>FR997771.1:3347404-13347404 GCA_905475315.1 Autographa pulchrina | reverse complement strand
TTTTCTAATAGAATTCTCGTCAAAGGCGTAAACAGTTGAGTTACGTAGGTACTAACAGAACTTCTTCTTGCTAATTTATTTTTTAATTTTCACATTGCTGATTTCCAACCAAGAAAACTCATCCGATATACGAATACGAGTACCTACCTACTTTATAAAAATAAAACCTGGAGCCATTTACAAGTCGTCAAATTCAATAACAGTATTTTGATTACTTATTGCTTTTTTCTATGTTTTGATGTGATGTTACACTCAACAAAATAATGTTAGGCCAATCTATACATATAATAAATCTGTAGAAAAGTCATTTTTGTACATTGAAGAAATTGAAAAAAAAAGTAGCCAGCGTGTTAAAGGATAACTAACAGAACCCATTTCCATCATTTTTGAAATTTTTGTCTGTTTGTCTGTTTGTTTGTGCACACATCACGTAAAATCTACGAATTCAATGCAGAAAATGTTTATATACGAAAATTATACACAACTTGAGGTATAACTTATTTTTTGTTTCATCGAAATCGGTTCACTCTATCAAAAGATATGATTAATTTAGTGAGTTCAAGAAGTAAAATATTACAACACGCAATTCAGTGCAGTAATTGCATTACAACTCTCTTTTGCCGGGGGTCAGATTTTATGTTACAGTATCAAACATAAACTACTTAATCGAATGGTGTAAAAAATTGAGAGGTTGTTTTCAAGAAATCGTAGATGGTTGTTAGCTATGTTGAAACGTGCTATTGAATCTAGCTGATAAAGGGTGGAGCTTTAAATTTCCAAAATCATTTTCTCAACTGCACATATAAATTGGCATTATTGACAGATAAACAAGAGGGTAACCATGGCAGACTGAGGTAGCCATAGCAATCTTCAATTTGATTAGTACCTATATTTTAGTGAACTAGCTATCAAAGTAAACAGCTTGGCGGTTGAACGATTGGAAATGAGTGATCTTGCTGCAAGTTCAAATCCGGTTGTTAATGTTTGTATTTTTTTTCATGCGTCATTTTCTTATATAAGTTTGAATTTTTTGATACCCAAGTTCAAATCTCAGTAGAGATAACTCTTTTTGTGTTTTACAAACGTATCTTTTTTAAGTAAAAAAAAAATTTGTAACATTAATGAGGAAGATGTAAATAAAAAAAAAAACGCATTTTTATTGGCTTATCGAAAAATTTAGGTGAATAAAAAAATAACTGCGAAAAAATTATGTCGATATCTCCAGTAGTTAATTTTTTATAAATTTTTCAATTTCGGATCTCCCGATAACTTTTTGAGCCGGCCGAGAACCTGTCGTGACGTCACGCCGCCGTACCGCAGGCGACGGGCGCTCGGGCCGGCCGGTGGTTATTTTAAAATTATGATACCTCCTAAGATGTTGATGGAAATCAAGTAATGTCAAAGACAATTTAAATACTTGTGATTAATATCACATTTATTTAGATAAGGATTAGTATAATTTTGACAAAACGCCTTCGCAAATAATTCATAATTTAAAACAAAGTTGATTTCCATAAAAATGCGGTTATAGTATTAAATCTTGAAAGATAGCCATATGTTGTCGCTGACTTTTTTTTAGAACTTTTAAAGAGGAACAATTTCGTCATACATGATTTTTGCCTAACTTCAACCGTTTACGCTGCGCACGCAACGGAAGTTCACAAATAGGGATATTTTTCCGTTTTTGTTACATTTTCCATTGATGCTTCGCCCTATTGGGTGCAGCGTAGTGTTATAAAGTCTGAATCAGTAGTTCCTAAGATTAGCAAGTTCAAGCAAACAAACATACTCTTTAGCTTTATAATATCAGTATAGATAGGTAGATTTCTCATGTTGAACATTTTACTCATGTTCGAGAACATGAAAAGCAGCGGAATGCTAAATATTCAGTAGTATATGTGCCCCAATGTTTCACAAAATCCCCTTTTAAAATAAATAAAATTTAAACTTCCTATTGCATTATCTATCTGTGACTGAAAGTTCTGTCAAAATCGGTCCAGCCGTTTCAGAGATTACCCGGAACAGGCAGACAGCCAAACAAAAAAATTAAAACATGTTTTTTTACGTAAGTATGTACCGTATTTGTAGTTAGTGTAAGCCCTCTTACGCACTAGCGGTTAACCGCGGGGGCGGCTAGCCGCGCGGTTAGCCGCATTTCCAGTTTAATATGCAACCGCTTGTGATTGTACGCACTTAACCGCCACAAAATTTCAACCGCGGCGGTTGAATGGATAGCTGCGGCCCGCTTCGCGGCTGGCCGCCATTCTGTTTATACGCACCTGGCGGTTCAGTTCGCGGCGAGCCGCCCATAGAGAAAAGTAAAAAGGGTGGCCAAATTCGTTGCGTGTTTCTAGTAAAGGGTGAATCCAGTCTCTGTTTTTATTTTTCTTTCGTTGTTTTCGGTAGTAAAAATAGATAACACAAGCTACCTCGACGGCGTCCATTTCTTTACTAGACAAAACACGCCTTCAAGCGGTCCAACCGCTTTACGCGGTTTCATAGCGGTTGGCCGCCGTGCGGTTGGCGTAGCGGTCAACCGCTATGGCAACCGCATCAGGCGGCTGGCCGCTCAAACGAACCGCCTAGGCGGTCAACCGCTAGTGCGTAAGAGGGCTAATGCTGTTAACCTAAAGTGTGTTTGTAATTTCATATTAAGATATCTATGATAATATAAGAAAGAGGCAAGATTTGATTGATTGTTTCTTTGTTTGCATTTTGAATAGGCTACGAAATTATTAAACCTATTTAAAAAAATCTTTCATTGTTGATTAGCTACACCATCGTTGCGTGAAGTAGCCCTTATTATATTAAAATAATAATAGGGATCCTTACTAAAACTCCAATAATGCAACAAGTGTTCTTTCATTAAAAAAAAATACAATGACGTCGCTGGAAATGGCGACCTTGTGTTTGACCTTGGTAGTAATCCTTATCGAAATAATTTGCTTTATATTTAAGACTGCTTTAATACCATTATATCATCATCATCATGTCAGCCCGGAATCACCTACTGCTGGGTATAGGCCTCCCCTTTTTTCTGCTATTGTTATCTGTCCTGCTCGTAATATAATACATTATATTATATATTATTATTATATTAATACATTATATTAATTCAAGTTATATAATACCATTATATAACTTGATTTTTTCAATTTGGACATTACATTCGAAAGATAACACGAGTTCAAAAGTATAAATATTAGAAAAAAGTCGCTTGGTTAATGGTGGCCGCTCTCTCCGCTCGGCTAACTATGCGATGTAGACGTCACTGGAGTACGGGAGGGGAGTAAACTAAAATAAAATATAAAATGTAATAGAAAGATTCATAAACAATAATAAAAAAAGAAATAACAATCCAATTTTCTTTATAATGAAATTTAATGTACCTACTCTTTTTTTGTACCCCATTCAAAAACGTGTTTGTGTGAGTGTTTATTAAAATTAATATATTTTAAAATGTTTGTTAAATACTCGTGCGAAGCCGGGACGGGCCGCTATGGATAGAAATAAAGTTTTAACATTATTTTTCACATTGAAACGATCTTTTCAAGAATGACGACTTGTTCTTCCTTTTTATTAATTTACGACAATATAATACACGAGCACATACTTTTTTTTTGTCATTTCGGGCACAAATCAGTTTTCAGTTTCTAATATAAATTAATTTTAAACACAAGCTTCAAATTTAACTAAGCTCACAGCAATAGTGTAGACTTATCAAACAAGCCCAAACGCGATGCGATTACGTCATTTAGTTAGAGAGTTCCTCGGGCCACCTTCTGGCGCCATCATCAGATCAGCTCGAAAGTACTATAAAATTATATTGTCATCCAAACTTAACAGATATACAAAATTTCAGCTCAATCAGTTAAAGATATCTGTTTCAAAATTAAGTTGCAAGATTCCACTCGTAGCTGTAGGTACAAACGTATACATTGAATGTTAAATAAAAGCTTGTAAAGATATATTTTTTGGCGTGCTAACTGTTGTATTAGTACAAAGAAGACTATTCAGTAACTTTACGCTACTCTTTTTTCCATATTTAGCAAAATCTAGAACCATATGCGAGTAACTTAACAATACTGCACGAAATCGTATGTACGGGAGCGGAGGATGGGCGTTGTGACGTCACGCGTTGATCGGGCGAACCAAAACTAAATTTAAGAATGCCCGACTTTAAAAATTCGTAATAAATAGAGTTTTTGAGATATCGCTAAAATTTTTTCACCATTGTTTTTCTAATTTTTAGTTTGATTTTTCTAGATGATAAAAAAAAACATGCTCATCTTCCTCATTTGTTGTATTTTTAGTCGCAATAAACGACATCTTTAAGTCGTGAATTTTTTCTCAACCGATATATAAACTTACAATTATTTAGTGTTTGTATTTACTAATCTCCGTAGGTAAGTTTGTTCCTCATTGCTGATCATGGAGGAACAAACGTGCATGGCATATACCGTAAAGTGATTCAGGCGTAAATGTCCTGGCCATTTGCTTGGAAATTTACGCATTCGCTTCTGACTTGAAAACGTAAGCTTCCCCATAGATCACTTTATAGTTGGTTAAAACCTTTAATCCACTTTTAAACTATTTTTCCAACATAATGTGTAATGTTTTCTATTGGTCATCTATATTATATTCCATGGACAAGATCTTTTTGTATTTGTTATTTATTTTCTTTTACCCAAAAACCCAATGATCTTTTTATCACACAATCTTTAGTATGTACTACCTCTTTAATATTCTTTAAAAGGTAGCTTGCTTCTCATGTAGGTTTTTATGCGTACATGATGTTTTATTTTTGTGTTTAAATTTCATAAAGTTTTTGTACCCTATTACCGGAAGGTTGGGCCAAAACCCTAAATAAAATAAACTTTCTATCGCATTCTCTACATTTTAAAATATATACGTACGGTATTTAATGCTGTACCTTATGCTGCACCTTACACTTAATAAAGCGAATTGTACAGGATACAGCCTCTGACTTTAATCAGGGTAGAATGAGATTGTCCTTGGACAGCTATTACTTAATCTTTCCAAACAAATAATTTTAAACACAGTTTTGGTAATTCTGCCACTGCGCCTCTCAAACCGTACGTCAACTTTTTGTAACTACTTCCTCTTTCAGTTTCATGGGTCTAATGTTAGTCACTGCCTATCTGATATCCACTCTCAATTTAACGGCGTAGTTCAATTTCGAGGTTTCGCACCAAAACCTCGCGCCCTGTAGTCTCACTAGGGACTACGGTACCAACGAGAACTATAGCATACAAAATGGACTAATTTGTTTTTATGGATTCGGTTTTTGGGTGCCCTTTGCCATTTACTGCCTAGAGCGACAGCTGCTTTCACTTTAACTCAGAGTTGGCGCTGCCAGTAGACTCAATACCAAAACATTGACCTTCAATTATTGTAACCAACTGCGTAAAGCACAAAAGAGAAAACATACTACGTATATAAAAAAGAAGATAAAAGAGTCAGTTCAAAACTCCCCAAGGTAGACATATTTTGGACATTGACATCGAAAGCCACCATGAAAATGATAATTTTTTCTCACGGTTCTGGACTTGGAAGATAAATCTAAAATTTTTAAACAAAGTAGCATCAAAACCAATCCTTGAAATTTTTAGCGGTAAGCTAATTATATAATTATGACGACGATGGTACTTTTTTATTTTGAGAATTTATACTAACAGCAACATTTGTGACAAAATTTACTCGGCAGTAGGCAGTTCGTGTTAGTGGCCCTCTATATCACAGTCAAATATTTATTCATAAAGATGAATGATAGGTATATAAGCGAACAACGTCGCGGGTACAGCTAGTATTAAAATAAAACTTCACCCTAATGTGCATTTAAATTACATAATATTTCTATTGAAGTTTACATTCTTATGCTCCTGAGAGAAATCTATAAAACTATTTTCAGTTTTATAGCCAACCAGTTAAACGTTTGTATGGTTACACACATGACTAAGAGTAGTAAGGAAAGTCTTTTAAACGAACTTAATACATAAAAGGTAAAATAACATGAGTTTCAATACCAGAAGTTCGATGAACAAAGAATTTATAATCACGATATTTGAGCTCAGTTTACGCAAGGAATTTTAATGGAATTTGGGAACATATTGGGCCACAGTGTTTGGAACGAAATGAGCGGAATTCCAAATGTATCGCACTTGATCTGAGTTTAATAAAGTGGGACATTGCAGGGTAGGGGGCGCGGCAGTAGACTCCAAAAGTTTCAATGGGCGCTAATTAACATGCTATAACTAGAATGTTGAATGGAGAGGCTCTCACCTATTTATAGGCATTATTCCTTAAATGTTTTTTTTTTAATACCTTGGATTCCCTATATGATGCAGTCTACACATTTTGTCAATGATGGAGGTGGTGTCTGAGAAGCCGTTAATTGCTATCTGCTTAACTTTAAAGTGCTGTAACTAAAAAGGTTTAAGTTCACACATTGTTGTGTATTATCGTCAAGATAAAACTTAGGCTGGTTCAAATTAAAAAATAAAGCCATTAATATTTGAAGAATTTCGCTGGTGTTATTACGATGCGCTAATTACAGAGTAACATTCTAATTCGGAAACCGGTGCGGTCATTAGCAGGCGGCCCAGAGCGGTGACGTCATCAATTAATAGGTGAGCAGGTCCACGTTGTGGTCACATCACTCATAGCTTTTCTACACGTTAACATGCCATGCTTGATACTTTACAACCGACTTCAAAAAAGGTTCGGTTCGGTTTCCACAAAGAGGAGGTTTTCAATTCGACTGTATACTTTTGTGTATTACGCGATATCTCAGGTAACTGTAAGTTTCCTCAGTATCCGTTCAGTAGGTTAGGTAGTTTTTAAATAAAAATTATTGTTGTTTTTTTCGAGAATGTCAAAACGAAATTGCGTAATATGGACTTTCCAGCATTTGTCTTCTTAAATCTGTAATATTTTAACATGAATGTGTAATTTCTGTAAATATCGAAAAGACTTGTAGTTACTATTTTTTCACATTTCTCAAGTAGAAACACGCAACTGACTACCATAAAGCAAGCTATCAAATTAATTTCATTGTAAAAAGTCGCATGGGTTTGGGTATTTATGATATTCATGAAAAAAAAAATGGATAAGCAGATGACGAGGTGAGCTTCGATAATTTGGCCATGGGTTTTGGCTTCACGAAAAACGTAACCATATCAATATCCTATCATTTTCCTGTGTTTTACAGACAGGAGACAGGACATAAAATGTCCACTATATGTATTGTAATTCTACCTACGTGCCATACAAACTTACAGCTAACAAACTACAGGGTGTAGCCGAGAAGTATTTTAGTTTCATTGTTTTTTACAGTTTTATCACGAACAAGGTATTCCGCATTGTTGCGGTGGGTCTAGAATAACGGCGCTGAAGAATATTAGCAATAATTAATGGGACAATATGTCTTCCTGCAAGTTGCTAGAGTGGGCTGTATAA
Organism: Autographa pulchrina; assembly: GCA_905475315.1. NCBI lineage: Eukaryota > Metazoa > Arthropoda > Insecta > Lepidoptera > Noctuidae > Autographa > Autographa pulchrina. The sequence continues at coordinate 13,339,925 of FR997771.1, read as the reverse complement.
TGTTATTGTAGCCGCCTTTGTCATGCGGCGTCAACTTCATAACTGTTCTTATTATGACATGTTTTATTGCAGTTTTAATGTTAGGACACCTTTTGATACATCGTCGACTGTCCTCTCATCGTTTAAAGTAAGTATGTTTGAGGATTTGGTCCTAAGAACGTCGTAAAAGCGACCATAACGACCAGAACGTCGAATTACAATAAGGACCATATATGACATTCCTAATAAGACACTAATGACAAACTGTGAAGAAATACATCGTGAGGAATCCTGGATTCCAAAAATTGGAGTCTTAACTCGCCAATGCGCTCGCAATGAACAAGCGTGGTGATCAATACTCGTTCCTTCTCTATATGGGAAGAGGCCTGTGCCCAGCGGTGGGACGTATATAGGCTGGTTTATTATTTCAGGACCTAGGATCCTAGGTCCTTAATAAAATAATAAGATAGGATTAAGAAGAACCTAGGAGTTTTCGAATAATATTTTTTTTTTTTTGTAATTTTATTTTGTTAATAATTTATTTTTTTATAATTCTTTGACTGCCCTTCCTTATACGTATTAGAACACACAAATAAAAATCATGTGTTCAAGTAATAATAAATAAACATATCTTTGTAGGATATACATAACAAATACATAATAATGTATCTTATGTAGATACAGTATACACTTTTATTCAATTGACCAAATTATTTTAAATCCTTAATCCGGTCACTATAAGCTTGATATAAAGTATTGTAATAAAAGCATTTCCAAACAACTAATAAAACCACGCATGAAGCGTTCATAAACACTTCCTATATTATTATTTCATTGTATTTAAATGAGTGCTTTTATATTATATTTAACCGTAAAAATATAATTATAATAAATGCTGTAAAGTTACATTATTGCTTTTAACACCAAAAACAATATTCTCAATTACGGGTTTCACAATGCCTAATGATTGTCAGCCATTCTTATGTAATTCATTACTTCCACAAGTAAATAAGAAATCTTCCACAAAACACGTTACCGGTATCTTAAAGGCTATCAACGTAATAAGCCAAACAACTATAGACCGTGGACGAACACGCCACCTTATTCCAAGGAAAATCCCAAACAGTGCGTAGCACAAAATTAAGTTGTTCCAAGTAAAACTATGCAAACTTATCTACAAAGTCCCACCCAAGGCCCTACCGATCTGTAAACACCAAGTACTGCACTTTCGCTGCGAGTGCTACAATAGGCCAATTTCCCACAACCGTGGGAGTGTTTTTTCCTCTAAATAAGATCGTGCATACCTAGCCATCCATTCCAGTGCTCACGTCTGTTTCACTACCACTGCACTGCACTGCACTGAAAACTTTTACTTTTCCCGGCGTGGCGCGATGTGCTTGCGCAGTCCGTGCGGGGCGGCGCAGGCGCTTACGAGGCGCGCACGACACTGCCGCGACCCGCGCCCGGCTCTCCTATAAATTCTTTACAAGACTCGTGCCAGAGCTTGGCCCTGTACAGTCGGGCACGGCGCCCGCTAACCGAGCCCTGCGCAGCTTTTTAACGTTTCGATAAAGCTCTGCATGCTTCGTTGTGATGCTAACATCCATTTATACTGTAAGGTTGCTTTGATTCGTTAGATGTTACTTATGTCTTAAAAAGCTTCTTTAGAAAACATTACCTACTAGGAAGGTATTAAGTAAGTTTGATCATGGGAGTTCGTTGGTTTTTATAACTTAAGATTAAACAAGTGTCATATTAGAATGCTAATATTGCTTACATTATGTAATTTATTGTTCATGAATCTAACTTCATAAGGAACAATGCTAACCGTGAGAAATATAAATGACTCACAATACAAGTCTGAATAAAAGCTAAGCGTCTCACAGATAGCAGTGACACGAAGCAGCTTCACAAGTAAAGAGCTTTTAAAGCGAAATAATGAATACCATAACGTTAAAGGTTAAATACACAACGTACGCAATAAAATGGCTAAATTCTTTTTAAAGGGGAAAAGGCGAGGAAACACCCAAGGTGAGAGATAACACAGATTTTAAACTGCATATTTTCGCGTCAAGATATAATCTTGAGCGACCACGTGGGCTTTAATTATAAAATTAAGCACAGGATTGTACCTGCGGCCGGCGCGCGCGCAGCCTCCGGTCGTCGCTCGAGCAACCAGTCAGACCGCATGCTCCTCCCCCGCCCGCACACTTCTGTCCCAAACTTTTAACAACACACTCAAATAAGTACTGTAGCTCCATAAGGTAGGACTTAAATTATCTCGTAGGACAACGGTGTTTATGGTTATTTGGCAGCAACAACAAATACCTCTGCTATTTCGTACAAGACATGCCGTGTAGGGTTCTCTACATATTTGTCCAAACTTGGTCGGCAATGGACCGTATTCGGGGGGCGTAAGGCCGAATTCGTTCGCACCACTTGTAGAATGCACCTGCTTATAAGACCGTCACAATCATTGCACTTACTACAATATTGACTGGGTTTGCTATAACTGACGTATTTTGACCGAAACACGTGAACCACGAGCAAACAATTACTCACAAGTATGCGGGCACTGGAGTTACAAGTCTATTATCTAATTGGGAACTGCGTAGCATTGTCACGGGTGAATTAAAAAAAGGAACTAAAAAATTCATATGAATTATTAATTGGAAGTTGTAATGAGGGGTACGTATGATTAAATAAATACTTAGACACAAAAGAAAATGTAAGTATGAAAACTTGTATCAGAATTCCATCGAGATCCCTGTTTAAATCTTTCACAATTAATATTAAACTTTTATTCGCTTACATACTTCAAACAACCATCCAATAAACGAGTTCGTACATAGCATAGGTACCTACGTTTGTATAAATAATTATACAATACATAAAAACACCCAATCAATCAGCACTGTCAAGTAAGTAGGTACCTCTACCAATTCTATGTTAAAAGCTTAACATTTTGAGCGGCGCCAAGCCACCGTACCGTTATTATAGAAACGGGTCACCACTTAATCTATAAAATGTGTTGCTGACATTAATAGCTGCGGATCATTTACACGCGTCACAGGAAAGATGCAGTTTATTGCAGACATGCACCGAAAGTTTTCGGAAAACATTTGTTACCACCTATTTTGTATTTATGTGACTTCGTGTAACGAGCTTATAATTAAGAACTTCGTTTGGATCCGACACTAGTCACGCATCTCCGATAATCTCAAAGTACCTATGTCTGAATATAAATTGTATTTCTCTAACTCTCATTAGGTATTTCTTGACAAAAACTTTATTCATGGACAAAAAATCGGGGGTCAAATACACTCCTGCGTGCTTCAAAGAAAACAGAAGTTTTAATTGATATTTTTTAAAATAGCGTCAACAAAAATAGAGCGCACGATCCGATCAATCACTTATTATGCGCAGGCGCAGTTACAAGTGCATCTGTTCCCAGCGGTGCTGACCGATATTAGCACTAAGCTAATTTTGAGTAACGGGAAACACTTGCCAGTTGTACAATCAGACTCTAAAGTTGATGACCATATTCATGTTTCCAAAACTCATATACCTACCATAGCATACATAAACGGCTAAAGAAATCTAGTGCTAGATTCATACAACTTGTTGTCTAGCCAATTTTGAGCTTGTGCGATGTTCTTTCATTCCTTCACTAGTCGTATATGTAAGCAATGTATGTTGGTATTCTACGGTGTAGGTTATTCTACTTGAGTTTGGGAAATATGGATACGGTCATCTGATTTTGAGACTGACTGTACCTACTCAGTTCTGACCGCATTACTTACGCACTAATTGACGATACTTCAACAACATGCTACTGTTCTATTTAATTTTATCTTCTCACCAATAGGTTGAAGTCAAGTAATTTCTAAGTCAATAAGTTTTATAATTAAGCCTTAAATCTCTTACACAATCACCCAACTCGTTCATAGTCGAAACTAATCACTCCAGGTCACGCAAGAAAAGAAAGCCAAGGACTTCGCTAGCACCCGTTTAAGTAGTGCATCATATTCCTATGGAGAGGGCACTGAAAGTGACAATAAGCTCTTAACCCCACGGGCAGCAAGCCAGTTTGACTACACTAAAAGCACAGTAGCATACTAGCATGGGTCACGACGGCCAATTATTACCGCGCGACGGGCTGCGAGTTCGATCCCCGCCTGGGACAAAAACTTTAGGGCTTATTAATCGGATCGGAAAGTAGTGTGAAACATGCTTTTTTGCCTTGGGAATTAAATAGTAGCTTGACGACGCGACGCGACAAATACCCGTACCCCATCTATACCAAAACAAACGGTAAACATAATCAATCATTGCCATACTTAGATGAAGAAATAAATCAATGTAAAGAGATTAATTAATAGGTAGCTTTTATTTGTTTTAAGGGATATGCAGCAGAAGACAGCAAAAGAATGATAAGAAAATTCGTAAAGCTGTGTCAAACGGTTTGCTTCTTTTGCACTCTTTTGCGAGTATGTGTTGTTTGTATCTACCAGATTATAGTTAGACCATTCACTGGCAGTATGGTCTTCTCCTAGAGTAGGGGTTTGAGCAAGGGCCTTGCGGCCCGTCCTGCCTGCAGGGGAAGGGGGACGAGTCCTTGACCTCCTTGGGCTCCTCGGGTTTCTCGGCCTCTTTAGTCGGACGTTCGGGCGCGACCGCAGAAATTGGTACGGGCACTGGCATAGACATTGAAGTATCGTCGTTCATGATCCCCAGCTTGTATATGAGCGCCACGATGCCAGCGCCCACAACTAGGCCTCCTTTTAAACAAATAAAAATCACAAGCAATTAACTTTATACTGGCTGCGCAAAGTACCTATATTTTAAGGACAGTCGACAAGATACAGTTAAGGAAAAAAATCAGGAAGTCATATAAAAACGGGTAGTGTTTAGAGAAAGATTCAAATATTTTCACATTTGAATCTTGAAATGCAGGATTTCTTACCAACGATGGGTATCATGCCTGTCGGGTCTCGCGCAGCCATTATGAGTCTGTGACTATTGATTATTTTGTATTTTATGAATATACACTGTTTAATTTTTCCATTTTTATGTTGATGGTGACATAAACAATGGATTGTCAGAATCAGAAGGGATGGAAAGTGAACCACGTGACATCTGTTGGTAATAGAGTAGAGCAGGCATCAAGTATTTTTCTATTCTTTTATCCGGTATCATTAAGTCTTGTTTTTAAATAAGTTTTACTTATGAAGAAGCAACTGCTATGGTGCAAATGTAGCAAATGGTAGATATAGCATAAAAGAGCTCCGCTCAAAGTGAAATTAAATCATTTGGGTCTACCATCTTTCTTCTGCTTCCTTTTCTTTTCGTGTCGATGGTACTTAGATTTTATTTAATGTGGCTTTGTTCTTCGTTGCATGCCAATGATGAGAGTAATGTTTTCGTGGACATTAGTCAAGCATTTGGCCCAAATACCTAATCTAATACTTTTAATCTTACCACAGTTCAACTATAAAATCTCTCCAAACAAGGTTTGAGAATATTCCTCTAAAAATAATTTTAGATGAATAAGTATTAAGCAAACACCCTTCAAAAATAAGCTTCCTACCTCATGAAAATGAGGGTAAGAAATCGCAGCTTGACTTTCATGTGAGCAGTCTCGGTCAGTAGGAAAGTGAACGTGAAGCAGGATTGTGAGGTCGACAGTGTCGCGTCGCCCGCGCGTGCCGAGTACTTTGGCATCTGCTTGTATACCTACACAGTATAAGGCAATGTATGAAGATATGTTTCTCGCTGTAAAAACGGTTTGGGCACCAAATCAAGGTATCGGTTAGGTACCTAAAGTCCTAAGGCAGTTGTTAAGAGCCAAATGTGCTGCAGGCCTATTCACTAACTTCATAGACAATAGTTGCTTTCGCTGAATCGAAGGCGACCGAGATTCGTTGCCGCGGGTAGTTGTCAAAATTTTGGTATTCACTAACTCGTTTTCTCTGTATCTATTTCCGGTTGCTTTCCTTCGGGTTCGACTGCTTTCGAGGCGGCTCTATTTTTTATCGACTATTATACGGCCTAATTCTGTGACACTTTTTGAGCTTTGTAATAGTCTTAATAAGACAACATTTTATTTAAGAAGGTTTTTACTACGTTACATGTCAAAACTAACAATCGTTACGTTTAAATCTCATAAGTATTTCATAATATTATTGGTTCTGACTATTGCTTAGAGTTATTTTGCAACTGGAGTGCAGCGATGTAGTGTTATCCGTGTAATAAAATAATGGAAAACCAAATTTAACTCAGAATATCAGTAGAATATGCTCGAGTTAAAATGTGTTTCAAGGTACCAAAGTTTCGTTTATCCTGCCCTTTGAGAAGATCCTCGGCAAGACTCGAGGGTTGTAACCATTTCACCCGCATGCCACGGCTGGGCTTTGGACTTCAATCAATATAAAACCTTAAAACGCAGCAGCAGAGTGAAAAGACGATGGCGATTATTTTAATAATGTTGAAGGTAAGCCTGCTTCAAAATTTGTCCAAATTCTTGTTTTGCATACCTGATGAACCTCTAGAGTAGTCTAGAGTATACCTACATACCTATATTTAATTTCATATGCATTTACATTAAATGATTCTTGTGGGTGCAAATAAAATGTATTCCTCTTGCTTATTTTATGTGAATAAAACTTTCAGTATTTTCCCCAGTCCTACCGCTTTATTGATTCTTTATTAAATTTTGTTAAAGGTAGGTATATGTAATAAAATAACATTTTTTGTTACATTTTACAGAGATCTACGTATGTACCACCACTTCATCAGGATCTACATGCCAGCCCACCCCTGCTTATTCTGGCGATGCAGTACATAATTGTATAATCCTTAACATTTGTCATAGTGTTATGAGCAATACTAATGCAATGAATTGTCTCTAAAAATGTACCTTACCTATAGGTTTGAAAAGATTAAAACAATAAATTATTATATACCTATTCCTTTATTTTATTCACATAGTTACAATATTATCTTAGGGCAAAATGAAAAATTAATTATTTTATGAACAATATACACAACAAACATCTATTTCAGTTAGGTTTGTTGAGTTTTGTTGACTAACACATTTTCTTGAAACTTCGTAGAATAAAATTTACCATTTCATTTAATCGAATTACATCTTATATTAGTAAAACAGTATGTTTTCTTGAGAATTTTAGTAAACAAACACACAAGAAAAAGGCTGACGTTTATAATCTTTATTTTGTTATGAGCCGTCATCGCCATGTGTAAAGTGATTTAAGTAGTAAGTAGGATTTAATAAAGAGTTTTGAGTTTAATATTTAAAATGATTATTGTTTCCATATAATTTTTAAATTACTTTATATTTATTTTATTTTAGTATTTTTTCGTGTGAAAGAGAATGATGAAAAAATGGCAAAAGATATATATGCATTTCTCAAACAATTTTTTTTTAATATTAAACGTTCTAATCTTTTAGACAAATACGAAAAACAATAAAAATCAAATCAAACAATCGAAATATGCTTCTTTTAGTCACTTCAGCAAAAAAATTGCTTCAGTGTCTTTTATTCAATACTTTAATGTTTACCCTTGAGTGGTTGCTTTCGCGAATGCAGTTATGTGTCTAGTAGTCAGGATTTTAAATGTCAAATGAAAGCAGTTAGGCTTACGGAATCGCAATATTGATATTATCGATACAAAAACGACTGTCAAAATGGTTTACAGTTGCCTTCAAATACACCGTCACATGATGACGTCACGTTCGTTGGACACAGACGATAGTGAATACGAAATTTGCGTTTTGACAGTTCTTTTACGAAAGTCTATAACATTTTCACTCTCGCGAGAGTTAGTGAATAGGCCTGCTGGAAACCAGACCCAAAATAGACCAAGGATATATCGAAATAACAGTTTAAGAAATTAACGTCTTTTTAAAATAAAGCTATATAATTGAAACATATTATTAGAAGAGCCACATACGGCACGAATAGTAAAACTCATAGTAGAGAAATATTATTGAAGAACTTTACAGATTTTGTTGCGCCATAGAGATAAGAGGCTATGACATTACTCTGTCATTCAAAAAATATCCATCTAAATTCATAAATTCAATACAAGTTAAAAAAAATGCATAAAAATCAATAAAAACATCTGAAAAATTAAGATAAAATACTATAAAATGAACTTAACTCCAGGCTAGTAGGCCAGGATAAATATGAATGTTACTGTACGATCACTAAAAGGTTAGTCACGTTTTTAGTACAAAACACAGGAAGCACAAGAACTCACGGCACCATTCTAGTACCTAAATACATTGCCTAAATGAGTTTATGAAATTATATAATGTATCAAACTGCGCGAAAATTAGAACTATAATCAGCAGTCCAGAAGTCCTGAAAACGTCCATTAACACTAGAGTGGACTATAGGGAATTTTAAAGATCATAATTTTCTGCCACTGCTGGTTCAACAAAACCAGCAGCCAAGCCCATACCAAAAGTAGAAGGATTACAAGTTTCCAGTTTTGTGCCTCAATGAGAATTATACTGTAAATAATATTAAATACCTAAGCCAAGATATGTTAGTCAGTCGTTGATTGCTAGATGTTTTTGAATTTTCCTCTTTTTCAGGCAACATACTGACAAGGCAACCGATAATGATAATTTACTTGTTTCAAGCCATTTCAGTCTACTTTATATTTGTGCTCACAATATGGATTTCTGCTTATGTTTTTATGGGCAAGGCAATACGTATGTATACAGTACTTAATTTTCTATAGAGACAAAATTTTTGGGCAGCGAGAATATTTTTCGTCTGAAATTGCCTGAAAGCGATCGAAATATTTGTACTAGCTTAGTCTGAAGACGCGTTCGAAAAGAAAATAACACAAAAGATCTGTTTCATCAATTGCTGAAAAAATTAAAAACTCAATCTGCAGTCGTAGTTTCTTTATTTACGTAACTTAGTGCAAGCCAAAATGTTTTAATCAACAAAGTACGTTTATTCCTCTCTCTTGCGCTGTTCGCACTTCGTGGGCTTCCTGGGGGGGCTGTCCCAGGTAGCTGGCCCGCCTGTGATGCACCTCTGCTTCTTAGTTCCGCTGAGGAACATCTTGTAGAATAGCGCGAGGAGCCCTGCGCCAACTGCTATGCCTCCTGCAAAAGATTCAGGTATGCTATACTTTTTACAACATTTTTCTTTTAAGTCCGATATTGACATCCGAAGAAAATAGAGTTGTGCAAATGCTATTAGTAAGGCAATCATTATTTCTTTGTCATTTTATGGACTCCCTATTAATTGAAATATAGCTAAAATTTTGGGCGACTATAAGCAGATTGTCAAGAAAGGTATAAATAACGCAATTTTCAGTAATAAAGCTGATTTTAGAGCTAAGGCCTATTGAAGAGCTGTACACAGAAGACTTTTCTTGCTGCATCTCCATCTTTTCTCCAAGTGTAGCAATAACACAAATACGCTAATAGCACACACTTTTTGGATCTGGATATTAGACGATGCACGCAAAAAGCAATACCTACCTTCAACTAGGTGGCACTACGTCAGGAATCCGTGTCTTCACTCCAACGTTCCAGAACAAATGCTAATTGCTATTCTTGATGAGTAACGAGTACCATAAGCAAGGAGTACTTACCGATGATAGGTAACCAAGCGGTCACCCCGCTATCGTCTCTGCTGCTCATTCTCCTTTGTTTGTATTTTACGATATTTTATATAAACTGAATTGGTCCCATCATGGGTCGTCAAGGTCTTTCGTAGTCTGTCAAGTGTGACAACTTCAAATCACATGACTGTAGATTATGGTCGGTCAGGTAAACAAAAGAGGTTGGCAAAAAATAGGTTCAAAATTATCTAGCATACAAGGCTATGAGAAATATTTCCACAATGACGAACACTGGAAGGAAGCGAAGTAAGGCACGTTTCCAAGAATAAGCTGAAGAATTAACAGGCCATATCAATCTCAATGTTTTTACTAGGATTGTATGTCACTGGTTTCAGCTTTGAACTCAATATTTATTAGATATAATCAGCTATTTTTGTCCTGATGGTATTATCTCGTTGAGTTTTGATTATATTCGATGCAGATTAATTTATACAACTCCATTAAAGAGTATAATTATAGTGAACTGAAGATCACCACACGACTCTCTTCTATGCCAGGAAAGAGCGCTTTTTTCGGGCACATAATGCGTTCAACCAAGCATAGCCTGGAAAAGGACATAATCCTGGGCCAAGTGGAAGGTAGACGAGCTCGAGGCAGGGCACCCATGCGATGTACGGATACTATCAAGAAGGCTGTGGGCGGCAGCATGCACTGAGCGGTCCATACTGCGTACGACCCTACTCAATGGAGGGACTTGACATGTGGTCGCGATCCTCAGCAGTGAGGGACCAAAGAAGATTTGGTACTTACCTATAATCTATCCTCGTATAGAACCTCATTACTACGAAAATTTTAATTTCATTTGTCAAAAATAAATCTGACAGTTTGACATTATAATGACAGTCTAAATAATCTTTGTGCTGTTCGGTGTCCAAAAGTCGCCATGGTCAAAATAAAATTACAATGCTTGTTAAAATAACAACAGTAGTGAGCTCGCAACCAATTCACCCGACATGATAAATACGGTTACAGACAGAATATTTTAAAAGACGAGAATGAGCGCAGGCGGTAGCGATGGTAAGTTTCACCTCTTGACCAACGCTAATGTACAGTACAAGGTACTTGAGGAGTCTTTTGACTGTACCAGTAAGTAGAAGTAAGGGACCAGCCCAAGGGTGAATAAAATTTGACTAATTACCTAAAGTTCAGTATTTTAAATTTCGTGACACCTGTAACTCCGATCCCCTCAAGATGACTGGATGTTTTCTCAAAGTATCAGATTGTTTCTACGCGATGAGATGTAAACCAATTGTGGTTTAAACCTTCATTTATCGTGTTTTTATAAACAAGCGAAATTAAGTCCCCGTTTGAAATTACGTGACATTTTCGTTCTAGTACTAATAGACCAGCCTGGCTTCTCAAGAATTCCACAGGAATATAAGAACATCATCAGCATCGATATTATTATAAATTATATTTTGGATTTCAAATTGTATCCGAAATATATTCTCTCAAATCCGGAACAAGAGATCCGACCTAAAGTACCTACTTAGTTGGAATGAAACTAAGACGATGATGACAATTTCAGAGGGGTCAGACAACTGGCAGCAAATCGTCGGAGGGGTGGTGATCGGCGTTGGCGTCCTCGCTCTGCTCATATATTTCTCCCGCTCTAACAAAAAACCGCAACAAGAAGAGAAAAAAGACACTTGCCTACACATTAACCCCAGTCGCAGGAGGTGGCCAACTGAAGAAGAGGAAAGACAGGAAAGAGAGCAAAGGGAGAAACAGAAGAAGGAAAACGAAAAGCTAGGGAAAAAAGTAGTGGAAAAAGTGGAGAAAGAATGCGCTAAAGCATAGTTGGTGTTATGTGAGCGATAAACATACGTACCATTGCTTCGTTATGCTATTTATATTTATGCACAGCAAGGTTTCTAGGCTAGGCAGGAAGACAGTTCTTTCCATTATCTTAATCTCCCAGATCAAATTGGGGGGAAAGGAGGCGTGTGTCACTGAAGTAGCATTAGAAAAGTTACTTTTTCGAAGACAAACGTACGTAAGAATGGTCCCTCGTGGAACGTTAAGTTGTCCACACGTAAGAGGCTTTTAATGCTTGCTCTATGAGCTCTGTCTCTCCAGCCAGCTCGTAGTATTCGGGTATATAATAATAATGTATATGTTCACATGCAGGTGGAGACGACAGCATCGCTAGGTGGCTTCCGATCATCACCGGGGCTGTTGTGGGCGCCGGCATCCTCACTGTCCTATATGTGTTCAAACCAGAGTCTGAAAAAGAACCTTCTGGCAAAGACAAAGAAGAACTTGACCTGAAAAATAGAACAACATTCTCAGCGTCGCAACGACAGCAACAATATACAACGAATGCTGACGGCTGCCCCAGAATAGATCTGAGGAAGAAGCGATGGCTGACAAAGGAGGAGGAGCAAGAGCTACAGCTGCTGGAGCGCGGAGTGAACGAGGAGCTGTGCGAGCTGCAGCGCAAGCTGGAGGAGTGCGAACTGAAGCGGCGGCAGGAGATCTGCGAGTACCGGCGGCGCCAGCGCGTGTGCCAGGAGCACATGCAGCGGCGGCTGGCAGAGGCGCGCGAGCTGCAGCTGCCTGAGGACTGCGGGCCCGCCGAGCCCAGCCGCTGCTGCGACGACGACTAGCCGCCTAGCCGCCGCCCTCTGTGACCGTCTTAAATACAAATAGAACATGGTGACTTTAAAACCACTTTGATTTTATCATAACCTAACCTGCTCGTTTATACCCTCTTTTTGTTAACTTCTAAACATGTTGTATAACTAGCTTATATAGTTTTAATACTTCATGTTTGTGAATGATTTTCGAGTTTTGTAATTGCGTTCAGATATTCAACTTCAAATAAAACCACAAAACATAATAATACATGATATTGTATTTGGAACAATCTTTCTCTCTTACCGCATAATAATATAAATTATAGCTTGGTGAACGTCACTGATACAAAATATATAATAATTAATAGTAATTAATAATAACTTATGTATAGGTACATCCGTCGTCGCACGCGCACGATCCCGCTACAAAACATATTTTATTACATAAGTCCGCCGCCGCCACTAAACATTTATTGCATTGATGTTAAACGTTGACAACGTCAGTGCTTTAGTTCGTCAACGAAACTAATTGAATACAAAGTGTCTTATACTTGGATAAATATAATGAAGACTGAAAGTAACTGTAACTTTGTAAGAATATAATTTTGAAGATTTCAATGTATTTTTTCGTAGTTCAAAAAGCCACATATGAATCTACAAAATAGCATGCTATCTGGTTATACGTTACAAAAATCACCTTTCATTTTTACTAGGATCTAGTCTATCTTCAATGAAAGGTAAGATAATAAATATGTTTGTTAGGAATTGTGATATTTTATGACAAGAAAGTTGAAGTTGTTTGAGACAGTCTTGTGATTGGACAATATATTACTTTATATACACAGCATTAAATACTTGCTTGCTCAAATAACTTAGGTGAATAAGCTTAGGCCAAAAAAAAAAATTACTTTAAATATGTCGGAATTTCAACTTTAAGTACCAAACAACATTTGTAATTTTACTTTTGTTATAAAATATTACAAATCGAATTTTGACAAAATACAACTGTCTAATTTTTACAATAATTCAGAGATCAAAACCGTCACTTACGTCAGGCTTATCATGTACAAAATAAATAGAACAATATATTCAGCCGTCTTATAATCACATACAACCTCCTTGCTCGTTCCTGACGGTCTCCGAGTCTTCAGTGTTCAGCAAGAACACCGGCGTGGCGGCGGCGCATGATGCTAAAACTAATGGCGTTACATGTGACTATTTTATGTCTGTCCATCGCACACTCGCACTTCAAGCCTTCTTGTATCACGTGTCCACAACTCTTTACTCTGCGAAAGGAAATACATTTTTACTAAGAGATTAGGAGGATGATTACGAAAACACATTATAGGACAACCATAAACTTCATATAAGTTGTTTTAGACAGAACTAAAAAATAATGTTAGTCTAGTCATATAAACCAATACAAGAATCAACTTTATTTTTAATATTGACACTACACACCAATGTGCAAACTTAGCTACCTAATTGTTTGCGTGGAAAAACACGAATGCCGTTACGAACATAAACCGAGGTTCCCACACATGTGAAGGTAAATGGCTGTCATAGCATAATGTCGGGTACCGACCTCCCACCCAGCGTTATTTCCTGGCCTGCAGCGCGTTGGAGAGCCAATCCATCGCCTGGTCGAGCCCCTCGCCGCGCACGGCCGACGTCTTGAAGATCTGGAAGGTGCGGTCGCGCAGCGCGTCCAGCCCCAGCGCCTGGTGCACCTCCGCCACCGTCAGGCAGCCCGCCATGTCCTGCTTGTTCGCCAACACCACCAGGATCGCGTTGGCTAACTCTTCCTCCTGCAATCACAAACAATACCGTTACTTTACCAATAAAGAAATAACATCAACGAAAACACTAATAATATTCATTTAAACACAAGTGTGGCACCTCTTACATTGAATTAAACTGAGTATGAATAAGGTTGTAAAAATTCTACTCTGTAGTGTAAAAAGCAATAAAGTAATGAGCAATGATTACTACATCAAATTGGTTAGCAACAGGTAGTTTACATTCAAACTGGATATTATTCGGTGATATGGCACATTAATGTTTTCATACCAAAACCAATTACAATATGCCACTTGATAATGTCTGTGTCACTCACGGCTCATAACAAAACTAATACTTCATAATTCTTTGTTTACGGGACAAAACAAAAAATATGTGTCTAATATTTTTCTATTTTCTAAAATATGGACATAAAATAAAATAATAGTCATCATCCTTATTGGCAATGAGGAAATCGAATTCTGACACAGGAAATGGCTTAGTTGATAACAGTATTTTACCTAGACAAAATATTCTGATAGGATAAATATACTCAGGTAACATAATAACAAATTTTGGGAATTATAAGGTTTTCATCATCTAACTGTACCCCATTTGTAACTTTAGCAACGCTGCAACCAAAATATCCATACAAAACTACATTGAAAAACAGGAAATAGGAAGAAACACTTAATTCTTCATAATCTTAGGAAATGGTGTCACTATTAGGAATTACTTTTACAGTATTATCTGATCAAGATTAAGTGTTATTTGATATCAGTACTTTACATTATCCAGCAATCTACATGGTATACTAATTAAAAAGGAACATTTCAACTATGCCTTGTAATGCAATACACATTGGTTATCAATGTATTCACTATTTATGTTAAATGATGGTCTATTAGGGATACAATTTTAATTAATGATAAAAAAAAGTTTTCATTGCACTTGTTTATAGTAGACCTTAAGCTTAAATAATAATATTGTATTGGCATTGCTTTACTTTACCTAAATGTATAATATATATGTATAATGGAATACAAGACGAATTTTAAAAGTACAAACATAAAAATAATAAGTTATGTTTCTAAGGTACAACTTTAAGAGCCTGACTACTTTCTGCTTAGAAAATATATGGCTCAGTTCTGCATTATGTTTAGTACTGAGGACTTATAGTCATTTTTAAAATTTCCAAATATAAATGTTTATACTTAACAAAATATAGTAACTAGAGTTATTGCAAGAGAAGTATTTTATCACCATAATTAAACTAATTACCAACACTTAATGCATAGTAAACTATGTACAAATGAGGTAATAAATATCACTTACCCGCAGCATGTGTACCAGTTCATCTTTAGATATACCTATTCGATCTCTATCTGCTGAATCAACGACATATATTATTGCATCTGTGTTCCCATAGTAACATCGCCAGTAAGGCCTGGAAATTACAATAAAACATTAGTAGATTGAGTAATAGTACCTATGTAACTATGTCACAAAAGATCGTCAACAATGTTTATTGTAATGCTAGTGACACAAGAACAATAACCATGACTAAATTGGACCTAACCTATTAGTTTCACAACATTTACTAACCTAATACTGGTCTGTCCACCAAGATCCCAAACTTGAAATTTTAAATTTTTATATGTGACTTGTTCTACATTAAAACCAATGGTTGGTATGGTCGTCACCACCTCGCCGACTTGCAGTTTGTACAATATCGTAGTCTTCCCGGCACCGTCCAAGCCGAGAATCAAAATCCTCATTTCACGCGCCCCTAACAACCCTCTGAAGTAACTAAATAGACCACCTGTAATATACCAACATATTATGCATAAACAACAAGCTGTATAACACTATTATTACACATTTTTATGACAATTAAATCACTTACCCATTTTCTGATAAGCTTAGCCTATTTTAATGCATTAGTTGTTATGTCTAAGGAATGATTATGTATTATGTCTGCGCATCAAATGTTTCCAATGTTTTTATTTTTATTATCTACACTTCTAAATTATATATTCAATCACTTTTAGCGATAAATAAAGAACATTTTATCGAAAAGGCCCAGCAAATCATTTGACGTGTAAGCAAGCACTCTTGTTAATTGCCAGACCAATAAATAGAATGTTAAAAAATAGTTTGCGTGACAATAAATAATTAAATAATTGTTATTGATATAAATAATAAAATAACTGAAAAAATACCACCAAGTCACTTTTATTTCTATAAATTACTATCGGTAACCAAGCGACTTTTGTGGTAACATAAAATCTTGAATGGGTAACATTGTGTAGGTGCTGTAAATGGGTACGATTTTAAAATTTTATGTTCCAGTAAATGTGATAATAATAATAAGTAAAAACATTTAAATAAAAACAAAACAAACTATTAATTCTCACGCTTTTTTCATAATTAATAAAAGGTTTTTCATAAATATTCTTCCTTTCGAAAAAGTATCAGCAATTTGTTACATTACGACAACTTAATGTTTTACTTTTCATTTTTGTCAATACTTTTTGAATCTAAATGATATGTATTTATTTTTAATATAATATCTTAGAGACCCTTGCCCAGCAGAGATGTAATGCAGGCAAAATATAATAAAAATATCTATTAGCAAGATCTATACTCAAAGACAGCATTGTATAATAAACTGTAAAATAAACGTATGTGTCTAAAGTTATTAATAAATTATAAGTAGGTGCTAAGTACCTGCCTAGTGCCTATGTTCCTAAGCAACAATCTTGGACTTTCCATATTTTAAGTAAGTAGTTAATTATAACAATCATGTTAGACAAGGCGCAAAAACAATTAGGTAGTATTAAGAAATCTTACCCAACATAATTAGACAATAATATTATTATGATTTGTTTCTAAAAGAAGTGTACTTTAAAATGGCCTTGCTATAATAATTATGACTCAAAGTTAAAATTAAATATACATTGGGTTTTCCAAAACGTTTAGTTCACCTGTAGGTACGTTGCTGTAAGTAAAAGATATACTACATGTAATTGTACTAGTTGTTTCCGCTAGGTATCGTTACATACGAAAAGATTCCGTCGTTTCTGAATAAAAGCACACGATTCGATTTTGTATTTCCTCAATAGATGGCGCTACTAAACAGTTTCCACATAAAAAGTTTAATAAACAATGCTGCAATAGGATTTTGTATGTTTAAAAAATTATACATAGGTACCACATTTAGAAGATAACTTAGGGTATACAGGGTGTCCGGTAAATAGTCCGACAAACTGTGGTGGCTGATACCTTAGGTCAGGCTCTATCAAATGAATACAACATATGTTCCCCGAAAAGTTACAGGTTTCGAGTTACAATCGAATTTCGAAAATTTTATAATTTTCTACCTTGCATCAGACTTTTCCATTTTTCTTGCTGATAAATAGCTTTCGTAGGTAATACTTTTTGTACATCAAATTAATCTTGAATAGTTACTCTACGCTTTAGTAAGTCTCATATTTATCTAAAAGAAGAATGTATTGACAAACAAGCCATTCGTTTAACAATTTTCACTTTTCGTTTTTCTTACTGTTCAACTTTGAACTGTAGTGATGAAAAATAAATGTATGTAGGAATTTTGTACAACAATCTTAAAAACTTGCTTGAATATTGGTGATTTTGGGAAGGTACAATGCTTGCGTATTTTCGTTACAAAATGTGGCAAGACAAGCTGCTGCTGAAAAATGAGACGTAACTTAACGCGGATCGTCATTGTACAATGAAATTTGGTATTTTCTTCTCACCATTTACTCTCTATGCCAGATTAAAACATGTTTTAGTGTGAAGTTACCTTTTCCCTCAGTACTTTATTTTTCATGCAACAACAATGAAATAGCTGGTTTTGGACGCCCAATCCATCTTCCCTGGTATCCCTCATTAGAGGAGGCTCTTACTTCAAGCCCATACTGCACTTAGCACCCATTTTCCCAAACCATATTGTATCGTTCAACTTGCCTAGAATGTATTTACGAAGAGTGGGTCTTCTAAAAAACCGGTCAAGTTGGAGATGGACATGCTAACGAAGGGTTCCGTAACTTTGCAAAAAATTTAACAAAGCATTTTTTTTTCATTTTCATATTTTCCAAATTGAAATTGGCCACAATTATTTTGTGTACCTAGTTAGTCGCTAGAAGAAAATACCTTATTTCACTGGACAATGACGATCCGCGTTAAGTTACGTCTCAGTTTTCCTCAGATTTACATTAGTAATATTTTAACAAATAAGCCCATTTGTACTTCAGCAGCTTGTTTTGCAAAATTTTGTAACGAAAATACGCAAGCATTGTACTTTCCCAAAATCACCAATATTCAAGCAAGTTTTTAAGATTGTTGTACAAAATTCCTACATACATTTATTTTTCATCACTACAGTTCAAAGTTGAGTAGTAAGAAAAACGAAAAGTGAAAATTGTTAAGCGAATGGCTTTTTTGTCAATACATTCTTCTTTTAGATAAATATGAGACTTACTAAAGCGTAGAGTAACTATCCAAGATTAATTTGATGTACAAAAAGTATTACGAAAGCTATTTATCAGCAAGAAAAATGGAAAAGTCTGATGCAAGATAGAAAATTATAAAATTTCCGAAAATCGATTGTAACTCGAAACCTGTAACTTTTCGGGGAACATATGTTGTGTTCATTTGATAGAGCCTGACCTAAGGTATCAGCCACCACAGTTTGTCGGACTATTTACCGGACACCCTGTATACTTACCTATAAAAGCATTAAGAGAAGAAATGTGTACGAGGGTATATGTCTATTAAAGACCGCCGAAAGGGTCATGATAATTTTAGATGAATTGAAAAACTGTCTACGTTAAAAATAAACAATTTAAAATTAAATGAAATCATGAAATATTTTAGTTCTTAGTTTTATTTAGTTTATAATTTATCTTATTTCTTGTGTAGGCTTAGTTTTTATATTATTGTAAATATTTTTAGTATAATGCATAATAAAAATTTCTTTGAAATAAAAAAATGAAATCAAATTAAAAAATATATTTTGAGTTTTGAATGCTTAGTTCGTGTAAGTAATATTAGTTTCTTTTATTAGTGGGGATACTGTCTGTCTAATATTTTTTTTTTATACCCACTTGAATACTTTCATATTCTTTACTATGATAATTATTGTTTATTAATCCATAAATGACCTATAGTAGATACCTACGAAGTAATTTTTATTCGCTTTGATGAAAAATTAATATTCAGGATTCTGTCCTCATCCTTAAAGCTCTCGTTAGAGTTTTAACGAAAGTCTTGAAGTTCGTACCTCTAGTCGCATACATTTTCTGCAGTAGGCTATGGAAGGAAAAAAATGTTCTAAATATTTCTATAGCTTCACCCGTTTTATACTTTTCCTTCCATGTGCCTGTGGATCAGGCTTCAACATGCTTTGTGGGTAAGTCTTCTGTTAAAAGTCAAAAGATCTAGAATTAAATACATGAAGGTAATCACACTTTTATACTTTTATTCACAACCTGCAAATCCTAACCAAACATTACATAAAAGTACATGAAAGGAAGTGGCCGCGTTATCCGCTAAACCGATAGCGTGCTGTGACGCGGTGTGACGTACGCGCACGTCACGGCCCCACCTCCTCGCCATTCCTCGCGGTGCGCACGCGACCCGCCGCGCGACTTATTGGGACGCCGACCAATCGCGCGAGACAGAATGGTGACAAATCTGCCACTAACTTATCTGTGTACTGACAAAATTAAATATGACCATTTTAAAATAAAATTATAGCCTATATATAAAGCTATTTGTGGTTTTGTTATGTATTTTTCCTACACACTACACATCTAGCAGTCCTAAATAAACGGCAATACCACATGATTATAATTTTTTGTATTCTTGTGGTAAGACGTTAGAAAAAATAGCAGGTATCTTCAGACTTATTTTAGCGTTGGAAGGGCCACCTGGACCCTGGTGGAAAGGCGGCCTCTTAGATACCGACCTAAACGGTAAAACTTTGGAAAGCATCTCCCTTTTTTCACAAGAAAAGTCCAGGTGGAATTTAAGTACCACGTAAAAAACTAATCGTCTACCTTCCCCCATGTCACTGCATAATTTTTTTTTACCCAAGGATAACAATTAGGTATTTATATTGTATAGTAAAAAAATGTTTATTTCAATTTTCAGTAAAACTGTAGAAAAGTATTTAAATCTTAATAACCATTAACAATATAATGGCTGCTTTGTAGATATCTACCTAATTACGATTATTCTAACCTTATAAGATTAAAAATAATTTATGGTTTACGAAAAATTATCAGTCAGTCTAGATTAAAAATTCTAAGTAACACAGACAAGGCTTGATTGATTGTAACCTACTGTTTCTGCGAGTATCAGATATTTTTGCTGAGTCGCAATGATGTAAATCATGACAATATTTATGTAGGTTTGTCAAAAACAGTTATGATAATGATTAGGAGATGTCATGCTTACAAGCAATAACTAAATACATAATAATTAATTAATGGTTAGTCGTGCGCAATTACACATAAGTAGTGTACATAAAATTAGTTTGAATAATAAGGTCATACAGGTCATGTTACATCCATATTAGTCAGTTTTCATGTCTCTAGTTTGCTCTTTGAAATAAAATTAATAGTAAACTGGGTTACCTACAAGACACAAATTTATCTGTCTTTTAGGTACTTGGTCACTTTGTTGGTATCTACTTAAAAATACAATTAAAATGATTGAGTCTTAATCAAGGTATCATTATTATTATCTTCAGGCCTGCATTACCCACAGCTGGGCATAGAATTTCCCTTTGTTTTAAATATGCTCTCTGCTCTTTTACTAGTCGCATCATTTAAGCAAGAAATGCTAGTAGGTACAAAAGTACTATCATTGTATAAAAACACTAATTTCAAAAAGTAGGAAATAATAAAGAACAGAACACGATCCTTGTTCTCTTTCCCATTTTTTAGTTCCAAAAACCTGTAAATTCCTGCTTTAAAAACAATAACTTTCAACAATGGACATTTACTGAGTTTTTATGATGCCGACATCCGATAGAAATACAGAACAAAGCTTCCAACGGCCTAATTAAAGAAAAAACGTTCCGCACGTCGTACTGTATGATCCAAATATAGTGAACGAACAATACAAACAAAAGAGTTCATATCTATAAAGTATTTATTAGCAGTAAATCTATTTTATATCCCATATAATGTGCGAACATATGGTTAGACTTGATTTGGCTGCACGTGCAAAATCCTACATTGTTTTTTACCGTACGGACTGAATCAGTGTGCTAATTTTGTAAGTTTTCTATAATTATAACGCGAACATTTCGTGTGATGGCTTATTTTTAACGTAAACTGTGTAATATTTAGATCGTTCATCACGTCGAGGTATTTATGATGTCGAGTGAATCACGATCATTATAATCAATGGCGTAGGTGCTCCCAAACTGTCTGAAATTATCTGGAAGAATGTAGTTGTTTGTAATGAGTGTTCAGCTAATCTGGCCATAAAGTTTTGATGGTTCTGTTTGTTATAATATACTTAGTTAAGGAATTTCAATCTCTGTTCAATTACCTTTTCGATACCAAAGCATTGATTCATTATCAGTTAGTAAGGTATTTTTGCTCGATCTAGGCTCTTAAGTGTATACAATTATACATGTCTTTTGTTATTTGTCAACTTACTAAGAAAAGTTGAAATGCAATTTCAATGTAGGTACACTCTATTATTTTGTCGTCGAAATACCTAAATACTTTCGTTCTCCATTCAACCTGGCGGCGGCGGCGAGCGTCAATCGAGCATAGAGTAGCACGTTTTTTGCCACTGACGGATGCAGATACGGACTCCGCCTAATTTATTACGAGCCAAGACGAATCAACTTGATTGTGTTATCTTTGACTGATCTGCGACTTACCTGGAATTCCCCACGACATTGTCTTTTAATTGACGTAATTTGATAATGCCAGCTTAATTCTACCTATATTATTCATGCACGTAGGTGATATTGGTACTAATGCCTACAGACTTTTAAAAGTATCTTATGATTGTAGTAATTCGTAATTTTTATAGAATATATGTGATTATGAACTACAAAAATGTGGCATGCACAAAAACCAGGATAGGATCGACAATGTTCCTGTACGAAAATCAAATACTTATATATACTCTTCGTAAAAAAAGATTAAGCGTGAACAACAAATAGCATACAACAATCATGAAAAGTAATCGAAGCATCGTATTGAATTGTCAAATTAATATTACAGTATTTTTCCTGTAAAATTTAAATTCAATAAAAAAACGTTTGAATAAAAACTCAAGTGTTTCCATGGAAACTATGTCATATAGAACCAGCGCAGCAGCGGTACTTAGTATATTTTTAAAGTACTTAAGTAAATAAAGATTTGCGCACATATGACGACACTACAAGGTAAGATTACTTAGGTGCTCTACCGCTCAACAACGGTGAATAACACACTTCTTGGTAAAGTACACACCCATTTTTGGTTGTAGCTAAATACCCGAATGACATTTCATCATGGGTACAAATTCCAAATGTACAACTGAGTTTTAGGACTTGCATTTACTAAAAATTTTAAGCTATTTTTTCAGACTTTTTGGGCTTTTTCTGACCTAAGGAACGACGGTTTGCTAAATAAGACAGTTTCATACTTGAAATATTGGAGCGAAACTAATAACTAATCACTCTCGTTGCTACGCCATCGGGATCATAAGTTTTTGCCTTACTGTACTATATAAAAACCGCGAATGTGTTTTTAATAGAAGAAAGAAGGAAGGAGCTTTCTGTTTTAATTTCTTGACTAAAAGGGTCCTTGAAGGGCGTCGAAGGAGTTTTTGAAGTATGAACCTATAGCAGCTAAGCTGTAGTCTTTTGATGAAGGGTCTGTGTTTAATATAATATTACTGGAATAAAGGCCGTTTCTAATCCTTGAAACATGTTTTATATTAGAGAGGTAACGCAAAACACTCAAGTATTTATCATAAAGATCACAAAACATCATAGTTTACATTAATTAAAAAGTTCAACAAAAGAAATTCCATTTCTTTCTGTAAACATTAGTCACATTTCTGTATAATTACAATAGAGTTCAACAGTTCCCTATAATTTATTAGTCATGTGAATTCACAAAGGCCCACACACCCCTGCAAGGCCAGCTGTGACGTCACCGGCATTTAGTGCCGTCAGCAATGCCTCGTTTGAAATACAGGGGTAATTGTGTTTACTGTAAACAAATTACATGTTTTAAATCAGCTTTCGTTTGTTTATATCACAACCCACCGAAAATCTTCTCATGACTTAGTTAAATAACAAATAATATGTCAAAAAATCTTGTACAGCTCTGCACCTACACGTGAAATGGAACTTAGTTTTTTTAACATAGTAATGACATTTAACATTTAATTAATATGTTGGTTGTCAATAATAGGGTCCATAAATAATGGTTATATATAACTTGTAGTTAACGAGCTACTTTGGTTAGATACACTGAAAGCAACCTCTGCATTTAACAGCCTTAAAAAATCATTTCTAATTAAATACATAAATACATCAATTACGTACCTATTTGACTAAAATTTTGAAATTCTACTGTTCTTTTTAAATAACTTGTGGCAAGTTACAATAGGTAGGTATTACATAGCACACCAAAAGGAGTAAAATTTATGTGAACTAAGAATTTCAACAAAATATTTTTTTTTTTTTCCTTCTTTTCTTTCTATTTGTCGTCATTATGGAAAATTCCATTATATGTCATAGACCGTCGACTTTGATGTAACGCACTATTAACAACCATCCAGATAAGGTAAACATTAATAATGTCAAATAATGCATTCAGTGATATTTTCTGATATATCCTGAGATTACTGACGGATACATATACCTATCTTAGTTAGATTTGTTTCATAAAATTGTGAAATCCCATATTTTATAACATCTATTCTCTTTTGGCACGTGACGTAAGTCTTGATCTCATAAGGGTTCAAAACTAGTCTAGAACTTTTTAATACTACTTTATATTCACTCGTAACATTGTAGAGATTTTTTTAACATTTATTTCAAGAATTTAGGTACTGTGACTATACGATGACTTAAAGCACGCTAACGATGCCGTCATTAATGTCGCAACTTACTGGGCCAATGTACTCTAATTTTAATCTACCATCGACACGAAAAAAGAAGAAGAAGAAGATTACCGAATCCTTAAGATTGATATAGACTGCTCAACATCATAGGTACTATTACTCTAAAGAGCCTAGTAAACAGATGCATTAAACCATGTTCATTTATTTATAAATCAAAACAACATAATAAATCATTCCTTACCACATTTCACACGTTGAACATAAACAACAAATTGCTATAAAATCAATAAAGAAGAAATAAATTTGATATCCAGAGATTTACTCAATCTATGACAAAAGAAAAGAAAATCCTTTCTTCATCTCTATAGGTAGGAATTTATATGACCTTAACACACCTACAAATTGGTTCTATACATATAAAGCTCTATATTCCATTTCCATTGACGCATTTCAAATGATTCTTTGAAAGTAAACTTGAACTTATTGGCCTGCACTTCTTGGAAACAACTGTGTACATTGAGCTGCAAGACTTTGGAAACAACTTACTATAACAATGAACTTTATGGCTTCCACATAAGGGTTCTTTTTAGGTCGAAGTGTTGTGTGTAATATTTGGTTGAGTGTACTAGGTGTATGAGAATGCCACACATAGCTACATTGTTGAGGAGCCTGGGATTACCCAGAGGATCCGGGTAGGGGCGGCGAACCATGTCCAGCTAATAATTTTTATAGCTCATTAACCGTTATATACATAATTACATACATAGTGACTTAATTATGTTGTGTTATGTGTTTTATTATGTATCTTTGTTGAGTTGCTGTTGCTATGTGAAGTTTGATCCGGCTTCGGTGCTCTACATTGATTTTAGACCGAAGTCAAATGATCTCTTAGTTAACCTTGATGATCTTATGAAACGACAATATGTAAAGTAGAGCAGGTAAGAGGAAAAAATACTAGAATAATCTAAGATATCTCTAATGCTTATGCTACGCACATAATATATAATTTGTTTGTAGAGAGTAAAAAGAAAAGTCCCGTTTCTACGTCTCCGTAAGTAAAATATTATCATCATACACTTTTCATTTAAAAGTAACCCAGGATCATTAATATTAAGAACTGGTTTTTAACCACGGAATAGGTTACTTTTTCCTCTAGGTAAAAGGCATGAGTAAATGGGTATATTTTTCATAAATAGCAATATTACATGTTTGACCTTGCACGATTACATCATAAGTATATCTACATTGCTTTGGATTCTGAATGACAGAAATCTTAAATTTTGCAAGAAGCACTTAAATAGTGTCCCAGTTTACAGTAATCTGTATCCTTTTACTTTTTCTGCAGAATCTGTGATCAAACTCTTATTAGTTAAATAGTATCGATGTTGAGTCATTCGAATGCGAGCGTTCACCTCGAGACCCGTATAATTACTCTACTTGACACCCAAATACCGACTGAACTACGTACAAATGTGATGAAATTCACTATTAAAATATTTTCCGCTACATCTAGATCAATTTCGATGATTAGCTGATATTAATCTTATCAAGATGATGCAATTGAGGTTAAAAGGATTGGTGATTAACTTTAAAATAATTTGTTTATTATTTTTTTTATGTGAAGTGGTATGCCTAATATACGAGATCAATAATTATAGGTGTGGTTTTTAATTGATCAAAAATATTTAAACTAGCTTATTATTTTACAAATTTAATGACACAATACCATAAGTATAAGATAAAAGGTTATTGACCCGTGCTGTCCTCTAATTGCGCAATATTTTAAAATAAAAAAATAAACCTTCTTAAATTGTGTTAATTAGTTAGTGTAATCAAAAGTAGTGAAAATGCCTTTTATTTTAAAAACGAATTTATATGAAATAAAATATCTCATAAGATTGATAACTTTAGCTTACAGACACAGTTACAGAAAGTCCCACTAGGGCAGAAGCCTGTTCTCATAGGTACATTTGAAATTAGCAAACACAAATACAAATTATTTTCATAAAACAACTCTATTAGTTTTAATTGTTAACACAGCTAGTTTGGGAAATTCCTGAGATATGTAAAATGTAATTATTATATTTCAAATCCGGATGCCGTTTCGTTAATTATGTACAAATAAATATAATTTATGGAGACAGTGATTTGTGGTTTGTATCGTTTATTTAGTATTAAGCATAAATAAAATGGCATTTGATAATATATGAAACATGTGTTGAAGTGACCTAGAGGTGTATGAACCGGATTCGGGTGCACACGGTGGAGGATTCCTTACAGGGAAAGAACCACGGAGAAGCAAAACAAAATCTATATTTAGACATGTCTTTAAATGATAAAAATAAGTATGCCAATAACTTTTACTTGAGCTTGGATTATAAAGAGCAATAAATCTCTATTTATTTTTGTTACACATACAGTAAAATAATGCACTATCACTCCGTCCAAACCAAGCCAAGTTACCTGCTTGATATAAAAATACTATTAAATGTTGGAATCTACTACATACGCACCTACTTTTTGTTGAATAAGCACTATATAAGCATGGCATACGAGATGCCTAGATTTGATTCTGCTCCTTTTGCACGCAGTACCTACATATTCGGCAGATAAACTGTGCGATTGTTTCTTATTTCTTGGAAAATATTCCGTTATTTTTGATAGCTTGCATCATAGTTACACAATAGACGTCACACATTATCTCAATACCTAAATATACCACAATTATTACATAAAGTTGAAATCAAGGAAAATTCTATTTAAAGTTCATTCTTTGCGCCATTTTAGATAACGTGAGTCACAGACAGACGCGTTGTTTTAAAATAAAATCAATTAATTAACATTCCTGAGATATTGGTTTATCATCGTGGGTGAGATTTGCTCTTGAAATATTATTGACATTGGTTTTGCACACGGCATCGCCCGCGGAATTCGGATGTTGCAAACGTCGCCTGTTTACAACACTGTAAAGTTTTTATAATTTTTATAATGATATTTGTCAGCTAGGTTTTATCGCAATATTATTTGAAGAGTATACGACATGTCCGGTCCATTTTTTAAATAAAACAATAAATATAATTTTGAATACCACTGATAGCTATTTAAAATTCCAATGCGTGGGAACGTATTTTTACAAATTTTTGTATGAGATGAATATAATTATTCTAACGTTACGTCTGACTCGTTCGTAAAGGTATTGATAGCAAACATGACTTGCGAATTTTAGAATATCGGTTGTCTTAAAAAAACTGTTATAAGTATTATCTTTTAGACCATAAGTATTTAATAAGCCTACGATTGAGATTTATACTCGATACGTTTTTAGGACCCACTATTGCTTTTTATTTTTCAAAAAGATTATGGTAGCTTTCAATTTACCCTACGAATTTCATTTCTTGAAATAGCATATCAAGCTATTAATAAAAATATTTTACAATACTTTTATGAAGTAATAAATAAAAATGACTACATACCCCTGAGCAACTGATAACCGTTGCTATCCAAATTATCAACGCAGTCGCATATTTAATTCAATAAAATATTTCCGCTAAATAGAGGTTATCAGGGCAAAGCACACGTTTCACCTCATATTATCATAATTATATATCTTCACGACCTCTTAGTTTTTGCTGTGGGCAGGAGTAAGTTAGCATTGAACTTCGACTGCCAATTTTGTTGGCACACGCAATGGGTTTAACCACAACAAGTGTTAAAGATCATTTTATTGTGTAATTTTTGTGGCTATTGTTATGATATAATAGAGTCATGATTGTTCTTATATTTAAATCTTAAATATTTATAAAACCTAACAAGAAATGCAGCCGTTTATTTTTATTTTATTTATTAGGGACAAAAAACAGTTATGCGTTACAGTAAATCTTAAAAACTAGTTATACAACTAAAAAACGCACAACCCACACTATTGTCCACGAAATGACATATACTATTTTAGAGTGATAAACTGACGGACGCGTAACTTACAAGGGAACAAATTGTATTTTAAAATCGACCCTTACATTCGTTTAGGGAAGGTTGGCCGTTTAACAAAACATAGAGCGTGCTTTTCTTTTTGAAACACCTAATTTCGTCAATTGTAGGAAAAATATTTGAATTTGAAAGTTTAACATTTTTACAGAAGAACAATAACCTTTTCGCTTTCATCATGGTCCTATCTAAGAAGTAATGAGGAGTGGTTTTGATATTCCTTTATGTCATTACGCGAAACCAAATCGTATTGGCTTTTAAATACAAGTAGGTACCTATTTAAAAAATATAAAATTTTAGCAAACAAGTTTGTTATTCGCTTAAAAGGTCATTATTAGTGTGACCCATAGACATGCAATATATTTATGATTAAGAGTTTAAATAGGTAGTGAGGCACTCAGAATGAGCTGATATATCATATATGTAGATATGTTGATAACATAGGTATGTAAAAGTTGTAACAGAATAGTTAGTATTTAAAAAAAAAAATACAGTAAGTGAGTAAAAAACAATGCCGTAAAGTAACGACGCTCATATTATGACTGTCGCTGTGTTCTGGTATCTGTAATGTCTAACTTGAAACCATCAAGCTAGGTATTCTAGGTTATTGACTGTCCTGTTTATATGAAAAAAAAGACAGATAGAATCTATACTTCAATCCTGATTACATTGGAGTTGAGAAGTGCTTGTAGTTCAGTCACTATAATTAAGTGCAACATGGTTGTTGTTTTCAGAATTTCGTTTCTGTTTAGCATAGTGCATAGGTATAGTTCCATGGTGTGAAGTAATCAGGCAGCAATCCCGCGCTGGTCCTACCGCACTAATTATTCCTGGTACCGGTTGCTTACGTGTTTGTTGACACGCACACGTTCAGGTAGCGACTTGCATCATGCATGGCAACTTTTTTTTCATACCTGAGCCAAGCAGCCCTTTGAATGGTTTCAATCGTCTATTGTCATTAACTATATACCAAATGCAAAACAAATCTATGACTTTTATTCAGAAACTAGCTGTGCCTGCAACTTCGTTCGCGTGGATGACGAAGCTTATCAATGAGTCTTTAACCATTAAGGCTGCACACGCGACGGAAGCTTAAAAAATTGAGTAACTTCTCCCGTTTTCCCAACATTTCCCTTCACTGCTCTGCTCCTATTGATTGTAGCGTGATGAAAAGCATATTATAACCTGCCCAGGAGTATGAAGAATAATTGTACCAAGTTTCTTTAAAATCAGTCGAGTAGTTTTTGTTTCTATAAGGAACATACAGACAGACAGACAGACAAAAATTTTACTGATTGCATTTTTGGCATCAGTATCGATCACTAATCACCCCCTGAAAGTTATTTTGAAAATATATTTAATGTACAGAATTGACCTTTCTACAGATTTATTATAAGTATAGATTATTTGGTACATCATTTTGCATTTTTTTTCGTTCCTTAATACCGTGAATAGGTTTCAAGGAAGAGATCAGTTTACTTTATTGTCATCACAGAACACGCGTGCTCAGTACATAACAATTTACATACCTATCTTATTCTCGGCACGTCACAATAAAGACATTTCCTGTTATTTAACTAGGGAAATTACTTCAGCTAAGATTTCCTCATGTAGGTCATGGTTACAATTAATCACGCGACCCACATCGCCACATACCTATAAGAATTAAAATCTATAAAAAACTATGATGATATTAAATGAATATTTGAGAAAACTGCTCTATATCACATAGTTTATGGATAAACCAAGAATGAATTATCGGTATTCTGATAACTGAAGGCATGTGTTAAAATTGCTATAATTTTCCGCCCCCTTAGATCACATTCCAGTCGATTTATAATTAAATGTGGATTTATAATCGACCTTCGCACAAATACCCCCAAAATACTATCGTGATGACTGAGTTCGACGTCATCATTAAACGACATCTTCCTAGCATATATTATAACATATATTATATGCACCATAAGTTTTATGTAACACTAGCATTCATCCGTGGCTCCGCCAACGAGTACGCCGGATATCGCGACAAAAAGTACCCTATGTCCTTTTTTGGGATCCAAACTTACTCCATACCAAGTTTCATCAAATGTTTTCAGTGGTAGCGTCGTAAAAGCGTAACTGACTGACAGACACAAAGGCAAAATAACAGATAAACTTTAGCGTTTATAATATTAGTAATATGCATTGTTCACATAGTTTTAACGTGAGAGCACGAAACTATATTAGATACCTATTACCAAAATCGGAGGGAACATCGATTGTGAATCAGCAAATTTATTGCTACAAATATTAATACAAGCATGAACGTTTCACATGATTTTCCTTATAGCTACTGAATTGATAGGCACGTAGGTCCTATTAAATTCTAATTATAACCTTTCCTCGTATCTATTAATCTGATATTCTTAACATCGTAATAAAATCTAATTATAAACAATACATCGCCAGATCAAATCTACAATACTGGTGTTATTCTGATTATATCATCACGGATAATTTCACTTGTCCTTTTTGATATGAAATAATTCTTATGACTAATTAACGATATGGTATCGGTCATTATTGAACATTTGCTTTTATTGGAACACAATTCTTTTAAAGATATTCCATTGCCTAGAAAGGTACCTAGTAACAATATACCGTTTAATTTGGTAACGACAAATACAATGCCTGTACAAAGTAGCTGGAAATTATATTTACACCAACCTGAAATAATTTAAGTTTACCTAAATTTTACGTAGAAAATATATATATCTTATATATAAAATTCTCGTGTCACAATGTTAGTTACCATACTCCTCCAAAACGGCTTGACCGATTTTTATGAAATTTTATATGCATATTCAGTAGGTCTGAGAATCGGCTACTATCTATTTTTCATACCCCTAAGTGGTAGTAGGTAGGTAGTAGGCAGGTGCTAGGTAGAAAAAATTGCATTGCAACGCATGCCGGGTACAGCTAGTATATATATATGTTCCATTCCTAAAGTTTCATTCACCAAACGGACGAGCACACGAATTAGGTAATTTCTTTGTGTGTAATCGGTTTCTCAATATTCTGCCCATTATCTCCTTAATTTTCTCATATCTGTAACAGTCTAAGAGTCAGTGCAGCTGGGTACTGATAACGGCTCTCAGATCATGATGACGTCAAAAGGTTAGGACACTCCGGGTTAGGTTAGGTTCCGCTATCAAGAAATACGTAGAAATCTTATAATTATGTCAGCTTTGCTGCCAAGGTTAATGTTTAAACCGCAGTTGAATATTATGGGATAAAATATAATAATTAAGGAAGGACAAGGTATGCAGCTACCATATAAGTGCAAAGGTTTATTCTCAATTTTCTCGATGAACCTGTGATTCAACAGCGCCCGAACTACATGCAGCGTTGCATCTAGCATCACGTGCTTTCCACCAGGGTATGTATTTAATTCTGTAGCGAACACACGTAACGAACGGTCATTTATAAACATAACATAACATACCATCACGCCTGTATCCCCGAAGGGTTAGGCAGAGGTGTACCAATGTAACACCCACAGTTCGCCGGTATGTTTAGGTCCCATGTAATAGGGGGCGAGCCTATTGCCACTAACCGGGCACAAATCCAAACTCCGACCTGCTAATGAGAATTTCATAGAAAAACCCAATAACACCTTGGTCGACTTGGGAATCGAACCCAAGACCTCTAGCGTAGCAGTCGCGCTTAGCGCCACTAGGCCAACGAGGCAGTCAACGGTCAGTTATGATATATGTAAATCAAAAAGTAGAGATAAGTATAGACTTACTCGATGCCATGATAGATCTGGGACCAGCTGAAACCTTAAACCGTTTTTGTTCAAGAACTCTCGGTTCTTCTACCTTACAGCCTAACGACAAAACCAAGTAGCATCTCGATCCTTAAGTTTGATATTAACGTCCAAAAAAAGAACGGTTGACGTATGCTAACGATATAATCTGACAATCTCTCATCAAAATCTAATCTTGCTTTAAGATAATGTATTGTCTGGAGATTTGATGACGTAACAAGCGGATGCCCAAACGGATCGCAAGATGACTGGAGGGTTTGAAACTACGTCATGGTTACCTGCTGCGGTCATATGCTGTCATTGTAATGACGATTGAATTAGAACCTCGTTTTGCTTAAACTTTTCCCAAAATGCATTGGGGTCGCCGTTAGGTACCGGATTCAGCTGAATATTCATTGTTAGTTAAGTGACTCTGCCTCTCCGACTTCCTTACCTTATTTCTTGATGTGCACTGTGCAGTAACCCGCGGTAAGGAAAGTTGTCAGAATTCTTGGAGCCTAACAAATTAGACCATATGGTATCAAGAACATTTTCATACGTACGTATGTAACGTACGTAAGTTCTAAATAAAAGTATCTAATCTGGTCAGATAACTACGCTACTGTCATTTATAAAATTAATTGATTCTGCACCATCTTGAACTGCTAAATATGTTACTAAGTAGTCTGTATCTAATAGGTTACCTATTACCTTGCTACAAATCGCGTCTATCTGTTTTAAATCACGTAGTATTCGAGAGGGCCTTTCTAAACGACACACATATCGCGAATTAACATTCGTCTGACATCATTCGTCATTGATAACTCCATACGTGCCTCGTCTCAGAACAACTCGTGTTCTTGTATTAGCGATAATAATTGCAGAATATTATTGGAACACAGATCATATTTACTTACTAGAGAAAAGTTTTAATTAATCTCTTTTAATGCAAAACTCTCGTCTAGAGAGATTATTTATTAGACGTTGATATTAAATATATTTAATACAGTTTTTGGAGCTCAGTTAGGAAAAGGCAATGAAAAGCCCTGAACAACTCTAACAATAAGGGCCACTTATTATACAAAACAGAGGACTACGTGGTCTACCAACTCCCCATTAGCATTAGACAACCGACCAATACTAGGATATTGGACGGTTATCCGTTATGTTACATAGTTCCTTATTTCCAAAAACGTTCCTCATCATACTCCTAAACTGAATTACTCACAAAGGACGTCACAAAACTCGTAGATACGTAACAACTTCTATAATTACACAATATCCGTTTTAAAGTACCATGTACGACATACATCCGCTGTATTAAGGGCTATCTTAGGTAAACAAGGATAAAGGAATCTACGTCACTTTTGTATCGACGTTAAAACACGTGCGAGTTATCTTGTTACTATGGCTGCAGATCAGAGGAGGTCAAACCGAAAGGTCTAAGGTTATCAGAGACCCGAAATACGTGCCGTTACAGAAGTCTCGTGACCTTGTCTTGTAGATGTCTTTGATCCCGAATAATTACAAGTTGTGACATGTTTTTTCTGTATTCATTTTAATTATCTTTCTGCAATTTGTATTGCTACGATATCGTAACTTGTTTTATAAAAAAGTTTAAATCAAAATATCAAATGTCAAAAAAGTCTCTCTTACTTCGAGATCGTCATACTTTTAAAAATAATTTCAAAAACATGCCTTCATTTAAATTCCTAGCCGGTCGACTAGCTCAAACTTGTCGAGTCATGATACAAATTTATGCCCAGAAAGTTTCAAAATTCTCAAAAATATTTCATTATCAGACATGTCTCGACCTGAACCGATTTTGAGCGATCTTTAGACGTGACTTGTAAATTTACGTATCCGATTTACATACAAGTACACCGGAAGTATGATATCTATACTATGTAGGTTACTATATACTATAACCACTTATGGTACTATATTGGTACCATGCGAATAATTATATTTTATAGTTACATATTCTTGATAAAATTTTATAGTCTGTATTTAACAGATCCTCAGGTTTTTTAGATCTTTAAGTTACCTTTTTTATTTTCAGGCCAGTTGGCCTTTACCTTGTTGCCGTAGTATGTTTGATAGTTACGCGCATTAAAATACCAGAAACAAGAGTCTTAATTACTAACTAAGACCCTTCTACTTAGTTAGTTTTTCAAGCTTTCAATAAAAAAAGACAGAGTTTGACGTTATAATTGCTTATGCTTAACACATGACATGCAGTTTCTTAAAAAACGCTAGGATTAGGAAATACAAACATAGACATTTGCCACGAGTTACAGTTGTCTCTTGGCAAACCTGGATACATCCGGTGATTTGTCATCGTGTGTCACTCTCAATGAACCCCCCCACCCCTCTCCTCTCCACTCCGAGGAGGTTTACAAACACAGCTTAATAACTGTAGACATAAGAATTACGCAAAACAACGTGTATGTTTGGGGACATTTACGTCAGAAAACTAAAATCTACAACTTCTTGGAAACATTAAAGATAAAATTGTCCAAGGTAGGTTATTACTTATTAATAGGTATTACAGTTTATATTTTTGTTACATTTATCTTGAAGAGTTAATTATTAAATTATGTTTAGTATGAGCAACGCGGGGGTGCAAGGGCAGACGCTGTGGGCGTTGACACAATCGATTGTGATATGCAGAGAGACAGTTACGAATAAGAAGCATTTATTACATCAGTTAATGATTCAACTATACATTATGTTGCAGTACATAGGAAGCTAGACAGAATGCACATAAATCATGTAGATAAATGGATTTACTATGACATTCAAAACCTAGATTTCCAGAATATGAATTTTCCTCTACTTATTCACTAAAAATAGAGGAAAATTCTTATGTTTGCGGTAAAGAGAGGGTTACATTGCATATCCACTGTCCAGGATGCAAGAAATAACAAACAAAGAAGTAATTTTTTAGAAATCTTAAGTTTCTAAAGGTTCTATATTTGTGCTCTAAATTAAATATTGTCATACTCATGATTACGGTTGTTGTAGTGTATAAACTTTGTTTAAATTTGGCTTTAACGAAATTATAAAAGAAAGCAATTCAATCCAAATTTAAACAATTAAATTATACGCATGTGACGTGATTCAGCTAATATTATCACTGTCAACAAAACGTTTCTAAAAATACATTTTCTGAATTTAACAACATAACATTATCATGACGTATTTTTCCTTGTAAAATAGCGTAACTTAGTAGAGATACTAAATAATTATTTCAAGAAGTGCTCTTGTTACTAACTCATATAAATTAATCTCATACAATTATAAAAAAAAAAAACAATATATTTTAGGCAGACTACCTGGTTTATTCTTGATCTTGAAAAAAGTTAAGGCAACGCCAATGACTAGTTATTTACATAACAGATTACCAGAAAGAGTAGTGTCATAATACAAACAACCTTTTAGTCTAGACTGCAGACTCCATTTTCCTCATCGCGCGGCGAACTTGTCGGCACACGTCGGTGACACAAATCAGGGCACTTCTTAGAATTACTCTCTCTTTGATGCAACTGCGTCAAATGTCTTATCAGCGAGTACATATAGCTGGTCGGTGCGGGACTTTACTGAGGCGGATTTTACATGCATTTAATAAGAATTGAATTGGCTTTTCAGTTAGTGTTTTTTAATAGTTGCATTTATCCTGCAGCACATAAATTAAGCACTGTCTGGGTATATTCAATATTTTTTGATCGCTTTGGATAATATTCATCGAACGAATGTCCATTTTTGCTTCCCAAGTACCTAAACCTAATAGTTACACGGTATTTTTTCCTAAATAATGTGTAATCGGGGCTTCCTTAAAATATACAATGCAGGTTAAGTTCTTAAACACATACACAATGAAGGATGTATTTTTTACCTAGATTTTCCCAAATAACATAACTAGGTATGCAGAAAAAATTACGACATGCAGAAATACCCAGAATATCGATCAATATCTTTAGTTCATCGATGCAAGAAGACGCAGGTTTTTTAATTCTCATGTTCTCTGAAAATACCACCTGACTGACTTTTACAACGAAGTAAACACAGGGTCAAGATGTTGTCATATAATTAGGAGCATTCAGAAATATCTATGACAAAATTGAATATTATTATGAAAGGAGGTCCTAAGACTTGATTGCCCGTATAACAAAGAGCTTTATTTACTCGTAACTATGTTACGTAATTTAACATAAAATATTTGGATTATCACAATCTACAGTAATTCTACCTGTGGTAGAGAACCAAAGTCTCTTGCTCTACAGGACTCTACGTTAGCTACATTGCACTGCTAGCTTAGCAACATTTTTATAATAGTCATTATGTATTCTACATAAAATAACAAATCAAACATTTTCAAGTGTTTAATAAATGAAATAATACACTAATTATATTTAATTGATCAATTACAGCCAAAAAACTGCTATTGTAACACAAATGTAACGGAAATCCCGAAATCGAACAACGCGGATCAACTCGAGGTCTTTGGGTCAAGGCTATAAGTTATTCTGCTTGTATTTATAAACCACTGCAACTAATTCTCTAATCTCTTAGAATCACCTCACACGAACATATCTACAACGAGCGTCGTATTAAAAGCGCGAGGAGAGCAAAATGAGAGAGGAAAAGTAACAAAAAGTGCGGGAGTAGCGTAGTTTTATCGCGCGTCAAAGACATCGTGTGTGAAGGCCCTAACTAGTGGCTATTTAAAAAGGTAAACATGATAGTCGCACGAGAGCGCGCGACGTGTCTCCCGGCGCGGCGCGCGCAGTTCGTGCCACGCTCTAACCACGTGCGCGGCTCGAGGTCATCTCTTAACCCTTATCGAACAAAAACGACATAATTTTCTAAACAATACACACAAAATACAACCATATCAAGAGCGCCATAAAGTTGAAAAAGCAACGAAATTCAAAAAAAGCTCTTCGATATTCTCTACATTTAATTTTCAATCCAAATGTTAGAGACTTAAGGTTGTTTTTAGTTTGTATTTTAAAAAGAGGTACCATGTTTAGAACCGAGTATGATCCATTCATTCATGAAAAGTGCAAACGAGGTCGTAACGCGTACTATGAGCGTGGTTTTCGAGCTGCCATACTAATTAAACATTAGAATTACTTTGATAATGATAGTGTCAGTTGTAACCTTGTTACATGTATCACTAGTTCGAGTAGATATCAATCGTACTATTTTACAATACCTAACTAAAAACAGAATTGATCAAATATTAAGTATTACAATTAGGCCATAAAATATTATTTCTTATTTTTTTCTCATAAAATATAATCAGTTTGAGTTAACGACACTACCTGCCAATTAAAGTCAATTTTTATTATAAACCAGATTTTCGCATAAAAGCTCACTCATAAAATCTTATAGCACTAAAATGACTCTCTGACATAACTTTGCAAATAGTAAACAAGCCATCTATCAAGAAAATATAATGCAAAAATATCTATAAATAACATCAACTCTAAAAATAGCAATAAAACAATGTGACAATGTTGTAACTATAATTAGATGCAAACATTCGTGCAGAATGCTGAGCAGTTATTTCGAGTGTCACCGCAAGACTATTGCGGTTTGCATCAGCCACTGGTCAAGGCCCCCAGCGATGGTACGGATATGAAAGTAGGTAGGTATGTTTGTATGTATGTCACATACCTGTGACATGTGGCTTATCTGTTACCGGAGAAAGTGGATTACGTAGCACTTCTAGGAACAAAAATCTTGTATTACAAAATTCTTATGGTGAACTTTTCAACGGTAGTGAAAATTAATATGGGAATTCATGTGTGTTACGGTCTACGGATCTAATTTATTAGTTTATTTTAATTAGTTTATAGTACATAGAGTATATTATTATGAGTAACCTAAATAACATGCAAGATAATTGAAATAAGCTCAGGAAATTGTAAAATTGCTGTCTTATCCTGACCGAAAATTTATGCATTTCTTAAGATACTTTTAGATTTTTAAATAGTAGTGCATACCTACTTCCGAGCAATTAAATAATTCCGAGAATTCCTAAAATAAAGTACTACCTACCCATGATCACATTGACCAATAATTCGTAAACCTACATTTTTCAATTCATTTGATCTTCCTCATAGGTGTCGCTGGTCAGTGACCAGTAGTGCTATTCTGTTAATAATTTCGGTGACAGGTGAAAGTGAAGTGACAGTGAAGTGACAATAAAGCTCACTTCAAAAGTGAACCCAATTGGCCTTGATTTAGAATTCAAATTCGAGATTACGTATTTGACATCTCACCGCGGATACCGCTGTCGAGACATGAAAATAATGTTACAGAATAGCACGGAAGGTCAGATTCGAAGTGAGTGTGAGAGTGAAGTGAGTTGCGAGTTGGTGTGTGAATTTTACAGAATCGACAAGCTGGTGGACATCCAATATGACGTGGCTTCCAAATTATTCGGTACACACTAGTCGTACATATGACACATTCGGGAAAACGACCACACGCATCGAGCACGTGCCTTAAATGTAAAAACTACACAGTGGCGTAAAAAGGTTAGACTTGGAACAGGAAAATGGTTTGGGCATTACCGACAAAACTGTGATGTAAGATTACCTTGTAGGTAGCATACAAGGGATTCTGTGCCAGTAGCTTCAAGTTGATCAATAGAATTTAAAATAGACGATAGAAACAATACCTTACTAAATATATTTATGATTGCAGTAAAGGGCTGTTTTGCTACGGATATATTAAAAAGTTTTTGCACGCTAATTGCTTGAAGACAATGCACTTGTAGACAGAATAAAGCCAGTGCTGACGATGAAAAATTAACAGCCATTGCCAGCTTGGCACATAATGAACTTATAGTAGGAATGGAAAATATGATTAATTACGATCGCTTACGAGCTAAGTAGTAAAAATATCACAGTCTACTGTAATAACATATCTAAATAGCGTCATTAATAAGCGATAAGATAGGGTTAACAGATAACTAAGGAATTCAGTGATTTCCAAATATTTTTGTAGATTAATTGATTAAATCGATTATTCACTTGCTTATTATATACCATCTGTCAACTGTCACGCAGAATTGACGTGAATGCAGTTTAATAGTTGTGAAATATAAAGCGTATAATAATATTTTTTTTGGACATTAAATCATATTTTTTGTATCTGAGGTTTTTACTGTTTTAACGTAAAGCAACTATAATGCCATATCAATCAAGCAATTTTATTTCGTAAGGTTTTAAAAATCGTTGTCAATATATTGGGGAATTCCTATTTATCTCTTGCCGAAATGAATAAGCACATGCTACAGATGGCAAATGGTCTTAAAATGTATAAAATACGAGTAGAGAGAGATAACACACAATCAAATTAAATTATCTATACCCCACAGCTAAACTATGATAAACTCCGCAAAACAAAGTCCAAAGTCCATTAAAATAATTTCTAGATTTTCTCGTTTTGGTCAATCATTGTGATAAGTAGTTGAATAAACGTTATGCACACCACAGTCACTACATCCACAAAGATGTGCGTCAGAAAAACAAAAGCGGATCAAGAAAACATGTGTTTTCATAATCACAGCACAATTTAGTCTCTATAACCATATTTGGAGCTAACGTAACGTGTCGTACTCAGTACAAGATAAGTATAATAACAAACATAAATTTAATAGTTACCGCATGTTTAATATCTATCAAAAAAAGTTGTGAATCATTGGGCACGCTCGCGGCTCATGACGAAAATAAATGTTAACTAGATGACGTCAATTGCGTCATCATTACTGAAGGTTTCGATTCAGATTACTTAAAACCAGATTAGACAAGTCAAAACCAGTCGCTTTTACATTTGCTATAGGAAGTTATGAATTTGACTGAACACCTGCCAAAAAAAAGCAAAAGACTTACAAAAATATTTTTTTAGGGTTTTTTTTTCGACCTCGTGATAGATGAGTGACCTAGTGATGACGAGGTCGAAAAAAAAACCCTTAAAAAAATATTTTTGGAAGTCTTTTGCTTTTTTGAGAGAATGAGAGTGAAGAGTCACGAGACTCTTCACTCTCATTCTAGAAGGATCTATAACTAGTGAGCTCGAATACAAACTTGCAAGTCATGAACTTCAGTAATTAACAGTTTTCAGGTGAAATGCCGCTACCAACCATGACTCACGAAGTCACGTCAAAACGTTTGGTAAAAAGTGAGGTTGTTTTTCTATAAAGCGTTTTTTTGGAACGAGTCATCTTTCAGAGTTTTCTTTCAAAGCACATTATAATGCCAAGAGAGTTATTAAACTCTGTACTTTGTCAAAAAAATATAAGCAAGAACAATTTTTGGCCTTGCATTTCCGACGAAACACCCCTAGCTAGATAGTAAGACCTAACATTGATTCTATCTCTAAACATCAAAAACATTGTACACAACGCCTTCTACCTGTACAACCAAAAGAGAAATCATAAGATACAATTTAGAATATACCTACTAGCTAAAGCAAGAAGCTAAAGGAAACAGCTTTACATAGGTTATTAGCCTAACCCGAACACTTGTTA
This sequence comes from Autographa pulchrina, assembly GCA_905475315.1. Classification (NCBI taxonomy): domain Eukaryota; kingdom Metazoa; phylum Arthropoda; class Insecta; order Lepidoptera; family Noctuidae; genus Autographa; species Autographa pulchrina. The sequence goes on along the minus strand of FR997771.1, from coordinate 13,299,481 downwards.
AAACGGAATGCGTAATTCCCTAATCAGAACCACGCAATGTTAGAATGTTCTACGAACCGAGTCAACTTCGTGACCTCTCGCCATTAGTGGAGTGAAGGTAAACGTTCTTTCAGCTGCGGCTGTGAGTCAAGTCCTAGGCGTGCTGATGTATTATCTCGTCGCATTCACTGTAAAGTTCGTTAAGCTTTCGAGGAAAATGATTCACACCTGCAATAGACAGTTTAGACTAAGGTTGTTTGCGTGAAACTTTCTATAATTATCAATCGTTTGGGCTGAAGAAGTTACACTGAAGTCATGTCCAACACTATGTGCTGATACGAGTAACACTGGCTTAAATAATTCTAAAGATTTGATTTTACTAAGTTTTATTGTAAATGGCCCCATAGATTTCTTGTAATAAAAATAAAATAATGGCAGAAAAAATATATGAAGCATTTTTTTTCTTTCACAAGCGTATACATTGCATCCTGTCATCAATTATCTCCCCGTCATCTCAAGACCTACATTAGTCAAACAGGATCAGTTCATACGAAAGGGATTCCCAGATTGGAAGGCCAGCAGGATGTAATGCGATGAAATTCTCAGTAATCCTGGTACCCTACAGTTAAGCCTTGACTATCGTTAACCTACAACTTAAACAATAGCGGAGGCCAATCTTGATTTATGATGCTCGAATATGACTAAATAATTTCAGTAGAAATAGCATCGTGTAAAGTTCCGCAACACTATTTACTAATAGATAACTTTTCCTCAAAAGTTGTGAAAATTATAAGCCTTACGCATTAAATAAAAAACTTTTGCATAAAACAGAATATAGGTATCGTTCTCAAAGGGCTTGCGATATGAAAATGATTTAAGCAGCTACTTCATGTAACTGCTATTATTTCAGCCTATTTTGAAACCTGTCATGTCTCAAAAAAAAAAAGATAGTGCCAAGAAAAACATGTTATTGGCTGGTCCAAAACTCAAAAAGTCGGCCAATTCTTATTTATTATTTATATTTCAAAATACCGGTAGGCATTGCGCAAATTCGCGATGACAATATAATCACAAGGATATTCAACTTGTCATGAAAGACATTACAAAATATTCCACTGTAGATGTCACGGGTTCAATCCGCAATGTAACATATTATTACCATATCAGCCGCTATTAATAACACTGGTATCAAGTGGGTAATGCTTAACCGCAAGTCAATAGTGACTACGATTTTTTTGTTTAGCTGATTGTATATTTTAAAAGACCCATTGGAATGGGCCCATATTTTTTTGAACTCATACATTACAATACATAATAATATTTAATAGCTCTTATGAAACAATTAAATTATTATAAACATTAATAGCTCATTTTTAATAGCTCTTTCAATAACAAACATTTCATACGTTCGTCGTATCTTTTAAGTACACAATCAAATGAGTCCACTCTAATTTCTTTATGAAAACATTTTACATCACACGAGAGTAAATAAATCTATTAACGGAACACGACTGTGTGATAAGCGGGGCACAAGTCATAATTATGTTAAAAATAGTTATATGACACGCGTAACGTCATCTCATAATCTCATCTCGTCATTTATTTCAATTTGGGAGAAGTATTTCAACGACCTGAAGAAAGAAGCAACGATAAATATGGAAATGTTCTGTTAAATTCGTCTACTCTATCACCATTTAAACGTTAGATCAGACCAATTTGATGTTGTACACAGTTTCTCAGTATGTTACATGCAAAATAAAATAGTAAATCACGCCTAAATCAACAAGATTTTTTTTACAAAAAATATATAATATGAAATAGCAAAGTTTATAATCTCTATTCCTGAAAGTTGTCTGATTTAATAAACTTGTGTCTGAAACTTGCTGAAAAATATTGTCTACATTGTTTATAGTATATCTGTAAAAACAACCTAATCGCTTTGCAGACCTTTTCAACGTAAACTAAGTAACTAAGTAAGTAGTATAAGTAGGAAGTATTAAGTACTATAATAAGCTTATACCTATATAAGAAGATTAGGTTTTAATATCGAGAAATTGTTCGGGTTTTTTGATGACGATAACAAACCAGTTATGTTTTACCAATAAATATGATATTAATCTACAGATTTTTAATCGTTTACGTTCACTTTTCAGGAATGTTACACGTCCTATTGTAGGCAATTATGCTGTTATCGGTTAAATAGAATCAAATAATGACTCAAACACTTCTGTATTTTAATTAAGTGTTTTAATCAATATGTACTGTTCTATTACTTATTTCTATCTTGGATCGTTTTTAGCCTTATATTCGATCATGAAAGTTTAGTTTTTCATACTTCTCTCCCAGCCCATAGGTCTTTCCTGCCCATCTACACAATTATATTACTTTAGTAGTAGGAAGGTATGTCGCATTACATCAAAGAACTTGATAACCAAAGATACCGTAAAAACGTGACGATCAAAGGTGTTTGGAATACCTGTGACGTCATATATTTCGTCACTTTAAGTAACCATACAGTAACCGCATTCAGTAAACCGTATTTGTTTAAGTTATGGCTTCTGGTCTAGTCATGTTTGACTTTACTCACGACTCGGCGCCTACTTGTCATACACAGGTGTGAATTAAACGGTATTTCAGATCCCAAAGATAATAGATAAAAGAATGATATTAATCTAGGGTTTTCCTCGTATTCATTTGTATCACGTTTTGTTAACAATCGCACGGATAGTGTGTAACATTATCGTTGGTTGGCGGTTAACAAGTTACGCCTAATCAATTGATGTAATTGGCAGGACTAATTACTCATTTGTTGTGAAAATTATATCGTCACATCTTATCCTTTCATTGCCTTTATAAATGTATTTTTTATATCAATTAAATAAGTCTGGTTTTTTTTTTATCAATCTGTAGAAATGTACCTAATCTCTAACATGCAAAAGTTCGAATAGATATAGTCGTGCAATGTTATTGCAAAGACATTATTACAGCAAAAATCTATGTAATTAAACAAAATATGCAATGCAATAGAAACTTATTTTCGTCTCATAACGACGCCTCCCACTCACTCGCCTGTTATAAATTAAGAACTACTAATTTAGTACATTGATTCAAATAACACCGTGATCAATGCAGTTGGCATTGCAATGAACTTATCTAAAACATTTCCTCATCAACGTTCACCATTCGCCACTGGCACGGCGTGGGAACTAGCTGGAAAGCCAGTGTTTATACTAAACTACATTATTATTAACTCGCCGGTAACCGCTAAGATATTTGAATAATCCGCGTTACTCACGTGCCCTATCTCTACTCTAATCGTTGGATCAAAGAGCACCGACTGTGTGCCAGACTGATCGTGAAATGACAACATGTTAAAAATAAAACCAATAACATACTAAACCCACGAATTTTTATGTTTTATTTATGTTGCTTATGTAATTTCATGATACTTACTGATTACAATCTTAACAAGCAATTAAAAAAGTTCTATGAAAATCTGAACAATGTAAAAGAAAGGTAATTCAAAAACTTTTACCATATTCTGTTTCTGAAGAAACTTGTAGCTTCTAATTCAGAGAACAGTCCATAACTTGTCGTGACTTCATTTAAAGGTTTGAAGATTTTGAATGTTTGAAGTTCCGGGTAAGTAAGTTCCTCTAAGATAAGTTGTTCTAAATTAGGAAGCATCTCTACGCAGTTCAGCTCAGCCATGACCCCGACAAACGCGAAGTAACCTTATTAAGTCACGCTATATGCGCGGTAGCCATCTTGCCACGAGCCATGTTCACTATAACACGATAATTAAATGATTAAATACATTCATTGATTCGCCGCGATTCAGGAACTTACAATATTATCAGCTAAGGTTATCGCATGGCGACGGATCACAGGGCGTTGCGTCGTATTGCATTCATACATCGTTATGAAATTTTAGGAATTACATGTTGCGTACTTATTAGGTACTTAAATTATGTGTTTTACTGATAATTGGAGTCGGTATAATACAAGGATTAAATAGTTAAAGACTGATTTATTAAAGAATTCTTTAAAAGGAATCCTAATAATCCGGAATTCTTAACCTTTTAATCTAATATGAGCACATCAGATACATAGTATTTTTTCTACAGGTAAGTCATATCATGCAAGGTGGTGAATACTATCCATCAGGTGACATCTGGTGATCTACTCTCTGCCAATTATTAAGTGAAAGTTTACATTTTGGCAACGAGTGGTGATTGAAATAAGGAATGCAAAAATCATGAAATGCGGAATCTTTCTTTCGCAGTGTATTGTTAGTTACATGAGTAAAAACACAAAAATCGAAAAAGGCAGAAAAGAAAACCTATGGACAATCTCGGATTTAAATATAGTTACTGCAAACATTACCAAATTTATATATTTACCCATTTGATTGCTCACATAACATAGATACTGAAACTTTACGTACTCGTCATAAACAGGTATAATACCCAAGTATTATGACATTAGGCCGGCGCGTGCTAACATTACACGCGTATGACTCAATTGCAATATTTCACCGTCTCATTGATAACCGAAATGTATCATAGTATTATCGTGGAAAAACCTCGAAAACGTGACTGAAACTGCAACTACAGGAATTGTAAAATCACTGCAAATTGGCTGAAAAGTATTATTTGCATCATTTTTACATATTATTGTGACGTGGCATTTTTGCAAAACAATTTTTAATATTTATTTGCTTTGACACACCCACATTCAACGGACACAAGGACTTTTGAAAACGAGAGAACTTTGGATGAAGCATTATTTTATGGAAACTATATGCGTACGGGAAGAACATTGAAGAAGTTATCCTATTTATTCCATAAAGAGACTGCCTTCATAAATTCTACTTGAATGTGAGATCCGGGTGTCAAAACATAGATTAAGTCATCATCTTTTGGTCTGACAATATAATCATTGTTGTACTATCAAACTGTAACCTGCAGTCACATAGGTTTGCAAAAAAATGTTTTGACTCATGTATGCCTATTCGTACTTCATACAAACATTATCTTAATGATATGCTTTGCTTTAACTGATTCTTTTATCGAATCTGTCACAATCTTGGTATGTGAAGAGAAGTCAAAAAGGTTCTAGTCATAATGATCTCTGTTAAATAACGCTCATTTTCCGTAGCATATAAAATATATAAGATACGTTGGAATTCTGACAACCACTCTTAAGATGGGATGCTTTAATTTGTAATCAAATAGGTTCCGGAGGTCAGATAGATGTAGCTTCATGTAAAATACGGCATTCAGCAGCATCTGGTGAGAATGGAAACCGATCCAAAATGGCTTCTGGTAAAAGAAGAAATATTAGAAAACTTACAACATATTTATGCAATAGTTGCTGAAGGTATGCTCTGAATCTAACTGATTGGTCGAGCGAGTGGCAACAAAATTTTGATTGGATAATAAACTTCTCCTGAAACTATTTGAGTCGCTTACCATTTAATATATTAATTCAAATTCCAATGTTTTTTTACATATTATCGTTATCGGTGTAATTTACCGTGATGTTCTAGAATTTCTTGAATGAATTTAATAATTAATTATCATCATGATTAATTAAATTTTAATCATTTGCAAAAGAGTATAGTACTAGATTTGACCCTTATCACACATGATTCATTCCGTCATGTATTTAGGTATGTATGTACTAAGTATTTACAGATTCCAAGGTTTGCTGGCAGAAACCTCAATTTTGAGTTAAGCTCGTCTCTGTACATAAATGTTAATGTATGTCTTTTAAATATAATGCATATGTGTACAATAAAGATGGTGGTTTAACTACAAGTTTAAACGTGTGTAACTCCGATAACCTGCACTTATGTTACTTCGGATGTCCCGCAGATAATGTTGTTTACCCACGGGAACACAAAACCTCACCATTCAAAAGTATTTTATTTATAGTTTCCATCAAAAGATTAGAGGTTCCTGATATTTGGACGTGATCGGACATAATTTTATTTGTGTTTCAAATATTAAACATCGAAAATTGTTAAGAAAGAATTAAACCTTAAATTCGATTTGACTATTTTTAATTTGACTATTTCTATGTGAAAGAGACATCCAATGGGGCGCAATGCATCTCTGTTACTCGTCATCTCTGCTATTACTCCTTTATATCTCAAATCGTCTATTGCGCCCCAACGCATCGGTTTCGTTCGAGAATTCCGAAGACCCAAAATCTTTTTAAAAGCTTTTACCGAAAATAAAAGGCTACTGTCGAGATGATCATGAGCAGTAGACCTTATTTGCCACTCTCTCATATAATACTAACGCATATTTAGCTTTTATGTCTCATATACCAGCGGCTCAGCCGCAATGTTTTTCTTACTGTGCATTTTGCAAGAATTTTAAAGTGTCAGTTTTCCTTCATATTTGCTGCTGATTAATTATTTTTCAAATGTATTTTTTCTTTTAATTTTCCATGACGCAAATCCTGTTTATTTAGTATGATCAGATATTGCCTGCAACATTAACGTAATCGTGCGATTACCTGTTTAAAACATTGATGATCTGAACACCTGACGGGTGGTGTGACTCTCTCATATCTGATTATTTACTACCTCATATATTAAATTCGGAATGAGTAACTTTTATGTAGAAACTAAAGGCAACGACCAAATGACCTAAGTAGTGCGCACTACATATGCAGTACTGAAAATTTTCTTTAAATCGAGAGAAATATTTCTTTGCTTTAAAAGAAAAGATACTTTCAATACTAAAGGAATAACCTAGGTATCTATTTTTGTAATACCAAGATCTACGATCGTTGAAATAAAAATAAAGATAGGTTTCTCGGTAACTTACATTAAGAAAGCAATAAATTTTTCATCTATACATATAATAAATCTGTAGAAAAGTCATTTTTGTACATTGAAGAAATTGAAAAAAAAAAATAGCCAGCGTGTTAAAGGATAACTAACAGAACCCATTTCCATAATTTTTGAAATTTTCGTCTGTTTGTCTGTTTGTCTGTTTATATGTTTGTTTGTGCACGCATCACGTAAAATCTACGAATTGAATGCAGACAATGTTTATATACAAAAATTATACACAACTTAAGGTATAACTTAGTTTTTGTTTCATCGAAATCGGTTCACTCTATCAAAAGATATAATTAATTTAGTGAGTTCAAGAAGTAAAATATTACAACACGCAATTCAGTACAGTACTTGCATTACAACTCTCTTTTGCCGGGGGTCAGATTTCATGTTACAGTATCAAACATAAACTACTTAATCGAATGGTGTAAAAAATTGAGAGGTGGTTTTCAAGAAATCGTAGATGGTTGTTAGGTATGTTGAAACATGCTATTGAAGCTAGCTGATAAGGGGAGGAGCTTTAAATTTCCAAAATCATTTTCTCAACTGCACACATAAATTGGCATTATTGACAGATCAAAAGATAAACAAGAGGGTAACCATGGCAGACTGAGGTAGCCATAGCAATCTTCAATTTGATTATAACCTATATTTTAGTGAACTAGCTATCGAGGTAAACAGCTTGGCGGTTGAACGATTAGAAATGAGTGATGTTGCTGCAAGTTCAAATCCGGTTGTTAATGTTTGTATTTTTTTTCATGCGTCCATTTTCTTATATAAGTTTGAATTTTTTGATACCCAAGTTCAAATCTCAGTAGAGATAACTCTTTTTGTGTTTTACTAAGGTATCTTTTTTAAGTAAAAAAATATTTGTAACATTTTGTTGTATTTTTAGTCGCAATAAACGACATCTTTAAGTCGTGAATTTTTTCTCAACTTACAATTATTTAGTGTTTGTATTTACTAATCTCCGTAGGTAAGTTTGTTCCTCATTGCTGATCATGGAGGAACAAACGTGCATGGCATGTACCGTAAAGTGATACATGCGTAAATGTCCTGGCCATTTGCTTGGAAATTTACGCATTCGCTGACTTGAAAACGTAAGCTTCCCCATAGATCACTTTATAGTTGGTTAAAAACTTTAATCCACTTTTTAACTATTTTTCCAACATAATGTGCAATGTTTTCTATTGGTAATCTATATTATATTCCATGGACAAGATCTTTTTGTATTTGTTATTTATTTTCTTTTACCCAAAAACCCAATGATCTTTTAATCACACAATCTTTAGTATGTACTACCTCTTTAATATTCTTTAAAAGGTAGCTTGCTTCTCATGTAGGTTTTTATGCGTACATGATGTTTTATTTATGTGTTTAAATTTCATAAAGTTTTTGTACCCTATTACCGGAAGGTTGGGCCAAAACCCTAAATAAAATAAACTTTCTATCCCATTCTCTACATTTTAAAATATATACGTACGGTATTTAAGCCCATCACCTTATGCTGCACTTTACACTTAATAAAGCGAATTGTACAGGATACAGCCTCTGACTTTAATCAGGGTAGAATGAGATTGTCCTTGGACAGCTATTACTTAATCTTTCCAAACAAATAATTTTAAACACAGTTTTGGTAATTCTGCCACTGCGCCTCTCAAACCGTACGTCAACTTTTTGTAACTACCTCCTCTTTCAGTTTCATGGGTCTCATGTCAGTCACTGCCTATCTGATATCCACTCTCAATTTAACGGCGTAGTTCAATTTCGAGGTTTCGCACCAAAACCTCGCGTCCTGTAGTCTCACTAGGGACTACGGTACCAACGAGAACTATAGCATAAAAAATGGACTAATTTGTTTTTATGGATTCGGTTTTTGGGTGCCCTTTGCCATTTACTGCCTAGAGCGACAGCTGCTTTCACTTTAACTCAGAGTTGGCGCTGCCAGTAGACTCAATACCAAAACATTGACCTTCAATTATTGTAACCAACTGGGTAAAGCACAAAAGAGAAAACATACTACATATATAAAAGAGTCAGTTCAAAACTGCCCAAGGTAGACATATTTTGGACATTGACATCGAAAGCTACCATGAAAATTATAATTTTTTCTCACGGTTCTGGACTTGGAAGATAAATCTAAAATTTTTAAACAAAGTAGCATCAAAACCGATCCTTAAAATTTTTAGAGGTAAGCTAATTATATAATTATGACGATGGTACTTTTTTATTTTGAGAATTTATACAAACAGCAACATTTGTGACAAAATTTACTCGGCAGTAGGCAGTTCGTGTTAGTGGTCACAGTCAAATATTTATTCATAAAGATGAATGATAAGTATATAAGCGAACAACGTCGCGGGTACAGCTAGTATGTAATAAAACACTAATGAAATCATTTACAGTTTTATATTATATCATGGACTGTAAATACATAATTACATTACTTTACTTGGTAACCATTAATAATTCTAACTAGCTAGCATACGAAGCCTACAATTAAACATTTAATTACAAATTATTCGTCGGAAAGCCCGTTGCGTGTAAAACACCTATTACCCTACATTCTACTTTGAAAACACCACACATGAAACATGAAATGTTTTCCAAATAACAGTGACTGGCTGTTTTCATTCATAGACATGAGGTAAGCCGCGGCATGGCGGCAGGGTGGTACAGTGGTGTGGTAGTCCTCGTTAGCTACGTCACAGTTCCTTAATAGTTTCCGTGTGTCACAAGTTAAGGCTATTCAAACCAGAAGCGAAAGCGATTATCCAAAGTTCATGAGTATCGCTCCCCCCGTTCATGATTTATAAATGGTGTTGTCCCGACATTGTTTAATATTTTAAGATACACCTATTACTTATGGCTAATATTGTAAAAAATAGAAGTAAATGTATGGTGAGCGATATTGTTGTGCTATGAACTAAAATATGCTATTATATTACTTACAGCTTAGTTTGAAATGAGCTTTATGCTGCATAGTCGTTTTGTAAACACATATGTTCACAATAATATTGTGACCAATTCATGATCAAAATTTTACTGCGCAAATATCATTTCTAGAAAATTATGGAGATATTGAACAGCTGATTGTGTATCTGTTATCGTTCACTGATGCAAAACAATGTCACTTCCAAATTGCTATCGGTTATAATATTCGATAGCTTACAGTTTATTGACCGACACACTTCATAACTTATATAATGTGAATGACTTATAAAGATCTTGAACGATTACAGAAGATCTTTTGATGAAGGACGCCGTTTTGGTAACGATAATTGTGAAAAAAAAAACTTTTGAAACAGGTGGTTTGTGGTTTTTAATTCGTTTCTTGCTGGAAACGCACAAACTATACTTTTTAAAAATAAATACTCTTAATTTTCTTGTTATCTATAGTTTACCACCTCTGGTCATAAGCGGATTATTTTAGAGCTTTTTAGTCCTTAATATACGACACTAGTAATGTTATTTTTTACATTCTTGTCTAAGTTTCCAATGCTTATTATATCTTATTACGGTATCTGTCTCGCTGATTGCTCATTGAAGACTCACCCGCGGCCTTTAAATGATCATTTCAAATCATTTGAATAATCTAACAAAAACTACAATAATTATAAGCTAAGTATAACTGCCAAACTTTTTGCAATGACCGTCGCTGATTCACCCGTATCTTGCCTATCAGTTACATCACGTTATGGAAAGAGGAAAATTCTTGAGATACATGACTCACTTGTTATACGAAAGTTTATTGAATAACTCAGTTACATAAACAGTTACTTACTGTGTAGAAAAACTACTTGGTTTAATTTATTAAACATTGAAAGTTTCTTGTCTTGACTTTATCGAAGTTCATTGGAATTTATGGTCGGGATATAAAGCATCACAGTGTCACCCTGTGTTTTAGTCCTTGGCTATGTATGATTGGTGTGGTATATTCATTTTATACATTTACATACATCGAATCTTCACAAATTCTAAACACATATTTAAAACTTGTCATCGCTAAACGAAGTACACTTGTTAAACGCCCACATTAAAGCATACTTTCTCCTCAGTTAATTGACCATATAACTACATCGCACTGTACCAAAAATCCACTACCACCCATCTAGTACCTATCCAGTCAAGGCCACAACTATGACAGAAATATGAAAAAAGTTGGCATTACGAGACTGCCCATTCTTAGAAGGAGACCAGACAACGCTTGGCATCCTGTCAAACTGGAGACAGATCATAGTTAATTATCCACGTCTAAAGAAAAAAGATGTAGGGCACCGCTATTGAGAAACATCCATTTAGACGCTTAAAGTTCAAAGTCCAACGTGCTTGTTAGCAATGCATTAGTGATTGTTAGATGATAGTTTGTGGGTCAGGTTTATGCAAAACTGGTTCGTATTGCTTCTGCTTTCGAAGGCATCCGTATAGAGTTGCAACATGAAGTGCAGGTGACCTTGATAGGTGGCTTATGTAAGGTTATTTTTTTGCTATAGGCTGTTATTTTAGACATGCGGTATCCCGAAGGCCGGGACAAACTTATTCAATAGGCGAAAATAATTCTAAAACAGCTTCTAAATAATTATTAGTTAGTTAGTAGTTTGCCATAAAGCATGTTTGGGTGTCAAAAAAGTATTCCTAAGGTATATTTAACAATGATGTAGCTCTATGCATGATTTCGTTTCAAACTTGTTCTACCGGCAAACCGGTACACCTCCACGTATTTTCAAAATATTGAGTAATATTATAATCTTATGAAACATTCGCAATGGTAATGAACTTGAAAACTTCCATATAAGGATAAATACTTGGTTAGCAGAAAACGAGTCACATACGATAAAAAATATTCATCGTCACTGTGATTTTAGGGAGTGTTCAACTATGTCACTGTCACCTTTTTATTGTAAAAAAGTGGCGAATTTAAGATAGTGTTCATAACAATCGATTGACTTTAAACTTTAAAGATATGGAAGGAAGACCTGTTTTGCGTTATATGTATCTAAATACAACTTAGTGAACCTTATTAGTAATAAGTAGTATAAGGGTGTGAAGTAACTTTTCTCATGAATTGCACCATCCCCGAATATTGGAGCTTAATCCGCCAGTCATGGTGACGTCACGCCAAGCACCTCCGTGACGTATTAACACGTTTCCCTGAAACTTGAAGTTATATGGTGTTTTCATAATTTATTCATGGTTCGCAAGAAAACATTGTTACCAAGAACACTCATGCAAGTGTATTAGCTTGTCTCAATCTTGGAAAATGTTGGCATTCGAATGAGCCAATTAACTGTTAAGCCTGGCGCTCACTGCACACTATTCATTAGTGGTATGTTTTTTAATTGCTTATTGAGATAGGTCAACGCGGAATAACATAGATTCTATACAGGCTTATAACTCAGGTTAGGCTGCGATGTTATTTCACTGGTCAAAATGGTTTCAAAATTCACTTGTCAGTAGGGGTAGCACGCGATTTGTCTATGTATTCTCTCATATTTGATGCAAAAACCTGAACAACTGTCAGAATAAGATGTGCTGGTTCTTGTAAACTAACTCTAAAATGAAGCATTTATGAATTTACTCGTAACTTACAAAATAATTACGACAATTAGCTCCTTACCTGGTGGCAAGTCGATGGCAATTATGTTTTGCAACTAACTTTTATTTTTTACAACATTAACGTTTTTAATCTCTTAAGGGAAAAGCAAATATGTGTTACAGCTATTTTTTTCTTAATTAAATCAGATGTACTTATACTACAGAAAATAGGAAGCGAGGATATAACATAACATCTTCCATAAGGAAGTGATTATGGATTAGTTCCGTATCCTAGCTCTGATGCAACAAACATGTGCCTCTTATATATTCTGACTGCAAACTACATATCAAGCAACATGGAAAATATGTATGTCTGCAAAGCACCAATAAAAGGGGGTTTACAGAGGGCCTTTAAAGGAGTTGAGCTACCCATTGTAGTGTGAGCATCTATATTTTCATAAAGATATTAAAATGAAAGAATAAATTAATGTTGTCTCAAAGAAAATACCAAAAAAAACATGGGTTCAGTCCCGTGCTAACTTACATCACTATCCAAAGACAAAATACGAACAAAGTCCTCCAACAGGTCATTCATGAATAAGTGTAAAGAACCTTAAACGTCTTAAGATAGCTTATCGCGCGGCGCCACTCGCCGAGATTGCGCGCGCGCACGTAGCGATTATGAATTAGATCATTGATTGTATCTCAGGTAGAATAGCGTAGCGATTACACAAAAATGTGCGATAACACTGTGATACATCCTCACTGGATTTCGACACAAGTAATGCTAGTGCAATAAATACTATATTTTTATTGTATTAAGGTAATAGATAATAATAAATAATAATACGATAACCGTATCAATCAATATTAGTTAGTCATATATTACTCTGTATTACGTTATGAATTTATTACACGATGTAATGTGGTTTGGCGGACACGAATTATCTACTACACAATCTCGTGAACTTCGGATTTATTTCGAAAACGGATATAATTTTACAGTTGTCGTTAAATCATAACACTTGATCGATTTATGCAGAATTCGACAATATGTATTATGAGGTATTTACTATTGTAATTTATCTCCGTAAGCAAGTTATGTCCATCAGGTGATAATCTCATGTCAAATACTGAAAACGGACATGAAAAGCGCCGATGTGTCGCCGGAAATTTCATGTATGTCTAAAACACTAGAAAAATAATTATTTAGAAAAACCCAAGGGGCTTTTTTTAATGTTTTTTACTGTTTTTCTATTATTTTATAGTTTGTAAGTAGCTAACATAGGTTAAGTAATTTTTGTTACTAACATATTATGGGCCTTGGCGACTGAAAATATTTTTTTATAGATTTTAGATTTAAGAATTAAAGAAAATATCTCACGATTGATTGTTGGTCGTCACGTCACTATACTATAGCGATAATTGGTGATAACATTTTTATCTTATCTTGACTCAGCAGTTATCATTTTCGGCAAACTTGAACATACATGCTCTAGCCGCCTTGAGACACCCACGACGAGAGAGAGTGCCTTCATCGTACTGATAGTAACACTAACAAGAATTGCATCATATTATTAAATGACATACTTTCATTCCTTTCGCCATGATCAGCGAAATTTGGAGGTACATAAAGTATTTATTCCCAAGGCTATGAATTCGTCACCATCGCTCATACAGCGGGTGAGTCTCCACCGGGTCTTTGACCTCTGGAGGCTGCGCGTGACGTCACAAAGTTTCCGCACGCAACCACACACTACCTCAATAGTTTCCGCGCACACGTTTCCTAACAGGATCAACTGCAGATTACATTTCACTACTTTATAGATAACAGCAAATCATTTGTATCTATAAATACGTGATGACAATACACTATGATGAAATACGATCGTATTGTTACGTAGTAATTGCATTAGAAGTATCAATAGTAAGAGATCGGCGGAAAACCAATATGGAGCAGGATATGTACTTCCGTGTGAAATTCCTGCAATGCCGCTACATTTTGGTGGTGTCAGCGTGGTGACGTATGATCAGCTGTGTCGGCGACGTCAGCGGTGACGCAAGCGGCCGGGCCTACCGCCGCCGTTCGGGCCCACGTGTTGAGTCAGGTTCCGCTTTATAACAGCATACGCCAGCGAGAGCCACCACAATCCAACAGACCGCCGAACAAGCAACACGTACAGTGACAGTGAATACAACACGTGATTATCTAAACAGATAACAGTGAATAAATCGTGATTAAATAAAAAGTGATAATTAAGTGAAAGGTGATAATGATGATGGCTAAATTTGTTTTGTGTTTGGTTCTGTGTGTGGTGGTGGCGGGACACAAGCACCACCCCAAGTTCCCCAAGAACGCAGAGGATTATATCATACCGATGCCCAGGAAAGGTGAATACTCATTTCCTTTCTTACTTTCCTTCTAATTGACACTAATGAGACTTGCAGTTTAATTTTAACCCCGAATAAAGCTTTATTTGGAAACCTCTCCTTTAACAAAACTTTAACAACTTTTTGTTTTATAATTTTAAATTTAATTTATTTTGACAATTATATTAACTGTTACTTTTTTGTTCATAGTCGCATGCTCCGGTGACAATGAACGTGAACGTGGTAACATCATTGAACAGTCAAAATGTGGAGACCCCAAAGAAGTCTTCGAATACTTGAAAGTGAAGGCTGCGCATGAACAGGTAATTATCACTATTATTGACAGTTTTTATTTTTTTATTATTTAGTTTTATTTAAGTATGACCTATTGATTAAGTAACAGTATGCCATTCATATTGCTCAATTACAACATAATTAAATTTTCCTTTACAACCAATTTGCATTCATCATTATACTCATTATCTTATGACCTTATTAGCCCACATAGCTCGTGACTATCGCGCAATTTGATAATTAAATGTCAACGACTCTAGAAATATCTGTAGAACAAAAGTCTTAAGGATTGAGCAAATATATAACGGCCTGTACATGACCTCCTCTAAGCAAACAACTGCATCCAGACGAATCATATTTCGTCATCAAACAAACCGGGGCGGCAAAGTAAAATGGAAATACATGTATTTGCCCAATTACATATCAAATTACTCATATGCAAATATAAGAATATTATAATGGTGTATTTTACATCCGCGACCGTTTCGCGGTCACAAAACACGGCGTGATTAGCGTCGCGTGAGAAAATTCTCGACATAAGTGTATTGTACGCGAGCTGACGTGAGTGTATTTCCCCAGATCAGTCCCCGCGCCGTGTGGGTCAAGCGCTGCGTCGGCCTGTGCGAGTACGAGAACGAAGGCACCTGCGTGGCCACGGAGACCGCCATCCGGCACATACCGGTAAGCCTCACTCATTGTCTCTTATCAAGCAACCGCTAATTCTGTGCCATCCTTGACCCGCTTACTATATTTGTACGATAGTACAAACAGTTGCGCAACCATCAAGTCTTTAATGATAATAGTGACATAACTGACAGCTGAAGCTGCTCATGACTCAGACACTTGTAACTGTTTAGACCGTATTAGATGTTTGGGAAGTTTTTCCGTTAGCCTCGATTCTCATGTATATGTTTGTTCAACAGATTCGAATATACAACGTGAAGACGAACAAGGAGACGTGCGCGACGTACCCCATCGTGGAGCACGTGTCGTGCGGCTGCTGCTCGCTGTCGCCCGAGGAGTGCGAGGCGCCGAGGGTATACAATCCTCGTAAGTGCTCCTGCCAGTGTCCCAACATGGAGGAACGCCGCAGTTGTCTCAGAAAGGTTCGTAAGATAATGGATGTCTGTCAACACTAACGTTCAGTCGGCACGCGCATGCCACGCCCGTCAGCGTCAGCACTATGCTTCCCGCCCTCTTAACACTCGCTTTCTTTATTTCTATCTCGATGTTGTTTTTTCTTTATACTTAAACCTTTATTACTGTTGTATATGATGTGTTTCCGAATACAATGAGGCCAGGTCAACACTGGCCTCTGTTGAAGAGTAAGCAACATATTTGATTAATGTCTGACGCCTGGTCTATGTCGACTCATTTAGTACTGACATCCATTGTCTTTCAACCTGTTTCTTGTTTTGTGCACATTTATGTTTTTTGCATGAGCTTTGTCACTCTATTTTCTTTCAATCAATAAGTTTGTATATTAATCTCATATTTTTTAACTATCTTTTCAAAAGATGATTACTTTATTTAAACGTAATCAAATACCTGCCCATATTTAAATTCAAATTAGTGACAAATAGTTTTCCCGTAGCAAGGTTAGCAATGTTCCTTTTTATTTGTTACAGCGGAACCAGAATATGAGGTGGAATCGGTCTAAATGCGCTTGCGAGAAGCGGAGAAGGTCGGTGAAGTGAACACGACCAGCTTACAGACATTATGTGTCGGACAAGTGATACAAGTGTTGTGAAACTTGGAGACTTTGGCGACCGCGGGCACGTGGTCGCGTGGTCGCGTGTAAATAGTGCGGTGACAGCGGCAGCGTGTCGGCCGCAGCGGCGTGGTGACGAGTGAACTGAACTATGAGTCAGCCCGCGTTCGGAGACCAGCGTCAACGGTCACGAGGCGGTGACGAGAGTCCCGCAAGCCCAGTATACGTACGCGACTGATACAAGTGTCCTTACTCTTACATGTTCAGAATTTAACAGTATTATAGTACGTAAGTTATTTATTTGTGTAGTTTGTAAGATAAATGGGGCCAAAAGGTGCTGTGAGTAGACTTTGTTAATTTATTCCATGACTTTTTGGTTTGCTGTCTAATGTACTTAAAGTTGTAACTGAAACGTATTATTTTTAATTTAATTATTTATTGTAATGTTCCCTAAAGGGTTCTGTAGCATAGTTTGTGCTATGGTTTGGTGACCATATCATAGTTTCTCTGAGAAGAATACGTTTAATTATTTTAGGATCGAACCTCGCATTGTTTGTGGTCCAACCCAGGGCTAGTTACTTACTACTAACGAGTGACTGCTAATGTAATATAATTTAATGTTAATGTGCATTTTATTCGCAATTATTCGAGCGACATCACTGTTCAGTATTTAAGTATTTTTAGTATAATGATGACGAGCGTAAAACTGATTTTGCGCAATTCCTACATTGTGATAATAGTTATTCCATTTCTGATAGGTTAAAGTGTTAATGTAATGTAACTTTAGGGAAAAAATAGAATTTAAAGTATTTGCTTTCTAGTCAAGCGTTAATATCATTTGATAACTTATTTATTTATGTAAAACTGTCTCTCTTAAGTACTTATGTAAGATTATTATTGAATTTCAGGCACCTCCTGCAGGTACTAGGTAGGGTTTATGTTAGGGACCTAGTCTTCGATGTGCCAAAGGCATAGAATCTCGTAGGTTTTCTTATTTATTTATTTGTATTATGATTTATTTATGATCAATGAACGTAGGTACTCGAGCTTTAAAAGCTAAGCGACGGACATGATTAGAATTAGTGTTTTGTATTACTTTAGTTATTAAGTTAAACAATAAACTTTTTTTAGAAAACTATTTCTGTGTTATACTTTCGTCTATGTTCCTTTAATGCATTAAAGTTTTTAGAATTCATAATCATCCATAAAAACCAATCGAATCAAATCTTCATAAGGTCATCTTCTATTTTTTAATCATCTGCACCTTATAAGTTCCTGGTTTTAAAACGTAAGAACACCTAATAATAAATACAACTAATATAGGTGTATATGCATTTCCCGCACTTGGTAAAAACCAAAGATAAGAATTTAAGCCTACATATGACCTTTGGATACTTAGCATAAAGGAAAAAGATTAGTTTTTATAATTATCGATACCTAGCAACCATGCAGCTATTGTTTTATGACTGTTAAAACAGGGGAAACCCTCAGGGAATGCTAAAAATAGAATTCATGGCAAAAATATAGAATTTATGTAGAGCAGGTAATCCTTAGGAAATGCGGTGACCTAATTGTTCAGAGGTTCTGTGACTTCAGCTGAACCGGGTTCGATATCCGGACCGCACGGAAATGATAACCTCTGGGAAAATAAAACAATGTCTTACTATTAATAGAATATTTTGCAGTGAGTGTGACCTACCATAACAATTACAATGAACGTACAAACCCTTATTTAAATACTAGTAAATGACACATACGTTGAACGAAATATAATGCATATGGATATGTAATCTAAAGTATATACGTCTTATGTTATCACAATGAGACATAGTCGGCACTGCAGTAAGACACCACACAGGTATCGCCTTATCTGCATCACGCTTATACCGCCGGGGAAAACAGGAAAACGCGTATTTGTAACACAATTAGAAATGAATCTAAATTGACGACAGTTATTTAAGTACTAGCTGTACCCGCGGTTTCACCCTCGTTGGTAACTGTTCACGATTATTATAGTTACTCTGCTATTAGGTTTGAAGACGAACACGCAATTATTTATCATATAAATCGGTCCCCCCGTTCTTGAGAGAGAGGTGTTTCTAACCAGACTTGTTATACATACTTAAAGGTAACTATATAGATATAAAAGAAGATGTGAAATTCAAAACAATCAAATTTTGTTCTTCGTGTTGGCACAAACCTTTTAGAGCATAAAACAGTACTTCATACTATGAAGTAGAGATTATCCAATTCTTAAAGATGACGGCAAAGTTGAATGCCCAGGCTCACGTACTAAATACCATCATCCGAGGAGACCTACCGATAAATAAATACAATATTTTAAGAAAACCCCCGAGCCTAAAGGGTGATATAGGCTCACAACCACATAACCAAATAAAATATGAAGGTATTATTGACGGATTTTGTTTGATCCTTTGACGGCAGCTGTGAGGGCGCCGACTGACTCTTTCTCATTTTGACTTTTTTTAGGGTGTTTTTTTTAAGTTCATCCTGTTTTTTTATATTATAGAATCAGACATCGATACCTAATCAATACCTTTACGGATCGGACGGGGTTTTATTAACGCATTTTATAAAGATAGAAACACCGTGACTAAAGACTGATAGTAATAAAACTTGTTTACCCATATTAAAATCTATTATTAACAACCTGCTATAAAAGTTAATAAACTTATTCATCGTTGTATCAAAATATTACAATCAATGTTATAAGCGGAATTTAACAAGGAAAACTCGACTTTAACTGATAAACGTTGCTTTCTTAAAAATAAACCGTTTTATATTAATTAAAATTAAAGTAAATTTAACCAAAGTACAGAACTGAATTTACATATATAGTTTGCTTTACGTTTTTTTTTTTAAATTTGAGATTTCAAGAAAACTATTTCAACATCATACCTATACACACAGACCGTTAAAAAAAACGTCTAGTTTTCTTATTATAGGTATCAGGCTGCAGTAAATGCATTGCCGGGATCCCCCCCATCCCCAAACTAGGTGATCTACCCGCAACGAGGAAAACCCATTAATTAAAAAACTTCAAATATAATTGATCTCGAAGTATTAATTTGATATCAGATGATATATAAATATTAATTTACATAAATTAATATTATTCCGCGGTTGGCTCTGCGCATTTTGTTGACCTTTTGTAAGTAAAAACATTAAGACATTTGGGTCTACTTCATAATAATATGATTTATGGTGGCGTCAGTCAGCGTCTCTGGTAATTAAATATGTTTAACTACTAAACATTATTTATTACTTTATTTTGATTTAGACATTACTTGATACTAATTATACAGGTCCAAGTTTTAATTAAAATCTTCGAAATCGAATCATTTAGAAAATGTGTACAGATTCTGACTTTAGAATTGCTCAATTTGGTCACATGAGCAGGACGATCCCCGATTAGGTACACTACATAATAATAATAACGTCCGAAGAATTACAACCATGGCGCGCTCAGTAAACAAATTAAATAGAACACATACGGCGACAATGCAATGAGACTTGAGTAGACAAATTTAGACATAAAAACCTACAAGTTCACATGCCTTAAAATCCACGAAAACAAAAAAAAACAACTAAGAACAAAGCGACGTACATCATTGCAATAAAACATTATCTAAAAGATTAACATGAATCACGTCCATAACATTCTACTTAAACTAAACACATTATAATAACCTACAACAAAAATACCTTCGCTCAGAATTCCCTTTATCCATTGTTACCAATTAAAATAAATAATACGAGTATGCACCCAAGTTTGTAAACATAACGATCCACAGGTGGCTACGGTGAGCTACGGCGAGCTACGACGTAGCCTGTAGCTCTTTTGTTTTACACTGAAGTAGCTGTGTAGCAAAGCTGGACTTTCAGAATTTGAACTTTATTTATTTGTTTATTTCGCTTCTAAACTATGTTTGTATTAGATGTACTCGTGTCGATCTATGTGTTATAAGTAAATTTTAAGAATAGATAAATATTATCAAACGACAGATATTTAAAAAAATTGTAAATAAGTATTTTCATAAATTATTTCCTTATAAAATTAAAAGAAACGTATTATCTATACTTATAATAAATCTGTAAAAGTAAAAATTCTGTACATTGAAAATATCAAAAAAATAAATGGCGGGGGGTGTTACTAGACCAAAACCGAACCCTGAAAAAAAATTTTTTTGTATTTCTGTCTGTCTGTTTGTTCAGCTATCACGCAAAAACTACCGGTTCGATTACGATGAAACTTGGTAATTATTCTTTATTATCCTGGGCACCACACTGGGTAGGTAGTTTTTATCCCGGAAAAGTATAAACAATAAAAAACAAACTTAATTTTGCGGTTAAAAACTCATTGATAAGTTTCGTCATCCACCCGAACGAAGTCGCAGGCACAGCTAGTCACTCAATAAATTAGATATTTTACGATAAGGTAAAACTGTATGTTTATTAACGTATCGCCTTTGTGGTAAAGAACCTGTATAATGCCTATGTTTATGTAACTGGTAACAAGTGGTAATAACTATTAATCTAGACAACTTAACTATTATAGTGTTTAGCGGCAATTAAATAATCTTTCTTAGAACTAGATAACGTTCTAGTTATTGGAATGACATCTTGTATACGGAACATAAATCTATAGGTATTATAAATCTATACTTATAATAAATCTGTAGAAGTGAAAGTTCTGTACATTGAAGATATCAAAAAAATAAATGGCGGGGGGTGTTACCAGACCGACACCGAACCCAAAAGTGTGAAAAAAAATATTGTCTGTCTGTCTGTTTGTTCAGGTATCACGCAAAAACTACCGGTTCGATTACGATGAAACTTGGCATAATTATTCTTTATTATCCTGGGCACCACACTGGGTAGTTTTTATCCCGAAAAAGTATAAACAATAAAAAACAAACTTAATTTTGCGGTTAAAAACTCATTGATAAGTTTCGTCATCCACGCGAACAAAGTCGCAGGCACAGCTAGTAGTATAATGTTGTTAAAGAGTTTGTTTGTTAGAACGCAACAATCTCTGAAGTGTCTTTGAATCTTTTGAAAAATCTTTTTTTTTTTCAATTCTTTTTGCATTTTATAGCTCTTTTCACAAGAAAGGTTATTAAAAAGAAGGTTAAAAGATTTTAACATCGCGTTTCCTGCCTTGGGAGAATAAAACCGAGGGGCACAGCTAGTTAATGGACGTAGGATGTATTTAATGATTTAGGTATGTATGATATAGGCATGTGTGACATTGATCGGGATTCCCCGCACTTGAACTAATCTATAACGTAAAATGGTCCTTTGATTACAAAGTAAACGAAAGACGTAATTAATGATGGTGGCAATGAACCCTACTATGAGTATTATAGTTTTATTACGTAAGATCTTGAATTCGATTTCGTTTTTGTAATTTGATGATTATTATGTTGTTTTTGTAGTGAAGTTGTCGAATTAGTATTATGTGTGTTTAACCGGGTATTAGAATTATATCTGATCATTGATCTATTATGCATTAAGCCTTTTTTAGGGTTCCGTAGCCAAATGGCAAAAACGAAAACCTTATTGATTCGTCATGTCTGTCCGACCGTATGTCACAGCCACTTTTTCCCGAAACTATAAGAACTATACTGTCGAAACTTGGTAAGAAGATGTAATCTGTGAACCGCATTAAGATTTTTAAACAATAATATTTAAAAAAAAACAATTAATTTTGGGGGTTGCTTAGAACTGAAACTCAAAATTGGACGAGATGGAGTAGGCAGTTTTTTTTTATTACATCATGAATCGTAAACCGCAATTTAACTTACATTCAATCAACTCAAATATACGGTACGGAACCCTTCATGCGCGAGTCCGAGTCGCACTTGACCGGTTTTTTAATCGTATAACATGACTAGTTTTTTCTCGCGGCTCCACTAGCGTAAGTGTCGTTTAATGCAACAAAAAAATCTAGTCTCTTCCTTTCCAAGTTTTTCATTAAAATTGAAAGGTTTGACCGTAAAAGTGTAACAAAAAGATAGACCGTCTTACGATCGATCGCATTTATAATATAAATAAGGCACATTCACGTTGTATCAAGATTAACTGGATTTTACTCCTTCATATTTTACGGAAAATCAAACATCACACTTCAGTAATAGGATCAGACGGGATAATTCTTAGTTTTCCGGTATTTCCCTGGATGCCAAAGCTATTTTTAGTTATCCTTTAAGATGCCTTCTACGACTTAATCTTTTAATAAAACACCCACATAGGAAATATCTTTTATGTAAATGTCCTTTCTTAAAATCCAAGCTTACTCTTACTATTATTTAAATTAGTTCAACGGTTTAGATGTGAAAGCCTAGCAGACAGAGTAACTATAGCATTTAAAATATTAAACACGATAAAACACTAAACTCTCTCCTTCGTTCGTTAGAATAAAAAACCCCAATTTTACAGTGTCTACCGAAACAAAATAATAAATGCGGACAACATCACATACATTGCTCTGAACCCAAAGTAAGTAGCTAAAGCACTTGTGTTATGGAATTCAGAAACAACGAAGGTACCGCAAACGCCCAGACCCGGGACAATGTAGAAAAGTTGGTTTATACATTGACCCGTCCGGGGATCGAACCCGGGACCTCAGAGCTAGCGACACCTTGAAACCGGTGCGTACGCCACTCGACCACGGAGGTCGTCAAATACAAATGTAACTGAATGAACTCGTCATGACTAACACAAAGTAAATTGGTAAACAAGCGTTGAATCCAATCAGTCTCGCATTTGGCCAGGAATAACCCGCTCAAGTAAATTGCCGCGAACACTACAAACCTACTGCTATTATGTTTTTGTGACTCTTGGACATCACGCACCAGTTACAAATACCTACGAGGGTAATGGCAGCAACGGAACAAAGTCTTGTTCTGGTTTAGTCACCGAAGTGATATGAAATGATACTGAAATAAGTGAATGAAATTTTCCACATCACTGCCTGCCGCACCCAAAAACGATTTTTTTTTTATATAACTTTTTAAGTGTTCCACTGCTAGGCAAAGGTCTCCCCGGTCTGACTCCAGACATTCCTGTCTCGAGCCACATGTCACCAATCACTTAAAAAGCGGTCGATGTCATCCCGCCACCGTCTCCTCGGCCTGCCTCGTCTGTGAGTTCCTGCATTAGGGACCCACTCGGTAGCTATTTTCGCCCACTTTTCCGGAGTCATACGGCAAACGTGTCCAGCCACTTCACCAGTAAAATGGTGTAAACGATTATTGTTACTTATTTATTCCATCTCTCAGACTTCTAAGATCTATATCGTTACATATTTAAATCGATTCAAGGTATTCCTTGACGGTCATTATACCTACTACATTTAGGTACTATCGGCAAATGCCATATCATAAGCAGGACTCCATCTGGATAATCTTAGAAAATACATTTAAAGGAAAATTTCACGTGTTAGGAAAATGTTCCAAACAAACACCTTTAACAACATTTGGCACAGTTTTCTAACAACACTAAAAAGTGTTATTCATTAAAGTTTTTGCCGATTACGAATACCGGCGGAAGTGCACTCGGTAAAACCGTTGAATAGCCTTGCAAGGTTTTTGTTGCCAACTATATAAACGTGTCTAATAAAGAAGAAAATAGATCTGTAGTTAAGTGAGATCATAAATTAAGCTAATATGTGAAAAAAGTAATAGCTGTGCTCACCGCGAAGTTTAAAACTTGTTAAAAATAAAGATGTTGTTGTTATTATTTTGCAAACGAATTTTGTGATTCATTGTTGCACATGTGCAAATTAGTAGTGAGGTGGAAAGTTTTATAGCATTAAAATAGAGATTAATTATTATTCTTAACAAGTTTTTGCAGCTCAGAGTAAATAGAAGATACCTATGTAACTAGTTGAACAACGATAGCTATTCTATAAAATTGTTTTAGTATTTATAACTAAAGCAGTTAAAGTCTACTAGAATGTGTAGTAGACTGGAATTGGCGGGCCTGTTGGTCTAGTGGTTAGTGACCCTGACTGCTATACCGGAGGTCGTGGGTTCGATTCCCACCCAGGACAAATGTTTGTGTGATGAGCACGATCATTTGTTCTGGTTGTCTGGGTGTAATTTATCTATAATATGTATGTATTTAGAAATATATAAGTATGTTTATCAGTTGTCTGGTTACCATAACACAAGCTCTGCTTAGCTTGGGATCAGATAACCGTGTGTGACTTGTCCCGGAATATTATTATTATAATATTATGTACTTTTACTTGTAGTCAAATTTCGAAGTCCCAATGATATGAGTGTAAAGACCTGTTTACTTTGGCGACAAAATATCGTAAATGTAAATAAACGTGACAAATTTAACTTATCATCGTGACTATGCTTTACTACTACTTGTGTTATGATTTCAAATAAGTGCGAAGAAAAGTTTCAAGGTGAAAACAGATTATTGATAAAAATCCAGTAGTATTTATTTTTCTTCTTATGACTCGAAGGTAATTATTGTATTGTTCCTTAGGATTATTCTTGAGCGAATAGTACTAAGATACAAAGATTAAAATGCAAGTAAAGTGAAAAGGCCCGCAAATGGGGAAAACTCTATAGGCAAAAGTAAATGATTTAAGGATTTTACATCATCGACTATTTCTAGCATTATATAAAGCTTAAAATCTGACTTGTAGTAAAGAATAGAATCAAGCTAACCTGTCGAAAAATAAATTAAAATCTTACATAGGTTGGAATGCAGGACCTATCCGAACCCACTTCTCACTAATTACCCGTAAAATAAAACTGTGTAAATCGTTCAGTGACGTCACTGAGTGAGACGCTGTGACGTTCATAATGTGTCAAAATAATTATTTGCACAAGAGTATTAAATTGCATCTACTTATGTCTATATAATCTTTGTGCGTACGTCTTGTGATAATATTTAAACGGAACTAATATTGAACTAAGTTTATTGCTGTACAAAGGTACTCGGACGCTTTTCAGACTTTTCATTTCATTAACTCTTATTTAAACAAAATCAATAAATCTCCACTTAAAAAAAAAAATTGGCGCTTGGGAAGACCGATTTTGTCAATTTCATTTTGACAATTTCAAGAGACTTGTGTAACTACGATCTTATACAATTTTTGTTTTTTATTTTTGCTGAAGCCTTTTCTTTATTAAAAGCCTTGTTTGATAGTCCATACAGGGTAGCTAACCGAAGCCCCTACGTCACAGCCCCGTGATCCGGCGCACTCGTGAGTCAGTGTTTACATTACACTGGTCCATAACACCCGCTTTATTATGCTATTTAAACAGAACGGCACATTCCGATCCCGTTACTCTTACTGCATTAAATTATTATATTTCGGGAGTATGTGACGTGCTGTGACATTGTTACAATGGATTTATATTGTCATACATAACATACATACAATCACGCCTGTATCCCCGAAGGGTTAGGCAGAGGTGTACCAATGTACACCCACAGTTCACCGGTATGTTTAGGTCCCATGTAATAGGGGGCGAGCCTATTGCCACTAACCGGGCACAAATCCAAACTCCGACCTGCTACTGAGAATTTCATAGAAAAACCCAATAACACCTTGGTCGACTTGGGAATCGAACCCAAGACCTCTAGCGTAGCAGTCGCGCTTACCACCACTAGGCCAACGAGGCAGTATTTATATTGTCGCCGGTAGTAAAGTAACTAACATCATGGTCCTGAAATAATGAGATAAGCGAGGTGATAATTCTGGGCATCGCAATGTCGCCCATTTACGTTTACGTGAAAAATTCTTTGTTGGCGATAGAAACTTACTTTTTATTAAACCTTTGAGCCAAACATTTTCGATTTACCTACTTTCAAACTCTCCAGGGATTTTTGAGTCCCAAAAATCCCACCTCATCATTAGTAGATTATCACACAACGCTACTTAAAGCTAACTTAGATATTTGGAATGATAGCAAAATTTTGTTTAGCTATTTTTATAACCCAGTATAGGCACCGCTGACTATGTGAACTTAATAGTGTTTGTATTTTTATTATTTAAAATACCTATTATGTAAACCTAAATAATGTCAGGTGTCAAATTAATCAATTGAGCGTGTGAAAACTAATGAGCCAAAAAATACCTTATATGGGTCGGCCCCATATCGGCTTCTTACGTCGCAAGTGAGAATGGATAATGACATGGCATTTGGCACGAGCTTACACATAGATCACGAATTTAACAGCTATTTACACGATTGCGCTAAACTGGGTAATGACCAAAAAAGGCTAAGCGTCGGCCACACCGGCGGCGGGCGCGGGCGAGGAGGCGGGAGCGGGCACCGACGCGGGTCATTGCGTTAACCGCGGCGTACGTGATGTTATTTTTGTACTGCAGCTTCGGATTTAGTTCAAGCCACCGTTATAGCTCCTAGAGTGTAAACACTAGGCTTTAATTAGGAACAGTTCAACGGTTACGCACGCGCGTGGGCCCGCGTGGCAGATTGATGCGCGCCAACCTCGCCGTTTGTTTGTGTATTGCGCGGGAAATCAGACATGTTTGTTTTGCAACATTCAATTTAGTGAAAATTCACTACAATCGCTGATAGACGTACGGTATGTTTCGAAGAGATTAACAAATTAGTTTATGTTCAACAACCATTCGTTTTATCGAAAGTAATTCGTTATTACATTTTATATGAGCACCTTGAGTAGATAGAATATATAGAAATGAGGGTAATCGCTTCTTTGTATTATTTCTGGATACATTTTAACATTTTTACGATACAAGAAATAAAAATATAATGTTTAAGTTAATTTTAGTCTGCTTTACACGCACAGGCACCTGAAAATTAATGAATGGAATCTATCTAGTTGGCCTCATTCTAAAAATCGTTACATAAACCATCCATTAAATAAGATAACGTGTTAGAATTCCGATTCTTTAAATAAATGGGCGAATTGAGGCAGACATAAAGGGGTTGATGTTACCAGTTTACACTACTTGGCTGTGTAAGTGTAACTACACCTTAGTATGTTTGCCGGTTATCCTGTCATCAAATGCATTCCGCTAATAATTGAGTGGACTGATTGAGTGTTAATAGACTGGTGGTTATAGACGCTAAGAGTCCAGTCCCTTTTACCTCCCCACAGCGGAGGAACTTTATGTCTATGAGCGTGGAGTATAGTTAGTGACATAGGTATTATACTCCTTCTAAATCTGCAAAATCTTGAGTAGACTCATGGAAAATACTTTAGCGTTGTATATGAGTTATTTACTTTTACCATAATAAGTAAGTATCGAAAGTTTTGCGTATTTGAAACAAGACGAGTCCATAGGCCGGTTTCCCAGGAATCCATGGAAAAACACCGCAGCCAACAGTTGCACACGAAGACCGAATACTTCTGTTATTACTCAGTACACCAGAAGCGAATTCCAATCAGGTAAAATATAAATACACCTAACACAAAATTAATTTGAACATATCGCCCACGTAAATACTCCTGGGCCAGGCAGGGGCGATCAAAACAACAAGTTATTTTTCTTTGTTGGAGAAATGAGGTAAAAATAAGCCTGCTATTTATATTTGGTCATGTGAATAAATAGGGTAATGAAATCATAAACCACAAAGTGCAATGTTCTACGCAAAACAACGCAGTTACGGGTCATCTTTGTCGTTCAGGGGCCCGAGTCTGCTATTTACATTTGCTTGAATCGTCTGAGTGGGTGGGGTTAGTGGGACCATTTTACGATAATTGGCATTCTACTAACTGTCAAAACGTCACAATTGGCCATTGGAACGATTGAGCCGCGAGTTGAGTGAATATGACCGATGGCCGGTACAATTTCGTATTCCGCTATTTTTTGACAGCAGTTGCATCATATCTATGGCTAAACATTTTTTATTTTTCATAGACAATGTGTCAATTTCAACGAAAACTTTCCTTTTTTAAAACATAATTATCCTTATTTACAAGTTTTTAATAGAAATTACATATTGTATGGGCTTTTACAATTAATTAGTATTCAAAAAACAATTAATACAATTTTTTGCAACATAAGAAACGATTATTAATAATTAGTGCCAATCGGTGTTGCCTATTAATAATTACAAAATGTTTGATACTTTTATTTTTAATTTAAATTGACAACACCGCATCCCACTCATGCCAGTATGCCACTGATTGTTGTTGGCTTAACTGAATACGAAAATTAGGCACATATTGGGTTGACACTATCATCCCACTATGATCATAGTAACACGGAGTGTAAATAGCAGACTCGGGCCCCAGTAGGCCGCCGAATATCATATAGGTATATTCGTCAGTAGATAGGAAGCAGGAACAACAGATAAGGCCATTTTGTGTCTATAAGGTACCTTAGAAAAACATGCGATTAAACTAAATAAAAACATGTATGTCTTTCCTTTGAAAAGTCATGATTACGGGACCCTTTTACTAAGACTTCGCTGTCCGTCCGTCTAAACGAAATAAAATAAATATTTATTTATTTTATATATTTTGATATTATATAAGGGGGGCTCCCATACAACGGTGGTACGGAACCCTTCGTCCGTGAGTCCGACTCACACTTGGCCGGGTTTTATTTTGTAAATGTTACAATTAATAAACTTACCCCTCTTGATGGTGACAGGTGACAGGAATTCTAGAAAAAGTTAACTGTAGTTAGTTTAAAATATTTATTAAGTATACCTAATAATTCTAGCAAAAAAAAATGACTTATAAATAGGTTTTAGGATATGGTTTTCTTATGGATCCCAGTGATCCCACTGTCAAAACTGGACCAATATGGGACCACGCGGGAAGCACCAGCTTATAAATAAAAAAAAATCATCAAAATCGAAAAGTTATGAGGTAATAATCTCCTCCTTTTTTGAAGTGGATTAATAATATAAATTATAACTACCTACCTCTTCAAAAATCTTAAAATTGCCGAAGTGCAGAAAGTACTTGGCTACGAAAACGATCCACAAAAGTTTTCGACTCTTCTAGTCTTCTAACCAACTTTTAATTCGGTCAATACAAATACTAATTAGTACAAAGTTTCCAAAAATTTTGCAATCGAGTGTGCCTAATAAGGAAAATTATCTGTTTGTAACAACTAACACCATCTGCAAGTAACATGCAAACTAAATTTGATTTTGGACGCCATTTCCTTTGGTGTTTTTTTTTCAGAGCCCATGCAATCGGCATTCAGCCTATAACTTTATAATCGGTTTTGTCATGACCGTTCATGAGCAATGTGACTAACGCTTCCTGAATAAGGGAAATAATTAGAATTCTTGGCAGGGATTCAAACGGAAGCTCACAGGATTGCTGGGAAGCTTTAAGAACACATCACCATGGCCCGGATAAACTGTACCTACATTCAAACGTCAACGAACAACTCGTTCCGAATACCTTATAAATTACGCACTTTTAAGACAAATATTTTGTAGAATGAATTATAAAGTGCAAGTAAAACGAGAAACGATATATCTCTCCGATCCCTTACGATTACGGTAGAACTGGTGAAATATGAAACTCAAACTTTCAAACTATATAAGGAATTATGACATTAAAGCAACTTAAATACTTACTTACTATATCTACTAGTTACAGGGTAAAGGTCGTCAATCATCTACCGGGCACCTGACCGGCACTGCCTCGCTTCGTGCATTAATATTTATTTATAACTTTCATACAGACTTTTAATGCAATAACTTATCAAACCCGTAACCTTACTGAATTTCCTTTCACGCAAATAGACGTGGCCGGTGAGTGGACAACACGGAAACCAATCTCGGATGCAGTGATCACTAGCTTACCACACGAGGACCACTCACTGAGCAACAGCTTACCAAATGTGAACCACTCAGTACCCCAGGTAGGTACCAGTCTATTACATGCGGACCGATAGTTAGCCATGCGGCGATCCCGGTAGATGATGACGATATATACTCCGACGGCACATCAATTCGTTGAGCACGTAGCGTTCACGTATAGATCACGCGGCGTTTACTCTCGGGCCGCACAGCATGAGGACCAGTTTATCTATTTGCAAAAAAGTAGAAGTGGAGTGAAAGAGTGCTGGTCGGCCTATTGCCTACTTCATACAACTACTCTAGGGCATACCTACATACAAATATCCAAAAACTAGATTCATAGGGAAATAAAAATATCCTTATAATACAATAAAACTATAAATAACAAGAAACTCATTTATTCTCTTGAAAGTTAACTATTTAAGTTACAAATATTTACAATGTACAAATGATTTGACTATGGACAGTACATCGCAAGGTTTCTGGCACACGGTGCAATGGCCCAAGAAAGCCTTCTTCTTGCATCGAGCGCCAGATACCAAACAATATACTAAGTACAAACTTATATAAATCAGAAACATCACATCATAGTAGTTCAACGACCTCTTGACAAATCATACAGGTACGGAAAAGACTTCATTTAAGTGAATGCGAGTAATAATGGAATGGTAGGGATGTTCCTAAATAAATACTACGCAAAGAACCAAACAGTATTAAAGCACAAATCAAACTTAAAATTAATGACACAAAATGTATGGAAAACAGATTGTTTGTGCTTCTTATTAGCGTGTCAAAGACAATCAAAATTGTCTTCGCATGTGCAGGCGATGGGACAAAGTGCTATCGTGCGATATGCGTTAATACGGCGCGGCGTGAAAAAGTATATCGTGTGGAAAGATTACATTCCCTGTACGGGCTAAGTCCAGTTGCCCAATCAGCATGGTCAGAGTCCACTGGGTCACTGTGTTTGGACAAAGTCCACTGCAATTTTGTTTCTTGTGGTACTAATTACGAGAGTTTATATAATTTAAGACCAGTTATGTATTACCACAAACAAAAGCACAAAAAATTAAGTAGCTCTACATTGGCCCTGATTCTATTATAGGCTTATTTTAGACACTCGCTATCATTTTTGCTTCTAAATAATTGGGAAAAACAGGGTAAAATTTAAATGGTAAAGTTGAAGTTCAGCAATAAACTTTAGAAACTTCATACAATGTTAAAAGCTTTGCTCGAATATATTTAAGTATTTAAACAGTCGTGATATATGTTTAATATAGAAGCGTATATATTCATCTGTTTCGGTGGATTTCATTATGGTGTAAATAAGAATAACATCAATCCCATTTGAACGTAAGCCCTAAACTAAACGTTAACTTTGGACAGCCATGATGATAATTATGATTCCTAACGGTAGGATTTTGTCCTAATTCAGAGGTGGTAAATATATTTTTATATATTTTCAGTTTTGCTATATGGAAGCAAGAATACTCTGTCAACTGGGTAACAGTATACTAAGGTTCGGTACTGAATTAAGTGTCAATTTTGTAATCGAAGGGCGATTGACTTTATTAAAGGCTAAAATTACTATTTATTAAACTTTTCTTATATAAACTGTTTTAAGCAGAATAAAATGATAATACAGCGAAATGTATCACACCTCTGAAGTAGTATTATTGAATGCGCCAAAGCTTTCGTAAAATAATAGTACAAAAGCTAGCCAAAAACATTTGTCTTCGGCTAGTAAATCGGCGAAGTTCGGGATTATATCTTACTGAAATGAGAAAAAACCGCGGTGCTCTGTTTTTAACCGACTTCAAAAAGGAGGAGGTACTCAATTCAATTCTTTTTTTATTTGTGTTACCTCAGAACTTTAGACTGGATGAACTGATTTTGATAATTCTTTTTTTATTTGAAAGATGGCTACCCGTGTGGTCCCATTTTAATTTGGTCCAGTTATGACAGTGGGATCCATAAGAAAACAATATAAGACTTATTTTGAAGTCGGTTTTTTTTTTGTAAGAATTATTAGTGAATAAGTAGACGAGGTTAGCATATAATGGCCATACATTTTACCAGCATCCGAGCCTCGGTACACAAGTGAGGTTATGGGTCATTGGCACTAAGTAAATGTTCAACATGGCTATATTACAACATGGTTATATACATTTTACTCTCTCGTAAAAATTATGCATAAACTAGTTTAAGTAAAAATATTACGCTTAACTTATTATCATACATACAAATAGCAAAAAATGATTATTTCAGTCTTTATTTCAGCACATTTAACCAAAAATTTATTTTATTTATAGTACATATTAGAGGTCAACTTTATAACTTAAATATTTATTATTTATTTCTATCATTATTTTGATCATTACATTAGAACACATGGTAATGTTTATTAAATATTTTTTACTAATAATTGGACTAATTATAAATTATTGGTATATTTTTAAGTTCAGGTCATTCAAAATTCTCTAGGGAGATAGGTATATCTCGTATACAATAACAATTAAATTCATAGATATTTGGATATAATTTCTTAATATACCTCTAGTCTTTATCCTTCGTATAATTGAAAAAAGATGCGAGATAATTTTTTCTTCAAAGAAAGTTATTTTGACGAAGTGTTGGTCATGTAGTGATAGTTTTAAGATTTATTTAAGTTTTATCTTTAATTATAAGCATTGCTTTTTTAGGTTAAAGGTATGTCTTACTAAAATTTCGACTAGCTTTTAAACTCAGAAATTAATTAGAATATGTGATTATATTATTGCTAATAACGTCTTTTACTTCATTACATGTGTCCTTCGAAAGACCCGTGCCGACACAAATACTAATAAATTACTAACAAAGCAATATAAAACAAATATATCATTAAATTATAGTTTTTGACATATTTTGGTCCTACGGGTATGTTTGGATGCCACTTTCGCTAGACGGCACTACAAAGCTGAATTAACATTTCATTTATTGAAATTAAGTAACAATCTAAAATTATTATTTAGGCAAATATAGTAAGGTTGACGCGTTAAATATGAGCAGTCTTTTTGATGACATAAAAGCGCATAAATGAATAAAACCGTGCAGAGTAGCGCCCCTATAGCGGCAATATACTAATATAAAATTGAAACTAATTGTAATGGCTATCACAGTTCACACAGCAGGTATATTGTAGAGCGCCGTGAGTCTCTCTATGAACCCGTTCTCGATGGTCTCGGGCAGGTCGCGCACGTCGCGCTCCAGCTGCCGCATGTCGGCGAGCGCGGCGGCCGGCGCCAGCCCGAACTCCTTGCTCTTCTCCACGTGCGTGTACACTTGCATCTTACCGTCCGTGTTCTCCGTCCTATACACAGTCTTGTCCGTCTCCACATTTTCACACAGCACATTGTTCCTGAACATAGGCCTTAGAATCGCGAGGTCCCGTTCTTCCGAGGGTTCTTCCTTATAGCCTATGATTTGTTTGGAGAAGTGGTTGTCGAGCTCGTCCTTGATGTAGGCGCCGTCGTTGTAGACGTCCTTGTACTTGGCGTAGTGCGGGTCGGGCCGCGTGTCGAACACCTCCGCGTTGTTGGTGTAGGTGTCGTCGAGCTGGTCGATGGTGACGTTGGGGGCGCCTTTCCGTAAGCTCGGCGCCTTCTTGGCGGCCTTTGGTGTTTTCTTAGCTGAACTATTGAGGATCGTGGACAATATGCTAGTGGATGTGGCCCCAGTTTTCTTCCCAGCTTTGGATATGATTTCTATTTTAACTTTTTCTTTTTCCTCAGGCTTTTCGGGTGTTTTCTTGGTGTCCTTCTGGTCTTTGGGCTTGGATTTCTGCTCGTTGAGTCGGTTGCGCACCTTGTCGTGCACGAGCATGTGTCGGCGCAGGTCGCCGGCCACGCGGAAGCACTTGTCACACTGTGTGCACTTGTAAGGTTTGTCACCTGTCAATTAACAAAAATCATGATTTAGTGTGGTGAAATTTCTGCGACCGCTATTAGAAACTAACGGTTTCATAAAAAAATATACGTGCCTGCACTGTGGATACACATATTATTATAAGACCATAACAGAATATATCCCGTGACTGATTTTTATGTAAAATTGTTACCGTTTTCTTTTGCATGTGGTGCTAGCCTATAAGAAATCGTTTCACCTGCTTTTATATTTCTCATGTTTGTAAAAATGTACTGTGTAAACAATTGTTGGCTGGCCATAATAAATAAATAAATATCCATAATAATACCTAATTGTTTTAATTTTTCTTGTCCAACTATTTAAAAAGTTGTTTTAGACATATCAGTTATAACATCAAAAGATTAAAGTTACCGGTATGTGTCCGCATATGACTAAGGCGATAGGAGGAAGCCCTGAAGGTCTTGTTGCAGTACTCGCACTTGTAGTTCCGCTCGCCCGTGTGGATGCGTCGGTGCACGTTAAGCGAGTACTTGCGCGCGAACTCCTTGCCGCAAAACTCGCATTTGAACATTTTCTGGAACAAATTAGATTTAATAACGACTAATTCAAAGCGATAAATACCCATTTTTTTTTGTGTATTTAAACATAATGTAAAAATAAGCCATTATTTAACACTTTTTAGTAATGAAGTTATCGTCTAACATATTATAAGTACCTAGTTAATAAGGTCATGTTACCAACCTGGTCGGTATGTATGGACACGTTGTGGTACTTGAGGTCGCTCCACTGGCGGAACTCGCGGCCGCACACCTCGCACTTGTACGGCCGGTCGCCGTTGTGCACGCGCTTGTGGATCTACAACGCAATAACATTTAGTATATTATTTCATACAATACTTCACGTAAACAGAATTATAGTTAGATTATCTCTGGGGCTAGAATAAGAAAGCCATTGGAGTGTATATTTAAGAGCACTGGCGTGATTTATGATTGTATAAAGAACAACGAAGAAGTTCTGCGGTTTCGATTTCAACGTGGGACAAATATCTATTGTTCTATTTCTGGTTGAGTTTTGCCCATGTCATTTGAATGTTTTACAAAACTTTGACCACATAGTTCTTAAATTATCCAATGTGACTATACTATTCTGAAATAATGATATTATAATAAAGAAACGTTACCTTAAGAGCGGCGACGGTATAGAATCCCTTCCCGCAGTCGCGGCACAGCTGCTGCTTGCCGCTGTGCGACAGCAGGTGGTACAGCAGGCTGTTGCGGTGCTGGAACACGCGCCCGCACTGCGGACACTCGAACCGCTTCTGCTTCTTCTTCGGCTCCTGCTTCACTTCCACGCCCTCGCGAGTCTCGGGACTGTTGCTGTCGGCTGCGACCACTTGTGGTGGATGTTTGACGTGCTCGTGCGGTATGTGCGACGTCTGCGATGCGTGCGATACGTGTGATGTCTGCGATGCGTGCGACGTCGGCGGTGCGTGCGATGGTTGTGACGTTTGCGTTGCTTGCGGTGCCTGCGATATGTGCGGTGGTTGTGTCTCGAGTGGTGTGGGTGTGGTGTGGTGTGTGGAGTGATGTGTCTGTATAGTGTGTTGTGCGTGTGTGTGCGTGTCGGGCGGGAGGGGCGCGGGGTGCGGCGGCAGCATGCTGTCGGGGAAGCTGCCGCTGTCGTTCGCCACGTCCGTGTCCAGGAAACGTTGCAGGACCTCTTCTGATGGACAATAAATTAAAATATTAATATAATGTATTTCTAATGTAAAGCTTATGCATATTATTTAATTTTAACTAATTAAAAAATATATTACATGACTTAAAATAATGCAATTTGTTCGGTAACTTTTTGTTTTTTTACATTGCATACCTTGCAGCATGGTGATCTTCCTAGGGTTGAGTGCTTTGAGATGATTGTGGTCGTGTTCCCTCTCCCGCGCTGCGTCAGCGCACACACCGCAATATGGCGGACACGCGCCCCCCGCGCCCCCGCTCGCGCCCCCGCCCGCGCTCGCGCCCCCCACCGGACTGCCACCCGAACTGCGCACGTACCTGGTACCATGAAACGTATATCAAACACACTTTTTACTGAGTATCACCGATGTTTTCACAGTATTTTTTTTTATTACTTTTAACTAGCCCAAATTGGACAGATACAAACCGAACATATTATAAACATCAAGATGTCCGTTAAATGAGGAAAGGGAGGCCTTTACTCTGCAGTGCAACAAATTCAGGCTTAAAATAGTAATAATATCTACGTAGAATATATAATCTGCTCACCAGTGCCTGTTGTCCTGGTGCGCGTGTCCGTTCTCGACGGTGAGGTGCGGCAGCAGCGTGTGCTCGTAGTGCTCGGCCGGCTCGTCCACGGCCACGTGGATGCCCTCCATCAGGTCCTCCGGCTCGCTGAACTCGCCCATGTCCTCCAGCTGCAGCTGCGACTGCTGGGAAACCAATACGGTATGGTGAGCCAAGGCAAAAGCTCGTGATCCGTTCGCGCGCTACAAATGCAAAGTCAGCACGCCAGCCCACAAAAACTGCAAAACCAGCATTCACCACATCTAGACAAGCACTTAATGCTTGTCCAGATGATGTAAAACGTCAAAATCTGACAAAATTTAGGTAGCCCTTCCATTTACTTGTCATTTTTTTTTCCCTTTTTGCATGTTTGTCTGTTCTGTCGCGGCCGATGTTGCGAGGTACGTTTTCCGCCGGATATGAACCGACCCTATACCAGGGCCCTGTTTAATAAAGCTGACAATTCGACAAATAAGTCGAAAAAAGACAAAATTGTAGAATTGTCGCGCTTAAGCTGTTTAATAAAAGTGACAAATATGTCAAAAATCGACAGGTGAAATCTTGTCATAGGTCATGTAAAAATGCGTTTAATAAAACTCGACATATTATGTCAGAAAACCACTTTCAAAATATTTCTGACGACAATTGTCGGATTGTCGTGACAATCTGCAAATATTTTTATTTTATGATTTCGCGACAGAGGTTAAAGCTCCTGTCAGAATTGTCGGACAATTCTACAAATATGTCAATAAGTCATGACAATTTTCTGTTTAATAAAGCAGATTTGACAAGTTTTTCACGACAAATTGTCACCTGTCACCTGTCGCTTAAAAAGTTTTATAAAACAGAAAAATGTCGGATTGTCGCGACAATCCGACATATTTGTGAATTTTCCACCATGACAATTTTGTCGCTTGTAAGTTTTATTAAACAGAAAAATTGTCGAATTGTCACTTTTTGACATATGTCGGACTTGTCGCATTGTCAGCTTTATTAAACAGGGCCCAGGTGTTATCTATTTCGTTACATCGTGTATGACATTCGATAAGTGCTCCTGAGAAGCCTATATTGAATATAGATTTTTTTAATTTGAATTTGAGATATTCACATTTAAAAATACACCTTAATCTTTAAGCATAAAGTACAACTTTATATAACAAACGTTTCCTTACCTTTATATTGGAATGCGCCTCCTTGATATGCGCTTCACACTGC
Organism: Autographa pulchrina; assembly: GCA_905475315.1. Lineage (NCBI taxonomy): Eukaryota > Metazoa > Arthropoda > Insecta > Lepidoptera > Noctuidae > Autographa > Autographa pulchrina. The sequence continues at coordinate 13,261,504 of FR997771.1, read as the reverse complement.
TTCTGCTTCCTGAACGACTTGTTACACTTCCCACAGCTAAACAGATCCAATTTATCTAAGGTATCGTACAAATCTGCCTTCTCTGCCTCAGCAACCACCGTCGGCTCCTTATCCATACTTGCCATGGAATATTGGAGCTTATTGCTACCGTACGTAAGCGTCTTATCGCTTGTTGTGTATAAAACGTGTTTGTCTATAGACTGGTAAATAGTTTTTGGTATAGAATTCTCTAGCGACAGTTCAACTATGGAGTCTGGTATTGTCGCTACGTTGTCTACTATGCATGAGTTGGTCATCTGAAAATAATTATTAGATAGTTACTTCTCTGTTATGCGTTTATTACAGGGTTAATGTATTAACACAATATTACATTATTCTAATAATATATGTAGCCTGAATATCCCAATGCTGAGCAAGGGCGTCCCTCCACAATTAACACAATAAAAAAATAATATAATCATAGTCAAAACAGAGTTAATATGCATAAAGAAATAATCTGCAAGGACTGTGGAACCATTAAATAGTGTTCCAGCATTTCAAAGTTTTGAAGACCCAACTATATTTCCGGAACACTATTCAGTAAATGCATACAACTTCAACCCACACCAAGAGTACTCCACAACTCGCACTATGACTATTAAGCCTTTATATTATAGTGACACTAACTCACAAATTCATACTGCATTTTTATTTACTTGTATATCCTTTTTTTTTTTTAAAGAATTACCTATGGATTTTCTTGCCGGCTCTTCTCCATAGGAAGGACACTTTGGAACCGAGTAACGTTACTTAAGCGCCTTTTTTGGTTTATGAGAAATAAAAATATTTTGATTTTGATACATGTAATAGTTACCTTATCCATGGCCAGCTCTGGCACGGGGTTCTCGATGATGATGTGCGGCTCGTAGTGCTGCTTAAGGTGCTGGTAGAATTTCAACTGCTCCTCGCCGTAGAACTCGCCGCACAGCTGGCAGATGAAGATTGGACGGACCTGGGGAAATTATTACCGTATATGGAAAGGCTCGCGATACTTTTCACGGAAATTAAATGGTAAATATAAAAAAGAAATAAAGTTTAAAAGAGCTTTTTCGCAATTCATCTAATTCTTCTGTTTTCTTCTATTTTTTCTAACCTTCAACATTTTGTCGACCTCCGTGGTCTTTACACTGGTTTTCAAGGAGTCGCCAGCTCTGAGTAGCCAGGTCCGATTCCGGGACACCCATCTACATCATTTCGTGTTTAGCTGTTTGTAGTTATTCCTTGTCTCTGATTTTATAACACAAATGCTTTAGCTATTTACTTTTGGTTCAGACCTATGTATGTGTTCTTTTCCATATCTGTTACTTAATTTCGTAATATAATGTTCGTAAAATACCTCATGTGTAATGTGATGCGTGTCATCAGCGATATGTTCCTGCTGCACGTAGTTGTCGGGCAGGATCTCCTCCTCGGGCGCGTGCTCCGAGCAGCTGATGCGACCGTTCACGTCCGTGCAGCTGATCACCACCAGCTCCTGCAAGCCCAGGGGTAACTATAACATAATGCTTACTTATGTAGTACTGAAGGTATTTGGGAAATGGATGCATACTAATCAAGATTTTTTTTGGGACATATTTCACTGAAAATTGTAAGGGAGGCACTAAAAATATTTAGGATTTTGTAACTGAAAATTTGAAGGAAAATAGTCGTGAAAATCCTGTTGAAGATTGAAGTTTTGTGAGTTAAAAAGAACAATAGTCAATAATAAAACAAGTATTTTATAAATTCCGATGTTAATGTACTATGTCGTAACAACTATACTGATATAACTGTAAAGAAAACTAAATATTTCAACTTTTTCGAATAAATAAACTCAAACCTTGAAAAATTTTGTACATAATTTTCAAAAGAATATTTTCTAACCATTTTAGCATTTTGAAAGTATTAAGCCCCCTCGTCAACGGGCGTTAGGGGCGGGGTTTATAACTTTATTTGACTTATTTAAAAGCACCTGATTCAGCACACCATTCTTAAAAATACACCAATATCATCAGTTACCTGTTGCGGAGTCATGTTCCCATTATTCTTCTTCAACTTTCTGGATATTCTCTTCTTGTGTGGAAGGCTCTTCTTGCTCTGGAGTTTGTTATGTCCGGGAGAGGCGGCCGCACCGAGCTCCAATACTGGGCCGTCAGAATCCACCATGGAATCATCCTTTATTAGGCAAAAAGGTAATGATTAAACACTGTATTCTATGGTTATTACGAAAAGTTATGACTATGAATGCTGTCGAGGACTAAAATAAGCGAACGAAAGCATAATACTTAGAACTTATAAAAAAAAAAAACTAAATAGACATCATTCAACTAAACAGACAGTCATTTTGTATGTTTGCTTGTATATGTATCTTAAGTCTTACCTTGAGGTTTGTTTTAGGAGCCTTGTTGTCAAACCAGTCTTCAGTCTCGGGACACCTCTTCATGTTCTGTAGTGGAGGCAGGGGAGCCAGAGGCGGTACCTCTACAATAATTGACTCTTGATTCTGGTCCTGAGAAAATTTGGATATGTCTATGTTAAGGCAAAGCAAGCTTAACAACAAGATAGATTTTTTTAAATCTTAAAAATTGTGGTATGTAATAAAAATGAATAAAATTAAACAGCTTTATTTCATAAATATGGAAGATTTGCCTAAAAAAGGACTGTAGTACCTAAAACATTTAGAGACATTACATACCATAGGCGGCCCATGAAAAAGTCTCATGGAACTATCCAGTATGATTGATGTGTCCACATCACCCCTCACTGTCTGCACCTAAAAAACAATAACTCTAATTGTTAATATGCATTTATGGTAAAAAAAGTAAACACCTTAAAAACCAATACAGAGGGTTTTGCGATAAAAATAAATTAATTGCTCTCTATAATTTTTGCAAACTTTTCAGTGGTGAGCCATCCCAGTTATTTAAGGATTCCTACAAATTTACACACATTTATTTTAATATGCATGTCATATAGGCAGTTGCTATATGGCCCCCATATATTTTATAGTTTCATTGATCTGAATCCGATGAGAAGTCTTATAAAAAGGCCCAGCAGAAGATTATTGATATTATACAAACCTTAAGGTGTTGCTGTTGTGGATGCGGTGCCCTGGCCTGCTGTGCCGTGATGTGCGCCATGAGCGCCGCCAGCCGGCCTTCCGGGTCCATCAGCTCCTCACCCCACGGACCCTCCACTTGCTCTCCCACTGATACCTGCCTGCAAAATAATATGAGGTTATTCACTTATATCATGTAGCCTAAAAGAGAAGAATAAATATTCATGACTTGATTTTAAACTATTACTTAAATAAACTCTTTTTAGGATATGTATGGAGTCATCAAACAACAAAATTTTCATATAAAAGAATAGGGTAGATGACTAGGTATGAAAAGTCAAAATTTATTTAGTCCGCCATTTAGATAATCAAAATATAATACACATATTTTTTCTTTTCTCAAATAAATTACAAAATACGAAGATAAACCGCTGTAAAGTTCAGGAGTGGGGGCTTGTGACGTCACGGCTAGGTACAATTTGTACTCAAACGTGACGTCACGCAAGAATTGTACTCGCTGTATCTTCGTAATTCTTTGTTTACGGGACTAAACAAAAAATATGTGTCTAATATTTTTTTCTTATCTAAAAGATGGACATAAAAATAAAAATTAGTCATCATCCCTATTAACCTTTCTTGATTCATGATTAAATTTTTTATTTTACTATGGTATAGTGGGATGCTCTGGACATCTTCTTTAGGAATTAAATGGGAGGAGGAGGAGACTAACAGCTTTTGAATCAAAGGAGGGGGCTCTTTCTCTACATCACTAAGCATCCTAATAATAATGATATGGCATAATTCAGTGATAACATTAAGAAAATATGGGTAGAAAACATGAACCATGTTTAGATATAACAAACAAAAAGTATTTACTCTACATGCATGCAGATTTAAAGGCAGTATTCAATACTAACATTCTAAACAGCTGGTCATGTGTATTCATATGTGTAAATGACCTCATGAATTAGAAGCTATTGACTCATGATTATAGCTTAACAATAGTGTTCATAGAAGGCCTTTATATTAAAGTCGAGGAGTAAAATAAAAACAACACTGCCAACTGAAAGAAGGTCCTTTGTGATGTAAAAAATACTGTTTGATGGATAAAATAGTAACGTTTGTGATCATTTGAACTTTAATATTTTTCAATATAGCCTAAAGTATAGTTTTGTAGGACACAAACAGCAATTTATCTGATTAGTTGAATCGTAATAATCATGTAACTAGATAAAGTAATCAGGGCAGATCTTAATCTGTAGCGAAATATACATAACAATGGTAACTCACCTGCACATAGATGTGGAATATGTCTGAGAGTGCAGAATAGCCACCCTGCCTCCGCCATCGTCCTGGACATTCAGCGCCAAAGCGTTCGCATCCACATGAACCGCCTACGATTTAATATACACCACTCTTAATATTAATAGGGCACACAAATATATACGCGATATTTTTTAATATTGTACAACACATGATCAATAATAACAGTCTAAAACGCTGTTCCAAACTTAAAACAAAACACTCAGATTATTAAAATGATAACTAAAATTACAACACAATTAGACAAGCGTTAGAATAATTTACTTTTAATTTCATATCATTAACATCAACATACCTCGTCAGATTGGTGAGAATTAATATAATGCGTTACAGCTTCATCCATTGTAACACAAAATAGATAAATAACTAGTATCTACGTTATTCAAAAATCAACTTGTTTATTCATCTTACACAAAAAGTCGTGGTTTAGGTTATTTGACAGCTGTATTGCTTACGCTCAAGGTCACAAATTATTTATTTAGTTTTATTACAATTACTTAAATACTATATAATTTTTATAATATCTGGTTAATTAAAACAAGTATTATTTAACAAATTGTTATTTTAATAGCGGTATAAAACCCAACAAACTATTACATTTTCTACACTTTTACAAACAAAGCCCTACCCTAAAAAAGCCTGCAATAGACATAATAGGTACGACAAATTACGAATACGATATATCGCCCGCTGTGCTTTCTTCCACAATTAAACAAAATCGACTAAATTCAACAAAAGTTATAATGCAAATCTTAAGCAAGTTTTTAAATATAATTATAATGTAAATACATAATGCCTGCAAACATTAAAAAAAGTATACATGTACAAAATAGTGGAGCATTAAGTAATTCTTTACCGTCAATAATTATAGATTTTGATTGTTAGTAATATAATAATATTCCGGGACATCTCACACACGGTTATTGGCTGATCCCAAGCTAAGCAGAGCTTGTGTTATGGTAACCAGACTACTGATATACATACTTAAATATTTCTAAATACATACATATTATAGATAAATTACACCCAGACACAGAACAAATGATCGTGCTCATCACACAAGTCACAACCATTTGTCCTGGGTGGGAATCGAACCCACGACCTCCGGTATAGCAGTCAGGGTCACTAACCACTAGACCAACAGGTCAGTCTTCATTATCTTAATAACATAAATCAATATAATTTGAAATTACAAAAACAAGGATAATAAATTACGCAAAATGTTGTAATAATATTTTTAATCCCTATATTACTTTGTTCTGTGGGGGGTAAATATTTTTGAATGAACAGACGCTTATCTCAAACATAAATTTTGTCATGAGGACATGTTTAAAACTTCAAACTAAAACGAATCGACTAAAATGGTTGATAATAGTTGTTTTGGCTGTCAATTTTTTCATTGACATTTATTTTCAAACTCGCACGTGACATCACTAAACTGATTTGTTGTTGTGAAATGTGAAAAGTAATTTTTAGTATTTTAAATCATTTACATGTGATACATTAACTTGTTCAAATTAAATTACAAAATTAATGCAATCTTAAAATGTTTCGAAGCAAGCTGAGATCTTCTGTTTTGCGTAGTAGTCATGACGTAAGTATAAAAATAACCCCCCTTGACATCGGAATAACATTAAAATTTGTTTTTATTTTAAATGTTTTGATATTTGTGGCCACTTGGCCAGTTCTAATTTTTAAATTGTAATAAACTTTTTGGTTTATTTTTATGTGAAGAATATTTTGTACTTTGGTATGGTAAATTAAATGTTTTAGTTTCAGAGATGTAATCATACAAGCAAACTTGATGTTATTCGAGAGAAGCTTCGTGAAGGTCCAGGGTTAGCTGATTTCGTTTCTGAGGACCGTCCTAAAGACTGGAATGAATATGAAGGAAAACTCAAGAGAGAGAAGGGTGAAGCAGAGCGTCTCAGACTGCCTCCCTGGCTCAAAACTACTATACCCACAGGTATGAAATACTTATACCTATTAAATGTATTATTTTTTTAGTTTAAATTTATATTACATAACACTGTAGATATAGTACAGGAGCATATTTCCATGTGGTATATTATGTAAATGATTGGATCCTAAATTATTAAAATATAACACATGGTAATTAAATTTAAAAAAACATTAACACCTTTGTTTGTTATTTGTTAAAATAAATATTAAAATTTAAGGTTTTAGGTATAACTATTGATTCATACTATGATATTGAATTTAGGAGTATGTGTAAACAACTTCTCAATGACGCTTATCAGCCTACAGCTTATCTGAATAACTTCATATACCTAAGTAGTAGAATATTTAATTTAGAGGTCAATTAGCTAATAGTATGTAATCATTTAAGTATTATTCCTTTTATCTACATCTCTTTTTTTGTTAGCTAAAATTTTAATGTTTCAGCTATTATACCCACCCCATCTTTTACCTATTCCGTCAAAATCATACTATTATGCCATAAAAGATTTCTAGAGTACATAAATAACAATCCTATTGATAATTTCTAGGTTCCAAGTTCAGTGAGCTAAAGCAGCAGCTGCGTGAACTGAAGCTCAGCACAGTGTGTGAGGAAGCTCGCTGTCCTAACATCGGAGAGTGCTGGAGTGGAGGGAAACATGGGACTTCTACTGCTACTATTATGGTAATTTTAATTATCTTTTTAGTATTATCTCAAATTATTTTTTTATTATCTCATATTCTACTATTGAAATAAAACTACTTTTGCGGATTTATTTTAATGGATTGACAAATATTGAGGTTAATGCACCGCAGTTAATTGGTCTGTGAATGAGTGATACCTACTAACAAAGATGTCATTTCATAAAGCAATTATAAAGGCAGCTCCTGAAAACATAATGTTCAGTAAAATATCCAGATCTCACAGTCACCCTACAATGACGTAACAGTTTCAACAATCCAAATACAGTGAATAAACAGCAGCAACCTTAAATCCTAAGACTGTACTCTTTACACACAAGCTGTAGTGTTAACTCCTCTCATATCTATGGACAATTTGTTGCATAATATTGAAATACCTTTATAACAATACCTAAACATAATTATGTCATATGTCTAGTTGATGGGCGACACGTGCACGCGCGGCTGCATGTTCTGCTCGGTGAAGACGTCGCGCGCGCCGCCGGCGCTTGACGCGGCCGAACCCGCCAACACGGCGCGAGCCGTCTCGCAGTGGGGGCTGGCCTACATCGTGCTCACCTCCGTCGACAGAGATGGTATGATCATGTATAGTTGATGGGCGACACGTGCACGCTCGGCTGCATGTTCTGCTCGGTGTTTTTTTCGGAAAGTGTTCCTTCAGTCACTTTTTATTTAGTCTCGATTATAAACTTCTCTGTTTTCTTACAGATTTACCTGATGGTGGATCAGCTCATTTCGCCGAAACTGTTAGAGAAATCAAAAGACAGTAAGTTATGGTTCTTACCTCGCCATTTACAATAATAATACATATCTCACTAGAAAACGTGGTCCAGTTTCGTGACGAGTCTAAATAACTGCCTGTAAAAAATTAAACCTATTTTGTCTCTCCTGCTGATCACCATCAGTTCAAATTCAGATTCAATTGCACACACCATTTCCCAAATACATCCTCAACAACATTGCAATGAAATTCCAACCCTATTATATTTTCACAGATTCTGATAAGGTTCATAATAATCATCAATCCTCCTCAGGAACAAGGAGATCCTAGTAGAATGCCTGGTGCCCGACTTCCGCGCGAACCGCGACTGCATCGAGACGATCGCGACGTGCGGGCTCGACGTGTTCGCACATAATATAGAGACTGTCGAGCGACTCACGCCATTCGTCAGGGATCCTAGAGCCGGGTAGGTTGTATTTTGAACCTTATTTTCTTCGTGGTTAAGCTGGTTTTATTTTTATAGCTGTAAATTATTACTAGAGCCAAGGATTGACTTGTACTTTGAACCTTATTGCATGTATAAGAAATTGGTTTTATCAGACCTAAAATATATTCACTATAGAGTGATTGATTGTTCCTTTTCGTCAGGTATTTTTAGAGCTGGTTCTATTTATGTATTTTAAACCTTATTACTTTGATGGTTAAGGTGATTTTAGGTAGCTATATCTAGCTATATAATTATAAAACCGGATACATTCATGTATTTTATACTTTATTGCCCATATAAGAAGACCGGAGCGATTGATGCTTTTCGTCAGTGATCCTAGGGTCTGGTATGTAAACGTAATTTAAATATTAGGAAAATAATATTTTTGAAAAAATACAGTTGTTGTAGAAGTATTAATAATTATCGTAGGCGAACTTAGCTGAATACGGATTTAAGCTTTGTAATGTTTTTAGAGATTCAGTTTATCTCATATTGTTCCAAAGCTCCAAAGCTGTGGTGCTACACATGTTCCAAATCAATATAATATTTATTTGTCTTTCCTTAGGTACCGGCAAACACTGAAAGTCCTGCAGACAGCCAAAGAGGTGAACCCAGATTTAATCACCAAATCGTCAATCATGTTGGGCCTCGGGGAGTCAGACCAGCAAGTAGAACAAACTATGAAAGGTCAGTGTAATTTTATTTATTATAATTTTTCTCATTATTACCCAAAATGAAAATGTGTATGTATTTAGAAATTAATTAATCATATCTTCGATTTTTATCTTATAAGGAAGTGTTACTTTAAAAGGAACATATCAACAACTAGTTATACAATTCTAATTATTGTAACTATTATATTTAATAGTTGTTTGCTCAATACTCAATCATTGATTGCCATTTAATTTATTACATACTTTTAATTAACATACAATAAGTAATTTCCAACTTAACCTTCACAGATTCTTGTTAAAAAATTTTCACTCCTAAATTATCCGCATCTAAAAACTTGTATACCGTCAACATCCTCTTTTTTTTAAGTCGGTTAAAAATGACCCATCTCCTTAGATCTACGGGAAGCGGGCGTTGACTGCGTCACACTCGGCCAATACATGCAGCCCACCAAACGCCACCTCAAAGTCTTTGAATACGTGACGCCAGCTAAGTTCAAGGAGTGGGAGCAAAGGGGGAACGAACTAGGATTCCTTTACACAGCCAGTGGACCCCTCGTCAGATCGTCTTACAGGGCAGGAGAGTTCTTTATCTCCAGTCTACTGAAAGACAGGAAGGCTAAAAGCTTGTGACCCGATGTTTAATGGACTTGTGATATATTCGATACATGATAGTTGAGTAGTACATGCTGTCCTACATGTCATTATTTTTTTATAAAGTGTTTAGAAGACGGAACCACTATTTTAAAGTTTTTGGAAGACGATGCTTTTTGTTACAAAAAGTCAATTTAGTTTTTCGACCACAAAGGGGCATAACTTATGAAATACTAGTTTGGCACTTTATGCACTTAGATCATTTTCTTATGGTTAAAAAAAGTACATTTTTTGTGTTAAAATATTAAATTTAAGTAATTTGTAAATGCCCTAATTCATAATAGTACATTATCAACCTTATTGCCATAGTCATTGAGATTATTTCGGCTTGTTGATGTCTCAAAGCCAAAGCTAGATTTTATCTAACATTGTATGTATATTATGTGGATCTGTATAGCGTTAGCGCAATCACTCATTTAAGCTATTTATTGTCAATGTGCTTTTGTTATTGTTAATAAATATATTTTGTTAAAAATATTCGTATTATTTTACATCCAACTTTAAAACGGTGCAAAAGAAAAGTGTTTTTATTTTGGTAAAATTTTTAACCACCATTTTATTGCTACATCCTTAAAAATAAATGATTCTATCATAGTTTTATTCACAAAAACCATTTAACATGTCAATGAAATCCGAAAAGCCGTATCTATCCGAAGTGACTCCTCATCCTCAGCTCCATGGTCTGGTTGTAGCAGCCGGGCTTGCGCGCCGCCTTCGCGATTATATTGAAGGTCGACGCACTGATCTGCAGAGGCTTGTACGATATAGTCACCACGTTCGTCAGCTTGCTAAACGTCACGTTAGGGTTGGAGATGGAGTTCTGCACTTGCACTCTTACGTATTCCATGACGTAGCAATGCGGAGCCTGAAAATAAAGAAGGATAGAAAAAAACAGGTTCGGAATTAATCGGAATAAATGATGATCATTTCAAACTAGAAGAGAATCTGTGAAAATCTTGTTAAGAAATAATAAATTTTCCTGGGATCCTGACCTGATGACCTGTATTAAGAGAGTGATTTATTGCCTAAGGTTCAGTGCCAGCATTGCAAGGTTGGAAAACGTTTGTGTTTCTGGACATCCATATCCCTCGCCGTTGTGCTTATTTCAATGAGGAATGGTATTCAGTTTCTTACTTCGGATTTCGTACATGTTAACTCCTATATGTAACTCACCTTAAGTTTTATTTGCTTGTTCTTCTGGAACATCGTGAATTCACCTTCTCTGTGATCAACTATGATGCTGCCCGGAGCATCGAACCCGAACTCCCAGACATCGGCCAGGGCGCCCTGTGCCACCGCGAGGGCGACACACAATATTATCAACTTCATTATCACGGTTGATAGTCAAGGCGACAGCATCAGTGATGACGACTCGACTCCCGCGCAGTATATATAACCTACTCATTAATCCTATCTTGTAAGTTACGTGTGATACATGCGTTAATTTCATTCGTCTGTAACAATTGATTGTTTAACATGTTCCGAGTAGGCGAGTAAATTGATTGTTTAGTTAGGAACTATGATTAATTTAACTTGGGTTGTTGAATCTCTCCTTTTATTACTAACGTTTAATTTGACGATAAAAATGTAAATTTTAGCCCTTTTTTATTGATTTTAACTGTATCTAATGATCCGAGAAGATTACGATTGTAGTAGTTGTATTTAGTACCCAGTTAGTATCTAGTATGTACGGTCAACGGCTATACTTTATCTGCCCGTTAACTGAAACCACTTAACGAACATTTTTATTATGAAGGATACATTGCACCGAGCATGCATGTGTTATCGCCTATTAACGATAAGGTACATAATTGCTTATCACTAAATAGGTACATTTTCCTAAGATTGCTTGTAGATAAGTTCTTATTACAACTTCGTAAAGTGAACTTAAGAGTTTTCACTGGTAATATTATTGGTGTAAATTAAGGAACTTCATAAAATTTGTAACATATACTTAGGACTCAAATTCATAAACCTACTATTTACAAGGCTGTACTTACTTATACCTATTAGTCTTAGATGATACTGCAAAAACAAGTGTAGTTCATGCCAATATTATTATACCATTTTACGCAATTTCTCCACATTATAAATACGGATTTAGTCTTCTTAAAACATACTTAGGTATCTCAAAAAACACATACGGTCCCTGATAAACTTGTATCACCTTTTTAGTAAGACACAAAATGGACACTAACAAAAATAAAATAATACGTTAGTCAATCGATTTTCAAATCACTTTCAAATTGGTCGAGTGACTTTTGTTGTCAGAAATAAATATTGAAATTGTATTACCGTTTATTAGTTAATATTTATTTAAAAAAAAGTATTAAAAATAGAACCGGAATGAGAAGCAGCGGTTTGGTGTTGTTTGCGTGTGCTGGACTTCTGCTCGTGAGTATTATAAAGTTTATATTATTATGTATCTCTTTAATTTCACGGTTTCTCTTATTAACGAGATTACTCGGTCCTTTGAAAGGCTTACGTGGAGACAGAGGTCCAACAAGCAGCGGCCTTGTTGTGAAGTTTAATGCGTGATAGGGCAACTACCAGGGATCATTCACCTTTGCCCTATAGGAGAACAGACATTATAACTACTTTCAGTCTAAGTACTTAATTTAAGGACTATGCTTATAAAATAACAATTCCATTTTCGCCATGAAATATTTGATTTCTAGGATGCGGAATACCCACCAGAACTCTAGAAGTTAGTGACTAAAAGGTGTAAAGTATTGGATATTTTGGGAACTGTGCTTGTTTTAGAGTGGTGGTGCGATCCTCGGCGGCTCGGTGGCATGGAGCCTGCTCCGCATGTCGTACTACTTCTGGACCTCGGACCTGGGCGTGGAGCTGAGCTCCAGCGTGCTGTTCATGGCGGGCGCGCTGCTCTGCTTGCCCACCTGCTGGCTCTCGACCCTGGTGCCATACCATACCAAGTCCATGTCGTTGAATGCGACCGTAAGTTTTATCTACCTATATTAATAGTTTTAAATTTTATTATTATGTCAGCCATGGTCATCTTTCATGTCTATGTTTTCCAAAAAGAAGTTTAAAATTAAGTTTTATTTACCAGAACCAGTATGGTATAATAAATTCGACCCTACCTCAAAAACCTAATGCTCATATTTCTTCTGAGATATAAAGTACGCGCGCATTCGAATTCCTTTGTATGTGAATAATTTTACGCGCTTTGACTCTGCGCTAGTATGAATTGACCTATCGAAGTCTACCAGAAATAAATACCACCAGCGTTTTATGGTCATTTAAAAAAAAACTGTTTTGGAAAACAATTAGCATTAAAAGAAGTTTCTATGTTAGCTGATGGCGCTGGTAAGCGTGGCGATGGTGATGCTGTCGCTGGGGCTGTCGTCGGTGTCGGGGCTGTCGCGGGCGCTGCGCGAGCCGGCCATGCTCAACGCCAGCATGCTGCGCGCCATGGCCTTCGACTCCTTCGACCCCGCTGTTAGGAGCTCCTTCGCTGCCATGCAGATTGAGGTATATGCTGTACTATCTTATCTATACATATATAAACATACATAGAAATTCCCGATTTCTCGTACGATAGCACTAAATCGCTAATTGTTTTGATTTTATTCCGGATTTTAATGACGGATGTTGTGTAAAAGTAAATAAAAACGCTTTCTACGAAAACTGGAAATGTTTTGAAAGTCTTTTGTAAATAGCAGATAGGTTCACAATTCAATAAGACTTAATTTTAAGAATTGTTCTGTGTTGTACCTACTGTAAAACGGATTGTGTAACACATATCTCTCTATGTAACCATACGGTATTTAGGAAACTGGCGTGACTGTAAGCCTACCCGTCAGCAGGCAAATACATTTGTATGATCCTTCTTGAATAAAAAATCCCTCATTAACTTGAAACTTTTTTGTCTCGTGACACGGATACTCAAGAGGCACTTTTGTTGGCAAAATAAATGATATGATTTTGTTTCAGTTGAGATGTTGCGGCGTGCAGTCGTACTCGGACTGGTACCAACATCGCCGCACTTTGCCGCCAGCCTGCTGCGGCCGCGTTTGGAATGGAAAGGTAAGAATAATCCCTAGTACACGTGTATATTAACTTCCCTTTGTACCAATACAGTTAGTATTGTCGATCCCTAAAATATCGAAAGTGATTGTGGTAACCGACATTGCACATCTTTTGCCCTGCCCATTGCACTATCCAGGACGTGTTGGAGGCCAGCGACCAGGCCATCCATTAGCAACTTTTTGGTTAGGAAGAGTTTAAAAGGAAGTTGACTTATTAACACGAGAAGAAGAAGAATACCGCACTGCAAAATCAACATATATTGTTTCAAGAACTACGTTACCTACGTCATGTACTATGGACCCGACACCCGAACTACTTGTCTATCGCTTGTCTTACAAGTATACATGTCTTTACAGCGTGCAGATCAGTGTGACGTGCCGCTATACAGCCTGGGCTGCCTGCGCCCCGCCCTCGCCGAGTTGCGGTACTACGCCAACTCGCTCTCCGCACTCTCCTCCGCTATCGTCGTTGTCATGGTAACCTTCGTTTTTACTCCTAGTTCCCGATAGGGGAATTTTTTTATGTAACTTAGGTTGATCCTAGACCGAGACTGTTAATATTCAATCCAATTTGGGTTAATTTTTTACCGCCTCCACCCTAGAAAAGACGGAAAAAGGGCGTGCTCTAATCTCCTACTAACTCAAATCACCGGTGTGCTTCATGGTACCCGTACAAGACCATGTTGTTCAAATGTTTGTATTTTTTTTCCCGGAAATTCCCGGAAATATTTATGAACCTCTTTTCCTTCGGGAAGAGCAATGTTGTACATTGGACTCTTACTGTCTAAAACCACCAGAATGCATCTCTCTTTCCTTTAACCTTATAAAGGGAATCATGTGAAAAGCGATGCAAACTACCGCATAGTTTGTTCAAACTTTATGTAAAGATTTTGTTGGTAACGTGTTGGTGTGCAGGCGGTGACGCTGTTCGCGGCGGCGTACACGCTGGTGACGGGCGTGGTGGAGCGCGGCGAGGTGCGCGGGTACAAGCCGCCGCAGCCGCTGCGCATCGCCTGCCTTGCGCACGCGCCGCCGCCGCTCGTGGCCCTCACCGCGCCCGCCGCGCTGCCCGCCGACCACGCCATGTAGCTCCCACCACCGACCCCAGCGCCCGCACACACCTCACGCACCAGAGAAATGTGGTTCACGAACTATAGTGTGTCGCCTCGGCATACAAACTTTGAATACCGAACATTTCTCAGTTGATCTTGAAGACACCAGTGATAACGTCAGTGTCTTAGTGTGAGGAAATTCTGAAATGTGTGTCGTTCCGGTCGCGAGCCCACAGCACTTCGACGCCGTGCACGCCCGATTTGCAGGTTTTATTACGTTAAGTTTTCTTAAGGAAGACTCGGAAATCTAGATATACTTATTTAAATTATTACTAAAATGTCCTTTAAATTGTTTACAGTCGTAAGTAAATATGTGTAAAATAAATGTCTTGTTGACAACTTTTGTTTATTAATGAGCAGAGGAAATTAATTAAGGATTAATTAATATTACCATATTCAAGGATATCTTTTTAATCGTAATTTTTTGAACACAATACAACATGCAAGCATTAAAATGCTTTATGAAAATCAAGAAACAATCATATTTTTTTCTATATTTGGTACCTATTTTTGGTTACTTTCAAATTATACAAGAAAAACGATCTCTATATAAAGACAAACAAAAACTATAATATATTATGAAAAATTTCGTACAACAGAGCGCGAGCGCGCGGGCGGCCGAGCCGCACTGCCCGACACTTAGGTAACATACTTACTACACTATACAAACGTACGCACTAATGATTCCACTCAGTCGCTCTCCACTAGCTCATGATAATATTATAGGCCTTTACCGTCCCGGGCAGGAGCAGCGCGGCCCGACCCGGCCCGACCGACCGGACCGGACCGACCGGACCGGACCGGCCGGACCGGGCCGGACGCCGGTCGCCCGCGCGCCAGCGGCCCGCGCCCGCGGCCCGCGCTCCGCTCGCGCCGCAACAGCTAAATACTCGACGAGTCTAGGATAATAATGTTAAGCGATCGACTTATGTTTAAATTTAGAATCGGAAGGCGCGGCGCGGGCTCGCGGGCGCTGGCCGCGTAACATTAGATCTATCTAGAATAAATAGTGAGGCGCCTTGCTCAGGGCGGCTCTAGCGCCGCGCGCCGCGGTGCTTGCGGTGCGCCGCGCGCCCCCGCCCCCACCACAGCGCCACCAGCGTCAGCAGCACCGCCGCGCGCCGCCCGCTGCGCACCACACACACGGACTCACACACCTTATATACAACACCGGGAACGATCTCTCTCACTACATATAAGTGGTCAACTACGATGGATTCATTTGTCAACTTTATTAACTAAATTCTATTCTATTGTGGGGAAGGTGAAAAACAACTGAAGGTCGATTTAAACTTTTTGCGGAACTAAACTTGGAGCAAACTCTTAGCGTGCTGAGTATTTATGACGCTCAACTGAACAAAGCATAACGTAACGAGATGAGGTTGATGAATAAAAGATAAAACATGCAACATAAAATGATTCTACAATGAATGTCCTCGATTTAATACAGTAATGAATCCGTGTTTTTAAAGATAGCAATTCGAAGAGACTTTGTCAGAGTTGCGATTCTTAATAACACGGATACGTGCACAATTGATTGACTAATGATACTTATAAACTTTCTAATTAATTAAAAGATGAATATAACTGGAAAGGTACTTTTGGTTTAAATAAAAAGCTCATAAATAAGACTGCGGCTGTATAAGATATAAGATCCATATACCTAGCAACCGATGTACTTGCGAAGATCATTGCATCCAATCTGCCAAAGAAGTTGCATCATGAATACGAGTCATTTTCGAAGCAGTAACCGGGGACCACATAAATAATAAATCGAGGACTCAAGCTAAAACAACACGTGTTAATACAGCAAATGTATGAATGAATAAGAAGAGTGGGGATGGTTACCGATGCACACAACACGCGAGATTGCTCACCAAAGTAGCACACTGGCCGCCCTGCAACAAGCATAACGCGGTCACACACCGACACGTCGCCGCGGCGCAAGCGTCGGCGGCGGGTTAGTGAAGCACACAGAGCGTACCGGGAGCGGGGGACACCAGCTCGCGCAATAGGGTGGCAGAAGACACCGTGATCACACACATTAATGAACCCAAACCAATGTCGGAAGCACTTAATGACCCACGTAATGAATGGTCGGTTAACTATGATACCGACTTATAGTCATGATTTATGAAAATGTCCAGCCTTCTTTCCACGGGCTTATCAAGTAGTGGATGTGTTCTGCCAGCCTGTTAGCGGGCTATCTGTGCGGACGCACCGTGCAGGCGGCGCAGTGCGGCGGCGCGCACGCCCCCAGCTGCAGGCGGCGCGGCGGCCCGGCGCCCGCGCAGCAGCCCGCGCCGCCTTCCGAGCACTCCGGCTCCCAGCAGTCCACCTCGCCCAGCTGCAAACATAACATAAGCCATCAATTTTAAGGAATAAAACAGTTTGCAAAGCTTGCAATGGGCGCTTTTCTTTACGAGGTGTGGTGTTGAAATTGTGCACAGCTATAGGACCAGTCACTACAGCAACTACACCACACACACTTTTCTTTTAATTATCTGTTGGAAAATTCCAAAAAGTTTAAATCACATTTTTTCTGAATTCGGAATCTCCTTACAACAACAAAAATCATATTACAGCTGATGATGGGATACAAGAAACGGTTAGTATCTAAACAGAGATACACAGTTTTTTATTTAAAAAAATAGGTAATTTTTCAAGGGTCCTAACTACATAGTCCGACTAAGTAGATATGTAAGGTCTACTGACGAGGCACTCGCAGATCTGGCACTGGTAGAGCCAGCGCTCGCCGCTGCGGAAGGTGACGTGGTGCATCTCCTGGTGACGGCAGTGGAAGCGCGCCTCGCAGTGCGGGCAGCACGACGCCGGCGCCACGCTCGGCAGCGACGTGCTCTGCAACTGCAACACAAATACACAACACGTATAGTGAGGTAATCAGAAACAATTAACTCTTTTTTGACTCAGTAACTGGCAAACTGGCGCGTGAAAAGACCAATGGAAGAACTGGAGTAGACTACCCAGATGTGGAACAGCGTAGGCTAAAAAAACTGGCAAACCACAGCCATAATCAGATAGAAAATGAAGAAGGGTAGAGAAGCCATTGCCCTGCTGTGTGACAGAAATGGCTAGGGGAAAAAACGCAACCTTAGCTAAAGTGTCGTGCTTAAGGATAGTCAAGAGGTGACAGAACTTTAGATTATAGTTATTTACGTAAGCAAGTGTATAGTTACCGCTGAAGTCATGTTATCACTGAGGTCGCAGGCGCAGGGCGCGCGCTGGCAGGACGCCACGCCGGCTGCGCACGCGCACGTGCGGCAGCCGCCAGCCTCCGACCACGACGACCCGTCCGACATTATTCGTCCTTGCCACGAACAACCTGTAATCGATGTATACAAGATTTAAGAACAGACCAATATATTCAAATGTGATTGGTTTCGGCGGCGTCGGAAAGATACGGTCTTCGGTACGCGGTAACAAATATTGACAGCATCTTTGTAGAAAAGTTGTTTTTCTATTTTGTCGGTGAATATTATTCAATCATAGAAGCTAAACACAACAAACGGTGAATTTTGATAGCTGATCAATGAAAGTTGATATCAGTCCGCGGAAACAGATCATCATAATGAGACAAGGCAGAATGAATATGTGGACGATTTCCATATAGTAGTTAAATACAAGTTCACAGGTCCTGGTAGAGGCTAGTGTGTCAATAGCAACGTGCTGGTGGCCCACCTTTGACACTACTCACTTAGTTCGCAATGCTCTTCTGAATCACATTGGCACCTGAAGCCGCCGTCGATGTTGACGCAGCGCGCGCTGGGGTGACACGTGTGGAAACCCTCCGCGCACTCATCCACGTCTGGAAAACGAATAAAACATTACATTTTCCATATTTATAATGGAACAAGAACCCTGAAATCCAGGTCTTCCAGTGTTGCAGTGGTAAACTTTGATAATAACAAGCTTCTATCATTTATATTACTTATTTCTACCACTTTCAAACTTTCCTGACTTCAATATAAAATGAGAACAAAAAAGTTGATTCTCGGATGTTATATATTTTAATAACGTTCCATCATTGTCAGGTGATTTAATAAACGTGCAATGTACGGTATGCCTATATATACTAAAAAAATACTTTATATTATGTTACCTTGGCATGTGTCGAGCAAGGCATCGCGGCGGTACCCGCGCGCGCACACGCAGTAGTAGCTGCCGGGCGTGTTGACGCAGAGCGCATGCGCGGGGCAGGCGGGCGCGCCGCCGCGGCACTCGTCCACGTCGCGCTCGCAGCGCGCGCCGCCGAAGCCCGCCGCGCATGCGCACTGCTCGCGCGACACGCACGCGCCGCCGTTCAGGCAGCCGCCCGTGCAGATCGCTGAAACAAGGTACGAGATAATATGATAACCAGAATGTACATAACCATTACTTAAATATTGCCATCAACTGCATTCAATAAAAATTATATATATAATATAAAGTCCTAAATTCTTGCTTGGGAAGAATACTAGTAACGCCGATAACACGCCAACGAGAACTACGAATTACGAAAAGTCTACCTTACTTTGACAATTAGTAAAGATGATGTGTTTTTATCATCTCTGATGGCCCTGTTATCAAAACATACATTTTGATAAAAATAAGTTACTTTTATACGTACTGACAGCTGTTCAACCAGTAAATGGGTCTCAGAGGTCATTATTAAATTTAATTTAATCATTCGGCTGAGACTGTAAGCCAACTCCAAAAAATCTCGACAAAAATCCAGGCAGGAGAAGTTATATAACGTCTATAGTTACTCACGTGTGCACTCATATCCATCTCCGCTGTATCCATCCCGGCACCGACACGTGTACGAGCCGGGCGTGTTGCTGCACACGGCGTGCGCGTGGCAGCCGTGCGTCTCTCCCGCGCATTCATCCACCTAGAACAGAATAATTCTTATAAGACATACATAAGAATCGCTCACTTTAACCCTTTTGAAAGTAGTGAGTCAACTTTATTTGTGAGATTAAAAATTTAAGACTTCACGTACGTCATGTTACATTTAAGAATTTATTATGATTCTGAAATATCAATATCATATATTGCAAAAGCGTTTTCAGCCATCATCAGCCTTAAAGCTAATTTATTTTAACTCCATGTTAATGGTCTCTAAATTTTGTACCAAAAAAGGAAATGAGTAGGTTTATTATAAGAATCTTACTTCGACACAGTTAAACTTGTCTCTCCTCGTGTACCCGGGTAGGCACTGACACACGTAGCTGCCCACCACGTTCACACAGCGCGTGTTGGAGTAGCAGTGGTGGCCGTCCAGACCACCCGCGCGCTGGCATTCGTCCACATCTGAAAAACGAGCACAAAAATAATAATATATAGGCATACCGCAACAAAATTAATTGTATTTCAAGTTAAGTGCCTCCCTGTATCTATATTGTCTATATATAACTCCCTGTATGTATGCACTTGAATTTCACTGACCCATAATGGACTATCTTACAAAATAGCCCCCCATTCCTCCAAAGCATAATTTTATTTTCTCGTTTAATACCTCCAAATAAATAAATGATTTTCCAAATGTTGCTAAACTGTTAGTGGATCTTCGACGCTATTGGTTGATCTTATCCAAATTGTTAGTGTTTTAGTTACTAGGCAATTTTCGCAAAAAGATGAGGACAATGTCTAGCTTACCTTGACAAGTGAGTCCGTCCCCCTGGAAGCCCTGGTTGCACTTGCACGTGTACTTCGTGTTGAGATTCATGCAGGTCGCGTTCTCGTCGCATGAGTGCCCCATGCTGCAGTAATCCACGCCTGGAAATTATTATTTAACATATAACATATTTTTTTAATAAACAAACGAACTTGCTAATTTTTTTTTGTATGGAGCAATTGCTTAGTTTTGCCTAGTGGAAAACGTCAGTAAAGAAGTGAGAACATGTACGATGACTGTGTCTTAAAATGTGGAAAAGCCATCCTTCCTAAATAAACCCAGTTCGAGTGCATTTTCATTCATTGTTGACCACCTTAAGTGACAGTAGTAACACGTTTTAAAGCATTCCATTTAGATTAGTTCTCAGGAATGTATCTACATGGAAACAAATGAAGAGAAGAACAGACAAGGATTAGTACCTGGACAGAACTTGCAGCACTCGCCAGGCACGGTGAACTGGTCGGCCACGTCGCAGGGCAGCGGCGGGCACGCCACGTCGGGGTCCACGCGCGTGCACTGCATGTTCCCGTCGTGGCACACGCATTCCGCGCACTCCTTCGGCGCGAACCGCTCGCCGTGCTCGTACAGAGTGCCTTTTAGAAGGCACTGCCCTGAAAAATAGAAGAGTATATTAAATTAAGTCCAAATGGCATTGCAAAACCAAATATCCAACACAGAATCTTATATCAGCTAAAGATTTTGTAACTTATGGAGGAGGTTCTCAATTCGCCTTTATGTTTGGCACGAGATATATACGGCTATTACGGATCGAATTAAAAAAATAATATAAATAATTAAAGTATTTTTGAAATTTTTACATTTGTGTTTAATGAAACTATTAAAGATAAGACCATATATTCATTAATAAATGTAGTGACGGCGAGTGTGTTTGAATACATACTTAAACATGTTGGACAGCATTCCCCCGGATGCAGCACCGGGTTCTTGCACTCAGCTCTATCGCACTCAACTGGCCTGCACGTTATCTCGCCGTGCTGGAAAACATTGGAAAATAGTATGAGAAGTACTCGTTAAATAGAAATTGTAATTTGAACTAAAACGACTTGTGAATAAGGATGGTAATCGTACCACACAGGAGCACCGATTGCAATCTCGTTGCCAAGACGCCCCGTCTGCATGTACTGTGCCGTTGGAGTAGCACGACTTCTGACAATCGCATTGTTCGAGACGTGCTAACCTCGTCTCTGCACCAACCAACTAAAACGATTAAATATTATATTGATTATAATAATGTTCTATTTAGTCTGCCTTCAAATATGCAATATCCATGCAATTCAATGTTACCTTGAGTGAAAGGTCATGGATATGTGTAGTAAGCTCCTGCACAGTCGCTTGCAGCAGAGCAAACTGCCCACAAGTGGGGCACTCCGAGTCCAGCCCCGGACATTGTGCCAGGTAGCCGTGCGGCCCGCTTACCAGTCTTACTTCTTGAAGTGTACCCTGAAATCACACATGTTTAACGTAAACAAAGCTGTTAAATTTTTGCATATATACCATAGGCAAATACCTACTTTAAAAATACTTGCCCATTTATTCCTGAACGTATAACCCAGAGTCATTCAAGACGCGGTCAAAATCTTTATCCTAGATATAGTACCTTAAATAAGGAATGTTTGCTATTCCTCTGTCCAACCCATAGCGCAAGCTGCGGCTGCGTGAAGTTGCGGTCGGGCGGCGGGATGAGGCGGCGGTAGAGCGGGTGGCAGTCCACCAGCAGCGTGGCCTGCGCGCCCGACACGGCCAGCGCCAGGCGGTGCCAGGCGCCGTCCGCCAGCCGGAACGGGAAGGTCTCGACGCGCGGCGCGCTGCCGCCGGCCTCCACGTAGTGCAGCCGCACCTCGTCGCGCCGCCCGCTCGACTGCACCTCCAGGTACCTGCGACACACGCTGCTCTACACACGCGCTCCCGGAGCGACTCCGCCCCGCCCGAGCATACTGTTCCGAGGTACACATAAACAAAGCAAACAACACATATATTCGGACGGCGACGGGACGGGACCGGCCGCGAGCGGACCTCGGCTCGCTCTACATCTCAATATCGCTCGGCCAGGATGGGGGACCATGTACCTCGGAACGAATTGCGTTCGGTGCCGACAGAGACGCTAAGATGTCTGTAAGTCGCTCCGAGCGATGCGCGGGCGCAGCCCGGCTCGCGGTGTCCGCGTTTGATTGTGAGGGAGTTAGCGTGACCGAACATTTAAGTACGACTCAGCGAACGGCGCGGAGACGGCGAGAGCGCCGAGCGAGGCGTTAGACACAATACGAGACAGTTAGGATTCCCATGTCGCTTGGAATGCAAGTGCGGAACAGCTCAGCGGAGTCCCCTCGGTGTAGCGCGAAGCTGCGATGCGGGCGGCCGCACGGCGCACGACTAACATCAACATCCAGGTGACAAACATCGAGAGACGGGTCGTGAAGGGCGGCGGACATATACAGAACACAACAAGTCAAGACACAGAACACAAGACGGACGGCGATGGACGAGCGGGGGGCCCATGCAAGCTGGCCCGTCCGCGTACACATACATCCATGCACAGGTGACAGAGAGCGCAATCAGGTCAACGGATGGATCGAGGAGGACATTCCGAGGCACAGGACATTCCAAGATACATGATTCTCCCCTAGGCGCGCGCTCGCATGCCGCCGGCGGGAATGCGGGGGGCGGGATGCGGGCGCGCGCAGCGATGTTGAGATCTAGAACTCACCGTGCGGAGCGGCGCGCGACGACTGCGTCGGCCACGCGAGCGCGCCTTGCCGCTCTCCGCTACACGGCCACGCGCCCGCCAGTGGCATCGTGCTCCACTACTCGGTACCAGATGAATACATAATTAACTCGTGAAATCGGAACTTCATCAATTTAATTATCGAGACATCAATAAATTGCTATTTGCTACGAAATGTGCTACGCCGCGTAGCTTGCGCTACGCCGTACGCTGCGCACATTATGTCGTTATAACGTTAAGTAAACATAATTTAATTTATAAATGTTCAGTTGACCTTGGCTTTTTTATGATAAACGACAATTATGTTTAACCAAACGTTAACGAATTCCATAACTTTAAAGACACATAAGCGAATCGTGCAACCAACTTAAAAAAAAAAAACAAAATAGAATAATACAACATCGAGTGAATGCGGGCTAGTTACCTGTTGTACCCGTGCGAGAAGGAGAGGATGGTGCCGGAGTTGGCGGGCTCCTGGCGTAGCGCCGCCAGCACCGTGAACTCGGGCGAGCGCCGCAGCAGCTCCGCCGCGCGCGAGAACGCATCGCCCTCCACTTGTAGCGAACGAGATTCTCCTAACATACACACAACATTATACAAAATATACACTTTTATACACCATAAATACCTAAAGTGAACTTGAACGATAGACGAAAATTTACTACTGAATATTTTGGACTTAAAACTAGTAGCAGCCCCACATAACCTCATTGTCGAAAGTACTTTTTATTTGCTTAACTGTTTACTTTGGCATTTAATCAATTATTCAGTTAGTAGGCTTGCGGCCGTAAAGGAACAAAAATACAGTAATATCTGAAATTCTAATTAATCCTACAAACAAATACCACTAGAGTAATACAGGCTAGAGTTTATTAGCTCGCGATTAATGACTCTTCAAGGTTACTCTCCTAAAATAGGCTCGGTTTTAGGCTAACAACCTCAGCCTGATTATTACCCAATTCTTATTGACTATACAATACAGGAACTATCGTTATTACTCGCTGGTTTTATCGTGATTCCTCGGTACTGCAGTAGAATAAATCGTGAGAAGTCGGCTGGTGTCAGCCTATCGTGATCTCCGAGTCCTTGACTGGTAACGATCGAGGCTCGCTGGCAGCTGGCACGACGCCAGAACAACTACATAATCTTGATTCACTGATCTCTTGTCAGATTTCATTGCCTTCTTACTTGATTAGATACAGTTCTAGAAATTCATGTGCTTAGTGTCAGTTGAAAACATGTTGTGCGGGATTTGTCAAGTATTTTTTTAGACTTTCATGTAATTTATTGCGTAAATTGGTGTTTGAATGTGTTTGGTGAATTTGTGTTGTCTCTGTATGTCCCATTTGGTAGCGGATTAACCCAACCTTATCTAAACCTGTTTGTTTTTCAACAATACGTCTTACATGTTTGTTTGTTTCAGTTTTTCCAGAATGATACATTTAATTAAAAGTTTCGAAACACGTATAATATTAATTTTGAAAGATGACGAAATTGTTCTTAGTTATTCATAGTACCTTGAACAATCCTAAAATGTATCCATTCAACAAACTTAAGTAACTTTCCAAGCTTCTATAAAAATAAATTATTTTCATCCATCATTCGACATTTCTATGTAACAGAAATATCGTGTCGTAACTGACTTAACTTTTAAAATAAGTTAACAGTGACGTGACCCTTGAAAACCTAGACTTTATCTTTTCTATAGTGGTCGTTGGCTCTTGAACTGACGTCAAACTACAACAGTTACTCCGTACTATACCAGTTACTCCATACAATACAAACTTACAGCAATGACATAAGTATTCAAAACAAGTGAATGAGACCCAGAGAGTTTCACCATTTACAGTGAAAAGTACACAAGTTCATGGGACATAATAACGCTTGCATGCATTTCTTTCGTGACTCAACAAACTAACAACACTGTCAACATGGTGACTGACGTCATAACTACACTTTTCAAATATGTTATTGTTGAAAACAAACGAAATTCGCTTCACATTTATGTTAATACTAGCTGTGCCAGCGACTTCGTTCGCGTGGATGACGAAACTTATCAATGAATGACGAACTTATTACTATTGATTGTAGCGTGATGAAAAGTATACTATAACCTGCCCAGGAGTATGAAGAATAATTATACCAAGCTTCGTTAAAATCCGTCGAGTAGTTTTTGTTTCTATAAGGAACATACAGACAGACAGACAGACAGACAAAAATTTTGCTGATTGCATTTTTGGCATCAGTATCGATCACTAATCACCCCCTGACAGTTATTTTGAAAATATATTTCATGTACAGAATTGACCTCTCTACAGATTTATTATAATTATAGATAGGACATAATAGAAACGTTCACCGAACTAAGCTTGAAATGGAACGCGTTTAACTTTCGAACTACTAATTCGATTCAAATTGTTTCTGAAGTATTTCTATTCTATAACTTATACATTGACTGCTATTAACAGTATAACATAAACGTTAATCATACGAAAAGTGGAATGGACTAGGAATTGTAACTTTACAACAATTGTTTCTAAAGCCATTTATTAACAATGGCTGGCTTTGAGTTTTCAATTTAAAGTTTAGAATGTTTGTAGGCTGTCGATAGTTTCCCAGGATTTATCGTTAAACTGTAAGTCTGTTCTAGGCAGACCGGCTTAGATTTATTGAGAGGTTCAGTCAAGCAAGCCTGAGTTTAGGACTTAGGTTATTTATTTTAGTTTATTGTTAAAGTTTTGTTTTAGTTGTAGTTTGACAATTGACTTTATCGAGTGGATAAACTTTTTCTCTAGAAAAGGGTTGGCAAGTTTGACATTCGCAAAGAACTTTGTGTTTAGATTGATCATATTATTTTCGGGTAAATGGTGAAGGTATCATAGTACCTACTGGCGCTCATAATGTGGCCATACTATCGATGGTGCGTTATTTTTCGTAGTTGTAAAGTTAAAAAGACACATAAAACATTACGTTACATATCGTTGATTGTTTATATGATTCAGCCACACCTACTGATAAAATGGATATTTAGTCATATTCGTAAAATTCATATACTTTTTAAGTACTGTTTAAAATTGAATAATATTTCACAATATTACAAGGTCCTGCCTCAACCAACCAGACGGGGAGAGACTGACCATTTCGATAAACAGCACGCACTTGACATCACACGCGACTCATTGGAAACAAAATAAAAAGGTTACGCCTGACAATCACACATTAAACCTACATTAAAACCTTATTCTAATGTCCTTTTAATATTGAATAACATTTAATTCCTTGATAAACTTTATAAAAATTTGATATGTACCGAACACTTTTATTTAATTCATATTTTATGATGGTAGTGTTAATAAACAAAAACATGTAATTTAAAGAAATTGTTTGTCAAAAGTAGAGAAGACCAATTTTTTTGAATCATGTAAAATTTAAGACTATAGACGGAACAAATAAATATCTTAATACAGACATAAAAGTAAGAAAATACGTAGGTTTTCGGAAGCTCCCATTAAATACACTGCACCATAACTTTAAAATTAAACAACAATAAACAAAAATTACTGGCAAACTGCAATAAAAATTCGACCCGATTCGAATACAATCCTATAAAATTGAACTTCCCATTTAAGTAATATAAGGAACCGACATCGAGTTAATGTTTTATTGGCAGGTTACCTACTTCTGTCGATCTCTGGCAAGCGGTTATCTCGGTGGAGAGAGTGATCCGCAAATGCAGTGCTGCAATGCAGCATAAACCTCCGATAGCGTAAACTAAACTAAGCGTGGGCAATAAATTTAAATGACTTGTGAAAAACTGCCGTAATTATAATGCATTTTGATTGTATATCTAACAATGAAAAAACGTCAACTTACTAATCTGATGTAGATAGTACAAACATTTGTAAATCCTTCTTCGATTTTCTCTATTCTCAATATATCCTTTGATTGTTTAATTTTAGTAGCAACAATGTGACACAAATATAAGTGATAAATAAAAAACGAATCACGCTTGTCGAAAAATTCATATCGTCTTCGTAATAGAAGTAGATACATATACCCTGTCTACTATCTTCCCACTTTGAAATTTATATTTTAACGATATCCCACATGAGAATTTGATCCATACAGCTCAGACACAGTTCATCTAACACAAGGATTTAAATATTCAATTCAGCACAAGCACCCTTAGATCTATTCGCAGGAATGTGTCAGCAAAATAACACTCAAAGATCACGAGCGGAAAATAAAGTGCGCATACAGAGAGATTTAAATCTCGGAGGGTTCGGGATGACGAAATAATATCTCACATGAATGACGTGATTGCCCCCCGTGGCGAGGGGAAGTCGCGCGGAAGGGGGCCACGCGACCACCGACCATACGAAACCAAATGACAATCGAAACTAATAAATCTGTCATTCAAAATATCAATAAATTATACAAAAACAAATGATGCGTACTATTCGACAATAGTTAACAACCGAGGTTACTTAAAATCACATGAAATGAACACAAATTAAAAAACGTGTAGTTATTTTTTATTTCTCGGGCAGCGACGTTACTCACTGGTCACGTGACCAGCCTGTCACGAAGATGTCAAGCCGAGGGTCGGAACCGTGGGGGGTGTAACAAGCAAGCATTTCATTAGGGCTGGAACGTGAGTAACAGTAGTTGCGGTAATCAACTACAGTAGGCAGTCTCATTTGTTTTGAAAAGAAAACTTGCCAACGTACAATTAACATCAATTTTCATTTTATTTTAAAAAGAACTCAAAGCGTTTTTTCGAGTATCACTTTAAATAAACCAATACCTTTCATTTCGTCGCAAAGGAATTTGAATTGCATCAGAAATACAATAGAATATTCAATTGGGTAAACTCGACGAGTTTTCAATCTCCATATTTTCAATAGCTGAACGATAAACGGGAAAGTTTTCCGAATAGCTCGAGAGTTCGATGACTCCACCTCCCAGACACACCTACTCTCTTGATAAGGACGCCTGTTCACTGCCCGACAAAAGGGGTTACTCGAATTATAAATTATGTTTTTGAAACTGTTTTTTTTTGCGTTAATTTTGCTCCGTAAAATATTCGTAATTAAGTATAGAAACCCATATTCGTCATAAGGCTTTTTTATCTTTTTTAAATTATGCGCAACAACTAACAATATGGTTTCGGAAAGGTTTATTACCGTACCATTCGCTTAAAATAGTACGATTTCTAATTAACTTCTACGTGTCAAATAAAATGGCTGAACACACAAATGTAAGTAAAATAAATAACTTTATAAATAGGCAACATATTTTCCGCCCGCAATGGGAGAACAGTGGTTATATAAGTCAACAAACCCTACCAATGGCGCTCGCTAGCAAATAACCCTGCGACTTTAGTGGCGCAAATCTGTCGGCCTGTGAATACATTCGTGTTGTTGTATCAGATTGAACAAAAACAATTGAGGGAGACGGTTCCCAGAGGTCTGAACAAGCAACGATTACGTAATACCTTTGAGACGGGCTGATGAATCAACTAGAGTAAGCGAATTGAATTCCTAATGTAGTTGGTACGGGTTTAGTAAGATTAATTTCATATTAAGTTCATTGGCCAATGAAAGTGAATGCTGTTTTACAGTAATATTATGTCAACATTTACACCCTTTTAGACAAATTGGTTCACTTTATACTGGGCCCATCATGTATATTTTTATTAGCTTTCCGATATACCTTTATAAAGGCACATGGTATTTTTGAGGGTTTACTATTGTAAAAAGTGACGTATATGTAGTGACTAAAACTCGACTGTTTTATGTTAGCACAATTCTGTTACATTTAAGTTTTATTCAAGAGTGTAAACTTTTATCTCACACTTACATAAGCCACTTAAGTGATAAGTTCTTACAACGGGTCGTGTGACTAGCTCGCTGTTGGAACAAGACTAGGCCGAGAGTATTGTCATCTTTCAGCCTTCAAGGTCTAGGCAGGCATGTAACATCTGCCTTGATTAAAACCTTGACATCGTATGAAAATCAAGAAACTTTCATATTGAACCTAAGTACTTAAATGTTTTTTGTACACAGCTGAATAGTAACAGGAGCTATATGATGTAATGATATAGATACTTAAGTCCTAACAAAATTAAAATTCGTAAAGTTTGTAAAACTGCTGGTGATGACCCATAAATAAAACATAACATCAGTAATAACGCCTAAATTATGAAGCACATACAAACGCGGCTCAAGTAAAGCAATTTACCTAATTGCTATATTTTCCATTCCCATATACAAAGAAAAACATACAACACATCAGTTGGTTTACGTCAGCAAGCCTTAAGGGTTGTACACGACCGCCTTTCTCAGAAACACTCAATATTTTTCCAAGCTATTCTCTTACCATAACTTATGTTGTAATAATATTTAATATTCATAATATAAGGTACAGAATACAGATCTTATACTAACATAAATGAAAAACATCTGTTTCATATGAGTTCGCTTTCCACGAGAATCATGAATAATGTAAGCTCTGCCGACCCCGGCCCGCTCCCCTGCATCAATTATTATTTAATATCAATTAGTTCGCACTGCTCCAGTCAATAGATAGTTGAAAAATCAACCAGTTACACAAGACCTATGCGTGCTTTAATATTTAAAAGACTTGGTACGGAATAAAAGGTCTATGTAAATTGGTAGAAGCAACCCTAGGTTAGCTTACAGAGGGGCAGGCGAATCTTACAAAACTGCTTCATATTTCATTTTTCTGTTGCTGAAATAACATAAGGGGAAGACTCCGTATAATGCAAAGGGTTTCAATATTCTTGTTGGTTTATTAAAATTATTGCACAATATCTGCAGATGCTATGGAAATTGAATTTTTATTATACCTCTCATTTTCATGGAATACGTAGATAGACCATGCCAAGATATACATAGGGATTAGAAGTCTTGGCAACAAGTATGATAATACTCGATCTGATAGCGGCAGATAGTTGAGAATTCTATTTAAAAACAAGTAAAATCAGACATTACATTTTACTACACTAAAATTCATAACAATCATGATTTTAAAGGTTTTAGTTTAAGTAACAATGTGGTCACAATAGAACTACACTGTAGTAAAATTCGGTCTACCATAACCCAACTTAGTAAGCAACCCTTAACCGCCAATACGTAATAACAACCTGTAAATCACAGTCCCCGACCCCTAACAAATTACGATCTTACGGAGCTATTACTTAAATTACACCGCTATAAATTTGGTACAAAATGGTCTCGAATTGAAAAGTTAACGGTTAAATAAAGGTAATATTAACCGTGCGGATTTGTTCTGGTTGTATTGTAATCGCCCTCGCGCCGTCCCCGCAAATATTGACCGTGCGTTGTGCAAACACTTATTGTTGCGATGGATATATTTTATTGGACATCGTTTGTCATTTCCTAACACGCGCCGCAGCTTGTCTGATAAATATATTGCAGTTTTAATTAATTTTTAGTTTCATATTCATATTTTTTTGTGCAAGTTCTGAAGTGGGAGATAAGTGATTACGGAATGGAACATGTTTGAAGTTAGGTGATTATTTTTATATTCTATACAATTTTATAATTTAATTTATTACATCCTTACACGTATGCAACGTATACAGATATAATAATTAAGATATAATAAATAAATTATGCAAACCTAACAATTTTACCTACATTTGTCGCAACCTACAAAACTTTTAAACTCATTATACAAAATCAAATCGTTTTACGCTGATTGTATTTACATGCGGGTTTGGCAAACTGTCAGCTAGTATTACCACTTAAAAAGATTCAATTAAGTTCAATACCTAATTAAACAGATCAGATGTTGGATTTAAAACATGAACTATCGGGGTAAATTAACAATTTAAACTAGGTATATATATAGATATACGTATTACCTAAAGTAGTTGCGACAACCCACGAAAAAATTAAATAAAAAAAAAAAAGATTTTTCTAAGGTTGATATTTTGTTAAGGAACAACTATTTAAAGTATATTAAAGATCTGTTTGCTAGCGTACGAAAATGAAAGCTTTGTTTAAATATTACTCATAACGACCAGTGAAAATTCCTGCATTCGTGGCATTTGGTTGCGGCCTCTGCCCTCACGGTAATTACATCTGGTGCACGCAAACCGCTTGATTTATACCACACCTCTATCTACTAATGAATACTTTAGATTATTAAACGGTCGTTATATAAAGGCCTTATATTTTAAGCTAGATTTTTAATCTAGATAACGTTAGGAATAGATTTTTAGAGATTTATGTTGTATCTGTTGTCTTTTATCTGTTGCTATGGTCTAACTTATGTACAATGAAAACAATACATAACGGAATAATTTACATACATATACAAATAATAATAAAAATATTTTTTATGCAACACTGTCGCACGTTATAGCTTAGTTAAATTCAGAACCACCAAAGGCTGAAACTTTAAATGATCAAAAGCTTAAATAACACGCTAAGCCAACAACTTAAATAAATTTGTTGAAATTTTCCAGTATTTATAGTGATTTTTCACAACTTAAGCACGCATTTTCACGTGATTGAGCTTTCAACGCGGTGTTTTCGGCTCGTTGAGCTATCAAGATCACTGCACACCAGTGGCTCGGTAAACCAGTGTATAATTTAGACAACCACCATATTTATACAGAAAAACTTAAGCTTTCAGGGTTAATCAAGTTTGGAAAAAATATTCTAATCTTCTTCTGTTTAGCCTTTAAGCTAAGGAAGCTAAGTTCAGGTTGGTTTCCAGTCTTACCCAATTTTAGCTGAATACTATATTAATTAATAGTGATAAGAACTAGAGCGCATTCCGTCTCACTTGCAACAATTTATCCTATTTGTTGGCGCTGTCACTGTCCTTGACACCCAGACTTGCATGGATATCATTCATAATACATAATCCTCCTATTATCCTGCCTGTCGACCACAGACGAACATCCATATGACATTCCATTGTTAACATTTCAAACGCATTTAAGAAACGAAGATACCAAAAAAAGTACGAATGAGAAACGACCTGACGATTTATCCTGTTTTTTCACACTCAGTCAATGAGCCAGTGTATTCATGAATGGTCCGTATTTACGATGTCGTTGGGCCCCTAATCCTCGTTCGGTCCTTTTGGCGTTTGACACTTGAACCAGCAACGAGACAATATGGCAGTGTCGGTGATCCCCACAAATTAGGGTGAACACCCTTCGACAATTACGACGATGCACGCAACTTGCTTAATGGCAAGGATTAGGTTACGCGTAAGTGAAATGCGAAAACCGTCCCCGAACATGTAGGGTTGCCGCCAATGCACCGTGAATGCTTTGTGACGTATTTTAATTATAAAATAGTGTTTATCAAGTTATATTTTTGTATCTGATCTCTTTATTAGGGTGTCGTGTTTTTATTAGCACTCTCGGAGATTTATGTTATTATATTGTACATAACAATATGTTTTATTAGGAGAAATAAAATTAGGGAACAGTATGTTATTATTGTACATTTATATAACTGCACTAAGTCCAAATTATGTATAGACTAAGGACTATCGTTAAGTTCGTTATCTATGTCCTATATTGAACTAATGGAAACGACCTTCTATAATCCCTAAAACCGTCCTAGCCAATTAAAGCTAACTCAGGTATGTCAGCCCTGATTCTCGTCACAGTATTCAGGGCAGTATAGGCCAGTTAATCACCGGTCTCGGAGGGATGCCGGATATTTGCCGGCCGGCTTACCGCGCCGCCGCTAATGGACCCGTCCACCCGGCTTTCCCGGCCCGGACCGACACCGGATCACAATCAATTTACACCATCACAAACTCACGGATTTGTTTCGCGAATAATTAAATACGGGCTAATGTTTTCATTAATCTGGCGTTGAAGGGCCTTTTTGTTTTTGGTTAACGTTGAGGGTGAACGTTTAGTCTAAAATTGTTTTGGTTCTAATTAAAAGGAAACATCCATTGCTTTTTTATAGCGCAACCTCGAGATAAATTTTAATTTAAAAACCAGCTATGTATGTTTAAGTTCAGTTAAATTGAAACCCTTCATGTTATTGTTTACGCTTACGGCGATCTTAATAGACTATGTCTAAAGGAGCAGGGGAACAAAGCCTTGTTCTTCCCCTAACGATAAACAAACAAGGTTGGATCAGTTGAGCGTTCTATTATCTTTGAATATCATATTACATCGAGCGAAAATCTAAACCAAACAATTATCGGAAGGTTAATTAAAAAGGTTTTTTTAAATATAGTTTCTATTACCACTACTTATCTACTTTTAATATTCCTACCGAATATCTAAGATAATTTTTATTCTAGCTGCAACCAATGCAATTTAACAAAGATCAAAGTTTCTATTACTTTATGTCTGTCTGATAGAAATAGCTGGCCGAAATGGCAAATAAAACAGTGCACCGAAACATACATAAAACCTTCTTAAACTCCTTCAAATCCTGGCAATATCTACCAAGCCCCAACTTATCTATCCGATATCATTCATGTCTAGAAAACAACACATCGTTCGAAGTGCATTGCTGTGAAGGCGTGCCAATCGCTAATGGCTGTGGGAGGTGCACCTGAAATGTATTGCGTTCTCACCGGCCAGAGTTTACTCCATTAGCTTCGAGCAAGACATGTGACTCATTACGAGCGCCAGTGATGTATAGACATCAATTTGTTGCAGTAAATTACGGGCTGTAAACAGGGATGGATAATTGCGAGTACGATCGATTATTTGATTTTGGGTTGGCGTGACATTAAGGTGGTAGATAATTATGGGGACTTAAATGCTATATTAATTTAATTGAATTTAAAATTAGAAAGTTTTTGTATTGTTACTTCTTATAAAATGTTACATAACACAACCTCGTCAGGCGGTCAAAATAAAAGCTGGCTTAATCTTTACGCGAAGCATAAATAATAGAGACGTATCTCCTTCTCTACATGTTAAATTACGCGTATAGAATAGAATCCCCTCGTTCATTTATACAACGAACTCGTGTACAACTAAATAGGCGACATTTACTACTACTATACTACACACTTTCCTTTCTTAAAGGTAAGGTCAGGCCTACATTCAGGTGTTTCCGCTCCGGAACTTCCGCAGGCGGAACAATCCCTGCAGGCTTTCATTCATGACTACGTGACTACGTGACCTCATCCGTTGAAGCTATAGTATTATGTAACTAACTTCTACGTATAATGCTGTAGTTTTCTGAGAATATGACGCATAGTTCTCAACTTTGTAGACTCCATTTAAGTTGCTTCGATAAGAATGAATATGAGCGTTGAAAAAAATAACTCCCTTCGAGTACTATAAACATTAGTATTTGTCACAACGAAAACATAAGCCGTAAAAACTCGGTTTAGTTTAAAACATTAACAAAATTAAAGCCTGCTAATTCTGCGAAAGATTTGAGTATACATATTAAATCCCTTCGTGTATCTCATAGTTTTTATAATCTACTAGCTTTACCCGGCATTGCGTTGCAATGCAATTTTTTCTACGAAGCACCTGCCTACTACCTATCTGCCTACTACCTACCTACTACCACTTAGGGGTATGAAACATAGATAGTAGCCGATTCTCAGACCTACTGAATATGCATATAAAATTTCATAAAAATTGGTCAAGCCGTTTCGGAGGAGTATGGTAACTAACATTGTGATACGAGAATTTTATATATAAAAGATTAATTTAAAAATTCTGACGACCTCCGTGGTCGAGTGGCGTACGCACCGGTTTCAAGGTGTCGTTATCTCTGTGGTCTCGGGTTCGATCCCCGGACGGGTCAATGTAGAAACCAACTTTTCTACATTGCCTCGGGTCTGGGTGTATGTGGTACCTTCGTTGTTTCTGAATTCCATAACACAAGTGCTTTAGCTGCTTACTTTGGGTTCAAAGCAATGTATGTGAGGTTGTCCGCATTTATTATTATTATTATTAATTTGTTAACTAATAAAAATATTCTTTTTTTACACAGTGACATGTTTCATATAAGATCTAAAATATTCAACGTTTGTTTTATTCCTCAAGATATTTATTATCTGCGGGGCGAGGTTTATTTGTTTTGAAGTGGGGAAGTAGGACAGCGTTCATTAATACTGGGACCCACTGAATATTCCGCAGGTGATGTCTTTATTGTCATAATCATCATAAATTATGGAGGTGCTTCTGTTTTTATAAGTATGACGCCAGTTCACCGTGGTTGATTCCAACCACTCTACTTGCTTCTGTATATATTTTGTTAAGAACCCATTGCAAGGAAAAAAAAATGAATGTTATTTTCCATTAATTAAATAGGGATGCTATTACATACACATTACATATATCACAAACTTGATATGTGATTTTAATTACCATATTATGTTCTAATGTGCCAATAATTCAATTGGGTGAATGACATCCTATCTGTACATAACTTAATCATGTTACTGGATCTAGTATTAACCTTATTTTCTCCTAAATTACGTTTTCTTCCTGATTTAAGCTCTATATTTAACCGCCTGCCAGTTCTAATTGTACCTAACCTATTCACAGTCCAAAATACGTAAAGACCACACTACCTATAACTATTTTTTCTAGCAGTATACTATGTATATGTTACCTTGTAAAGTGTATGCAGTGCGCTGCGGCTGCATGCCCGGCGCAACGGTGACGCCGGCGCGCGACGTGTTGTGCAGCGACAGAGCGCCCAGCAAGTCTAGCTCGGTGGCTGCAACAAACATTAAAAAATATTTAATTAACTGGAACATGATAAAGAAAACATGAAAGTTGCTGTACAATTTCGTGAAAACTTTTTTTTAAATCACGATTTTGAGAACCCTGACATAGTTATTCTTAAATAGCAGCCCTCAGGCAACGCAGGGGAACGCTGAACTAAATCTTAAATAAGTTTTGAAAGCATGTGAGAGATTATTCTATTTAAAGTTGGTTATAATTTATAAAACAAGTATAGCTACACAGACAACCAATTCTAATTGGTTTTCAAATTAAAACACCTTTTTTGTTTATTACACAATTATTAAGTTAAATATGAACTCAAATCTATAAACTGTTTATAACAGACTATGATAGATCAATATACGTTATTGTTTTCTATATGTAATGAATATTTACGACCTAATAAAGTCGTAGTGGCCTACATTCATGGAATCAATAGCGGAGACAATCCGAATATCGGAGGAGCTATAACATTGATGTTTGTCAAATAAACTCGGGGCTGGGAGCTTCATCATTGATTGACATCACTATAAACGTTAAATCTGGCCGCCAGTGCAACTTAATTATGTTGTGCGGATTAACGATAAGATACGGAATGAAACACGTACTCGTAGATGTTAAGAGTTTCTACATGTTGAGTTATTTGTTACCGAATTATGCTAGATTCTAGCACTTCCTACGGATGTTACTTACATAACGATACATTCGTTCTAGCAATTCGATCTCAGTGAGAATTAATCGACCAGTTAACTGTCTGATTTTCAGCATAATTATGTCAATTGTTTAAAACGGTTCAAGATGCCAGTAACGTAACGCAGTGCCTTTGTACATTATTTAATTTTCAATTCACTTTATTCAGAGAGACGCGACAAATTGTATTCATTCCGTTCATCTTTATACAACCTACTTTTATACGACTCTTAATATATAAAATAAGCACAAAATAACCTGCAATACGGTATAAAACACAAGTTAAGTCAAGTGTCGGAAGTGTGGGCTATAAATTATTCGTTTGGCAGTTCAGTGTCAGGGAAGGCTGTATTAAATAAAATATGTTTAGCATTTTGTGCGAGCCGTAAAATATTAACTGGGCCATGGGGTTATTGTAACTGTAGGCAACTGAATTACGTTCCTACTGTAAAGTATTTCGACAGTAGTTCTGTGGCAGTAGATCTACGGATGTAGATAATCGAGTTTTATTTATTGCCTTTAGACCACGTGGCTGTTAAGCTGTTAGATTTACTGCAGTAGATTTCAAATGGTCCCCGGTAACATTCCGTCACGATTGTCTATCCCACTCTGGATGAATGACATCCAGAATATTTTTTGCCGGGTCGTAATATGCAATTAAGAAGTTGTAAAATAGTTTTAAAGCTGTAACAAGAAACCATTTAGTTGATGAAGTAGTGTTGTAAAAGAAGGTATTTTTCACCTTTTCCCTTTACTAGTCTACCTACTTTGTAAATGAACGAAACATAAACTAGTCGTAGTAAGTATGTTACGCAAACTGCAGAGCACCATCTATCATTCGGTAACCCAGTCTCGTAGTACGCTACACCACGTAGCGCTACAACACGGCTACGGAACGCCTAACTAAACTTTTTGAAAATTCAGTACTCAAGCGAATTTTTTTTAGAGCTGAGTTGATTATCTTTTATGTCAAAAGCCTTTTGTAAGTTATTCAATCTAAAAGTTATAATAACTTTGTGGTTTATTTAACTTTTTAAAACTGGGTTGATAAAGAGAAAGTTGAATTGTGTAGTATAATTTTCTGCTGATGTTTTCTTTTGCATTTACTTTATGTTTTCCATCACATGAATAGTTGAAGCGTTCTTTTGACGGCGTATTAGCAGTGCTTAGTGGCACGCGTCTATTGAGTGGCACCATTCCCATGTGGGTGCCACTCCAACACTTTTACCCTTGTTAAGCGGGCGTGAACATAAATGATCGCAAAACTTAACTGCATGAAGGATTTTATTTGAATACTGATGTAAAGTGTAAATAAAAGTTATTTTTCAGCAAATAGCAAATTAGTTTCAGCTGTAAATATTTTGAAATTTGTGGACAACACCCGCAGCCACAGTAATGTAAACGACGTTTTAAAAAGACTCTGGTTCATCTAGTTGCAGTATTGAATATTTTTGAAACTATAAATCGAATGTTCTTTCCTATCTTTCAAATCTTTTTTCTATATGTATTCCCGTATTAATCGTTTTAGGTACACCATAATATATTACGTCAATCAAATAATAACATTAAAAATGTTGATAACTTCAGAGGACACGTCCCAAGCAGGTCACAATAATATGACATAAGCTTTTTGGCGAACATTAATATCAATTATAGTTGGGAAACATAATGGGCACAATGCCAATTGTTTATAAATACTAAAACACTACCTAACAGCTTTTACGTTAGGTATTTCTCTACCGCATGAGCACATTATACTTTCTTGAAATTAACGAACAGGAAAATAATAATAACATATTTGACGATAAAGCTTCGTTTCCTTTTTAACCAAGTAACATCTAATGAGTCTCGCACATTTACCAGAAAGTACCTACACAATTGTAATCACTACAGTAATTTAAGACATTCCCTAACTCATGACGAAAGAATCAGACCAAAACAAATACCAAAGTTATGTATGACTATTGTTTTTTTTATTCCATCCGCATAGATCTAATTATATATGAATTTGAGAATACAAATATTTATTAGTTAAACATCAAAACAAACGTTTAGATATGTATAAACCTTGAACCTCTTAACGCGAGCCTCAATTAACAAGCCTCGCGTATTGTGTCAAGACTCTCGCCGCACAGAAGCTCCAATTTGCGACGCCTGTCACACAAAGCTAGGCTTTTAGGGGTGGACGACATATAAAAAAATATTTTCGAACATTTACTTAGTAAATACCTTAGTAAATACTAGTACTATACTATATTGGCTTTTCAGGTTAGTTTTCTAGATTCGATTGTCAATTTCCACCAATCACGAGCCAGTACCTTGATTCTTATATTAAACAGCGGATAACGTCATTGTTATTTCGTGTCATTTAGTCGTTTTATTTCTTGTGTCTATTGTTAGAGAACGTCCTTATTAAGGTATTTCTTTGTCATTGACATGAACTCTATCATAATATCTTTATGAACCATCATTTTTGTTCTTATGGAAGCAAAGTTTAGGAAATAAAACTTGACTCTTCAGTCTAGATTGTCTGATTAGTTTTTCAAGTTTGATAAACACTTCCTTCAAAGGGCTGTCAAAATCTTAAAAGTACTAATTAAACTATTATTATTGTTTTGTTCCTTTTAAGTATGAAAAGTACATAACGTTAAGTTTATTTGGCTATTATCGGCTAATTACCTAATAAAGATTTAAATATCAAAACTTTTTCATTATAATAACGCATAGGGTTCACACAATCTATGCCTATTAATGTAAAGTTATGAAAAATACACATTTCATGACCTTGTGATATATTTTTTCCATATAAATAACATTTTAGTACAAGCTTGTCTCTAGTCTACTAGGTATGTATAGGTGTGTCTATGGTTAACATAAAGGGCCTTATTACAAAAGATGGTTTAAACCAAGACTAAGGTAAACCCAGGTTTAAAATATACCCATCACTTTCTTATGTCATATAAACAAAAAGAGACGGGGCTATTCTAAAACCTCGGTTTTTCTTAGACCATCTTTTGTAATAAGGGGGAAAGAGTTTAATCTCGAGATCATTACACGATACAGCATAGACCTATACGTTACGTAAAAATAAAATTCCAATTCTTAAATTCCATTTCTTTTCAATTTCTACAAACACTCGTGGTTATTGTCTATCACAGTTGACAGCCCTAGCTCGCTCGGGCGCCGGCGCGCCGCCGTGTCGCCGGCACGTCTGCGCCTCCCGGCACAGATACGGTCCACAATCCCACATAAAAGATGCTCCAGATTGCCTCGTAAACTGTCGACTGTCGCTCTACCCCGCTCTACTACTGCTCTACACCGCTCTAGCCCGCTCTAGTCACGGCTCTAGTCGTGTTCCCGACACATAACTGTTATTCAGATTTGTTTGCTTATCGCGCTGTTGATAACGATTCTAAGAAGACAATTGACGGTTGATGCCGTGGATGCCGCGGTTGTGTTCGCTGGCTTTTGTTTCTAGGTTACAATTTTATGAATAGGTAGGGTTTGGTATACTGTAATATCGTTGATATAGCACAAGGAAATAGTTAAGATAGTAAATACCTATGAGCGCTCCTTCATTTTTTACTGACTATACAAAATTCCTGAATTTGATGAAAAAAAGATTTTTACATTATGGTTTGTTTAGAAAATAAGGTTTTATACGCTGACTTAGGTACTGTATTTTTTTTAAGAAGTATTCATAATCAACCTCAAAACAGCCAGAGGAATAGCTGCTCTCAAAAACATATTAGATTACAAACTGGAGATAACAAAGCAGTCATTAGCAGTCTCATATATCAAAGTTACTAAAGTACTATTTGTTAGAACTGTGTAACGCATGCGTCTACAACATTTTAATGGTGCATTCACTCCTAAAATGTAAGGCTATAGTTTAATAGGTACTATCGGTCCATCCTCGGTTACTGTCTGAACATAAAACGTGTTTTCCACGCGATCGTAAACACTTGGACTGCCATACATCCAGCGGAATAGCAGCGCCACTGGATACCGTAACGACCAGATAATGCACTATGCATTTGCGAAAATCTTGCTACACAACTCTAACCCCTATCCCTAAGACTTAAAGGCCGAAGTCGTTTAAAGGAAATTTGGTATACGGGTATTTCAGTACGTATTTCATCAAATGCAGTTTATTACACGGAAATTGCGATAGGCATTAGTCAGAGCGATAACATTTTAATACACTTCAATTAAGAGAATGGCTTGTTACTAGCCAGTAGCCACTTGAAAATGTGGAAATGTTTTCTTGCTAAAGAAAAGTCGTTTCCAATTACTTAGTTCTTGTTGACATCTAAGTAGGTATAGGTACATATATTTTGTATGTAAAGGATAACTGATAGTGAAGGAATACATACGACGATTTTGATTAATCAACGATCTGTCACATAAAAGGCCTTCGTCCTGGAAGACACAGCTCAAAGGCTGATATGATGAAGTAGATATTTTAAATGGATATTTCATTGAGATTTCCTTTAATAAGTGATCTGATCTTTATGTAATCTAGTATTTTTCTTTAAACATAAAGAATATGTCTTTACAGAACCTTAAATAAGCGGGTGCCGACTTTCCGAGACGGTGTTCCATAGGTCAGAATGCCATTAACTTTGTTCACTCGTCCAATAGGTAGGCAACAATGGCACAAGTTACGGGTCGGCATGAAAGCCAGGCGTAAAAGGCAGCGATAACAATAATATTATATGGGCGGGTCAAACTTACAGGCCGTTTAAGGGGAGTATCGCTCATTGTTCGCTTTGGTCAGATTATTAATATGATATCAATAACTTGGAGTTTTATTATTTTAGTGGCAGAGTTTATCATATACCACAGTAGGTACAAATTTTATAATAAAAATATCACGTGTTCAAATTCACGTTTAGAACATCATCAAATTCTGTTGTTTTATATTACATTATAATACGTGTTTGCTTTCATTCATCCTTTTGGGTTCATGCATACAGCTGGGTTCCAGAACTATAAATAGTTTGCCGTATTAAGTTTTTCATCACATTCTTTACATAAAGCCTAAGCGTGACCTTAACAGTAATTAATCAAAACCATTAAGACCGACATTAACAACACATTAATCTATCGAGCATCCTCAACGTTCAACTATGCGTAAGTAACGACTATTCAGCAAATTAATTAACAAATTGTTATGAAAACATTGCGGGGGTCGGGAGGTCGGGGAGCCCAGACATGCAGACACATATCAATTATACTTTGTTAATCGACGCAAACCACGAATGGACGTTTAGCGACCAACAAAACTCTTTGAAGCCGTTAATTTAATTGTGCAGGCATTAAAAAGATTTATTGGTTGACTTTTCAGGAATATTGAGTGTAATTGCATGTCTGGGTGCATTAAATATTAATTTTATTTATGCAGCACGAAGGTTTGTAGTGTAAATTGTATGTTATATAACACCCTTTGTTTAATAGTCAAGAAAGAGAATCAGCTACGCAACACAACAAAACAAATATACATATAACAAAACATGTAAATAATTGCTTTTTCACATATACAAAAAAATACTTATTTCTAAACGCTCTACACGGTTTTAATCGACGCACTATATGCATAATTAGTCACCAACATACATTAGTCCAATGAGGCATAATGTAATCCTACACGATGCAATATTAACTAACTAATGAGCAGTCGATCGGAAGGCGTTGAGCAACCTATAATAACAATTAATTGAAGTCCCTTGTAACGCGAGCCGGCACGCGCGGGAAACCTGCCAGTGTAGGACCATATGGTCATATGGCCGGTGGCTATATTGCTAATACCGCCAACTTGAGGGTAATAAGCACATGTAAAACCTCAAAACACGAAGGCGACCCTTTAGGCTCTTCGTACACGGGGCATCGAAAGTCTCCGAGACCCAACGACTTTAGTCTCTAACGACGCATGT
Organism: Autographa pulchrina; assembly: GCA_905475315.1. Taxonomy (NCBI): domain Eukaryota; kingdom Metazoa; phylum Arthropoda; class Insecta; order Lepidoptera; family Noctuidae; genus Autographa; species Autographa pulchrina. The sequence continues at coordinate 13,218,962 of FR997771.1, read as the reverse complement.
CTGTCTCTATACAAACCACTTGTATACTAAATTCGTCGGGTCTCGGCGACTTGCGTTTCCTCCCATACGAACGGCCTTAAACGACCCTAATTAATACAATTCTTGGTAAAACGAAGTGTGGTAAGCTTACCATACATTTTGTAAAAATGAGGGGTACATAAATATCGTTTTGGATAATCTGTGGATGACTGATTGTGCCGGATTGTGAATGTTTGGGAGTGGCTAAGTAATTGCGGTAAAGGGTTTCATTAACACGCGTGTTTTTGTATTTGGCACGATATATATATTTCTAAACAAACACAAATTTTACGAAGTCATGAAAATAAACTGTGTTTATATGTGTTAATTATATTTTTGAAGTTAAGGTAAATAATAAAGTTCCTTGAAACTCCCAAAAATTCAAAGATAGTTTTAGCAATGTTCATGTCATATTAAAAAAGATTTAATAAGCTCAAAAATATTTCACAAAAAATAGACCAACAGTATCTCTTTATTAAACAACCAACCGACTTGATTAAATAAAAAAGCGTCTTCAAATTTCCTAAGCTTATAAATGGCACCATAACAGACATCTGTCTCGGACAAACTGCTCAAAGTGACGCAACAAAATATTAAGAAATTTTATTTAAAAAAAATGTCTTATAGATGACTCATCCATAATACACAAATACAAAATTAACCGCCAGAGAAAATGGTAGTGAACATTGAACAGTATCCAGAAAGTTAAAAAAACACTATAGGTACCGGTCCGTGACATGTGTCAAGCGGTACCGGTTTGTAGCACGTGCCGTCACCCTCGCGGACATCGCTAGGGGATGCCTTGTGACACTATAAGTGTTATATGACATATCTTATACGTGTTCTTAAGAGATTTTTCGGTAAATTTAAGCTTAAACAATAATTAATTAGGTTATGGTACGATTACCAAAATTCAATTTCAAAATATTAAGAACATTTTGAAATTACGTCTCTAATTCATCTCTATCCAATACCTAAAGTGACTTTTTGATGTAAAAAAAAAAACTAACGCAGGTAAATAAAAAACAATTTGTGTCAGTTAACTTTCATATTTCATACCATAAGTAGTATTATGTAAACTTCATAACATTATTATTTACCCACGTCGACTTGGCACTAAATAAACGTAAGTACACACTCCTTTAATAAGACCGGCAACCTTGACATTTGGCCGGTATTTATTGATCTAATTCCGTAGAATACCTAGAATTGTATCAACATGGCTTACTTCGTATTGTCATTATCTAGGCCTTTTTGTGAAATGTAATTTTTAACGACCTCATTTTGTGACTAGAAGTTGAAATGTCAATTTACATAATTGGTCAATTAAGTTGTCGGTAGTGAAATGATAATATATTTTATTTTAATTTAAAATCGTTTTGGATGTCTTTTTTAGTTTCTTAGTTCTTTTTGTTTAGTCTTTACCTTTCATTAATTGCAATATTCCAGACACTATTAAAGAAAAGATGAACGTAGAGTGCTATCAAAATCAAAATCAAAATCAAAATATTTTTATTTCAAGTAGGCCTTTTTAAGCTCTTTTAAAACGTTAAATTACTGACTCTAGTTGCAGGTTCCAAAATGTCATTCCAATGGAGAAGAACCGGCAAGAAACTCCATTGGTTACTCTTTTGAAAAAAAGGTTAACATCAATGTTAAAAATACAATTATTTTAATAAATATACAAATATGCGACAACAACGTAAATAGCAAAATGCTTAGATTAATGTAAACGATGTCATCCAAAATGGAAGAAAAATGAAGTAGTACACGCAACTAAATTTACATTGCCGTCACATTTACAAAGGTCGCGTATGCGAAAATAATAAAAATAAAAGACTAAACTAAGTAAATAAGAAAAAATATCTAGTTAAATAGGTAAATAGCTTTACATACAATATATGTAGTCCTACCTAAACCCTAACAGGAATGTCAAGGCATGTCAAAAGGTTTCTACGAATAGAGACCGTGGGGAAGCTAGTCGAAAAAGATACAACAACAAGATGAGGCAAATGAACTGACGGACCGCCAGGGAGGCCACATGTGCAGAAGGTCCTAGATCCACGCACTTTTATCCTCTACATAGTCACTAATTTTATAATAAGCCTTTCCTATTAGTTTGGATTTCACGCATGTTTTAAACTTTTTGTTAGTTAAATGAATTAAACTATCTGGTAATTTATTATAAAAGCGAATAGAATTCCCTAGGAAGGATTTAGTATTTGTTTTAGTTAGTCTAAACCTTGGGACTACTAGTTTATTTTTACTTCTGGTATTAATATTGTGATAATCACTGTTGACACTAAAACTATCTAAATGTTTACGAACGTACATTATATTTTCCATAATATAAAGCGATGGCAGCGTGAGAATACCGATTTCTTTAAATTTATCTCTAAGTGATTCACGGGGGCCCATACAGTAAATGGCGCGAATTGCTCGTTTTTGCAAGATGAATATAGAATCTACATCGGCTGCAGAGCCCCATAGCAGAATGCCGTATGACATAATGCTGTGAAAATACGCGTAGTAAACTAATTTTGCCGTAGGAATATCCGTGAGCTGTCTAATTTTCCGTACCGCAAATGCAGCTGAACTTAGCCTTTTCGACAGTGCTTTGATGTGAGCACCCCACTGTAACTTAGAATCTAAAGTAACACCAAGAAATACCGTTTCGTTAATTAACTCTAGTTTTTTACCATCAAGCATTAGATTTAGATCCAAATGCGATCGAACGTTCGGAAGTGAAAATTATATTACAAACATTTTTAGAGTTATTTGTCAACGTATTTAAATCGTCAAGGTTTAGCATTATATTAAAAACGAAAGTAAGTTACATTATTCTAAGGTATGTTAGTTCCCATAATAACAAATCGCGGCGCATCGAATATCAATCACGCGATGCAGTTACGAAATGTTCGATATCTCGCGAGGAGCATCAGCAGAAAACATCGTACGATGTGTGACTCACTGTTTGAGGAACTACAACTCGACACCGATTCACTAAAACATGTGTTTCGTACCTACAAAAAATTAATTTGCACAAATAATAAACTGCTGACTACACTATCAAGTCAATATTCGTCAAAAAACGGATCAGCATTATTTTTGTTTACCATCCGCATTGAGTTAAAAAATACTGTGTAACAAAGCAAAAATAATAGTTTAAGACATATATTTTTAATATAAATCCACATGAGAATAAAATTTGCTAATCACCTGCATCATATTTCCTAATCAAATCGGCTTATTCACTAATGGATTAAAATACCAAAAATCTTGAGCTAATTTAAAACATTTACATGCAGGATTTTGGAATAAAGTTCGGTTAATAAGGCGGCGGTGTCGAGGGGTGGACGGGAATCGAACCGGTGGCCGACAGGTGGCCGACACGCGCCGCTGCCTGCGCCTGCTGCGCCCGCGCACACCGTGCTATACCCAGCGTTATAAAACTTCGTACTCATGTGCAGGGAGAGGTATGACAAATAGTAGCAAAAGCTAATCATTGTTTTAGTTTCCAGATTCATATATTGTAATATTTACGTTTTTGTGCTTGTGAAACATCTCTCAACTTAATTCCATAGACAATTCGTACAAATATTACATAGTTGTTATATTAATTATTGAAGCATTTTAGTCGTTTATATTCATCTGCGACGTAGCAAAATATAAATTTAAATTCCCCTTTATTTCCTGTCAATAGATTCAGCCGATACAGCAGTGGAAAAATCGCCTCATGATTGTGGAAGGCCAAGAATAACAATAACCATATATTATGGAACTAGTTCTACATATTCCTTTGCAAGACAACAGTATTTAGAACAATATATTCAGCTATTAATTCATATATTCAAATATTCCGTCGTGATACATTATTTCCCGGTGGTAATTCCCGCGTCCCTACTTGAAATTCCGATATCGGTTGTCCTTCGCGTAACCTTTGCCGTATGTACTCAAATGCTTGCAAACAACATCCGGTGGGTTAGAACATCAATATACTGTATCTACTACCTATAAGTCATGTTTACTGAACGTATGTGGAATATCTAATCCTAAGCCGTAATCTCGTGTTTAGAAGTGCACCGATAGCGCAGTTGCCCATGCAAGTTTAATATTGAATACATACATTGTACAAGGCCATTGGTTGTAGGTCACAAGTATGTGTTATACTAATATTGCGCTGTAAACGCTTGTTTTAATTGTTAAGTCTCTATTAGGATTTTGTGTCCAATAGAAAATCGAATCCGTAATATAAGTGGGTAAAATTGATTTTGTAAAAACTATTTACGAAAATAAAGCATAATTATTTAATTCACTCAATATTCTACACCGAAATTATGAGATACACCTATAGGCAACATTGTGGCCATAACGAAGTTATTGTATAATATAACCAAACAGGTGTAACAAAAACTCTTCGTAAATAGAAAATAAGATACGAAATACATAAAAGGAAAACCGTCCCTTTTCTCGTATTATTGAGTCGTAGTACTGTCTTGGGAGACTTGTATTTGAGTGGGAATTCGACGAAACAATCGGAACAGAGGTCGAGCCTCGAGAGTTTTGTCTTCCGTGAATAGGCTCGCAATTGTGAACTCCACTCGGTACTAATTTTAATTCTATAAGTTTAGACGCTTTCGTGTTAGTAACTTTGGATACTCTTCATAAGAAACAGCTTTGGTCATAGTTAAAGATTAGCTCGTTAACTAGAATGTTAGCAAGGTTGACCGACATGTTGAATAAGTCAAGGTATGGCTACTGACAGGCATTCAATTTTTCTACTTAATTATGACACACGTTTATCTTCAAAGGATTTCAGATTCGTCCCTTACACAAAAAAAAATATAGAAGAGCAGTTAAAATTTTATTTGTAGAGCTAATATTATAATAAAATTGACTGTTGTTTCTGCTAAACTGTATAAGATATACTACACATGTGCTGTAAGATATACCTATCAGATAGACTACATGTAGTATGTATGCGACGAAACGTATTAAGTCGTAGTAATCCGGCGTCGCGCGTCGGGTCGCTAGGCATACACGATTCGCGAGCGTCAAACGCGACTCTTACTTTAAGTAATATCCAGGCTAATGCGATGTACTATATAGTCGGTATACTATGTTGCGTCTATTGATTATATATGTTATGTATTACTCGATATGTTTCAGGTTACTTACTATTTTCATTTCTATCGTTATTTGTCAACAAAACGTCGCGGGCTTTCTTTTAATACCTATTTGCCAAAGATTTGTCCAAAACAATACAGTCGAATTGAGAACTTTCTCCTTTTAATGTTGGTTACAAACTAGACCCACATACAAACAATTTCATACGCGTATCCAAACACTTTTCAAGTAAGTGAACTTATTACTTTGCAATAAATATAATTATTAGCGCCAACTAGCAGCTTGTGTAGTGAAGTACCTAGCACACATGTGACACATTAACACTCTACATTATCGGGGCCTTTATCCCGTGTTATGATTACAAATAATATTATTACAGCTTAGCATAAACAGAACCTCATTGCGTAACTTTAGCGCATTACTAAAAGTCGGTCTCATTGAGCATTTTAGTATTGAAAAGGGACTTCATTCATAAAAACTTCGATAGTTATTTAAATAACCTACTAAAGAAACATTTTTTTTGTGAATTTCCTTTATATGTAAAACTGTTACTTTAAAACGAGGCCTCAGCTTAGTAGGTCAATGTAAAGCAATGATAACTTAATCATCAATCAATTAATCGGCACAATCTTTTAAACTTTTGCAATAGTTATGCTACTAGTTATGTTTAACAATTCTAACAGATAGTAGAACACTTAGAGACCTAACTTCCCAATCTAATAACCTTCGACAATTCGACTAGGAGTGTCTTTGACATGAACTTGACAGTGGACTCGCCAAGCGGCGGGCGACTGGCGGCGCGCGTCTAATCCCGAGCAAACAGCACGCGAGATAGTGCGCACGTGTGTACACCGCTGTACCATGAGCTCTTAAAGCAGGACTGTAGCCAATGTGGAAGCGAGACAGCGCACTACACTGCGCATAGCAGCGTCTCGCTTTCAGAGCGGCAGCAGTCCTGGTACGCGCGCAGGCTGCTGTTATGAGCGGAACACACCGCTTCCTGCACCTTGAGACACGGGTACGCCAGTCATAAGGACGTGGACTGATCTAACTTAGCGGTAATGTAATCAAAATATTAAGTTAAAAATGAATGTAGCGATAGATTATGATCTAATTTAGGCAAAAATTGCTGTGTAAACCATCTCTTTAGCCAGGCTTGGACCTATTAGCTTTCCCATCCCATTTATCCCAATGATCTCAGTTTGCCTGCCAATAAGACTGGATTGTAAAACATACACATTGGTGCCACTTTCTAAAAAAACTTTACTAAGTATGAAATAAATCAAGACATATTTTCTGCAATTATATTATTCCATGTCTGCTCAAGCCCTTAGATAAAACCTGTGCGCTAATAATCCACAAGCTAATATTTTATTAAAGTCTCTATACACGTTAGATGATGTAACATTAGTTTTTATACATATCCCCTGTTCTTTCAGACCAAATGAAAAAGGTTAGTGTTACCGAAAATATCGCGTGGCGAAGAACAGTAAACTAACACCTACAACAAATAAGGTTACATTTCGGATGGCGATCGATACTAAGTTCAATGTTAAGGCACGGAATTACATTTTCTAGGAAATTAGATAGCCTTAAGTGTAAAGTAAGCATTCTTTTAATTCCTGTCGGTAAACGGAATAGTATCTTGTACAACAACGCCATACAATATGGCAAGTGTGCAGTTAATTAAAACAAAAGCTTCAATGTGAACTATACATATATGATTAGTCATTGGAGCCACTTTTTACAAAGTTTCAGCATCTTCATGTGCTATGTAAAAACAGAGCATTTTATTGTAAAACAATACTAAATTGTGCGCAGGTGTATCTCCATTATAACCCAGCAATATATTTCAAAACCGTTCAGTTTTCAAACGGTAAATCAACGTTTTTCTGTCTGATAGATAACATTTAAATAAATTTGGGGACCCCAAGGCGCGTATTAAATCATGACGCGACGTTATTAGGTGCGGGATTTATTGGCGGAGAAATAAAAGTGAGGCGGTGTGCGTACTGAGCAAACACGGAGCGAGCCGCGAGGTGAGTGCGCCGCGGTTGTCGGTCGCCGAGGGTGGCGGCAACCTGTCGGTGGCGGTACCGGCAACCCTCGGTCCCGGAGGGCTCCCCTCGCCGGCCAATTGGCCAAACTCATTGCTGTTCATAAAACAAAATTTTACACGTGTAATAAATCAGTACGGCAATTGCAGTCATTATGCCGCAGTCCCTCTGTATTTGAAAACTAATTTATTTTTATCACTACCTAGAAATATTGATTTTCATTTTAAATGGAAAATGTAATGCATTTTTTTGCTGTATGTGTCCCTGAATATTATTGGTTGTCGTAGAAGTTGACTGCATAAATAAACAGGTGATTTGTAGTCTAGTATATTACGTTAAGTAAAACCTCGATTGTATAATTTCTTGGAAAAAATGTGGCGTAACTCGTAAGGTTATATTTTTCTCTGCGGATGTTATTTGACAACATGCCAAAGTTGAAATATGGCAAGCAATAATCCCGACGAAATATAATTGAAAAGTTGCAATAGAAATGGTCTTACAAAAAGTAGATTTATCAAATATACTAAGGGTTTTATTAGATCCAATTGCATATCTAAGACTTCATTTAATTTTAATTTCATTGTTAGTTTAGTTCGCAAAAACCTTCTAGTTTCCATTGTCGAAACGTTGAACAATAGTCGTTGCCCCAAGACGTCAGCTGGTTATCTTTCGCTCATCACGAACATCGAAGGGAGTCGGGCGATGTTTTATATAACAGTCAAATAGACAAACTAACACTAATTGGGTTCATGACATAATTTTGTACTCATATTTAAACTTTCAGTAGGTACCTACCCACTCAAAAAAATTACCTACTTACCTACTTTATTATTTTGTTTTAATTATTGGGCGCGTCATAATTTTAAAAAGTTGTGTTTGTTTGATAGCGTCCATAAAAACAAAAGACATAAAAATGCCTTCACATGCTTTCTATGTATAAATAAATAAATGCGGACAACATTACATACATTGCTCTGAACCCAAAGTAAGTAGCTAAAGCACTTGTGTTATGGAATTCAGAAACAATGAAGGTACCACAAACACCCAGACCCGAGGCAATGTAGAAAAGTTGGTTTCTACATTGACCCGTCCGGGGATCGAACCCGGGACCTCAGAGCTAGCGAGACCTTGAAACCGGTGCATACGCCACTCGACCACGGAGGTCGTCAAAACGTATACGTTGCTTCCTTAAAATAAAATAAAAAGTTTCTTAACCGTTCAACCTACACGGACCTGAAAATTGTACGTATTTGCCATCTCCCTCTGCCACAGATTTAAGTAAACAGTAAATCGAATATACATCTAAGTATACACAATCATAGAAAAGTATAAATAAGATAGAGTCAACCTACATTCAGAGGGTTCATCCTGTTATTTCACTCCTCTGCGAGCGTCGACCTCATCCCTCACAATACAGCCAGCTCATGTTACGGCAATCATTTAAATAATGCCTTTATTATTTGTTACGGAAAGATAAATGTATTTTCAAAATTTCGGGGAATTAAAATTGTTTTTTAAAAGATTTCTATTTGATCTACCCATTTGAAGTTTCTTAAGTGTATTTTTTAGACAGTGCGGACATACTCACTATATGCTCATCAATAATATAAATCATCAAAAAAGTAGGCTTTGCAATTAAATACTTAAATTTAAAAAAATAATTAAAGAGGACTAAGTTCTTTAATATGATATTACGTCCAAAAATATCCGTAAACAAAAACCTTCTAAATCCACTAGAAATGCTAAAAGCCTACAACTGACCATTAACATTGAACTTTTGCCTATAGCGAGCAATAAAATTATTATTAGGACACCGGAATATTCACAGACACGGCGGGGAATAGGGCCCGCGACCTTGAACTCTCCAGGGAGCAGAATTCGTTCCATTTAGCGGACGCGCCGATAAGCAGCCGAATTTGTTAACACCTACTGATAATCATATCGATTGGGTGTGACGTCATCGCTGATAACAGCATTTTGAGATGCTTTTGGCTTTTTGAGGTGAGTTATTAATCCGACTAAGTAATGGTCTAAAGCTTTCGATTGGGTATTCTAATTGCAGATACTTTTTAATGACTCTAAGGATGAACTAGAACCTTAACAACATATTCAAAGTTCTGATGCTCCTTTATAAGTCTGTATTATTTATGGTACCCAAACCAAGTCAAAAGTTAATTGGAGGCTGATAGAAACATGCAAACAATAATATGGACCTTTTTGGTATTATTCATAAAATAGAATAGAATAGACCATCCATCTGTCCATCTAACGGTGTGACGGTGTAATGATTATTCTTGAAAGTTATAAACTACTATATAACTGACATGTATCATGTATGACGTATAGGGGTAAGCACTTTACCCTGAAGGTACAAGTAATTGAGGATAAACAAACATAACACTGTAAATACAAAGGTACACAAGTCCGCGACCCATTTGTAAGTTACCATAACATTACAACCACTACAGTTTACCTTTAGTACTTGTGGTCGGTGTATACTTAATTGTACTGATCGATATTCCATCATTTTGGGGGACTATCGTCGCCCGGTAACCGAACAGCATAAATAAAACATTTTTTTTTATCGACAACCATTTTGTTAATAGTATTAGTTCGATATTTCAAATTATGCTAATATAAAAAGTAAGTTCGAAATTAGAGTAAGTTATTGCATCATGCCTTTTCGAAATTGTGTTTTGCGAGTAGTGAAGAATTCATTTTACAAGATTATGATTTGCAATTAAATAAATTCTATTAAAGTTCTCACATAATTTATTGTAAGTAGATTACATAATGCTCTGAAAATGGTAAAATTGTGCATTTGGGAGCTCTATGTAGTTTTGACTCTCTGACCTATTCTCGGCAACCTTACTTCTTTAAATGATAAAGTGCTATTATATTGTATAATAGCAAAAAGTTAAAAATCAAACACTACCACGACGCATTATTTAAAACAACTACTAAAAACAAAAGTTTATTTTCTGTTTTTTTTTTCAGTCCTACTTCACCAGCAAATATCAAAACTGCATAAGAAATAATGCATCAAAAATTTTAATCTAGCTAAAATGCGATACCGTATTGCTTTAAAACTTTTAACTTATATTCAAGTTTGGCCGTGAACTGAGGTCAAAGTGGATTTAGCGAGAGCGCCGCATTGCGCTCACTGCGACACCTGCAATCTCTTGCTGCGTTATCTTACTGCCAAGAAACCACTTTCAAATACAATTATAAACATTATTTAATCTTCGACCTAATTCCCCAAAGAAATTTGGGTATGTAATTTTCCTCTTCATCCCTTTTAACCACCCTTAGTCTTCCTTAATACTTAATAGCTTCAAAAGAGCTAATTTAGTCTGGATTACTTCAAAATCCCTTAATTCATCAGACACGTCAACGCTGGTTTCTGTAAAGCCCCTTGGAATTATAATGCCTGTGTTGAAAAGAGGGCTGAATATTTGCAAGATAATTTTGCCAGTTTTAGAATTTACGAGTGTATCGTAAGAGACTTGTGTAGATTAGTATAGGAGAGCTTATGCTGAAACCGTCGCCGCATCGTGGGGATTTTTAGGATTTTTCAGGGACTACTTTAGTCTGCCTGAATCTTAAATTCTCTTCGAGACTACTCGGGCTGTAGTAGAATAATGTTTTTTTTTCTCCAGCAAATATCAGGTATATTGAAGTTTACGTAAAGTTGTATACGACTAAAAAGGTTTGTAGCATTTTCAAATGATTTAGAACCTTAACAACAGTATAGGACAGCAGAAACTAAACAATGTAGCATACAATATTAATCGTAGTACTTAGGTAAACCACATGGCTACAAACTGCTACAAAGTTGAAGGAGCATTCAATATGCATGTAAATTGCTGTTGTCAAGTGGTCCCGTGGTAATCACCCGTGGCCACCACTGACACCTGTCTGACGTGCAAACACACGATGACGTACCCCACTAGGTATCCTCAGGAAATTGTATTCACGGCTATTTTTCATGGAAATGTACCCGCGGCGCCGCTGTATCATGAAATATTAAAAGACAGGTTCGCTACACTTATCAGTGTCAATGCCAAGGATTGAATATGATATACATACATGCATACATACATACCCTGGAGTTAGTCGGGAGCATTTCAATGGCGTGGAAACGGATAATGTATGGCAGGTGTTTAAATTGTATAAGTGTTGGTATATGAAAATCTGTAATACTTAACTACTTGCTACATGCGCTACGCTACAAATTATTCCGATCGCATTGAATGGCAAAAATAATGTACATTATTTCAGAACGAAACAACTCAATTTGAACTAAAATTAAATGCAGCCGCTAGTGTCAGAATTTTACGTATTTTACTACCTACAATAGAAGAACACTATTAAATACTCCGAACATATCCTATACCTACATGAGACAAGCCGAGCGGTAAGTGTTTATAAAAAAGTTATAGTCCATAAGTATACTTAGTTGCAATACCTAGGGTGCAGGCTACATGCAATCAATAACATTTTAGGCACCGACTATTCAAATTTTATTCGTAGCAACATTTTATACGCCTTACGTCGTATGAATTCAATTTTAGGGAGAAAGGAGGGGTTTTAAATTTGGTTTGATTCGGGGAACTGCGAATATATACCAACTGAATTGGCAATTTAATTTTCGCATATGCAAGGGACCAATTGGGTTTTTCTGATGTAAAACGAGGAGCGGCAAAGACAACCCTTCCTAATTTATTTAAAAGATTGTACACTCACTTAAAAGCCGATCGAAAATATAATTTGGGGTCAAAAAACTCAATTTTAGAAGCTTATTTGTTTGTTTTATAATAAGTGGCGATTAGAACTAATTAATTACTAAAAGAATTCAAGAAATATCGGACGCAATTACTGTTTAATTTAAGTTTGATTGATCGATAACAAACTCTGCATACCTAAGGTGCGTGACCCACATTATGTTTGGGAGCGTGTCAATCATAAATGACTTCGAAATAACTGGAATAAGTTTATTATATTCGTAGTACGGGTAATAAAGCTACCGTAGAGCCTAGTACATAGGTACGTAGAATGTTCGTCGAATGGCCAAAGTTGCGTACGCCAAGTTCCACAATTATTCGTAGTAGTTAGTAGTTGGTTACTGCGAGCAGTTTGCGAGGCATCCACCGCAAACCACTAAATATTTAAGTAACTTTGTAATATCTAGGTAAATAAAGTTTCGTGTAACAGTTGTGATGTTTTTACAGTTGCTCTAGGTATTATGGATGTTACAATTTAGGAAGCTTACATTAAGTTTTTACACGTTATTCGTCACGTTACAGTTAAAAAAAACCTACAAAAAATAAAATAAAATAAATAGTAGAAAGTTCTAAAAATGCTTAAAACATAATAAAAATATTTTACTTCAAATACACTGGAACAAAATATATACACTTTACTTCACAACCAGATAGATATAATTGTTCATTTCATGCAAGAAACTGAAAGACATTCTAAATTTAGCATACCATTGAATTGAAAGCTTGTAACGATGAAATTTTACATATTTGAGTAATGTAACCGAGCAGACAAACGTAACAAACGAACTTGCTACGATATTGTAATATTTGACAGTGAAGCCACAGTGTATAAATATACAGTAGTACAATAGTACAATACTATGACACAGATGGATTGGCTCCGTACGTTGAATTTGGAACCTTTTAGTTATTCTGCCAACATTAGTATTAAGTAAATACGATCACTAATTTAAAAAAATATCCTTTACGTACATTTAATCAATAGTACATGCAATTTGCAATTAATTTACCAACTTAATCGCATGTCAATCTACAAGGAAATAACACACTTCGTACGTATCACATCTTCTGCTTGTCCCTACACAGTGGCGGAGGTCCCAGACAGCGCCGGGTCGCCGGCAGGGCGGGCGGCACGCGATCTCTCCTCGTTACGTTATGCCACCAAACGAACGATGAACTTTACAGGTTTTACTTTCTTTTACTTTTAGTTTTGTAACTGTCGTCGTGACAGCCGATGTCAGATTGATTACATTAAAAGTTGCCGTCATGAAATTTAAAACACGAAGGACTGATTGTGACAGTTTTAAAGTTGTTTTATTATTACTTTTTCTAAAAAACTTTTTAAGGATCTGGCAGAATTATACGAGTCATGCCATACTTTTCCACAACCCTACGTGGCAAAGATAGAATAAGAAATATATAACAGTAACAAACATAGTCCTCGTGGTCCCAATTTCACATCGTTAAACATTTCGTTTTCACGAGTTTTACATCGACTGTTGCATTTGTATTTGATCATAAACTTGGAAATTCCGGAAGAACGTACAAGTCCGTACAACATTATAATATGACGGGGAGTGAAGACATAAAATCTATGTAACATAAAGACATACGCTACAGTTTACACGATACTAAAACTTTATTCGCAGACAAAGTTGCATCCACGTAACGACTCAACATGAAATGATAAAATAACACGGTTTGATACCGAAACTTGTAGGATAAAGCCAACGAAACATTTTATTGATTTGAGAACTGTTACAGTTTAGTCATAACCGCAGGTTCGACTGACTTTATGGGGAGGGATCTATAAATAGACGTGATGGAAACGGAAAACTGCCGTAACGTAACAGACATACTAAGTTTCCCTTACAGCATTATTCACTACGATGATTGGTATTTAAAATATACGACGGGCTTGTTGGTCTAGTGGTTAGTGACCCTGACTGTTATACCGGAGGTCGTGGGTTCGATTCCCATTCAGGACAAATCTTTGTGTGATGAGCACGATCATTTGTTCTGTGTCTGGGTGTAATTTATCTATAATAAGTATGAATTTAGAAATATATAAGTATGTTTATCTGCTTAGCTTGGGATCAGATAACCGTGTGTGAGTTGTCCCGGAATATTATTATTATTATATTGTGAATTGTCGTATCGATGTAGGGGCCTTTTTCGGTTTTCTTCTACATGCCGAGTAAGGTAATGTGAAAGTTAGTATCTTTGTTAAACGTAACCGAATAAAGGTACTGAGTAAGACGGGCTAAGTTAATAAAGCAACTCTCAAAAATCTTTAGACACTTGATAAATGGATGCTGTGTGTCATACTTTAGAACTGTTCTAGTAGAGAAAATGTTAGGCTATAGCTATTGGTAATAATATACGTTTATCGCTATCAATAAAAAAGTGCTATCACAAATTTACTGCCTAACGAGCTTACGAACCGATAGGTTTGTCTCACAGTGCTTTATTACGATAATAAACTATTATTTATTTATTATGTAGAAAAATATTCTAGCTACAAATGTGGTTAAGGTTTTTTCTGCAAATCTTTACTTACTTCTTTCGTCTTTGGTTTCGTGACATGAAAGTATCGTCATAATCCTACCAGAGTTTGTTTTCATAGTTATTTTGCTCCCCTACTAGCAAAGCGTGATAATTCATACCCTATTTAGTTACAGTCGCCTTAGAATTATAACTGAGAAACTAAAGCTACAATCCGTCTAATTAGTTTTAAGTTATGAGGGTGTAGGATTATGGAACGGGCAAAATTTTAGTTCAAACTAAATCGCTGTTTAACTACGTAGTACTATAAATTATTCAGAATTAAACGATGCTAATAAATTGGAAAACATTTTTGCATGAATTACTATACAAAATAAGACGTTTGTTTAGTTATTTTTACTGTTTTCGAGCTCGTATATTTCCCTATTTCTCTGAGGTATATTAAAACAGTTACAGAGAGGGGAGTGAGGTATCATTTGTCAATAAGTGTTCGGCGATATTGAGCCGACATGTGTATATTGTGTATTTGTTTCGGCCAAACGTTCCCACGCCGAAAGCGTTCCGAGAAAATGTGTATTTAGAAACTATTACGATTATTGTTCCAAGCAAAATTATTAGTTTGAACATTAAACTTTACAATACACGTTTAATTTAAACACGAAATTAAGTAAAGAAATGAATGTTAATAAAAAGCAAAACTAAGTAGAATCTAAAAGCAAAGATGTCTTACTCTTTCTGATTTTGATTTTTTTAGTCTCAACTTGGTACCATAGGTTGGAAAAATTTAATCTCTTAACCTCTGTCTTTGATTTTTGACCATACGGACGGACGGACGGACGGACGGAAATATTATACGATAAACATAAAATAAGAGGATAAAATACAAACGCTTCCATGAAAGCTGCCATCAATCACAAACTTAAAAACTATGAGATCATTACAGTACATCGATCAGTTCAAAGCTAAAAGGGAAGGAAGACATTTAAGAGCTTCTCACAGTTTTTTTATGCTGTTTTCTTATGTAGTCTCCTTAAGTAAAATCAGCAAAATCAATTTATATTATCATTGTTTTAAATGATCCAGGCAAAGCTATCAGTTAGTCTGTCGGACGTTAGGTCTCGCGGAATCTACCTATGAATTTTTGTATTTTACCTTAAGAACCCCATATAAAGCAGGTTATTCCTAATGATTCTTAATGGCTCCTATAAATACATAAACTTCCTCATCTTTATCTGCATTTGGTCAAGTTCATGGGAACATAATATTGATATGTGTTTTGTGTGTCCTTGTCATTTATATGATAAATACATGAGGTAGTTTACAAGAAACTCAAACGCTTTTCCGCGTAAAAATCAATTAAATTATACCATCACATGCAGTTACTTTTAAATTTAATATTTTTTAATAATTAAAAGATGGCTTTTTTCATTATACCTCGTGTAATAAATCCGCAATGGTAACTAGTATTGCATCAGGTGAATCTGTAATTTTCCTTTGATTTAATCACGGAGCAAATACCATTCAATTGATCTAAACTTATTGTACTGGATTTTAGACATAGAATAGAATAAGAATAAGAAATATTTATTTTGTTTAACAATGAGTACATAAAGATAGTATAAATAAAAAGTTGTCCGTCATCATTGACCAGAGAATGGTGTACAAAATTTAAATAAAAAGAAAAAAAAAAGTTAAGGTTACAGCAAAATGTTTTTTATACATAATAAAATTATAGTCAAGAAAACATGCCTATTAATGAGTATTAGACATAATAAATATACATAACAGTTTAATGTTTGTATACCAACTGAAGTCGACGGAAAATATTGCGAATAGTGCCGTTATCAATGGATTACTCTCTCCACACAGATTTAGATAAGATAACCTTACATTAATAGCACCGCTCTGCTGTGATGTTATTAATATTATCACTTGGTAATTAATCGCAATCAGTAATTAGTCATATAGAAATTATTCGAGTACTTAGAAGAAAGGAGAAACCGTAACTTATGTAAGTAGGTAGGTACCTACAACGTAACCAATCACAAACTTTTTAAGTAATTTAACAAAATAGTAAAAGTTATTTTTTGTTCTAAGTTAGGTAAGTACATATATGACTACGTAATTTAATTTACACATTTACATTTATAAACAAAATTAAAATAAATAATACCAAAATAGCTTTAAAATCCTTTCGAACAACTCTACAATGTTTTTCACTCCTACACTTACTAGTGTTTTCGTTGACAAAAGTTGTTTAATGCACGAATAAAAATAGTTTGGCTTATATTTTAACGAGGAATTCAAATTTATAACCTATTGTGTCCTCGTGACCCCCGCGTTGTGCCTCTGAGTCTGATTTATGTGCTTGCAGCTCGAGACGGAAATTCCGCTCGTTTTCCTGAAACAACTGCTGAAAAATGAACGTTTTATACCACAAAACCTCTCACCTACATTTTCAAGTAAAATTCTACTATTTAGACGTATTACAGATGTTCTTTTATTCAAGAAAATGTTAAAAAGAAAATATGATTACCTCATTGTACAAAAGAAACAAATACAAAGCCCATTTCTAGATTATAAAAACAAATGAAAAAGAAAAAATAAATGTTACTTGTTTCTTTTAATAATCTCCAATGAATATTACACAGAAATCCTCAAGTCTTGATTACATGTTTTCAGTATTTCCTTTGAGACCGGCAATAAAAGTTGAATGAGAAAGCCGAGCCGGGATGAAACTACAATGAGGTTACGTAACAATGCAAGAACAGGTAGATAAGATCCTGAAGCAATCCCTGAATATTTGATTTGTAATTCCTGTAAGAATATGCACCTGTATGGAATGTAGCTATGTAGGTTATTTGGAAGCTTTAACATTTACAAGAATTTTACATAAGTAGCAGTACAAATCCACAACAGGCTCTCATTTTCTTTGCTTTCAAAGTGAAGTCTACTTCAGACTATAGTGTAAAATTCATGAAAAGATTACGTTACGTTACGTCTACCGTATAACAAATATACTTTAAGATAAACTTTTGACAAGAGTCAGGACGATCAAAAATCACTTAGCTCAAAGGCGACGAAGGTACATTTTATAGGAAGGCTCTATTTTTCGGCTAGGTGTAGTGACAAGGCCCAATAAAGTGTTGCCGGAAGTCACAAGCACACGCAAGATGTTACCACGGTTCATATTATCATACGAGTAAGAGCCTTCGCTCACGTGCAAGTTAGGGTACACTCAAGTAGTTCGGGACAATCGCGTGTCGATCGAAAATATTGTATTAAATTGATTATTCCATAATAGGTCTTATGTATGTTATTACTTTCACATTTCATATACCTCTGAAAATTGCTTGGAATAAGAGAGTTAATATTTAATGTAGTTTGGAAATAATTATTAAGGAATAATGAATCTAGTGTTCTATTTGCGGGTAAACTATAATTATCCAGAATGAATGGAAATACTATAACTACAACGTAAGTAGTATCAAAGAATGAATTAAATTTCTTAAATATTAAATTTAAATTCAAAAGCAATGAAAAGGTTCTTATATAACTAAACATGTAACAAGTTAAAACCTTCTCATTATATAACGTCATTCTTCTAAAGAATGGGCACAAAACTCCTAAAGACAATATACAGTAAAATATCTAATTAGAAAACTTGAGCAAAGAAGTATTAGGCTAGTCCTTCATTTCAATTAAACCTGGTCTTCAGAACTCCCAAACGAAGATAAACGATGGCTTTTCTTAAACGAATCGGCTCCAACTTTGTTGAGAGAACTTTATAAGTAGGGCAGTCCTTTTAAAAGTAGGTTGAAACTTTACGAATGACATCAAATTAAAAGAACCGCATTTGTTTTATTGTATTAAAAGAATAACGACAAGAATGTATAAAAGCTATTTCTTTGCTTTATATAACTTTAAAAAGTATGCATAAAGTTTAATGGATAGTTTCATATTTCGCGAAAAAACGCAATGACAATACATTTTGTGGAAGTCTGGCAAATATCAATCCGTTGTACTTTTATAAACGAGTTGAGGAAATGGAAGCACTTTGTAACAGACAGATGCTCCAATTTGATTCTACAACGCGAAGGTAATATATCATGTCAAACTATTCTTTTTTTAATCCATAAATAAATATGACAGACAAATGCAGCCTCATTTGTTGAGTAAATAGATTTTCTTTAAACATGCCTATCGTAGACTTAGGTAACGTAAGATAGGTTTCGTGAAGGCTGATTATAATAAAAATATGTCTTCGATAAAAAATACAATAAATAATCTTTTAAAATATGATATTTATATTCGAGTTTTATTATTGGCATAAGTAGGCAGCCTGCAGTTTTTTACCGCAGTACTCTAGAAAAGAAATCCTTAAATATTATAGACGTAAAAGGTATAGTCGTTTTGTCGCAAAAAGTTACTCTATCACACTTTATCATCTTTGACTTATTTTTGTGGTAGAGAAAAAGTTGAATATCCGTTATTAAATATGAAAATGTAGCATTAAAGATATTGTTCATTTTGTAGGCGACAATACCTCCACCAATTTGGTACTTAATATAAAAAAAAACAGGTAACTAACCATTTCTTTTTCAAATATACTTCTTTGCTTATTTTGACAAAATAATCGTAACTATATTGATACAATACATTCAATTACACTCCGATAATAATCCGTCTTTAACTTGGGTTACTTTAGTCTCAAAGAAGCTTTTGGTGTCGATAAAGACTATATTCGAGTAACTTGAAGCAAACCGATCTAACTTCCTTAAGTCAATGCGCTTGGGATCGCTAAAAGCTTTACTGAACGTCTTTGAAAGTGTCGTGAAAAGAGGTAGGTACGGCAAAGGCTTATCGGGCTTCGAGAGCCTTTTGATTTTGGCTCTTATGGCGAAACTTAGCAAAGAGGTTGAATAAAGTTTTTATTTGAAGTAATAGTTAGTAATAGTTTTGTGATAAAAAATATTTGGCAGAAAGTGGACAAATTACATTATGCGCGATTAAACAATTAGAATGTTTTCTGATAAGATTACTGAATTAAGACTTTTCTCGCATATTATTTAAACAATTATATTTAATGATAATTAAACTCGTGATCTTCAATGTTACAAAAATGCACAAACAAGATCAATAAACTCATTTATACAAGAGTTCCAAAAAAACATAAAATTAAATCAGCGCGTTGAAGTCTTTTAAAAGAGATTAAATTTTAAAGTTTATTAAACTCTACGTAACACAAAATATAGGTCAAAAACGTGCGAGATAAGTATATTATTACCTACAAGTAACTTAATTTTTTTTTTGAAAAAGTTATGGGTGTAATGGCAAATTGATGGGAAATAGTCAAGTGTTCCTTGTAATGTCATTATGGTATTGCAACGTCAGTCGGCGATGCTGCGAGCGCGCGCCGGCAGGTGTTGCCGGTGTTATGCACGCCTGCACTGTAATCCTGACTTCCTCCAGCCACAGTGGCGTGATTATGATCAATATTTACGCAGATGTGTCACTACACCGTGCTATTACGTAATATCAACGTTTGTTTAGCTAGTGGTCGAAACAAGGACGAGCTGCTGGCTAGTGCCGGCTGGTGACGACCCGGCCACTGCATGCGACACTCGACGCACAATTATATAATAACCTTCCTTATCACCATTTATAACTCGACCACATGGAAATATTGGCCTTACACTTTCTACTACGAATTACAGATTAACTTAACCTGCAGAAAATCGCGAACAGCGAACCGAACTCTACTTTATTAATACAATTCAAATAAACATTAAACCTCAACATAACCGTATTTAACTACTACCAATGGGGTGTACGTTAATAAATTACACACAAATCGCTATCGTATTCATGAAACTGCTACGAAAAGCATGTAACGTACGCAACACCGGGGGAAAATCGTGAAAAGTCATGTGTCGACGAAATCAGCCGTTCCGGAGGTCACGACGTGCGGAACAGCTGATCGGGTAAAATATCGAAGTTAAGAGAGCAGGAAGAGTATGATGGGGTGTACTCACCGGCTGCGGTAATCAGCCACCACCAGCAGCAGCAGGCGGTGACGAGCGCCCGAGCGCCGGTCATCTCAGCGGCAGCGCATTATACGCGCGCTCTCGCCGGCCGCCCCGGCGGACTGAGCGCCGCACGATCGATGCTCGCTCGCGCCTCTCGGACACGCACCCTCCCGGCGAGCCGCCCCGCGCCCCCCGCCACGCCCCGCGCCCCGCGCCCGCCCCCGCCGGAGCCCGCCACCATTTTCCGAGTTTCCTTAGAGAGCGCGCGCGCTGCCCTCTTTTCTGGCGGATCGCTGACCGCCCCTAATTGATTGGGCCCGTTCACTTGCCGAACACGTTTTAGGTCAGTTCAGCCGCAGAGGCGCTGCGCCCCCTCCTAGGATCCTGATCTGTAAAGCTGATAGCTCTACGCAAAACGAGAAATGCATTCAGTCATATCGAGACTTTATGCAATTTAATTTTATGGTTGATAAATATATTTATGGCCGTGTCGCATAAAACTTTAATTAAACAAACTTTTAAAAAGTTTTTGTAGTTTAAAAAGCATCGGTTACATGTTTGGTAAAGGTTTGCATAAAATTTTCTATAAGAATTTAATAGAGCTTCGTAACTTCAAATTTAGGTTTCTGCCTCTTAAAGTTTGCGGGCTACATGTGTATACAAATATATATACTTCTGTATCGGTAAAAGAACAGTAAACATAAATCCTACGTTTGTTGGGGCAATAAAGTCATTTTTTTATTGAACATTCAGTCATGCTCGTGCTATGTTCAGTGGGGTGAGCAGAGAACGATGTCAATTGAATGACATTGCTTTACAATACAAAAAAAAAATATTTATAAACTCAATGTCGAGTAAAATCGCGCATATTTATTCAGCTTTTGGGAAGAAAGGGTATTCAATTGAAATATATAAATTATATATTAAGCGCATGAAATAACTAAGAACGGTTTTCATAAGTCATGTAATAATGGTGTATGTAGCTACCATATTATGAATTTATGATAACACAAAGTTAGATCAAAATCTAAAATAATTGTGTTTAGGATATTTCTTCCGGTAGTTCTGGTAGATAACAAAATGCAATAAATTGGTAACGGCTTCAAATGGTGCCTCTCCAAAAAAGTTTCAAAGCGTGCGTGTCAAAAATAGAGTTTCTAGTGATTTTTCGAGCTATTTCACGAATACTTAAGATTTACTTTTAAAATATGCTCTATAGCGCTCCAAGCTTCAAAACGAGCCAGTAAAGCGGCACTGTGGATTCTATCAAACACCTTGCCGATAACAAAACATATGCATCAACAAACCTATACCGAAGAATAGTAAAAAAAAACAGAAGTTCAGTGACCTATTGACATGTCTACCGAATGTTGGGCACCTGCGTCTGCTACGCGTACGCCAGACATCATACATCACTACTTGAAGCGTCATGGCGTAATCTAAGCTATAAAAACCCGCCAAATGAGCGTGGACAAGAATGGAGTGCTTACTACGTAGTGCTTACACAATACTGACAATAAGCACAGCTTTTGACAACTTGCCATAGGTCGAAGTTACATCGTTTCAAGGAACTGTAGCCAATTACCCAATTATGTAAATTGATCTGCTAACTAATTGACTTAATAAATTGGGTTCAATACATATTTTGTGCGTCCAGTACTTTTACTATTGGAGTCTTAGTCACTAAGTTGTACCTTATTCTGCCCTAGTAAATGCGGGAGAAAATATTTAAAGACTCCTGTGCACCGGAGTTCTTCTCGACTACCGTGACCAGGCTAAAATACATTCGTCATCAACCGAGACGGTGTGTATAAATATTAAAATAAAATAATTGATTTTATGTTATTTAACTTCGTAGTGTAAGTATCTAATGCTACTGAGCTAAACTACTGGGTATTCCCATCCAAAGTTTGCGTACGATTTCCATTTTTTTTGCTAAAACGATAATGTAATATCTGCCTGTAGTTGGCCCACAGCTGGGCAAAAGCCATTTTTCATATAGAGAATAGTAATATATATATATATATTCTGATATACCTAATATCAGAATATATATTATATTACTATTAGTTACTATTTGAATCAGAGTTTCCTCGAGAAGCCATCGTATACCGGTTGTCTAGGTCTCAGTCGGAATACGGAGTTTCTCACACGTACTTAATTATATTTATCTTTTATAGCAGACAAACCGGAAGTAGGTTGGTATACATAGTATAGATAAAAAGGTACACCGCTTTTCGGCAAGTCTATCAAATTGGAGATGCGGTGCGACAGTTTTCGGCGTACCGTATTGGAAAAGGCAAAAATATGTAGTTTCAAAGTAGTCACTTACCAATTTTTTCAGCATAAAAGTTTATTTAGTATTTCCTACCAGAATCTAGCCAAAAGACATAGCATCGTTTTTGTTTTAACTTTTTAAATGTTGTGTGTAAAAATGTTTCCCATTTTTCGAGGTATTTTAAATCGCTTATTTACTTTCAAGTACTTTCCACTAATGGTAAAATTAAAATTGATGTTTTTCGTGTTGGTCCTCGCGCAATGTGACTTTATATTTATATATATATTTTACATTTAATACTATATTTTCGTAATACTGTCGTCAAAATACAAAAAGTAAATTAATATATTTGCAGCCTAAAAGATGGTTCAGTTTTGAAAAATGTCAATGCAACACTGAAAACGTCACATTTTCCCATTTTCCAGGATTTTGACGTTTCTCTTGTCATTAGTGTCAATGTCTAACATTCGCTCAGCTCCTCACTGGTAGATTAGCAAAAACAAAATCAAAATTAGTAAACACATAAGATAATACTAGTTTGTCATGTTATTTTTAGAAAATAACAATCAAATGCAGCAAATTAATATGCTTTGAAGCAGTTCTAAATACAAAGTTTTTATTTCCTACTCTTGAATGATCCACAAACCAATAGTTTGTAACCAAATTATTAAATTTAACAAGCAAATGAAAGTAAAGCGCGGCTATTACGATGTTTTCGTAAGAACATGTGCCAAGTATTCGTCCAGCGTCGCCGTGAGACAGTACGACAACGGCGTGTACAAGAACTACACGTACTCGGAGCTGTACGGCGTGTGCGAGTACATATCGCAGAACCTGCAGCAGGTGAAATGCAACAAGGGCGTCATTGGTCTGGTGTCGGAGAGGAACATCATCATACCATGTGTCATAGCCGCGTAAGTACATTATTTGGTTTCTAACAGCTCTCCCACTACATTCAAAACACTTCTTTTTTCTCTTAAAATATTGTGTTGTAATTAAAAAGTCTATTTATATTTTTCCAGTGCTCACAAATGCTGCACCACATTCATGTTTGTGGATCCGAGCCAGGATATAGAGGCGTTAGCAAAAGATATAGATTTTACCATAATTATCACCATCAAGAACCAGGCTGATGATGCAAATTCTGAATTATTTGGGAAAAAGCCCGACAGAACTGTGTCTGTATTTGATATGACTATTTCTTTTTACAACTTAGATATTACAAGTGAATGTAACAGTAAACATATGCCCCAATATTCATTCATAGCAATGACATCAGGTAGCACCGGAGAACCAAAACACATTCAAGTTCCTATACAATGCATACAACCCAACATAGATGATTTAACCAAAATGTTTAATATCACACAGCATGATGTGATATTCTTCTCCACACCCCTGACTTTTGACCCGTCTATGGTAGAGATATTGTTAGCCTGCATGAATGGAGCATCTCTACTTATAGCTCCAGATAAAGCCGATATATTGTTCCCTGAGAACAAAGAGAATTCCATCACTTTCTGGCAAACCACACCATCGAGATTCTTGCAGTACTCTAATGCTGACATCAAGAACAAAATCTTGAGTGCCGATTCTACACTTAAAATACTAGCTCTAGGAGGGGAGCCACTGAGTAGTATCAAAAGGTTAAGAGACTTGAAGAGTTGGGAGAACATGACAAGAATATTTACCATGTATGGGGTCACTGAGATGTCCTGCTGGGCGTGTGTGGCAGAACTTGATCTTAACAGGATACTAACAGACAGAGAGGTGCCATTGGGGAACTGTCTCTCTGAAACACAACTCATTGTTGATCATGCCAAAGAAAATAAAAATAACGGGAAAATTATTTTAGGTGAGTTGACTTATACATAAATAAATGTTAATGATAAATAATGGGTTCAGGATATAACTATGATTATGTTTCAGTGAGCAAAAGTAGAAAGTGTGTTATTCTAAACAAAAACCTTGGAGGTGATGAAGAGAACTGCCTGAAATTTGTAGACACTGGAGATATAGGTGAAATACGATGTGGAACTGTATACTACAGGGGCCGCAGAGATGATATCATCAAAAGATTTGGACAAAAGGTAAATCTGCAGTCAATAGAGGCTACCATCATGCAGTGCCCGAGAGTGAAGACCTGTGCATGTGTGTGGCTTCCCAAACCAATGCTCCTTGCTGTATATTTTTCGTCGGAAACCCTAAACAGCCAAGAACTATCAGATTTTCTAAAGTGTAAACTAGATGATAAGCACTGGCCTGATAAAATAATAAGAGTAGACAACTTACCAACCAATCCACATGGTAAAATATCTAAGCAAATATTATCCAGAATGTTTGAAAGAATAGTGACTATGCCACAAACCATAGATTCTTTGAAAGCTAACTTCTTAAAAGAGTTGAAGATGGCAATGAGTAAAAGTTTTACCTATGACCAGATAAAGAACAAAGACTTCTTCTCCATTGGAGGAACTTCATTCCTGGCGGTGGCTATGTGCAACAGGCTGTCCCTGACCTGCCCACAGTTTGGCAAGATGATTCTGCCTTACTTAATGTCACAAAGAAATACTATTGATGAGATTATACAACTAGCTTTTAAAGAGATATGTGTGGAAGAAGCTAAGCCTAAAAGGCGCATGAAGAGGCTCCGGTCGAATCCTGAGACTGTTGGTCAGATAGAGTTTGCACAGAAGAGATCAAGCCTCACATCCGCGGACAATAACCCGGTTGAGTTCATGGTGCTGTGGTCCTATGACACTGGCAAGTGTGTGGATGCTTCTCCTGTGCTCTTCCAAACAGGATTGTAAGTATATCAAACATACTGCCTATTCTAAATTCTGCCGATATTAAGTTCAGATAAAAATATTCAAGATGATTGATATGGAACTTAAAACTGATCAGTCCACAATTATACGTGTAGTTGTCGAATGTAGATCTAAAATAAACGATATTGTTCCAGCAATCTATACGTCGCAGTGGGCAGTCACTCTGGTAAAATCATAGTAATGGACGCCATCACGGGCGAACTGCAAGGCATGTTGTCGCTCAACACGAGGATTGAGGCGTCCGTGTTGTGCACGAACGACGAGTTCGTGACGTCACCGTGCGGCTTCGTGGGCGGCTACGACGGCAGCATCGTCTGCTTCTACATGCTCACATGCATGGAACGGTGGCGGATCAACATCCGGTCCATGATTAAAAGCAAGGCGGTCTGCCGTAATGGGTATCTGTATGTCGCGTCTTATGACGGCAATGTTAGGTGCATTGATGCGAGGGTATGTATTCTGTTTTCTGTATTAATAACTTTAGCTTAAAAATATATTGAGCTGCTGGTTTTCACGATTACACAAACTCATTAGTGTAGGACAACATTTGCAGATTATTTTGGGTCTTTTTTTCTGCAAACCTTGCAAATGAAAGTTTGCGCTCATTAAAGTGATCAGGGGGCTAAAAAACATAAGGTACATTTACTAATATAACACTATGTAGGTATCGCTCAGTGAAACCTGATATGTTACTGCAAACTATCCTTATAACTTACGAAGATCACAGTTGACGATGTACTACATTGATATAACGTAAGCATTAGGCGTTAGAAGTTTTGCGCCGCATAAAAATATTTGAGCAATCGTCGAGAGACAGAAAGGAGTAATATATTCAAAGAAGCGTATATAACGTGGTTTATAGGGGATTATAATCGGCTAATGATAATTATGCAACCATTGACTTAACAACTGCCTCGTCGGCCTAATGGTGCTAAGCGCGACTGCTACGCTAGAGGTCATGGGTTCGATTTCCAAGTCGACCAAGGTGTTATTGGGTTTTTCTATGAAATTCTCAGTAGCAGGTCGGAGTTTGGATTTGTGCTCGGTTAGTGGCAATAGGCTCGCCCCCTATTACATGGGACCTAAAAAAGATACCGGCGAACTGTGGGTGTACATTGGTACACCACTGCCTAACCCTTCGGGGATACAGGCGTGATGGTATGTTATGTTATTGACTTAACGAATACTTTAAGTATGCTAGTAAAAACATCGCAGAGTTTTCAAATATGTAATAAATTCAACCTGTACTGCAACACACCAATAATATCTCACTTTTCATTACTTTTAGATTATGTTTTTTAATATTTTATGTAAGTATATGAAGTACCGAACTGTAATATAATCTTTCTGATAACATTGTAGTCAAGCGCTATCCCAACTAATTCATGTTGTTCATATATTCTGATAAGCTCCGTAGGTACTTTATAACGAAAGCAAAATATCTGTTTATTCATATTATAGCCTGATATTTTTTAATCGCCAGACAGAGCACTGATAAGTATATATTGCAAAGGGGCATTCAAGCTATAGTACTAACTTTGTGCAAAAGTAGAAAGCCAATTACAGCAATAATAAAATCAATAAGGTCGATTTTCCCCTACCTTTTATACATACGGTTAAAATTGATGTTTTTTTTTAAAGCTGTCGTGGTCAAATTGATTTTAAGCTACAATTTATGCGATCAGTAAGTATGCAAGCATTTTGAAAATTACAATGTTTCGCTCCTTCCTGCAAATAAAATAAAAAGTTCGCACCTCAGATACCAGGTACATGAAAAACGTTATTCTTTGTTCGTACGAAATAAACAAAGAAAACCAGTAGGTATTTGATTAGCGCAAGAGACGTAAACTAGGCGTTAGTCATAATCACAGCAGGAAATAGCATTAAAATATAAAATATAATAACAACATCGAACGATGCTATTAAATAAATGCTGTTATTGTTACGCAAAGATTTCAGGAAATCGCCTAGGTATATAATACATTTCTTTCTACTGACGAGGGCCCATAACAGCTAGGTCTGTCCTATGAGAACTTTTTCTTAGAAGAAATTTGCTATAGGTATAGATTTTATGCGAATATAATGACCGGCCGATTGCTAGTCGGAGATGGACGACAGCGGAGCACTAGTATTAGATGCCGTTGGCAGCTTGGGGTACGCAAAAAGGGACAAAGGAAAAATACTACCTAACAACAAATTTCTTAATTTTTAGACTGGAGGACTCATAACCACGATCGACATTACCGACCAGGCCATATCAGCGGACCTCGTGCTCGCTAAGAACGAGTTCGTGTTGCTCGGCACACTGTCAGGGGTGTGCGCGTGCATACAGACCACCACCAACATGCTGGCGTGGCGCGGCTCGCTCAGCAGCCCGGTGTTCGCCAGCCCCGTGCTCTACGACGACGACAAGTACGTGGTCTTCGCTGAAGTCAGCGGAGATATACACTGCAGGACTGTGGAGAAGGGTATCAAGGTAAAACTAATAACAACTATTATATTTTTATTTTAACTGTCAATATTGCCTGAGTGGTAACACCAGCCTCCTGACTAGCCAAGGCCTCTGCTCCTTTATAAAGTGACCAAGCATTCAAGTGTTGGTTTCATTGCAATATTTATTCGTAGAAATTCATAAGGGTGCGTCCACATCTGACGAACGAGCAATACACGAGCAGCTCGCGAACCGCTCGTGGCATGCTCGCGAGCCGCTCGCGAACATGCCGCGAACGCACTCATGTCAATTACGTCATCTGACAGACGTGCGCGCGCCGCTCGCGGCATGCTCGCCAGCATGTCACGAGCGGTTCGCGAACGGCTCGCGAGCAGCTCGCGAGCTGCTCGTGTAGTGCTCGTTCGTCAGATGTGGACGCACCCTAAGAATTACAACTGTTGAAGCCTATTGTCATCACTTAAGGTCAAATGACCTGTCAATTAACATAATATTACAGCACAGCTCTGTACCGACAAACATGAAAATTAAGTACTTAAAATTAGATAAGCAAAAATTTATTGACACGTTACGCATTTCAGATTTGGAAGTATCAGGGCGCCAAAGGAAACGTATTCTCGTCGCTCTACGTGAAAAAAATAGATAAATTGAAATGGCAGATGGTGTTTGGTTGCCACGACAAAAAAGTGTACAGCCTTCATGTAAAGAACTTCCAGCCAAGCTTAAATTGGAAGGCACAACTTACCGCCCCTGTGTATTCAACGCCCTGCGGCTTGACCGACCGCCTTATATTAGCTGCGGCGAATAATGGAAAACTCAGCATACTGGATTCAGACCACGGCACCATAATTGAAGAGCATAACTTGCCTAACGAAACATTCTCGTCTCCTGTAGCATATGGAGACTACATATTTATTGGCTGCAGAAATGACCATCTTTACGCAATTAGATACGTTTTGAACTTGTGAAATGTGACACATCTAGTCTAGAATTGGTGTTAAAGTTAAATTATTTAACAGTTTAAGTATAATTCTCCTAATAAACATAAGGAAAAACACTGTGTTATTTATTGTCCTTGTTTCCCTTCATATGAAATAAAACACCTTGTCATAATTATAACTTTTATTCATGATCTTACACAACATATAGGTATAATGAGCATTCATAAATTTTGACTTGTTACAAGTATGATATGGTTACAGAATCAAACAATTACCAAATTGGAATGCATAACATCTGGTACAAATAACCTACCACTTGTGCAGATCATAATAGCTTTGTATACTTAAAAAGCAGCCTTAAATAAAGTATAAATTCCTTTAAATATTTTTTTTTGGCAATAAAATGCATAAAATCATGTTTGGAACACCTGGGAGCATTGTACATACATTAATACTTGATCTACTGTTGGTACATCTAAGCTCTTAAATATTGTTAACCCAAAATCCCTAAGAATATTGTTATTGATGCCAGAACAGTTCTTAAACAAATATAAAATTAACAAGCAATGTACATAAATATGATATATGATAATTCACTGTTCTTCCTCTCCAAGCTCCACTTTAACCTTAGAGAAGTCAAACTCTTCACCCGTGCCAAACTTGTATATTTTGATCACATCTAAGCAGGTAGTCTCAAAGTGTGTGGTAGCATCATAAGACTCAGATATAAAGATTTGGCTTTGAGTGCCGTCATCCAAAGGTTCATAGTAGTCCGATACAGACACGAACTTCTGCCTGATGGGTCCAAGGAGGTCTAAGCCAGGCTTGATCTCAGACTCGGGATCATTGGTCTCAACAGTGGTGGACACCATGGCAATGAACCAGCCCTTGGCTGCCACTTGGTGTGTGTAAGACACAACAGATATGTAAATGTCAGAATTCCTGCCTACTTGTTTCTGAGGAATGATAATTTGGGTGGATAGAGCATCCTTAGTGTTCGGAATGGGATGATCCAATAAGCAGATGCACCGGATGACTTGAGCCTTCTTGCGGACACGGTCAGGTACGTAGCTGGGGTCACAGTACACTTGCTTACATTTGGCAATTTCATTGCCAGAGCGTACTCCGACAACTTTTCCACCCTCTCCAAGAACTATTTCATCAATAGGTTTGTCAAGCATGTAGGTGCCTCCATAAATAGCAGAGAGACGGGCAAAGCCTTGAGGCAACTCACCTAGACCGTACATAGGGTACAGGTAGGGAGACTTTCCATATCTTGCCAGTGAGTCAGAGTACAATTTTATGCGGCGGATTGTCTGTATAGCAGGTTGTTGGAGGTAGTTATCATTGAGGTAGAGGGCAAGTGCATGGCCGGTGAAGTCTTGAGTGTTCCTATCAAGACCGAATTTGTCATAGAGCGACTGCATGTTTGCCGTACTCGGATCAAGATCTTTCCAGGTCTTGGCATCATCTTCCTGGAAATCTTGTACATAGATCAGGAAGTTACGGAAGCGCCTCTTCTCGAACATCCCCATAAGATCAGACGCTAGCGCCTCCTTTTGGTCGACGGGCACTTTCGATATCTTTCCTCCTTTATAGACATAGCTGCCTTCCACAGATTTGAATTCCAAATATCGGGTCACACCCGTGTGAATGAGTAGTTTCACAAGAAGCCCATTGGCCATTAAAAGCTTAGGAATCAAATCTACATTCCAGTCGCGACCTCGGCCGTATGTTTCGTCAGGGGCCGGTGCGTTGAACTTTGCGAACAATTCTTCTAACGGGGTAATTGACGCAGATTCACCGCCGTAGTACTTATTACGATCAATGTGTAATACCTTTTTTCCGGACACGGAGAGCATTCCACTGAGGATGCATTCCTTCAACCCGGTTCCCAGAACTATTGCGTCGTATTCTTCATCCATGTTGAGAGTTACAATAGAAGGTTTTCCAATACGAAATAGCAAACCGGGAGGTAAATGTCAAAATGTCGGAAAGAATATGGCCGACTTCGGTGACGTCGACGTGTGCGTTAGTGATGTCCTTAAAACTAATTTTAGTCGATCTTCCTATTTTTTTTTTTATGATATCTTATTTGAATTTCATTGAAATAAAACTACTTCAAACAGATTCTACTTCGGTCGGTATATATTTAGGTAATTTTATAGTCGCGGGCAGATCTTACGACTAAAATCTTAACATATACCGCGATAGAACATGCACGTAAACGGTTACGTTTACGTGCATGCTCGTTTACGGGTACATTTAATGAATGTATAAATGTATTTTATTTTATTTTTCTATCATAACTCAAATACTCTGTAACTACCTATCCTTTTTTGCAAGAAACGTTATCAGCACCTTGGGTTAACACCACCTTTTGTAAATATTTAACAGTACTTTTTACTTTAAATATGATTATAATATACACCCAGTAGAAATCAGATTGAAGTTGTCCTATTTTGTGTAGATAACTTTGTTTCACACATTATTATAGTATTTTTATAGTATTCTTAAGTTGTATTGTAGTATAGTATTGTATATATATATATATTTATATGGGCCTTGATGCCTGAAATAAATGGATTAATAATAATTAAAATAATTATTATTATTAGTATAATTTTGCAAGATTAATCTGTACTTAGTTCAATTTAATTGTAACTTTAGGAAAAATATACTTAGTTTAAGTAAATGCAATAAACTATCCATTTTAATTGGTCAATAGTAAAAAATTAAATGCCTTAAATCACAAATGAATACAGTACCTCATTATTTATCGCATGAACATTTTCACAACTCTATTATTTATTTACTGAAGTATAGAAGTTGCCATTATTTGATTTTTCCCATTATATAAGGTAAAGCCCAAAATTATAAACTACCTCAGTCAAGACAATCCTGAAATTGTTGTAAATTTTTCGGTTGCAGTTTTTCTTTGCAGAATAGAGTGCTGAATGTATGCGAAACTTAATGACTGCTAATTCGTATATAACGTTCAAAACCATTTTGAAACATTTTTGTTAATGGGATGTATCTTTTAGTATTCAACTTATTTTCCTTATTTTATAAATAACTGAAACATAATAAAATGGTTTTAAGAATATCCCAGTTTGTTTGAAAGTTATGTCTGGCCACCCTGGACCTCTTTTGTCACTGTCAGTTGCCTGTCGACCAAGCAGTGAAGCAAGCAAGTGTCAGTCATTGAGTTCAGTCAGTCTGTCACCCGTCTCGTCGGTTTTGCTTGTTTTTAAGTTTCGTACTCTTTCGTGTTTAAAAGCACTATCGTGATCAAACTGTAAAATATTAATTGTAAAAGTCTCAATAATGTGTACTACTGGGCCGTTGTCAAAATTTATCTCAACGTCTAGTGATTTTTTTAAATAAGTATGTTAGTGATGTGTAAATCTGTGAACAGGTGACTTCCTACCATATGTTTCAATTGGTACGGCACATTCTCCCTCAATCACCATTTACGAATACATCTAAACATAGTGTGGCGACACAACAGTTTTAAATGAAAGGTAAAAGTGGGGTGAAAACCGTTCAGATGAATAAAAATGTCAACAGAAGGCAGTGGAGAGACACCTGCTACTGTGCCATGTTTACCCGGGGCACCGGAACAAACCTATCTGTTCCCGAAAGCGAAAGGGCACTCGAGATCTATAAGTCATGGAGGGACTCCCATGCTTGCGGGAAACCCCGCAGCGCCGCGGCCGTCCCTCAAGTCTGCGATGCGCGGGCACCAGCGCGCGCTGTCGCACGGCCAGATTGGCGAGGGCGGGCGCGCGGCGTCAGGGCCCGGCCACAGCCGCACCGGCAGCCGCACGGACTTCATCCTGCCGCCGGGGCACCGCGAGCCGCCCGCCGCCAGCGCGCAGCCCCGGCTGGCCTCCGTGCGCATGCAGCACTCGCGCCAGGCCTCCCGCTCCGATTCCATCTACACCATCCGGCGCGCGTCCGTCGTGGGGCCCTGGAGGAGAGCTGCATTCTGGTTGCTGCGGAGACAGCAGCCGTCTGTTGATAATCGTCACCTCATAATCACTCCTAACCACTTGGTGCCTGACAAAACGCCTCCCAAAGACCACCCCAATGGGAACAGATGCGACAATCAAATTAGGACTACAAAATATACTCTGCTATCATTTTTACCGAAGAACTTATTTGAACAATTCCACAGGATTGCCAATGTGTACTTTATATTCATAGTGTTGTTGAACTGGGTGCCCGCCATCAGTGCGTTTGGTAAAGAGGTGGCTATGCTGCCAGTTTTGTTTGTGCTTGGTGTGACTGCCGTCAAGGACTTGTTTGAAGACCGCAGGAGACATAATTCTGACAAGAGAATAAACAACTCATTTTGTAGAGTCTACAAAAAGTAAGTGGATATTACCTTTCTATGATAACCATAAGGATTATGTAGCAGTAGTAAAGAAAGAATATTTCAAGTTTCTGACTTAAACTACCTACAGGTGATAATCATTAAATTATGATGTGGGCAGGCCACCAGCCATAGTCGAACAGACATCTGTTAGAAAAGCTTTAAAAACAAAACCTTTATTTATGCACACCTGCAAAATACCCACATAAATGTAATAAGTTGTCACAGCATTAATAAAATGAGACATTAATAACTAATACCTATCCCTTTGGTAAACAAACAAAGGACAATATTATACTTACCTAGGTACCCATAAACCCATTACAAAATAATAATGAATCTATGCATTCAACTAGTTGTAAAAGAAACCGCGTCACGACAATATGCAAAATAATTAATGACGTCGATACCACCAGACTAACTTATTTATGCATTTAACATTATAACTAAAAAAATGCCATATCATTAAAAGGAATTTGAATCACTCGTAATTAGTCCGAAATCATTGTCAAAAATTACCACATGCAACGATTTTACCTAATGGCGTGACTCATAGATACTTAATAATATTGTGCTTTCTATTATTACGTATGTACATGAAATCGAACTAATAATATACCGTTAAATCAATGTAGGGTAGACCTCACGTTAATAATAATAGTGGTTTACGAAAATCAACCTTATGTGTAGTAAATAAAGGTGTGAAATGCTACACGTTATCGGAGGTTTACTGTACCCTTCAGCGTTGGACATCGTAAATATATCAAGTAGCTTTTCCAATAAGTGTCATATAATGATAAGTATGCGTAGGATTTTTAACAGATATTAGTGACAAGTGGTGGCTATAATAAAACAGGTTCTTTTCTAGTCCAATCTTTGGCACAATATATAAAATAATTCATACATTTCACTCAATTTATATTCATATTAAATGTAGCCTACATTATAATAACATTAGTATGATCATAAAATAAATGAGCAGATGAATAAATGTGCATTTTTATATCATCTAGGTACTAACCATAATAAAGGCCAATACCGGCTCAAAAACACCAGTAGCGCAGAAAACTAAACGCTCGGCTGCCGCACTAAACGGGTCATTAATTGCGATTTTAATCTATTGTGTGCCAGTAACCAGGAGTGTCCTTTTCCTTATCTATAAATGCCGATATTATCGAATTCAAAGAATAAACACTTTACCTTATACCTAGCTAAGTGTCTGTATTATTTATCAAGAAGTCCACAACTTGACCACTCAGACCTTTATTTCTAGTTGGGTTTCCCATGAGACCGAATGAACGGGATAAAAAGTATACTTTGACCTTAGTCCCAGTCTACCTTTCTGTCAGTTTTCATTACAGTCGATTCTCTGGTTCACTCGTGGGGAGGTACAGAGTTAATTTCACATTAAATATTGATAGGAGCAACCGAGTAAAGCACAGTAACGTTTTGCTGGCGGGAATGGGTGATAAAATATTTAATTAAAAACGTGCAAAGTTTTCTCTGACTCACACAGAACACTACGTAGTTGCCTTTCAGCATAATTTTGTTAAAACATGTATTACTATTAGGTATTGTTGTCAATCCAATTAGTCAATGGCTAATTATTTAGTATTTTTATAATCTTACTAGCGCTAATGACGATATGTGTTCAACTCGCTTGTCAAAGGCTTCAACCGCCCTACTTGCCTCTTAAGAGTAATAAGTAGCACGTTCAAGAACAGGTATGATCCCTCAAGAATTGGTTATCGAAAAACACAAGCTTGTAGATGTACACTGTACAGGACTTCAAAATCAGTCAATTTATACATCAAACTAAGTACCTATAAACTTTTGCAACCTGGGAAATGCTCAGATGCATTATTTTACGTAACGTATTAATGGCAATATTATGCATA
Source organism: Autographa pulchrina (assembly GCA_905475315.1). NCBI lineage: Eukaryota > Metazoa > Arthropoda > Insecta > Lepidoptera > Noctuidae > Autographa > Autographa pulchrina. Next base: position 13,183,670 of record FR997771.1, on the reverse strand, counting down.
AACCAGCGAATGTCGTCATCTAGATCCCATTTGATTAGAAGCCTGTTTATTTATTCTATTCATTTAATTTCCTCTGTATATATTCTTCACACAATCCTCTATCGTTATTCATATCGGATATTTTCTTTCGTTTGTCTCTTTTCTTACCGTCTACATTTCAGTTTAATTAACTTATTTTTATTCATAAATACACACGGTACACAGGAAGTCAAATTAATTTAAAAAACCTTCAATAGTATCTAAGTAATGTTGACGATAAAACAATATTTGAACTGTATAAAAGAACTGATAATATTTGATGCCTATTTATAAGAACATACACTTATTTTAAAAGTCTAATAGATAACAATAACCATTAAATATTGTTATCACTTATCAGACGCATTATAAAGAACATTGCCGCGAAGTAATGACACTAGTTACAGAACAAAATTTACCAATAAAAAATCACTTTCCTAGGTATAATTCTAGGGCTTTAATTTTCGTAAGACGCTCCTAGAAATTTTAACTAACTTAAAATAAATAGTTTTCTCTAAGCAATTTATCACGAGGTTAACGGTTACTAGAGAAATATTTTGTATACCTATACCAAAAAATCGTGACTATTCATCAAGAAAGTTATAAAATGTAAATTTAGAAATATTCCAAATGATTACGGTTACGCACAAAATTTTTGCATAAAGCAAAAATTAAGAACTTTAAAGCTGGGTATCGACTTCGCGCTCCGAGAGAGCGAACATTGGCGCGCGTTCCAGCCGCGCGAAATGGATACCAGTTTGGAACGCGCGCCAATGTGTTCGTTGGAGCGCGCGAACGCGGAGCGGTGCGTTCCGTCGGGCGTCGGTTTTTTACCGCGCATCAATCGTGGCGCGCGCGCCAATTGAGACGGGTCGTCGTATTTTTTTGTGTTTGTTGCGCTCCAAATAATAATTATGAATAACCAAAGACCAAACATAACCAAAAATAACCAAAATAATATATGTCAAACAGGCAATAAACAATATAATTTTTGAGGCCGATTTAGGCAAATACAGTCCACTTTATGGGTATACAACACGAGAGCCTCAAAATCTCTCAAATTCAAATACCGATTCTTTGGCCAGTACGTCAACTCAAGCTAACGAAAAATAATTTAATTTAAAATAGTTAAATAAATTTTGATTTTGACTTCGAACTGCATATCTCTCATAAGTGTCACTCCATACTGCATTCTTTTTCGGTACAGCTCTTTTATCCACCAACGCACTTTTCGTTTCTCTGTTTTCTTTTTTATAATGCTGTGTATAATTATAAAAGCTACTGCTGCTCGTACACGACTAGCTTCCATGATGAACGGTCAAACACTGGAACAGTTGGAACGCGCGCCAGGCGCGCTTAGTTGATACACTTCAAATCTTTGGAACGCGCTCCGCGGAACGCACTCTCGGCGCGGTCATTCATGGCGCGCGCGCCAGGAGCGCGAAGTCGATACGCAGCTTAATACATGTTTTATACAAACATTCGGTGTTAAAAAAGGTCTGATACAATACACTGCTATCTCAAAAATTCCAGGCCACGATAAAGTTACTATTGTGAATAAACTGGTGTTGGCACCTGGCGAAGTGGCGACATTCATTAAAAGTAGGGTTGCCATCCGTCCGGGTTTACCCGGATTTGTCCTAGTTTAGAGGGCATCCGGGGAGCGTCCGGGGAAGGTTTCATTTGTAGACCGGGTTTTTAAATAAAAAAATTAAAAAAAAAAATTGTGTCGGACGCGAGTCACGCACTATCGATGCTCGCACACCGCGATCAACCTACGAATCAAGTATATTCACCGTTCCCCCACCCCTCCCGTCGTGGTAGCCACGGTCCGCCGTTCGTTCGTTCGAATTCACGACCCGCGTCCCGCACATGTGCTAGAATGGTCTAAGTAGGTACTTTTAAGATTTTAATTCATTACATATATGTTTTTGTTTAATATTTTAATAAGGTTTTGTTTTCTTATTTCAAGAATTAAAAAAGCTGATTTATATTAACTACTAGCTGTACCCGCGACGTTGTTCGCTTATATACCTATCATTCATCTTTATGAATAAATATTTGACTGTGATATAGAGGGCCACTAACACGAACTGCCTACTGCCGAGTAAATTTTGTCACAAATGTTGCTGTTTGTATAAAGTCTCAAAATAAAAAAGTACCATCGTCATAATTATTAATTAGCTTACCTCTAAAAATTTTAAGGATTGGTTTTGATGCTACTTTGTTTAAAAATTTTAGATTTATCTTCCAAGTCCAGAACCGTGAGAAAAAATTATAATTTTCATGGTGGCTTTCGATGTCAATGTCCAAAATATGTCTACCTTGGGCAGTTTTGAACTGACTCTTTTATATGTAGTATGTTTTCTCTTTTGTGCTTTACCCAGTTGGTTACAATAATTGAAGGTCAATGTTTTGGTATTGAGTCTACTGGCAGCGCCGACTCTGAGTTAAAGTGAAAGCAGCTGTCGCTCTAGGCAGTAAATGGCAAAGGGCACCCAAAAACCGAATCCATAAAAACAAATTAGTCCATTTTTTATGCTATAGTTCTCGTTGGTACCGTAGTCCCTAGTGAGACTACAGGACGCGAGGTTTTGGTGCGAAACCTCGAAATTGAATATATCTTTTGATAGAGTAAACCGATTTCGATGAAACAAAAACTAAGTTATACCTCAAGTTGTGTATAATTTTTGTATATAAACATTGTCTGCATTCAATTCGTAGATTTTACGTGATGCGTGCACAAACAAACATATAAACAGACAAACAGACAAACAGACAAAAATTTCAAAAATGATGGAAATGGGTTCTGTTAGTTATCCTTTAACACGCTGGCTATTTTTTTTTTCAATTTCTTCAATGTACAAAAATTACTTTTCTACAGATTTATTATATGTATAGATTTGTAATATGATTCTGTTTTGTAAAAAAGGTGTTTTATGACATTTTCAACTGTTTTTTTTTACATTGAATATGTTTAAAAGATCTTGTTGACATGTCCGGCTTTCGGACTCTAAAATCCGGGGTTTTCACGCGTTTTGTCCTGTTTTCCAAAATTTTGAGATGGCAACCCTAATTAAAAGTATATCAACTATCACTCCACATTAATTGTCCTTACTTTTGTTCAGTGCTCTTTACAACGAATACCAGTGCTAATTAGTTAACAACACAAACTGTTGAATGTCGTTACACAACTCCAAATTAATAAAATTAAGTTATTTAATGAAATAGTGAAAACATTTCTCTATTTGAATAATGAATGCTACATGGACGTGTCAATTAAAGTTCAAACGTAATTTACTTTCGAATGTTGAATCGGAACTCACAACCAAAAATGTTGGGCCCTTGACCTTATACTTACCTACAAATTGTACTGGTATAATGCTATGATATCCAGTCCTCTTCAATAATAAAGTGCATGTCCACACATGATTATGGCTCGCTACATATGTAATTCATTCGACGTACGGTGAATTTCTTATGATGTTTGCTACTCGAAGTAGTTGGGCGTTTCGGCCACACAGGTAATAAATAACACATTAATATTACAAACTTATGATGGAAACAGAGGAAGTTTGCGTAAAGCTATTGGATGTATTTATTTATTCTATTATCGCTTTCTACCATAGTCAATACACCACCTAAATACACAGGCACCTAATCTCACCGTAGTGTTTGTGAACATAAACATTATAAAGAAGGTAATCTATGTTTTTGTTTTGTATCTAACATGTTCCGGTATCTTCTCCGTGTTTAACAGACAATTTAGACTGCGCTTGGCAAATAAATGCTTGATTATAGATCTACATGCATGCGTCGTTATATCATTATGTGTTTAAATCTCTTCTAAGTCAACATACGTGTAGTCTACGACGGTCAACTGTATCTCTGCCCGACTACCACCATTAATATTCATATGATAAACGGGACCGAACACCTGACAGGCTCGAAGAAACGCTATAATATTTTCTCTAGCGAGTAATGATTGGCGATTAAATTCATAGAGAATAATTTAATATTTTTGAGCTTAATTTGGCCCACATGACAAGATCTTTGTTCTCTTTTCAACCTGTTATTTTTAATAGTTTTAAAAAACCGTTTTATGGAAGTTCATTATAAAAACAGTATCTTATAAATTGTGTTCAAAAAGCAAAACGTCGTCAAATGTGGTAGTCAATGTACGTGCAGTGCGCGCTTGTCCTCCATAGTTTCCGTGTCACTATGAAACGAGCACATACGTAAGCGAGCGCGGAACCACGGCGTGTTTGCTGAGTGATCGATGACTCCTCAAATATTTTATAGATTCCACAAACACCGCCCTCCAACTTCAAACTACTTCCAATAAACCAGCTTTCACACGTTAACTAGAATTACAATTGATTGGGTTGACTTTGTCCGGTGAACGACAAGGTCACACAACACTGTGTTTTAAATATTTATGTCTATGTATACCTATAGATTTTGTCTAGGTAAACGTTTCCTGATTTCTAGACACGTTCTATAAATATTATGATGCAAAAACGCTAGACAAACAAAAACTTTGACCATTATTGACGCAGATTACAATTTAATTCAGCGAAAATACTTCAACACTGGAACGTTGTGATTGTTATTGTTGTGACATTATTTATATGCTAATTATTATTGTTTTATACACAAACCGCTAGTATTCATCACGCATCCAAAGGAAATGGCCAATAATACGCCGAAGCAAATCATTTAATTGTCTTAACTAGAGAAACCTTCATTATAATATAAATGGCCAGTTAAGTGATATTAATTAAGTCACGCTAATTTATTCTCTTGTCGCTATCTGAGTAGTGTGTCATAAAATCTTTGATTAAATCTTTTATGTTCACGATGAAACACATAAATGTGTGAAGTTTGATATGTCTTTGATGGTTTTCGTTCAGTTGTCAGCACAATCTTTTATTTTCATGCTATTATTTGCCCTATAAGTGTAATTAAATTGTACTGGGATTCTCGTTCTGCCGTGTAAGGCAGGTATATCGTTTAACTTGGCAACATTATTATTACATAAGAGAGGAAAAGCCTCGCTTTCTATTTAGTCATATTAATTGGTTTCTATGACGTACGGCGTTGCGCCATGTCCCAAGTTCCGCAGAAACGGAACTTATTACTCGCGACCTCCTTCGCGGCATTGGGATTTCTAGTCGTAAGTTGTGGTAAACCTATATTAATACATTCTTGACACGTTAAGTATAATGAATATAAACCAGTGTAAGACAGAAGGCAAATCGATCCAACTGCAACCTGAAACCTTGACTACAATCTTAGATTTTTGGATGTTTTGGTAAATTGTTTACCCATTGTCATATACTTTTCTGTACTTACTGACAATGGACTTATTTTAAACTTATTTTTAACTGGAAATAAATCAAGATAAGCCTTTCTATATTCGGAGAATTGTTAGACATAATGTAAATGTTACACCTACTTTTGCGAGGCAGAATTAGAGCGCTCAGTGCTCTGCTTTGTATAAAAACTACATCTCGTTGCGAACAGATTGTATTGACATTCGCATTAAAAATAGCTCGATCGCTCTCAGCGACACCGTGCGATAACTTTCAATATCATAGGTAGGTAAACGCTAAAGGTCAAACGGCATTCGATTACTATAAATTGATTTAATCATAAAAAATAAATGATCCGATAAGATGGAAAACAAGTAGTTACGAAAAGTATAAAGACTTTTATTTAAATGCCAATACTCCAGTACTCGAAGATGATACACATTCACAGATATTATACTATACCGCGAATAAGAGTATATACATATATTTAATGATGCATATAATGTGTCGCGCATGGCCGTCCATTAGCAGAGACAGTGATTACGGTGGAATCAATGTGTAATGAGGGTTTAGGACGGACCTCAGGCACGACAGCTCCTCTAACTGGGTCACTGGTCAAGGTCCCTCACACAACGAGTCCTGCTTCAAAGGTGCGTGTTAAACGTATGACTGTAACTGTTATGTTATTGAAACATTTAAAAACTCTTTAGAAGCTTTCGATGTCACCAAACGCCTATGGAAATGATTTTCGTGTGGGTGTTTGGTGATAAATGTTGTAATTAAAACTGAATAACAATTATTTAAATACGCAATCAGCGAGCTCGTACTAGGAAAACATTTATTTGGAGCTTGTCTTTTTTTTTTTTATGTAGCTGCGCTGGTACCCTGGTACCCAATTATAAAGACAACTTTGCGGCAATTAATCTGAACATAAATGAGTGTACAAGTAAATTTAGTCCGGTAAAGCAGTAAAAGCCTCCATGAGGCTAACTGCGGCAGTTCTCCACAAAAAAAAAAAAAAAACTTAAGTAAATCATACAAACATTTTTTTTTAAGCTCCGACCCCGATATTATTTATCTGTTATTTAGCATACAACGCTCTATTAACAAGCCATTGTCACCTTGGAAGGAGCTTACACAGTTGTTTTGCAGGGTTAAAAGGTTAGACAGGAAACAGTTTGTTAGACTGGGTATTTCCGTGGCCCGCTTGCTTAAGTGACCCTCTTACCATTATCTTGCAACGTCTGTCTTCAAATGTTATATTATAAAGCTTCAAGAAACTTGCTTATTTAGTTTGCAAAAGTTTACTATTGATCGTTGTTTGTGAATTCCCCCAGGAACAAGAAAATAACTTGATCTTCATATACATGTTGTCCTCCTAAATGGTTTTTTAAATATTGATTAATTTTCACCTATGTACTTGATTATTTATTGTCGTACACATTAAATATAATTATATCCTAAAATAATTTATGATTAAATGAGACTTGTAATTACAGGGTATGAGTAAGTTGAAGACAGTTCAAAATAACTGTGTGACTTTTAAATATTCTCTAAAACATAATTAATTCTCACCCATTCTCACGTCTGTCGGTAAAATTTAAAAACATAGTTATGAAGGTCATAATTTCACAAACAATAGGATTTTGACTGGCCATGGACAGTCTTAAAGTTTATGATATATAAAACCGTATAAGTGACGTATACTGATAACGGTATCAGCGCTCAGATGAACGGATTATCTGAGTTTATTCATATAACACGTGTATAACCTATGGAGTATATTTTATTACTTACTTGGATATGAAATCAAAGAGAGATTGTTTCCTCTTGAATCTTTTCGTTGTTTTACATATCAGGGTCTTTGTTGTATTTATTTTCGTTAATCAGAATGACTTGCGAGATTTTAAAGCTTGTTGAGATATAGGTAATTTATACAATGATCTTCCAGTTTATTTTTGTGAGCGCTTTTATTTATAGGTCGAATGATAGGTACTGATAAGAATAGTACGGATTCAGAGATAAAGTACAATCCCAATCCTTAGCAAAATGAAACACCCTATAATTTACTTGTTCCTTAAAAGTACATTTGATCTTCTTTTGTTTTTATACTACACACACGCGCGCGCACACACACGCACGCAAAGTCATACCAGTGTTCTCATTCTAGTTTTTATTGCTTGTTTTTCTGTATATCTTTCATACATTTATAATAACTTTAAATAATAAATAAATTAGTTTAGTTAACTTATCACCTTAAATATAGAGATCCTAAGGAAGAGCGGAACCATCCAACACAAGCATTACCAATGCTTCCTGGGTAGTTCCAGCCACAGCATAATTATTGTAAAAAGAAACTTACAGAAATAAACTATTTTTTTTTTTTATACTAGAAACTCTATACCATAGTACTTTTAAATGAGTCGTGCTCTGAATATAATATTCCAACAGCTAATTACCAAAATGCAATGGCAGCGTGTTGTCGTAAAACAGTTATGTGACATCAAATAGTTTGTTACCTGTTTCTATAGTCTAAGATCCCGTTAAGAACGACCTTCACCGAGATGCTTATTTAATGAAACGTATTTTATATTTAATTTAATATGTCAATAAATATAATGCATATGGGTTGCCTAGCAAATTTCAGTCCAGAGTATATTTAATTAATAATTTAAAAAATATATTTTTTGAAACATTTCACCGGTATGCTTATTAGATAAATTCTATACCAATCGAAAGTATGAAGCCCATAGAATAAGCAAACGTTAGGTTGCCTATTCTTTTCCGGTCACAACTATCGGGTTGCCGGGTATAAACAGGTAAATCTATATAGCATTTTGCAACGGTCTGTTTATTGAATGAAAATTAAATGAAATTAAAGATTATTTTATTCTGAACACGGTGGTATAGGGTTGCCTGCGAAAAATCAGTCCAGAATTGCGGTTGTCGAATTTTAAAAACTAAAATATTGCTCCGAGTGAATGTGTGCGACTGAGAGGTCCCAACCAACCATCCCATGGGATAGAAGAGGACACAGCATAGCAGCTGTTTAAAGTCCGCCCATTTAAAGAAAGAGAGTGGGCATGCTATTTGGGCTTGGAAAAGAAAAGGATAGCGATAGACTCGTAGATACTATGCATCATTTTGGAGTTATTATTTCAATAGAGAAATAATTTAATTATTTTTTAATCAATTCGAGGGGTAACGGGCTATTTGGTTTAAGCGAAATTTTTGCAACTTTACAGGAGAGCCTTTTAAAGTTTGAGATTTCGAAAAAAAAATCATAACAAAAAATCTTCTGCAGTTATTTGAACGGGATAAACTGCATTTAAATTTAATTAAAAATATCTAGTTGTTGATGCTAATACCAAATAAAACGGACCTTTAATTACAAAGATAAATGTCGCTTAAAACAATCTGCCCTTTTCTAGAGACAGGAAAAACGATTTAAGTGACTTCATACCTACAATTGGCTACAGGGGAAAAAAATTAAGCGACGACGCATTCTATTTACAGAGTAAGCCAAAAAGTATAAAGTAACCAAACCCAAAATTAATAGAAGCAAGTTATTTATCTCAACTACCAATTTAGACTAAAATGACTGACAGGCTAATTTACTTGTGACATGTAACATTGAAATTGTAACGTTTAATGTTTATGTTTATTTACATCTAAGACTATCAAACGCAATCACCGAAAATCTCAGGTGCTTACATTAAATAAATAAATTTTTAATTAAAGATTAATCATCAAAATCAGTTAAATTATTAGAATTTTGTATAATAATTAAGTAAAATCAGTCTGAATGTAGGAACATCAACTATAATTATTTAATATCTATTCATTCAGTAGGTATTACTTGAGATTAGTTGTCATAAAACTTTCTAAAAGTATAATTAATCATAATCAACAATATTAAAATAAAACTTATATATTTGGTTTAAGTAGCACCCTGCGTGGAAAATAGATGCAGCTAAAAGAGTTTAAGCGACGAACCATGGCGTATTTGAGTGACGGACAAATGGTTTAAGCGACATCACACCGTGTGATTAGTGGGAAGTCAAAATGATTCAAGTTACTTCTTAATAAAAATTAGAAACAGGAAAAACGCTGTAACTCTTATTGACTTATTTATGAAAGATAGGGTGACTGGTTTATGTCTCGGTTATTAATATGATGGTATGGTTCAAGTACATAATTTAATAAAAAAATGCAAAATCCACGTCGTTTAATACACTGCCACTTTGGAAACAACACGAAAATAGTATTGTTTGAAACGCCAAAAAAGTGCTCCGATTTTAATGAAACCGGCATCATTCGACGGAGAAAAAATCGCTGATTCCAAATATATTATATATCTCAATATCACCCAAAATGTCGCTTAAACCAAATAGCCCGTTACCCCTCGAATTGATTAAAAAATAATTAAATTATTTCTCTATTGAAATAATAACTCCAAAATGATGCATAGTATCTACGAGTCTATCGCTATCCTTTTCTTTTCCAAGCCCAAATAGCATGCCCACTCTCTTTCTTTAAATGGGCGGACTTTAAACAGCTGCTATGCTGTGTCCTCTTCTATCCCATGGGATGGTTGGTTGGGACCTCTCAGTCGCACACATTCACTCGGAGCAATATTTTAGTTTTTAAAATTCGACAACCGCAATTCTGGACTGATTTTTCGCAGGCAACCCTATACCACCGTGTTCAGAATAAAATAATCTTTAATTTCATTTAATTTTCATTCAATAAACAGACCGTTGCAAAATGCTATATAGATTTACCTGTTTATACCCGGCAACCCGATAGTTGTGACCGGAAAAGAATAGGCAACCTAACGTTTGCTTGTTCTATGGGCTTCATACTTTCGATTGGTATAGAATTTATCTAATAAGCATACCGGTGAAATGTTTCAAAAAATATATTTTTTAAATTATTAATTAAATATACTCTGGACTGAAATTTGCTAGGCAACCCATATGCATTATATTTATTGACATATTAAATTAAATATAAAATACGTTTCATTAAATAAGCATCTCGGTGAAGGTCGTTCTTAACGGGATCTTATACTACTAGTGTCATGTTTGTAGCAACTGTACATAGTAGACTGTGATGTGTGGAATATTAATATAGTTTTGTGATGGTAGTGCTCTGCTGTGACTTTAGGGTATAGTGTAAGGTCAAAGCCAAACCGGCACTGGAAAACTCCATGGAAGTATACAGTAAAAAAGAGACGTAAAGAAAAAACCGGCCAAGTGCGAATCGGACTCGCGCATTAAGGGTTCCGTACCACCATCAGAAAGAAGTGCTTTAAAATTACAAAAAACATGATACGTTGCTTCTAATACGAAACGCCTGACATTTATAACATAATTATCAATTTGTTTAACTGTTTGCAATATCTTTATAAATTATAAGGCAATTCGTTTGCGGTTTGAATACATCAATGCGATGGGGACCCCTCTTAGATTTTAAGTTAATGATTTTAGTATTTGTTGTGATAGCGGCCATAGTAACAAGTATTTTGTGTCAGCTGTCTAACTTTTAACGTTTAGTCTGTAGAGTAGAGGCCTGTGACAGACAGACAGACAGACATCATAGGCTTAGTAATAGGGTCCCGTTGGTACCCTTTGGGTACGGAACCTTAAAAAGCTATTTTTTTTTGCATATTTTTTTTCCAATTTTTCTAAGATCCAGGTAATCAAACTCTTTTCTTAAAGCAGACAACACCTTTCAGAGCTCTGGTTATAGAAATGGCCACGGTCAAAGCTGTTCACTGGTACGTCTGCCCCGTATTCGTTAACCAGTTCGACAACTAGACAAACATATTTGCATTACAGAAGGGAAATTAAACGTCGACTTTATAAATGTCGTGGTGGCCTAGCGGTTCAATGAACGGATTTGTATGCACAAGATTGCAGGTTCGAACCCAGGCAAGTACCAATGTGGCTTTTTCAAAGTTATATGTACTTTCTTAATTATTCTAAGACACTTCTGACAAACGGTGAAGGAAAACATCGTGAGGAAACCTGGATTCCAAAAATTGGGATCTGAAATCGCCAATCAGCAGAGAGCAAGCGTGGTGATCAATGCTCGTGCCTTCTCTATATGGGAAGAGGCCTGTGCCCAGCAGTGGGACGTTTATAGGCTGGATTATTTATAAATTAACTGACGACTAACTTAATAATTTAGACGAACTGCCACGTAATATATTTAGAACAAGCAACCTCCTTACTAAACATAGCCGACATTTTCATTTACCTATCGTGTTTAGTAGCCATAAAAAAAAACCTAAAATAAAAGTTGAAACGTTAACCTTCTAAATTGAATCGTAATGCCTCTTTATTATGTTTATTTGATAAATGTTTAGTACATGGATATAAAACAAAACACTGTGACAATAGTGACTCGAAAAGTCCTAACTTCGACATAACTGGGTGTTTCCTAACTTCCGAGAAACGATTACATTGCACGTCAACTGGTACTAGATAACTTGAATACAACTATAATTGAATACTATGATAGTTCTTGATACTTGATCGATTTATTCGTAGATAACACACAAACTTGTTTAGTAACACAAATTTAATATGTTGACAACACTGATGGATCTGTTCAGGCTTTATATTAATTAAGGATAGCAATTTTTTTCTTGTCTTATTTCTTTCTTATTATATTCATGTTTGTATTTGTTTTCTCATAGGGATTTATAATGATTATCATCAAATCTGGTCAAATCAGCCTCTGAATGCCAAAAACATACTGACAATAAATTTAAAACCTATCAAGACCACTTGACCTTATCATACCTCAAGGATATTGGATATAACCAGATTTGGAACTAAAAAGATGAAAGCAAACACTTATTTACGGTACTATGTTGCTACAAAGATACTTTGTAAATTATCTTGTACACGAAGAGAATTTAATCAATTAATCCCATAATTTCCAAGAATGTAAATAATTATAAGTACATAAGCATGCAAATTTTAGACCGTAAAGTGGAAAATGAACGTCGCCGCATTCGAAGTAGGTCGTATTAAATTCTCTAGCGATGCGAAGATCTTAATAATATGGCGAGCTTCCATAAAAGTTTTATTTCTACTGCAGTCCAGCTCGGCTTATATAGTATTCAAGAATATTACTAAAGCTTTGACGACACCCACGTTGTTTTATTATATTGCCCGTTTTATTGCTGTTTATTAGATAAATGACACATTATCCTAGCTTTTATAGATTTATATTCGGTTTCTAAATGATTTAAATGGACTTTGAATGTCTTCGATTTTTTTATTGTTGTGTAAAATACTAAAGGATTTTATTATTCAGTTAAGTTGTGTTCACATATCGTAAACCATTTAAATACATTTATTTGAGGTGTCTTGATTTTAATTACTTAGTTCTCTTGAATAGTCTTCGAATTTATATTGTAGGACAGAGCCTGCTAACAATTTTTATAGGCTTAGACTTTGAATAAGATTTTGTACTCATGGAAGCAATCTGTTCCATAATTTGTAAGACATTTTTAATAATATTTTCATTCTCAGTCTGACCAAGCATACGATGACATTTTTACATACATCTTATGCATTATGTAGGCGAATAGTTTAGGTTTTGATTTAAGTGGTCGTGTTTCTGGCAAGGTTCATTGGCTTCGGGTAAATAGCACACGTCAGGCGAGCTACCAGGAAAATGCTTCAAGAATATATTTCACCTATGACCTGTACTACATTTGTGTGGAGTTTTCCCTATAAAGGGGTTCAGTGTAATCGCTATAAGGGGTTATTGTATTCTTATTAATGGCCTATATTAATTTTATCAAATGGTTTCGTTGACTTGTATTAGTAATTAGGTCTTAGATCTGATAGATCATAGTACTTCTAAGATTAGTTATGTTAACAAATGCTTGTTTGTTTTGTGTTGATATCGGTGCTAAATGATGAGCCATTACTAATCGGGTCCTTGGAGACGGAACCTTGTACTGTTGACAACATTTAATTAAGTAGACACACATTACACAATCCCTATAGTACCATGTAGTTAAGTCACACAGCTATACTATGACATAATGACGATAAACTGTGAAGTAACACTTTATTAGATAACATATTATTTACCTGACTGCGTTGTTTTTATTATGTGTTTTGAGCTTCGATTGATCCTTAGCATCCTCCAGTTTCGAATACATGATTTTTGGATTCTTCGTTCCGCCACCTTATCAGATTTCAATTTTACGAACTTTACACGTTGGCTGTGATATATTACAGTACATGAATCATAGAATACATAGACTCAAGTACTTTGCGTGGGTTGTACACTTGTGCAAACTGCGACGTCACACCATTCAGGCGGGCTTTCAGTTCGTGCGCACTATCGCTACTTATCGACAATGTTGAAACTCCACTGTTATTACTGAATACATATGTCACCGTTGCGTATAATTTACATATATTTAATTGTTCTGTTAATTCGTTTTTGACTAACAATGATATTGACGCGACAAGATTTGTATGGATCTCAAATCATTATCCTATCTTCACTAAAAATCTCATGTTTAATTAGAGCGTAAAAAGTTGAAGGCATCGAACCATCCTATGTAAACACTTGAAGTACCATTAACTCGTGACCACTACAGCCCACTAGCCTTAAGTAAACATAGGCCTATATCGTAACCCGTTTCCCAATTAACCGTCCGTCGACAATCTAGTTTGTTTACCTATACTTAAAAGTACGCTTAATCATCACCATTGACATCACCATATCGAGGGGTAACGGGCTATTTGGTTTAAGCGACATTTTTGCAACTTTACAGGAGAGCCTTTTAAAGTTTGAGATTTCGAAAAAAAAATCATAACATAAAAACTTCTGCAGTTATTTGAACGGGATAAACTGAACTGAAATTTAATTAAAAATATCTAGTTGTTGATGCTAATACCAAATAAAGCGGACCTTTAATTACAAAGATAAATGTCGCTTAATACAATCTGCCCTTTTCTAGAGACAGGAAAAACGATTTAAGTGACTTCATAACTACAATTGGCTACAGGGGAAAAAAATTAAGCGACGACGCTTTCTATTTACAGAGTAAGCCAAAAAGTATGAAGTAACGAAACCCAAAATTAATAGAAGCAAGCTATTTATCTCAACTACCAATTTAGACTAAAATGACTGACAGGCTAATTTACTTATGTGACATATAACATTGAAATTGTAACGTTTAATGTTTATGTTTATTAAAATCACCGAAAATCTCAAGTGCTTACATTGAATAAATAAATAAATAAATTTTTGATTAAAGATTAATCAGCAAAATCAGTTACATTATTAGTATTTCGTATAATAATTAAGTAAAATCTGTCTCAATGTAGGAACATCAACTATAATTATTTATTACCTATTCATTCAGTAGGTATTACTTGAGATTAGTTGTCATAAAACTTTCTAAAAGTATAATTAATCATAATCAACAATATTAAAATAAAACTTATATATTTGGTTTAAGTAGCACCCTGCGTGGAAAAAAGATGCAGCTAAAAGAGTTTAAGCGACGAACCATGTCGTATTTGGGTGACGGACAAATGGTTTAAGCGACATCACACCGTGTTATTAGTGGGAAGTCAAAATGATTCAAGTTACTTCTTAATAAAAATTAGAAACAGGAAAAACGCTTTAACTCATATTGACTTATTTATGAGAGATAGGGTGACTGGTTTATGTCTCGGTTATTAATATGATGGTATGGTTCAAGTACATAATTAAAAAAAAAATGCAAAATCCACGTCGTTTAATACACTGCCACTTTGGAAACAACACGAAAATAGTATTGTTTTAAACGCCAAAAAAGTGCTCCGATTTTAATGAAACCGGCATCATTCGACGGAGAAAAATTCGCTGATTCCAAATATATATATAACTCAATATCACCCAAAATGTCGCTTAAACCAAATAGCCCGTTACCCCTCGATATTGTGTTCAAGTATGTTACTATACAGCTCACATCTTCACACCGATATTCGTTAGGGATAGTAGACCACTTAAAAGTGGTAACATTTCCACCTTAGCAGCGCTTCTTTAGTTTTTTACACGTTTTACCGTTATCACATACATTTTAAGGGCCGTATTATAACTGTTTAACCCATCGTAGTTCGGTCATAGACGTGAGGATGCTATGTCTGTAAACCCCATGAAACAACCCGACTCTAACCCTTTCCTCGCACATTCCGGTATCCCGCTGCAAATGTAATAAAAACAAAAGAAGACGATGCGTGTGTAAGAACTCATATACCATAGTACCGTGCCCCACAGCCGGATAACCGTACCAGCTACCCGGTTTCCGGAACGTGTGAAAAAGGGGTTAAACGTCACAATACGGCCTCAATAATTCTACGTAGGGAGCGGAGCGTTCCAAATTGTTTCTGGGGATTTCCATTCAGAAAAACCCACGTTGATACGCGAGAATACTGAGCTGAGAACTACTTGTTTATTCCTTAGTGCTGTCTTACAATACCATTCCAGTTCCAGACAACTTATACGATTACAGACTTAACCCTTTTTCAAATCAATATTGTGTGAATTATAGATTAAAGAAACAAATTAGCCAAGTAGAAATCGATCGGTATCGTTAGTGTGTTCAAGTAACAAGTGGATGAGGTAACTTAAATAAAATATTTAATGAATTGATGTTGTCACACCAATTACATGTTATTTTTAATCGATTAATTCTCACTTAGGAATAAAGGTCACCAATAAACTATCACGTATAAGTAATTGGACTTACAATAACGTAATTGGTTTTGATTCTGTGATTAACACGTTTTGTTATCTTCAACATTGTTTGTTTTTAATTATTGTATAGTAACATTTTGGTTAGCCTTAAATTAAAAGAATTAAATACGGCGATGATCAAACTCATCAAGGACGTTTTTAGTAGTTTTTAGGTATTAATTCCCAAAAATAATTTTATTTTTTTAATCGTGCTGTAGGCTTTTGAGTTAAGTACTGGGGATGGAAAATATTTAAATTTTTATTTGTTTTAAAGTAAGCCTGTATAAGACGGCAAGTAAAGTTTGTTTGTAAATTTCACATAACAGGGCTTTACACATCAAAGGTACGAACAGTTACATAGGGTGACCACTTGACCAGTTATTATGCCAGGATTTTATTCCAATGTTGGTATCATTTTTTAAGCAAGCATGAGAATAAAGAGGTAAATGTTACAGTTCATGGTCATTAAGTTGTTTTTCAATTTTATATATTTTTTTTCACTATTTACCTTCAGAATTTCGAAGTAATGACTAGTATTCATAGAAAATGGGCAACTTTACTTTTTTATGTCTTCTTATTTTTATGACAAGAGACAGTCTTTTAAAATACGTAAATCTTGGTGTTTCTATCAGTTGTGAGATTTCAGCGGGTCTTTACAAGGTACTCCAAATTATTTTGTACGAAGTGTATATTTAGAGAATTGTTAATTAGAATAGCGGTGCGCGAGACAACAGCTAATTACATTGCTTTTGTTTGAGCCTCTCCCACGCTTGTTGATAGCAGATACGATGCCCTAAGGGAAAATCACCTGTTAAAATACCAATGAAAGCAGAACTATGAGAACTCATATATAAAATACTTGATTGACATTTTTGTACCACATAGTTCAGACGCCAGATGAATACAGTTTTATGTTGACGGGCCTGTTGGTCTAGTGGTTAGTGACCCTGACTGCTATACCGGAGGTCGTGGGTTCGATTCCCACCCAGGACAAATGTTTGTGTGATGAGCACGATCATTTGTTCTGGTTGTCTGGGTGTAATTTATCTATAATATGTATGTATTTAGAAATATATAAGTATGTTTATCAGTTGTCTGGTTACCATAACACAAGCTCTGCTTAGCTTGGGATCAGATAACCGTGTGTGAGTTGTCCCGGAATATTATGATTTATGTCCCGGAATATTATTATTATTATGTCAAGCCTTTGCATGCCTCACGATTCCCACGAATGTTAAAATAGGATAAATTCATAAACTAGGACAAACATTGAAAACTTAAACTAAAAAACGAGTTCAACGACTTATAAAATGACTGCGGTTTCTTCGTGCTTAGTTTGAATTTTAAATATTTTCTAGAAATACCGGGTGAATTCTCGCTACCCATAAATAGTGTATGGACAGGTTTACGTGGTCACACGAATGTTCCCGACGTACGCTCGGCTCCGATCGTGTCTAGAATGGGGTCCTACTCCGACCGCGGGAAAAGCCGCTTAACCTCGGAGATCAATCTAACTGCAGCCATTAACCACGAGCTAAAATAACAGGCTTTGTGTTTTGAGTTCGAGTTCCAGCTTTCTGCAAGATATTTTCAAAGTGTCTTATAAGAAGATACTCTTATAAGATTTTCCTGGATTTTCCCGATAAAATGTTGTACTGGAAAGTCCATTTCTATTTTTATTCATGTTCTTTTAATGGATAGGTTACCTATAACACGAAACAGATAAATTATTTACCGGTTATGCTAACTGCATTTTCGAATTATTTACTTTGCATTTTTAAAGATGTCGACATAGATCGAGCATCCGCTTTTATTTGCACATTGAATTAATTCTCACCACATTATTCCCCGCTTATCAGTGTAACCATATAATTTTTACATATAAACCAAAAAATTGTAAACATAGCCACTCATTTATCAAAGTTTTCATTAGCGATCCCTACTTCACATTCTGCATTTTCGAAATAATGTAATTTTACAGCGAATTCCGCTGAAGTATTATACAGTGTTTATGCATAATTATATGCTTGTTTCAGTAATGAAATATAATTGAAATGAGCGATGGGTGTTAATATGAAGCCAAACTAATGAAACCGCTAATTGCGTGCTTCACATTGACCTTGGCTGGCGACCTTACGCGGGCCACTAAGTAAGGACATTGGCATTTACAACATGTAAAACATTATTTACCCTATCAAAAAACATTCTAGTAAATACGAGCCTACAATTTTCATGGACACTGTCTAGTGCCTACCGAAATAAAATTAGGGCCCCCATAGGTCGTGGTCTAAATTCTTGCTCTATTAACGATTTCTATCATTATTTTCGTGTTTACTTTGGGAACTAATTCATATCCTTGACTCGGAAAAACTATTTCATTATCATGAAAGGTTGTCCTGCCCTTTAAATCTCCGTTGTATATGAAATACACTGATTGTAACTTTTCTGTTACAGCAATATCCTCATTGAATAATAGCGGGGTTATTTTTATCTAGCGCTAATTAGGTATTGGCTGAATGATAATTGTTCCTACTCGCTGAACGTTGCTAATCACTTCGCATTCTCTTAATATCTTCACGTCAAACACATTGGTTTTACTCACGACTTTGTAACAAACATCAGGGTTGGAAAATTTACAGTTCGTATGTGTAGAGAATCCATCTTGATTATGGAATTGCAAGGCTACGTTGCTAATTTGAAGTGATTGTCTGTCTGTATATATAGATCGTGTAATTTGAAGAAGGTACCAATATAGATTCCAAAATAAGTGGCAATGACCCGTTTTCATCTTTAAACAAACATTATCGGAAAAAGATATTTCAACGGTACGTCTGACATTCGTCAACTCTCTTGGCAAGGAATTCTAATTTCTGTGAAATCTGTCCAACTATTGTTCTCAAACGTAGTCTGGGGCAACGCACTCGAATATACACAAATCGCAGACCAAATACTTTCATTTATGCGTCACCGTTGTAATTTTTATGGTATTTATGTTTCCATAAGTCATTTAAAGGTGTGTCTTGTCCAAAGTTTGAGATCTTAAATGCTAAAACAGTAACTCGGTCACCACTCCCTCGCCATATGGATATTGCGGTCGGAATGACCTTTGATGGAGCTGAAAGCTAGAGAGAAATCTAGCAATCTGTCATACATTTAGTCATGTTATTGGAGTATTGTCTGAGAAGAAAGAGGCCGTTGACCCTGGTAAGCTGTTGGGATTTTGCGGGTCTTAGCTCTAAAGACTAGGGCGTCGTCGCCCTTAATAAGACGTGGTATTTTCCCCGCAACTCAAGTATTTGCCTAGTTTAGCCAGTACCGCTCGGCTGAGCAGCACACGCCGCTGTCGTGATGTCTTGACGTCAATTAGTACATTTGCCCCACCCACTTGTTTTAGTGTTGCTGGATCATAATTTCATTAACGATCACTTGCTAACAAGTGGGCGTATTTGTACATGACATCCTTATAAGTTAAAGAAACTGTTGAGGTGAGGTAACATTGAAAGTTCAACGGACGATTTTTGATTGAAAACATTTACGGTGATTATGATTTTAGATAAGTTTACTAACAACTTTACGTCAATATAAATAATTGTTAGTTAAAGACCGCTTCGAATAAATCTAACTTTGATAATATCCAAGGTCGCAGTAAACTTGTTTCGAGGTGAGTAGATTTCGACGTATTCCTTTAACTAAAGTCACCTCGAAAATACAAAAAGTTTAACTTAATAAAACGTCGATTTCATAATGATCTAATTAATGTTGGAATGTAAATAAATGTACACATTGCTTCAACTCACGAAAAAAGGGATACGAGATTAATTTTTAATCAACATTATTTAAGGAAACGGTAAATCTAATACCTCCTGGGTTTTGCTGTGAAGGAAACATTTAATACGTAATGTTATGTTATCTTACGTAATCAAAATGTCAACTTACGTAGTCCACACTTATTTAGTTAAACAAACACTGCATTGAAGTGTCAATAGTGGAGTTACAGAAAACTTTATTGCGTACTTCAGAACAAACAAATACGCATCCAAAGTAGGTTGTCATCGTATTTTAAAGCTGAACGTCCCTGATCTAGATTATTATATTTATGGCGATCCCATTTCCATGTCCCTGTCGGCGTTCTATTTAAATGTTGCCCATAATGGATTGGTTAGTCTAGCGTATCTAACTCCTACCAGAGATGCGCTCACAACTTCAAATTAAACCACCAGACTAATTCAGAAATAAGCTTTGTTCACGAACAATCAGCTCAGCTTTTGATCGAAACAACCAGGATTAATCAAAGCCTAGACTGAATCGGTCATTTCTGGTTTTAACTGGAATCATAATAATAGCGGCGTTTTATTTTCCTTGACAAACTTGGAATAGAATTACATGTATTTATTTACTGAACAATAGAATTATATTTTTGTAATGGAGCTTAATGGCAGAGAGGTAGAGCTCATACAGACACACTGATGCAGTATGTTATATATTTTTGCAAAATCATTTTAAAGTATCGAGAACGAGGCTTGCGATGACAACCCGGTATCCATTGCTCTCATAAATAACTAGTGACAAGGTTAGAACTATCTAGGGCATGGATATCGGTAGCGTGTTCACCTCCAAAAGCCTTAGCCAAAACCAATTTAATTAATCTTGCAGTGGACACTGGGTTAATTAATTTCCTATTGACCTTAAGAGTTAGGATACAAGCCCCGCCTACCTGGAACCTGCACTGTCATGGAAAACTCAGCGTTCAGTGAACTCGACAGTACCTCTAATTGCTTTTTTTCCGTGACTGTACTTTATGAACAATTGATTAGTTGACTTGATTGACTTTCTATCTGTATTGGGTATCTTCGCACGCTAACACGATAAACAATGTATTCCCAATGTCGATGTACCTGAATTAATAAACTATGTTGTATTAAAGTTCCGTGTTCGTAGTACACCTTTACACTGTTTGGATATTTATTTTGATGGACCTATGGAATTCATGGAATCACTAAATAACAACACGCAGGAAGTATACACGATTAATCATCTTTTGTGATATTAAGTAGTGATTAAAAAATAATTAGGCTACGTATATCTATTGAATTTTTAAGTAAGCGCTGCTAAATAGCACTATGTAGTTGCTAGCGTTTGTTTATCATTATGTATGTTTCTATTAAGACTCGTGTATAACGCAGTGTTAATAAAATACTCGTTTCAATCAATCAGATGTTATTGTTCAGCGTCTCACGTCACCACTCCCGTTAATGCACAGATTGTGTTACAAAAAAACTAAAACGGTGATCTTTATTGTAGCGTTGTAGAATATTCATGAGACAGTGGCATGCAAAGTGTGTGGCGACGACTGGCGACCACGAATTACGATGCACGGTCAATGTCGTTACAGTTGGCGTGTCGGGCCCTGCGCGTGTCCGGGTCACCGGCGTGGTGTCTCCGTCACGTGACAAGTATCAGGAAACAGGAACACCCATGACTAACCCTAATATCATCGATTCATAAAAACATTACCTTGATCTTGTTCATGAATTCCACAAGATTATTTCTTGCGCTATCAAATTTGTATGTTCCACTTTCGCTAAATCACGGTGCCTATAACGGTTTCCAATCAGATTCTTTTGTAAAAAACTAATGATTATATCAATTGAAATTAAATTTCAAGTAGTAAACCAGTTCCGTCTACTATTTTGCGGTTCTGCAGAATTTACAAATAATTTTTGTTCCGATGTTCTTAAGACATTGGCGCACGAACCTGTCATCACGAATTACTTGTATTAATTTAGTGTACGAATAGCTGAAATTGGTCTTTAAATGGTCTACGTTATTCGGTATATTAACAAGCTGAATCGCTGGTGAAGGTCTTCGGAGCCCGTGACGTCACCGCGTCAAACTAATAAAATTTATATTGACGCTTATGTTTATGAGCTCCGTGTTATTGGCTGTCACAGATTTAACTATATTGTTGTACAACGGACGGTACGACACGACCTTCATACCTTCATACCTACTCATAGTATTAAAAATTAAGGGTGCACATATCGTGTGTTTGCCCAAGAAAACAATATTGGCCCAATTCCAATATTGAACGACAAAATTGGTAAATCTATATGCAAATTTATCATTCCCACAGCTAGAATGGGTACAAAAACTCGCTTTCGTTGATAAACAAAGAATAACAAACACTGTATTAAATAGACGCATTCGAACTAAATGGGAAAAACATTTTCTGCAAATCTGCATCTATACAATTCGGCGAGTTTATGAAAAAGCCGCGTTGCGAAGTTGTTTTGCTAGTCATTGTTATATTTATAACATAATCTCTATTGTAATAGTCGGAACTAGTTCCAAGTCCCTGTGGTGGCTGAAGGTTGGCTCGCATCCGGTTTGTGCCACAATGCGTCTCGCGAGGCGCTAGCTGCCTCTGTTTTTGCCCGCGGGTACGCTTGGGTCTGCCGAGGCCGAGATCTCGACCAGCCTGTCACTTCCTACTGATAACTAAACTACTTTATGATACAAATACTAGTTGTTTTCCTCAACCTTAAACTATACGGAATTGCATTGACCGCTACATAGTGTCGCCGGTGCCTCTTAGGTCACTGAACACGGTGATATAAAACACGTACTAGGTAATAAATTTGCTCTCAGACAGAATAATTTCGAGCTCTCTTACTATGTTATGGCCATAAGGATAAACGACCCGATCTGAGCAGTCAAAGCAAGTTTATGAAATTTATTGAATATATAGAACATGAAAATGTCATTCATAAGTTTTTTTTCAGAAGTTCAAGGGGTGAAACTAATCAGAATATGAAATGAACTATTCCAATATTATATTCCGAAAGGTCAACTAAGATAAAGAACTTTTAAATATAATATTACAGTTCATATGATTAAAATTTAAAACATAGTTGTATCTTTGTGATTATAATAATATTTTATTATGTCTCAAATAACCAAGAACTCAATGTAAAAAAAAAACACAATATAACACTCCTTTTTGAGCAGTCGTGTAAAAATAACTTATTGGCTTTCATATTTTCATAACGAACAGCTTGTTATGGGTTTAGAATGTAGCAAACAGTTTACGTGAACAATACAAATATGGCGCACTCCATTAATGTCAACGGTACGTTAACTTTTAACTTACGGTATTGTATGATTGTTTGCCTTGCCTATAGCTAACTAATCACTTTTTAGGTAACTTACTTTACTCTCGGATTTGAAATGTGTAGCTTGATTTGTAAACAAATCACACAACTTTTTTAAATTATAAACAATTTTAATTCTTAAAATCCGCATAAAAACCAAATAATTTGTATCAATACATATTTAATTTATCATTTACATACATAAACATGTTAATACAGCATTGACATTGGTTGTATAACATATTTTCCTTCATTGGCGATGTTCCGCGAAATCGTTCCGCATACGATCGGATCATGAATTTCTCCGGGCGGCGCGCGCGCAGGCTCTCAGAAAAGAAAGCGAATAGGTAACGGTACTGCGCGACTCAGCATAATTACTCGTGTTTTGTTTTACCGCAACTTTACTATTGTATTGACATTACGTGGTTTTGTTATGGTATGTGTTCTCAAATAGGTCAAATATTTTTTCTGATGGTTTCCTCAAATGCCCGTGTTCCTTGGATGTTGGTTCGGAATACTTTTACTACTGTTGTCTTATTCTTATGCAGAAATTTATAATTATAATAAGAGGAAACCACTGATTCTTGAAATTCTACAATATATTATAATTAGAATGGATTCAACGTTACAATTACAATACTTTTAAAGGTACTTTTAATGGCATCGCCCATTATGATTATTTTTCATTTATATTATCCAACAGAGTACTCTTCAACGAGAATCGCACGCGCCGCCAAGAAATGTTACTCTCTCTAGTGTTGTTCGATCTTCCGATAATAGTGACGCGACGTATTAGTCGATTGTAATTTCGGTTAACAATAGGATGTGCTTTTTAATAAATAATATATTTTTTTTATCCGCTTGTGTGCACATCTAGGCACCGCAGTGTTCAGAATTCTTAAGCCCAGTAACAATGATTGTCACAAAATTATTAATTAATTAATAACAAAATACACACATTTTCCTGTGTCCTTGTTTATTAGTTTATTATGGTCAAACACGAGCGTGGGTTAGTGTAAAATCACGTCACTGTGTATAGTTTCAAGGCGCATATAATAAGTCATGGCGTGGGCAGAAGGTTAATATGATCCAATATCGGTTATGTCACTAATTTAATCAACTGGTTGTACTTATGCAGTCATATCGTGAATATAATGTACACGAAGTTTTTATCTGATCCAACAATTGTCGCAGTTGCTTAGTTATGGTTAAAATTACCATTATTGTATTAATTTTGGTAATTATAAACAAAACTACTTTGTTTCTGAGTGTTGTCTCATACAAAGAAGGACAAACTTACCACCGGATAACACTATCTGTAGTTATTTTAACCAATCGATGTTTTAACAGTTTTACTTATTCTGAAACCTGAGAACTCCGACATGTTAAAATAATAATTATTTATTTTTTTGTTATCAAGCATAATCATTTATATCCATAACCTTTGTGCAAACCAAAGTTAAATCCTCCTGCACATATAAAGCATAGTACCGTACAAGTAACCCACTGTTCTCTTTATTATCGCAATATATGGAATGATCGTAAATTGTTTAAATTTAATGAGCGTCTAATAAATGAACAGTGTGCCACAAAGTGTAATGGTTTATCCATATAATACCGTATCGGGCAATCACTAAAGCTATTAATTAATTGAAGTCCACTTCGATGTATTATGACGTGACCACATCAAACCAAATGGCCAGCCAAACAGTCGATCGCGACAAATAAATTAACAAAATATGCATTTGCATCTTATCCGGACACTAGTAAACATTATTTGATGTCAAATTTAAAGCACCAGAAACTATTTAATATTGGATAATTAGAGTGGTGGAATAAAAACGGTGGTGGCGCAATCTATATACTTATAATAAATCTGTAGAAGTGAAAATCCTGTACATTGAAAATATCAAAAAAATAAATGGCAGGGGTGTTACTAGACCGAAACCGAAACCAAAAGAGTGAAAAAAAAAATTTTTGTCTGTCTGTTTGTTCAGGTATCACGCAAAAACTACCGGTTCGATTACGATGAAACTTGGTATAATTATTCTTTATTATCCTGGGCACCACACTGGGTAGTTTTTATCCCGGAAAAGTATAAACAATAAAAAACAAACTTAATTTTGCGGTTAAAAACTCATTGATAAGTTTCGTCATCCACGCGAACGAAGTCGCAGGCACAGCTAATCGATAAATAAAACTAATAACATGTCGACCGCATAGTGACTAATAAGTAGTAATTAGTAATAGCCTGTCTTGGGTCTTATCATACTGATCACCCCTGGTCGATGTTATAACTTTTATAAGCGTAGCCATCGCTCCTTCCTTTTGCCGGCAATTCTCGAATGCTTTTACTCGTGTCGCGTGAAAAGAAAAGTGTCACTTATGCTTCTTCAAATTATCGAGTCATTCCGTATCGGCAACGTTAAATAAGGACAAACATACTTTCGCCTTCGTATTGATATGGTTATATAAAAATAACTAGTTGCGGTCAGCGAGTCACGTGTTTAGTTTTCTCTTTACCATTTACACCTAGTTTATCGGAAATAGATTATTTTTATTAGAAGGGACGACTCCCACGAATCATATTCTTAGAGATATACCTAACTTAAAACAACTCAAACAGGGATGAAACCCGTACCACGATGCGCTATGGCACTTGGCATTACGAGTATGTTGACCTCTGTACTATTCCGATATCCATGAAACCTGCTTCAAAAATTGGACTTAAAAAAAACTGAAGATCGTTCCAGAAGTAAATAGATAATGAGATGAAATCGAAGGTTGGTATGCTTTAATTCTCGCCTGTTTCCCAGAAATGCACGCAGAGCAGGATTTCCTCGCGCAGCAATCCCGACATACCGCTTTCACTTCATTGCATTGCCTGACATTCTTCGTACATACCAGTCCATCTGACCTGGTCCTCTCATTGCATACCTATACCAGACGTGATGTTTAGTGAAGTGTCCTTCATCTGTACCATTAATTTTAAATATTATAGAACCATAAACGCTGATGTAATATAGTTTAATTCAGCTTATCAAAACACGAAATTAAAACATAATTTATCCGTACTAATTATAAAACTCGTTCTAAATGTCTAATTAATTACAATTTGACGCCGCGTCGTAAGTCGTAACCATTAAGCATGGATTTGTTTATTTGTAACCAGTCATAAGATGGTTAGTTCATTCGGAACAAATCCCTGGCGACTGACGAAACTGATTGGCAATTCAACTAAATTGATTTGTTGACAAACGTTTTGATTCAAATAATATTTTTGCGGTGCTCGGTTCATCAATAAAACATTTTTCTGAATGAGAGATGGATCATATTGACGTTTGACTTGAATGTACGTCAATAGTGTAATAGATTTAAATCAGAACAATTTAGTGTTTTTTTTTTTTGTGTTTATACCTAGCACTCTATATTTTCCAGGTTTGAATTTCCATAATTTAGGAGTAAATGGACATCTAACCCTCATTTACCGGTTCACCTCGCTTACTCTTGCCTACAACAAACAACAACACGCCTACTCACTTAGCGGCGATTTCAGGCCATTAAGTCAAGGTCCCACGTTGTTTTCGTTTATCGTAAACCCATTGTATTACACAAAAACTTTCAAAGCCAATGATAACAACTGTCACATGTATACTTAACACAAACATTCGAAAACGGGAACAATTAGCTATAATAGTTGCTACGCATTATTTTAACCTTTTAGCACTCCTTAGCATTGAACTTCAGAAATCGTGAAATGATCTTTCAAGTGCTATATTTATTGTTTGTTTAACAAGCTTCAATAGGGCTTGCCAGTAGATCACATGACCACGGCACGCCCCGGTTGGCTCGTTGGCTTGCAGATATTGTTCAGCATCCACAATTGTCTATTGAAACTCAATTCTGTTAATAAAACCTCACGCCGCGGCGCCGTGTTGATTGCCAGTGTTTAGCTGATACGATCTAGAAAATTATATGTTTATGAAGAATGAATTGATATTAGCTTTTATTTGAATTAATAGGAGTATGAACTGTTTTTATTCAGTTTGAAGGTAGTAATTTAATATGGTGTGTTTTTCCTTATTGTTATACATATTTAATAAGGCCACTTATTGTTTATTTACCCAAAGAAATATTTACCACTTTCTTCAAGAATTTTAAATGATGTGTCATGATTTCTTTTGTATGAATGATTGTTCTCACACAAATCCGTGGGCCATTGAAATGCGTGTTTGTAACACTTGATTTTTTGTACGTGACCTCAGTGGCCTACATTATAATAAAAACATGTATGCGAATGAACCTTTGTGAGAAACAAGAAGCTATTCACTACTCAGTAGTTTCTTTGTAATGGTACCAGTTTTGTCAGAACTCTTATAGTTTCATAAAAGCCCACTCTCATGTTTATCGTTTAGCCAAATTGGTTACATCAGATAATTCGAACATATTACTATGGTTGTCCCACACGTAACTTTCTAATGTCGGAAAGTAAAAGTGAACCGCAGCCGCTAATGGTCTGACACTGACGTCATTATTTGATAGCCCTCCATTTTGAGAATTGGTAATGAAAATATTAAGAACTATACAAAGGTCTGGGTTTATTTTATTGCAAGTCTGATTTCCATTGGATTAGTAACTTGTGTCAGCGGCGGGAAAGCAGGCTGACTCCAAAATATCAATCGCCCTTAATATAATTAACTTTTTCTTTCAAATGTATTGTTACTGTTATCATATGCTTTTACTATAATGTTTATATTGTTATCATAATGTGTCTTGATAGAGATGAACACAGTGCTTATTTATACGCAAAGTTATGTGATGTTTGTTTACGAGCAGAAAGTTGGCCAGGTAGCACGTTTATATCAAACTGCCCAATGGGCACCAAACTTGTAAATTTATTACACACTTCGACTTCGATTGGAAGCCAATTCAACGCTGTAACGTTTTCGTTATTTTTTTCCTTGTAATAGGATATTTGATGACTATACAATTGAAATATAATCTACTTCAACAACGTAGTTGTAAGCGTCGAGGCTAGTCGTAATATAATTAGCCAAATTATTCTAGAAGGCTGAATGTATAACATGTGATGAAAAGCAACCCGCTCTGTTGTGCTCATTGTTCTTTAGAATGTTTAACTCGCGTGTCCTTGCCCAATCTCGATATTTGATAACAAACGTATTTATTCAGTACACTCTCACGTTTTAGGCATAATAAATTCATTCTTTTTTTATTGCTGAAACCAAGTTTTATATGATCAGTGTGACCTCTTCTTACTTGTAATCTTAAGGCTGTGCTATTTTAATTCAACTCCGATGAGTATGACGTTGACATACAAGTAATTTACCAAAGAGATAAAAAATGAGCTTGGCGTTTTATAAAAATCAAGACTGGTTCGCTTCAAGCAAATAATGTCTTGTTCTAGAATGTCAGAACTGTACATACGCTATTAATCTTTGAGACCAATAGACTTAGTACGGAAGTTA
This sequence comes from Autographa pulchrina, assembly GCA_905475315.1. Lineage (NCBI taxonomy): Eukaryota > Metazoa > Arthropoda > Insecta > Lepidoptera > Noctuidae > Autographa > Autographa pulchrina. The sequence goes on along the minus strand of FR997771.1, from coordinate 13,154,933 downwards.
AGAATGCATAAAATAGGAGACCTCAATTTTGAGTTGAAATGACAAACACTAACTGCGAATGATGGTGATCATGCTACTGCAGCCAGTTGACTATAGGTATTATAGCTTTATTTACTCGCCAACAGTATATTATAAAAACGATGATACATGCATTTGCGTAAAGCGCATATTTATTCCTTTTATGGATCGACCTACTCATCTTATTTATTTGTAGAAAGATGTTCAATATTGCTCAAAGCATTTGATCATATAGAACTTCAAACTAAAATATTGGTGAGACAAGTTTATGAGCGTTCATCAGACGGATGAATCGTCAGTCGGGGACATGTCGGGTAAAAGTTTTGTGCAAAAGGGATGAAATGTATTCACTTATGAAGTACGGTACCCTTGCATGAATAGAAGCATACAATATTTATTTACAAAAGGAAACTGGATAACAAGCTACCCAAACCTCCGAAACATAAGGAAAATATTCGTACAAATTTTAATTGCAGACAAGGAATATGTAAAACAAGAAACCCAAGGATCAATAACATTTCTAAACATGAGAGATGAATGTAACACAAGTCGACATCAAAAAGAAATGATTACAAATGATTACAGTTTGCGTTAAGATAACAAAACTTTAATTAAAATTCACAATTTGATAACACTGATAACTATGCAGTTGACATCGATTACGTAACGTTCAGTTAAAATGAGATTGATAACGAACCACTATCTGTTAATGCGATATTGCAAATTAGTGAAAGTGAATTCTTAAATGTTTCTTCTCGTCATTATTATAGTTTAACTGCTATAATTTACCGCCAAGTTGACATTTTCCACGGCTTCATGGCGTAAAATCTTGATTACTAAACAACAAAATGTTGATTGCCATCAACAGGAACTCAATCAAGGTACTGTCAGCGTGTCAACCCGCCGCCGCAGCCGCCGACACCGTCGTTCACGGCCCGGCTACCGATTTACTATTGATGTAAAAACCCAGCTCCAATCAATGTCAGACGTTACAATAAATATTATCTTTACCGTCCAACTAATACAATATTTTAAGTATTTATATCGTTTGAAATGTTGCCAAGGAAAATGATTAAAAATATTAATGTTTTTATTATCTTAGATGGATTCGTTTTAACTAAACGGTTTCGCCGTTTATTTGTTCATTCTTCGAAATTTTTATGTTTTGATGTGTAATGTCATAACGTTTATCTTTATCAATTTATTAGTCGTAAATAATATAATTAAAGGTAACCATTGAACGTGTAAAAACTAGTGGCTTTTACATTAATGCACTTAATTGTAATTATGGAGCTGCAGTGTTTGTGTCGCGTCAACCACGCGGTTTATCGGACGGGTATTCACAATAGCAATTTTCCATAAGTGCCCCGATGACTCAACTGTTTAACGTGGACATTAGTTGTTGAGAGTTCCTTGTCAGTATTGTTCAAAACAACTATAGCTAACATCTATTAATATAAACGATATGCCATTTACTTATGGCTAAATAAATAAAGCCATTTGCAAATTATGCAAATATTTCTTCAGTGTATAATTAGCAATTAGTTGAGAACAAAAAACCTATCTAAAAACGTATTTTGTAATTGAGAACAAAAAATGTTGCTGAACTGAATGTAAATGTTCTAAATTACTTTTTATTCTTTTGAGTAACTGTAGAGTTGTATTTATTAGACAGATACCTAATTTGGAATTATGTAGGTACTTGAATCTTTTGAAAATTGTTTTTTACGAAGGTAACGTAATAAAGGTTACAACGTTTTGCATAAAGTACGTCAGATATCGAGGCATTGATTGGTCGGCATTGAATTTAGAATACACAACCGAGGTTGCTTTCTTATCAAAATACAGGAAGTAATGACGCGGACGAAATATCGACGAAACAGGCGTGAATGCCGATCATGAAATAAATGTTGTGTTTGTTTTACACGGCATTGATGAGTTACTGTATGGTGTATGTTACGTATGTTTATATCCAGTTGATACAACAAATACGGGTAGAGTTTATATAGGTCATGTAATGCGTTAAGGAAAGATTTCCGCAAGGAACCATCGTTGGCTCCGTTGGAAGCCATATACAGAAAAAACACGAGATGTTTGAAGATCACGATACTACGTCTGTTGTAATAATGTTTGAGGTCAATGCTTGCGTATATGGTAGGGTTCCCTCGCTACTATTTTGTTCTGAGCTCTTATCAAGGTTTCACGAAATCTCGCCTTTATCTTCTAAAATTCAAATGGGTCATTGAAATTGTAACAAAGGAATCCGCAGAATCAGATCTGTTTCTTCTCAAATAGGAATGTGAAAATACAGTTACAAGAAAGTATCGTAACAGTACGTACGAAACAATCAAACCAGTTAATTTCCTCAAGAATCGTAAAGTTTAATTCCGTTCAGAAACTACCAATTAGCGCGTACATGCGTAGGTACACAAATTTTCTACATTTTCACAGGATTTAGTGACATTTTTACCGAAGAGTACGTGTTTTATAATTACACAGATTACTGACGGATTGTTAAGGCCAATAGTGAACGTTTCGACCTTCACATTGCCTTTACTGACCAGATCTGTGTCGTCACTACGAGTTTTGAAGACTCGCTTAGAATCTCCGAGATTTTAGAAATAATACTCCTACATCGTCTTGCTCTATAAATCTTTTAGAAATTGACCTGTAAGCAGGCACGTTCAGGTTATATAAAAAACAACAAGGTTGCGTAAACAGATAATAATGCAACCGATTATCGTTACGATAGAATTTTGTCGGTAATATGTTCTTTACAAATAAATTATAACGTTCTTCTGTCAGTTTATCAATATGTAAGTAAAGTTTGACAGTAGGGTCCACTACGACCCAATAAAAACAAGTCCAACATGCGCAGTTCTTCAAACATCGATAATATTTTCTGTTAACAAGTTATGTTACAATTATTTAGAGAAACTTGTGGTGTTAATTTTATACGATCAAATACTAATTTGATTCACTTATATTCTATAAAAATTAAGAAAAATCCTCACAGGATTGTAAATGTAGATGAAATATAAAAATACTGGTATTTGCTCCAGAATGACGTTTTGTCTTGGAAGATTTTCTACATGAATCCATTGAAATTACGATTACAGTACGCTTATCCATAAAATCAAAATCAATAATTTAGTTGAAACTAATAAACACCATACTCTGATGATTCGTAGCAAGTTAGCGACATAAACAAGGATAATAAACCAAATCAGTAAAACCATACAACAATTAAATATAAACAATAGAACTAGTTACAATCGATCATGGCAGACTTTTTCTTACTAGAACATGCAGTAGATAAAGTTTATTGCATCTGTATTCGCGATGTCTCAGCGTAAGATAAATGGCGTCGTCCCAGCCGGGTTTGCTGCACGCCAACCCATCACATCAATGTTATTAAGCTGTTATACAATCATTTTATTAGGGTTCCCTGCCCGAAGTTTATCAAGAACCCATAACCATATCACTAAGACTATCCGGCAGTCCGCCCGATCTAAGGACATTTTAAACTGCTTGAGGAAGCCAGTTGAAATTTTGACAAGACGAATGTGATTTTGGCCTTAGAGTATAGATAAGAAACTAAAGAGTGAGCCTATCAGTGTATGAACCGTGAGCACTAGTATGCACTAGTTTTATCGTAAATTTTGTATCAAGACGGAGCGCGCCGTTTTAATAAAACTATCTAAAACCCTAATATTATCCTAACAATGTCGAAACCATCGATATTTTCGCATATACTTAAGTCTGTCGTTGCGCGAAAAATAACTTTAAATCAGTAAACGAATGTACTAGATACAGACAAAAAGTGCTCTCGGTTGGCACGAAGGAAAAGTAGCGATACTAGCGGTCTATAGTTATCTATACTATAGTCTAAGGATTTTGGCAGATTAATGAACAAATAATAAAAACAATGATGGCGGATTCTAAGATGGCTGCCATAAAAAATAAACAGATAACTGAACAAAAAAACAAAGTCCCGGTAAAAATGCGATTACAAACAAATCTAATTGAATATTTCCACGGAACACTATAGGCGAACCTATAGAACACTTGACTGGTTATTATTTTATCTTTATTGAAGAATTTTCCTGTACAGCATTTTATCTCAACGTCTTTATTTCTCTATTTGTGGAGGCTTTGTCGATGTTGATGGGATTGTGCGGCTTTACTCCTATACTTAGGTATACCAGATAGAGTAGAGTTCATATCTCTTGTTTGTAATATAACATGTGATGATTCTGAATGACTAGGCATACTTTGAAAGGTTTTATTCACTATCACTCTGATTTCTGAATCTCAATAATTGGGTCCAATCTATGTTTGGCAATTTGCGTTACAGTTACTTTTAACACGTAACCTTTTCTAATGAAATCTTCTTTTAGAGCAACATTGCATAGTTAATTATGATGATCTTTAATATTTATGTTAAGTTCCCTATAACAGTCAACACAATATATTATTATTATTAATGATAATTAGAATTTACCGGTATCCTGGAAAATGAATAAGTGTTGTCAAGGTTAGTTGATAATAATTAATAATGATTATTTGCAAGTAATTAGATAATAACCATTATTCCTGATTGCATTTTAAAATATTATATTATACAATACAACATAATACTTGTTTTACGGACATAATTGAAAAAATGATGTTGATAGAAAAAACAGTTTGGAGTACTTACTATTTACGATATTGAAAACACTTGGGTTGATACGATGCAGTTATTATTTATGAAGATAAATGAATATGAATCAATAAAATAAATGTAATCGGCTACACATAATTAAATGAGTTTATGTTATAAACGACACACTTTAAGTTGAACTTCTGAAGCTAGTATATCGTCCGTTAAAGCTAGGAGTCTAACAAGTAACAACCGTTCATTTTACGGTACCATTAATACAGTTTCTGTTACAGCTTTACTTATTAAACTGGACTCCCCATTTCTCATTCTCTATCGCAAATCTTGTATCTTGTTAACAATTACTGTCAGCTCGCTGTATCTTCTTTTAAAGATTATTTTTTGTCGAGCTTTTGTTTGAGATTTACCCGTGTAGAAGTAAGGTAGTGCAAGCTTATGGTTACGTGAGGAAAAGTATTTACTATCTTGAGATTTCAAGTTGCCGTTTGTCGATTGTCACTTCATCCAATTTTAAAACATGTGATTTTGGTTGTAGTAAAGTTAAAAACAAATACAAGTTATAAAATATATAGGGTTATCCGTTTCAGTAGTTTTAACCGACTTCAAAAAGGAGGACGTATTCAATTCGACTGTATTTTTTTTATGTTTGTTACCTTTCGACTGGGTGAACTGATTTTGATGATTCTTTTTTTATTTGAAAGGTGGTGCTTCCAGTGTGGTCCCATTTTAATTTGGTCCAGTAATGACAGTGGGGTCCATAAGAAAACCATATAAGACTTATTTTGAAGTCGGTTTTTTTGTAAGAATTATTGTGTATTAAAATGAGAAAATACAAGAGATTATTTGTAACTTACAATGAAATATTACGACGTTAACATTTCACAGTTGCTTACTGTTACTGAAATAATGGTACTGCTGAACAAACACTTGTATTTCGTTCGATGATTCATTTACCTCACCGAAGTTTACGAATTCGTTGCCGATCGCCTTGCATCATCGTCCACGTTTCTAATAAACAAGCAAATTTTATTAACTTCCGTTAAACGTACTGAAAACCGCACATAAAGCCGATTCTGCTAAGCTTAAAATTTGTCCTCTACCACTATTGAATCGGATCAAGGCTCGGTGGTAACGCGGACATTGTCAATTTCTTGATTTCAAAGGCGTAAGCATGATTTTCGCGTTTCCCTGTTTCCACTAACATGTAATTGACCGTACCATGTCAGCGAAAATCATGAAACATTCATTTATTGTTATTGTTTTTGTTTGCCTTGCATTTTGTTTATATTATGATGACATTGTTGGTTACATTATAATGATCATCAATGATGTTTTGTCTGTGTGTAATTAATGAGTTTAGTAGTAAGGTACTTGAATATTTTCCCAACTGGGTACAAAAATTCCAGTTACGAAAACCAGTATATTTAAAACGAACAAAAAAATCAATATATCTCTCAACCTGTCGCCACTTAGTAGATTTATCCAATCCACTGCATCTATTCTATATTTGTATCCTCCGCGGTCGGCATATAAATACCTTGCCCGTAGTAACTTCGTTCTAGATAAAGATAAATCTGTAGCCTACATAATATTGACCTAATCTAGTCCATTGCTGACGCAACACATCTATCTGCTCACCACACAATTTCGTTTCAGGATCGACGATTTACTTTCCACAATAGATGAATGGAATCAATTTAGCTCCCTTCCATGAAATCGACCAACTTCATTGGGACCGAATAGCCTTAATATTTAAACAATAGACGACGTTTCTCCAACAGTAATACGGTGAAATAGTTCCGTCTGGGTTCACATATTAAATCTTATCGGTTACAGTTACATAATTCTACCTTTATGTAAATATCCCACTGCTAGACAAAGGCCATGCCGAAATTCAGAGAAGGAACGATTCGATCACTTAAGCTAATTTCCCTATAAATCTGTTATGAACTGTCTCGAATCCTTCCAAGGTCGTTTTGCAAGAACAAGCTTAATCCATTTAGTATTATTTAAGGCCATGATTGGAGCAATAAGCTCCGGGCGGATCTGCTACACTTAAGTGACTTAAGTCCGGAGGGGCAGTAACAATATAATATCCTCCAATAATTGAGTTACTGAGGTCAGACGGCAATTACTCGCTGCATCTTATTACGGCTTGAAGATAACCTCACTGAGAAAAAGGCTGGATTATAATCATAACACTTAGTATAATCGTGAGTATTGTTTAAACAAATGTCAAACTAAGCAACATTAATGTTGTCTCGAAAAGCTTTGTGTGTTGTTTGACTAACTTATATTCGCTTATTTCATGCTTAATTTTCGACATTAGTATGCAACTTGCGATAGTCTCGTCCGGTGATTGCAGCATGTTGTTGCATACAATAAATGATAATAATGATAAAATTACGAATTTATGTTATGCAAACACAATAAAATTTGTAAGAACCTAGGAATAGTCCTTTTACTGGAACTGCACAATAGAGTGACATTGGTTTTATTCAAATGTTCTGAATGTAGTTCAATACGAGCTTCGTATCACCTTGATCCATTTTCAAAGCATATAGAGTGGAAGAGTTCTCTCTTGGTACATTCAATATAATTCAATAATTCTTTACTATTTAATGTATACATACAGGAGCCTGTAAATTATATTATTTATAATTTTATATAAAACAACGCATTTTCTTACTAAAATAAAAATAAGACTGTTAAATGGCTGCATTGTGTCGGCGACACAGATTCCCAAGCGTCACTCGTCGCTCAAACCACGGAGCACAAAATGTTTATATTGCACTGCTATTGTTTTAACTCGAATGTACTTTCGGAGAACTAGTTAACTCTTACCTTATCACCAAACAAAACTAATATACGGGGAGACCCCGAGTAAACGGTCTTCGAAGTCCCGTTTACCTGCTAGGTATGCGAAATCGAAGCTGATAACACATCGTCGATAAAATGCCATAACACAGCTTACCTACAGTATTAATGACATTACTTGATTATTTAACGACACATTTGTATTCACATGCAAAATAACAAGCACAAATGCAAAATGTAGTCAATTACGTTAATTAAGTCGAATGGAAATATAACTTTCTCAGGCACATTGTGATGAAGGAAGATTTTCCCACTCTATATTATAGATTTATTGATAACCATACACGTACGAACACCTACTCAAAATGAAACATTTTTCTTCTTGAAATATCATGTAACATGGTATTGACAGGTTATTCATAGCTTTTCAAACTGTTAGATTAATGATGTTAAGAGACAAAAGCTCTTCTGTCTTTTATCTATTCAAAACTTTGTAAAACTACCTATTTACACAATATCTTTTTCCACCGCTAAACATCATGACTATTCGTTTAAACTTATTACTGTCACATTAAAATTACCATTTTAAATGCTCATGAGATTAATTAAACAGTCAGACTTTTTATTAAGGATTATGCCCTAATAATACTGCTACCGTACATTGATGCAATTACTTTACGATTGTGCCTCTTCTCGCTTCTCTTCCTAGTCACAGCAGTTTCCTCGCAGTCAGAATCTTTGTCTTTATACTCATTCGGGTCATTTTGTACCCCAGTTTATTTACAGTCGGTACTTGTTTTAGACACACTTTCCAATGTTACTTCATTGTATTTGAGTCACAACAGTTTTCGAGATGATTCAATACCTCGGTATGGTTGGTATTACGTGTATAAGTGTGAGTTTGTATACCACACAAGAAGAACGGTGAAGGCCACGCAATCTCATAACATGAGAGGAAAACTTTCCCGCACATAGGTTAAGTGTTTTTATTGCTAGCCTAGAAACAAGATCGCTTTAATCCCAAGTTCATCTATATGATTTTGTAAGTGGCTTCTAGCATTTCTAGTTGAATTTTCTCATAAAAGAGCAGTACTTAAATTTATAACATAGTCAATTAAGTAACAGCAAAACAACAATTAGGTAACTACATTAGTACTGTAATTTGGTCGTTTGTAATTTCTAATTAAGAAATGTAATAATTCTTGAGTAATAAATGTCGCAGACATTCACTAGCAAAGGATTTTCCTGTTTTTCTATTTTTGTACAAAATTATTTAGAAAATAACTTGCAAATTGATTTACCATTTTTTTAGTTTAACAGTAATTATCTTAAGCAATTCGTTTTTCGTAATCGCTTGCCTAATGATTCACATGTTAGTCAGTGAAAATAAATCTTATTGCATCAACAAGCACACGTGTTTATGAAACAACTGTTTATTTCACTGCCAAGTACCTACTACATTATTTATGATATCAAGTAATGTTGGTAAAACATCGAACTCAAGGGGGTACTAAAACCTGTCTAGCCTGTAACGATAAGTGTGATTATGTATCTTTGTTGTGTTAAAGTTATTCTCTAAGGACAAAGATCCATGAATTCCAACTGTCCTCGTTGCTAAGCAACGGGGTATATTCCAGTTGTAGACTTTTTGTTCATGTACTTTTGTTACGTTTACGACCTTTAATTATTTTTCTCTCCACCGCTTGCTGCGGAGGGAAGAGAAAACTGTTTTCTTACTCTTGATTAATACTGCGACCTTCGGGGGTTTGTTGATATTCTTTATGATTCCAGCCACTTTGACCTTTTCTGCTCACGGTCTGGTATTCGTAGATCGGTAGATCCAGGCTTAGGAATTGCGAAGTTTTTCTTATCCCAAAGTTTAATCTTTCCAAATATAGGTTCTTTCGTTGGAGATTTAAGGCATGCATCTTGCAACATGTGAGAGCTTTTTTGTTTGGTCGACGTAACACGTTTTTGTTTTGACCATTGACATGTTAATGGCCCTAGTTGGTTAACATTGGCTTACAAAGACGAAGTTAGCCATATGACACGTATTAATGTACCTTTCTAAGAATTTGACAGTAATGGTAAAGCCCGGTAAAAAATACATGTGCCTACTTTAAAACTTACTTGTTGCGGAAAATCTAGTTTATTCTCAAATTGTTCTCGTTATAGATTATTTTAATTGACGTCCGTCCACGCGTGACAGCCGGCGGTAAGACTATTGTTACACGAACAAACCGACAAACACGAAAGCACGAAGCGTTAGCAAAACAAACGGCAATCGCAAAGTAATCTGTTATGTTCATTCAAAACATAAAAAGAAAGCGGCTTCGGGTATCATTGTCGAATCTTTAATCTCGACCTGTTGCTTTTCCTCACGAATTTGTCGAGCGGCGTGCCAGCGACTACAATAATGTTCGCTGCTCGCTAGTTCATAGCGATAACATTGACACAATGACGTTGTTGAAAATGATTGTACTTTTATAACACGCTTTGTCAAATAGTGTGAGTGGAATTTACGCACGTTTACACGTGAACAGGTGTGCTGACGCTACCTTACTGTGTCTGATCGACGTATGCGTTCTGGTGACGTATATCACCGTAATCACATCAATTTCGCTACTGATTTCGATATTGACGGATCAGTGTTGAGTTACGCAAGAAATTGTCATCGCGTACTTCATTTTAACTCGTTGCACAGTTTTTACATGACGATGCTCGTATTTAATATGGTGCTCATGCAATCTTCGTGAATGATGACCTGATTACGATGGTTTACGCTTATCGTAGAAGTTTGTTTTTCTTCGTTAGGTAGGTGTTGCCTTTTAATGGAAATGGCCGGTCCCGCGCGATTCTTCGAGCGTCTTCCCATTTGAGTTCTTCCTTCCTGAGCTCCTTGTCCACCGATCTCCTCCACGTGTGTACTGGCCGTCCGCGTCTTCGCCTACCCTCCGGTTGCCACTCAAAGGCGATTTCAGCAGCATTACCATATTCTCTCCGGAGAGTGTGGCCAATCCACTTCCATTTCCGCTGGGCAATTTCTTGCAAAATTGGAGTTTGATGGCATACAGACCACAACTCTTTATTCGAGATGGTTTTAGGCCAGAAGATACGAAGGATGGATCGAAGTGACTTATTCACGAAGATATTTATATACTACTCAAGATAATTTAAACTGTTTGTTTTACTCATTTACTTTAATATTTATGTCAGACAAAGTAACTACTATTCAACCAACATTTGTTCCCTATTATAAAATCTGTACTCGTGAAACAAATATACACGAAACAACGTCAAACCATCCCATAATAGCAAAGAACACGTGTCGTGCAAACTCATTACTGTACCACGACGTAAATTATTCACGAAAATCTGTTGAGCTGTTCATAAAGCATTATTGATTGTTTCTATTTCTGTCTGGCAGATCGGCGGAGCGGTACGTGCGAGTGAAATGGAAAGAGGTGAGGGTGGGTGATATAGTCCACCTGTCGAACAACGAGGCTGTGCCGGCCGACATGGTGCTGCTGCACTCGTCCAACCCGCTCGGCGTGTGCTACCTGGACACGTGCAACCTGGACGGGGAGACCAACCTCAAGCAGAGGATAGTGGCGCCGGGGTTTAAGGAGAAGGTAAACACTCTTGAGAAATGCTGGAATACTACCCAAGCCACAAAACATTCTTTAAACAAGTATTAAAATTGAGCCTAGATCTGGCAAAATAAAGAAAGGACCGTCGTCTTATACTTATGGTAGAGGTATTTACTATATACCCCAATTGCCTTTAGGATAGCTTATATTTAGCAATCAATGAGACAAGCTGCCTAGTATTTAAACAGGTCTGAGCAGTTTAAATGCATTTAAACTGCAAAAACCTTATTTATATTTAGGGACCTAGAAACGTGGAGCTATTTTGAAACTGGTATGAACCAGATAAGCCATTTAAAAGTTTACCGTTATTTGGTACGACTGCATATCTACTGTAGTATAAAAAACTTATCTGCATATTTTTTATACATAAACGAAACAAGTAGTGTTAGTTGCAGTCATGATCGATTAACGCTAACGAGTCCTCTATAAGCATTTAATGAGTTTTTATTATGAATAGTTGGACGGATGCATATCTAACTATGTAATGATACTTGTTTACATCCTATTAATATTTTATGAATATGTATGTATAAGCGATGTCGTATAAAATTATAAAAAAAGACAAAATAATTCAATAATACGGAAACGAAACAAAGGTTCAAATGCAGAGCACAAAACACAGTGGCTCAAAATAAAAGTCACATTTAGACAGTGTAATTTCGTCTCGACCGCGATTGTGAAACCATAATAAAATCAATCTTCTAAATTCGTCCGGATTGAAGTGTCACTGAAACGGTTTTATAATTGGATAAACATCATAATGCTGTTTTTAGATTATGTTTACTATGCGTGCAGTCCAAAGCACCGAAAAAAAACCAGAGCGTGGGAACACTTTCTCCAATAGTTGTAACAACACAATTACGCTGTAGCTCCACAATTCGCGACCCACTTCGCCAAAATGTTGTTTTTTTTACTCACACAAATTATCCGTTTCGTTTCACAGCAATCGGAATTCAGTCCTATGAAATTCAGAAGCTCTGTGGAAGTGGAGCGGCCATCTACGAAAATATATAGATTCACCGGCTGTATATCACACCCTAACGGGGAACGCGTACCGCTAACCTCCGAGAACCTTCTATTGAGGGATTGTACGATAAAAAACACAGACTTCGTGGAAGGTATCGTCGTGTACGCGGGCCACGAAACCAAAGCCATGCTCAACAACGGAGGACCAAGATACAAGTGTTCAGGCTTAGAGAAGAAAATGAACACAGATGTGATATGGTGTGTCTTAGTGTTACTTTTTCTTTGTTGCGCCGGCGCCGTCGGCTGCAAAGTTTGGTTGGACGAGTACTACGTTACATTATACAAATACGTTCCTTTTATAACGAACGTGAATAAGCCGGCGTACGAGGGCTTGCTAATATTCTGGACGTATATAATAGTGTTACAAGTCATGATACCGGTGTCGTTGTACGTCACGCTGGAGATGACGAAGCTGCTACAAGTGTACCACATACACCAAGACATCGAGATGTACGATCCCCAGACGAACACGCGGACGGAATGTCGAGCGTTGAATATAACGGAGGAGTTGGGGCAGGTCAGTTACCTGTTCAGCGACAAGACGGGGACGCTGACGGAGAACAAGATGGTGTTCCGGCGGTGCGCGGTGAACGGCGTGGACTACGACCACCCGCCCGGGCCGGCCGCCGAGCCCGAGCCCGACCTGCCGCCCATCGTAACGCCCATCACCAGCGTCTCGCCCAACAGCCGGATGCTGCAACATCTACTTGATAGCAATGACGCCCAACATACACAAAAGGTAACACTTCTAAACTTATATTAATTAAAACTAGAGCAAACATAACTGTTAACTACGTAAGAGAGTAAATTAACAAAATTGTATCATGAATCCGGACAAGATAATAAAAAGCGAGAGACTAAGTGAATTCTGTGATGTTACTCGTACCATATTCATTACATACACTGCCAAACTTTTGATCAAATATAGGAATTTTAAGAGTTCACTGAACCGCATTCGTTACCATCAGATTAAATTAAAAATACTTTTCGGAACGAAAATAGTGTTGTTTACTAACTAAAGAAACTACAGAAATAGACTTACAATTTTAGCTAATATCTATTGTGTTCAGGTCCGCGAGTTCCTCCTGATCCTGGCGGTGTGCAACACGGTGGTGGTGAGCCAGCCGCACGTGGACCCCACGCAGCTCAGCGGCTCCAACTCCAACAGCGACCAGTTCTCATCGGAAAAACCTTCGAAATCCAACGGCACGCTGCGATCGAACGACAAGTGAGTAAACAGTCACGTACATATTGTTACAAGCTTAGAAGACGTCATAAGGCGGTGTAACTTTGTTGGGAAATTGATTTACGAAACGATTATTACGTTAAAGCTTTTTAAGTTCTCTGCGGGAAAACAGTGTTAGTTAAAAAAAAATTATCAGCTTTGCTTGCAGTACTAGTTAAGACAAATCAAACATGCACACGATGAGATTGCGTCGCTTTAGTCAGAGTTCCTATGGCCACCTTCTAACTCCATCCACAGATAGGCTTGAAAGTAATTTTGTATTTTCACCGAACTTACATATATTATGTATCCAAATTAGATCTCAATAAAAGGTCTCAATTTACCTAACAAGATTTAACCTGAACAACATAGCATACAGTTGTTTTATTGCTATATATTACTATCATGCAGTTACCCTTACCTATTTAGTATTAAGAGCTCCAAAAAGTTCTTATTTATGTGTCTGCCCTTATTATTTTTTCCTGCTAATTTATGTAATGTTCTTCCTTTTTCGTTAGGTACGCTCGACTGACGGAGTCCCGTTCGACGACGCCGTCACCGCCGCCGTCGTCGGGCTCCCCTCTCAAGATACGGATGCCGAAGCTCATGTTCAGTAACAAAGACGACACCAGCATCCCCAGCACTTCGGTTGATCCTGCACCGACGGTATGTACCTTATATTTCATAAAATCTTTTCTAATATATAATGTTAATGTGTTTTACTCCCACTACTACAGGAACCCATGCTCAAAGTTAGCATATGTAAGCGATTGGCATAGGTATCCCATTGTTTTATTATACCGAAATTTAGTTACGTTGGCTGGTAAACTGATTTTCTTTTATGGTTGTTTGGTCACAATCAAGCTTAGTTTACTTATCTTAAATTATAGGAAATATTTCTGTGTCGTGAACTGCCAATACTTGTAATTACAAAGCTACAGTTTTACAGTACGGTAGTCATTGACGTTAGCAACTACAATTTCTATTTGTATGTTTATTCACATGCGAGATTGCGAGTTAACAACTGTACCCAGAAACACGTATAGGAACAAGAAAATCGAATGTTACGATTTCTCTATCAGGAAGGCATTAATCAAACAAATTGTAAATAAACCATACGTTTAACAGATCAAAATAATTATTTCACAAGCCCAGATTTAAGAAATGATAATAAGATTTTCTTGTTATTACATATTTTCTGATTCGCAGTCAACAGGAAAATTACTTTTCTAAATCTCCAATAATTTCAATTTGTTGCCATACAGATTTTGATAGTAATAATTATACAAACGGCAAATCAAAATCAATTCTTTTCAACAATGCCATTCTTTTCATTGCTACTTTTAGCATTATACGTTTGAGCCACTTTATCACAGTCCATTGCTTCTTCATTAGGCGTATTTACGAATGTCTAATGTAAATTTATTTGTTTGTAAAAACCGTCAAAACAAGTGATTAACTACAATGCCGACAACAATGAAAGTTACAAACTTGCACGTGTTTTATTGGTCTACAAGGATAAATTAACGTGAAAATAGTTATAGTATTCTTATCAGTGCCTTTAGTAATTCTCAATACCGATGAGTAATTTTCAAACGAATAAACGCTAGAGATATAAAATCTTTTTAGTGATAATAACTAAATACAGTTTGAACAGGGGCCCGAGTCTGCTATTTACATTTGCTTGAATCGTCTGAGTGGGTGGGGTTATTGGGACCATTTTACGATAATTGGCATTCTACTAACTGTCAAAACGTCACAATTGGCCATTGGAACGATTGAGCCGCGAGTTGAGTGAATATGACCGATGGCCGGTACAATTTCGTATTCCGCTATTTTTTGACAGCAGTTGCATCATATCTATGGCTAAACATTTTTTATTTTTCATAGACAATGTGTCAATTTCAACGAAAACTTTCCTTTTTTAAAACATAATTATCCTTATTTACAAGTTTTTAATAGAAATTACATATTGTATGGGCTTTTACAATTAATTAGTATTAAAAAAACAATTAATACAATTTTTTGCAACATAAGAAACGATTATTAATAATTAGTGCCAATCGGTGTTGCCTATTAATAATTACAAAATGTTTGATACTTTTATTTTTAATTTAAATTGACAACACCGCATCCCACTCATGCCAGTATGCCACTGATTGTTGTTGGCGTAACTGAATACGAAAATTAGGCACATATTGGGTTGACACTATCATCCCACTATGATCATAGTAACACGGAGTGTAAATAGCAGACTCGGGCCCCAGGTGTTCTGCAAAGGTATAGATAGAGATTATTTATTTAGTTGTAACTTTTGTTCAAATTTTTTGCTGAAAGTTTATTTTCTTGTCAGTAATAGTCACTATATAACATTTAGTCATTATTTCAAATTAAAATTTAAGTTGATTCTTACTTACTTCCTCCTTTGGCACATTCTTCTAAAACGGAAATTAAGCTGATTAATGATTCCGGGTGGAAATCCCCATGCTTTTCTTCTGCACTGGAATTTTCGAAAAGGTAAACAAACACCCACGATTTAACACCTACAGGCGAATTCCCAGTAATTAATTTAAGTATCCATTTGACACGCGCGTTTTTTTCTTTGGTTTCCCCGACTAATTTAAGACAGAGTCCTTAATCATGACTGACACGGCGGTCCGCCATAAATTATGCGTGGGTGAACCGTTAAAAATAATTCCTATCAATATGGAAACCATGCATCGACATTATAATGAAAGATTTTTCACCCTCGACGCAAAAAAAAGGGGTTGTTATAAGATTGACGTGTCTGTCTGTGGCACCGTAGCTACTGAACGAATGGACAGAATATTATACGGCTTTTTTAAAGCTGCCGTGTTCGAGATATATCTTAGCTATAATTAATGAAGATCTATTTACTAAAGTTTATCGGGGGTTGTTGAAATTTGATATTTATGGTGTCTTTCGTCCTCTAGTTGGCACGCTTCGAAGCGGAGAGTCCTGACGAGCTGGCCCTAGCCGAGGCGGCGCTGGCGTACGGCTACGAGCTCCGGTCCCGCGCGCCCGACGAGGTGGAGGTCGGCATCCGCGGCGAGGTCACCAAGATGAAGGTGCTCAGGGTGCAGCAGTTCGACGCCAATAGGAAGTGCATGTCCGTGGCCATGAGGGCGCCTAGTGGACAGGTAAAAAATCAAATTCTATATACCTATATAATTTTTTTGTTGTTGTTGCACAGTGCGCTATGACTAACATATTAAACTTTAAGTTGTTATTTAACTTCAACATTCCTAATAAAAGGGAAGGTAGAGGTCATGACGTACAGCTGCACCAACAAGAGCATGGCTCTTAAATTGATGATGATGAACATTACTAGTGATTTATGCAAATAGTATTTCCATTAAACCTGTTTCCTAAAGTATGTATTGACTAGGAGTCGTCCTCCAAACGTACCGGACACAGATACACTATTCTCGATATAATGGGATCGCTCCTATGATAATAATACAAGGGATTGTGGGACCGAGAGACATCATTTATAACATTTTGAGTTACCCCCTTGAGAGCAACATTGTGGAATGGAAATATATTTGTATATTATGGGTGTATTTTATCTATAATATGTATGTATTTAGAAATATATAAGTATGTTTATCAGTTGTCTGGTTACCATAACACAAGCTCTGCTTGGCTTGGGATCAGATAACCGTGTGAGAGTTGTCGCGGAATATTATTATATTATATTATTATTATATCTGAGTTACAGAAAATTATAAGAAAAAGCTAGTTAATGACCCTCGTATACGATTCAGATATGGAGATGTTAGGATTTTATTTACTTCACTAATTAAAATAATTTTTCACCGGTCCTTGGAAATATACAGAATATATTTGTTATGGCCTACATTTCCTTACATTGTGACGACGTCACATTGCGTGGCGCGTGTCCGAGATCAATGCCAAGTTCAGGAGTTCTTAATTCCTATGATCCAATTAGGATGTCATGAACTTGCACGGATTTTAAATAATAATAAATATAAATAAATGCGGACAACATCACATACATTGTTCTGAACCCAAAGTAAGTTGCTAAAGCACTTGTGTTATGGAATTCAGATACAACGAAGGTACCACACACACACCCAGAGCCGAGACAATGTAGAAATATGATTTTCTACATTGACCCGTCTGGGGATCGAACCCGGGACCTCAGAGCTAGCGACACCTTGAAACCGGTGCGTACACCACTCGACCACGGAGGTCGTCGATTTTACACACTATCAGTTGACAACTCGCAATAATTTACATAGATATTTTTAACAGGTAAAAGACCATATGGAAGGAAAATAGCGCAACAATATTCTTAGCAACTAACATTGAATTCGAATAGTAAAGTAAATTAAATTGTTCTCTATCTACCGGAATGTTCGCTGGCAGTGACCTTGCATCGTCCTCTGCCAAAACTGGCATAATATATTTTTTGGCACAGTGTTACTACGCCTCCAGAATTGCAGCAAGAATATTGAATTTGTACAATGCATATTATGTTACTTTGTTCTGCAATACGACAACGCATTATTTATGTAGATAGTGGAAAAATCCATTTCATACCTATTTGGTGTCTGTGATATACAATTCCATATCTGAACAGTGAATATAGAAGATATTTATTTTATATATGTTACTAATAGGACTCATATGGTGTTATAGGAAAGTTTTTAATTGATTTGTTTAACTCAGGATACATTTTTAAATTAAATGTTAAAAAGGACCTGGTGTTTAACCTTGTGGCATACCACATAACTGATGGTTTGAAGGTATTAAGACTTTAATTTTATTTTTGCAGTACCAGTAATACACTTATGTATTGTATAGTATATTTTACTTGTATAGTTTATTTCTAGAAAAAATATGTCAACTCCACTGCTTTTGTACTTGTTGTGTCATGATGAACGTATTCAAATGCTTCTGAAGGCTCACTTCAATTGTTTTTGGTGTGTTCCATTTATTATCAATATATTTAAATGGAACAGCGCCCGTATCTCGTTGATACGGCCTCGTGAAGTTTCACGAGTATTATTTATTGGAAGAAGGTTGTTTCAATTAGTATGTCGCAATTCGCATTTAATAATAATGTACGAAATACTACCTTGTATAGTTGACACGTGTTTCAGGGAAGCTTGAATCGTTTTTCTTGATATGGGCATGAGGAAGGATAAATAACTTGTTATTAATTAATAGTAAGCGGTAATTTCGATTAAATCAAAATCAAAAATTATTTATTTAACTTAGGCTACAAAGTAGCACTTATCAAAGTCAAAAATTATTACAAAAGGACAGCACCCTAGGGGTCGGTTCATATCTGGCGGAAAAGGCAGCGCGCAACATAATACAGTTATTACATATAGGTAGATATGCTTAGATGGAAATAAAATTATTTAATGACAAATATTGTGTTAACCTATTTCCAATTGCGGGAAAAAAAAACTGCTATGTATAAGGAATGTTAATAAATAGGAATTCTTCAGAAATAATATTGACATATTATCTTTTCAACCAGGTGGTACTGTACGTGAAAGGCGCCGACACCACAGTACTAGGGGCTCTAACGCCGATGCGGGCCGGCTCAGCCGAGTCGGCCGCTTACGAGAGAACCCGCTCCTTACTGTCCGAGTACTCGCGCGCGGGCTTGCGTACACTGGTCATGGCTAAGCGAACCATGCAGCCTGCGCTGTGGGAGGAGTGGCTAGCAGGACACAATCGGGCATCGGAAATGGGAGAAGGTAATATAATCCTTGTAACAATACTAGAGACAAAGATGACTGGAAGGAATTGATGATCTTTGCCTTGCAGTATGAGAAAAAGGCTAAAATGTAGCAATTCTAGTAATTGATGTAGTCCACTTAGGAGTTGGGAATCTCACTTTTTATGCCCTAATCCATTCTTCTACTAAAACCAAACCTGATCCAAATAGTAAGCTCAAAGATTTTCTAATTACCATTTAAAATACCCGTTAGTCAAATACTAACGGGTTAGTAAGTAAACTTTAACGGCCATATGTCATTTTTTGAATTGGATTGCTGTTCTGGTGTCTTGCTGAACCATTCAACAAATAAATTTTCCTCCACCAGGTCGAGAAAAGCGCGTCCGCGACTCGCTAGCGCGTCTCGAAAGTGCTCTATCATTAGTCGGCGCTACCGGCGTGGAGGACCGCTTGCAGGAGGACGTGCCGCGGACGGTGCGAGCGCTGCTGGACGCCGGCATCGTCGTGTGGGTGCTGACGGGCGACAAGCCGGAGACCGCCATCAACATCGCGTACTCAGCCGCCTTGTTTTCGCAGAGCGATCGGTTGCTGCATCTCATGTCGAGGGATAAGGTCAGTTGGGATTTCTAAACTGTTTGAACTTTGTGATTTCACTAGCTTTTTTTATTGAAGCTTTACGCAGCCGCATCCTCTTATAAAAAGGCAAAAGTGATTTTTCGAATACGACTGGTAATCCAGAGGTATGATCAATAAATCGTACTCTTAATTTGATACTATAATATGGAATAAATTAGAATAATAAAAAATATACCTAAACTTGAGTCCTATCATTATTGTATCTTTTTGGCATACCGCTTGCTACTTGAATGTGCACTTACATGTAACCTGCAATAAGTCACTTCCGAATAGAACACTTTCATTCGGAAAAGTTGTACTTGCGTGTAGTATTTTTGGAAGAGATCTACTTCACCGGACTTGAAGTATACGAGTATTGTATGTACAGGAGCACGCGGAGTCGACCATCAAGAGCTACCTGGAGGGCGAGGCGGGTCGCGGCGGCGGCACGCGCGCGCTGGTGGTGGACGGACGCACGCTGACGTACATCCTGGACCGGCGCTCCGGCCTCGTCACGCCCTTCCTGTCGCTGGCGCGCCGCTGCTCCGCCGTGCTGTGCTGCCGCGCCACGCCGCTGCAGAAGGCTTACATCGTCAAGGTACACTTTTTGTTTGCTGCGTAAAAAATCTATTGACTGCAACCCACGCCGAGAGTAGGGAGCGACGTGGGGCTATATCGGACTCACCATCTAAAAATATCCCGATCCAGTCAGCCTGTCTTAGCGTCCTGGTGAATTATTAAGGTACCCCGATCCTCGCCTACTCTCTACACGACATTCTTTCCCTCTCCTTTTCTCACAGGCTAGAAATACTTATCTACTTTTATCTTTTCCAAAGCATACATATCCTCTTTGAACAAAATTCATACGCTCCACTTTCTACCCAACAAACAATCCATAACTTCTTAAAACAAATTAATGTGTTTCTTTCTTTCTTCTTCTTCAATTCGATCCTAAGCAATAATACCTATATGTTTAGTGTTCATATAGTACTTTACTCGCCCACAAAATACAAAACGTCTATACCTAATGTGCTATGTTTATTTATGTTGTTAGGCAGTAAAGGAAGAGCTGGGCGTCACAACGCTGGCGATCGGGGACGGCGCCAACGATGTGTCCATGATCCAGACTGCCGATGTCGGCGTTGGTAAGTTATTTTTTACCTAATATATCTTGACCTTTTTTTCTTTAAACTCTTTTCAGATGAACTTTTTGCAAACGGGAAGTGGCGATATTTGCGTTGCTAACATTGCTATGAGCTTTTCCAAGCCAAATAACTTTGTAAACTTGGACGTTTCAGACAAAGAAAAAAGCTAACGTTGGCTTTTGCCTTACCAAATTGGTAGTGGAGCGATTCCCCAGAATAAGGTGTCTGTTCTTTGTCTGTACAAATTATTGTTCCGATGTAAACAAAGCTTATGTGGTGTGGATTTTTTGGTACGTGACCGCACCAATTAGTGCTGTAATCGGTTCATTCTCTTCAATCACGTTTATTTGTTCACTCTAATGTCCTAATTCTAGCATGACGTGTGTGCCTCCATATAACACGCCCGAGACCACCAATGTCAATCATTTAATTAATATAATAATGCGCTCGCGTGATGTTGTTAAAAAAAGATAAAGCTGATGGTCACCTTGAATTGGAATGTTTATTTGTAATGAAACTTAATTGCAAGTTTTATTTTTCTACAACTATTACTTTGACCCGCTATATAATATAAAAAAAATATGACAAATCATATCCAGTAATGAAAATATATTCGGAATAACATGAAACATGAAATCAAGAAAATTTTAATTTGACAAAAGCATTCGCTGTTTACTTATAGTTGTCGAATTTGATTGATGCCATTTTTCTTTGGTGCGCCCAAAATTACGATCACTTTTGTTGTAGCCGTGAACGTCTATTCTTCTTAGTCTTTTCCGAGCTCTTGTGGTCGGCTTCCAGTCTTGCCAAATTTCCCTGAATATCGTATTTTACATGGAGCGACAACACATTTTACGGGTACGAGAGTATCCCACACTACAAACCTTGAACATATGTTAAAGGCATATAATTTCTAGGTATATCCGGCCAGGAGGGTATGCAAGCAGTAATGGCGTCGGACTTCGCGGTGTCTCGCTTCAAGTTCATCGAGCGCCTGCTACTTGTGCACGGGCACTGGTGCTACGACCGACTCGCCAGGATGATACTATACTTCTTTCTTAAGAATGCCGTAAGTTTTATATACAATTCTAGGCGTACCTGCGATGTAAATAACGGGGTGCTTATGTCCTTTCTAGATCAAACTAACTCCATACCATTATTTATGAAAATCGGTGTCCGTATTAGTATGGTTATGCTTGATTCTCCACACTTTAAAAGACCTACCCAAAATAATACTACATAAGAGCAGAAAGCTTCAAAAAGATTTGATAAGATAGTTTTACTACACAATTAAAAAAAAATGACTTTCGCTGTCTCCTTTTTCTGTAACATTTTTGAAGAGAAATGTCCTACCAATTTCGTTTTTAAATAAAATACATATGTAACACGTCGTAGTCGCCCAGCTGTCGATTTGAGTGATGATTTTATTGTAGTCAAATGTTTTGTTTACGGAAGCCACTAAAAGGCACTTACAAAAGTGCTAAGGTTAACAATACAACGTTTCACTCTAAATAATGGTAAAATAATTATATGTTAGGGACTTCTGATTTGAAGAATAAAATTCCTTGTTTCCTTTTTCATTCTGATTTAGGAAAAATACCTTAAAATATTTTATTACGACCAGGGACCATTTTGGTTACCCATTGAAAGGGTTTTTGATAGGGTTTTGACAAAGTGTTGTTTTAAAACCAATTTGATATTTATTACACTCTCTTACGAAAAGCCTCATCCATGGATAACCTCTTCCAAACCCTTTCGATTTGATTACCTGTATATTCAAAAACCCATTCTTGGTGGGTTATACTTTTTAATGGTAAGGCGTTTTGAGCGGGTTACCCCTTCAACGACTGTAACAGAGTTACCCATTCGGACTACAAGTATTGTAATTTTGTCTCTCGTGCCTTTACTTTAAAGTACTAAACTGCATGCATTCGGCAGGTATGCGTCAAGTCGCAACACGCAGTCTAGGCCCTAGCGACTCCATGCACATACGATTATAGTTATTATTGCAGTGATTTTAAAGTTCAATGTATTTTTTTTTTCTGGAGTAGTCGGGATTGTTTCATACATAATCTTGTCTTTTTACGGAATCATAAATGTCATTCGATCGTCTCACTCATTATTTAGTGCCCAAACGGAAAGGAGCTGCGTCAAACTGTGAGATTTAAAAAATGCCACAACCGAGGCGAGGTGCCGTACATAGATATTATGAACGTACACAAACAATAAACATACATACAGACACACAGACACCTATATTGATTACTTATTCATCATCATCATCAGCCGGAAGACGTCCACTGCTGAACAAAGGCCTCCCCCCTAGAACGCCACAATGAACGACAACTCGCCAATTGCATCCACCGGGTGCCCGCAACATTGACGATATCGTCGGTCCACCTGGTGGGAGGCCTGCCAACGCTGCGTCTTCCGGTTCGTGGTCGCGAGAGAACCTTTCTTCCCAAGCGGTTATCGGTTCATGGGGCGATATGGCCTTTGGATCCGGTCGCGCAAAGAAACCCCGAGCATAGCTCTCTCCATAGCTCGTTGAGTGACTCTGAGCCTTTCCCAAAGGCCAACCGTTAGCGATCACGTCTCAGAGCCATATGTAATCACTGGCAACACACACTGGTCAAAGACCTGCGTCTTCAGACACTGCGGAATTTTGGACGAAAAGATGTCGCGTAGTTTCCCGAACGCTGCCCATCCGAGTTGGATTCTTCGGGTGACCTCTTTGTCGAAGTTGGACCGGCCTAATTAAACTATTTGTCCAAGATAGACGTAGTGGTCGACAACTTCGAGAGTATCATTCCCAACAACAACCGGTACAGGTGCGTAATGGACATTGGACATGATCTTCGTCTTGTCCATGTTCATTTTAAGACCCACCTGTTGGGAAACGATACTGAGGTCGCTGAGCATAGTATTGAGCTCCTTCAGCGACTCCGCTATGATCACTATATCATCGGCAAAACGAAGGTGAGTGATGTATTCGCCAGTCCAAGAGCTGGAAGACATCCTCCAACGCATTTGTGAACAATTTCGGAGAAATAACGTCTCCCTGTCTCACACCACGCTGCAGTTGGATTGGTTTCGTGCTCTCGTCCCGTAACCGGATCAACATGGTGGCGTTACTATACAAACACTTTAACACCTCGATATACCTATAGTCGATATGACATCGCTGGAGGGACTGCAATACAGCCCAGGTTTCGATTGAATCCAAGGCTTTTTCATAGTCCACAAACGCTAGACACAGTGGCGATTATACTCCTCGGTCTTCTGTATAATCTGGTGGAGCGTGTGAATGTGGTCTATGGTATTAAAGCCTTTTCGGAAGCCAGCTTGTTCGGGAGGCTGGAAGTCATCAAGCCTGCGTTCGAGACGGTTCGTAATGACCCTCGAAAAGACTTCTTCAACAAGGTGTTGTCGCCTTTTTTGAAGAAGAGCACCACCACACTCCTTTGCCATGCTTCTGGCGTAGTACCCTCGAGTATGACGGAATTGAATAGCCTCTGGAGGACTAAAAGTACCGGTTTTCACTCGCTCTCAGAAGCTCCGTTGTAATTCCGTCATCACCCGGCGCCTTGTTGTTTTTAAGCTGTTTCAGAGCCACTCTAATCTCGTACAGGCTGATGTCTGGGATGTCCTCAGTATAGTGCCGGGTCAGTTTGGCTCTAGAGTCCTGAGCCACACTGACATCGGGTTTCCGTGTCGAAGTTTACAGCTGTCCGTAAAACCTCTCGAGCTCTCTCAATATCTCCGGTTTCGATGAGATGATACTGCCATCGTCGATCTTCAGCTTCGTCATTTGGCTTTTCCCAACAGAGAAATTTCTCGCGAATACTTTGGAGCCCTGGTTCCGCTCAATTGCGTGGAGTTAGAAATTCGCCTATTGTGATGGCCGTATTCCGACATATCAGCTGAAGATTGCAGTCTCATCTCATTCCGGGCTTCCATTAAGCTTCCATTAAAGTCGACCAGCCGCTGGCCCCTCTGGTTCCGCTGCCCATATCCAAACGACCCTACTCTCAACTCATCGCCATTCTGAGTGCCCACCTTAGCGTTGAAGTCTTCCATAACAACGGTGAAGTAAGATTCGGAGGTATGTATGGTTTCGGAGATCTCCTCATACGCCTCTACTTCATCGTCAGAGTGTGTCGAGGTCGGCGTATATACCTGGATAACCTTCGACGAATACCGATCGGTGATTCTGAGTATCAGGTATGCTACCCTGCTTGACACACTATCGACTTTTATCACGTTGTTAATGAGAGACTTACGGACGAGGAACCCAACACCACCCTGGGATTTTCGGTCTCCTTCTCGGAAGAAGAGCATGTTGCCGGAATCTAGAATTATCGTATCCTGCCCCTCTTGTCGGATTTCAGATAATCCCATGATATCCCAACGCAACCTGCTCAATTCTTCCTGCAGCTCGACAATCTTCTCGTCAGTCCGGAACGTGCGGACGTTGTGCGGGGGTGGTAGCGCGAAATCCACCGGGGATTCTTAGCACTCCTACGTTACCTGGCCCGCTACCATAGCCAGGGATAGAGGAGCTGCCGGGTACTGGGGGCCGTCGCGCCGTTGTGCCTGTCATTATGGGGGGGGGGGGTGCCATAATTCCCACGCTTGGCAGGCGGCTTGGGGATCGCAGTATTGGTGGTCAAGTTACAGAAGACGCTGCTGCCCATCTTCTAGATTTTTCCCTTAGTCGCCTCTTGCGACACCCACGGGAGGAATGGGGGTGGTCAATTCTAAGCCGGATACAACACAGCTTACTTATTACACCCCCATTAAAAGTTTATAATATATTCAATGTACAGACACAGGTTATTTACAGTTTTATCATATGTTATACTTAAAGAAAATACACTTACCTTTGTTCATCTATACTTTATAATAAATCTGTAGAAGTAAAAATTCTGTACATTGAAAATATCAAAAAAAATAATGACGGGGGGTGTCACTAAACCGAAACCGAACCCAAAAGTGTGATTAACAAAATTTTTGTCTGTCTGTCTGTCTGTTTGTTTAGGTATCACGCAAAAACTACCGGTTCGATTACGATGAAACTTGGTATAATTATTGTTTATTATCCTGGGCATCACACTGGGTAGTTTTTATCCCGGAAAAGTATAAACAATAAAAAAACAAACTTTAT
The DNA here is from genome assembly GCA_905475315.1 of Autographa pulchrina. Lineage (NCBI taxonomy): Eukaryota > Metazoa > Arthropoda > Insecta > Lepidoptera > Noctuidae > Autographa > Autographa pulchrina. The sequence goes on along the minus strand of FR997771.1, from coordinate 13,128,867 downwards.
TTTGCGGTTAAAAACTCATTGATAAGTTTCGTCATCCACGCGAACGAAGTCGCAGGCACAGCTAGTCTTCAATATTCAGACGTTATTTATAACTTAAAAAAGAAAGTACCGTCCAATCAAACCAAGTAAGAAACACTAATGAACGATTCTATATGATTCCAAACTTCCAAGGTCAATACTTATTCCTCCACTACAACGTAATTTAAAATTATTTCATTTAAAACCCTTTGATTACCCCGACAAACCCTTTCAAAGGGGTATCTTCTTCAATTGGATATCCTACAGGAGCCGGTAACATCTTGTACTAGTTAACTTATTGATAGGGTTACCCTAACGTTAGTGTTATGAAAGGGCTACCACTACCAAGAGGTAACATTTTCCGTTACTGTGGGCGCACAACCTGTAACACTTGCGAAAGAATTAACTTATATTCGGGGTTGTACGGTCCCTGATTACGACATTGCTCTATACTAAATTGAATCATAAACATAATGAAGGTAAAAATCTTTTAATTATAACTAACGACTAATGTAATAATAATTTATAAGTGGCATTGACTTGATAAAGCGTTCAAGTTGATTAATACTAATTTGTTGTAATTGTGTAGTTGTATTATAAATGAACAATAAGTTTTGCTTTGAACTTTGACCTTTCGCATGCTAATCAAAGCCTTATTGGGTCATTGTCACTTGACGATTATATTATGTCCATGAAGATTTAGAAAATACGTAGTTATAAAATTTATTACTACGTATTTCTTTTAATGCGACCTTTAAATTATAAAACTACGACACAATGATATAATTAATTTCGCTCAATAGTGGTCCATATCCAAGATCAGGTTATCCATCTATTGCTATGTGAACAACACGTGGTTTCATAAGGCCAGTATTATGATGAAAAACCGCGCAAGAGGCCTAATCATTGAATTAATAATTTAATTAAATCGGATGTCTGTTACCATTCTAGATTACACAGTGTATTTTGCTGCTACTCTTGACTATTTATAAGCGTTTATAAGTGTTCTACATAGATAAAAAGCTCTTGACTTTTAAATCGAACTCGCCATTATCAACAAGGTATAGCAACACACTGATTTGAACCATATCGTTTGGAAATAAGGTCGATATGTCTCATGTATTTTTTCTTTTCTTTAGGTTTTCGTGTTCCTAGTGTTCTGGTACCAGATGTACTGCGGCTTCTCGGCCATGGTCATGATCGACCAGATACACCTCATGTCGTATAATCTCATGTTCACCGCACTGCCGCCCATCGTAATTGGTAAGTTTTAAAATACTTTGTTAAACTTGAGTAGTATGTACTGAAGATTTTGTTATAGTTAAGGAATAACTTTAATTTACTAGCTTTAATTGTTTATCAACTAGCATCCTTTGCCAAACTGATCTCGTGCATCCCAATCATTTACTTTAGCATACTTTAGCAAATTTTGCAAAGTTATGTAATTTTGGTTACAATACATTATAATAGAACTTTCGAATTTGTCTGATGATGAAACCTGAAGGTGGTCATAAGAACTCTTTAACAAAACAGCGCAACCACACCGTGTTTGAACTCGTTTCATTTGTCTTTACCAGTACTTTGAGCGTAGTCGACGTAAAAGCTTGTGAATCAAAATATTTTTTTATAAAAAAATATTTTTTTATCCCAGGTGCATACGACCGCGTAGCCCCAGCCGCCCTACTCATAGAGCGTCCCGGCCTCTACAACGCGGCTCGTCGCGGACTCGCCTACCGCGCTCACTCCTACTGGGCGGTCCTCGTCGAGTGCATATACATCAGTGTGGTCATCTTCTTCACCGCCACCTTCGCCTACTGGGACACCGTGGTCGACATGTGGTCGTACGGCGTCTGCTGCATGACCTGCTGTCTTGTTATCATGCTGTTGTACGTCGCTATTGAGACTAGGAGCTGGGTAAGTCGAATTCCCTATTTAGGTTTACGATGGGAAACTTTTTGGATTGGGTGTTGTCGGTCACCGGTGACTGACGTGAAAAACTTAATTGACTCAGGACGAATGGAATGTCAAGTGTTCTCATATAAATAATAATAATAATAATAATAATCCATTTATTTCAGGCATCAAGGCCCATATAAATATATACAATACTATACTAATACAACTTAAAAATACTATAAATATATATTACATAAATATCTAATACTATAAAGTATAAAGTTTCACTACCCCTTGTACATGACTCGAGTTTTCTATTGTTATAACAGTTTTTGATGGAAAACTTTTTGGGTTGAGTATTGTCGGTGACCGACGTGAAAACCTTAATATTGACTCATGAAAAATAGAATATCAAGTGTGCTCATATAAAGTTTTTACCATACTAAACGAGTTTAATTATTGAGAGCACACGCGAATAAGCAAGCTGCACGTAGTTAATTAAAAATATTTATCGTTATATTTTTATGAAATAATCTTAACTATGTAATTATTTATGTACCTTTATAATATATAAGACCACGAATGTTTTCCATGCAGCTTTTCCATTTAAAACTTGTAAGTTACTGTGTGACAAAGAATAATGCATGGAACAAGAATTTGGTTTAGATTCAACAATTTGACGATGTTTTGCATGTTTTTTATTTTTGTTTTATAAGCACCTAAAATAATAGTTACAAAAAACTGGTTTATTTCCATTTAAAATTAAATATTGCGTATTTATATTAATTTCTTGAGCTTATGCAAATACCTATTTTGTTTATGTAACGCTGGCTCGTACAGGTGCATAAGAAAGAAATGAATCGATAGGCCTTTGCTAAACATCAGGAACCATTGATGTACACTAGAAATTGGATGGGTCTTTTAAAACTAAAACTAAATAATCTATAAGTCAGTCTTTTTAAATTATTATCATTCAAATGCTCTCGAGATTTGCGCTTAGCAACACATTCAGCTATTCATATTTTTATATTATAGAAGATTAAAGTTCTAGGTTCTTCCAATATAGATTATAAGATATTAGAATAAGAATATTGTATAGTGCACTATTGCTAGGAACGTAATAATTTCACTAATCAAAATTTGCAAGGGCATTTCTAATAGTCCTAAGGCCAAAAAAATATTTACAAAAGGTTCATAGAAAAAATGTCGAAGAACTTCCCAAAAAGTTACTTAACGAGTCATAGCTCTTAAACTGCTTTAAGTAATATCTTGGTGATATTAATGTCTAACACTTTTCTCGGTGTATATACAAATTATAAAATTATGAAGCGGGATCGGTTGACCAATTCAAAATATGCATTAGGTCAACTCATCCCGCGGGATGACTATGAGCGGGCTCAGTTGACTAAAGAGCCTACAGTTTAAAGTGTGGTTTTGTAGAAAAAAAAAACACGTTTAGAGTTTTTTGAAGCAAGTGTGAAGAGTGTCTAGATGTTTTATTTAATATCCTAAAGATATTTCGTGCCAGCTTTTAAATTCAATATGTTGGGGATAGACAGATACCATACTTCTAATAACTTTTTGAGAAGATTTCAAGATGCAAAAAAGACCTAGTTCAACATTCGAGAAATGCGTTTTTGTATGGACTTAATAATTGTTACCCTGGAACTATACCAACTTGAGAGTATCGAAAAAAAAAAACGCATCTGAAAAACCTAATTCCTATATAATTTACATTTAATTTACTTAACTATATGATAAACTTTCAGACGGTAATCCACCTGGTGGCGCTGGCTGGCTCCCTGATATCGTTCTTTATCCTGACGCTGGCGTTCCAGTCCATCTCGCCGACGTTCCTGAACCTGCCGTCGACGTTTCATGTCATGCAGCACGCGATACAGCAGCCTGTCTACTGGCTCGTCGTTATAGTCACTACTGTCGCTGCGTTGGGTCCTAGGTGAGTGATACTTTATGTGAATTGTAAAAAAGATATTAACGCGACTAGCTATGCCTGGAGTTTTATTTCATAAGTAGTCCAAGTTCCCGTAAGACAAATTTTTCTAGCGTTACTTTTTTATGTTTTTTAGCTATTTATTCTGCTATAACCGTGAAAGACAAATTTCAACAAATCAAAGATCGTGAAAATCGGTCCGCCCGTTCCTAGGTTTATGAATGGTGTATCTTCCCCTACTTAGTATATGAAGAATTACAACTTTCTTCAAGATAACCGTAATCAATTCCCAAAAAAGATAAAACAACCATATACTTGTCTTAGCACCCTTTTAGTAAAACTAAGATTGTATGTATTTTCAGAGATGATTAATTAGATAATTTGTTGTTTCTTTAGACTGGCGTACCACGGCATCCGCAACTCGGTGCACCCGGGCACACTCGGGCGGGCCGTGGCCGCTCGCCGCCGCACGCAATCCTTCGCCGCGCACTACCGCTCCGCGCCGCCGCACGCCACGCTCTACCGGTACGTTACCATCTACATAAGATACTTAGTTGTTCTAACATACAATAGCGACAGGGACCACCAACCTTAAAAAATGGCAATCGATCTAGGGAATCAGTGATTGGACAGTTATATTGACGACCTCCGTGGTCGAGTGGCGTACGCACCGGTTTTCAAGGTGTCGCTAGCTCTGAGGTCCCGGGTTCGATCCCCGGACGGGTCAATGTAGAAACTCGCTTTTCTACATTGCCTCGGGTCTGGGTGTTTGTGGTACCTTCGTTGTTTCTGAATTCCATAACACAAGTGCTTTAGCTACTTACTTTGGGTTCAGAGCAATGTATGTGATGTTGTCCGCATTTATTTATTTATTATTTATTTATTTATTTATATTTAGCTAGAGTAAGTACTTTTTGCAATTTTTTAAAATTTTAATTGCTTGTATATTCGAATAGTATAGGTCTCTGCGCGAATAACCAGTATGCATAAATTATTACTAGTTCGATCCATGCATGGGACGATATTTGTATGGTTGATATTAGATTCCTTGACCAAATAGGGATAATGGACAGAAAAACTATAGCCACATGAGTAGATAAACGGAACAGAGGCAAAGCTTCTTAAGAACGTGCAAAATTGTTACCTATTTTGTTAGGGTTGTCACAATAGGTGAAGACAAATCAAACAAAACGTTTTTTAAATAGTTTTAATAGTCAGTATAATAGAATATATAATAGTATGATAGAATAGTTTACAAATTACTTACTCTAAGAATTTTCTTTTTATAATTTTTGTTTTTTTAAAATAAAAAATACCTACCGTGATGTACAAATTACTCTCTTCTTATTATAAAAAGGATCATACAATAAAATAAAGGTACTTGCTTGAAAAAGTAATAACCAAATATTTACTTACCTAATTGTACTCCTTGGGATAGTTAAAGTATGATATATTTTTGTTTTCTCTATTATTATTCATACACACGGTACAATAAACAACCATTATTATTAATATAATACCACGTTTTTACAACTAAACTTATAAAAACTTAAACTTGCAACTAACAAAACAAACAGCGTGCGTCGGACTGACCCTTAGATTGTACACTGGCTGTGCCAGCGTAAACTGGTTTTTTCCAGTCTCGCCGCGTATGTGACAAGCGGCCAGTGGTCACGCACACATGCCCCGCGCGCTTGTGTGCGTGCAACCGATTCGAGCGGTTGTTCGAAGCTTTGCCTCTGTTCCGTTTATCTACTCATGTGCTATAGCGGTCCAAACATAGATCCCTGTGGTACCCCTCGGTTGGAGGTGTAAAAACAACATTTAGTATTTGTATATTCTCTTTTCTTTTTTTGTGTAATTTAGATAATATTTAGTTTTCTTTAGTGTAAAAATAGTATTTTATATGAACAGTTTTTTCTATGTTTTGCATATGAAACCTTATAGAAGGTTACTGTAAAGTCCAAAACTCATAAATTCAGTGTTTCAAGTTAATACGGAAATGCTTGAATATTGCCGTGTTTTACTTATATTTTTGTAAGGGTAATTATCATTACCCGTACTAAATAAATACTGTGTGGTCTAGCAGCGCGCGCGACGAGGACGGTCTCGCGAAGCCGACGCCCGAGGTGGCCGCCATCACGTGACGGCGGCGAGCCCGCCTGCTGCTGCGCGAGCTGCTGCGCCGGCTGCCGCGCTGGCTGGCGAGCCGCCTGCCGCCGCTGCTGCAGCCTCGCCCGCCGCCCTCGCCGAACCCAGGCTGTGATCTGTCGATACAACTACTCTAGGTATATAGTGCTTTACACTGCAAAGCGGGACCAACGCGCCCGAGCGACGCGTACGCGTCTGTCGAGCATAGACTTAACTAGCATTTATCTTGGCTCCCGACCCGCTGGCGCTCCGCCGCGTCGCATATAATAAACGGTGAGCTGAGAAAATATTTAATTAATTATTTGTACAATACTATTTGAATCTGATTTCTTCGAAATACATTCTCTTTTTCTTTGTAAATATTTTATCGCAAGTGTTCAAAACGATAACGTATAACCTACCATATCATCGAAATCGCTTCCGATGTTGTTAGTTACCATGATATATGTATAATATTAATGTATCTGTGTATATATCAGTACTTAGTACTTAGGTCGCCGCGCGCCGGTGTCTCACAGATCTGCCAATGTTATTGATGTTATGTATAGTTCGTTAATTTTAATCAGTATTCTGTCATGTCTTTGTACCTGGATTTAGAGCTGCAAGATGCGTGTAATAGAATCATGTATTCGGTGAAACACCTCATTGATGTAATGACCGAAAGAGTGAATGTTGCTTAGAAATTAGAATATTCTACTTCAAAACTCAAATTCATTATCAACAGACTAATCATGATTAATACCATGATATGTTGCTACCAATACCGCCAGAAAACTTGTAAGCTATTCTAAATCCATGTCAAATTCGTAACACGTCTTCGAGTGTATGTTAACGGGAATTCATGTCAATAGAACTTGTGAACTGACCATTAACTTATTAAACAAACTTTCTCTACAAATTAATTTATTTTTGACAATTCTTAACTGACTTATTTACTAGTTCGTATTTTTTATTGACATGGAATTTACTTGTGTCAATGTGTACCTACAAAAATGTGTTGTGACTGCTCCATAGAATTTAATCTTGAAAAATGACTCCGTATTTTGCAAATGGTTTTTAGTTAAGTAAGATAGTTTTAGTGTAATATAAATATAGATAGTTAATGCACTATACCATTGCTTTACAGAATGAATTCGATACATAAAAGGTTATTTAAAATATTTTCTGTATTAAGTAAAGAATTTTGACATTTTCGCCACATGTTATAAGGAATTGTATGGAGCAGAAACAAATGCAATATCTCATAAACTATTTATGTTATGCTTCGCGTGAATGCAAACGATATTTATGTTTCTCTACATATATTATATAAACAGCAACTGAAAGGTTAAGGAAAAGAGTTTGCAGCTGTTTGTTGGTAATTAACAGTGTGGTGATATTACAGACGATGGTCTAAAGTAGTGATAGATAAATATTGTTCTAATGTATGTTATGTGTCTATATTGTGAACGATTAAAATACCAGAAAGCAAACATATATTTTTGAAATAAAATTTAACGGTCAAAATCATACTGTTTGAATGGTCTTGTGTAACGGGACCAAGATTTTAAATGGAATAAACACAGCCATAAAATCTGTTTAAAATCACATCATTATACAGTGAGCTATGCCGCGTAAATTAACGTTAAAAGTTTGTTGTAATAACCTCTGTGTGCAACACATAGAAAATACAAAGTCACAGATTAAGTAGTAACACAAAATGCTTTCTGGTATTTTGAAACTGTGTTACCAACATTATTGATTGGCAACACAGTGAAGGCACGTTGATAAATGTTTAGTAGGTGTTTACGATTACTAGTGTGTGATAATGACGGTTGACTTCCTTTAGAGAATGTTGATATATAGCGAGACCCGCTGCCTTGCCTGAGACTGCACCCACTATTGGGGCACACAACCGCGCTGTGAACACACTCGGGAGCGACTCAATATCGTCTTAAACTAGTCATTGGTGGAGACCTAGCCTTACAATGTTGAAGGTTAAAATAAAATGATAATTACGTCATAATCGTCTAGTGTTGAAAGATTTTTGACCTGAAACGCCATAACTCGTGGTATAATAGGTCTTACTTGATAAATATGGTCGGGCAAGTAAAACTGTTAAGAGATGTCTAAATGTTTTGAAGAATAAAGTGTAGCTGGATAACTAACAATACTATGTAGGTTTTATACAGTTATGCACTTCCAATTATTTATTGAACATTCCATTTTCATTTTAGTAAATATAGTACAAAATAATAATTTTGCATTTAGAGAAGTCTCTAATTAAACAGTCAGAGTTTTGACTCATGGTTGGTTACTGACTATTATGCTATTCAGTTTTCATGAGTCACTCATATTTTTTATTATTTATGACGACTGTTTTCAGAGGCGATTGACAGTTTCTAAGAGATTTTCGGTCGGAACTCGAGCCGAAGTGATGAGCGATATAATAAGTCAATTGTAATAAGTATGAACCAATTCGTTAACAACAAGTGCCTTGACCGCCGGCCGAGTGTGTTCCCGCGCCCTCTACGTGAATAGATGATTCCTAAAAAGATTAAAAACTATTTTTACTATCGTTTCTAGTTTTGTACATAGAAACAAATTATATTTCTATATGAATGAGATGATTGTTAATTGTACAGTAGGATATTTTTATATGAAACAAATCTTTGTGTAAATAACTTGTATGTTCTAAGACTGTTGTTTATTTTAGAGCTTTTAATTTGTTCAGTTAAATTAAACTATGTAATAGGGTATTGTGATGAACACATGTATTTTCCAGTCATTATGTTCTCATGCTGCGTCGGAGGTTCCCTTCCGTTCTTGCCGGTCCCATCTGAAGTCGTGACGGACTCTAGTACAAGCTGTCTCTAGTTAGAACTTGTGTTGTTCACTGTTTGCAACGTTAGCTTGCGTGTGGGATTGAAACTAGCATATTATAGCAATTTTGAAATTATTAGTAACTTCATAGTTATTGTGTCTTGTTCATTGGCGATATTTATGAATTAGAAATTAAAAATTTACTAGTCTCTTCAACGAAATGTAGATTTTGTTAAAACGTTTAGTATTATAATTATAAATGTTCCATAGAGGATATTTAGAGGCATTCTATCGATGTATGCATTTGTTCTGTTGCCGCTTCCGTTATATAAATCATGTTGTTTCTATATTGTACTAATATTGTGCATTTGTGTTTTGTGATATTGTCAAAACTAAAAATATCTCTTATAGTTGCTATATCAAAAAGTAAGCACGGCAATGACTAGAAAATACATCATAAAGATGTGTTGTTTTATAATAATAACAAATTATTTAATTTCATTACAATATTTGTTTTATTTCTCACCTGTGTGTACATGTCTTTTGAATTTATCAACATTCCGTACAACAATTTGTGCAGTTTACATCGATAATGCTAAAGCTGGTACTGTCTTAGAATATAAACCAATGCATGTAAAGGACACACCACTATTCCTACGTTTCATATTCAGCTTGAAGTGATCATGACACAAATATATTTCAGTATTTACAACACCAACCTTTATAAATTGATTGAGGAACGTACATAATATTTTCGTCTTTTACACATTTTTTTTCTTGCAACCTGAAATAGTTTTATGGCAAGACCAATGTCGTAACAAACACTTGTATCCTGAATTGAATGATATATAACAATTATCCAATAGCAAAATGTTGATGTCCTTTAACAGTAACATTTTAAATTACATAATTATGCGTATGTTAAAGCGACAAATACAAACATACACATGTTGATATCCTGGTAGAACAACAGATGACTAGTTCACTACACAGCCTACAGACTCTATCAGGATACATATTGTACGTCGATGCCACAATACACTGTTTACATCACACACTTACGACGCCACAAATAATCATAAACGTCACAGAAAAGTATATTATACAAATCCACCGATCAATAAAAAGTGCGCGATAAAAAAAAGTCTTATAACACAAATATCATGTTTTAATAAAGTAAGCATTATGAATAAATAACAACCCGATCTGAGTGGAGTGTACAAAAGTATTGCATAATTATAATTATTTAAAACAAAAACAAAGCTTGAAAATAAAATATCTTCAAATAGAAACCTATTAATACTACTAATAATATTATGACGTATGTTCGCAGTATATAAAAAATATACTGTTGGCAACCCACTAAGTAGATTTGAACAGATCATTGGCGAGACAACAGGCGGCCTAGAATGAGTTTCACTCAAGTAGGTCCAATATAAAGTACATTTATCTAAGTAATAATTATGACTTCCGAGCTCTTAACCAAAGATCTAAAAAAATGCACGTCACAGTTCACAATCTCCCGAACAATTTTATAATACGTCGCTTTTGGCTATCTTAAATTATTTTCTGTATGCAGCCAGACCCAAAAGTGCAAGAGTTATTAAGTACTTACATTACTTTTGGTGTCAACATAATATCAATCAACAAATATCATAGTAGATTGACAAAATTATCAACATATCAACACGAATAAAAAGTACGATAAGCGAGTAATTCTTCCGCGACCGATAACTTGCGGTAGTTATTTGACCTCAAATATTTGACATGACAACAACAGTTTTACACAGATGAGCATTAATTCATAAAAAGAGACTTGTGTTTTAAAATGGGCATTAAAATATACCAAAGTGATCGTAAAATGTAGGAGTCCCGTTGTAAATATACTTAACTACAGTAGCGAAAATACAAACTTTTTGTAAGAGATAAATTACTTAAAATGCTTTTTTAAATTTGTTTAACAAATATTGAGATTTACAAATCTTTTTATAAAACAAGGCACTTATATGACAGATATATGACAAGACATAAAACAAGCAAAAACATTTCATCAAGAAGTGCTCATTCTATATACACTTCTCATCAAAAAAATCGAAACACTTTCGTTTTTATTGTTTTTGTCCTAATTTTTTACAAAAGAGAATTAATTCCATGAAAAAAAAAACATTATTGTGTAGCTGGCAGTTTGGTCATTACAGTAAGAAGAAAAAAATCAAAATTCGAAATTAGAATTTCATTTGTTTATCCTATAAATGAAATTAATCACTGTTTTGAGACAAATGTGTATTTAGGGTTGGAGTACGTTTCTCGTTTAAAAACTAAAAATTAGCGCTTGTCTTTAAACTTTTTGTTTCTTATTTCATTTACTGTGACTTTGGGACGTCTGAAAAAACTTTTTTTTCTAAAACATATGGATACTTCGCCCGCAGAAGCCGCCCAAGTGGTGGCATTGCCGGATTCTGGACTTAGTCAGCGTGTTGTGGCTGCAAGATTGCATCTAAGCTTATCATCTGTTCATAGAGTCTACAAACGCTATCGGGAGACTGGTTCGTTCACGCGCCGTTCAGGATCTGGCAGGAATCGGGTCACTTCTGAGCGAGATGATCGATTTATTGTAACAACTTCTTTACGAAATCGACGCCTTAACGCTTTTCAACTGCAGAAGCAGCTTCGCGTTGTACTACAAGAGTAGCTGTAAGTGACTCTACAATAAGAAGAAGGTTGAAGGAACGCGGATTGGCACCGCATAAGCCAGCGAATGGGCCGAAATTAACAGCAGACCATCGAAGAGCGCGCCTTAACTTTGCACGCGAGCACCTAACTTGGTCATACCTTCAGTGGAGCAAAGTACTGTTATCTGATGAGTGTAAAATTATGCTGTATGGTAACGACACGGAAGGAACAAGGTCTACAGAAGAGATGGAGAACGCTTTGCACAATGCTGCATTGAAGAAAAGGTCAGCTATGGTGGCGGTTCGTGGACGGTTTGGGGAGGAATCAGCGCCGACGGTAAGACAGAACTTGCCTTTGTGTCTGGGCCACGGCTACCTGCACTAAACTCTCATCGGTACATCGAACAGTGTCTTGAACCTCATGTGATGCCCTATGCACATTTTATTGGCAACGACTTCATATTCATGCACGACAATGCTAGAGCTCACACCGCGGGCGTCGTAAGAGATTATCTTACCGAAGTCGGTATCTCCATTATGGTATGGCCAGCAAGAAGCCCGGACATGAATCCCATTGAACATCTATGGGATGAATTAAAGAGACGAATTCGAGCAAGAGATCCAGCCCCAGAAACACTTAGCCAGCTGCAAAATGCAATCCAAGAGGAATGGGATAATATACCACAACATGTGATCGTGACTCTCATCCGATCGATGAAGAACCGTATGGAAGCAGTAATAAGAGCTCGCGGAGGGAATACAAGTTATTAAATAAACGTTTCTTACATTTTTTTTTCATTTACGCGTGTTGTTTCACCCATTTCCTTCATATTCCATACAGGGTAAAAATTACTCATTATACAAAATACGAAACCTATGAAGACTTAATTTGAATTTAGAACATTAACATTAGGATTTAAAAACCTCATACTACTCACTATTAAATGACATTTTACATTTATTCCTAAATATACACATTTTTCTGATAATCCTTATCAAATCATAAACTGCGAGGTGTTTCGATTTTTTTGATGAGAAGTGTATTAAGCAAAGGGTCTGGCTGGACGGCCACTCAATCGATTGCACTATTAAAACGAATCTACATTTAAAATTAGAACAAACTAAAATCACAGTATTAATTTGAGAATGGCGTTGACTGCGTCCACGGTGGGTTCGTGGACGAACACGATGTCGAACTTGTTGAGGTAGTTCCGGAGGTTGCCCTCCGCGTTCTGGTTGAGGAAGCCGACCTTGATGACGGCGTCGCAGTGCTCCATGCCCTCGGCCATACCGGCGTCGCCGATGTTGTCGCCCATGAGGATCACGTTGGAGCGCTGCTGCACCATCTCGTAGTACTCCGTGTGCTTGATGGCTGTCTCGTTCTTGTTGTACGTGTGGATCACCTCGCCTTCGATGCCCACTATGTAGTCGTTTTCGTCTAGTGCCAGGAAGTTTGATACCACCTGTAAATTTTCAATGGAAATGTTTAAGATAGATAAAAAACTAGGTAAAACTGACTAGACATCGACAAGCTGTGTGTTATGTTCAAGGCCACAGGCCAATAAAGATTTCTGCAAGATTAGTCACACCTTGATTTGAAGGTAGGTAAATATTTACCTACCTTCAGTTCAAGGTTAGTAAATCGCTGAACAGAAATAAACTACGCTGCACTTGCCCTTGCCATGCCTTCCACTATAAACTTAGAGTAACTTAAAAGAGTGTGAGTCACGACAGTTTATGAAACAGAACGAATTAACGTGAATGTTACGAGACATCACGAATTCTTACAGCAATAGAGCCTTTTTTCTTGCGTCAGAACAACCACTGAAAAGTATAGTGATAGCTCAAGTCACGTAATTTGATTAATTACAGCGTGTCGCAACTTAAACTAAGAGTTCGGCGCTTTAAATACATACAATGAAAACATTTTTGAAAGAAGAATAATATCTACACTAGTTTATGCGCCTGCCACACACTCGACGAGTGGCATGGGAAGTAACGAGGAAAGGAGGCAGAGACATAGTGTGGCAACATTACTCGTCATGCCACACGTCATGCTCCTCGTCCTGCCCACTGCTCCCTATTTTGTCGGTTTTTGCGCGCGAGTCAAAGGAACGACCATACGAGTGCGAGTGGCTGGCCACACAATCGCGCGGTCGCAGTCCGCATCGAGCGCTCGCGCAAGACGCACGCGTATGCAAAATTGGAAATTATGTCGTCGCCAAGCGTGGATAGATGTGATCCACCATCTCCGTTGGCGAGGACGACGACGACGATGTATATTTCTTTTTACTACATTAATATAATTAGCTATACTAAAAATGCATAGCGCGCACGCTGCCACCGTTTCAACGTCCATTGTCTCACCAAGGCAAATGCCAAGTGAGGAGCGTCGCGATTAATTGCGCGAGTAGAGCAGGGTGTGGGCAGAGAGGGCAACATCGCGGCAAATCACGGCAGCGCGAGGAGCATAGCGATGAGCAGCGCAAGGAGCATAGTCTGGCAGGCGCATTACAAGACGAAAATTGTTTTTTACAACTCGTTTTTCTTCGTTGATAACTAAAACTTTGCAAGTCTTTGCGCTTGATAGCCCAAATTTTAAGGCAATTATTGACTCGGACGACCGAGTCTACCTACTACAAGTATATTAAATGTCATAAATTATTGTCCTTCAGAAGAAAAATAAATTGCCAAGAAAGTCTCTGTTGAATAAGCAGTCGAGATACGCGAAACCGCGGTACAAAGCAATATAAAGTATTAGTAAATTTTTCATCATTTTATTCATTGCTGTAAGCTGTAATGAATATAAACAGTGTATTTATTAACCTTTATACGCTGAAGGCGCTAATGGAAATATTATCTTAATGGCATCTCGAGAATGTTATTATGATTTATAACAGCGAGGAACTGATCACTTATCGCAGAATCCCTAGTACAATGAATTGTTAACTACAGTCATTTACAATCAGAACGTGTATTTACACCTTTATTTATAGCACCTGTTTGTTTGCTTAGGATTATCTCCTATACTGATGAACCGATTTCGATAATACCTACTATGCAATAAAAATATTTTTATTCCAACAAACGTTTTTCAATTACCAGGAGCAAAGCGAAAAATATTAGCATATAATGATGGAATGAAACGAAGAAAGTCAAACCTTTTAAAACAATAATCATAAAGTAATCTTCAATCAAAGTGTTTTATGCTATTATCACGTTAAAAGAAGATTGTATGTCATTGCTGATACCTAAATGTAGTTAGCAACAGAAATATAATGGAATTTAATGAGCTATTTCGTAGTAATTAATAATATGAACGCGAAATTTACTTCCTGCTTGTTACGATTTTATGACTGAACTAGAAATACAATTTAAATAAAATTTTGTTTATAGGAACTAAATATGTGCATCTTGCAAATGTCATTGCATAAGTCAAAAGTTGTTTCTACAGATTATAAAAAGTAATTCTCCCACCATTATTACTTTAACCTTTTAAACGCTTCGCTAAATACCAATTGCCGTGCCCCCAGCGCCCGACTACAAATCGGTGAAATAAAAGCTCCTCTCTTTCTGCTCCTCTTAAGCTCCGATTTGTAAAATATCATGGTGTACAATAAAAAATATTGGATCTGTCTATCTACATAAATAGAGATATATAGAAAAGATGCAATAAAATCGAACAAAATAATAAATACTTAAACCTTCTCCTTGATCTAACAAAGTATTTTCTGAAAACCACATCAAAATCGGTTTAGTCAAACGCGAGATAATCGCGTCCAAATGTTCATACATATATTTCATTCTGAGAACCTCCCTTTTTTCAAGTCGGTTAAATAATAAATACTAAAACCTTCTCCTTGATCTAACAAACTATTTTCTGAAAACCGCATCAAAATCGGTTCAGCCAAACGCGAGATAATCGCGGACAAACATACATACATACAAACATACATACATACAGGTCAAACTGAGAACCTCCTTTTTTTGAAGTCGGTTAACAACAAAAATCGTGAATATTCTCATAAATACGACTGTCGCATAAATACGACACGGGCGGTAGATGCACGGAAATATTTGTCGCATATATATGACTCAGGCGGTTAAAGGGTTAATGATAGTCATATTACTATTAGTGCTAGATAGACTGCATCCTGCAATTCCTGATTGGCTTTTATATAAATAAATGGTGTATAAATAATGTCTAGATTACGATTTTAATTGAGATTTTCTTAGATTTTCTCCCTGGCTTGGAGCCTAAAAAGCTGTTAAATTATCTATCAAACTGATTCTCAATAAATATGATTTGTAGACAAAGGTAGCAACCAATAAGAACACTTGACTTGAAGTTTTACTGAAAGACAAAAAAAAGCTAAAATATATTGAAGAAATTGTGTGTCACTTTAACATACCTTAACATTAGGCAGTAAGAAATTAGCAGCCTTCATTGCAGCTAGCACTGATTCCCCAAGTCCTGCCGAAAAAACCAGGACCGGCACTTCATGCACCTTACTCCACTCTATCATCTCTGGGACCCCTTTCCTGGGAATAAAACAGTTGATTGTGAATACAGGATATTATGATATCAATGGGGAGAAATAATTATGGTGACTGGAAAGCCATTTAATAAAAAAATATATCTTTCAAGTGCTGTGATTGGATTGCTAGTTTTTTAGTCATCCAGTCACATTTTTTGGGTTTAATTAATTAATTATTTAATTGACGACCTCCGTGGTCGAGTGGCGTACGCACCGGTTTTCAAGGTGTCTCTGAGGTCCCGGTTTGATCGCCGGACAGGTCAATGTAGAAAACCACTTTTCTGTCCCGGGTCTGGGTGTTTGTGGTACCTTCGTTGTTTCTGAATTCCATAACACAAGTGCTTTAGCAACTTACTTTGGGTTCAGAGCAATGTATGTGATGTTGTCCGCATTTTATTATTTATTCAATACCTTAAACTGAAGCCTTTAAGAGACAAGAGGTAATTCTCTTAAGACACTACTTACCTAAAACAGCCAACCATTCTATGAGCTGAGTCCATCAACTCATTCCTTGGGAATTTCACACCTCTGAAAAGAATAATTGTAGTTGTTATTTATAACTCTATCTTAAATAAATAAAGCTTGAATATTCTGCAATTTTCTTTATTTATCTAAGGTAAACCTTGGTTTACCTGTTTTTAATTAAATTATAAGATTAGTTTAGTTAAGCAATAGGTTTCTTATAAACAATAATAAAATACAAAGAACTTTGCAAGAACTTATAATTTAAATATTTATTGCGATAATAAAAATAATTTAAAGAAATTACTGAGCATAAAATCTGAAAGTTTCTTACTTGAGCATTGCATGTGCAGCAACATACCAGTCGATCATATGCTGTGTCTTCTCCTCTATGCTCATGATGGGGTCACACTCTATTGGCTTGTAGATGCCCGACAGCCGGTTGTCCTCATCTTTGTAATGCTGTGGTATTGACGGACACTCACGGAACATACCTAGGTTTATATGGAACTGATTTAACTGTGTACAGGTTGATATTGCTATTTAGCATTGTAGATTATATTATGTTAATAAGACATGATATGTTTGATGACAGGAAGCAAAAAAAGCTCATACCATGTGGTTTACAAATCCTGTTATGTAAATAAACAAGATTATATTACTACAGAGTAACATGCTTACCAAAGCTAGTGAGCACAACATTTCCATTGTCCAGGGAGTGCCTCGTTAGTGTATGATCGAAATCTGTTACAATCTGCAATTTGTTGTGTCCATCTTTTATCATTTTATTAACTTTTTGTAAGAATTCCTCTTTATCCCGGATGTGGACATTGTCTTTTTGGAGTTCAGGTATTTCGCTCAAACTTGACAGTAATTTCATGGCTACAAACAAAGAAGGATTTTTTTAATGGTTTTTCATGTTACGTAAATATACGTTTGAAATTATATATAACTCTAGTGTATTTCGCTTTGAACTCTAACAAAAAGAAACAGAAAACAAACGAAAAAATTACACTTAGGTACCAAAAAATATAATGTCACTAGAATGGATCACGAAATTTCTGTAGGTAGTGCTAGTGTTAGATCGAAAAATCTTTTCGCGCACTTATATTTTGAACCAATATTAATGAATTAATTTTAATATAGATGCACAACCCAAGGAACGACCGCGGTATTGTAAAATGAGAAGCACACAGAGACAGAGTGAAAGAAAAATATAGATTTCCGATAACTTCACATGTGTCAGTCAGTCTGTCACTGTTGACAAGTGACAAATAACACAGCTGTCATCAGTCAGCTGTTTGGATGAAAAATTTACTTTAAGAATGTGCCTTTTAAGACCATACTTTCCTTGTACCAGAAAGTAACATCCACTTCTGAGATTTTTAAGGCCGTTTTACATGGAATTTTAGAACAGTTAGCCAGTGGTCAACTTACACAGACTGCTCGAGCTGACTGGGCTCGACTACTTTGGCGCGTGCACTTTTCTGCAAGTGCTCTATTTTAATTGTAAGGAGCGGCTCCCGCCCACTTACTGTTTGTTATATTGACCGCTTACAGCAGGCCTAAGATTTTTTTTTTTGTCATATTGGTTCCAAAACTCTTTATCTACTTATGGACTTTACCCAAGCCATTTTGAATGTCTCATAGCTTTAAACGCATACATAATTTAGTAAATAATTTGTTTAGCCGAAACTTTTCAATTTTATAATTTTGTTTTGTACATAGGTACTTTGTGATTATCTTACCTAAACGGGGACCAATTTTTGTTCGATAAGAAAAAAATCACCGATTACAGATTACTACCCTCATTTTTGTATATAGGTATCATTGATTACTACTCAATAAAATAGAATCATTGCTTGAACAGGCAGACTATTAGTAGGTGGTGTCGATACGACGTGAGACATTAACCCTTAAATGCATAACAACGTATTTTCAATCGGAAAAAATATATGTGTTATAAAAAGAGGTCTAGATGACCGGAAAAATAAAAAAAAAATCATATTTTTTTTAATACCTTTTTATTTTCAAAAAACCTCTAAGTATCGTTTTCGATACAGTATGCATTAGTACACTATATTAAACTACAGTATAATATAGTGCATATAGACAAAAATATTAGATATTGACAGAGCTGTGGAATACTGTGTAGCAGTCTTTTGACTTTTTTGAACACAAATGGACGTTACATTTAGCACATTTTATAATGCTGAGTAAATGGCAATAGGGCATCATACATCTACCTCGGGTTTCTGTCCTTATCTGGCTGTGATCCATTTGATCCAATCTGACTTCAAGTGGAGGCAATGTTTGGCACGGTTTACCCCTTCGGATTTTAGGTGGTGGCCCTTGTGATGTGCTGGATGGGCTGCTAGTGCTCGGGCGCCCTCTGGTAGCAGCTGGAGCATACTTGCACAGCGTATCTGCCAGTTCCGACCTAAAATCAGCTAGATTCAGTATAGTTTTCTGTGGCACACCATTTTTAGTGGAAACTTTTTTGTATAAGATCCAGGCATTGATAACGGATAAATCCAGGAGATGATAAAATATGCGCATGTACCATTTTCTGCTCTTCATTCGGATTTTATATCTTCCTAGAAAGGAGTCCATCAAATCAACGCCCCCCATGTGAGCATTATATTCTTTTATCAATTTGGGGCAACTAATGGAAATCCGCCGTTTCTCTTTTTTATCGAACCTATCAATATTCTCTACAGGCTCGGCTCCTACATATGTTGACGCTAATATAACTTGCTTGTTATCCTTCCAGCTTACGGTGGTTATATCTACGCCTTCGAAATTTGTGACATATTCATCGTATGAACCTCGGGTTACTGTATTTTTCATAACATCCTGTTTTGATGGAAGCTTGCATGACTTACCCAAGCGGTTTCGTTGTATAGTTCCCAAGGAGTGAATTCCCTCTTTAGCTAATACGCACATCAAAGGCAAGGACGTATAAAAATTGTCAAAATAGACAATGTGGTTTTGTTGCCTTGGAACTACTCTGAGAAGATTCAGTACTGTTTGCCCAACCACTCCAATATAGGGTTCATTTGGCAATCTATCATCAGCCTCTTTTCCAGCATAAATTTGAAATTTGTATGCATAGCCCATCAAATTACAGAGGACAAACAATTTGAACCCCCATTTGTGGGGTTTGTTGGGAAGGTACTGTTTGAGGAAATGGCCTATTTTGGTTGAGCACATTTGCTCATCTATGGATAATCTTTGTTCTATTGTAATGCTTGAAAATTTTGCGTTGAGATGTTCTATTATTGGTCTAAGTTTGTGTAGTTTGTCATGGTGAGGATGATTCACAGGTAAGTGATTTTCGTTGTTGTTGAAATGCAGAATCTTTCTAATTTTCTCAAATTTGTTTATCGGCATTGTGTCTTTGATAGGGTTGAAACCAAACTTTGCGGACCAGTAGGATCGCGTGCTGGGATAGTGGTATACAGACATAAATATGAGGATACCTAAATATTTACGCAGGTCTGATATTGTTAGAGAATCCGGTCTATCTGGTTTTGTCTGAACAGCATATCGAGTAGTTTCTGTCACAATTTTTTCCAAAATATCATTTGTAAAAAAGTAGGTAAAAAATTGATATGGACTTTGCAATTCCATCACCGCTGGAGAAAGTTCTTCATTTCCTCCGAATTTGACTGCATCCTCATTATAAACAAGTGATTGCTTTTTCCATACTAAATTCCTTGTATTCATGCTAAAAGCCGGAAGTTCTGAACTAGTACCTGGTAATGGTGATTGTTCATCATTGTTTATCAAAGGAGGGTTCTCTTTCTCGATCCCAGTTGGAACTTCATCTATGACCTCGTCTTCTTGCTGGTCTTCAAGCTCTCTCACCAACTCTTCCCGAGACGTATAGTACGGTATATAGTCTTCGTCTGATTCTAACCCGTCATCTGAAATCTCGCCATTTTCTATACGCTGAAGCAGATTTTCTATCTCCCTATCTGAAAACAACACACCACATGCAAAACCAAACCTCCACCAAGCTCAAAACATAATAAACGCAACCCAGAATGAAACTACAATCACTTATTCTAAGATTCCCAAAAAAGAACGTTAGTGCATGATGTATCGAAATCGATACATGGATAAAAACGAACTTTTGAGAATCAAATATAACATAAAAGTGCAAAATACAAACATCTGTGTATAGATTTCAGACTTACCTTCCATCCTGGTATTTTTTCAAGAAAAAATATTCGTATTTTCCCGGTATGGCACCAGATACAAATTTGAAATTTTCACAACAACTACTTGCTTGCGACCATAGACATTGTGAGTAAAAAAAAGGCAAATTGTCAGAACTGTCACATGTCTATTCTTTTTTTTTTTTTTGTAATAATAGGTAACGATAAGATTGGCCATTCTACCTGACACGTCAGTTTAAAAATAAAATCGGAATATGGCTCTGAAGTCTTAGTATCGTTTTCGATACTTTATGCATTTAAGGGTTAAAACGGGAAAGATGATAAATACAGACAGGCTATAAAAGCAGTATCAATAAAATAAAAGAATCTCTTCAAAATATTTATTTAATTCATATTTTTGTTATTTTTGCTCTTCAGTATCACAAAAGTATACAAGATTTACATTCCATTAAGTTACAATTATGCATTAATAGTATTGTATAGTTAAATGATTACTCGATTAAATATAAAACACCACAAGCGCAGGCAACCACAGTGGGAATGTCTAAATAAATTATGAAACGAAAAAAAAAACAATATACTACAATAAACGTATTAATGTGTAATTACACTTTTAATTACCTAATGCGGTAAAACGTAATTTTAAATATTTATTGGGGCAATATACAATTATTATGGATCTTTTCGTTTTAAATTACACTCTCAGTAAACATTAATTGGTACTATTTTTTCTAATATAATTGATACAGTAACAACAGTACCTACTTGATGTGATGATGAATTATTATACAATAACATTTGTAACTGCAGTTATCATGTACAATGTTAAGAACTTATAACATACTATAGACATACTGAAACAAGAGCTTACAACAGTGTGAAACAACAGGTTCCAAACATGAAACATAATATATTTAAATGTGAAATACTTAATAAACTAATAAATCATAAATTAATCAAATTATTATTAACATATCTATTATACAAACCAATCTTATAACTTAGTCAAGTTTTTAATTGTTTCTTTCATTTGTTTTATTTGTGATTAATTACATCACAACCATTTAGAACAATATGAAATAAAAATAATATTGAATACCATACTCCATAGAAAGTGTATTGACAAACAAAATTTTGCGTAAATTTTAATTACTTCTGAACCAACTTGCTTGCAATTGTATTAAAAAATAACTTAATAAAAATGCTATTATATAAACCATTTAGTATGTCACCATGTCAATCAGAGAATTATGCAGCCCCATACAGTATTTTAAAACTTGTACCAGCTTTATAACGAATTATATCGATATATATTCGATTGCGCATAACGTTTTATATAATAATCTGAATCAGATGTCAAACCATTACATAGATATTTAACAATGTATTAGAACAATTACTCTCTTGCAATATTAAAACATTGTTACTTATCAGTTGTAAACTACATGAATAAGCAGTAAAAGGCATACATTGATAGCTAACAAAGCTATATAATAACCATATTTATATATCAACAACCCAAAATTAAATCACTTTATACAAATACACAAAATATTAAATAATGTATAGGTAACTAGTTTAGACTTTTATTAAAAGAGACGATCATTAGCGATATCAAGTGTGATTGATCCCTGAGTAGCGACTATATCCAATATACATGACTTGTAATGTGTATCACATTTAACTGTCTCAGAGTCATCTGTGTCCGGTGTCGTGGCAGGTGTAGTTCGGTCAGTCATCACTGATGCGACGCCCTTTCTTAGTTTTCTTTTTCTGCATCGCTTCCATTCTCATATCCTCTAAGTCTTCCATAATACCTAAAGATGAATAATATTGTAGAAACAATTTCGAAAACAACAATCACTGACAAAAATAAAATATATTGTCTATCTTGTTGATAACTGAAGAATGAAAGAATGACTGAATTATTAAATATTTAGCAAGTTATAATAAAACAACCTGAATCAAACTTTTTTTTAACTGAATATGTAATGCTTGACCTATTTGCGTATTCATGAAGACTTTTAAAACATAGTAAATATGAACTATTGAGATTGAGGTTGAAGTGAGATATTCTCGACAGCCTAATACATATTCGCTTCCACGTAGAATGAATATCAAAATAAATACATACCAATCTTTTTACTAATGTATTCCTCTCGCTGTTGGCGCGCGAAACTCGACTCCATCATAGGATCATCGTCGTCATCCATGTCCCGATATCTGTAAAATAACAATGAAATTTTTAATAATCATTTTTTTATTAATATTTATCCTGCGAAATCATTAGTTGCCAGTAAATAACAAAAACAATCTTACAGGGGCATGAAAACCATCGACAACCAAGGGATTTTTTTTAAAAGTAATTTTCCATTATGTATTTTATCATTAATAAATAAATATATTACAAAACGTAGCTTAATAGGAAGAAGAAATACGAAGACTTTGTCGATCGTGTCTTTTAAGATAGAAAAGCTTTAATATATAAGTACAAATTTTAGTAACAGCTAGTAAAAGGGTTTGGCACACTCACTTGGACTTGTCATATCCGAATATTTCCTTGATGTGTCGCGAGTAGTCCATCTGGTCGTCACCGTCGTCAATGAAGTCATCCAGCTCCGAGTCGTACTCCGATTCTGAATCTAATGCGCGCCCTGAAATTACAATTCAAATGTTATTGTGTATTTTTTTTTCCTGGTTTGAGACATACTCAGAGACGAAAATATCCGGTCCATGAAAGGGTAGCGTGGGGTGGGGCACAGCTCTAAGAAGCAACGGTCTCTATATGGTCATTTTATCAGGGGCAATGCAGACCTGCGCTATTCGGGAAAAGTCATGAATAGACCCCTGCAGAAGGACTATAGCAAAATTGGTTGCTTAACAACCTGGCTATGGTAGTCTAGTGTTCACTGGATTACTGACTAGATTTGATGACCTATTAACAACACAGATGATGGTATAAATAAGTTAATCTCGTAGGCCACCATTAGACTAGTTTATACAGAAAGAGAATCACTTACGTTTCTTATTCCTCTGGTCCTGTTGACCTTTTCTCTTCACGTCACCAGGCGGGAACTGCCGCGAGCCGTTCGGTTTCTGCCCGTTCCTCATTCCATTCTTACCTAAGGAATTGACATGTTTATCGAAGTCAAACGTATTCGACACTTTTTGCTTACTCGGGCCCGCTTTGTCAGCTGAAGCTACCACTTTCTTATCCTCAGGTCTTCTAGGAGTAGACCCTTTACTGTCAGGGATTCTTCTATCGTTATTCTTCTGAGATCCTTCGTTCATAGCCCTCTGTTTAGCTAACATTGCTTTATCCTTTATACCATTATGCGGACCTTGCTCCCTCTGTTTTGGCACTGGCTTACCTTGGTTGCTATGACCATTTAAGTATTTACTATCACCATTCTTACTCGGAACATTTAACTTCCTTTCATTAGAATTCTTATCTATCCTGTATGTGTTTTGGCTCTTTAAATCTATATTTTTCTTAACATCTTGTTTTAAGCTCTCCTTAGAATTTAATTTAGATTTATCTACAGATTTGTCTACACTTTTGTTTACTTTGTCTGGCAGCCTACTGCTGCTTTCCAGTCTAGATTTAGCCTTTTCTAATTTTTCCCTGTCTTTGTTAAGTCTATCTATATCTCTTTCGATGCGCTCTCTCTCCGCCTTCAGCTTATCCAGCCTCTCTTTATCTGTTCTTTCCTTATCACGCTCAAGCTTTTCCTTTTCATGTCTAGCTCTATCCCTCTCTTTCTGTAACCTTTCAATTTTCTCCATCTCAATTCTCTCTCTGTCAGATGGTCTCGGGCTGTCATTCTTGGAGGCAGAGTTGTTCAATTTGTCGGAGACTTTTGGTATGCGGCCGAAACCAGAACTCGGTTCTGGTTTTCTATCTCTTTCGACTTCTTTTTGTGGTTGTTTATCTTCTCTTGAGGCTGAAAGAAAATAACATTATTGAGAACTTATATTACAACAATGTAACAACATACCTTGTCTTGATATTTTTCCTGGTTTTTTATTTTTCTCTGTTTGCACTGCAAATACTGGGACTCATGTCTGTATGTAACAAGCTCGTGTACTTACGTTTCTTGCCGCCAGCCTTCTCTGCGTCGATCCTCTCCTGGCGTCGCTGGCGCCGCGCCATCTCCTCCTCGTACTCCCGCTTCTGCTTCTTCGTCATCAGCCTCTCAGGACCTGACTCCGTTTCAGCCACAACCTCCTTCTTCTTCCCAATTTCGATCGGCTCGCTTTTCTTCTGTTCAGCGAGTTTCAGCAACTGGTTAAAGTCCATGGGTGGTGGAGCAGGCTTACGGAACTTAGGTTTGTCTGGCTTGGAGTCTTTTTTTTCTGGCTCATATCTTGTAGGTGGACTTGAATCCCGTTCTACGAAGGAAAAATAAATAGGCACGTAAATTAAACAAGGGCCATGAATGGTAGTTTTATTATTACCTAATGATAATAAAAAAAAAAAAACAAATTTCGGAAATTTGATAATTTATAAAGATGTTAAAGAGTTCTTGATATCTATACAAAACGGTATGAAAATATTACAAACAGCAAAAAGATCGCTTTATACCCATTAATATCGACCGGTTTTCGGTATGGTATATTTTTATTCAAACTTAAATACGGTGCGCCCACCAGTTGGCTACACAAACTGTTATAGATATAAAAATCACATTTATTATGTTACAGCATATTACAACACAACAAGCATAGAACATTGGCGATCTTTTTTCTTATAGCAAAATCTTCCAGACAACCTTTAGATAGACAGAAACGTCGAAAAACGTAATACAAATTTAATACGATGTTCATATACCTACCTAAGTTAGATATCTAGATTCTAGCTACGGTGTATGTTTTGGACTGACCTCCATTTTCGCCTTTCCGCCGTCTCTTATGCGGCACGGGGTCGTCTTCGTGTCTCAGTGCGTGTTTCACTCTCTCCCGCGTGCCATTTAGATCCTTTTTCACGGAGTTGTCTGAGAACAAATAATAATAATAATAATATATCCTGGGACAACTCACACACGGTTATCTGATCCCAAGTTAAGCAGAGCTTGTGTTATGGTAACCAGACAACTGATAAACTTACTTATATATTTCTAAATACATACATATTATAGATAAATTACACCCAGACACCAGAACAAATGATCATGCTCATCACACAACATTTGTCCTGGGCGGGAATCGAACCCACGACCTCCGGTATAGCAGTCAGGGTCACTAACAACTAGACCAACAGGCCCGTCATTACAGAATAAGCAATCATACAAAATACATACACATTATAAAAAGGCAAGTTCGCAGATTTGGGTGTCTGAGGCAGACTTTGAATCTGGCGATTCGATTTCTAATATTCTTTAATAACAAATAGCTATGTTACAGCCGTGTTTTATATGATAGTTATTTTAATGCAGGGTTTTATAATAGGTTTTACTTAAACACATGATCAACATATCAATAAATAATTAAGGGTCATAAAGCATTTCTTATTTATGATGTAGTAAAAACATTGTTATTTTTTATGTTAATATTATTTACATGGATATAAAAAATCAGCATGACACTTCAAATTAGACTTAGATAAGTAAGATGAAGACAAATTAAAAGAAAACAGTCGACTCATTGGAAGCCATTAAATCTGTATCTACCAAGTAAACTCGGACGATGTGATCATAACGAATAGGGGTCGATAAATGCGGTTAGCTAAAACCGCAACGCAATTTTTCCATAGCTGTTTGCAAATGATATCAAAAACCAATTTAAACGAGGTACAATAAATAAAATCGCCTAGGTACAATTTTTTTTTATATTGTGTCCATGACCAATAAAAGCGATAAAGGTACCCCGACATAACCGTGAACTGGGAAAGTTACTTATGTATTTTAATTTAAATACGGTAATTCGTAAACCCATGTGATAATACGGTACTTTATAAATTAAAAGACAACCAAATGTTGGGCGCTTTTTATTCTAGTATACAAAATATCTGCATGTTATCTTATTTACTTCATACACTACATTTATAAATAAAAACAGGCTGTGCTGTAAACACACATTTATTTATTTAATAGCTATTGGCTGTTTAGATAATAAATTGAACTTAATTAAGCAAAGTTGTATTCTAAAGACGACTATTTTGCTTACTGCACAAAAAATAAACATCCATAAACCAAGATATAGACACAGGAATAACTATACATCAGCCACTTTAAAGAGATAATTAACGTGCTTTAGGATTATGAACCTTAATTCAATGACTAATAGTTTAGTTTCCATCACATTCAAATTACTTTTAAGCCCTTTTCGGTAATATTTATCATTCTAAAATTAACTTAAACACATGTTGTCAAAGTTGATAATTGCGTAATTAGTTATAACGTTTAATTCTCTTTCTATATTGGCTTTAGTATAATAGGTATATGGCCATTTATGTAGCTAAATAACTAATAATTGCAGATAGTTTCTGTATGAGGATAGGCCTTTGCTATACGGGAACGAACTCCTAGGACTACTTACACTTCAATGATGTAAAAACATTACTCAAAAAAAAGTTTAATGTAACCAACAGACTTATCATTGACGTTATTAGACTAAAACCAGGGGCCCGATGCCGCTATTTTAAGTCAGTGAGTGGCAGGTTAATGAACGTTCCAGTGTACTTGTTATTGTGCCTAATTTTCGTATTCAGATAAGAACAGTCACTTGCAATCCTACAATGACAACAGTGGAAAGTAGGTGTACATTTGTCATTTAACTAAAATTATCTGAATACGAGAATTAGGCAGAATAACAAGTACACTGAAACGTTCATTAACCTGCCATTCACTGACTTAAAATAGCGGCATCGGGCCCCAGAATCCATTCATCTTAGATCCCAATTTAGGTTCTGATATTCGCGCATATTGTACGCCACACCCTACAATAACATATCCTACAGGTTTTCTCATTACGAAAGGCACTTTCTATAGATGTAACCTACACATTTATCTACAACTATATACCTAGGCACAAGTCCGTCTTGAAAACGGCAGCGGTTGAAACCGTGGGGAATTAGATTCGCAATGCGCGCAGACTAATTGAATATACCGGTGGAGTTTAAAGAAATATATTGTGTAATATGAAGTAAACAACAGCTCTTAAGGGTAATATTACTCATCTGTAAGAAAAATATGCGTATAAAAAAGCGACACCGCACCGCATGTTTACACCAAACGCAATGATTTTAGATACTTTTCACAATATATTTTTAATAACGCGATCGTGTTATGGAATGGTGTAAATAATACCATGTTTTCTTTTATTATTACTGTTATTTAGTGTATGATTGTACTGATTGTTATCTTATCAACAAAATTTAGCACAAGCCAGTAGAAAAGCCACTTTAAAGTAACTTACTGCACAGAAGGTCAACTGAGGGTTCGAACACAGAAATGTGTAAGGGTGCGTCCACATCTGACGAACGAGCACTAACGAGCATGCCACGAGCGGTTCTCGAGCGGCTCGCGAGCTGCTCGTGTAGTGCTCGTTCGTCAGATGTGGACGCACCCTTACAAATCTTGTAATACAAATTAACTATTTAGTTGGATATTAGTCCTTACGTCGTTATCGATAAGACATCAACTCCCATAGCAAGTCATAAGTAACAATGCATCTATTTTGAATTTCAGAATACAGGCTCATAAATTCTATGTATATGTATGCATGTGCAGAGCCAGGGGGCATGGATAGTTAAAAAATAATATAATATAACATAATGGATGGACCTATACACCTGTTTCTTGAAATTAACTGATTTTTAAAGGGTCTTACCAATGGATAGAGTAATTCGACTGTTTTTAGGTTTATCGCGGTCAGACGGACAGACGAACGCGGCGGGGCTATGGTGTATAATATTAAGAGAAGTGATTAGATGTTGATGTTTTACTGTTTCACACAAAAACACCGATCGGATTTGGAAGAAATTTCGCACACAGATATTTTATCACATGAATTAATACATAGAATAAATAAAAAAAATTACAGATTTTTTATAAAAACCTGTCTTCTATATTTTACTTTTCATTTTTTGTTAAACATTTTTTTAAGTAAAAATTATGTTGTCTCAAAAGTCAAGGTGTCAAAGCAAGCTACTGACTGGGCCTTCTGTTATTTTCTGTTTATGTTTTAATCAGGACAAGATTATGCATGCCCATATTTAGCTTCCAATTAGAGTGACCCAACAGAAGGAAAATAAACTTGTATTGCAAATCAATAAAATGAGCAGCACCATGATTACCATAGATACTAGATGTACAATATTTTGCTTGACTTATTACAAATTATGTGTAGTGGCAAGGAATTAAACAGATCAAAGAACAGCAAATACATAGGGTACCAACTATGTCAAAGAAGTGTTAAAGGTGTTACTTATTTGAAACTGCATAGAATATTTAATAATACATAAATACCTTACTATGTGATTATTGAAATCTTGCTTTGTACATTGCCTAGATACATGGTGCAGTTTTAATAGACATAATTAGAATGATTAGCATGACATTAAAATAAAAGTGATTTCAACATTATCTGTGATACCATGATAAAAAGCGTATTAACCCCAGGTAAATTTATAAAATTTTATCTAATTAGGTATAATCAATACATGTTATGTTATTGACCCATTTAAACATGGGCCTTCGATATTGTTACAAATCATTGATTTAAGAAATACAGCCATAACAATATACTATTACCAACAATACATTTAGAAAGCATGTTAATTTGATATATTTTAACCTCTAATATTATTCACCTACATTTTTTAGTATTATTTACAGAATGTTTACTTACTGCCTGAAGGAAATTTGGGTTCATCAGGTATTTTACTGTATTTTTCCATCATCTTGGCATATATGGCTGCTGACTCTTGTGACTCATAGCCATAATCATCCTGATCAGGCTGGTCAGGCCCCTCCCGAGTCACAGCCGTATTGTCTCGGTCTATAGCATCAGCTATCACAGACTTGTTGGCTGACTTTATAACTTTTAATGTCTTCTGAATCTTTCTCAGAGCCTTAGGATCCCTCATCGCCAGCAAGTCATCCCGCTTTTTCTGTAGCTCAACTTTCTTTTGCTTTTCCTCTTCATCTTTCTTTGCTAAAAACTTCTGTATGTTTGCTGATAGTCTATCTCTCTGCTTCTGCTCCTTCTTAGGCGGGTCGAAACGAGCTTTATAATATGCATTATCCTGAAAGCACAAAACAAAGTATCAGACAAATTCAACATACATTTATTGACAACAAAGTACATGACTAGTTTCCAAAGTAAAAGTAGGTTCCTTGGGCGCTCAGAATAGTCCTGAGCGTAAACACTGAATATTTATCAACGGATGAAATCACATATTCAACGTCTGACCTATCTTAAAACAAAAGTATGCGCATAATATTTCGCAAAATAAGTACTAGAACTCACAGATGACTTTTGTTGTTGATTTCGTTGAGCAGCTAATAAGGTCTCACGGAATTCCATTTTCCCGAAATTTAATAATTATGTAGAGGTAATAATACTATTGACATAATAACATTGCAAAATTTTCACAAATTATTTATAATTTTTCGTAAAATACGTGTCAGGCTTAATTTTGATACACAATCCCACCATTTTCTGGAAACGTACTGACTGATTAAGGATGTGCTAAATTTAGTAACACTAATGGCAGGTGTTGTGTGACTAAATAGAAGGAGTTGTGAAAATCGAATCACGATAACAATTATTTAAAAAAAAACTTTTTAATATAAGTAAATGAAGTTTTTGAACAAATTTATTAATAATTCTTATATTTCTATCAATAAGTGTGTTTTATGTTTAAAGACTTCAATTTCTCATTTTCCATAGACAAACATCGACTAAACGAATCAATTTCGCGGCACTACTTAACCATAGAGGTAGCCTGTCTTTTCAATCTTCTTTTCAAAACTTGACTGAAGACGAAAATATGGTTCGTGTTTATTTTATGGAATTTATCTAATTTTTGTTACGAGATCACTTAATAAATCTGTTTAATTAAGCGTGTTTTGTGCAATATAAGTGAAACTAGTGTCGTACAACAGAATATTTCCTATTATGATGTTAAAACATCCTTGTAAATTGTATTTGTTGTTCCGCTGCAGGCCACCTCCAAGAAGAAGACCAGGAAGCTACGAGGACACGTGAGCCATGGACACGGTCGTATTGGTAAGTTTACGAAATACTTCTGCTACTCTGATAGTGCTTGATCAACATAATAAACAAGATAACCTGTGAAAGTCTAACCTAAAGCATGACAGCTACACATAGAAACCGGGTTGAGTAAAGATTTACAAGACCTGCGAGTGCCAGTAAAAGATACTTATTAAATATATTCGTATTCCTAATGCCTTATTTTTATTCAATAGTTGTCATAGAAAAACTGCACACATGTAGGTATATTGCAACTTTGCAAGTGTCATCTACTTCAACATGTCCTATATCTTCTGTCATGCTACTATGTCATATGCATTAGAAGTTTGTTACACCTGTACTCTAAAATACTTAACTGATTTTGATAAAACAAGAGAATCACAGGTAAAAAAATCTGGTGCGGACAAAGTCGAAAGTTGATTTATTATTATAATACTTTGATTTACAGTAAATAGCTGGTTTAAAAGTTTTACTGTTACCTTCAATTATCTGGTTACCATGGAAAATCTATAAAACGTTATTGTTGTGTTCCAGGCAAGCACCGCAAGCATCCCGGAGGTCGCGGTAACGCTGGTGGTGAGCACCACCACAGGATCAACATGGACAAGTACCATCCTGGATACTTCGGCAAGGTGAGTTGGATTTCACATTGCAATGTTGAATGCTATTGGAATCAGCCGCTAAACAAATAGTTTTATAAAATCTTTAATAAATGGTTTTTATTCTTTGCCTTATACACTAACTCCATTTATTGTTTTTATACAGAAACTTATTTGACATAAGTATTTTGTTAGAATTCTCAGGCGTGTTTCAAACTGTAATTAATAGACTAGTATAGTAGGTAATAAATAGATGTACAAACTTTTTGATGGTAAAAGAATCCTTTAAATTGTTGGTAGTTAACAGGTTAATAATTGCTATTGTATTTATTCTATTACTTTATTCTTTTAGTTAAGACTAACATCCCTGGATATAAATAATGAACAGAATCTGTCTGTCTTAGCTCCAGCTTGTATGAAATAATCTTGGTCTTACAATATCATTGTCTGTTACTGTGATGTTTCATGTAATAATTATAATTTTATAACTCTTTATTACATATAGCTTGGTATGAGGAATTACCACTTGAGGAAAAACAAGCTGTTCAACCCCGTGTTGAACTTGGACAAGCTGTGGACCCTGGTGTCTGAGCAGTCGCGCCTGAAGTACGCCACCGCCACCGACGGCAAAGTCCCCGTCATCAACATTGTCAAGGCTGTAAGTATAAAACTTTATCCATATCTGGTTTAGAACTTCTATTTTTGGTGTAAAAAAAAGAAAATTCTTAATGTTAGGCATGAAATGGTTATATTCCCAGAATATTTTGCTAAAGCTGCAACCAACCACATACGGTAAGTGTGGTTGGTTGCAGGTTATGGAGTTATGGTGTCCCAAACAATTATCTTTGATACACATCTTAGCTCTATAGAATGAACAATATACTTAATCTCTCTCTTCAAAAACCTACCCTAAAATTTAAAACCACTTAGAAGATGAAAAAAATAATACTATACTAATACTTCAAAGAAACTGCAAGAGACCTGTTCAAAGAAATGGTATTTGATTTAACTTATAAGATATATTTTATTTGTATTTCAGGGTTACTACAAGGTGCTCGGCAAAGGCAAGCTTCCCAAACAGCCCGTCATAGTTAAGGCTAAGTTCTTCTCCAAGACAGCTGAGAGGAAGATCAAGGCTGTGGGCGGTGTCTGCGTCCTGTCTGCGTAATTTAAGTCTACAATAAATCTATAAAATCCACATACTTTTTTATTACAATATCCTTCAACCCCATTGATAGCTATGTGTCACAACGAAAACTACTTTTAGTTTTGAGACGGTTTGTACGACTATGCCTACGTTTTGTAGCTTTGAGTCAGACCCCTAAAATCATTTATTTATTATTTACTGTACTCAATAATAGTTACAAAGCGATTGGATAATAGTTTTGGAGCTACACATAGGCAGACACATACAACATTAACTAAAAAATACTAATGTATCTGTTCAAAACAATATTTTTTGAAGTTCTAATGTACCTAGGTACCTACTACAGTTAATAAAAACATCAATCATCAGGTTAATGTTGAGTAGGTACCTACTAGGTATGGTATAATATTACATTAGGAATTGTAAATTACTTCTGGACTAAATGAAACAAGTTCTATGTTATAGCTTTATATAATAATACTCAAAATATGCTGTTACATAATTTATGTAAACTTAGTTATAGATATAAAATAAAGAAAAATACATACTTATTTCAACTTATAAACTTATTATTGTTACAAAAACATTGGCATTTAAAATGCATTTTTTAATTTCTGTATTAAAAGCAACACAGTAATAGCACTGGAGTTCTCAAATGGGAAGACGCTCGAAGAATCGCGCGGTACCGGCCGGCTTGGAGAAAACTTGTTGGGGCCCTCTGCACCAGCGGGGTGCCTTAGGACCACAACAGTCAACACACACACACACACTGGAGTTTAATTATTAAGTAAAATATACTGAGTGAGATCAGTAACTCATTTCTTTCACACATTAACTTACACATACTAAATATAAAGGCGTTGTATTTATTGCTGGAGACAAGTAATCTTATATAACTATGACACATTATAGGTATTATTAATACATACAGGTTAGTAGATAGTGTACATAATTGAAAATTTAAGAAACCCCCTACAATTTGCATCATATTGCAGATAACTATCAAAATGCTGAACAGATCTTCATAAATAGCTAAAAACCAACATAACATACCATCACGCCTGTATTCCCGAAGGGTTAGGCAGGGGTGTACCAATGTACATCCACAGTTCGCCGGTATGTTTAGGTCCCATGTAATAGGGGGCGAGCCTATTGCCACTAACCGGGCACAAATCCAAACTCCGACCTGCTACTGAGAATTTCATAGAAAAACCCAATAACACCTTGGTCGACTTTGGGAATCGAACCCAAGACCTCTAGCGTAGCAGTCGCGCTTAGAGCCACTAGGCCAACGAAGCAGTTCCAAGCTGAGCCGAGCTAAAAACCAACTTGATTTTGTCAGCTATCAAACAAAGATTGCATCATAATCTGCCCACTAGTATTGGAGTTACAATGCCAGGGATGTCAAACTCTGAATACCCCTCTTTTTGCTTGGGGGTTACTAGAGAAGCACAACAAATAGCCTTTAGTATGTATGGGTCATATTAAGTAAAACTTTTGGTGAACTCTTCTATAAACCCTGGAAGTTGGATGGCACTATCAATAAATAGCTATGGAATCTTATGCCCACAGGCAAGAACCAATTAATTTATAATTAGTCATATGAACTATTGAAATTCTAAATTCTACATCATGTTACTATGTACTTTAAATAAATCCAAAATTTAATAACTGTACTCTTCATAACTAAGTTTATCAGATTCTAGTTATTTTACAGATCAGTCATAATTATCATTTAATTTTAAGTGTATATTGTAACAGTGTGTGTTGGCCTCATTTGTGGTATTTGCTCTGGGGGTGTTTGTGACTGCATGGGCTCTGGAGGTCTAGGCTGCTTGGCCTTCTTCCTGGCTGCATCACTTTCAGCATAGTACATTCCCAGTCTTGTTTTAATAGCTGCCAATGCTGCTCCATTAATTTCATCATGGAATATATTAGTGTACCTCCACTGTTTAACCATAGGTCCTCTTTTTCTTTCTTTCTTGATTTTCTTTTCAGGTTTAGGTTCTGGTTGATGATGCATAAACTCAGCATGAGCGTAGGGATTCTCTATAGTGATAGTGGGATGTTGTTGTGGCTCAGGTTTAGTTTGTAGTACAATAAACGCTGTTGTGGGTTGTGTAGGTCTTGGAGCAGAAGATTGGAGTAATATGCCCATACTTTGACCTCCATTTTGTGTTTGATAAAAGTTCTGTCCTGTAGCTAATGTAGCTGTTTGATACTGATTTTGAAAGTAGTTCTCAGCTATGTTAACTAGATGGCCACTGCCAGGATATGTTAGAGCCAAGGGATCCTGCGTGGGTTGTGGCAGGGGTGGCTGTAGAGGCTCTATCTGTGGCATTATGTCCATACTCCTCTTGGACTTGGGCATGGTTGCTGAAATGTTGTCTGGGTCGAAAACTTTGATGTAATCTTTCCACATTTTAGAAATGTTTATTTCTAATCCTGCTATTTTATCCAACCTTATAAAGTCTTTTAAACGGTGTGTATGCACTACAGAATAGATATGATTTTTGATCTGATCCAAAACTCCTGATGGCAGTCTTACCTCTCCAGATCTTCGATGACTATTTTTCCCTCTATTATCACTTGGAAACATAACTCCATCATCCATCTTTTTGCACAGTACTCTTACTTTTCTCTCAGTTATGGCATGAATATTTTTAAATGCTGTTTGGCACACCTGAGTTTCCCTTCCCTTGACTCTTATGAAATATTCAAACGTGCAAGTACGGCGACTGCTTGATTTTACTCTTTTTCTTTTAACGTCGACTTGCCTCATAAGTCCAAATAAATAGGCATTTTGTTCATCATGTGATTTCATTGAGTAAAAGCCTTGAAACGTTTTCAATCTTATTTCTTCAGGCACTTTTTGAAAGCATCGTCTTCGGCAGTTACAGTCAGGGCCAGGCTGTTTTGGGGGCACCACTTTTCCATTTGCGTTTATGTATTCTAGTCCAGCTATCCTTAGTCGTTTTTGCTTTTGTTTGTGCCATTCTACAAAAAATATACAAGATAAGTTAAAAAAATATATGCTAAAATCACTGTAATAATAAACATTCAGTCAACCGATATCAAAACAAACCGATAACAAAGAAATTCAAACATACATAAGGTGGTAAGTATAGCAATAGTGTGCTAGGTGAGATCTTAAGTAGTAGGTAATCTATCTGTTAACTATAACTTATCAATAATAATTAAACATTGGAGGGTTAGCAAGTCACAGAAAAATTATAGTTGAACTTGTTTTACAAAAATGTAGTAAGGTAGTAAGAGTCAAAAACTGGGCAAAGTAATGAAGACTTAACAATGACTACAATGGATAACGAAAGCTCTGGTTGCTGAATAAGTGTCGTCAGTACAATGATAATCTAAAATTAAAACTCGCCTTCTGGATTTCTTGAACGTCTTTTCACAACTTTTCCGTTTTTAGTAAGCTTTACTTTTCGATCATTATTTGAGACATCGGCCATTTTAGTATCAAAGCATAATGTTGACTACGTTCGTAACCAAATCATCGTAACAACCATTGGATTAAACTAAACGCAACCGATGGTATTCTGTAAATCCGCTTAAAAAAAATCGAAAGTAAATTTCAACATTTAATTTATTGATTTTTTATGTTTTATTAAGTAAAGTCTTTTCTTCAATTATTTTTTTGAACATGATCATGATATTTCATGATAATATTTGTTGGACACTAATGAAGAGCAGTGAAGAGATGTATCTTCTATATTTTAATTAGTTAATAGTTTCTCGTCTATTTGTTTATTATTGTGAATAAAAACACTTTATGCAAAAGGACTCAATAATTTATCAATTTATGTTACCATGATTCGATGATAATAAAATAATCCTAAAAAAAAAGCTATGGTTTGTAAAACAGAATCCATTCTCTGCACTCTTTCTAGGACATCATCGTGTAACGACGAAAAATAAGTGGTGTTATAAGTTTGACGTTATAGTACGTTACTTACACTTTACAGTCATCTCCGGGCTTGTGGCTTCGTAGCACATAAATGAATGAACCGATTGTGATGCGGTTTTTTTTATTGAAACCTGACGTAATTCAGAAGTTCTGAGCTACTATTTGTGAACATCGGTTCAGTCTTTCGAAAGTAATCGGAAATTTACTAAAGTATGTCAAGCGTTTCTTAAATTTTTAATGTATCGTTGTTATTGCGAATAACATAATGTTATATGCTGTGTACAAATAGGCGCAACGAGTGTTGAATGTGATGCGTACGCAATATAAGAAGCTTAGTAATGTTTCTTAGTATAGGAATATATCTCTCTATATCTTAGAAAATATAATGTACATTCGTAAAAATATACAGAGTTTTAGTATTAATAGTGATCACCACAATATAAATACCAGAAATAAAAATAAACTAGTAGTCCCAAGATTTAGACTAACTAAAACTAATACTAAATCTTTCCTAGGGAATTCTATTCGATTTTATAATAAGTTACCGGAAGAGATAACAAGTTTGCCTAATAAAAAGTTTAAAACGTGCATTAAGTCAAAACTAATAAAGAAGGCGTATTATACGGTTAGGGACTACGTAGAGGATAAGCGCGCGTGGAATTAGTATCATCTGCATATGTGGCCTCCCTGGCGGTCTGCTAATAATAATATATTGTTTTACCTTATTTACTTCAGTTAGCTGCCTCATAGCCTCTATTCTCAGAAGGCTTTTGACATGCCTTGACATTCCTGTTAGGGATTTGATTAGGACTACATATTGATTGTATGTAAAGTTATATATATATTTTTTTTCCTTCTATAATTTCTTTTTCCTTTGTATGTTCGTCCTTTGTAAATGTGACGACAATGTAAACTAAGTTGATGTTCGATTTCTATTTTTTTTTTTTTTTTCTTCCATTTTGGATGTGTTAGTTTACATTTATCTAAACATTCAGCTGTTTACGTTGTTGTCGCATATTTTAAAATCATTGTAATCTTAACATCGATGTTAACCTTTTTTTTAAAAGAGTAACCTATGGAGTTTCTTGTCGGCTCTTCTCCATAGGAAGGACACTTTGGAACCGAGCAACTAGAGTCAGTAGATTTAAAGTAACGTTTCTTAAGCGCCTCTTTTTGGTTTATGAGAAATAAAAATATTTTGATTTTGATTTTGATTTTGAATACATTCAGCTTTGAAAAAAGAACGAAATATTTTAGTTTTACAAGAACTAAAGAGGTCAGTATATATTTTTTTAATCCTTTTAACTAAACTGGAATTAAATTAGGATTTACTAGCAACACACAAGTTCTTGTCATCATCTTGAAAGTAGTGACGTCAGTCATCAGAATTGTTATCATTGGCCGTCTTAGTTTTTGCACTGTCCTGCTGTAGCCTGTGACTGGAGCTACTTCTGTCATCTCAGTTTTTTATCAATTGTTGGCATTGTTGCACAATAGACTGTAAATAGTTTGTACGGTGAGTGGATGACCAATTTGTATCTATTGTTGTTTTGTTTGACGTCTTTGTCGAACGAAACTAATAAAAAATATAACGTCAAGATAGTAGCCTGATACCGCTTGAAGTCAGTAGTTTCTCTCACAGAGTACCTTTTAATATATCGTAACTGGTTTCTTATAATTATTACGTTACTGTACTTACTACTCTGTGCAGCAGTTCGATCTTCGATCAAAGGTAGTGAAACTTGTGAAAGTGATTGTATCATTGTATTATTTTTTTGTGATCAAAAGGAAACCCAACAGGTGTGTTATTTTGTTACTGCAATATTGCAGTTTTTGCTTAACATATTTCTCCCTGGTATAGAATATAGCATACATGTATTTTTCTCTCTTTGGTCAAATTAAACATACATACCTTAAACCTAAATTGCACCTTATGTACCAGGATAAAATGTTACTAGAATACATTACAAAAAGAAAGTTGAGTGTTACTGAGAACACTTATCTTTTACAATGTGCTATATAGCAGTACTTACTACTTTATAAGACATTCAATTTGTATTGATTCATAGGTTAGTTCTCTTACAATATAAAATTGTATAATGGTAACAATATCTTAGGTTTTTACTGTACAGCTTTAGATATCAGTTGGCCTTTCATAAATTATTTGTTGTCGCAGTAGATAAGAAGAATAAATGGTTCTTTTGAATCTTAAGTAAATAAACTGATGTTGTTTATTCATTCTTTTCAGTGAAAATGACTTTCCAATCTGCCTTGCCAAGCCGGGAATTCCTGTGGGATGTTTTCAGAAGGTAAATATCAGCTGTTGAATCTTTTTTTAAATATAGAACTGTGAGTCATACTCATTATGGTGAATAGAAGCAGAAACCACAATTACACTGTCTTCAGTTAAAAAAAACCTGTAATGAGTCATACTCGACTCATACAATTTTATCCAAGGATTATTTTTTATTATGTACCTTAGGTTTGTTTATGTAATGAACTGAACGTGTTGGAACAATCACCTGGCTCGCAGCCCATACAAATGTTTGTTTGTTGTTTCTAGGAATTATTAACTAAGTTACATACAGTAAAACTTACATTGGTATAAGCCTAGTTTCAATCATAAAATCTGGTTATGCCATTTGGATAGACTATAATTATTTTTTTTACAGAGTGGACAAAGACCGCAGTGGTTACATATCTGCAGATGAGTTGCAGCAAGCTTTGTCTAATGGCACATGGAACCCATTTAACCCTGAAACAGTTCGTCTTATGATTGGTATGTATTCACTTTACTCTCACTACTACAACTCCTATTAGAAAATTTTGTACTTGTTCCCTCCCTTATAGTATAACTTGGAAGCTTAAATTGTTACAGTAGTTGATAAATTATTTATTAGTCTTTAGATAATCTCAGAAATGCTTAGCACTGTTTAAACTAAATATTGGTTTTGTCTTTCAGGTATGTTTGACAAACAAAACCGTGGAGTGATATCTTTTGAAGATTTTGGAGCTCTATGGAAGTATGTTACTGATTGGCAGAACTGTTTCCGGTCTTTCGATAGGGATAACTCTGGGAACATTGATAAGCTCGAGCTAAAAAATGCTCTCACAGCATTTGGATACAGATTGTCCGATGAAGTTGTCAACATTATGGTTCAGAAGTTTGACAGATTTGGCCGAGGGACCATCTTGTTTGATGATTTTATCCAGTGTTGTGTTACCTTATATGTAAGTATTGCTTTTTATTTATTGATTTGTCATTTGTAATTGACACTATTAAGCATTCAGCCTTCAGAATATTTAATTTGCCAGTAAGTGTGGGTATTTCCAGCCCATAGGTTTTTTTTTTCACCTTGAACCCTGCCTAAAAGTATGATACATAATTTTAATAATGACGTATGAAACTAAATCATTTATACTGTGGTGGGGTATAGCATTGTATTAATAGTCCAATAGAAAGTTTAAATAACTAATGATTAATATTTTGTAAACATTTGCATTTGCTGGACTGGCCCTTTGAAGAAAGAACTAGATTAATCTGATACTTTTATAATTGTGGTTTACAATCACTATATAAAATACCACTACGCTTCAAATTATTCGGAATTTACCTTAAATTTGTAAAAGGATATTATTGAATGATAATATAATGAGTCAGCCTTGGTTAGGCCACTCTACAAGGAAAACATTTTTTATTTGCTTCCAAAGTATATGTGTAATTTGAGTATATATTTTTAGACTCTGACGTCAGCATTCCGCCACTACGACACGGATCAGGATGGCGTCATAACCATACACTACGAACAATTCCTCAAAATGGTTTTCGGATTAAAGGTAAAAGTATAAAATGTATACTGATTCGATTATAGAGCTTCAAGATGCTGTACGATGTTTGCTACGTGTTTTTACATTATATAAATGTATACTGTCTGCTAAGTACGTAGTACTTGTGTTATCAGACTTGCTGGAATGTATGTCAGTGAAAAGTAAATCTAAGTGTTATTGGCAAAGCTACTTGATTGATTTTGTATAAGTGGCCTGCAGGCCCTTCATTGCTGCTTAAAGACATACCCGGTCTGTTTTATAAGAGAAAATTTGTTCTTTGAATAAAGTTGATTTTGAGACTGTTATAACTTATAATATTTATTTAAAAGATTGTGTGGTCCATAGGAATAAAACAAATTCCATATTAAAATTGAACAGTTTTATAATCTGAGACTGCACCAAATTAATTTAACAAGGCGTATGTTCCGCTTTATTGTATTTTTATCAACGTTTAATTACGACTGGCTTTGATTTGGGTTCCTATCAACTTCCCATTAGATCTATCATGAATAAATATGACTGAACGATAAAGTTCATGTTTATAATATGTGGTAATTTAGATTGTACATCTTATCAGTTACGAGATTTTATTATCAGAAAGTAACCGATTATTCATCTATAATACAAAAAGGTGTACTAAATTTGATTGAACAGAAATCATTTTGTAGTAAAGACAACAATATAGGTCTAGCGACTTATATTTTAAGTCAAAGATCTGGTTTTAATCTCATCGATATTTATGTGTAAAACTAAATCTATAAAATAAGGTAAATGTACCATATTACGGTATATTAAGGCGTTGTACACTTTGAGGACGATTTAAAAAAAATACGAAGGTGCTAAAAGTAACAACTCTTGTTCATTCTAGAGATTGTTCGTTTAAGATGGGTTTTGGATATTATTTTGCCTCATACCTCTTAATTTATAGAAATAATTGATATTTTGCTAAATCATTTCTTTGGCTCTAATTCCGTGACAAAATTAGGCTCGTGATTTAATTCCGGGATTTGATGCACGTAATTCCGTTACACCTTAACCGTTCATAATTTGGGCAGGTAGTTTGAAATAAAAATTTAAAAAAATCTTAAATCTTTTTTTTATATTATAATCTTGAAGTAGAATGACAACATTTGTTATTGCTAAACATAAAATCACATTATAAACAATAAGAAACATAATGCTTTTTAAAATTATTGTTTTTACTTAATAATTAACATAACTTTGCAGAAACAAATATAATAAAACATCAAAAACAAAATTAAACTTTCTCAACAAAATCAAAGTTTCTTAAAACAAAAACAAAATTAAACTACTTATTCCCTATTAGGCCGTGGATCGAACCCGAAATATCTAGCTTCAATATGACATAATTAAATTATACATTTATTGCATAAAAATATTTACAAGTGCACACACACAAAATAGTTATTGCAAGCATTTCTCGCATTTTTAGTTCATTTGCTTAAATATTTTACTAATATCGAATATACCAGAATAAGAGACATTAGTAGAAAATCTGCGTTCATTATTGCGGGAGTGAAAAAAAGTGTGTAAATTAAATATTTTTATTAAAAATTCTTAATAAGCTGGAAGATGATATTACTATTATAAGCATGACATCGATATAAATAACTCTACTGTATTACTTATATAATCTATCATTAATTTATTTTTCATGTCATACTCCATTTAACATAAGTAAAACGTGGTTATCATTAATTTTAGACCTGAATGTAAGACTAAGATTCCAAAAAAAACATATACCGTAATTACGTCTTCATAATCTGCAGTCATTACTTCGCTTATTCAAATAAAATTTATGAAAAAATGTAGCCCCAGATATATTTATGGAATTAAAACATTTCTGACTGAGTTTCTTTAATTGCGTGAGTATCACGCAATTACGTACATCGCGTCTCGGCTGTGTACATAATTACGGGAATCACAAAATCGTCTATTTCCCTTAAAAGATTATTTAAATAAATTTGATATGACTACAAAACCTTCTTCTAATAACTACTTAACAATAATTTTACAATGATACATTAATTAGACTTACCGGCATCACAACAAATCCTTACGAAGTTTCCGGTGTTACCTTACGCCCACCGACAACAAACTGTTAGAAAAGATTGCGTAGTTCCGACTGGCGATTTCGGAGGTGCGAAAAGGCTTTTAAAACTTGTCCAGTGGTTTCAAAAAAAACATTTTCCTGGAGTATTATAACTAGACTTGATTTAGTAATATAGTAAATATAGATTTAACTGTTTCTTTTCTTATTCTACGTCAAAAATCAAAATATCGCGGCATAATGTACTATCCCGTAATATAGTACATTTACCTTAAATAGTTTAAACGAATGTTGTATGTGATATGACATGGAAAAGACACCACTGAGTGAATGTACATAGGTACTTATGATCATAAATGTTTAGTACTAAAAATATTTATTGGATCTTGATGTTTATGAATATTGTATAATAAATCGATGTAAAGATTTTATATGAATATGCAGCTGTCTGTAAAAAGGCGTCTGTATGAGCTAGCTGTTTGTATATTTTTATGGTGTAAACATTTAATGTAAACAAACTAAACTTCTACATTTTTCTATCAGGCAAGCTAAGTCTTAAAAAATACAAAGCTTGGGTGTTTTATATATTGACCAAATGAGTTCTTAAAAGTAGTTCAAAGTTCCTTGCAACTTGTGCCGATCGACCGCATGTCGCTTGTAATACCGTAACAGCAACTTAATTTCTAAGCAGTAGTGTTAATTTTCTTAAATTGGCCTCTACCACCGCTGTGCAATTGTCCGTTCTTAGTTTTATTACTATTGATGAGTATTGATGGTAGACCAAACCGAATTAATTTTTCTTAATTTTTTTATCTTCCTTTCCTTGTTAAAATCACAGTTTTCTATCTACTTTTACAACTATTTCTACTCTCGCGTACACACGCTAGTATTGTGACTAGGTCTTCATGCGAATTGTCTAATTCGTTGCACTAATAGGATCATTTCTCTTCCGTCTAGTGTGTGCCGTAGACAACGCAGTTGGTTCCGGAAAGATTACATACATCCCAAGTCATACCCACCAAACAATTTTCATAAGTAATCAAGGTATTTATAAGAGAAAATAAGTAAAAAATAGTTTCAAATTATGATATTGTTTTTAGACATTTACTGTAGCCATTTTAGTTACTAGCTAAAAACTCTAAAAAGCCATACTTGAATCTGTGTAATCCGTTTCTGTGATAAGCAAGAAAATCTACATTAAAACACTTCAAAGAATAGTAGATTATACTGTAGTATATTTTACAAATCTAAAGTCTTATTGGATCTTAATGTATATAAAAATAAAACATATAATATTAAATATAATATATTAGTTGTTTATTAAAAAAATGTAGCATTGAATACAATTGACGCTCAAATGTTTACGACTTTGTTCACTCTCTCTGCCAAACTTTAACTTTGCTCAAAAGATATGTGAGGCAAGTTTTCAAGAATTAAAAAATCATATGATTATACCTCATTGGTAAACGAACCTTTCTTGGATGTTTAGGAGCTGTCAATTATTGTATTTTCTTAATTTTAATTGTTATTCCACATAATTATTGTATTATAATGCATCTTATACTAAGTACCTAAAAGTGTAAAAATTTTATTGAAGAGATCTACCACAGTTAGCCTGAGCGCCGACTTTAACTGCTTCGTCGGACTTAAGCAAGTGTAACAAATGAATATTATTTTGTAATGCAACCTTATGAATGTCTACTGTTTCAATTTGTCTTCACTTTGTGCATCATAGAGTTTTGAGACTGTACCGACGGGCAGAAGGCACGAAAGGAGGTTTTTTTAGATCTCACAATACCATTGTTTACTAGACAAACCAAGCAAATATGTATGCTACTTCGATTACATAAGTATCAAATTTCATTAAATTATTTAAGTTCTTCTACCGTGCAATCTGCCGGCGCTGTCCAGAATTGAGTGTTTATAAAATAAATAGTAAAATTATTTTACATAGCCGTGGTTGTTTATGCATTTATTGCATTCTCATTAAAGTATTAAATACATTTATATACTTAAAATATTTTTATCCATTTATAGCATACCTAGTAAGTAAAGGATCGTTATTCATTATTCTCACGCACCACTAAGCGTACCCTAAGGCTATTCTGTTTATAGAATATATTTTTTTGCAATTATATCTTTGCTGTTTAAGATAAACAATGTTTTTCATTAAATGTTTTTGTAATAAAAGCGATTTTTTTTTTTAATAAATGTTGATTTAATCAAATATGGAAATGTGTCCACTTAGAAAAGACTTGATATGATTAT
Source organism: Autographa pulchrina (assembly GCA_905475315.1). Taxonomy (NCBI): domain Eukaryota; kingdom Metazoa; phylum Arthropoda; class Insecta; order Lepidoptera; family Noctuidae; genus Autographa; species Autographa pulchrina. The sequence goes on along the minus strand of FR997771.1, from coordinate 13,084,134 downwards.
AATAATTATAAAATAAAACGATAGACTTATTCTGACTTCTGACTTTTGATCTTCCATGCTCCAATGGTGTACTTGAGCCAGATCAGACCAAGATCACAGCCCATTTGTATCCACGAGAGTACCGGGGTCACCTTCGAGCCCTCTATTTCCGTCCATCTCACTGGAATCTCGGCAATTGGAATGTTCAGTTTTTGTGCTATATACAGTAGTTCCACGTCAAATGCCCTGAAACAAGAATACAACGGGTTCAGATTTTACCAAACGACACGAATTAATAATAATTATAACAAAAAACACGACTCAAAAATGAGTCATATTTATATCTTATGGATCCCACTGTCAAAACAGGACCAAAATAAAATGGGACCACACGGGAACACCAGCTTTCAAATAAAAAAAGAATCATCAAAATCGGTTCACCCAGTCAAAAGTTCTGTGGTAAAAAAATACAGTCGAATTGAGTACCTCCTCCTTTTTTGAAATTGTTTAAAATGCTGGGTCCAAATTATTAAAAAAAAATATCAAGAATATGTTAAACACAATGTCGGGGGTACCATGGGCCCGAGTCTGCTATTTACACTCTGTGCCACTATGACAACAGTTGCATCGTCCGGCGGCGCTCGGGCCCTCTCGGGTGCACTCGGGCCGCTTCGGGCGCGACTCGTGCCGCCCGAACCCGCTTCGGGCCGCCCGAACGCGCACAAGTCGCGCCCGAACCGGCCCAAGGGCACCCGAGAGGGCCCGAGCGCCGCCGGACGATGCAACTGTTGGCATAGTGGCACGGCGTGTAAATAGCAGACTCGGGCCCCATGTATGATGTAATGTAAGTGACATATTTACCATCTGTTTACATGAAGACTCTTAAAGCAAATGTAGGCAGCTTTCCTGGTGAACAGCTTGAAGCCACACTGCGTGTCCTTGATACCTTTGACAGTGAACAGCCACACGAGGAAGTGAAAACCATACATCAATATATTCCTGAAAAGAAGAAAAGGCCAATTAATACTTAACTGTGCAAGTTGTAGGTAAACATGGCAAGTATATTAATAATATTAGCATATATTTATCCCACTGTAAGGAAAACGTTTCTTCTAGTATAAAGAAGGATCAAGCATTGATCAACATTGACATGTTCAATGGAACTATAACCTAAGTGACAATCACAAATTGCGATTTTTTGAATGCAGGTTTCTCACAAGTCTTAAAGTAATTAAGAGTGACACTAATAATATATTGGAAAACAAAATATTGGATATTTTACCCGGTAATAAGGGGTAAGCCCCTAAGCCATAATCTCATTTGAGGAACATTCTAAATAAATACAATTTTGTCTTTTTTTTGTTGGCAGCAGAAAATTAACTTTCTACTGATAGTTAGACAAGGTTTATTTTCTTACTCTTATTTGAGTATTACAGTTGATATGTTAAAATTTTCTTTATGGGTATATTTTTAATTTAGAACAGCCTTCGAAAAAGATATGCTGAGATATAAAATGTCTGTGTCCTTCATTTCATCAGAATGATGTCACATGGTTCAATGGAAAGCAACAATTTCATCATTTTATTTTTCATTGATTAAGAAAGCGTCTTATCTATATAGGACATATTTTGATTATAATCTCATGCAATTTTACGAGTAGGTACATTTAAATTGGATTGTTGTTTAAGTTTATTTTACCTTAGCTTTCCCATACGTTTTGCTATACTTTGAACAGCTCTTATTTGTCCTAAGACGTAAAATGAGAAACGTATAAATCAAACCTCCTTTGAGAACTGGTCTATCGAATGCTAGTAAAGATTTTTCCCTGATCTCTGTTCTATGTGACACTTTAGAGCGCAGTCAAAGTCCTAATTATGAAGTGCCAGTCTAGAACCTCAAGATTACTTGCCATTTATCGCGATTTTTGGTCTTTCTTGTGCATTCCTGCTTACATTAATGCACGAGGTAAATGCAAATGGTCGTTCGACCATTGCAGATTTAATTTGGTCCTTCCATGGATGATTTCTCATTTGTAATGATTTTACAATTTCAGCTTGATTACTTAAGTAAATTATAGAGTTTCACAGATTTATTCAATTGTAAGTATACACTTGTAATGGGCGGAAGAAGCACAGAGGATTTCACCAGGTTAAACAAAGAGTGAGTAGTGATATATGTATCTCTTACCTAAATATACTACGCGTCGCTAACGACTCCTGTTCGAGATGCGCTCGGGAACCGATCGCAATAGCGATGCTCTCGCTCACTACGTCCGACGACAAAGGCTCACACTTTATAAGGTCCTTCAGTGCATTTTCCAGTTTCGTCAGATCTTCGAATTTCGAGGCTCCATCGGCGTCTGCGAATAAAATGGTGGCGCCTCTGCTGCTCTCGATACCCTAGAATAATACAGAAATTAAATAAACAACCTGTAAAATAAAATACAATAAATATTTAAAATGTTTTTTAAATTAATAATCATGATTAGCATTTTTTTTCTCAGTCAAAAATCCGCCCCTAAGACGACCCACTGACCAAAACATTAGTGATTGATGACCTATGGTCATTATAATAATTCCCAAATTTGGCAGACAGATGTGTTTTTACAGAATGTGTTATATTATGTAAGTTACCTTTTTGTAGCTTTCTTTTATAATAGTTTTAGGAATGTAGACAGCATAACACATATTATTACAGTTTTAGCTCATATTGTTTTATCATAATATTTTACTAATTTCTTATTAAAAAGGATTTTTTTTACCATTCAGACTGCTTAATATCCATGAGTAATTTTAACACTAAACCTTTATATTTTTGAATTAATCCCTCATAAAGATAAAGCTAATAATTTGATAGCTTACCAAGCGGACTGCACCACCCTTCCCTCTATTCTTGACGAGTTCAAGGCACCTCACTCTATCACTCCCGTACTTCTCTACGTAAGACTGCACTACTCCTACGGTGCCGTCTCTACTCCCATCACTCACTACTATTATCTCATATTTAAAGGCTGGAACATTCTTCACTCTCTCTTCCAAAAATTCTATTGCTTCATCAAGCATTGGGGGTACTAAAAACAATGGCCAGGATTATTATGAATAACTTTTTGATATTGTAGCTAGAAAACTAAGTTTTAACATAATATATACCTATTTTGCTAGAGACCATTTTGTTATGATGAAGTAACTATTGAATACTGTTACTAATATGGAAAAATCTTTGAACCGAAATGGTGGCGTGTGTTCCAAAATTCTATAACTATAACTTAGATTAAATCTTACATCTTTCCTCTTCATTGTAAGCAGGCACCACTACACTTAGGTGAACGCTATGATCTTCCTCAATGTTGGGAAACTTCAATTTCTGCTTAGTTTTGGGATCATTGTATGTGCTTTCTGCTTCAAATCGTTCTACCACAGGGTACGGTGTCGACGTCATATACACTAATATGGATAACTACAAAAAATATCAATAATAATAATTACAAATTTGAGCAAAATGTTACATTCTGACAAAAGTTGTATATAATTTGAAATTTACTTCTTCTTTTAACATCTTAGACGGTAAAATGTAAATATTTAAACTAAAAGTAAGTAAATAAAAATAGGTTATTAAATTGTTTACTGCCAACAAGACATTAATAATAGTGGTTGTTTTAAAAGCTGACCTATGTATTTTAAAGCAAACGTATATTGTTTTAACCTGAATGCGGTACTAATATACATTATGAAAATATAAAATGTAATATTTAATGTTTACTTACAGCTATAAGCAAGGTTGAAGCGGCTGCAAAACCGTACACAATTAAGGTCCATAAAACTAAGAAGAGATCCATCATGTAATTATATTGATGAATTATTTATTAATAACGACTCATTTATAAATGTAGTTTATATCTGTACAAAATTTGGTAAACTACTTGTAATGATACTATTCGCTGTCGCTAGAGGTTACATTTTTTAACGGAATGAAGTGCGGGAGGGGAGGAGTATCTGTCACTTGTGTCAGTAACTTTTTCCCACAGATTATAATTAAAAAGGGGTATCGTGTTGTAGGTTCAAAATAATATATGATTAAGTTCTTGTAGTTCTTACTTCTAAGGAAAAGATTCTCATAACTACACTTACGTGCAAAAAAATCGACCCACCCTCTAAGTTTCGATTCAAAACATAGTATATAAAAATTAAGATCAGACAAACAAGATATAATAATTTAATTTGAAGGTATGTTTCATAAACTTTATTTTTACATACCCTACACTTCAATAAACGGGATGTTGTTGATGATATTGACTAGGGATGAGGCGTATTTATCGTCACAGATAAAAATCACAGGTATCCATAAAATAACAGATAACAATTGCTCCTGTGATATTATATATCTGTTATAAAATATCGTTCTGAATTCACAATACCCAACTGTTCAGCGTACTATCAATAACAACCATAAATAACAGACACTATGTTAGTATCGTATTTATCTGTTATCGTTTTTATTTTTATCTCGCTTACACCCATTTCGTTGACTCTTGCTAAAACGAGAAGCATCTAGTATTATAATTCCAAAATTATTGTACGTCGTTTCACAAGAAGAAATCGTCTTGTAAAGGTGACTCTCAAATCAGATCGTATTATCTGTTATTTCTTCGTTCTCGCTTACACCCGCTACATTGACTCTTGCTAAAACGAGAAGCACCTAGTATTATTATCCGCAAAATACAAATTGTAGTTTATATTAAGGAAAACATCCTTAAAAAGTGACAACTATTTCTAGTCGTATTATTTGTTATCTGTTTAAATATCTATTCGGAAACGCTGTAAGAATAATGCTAACATTACTATATCGATAATTTTAGAATAGTAAGATATTACTTTATTTGGATATCTAATAGATTTTTGTTAATATTTATAATATTCATAAAAATATCAAAAAGTTAAATCTAAATGATTGTTTCTAAAATTACAACAGATTATAGTTAATGCTCGACTTAATTACTTGAAACGAAACTTTTAAATAGTAGCGCGTATCCGAATGTGTTTGTTAGTACACTTACGGGATTGGTCACAAAACGTTCAATGTAACTACGACTTTATGGCATACAGGCAAAGGTGATAATCAACTGACATGGGTTGCATCGTATATTTTGTTTGTTGTCATTATTTACGGTTACCTAATTTTCTTTTCGAACTTAGAGCGAAAATTCGAAAACTTTTCTGCTTTTTGTTCATTTGTGAAAAAAAAATACTGTCTTCTAATCCTTTGTGTGTACATAATTAAGAAGATAGTTCTGATAGGGTGTATATATAGTAAAGATTGATAGGTTTATGTTATTTTGGTTTATTTGTGTAGAACCTAACCTAGAACTATGGTCTATTTTTATCGTTTATTATTCTAATTATTTCCAATGATATTACAATAGCGGTTATTTCAGTTTTGACATTTACACTTGTCAATTTAAGTAGTCTTCGGGATTAAAAATATAATTCTACGCATAGTAATGTTGAAAATCTTACAAACATCCTCAAAATGGGTAGCTAGGCCGTCTAGGTACCCATTTTTGATGTTATGTTAACCTACAGTAATCTACTACTCATAGAACTCACATTTGTACGTTCTTTACTTTCTGGCAAACCAGGGTAGGAAAAATAACAGGCTGTTATTTAATAACAGATAATGACATCTGTTATTATTGAGTAACAATAACAGGAATAACAGATATCACGTTTGACCTGTTATAACCCATCTCTAATATTGACTCGATTACTCGAACACCCTCATTTCTCATTTTTAATAACGCAATCTCAGTGACATTGCTTTTTGCTAAAAGTTGATCAATTTATTGTTTATTCAATAATTGGTTATTTTTACTGATTTAGTGGTCATTTACCTTGAGTTAAATTGTTTTTCCTCTCTGTGATAATGGATACTACTCCGTCTGAGTGTGATCAAGTTGTAGCACTGATCCAGGCTGGATTGAGTCAGCGCGTCGTGGCCCGACGTCTTCACCTAAGTCGATCAGCAGTAAGACGAGTGTACAGAAGGTTCTTAGAGACTGGGAACTTCAATAGACGATCAGGTTCGGGAAGAAATCGGGCTACTTCAGAAAGAGATGATCGATTTATGGTGTCTACAAGTTTAAGAAATCGGCATTTGACTGGTGTTCAGGTGCAACAGCAACTTCATAATGTTCGCGGTGTAGCTGTAAGTGAATGGACTGTACGACGGAGACTTGCAGAAAGCGGATTGCATCCTCATCATCATCATCATCATCATCAGCCGGAAGACGTCCACTGCTGAACAAAGGCCTCCCCCCTAGAACGCCACAATGAACGACAACTCGCCAATTGCATCCACCGGGTGCCCGCAAATTTGACGATTGCATCCTCACAAACCCGTTAATGGTCCAAAATTAAACCCCGCGCATCGCCAAGCGCGGCGTCGATTTGCTCGTGCTCACGTTGATTGGACACTCGAACAATGGAAGGTCGTACTGTTCTCGGACGAGTGTAAAATCAGTCTTCATGGAAATGATGGGCGTAGGAAAGTTTACCGAAGAGAAGGAGAACGATTTGCACAAGCTTGTATTGAAGAACGAGTGGCTTTTGGAGGAGGTTCGTGGACTGTTTGGGGCGGAATTTCTTTGGAAGGAAAAACTGATCTTCAGTTCGTATCCGGACCTCGTATAGGCAATCTGACTGCACATCGATACATCCAGGAGGTACTAGAACAACATGTCATGCCATACGCCGGATTTGTAGGAGAGGGTTTCACGCTAATGCAGGACAACGCCAGACCACATACAGCAATGATAGTAATCCAGTACCTACGTGAGGTGGAAATTCCTGTTATGGACTGGCCAGCGAGGAGCCCTGACCTTAATCCTATTGAACATCTATGGGATGAGCTGAAGAGAAGGGTCAGGGCCAGAAATCAGCCCCCAGAAACCCTCCAGGAACTAAAGGTGGCTATTCAAGAGGAGTGGGATGGTATACCCCAAGAATTCATAAAAACATTAATAAGGTCAATGAAAAACAGGATGGAAGCAGCAATAAGAGTACGTGGGGGGAATACAAGCTACTGAATAAAGTTTTCTTTCGAAATGTAATGCCATTTTTTTATTTTACTTTCAAAATTATTCAGTAAAAAATTTTGCTACTCTAACTGTTTTTGTTTTTCAGTCTGTAAAATCAATAAACGAAAACCTTTAACACTAATAACTGGTCTGTTGTAATCTTAGAATGAAATTTTATAATCAATCTGAAAAGTATTCATTGGTTAATTTTAGATTTTCATTTATCGTGTACTAAACGAAAGCGTATGGGGTGGGTCGATTTTTTTGCACGCAAGTGTATTTATTGCAGTGTACACATCAGCTAGTTCGTTTTTTTAGCATTGAAATATTTAGTTAGATGCATAAGTATGCCATCTACTTGGTAAAACAAGTAGAACACGGTGATGTAGATGATGATTTTTGTTTTACCTACTTTGTTTTGATAACTAAACATCCTATTACCATTGATGAGATTTGACCTTGGTTTTGGTCCTCACGCGTGATATTAGCACCTCCACACTAAGCGGCGTAAAGCGGCGACTCCACAGCTGCAATTCGTTCGCGTTTGTAGTAGATCCAGGACATCAATATGATTTCAAAGTTTAATAAGTTTCCAAAAATCTCTAGGCCGTGCTGATTAAGCCAGCGTGGAGCCCATTAATAGCAGGCGTGGTAACTGGTATGGTTTACAATTATCTATCCGCCTCTTTCTTTTCATTTTCTTGCTGCTTTATAACTACGTGTGAGTATGATACTACTGCTTTTATTCATAAATGCGAGGTTTTGATTTAACTTCTAATAATATCACTAAAAGAGAAATGACTTATTGATATTATACCTTATGGCTCCATTTAAGATTAGCTCGACTGAGCTCTCGGAGCTAATTCAATCGGATATCAAGAAGTGGTTTAGCACGCAAGATGTGCCCTAACTAAACAGCATACATATAGACCTTTACAAGCTTTTATCTAACTGTGTAGGTGTATGTAGGTATAATAATAATAAATGCGGACAACATCACATACATTGCTCTGAACCCAAAGTAAGTGGCTAAAGCACTTGTGTTATGGAATTCAGAAACAACGAAGGTACCACAAACACCCAGACCCGAGACAATGTAGGAAAGTTGATTTCTACATTGACCCGACCGAACCCGGGACCTCAGAGCTAGCGACACCTTGAAACCGGTGCGTACGCCACTCGACCACGGAGGTCGTCAAAGTTTAGTCGTAGGTGCATTGAAAATTGAAGTTATGCAAAAGTTTGAGGGAAGATTGTACTTACCTCTTAAAACAATTAATATCTTGACTCTAGTCCATTCCAGTGCCTCATGCAGTCTGCAGAACTGCTGCCTTTTTTAGTCGGAGGGGCTCTTTAAGTAGATGTTATAGGTACAGGGATTTGATTTTCATTAATAGCGCTCGAACATTGTAAAGTAATTAAACAAGTTCGAAGGCTCTTGGTGAATAACCGGGGAAGGTAATAATCAGTAAGAGGAAGGAAATTAAATAAAACAATTCTGGATTGGTTTCACTTATATATTTAACATAGATTAAAACCTATTGTAAAAGTAAGTCACTGTACTTTCTGATCATTCGAACATTTATTCTTGTCTTCATGGATAGGTTACATATCTAGTTCATTAGACAACAATTCAATACGTACCTACTATGAGTACTTTATAGTAACAAAAACTTTGAAAAACATGCTGATATTTAAAGAGAATTAAATATAAACCCCTAAGCCACAATTCCAATAAAATCAGCTGACCAGCCCGTGCCGCCATTATTTTGTGTGGTCACAAACACTACCTTTACGTAATTATCATCGCTCGTGTAATCAGCAGGCGTTTCCGAACAGAATGTCCTTTCCACTACATTTTTGCTGTTAACTAACTGCACGTAATTCTGATCACACGTAACACCTAAATCGAAGACAGAGAAACGTAAAAGTAATCGCGTATTAATTGGTGTCTTGAGCTCCCATTCGCAGGTCGCCTTACGTCTGTAGGTGTTTGGATGTAAGGGACTAGTTATTCTGCCATACTCACTATGCAGTGTTCCACCACACCCAGGACCCTTGTTTGTTATAACGTAATTCATATCAAATCCTAGATGATTATTATTATTTACGTGGTTGTGCAATAACATGTACCTACCAACAGAGAACACTGGTTTATTATCATAATCTTTATGTACCTTAATTATTCGGGTCGCACTAGTACTATTTCCATCAAAGATGTCAAGATAACACTCTTCGTCCCAGTAGTCGGGATAAGAGCTTATAAAGTACGCAGATATTGTGTAGTTTTCTGGGGCAGTAATCAACGTATAACAGTCATCCACGGCAGAAATTTCTGATTGACTTATGTATGTAGATTGTATTCGTCCGTACGGCTCCGAATAATTTCTCCCGCAAAATCCGGCGTATGCGACTTCTATTTCTACGCCTTTATGATTTTTCGAATCTGATTCTGCCGACGTTATTATGTTTATGGACGAACTTCCGTAGACAAAGAAGTCAGTGGGCATCTTTAGTCCGCATAACTCGAAACGATCAGGGTAGCGCAGTGTACTCTCATAAAAGTACATGTGATTGAAAAAATCACCTGGTTGGTGGTTTATGACAAAATCTTTACCAAGTGTAATATTCGGCGCAGGAGGTTGGTTATATATTAAAAGTTTATCATTGTTACAATGATTAATATCGGCACCTTCAGTGACAGGAGGACGAAGGTCTAAGCTCATTATAGTGATTCGCATTAAAGAATATGGTTCAAGATGTGCGTCCAAACTGTAAGTGCAATGAATTCCCCGAGGAATAGTTCCTGTGTCGAAACCAGGAGATTTAAATCGTTGTGGTGTGTAACTAACTGGAATTACCGATCGACCACATAATGCTGGTTGAGCTGTTAATGTAGCTTCAAAGCCGTGACTACCTAATTCACCATCTGTAGATAATCTAATGCTCAACAAATTACCAGATGAAGTAAGTTGAGGTGGAAGGCTGTGCCCGCAGTACGTGCCTATTACTAAGCTATTTGGATTTAAACCATCCCTTATTTCAACTAAGTCGCAATTACAATTACTGTATCCTATGGCCGTTTGGTTAACGTTTACACATGGAGAAATATGGAACGAGGTAAAACTGATTTTGATTACTGTATCAGGTGGTGATGTTATAGACCAATCACAATCTAAGTAGTTTTCGTATACAAGGTGACCCATTAGAGGAGTTTTTAGATGATGCGGTGATCCAGTCGACAAATTAATTTTTCCACCACATTGGGCTGATTCAGAATAGCTGAAGTAAATTTGTGCTTTAAAGCCTGTAAAACTTATACTTGAATCCGTTACGAACTGCAACAACATTGTGTTGCCTTTACTCCTTAATATCGATGTTGAATTTAAATGTCCACATAATAAAGCCAAACGTTTTTCAGAATCCATGTTCAAGCCTTCATATACTGCTATATAATCGCTGTAACATTCAGAATTACCTTCTAAATCAATATATAAAAATTTAAGGATAACGATTTTGTTAGATGGGGCTTCAATAAACCACGTGCAGTTTAAATTCTCATTGTAAGTGTCAACTAGTGTTGATGAGAGTACAGTAGTGTCATTCACTTTACCGCCACAACGATAAATCGAATAAGATATTTTAAAACCTCTTCTCTGAATATAACTGTCACTTCTAAACCGCAGTGAAACTTTATTAAATTGTCCTACAACAGGGGGAGTGTCACTGCCACAATAAACTTGTTCTAAATAATGGTAATCGCTTTGGGCGGTGATTGTTAAGTTATCATTATTACACATTGGCAAAGATCCTTCTAGTTCAAAATCAAGGAATTTTAGATATACATTATTATTATTAGGAGCTGAAATTTCATACAAACAATTCATGTGTGATGGGTAAGAATAAGGAAAAACTGGGCTGTACAATATTTGTTCTTTGTCAGTAGCCGTATAATTCCCACCGCAGATGGGGTTCCACCTAGCTTTAAATCCATCTTGATTGGTGTCAGCGTTGGTGCGTAAAACAACTTTCATTCGATTGTGGGTAGAGTTATACGTAGGAGGTATTTGTCGTCCACATACTCTAGCCATTTCAGTGTAGGCATCGTTGTTCCAATCAAAAATAATGACAACATCGTGGGTGCAATTTAAAGATTCTTCAATAAAAAATCGATCTACAAAATTAAGAGACACTCTGTACCCTTCTTGAGCACGTATCTCCCAAGAGCACTCCTGGTTAGATAAATATTGTTTAGGATAATTCGGTGACGTAAATGTATGCTGATAAGAGCTAAGATATCCTCCACATTGGTCAGTCACTGTCCTGGCCATTAATTTTACATTCATTTTATTTTTCACATTTGAATGGTAGTGCACATACATGTATGAAAAATGAGTAATTAACGGTCTTTCTAAAAGCTTTTCTTTACAAAAATGTCCGATATCCTGACCTTCTGCTCTAAAGTTTTGACTAACTTTTAGAAACTCTTCTTCGCATTCTAATGTAAAAGATCCCTCCATTTTAAGTTCAATTCTATTATTAACGGGTACAGAAAGAACCCAAGCACAGTCTAAAGTATCGTTATAAAAATCGGGCACATTTAGGATATTGATAGGATTTTCCTCCACTTGAATTTCACCGCCGCACGGCTGAGACTTCCAATTGGCGTGGAAATATAGAGAACTATGTTTACTCTTAGTTGTTGTAATATCCATCACTGGCGCTGGAATTATATAAGATGCTTCGGTATTTCCACAAATGTCTCGCGTAAATTTAACGTGAAATTTAGGTGTGAAAGTCTTAATAACAACTTGAGGATCGAAAAAACGACAACGTGTTCTTGTCACTGAAGAATTCATCTTGATGTTTAGGAATATAGAGCTATAAGTAAGATTAGTACTCATAGCGTCATTGTCGGTGGTTTGTACTTGATTATTATAGTGCCATTCACAAGTATAAGAACGATTAAGGTCCGGTGATATGATTTCTTGATTGAGGCCACTTAATGTACCACCACATAATGATGGTTCATCAGAAGTGAATTTTGCTTTGAATCGATGTGATGTAGAGGTCCGATTCAACCATACATAAATAGCTAATTTATTTCCGGTAGATTCAAACATTGTTGTCTCCGGAACATAGTCATCACTTGGTATAACTTGAATTAACGAATGGAAAGTAATATCGTTGTATATCGCTATTCTGTGCTTACCGGTGTCTAAGTCCATTATTTCCAAACGCACTTTTCGCGATTTGTCTGGTACCATTATTAACCATTGGCAGTATCTTAAGGTCGTTTCTTGAGGGTAGCTTGGAGAAGTCAAGTAACCTTCTGGAGCAGTGATAACGCCACCACATATGGGCCGAGTTGAATTGAAGCTAATTCGGAAACCCCGATTTTCAGAAATTTGATCCCATGAATCTGGTTTACCGATAAAGAGACTTATTGTGAAGTTGTTTCTTGATGTTTCAACTGCCGATAAGTCGAAATTATCGTCAAAACACAACTTTTTCAAGACTGTGATAGAGTTATTAACGGGCATTGATTCTTCAATAGTAACTCTGGTCGAACAACTCGTTTCAGATTGTGGTAATTGAACGTCTTGAGGTTTGATTAGGAAAATGTGTCTTGGTGGCCCAATAATGTGCCACTTACAGACAGTTCCGTAAGGTAATGCTTGCATATGCGGATATCCCGGAGAAGTCACTTCTCCGGAATCTGCAATAATAGTACCGCCGCAGGTATCAATGGTCACATTAGCTTTGAATCCATTTCGTGGTTCTGTTAGTTGAGTAAAATATTTTATGTACATTGCGTTGCTAGTACTTTTAACAGTTCCAGGTTTTTCACTGCAAAATCGTCCCAAAGGCGGTGATGATTTCGATGATCCATCTCGAATCTCAACAAACTCTGTTTCACAGTTTCCTACATAATCTAAGTCAAATCTATCTATAAAATCTATCCTTAGAATTTCTCCAGGTGGAGCGTAGAATACCCACTCACATTCAGAATATGGTACGGGTACTGAAGGATAATTGGGTGAACTTATTATTTCCCAATCGTGGCCAGGAGTTAATGTTGACGTTGACCCACATTCATCATTTTTCTCTTCGTAATTTATAGAAAAAGTTTCGAACACATGTACACCTCTTGTATAACTGACGTATAAGGAATTTCCAGAAGTTATAACATCTGTTCTTTTTTCATGTTCATAACCGCAATATTTTCCACTTGCCAGAGTTGGTGCTTCTGCAGAATCACCATTTCGTAAAATTACGTACGTTGAACATTCATCATTTTTATTCGTTATATTAAATTGAGTGAATGAAAACTGAATAGTCCTGCCGGGACGCACTTTAACGGTCCACTCACATTTTGATTTCGAATAATATGGACCTGTCTGCATCATTGCATCCCACCAATTGGGACTGATTTGCCCCGATAAATCGGTCAATAAACCGCCACATTTAGAAACCACACGAGCGTTAAACCCTTTTCTACTCATAGTCGAGTCACTTTTAAAGGTAACTTTCATGTAGGTAGAAGTATGTGTTACATTATTTGCTGATTCTGAAGTGCACATATTTTCTTTGACGGGCTTCCAATTACCAGGGGTATCAGAAGAATAAATTGAAACTGAATCTGCAAAACAGGCGGATGTTTCCTCAATTTCAAATCCAAGAAAAGAAATAGCTAAGTGTCTTCCTTTTTCTGATTTATATACCCATTCACAATTCAAATTCTCTTTATAGTTATTTGGATAATTCGGTGATGTCAATTCAACTACACGACCAGGTTCAATTATTTCAGTCTTATTACCACCACAGTTAATTAAATTTTGTGGCTCTAGATATTGATTCCTTGACGTTCTCGACCAACTCATGTGAAACTTTGAACCAGTATTAGATTCATCTGTTTTAAATGTTATGTATACTACACTGGACGATGACTGGGCGAGTTTAGTATCACCTAATATGCCATTAAGTTCTACTAAAACTGGTGCAGTTATATCATAACCATCATATATAGTCAATTTGTTATAGTTCATTTCATTGGGTGAATAAATTTGCAATGTATCTATACTGATAGATATAGTATCTAAACCTGACGTCATCACCCGCCATACGTATTCTCCTGATCCTAAATAACGAGCTGGGTACAAAGGAGATGTTATTTCACCGTTATCTCCCTGAATATCATTTTCACGTTGAAGTCCGTAGTGCAATAGGAAACCGAGTCCACTTGATTTAGAATTACTATGGAATTTGATATAAATTTGAGAAGCTATCGTATTATTAGTTGGAATGTCGTCGTCACAATATACACCTAATAAACGACCAGCCCCGTTACGTTCTCGAATTTCAACGTAATCTCCGTTACAACTTTCTGAAAATGGTAAATTAAATCGTTCAAATTGAATGTACGCTGTATACCCGGGAGATGTCTTAATAATCCATTCGCAATCTGTACTTCCCGGATATGGGCCAGGATAGTTAGGAGACGCAATAGTACCTTCTTCTGAAAATAAAGTGCCTCCGCAGGCATTACTCACGGGCGAATAATGGGCTGAAAACATTCCAGCTAGTTTTCCAGTATAACTGCCAAACTCAATAGTCAAGGCACTCCCACGACTGACTATCATAGGAGGTACCTTACGCCCACAGTATTCACCTACAAGTGGAGCCCGCTCGTCATCTCCGTCGCGGACACGCAGATAAGATGATGGACAGTTTCTGTTTGTTATAACGTTGTTGTCCTTCGGTAATGAAAGAAGAGTTAACATTAAATATATTTTCTCATCCGGTGTTGGAGCAAGAATAGTCCAAATGCAGCTTTTGTTTAAATGATTAACAAAGTTGTTGCTGGTTATAAACCCTTCTCGTTTAGCTTTTATAATAGCACCACATGTAACAGTAAAATTAGCTTTAAAACCTTTGGCTGTTCCAGACTCATCGGTTTTGAACTGAACGATGATATTATTATATTTACTAATTATTTGAGTTTTATTTGAATTCGGACAAATTCGGTATGTGTAATTCGAAGAGATCCTATAGTTATTATTGTCAAATATTTGAATTGAATCCTCGCACTCGTTTTCATTTCCTATGTCGAATTCAGATAAAGAGTAAAGATCGAGATCTAGAAAATTTAATTCGATACGATGATATGCGGGGACGGTAATATACCAAATACAATCTAAGTTATTATCATAATTTTGTGGATAGTTTTTGGAATAAATGAGTCCCGACCTAGAATTTATAGAACCACCACACTTTGCAGTCTTAGATCGAAATTGCAATGAAAAATGAACATCTTTAAGAGTAGATCGTTTTACGAAACGGACTAACACATAGTTACTATCTGAATCAACAGACACATGGTCATTATGGCAAACTTTTATCAGTAAAGGAGCCTTCACATTTTGACCATTGTATATTTCGATAGCATCCGTAGTACAGTTATGGGTATCTGTCATATAAATCTCAGTAAAAGTAATAGACAGACTCTTGCCTGGTCGAGTTTCTATTAGCCACTCGCATTCCATTTCGCTCTCGGTGGTTTTACTTTTATCAATAGATACAACTCCCATTGGTTTTTGAATATGACCCCCGCAGCCGTAACTAATCCATTCTAAGCGGAAACCGGGGCGAGACATGTAAGCGCTTGAAATAAATTTAATTTGTAATGCATTACTCTTGGTAGATATAGGCTGTGGTAATGAACTTCCACACATTCTATCTGAATAGTTCGGATCTGACATCTCTTTAACTTGTAAATAATCTACATTACACGATTCGATAGGCCGATGGTCGGGGAAAAAATTGTTAGGACGCCTTGACCATATACCATTAGATCTATAAAAATAGTGGGCTTTATAAATATCAAACTGAATAAATGTGACATTTATTTTATTGCCTTTGGGGACTTGAATGTTCCACAAACAATTTAAATTCGAAGGATAATTACTTGGAAAACCGGGACTTTCTATCACTCCGTATTTACCCGTGACATTGTTATTACATATTGTTTGATAATTAAGCAGAAAACCTTTAGCATTTTGGTAAATATCAGATCTAAATTTAATATAAGCGTAATTAGTTGATGTCTCAATAGTACCTAGTTCGGGTGACATAAAACAATGTTTACCTAACGAATTTGCGTTGGTGCTGCGTCCATCATAAATCTCAATATAATCATCTCTACAATTAGGCGTTCGTTCAAGATCTAGTTCTGTAAATGTTATCCGTAATTTAGAACCTGCACTAGTTACAATTCTGTAAAAACATTCAGCGTTCTCATCGTAATTGTTAGGATAGTTAGGTGATGAAATTGAGCCTGAGGGACTCGTCAGTGTACCGCCACATCCCGTTATAGTACCGTCCCATTCGATCTTAAAGCCCGTGCCAGTTAAGTAGTAGTCCGAATGAAAGTGTAAATGTATGGCATTACTTAAAGATAATATAATTTTTGATTCAAATACTCCACAATACTGTCCGATTAATGGTGAATTTGCATTGCCACCGTTTCTTATTTCTAAGTAATCCCCGAGATTACATTTATTCCTTATGGATCTTTCTAAATTGAATTGCGAAATATTCAGCTTAATTTGTTGGCCAACTGGCACAGTTATAATCCATGTACAATCACGATTTGGTTCATACGATCTAGGCCAACCAGGGGAATATATAAAACCATGAGTTTTGATAAATGTTCCACTGCAATGGGTTTTTTCATCCAAAAAGGAATAGGATAATGAAAAACCTGAAGATCTAATGGAACCGTCAGATTCAAATTGTAACATAAGACGATTTGTAGCTGTAGTCAATGCAGGTGGCGAGTGCGTACCACAAAAAGTTCCCAATACCTGATTTTCATTTTCATCATCTACCTCAATAAGTTTTAAATAATCACTGCTGCAACCAGGCATATCTTCAATATCAAATCTGTTCCACGTCAACTTTATGTGCATTCCTTCAGGAGCTATCAATATCCACTTGCAGGTTTGGTAATTTTTGTAAATAATGGCATCTCCAGATGGGTGATTTATTAAACCAGTCGTTTCCCGGTATACTCCACCGCAATCCGTCTCAATAGTGGTGTAATTTGCATAGAATCCTGTTCCGGACAGACTCATATCTGACTGAAATCTTATGTACATATAATTAAGTGTAGATGTTTGTACAGGTGGAGTATGTGCCGCGCCACCGCAGTATCTACCGAGTAAAGTAGAATTGCTGTCGTGGCCGTCCCTTACTTCAACGTTGTCGTACCGACAATCATAATATTTGCTGTCTTCTATATCAAAATCTAGGAATGTTAATTGGATCGCTTTTCCAGGCACCGTTGCGATTACGTATACACATACTTTGTTCGATGGGTAGCTAAATGGATACCCAGGCGATTTTATGATTCCACTATCACCTACGATCGTTTGCTCGCATATAGCTTCGTACGTTATGCGGAACCCGTCTGATGCCATACTCCTGTCTGTTCTAAATATCAAATAAAGAGAATTCGTGGTTGACGTGTATGTGTTTGGATATGTATTTCCACAAAACTTTCCAACAACTCGCGCATCCGGCGATGCACCGTCGTATATCTTCAAATAGTCATATTTACATCTAAAAGATCTTTCAAGTTTAAAAGATTTAAAAGTGATTTTTATTTTGGTATCTGCACTTGTTTTAATCTTATACTCACATAACAAATTACTTAAGTATGCCCCATTGTAAGTAGGAGAGACAATTTCCCCTTTATCCGTAGTGTAGTAGCCCCCACAACCGGGTACGCCCTCAATGGGCGCGTAAGCTATTTGGAAACCACGACCTGAACTATAAGCGTCCGAATGAAAGTGAATGAGGATATCAGAGCCTGCTGAATGCACGGGAGCGGGTTGCGTAGAATTACAATACCTACTTATTAACGGATCTGTTAGATGCTCACCATCGTAAATAGCTAAATAGTCGAAAGTGCAATTTGTATGTGATTCAATGTCGAGATCAAAGAAATGCAAATTGATCCGTTTCCCTAAGGTAGTAGTAAGATGCCAATAGCAATCGCGATTAGGAGGGTATGGACCTGGTGAGCCCGGCGAACTGATATGTCCATGAGTGGTAGCATCAACCTGGCCACCGCAAACTGGTTTAATACTAGTCCAGTGTAAGGCGAATCCATCTTTAGCTACTGTACTGTCCGAATGGAACCAAAAATATAAGTTATTGTGACTAGATACAATATTACCACCCTTAGGGAAATTGTTTCCACAAAATCTTCCAATAAGTTGACTAGATGATTTTCGGCCATCATGGATTTGTAAAAAGTCGTACGCACAATCATTCCCTTCTAAATTAAATTTACTGAAAGTGACATTAATGACTTTATCGGGAGACGTGTGAATTACCCACGCGCATTGCGAATTATGTGTGTATGTTGTATTAGTCAATGGATACACGATACTGCCTTCTTCGTGATCTAGAACACCACCGCAAGATTTTGTCCTTACCTGACATAACGGGCCTGAGTATTGTGCAGTGCACTCACAACGGAAACCTCCAATCGTGCTGTCGTCTGGTCTACAGATACCCCCGTTCTGGCAAGGATTCACGGCGCATACGGTGGTTTGTGATTCACAATGAGCGCCGCCGTAACCCTTGTAGCAGATGCAGGTGTAGCCGGTTCGAAGAGAGTGACACTGGCCATGGGTGCCACATGGATTGTTTTCGCAAGCTTCAGTATAATTAGAATTAGAGCTGGTTGATACGTAACATCCGCTTATTCCTACTCCGTCTCCCGCCATTCCCTCAGGACAAATGCATTGTAGTGTTTTGCCGGTCGGAGATGGACTTTCTATACACTGTGCGGACGGGTGACATCCGCCATGGGCAATATTGCACGAACCTCTCCAGGTGCAAGTGACGCCGTCGCCTTGATAGTCGGGCGGGCAGGGGCCACATATACGGGATCCAATAGTATTGTGACATGTTACGAAAGGACTGCAGCCACCGTTTGGTATAGTCGTGCATTCGTCAATATCAGTACAGCTGTATCCATCGCCTTCGTAGCCACGAGGGCATTGTCCACATCGGAATGATCCGGGAAGGTTTATACAGTCGACCTTAGGGTTTATGGAGCACCTGGGAC
This sequence comes from Autographa pulchrina, assembly GCA_905475315.1. Classification (NCBI taxonomy): domain Eukaryota; kingdom Metazoa; phylum Arthropoda; class Insecta; order Lepidoptera; family Noctuidae; genus Autographa; species Autographa pulchrina. Next base: position 13,064,941 of record FR997771.1, on the reverse strand, counting down.
CTTGATAAGATTCACATTCGTTAATATCTGTTTGGCACGAGACGCCAGTGCCGTTGGTTGTCCATCCTTGGTGGCACAGACATTGTATTCCTTCTCCAGTTGTTACTTGCACGCAAGTTCCGTGGCCGCACATTTCTGAATCTCCACCGGAACAATCCTTCGCCTTTCTAGTACAATGTAATCCGAACCAGCCAGATTTACACAAACACTCGTAAGTTCCTGGTCGGTTAATGCAAGTAGCACCATTTTGACATCCAAGTTCAGTGCCAGCGAAATTACGGCATTCATTTACATCAACGTCACAGTCTCGGCCTTCCCAATTTGATGGGCATAGGCAGTGATAGCCACCCACTAAGTTAAGGCATGTGCCACCGTGTTCACAAGGGTTGGATTGACATTCATCTTTTGCTCTGCTATTTATTTGTGACTCTAGATGTAGCACTTTTCTATGTATGTTGTTCACTTTTCTATATAGCAAGGATATATTTAATAGCAGTCCGACGGGGAGTTCAAGATTCTTGCTCTCCAGCCTTTCAAGCCTTGCCAATATCCCTTTGATATTACTGTCAACATTATCACTGTTGTAGGGCTGATAGGTTATCCCCTCAGGCGTTGACTGTGAATTAAGAATATTAACATTTCCAACGTAGATGCTTGATTTTGGCCCGTTGGGACGTAGATAAATATTTTTATCTAATGCAGGTTCTAGAATTAGATCTCCATCTGAAGTTTTGATTTTTGGTCGGTCTTGATATATTTCACAGTCGAGATGTACAAAACAGAGAACAGCTTGCAGGAACAGCCACTTGACCCATGTACCGGACATGGTCCATGTGTTAGGGTTAACGGTTGTTGCACACTGTACGGCGACAGGAACTATACTGCACTCCGGTACATTAGTTTTAATATCGATTCTCGCTAGGGGCGTATCAAGGTACGCCCCTAGCGATAATAAACTGTTGTCCACTAAAAGTATTAGGGCCATCTGGTTTAACTGTTGATAATACGCTTGAATTTTCAAAAATGACTAATTGATAACTGATTGGTAGCTCAATTTTCATCAGACCTACTTTAGGGTTATTACGAAAGTTCGTGATCGAAAAGAAATTAATATAAAGAATACGACACAGTAACAGGTACAAAAGTTTATTACAAAAATCTCACAGTCAGTCAGTTTTAGATATTAAGAATCGAAATAATCTTAACTATTTAGTTGCCTAAGATATCTATAAACATAAAATGCAAATATAAATGGCAACTGCAAATAATCACAATTCAAGTAATTATGTAATACAAATTTAAAATATACTTGATAGATTAATTAGTGAAACAATGAGTAATCATTATCTATTGATAATTTGTGCTTAACAACGTGTAACATATTATATATATTTTATATTACATCAAGGCATTTGCATGTTTGTAAATAATATTTTTTGTTATTTCACACTCTTTACTTACAGAAATACAAGATTACAAAGACTAAAGTACCTTTGATTTTGTAATTAAGGTATTTTGCTAATGCAAACAAGGAACCTCAGACCAACATTATTGTTGTTCAATTTCAATAGGCGTCAAAACTAATACAAAGCGAATTGCTTCAATAAGTCAAACGAAATACGTGTAATGTATGTAATTGTAATTTACATATTACTACATATATAGATATAGTTAATAATATAATTAATTATTTACTTATACTATAAAACTTGTTTACAATCTTTTATTTACAATGTAAGGTAAAACACGTAAAATTGTTACTTTCAGAATTCTAAAGTTAATTTATCAAGGTGTTGAGTATATTATCTAACCATCAAAAAATAAAAACTATTACAGGTTCCGTGTGGATGTATTAAAAGTAGTATTTAAAAGGGATCAAGCCTATGCCTTACGATTGATCAACAAAAATGTGTTTAAATAAATGCGATACGGAATAAAAATTCTTCTTTGATCATTGACAGAGGCATAAAGATTATATACCCACTAACCCCTCGGTATCAGAAAGGCTGATTAATTTAATGTATTGGCAAATCTACTGATCACGTTTGTTTCATTGACCAAAAGGCAAACAACCAAGAACAGCGCTTGACTCGAGGTTTACCTTAAATTTAATTTTTGTGATGACCAGCCGTTCCGAAACCAGGAGTAAGTCTGGGTTTTTTCATGGTCTAATGGTGGTGGTGTAGAATCTAAATTCAAAACTATGATGGGTTACGAGACGGCTGGTCAATCAATTTCAACGGCTGTTCAATAAAAATCATTTCACAACAAAACGTTTTTTTAACAAAAGATTAAAATGAACATTGTCTTAGAAAACCAAATGTTCATATTAGACCTTATATATCAGCCACTTTAAAGAAATAATGACCGTGCTTTGGGATTATGAACCTTAATTCAATGACTAAAAGTTCAGTTTCCATCACATTCAAATTACTTTTAGGCCCTTTTCGGTAATATTTATCATTCTAAAATGAACTTAAACACATGTTGTCAAAGTTGATAATTGCGTAATTAGTAATAACGTTTAATTCTCTTTCCAGATTGGCTTTAGTATAGTTTTAATATTTCAGTTTTCAAGTTTTACGTGTTGTTCCTTAACTTATTCTATATAATACAAACAATAGAGATTTATTCTTATAAACATTAATGAGGCACGAACAGTGAAATAGCACCAAATTGTAATTTCACACTTGTATAACAATATTTTGCCCTAGGTCGTCGTCATATTATTATGTAAACTATTCATATTCAATGTGAATTAATATATTTAGCTGTTGTTACGACTTAAAGTTTACGTTGAGAATATTTAAGTAGACTAGAATATTCAATTGATGTTTACCGATGGAATACACAATTCTGGGCCGTACCATGAGCTCTTAAAACAGGACTGTTGCGGTTGAGGAAACGGGACAGCGCTATGCGCAGTGTTGTGCGCCGTCTCGCTTCCACAACCGCAACAGTACTGCTTTAAGAGGTCATGGTACGGCCACTGTCAATTATACATAAATGACGCATGTTAGGGGCGTTTACAAAGCGAGTCATCAAACATCTGCAGCGATATTAATTTGAACTTTGTGATAATCATTATCAGATTAGCTAACAAAACAACATGGACATGTATTTAAAACGAGTTCTTACAGAGCACGTAATTCGTACTTTTTGGGACGATTGCACATTATGTGGGCATGCCGTTTAACAGACCAAACGATAACCCAAAAATTTGGGTTTAGAATTGGCTTCATAAATTTTCGTCAAAGTTTTATGTAAACTTAGGGCCGATTTCTCCAACGCCAGATAATTTTTATTCGAGAGATAAAATTCGTGTTTGACAGATTTTGTATTGAAGACCTGTCAAAAATTCTAAATTATTCCTCTGATAAAGTTATCTGGCGTTGGAAAAATCAGCCCTTAGTCGATTTTAATAACTTATTTATACTTTTAATAACTTGAATTGGAAGGGCGTCTTCGGTATTTACCGTGGTAATTAGCACCTTATTTCAGGGACAACAACCTTATTTAAATGCACGTTCTTATTTGTAGTTTGTCATACATAGTATGTGTAGAAACGATACTTTTCCAAGAGTTCATTTATTAACACTTTTTATAGAACCCTGCTATGTCAATTGAATGCTTAACTAAAAAGAGTTATGTTCTGTCAGTTCAAATTGTACTTAATATGTATGTGTGCGATTGTCCTTTGTTAGCTTTGGTAAATTGTTGAGAAAAAGAAAATGTATTAACAGAAAATACACCAGTAGCATTTGGTTTGTTAATCGCGAGTAAAGGAATCATATTCAATTATATTTCATTACAATTGTAATTCAACCAATGTTTCACATACTTGTGTTGCAAGATCTGCACCTAGCTGCTCATTAAATTAAACACGAGCTGAAAATGCGATTTGATAATTATTTAGTCTTGCCTTACCCGATTGTATAGGTTTGTCTCAAGCAGATCGTCATTGAGTAACACTTTTAGTGGAGAATCCGGCATTCCGATTTTCGAAGCGCGATATCTGTTAAAAGAAGTTATGATTAGTGATATCTTTCATATAAGCGCACGATTGAATTAATTAATTGTAACAATATTAGCGATACGTTGTAATCTGATCTATGAGACGGTAGTGTCTAGTGTGTGTAGTGTACCTGGCGAGGTCAGTGTCGGCGCGGCGCGGGCGAGGGCGGGGGCGCGCGCGCGGCGGGCTCGGGCTCGGACTCGCACGCGTCGGTGGAGGCCGGCGTGGGCGGCGGCGGACGGTTCATGGCGCGGTAGTGCCGGTACGGCCGACGCCGCGGCGCCGCGCCCGCGCCCGAGCTGCCCGTGGCCGGCGACGGCGGCGGGTTGGCCGTGGGCCGCGGGTAGCGCAGGCACACGCTCTCCGACGTGCTGGGCACACAAATATGTCGTTAGAAAAAGTAAAATCGTGTATCATGAAAATGAGGTCTGCAGGTTATACTGACTCAGTGGAGCTGGCGCCGAGCGGGCGCGCGCGCTCGGGCACGTCGCGCTTGGGCAGGCAGAGGCGCGCGGCGGGTGGCACGCGCGGGCTGGCGGGCGGCGCGGGGCGGCGGCGCAGGCGGCGCAGCGCGGCGGCGGCGGCGGCCAGCGCGCCCGCCGCGCCCGCCAGCGCGCCGCACACCACCACCGCGCCCGAGCGCCGCGCCCCGCCCGCCTGCTGCTTGGCGCCCGCGAACCCGCACGTGGCCGCCGCCTCGTCCGACCGGTCCTCGCACTGCGCGCGCCCGTCGCACAGCAGCCGCGGCGCCAGGCACAGCCGGTCGTCACAACTGTATTGCATCATTATACCAATATTAACCACAGAATCAGATCGCACACTCTAAGGCCGGGGCTCCACCAAAGCAGAGATGTGTGCGGTGTGCTGTGTGCTATGCGAGAAGAGATGTTTTTCAGCTCGGGGGACTCCACCAAAGCGGAGATGTATGCGGTGTGCTGTGCGAGAAGAGATGTTTTTCAGCTCGGGTGCGAGGCGTTGAGTGCTCAGTACGCATTCTGACACGAAAGGTAGACGACGTCACGGGGCTCTGCTGATTTTTGGCGAGAGGGGGGAGAGTGACACCGCTCACTGCACGCCGCTCGCATCTCTCGTCTCCACTGCGCGTCGTCCGCGCACAGCTGAAATCTCCGCTTCCATCGCGCCATACAAATATTATAAATCTCCGCACAGCGATTTCCACTGAAGCTTAGCGAAGAGATGTGTCAATAACGCAATTCTATTGGTTGTTTAAAAAACATCTCCTCTCCGCTCGTCTCGTCTCCGCTTTGGTGGAGTCCCGGCCTTAGGGCCTGTGCACACCACGTTGTAGAAACGCACGTCGACGGCGCGATCCTACGGAGCTGTTTGTTGTCATTTGTATCGATACACACGCGCGTTAGCATCGCGTTTAAAACGCCAGTTTAAGAATCTCAAGAAGTTCCTGAAATGATAAATACGACATTCGAAAACAAGTTGCAATTTTTTTTCATGTCTTATTAATATTCTAAACATTTGTAAATGGGTGTACCCGAAAACGTCGGTAATTTTTCTTCTAACTTTTTTAGGATTCCGTACGTCCGAATAAAAAAAAACGGAACCTTCATAAGATTACTCGTGTGACCGTCTGTCACGGCCAATTATCTCCGAATCTACTAGACCGATTGAGTTGAATAGTAATATAATTCACGGGAATAAGCGCGTACATGCATATACCTTTTTTGGGGCTTGACGTTTATGCATGTACGCGCTTATTCCCGTGAATTATATTACTATAAACATGCAGCGCGATAGTTTAAAAGTTTCGATTGAGTTGAAATTTGGTACACATATCAACTTCTGTGACCCAAACGCAGAGGTGTGACATGAATAGATGTTTGTATATGGCAGGTTATTTTTGGAAGGAAGGAGCAACAATTTAAAAAAAATAATAGAAAATTGCATTGTGTGACATATTAAATGAAAATAGACGAAAATTGACCATTCACCGCTTATCTCCGAAACCACTAATCTAAAATTTTGAAAAAAGTACAGAAATTAGTTTTCTACTTACAGATTATAGAAACTGTAAGAAGTCCATGACATGATAGGTAACATCGTATGGAACCCTCTTCACGCGAGTTCAACTCGCACTTGTCCCTTTTTTTTTTTCAAATTAATAACAAAGCGCATGCAATCAATGCTGTCTCGACCATCGCCGCGTTTGCATCGCGTCTACACACGTGCGTTTGCAGAGCGTTTGTATCGATTCAAAGGCGTATTTTAATTTATACAGGTGTGCAAAGGTCTACGGGCTGCGTCTGACTTGCGTGCGTATCGCGTCTGTATCGCTGCAAAAACGTTGCATGCATCGTTTAAAAACGTGGTTTGCACAGGCCCTTAGCTTCATAAAATAAAAGTAAACAACAATCCAAATATTTTTAACAACAAACCATTTGTATATTCATTAAGTCCAAAACATACCGGAAGGCGTCGGGTAACGGTGCTCGTTCACAGTACGCGCCCGAGTCGCACGCACCTAACGCGGCCGCGCACGCGCCGTCAGCGCATCGCAACCCAGCTGCGCATGCGCCACAGTCCGCTTCGTCCGCACCATTTTCGCAGTCTTTCTGTCCATCGCACCTGTGGCAAACGTACATGCAAATTAGTTATTAAATTTAATTTAACAGGATTTGCCCACAGTTTTTTTCGTGTGCGTGTGTACGCGTCGGTGCGTGTATGTATGCGTGTGTGCGTGGCTTACTTCCAGTGGTGCGGGATGCAGCGCGGCTCCGGCGCGGCGGCGTCGCAGAGGAAGCGCTGCGGCTGGCAGGGCGGGGCGGCGCCGCAGCGCAGCGTGTGTGTGTGAGTGCGCGTCGGTGCGTGTATGTATGCGTGTGTGCGTGGCTTACTTCCAGTGGTGCGGGATGCAGCGCGGCTCCGGCGCGGCGGCGTCGCAGAGGAAGCGCTGCGGCTGGCAGGGCGGGGCGGCGCCGCAGCGCAGCGTGTGTGTGTGAGTGCGCGTCGGTGCGTGTATGTATGCGTGTGTGCGTGGCTTACTTCCAGTGGTGCGGGATGCAGCGCGGCTCCGGCGCGGCGGCGTCGCAGAGGAAGCGCTGCGGCTGGCAGGGCGGGGCGGCGCCGCAGCGCAGCGTGTGTGTGTGAGTGCGCGTCGGTGCGTGTATGTATGCGTGTGTGCGTGGCTTACTTCCAGTGGTGCGGGATGCAGCGCGGCTCCGGCGCGGCGGCGTCGCAGAGGAAGCGCTGCGGCTGGCAGGGCGGGGCGGCGCCGCAGCGCAGCGTGTGTGTGTGAGTGCGCGTCGGTGCGTGTATGTATGCGTGTGTGCGTGGCTTACTTCCAGTGGTGCGGGATGCAGCGCGGCTCCGGCGCGGCGGCGTCGCAGAGGAAGCGCTGCGGCTGGCAGGGCGGGGCGGCGCCGCAGCGCAGCGTGTGTGTGTGAGTGCGCGTCGGTGCGTGTATGTATGCGTGTGTGCGTGGCTTACTTCCAGTGGTGCGGGATGCAGCGCGGCTCCGGCGCGGCGGCGTCGCAGAGGAAGCGCTGCGGCTGGCAGGGCGGGGCGGCGCCGCAGCGCAGCGTGTGTGTGTGAGTGCGCGTCGGTGCGTGTATGTATGCGTGTGTGCGTGGCTTACTTCCAGTGGTGCGGGATGCAGCGCGGCTCCGGCGCGGCGGCGTCGCAGAGGAAGCGCTGCGGCTGGCAGGGCGGGGCGGCGCCGCAGCGCAGCGTGTGTGTGTGAGTGCGCGTCGGTGCGTGTATGTATGCGTGTGTGCGTGGCTTACTTCCAGTGGTGCGGGATGCAGCGCGGCTCCGGCGCGGCGGCGTCGCAGAGGAAGCGCTGCGGCTGGCAGGGCGGGGCGGCGCCGCAGCGCAGCGTGTGTGTGTGAGTGCGCGTCGGTGCGTGTATGTATGCGTGTGTGCGTGGCTTACTTCCAGTGGTGCGGGATGCAGCGCGGCTCCGGCGCGGCGGCGTCGCAGAGGAAGCGCTGCGGCTGGCAGGGCGGGGCGGCGCCGCAGCGCAGCGTGTGTGTGTGAGTGCGCGTCGGTGCGTGTATGTATGCGTGTGTGCGTGGCTTACTTCCAGTGGTGCGGGATGCAGCGCGGCTCCGGCGCGGCGGCGTCGCAGAGGAAGCGCTGCGGCTGGCAGGGCGGGGCGGCGCCGCAGCGCAGCGTGTGTGTGTGAGTGCGCGTCGGTGCGTGTATGTATGCGTGTGTGCGTGGCTTACTTCCAGTGGTGCGGGATGCAGCGCGGCTCCGGCGCGGCGGCGTCGCAGAGGAAGCGCTGCGGCTGGCAGGGCGGGGCGGCGCCGCAGCGCAGCGTGTGTGTGTGAGTGCGCGTCGGTGCGTGTATGTATGCGTGTGTGCGTGGCTTACTTCCAGTGGTGCGGGATGCAGCGCGGCTCCGGCGCGGCGGCGTCGCAGAGGAAGCGCTGCGGCTGGCAGGGCGGGGCGGCGCCGCAGCGCAGCGTGTGTGTGTGAGTGCGCGTCGGTGCGTGTATGTATGCGTGTGTGCGTGGCTTACTTCCAGTGGTGCGGGATGCAGCGCGGCTCCGGCGCGGCGGCGTCGCAGAGGAAGCGCTGCGGCTGGCAGGGCGGGGCGGCGCCGCAGCGCAGCGTGTGTGTGTGAGTGCGCGTCGGTGCGTGTATGTATGCGTGTGTGCGTGGCTTACTTCCAGTGGTGCGGGATGCAGCGCGGCTCCGGCGCGGCGGCGTCGCAGAGGAAGCGCTGCGGCTGGCAGGGCGGGGCGGCGCCGCAGCGCAGCGTGTGTGTGTGAGTGCGCGTCGGTGCGTGTATGTATGCGTGTGTGCGTGGCTTACTTCCAGTGGTGCGGGATGCAGCGCGGCTCCGGCGCGGCGGCGTCGCAGAGGAAGCGCTGCGGCTGGCAGGGCGGGGCGGCGCCGCAGCGCAGCGTGTGTGTGTGAGTGCGCGTCGGTGCGTGTATGTATGCGTGTGTGCGTGGCTTACTTCCAGTGGTGCGGGATGCAGCGCGGCTCCGGCGCGGCGGCGTCGCAGAGGAAGCGCTGCGGCTGGCAGGGCGGGGCGGCGCCGCAGCGCAGCGTGTGTGTGTGAGTGCGCGTCGGTGCGTGTATGTATGCGTGTGTGCGTGGCTTACTTCCAGTGGTGCGGGATGCAGCGCGGCTCCGGCGCGGCGGCGTCGCAGAGGAAGCGCTGCGGCTGGCAGGGCGGGGCGGCGCCGCAGCGCAGCGTGTGTGTGTGAGTGCGCGTCGGTGCGTGTATGTATGCGTGTGTGCGTGGCTTACTTCCAGTGGTGCGGGATGCAGCGCGGCTCCGGCGCGGCGGCGTCGCAGAGGAAGCGCTGCGGCTGGCAGGGCGGGGCGGCGCCGCAGCGCAGCGTGTGTGTGTGAGTGCGCGTCGGTGCGTGTATGTATGCGTGTGTGCGTGGCTTACTTCCAGTGGTGCGGGATGCAGCGCGGCTCCGGCGCGGCGGCGTCGCAGAGGAAGCGCTGCGGCTGGCAGGGCGGGGCGGCGCCGCAGCGCAGCGTGTGTGTGTGAGTGCGCGTCGGTGCGTGTATGTATGCGTGTGTGCGTGGCTTACTTCCAGTGGTGCGGGATGCAGCGCGGCTCCGGCGCGGCGGCGTCGCAGAGGAAGCGCTGCGGCTGGCAGGGCGGGGCGGCGCCGCAGCGCAGCGTGTGTGTGTGAGTGCGCGTCGGTGCGTGTATGTATGCGTGTGTGCGTGGCTTACTTCCAGTGGTGCGGGATGCAGCGCGGCTCCGGCGCGGCGGCGTCGCAGAGGAAGCGCTGCGGCTGGCAGGGCGGGGCGGCGCCGCAGCGCAGCGTGTGTGTGTGAGTGCGCGTCGGTGCGTGTATGTATGCGTGTGTGCGTGGCTTACTTCCAGTGGTGCGGGATGCAGCGCGGCTCCGGCGCGGCGGCGTCGCAGAGGAAGCGCTGCGGCTGGCAGGGCGGGGCGGCGCCGCAGCGCAGCGTGTGTGTGTGAGTGCGCGTCGGTGCGTGTATGTATGCGTGTGTGCGTGGCTTACTTCCAGTGGTGCGGGATGCAGCGCGGCTCCGGCGCGGCGGCGTCGCAGAGGAAGCGCTGCGGCTGGCAGGGCGGGGCGGCGCCGCAGCGCAGCGTGTGTGTGTGAGTGCGCGTCGGTGCGTGTATGTATGCGTGTGTGCGTGGCTTACTTCCAGTGGTGCGGGATGCAGCGCGGCTCCGGCGCGGCGGCGTCGCAGAGGAAGCGCTGCGGCTGGCAGGGCGGGGCGGCGCCGCAGCGCAGCGTGTGTGTGTGAGTGCGCGTCGGTGCGTGTATGTATGCGTGTGTGCGTGGCTTACTTCCAGTGGTGCGGGATGCAGCGCGGCTCCGGCGCGGCGGCGTCGCAGAGGAAGCGCTGCGGCTGGCAGGGCGGGGCGGCGCCGCAGCGCAGCGTGTGTGTGTGAGTGCGCGTCGGTGCGTGTATGTATGCGTGTGTGCGTGGCTTACTTCCAGTGGTGCGGGATGCAGCGCGGCTCCGGCGCGGCGGCGTCGCAGAGGAAGCGCTGCGGCTGGCAGGGCGGGGCGGCGCCGCAGCGCAGCGTGTGTGTGTGAGTGCGCGTCGGTGCGTGTATGTATGCGTGTGTGCGTGGCTTACTTCCAGTGGTGCGGGATGCAGCGCGGCTCCGGCGCGGCGGCGTCGCAGAGGAAGCGCTGCGGCTGGCAGGGCGGGGCGGCGCCGCAGCGCAGCGTGTGTGTGTGAGTGCGCGTCGGTGCGTGTATGTATGCGTGTGTGCGTGGCTTACTTCCAGTGGTGCGGGATGCAGCGCGGCTCCGGCGCGGCGGCGTCGCAGAGGAAGCGCTGCGGCTGGCAGGGCGGGGCGGCGCCGCAGCGCAGCGTGTGTGTGTGAGTGCGCGTCGGTGCGTGTATGTATGCGTGTGTGCGTGGCTTACTTCCAGTGGTGCGGGATGCAGCGCGGCTCCGGCGCGGCGGCGTCGCAGAGGAAGCGCTGCGGCTGGCAGGGCGGGGCGGCGCCGCAGCGCAGCGTGTGTGTGTGAGTGCGCGTCGGTGCGTGTATGTATGCGTGTGTGCGTGGCTTACTTCCAGTGGTGCGGGATGCAGCGCGGCTCCGGCGCGGCGGCGTCGCAGAGGAAGCGCTGCGGCTGGCAGGGCGGGGCGGCGCCGCAGCGCAGCGTGTGTGTGTGAGTGCGCGTCGGTGCGTGTATGTATGCGTGTGTGCGTGGCTTACTTCCAGTGGTGCGGGATGCAGCGCGGCTCCGGCGCGGCGGCGTCGCAGAGGAAGCGCTGCGGCTGGCAGGGCGGGGCGGCGCCGCAGCGCAGCGTGTGTGTGTGAGTGCGCGTCGGTGCGTGTATGTATGCGTGTGTGCGTGGCTTACTTCCAGTGGTGCGGGATGCAGCGCGGCTCCGGCGCGGCGGCGTCGCAGAGGAAGCGCTGCGGCTGGCAGGGCGGGGCGGCGCCGCAGCGCAGCGTGTGTGTGTGAGTGCGCGTCGGTGCGTGTATGTATGCGTGTGTGCGTGGCTTACTTCCAGTGGTGCGGGATGCAGCGCGGCTCCGGCGCGGCGGCGTCGCAGAGGAAGCGCTGCGGCTGGCAGGGCGGGGCGGCGCCGCAGCGCAGCGTGTGTGTGTGAGTGCGCGTCGGTGCGTGTATGTATGCGTGTGTGCGTGGCTTACTTCCAGTGGTGCGGGATGCAGCGCGGCTCCGGCGCGGCGGCGTCGCAGAGGAAGCGCTGCGGCTGGCAGGGCGGGGCGGCGCCGCAGCGCAGCGTGTGTGTGTGAGTGCGCGTCGGTGCGTGTATGTATGCGTGTGTGCGTGGCTTACTTCCAGTGGTGCGGGATGCAGCGCGGCTCCGGCGCGGCGGCGTCGCAGAGGAAGCGCTGCGGCTGGCAGGGCGGGGCGGCGCCGCAGCGCAGCGTGTGTGTGTGAGTGCGCGTCGGTGCGTGTATGTATGCGTGTGTGCGTGGCTTACTTCCAGTGGTGCGGGATGCAGCGCGGCTCCGGCGCGGCGGCGTCGCAGAGGAAGCGCTGCGGCTGGCAGGGCGGGGCGGCGCCGCAGCGCAGCGTGTGTGTGTGAGTGCGCGTCGGTGCGTGTATGTATGCGTGTGTGCGTGGCTTACTTCCAGTGGTGCGGGATGCAGCGCGGCTCCGGCGCGGCGGCGTCGCAGAGGAAGCGCTGCGGCTGGCAGGGCGGGGCGGCGCCGCAGCGCAGCGTGTGTGTGTGAGTGCGCGTCGGTGCGTGTATGTATGCGTGTGTGCGTGGCTTACTTCCAGTGGTGCGGGATGCAGCGCGGCTCCGGCGCGGCGGCGTCGCAGAGGAAGCGCTGCGGCTGGCAGGGCGGGGCGGCGCCGCAGCGCAGCGTGTGTGTGTGAGTGCGCGTCGGTGCGTGTATGTATGCGTGTGTGCGTGGCTTACTTCCAGTGGTGCGGGATGCAGCGCGGCTCCGGCGCGGCGGCGTCGCAGAGGAAGCGCTGCGGCTGGCAGGGCGGGGCGGCGCCGCAGCGCAGCGTGTGTGTGTGAGTGCGCGTCGGTGCGTGTATGTATGCGTGTGTGCGTGGCTTACTTCCAGTGGTGCGGGATGCAGCGCGGCTCCGGCGCGGCGGCGTCGCAGAGGAAGCGCTGCGGCTGGCAGGGCGGGGCGGCGCCGCAGCGCAGCGTGTGTGTGTGAGTGCGCGTCGGTGCGTGTATGTATGCGTGTGTGCGTGGCTTACTTCCAGTGGTGCGGGATGCAGCGCGGCTCCGGCGCGGCGGCGTCGCAGAGGAAGCGCTGCGGCTGGCAGGGCGGGGCGGCGCCGCAGCGCAGCGTGTGTGTGTGAGTGCGCGTCGGTGCGTGTATGTATGCGTGTGTGCGTGGCTTACTTCCAGTGGTGCGGGATGCAGCGCGGCTCCGGCGCGGCGGCGTCGCAGAGGAAGCGCTGCGGCTGGCAGGGCGGGGCGGCGCCGCAGCGCAGCGTGTGTGTGTGAGTGCGCGTCGGTGCGTGTATGTATGCGTGTGTGCGTGGCTTACTTCCAGTGGTGCGGGATGCAGCGCGGCTCCGGCGCGGCGGCGTCGCAGAGGAAGCGCTGCGGCTGGCAGGGCGGGGCGGCGCCGCAGCGCAGCGTGTGTGTGTGAGTGCGCGTCGGTGCGTGTATGTATGCGTGTGTGCGTGGCTTACTTCCAGTGGTGCGGGATGCAGCGCGGCTCCGGCGCGGCGGCGTCGCAGAGGAAGCGCTGCGGCTGGCAGGGCGGGGCGGCGCCGCAGCGCAGCGTGTGTGTGTGAGTGCGCGTCGGTGCGTGTATGTATGCGTGTGTGCGTGGCTTACTTCCAGTGGTGCGGGATGCAGCGCGGCTCCGGCGCGGCGGCGTCGCAGAGGAAGCGCTGCGGCTGGCAGGGCGGGGCGGCGCCGCAGCGCAGCGTGTGTGTGTGAGTGCGCGTCGGTGCGTGTATGTATGCGTGTGTGCGTGGCTTACTTCCAGTGGTGCGGGATGCAGCGCGGCTCCGGCGCGGCGGCGTCGCAGAGGAAGCGCTGCGGCTGGCAGGGCGGGGCGGCGCCGCAGCGCAGCGTGTGTGTGTGAGTGCGCGTCGGTGCGTGTATGTATGCGTGTGTGCGTGGCTTACTTCCAGTGGTGCGGGATGCAGCGCGGCTCCGGCGCGGCGGCGTCGCAGAGGAAGCGCTGCGGCTGGCAGGGCGGGGCGGCGCCGCAGCGCAGCGTGTGTGTGTGAGTGCGCGTCGGTGCGTGTATGTATGCGTGTGTGCGTGGCTTACTTCCAGTGGTGCGGGATGCAGCGCGGCTCCGGCGCGGCGGCGTCGCAGAGGAAGCGCTGCGGCTGGCAGGGCGGGGCGGCGCCGCAGCGCAGCGTGTGTGTGTGAGTGCGCGTCGGTGCGTGTATGTATGCGTGTGTGCGTGGCTTACTTCCAGTGGTGCGGGATGCAGCGCGGCTCCGGCGCGGCGGCGTCGCAGAGGAAGCGCTGCGGCTGGCAGGGCGGGGCGGCGCCGCAGCGCAGCGTGTGTGTGTGAGTGCGCGTCGGTGCGTGTATGTATGCGTGTGTGCGTGGCTTACTTCCAGTGGTGCGGGATGCAGCGCGGCTCCGGCGCGGCGGCGTCGCAGAGGAAGCGCTGCGGCTGGCAGGGCGGGGCGGCGCCGCAGCGCAGCGTGTGTGTGTGAGTGCGCGTCGGTGCGTGTATGTATGCGTGTGTGCGTGGCTTACTTCCAGTGGTGCGGGATGCAGCGCGGCTCCGGCGCGGCGGCGTCGCAGAGGAAGCGCTGCGGCTGGCAGGGCGGGGCGGCGCCGCAGCGCAGCGTGTGTGTGTGAGTGCGCGTCGGTGCGTGTATGTATGCGTGTGTGCGTGGCTTACTTCCAGTGGTGCGGGATGCAGCGCGGCTCCGGCGCGGCGGCGTCGCAGAGGAAGCGCTGCGGCTGGCAGGGCGGGGCGGCGCCGCAGCGCAGCGTGTGTGTGTGAGTGCGCGTCGGTGCGTGTATGTATGCGTGTGTGCGTGGCTTACTTCCAGTGGTGCGGGATGCAGCGCGGCTCCGGCGCGGCGGCGTCGCAGAGGAAGCGCTGCGGCTGGCAGGGCGGGGCGGCGCCGCAGCGCAGCGTGTGTGTGTGAGTGCGCGTCGGTGCGTGTATGTATGCGTGTGTGCGTGGCTTACTTCCAGTGGTGCGGGATGCAGCGCGGCTCCGGCGCGGCGGCGTCGCAGAGGAAGCGCTGCGGCTGGCAGGGCGGGGCGGCGCCGCAGCGCAGCGTGTGTGTGTGAGTGCGCGTCGGTGCGTGTATGTATGCGTGTGTGCGTGGCTTACTTCCAGTGGTGCGGGATGCAGCGCGGCTCCGGCGCGGCGGCGTCGCAGAGGAAGCGCTGCGGCTGGCAGGGCGGGGCGGCGCCGCAGCGCAGCGTGTGTGTGTGAGTGCGCGTCGGTGCGTGTATGTATGCGTGTGTGCGTGGCTTACTTCCAGTGGTGCGGGATGCAGCGCGGCTCCGGCGCGGCGGCGTCGCAGAGGAAGCGCTGCGGCTGGCAGGGCGGGGCGGCGCCGCAGCGCAGCGTGTGTGTGTGAGTGCGCGTCGGTGCGTGTATGTATGCGTGTGTGCGTGGCTTACTTCCAGTGGTGCGGGATGCAGCGCGGCTCCGGCGCGGCGGCGTCGCAGAGGAAGCGCTGCGGCTGGCAGGGCGGGGCGGCGCCGCAGCGCAGCGTGTGTGTGTGAGTGCGCGTCGGTGCGTGTATGTATGCGTGTGTGCGTGGCTTACTTCCAGTGGTGCGGGATGCAGCGCGGCTCCGGCGCGGCGGCGTCGCAGAGGAAGCGCTGCGGCTGGCAGGGCGGGGCGGCGCCGCAGCGCAGCGTGTGTGTGTGAGTGCGCGTCGGTGCGTGTATGTATGCGTGTGTGCGTGGCTTACTTCCAGTGGTGCGGGATGCAGCGCGGCTCCGGCGCGGCGGCGTCGCAGAGGAAGCGCTGCGGCTGGCAGGGCGGGGCGGCGCCGCAGCGCAGCGTGTGTGTGTGAGTGCGCGTCGGTGCGTGTATGTATGCGTGTGTGCGTGGCTTACTTCCAGTGGTGCGGGATGCAGCGCGGCTCCGGCGCGGCGGCGTCGCAGAGGAAGCGCTGCGGCTGGCAGGGCGGGGCGGCGCCGCAGCGCAGCGTGTGTGTGTGAGTGCGCGTCGGTGCGTGTATGTATGCGTGTGTGCGTGGCTTACTTCCAGTGGTGCGGGATGCAGCGCGGCTCCGGCGCGGCGGCGTCGCAGAGGAAGCGCTGCGGCTGGCAGGGCGGGGCGGCGCCGCAGCGCAGCGTGTGTGTGTGAGTGCGCGTCGGTGCGTGTATGTATGCGTGTGTGCGTGGCTTACTTCCAGTGGTGCGGGATGCAGCGCGGCTCCGGCGCGGCGGCGTCGCAGAGGAAGCGCTGCGGCTGGCAGGGCGGGGCGGCGCCGCAGCGCAGCGTGTGTGTGTGAGTGCGCGTCGGTGCGTGTATGTATGCGTGTGTGCGTGGCTTACTTCCAGTGGTGCGGGATGCAGCGCGGCTCCGGCGCGGCGGCGTCGCAGAGGAAGCGCTGCGGCTGGCAGGGCGGGGCGGCGCCGCAGCGCAGCGTGTGTGTGTGAGTGCGCGTCGGTGCGTGTATGTATGCGTGTGTGCGTGGCTTACTTCCAGTGGTGCGGGATGCAGCGCGGCTCCGGCGCGGCGGCGTCGCAGAGGAAGCGCTGCGGCTGGCAGGGCGGGGCGGCGCCGCAGCGCAGCGTGTGTGTGTGAGTGCGCGTCGGTGCGTGTATGTATGCGTGTGTGCGTGGCTTACTTCCAGTGGTGCGGGATGCAGCGCGGCTCCGGCGCGGCGGCGTCGCAGAGGAAGCGCTGCGGCTGGCAGGGCGGGGCGGCGCCGCAGCGCAGCGTGTGTGTGTGAGTGCGCGTCGGTGCGTGTATGTATGCGTGTGTGCGTGGCTTACTTCCAGTGGTGCGGGATGCAGCGCGGCTCCGGCGCGGCGGCGTCGCAGAGGAAGCGCTGCGGCTGGCAGAGCGGGGCGGCGCCGCAGCGCAGCGCGCAGCCGCACGCGCCGCCCGCGCCGCACGACCCCGCCGCGCCGCCGCACGACCCGCCGCCCCAGCACGGGTGCGAGCGCGGGATCTGACACAAACAACATTTATATAACGAACATAAGGCTATGTTCAGATGACAAGCGTTCGACGCGCGTTTTGGTAACGCACGTTTACAACTACATACATTTTGTTCAGGCCGTTCACATGCTAACGCGCGTTTTAATAAAGCGCGCGTTAGCGCTGCGCTAGCGCTCGACCGTTGTCAGCGCGCGTCAACGCGCGCTTTGAGATCATTGGGTTTTCTATGTTTCCGTTCAGATGAGCGCGCGCTTTTGACGTGGATAGCCGCATTTTAGGGCTCATTAAGTTCGTCCGGAAATCGTCCGAAATGGAACCGAAGTTTTTAATACGGAATTATAATATAATAGAGCCAGTAAGTCATCAAATGACTTGATAGACATTCTGAAGTAGCGTAGTGAAGTAGCGAATAGTAAAGAATTTGGGCCCAAATTGCCTTAACATAAGATACAAAATAATGTACTGGCTTTCAGTCAGCCTGTGTGACAAAATTGGGTGGACCCAAAATCTCCGTCTTCGGTCGCGTCGTTTCTGCCGTCGCCGCGTCGGTATAAAATAACCGTTAAAACTGTTTCTACGTCCATCTTCGACCAAAGTAGAACTCAAACTGAGATAGGCAAACGAAAACGCGCGTTTAACGCCTGACAAGCGCGCACCATGTGAACACTATACAAAAATCCAACGCGCGTTCGACGTGCGTCTAACGCTTGTCATCTGAACATAGCCTAATAGGACACGTACCTTAAGGCTATGTTCAGATGACAAGCGCTCGACGCGCGTTTTGATAACGCACGTTTACAACTACATACATTTTAATCAGGCCGTACACATGCTAACGCGCGTTTTAATAAAGCGCGCGTCAAAGTGCGCTTTGAGATCATTGGGTTTTCTATGTTTCCGTTCAGTTGAGCGCGCGCTTTCGACTCGGATAGACGTATCTTAGGGTTCAGTAAGTAAGTCCGGCCGGAAATGACTTGATGGACATTCTGAAGTAGCTAAAGAATTTGGGCCCAAATCACCGTTAAAACTGTTTCTGCTGTTATATTAATGCTGTTATGTTAATTTTTGTATAGTGTTCACATGGTGCGCGCTTGTCAGGCGTTAAACGCGCGTTTTCGTTTGAGTTCGACTGTTATTTCGGTGATGTTATACCGACGGCAGAAACGACGCGACCGAAGACGGAGATATTGGGTCCACCCAATTTTGTCACACAGGCTGAAAGAAGGCCAGTACATTATTTTGTATCCTAAGTTAAGGCAATTTGGGCCCAAATTCTTTTGCTACTTCAGAATGTCCATCAAATCATTTCCGGACGAACTTAATGAACCCTAAAATACGTCTATCCGAGTCGAAGCGCACGCTTAACTGAACGGAAACATAGAAAACCCAATGATCTCAAAGCGCACGTTGACGCGCGCTGACAACGGTCGAGCGCTAGCGCAGCGCGACAAAAAAACGACACGGATGCAAAGCCTACATACATTTTGTAGAGCCCGCCACACACATTCGAATATTCCGAACGGAACGCTCAGTCCGCGTAGCGCGATCGAGCTAAGCGGAAGCGTAGCGAAGTCATTGCTAAGACACCCATGAATACGACTATTGACGATGAGTGATATTGAACATTTAATCATTGCTGAAGAAGGGTTCCCATGCCGGTGGGATCTAAATAACGAAGTTTTATTTATGAATACCTGTAGCCATTGAACCAACCTAAGTCTCGAATACTTATCCAAAATTCAAAGACTCAGGACATATCTTCAAAAATGTGTAATCTGTTAATTGTAGCCCCAGTCTCCCCTACATAAAAACATATGTTATTTTTTTCGGAATGTACCTATATGAAGATTTTAAAATGTATTATTACTTACCTCAAAGTAAGAACAAGTCTTTCTTCTGCAGGAATGTCTAATCTCATGTGGGTATCTTGTTTTACGAGTTTGTCTATTATTCTACCAAATAATTCGTCGAAAGAGCTTATGGACAACCGATGATAATCAAAGAATCTTTCTGGATAGGCTCGTAATTTAGCTCTTTTCACATAATATTGGCCCTCCGTTAATCTTTGTGTGTTTAGTGGATGTACCCAGTAACGACGACGCTTTTTCTTTTTCTGAGAAATTAAAAATGCGATTGCAAGGAGGAAATCGTCGTCGAAATACATATTTCTTCCAAAAGTGTGCACTCCACTGAAGCTACTCCAAGACTAATCTAGGTATTCCGAACGGAAAAAATCGATGTGTGTGGTAGTTGTACGAAATTTTTCATGATACGGATTCCGAATCAGGAAAACTGATGTATGTGGCCAGCCTAAGGATCGGTTCATATCCGGTGGATAAGGCAGCGTGCAACGTAGGCCGCGCAACGCCAGAACGAACAAACACACAACTAAACAGCCAACCTCTCACACCTGACGCACCAGCGCATCATCAGTACAGTGGCCGAATCCTCAACCATGCGCCCGTCTGCCCCAACGCAACGCGACCGACAACACGCGACGCCACCACCGCAAGATATGTACCGACCCTAATTCGCCCACCCTTCACCGCTTCCTAAGTGCTCTGGCTGAGGAGAAGAAACTGCTCTAGTGGAATAGTTTGAGGACATAATAATGACATCGAACATTTTTGTCCAGATTTCTCTCGCGGTCCCACCATCTACGTCTTTGGTTAAGCAGTAGATATAGGCAGGCCTCACCTTGTGCACGGCCCGGGCAGCGACGAGCCGCGCGACGTGCGGCACGGGCGCGGCGGGCGCGTCGCGCCGGTGCAGCGGCACCCGCATGAGCGCGCGCTCGCCGCCGCTGAAGTACAGCCAGCCGCCGTACGTCGCCAGCGTGCCCGCCCAGCCGCCCTGCCATACTACGCGTCTGCGCAACATAACGTACACATTATCAATCAAAATTACTGTACACGCGAACACATAAGTGGCGCGTAACATATTTTTAACAGACTCCAAAAGGAGGTTTTTAATTTGACTGCATTTTTTTACCCAATGTTTCCCTTACGTACAAATCCTCTTTGTGACCGATAGGGATGTTTGCTATACTTTATCTAGTTATATTCATTTTATATGGTTAATATTTCAATTATGTGTTAGCAATTTATTACAATCCAAAAACTTTCCATCATCATCTTATCTGGTTATAAGATAAGGTGACACATCCATTTACAAATCCAAGATGGCGGACACATTTTTGTTGTAAAATTTTAAGTTAGTCGATTTCGCAGTTTTTTGAGGAGCTATCTATTTGCAATGGGACGGTCATGTCTAAAATAATAACAACTAAAAATTAAACATCCATACTTGTTGGAAGCATCGAGATCGACGGCGTGTATCTGGCGGCTGAGCGCGTAGTACACGGTGCCGGTGGCGTGGTCGACGGCCAGCGCGGTGGCGTTGCTTGCGCGGGCGAGCTCCACGCGCGATGTGCCGTCCACGTTGGCGCGCATTATCACGCCGAGGCCCGCATCGTTCCAGATCAGGAATCTATACGTAGCATGTTATATAGTTTTGGAAGGAACATAAATAACGTAATGCAAGTAAAATATGGTATTCGGCGGAATATGGTAAGGCCACAAGATACCTTGGAAGAATGCTTAATTATAATTGCAGGAAAATAACCAAGACCATATTATTATATTGCCTCGACATTATTAAAAAAAACTTACGTTTCTGTCCAAGTCATAGTCACGGGTAGACAGAACATTGACCAAATTAAAACAAAAATCTATTCTAAATTACAAAATAACATTCTCGACGAACAATATTTGGGTTAACTACAGTTCGCTATAATCGTATGAATCAATCGTAAAATCATTATTTAAATTAGACGGAATAATAAAGTAATTAACAGGAACGAGAACCGATCGATATAAAAGAAAAAAATCAACACATAAATGTACTAACCTCTTAGTCTGATGAAAAGCCAAATGCCTTGGCATCATGTTGTCTCCTCTAAGAATAACTCCTGAAGACGAGTTATTATCTATAGACGTGGCGTTAATAGAGTCGGTATCAGCACAGGTCCAGTACAGGGCCCTTCCTAAGATGTCTAGCACCATGTGGAACGGTCTGCTGAGGCCTGAGACCACTGTGCTGGAGTCTGTGATGGCTGACGTCACGGAGTAAGAGACGGGGACGCGACGGATGGAGTGAGAGTCCTCGTCCATCCAGTAGAGATGTCTGCAAATGAAGTGGATGGGATAGTTTGTGCGTTTTTGAGCCTATACCGTATGGCAAGCAACTAGAACTATATTTGGTCTATGTATTTTTATCGAACTGGTCAGTCGCGGCTCTTGGGAGAGACGAGTGGAAACAGAGTGGCCTTTGCTCATCAGAAGGACATTTTAGTAGTGGAATTAGTTTTCGCCCATGTA
Source organism: Autographa pulchrina (assembly GCA_905475315.1). Classification (NCBI taxonomy): domain Eukaryota; kingdom Metazoa; phylum Arthropoda; class Insecta; order Lepidoptera; family Noctuidae; genus Autographa; species Autographa pulchrina. The sequence continues at coordinate 13,044,039 of FR997771.1, read as the reverse complement.
ATAAAAACATGAATATTTTAAATAATTCACAATACATTTACCAATCCCGTGATCGCACCCCCCATGCATCCTACACCAAATATACCGCAGAATGAGTTTTGTACATAGACAAATATACAAATTGTGTGCCATCCACATTAATAAACAAATTCTTACTTGTTAACAGGATCGTATTCGATTGCTTTAACGTTTTTCAATCCAGTCAAAGGTATGTAAGCGTCATTGCATTCTCCGTTGGCGACAACTATTCGACCGATGGCGTTCTTTTGTGCGAATATTAGAAATTCTTCAGGTTCTGAAAGAAAAATATTTTTGTTGATGTGTTTGGTGATAGTTAGGTTAATTCGAATATTGATATTTTTGATGAAAAGTTTGAGATTCGCAATGTCGGTTTTGATTCGGTGCGTAAAATGAAATTACTAATTTTATATTAGCTACATATGATTTATGGTAGCTTGGCCTTATATTGAATAGGGAATAAATTTATGGTATTATTAAATTTCCTGAAACGATATTTTAATTTTTGACATTCAGCAATTTTATTTATAATAATAATTGTATTTTTAGATTTATTAATAAAATTTTATTATATATTGCGTTTAGTGGTAATAGTCCTATGCCGTCGCCTTTAGCTTAATAGCATGTAACAGGCTCAAGAGTAACCGAGGCCACATCAGTTTAGATTTCCTGCCTAACTCAGTGTAACCACAATAAGTGGTTGTACAGTCAACCGCTCATTCAATGTAGCATGTATTTGCATGTTACCTGTGCACGTAAGGTTGTCCCTCGCCAGGCGGTAGTGCGCGGGACAAGCACAGCGATAGTCCGTGCCCCCCGCGGCCCCCGCGGGCCCGGGCGCCGGCGCGGGCAGGCACAGGTGCGCGCAGCCGCCGTTGCCCGCGCCGCACTGGTTGCCGGCGCCCCGCGAACCTCGCGCGAACACCTTCAGCTCAGAGATGTACTCCACGCCCGAGTGGATGATAACGCGACCGGACCCGTTGATCTTAGATGCGGATTCTACCACACCTGATGAGAATAAACGTTGATACTCAATACAGAATATATGCCGAAAAAAATGCATGCAGAACTGCTACCAACCGCTTTTATCTCTTCTTATGGTAGCCACACACGAAGCGATTTACTTGTACAAGTTTAGACTTGCACAAGTATACTGTAACGTGTGTTGGAAGATACTTGTGCAAATTTATGACTTGTACAAGTTCTAAAAAAAGTTTCAATTTTCGATTCCCAACTTGTGCAAACTTGCGTTTGTGCAAGTTTACTGGAACGTGTTTGGCAGCGTAAGTCTTTCAGTCTTTGGGTGCAAATTTCAATTCATTTAATAAATTCGTGTGCGAATAATGCTCTCTTTTTCTTAACCAATCTTTACTTTTGTGACGTTTCAAATTTTTTGTCGCAAAAATAAATCCAACTAATGCCAAAGCATCCATCCATCGCACAAAACAACACACCTTGGCGCTCACTTTGACAGAAATGATATTTGTACAAGCGTACTGGAGCAGTCTGTGTTCACTTCGAAATAACTTGTAGTTGTGCAAGTTTATACTTGTGCAAGTAAATCGCTTCGTGTGTGACTACCATTAGAATTAAGCCGAAGTGTTTAATCTAAAGTATTGGTGTTTCTTACTGGTTCTTCTCTATAGGAATTAAATATTAACACCGCGCAACTAGAATCGTTAACTACATTTCTAAAGTAATTTAAATAAAATAAAAAAAAATATTGATTGAAATTAACTCACATTTAGATTAAGAGCTTCAAAACTCACTTATTTTTTTAATCAGAGAATTTCTTAATTCTCTCCATTTATTACTATATGCTTCGATAACCGTACAATGCCAATTGAGAAAACATACGAATAATATAAATAATCAAAATAACTTACCAGTATTCCAATCACCCCAATAAACCTTATCCTTATACAGCGTCAAGGTATACGGCATGGATATATTGTTGACCAAGGTCTTCCTCCCCGTACCATTGAGGTAGGCGACCTCTATAGCGGGCGGGTCCAACGCGGCCCAGTAGATGGCGCGAGCGTCGTGGTCGAGCGCCAGGGAGTGCACCTTCCCGACTTGCTCGATGAGGATTGTGGGTGAGGACCCGTCCATGCCGGCCCGTTTGATGCATTTGGACCCGAGTTCGGACCAGTACATGTAGCTGGAAGGAAATGTACATTTAGTATTCGTTCTTAGTGTGTCATATGCATTTTATAGGCGAAATTTAAATTTGAAAATTTTTAGAATATATTTGGACAATGTTGACACAGGCACATCTTACTTCAGGAACTCTATAATAGCAAGTAGGGGAATTTTAAATTTCTAACAAAGGATATTCTTTATTTTTTTATTATTATTAAATTAATGTTTAAAGAAACAGTTAGTCAGAGTTGCATTAATAGCGTGTTTTAGTATAAAAGAAGGCAATAGTAACGCTTCATGGCGCAAATGTAGCACAAAAGATAGTCCTTCGTGGGAGATTGTCTATGTGGTTTTTATTATATTTATTTCCCACAAAGAGATTATATACGAACCCTTTCCTAGGATCGAGTGTGATGCTCTTAGGTTTCTTAAGTCCTTGCCATACTAAAGCGCGGCGACTGGAGCCGTCGAGTCTTGCTACCTCTATCCGCTGCGTGGCCGTGTCCGTCCAGTAAATGTTTTGACCCGACCAGTCTATTGCTACACCTACAATAAATAATAATTTATAAGTAAATTAAAAAAATACATGTTGAAAAACTGAGTATAGCAACACTGTCTTTACAAAAGGTTGACAAGGTCAGTAGCATTCGAACAATAAAAGTGAAAAAAAAAAAATGGCTCGTAAAATACTCTTAAAAAGTTTATCTAATACAAATCTATGTATTTTTTATTTGAATAATAAATATGTAGTAGTGTAGTACACCATGTGATTAATTGTACAATATGTGAAACACTAACCTTCAACCAAGCCCATCCATTCCAACACTTTTTCCATATTAGAGCCATTTATGGAACATCGATTTATCGTCTTCGTTTTGCTGTCTGACCAGTACAGCTTGTTGCCTGACACATGTACTGCTAAGGCACTGAAATAACACGTATATAATTAGACCTTAGAGAATAAATAAAGTATAGAGTGCACCTAACGAAGTATGAACTGTGAGGTATGAACAGGCGTCTTCAAGATCACGACAAATTAGTATCGAAACAAAACGCGCCGTTTTATACATAATATCTCAAATCCCAATCCATTTCCACTAATTTCACAACTCATTAGCATAAAAGTATTAAAAGTAAAAAAAAAAACATTGAACGAGCTGGTACTTACATCTAAAGATTTCATTACGATTGGCAAAATTGATCACTAGCAATGCTTGTTTATGTACCTCCAAGATTAGGACTCTTTTTCAATAGAAGGAATTAAGGAAAGTCGAAATAACTCCGCCAACATCTTATATTCAACTAAATTAATCATTTACCTGACTTCCTTCAGATCTTTAAGAGGCAGTATCGCATCGTTTTCTTCATTTTCTATACTAATATGGCCGATGACGTTCTTTCGACTGTACACCAGGAATGCTTCCGGTTCCACACACGTCTTCCGGTCCTTGCTTAGTTCTAGTCCTGTAATGAAACAATGAGTTATCATCAAGTGTATGTGAATGATTAAAATAGTATGGTCATTACATGTCATACGATAATCAACCTTATCGCTTTAACATTAATTGCGAATTTTGGCAGCAAATCGCATGCTTACATAAGCAGAATCTTTGACACAGTTAACGAATTTTAAATAAAAATTTGGGATATAATCATTTTTATGTATTATGTGAACCATTCATTTGGCAAGAATTTGTAAAAAGAAAAGAACAGGACAGGCAGGGAGGTGATGATGTAATTTTTGACAAACGGCCACGGGCCAAGCCCAATGATCGCGCATGTAAAAAGTTGTCTATGAACATCGAGAGGTCTTCAAAGGAGGAGCTGCAATGCTTACCCCACAAGATAGGTACAGGCCACCACAAAAAAATATTTTTTAATTTTGTTACACTGTAGAATATTAAGTTTCATGTTGTTACCTAGCGGACAGCTACAGACGTGTCGCTGCGGCGTATTGAGACAGAGATGGGAGCAGCCCGCGTTGTTGTCAGCGCAGGCGTTCCAGCCGGACAGCTCGCCCAGACGGAACGCCTTCACACCCATCATGTTCGCCATCTGCTCTACTACCGCTTGACGCTCTAGACCTGTTACCAATTTGTAGGAGTTTGAGACACTGAAAATCTTTGACTGTCGAGCAAGTAGACACAATAGTGTCTAATTCTTGAGGGTCACTGGTGACCGTCGCCGATTAGAAAATAACCCTTTAAACAACGTGTCGGTCATCATTCTCAATTTTTTTTAATTTATATTTGTTTATAGTTCAAGACCGGTCACGAAAATATTAAGAAATAGCTTTTGTCAGACCACATGCGGAATAAAGTTCAAATCTAATTTGAAGTTTAAGTACATTAAAATTTCTTTTTTTAAACAAACTTGTTTAAAGGACTTACCTGTATTCTTGTTGATTCTATCCAAAGTCCGTTTCTGCATGTCAGTCCAGTAGAGATGTTCTCCAAGTAATGTGAGGCCGAAGATGTGTAATATTTCACTGCTGTGGAGTTCTTTTCTTTCTGTGCCGTCCATGTTGCATACCTAAACAAGGCATATTATGTTAATATACAACTTATTTAAATTGAACTTGTCTATAAAGTAATCCTACAAGGATACAATATTTCAAATAATCACAGCTCTTTACTGTTCCATTTATTTTGTTGTGATTTTTTAATACGATCTACTTTCCCGTTATGTTTACTACTATTGACATAAAAAAGGTCGGTTTAGTAACATCATTTATAACTCAAGAACGGCTAGACCAATTTACAAGATCTTTGATTTGTTGGTTTCATGGGTCTTTCTAAGTGATATAATGTGTTTACTCGCCTCAATCTTATGCGTCCTGGCATCTCCCCAGTACAGCTTGTTCTTCACAGTATCGAGCGCGATCCCGTTAGGCCAGGTGAGCTTCTCGTACACGAGCAGCACTCGGCCGCTGCCGTCGAGGTTGGCGCGCTCGATCTTAGGCTTCTTCTCGTTCCAGTCCGACCAGAACATCCAGCCGGCTACTGGGTGGAGAGCTATGGCTCGAGGGTCGTACAGCTCGTTGTGGATAATCACCTACAATGGTTGTTATGTAAGCCAAAATGTATTTTATTGCGTAGTAAATAAAGTTGATATTGGGAGTACTAATTTATGTTCTTTCTGTACTGTGTTCTATGTTGCATATCTGATAAATAAATCTTAGGTAAGTAAGGTGGAAAGCTTAAGTGTATAAAACACAATGGTCTTAGCAACCTGTAAAGGAACTGACCAGCGATCGAAATCGATAGGGTCAAGTAATATGATATGGAAGTACGCTAGCAAGAAAAATAATTTTAACTAGAATTTCGAGACTTCTGCAAATAGTTATTTGTTGACTGCGGCCAAAGGCCTCATTCCACTTCTTCCCTTCATCTCTTCTGCTACTTTTTATCCCACAAACCACAAATAAATTGAACAATTACCTTCTTTGAGCTGCCATCAAGGCGTGCAACATTAATGGTGTCAGTGACGGGGTCTGTCCAGTAGATGTTCCTCGCGAGGGGATCAATGGCAATGCTGTCGGGTACGCCGCTGCTGTGGATGACTACTGACTGCTCGCTGCCATCGAGGCGTGCTCGAGATATTGTCTTTGCCTAGAAAAAAAGATATTAGTTTAGTTGTTAGAAATGATATAACAGCAATATAAGCCTTTTTTTTCATAAGTTTTCATTAGCTGTCGGCTAAAATTCGTCTTTGCCCAACCAAAGGGCGGGAGACTTGTATGATGCTATAAGGTAAAGGGAGTAAATTGCACTACGTAATTTAGCCGTTATGGGCAACATAAATTATGTAGTTAAACCAGAATAAGTACTAGATGTTATTTTAGAAAGTGTCTATTATCTATTATAATAATAACAGAAGAAAAAATATATTTCTCAAGAAATATGTAACATAAAACACGTTAAACAGTAGTAAAAAGAACTACATATTTTTAGCTTTTAAAAACCAAGAAGTCACAATATAATAGGGCAACTTACCAAACTATCAGCCCAGTATATATACTCCGACTTGGGATCAAAATCCACAGTTAAAGCCCTCTTCAAGTCCTTCAGCGGCAGCGTGTAGGGCGTGAAGTCTGGGGAGTCTAAGGATATTTTAGATATGGCGGACCGTTGTGCCACTATGAGAAGGGACTGCGGACTGTTGTAGCAGGTTGTGTTGCTGTTCTCTTTCAGCTTAGAACCAGTTGGGCAGGCGCATTCGTAGCCTGCAGATAGAAAGATGATTGGTTAATTATCCATATAGCTCAGTTAATAATGGCATATAATAAAATTATGTAAATAGAAAATTTTTGATGATACTAAACATAGGTGACTGAATTTCTACAAACAAACTTTATAATACTTATTACTAGATATATTGTATAAGATGAAAAATCTATTGTTAGGAGGACAATAAGTTGACACTAATAGGGCACTCAGATGCTTAATAAACTTAACAATTTAAGAACTTGTAGTGCAAAAGTGTAATAACTTAGGGAAACCAGGTAAGTCAGTCGGAAAGTTAAGAATTTCAAAACACCATTTTGTCCAGACAAATATAGCTGTAAAAAAGAATACCTGGAGGGGTAGGCGACAGAAGGCATAAATGTGAGCAGCCTCCATTGTTATCTCTACATGGGTAGTCTCCACTGGGCATAAGTTGTCTGCTTCCATCATACACCTTCAGATCAACAGGCACTGGGTCCGATTTGATGAGCTCCTTCATAGGACCATTTGTTGATATGTCCCATGTGTGAATTGACCTAGAAAGACATTACAATAATAGGTTTATGGGTTAAGTTTAAACTTTTACTTGAACATAGTTTTCACAGGATTACGTATTTGCTTTTATTTAAAAAATATGAGAAACAATTTAATTGCAAACAACAATACGGAACTCGCGCAGCTATATTCGCTGCAGATACATGAATAAAAAACGTTTACACACAAAAAATTAACTCCACAATAAAAAAAACATACAGATAAAATTCTCACCATGTTTTCCAATCAGTCCAATAAAGCTTATAGTTAAAAAATGCAAGTGCATATGGGTAGACTAGGTCCTCTTTGACCACACTCTTCCTCTTCTCTCCATTAAAGTCTATTACATCCACAAAGTGCAGCTTAGCGTCCACCCAGTAAATGAGGTTATTATCATAGTCTATTGTGATTCCATTTGGCCAGAATATGTTTTCTTTTATTATTATTTTACGGGTGGCCGGGTCGCCATTCATGCCAGCTCGCTCTATCTTGGGTACTTCGCCCCAGTCTGTCCAAAACATCAATCTGGAAAAATAAAATATAAAGGTGAAAAAATAAGTTTTAATAGTGTTGTATAAATTGGTCTTGCCAAAGACAGAGAGTCTTGTAAAAGACCCTAAAATTTATTAAAAAAAGTGTAAATAAATAGGTATATATGTACAGTATTTATTATATCTATGTTCTATAAATAAATATATAACATACCAATATTATTCAAGATTTATATGCACTTTAATGATTTAATGTGAAACCTATTCTTAACAAAGCAGCTAGATATTGCATAGGTCAGAAGTCAGCATTGCCTCATAAACCCAAATTTCCAGACTAAGTTTAATATTAGATACAGTGTACAGAATATGAGGTTATAATTAGATTATTATCTATGTAACTAAAACATTTACAACATCTTAAATTAAATAGAGCAAACCAAAAACAGAGTAGTAGAACATAAGAACAAGCTGCAAAATAAAATAGGTATATTAAAGACAAAGTAATTTTCTAGTTGTCCCACTGCTGGATGAATACCTTTTTTCATTCGGACCACTAACAAGTAACCACACTCTGTCAATAATAACAATATAAAATATCTAAAAAAACATTTCAAAATCCTTACCCCTCTTTAGGAACAACAGCTATAGCTCTAGCCAGGTCTACCTCTGACCAGAACAGTACCTTTCTATACTTTTGTTCTATACTAATAACTTCAATTTTATTGGTCTCCCCATCCGTCCAGTATATTTTGTCTGTGTACCAATCTATTGCTATTCCAGTAGGAGTTATTAACCCTTCTGATACTATTTTAACCTGGAAAATGTAAACAGTAATAAATAAAGTTGGTGCTGCTAATAATGGTTCCTTTAACAAATATATTTATAGCTTTGCTAATCATCCACAAATACATAGCAATAAAGTGGATTAGTAATTTTGTAGAGAATATTATGTGCTTCAATTGTTTTAAATACATTTGCTTGCACAGTTTATACTTTTTGTTAAGTATTATTAAGTACATTTTCAAGTGCAGAATGTATAACATTTTGTGTAAAAACACTGCAAATATTATCAGTTCCATATGATAATTAACTTTATCTTGCTCACAACATTAATAATGAGCATTGTAATTATAACATAGTGCAACAATAAAAAATTATTAGGACCCTCACCTTATCTCCTACATTTGTTTCATTATAACTCATGCATTGTATCAACTCTGCAGTTTGATCTGACCAGCATATGAGGTCCTTGCGGTGCAGGAAGTCCACCGCAGAGCCTTGTTCTAAGTCCTTAACTATAGTATTTACTTTACCAATCTTCGACGTGTTTACTACCCGGATGTCTGAAGCCGTGGAGTATAGTAGGATCGGGTTACTCACTACTGAATAGTAACCTGAAATATTGGAAATACAGCTGATTACTGAGAAGATATAAAATAATAAACCACAAGATTATGTACATTATTTAAATATTATTCATTTTATAAAGCTTATTATGATTGAATGTTAAAAATGTATTCATATTCTCAAATAATAAAGCAAGAGGTTTTTGCTTGAAGATGCTTATCTCTGAAAATACCAGTAGTCATGAAAAAAAAAATTGTTTAGCATTTGATTTTATTGGTCGAGGAAGGTTATATATATAGGCTATTTAATATCAATTTGCACAGCTAGTATTATAATAAAATAAGGGTTTGATTTGGTTTATAAATAACAATTAGATTCATTGCAAATAAATTAGTAGAGTAAGAGTACCATAAACCAAACAGCATGTACGAAGGGAATAATGAAAGTGGACAAAACAAAACAAGTGTGTAAGGATTGCAGCAAGTGGAAAGAAGTGGTCTCTACCTACCCCTACAAGGGAAAGAGGCGTGATTATATGTATGTATGTATGTATAAATAACTTAGCATACACCTTAAAGTGTACAAATTATCTATACTGTTGCAGTAGCTTAGAATATCAGATGTCAGATTAATATGTACATACTTATACAGGATCTAAAGAAGTTTAAGCTTTATTTATGGCAATAGGGTTACTCCTATCACCTTCAAGCAGTGTATACACACATAATACTATACATAAATAAGATCAATAACAACTGAACACAATAAGTTAGCTATCTGTTTGTTTATAACATTGCAGCTGTGGTGTTAGTTACTTGGTTTTAAGTATATCTCAATTTGTTAAGTACCTTATTTACTGCGATACTGAATTTAATGTATAGCAAGTACATTTTTATAAAGACTTAGCGAACTACTTCTGAGAAGTGGTGAAGAGAACAAGCGTCAGAAAGTTCACTTCATAAAGATAAAGTATACAATGCAAATTAATCAAAAAGTTGATAATAATAAACACAAAGTTACCTTTTAACTGCAAAAACATTAACAAACAAAACACATTCATAACATTTTGTATTATTTTGTCCGCGTGAAGTATTCTTCGGCGTTTGGTCATAATGAAAACAAATGCACGTCAATCGTTAAAGCTTTCATGTGTTTATTTCACTAGCACTACAACACTATGTTAACAACAAAATTAAGTAAGGCACTGTATAAAATCAACCGTCAACATTTTCACTTTGATTTAGGAATTAACTTTAAATTATTATGGTTCCAAATTTAAGACAATGAATTCGTGAGGCGAGATTAACAAACGCAGATTAAAAATCCTCCCTGCGTCCGACGGACAAGTCAACGGCATCGTAAAGCACGCGACTTTTTTTTAATTAATGTTGCCAGCTTTTTGTTTCCAAATATTTTTTGAGAATTTTGTCGTATATATCGCAAAATAAATGAAGATTAAGTACATTTTGGTATTTACGGTTTATTATTTAGTATGCTTATAATGTTTCTTAAATGTCTTATAGCTTCCTTTTCTAGAACCCAAAAGTAGCACGTGTTTCAATGTTTTTCTTCTAGAGTGCGCTAGTAAAGTTTTGCTTAGGATGATAAATACATATAAAACAAGACAATGCTGTAGCAAGTATTTAAAGCTTCTTTATGTAGGTATGTATTTAACTATGCATTTAGTATCGTTCGGATTAATTGTTTAATTTATTAAACAGCTTGTTATTATAAGCCACAAGTTTACACAGTTTTGTTCAAATTAGTAAAGGGGTTTTTGAAGAAGGATATTCAAACATTCAAATACGATTATTGAGTTTATTAATACAATTTTCATGATCTCTTAAATCTTTCAGAGCTCTTTTATGAAGTAAGGTCGGTACTTTTATACTTTGCAAGATTCGTTGCTAAGTATGCACAAACTTTATGTAATAGAACAATACGTGTGTAAGTAATATACATAGGTACCTACTTGCTATATACCATTTAACAAGCTTGAGCTGATTCCGATTTGTGGAATCATTCCAATCTCCGCAATGGTTGTGGTAATTTCCTATAGGTACACATACACACGTATACTAGATGTATTATACAACTTTATTGTTTTTCCGTTAATTCAGATTTCATTTCCTCCAGGCAATCAGCTGAAAACAGTTGAAGGTCTGATTGTACTTATATCTATTTGTTGGTATACTCATATCAAGCAGGGTTCATGTGGACTTGATCGATACTTTACTCTGATTTACGAGGTTCTTCTTCTTACTGTTTTGCAAATTCTGGAAACATTAATAACTTTTAAACTATCGCGCTGCATGTTTATAGTAATATTATAGAACGGGGATTAGCGCGTACATGCTTAAATACCTTTAGGGCTTGACGTTTCGACCGGGTTACACAGGCCGTGGTCGCAAGCAGACTGGAAACATTGTCTAAGACAAATATAATATCTTATGGCATGATTTTTGTCGTTGTATACGTGTAACCAAAATAAAGTGAACAAGATTTCAGTAGCCATGAAACAATAACGCTTACTGGCAACAGTGGCAACCTACTAAGCGCTCAATTATCTCCATAACATGTGATGTTCGTGCTATGGAGCGGTGGTTGCTACTAAATAGCGGTTGTTTCGATTTGGCTCGCTGCAAAATTGACTCGATCACCAACAATAACAACTAAGCACCGCACTATTCAATGCAGCCACAGCCCGGTTGGCTGCCGTTTAATGCAAAACTTGTTCCAACACTGCCAATGAATAGTTTAAACTAGCTAATGCTTGATTTATATAGATATGGTCGATCGCTTAACGAGTTGGCTCTCTGCTTTTGGATCTACGAGGCACACTTTTTTAAACCTGGTAGTTTAATCGAAAGGAGTATTTGCTTTTAGGTTTTAGGAAAGAAATTGGTCAGAGAGTAAGCATAGATTTTGTCCCAAAATAGTAACTCGAGCCGTAAGTCCTAAACGCTATTAAATTTCAGTCCTTGATACAATCAAAGATTTTATAATTCGATACGCAGAAATAGTGAATACTATTTGTTACAATATTTAGCATAGTTATTTAGCTACGTGTTAGATACAAATATTTAAATAGTAATATCTTTCTCACCTAAATGTTATGCATTATTCCTAGCACACCAATTTCATTTTTAAATTAGGAACGTAGTGAATCCAAAGGCCGTAAATTACGAAACAGTGGTTGACAGTCAAACATGCGTGAATTGTAAAGTTTGGTTCGACATGTCCTACTTCCTGCTAATTAGCGTCAACGTGGCCCCACCACAAGCAAACTGAACTGCATTACTTTGTGAAACTGAATGTGATTTCAATGTCAAAGGCTTCGAACGGTCCAGTGTAGGTACCGTGGTACCGTGTACTTAGTCCACAAGTTTCGGAACGATATAGATTAACTTTACATTGATTATGCAAAATGAAACACATTCGCCTCTATCTTGCGTACAGACCAGATTCCGTCTCAAAAAGTGAAACAAAATAATAGCAACACACCTTACCGAGCGGTATTAAAATAAACCTAAAAATATTTTTTTGACGTTTATTTAAACACTGTCAGGACAGTACAGTCTTTAATCAGTTTTTGTAATTACAACACTGACAACCCTCAAAAGCCTAAAGTGCCTGCAAAGATGCACTTAAGTCTGAACGTCTGTGGCCGAGACATTCACGTCATGTTACGCGTCTCAGCCAATCGAAAGGCCACTTAAAGCCCGGGCTTATAATATGCGGCAAGGTGTCTCTATTTCTTCCAGTTCAAATGTCACTAGGTACGTCTCTGAGTCTCTATTCGCCTCATTTGAGAGAATGGAAGAAATTTTGACATAATCTTTCATGTACCGATTTCTAAACAAAAGATAGATAGGTACCTAGTTTATAATTGATACACAATCTATATACTGAATGAAGATAGCTTCTCAGAACACAAAAATAAGGGGTTTTTCGCTGATATCGAACTAAGTCTGTAATAACTTTGTGTTTTTACATTTATACGAAACAAAGATAAATTATAATGATTCACTGTGGGCCAGTCTTTGGTAATATTAAATTTTCTTTCATTACAGGCTTGATCCGTATTAAACGTTCTGGACGTTTAATATCGGACAGATCCTGTCTAACTCTCACCAGCTCAAAATTGTATGAATATTAATCAAAATTACGAAATCGTGCCTGGTTGTGACTATTTATCTCTGTATTTTAATGGACCCTAGCCTGTTTGTGTTTGTATACCTATCCACTTACTGCGCTGATGTTCTAAGTTCTAATTAATATCTTATACAACCATAATTATATTGTGACGTATTCAATTCAAGAACTTAAATACGTCATCTATTTTAACTTAGAGTTATGCAGTTGCATGGTAGAGTAAAAACGACTCAACAAACTTACCTCTTTGACTTACCTGAACTTTGTTAAGGAAAACGAGCAAAGCCGGGTCAAAACGCCAGTGAAACACTGGCTATGAAAACCGCACGTGTAGGTAATTATTGTCATGCACTAATTATGAAATAACCTTCCTCCATTTTGGTGCTGAGGTTATGTAAATGAAGCATGTATATCGTTGCAGAGAATATTCCTATTTTACTGTTCTTATGTCCACCACCTGTAAAACATCTAAATTGAAAACCTAGGTTGAGTTTAGGGAAGATTTTAAATATAGGTATCTTACTAATTTTTGGGCACCTATAAATATAGAATAACTTAAACTAAACGTACCTATGCTCCCCCGATTTTCGTAAAAAAAATTAAGAACTCAATTTATTTCCAAGAATGTTTTCAACAAAAGATTAATCTTGAGACCTCCAAAACGAGATTTTTCTGCGAATATAATTCCAGGAAAATATCCCATTAGCTGTAATACAAGACATTTAGTAAAGTACCTCCTCTAAACTAAATACACGTAAACTTAATTGCGTGCTTACTTACGATCTGCCGCCTACACTTCGAAGCCGCGACCCTGGCGTGATTTGAATACAAGACCTTTTGATTATAAGTTTGACAATGAAAAAATATGTCGGATATAATAATAAAGAGAGTAGCACGATAAATAATTTGGAGGCTCCATTTACAAAGTGATTCAGCTCGTTGGATGATTCTAGATAGGTAGGAGGTAATAGAGTGTCGAGCTCGCCTAATTTGTAAGGAGCTGAATTAAATTGCCTCCCGAATAATGATCTCCGCCCGTGTTAATAAGGCGAAATCATGGAACACGGAGGTTTGGGGCTCCATTTTATTTTACGTACCTTTGCCTTTTAGGGTGTATTTTGTTTTTTCTTTTAACATCTCTTCTGATCTAATCTAAATTATTACGACAGCAATACGTTTTAGCACGATTAAGTTCATTAGATATTAAGCAAATTTAAGTATTTAAGGTTTCTGAGGTAGTCTTTGCGTCTATTAATAATTGCGTAATGCATTTTCATGTAGGTACATGACCAATTTTAGTGAAAAGAATCCTTCATCTTATATAGTCTTAATGTACCTACCTATAACTAATCATCACCTTCATGCAATCCTCAATAATGGAAACATTGTTAGCAAACCATCATTCCCCTTAACATAGGCACTTTTCAGTCGTGCCAGTTATTATATCTAATTGTGTATCATGAGTGTGATTTCGTTTGTTGAGCACGAATTTCATTGTTGCGACGGACCTCTGACTTTCAGTTTTTTCTTGCCCTACGAAAATAGAATTAGTTGTCAACATAATTAGAGGAAAAAGCTTTTGTTTTACATATAATTTGTTTCGTGTTTGTTTGTGCACACACATGCTTTTTACTATAACGCACAATAACAAATAGACTAGGATAAAAGTTGATAAAGGCACATTCAGGAATCGTAATGTATAATGATTTATTTTTCTATTGTTTTTTTTTTCCCCAACCTATGTCGTGTCTCGCATTGCTGGGCAACGGCCTTGATCCAGTCCTTCCATGTCTATCTATCCTGCGCTACCTAGTACCAGGTTCACTTTTATAACTTATGTTCTTTGCTCTGTTATGTACAAACCTTTCCTTTAATCTCTAAATCTGAAATATTCACTTAGTATGTTTCGATAAACAGAGCAACTTCAATAGAAGATTTGTCGTCTTTATAAGTATTACGTCTATAAGACAAATGCCAATGTTATTCCCTAAAACCTTTTACATGCCGAACATATTTCGAGGATGAAAGATGGTAATATTTTTGTAGTATTAACAAAGAAAACCCTCCGGCAGCGGAGCCCCGGGGGCGAAGTCATTAAACTTATACTCAAGTAGCTCACCGAATTAATTAATTAAGCTATATAATATATTGAAAGGTTCATAAAGTGTATAACGGTCGTTGACAAAATTAATAATCTCGAAGAGGGTGTGAGCGTTTCAAATGGTATCATTAAACGCTATTATTCGGATGATGAAATTAATTACGAACATAAAATTTACATATTTTCTGCTGAGTTGGTACTAAGCTGTTCTATAGTATGGAGGGAGGTGTTGTTAATCTGTTTAGAGGCGCTTCTGAGGAAATTTGATAAGTAGGTAAAAAATAAAAATGTTACGGTAATTAGGTCGCTGTGAGGGTCTAAAAGAACACGGACAGGTGACAGAAATTTTAACAGTTGATGTTTTCACAGGAATATAATTATAAGAAGTTATCTAGGTACAGAAATGAGTTTTACTCCTGTTCATTCCAGGATGCTAGTAGATGGACCATCATAATATTAATTGTTTTGACTGTATAGCATCCTAAATTAGTTTAACTGTAATAGGGGTTCAGCACCAAGCTAAAATAACAATTTCACGCACACATTGTAATGAAGATGATGTCTTTCGTTAAATCGAGCGCCGAGTAGATAGTAAATAAAATCTAAGGGCAAATCACCCGTTTCACGGTAATAAAAGATCACTTTGATCTAAATGTAGGAACAAATACGTATTACAAGCCAGCATCATTAAAAGTTTTTGATCTTTCACAAGCAAAGAGTTTGCTAAAAAAACAAACTTCAATAACGACAGTATTTTTAATACTTAGGTATATTTTGGTTTATCAACCTCTATACAGAAATCGTTAGGTATTCGTTAAGTTTTCAGATTTTCCCAATACATTAGACTATTCAGTTATCTAGTTATTTACAGTTAAATTAGTTCCGAAGCATTTTAACGTCTATACGTTTATTTGTAAAATATGTATTCAGCCATAAACATGTCTCGTATATCGTAGATACGCGCTAATGTGTACCAGCTAAGTAGGCAATAGTTGGCGCTTATTCACACGACCATTGTCAAAATAATGGGCAGCACCGCCATTTGGCGACTGGATACGGGGTCACATTACACCAAATGGTTAATTAAAATATCTACGTTTATAGTGCGTGTATCCGAACTGTGAAATCATTTCAGTGAAATGGAGCAATGAAAGAGCGTAAACGGTCTGGGCATTGAATGAAACTACCACTTATTATACGTAATGTACGTTAAATGCATTTTATAGAGTGGTATGAAATTATTATTTCTAACTATATGGCTTACATCCGGATTTGTGCATTTCTTATCGTGAAAGTTGGAAACGTTCAAAGTCTATTGTTTAAATATTAAAACTACAATATTAGAGTTTTAGTCTTCTGTTCAAAAGAAATAGCGCATGTAGTCCCAGAAAAATCTTAGATTAGTTTTCGAAGTAAAAATTACTTGTTTCAGTCTGACGCATTCTAATTTCACATTTAATTTTGCGACTTCGACTAAAAATCTAAGAAAAGGTAAGAAAAAGACAGATAATTACAATATATTTTTCTATAACGTACAGTATTCCCGTGGGTTTGTCCCGACCGCAGTACCTAGTTCCCGCCACCGCCAACTGAAAGTAGAAAACTTTGTAATAGTTCGTAACGTAAGTCAGACGTGGCAAGTTTTCACAATCTGATAAAGATTTGTCGTCTGATATATTGAGAGAAAAATCTTTTTCATTGGTTCTTTCTATTGGCCAATTGATGAGCGATAACTTTTTGTTGCATTACGGAGATATAGATTTTAAAAAGTTACTAGCTGACCCGACAGACGTTGTCCTGTCTTACTATGAACATTGAATTCTGTCAATTCTATGTCAAACGTCAGGTTACATTGTAAAACTACAGGTTTGATTAAAAAAATGTTACATAGTGGTAAAGTATTCTAAAATTTTCTATTTTTCCGCGCTATTTTTCGAATTGTTCTTTCATAAGAACCTTCTCCTGACAATAACAACGACAACAAAAAAAGAATAAGCGAAATCGGTCCAGCCGTTCACGCGTGATGCCGTGACCAAGGGAAATAGGGATTTATTTTTATCTATAGATTACACACTCGACTTAGGTAATTAGTCTGGAAATTCTAGATTTTTTTTTAATTTACGTTTTTTATCCTTTTTATATTTGCTAGCTAAATAAGCTGAACATCATTGCAGTGCAGCAATGGGCTTAACTAACAAGTTTAGCTGTGTCAAAGGCCTGGAGTTCCAATGTAAGTTTACGCTGTCATTAGTTCACGTTTGCAAAGTATGACGTAGGTGCCTAACATTTCAAATACCTGTTAATCTTAAATATAATAGGTACTGTTTCTGTTTAATCAAAACAATACATCTTTTCTTATCACATTACAACTTAATTACGAATGTATAAACATAAGATAGTCTGTAAACATATTAAAACACTTAAAGTGTTAATTATAATTGTCTGATCTTCTCAAGGTATTTACATAAGGGAATACAAACTATGGGGATTAGGTAACCCCTCTGTGATATTCGACATGAAACTCGAATTTAACTGAGTGGTAATCGAATCTAGGTACGCTGTCAAGCGGTTAATACAATCTTAATATGTAATGTGCGTGTCTGTTAGGGTAATTGGTGTTGTAGAGTGATTTTACGGGTACCTAAATAAGAAAATATATTTTATTTTTATTTCATTAGTGTCATTTATATAAAATATTCTACTGGTGTTATATATATGTTTAAACAATGACTATGTAAAATAACTTAATGGATAAGCACTCATTTTTAGGTAGCATGCAAAAAAATAGGGTTTATTGACAATATCCTAAAGTTTATTAAGCGAACGACAGAAATCAGCAGCTTTTACGTAGGCACCTACGCACATATTGCTAGACAATGACTTGTAAAAAAATGTGAATTACAATGCTCTACTGTTCATCTCTTATTTTTTCGGATAAATAAATTCAAGTCAAAATCTAATTTCATACGCAAAACAAAACACAAAAACAATTTCAAAACGAACATCACAAGAAAATTCAAAGACAAAATCTCGTTGTTAATAAAAAAATAAAAAAGTATTTCAAATAGAGAACACTATTTGAGTATTCTGGAGCCTGGAGGAAATTCTCAGTAGGGCCGTATGTTGGCGGCAACTGGGCGGAAAATTGTAGCCAGTCTAGCAGAGTTACCTGTCTGGTCAACTTGAGCACATCAACCGTGAAGCGCTGCGTCGCTATAAAGCGCTCATTAATTTACTATACAACTACTGTGTCTAATATGATAGCTGCTTTATGTGTTTAATAGGGCATGACATCTTCGTTTATTATCTCATACAGAGATAGTTAAAAATTTTGACATTGACATCACAGTATTCAATAAAAAAAGGTATTGTTAACATTATTATTTTACTTTGTCAAAATGTCGTGGTGGCCTAGCGGTTCAATGAACGGATTTGTATGCACAAAGTTGCAGGTTCGAACCCAGGCAAGTACCAATGTGGCTATTTCAAAGTTATATGTACTTTCTTAATTATTCTAAGAAACTTCTGACAAACGGTGAAGGAAAACATCGTGAGGAAACCTGGATTCCAAAATTTGGGATTTGAAATCGCCAACCCGCAGAGAGCAAGCGTGGTGATCAATGCTCGTGCCTTCTCTATATAGGAAGAGGCCTGTGCCCAGCTGTGGGACGTTTAAAGGCTGGATTATTATTATTTTACTTTACGTGTATAAATAAACAAACTATTTACGTATCAAAGCAGCTAGGAGTTTCAACAGTGAAAGAAATCGCGCTCAGCAAAATACCACCATTACATTAAATTGAAAAGAAGTGCAATTTAAGAAACTGTATTATTTTATAGAAAAGCCCCGCCTCACAAAAATCTTTTCCCAATTATCCGCATTATTTTTACGCTTTCCCAAGCAGTTTGGCCGGAGCCCATTTTAAAATCTTAACCCTCGCAAACTAAAGAGGTTTAACCCGTAGTCCGCTACTTCCTATTTATCCAGCTGCAGCAACATTGTTTCGCATTCAAACATCGTGAAATTTAATTTATATTAACGTAGTAATGAGATTAACTCCAATTTAAGCGTCCTGTATAAATACTTTGATCTCGTTAGCATTGTCGCGGCCTCAACTCGTGTTTATTAAACGAGTCACAATGGAAGGCGAAAATCTCCAGCTACAACTAAATCATAGTTGGGAACAAAAGGTGATCTCGGATATTAAATTCTCTTGTACGTCAGTCTGCCGGGAGCTTATAATCGACTCCGCAAGGTGAAGCATAATTAATTAAGCGTGCCTACAATAGTTATTGTTAGGTAATACAATTATTGCAGTAAGATTTTTGCTTAAGAATAAATTTTATTTACTCAAGTGTGTATTTTTTGCAGACAGCTGCAGCAAGTCGTTTACGGATTACAGTTACTTTAAATAACACATTTATCAATTTCATTTGATTTTCGCTACTTTGTATACAGCAGTGTCTTATAATTTTAGAAAGTACAAATAACATTAGAGGTATACAAAACTAATACCATATACTTACCTATTTTAGTCCGTTTTCTTATGTACCTTTTCAATACTCATTACGATTTAAGGCTCAATAATTATGAAATGACTTTCATCTAACTTGTTCGCGACCTTACCTTTCACTTGTCCCCAAAAACGATGATAAAGCAAAAAGCTAAAAACAAAAGAAAACATTTGTAATTAACTTGTTTCTTTACAATCATACCTGGCTTTGGTACCCACAAACATGTTGCAGCCCAGCGAACTGAAACATTTTGGTAATAAGACTTTTTGCGTAACGAAATAAAAATGATATTGTTTATTTTCTTTTTCGTTTATTAGAATGTTTTGCTATGACAGTAATTCTATGAGTGAGTGATTCACTAATTTGAATTATTTCGGTATGTACGCACTTGCCTACGGAGACCAGAGAGAGCTTTTTTTTTTTGATAAAAAATCTTTTGTTTTTGACATCGTAATGAAAGTAGACGCATAAAATCAGGTTTTATAACTTTTTGGATCTTTGTCAATAACTAGAATAAAAAAGAAAACACTTCTTAAAATCATACCCATAATTATAAGTACCGCCAGATCGAAGTAAAAGTTAAATAAAATTCGGATAAAGCAATTTCCCATTAATTTAAACGACCAATTAGTCTAGACAATACTAGCAGGATGGCAGGTTTAAGGACCCGCTATCGGTCGTCCAGCTGGTTTTCATTTTGACGATCATCCCGTTCCCAATCGTATTTGTGGAGTGGTTATCGTCACTTACGCGCACACTAACTGTCATAGAAGACATTATCGTAAGTTTTAGTATCAATCGCTGTGGCTGCCTTGATTACGGTCTTAGTTACTTTTATATGGTACTTGTTGTTGTGCGGCTCTATTTACTTGACTCTATTTAATTTTCTCTATTTACTTGACTAAACTAAGCGAGTCATGATGAATGTTAAGATGTTCTTAAGTTTTTCGATAGAGTCCAACCGTCTAGGTATATTCTTTGGTGATGGTATGAGGCATTATGTGCTGAAGTATTCAAGCCCCAGTCGGTTCCATATCCCAAGCAACAGGGAGCGACTTAATGCGAATGTGGGAAATTTCTCATAGCTATTGATATAATAATCTAGCCTATAAACGTCCCACTGCTGGGCACAGGCATCTTCCCATATAGAGAAGGCACGAGCATTGATCACCACGCTTGCTCTCTGCGGATTGGCGATTTCAGATCCCTCACGATGTTTTCCTTCACCGTTTGTTAGAAGTGTCTTAGAATAATTAAGAAAGTACATATAACTTTGAAAAAGCCACGTTGGTACTTGCCTGGGTTCGAACCTGCAACCTTGTGCATACAAATCCGTTCATTAAACCGCTAGGCCACCACGACATAACATAACACGACAGCTATTGATATAAAACTCGCTTAAAAAGGTTTTTTGTGTCTGCACTTGTATAGTGTATTTTCTCTAATGGACCACAAATGTATGTGTGTCACTCAGAAATCTCCAGCCTGAATGCTCAGCACAACAATTATTTGTCACTGTCCTCAAGGATTGATCCTGTAATAACTCACTCGGTACTTCTACAATGTGTGTGCGACGGATATGTTATCTTGTCATATCATATACGTGTCCACGTCCGTAAAAAATGAAGCTGACCAAAAGTTCAATCTCGTCCTCCGAGTCTTCCATCAAAATAATATAAGCTGCCTTTTATTACAACAAAAAAGCCAGTAATGCCGGAAAAAATGATAGTTCGCGAGATACGTGGCATATGTGCGGCCACAATTTAGCAGAAATGACCCAGACATCGTGTACGAATAGTAACAATATTTACAGCGGCTATTACTGCCTTTTATGTGACACAAATGCTAGTCGGTGTAATCTGGGACACTTTTTACGAGCATTTTAAGTAATGTGGTGGCTGCAGGTATAAATCACAGGCACAATAGTTGCAGCATTTGCATAAAACGACGCTTTGTATCCGAAATTGCTGTCATTTTAATTTAATATTAAACGTATAGCAGTTAATTTATTTTAAAGCGTGAGTCCCGCATCGCTGTAAAAATTGCTTTAGCGGAACTTTGTTAACCGATAGGTGGATTAATTTGATCACGTTAAAGCTTTACAGTTTCCAGTGAATGGGACTCATTATTTAATTACTAGTCTTTCAGCCGGCGGCTGCAGCGGTTTTATTGTATTGTTCATAATTATTTTCAATTTCAAAATTGTTTTAATACAATGTTGGCTGTAGTTGGTAACAGGTGATCGCTTTCGAACCGTGATAACTATCAATTAAGTAATGGCTCTGATTTTTACAACTATGTGTCATTTTTAAAATATTATTATTTATCATTTCTATCTACTTATAAGCCTGACTACAAGGTTTAAAACGAAATTCATATTTTAAAAAAAAAAAAAAGCTAAAAATACTCTTACCTACATGCTGCTTACATGTACTCAGTTACCTTGCTTATAAAATAACAACTAAAGGATCTCAATATACAACGTTAGAAGTAAAACACTCAAGCATTTGTACAATACTTGAGATGACAACAAGGCTTAGAGAATATTGGGGCAATGATAACATAGAAGGGCTTCAATTAAGAGCACTACCTCTATTAGCCGGCAAGATGCGCTTTACCGGCCATAACTGGCTACAACCGGCCCGGTCGTTTCGACACGGCTAATCCGGATAAATGAGACGCGAAAGATGACATCCACTCGCTAATTGGGGAGCGGAATTAAGTGCACACCTTGAGATATTGTTATTAATTTATTTTTTGACGTTTGTGGGAGAAGTTTGTTGTTTCTGTTTGTATAACAGTCGAGTCAAGTACCTATTTAAATTAATTTTTAGTTTGTTTTGCAAGTCACAGTAACCTATAGTCAGATATTTGTACGGTTTAATATTTGTCATGCCGTTGCCAACAAACTATTTACTATTTGTATAATTAAAAGAATAAAATGCCTCCAGGCAATAAGTTCTCCTTTCTGCAACAATATGAAAAAAGTATAAAATAAATTAAAAGTTGAACAGTAAAAATATTTATTTCCCTGAATGGCTTTTGACATCACGGTACTCAAAACACTTATCTTAATGATTCCTTTTTTATCTGTTTAATATATTCCAAAACCTTCAACGCACACCTACAGAAGTTCACAATAGTAAAAGTACTGAAATATCTCGACAAAGGTTACAGTTATTAGAAAACCACTTAATCCAAGTAAACACAAACACGTGATACTGTTTGTGTACGCCTCAACAAAATATAAATATATTTTAGGAACAAACAAGCAATACGTAATGTACAAAAAAATACAATCTATTTTCTGTCAAAGAAAAAATCTCAAACATTTCATAAGGCAATGTTGTGAGGGAAAGATTCTCGATAGATTTGTTTAACTAAATAAACTTCCATACATCCATACTTAACATTCATAAATCCGAAAGTAGCTCTGTCTGTCTGATACACTTTTACGGCTAAACTACTGACCCGCTTTTGATGAAAATTGGCATGGTGTAAGCTTGGATCTCAAAAAAGGACATAGGCTGCTTTTTGTCACGATAACGGACACCCATAGGCGGAACCACGGGCATACAATGGATATACCAAGCCCAGTTCAATTCTAGCGTGGCAGCTTTCAGAGAAACATTTTAATTTATACGTAGGTACATAATTTCAATTAAAACTTACATTGCAAACAAATAATAAAGGTACTCATTTCTTTGAATGCATACTCGTCTGCAGTTCCAGTTTACCTTCAGACTACTTAGATTAAAACCCCTGAAAGGATTCAACTTACTACGAGTAAGTGCATGAGTAAACTTAGCCGCTAAGTTATAAGTTATGATGGATGCTTGTCTCTTATCTGCAAGGACTTATAATATTGTTCTTTTAAATTGAATGCATGAATATATTATGCAAATATATATTTATTTAAAAATATGAACAAACAGGACGCGAATAAATGAAAGACGCTTTTTAGGGTTCCGTACCCAAAGGGTAAAACGGGACCCTATTACTAAGACTCCGCTGTCTGTCTGTCCGTCTGTCTATCTCCAGGCTGTATCTCATAAACCGTGATAGCTAGAAAGCTGAAATTTTCACAAATGATGTATTTCCGTTGCCGCTATAACAACAAATACTAAAAACTAACTAAAATAATTATTTAAGGGGGGGGTCAATACAAAAAACACGACATTTTTGTATGAATTTTGTGTACCTACTGTTGTTTACGAAGTCAATCGTACGGAACCCTTCGTGCGCGAGTCCGACTCGCACTTGGCCGGTTTTTTTTTCTATAATTCTAGACAAGCGTAAGCGTATCATCCATACGCTATTATATTCTGATTCCTTTAACGGTATTGGAAAATTATGTATAATACATAGAATCGTTAAATTAATATCGGTAACTCTAGATATCGTACTAATTAAATGCGTAATCTTCGAAACTGTTTATAGAACGTAGGTACACGATACGATTCCGTGAAGCAACACATAATTGAAGGAGCTCATAATTTATTTCCATATAAAGACGGCAATATCACATGAGTAGATAAACGGAACAGAGGCAAAGCTTCGAACAACCGCTCGAATCGGTTGCACGCACACAAGCGCGCGGGGCATGTGTGCGTGACCACTGGCCGCTTGTCACATACGCGGCGAGACTGGAAAAAACCAGTTTACGCTGGCACAGCCAGTGTACAATCTAAGGGTCAGTCCGACGCACGCTGTTTGTTTTGTTAGTTGCAAGTTTAAGTTTTTATAAGTTTAGTTGTGAAAACGTGGTATTATATTAATAATAATGGTTGTTTATTGTACCGTGTGTATGAATAATAATAGAGAAAACAAAAATATATCATACTTTAACTATCCCAAGGAGTACAATTAGGTAAGTAAATATTTGGTTATTACTTTTTCAAGCAAGTACCTTTATTTTATTGTATGATCCTTTTTATAATAAGAAGAGAGTAATTTGTACAACGCGGTAGGTATTTTTTATTAAAAAATAAAACAAAAATTATAAAAAGAAAATTCTTAGAGTAAGTAATTTGTAAACTATTCTATCATACTATTATATATTCTATTATACTGACTATTAAAACTATTTAAAAAACGTTTTGTTTGATTTGTCTTGACCTATTGTGACAACCCTAACAAAATAGGTAACAATTTTGCACGTTCTTAAGAAGCTTTGCCTCTGTTCCGTTTATCTACTCATGTGGCAATATTCCGATTGGCTCGCTAATTAATGTTTAATCCCCTTCTTAATTACGCCAATAAAGAAAGTGTTCACCAAGCCAGTACAAATTCCTCCCAGAGCGGGTGGCAGGAGTATTGTATCTTCGAAATTACAAAATGACTGAGTTCCAGACATCAAATACCTATAGATGAAGGAGTATTATTAGTTTACGACTCTGTTCGTTGTTAAACTCTGGTTAAACAAAGTTTCACAAAATACGAATAATTAAAGATTTGAATATGAAAGTAAGTAATTACCTAGCGTTGTTAATTAATAATTCAGGACTTGTAAGTCTTTGTGTTATATTAGACTTATTTGTGTAAGAAGGAATGGCTTAAAACCTATAATAACAAGGCAATTGTGAATTACAATTTATAACCGTTGCAATTACAAACCTGAAAAGGCTTGCACTGTGTAGAACAAGAAGTGCTTTCATGTATATCTTATTTATTTTTTGTGTAAATATGGCTGGGACTTGCCGCCGGGACATTTTTGATAAAGTTGCATCGGCCGAAGACATAAAAATCAAATTTGTAAATCACTATAGCAAGCGGTGGCAATAGGCTCGCCCCCTATTACATGGGACCTAAACATACCGGCGAACTGTGGGTGTACATTGGTACACCTCTGCCTAACCCTTCGGGGATACAGGCGTGATGGTATGTTATGTTGTGTTAAAATAAAAATTGACAAATTAGCTAAAGTTTACTGTTTATTTCAAAGATCCCTGAAAGTTTCTTTTTTTTGTTTCGTCATCATCCAGTTTAGTATATTGCAGAAGTGAAGCATGTACGAGTTGCTTGAGAGCATGTATTAGATAAAGGGCAACAGCATTATTGCTGGAGCGATCCGACTAGTACCGGTGAGCCAGGGGCTCTCAACCTTTTTATTACTTAGACTCGTATTTTTTTTTTAATTTGTTAAAGTCTTTGCCGTCCTTGAGTAATTTGAATTCAGTCAAAACATATAACCACGTACGATATTAAAAGAGACGTTACGATGTTTTTAACCCATGTTAGCGAATGCACTTTTGCGTTTTAGGTTGCAAGGTTAGCTTAAATAGTTGATTTGCTAAATACTATTAATACTTACTAAAGAGACTAATACTTACTAAAGAGCAAACATGGTTCAATACCACTTTTAAGGTTCTTTTGTTTTTTAGATCCTATTTGTTTTGTTACGTTACAAAGGACATGGCCGGATTTTGCCCTGAGAATGAATTTTAGAAAAACTAATATACAGCAACTATCAATATATGAAAATTCCTTATTAAATATACTAAAATTAATAGCCACAATTATATTTCTCTAGAACTTGCGAATAAAAATGCCAAAAAAAAAATTGTGTGCTCGTTGATGTTGTGTAGGATTCTGCCGTCAGAATGAAATAGAAAAAATAATTGTACATCAACTATTAACATATGAAAATAACTTATTAAATATACTAAAATTAATAGCAACAATTACATTTCTCTAGAATTTGCGACAAAAAAATATACCTAAAAATATGTTTAACTGATCTTGTGTTTGTATGTTTGAACTGCGCGCGCACCCGTACTCCTTTCCGTCTGTCAATGAAAGTGACAACCGCAGTCATAACTTAAAAAACATATTGAATGATTGGTTTCTGTTCAAGAAGTAGTAATTATTTTCACATTTTACCAAGTTCACTTACGAAACAAATTCGATAAGTATTTCTTTAGTGAGTACAACATAAAAAGACATGGTTTTTTGCTCCTCTAAATGGATTGATTTGAAATGCATGTTATGTATTGCTCAACCAAAGCGATAAAGAAGGTTCACATAGCGGAGTACTGGGATACCCATCGTGTGAATTTGTTGTGGGAGGCTCTATTATGGACTCGGTGGTACACCAAACTCTTGAAGAAAACAGTGCATAAATGTATATAATACTTGATGACATTGAAAGTATCTTGTCTGAGTAATTATAATGATGATTTTCTTTAAATATCTGTAAAATAAGTAGATACAATTTGTATACAACCAAAATATGTAATCCTACCGACTGCTAACCGAAATAAACACTTTTCGGGGCTAAACTTCTTAGGATTCACACGCACTATGCGGTTACCCGCAATGCGGCTAGCCGTCCGGCTGACCGCAAGCACAATTATGTATGAACGCTTATGGTTGTCTTGCATTGTATAATATTCTACAAGAACAACCATTATAGTGTCGTTTAAATAAATGTAATGCTGTATGTAATCCAATAATAATACATTGTTTAGTGTACAAAATAGTTTTATTTAAACGCTGGCCAATTAGATCTTAAAATAAAGAATAAAGATTTACCTATTTTAATGTTTTATTGCCTATTTATTTGTATATTTTTGACCACTTCGCTTTTTTTAATATCATAGGCTAGGCGTCTAACTAGATACTATAATATTATATTACCAATATATAAAGAGTTCTCCATAGTCATCTCACTGATAGATAGTTAGGACTAATTAGGAAGAACGAGAACCACCAAAAACTAGATTTTAACTGTAAAATATGTCAACAACATGATTTACTTGGTATTTCGATTTTAGACCCTTTTTCCATAAGTTGACTTAGAGTGTTCCATTTATTGAATAGAATTCACTGATTTTATTTATTATTGTTATTGTATTTCTCCTATTAATTTGGCTATAAAACTCGGAACTGATACTCATTGCTATTTAAAAAAATCTAGGCGCTTAACAAGAAAATAACCTATTTACCGGATCTCTCGCAAGTTCCCTGACCATGAAACCAATACTATTGTATAGACAAAACCATAAGCTTTAATATGAGATACGTTACATCACTGTACATGAGTATTTTTTTCAGGGCATAGCTCCATACTAATTCCGGCCATGTCATTTCCGAGTCTAATTAATTACTCACTACTATCGTCTCGCATTTTCCCAGTTTGCCGAACGTTGAGAGCCTCTGTCGACGGTAGAAGGTAAGTGAGTATACATTGTACGTTTTATACGCCATATCACTAGTCGCTCCGCCAGTCGGAGAAGGCTAAAATAGGTATACGATTTTTGCAAGTAAAGAGCAAATACGTGACGGGGAGTCTGAATACATAATATATTGAAGTCGAACCATTTTATAAAGGGTAGAAGTTTAGTTCGAGTTTGGTTCGCAAGTTTTTGGACCAAATGGTGAAGGAAAATGGTGGCCTTTACGTGGTTCATGTATCTACCTATACGTACGCATTCGATAACAGCGTGAGTTTATTAGTGCGAGTCGTGTGTGAACATTCAATGATATAATTAATATAATTTAAAGAAAAATATGTTTTTTGTTCACAGAGTATGGCACACATAGTTTTTCATTAAACAACAACAAATCTAAAATCCATTTATAAAATGACAATGAAAATGCTTCAAATAAAAATTTGTAGATACTACGTAGATTCAGAAAATACAGTAATTAATAAAAAATACAAAAATGAACAGCGATTGGTGTTTGCAGACAAGTTTTTTCAATATTTTCAAGACACCTATTGTTAGTTCTTTGAAGACCTGGCAAAACAATCTGAGAAACAAATGAAGGTATCAATATAGAGCATCGTTGTATTATTACTGTCTAAAAGACGACTGGCCTTGGACCAAAAATACTTCAAGGCGAATTTATTTTTCATTCTCTATACAAACCAATTAATTAGAAATTAATCCAGTTCTGACATAAAATATATAAATCAGAACTCACACGCTAAATTATGATTTTATTAAAAAAACGAGTTAAACTTTTGTCAGTACCCTGTATCGTAACGTTTTAACTTTCCGCCGATTTAACTTGGAAACTGAACTGTACGATAAAGGTCCCAAATTCGTACTTTTGTCGAAGTTTCAGTCATACGCGTACTTTCCACGGGTCATTAGTCTCAAATATCGTGTTTGAACGAAACTCCCGTGAGAAACAAAACCCTGTGTACGTATTATTTATTATGTTTATTATACTTTCTGTTTGAGATCAACAGTGAAAATAGAAAAAGCTTTTGTTTAGTATTATGTTCTTCTCCAAATATTTGACAACTTAGGACTTCCCTAGTTAATTACTTTTCTCTATGCTTAGGACTGTCCAAGGACTGTCCTAGGTTCATAGACAAGGGGAATATGTATAAGATGAATGACAGAAGAGTCCTGAATAAAAAAGTCCTTTATGGAAAGGTTTTATGATAAGGCGGTTTTCCAGGTAGAATGTTCTGTGATTGACTTCGTTTTAATGTGTAATGAAAGGCAATGAGGAAAATGTAACTAGGAAAACATAAAATAATACAACATTGGGATAAGAGGGGTTTAAAGGGAAGGTCAACGAAAAAATTAAATGAGAAATTACCTTTCATACTCAACTCGAACAATGTCCGGCTCAAAACGAATCATGTTAGTCCTATATACCGGAAATAATTTTTACACGAGTGGAAATTTGTTTCAGTATTTAGTACTAAAAATCACATATCATTATAGTCCATTACAAACTACCCGTTTGATTTTCACCACATTTCCAAATACGGTCCTTCCAATACCATGAACCGATATAACCATCATAATTTTAAACGCAACCTATTTAAGCGGCTATCCGCACTACGAGACATTACGATAAAAAACTAAGATAAACATCGGAAGGACTTTATTACGTCAAGATACCCCGTGTTAGAGCGTCGGTACATGAAGGGACTCCCAGGGCGACACTTGTTCATAAATTAAGAAGAGCCCCACTCATTCCCGTCTTATCTTTATGAGGGTCCCTGCCTACTAGCCGTGGAATTAAGTAATCACACAACATACTACTGAAATTGATCCCGGTTGGCGAAAAGCGACTCTAAAGACGTAGGGACAGATTTTTGTTTGAAACTCAGTTTTAGCTGGTCGGATTTGAGATTAAAAGTTCACCTTATGCTTGCAGGCATATTTTTATATGTT
This sequence comes from Autographa pulchrina, assembly GCA_905475315.1. NCBI lineage: Eukaryota > Metazoa > Arthropoda > Insecta > Lepidoptera > Noctuidae > Autographa > Autographa pulchrina. Next base: position 13,014,368 of record FR997771.1, on the reverse strand, counting down.
TTAAATCTTTTACATAAAAGTATGCTGCCGCCTGTCTAATAGTATTCTATAATCAGTATTTTTAACACTTCTTTTCTCTGCACTTTTCCGATGTAACTAATTGATGTAAAAAACTATTGCATCCTACAATTATCGCACATTAACATCATAATTTTCGACTCTAAGTAATCGAAGTCCGGAATTCTGCCCCACGTGAAAGTACGTCTCTTGCATAAAACGCTTACTGCATCATGTGATAACAGTTTACATTCCATTATAACTTTATCAAATTTAACTATGATTGTGTTGACACCCAGACGAAGGGATAAAGTTAGTGTGAGCTTACACGCGATGTTTTCAAACTCTTAAGGATAAACATTTAAACTTGGGACACGGGGACACCTGTAGCGATGCAAATATCCGATCCGTGTATGGAGCTCTAACCGAAGCGCATACACTAGTTAAGTTTACCCTTGTTCATGTAACAAGTTTTTACTTTTATTTTTTAAGTGAAGTCCTGTATGCGGTCCCCGTGCATGTTTGAACGTGTTGCCAGTATGCGGGGTGATCGTAAACATGTTCACCGCGAGTTGTGTTTGAGTTTGTTACTCAAACTTCAATGTTTGAGTGAGGTATGAGAATATAGTTTAGGAGGTGGCTCGTAAGTTTGCCCAAAATGTGTATACAGAAATTATCATGTACCATAGATAAGGAACATATATTTTTTCAATAAAAAAGGCATCATCGTACGACACCTCAGTGGAGACTGAAGAACCTTTTAAATTATCGCGCTGCACGTTTATATGCAGACTGGAGATGCGTCTTGCGACCACGGCGAAACCGTCTTGCGACCACGGCGAAACCGTCGTGTGTAACCCGGTCGAAACGTCAAGCCCTAAAGGTATTTAAGCATGTACGCGCTAATTCCCGTTATATAATATTACTATGAAGAACTTGCAACGATGTCAATAATCTTACATTTATTTTATAAAACTTATGTATAACTAATTAGTCTATTGATAACATACTACTACTTATATTCACAACTCCATGCTCCGTCCACCCCACCAGTGCTCTTCCTACTTTGTTGTTGTTGCCTTTATTTTAATTGAAATGTTGTGTTCCCCTGTTGTTGGCGTCGATCGCTATTATGATAATACAAACTTTGAACTTCATAGAACATTACTTCAGTTTTCGACCACATTCAGGAGTTATTTTAGCCTCAATTTATGTATCGAAATTTAACAGCTAGTCATAAAACACAAGTTTTAGAGCACGGTAGATCATCTTTTCTTAATAATAAATAATTATCTGTTATAAAGTCGTAAGTCAACTAATGTGATTCGTTATCCATTAGCCTGCCCTATCACAGAACTTGATTTGATGAAGAGATTGACACAATAAACGAAACTTTCAAGAACTGGAACTAAGTTCATCAAATATACTTGTTTCTTATTCTGGACTAGCTGTACCTGCGACTTCGTTCGCGTGGATGACGAAACTTATCAATGAGTTTTTAACCGCAAAATTAAGTTTGTTTTTTATTGTTTATACTTTTCCGGGATAAAAACTACCCAGTGTTGTGCCCAGGATAATAAATTATACCAAGTTTCATCGTAATCGAACCGGTAGTTTTTGCGTGATACCTGAACAAACAGACAGACAGACAGACAAAAATTATTTTTTTTACACTTTTGCGTTCGGTGTCGGTCTAGTAACACGCCCCGCCATTTATTTTTTTGATATTTTCAATGTACAGAATTTTCACTTCTACAGATTTATTATAAGTATAGATTAAGGAAGAATAGTATCAGGTATACAAAAACATGTGCTTGCTAATGTTACTTACCTATACTTATGAAATTTCTGAAACAGCAGACTTCCGTGATTAAGATAATAAGATCAGGAAGATATCCAACAAAACACGCCACTTCAAAGGTCTATAGAATCTCCTTTAATGACTTCTTCACAGCTGTCTCCGTAACATCCGCCATCAAAATTATTGGTTGCAAATAGTTGCCATCAGAACAATGACTTAGGTTTGCGGTAAGTGTAAATTGGCTTGTAAAACTTGGGCGGTAACAGTAAATTCCGAGGCTCGTAAACACTATGATAACGGTCACATTACGTTCTCTGCCTGAATCATTAATGTGTTACATTAAACGGTAATAGAAATGCTGCACGATTGTAGGGCTGCTGCTGCCATTCCGAAGGGGAATGGATTGTTTTTAGATTTACTATATTGAAGGATTTTGAGAAAAGTCTTGGGTTTTTTAGGGATAAAGAAAGTACTGCATGACAATATAAATATGAGTTGGTATAGGTGTTAAGGAATTTCTACAAAACTTTAAATTAATATTAACATATAACATAGTATGTAGCCAGATAGTTAGAGGCAGACAGTGAAATTCAGACAACAGGAAAAGGATTATAAACTAACCTCTACAAATACATACTCGTGCGAGGTAACCAGTAATCCTCTAGAGAACCCTAATAGTAACCGTAACAACGAGTTCCAGCTTCTAAAAGATAAATAACACCATTACATCCCAACAAGCCAATCCAACAAACGAGAAACTAATTAAAAAACAAACTAACAACGACCGAACCACAAATCAATAACAAAACGCTCACAAACTTTATACGTAGTTAAATCGTAACAATAACTAAACGCCTTGTTTGAAAACCCGTGAATCTGTGCCGAGAATTATTGGGGTTCAGTCTCGAAGAGATGGCGGCTACAACTCAGGTCCCTTGTCAATTTACCAACCGTATTTATGTCCGCCTGTGTCAAGTGATTTAAAAGTTTACTGGACCACTATTATTGTAATAAATCTCGTGGTGACGCTTCTGGACCATCATTTATCCCCCCCCCCCCCTCAGTGAATATTGGAATATGAATCATTGTGGTCGTAATGCGCTTTAATTGTTTGTGGTCACCCTATTGGCTCCCGTGGGCATCGTAAGGGTTACAAACGTGGCCCAAAGTATGGGAAGAGTACACCTGTGAACAATTTATAATTAGCTATGGTCATTCGCTTGACAGTTGCGGTCGTAACGGCTATTATGGGTAATAGTGAGGGTTGCGCTAACACTGTTGGAATAGAAACTTCGAATAAATGGAATGGATTAAAATTTACAGATTCCTGGTTTAACACCAAAAAATGTGTATTTTTCATCATAAAACAATATTGACACGAATAGTTGATTGGTATAAAATATCTTGTAAGTTTTTAAGTAAATTGCTGTGTCTTGCGATAAAACCATATGAGAAGCTATAACATAACTCGGAAATCATGTTAAGCGGTCACCGAGTCCCACAAAGCGCACTTGAACGAGTGTCACCCGGACCCTCTATTATTTAAATGCTGACCTCGGAGCGTTGTCGGGCGCCAAGTGGTGTGCCATATTGTCTTAAATCCGGATCACACGGGTTCCGGGGCCCGATGTGACAAGGGCCCTCGCATCAGTGGCTGAGCAAACACAATGCCCGCTCGACGTGGCAAGGAATACTGGCTTGTGCAAGGAGGCTTGCAGTTTGCAGCTTACTTGCAGGCGCTGGATTATTCTGTACGGAGTATGGCTTTACTTATTGGTTAAGTAATAGGTGTGTTGATGTTCCTGCTGCATATAAGTGCTCGGGTTTTAAAGGGATTGAATGACATGAAGTTAATTGAAAAATCTGTTTTGGTACAAATGATTTCGACTGTTAACACCTTCAAGCCTACAGTGATGTTTATTGTAGCTAGTTTTTAGAAAATCAACTAAACTTGTCCAAGAAAAATACAGAATCCTGAAATTGGTTTAGCCGAACTTTAAACTGCATCATAAACGTATTAACATACCTACATAGAGAAACAGTAACTGGAACAAAATAGAACGACACACAATCGATTCAGTATTCCCGATCAAACTGAAAGAATATAAAGGGTGTTTGTTTATTTTTAGTGCCTGTTCATGGTCCCAAGGACTGGAGCAATCCCATTGGAAATCCCGCAATGGCCCCGACTGGCTTATTCTATAAGAGAAAACCTGCATTGACGTAAGTCCTGAAGGATATGAGCAACTATACTCTGCTACTGAAAAATAAAATGCATAATGCTGACGGAATTTGGCGCTGTTTTTGAAGCTACACAGTTGGTACACATGTTTTCATTATACTTATTTCATATCTTCAAATGAACAGCATGTATATTTTGGAGCAGTGCGCTGCCAGCGCCAAGAGTATTTGACGTCTTTATAATTACTTACATTGCATATTTTTTTACGCAATGATTACACATTAGCGTTCGACGAAGAATTATCATTTCAGATAATTCGAAATGTGTTTAGGTCTAAAACCCACCACCCATAATACATATCTTCATGTATGACAAGACTATTCTATCGAATGATTGTGTAGACCAAATGTGAAGTTAATATTTCGCAATGTGTGCTTTAAAACCGCATCATATCATTAATAACAATGCCGCAGTCCATACATTAGAACAATGTAACGGGCGAACATTATCGCGTTTGAATCACGGCTAAATAGCTACTAAAATAATAATACAAACTAATCCCAATATATTAGCGAACAATTGGAGTTAAACAATTCTAACCAAAATTAGAGACTTCATTTAACAATCGTTTAAATTTAGTGCGCCATTAGCGATCAACTGCGCGGAACATGGCCGTCCAAGTGGTACGAGTTCCCGCGTAAAAAGAGAACGTTCCAATTCATCCAATATTTACTTTAAAACGTACCGTTCCGCTCAATTTACTATTTTAAAACGACAAAATTTCATTCTGATAGCAATTTGTTCGAGATGACCCGTTTGTACACAATTCGGAACGACCTAAATATTATTGAAAGTTACCAGCACATGTGTTTGGAGCACGAAATTTAAAGTTCATATAGCAAATACGGTTTGGAGTACCCGCAGTTAAGTACAAATGTTACAATCGCATTCCCTATTATTGCCTTGGACTCCGGTGGTGTATGGACCATTCCAACTGTTGCCGGTCCAACAAATACCGCGTTGCTGCACTATTACCGATACATTATGGGCAAACACACATTATACACGATATTAGACGCTAACACAAAGGGATAAGACTCAACGTGCATGTCAACTTAGGGAGAATAGTTGTCCTAAGTCATTGTTCAAACTGGATTGTTTTGGAGCTGCGTTGTTACATAACTTTAGATAAGTCCTGTACACAAATAGTTTCATGAGCTTCAGTAATTAAGGGGAAATTTTGTTTTATGACAATCTGGGGATGTGCTAGCTGTACTGGTGGCTGTTGCGGGAGATACGGGGAATTGGGTCAAGTTTAAACACATAAGTTTTGTTTAGTGTTACGACGAGGCGCCGGTTATTTTTATGAACATGAGTAGAGATAAAAAAAAGTAGCAAAAAGCGTTTGCTGGTATAAAGCTCAGTTCCAAAAAATAAAGCGTAAAAATTTATAAATGACGATGTTTTTAATAGTTATATCTATAAAGAGAGAAAACACACTACACTTATCTAAAGCTAATCTTATTTACTTGCACATTTTACTCCCATTTTTTTTATATATTCAGCTGAATTTGTTATAGATTATTATTAAAGACCTCTCATTTTTTACAAGATTTAGTACCGCAAACATATTAGCCGAAAAACACTTTAACACTACAGTCCTATTGTTCACGACCGCCAATGTAACGGCCACAGCCTGTAACCGAGCAACATTAATACATTACCTTTACACGGAAACTAGAACATTTTAATTAACGGAACATCGATAGTGTACATGTCCAGGCTTCTGTTTACCCCCATTTATCATTGGATTAAGCCTATCCCCCTGTATATTATTTTTATTCATCCCCGGGGGCGAATTTTGTCCGTTTGCCGGACAACGGATGTTTAATAATGTGTGTATCGCGGCTGAATGTAGAATTAGCTGTATTACAAATGAATACTTAGTCGTCGCTAAATCTACTATTTTTTAATTGGCTGTACCACCTTTTTTATGTTGTTGCATGTTGATGTGCTTTTGTCATTGTTTGCGTATTTTTTTCTGATTGCTTATGATCGTTACTAATAATAATCTAATCTAAATAAATAGTTATTACGGTAAAAGTGCTATACAAGTTATGCCAACTCTTATCTCCTGTAGAGAAAATTTCAAAGTTTATTTTTTGAATGATTAGATAGACAATTTGGGGTACTTGACGCGTTGACTGTTGCCCCGAATAAAGAACTCAAAATCTTTAACAGCCAGCTCTTTTAAAGCTACCTTTAAAATGTTCCTGTAATCCCGTCGAAATACGAACACACACGGTTGAAAATAAGAACCTTCTTTTTGTTGATCCAGTTAACATTCTCAGTCGGCTATTCACTACTATGTACGTCGGTAACGACTGAACTGCACTCGGAATGATGACTAAGGCTGCTATTGGCTGCTGCCTGCGACTTTGATTCGAAGCCATTTGGATCGATAGACCAGCCAAAGCAATATCCATCAACAAAATTGACTCTATTTCTGTCTCTGTACTTTGTATGTATCTCTTATTGACGTTTATTTGATTTGGGATGGATGGAACGTATACTTAATGGTACTCTACCTGTTTATTTATATTGTTCCTTATTTAAAGGTAAATATTCTACTTTATTTTGCCAAAAATTATTGGAGACTAAAAATTATTTGAGGCTAAAAGATTGAAGACTTTTGTGACGACTGTTAGTTTGTAATAGTTTCAATAATATTTTCATTAAAGACTACTTGTGTTCAAAGAAAAAAGAACAAGTAAAGAGATGCTTTTATCGTTTCTTTAATGTTTAACAGCGTTTTGTAGAACACTATTAATCCTTAACTTTACTCTAAGGCAAGCCAGTAAAAGGGTGTGGTATTAAGCAATATTTTAAAAGCTGGCTAATCTGCAGCTCATAATTCATGTGTGGAGCGTTTTAAAACATGTTTTATATGTGAAAGAAGTTGAAACAGGATGGTAGTGCGGTATTTATGGCTTCGTCCATAATGGTGCATTAATCACCTTCGTTTGGGCCGCGGATTATTTTATGGCGGTGGATATGACGGCCTCCACATTGTAATATATTATAATTTTCTTCATCGCTTTCTCTTTATTTACCGTTTATGTAGCTGCCGTTGGTAAGGCGTATCGGTAAAGGGTCTTTACATTTGTAATTAAAATTTTTGGCTTCATGTTGATGACGATGCTCAAGTCTGAATAGGATGTAGTTTTATAATCATAACTAAGTATTTGTGATAACGTAATGTAAAATAGTGATAAAGTGAATGTCACTATGGAATCTAATGCCATTTTGTTTTTATGTTGCGCTATCATTTAATTTTATCATAAATTCGTAAGAAGTGAAATACGAACAAAATACTGCATACAAAAATTACAAATCTTACAATAAATCCAGTTATTACAGTGTATAAAAACAAAGCCATGTATAGGCTAAGATATCTTGATCAACACTGCATGGAAGGAAGAAATCAACTGGCTCCTACAGTAGTCAGCTGTCTATCTATTCTAAAATCGTATTTACTATCTGAGGCTTAGAGTTAATTTAAAATAGAATTTGGAACGGACAGCACGCCAGCTCTGACGCTGCAATGTAACATTACCAAAATAACTGCAGAATGGTGCCCCCAGTTTTAGTCTATGTTGGGACAATTTTGGTCTCAAAATTCTGTCACAATAATCCAATGTGTATGATGACTTGTGTATGATGAGTACTTAGTCTTGGGTAAAGTCAAATGAATTATATCCTGCAGCAGAGGCTTAGGTGAGCTATAATGCTCGGAAATTGTCGTCTAAAACTAATATTTGTGGTCTGCAGGGCTCGTGAGGTTTGTGGTTAGCGGCCACAATATACGAACGAAGTAAGGTTTAGAAATACCCTCTGCTGAATGTCGTGCTTGTTTCATAGATAAGGAACAGACATTATATTTGAACCTGTTCCGTTTTGAATAATATAATCCAATTCAGAACTAATATCACAATGTATGAAAAGAGTACACAACATACACATCGCTGTTAAATGTTCTTTTTCGCCTTCAACACAGCTTACATGAATACGAAAAAAGGATGAAGAGCGTGTAATTTTGTTAAGATCTCTTGACACCAGTTTAATCTCGTTCCTCAATTCCGGCCGACAGACTGATGGCCACACTACACAAAGCCCATATAAAGGAACCTTAAGCCGAGGCAACAGAGCACAAATCCAAGCGGACAAATTGAAAAACCACTGAAACACGGAGGCCCGTAGACGTGGCGTACCGTTATAACCACTACGCATTACGGCCGAATTCCCGTCTCGGTCGTCCGTGTACGGCCCGGAATAACACAGATCGGTAACGAAACACAATGGCGAGCTGTTCCGGGGAATCTATTCCGCCCCCTAATCCAGAAAGGTCGCTGGCAGCTATTCGATAACCACTTAGAGTGGGCACGATTGTACCGCGCTGATAACCGTGGCCGCGCCGTACGCTTTATTATGATTACATTATGAAGATGTACATGTATCGACAGATTTCATAACTTCGCCTTCTGACTTTGTGTACACTGAACAGAAATGCGCCACTCTATTTGAAAATTGTGTACTTATCCACATTTTATCGAGTATTACGTTTTGGCTTCTCATATTTGTATGCAATATTGTAGCTTACATGAACTACAAAGTTACGGATGGTTTACTACACTATCTCGATAATAATTTATAGTTCGATAGCATAATGTCGGATACTTACCTATAATAATAATATTTTATCGTCAGAAACACACATAATGACACTAAACTACGTCCTTATAACATTTATGGTCATCATAATAATATGGTGAATATGGGAGATAGAAAAGATGCTTTTTTATCCTTCGAGACATTTTAATAAAAGTTTTCGAAAAAATTAAACAATCAATTTATAACTCATGTTCTTTTCAGTTGGTCCAAAGAACTTGTCTATTTAACTAATATTAGTCTAATAGGTAGTCTAATTATACAACACTCATTAAAGAAACTCAATAAAATATCTCCAGAACATCGCTAAACACTTTCAATAAACTAGAATTCACTGAAAGCCAGCTATTAATGGCCGGCGATATACCGGCATGGCTTATGTTCGACAAATCGTCAGACAGGATAACTTCAGCCTCTGTCGCCTGCTAATACGTTGTATAACAAGACTTAAGCCGCAGAACAAAGTTTTCTTCATAAACCCTTTACTTGCAAACGCTTCGGTATTTCGTAGAATTTATTCGAACCATTCGAGTGTTAATGAGGTCTTTTCCGATGCTTGCATTTCCTCTCTAAAGGCCCTTTGTATTAAATTGAAAGCTTGTTTATAATGCTTATACTTTATAGCATCGAGTTTCTCGGAATGATTGAGTATTTTCATTAATTGAGTTATTGCATCGTTAATAGTGCTGCTTTCGATTTATTTGTAGTTTTATTATGGAATACTTAACATTAAGCCGCTTTCCGGACACGAGATAAAGCTTGGATTATGGACGATCGGCTATGGGTTTTGGGATGAAATCCTTGGACAACCTTAAGCTGGTAAAACATTTTATTTGATTGTTAGTATCGTATATATGTGGTTCTTTTGATCCTACAGGCTTTAGAAGAATGTTTCGAAGGCTCCGGAGCAGAACAAGGTCATCTAGTAACTGTCTTAATTGCGATGGCCTCCAAATGCACAGTTTGAAAACAATATGAGTACTAAGTTTTTGTTGATATTTTATAGTAATTATTTTCTATCATTTACATAATTATTCATTATGATTTCCCAAAATTTAGCTGGTACAAAGGTACCAGGAATAAATATTCCAACCAATCAATAAAACCATCTTCTGATTATTATTATTTTAACACACCCATTTCAATATAGCTTAATGCTTTTAGAATTGCAAGCAGTGGAAGAAATAAAACCCAGCTGCTTCACAGCAGTTCGTATTGCTGAAAGAAATAGATTACTCAAACGAGTTCATAATATTTTTATTCGAATCTAAAGTTATGGAAACAAGCCGCGTTCATTTCCTCGCTATTTCGTATTATTTTATTTATGGTTATTAACCCACGATGTAAAAGAGGGGTGTTTTAAGTATGACTTGTATGCCTGTGTATGTGTGTGTGTGTCACTAAGCACAGCATTTTCAAAGTTTTGAGAAATTTTACAGAGTCGGGGTTTCTTAAATTCTCTTAAAACACGTGATGCCTAACAAATATAATTAGCTTCTTTTTTAAGGATTAATATAAATTAACTTTGAATTAAAATATTTTTGTATACCTTAAATACCAAATTAACATTCGTTACACTGAGTATATAGCAGTATATAGTATATAGTTTTTAACAAATAACAAACACTCTAAATAACACAAACTTGTCTTCCAAAATGACATTAACAAAATCAATCTACAGCTAATAGGAAGGAAAGAAGTTGCAGCAAACTTTTATCTTTATAACCTTCAAACATATTGGCAAGAAGTTTCGATATTAATACCGCAGACAAACTGACAAAACGGATCCCGTTGTGTCCAATCATGTTATCTATTATTGCGATCCAGATATTTATAAATGTATTGAGGATGTTATTTGATAAACAGGATATTATAGTAAGCTTCAGATGAAAAGGTAAAGTAATTAGATGTTGAAACATTGATAAGATTTTCATTAAACACCTCTAAGGTCTGTTTTAGGTTCTTTACTTCTAGGTTCAGTAGTAGTACCCATAAATAACTGTTTAATTATTTCTCGTCACTTCTTGCTAAGAAATTCATTTCCGAAGCATTTGGGGTCAGGAACTAACAATGGGGTTGGAAATATTTACCAGATCTTTTACTAGCAGTTTCATTTAAATACAAATAAATGTGAAATCGTGGTAGGCCCAGATGGAGATGGCGGGACGAGCTTTGGCCATTTGATAAGGAGTGGATGACCACGGCCCTAATCAGAGAGAAATGGAAGGAAGGTAGAGAGGCTTTTGTCTTGCGGATGGAAAGAGAAGGCTAGGAAAAAAAATGTGACAGACATACATTGCTCTGAACCTTTGTTATGACATAAGAGACAACGGAGATACCGATAACACCCAGATAATGACTCATCCGGGGATCAAAGCCGGGACATCGCGCAAACCATTCCTTAAAACCTGTGAACACCACTCAACCATGAAGGTCGTCTTTGTATTGCCAAAACAAAGGTATTCAAGTTACAGTCGAACTGTCTCAAATAAAGCTTTGTAATTAATGATGCGTGAGACCTGGCCTAGCATTAGCTTATGACGTTCATTATCATTAATTGTGTTGTGTTACTAGTTACGGTAATTGCCGCTTGCTTTAATTAGAACAAGAACTTCAGAATTTCAACAGTTTAATCAACTAGCCTTCTTGCTTAATAGGTCAGCGTTGTGGTTAGCTAGCTAATAATAGGCTTATGGATGTCTAGTAAGGCGTTGTATAATCAGGTATAGAATTTAATAGGATATAAGTTTTTTATAGTAAATTTGAATCATAGTTAAATAGGTCTATATAGTTACTTCAATCCTGAAACAGCAGGTTCCTTATATTTTAGACAATACAAAGCAGACTTTTGTTGAAACAACTTAAACTGTGGACTTTATAGAACTGGAACCAAATTATTGCCTTCAAAATCGGTTGTCCTTGAAAACTTAACAAAACACGATCGTGAACTATCAATTTATATTTTCCAGAATACGTATTTAAAAATTCTCAATCTATATAATCATCATGTTCCAAAACTGTATTATCCGGTCCTTCAAACAAAATACACGTGTAAATATCGATTCAATTTATAATAAACATGACTATATTTATTCAAATTTAGTTTAGCAACAGTAATAAGCGTTCAAATATGGAGGTTCATTAATAATTCCTGTTAGAATCGCGCTGACTCACTGTTTAGCGCGGCTCCGCTCGCGTTGGCCACGGGAGCGGTTTGTTGTGTTCCCAAACTGCCGATGTAATCTTGTTATGCACTTTGTTTAAGAACCTTAGTTACTAGCATGTATGTAAAGTTGCTGGTAATCGGAGATCAGAGGAATAATGAGCTTTTAGGTGCGATCAGAGTTTTACCTTTGTGTATCTATAAAGTTTTGATTATTGCAGTTTAAAAAGCAAAAGCTTTTCCAATTAGTATAGACTGTCTTATAGATTTTTATGTGTGTGCATATTTTTAACTTCAGTTTAAAGTAAGACGTATGTTTTATGGTATCAGAATATATAATATAATAATCCAGCCTATAAACGTCCCACTGCTGGGCACAGGCCTCTTCCCATATAGAGAAGGCACGAGCATTGATCACCACGCTTGCTCTCTGCGGATTGGCGATTTCAGATACCAAATTTTAGAATCCAGGTTTCCTCACGATGTTTTCCTTCACCGTTTGTCAGAAGTGTCTTAGAATAATTAAGAAAGTACATATAACTTTGAAAAAGCCACATTGGTACTTGCCTGGGTTCGAACCTGCAACCTCGTGCATACAATTCCGTTCATTGAACCGCTAGGCCACCACGACATGAATCATCAGAATATACTCTTGTTTAATAAAGTATTACGTATGTTACATTAATGTTACTTTTAGTACGACGTATTTACGAATAAATAAATTGCGCGTGGAATGGCTATTACAAAAAATAAATTAGGTTGCTAAACAGGCGTAATGGCGTAATTTCAAAAGTTTATAATTCACATATCTTATGAAAAATTATAGACGTGTAATAACCATGAAAAGAAAACACATAAACGCTGTCATATAAACACAGGAACACCATCATAATACGTCATCATAATAATAAAAATATAACGCTCCAAGTAAAGAATCAAAAACATTTTAGTACTAAACATTGGAAACTGCGGTGTTGCCATAAAAACTCGTAGCCAAACTTCTTTTCTTTCTGGCGACAGATGTTTCGATATTAGGGAATGTTTCTTTATGGGGTCATTTAAATAAATAGTCTCTTAAACTCTACTATGTATGTACATTATAAGCTCTTGCTTTATTTTTGGGTTCGTCTCATAATGTTCGTATAGTAGGGTTGCGTTTTATCTAATGTAAAAATGTGTGGCCCGTCCCACAAATATACAAAAAAACTATTTAAATATTGTGCCAAATACTTTGATCTAGAATCAGACATAAATAATATTCTAATTCGTCCTCTATTTATCATGAAATAACGGCCAATACAATGACATGTCATTGGGTTCAAAGCAGCGAAACATTTGTAGAAGATTTGTAGTAATCTGCGACCTATTAAATACTCTTTGATGTCGCTTCTGACGTACTTTTGTATCGCGAACAACAACTTGGGTCATAAAAAACATATTTACGAGTTATGTACGTCAAATAAAAATGTTCAGTGGCTCGGAAAATAGCCTCTGCGGTGTTATCCTGAGTGGGGTAACGGTTTAATTCACATTTTTCTGTAGGATCACTTGGAAATACAATACTCGTTTTATGATAGACAATATATCGTTTGATAGAAGTGTGTTTGGTATGCGTAGTAATATTATGTGTGTATTTGTTGTTAGTTTATTTACTGTTTTCTTAGTATCCTGGGTTGCATGGGCCCCTTATAATTTCATTACAATCAGACCACCATCATAATCATGAGTTGGGAAAATACCCCATGGATTCACAATGTACAAGAGCTTCCTATAGTCAAAGAGGCAGTGTAAACTAACGGAAAATAAATATTGTTGGTCTGCTAAATAGTGCATTAGAACTTAATATATTCAACAAGATTCTATAATGTTTTACTATTTATTTGATTGACTTGTTTCCTATTATAAGAGCCTTCCGAAATTATAATAAGAATATTTATATATAAGAACATAATTGGATTCTTAGTATTATGTCGGATATTCTACTTTTCGTTAAATATTCATTGTTGCAGAATAATCTGTAAATAATAATATAGCGTGATTACCTCCTTTTAAAAATAACTTTATTTGTGTAATGCTTAAATCTAAATTCTATCTACCTACAAATGGATTACTATTAGTGACATTTTAACTGGTTTGTTAAAGGTAGTTTTTGAAATATAGGAATCAGTTCACTACTACACGAAGGACGGTAGCGATGTTAAAAATTACATTCCCTCGCCTACTCATTCGGCGAAAGAGGGCTAGTTAGTATATCCCAAACTATAAGCTAAGTCCATATTTTTGATTATAATATAATATTATTATTTTTGATTATCCAGTTATAATAATAATAAATAATAAATGCGGACAACATCACATACATTGCTCTGAACCCAAAGTAAGTAGCTATTTAGCACTTGTGTTATGGAATTCAGAACCAACGAAGGTACCACAAACACCCAGACCCGAGGCAATGTAGAAAAGTGAGTTTCTACATTGACCCGTCCGGGGATCGAACCCGGGACCTCAGAGCTAGCGACACCTTGAAAACCGGCGCGTACGCCACTCGACCACGAAGGTCGTCAAAGTTATTTAACTAAACTAGACTAGTTCCTCCCACAATCATTGGGACTAAACAAATATTATTTTAAAGTAATTACTGACAGTACCTAACCAATTTGGCTGTGTAAAAAGGTCTTTCTAGCCCCCAGGGTTTTCTTCCTATCATAGGATCAGAAAATAGACCTTGTTAAAGATCTTTTGATCTTGTAATAAAACGATTTTTTTTTTTTTACCCTTTTCTGATTCTTTATTTACAATTCAATACTTAAATCTAATACAAGAACAAACAAAGACTAAAATTAAATCTTATATAAATAAATAAAACTAACACGCGTCAAAATACTCATCGTCATCCTTGTCAATGGCGGGAAACGTGCCCAGAAGGCTGGCAGCATTGCCACGTTGAATGGCTATGCCGATTCTCTGTGCAAGGAACAAACCAGCTCTCTGATCACGAGTAGAGTCTACCAAACGTTTTGACAGTTCTTTAAAAAGATTTCGTAATATTCTAATAAATAAAAAACGATTTTTTATTTATTAGAATATAATATTACTTATGTACTTATTTGATCTTTTATTTGTTAATCGTATTTTAAACATCACAAATCAATTATTTAATTATTTGAATTATTTTTATTGTTTTTCTGTAAGCTTAAGTATACCTTTGTGAATGTTTTCATGGAAGTTTTCTAGTCGAATCTGCAACAGTCGAGTTTAGATTGCTAAATCCGGTGCCAATGCCAATGTTACCTATTCGATTTTCAGGATAAGCCAGGGTTCTATATCCATTTCCTGAAATGTAGTACTAGACCTGACTGAGTATTTGTATCCTTTAAATAAAAACTGTGAAGCACTGAATAATTTTTACGGAAACACGGACTTACATTATAATACCCAGAGGGGAACAAAATCAACTATTAAAGACACTACATTAAAAGTGTTACATACATATAGTTATGTAAAAATAGAGGTAGCTATTTCAACGTAGCAGTTTATGTATCACATTATTATATCCGCTCCCATACAGGGGGACTCAATTCCGAAATGCGAATTTTTGATAACTTTTGCGGTTCAAATTCCGGAGTCCTTCAATCGAAGGAATAAAAAAGGAACTAAATTACTTCAACCCAACCTCGAATGGGACGTGGTGGAGTGGCAAACGTATTCTGATTTAAATATCGCAAGACCTTTGGTTGAGTTCGTAATATTGGAGACAGGATGGGCCAGGACGGTATCCATGCTATATAGTAATGCGCTGGGGATTTCTGAAAGGTCCGGGCGACAGCAAAACGTGTTAGTTCGCTTTATTGAATATCAAGAATATGACGGGGTCCTAGGGGAGCGGAATATCGAAGGTCGCCAGAGTTTCGCATACGTTGCATTCTCAGCGGGGGTGACTTTTACACGTCCAGGTAATGGATTTTGGATGCTTATTGGACTTGCGTAAATAAAATTAAAGTGGCTTATATAAAAAGATGTTTTGCTCTAAGGAGTAGTATCCAAAGTTTTTCATATGTTACGATACCTAGGTATCATAGACCGACCTACGTTCTCAACTCGAACATTTTATATCAAAATAGGTACTATATTTATTTATTTCCATCTACTGTGATAAAAGCAAATGGTGAATTCAAAACATTTCACCTTTCTCTTTTCCCGGTCGCCATCAGTGCCCTACATTGTGTGTGTACGTTAGTTATTTAGTAACTTGATGTCATCAGATGATCTTCAGTTTTTTTGCTATCGGCTGTAGAATAAGAAAAAAATGCCTTTCAAAAAGTTTGTAAAGGGTTTATATATGATTTAGCTTCCTTTACATTTTTCCAGAACCAAATCTTAGGGAGAGCGTATTTACTATTTAAGGTTTGGTTAGCTTGACAACTGCAACCTCCTCTGTAATATTTAACACGTCTCTCGACGTCCCTTCAACGTCCAAAGGGCATTTACCTTATTCACAGATTTATCACCTGTCTGACTGATAGATGCACAGTCTCTCCTATCTTTTTGATAACTATCATCTATCATATTAACTGGAGTCTAATATTTTTGTTTAAATACTTTTTAAGCCATAGTTTTTTTTACATATTTACAGATAATTACAGTTTTTTCTACATTCCTACTAATAATACTCATTGTTATGGCGTATTTCACCATATTTAATCAGTTTAACATTTAAAATTCAGACAGTTACCACTACAGCTTTGGTATTATATTTCTAAAATAATTATTAAATCGCTATTTTAAAAGTTTAAATTTGTTGCCCTTTTATTCAATAATCAAATACCTACTGATTCACAAATTCTCTGCCTGTCTAAATGGTTTTAAAAAGCGTAATGATGATTTGAAAATGTATTTAATGGCCGGATCGCAGCTAGCGGATATTCGTGGTTACTGCCAATGTATGATTAATACTGCACTATTTGTTCCAAATGTTGTTCCATGTTTAATTACGCGCGCTGACCACTTTAAATAAACATTCAAATTTGAATTTAGAATATTTAATTTTTAAATTATAAAATAGATACTCATTTTAATACCAGCCAGTCATTTGCCAAACTCATTTATTTTTTAATTTATTAATTACCAACTTATACAAACAGCTTTAAAAATACTGCACAAACAAGTTATAGTTTGTAGAGGCTTATAAAACATAGCCTAATCGACCAATGATGATAAAATAACACAAGTCGCCTGTGTACATCAACTTATTCTAATAAATGTAATGTATATACTTGTATGTGTACAATAAAGAATTAAGAAGTAAAGCTTTATCAGAAAAATCCCACCGCGAACGAGCCAAGGCAGTGGTATAGTTTGGACACTTTATAGAAAACCTATACATGTCAATATTTGACAGGTATTACGGCTAAAGTTACACTAAAAAGAAGGTTCTATGTTCTGTCGGCTAGTTTGCGTGTTTCACAAGTATTCTGCCACATGTAGCAACGAAAACTGAATACTGAAACATTGCATATTGTCAATATGTTACATAGAAAACCGAACAAAATGGGCTTACATCCTTACTAAATCTTTACGTAGTTATAAGCAAATATGCGTAAATATGTAAGCTTTAGAAACTGGGTCTATTGTATAATATTTCGGTACGTGAATGCTGCCCGGGGGCAACAAAGTTATAATTGCACATAACTTAAATTTCTGAGCGTCGGCCTCCTTAAAACGACAGAAAATAAGCCGTTTTTACATAATTCTAGTTATTGAGCTTCTGTTTTATATTTAGTGCTAATATTTTAGGTCGCAAGGCCTTAGATTACATATATCGCCATACCTACTTAATTAGATTTTAGTAAGCACTCTGGATATAATAGTTTTTTTTTAATTGTACTTACTCCTCCACGAGTATCAATTGAAAACTTATACGGCACCTAAGAGAAAATAAATTACATACATTGTAATTCCAATATTATAAATCAGAGATTTTAGATTTTTTTTTTTTAGTACTTACTTATGATTATGAACTTATAATATATTCGTGATACATCACTTATTTATGCCTTCTTATAACCTAAGCACTAACAAATATACCCAAATCGAAGATCAACAAAACAAAACCAATTAAATAATTCCAATCAGCTAACAATACAATTAACAAATTGATTTACAAACTGCAATTCTAAAACACAACTTATATTTGGGTATCGAAACAATTGCAAGCGCCCTACCCTAGCGGAGAAACTTCTGGGAACAATAGCAGCGGCCATATTTCATTGTTTTCTCGCATCGAAGTCGCGCCTACGTTCCAGATATTTGAGCAAAACACATTTGTATTAGTTAGGAAGTTTAGTTCAAACGTAGCGGATGCGTTGCCGACTCTACTTTTGTGTTTTATGGACGATGTATTGTTTATGGAGTGTATTTATCAAATGTGTGGATTTTTTCGTTTGGTTATGACTTTTTGTATGGTCGTCTAGAGGTTTAGAACGGGTCGTGTAGCACGCGTGATGATTGAAACCCAGGGTAGTATCAACGTGGATATTTGAAAGTTAATTCTACTCTGACCGATCAAAATTATTGCCTATACAAAATACCTATCACGCTCAACGATAAAATACTTTAAACTTTTTGTTAGACAAAATAAATTGTTCTTATTTACCTACGCTCCTTTATCTTCAACACAATTATACTTGAACAACTAAATGAAACCGACTAGTATATTGAACTAAACAAAACAATAGCCTCCACAACTTGACCCATAACTTAAGCAACTTTAATTCGACACATCTCCCTTATAATATTACGCAACCGTATCGATTTCGGGACACCTCCCAAATGGATAATGTTTGACTAAATATCGGAACGTGAGGAACTTTTCTTTCTGAAGCAATGTTCTCCCAGGAGCCTTGATCCTTATGTAGTGGAGGCCGAGTCTTAGGTCGGAGGTTACTAACTTTGCCAGAATATTGTTATGGAATTATATTAAAGTAGACACGTTGATAAATATTTCTAGGTATATTTCTGTTACCTACATTTCTCCAGAGTAGTTAAGTAAGATATACATTTTATGTTGGACTTGCTGAAAGAACTTTTGAGCCGTGGGAATCAATCATGAATGTTGAGTTAAATACTGAATTATTGTAACAAAGTAAATACCGTTCTATTTTCTGAAAGAAATTAAACTTAATCCAAGAAATTTCTTATCATGTTGGCGTCTTAAAATAAAGAAAGAAATACAAACAAACAAATATAAAACCGAAAAAGTGACATCCAACAAACATAACTTACCACTATTTACCCTCCCCACTTCAATTCTTCACCCTTTTTATTTGCTCAAACCACAGAAATCCATGATAACAGTATTTACGCAGTAAATTGACCTTTACGACAAAAACTTCGTACAAGATATATTTCTCGAGGCAATTAAGATAGAACCCCCATAGTTAGATGGTGACATTATCGGGCCCACGGTGCCCACCGCTTCATTATTAATGGATAATACTAACTCAATATTATAACTGTATTGGGTAACAGATATTGGAAGTTGCGAGATTAGATTGTGTATTACGGAATATTGGGTATTTTTATGTTGCTGGTTATTATAGAATGGAGTTTTGTTGATGTTTTGGTTTGTGCGTTTCAAAGAAATGAAAACTTGTTTAGGAATATTGCGGTATTTCGTTGCCTAATGGGATTTTTCCTGTAACGTATGTTTTTTTTAGATTTTTATGAAGTTAGTATTTTAGGAGATATTTTTAGCAAGCAATATTTATGAAGTATTTTTGCACGCCACTCATTAGATTTTATAAGACACTTAGTAAACCTACAAAAATATTTAATTTGGAATATTTTTTACAGAAGATAAAGTTAGATGTATCCCTTAAATAACTAACACGACCCTTATTCTAAACAATCCAACGCTTCATTCCAATTCCACAAAACAAAATAAAAGCGAGCGAACTTTACACAAAAATGTAGCACCATTCCGTAGATACAAAAGTAAAGTGCTATAGAAAGAGATATATAAAACCACTCGCCAACACACACCATTACGAAAATTGTGCAAATGGGAAATAAACAAATTTACGCTTTAAACCCGTCGAGCAAACAGAAGGCAACAGAAAGGCAACTGAAAGGCTTCAATAAAGTTGGGAAAGTCATATTCTGATATCCAATAAAGGGCACCAACATTTTTATGGACCATTCGGAGGGACGAACCTTTTCTAAATTCTTTAAGTTCGTACTTTAATCTTTCAGCAAGTATTTTAGCCGCGGCTGAACTCCGCCATCTTTTATGTTGAGCTCGAGATATTTATGACAGGTCCTTCAATCATTTGTTATTGTGTGGATATAATGTATTATTTGTACTTTAGTGTTCCTATTTTTGTTAGATACGTCGAGGAATTTTTGTGGTTAGTTGTTTTCGTATTAAACGATTTTAAAGGAAAAATCTTCCCTTACTATTTTAGATACTAAGTATGTATTTGACTATAAGGAACTGGAGTTTATTGGTATTTGAATTTAGGATGGCCAGTTACAACATAGTATTACTTACTACTTTACAACCTTACCTACTTCTTAGTAGATATTTTATGTATTTACAATTGAAAACCGATCTAAGGCTAGCCATTGTTCCGATCAGTGATCATCCCTAATGAGATCTTACGTAATACCAAGAAAAAAGAACAATTTTAAATGTAATTATATCAAAAGAATCTTGTTCTATATACCTTGAAGCGATGAAGAGAATGTTCATCAAAGCCTGAGGTATTTTTCTTTAATAACTGCAAGCGTTATTATAATTTTAATTTCAGAAGAAATTATATTCTCGGAAACAATTTCAGTAAAATAACGGCATCGACAAGGTGCGCGTTATGAGGTAGTTAATTAGTGCGTAATTACAGACAGGCCGATTTTTAGACGTTAATGATAGAACAACAGTCGGAAATATAAATAATTTGAGCTTAATTTTGGAACTGTAGGTGTTTAATTATAGATATTGTTTAAAGTCTTTTTTGTATATGAAATTTGTACGCAGGTATTCCAGGAAACCCACATTATAGAAAAAAACATGTGTCGGGTAAGGTCTTAATATTTTTGTTTGGTATGTTCATTGCACATGGTATAACACCGATTGGCACTTATCCATTTTCGGCTTGCTCAAAGACAGGCTTTTGACATAATTATAATTTACCTGAATCTTTATCTAAATAATTGTCACTTACCCAATTATATAATTATGTGATTATAATGATTATGTGTTTATTGATTATATGATTTATGTGCTTACTGTAATTTGATTTACTTCATCTATTGAATTAGGGTAACCTGTAATGATAGATGTGTGATGTGTAATAAATAAATAATAAAACTCATAGCACCACCCCATAATAATATTTCACGACAACACCAACTGAGCGTTCTGCCATAAGGCAATTACAAATACAAAATGGCTGCCAAATAGATGCAAACTCATTGTTATACTAACATCACTGCAATACAAGGTCGTAGTGAAAACACTTTGACCGTAAAACGAGGATGGTTTGTATGCAAATGGAGTGTAGTTATTCACGTCACATAGTTTGAATCTAGGCGCGGGATGCTGGCTCAGCATCTTTATGATAGATAGCCGGCTGTGGGAACCAGATGGGTTTGTTGTTATCATGGGAAAATAGTTGACTGGTGATTATACTCGTATGTATTCCATGGCGTAAGTTCAAGTATGATTGTGAAAAACAATTTAAAAGTAACGAAGTGCTTACCTGATTTTCTTATTAAATAAAACTGATTTTATCAGTCAAATGATATAGTAAAATAGGTTTAGTATTGTATATGGGAACACGTTAGACACATAGATATTATGAAATTGATCAACAATTACAGGAAATAACGCGTAACAAACATACAAAAAAGCCTTCGAATTAAGAACATCCTCCTTTTTATGTCGATTAAAAAGGCGTAATACCTTGGAATCTCAGTCGATAATAGAAAGACAATTCTGATAAAACGATATCAGCTGTTTTTGACAAAACATTAATGAGTCCATCAAAGTCGGTTCAACAAAGTATTGAAAGCGTTTAGTATCTGATCAAACTTCGCTGTCTTAGTAAAATTCATTTCGAGATACCGAACTCTTGTCTGGCAACAAAATGATAAATTATCCAAGTTTATACGTTCAACTCACTGTCAAGGCACTTTGTTTATGCTTATTATCTTATTTTCGTGAAAAAAATGTGATTTTGCAATTAATTTGGATATAACAACCATTTAAGACGTATATAATTATTTTTAAGACTGTTCTTATACGAAGAATATATTATAGCCTTTAGCGGTAGTAATATTTTCAAAGGTTCAAATAAATTATTAATTTTTATGCTTTGTAAATAGACAATGTAAGATATTATACAATTGAATAATTTCTGGCTGCAAGGCTTTATTTAAACATCATAATAGTATTAAATTAAATTCTAAAAGTAACATCAAACAAAAAAAATTATAGAATATAGGTAGCGTTAAAAATTAAAATCTTGTTAAAGAAAATGCTTAAGTAAATACATTTTTAATAAGTCTATTTTTCAAAGGGGAATAAAGTGTTTGAGATAAACTTAAAAAGGTAAGGAAAATAGACAAGGCGAAGCACTACTAAGAATAGAATGTTTAGCTTTTAACACAGATAGTTAAGTTAATAATCAATAGCTTTCAGTTTTTCTAGACAATGTTTAATCATTGCTAATTTAAAATCTTAACAAAATTTATATGAACGATTTATAAGAGGTTTACTTAAACTTTGGATCGCTTAGTATAGACTCGCCCTAATTTCCGAGTACTAGATAGCTGATTACAAACCTAAGTTCTACTGTTGAAAACAATACCAATGTTAGTTTAGCCGTAAGCGAAGGAACTTCATCACTATTCCAACAAAAAGTTGAGAAATGCGTACAATTCTCTCAAAGGCGTGAAAGACAATACGTATCACAAAGTAGAGGAACGCAAAGTAAGAGCGTTTGCTTCCCAAGTACCAGGAATGCAAACATGAGCTGGAGGTAAAGCGAGCAAGAGACGCCGCGCAATCCATACAACATCCTAAATCACACTTTCAGCCCAAAGCAAAATCAACCATATCATCAAAACAGCACACTCGATTATCCATCGGCACAATAACAAGGTCGGATGCTCACATTTATTCGCGTAGTTGGAATGCGGCTGTTCCGTGATATGCTAAGCAAAAGCCAAGCAAACAAATTGGAAGCGACACATGAGAGGTGCACGAATAAAATGTTTCTTAAGAGAAATACAGAGGAGAACATTTTAAAATTATTCGCGCAAAATAAACATTGTAGGCTTTTAGATATTCAGGTCGGTAGCCTCGGTAGGGGAAGCAACGGTAGCGGGAAGTGCAGGTTAAACGGTTTGCTTCAGTATAATGTATGTATCGAGTGGGACTTGTTGCTCAACTGTTATGTAATAATTTACATACGCATATATCTGCTATCTAAGGCCTGGGGGTGATGGCTGTTGAGCGCATCGCCTACAGCTGCTGCACATAAAATAATGAAGAAAGTTTGACTTGCATTTAAGAGTTGCTTGTTGTAGCTATTTTGGGCCAGATTTTTAAGCAGATTGTGATGTGTTTTTAAAACAAAAACACTAAAAGGATTAAAAGGAAGGTTCATCGTTAAGAATTATCAAGTTCAATTTAAAGTCACTTTTCGAAGAACGATATACCTATAATCGAACTATGAAGTAAACATTTTTCAGATAACAGTTAAGGATAAACTTGTTTTAACCATACCATAGAAGTTTCTCATCGACTCGGAGAATACCATCTCCATACATAGATACGTACTGTGTAGATTGTGTAGTTACGAAAACAAAAACATAGTACAGATGTCGTTTGTTGTGTTTTCCCCCATGGAGTTAATCAGACATTCAGGCCATGTCAACAAAAGGTGTGTTGTGCTCGCCTGCGCACTACCTACTGTACCTACCCCTCACAGCTTGTACAAGTCACGTTTAGACATCACAAAACTGTGTCTAACAGATAGGTACTTGATTTAAAGATTTATTGAAGTCATACATGAAAAAATATATACTTTTTCAGTTAGGAATTAGGATGAAAAACTAATTGGACTCATGTATCAATTTCTGTGTTAAATATTATGAGTAAATTGGCAAGCTCACTGTAGCATTCTAATCTTAAGCAAAAAAAAAAAAACACGAGCAAACCTCACATGACACACTAACAAAGTTAAGTTAAAAATATTCCCACCAATAAATATAATATTTTTTATCGAATAATGTTGGTATGTTTTATTTTACAGAGTACGGTAGAAGGTAATAGTATCGGCGGAAGTGACCTCAATCCGTTGATGTGGAAAGTGCTCTCCATTCCGAGTTTTTAGGTTTCCCCTAACGTTGAAACGGAGATTATTGTTACGTATTTATTATGTGTCGCTATTAAGTTTGGGTCGCGTTTAATTGGATCACGTATTTCTTTACAGATTGGATTTTCGGATTTGGTTTGCTCTGATATCGGGTAGATAAATGTGCGTTCGGGTTCACTAGAACGTGTACCTAGTTCTGCTAAATTAAATGTTTTTTACTGGTGCCGTGTTATGTTGTAATCAAAACCACGGTCAAACGCAATTTCAGTGGTTAGGAAGTTATATACTAGGAAAACGAATCTTACTTCTAAGAAATAAAGGCGTCAGTCAAATGAAAATTGTTTTAATAATTTATTCTGTACCTAATTCAACAGTCTTGTGAAACTAGTGATGATATCCAATTATTATAATCGTGATTGCGAGCTGCTTTGAGCGGCAAGAACCTAGATATTAACTATGTAAAAACAAGTAATGAGATCCTAAAGAGACCGAGTTTCACTCTACCGACTAATTTTGTTTTTAACCGACTTCAAAATAAAGGAGGTTCTCAGTTTTTGTATAACATTTTGTAAATCTATTTAATTAATAAAACATTTTAAATAGTTTAGCGTTATTTATAAATAGTTATTGTATTTAATATGTTCACTTAGTCGATTAATAGTTTCATCTGCTTCGAAGGATTTTTTGTGATATTAACTTTTAAACGTAATATAATTCACGTAAATAAGCGCGTACATGCATAAATACCCATTTTTTTGGGCTTGATGTTTCGACCGGGTTACACCGGCCGTGGTCGTAAGCAGAATGATTTTTTTGAGAAATCCACTTTTCTATAGAGAACATCTCCATATCAACCCAGATACTTAAGTTTGTTAACTTAGTTTGATTCGTAGATTAGGGAAGAAAGATAGCTCGTTGGTCTCGCGGTCGACTTGTGTTACCAGGTGATTCCCGAATCGGGAGAACTGTAATTGGGTTGTTTGTTATTGTTAACGAAAAGGTGCAGTATGCTTAACATAATAGAACTTACCTTGAGGTTTTAATATTGTTGTAAGCAAGAAATGGATCAACATGCTAATTAACTATCGGAAACATGTACAAGAACAATAACGCCATCAAAATATAAATTTATCAAGCCAACAAACGTTGCCATCAAGAGCCAGGGCCGTGTCAGCAGAATTCTCTATGGAAGTTTCCGAAGCAGATTTATTCATGACTTGCCCAATATTTGATTGATCACCGTGTCTCAAGCAATCGAGCTGTTTGATAAACTTGCCGACCACTTCATTTCGTGAAAAAGGTTCTTGTTTAAACTTCAAGGCGGGATGATGCAGCTGTTTTTTTCCCTATAGGCGAAGAAAACATAAACTCCATTCAATTTTGTTAAAATAACGCTGCGAACGGAGAATTATTGCATCGTACGTAAATTCCTCGGAGGGTTCCATTACGTCAGATATATAAGTAATGCAATATAACGGTAAATGTATTTGCTGATAACACTCATGTTTTATGTACTTATCTTTTATGATTGTAATTTATGGAATCTGTATGTGCTATGATGTGGTTTGGGTCATGTTCGTAGATGCACATATTATGTAAACTGTTTTATCTCCACTTGTTGACCTTAAAATATTTTCAATGAGATACAATCTTGTAATCATTATTATTTTAGTTAGAGTAATGATTTACAGCAATTAATTTAAAAAAATTGCAATAAATTTCACTGCGAAAGCACAAATACGAACAATAGCTGCAAAAAATATCGTTCGTCATATTTATTTTAAGTTCCTACATTTCACTTTAATACTTCGGATAAAAGAACCACTTTACCTAATAGGATTTTGAATGATCAAAAGCGGAATATTATGTTTGTACTTGGCTATAAATAGGGAAGCCTGTTTTATTTCGTAGATGTCGTAAACGCGGATGAAGCTCGGACAAAACAAACGAGGGCCGAGTAAACAGTTTCAGGAATTATTGCAACCACTGAGTTATGCTGTTCTCCTCTTTGAATAGACCACTTGAGTATGTCTAAGATGCATATCTGCATGTTGTACATAAGTATAATTTAACATATAATTTAGAAATTGCTGAAATTTTTAAAGAATTTTTGGATTGTGAAAGTTCTTTGAGAAAATTACCTAGTTCATATTAGATGAAATCGTCAACCACACCACATCGCAAATATTATCATAGTAGTAAACGGCTCCTATTTCCACATTTGTGTTTTATTTTGGGATATTATTTTCCCGTCTCAATCTCAGTAAAAAGGTGAGAGGGGCACCCCAGTAGTTGTAGTCGAAAAGAGTCCGTTAAACACCCCTGCCTCACCCAGTTCGCAGGCAATCCATGAAGACTTCACAGGTCAAGAAAATGTATCAATATCCTTATCCTAAACCTATTTAAAGAAAGATAAAATAATCTTCGTTATTACTCGAAAAAGAACATCGTTCACTCAACGTCTACGAAGTTTTATGAACTGGGAAGTTATTTAGCATACCCCGGTCATTGCACTGCTGAGGGCTTTTTGATTGGCTCCCACAGTTGCTTTATTATCTCTCTGACTTGGTAACAACTTGATAATTGACTTTTATTTCTTCAGTTCTGAATATTTGGGATCTCGGAGTAGCGGCTGTGTTTTTTAAGACATGTTGTTTGAGCTAGTGTGGTTCATGTTAATACAGGTTGCGGTATACTGATTTTTTCTTTGCTTTTTAATTCACGATTATACCAAATTAAAATTCGCAAAAAAAAACCAACACAATGAATAGAAGGAATAACAGAACTTTTTTTAACACACATTTTTTACGTGATTTCTATTTAACCCTTTCCCTGTCCCGTGAATCACATATGAACATTTCCATTGTTTAACTATTGTGTCTACTGGCGGGTCAGGGAACCTGTTAATGTACCTACTTGTGCACTTCTTTTTATATTCTATCGATATTTTAATCTCACTTTCGCTCACGGATTCAATTAAAGATTTGCTGTAAGCTCATTTTTAATTTCTCGACTCTGCACCTATATTTTCATACTACGATAACAAATATCGAAAAACTAACGTCTCCAGAAACGTATAAAACAGTGTTTCGTCTCAGAATAGTACCAAATGCCTAGTATCAAACATACCCGCGTCAAGTCTACGTTTGACGTATTGTCAGTGCCATGACATAAACAGCTGGGACTCTTTCATCTTTGAGTGATACCGCCTGACGGGACGAAGTGATGGCCCTTTGTCATATGTACACTTCTTTATACGTTCCGATGTTGATTGAGAATGTTTGAGATGAATCGGTTTTATAGAGTAAATAGAGCATTTTTTGGTCCTTGAACACATTAGTAACTTTGGGTCCCCAGACAATCAAGTGTGACTTGATGACAGTAGATAATTTTGACTGTATATAGCTGCATACGCAACGAAGACTTCATTACAAGTCTGTTGCAGTATTACATAGTGGTAATAGTGAACGTCATTTGCAGTGTTTCTTTGAAACTCTATATTTGTAATTTATTGCAATAATGTAGAATTTTACGTATACACAAAAATGACTGCCTCGTCGGCCTAGTGGTTCTAAGCGCGACTGCTACGCTAGAGGTCTTGGGTTCGATTCTTAAGTCGACCAAGGTGTTATTGGGTTTTTCTATGAAATTCGCAGTAGCAGGTCGGAGTTTGGATTTGTGCCCGGTTAGTGACAATAGGCTCGCCCCCTATTACATGGGACCTAAATAACCGGCGAACTGTGGGTGTACATTGGTACACCTCTGCCTAACCCTTCGTGGATATAGGCGTGATGGTATGTTATGTTATGTTTTACACAAATAATGATTTACTCGATGTGGGCATAAGTAAGTTGTATTCATTATGACTCATTAGGTACCTACAATACTTGACATATACATATATTAGTTATAGTTATTTCACTAAAACAGTTCAACCAGCCCAATTTTTTTATATCGCAACTCGTGTAATATCTATAGTGATACTTCTAGATCTAAAATACTATTGAGAGTAAAACTTCTGAACCACAAGCTGGAATAATCTTATACTAAAAGCTGTAGATATGAAAAAGACTAATAGCTTTATTATATCTTGTCTCCCCTCGCGTCCTCTGCCGATATATCTCCGGCTTAACTAAATCCCACCTATTATATTTTTATACCTAATCTCTTGTCTCTTGTGGTCGCTATTACAAAATTTACCCAACGATGAAATAATAATGTAACATTGTTTTTGTTGAAGTGTCGAGATCTAGGTACCTACTTATAATATTTAGTGATTAGTTAGTTAAATAATAAATAAATAAATGCGGACAACATCACATACATTGTTTTGAACCCAAAATAAATAGCTTTAAGCACTTGTGTAATTGAACTCAGAAACACGAAGGTACCACAAATACTCAGAGCCGAGATAATGTAGAAAATGGATTTCTACATTGGCCCGGGGATCGAACCCGGGACCTCAGAGTGAGCGGCACCTAGAAAACAGGTGCGTACGCCACTCGACCACGGAGGTCGTCAATTTAGTAAGTTTGTTGTTCATTTAGTTTTAAAAGTAGAAATTAAATCCTAAACTGATCTTGTAACTCTCACCAAATACATAGGTTTAATTACTAATAATTATAATGATTGAAATAACAATTGCCATGTAGACATACTGCAATGTAATTACAATTCTATCATCGAATTAGTGATTATAAATGTACAATTAGTGGAACTTGAATGCAACTAGTTAACACTCCTTGTACTAATTAGGGGTTGAACAATAGTTTATGGTTTGATTTGAGGCATTGTCCTCCAATAGGTAGCTACATAGCTTATAATAATCGCTTCAATGTTATTTGATTGACAATGCGAATGGCCGGTGGCTAACATTCGGTGATCGTATTAACGTAACCAGATTATAATGGTACAACCCGGATTATGTGATAACTAGTCGTCGGAGGTTGAATACTGGGGAATTGTGTTAGTGTACATAAAATTGATATGCGTATGTTTATAGTTTATATAGGTACTGCAAAAAGGAGAGTTTTCTCAACTTTAGTTTTAACAATTATTAGCAGGAGATTATATAATACTGCCTCGTTGGCCTAGTGGTTCTAAGCGCGACTGCTACGCTAGAGGTCTTGGGTTCGATTCTCAAGTCGACCAAGGTGTTATTAGGTTTTTCTATGAAATTCTCAGTAGCAGGTCGGAGTTTGGATTTGTGCCCGGTTAGTGGCAATAGGCTCGCCCCCTATTACATGAGACCTAAACATACCGGCGAACTGTGGGTGTACATTGGTACACCTCTGCCCAACCCTTCGGGGATACAGGCGTGATTGTATGTTATGTTTTGTTTTTTTAGATAATAAAATAAAAGAGAGTGTTCTCCTTAAAATTAATTCCTCAGGCTAAGTAGGATGTTTTTGAAGTGTTCCGACTTACTACAAAAAAGAAGAGGTTCTATGTTCCCCTGTATGTATAATGTTTTTATCATTATAATACGTAGAAGTATGCGTCGTCAAGTCGTAGCCATCTCTAAACAAGTCTATTTGGTGTATAAAATTATTTGGAATGAATTATTAAACATGTCTTAATATGACACAAATTAAAACATGCTTACTTTAGTATTTATTAATCAATAAATTTTCTAGTAAAATATATCTGATAAAATTAAGAGCATTATCGCTTTTGCATTAGACTATTATACCTAGAAAACGTAACCCAGATCTAAGGATTATGTGTAAGCAATTTCGTCGAAAGCATTTCCAAGTATTTGTGTTATTTAGACGGGCCTGTTGGTCTAGTGGTTAGTGACCCTGACTGCTATACCGGAGGTCGTGGGATCGATTCCCGCCCAGGACAAATGTTGTGTGATGAGCATGATCATTTGTTCTGGTGTCTGGGTGTAATTTATCTATAATATGTATGTATTTAGAAATATATAAGTATGTTTATCAGTTGTCTGGTTACCATAACACAAGCTCTGCTTAGCTTGGGATCAGATAACCGTGTGTGAGTTGTCCCAGGATATTATAATTATTATAAATATTTATGAGAGTACATTGTCTTCCAAAATAATTGGTTTTGCGTAAACGATCTGGGAACCAAAATACCCTATGTAGCTAGATTATCCAATTATAGATGAATAGACCTAAAAGGAGATGTTTTATGCTCTTTGACGAAGCAGGAAAGGGCATGATAGCCAATAATTTCTATCGTTAAACTTTCACTCAGAGTCTTCTTTACTTCTTATTCAGCATTTCATTACATGTGACTTAATTGAGTGCCATTAAATGAACGACATACAAACTGAGGTAGGGCTTTTTTTAATCATAATTTTTAGGGTTCCGTACCCAAGGGGTAAAACGGGACCCTATTACTAAGACTCCGCTGTCTGTCTGTCCGTCTGTCTGTCTCCAGACTGTATCTCATAAACCGAAAGGTACCACAAACACCCAGACCCGAGACAATGTAGAAAACTGAGTTTCTGCATTGACCCGTCCGGGGATCGAACCGGGGACCTCAAGATAAAAAATATGGCGCACGTAAAGTGTATTAGTTGGTTGATATTCCACGCTTCGTGATAACTAGAAAGCTGAAATTTTCACAAATGATGTATTTCCGTTGCCGCTATAACAACAAATACTAAAAACCACATAAAATGAATATTTAAGGGGGGCTCTCATACGACGGTGGTACGGAACCCTTCGTGCGCGAGTCCGACTCGCACTTGGCCAGTTTTTATTTTACCACTTCTCATTATGTTTTTGGAAACCATTTATAAAACCCCTTATTTTGACAACGTGCGAAAAACATAACCCTTCTTTGTCAGTCGGGTAAAATAAGAGAACATCACTACTTACTCTGTCTACGCATAAAGTCGTACGCATACATTTTCATCATAAAATCTTAGGGCTGGACTGTTCCATGTTATTAAATGCTATGTAGATAAGGTATGCCATCGGTATTTCATCATTAAAATATTGGAGCTCCAGACTGTAATTACAATCTTGACTGACTGACATCAGATTTTGGTCAAGGGCAAACTCTACGTGAAATATAAGAGAACATATATTTTTGATAGTATATTAACATGGCTATTTGATTGTAATACTATTATTATGATGTTGTATGGAGTTGGCATGACTCCTTGAGGCAGTATAGGAGAGATGAGAAGCCTTTTAATGGCAGAAAGACAGAAATCTTATAACAATAAACATTATAATAATTAATGTTTATTGTTATAAGATTAAATAATTTCACCATTCATTATAATATGTATTTGGCATTGGAATTTATTTGTACGTGACTTGGGATAATATCTGCAATTTCGAACACACACAACCCGTAAAAGATTTCATCAACTTACTCTAGAATTCTATATAGAGCAGATAAAATTCTATCTTCTGATATTGGTCCCGGAAAAGCATAGAACTGGCGACCCTTACAAAAAAGCTCGATCACACTGTAACTGAAACTGATTTCTCGTGTAGTGTACACAAACAACTCGCCACCAACCAAACAAAAGAACCAATAATTACCCAAACACATTATGTATTAAAAGGGGCTTTACAATTATGCAAGTACAGTTAAATACACCTGTCTGAACTGCTCTAGTTATCAAGGTTACTAGAAGTGGGAACTAACAGCACTGATTACTTCTAATGATAACGTCAAGACACGGCAGACAATTAGCTGAACGGTAACAGGTCATTAGTTGGCAGCCGAGTGAATAGACTTGAAATATAAAAGAATATACCAAAGTGAATTATGTATGTTATTCCTGTTTGTTTTTTTAAAAGGGCTAGTAAAAAAACGAAGATTGAAGAATACGTGTTATCGAAGAATTTCGGGATTAATTTAAGTTATTGAAGTTTTAAACTACTAAACGAGATATTCTTTGGCTTAGTAATTTTAAGGGTATGTTGGGTATGGTGTCTATTCAATGTAGTATATTATCATAGTATTTGAGAATTCACAGGTTTCAGTATTGTCCTGTATTTACGAACATATAGCACAAAGCGCTCAGCTCTCCAAAACTATGTTGCTTCGGTTCCGGTCTCACAGGTTTTAGCAGTCAAAAAGTATTTTTTGTAATGCCTAGAAATGTTGTTTTCTAAAAGTAAACTTACAATTATTTTCCTAAAAAAAATACGCCACTTTCCTTATATAGCAGACCAAGCACACACGAAGAACGAGAATCAAAGTAACATTAGTAGTTTTAAATCAGTATTAATAGTGTGTTCTAGATTGTTCTCGGTTAAGACACCACTTTACTGCGGATCGCAGTAGTCATAGGGATTACGTCAGACAGACAGATAGCGGTAATTTAATAGAAGCTTTTCATTCCCGAGCGTTGTAAAAGTCGACCCAGAAAAAGTGAGTGCGACTTGCTATGTGGGCCACAATTCTGTATAGTATGAATATTATACAAAAAAAATCTACTATATTGTATAATATAAATAGCTTCCACATAATATAAAGTGAAATATAGGTATTATTACGCGAAGAAATGTTTACATTTATTTTTTAATAACTAAAATACTAAACACATTTGGATAAATATATACCTTAACTATCTTGCTCACGTCAGCATTCAATAGAAATAATTATTATCGGATCATTCGTTAAGAAGCTATCATGATACAGACAGACAGACACTTAAAACTTATAACCTAACGTTTTCTGCGTTTTGGGTTAAAAATTGGAAAATAGATACTGTAGGAATACTGTTTCTACCTTCCTTTTACTATTGATTTTTAACGTTTTACCTCTTCTAGCAATATTATCATATCCACACATTCATGTATCGTTGCAGATGTTCGCACGTGTAGACGAAACTCGAATAGTGTCTAACTTTATCGATGTAGTCTAGTAGCAATATATTGTACACCTCCCACATACTTCGCGAGCTAAACGTTGATTAAAATACCGAGAAACTTATAGTGCGTTGCTTAAGTTGGAGATTCTTTGAAGAAATTCTAGGGTAAGTAGAAAGCCTGAAAATTGACGATCATTGTATAATCGACCGATGAGTGGTAACATGATGGTAACTTGGAACATTTCGTCTAGGCTGTAAGGTTCTTAGTGGTTAAAAGGAGTAGCTGAACCATGCTACTCAAGGTGTATTCTAAAATTTTGATAGCCAGTGAAAGGAGTAGGTTCACATCTTACACACTTTAATAAATCTAAAATAAGGTACATAATGTGGTCACAAAGAATTTTATGTATTTTGCAAACTTTATTCTATTAATTAAAAACATCATACATTAAGTTCATTTCAAGCTTTAGTTGGTCTATACTATAATTATAATTTCCATGATTTAAATTTGGACACTGGAATGTCTGTTTAAATATTTAATTTTGCTGACTATGGAAAAAAAGAAAAAAGCTATATTCTTACAATTATATTATTGTTCTAAAGCTTTTGTACTTATATGGCAACAAATCACAATAGTTATTGTTATAAAAACTACTCAAAATCAGATAATATCTTTATCGTTTCAAGCGGCTTTGCAAATAAGGCCTATAGCGACGCGAAACTGAAATAATAGCATTGACAAAGTGGTACTTGGTACGTGCAACTGCCTCGTTGGCCTAGTGGCGCTAAGCGCGACTGCTACGCTAGAGGTCTTGGGTTCGATTCCCAAGTCGACCAGGGTGTTATTGGTTTTTTCTATAAAAATTCTCAGTAGCAGGTCGGAGTTTGGATTTGTGCCCGGTTAGTGGCAATAGGCTCGCACCCTATTACATGGGACCTAAACATACCGGCGAACTGTGGGTGTACATTGATTGGTACACCTCTGCCTAACCCTTCGGGGATACAGGCGTGATGGTATGTTATGTTATGTTATGTTACAAAGTGGTACTTCAAGGACCTGACGGCATTCAAATCAAAATAATCTGAGCTTAAAATCAGTAAATACATTTATTTATTCTGAAAGCATTTTTGGGCATCTATAAATAAACGTGAGCGTGCAGTCGTTCTGATGACGTCACTGCCTCGAATGCATTCACATATTATTAAGCGAGTTGTGATCCACATCTCAGACTTAAAGTCATATATTCCTCAATTTTCAAATGCCTCAAATTTATGAATATATGAACCGAATCTTATGGAATGTGTGAAGATAGAAAGTATACAGACAGTCTAAATTACCATCAAGTGTTCCTATCTAGATTTAGTTTAGTTAAAGGTATGAAACTATATATATATATATATACATCTATATACGTGGAATCTATGCGTAAGTAAAACGTAAATAGGTGGAACTTATAAATAAGAGTAATTGAATGTCATTTTTGGAATTAACTTCCGTACAGTGTGACTTGACCTTAAATCCACATTCTACAGTAAATAAACTAATTAAAAATATAACGGAACAAATCAAGCCTTTAATTAACGAAATATAATTATGTTATGTTTCTTTATTAGGGCTGTTTGTGACTAGTAAGATCTTCCCTTGGGGTCGTTTTTTGCTCTTCTCTTTATGTAATTTCTTTTCGAATCCGTACACGGAGTAGTATGGGAGAGGCACCACGGTCGACGATACTGGCATTAGATCTGCAATAGAGGAAAATATGATGATTAATTAAAAAATATAAGGGTAGATAAATATAAAGGTAAATATACATTTATTTGTAAGAATATGGTACAGTAAAAATGTTACAATCATTTTGATCCATAATATTTTATTCATATTGACAAACACATACAGGGTGTTACTGAAAGGGTATATCTATCCAATAAGGGTGAAGAGTACATCTAGTCTAAAGTCAGTTTAGAAAATTTTAGCTCGAAATAAGTTAATTTAATAACTGATATCTAATTTTTCGTATCAAATATTTGACATCAAAAACTCTTTACCTTTTTGGATTAAAAACAACAATTACTATCTACTAACTATTAGAAACAACATTAACTTGCACATCGAACAAGTATTTATGCTGTTCAATTATTTATTAAACAGTACCTATCTCAATTTATTACCACAGTCGCTGATAATTTTCATAGTGATTTAAACATAGCTTTATGATCTCTTCGCTAATACCTTTTAAATGTATTTTATTTCCATGCTAAATGGTTTATAAGATACAGTCTTTTGGAACACTTAAATTGATATACACAGTATCCGGTAAAGAGACCGACAAACTATAGGGGTTGATGACCTTAGGTCAAAACCTACCAAAAGAACACAACATACAATACATTGTATGTATGCAGTTACAAGTATTTTTAAGTACAAAAATACCAGGCTGTTTCTTCTTCACACATCAGAGGAAACTCTAGCCTAAACACAGCTCGAGTCAGTATTTGAGAACTCTGACAATTCTCACGGACAGAGTCGCGAACATTGCCAGTATGTAAGCATCGGATTGAAAGTTTCCCAGGACCCATAAACTGGTGAGAGGTGACTTAGGTACGTATCTAGCACTCAGGTTTACGATACAATCTAAAAGGTTACCTAAATGTTTTGGTTAGGTTGCTGATAGAATTTATGTAAGGAAAATGAAGTTTATGGAACAGCGAGTGATGTAGATTCTTATGAAGCCATATTCAATTGAACTGTGACGAATTAAAAGTATTTCATATATCGATTGGTTGACTATTATACACCAGGGGGATTCAAAGTATATAAAAAAGCGTTACCGAGAATCTGGGCTTATTATGATAGCGGAAAACAAAAGAATTCATGTAAGGAAATCAACGCATATGCTTAGAGAACGAGAAAATATCAAGAGATAAGATTTTTCGTATTATAATAAAAAGTTATTTACCCATACAATTAACCTGGTTATCCTTGTTTAGTCTCAAATATTTCATCCTTGGATAATGTATGTAATATTTTTCTCAGTAAAGGTGAGAGCCTAATTTAACGCTCAAAATCTTATCTCTTTTATCCAATCGAAGTGGATTTTGGTTATCTTTGTATAGAAATAAAGGTGTGTTACTTACTGAGGTAGTAACATATTTTATGTATAAAGAGGGTCGATGCGATTAACGTTACCAGGCGAATCTATACTAATATTATAAAGAGGTAAAGTTTGTGTGTTTGTTAAATTGTCAGGGGTAATCTCGGAATCTACTGCACCGATTTTAAAAATTCTTTCACTAATAGAAAGCCAAATTATCGCTGAGTGTCATAGGCTATATAAAAAAAAAAAAAAAAAATTTTTTTTATATATACCCCAATAGAAGTATCTCCAAATATATTGATTCTACAATAATGATACAGAAAATTTGCGTTTTAATTTTACTGATTAACTAAAAAGTATTATAAATTCCATTTCTTTCAGTAAATAAATCGATCTTAGTCTCATCCAATTTGATATTATTTCGTGTAAGATTGTTAAAATAAATAAGAATCCTGTACAAAAGTGATCTAGGGTTAATCTATACTAATATTATAAAGAGGTAAAGTTTGTGTGTTTGTTAAACGAAAAATTAAAAGGTTTTTACGTGGTAGTCCGTTTTGTAAAGAGAATCGGAGAAAAACTCATCGTTATACGTGAAGGCCACAGCGTGCCACAGCAGCGCGGCAGCGGCGCGCGATGGTTTCGGCTTATTTCGGTTCGCGTTCGTGCTCACTCGAAGTTTTTACTTTTATATCCAAGCCCTGTTGGAAACTTGGAAGAAAAAATACTTGCATAGGAAATTGAACCGTGATTTCGTATGAATAAGGAGCACAATCGCGTTTACAAATAAATACTTGCAAAGACAAACCAGTAAAGTAGAATAGACTTCCATACGAAATTCAAGGTTAAAAATAAAAATCAAATTGGAAATTTGTTCCTTACTTCCGTATATCCGATGTCATTATTTATTATTTTCATAATTTAATTTTTTATTTACAATTCAATATGTACTTAAATCTAATACAAGAACAAACAAAGACTAAAATTAAATCTTATATAGATAAATAAAACTAACACTAAATACTCATCGTCATCCCTGTCAATGGCGGGAAACGTGCCCAGAAGGCTGGCAGCATTGCCACGTTGAATGGCTATGCCGATTCTCTGTGCAAGGAACAAACCAGCTCTCTGATCACGAGTAGAGTCTACCAAACGTTTTGACAGTTCTTTAAAAAGATTTCGTGCACTCGGACCCCATGACCCGAGCGTTTCAACCCCAAACGGCTCGAAAATATAATTACCCATTAGGTTATTATACTTTCGCCGTTTAAGGGTCTCCGCTGCTCCAGCAGCAGCTCCAGGAGAGGCCGCCGAACTTAGAACGTGGGATGGCGCAAGGGTGTCGACGCACGTTGCGTCCCACACCAAAGGCCGACCCAATTTCCAAGGCAACAATGACATACCGTCAGGTCTCTTACCATCGCTGCGCACCAAACCATTGGGTTCCAAAACAGCTGGTACACCGGCAATGACAAGAGCACGACGAATAATGTCATTAATATTTATAATTTATTTATTATTGTATTTGCTTATTAATTTGAATAAACTTCCTTGGAAAATGTTTTTCTTATATTTTATTGTTAAAATTGGTATTGTATCTGTTTGTTTCCCAAATAAAATAAAATAAAATAAAATAAAATAAAATAAAATAAAATAAAATAAAATAAAATAAAATAAAATAAAATAAAATAAAATAAAATAAAATAAAATAAAATAAAATAAAATAAAATAAAATAATTATTAAATAAAATAAAATAAAATAAAAAGCAAGTCATCTTTACAGTGGCTTTCCAACAAAGATGAATCATCGTTCTCGCTCATACTTTTATAATCGAGAACGATGTATTAATATTGCAAACGCAACGAGTGTGCGCCGCTCTCTCTAGGCCCGAACGCGGCCGAAGTGGACCGAAGCGCGGCCACGCCACGTCACGAATCAGCGTCCAGCGAGACTCGGGTGGACTCGGGCGAGCGTCGAGCCCCGACCGGAGCGAGTCCGAGTCGTCCGGCCGTATAAAATACTTTGAAGTCTTGCAAGTATTTCGGGTCGGTACCTGGTGTACGTACTTGGAAGCAAATACCTGGTGTAAAAACCTGGTCGCGTAAATACGTACCTTCCCTAACTCTTTACGCAGCGGTTTTGTTTCGTGTAGATATTAATTTAGGTTATAGGTATTAAGTTAGTTTCATGTAGATATTAATTTAGGTTATAGGTATTTAGTTTTTTGCAATTAGGTTAGGTTAGGTTGTTATTTTGAAATCATAACTTCTGTCAATATGCCTAAAAGAAAATCTCAACTGTCTCGACATACATCCCAGACACGAGCAAGACAGAGACAGAGACTCGGAGAGACTTCCTCTGAGTATGAACAGCGCCTTGCGAATGAGACAGAATATAGATCGCGAGCGCGTAATAGAGAGTCTAGCACCGAAAGGTCTCAGCGACTGGCTTACTCTAGACAGTATATGGCAGATACACGTGATAGGGAGTCGAGCATAGAGCGTTCCCAGACTTGGTCTTCATGGAATTCGTTAATCGGAAACTCCGAATTCGTTAATCGGAATCTCGGGAATCTTCTTTCACGAATAGAAAGACACATTATTGCTGAGTGTCAATTTTTACATGGTAGTTCGTTTTGCAAAGTGAATCGGCGAAAAAACATTCGAATGAAAACGTTTCTTACGAACGCTGCCTTAACTATGAAAGATATATATTTTTGAACATTATGCCCAACGAAGTGGGCACGGGTCAGCTAGTTTAGAAATAAAATGTTTGTGGAGAGGTTCGAAATGTTTAATATTACCTTGAGGCTTCTGTTCTCTTCTGTTTTTTTTCTTTTTTTTAACCAGATATGAACTGTTAGAGGATATATTTTCTGACCTGTGTTTTGGTTAAGAGTTTGGTCAGAAAAACGCTTTTTGATATTAAATTTGAGTATGCTTTAAGTACTAAAATTCTAAAACTAAACCAATGTCTAATCTAGTCCAATAGTCTTAGCATGTTATTTCTTAATTAAATACAGACCTCTGTTAATCTGTATACATCAAGATTTTGGACAAAATTAAACCAAACAGCCTTCATGCATTTATATTTTACATTTTTAGTCAAATTTTGTTAACACGGTGCCTCTGTTTAATACCAATGCTATTTTGTTTTAAATTCTTATATGTTTAACGACTGTTAAGGCAACAAGGTCGTATAATCGACCCTAATCATGTGAAGATAGGAACAAAATTGGCTTGTTTTTTTGTGTCATTTTACTTCCTCATTCCAACTTTGGGCAATTGTCGCAGAGATTATATTATGTTTACCATTTACACAAAATACCCTATACCCTATATATTATACCTACATAGTTCGATACCTGGAATAAAATGACTTTAGCTGATATAGGTGATCTTATAGATAATAACTTATAATCCTAAAAAATATTTAATAGCAAGGATAAAAATATTTTTTTACTACTCACTTCTATAAAACTAGTATTTTTTTATCACTTTTTGCTTTATAAACATTATCCTTATCAAAAGTTACTTAAACTGTATCATTAAAGCTTTAGTTAAATTCTTGACCGTGGCCCGAGGCTGCGCGTGCGCAAGGCCGCGCAGACCGCTTACTGTGCGCGCGAACTTATGTTAGCATGCATTCTGATTATGTAATGCACCTGTGCGTGTTTGATGACACTTTCAAATATTTTAGGTTTAAAATATTTTGTATGAATATTTGAATAATGAGGAAGAACTTAACAGTTATTTGTGTTTTAATATGAATTTGTGTTAGATATTGCAATTAATATTTTAGTAGAGGACGGATTAATCAGTTTACTTTATTTCGTCTGGTTTAAAAATATTATTTGTTAAATTAAATTAAATTAAAAAGTGTTAGATATATTATCAATTTTTTAATTATTTTAAAGCACATTTCTGCTTCTTGGTTAAATAAGAACATCATAAAATCGCTACAGTTTTTGCATTGCTTATCATTTATTCGATTTCCAAATAAAAAATCTTTTTTTCTTACGAAACATAATACCTACTTGCAATCAAGAATTAGTTACTAGTTAGTAGTGTCAGTTATAAAATAAAATGATTATGAGCGAATGTAATTTTATAGGTAGTACAAATGATTGTTATATTGAAACATACAATAAACCAGTCAAGAATCTCAAGTTACCTTTAAACTCCGTACAAAATGATATGTTGCGTAGTTTTATTAAACATTCTCGCGTTCGTTTTGCAAACACGACTTTGTGTTACGCAAGGCTTGCTACCGTATCGGACAGGCTGCATTGACCCCTGACTTATTATAATAAAAATATCTGTATTTTGTGAATTACTTTATTTAATAATACAAATGTAGTTTTTCCTGGTTTTGACAATAATGTTTATTTTCTGCTCTTTTTGCATTCGTCTCCATTTATTATTTCTTCTTGTCTTTTTCAATTAATTTTGTTTCTTTTAAAAGAAATTCTTTCTACATATTTTATACTAGAATCAAAAGAAAAAAAAAATGGACACTTGCCATAGCTATGTGCAATACTCTAGAAAGTTAACCAAACATTGGATATTTACCCAAAATCTATACTATGCCTTCACATATAGACACATTACTCAAATAAAAATATTTCTACTGAAAGATTAACATAAAATATAATTAATATTAATTGAGATGAGTCCCAAATAGATAAAGCCTGATCCAAGACAGCCCCGTTCGAAAGTGCACCACTCTGTGTCGTGCACAAAGTGATCAAGGTAACGCGAACGGTCAACTGCTTAATGTTTTTATATATAGTTTTGTGTAGTGTTTACAGTTATTTTATACCACTTTTACAATAACACAGTGATATTTTTCAATATGTTTTTTATTTTTATCAGACCTCCATAACCCGTTTTATTGGATAACACAGTGTTCTAAAGTAAGGCTGGTCGTCAGTATTAAAAATTTAATGGACACTATTTTTGAGATTTGGTATTTTTTTTTCTTTCTTATAAAGTTGTTTATTTACTAAGTAACCAGTACAAAAACAATAAACCTAAATAATTTAACTCTAGCAAAGTAAACTTTAAGTTTATTTTAAAGGTTAAGTTATTCAAAATATTGAAAAGGTCACCAGCCTGCTTAGAATTTAATGTGTTTATTTACGTGATTGCAATAATAGTATAGTGGCCATGTTATAATAAGGTTGTATTGTACCTAAATGTCCAGAGTTCGAATCAGGACGGCCCTGTTTGAAAGTGCACCAATCGCTGTTAAGAGATACCAAGGTAACGAGCAACCTGCGCCTGCGCTGGGTCAGGTTGCAGAATCAGATAAAGTTGTGTTTTAAATATTATTTTTGTTATCTTGAAAATTTAGGTCAGATCTGACTTATAAAACAATTTTTGTCAATTATTATTATATAAATATTATTAAACAAAATATATTGATAAAATGTTATTGTATTTTTATAATGATAAGTCATGTTGATAATAAATATTATGATTTTTAAATTAGTCAATACGATATCAACGTTGTATTATTCTTTTTCAACTTACCATGCAGGACATCGAGTAAAAAAACCGCTCATAAAAAATAGATTTTTAAAGTTTAATAATATTTTTTATCAAAACATATAATATTTTAATTACACTTCTTAAAAATCATTGTATACAATACAGAATTTTAAATACAAATTAAAATCATAAAACTCGGTTCAAATAATGATGCTCTGTGTTTAAAACACAGAGCGAACTTTTTCGTAAAAGCAATAAGTGGCCATCAGAAAGAAGTAGGGAAAAGCTCAATATTTTACCAATTCGAAGTCCAAACAAAACAAAAAAAAAAACGATTCAATACGCACCAGGTTTCAAAACATTGTCTGAGTCTCGCCGGTACAACATCCCGGAACACCACGTGAAAAAATAGCCGAACAACACGAAAACCAAACAAAAATTCATCGTTTAAATGGCACGTATATACCAGGATCACAGAACGCGACAGGAGATATATTTCAACCTGTATTTATTTGACACTCTTCCGTGTCGCGGCGGGCGTTCTCGAGCTCACTCGAATAAAGTATTGAATGTATCGGTGACATTCTCGATACGGCCGGCTGGCATTGGAGCTTGGAAATCTAATATGAATACGCTTTTGGTAAATACGTTTTAGAGTCGCAGGCGTATACCGTTGGCCGGGATCACCGACTCCTCTGTAAATAACGTCAGACATGTGCTTAATAAAATCGGGACATTCAAATTCGGAGGTGCATTTTATATGTATGTACTCCCTCCCTTTTACTCTGTCTATAATGTTCTACGTAAGACGGGGAAATTAGATTTGTTTGAACGTGCGTTGCCTGTGCTACTTGTTTTATGTTATTTTATAAAGCCACCGTGTCAAAAGTGTACGTAGCTTTATGAAAAAAGTTTTTCATAGGAATATGAAGGTGAAATATCATGTTGTACGGTTTCGATTAAATTATATAGTGCGAGTAGGAACTGAATGTAGGTCAGCAAAAAGTTTGCTCTTAAGTCCGGAGACCGATTCTAAAATGCTGATAATAATATTTATTGCAGTTGTTGGCAATAGAACTGTACATTTATAAAACAATTTAATGTAGATTAAAAACTGAGTTTGACTGTACTTATGATTCAACAATGCTGTCATCATAACAAAGCATTGGAAATGATTTTTGCTCAACTTTTACTCATAATAATTGAAGATACCAAAAACATGTCATGACTAATCCAAAATTTTTTTTTTTTGTGTTTTTATCTTCTAAATAACACTATAATTTGTATATAATATCAGAGAACAAACTATAACCGTAGCAGAACAGCAATTCCATTTTCTTAGCTACTGCATCTTGATATTCGATGTCTGTCGGGTTCGCTTCGTCCCGACCGCGACACCGTGAGCTTATCTCAGGGAATACACGGCGCACGTATGTCGCACATATCTCCACTGACTCATTTTTATACATACATTATTTTGATTAAATATACTTAGCTACTGCCTAGCTTCTTGCTGTAAGGCGTAAGCTTGTTGGTTTTTAGTCTCAACGGGATCAGGTAGTCTTTTGCATTGAGCGACTACCTACCTATCTGACCATCACTCTATTGCTCATTTTCTGGGTTCTACTGTATTTCAAGGCTTCCCAAGTCTATAGAACCCCTTGACAGTGCGTTTACCTCAATATATATCGTTGGTAGAACTAGCTTTAGTTGCGTTGGTAAATCATGATACCATGATAAATTCTGTAAAGTTATTTCAAAACGTTCTGGCATAGCAACAAGTCTATACAATATTTTGTGCCCACGTAGTAATTAACAATAGTCATTTATAATCAACAGATTACCCAGTCCTCTGCTAAAATTTTTTTTTTATTAATTTACCAGATTTGTTGCAAAAAAAAATACAAAGTGAATAGCTATGCTTTGTATGTAGAAGTGTATATACTAAAGTGGTTGGAGGAGTTAATAGTAAGATTAGTAATGCAACACGCAATGTGTTAATAAGACGGCTAATTAATGTATGGCTTATCTAACTCCCAACACTGACAATTTAAATTCAACAAGAAATAGACGTATTTAGTATAAATTTAAAATAACGCTTGATTTTCATTAAATAGTCTTTTTAAAAATTTTGAAATAATTTCTGGTCATTATTTATTAAAAGATATTTATTTCAAAGGTGATTCCAACATTAAAATGTAACATACACCAGCTTATAATACACTTTATTCATGAATAAAACACATGCATTTAAATAAAATGTTAATCCCAGTTAGCGAGTGTATCAGACAGCTTAACTTTATAATAACTTTGTTTTAAAGAGGTTTACAAATATACCTAAGTCGTACTCGAGGACTTTATTTATCTGCGGCTTTATACTTAACCTTCTTACGTATAAAAAGGTCGATAATATTTAAAGTATTAAAGACCTCCAAGCTGTACATGTGTATTTTCAAATTGTGGAATAACTACACCACAGTAACTGATTATAAAAATCACGTTTATTAGGTTAATAATTAACTACGTTTAAATGTAATAAAAACTGCCTTCAATGACATTTGTATGGGACTATACCTAAGATAGTCCTGATTCATAGATGAAGAAATAATTTTTTTTAATAGATATACAATTGGCGTATATATCGCTAAACAAACATACAAAAAAACAACTTAGACACGAAATGAGAGAAGCCTATTTTTGAAGTCGGTTGAAAAATAGAACAACTCTTTTCATTTTTACTACAGTAAAGTACAGTCTACCAATAAGTCTAAGCAAGTGGGACATCGTCGACCCCACACGTGTCGCATGTGAGTATGGTACCCAGTCGCAGGACATGGCACACCTTTTGTCCTGCTCGTCCTGCACTACCACCTGCACTCTCCAGGACATGATGGAGGCCAGCGACCGAGTCATACAGGTGGCATCTTTTTGGTCACTAGAATTTGAAAGTTGGATCTTTGACTCGAGAAGAAGAAGTCTACTAATATGCTTCTTAAGTTATATTTCTCTCCTATAATATTATACTTTTCCTAAGAAATATTCTGAAGAGGTTTCGTACCGTCCAATAAAAATGTGGGTAAGAGCAGCGGCCAACTTACTGTTAGTTTAATAATAAGTGGATGGATGTT
Source organism: Autographa pulchrina (assembly GCA_905475315.1). Lineage (NCBI taxonomy): Eukaryota > Metazoa > Arthropoda > Insecta > Lepidoptera > Noctuidae > Autographa > Autographa pulchrina. The sequence continues at coordinate 12,969,598 of FR997771.1, read as the reverse complement.
CTCAGTTTTTAATGAGGATAAAAATAATAAGAGGATAAAACTATGCAGAGTGCTCTTGTATAACAATATTACGGCAGACGCTCGTTACGGTACAAGTAGCCTTATAAGCTTATTTCCCGGAGCTTTTGTGTTTCTTACCATAAAACTTTCTGAAAAAATAAATATTATCAACCTATTGATGATGACCCTATTGGTAATTGTAATTCGTGTAGGTGGGTTCCTTATGGATTTATTACTTGATGACTTCTAGTAAGTGTTAAAGCGTCCGCGAATTACTTAACATTTTGCTGCGAAATGTCAAATCAAATAGTATCGTGTACAATCAATGACAAAAGCGGTTGATTATTAGTCATTTTCCAAAGATTACAGGCAGCTAGAAAAAAAGAAATGGACGAAATTTAATACACTGAAAAATATCTGTTTAAATTCATTCTTTTATTTGTGTATTCTATCTTATACTATTTTATGAACACATTTATAACAAATTCATTTTAAGTACGAACACTCGGTACCGCCCATGTTATCTTCCAAACTTTCAAGGACAACAAAACACCATGAACCTCAAAAACCTATCATTAATAAAACAATAATTAATTTCATCCTTTTTTACTCTGAACATTAACACAAAAACACAAAGTATCCAGTTTCCATATAAAGTGAGGTGAGATCACACCACTGCTTATTTTCAAGTAAGTGAGTCAGTGCGGGGGCGGCGAAGATGACACGCTCGTCATCTGCTTTCCAACAAGTGACACGGTGTCAACTTGTGTATGGCGTGTGATGATTTTAATTACCATTTGTGACACTGTGTTTGACTGTGTTAGGTAGTTAAGTACTTCCTATATGACATTAAATCTGAATCATCTTGGATGAGTCGAAAATAATTAACTATTAATGATAATTTGTTTGTATATTAAATACGTTTTCCAAAAGGGGTTTTTTATTCGAGGATTTTTTGACAAACAATCAAAGCTAAGATCAAAAGAAGTCGGTTAATGACATTGAAGTTATATCCTTTCTTTAACATACTCTCTATATCGTTTTATTTAATAATTTGTTAGCATTGTACGTCCAATCTGTTAAATAGTAGTCTTCAAAAGTTAGATATTTAAAATGTCTACGATTTGGTGTTCATTAAACAAATATTTTACATATATACGGAACATTCGAGATCAAAATTGAACAGATCATTTTTCCTTACACAATTTACTTATTAGGCAACTTGAGTATAGCTAAGTTATAATTCACAGTGAGTTTGTATACCAACTGTACTTTTGAGACTTAAAAGTCTTCTCAAAACGGTACATCCATATTTGTAAAGTGGTTTCAGACAAGCTTCCATACAAACAACTAACGTTATGCTCATACAAATGATGTCATTAACTATAATAAGTATTAAATAGAGGTTTGATGGGTTTAATAATACCTTCTTACATAAATACTGCTTATTATTACGGAAAATTACTTCAATTTGAATTGTTTTATGATAAAGATAGGAATTTCCTTATGTGTATGTGTTTATATTGTCGCCATCATTGGCTAGAAGACAAGCAGATGTAGGTAAATATAGACAACATCACATACATTGCTCTGAACTCAAAGTAAGTAGCTAAAGCACTTGTGTTATGAAATACACAGACAACGAAGGTACCACCCAGACCCGAGACAATGTAGAAAAGTGATTTTCAACATTGTCCCGTCCGGGGATCGAACCCGGGACCTCAGAGCAAGCGATATCTTGAAAACCGGTGTGTACGCCACTCGACCACGGAGGTCATGTTATCGGTATAGTATTGGCTTAAAGGCTTATTATTATTCCTTTAATTGAATTATAGGAATAATAATAATAATAAAGCTTGTATGTGTATAATTATTATGTAAGTTTAAGTCGGTTACTAAATAAATAAAGTATGCGTTAAACGTATTTAAGTCTTACATTTCTAGCTATAAATCTTCTAACATTTATTTAGAAACTAGCTGTGCCTGCGACTTCGTTCGCGTGGATGACGAAACTTATCAATGAGTTTTTAACCGCATAATTAAGTTTGTTTTTTATTGTTTATACTTTTCCGGGATAAAAACTACATAGTGTGGTGCCCAGGATAATAAAGAATAATTATACCAAGTTTCATCGTAATCGAACCGGTAGTTTTTGCGTGATACTGAACAAACAGACAGACAGACAGACAAAATGTTTATTTACATCAGTTTAGTACAGTTTAGTAACATCCCCCGCCATTTTTTTTTTATATTTTCAACGTACAGAATTTTTCCTTCTACAGATTTATTATAAGTATAGATAGTTGTAAAAAAATATACCTAGTAACTAAAAAAGTAATAGGTCAACAAACAGCTATTAATAGACCCTATTTACCATACCCACATAGTTTCTATAAAGAATGAGTTATACGAATAATAATCAAAACTTATTCTGAACATAAGTAGCTTAAGCAGTCTTGTTAGTTTGCTAGACAAAGCTGGTAAGACTCTTAAATATAAAAATAGCCACAACTTATACAAACATTTTTAGGGTTCCGTAGCAGAAAATAAGAAATAACCCTTCTATGAAAGTAGAATAAGTTACTGTTGTTAATATGTCTTTGAAATTACATTAAAACAAATTATCAATATAAAGTATTAATTTTACTATTTCTAACATGAGATTTCTGCATACATGTAATTACAAAACAGGCTTAGGATCATTAAGATATTTAATTTACTTCTCTTACTGTGTACAACAATGAGTAATTAGGGTAAATGATCTTGAATTTAAGTTATTTTAAACCTAGTTACGAGTATTACTTAGTTAATAAGATACTAGCAGGCCTGACTGCTCTACAACTACCAGACCCAACATCTTCACATTCTAATGTTGAAATTCATTATTATAATTCCTCTCATCCTACGGCACAAAACTGGACTGATCCTTCCATTTAATTTCCAACCTTATCCCTCATAACTTAATATTCAAAATCTCTTGACACCCACCGCATTCTAATTTGGAATTGTATCACAGATAAGTATAACGTATAATTAGCATTGTATAATTAAGTCTCTTGGTATTTAGAATTCAAGTGTTCCTCTGTCTAATTGTCTAATTTGCCAGACTTTGAACATTGTTCTCTACAGCCAATATCAAATTAGGGTGCGGACGTCAACGATTAGGGTATCACTACGCTTCGGCCACTTAATAATGAATAGTTGGCTTTAAGGGCGGATTGTTTAAGTTGTCTGTTTCACAAGATACTTGAATTATGCTGATAAGAGGGCCAAGTTCAGGCGTCTACTGTGTCAGGGATTCGGATTTTTAGGCTCGTGCTAGGTTGCGATTCTAGGATAGCAAACAGCTTTAGATGATTGCTCCAAGTTCGTATCAGTGAAGAGACATAGAAAATGTTTTAAAACACGTTATTTACACAATTATGGCGGCGAAATGTCAGGCATGTTGCTAATTAAAAACCCACACAGAGTTCAGCACCTTTTGCGACGGATTTAATAAGACGGAATAGAATAAAATTAGTTCTATTTTAATTCATGAACATTAATTATACTATGTTATTTATTTTATCATAATTTTTAGCCTCCCACGTTACTTAAGGCGCAACATTATACACTGAGGTAAAAACCTCACCCAAAGCAATATCTTGTTAATCTAAACCATAAATGTAATTTGTTTAGCGGATACAATGGGTTTAACGAATTCAATAACTTTTGGGTTATAATACGTTTAGGAGGATACGAAACATGAATAAACCTAATCTAGTAATTGGCAGGCAATTAGTGGACGTTTGATAAGTTTCTGAATTTATATTTTATTAGCAATTTGTTTTGATTGTGGTTAGATATGCAGGTCTGTTTTGAAATCGAATGCGTGATATTCAATCTCGACTAACTAGTCTGTCTATAATACACTGCGCTGAATATCGCACATGGTCCAGATTGTAGTCCAGACTGAATATCGGATGATCTAATGAGCATCACGCCTGTCTTTTTGAAACAAAAGGCATATTGTCTTAAATATAAAAAAAATCGGCCTGAAATCCGTATTAATCTGACAACCATAATAACATTAGCAGAACATAACCTCCCCGTTCCTAAATATTAATCAAAATCGAAACATGTTCTCAAACAATTCAGTTTTCATATCACGATTTGGTATCGAGTAACACAAATTTTCTCACATAATATCTGTGGCTACAGGTGCAAATTATAACCGTGTGGGGTACCGGGACCCTTACACACGACACTTACCAATTAAGGATGAGCCCTCCAAACCCTATATCTACGTACTGTTATATTTTTTTCTATAATACGACGGGGGTTGTTATTTAATGTAAGCCATACAGTTTGACCGACGTTGAAGTTATAACGACGCTTGCTGCTGTTGGTCCATGGGTTACTTTTTGTTAAATAAACCGAGACCTTCGTAAAGCACGTTAGGCCGTTAGATTCCGCTGTCACACGTTGATCTGAGACAGTCGTTAAATCATTACTATTATGACGGTAAAATGGCTTAAAAAGATTAAGTATACAGAGTTTAGATAGACAGTCGCTCTATGGAAAATGTAGTATTTATCTAAATCCGGTTTGACGTTTTCCATAGCGTATAAGACTAGGCAAAAGAAGAGGTAATATTTTTTAAGTTCGCCAAAGGTTCGGGGCTCAGTTTAGCTTGGTTGTAAGTTGCAGTAATATGGCTACCAAGGGAAATAAGTGCGGGGTTGTGAGCGAAGGGACGTATATAGCCACGTAAGATAGTTTGTAAACTATACAAGCTGCTAGTTTTGACATTAATTTTGATTTTGTTGTTGTTCACCTTTTTGTTTGGCAGTTGGAGGATTATGTTTTTTAATGATTAGATTAAATTTTGTTTGTGTCTTTATATAGAGACTAGAAAGGCAAAGTTTAAAATTGTCTATTATACACAACGGTGTGTAACTGGTGTATCTATGACGGGCCTGTTGGTCTAGTGGTTAGTGACCCTGACTGCTATACCGGAGGTCGTGGGTTCGATTCCCACCCAGGACAAATGTTTGTGTGATGAGCACGATCATTTGTTCTGTTTGTCTGGGTGTAATTTATCTATAATATGTATGTATTTAGAAATATATAAGTATGTTTATCAGTTGTCTGGTTACCATAACACAAGCTCTGCTTAGCTTGGGATCAGATAACCGTGTGTGAGTTGTCCCGGAATATTATTATGAATATTATAATTATCATATATTTAAGTCCCTCAATTCGTTTGTCTGTCTATATAATATAATCCATAAATCCTTTTTTACCAATGCGAAGCCAGGACGAGTCATTAGTTATTTAATAATGCATCGAATGACATTATTTTAATCATGACAGAGACTAAAAATATATTTATTTAAGTCCCCAGCTTTTAAACCAAACCTTTATTTAATAATATATTTTAATTCCTAAAGTATTCAAACTAATTAGAGAGAGATGGCTGTTTAAATAGAAGGGGGAGGCTTCCATTGCCGACACACGTTCAATAGAGCATTATTAATGACATTAGCACCAGCAATTACACCGGCGCGGTGCAGGATGTTTGCGGCTGTGACGTCACATTACCCTCTCAACTGCCTGTCCCCTTTTCCTTATAAGTAACTATTCTCTGTCGCACATGTGGGCAAGGAGTACTGGTATCTTCTTCTGCTTAATCTTTTTCCAAGCTATGGTGGCGTCGACTTCGAGTGTTACAGGATTCAGCGCCTGTATTTTATATGAAGCGATGGTCGAGGTGATCTCCACAACCCATTTTACTGGGTAACTCAATATGCCATAGTACTCAGTTGATAAATAAATTTATCGAACATTATCTAGACACACGGCAGTGTGTCCGCCAAGTTCGAGCAAAAAAAAGCGACACACCGGCCGTGGGTTATATTACACGAACCATTTCGGGCCAATTTCGACCACCCTATAACTCAAAACATATTTTATCTACGCATATGAATTTTCGAGTGTCTGTTGACATCCCCTTAATTGTCTAGAATACAAAATTTCATTATTCTACCTATAGCAGTTCTTAAGATATTGACGTCAGAAAATCGCTATTTTTACTATACACTCACTGACTCACTGACTCATCAAAAACCTAGACCACTTCCAATGGTCGTACTGACTTGAAATTTGGCATGGAGATAGGTCTTAAGGTCAAAGTAAAGGGAAAAATCTGAAAACGGCCAAATGTGAGTTAGTTTTAAAAATAGCGAAGGTGTAACTTTGTTCTACTATGAAGTCATAATGAACTAAATGGGTCTATCTTCCAATGGTCGTACCGACCTGAAATTTGGCTCGAAGGTTTGTCTTTAGGTCGAAATAAAGTAAAAATATGAAAACGGCCAAGTGTGAGTCAGTTTCGAAAACAACGAATGTGTAATTTTGTTCTACTATAAGTAGGTATGAGGTGGAAATGAGATAAGACTTATTTAAATTTAGATACATACCAATTTAAGACAATACATGTTTGTCTTAAAGACAAGAACAATAAAATTGTTCACCACTCTGTGTGTGTCTGTTGCGGAAACCAAACCCACGATTTACGAAGTGCAAAGCAGGTCACTAGGTACACCAGGTGCGCTAAATCAGTCAAACAAAAATGAAAAGACTATTTTTTCTCGCATAGTCTAAATAATTTCTAATTTTACAACTAAGTGGAGTGAGACATTTCCTAAAGCAAAAGTGATAAAAAAATAATAAAGAACCTACACCTAACAAAAATAAATGAAATCCCATCAAAAACATAAATGTGAAAGGCTGCCAAGTTCGATACTATGGGAATGCTTCGCCTATAAAAGAAGTGAGATCTGAATAAGTACCAAGTTCCATAAAAATACCTCAAATCACAAATAGTTATAGGAATGCACACTTGATTTCCAGCAGTTTTTAAGGTACATTTTGAATAAGTATCACGTTACATAGAAATACCTAAAATTATAATAGTCAGAGAAACGCACACCGGTTTTTTTAGCAGTTTCCTGATAACATTTATTATTTTCAGTACTTTTTAATGATGTAACTTGGCAAGTTTTAATAGAAAATTATATACGTGACACATTGCAGTCCAAAGGTGTCGATTCATTGCATTGAAAAGGTGTGTGGTACTGTGGTGTGTGAAAACTTGCCAAGTAAGCGTGCGTTGCGTGCGTTTCTCTGACTATTATAATTTTAGGTATTTCTATGTAACGTGATACTTATTCAAAATGTACCTTAAAAACTGCTGGAAATCAAGTGTGCATTCCTATAACTATTTGTGATTTGAGGTATTTTTATGGAACTTGGTACTTATTCAGATCTCACTTCTTTTATAGGCGAAGCATTCCCATAGTATCGAACTTGGCAGCCTTTCACATTTATGTTTTTGATGGGATCTTGATTTTACAAACAAACTTCTTGGGCCTTATTACAAAAGATGGTTTAAACCAAGACTAAGGTAAACCCAGGTTTAAAATATACCCATCACTTTCTTATGTCAAAAAGAGACGGGGCTATTCTAAAACCTTGGTTTTTCTTAGACCATTTTTTGTAATAAGGGGGCTTGTGTCCAGCCCCGAAGTTTCATATTATATATGTTTATACATGAGGATTTTCTTTCTTTTTTAGGGGATAGCTGACAAATGGTTCATCGGATGGTGTTCCTGTTACCAATCAGATCTTGAAAAACTCAATTTTACTACTTTAAATTGAAACCAATTCATCAAGTAATGTGACATGTCTGTATTAACAGCACATAAATATTTAAAAAGTTAACCAATTACAAGTTATAAAGGCCAAAGTAATTATAAGTTGTAAAGCTTTTAATAGCATAATCATTTACCAGTTACATTATTTACTTTAGTTTCTTACCATCAGTTCGCGTGTTGCCAAGTATTAAAATATTCAGTGGCCGAGCGGAAAGAGAATAATTAATCATGATTTTAGTTCTACCAAACTATGTTCGTAAGACTTAGTCTATGTATTTTGTATAAAGTAAAATACGCTGATAAATTATGTTAATGTAAGTAACATATTATACATATATATTTCTTTGACATAATGCACCTACGTAGCTATGTATGTAGCTTGACCAAACGGTGACCTCATGGTGCTGTGCAAAAATATCATCATCATCATCATCATCAGCCGGAAGACGTCCACTGCTGAACAAAGGCCCTCCCCCCTAGAACGCCACAATGAACGACAACTCGCCAATTGCATCCACCGGGTGCCCGCAACTTTGACGATATCGTCGGTCCACCTGGTGGGAGGCCTGCCAACGCTGCGTCTTCCGGTTCGTGGTCGCCACTCGAGAACCTTTCTTCCCCAGCGGTTATCGGTTCTTCGAGCGATGCCGCCGTGTGGTATCCGGCTTAGAATTGACCACCCCCATTCCTCCCGTGGGTGTCGTAAGAGGCGACTAAGGGAAAAATCTAGAAGATGGGCAGCAGCGTCTTCTGTAACTTGACCACCAATACTGCGATCCCCAAGCCGCCTGCCAAGCGTGGGGATTATGGCAACCCCCCCCCCCCCATAATGACAGACACAACGGCGCGACGGCCCCCAGTACCCGGCAGCTCCTCTATCCCTGGCTATGGTAGCGGGCCAGGTAACGGAGGAGCAGGGGGTGCTAAGAATCCCCGGTGGATTTCGCGCTACCACTCCCACCGGACTTTGGCCCTGGCAACGCACAACGTCCGCACGCTCCGGACTGACGAGAAGATTGTCGAGCTGGAGGAAGAATTGAGCAGGTTGCGTTGGGACATCATGGGATTATCTGAAATCCGACGAGAGGGGCAGGATACGATAATCCTAGATTCCGGCAACATGCTCTTCTTCCGGGAAGGAGACCGAAAATCCCAGGGTGGTGTTGGGTTCCTCGTCCGTAAGTCTCTCATTAACAACGTGATAAAAGTCGATAGTGTGTCAAGCAGGGTAGCGTACCTGATACTCAGAATCACCGATCGGTATTCGTTGAAGGTCATCCAGGTATATGCGCCGACCTCGACACACCCTGACGATGAAGTAGAGGCTATGTATGAGGAGATCTCCGAAGCCATACATACCTCCGAATCTTACTTCACCGTTGTTATGGGAGACTTCAACGCTAAGGTGGGCACTCGGAATGGCGATGAGTTGAGAGTAGGGTCGTTTGGATATGGGCAGCGGAACCAGAGGGGCCAGCGGCTGGTCGACTTTATGGAGAGGGAGGAACTCTATTTGATGAACTCCTTCTTCCAGAAGCGACCATCCAGGAAGTGGACGTGGATAAGCCCCGATGGTTCAACCAAAAATGAGATCGACTTCGTCATGACAACCAAGAAGCGTATATTCAGTGATGTCTCTGTGATCGGGAAGGTGAAAACCGGTAGCGATCATCGCATTGTCAGAGGCACACTGAATATCAATGTTAAGCTTGAACGATCTCGTCTGATGAAGTCCACGCTCCGTCCAGGTCCTGCCCAAATCCAGAATCCCGAAACCTTTCAACTCGAACTGCGTAATCGTTTCCAGTGCCTAGCCGAATGCGAAACAGCGGACGAGATAAACAGCGGGTTGGTGGAAGCTGTCCAAGCAGTGGGGTCCCAGTTCTTTAGGACCCCACGCCGAATAAAGCCTCAGAAGCTCTCCAATAAAACCATTAAACTAATGGAAGCCCGGAATGAGATGAGACTGCAATCTTCAGCTGATATGTCGGAATACGGCCATCTCAATAGGCAAATTTCTAACTCCACGCGTCACGACCTGCGTTCCTTTAATACTGCCCGTATAAAGGACGCAATTGAGCGGAACCAGGGCTCCAAAGTGTTCGCGAGAAATTTCTCTATTGGGAAAAGCCAAATGACGAAGCTGAAGATCGACGATGGCAGTATCATCTCATCGAAACCGGAGATATTGAGAGAGCTCGAGAGGTTTTACGGACAGCTGTACACTTCGACACGGAAACCCGTTGTCAGTGTGGCTCAGGACTCTAGAGCCAAACTGACCCGGCACTATACTGAGGACATCCCAGACATCAGCCTGTACGAGATTAGAGTGGCTCTGAAACAGCTTAAAAACAACAAGGCGCCGGGTGATGACGGAATTACAACGGAGCTTCTGAGAGCGGGTGGAAAACCGGTACTGTTAGTCCTCCAGAGGCTATTCAATTCCGTCATACTCAAGGGTACTACGCCAGAAGCATGGCACAGAAGTGTGGTGGTGCTCTTCTTCAAAAAAGGCGACAATACCTTGTTGAAGAATTATAGACCCATCTCGCTCCTGAGCCATGTGTATAAGTTGTTTTCGAGGGTCATTACGAACCGTCTCGAACGCAGGCTTGATGACTTCCAGCCTCCCGAACAAGCTGGCTTCCGAAAAGGCTTTAGCACCATAGACCACATTCACACGCTCCGCCAGATTATACAGAAGACCGAGGAGTATAATCGGCCACTGTGTCTAGCGTTTGTGGACTATGAAAAAGCCTTCGATTCAATCGAAACCTGGGCTGTATTGCAGTCCCTCCAGCGATGTCATATCGACTATAGGTATATCGAGGTGTTGAAGTGTTTGTATAGTAACGCCACCATGTCGATCCGGTTACGGGACGAGAGCACGAAACCAATCCAACTGCAGCGTGGTGTGAGACAGGGAGACGTTATTTCTCCGAAACTGTTCACAAATGCGTTGGAGGACGTCTTCAAGCTCTTGGACTGGAACGGGTTCGGCATCAATGTCAATGGCGAATACATCACTCACCTTCGTTTTGCCGATGATATAGTGATCATGGCGGAGTCGCTGGAGGGGCTCAATACTATGCTCAGCGACCTCAGTATCGTTTCCCAACAGGTGGGTCTTAAAATGAACATGGACAAGACGAAGATCATGTCCAATGTCCATGTCGCACCCCTACCGGTTGTTGTTGGGAATGATACTCTCGAAGTTGTTGACCACTACGTCTATCTTGGACAAATAGTTCAATTAGGCCGGTCCAACTTCGACAAAGAGGTCGCCCGAAGAATCCAACTCGGATGGGCAGCGTTCGGGAAACTACGCGACATCTTTTCGTCCAAAATTCCGCAGTGTCTGAAGACGCAGGTCTTTGACCAGTGTGTGTTGCCAGTGATGACATATGGCTCTGAGACGTGGTCGCTAACGGTTGGCCTTTTGGAGAGGCTCAGAGTCACTCAACGAGCTATGGAGAGAGCTATGCTCGGGGTTTCCTTGCGCGATAGGATCCGGAATACGGAAATTCGCCAAAGAACTAGAGTTACCGACATAGCTCGAAGAATATGCAAGTTGAAGTGGCAATGGGCAGGCCATATCGCTCGAAGTGCAAAAATATACCTTAATTTAATTGAGACACGGTTGATTGTATCTAAGTTAGAAATATTTGTGTACTAGGTCCCTCAAATTAACCACAATAAAATTTACATAATCTTACTGTGATTGTCCCTAACTAATGACAATTATGAGGCATAATTGATTCCTCGGGAGTTGTGATTAGACTGCACTCATTATATCTACCCAGCCCTTAAAAGGTCATAACCATAACGGCATTATGATCCCTCAGTAGATAAAAAAGGTCAATTTACTGAAAGTTGTCCAACAAAAGCAGTCCATTTTGATGACGCTGAAGGGTCTAATAACTTTCTTTTGGGTCAAGCATCACTAATATTTCATGGAGGCTATATTGCTATCAAAATGTAAAATGTCGAATCTCGTATGTAATGTAAATAAATAACAGACCCTTCAGCTCAAATTACATTGGGGTTATGAAGAAACTTAATAGATGCTTACGTTAAAGAGATCAAATTACTATTAAACATCTATTTTAAGCCATTACATCCTGACTTCAGTGATTAAGTTTCCAGTTTTTGTTTAAGAACCGATTACATTAACGTCATTTAAGATTACTTTACCTGTCTATCAATCAGTTTCCCATTACAGACATCAATAATACTCCCAGCGTATCCTCGTTTCAGACTATTACGTTTCATCCCGATGTTTTCCTCAACAATAAGTCAGGACCTTTTTCTTGTAGCTGCGAACGGCGTCCTAAATCAATCACGTATGTTAACACACGATCGTAAAACGTCTCCCGATCTCTCATGTAAGACTTTAAAGTTAGATCCATTGAAATCGCAACTCTGGTAACAGAAACAAAGTAAATACCAGAGCGGGTTATTCACAAGGAATAGATCGGACGTTTTGGCAAAATAAATGTCAGCATCCCCAAGCGAATATCTGCTTAATCCAATCGTGATAAAGAGTAGTATCGCTTGTGTGCGACCAGGAATCGCGTACCAGAATGTAATGAAAGGCGGGCTAACATTTTTATAGGGGTTTCAACGACTCACGGAGTAGCACCGTTTTACATTTAAGGATACCTCATTGTATTATGTGCGGGGTAACACATCGTCGTTTATGGGCGACAACTATCTTTACACTATACATATGTATATCGAGCGGTGGATAATGTTTGTTCATTTAAACTTTGTTAGGATATTGCTTGGTTTTTGTTTTTTCTTTGGTTTGCCATATCCCGAGTAGAGGAGTACTAAGGAAGACTAGTAAAATACGAAAGTTTTAGGAAGATAGGTTTCTGTAGGGCTTGTTGAGTCTCAAGAGGCAAACTGTTTGTTGAAGCATTATCAAGCTGTCGCCTCGAAGAAGGGTTTTTGAGAGGAACTCTAAAATAGTTACTTTGTAATCACGTTCCAATTAAGATTAGGAAGACAGTCTATTAAAATATCTAATGAGGTTAGTCATGAAATCATATTTGAACTTTTTGGAACGACTGATGTCTTTATAGTCTCCATTACCCATCAATTACATTTTAAAACATTCTGACCGATTGTTTAATACATGACAATTAACTCGTTACCCCGTGATTGGACGGAAAAACTCCCGAATAATGAAACAAGGATTATTATATTAGTCGGATTCAATATGCAGAATGTCAACGTGTTTGTATTTTTAAAAGTTTATTAGCCTGGTCTATTGTCAGATATTGCTGCATTTCGTATTTGAGCTCCTGACGTTTACATGCACTGGTTTTAAACATGATTTTTCATGAATTTAATTTTATATTCTATAGTGTTATTATTTATATTTCTGTTACCGACCTCTGATTTCTGAAATAGAAGAAAGGACGACAGTTGCTTGTTTTGTTCATGAGTGCTTTTACAAATAATCTGTCTAAATATGTTTTTACTTTCATGATGAGAAAACGGTGACTTAAAAATTAACTTGCGTTTGAGTATATAGCCATATATTTTTAATTAATCATTTAATTATTTACTTTGCACAAAAAGTATCCCTCCGCAACCAATATTCGGCCATGCTTCGTTTTACTTCACATCAAAAACAGAAAGTTTCGTTCTCTACCTATCAGGTAGTCGCAATATAACTGCAATAACCTGCAATTCGTCTTTGCATGGCGAACGGATCAAATAGAGTACCACAGAGCACAGTGCACCGCATTGCAATAAACTCATTGTGTTGCCTTCGAAAAGATTGTGGGAATATTTGTGTTGCAACACTAAATTGACATAGAATATTGTGCAGAAAAACAAAAGCCGGAGCTATTAGCAATTTATGTGCTGTATTTTTTAGATGTAAAGTGAAAGTTAAGCTCAAGTAAAATAACTATTTTTAACCGACTTTAAAACGCGTAGTTGCTTAAATCGAGTAATTAAGTAAGGTTTTTTTTAGTATATTCATTTATTAGAATAATAATAATAATATAATCATTTATTTTCTCTACACAAGTTACTTACACCAGGCTTAACAGTAGGTAAATTACGAACGAGGAGCAAACATTGTAAGAGACTGGTGCCTGAAGTAGGTTCAATTTATATTATATTAGGTTGCGTCCACATCTGACGAACGAGCACTACACGAGCAGCTCGCGAGCCGTTCGAGAGCCTTTCGCGAGCATGCCGCGAACGCACTAGTGTCAATCATGCCGTCAGACAGACGTGCGCGCGCCGCTCGCGGCATGCTCGCGAGCTGCTCGTGTAGTGCTCGTTCGTCAGATGTGGACGCACCCTTAGAATTTCCTTTTTGGTTAGAAAATCTTTATTACCATATCAATACTTTATTACATTCCCCGATGTGACTTCTTTGGTGGTAAACTAACATGAAAATATACAGGTTTATTTAATACCCTGTTGTTTTGTATATAAAAACCATTCTAACCTTCGGCATTTGTCTGTACTATGGAAGTAACAAGTATTTGATAGTGTTTTAACTGGTCAATCGACAACCAATTTTATGGCATGTTGGGAATTTTATTGTGTTCGTTTAAATATTTTTGTCGGCTAATAGGTATTGTTGTTTTATTCACAGTTGAACAAATAATAGTGCCGTGGGAAAAAATATCGAAACAAACAGACCTATACATGTTCATAAGGTTCTGTTTGTTAATTTTTGAAAACCTATGGAGTTTCTTGCCGGTTCTTCACAGTAGGAAGAACATTTTTGAACCGCACTTCTAATTTCAAATAGATTTGTAGCCTTAAAGTTTCTTAAGCGCCTTCTGAAGTTCATAAGAAATAAAACTTTTTACTGTTTTTGTTTTACTTGAATTGATTCAGAAAATCTTTTATTATTTATTTATTTATTAATAAAAGTACAGTCACATCACATACATTTAACATTAGTGGTCTGATGCACGTGACAATAATGGCGTACATAACATTTACATGTTCTTTGATATCCTAGGCTTTCATCAATATATATATATATATGTATATATATATAGATATTATATGAATGTATAAATATATTTGTATAAATTTGGTTATAGTGCACTTGTTACTATCATCTACCTCTGTTTTCTAGTATCTTTCCTGTCCATCCAAAGGTTGTCTGGAAGATATCGCTATTAGCGATAAGACCGCCATTGTACGCTTCACTATTACTGTTTTTTATTATTGTTATGTAATTTTAAAGTTGTACAATAAAGTATATTCTATACTATTCTATTCTAGGCTTTTTAATTATACAAATTGCCATTAGGTGCGCTTGCTATTAGTCTTTAGGCTTTAAAAAATAACATTCTTAAAATAAATCTTCAGAGAATACTTAGGAAAAAGATAACATAACATAACATACCATCACTATTGTATCCCCAAAGGGTTAGGCAGAGGTGTACCAATGTACACCCACAGTTCGCCGGTACGTTTAGGTCCCATGTAATAGGGGGCGAGCCTATTACCACTAACCGGGCACAAATCCAAACTACGACCTGCTACTGAGAATTTCATAGAAAAACCCAATAACACCTTGGTCGACTTGGGAATCGAACCCAAGACCTCTAGCGTAGCAGTCGCGCTCAGCGCCACTAGGCCAAAGATAAAAGATACGTTACATAAATACTATGCATTCGGTAGGGATGCGGACGAATCCTATCGAGATTGGATATTTTATCTCTCGTGAGAGTTATCTCTGGACCCCGACTGGGCGGCGTCAACTATTTTATTAGGATTGCAGCCTCACTCCGTGTCAACGATAAAATAAGTGTTCTCAAAAGCGAGGAGTATTTTACAAATATATGCGGATTTGAGATTTTATTGCAAACTTGTATGCATGTGGTGAGAACTACTTCTAATGTCTTTAATAATTTTATGGGTTAGGGAGTAGACGGGCCTTTGTTCAGTTATGGTCCGGGAAGGTTTGAGTTGATTGAAATTATGTAATAACTTTTAAACTATCGCGCTGCATATTTATAGTAGTATTCTAGAGAGTCTGCTTGCGACCACGGCCGGTGTAACCCGGTCGAAACGTCAAGCCTTAAAGGTATTTAGGCATGTACGCGCTAATCCCCGTTTTATAATACTACTATGAAATTATGTAGCTCAACTTTAGACCACTTTCCGACTGAACAAAAAAAACTATATTATGTGTAAATATTTGGATTATTCTTACAATGCTCTATAATCTTATATAAATACAAGAGATTCCCCTTTATTTTAATTTACTATTTCTTAAATCAAAAGTAAAACTTGTAACACAAAATGTGATCTTGTTAAATCCCATATGAAAAATTATTTGTATCAAAATCTTTATTTATATCAATAGTACAAGTCTCATTATAAGTAATGTGTATTTTCTCAGCCTCAAGGTACATACACTTGGGGTGTATACCTATACCAAACTCACTAATAAGGGTTAAGGAAAATGTGGCGTTGTACAACAAAATCATCTTAAGCCTCACTTAGCTTATGTATAAGGAAACTAAGCGATATATGAGACATAATAATCCCATCGTTATATTTTGTTTTCCTTTATTTAGTCAAATAAAGTAGTCATTTTCATGACAGGATTTAAATGGAAATTGGATTTGTCAATATTGAAAAATCAATTCTCAAGTTAAGTAAGGAACTGTATCAATTATATAAGAAAACACCCACTTTTTATTTATGTTGACAACATCAAATACTCGCCATTTATACCTACCTATACTATACATGCATTTGTCTGAACCTTGAGTTAGTAGCATTTTTTTTTATGTTATGAAATCAGAGACAAAGAAGGCACCACGAACACATAACATAACCCGTCCGAGGATCAATCCCGGGACAAGGTTAAAAACTGTTGTGTTCAAGATCGTCAAAACGTTATAAAAGACAATGACGATCCAAATTACTTAATAAAAAAGTGTTCTAGGCATTTCATCTAATTCTAAACTCCGAACTAACTACAAGAACATATGTTAGAACTCTGCGTTGGTTACCAATGGACTGGGCTAACTAGCTGTTCCCAAGTCTGGCTCAGTTTGTAAACTGGGCTAATTCTACTTGCACTGTATTATGCGTCGATTTGAGCCACAGTTCGAGTTTGGAGGGCGTTTCATCAAAAGTTTGGTTGAAACGCTTGTCTATTGTTGGCCATTTTATACTGATACCAGTGTTTAAGAACCAATTGAGGGAACAAACAGCTCTATTACAAATTAAAAGCTTGGGTTCTATTAATTAAGTTAATCGTTGTGGCCTAATTTTGCAGTATTGAAATAATATATAAAATTTCAGGCGTAATGTCGTTCATTTCCATCTAATAAAACTTTTGAACATACCTATAACAATAACAAGACCGTTTTCCCAGCATTGTGATCTTCATCCGAACAGTGTAACACATGTACATCTTTATGAAAAACTTTATCCACGTAATATTCTGTTACACAACGAAAAAACTAATCCTTATAACAGTGCGTAAGTCGCTCACGTTCTTACCCAAGATGAGACAAATAAAGCAGAGCGTAGCCGAACCAGCCCTAAAATAATAACCGAACCCTGGCCACATGTCGACGTAATACCGACCGGCATTCGCTCGTAAAAAATAAGAAAAGGACCCCGCAAAATACTCTCTATTACATTCCCTGTACGTCGAAAAAATTGGAAATACATTTGTTCGAAAGCGAATTGGACTGCGTATGGCCTTATCGGTGTCAGGCGTTTGATATCACTCTGTATCACGCACGTGCCGCCTCGCCCGCAGATTTACAATTCTTTTATGAATAACATATTCGAAGATGATCCTCTTAAGTTCTGAATGTTACTCTAAGTGCGAGTTTGGAAATTACGGTTCTTGACATCACTTTATTGTCACCTGAGGAAATACTTTAGGATTTCGGTGGTGTCCTGAAGTAATAAAGTCAGTCTTTTGAGACTATTTTATATAATATTTAGAAAATTAACAAATCGGCTAAAATCTACATAAAAGGTACCTAAACATAAATGGCGATGCCAACCTTACGCATCACACAAAATGGTATCTATGAAGTATACTGGCACATTTGTACTGTGCCTGACTTGTTTTTGTTTAGTGTTCTACAAGTCGCCTAAAATCTTTGATTCACAAATAAGTCAAGAGTCACGAGTCAGCCGTAACGAAGGTTCACAGACAAAAAGTCGAGAGTTTCATTAGCGGCTTGATTAAGTATGTAAATGTACAAGTTCTATTCCCACAGTCGACGATGAATTTTTTAACTAAACTCGTAAACATTTTCTCTTGGAGTTATTGTTACCCCGACTGTTATTTACATTACTTCTTTTTTTAGATAAAAGAGATTATGATGTAAACAAAGGATATACAAGATGAGGAATGTTAAGTTAAAGTGTTTTGAAGTCAAAGCTTATTAGAGTGCACAGAGTTATGTTCCATTGTAATCGTGTGTTAAATTAACGAGTAGATAAGCATTTTATCTGGTCAACTTAACTTGTTAATGCAATAATGTACCTTAATTGTTTTTAAATGTTAATTGTATTCATTCATTTATCATTCAGTTGATAATTTCAACAAAAAGACCTAAAAATGTTTTGTTACTAGAGGAAACTTTTCCAATGTAGGTTACATACCTATATATAATAATGTAGGATATAATGTAGGATAGAAAAATATCTAGACAGATCTCGTTCTAGATAAATTTGAAGGGCCTAGGCTGGCTTATCTGATTTTAAGCCTCGTTGGATTCCACTCATTCAGCCCCATTTACCCACTAAAGTAAATACTTCTTGACTCATACCAGACTCACAAGAAAAATCAAACCAAACTCTCTTTTACGATAAGGTTTACCTGCCTTTTGTAAATTTTCAATCCCCAACAACATTTCAAGAAAAATCATTAGAAAACACGTACTTTAAGCTTTTATTTTCGATTTTAGCTCACTCAGTGTTCCACTCAGTTGCGAGGCATTCATTGTTAGGGACCACTTTCCAACAAAAAGACCCACTTGCGCTTCGCTAATGAAATAAAAATCTCAACTACGAAGCCGTGAAACGAGCCAGTATTGTGTTATGGATATAACTGGTATTTTCCTGTGGTTTTGCTCGCGTGATTTACGACGTTTGTGGGAAGAGTAAAATTCGGTATAGTTCGTTGCAGTAAACAAACAAACAAAACTAGTAGGAATTCAGAGATATAGCTTCATCCGCGTGTGCACCACAGCCATGCGGTGCATCCTGCCGTGGCTCGACACACGGATAGACCGCTATTTAGGTAGTTCATATTAATTCCTCAAAATTAGTAGACAAACATTTTATTGTATCAGAGGTGTAAAGTGATAAGCGTATGGCGATTTACTTGGATACTTAGGGTTGTTATTGGAAGGTTTTTCAGAAGAATTTGAATAAATCTGAAGTAAGAATGTGCTGAGTTTCAAAATTAAATCTGTAGCTTCTAATCAGTAATGTTTACATAGACGAATTATTCGTAATCATTGAGGTGCCGATCAGTCGATGAACAACAGCGCCGCATGCTGGACAAAAACAGGTTGTCGTAATCACGTTGACCGCGGCAGTGAATGAAGATTTAGTGGCAACCTATACAAAAGACCGGTAATTTCTCCCCGGTGGACAAGTTTTCCGTCTGCTGCCTGATTGTTTCCTCTTCTTGTCTGACACGTCAGTTGACCTGTTATTCTTTGATTATGGGCCGCAGTAAGATGCGGGCGCGGCACCGCCCCCGGCCGCCTTCCTTTGATCCCAACTCAACTGCGTCTAATTTTGCTCACTAGGTCACCTTTGCTGCAGTCTCTCATTTCTTTTTTATACAAAGAATGCTAAGTATTATTTGCAGGAATCGTTTTTACTGTTCGCTGAATTGGTAGAATGTAATTAGTAATCATATTTTGCAAGAGAAGATGAAATTAAAGTTTTAATTAAGAAGATTTTATGTGCAACACTTTAGTTTACAAGAAGAATACGGTGTCTACAAATTTTATAATAATAATAATTATGAAGCATATTTTAAAAGTAAAATAAATATGACATACGTAAATGATTGTTTGTTAACATAATAAACATTTAAATAGAAATAATTCAGCAAACAGAATTATCAGACACGCGAAAAGTTCGTCCACTATAATACAAAATATGAAGCGAACGCTTTCTCAGCCTTCGCTTATAAATTCAGGAAATGTTGGAACGAAACGCATTGTATTATGGGCTCATTTAGCGAAATTCAAATATTCGTAACGCAAATATCAGGATGAAACAGAGACAATGCGTACTTAACAATCAAGAACATTAAGTACAAGACGCGTCTAGCTCTAGTGGAAGCCATTAAACTAATGAACGGCAAACATCTTGGAAAATGGAATGTCTTTGATTTCAAAAGTTGGGTTGCTAATTCGATACAATAAAATGACATACCGTCACATCAAAGTACAACCTTATTTTAGTTATAGTTCGAGATGTGTTAAAACTGCAACTACATATATTAGAAAAGTGCATGACATTCTTTGCGCAGCGTAAGGTTCCGTATTTGTCCGTTACAATAATGTTAATAAGCGGAAACAGAAAGGAGTATTTAAATCATCAAGAATATTTAATAAGTTGGTTACTCTGACGACAATATGGACTCCACAAAATATCAAAAGACCTCGTGGCGGCCCAAAAGGAGATGGCGAGACGAACTTGGACTCAAGTTCGTGTCGCCATCTCCTTTTGGGCCGGCCACGAGGTCTTTATTATTTAACTTTATGGACAACAATAGCTGAAGACCGGGAGAAATGGAAGAAGCAAACGGAGGCCTTAGCTCTGCAGTGGGATTATAATGGCTGAAAATAAATAAATAATTGTTACTCTAACACCGTAATTTGTAAAGTCAACCTGTTAACATTTACGGCTTAATTTTTGTACAGCTTTTATTTGGCTATGCACCTCTTATTATGAGTCAGACTCGTGAAGGTATAATGGTTTAATTCAATCAATGAAGTTCATCGGTACAGTCCTCTTTTAAAACATAATTGATTCCTTTCCGTGCAGTGTAATTAAAAATATTCATTACATAATTGACTCATGGATACCAATATCAAAACCTCGATCATCAAATGGATACAATAAAAACCCACGTTGTTTGCGTCAGTATTATACTATCTTCGTTACCCGTACATGTTTTTATTACTACCGACAATGAATAATAAATACCTTAAATTTATAAATATCTGTCTATTTTCAGTAAAACATATTATGTTATTTCGTTTGTTTGTAGGATTTTATCATAATGTTTCTTCAAATCGATACATTAACATCGCGGTGCGAATTTATTGTTTTCTTAGTGCGCCAATTTGTTTTCTTAGTTTGTCTCCGCTCCTTCTCGCACCTTTGATTCCAGAAACACTAATCGTATGGATCCCTGTTATTGAGTTTATAATCTACTTCGTAATCAATTTAATCTACAACGGCGAAAATTTCTATAATTTCCTAGAAAGTCTAAAAAATATCGACGTTGCTTTAGGAGTTAAACCAGAGTGTGAAGCATTATTTTCTAGAATCTTATGGATTTACATCATAATATTTTATTCTATAATAACGGTGTCACTTTGCATGAGCTCTGACGAGGTTTGCCGCTTGAAAAATATGGCAGTGACAATATTGGGTTGTGCAATCGCTTTGTCTCACCTAACCAAAGTTATAGTGTTTGAGTTACTATTATATCGCCTTAAGGTTCTACGTAAACGATGCGAAATAGAATTATCAGTTCTGAGAAAATTCGATGAAAACGTGAAGGAGATTAAATATAAAATCAATAAGTGCATGACGATTTACAAAGATTTATTAAACACGTTACGTCAAATTGAGATCCCTATGAAATCTATGGTAAATATTTTTTAAAACGTGTAGTTACGGCTTTGCAAAGCGATGTCAGGTGAATGACAGTAGAATGATTGAGTGCTCTGCTATATTATCCTGTTTAAGAGGAAAGGGGAGCGGAGAGACTTTTGAAAATTCGGTTTTTGAAGAAAGTATTGCTGTCGCTCTAATTCCCCCGCCCTCTAATTCGTGCGATAAGGATAACTGCAGCTCAGACCGCAAAACTGACGAAAAATCGAGGTTTGGCTCTCGTCTATTTTCTCCCCCAATTGTTAACCAATTTTAAAAATATTTCATATACTGCATAACAAAAGAATAATCTGTGCTTCTATTTTTTCTTTTTTTCAATAATCGTTGCCAAATTTGAAAAAAAATGCCTCTGAAAACTGCGGTCAAAATCGGCACTTTTTAGAAGGTTCTAGTTTCTTTAAATATAACTTATTTAAAAAAAGGAAAAAATAGGGGCATAGATCTAGTTCATATTTATATTACTGCAAAAAATCATAGTCCTAAGTTCAGAAACCAGCGAGAAAACAGACGAGAACGTTTGTATGGAGAAAAGTCCACTCCCCTTTCCTCTTAATTTTATACTATTTGCCTTTAGCTGTGAGTTTTTTTTTCCAGATGTTTATGTCCATGGCGATAGTATTCCCTAAATTGATGAATCTGGTGTATAACAGTTCTGTCGGGAATGTACTTGAGGTATGCACCTTTTAAACAATGAACTTAATTTTAATTCATTTTGTCACTTATGTATAAAATGTCACATAACATTCTAAAATTATTGAAAGCTACTTATGATCTGATGATGAATGATTTTATGTTTCAGTATAAATATATAATAATTTTAGTATCATTAACAGAATCAGTTCTACCTTACATACCAGCTGTCTTAGCAGGATCTATTAATAATGAAGCGGAAAAAATAAAACTGATTATTATAAAGCAGCTGCTCGTGTGCCGAGGTAAAGTCAGTTTACTTAATTTTAGGAGACTTTAATTTTAACAGTTGGTACGCTTTACAATTGTCTCAGTTCACAATGAGGAACATAAAAAAGATCATTCAGATAATTCGACCTCACACATCTCACATTACAGACACACACATACACACACACACCCTAATACACCCACACACCCTAATACACCTCCCACCACTTACACACACAACCTTCACACACACCCTTACATAACAAAACACACCATTTTGTTTTTTTTATGTAATTAGTTTCTTATCTTTTCCTTGTTTTTCTATTTAAAACTTTTTTAGATTGTAATGTCAACACTATTAGAATGCCTACCAGAAACTTATAAAAACTGATTTCTTACGGAGGATCACTGACTCCCAAAACACAGGAATACCTAGTTTGGGAGTCAGAGGTTACAAAGTTTGGAAATATTATGATTGAATTTATGCTTTGTGAATTGTTCGTGTTCTTTTAGTAAATAAAGATTCATCATCATTCAGCCAATCATAGTCCACTGCTGGACATAGGCCTCTCCCAATTTGCGCCACAACACCCGGTCCTCCGCCCTCCGCATCCAGTCCCCTCCAGCGACCTTTTTCAGGTCATAAAGATTATTATTATTAAAAAATTAAAATGTAATAAGATTTATTTATTTCAGACGAAAATACCCGTGAAGCAGTCAAAGATACGTTGAAGTTTCTAGAACAACGTACTTTCCGATACACAATATGGCGTCTCTATGAACTCGACGTGCTAACAATAGTGCTCGCTTTAAAAAATATCCTTACATTTACTGTTGCCATGATTCAATTTGCACATATCTATGATTAGATATTTCTGTACCAGTTTTAAATTTTGGTTGAATCCATGAATTTTTGTTAGGTCTCTTTTTGTGATTGCACCGATAGTCTACCGTAAGGTCACTGTACCAACTACCATTACACTACATGAATTGACAGGATGTTAGTATATTTCTTTGTTTATAAAATGTGTATAAGTGTCAAATATATAAAGAATGTTAATGAAAATATGTTTTAGTGTTTTATTTCTTAAAATTTGTTATGTATGGCTGTGGGTGACTTTCCTTAGGTACAATATTAGAGCTCACCATAGGATCCATAGACGTTGCTATGAGTTTCAACGTTATGTTCCTATTTTATATATCTTTACATTCAAAAGTAGTTTAGAGACAATTTATTTTTTTAATTATAGTCAAACATGTATTTATAAATATTCAAACCCAAGCTGGCAAGTTGCTCTATCCCCACGATCTTCAATCATGTAATGTATACCAATATCAATATTGTTTTCTTCTAATTTTGAAACAATTACCTAATTATACTATATTCATCAGTATCGGGCTGTTTTTGTCGTAGATCGAACATAAGTAGTTGTATTCGTACCATGCAGTATAAATATATTAAGTATATAAGTAAGGGCCTATATTTTATGCCCGGTATAAAAACTATATTATTCTGTCGTTTATTAGGCGGATTATACCATAATGTTGCATCCAACAGACGAATTAATTTCGCAGCAAGAATTATTTGTATTGTCATTAGTTCATTTGTTACTTATAATTATCTCAGATTGTTTCCGTTGGTGACAAGGTCATTTTTAGCGTCAAAAATAGTCCAGTTGATTCAGTATATTGGTAACGTCGTAATTAATTTCATCTTCAGTGGTGATCATTTCATGGATTTCTTAAGCAACATTAGAATCATTGATGTCGCCTTTGATTTGAAACCAACACATGAAGTCCTATTTTCAAAGCTCGTTTGGATTTTCACCATTACATGGCGAATTATAGCAGTATTTATATCTTGGAGTAACTATTACTATTTTCTCCGGTTTAACGTAAGTGCCAATGTTGCAGAAGTGTGGTTGGAATGTACTGTATGTTGTAGCCATTTTACTAGAATCATGATGTTTGAGTTACTATTGTATCGAATAAAAGTGCTACGGAAACGGTTTGAAATTGATTTTTCAATAATACGGAGATTTGAGAGAAGCAGCAAACAGATAAAAGAAGAGATCTATAAATGTGTAGTAATTTATCAGGAGTTATTTAATACGGTAAAACAAACTGAGTGCCCAATGAAATTACTGGTAAGAATATGTATTTTATTTTATTTATTTAATTATTTATGTACACACACAGAAGTTAAAAAGAAAACAATTACATATTATAAATGATGTACAAAGGTGCCGCTTATTTCTTAAGAAATCTCTGCCAGCAGACCCGCGAAAGGAGGAGTCGTGAATATTGGCAGTCATTGTATGCGACTTAATTTACTACAACAAAAAATTATATAAACAATAGTTTTATACAACATGCATATAAATATATACACAAATACTACATATAACTAACGGGCCTGTTGGTCTAGTGGTTCACTAACCCTGACTGCTATACCGGAGGTCGTGGGTTCGATTCCCGCCCAGGACAAATGTTGTGTGATGAGCATGATCATTTGTTCTGGTGTCTGGGTGTAATTTATCTATAATATGTATGTATTTAGAAATATATAAGTATGTTTATCAGTTGTCTGGTTACCATAACACAAGCTCTGCTTAGCTTGGGATCAGATAACCGTGTGTGAGTTGTCCCAGGATATTATTATAACTAAAACATATATAAATATATAATTATACTCAATTCCAAGGAGAGATAATGCTCTTTTCTTTTAATTTACGTAAAATATATTTACTCTTACTACTACTACTACCCGACGACCTCCGTGGTCGAGTGGCGTACGCACCGGTTTCAAGGTGTCGCTAGCTCTGATGTCCCGGGTTCGATCCCCGGACGGGTCAATGTAGAAACCAACTTTTCTACATTGTCCCGGGTCTGGGTGTTTGTGGTACCTTCGTTGTTTCTGAATTCCATAACACAAGTGCTTCAGCTACTTACTTTGGGTTCAGAGCAATGTATGTGATGTTGTCCGCATTTATTTAAAAAAAAAAAAAAACTCTTTTATATTGAGAGTTTGTTACTATTAGGATATATAGCTCTATAGCTAAGTGCCAGGTACTGATATAAACCGCTGTTTTATATTTATAAAATAATGCGTTTCTTTCATTTCAGATATTTCTGTCAATGGGAGCAGTTGTTCCTAAAATGATGATCATGGTGTTTCGTTTAATTACAGTCGGCGATTCCATGGTTCGTATTATTTCTTCTTCTGTTGCATCAACTAATAAAAGAGCGAGCTATGGCACAAATCTAGCCATGGCTAATACCATAAACTTAAAGAACCTTAAAATTCGTGCCAAAAGTCCAAAATAACAATAATTAGTTACTTGTTTTTTTTTTAGTACAAATTAGTTGATTCTGTAGAAATATTCATAGAATCAACTCTACCTTTTATACCGGCGATGTTAGTGGGGATGATCAACAACGAAGTCGATAAAATAACATTGATTGTAACAAAACAGTTGCTTGTCTGCAAAGGTAGGTAATGTATATAATATGTAATAATAAAATAATAATAATCCAGCCTATAAACGTCCCACTGCTGGGCACAGGCCTCTTCCCATATAGAGAAGGCACGAGCATTGATCACCACGCTTGCTCTCTGCGGATTGGCGATTTCAGATCCCAAATTTTGGAATCCAGGTTTCCTCACGATGTTTTCCTTCACCGTTTGTCAGAAGTGTCTTAGAGTAATTAAGAAAGTACATATAACTAATGATAAACATAATGTATGATGAACATTTTTTGTACATGCTTGCTAGTGGATGAATATGTGCCGGTTTAAATACACTGTTTGTCTGTGGAATATAATTATAATATAATACATTTTTTTAGGCTGGATTATTATGTGATAATAATCCAGCCTATAAAAAATTTAGAGACAGGTTTATTTTAACGAAAGCGATAAGTGGTAATCTCATAAGTCAATAAGAAACAATATGTTTGATATTAAATAATAGGTTTTATCTAGTCTTAAACCTATTCATTTGAATGTCAAAAATGTGCCTCTTAAATTCTTATTATTATGATTGAATTATTTTTTTCAGACGAAAGAGCCCGCGATGCTATAGAAGACATGTTAATGTTTCTAAAACAACACTCCTTCAGATACACAATATGGCGTCTGTACGATGTGGATGTGCCCACCGTACTCACTGCCGTCAAGATCATTACCACCTATACAGTCGCCATGATCCAGTTTGCACACTTCTATGATTAGATAGTTTAAGTTAATTGATTCTTATATTAGTCCATAAAAAAGCTCACTGGTTGTTTTACTTTTTTGCATAAACCTTTAAAAATAACTAATATATAACGGGAATAAAACATGAACAAATATAAATTAATACAGTAGTAGACTCTACTCGTGATCAGAGAGCTGATTTGTTCTTTGCACAGAGAATCGGCATAGCCATTCAACGTGGCAATGCTGCCAGCCTTCTGGGCACGTTTCCCGCCATTGACAAGGATGACGATGAGTTTTTGACGCGTGTTAGTTTTATTTATTTATATATAAGATTTAATTTTAGTATAGTTGTAAGTGTTTGTTCTTGTATTAGATTTAAGTATTGAATTGTAAATAAATATCATCACAAGCAAACGTAATACAGAAGTTATTTTCAGATATGATTTTTGTCGTGTTAATTAATATTTACAACGCTTATAAATAGTTACACCATAATTTGCTAAAACTTAAAAATGGCCCAATATATAAGCCTTGTGGAACTCTCTAGGCTTAATGGATATAATGTGAAAATTAACCATTGATTGCTACAAATTATGGACTTTCACGTAAAAAAAAAATCAACTCAACCTTAAACCTATGAACTAGGTACCCACTCATGGCAGTTCTGCAACCAAAAGCTGATGATTGACTGTATCGAAAGTACTGCTAGAGTCAGTCTATATTGCATCATCAACTTTTCTATTGTTTAGAATATGTGAGTAATTACATAGAATTACATAGAAACTGCCTCGTTGGCCTAGTGGCGCTAAGCGCGACTGCTACGCTAGAGGTCTTAGGTTCGATTCCCAAGTCGACCAAGGTGTTATTGGGTTTTTCTATGAAATTCTCATTAGCAGGTCGGAGTTTGGATTTGTGCCCGGTTAGTGGCAATAGGCTCGCCCCCTATTACATGGGACCTAAACATACCGGCGAACTGTGGGTGTACATTGGTACACCTCTGCTTAACCCTTCGGGGATACAGGCGTGATGGTATGTTAATGTTTAATGTTTTAATGTACATAGAATAAAAAATACAACCAGACTTTAAAATGCATTGATAAAACAAGTAATATAATTTCATTATTCTCAATGACTAAGCTTCAAAAGAATGTTTTTTTTTTTTTATGTGATAACATGATTCTCATTTAAACGCGCTCGTAATTTTTATATTATTTGCACAGCTAACTGACAGTGTGCAAGAGAAAATATTTACTAAATGTACTTAAATTGTGTGAATGAATCCTATTTCAAAATTAAGTCGATGTAATCGTAATCTTAAAAACGACACTGTGACGACTAACTTAAATATAGATTCTAGATTACAACGTGTACAATGTTACATACATGTATCTAGCGCTCAAGATCAGCTAGTTTAGTTAATTACTTGGAAGTAGAAAATAACTATTTCTAAATAATGAAAGACATAGGTGTTAGTCCTACTACCTAAAGTGAATCCACGGCAGTATTGATAGTTAATGCTTTACAACCATGAAGTATTTTGATCGGAAATTTATAAAAAAAGGATTATTCTTATTTATTCCTAACTTTGAAGCCTTTATGATCTTTCGTTTAGTCGGAGGTCTGTACAGTAGTCTTAGTCCCAACAGACAGATCAATTTCGCAGCAAGAACTTATTGTGTATTCATCAGTACATTCATTACTTTCAAGTATTGTCAATTGATGCAAACATTGTCAACTGCAGATTTTCTTTATGGCATAATTGACTATACTCTGTACATAGTAGCCGTCGGAATCAATTTCGTTTGTGACGGCGAACATTTCCTTATGTTTTATGACAATATTAGAAACAATGACAGCACCCTGGGTGTAAGACCTACCCATGAAGCGATATTTTCTAAAGTTCTGTGGATTTTTGTTGTCTCATGGTTTTATATTACATTTCTTATTTATTGCCTTACCAAATTCCAAGTTTGCAATGAAAATGTAATAGCAACAATTTCATTAATTGTTTTGCAAAGCATGGTGTATTCATCTAATATTACCAAAGTTATGATGTTTGAATTAATTCTTAATCGTGTTAAAATGTTGCGCAAAGTTTTTGGAAAAAAATTGTCTGCAATACGGAGATTCGAGGAAACTGAAAAAGATATCATAGAAAAAATGAACACATGTATAATGATCTATAAAAACTTGCTGGACACATTATTTCAAACTGAAATGCCAATAAAATTTATGGTAAGTATGAAAATAGAAGTAATAAAATGGGGCTTAGAGTGATAAACTAATATTTATTTTGCTTTTCAGATGTTTTTGTCAATGGGGTCAACTGTTCCTATGATAATGATCACGGTGTTTCTATTCATAATTGGCGATGGTTCTAGGGTTTGATTTATTTGTATTTATTTTTATAGTTTCATTGTTGTACATGATCAAGATGTAGTTCTCTTATTAATACTTTCAATTGATCATTTTAAATTAACTTGCAGTTGGCACTTCTAATGCTACACAAAAAAAAATTACATGATAAAAAAATCTAGAATAGTTTTATTGGGTTATTGCGCTTTATGCCCGTTTAAAATAGATTATCTTGTAAGTTGAAACTAGGTTGTCATTGCAGTATTCTAGTTAAATATGGTAGCTAACTTCATTTAAAATTGTTTTAGTTTAAAATTGTGGATATTATACTGATCATCGTAGGGGCATTGTTACCTTTTGTACCAGCTATGTTCGTCGGGATGATTAACAACGAAGTTGAGAAAATAAAAATTATTGTAATAAAGCAGTTGCTAGTATGCCGAGGTAATGTCTTGTTTATATTTTATCTTTTTCAGCCTCGAGAATTAACGTATTGAATTGATATTGTAACTTAGTAAATTCTTATTTTTCAGGAGATAGTGCTCGTGATGCAGTACAAGACATGGTGATGTTTCTGGAACATCGTTCGTTCAGATACACAATATGGCGTCTGTACGATGTGGATATGCCCACCATACTCACTGCCGTCAAGATCATTACCACCTATACAGTCGCCATGATCCAGTTTGCACACTTCTATGATTAGAATAAGGGGTTCTCATTCTTATTCGTCACGTAGTATCGTATATAACGCTTTGTTTAATAGAATTGAATATGATAATAAACGTTATTCATAATTAAATGTTAAATTTTCACTAATTTCTCTTTTTATACATACATGCTATTTAAAAATATATACCTATCTAAATAAATAATTTAATACTTGTGTTTGAAAAGAGGAAAATAAATATTCTTCCTAAGTTTTCTTGTCGACTGTCTAAAATAGATAAAAATTTTGTTTTTTTAAGTCTTTTGATATTGTAGATTGTTCAATACAACAGTGTATCATACGAAGATACGATGTTAGACAAAACTAGGCCCTATAGAAATCTAATTACGCAATAAAAATAAAGGTAACAGAACAATTTGCACTAATGCAGGTGACAAATATATATTACTAACATGGAGTCCCATAGGGCAGTATTTTGGGTCCCTTCTCTATATATACCTTATGCTACTATTCGCTGATAGCCCAGTTATAGTAGACCGTAAATGATATTTATACTTTTAAGAACTAAATAAATATGATATAAAGTAATACTACAATCTTGGTTAACAATTTTATTTATCAAACTAAATTCTAGTCTCAGCATTTTCCAACAAACGTTTAATTTGCCTCATACATGTTGCGTTTATTTTATAGCGTAAATGACGACCGCAAGTAGTAAGTTAAAGAAAGGTATTAGACTGGATGTATTTATAAAAAACAATGTTATAATGACCTAGCAATGACGCTAAAGTAGTTTCTCTTAGATTGGAAGAGAAGATAAATAGGTACCTATATTATTATTTTCATCAAATTCGATCATGAGTGTGTTTCGATTAATTGACTAAACAATAGAGATGGATTACGCAAACAGTGTAATATAATGAGTTAAGTAATCAAGTTCAGAAGTTCGTAGAGCTTCATACACGCATGGCACCTTCTAGCTTTTCACTATGATATTATTTAAATATAACATCACGCCTGTATCCCCAAAGGGTTAGGCAGAGGTGTACTAATGTACACCCACAGTTCGCCGGTATGTTTAGGTCCCATGTAATAGGGGGCGAGCCTATTGCCACTAACCGGGCACAAATCCAAACTCCGACCTGCTACTGAGAATTTCATAGAAAAACCCAATAACACCTTGGTCACAAAACACCAACACACAACACCTTGGAAAAAAGAGGAAAGGGAGACCTTTGCTTCCCAGTGGGTCAATCAGTCTTAAAGTGAGGTCTTTTTTTATTTTTTCATGAATATATATATATATAATCCAGCCTATAAACGTCCCACTCCTGGGCACAGGCCTCTTCCTATATAGAGAAGGGACGAGCATTGATAACTACGCTTGCTCTCTGCGGATTGGCGATTTCAGATCCCAATTTTGGAATCCAGGTTTCCTCACGATGTTTTCCTTCACCATTTGTCAGAAGTGTCTTAGAATAATTAAGAAAGTACATATAACTTTGAAAAAGCCACATTGGTACTTGCCTGGGTTCGAACCTGCAACCTTGTGCATACAAATCCGTTCATTGAACCGCTAGGCCACCACGACACCACATATTTAATACTAATCAATTTAATGTAATAAAATTAAGTGTTAGGCTAATATGTTTCATGAAAAGGTAGAGATAATGAGATAAGACATTCACTCCTCGAACGACTTTATAAAGCAGTTAATGCAGCCAATCCTTACACAACGCCGCACTGCATACAATAGTTATCCATCACCATAGAATTATCCCAAAACAGGGATAAGTAACATTATATTATTGCGAGAGACATCAGCAAGACAGATGGTGCGGTCAACGCATGAATATTTCAAGAGTGGCATTAGGACATGGAAAAATAAATATGGCCGACTTGACTGGACGCATCTGTACATAAATCGTGGCACCGCCCGTGTTTGAATTACCAATGAAAGGGACCGGCGAGGGTTATTTATCAGTTAACCGTATATCCATCTCGGAAACCACGCTGAATTTTTATTGAAAACTCTCACGGAAGTTAGGTTACGTTTATTACGAGTATAAGTTTTATTTTGAGTGTTATTTATTCAGGACATTCAATGAAATCAATGTTCTGAACGTGTGTGTGAATAAATGATTGTGTTGCATATGAAGGCCAAACAGGGTGAAATTTGATTCAGGATGAAGGCAGCCAATTCACCTGAATTGGACACTATTTATCTAGAACTCTGGTTTGACGGGCCTGTTGGTCTAGTGGTTAGTGACCCTGGCTGCTATACCGGAGGTCTTGGGTTCGATTCCCACCCCGGACAAATGTTTGTGTGATGAGCACAATCATTTGTTCTGTATCTTGGTGTAATTTATCTATAATATGTGTGTATTTAAAAATATATAATTAAGTAGCTTTATCAGTTGTCTGGTCACCATAGTACCTACAAGCTCTGCTTAGTTTGGGATCAGATGACCGTGTGTGAGTTGTCCCAGGATAATATAATAAAATAATAATATATAATATGTGGTTTCAAATATTAACAAAACTAAACAACAACTAATGATTAAAATAGCAGGTAATATTAAAGAGTCATAAGTTTGCCGATTATTGCTGATAAAATAAGGCAGGCGTTTAAAATTACCTACTTAGGCTTCTGCTTTAAACCTTAATTTTTTGAGAATGAGCAATAATCATCCGTGTTTCTTTTCATTCTATAACGCATAAAATCAAAATAGGTCCTCTCTCGCTCAAAAATAGCCTAAATTCCTTTAAGTATTTTTTTCTTGAAATACCTTAGGATGCGTCCACATCTGACGAACGAGCATTACACGAGCCGCCCTCGAGCCGTTCGCGAGCCGTTCGCGAGCCGATCGCGAGCCGATCGCGAGCCGCTCGCGAGCCGCTCGCGAGCATGCCGCGAACGCACTAGTGTCAATTACGCCGTCTGACAGACGTGCGCCAGCCGCTCGCGGCACGCGCTCAGCTCGCGAGCTGTTCGTGTATTGCTCGTTCGTCAGATGTGGACGCTCCCTTACACAAACCAGTACCTTGCTATGTTGTCAAACCAATAAATAGTACTTATTACTTGAGTCAATTTTCTGTATTCTACTTATAAATACATTCGCGCAGTATTTGAAGTATGTACAGACGGAATTCAATTCCATTAGCTATTGTATACGGTGCTGCGGCGTGGACCATTTTATTCGATGTATGTACATTTAGTAGAATTATTTAAGAGTACTTGTTAGGTGCGACGTTTTGGCGGGGTTATTTTGTGGCTTTTTTTTCTATTTGACTATTTAAAGTAGAAAAACTTTAAAAAGACACATTCATTACTAACAAAGCAATACTAATCCTAAACTAACTTAAGACAAAGTTTTAGTTAAACACTCTTGATTGATTTTATTGAGTAAATTAGATGCGTTTAGAAATGTGCATAGAGTATACGCGTGATAGTAAATGACAGGTCTAACTAGATCAGATGTCACTTGCCGACACCTTACCTGCATTAGTTTTATGAAGGAAAAAAAGTTTGTTAAAAGAATTAAATTCAACTCGAGCGTTCTAACCATTTAGCATGAATAGCGTAGGTAAATCTAAACACAATATTATTTAACACGCGAGAAATTTCATTCTCACACTTTCCGTCTAATTACAAAGAATCATAAGAATTCATATCCCAACAAGTAAAACAAAGCATGTGGTAACGCCTCAAAATATTTGACAAAGAAACAAAATTCTAATTACATTTCTTGTAAATTAATGTTGTTTAACGAAGGCTGTAACGTCGTGGTTGCCTTGCGGTTCAATGAACGGATTTGTATGCACAAGGTTGCAGGTTCGAACCTAGGCAAGTACCAATGTGGCTTTTTAAAAGTTATATGTACTTTCTCAATTATTCTAAGACACTTCTGACAAACGGTGAAGGAACACATCGTGGGGAACCTGGATTCCAAAATTTGGGATCTGAAATCGCCAATTCGCAGAGAGCAAGCGTGGTGATCAATGCTCGTGCCTTCTCTACATGGGAAGAGGCCTGTGCCCAGCAGTGGGACGTTTATAGGCTGGATTATTATAACGAAGGCTGTATATATTTCTGCTCACAAGTTTATTAAAGCTTTGCATAACACTAACTAACTCAAATACTGAATGCAGTTAGAATGTAACGATGTTGCGATGAGTATTTCGTGGTAATGCACTAGACCGAAGAACTTATTTAGAGCGGGTCCCTTGGGAGGCTTCGCGGCGGCGACCCTCTACCCTCGCAGTAGCAGTAGTAGTTCAGACATCCTCCACTGCACTAATAACTACAAGCTGGTTGCATACGTTGATTGCAAAAATATTTATAATATAAAACGTATGATTTGGGATTTATGATTAAAAGTTGTTAGTAGTATTATTGGTAGATATTTTCAAATGTGGAGTAGAAGTACATCAACATGAGTATCTCGAAACTGCGAATTAGATTAAAACTGCCTAGATAGGTCGTTGCTCTGTTGTAGATAAATGTTGGATTGATGATACGAGTTTATAGCTTCGTATTATTAGATGCTTTAAACTTGGAGAATCGGTTACATTAACATATGTTGTGATTTGTTTACTAGTGTAGCTATTAACTTAGAAATAAGATGTTTTGTTTACTTTTACTTGGTTTAAGCAACTCGGTTTTCGATCTTCGGATGTACTTGCAATTGTTATGCCGTCGTATTTTAAACTGGGTTAATATTCAGCATCCGTGCAAAGCACAAATCGAATTAAAAATCAAGGGTCCGCAAAACTTACGGAGGAGCCCAATTCATTCCGAATACCAATTTCATTTCAAACACGGACCTCATTCCGCGAAATTTGGTTGCGAAACGACTGAGACAACAAAGAGAATTAGACCGCGAAGAAAAATAAATGCGGTGAAACAACAGAGCATACAAAATTAGAGAGCGGCGGAGGGAACGCGACGTGCCGCGGTGTGGGACAAGCGATGAGCTTGTAGCGGTGGGGTTGTTAAAATTCTACATGATATTTAACAGGACTAAGAAAGACGTAATATACTTGGGGAACTATCTGTTTTAATGGTTCTGCAATATAATCATGTAAAATAAAATAATATAACCCTTTTCGTTGTTATTGAAACTTTCAGTCGAAAAAAAGGTTGCAAGTCTGTTTGGTTTCAAACGCTATGCACATACTTGGAAAATATCTAGTTACGTTGAACAACTCTCTTATAAAAATGGCGGTGCAATATGCAGAAATGATCATCTAATTATATAAGAGTACTATCCCAACCCCTTGACTATCTATTAAGGATTTCAAATAAGCAATTATTACGGTAAGTCGCCAATATTATTAAAGACTCGAAATTCCAGTAAATTCACTAATGTGACTTTGATCTTTCAGCAATTTCTTGAAACAAATTTCTATAGTGTTAAAACGGTAAAGGAAAATAATTAAATAAGTTAATAATCTACTAAAGAATGTCACGTACAACAATCGTAATTTACAAAAAACAAACCGCCTTCCGCTTAAGAATTGCGTCCACGAAGATTTGCTGTGTTGATGGAGCGATGTTTAGGTTATAGTAGTTATACCATTTATAACGCAGATTACCAGAATACGGAGGCAAGTGAACTTCGACTTAATGTTCCTGAATTTTAACGTTTATACATAAATATTGAATTGTTATGAGAGATACAGAGTAAATGGTATGAGGAAATTATGTGTTAGCGTATCGCTAATGTGTGGTTTAATGCTTCATAATAAATTTATATTTAACAATGAATATGACTTTAATTACCATTTGATATAAATTAATGTTAATAGATTGCTATCACACTTTAATGATCTAAATTACATTTATTACTAAAATATGGACCAACGAAAGTATAGACATATATTTCACAGGCGTAAAGTATTTTCTATCTTTTCAATCAATCGGAATAGCTTGTACTAAACCATGGACCCTAAACCTTCGGCACTAAGTAACGTATATTTATTTCGACCTTAGAACGAAAACCTTCCTGCTTCGACGTTGACAAATAAATAAATTCCTATTCTTTATTAGATCACCGTCAATGTTTCTTTAACGTTTCCATTTCCTTGAGCGGGTAACGAAAGGCGGCACACTTTCGCATGAATATGGAAGCAATAAGGTGGAAATTGTTGGACGACTTTTGTTGCCGGCTGTACAAGACGGTACAGTCAATCGATCTGGTGTCTAAAATGTCGTTACTACTGATCCATCTTGATAATGTTTTTCTAATGTAGGTACATTACATTATTATGAGATGTGTTTGTGTAATATTTCCAAAAATAATCGTTAACATCGGTCTCTTTTCCATCGTTTATTTATGTTCGTTCCAATGATGAACGATGTAATGTTTATACATTACATCGTTATCATTACAAATCATTCATTACATATCATTACAAAGGTTATCCTTTAAACAGTTAATTAAGTATTGATGCTGTAGTCCTTAGATAAAGCAGTGACCTTAACATAGCAGTGACAATTAATTGACGTAAAATGTGCTTCATATACTTTGATCACAGAAAATTTTAAGTATCATTAAAATGTGGACTTAATTAAATCTGAAGAACATAAAATACATCTTTAATGCATTTTACGAAACCAACAAGATGATAATAAAATCCTCATTGGCCAACATTGGCTTTCTAAATGTGGGCCAACACCGAGGTACAAGATAAACGATAAATGATTGCACGCATCTGTTTTCCTTGTTTTCCTAATGATTTTTTTATGAAAGGCTAATGAAGAAGACTGGCTTCATCTGTACCATGCTCTTCTATTGTGTTGAATACATTAAAATTATTTTGATGGTCATGTATCGCAATTTTTTTGGTTTATTACCTCTTAAATCATGTAATTTAATCCCACCCATATCAAATAATGAAGTCATTTGCTAACAATCTAATTAAAAATCTTACGATTTCAGTCCTGATATCCATTTTGTAGAACATTGATCAGAATTTTAATCGGTCAGACCAAAAAAGTAATTTTTTCGTCCATCTCTATATCTAATTAGAATATCAGTAAATACATTTCATCACACTTCCACTACTATCTAACCGCACTAAAAGTACATCATAACAGTAAGAACAAACTGCAAAGTATTATAAAAATTGGCTCTACAATCTATCTTAAATGTTAAGGAAAGTAGGAAACTATTCTTGGTGGACAGGCAAAGGCTGTTGTGTGCCTCAGCCCGCTATGTGCCCGGAATACGATCCAAGTTCCTTCAGAATATTCTCGAAGAATGTTTATAGCCAACAATCTAGACGTTGTTGATTCTTGCAACGGAAATATTATACAGTAACTAAAGTATGATGACCGGCAAATATTTCATACCTCGTGAAATATAAATCTCGATTTGAAGCAGATGCTTTCAGCTGCTAAATTACGGGAGGACATTTTTCATTCTGAATGATAGTTGAATAATTTTTAGTATTTTTAGTTTTTTCGGTATGTTGTGAATTTGTGTGTACAATATAAAGCAAATTGAAAACAGCCAAACATCTACATTATATTCAACTAGCTGTGGCCCGCGGTTTCACCTGCGTGAATGACAATTCATTCACCATCTTTATAAATTATAGCCTATGTGTTATTCCGATGTATAAGCTACATTATTGTAAAGTTTCATTGAAATATATTCAGTAGTTTTTGCGTGAAAGAGTAACAAACATCCATACATCCAAACTAACTTTCGCATTTATAATATAAGTAAGGATTGATGCTGTTAAAAAGTTATTTCTAACCCGGAACACTCATTCCAAATCTTTAAATACATCTCACAGCACTTTCAAACTCAGAAGCTTAGAAATTCCTTCTAAGAGTTACAACTTCCCCATTTCTCAATATCAATACCCAAAAGGCATCGCAAACCTATGCAATACAGACACGTCCTCGCAGAAGTGCGGGAAGTTTCTCAGTCGAAGCAAATTGATACAAATAACTTGTGAAATATTCTCCTCTGACAAAATGCTTGGACGTAAAAGAATACGGTTCGTCCCGGTTCGTCCCGGTCCCCGATGATCGACGACAATAATACCCCGGAAACCTGGGCCCTCATTATTTATGTTCGCACTTCAGCGCCCTGAGCAATGAGTATTTTTCATGCAAATATTAGAGGAGCGCAGTACAAGCGATGGAGCGAGAACGATTCGATTATTTAAATCGTTTGCGTTCGCATTTTGTTTAATAAAGATGGCGTAATTGCGACAGTTTGTCTCGATTCCGATTGTGTAGTTACAATGTGTTTAGTTCGGTATTTACGCAATGGGTTTGGAGTGCGATAGTAATAGGTTTCTTAGCTCATATTGTATCGAATTTCTGAAATGTTCGATAAAAATATAAATAATGTTTCAGAAAAGTTCCCAAACATTGCATAGGCAGTGTCTTGAAACAAATTATTCATCATTCGTATGGTATACAAAAGTTTAAAATTGTTTTTATTCGATTTGTTTTCATTAAAAAAGTAATATATTCTACTTCCATGGTCTGTATGAATGAGAATGCAATTAGAATAGAACTAATAAATACAAATCAAATCAACATCTATTGCAACCCTTCTAATTGCATCGCTGCATCTCCATGAGCGATCACACAAGTGGTTAATTGTCAAACCAGACAACGGTCTAACAGACACCGTGGGCAATATTATTGTGCTGTAATTGAGTAGTGAAGCATAGTGTTATTGTTGGTACAGGATAATAATCCAGCTAGAATAGTATAGACGGGAATGGTGGTCTAGCGGTAAGTGACTCTGATTGCTAAACTGGAGGTCGTAGGTTTGATCCCCATCCGGGACAAATATTTGTGTGAGAATGATCATTTTTTCTGAGTCTGGGTGTGATTTATCTATAGTATATAATGTATTTAGAAATATTTAATATATTATTTTTATGAGTTGTTTGGTTCCTATAGTAAAGTCACTGCCAAGTTTGGGTTCAGAAAACTGCGTGTGAGCTTTCCCAGAAAATTATTATTATCATCATAGAGTATGGTGGTATCTATAGCACATGCAACTTTATGTTTAAGTAAGAAACTGCAGGACGAAGTTATCGATAGCCGCCGCTTCCGACTGTTGTTCGTATTTTAGTACTTAACTTGTTTTTTTAAACGATCTGTGGAATGTTTTGTAGTTTAAATACTGATTTACTTGTTGTAAGTTCAGTTTTTAATTATTAAATACTTAGTTATTATGTAGTGACCGATGTTGGTATATAGTAAGGCAGGACTTTGTTTATCTTAAACTTTGAATTTATAGTTACTTGACGCAATCTTGGATATTTGAATTAAATAGTTTTTCGACGACCTCCGTGGTCGAGTGGCGTACGCACCGGTTTCAAGGTGTCGCTAGCTCTGAGGTCCCGGGTTCGATCCCCGGACGGGTCAATGTAGAAACCAAATTTTCTATGGTCTGGGTGTTTGTGGTACCTTCGTTGTTTCTAAATTCCTTAACACAAGTGCTTTAGCTACTTACTTTGGGTTCAGAGCAATGTATGTGACGTTGTCCGCATTTATTGATTATTATTATTTATTAATAGTTGTTAGACAACAACTATTGATGATATACCATTATAACTGCATACTGAAGTGAAAAACCTAATCAAAAGCCAGGAGTTAAAGAAAGCTCTGCGAGTTAACTATTAAAGCCGCCTGAAAATACGGTTCTACTAAGAATTCTCCTGAAACTGGGACGGTACCTAAATAATGTGTATTATGCTACTAAACAGCTCAAATAAACGCTGTTTTGTCGGAAATTTGTGGTTCACTGGAGTTTACTATATTATGCGAGAACTTGAGTTGCACGATAATTAAGTTATACTTCAGCGATTGAGTTTGTGTTGGTCATTCAATAGTGGTTGAGTTAAATGCTTTATTATATGCGGTAAGTTTGGGTCTGGTATATGAATGACTTTTGCAATAATTGCTTCATACGAATTAAATAAGTAACTTGTACATGTTTTAATGGAACATGTAGACAACTTTTGGGTATGAGTAGTTACTACACATTATTTATTTTTCTAAAAAATAAAAACTGCCTCGTTGGCCTAGTGGTGCTAAGCGCGACTGCTACGCTAGAGGTCTTGGGTTCGATTCCCAAGTCGACCAAGGTGTTATTGGGTTTTTCTATGAAATTCTCAGTAGCAGGTCGGAGTTTGGATTAGTGCCCGGTTAGTGGCAATAGGCTCGCCCCCTATTACATGGGACCTAAACATACCGGCGAACTGTGGGTGTACATTGGTACACCTCTGCCTAACCTTTCGGGGATACAGGCGTGATGGTATGTTATGTTTATGTTATGTAAAAAATAAATATTTACGTATCAGTTAAAATTCTCATTCGTACAATACAAGTAATGTATAAATTAAAACAACAATCTGTGCTAAACAATCACCCTTTCAAATATTCATTAATTACATAAAAAGGAAAACACCTACAACTCTTAACAGAACATCTTAACATAAATAGGTAAGGTAAGCGCCCCTATCATCGGCAAGTGTGTTACATCTCCATTAAATACACTTAGTGAACTCGATAAGGTACGTTACCAATAGCCAGCCATTTCTTTGCAAGTCGCGTATCCACTTAAGGTAAGCGGGCCAATAGTCTACCGCTTCCATTATACCCATTAGAAAAGGCCGGCGCTGGCCGCGATTTGTTTCAGCTGTTGCACGCTCTTACAAACGTTTTAAAGTACATTTCTCTTTATTTCATAATTTTGAGTTATATCCGAGCTGAGTGCATTGCGAGGTGCCCAGAAATGGAACGTAAATGTGAAATGTAATTTTTGCTCTCGCCATAAAACTTTTAGACGTGGTACGGGTAGCTAGTTTTCTATTCACGCTTTTTTTTATAAATGTACCGTATTGTGTTTTGAGTTGCACTTTTCTTTTGCATTTTATATCAATTGTGTTACAAAGCTTGGCATTAGTCTGGAAGTGAGAGGAAACAGTTTTAAATGGGTTTTTCTTTGCGTTTACAATATTTTAATGCAGACAACGTTGTTTAGTTTGCTTGCTGCGATTAAGATGAATTGTCATTATTTATTTGTTGTGCCATAACTGTGGACTTTTACTTAAAATGAATATGAATGTCAAATATCGTTTTATGCATCTTTTGGCCTTCTAAAGTGTTGACATTTATATCAATAAAATCGATAGTTAATTAAAAATCCCAATAGGTGAAAAGCAACCAAATCAGGTAACATTACAAAATGAAATGCATCAATCCATCGTAGCCAATCGGAATCGTTTAACACAACGCCTCAAGTCCTTCCCGACCCGTTTCAATGTAACAACCCAAATGCCTCATTAATACAACGCTTACTGCCGCGCGACACCGCACAAAACAATTGACGACCCTAAGATAATATATTCACAATTTCCACAGATACGATATCGATGTCGGATATCGATACGATACCACGGTGAGAAAAATATATGTAGTTTACGAATCCGATATTCGATATCGGATCGGATAAGATTATTTTTTTATTATATTCGATACGATATCGGGGGCCAGTAATTCAATGAAACATGTATCTGTCTTTTATATTATCTGATCCGATATCAGATATCGGATGCGTAAATTTCATAGATTTTTCTAGCCGCGGTATCGTCGTATCGGTGCCTAATACCGATATCGTATCGGATATTATGAAAACAGTCTAACTAACATCTGAATTATCTATACCCTGGTGTTTCAATCTATTCCATAATAGAAGCGTGAAGCTGCCCTTGGGCCCAATTTGCATAATAAATTATTCGTATTGGGATAATGTAATCTACTCCTGTGTTTAAAACGAGTATATTTTTTTCGAAAAACGTTTGATTTTCGTATTAATTGTTTATTTACACGCTTTATTTGTGTTTAACTTTTCAGTAAGTATTTGATGTGATCTTTAAATATTTACTGTATTGTGTGGTAGTGCAGTTATAGAAACCATTTCAAACGCGAAGCGGCGTTAAGATTGCCTCAGATTATTTACAGAATGGTTTGGTGTGGCTATGAATTGGAAGAAAGAAAGAGAGGCTTTTGCCCTACAGTGGGATAACCATGGCTGAAATAATAATTTATTATTGTGTACCTAAGGTTAACATTATTTCTGGTAGAAACAGTTTAAATAGTACGTTACACTTTGGCTGCATAGCAATTATCATTTATTTTCTTAACTGACGCACGCATCTAAATGTCAACTGTTATCACTGATGTTTCAGAGATTTCACTCAACTCTATTTAAACTAGGATGTGGTACTCTTGTCTGTTAGATGGGTAAGTTTTATAACCCCTGAGAATTAGGTACTGTAGTTTCATAGGTTTTCATAGGTGCGGCTGTAATGATACTAAGTAGATACCTTGATGTCTAGCAGTCTTTAAAGTAACTAACGGAAGAATTTTATTGCTGAAAGGGCGAATTATTTGTGTTATTGGTAGTAGAAATGAAATCTATTGTGTTTGTCTGCAGGGAAAAAGGCCTAACTTTCTAGAACTCGACATAGGTTATTATAACTCTTTTACTGGTCTTTACAACTATTTATAAATTCCTTTTCTAAACACACATTCTTCCAAATATACAAAATACATTCTTCCTCCTATTTTCTTCAATTAACGTTGATTAAAATCTAACAGAGCACTAATGCATCCGTTTGAACAAGACATAAAAATGCACTCACTAATATCGCGAGGTAGGCAAATAAGATAGAAAGCCTAGAGGCATCGCCATTATCTTGACTTTTACTTTTTATTCTTTAGTTCTGTTCATGCGAACCTTTGTTATTAAAATGGAGAACTTACTGCGATTATTTTGAAAGCAAAACGGATTAATCTGAGCAAGGTATTGTTTTGTTTTGATCCGACTTTGAATAAAGTAGGGGATTATGATAAACCTTTTTGTTTTTGTTTATGTATTAGCTACTTTAATATTAAAAGTGAATTATGAGCACGACATAAAATCTTTCATAGTATCTATGTATTTTAAAAAGTGTTGTTGCTATAAATTAAAGATGTTTTATTCTCTGTCTTTAACAGACAACGATCCCAAAGAATGCAATGATAAATAAAATAAAGGGATCTCAATTTTCTTTCAAAACATTTCAAATATTTAAATGTATTTCGCAAAATGATGAAAGGAAATCCAAAAGTTGTAAACAACGGACACAATCGTAATCATAATCCTATAATATTGTACTTGTAGACAACTGTAAAGAGATTTATTACAAACGTTTGAACGATAAGACACAAACAAAGCTAACGAAAATCGTTCAACGTCTTAAATAGCAATACAAGAGGCTCTTTCAA
This sequence comes from Autographa pulchrina, assembly GCA_905475315.1. Lineage (NCBI taxonomy): Eukaryota > Metazoa > Arthropoda > Insecta > Lepidoptera > Noctuidae > Autographa > Autographa pulchrina. The sequence continues at coordinate 12,926,558 of FR997771.1, read as the reverse complement.
ATGGTAATTTGATTGTACCCAGTTTGCTGCTTCAAAAGAGTGAAATATTCTTTTCAGGGGTCCCGGATGCCGCGGGAGAATTATTAATGGCTAAGGAAACTTCTTGGAAGTTTTCGCAGCTCAAGTCAGGGAAGATGGCGGTAAGATGGTCATAAAAATTTAATTTTGCATCACACTATAGGGAAATGCATCGGGTTTCGTATGAATCTTACCTCGGGATATACCGTTCGAGTTTCGGTCTAGAATGTTAAAGAGTTTGGTTGTTGAAAGACTTGTTTTCATATTTGAAAGTTTTTATACTAGATACATATTTTGATTTAATCTGGATTATATAAAAACTTTGCATTACCACAGTTGACAGAATAAGGATTGCTGTTTAAATCTTATAAATTAGATTAGAGGATTACGTATTTAATTATGTCACCTACAGCCTATACGCACCACGTCGTTATAGTGACTAAACGCATCGTCAGAGCACATTTGATATTGTTGCAATATAAACTTGTTTTCTAGACTAAAATTTTATTTAGATATGCCAAAATATTCAACAACTTTTAAAGTATAAATACTTTGGCGGTTCTAGAGCCATCTCCAGTTATTTACACCACAATCTATGGTGTCGAATGTATAAAGTTCGTCAAGACAGAGTGACGACGTGAGAACGGTGGCAGCGAGTTCCAAAATTCACGCGGTTTACTCGCGCGATGTACTTTTTACGAGCAACAATAAATTTCTTCTCATCGACTAAAGGAAGGCATTACGCCGAACATTTTTATGAGAAAAATTTACTGAACGACACCTTTGCGTCTCAGCATAGATGTTATATCAAGATGTTGTATATCTCCGTTATAACAGATAATTGCACTGTCATGTAGTGGGGTTCGGTTTGTGAACCTGTTGCGTCGATTTTTTGGGGAATAGTAATAGAGATCGAAGTAATGTAGTTTTTCGAGGCAATGTAGATGATGTAACTGTGGGAGAAAGACACGTATTGTTGTGTTATATAAGGACGTACGGAATTATTTTTGGAAATATTATATGACATTTTAACTTAGTTAGTGGATGAATATACATGTACACTTTTATTTGGATGGAGTAAAACTTAAAAAGAAACAATACAATTATTTTTTAGAAGTTATTTTGTGTCAAGGACCTAACATATAGGTATGGTTACGAAATAAGCATAAGACCCCTAGAGTAAGCAAGCATACGTCAACAGACTCTTGTTCAAAAATTTCCGCGTTTCATGATGATGTAATAACATAGGTATTTATGGGACGTAACACGTTTACTTTTTTATTTTGCATGGAGTTCACCCTTCTTTGCTAATACGTTGTATATGAGTATACCTACTTATAATGTCTTGTAAGTTATGTCTGTGGAAGGTGTAATTCTTTCACTGTTTTGTAAGTGTCGCACCATTAGTTTAGGACATTCCAACAATAAATAATCTATTTTAGTTGTTGAGTAAAAAATCGTTTTGAAGATAAATGTTGACGGCCAGTTTATTCTTCGATTAAATGGAAATTATACAATCAATGCAATAGTTTTGACTTAAACATACGAGAAACTTTGACATACTGCTGTGACATATACAAATAATACTGATTTCCCAGCTAAGAGGCTTATATGCCGGGTAATTGAGTTTGAAACTGAAAACAGTATAGAAACAGTAGCTACCTGGGGCCCAATTCCGCTATTTTAAAGTCTGTGGGTGGCAGGTTAATGAACGTTCCAGTGTGTACCAAATTTTTCTATTCAGATGATTTTAGTTTAATTTAAATGACGAATGCACACCTATTTGCCACTGCTGTCATTTTAGGATTGCCACTAAGTGTTCGTTTTAGGCTTATCTGAATACGAAAATTAGGCACAATAACAAGTACACTGGAACGTTTATTAACCTGCCACCCACTGACTTTAAAATAGCGGAATCAGGCCCACCTAGTCGCGCGGGTTTAATGTATGCAAATCAGTCACCTTGTACCAAGCCACTTTATATAAAAGCGTTGAGTAGCTTTTATGAAAGCCTGATTTCTTTCGCAAATATGAATTGTGTGAATTTGTATGTCTTGTGTTTATTAAAATGTAGATTTGTTTCAACAAACGTTAGGAGGGAGAAATAATGTTATTTTTGTGTTATCATGTTAGCCTGTCCTGTTTAATTTGGAGTTGTGTTGTATAAGGAAGCGTTTGTTTAGGTAAAAGGTGACGTAATTTAGTTATTTAAACATTCTTATATGTATAATTCATAGAAAATAATAATATAGGTGTAGCTTGTACTATTTATTATTTCTTACCAATTAAAAATCGAATATAACTTTTTCATCGTATGTAATATTTTACTATTTTGTTTGATGATTAAATGGATAACAAATATGGAAACTAAGACAGTATTCAAGGAAATTACTGAAGAGATACATATCTTTGCATGCTCAAAATCTAAATTTAAATCCAATGTTGTGAATTTGTTATCATAATTGACTGTTACATTTTTCATTAATCAACTTGTTATAATATCTGTTAATCATTTAAATATTTTTAACCAGTTTGTTCATCTCAATTTGAATTAATCAATTATTATTATTGTTAGGCTCCATTGGAACTGCATGATTGTTCCTCTAGTGGCACCTTATGTTCTACAATGTTGTTAATCCGTGGATAATGTAGTGGGCTGCAATATTGTTCTATATCATAATTACTATTTATGTGTGTTATTCTTATATTGTAGCTGTTTTTTATCCCTAAATAAAATACAGTAAATAATGTTTCCATTACACAGAATTCCTATTTTCAGATAGTTTTCAGAAGTCCATTTTTATTTTTATTATAATACATTTAACGTTAAACTAAAGTGAACCTCTATAAAACAGGGGAACTGCTTCATTCGTTTTTTATAGTCCTTCATTTAGCAGTTATAGAATTAACCTAAATATACGAGTCACTTCAGTAAGACTGGTCATGAAAAAAATACTATTCACTTTAATTATGTCAAAAAAATCCAATTTAAAAATTCTAAAAGATTGGCTATTAGATATAAATAGAAATAATTGCTTTATTTCATTTTACCAACAAAACATTAAAAATTCTACGAATAACTGTTGTTAAAGTAATAACCCACAATTAAATAATAATAATATAATAATAATATTCCGGGACAACTTACACACGGTTATCTGATCCCAAGCTAAGCAGAGCTTGTGTTATGGTAACCAGACAACTGATAAACATACTTATATATTTCTAAATACATACATTATAGATAAATTACACCCAGACACAGAACAAATGATCGTGCTCATCACACAAAGATTTGTCCTGGGTGGGAATCGAACCCACGACCTCCGGTATAGCAGTCAGGGTCACTAACCACTAGACCAACAGGCCCACAATTAAATGAGAATATTACTTGCTTCTTATTTTACTTATTTGGGTAAAATAAGTGAATGGTTGACTTGGAATAAATACCTGTGGAACACACAAATATTTATCCGGGACGGAACTGACCGCAAACCCGAAAAGTTGAATCCCTTAACCACTGCGTCAATCAATCGCTCAATTAGGATTACCTCGGAATTAGGATAACTCAATCTCGCTTCATTATTTTAGTGGAAGCCGAACAAAAGTTCCTAACTGATGTTAATAAAGATTAACATTATTTAGAACGATGTTAATGATTTTTGGGCTAAGGTATTTAGTATTCAAACTCTTTACTGCTTAAATTACAATTATTGATGAGTTTTTTTTTAATTTTACAATTAGGTATTAGAAGTAACAGAAGTAACATACTCAACGTTTCATTTCGGTTGTTTTCTCCCCTTTACTTGATCCCAGTGCTGAGCAAAACTGGTTGCTAAAAAAATGTGGTGTCAGTCATAAACATTTTTGTGTTCTGATCACACCTTAGAGATTTTTTTAATTATTTCCTTCAAATCTTATATGCTCTACATTTCAACCCTAATTTTGTAAAACTAATTACACGAGTCAACCAATCTCTTTGACAATCTTCCAAATGACTACATTCTATCAATATGTGTGAAATGAGCGAAAACGAAGGCAGTACGAAAGGGCTTTTTATTATTTTTACCTTCAACCCGGAAAGGGCAACTCGATGTATAGTGGAGCCTCCGAATATCGCTGGAAGCGAACTGAACTTCCGACGCATTCATATCGTATAAAGCGGGATAATTTATATAAAAAAAGTTGTCTTATTAATATGGTATGTTGTCAAATTGTTTTTATGATAAATATCACTACACCTCAATTACATATGAGTAAGCGCTACACTAATTTTTAAGATAGGATTTTATCACAAAAAATAATGTACCAAAAGAATACATTACGTAAGGCATTTTTTTAAATATTTGTGCTAGTTTAAAGTTAGTCTTTTAATTGATAAAGAAGTCGTGCACTGTGGTACCTAACCAACTTTTTTTATTTTCAGAAATAATTCATTTTCACTTCACCATGTTTAAAACGTAACTTTATTTAAAAATACTGCGTAAAAATAATATTCTAAAGTCGTAAAACTGCTTAAAAAAGTTGTAAATCTTAAACGTTACCTGAGGCTGGCTTAAGTGAAAACATTATCATCGTTGGTTACTTTTCTTGTGAATTATAACAGTTTCTGGGAATGTTTCTAAACTTTAAGGATCAGAAATACTCATCTAGACTTTATTATTAATCACCAAGAAAAAAAAAAATGTGTTTACAATTCAATATCGTTTAAAAATATTATAGCTAATCCAAATCCAAACTAATATTATAAATGCGAAAGTAACTCTGTCTGTCTGTCTGTCTGTCTTTGCTTCACGCCTAAACTACTGAACCGATTTGTGTGAAATTTGGTACAGACATAGTTTGGAACTTGAGAAAGGACATAGGATAGTTTTTATTACAAAAATAAAATAAAAAATAAAATTTATTCCGGACATACAGCGCCATCTATTGGTCAAGCGTCGGCATCAATTCAGTACTGAAAATTCATCGGAAAAATGTAAATAAATAGTAAAAAGGTATGAAAATATAATATAACACAACTTTTAGTACAAAGAAAATGCTCTAACGGAGTATAGATAATTCTATTAGTACTATATGTCGAGTTGGTAATCGCGCAATGGTGTCGATCGTTACACGAGTTCGGTTCATGTTATTGTTTTAATTCATCGGAAAAAAGTAAATAAATAGTAAAATGGTATGAAAAAAATAATATCAATATAACAAAACTTTTAGTACAAAGAAAATGCCCGAACGGAGTATAGATAAATAATCCGAGTTGTCACTATGCTCGATAGATGGCGTTGGGATCGAAAACTAAAAACGTGGTATACAGAAATGTCTTGGTGTAAGAAACTTTAATAATCTTTAAAGCCTAAAATAATAGAAAATTTGTCAAGGGAGAAACAGTATTTTTTTCTGAAATGGCAAATGAAATTAATATTTTGTAAATAAGGGAAAAATAACATTTTCGCCTTTTTCGATCGGCAATAACGGCTTTAATGCCCTAAGTGAGTATACATATCTTCAATTCAAACGCAGAACTCATTATGTTGATTTTTGAAGAGTTCCCTAGAATATCTTCCACATTTCATTTTTGAAGAGATCCCGCGAGATCGGGAACTATGTGGGTGAAACCAAAAATCTGCCGGAAGTCACTATTCCACGCGAACGAAGTCGCGGGCAAAAGCTAGTAAAGAAATAAATTATGCCTTTGAACACTCGTCAAATACCAATACAAACTAGGAACTTTTCAGCAATTTTTTATAATTAGTGTTTGTAAAAAAAATAACTTTGTAACGAGTTGTCAGGAACAGAGGCTGAGTAAGTTCATTTTTGTTGACAACTGGAAATGGATTCAAGAGAATTAAACTGCTTAAGATCTTAAAATTTTGATTGTGTTTAAATGCCAGAAAATTAAATGACTGTTACAGATAGCCTTTTGCGTAACTGAGTTCTGATAAGCATTACTATATAGTAGGTATTCTTCTTCTTCTTAGCGTGTCGATAACTTAGGTAGTAGGTATTTAGGGCTACGCACAGAAAACCATAATCCCTGAGTTCTAAGGAGATTTCTTAAAGAAAATTTTTAATTTAACGTCATTTAAAACTTATTACTCATTAGATTAACAAACGCCTTATAACTTGCACATACATACATATAGGAACGAGAACGAATTCACTTTCTAATTTATTTAAGAAAAAACATTTCTGATCAACTTGGAAATAAATATTTCCGGTGCCACGTAAAAGTTCATCAAAGATAAAAGAGAAGAAAAATAAACGAATAAACAAGTAGGTACTATCCGCGAAATCTGAATTATTATAACGTCAAATACTGTCATGGTGTCGCAAAGAGATAACGGTATTTTTTACCTGAACAAAATTCAGAAGGTTTAGTTGACACAAGGTTTAGATAAACTAATATGCTTGTCTAAAACGTAGAGTACTGAACAGATAAACTAACTACAAAAAAAAAACTACTAGAAGTAATACTGTAAAAATAATGGCAAACTAGCTAAGGTCTTTTAGGTCCCACAAAATAATATGAATTCAAAGAGCTACATAGAGAATAACGGTTTTTAATTTGTTTAATAGTTTTTTGGGTTTGCGTTTTTATTTTATACAATTAATTAACGACATTAAGGATTATAAAAGAATTTGGCTATTTTTAGTATCACTTACATATTTTTAGTGTATTTTTTGTGGCAAACCTTCTGCAGTAAATATTTAACGTGTGACATTGTAGGTATCGTTGATATCTGGTATAAACGGCTCGTCTATGAAAGCAATTTGTTATTAGAATATATTATTGATTCGTGAAGGGATCCAATTTGAATACTGAATGATAGATCCCTTCGTTATGTAGGCGTCATCTTGCTTAAGCATATTTTCAGAGGCGTTATTTTATTATGTAGACGCGTGTACGCTGAAATGTATTCTTAAGCACCCACACCTCATAAAACACGTGGGATTGTTTGATAAACTATTGGTACAAAGCAAATATCTTAAGCACAAACTGTTTGTTCTAACCTATGAAAATGATTGGCATTTTAAGACGACAAGACGTTACTTACTAAATTCGGCTCTATTATTTTTAAATAGCTTGACACCTATTAGGAACAACACTGTCTGTAAACTGTAGGTTAACAAGAGTTGCAACATCTCTTGACCTTTTCGAATATAGAAATGTTAATTAAACGGCCTACATTATGTGCATCTAGAGACATGAATAAGACGTACCATAGCTTTTACTTGTATGTAAAACAGTCTCTCTATTTAGCCTAGTTTTTACGCATAGCCCGAATTTTTTCTAGCTAAAAATTTAATACAATATGCGCTCATTCCCTTTCAGATTTCTTAAGCAAGTTAATCAAAACCTAATAAGCTAAACTATAATACAATACTTCTCTTTTCAGAAAGCTTGCATATACAAGATGACACGCGCCGCGCTATGATCCTTGCACTCCTCGCTTCCGCATGCATGCAGTTTTCATTCATGTGCCCCGGTGCACGAATTTCACACCGAACATTTTTCGTCGCAAGTACTCACAAGTAAGGTTATTACATTTTTTGTTATAAATGCGTGGACTTGCTTTTGAAGAGTATGTTTTTGGGTTAAAAAGGTTTAAGTTTTGTTGTTTTTTAACACCACTTGAAATGTATTTCTATACTAGCTGTGCCTGCGACTTCGTTCGCGTGGATGACGAAACTTATCAATGAGTTTTTAACCGCAAAATTAAGTTTGTTTTTTATTGTTTATACTTTTCCGGGATAAAAACTTCACAGTGTGGTGCCCAGGATATTAAAGAATAACTATACTAAGTTTCATCGTAATCGAACCGGTAGTTTTTGCGTGATACCTGAACAAACAGACAGACAGACAGACAAAATTTTTTTTTTCACACTTTTGGGTTCGGTGCCGGTCTAGTAACACCCGCAATTTATTTTTTTGATATTTTCAATGTATAGAATTTTCACTTTTACAGATTTATTATAAGAATAGATTATATTTATATGTTTATAATTGGAATCTGAAATCGCCAATACGCAAGTGAGCAAGCGTGGTGATCAATGCTCGTGCCTTCTATATATGGGAAGAGGCCGGTGTCCAGCAGTGGGACGTTTATAGGCTGGATTATTATTATGTTTATATGTTTGTATCTTCTAAACATATAATTAATCGCATACATATTATATACTTAGTAGTTAGTACGTAATATGTTTTTAAGTGACGGAGCGTAAAACTTTAGATTGCCAAGGCTTACTAAGCTGTTAGCAAGTCACCTAATTAACCTTAGAATATTAAATTCAGTACTCATTTTTGTATTTGTTTAATTAAGTCTAACTACCTAAGTCTATAAATAAAAATTTGAGATAAACCAAGATTTTTTGGAAATTTTATGTTATGTTATGTGGTTCACCTTAGTCACTCAATCACATCATAATCATAATCATTTTATTATTGGTCAGTATTCATTATCTTTCATATAGTCCAGTCATTTGGTTGTTCTACCTGGAAAGTTTTCCGGGAGTGCTAAAAATTGGTGATTTTATAGATTACGACGTGCTCTATAGATTACAATTTTAATTACATATTGGGAAAATGGCGCTCAAAACAGATTTTTAACAATAACTCCTCCAGCGTTCCAAATAAAGGAATCGCCTCAAAATCGGTCTATTCATTTAGGAGCTACGATGTCACATACAGACCTACACGTCGACATTATTTTTTTTGCATTGGGGCTTAAAAAGAGTTTCACCTCCTTTTCAACTCTATATACATAAACCCTTATAATGATGGTTAATTTCCTCAGAAAACCGTTATCTAAGGTCCGCGGAACCAAATTACTGTCGGTCGATTGGACCTTCCCCCCTACCCGTCAAGTGTTTGGTGACGGGAACTCTGCACTAATTTGTCAACTCTCATTAAGTTATCTCGCATTTGAGGTTGTCACTGTTATTTCTGTATGCTGACAGTTTTCAGTAGAAAGGTTTTTCATGTTTGTTCGTTATGCTTAGTTTTTTTTTTGTTTTTGTGGAGGGGTGTGTTAGTACTGCAGTTTTTGTTTGGAATGTTTATAGTGTTTGGGAATTTTGTAATAAATTGATAATTTTGTTACTTGAAAATTGAAAATTAAAAATAAAATCTATTTATTATAGAAGCATTTAATTTCCACTACACATACTTCTTGAAAAACTAAATCCTCATTATCTTTATAATAGGTTTAACAGTTACCGTGAGTTCTAACACAGCAATGTAAACAAAAACCGTAGCCATTATACCACACAGCGATAAGAATAAAGGAAGCAAGTATGCTACGGCGTAGCAGACGCTGCAGCTACGTCGCTACGCTGCTACGTCGCTACGAAAGATATAATGTTACTATCTATAGAAATTTAAATCTGTAGAACAGGTAATAACTTGCCTGTACCTGTTGGGATGTTAGACAAAGGTTTTTCTAATAGTTTACTTTTGAAAATACTTGTTGATATATTACTTACATTGTATTAGTTTAAAATAGATATTCGACTAAAACATTTCAGAATACCTAAGTGGTAATGTTAATGTTTTATTTCGGAATAGTGGTTTATAGATAGCATTAACTAATAAATAGTGCTGGTAGGTTAGGTATAACTTTCATCGTAGTAATAAAAGATTTATTACTTGATTTTGAAAATAACCTTTTTCGCAGCATACATTAGGAACCTCCGTCTACTTCGTTTTAGCAGTAAGTAGGCTTCCAGCGATATAACAGACATACTTAGGTCACACTTATCCACATACACTGTAAAACATAATTAACGATCGCCATTCACAAACCACATGAAAGCCAACACGTACCCATAATACCTAGGTAGCCTTGGTACTACCTACCTACATATGTTTACATCCATTAAGAGCTTAGGACTTAGCGGTGCCGCTATTTGCTAAGCCTTGGTGCTTATTTTTTTGTTTAATGTCATGCTAGCCATATGCCTCGCTTCTCGTTGTTTGAACATGGAATTTTGGCGACGGAATTATTGTTGGCTGTATGGCAATACGTGTTCTATTTTTAAGATGTTTGAATTTTTTCTTAAGAAAAAAATACTGGTACTATTTTGTCACACTTGTAGAGCAACCTGTGTTATTTTGACGACTTCCACATAGTCGCACCAGTGTGTCTAGCTGGTGTAACTATATGGAAGTTGTCGGTTTTTTTATGTTAAATAAAAGTGTGCCTTAATTTAACAAATTATGAATGTAGTAGTTGTAAGTACATTCATACATACATACCATCACGCCTGTATCCCCGAATGGTTAGGCAGAGGTGTACCAATGTACACCCACAGTTCGCCGGTATGTTTCGGTCCCATGTAATAGGGGGCGAGCCTATTGCCACTAACCGGGCACAAATCCAAACTCCTACCTGCTACTGAGAATTTCATAGAAAAACCCAATAACACCTTGGTCGACTTGGGAATCGAACCTAAGACCTCTAGCGTAGCAGTTGCGCTTAGAACCACTAGGGCACCGAGGCAGTTAGTAAGTATAAGTAGGAAATAAAATAGAAGTTTCTTTCAGAAAAAAATATGAATGACGCAATATATGCATGACGAGTAATAGAGTAAAATGTAATTTCAAATTAATTGTCACAAGGTCAGGAAAAGTAGTATAGTTGAAGTTACTACAACAGGCTGATACTATACAATATTTTGCAACAAAAATTTAGTGTGTAAATGCAAACTGCGCAGTATGCAAGACGGTATTAATTAAAGATCATTAATAATTAAAACGCTCGCGTGCCGTTAATAATAATGTTTCAACATTGCATGCAACTACCCTCTTAACAGTAAATACAAAATTTTAATTTTAAAAAGTTGCTCCTACTAGCCAAAATTCGTTCATTAAAGTTGCTTACTCAGTTCTCAGCTGAAAATAGGCTTCACTCAACGTTATTAAAGGTTTTTATGTAGAGAAAGCTGCCTGTTTTTTCGACTATCCGACTAATAAGTATTAAAAATGGCAATTTTATTATAATACATTATGGGATCCTTTAGAGATTTAATGAGCTTTATAAATAGGTTCGAGAAGCCGATGATAGAACTAAGTGGCGTGCAATTGGAGAGGCCTATGTCCAGCAGTGGACTGCTATAGGCTGATGATGATGATGATAAATAAGTTAAGTTTTAAAAGACATATTTTATTTAATGATTGGTAATTGTTAAGCGTTTACCTGCTTATTGTATTAAATAAAAATATTTTCAGGAATTGAAATCAACAATTTTGCAAGATAGAAATAGGTCACGAAGGTTACTTAAGCTTCGTTCATCTCTAGTATTTAGCTGTTTCGTATATTTAACCACAATATGTTATGCTAATTTATGTTCACTATGTAAATGTTCTACGAATACATAGACGTTTAACGTTACAATATCAGCCTACCAGAAATCGCTCAGTAAATATTAAAAGCGATGAGAAAACGATCAAATGAAATAATTTAATATTAATATCTTCAATTGGATCTCATTAAGTATTCGCCCTAACTTCAAACGAAGTTAAATTTATAATGACAGTGACCCAATTTTTGACACTTATGTGATCATTTGATATCCAGAAAATGACTCCAACTTTTTAAGTCAAACGTTTTTTTAATCGTGGATTGGCTTAATTATTTTTTCATCCAGTTTTTCTCGTTTTCTTGATGGAATAGTCGTGTCAGGCAGAATTATTGAGAAGTAATTTCTCGGAAATAAACAAGAATACTTTGAACAATTTTGGACTAGCGGAATAATGTCTGGCTGAGTTTATTATTAGGTAAGTTATCAATGTTTACTGCAACCGTTTTATTAATCATAACATAACATACCATCACGCCTGTATCCCCGAAGGGTTAGGCAGAGGTGTACCAATGTACACCCACAGTTCGCCGGTATGTTTAGGTCCCATGTAATAGGGTGCGAGCCTATTGCCACTAACCGGGCACAAATCCAAACTCCGACCTGCTACTGAGAATTTCATAAAAAAACCCAATAACACCTTGGTCGACTTGGGAATCGAACCCAAGACCTCTAGCGTAGCAGTCGCGCTTAGAACCACTAGGCCAACGAGGCAGTTAATTATATTATTATAATTATTAATCATAATATACAATATACAAATTAAATAATAACACTGATATTTTATGACATCTAGCTAATTATAAAAGAGAACTGTATCAATTCTTAATTTAGAATTATGAGATCTTTGGTCTAATTAAGTATTAGATACTAGTCATCAATTAACTTTAGTTCTTGCCTGTTCTAAAGTCTATAAATTAGAGTCTAGATAAGCTAAGTAAAATATAGACTAAACGTGGTTTGTTAAAATTAATTAAAAATAAAACATTCTTTAACAGATATAGATTTAATTTAATAATTATCAAATATGTCTACTTTTAATTTTTACTAGTCGATTGTAAAACGACTGATTAGTAAAAAAGAATCACACACGGCAAACTCCCTGAAAAAATTATTCTTCTTAATTCTGGATAGGGTTTAGCGTAAGCCATTTGAATTTTGTGGTACCTTACAATTCAGAGTTCTTTGTAAATCGAAAGTTGTTCAGTCCTAATACAAATTTGACTACAATACCTGAACGGACGGGCCTGTTGGTTTAGTGGTAAGTGGCCCTAAATGTTATACCGGAGGTCGTGGGTCCGATTCCCACCCAGGACAAATGTTTGTGTGATGAGCATGATCATTTGTTCTGTGTCTGGGTGTAATTTATCTATAATATGTATGTATTTAGAAATATGAAAGTGTGTTTATCAGTTGTCTGGTTACCATAACACAAGCTCTGCTTAGCTTGGGATCAGATAACCGTGTGTGAGTTGCCCCGGAATATAATAATAATAATAGCTATGCCCGCGACTTCGTTCGCGTGGATGACGAAACTTATCAATGAGTTTTTTGTGTAAAGTGCTATTTGTGTACGTTATCTATCGAGCATACCTCTGGCTAGTCTCATTCGCCTAGCGTGTCTCGATGTAGCAGAAAGAGATGGTCTCTTTCTGGAAGGCATCGTGTTATAAGTATATGCGTATTAAAAATAAAGAAATCTTTAAGACTATTTTTATAGAACAGCCCTAACACCTAGCGCCTACCTACACTTATGTGTATATATACCAATAAATAAGCAAAATCCCTAACAACTAAAATCTATACGAATGACTAATCCTACCTAAGAGTACTAAAAATAACCTACGTTACACACTATCAAATATACTACAAAGTATACTACCTATACTTCAAATTTAATCTATACGGTCTACGCCTTATAAAAGTAAACCTGAGTACCTACCTAATTAAAAAAAAAAACTCAACAACAGAAAATAAAATACCTACCTACCTACCTAAATAAACCTATTTCTGATGATAACTAATCTAAAATCAATAAATAAGCAAAATTCCTAAAAACTAATATCTATAGAAACGAATGACTTATCCTACAGTCGCTACGTACGCTATCAAATATACTACCTATACGTTAAAATTAAAATCTTTACCAACGACTTATAAAAATAAACCTAAATAACTCTACCCTAAAGGTGACGTAACCTACGACAAACTTATTATTTGCAGTTGGTACAGTAATCGGGTCTGGGGATCTAACCGCAAAATTAAGTTTTTTTTGATTGTATGTACTTTTCTGAGATAAAAACTATCCAGTGTGGTGCCCAGGATATTAAAGAATAATTATACCAAGTTTTATCGTATTCGAACCGGTAGTTTTTGCGTGATACCTGAACAAACAGACAGACAGACAGACAGACAGACAGACAGAAAGACAAAAAAAAATAATCACATTTTTGTGTTCGGTGTCGGTCTAGTAACACCCCCCGCCATTTAATTTTTGATATTTTCAATGTACAGAATTTTCACTTCTACAGATTTATTATAAGTATATAGATATAGATATTATATTATATCTGATAGTAAAGCTTGTGACTACCAACCACGAAAATGTTAGATCTTTCCCGATCTTTTATATGTAAACATTCATTAAACCACTTGAACTTTTATTTTTAGATAGTGTCGCTAAAATGGAACCGCACTTCTCGTGAGTATAAAACTTTTTTGGGTAACCTGCGTACTTCGTAAGTTAATTTTATTTAATTTTGTCGCATAGGCGAAATATGCACGTATAAAATACGCAGTGTTAGTATAGTTTGATACCTGCTAGTTGCTTAAAATAAATAACATTTTAAAACTGACACATTTTATTCACCTTATGTGAAAAACTTGAGTTATATATTATGCTATAAATGTTAATTCAGAAAAATAATACCTGCAAAATTCTACGAATCCTGATATTTTTCTACGCTTCACAATTCCAGAATTCATAATTGTGTTTATTAATCACATGATTTTCACCACCATTGAAATAATACTAGGCAAATTTAACTACCTTTATAAAAAAAGGTATGCAGCATTTCGCTGAAACAACAAAAACAGTTAACCTGCAGAACATAACAAATTAAACTCTTGTCTTCGCTATCCGACAGAGCCGTCCTGTTTGAATTACGTTTCGTGCAAACTATTTGTCTGCGCGTCCCTAGTCAGAAAACGTCTTAATGAGGGCGCCGACTAGTGGGTCTTGGCAAACAACACCTACCTAAGTACCTCAGTAATCTCTCACTTAATGCACTTCACTGTAAAAACTTGCCAACACTAATTAAGTAGTGAGTCCTCATTTAATTACGAAATTCGTCTTACCTTTTAATGGTAAGTCAAGTTATGAAAGGTAAAATGTTGAGTAGGTTCCGAGTTTAGGCTAATATTTGGATGATTGTTTTAATTTCTTGTTTTAAAGTTCCCTATAATCAAATGAATGAGAAATGTTTTAGCGTTATTTGTGTGCTAATTTAATTAATTAATTCTGAAGTTTTGTAGTGGACTTGATGTTTACTGACCTGATTTATGTACTCAATAATAAACCTTATTTAATTAATACTAAAGTTCAATAATTTATTAACCTAGTTTATTAATAACTACAGAATAAAATCTGTATTTTTTATCCATCTAAAGAGAACTCATATAGGAACTATTCCGTGTAGTAACATTCACTCTAGATACACACGTATACATTCAATTGAAATCACCCGTGATAAACAGAATGTAGGAAGTTTGACACAGTTGTTACCGAATGCGGAGGTCTTATCGACCCCGGCCGATGTCGCTGGTGTTTATGATAATTCCCGCGAACAGGGCGCTCGGAATTACCGCGGACGAGTTTACGGGTTTATCCCGATTCTGGGTACATAACGCGAAGTTGTTGGGTTGTACATGTGTTGGTACAGAAGGTCCAGTTTGGTTAAAGATTAAGAATGAGTCAAAATGACAGTAGAACACATATTCAACATTGGAAAAGTGTTTTTGTTTTAAACAGATTGCGGCGTCATGATTATTTTCGGAGAGGGTCATAATTACGTAAATTCTTGATGAACTGCCTCGTTGGCCTAGTGGTTCTAAGCGCGACTACTACGCTAGAGGTCTTGGGTTCGATTCCCAAGTCGAC
This sequence comes from Autographa pulchrina, assembly GCA_905475315.1. Lineage (NCBI taxonomy): Eukaryota > Metazoa > Arthropoda > Insecta > Lepidoptera > Noctuidae > Autographa > Autographa pulchrina. Next base: position 12,911,023 of record FR997771.1, on the reverse strand, counting down.
CGAGGTGTTATTGGGTTTTTCTATGAAATTCTCAGTAGCAGGTCGGAGTTTGGATTTGTGCCCGGTTAGTGGCAATAGGCTCGCCCCCTATTACATGGGACCTAAACATACCGGCGAACTGTGGGTGTACATTGGTACACCTCTGCCTAACCCTTCGGGGGTACAGGCGTGATGGTATGTATGTTATGAAACCTCACTGTCCATCAGTAGTAATATTTACTTTCCCATTAATTTTTTTATTTATTTATTTATTTATTTCACACACAGACATACACTATTATCACAGGTTTTAACCTAATACAATAGAGTAGTTATAATACTTATATCTAATATATATATATATGTATAACAAAATTCATAATTTACCCATATTAACTAGGTACCTTTCATACAGTCAATGTTATTGTTTATTAACTATGAGATAGTATACAATAAGCAGTTCGTGTAAATTCACTCAATGTGCAGCTAAATAAATCGACCTGTTGTGATATCGCGTTGAGCGCCCGCAACGCGCGCGAGAGGGGCGCCTGCTGCAGCAAGTTGGTGCGCGCCACCGGCACACACAGCAGCGGCGGCAACCGCCGGCGCGACACGTATTCATCTGGAACACACAACCTAACTGTCCCTAGGACGGCTGGATTGTGTATCTTACCCCGCATAACTTTAAATACATAAGTGGCGAGAGCTACCTCTCTTCTCACCTCAAGTTTAAAATAGCCGATACTACCTAATAAAAACACACATTATTTAACGTTTAGGCTTACAACTATGTCAATGTAGCGACATAATAGTATCGATTTAGAGCTGTCTGAAAAACCTAGATAACGAAAACAAAAAAATAGAAAAAAGGCAATATAAAAAAAAGGACCAAACACATAAGTCCTTTTAAAATCAATACAATTATCTATTTGGTTTGTTCCTTGCACAGAGAATCGGCATAGCCATTCAACGTGGCAATGCTGCTGGCAATAAGGCTGGCCTTCTGGGCACGTTTCCCGCCATTGACAAGGATGACGATGAGTTTTTTGACGCGTGTTAGTTTTATTTATTTATATAAGATTAAATTTTAGTGTAGTTGTAAGTGTTTGTTCTTGTATTAGATTTAAGTATTGAATTGTAAATAATTGATTATCTATTAATTTTGCCACGTTATTTATTGAAACTTCTGATCTTTTCTGTGTGATGTCATTGCATTGTATAAATAAGTATGGGCCGTGTAATTAATAGGTGGAGTTTGGCTGCGGTGAATGTTGCTTATTAATTTTGTGTTAGTTTTCAGTCACCGTCGCAAGAGATCGATGTCGTATGCCTTGGCCGAATGTATAACGTTGCTGATGTTTTAGACATTTAGTTTAGTATTTGTAGTAAGGTGTTCTAGTAATTTAGTCGCCGGGAGTTAATATTTAACTTTCAATGTTCCAAGCGTAACGTTAGTAGTACATCTACGTAGGCACATTTTGATTGTCTTTATGTTATTGGGACTGCGAAGTTTTTAGATATTCATTTATATAGTTTGACAACCTCCGTGGTCGAGTGGCGTACGCACCGGTTTCAAAGTGTCGCTAGCTCTGAGGTCCCGGGTTCGATCCCCGGACTGGTCAATGTAGAAACCAAAGATTTTCTACATTGCCTCGGGTCTGGGTGTTTGTGATACCTTCATTGTTTCTGAATGCCATAACACAAGTGCTTTAGCAACTTACTTTGGGTTCAGAGCAATGTATGTGATGTTGTATATATATTTCCACTAAAGCACCTTTTTGTAATTTGGCTGTGTTTCCTTGAGTATTAAAGATTACTTCACTGCACAAGTATAATATAAGTAGGATTAATAAAATTTATCAATCTCATATTGTAACATGTAACTACAGTGAAAGCTCTCTGTATATATTAATTTATCTTATAACATTACTCTAAATAGTTCTTAGGTAAAAAGTAGGTCACAAACACAGTTTTCTGCCAGGTACCTTCAAGAAAAACCGGTACACTAATATGTGAACAAACAACTTTACACGTTAGACCAGACTTAGACTTCTATTTGGCTGGAATAGCTCCTACCTTAGAGTATAGATAAGAAACTAAAGAGTGAGCCTATCAGTGTATGAACCGTGAGCACTAGTATGAACTAGTTTTATCGTAAATTTTGTATCAAGACGGAGCGCGCCATTTTAATAAAACTATCTAAAACCCTAATATTATCCTAACAATGTCGAAACCATCGATATTTTCGCATATAAGTCTGTCGTTGCGCAAAAAATAACTTTAAATCAGTAAACGAATGTACTAGATACAGACAAAAAGTGCTCTCGCTTGGCACGAAGGAAAACTAGCGATACTATCGGTCTATAGTTATCTATAGTCTTCCTACAGACGTTAGTTCTCAAGACACTTGGAATTACTAAACACGGGAGCCAGCGCTCATAATATAAGGTGAGACTATTTGCTGAACACTCAACAATTTATGAAGCTGAGGATCTAAGAGAAAAGGGTTGGTCTAAAATTCAATCTTATTCGACACTTTGTTTAAACAAATGTTGATTGAAAAGGCATCGTTAAATTTTAAAATTGATGTAGGTATCCAAATCTATATTTTTTTAATACAAAAATACATGAATCTTTCAACGTGCTGAACAGGTCTTAATTCTTATTCTTAATTTTTTATTGTACACACTTAAACATTTTAAAGATATACATTATCTGTCTGTATTATCTGAAGGTCTTCTATTATAGCTAAGAACAAAAACTGCACCATAAAAGCTCTGATGTTGCAGACATACATACAGACAGACACGTCAAACTTATACCACGCTACTTTTGCGTCGGGCGTAAAAAAGAATAAACTCTTTGCCAACATAAAAGTACTTCTGTTAAGAAAGATTAACAAATATGTGTCCCTTGAGGTAAAAAGACTCGCAACGCTTAATGCATTTAAATTATACAGATGTTGCTTTTTTAATGTTCTTATTCTTTAAAAATATTACTGTAATCTTCATAACTAAATCCAGATAAAAAAGCAGTTATTAATAAAATTGATCATGAATGATGCTTTACTCTTTTTTACTCTATTTTAAAATCTTTGTATAATGCAAAATCCATGGACAATGGATTTGTGTAGCGCAAATAAAATCACGCATCGTATAGTCCATGGCGTATTGGCGAAACCTATCAGACAGGCGAACCCAACGACCCAATCCTTTTACGTTTTTAGATAATGTGATTAAAGTAAATCAACCAATTTCAATAAGTGCTCCCTGTATTTACATGTTTTATTTCTTTTGCTATAAATTCGGAGGACGTACTAAAGTATTGCCATGTTTGAGTTTATAGGAATTGTGTTGAATACTGGGATTTAAATTTACCAATGTTGGGCAATGGGTTGGTCTCATGATATAGGATAGAAGTATAATTTAATAATCATTCATTGGACTGCCTCGTTCGCCTAGTGGCGCTAAGCGCAACTGCTACGCTAGAGGTCTTGGGTTCGATTCCCAAGTCGACCAAGATGATATTGGGTATTTCTATGAAATTCTCAGTAGCAGGTCGGAGTTTGGATGTGTGCTCGGTTAGTGGCAATAGGCTCGCCCCCTATTACATGGGACCTAAACATACCGGCGAACTGTGGGTGTACATTGGTACACCTCTGCCTAACCCTTCGGGGATACAGGCGTGATGGTATGTTATGTTATGTTCATTGGATTGGATTGGATCATTTTTTATTTAAAAATCGTGATGTCGCCTAGAAAAAATAAAAACTCACCAACTTCTTGTGAAGAGCTTTTGCTACGTAGTGAATATTACTAACTATTATTATACTCTAGCTTTGTAATTGCAACTATTTCAATATTTTAAAGCATTATCATAATTTCACGTTTCTTCTAAGAAGTTAATATTTTTGTAATGGAAACAAGTATATTGTAATTTATCGGAAACACCGAAATTTAGCTTTTACCAGAAAGCTACAATAAATCAGCGCAGCGTGAGGCTTGAACCAAAAGGATTCACAGGAGCTCAACTAATGGATTGGTAATATCAGGGCGCGATACAAACGCCTCCTTCCACATAATCCTTTCTAAGAATCCAAAGAAAAGACATATTCACAAAGCCAGCACAAACCCCCAAAACCGATAAAATTCTACAATAATCCCGTAATAAATAAACAGAGATTTAAAACACCCAGAATTGTCTAGAACTCTAAAAAATCCACAGCTTTTCAATTTGTTGTTAAAAAGGAAATCTTGGCAATGTATCAGGAATAGCTACACAGCATCCGAAAATAGAGATGCTAGCATTTTAACTTTGATGTCGTTTCGAGCACGTTTCTGAAGAACTGAACTGGATCAAATAGTGAAAATGTGGATGCTGGATGTCTGAGGAAAAAATGTTGCTCGTTCTTTGAAAGTAGCTATATATGTGCGAGAGAAAAACATCAGGATTAAAGTTTTATTTTGTGTTTGAACTCGTCACACTGCATGCTTACCTACTGTTTCGTAAGTAATGTGTATTCCCGCCGATTAAGAAGAATCTTCAGGCTTAAATAGTAGGCTTTTATTCAATGAAATTAAAATAATTTGAGAACGAGGTAGTGCAAAGTAAAATATACCAGTAATATAAGCAGTAAAAAAATCTATAGGCAATGTACTTACTATACCGTACAATTTAGAGAATTAAATAGACCGAATTACAGGGTCTAAATGGACAGACTGATTAATACTTATTTTGGACACTGTTATAAAAAATATCTAAACAAAAATTGGAATTCATGCTCATAAATTAAAAAGTATTTTATAATATTATTTTACTAAAACTGTAATTAGTGGTATAACGCTGATGCAATTTAAACCAACCCACTGGTGAATACTAGGTTGAAAATGTAGCAATGATTAATTACCCGGCATGGGATTAAACGTGACTGATTACATACAACAGTTTGCATTTATTTCTATAGTTTTTCAAAGGTATGGGGACGGAAAGAAAAGTATAAACTGAAAAGGAGTTACAATGATAGATTTTTTGTTTCTACAAATTTTTACCTCCCTTATTGTAGTTATGAAAGCGTGTTAAGAAATATTTAAATCGAATTGGGAATATCTAATTATTATAATAATAATATCCTGGGACAACTCACACACGGTCATCTGATCCCAAGGTAAGCAGAGCTTGTGTTATGGTAACCAGACAACTGATAAACATACTTATATATTTCTGAATACATACATATTATGGATAAATTACACTCAGACACAGAACAAATGATCGTGCTCATCACACAAACATTTGTCCTGGGTGGGAATCGAACCCACGACCTCCAGTATAGCAGTCAGGGTCACTAACCACTAGACTTTACTAGACCAACAGGCCCGTCGCAAAATTTATGAAACATAAATGTTCCAAAAAAATGGATATCAATATAACGCTGTCAATTTAACTTTTATGTAGCACTCATTAAATTGTTTGATTTACTTTTATATAAGAACTTTTGAAACGAGAACCAAGCATTATATATAATACTCTCAGGTGTTTGCACATTAGGCAACCGAGGGGTAATGTCCAAGTATATATATTTTGGTAATTGAAACTTTTTAATGAATCCTTGAACTGTACGCGACCCTTTTCTGGTAATACGATATTTGTTTTGGTTCACCTTCAAACTTTAAGTGGATATATGTGTTGGAGAATTTCCTGAAATGTATGGAGGTATGACTCTATTTGGTATTTACTGTGACCACGACGGTTGGCGTTCTTTACTTTGGAATTTATTTGATTGTCGCAATTAATTGAGCTTAGCAATTTGTTTATCACTGGTTGTATGGATACCTAGCTATTTACATTTTGACGTAATTTTTATTTTTAAACGAGAAACGGCTTATAAATCCTGACCTATATTATTTCAGAAAATGTGTTGTATTCATAGTGCCGTTGACCTATCGATTATTAAGTTACTTGGAGTTAAGGTTTTAATTGCTATAGTTACCAACTTCTTTGACGTAATTAAACCACTTGTACAAGTTGTATACTACAGTCTATCTTTATAAATACTCTCTTATCAAATATTAAAACCCCTCGCATACTCGCGCGAGTCTAAATTACTCAACGTACGACGCTCAATAGTAATCAAATGATGCAAATATAATTAGGGTAGACGTACACATGCCGCGATAAAGCAATGTTCACGACTCATTATAACACCATAGAGGATTTGTATTCACCGTGTACTCCGCACTTAACGAGCTTGCCTTCCATAAATTTAGCAAATCCCGCTGAATCTCACAAAGCGCTGAGAGTAAGCGCGTCCTCAGACAACGTCTCGTCACTCGACCGTGATTGTGACTACAATTTGATGAATTGCTTCACTTTTCACTCCTTTTCTTTATATAAACAAACACATTCAAAAACCAACTCTAGATCATTTACATAAAATTGAAATTCGAGTGACGTTAAGTACCTTTTAAGTTCGTCTGCCATGATTTCTCGAGACATTCCTATAACCCGGCGGTTTTGAGGATGTCGCTTTCGCAACAGTGTCTACACTAATTAAACGTCGTGCAGACCTTTATAAGATCATACGGCGGGTGTCTTGGCGTTCAAACGATTCACACAGAAGGAGTAGTGGGAAAGTTTTCAGATTTAACATGACCCCACTTAGTGAGGTCAGTTAGCTTGTAATAGTGGCTTTATTAGTGTTACTTGTTCATAATTATGAGTTCCGTAATGTCGCTTTGAGATGGCTACAGATGGGCCCTTCTAGTTTTTAATTGAATTGCGGTTTTAAGGGGACTTCGTTTCTAGAGATTGTTCTGCATGCTTTATTATTTCCTTAGTTAACAGTGGTAAGCTCTCGTCAGGTATTCATATTAAACGGATAGATGACTAGACGTACGGGTCGTTACGGTTCTATATACGTTTTTAGAAATACAAGCTTAATTTAAAGTAAACACTAAAACTACTACTTCTAACTACTTGAACTTTATCTTAAGTTAAAGTTAGTAGTAGCCAAAGTGAGAAAGTCCAGTAGATAAATCGGAAAATAAGGAATTGATCGGTTAACTTTACGATGCAATTCAGTACGTTTCATTTTCAATATAAGGTATCTAAACGTATATTACCAACACATCCAAGATTAATTGGTATGGCTCATTAATCAAAAGTTAGAGTTGTTCTGAAAAAACCTCTCCCAACTTTCTACTTTATCCCAAGGGAATAGAGCTGGTAGTTGCTTAATTAGAATCTAGGTCAAAAGTAAATACGGTGTTTCATAGTGAGATTAGAAACGGCGAAGTTTTCAGAGTCAGTTGAGCACGTAACTAAGATGAAACAGTTTTGGTTAGAAGTCTTTGTAATGTAATTAGTACTGGGGTACCTAGGGTATGCTGTTTGATCGACTTCGAGTTATTCGTTAATATTGTAAAGCAATTTATGTTGGAAAATTACATTTATTTATTAATTTTATCCAATCTGTTCTCTACTAATCTTGTCTATTTAAATTAAATAAGTAAAATTATAACCCTTTTTTTCGTGGTTACATTAGATACTACTGCTGGCTTTTTGAACTAGTGAAAACATATTCTTTTGCTTAGTTATTTGACTTAGTTTATTTGGTAAGGCCACATTCTCAAGTAAATATTTAGAGATAATATTATCCCACCAAAAACATTCAATGTAAAAAAAGCCAAGTCTCTCTATGCAATTCTTCCATCGTAAAAAGTTTCGAGATCGCATAGGAGCCAAGTCCTGTTCAACTTAATTTGTAATAATTAATCAATATATTGTGACTATATCAATAGTTTTGTTTAAATTACAATAACAGTGACTTGGCCATGAGCACAATAAAATACAAATATAATACGGCATATTTGGAGGAGTTGAAAGTAAATAATAAATAATTAAACACCTTAACCGATAGTCGGTATCATCCAATGTCCATAATATATCAATTCAACGGTATTTGCACGTAATTTACAAGGAGCAAACGACCTTTAACTTGTGCTCATGGTCAAGTCACTGTTTGATTAGATTAGATTGTCGGTAAAGGACATTGCTCTGCGTTCCTTCAGTGTTGGCCCTGGAGCCAAGAGCATCGGAAAATTATGTATTGTATTCTCTATCATTAGTAAACTCCTATACGATCTTATTTTTATAGCGGACTAGCTGTAGAATAGATATATTTAAAACAACGAATCAGATTTTGAGGTTATAATTTAACCATAACAACGAATATTGTGTATACTTTTTCATTCACTCTGACAATGAGTAATGACGTAACTATGGTCACGTCAAAACTAGGGATGCAAATGCGACACCATTAATCGATATTTTCTAAGATTTACTATGGTCATACGTTACAAACTGTCTTACATCAACTTAATATGTCATAACATTATAAGTATCACGTGTGTCTTTAGTTTACTTATAATAACACTCTTCTACGCTTGTAATAATAATAATACACAATAGCATTTGCACATTATATTTTATTTTTATTTAGTTTTATTGTAATGTATTTAGTAAAAATGTTTTTTTTTTTATTTAATGAAGCTCAAAAGGAGATTACCGTTGTATTAATTGTTGTAAATAATCATTTAGATATTAAACCACACACTTTTCTAATTGATCATAAGAAAACCTTGAATAATGATTATAGAGAAATAACTAGGTTTTGTTCACTGCATAATATTATTTTAACTACCTACATATTTAAAATCGAGTGTGAACGCATTCATAAAGCATTCTTATTAGGTTTTTAAAAATACACCTATAGAAAAAAAACAATCGATCGATTAAATATTCAATCGATCGATTATAATTGATTGGTCATCCCTAATTCACTATCGACACGACATTAGGCGACTACTAATGTCATTAGTCGCGTAAAATACTATTAAATGTACATTTTGGCAAACAGCTAGTCCGTGTTAAAGAAGTATTTGCAACTTATATAATAAAATAGACCATTAATTATCGTGTATTCAGATACTCTTTATTGCACAGGGCCTATTTGGACATTGTCTTTTCCTTATAAGCAGTGTCTCTGTTAATTTCCTAACCCTATTATTCGTATTTTAAAGTATGGTTTTTACATAAATGATAAAATAAAAAAATACATTAAAAAAAAGAGAACTCACTGGTTATATCATAAAAAAGCAATCTTTCAGAACAGTACACAAAGCCACTCCTACTACCACTAAGTCCAACTTCTTAGTTCTTCTATCAACCGTATGTCATGTACAACATACAGAAGCAATGTTCTTCGAAATCCGGGTATGTTACAGTCATACGCATTCATAGTCACGACCGCGGACCGATCGAGATCCGTATTTGCATCCGTATTCAATACGGACGCGGATCTGATGTGGATGTTTTAAGTTGCAATTTGAGTTAATACGCTCCAGTTAGTGTTGGAATGGTTTGTAAGAGATTTGTGAGATTTTAGCTTTTTGTTGTTTGTAATCAGATAAAGTACAGTAGTGAATGCAGATGGACGGAAATAGATAGGTAAGTCTGATAATAGTTCAATATTATTGTGAGTTTGGAAGAATGAAAATGTCTGCCCGTGACCATGATACCTGCAAAGGTGTCGAAACGTCACCACCTAAAATGCAAAATAAACCGCGACAAAATCCGTAAAACCTAGTTTTATTTCAATGTCTAACATTCGCGTTAACCTAAGAAACCAATAAGAATGAAAATCTATGAAAAAAAACTTAAAGACTAGCGTCATTTTTAATCTGACTGGAGTTCTATGAATTGATAAGAATAACCGAAAAAAATTTAAATATAAATCTCTTCTATTCTTTCATATAATCTTTAAAAAATAAATTCAAGTCAATACAGTATGCCATAAACCCAACCAAAATAAAGTGTGTAGGCGTTAAGCACAAAACAAATATTAAAACATAGTCAAAGATGCGAAAGGCGACATTAAAATCTTCTGTCTGTAATACTTGTTCTCAAATATGTATTAATATCCTTTGTCCATAAAAAAGGGTTGAACATTAACGAGTTTTGTCTCGTGACACCGTGCGGTCACCCTACACCACCCAGGGGAGGTCATTAAAAACTTCGCTTACGTAGGATAATATGGCTGTGTAGACATCGCAATAGACTCAAGATTTTATTACAAATAATATAGAACAGTATTACAGGTTTTTTTGAACCTCATTTTTCTATCCAACTGTTGGGTTTTACCGGAACATGGTCTAACTGGCAATCCCCTTTTTTGTATTTGAATGACTTGAGAAATAATAATGAATAAATATTTAGTGATACCTAAAGTTGCATCACTAAATATTTATTTTGTAAGTCTGTAGGCTGTTTGTTTGTAGGCTGTATTGTTACTAGTTCGTTCGTTAAACTAACTTATTTCCTTTCTATATATAACGAATATTAATAAGAACCCTGGATTCCTTATCGAGGTACAAAATCATAGATATTACAGAGAGATATTTAATAAATAATAATAAACAAGGGTATATTATTATTTTATGTATATTTAATTACTGAATACAACAACTCCGTAATTATACCTCAGCGACAGACTTAATATTATTTGTGAAATACAACGACACTTCTATCTTATTTCGTACTCTTTGTAGCAATGGTATGAAATTCTAATTACTAAGCCGCAGAAATTTTGCTAATTGGGTACATTAACGCATAATTCATAGCCTTAGAAATATATTGTGCGCATTTATTTTGACCACAATAGCGCAATACCTAATCAGTTGACTGTGTTGTGAGAAAATAGAATGGGATATCCACTTAATTATTTTCAAATTGTTTATTTCTAAGCAATGTCTCTGGGATAAAATACTTTAGTGGCAATGATTATATTTTGGATGTTACATTTCGGGATCGAGATACCATCAAATATTTATAATTACAATATTTTAATTATGTATGCAATTAATTCAGGAAAATAGGCGATAGAAATCAATTTATTTAATCATACTAAAACAACGCAAAATCATTTAGAAGATAACGTTCAAACATAACTGTACCGACTCTAATTAACCTTACACATATTCCCCAGACACTTCAAACAATCCCAGTCAAAACAATAAGCAAGAATAATAACCCCGTAACACAAACTTCACATAAAACTTTAATATATTTACCGAGACTAAAGATATAAACAAAGATATTAAATTAAAACGAAGCAGCGCAGTTGCAACTAGCACGTTAAATAATACAAATGTACGCAATATGTAATAAGTAGCGCACAAAAGACAAGCAGAACACTAAGAAACTCCAAGAATTGCCTTCGAACGGAGCGGTGAAATTCTACCCAGAAATGGAATGCAAATATTGAAATCGGTAGCAATGCTGCAAAAGCTTTTTATGCGGTGGCACGCTTCAACTAAAATAGGGGTTGTTTAATACCTACGTTCAGGGTAAGTACTTCTGCCCTCATTATTGTAATGTACTTTGGATGTCGTGAGCTATTCTTTTCTGAGGTATGCATTACTCGGTGTTGAATGTCAAGGCGGGAGGAAATGTTCTTTAAGATTCCTTCGTTTTGAAGTATTCGGCTTGTAATAGACCTGTAGAAATAGTTTTTCAAATGCTGATGAACTTAGCTACAACGTTGTCTGCCTACAGTTATGCTTTACTCATACTACAAGAGATTTCTCGAGAATCTAAAAGTTGATATAGCAAATACATCCTTACCTTAACCACATAATGGTCTTATTTTTTTCTACGGTCAAATAGACGAGCGACGCATGCATACCTGCAACTTGGGAAGAATTTGACACTTAAATGTGATTCCGCTGCAGTATGAATTGAATCTTACAAAGTAACTTCCCAAATAAAATCTATAGAAGAAAAAAATAGTATACATGTGACATGAGGTTAAGACATAAGGTTATGGAGCATGCTCCGAACAGTGAATGGGTTAGGACAGTGAATCTCCCCTACCTCAGGGGGAATATTACTGTTATTAGCGAAAGGAATGTTTACGACTGTACCTTCATCCAAGTCTTTAGAAATCCCTGAAGTGATAGTGTTGTGTTTTGTCTATTCAACCGGTAATTCCTTAGATAGCTAATACGGATTTTACACTATTATAAATTTAGAATCCTAAATAAAATCGGTCCTGAAGTTAGTATTGTGCACTAAGTCTTTCTTAATGCTAACAAATCAAACGCTTTGAAATTTATGCATCCTATTTTAGTGACTGTATTAGAATGTAATTTAGGATAGTGTAATAAGCGCTTAATTTAGTAGTGTGTCGATTGTTTTTTCTGATATTATTGAATCAGAGATTCAGTGCTGTTTCGGAGTAGATTGGGTGTGCAGTTGTGCTTGACTATAACTCGTAAATGGCTGAGAAGTGTTTCCATAGAATATGAGGCATAAAACAGTAACAAAGTGTTTCTGCGTTCTGCACGGAGAGTGCCGCACTTAAGTCATATTTCACACAACGAAGTAAGTCTTGATGGTAACTGCATTTACTTCGCACTTCTAAGATATTGTAGGGTTTTAAAGTTAAAGTTATTTTATAATCCTTCTAAAGGTACTACTGTTATTGATAATTATGTATGGAAAACACGTTCGTTTTATTTATTCTGTAAGGCAGCATCAAAGTTATTATACCTAACATTTTCGTTCCATGTTATGTTTTACATATGCATGGGACTTGCGAAATTGCTTTTAATAAGTGTTTCTTTTAATTTATGCAAAATTAAATAGTATTTTAAGTACGCAGCAGTGAGACGAAATAGTCTAGTAATCATGACCAACAATAAAAATATTTGAAAAAACTAAGTCTTAACTTCAGTACATAACTAAAATGTTTCATAAATGAGCAATGCTTTGATAACCCTTAATAAAACAGTTACGAGCATGTAATCTCGCGTGCGATATACGATCGCTGATTAAATTAATAAAGTTCAAATACAAACAGACCAGTTTTAAACACTTACACCGCAGTACGTAGAACTGCTTATAACTAGGAGTATGGGAAGAATGGAGATTTGACGTCATCAACCAAACTGAACTAGACAAAAAAATGGACTTATTTGTTAAAACAATGCCTTAACTAGTAAATAAACTCGCGCGAGTGTTTCACAAACTAACTGTAGTTGTAAAACAAATGGTACATAATTTTTATTTATTTATTTAATAATTTATGTACACACACAATAATTTATAGAATAAAATATTAATAATAGATGTTTACAAATGATGTACAAAGGTATATTGTTTGTTTTATGTAGTATATTGTATTTGTAGAAACTTGGCGATCATCATCGTTCATTGCGATTGCCGAGCTATCGTGGGTAGGCGGGCGAGGAGAATTAAGAACAGCGAGACTCCACCGAACACGTTTTGCTTCAATGCGGAGCCACCAGATTCACATTAACACTAGAAAAAGCGAAGAGCCTACATATTCAAATGTATTATATCTAATTCATAATTATGCATATTCAGACATCACAAAAACTAAAACAAAACTCAACTGTAATCCGCAAGAATAGTTTGAACATATTAAAACCGATAAAATCGAAGTTAGTTTCTATAGGCAGAGTAAAACCATTCTGTTTACGTTCAGCATTCTCAGCGCGGCTCGGCTTCATTACACACAGATGTATGAGGGCCTTATATGGGAAACCATATATTCTATAATATGAACGCTGCAAAGATTTCCTCATTAAAATTCGTAGTTGGTTGTGATATGTTAGTTTACCTATCGGACCGTATTATAATCAAATTGTAATCTAGTTTTTAGGGTTCCGTACCCAAAGGGTAAAACGGGACCCTATTACTAAGACTCCGCTGTCTGTCTGTCTGTCTCCAGGCTGTATCTCATAAACCGTGATAGCTAGAAAGCTGAAATTTTCACAAATTATGTATTTCCGTTGCCGCTATAACAACAAATACCTACTAAAAACCACATAAAATGAATATTTAAGGGGGGCTCTCATACGACGGTGGTACGGAACCCTTCGTGCGCGAGTCCGACTCGCACTTGGCCAGTTTTTTTTCTACATAACTGTATATTATATTATTTCTGTATATTTATAAAAACGGAGTAGAAACCTCGGCTCCAGGTGGCAACTTATCGGTTCGGAAAAGACGGTCTACATTATTATAAAAAATAATAGGTAGTCTACGGACACGAAAAAATAAAGGAATACAGTCTCGAATAACGTTTACAACAACAACGTTCATCACAACTTTGTGAAGTTAACATATAGTATATTATACATGCATGGCAGTAGATTGCCGTCTATGCTAGATCACTTATGACACCATAGCTGCGCGGCCCGGCAATGTACCGCAACTCGCATACTATTTCTCGCGTCGTCTAAGCCAGTCATAACACACATAATGCTATGTAGCATGAAAAACACAATTCAATCGACATTCAACGTCGGAATTAGCTTGCCAGTTACGAGACTTACAAGGCATTTTGTGGCTCAAAAGAGTTTGTAATGCCCTAAGTAAAGACTTGGGACTTAAAAGATTATATGAAGATTGCTCGGGACTCTTGAAGTCGGAAAATAAGGTTTTGCTTTAAAAATGAATTTTGTTTGCAATTGGGAAAGTTTTGTTCACAATGAGACTGTGAACGGTTGATTTGTGGATAAAATTAATGTTTTTTTTTCTTTGTTCGAAGTTCGTTTTAAAAATGCCTCAGTCAGAATAATTATTAGGTCAACAACCTTAAAGATGGTATCAATTAAATTTATCTTTGACTACTACTTAATATAAATCTTAATGTATATTACAAATTATCTGAAGCGAAGTAATAACTTAAGATTATAAAGAAATCTAAATAAATAAACGTAGCTTTAAAAGATCTCAAAAACACGTTGTTGGCTGAAATAAATTGCAATATTGTATTAAGTATCCAAGATGTCAGATACATAAGCCTTCACGGAAACCCATTTCCTCAAATGACTGACGACTTTCAAGGAGAAGTGTAGCGAACATTTTGTATTTACATTTATTTTACGTGGCATCTCAGCTACAATGCTTTGACAAAAATGTAAAAAGGATTTTTGAATGGACATAAATTACGTTTATATTTATTTACTAGCTGTGCCTGCGAATTCGTTCGCGTGGATGACGAAACTTATCAATGAGTTTTTAACCGCAAAATTAAGTTTGTATTTTATTGTTTATACTTTTCCGGGATAAAAACTACCCAGTGTGGTGCCCAGGATAATAAAGAATAATTATACCAAGTTTCATCGTAATGGAACCGGTAGTTTTTGCGTGATACCTGAACAAACAGACAGACAAAATTATATTTTTCACACTTTTGGTTTCGGTGTCGGTCTAGTAACACCCCCCGCCATTTATTTTTTTGATATTTTCAATGTACAGAATTTTCACTTCTACAGATTTATTATAAGTATAGATATTTTAACTCCATAAGAACTATAGGCAATGTGTTTTGATTGATGATTTTTGTATTATCAATTTTTTATAGTTTTAATACATACTTTAACTTACATGACTATTGCAAGTACATTATATACAGGTTAGTAATTACATTTAAATAAGACTTAAAATAAATCCAGGAAATTGCAGTCGTTTTTTTTATAAGATATCGAGGAAAATCTAGGCACAAACCTAGGCCTACGTCCAAGATAACAGCTACCAAGCAAAGAAGACATCTATAAATCTTTTGCTCTCCGCCGGGTAAAATATTATATAACAAGATTAAAACTAGTAGTTTATCTCCATAGAGTAGCCGGCCCCGGGAGACGTATCGGTGTACGCGACACGCGATACCAACGCCACTGGCAATAAACACTGGCGGCTAGCCTTTATGTTTCGTTAAGATGCTGCTGTGAAAGGAAAATGTCCGGCGACTTCAGAATTGCTTGGACTAAGTGATATTGGCCACGAATCAATGATCCCTTTACAAATATTATTATTTCTTTTAAATTATTTATGGACATTATTGTAATTAAACCTATCATGGGCAATAAACTCCAATTACTTCTGAACAATCAATTCACAAAATAATTAAAACTCAATAGCAATTGCAGTCATTAATATGTTAATACTGCTGTATTCTGTTCATCCAAAAAGGTGGAAAGTGCATGAACACAAGCAAATAAGTGGCCGGTACCAACATCAGCAGAAAACATATTCAACCAATTAATTTCTCGGTCCATTTAAATACGTTACCCCGAAAACCGTGAAATGATATGAGCTACAAATTCAGACCCGTGTCTGCAAAACCGGCACATGTCTACCGGATTTATACATAGCGTCTAAAAGAAAATGTCTTTTGCGACGAACGCTTTTATTGAAATTGGCCGTATTACCATAATAATATTAAAGGGATTGGCAGCTATCGGCGAAGTGTAAAATCTCAGTATACCGCCCAATGTTCTCGCATCCGAATACCGTAATCTACATATATTTCTCTACCCATGCCATTATGGGGATTCAATTACCCAGTCTTTTATTTTTCGAGCTTCTTTATTCTTATTGGGGTTGGTACTGAATGGTAATGGATATCGTCAGCGTCTTCAGGGTTAAAACCCTCTCCCGAAATAGCATTAGGTCCATACAGAGATAAACTTTTTATTACACGTTTTTATTTAATTCGCTCTTTGTTTGTGTTCGGGTCGAATTCTAATCAATGTGTAGTGCGCATTGTAGAAACAAGCCGACAGGATATAGCGGAGTTACCAGCCTCCAAAAGTTTCCTCGAGATATTGTTTAAAAGTTGGTCGAATTATTTTTCGAGATTATTGGCAACTCTCTCTGATATTTTTGGCAACCTTAGCCTGATTTTCGCTGTTCTGTGGCCAAAGTTTAATCAGAAATACAAACACACAACACCTTGTATTTTTGTATAAGATTTTCACAAGTTGCGACACAGAATATACTTCCTTTTCTAATTATAATAAGTTCCAAAACACTGCAAAAACCTGCGAAGAGATTCTACACGAAAATATTTATTTTATTCAAAATTTGTTGACACGGAAATAGGAATTCAGCTTGCTGTGACGTGTATGAACATATCTATTTGTCACATTCTAGACACATTCACTGAATATATTCGTTTAGCGGAGTGCAAATAAAATATATTCTTTAGAAAATGTCTAACCGAGTGTTAGAGTTCTGTAAAAATTTTCTAGAACTTCGATGTTGTATGTTATTAACATTTGCTAAAATACTTTGTAAGA
Source organism: Autographa pulchrina (assembly GCA_905475315.1). Classification (NCBI taxonomy): domain Eukaryota; kingdom Metazoa; phylum Arthropoda; class Insecta; order Lepidoptera; family Noctuidae; genus Autographa; species Autographa pulchrina. The sequence continues at coordinate 12,893,873 of FR997771.1, read as the reverse complement.
TCTTTTGAAAACTTAACAGTGTATTCACAACAAGTTTTTCTTCAAACATCAATTTAATAAAGATCTTAACAATAACAAAGCAATAAAACATTTTTAAAACTTTTGTGCACAATAAGCACCCTACAAAACAAAAACTCTTAGGAATGTTGGAAAACAAACAACAATACTTGTATTTTTTAGAATTAAATCCAAAGTATCCGATCATTTTTCAACTTAAATATTAGATGAAGGGGAAATAACGTCCCTGAGACAGGATAATAAAATATTGACGGGGATTTGTGTAGACAGGAAATAATAAAATATATAGAAAGATTGTCTGGAGACGCAATTAGGTGAAAGGTATAAAAGAACCAATATGAGAGAATAGTTAGACAAGTAAACTACTAGTTCTGCTGAATCCGGTGACACTGGAAGCCGGTTCCAGCGTAGCTTGATAAGACCCCATCCAGAAAGCCTAAACAAAACTAAAATATTTGTAAGCATACAAATTGCTTATCAGTGTCAGAATTAGTGAGAACACATATCTCGAGACTTCAAAAACCACAGCACGGTAACACAAAAAAGCAGAGAGCAACACAATTAAGAGATCGCAATGTCTAATGGAACATGTATTACACGTCTCAAAGAGGAATCCCACAATACAGTGCGCAACAATCCCTGTCGCATTGTAAAAGTATTTCACGTCAAGGGCCGACCGTTCATGTCACTCGCCCTACAACCCTCCATTACTCATAACCAACCGAAAAGGATCCCGGAAGAGAAAAAGAATAAACACAACTTACAAGTGAACAAATGGCAACACTTTACGTGTCCCACAACTTAAACGTCCTCCGAGAAATGGTATACTAGGTAATGTTACCATCTGTCTCTTACTAATGCGATATTATATCTTCCCTTTCGGAAAAACTGAGACGTCTCGTACGTTACTTAGTGAATGTGGACGTCTGAACGGTTGTATTAATGCCCACAGAACTGGCCCCTGTCTAGGATTTTCTAGTTTCCCAGCCGCTTTTATTTTAGGAATTTTTCAATTTGCCCCTTGAGAGAATACGAGTTACGAATGGGCTATGTGCTGTTGTTATAAACGTTTATTTTTAACCAGTCTGTGTGTGGAATAGAATCTGTTTGTGCACGAGACCTCAAGTTAGCCTTCATAGTGAATTTCGGACACTAAAGCAACACATCAAACTTTGCAGAAGACAAATCCAGGGTTACGTAACAATCATACCTAATCTTATTTGAAAAATAATAATTTTCCACAGACGTCAACAACATTCATTAAAAGATTTAAATAAGTTAAATACTTGTTAAAATCCTTTATTTAAAAAGCACGATTAAATCACAGGGTAAATAATGCGTCATGCTACTGCAGGAATATCATTTACTTTTGTTTCACTGCGAGCACTCGCAAGGTATTTAATTTAATTTCAGGCATGCTCCTACTACATACCGCACGCGAGCTTAAAACATAAACATTGAAATGATCGAAAAGATAAAAAATACCTTTTTGTTTCTTTTTAACATTCGCAGATATTAATTTCATTGCATTCAAATATAATTTGGACATTTATAAGTATTATCGAGAATTAATTTTAAAATGTAGACTTGACCTCTTCAAATTTTGTCATCATTTTCATCAACATTTGCCAAAAACTCGTCCGCTATGTGCTTCAAAGATTGTTGACACCTGAATGTGAAGGGCTTACCATTATGCCTGTACCTGTTGCGAGAAGGGATTTTCCAGTAGCGGATGTCCGCTATCAGTGACCCTTAAAAAAGCCAGCATCTCACTCCAAGGCTTAGATTTTCAGGCTTAAGGTTTCAAATTATGTTTTAGATCAGAAATAGATTATGTCAATGTGAGTGATTAAATTTAATCAAAAAATATTTCTACATTATTTATAAAGGAAAGGGAAGCCGAAAACACCGAAACCGAAAAGAACATTTTATGATATCAATTTTAAAAGTCCAGTTCTTAATTTAATTAATCACCAATTTACTGAACCATCTAAAAATAGAAAAAAAAAACACTAGTAGAAACCCGAGCTGTGAAAATAAAACGCCCCTGCACTTAAAATTATTAATGAAAATAAAAGTATCATTCGCAGCGGTCTAGCAATCCTTTAGAGATCGCGTCAAATTCTTAATGAAGAACAAAGCGCGGATCCATCAAGGAGATTACTATCCTGGTCAATACCTGCGAGTCCAAGAGAGCAACAAACGAAAACCGGGAGAGTTCCACCGAAGCGAGCGTCAGATATCTTTTGTCCCTCTTTACAAGTCAACCATGCCGCCGGAATGATGAGGGTGGATCTTCTCATAGTGCACTACAGACGAGAAAGAATGCAAAGCTAAGTTTGTTTGGAGGTTGTCCGGCGGTGACAAAGGAACAATGGCTGACCCGAATATTTGAAGGAAAGTAGCGAAGTCGAGTTTTTTTGGGAGGCTCACTGTTTTAGTTTTTCGTTCACTAGGTTTTTGGGTTTAGATTGTATGACACTATTTTTGTTTCCACTGAGTCTTTGACGCGGATACTTGTTTGACACACACATTGGCATAAAAATATTTCCATGTTTTTTCGTTCCATTTTGTGAAAAAGGTTTCACAAAATTCATGGTAAACCAAGTACACAGGAAGCAAAGAAGCCTTTCTGAAAACAAAAACATGCTTCTTAAGAAGTAGTATGATATTACTCGCTATCTTCCCTTCTTAGCGACACAACTATAAACAGTAAACACTAATAACATTTATAGCGCTGGAGTAAGATGTAACAATTCGCAGTAACGAGCTTGTCCCTAAAGAGCGTGACGTAATCGCCACACAATACACTATCGTGTCCGCCCACCGTCCCGACACTATATTAGGTGATTCTTTAAACGAATGGCGCAAGTTAAGGGCAAACGCGGAAACCAACTTTCCAAATAACATAATTCCGAACAAAGTTTCAACGAACAAAAACATAATTGTCCGGTCAGGTAGTTTTGTAGGAGAGCAAATTCGTGTATAGAACAGATTTTCCACTTACCTAGATTTCGGATCTTCGAGGAACGTATATCGAAAACTTCTTGATTGGGGACCCACAACTCTTGAATCTTTTAGCGTTAGCGCGACAAAACCTCAAGAGACGAAAACCCTTCGTGAGGAAAATAGCAAAGTTTTAAGACTCAAGAATCTTTTCTGTCATCATTTTTGTTAGTCGATAAAACTACCTGAGAGGTTTGTTGCCTGTATGCCGGAAATCTTTTTGGTGTTTTGCTTTTAGTATGAATATGATATTGAATATTTAAGCAAATAAGAAAAAAATGACGACACGTGTAAACAATCTATCAGGTAAACATAAACAAAATACTAAACCAATTACAACTTAGCCCAACACTTTGAGTACCTGTTCACAAGCGATAGAACGACAACAAATCCTAAAAATAAGTCGAAGGCAAACTTTTTCGGTATTAATTCCCAAACGCCGCTTAGTACTCAAGATTCTCTAAGGAAATTAACGATCAACGCTAAACTCGGCATATTTAAGGAGCCATCAGTGTTTCATTTACTTTCATATCCCTTGGGGAAGGCAGTTTGTTTTACAGACATTCAGAAAATTAAAAGCTAAGCAGATGCTTGGGTTCCGGCCGTTAGAAGGCCGAAACGAGACGGGAACTACTAAAGACATTCTGGCAACAACTGGAAACGTCAAAATTCCTTGTTATATTTGTATCGTGCTTGGAATGTCGAGTGCTTAGGTCAGGCGCTTGATAAGTCTGTGTTTATGTTCAATATTATAGCGGTCATTTCTTACTTCATGTAATATTTAACTACTGAAAGCTATCCTATTAAACTGCACAAGTAAAACATAATTTTAACAGGTATTAATGTGAAAATTGGGAATGAGAATCAATAGTTCTGCTTACCATACAATACGTAGAAACGAAAAAGAGATGCACTTTACCTTACAATTAAAGTGCAGACAAATATTATATTACGTACCGAATGTACGCGAATTATACATTCTTAAAAATTTACCAAAAAACCTTACCTAACCTAGTCTAATAGGAAAAATATACGTACAAAACTTATCATAATCAAAAGGCACCAAAAATCCACAGATTACAAATTCGTCTTCTGCCGGAATTGAACCAGCTACCATTACTGCAGATCATTTTCACTTGAGAAAAAATAAATTTCATGCTAATTCAGTCACTGAATCAGGATGAAAAAGATAACGCAATGAGCGCTTTAGGTAAACAGTAATTTGAAGGCACTACTCTCCACCTAAAACTGTACACAATAAATCCTGCACGTTCTAAAACTGGAATCCGAGACAACAATGAGTCGTTCACAATCGTAACTCAACTAAAACAACAGTCCCAGTTATTTCCACTACAAACCTTTTTCGTCATGAAATCATTTCGCAGCTTACTCCGTACATAGCGCTCTTAACTGTGTCGTTTAAGTAGAGTCAAATACTCGTCCTTAGTACGGTCTCAAACTAAAATGTCACGTCCCAAACATTTTAAGCTCTTGCCGCCCCCAAGTGTGTGCTATAATTTTGTCATAATGTTTTAATACAAAATCCCTCTAGCATTTGCGAGTGTGTGAGCATGTTATAGGCTTGTACGCGGATTTTAGAAGCAATAACAGACTTTATACGTACCTACATAGATCTCAATTAAATGTTCGTCAATGTGTGGGTTATATGACATGCAGTGTTTCCGTGGAATGTTTGGTTTTATTTAAGTGTCGATGACAAAGGTGTGATATGAAGGGTTTGTTTGTGGTTTGACTGCTAGTTCGTTTATTTGGTTTGATTTTTGTGAATTTGAAGGATGGGTGATAATAATATTATTATGCAAAATTGGTTTTGTTTTTCATTATGTTGTACTATTTAAACAACGCAACACTGCAACGGTTCGTTTCGAAAAGTTGTTTTTTCCTTACTTCTAAAGTTATTCGAAAAACAAAGATTACTGAGTTGTTTGTATTTAGTATTATAATAAAGACTGTAAGCTGTTCTGTAGAGCATTTACACACATAATTACCACATGTGTACTGTCTACAGTCTGAACAAATATCAGTAGAGGTCCCTTTACGATCCTTTTTCGAAGAAGTTAGGTAAACAACCCAAGCAATAACAATAGTACCCACAATAAAATAAATTCAGCAATAATTTACCAAAATTTAATTTATTATGGCCGCCACAACTCCGAAATCAATTCGTCTGAACAAAAGCATAATAATGGGGAAGAAACCAGACGCTCATTATTGACAAACGTTTTTTTTAAAGATAAAAGATGTCTCCGAATTAACCTGCAGAATGGATAACTAGGTTGGGTTGAGCCAAGCAATACGATAAAAGGGATTTCGACCGAAGGAAACGGATTAGTAACAAACTCTTGTTAATCCGATATTATTCAAGGAGATTACAAAGAGATATCTCACTTTGATAGCGAAAAAGATTTCAAAGATCTGTTTCAAAATATAAATAACACCATCGTTGCTAGGCAACGGGATTTGGGATAATGGTCGTATTTTTATATCATTGCGACTTATTTTTTGAAGGGTTGGCTGTAATGGAATGTCTGTGTCTTTTTAATGGGTATCTAAAAATATTTTTTTATACTTACACACTTATTGAAAGAAAATGTTGAATTCTTTGCAGATAATTAATTTTGTCAGTATTTTTGGGAACCTTTTCCGTAACAAAATGAGTAGATTGTACGATATTTAGCTTTCATTTGATTCAGAACCGCCTTTGCCAAAATTAAGGCTATTTCGCTGCATCAGACAAATATGTGTGTGAGCTCTAGATATTGGCCCAAAACCGGGTTTCTTTTATGGTGTGTGTGTCTATAACTGTGGGATATTCAAATATCCAATTTATAGTCGTGTTAAGCTTATTGATTTATGGAAATTGATTTATTTGATCGTGATAGTTAGAAAGAGAAATATGTAAAGCTACTTGATATTTGTTAATTAGAAAAACTGTACAAAAAGTTGAAAATGATTCTTATTTAGAAATAAAATTAGAATTATTTAATAATATTTTTCGTCCTTCATAAAGAAATGATAAATTGACATCTATTTTTTTAACAATTTCTCTTTATAAATATATAAAGAAATATAAAATAATAAAAAGTCAGGGTACAAAAATGTTTCATGTTTAATATATAATTTGAATATCCCAAATTTACCGCAAAAAGCAAACCTCAAAATATCACAGAACAGTACTTTTTATAGAACAAAAGGAAACTTCCAGACTTGGCTGTTAGTCTTTCTATCTCGATGTCTGTTTTGTTTCAAAGTTATGGACAAGACGCCGCGGTCCGGCTAAAGTACACAGTTATTGGCTGTGTATTTTTAAGGTGTATTCTTTGGTAATGTGGTCGCCTAGGTTTAAAACTAGACTAGAACTTCGGTAACATTTCAATGTCTATAATTATAGCAGAGGTTGAATGTTTGTGAACGAATGTTGGTGATTATATTTCGGTCGGGTGTCTGCCAAAGTTACTGGTCTTAGCAGTGTTCATATCAATTCTTTTAAAAGTATTTATCGTGATATAATAACGTTTTAGACGGGCCTATCATTACCGGTTTACCGGATTACCGGTGCTTACTATATTTTTCGGTTCTTTCATTTTTTGTATAAACAAGTTTTTTTATCTATTTATACAGCTACCGGATAATTTTGTTTTTTTTTTTTTTAGGACAACTCACACACGGTTATCTGATCCCAAGCTAAGCAGAGCTTGTGTTATGGTAACCAGACAACTGATAAACATACTTATATATTTCTAAATACATACATATTATAGATAAATTACACCCAGACACAGAACAAATGATCGTGCTCATCACACAAACATTTGTCCTGGGTGGGAATCGAACCCACGACCTCCGGTATAGCAGTCAGGGTCACTAACCACTAGACCAACAGGCCGTCGAAATTAAGTAGTCTTTGTATAGATATTTACTATAAAATTACTTTGATAGTACCCTTGATATGAAACTCTACTGTAGTAGTAGTAGCATAGCTTCTAGAAACGTATATCTAAATTGATTCACGGTTTATTAAGGTTTCGATTAGTAACTGAAATTAATAGCTCTAAGGCTAAGCGGTATCAGGATTAGCAGTAGCCAGTAATGAAGCACGGGCCAGTAGCCAATCAAATTGCCGAGTGATGGCTCGAAGACGATGCGATTGAGTGTTCGTGTGTCTGTGTGTTTGTGTGTATAGCAAAACTGTTCCACTAACTGCGTTTAAGGTTTCACACGAAACTCGAACTTGTGTTCAAACGGAGCAATTTAGACACTCTATTCCATTCCTATTCGAATTGTATAATCGATGAATAATATATACGGTCCACACGTTGTTGGTAACATCAATCGGAAAATCGTTTTGCCTTTAAAATAAGTTTGTTGTTTTTATATAAATATATAATTGAATATACTTAGCCATTTAAAAACAATATTCGCAAGCTAAATACTGAAACACCAACATAATCACGTACTTAAATTTCCGTAACTTTACCAAAACACATAAAGTAATAAGGGGGTCCCAAAATAAAATATATAGACCGTCCATTTGGAACGCACAAATTTACCAAGTCATCAGGCAGGTCCGCGTAATTTTGACCTCACGAGGGCATCCAAGCAGTACGGATAACGACCTCATTTATAAAGAGCACAATTTTGACAACAGTTTATATAGGATAATAAAAATAATAGATGCTCCTCTTTTGTTTAATTCCAGTCTTTGAACAGACCCACTTACAGGGTGTTTAGGATTGTGGGAGGGAACCGTTTCACACGCATAATGTTTGGGGATAATTAGTCTAGACTACGTTTGAATACTTATTTACACGGAATAAAAATCTGTTTATTTTTTCGAACAAAGCAAATCATATAAGACGATTACATTTATTAAAAGGAAGTAACTACTTTCCACTGATGATGGATGTCGTGGTGGCCTAGCGGTTCAATGAACGGATTTGTATGCACGAGGTTGCAGGTTCGAACCCGGGCAAGTACCAATGTAACTTTTCAAAGTTATATGTACTTTCTTACTTACTTCTAAGACACTTCTGACAAACGGTAAAGGAAAACATCGTGATGAAACCTGGATTCCAAAATTGGGATCTGAAATCGCCAATCCGCAAATGAGCAAGCGTGGTGATCAGTGCTCGTGCCTTCTCTATATGGCCCAGCAGTGGAACGTTTATAGGCCGGATTATTACTTTCCACTAAATTATATTGACGGAAATATTATTTAATTAAACTCAACTAAATTAAAATCTTTAAAACTACTGTTTACATTTAAACGCTTAAACATAAAAAAAGATCCATGATATATTATTTACTATCAATATTTCTTTGCTGATAATGGTTGTACAGGAAATTCAAACACAATTATCAAGAGTAGGGAAGTAAAACTTAAAATAATTTCCCAGATAAAGATAGTTAAAAACATAATTAAAACAAAAGCTTTATCAATTCCCGGATACATTAAACTTCTAACGTCACACTAAAACGTTTTAAACCTGTATTAATAAACAAAACTATATCCTCAAAGCAATCCGGGTAGAGTGTCACCTGGATTACAGCGAAAATGTTTGGCGGCATCACATTCCGGCTCTTACTGTAAACACTGTATATGGCTAACCATTAACTGTAGTGGGTATCTTTTTGTCCAACCCACATTGTGTACGGGATAATGCAACGCTTTATGAGCGCGTTTAAGGTGTAAATCGCTTGATATATTTCAGCCGAGATAGGTCGCGTGCTTACTTTGTCATTCGTTGTAATTGCAGCGTATTATTCATTGTGTTATGCGGGATCACTATGCTGTGAAGCTTATTTTTGGGGTTAGCCTACTTTTTAAGTTCAACATGCAACGGTTATAGTTTGATACAAAATATGAATAATCTACTGGTTGTAGAAATTCTGTAAAATTGAAACTCAGGACACGAACTTTACTTGCTTTTAGTGGAATAAAGATTTTGAATAAATGTCTTCATTTTTAAACAAGTTTTTTTGTTGTCTTCAAGCATTTGCAACCTCAACTAGTGGTAGCTTTATTTACTACCTTTGGGTTAAAGCAAGTGTAAATGAGTATTACATGCATATAAGAAACTAAAGGTTAATATAATTTGTACATAAGCACAAACAGGCAATTCAAGCTAACTTTCAAATAACCTGCCAAGCAGTTCAGCTCTTAAATTAGACCAAACACAGCTAGACCAAAGCTCTTTACAGTCATAGTAGACGTTATGAACACCGTATATTACAACAGTAGTGTCAGTAGTGCCGTTTCGTGGCCACTTAACGACTCTACCTAAATCTTGTAAAAAATAACTACCCTAGGTGCTCTTGCTTCTCGACACGATACTGCTTGTAGGAGTTAAAAAGAAACAGATAGGGATGACATTTGAGGGGTAATCAACCTACATTCAAATTTAATATAGACTAGCTCTGCCTGCGACTTCGTTCGCGTGAATGACGAAACTTAACAATGAGTTTTTAACCGCAAAATTAAGTTTGTTTTTTATTGTTTATACTTTTCCGCGATAAAAACTACCTAGTGTGGTGCCCAGGATAATAAAAAATAATTATACCAAGTTTCATCGTAATCGAACCGGTAGTTTTTGCGTGATACCTGAACAAACAGACAGACAGACAGACAAAAAATTTTTTTTCACACTTTTGGGTTCGGTGTCGGTCTAGTAACACCACCCGCCATTTTTTTTTTATATTTTCAATGTACCGAATTTTCACTTATTATAAGTATAGATTTTGTTTCGTTCAAGGGTAGATATATTTGTCCTGGAATAGGATATGCCTCATTCAGTGTTCCTAAACCATGATCAGTAACTTCTACTCTTAAACTTTTAATGTGGACCACACAAAATACATTGCTCTGATCCCTAGGTAAATAGCTAAAGCACTTTTTCCGGAAGAAAAAAGAAGTGAAAGTACTACCACAAACTCCTAGAACCGAGGCTTAGAAAAGTGGTTTTCTACATTGCCACCAACCCGGGAATCAAACTCGGGACCTTAAAACTGGCTACAACATTAATACCGGAGTTTACGCCACTCGTTCACGGATGTCGTCATTACATAGTGTTATTTCCTTGCTTTTAAGAGACCAGTTAACGCTATACGTAATTTGATGAAGTAACGTAAGTATTTTTTAACCGTGTCCCTAATTGTTTTAGTTACAAATGAGTTGGTCGTAGGTGGGTACTGCGTAGTTGGCCATGCGGGCAGCTAGTCCTCGCGTTAATTACCACCACGATCCAACAAAGGAGCCTGTGAGCAACCCAACGGCTTTTGTCGTCAGTTTTATCTTAATTGCTTCAAGAAACTCGATATCGTTTGGCGACAAGATGCTTTTTATTCCTTCACTCGGCTCCCCGACGGCAAACAATGACAGAACTTTGAATTAGTTTTCGGTTGATAACGCCGCCATTGGCTTTTTTCTTTTTCTGTTTTAACGACAGTACTGTTATTACGGCCGATATTTCGGGCCGATCGTTGAGGTTTTATAGCTCTTTCGATTTATTTCCCACTGTCCGTTTATGTTCGCGGGATGAACGGCAAAGTTTATGATATCACTATTGTGTAACTCTTTTTATCCAAGATTGTAAGCCATCGGTTGTCATCGTAAAACTATGTGTTCACTTTTAGATTTTGGTCTGAATAAAATATACGACGAGCGAGATGGAGTGAATTATGATTGGGTTTATTTTATGTTTGTCATTTAGTAGCTTATGAATATTTCTTCGTATAAAGCTGAAACACTGTCATGACTGTGTTTATTAGCAGATTAGTGTTCAAATCAATTTTGTCAAGACATAAAATATTTTACACAAATTGCTAAAATGTAATATGTGATATTTCATGACGATGTTTTAATAAAACAACATGAAATAAATTTATGTTTTAGTTGAGGTTTCTTTTTACCTTCACCCCAAAACATTAATGTCACACTTTCGCAAAATACCGTTGGGTTAGAAAATCCCTGACATCTGTCTACAAGCTTATCCACATGTTAAGATACAAATTCTCGGATTAACCTTCAGTTCCCGTGTAAATTAATAACTCACCTTCGTCACGGTGGTGGAACACGGTTCATATTTAACTTTTTAACCCTCACCCCTAATGTTGAACTCTGGAAACAAAATTTACGTGGACTACCCTGGCGGGCTTCCAAATCGCTAACGGAGGTCGTAGGTCACCTTACTTAATGTGCGGACATACTTTTGGCACGATCCTAACACGGCGTCACATGCAAATTTTATTCAATATGAAACACTTCGCATACTGAATGAGTTTGTCTTGTCGACTATGCAAAAAATTCCGCGTATGGCACAGGGTTGTCGAATTATGCGCATGTAGTTATTAAGTTGCTTTCTGCTGTAGAATCTCCTTAAATGTTCTGGGAAGCTGTTCTGATGGTAAAACAGTGTCACTGCTATACCAACATTTGAGAACCAGTTCAAACCATTTTACAAAAGGAGATTGCAGGTAGAGCGTCTTTGTACAGTCGCACTTTAGGAAGACTAGTAAGACAAAATACATCACATGAAAAAATATTTTCAGTAATTTCCCACAATTTTATTCACCAAAATATTTACATATTCAATCCGAAAGGTAAGGAAGATCTCGATGCTACCCGATAAGCTTAAAGCCAGCACCTGCGGCTATAGATTATAATGATCGTGGAGTTATCCTAACTGGCCCCGGAGTGACCGCCCATTTCTCGCAACGATCGACCGATCAGTCACGAAGGGCACACGGTAAACGGACGGAAGTCTATAAGTTGTAGTCGAAGTTAAATGGATAGATAATAGGACTATATAATAAAAACAGGAACTAAAAATTGGAAGAAAAAAAAATTTGGGATCGTTCATTTGCGATATGTATTTTCTAACAACAAGCATAAAAAATACATCGCCGAACTGTTTTATTTATTTTTTAATTGTTTTTTTGGTTCTATTTTTAACTAAATTAGTTAGATGTTCAACAAATAAATCATATCGTTATTTATCTAGTATTGGTCTATAGAAAACTTTATTTGAAAGTAAGAACTTTTTAACAGGTTAAAATTTAAAATTTTAATTCGAGTTATAATTCGCAATGTGAAATAATATACTTCACGGCACTATAAGATAGGCTTACCTTAAGTGGTGGTAAAACATAAGCCAAATTTCGTTTGACATGTATTTCTCGGAACAGAATTGTTAAGGGCATGATATCGGTTCAAACGCATGCAAACAAACCTCTTTGAGTGTGAACTACCAATACTATCCATCCTATCTCATGGAGCCCAAATTGGCCGATCAATTGGGTCGGAAGCAAATAAGCTTTTAGCCTTTGAAGAGTCAGCATATTGTCAGATAGCTTTCGTTTGCAGGCAACCGCGTATGTAATCGTTGGGGTACAAAATACCCGATGCACGCTGCACGTGAATTTCGAGGATTGCGATTCGGTAGCTGCGTTAATTTTCAAGCTATTCGCAACGGTGGCTTGCTTGCAGGAAACTGGTTTTCAAACTAGCTTTATCTGATTACTCTGTAGGCAACGTATTGTGGCCGTGTTTTAGTCATGGAAGTTTATTTTAAGACGTAGAGTACAGGGAAACTGGTAGCAATGCTTCAAGTTTAAAAATTAAGAAAAAGCTATAAAGTTCCACAAACATTTTAAGAGTTATTTTACATTTTATTTCTGGTTAAAACTATATTTTACTGGAATTAAGAATGAGAAATAAACTATTGCCATTTACTATAGAAGGTTTTAATAATGAGTGAATACAATAATTTGCTAATAACCGAAATGGAAAAACAAAGTGTGTCATTTTATAATTAATGAATATTTTATGTCTCTCTACACACCCCTTCGAAAAATACAGGCGCAGTAAAGGCGTAAAAAAATACGCAGATCCATTCCATATCTTGCTCTCTTAAAAAAATGTTGACACAGTACTCAACAGTCGCGATTACTTACTGGGAAAGTGAATAAAAATTTGACACGATAATAAAAACGGATGCCTTTTCACCAGCCAGAAATATGACGCCCAATAAAATAAAAAGTATATAATTGGAACAATATTCGTTTTCATCTGAGGATAATGGGAACGAAAAATGTTCTAGCGCGAGTTTACTTGATGGTGATACATTCATTTTGAACTTTAATCAGAGATTTGTTGGAAGTGGTTCTAATTATTTTGTATTGGATATGAAAGTGAGAATAAACCTAAAATTAGTTTAAAAAATGAATAAAGAGCAAGGACAATATGAGATGTCGAGGTGGCCTAGCGAGATGTCGAGGTGGCCTAGCGGTTCAATGAACGGATTTGTATGCACGAGGTTGCAGGTTCGAGCCCGGGCAAGTACCAATGTAACTTTTCAAAGTTATATGTACTTTCTTAAATATTCTAAGACACTTCTGACAAACGGTGAAGGAAAACATCGTGAGGAAACCTGGATTCCAAAATTTGGGATCTGAAATCGCCAACCCGCAGAGAGCAAGCGTGGTGATCAATGCTTGTGCCTTCTCTATATGGGAAGAGGCCTGTGCCCAGCAGTGGGACGTTTATAGGTTGGATTATTATTATAAGGACAATATCACACGTACACTGAACAAAAAAGTAACTACTACTGTGTACTTGTGTTATAAAATTAGAGACGTCGAAGGTACCACTAACATTTAGACCCAAGGCATTGACCCGTCCGGGGATCAAATCGGGGCCTTAAAGCTGTCAACACCTTAAGAACCAGTGTGTACGCCACACAACCAATGATACGAATACACCTAAAACATGAGTAACTCAACTTTATTTGCGTATTTACCACCTTCAGTTTCTTAATTAAATATTAAAACACAAAAACGACAACTACATTAACCAATTCTCAGTCACCGCCGTCAAAACAACACAGTCTATTATTTTACACAAACGAACTTAGCCATTTGAAGCAAATAGAGTATTATGGCGATGGCGGTGCAAAAAGCGATTCCCTCCTAAATTGCGGTACATAATACTTCATCAAAATTAAAGTTCATTCAATAGAGTTTGCGAATGTTTTAAGGGTGTATATTCATTACAACAGCGACGCTGGGGAGGAAAGTTTTCCGTCAGTTCATTTGTTACCCGAATTATTCATGATCCCTCCAGAAATTTCGATTGATTATACTGTTTAGAGCAAATTAACTTGACAATAAGACCGTGGGGATAACTTGGGGGTGAACAATTTAATGCGTAAGTTGATGGGGTGTTCAAGATTGTTAATAGTTAACATGGGTAATTTGCAGTAGATAATAATATACATTTATATGCAAATGTATATATGAGGGATAAAGAAGTTTATTGTCATCGGTAACCGTGTATTTTTTTATATTTTCGTTTTAACCCATATATGCCCAGAACTACTTTTGGATTCCGATTTATTTTACATTTTACTGCACTAATAAACTATTTATTATGCTTTTAGGAAAGTACTTCCTTTTGTTTCGTTTTCGAATCAATGGGCATATATGGGTTAAAATCCCAATATTTAGGTGCAAAATATAGATGAATAATATTATAATAACTAAATAATGAATTCCTAATCCAATAAGGCCATCTTGTCCTACTGCAGGGCAAAATACTAAAGAAATAAAAAAACCATGTTTTAACTATGAAACAGTAAGTTTAAAATGATGTTTGGTTTCTTATTTGTTCAAAAAACGTATTAAAAATAAAACTTTCAACAGATTATTATATTCTTCGTATAAAAGCACAGTCTACTCCATACTTAGTCAACTCTCGCCGTCTTTTAACTTCCATTACGTATGAAAAGAGCCTTATTTGTTGCGGCAAATCAAATATGAAAAGGCACACAATGTACCAAGAAGTAAGTACTACGTCTGGTTTAAACAAATAATTTGACGACAGTCTTTAAGGAGAATGGTCACATAAATTGTTAATTATACATAGTTTTATTGTAACGACAAAAAGAGAAATTTGCGCGTTTGTTGGGAAACTGTTACATTGAAAGAGCGAGATTAAGTTAGGGTTACCACTTTAAGTGCTAAAAGTATAAAATATTGTTGCTTTATGTACAGTTAGGAAAAACTGTGTTGTCGTCCTGATTTGATGGTCTTGTCTTATCAAATCGCCGTAACGTATTTTATAACGGGTATTTTTTTAATATTTCCGACGATTTAACCTCATTTAAGAACACTATTTTCATCCTAGTTTACTGTTTTCATAAAGTGAAAATATTGCACAAGTGGCTCTATATTAAACTAGTTCTAATTTTGAGGTTCATAATTATATTTCAGGTCGTTTATCTTTCTAGGGCCTAGTGTTAGAATCGTCATACGCAACAGCCCTATACAAAAGGCAGTTAATTTAAACATTGGCTGTAGGAACCAGCTGTTCGCCAATTAACGGGTCAACTCATTAAATTACTCCGCACTGCCTCTGCACGCCTGGTACCCATGTCGTGTTGTTAATTTTAAGTATTATTTATACTTCTTGTGTGTTTTCAATGTCAAAGTTAATGCAATTTAAGGAACCATGTCATTTATATAGGTCCTTCGATTGCATATTAGTTCAAGGTCGTGAGTGCCTTCTGGTATAACTAATATTCGTATGGACGCAATCAACTCCAAGACAGTTTTCATGTACCGTCAAGAGGAATATTACCTATGACCATGAACATCTGCAAAGGTGTTAACACGTCGGGAACTTAAAAATAAATAAAATGCGAAAGAGTCTGTTCAAAATGTAGTTTTATTTCAACAACGTAACCATAAAAAAACCATAAGGTATTTAGCTTCTGTAAACCTTCATCTTCAAAAGCAACGCTGTTTACCTTTCAAACCATATCAAAACTCACTCCTTTTTGCCATCGACGGTCTGTTTTCTGAGCATAATAATATAAGAACATGATAGATCTGGTTTCGAAGAGACATCGGAGAAAATTAATACCCAACCCGTCTGTTATCATTCTAGTTTCTATTTTTAGTTTAAACACCTACTTACACAAATAATACCTAATTTATCTAATTGTTTACTTGTTGATACAAAAATAGATTAGTATAAAACTATGTACCTACGTATAGGTAGCAAAGCAACTTCGGAACAGGGGAATTTTATGCCTTGTTGGCTGTGGCACCCCATTAATTCTCAGTCTCGTTTATTTATATTGTTACTTGTCCCGGAAACTATTAGCGCGAGTTAGGGGCTCTCCTTATTCTATGGCTGTACTGATTTCTTTCTTTCCTAGGATAATGCTTGTGTTTTCTTTGATAAAAGAGGTTGTTTTGGATGATTGATTGGATGAAACGGAATATGGGATTTAAATTATGTGGGTGCATTATTTTAAAATTGTTGAATCATGGATAATTATGTAAGTAATAACTAATACTAGAGGTTACCTTGATATCAATTTGCGACGAAAGAGATAAGTAGGTTTAAATATGTCCCCAAATAAAAGGTCACTTGATCGAATTAGCTGTGTGACAGATTTGATATATAAATATTTTACATAATGTTAGCCTTATCTCGAAATTTCATTAACAAAAATTACGAAATATTTTGATATCGTTACTCTGACAACTATGTAGCTATGAACAAAAATGTCAAACAAATCGAAATTTTTCTAACTTGTGAAGCGTGAGTTCATTAAACTTTTTTTCCTCGAGTCCCCAATTTACTTTCTATCGAATCCAATCTAAATTCGTTCAATTTTTTAACATAATCACCGATCGGATAACCCTGATATTCACAAGACAAGAACAGTAGGGTGGGGAAAAACGGGAATTGTAATAAACGATTTATCGAAGAAATCAGTGGGAGTCTCCCGGGACACGAGAATTAAGAACTCCACTAATGAGATGTTGATTGCATCCAGTCCCGTTTGTCGCCTGGCTGTTTTGCATTAAATCTACTTTTTTAATATTTTCTCCCGTCCGGTAAAATGCGGAATGCATCTTGTGACGTTTTGTTGCTTCGCTTTAACGTTTCTTATTCGTTTTTGTGTTCTTTGATGGTAGAATTAAAAGGAATAAGTCCGTGCTGTAAATTCTTGTGAATGCTTCTCCCTTGGGTCTCTAATCAGATTATACTTCTAAAGAAAATTGTTGGAAAAATCGATAAAATTGTGGATGAAAATATATAAATATTATGTTCTTCTCTTTTTAGAAACATCTGCGTCCAACTCTCTATTCCTTCATTTTTAAATGTGTTTGTATGAGATAATATTTTATTTGTAATCATGATACGAATAAAAACTCTAGATAAAATGGAATTATAAATAAACAAGTAATAGACTATGTAGTAAATAAATAAATTAGTTCATATATAAAATACAAGTTTTTTTGTCCTATTAAATAAATTAGTTTCATAAGATAATAATTATGTAGGTGAATTAAGAATTAAATATAGGAACACCATAAACACGTATCATTTAAACTCCACTAACACTAAGCAGCATTTAGCAAAACATTAGAACATTTTCTTAGCCTACTAAACAACGCTTACACTATCAAGATTGGTTCTATGCACGACGACGTTACCCGCTTCCACTTTAGTTCCGTGTGTCGCATGACGTGTAGCGATAAAACGCGCAATGTACGTGAAAATGTTTTGATAATGTGAAAATTTGCAGTGTGACATTATTACCATGACGTTGCTAGGTAAATTAGTCGTCGACTGCGGCTTTTCGCGCTTTGAACGGAACACAGTTACTTGTTATGGGGCGCTATGGCAATGCATGCATCCATAATGGAGAATGATTATTTTGGATTATTGTTCCTGTATTGTATGAATTTGGAATTTCCGTTTATGTTATGTGAATATGACCATATACTAAATGAATAATACAGTGTGATTTATTGTTTTAATCACATGTACAATGTTTTTTTAAAGCTATTTAAATACACGGCAAAACGATTTTTAAATACTAGTTTACAACTGTTATAGCAAGAAAGCGATAGTTGCAATAAATTAATTAAAAAACCGTCTAACGATTCGGTACCAAACAAAATATCCCATTTAACAAGGGTAACCGCATAAAATGTCTCTGTAAAATGATAAAATGTCATTCAAAGCAATAATGCTTAAAGCCATCCATATAATAAATATTTATAAGCAAACCCGTCATAAAACATAAGAAAACAAAATAAACCAATCGACCGTTAAATTGAATGAAAGAAAAATCGCCTACACGAGAAATTCATAAGATTCCGACACAGCTATATTTGGTGCTTGAAACTATACAGGGTGATCTAAAACCTTAAGGGTTAGAAGCACGGTGGGATTCCGGGCACGTCCGTCTGCCGTCTTGCTTGCGAGAACACGCTCGCCGGACATATAGAACGACCCTTTTGAGCTAAGCAAACTAATGTTGTGTCTTCGAAACTCTGTTTTATGTTAGTTTTTATGGGGACTTGAAATTAGAGACAGCTATGGAGAAAATTGCTTGCTTGGAAAATATTCCATGTTCCATAAGGATTTTCTGTTCTTCAGTAATCTTGTTTTGATGGCTTAATTTTTTTATGTTTACTTTAATAGTTACTACCATTTTTATCAGTCTTAGCATGTTTACAAAAATAAAATTTTTGTTGAAAATAAAAAGCTTAAAAATATTCTCTTAAAAAAAAAGAGTTTCATTCCCAAACCAAGCGCTAAAAATCAACTCGAAAAAGACACAAAATAAAAATAAATGAGCAAAAAAATTTAATAGTAAACTCTTAACTTTCTCCGGCGCCCATAATACCCCATTCCGTGAGTTTAATATTCAATAACCGCTTTTATACACAACTATTGGGGACGGGACGGAGACTACTTCCATTCCGGCCACGTACGCCGCTGTCTTAACATCTGGATTGTTTTGTAACATGCTGTAGCGTCTTGAACTTTGTTTTTAAACTGACATCTGTCTAGGAGCAGTTTTAGAACTTATTCAGCGGTATTTACGTGGGCGCGGACAACTTCAAAGTGGGTAGTTTAAGTCGATGCTGCATTTTGGGCTCCATTAGTGATATTGCGAAGGTGTTATGGATCATTTTTTTTATTAATTTAATATTTTCACGCCTTTGATCGCCTCTGCAGTGGGGCAGCATAGGGTGATAATAATAATAAGATAATGTGTTTACTGATTTTTTATTATATCATCGTGCTAGTAATTTTTTCCAGTTTAATGTAACGTAAGTTAAACTATTTTTATTATTTTCTTGCTGTAACGTAAAATATACATACACAGGTTTACCATAGATTTTACAGAATGAATAGAAAAAAAGTGACATGAAGAGATTCTAAAACAAAATAATTGTGTAAATGAGTAGCAGTGGCTCATAAATTTGAAAGTAGATGATAAAATATAACAACTGTATGACGTCAAAAAAGTATGTAACTCTAGTAAAACATCTTAACTTCTCGGAAATAATAAACTTATAGTCGCAACTTTAATGCACTGCTCTTGTGACCACATAATACCTCTTTATAAGGCTGAACAAAAAGTTGACACTTATTCTACAAGTCTCCCATAAAAAGTGTTACATTGTCCGCGATATGAAGTATTGTTACCTTTAACTTTTGCTAAGGTTGTTTTTTGGTTTTAGTGACTAAGTTATAAAAGACAAAACTGTTTAAAAAATGTATTGATATATATTTTTTTTAATCTAGAGAATAATGAATCTATATTTATTTTGCTACTTAGTTCAAATTAAAAAGCCTTTCATTTGGTGGCCTTATCATTGTGAATTGGACATACAACCCAAAGCACACCACTGAAACCAAACATTCGGCTTCCAATTTGAATATCGGTTCCAATACGAGCTGTAAAACGTAATATCGGCGCACTCATCTAGAGAAAGTTAACCACTAACTAGGCGCTACACACAACCGGGGCTCAAACTAGTTGGCACAGTTTTTGCATCGTGATCTCCCGTTGAAAAGGCTGAAAATTGCCGTAAGGGAAGTACGTAACAAAG
Source organism: Autographa pulchrina (assembly GCA_905475315.1). Taxonomy (NCBI): domain Eukaryota; kingdom Metazoa; phylum Arthropoda; class Insecta; order Lepidoptera; family Noctuidae; genus Autographa; species Autographa pulchrina. The sequence continues at coordinate 12,873,902 of FR997771.1, read as the reverse complement.
TGAGGATGAAAGTTAGGCCGGTTACAGGCGCCCATCTAGTCACCGAAGCTATTCGAGCGTTGGCTCAGTAGAGTTTTTAATTTCGTTCCGCAGCCACTCGCGGCAAACCTCGTTACAAGTTTAAATTGGCATTTCTCGGAGTAATGGTTAGACGCCAGTGGATAACTTCCCCTTGGTGTCTCCTTCACTTGGCCGGGTAATTCTTATTTAAAATGTATGAGGGGTTTCTTACAAGGTATTTGTGAGGCAAGTGTTTAGTGCATGCGAAGATGATATTGTGTCGCTTGCCGGTACACTTCTTAGGTGAGCGCTCTTTATTTGAGCTCCTTCCTTTTATATTTTCAGGGTTATACTCCAAATTGGTTTATACGGACCTTCGTGAAGTTACTTTCATACAACGTAGTACATTTTATTAACCTATATTTTGTTTTCCTTCTGCACAAAGAACTTCTTTTCTTCCTTCTTGATAGAACGGTTACAAACCACGAAAGTCTTTCGCCCAAAACACATATTAAACATTTAAAAGCTATAAGTCATTTATTGGAATTAAACTTAAAATATTTACAATAATATAAAAAGTAAGCCTACACTAAAAAATAAGAAAAAATATAAAAAAAATATATTTAAAAGTGGTGCAAAAATATTTCAAACGAATCAATCATAATTAATCCTGGTTCACATAAGACGTTTTCATTTCTCGTAAAAAAAAATCGTTAATTTCGAAGGTAGACTTCAACCTATGTTTATTGGGATATCCTTCTTTTTCTTAAATTACTGAGTACCATATTAATCGAGAATAATCAATCCTATTAGCACCTTTGCAACATATTCTCATATTTTTTATTTCTTCATTACACAAGACTATTAAATTATTCACGACAGGTGCTAACGAAGCTTCGTCCAGATATAATTAATATCTGATATACTCAGAACACAAGGAAGCTGCAGCAAAAAAGCCTGCTAACAATATTCTCGGGGAAAATTGTACCTGGTATCAAAAGGATATAATACATTTTATCCCGTTTCTTTTTCCGGATTGTTGCACCGGTCGATGCATCATCGAACGGTAAGCAGAAATAGTTGGAGATCAATTATTCTGATAATGAGGAAAGGTCTTTGCTCTGAAGTGGGATAGTTACAGGCCCATATTATTTTAAGCCTAAGTGTGTTTGTGAGTTCTTCCATACTTAAATGATACACGGTAAAAGCTTTGTACAAATTAAAAGGCCATGTAATTAATCGACTGATTTATAGCTGTTATTTATAGGCATTATAAATATTTAAAATATAAAAAAAGAGCCCAAATTCTTACTGAAAAAGATTAACACAAAATTATTCATGGGAACATGTCTAGTAAATAACGCAAAGCTCGATCATTGACCTTTTAACACGATGTTCCTAGAAACGTTTTAGACAATTAAGGCCGGACATTTGAATAAATACCTTTTTCGACGCAGTTTTTGATGTGTGAATGACCTTATAGGACGGTCTGATTAGTTCGTGTTGACATTTGTGAAATCCCAGGAAGGGATCTTTACCCAAAAAAAATTGAACCTGATTTTCCATAAAGGTTCTAAATGATTAAACATTATTAGCTCTTAGTTTCATATCCATGCTAAATAATGTTATAAATGCAAAAGTAACTATATATCACGGTTAAACAGTTAAACTGATTTAGATGAAACTCAGTATGAATCTGAATTTGGAAAAAAAAAACCTTGAATCTCAAGGAAAGGCATTATTTACTTTTGACGCAATAACCAATATCCACGACGTTGTACCCGCTGGCTTAAGCTAGTAGTTACATAAATTTCTTTCATTAAAATCTAACGAGGATGTGCAGTCACGTGCAAAAATATGTATACCTACACTTAGCGAAATTGTAAAACAGTTTTAACGAGATTTTTGTGTTGAAATTGAAATAGAAAAATATGTACAAAAATGAACTATTTTCAATCATTTCTTCATAACACGTTATACAATATCAATCTAGATTTAAGTGAAAATTAATTAAAAAATTGGACTCGTGACTGTACCAAGTGTACTAAGTATCACGTGTACTCTATTAGTAGGATACACTCTTTATCGGATCGAGATAAATATAACTAAATAAGTAAAGGATAAATTCACATAAACGAACATCAGAAGACTCGCAATAATTCAATTCCCTGAAACAGTCGACACGTTCAGTTTATGACCAAAAATAACTTTTATGATAAATATACGAAGCGACCACGTAAGGTATTAATATTTTGTGTTTCAGGCTTAGAAAGCTACCCGATATTACTACCAAACGAAGTAATAAAATACATTCAAATTGAATTCAGTAGATGTATGTAATGTGGGACTTACGATCAGATGGCTTTGAGTTTTAAATTCATAGTTATTGGAACATTTTGAGGAAGGAAGATGTTTGTTCTCCATTCGATAGACAAGTCACTTCAGCTGTGGACACTATAAAATATTACCTGTTGATTTCCCACGGTTGTCCTATGTAGAGCAAAATATGCTTTAGGTAAACTTTTTAAAATACCTATAGGACCCTAAAGGAAGAGACTTTAAGACTTGATTTGAATGTCATTTATAATATGATTATGTCACTAAACACCTACATACACAATATCATATTGTATCATAAAGAACTATGGACAAATAATATAATCAACAAATTATGTAAAGAGCACTGGCATGTGAAAATAGGTTTTAACTATCTTCTCATCTTAATCGACTGCTGCTTAATTTTGATTCAGTTTGGTAAAATATCAACAGTAGCAATGAAGATCTGTCAAATGGATACAGTGGCACAACACATTACCAAAGAAAATGACAAACACAACACACGCTCCTTTATACTTGTTTATGAGCTACGATGACATCTATCACCAGCTCCGTATGGTAACTTGACTCCTATATAAAGGGTGTGTAATTTATTCCTCGCCGCGAATCACACGGCAAATCGCACCTCGTTAGACATATACACTACACTGTACATTCGAAAATTTAAACAGCACCCGCATTGTTCGTGTGTCTGGTACATTTTTATAGAATGGGTCGCTATGGCACAACGTGTGGCCCTAATGTGACTCGTTTATTCTTATGACGCACCCCACTTACCCTCTTTATAAATAGTTACCTACATGATATTTATAGGTCATGTATGATAGTGAAAGTTGAGATTATAGATGTTTGTTTTTCATTTGTTTTTTTTTTTGGATTCTGTGGTTAAAAAGATACTAGAATCTTTTCTCAGTTGATTTGCTTTGCAGGTTGCTGTCGCTTTTAGTTAATTTATGACTCAATACAAGAAGAATTTTTAAGTAGGTTTAAGATTAGGTCTAATGCCTAATGCTGAAACGTAATTATGTCAGACAATTAGACTACATTAAACTAGTTAATTTTAAGTAAGTAAATAAACAACTCCCCAATCTCGAAATAGGTCTTCATTAAAACATCAAAGTATCATCAACTTAAAGTTAAGTAAGTACGAATGTAGGTACTTAAGTCCCCTCGAAATATCATTATAATTCAAAATGAAAGCGGGAACGTTCTGCTCATAATTCCGAAGTATACAACTTGGTTCATCGTAAAACAAATTAATGCATTGACAAATTTTGTACAAACTTTTGGAAAGTTCAGTCGCTGGCAGCAACAAATTGCTACTAATTTCTTTAAGTGCAGACTGGGAATCAACCGGCCGATTTAACGAGGTCGATACTCTTACTGAAATGGAAATGCCAATTTATTGCCAGATACTTGAACTGAATTGGTTAGTTGCCAAACTATGACTTTTTCCTTAAGAAGCTCAGGACTTAACGATTAATTCGTAACGGGAAAATATTTTGATACCTAAGAGTATTTCATAAAATAATTATGTTTTTTTTTTAATCAGTTGAATACTCGTCTTTTTGAAAAGGGAGCGTTTTGTAATTTTTTTTTCTCAAAGTTTTGATCTCAAATTTCATGTTTGTATATTATTATTATTTTTGTTTTTTCTTAGTCGTATATGCGTAAGTGTTTTTTTATGTATTAGTGATCACAACATAAAAAAAGATATGTCTATACTTGAGGACCTATAATTGGCTGTCTGGCAACTGTTTTTCTTTTTTGTTTGGTTTTATTAGCTGTAAGTCCTCCATATTCCTCTCCCTCCCGGACTCTGTGCAGTGCAGACGTGTTTAAGACATTTTCTTGTCAATTTATATTTAAAACAAAATACAAAAATAGCAACAAAAATCAAGCGCTGTACCAGGAGCGCATAACACGGTAGTGATCGCAGCGATTAGTGAGCGAGATAGTACGAGCAGGAAGGAGTCGACACTACAGCGCGTGAGTCACCTCTCTTCATTTAACACGTCACATACGGACACGCCCCCCCTAGCTTCACGCGCCTAACTTTATCTACTGAGCAAAACGGCCCTGAGCAAAAGGCAGTACTTGGGCCCACATATTATTGAGGCGTTGATTGCTCAAATCATATCAATAGGCGACGTTTTTGGACTGTGAATTACGATGTCAAAAATACAGAGGACTCCGCCAACTACACCTTCATCAGCAAATCTAACGCATGTTAGATCCGACTCGGACATACCGCAGTCGATATCCAGTAGTCCATTTGATAATGTCAACGTTTCATCGCGATATAAGCGCCCTCGAACTGATATCTCCCCAACCAATGTATCTCAAGAATGGAAGGATGAAATGTTGAAAATGCTTTCTACATGGAGAGAAGAACAGGATTTACGCTTTAGTAAATTTGCTAATGACCAAAATTTGATAATGAATAAACTGATGTCAGAAATTGCGGATCTAAAGGTACAAAATGCTGCCATTCAGAAGACAAATCTAGAAATTGAGAAAAACATAGTCTTCATCAACAAAAAATATGATGAAATTATCGTGCAGGTTGAATCATTGCAGAAAGAGAAATTGGGCTATAAACAGAAAATTGAAGCACTTGAAACGAAAATACAAGATCTGCAGCAACTAACACGATCGTCTTCAATTGAAATTCGCAATGTTCAGTCAAGCAAAGACAATGAGTCTGCAGAGGAGTTAACCGCCATTGTTACCAAGGTTGGCGCGACAGTAGGAAATCCTGTAAATGCTCAAAACATCAGGGATATTTACCGCCTACCGGGAAAACAAGGATCACCGAGACCAATTGTTACTGAATTTGCGAGCGTACAGACCAAAATCCAATTTCTTTCATCTGTAAGAGAGTTCAACAAAATACACCCACAAGAAAAACGTCTCAACTCACTACACGTTGGTTTAGCAGGTGAACTGCGCCCAATATATGTGGCAGAATACTTACCATTGAATTCGAGAAAACTCCTTTTTTCTGTACGCGAATTTGCCAAACTCAAGAAATACAAGTTTTGTTGGACGTCTAACGGCAACATTTTTCTAAGAAAAACCGAAGGTGCGAAGCAGATTTTAATTAAGTCAGAACAAACTTTGCGGGAGCTACAGGATAACGAGTCAAGTCCATGACTATTTTTAGAGGTCAGCAGCTTGTATAGTTATATAACTTCATATTTTTGTTTTATTTCCAAATATTTAGTAATTCACACCAACAACACTACACAAACTAACAACATCGCTCAAGGCACATTTACAATTATCTGTCATAACAACGCAACAATGTACAGCGTTCTGTCTCATACCAAAGATCGACCACGATTCTCTATCTTAAAATTCTGTAATGGGTGGATTATGTTAAACTCCGTTTGCCTTACATTCCTAAAACTCACACTCGCTGTAGATGGGTATTATACCTCTCTATTTCCCATAGATTTACATACGTGCAATAGTATAATTCTTTATAATAAAATTCGATCGTAACTCTCAAGCATCACTAATTATTAGCGATCTTGATAACCTAACTGTGGCTGATACTTCATTATGTGATATAGTTAACTGTCACAAATATATACATGCAAATAATTGCTCATTGAACGTTATGGTTCAGAATATCAGGAGTGTTAAACGTAACATATCAGGACTTCACACACTTATTGCACTATCTGAAGTCGATTGGGATATTATAATATTGACAGAATGTTGGTTGTCCCAAAATAAATGTATACCCCACATAGATGGTTATGACTCAGTCCTTACAAATAATGTCAAAACACAAAATGAAGGAGTCATCGTTTACCACAAAACGACACATACATACATTATATCTGAATCTGATGTAGAAGATGCTAATTGTCTTGTAATAAAAATTGATTCCCAAACCATCATTTTAGCAATATATCGCCCCCCTGGAGAAAGAAATATCTGCAAATTCCTAGATTCCTTAAATACCCTATTATTAAAATTCTCCAGGTTTAAAACCATACTCCTCACAGGTGACTTAAATATAGATATATCCAATACCAAATCAGACCTCAGATCTGATAACTATTTAAATCTTTTAGCTTCTCATGGCATGCTTCCAGCTTATTCTATCCCCACGCATTCAAAAACATGCTTAGACCACGTAATTATTAAATCCAAACTTCCTATAAAATGCTTAGTCGCGCAGACAACATTAACTGACCATTACACTATAATAATAAATATAAACCTAATGAAACATACACCTTCACGTAAACTAACTTTCAAACGCATAGACTATTCATGTCTTGATAGTAATTTCCATTCGTTGAATTTTATCTACCTGCTTTCATTAAAAAACGTTAATGAAGCTGTTTCACTATTCCTCAGAACACTTAATAACATAGTAATCAGCTCCACAACTGTTACCAAGACGTCAAGACGTAGGCACGTTATTAAACCTTGGATTACTCCTGGTCTATTGCGATGTATTCGTAATCGTGATAAATTACACCTAAAAACAAAAAAACATCCAGATAATGAAGTAATTAAAATCACCTATAGCCGCTACCGCAACTTTTGTTGCAAAATTCTTAGAGATGTGAAACAGGAATATGAACGCAATGAAATCTCCAAATGCCAGGGCAATACTAAAAAGTTATGGGAATCAATTAAATCAATTACTTCTACAAAGACACACATCTCTCCTGCTAAAGATCTCATAGACACTAATAATCCCATTAAATCGGTCAACGAAATAAATAAATTCTTTGTTAATATTGGTAAGTCGTTATCTAGACCTGTATTAAGTCCTAATGTTGCTACACTTTCAGTAATCGGTCACTCGTCATCTTTCGTTCTCCTTCCTACAGACTGTTCTGAAATTCGTTCCATAATTACTAGTCTTAAACCAAATTGTTCAGCAGGATGTAACGATGTATCAAGTGACATCTACAAGAGGTATCTTGATGTAGTAGTTGACCCCATCTGCTTCTTATGCAATAATTCGCTATCTACAGGTACATTTCCAAAAGAATTAAAGCAGTCTTTGATTCACCCAGTCTACAAGAGTGGAGAAAAGGACTGTGTCAACAATTATCGGCCCATATCTATTCTTCCAACACTTTCAAAAATTTTTGAAAAGGTAATTAACAAGCAACTCATTAAATACTTCGAATCACACAAAATACTGTCGTCGAATCAATATGGGTTTCGGTGTGGCAAAAGTACTAGTGACGCTGTGCATGAACTTACCGATTCGATAGCTGCTAAACTTGACATGAAACAGAAAGTTCTTACAATTTTTATAGACTTAGCTAAGGCCTTTGACACAGTCTCTTCTGCACTCTTGTTAACAAAGCTTGAGAAAATGGGCATCCGTGGAACACAATTAGAATTATTCCGGAGCTACTTGTCTGGTCGCACACAGCGGGTTAAGGTGGAAGACTGGATTAGCGACGAGTGTCAAGTGGATGTTGGAATACCGCAGGGAAGCATATTGGGTTCTACACTCTTTTTAGCTTTTATTAATGACCTTTGTAACATTCAGTTAACTAATGGTAGAGTTATCTCTTTCGCTGACGATACAGCCCTTCTCTTTTACGGAGAATCTTGGGAGGACGTCTATAAATTTGCCCAAATCGGGTTCTCAAAAGTCTTGGATTGGCTTAATATAAATGGTCTTACGTTAAATACAGACAAGACAAAATATATAGCTTTCGCATTGCCTAACACGCACACAATAATTGACACCTTTCTTAAAATAACCGTACATTCTTGTGACAACACACACCCTTGCTCATGTCCCTCATTACAAATGGTTGACGACACCAAATACCTTGGTGTTATCATAGACAAAAATATGAACTATAATAAACACATCGATACTTTGTCTAAAAGAGTTAGGAAATTGATATATGTTTTCAGTAATTTGAGTCACATTGCAAATGACAAGGTGCTAAAAATGACCTACTATGCCTTATGCCAATCTTTATTTTTATATTGCATTACCTCCTGGGGTGGTGCTTCGAAAACTCACCTACTAAAAATTGAACGTGCTCAGAGAGCAGTGCTGAAAGTGGCCTATTCCCTCAAATACGATCACCCTACGACTGACCTGTACAAACAGTGTAATGTGCTTTCTGTTCGTCAACTATTTATTTTAGAAACTGTATTGCGCAAACACTTCCATATGAACTACGATCCAACTATTAATTCCCATAAAAGAAATAAATCCAAAGTATGCCCCACGAAATTCGTAAAAAATGCCCATTCTCAGCGAAATTACATATTCCTTAGCAACTATCTATATAATAAATTGAATTCTATATTAAATATATATCCACTTACAAGAACCAAATGCAAGCAAGTAGTTTCTACCTATCTCCAAAGTCTTGATTACGATAGTACTGAAGAGTTACTTATAATCCGAAAATAAATAATTTACAAACACACAAAACGCACACAAAACACACACAAAAAACACACACTTAAAATACTTTTAACTTCCCTTAAAAATACGCCCCTACACACCCTCATATACACGCACACACACTACTCTCTTAATTTTTGTTGTTATTGCAAATAAGAAATAATGATGTACCTACCTAATTATGTTTTCAGAATGTATGTAAATTGTTCGGAAGGGGGACCTGGTAATCTGTCTGACAGGATATCCTAGTGCAGATACCAGTCTCCCACAAAGGTTTGATGCAACATTTCTTTTTATGTACATTAGATCTAAGGTACCTTTGTGGAAGAAAAATAAATATACATTATTATTATTATATTCTAAATAAATAAATAAATAGTTTTATTTCTTTTGTAATTTAGTAAAGTACCTAATACTTAACAATGTAACTTCTTATATTTAAAACAAACGACATAAATCTTTACTTCTTCGTATTATAAAAATAAAAGTGCTTTTTCCATAGTTACAACATTTTATTTACCTTCACAAGTAACTGGCCTTGACACAACTTACGGACCTAAGTAATCAAGTTTTCATATCACAGAGGTCACTTATCAACTATTAAGTAAAGGCACGAACAGTAATGTTATATAATTGGTTCAGGTGGTAACAACCCCCGAAATGTACCGTTTAAGCCACGAGAATTTAAGGCCTCGTTATTTATGGTCTTAAACGCATTACATTTACAATCGGCTTGGTTTGCGTCTGTAAAATAAAACCGGTGAAGTGTGAGCAGAACAATTAACGTACCGAATGAACCGCATCGAAAAACGTCGTGGTGGTGTAGCGGTTCAATGAACGGATTTGTATGCACAAGGTTGCAGGTTCGAACTCAGACAAGTACCAATGTGGCTTTTTCAAAGTTCTTAATTTTTCTAAGACACTACTGACAAACGGTGGAGGAAACAATCGTAAGGAAACCTGGATTCTAAATATTGGAACCTGAAATCGCCAATCCGTAATGAACAAGAGTGGTGGTCAATGTTTGTTTGTCCCTGCTCAATAATGAGGATGCCTGTGCCCAGCAGTGGGACGTTAATATGCTGGTTTATTTTTATCAACCTCATCGAGGTCGCAAACACTTTGTCTATGTATAGTTTGTATAAGAACAATCTTTTCTCTATCCTTCTTCGCATTTAACGCGAAAGCTACGAGGAACAGTTAAGCCGCTTAGAAAAACCTGTATGTCAAGGAGATAGCGTGCGACGTCGTCCAGACTCGGGTGGTCAACGCGACACGTCACCGGCGTTTTGCCAAAACAGCGTTTTGCAGCTTAGCTCTACCAAGATCGGGTAAGATCGGATGTGGTCGTGTCTTTCCATCGCCGAATAACACCGGTTGTTTACCAATGTCAATATGGTCTTCTTAAAGCGTAATTAAGGGTAAGTTCAATATTAATGAAACGGAATGCAGGTAGTTAGGAAGCTGAAAATTAGGTGTCAAAAATTATTTGCCTGAGTAAGTTCATATAAAAGTGCAATGCGAAATGGACGGTCTTACAAAACATAGAAGTAACGATCACTGGCCCAGATCTAACTAGAGTTATAGATGAAGTTTATCCTGAAACAAGGTCCAATACAAACAATTTTGTGACAAGAAAATAAAGAACCCAAATAAATTAAAATATAAACCAAATACATTTCACAAAAGTGCATTAGTGTGCATTTTCTTAGTGTTCCATTTATTTCTCTGTGTAAGCTTGTGGTCGACACGACAATTTGGCTTCTTCGAGACATTCCGTATTTCTGCTGCAGTCACGGTTCTGGCAATGTATAAAAGGCTTATGTAAGTTCTAGTACCGCTATCGTGATAGTAATAAGTATTATACTGTCATCTCAAAGACATACAGAATATTGTAATAGTTTGTCATGTGATATCACATTATCTTGCTTGTACTCAGCATTTGGATATTTCAATTAAATGCAAATTTATTTTATAATCTTTTAATAACAACAAGTTGATTTGGTAGTAGCTGAAATTTGTTAAATTTTTATACGATGAATTCAAAGTAATAAGGTTACTTAATTTAATTCGGTATTCAATCAGATATGAGAATAGAGCTGTTTTTTTAATTATAATTATTATTATAAATTACACACTAAAATTACGCTTACCTGTTAACAATCTCGAGTATCAAGCGTAGGAAGCTACAACTAATTAGGCTACCTCTTATTACAGTATAATCTTCATGAAAATATCTAGCTACAGCCCAAATATAATATCTCTCAATACTCAATATAATTACAGGATCTAGAATTCAATCTCGTGTAATCCGAATATTATTAAAATTCTTGAGTCTAGTCTGAGTTTTAAGTACTTTTCACCTAGGTAGCAGGTGCAGGTAATAATAAGTAATACCTAGAATATTAAGGCGACGAGGTTGTAATCTCAGCTAATCCGGTCTTGGATTCAATGCAGAATGAAATGACTTGCACCCTGTTTATGACTGCTGCTTACCGAGTTTAATGTAATGATAAAATGACGAGAAATTATGAACATTAGTTGTAAGGGATAGTAATAATATAATAATAATATTCCGGGGCAACTCACACACGGTTATCTGATCCCAAGCTAAAAGCTAAGCAGAGCTTGTGTTATGGTAACCAGACAACTGATAAACATACTTATATATTTCTAAATACATACATATTGTCGATAAATTACACCCAGACACAGAACAAATGATCGTGCTCATCACACAAAGATTTGTCATGGGTGGGAATCGAACCCACGACCTCCGGTATAGCAGTCAGGGTCACTAACCACTAGACCAACAGGGCCGTAAAAATAGTAATTTGCAAATGTTTGTTACACATTTAGTATTGCTTTGTGTATACATTCGATTTGTAAGTGAATAAGCGTGGTATCAATGGTCGTTCCGTGTCGATATGAGAAGACGCCTTTCTCCAGCAGTGGCATACTAACAGAACTATAACATGTTATACGGTTTGCACTACTAGCACCTTGTACTGTACATCTCATTCATTCAAAAATAATGACATCTTAGTAAAATAGGTGTTTTTTTAAACAGATAAAAGTATTTCCATTTTGGAATTTCCTTGTTACCGCTGGCGTGCGATCTGCTAAAGTTAGTTGCTACAAGTTTTAGAATACTTTTATTCAGTTTTAATTTTTATGACTTTTCGTTTTGAGCGATTCGCTCTTAAAATATAATAAAACGATCCATAAATATCTTTTGATATCCGATATCAAATTGTCTTTAAGATAGCTGCTCGGTACTTTAAACGTTAAATAAAAGAACCCTTCAGTTCCCACGAAACGGGGTATTAAAACTGGAATGACATAATCGAAATCCATAATACTCAAATTTAAACCAAGACATTTTACTTAGTAGCGTCCATTAAATCTGCACTATCGGACATTTATACGCATACTAAGAATCGACTTTATGTGGAAGCAATAAAGATAGGAAGTAATAGGTCCCATTCACGTTACGATCGTCGCACGTCGTAAGATGTGTTGACGATTGCACCTGCGATACGTCTGCGGTTGTATGGGCGGCCTTAGCTCGCTACTGCACTTGATTATACTAGTTATAGTGCGTGTTTTGTAACTGTAATTAAACGTAACAATTAATAGGTAGTTTAGCTAATAAACTTAAGTGTATGCATGATTGCTTCTAAGGTTTCTTGCTGATTGAAAGGTCATTTTAAACCATGTTGAATCACTTTTTTAATATGATTTGAAGAAAAAATAACAAAACGCAGGAGTTAGTAAAAAAAGGAGAGGGAGTCATTTGCTCAGCTGGCGACAATATGGGCCACAAATAATTGGTACACATAAAACAAAAAGATTTATCTAACTTAAAAAAAAATGCATTTTTATTTCGTCTCGACAACAACGCACTTAACGTGGTTTATTTATTAGTCAACAGGAATGAAATTAAATTAATTGCAAAATCGTTATAAATTACTTTACTCATATTTACTTCACCACAGGTTAAACAAACAACGCTCAAAATATTCCATACTTTTAACATTCACTACTCATATTTATAATTATTTATTTTATAATACACTGGAACCGCACTACGCTTAACCTCAACCGTTGATTCTCTCCTGTTTTTGTTAAGATAAATATAAAGAATCCGGCCTGAACAAACATTCCTGTAATCAGAGCGCATACCATGAACTCTTAAAACGAAACTGTTATCGTCGTGTGAGCGAGACGCTGCTACTTTCAGTATAGCGCCGTCTCGCTTCCACAACGGCTACAATACAGCTTTAAGAGTTCATGGTACAGGTACAGGTCAAAGTAATTAAAATAATTATAATATTACCTAAATAACCACAAAGGTTTTAAAGCGAGTCGGAATAATGAAATAAGGGTGGTATGCTACTGGGGGAAACTCTTTTAAATACTTTTTGACTTAAAATGGTTTATGCTATCTCGACACTAGTAATATGGTCTACTTTAAAGCGTTTTATAAAATTCATTTTACATTAAACCAAAATTGAATCAGTTGTATTTAATTATTACCTTTCTATGAACACCATGTTTGGATTAATATAATTTTACTGCCATAAAGAGCCAGTACATTTAATAAAGCCGCCCAATTTATTTGACAAGTATCACACCACCCTAACTTTTACCCAAAAAAAAAAATAAGAACATTGTTGTACATTTCGTTGGTGCTTCGCGAAAAATATTACATTATGGAGATGAGGAATGTATTAAGCATACGGTACGATACACGTGAATATTTTAAACTCCTACAAATTGTGTCGGTTGAGGCACGCGCGAACGTCGAAATATTTTTTTTCGACACGTTTTTAACGAGAGATCATAATTTCTCGTAAAGACCGGGTTGTACTCACCGCTTCTTATGAGAATGGCTTTCATTCTTTAATGGTGTTTTTATTACTGGATATTTATGATTTGGTTGGTGAGCTGCTTTTAGAACAATCTGTGGATATAATGGTTTATTTTTAAAGAGCAGCTTAAATGTCAGTAAAAAAAACTGATTATCATAGTTTTAAAATTCAGTTTCGTTTGTAAATATTTCAATCATGATGTTTGCTGCAAAAAACAACAACAATAAATCTAACTTAGAAAAAAACATCATCTTTTTTAAATATAAATGATTTGATTTTAAAATAAATTATTTTTACACTAAAGGATTTTGTGAGCATGAAAAATCACGTCAAAATTTCCGCCGATATTTTATTTCCGTCCAATAACCCAAGTCACGGCTCTAAGTACTGCGTCAGAAGGGTCGATTGATGCACGTTTCTCCGATCCACCACTGACTTACCAGGAATTGTGTAGGATTATAGGCTCACCTCCTATTTTACGGGGTTTAAGTTGTCTGTAAATTTAGTATGCAATAATATGCCTCTCCTTTGGAAAAAATCTATGAAAAACTAAAATAAAACTTGTAATTTACAATTTTATTTTAAAAATAAATTGAGATCTTTAACGCATTAAAAATGTAAAAGAAGTCCTGCTCAACAAAATTTAAAATGAATCGCCTCGTTGCGTAGCTAATCGGATGTTTGCTACAGCAGGGCCGTAGCGGTGAAAACTGCTACGTCGTAGCAAGATTCACATTTACAATCACTTTGCACTATAATGGCGCAGTGCTTAACTAAAGGAGTCACTTGTATGTAAGCATTAAGGTATATTTTATATAATTAAACTTTTTGTTTTTATCGATTAATAAATATTAAAACTTAAATTCTATCCAAAACAAAGCATATTGTGTAGGTACCAAATATTTGTCTACTTTCTGATTTACATAAAAACCATTAATATCTAAAATAGATTAGCATTACCTTCCGAGAAATATTTAATATAATCAGCGACCAGCTTCTAGCTATGAAAACTAACCTAATCCGATTACCTCTGATGTCACTTACTCCCACTGGGAGGGATACCTTCAACCTATTATCTTTTTCAGTTAATTTCCTGAAAATATTGCTATTATAATGTTTTCTTAAGTAAAACGTTACGTGTCCTAGTATTTAAAATTGCCTTTATTAAACTTTTGGTAATATACCTGCTACGGAGATTAATTTCAAATCAAATATGATAATTTGTTAAGTGTTACTCCATTTTTTATAGAATGAGATTTTTTAATCTGATGTTATTCAAGGTTCAATTAACTATCTCGTAAAAATATAAATTAATCTATACCCAGATATACATAGAACTTAAAAGTTAAGGAAGTGGGATTGAAAGAGAAGAAAAGAGAGAGAGGCATAGGAGGAAAAAGCCAACAAAAATACTAAGCCTAAATACAAATAAATTAAAACACAAACCTCTTGTTTTTACCTTTCAATAAAGCCAACACCGGCTCCAGTCAACAATTTAGTTGAAAATCACAAACAACGCGATCAATCAACCGTTTGGCAGGCTCATGAATAACACCTATCCTGAAGGAAACTTTTACAAAAGATTTATTTTCTTCCTTCGAGCCGGTCCGAGTATAAAGCAAAGATTGATTGATTCCAAATAAATATGAATAAACAAAATGTAATGGAAGGCCGATCCTATTTAAATTTGGATAATGTAAATGTTTTTTGATGGTTTAGGGTTAGACAGGTATCGTTCTAACACAAACTTTAGTATAAATCTTATCTAGACTTAGATAATATTTCTTCTGCGGTATTCCTCTACTATATTAATTAAGT
This sequence comes from Autographa pulchrina, assembly GCA_905475315.1. Lineage (NCBI taxonomy): Eukaryota > Metazoa > Arthropoda > Insecta > Lepidoptera > Noctuidae > Autographa > Autographa pulchrina. Next base: position 12,858,455 of record FR997771.1, on the reverse strand, counting down.
TTTTTTAATCTCTTATCGTAACTGAGTTCCCATTTGTGGTATATAAGGTGCTATAAAAACATCTGCCACGGCTTTAATGGGAGGTAGTATTGTGTTTATAGATTACAATAGTATAGATAAATTATTGATTATTTATCATATTTTTTATCATACAAAAAAAATAACGTATAAATTTGAATTGATTTATTAGTATAAAACCATCCCGTGTCCTAAGCTGTTGCCGCTCCGCATCGAATTCACGTAATTTGTGAACCACGTTACGCAGAATAGAGTCAATGTTAATTTAACAATTTTATTTTCTAAAATTTAATTAACTGTTCCGGGGTACGAAAGTTCTTCACTATTGTAATCTATAAACACAATACTACCTCCCATTAAAGCCGTGGCAGATATTTTTATAGCACCTTATAATATATAGTCTCCTATTCCTCTTTTCATGATTTTTGGTATATCATTTGTTTTCCTATACAAGTTCACATACTCTGTAATGTGGTTGTTACTTTGAGTCTCACGTATTAAATTTAGATTTTGACATCTTATTTTTGCACCTATCTTTCAAAAAGACAGATAATTATAACCTCCGATAATAACATAAAGCGGACCGCTTCTACTTACCCCTTCCAGTATACAAGCGCCTTAAACCTTAGTATAGTACAGATAGGCTACAACAGCACAAAGAGCGAATGTTAAATAGTTGCTTCCAAAGAATAAACTCACGCTAGTTCGTCAAAGCGTCGGAAAACCAATTTAAAGTTGTTGCCATGTTTATTAAAACTCTTTTAGTGTTCCGTACTTTGTAAAAACAGAGCGTTTGTGGATGTTTCGTGGTACGTCTGTCAGACTAGAAGTTTCTTAGGTTTCTGCTATTTTTTGTCTCTCTCTCTCTCGTTTCATTGTTTGGGATGTTTGTGGACGTACTTCATTTGTTTGTGAATGCTTGCGATTGTTAATAAATATGTTTCTTTTTCACTCTGCTTGTAACCAGGTCAAAACTTTGAGCGTAATAAAATTATATTAAGGTAGTTTTTTCTTTTTGAAGTTCAGTTTTCATTATCATTTAATTTTATTCATATTAACTTAATTTAAAATAAACGATTTTTACTATATATTTTTTTTAATGCTGCACCAGGTATGTGCTACCCATTCATTCATCACATTCCTCTGAATTACATTCGTATGTTATTAAACGTCAAATAAATTACCACAATTATGTCCTAAATATTTTGTACCACAAAAAGAATTAAACCGCTAACAATATAATAATCATTAACTTTCACCCGAATCCGATTAAACCCGACACGTCAGCATAAACGAACATTTAAGTAAACCTAATTACAAAAGTTTTCAGCGGTAGCCGTTATAAAGTATTGAAAAATGGACACAGATATTCGATCTTTGCTTAAGAACAAAGTAATTTTAACTTAGATAGCGTTCCGGAGGATTAAAAATAAAAGATGCGCGGCTGGTTTTAAACTATAGTTAAGATAAGCCAAGTTTCTGTTGCGGCCAATGAGCCAGTTATACTAAGTTATACGAAGGCTTTTTCCTTTGAAAAATACGTTTTATGTACGAGCTATGAATGTGAATTAACTGATAGCTTTAAAGTTGGCTCGCTTTGTAGTGAGTTATTAAAAGTTGTTGTGTTATGAAAAAGAAAATAAATTAACAATTATTCTCTTAAATAAAAGCTATTAACAACTGACTGACGATAAAAATGAATGATATCTTATATAGGGTTTTTTTACACTTGGGTATACAATAAAAGATAGGTCATTATTTTAAGACGACAGTTAGAAACTTTTCACAAACATTGGCGAATTGAAACCTAATAAGAGACAGTCATTAACACACGACTGTCGAACACAAGCCAAAAAAACGGCACACATAAACAACACACCATAAACGCAAAATACACATAAAACCGATTCATACCCTACGTGATCGAAACGCATCCCATTACGTGCCAAATACGTACCCGACGTGTTCTTTCAATAACAAAACAAGCGTTGTAACACGTGATAATGTCGTTTCCACGAAAACAGACAAAGGCGGAACGACAAAAAAGAATGAAGTCACGAGGCACGAATCGCAATCCGCGCTAAGTCTCCCTTTCGCGATTCGGGGTTGTTAGCGAGTAACAAGGGCGGGGAGACAAAGGCGACACACGCTCAAAGGTGTCGCGTAGGCGTCGAGGCAATGCCTTATTAACAAATTAAGTCGAGCTACCGTTGTGATAAATTAACACTTTGATAGCGGTTTTTTGAGTTTAATACCTTTAAAATATTAGCAATACAATTAGAGAGAATAATAAATAAATAAATGCGGACAACATCACATACATTGCTCTGAACCCAAAGTAAGTAGCTGAAGCACTTGTGTTATGGAATTCAGAAACAACGAAGGTACCACAAACACCCAACCCGGGACACCTTGAAACCGGTGCGTACGCCACTCGACCACGGAGGTCGTCATAACTTAAAAAATATTACTTTAAAAAGTAGACAGAAAAATAATTTACGAACGAATAAATGAGTAATTTTTAAAGTTAGTTTAAATACACTTTTGAACTGTAATAAAAAAAATCTAGATAGCAAACGAGACTAACATAAAATATCATCGCAGTTTACTATCTCGTAAAAGTTAAATATTTTGACTTTCAGCCAAAACTAAACGGTTTTATTTACACAAAATTAAATATTATAGTCAGATTCACATGCGAAAACATTACCAGCTAAAGTTATTAACTTAAATCCTCATACATTCTGTCAACACAACGATTATCGCGGACGAGATTTGAATGTGTAAGTGGAATCCAAATAACGCTGTTGAGCCGTTACCATGGCAACGGGGCGTAGTAGGAACGAACTAAAGTGGTAGTTTTGCTGAATCATATTATTATGAGGAATCCATTTCCTATTTATGTAGCAGATATCCTGAAATTTTATTAAATTTAAACATTTTTCAAAACCTTATTTTTTCAAAGAAATGCTTTATCTTTAATGCCATTGTCAGTTACGTCAGAAATAATATATGAATCATAAATGTGATTATGATTCTGCAAAACGACCATTTTAGGCCCCCTGCACTTGAAGTAACCTCTTGATTTCGGCGTCTTCTTGCTGTGCGCGACTGTACTTCGTGGTAATTGCAATTCTTTGTTCGTGTTGTATATTTTCGGCCAGTTTTATTTGAGAAACAATGCTGTCTGGATTTGATGGAATTGCATTGTTCATATTTGAGTGGCCTTTGTTTTAGTAGTGTCGCATCGTACTTATCTAGCTTATAATTAGATTAATATTCATAATATAGCTATATAGTAGAGTATTAAATTTATAATATAATAAATAAATAAATAATATTCCGGGACAACTCACACACGGTTATCTGATCCCAAGCTAAGCAGAGCTTGTGTTATGGTAACCACACAACTGATAAACATACTTATATAATTCTAAATACATACATATTATAGATAAATTACACCCAGACACAGAACAAATTATCGAGCTCACACAAAGATTTGTCCTGGGTGGGAATCGACCTCCGGTATAGCAGTCAGGGTGTTTAACCACTAGACGAACAGGCCCGTCCATATAGTAATACAATTCACGGGAATAAGCGCGTACATGCATAAATACCTTTTTTGGGCTTGACGCTTCGACCGGGTTACACTGGCCGTGGTCGCAAGCAGACTGAGTCAAGGCCAAAAAAGGTATTTATGCATGTACGCGCTTATTACCGTGAATTATATTAATATAAACATGCAGCGCGATAGTTTAAAAGTAAATAGAGTACTAAATTATTTTGAGAAACCTGGCATGGCATAGCAAGTTTAATTTTTACAATTAACTTATGTAATTAGCAATTAAATTATTAAGCATTTAAATTATGTAAATCTCGTGAGTGTAAATGCTTGGAAAAGTATGTTAAAGAATACCTTTAAAAGTTAATCGTGAATGCTAGAACAAAAAAACATAATTTATTTACATTGCACATGTCCATTATCGTTATAAACTTTTAAAACTAAACAGTATCCAAAAAAACATCATACGTTACTCTAGGCAATTGAATACATTAATTTATTTTATCCCAAACCATGAGTCCCACTTCGCTATCATAATTGCAGTTCCCAGTTGCTCTGAGCTGATTTTCAGGCAGCTGAAATAGGACATTAGTGGCCGAGAATAGTATTTTTTTCGTTTATGTTGAAGCGAAATACTTTGGCTGCAGTTGCTCCGAATCGGAGTCATAAAATCAACATTGGGTAAATTTGGGAGTTGTAAAATTTTGCGACAAATTTCGGCTTTTGTTTTTATTGTTAGTTGGTTTTCGATTGCAAATCTTTTTATTAGGTTAGTAAAATAGGAATAAATTACTTAAACGTTTTATATAAAATATATAATTAACATAGCATTGTCAAAACTTACTTTTTGTATCGATACAGAAACACCTTATTTGCTATATTTAGTTAGGTAAGTAATATTGCATAAAAAAATGTTTTGTTTTGAGATTTTCTCTGCATTTTAGCAAAACCTATCTTCGAGATAAAAACCACAACAAACTTTTATAATTAATTTGGTCTGTTAACAACTGCACCATTTAACATTCCATTAAGCCAACCAAAACCCAAAGTAATCTCCGTAGGTAATACAGCCAGGAATCATCAACATTTAATCCGTCCACCGTCCGACTTAACCGATTCAATAGTCACTCAAGCATCCTTGGTCCACCCGACCGGTATGCAATTTCACACACCGATGCCCCCTGATATTGCTAACTGTACGTTCTTAGGTATGTATGACAAAAATCTCTGGCAGATGGACACAGATTTGAATGCGTACCGAATATTGTGCATCGATGAACTTTGAACGAATCAAAACGGTGGGCTCAAGTTAAATTGCTGCAATATTTAGCATGCCTGTTCCTGATTGGTAGGCTGGATTCGTGTCCTTTATTGAGTTCTATGAAACCATAGATTAACGATTTATGTACCATGCCGAAGACGAAATGCAAAATCATTGTTTGTCAGCTAGTTGAGTAGGTACCAACACAACACCAAGAGACAAACTCATTACTCTATTTATAGACGAAAAAATCAACACCCTCAACCAACACAAACGCGAAGTTCAGCCGCCTCTTAAAACGATCACTACAAAGGCAAAAACTTCATTAGCAATCCTAAAATAAGCCACTAGACGACAAAAAACACCCACAAAGCATCCCCTTAAAAAACTAATCAAATTAGTCGCACGAACAAAATCAAAATACAGTCGGCAACGGAATAATTTAGTGCTTAGCTCGAAATCCAGTGTAACAGTGGAGCCGTGAAAATACGGGCAGGTGCATCCACCGAATTACGTGGCTTTAAACTTAATAGCTGTACGTATATGTCACTTGATGTAAGACCTTAGAGCTATGTGTCGACATTCGCACCGAGCGGAATTTCGAATTACTCCGCAATGGAAATGGGTAACCGTCGTCGTTTTAATCTGACTGTACGTTCTTGTTTACTAATACTTCAATACGTAAAACGCCATTAATCAAGTATGTGAGCTGTCTCGCAAGTTTACGAACATATTTTGCCTATATTTTGAGTTGTAGTAGTTTGTAATGGATTCAGTTTGGGTAATTTCACTCGATGTAAAGTTTTGCTTTGGAGACGAGTTTCGTTGAATTGCGGAGTAGGTTCACGAGTTGTCGAACCTTTTTATTCATGAACGTTTTGTAACTTCAATGACTTTCGTCTAGCTTTCGGTATCGTTGACATTTTGAAAACAAATGAAGTCGTGATGTTTAACTTTAACATTATATCATTAATAATGTCAGAGCTGTAATTTTAGTCTCATGTATCAATTTTAATTTCTATTCTTTTAATATCTACACGATAAATTGAAATATCTAAATCTAGGTATTTTTACTAAATGCCTATAATTATTGGTACTTTTGTAAGTTTCAAATAACTTAATTACCAAATGATGTAGGCGTATTTACATCTAATTAATTATTTTACGTAATGTTCATACATTTAATCAATGTCCGTTCCGTAAATACAGGTTGTTGTGAACAGCCGGAGGTGCAAAACCTTTAGGGTAAATAATATTTGTGTGTTCATTAAAGCACCTGCGCTTTTCGTATAATCAATAATCATTCGTCTCTTCTCAAATTATGCGCACAAGCCTAATTAATTATTGGTTAATGCCACACTACATTTTGTGGCATACCAGTAATATTTAAAACACTATCAAAGAATTGATTAAAAGAGTTGGATACGGTTACTGAAAAATATCTCCAAAAAGTTTAACATAATGAGATTATCAGTGTCACATAGTCAGACTCCATCAAATAATAAAAACAAAAGCAAACTATAAAAGCAAAACATTAATCCCTGTCGGTTTAGTCGTTTAAACGTAAGTAATTCAGTACGTGTAAGGTTCTAGCTAAAAGTGAAGGGATAGTGAATATTTTCCCGAGTCTCGTGTAGTCAACCCCACGACGTATTGATATTACCTCGCCGCCGACGGAATTCGCAATTGCACAAACGTGTAGCGGGGACGTACTGACAATTGTTCAAGAACGTCCGAAGCGACAGTTCAAATACAATAAACTACGTGAAATTTACCTATTTGAGAAACTATTCAAATATTTCTGCTGGGACAAAACGTGCGGAATGTTGCGCTTGGAATATATCGACTAATTGCTGCTGGCGCGAGCGATTTACTCTTCATAAAAGGTAGCTGTTCGGTTCTGGGTTATAATACAATGGATGAGTACTTGAGTTATTTGGCAGGATGCTGTGAGGATAGCATTGTTAGAAATGTAAATCTTTCTGGGAATGTATCAATATGTATATAATTTATGATGATCATCATAATTTATAACACATAAATGTAAAAAAAAACAAATTCTCTGACAATATGGAATTTTTGAGATACAATTATTATAGTCTATGGAATGAAAAATACTTTTTGAATTGATTTACCATTTTGAGATTATATCAATTATTGACGAACATACAAAAACCGATAGTTGAATTAAAGAATCATTACTCAATCATTATGTATGTTGCTTATCCGAATTAAAGATTATTTTATTTATTATTTTATTATGAAATATTTATTAAACAAGTCAATCCGCTTGTAGTACCCGCCAGGTATTCATCACCTTAATAAAAAAAAATCTAAATAACACAGTAGATATATTACAAAACTTAACCACAACGAACAAAACAGTACATAACATCTCTTAAGAATACACAAGCATTTCCTTCCGTATACATGTCTATCTATATTATAATAATATGACGGTTAAATAACACCATCACACGCCGTGACATTAACAACACAACATAACAATTTAACCGCACTCCCCTCCACATGAAACGCCATAATTTTATGCAAACATTAACTCTCATAATATATAATAACCTTATATGTAATACAGATCTTTATTACCATGCTTCAGAGAATAGGCTGAAGAAATCAGAGAATCAACTTTGTAGGTCGCTGGAGTTATTTTGTAAAGGACAAAATGAGTTCTTTGTGTACACAAAATAGCATGATTGCTATCAAACAACATCCTTGTTTCGTTTTTTGAGAGGTTGTCTTGTAAGGAGGGAACAGAAGAACAACTAACGTCTTGTACGGGTGTTAAAGTTGTTTGTTTGTTTGGTTGTATGTTTGTCCGTCGATAGTTCCGTAATAACTGGACGGATTTGGATGAAAATTAGTAGTCATGTAAACCCTGATCTGGTCGTTACTCTTATGTTGAGGTAAGATATCACCCCTTTATCATTGCGAAATAGTTATAAATGGTATGTTTATGGCTACCTAACTAAAGCTAGTATTGTACCCATGTGACCTATTAATACGAGATCTCGATCGCTTTTCATACAAATACATAAAATGTGTTTTGTTTTCTTTTGCGTATGGTAAGAAAATTTATTTTAATAAACTCTTATTCTTTGTATGACGACCTCCGTGGTCGAGTGGCGTACGCACCGGTTTCAAGGTGTCGCTAGCTCTAAGGTCCCGGGTTCGATCCCTGGACGGGTCAATGTCCCGGGTCTGGGTGATTGTGGTACCTTCGTTGTTTCTGAATTCCATAACACAAGTGCTTCAGCTACTTACTTACTTTAGGTTCAGAGCAATGTATGTGATGTTGTCCGCATTTATTTATTTGTAACTATTTAGGAATCCTGGTAGTCCAAGAGATGTAAGACAATGCGTCAACGCCATTTAACTCCCACAGGGCATTCTCGAACCTAATGCCTTACTAACATTAAACTAGAACGTAAATGATTTTCAGTAAATATGATGAGTTCCCTGAAACGTTAGGCTTCATCCCGTTTATATTCCCTAGAGAGATAGGCAGAGGTGTTATAATGCTGACCTAATTTTCAGGAAAGCTAGAATGGTTGAAACGACGTTATATAGCTTACCGATAATGGCTTCTAACATGGTCGCAAATCGCAATTGGAAAAAGTTGCAAATTACTGTGACTAGTAATTGCATTTCGTTGGCATTGAACTGGATCAATAGTTTATGTTCGATATTATGAGTCAGGGGGTGGATCTACCAGTTATCTGTCCGACAGCTGGCTAGATCCACTACGGGTACGCGACCTCGGACTGCCCTGGCTGTTGCTTTCACATTCATTGCACCTACGTGATGGTAGCATCCTATAACCCGTCTTACCTTGTTATCCTTTCCAACGTATCCTTTCCCAATTCCTTATCCCGCAGGAACGCAATGGATAATCATAAAAATAATTTAATTATCCAAAATGGCGGCGATGTGGTTCGCCACCCATCACGTCTCGTTCCTCGCGGGGGCGAAAAGTGGCCCACGGAGAGCCGTTTCGCTACGTTGAATGCAAGAGGAGGAATGGATGGTAAGGTGGATGAAGTATGTCAGATGATGGATATTGAGACAAAAATAAAGAAAAGTATGCTGAGATTGATAGATAGAGTGTATAAGGCGAGTGTGAATGAAAAAAGGCCAGGTCAAGAGTACCATACACCGAACAGCATGTATGAAGGGAATAATGAAAGTGGACAAAGCGAAACAAGTGTGTAAGGATCGTAGCAAGTGGAAAGAAGTGATCTCTGCCTACCCCTACAAGGGAAAGAGGCGTGATTATATGTATGGATGTATTAATGGGTTGCAAAAACTGTGAGAGTTTCCTTTTGATATCTGCGGGAAGTAGAATGTCTCACCCAACCTAAATTGCCAATAAGCCAATAACATTAGCCCATCTGGTCAAGTGAAATCTCTATAAGATTTAACGCTGATCGAATCGCTTAAATATGTGGTAATGACAAGTCTAAGTCACGTGACTTATAGAAATTAGTCTACGAGTATCTATCGCTTGTGAAAATTTCACTTGGGTAAAGGGATATGTATCAATGTGAGATGATAATGAGATTAAACAAACCTTTAAAAAAAATATGCATAATTTTTTGGTCTTTTTTAAATCCTCTTCTTATATATAAAATTCTCGTGTCACAATGTTAGTTACCATACACCTCCGAAACGGCTGGACCGATTTTAATGAAATTTTATATGCATATTCAGTAGGTCTGAGAATCGGCTACTATCTATTTTTTATACCCCTAAGTGGTAGTAGGTAGGTAGTAGGCAGGTGCTAGGTAGAAAAAATTGCATTGCAACGAATGCCGGGTACAGCTAGTTACTATATACTTTTGTTGACTCTACTTCGATGATCACTTTAAATGTTCGTTAAGGTACAATGCATTTTGTTCTGAATTGAAGTCCTGTTATATTATCACCTGCCAAGCAGACGGTTACAGGCAGGTCCTATAATTAAAGTATTAGCGTAACTAATGCATTAACTATTCGTTTTAAAATTATACAATTGACAATGATTAGAATCTTTAACATGACAATACGATTACCGCTAAAGGATTGCACGATATGTTTTGGTATACAATATAATTAAGTCAGCTATACGAAGCTTATTATTTATTTTGTAATGATCACTTAGTTAAGGTGTCAATATTATAAACAAAGCTCAGGTAAATTGTTTTGTTAGCTTTCAATTCATTCACCAAACTATTAAAGTATTAAAAGCAAATGTCGAAATCACATAAAAATTGCATACATTCGATATCTGTATTCATTTATGTACCGTTGTAACATAACGTAACATGATTCTACCGCTCATCTTTTAATTTCGGCCTAATAAAAACAATAAAAGTGAATTGTATACAAGCACAAATTGGAGTTGATATTCTGTTGTGTTTTGACAACCGCATCCGATCTGTATTGGGGAGTTGAACAATACCGCGACTTTCCGCGTAAATTTTACGAATATTGTTTCCTTTGTACATTGACAGAGTGCGACAGACAAAAGGCGAATGATTCCGCTATGTGTTTTGTATACTACCCGTATTTTTTGTGTCTTTAACTTTGTATCTCATGAGAACCTTAGCATAATTACATTAATATTGACAAGAAGTTACAAAATAACCTCTGAAGTTAAATAAACACGATATTAGTGACATTTTGTGACAATGTTTATTTAAACTGTAACGGAACGGAGAAGGTGGTAAACAAACTATATTCAAACACGCGAAACACAGGTATGAATAATTCCGAGTGTGTACCAGGGAAACATAAATCTTTACAGATAGTGCCAACACAGCCAATCTGATGAGTCGCGCGCCGCACCCCTGTCGGTCGACCGCGCGGGTAATGAGCTTGTTTGTCTCGGTTAACGTTTCCTAGCACGTTCTGCGCTCCTGGTACAACGCTCTTTGTGTCACTAGCTTCCTGTCTCTTGTCTCCCTGTTCAGAATAAGGATAATATTGTTTTAGAATGGTACAAGAAGCTGTTCTTAGTCAGTTGCAATGCTGAATTAATTTGCATGATTTTGATTTATTGTTTTACTGTTACATACAACTTGCTTATTCCACCTCTGTGATAAATGTTTCTTAAGTATATAGGTATAGTATGAGTTTTGGCACATTTAAGCAAAATTGAATTAAGGATCTTATTTTTTCTGTCAAAAATATAAAAGCAACTATTTCTTTTTACCGACCACTTTTGAAGCAAATTATCGATAAAAAATTACAGTTTAAAACTCAGCCAGCATTACATTTGTTTGCCTTTAATAGGTCAACAGAAATCAGGATAAAGAAAGATGACTATTTAGAAAAGAGTAAGAGATTAGTGACGTTCCCAATTTAGATGGTTGTGACCGATGACACTGCGAAAACACTGAACAAGTTTTGTTACGATACTTTCACTAAGAGGTTGTATAAACATCTCCAGAGTACTAAACTTAGTAGAAATAATTTTGGTAGTAAAAGCGAAAACATTGATTAAATATTTTGGGTTGAAAAACCACTCTACTGCAAACAAATTTTAATAAAGAAAAAGTAACATACAGCATTGTACCCTTACATGGTATATTGTGTAGTGTTTAGATAACAAGTGCTCAAAAAAATAAATAATAACATTGGTTCATTGACTACTAAAAAATATTATTTTTATAAACCAAAAAGTCTAACGTTTTACCGTCAAGCTTGATATAAATCTGAAACCAGCTTCTAAATAGAAAACATTGTTTTGCCAAATTCCCAAACTTTAATCCCCACTAACGAATGCATCGAAAGAGGATCAGGCTACAACAAGCTAAGCCTTTTTCAGGAACCAAAGTTTCACTTTTATCTCCAATTTCCAGTCAGCAGACGTGTTTCCAATTTAATTTTCGGAAGATTACAAATGCAAACGTCAAATGAAAATACTGCATTAAAGCGGCGAGAGCGTGAATTAATGATGGCTCGTGAGAATGATATGGGATTCCGCTTCTATTTTAAATAAAGAGAGAAATGTTTATTGTGTAAACAATTTTGTCTATTCAATATTATTTTGCGGTAGTGTAATGTATTATGGATTGTAATTACAGGGCTGAATTCTGGACAAGTTCGTAATTATTAGATGCTATATTTTTTTTTTATAAATAAAACGAAGTCGTAGTAATTTGTTGGATTTGCGTCCGTCCTGAACACTGACCGATCACCCACTGATTGACAAGTTATGGATCTATTAAATAAGTTAGTAACCATATTGAATGGAATATGTGGTGACCCCATCTCTTTTCGTTAATAAAAGTAGAGCCTCTACTTTAGTAGTACAAATATGCTGATTTTGTTCCTTATGTTGATTCAATGAAACAAGAGTCAATTACTTCACATCAGCAGTACAAAAGATGCTGTTCTACCTGTGTTGACACCAAGACAATTTGTTCAAATGTCAGCTAGTTCCCGAAAGCTCAATCAAATAGATCTCAGTGTACAACGTTGACAACAATCATCGCGACGCTATGCTAATGCAATTGGATTAGTGCAGCGCCGTGCATTAATCACAAATCAATAGACATGCCTGCAGGAAATCAAATTAATTATATTATACACAAAGACAGGGTACATGTTACAGGGTATGGTAACATATTCGAGAATGTTTCAAAGGTTGGGATTACTTGAAATCTAGTTGTTGGAATTTGAAGTAGGCAAAACATTTTTAATGCACATGAAGTTATCTTTGTTATATAATTAGCTTTATTGAAAGAAGTATAGGTTCGGACGATATTATATGTGTAATCAAAATATGCATTTAGCAAGTCACAAATCTCAATTTTGGTCGTCTAAGCAATTTATTTTTACTATATTTTTTATTTAATGTAAGATAATAAAAAACGTAAAAACTGACTTTAAGCATTACAAATAAATAAATTGGCATAAGTAAAAAGTTATTACAAAAATTAATGGAGTAAAAAATTAATAACATATTTAGTAAAAAGGGTCTTTGTATTTTTCGATTTGATAGAAGGGTATCTATAAAGCATGGAGGGAGAGTAACAAACTAGTAATATTGTTATTAAAGTTAAATGACCCGTCATGAATTTATAAAGAAGCGGTCTAACCTACCCCTGAACTTGGAATTATGGAAATTTTTCTAAATTACAATATTTCAAAGCGAAAAACTTTTATATATAAAACCGAAATTGTCTCTTTCGAAGTCACCCGAAGTTCTTTGTACGGCATGACTCTTGGTAATATTTTATACGTTCCCAATTTTGTCAGCTTTCTGCCTTATTGATCGTGATTTACTTGAACAAGAGATATTCTGAAATACTATCGTTTTTCTAACTTCTCAAAGATTTCTCTGTTCTTATTTGTTAATTAAACGTTTGAGTTTTGTTATTGTTTTAATTTTTTCTTGTTTATTTCTAATTAATTGCTTGAAGAGTAGATACTTATGATTCATGGAAGTGATTCATGAAATACGAAGTAGCAACAATTTGTTACTTTGCTTCATAATTTGTATTCTAAAGTGGATAATTGCTACCTGTGAAGGACGTCTAATACGCCTTTGATCGATACGTTTAAAGTTTTAATATGTACAAATTACACCTACATTTTAATTATTCAAAGCACATATTCGTACAATTTTGACAGTCTGGTACATAAGTTTAAAGGGTTAAATATTAAGTAAGAAAACTCACTCAAAGTAACTCTTTACTCTGTACGTAACGAGCAAAAGCTCTGGGCCCTGATCATCTCTTACAAGAACCCTTGGTCTACCTGGAACTTTTTCTCGCAATATACGGAAGCCACAAACCCACAACATGAAGAAACCCAAAAAAACAAGCCACTTTAATTAGAACCAGGCAAGTTCACATCAATGCGTCCAAGAACAACGCTAGGTCGCCAGAGTTCAGAACAAAGTTCCCCCAAATACCTACAGAAGTTATTCGGAGCAAGTTTGATGTGAAAACTATGTTAATCAGCCAACCAAGTTTGATTGCTGACAGAGCTGACAACTTCTGTCGTCGATATTACGGGTGAATTGTTCATTTTCACAACCTTAGCGTTTAATTAAAGCCCGCGAACGGTATTGGTCGTTTGGTTATTGAATTTGTAGTGGTGTGCGTGCATTGTCTCACACGTAGGGCTGCCTCTCAAACTTTGGAGTGATTGAAGTTATTCGGATTTAGAATTTAATCTTGTCATGTGAGTTGTATCATTACAGTTTATTGTTTATAGAGTTAAATTTTGCCGTTTATTATTTGAGTTTATTTTTGGGAATAAGATATTTAAGTGAATACATTATTATTTGTTGACACAATTAAATATTCGTCAAATTTCATTTTAAGTGGCTACTGCCAGAAATTTTGTAGCTTCCCTGTTGAGTGCAAGTTCTTATGTTCTCCATCCGAATTAATTCTATTAGAGAATAACGTTACTATTAATTATATTTGATAAATATAATAAGTATTGTTTTAAGAGGAATCTTATTATTTATAAAGTGAGCAGTTAAATAATAAAACTTTTTAGAATAATTGAAATCAATTATGGCTTAACTCGCTTTCATTCGGAAGCGTAGTTAGTGGAAACTTCCTGCAAGAAATCTAGAAGATTCATTTACCCTTCTGGAAAACAGTTTCAACTAGTTATCCAAGCATGATTAATTCATGTAAATTATATAATACTTTATGTATTGATGCATTACACGCAACAGTGGTCTTAAACAAACTCTTCACTGAACATTAACTCAGTGAAACGAAAACGAAGCTAAATACAGAGATTAATTTAGAAAGGAAAAGCTCAAGGTAAGATTAACTACACTCAACGGTTCAGATTAGGAGAACCTTCTGAAGGAATATTATATGTTTCAAAGTGTATTTATGTACGACTCCACTTTATGTCGTAAGTGACTTCACGCACAAATGCCATAAACTCGACCAGTCGAAAGTTCAAACTAGCTTTACTAAAAACGAATTTAATACTTTGGAATAAAGAAGGTATATGCCAGTGATGTATGGAACACTAGTATGGCTTGCAATTGGAGAACGCCCTGCACTAAGTTTGTCAAAGACCGGTTTTCATTCAAGGACGATTGCTTTTACAACTTTAAGAATCCTACGCTTTGGGCAGACTTTCAAGTTTTCACTATTTGATTTCGGTTCATTACAACGGTTCTATTTGTAATATAGGCAATGAAACTACGGTTATTTACTTTTGAACTTACATGTCATACGTAGCTTATCAAGATATTTAATTAGTAGAGTAGGCTATCATTATATAAAACATAATTACTAATTGAAAATACACACAAACTTTAAAAATCACAATCTCAATTACTTAGGTTTCATTAAGCTACCTTTATGCATTCGGATCCAGAAAGAAACTAGCGTAAAAACTGTAAAAAAGTCGTTGTAACTGCGAACATCACATTTATCATCGAACATAAATAACATGATATTAATAGTCGAAGAAAAAAATACCTACACGTAGTTAATAAAGGCCTTCCATATTCACACTACGATATAACATTACAGCTATTGGCGCCACTTTAATAACAACGTTTCGTAGCCAACCACCACATGTTATTATGACCTAAAATTGAATTTTCGCCGAGGTCGCCGTTTTCACAGACCCCCTGTATAAACGGTCTTGTATTAAAATAAGCTGGAAGCCAACTAAGTTTCGTGTTTGGATCCCATTGTTAGATGGTATCGCGAATTAAGTAAGTTCCATTCGTTATAAGTTTACGCTTGTTCGGATTTTTAAGGGTGCCCAGAAACATTGGACGGTAATTGTTTTTTTTTTGTTGTGGTTAATGTGCTATTGTGTTTTTCATATGGGTTGGATTTAGTGTACAGGAAATTTTCTTTTTGTATAACTTCGATGAACAGCTTACTATGAACCTTAATAGCAGAACTTTTGTCGTATAAGCGAGATGCCGCTACATGCAGTGTATAGCGCCGTCTCGCTTGCACAACGGTAACAATCCTCCTTTAAGATTTCATGGTACGGGCACTGATTGGCGTAGTGACCGTTGGCAAATGATGTTTACGATTTGAGTATTTGTGATTATATCAAGGTTGCGCCTTGCATAAAAGGCTGTTGTGTGAGGACTTTTAAAGGGACTATAAAATTAATAGCAAAATAGTAAGTTTTTTGGATTTTGCCTAGTATGTTTTTTGATGTAATTTATATATTTAGTTCTACTCTTTCGATTTTTGTTTCTTTATACATATAAAGACACTCAGAAATGTCTGGACATGAAACCGCCACGCCAATAAATTATATAAATAAACAGCTCAAACAAAAAAAACATTGCTTGTCTCAAGCAGACATCATTGTTCATCCTATCTCTAATTAGGATTACACTTACACATAGCTAATTGATCATAACCCTTCATTTGAAGGCTCTTATCCGAGCAAAGCTCTACATTTTCCAATAGAGCTGTGAGCCAATTAAAATTGCTGAGAGGAATCATCATTTTTGTACCAAAGTAGCTGTCAAGTGTACAATCAACGAAATGTCGATGAACTTTTGAAACTTTAACATTAGTTATTCGCAAGACAATTTATTCCTTTTCAGTATATTTTATTTACTTCATAATTTTTAATGTATTTTTGGATGAAATTATATATATATATATTACATAATATATATTTATATATTATTCGAAGGATATAAGTAGTGCAAAAGAGTGGACCCTTCCACACGACTAACTTTACTGTACCGAATTCCATCAAATTTAGTGTTTTGGTTGACTTAGTGTAACAGACAAACAAACGAATAAATAAAGAGAAAAGCGACAGATTTGAAAACTTTGTCAAACTAACTACAGTCACACATATTTTGTAAAATCTTGTAATATATAAATCAGCCACTTTAAAGAAATAATGAACGTGCTTTAGGATTATGAACCTTAATTCAATGACTAATAGTTCAGTTTCCATCACATTCAAATTACTTTTAGGCCCTTTTCGGTAATATTTGTCATTCTAAAATGAACTTAAACACATGTTGTCAACGTTGATAATTGCGTAATTAGTAATAACGTTTAATTCTCTTTCCATATTGGCTTTAGTATAGTATAATTCATCAAAGAGAGATTAAAAAATTGTAATTCGAACACAGTAACATAAAAATATATGTATCATACGATCGACTTAAAGCTAACGTAGTACATAATTTCAACAAAAAATAAATCATATTATCTGATTGGAGCTTCCTTTACAAGGATCCATTAGCTGCCTTTGTCTAAAGCGCTCTTAACAATGCTGAGATATTAAATTACAATATTTTATAACGTTTTTAAGATAATTTTGTCGTACATTTTTTCTTTGGACGAGTTATTTTTTTTTTGTATAATAAAGGATGAGCATGGATTTTTTTTTTATTAATACTATCAAAGAGGAGATTTTCTTGGAAATTATCCTTATTGATCCTGATAATAAGGTACTAATCAGGTAACTTGAGAATAACGCAGTTTGCTATTTGTCCTAAGTTACATATCGTAACATTGTTATTGAACTACACATTGGTTTTATGTATGAAGCTTAATATCTGAATTGTATAATTGCATTTTAACAAAGTACAAAAAATAATAATCGTAAGTATTGATTGTAATAATCATAAGTGTTCTTTTTACATGTCTAACGCATTCTTATTAATAAAAATGAAAAAAAAAAAAAACTTGTGTGTTTAGAATTGCGTCTTTTACTTATACGAAAATGAGATGAAATCAAAGAAACGCTTTAAAGGAACTTTTTCTCTTCTTCGTCTACCTGCTCATATTATATTTGTTAAAGAACATGAAACAACAAACTCACAGAATCAAGTATTTCCCAAGAAATTTGATCGTTGATTAGACTAGCTGTTCCTTCGTAGAAATAGCTCACCTTTATTACAGGATCGTTAAAGGAAGCAACAAAACGTATCAGAGTCTTAGCAAGGCTAATAAGAAAGACTTACATCATTAATATTCATCAGAATTACTATTCATGATGCCTTCCTTCAGATTTAATGAGGACAAAGACGATTACTGTTTTACATTTTTCGTTTAAACAGATTTATAAATTAACCTTTTTAATACCTGGTTTAAATTGTGTGAAGGTTTGGGTTTTTTTATGGGATACCCAATAACTAAATAAGTTCACCTGTGTATTAATTGTTCTGCCCGAAATATCTCAATTTCAGAGATCTTTAAGATGTGGATCATGTTTCAAAATGGGTTTGGCGTTTCGAATCTCTTAAATTTAGCATCATATACATGTTGTTTCAACTATCCTTTTTAATTTTTTTACGGTATTATCATTTTTCTTGTGGTTTCAGATCAAACAGAATTTTGCATTAAAATCACAAGTTAGGTATTTATCTTTGTGGCTACAGAACCAACCGTTAACATGTTCAATACGTGATCAGATTTTCATTTACAATTACTTTTTGTGAACAAATCGATTAAAAGAATCAACCTTTTGCGAGAACCGGGTGTATTCGTAAAAGGTTAAATTTAAACTCATCTACATAATTACTCTCACGTTGTAGGAGTTTTCCAAATGGAAATTTAATTACTTTTTTATGTTCGAATATGTATTATTAACGTTTTCAGTATTTTTTGCTTTGTTTTGTTTCCATTTTACACGATCATACCAGTATTCCCTGAATGATCAGATAATTGGTGATTGAAAACGCCGTTGTGTCTCAGATTAAAATTTTACATAGTTCTTGTATAAAAAAAACTCTATTTTAACACCTATCCGAAAATATACACATTTAACAAAAAAATATCTTTTTATACCCTGTTCAAGTTAGCTTGATCTTTTTGATAGACGGGCTAGTGATAGGAACAAAAAATCTAGAAACGTCAAAAAATTACGTTTTTGAAAACTTGTAACTGGGACGAAATGGTGCGGGTGTTTTTAAAATTTTCAAAATCATTAAATTAAGAAAATAACATATTCGTCATTGCAAAGTAATGTCAATCAGAAAAAAATACATCTGTCAAAAATATCAATCTAACTTGTACAGGGTGTTGTGACCCTGTAGTAGGCAGAGGGATTTTTGGCATTTCTTTGTTTTAAAGCCAAATGTGTGTAGTTAGTACCAGTACCAATGGTTTATATAATTCTCATATATTAAGTGACTCTTTAAAAGTTTACTACTGGATAGCAAAGAAATTGAAAACATGTATAAAGTCACAATCGTAAGCTACAATCGACTTAATGTATGTACATATTTAAGGTGTGATAATAACTAGATGTCATCGGATCAAATCATGTCGCCTGATTGGTTCGCACAAGGTCGCTATCTTTACGTGTCAACGCTTAGATTAGATCAGCCGAAGTCATGCTCCACTTCACAATTACCTGCTAATTGAATAATTAGTGTTTAAATGGCTGTTACGTACTGATTATGGGTGGGGAAGCTGTATTCATAGATAGAGTTGGACTGGTTGCGCTGTAAGATAGATGTGGACTAGAGTATTTGGACTGACTTAAGGAAGTCGGGATATTATTGTGGCAGAATTTTGTACACCAAAGTACCTTATAGGAGTTATGACACCATCAGTCGTGGGTTCGATTCCCACCCAGGACAAATGTTTGTGTGATGAGCACGATCATTTGTTCTGGTTGTCTGGGTGTAATTTATCTATTATATGTATGCATGTGATTCTATTGACTTTTTGTTCTCACAAACATTGTAATGTTTTATTTTAAACATTAAAATGTTACCATATATTTCAGTAAGTAAACTTAATTGGACCCTTAAATTAAATAAAACAAACATTTATTTTACTTTCAACATTCAATATTTCTTTATCAGAGACACAATTTATAAGCAAAATTATTTCACTCTATATAAAATCGTCTTACAAATGACAACACTAACGAATCGCATCCACAAACCAAACTAGAAACACGATCATAATTTTAGAGGTACTAAATCAAAATCTACACGGCATGTCGTGGAGGCTCCAGGGGCGCGGGCCGCGAGCCTGCAATATTAAATTCAATTTACTAGCCTTGATTAGTTTTGCGGCCATAATACCCCGTTAGATGCACTCTCTTCCTTCATTGTCGTATTAATTCTGATATCGCGCATCTGAGCGCAGGCGATGTCATTTTGAATGCAACCTGTTTTAGGAAGATTTTGGAGGTTCATTTAAGTGATAATTAAGGTTAGCCCGTTTTGTGTTGGAACTTGGTTATTTTGGTTCTATGGGAGATTTGTAAACTATATTTTAGGTAACACAAAAGAAAGACGACACTGTATGTTGTCTTCAATCATGTGAAGCGTGATGGTGAGGTATTTTTGTTTTTTTTTTGGGACCTGACCAATGCTTATGTACTCTTCGTCTTGTATAAGGTGTATAAGAAAACTGGCAATAAGATTGTTTCGAGACCGACGCTTAAATTATAGTCGGATTCTGTGCAATTTTTATCCAACGGTTCAGCAAAGTCAAAGTCGAAAGTCATCAAATTCAGCAGTCAAATACAATATATAAAGTATTGAGATAAAAAAAGGCAATAACAATTAATAAATTATATTCTGACTAACTATTCTTTTACTATAGGATAATTTGTTATAAAGTAAAATAATTAACCGTAATGAATAGGTTATCAAAACGGGATGTCATGATACTTTATTAAAATTGACACATAAAGCAATTATCAAATTAATCAATTTAATAGACAACAGCCCTTTTAATTTTACAAGTAACTGAGCGCAAATTAAAGCTTATTTTAAATCAACAAAAACATTGAATAGTAATCTTTGAAATTACTGAGTTGATTTCGAAAAATCTCTCACTAATAGATGGTTTCGTTAGTAGTTACACATTGTAAAGGGTATATTTTATGTTGAATATAAATGTCAATGCGGACGAAGTTGCTGGCAAAAGCTACATTAATATAAACTTGTAGTTTTCCTTTAGTAAATATTCTGAAGAGAATTCTCAGAAGAAAGCCAATTTGAGCTTTTGATTATTCCCGGAAAAGTGTAATTTCTCAACTCGTCCCTTTTGTCACATTCAAAACCTAATGTCTCCCTGGAGAATAAAAAAATAATATAAACTATTTTGATTTCTTAACTAATAACCGGTGCTCAGACTCATAAAAAACCAATGAAACCAAAAACTGATAACTAAAAAAGGTAATTTGAAAACAATGTTTCAAGTCTAACCCATTATAAGAAAAAATCAAATAAATACAATTTTATCACTATTTAATTTAATTTGCATGCGTAAAAAAATTATAAAATATTTTTATAAAATTTCTAACATGACCTCTTCAATCAAACTCAGTCAAGCATTATATTTATTTCTCGACAATGTATGTAAATTCATTTGGGCTTATCAAATAGCGGTGTCCGCGCGCCCATCATCCCGTCAGCCGACGCCCGCTGTAATGACAGCCAGCTTATGTTAAACCGATGCAATATCCCAACCAATGTATGGTTGAGAGGCAATCGTAGTTTTTTTGGTGGATGTATTGTTTTTGGGTGGCAAGTAGAAGTGTTGTTTTTTTATAATTTTAGTATGCTGAAAATTTTAGTTTTTATTCTAAGTAGCGTAATTTTTTTCACTATGTTCTTCGACATTTATATTAAAAACTTTTGTGTTAAGATAGGAATTTGAAAATGAATGTTAAAAAAAGTCATTATTTTTTTATGTACATAGACGTCGTACTCATAATTAAAAAAAAAGATTAATCACAAAATGAGAATTTATTAACTTAATCTACAAGTATAATTTTCTAATTAATTTACATTTGAAATCATACCAATTATAGTTACACACATAAAATTTATAATAAGCACAACAGCGAGTAAAAAATATATTTCAACCTACTATACTCTTCGCAGTAAACGACGGCAGGAAACGTTTGCAATTTTCTCAAAACGACCCTCGTACGTAAATACTGCTAATTAACTTACATTTATGCCCATAACTAATTTAATTTTTAAAACAAAATACTTGTTGGTTTTACTTGTTAAGAATTTGGTGAAATGTCGAGGTAATTTGCTGTGGCTGTGTCAAGGTTTCCAAATTATAGCGTAGGTGGAGTACGAGTAATTAATATTATAGTCGCTTCGTAAAATATTGCCTTGTTAAATGTTTTTCAAGGTTGCACTGAAAACATAATAGTTCCGATGAAAGCTAAATAGGCTATTTTAAAAGCTAGGCGATTAAACTGAAAAAAGGTATATAATTAGTTGCTTTGTGTTAAAACACCTTCTGCTGTATATTTTTGTAATTAATTCTTACAAAAGAATAACCCCTTCTAATATTTTTGACGAATAACTATGAAAAAGTTCGTCGATAAATTCATTTAACTTAGGCTACAAAGTAGCACTTATTAAACATCAAAATTATTACAAAGAGGACAGTACCCTAAGGGTCGGCAACGCCTGAACGAACCAAAAACACACAACAAAACATCCGACCTCTCACGCGTCATCAGGTCAGTGTGAAAGGCCGAATGCTCCACCATGCGCCCGCCCGCCCCAGCGCCACGCGACCGACAACACGCGACGCCACCACCGCCAGACATGAACCGACTCCAAATCGCCCACCCTTCACCAAGATCATCCAAGAAACCTCATTTTATTATGTACTTAATAACTGAGAAAAAAACAGCCTATTGTATAATTATAAAGAAAAGAGAGACTATACTTCCATTATCACGAAAACAATACACAAACCTTATAATTCGATTCTCAAATGATAAACAAAAGTTTCGAGCGTAATCAAGTCTTCAGGATTCCACCAATCGTAGCCCGCATTTTACCGAAGTGAGACGTTCCCTGCATTCTAAATGCAAGACGGCATCGCAATTAAACTATCTGAATACAGAATGAATGAAGCGAGTACTTAGTGCTTATTGTTTTGACTGCGCTTCCTTACAAGTAAGCTTGGCCTACTGAGATATTGAGACTTTATAAACGTACAATCTGATGTAAAAGGTTTTTCTGTATCTCATCTAGTCTCATATAAGGCTATTATATAGTATTTTGGATATATTTATCAAATTTTCATTATGAAATATAATAATGAAATATAATAATATAATGATAATTTGATATAAAAGATAAACCAAGAAGGGGATGTTTTTCATTAAGTTATTTACAAGAATATACAAACTTATAAAATATAAACAGTATAAAATTATTGAGTAAAGAAACTATAAGATAAATATAACCTAAAACTTAAACAAAGGCAAAAAAACACCCACTTTGCTGTCGCCTAGGAGTGTGCCCAAAAGGCTGGCGGCATTGCCACGTAAAAAAATTGCAAAAAGGAAGTACGACATTCAAAATAAAACACGTGTACGTATTTATAATTCTATTGTGCACTCACCGTAATCCAATAAAAATAACGTCGGACTGATCTCTCAAATATTCGATATTTTCCAAAATAAACATAATTGAAAATTCGATTTCGGGACCATCCGGCAATTCAATAATCTGGCTACGCATCGGCATTCAAAACATTCTCTTAATTAAAAAATGAACCGTCACGGTGACTTGCAAACCGAACGCATAATTTCAATTTCATTCTCGGATGAGAAATTAAACAATGAATAAAATTCAATCTCTTGTTACATTGGCTTATTTTTAAACGATTTCACGTCGTATGATCTCACGAATTATTAATCCTATGAAAGTCATCACAATGTATGATACGAGTTTTTACTGTAGGTCAAATCGACCAATATGATTCGTGAGCAAATTTTGAAATTTCAGTTATTTTAATTTTATATCGACATGTCGAATGCTTTGAACGACGTGTTTGTTAGATGGACTGTCAACATTGATGCTAAAAAATATTTTGATGTATATTAAATTAGAAAATGTATAAAATGAAAAATGAAAATATCTCAAAAAATATTTTAGGCAAAATAACTTTTAATATTTTTTGGTCAAATATTTTTCGGGGATTATAGTCAGCAACATATACATTAAATTCCAAGTTCTAATTTTAAAAGCTTTACGGGTAACAATTTTTACGCAATTTTCTTATCACCGATCTAAAGTTTACAATACACTTATTGATTTGACCACACTATCACCAAATTAATATATTAACAAATAAACCTGTATTTATAAGTTTTCCAAAACCCATACTCATGTTATACGCAATATCGAATATCAGAGTCTTGTATACTTTTGGGATATCGGCGAAACTTTCCCGCCAAAGTTCACCCGCGTATAATGTTGCAATATATTCCTGTTAATATTAACTTATGGGTTTAGTGAGGTGACATCAGCTGTCACGTTGCATTAGTGTTGGCCGTTTATCGATGATTAAGCGGCGGGGTATCAATATTATTTCGTTATTTTCTCAGCGATACAGGAAGCGGTTAAGGGTTCTTATTTTGTGTGGCTCTATGGAAAGTTAAAGATATTTTTTTGCAGAAAAGTTAAGCGATGTTCTGTCAATAATCTGATAACCGATTGTAGTTAACAAGTCACACCATCCTATTTTCGAAGACATTCAGAACATTTTCGATCGATGAATTTACATAAAAACGTAGTCATCATCATCATCTGCCTAGCCTGTTTCCCAAACTATGTTGGGGTATGTATTACAAAAATAAAACTGATGGCATCTAATCAGTATCTTATTTTTAAACAGTAACACTATCGTAGCGATTAGGGCAGAGTTTGATCTTCAAGTGTTCAAGAACATACGTAATATAGACACTTGAACGTGTTAATGTAACTATTTAAACAATTACCTTCTACTTTTGTCTTAGTTATTTATAACACAAGAACTAATTACCCAAGAATAATGGAAAATAACAATTTTAATTATCGACATCTCCCGTCAACATCTCGTTCTACGCTCAGTTTCTCTCAAAGTCATTTACAAAAGACCAACACACAAGCTCCGATTACTAAACAACAAAGTCGAACTTCCTTAATTTGTACTCAAGTGTACTTTTAATAAAGTCAAGCACTGAGAAAGTCGCAAAGAAATTTGATTCCTGACACGCGATTTTAAATCGTATCGTGAAGAGAATTGGGTTTAAAATGTGTTTGGTATTTTTGATGTAGGCTCGTGAGGTGGGGCCCATATTATGGATATACAGAAGAGCTTTTGATGCCAGTTAATTAGTTGAACAGTTCGTTTTGCACGATATCAGTACAGTGGCGTGCAAAATGACAAATATTTAGAATTTTTAATATATAAATAATTATTTTCATTTTTACACAATACTTTAAGGTAAGCATTATCGTAATCATTTTCTTCTTGGTAATAATCAGTTCAGAGCACCTATATAGTTTTTTCATACATGGTATTTAAAATAATTATCTAAGTAATTAAAATAATAGTAATTTTGAGTATACAAAATAAATTGACATAACACTTATTGCAGGTATTTATTCCACTAATCTATCACAACGTTTGAAACCTCCACATACATTTTGACTTTCATAGTACTTTTACTCAAAATGGGAGGCCAAAATAAAACCACTCGAATTTCCGGAAACTGCAAAGATCACAAAACAAAACACTAGCTCAGTATCTACCGAAACTTAACCCCCGAATGCGACCACTCAACCCAATCACTACCCGCAATAGTAACGACGGAACCATCCGATATTAGCACCTACGTATAACACGCTTAACCCTTCTGCTGCGACTGGGGTCGGCCGAGCCAAATTAGATTCGCTGAGTTATATACAACCTTATTGGCTGCGACTACCTTGAGGGTTGATTAATGTCTCAATAGTTTCCGTTGTATCGTTATCTCTTATAGATGTGAGTTGTGATTATTTGAGTTCGGTTATGGTGATGTCGTGTTTTAGGGTTAGTATTTGTGTCGTAAATTAATAAAAAAGGTTAATTAAAACGAGACTAAAGGCTTTGGCAAAATTACCGGTTATGTTATCTGCTCGGTAAAATATTTATAATATTTATACTTTATAATTTGAAAAAAAAAAAAAACAGTGAAACTGTATTTAGTATTATTTAGTATTGGAGTAAAGTAAATAAATAGATAATCTTAAAAAAATAAAAGTACTTATTGGAAAGTAAAATATAATAATTTCTTATGAACTCTAATCGTAAGATATATATTAAATTTTGAGAAAAACAACGTTATCACTCAAATCCACTATACTAAATTCTTTAATTTCCCAGAAAATACTCGAAGTCAACATTAAACTAACTACAAAGTTTTTAAAAATATATTAGGTTATATAAAGGAAGGCATTCGAGTTCCCGAGGTGTAAATGGGCAGTAAAAGTGCAGTTTACAAGAATTAACTGTCTGCATCTACTTCGTGGCGTATTGTGTCTGCAGACAGACTTACAGATTTACGTATTGTATTAGGGTTAGCGAAATAGTTGTGTGTTTACTAGATTTAATTTAATTATAGTTTGATTATTTATGTTTGTTACGGTTTGCCATTACGTGCTTCTAAATGTAGTATTTTTATATCATTAGTGATAGTATCTAAATGGTCTTTTATTTTAGAATTCAAATCAGATCTTATTCTCAAATGTTAACTGTTTTTTGGGGGCTTTTCTTACATTAATAACAAAAATAAAAAAATACTAGAATGTTTTTCTTTTGCAGGAATGATCAGTCGCCTAGAAAAAAATGCTGACCCTTTTCATAATCGTTGGACAGATAACCTACATTAGTGTCGTAACATTTAAAATACATAAACCATTTAACCCTAGAACACTACCTACTAAATAATTCATTCAAAAATGAAAAGGCTTTAATAAAGTAAAACAATTTATATAGCTTAAAAACTGTATTGCCTTACTTAACACTTACCTAAAGAGCCGTTCCATTTTTAAATTTCCCCGTTTCTGCGTTTAAAAACGTACTTTCGAACCCTCAATTTATAACCCTCTCGATAAAGTAGGGTTACGTTGGCGGCGGAAGCGTGTGTTGTATTTTTTTAAAGTCAGCCAGTTGTATTATTTTGAGTAAATAGGTATATGTGATAATTTATTGTTACTGTTTTAAAATGGATGCGTATTTTTATATAGCCTGTGTTTAAATTATCAGTATTTTAATAATTATAAGTGATTGACCTTGTATTTTATTTCTTGGTATTATTTTATGACATTTATAGTAGGAAGTTTACGACTGGTTAATCCGAAACTGCAAGTTTTTTTTAATAAAATCGTAAATATTAGAAGTTACATTTTAGAAATTATCGTTAACCTAACGATAACAGTAGAAACTCCCTTATTGGAAACGAACTCATATAATCTAACCTTTATTCTTATTAGCTAGTTACTATTTAATTACTTTCCACGTCACGGACTTAAATAATCAGTCCTAGCTCATAGGCCTACACGAAACGTAGTACACTGGCTTGCGGCTGTATGCAAGCGTGACGTCACAACATGGCCTCCTGCGGTGACGTCACATTAAGCTGGGCCGAAGCATTTAAAGTGACGTATAGCAGTTTAATGTAGACTAGAATCACTAGGTCATGATTTATTAGTAAATTACTAGAGACATCAACAAAAAATCTTTGAGACTTACATGATCCAAAAAAGTTATGACATATACTATTTTGAAAGTGTCGAGTCGAATTTGAATGAGTGAGACTGGCACAGGACCAGTGAGAATTGCATATGAAAAGAGAGGCCTATGCCCAGCAGTGGGATGATTAGTGCTGTGGATGATGACTTTAATTTGCTAGACTTTTCGTTCAAATAAAACTAGCCGTAGCAACAAATAGACCAGCAGATCTCAACAGCAGAATGTTTAATGGTAAACAAAACAACTATGTTAATAATTTAGGCCAGTTACCCCTTTCACTCTGATCTGATCTCACTTGATATTATAGTACAAAGGAATTTGGACTTAATTAAATTATATCTCAAGGATTATTTCCGTAAATAAATCCAAATTGTTTACACGTGCGAAAGTGCTATCAATATGTTTTGGTAAAGAATACGTTTCTCCTAATTGGCATATAAACACGGTGCTCAAATATACATGAAACTCAACATTATCACTTAAATGTCTGAAGTATTTTGCCTAATTATTTCCGAGAATAAGGTGCTAAATGGAAACTTATATTACAACACTAGTTGGTGCTCGCGGATCCTGTCATCTATTTTTATTTATTATCCTAATAGTCAGTTATGGAGGGGCTCGTGGCTAAGTGTAAGCCGTACGGTTTGACCGATAATACAGGTTAAGCCGCGCTCGCCGCGGTTGGTCCGTGGGTGGGTGACCATTCATAACATACCAAGACCCCTCCGTGCTTCGGAAGCACGTTAAGCCGTAGGTCCCGACTGTCATACGTTCATCTTTGGCAGTCGTTAAGTCAATTCTGACAACCAGTCTTACTATGGGATACTGTGTTTCCCAGTAAAATGGGTTGTGGAGGTCAGATAGGCAGTCGCTCCATGTAAAATACGGTATTCAGCTGAATCCGGTAAGACTGGTAGCCGACTCCAACATAGCTTGTGAAAAGGCTCGGGAGATGATGACTAGTCAGTTATGCCTTAAGTTTTGACTGGCCTGTTGGTCTAGTGGTTAGTGATCCTGACTGCTATACCGGAGGTCGTGGGTTCGATTCCCACCCAGGACAAATGTTTGTGTTATGAGCACGATCATTTGTTCTGTCATGTCTGGGTGTAATTTATAAAATATGTATGTATTTAGGAATATATAAGTATGTTTATCAGTTGTCTGGTTACCATAACACAAGCTCTGCTTAGCTTGGGATCAGATAACCGTGTGTGAGTTGTCCCTGAATATTATATTATACATATATGTTTAGACATGGACTTTTGAAATCGTTACATTGCGACACTAAAAACAACTTTCACTTTTACACTACGAAAAAAAGAAAACAAGAGTTACTTATAGAGTTAGCATAACTCTTGACGTCTTCTGAAGTTAGGCATTACATAGTTAGACTGAGATGGAAATATACACAGATGATGGTTGAGACAGAGAAAAAGAATGGGATCTACAATAACGTTTCAACAAACTTCAGAAATCTGTTGATCATTCAACTGGGATCTCATAATAAATTAATTACGGAACCGTAGGGAAACCTTATCGATACCCTTCATTTTAGAGGACGAAGGGTCATGTCGGATTTTGGAAACCCCATTGAAGCCACCATCAGAATAATGTATGAGAAGGGGACAGCATCTAAAGTTTTGAGAATGGTTCTGATTAACCCAGGAATGCCCGAATTATTTTTTTCTTGCTTTTCTTTAGTTTGGACTCGGAATATTGTTCAATTAAGGGTTCTTAATGACATGATTTTAGTCATTTTTTTTTTAATAAATTGGAAATTAGAAAAAAAACATGTTTCCAAATGGACACACTAAGCGCTGGCAGTAGCTAAAAAGTTGAGAAGATATAATTTATCTTGTAGGAGTTATTAGATGAAAAAAAACACGATTTATCGAATGAAAACATTTATTTATTTTTTGTGATAGTCAGCAAAACATGGTACGCAAAGGCCGACGTCACACTTCATGCATTCAGTTCGAACCGACGAACTTTTCGACTTACAGTATGGACCGACACATCGCCTCTTTTTCATACATTTTTTTACATAACGGTTTAAACCATCGAATCGCCCAGTATCAGCTAACTTGGAGGTGGATGGTCTTCCTCCGCCTTTGGCTGCTATTCCATAGGATTTGAGATAAGTTAGCACGATTTCCCTCCGGAACTCCAGTTGTGGGATTTTATCATTTTTCCTATGTAGTTGCCAAGCATTGTGTACACACGTATCTAGCATCCAAGTAATAAGGGACCAATACCATTTCTTTCCTCTAATATGTATTCTGTACATATTTACATTTTCGTCCATCCTGTCAACACCACCCATATATTTATTGTATTCACCCAAAAGAAACGGTCGTGGCACTTGAGTAGTAGCTTTATCTTTTTGGGAGTAACGTTTCACCATAGATAATGGTTGCACGCCCAAATTATTTGATGCAATAGATACTATAGAGTTATCCATCCATTTAGCCACAATCACTCCATCTTCCTTGCTAATTGCGGATTCATGGTAACCCCTCTGTTTCTTTTTCATAATTTTGTTAGATGTCAGCTTCTTGCATTTCTGCAGGCGGTTTTCTCGTACCGTTCCTGTAGCACCGTATCCCTGTTGTCTGAAGTAGTTTAGGAGGTTCAAGCTGGTAAAAAGATTGTCAAAGAAGAAATGGTAAGGCATTCGCTTTTTTTCATTGGGAAATTCATCGATAAGAGTAAGAAGAGGAGCAGCACATTTTCCAAAATGTTGTTCATAAGCTGAATTAGCATTTGGAGATTTACCTTGATATACGTCAAAATTGATCAGGTATCCATCTGGAGTACATAAGCTCCATACCTTGTAGCCAAAACGGATGGGTTTCCCTCTGATAAATTGTTTACAGGAATGCTGGCCATAATACTTTACCATAGTTTCATCATATGATAAATTTTGTTCAGGCACAAAATACTTCATGAAATTCTCTTTTATTCTATTCATAAATGGACGCAACTTCCACATCTTGTCATTTACATCTATTTCATTATTATCGACACAATGCAGATAACGCAGTATTTCCTCGAACCTATTTCGGCGCATTGAATCGCAAATAAGTTCATTACGGGTATCTATCTCGGTGCTCCAATAAAGACGTCTGTTTGCGTTAGGCGAATACCCGCTCAAAATAAGAATAGCAAAAAAGCATCGCATTTCAACAGCAGTGATTTTAGGATCAGGACAGTTTTTCCATAAAGCATAGCGATTTGATTGTAGAACAAACATGTCAATAATACCGTCATCGATAAAAAGCTCAAATAAATCAACAGCAGATTTTCTATTATTAGTAGAAGCAACCTCAGGAAACGGCCCCAAGAAAGGTTCTAAATCTCCATCAATCCATGTCCTAGGTTTTTTACCGCAAAGATCGTCAAAGCGAGGGGCGTTTCTATTAGAAGCTTGGTATGACTGGCTAAACGTTACCTCAGCCTGAGCTGTCAACTGACGAGCACTCAAATTTTCAGTTCTACCACCACTGTCTTCGTCACCTGAATCTTCGTCTGTCAAAACAGCGGGTTCAGGAGGGGCGACGTAAATTGACTCTGGTATCGGCAGGTCTCCAGCTTCTTCCTCATCCTCAAATAAAAAGTCCAAGACTTCATTTAGGGTCCCAGTTCCCCGGTACTGGTCAAAATCGAAGAATCTAAAAACAAAAACAATTTTATATAATGACATGCCAAGTGCTTAGCGTGTCCATATGGACTCAGCAACATTAGGCGTATAAATATAGTGCTAAAATAAAACTAAACTATCGTTGACCTATTTCAACATATAAATACATTATTTTAGAATAATATTACACGAAAATAACATAAATAAATAAAATAATTTAAAAATTATGTTACTTACTCTCGCCTCGGGTCCATTTTTTCCGCCGTTTTTGACTTTGGTGAGAATAGAATGAATTTACCCGCGAATTTAGATTTATAAATGACATATCAATGACATGTAAAAAAACTTTGACATTTGATAGCACAGTATGACCAGTTAAATATTTCTAAACAAATAATGGTTTGCCACAAAAATTATTTTAGCAGACCCATATTTTTGTGTCCATATGGACACGCCAGGCATTACTGGGTTAAATAAAAAATAAGCATACAGTGTTATTCACTGTAATAAACTTCTTTGGTTATGTCCCTACTGTTTCTCAAGAAACAGGGCCTTACCATGTACTACATATCTGCTCAATCTTGATTTGATTTTTGTGTAAATTCATTGCCGGCTGCGCACTTATTGAGATCGGCTATGCTCATTGGGTACGCAATGGATGACGTTCAAATGTTAGATATTCCTGAAAATACTTAAGCCTTACTGTGCACCCTAATTTTTACTTTAAGGAGTTGTAGTTTAGAGTGCTTTAAAAATTGCTGTATCCTTTTCTCTATTAATATGTATTGCGACAGAAAGATAGAGATTAAATAGTTCAAATAAACTTTTCAACTTTATTTCATTCAGGATAATAAAATTATTCATAACAATAACCTCATAGAAACTAAAGGGAACCCCAACTACACAAAAATAGACATTTCTAGACAAAGCTGTAATTTAACTAAATTAATGAAACAAAACAAATAAATGTCGACGTCAACCCTCTTAAAGTTTTGTTTTTCGCACATAAATACTTCAGAAGCGCCGTAACTCACTCTGAACACACCCTAAAGGATTCTATTGTCGTTATTAAATGGTACAGATCGGGGAAACACTTCGGTATTTTTATTTAGTTTCTATAATAAATTTTCACCTTTTAACGTACGATCTACCTTTCAATGTCTGCTTATTTATGTATGGACGTGCATTGTATGTTATTCGTTGCGGTTTTGCGACAAGTTCTATTTTTCTTGACTTTAAATATACTCTTTTTTTAATTTTATAACATAACATAACATACCATCACGCCTGTATCCCCGAAGGGTTAGGCAGAGGTGTACCAATGTACACCCACAGTTCGCCGGTATGTTTAGGTCCCATGTAATAGGGGGCGAGCCTATTGCCACTAACCGGGCACAAATCCAAACTCCGACCTGCTACTGAGAATTTCATAGAAAAACCCAATAACACCTTGGTCGACTTGGGAATCGAACCCAAGACCTCTAGCGTAGCAGTCGCGCTTTGCACCACTAGGCCAACGAGGCAGTTGATTACAGTTGTTTTAATTTTATAAACTTCGGTATTAAGTTCGGTAGTTATTTCTAGTAGCGGGTGCATTTTTTTATGGCGCTGTTAAGACCAATTTATGATAGTAGGTCATAGTAAGAAAAATGCGGTTGCATACGCCAGTGCTTCTAAGGTCTAAAATTAAATAAATTTCTTGGATGGAAGCGTCTTCATCGTTGTATTCTATTAATGTAGTTGCTTAATTCCCGTTACGGTGCGCAATCGTGACTAAAAAAAAGTAAACATATAATTAACTCAAACAAACAAAACAAAATAATTTCGCCGTCCATAAAAGCATAATTCCGGTAAAACTCGTTTTAAAAATACCATACCATGTTGGAATTAATTCAGTAATTACTTGGGTGTGGCCGACAAGTCCGTTAAATGGCCTAAATTACTACGTGCAAGTATAATACACGTCCGTGACTCCCTAGGGCATACAGTAATCTGTACGTACGTGCGTTGTGGACTTGACTCGTCACTGGTAATGGGAATGGTGGGGGAGGGGGGAGATGGAAACGTATTGCAGTATTTTTATGGGATTGCTGACCAACGGGGAATTATTCACCGGACGAGAAGTGAATACCGCTGAGTATGAATATACTATTAAACGAAAGACATCCACTGCTGGACACAGGTCTCTTCCTATCTAGAGGAGTAACGTGCATTGATCCCCACGCTTGCTTATTGCAGACTGGTGATTATTTATATGAATTACAAAATTTCACACTAGACCACATGCGTACTTTCTTTTACATCTTTTTCATTACTTAGCTATTGCAGTTGAGTAGCTTGTTTCATTTTTTCAATGAAAAAATAAAATAATTGAGTAGAATATAGTTATGCCTACTCAAAAATACAAACCAATAACCATACATTAATATCAATAACACAAGACAATAATCGAGAAACCAAAAAAAAACAAACAGTAACGAAAGTGGCGCTTCCCGTCCAACATAAAGTTTCCTTTTGAAACGTTTCGCGAACGCGTCTGGCTGCTGTTTTGCAACGCTGCGTCATCCCAATGCTCTTTTTTCGGTCGTTTGTCTTTCCGTTAAGCCCGCTCGCTCGTCCCCTTCTAAGCTCACACAGCTCAATTTAAAACCGTTCGCTGTAAAGCAATATTTAAAGTTGTTCTCATTTGTGTAACGCAAGTTTAAATGGTTGTACGCGGCTGTTAGGTTTTTTTTCTGTTTTTCTGTTTGCGGTTTTATTTATGGGAGATTAAACAATTATGTTTTAAGGAATTATTTTATTGTATTTTTTTTTTTGCGTTTTCTGCTCTAGTTATTTTCTAGTTAATTACAGTTCTTGTCGTAGTCTTGTTTTCCTCTAATGTAGAAGCTATCTTCCTTCATTGAAGTTGTAAAATTATGAAAGTAACAAGCATATATTTTTCTTACAGATTTATTTTGGCTAACATCCTAAAAATAGGGTTTCGAAAAAATCTAAATTCATATACCATATTCAAAAGACACACGAAATCTGCCAGTATTCTAAGCGATTGGGAAGCGTTACAGGATTCATGCCTATATTGATGCATTTATACATATTAACTGTGTTATGCGTTTTAATACATATCATAATTCCAGACTTTAAACGTCCCACTGCTAGGCACAGGCCTCTTCCCTAGGGAAAGCACGAGCATTGATCACCACGCTTGCTCAATTGCGGATTGGCGATTTCAGATCCCAATTTTAGAATCCAGGTTTCCTCACGATGTTTTCCTTCACCGTTAGTCAGTCTCTTAGAATATTTAAGAAAGTACATATAACTTTTGAGTTACATAGGTATACATATATTTTATCAAAACTGACCAACCGTAAAATAAAGCTAATCCTTATAGTCTAAGATCCCGTTAAGACCGACCTTCACCGAGATGCTTATTTAATGAAACGTATTTTATATTTAATTTAATATGTCAATAAATATAATGCATATGGGTTGCCTAGCAAATTTCAGTCCAGAGTATATTTAATTAAAAATTAAAAAAAAAAAATTTTTTAAACATTTCACCGGTATGATTATTAGATAAATTCTATACCAATCGAAAGTATGAAGCCCATAGAATAAGCAAACGTTAGGTTGCCTATTCTTTTCCGGTCACAACTATAGGGTTGCCATAGTATCTACGAGAAAAATATTTTATTTTTTAATTATTAATTAAATATACTCTGGACTGAAATTTGCTAGGCAACCCATATGCATTATATTTATTGACATATTAAATTAAATATAAAATACGTTTCATTAAATAAGCATCTCGGTGAAGGTCGTTCTTATCGGGATCTTATACTATTACGTAAAGATAAACAAAATATAAAAAATAAACAAACGAACGCTCAATACATAGAAAGTCAACATCGAAAATTGTGACCAAACAAAAGTCAGAATTTGTGTATGAAACAAAAAGTTGAACAGCTAAACTGGGTGCAGCGTGAAAATCATTTGCCGTTGCATCTGTTGTATCCACTATTAAAAACAACAAATAAAACTTTTGATTATACCGTTGTAAAAATTATTGGTTCGTGTGTCGAAGCAATTTGAAGTATTGTTCCAACAGATGACGTTGCAATTTTATATTTTTTTTTGGAACATTATTTTAGGCAACTTGTTTACTTATGTTGTGTATTTACCAGTTATTTGATTACCAACATTATTTAGTATTAGTGTACAATAGACAAGAAATTAATGAAGTACCTTATTGGTTTAATGTATAGACGATGACGATGATTTGACGACCTCCGTGGTCGAGTGGCGTACGCACCGGTTTTCAAGGTGTCGCCAGCTCTGAGGTCCCGGGTTCGATCCCCGGACGGGTCAATGTAGAAAACCACTTTTCTACATTGTCCCGGGTCTGGGTGTTTGTGGTACCTTCGTTGTTTCTGAATTC
Source organism: Autographa pulchrina (assembly GCA_905475315.1). NCBI lineage: Eukaryota > Metazoa > Arthropoda > Insecta > Lepidoptera > Noctuidae > Autographa > Autographa pulchrina. The sequence continues at coordinate 12,823,037 of FR997771.1, read as the reverse complement.
CATAACGCAAGTGCTTTCTCAACTTACTTTGGGTTCAGAGCAATGTATGTGATGTTGTCCGCATTTATTTATTATATTTTATTTATTTATATCTGTCTAGAATTATAATATTAATTATGCTTGTTGTTGAGACACCAAGATTATTTAAATCCATTTTGCCTTTTAAATATTATTTTTCAACTTTTTTAATTAATTTAATTGCGTAATCCTTCCGTATGGTCCTAATTATCATTAGCAGAATATTATGAATTATCATTAGCATTAACAAACTTTTGTTATAAAATACAAAAGCAAAAACCAAAGCAAAAACATGAAATAAATACTTTACAATACCGGTTAACTAAATGGAATAAAATACGCACGTAACTCGAAACTTACGACCATTAAAATATAACGAAAAAATTGTATTTGGATGAAAGACTTTTATTCACAAATTCGTGTAGAGTTACCTTTTTCGTGGACAATCGTTTTGTTTTTATTCGAATTGTGGTATGGAAATAAACAAAAGAGAGCTGGTCAATCAATCAGAGTGTAACGTACAAATTGCGCGCCTATGTTTTCGTACAAAGAACGAACTATCTACTCGGTACTCGGTGAATGAACGATAGAGGTCAGAGTATTGAAATTGTTTTTGGGTTAAGTGCTGATAGTAACGTTTTCGGAATTCGTTACTTGTATTCAACCAGTATTTGCTTTGTTTGTTTAATCAGTGATTTCTCTTGAAGGTACTTTACGTAGCAAGTAGTGTTTTTGTGTGTTGTTTACCTAGAGTGTGTTTACTAAGTCCATTGAAACAGTCAAAGCCAGCGTTCAGGCTCATCGCATAGATATCTTCTGTCTAAAACCTCCCTTGTCACGTTTACTACATAGTAACGTATTTAATTTTTAAATGGGACTCATACAAATAAGAGGCTAGTTAGTCAACGATACATACTTATACGATAACAAAACATTTAACAACCAAATCGCAAAAAAAACAACAAATCCCGGTAACTAATAAAAATAATATCCTTCCACAATAAACTCATTGTAATATAAGTTAAAACAAAGCTTGGTATACAGCGAAGTCTTACAATCCCGCATCCGACCGGCTTAGCGGCTTCCTATACAGATTTACCGAGATTATCCGCGCGACTCCATCGGTAACTAAACATCGACACTTTATTGGATTTCAACAAATATTCTCAGCTGTTTCATATTGAATAATGGTTTAAAGAATAGCTACTGTGATTTTTTAATAATAATTCAAAAGTATAAAAATCTAGGAGGATTATACTTAGGTTTATGCGGATGACCTTTATTTATCTAGCTATTACATATAATTAACATAATGACGTTTTTTAATCATTTAAAATTGCCAGCAATAAGCAACGTGTGCATACAAACCTTTCTCTTAAATTACTCTATCCGATAATGAAAACCATATGTAAATACGTTCGGTAGTTTTTCAGTTTACGTGTTCAGACAGACAGTATTTTTAAGCATGAAACATAGTTGATAATATTCATTATTCTGTGATAGTTAATATAGTAGACTGCCTTGTTGGCCTAGTGGTGCTAAGCGCGACTGCTACGCTAGAGGTCTTGGGTTCGATTCCCAAGTCAACCAAGGTGTTATTGGGTTTTTCTATGAAATTCTCAGTAGCAGGTCGGAGTTTGGATTTGTGCCCGGTTAGTGGCAATAGGCTCGCCCCCTATTACATGGGACCTAAAGATACCGGCGAACTGTGGGTGTACATTGGTACACCTCTGCCTAACCCTTCGGGGATAAAGGCGTGATGGTATTTTATGTTATGTTATGTTAATATAGTAGATACTTTTTTGTATATCACACTGTTTTATGACTCTTATTAGTTTAAGGTCTTATTAGCTTGTGAATAGGTATGCCGTTCACCGATATATTCTGATATGTCATACATGGAATTAAACGGACATTGGTAGCCACCAAACTTTATTATTACTATAAAAATTTGATCGTGGGTGATCTCGTCATGGTAACAAAACAATACCGGCCCTTTTCCATCAAATATAATAATAGTAAAGTAATAAGCGCTATAGTCTGCCATCAGCGTCTGTTTTCTTAGGATGCCAGTTGAAATTACCTACGGCTACCTACTCGTGGCATAATATTTTCTTTAACGTATCCTGTTTTAGTGTTATTAATAATAATCACTGTTATGAATATTAAGTAGGTCTCTGATATTTATTTTTGAGCCATGACCGGTGGTAGTCCAGGCACGTTTTTGTAATCCATATTGGTTACATCAGTGAGGTAAAAATGTGCTAAAAATTGTAGTATCTAATAATGTAATACTTGATTGCAAACATGATAATTATGTAAAAAAACTTCTTCAAGTAAAAAAAAATAAAAAAGACAAAACTACTGGATCGATTTTGCTAAAATTTATGTGGTCCACCTCTGAGGTACACCCTATGGATGAAAAAAAGAGTATATCAAACTGTAAATAAGTGCAATGAAAATCGCATAACATACGAGCAAAAAAAAATACAGACGAATTGAGAACTTCCTCTTGTATTTGGTTGAAAAGTAATGCGCTGCCGTCATCTAAAGTTTAGCCAAATCGTACCGTCTACGAAAACGTATTCACAATTTCTTAAGTAAGTAATTAGCTCTATTTATGTCAAAGAAGGTCATTAAATGTACATTAAAAATATTGAAGTGCATTCCTAACATTCTCCAAGTTTGCTTCATAATATTCTTCCCGTATTGCATAAGTTTGACTATGGAAGCTCATTAAACGGATCCTTAAGATCAAAATTAAACATAGTTCGGAAAGAATGGAGCTTATTAAACTAGTTCCCGAACCAATATCAAGGGGTTTATTATTTCATTGATTTTTCTGAACGATATAATATTCATCATAGATTTGTCTTATAGCAAGTCACGGTTTCTAAAAACATAACCACTTATTTTGGCTCCCACACACATTTCCTTAGCCGTTTCTATATAATTCTTTGTGATGCTATTTGTAGCTGCTATTTTAGGCGTTTCATTTGAACTAAATAAATGATCGTCTTCACTCACGTGCCTGTTTGATTTGAGTTAAAATAAGATAAGTTGATATTCAGAGAATATTTATATACGAATACGTTTGGGACTTAGTATTTTAACGAATACTTTTTGCTAAAAGTGTTATGATCAAAATAATAATTCAAGTAGTTCATTCAGTCGATGTAGTTGATTACACATAAGTGTAAAAATGACTTCAACTAAAAACAAACACATCTACTAAATCTATTTGGCAGTAATTTACATCGGACCTGGGCTCTGAAATATCTATAGTGAAATTTTTTTGAAAGCGTTCCAGAAATACCAGGTATATCACGTAACAAACATACTTAAAAATACTATACCGTCGAATTGGGAACCTCCTTTTGCAGTCGGTAAAGAAAAAAATATTTATTTCTTCCACATGTATAAACCCGGTATTCCTTGTAACCGTTAACAGTCAGAAACTCGAGATAAATGATCTTCAATTGTGTGAACCGTAGATAGCATGTCGTTCTGTCAGATTGACAGAATAAAAAATGGCGGCGATCCTAATTAATAGACGATTAGCACATAGAATGGGTCGGAGGGCTATAGAGGGCTATCGAGGGCTATGGAGACGGGTCATTGACCGCCAATGGCCGTGAAAGCCCATAGAGATACCGACAGAATAATGAAGCACTTGGATATTCTGTTAGATCGGAAGATAGTTGTTCAATTAATTAAATGGGTAGATTATTATTATTATGATGGCTAAGTGTTGATGTCTTTTTGCTGACAGTTAATAAATTATATTCATAATAATTTAAGTTCAAGCAAGTTTGGAGGCGTTAAAAATTTTTTGTGTTGTAGGTCGTATTTTTCTGTAAAAATGTTAGTACTTTTATTTCTCAACTATTCACAATCCATGTTGTAATATGTATGTATGTGTCGTCAAATCACATGACATATAAAACCATAGGTACGAAATTCGAATGAGAACGGAAATATTAAAAATTAATACAAAACAGTAACATAAATACACGAGGTACCTATCTTTTCCATTTAATGTATATGCAAAACCATCGTAAAAGTATTTTGAAATTCAAACTCATTGTTTTTTAAACGTTTTGAAGTTACTTTATGTCTTTAAAATCAGAATTCAATAACAAAAACAATAAATAATATACAACAAAGCAAGGTCAGAGTTCGCATGAAACATACCCTTCACCCTGTACTATGAAATCAGTCTAATTAGCGGGGACATGAATCACCCTGTAGATAATCAGCTAGTTAGCTGGTATAACTCAACGTGTCATCATACCGGGATTTAGTGAGCCTGTATCGTGTGTATGGACAAACAGACACAATTGAAGTTTTGTTTGACATTTCCCATGAAAAGGTTCTTTGAGATTTTTTACCGGCTGTCATAATTTTAGAATGCCTAAGGTTTTTTTATGGGCCAAATGTCTCGGTTTGTATTTGATAGACTTTAGAAATCGTTCAAAAACTTCAATTCTTCAGACTAATCTCAGGATTAATAACCCAGTAAATAGATTTTGGTTGTCATAGCCCCTTGGTGTGTTCCATTTTTTTTTTACACGTATACAAAAATATTATGTTTTAAGTAAAAAAAAAGCTTGTCAAAATGTTCCAACGATTGTCTCAAAACAGATTCCAAATATTTCCGTCAAATAATCATCTAATCATGTAGACAGATATTTTATGATGATCACTGAATTAAATGTTCCATGTATAACAACGCGCGAATGCCTTGATTTCCCTACTATGTCAAACATTCAGATAGGTCATACAATAATTGGTACAGTTCGCAAACTCCCAAGTAGCAAGTTCTGCGTTGATCTCCAGACTTATCAAGGTGGACTTAGGTACTAAGTTGACCTATATATTACACTGCTCACCGTTGTTCAATGTTCAATTGTTCAACTAGGACACCAGATGCGATAGTTTTCGTTTCATTTGTTAAGTAAACGTAAGGAAAATGTATTGGAAAATGTGGAAAAATTGGATATAAAATTGCACACAAACTTTTGTTATTTTTTCAAACCAATTGGACATTACAAACGATTTGTTATTCAGTTCCTAGCCCGTATTTTCTATAATAGTGAAAAGCATTTGTTTTTTTTATGATAACATAACATAATATATAACATACCATCACGCCTGTATCCCCGAAGGGTTAGGCAGAGGTGTACCAATGTACACCCACAGTTCGCCGGTATGTTTAGGTCCCATGTAATAGGGGGGAGCCTATTGCCACTAACTGGGCACAAATCCAAACTCCGACCTGCTACTGAGAATTTCATAGAAAAACCCAATAACACCTTGGTCGACTTGGGAATCGAACCCAAGACCTCTAGCGTAGCAGTCGCGCTTAGCACCACTGCACTAGGCCAACTACTGGGCTAAAATATAGTAAATGAATACTACGGATTGACACACAATATGTTATTTTAATTATATTGTCAACAAATCTAATCATATTATAATGACCTTGTTATTTTTTTACTTCAAACTTATTTTTTATAAAATGAACTCATCTTATTATTATTATGCATGCATAACATCCTAGCTAATTCCCGTTAATAAAGAAGCAAAATACTGAACTAAAAAGTAAAAGCTACATGATTCTCGTATTGTGTTTGGTTGTCCACGAGCAGAGTTGGATGTAATTAAATATTTTTAAACAGGCTTGCGTGTCTAACTGGACTAACGAAATGAATTATTTTAATGAAGGGTTCCTAATTCGACTTGGAAACAAAAATATTCAAGGCTGTGTTGTGTAGATGTGGAAATTTGAATTTTGCTCTTTTGTGACGGGTTTTTGTTTTATTTAATAACGGTTATGTAAAGAGATATAGGTAGGTATTTACTGATGGATTTTGGTACTTACTGTATTTATAACCATCACTGTTGTGTTATAAATATTTATCCAGTATTATTACGTATTTCTTCCGTGCCTCGGAAAGCACGTTAAGCCGTTGGTCCCGGCTGTCATAATATGATAATCTTTGGCAGTCGTTAAGTCAATTCTGACAACCAGTCTTACTATGGGATACTGTGATCACCCAGTAAAATGGGGTTTGGAGGTCAGATAGGCAGTCACTCCATGTAAAATACGGTATTCAGCTGAATCCGGAAAGACTGGAAGCCGACCCCAACATAATGGGAAAAAGCTAGGCAGATAATTAAAAACTTTATTTTATATAGTATTTAATTTTATTTGCGAATTAACTTTTATTTCCATTCACAAAATATTCTGTGACTTCACTCGGATATTTTATTGGCAACTTTTTTAAGCATTTATTTTTAACTGGGTTTTCAGAAACACGAAGGTATTCAGAAATGAATAAAGTTTTTTCACAAGATATTTCCATGAAAATGTAAACCACAAGCGTTCTACTGAATTGTCAGAACAACATTCGTGGTAAAAAACTTAAAAATAAAGAGGGTTTTACGTATTTGTTTATAATTATTTTATTAATTTATATTTTCTTAGTGTTTGGGTGTATTTCTATGTCATAATCATCAATTCAGTCCGGAATCACCAACTGCTGGGAATAGGCCTCCCCTTTTTTGCCTTGCTGTCTGTCTGTCATACAGATTTGTCTTAATATTCTTAGTCATCTGCCTAGCCTTTTCTCAACTATGTTGGGGTCGGCTTCCAATCTAACTGGATTCAGCTGAATACCGTATTTTACATGGAGCGACTGCCTAATAATAATATTTTAAGTAAAACACATAATTAAGTCATCACACTATGCCTAATAAAGCGGGCAAGATCTATGACTCCCATATATATATTTCAGGCCAATCTATAAAATCGCCTTTTTATCTTCGACATTACAAGTTTTTCTAGTATAGAAACGGTTACCGTTGTTTATGAGGACGTATGAAGGTCAAGGCGAGATTCGTATCGCGGGTCACTTCGAACACGCACACTCAACTTCCTACAAGTTGTAGTAAGGTAAGTGGGATTAACCTAGTAAACGTACGCTTAACGTAAGTTATATAGAAGACAGTGATTATATGTCCTGTATGAAGTATCATGTAGCAAGGAAAATGTGTAGGATTAGTAGTAGTACTCTTTATTTGTGGTCTTCTGTTTAATAGTGGGGTACACACCAGTTTAAAAGCCAATACTGAGGTCCCGGGTTAGATCCCCGGATGGATGATGAAGACATGCTTTGAAATTTTCTCTGGTCTTGATGTTTGTCTTCAATCTTCCTTGTCACTGATTTTATAATCAATTGCTTAATATTATTATTTTAAAACAGAAAGACTTTTGGAGGTACGTATTTTAAACGTTTTTCGAACACTGTGATCAAAAATCTTGTGATCAATGTTTTCTTCCATCAAGCTTTGTTCACGAAAGCCTTGTTTTGGTGCTAGGTTTAGCTAGCTAGCCTGCGGTGACGTAATCTACTGACCAGGGGTGCACCGGACTATTCGAGGACCAAAGGACCTACGTATACACGTCACTTGTTGAAGCTCTTATGTTACAAACTAAGCTCTAGTGAACATAGTACATTTTTTTTATATAAAACACAAAAACCCCTAGAAAATATTCATCTGAAACATTGTTATTATTTTGACATAGGTCAACCCAAAACATCTTTTGAAGGGTCGACTTTACCCAAACAAAATATCGAATTTTCTTGCAGAGTTCAAGAATCTACAAATAATTCACAAAAACATTTTTAAACTTTAGAAAAAGCAAGCTACATTTTTTCTCTCCACAAACGGCATTCTCAATTACATCGCTGAAGCGTACTTTAATATAAAAACATTAAAAAATACATCAAAGCAGAAAGGTACGAATAACTATTACAAGAAATGTACTTTGGACACACTCAATAAAAAATAATGTGAGCAAGAGATTATCTCGGGCGGCCCTTACCGAGACACTCGTTTAAAAAAAATTAAGGTTAACAATATTGGAAAAGGGTGGGTCACGGATCGGTAGGGGTCGCCACCGGCTCACTCGACAGAAAATGTTAATGGAGATTCGACCATTGCGCCATTGTAAAAACAACGGGATATCGTTTTTGCCCTCCTAATCTGTTCCCGGTTAATAAAAAAGAAAACAACGTAATCCATTATCGTTATTTACAGTCAGTCGCTTAGGTGGGGATAAGCGGTGACAGATCGATCGTTCTGTCTTTGTGCAGTTCATAATGCGGGTGATTTGGGATTAATGTACGCTCTTATACTCCGGTGAACACTGAGCGATGACTGAGGAGCGTTCTTAAATAAAATACGTATGTGGCGCCTCTAATGAAGAAAATTGTCCGTTATGGATGTTTTTATGTCCCCGTATGAAGCTTCCGTTCGTGAATTGAGATGGAAGCTCCGTAATGGAAATTGCGAAGGATTTTTGACATTACAGGTTCGCGTTTAATGGGTGGGAACAATATTATTATGTGAATGAGTTGAGAATTGAAAATAAATTTAATTGAGTTTACGAAAAGAGACGAAATTTTAATAGACAAAAAAGAAGAGAACATCGAGATACCAAAATCTCAAACCAACCAATTATAAATCATCCAGTCTTTGAAAATATTTCTGAATGTAATGATGAATACGAAAATAGCATTTTACAATTTTTACTTAATTATAACGCACACGTACGTTTATACATCCTCATCCTTAATTTTACCAATTAGTACTAATGAATCAAATTAAGATAATTTTAATTATATCCAGAAGTATATTTGTCTTCTAGAAATATCAGTCAAGTGATTCTTACATTTCTAAATTCTGTTTCAGAATTCAATATTAGAAGTTTCAGGCGTGCTAAATAAAAATTAACACACTTTTGATTTGTGTATTGAGTTTTTAGTATAGCTATTTTTTTTTCTTAAATACCAATAATATTTCCAGCCTATAAGCGTTCCACTGCTAGGCACAGGCCTCTTCCCATATACAGAAGGCACGAGCATTGATCACCACGCTTGCTCACTTGCGGATTGGCGATTTTAGATCCCAATTTTGGAATCCAGGTTTCCTCACGATATTTTCCTAATTACCAATAATAAAAAAATACTAATTTGACCGTTATAAATGTATTGTATAGAAACTTGTCACAGTCATGTACTACAGTCTACCTATTGTATTATTAAGTAAAACAAATCATTACAACTATTTAGTACCTACCAATGTATTGTATCTAGAATAAAGCGGTTACATACGAATCGTATCGGTCGAGTGATTAATGTCTAACACAGTCTCAGGTACGACTCAACCAACTGCTAATGAGGCATTTACCTTCAACTACATGAACCAACGCTAGTTTATTTTGTCTAGTAAATCTTAATAGATTTTGTCAGTGAATTTCTTCGTGCCGTCTAAGGTGTAAAAATAGTTGGTAATTTAAGTGTTTACTTAGGCTATGAACCTTACTGCCTCGTTGGCCTAGTGGTGCTAAGCGCGACTGCTACGCTAGAGGTCTTGGGTTCGATTCCCAAGTCGACCAAGGTGTTATTGGGTTTTTCTATGAAATTCTCAGTAGCAGGTCGGAGTTTGGATTTGTGCCCGGTTAGTGGCAATAGGCTTTTTCCCCTTTTACATGGGACCTAAAACATACCGGCGAACTGTGGGTGTATATTGGTACACCTCTGTCTAACCCTTCGGGGATACAGGCGTGATGGTATGTTATGTTATGTTATGTTATGAACCATATTATGTTTGTGTATGTAAAAATCCGTTCAGTGGTTTTTAATTAAAGTGGTAACAGACACATAAAATTTTTGCATTACTTCATTATTCTGCCAATAGTTTTCCTGATGTTTAACAAGTCTAAGTATTTACTGTTGTTAACCGACTTCAAAAGAAGGTTTTTTTCTCAATTAGAAGAAGAGACTTTTGTATGTTTTAATGCGATATCTCCGGCAACTAGATCGTTTTTTTTTGCTGTCAATACATCCGAGATACATTTCCGAGATACGGTTATATGTGAACCCTATTGAAATTTGATTAATTTTCAAATGAATCGGTAATTTTACATACATTTGATTTGAAATCATGTAACCAAGATGTCATATTAGACAATCCTACAATAACAGACAAGAATAATCTCTTAAGCATAAAACTCACCAACAAGTAACTAACACGAATAATAAATAATAATTCTCCTCGAGAACATTATTAAAATTTGCATAAAAGTACGCACACAAAGTCTGTCGTCATTGTTATAGCTAAATACTTAGAACTTTGCTTTCAACACTGAATTTCCTAACAATAAAGTCCGTTGAATGATTAAATATTAAGTTACGTGAACTTTATAAAAGTTTAGTACATTAAAGTCTTGATTGTGAACAAGTATTCCATGATGCCTGTTGCTTGAATCTCTTATTATTCTGTAATATTTGATGCTGCCTAAGATTTGGCAAGATTTATTATAAATAAATAAATAAATGCGGACAACATCACATACATTGTTCTGAACCCAAAGTAAGTTGATAAAGCACTTGTGTTATGGAATTCAGATACAACGAAGGTACCACAAACACCCAGACCCGAGACGATGTAGAAAAGTGATTTTCTACATTGACCCGTCCGGGGATCGAACCCGGGACCTCAGAGCTAGCGACACCTTGAAACCGGTGCGTACGCCACTCGACCACGGAGGTCGTCAATTATTATGTAAAATATTTGATCAAGCACAAAAAAAAGGTAAAATATGACTGTGATGTTCTGGTCATGTGGTAAGAATGACATATTATTATGTACCGGTCACAATACCCTCCTTTTTAAAGACCAAGATTTTTGAAATAGGAAAACAATGTAATGTATGCCAATCAAAATGTATGTCATAATATAATATAGTAGAATTAGTGTTTTTTCTACAAACAAGTCGATTTTATACGAAGTACCTAAAATATGTAGTTACTAAACATTATTTTTTAAGTCTTGCAACATCTTGATCAGTCTTTACTTCACACCCATTTATAATCAAACAACCAATAAACTAACGCATCCATTTCACACACTTTATGATCCTATAAATTCTTTCATATTGTTTGACAAAAAAAGCAGTAGTAAAGCGTGTCTCACAATACAGTACTTGTAAACATCTGGCAATGTCTGAAGTGCGGACAGGAACAGTGGCAATTACAGAGAGAGGAGACATCTGGGTCGGTTGCCTTATATGCAATAAAGTAGTGGCCGGAGCTCCGAAACGTGGAGAAGGTAAATGGAGGTGGTGTCAAGTGTAGTGGAGTAGGTATTGTGATAGTTTTATGGTAATGAAGTATGAGTAACTGTAGTTTTAAAAAGTGTTACATTAAGGCTCGGCGCAAATGGGCCACCGACCACTGCCACCGGTGGCCAGCGACGGCGACTTAACACACTTTTTCATATATTTTATTGCTGTAGCGCGCGGCCGCCACCGGCTACACGTGTGCGGCGCGTCTATACAAAATATATTAAAAAGAGTGTTTAGGCTCGGCGCAAACGGGCCACTGACCACAGTCACCGGTGGCCAGCGACAGCCACTTAACATACTTTTTCATATATTTTATTGCTGTAGCGCGTGGCCGCCACCGGCTACACGTGTGCGGCGCGTCTATACAAAATATATTAAAAAGAGTGTTAAGTCGCCCGTCGCTGGCCACCGGTGGCTGTGGTCGGTGGCCCATTTGCGCCGAGCCTAAAGGTTTTGTCATTGCGATTGCTTCTGAAGAGTATTCGATTTTCGAAATAGAAAAGTATAAAACGATTAGGTTAGAATTTATATTGTTATAAAAGAGGTTATGTTTGGTAATGTAGGATGTATGTTAGTTGTATCACCATGCTTAGTAAAATCGATTGGTCAACAAAACTTTATATAGCTGTTTAAATGTTGGTCACTTGTTCGTGGACCTAGTCTTGGTATTTGTATTTTACTGAGACCAATATTTGGATTCTGTCTGGAAAAGTTTTAACAGATGTAAATACACATAAAATAATGGTAACCAAAATATACTTCGTTATAGTCGACCATCAACTTGCACAAAGCGCAAATTATAAGATTATCTTTTTAACTTTTTATGATATACTAGATTCCTTTCAAAGAAGCGTCACAAAATTAAATTACCACCACAAAACAACAGTCTAATAACATAAACCTTGATCACAGACAACACAAATGCAATATAATATATGTTTCACACGAATCCACGTATTAAGGATACTTTACACCACACAATTACATCACGCCAAAGGATTAAACACTCAAATGATCCTTTGTCATCTCAACAATGTTGGCTGTTTTGTTCAATACACATTATACGACAATTTTAAGCTAAACATTCAACCTTGGGAACGAAAACTACAATCATACATACATATTATAATCACGCCTCTTTCCCGTAGGGGTAGGCAGAGACAACTTCTTTCCACTTGCTACGATCCTTACACACTTCTTTCGCTTCGTCCACTTTCATTATTCCCTTCATACATGCCCTTCGGTTTATCATGTTTGCAATATAATTTTTAAAGTCGCTCATATCTGAAACTATGAGTAAAAATATAAAAAAAAAACTTTTTGCATTCTATACCCATATTCTTTAATGTTTATTCTGATAGTATCTTTAAATCAAGCTAGTGCCTAAATCGGACCTGATCCTATGTGAAGGTGTGTTATCGGCCACTGAAAATAGGTTAAGGTCTATCTACGCAGAATGCGGAGGTAGTACTTTTTATAGGTACGTCGGTATTTAAGTGGAAAAATTGTACTTTCTAAGATGCACCAAGACACTTTGCTATGACCACATCGTGGCCCATCTCTAGAGTGCTTTTTGATTTACGTATAGTGGATTCAAAGTATAGATGGCACGAAAAAGGAGAGTCCTATGCCCAGCAGTGGGAAGACAAAGGTTGAGGATGATGATGATGATCAGATTCAAAGTAATGTTTAATGAATGTATTTTAATAGACCTTGAAAAGTTACATTGAAATATTCAGTTGAATAGTTTTTCAGTCTATTAGTTGACAATAAAATTCGCATAATGACAAGCCTATTGCCTATTCAATAATATTAGTATTTTAATCAGCTCATTTCAATTCATTTTAATGAAACCTTGATTTATTGAATTGTTATTAGTATATCGCATTATCAAATATGGTTAATCTATCAAACCTATTGTTCCTCTACGCTATAAGCTAGAAATGACCTTTACAAGAACGTATTCTGCAACTTTTTTGTCAAATTGATAATACAAAAACAGAAAAGTACTTACGCAAAATCAGAGATATAAAAGTAGATTTTGCTGAATGGACGTCGCCATATACATTATACATTCGAACGAGTCTCATTGAGTGACGTAGCTCCAAATTTGCTTTTCTTGCACTCAAGAAAAAAGACATTAGAATTCTCTCGAGACCTCGCATATGTTACGCGTAGAAATTTCAATGACGATTTCATTTGACTGCCCTGTAATCTGATTTGGTAATGTTCTTTTCGCTATTATTGTTTTTTTATATTTTCATTTTGATTTTATGATTTAGGTTTATTTTTATGATCGGAGTTTTTTTTAATACAAACGTATTACGTAGTGTTTAGTCTACTGTCGTAAAAGTTTGTAGCCTTATGTTTTGTGACATATGATATTAATTTCACAAGCTTTGAGAGGTGCACAAGCAAGTTAGTTGACGAGCGTTAATTTATATGGGATGAATGTACCTCGTACTTGTTAAGACATTAATTATTCTACAAATAATCTATACTTATAATAAATCTGTAGAAAGGTCAATTCTGTACATTAAATATATTTTTAAAATAACTATCAGGGGGTGATTAGTGATCGATACTGATGCCAAAAATGCAATCAGTAAAATTTTTGTCTGTCTGTCTGTCTGTCTGTCTGTCTGTCAGTATGTTCCTGATAGAAACAAAAACTACTCGACGGATTTTAACGAAACTTGGTACAATTATTCTTCATACTCCTGGGCAGGTTATAGTATACTTTTTATCACGCTACAATCAATAGGAGCAGAGCAGTGAAGGGAAATGTTGGGAAAACGGGAGAAGTTACTCAATTTTTTAAGCTTCCGTCGCGTGTGCAGCCTTAATCGTTAAAGACTCATTGATAAGCTTCGTCATCCACGCGAACGAAGTTGCAGGCACAGCTAGTTAAATAAATAAATAAATAATAAATAAATGCGGACAACATCACATACATTGCTCTGAACCCAAAGTAAGTAGCTATAAAGTACTTGTGTTATGGAATTCAGAAACAACGAAGGTACCACAAACACCCAGACCCGAGGCAATGTAGAAAAGTTGGTTTCTACATTGACCCGTCCGGGGATCGAACCCGGGACCTCAGAGCTAGCGACACCTTGAAAACCGGTGCATACGCCACTCGGCCACGGAGGTCGTCCTCTTAATTATTACCAAGAAATTCAATGCAATAGTTAGGAGTTAAAATAGTAACATAACGTTCAAAATGTTTCGAGTTTATTTAGAGACTCTAAAATTATATAACTAACCATTTATTGCTAAACAGGTGTTACCTTAGCAGACACAAAAAATACCTCAAATACTATATAAATCTATATCTCAATTTTTCAATGAAATAATTTAAAGCAGAATTTTTTTTCTGGAAATATTTAAGTTCTAAATATAAATGATGGAAGCCAAACAATGTAATTATCCTCTCTCGTGGTCTGAAATATTTGATTCCTAGAAATACTGTTTACTGTAAATATACTTTAATTCTACGTATTTAGTTTGTTTATGTAACTCGCTATGTACTCTAAATTTTGAGTAAGCGGTTTTGGTATACCTTTAATACCGGTAATTAATAAAATTTTCGCAATTTAATCCTAACGCTTATTTTGTTTGTAGAATTTTCTGCATATTTCAAAGAATTTTCGAGAGTGATGGTGCATATTTTATTTATTATATTGTACATGATTTTGTTTCATGTTATAACAATACTGTAACCAAATATGCTTTCTTATGTTGCTATTTTTATTTTAGACTAGCTGACCCAATGGTCGTTGTATTGACAATTTATATAATCTTGACCTGACATTTACAAAGAACATAAAAAAAATCTGATCACACGTGTACCAATTGATTATTATATAAAAAGATTTAAAAAATTCTTCACTCGACCAAAAATTACATAAGAGATTCCTCAGAAGCGTTGAGACCTTTCTTTTCATGTTGAAGACCGCCAACGCATCCAATCCTTCCTTGTTCCACCGCTGCCTTAATTAATAAATAAAGGCACGATGAAAAAAAAGATTAAGCCGACGGATAGCCGTTTCTTTATTAAAGTGAAACTATTAAAATTTTTCTTTTTGTACCTTTATTAAAAAGTTTAAACATGTTGGCGGGCGTTTACTGCTGACGCTATAGGGTTACTCAGTTAAAAGTTTATAAAAATGGCTTGAAGATATGAGTTGTAGATGCAAGGTAGGATGTTCTGCGATGTTCGGTATGTACATTAGTGGTGTATACTTTTAATGTACGTATAATGTTTACTGTTAGCATGTATTTTAACAATAATGTACAAATAATTGTAACATTTTTTTTTTTAAAGAGTAACCTACGGAGTTTCTTGCCGGCTCTTTTTCATAGGAAGGACACTTTGGAACCGAGCAACTAGAGTCAGTAGTTTTTAAGGTAACGGTTCTTAAGCGCCCTTTTTTTTTTTGATTTACAAGATATAAAAACTTTTTGATTTGATTTGACTAATATATATTTTTTCATAACTATTATTTGCACTTATTAGATTGGCCAATTAAAAATAAATATTTGGCACTAATTATAATGACACCGGTTAACTTTAAAATGTACAGCATATAACACAGAAATAAACAAAATAATTCTGGTAAATTTAAAAGGAACCAATTGAGTACATTTGTAGTAAATAACCACTTCTGACACTAATCTACATTTTGCAAAAAATCGGTTCAATTTTATTTTACAAATTAAAAATATCCATTTCGCTACAAACTTTTCTTCATAACACCGTGTCCTGTCCCGACCGATAAGAGACGTTGAAGAAAGCTTCCACGTAACATAATACGAAGATAATTTCTAAGTCGAATAAACTTAGTAACTTTAAACTTTCCTGCGAGTCGCTGTTCTCGAATTCACAAAGGTACTCTATGTTTCAAAGAAGATATAACACAATCAATACTCAACTTAAAAACGTAGCCAATAAAGTTGATATTTGTTTGGAGTTAAGTCTTTCATTGGGTGTAGGTGAGTTTTGAACAGAAGCGTCAGTAAAGAAAGGTTGGAAGTTAAAAAAAGCAACGCTCGGTCTTATGTGTTTGGCGGAACTGTTTTAACATTGGAACAGTAAGGAGTCGGTTCCGAGCTGAATGCTGCCTAGTCGCTCGTTGCTTTTCAACGCCTTTAATACTTGAACTAGTTTATTTTGTAACGCTTTAAGGAGCTGCTAATAAAGTACTGACGGAAATTGTTCGTTAGTTTTAAGTGCAGTTCTTTGGTAGGTTTGTTAATTGAATAATGTGAATATACACGTATTTTATTTTATGATCTTATTTCATTGATGAAGGGGTTTACAGAGTTGTACCATACGTTTTTTATTGAAGAACCTTTATTTATTTACGACAAAACATTTTCACTTGGCGAGACAAAAATTTACGTAAACAATTAAAACTCAACGATCTAAAAAATTTAATTATCTACTAACGAAAACAACTGCTTACTTATAAATATATTTTTTGGCTTCTCTAGCGAAAGGAGTAGTTAGAAAAAAGATTTAGTTGCTTGGTGCCATTTGACATAGATCACAATATGTCATCAACACAATTGTTAAAATGCGTTAGCGCTAAAAGCCTGGGTACGAATCTATGCCTTTCTGCAAGACATTGGTTATGTTGTTTATTATCTCAAGCAATATAAGATATCGTTACTTACAAATATTATTGTTATTATTTTCAGCCCATGTTGTCCCACTGCTGAGCAAAGGCCTCCCTCTCTTCCTTCCATTCTTCTCTATTGAGGGCAAACGTGGACCAGTCCTTCATATAGGAGTCCAGCTCATCTCGCCGTCTGGGTCTGCCACGTGGTCGTCTGTGGTTTTGTGGGATCCATTCGGATGTTATTGACTTACAAATATTACTTATACAATATTGTACCTTGATGTCCGCTCCATACATTCATATACCTTCATTTAGCGCTAGTTATTTATTTTATGGAAAGTATTGAAAGCGTCCATTAGACAAATTAATTATACCATTCAATGTTGTATTGAGGTAAGTAAAGCCTTACGGTTCCCTTCTGTATATATAGAGTCGATAAATAAACGTCTATGAATACTATGTAATGTGTATTACATAAATATACAATGTGCTTGTGATTCGATATTAAATAAACATTGATGTTATTGAATTATTGATAGATGAACGATTCGTTGACCTTTACATTAATAAGCTCGAAATTAGGCAGTAATATATTTTTTTACCAATAACTGTTTCATACACTAATGTTCCAATATTGTTATAAATCTGAAAATGAGTAAGTACCTACCTAATTTAAACTATCTGCGAGGTAACTTAAATTATAAAAATAGTTTATTAGAGAACTTTATTTATTCGAGCGATAAAAGTACATTATCATAATAAAATTAACTTTTCCTAAGACCTATTATAAAAGGTCTAAGTTTAAGGCTATCTTCGCTGCCGTGCCAGGTAAGTTTCAAACTATTTTTAAAGTCAATAATAAAATTAATCGGAAGCTTCTTCCGTATCGATTATACTCGGGTCAAGATAATCTTTTTTGATAAGAACTTTGATAATAGTATTTTTATGGATAAATGTGATGATCATGGTACTTTGATTAGTTTGACGATGCTATCATATTAAGACCTGCCTAGCAAATCTATAGAAGCTCTATATTGATTTGAGACCTCAATAATAAATAAATAATAAATGCGGACAACATCACATACATTGTTCTGAACCCAAAGTAAGTTGCTAAAGCACTTGTGTTATGGAATTCAGATACAACGAAGGTACCACAAACACCCAGACCCGAGACAATGTAGAAATGTGATTTTCTACATTGACCCGTCCAGGGATCGAACCCGGGACCTCAGAGCTAGCGACACCTTGAAACCGGTGCGTACGCCACTCGACCACGGAGGTCGTCAATTAATAAAATATTTGCCCACATTGTTGCTAACTCGTAAAGGATCATTTATTAAGACTGCTTTTCAAAGCCAAACAATAACAACTATAATTATTTACTGCTACTTCTTTTTAAAGAAAACTCATTAAATATCACTTCACATTACATATTATTATTAGACCGTTTAAATAATAACAAGAGCCAAAACGTTACGCCATTATAATCATAATTACCATTAAATACAAAATATTTCTCATTCAAATGAAAATGGTTAATTCACTCAGAATTAATGAAATACCGTTTCAGTGCAAATGCATTAAAATTGCATTGAATTGAAAACGATCTTTCGCAAAGTTTACATTTGTAAGCGGAGATTGCCTCGGCTGAATAGAATTTGCTTGAATTCAGCAATATTGTGTATTTAAATGTTTTATAAATATTTTAGTAAAGCTAGGAGCAGTATTTTAGGCTAATTGTTGTACCTGTGCACTATTTTTATTATTAGGATGATTGTCTAAAACTGTCACAGCAACAACAATTGTCTAAAATTACGTTGGTATATTTTTATTTGTTTTTGTACTATTGTACTAATGTCGTGGTGGCCTAGCGGTTCAATGAACGGATTTGTATGCACAAGATTGCAGGTTCGAACCCAGGCAAGTACCAATGTGGCTTTTTCAAAGTTATAATATGTTCTTTCTTAATCATTCTAAGACACTTCTGACAAACGGTGAAGGAAAACATCGTGAGGAAACCTGGATTCCAAAAATTGGGATTTGAAATCGCCAATCCGCAGAGAGCAAGCGTGGTGATCAATGCTCGTGCCTTCTCTATATGGGAAGGGCCTGTGCCCAGCAGTGGGACGTTTATAGGCTGGATTATTATTATATAATTATTATATTTGTACTATTGATTTTTTGATTGGTAATAGAGATACAAAGTATTGTGTAGAATTTATCAAACAGCATAACTGAACTATAGGGCGACCGCTTTTCAGTGGATACCAAAGATTATGGATACCAATAATTATGTAACGACTAAACTGCATTAACATAGTTTAACTTAGTTTAGATGCACTGTTAATTTCAATATTACTCACCACGTGTACGTTCAAAATGGTTCTGAATTTTTTAAATTCCTTCCGTCATTCAGAATTTCCCTCCATAACACACGAACATCACATCAAAACATTACATAATAAAACGGCTTCACTTAACACCTACAAAATGGTATGATAATAAATGATAATATTACGTCAATGTTGCGTGGGTACCGCAGCAGGCGATGTAATCCAATTGCAGTGCACAGTGGGTCTCCAAATCCAATTTTCCGTATCGCGCCTTCAACGGTCGGCAGGGATCGGTAGGGGTAGCACGCCCTAAAATAACATATCGTACGAAACTCAACACTCTGTTAAACGGATAGATAACTCGCCTTCATGTTTGAATATTTTATTGCTTTATTTTAGGCTGTGGCAGCCCTGTTTGTCTTGAAGCTCGAGTTTAGCGTGTTTTTTTTGGAACGTTTTCTTTACCAATTTTAGTTGTATTCGGTTTTAGTGCAGTTGGCTAGAATTTTTTATGGTACATTTTGTTTAGTTTACCGCACATTGATCGCTTACATTGGCAGTATTTGAGCTTTAATGCTGTTTGATGTTGGTAAAGCAAAGATATGTAATTTATTAATTTTATCTTGTGCAGTGCGATTGCGTTGAGCACGTCACAGTGCACAGTGGTACATTCTATTTGGTTTTCAATTTTAACACTATGTTTACTTTTCTTAGTGACAACTTAGAAAACTAGATAGTGGCTGAAGTATAATTATAATTAATACTGGACTGAAATATTTTTATCCCTGACAGAAAAAAAACATGTCCAGCTGCTAAGTGGTATTTCGTTAATACTTTTTTTTAAGTCTGATTATTGAGAATGTTTACATTGGAACCGATTGAAGCACGAACGCACAATTGAAGCCTTATTTGTCCATAATTTCGGAAGATATTTTATTTTCAACGTTTAAAAGATCACGTTTTCCTTTTATGGAAGTTATATTTAGATTATAAAAATTATAATTAATGATAGATAATATTTATTTTTGGTTTCAAATAAATTTAGAATTTGTAATTTCATTTGATTTTATTAATTTTAATGTAATTTCGTACTCTTTGATCTATGTCAAAAGGCCGACAACCGATTAAAGGTATTTATAAAATGTATTTATAAAATACTTTTATAAAATTTGGGCGTACAACGATGGAAACTTTTTATGTAAACCTAAATTAAAACGTTAGGAAGGTATATTAAATAAGGCTGCCCGCCCACGTCCGATAATCGGTGACCGATTTTTTGTAGGAGAAAAATAGAACACACTGAAAGCAGTAGTGCAACGCACACGTCTTACAAAAAGTCGGTCAGAATCGGCGGTAAAATCGGCCCGATTGTCGGACCTACAAGAAGTCTGACGTGGGCGGGCAGCGTAAAGTAAGTTTGAAACCAAAAACAAGATTTTCAAAGCCTAGATTATTCGACTACCTATATTGCTAACAGAGTTAACGTTTACATATCCTCCATAGCTCGAACCGTTCTGTACTAAACCTCTTCCGACCACTTTATGTAGGATAAGCGGGATAATATCCTTACAAAGTAAACTATTGGCAATCCTGACTCTTGCTACGTGGCTACGAAATACGTAGCAGATGCTACAATACTGCTACGATCGTAGCAAACAGCGATAAAAAGATCACTGTATTTAATGCGGAAATCACTTTGTCATTATTATAACGTAATTTAAGAACACCTTTAATGTTTTAAAAGATAATAGCTTTTAAAGAGTCTAGCTGAAAACATGTTCGAAATCTACGGAAAATGAAAGGACTCGATAAAACAGGTTCGTGGGTAAATGAAAAGGCTTCTAGGCGCTTACGTTGTGGGACGCAGGAAGCAGGAAATTAGATAAGGAAAGAATTAACTCTTAGAATAATACGGATGAGGTAAAAGAAAATAAAACATGACACAGACACGGTTGTGTAGCAAACACCTACATGTGGAAGATTTAAGAACTGACTTATTGGTTTAGCGAGTATAGGCTTGAAGGCAAAGATAATATATACTCAAGTGTTATTTGAAATTAAAGACAATTATTGTTTTAAGTGTCAGTTAGGGTCTAGTCCTGTTCTGATATGCAGATGAAAAATGATAATCCAGTCACTGAAATTGGGACTCATGTTAACAAAAAAAAAAAAAAAACTTTTATGACATGTAAATCTATGTGGAGATGAGAACATTATTACAAAATCAGAAATCATTTATTTTGCAAAGTGTTAATGTGACAAATCTTAGTTATCTCGGGATATCGTATTTGCTAACTTAAATCCTACCTCTCCTCACTAGACTTACTGAAATAATGCAAAGGACTTGTTTAAAAAAAAACACAAACTTCCAAAAGGCACCAATATCATCATATGTAAATAAAACGTTTAGAAAACCGACCCTTTCGATTTATCTTTCAATCACGTTATTGTTTTTTGTATATTTAATGTACTTATGATTGATGTTCTTTTGAAGAGAAAACGGTTGTTTGCATAGCATTCAATTTGTTATTAGGTAATAGATTATGTCAATGAAGCGAGGTCTTCGCTAATAGACTGGGCTATTATTCTTCCTGAAGACAGCCAACCCATATAGGAGATGTTAACGATTACTAATACAAGCATCTTGATAGATCTATAGGAATATCGGATCAGTGAAGGAAATATTTTGATGATTTCCAGTGAAATAAAGTGAGGGGCTCGTGGATAAGTGTAAGCAATACGGTTTGACCGATAATACAGGTTAAGCCGTGCTCGCTGCGGTTGGTCCGAGGATGGATGACCATTCATAACATACCAAGACCCCAGCAGACGATGATAAATACCAGTTTTGTGTGTTTCATGTTTTTTTACTTCTTCGCGCAAAAACTCCTCAACAGATTTTTATGTACTTTGGCATGCATAGGGTCTTGATGAATATATATACATACCTATATAGGGTACTTTTCATCGTAGTTGTATGTTCTCTAAAAGTATAGAAGAGGAATTAAGGTTTCGATAGGTGATGCAGACAAAGTTGCTGACATAAATAAAATAAACATGAAAAAAAATCTGTGGAGTTATTTTCTACTCTATTTTTCAAATTCAAATTCAAAATTCATATTCAAATTGTTTATTGCTTCATGTGTAGGTACAAGGTGTTATAAATACATTTAGTGGGTATCAACATGACCCTGTAAGGGCGCAGCAACTTAAGGAACATATTATATGTATGTATCTGTATATAACATAAAGTATTAACTAAAATTATGTATTATTATTAATGTTTAGGTTATAAATAAAATTCTCCATAGGAAAGTAAAAATTATACGTTTACATATTTTTTACATATTTATTTCCTCAAAAAACTCTTGCAAATTATAATACGATTTGTCTATAAGATAGTTTATTATTTTCTTTTGAAAATGGTGCACTGTATCTTCTTTTATATTTTTTGGTATTTTATTATATACTTTAACAGACATACAGTGGGGGCCTTTGTGAAATATTGATATTAGAATTGACTACGAATATAGACTTTCAAATTGGTATATCATAATGTATTTGTATCTTAATACGGAAGCTAATACAAATATCTTTCACCTATTCCTGAAAGTTTTGAGAGTCAGGTAAGGAAAATGGATTGCTCGTGCGCTCCTAACTAATCGATTGCTGCAATCTCTCACGGCTGAGCTCTACAATCTGAAAGTACCTTATGTCTATGATTTATTATGTATAATGTATTGACCATCAATGTCAAGAGGGCTTTTGTTGCACTGTATATAGTAATATGGGATATATTAAGAAGCATTTAACAACAGCTCGTGGGATAAAATAAAAAACGATGAATAAAGTTTTTTTTGGATATGTAATAAAACTTCATGTCTTATGTTCTATATTTTTACAAACAATCAAAATATCATCCCGATTTCACTTACTTTTTTAATTTTCGATATTTATTTTAATCGTAAGAAAAAGTTTTTCACGTTAGTATTATGCATTACACATGCATAATACTTGAAAAATCTTGTGTATATTAAATTATTGAACTAAAAAACTGTATAATTATTCGGCCATATATCACACTATAGTGATACGTCTAAAAACAGTTAACTATATGATACTGTTGACTTATCATGTATGTTGCGCATTCTAGTTCATTCACTATACGTCTCCAATCCACCGTAAAAAATAACAAGAGATCAAAGTCATCATATCACCAATAACATCTAATCTACACATTACTTACAGCTTAACCAGCTAAAACCAGTTTGTTTGATTCGCTCCAAGTTTTAGACTTTGCATGTCGCGCCATTGTTATCGCAGCGAGAACAACAGATTGGGCCTATACAGTCTCCTTGTTATTTTCACGGCAGAGTAACCGGTTGGATTCCATTAATGTCTGCTAACGACCGGACGCACTTCGGATTGGGGTTTAAAAGGGTTGAGTGGTTTTCTACAATCGTTCTGATAAAAGGGGATGGATGTTAAGCTTTTAGCGATTTAAAGATGTCCCATCGGGTGTATTAATACTGTAATCAATGAATTAAACATAGTCTACTTGTTACTGTTTCCTTTTAAAGTAACGCCTGCATGTTTTATTGGGGTTCGGTTTAAGGTGTCGTCAGTGAATTGGGTTGAGGGGTTAATCGACGGTGGGCTGATGTTTTTTTTTATTGGACATTTCCTCTTCCGGACGATTATTGTTTTATTTAGATTTTATGTGTTGTCAAGTTTAAAACGTACGTGAAAGTAATTAATTTTAAGTGTAACTTTTGAAAATTTGATTTCAAAATATACCAAAATTTAGTAAAAACATAAAATAATAATTCTTTAAAAAACACTTTTTTTTTCTATAAAATAGTTTTTCCTTGATAAACACATACATTAAAGTTGAACGCGACCATAAATACAAATAACCCTCAATCGGGCTTATTCACTTTTAGTTAGGAGTTTGTTTTGATTTCAGCCGGCTCCCGCTCGGCTCCCGCGAGTAACATTCTAAACAAAACTAAAAACTAACTTATGAATATTCGCTCGTGTAGTGTATAAGCTTGGCGGGTGTCAATCGTGTCCGCGCAAGCGCAGTGGCGCGAATAGCGCGGGCTTGCGTGCGGACCTCAGTAATTGGCCGACCGCCGTCAGCTCTGAACCAGTTCCGACCGGTTTTTGCTGTTTTCTTCAGCATTTCGCGCGCGCTAGACGAACTGTCAACGTTTATTTCAAAAGTGTTCGTTCATAGTTTTGACGATTAATTATGCACGGAATAAAATGTACTTTTAGTGGGTGTTAAAAAGTTTGTTTTGTTAGATTAAATTAGTAATTATGTAGGTTGTTTCAAACTTTGTAAAATAGTGTATGTTAGTGAATTGTATTTTAATGGATTTAAATAACACAGGTAAGTGTATTTTTTAGTGTTTTTAAATAAAATAAATCTTACTGGATAATATACTTACTAATTTAGATATAACAAAGTAAGAAAAATTTGTATTTATTTAAATTAAACAAAAAACGTGATGTTTTGTTACCAATTTTTTTGTTATTTTAAGGTCAAATATAATTCAAAAATAGATTTTCTTTTAAAAACTTAACATCCTAATTTTAATTAACATTAGCGTGAATAAACATTTTAATTATTTAGTAGGTACTTTTATTTATATAAAAAAAGCTATTGTCGGTATTTTAAAAACTCTTTCTAATAATTTGTACCCATTTGATATCAACGGATAAAAATTCCCGATGTTTGTGAAGGATCAATACAAACAACATTTAAGGTTTTTTAGGTTTGTGATAAACTTGAACTGATCTTACAATAATAAAAATACTTTCGAATAATAAAAAAATATACCCATGAAAAATAATATTAAATATTTAATGTTCATAGTTGAGAAAGCAAAAAGTCTAGCGGGTAAAGTAAGGCTGTGAAGAAATATTTGAATATGTAAATAGAATGATAAGGAAGATTTTATAATAAAGGAGGAAAAGTTCCAAGTTAGCAAAGAAAATGGTTACTCTTTGCCTGCAAGTTGTCAGGAAGTTAAAATTAGAAGTATATCGATCGTGGCGAGTGTAACCTACATGCAAGTTGTTGGTTTATGTGATTTAAAAGAAAAAAGGTTAGGTGCTTGAAGTCTTGAAGTAAAAATACTGGTCGAAGATATTTGAGAAAAAAAGTATTCAAGTTTCAAATGCAGAACAGGTTAGATAATTGTAGTTTTATAAAAAAATACTGGCCGAAAATATTTAAGAATAAAAGTTTTCATGTTTCAAATGCAGAACTGGTTAGATGCTTGTAGTCTTGACGTATAAATACTGGCTGAAAATATTGGAGAAAAAAAGTATTCGTGTTTCAAATTCGGAACATTGTTCGATGTTCATTTATATTATTAATGTATCAATTTATTTGTATTGAATAAATATTTGCTTTTGGTTTGTAGTGTGTTCCTTTTTACCGTGTTTTTAAAGGGTGGTTATTTAACAGTGTAACCAATAAATGAATTGCTGCGGTGGTAATATTTTTAACAATATTCGAACAGACAAATGTAGCTGTTGGTTTAGTTGTTCTTTTTAATGTAAACTGCTTTTTTAAATAAATTTTGAACTCTGTTAAGGTAAGGATTTAAATGCCCAATATATATTAGAGTGACTTCCCTAAAAATATATTTCTCAATTCAAACACAGATGTACGTAAACCCGTTCCTTCCATGATTAATACAAAGATATTTCACCCAGGTATTAATTTATTTCCAAGAAGTATTTATATATTTCTCTGGAACACCGGTTGAGCGGTGAACTAATATTATTCCAGATGTGGAATTCGGTAAATTTAGTAAGCGCGGATCTAAGGCCCAGAATTCCCAAATAAATTTTCAAGTTTATAATAATTCTATGAAACCTTAATTTTCTGCTTATTTACTGAAGAAAAGTGACAGGTGAAATTAAAATTAAATTTTCATGTTTGAGAGTTGAAAGGGGAAATTCTTTTTCTTTCTGTTTTAACGCTCAAAGTAAAGTAGTAAGGAAAGTAGAGCTTTTATTAGATGGGTACTATTAAGACTAGGTATCTTACCTCATCCAGAGCCGTCATCTCCCTTCTAGGCTTTGTCGACTATTACTATCATACCTACCTATTTTACTTCACATAAATATAATTATCTTGTGTGTGTGGTTTTAAGCTGTTAATTCAAGTTGGTTATTATAAATAAATAAATAAATAAATAAAACTTTACACTCACGCACACACCCAAACATACTATCACACACGCACACTTACACTCACACTCACCGACATACGTGCACACCTACACAAACGCACACATAATACGCTCAGACACTAAATACTCAAAGCGTGCGTGCACTTCATTTATTTTATTTTATCATTTTTTTCACATTCCTTTCATCAAATATGTATTAAATAGGTTATTATCAAGTGTATCACATGCAACTGGGCGAAGACACTGGCTCCTGTAACACAGGTTCAACCTAGCTCAGGAGCCAGGGCTTCAAAAAGTCTGTTATCTGTATAATTTTGTGTCAATAAAGAAATTTATTATTATTATAATTGAGACTTACATTCAAGAATAAAAATGAGAGTCACATGATTTTATTTAAAGTTTATAGTATATAAGATACTATTTCCCTAAGTAGTGTATTATAATAATAATAATAATAATAATAATCCATTTATTTCAGGCATCAAGGCCCATAGTATTGCTATGAGATTTTGTGTTTTCTTTACCTACTAAGCACAAAAAAAACCTCTCCAAATATTGAGTTTAAATAAATCACCGAGTGTATTTTTCTATAGTTTTCACGTTAAACGTAGATCATATTGTGTAAGTATAGTAAATTATTTAGATATTTATTTAGTAATTAGACGAAACTCCAAAGAATGTTATATTGACAATTATTTTCGATTCAGTATTTGACATTTAAATTTACCTCCTTGATAAATATTCTGATATCAATAAGTTTATTATTAGCGACGATTAAACTACGGCGCAAGTAAAAATAAACTTAAATATTTGATAATGATTTTTGAGTATTAAAAACTAATAATTTTACAACTAAAAGGCACTCTTGCTTGTGGCAAAAAATGTATGAAAATAGACGTCAAACGTCTATTTTCATACATTTTTTTATAATATCTTATGCACACAAACTTTTCTCTCAAATAGCTCTATTCATTAGTGAAAATTATATTAAAATGTATTCGGTACTTTTTGAGTTTGTCGCTTTCACACATATAGACATAAGACAGGGGCCCTGCTGGGGCTGGGGCCCGGCTGGGGATTTTGTATTATAAACGTATAGTTACATCATCATACATCCGACTGTCATACGTTGATCTTTAGCAGTCGTTAAGTCAATTCTGACAACCAGTCTTACTATGGGATACTGTGTTACCCAGTAAAATGGGTTGTGGTCGTCAGATAGGCTGTCGCTCCATGTAAAATACGGTATTCAGCTGCATCCGGTAAGACTGGAAGACGACCCCAACATAGTTGAGAAAACGTAAGCTACATAATATAACACATAGCTAGGCAGATGATAATAATATGAAGTTATACATCCGACATGGACGATAAACGTTTGGAAAAGCATTATAAGTTACCGAAATTAGGAAATACGTATCCTTAGTTCATAACGTTTACTTCAAATAAACCATTTTCTCTAACCAGTAATTCCTTTATAATGCAGTTTTACATTAAGTCCCAAGCGCATTACGAAAAAGGTTGCACATAAGTTAAGTCTTGTATTTACTCAAGTAATGCTATAGTTTACTTCAAGTGGAAAGCAGCTGTAACAAATCCAATTACAACGCACTTAAGTTTCTCTTACCGTGTAATTAGAAAAATAATGGAATATACTGACTTTAGTGTAATTTTATTATTACTTTTTGCTTGTTTTTGTTGCTTAGTGTTTGTAAGTTAAGCTGTTATTGTAGTTTATATCACATAGTATTTTATACCATGTTTAGGTAACAGCTATCTATGAAAGCAAAGAAGTGTAAAAGGATCTAAAAAAATACTCTTTTCCGACTAAGTACACTATTTATCAAATGCTTTGTATTTTGAACTTATGACTAACCAAAAAGGAAATACCTTCCAATTGTAAACACTGAGAAACTCCATTCTAAGTATTTTTCAATTATAGTACATCAACGTACATACCTACTATAATTCAATTTCACACAGACTGTAGTAACTATGACCAGTTGAAGGTGAAACAAAAAAGCCAGCGGTCACCAACCGCGACCAAACTCATTTTATTCGCACGGCTTACCCATACAAAACACAGCTTCACCTAACCTGTCTTTTATTTTAAAAACATTTGTTTTTTAAATAAAATCCTTGGAAATTTTCATCGCGCTTTGCAACTATGCTAATATTTTGAATATGAAAGCGGTTTTGGTGTATTAAAAAGTATTTTTATTTTGAAGGCCCTTGATAGTTTTAGTAATATTTGTTAAAACCTCTTGTCTTTAGTAAACATTTTTTTGTGTATTATACACACTAAGGTCACTAAAGATGTTAAGGTTGATTGTGACAGGTAAACCTTAAAACTACTCATCTAAATTAATAAATATTTATCTTTCAAATAGCTACGCTATTACCGCGTAAGTACAATAAAGGAAATTGTTTTAATTAAAAAGAGATAATAGGAAAAACAGGTATTTTAAGATAAATTTGGGAATATACCTATGCACAGTAGGCTTAAAAATAATAGTTTTGAAAAAAACAATTTTTAACGGGGTTTCTAAATAATTTCTACCATTAATTATAATAATCAATAGCTACCCTAGTTCTGTGGTTAAAGGTTTCACACGTCCACATAAGCATGACAGGTCGGCGCGCTTCTAAATGACAACTCATATTAAGATGGGTCACCACCGTTACTCGGAGAGATCCCCCATGATTCATAGAGCTCGCTAAGCCATTGTCACGTGTAATGAGGAGAACTATGGTGGTCGTTTGACACGGAAAGTGTATGCTGGAATAACTAGTTGCTTTCGTTTTTGTTTTGAAACGTGTATAAGTTAATTCTGTGAATCAAATTTTGGTGATATTTGAGTATTTTTTGTCATAAATTTGGTCATCCCATAAATACCAAAGTATGTAATTATAACTCTTGTTTAATTGAGTCAGAAAAATGAAGGTGCAAAACAAACAGACCCGATACAATGTGTTAAAGTGGTTTTTTACAGTAACCCGTACGGGGATCGAATCTAGAACGCGACTCCTTGGAAACCAGTGTGTACTCCACTCGACCACGGAGGTCGAAGAAACCTGTTTGCTTATTTGCGAATCAATTAATTAATTTCTTCGAATAAAGTCATGATACCGTATAGCTCCAAAATTCAGCTGTCAAAACACAACGCAGAAATTTTGAAACGTTCCTACAATGTGGCTTTTAATCTTCAAAGGGATCGGTAGGGCTATTGTCCCTCCAAGTACTGTACCTGTTTAAATATAGCCCATTCTTTGAGAATGGAGATATTTTGATCTGTCCCGGTATAGCAACGAAACCGTTCAAATAAGTGACTCACAACCAGCAATATACCGTAACATAATTGGACACGTAATTGATGTATAGCCTAACAATCGATTCGTAAAGTAAGGCAGTGTATCCGCGAGGTAACGCAAGTAACCGACACCTGACGATTTTAGTCTCCAAAGACTCGTGTCTATGTAGGAACCTCTATGTGCTGTTAGTCACTCGAATCCTAAAGTCATCGGGTATCGGAGTCTTCCGTAGCCTTGTGTATAAAAGGCCTAAGCCTAAAAGTACCAAGCACCAAGTAACTCAATATTAATGAAGTGCGTCGACAAAACAAAAACTCCCATTTAATACCAAACTAATTTGCGAGTAATTAATAAAGCATTGCGCTCATGAATTTTATTGGAATTTAACTTTGATCAGGATTCAAAATGAGAGGCTTCGAGTAATAAACCAGTATAATGGCACCAGATTGGTACAAACTTGATTCCATTAATGTTCCACCATTCAAACTGTTAACCTATTGAGTAATTAGATTAATTACTTACCAATGTACGGGTAAAAGACGTTTTGGTTCCGAACTGATTTGTACGTAAAATATATTTTTGGCTTTCCTAGAAAAATGTTCTGTTTTTTGTTATGTCTGTGTCATTACATAACTGGTGCTGTGCTAAATAATTGGGCGTGATTAGATTATTTAATTGGGAGTGACAAGTTTCATTTGTACACATTTAGGTATTTTCAATATTGCGTAGTCACTTTAGCTAAGACTAATTTAATCAATACTAATATAATATCTATATAGGTACTTATAATAAATCTGTAAAAGTGAAAATTCTGTAAATTGAAAATATCAAAAAAATAAATGGCGGGAGGTGTTACTAGACCGACAACGAACCCAAAAGTGTGAAAAAATTAATTTTTGTCTGTCTGTCTGTCTGTTTGTTCAGGTATCACGCAAAAACTACCGGTTCGATTACGATGAAACTTGGTATAATTATTCTTTATTATCCTGGGCACCACACTGGGTAGTTTTTATCGCGGAAAAGTATAAACAATAAAAATCAAACTTAATTTTGCGGTTAAAAACTCATTGATAAGTTTCAACATCCACGCGAACGAAGTCGCGGGCACAGCTAGTCTGTATTATGTAAAAATTACTTACTGACGGCGGAATACTTACTTACTTTGGATTTGGATGCCGGAAAATAGAAACAAAAAATGCAATAGGCTATATTTGAAAATTTTTTATACCTCTTACTTTCACTTTATAAATCCCAGGGATCGTCACACCAATCAATATTTTCTAAAGAATACAAAGTTTTGCGTCAGTGCCAATGACTATGCGAAAACGAAAGACTAGTATTGGGTCGTTGAGCTCCCTAAATAGGGTTGAACCACACAATGACTGATCGATTTACGAGTATTGTCTGTCAGGACAAGTCAAATCAAACCGGAATCTTTCCATTTAGGTTAAAAATTGTCTTAGATTTTATTCCTTTACAATGTTTTCGCCTCCCCTTTTATGGGTTAACGCGTAATCGTTATTCTTGTATGTGTGTATCGATTTTGATGATGGAATTATGGGTTTGTTAGCAAATATAGAATCGATAGGTCTCATTTTATGATTATTTAATTTTTTTTTCGTTTCCTTTGACTTTATGTGGTATTTTCGTGTTAAAACTTTAGTAACTGAAAGGCTAGATACTAACACATTAAATTAGAAACGTATTACGTTTTGGAATGCGTATTTTATATTCGAGTAATTAATCATAAAGAACTCTGTACATTGAACGCTATGTAGGTGCTTTCTTAATTTAAACCACTTCTATCTCGCACTAATGGGGTAATGTATTATCAATGGTCTTGAAATTGCATTTCCACCACAAAAAACGTTCCGTTACTCTTTTCCTTGCAGTTCCCTATTTCAAGAATGTTACAGCTTGTAGCGGTTTCTTCTGTGCTCTTATTTCGATTAGTTACTCGCTTGGGTATTGGCAAACATCGATCTTTCGTCGTTTAGATTTCACGGGTTAACGGGCACTTTCCTTTAATAGATCAGTGTTGGAAGGTTAACATTTTATAAATTGTCAAAAATTGGTCACAAACTTTGTCGATTTTTTTAAAATAACCCGTTATTGTTATTACTTACTAATATTATGAATACGAAAGTAAGTCGTTTGTCTGTGTCTGACGTTTTTTGCAACTAAACTTCTAAATCAATTAAATTAAAATTGTAGATAACATAAGGTTATGCTTGTGCGTGGTTATGCGTGTTATACCTAAAATAAATAGCAATATCCTTGATATGAAAAATTTTATACATTGTTTTTCTAATCTCCTAAAAAAAAACAAAATGTATTGTTTATGTTGCATTGTTTAAAGCTCACTATACGCCACCATAGAAATTTACAAGCCCACAACTATGCATCTATATACCACTGGTCGCGTGATCCCACGCACGCGAGCCGCATCAGTTTACATAGCTAAACACTTGCAATTTCATACTGTCATGCAACCAATGATGACATTATCATATAATCTATGCTTAGCGAACCATTCCTATTTTATTTATGAAATGTATTTTTTTTCAAAATTTTAATCTAATTTTTAGGAAACTTAACAAAAAATAATTATGTGTCTATTTTATACATTTAAAATTTTGTGAATTTTGTGGGAGAAATGTATAGTGAATTATATTTTGTTGTAAGCATTAATGTTGCTTTTAACAACGTGATCAATCTAAGGCTATGATTGGTGGGCGGATTAAGGCGTTGATGTTATGTTGACTTTCAAAAAGTGCTACGACGTAGCCTTATTTGAAACAAATGAAATTTGATTTTAGTTTTAAACCAATTTAAGAAAAACTACGGGTACCTTAAAAAAAGGACCTTGTGAAATCAAATGTAATAAAGAGTATTTTTTTTAACTAATTACTGTCACTCGTTACCAATAATCACTAAAATAAGCAACAACATTGAACACAAAAGTAAGTAAGCATCGCTCATTCCCCACCCTACTAATAACTTAAGTAAATAAACACAAACAGAAATTCAAAAGCTCGCCTCGCTGCAAATATGTTCATATCAATGCATATTTAATGTAAAACTCACTCTACATAACACGGTTTAACTGCGAAATCGTTGAACTTAGTTTAAATGAAACCAGTCCGGTATTTATTTTACTCACGTGCACCGCATAAAAAGGTTCTCTATATCGTAATCAGAATACAGATCTATACAATCTGCTGCACTTTATATTAAATGCATTTCTGATATTAAAAATTGTATGATACTTTTTTGATCACAATGTAGATTAGTTACTTAATTAAAAATACTTATTAATACTGTACCACTGGGAATAATGGGTTGTGGAGTTCAGATAGGCAAAAGTTCCATGGAAAATACAGTATTCAGCTGAATATTGCAAAACTGGAAGCTAACCCCAACATAGCTTGTGAGCTATTCAACAGAACTTAATTTTATCAAAATTCAGATAAAATTATAGAAGAATGGAAGAATAGAATAGAAATAACTTTTATTTAGTACAGTACACAAGACAACACACAGAACATTAACACAAAACAAACAAGACAAAAAACAAGGAAAATTAAAAATAATAAAAAAATACACAATACTAGTAGCGTTGTCCAGCATACAGTACCAAAAAGGTCACCAACTCAGCATATGCTAGGTGTAGAACACCCAGCGCTGGTTTTCAGTTGGCAGAACGAGAAGAAATTGAGTCCTACTGACACTATTTTTCCGTGGCTATCGAAGAATATACTGATTCGTACACTTATTTGCTTTCATATGCTTTACAAAGTAACTACATTGGTTTGATCCGACAATTTAACGTAAAATGTTGCGCTACCAGTGACCGGATTAGTACAGCTAATAGGGATGATGACTAATTTTTATTTTTATGTCCATCTTTTAGATAAAAAACAAAAATTAGACACGTATTTTTTGTTTAGTCCCGTAAACAAAGAATTACGAAGATACAGCGAGTACAATTCTTGCGTGACGTCACGTTTGAGTACAAATTGTACCTAGCCGTGACGTCACAAGCCCCCACTCCTGAACTTTACAGCGGTTTATCTTCGTATTTTGTAATTTATTTGAGAAAAGAAAAAATATGTGTCTATTATATTTTGATTATCTAAATGGCGGACTAAATAAATTTTGACTTTTCATACCTAGTCATCTACCCTATTGCTTTACTTATAGCTTAAAATAGATCAGTCAAAAATTGCTTTACTTTTTATATCTTTTGTATGTTTACCGCTCAGTTGGCTATTTACAACTCAATATTTAATCATACATCAATATTAATATTTGTAGAAACTTGGTTATCATCATCGTTCATTGCGATTGCCGAGCTATCGTGGGTAGGCGGGCGAGGAGAATTAAGAACAGCGACACTCCACCGAACACATTTTGCTTCAATGCGGAGCCACCAGATTCCTCTTCATCCGACGGCCGCGAGCAAAAGAGCCCGGAGCATAGAGGCCCGGAGTTGCGTCAGTGTCAAGAAACGTCAACCCGCTTGTCATGTTTCAGCAGTTCCTTTTCACGTTTCTTAACACTAGAAATAGCGAAGCGCCTACATATAATAATATGAATGAAATAAACATAAAAACATTGTTTTCGTACATGTGTATTTTCTCACAATATCTATACCAAATAAAATGAACATAATACCATTTAAGGGTTCAATTCCCACGTATCGGTACTAAACTTCAAATCCATAAAACTACCTTATTATTGCCTTATATACGAAATTGAACAAAAATATAAAATACATTGGCTTGACCTGGAAAATAGGTTATACGGTCGAAGCTGTTGGTAATGTGTGGTTTTATAGTGTGAGGTCAGGAACTTCGGGGACTCTTCAATGATTGGTTTAATGGTTGATTTTAAGGATTATTTTTATTACGGTAGGTACAATGAGCAGTAAATAAAGTTTAATAAAGCGACTGTTACAACGCGCTGTCGATGACGAGTGTCTCGGCCCGGCCGGGCGGCCGGCCGGCCGCGCAGCTTGCTCCTGCCCCCGCTCCCTCGTGCCTTCCCCGCGATGGTCCATCAGTAGTGGTGTGCGTAGGAGTCACGACATAGACGCGTGAACATGGCCCCCGCCTTGGAAGCACCCGCTTTCAATGGAGTGCAGTGGTCCCGCGAAGTTGCTCAGGAACCTCCGACATCATCATCGGATAGTAACGGACATAGCTTAGTGTAAGCCCTTCTGATCAGTCCAGTCGCTGTTTTGATGTCAGCGACTCTGGAGATGCCGTCGTTGCCGGTGAAGGTGCTCGTGACCCTGCCGAGACGCCACTTGAGTGGTGGCAAGTTGTCCTCTTTTATGAGAACAAGAGTATTAGGTTTGATGTCTTGTTCCTTATTTTTCCATTTAGTTCTCTTCTGAAGTTCAGTAATGTATTCTTTCGTCCACCTCTGCCAGAAATGTTGTCTCAGTTGTTCCACTCTTGCGTACCGTGACAAGCGTAGTGTTGGCGTAGCGGTGAGGTCATCGGCGGCGGCCGCAGTGAGTGGTCGACCGATGAGAAAATGCGCCGGCGTCAGTGGGAGTGAGTCGGTGGGATCAGAGGACAATGGGGATATAGGACGGGAGTTCAGAATAGACTCGATTAATGCTAAAACTGTACTGAACTCTTCGTAAGTCAAATGTGCATTACCCACAACTCGACGGAGATGGTATTTGCATGACTTGACCCCTGCCTCCCATAGACCACCGAAATGAGGCGCGTACGGCGGAATGAATGAGAACCTAATGCTTTCATGAGCTGTGTAATTGATAATAGAATTATAGTTATTATTTAAGAACGAACTAAATTCCCTTGAAGCTCCTACGAAGTTTTTCCCATTATCAGAGAATATCTCTGCAGGTTTACCTCGCCTAGATATGAACCTTTTTAACGCCAGTATATAAGCATCGGTAGTAAGACTAGTGACTAATTCCAAATGAATGGCTTTTGTTGAAAAACATATAAACAGGCAAATATAGCACTTCTCCAATTTAGCTCCTCTCCCTTTACGGCTAAGTATGAGCAGTGGTCCAGCGTAGTCTACTCCGCAGCGATAGAAGGGAAACTCTGATTCTAACCTCTCTACTGGTAAATTGCCCATCTGAGCCTTTATTGTATTGCCCTTAATGCGGTTGCATACCACACATCTACGAACTATCTTCCTCGACAAACTTCTACCACCTACCGGCCACCATTGTTCACGTAATGTCGACAAAAGAAGTTGAGGACCAGCGTGCAATAAGCGGTGGTGTTCGTGTTTAAATAAAAGTTGCGTGAAGTTATGTTTACTGGATATCACTATAGGATGTTTCTTATCAAAGCAGAAGTCAGGAGAATTTTTAATTCTGCCGCCGACCCTCATAAGGCCGAGTTCATCTAAGAACAAATTAAGTCCAGATAAATTACGGTTAGATTTTATTGGCAAATTATTTTTTAAACGTTCATATTCACCAGAAAAAGATTCCTGTTGTGACAAGCGTGACAAAGTAATCATTGAATTATTTAGTTCCACAGCTGATAACGCACCGAGCGCCCGGTTTGACTTAAATTTAATTCGCGTATTTGAAATGAAGCGCAACATGTACGCCACTGAGCGTTTTAAACGATTTAAAGAAGAAAATCTATCGAATAATTTTAAGTCTGTATCTACTTGACATTCCATCGCAACAGTATTTAATTTAAGCTCGGGTAATTCATTAAAATTAATATTGCGACAGACAGACGTAAGACCCTTTTCCCAATTAGAGTTAGGTTCACGTAAACAACTAGGGCCGTGCCACCATAAATCGGATGTTTGAAGCGCGTCTAGAAGTACACCGCGCGAAAGTAAGTCCGCTGGATTTTGTTTACTATTTATATGTAACCATAAACATGTTTCAGTGAGTTCGTTTATTTCTACAACCCTATTCTGAACAAACGGTTTTAAAGAACTCGGTGTTATGTTCAGCCAACCTAATACTGTTGTTGAGTCAGACCATAAATAAACTTTCTTAAAGTTAATTTTAAGCGATTTAATTATTTTGTTATATAATCTGGCTCCCAACAATGCACCGCATAACTCAAGGCGCGGAATACTAACCGGTTTTATCGGAGCTACCTTGCTTTTCGCACATAATAGACGGACAGATAACGCGTTGAGTGAATCATTGTCTACATATGCGCGTATATATGCGCAGGCCCCGTAAGCGCTTTGCGAGGCGTCGCAAAAAATGTGAAGTTCAACTTGTTTGTTATCATCGCATTTATTGCCTATAATGTGACGAGGGACCCGTATAGTAGGTAAACAATTTAACTTATAAATAAAATGTTTCCAATTCAATTCAATACCTTGTGGAATAGGATCGTCCCAGTCAATTTTGCATAACCATAATTTTTGTAATATAATCTTTGCAATAATGATTGTCGGTGCTAGCAGGCCTAATGGGTCGTAAATTTGTGAGACGATCGATAAAATCGTTCTCTTGGTTATGACCGTACCTTGTTGATCTTCAAGGTTTGTTGTAAAATACAGTTCATCGCTCGTGCTGAACCAGCCTAACCCTAAAGTTTTATTTTGGCAGTTTTCTCCTAAAGACATTTCTTTTGATGAACTATTTGCTTCAACCGAAGCGTCGTGATTAAAGTTAAATACCCACTTACGCAACATAAAACATCCCGAACCTAAAACTTTAAAAACACTATCGCAAATATATCTTAATGTATTTTTGTTATCATGACCCGTAATGAGGTCATCTACGTATATGTCTTCCTTAATTACTCGCGCGATGACGTCATCGTTGCATTCTTCAGCCAGCTGTCTAATACATCGCATGCTAAGATACGGCGCGCACGCAGTGCCGTATGTCACCGTGTTAAGCTGGTATATACCGATCGGATCTGAAGGATTTTTTCTCCACAAAATACATTGCAAATTACGGTGGTCAGGCTGTATAAGTACCTGCCTAAACATCTTTTCGACATCGGCACAAGCAATGTATCTATATTGCCTAAATCGTAACAGAATTGCAAATATGTCATTTTGCAAGATAGGGCCTGGTAATAGAATATCATTTAATGATTTACCACTAGTTGATTTTGCACTTGCGTCAAACACCACTCTTAATTTAGTGGTGCTACTATTTTCCCTGAAGACACCGTGATGCGGCAAAATATAAGTAGGAGAAGTGTATGAATTAATGCGACTCATGTGCCCCAGGTCTAAATATTCTTGCAAAAACTCACAGTACAGTTTTTTGTACTCTGGTGCGCGTGCTAGCTTACGTTCGAGTGATCGAAACCGGTTCTCGGCTAACGTAAATGTATCACCTAAAGAGTCAGCTGACTCGCTTAGCGGAATGCGCACAGAAAACCGACCTTTATCATCGCGTAACGTTGTGCTAGAAAATAAATTTTCGCATGCACGTTCATCTTTGGAATAATTATAATTATTAGTGGTGGGAATTGTAACTTCTTCTAACTCCCAAAATTTTTTAAGTTGTTTATCAAGTGTTTGTGTAAAATTACACTGAATCTGATTAATGCGCAAATTCTTTGTTTGTATTGGACCGGATATAATCCACCCCAGTTTTGTATTCTGGAGACAAGGTCCCGCAGGCAATCTAATTAAACCTTCGTTTAACAATTCCCAGAATAAATCTGCACCGATGAGAAGCTGAATTTCATGAGGCGAATAAAAGTTTGGATCAGCTAAGGTTACGTTATCCGGAATGTTAAAGTTAATATTTACGCTAAGCGAAGGTAACTGTGCAATAATGTGAGGAAGAACTAAACATTTTAAGCGTTTATTGTAATCGCTAGTTTTGGACCTCAATTGAATTTCACATGATTGCGTGGACTGTGTAGCACAGTGTCCTACGCCTGTGACTTGAACAGTGGACTGTAACATTTTAGTATTTAATTTTTTGCATAAAGGCTCAGCAATAAAACATTGTTGACTCCCACTATCGAGTAATGTGCGAATAGTGTGGTATTTATTATGGTTGTCGGCGATCTCCACTAAAGCTGTCGACAACAAGACAGGCTGCAATGTTAACGAGTGACAGCTGTTGTCTTGTTTATTTGTCGCGTGAGCTACCGAATGCAACAACGCGGTCTGTGAATTGCCCGCACTAGGCTCATCCCGCGACCTTGCTTGTGATGATTCATTGGCTACTTTAGAGTCGCAATGAAGTACCGAATTATGTTTTAAATTACATTGTCTGCAGGGCCCGAACCAACAGTTTATTTCAGTATGTCCGGCCCGCAAACAATTGCGACAAAGTTTCTTTTCATCGATAAATTTAGACTTATCATTTACCGATAGATTTAAGAACTTGCTACATGAATAAAGCGCATGGTTAGCATCACACATGTTACAAACGCGAGAACGTTTTGAGTTCCTAGATACCATATTGTTATGGCTTTTATTTGATTGCGTAGCAAAATAACTATGAGTGCTATGATTGACTTGATTCGACAGCGGTTTTTTAGAGTTGATTTCTACTGTTTTATGGCTATTCACTTTAATCATCTCCAGCATATCTGCTCGATTTTTAAGGAATTTAAGGAAATCAACTAATGTGGGTTTCGCGAAAGTACCCTGCAATTCATTATTTAAATTCCCCTTGTAATTTTCCCATTCCCTTTCTGTAGAAACATCTAACTTCGATCCTATAAAGAAAATGACTATGGAATCCCATGATTCCGTGGGTTCTCCTAATATTTTTAGCGCTCGCAGATTTCTAAGAATACTGTCAATTAATTTCCTAATTTGAGCTGAAGATTCTTTGGTCATAGACTGCATAGCAAATAAAGCCTTAAAATGATTGTGCAACAATAAACGATTATTATTATAGCGATTCTCAAGCAAATCCCAGGCAATACAATAATTGTCAGCGGAAAACTCTAATGACTTAATGACCTGCAAAGCATTACCAGTGAGGGCAGAACGCAAATAATGAAATTTTTGTATTTCATCTATATCTTTCGAATTATGAATAAGCGATAAATATGTGTCTTTAAACTCCAACCACTGATCATATGAGCCATCAAAGGAGGGTAGCTTAATTGTGGGTAGTTTAATGGAAAGGGAAGATTTAGAAGCTGATTCCTGTGCATTAGATGAATCCTTTTGAGCTAGCAAGCATTTGGCATTAGCCACAGTGGAATAATACCGATTTTCAAAAGACTCCCTTTCTTCTAATTCTACCGCTAACTGACTATCTGTCACCTTAAGATCTATTTGATCTTGAATTTCCGAAAAATTTAACAATAAAGTTTCCGCCGTTTGCATACGAACTTGTAATTCCGTTTTCTGAGCATTATTTACAACACCGCATTCTAAGGAATTAATATATTTTACGAACAAAGACAATTTACCTTTAACTATGCCTCGCTTTTTTACTAATTCTTTAACTACGTTAACTGTTATCTCATCAGACTCGACCGTAAGGGTTTGCCGTTCTTTCGTCATTTCGGTAGCTATGAAGACAAAGGACAAGTACTTACAGTTTGAAAACAGCCGTTGACTCTCCGACGAGAAGTGGGTATGCTCAGGCGATCACCGCGTAACGGTCACTGTAATTTTTAACATTAACAAGATTTAGCACTATTCGTTTTTAGTTGGGAAACTGGAAAGGAGTTACTGGCCTCTTAGTTGCGCTGATCTTGGCTATAGTCTTCCTGCAGCGATCCGGTTCGAAGGTCCATATGTTGGTAATGTGTGGTTTTATAGTGTGAGGTCAGGAACTTCGGGGACTCTTCAATGATTGGTTTAATGGTTGATTTTAAGGATTATTTTTATTACGGTAGGTACAATGAGCAGTAAATAAAGTTTAATAAAGCGACTGTTACAACGCGCTGTCGATGACGAGTGTCTCGGCCCGGCCGGGCGGCCGGCCGGCCGCGCAGCTTGCTCCTGCCCCCGCTCCCTCGTGCCTTCCCCGCGATGGTCCATCAGTAGTGGTGTGCGTAGGAGTCACGACATAGACGCGTGAACAAAGCTATTGGTCGACTAACCTATCACAAGTTATGCTGTAGGCAAGTAGCTGCGAACTTTAAAACCGATACATTATGCAACAAGTTGGTCTCGTGCGGCCTACCTCCACGGTGTGTGTTGTCTAACTAGTTTACCGTCTTTTGTCATTTGTTTGTTTCTTCGACACTTACCGGCTAATTCGATTTGAGGAGTTTGTTGTGATAAATGGTTAGGTTGACTAGTTTAGTTTGTTCATCAGTTGGCGGAAATACAGATTCCAGATTCATCTCAATCTTCTTTTGGAGATGAACGTTTGATATGAGAGTATAGGTACAAAAAAATATTGATTAAGGAATTAATAAATCTCTTAAACATAATAATATATGTATATTTTTTCCAAGCTTGTATTTTTCTAACATGGAACTGTCTTCAGTCATGCGTTAGTCCTTTAATCTTAAATTTAACATAATTTTAGCGGACAAATAATTTATAAATGAAAAAGGAGCATTATAATTACGTGTTCCTTATATGAGAGTTATTCGACACACAGCAGCATCTGTTCCCTCATAAACACCTTAAAATAATTTCCACAATACAGATTTCGTATAGAAGAGCGTGATAAAAGTTTTCGTATATTCGTTATTGTTGTGGTCCGATAAGCCGCTAGGGTCTGAAAAATATTGCCCCTTTATGTTTACACATTAACGTTCGGGTTCGGACCTAAATGTTGTAACAAGGACCTTAGTTAAGGTCCCAAAGAATATTACGGTGCTTTGTTTATTTACAACCAACATTTTATTTTGTGATTAACTGTTGGGATTTATTGTATGGTGTAAGTGAAATTGCTGGCCTGACTTTATTAGGATTTACAGTGGACTGCGATGTTCTTAAAAAGGTCAGAGCAGACCAGATTTCATATGTATACTGTTTTAAATAATGTTTTTTATAACTGAAAGAGCTTACTTACCGCTTACTATTTGAAAATAGATTTGAACATAACGTGACAACTTATAATGTTTTACTGCAATTACAAATTTATTTTTTTATTAACAATTTAATACTTAAATCTAATATAACAACAAACACTAACAACTGTACTAAAATGAAATCTTATATCTATACTTATAATAAATCTGTAGAAAGGTCAATTCTGTACATTAAATATATTTTCAAAATAACTATCAGGGGGTGATTAGTGATCGATACTGATGCCAAAAATGCAATCAGTAAAATTTTTGTCTGTCTGTATGTCTGTCTGTCTGTATGTTCCTTATACAAACAATGGTACAATTATTCTTCATACTCCTGGGCAGGTTATAGTATACTTTTCATCACGCTACAATCAATAGGAGCAGAGCAGTGAAGGAAAATGTTGGAAAAACGGGAGAAGTTACTCAAATTTTTTAAGCTTCCGTCGCGTGTGCAGCCTTATTGGTTAAAGACTCATTGATAAGCTTCGTCATCCACGCGAACGAAGTTGCAGGCACAGCTAGTAAATAAATAAAACTAACACGCGTCAAAAAACTCAACGCCATAATAATATAAGTTACATTAAAATCAAGCAAAATAGTCGATTTGGTGCCAAGTGTGAACACCCGTTCAGACTTTGAGACAGAAATTTCTTATTAAGAATTTAATTGAAAATGCGAAACCTACTGGAATGCGTTATTGGATGTTTCATATGGATTTATCGAGAAGACAGTTTTAACACTCGGTCAGTGAGTCCATTTACGAATGTTACAAAAAAAAATAAAAAAAACATGTATTTTTCTTGAATGTTTTTAGTTTTGAACCGAGAATATGGCATTTATTTTACAAAAAAAAATAATCTGAAAGTCGATTTAAATAGAATCTTTCAGTTCCAGTTAATACCATCAAAACGGCAACGTCGCTAGCTGTCATTGATGCGCATTTAATTACCTACATTAACATTTTTTCAATAACCTAATGCAGTG
Source organism: Autographa pulchrina (assembly GCA_905475315.1). Lineage (NCBI taxonomy): Eukaryota > Metazoa > Arthropoda > Insecta > Lepidoptera > Noctuidae > Autographa > Autographa pulchrina. The sequence continues at coordinate 12,780,407 of FR997771.1, read as the reverse complement.
CGGCGTTGCCATTCCTCTCACTATTTCTCATTAGTCGGTATGCAATTGGGTACTTGACTTTTCATTCATTTAGTCTATATAGCTCCCTGAAATAGTGGTGAGCCGTGAATAGCTTCTTTTTTTTCTTCTTTCTTCTGACTCAAAAGAGTTTTTAATAAAAGTTACCATACGTTAGCGTTTATGAGCGTAATGTTTCATCTTACATTTCCCGAAAGGGTTGGTAGAATTACTTCTGTAGTTTATTGCAAGTTCTATGAAGACTGAGTAATACGGAACGAGCTTTAGCCTTAAAATCTGGTACGGTCTTATCTAAATATGAGGAAGTTAGTTTGTTTCGTCGTTGAATACGCATAGAAAGAGCAATGTTATTAATGGAAACTTTCTGTCTCTCCAATTACTGTTACTTTACTTACTTTTACTATTATCTTTATTAATACTCTATTATTATTATCTCTTTTTAAACATTATCGTCCCCACTGCAGGGTAAAATACTAAGATAAATATATGAAAAAAAGAATAAAAATTAGTTGTGTCAAAAAAGAGTAAATTAAAATTTATATGTAGCTTTACTTTTTCGGTTGGATTACTACCTGCTGCCCTGAACATAAGTAAACCCCTTCAAGGAGAACCGGTTTATCTGCACAGGGTGTATACAAAAGAAACTATCACAGGATATGAGCGACCCATTGTATCACACTATCCGGAGCTGCACGCGACATATTTATAAGACACGTAACAACCTAAACCAGCGCTTGCATAAATAGGGACAATATTTTTCAAAGATTTTGTGATTTTTCGTTTAGTTTATAACCGTTTGTAACGGTTTAAGTTTTTGGTGCCTTACTGTCTCTTTTTTTTTGGCCTTTACTTGACAATTTAGGTTCAAAGAGCTTTAAAAACTATATCTTAACATCATTATAAGTAATTCTATCTGTAAAAGAAGAAATAAAAATATTTATTATATTAAGTGATAAATCTCGTGATTCACATAACAATTCAAGTCATAGAAGGGGAGGATGCTAATCGCAATCTATATTTTTAAATAGTTAATTTAAGAATTTAATTAAGTTTAGCACCTTTATTTGAAGATTCCTCTTGTTTTTTTTTTCTGCATTGTGATGCAGAAACGAATGACGTCACGTATGAGTACCGTGTTGTTATTTTCTCCCATTTAATAATAAATTCTGCGCTTAACACGAATGTAAAACATTTAAATATTCTCTTTTTTGCTTTTGGTATAAAAATAGGAGCTAACTGCTTATATCTGGTCGTCATAATCTCCTTAGCGTGAATTTGAGGATTGTTCAAACTATCGGTTGTGGAGCAATCTTCCGGCCGATCCTTTAACACAAGCAATAAGGAAAACCCACATGAAGATAAAAATGTGATGGCAATGGGGTTTCTTGGGGTTTTAGTAATAATCTTACTAATACTATGAATGTAAAAGGAAGTGACGACTGGTAAGAAATGGACCTCTGTTTCTATGTGTAATATCCAAAGAGATGCCTAGACACAGTTTACATATAAGGTTGAAAATGATCAAGTGTTTGTCTGTCTGTTTCTTCATTGTGGATGAACTGGTAAACTATATTATTTAAGTGAAAAGTATCCTTATTTATTTATTTAATAATTTATGTACACACAGAAGTTAAAAAGAAAATAATTACATATTATAAATGATGTACAATGGTGCCGCTAATATCTTAAGAAATCTCTGCCAGCAGACCCGCGAAAAAAGAAGTCGTGAATATTGGCAGTCATTGTGTGCTACTACAACAAAAAATTATGATTAGTATTTGTTTAAAAGGATATAGGATATAATTATTTTATTTCTTTTGCACTGTTTCGTTGGTTTCCTTTTAACAAATTAATAATCTGAAAGTCATGACTTAAAGAAATATAATTATTGTTTTGGCACTGTAACTCACTGAGACAAAGACGTTTTTACATACGCGCAAGTTGACCATTATTATAATGTGTTTTCATAAACTTATTCTTTCATTAAAAGAAGCCTGTCATGTGTTTTCCTATTACATTCTTACGTAAACAGCCAAAAAATAATTAAAATTAAAACTTTCGGAGTAATTACTAAATAATTATTCCGAAAGTTTTAATTGTTAAAAGTTTAAATTAATGAAGACATATCAATTTATAATTAACCTTTATTTAGTTAATATAAATGAGCATTAGATATTCCAAAATTAAACGCCACAAGGTATTCTGGATGACTGAATTAATATTAAATAGAATCTTAGATTTCCGTATGTAAACTAAACTGTTCAAATACGCCTAATTTGCGAGCTAATTAATAATTAATCCAGCTTTAATTAGCAATTCGCGGAAAACACGTTTTTAAATCGGTTCAATTTGAATGAATTAATAAATAATTCTGTTTGAATTTGTTTTCGAATGTAAAATTGTACATTAATAAATTATAACGACCTATTTGAATTTGTTGATGTTGAAACCTCTTTCGTAAAAAAATATGCTGAATATTGCTGAAAAACTAAATAGATAGGTTTTTTTTGCTTGGGTTTTGGGTTTGAGCTCGCTTAACTTACACACTTAATTTTCACAAATATTTATACTAAGGAATAAAGATAAACAGCATTAAGGGCTGATTTCTCCAACGCCAGATAATTTTTATTCGAGAGATTAAATTCGTGTTTGACAGATTTTGTTTTGAAGACCTGTCGAAAATTCTAAATTATTCCTCTGATAAAATTATCTGGCGTTGGAAAAACCAGCCCTAAAACGTTTTAATACCAAAACCATCGGGTTGTTTATATTAAAATTTAAACTATTTTGTACCAGAATAAAATGGAAAAATACAAAAAAAAAACATACTGGCCTTTTCATTCTAGATTGATCTTCCACATCTTCAAAGGTACTTATGTCAGTGGAAACACTTTATCTTTAAAGTGTAAGCAATAAGGTTAATTTTTGCGTAATTGTAACTTATATTTTGACGACCTCCGTGGTCGAGTGGCGTACGCACCGGTTTCAAGGTGTCGCCAGCTCTGAGGTCCGATTCGATCCCCGGACGGGTCAATGTAGAAAATCACATTTCTACATTGTCTCGGGTCTGGGTGTTTGTGGTACCTTCGTTGTATCTGAATTCCATAACACAAGTGCTTTAGCAACTTACTTTGGGTTCAGAACAATGTATGTGATGTTGTCCGCATTTATTTATTATATTCCACCGTATCGTAATTATAATAAAATAATTATATTGTTCGATCGGTGGTGGGTCCGACCGATAAGTTCGATGTCGCGGTGGGTTTGCACCAGGGTTCGGCTCTAAGCCCTTACCTCTTCCTGCTGGTAATGGACGCTTTAACGTCCGGTCTGCAGGGTGAGGCCCCCTGGTGCATGCTATTTGCTGACGACATTGTACTTGTTGGCGAGGATCCACTGGAGGTTCAGGGCAGGCTGGTGGTGTGGCAGCGGAAGTTGGAGGGGGTAGGCTTGAAAATCAGCAGAACCAAAACGGAACACATGTTCTGTGATTTCGGCGGTCCCTCCGCTTTTGCTCCAATTTCCTTGGATGGAGAACCACTGCCGGTTTGCTCTGACTTTCGCTACCTCGGTTCCGTCATCCAAAATGATGGCGAGATCGACCGAGACATCAAGCATAGGATCAGCTCAGGTTGGTTTAAATGGCGACAGATGACTGGGATGATTTGTGATCCGAAGATGCCCGTAAAGTAGAAAGGGAAAATGTATAAATCGGCTATAAGACCTGTATTGATGTATGGTTCAGAATGCTGGGCAGTGAAAGGGATGGATGAAAGACGATTGCATGTTGCTGAAATGAGAATGCTTCGATGGATGACTGGAGTAACGAGATTGGATAGGATAAGAAATGAGTATATTAGAGGAAGCTTGAAAGTAGCGCCCGTGAATGAAAAGATAAGAGGTCACCGTTTGTCGTGGTATGGACATGTCATGAGGAGGGATGAAAGTCACGTAACTAGACGAGTTATGAGTATGAATGTGGATGGGTATACATGCAGAGGAAGACCAAAAAAGAGATGGATGGATTGTGTGAAAGATGATATGAGAAAGAAAGGAGTGAATACTGAGATGACAAGTTGTAGAGATGAATGGAAGCTGAATACGCATTGCGCCGACCCCAAATAATTGGGAACAGGGCAGGGAGATGATGATCGTAATTATAATAAAACTCATCAAAAACTTTATTTTCGAGGCTACTGATCCGTCTGAAGCCATTCATAATATTTTCTTTGTTTTCCCTTTGAATATTCCGTAAAGGGTTGCTAGCGTATTGAATTGAATACACTGCATTACTGAAATAATTATCAGAAATATTTCGGAATGTCCAGCAATGTTTTACCGTATTCATTTCAGTTTCTCATAATAAGTGAAGGTAGCTTTCATAATTTATGAAATGAAGCCCATTTGTTGGAAAACTACATAGGATAACGCCTCTTTTTAATATTTTCATATTATATTTTGTATTATATTTTTAAACGTATTGATTATTTACAAAATGGTTACATATATGTATACCGTTTTTTTAATTGTAACGCGCAAGTAAAAACCACTGACAAATATAAATTAGCTACATACAAAAATCTGTTAAATCTCAGCCATATTAGTCGGATAGGATTATCCAATTATGATAAGATTAGCAACTACCTATATTGCAGGGTGATGTACCTTCTTGACTAAATTAATTTCCAGCAACTCTTCATAAATTAATTCACTCCCCATTATCACTTTAAGCCCCCTGATTACCGGTTTCCTGCACATACTATTTCCCCGCCCTTGAAAGTACCCCACCCTTCACCGTGCGTGCTGGCACTAAATATTGGTGGAACAAGTGACACGCGAGTAGCCACTGCCGCGGTCGAAGATTAAGTGTATATAACAAGCTCTCACGATATATTATTTTGAAGTTTTCGTTTTGCTTTTAAACCTGAGACTAAAAGGTGTAGGGTGTTATATGATGTGTCCATTTGTGTGTCTGACTGTGGCATCGTTGCTCTTAAAAGAATGTACCGATTGTGATGCGGTCAAACAAAAATTAGCCCTGAAAATTATTTTTCTGAAAATTTATGGCGGTTTCTGGAAATTTAAATATATAGTTGTAGAGTTATAATAAATAATAAAAACCTTTATTATCAGGCGACTAAGGCCCATAGATATATACCTTATAAACTAACGTACATATTTTATAAATACACTAGCGGTCGCCCGCGGCTCCGCCCGCGTGGAGCATTGGATTTATTTTGGATTTTTCCAAAATAAAATTTAGCCTATGTTACTCGTGGATAATGTAGCTTTCGAATGGTGAAAGAATTTTTAAAATCGGTCCAGTAGTTTTTGAGCCTATTCATTACAAACAAACAAAGTTTTCCTCTTTATAATATTAGTGTAGATTTTGTGTTAGTATATAGACTTAAACCTATGTTAGTAAACACTTCCTATGTGCGTTCAAGTGGTATCTGTCCGCGGAAGCGACGGAACACCACGCCAGCCGGCCAAAAGTCTACTACCATCACCAGGTGCAGGTAACATGAAGGTACTCGCACCACAAGTTATTTAAGTGGTTTTTAGGTTTAGTTGAATCACACTTGCAAACTTATTGCAGTTAAATTATGGCGAAACCTAAAATGCAAAGTAAACACGTTTTACTAAAGATTCGTTATGGAATTGTCATTTGACGTATTAACATATTGAATACAAATCGACAAAATCCGATAGATTAAATAGTCAGAATAAGTCATTCTGATATAAAATATTGAAATCCAGAACAATAATGATGTCAATCATTTCTTTTTCCAGAAGATAATAATTTATTCTGATGAAGGTTTGACAACTCATTCCAGTTTTATTCAAACACGAAATCGAGATGACGCATATATTATGTACGTATAATATATGGGCTTTCTGTGTGCGATAGATTCAAATTTATTGTTGTGTCATTGACACTTCAATTTTATGCCGCCTATAAACGTCCCACTACTGGGCACAGGCCTCTTCACATATAGAGAAGGCACGAGCACTGATCACCACGCTTGCTCTCTGCGGATTGGCGATTTCAGATCCCAATTTTCCCGATTTTGGACAGCCTGTTGGTCTAGTGGTTAGTGACCCTGACTGCTATACCGGAGGTCGTGGGTTCGATTCCCACCCAGGACAAATGTTTGTGTGATGAGCACGATCATTTGTTCTGTGTCTGGGTGAAATTTATCTATAATATGTATGTATTTAGAAATATATAAGTATGTTTATCAGTTGTCTGGTTACCATAACACAAGCTCTGCTTAGCTTGGGATCAGATAACCGTGTGTGAGTTGTCCCGGAATATTATTATTATATTATTATTAATTTTGGAATCCAGGTTTCCTCACGATGTTTTCCTTCACCGTTTGTCAGAAGTGTCTTAGAATAATTAAGAAAGTACATATAACTTTGTAAAAGCCACATTGGTACTTGCCTGGGTTCGAACCTGCAACCTTGTGCATACAAATCCGTTCATTGAACCGCTAGGCCACCACGACATGCCCATTTTATTATGTAACACGCAATAATTTTAGGTACTACTGGTAAAAAAAACATCAATAAGGAACCTACCAGCCTACATAAAAATAGTCAGGTTACTAAAAAAAAGTAAAAAAGCTAAAGAAGTTAATTCTCAACGATTTAACGAACTCACTTCCGTTCTTAATTACAAACTTCACAGCTGTAATTAGATATTTTTCTCTCAGTTACAATTAACTGTGAAAGTTACCTTAATTATTAATTAAATCACTTCAAATTACTGCAATTTTGTTTATTAATTAGTTTTATATCTCGTAATAAAATGTAATATTAGGCTGTTATTGACCCATTTTAGGGCAAACGCGGTTTCCAACAAAAATCAACGACTATTGATCACCATTCCTAGTTCTCTAGTATCGAGTGAATAATTACAATATAAACTAAAAAAATATTTTTTTAGCCGCTATCCCCTAAATTACATAAAATTTAGGTACAAATTTAATAGGTGTACTAGCCGATTTGTAGATTCGCAGTATTTTGTAAAAATAATAATGTTGAATTAAACCATAACGCTTAATAAAACTAAACACATTACGATGTCTATGTAGTAGTTTAATGAAATACACAGCTGGTTTCTTTTAAAGAGACCCTGGGGTAAAAAAAATACTAGGTCGGAAAGAAAAAGATTAATAGCTGAGTCATTTTCTCTGTTTGCGCCATGATTTACGCGGCGTGAATATAAATAAACCACATTTTTAGTACATTTTCTTACTCACTGGTTATAAAATGTTTATTTATGTTTTAGCTTTATGTAGCATATCTTCCGGGCTTATGAAATAAAACCTATTTTTATGGACTCTTTCGGTTCGTAACTTCACATACTTTGGACTTGTTTTAGATCCTTAGATAAGTTTATTAGCGTCAAGTTAAAAATGTATTTTCTTTGTCCAGATAATGTTTTTATGGCTCAGATTTTTTTTGTATCGTTTTAATATAAGGCCTTTGTAAGTGTGCCTATTACTTTCACTCATTTTCTCAGTGGTAATTGAGTTTACTTAATAGTCCATTGATAAATACTGCTATTTTTATATACGTTAGATATTGAGGTGCCTACACAATCTTTAGAAGTTGTATAATCAACTAATATCTTTTGTTTATGGAGTTCAAAATTACGACTATGTACTTAAAATTTTTTCAGATCAATACACTTACGAAACAAACAATTTATTTTTCAATTGATATTTCTACGTATTTGTTTTAATAGTGATAGTTTGATACAACGAGTAGTAGGTAGTAATAATAAAAATAGTGGATAAATAATCTTTTTTATTTCATCTATAAAATTCATTATAAGGATTGGTGTCAAAATCATTTTTCATAAAGCCTCTGGGTACTTTGATGCTCAAAAAGAATTCAATTATTTTTTATTAAATACCGTATAACCTACATTTTTACGGACAAGATAATAACGAAAATAATAGCTCAATTAATCTGATATTGGATAAGGTTAATTTTAATTGCTGTAGTGCAAAATATAATTACGGGATGGCCAATTGGACACAGGTAGGTAATATAGTTACTGGATAATAATTATTTCAAATACGTGCAAGGTATCATAATAATGTTCAAGGAGGTAATATGTTTTATACCTAATTAAGATGTGATTATTTTTTTTAATAACCAATAGGAATTCCTTATACAAACTTCGTTATAATATAGACGGGCCTTAAAAACTTTATTAAAAATACTTCTTCGTTCTCCTTTCTTTGCTTTGGTGTAGTCCGGCCCTAAATATAACATTTGAACTATAATCTATTTAATTATTTAATTAAAGTAGTATAATAAAGGTAGTAATGTAAGAAGGGCCCGTGGCTAAGTGTAAGCCGTATGGTTTGACCAATAATACAGGTTAAGCCGCGCTCGCCGCGGTTGGTCCGTGGATGGGTGACCATTTATAACATACCGAGACCTCCTCCGTGTTTCGGAAAGCACGTTAAACAGTAGGTCCCGGCTGTCATACATAGTTCTTTGGCAGTCGTTAAGTCAATTCTGACAGCCAGTCTTACTATGGAATACTGTGTTTCCCAGTAAAATGGGTTTAACGGTATTCAGCTGAATCCGGTAAGACTGGTAGCCGACCCCAACATAGTTGGGAAAAGGCTCGGGATATGAGTATAATAAAGGTAACGTCATCGACTAAGAAAAAGTCATGTGATACTATAATATTTACAGTTTAATTATATCAATACCAGTTTTACTCATATGAAACCATCAGATATCTAACCAGAATAATTCCTTCCACAATTTAACATTCCCAAAGTTTAACGTGTTAACATAAGCCCAGCGATACATCATATAAATGTTGGCAAAATGTTATTTTTCATTCGTAAATTACATTTGTACTCTCAACCGCGTTATACAAAATAACTTGGTATTTTCGGCGAGACAGAACCAACATTATTTCGTTCTAATAAACCATTGGAATAAACTTTCTTGTTTCTTTCCTTGATAATTGAGAGGTTTTTTATTTTATGTTATCCTGGTACCGTGTTTGCGGTTTGTTTTAATAATGTTGATGTTTTTGTTTTATTTTTGTATCGCTTATTTATGAGCATTTTCTAAGTACACGCTTTTATTCCAGTATTCTTTGGGATTTTGTCAAACCTTTTTAGTAGGACTGAATCGAGAATTACCATATTAATTATTTTTTTTATTATCGTATAATTTGGTGGTATAACTATAAAGATAAGTGACATTTCTTAAACAATTTGTATTCTGAATTACCTACTGTTTAACAAAAAAAAACTGTTGATGAATCATAGAACTATAAGAATTAATAGGGAAAATGGCCTTGATTGATCAATATCAATCGTAGCACTAAAATCACGAGGCCTCATTTAAAACGTTATGAAGTTAAAACCTTCACCTCTATATTAACAAGTTGTTGCTATCATTCCACGTTTTAAGGAAAGTTTTAACGAAAAAACGAAAACAAATTGCACTATTTTCCTTAGTAGCCCGTTGGGAGCCGAGCCCCAGTACTTCCGGCTCATATTAAAACTGTTATCGCACAATCTTAACTGCCCTATACTCGAAACTATAGCCGCAGCTGAAAATGATATACTAACATTTAATTACCAAACAAAAACCCACCGTAACACCCATCAATACGGTCGAATTTACAACGTACGCAGCGCCGACACAGAAAGACCCTATTATTTCTCATTATTAATTTGATAAGAAAAAATTCTCGGATATGAATGGAATTTTCAACTTTATATTTTTTGGGGTTGGGTTTATTATTGTCTGGCAATAAATACTGAAGTTTCGTAATCGTCTGATACAGTACTGTATTTAAATGATGGTTGTAAATACAGATAGGGTTTTCATAGGCATCCCTTTGTCGTTTGGAACAATGAAAAACAGTGGCCTCTTTGGTTAAGCCAGCTGGTAAAAATGTGGCCTAATGACAGGTCGAAGCGACCTCAATATGGGAACACTTCATTATTCGATGGCATTGTTTTCTGACAAAGCCAGGAAAGATAATACGGATTTTTGCCGAATGTTATGACGTCGTGTTCGATTGTAATGAAGTCCTTTTGGAGGTAGATAAGTAGAATTTATGGGTACTATGACAAATACTAATGATCATTTTTGGAATTCTACCTTATGTTTTGGTTGGATTAGTCTTCTTACCCTTACTTGATGGTAAGCAGATATCTTCTTAGTACCTTCAAAACCTTTTTTCTTAGTTTTGCGTTGCTATTAAATGAGTTTGTTCCTTAGTTGTTTTTCAATCACATAAAACGAACGTGAATAAACGACTACGAAACGAACCATTTCATGAAAATAATTGGTGTATAATCAAAATTTGCTAACAAAATATGGGTCAGTGGTCAGAACAACTGAACCATCTATTTTATTAAAAACAAACTTTAAACGCCGTTTAAAAAAAATATGGTTTACGATTAAATACATTTTGTCGCATTGCTTAATCGCTAGGTTTTTTATTCTTTATTACGGCTTTCATTATAATCAAATTAGAATCACGATAATACTCCACCGGGGTGTTTCGGTCATATCTGGTACTTATATCACAGGCCGGCAACAGTAAGGGTCTTCTTTTAAAAACAAATAAGCACGGGATGCTAATCTCCAGGGTTCGACGCCAAAATTATCCCTTTACGGCCTGCGCAGGTTGATAAGCAAATAACACTGTGTATTTTTTAACCCAAATCTTGGAAACAAAAATAAAACTTTGATGCCTCGGCATAAAAAAGAACAGGCTGATTTTCTCTCAGCATTAGGACAAACAAAACCTTTATGAGTACAGAGTAGGTAACATCACGTAGCGACAAAGGTATCCCAGTCCAAAACGCAAAAGGTAAACATTAAAGTTTTGGTTGACTGCCATCTCTGTCATTTTAACTGTTCTGTGGTTTTGTACAATGTCGCTTTACCTTTGTGTGGGACAGTTCGTAATTTGAAATTTGCGTGCGGACTCTTAAAGGGAATGTGTTTTTTTTTTAGTTTTTTCATGCGAACACTTAGAACGCTTTGTTTTTTTATACAAGCGCCTTTTATTTTTGTAATTCTAGGTTGCCAGTTATGCGGAGAATTTTGTTTAAGTAAATTATATCGCCGTATGTTTCTTTGTTCTAGCTTCTAACTGAATAACGAAAAACCCAAAACGAAATGCAACATTAATGTTTTGGAAAGAATACAAAATATTCATTTGTTAAAAAACTAAAAAAAAACTATATTTTAAAATAAATAAAATCAATTCAGCAATTTCCAACACAACTAAAAAACAGACAAACACACACCTTTTAATCCTGCTTATCCATCTCGCCAAAACAATCAATAGGTCTACACCTATTAGAATTCAGTTAACGTTTCCCGGACCATCCCCGTTTGTCACGGACAGTCACTTGACTCCGGGACAAACACTAATAGCTTGTCTTTTACCGTTAATTAGTGGTAAGGTGTTGCAGTTTTTGTAGGTCACTAACTTTTTAGGGAGGTGTCATGTTCTCTTTCTAATTGAGTTTAGTTCGTTTTTGGCTTGTATTTTTGTGATTCGCTTTAGGCTTACCAATAACACACAATATTTTTTTTTCATGGGAATGTATGTATGAGTGTGTAGGTAATTAGTAAAAAATACAATACTGCAAAAAGAAATTGTATTGATTTAAAATATAACAGTTTGGACGTTTGGGAATTGCAGATATAAATGCTTATTTTCAAAAACCATGGTACTCGTTATAAATATCGGAAGATAATTTAAATCAGCACCTCAAATAATGAGGCACTTTTTTATCGATTTTATTCAGGTCACACGATAACAAATTATGATTATTGTTGTGAACGCCTGCAGCCAATAAATACAAGTAAAGTTCGTTAACTATAGCTAAACGACTCACCGTACATAATTAATTTATAGAAAATAACGGTAACATGTTATTACAGTTTATAACGTTAAACACAGCCTGTAGGGTTATAGGCTGTAATTATAACAACTTGAGTTACAACCCTCCAAGGGAAGCTAAAAACGGAACCCGTAAACTATCCGTTAATCTAAGGCTTAGTTTACACAGAAGTGGTGATGTGGCGGAAACGTGACGAAGAAAATCAGAAGCAATTAATACTTTTATTTTAAAGACAACTACTTCGGGCGCCTTTAAAACGTTTAAAATGACTGGTCGTTTCTCCCCAAAATGACATTTACATGAAGAGGAACCGCGTAAAAACTAGGCTACTGTTTGAGACAAAAACAGCACACACTCACCTCGCCACCACACAACAAGTCTTAGTGTGGTGAATAATTGTTAAGGTATTGAACTTTGATTTTGATTATACTTACTTGCGGACTCGCGATGTCAAATTCTAATTCTAATTCAAGATTATTTACGATATTTTCTTTCACCAGTTAGTCAATCTTTTTAAAATTCAGAAAAACGTTCACAAAGTGACTAACCTAGGTAAACACCTGCGACCGTATACATACAATTCCAATCTTACAACCGCTAGGTTACTAAGACACTCCCATGTAATTAAACTTATACAAACTTATGGAAGCGACATACGTCCGTGCCAGACGTGGCACGCCTGTAAGCGCCTAACTAGAAGGGTTAGTTCTTAGTTCCGAAGTAAGCAGTCGGCAAAGATTACGATCAAAGGACGAACGATCTTAGAAGTGCTTCTAACATCTTAACCTGTGCTGTCAGATGCATTGCTAACTGTGATGTCAAGGGCTGTGGAAGGCATGGTTGGATGTTTCTTTGAGTGGCTTGATGAGGGGCGATTGTTTAGATGAAGATGTTGTATATGTAAAAGTGGTGAATAAAATGTTTTTGCTTTTTTATAAATGAAAAGAATGGAGTATTGAGAAACTCTTCTGCTGAAGGTCTTAGCTTATGTTTAGGTAAAACAATATCATCAAGTATTGAACAAGAGTATTAACTGAAATCTACGAATGTTAAGGTCGATGGTGTTCAGAAAATTTCTGAAAAAAATAAATAAATCATAGGAGTATAAAGATGAACATAATAACGATTAATGGTTTCTCCATTTAATAAAATTAGTTTGTAAGTTTTAGAGCTACAGCGGAAGATAAATATGACGTAAATATAAAATATAGCTACAAACTACATACATAAAGCCTACAACATAATTAAATATCTAGTAAGAATACCCAGGTCCTGTCCTTTGTTCATCATGAATACCAAACATTTAATAGTATTGAAACTACATACACCACACATACCACATTACTTAATAATTATTATATGATATTGTGACACCAAACTACCACAAAGTGCATTCAATGCTGTGGTTTTATCAGTCATTGATAGTATTATTCAGTCAGAGTATTACACCTAGGTTTTTAATACTGTACAATATATTTATTATGACTTTCCGAATCAATTTTAAATAAAAATAATAATAATATTCCGGGACTTCTTACACACGGTTATCTGATCCCAAGCTAAGCAGAGCTTGTGTTATGGTAACCAGACAACTGATAAACTTACTTATATATTTCTAAATACATTATATTATAGATAAATTACACCCAGACCAGAACAATTAATGATCGTGCTCATCACACAAACATTTGTCCTGGGTGGGAATCGAACCCACGGCCTCCGGTATAGCAGTCAGGGTCACTAACCACTAGACCATAAGGCCCGTCAAAAATAAATAAAATAGTTTGGTATGGTTCCCACTAGTTATTTTTTTTGTAAGGACAATTTTATCCATTATTTTTTTTGATTCCCCACTCCACCACCAGCTTATGACTAAAGACGGAATTTGATGTGAAACCGAAAAAAACCGCCAAGTAAATTGTCGACATAAATATTATTATTTATCCATTGAAAGGAAAGTTTTTCGAAAAGATTTGACCGCGATGTTTTATTTATGATGTTTTATATCCAATTCGTTTCTTTTACGGGGTAAAGGTCACGAGTAGAAGTTTCAGTTTGTGACATTTCAAGAAATCTTTTGGTGTTTTTTGTATCTATTTACAAGTATTTAAACGAAGTAAACTCATTCGAATTATCATTGCAGCATTTTATTTTGTATAAGAGAGTCAATGAGATGCAGCCTTACAAGCCAGACATCAAATGAAAGAGGCAATAAAAATACACCCTGATATTGATATTATTAATTAATTAACAAAGTATTTATCAGAGTTCAATCACTTCAGTATCTTTAAAACTAATTTTGATAGCTTTATTGCTTTATACCCTTTAAAACTGAAATTAAGATAGTATTGTATTAGATACTAATATATTTCTAAAGTAAACAAAGCCTCCGCAATTTAAGTTATGTTAAGTTCGGAGTTACACATTGGTTCAAAGTGTAGTTAAGTTTTGAAAACTAATTAGTACGTAAAGGAAGGTACACATAGTCTAAATATGTTCGTCCTTTCTAAGTAAATGTAGTAACATTAAAGCGATAAATGTGTAGGTATTAATTATTATTCTAGTATATGTTTATGTTTATTCCTTATGAGGAAAGGGGAGCGAAGAGACTTTTGAAAATTCGGTTTTTGAAGATAGTATTGCTGTCGCTCTAATTCCCCCCGCCCTCAAATTCGTGCGATAAGGACAACTGCAGCTCAGACCAAAAAACTGACGAAAAGTCGAGGTTTGGCTCTCGTCTATTTTCTCCCCCAATTCTTAACCAATTTTAAAGATATTTCATATACTGCATAAGAAAAGAATAATCTGTGCCTCTATTTTTTCCTTTTTTCAATAATCGTTGCCAAATTTGAAAAAAAAAACGCCTCTGAAAACTGCGGTCAAAATCGGCACTTTTTAGAAGGTTCTAGTTTCTTTAAATGTAACTTATTTTAAGAAAGGAAAAAATAGGGGCATAGATCTAGTTCATATTTATATTACTGCAAAAAATCATAGCCCTAAGTTCAGAAACCAGCGAGAAAACAGACGAGAACGTTTGTATGGAGAAAAGTCCACTCCCCTTTCCTCTTAATTGGTTCGTATGTAATTATATTATACTGCTAATAGATTACTAGACAATATTAATAAGAATAAAAAGAAAGAATAAAATAAATGTAGATAATGATAATATCACATAATGTGTGCATTTATTGGAATTTAAATTAAGTATATAATGCTCTTGTGCTTTGTATCAGAGATAAGGTAGGTATCACAAACACCAGACCAGTCCGGGGATTGAACCTGGGACCTCCAATCTGGCGACACCATGAAAACCAATGTAACCGCCACATGAAATGATTTTTTATTTTCGTTTTTTGCTTTTTATGATATCGCATTTAAATACTATATTACTATTAAAAACTAACACAACACTAAACAAAAACGAAAGATTAAAACTAACAAAACCACAATTACAGTCACGCTACTTTGAGTAAACGGTAGAAATTGTAATCAAAAATAATGGGAGCAGACATTCAAAAACTAAATGACCGCAACCCAATTACTTATATTACTTTACAATTGGCAAAGCCTGAATTCAATAAACCGGTAATGATACACAAGCCCACAATGCATTTAATATACACAATTCAAATAGCGAGCACGGAATATAACGATTCAGACACGTACTGTATAATGGTATGGATAACGTTTATACTGAAGGTAACCTCTTAAATTCTAAGCAAAAGATACCTAAATACAATAACAAATTTTACACAGTTATTAAGAATCGTGTTTTCCTTTACCTTTTTTTACCCAACTGCTTAAGAAAGGAGTATAATGTTTTCATGTATGTGTGTGAAAGATTCTTGATTCCACCGTAGCATCTAAATGCCTGAACCGATTCGGATTCAAGCGCTATCGTTAGAATTCGCTTCTCCTTTCGCGGGTCTCCTGGCAGAGATTTCTTAAAAAATAAGCGGCACCTTTGTACATCATTTATAAATTGTAATTATTTTGTTTTAAACTTCTGTGTGTGTACATAAATTATTAAATAAATAAAATTCTATCATAATTCCAAATGACAAAATTAATTTTTATTTATTAAGCAAAGCAATTCAAGCAATAGTTTCTGAAATCTAATTAAATTATCTGTTTTACCTAAGAAATATAATACTAATCTCTACTATCCCTGTAATGAGCAAAATGCCGCACACAAAGCAGCGTGTTTGTGAATTCGACTCGACAAGAACTTGTTAGGTTAAATAGTTCCGTATTTCTGGGAAGCTCGCTCTTAGAGCACATATTATCTGGAAACGGCTTGAAGTTAAAATTAGCGCATCAAATTTAAATAAAAGTACCATCGACATAAAAAGAAAGTTGAAAGACAAAAGTATCTACGAGAACTTTAAAATTTGACAACTTCGACGAAATTTCATAGCTTCAGAGTAGCTTTTCTTCAACGGCAAATAGGGTTTCTTGAACTATGATTAAGATCATAGAACGGGGATTAGCGCGTACATGCTTAAATACCTTTAGGGCTTAACGTGATCGCAAGCAGACTCTGCTTGCGACCACGGCCTGTGTAACCCGGTCGAAACGTCAAGCCCCAAAGGTATTTAAGCATGTTCGCGCTAATCCCCGTTCTATAATATTACTATTTAAAATTTATTATGATTAAGATCTTTCTCGATCTAAACCCCTTTAAAACAAACGATCATGATTGGTTCAACTATTTGGGAACTACGATTCCACAAACAAATACTCCTCCTTTTGCGTCTAAGGGTAAAAAGGAACGACTTTAATTCCGGAGCCACGGAAAGAACATAAACAAGAAAGGATCAAATATGTTAATTTTTCCGTAAAGACCGCACCATCCCTCTCAGATGCCACATCTTTCATAACCTTGTCTTAACCGAGGTCAAAGTGAAAGCCCTTTTTATTTTACGAGCAGCAACTTTCTTGATAAACTTGTCCAAGTGTCGCTAGCCAGTAATTCGCTCCCCTCGACCGTTTCCTTATGGTTAGTTATAGAATTTGCGGGAAGCCGACCTGTGGCCCAATTTTGGTGCCCCCTTAGACCGGTGCGTGACCTTAAGACGTAATGGCCAGTCCTCAAGGCTTTTTCTTATTCAACAATCTCGTATTTTGTGAGCGTTTCAGTTAAGTTGCCAACAACACGTGGTGTTGGTTCCCTTTCCTTTATAAAGTTGGGAAATGTTTTAAGAGTGGTGGGATAAATATTAATACGTGGATTATGCGCAATGTCTTCTGTTTGAAGAGCGTGAGTTGATTTTAGGATTTGTGCGAATGTTGAGTTGGATTGCTTGTCATCACATGTCTTGGAAATTATTTATCTACCTGTTACTTTAAGAGTCAGAGAAATATTATGTTTGCTAAGATTTATAATGGTTACATTTAATTTGTAACAATAATCTGACCCATTCCTTTTTTACCATGGAGAGTAGATGGAAACGTATATTAATATTGTATTATTTTCCTGTTGCTTTTATTATTCTATTCATTAAGGGTAGCTCTTTCCGTATTTTTGTTATACATATATGTACCTTGAATTCATCGTCTCAGCATTTACTTTATTAATGTTGTATTTATTCGTTGTTCTGTACATCGTTTATTTAGGTTAATTACGAAACAGCCCGTCAATAAATATTGAAGCGCGCCCATAAAATATTTCCGTTCGAAAACTACTAAAGCCAATAGTAACTAAATAATTAATTATAAGTGGATTAACCTGTCTGCGGATGCTAGCTTATGTTGTCAATTCTGGAAAGCTAACCAATTCAATTTAATGTTATAAATCTTTTTGCGGTTCAGCTAACGAGGAAATTATTCAAGGATTTTTTGTGGCTTTCAACTATATTTTCTTTGCGTTAAAATAGATATTTTCGTTCTTTCAGTTTTTTCTGGCCTTCAGCTTTTCGCCACAGCAAGCAATTATTTTTGTTATAGGTAACTTATTTCCTTGGCTAAGAAATCGTATTAAGAACTTGGTTTCACGTCTTAATATTCGTTATAGTTGGATTGGACTAGAACTTATTACTTAAATAGGTTTTTCCTAGAAATATGATGGAAGAGATATTGTCATCAGAGAATTGTGTCCAGTATTGATATTGGTTTGAATCGTATCAAGTCGGTAATAGGAGTTAAGGACTATAATTTTCCTATTCGAGGCACTGTAGCTAAACTATTCTTATTGGTACAAAAGATATCCAATTAATGATTATTTTTCTATATAAATAATAATGTATTTAGTAACTATTTAGATAGGTACATAATTCCAGTTTAATATTACTCACATATTTTAAGAAATGAGTAAAGAAACTTGAACATTAAAAAAGGATCAAATATTAACACGTTGTGTGCTAATGCACTAGCATGGATTTTTAAAAACGATGATAATGTACAGACGCCATAATTTATCCCAAATTTATGGAAAATTCCACTAATAGTTGCGAAATAAACACGAAAATTAAATTCAAAATAAGCAGACAACTAAAACACTTATGTTAATAAAGTGATGTCCCATCGAGTGGCTCGAATGTCGTGTGAGTGACGTATAGTAATGACGTCTCACGTCAAGATCTCTCTCCGAGCGGAGCTGGGTTCGAGTGCCCTCGACTTTACACGTACCTCAACTCACAGAAATTTAATCTGAGTAGGGACAAGAGGAAAGTAATCGTATTATATCGTATTTTTGTGACTTAGGCACTCGAGTTCTTGCGAAGGTGAGCCTTGATAAAAAGTGGGATAAGTCTTCGATTCTTTTGTCTAAACGTGTTCCATTTTTGTGAAGGATGGTGGATTGTCGATAGGTTTTTTGAGAAGAATATTTGCCGATCGTTTTTAGTGTAAATTGATATATTTTTCACTTTTTTCTTTAAATATTCCGTTACTGATGCTGACATTTGACAACATTTTATAGTTTAGTAACTATGCCTATACTTCATCCTACGTTCTGACTTATTAAATATTTATTAAAGTCTAAACAACATTTCATGTTTCATGAAATCCCATTTACTACAAAAAATCAACTGTCAGAGAACATTAGCTCATAATTTTCCACGGACACAACCAGAGCCAGAATAAGTCAAACAAAAACTTGTCACATTGCCAAATGCTTAACGAACCTTATAATGTTTGGCAGGCTACGTCATAATAAATTAATTAAAAGTCACTAATAATCAAAACTCGTCTCCATTACCTACAGAAGCAACGGCGCGAGTAATGAACAGCTATGCTTATGCATACATAATGTTCGTGTATAATTTATTTTCTTACCTTTCGTATAAAATTTGAAGACATCTTTAAGTCTTCCTTTAACATATTTTAGGAGATACGTTGTACACATTTACACGATGTTAAATTAAAGCCGAAACCTCGTACCGACCGTTATTAGTCGACCCCTTTAGGTTAAAGGTCGCGGGTTCGTGTGGGAACGATTCTCGTACGAACAGATATTTGAATGGCTTACAGATATTGCTTTTGATTTTCTGTCAATCTTCGTGGATAAAAAGAAAATTACATAAAAAGAAGTTTTACTACTGCTGTTCACTATGTGCATTGTTAAATTGCGTATGATAGATGATATCACATTAACATTTTGTAAAATAGGAACACTGATTAGTACTTGTTTGCAACAAAATAAACTCCACCTGCGTTACGAGATTCTTAAATAAAACCAAGTTTTCCTCGTCCATAAAATATTACAACGCATGATTCCAAATTACACAAGCAGGGGTAACATTATTTATTCCCTTAAAAGTTTCTAGAAAATTTTCCTCAAAACTTATGAAAAACGGAACATTAATAATCCGCGAAGGATTTCCGTAGGTATTATATTTTCAGTGAAGCGATGTCAGACCGGATGATTAGACGGTAGCACCGAAATTTCCAAGACCGTTTGTACGTCTTAATATTATCATAAAATATGCCAAATCCATTTAAGCGCAGTTTTTCTTTCCAGCTTACTGGCCTGAAAATATTGTTATGGTAGCTGTCGGCCATGAGAATTTTAATAATGGACGTTCCTTGGCCTTACATTTCTACGTGTTATAACTAATAAACCTCCGCGTCGGCATTTTAGCGATCATTTAAAAAACCTTTTAGGGGTAACAAGTTGTTTTATAAATATGTAAGTAGTTGGTTTATTGGTTGTTGAGTTAAAATGTTGCTGAAATGTGGCTTAGGTACGAAATTTTGTAGTTTTGATGCAAGCTCTGTTGAATATTTTAGTGAAGGGTCACTTTTAGGACGTAAGCTCTTTTGTACTGGCTGAAAATGGTTATAGGGATTATTATTGTTAAGTTAGCAGAATGAATATCGTTTATTTTCTTATCGAATATGTATAGAACAATTTTATTCGTATTTTATCAAGAAAAACAATTGAATCACCCTTAACATAAACATTATATTCTTCCACAGCGGGTATTATTTCACCTTATTCAATTACGTTCGGAAGACTACTTTTGTATGAATAAAATATATATGTATTTCGAATTTGAAATGTTGATTCCATCGAGACGAATCAGAAACACACGACGGTTGCACAACAGATCTTAAAGCAGAGAATGCAGTCTGTATTCTTGAAAAATTGAGGATTTATATTCAGCGTTGTGATTGTTTAGAATTCTTCCGTAAGCAAAAAGAAAAAGTTTCGTGCAGAGAGCACTTTGAATGTTGAAAACGGCTCTCTAGACGTACGGTAGGTTTTCGAGTAGAAACGGTAGGTGTCTGGTGTAGAGTAGCTGAGAAATAGTCTAATGATGTATGTGTTCTGTTTGGATAACACCTTCATGTATTTTAATACTTTTATGGTGCTGGGCTAATGTTTAATTTTGCTGCAATTATAACAAATGAGAATGAACAATAATGTATTGAATCTACCTGAAAAAATTCTAATTCTTAACTAATTGCAATGTTAAGCCGGCTTCCATAAAGGAGGTGGTTATATGTTCAACTGTAAGAAGTTTTGTTATGTCAGTTCAAAGATTTTTAATTAATATTTATCTGTTGTCAATTTGTTTTTTAATAAACGTATTAAGTGCGATTAAAAGCTGCAATGTAAACTACAACTTCAATAATCCTTTTTCTAAAAATACCTTAACATAATTTTATTTAAAAAAACCGAAATTATGTACATTTGAATAATCGCTTTTTAACCTGCATCCAATAATTCTCACTCAGAAGCCAAACATTGAGCTCAAAGTTCAACCGGTCCACGGTCGGCTCATCAATTTCTCTTACTTTTTTATTATACCCGCGCCGAGGTGCGGATGTTCAAAGCATTTCTTCGCCTACAGTTACTTATTCTTTTATTAATAAAAGTTTATGCCACCCCTGTTACCGTGGCACCCCTCCTATTTTTACGCAATCTTTTATTTAACTGACAGTACTGAACACTGTTTCTTTGTGATCGTAATTTGTGTGTCATAAAACACAATTGGTTTAGATGTCTTCTTGTTCTGTATGTATGATTTGTGTAAATTATTTTGATGGTGATGAAATGATTTATATATACTTGCAGATGGTTCACAGTGAGTTGCTTGAAATAAGTATAAATATTTAAGTACTATTTTGGAACCATTACAGCAAAAAAAAGCATTAAATGTTTGAGGTAAAAATAGTTCATAGGCACTCACTAAACTATATTACTGAAATATTGAACTACTAGCTGTGCCTGCGACTTCGTTCGCGTGGATGACGAAACTTATCAATGAGTTTTTAACCGCAAAATTAAGTTTATTTTTTATTGTTTATACTTTTCCGGGATAAAAACTACCCAGTGTGGTGCCCAGGATAATAAAGAATAATTATACCAAGTTTCATCGTAATCGAACCGGTAGTTTTTGCGTGATACCTGAACAAACAGACAGACAAAATTTTTTTTTTCACACTTTTGGGTTCGGTGTCTGTCTAGTAACACCCCCCGCCATATTTTTTTTTGATATTTTCAATGTACAGAATTTTCACTTCTACAGATTTATTATAAGTATAGATTAAACTACTTTATATTAATAGACCACCGCCTATCCATTTGGGTCCACACAAAAGCCATAAAACAAGCTTAAAACTTAACTATATTAACTACATCATGACATCAACAGAATTTCACAATGACGCTGTTAAAAAGGTGTAATTAATTCTCAATAGCTCGCTATCTGACTAGTCATCGCGATTCGTGACGGGTCAAGGCTTTTCTGAGCCCATTTTAATACTGAGAAAGAACACTGTATAAGGTATTGTTCAACGTCAGATCGGTGAAGTAATTAATATAAATTTTGACCCGTCTAAATTTAGGAATGATGAAATATCATACATTAGTTGAGATTTGTTTCGGCTTAGCTGTTATTAATATAAATCGCGTGACAGGTAACGAATATTAAATAGGTAATTCTTGGAAGTGTATTACAAAAATATTGTTTGAACGGATGGTAACAGTATCTGTGAAGCAAGAAGTTTCGAACCAACCATCCTTTTCACGTCAACAACTTCAGGCCTCATACAAAAATAAAGCAGAAAAATCAAAGCTCCGTAACTGACTAGATAAGCAAAATCTATAACCTTGAAAGGAATCGAACAAGCGTAATATCGCAAGCGTACATATCATAAACTATCTGCATGCCAATTTGGAAAGGAAGGCAAAATTCTGCGATCCTTATCACTCCGCATAACTTATGAGCGCAAAGGGTTATATGTTCCTCATAGGAGATGGGAATACTGATATCGTCAACTCATGTTGGAACCCGTCGGTACGATCTTTACCAACATATTTAGAAAGTTAAGACCCATATTTGGATTTTGACCACTCCTGCGACATAATTTTCTTTATCTTTATCCATTAATCTATTTGGGTATCGATACCTCTCGTTGCGTTTCTTTTTTGCTTTTCTCTTTTTTCTATATATTAACGAAGCATCTTCTGCGGCTAATAACAATTTGGTCATAATATAATTTTACCCTCACAAACCCAACAGAACCCCGTATTTTCATTACACCTTCCATAATTTCACATCCTTACTCTTCATAAAGCTTATTGAATAAACCAAATTATTTACCTCACTTTTTATACTAACTGTTGTATACGTTATCACGAAATAAGGGCCAAAAGGCAAGGGAACTGTGACGTCATTCCTGGCTTTATATTTATTATATCCGCGAACCCAGAACGCTAATAAACCACTTTTTCAACGACCAGTACCACCGGTTTTATAGAGCTGTCTCTCTTTGTAAAATAAATTTTTATTTATTTTGTTTTAGTGTTTTCGTAAATTTTTCGTGTCCTGTTTTGTGGGCCTATAGAGGTTTTATTTTTGGAGATAAGTGCAATTGGATATAACATTGTCGTTAACTTTTCTGCTCGTATGGAAGAAACATGTCATGATTTTTTTCTTTTTATTTGTCCTTTTTTTTTCTGAATAACCGCCCATACAAATTTAGAAAAATAATCGTTCCTCAAATTCTGCACTATTAGTGAAAAAAACTATTTGTGGAAACACCAACAGTTTTTTTCACTTATTTCTATTATACCAGAAATTTATTAAAGGACCGTCTAAAAATATTGCTCGTTCTGATTCTCCCCTTAAATATAGCAAAGGCGACTAGAGGATTAGTTTACAGAACGTATAGTATGAACATCCTATTGTACATAAAACCAACGTAACTTGACCTCTCTGAAGTCTGTCATTAAAATTCAAATATTCTTTATTCAATATAGGCTACACAGTAGCACTTATCTAACGTCAAACACAACATACAAAAAAAAAAACAACGCCCTAAGGGTCGGTTCATATCCGGCGGAAACGCACCGCGCACCATCGGCCGCGCAACGCCAGAACAAACACATTACCTAGTATAAGCAAGATGTAGCTATATATAACCAGTAGAGTGCGACAGAGACTGCAATATTTTGTAACACACGTCAAAGGGGTTAAATAATATTGGATTTCTGTACACTTATGTAATAACATTCCTAGGTTCCGGAACAAAGAGATCCTCGCTGCGTTGTGATTATGGTATACTTCGAAGATTGTTCATTGTTCTAGTTAATTTGGAATTCAAATGAAAATACAGTTAGCACCTACGTTTGGAGTTGCTTGAATTGTTTCAAACCAATACAGCTTCCTATTATTTCAAAGAGTGGCCAGATTACATTAACGTAAATCATTTTGCACTGGATTTTATTTAGTCAGTTCTTTTGATGCATCTTTTTTTAATATTACTTTTTTTATCCCAGATAATGTCTTCTTATCGTCCCGTTTTATTACACGATTGCCCAAAAAGGAGTGTTATGTTTTCAGGGTTCATGTATGTATGTATGTAGGTATGTATGTATGTTTGTGAGTTTCTTTATTCCACCATAACTTCTAAAAGGCTTGACCGATTTCAATGTTTGTGGTATCATTAGAAGCTTTGAGTTATCCCGAGTGACATAGGCTATGTGGACATTAAAAAATGGTCAAGTGTGAGTCGAAATCGCCTACAAAGGGTTCCGAACGAAATTTTTTTTTGTATTGTGTTATCTTTTTTGTTGTTCACTAAAAGGTACTAAATAAAAAAAATATAATTAAAAATTAAAAAACACGCCTGCCATGTAAAAAAAAAAAAAACAAGTCAAATATTTGCAGTCGGGGGACCTGTTATGAATTGTTCCAAGTAACCGACCCCGACTGCAAATATTTGACTTGTTTTTTTTTTTTTTACATGGCAGGCGTGTTTTTTAATTTTTAATTATAATTTTTTACTTTCAGTAAATATTACGTGTCATCTTTTTAGTTAAACCATTACAAAGTGAAAGTAATGTAGTCCATTGTAATTAAGTGCCTGGTAACGTGGGTGTACTAACAGATACAAATGTCTCTTTAAACGGAACAAATAACTGGACATATTTGTTTTGTAAACCTTTGACGTTGAACCTTTCAACCCTTCATTCGGGTACTACAGTTTAAACATAGGGCTCTATTTGAATCCAACTATATTAAGCGTACACATAGATACTTAATACTCCAAAGAGATTGAAGCCTTCTAAAGAAAGGATGAAAATTTTATGATATTTAATGGGATTATAAATGAGCATCAAAATGTTGTTTGATCTTCTCATCTAACATAAAACGGGTTAGTTACACCAAATTTTACAATTTAAGAACAATTTGTAAAATCTTAAATTTTTGAAGACATTGCCTTCCCGTATAGCAGAATAACTAGAAAATTTTCGGAAAGTCACGCAGCTGAAACTGCTGGGCACTGTTACTTTTAGATAATTTCAATTTTACTGTAGAAATTTTAATTAGTCATCGCTATTCAATTTCATTTTCCGTAACGTAGACGTGTCGTTAATTTTAACGGTAACGATGTGCCGATCGCTGATGGTAGATACGATGCAATATTGGTTACTTGTGTTTCTACGGCTTCCTATTGTGTATTGTTCAAAGCAATTGTAATTTTAAGGTTATGTCTATTGGATGCTACTGTTACTTAAGGGTCTTCTTATACTGGTTCGAATGTTATGTATCCTATCATAAATGTTATATTCTTGTTTGACTATTTTTGTCTTTAATTCTTAGGAAATGGTGTGGCATTCTAACTTGGCATTTACACAACCGTTTCCGAAGATTGCCGAGCACAAGCTAAGAAAACACAGTTTTGTGGTTCATAACTCTTTTATTGTTTATTTCTACACAAAACTATCAAAGATCAACATCTAATATCTTCCAAATAAAAAACTAGGCTAGAAAGGAACAAAGACATACACCTAACGTAACTGCTTAAATCTGCCGGCGTATTTTTATTGTGTAGTGTATTTGACATACATTTAACCCAGTTTTTTGTGCCGTTGCGAGGTAGAAAAATTGTTTTACGGAGGTCGGTCTAAAGCACGGACGCATGATATAAATTAGCTTTCATTGTTGGCAATTACTTTCCTAGGTTAATAGTTTTTTAACCTATTTTCTGAACGATGAAAAAATTGACGGGATATTTAATAAAGTGGGTTAAAAGATTTTTTATCAATACTTAAGTAAATTCACTTCATCATCTCCCGAGCCTTTTTCCCAACTATGTTGGGGTCGGCTACCAGTCTTACCGGATTCAGCTGAGTACCGTATTTTACACGGAGCGACTGCCTATCTGACCTCCACAACCCATTTTACTGGGTAATCCAGTCTCCCATAGTAAGACTGGTTGTCAGAATTGACTTAACGACTGCCAAAGATCTATGTATGACAGCCGGGACCTACTGTTTAACGTGCTTTCCGGAACACGCAGGGGTCTCGGAATGTTATAAATGATCACAAATCCACGGACCAACCGCGGCGAGCGCGGCTTAACCTGTATTATCGGTCTAACCGTACGGCTTACACTTAGCCACGAGCCCCTCAAAGTACTTAGGTAAATTCACTTACAGATTCAATAAAAAAAGTAATATCATCTTTAGAGCAATAAAAGTATGTACAGAAGTCATAAAACTCAAACACTAAAAAGAATATAACACTACGTTGAAACATTTATGGGCCACCAAGATGATGTTTATAATAAAAGCAAAGCAAGAGAAAATAAAACTCATGCTAAACAAGTAAACGAGCATCACGTGTCGAAGCCAAATGAGTCTAAACCGAGTATCAAAGATAAAACCGCTGAAATGAAAATAAAACTCCGAGAGCAACGGAGAAAGGAACTAGTATTCAATCGTTCAGCGCAATAACAGCAACAATAAAACACTGCCACAACACAACTAGTTTGACAAATCGCCACAACTTTACACCTGAAATACTAAATTTCTAAATTCCAACCACTAACTGCAATTCCGTCGTGCCAATTCCGCAATCACAAAAGCTCGATCCAATCGAAGTAGCGCACAATCGCGAACACTCGCTAGTGTACACGGGGTTTAATTTTCGACCGCGGTTTAAATCTGGAGTGCCGTTAAGAAAATAACCCCGTTGAATATTCAGAGGCTAAACAACTCTCTATCGCATGGCTTGTTTTCATTAGCATGATTGGACTGACCCCATTAAATATCCACCTTTACCTCATACAGTGTAGCGTTATTAGAATCTGTAAATGGATAATAAAACTCCTTCTATTTATTGAAGGGATATCAACAGCTTTTATTTTGTCGACGATATTGATTTTAGGACGTAACTGCTGGTAATGTGAAAAAAATTGTGATGTTTTTAATTTTATATTAGATCGAGTTTTATTGTGAACTGGCTCTGCCTGCGACTTCGTTCGCGTGGATGACGAAACTTATCAATGAGTCTTTAACCGCAAAATTAAGTTTGTTTTTTATTGTTTATACTTTTCCGGGATAAAAACTATCCAGTGTGGTGCCCAGGAAATGTCTGCCTAAAAACAGACCTCTGTGTGCCTAAAGACTAATTATACCAAGTTTTATCGTTATCGAACCGGTAGTTTTTGCGTGATACCTGAACAAACCGACAGACAGACAGACAATTTTTTTTTTTTACACTTTTCGGTTCGGTTTCGGTCTAGTAACACCCCCCGCCATTTATTTTTTCGATATTTTCAATGTACAGAATTTACACTTCTACAGATTTATTATAAGTATAGATATTGAGTGCTGGAAATGTAATATTGATTAAATATAATGTTGTGGATTATGTTTTTATCGATCGTGCGGTTAGCTTTCAGTATCAGATCGTGCCCTAAGTCATTTTTACGACGCTAGGAATACAATATAGTAGGCAAAAATTTATGTAGTATAGAATGTTGAGTAATTCAAGACACTAAAATATTATTCCGGCAAAATTATGTATTGCGGAAAAGCCTTCTTAATAAAATAAATGTAACAAATGATTATTAAAAAATACATGTTATCGACGCTACATTTTCTCATGTTAACACAATGATACTTAAATCAGTGAGCTGCCCGAATACATAACTTGTATTGTATTTTTCCATAGTTTTTGTACACAAGCAATGAAAAATACACGACCATTTTTGTCATTAACTACGTCAATTAATAACTGTAATAACTGTTACAAATGAAATGGCGTCACCTTGAAACAAACTCACGGAAGCGTAAAACGAAAATGCGTATGAAATTGTGACTTTCGAATTACTATTATTAAGAAAATTGTAATTAAGGGCTGTGTAAATAATATAAATAGTATTAGTTCTTTTGTTTTCTTTGCTGGGTGAATGACTTCATCGAACAAAGTAATGGTTTTAGATTCAAAAGTATTTTTAAAGTTCTAATTTACCTTCAAAGATGCTAACTATGTAGGTGCTAGTATTTTTACTTTTCTTTCTACTATAAAAACACTTTTAGGTTCCTAAAAAGTCAACTTATTTTGTTGAATCCTAAACCAAAAAGTTTTAGGTCTAAAATCGCAGTCCACTGATCAATTTGTGAGCAAACTAATTATTGCTATTACTTCAAACACATCTCAAAGAAGACTTAAACTCTATACTGAAACATAATGGTACTAAAACACTTCCGCCCACACTTCGCTCCTTCAAACACAAACGTAACGACATACACACTACCTAAACGTAGAGTCAGCACGAAAATCCCATTTTCATTTAAATAATATGCACGGTAAATCGAACCAATTCGAGTCACCATAACCGAACATTTGATTCGTGTGTAACAGATTCAGAAATTACGTTCGCTGACTGAAACTAATTTCTAATAAATCAACCGGTTTTCCTTGCGTATGGATTTTCACGTTGGTTCGACGTGATTTAGTGGTGACCTATAACGCCATCTATCGTGTACCAATAAAGGCTGTAGTAGACTTTTTAATTTATTCTCTTTTCGTTCGGGAATATAGGAGTGAATTATTTTTGCTAGGATTGTTTTGAAGTTTTTCTTTTTGAAATTGGTTTGTTTTCTCTAAATAACAGTGGTTAATGTTAGCTACATTTTATATTTTGTTCGTGATTTCATCTATACCAATTCATAGGATTATAATATAACAAGAAATTATCATCATGAATGTAAAAATAATAATGAAAAATATGAGCATTTTATGGCTTCATTGATTATATTTTGATAATTTAAAAAGGCAAATTGTAAAAATCATTTTCCCATTTACCAGATACATATGACATTGAAAACAAAATAAAATTAGATTTTTACTCTTTCTATTTTAAAGAGATATTTCCAGAACATTGTTTAATACCGTAACTTGCTGCCGCGGCGAAAGGCTTACTCTAGCTTAAACCGATTCGTTGATTGTTCGGTCTTGTTGGACGTAACGGAGACACGAGGTAGATCTCCTAAGTAACTGGGGATGGATCTTGTCACGTTTCCTTGGAACCTGCAGTTGACCAATGAAAATGTGTTTCATGTGTGGATTTGTTTGTCATACGTTAGCGGTTGGATCAATGTTTGTAAACGTTTTATAGGAAATACTAAGAAGACTTGTATACTATGTATAGCCAATTTCAATTTACCCATCTTAGTAATACCTACATCATACGTGTTGGTTTGTAGATCAAACTTTGGCTGTTAGACCACCAACGTTTGTAGAAATTCCACATGGAAAGAATTCTAATATTATTTTATCATTTCCAATAAATTTTAATTACTCTTTTATAGAACAACATACTTAGTAATCCCTACTAAAAGTGTTTACAATCCTTTGCAAGACATGACTTGAGTCACCGGTGACTGGAATTATAGACTTTATTTAGGGCCTACTGGCTCGGCAGTCAATATGAAAAAAAAAAATTAACAATAAAAAAAGAACAAAATACATATTATTATAAACATTTTTTATCCAACGCAGTTCTTAGTATTTGCAGTTTTAATTACGGTTATCAAACATATGTTGGCTTCAAATAATAAATATAGGGTCTTTCATTCATAGAATTTTATTTCAACAAATATTGTTTATGACAGCGAAATATTTGTAAAAGCCAGGTTAAATAATAATGACTCTAGGTTTCTTCACATATTTTTTTAACAATATTAATTTTAATATTATTTCTTTTAAAAATTTAGTAACATTTAATTTTCAAATAGCACATCTTAATTTTAACAATATTCTTTTTTCGATAGAGTTTTAAAATTTAACAAAAAGAGTATTATTTTTTTTGATTTTATATTATTAATATTCTATTCTACATCCAACATAAAAATCCCCGCAATTAACAAACTAGTTATACATAAAACCTAACTACATTAGTAAAAGAATAAAACTTATTCAAATCGTACGTCTTATAATTGAACGGCGACACACAGTGACAGTTGAACTAGCCAGCGAATTGTGTCTGCGGCGTCTATCTTCAAGTAGGATCGCTGTACTAAGGTTTTTTATGTTTCGATTACCTATTGTTACATAATGAAAGGTGTTGTGCTGGAAAAATGATGTAGACAGTATGCATAAATAAATAAAAAAAGTTTTTTTCACATCGATGCGATTGGCTAACTTTTTAATTTATTTTTTGTGCCATAAAAATAGGGTAGATGACTAGGTATGAAAAGTCAAAATTTATTTAGTCCGCCATTTAGATAATCAAAATATAATAGACACATATTTTTTCTTTTCTCAAATAAATTACAAAATACGAAGATAAACCGCTGTAAAGTTCAGGAGTGGGGGCTTGTGACGTCACGGCTAGGTACAATTTGTACTCAAACGTGACGTCACGCAAGAATTGTACTCGCTGTATCTTCGTAATTCTTTGTTTACGGGACTAAACAAAAAATACGTGTCTAATATTTTTTTCTTATCTAAAAGATGGACATAAAAATAAAAATTAGTCATCATCCATATTGTGCAGCCATTCAGTCCGTACGTCTTAGATTGAAGGATGACACGTAGTGACAGTTCAACTAGCCGGCTGAACCTTAGAGTAATTACTAAGGCTGAACCCTCAGGCGTCAATGTGTCTGCGGCGTCTATCTCCCAGTATCGCAGTTACTGGCTATTACAATAATACCTAACTATTTCATGGATATTGTTAATCCGTCAAAGGAATTTGTAATGGAGAAACTGTTAGTTTGTTACCATTTTGATACATTATGACGTTTTATGTAGACAATTTTTTTCGTGCATGAAAATAAATAAAGAGATCGTTGTTATAGGTCTTTATTTTTCATAAGGTATTTACCCTCGTACCAGGGGCCCGATGCCGCTATTTTAAGTCAGTGAGTGGTGGGTTAATAAACGTTCCAGTGTACTTGTTATTGTGCCTAATTTTCGTGTTCAGATAATTTTAGTTCAATGACAAATATACACCTGCTTGCCACTGTTGTCATTGTAGGATTGCAAGTGACTGTTCTTATCAGAATACGAAAATTAGGCACAACAACAAGTACACTGGAACGTTTATTAACCCGCCACTCACTGACTTAAAATAGCGGCATCGGGCCCCTGTTACAATGTTTAATACCAATAGCAATTATCTAAACAAAACCCTCTTAAAATTAAATGTATTTATAATTTAATTGAAATTAATTCAAATCCCTAATTTCAATTAATTTCAATAATTTTTATATCGATTATTATCGATAAAAAACGGCACAAGCGAGATCAATATTTATTTCGTGATTATTCGTACAGTCTATTACCAACGGCAATATTTTCCGTCATTAAATCCAAGTCACTTCAATCTCGATCCGTTCAATCTCAGCAAGTGATGAACGTCAATCAGTGCGACAGGCTTGAGACGTCGTGTCGTGTTCGCGTCTCTCGCAGTAGTGAACAATACAGCTGATAAGTGCCCAACTGAGATCTATCTAGACGAGAATTTACGACTATAGGATGTCCTATTTGTGATTTCTTAAGAGCTCGACCAATGTTTGCGAATAATAGCCAGAAATTGCAGTTTTGTAGCAAAATCAAACCTTATGTTTAAGTTCTATAATTTCCTAACACAAAACTTTGTGTCGGTGGAATTAATAATAAATTGGATGGCAGCCATTTATCTGACCTACTGTAGAATTTTAAAGCCTATTGATTTATCATGACCTCATTCAGTTGTTGCATTCACTTAAAAACTTATTAACGAGCAAGTCTGTAGAAACTCGAAAACTGTTTAAACAATTGAAACAGCTATTTTCAATAGCCCGCAGATATTGGTGCGACAGATCCCGAAATACGCGCCGTTTTCGACGAAACTAAACGCGCTTAATCTCGCCAATCTAAATATAAAAGCGGCAACAGTTCCTCAGGAGGATTTGTTAGAAAATCAAAGCAATTTACGCTCGTCAGGCAGTGCCGCTGCGGCTGACACGCCCATTTGTCTCGAGAAGTCGGGACTGCCAACCGAACGTTCGACGGTATTTTGCCAAATGAGAAAGCTTCGGGACAGGATAACACCGGTTTAAGTGGAGGTTACCTAATGGCTGCGAAATATGTCGTAGCTTTTAGAATAAATCGATATATTTCTCGGCGGAGCTGAACTTTTTGAGCGGATGTGCGTGAGGCTGAGTGAATTAATATCGGTTGTGGCGGAAAGAGATTGAAGTGGTATGAACAAATAGCTTTTGCGTTTTGTTTTGTTCGGTAAACTGGGGTATTAGTTCGCAAAATATTCCATTTGCTTCCCGGATTTTCACAAATGGTTTTATCTTAAATTTTATCTAAGTGTTTACGTAAAGTAAAAAGCGATGTCTGTAGACACTTTGCAATTATTGATTTAATAATAGCCTTACAATCGAATATAATAAATAAGGTCGAATAAATGCTCTTTGAGAGGCTCGACATCTTAAGATAGAATATTATAAGAAATACAATTTTATAAACAATTTTTAACAGTCCCTTAACTGGTATAACTTGAAGCAAAATTTTATTTATTTTTCCATTTTCTAAACAAGTTTACTCACAATAAGGATAAGTATATTTAGTAGTTGTCGGATGCAGGCACTGTTGCCAACATAAAGGCTATTGTGCTTTAATTCAATATGTCACAGTTTTAAGGTTATGTGACATTTTGCGAACCATGATATTTGGTTTGAGAGCTCGTTGTTTTTGTTTTATGTTTTAGACAGCGGGTCGTACAAAAACTTTGGCCAAACTAAGTTGTCGAGTCAAGCGTACTTCTTTTGTGTACGCTGGCATTCTGGGCCATTTTGATCGCAGTTTATAAATGGGAAAGAATTAAGTGGTTAGCAGTTTTAGATAATCTCGGAATAATACAAACCTGGTCTAGGGAAAACGATGCACTTTTCAAGCTAATATGATAATTTGGAAAGATCACACAGACCCAATTATTATACGATCGATCGTTTTGATTTTTGCCTCTTAAAAACAAAATTTTAATAGACTTATCAATTGTTTACAAAACCGAATCATTAATTGTAATAAATAAAGTATTGATCTTTAAAATCGTACAAAATAAATGTTAGACTGCCTAAAATTTGGGTAGCTATGGCAAAGCAATTACTAACAAACGCTTGGTAGACACAACCTCTCCCAAGGCACAAGTATTGTTACAGAATCAACATTAACAAGTAATTTGCTTCGAAGAAATCAATAATACAGAGGTTATAGTCCCATAAAGCTCGAGCGATGTTATGTATCATAAATAATTCAAGTATAATCATATGGGACCACTTAACCGACAGTTTGAACTATCAGCTTTTGCAGATACCGTATTACTAATTCATGTTTTTCTCATGAATAATTTAAAAGTGTTTGCTTTGTCAAGTCGTATTAGCTTTATAGAGGTAAAGATTTATGTTTACGGAGAATTTTAAGTAGATGTAAGGAAAAAGAGTTTACCGGAAAATCAGGGAATTATTTATAATTCTCTACTTTAACTTGCTAACATCAATTTATTGTGATCGTGCTGATTTTAATTTCGATATAATAAATAGGTTTTATACACGTCAAAACGAAACGATGATTTTATATACACACTATTGGGAGTAATCCGACGTGAACACCCTGTAGAGAAAATGTGTCAAAATAAAACAGATTTTTCACGCTTTAGGCTTTGCACTTAAGCTTATATACCTTTGGCAAAATTCTTTCAAAGACCGTGAATTGGTAGATAGAGAAAATTACCAACAAATAAAGGTAAAAAAATCTTGATTTATTAGATATAGTAGAAAACAAGAAAGTTGGAAAATAGCAGACAGACTCTCTGTCCGTGACCGGGAAAATGTTAAATTGCAAGAATATTTAATCTAGTTATACATTAACGCACACGTATGAAATTAACGCAACAACGTATCACAAAACATGCAATGTACGAAGTTGTGTAGTAATGTGTAGTATCGTTTGATAGCTGCGTACAGGGGGCTCAAGCTTTCAGCGCTGCCAAACAAATGAGGCTGTCAACCACAGGTGCGTCTACACCGCGAACGCAACGCTTACGTTACGTATTTTCGCATAATTCCTTAAGTTCACGTCACACTGAAGTTTGAGGAAATAACTTGGATAAGGTCAGGAAATTTTGGGGAAGGTAACTTTACGTTTGGATAGATTGTGCGTAGGTTGATACGATTGACTGAGAGATTAATTGTCATATTTTATTCTGCAATACATTTGTGTATACATTTTGTAGCATTTATAACTTATAATTAAGTAAATTTCCTGTAACAAAAAATTGTTGGAAGCTGGATCCGATCCCAAAAGAGAAGTAAATTAAATATTGGGTAAAATACTGTCGATGTATAAAACTATGTGTACCTAAAATAAAACTCATATAATATATTAACTGTGAATCCAATCTCTATTTCAATCCACTAGCATTTTTTCAAAATGTAAATAAATAAAAAAGCCTTAAAATTCTGTATGCAAACAAAGCGTACAGTGTACCAACACCCTAACCATTCTAACTTAATTGACACTGTCTCATCGCGTCATGTTTGTTACTCAGTAATTAATTACTCAATAGTAACGCTGCGTTTTCCAAGCTACATACAAAGGCATTAAGTGTACACGTTTCGTCAGATTAATACGTAACGTGAACGTCTGCGTATTTCCAACGTCGCCGCGTCGACTCCATTTTGTAAAATCTCAGAATGTAACAAGGTTATGCGCGTTATTCAATTATTTTACACTCAAAATTGTTTAAGGTGAGTTTATGGAGGGCGGAATGTCTTAATAAATAGAATTAACGCGGAGCATTTAAAATGACGTGTTGGGCTGTTGGCGTGTTTTGAACACCATGTTATAAATCGAGACGGATATATTTATACTTTTTGGCATATTATATACTTTTGCTATTCAGGTTCTAACTAATTAGGTAAAATGGGCATTTTGAGGCTCATATTTTAAAAAGTTAATAAGTTTTAAAGTTTGTTATGGCTACTAACAGTTTCGGTACAAAAACATAACTTAAATTTTATCTAATAGGTAGTACAATAGAACGATGTTTTATCATGCATTTCACAATCAAAATTTTCTTGTATCAGCTTTTTACCTCCAGTCTTACAATCGCAAAATCAACATTACAATTTTACCATACAAATATTTGTCCTCGCTCTTGATCCTTTCGCAGATAACCGCGAGACCCGCCATCTTATCCTTCCCAAAAGTTAAACAGTTACATCTGTATTGTTTTTCCCCTAATCGTTTTTATACCCATCCCCTATTGTTCACCAAACACGTAAAACTAAAGTGCAAAAGTAACAATTACTAAGCTTATCAGGCGACCCAAGCCTATGCCGACCGAGGTAAATTTCATCAGGATAACAAAAAAAAACTTGTCAAAAATTCCAATTACGCTACCCTCCATTGAATTTAATGAAATCTCGCAATTGTCTCAACACTGCACAGGTGTATTCTTGTTTAATAAACCTTAGACGAAAAAAGGTCACCCTGTTATCAGGGATCGTGGACAAAGGACGGCGACCCATTCCACTTGTCTTAAGATAAAAAGAGAAAGTGGATTAAACGCATAGATAGCAGCCAGCCATAAAGAGATTCTACTCAGTGATAATATAGAGAAGAAGCGGGCGAGCACTGTGTTTGCTATCTAAAAAAGGTTTCACTCCAGTGTATTTTTATGCAGGTACCTATTAAGATAAATTTTACGGTAGCCCATCTTATTTTTTGGCTCTAAAGTGTGGACTTCTTGAATAAGATTACTTTGAGAAAAAGATTTCTAGTTAGAAGGCTAAACCTCATTTTTTAGTTGACAAAAAATATTTTAGTAAAGATTTAGATTTGGGTAAAGATAATCTAGGTTTAGTTTAATTATTTACTAATTTCATGAAACTTGAACCTATGTAATTACTTAACCCTCGTTTTAAGAATTTATGTGATGTTACATTTTATTTTATTTCTTAAGAAGATATCCCTTAACAAATCTAGATCCATAAATAAATTATAAACCAACAAGCTTGATATAATCTTATAACCTAACCCTTCAAAAGAAAACAAGAATCCTGATTAACTTTAAAAGAAAATTTGTATTCTAAGTCAGCCCTAGAACAGTGACATGTTTATAACTTCATTACAAACAAAAAAACAAAAGACGCGATTGTTAATATATTCTGAAACAGACGTTCGTATTTCAACACTAAAAAACACTCCGAATTATTTACAAGACAAACACATTCTTTCAAAAAGGAATCAATCAGAAGCGAGGAAAGCACTCGATTACTTAAAATTCACGTCAATATTAAATCTTTATTTCCATTGTTAGTAAATTTCAGGCCAATATTTTCGCTGAGGGCGCATTAAATTTCGTATTCTCTCTTGGGGCTTGAACGCAATTATTCGTCGTCCAAATGCAGTCTGCATAGAACTTGCGATGCATTTCAGCGTTTCCGCGATTCAATAATGCAGACAAAAGATATCTGCTTGCATTAATTGTTTTTTACCTAGAGCCCCATTTTTCAGTGTTGTTCTGCGGAATATATTGCTCGATACCTTTTGTTTGTATTAAGCCGGATAGATGGAACATTGATTGAATGTTTCTGAAGAGATTTTGGCTACTAATTGGGTAAAGACTGGCTTAGAGATCCAAATTTACTTTACTGTAATACTCTAACATAAGGTTTCGATTGAGAAATGCTATTTATTATCAGATTACTACTACCTAAATATATCTACTTATAAACTAAAAGGTCTTTGAGACAAAGCTAATGAACCAAATTTTAAGTTCAAAGCTTGTGTCGCTTTTCTAAGACGTTTGTTGTTATGATATGACTGATATGTCTATAGTTAATGGCGTAAATACGATATAAAATCAGTAGTATAAACAAACATGAATAATAAAAAATCTGTGCGCACATCACATACATTGCTCTGAACTCAAAGTAAGTTGCAAAATAATAGTACATTCAACTTAGTTTTTTTCTACACACAGCTGCACAGCACAGAGCTGGTAAACACTATGTGTGTAAGTCACTCGACCACGGAGGACGACAAAACGTAAAACTTTGTTTAAAGCAGGCTAAAAGTAGCATTTATAGCCCACGCAAATAAAAGAGTAATAAATCAATGTTATAGCTACAATACACACATATCTATATATAATCCGTGTACTTCTGTTGTAAAACACAGCAAACATTTTTATAGGATACAAAACAAACGTAGAATCATATCAATATCAATCGAACTCAAACAAAAACAAAACACAAAAAATAAAAAAAAATGTTACTAAAACTCCACTAAATCAAAATTACAACATTCATAAATAAAAATAACGAACAATGTTCTAACAAAACAGTATTATACCTGTTAAAAAGCCCCAAAAAGGTTCTAAGCGATGCTGAAAATATCTGTCATAATATATTTTCCAGGTCCATTTTCACGTAAGAAATCATTACATTCAACAGCCCATTATCTTACTTACAAAGTACATCGTCTTTGCATTATGTATACCTACCTACTTGTATAGCGGCTTTGTGTGGGACACGTAATAACATTGTAGCGGAAACGACTTTATAATTTAAGTCTCTTACTCTTGCTTGTGGGGTGCGTTTGGCAGATTTGAATATTACAAAAGAAAGTCGGGATTTAATATCTGCGGATGATATTAAAGACTGCAGAAGGCTAAATACGAATAAATAGTTTTGAGTACTTTTTATGTTTTAGTACCTTTGGATTTTCCATGTAAACTTTTGCTTTAGAGTAAATTCTCGAAACAAAACAAGAGATTTTAAATAGAATGCCCCGATCTATAAACGTGCGTAAACATTATTAAATTTCATGCTATCGATAATGAGGAATAAACATTTTATGTAATTATGAAAAGTATGTTAAATATTTTAGCTCATTTCCGTCACAACTTTAATATAATTAATAAACTTTCCGCAACGGATTTTACCATAATAATTTTCCATTAAAAGTGGTACTACCGCAAACTTATCACATTATGACTCATCAACGCACACATTCAGCTACCTTATAAGCGGAATACACAACTACAGATAGAGAGCAGTCGTTGCATTTTGCACTTAAAGCTTAAGTGAATATAGTGCATTATTAAATGACGGCGTCGCTTATGAATAGTACCGAAGCACTAAGGCGATGTTAAAAATTCAAGAAAAAGCGGCGTTCCCAACTGCGGCCCGAGGGTACTTTTAACGCGACGCCACTGGAGCTGTGATGAAAATACTTAATGAAGTAAAGGAAACAACGACCAATGACGTTTGAAAAGTGGCCGACGATGAGCGTTTGTGAATCTCTAGCGCATAAAGGGTTACGACTAATACCTATAAGCGTATGTGGGTATGTGTGCGTGACTATTATGTATGTGTGTTTTTATTTTATAAGGTATAGCAAAATTAGGTTTTTTTAAGTGTGTATGTCTTAAAGCAGTTATTACAGTAAAGAGGTTTTTGTATAATCGGTCAAATATTGAAAAGATTTTTTTTTTTAAGTATTTAAATATAATAAGTATATACCTCTCTAGACTCGTTTATTTTAGTACGTGTTCAGTTAAGTATGTGGGTGTATCTCTGTATGAAAGACAAATAACAAGCACTTAGCTAAGGCTAAGGAGAATAGAAAGAATAATACGTAATCCATTTGATGAAGATTAGATCGTTTATTTCTTTAATGTTTTTAGTTAAGAAGGTTTTATAAAATCAGTGCAGTATTAATAGAATATTAACAAACGTTAATTTATATAATTAAAAATAGGGGCGTGCCCGCGCATATTTATAAAAGTCAATGTTTTCTCTTTGTGCCTTTTTCTATAATGTTTGCTTTTGTTTGTTTACTTTTAAAGTTAGAATTAGCATGCAGTTATAGTATAATTATGAAAATCTATTATTCATAATTAATTTTATAAATACGAACAAATTTCTAAAACAATAGTGTTTCGTAATTTTTTAGTGCATAATGTTATTTAAATTATTAGGTAGTTATTAATTTTATTTCAATGAAATTGTCCTGCTGCCAAACTCTTACTATACGTCTCTATTACACGTACTCTTTATATTTGATTTTCTCTTTTTAAAGTTATGTTAAGTTAAGTTACTTAAGTTTATGTTATTAGAATAAAGTTCACAAAGAAACAACATTTTATAACAACTACAAAACACAATGGCACTCTCATTTTGCACTAGTAATTTCAGTAGGTATCCTACACAAATTCTGTTCCCGATCTGTACCTACAACCTACATGTTAACAAAACCTTTATGAGACAAACGACGCAGGTATACAAAGTTATTTCTGTTCCCAACTGAAGTGGGGTCAACCGAGCTGGCGTGGAACTTTGCGGTTTCTGCTTACCTGCCTCTTAGAAACTTAGCTAATGCTTTATATATATTATACCGAGTTGACACGCTGCAACATTATGTTATACAAATGTGTTGTAATTTACATGAAGTAACTTGAGATGTTCACATAAAGGAAGACGTAATTTTTATCCATCATAATAATATAAATATGCTAAGTGACTTTTTCTCTCTGTCCATCTATCTGTTTGTTACGCTATGGCGAAACTGCTGAGCCGATTTTGATAAACTTGCTACAGGTAAGCTCGGATACCAAAAAAGGCATAGGCTACTTTACGCCGCGATAACCGATACCCACGCGGATGGATCCTCGGGCAACAGCTGGTTTAATTATGGTATATGTATTTATATATGTATTTGTTTGGCCTTATAACCTTTATTAAGTTAACATCCTTCGATTAGGTTAGCATTTTAAGTTATCTGTCTCATACAATACATTTGTTATGTTATTAGAATAAAGAATATTTCTTATCGAAATTGTAATTCAAATTGTTTTCTTAAAATTACAAAATTCGTAATATCGTGAGGTTAGTTATAATAAAAGTACAAAAAATATAAAAGACTTAACATACATAACATATCATACCATCACGCCTGTATCCCCGAAGGGTTAGGCAGAGGTGTGCCAATTTACACCCACAGTTCGCCGGTATGTTTAGGTCCCATGTAATAGGGGGCGAGCCTATTGCCACTAACCGGGCACAAATCCAAACTCCGACCTGCTACTGAGAATTTCATAGAAAAACCCAATAACACCTTGGTCGACTTGGGAATCGAACCCAAGACCTCTAGCGTAGCAGTCGCGCTTAGCACCACTAGGCCAACGAGGCAGTTATAAGTAATAAAAGACTTTGACTTGTGTTATTGTATTACAAGATTTATATTCTGTTTAGTTTAATATGACAAAGGACTTAAAGTTCAAAGTGAATTTATTCTGAAAAATAATCACAAACTAAGTCTAATTCGAGAAACGAGTCTAATTTGTTACGTTATAAATAATTTATCTGAGTAAAAGTTATCAATTTGAAGAACAAAGTTAGGTCTTAATTTAGACAGAAAACTTTGTCTCAGAAGTATATTAGTTAATTCAATTACATGCGAAGTAAAAGGAGCACGTAGTCACGAAAATTGAGAAAAATCACACTTTGGTACTGTAGAAAACGAGTGGAATAATTAACAAGGAGATATTTCTATTAAAATAACTATCTCTTGGCAAATCTTATTTTTAACCGAAGTCTAAAGTAGTTTCTCAATTTTAATTGAGTGTTTTTTGTATGTTAGTTACACGATATCTCCGGAAATTGTGAATCGATTAAGTTTTTATTTGTTATACATATTATACCTCGTAGGTGGTCCTATAATACAATGTTTATAGTAGTCGGTTCCTTTTTATAGTTATAAGTTGGTAATCAAGTGATGAGGAGGCCTTTACCCAGCAGTGGGACAGTAAAGGCTAGAAAAAAATAATAATAATAAAAAATAATAAAATTATTTAATTACGTGTAAAAAAAAACAAATATTTGTGATATACATTTTAACATAAACAATCAAACAACAAACTGTATCATATTTCTCCCTATATTTATCGACGGTTAAATTACCTCTGGAACCCGATGGTTCCTTAGAAATCGGTACATGGACGGCAATTTGGTAAGACGAATGGTTATTGTCAGACGTTCTTCACGAAATATGAAGATTGATGGCTTAAGCCCTATCTATTGATCCCAACACCGAGTGTTGTATAAACTTGGATAATGAAAAGTACAAGATTGTCTATGAATAGAGATGAAGATTAGAAAGATGAGATGCCAAGATAACTAGTCCAGACCATAGACTTTAGATTAGTACTAGACCGTTCGTATCGCTAGTTTCCATTTTCAATTCTCAATTCTCAATTCTTTATTTTACCGATGGTAAGCGCATTTTATAGGGTGTATATATAGAGGATTCAGAAAGTTTAGAATTTTCTGTATCCTCTCAGTTCTAGAACTGAGAAGAACTAAAGAAGTAATACCAGTTTCAGTCTAGACTGAAACTGGTATTACTTCTTTAGAAATAAAATCATTTAATGTCACTATAAAAAAATCCATAGGTAATTTTTAATGATTTTAACCCTATATAAATCAATTAATATACTCACAGACTTAGGTCAAGAGACTCCAATACATATTTTATTTCGAACTACGACCAGACTGCACTAAAAACAATGCTCTTAAATTAACAATAACATCAGGCCGTCCAATGTCATATATAATATAATAAAAATAAATATTGTCAGCGTGTTTTATTATGAAAAGCAGAATTTATACAGTGACATGTTTTGTTAAGTCAGCATTGCTCATGTCAATGTTTGACGTGGCAATCTCTAGAGTATTTTGTAATAACGTCATGTGAACCTTTTAAAACATGTTGCAATGTAATTAAAAGGGTGATATTTTAATTTAACGTCGTAACGTTGATGCAAAGGATGCTAGGTGATTGTGTTTTTTTTTGTACCTTCGAATACTATGACCTTTATAGTGTATTGGTTGTAGAAATTGAAACAAAAAACAGATGTAAAAGTATCTGGAATTTTAGAACTGTGACCATAAAACAAATTATAGTTTAGTCAGACTAAAAGTGACAGAATCACCTTGCATATTGCTACCTATTGGTTTTTTTAAAACATACTTGTCTCTAAGATAATAATACGAGTATTATCAAAGTATAATTCCAAGTATAGACGTTACATATCGTCCATCTTTTAATTGTTTCTTACTAGAATAGACGCAATATTTTTTACGCATAAACCAGCCAATCGGTTACCAGGGAATCGTCGTTGGTTTTAGGTGTTTCTGATAGCTAAATCTGTTTCATCTCTTTGACCGAATTTTCCTTTTTTTAAACAGGAATCAAAGCTTTTTTATTACAAACCAAGCTTAATATACAAAAAGTACCTGGTGTGTTTAAATTTTACTCAATATTTTTGTGTGTTACATTTGTATAATTTTCTAATTCCTTTATCTACCTGCCTGTTTTGGTCAAAGGAATTCATTAATTGACAAAGCATTTTCCACCTTTGGGAAAAGGACCCCTCCGCTCTCTTCTAACAGTGGCCATGACTCTTACCAACTACAACCTTCAGCCTAAATTTCTTTTCCCTTTACCAGTCACCAGGTGAAAATGCATTCAAAATCTACCTATGCCCTAACCTACATACGAGTATACCAACAGGAACATAACTAAAAATCCAAAATTACTTTGTTACAGGACGCTCAAAGGCGACGGTGTAAACGAAAATTCCTGTCGAAATGTAATCCAAGAGATTTTGTTGTTTGGAATATTTGTGTGGTGCGTCGGAAAATGTAAAATGGAGAGCTCTCTCCGAGCCAGTCCGACTCGCGTGCTGTCCCTGTGGACACTACTGCTCGGATGTTTCAATATTGCAGGTTAGTAATGTATTTAGTTAAAGGGTAGATGTAGAGATGTTCTGATATTTGATTTTTGCGACCGAAATTTTTTATAGAGCATAATTTGATTTAGGTGTGGGCTCACAAAATTACTAATTTTAAGTAATTTAACAAGACTGTGTATTGTATTTTATGACTTATTTTTGTTTGAATTAAATTGAATGAAGTAACTTCAAATGGTAACGAAATTTAATTAAAGATTTAACATCGTTTTGTGCATTAACCGTAGCACTGTAAAACGAACAAATAATAATCTCTAAACGGATCATAATATTTTATTAATTTCATCTACGACAAAAATAAATGCAAGCTTAAATAAAGTCCATAAATAATAATGTACTAAAATTAAACAAACAAATTAAGCAACAAGTTAATACATTTATTTCGCCCCGGGTTTACCACTTTGTAGCTTTGTGATCATGAACAGATGTATTTGTCTTCTGCACTTTATTATTTTTGCAAAACCAAGCTCGAAGCGACATTTTCTTTTATACGTTCGAGAGCAATATACCCATGGTAATAATCTGTTATATTATTATGCTTTATTTGACTGTAATAAGCCAGTTTCACACGGTAGAATCTGTATTTTATCTGACAACGTGAATTCGTTTTGACCTGAGTCATGAGATACAGCGAGTTTCAAACATGATTTTATTGGATAATTAAAGTTACTGAGCCTCAATTGTAGATGTATTTTAGT
Source organism: Autographa pulchrina (assembly GCA_905475315.1). Lineage (NCBI taxonomy): Eukaryota > Metazoa > Arthropoda > Insecta > Lepidoptera > Noctuidae > Autographa > Autographa pulchrina. The sequence goes on along the minus strand of FR997771.1, from coordinate 12,736,708 downwards.
CATGGATAAGTTTAATTGAAGCATAACAATACGACCAAAAATATTGTTTGGTAAATATTTTTAAGTTTGAAGGTTTATTTAGCTACGAAGGTCGCGTAGCTGCTACGATCGCTACGTCGTAGCCACCCCAACAGCTTTAATACTTTAGTCTGTACACGGTGTCGCTACAACTTTGTTACTTAGAACAAATCTCAAAGGACCGAGTGGTATGAGGAAATCCCTTTAAACAATATATCTTTCCTGTATGTTAGACAATGCATGTTAACACTTATTACAGCAAATTATACTACCGTTCGTTACCAAAACACAATGTTATTTCATATCAGTGTAGTAACCGTGAAATTCGCGTAAATTTTCTGTATGTAATAAGTAAGAGACTAATTGAATGAAATAAAAGCCTAATTGTTTATATCAAAGGGATCGCACCTTACTGGTCTTACCATCCGCGTCCATATTTTTATTAGCATCTTAAATCATATTTTTGCATGCAAATTTACACCTTATATCCCACCAGTATATTTCATTAAGTACTTACATCTTAATTCAAAGGTCAAAGTCATTTCATAAAGATTTATAGCATCTACTATTCCATTATAATAACTCAGTGTCGATGTTAATAACAGCGCCCTTAGTTAGTCTGACCGGGGAATGTGTTTAGTAATGTGAGGTCACACGCGCTATGAGGTCAAACTACAATTACTGTTATTAATTATTCAACAGTGTGTAGTTAAGAGTAAGATAAATTAATAACGTGTCTTACTAATTATAATTTAATAAGCATTGTTAGTCTAAGACTACAATTACAGGATAAAATGTACCGAAGGACCAAAAAAGACCACGTAATTTAGTACTGCGTTTGTGCAGGCTTTCATTAAGTGAAACATTTCCGAGAAACGGTGACACCATAAAAAATAAGACACTTTGGCTTCGTTTAAGACAAAACTTTTCTATAGGCTCGGAGTTAATAAAGTTTAGCAAGTCCCCTGACACCTGTGGCAATAATTTGTGGCTCACGAAGCATTAAAGAAGTTTTGCCTGTTATTAGTGTAATGGAAAAGTTAATTTGATTGTTAAGCTTATCCCTAATTTAAGGCTATTATATATCTTATTGTCTTATGTGGCAACAGTTTAAATAATTATCTGTTCTTTTGACAGATTATTTCTTTTTTTTTGTGAAGAAATATTTTTTTTCCCCATTCTCTGAATGGGTTTCCTTACAGGAGATCGACAGGGCCTTGTAAATAAATGGTTCTACAATTCTTCACGTTTTAATCTAAAATTTCTTGGAATATCAAAAACCAAAGGCCAACTTTTTATATAAAGCTATAAATAAGCAACCTATAATTTGGTGCTCTACTAAAATGGTAGACAAAGGACTACTACCCGGGACTGATGGTATTTGTGGTTATTGTTCGAGTTTTACTATGTAATACGTTATTGATTCCCTACCATATTGAAGGATACACGACTCGTATGATTATAGGGTGATACAACCTCCAAGCATTGTATGGTCCTTGTAATCTTGGGCACGGTCGACCACTATTCGGGTCCTATTATCATGCAAGATTATTCATATTAATTCACTACGTACAAATGGATTCAGGGTTTCGTTTGTCATTGTAAAATTTACGAGAATATGCGAAACAGTATGGCCAAACTTTGGTCCTTTGACCTTAGTTGATTTAGACCGCCTAGTATTTGTGTTTGAAATTAAATAAAGGGACTGAGTGGACTTTATAGTTACTTGTGTTACAGTTTAAATTAGATAGAATGACTAAACATGTAAGGTTTTGTGCAAAAGGTCTCCTATTTCACCTACAATAAATCGTACGAATTTCACCTGTTTTTCATGCGTACCAATAGAATAAAATAAAAAATTCTCAGAAGCATATTAGTGGAACATAAGACTCACTTTACCGATTGATTTTGGTAATAACACACTCCATACATTATTAAGTTTCAGGGATATTCGATACCGATCGTGTACTTTGAACTGAAAATAAATCGTAAGCCAATAATAAAGGCTATTCCAGATTTTCGTGGAACAACAGAATTTATTGATACTTCACATTGTTTTGGTACGAATGCTTCTAAGAATAACCCGCTATCAGCGGGTACTGTGTAATTACTGTTTTGTAAACTCAACACAGCTCTATATAATTATTGAGATCTATCAAATTCACTGAAAAAATAAACCGCGACCTAATCCGTAAAACGTAAAACGATTGATTAAAAATCTTCACTTTTTAATATTGACTTTTTCATATTAATATTAGGAATGTGAATACAGAAGCTTTTCTATTGACGATTCATAGGTATATGGCCGGCGCGCCCTAGTCAGTGAACTCCGCCATAATTCCTGATAACTTTCTTATACCTATTTGTACTGAAGCATAAGCTTTTACCATATTGTGACTTATAACTCATGTTCTAGCAAAAAGATTATTTATCCACTATATGAATACTTTTTTAGGTTTTAAAACTTCACTAGTCCACCTTAATTTGCAAAATCAAATCACTAAATACACTTTGTACACTACACTACACACACTACTACACTACAATTGTAATTAAGTTTACATCGACATAACCAAATCATTAAATCTGTACGATAAAACTAATTAATATTTATGATATGTTGTGTAAAACCACAATCTGAATTTTGAATTAATTTTACGATATTAGTTGTATTAATTTGTGAAACAACCTGTTATGTGATATAAGGTAATGATAGTGCTTATATTATCGACCTATATGAAACGGAATTATATTCGAATACAAAGGTCAACTCAAATGTTTAAGTTACCGTTAAATCACATGCCGTCTCTGTCACTTTAACTTGTAATATAGAGACAGGTAGACATCTGAGAAGGTCTTAAAGTTAAGTTGCTTTTCAGTACTCGAAGGTAAGTGAACATAAGATGCGCAGTACTAAGACTAGGGGAACTGGTTGAGTGTTTCAGTGTTAATAGCCTCTTACGCTAGGTATGTTATCATTAAGCTAAAACTACTCTACGACCTACAATATATGGTCTAAAGTCACTTGTAAAACCAACAATGTTCAGGAGAATGTATTAATACTTCGCTTAAATGTTATTAAGTATTTTGAGTATGATTATGACAGTATAACATGAAAGTAGTAGTTAATTTAACTATAATAGTACTCGTATTGTCGAGAAAAAAATGGTCCTTTTACGCTCAGCTAGATTAAGGCGACGAAGGACCAAAAATCAGAAGAAGAAAATTTATGAATCAACAAACCTTCGCATCTAACTAATAAATCAACCCGCAAAAGGTTTTATCACGTAATTATGGAAGGAAAACTCCATAGGTATTTAATTAATACGCGGGAAAGGCCGCTCACTGATTTTATGCCAAGACTCTGCTTTATTAAAATTTATACGAAAAGTATGACTTAAGATGAGGAAACTTGTAAGTCTTTCTTATATTCACGCTTTTATTACCTAATGGAGTAAAAAGGACTTTAAGTGGCATAAATATTATATGAATTAGGACCGTCTTAGCACTCGGTGCGGCTGAAGTGTTAGGCGTGTGTAGCCTACATTATATAGATATAGAACCTACTTAGATTATATATTAAGCTCTTTATGTAATATCGTCGCTTTACTTTTGCGTTTGAGATAAGATTAGCCTCTGATATACAGCTATATTTGGAAACCATAAAGGAATACATATTATATAATACTTATTATATTCTACACATGTAACTAAGATTCATTTTAATCAAGTTTTAAGAATTAACTTGTGTTAAATATTTCGTTCACACATTAGTGGTATTCTTCATTTTTTAACGAATCGAAGCGTTATGATAGCTTATTTTTATGATTTAGTATAATATAACCCGAAAAATTACTTACAATAGCACTTTCATGGCGCGTTATTTTCAGATACTAGAAACAGTACCTAATATTTTGCATTTAAACTTTGTTTTGATAAAACAGTTTTTTAAATATCATTTATGGATAAAATACAAACGATAATTTTTTTTTAATTTATTATTATTTTTTACTAAATAACAATGGCAGTAGGGTCTTACATTAATTAAAAAGGTAAATAGTCGATGACTATTAGAAGTCTTATAATAATCCAGCCTATAAACGTCCCACTGCTGGGCACAGGCCTCTTCCCATATAGAAAAGGGACGAGCATTGATCACCACGCTTGCTCTCTGCGGATTGGCGATTTCAGATCCCAATTTTGGAATCCAGGTTTCCTTACGATGTTTTCCTTCACCGTTTGTCAGAAGAGTCTTAGAATAATTAAGAAAGTACATACCTATAACTTTGAAAAAGCCACATTGGTACTTGCCTGGGTTCGAACCTGCAACCTTGTGCATACAAATCCGTTCATTGAACCACTAGGCCACCACGACATTAGAAGTCTTACCAGCCACTAAAGTAGATAAAGCACTCACAATCCTAGAATTATCAAGTACAAATCGAGATTCGTATTCAACAGAAGTAACCAAGACTAATATAAAGTAATAAATCAAATTTATTCTTAACTAAAACACGTGTTCTGAAGAAGATTGAAGTTGTTTCAAAGCCCATTAATTCAAAGACGCAGTTCAAACAAGATGAGGACGATGTGCAAAGTCGAATAACTTCTTAAAGATACTCGCATGTGTTTAACGAGAAGGGCTTTCTGCCTTAAATATGTTAAAAGTTGACAAATTATAATAAGGGATTTGTACTTGTGACTTTACAATGACCTGATGTTTTCAAATCGTTGTTTTACAGGATGTAATTTTGTTGTGACTAAGTGAAATATTTGTAAGTAAACACTAATGTAAATAAGTTTTTATTTACACATATTTTGATTTTAGTTACATATAAATTAAAATTATAATGACATGAAGGTAACTGAGGTTATATTTTAATTCACAATGACCTACTTTAATTTTTCACGTTATGCGTGTTTTTGTACAATTGAAAAAAAAAAAAATATCATATTATTTAGCTTTAACTAGATTTTTTTTATCACTATAATTATTTCTTTTAATAACGTATTAAAATAAATAAGTATCGGTGCCAGAATTTAATATATTTTGATTTACGTAATATACACACTTGTACCATTCTATTATTATTAAAGAAATGACAATATAACATGAACCTCGCTTAGTAAATTTTCAAGTTAAAGCCAAACAATATTTGACGGGCCTGTTGGTCTAGTGGTTAGTGACCCTGACTGCTATACCGGAGGTCGTGGGTTCGATTCCCACCCAGGACAAATCTTTTTGTGATGAACACGATCTTTTGTTCTGTGTCTGGGTGTAATTTATCTATAATATGTATGTATTTAGAAATATATAAGTATGTTTATCAGTTGTCTGGTTACCATAACACAAGCTCTGCTTAGCTTGGGATCAGATAACCGTGTGTGAGTTGTCCCGGAATATTATTATTATTAATAACACAACATTTAATCCATTCAACATTATTATACAGAAATGGACACAAAAGTTTCTATCATGACTTGCGGTACGAAATCTTAAGAAAAAAGATTTAAAACTTTTTAACAATAAAACGTCGATTCATAAACACTTGATAAAAGAGTTTCGGGTTTAGGAAAATTTTGTCAACAAAGTCGAGAATTGTTTGTAATTGAACCTATTCTAAAAAAGAGTACAGTTAGTAGAATGTCTGTTCTTTGAACTAAAAAGACGTATTAGATGATTTGTCCAATACAGTCATTATACGGAAAGCTTAAATTAAGTCCTAAGTTTTTCTTATGTTCAATATGATACCTATATAAATTACCTAAAACAATTGCATGTAGAAGAAAAAAAAAACGAAAATAAACTGAAAACATTAATAAAACAGCAACACATTAAAACCTGAACTACAAAATACCGTTTGTATATCAGAAAAAAAAGTTAAATCTACTTACAAAACTCATTAATTAAGAATTACTGAATCGACCTCGTTTGTAAAAATATACATAAAATTATACTTGGAAGTTAAACTACAATAGTAATTAGTGCCAAGGCGTTAACGTAAAACAAAATTATAGAGTTATGCAAGGAACTGAAAAGGGACTGACAACCTTCATTATTATTTGTAACAATAGTTATTAATACCCGTGACAGAACTATAAAAGTATAGGGTGGGGCTATAAATAATAATTAGTTCGGGATACAGGACGTACCTATTATTTATTATTTTTACTCTGTGGTATTTTTTGGGTTTCGTAATGTGTATTAATTTAAAATGAATAGGTAAAATTTTAAACCCAATATAAATGAAATGTAGTTTCAATTAGTTTAGCTGAATTAAATACATTTTGAAATGTAAATAAAATGAATTATAACAAATTATTAAAAGGTCGAATTGAATGCTCGATTCGTGTTCGATATTATTTTGTGCAAGTTGGGATTATGAAAGTTAATATTTATTAAAAGTACCGGTTCTATTAAAATTACTTTTAATTACGAATTAAATATTTGGTTTTATAAGCTGTTAGTCGCAAATTTTTGATACTATTGATAGTTAAGCCAGAAAGCTATAGGGTAAGCCAGACCTTTCAGTAATAGTGGATTAGTAATATAATAGTAGATTGTTTTTATATACCTACTCGTTTTCTAGTCTCATGTCAGCTTCCTGTGAGACACCATATGTACCTAGATTGTAGCACAATCTATAATAATCATCATCCAAAGCCCTTCTTATCCTACTGCTGAGCATATGCTCTTGTCTCTCTGTCTGGTCTTGTCATCTCCACTGTGCCATCTATAAGAATAAAAAGAAAAAATTCTGGTGCCATCATCTCCACCGTGCCAATAACAATAAAAAGATAGAATATAGTTTTATCTGCGGTAATCAATTGTACCGAATTCACTACACGAATAGGATTTTCTATTAAGTACCAATTAATAACGTTAATCAACTCAATTACAAAATTAATTGATCCTCATTGGGAATAATTATATCATATAAATGTATATAAATTGAGCAGTTATTGCTTGAGGGCTTATTTTATTGGAAACACAATAGTATCAAAATTTGTGATAAATTATATAGCAATAATAATAATAATAATATAATATCGTGACCAGTCTGGGCCATAGGTATCATTAAGGCTGGCTCTTAAAATATTAAGCAATAAATGTGACCCACGATTCAGGCCACCGATAGGTTTTATTTGAATTTGATGATATCTGTCTTTCCCCTGTTTTTAATCGATACCTAGCTATCGACTAGGTTAGATTGATTTTATATTTAAACTTGAACATCATATGAGACTACAATTACTAAGATAATTTCTACTGTTCTGACGTTTAAAGAACAATCTTTAATTCCTAAATGAGGCCAATATAAGAAGAAATATGTAGCTATACTAACATATCAATTTAGGTCTAATAGCGTATTGTTCAACGTTAGTACTACCTACTTTGGAGTTTTTTGACCATAGCGATATAATTACGAAAGTCACTAAAAGTAAACTTCATCCACCAAAAAATAAAGATAAGAAATAATCAACTCCGAAATCACAAAGACGAAACAAAACCAAAAAAGTTAAATAAGAACATGGCTTAAAATTTTGCTTATAAAACAATGGTAACACAGTTCCGAACTCACTTGAAGGGTAATTGAAAAATTACCATTTCATTCTTTACCGACGGGTTTATTAAACTTAGTTTACAATCGCGTGCTTCTGTAATGTGTTACGAATGTTCTGAAACATTGGCGATAGGTGAATTTCGTAACGTGCAACGTGAGCCAAAAGGAGGTAATTTTGAAATTTGTGTAGCAAAGAGCTGTGTGAAGTTCTGAGTTGAAATGTTGTGCTACTTTTTCTTACGTTAAAATGTAGTTGAAAATGTTGACTCGTGAATAATTGTCGGCATCGATTTTAAAATAAAGGTCAAGTCACGCCCACTTTTGCTACGTAATATGTGATCGTAGAGATATCGATTCAAAATTACGTTTTGTAAAGTTGTAAAATCCACATCTACTAAACATGAGATAGTTAAGTCACCGAAATGGGTAGAAAGTCTCTCTACAAGCAAACTTTCCCGCACAAGTTATACACGTCGTTACTATTCAGTTTAAGTAAATGTGCATATTTTATGATGCTATCTTTATATTTCAGTGCATTACCTCCACACCTCTATAACAAATAATATTTCTAAAACGTCATAATACAACCTTATGTCATCACAATAGCCTTTCGCAGCCATGTTGAATTGTGAATATGTGTATGAATAATTTTACCGCACGGCACTTTTGTAATATGTTAATTCAAAGTTTATTTAGTCGGCCTTCATAAGCAAGTAACGTTTTATGTCATTTTATAAATATTTATATTTATGTCTGGATGTTACTTGCAGGTGTATCTAAAACTTAGTAATAGAATAACACAGTAAAATAATAAAATAATGGCGTGGTGGCCTCGCGGTTCAATGAACGGATTTGTATGCACAAGGTTGCAGGTTCGAACCCAGGCAAGTACCAATGTGGCTTTTTCAAAGTTAAATGTACTTTCTTAATTATTCTAAGATACTTCTGACAAACGGTGAAGGAAAACCTCGTGAGGAAACCTAGATTCCAAAATTTGGGATCTGAAATCGCCAATCCGCAGAGAGCAAGCGTGGTGATCAATGCTCGTGCCTTCTCGATATGGGAAGAGGCCTGTGCCCAGCAGTGCCCGTTTAAAGGCTGGATTATTAATAGAATAACAAAGAGTAAAGTCAACGTTGAAATCAGTTTGTCCGAATTGATTACTTGAAGCAGTTTATGCATGCAAAAAGCCTTCATATTAAATTAATGTGTTTTTATTTGGATTAGATTGATATGCATTGGTGTACAAACACTTAAATTAATCAAAAAATATCTCTAGAAATAAGTTCGGTAAACTTGTGCGTTTCTATTAATACAATACGCTTACATTGTAGGATATCTAGATGTAAAGATATTGTACAATATAAGCATAGTATATTAAACTATACTAAAGCCAATATGGAAAGAGAATTAAACGTTATTACTAATTACGCAATTATCAACTTTGACAACATATGTTTAAGTTCATTTTAGAATGACAAATATTACCGAAAAGGGCCTAAAAGTAATTTGAATGCGATGGAAACTGAACTGTTAGTCATTGAATTAAGGTTCATAATCCCAAAGCACGTTCATTATTTCTTTAAAGTGGCTGATGTATAGGTACAATTTCCACAGAATATAATCATTTGCGCAGAACCCAGCATGTTTTCATTACGACGATTGCATCAAACTATTTTTGCAATAAGTGTTGAATGCAAGTAGTTGTTTACTCAAGTAGTGAATGCTTTTTGTTGAAATAAATCTTTGCAGCTCATCCTTTTAATTAACTGTTGCTTTTTTAGTTTATTTTTTATTTGTTTTAAAGAGCACGTACCGGAAAAAGCTCCTGAATGGAAACACTTGGTTTTTGTTTGATGGATGTTTCTTCTTGTGTTATATAAGAATGGTTTTATTTGGGTAATACATGTTTATTGTAATGCAAGTAAGTTTTTTTTTTTATGTGTAGGTACGTGTGTGAAAAATGTAGTCAATTCTTTTTGGTGTAGAGTATTGATATTTTTAAGTGACGAACCGACTTTACCTATAATATAGACCAATATGATCCAATTACAACGAAATGCAAGCGGGCACGCGAGAGCGGTTAACAGCTCGCGCAGTATACTTAGATTACTGACTCGAGCATTGTAAGGGTGATGTAATTAATGATTATATAATCACTACTTTGAATAAGTAAAAAGTATAATATAACCTCTATTTTTTCATATGAATAGAGTCTAAAACTACTGTACAATGCGTGAATCCGGTACAAATTATATTCTTTCCGCGCTTTCCATTTGGTGTTAAAAGATGGTTGTTTGTTTGGAGTTTCATACAAAAGTTTGGAGCAACTTACAGTTTATTCGAGGTTCACAGTTGACATATATAATGTCTTTTTAATGTGTTTCATGGCTGATGCGGTAGACTTGTTGTTGCACGGAAAATAAACTTTTTACTTGCTTGCAAATTTTATCTAAAAATATGATTTTTGAAAGAGCTTTGTATGCCTTGGTATGTGTTGATTTGTACTAAAACAGTAAATTTAAAATTATAATAGATATGCAATGCAAAAGGAAAAAAAAATACCTAATAAATTATCGACTGGTGCAAACACCAGGTTTCAAGTTGTCGGTAGCTCTGAGGTCCCGGTTTCAATACTCATAAAGGGTCTATGAAGAAAACCAGTTTCCAATATTGCCACGGGTTTGGGTATTTATTTATGGTACTTTCGTTTTCTCGTGCTTTCTCTAATTCCATAACAAATTTACGTACTTACTTTTTGTTCAGAGTCAATTCACATTTGTCCACATTTTTTACCAAATTATTTTCATTTATATCATTATATTCATCAAATAAATAGGCGTTAACACTACTTACATTATTTGTACTAACAAGATATACAAACAGCACAATAAACTGGCGAATAATCCTTGAATTTTGATTAGGCAACGCGCCAACAGCACTTGTTAATGTTTTCAGCGTTAAAAATTACTTTCTCGTCTCTGCATGGTAAAGAAACACATTTTTTTTATATAATATTTAAACTGACCACACGTTTGTTGCTTATATTCACGTTTGTTAATATTGTACAGCCTTGTTAATGAGCTGTGAGGGTGTAATGGCGAAACAGATGTGGGATCCGGTTTAGAACTTGGATTTTAAAATCTTTGGTTGCGTGTACAAAACATTGCTCTATAGAAACACTTTTATGTGTTAATTTTTGGCTAAAATTAACACACTAAAAAGAGCTTCTTTTGCCGATTTCATAATGGACATAAAAGGTAATTAAAATCAAACCCACTGAAAATCTTCTTTTGACATTATATCTTTACAATAATACATTTAAGCATTAAAAATATAAAGGTACGATAAAAGAAAAAGAAAATCTAAAGTAAAAGCAACAAAGATAAAAATATGCAAACCAGCTTTGGAAGCAGAAAATCAGAATTTAAACTAGTCAATAATATAACGCGAGCACATTTTCTTTCAAAATCCCAACTTTATTTTCCCTTCTCCAGGAGTTCTCCAGAAGATACTGTGAATATTTTTCTACCGGCTACCCGTGAGAAAACATAAAATCTAAAACTTTTGAAGCGATAACCCAACCGACTTGTAGTTAAGTTTCGAATAACTAACTTAATAAAAGTACCGAGATAGGTTTTAGTTCGCGGTGTATAAAATTTAATGAAATCTTCGACCATTCTGTTATAGCTGCCTTCGGAATATAAAATCCTGTATAGTCGGGTTGACTTTTAAGATAATTCGAGGATTATTAAAAGAAGTATTTTCAAAGCTTCTGCAATCTTCAGTTCCTTTGATATCGCTTCTAATTTTATACATTAACGAAATGAGTAAGAAATTTAAAATTACTTTAAATAATTTCTATATACTGCGTTTACTTATCAAAATCATAATGAAGTACTATAAAATTACTGATATTGCTGCCACGATAGTAGATATCATTCTTAAAAGAGCTTTTAAGGGACCTTAAAAGGGTTGGGTACCCTCTAGAGATAGCAAAAGGTTCCGCGAAATCTACGCCCTAAATATATCAGTACGGGGTTTATATACCTACGAGTACATCAGAGGTGACCAAACAGACGATAGAGGTAGAAGAAAAAGATATGATTCATCTTTTAAAATAAATGTTTTATGATTCCTCTCTTTTTTAAACCATTGATCAGATTATGATAAAACTCTTATTTTGGAGATGCCCGAAGGATTTTGTATTCAATATACACAATTATATATGTTGTTAAAATTGAATAACCCCATATGGATTATAAGTTGGCCTAACGCACAAAGCCCAGTTAATGAAAAGTCGATCTTGTGTTATACAACATTATTATGTCTGACGCCCACCATCAAATGTTATCTCTAAAGGTTATATCAGTAGGTAGTGAATGTATTAATAATGCGTCGCCGCATGAACTTATAGGATATTCCTAGAACCGTTTTGAGATAGATTTCTCGGAATTAGTAAACCTATTGACATTTATCGGTCAGAACACGAAACTTTAAAAGGCTACTTGGAATCCCTCTTTGGAAACTAATTGATTGAGCAGGGTGCAATAGATAGGTATTTAATGAGAATGTTTAAGAAGATGGCAATTTATGCCATGATATTGAGAACATTTTGCTAAACAAATGTTTTGTTTTTTTTTAGTTAAAAAAGGTTGGAGACCAAAGTGACGGCAATATCGATACAATAGATCAATCATGGATTAATGGTGATGATATTATGTGCACATAAAATTTTCATTATATAGATGTGATGAAAGGTACATACAGCAGTAACATCAAAGATCGTATTAGCGCCAAGAAGGCCATTGACCTGAAACAAAATATTTACAAACCGTAACACCTAACAGGGGACTATTCTAACCCATAATTCATAATAAGTCGCGGTCGCAAACTAATCCTATCTCCGGTATATTGTCATGTACAAAACAAGATAGTAATCTGCAAAGCCGAGGAATAAGAACGCCGATGGAATGTGCGGCGCTGACATAAGCTTTGGAACGTGTAGTAAAGTTTAGCCTTTGCTGGATTACTTAGTTCCTACGTAAATAGAAGGATATAGGGTTAGCTGCAACTTAGTGTTTGATTTATATTAGAACATGTACAGAAATTAGCTTTGCTTTGACAGCATAATTATACTGTTAGCTACTTATATTATAAAGGTTTAACGCAATTATACAGTTTAGTTAGTGTACCAAATATACATAAGGTTAGATGATTGTTTCACCATTTTTGTCAAAATGTATAAATATTTCTCAAAATAAGGTCACGTACAGTCACGTCTTTGTTCTTTTTACAAAGCATAAAGAGTGTTGCACTTCTACTTTTTTTTTTGTTTTTAGTTTTTACTAACTACATCGTCGCAGGTGTCTTTTAGTAAAACGACAAATGTTTCTTAAAACTTTTAGGTTTTTATGTCGGTAATACGAATTCATAGAACAAGTGGTACTTGTAGAGTGCAGGTAGGACTTTGTGTGTATGTCTCAGTTTGATGATAAGAGCAGATGAATGGTACAAACGGTGTCTTGAATGTTAAACCTTGCAACGGAAATTGATATTCCGAAAATAAATCGTTAGTATTAAACAGTTGTAGCCTTAAACCTTCACCTAACATGTCTGAGGTCAAGAATACCGCGACAATTTACAACAACCTATCTCTGGCATTGCGGAGCTTAGAAAAAATGTGACACAAACACATTACTAGGTCCATAGATCCGCATTGCAGTAAACAGGTTATATAGCGTGGTCGTCAATTACCTAGCTTACATCGTGTCAACTTGTTGTTTTAGTTTATAACTGACATCCATTCCATGAATATTTGAGAACGTATCAAACATTTACGACTGATTTATTGTAAGTTAGTTTTGCCATTAAGTTTAAACTGGGGACTAAAAGTATTTTTTAACTGCTGTCGCTTATTGTATAATCCTATTGCAATACAAGTACTTTAAACTGATACTATCACAGGGAAACTGACCGTAAGGCCTGCAAAGGCGTCGAAACGTCGGAAATAAAAACCTAAATATATAATATCCTTTTAAAGTAGTATTATTTAAATGTCTAACATTTGCTAAAACCTCAGAAAACAATATTTATATTTTAATATTAAATTTTTCATATTTAATTGCTATATCAAATGATAAAAAATAGTTTTGGTAAACACAGCTGAGATATTCCACATATTACTAGTCTATTATAAACTAAAGAAACATACGAGTAAAAGTTAAAAATCTTAGTAAAATTTAATTTTCTTAATTTTTGAATATAAGTACAATGATACAACGAGACATTAACAAACAGATTCATAGAATGTTAGAGGCCTAGCTCACGGCATAACAATATCTCTGCTATAGACAGGCAACAGTAGTGGGCCGAGTACACTCCCTTGGGGAACACCGAAGTTTGTTTTTTGTTGTTTCATATAGACATGGTTGCATTTCAAGCGTATTTAACATTTATTTTATGTACATGTGTTGTCTTTTTACTTTTTTTTAAGTTATTAAAATTACGGTTTCAGTGTTCGTTTTACTTAAATAATTAAGACTATATAATTTAAACCAAGTTTCTCAAAGGCTTAGTCTGGTAAGGTGAATTTAGTAACCACTCATTAACGTTTATTTTAATACAAATAAACTCAAATATAAACTATAAAAATAATTTCACGTTAATTGCAATTAAATTATTCTTCTACGTGAAACGGAACCGTATGAAAATTAGGAGCTAGATACCACGAGTTTATAGTTTCATACGAATGCTGAGCTGAGGAAACCAAAAACTCACTATAATGATATCACAAAAGGTGATACTAATGACGTGCTTCTTAATGAGCGCATGATCCGAGTTTAAGGGAAGCTTAAAGAAAATAATTTGGTGGGAGAAATTGCTCTTCACAGAATAATTAAAAGCATGGTAAGGGCATAGGGTATTTTGTTGAGGTTTTTCATATTTTATTCACTCATCACTCATGACAATGTAGAAAGTAGCTTTATAAATTGTTTCTGCCTGTAATTCATAAAGGAAAGAAAAAAACCCGTCTTGTAACTACTGTGTTGATATCAAAAACTATCTATTGTGTAACTAGGGTCTTGATATTTTTAGATTGTGTAAGCCCGAAGGCATAACAATGACCTAAAGGAATACAAAAAACGTATCTGAATGACAAAAAATATCTAAGAATTTAATACACAATGTATCTTTCTAATAATACCTCGAAGAATTTCATATAAATATTCGTATGTCATATGTTACAAACTAACACAACACGTTCTGATAACTTATGTTTCAAAATTAATCCTACATGCGAATATATTCCAAATTAGATGTGGGTGTCTGTACAACTTTACCTTATCGTGTTACGAAAATTCCGCTGGCAGTCGTATTCGACGAGTCACTGTTTCCCCTCTCTTTCATTTACTCCCAGAGAAACAGAGACGGGTAAGTCGAAGCTGAAATTTTCCTTAACAAATACAAGGGTACCTATTAGCCACCGTTCTCAAATTAGCCGGCTGTGTGAATTGTTCGGTGACATATTCGGCACTGGATAAAGTTTTCATGTTACACGCGAATGCGAGTAGAATTACTCTGCTGACGGCACTTTGATGGAGAGAAGCAATAAAAGATAAATTGATTTAAGTTTCTTGTTTCGCACCGTTGAGCGCTTTATAATTTTGTTTTGTTAGATAAAGGCTTATTGATACCTAGCCTTCTATATCTATATTTAGGACATATACTTAGTTCTCAATCTGTTTTATACCTCAAAATTTCTTAATAAGCTTTTTGAAATTATTATTTTTGATATATTTTGTAAAAACAAATTGGATTTGGAAATTACTTTTTTTTCGTTTTTAATCTAGTTGCTTCCATAAGTCTCTATAGAATCAGTTCTAAGAAACTTCAGTTGGTTCTCTAGGAGAGATTGAAGTTAGTCTCATGACACCAATTTACATAGCAAGCGATCCAAGACCGTTTTAATGAAGATTTATAGCAATCGCCCAAGCAAGTCCAGAGGATATCTTCTTCTTACAATTTGTGTCCTTTGTTGATATTAAACGGAGAAATTTCATTAATGGTTACAATTTGAGTTTTAAATAAGTTTTTGTAAACAAATTATCTTGTACATGTTCCATTAAAAGATACCAACTGGTATGAGGTTGATTTTTGTTTTATCATTATGTTAGAAAAAGGCTCAGTAGATGTATTAGAATTTTATGTGATCCCAATAATAAATTATTTTATTCTACAATTCGTTATATGTAAACTTTAAGTTAACTATTCTCAGCACGTGTCTTATGTTACTTAGAATGTTATGCAGATGCTGCCTGCCTTATACCAAGGACAAGTCCCAAATAACAGAAGATTTAATTATTATAGCAATCAGATTATAACCCATTTCTTTTCTTACCGGATAAGATACAAATAAGCTTTTGATACTCCAATCCGATTTTGAGATAATTCGTCTATTTTGTACCAGAATCCGAGACTCGGGGTTTGTCGCTAAAAATCTGTGCGAAATAAATCCTGGGATTAGGGTCGATAATGCAATTTACTTAGATTGGACATCACTCACTCAGTTGGAAGTGGTCAAGATTCTTGTGGTTCCTAGTTAGTTGACCTGACTAATTTTCTTTGACTTATTTTACAAGGTAGATAGTTTGGGTTGCTGTTCAGTTTCCTGATTCTGACAAATGATCCAATTAGGGAAAAGTATTGTACTATCAAAACATAGAACCTCTTGTTCAAAAAACACAAACCTGATTATAAAATAATACGAAGGAAAAATAAAGAAATGTAACAGTCGATTGGAAACGTCCTTACTGAAACCGAAAAAAGTCGAACATAACCGAAGTACATTCTTGGCACGTAACGACAAAATATGATCGTTGGGCCAAGCCTATAATAACAGCGTCATCAGGTGATCCCACTACAATGTACGAAGGAAAACTTTTCTCGGTTTTTCAATTTACATTTCCCGATTATTTGCTCTTCATTCCGTATTCCGAGCTTGTATTTTTTGAGCGGTTATTTTTTTCCTTTTTCTAATTCGTGAAACTCGATTCGAGTTGGATTCTTGATAATTGTGGTGACTATTTTGTTTCATATTTCATTTATTTCGATGTCATAAATACTTGAATTTGTTACAGATATTTTCTACATTTCTAGTCAAGTATCAAAAAACAAAGTTTACTAGTCAGAACATTTATGTGCATTATAATATACTCATCCCACGGTTGCATTTCTAGGTTGGGTATAGTATACTATAGTCAGTAAATGTGCTAACTCGACTAGGGAATAACCTGCCACGCTCTAAGAGAATACCGGTGTTGTAGAAACATTATGGGCTTTATACAGCGAGTGAAGACGACCATCACGTTTAAATTCCCTGAAGGGGCAGACATAACATTGTAGGTACTATATTAAACTACAGTATAGGCTTAACTATAACATGACTTATTTGAGCCTGCTTCTTATTTTTCTAACTATTTTTATCACATTTTTACGCTGAATAAAACTAAAGAAAAATTTTAAACAAATCAACCGTTTTTTATTTAGAATACTCATTTTATTGATTCCGTTACTTATCATGATTTAAGTAGATTAACAAAACTAATCACTAGAAATCTTTTCTCGACACTACTAACTCTTTACTTAAAAACTGGATAATCTAATTTGAAACTTTCTTTGTTTTATCTAGACTGTTTTATTATAGAATAGACACCTATTTGTATAATACCTTTTTTTTAAGATTAGAAATTCTAAAACAGAAGGTTCCCAGCTCAATTTGACCCCGAAACCAAACCCAAAATCTTACAAAAGTCCTCTGTTAGGGAAGTAACCCAAAGGTATAATATTTCACTCTTCTAACATATTTGAGGTGGGCTCAAGACTTCCTATTCTTGACACAATTAGTGGGCACCCTTCTAGAGAGAGGCTTTGTACGTAACCCTGTATATGTACTCGTCAAATGTTCTGAAAATATCCGACTACATTGGAGGGATGAAAGTTATAAATAATTAAATAGTATGTAGTTTTTTTATTTACTGACTAACACTACAGATGAAAAAATAAAGGCCATTTTAATTGTGATTAAAACGATATATATTTTTCTTAAGCCACTAAAACGCAGAAGCAAACAAGTAATCAATAATTGTCCGTCCATATTTTAATATCTGCAGTTAGGATGCTAGCTATACTAGCGTTTATACTTTAATGAAAACTAAAATAAAGAAAAACTCATGTTATAATACACTGGTGTAAAATTTCCATGATATAATTCTTTTATAATCCGTGGTTAAGTAACTCATAATACAACGCGTGAAGTGTAAGCAAATAACATGAGCTACCCTAAATATGAAAATAGTTTAGGAGACAGGTACACTTATTTTTGTTTCATCATGAAGGTGGTATTTATTATTTTTTATAACGATAAACTACATTAATAGTGTACAGGGTATAATTTTTAAACCCATATTTAACCTACATGTGACACTAATATTATCTTAACGATAACTATTTTACGATACATACAAGAAGTTAGCAGGTGGCCTATACGCCAGAATAGCCAAAACTAGTGTTTGCGTATGAAATATTTAGTTTACGTTAGTTAGGAAGCTCTATAAACTTCAACTGTAACTAGATGCGAGAATCGGAAGGAACAATTAAAGTTTCGTGTAATGCAAGCATCGTTAACCACACAGTAAACACGAAGTTTCCTACTCTATGGATTCAGCAAAAAAAACTTTACGGTTGTCTATACTAACAATGGCGCTGACAAAACTGTGGACTTATTAAAAACTGACATTTATGTTTCAAATTAGATCCATTTGAAAATACTAATAAATTCAGTTTTTTTGTCCATTATCCTTATATTTGATTAGGTTTAATATTTAAACTTTTTGAGAGTACATAATTTACTTTCAAAAGCAGCATATGTTACATAAATATTATTTAAACACCCTATCTCCTTGCCTATAGGATAAGCATAATACACTTTATCATATTCATTCGTGTTTGTAAAGTTGACGTGTCTGAGTCACGCGATGTTTTTTTATATTATATCAGAATGATTATAAATTACAAGATTATTGCCTTAAAAAAGTGACTTTTTTTATGGAAATTCGTTTCTTGTGTCCTTTATTTCCTAATTGACTATCATGTATTTTCATTGTTATCATAATATTTTGCGAAAAATTATTTCTTTTTTTTCGCTATCCTTACATATATTTTTTTATGTATCTCACGTAGTACATAATATTCAAATGAAAAGTCTTCTAGTTGAAAATTATATTTTAAGGATTTAATAGTACATTGATTTAATTAAGCAAACTCTCCGACAGCCTTCTGACAATTCGCTTGCATAAATCGATACAAAAAAGTCCCTTAAGAAATTATTATCATCATTGACTAAAACAGTCAGTCCTATCTAAATCTGAATCTCATAAGACGAAATAGTCCCAATCCATTTTATTTAACAAGAATCACCTCCTTTAAACGTCCAGTCCGTATTTACCGTTTCCCTTCTCTATTAGCGCTACTTAACGTCCTGGGAACATCCCTCTCAATTAAAACGTCAGTTGCTCACGAACAATGAACAAATGTCTTATTCATCGTCTCACGTTCATACTCTATATCAGGGGTGGCAAACATTGTTATAGTAAAGCGCCATTTTGTTTAAAGAAATTTTCATTGAGGCGTGAGATCAGCGATCATTGATAAATTAATAAGAAATAAAGTACTGCGTGCATTACCAAAATTCGTTTAACAATTTTGACCTACTTAAAAAGGCTTTTATGTCTATGTTTGTTAATCTTTTGAGCTTTTGAGGTTAAATAAAAAAATATAAGAGTTTTACTGTAATATTACTGAAAACTGTTTGATTTTAGTTTGTTATTTTTATATTTATAATACCATTTGGTCAGCCACTTGGAGGTTATATTTTTAGTTTGTACAACCATAGTAAAATCAGCTTATAGTGTGTCGCAAACCGAAGGTTCACCATCCCTGCTCCATCTCGTGAAACTCTTCCCTTGGGCTCAGTTTATTTATGTTAATTTTGTGTCTACTTCCCATATTGCATGGTTTCCTATATCACCCAGTTACGTGTTTTTCTCACGAGAAGTGAGTTGTTTTGTTTTTATGGATGGTTACATAGAAGGAAAACTTTTGTCTAACACGCAAAGATCTGTAGAAAGAGTGGGTTATCTTGCAGTTAGTACTTTATTGATATGATGCCTATGGCTTTGTTTACGTAAACGTCTGTATGTTCGTTCGGTAGATTTTTTGGTATGGATTTTGGTTGCATAGATTTGCAGAACGTGTTGACTTATTTTAAAATGTATTTTATACACATTATGTAATAACATAAGGTGTACCCATAAACACACAGTTACTATTTAAGGAATTCGTTCTATGATTAATCTTCTTTTAGTCGTTTCACAAAAAAAATATCAAAATTGTACCTAAAATATCAAGATATTGTTTTAGCGTGATCAATTCAAACAATCGACCTAACCATTCGCAGAATTGCATTTACGTCTAACAGTCTTGCTATATTAATTGCCAGATAAGGCTCCACGGCATTCGAACTCATTAGTTGGGAAAGCCCTTAGAAATGAAAGCCTTATTGCGATTAACAACATTATTATTTACACGCGATGCTTCAGCCTTAAACGAAACGCTTATTGCCTACGAAGTGAATTTATTAAGCCTACTGCATATTGACGAAGCCATAAAATGTTTATGAAAACGACATTGTTTCATGTTTTATGGGATTCTCTTTGTTGGAAATATATACTGTGATAATTGTGCCTATAATATCTTCATGTAGACAACATCATGTTATGTCATTTTATAGTATCGTAACACACGGTACAAAATTGTACTCGTGCATCTACCACGATTTGTTTCTGCATCACCCTAAGGTTGACTGGCAGAGAATGCCTTCTGGCATTAAGTCCGCCTTTGTGCAACAGTGTGCAAGAAGTATTAAATAAATAAATGAAAAAACCATGTAAAATTCTCAAGTTTTTTACAAGCAAAACGATGTTAAGGTTATGTAAATTAAAAAATATACATATTTAAAAAGTCAATACGGAGCTACTGTTTAACAAATGCAATCAAATGTAAGGTACCAATTATAAAAGAAATGAGAATGGTCTTCCTAACAATAACACAAAAGACACTTTTTGTAATAAATACGTCTCTATAGCACAAAAAGGATCCCCAAAAAGTCACGTTTAGCAAACGCATGAGTTTTTATTCAGATTATCGTAATCCCCTATCCTACACCTACAGTGTTACGTCACCAGATTTGCTATTTATATATCTTTTAATAGGACGTATATTCTGTTTTGATGTTATTCGATGTTTTACATTTAACTATTATTTGATTGATTTGATTTGTGGCTACAAAATAGTCATAATACAAATAAAACCATCATCATCTGCCTAGCCTTTTCCCAACTATGTTGGGGTCGGCTACTAGTCTTACCGAATTCAGCTGAATACCGTATTTTACATATTATAGCGATTGCCTGTCTGACCTCCACAACCCATTTTACTGGGCAAAACAGTAAAGTACAGGATTGAGAAGTATTAAAGGTGTGTAGTTTTCCAAAAAGCTCTTATATAAATCTTAAAAATAATAAATGTGCTTTTTAAGTGAAATTATACGGAAACGCTTTCCTCTGTATCTTTTTAATCTGAAACGTGAAATAAAAAATCTACATGAATACCAGAATAGCAAGAAAAACGTGATTCATTTCAAAAAGAAATTCTAGATCTAGATGACGTATAAGTTTAGTAGAAAATGAAGCAAACAGAGTAGTTTAAATAAAATTCTTAGTATTTATTTCTTTGAACTAGCTATAAAGTTTGTTGAATATTACATCGCATAAAAGAATCAAAAGGAAAACTTGGCCATACATTTCTGCTAGGATCTTACTTTGACTTATGATACTAATATTGTGATACCATTTATGTTTTAAGAAAAATTTTAAAACAAGATTATGGCATTTTTTTTTGCTTACTATTACTTTTGGCTTTTAAAAGGGCACTGATATTAAATTCCACTCGAAAGTATAAAAAAACACAATTTTCTTACAAAAAAACCTTTTCTTAAAACCACTTTTTTTCTGACTTAAACAAGTAGATAAATGGTTTGATGATCGTCATGAAATTAAATATCCTGAAAACAAAACAAAACGAACCATAATTGTTATTTCTCAATAGTTTTTATAACAGCGAGAATTAAACCCAAGTCTTTAGCACTAATAAAACGTTTTAAACACTTGAATTTAAATTATTCTCATTATAATGCAGGCCGCGTTTCTTGATCCATCTAGTTTTCTGACCGGACTTAAATGACGTAGAATCATAGATCTTCTTGTGCCTAGCGTTTCCCCAAGCAATGTTGGCGTTGGCTTTCAGTCTTGGAGACTGGTTGTTCAAAATTTGAATGACTGAAAAACTATCAAATATGACCTATGATAGCTTCTTCGTTAAAGCTCGGAGGTGTAAAAACAACTTCTGACCTTGAGCTTTGCTAAGTATTACTTCTAACAGAAAACTCCGTTACTATTTTTTGATTCGAGGCTTGAACGACCTCGTGCTCAGCAGTCGCGCTATTGACTACCAGGCCACAGAAAACTTAACATACTTATGCTCCTTTACACTTAGAGAGAGAGAGATGAAATGAGATTCAACAGCTACTTAAAACTGATAAAAAACTGATTTTCATTTAAGTAAGTATTCAAGTAGAGTCGTAGATATTATAATTAACTAGCTGTGCCCCGCGGTTTCACCCGCGTGAATGACAATTCATACACTATCTTTATAAATTATAGCCTATGTGTTATTCCGATGTATAAGCTACATTATTGTAAAGTTTCATTAAAATCCATTCAGTAGTTTTTGCGTGAAAGAGTAACAAACATCCAAACAAACTTTCGCATTTATAATATTAGTAAGATTGCAACAAACGGCACACGTGACGAGCTTCGCTTATAACGCGTGAATCGCACGCAATCAACATTTAGAACCTTTGCCGCGTAATTGGTGCTCCAGTGAAACCTTATGGGATTTCATTATTGTGGTTTTATGTACTAGCTGTTGCCCCCAGTTCTGCCCGCAATGTCGGTTATATTGCAAAAAGTTGCCTAGAAGACCAAAGAAGGATATTCTTTGGGGTTCAAGCTCACCCTAGTGTCATCAAAATCGGTTCAGAGGTTTAGTCGTTATAGTCTAATAGTTAGTGAACTGAAAAAGATAGTAATCAAAAGTATGATATGATAATTTAAGATTTAGACGACCTCCGTGGTCGAGTGGCGTACGCACCGTTTTCAAGGTGTCGCTAGCTCAGAGGTGCCGGGTTCGATCCCCGGACGGGTCAATTTAAAAACCAACTATTCTACATTGATTCTGAATTCCATAACACAAGTGCTTTAACTTCTTACTTTGCGTTCAGAGCAATGTATGTGATGTTATCCGGATTTAATATTTATTACACATATACCTTCTTATTACAAAAGATGGTCTAAGAAAAACCAAGGTTTTAGAATAGCCCCGTCTCTTTTTGTTATATGACATAAGAAAGTGATGGGTATATTTTAAACCTGGGTTTACCTTAGTCTTGGTTTAAACCATCTTTTGTAATAAGGCCCAAAGTATCTATTTAAGCACGGTAAATTTAAAATATATAAAAAAGGGGTTTGTTAAAAATAAATCTATAGAATGAAATAGAATTCCCAGGCCGAGATCCGATCCAGGCCTAGATGTAACTATGGAACTACTTAAAAAATATTAAAATTTATACTTATAAGTTATCAAACGAAAAACTATTACCTACCTAAAAATAAAATTAAAATTCCATCGAGTTCAAAACCATTTTTTTTAAGTCGGTTCAAATGCCCTTTTCCTATCCTACAAAACTGTATTTCTACTTATAGAACAACGCTATATTTACGTACGTTTTTGGAACAAAATTCTTTATTTCCCTATTTCTATAAGAAAAACATAATATATCACGGCTTATCTCACCCAAGGTTACGATTACGGAGACGTGTGTACTATTGTTTTATTTAATGGCTGTAAGAAGTAAAGGATTTGGAATTGAGTAGGATTTCTTTGGGAATTAGGTGTAGAAGGCATTTGTGGGAATTAAGATTATTCTCTGAGAAGAAACTAAACGTAAAAGTTTATTTCAAAACGTCACTATCACATCACATCACTACCACATCACTATCACATCACGGTTTAGTTGTAAAAAGTTATTCTAAAGTCAATCTTATAATATTTAGTATTGTTTTTTTTTTATTTTCAGTGTCATATTTGGCGCGCCTGTTAGTCTAGTGGTTAGTGACCCTGACTGCTATACCGGAGGTCGTGGGTTCGATTCCCGCCCAGGACAAATGTTGTGTCATGAGCATGATCATTTGTTTTGGTGTCTGGGTGTAATTTATCTATAATAATATGTATGTATTTAGAAATATATAAGTATATTTATCAGTTGTCTGGTTACCATAACACAAGCTCTGCTTAGCTTGGGATCAGATAACCGTGTGTGAGTTGTCCCGGAATATTATTATTATTATTATATTTTAACTTTTTTTTTCTTATATTAACTAATATTTTTAATTTATTAATGATTAATTTTATTTATTGACCACGACATGAATAATTGTATCTCTCTTGACATTCTGATTTTTTTTTTTTTAGTCCTTTGACATTTGTATAGCACTGATACTGATAATTCTGTAATTTTGTAATGTGATTATAAGAATTAAATAATGTTATTAGAAAAATTTGATTGACTAAAGATTACATAAATATTTGCACATCTAATTAGGTAATGATACAGTGCACTCTATATCTATTTGTAACATCTTTTATACCTGTATTATGCAAATAAATGATTTGATTTGATTTGATTTGATTTGAACACGTCATAACTTATTTAGTGCCATTAGTTGCCCAAATAACAGTTCAACATATTTTTTTTTGTAGTTTTTATTTTTTAGGATTTAGAGTAAAGTTTTATATTTACAACTATGAGTCAATTTTTTTATTTGTATTCCTTTAAAGCAAAGAATAAAGACCTTTTTATAAGGCATGCAATATGATAATATTATACAGTGTTAAGCTTTTCTTTACACAACATAGGAACGCGGTACACCTTAATATTTGATGCCCCATGCATATAAAACACATTATGTCATAAAAATGTAAACACACTTTTATGGTGAACATACCTTTTAATTTTTTATGACTTAACCACCATACTGTGGTCATGTGCCCGATTTAAGGGAGGTATAGGGAATATAAGATTTACAACGGCCTTAAAATGGTCGAAATACACCAAAACTTGGACATATGAAAACTTTTTACTGCTTACATTTTTTTGCTGCAATAACCAGTGCGAAACTGTCAAACCGTCCTGAACAGGTAAACATGTGCTAATTTAAGTAGTCTTGCTTGAAAATTTATTTACAAAACCATATTCTGTTTTAAAACCTGGAATAAAAGTAATAACTATGATACATTCAAATATTTAGATTTTTTATTAAGGCTGGATGAATCTATTTGCCGAATGCAACCTAGCATTTTAGTTTTAATCTATTTTAAATACGATTAACATAAATAGGTTACGTTTCTGAATATTATGCACCCATTTACCACATAATCCACCAATCTTTACAATAACTAAACCTCACAAAGTCAACCCATCTATTTTCAAACAAAAGGCAATGAACTTCTTAAATCAAATCTATCGCGGTCCACTGCTTGAAATAAGCCTCTTCCTAGGTACGACATAGTATAGTCCAAAAAATAATAATTGGGATTCATTCTTAGCAGATAATATTATAAATAAATAAATAAATGCGGACTACATCACATACATTGCTCTGAACCCAAAGTAAGTAGCTATTAAGTACTTGTGTTATGGAATTCAGAAACAACGAAGGTACCACAAACACCCAGATCCGAGACAATGTAGAAAAGTGAGTTTCTACATTGACCCGCCCGGGGATCGAACCCGGGACCTCAGAGCGAGCGACACCTTGAAAACCGGTGCGTACGCCACTCGACCACGGAGGTCGTCATTTTTATAACAGTAAACTAAGCTCATTATAGCTCGAGTGCCTGTTAAGTACAGCTTCACAGTCTCTGCACCCACACGTTACGGTAAGAGAATAAAATGTTGTAAATTCTCCGTTCACTGACAATAAATTTAAAATACTCCACGTTTATTACTTCCTAGAAACATTTTTAATTCGTTTAAAACGTTTCCTGGAATTTATGTTGAAATGTGAACATCGGGTTTATTAATGTTCTCGTTGAATTTTTTTTTGCAGATAAAATCTTACTTACATATATTATTTGGATCTGTTTTTAATATAGTTTCAAAAATGTACTGAGAAAAAGATTTCATTAGAAATGTGGTGTACTTAATGAACATATTATAAACTAAAACAGTGGTAATTTAAAAAAAAAAACTGATTGCACAATTTTGATTCTTGATAAAATATATTACAATTATATTACTGAAAACCTACTAATCATAGAGCTATAAGACCAAAGAGTTTCAATCCAGCCTATAAACGTCCCACTGCTGGGCACAGGCCTCTTCCCATATAGAGAAGGCACGAGCATTGATCACCACGCTTGCTCTCTGCGGATTGGCGATTTCGGATCCCAATTTTGGAATCCAGGTTTCCTCACGATGTTTTCCTTCACCGTTTGTCAGAAGTGTCTTAGAATAATTAAGAAAGTACATATAACTTTGAAAAAGCCACATTGGTACTTGCCTGGGTTCGAACCTGCAACCTTGTGCATACAAATCCGTTCATTGAACCGCTAGGCCACCACGACATTCATATAGACCATTATAGACCAAAGAGTTTATAATAGTATAAATTACAGTTCTCGTACAGTTAGGAGCACAAAGTCCAAAGCAAATAAAAAATCATCGTCATCGTCATCCACAGCCCTTGTCCTCCCACTGCTACCTACCTCTGATCTACGCTTAACAACAATAATTAAATAGAACAATGCATTTATTACACAAGTACCTTAGTATAATACCAACAGTCCTGAAACGCAAGTAGCTAGTCAACTGGAATCACCTATCTGCTATAAATTAGAAATTCCGAGAACCGATATAGTTAGCGAACATTGTTAATGACTAATGTAATAATGTGTGCTTTGGCTATAAGTATGCATTTAAACTCTAAATACAAATATATTATTGTGGGATATAGGGTTCTTTAAATCTTCTTCTTCTTTTCGAATCGATGGTAATCTTGTTTATTTAAAAATTAAATACGCTGCGCCCAGTAGTTAGCCACACTAACTGCAACGTCATTGGCGAGGTTTAAGTCCTCCAAGGTGCAGGTGTCTGGACACTTTGGGCACTCTAGCAGGTGTGGTAAACCCCGGTTCTTTAAATGAAATTCTAAAACAATCTTTACTTTTTATTTTGCAAACTGTCTTTGCTCCCGCACACTGCGCACTGCCTCGTCCTTCTTTTTCAAAATCCCCTTTTCCCCGTTTTTTAGCCTCTCACTCACACCTGGCACTCTTTCTCTTTCTTACAGTTGCGTTCCGTTTCCCACTTTATTATGTATTTATTTTTAAAGTAGGCAGGCTATTAATGATACCTTAATTGTTTGCTACCAATCTAACCAGCATATTTCACAATTTAGGGATTTAGGCATTACGATATCTTATATGATATTTATACTTGACACCGAAACGGAGAAAGTGTCAGTATTATATTGTTTGATTGTTTTTTTTTATAATTATATATTCGAAAAAAAAACTAGTCTGATTTTGCGAATTGTGACCTTTTCAAGTAATTTTCCTTTGTAAGAACTCAAACACATATTTATTATCATTACAAAGAGATTAACTGATAACTAAAATTAGTATACGTTTACAAACGTTATAAATCCATAACATGCCCAAAGACTTAACGAATTAATTCTACATGTAATAATTATGAGTAAACTCCAGTCAGCCGACGTAAACTTGCTTTCCATAAATTGTGTAACGAAACATAATATTTTCGTTTGCGAGTAGAGAGATTTTCGCTCGACTGTTACTAATAATTAATGTGCAGATTGAATTACAACATCAGAAGACTTAAGTAGCGTTAGTGCGATGAATTTATATAACGTATAAACAAACAGTAATGGCTCTTTCACTAGTAGCTATAAAGCATGCGGGGAAATTTTCGTGTGCGGGATAACGACTAGTGAAATTGTGGGAGTCGCTATCCAGCATGCGGCCTGTCCTCCACGCGCTAACAACCAATAACCTAGCAAAGAATGACAATATAATAATAATATAATAATAATCCAGCCTATAAACGTCCCACTGCTGGGCACAGGCCTCTTCCCATATAGAGAAGGCACGAGCATTGATCACCACGCTTGCTCTCTGCGGATTGGCGATTTCAGATACCAAATTTTGGAATCCATTTTTCCTCACGATGTTTTCCTTCACCGTTTGTCAGAAGTGTCTTAGAATAATTAAGAAAGTACATATAACTTTGAAAAAGCCACATTGGTACTTGCCTGGGTTCGAACCTGCAACCTTGTGCATACAAATCCGTTAATTGAACCTCGAGGAAGAATGACAAGGCCAACAAAAAATTAAAGTAATCGGTTAGAGTTCAAGAAAGTCTCCCGCACCCCGAATGCGGGCCTTATTAGTGAAAATGAGCCATAACATATATTATTATAATGTATGTATGACGTCATTCAATTTGCACTGTATTAGGGAAGTTTGTGCGGAACATAATGAAGCTTTGTGTACCAATGTTTGGTGATGAGTTAAGATGGAAGCCTGAGATGCATTTGTTTGTATGAATAGCATTATGCTGCTATCTTAGAAATGGTGGAGATTGCGCTTTTGTACGCCTTTTATTCCACAATGTATTGTAATTAATGCGTAGATAATTTCGAACGAAGAATTTAGAGGAGGGGTAATTATGTCACAAAAAAGGTGGGTAAGCTACTTTGGCTGGAATGTATTTGGACTATTGTCATAAACATAATACACAAATAAAATGTAAAATATTCAATGAGTTACAAAAGACGCTGCTAACTAAAATTAAAAGATTTTTTTTGTCATAAGTGTGTTATGATTTTTTTCCGACCTGTATTTGCAATAACCATAAACAGAACTTTCTACTGAACTGTGAATTTTCAACTTATCAACCTCTCAATCTCAGTAGACTTATCAAATAAAAGAGTTCACACCAGCTATAAATTTAGTCGCAAATCCAACGAAGATCACGCACCTTTTCGCCGTCAGAAGTAGCTCTTTCTCATGCAAAATACATATAGAACGCACGCAACGGTCCGAAGCGGTTACATACTAGTGGTGAGTACAGAAGACAAACTTTGCACAGTATTGGGTATATCGTTGGAGAAATACATTACATTGAACTTCAAAATAAATTATTTAGTAGTAGACTGCCTCGTTGGCCTAGTGGTGCTAAGCGCGACTGCTACGCTAGAGGTCTTGGGTTCGATTCCCAGGTCGACCAAGGTGTTATTGGGTTTTTCTATGAAATTCTCAATAGCAGTTCGGAGTTTGGATTTGTGCCCGGTTAGTGGCAATAGGTTCGCCCCCTATTTCATGGGACCTAAACATACCGGCGAACTGTGTGTGTACATTGGTACACCTCTGCCTAACCCTTCGGGGATACAGGCGTGATGGTATGTATGTAGTAGTAGTAATTATTTAGGAGTATTATATTACATCATTATATATCACACATTTTGAGCAAGAAAAGATGTAAATAGAACAAATATGGAGTAAGTACATGTAAATTTTTTATCATGTCCATACTAGTCATGACAAATTCCACTCGTGCTCGCGCGAGCAGTATTATTTGTTTCCAAAAATTTAACTATGTTGTACGATATATTGTTTTATAAGACAATGCCTTCGCCCTCGGCTTTATTCTTTGAAAAAATTTAAAACAACATGCTTTTATGATTATACCTACATAGCTACGTGTAACGGGGCAAGTAGGATTTTTTTTTGCAATCACGTGACCTCCGATAAAAAGTTCTTGTACTTCTGTACCTATACTTTATAGTGGCGGCGTCGATTTATTTCAAAAGGAACAATGCGAAACAATAAAAAGTGTGGAACGTGCGAACACCGGCAAGCGCCTATCGCGTGACCTTTGTAGAAATAAGAGCGACCTAGCTTCCATATTTATTACACTTTGTCATATTCTATATGTTAGTCTCCTTTATTTTCTAGTCTAGATTCGATTTATCTATCTTTGAGTTTGTTTTTTTTCGCTTCGAAAGTGTTTTAGGTTTTGTAAGTTGAGCAATCAAAAGTATAGTCTGTTCATTCTGCGGAAAAAATATGAATCTATACTTATAATAAATCTGTAGAAGTGAAAATTAAAAATATCAAAAAAATAAATGGCGGGGGGTGTTACTAGACCGAAACCGAGCCCAAGAGTGTGAAAAAAAAATTTTTTGTCTGTCTGTCTGTCTGTTTGTTCAGGTATCACACAAAAACTACCGTTTCGATTACGATGAAACTTGGTATAATTTTTCTTTATTATCCTGGGCACCACACTGGGTAGTTTTTATCCCGGAAAAGTATAAATAATAAAAAACAAACTTAATTTTGCGGTTAAAAACTCATTGATAAGTTTCGTCATCCACGCGAACGAAGTCGCAGGCACAGCTAGTTTGTTAATAAATAAATAAGTACGATTCCTGAAATTTATAACGAAGAACATTAAAATGAATGAATTAGAAACCATAACCATAAAAAATATCTTCCTACAAATAAATTGCATTGTAATTACCACGCTTTGTTTTCAGTGACACTTAATAAGTAATTACAAAGATTAGACTAAAATACACTAACCAAGATTGATCGGCCCCTAGATAGACATAATTTACACACTGATAACTGGCTTCCAGCACATTACGTAACATCAATAGAGCCTTAGTATACACAAAATAATTGTACTGTAAATTATCAACATAGCAACCGCATTCCATTGCGCATCGCATAGTGCGGCGTTAACACAGAAGATGATTTGAACAATGCCAGTAAACGTGTGTAGTGTATCGATGGCCTAATGTTGTTGCAGTTAATTGGAACCACTGGTATTTGTGTCGACTGGGAAATGATTTGGTTGTGGTATGCTTGTAATGTTTGATAGGAGGAATAGTGTGATTATTTTTAAGTTATTGTGGTAGGCAGATTTCTATAGTACAGTTAGTCTACAGTTACACTGGCTCATTTGGGAGGCCGTTGCCCAGCAGTGGGATCTTATGTAGGCTACAAAAAAATACAGTACATTATAATGATATGAAGACGCTTTTAAAATTTGATCGAGTGAGTTTTGATCTTAAAAATCTAAATTCGAGGTTGAATTATTATCAAAGAATATTTAGTTGCTACAAAATAATTATACTAAAAATATTATCTCAACAAAATTGTGATGAATGAGGTATATAAATCCCTTTCTTCTCGAAACAATATAAGAAAAGATATTACAAATACATATTATTTCAAGTCAGAAATCATTTTCCTTACTATTTGTAAGAATTACATTACAAAGAAAAACAGTATCCGTTTTTCCGGAACAGAGCACTCACGACCAATGAGGCAACGTTCAGGTAGTTAAGATCCCCAACGTGGTAATTCCTGTTTAACATTTCTTTAATTTTAAATAAGAACCTACAAAATCCCCAGGGAAATGTAATAACAATTGTTGAATAAGCAATTTTGTTCACTCGACGAGGCATCCTACTCAGTGTAAAGGCGCACTAATTAACATTCCGTAATATTAGATTAATATGTAACAATAATATTATCCGCACATTTTCCTTTTAAGAAGTAAGGGGAAAAGCCGGAGACTGCACACAATTCCCGACTTTAGTGCATAGAAGATAGAGAAAAAAGTTCTTTGTAGCAGCTCGGGGTACTGAAAGCTGCTTCTGCTGATAGCACGACGTCACTAATCCCAATATATCTAAGGAAGCTACGACTAAAATTTATGGTCGTGTGAGACCGCAG
This sequence comes from Autographa pulchrina, assembly GCA_905475315.1. Classification (NCBI taxonomy): domain Eukaryota; kingdom Metazoa; phylum Arthropoda; class Insecta; order Lepidoptera; family Noctuidae; genus Autographa; species Autographa pulchrina. Next base: position 12,705,062 of record FR997771.1, on the reverse strand, counting down.
ATTAAGCGCGGTGACAATTTGTTAGCAACATAATATAAATTTTAAACTGAATGGATTTTGTTAAACCGTATTTTGTGAGAAATTTACAACACCGCTTATCTTTGATAAAAAATCTTTTTAAGATAAGTTTCCTGCTGTTCTTTGGGGAGTGGATAAATAGATTGATGGATGATTTTTGAGTATCATCATCAGTTTTAAAAGTTGGTGGAAACACGTTGTTGTCAAAAGTCCAATCAATTTCACAATCTCGGCTGTCAATCATGAAGCCAAGCTTCGCTGTGTCAACCGTCAAATCCATTATTCAAAAGCAACATTCGACAAACGTTTAGGTTGTGAACTTGCCAAGAGAGATAGCGGGATGAAAGCTCATTAATTCAAAGTAATTGTAATTGTTTTGAAGATATCTTTTATGTCCAATCAGACTTAACTGTTTTATAGTTAAGGTCCTTTCAGCTAAAGACGACTAGTATCAGGTTTTTTATAGATTAATGATGATTTAATAAAAAAAAAAATGTTTTTTTTTTTTAATATTCTATGGTAGGTACCTATCTTAAATCATTGAAAGTTAAGGAGCAGACTGAAAATAGCTATCGGAGAGTTCAATTCCACCATTTACACAAACACCTATTTAACACAAAAACATTGACATACATATCTACATACCTATACGACTATAATTACCCAAGGTTATTACCAAAACTATTCCCATCTCGATCTTTGTTCTCTATGAACCACTTTACAAAGCAAATAATTACGTCACGCATGAGAAATATCAATCACATTACCAAAGAGGTTTCAATTGCCTTAGGCCTAAGGCTCGCTGTCTCTCTCTCTTAAACCGAGGCAACACCCTATCGATATAAACAAAAGCCCAATTATAACGGTAGGGATTGGTTTTGATGCTAATTTCCTGGTCCCACGAATAAATTTAACAATCCTGTAACAGCTAACAGATCCTCATTGGATATCGATCTTCATTAGGTGAATAGAAGACGCCTCTTCACTGTAGTGTAGTGCTTTATACGATTAATTCGATTCGAATGACGTTATATAAATTTGATTGGAATTGAACTGGTTTGATCCGGTTATTTTTTGAGTTGTGTTTATTGAAATTGAAATTTGATTTTATTGAAGTTTTAATAGAAAATGGTTTTGGATATTTTGAAACTATTTCGATCGGGTTTTATTAACATTATTTCCAAGTTTTGTTTCCAAATTAAATTAATAGTTAAGAGCTAGCAGAGTGTATTTTATGAAATTATGGCTATAGCAAAACTAATTAAATTATGTTTTACATAGTTCAAGGCAAGTACATTTTTTGTTTAAACTGGTAAACTTTAGTAGTACTTAAAAAAACAGCGATCAATTATACCTACTATAATAATTGAAGACTGAAGAAGGAAAGTCAACGAACTCTAACATAATTAACAAGACAAACAAAGCTAGGAACAACTTTCCAAAATATTCCAAATCAATTAAAAGTCATTAATTTGTTCTCAGTCAAGAATCGTTGATAGACTTATCTGATTAATTACAAAAACAAACTTTTCTTGTTAATGAAATAGTATTTTTTTTCATGAAAATAAAGTTATTCAATAAGTGCTTGAAACCCTTGAAACTGCTAACTGGTAGTCAGAATAACTAGAAAATAAATAATGAAGGTACGGGTCAAGTCTCTCTTGAATCGTTCGAAAGGATACCGAGCTTTCATTATATTGAAGAAATCCGGCATGCTCTCATTCGATTTTCGGTGAAACTACAATGAGGGGTTCTTTGCATATTTATGATAATATTATCGGCATGACCCTCAAGTTTACAAATCCGATCACAATAAATAATGTTCACTAGTTTATGGCAATGGGATTCGATGGAAAACTTCTTACACGTGATAAAAGTATGCTTTTATTTTAAGTAATTTAGAATAAGTAAGACCTTTGGGTATTTTCCTTAATTAATTTAGTGACATTTAAGTTTGAAGTAGGTATTAAATTAAGGACTCATAGAGCTGTGTTGATTTTCGGCTGTGAGATGTAAATTAAACAATAGCAGTTTATAACTATGAATCATAAGAAAGCGGTATATAAAATATACCTTTAATGAACATTTTTTTTTATGTAGCCAATTAAAAGTTTAACGTTGACTTTATAAACTTTACTAGCCAATTAAACAGATTAAAACCAAAAAAAACACCTCAATCGCAAAGCCTTTGCGCAATAAAATCCAGACATACAAAAAACCCAGACCGACTACAATTAAAAAATACAAAAAATGAAATTCTCTCGTGACAATGTACGGTAGCGTGTCTCACGTTTCACGGTAAATGCGATGATTCGCTCATTTTACTGGCAATTTGTTGTTTCCTACGGGGAAAGCACGTATCTTTGTATCTGATAAACTCTGCCCAATCTAAAGAAAGAGATCTCTATTCAGTAACTAAGAGGATTTGATAACAATATACGTGACGCGAACTTCAAAGGTTTGTGAAAGATTTATAAAAGATTTGTTTGACTGCAGTTGGGAAGGATTTGTGTATTGTTTTGTTAAAGTTATTCTTTTTTTTTTTTGGTTATAGTGGAACTTCTTAACTACATTACCGTGGTTTCAACTCTATAAAAAAATATCAAAGTTGAAAATTATCCTTAATCGGAAGAAAGAATGCGAATGCGTTGGTAAATGAATTAAAAGCAAACATACTATTTTAATTTAGACTTTGAATTATTATTATCCATCTTTAAAAATTCAACGGAATCTAATCGTCACGATCAATAAACAACATTTCTTCATGAACAATAAAAGTTCCTATAATTACCAAGACAACCTAACTATAACAAGAAGCCTTGCTACTTCAAAATAGATTAATTCCTACAAGTTACATACTTTAGCTTATTGTTACACAACATGCCGCAAACAATGTCGAAACTATCGAGGCGTATGTCATATATCAACCTACAACATGTTTGTATATACTATATAATTGTATGTTTAGTTACTTAGTAAGTGTGATGTCAGATAAAGGATTCTAGTAAGTGTATCGCTTGCGTCGTATAATGTGAAAACAGTAATTAAATGAATAATAAATAAATGCGGACAACATCACATACATTGCTCTGAACCCAAAGTAAGTAGCTATTTAGCACTTGTGTTATGGAATTCAGAAACAACGAAGGTACCACAAACACCCAGACCCGAGGCAATGTGGAAAAGTAAGTTTCTACATTGACCCGTCCGGGGATCGAACCCGGGACCTCAGAGCTAGCGACCGCTTGAAAACCGGTGCGTACGCCACTCGACCACGGAGGTCGTCAAATATCGAAACCGGTCAGTATAATGTGAAAACAGTCTTAATTGTGGTAGTATTAAAATTTGTAAAGTAATATTACCTCAAGAGTCATAGTGTCTTTTGAAGTATATAATAATAATAATAATCCAGCCTATAAACGTCCCACTGCTGGGCACAGGCCTCTTCCCATATAGAGAAGGCACGAGCATTGATCACCACGCTTGCTCTCTGCGGATTGGCGATTTCAGATCCCAAATTTTGGAATCCAGGTTTCCTCACGATGTTTTCCTTCACCGTTTGTCAGAAGTGTCTTAGAATAATTAAGAAATTACATATAACATTGAAAAAGCCACATTGGTAGTTGCCTGGGTTCGAACCTGCAACCTTGTGCATACAAATCCGTTCATTGAACCGCTAGGCCACACGACATCGTCTTTTGACGTATTTTAATTTTTAATTCCTTATGGCACGCGTAACAGATAAGCAAATACAACACATATTGATATTCACGGGTAATTCTGTGTAAACAAACGCAAGAAAGACGTCAATTGGTAACTTTTATATCATAATCTATTTATCATTGACAAAAATATGTACAGTTTGTGTATTATTTCCGATCAAAGATTAGTGTATGTAATATTTTATCCTGCAAGTTGCAACAGATGTGTTTTTATTAAATATGCTATTTTTATATGAAAAAATTATCAACTAAAGCCAAGCTCTAAAAATAAAACACACTATCTGCTTTTTTTACCTGTCACAGGATATTTATTGCAGCTAAATTAAGACCCAATTAATGTTATTGACAGCACAATTTTAACAAACAAGATTATTAAATGGAAACTAAAAGGACAGAATTAAAACGTTTTAATTAAATTGTATTACTGAAGCACTAAGCCTAAGTAAACCTTATTTATAATCCTGTCAACTGAAACTACAGAGAAAGCGACTCATTCTTGTTAAGGAGATATTTATGTGAAACTATTTTGTATTAGGCGAAAAGATGTTTTAATCTATTTTTAACCGACTTTAAAAAAAGGAGGAGGTTCTCAATTCGGAGGTTTGTATGTTTTTTTTTTACACGACTGCCCAAAAAGGAGTGTTATGTTTTCAGGGTTCATGTATGTATGTATGTTTGTGAGTTTCTTTATTCCACCATAACTTCTAAAAGGCTTTACCGGTTTCAATGTTTGTGTTATCATGAGAAGCTTTGAGTTATCCCGAGTGACATAGGCTATGTGGACATAAAAAAATGGTCAAGTGTGAGTCGAAATCGCCTGCAAAGGGTTCCGAATGATATTTATTTTTACGACTCCAAAAATTGTTAAATTGTATTATAGGTTGATCGTAGTTTAGGTTAGGTTTATTAATATAGGTGGGTTATAGTTTTATTTTTAACTTTTTAGTGCTTTTATCGATTCTTGAAGTCAGTTCTTGTTTGCAAAAATTTTTTTTATTAAAGTAAGATGTTGGTATATGAAAATTTAGGAAAATGTACTTTATGTTTTTGGAATAAATGTCACTATACATTAATAATTATAAAAACAACATTTAGAAATAAATGACATATTTTACCATTATTGAAATAAAAGATAATCTACTAATTTGGGATTTCAAGTATTTATGAAAAAGTTAAAACAAGATAGAGTACAAAATAAAACAGTTTATTACAAGTAACATTTAAGTATTTAACCCTCACGAACCGCTGACCTGTATCTTAGACCTTAAACGGGTTAAACACTCATGCGGTACAGACTATTTAATTCGTGACGTTAACATGCCAACCTCACGCTCCCTCTATCATGAATATTTATAAACCCACCATCAATGTACCTTCACATTTAAGAGCCTCTCATTTTTAATTGCGAATCTTATCTTGTGTACATTGTCATTATACTTTTGTTAATCTACAAGTTATCTGGGCACGGAGAAAGAATATTAAATATACTCGGGAAATATGAAGGTAATGCAAATTACGTTTCAGTGTTATGGACGTATTATGGCTTGTAATGCCGTGTAATAGTAATGTATTTTAAGAAAGACTCAGCTATAGTAGGCATATTATTATCTTTGTTTTGCTTAAGGAAAAAGGCTAAAACATTAAATGATTCCATTCTCTTAAGTACTTTTTAAAGGATCGGACAATAATAAAACGATTCTGTAATCCTTCCAAAAATGTTTAATTTGAATTTCTCACGACCTTTTCGGCATTCTGTTTCACAATTAACATTTTCCAATTTACTTGACTGTAATAAATAAACCTTCCCCGAATCACTTATATCACTTTAGTCCAGAAAATCTTAAAGGTATATCTCAGTCATCAAATAAATCCGCAATCAATTCCGAACCGATCAGAAATAAAATCCGAGCCTTCTCAGTGGGCGACTCAGGCGATACCGTGTTGCACTGTGTCATGCCATGCGGGACTTTTAAAATGAAAACCGACACAGCTGCGAACAGCTGGAAATTGGCTAGATAGGATGACCGAGCAAAAAATCCGCAAGCAATTCCCGTCCCTAAGGAGTAGAGAAGTTAATAGATTTCATTAATTAACCCGTTCAGTGGACCGAGTGATTGCAGTATTGTCCCAAGATAAAAAGTGACAATTCCTCGGCACACGGATTTCGGCTACCTTTTCGTATGTGATGTGAACCCACCCACTTAGAGTCCAAAATGGTTTGTTAAAGTAAAGGAATTTTAATTTAAGAAAGGATATTCTCGCTAAAGACAAAATGTTTTAATTTAAGTACCTCAGCTAACTATGGAACGTGAGCTTTTTGGGATTGGATGCCGACGACTGTAGGCCTGAAAATCCAGGATAATAAGTAGTTAGATATAATTACTGATAGGCTAGACTGAAAACTTTATGGTTATATTTAGATAATAAAGTGTGGCTGAGTAAATTGAAGCTGTATTCTGTGGTAAGATAAGTGTAGTAAATTTTAGAAGACCAGAGGGTTTTTGCAGATGAAAAGGGGTTTAGCAAAAATTTTAATATCGCGAGTGCTTGGTCAGGCGGACGATGACGCGGCATGTTTTTGTGGTGCACAGCAGATGTGCGCGAGCGACGAATGGCGCAAGATGACCAGATGCTCTAATGCTCTGAGGATCTTCAGTTTAATAGTATAGTTATTACACAATCTCAATATGTTTATGTACAAGTAAAGAAATGTTATTTTTTAACACCATTACAGTAATCCAATGCGATGCTACACAAATTGGGAACTTTAAGTAATAAAACTAAGTATACTATAATATATATTGTAGGTTATGTGAAGGGATAGTGTTAGTAATAAATGATTACTTGATTATCTAGATACTTATAAGTTGTATTTCCGAGTTTTTCAGGTTTTAGCATAGAGTGTTTTATTTACTTATACATGGAACAAACCAATTAAATGTATCAGAGCAAAGAATCTGTTTATTATTCTTTTATTTAACAGTGAGATACTTTTTCAGTGAGGTATTATTATACCTAGTATTTTTTTTTTGACGTAGCATCTATAAAAACATACATCCAAAAAAGTAAGTGTATGTTTTTCGGCATATATTTTTTTTTGCATCGCGACGTTACGTCACGAGGTTCAGCAGAACGTGTCTGCAGCGGATTTTTCTACCCTACTGGCCGTGTCAGGAATCTATTCAATGGGTTAAAATATACGCGGTCACTACACACTGCAAGTAAAACGTTCCAGTGGATTTTTCTATTTTGCACACCGGCTTAGTTCGACGGCTGAATGGTCTACGTTAAATATTGCCTTTTACCAAAGGGGGAATTCACTTCACTTTGAAATGTAATTCGAAGGAAACTTGGAATTTTCGGATGCCCCAGGCTATGTTTTTTCGACGTATATGTGCTTACATGTCGTGTTTCAGGATATTTGTAAATATATTATTATTAAAGGTATGTTTATTTGGGATTGCGAGGACAATTTTTTAGCTTTGTTGTTTGTTTGTATCTAGGTAAAAATATGAGAAAATAACGATTTTACAGTTTTGACTATTAAAATGCGATTTGGTTATCTATATTATTAAGGTTTTCGAGTCGATCAAAATGTATAACAACATTTATAAGTACACAAAGTTAAAAGTTATTTTAGTTTAAGTATCCAACATTCTAAATTAAACAGTTCGTTCATCAAACAATAACAACAAACAACATTATTGAAATTGTATATCCGAACTCAAATTTCAAATAAATCTAAATTCCGTTTTCTGAGAATCCAAACGGATTTTCGATCAAAACTTTATTCATCTCAATTTTATAAAGCTGCTTATCAGCTAACTGAATGGCCGGTATTGTTTTACTTAAGTACGTTTTCTAAGATTCATTGTGTAATAAAAAAAATGTAGTGAATTCAACCCTTTGTCTGCACGCTACTTTTACATCCCCCTTGCGTCCGATTCGTCCCTGCCTGAATGACTTGGCCAAGTCCTTTGCCGTCATTTTTAATGAGAAAGGCATTCCATGAGTTCTGTTGCCTTCGCGAGCAACATTTTTGGAATATTATATTTCGAGGAAACAAAAGTTTTGTAGTATTGGGAGTGCTTTGCAATATCTCAAAGAGTTTTCGACTAAGGTGGTAAAATAGTTCAAAGACTCCTTACTTGGTTCCTCTTTCATAAGAGTTGTTAACAAACTCAATTCATTATTGTTTGCAGGATAAGATATGACGTGTGGTCTTAGATTCTAATTAGCTACGATCTCGTAGCAGTGTTATTAGCTACGCCGTAGCAACATACCTAATCAGTCCCTTTAACCAGAATCTTTACAAATATTCTAGAAGCGATATGTGTGACTAGCAAGCGTCTGAAAAAGTCTAATACCCAAAGAAAAAACTATGCCCAGCTGTGGGATACACCATAATAATTATTGTGGCTTTGTTCTGCAAAGCTATTTTTCAAACTATTTTGGAGTTCGCTTTCAGTCTGATTTCACATAAACCATGAAAATTGAGAATAACACGCATATTAATTCAAGAATTTACGTGATCAATACTCAAAAAGTACTTAAACACTCATTTTTCCGACTGCCAATACTTGAAACTTTTAGCGCATTACCGTTGTCAAAGTCACAGTTCAGACGTTACGTGTTCTTCGTGAATTTTCCCTCCAATTTAGTTCACGTCACGTAGGTATCACGATACATACTTGTGGAAATAAGAGGTAAATACACGCGAACTTAGACCGCCTACACACTGGAACAATGAAATTTGTTACGATCAATTTGTAGATTAAAAGAGAAATAGAAATTAGGTTTTAGGTTATTTGATTGGTCTTTTGTTTTTTATTGCGGGTTTAAAGGTCGTGTTAGCACGTGACTGTAATTATTATATTTGTAAGAAAATAATAAATTATACCTATTATTATAGTAACTTTAAAATATAGTCTAAAAATATCTTTGTTTTAAAAAATATTCCGGAATGGATTCAGGCCTATTTTTAAATACTGAAATTGCCATACTGACGAAGACAGACAAACCCAGATTGATAATATTTAAGTAAATATACAGCAAGATTTATTTTAAAATCTTTTTCTTCTCTCTGACTGCTTTAAAATTGATGAATACAGTACATGTTATGTTATTTTAACGTAAATATTCAGACTTCATTGACATATGAAATTTTAATGAGATGTAACGTTTGTTTACATCGTTGTTAATATTGCGTCGCTCTATGAAGGTCGAATTAGAGTGACAACAGTCATTCTGACGGAGCGTCGCCGGGTCCGTCGGGTGGTTGGCAGCGCGGCGGAAGATGGACGTCACTTGAAAAAGAAAGGACGGTCCCATGACGGTCCGCGCACCACATTTACGACGAATCGTCTAAATTCGATGCCGTCATTGATAGTTTTGATTAGACCCTTATTGCAAAGTGTTTTAACGATCGATTAAAAGTGTACTATTGATTTATTTCGGTTTTTCTTTAATAAATTTCATCTCCTCGAGACCTCGCCCACGTGCACGATGAATATTACCGATGACGGCTGTCCTGAGCCGATATATATATATAAATGTATATACGTATATGGTATACGTATATAAATGCTATAGTAAACTAACAATCTAAAAGTTTCTGATAATTTTGTCTTTCACAGAAAATATTGCAGGCAAGAAAAAAATATAAAAATAAAAATTATTGTTTCCACGTAAGCTTTTCGACATGTACTTTGAGTCTGTTAAACATAACATAAAACATTTCTTAATAGGATCATTAAAATTAAAATAGAGAGGTAAAAAATACGTATTTTATCAAAAAAATTCTTTCTTCACATATACTGATTCATATCAGTGACGAAAATGAAATCGAAAACAAAAATCTACATACGAGTATATTAGGTATACTCGTATTTACTTCCCATCAAAGTTCATTTCGGATCTCGTTTATTTCAGGAACACAGCTCGAGGCGCAGTGGGTTACATAAAATATTTTTACTCGAAATCATCGGCTAATGCTTCCATATAAATGTTTGAGAGTACCAGTCAAAGTTTATAAATAATATTCAATATTATAGAGTTCTTTGTACGAACTTGATAGGTTTGAAATACGCGCAATTCGAACATTTTAGCTTTTAACAGCACACAACTCCAATATTTGAAATGCATTTTGTTGTAGATTTTATTTTCCTCAACAGTGATATGAAAGCTATAAGGCTCGCCATACACGGACAGTTCCAGCAGTTAACATCTGATCTACGAGTACATACACGGACTGCTCAAGCAGTCGATGGCGGCTTCACTCGCGGTCTTCATTAAACGTCACGTGCGCATCCCACCCAACAGCGCCCAAGAGTTTTTTTTTTTGTTTTAACGACCACTCTAAGCAGTCAGACTGCTTAAAACGGTGTATGGGCGGCCTTTAGGGTACAAAGATTTAAAGATAAAAGAGACTCCTAAATACCGTTTCTTCAATCTTTGCCATATTTTAAATATCATTACATAACATTACATACCATCACGCCTGTATCCCCGAAGGGTTAGGCAAAGGTGTACCAATGTACACCCACAGTTCGCCGGTATGTTTAGGTCCTATGTAATAGGGGGCGAGCCTATTGCCACTAACCGGGCACAAATCCAAACTCCGACCTGCTACTGAGAATTTCATAGAAAAACCCAATAACACCTTGGTCGACTTGGGAATCGAACCCAAGACCTCTCTAGCGTTTAAATATCATCGGTATCTAAAAACGGCTGTATTAGCATATATCTTTGAGAACATCGAATATAAGTGTGGGGAGACGTGGGTAATGTTTTATGTATTTATAAGTAAAGATTTCGAATATCAAGCGGCTTATACAAATATAAACATCTGTGATTCATGTCTGTCTTAAAGAAACCAGTTTACAAATCCTCGTGTAGCTTGTATCGCCGTCGCGGCGTCGGGTACAAAGGATCGGTTATTTTAGTAACAACGAATTCGCCACAAAATATTCTCATATTCTGTATTCTCGTGACCTCACAATAATGTCAGTTTAAAACACATTGCCTGACAAACTGTCAATATCACTACCAAAAAACGCCGACAGTCCCGATATAAAATATTCACCCACTAAAAATATTTTCCACAAAAATCAGCTGTGACGCAAATAAAACAGGCAACTAGAACTGACTGAATATAAAGCTATGAACAGACTTGGCACGTTGCATAAAAGCCTGTATTTAGCGGTATTATTTCACGGGGGATAATCCGTGCGGCGTTGTGACTAACGAGGCGATTAGCATCGGAATTCGGTACGTACTGAATATCGGATCCGGGTTTCACTTTATGCTTACGTTGCTTCATAACTTTACACGTTTTTCCAATAACGTTTTTATGTAAGAAAATAAATGTGATAGAATAAATTTTGTTATACCTGAGGAGGTGCTTTTAGAGTTTTTATAGCGGGCACTGGTAACAGGCCGGGATGACACTAGGCGGATTGAGGACCTATGGCGCAGTGGAGGGTAGGCGCTCATTTAATTTATGGTCGATTAGTACAGTAATCAAGAACTCGGTGTTGCATTTTACTACCAATATCTGCCTGAACAAAAAGCGACGTCTTAATAATATTTTGAATGGAAGTATAAAAAAAATGGTAACAGCTAAAATTAACACTATACTTTAATTAAATCATAAATTAGATATGTAATAGAAATAAAATTATATAAAATTACATAAAGTTACGAGTACCTATCTAGATTCACAATTATCTCAAAATATACATACTACACATACCACAACCACTAAAAACACTAGATCCGACCACAACTCTATTTACCTATCAAATGGAAACTTCCATACAAACATGGTTTAACATGGTTTAACATGCCTCTACATTGGAAATAAGGTCATCTCCCAAGAGAACGTACTCAATGAAGGCGCACGACTATGTGGAACTCATTATAACCGGTAATGTTATAATATTTTGTATAAATATTCTGTATCATCGCGCCTGTATTTCCCTTGGGGATTGGCAGGGGTGTTTTGTGTGACAATAAATATAATTAAACTTTGATGGGTGAAATGGGAGGTTACTGAATTGGCAATATTATGGGCAGTAAGGAATGCCTGAAGGCTTGACAAATTTTATTAAGGTTGGTTCTGATTAGCCCCAGACAGATAGAAGGTAAATAAAAAGGTGTTTGTTTTGGAGTAGGACACATAATATTTACTAATTTACAAATCACAAAACGTTAGTAGTCGAGTGTTGCAAACTCCGGTTTACAAGGTGTTGCTAGCTCTGAGGTTCCGGATTTTTCCCCGTTCGAGTCAATATATGAAGGTCTGTCTCGAGTCTGGGTTTTTGGTATATTATTATTATGGTACCTTCGTCGTGTTTGATTTTATAACATAATTGCGTTAGCTATTTGCTTTGGATTCAGAGCTACGTATGTATTGTTTTCTAACAATAATAGGTATGACAGTGTGTTTTGATCAACCACACATACGTCTGATGTCATTCACAGTAAATTCAACGCAACCACAAGTGATCAACCTTGTACAAGTATATGCCAATGTCTAAAGTATACTACATAACTGATGACGACCTCCGTGTTCGAGTGGCGTACGCACCGGTTTCGCTAGCTCTGAGGTCCCGGATGTTCGATCCCCGGACGGGTCAATGTAGAATCACATTTCTACATTGCCTCGGGTCTGGGTGTTTGTGGTACCTTCGTTGTATCTGAATTCCATAACACAAGTGCTTTAGCAACTTACTTTGGGTTCAGAACAGTGTATGTGATGTTGTAAAAAAACAAAAAAACAAATAAAAAAAAGCGATTGAGTGACACTGAATTCAGTGGTGCCACTATTATAATTCAAAAAGCATTATTAAATCACGAAATAAAAGAGATTATCAAAAAGTCTTTATTTGTACTGCGAATTTTTTTGACAATCCCTTTAGAATTGAGACCTAAACATTAATATCATTACTATTTCTACAAAACCTATCTATCTCGCTATCACAAGGGGACCATTTCCAAATTTCTGTAATATTCCTCTTTTAGATATTTTATCATGATAATACAGTTACGATAAGTAACTATGTTATTTTCGGAGTCAAAGTTGCTTACAAAATATGACAAATTGTTTGACAGAGTATTCATCATAATCCACTTGCCCTAAATATAATGTTGGGTAGATGTAAAATTATAGATATGCGTAATATTACATATTTTTTTTTGTAGATTTAGAAGTGTGAATATTATGTTACAGAATATTTTTAAAATAAGTGGATACAAGCCTTAAAGAGTAGACCACACTTCAGTTATAACGTTTTAAAATTGCTTGCCTTAATTTTATCGTAAAACTGTATTGATTTTCGTTTATAACTTCGTTTTCTGTATCACTAAGGATAAAAGCTAGTGTTTCATGAAAAGGAGATAAGACAAAAAATACTTATATATTAAAAATAAATGTTTGAGTTGAGTAAGTTTACAAATAATAATCCTAAAACAAAGGCCATACGTCATCAATATTTACCATCGATAGACACAGCCTTGGAGTTTTTATAGAGCAATATAAATAAACACATAATTCAATACGTAAGTGCCTATCGCATTGGGTAGCAAATATACCTGTTATTATAGTTTTACGTTATTTTTCAACAAATTGCCTTTTTTCAGTCGGGTAAAAAAACGAAATAATAATAATAAATAATAAATGCGGACAACATCACATACATTGTTCTGAATCCAAAGTAAGTTGCTAAAGCACTTGTGTTATGGAATTCAGATACAACGAAGGTACCACAAACACCCACCCGTCCGGGGATCGAACCCGGGACCTAAGAGCTAGCGACACCTTGAAACCGGTGCGTACGCCACTCGACCACGGAGGTCGTCAAGAAATATGGGCTCAGTACTTTATACTTCCAACCATTAAATTATATTCATCTACCTAGAAAGAAAACAAGCAAGGTTTGCCAGGGTTTGTCAGTTTCCCACACTAAATTAAGTTACTTATATAAACCAAGTTCTGTTTTACAAGGCAGGAATATTTCACCAGTTTATCGTGGAGAACAGACATTTATTGAGGGGAACTCCATTAATAGTATTAATAGGTTGTCGGCCTTTATGTATTACCTTATGTATGTGCGTATTGCGTACCTTTAAGGTATCTTACACTGTGTCGTGATGGGTTAACGGTTTAACGATCGGATGTGTTTAAGTAGTGCAGGTATGAACCTCGGCTAGTACAGAATATGACGTTTATAAGTTTTTTGTATTTCCTTTACATGTGACATCACTGAAAACTCTGTGAAACAAAACATCGTCAAGATCCCAACATTTTAATAGCGCGGTGGTTAGAACGTGAGAAGCCCTTTTTACTTTACACAGCGACAGAGAATCCGTATTTTGCAATCAAAATCAACACTTTGTACACTCGGTATACGGTTGTACACTGGGTGTATTGTGTCATAGTGTAAAGATAGCATTACAGGTTTAGTACAAGTGACTTGTTTTGTTCCCTCACTAATATAATAAAATTACTATTATTTATTTCTGACATCGTGGGCGTGTTGATAAACAGAAAATGTTAAATTTTTGTTTGGGATTTCTTGTGATTTCGAATGTTGATGTGGAAAAGGTGGAAGGTAAGGGTCGCTATTATGTAGAACATTATTGTCATCGATGACATGATGGAGAATATTGGTTGTAATTTTCAATATTCCCTTCATAACTCTGATTTAATAAAGAACTATTTGTGGTATACGATCTTTACATTCGTTCGGAATGGGTTATCCCATTCCAAATATTTCTGAGTATGGATTCTCATGACATGTATGTATATCAAAAAGCATATTAATAATCTTACCAACATACTTTTTTTTTACACAAAAAAAATATGTGGTTAAATATCTCGTCTAATTTGTGTCTGACCTCAAACACACTCACATCAGCACATACCACTTTTATGACCACATTAATATTTAACAAGCAAATAACTTGAAAGACTCGTCAGCGTTAAGAAAAATCCTTTGATATATAGCATCGTTAGCCACACCATCTCGTCTCGACTCAGGATTGTTAATCGGGCAATTTGTCACGATCGCGCTTGGTATTCACTGAGAACGAACAATTCGAATTTCGCGAACGACTACCGAAGGGAATCGACTCGCGAATATTTTACGCGCTGATCGTCTAACTTCGTTGCGATATCATATTTACCTATATTTACTAGATGGAGTAGCGTGAATTGTATTTTGTGTTGTTTTCTACTAAATCGATACAAGGTCGATGTAGAAATGATGAATGTTCTGACAATGTTTGACTTCTACTTATATCGATAATTATCGAACGAAATTTAAGGGAATTCCCTTAAATTTTAGAAAGAAGTGAATGCTGCGATTAAGAGTTGTAGAGATGAATGGAAGCTGAACACAACAGGGCAGGAAGATGATGATGGCCTAAAATAAAAAAAAAATGTAATCTCGAATTCCAACAATTCAAAAGTTTTACGGATACTGAAAATCAGTTACTTTTGTTTTATAATCGACATAGAGACCATAGTTTTCATTTGTGCAACTATAATAGAATCACCGTATATAAGAGTTTGTTTGAGCTATATGTGGCTTGAAAAAGTTTGTCGTTGTTAGTGGTTTAATCCTCTTTTAACGAATAGTAGCTGATGTGTAACAGAAAAAAAAAACGTGTTCACACAACGTGTATTCAAATGTATTGCCTAATACATTATAAAAAGAATTAGTTGGTATAAATGAAGGTAAATTCTTAGATTGTTCAAGTAATAATGTTCTATAATCATGTGGTCAAAACAGAGCACACCTAGTTGACAAGAAATCATTTTGGTTAAAACATGCAAGTTAATTGTTTAATTCTTAAGCTTTTGAGCACGGCATGATTTTCAACACATGGGTTGTAAGTTATAAAAAAAAAGACTCTAAAAACAATATAATAATAATAGTTAAATAAACTTTATAATTGTAGCATAACATAAGAACTCTTTAACAAATAATAAAACACAGTCATAAGAATTAAAAACCGTGATAGCGTGCGCATAATTTTATTTAATAAAACGTTCGCGTACCCTTTTTGAGTACCTAGAGGTCAATGACCACAGGCACTTTACAGATATTTATGAGTGTAACTTGTAGAATGTAGATATCCACAAAAAAGTATATTTTTAGGATTCCGTACCCAAAGGGTAAAACGGGACCCTGTTACTAAGACTCCGCTGTCTGTCCGTCTGTCTGTCTCCAGGCTGTATCTCATAAACCGTGATAGCTAGAAAGCTGAAATTTTCACAAATGATGTATTTCCGTTGCCGCTATAACAACAAATACTAAAAACCACATAAAATGAATATTTAAGGGGGGCTCTCATACGACGGTGGTACGGAACCCTTCGTGCGCGAGTCCGACTCGCACTTGGCCAGTTTTTTTTTAAATTATTAAACTTAAAATATTTACAATAATATAAAAACCAAGCCTAAATAATAAATAAGAAAAATTATAAACTAAATAAAACTAAGAACTAAAATAAGGTATCAAAAAATTCATCCACATCGCTGTAGATATTGCTTCTGAAAAAGGAATCTTCCGCCCATTCATGCTTAGAATCATGACGATATTTTAACAAAATAATCGATTAAACATTATAATATATGCAATCAGGACCTCTTAGTTGCACTCAATCGATGCCTATAACGTTTTTTGAAATCGTTCCACTCACTGCCGCAGATATCGCAGAACAACATTACAAAAAGACACCGTCAAATAGAGAAATCCACCTTTTTTTGTCGGTTAAAAAGAAAAAGCATTGATCACTAACCACGCTATCCCACAGCATTGAAAAACAAATGCAATCACAGAATCAATTACGCCATGCAATACCTACTGTATTCCGAAACAAAAAATAAGTAGCGAAACAACGAAAATTTTTGCTATTACTCAAAAAGGTTTATCAATGTTCCACATCGGCTTTACTTCATTTCTTTTTTCGACAGCAAAATAATAGAGTTATTAACTAGGGCGACGCGACGTAAACCTGTAGTGCTGTGCCAAGTTTCGATCGCTTTCGGTATCGCTATTACTATTCTTTCTGCGTTCCTCGCTAGAACAGTTTATGCCTTAATATTGTATCGGCTGGTTGACGTTTTGGTATTTTTGTTTGAATAAATAAACGTATTTTTTAGATTTGTTTCCAGAATTCTTTTTTTATTATTTTCGTTTGGTAGACAGCTTAGTGTTGTTGGATTACGTTGTATTCTATTTTAAGTTTTGGTCTTTGCTTTTTGTTGTTTCAAAAAATAATACCTGACCTTATTTCACGAATCAATTTGTTACGTAATTGCACAGAGAATCGGCATAGCCATTCAACGTGGCAATGCTGCCAGCCTTCTGGGCACGTTTCCCGCCATTGACAAGGATGACGATGAATTTTTTGACGCGTTAGTTTTATTTATTTATATAAGAATTGTTTTTGTTATGTTTTAATTTAGGTATCCTTTTTCAATTTCAACGATCGACAAAATATAGAGAAGGAATCTCTTCGCTATACTTCTAAATTAATATATTTTTTTAATTGACTGATCAGCATAATTCCTGTTTTTTTTCCTTTACGCAATATATTCTATGTACCAACAACAAAATATATATATTTTTAGTTATATACACCTAACTATACGGCAAACAGATGTCAATCTTCGCGGTCAAACATGTAGGGTGGAGTATGAAGCCATTTTTATATTAATGCCTAATGAAGAGAACTTTCCTTTGTGTAATAGGCATGCAGCACGCACAGCTGCGAAGTGGTTCATTGCACGCTTTGGGGGACCTTGTAAATGTAACCAGTAATTGATTGTTAGAAAACCTGCCGTGATGATTGTTTATAATGTTGAAGAAGGGTGTTAAAATGAATATTGAAATAAGTGGGAAGTGACGGGACAAGAATAGGATGTGGCCACGGATTAACATGTCATTTTAATTCGAGGAACTGTCATGGTTTTGCCAAATGATGTCATTTAGGACTTTTATACATATTTACTACATAGAAAAAGGTGTGAAAGCGAGAAACAAAATATATGAGAAGTTTCGGAACAAGAATAGGATGACATCCTATTCTTGTTCCGAAAATCGAGGACACATTGTGTCCTCGATATAAGAAAACTAGATTTGAGGAACTGTCACGGTTTTTACAAATTATCTCATTGGTTATTTAGGACGTTTAAATTTACTACATGGTATAATTTATACTGTACTAAGCTGATCCGCTTCAATTATCATATAATAGGTTAAGAAAATTTTATCTCGACACAAGTGGAATATATTAATAATAATATAATAATAATATTCCGGGACAACTCACACACGGTTATCTGATCCCAAGCTAAGCAGAGCTTGTGTTATGGTAACCAGACAACTGATAAACATACTTATATATTTCTAAATACATACATATTATAGATAAATTACACCCAGACACAGAACAAATGATCGTGCTCATCACACAAACATTTGTCCTGGGTGTTGAACCCACGACCTCCGGTATAGCAGTCAGGGTCACTAACCAGACCAACAGGCCCGCCTATATACGTTGTAATATACGTATTATATATTGTAGCTTAATTGCCTTTTGTCAAGGCACTAAACTAGAGATCTGTCTATTAACATACAAATTTACATAAAACCCAAATTTTAAATAAATAACCCATTATCCGTATTCTGGTAACATACGATAAGACTAACTGAACTAATTGTCAACAGGTCTCCGTCCGGGCCCGAGTGTCATAGCGGAGTCTCTAGACATGGTGAAAGTGACAGCGGTGGCAGGCGGCGACGCGACACTGCCGTGCGACACTCGCTCGACACAAGCGTCCGATGTGCTGCTGCTCGTCGTTTGGTATAAAAACGATGTGCCGTTGTATAGGTGAGTTGGTTTTTGTTTAAGTTTTAGGTGTAAAAATTTTCATGAGATTATTGTATTCATGTGATAAGAGTATGATTCACTAGGTTTTAAAATTTATTAAGTGTATTTTGAGTTGAAATGGATCGAGTATTTTAGTGTTCATCCAGAGTGGAATGAATTCAGTTAAATAAACACAAAAGCTTACATGCACGCAACGCGATTTCAAAATATTTATGTTTTTAAATAGAAAAAATCAAGAGCGATATGTAATCTGGAGGCAATATTTATTTATCCTAGTATGTACTATTTCTTCATACATAATTTGTAAATAAGTACCGAAAAATATAAGATAAACAGCTTCTTAAACAAAGAAGGAACGAGTATTGATTACTCTCAGAAACTGATTCCATAACTCTTCACCAGTAGAACGTTAACTTAAACTATTCCCAACAATTTAGCGTAGTCACACTTAGCTTCTATCAAGTAAATAATGACAACCATAAAGACGATCCGACCACAACAGCGGGGAACACACTAAAATAAATAACACCGGGATTGGATCGGGAATCGTTCCCGGAATACCGGGAAAATGAATACATGCGATTTGGAAGGGATAAGAGTTCGGATAACTTATGTGGTAGGATTACACGGGAAACTACAGGAATCAATAATTTCTTTCTTTATTCTGTTTATTGGTTTTTACGGGGAGGCGTGAAGTGCTGAGTTTCTTAGTAATGCAAGCTTTTCATCTCCTCAAAATACTCCTGTTTTTTTATTTATGTGAAAACGTTTTTTCGCTTGCTAGAAATTTGGTATTTATCGTGCTTATAAAGAATGATTTGATAGATCTTTACAGGCTATGATCATGATCGAATACATTTAATAATAAATAGTTAGTACAAGAAGTAACACTGTAAGACAAAAATAGTAGCCTAATCCTCTGTTGCAAAAAACGCTAAATACAATATTAAATCCTACACAGTACGAAATCAAGCCTTAAAACTGTTTTACAGAGGATTGTTTCCGTGCTACAGACAACTAAATAACACCTCGACATTCCTGATAATCAACGATAACAAACGAGCGTTAAAGACACAATTAAGCAAAGCGTTTGTTTTTAATTCTATTTGCGATCTAGTCAGTTATACATAAAGCAACTACGATGTAATTAATTAAACGGACAGCTTAGTTTGATTACAAAAATAAAGTAATGAAAATTACTCCACGGCACCCCACAGTCCTGAATTACTTGCCGTATACTATAACATTGCTTTCGTAGAAAACGATTTGTATTATTATTTTAATTCAAACCTTGTAATACTCTAAAGAAAATGAGAATAGAAATAATTCCACCTGCCACTTAACTTCTGTTGCTTCAACCAGAACGTCCAATCTCCATTTAAATTTAAAACACAATGAACTCTAATGATCACGAATAGGGTTTATTTTAGCGAATCAATTAACACGTTTTGGATTAGGGAGGCTATTATCCGGCTAAGTAGAACAATCGTATTTGAAACGATCTTTGAGTTTTCAGTCGGTTCTTATTAAAGCCACAACACAGTTTGTTTTGTATGTTTTAGTCGGAAAAATGTAAATTGCCTCGTGTATTGGAGCACGCGCCGCGCCGTAGGTACCTAGTTGGCGTTTCTTTTTTTCGTGTAATAAGGCTAGCTCGCGTGTGGCGGAGCGACGACCTGATCCTGACTCTACTGTGTGTTTATTATCTGTTGACTGACATTTTCTGTAGTAAGCTTCCCGCGAAGTGACGACACTTAGTATTTATTTATTTCAACATATTGTGGAGAAAAAACATCCAACGAAGTTTTTATTTATTTTTTCCGTATTTTAAATTGAATGAAAGTTAAATAATGTTTTATTTGTACATATTAAAAATAGACATAGAGACCGTTATTAAATGTCACGACCTTTAACATGTTTCTGGGCCCTTGCTCTTTAGGTTATTACATTTTTAAAACCTGTCAGTCTGTTTTCCCGTAATTATTAAACAAGGCCCTTCTTGGTACTGATAAAAAACTGACACATCAACAACTTGTAGTACACTCCGCAGATCAAACCCTGTCACTAAGATTCATTGTCAAATCACAGTCTGACAGTGTACATATTTTATAACCCGCTCAAGCGAACATTTGCTATGCATGGTGTTGCTGTGAATGTGAAAGCCAAATTAGTTTCACCGAGCTTTGGGACGGCAAATGCGATCAGATTATACAGGATTTAGGCGGCACTGACAAATTTTATCTGATGTTGTTATTAAATATGGTTGAGTTTGAATATGTGTTAGTTTTTGGTAACGAGGTGAACTAAACTGAACCCCCTAATGTTGTGAACGTGTGTTATTATTAAAGTTGGTCATTTATACGATTCTCTTACACGTATAAATTGGTACATTTTTATTGTGTTTTTTTTTTCATCATGATCTTGGATTTTGGGATCAGTTTTATATTGTATGTTGTGGCTTAAGCTAATTCATAAAATTAGTAGCTCTATACAAAATATATGGAAGGAGACATTCAAAAAGAAAAATGATCAGAGAGCTGGTTTGTTCCTTGCACAGCGAATCGGCATAGCCATTCAACGTGGCAATGCTGCCAGCCTTCTGGGCACGTTTCCCGCCATTGACAAGGATGACGATGAGTTTTTTGACGCGTGTTAGTTTTATTTATTTATATAAGATTTAATTTTAGTCTTTGTTTGTTCTTGTAATAGATTTAAGTAATTAAAAGAATAAAAAAAATGTAAAATTGTCCAGGAAAAAAAAAAAAGAAAAAAAAATCTCTCCATATCCTGAAAGAAAAGTCGATCTAAAAAATCCAGAGTTTTAACGTTACAAAAACACAAACAAAACACTTAAAGTTGAGGACTTCCTCTTTTTCAAATCGGTTAAAATATCCCAGGTCCTAACTAAATAAAAACATCACTCCATCTCCACTCTTCCTTCACACACTCGTAGTTGAGATCGCATCATTTATTTCCAACCAGAACAAGGCAGACTAGCGAAAATATCGACATAAATTCTAGAGTTTTCGCTATCAATCATCCATTCAAAGTGAGCTGGCTACTGCTAGCTACTGCTGGCTAGCGACTACCAAGCTGAAACAAAGTGTATATTGGTCCTGAAAAATGATTTCAACAAAACTTCAAATGGATACTGTTTCGAAGTAATAACGGATGTGAATGAGGATTTGGGTAGAACATTTTAAAACTGCGAGTATGAGTAACACTGTCTAGTTTTTAGGATGTTAACTATTTTGTTTGTTTAATTGACATTTAATGTTATTTGTTATTCTTATTATTATTATTATTATTTTTTTTTTTTTTTTTGAATTTTGTTGTACTGATTTATATTTTTGAAACTTGTAATTTTTGTTTATAATTTTTGTGTATGGACCTTGTGTCTGCAATAAAGATTTTTATTATTATTATTTTTCAGGTTTGAGCGCATCCGATCTATTTTAAAATTTCTATAAGTGAGCATACATTTGAATAGCACACTCACTCTGTACCTTTTCAGTCTATATCTTGTACAAAATAAGGTCATATAAACGAAAATCTAAACATTTGTACGTACTAGAGACAGTAATTTGGCTTTAAAGAAAACCACCTCATCAAAGGCGAAAACAGTAGACTTTCATTAGAAAAAAGAACTTGCACAAACATAACAAAACTTATGTCAAAAACTCAAATATTATACCCAAGTAAGTTCTTTAATTAAATATCATGAAACTAAAGTAAAATCGGTCCTCAACACTATCAATCAACATCGATATAATACCCGAATACCAGTAAGATACATATATATCACAATCCGTCACAAAACGTGAGAAATGTAGCAGGATGGGAGTTCTTCTAGATCGTTGGCAGGGCAGATCAATCTTAGATCGTATTTGTATCGTGTTTCCAATATTAGGTTTTTTTTTTGTTAGTCTGTTTATTTGGTGCTTATAAGCTTAGGGGTTATTTCTTTAGAGGTCGAACACTGTAACTAGATAATATTTTTAAAGGTTTTAGATTAAGTGAATTTAAAGCAATTCGGATCCGTAACTATACTGCTGCCGATAAACTGTACAGCAGTCAAGAAGTGGAAGACGATTTTTGTTGCTTATTTGTGTGTTTTTACTTATTAAAATAAAGAGTAAAGTAATAAAAAAGTGAATAAATACAAATTTTCAATAATAACAACAAACAAAATAAAAGAAAATATATACCTACTGATGTTAAACAGCTCCAAATGCTTCTAAAATGCTTTGGAAATTGTGAATCCACTAAAACCAAACTCAACGTGTATTAATATTCAACAAACTAAAACAAAATTCCCTCATTAACTAAGTTACAAGCTACAATATCAATACAAATTAAATCTCTTTTCTTTTAAAAAATAATGCTTGCACAGTCTCGCTTGAGCAAAGATTCGTGGCATCGCCATTAGTGGCGGTATTCGTTACACATCATGAATATTCCGTGTGATCGAGCGAGCATGAATGCTGATAATAGCATTGTCGGTTTTTTGTTCTGGTTCAAAAGGAATTGTCGCGATTAAGCTCACACTGCTACGTCTCGTTTCTGTCTCTTTTTGCAGCTTAAAAAATCTTCTTTTAATTTAGATATTTCGATGGTTTAGTTAGTGTAACTTTACCGTGTTCAATATTGTTAGTTACACCATATGCAACTTTACATATGGTGGACTAATTGTCATGATATTAGGACTTGTTGGGTTGGTCTCTTCCAAAAATATGAGTATAAACCTATAAAATCATCGGAATAAGTCACAGCTAGTTCATAAAGAAATGCAATGTATTCAACGTCTGGCTTACTAAAGGTGATGCTTGATCACTTAATCACACCTGTAAAAAAATCTGATATTACATAGTCGATCAAAACAAACCCTTTTCACATCATTAACATCAGTATTCAGATAACATTTAAAACACAATTGCAAATCGAAACAATCGGATAGGAACATTGGCATTTATGTGACAGGTAAAATCGGCTTGTGAGTTTTAAATGTCAAATGAATCCGATTAATCGTTTAACCGATATATTGGAGGACCGACTGCGTTTTAACTTGTTATGCGTCGCTCGTTTTTGTAGTTTTAATTTGGTTTATTTTTGTAAACTATTTTTTGTCGGTAAATTTATAAAAAAAGGCTATAAGGGACTGTTACTGAAAGCTAAATGTCACGTTTTAATTTACAGTGTTTATACAGTTCATTACAGTGTTTATACAGTTAGAAATTATTATTGTTGTTAAATAAAACTACTTTTTACAGATTTGTCGCGGTTTATATTTAGATTTTAGGTCCCGACGTTTCGACACCTTTGCAGGTATCATGGTCACGGGCAGACTGAGATGGCATTGGTCTTGCCAGAAGATGTTGCTCGTTCTACCTTCATATCTTAATTAATTATTTGAGTTTCGACCTATCAATGTCTATGTCTAACATTTACGTAAACCTAAGAAACCAATATTATTATTATTTTTCAGATAAATTATTTCGTAAACGGTAGAAAAGAAGTGTTATCTTTGATGTGTTATTATCAGTTAATATTAAATTATTGCTTGACAAGAAACACATGACCTTTACTAATAAACGGAACTTATAGGAAAAGTGGAATATGAAGCTAAGTGTAAGTGCGTAAAGTGTTATAGAATTTTCCTTTTAGGAAATACTTAGCTATGGTTTCTGAGCTAGGATTGGTTCCAATAATACTTTCCTAAGGAAAGGTTTTAGGCTTAAATGAAAAGTAAGTGGGTCTTATTTTAATTTCGGTATGATGGCGTACAGAATAGGCAATAATATTGTTGAACACACGTACATTTGCGCTGTGTGGGTTTCAAAGGTTAATGGATTTACCAAATATAACCCGAGACCAGATAATGCACTGTGATTGGTGGATATTGACAGATAGACCTGATGCGAGACTAGCGATCCTAGTGGTATTTTTATCCCCGATAGCCGCCATGACGTCAATGTCTAAATCTTTATTACGTAATATAAAATGAAGTTGCTTCCGCTGTCTGTTTGCTTCGATGACTTCGATCTCTAAAACTACGCAGTCGATTTTAATGTAGTTTTTAACAATAGATAGTCTATCTATTGTTCTATTGATTCAATAGTATCTTTTGATTCAAGATAAATGTTTATAAGTAAAATA
Source organism: Autographa pulchrina (assembly GCA_905475315.1). Lineage (NCBI taxonomy): Eukaryota > Metazoa > Arthropoda > Insecta > Lepidoptera > Noctuidae > Autographa > Autographa pulchrina. The sequence continues at coordinate 12,680,262 of FR997771.1, read as the reverse complement.
CATGAATTTATTATTATATTGCAACCGTGCAAAGCGAGGCTAGGTAGCTACTCGTAGGGTTCAATTAAACATACAACATGAAAAAATAAAATACTTTTGTAAAAACAATTCTTCATTGACCTACAAAACGTAATGACGACAATTTATATGAAAAAGGTCACATTCACATTGCTACCATAATACCTCAATGATGGCACAAGACCCCATGGGAATGTCGGCCTATCAACATTTTATTGGGATTCCAATTCCAATGTACAGCTGAAAAAATAAAATCTATGACAAAACTCAATTAAATTTATTTTCGACCAGTAATTGGAAATTCAGAAATGTTTTTATTTTAATCTCTAATTTTAATGTTATTTCCATAGGTTGGTGCGATTACCATTCTAAAATTACGTTTGGAAATTCATAGATAGCATATTGTGGAATAGACCGCATGCCAGCGGTAAGCTGTTAATATTTTGACATTTATAATGCCTGTATTTAAGCTTATAATTTTGATCGAATAATATAATATCAAATACTAATTTATCAAAATTATATATATTTCTATTTCACATTAATCGCTTATTTGTTGTCGTATAATGACAGTTCCGTATCCTATTTCATAAAAGTTAGCTTTACACAGGTATAGACCTTATTTAAATATACCAATACAATATAATTATGTAAGTAAAAACATGAGCCCTCAAAAACAGGATGTAGAAAATGTGTATACAAATTCTACTTTCTACAATTTCGTCTACTACCGGTGATTTAAATATACTAATTTACGTTCATACTAAAACTTTTCAATGCCGGATGTTTTTCACCTTTATTTCTTTACATCTTTTGGCTTTTTCAATTTTATTTTAGTCTTTTGATATCCTACGTCGAGCTCATAAATTCGAGCTCATAAACTGCATAATTATGCAATTTATAAAAATCGGTCCTCTTTTACACTTTGATCCTTCCATTTTGATTTATATTGGTGACTGTATAAAGAATATGACAGGGCTGAACTCGCCTTAACTGGAAGTGGCTTATGAAATATTAATGAGTAAAAACGTTTTCATTTCGGAGCACGTTGAAAACGCATTGAATTTTAGTAAGTTTTAAGTGTGAGGTAGAATTTAGAGTTAATAAAAATACAGTTATTGTTTTCATTCTTAGTATGTTGTTTATTTTCTTTGCAAATTGCTTCATAGATATTGGAGATTTAAAATCGTTTTTTTTTTGTCAACTTGAATATTGAGCGGTATTGTAAATGCGTGTAGATCTATTAAGTATGCAGGGCATAAAACTTCGGTACTTCGGACTTCGGATTATTCAGAAGTCTTATAGAAACTGTTCCAAATTGTTTCTACATTATTTTGTTTTATTGATAACGTCGAAATTTTCTGTTACCAATAAAACATAGTTTTTGAAGCTAAATATTTAATATAGCTCCAAAAACTACATTTTCAGACTTATTAGTTTATTAACCAATATAATCTTGTCCCCAGTTACGACGGCCGTGTAAAAGGACCAACAGCACATTGGGCGGACGACGTGTTGGGCGGGCGAGCTCGGTGGCACGCGGCCACGCCATCTTCCCTTAGGATACGTGACGTCATCCCCCGGGATAGAGCCATGTATCGCTGTAGGGTCGACTTCAAAATATCCCCGACGAGGAACCATAAGATTTTGCTGGATGTTATAGGTAAGTTCATTTTATTTTAATGTATACCATATTGTTGATAAAAGTATCTATATAAAAATAACTAGTTTTCAAATTATTAAAATAAATTTTAATGGTCTTAAAAAGAGTAACATTCAAAGATTCTGGATACACACGGAAATAAATGTAGAAATTACTGATTTTATGAGAATACGTCACTATATATTCGACGGGTCCTACGTATACTAGTACAAGTGCAAAAACACAACTGTTCAGGAGAGCGGTTCAAAGGTTCTAAAGCTTGTAATTTTGTCATAAATTAATGGAAATACTTGAAATTCTGATATCTTATATTTGAATCTCTAAGGAAAAAGATTGCATTATTGGTTTTTCTTAATTTTTTATACTTTGGAAAATAACGTCACTTGCATTGATGTAGCTTGTTTTCTTTACTATGGTAAAACCTGTAAACTGATACAAGTGGCCACTTATACCAGTATATAGTGTACTTGCTTATACTAATAATAAAGGAAAATTTAAGGCTTTTACTCTTTTAACATGCTATTTCCAATCTACTGATTAATATGAGGTTACAATATTAACAATAACATCTTCTTTTATCGATTTTTAAACACTTACAACAGTTTACTCAGTACTAGAAAACTACTTGCAACAGTTTTCTGCATTGTTATTAACCTCAAATATTTGAATGGGTGTGGCAGGAAATGAAATAAAAACATTAAAAATACAAAACAGAAGTTTATTTAAAACAAATGACTTTTCCAGACCTATGCTTAATAGGTGTTGTTATTTTGATGTTAATATATCTTGATATGAATGTCAAGACAAACTCAAAGTTTTATTACTTTCAGATACAGACAGGCCAAAAAGTTTGTGATTCGGACTTTTACCATCATTCACTTGGTAAAAAAATCATGTCGTGAGCACCGAAATCGAGCGCATATCGAACCCTCGACTTAGTATAGAACCGACATGGTCAGTGGGTCATCTTAGAGGCGGAGTATCTTTATTAACAATTGCGTGCTATTTATAGATACCATCTACCAGCTGGTAGATGTTGGTTTGTTTGTTTGTTTTTTTCAACATTTACCGTCCTTTAATGTAAATCCTAAGATTTATCAAGAGAATGGTGGTAAAAGTACGAATCGCAAACTTTTTCGGACATTTACCATTAAGAATTGGTAAATCTTAAGTTTTACTGGTAAATCTAAGGATTAACCGTAGTTCGGGCCTTTACAGTAACATAATATACTTCATGCAGATTCAGCACTTAACGAAATATCGATTTGTGACGAATATTTATCGTAATAATATAATATAGTGTAATCACAACATAACAATACTGAAAAAAAAGTATAATCATTTTGCTAGTGTGTAGGTTCCATATGACTTGGCAATATGCAGACCAAATTACATTTGTGAGGTCTCTGTCAGTCCGTGAATAATTAAAAATAAAATAGCTTATATAACGTTTAAAAAATATAAATAAACTCTTATTGGCATAGTTTCTTATGAAAGAATAAAGTAGAAAATAGATGGTAAATTAGATTTTAGAGTATTATTTATTACGTATACTTTTTCTTACCCGTATTTAAATGAAAAATTACATACACTACACATAAATAAAATACTTCAAAATCTGGAAATTCGAAACTGCTATATACATAATAAATATATAAAATTCTCGTGTCACAATGTTAGTTACCATACTCCTCCGAAACGGCTTGACCGATTTTTATGAAATTTTGTATGCATATTCAGTAGGTCTGAGAATCGGCTACTATCTATTTTTCATACCCCTAAGTGGTAGTAGGTAGGTAGTAGGCAGGTTGGTAGTAGGCAGGTGCTAGGTAGAAAAAATTGCATTGCAAGGCATGCCGGGTACAGCTAGTAATAAATAATATTGAGTAATTAAACATAAGTACAATGTCTTAATTGATTTTAAGATTGAGTTATAACTTCACTAAATAGAGTCAGCGACCTATCTCTGAGTGCAAAGTAAAATGGTCTGTCTGCTTTAAATAGTTTTGGTGGCGGCCCCAGACGAAAGATACCACTTTTACGATTTACGAAGAAAGCTGAAAAAAATATAGTATATGTAGTATAAACTTACACAACACAAACAATACAAAGAATATCATTATACTATTTTAAAATACCAATTAATACTTACCTTTGTAATTTTCTGGAGTGTTTATTTTACTACACTTATTTTCTAATAAATCTATCATTATTTGATTGAAATCTATTATAATTGACCTCGTGAGCGCTTCATTGTTGTGACTTCTTACCACTACTTACTCAAGACAAACAAAATCTGAATAGTTTTTAATAAATGAATACGTAAACTTAAACGCATCGCAGTTATACCAGTGTTAAACGTGCTCCCGACTCCGTAGTCGCGCGCATACTAGAGTAAATGACACTTGTGCTGACGAGTCGCGGAGCACGCGACTACCTACACTGGTGCAAGTGACTTATATCAGTGTAGATGGTCGTGTGGCTGAAAATAATGTCACTTATATTAGTTTACAAGTTTGTATCTTTGAAATTACTTGATAATTTAATATAATTTTTACAGAATATAAAGTTAAGGTAATTTTAAGGCTTTTGGTGCAAAAAAACGTATTTCGCTGTTTTGCGGGTTACACCAGTATACGTAGGACCCGTCGTATTATTATTATTGATCAAATCAGCTGGTACCTTCATTATCTTAAGTCAAAATACAATTTAGTAAGTTCAATAATTAATGAAAGCAAAAGTCTCGAAACCATTTGATAAGTACTTACTGATACTTGTTACTAAGTAATTAAGGTAACCTAACTTTATATTTGACATTCGGCTCAAAGGACCAGAAAATGTACGTTGGACAGATTAATTGCTACCTCGTAACAAAATTTGATATTATTCAAGATTAGTTCACAGAATCGCTAAGTCAGTTGCTAAGTATTATCTGGGATACTTTTAACAACTTTCGAGTAGTTTATTTAGGACCCGTTAAGGACCATCAAAGGGCCGTTTTCAGGTGTATTATTGTAGATTATGAGATCCATTATTGTATTTTGTAGAGCAATATTTTTTACATGGGGAAATTAGCTCAGTTTATTTAATTATTGTTAGTGTGAAAAGTCGGATTATTTTATGAAGATTCACTCAGTTTCTGTGTATAATATATGATTTATGTTAAATACAGATTTTAAAAATTATCTGTTAGGGACAACTAAAATAGCAGTTATAAAATTGAATACAATTATTTTGATAAAGTTCTTATACCGTATAATTATATTATTATTTATATTTATTATTTTTATGCCGTATCAAAATCTTTCACGCTATGGATAAAAGACCAATGCTTTTAAAACTTGACTTTATTTTGGCTCTTGTTTCTTACAAATAATTAAAACACATACCTTACACTACTTAATATTCAATTTTAACCAACCAAATTCAATACCACTGCAGTAGTAGCATACATTATAACGTGCAAGTACACTCAGTGACACTTTTAGGTGGACAGTTATTGTACAATATTCATGCTCTGACAAGATATCACGGTGCTTCGGTACGAACGTGCACGTCTGGGATCGTTCATTCAACATTTATAGTAACTATTTCGATCGCATTTGAATGCAGGCTTCAGCTCTTATGCAAGCCTTTAATAATTCAAAGTCAATTATTAGACTTTATTGGCCGGTAAAGGTTTCGTGTGTTTGTGTCATTATTTGTTGGAAATTTTGATATTTAGACGGATTATAATTAGTTATGGATGACAATTATAGTAGCGAACTTTAATTAGAGCCAAAAAAAGTGTTTTTGCTTTGATTTATTTCTCTCTGACTCCAAATTTACTCGTTTGATAAAAATAAACCTTGTTCATACATACATACATAACATACCATCACGCCTGTATCCCCGAAGGGTTAGGCAGAGGTGTACCAATGTACACCCACAGTTCGCCAGTATGTTTAGGTCCCATGTAATAGGGGGCGAGCCTATTGCCACTAACCGGGCACAAATCCAAACTCCGACCTGCTACTGAGAATTTCATAGAAAAACCCAATAACACCTTGGTCGACTTGGGAATCGAACCCAAGACCTCTAGCGCAGCAGTCGCGCTTAGCACCACTAGGCCAACGAGGCAGTCGAAGCAGTTCTGCATATCCAAAAATCTTCACAAAATATTAAATATTTTATACCTAAAAGCGTATAAATGTAATTAAGGTATAAATTCCTACAACATTTCAAAGTTAGTAGCAACAATTATTATTGCAGTGAAAGAAAAAACATATTTTTTTAAATCCCGCCGCCGAGTGCAAATATGAAGCAATTCTCCGAAACAAGTTGCGAGACTTTGTGAACTGTTTATTTTCTTTCCGGACCAGTGTTAACAAAGAGGTCACAACATTGTTAAAGCGAAAACTGAGAATTGCAAAACACTGTAGATAAAATAAATTGACGCACACGTAGAAAGCTAAGGATTTACTTGAATTGATCTTGAAGGCAATATTGTCACAATGATACAGTCCAAATAACAGTTATGCTAACATGAATAAGCTAAGAAACTATACTAAAGGAAGATTGGGCTAAGCACATACTCCGAAATAAACTACCTTTACTTAGCTGAAGTCTGCAGTCAAATATCACCTCAGACCGATGGCAGAGGTAAATTTAGGACCGAGTCGGCAACGCGCGAGTGATTCTTCCGGTGTTGCATGATACTACTAGGGGTACCATCAGGCGGGACAAACGCTTGTCTGCTGCCTGAACAAAAAACAATCGAAGTCTCAGTTCTTTTATGAAGAAAGCTGCTGCTTATATAATATATTCATCCTTCTATAACTTGCTATTGAATTCGAATATTAACATAAGTACAACGCAGCGTCTTATGTGTTACTTAAGATGTGAGAGTAGTATTTCGTTCAAGAAAATGTTATATTAATTTTATAATTTTTCCAATATTGTATATTTTTTTATTTTATTTTGTTGTTTTTTGTTTAAATTCCACTACTTTAATATTTGTATGTCTCACCATAGACAAAACATAGTGCTCTGTAAACCTATTTGTAAGATCTGTATTTTTGTTGCCTACCTATGTTTTACAAATAATAAAATTATTATGATTATGATTATGAAATAATAAATTAACAAATTTTCCTCTGTTTGAACTAGTAACCATTTATATAACTTGTATATCAAACTTGGTCAAGCAACAATGCTTAAGTATTGAATTAGTAATCGAGAGAATCAAGAGCCTTGCATTATTGATGGATCTAAACCAAATAGCTCAAGAGTTGGAGCAATTTTCTTTACTAATATGTTTCTAATATGTCACAAAAAATCACTCTGAGTCTACAAGATGGTGTAAGAGCTGAATACCTAGAAAACACCATTAAGTAAAAATAATAACATTTACAAAAAATTGCTATGAGGCATTGAGACATCATCAAATTACGTTTTCCGAGATATTTTTTATCATTCTCGGAACGTGTAAATTACTGCTTAATTACCTTTAAGAAGATTGACGTATGAAATTATAAAGACAGATTTCCGCGAATCGATTTAGTTGAAAACAACGCAATCCCGAAACTTTGGCATCGCATCGAAGAGATGTATCAATACATATTATTATGTCTTATTACACTTAATACATAATATCGATAACCAATTACATCGGTCTGGTATCAAGTGTATATCCTTTAGTACCACCAATATTGACTGTATACACGGCTTAAACTCTATCAATAAGCCTTTATTTACCACAGAATGTTCGTGTATCAATATTTTATGACTGTTCAAGTCACCTGGTTCCCATGTCCATTATAAATTTATGTGTGGTATCGGAACGCAGCCAAATAGTATCGGTTTATTGGCAGACATCTTGCTCCGCCATGATGAAGTTGCGTTTTAGGAGTTATGAAATGTTTAGCTCTAAATGTTGTTTTGTTATTCATTGTAGCTTTAGTGGAAACGTTTATTGATATTCCCGCTTTCTTTAACTTGACAAAATAGCTTGATTAAATGTAAATATTCAATGTTTAAAAAACGTCACTGATAAAATTGTAATCAAAATTATCTTCTTCAGTTTTGGAATTTTAATGATGTGTCCCTACTTAAATATACCTATTTAAGTAAGGATTCCGTTAGTTTCCCCTACGGTAAGTTGACGTAATTGTCATTTGTTTTAATTGTTACGCTATCTATACTTATAATAAATCTGTAGAAGTGAAAATTCTGTACATTGAAAATATGAAAAAAATAAATGGCGGGTGGTGGAACTAGACGGAAACCTAAACCAAAAGTGTGGAAAAAAAAAATTTGTCTGTCTGTCTGTCTGTTTGTTCAGGTATCACGCAAAAACTACCGGTTCGATTACGATGAAACTTGGTATAATTATTCTTTATTATCCTGGGCACCACACTGGGTAGTTTTTATCCCGGAAAAGAATAAACAATAAAAAACAAACTTAATTTTGCGGTTAAAAACTCATTGATAAGTTTCGTCATCCACGCGAACAAAGTCGCAGGCACAGCTATTTCTAAATAAAAACTTAACTTTGTATTGCGACACGTCAACTTAAAAATGTATTCGAAATAAGAAACAGAAAGAAAAGAAAATAAAGAAATACATTTACAGCAGCAGTTTGTTAATAATTATTACTAACATATTGTTAATATAAAAAATAAAAACCTACTTCCTATCTCAATCTAATCCGAGAATTATATCTAGATGCAGAAAAGAGTGGCTCAATAAAGAAGCCATTTTACTTTACCGTCTGTGGCTGCATATTGCATCCTGGCATCGGCCCAAACTCAGTTTTATTGGCTAATAATTCTTTTAGTTTTATTACCTTGTCGAATTATGTAATCGGTACATACATCCGAATTAATGTGCTTGATATGCTGATGACGACAATTATGATTTGTTAATACAAATCTGTGTGTCTGTCAATTATTCATTTGTTTTTGGTACTTGTGGTTTTGGTTGTTTGAGAAACTATTTAGGATATATCATTGGCAGGTATGTATACGTACTCATACACATTCTTGAGTGCACGGATAGACGAATGGTTATACGTCACGATGCATTTGTGTGATCCGAAATTGCTTGTTTCAAATCTGAGTGTTCTTTGTGTATGTGAATTAAATTTTTGTGACACACCTCGCGATTTAGTGTTAAAACTCACTTGTCTAAAAAAACAAAATCTGCCGGTCCACCTGTGATAAAATTTTACTAACATTTTGCCTGAGATCTGCAAATGTTGTGAAAGTTAAATAACTTTTCCCTTTACATAGCAGCCAGTGAAAAATATTACGAGCAATTTATATCAACTACGGGTTATAGTATTCTTAAAGAATATGTTTGATGTAAAAATATCAAGGAACCAGAGAATTTACTTTTCATTTGCCGACCACTTTGATGAATACTAACATAACATACCATCACGCCTGTATCCCCGAAGGGTTAGGCAGAGGTGTACCAATGTACACCTACAGTTCGCTGGTATGTTTAGGTCCCATGTAATAGGGGGCGAGCCTATTGCCACTAACCGGGCACAAATCCAAACTCCGACCTGCTACTGAGAATTTTATAGAAAAACCCAATAACACCTTGGTCGACTTGGGAATCGAACCCAAGACCTCTAGCGTAGCAGTCGCGCTTAGCACCACTAGGCCAACGAGGCAGTTTGATGAATACTTACTTTTGAATTATAGCGCTGCATGTTTTCAGTAATACAATTTTACGGGAAATTAGCGAGATACATGTAGGTATAAATACCTTTTAAGGCTTGACGTTTTGATCGGGTTTCTCCGGGATTCTGAATTGTATCACTTTGATTAAAATGGGAGAACACAGGTTCGTTTTAAATAAAGTTTACGCTATGTAAAGGGATAAACTGTTCTCATAGTAAAAACTGCTGAGAAGTTTAAACCTTTTATGAATAGAAAATGCATGATCAAAAACTTTTAAAGGATATATTTTTTTCCGGATTTAAAACCAAGTGTTTGCACCCTATTGTGATTATTTAGTTAGTACATACATACGTGCAGTATAATATAAGAATACCATCTAGAATCACAAACAAAACGATTCAAGGCTACATTAATTTGGGATGTCTTTCGAGGCTTTTATTTTAGCAATATACGAACCGAGGGTAAAGTTTAATGTAGGGTAACTCAATTATAGGAGGCAGTAGGCGTGCGTGTCTTTTTTCGTTTCTGGACCTCATCTGCCCCACAGTTGTAACGTTTTCAATCTGTAAAATAAAAGAGAATGGGTCAGCTGTTGGTTTCTCACGCTGAAGGGAATTGTAGGTGTGATTATGGTTCGTATGAGATATATTATGTTTGTTGTCATGATTTGGACGGGAACTTGGTTGTAATGGAAGTGTATGACGATTTTATACTGGTTCATGGTATTTTCTATGGATATTTAGTTGACAAAATATGTACTTGTGATTAAAATAATAATCTATACATATAATAAATCTGTAGAAAAGTAATTTTTGTACATTGAAGAAATTGAAAAAAAAAATAGCCAGCGTGTTAAAGGATAACTAACAGAAACCATTTCCATCATTTTTGAAATTTTTGTCTGTTTGTCTGTTTGTCTGTTTGTTTGTGCACACATCACGTAAAATCTACGAATTCAATGCAGACAATGTTTATATACAAAAATTATACACAACTTGAGGTATAACTTAGTTTTTGTTTCATCGAAATCGGTTCACTCTATCAAAAGATATGATTAATTTAGTGAGTTCAAGAAGTAAAATATTACAACACGCAATTCAGTACAGTAATTGCATAACAACTCTCTTTTGCCGGGGGTCAGATTTTATGTTACAGTATCAAACATAAACTACTTAATCGAATGGTGTAAAAAATTGAGAGGTTGTTTTCAAGAAATCGTAGATGGTTGTTAGCTATGTTGAAACATGCTATTGAATCTAGCTGATAAGGGGTGGAGCTTTAAATTTCCAAAATCATTTTCTCAACTGCACACATAAATTGGCATTATTGACAGATAAACAAGAGGGTAACCATGGCAGACTGAGGTAGCCATAGCAACCTTCAATTTGATTAGTACCTATATTTTAGTGAACTAGCTATCGAAGTAAACAGCTTGGCGGTTGAACAATTGGAAATGAGTGATCTTGCTGCAAGTTCAAATCCGGTTGTTAATGTTTGTATTTTTTTTCATGCGTCCTTATTCTTATATAAGTTTGAATTTTTTGATACCCAAGTTCAAATCTCAGTAGAGATAACTCTTTTTCTGTTTTACTAACGTATCTTTTTTAAGTAAAAAAATATTTGTAACATTTTGTTGTATTTTTAGTCGCAATAAACGACATCTTTAAGTCGTGAATTTTTTCTCAACCGATATATAAACTTACAATTATTTAGTGTTTGTATTTACTAATCTCCGTAGGTAAGTTTGTTCCTCATTGCTGATCATGGAGAAACAAACGTGCATGGCATATACCGTAAAGTGATTCAGGCGTAAATGTCCTGGCCATTTGCCTGGGGCCCGAGTCTGCTATTTACACGACCACAGTTGCATCGTCCGGCGGCGCTCGGGCCCTCTCGGGTGCACTCGGGCCGCTTCGGGCGCGACTTGTGCGCGTTCGGGCGGCCCGAAGCGGGTTCGGGCGGCACGAGTCGCGCCCGAAGCGGCCCGAGTGCACCCGAGAGGGCCCGAGCGCCGCCGGACGATGCAACTGTTGTCATACTGGCACGGAGTGTAAATAGCAGACTCGGGCCCCTGGAAATTTACGCATTCGCTTCTGACTTGAAAACGTAAGCTTCCCCATAGATCACTTTATAGTTGGTTAAAAACTTTAATCCACTTTCAAACTATTTTTCCAACATAATGTGTAATGTTTTCTATTGGTCATCTATATTATATTCCATGGACAAGATCTTTTTGTATTTGTTATATATTTTCTTTTACCCAAAAACCCAATGATCTTTTTATCACACAATCTTTAGTATGTACTACCTCTTTAATATTCTTTAAAAGGTAGCTTGCTTCTCATGTAGGTTTTTATGCGTACATGATGTTTTATTTATGTGTTTAAATTTCATAAAGTTTTTGTACCCTATTACCGGAAGGTTGGGCCAAAACCCTAAATAAAATAAACTTTCTATCGCATTCTCTACATTTTAAAATATATACGTACGGTATTTAAGCCCATCACCTTACACTTAATTAAGCGAATTGTACAGGATACAGCCTCTGACTTTAATCAGGGTAGAATGAGATTGTCCTTAGACAGCTATTACTTAATCTTTCCAAACAAATAATTTTAAACACAGTTTTGGTAATTCTGCCACTGCGCCTCTCAAACCGTACGTCAACTTTTTGTAACTACCTCCTCTTTCAGTTTCATGGGTCTCATGTCAGTCACTGCCTATCTGATATCCACTCTCAATTTAACGGCGTAGTTCAATTTCGAGGTTTCGCACCAAAACCTCGCGCCCTGTAGTCTCACTAGGGACTACGGTACCAACGAGAACTATAGCATATAAAAAATGGACTAATTTGTTTTTATGGATTCGGTTTTTGGGTGCCCTTTGCCATTTACTGCCTAGAGCGACAGCTGCTTTTACTTTAACTCAGAGTTGGCGCTGCCTGTAGACTCAATACCAAAACATTGACCTTCAATTATTGTTACCAACTGGGTAAAGCACAAAAGAGAAAACATACTACATACATAAAAAAGAAGATGAAAAAGTCAGTTCATATTTTGGACATTGACATCGAAAGCCACCATGAAAATTATAATTTTTTCTCACGGTTCTGGACTTGGAAGATAAATCTAAAATTTTTAAACAAAGTAGCATCAAAACCAATCCTTAAAATTTTTAGAGGTAAGCTAATTATATAATTATGACGATGGTACTTTTTTATTTTGAGAATTTATACAAACTCTCAAAACCTACTAATTTTGGCTCATTTGTGACAAAATTAGTAGGCAGTTCGTGTTAGTGGCCCTCTATATCACAGTCAAATATTTATTCATAAAGATGAATGATAGGTATATAAGCGAACAACGTCGCGGGTACAGCTAGTAAATAATAAATGCGGATAGCTGAAGCACTTGTGTTATGCAATTCAGAAACAACGAAGGTACCACAAACACCCAGACCCGGGACAATGTAGAAAAGTTGGTTTCTACATTGACCCGTCCGGGGATCGAACACGGGACCTCAGAGCTAGCGACACCTTGAAACCGGTGCGTACGCCACTCGACCACAAGGTCGTCAAATAAAACCGGTTAAGTGCGAGTCGGACTCACGCACGAAGGGCTTTGTACCATTGACTAGGTTTTTTTTTTATTGTTTTTAGTATTTGTTGTTATAACGGCAACGAAAATACATAATCTGTGAAAATGTCAACTGACTAGCTAACGCGGTTCTTGAGATACAGCCTGGTGACAGACTGACGGACAGGCAGCAAAGTCTTAGTAATAGGGTCCCGTTTTTACCCTTTGTGTACGGAACCCTAAAAAGGCAGATTTGGTAATAATGGCTGACATCCAAAAAAGTCCATACAAAATATCGATTATCTTGTCCCTATCAAAGTGATTGCTAAAATTTAATTGCGAGATATCCATAATTCGGCATTTATGAGCAATTATTAATTTTATGTAATTATACTATCATGAGTATATTTATACAAAGTGGAAAGTAGATTGCTGTTAATCAAAGCCACAGGATTATTACATAAAATCGACTAAACTGTATGCAAAACACACACTGTAAGCATTGAAGCATAACTTTGTGGATTAATTCTGAAAATAGATCCCTAAAATACCTGTGTTTAACGTCATTAAAACTAATAACCATTGTTCTAAAGCAAAGTTTAATATTTTTTTACGATGCAAATCCTTTTTCGTTTTACCGCGAAGGTTTTAATAGCAACGTTTATTAAAAGTAAATGCGTGCAGCAAGTAGTTTTAGAAAAGCAACGTAAAAGGTATTATTTGATTTCTTTTAAAAGTGAAATAAAACTTAAATTCATTGTTTTAGAGAAATATGGTATAATTATGGTACTAAAGTGTTATAGGTAGCAAGAACAAGGTTTTCCGTACTTTTGCATTCGTCATACATCGAATGAAGAAACAGAAAATTGTTAAACGCACATTGAAAGTGTCAATCCATTTGCAATTTGGCTCATTTTAGTACTTTTTAACCCCCGACGCAAACAGAGGGGTGTTATAAGTTTGACGTGTCTGTCTGTGGGTTTGTGTGTTTGTCTGTCTGTGGCATCGTAGCTCCCGAACGGATGAAGCGTTTTCAATTTGTTTTTTTTTTTAATATTAAAGGTGACTTATCTGCGAGTGTTCTTAGACATGTTTGATGAAAATCGGTTGAGCCGTTTAAAAGTTGTGGGGGTAAAAGTGGGGAAGAATAACCGAATGTCTGCAAATATACTCGAGTGGGGTCTCAAATGAAAGCGCACTGAATTATTTACAAGATAACAAAATCTACATTATAATAAGTATGTAGCTATAAAACGTATAAAATTAAAATTTAATTAAAAAATTAAAAAAATCCCTGACACAAACATTAAGTTCCCTTTAAAAAGTAAAAAAAAATAAAAAAAACTCAATCTTAAAGTACCTAAGTATTAATAATTCTAAAAAAAATACTTTTTAAAATTATTTTTTACTTTTTAAAGAGATATATTTTTAATTTTGAAATTACTATTAAATTCATCTTTCTGAATTCAATGCTATTCAAAACCATTGAATTTCGGTAACACAATATTCATTCTAGTTACATACAAATAAATAATTGGCACTACTTATTACTACTTGGAAGGCTTTTAATTTTCGTATAGCTCAAATTATAAAGTATACTTCCTCGTATATATAAACATAAATTACCTACGTGTACGGCATACGTAGATTATGTAATAATATTCATAGCGAGCAAGAGGGAGGCCTCAAATTAAATATTTAATATCAAAGTTTCACTTTAGAATTTCGTGGTTAGAAAGACTATTTAATATACAAACAAGTTTAGCGCATGTTGCTTTTATGTGAGCCAATATTCGCTTACGAAACTAGTTTTGTTCCAGACGTTACTCGTTTATGAATACAATTTTACACGAACTCGCGAAATAACAAGTATGACCAACAAATATTTGAGAACGGCCGTTACGCCCACTTATGTCAACAGAATGTTGGCATTGAAACAAATCTTTATTAACCCATTTATTTAATATGTACGTATGTATTTTATCTACCAATATTTATTGTTCTCACTGTGGTGTTGGAGTAGTGTTTTGTTTTTTTGGCTAATCATTTTACCCTATTAAGAAGATGAATGTATTTACTCTTTTAATTTAAATAAAAAGGAAATAATTATGTTTGTAATAACTGTAATTTCACACAGACTGACTTCTTGCAATAGTTGGACATACTTCAGAATTTACAAAGAGGTATAAATGTAACCTAAATTGACAATTTCCCCCAAAAAATCTTGGTTCTTTTCGATACATTATATTATAATAATTATAATTTTAAAGACTTGTTAGTCCTACTAATAAGTTTTCTTTACTACTATGTAAATTGCAACTTCTAGCTTGGTAGTTAAAATATACGAAGATTGATCAATCCGTAAGGTGCGGGGATCAATCAAGTTGCGTCTGACGCGGTTTTGGATAAGATGCCTTGCCCAACCATGCCTTCCAAGGCAAGGCTCTTTTCTCTCTCATTTAACTTTTGATACAGTCTCTAGACTGAATTAAAAGTTAGATATTAGTTGCTATAAAAAAGCCTAGTAATTTTGGCACTTTTATCCCTTTTTTTCGGGTTGAAACTAATGCTTTCAATTCACGCTGAAGGCACAGCGTGGGGATATGTCGGACTTGCACCGACTAAAACACCCCGGTCCCGTCTTAGCCTTAGTAAGAGCCACGGGGTCGCTGACGCAATCTCTGTGCGGCGAATTTTGGCACTTAGTATTTTCTTTTGTAAATGCTAAAATTACCAAGTAAACATAATTCATTCTTATTAAACGAAACGAAAAAATAAGAAAAGAACAATTTGTCAATTAAATCAAAGTTATCTCAATTCTTAGAATATTAATCAAAGCTAATAAATTCGATTATCAATCAAACGACTAAAAATATGTAACTGCCTAAATAATTCTGAAATTTCTATTCATCGCAATTGTTGTTCATTTTCGTATTTGATAAGGCCCTGAATTCCTAATCCTAATAATAAGATTGTTAGAATTATAAGCTATTTTATTGGCGTCTGATATTCAAATTTGATTTCTTTAATTCTTAAAATATGTAGGCTGTCTATTGAGTTTTCGTCTGGTTCTTTATGATAATGAAGAACCAGACGAAAACTGAACGAATGAAGAAGTGTTTTTGTGTTTGGATTATTGTAGCGCCTTTGTTAAATTACTGTAATAATATAAATATTGACGTTGACATATATGTTGACTAAAGCACTTTTGCAAAAAGTAACTATGCGACGATTGACACCCGACATACTTTGTCACAACCATGTTCAACCAAAAATATTTTTATTACAAAAACTTGATTACTAAACACTGACAATAAAAACGCAAATATTCAATTGAACACAATTTCGAAGGTACAGAGAAACTCAAGTGAAATTCATGTGAGTCATTATCAGCAATGTAAAATTCATATCGTATGTTTTCCAACTTGGAAATTCCTACATAAAGTTTCGTGAGTAATTCTTAGCGAAGTTCATAATTTAATTAATTTTCCTTCACTGTGTTACTGACTTGATTACTCGGGAAATTAATTCGTGAATGATGGAAAATCTAATCACAATGATGCATTGTTTATTGTTATTTTAAGCAAATGATTGATGGCTGTTATTAATTGTTAGTGTAATTTATTTTTGGTTGTAAACAATGTTTCGTTGCTGATCTGTGTTGCCTAATTAGTGGCGGTTTAATTTAAGATTGAGATTCAGTGGTAATATTTGTATTTATGTTGTTTATGATTTAAACAGCAGGCTATTTTTGGCTGCCGGATGTGGATAGTCAAAGCGATAAGTTCAAACGGATGTTTTGAGTTTAACAAAAGTTTTCATGTCAATAGAAAACTGTACAAGTAAATGAAATTTAGGGACGTTATATTTTTTATCTTAGAAACTTTGCAGCTTAGTATAACTCCCGGCAAATAACTTGGCAAGATTTTGACGTAGTGGGGGTAAACCCGTGCATATTCGACTAACTCACCAATCTCTAATCGACTCGGTCGACGAACGCACCAATCGCGCGCTCGGATCGGCGACTCGGTCGACTAACGCACCAATCGCGCGCTCGGATCGGCGCTACCGCATACCCCGCGTCCCGCTTGACCACCAAATAGACCTAAAAAACGATTTCTGCGCATCTAACGACTCTTGCCAAGTTATTTGCCGGGAGTTATAACTAGTTATACCTGCTTGAGAAGAGGTAAGAACATTGATACAAACTAAATTTGAACTACTCATAGACTAGGTTATAGCAAATAGTACAAAATAAATTAAGATATATGAAAATAATATAACAAAATAAACCACTAGTTAAAGGATAATTATATAAAATACGCACAATGTATATAATATTAGAATATATCATAATACATAAAATAAATAGCATATTCCTCCTCTCTCCTACTTTTGCTGTGCCCGACAGGGTCCATAATGATCTGTTAACTTACTGTATTGACCACCTATGTAACATTATGGTATGCAATAAAGAATTGAATTGAATTGAATTAAAGTCCGGTGTAGCAGTCAAAGCCTGCGCTCAGGCTAACTGCAAAGATCTCTAACAAAAAAAAAAAAATTGATACAAACTTTTACTAGATTATAAACATTTTCGTCTTGTTTCAGAACTACCAGAAAAGCCGAAGATTTTCGATGAATTTGATAAGGACGTTATCGGCGTGGCTGGTCCTTACGTAGAAGATACAAGTATGAAGCTAACCTGCGTTGTAAGTGGAGGTAAAGAGGAACCATTCATTTAATATAGTATTTAATACTTTAGTATTTTTCATATTATTGGAATTAAAGCTCTGCTAATTAATTGGAACTGGACAAAATTTTACTTCCGTGAATCCAAAGTGGATTCTCAAATCACCAACCCTTTTGCCAACCCTCAGACCAGCAACCGTGGTGCTCAATTCTCGTTTATTTTTGATACTACCTTTGCCCAGCAGTATGTATGTACATAATATACATGTTTAGAAAATTTAGTATGTTTAAACTATCTAATATTAAATTGTCCAAAGCAAAAAACTCGAAAAAAAGCATTAACTTTTTAAACAAAATAAAATAGAAAAAGTTACACATTGACATTTCAAGGGAAAAGTGACGTCACTAGCTGAAGTTCAAATTAAAGTAGTTACCTTTGTAGCGAAAGTTTGCAGTCGAGCGTCCATGCTAACTCAATGAAATAGGGTATAAAGGGTAGAGCTGAAGAATAAAAATACCCGTACCTTTGAGCAACACAACCTGTCTGCAGTGAACGGAAAAGAGCGTAATTTTGTAATAGGAAAACGAGAGTGCAGGTAGTAAGCTGTGTTTAGAGGAATATTGAATTATAGACTTGGGACTTAGGTATTCAATTTTAATGACGAGTACGTCTTTAATGTATTTTTAGCTTTGTTAAATTCTCGTTCTTGGGGCAACAAAATTAGAAATCCGGTTACTCTCACAAAGTTTTGGCTTTTTGAGTGAAGACATAACCTAGAAAGAAATAATGTATTTAGGCATACTGATATCATAGGGGCACTTTTTTTTAAAGAAGTTCTTTATTTTCTCTTCACATGTTCGACGGGCCTGTTGGTCTAGTGGTTAGTGACCCTGACTGCTATACCGGAGGTCGGGGGTTCGGGGGCACCCAGGACAAATCTTTGTGTGATGAGCACGATAATTGGTTCTGTATCTGGATGTAATTTATCTATAATATGTATGTATATAGAAATATATAAGTATGTTTATCAGTTGTCTGGTTACCATAACACAAGCTCTGCTTAGCTTGGGATCAGAAAATTGGTGTGAGTTGTCCCGGAATAGTATTATTGTTATTATGTCTTCATCTTCATTATTAACTTTTAAGTTATGTACAAATCTGGACGGATAAAATATTTTAAGAGCAAAATACCTGTAAATCTTTTTCCTCCAAAATGTTCTTTCCCTATCCTAATTATGAAGAAGACTAATCAAGTATTTAACCAAAAGATTCGCCTCATTTTGTAATGTATACAAATTCGATTATAAATTATTGAAGGAAGATCAAACAAGCTTAAGATTTGCTAATCATCAATTTAGCCAATTTGCCGCATTAAATATTTGATTAGGTATTTTGGAGCTTTCACGAGACTTTGCCGAATTTATTTTGCTTCTTTTATTTTGAGGTCGTTAGTAGTGCTAACGAAGATTATATTCATCAAGGAAAAATCTCGGGATAATTTTATTTTGGAATACTAGCCTTGATTAAAATTGTATACCACTCTTGAAACACAAATTTTTATAATGCTTGCTGAGTTGTACGCGAATGTTAGACATTGAAAGAACTGATACCTAAATAAACCGCGATAGAATCTGTTACAAAAGTAGTTTTAATACAATATGGTATTTCAATCTAAAAGGAATATACTTATGTTGCAATATGTTTTTTTTGTGGTCATTTTTTTTTGATTTGTTCATCTCCGGTCCATTAACCTTTTATTTTAAGCCTTATTTTCGCTTGTATACTAATTGTTCTAAATTTCGTAGGTAAACCAATGCCAAGGATTCGCTGGTGGCGCGACGACAAGGTCATAGCGACGCTCGCTCCAGTAGACGACGGATCGCGACTCAGTCTTCTAGAGCTGAGAATACCGAAGCTGACGAGAGACTACTTCGAAGCGGTGTATACTTGCACCGCTGATAATACGGTGCTGGTGCCTCCATTGAGGGTTAATGTGCAGATACAGATTTATTGTGAGTATCCTTGACTGTCTGTCTTTTGAAGTGTCGGCCGTTTGCCTATGGCATGGAGGAGGATAAAAAAATGGACCGATTGAGATGCGGTTTTTATTTTTAATTTGTGAGATGGTTCTTAGCTGTAAGTTGTGAAGATTGGTTTAGAACAAAAATTCTAAAATTTTTCGGGTTTTCTTAAATTTTAATTTAAAGCTATTTTCCGACTTCAAAAGATGGTTGGAGGTTCTTAATTGGAATTGTTGTTTCTTCTTCTTCTTCTTCTTCTTCCTGTCCTTATCCCAAATTAATTGGGGTCGGCGCACCATGTTTTTTCCTTCCATTCCACTCTATTAGCTGTCATACTCTCATTCACTGCTTTTTCATTCATATTACCTCTCACGCAGTCAAGCCACCTTTTTTTCGGCCTTCCTCTTCCTCTCCAGCCATCCACATTCAAATGCATCACTCTCTTATTCACAATTGTTGTTTCTTAGAATGTTAATTTTAATAACTGAAATTTGCGGCTGTTATGGAACGATTTAAAAAACAAAAAAAATATATTATTTATTGGTTACCTCAATGGTGGTCCTACATAAATTTAACAAAACATCAATACAAAATTATTCTTTAAGTTAATGAGGCCGGGCGCGAGTCGTAAAACGTTCGTATTAGTTACCAGTGACCAGCGAACAATAAATTTTCTTTTGCGTCCTTTGGTGCGCCGATAAATGGACTGAGATATTTCAACGTAAAGCCTTTGCCTAGCAACCAGTTTGGAGTAAACGAAAAGAAAGCTGACACTTTTAAATTTGTGCTGTAAAGAATTTACATTACAATATGAAAAAATCGGTCCACTAAAACATTCGGTCCCAAATTTTGTTACCACCTACTAGTGTACTATATACTAACACTTACTTATCTTTAAACTGTTTAAATATACCATCACATACCATCACGCTTGTATCCCCGAAGGGTTAGGCAGAGGTGTACCAATGTACACCCACAGTTCGCCGGTATGTTTAGGTCCCATGTAATAGGGGGCGAGCCTATTGCCACTAACCGGGCACAAATCCAAACTCCGACCTGCTACTGAGAATTACATAGAAAAACTCAATAACACCTTGGTCGACTTGGGAATCGAACCCAAGACCTCTAGCGTAGCAGTCGCGCTTAGCACCACTAGGCCAACGAGGCAGTCAAATATACAAACCAAGATATTTAAACGTTTTCATAACGTTACTAAAAAAAACACATGTTGAAGTTGAAGGGCTGATTTTTTCAATGCCATACAATTTTTATTCGATAGATAACATTCACCTTTAACAGATTTTGTATTAAAGAACTGTAAAAAAAATAAAAAAAGATTGCCACTGAAAATTACATGTCCTTGTAAAAAAATCTGCCGTAAGTGACAAGAATAATCCTGAACTAAAGGCGTAACAACTAACAGTACACAACAAGATTCCAACGCAACCCACAGTTTATCTAGATACACAGGCTTGTTTACGTCAGTTACCTAATATTCCATCATTTGTTTAAATACGTTTGGACATTATGAACGTTGACAGCGCAGTACGTCATACCATACGTGATGTGTGTGTATGAGGATACAGGATTTAAGGATACGTGACTACGGATTTAAGGTGGGATTTTGTATGTTGTTTGGCATTTATTTTTACATTGAACGGATTCACGGATGGTCACGGGAGGAATCACACTCCATGACACCTGCAAAGGCGGCTAATCATGAACTGAAACCTAAATATATAGAGCAATAGAATCCGTAAAAAGTTGTTTTATTTAAATTACTTTTTTATATATTAGGGGTATTTTTGGTGTCACATCATGACATATTCCTATGATGAAGGGGGCACCCCCTAGAGTATATATAATAAACTAAAGAGTGAGCCTATCAGTGTATGAACCGTGAGCACTAGTATGAACTAGTTTTATCGTAAATTTTGTATCAAGACGGAGCGTGCCGTTTTAATAAAACTATCTAAAACCCTAATATTATCCTAACAATGTCGAAACCATTGATATTTTCGCATAATATAAGTCTGTCGTTGCGCGAAAAATAACTTTAAATCAGTAAACGAATGTACTAGATACAGACAAAAAGTGCTCTCGCTTGGCACGAAGGAAAACTAGCGATACTAGCGGTCTATGGTTAATTGGTTATCTATAGTCTAAGGTCCACTCTGTAACTAGTTGAATATTGTACAGTGTTTTTATATAAATCATATCCGATAGAATATTTAATGATGATAATACTACATCAAGTCAGTTCTGTGTAGATTTAGTTTTTTTTTTTACCAAAAAATATGTAACTGTATATCAAGTCTGTAGCGCTTACCTTATGTATTATTTTTCTTCTTGGACGATATTACTTCTAAGCAGGATTATTCTTATGTGTATTTGTCATGAAAAAAATACACGAATAAAATAACCAATTCAGCTTCCGACATCACAATATTACGGTTACATTACTTTTATGGCCCAGCATAAAAATAGTGAAAATATACTTACAAAATAAAAACCACATTTATAGCAAAAACATTTTTATTCGTTTACAGAAAATAAAAGGCACTACAAAGAGGCATAAATACACTTTATTTAATCAAATCTAGTGTTGCCCTTTTCGCGCTGGTTACCCAATCTGCCGCGGGCAACGGTTGTACTGAAGAAAAATAACATTGAATACCACAGAATAGTTGGAAAGCTTCATAACGTCCGCATTACACGACGACAAACGTTCATTTTCTGTTATTGCAAAACTGAATCCACGTAAATCCGTGCGATTAACCTATATCAAACGCGCTAGTCTCCGGGATTATCTCGGAATATGACGGTTCGTCGGCAGACAGGATTCTTTTGTCACCGCTCACCCCTAAGGGGCCATTAGTTTTTATTTGTGTAGCATTGTCCTGTCGTGACGCCATTGCCACGTCGGCGAACAGGAAATTATTCTCCATTATAATAACCCATGATGTCATTCGTTCAGTAATGCACGTTAAGCTCACCTTTTTCCAACAAAGCTTTTAGTGGACGATCTTATTTTTGTTTTCAACACTTTTTCAACTATCCGCGCCGTTAATGGTGTCCATTAGCGTTTTAGTTCCCCATTGTTCGAGCTGCTTCGATTTAATTTTTGGAACAGATTTATTGGTCTAATTTTAGTATAACTGGGTTCTAATTCTGACGATTTACTATCAGTGTTTTCTTGTTTATTTTTATGTTAGCGAGAGGTCAGCGTCAAATAAACTAAGTGTATTTTGGGTTCCTACTCTCATTCGCATTGATGGATTACCGACGTTTTTAAAGGGTGGTTGGACCGATTTCTCACACATTTCCTGTATATACTCGTATGCGCGTGGAACGTAACGAATTCCCGATGAAATACAAGCCTAGCTTAAAACGTTGCAAACATTGAATTACAGATCAATTTTAATGGACTCGCTCGTGTTTTAGGTTTTTATTTCTGTGCATTCTAAAACTGGAATCCAGCTCGCAGATTAAAATATATATTCTACCGCTTTTAAAAACCAAACCATATTGAGAATGCTCTTTTATATGTTTTTAGCTCGTTTTATTATTTAATAAAAGAATGACTACTTTTGCGCCATCATTTTATTTGCTTATTTATTGCATATGAGAAGCTTTTTAAATGTGGAAATTGTTGGTTTTGGTGAATCACACAGTAACTATATACTTGTCACTGGCGGGATTTAAATTTATACGAAAACGCCATTTACGGGCAGAAAGGGACATATTTATGAATTCTTCTTTCATTTTGCTTAAATTGTAAATAGTCTGACAATATGTCCAATAACCAAAAATAAGGTATAATGAACCTCATATTTCCAAAGGGACACGGTTAATTGAAGACAGACTTGTCTCGAATTTCCTTGTGTGTTGTGATTGCATTTGCAGATGTTTATTTATATGCATATACTCGGAGTGGCAATAGGCTCGCCCCCTATTACATGGGACCTAAACATACCGGCGAACTGTGGGTGTACATTGGTACACCTCTGCCTAACCCTTCGGGGATACAGGCGTGATGGTATGTTATGTTATATACTCTGAGATTGGGATGATATCTGCAAAATGGAACTGTCTCATTCATTTGTTAAAAGACGTATAATTTATTGTCAATATGCTTGTACTGAATATAGACTATTTTGTACGAAATATTGAGTTCACAACATACCGGAGGCATTTTCAGTGAATTTAATAGAAGCAACACTGACTGCCAAACTTCCATCTAATCTGGTAGGTTTCATAAGCATTTAAGGAACCTTAAATCTAGACATTTTCGACTGTCAATTACAGGCTTTTCAGTACAGGCCACAGGGTTATGCCGTCGAACACATATCAGTGATAAGATGCCTATTTCAATGCAATAAGCTCGATTTTCGGTAGACCATACAATTGACGTACAATAGAATTCCACCAAATTGACTTCAATTTCGAAACTAAAGTTTAATAATAGTAATGGTTAGGGCTGTCGTATAACGAAATTTGGTCGACCAAATCGCATCGTAATTATGATAAGGGTACAGAGTTTGTCATCCTTACGTCATTCTGTGAATAAAACATTTAAGGTAGTGTTCCGAGAATAGGGAAAATGTCCGTATGGTTGAAGGCTGTAAGGCTACAATGTTGAAATGTGATTGATGAACGTGTAGTCAATTTAGATTTAGTTACAACTTAATGTTGGAAGTAAACATTCGGTTTTGTTGTGAACTTATACGTATTTTTACCATGTGTGCTTAGGGTAGTAGTATGTTTTGAAAGCATTTATTACAATTGATAGATGGATAACATTATCTATGTTACTCAATCAGAAAATAAGTGGTATATAACAGCAATATGCAATAGAACCAATTTTACATTTATATTTGACAAGCAATTTTGTCAAATCTCTGTTATTATGGTTATTAAGTTCTAGGAACTTAGCTCACATAATAACCTTGTATTTGATAATGATTCAGACTGATCAAGGATTATGCGACAATCCTGTATTCAGTTATTATGGCCCTATGCCCAATATTTTTAACCACTTTACCATACCAACTTCTGTAAAGTATTTTTATATCGTATTTACGACGGGCCTGTTGGTCTAGTGGTTAGTGACCCTGACTGCTATACCGGAGGTCGTGGGTTCGATTCCCACCCAGGACAAATGTTTGTGTGATGAGCACGATCATTTGTTCTGGTTGTCTGGGTGTAATTTATCTATAATATGTATGTATTTAGAAATATATAAGTATGTTTATCAGTTGCCTGGTTACCATAACACAAGCTCTGCTTAGCTTGGGATCAGATAACCGTGTGTGAGTTGTCCCGGAATATTATTATTATTATTTAATAAACCTTTCTAACACATCTATTTCTTTTCAGTACGCCCCCTTTCCGTGGAGATACTAGCTCGGGAGCAGCCTCTCTCTGTAGGCCAGACTTCCGAGCTGGCGTGCAAGGCTGTAGGCGCGAGGCCTCCTGCCGTCATCACGTGGTGGATGGATGATCGGCAGTTGTCTGTAGCGGCTACACAGAAGGTAAGGAATTTCAGTGGTAATAGCACTAACTATCGAATTTGGTAATAGTGAGGTAATTTTGTACTACCGTAATATGGTTCTCAATTACAAAGTAAATGGATTCAAGATCTTCGTAAAACAATGTTAGCTGCCAACGCTTAGTAGGAACAAGTGTTTTTTTCAAATTCGTTTACTAAAATATTGTATTGCCTAGTCATAGTAGAACATTCTTTTATGAATTAACAAAATCGAAAACTACCTTATCATAACGATTCCATGTTCATTTTTGATAATTTGTCCGAATCTGCTTATCATAATAATTATGTATAATAATTGTTAAACTGTATAATAAAAATTCTCTCCAACAGAATTCTGACGACAAAAACGAAACAATTTCGTTCCTCCGCTGGACGCCTCGGATGGACCAAGACGGGCGCACGCTCACGTGTCGCGCGGCCCACGTCAAACTCGAGCACACCACAATAGAGACCAGTGTCACGCTCAATTTGCACTGTAAGTCCTCACCGCCTTTCAAATGTACAGAAACCGTCCATTGAACGCTTAAAACCTTTTGAACATGTGATTTGTGGGCCTAATTTATGTTTCCCGACCATTTTGTACGTCATTCAGACGGACGGCCTTTATATTCGTTATCCCTGAATTTGGTGCTGCAATAAAAGGGAAGGCTGTTTTAGGATGCATGCAATCTAAATATACATTTTAGGTTTTACGTACGAATAATAAAAATATGTTTTTTCTTTACATAGATTACTATAATTTTTAATAAACATTACATACATACCATCACGCCTGTATCCCCGAAGGTTTAGGCGGAGGTGTACCAATGTACGTGCACCCACATTTCGCCGGTATGTTTAGGTCCCATGTAATAGGGGGCGAGCCTATTGCCACTAACCGGGCACAAATCCAAACTCCGACCTGCTACTGAGAATTTCATAGAAAAAGTTAATAACATCTTGGTCGAATTGGGAATCGAACCCAAGACCTCTAGCGTAGCAGTCGCGCTTAGAACCACTAGGCCAACGAGGCAGTTTTTAATAAAAAAGTGAAATATAAACGTGAGAAAATCTCTCTCTCTCTCTCTAGTACTAATAAATATGTCCATTAATCTGTATCTCTAGTGGAACATTTCAAATTATATTACTCTCGGGAAACATATCTATACAACATACATGACGTGTTGACTGTACAACGTTCATTTTGTTGAAAATTTGTAAACTGCAAGTTTCCAATTTGGAGCAGCTGACAGTTTGATAGTTTTAAACTAGTAAACTATTTAACGGCTGAAATTGCCATTTGCCAAAATAAAAGAATAAAACGCAAATATAAAAAAGAACAAAACATTTTGAGCCGTTACACAGATTACCTATGTCGATAAAATGTTCGAATTTAAAAACGGTCATTTAAATACAGCTCTAATACTTAGTTATATATTTTTAATAAATTCAGTCCTGGTCCCACATTTAACGATATAAGGAGGTCTTTAAACAAGTTGGATTAATGTATTTCCTTTTTTTTTTATTTTAAAAACCAATCCGGTGTCGTAATAATATATGATTACATAGTTATTTAGCATAACATTCACAACTTTAGGTACGATCTGCAAATATACTCGACTATTAATGTTGTGTTTCCTTTACAGATGTACCTATAGTCAGCTTGCAGCTTGGCTCTAAACTAAACCCTAATGACATCGAAGAAGGTGACGACGTATACTTCGAATGTATCGTAAGATCAAACCCACCAGCTTACAAAGTTGTATGGGAACATGATGTGAGTAATAGATCTACATACTACGTTTAATATTATTATTGTAAATGACAGGACGTCCCGTGTGGTGCCAGACATAAAGAATAGCACCACCCCATCTCTTCCCATGGGTGTCGTAAAAGGCGACTAAGGGATTCACTAGTGAATGAGCAGCAGCGTTCTCTGAGTACTTTAACAACATTACTGCGATCGCCAACCCGCCTGCCAAGCGTGGTGATTATGGCAAACCCCCCCTTCTTGGGGGAGGCCTATGTCCAGCAGTGGACGTCTTTCGGCTGAATGATGATGAAATGACAGGAAAAGGCTTAAATTCTTATGCCTTAATAATATAGTAAATGCGAAAAAAACTCTATCTATCAATGTATGTTACGTAATCACGCCTAAATTACTGATTCGATTTAAGCGTAATTTGGTACAAAGATAGTCTAAAGGAGAGAGGACATAGGCTTCTTTTAAGTTGGGAATAAAATTATCTATGTAAAAGCAACCCCCATTGTAAAAGCAAGCCATTTTATCGGCAGATTATTTCAGCAAATAAGGGATAACATTTTGTTTGAAAAAGCTACTTTTTGCCGCAATATCGGATACTCACGTGAGCGAAGCCGCGGGATACTAGTATAACTATAAATTATTATATAGCGGTTTTAGAGCTACCCTTTGTCAGTAAGTAAAACAATATTTAATCATGTCGATCGCTGACGTTTAATTAATCTGAACTAACACGTTGACAGCATTGTTAGTGTCCCTTGTTAGTGCATATCCTAATACCTAGAGATACAAACTAAAAGCAGCTCATGAAAAAAGTAAGACTAATTACGCTGAGACGAAACAATAAAAATGATTACATTAAGTTAACTAACAGTTTAAAAGAATGATGACTTAATGTTAATAATGTTTTTATTCAGAAAACTAACATTTCTTATAAATGTTAGTTTTTAACATAAAACAAAAGAAGGTCGCTGTGTATTAACTTTACCTAATTTATAATGATATCGATCAAAGATGGACTGACACGTGGGCAATTTGACTTGACTTTAACTATACTTAGTATAATTATCATGACAGTTTTGACACCTGTCAACTTGACATGAGATCATTTTAGATTGGGACGTCCCTTGTATGAATCTACATAAATCAAACGTATCAATGTATTTCCGTCGCATTATTATGATGGGCTGTTAAACGTCCTAAACAAAAGAAAATAAGAGGAAATACATACTTTAAACAAAAAAATAGTTAATTTATAAACAATATAGTTAATCATGGCTATTTTACGTCACAATAACTTTTGTTGTAGATTTTCTTTATCATGATGTCGGACCGACCAAGAAAGTACAATTTATTTTTCCACATGCCCTGATTTGATCGATCAAATTCTGTCACCTGTAACGTGATTGTCGGAATGTGATATTGGCGGAACCGGCCTCGATATTGAATTGGAATCTTCAGCTTTGTTTTCTGAAGGATTTTACGGACAAATGGAACGTTTATTTATGGATTTTTAGTCAGCAATCCAATTTTTTCATTACTACATAAGCTGGATATGAAAGGTTTCAGAGACTTGTATCAAGAGTACAATAATAACAACCAATCATAATTTTCCGATTATAGTACCAATGTATCTTTTAACACTTATTAATAAAAATACCTTTAAAGGACTTAAACGTGACTTCTAAATCTTGTTACAAAGTTTACACGTGTTTCCATTTAATTTGGAGTTTCCTTCAATCTTTAATCAAAACATTTTAAAGATAATTGTCAGTTTGAAGGTTGATGTTACTTAATTAAATACCAAAAATTTGAGGAAGAATATTTCTAAAATACTGTTATTATTGTTTTATGTTATGTACGTATGTTTTTTTATGAATTATTTTTATTTATTCTATAAAATGTTATTTAAAAAGCTATTATTAGCATCTTGCCTCAATGAAAACCTTCGTCAAAAATCTAGTTTTCACCAAATATTTGTTAATCTTACCAAACGTTTTTAGGGTCAAATCATGACGCACAATCAGCGGGCAGGCGTCATTGCGGGGTCAGCGCACTTAGCGCTACAAGGCGTAAACAGAAGTCAAGCAGGAAAGTACGCGTGCACGGCATCCAACGTTGAAGGCGATGGCAAATCTCCGCCAGTCAACCTTCAAGTTATTTGTAAGTACTCTTCTTAATTCAATTAAAATCTTAAAAGGATTTAGGTTTAATGATATTTTAGGTACATTGCTATATTGGGCCCAACAATGTACCTTGGGGAAGTCAGTATGTTAAGATGCGGTTACAGTATAGATGGATGATTAAAATTTTATTGTAATGTTTGTAAGCTCACTTTTATTCATAGAATATTAGTTTTAGATTGAAATTATGAAACAAGTATCCTGTATTTTTAGTCAAATATCCATGCTCCATGAGTCTAAGGCTTGTACTACATCTTTAGTCTTATCAATATTATGGATATGTGACAACAGCATACGTCAACAACCTGTTCGCTGTGTTGACATATAGTGCAAACTGTAGACGAGCTTAAACCCGCAAACCACAGTTAAATGGTCGCTTCACACCATTGCATAATTGATTTTTATTTAGGTTTATTGTAAAGAGAATAGTCCCTATTTTCTTGTCTAATTACAATCTAGCAGTAGTTTTTTTGTCTATTGCAGTCATAAAAAAATGTGTGGCACTCTCTCATGCCAAGTCATGAAAGAATAAATATAAAATGTAATCATTTTCATGCTGACAGTATCTGTTACCTTTCCACATTGATCATAAATAATATATAGCTGCGTACACAATGGGTTCAGCAAATACCCTGAGTATATAAGGTAAAAGTGTCCTTAGGTTATCCGTAAACATAATATATTTTACACCTTGGGATACACGGAGATGCACCTTAGTTGAAAAGACACCTCACACCTCCCCTTTCACACCCCTAACAAGACCATCGTCCTTTTTATGTGCCTTAAATTTTGCGACTCATTGCCCTTAAAAAGGCAAACCCAAAGGTTGACACTTTTCTAAAACCACCTGTAGCGTTGTTTAGCCGTCATCGTTACCCCAAGTGTCAATAGATAAAACCCTTTGGGTCTGCGCCCTAAATAAGGCCTACCTGTAGATGTGACGGCGACAACTATGAAAAATATGACCCTCTTCAAACTAGATTGAGCGTAAATATTGAAATATCACGTGATATATTGAAATATAACATCCGGTAATAGAGGCTTGAGGAGCGGAAAAATGGCGGCCTTTACTATGTAGATGATAAGGATATGTACCTACTTATATAGACTCTTTCTATTGGCAAGGTCTACGGCTACGGAAAGCATTGCCTATTGTAATCTTCGAATAGTATTTGTAGATAGAACTTCCTTTATGTTAAAAGTAATATCAACGAAAGACTACTAAGAAAGACTACTAAAATATCTTGCGTGTAGTAACTTGTGCATACTATACGTAACTTAAATCGATAGCTAAGTTCAATAACTACATAAACAATGTGTTGAGATACCTTAGCTTCTATTAGTTGCAACTGTGTACCGATTGGATTACTGATACGAAACTTAGGCTATCAGTGCAGGTACTCTCTTTATTAGCTGCATTTAAACTAAGCTCGAACTTGCTCGGTGCAGAATGGGCCGCAAATTCAGTCACATCTGGCTGCAACCTGTAATTATGTAATGTTTTATATATTTGTACAAGCAGCATTATTATATTTTGCCTAAGGCTTCGTATTCATGAATTGTGTTGTCTAATAAATTATACGAGTTTCCTTATATCCTTATTCTTATTTATATAGATGTCTGGTGGTTCATACTTCCGAAATCACGATGTTTCGTTTTAGTTACCTATTGAATTTTATTTTTTTATAAAACGAGAATATTTCGTCTGTATTTTTAAAGGTTGTTATTAAGATGTCTCAATGTTATGTTGAGCATTGTTTACAGCAAATTTTTCTCTTATCATATTGAATACCTAAAATAAATATTTGAGTTTTTGGCGTATGTAGGCAGAATGGTTCTTCAAAATTAATTAAAATCGTTTTCCAGCATGCCATTTAATCGTGTTTTATGCTTTCCTTTATAAAATAATATTCCCATGTTCCAACATCCTTATCAATCATATTTATTGGGTATTTTTAATTCATAACAATAAATATGTGTATAAAACATTCTGGCAATCAATGATACGCAGTTTATTGGCAACACAGAGCAATATATCACGGACGACCCATTCCATTTGTGTTTCAGATATTGACAGTCATGAATTAAGCGCTGATTTTTATTCCCGTGTTTAAAAGCACTTTTGCAGCATTTTTGATGTGAAAATTGGTTTGATTTTTTTTCTACTTGGATAAAAATTTCATCCATTTTTTCGATAGGTATTCGTATATTTTTAGAGAAATTATACACTTTTTTGGGTGATTGAATTTACGATTGAAATACGTGACGAATATCGGTAGAATGGAAAATTCAGGAAATTGGTTCTGGAAATAAAAGCATTCGCAGTTTCGATTACTAGTAGTTTTTTATGTTAAAAATGTATATAACATTTTATCGCTTTCATATTCTCATGATATGTCTTGGCATAAATTTAGTTGTGCCTGTACTGTATTCTTCTTTACTAATCTGTTCAACCACTCCACTTTCGACAGCAACAATTTACAGGCAATTAACGGCTCTAAAGGCTTAATTTATGCCATATTAAAGACAACCCATAGCAAACTACATTGCTCAGATGCGAGAGCTCTGTCTCACACGTGACCTAAGATTTACAATCCTAATCCACTTCCTACTGTCAGTATTTGCATTCGAATGTGTGATATATCAATTCATATACCAAGTTCCGACTTCACACACCATCGCCAAAGCAAATTGAATTCGCACCTACACTGTAACGCATAACTTGCAAGTTCATTGAATAACACCGGATTGATTTGATTTTATATGCAGAGCTTCGTAGTCCACTGTTTATGATTCAAAGCTGAATTCTAAATACTGGCTGCATAACAAGTGGGATTGGGTTTCCGAAATCTCTAATACCTACACAGATTAGAATAGCATTTATGAATAAACTTGGTTGTCAATCAAAGGGAAATTTATTTCATTTTCAATGTAAATTTTGAACCTACTTTACCTTTATTGAGTTTTCGGTAAGAAACATTGCTCTTTTGTGTTTAAAGTTCCAAACAAAAAATACTAAGATAAATTCGCTTGTTGCTCACCAAAAACATTTTCGGATAACCAATTTTCATGTAGTTTAATCTTTGTGGTATAATGGTGATGTCTGCCAACCAAAATGTTAAAAAACCTTACACCCACTAAAACAAATATCCGTAGGCTGTACAAAAAATCGGCAATCTTCAAAAAAGGTCTCGATAGCCTTGTGATAGTACCTGACCTCCGACCTATCAGTACCGTACTTACTTCCCCTTCGTTATCGGTGTAATTAGGGAAACATAATTAAATGTACACATTACAGTAAGCTTCGACCTTTCGACTTCGTTATTCGAAAAGAAAATTTCTATTTTTAACACAAAGGCTATTGTCTTTACAATTACACGAACATTGTAAGCCATGTCAAATTTTAAGTAGCTTGATTTTTGTTAATTTACTGGTATGATACTTCCTACAAATTAAATATCTATATTTTTTTTTTCAAGAGTGTATAGGCCACTATTCAAAAAGTAAAAAAATCTTAGAATAACTAAGCAATATTCGTAAAACAAACCACGGTAATACAGCGGCCTGATGGCACCGTCAAAAAACAAATTGAAAGTTTTGTACCTAAAATGGAAAAGTTCATTCCATAACGGCTTTATTTCAAACGAAACAAAAATGAATACGAGTCTGGTATGTTGTTTCAAACTCAAACTCGGTCTGCCCCAACTCTTTGGAAAAATAAATACAAAACACCTTTTATTTTTGGCTGGTGTAACGGTTTTGCAGTAACTTTTGAATGAAACTGAAACTAGAAGCCCGTTGAAAAGGAGTCATTTCTTTGAAAAAATTATTTAAGGTAATTTTGCAGAAAATACAAAATGATTACTTACTTTTTCTTCGTTTCGGTTTTCTTTGAAATACAGAACAATGGAATATTTAAAATTCTTTATATTAGCAGGTAATAAAAGGTTATACTCCAATTCTATTTTACTAAAAAAATGAATTGATCAGACGTTCAAAACAAATGCTGTAAACTTGATTTAATTAAACTTGTCACACTTTTGAACGATCAATCAAGTGGTGTTAGACCAAAAATCGTCAGAGAATGACCTGAAAATGAGTAATGACTATATGACTGATACCCTGGCCGACGATAGGCAGTGATCGAACAGATCCTAAATGTGATGGAGTGCATACATTTGTCACCCATGCAACTGGTATTCAAATCATATAATCGAGCGTGCACGAAGTCAATGTATTGATTGATAGTGTTACTACAGTTCATGCTATATACCTACATGATTTGAGGGAAATAATGAATTGATACATTGAGATTATGCATTGAATAAAGAGGTTTTCCATACTTACTTCTAAGTATGACAAAATAAGTGAAGATTGAAATTTAATAAATTTCTCCAGTGTACCCTTATCAGAATTGTATTGAGTATAATCCTTTGACAGACAAGCCGGTGTGTGTGGCAACCGCAACGGCCATAGTTGGAGCAGCGATCAATGAACCAACCAAAGTAACCTGCGAAGTGGACGCTTTTCCTCCGCCCAAGAACTTTCAATGGACGCTCAATAATTCCATGGGAACTTTGGAAATTGAAGCCGTGAGTATCAACTTTAGTATGTACTACCTACACGGTACCTAATGTGCATAGTGCAGTAAATTAAATAATAAATGGCTCAATTCTGGAATTTACAATTATGTTTCAAAGTCGTTGAACTTTACAAGTAGTTGCTCAAAGGGAATATGGGTATGATCGTACTGAAGTGGAGAGCAAAGTAAATAATATTAAAATCTGTGGTTTTATTCCTTGAATTTGTAAGATTCATATTGCATTTGAAATGATGATTATAACTTTTGTAATTAAATATTTACCTTTGATCTTAGATATTACCACAGATATTGTCTAGGTCTGGCTTACACTGAACAGGACTTCGTTTTGTTATTTCTCGTTGTTTTGTCATTACAAACATCCCCTTTTATAAATACACGTACGATCCTTGTCATTCTCTTTTATGGACATGCGAACAGCGCTCGTCATGAATAATCCTTTGTTTCACGTTAATATTTTTTTCAAACTTTTTGTACACGCTTCGTCCTTTTTGTGGGATTACGGAAAGGCCATAAGTGGTTCTATGGGAGTTAAACAAATTGACGCTCCGATAACTTTTGGTAATCTCAAAAAACATTTCGTTTACGAAACCAAATCATCTAATCCTGATTTTGATTCAGCTATTTTTCTAAAAACTTTTTAATAATAATAATTTTCATTTGTGACAGGATAAATTTGTAGTAGATGGAAAAGGAAGATCAGTGCTTTCATATACACCAGCATCAGAGAAAGATTATGGGTCGCTAGCATGTAGAGCTACCAACCTAGCGGGACAACAGGTGGACCCATGTCGGTACTCCTTGCTGCCCGCTGTGAGACCAGATCCATTGAGCAACTGTTCGTCTGTCAATCTTACTGATGATTCAGCTGAAATACGATGTGCAGCTGGTAAGTTATTTTTATAAACGAACCCTTAAATGATTATAAGGAACAGCGCTATTCCCCTTTCCACACGTTGTTAATTGTTATTTTGTTGATAATAAAAATAAATTACATAGAGATGAAAAAATGGCATCGAAACCATACAATTTATGAAGACTTAAAATGTTATAATGTATCATTATTTAATACCTGTTTCACATAATAGGTACACCGTTAATCGTATTAACGCTTTCAATAAACCCGTTAATAAATAAGTATTAAATGTTTATTACTCTGATGATGACTTAACAATGATTTTAAAATAACATTGATTTAAATATTTTTGAATTTAAGTTCAGTATTTTTTTTTACGTTAGCATTGTTAGGTGAATAGCCTTATCTGTTTATATGTGTCTAATCTCTTGTTATTTTTAGGTTATGATGGTGGTCTCCAAACATCTTACATCGTGGAAGTTTGGGAGTCAAAGAGTTTAGTAGCGAATGTCTCCACCGCTTTACCAGCGTGGATTCTTAGAGGGCTCGGCTCTGGGAAGAGTCTGAAGCTCGTTTTTTATGCATACAATGCCAGAGGAAGATCGGAAACTAATATGATGAGGATCAATACTCTGGCAAGACTGGCTTTGCATACTGGTAAGTAAATTAAGATTATCATGACGATAAGATACGTTGTCTTTGACACAATTTGTTGATTATTATAAGCTCAAGAGCAAGCACTTATCTGTTTTGTCAATGATGGATACTAAAAACGTTCACTGCAAAATTTGGACACAGTTTTTCTACTGAGTAAAAAAGAAAAGTATTTTGAATTGTTGAAACAAAAGTATGAATTTGTTTAGCAGAAAAAAAATTAAAATATCACGCTGCTACTATATTTCCTAAGAATACATAAAATATTATTTTATCCTATGTTTATTTCTACAGAAGCCAAATCAGGAAAAGTAGAAAGTGTAGACGCAAGTTGGGCGTTAGGAATAATCGCCGGTATTGCGGGGACGCTGGTGGCAGTTGTAGTCATCACGTTATTAGCGAGAAGAAGACAGCATCCGCCAATGCAGTATGAAGGTATGCTCTTAATGAAACAGATCATTTTCTAGAATACATTGGAACATTACTTCAGCTCACGAATACCCCAAACAACAGAAATTTGCAAACCGTTACAGTAAAAATGGATTGCAGCGTTTCATAAAAAAAATATTTTACATAAACCCTGATTGCTCAAATTGACAAAGGTCGATGAATCATTTATGTGTACATGATCGTAGCGTGTCCAATTTTGATAGATGCCATGAATCTACCAAATAACAGTATTTAACTGAGCCATAGCGTGTGCAACGCCTATAACTTAGAATATAAACGACACAAGTTTGAATTTTACGGCAAAATTGTCGCCGGATAGTGCCAAAGCAATTTTCTTTGAGTCATTTTCACGTAATGTTACCATAATTTAATACATAACTCCTTTAAATAATACAATTTAAAACTTAACTGTTATACCTTCAACCAAAAAATAAATTTTACTTTTTGATAACTTGGCAATATTGCGTAGAGTAGTGACGTGCCTAATGCTATTTTATTATCGATGTCCCGGATAGGTAATTATTTTGAGAGTAATATAAAAGCAATATAAAGGTTCGTACCTTCGACCACAAATAAATCGAAATTGCTTCAGTGGGCAGGTTTACTGGCGAATAGCGTTGGATTCTGTCGCGTGACTGGAATTTTTGAACGCCTCGGACGACCCGGCTATGGGCTTCACTGCATTTGAAATGTGATTTATGTCCTTTTGCATTTCCAATGAAATTGCAGATGTTCAGTCTGTCGGTGGCCGTCGAGCGCGGAGACGTCTTTATTAAGTCTCCATATTATTAAATAAATCGTCTTTCGGACGTTTGACTGTTTGCTCACGTAATGGAACTGTTAATTTATTGCTCGATCTGTTGACGCGTCTTCTTTATTAAGTTTTACAGGCTGTTGCCGAATCCGGTATTGATAGGAAGGATCTTAAGCCAGTGGAATAAATGTGGATATTAGCACGAAATTAGTTTTACAAAAGCGAATTTATGTTCTTATACTTATGAGTCATAATTTAATAATAATATTTAGTGCAGTGTGACTTGAAGGTCAGTAAGCGGTTTGCATGACTATATTCTACGGTCTGAGGGACAAAAACTTTACAAGTTTCATAGGAATATAATTATACTTTATATTTAAAAATTATTCTGTGACGTAACAACAATTTTTAAATAATAGATAATAATCAGATAATACCACTTTAACTCATGGTTTTTTTTTGTAAATAAGTTATTACTGATAAATAATTAATTAATTTTCAATGACTTACATATTTTTAGAGTATTACCTTTATTACAAGAGCAATAATACCTTTAGGTCAAACTTTGCAGCGGTCTAAATATACCTACTTACCAAATTCAAACATAACCCAGACAGCTGATCCGTCTGAACATCGAAAATTGAAACGTCGTCAGTACCGAGCATAAACTTGGCATATTCCCTATACAAACAACACTAGAATGGCAACCTTGGATACATCAACAGAGAACGGAGCCACGTGTTATGCGAGCAAACATTCTAACCGCTTTGACAACAGTACAGTGACGAACTTGACTTGGAAGATGCTTCGAATGTCATGCAATCGCTTCAATTTGAGCTTATAATTGTTGGGAATGTATTGATTGTGTATGACAATTTGATTTAGTTGAGCTGTCGAGAAATCAGTACGGGACAATGTTTATCTGATCTTTATGTAGCTTTAGAGTTTTGGTATACATCTTGTGAAAATGTTTATTATTTTGATACAAACTTTTCAAATTATGGCTATATTTTTGTATTTTGAATATTAAACAAACAATATATTTGGTTTTCGAAATCACTCTAACGTATTTGCAACGGGTTTAATTACTTTTCTCAAAAAATCTTGTTTTAGTCAAATTAATATTCGTTAGCCACTTTTACGAAATATTGCACTAATCAATGTGGACTAAAATTAAGTAAAATTTTCCACTTAAGAACTGAAATGAAAAAAAAAAAAAATATTAGTTTTCCTATCATATGAGATATCGTTAATAAACATACGCTTTTGCTATAAAAAATATATTCAGGCATTTATAGGCAGGTATTTTAGAAACACTGCGCAATAAAACCATTTACCTATATTGAGAAAAAAGGTTGTACCAGTCGTGTACCAGGTTAATTTGAGACCTAACTTGTAAATGTCGTGTCAGACAATCGTATCATTACATCGACATCGACACTAAATTCATCGATATCTACAACTTTTATTCACAACACTAACGCAAAAGATAAAAATACGTTCATTTTTGGCTAACTAAACGTAACTTTATTTTATAGATTTACATGGGTCATATAAATTCATGACGTGTGTTAAGGTTTTGATATAAAAATGACAAAAAAAAAAGTTTTGGCATGGAACTGAACTAAATGAATTAGCTTTGTGCAAAAATTAAACTCACCACCTAAATAAAGAAAATAGTCGACAAATATACTAAAACATTCGCTGATCAAAGAACGATGTAAAATGAACACATCAAGCTCCATCTCTTTCGCACACCTTTGGAGGTTCGATGTATGCTTTATAATTTATTTTACTTCATTTTTAGCTCCCATGCAGACGGCGAAGGCATACAAAGGCGCGATACAAAGCACCAACCATTCACCAGTACAGCCAGACGATAAAAATCCTGATGTGGTGCCTTTGGGTAAAGGTAATATAGGTAGATCGAATTTTATTTATCACAAAATGTTTTGTTAACGGTACCTGCTCGGTGCAAGGCTGGTTCGTTTGTGTGTTAGTGAATAGTGAACATGAATTGTTATTTTATGTTTTGTGTTGTTCGGGATTTGTTGCTAAACGTTAAGTTCCTTGCTATCAATTTTTTGTTCTTACACTCGTAAAAACCTAGCTCAATTTTTGTGTTATATTTATGCCATCAGAGTTTAATTTGACAAGTTTAAATTTAATATCTTCGTTCACTATTTTTACTTACAATTAATGGTTAATCTACAATCTGTATTAAGTCTTTCTGCATTTAGGTTCAGTTTAAATTTACATACATAAAACAAAAGCTAACATCCATTCAAAATAACGAACTATGAGACAATTTTCATCAAAAATAAATGCCTCTGTTTACTTATCAAAATTCCCAGTTAAAATGGTTATTTAAACATTATTATAATAAGGAGCACGTAGTGTCCCACTGCAGGTCAAAGGCTTCCCTTCCCTCTTTCCACTTATCCCTGTCCAAAGCTAAACATAATACAAGTAAATTACCCAATCAATCCATCTACCCCCACCTAGATTTCAACAGCGCCCGAGACCTAGAGCGACCCCCGGAGCCGCCGCCCTACGGCGCCGTAATGTCACCACCGGTCGGGTCCTCTCGTTCCTCCGGGAGCCTTCACCACAACGACATGAGGCCTGTCACGCCGCACACGCCGATCACACCGGCTTCTGATGCTCATGTGAGTTTGAAAAAAATAGTAATATTTAAGGGTATCTAATTATTTTTTTAGTGATTAACTTCCCAGCAATCTTCAGACTCAGAGACGTTACTGGTTACTTGAACAATTTCTTATAAGTGATTTATGTAACCCAACTCTCAGACTTCTAATGAGTACGGTAGTAAATTACATGCTTATTCAAGGAGTAAATTAGTGACAAACATTTAAGAACGTCTTAAACAATTTGTCCAATTAAGTATTCGACCATAACACTAAACCACTGGGTTCATGAGATTTGTAAAAAGATGCTCGACTAGCTTGGTAACTAACTAGAGCCCTTAATTACTAGCTAATGACGCAGTGGCGAACGACGAATCGGAAACTAATCGGGGGTGTCGATAATCTCGCAAGGAAACATTCAGTTAGCGTTTTATTGAGATGTTGTAGTAGCGATATCGATATTATTTTGATGGCATGATAACAGCCCATCACTTTTAGTTCGAAATAAAGGTATCAGTCTTTTTTTCTTCGTTTTGAAATTCATGAGCTAAACGGTGTAGTACGATTGAATTACTAGCATATTTAGATTTTGTAC
Organism: Autographa pulchrina; assembly: GCA_905475315.1. NCBI lineage: Eukaryota > Metazoa > Arthropoda > Insecta > Lepidoptera > Noctuidae > Autographa > Autographa pulchrina. The sequence goes on along the minus strand of FR997771.1, from coordinate 12,640,590 downwards.
AAACTTTTATCCATTATACAGGCTCTTCTCAAATTTTAAGGCTATATAATAGTCATAATTAATTATAACTGCCTAGGCTTGGTCCAATTCAAATACGATTTCTAAAAGACATTAAAATAAATCAAAACTTTTAATTATGTGTTATTACTATCTTACCCTTTTCACACAGAGTATCGGAACCTTGGCGGAAGACCGACGGAGCGTAACGAGCGGTACGTTTTCAAGGCGGAGAGAGGTAGTCACAACTAGAACGCCACTTCTAGCAAACGCCAGGGAGAGCTGCGTCTAGGCTGAAATATTACTAGAAGCGACTTGAGCCGAGGGGATCATGTTACACGTTTATTTTCTAGAATATTTTTTTACTATCTAGGATTAGGTCTGTGATACGGCTTAAGGTATGTTCCATGTCTCGGAGTGGTCTAATTTTTTTTCTTACGAGTAAATGGTTGGTACGCACAGATTTGATATTAAATATTTTTGTCGAAGGATCGCGCCTCAATTTTAAGGTTAGTTTGGCTTGCTTTGGGTAAGATTAAAAAATTAATTAGTTTGTTTCTTCTATAACTTTTGGTAAACTGATGGGCTGGACTATGAGCTGTAAATTAAATGTTGGTATATGGAACACGTATTTTAAATCTTATTTTTGTCAAAATGTTCGTTTTCTTACTCGTTCATTTTTGCAGACATCATTTTACAGACAACTATTATCTATTTTTGTATATATGACATCAAAATATATTGTGAAAGACTGTAATAACATGTCCCCTTTGACTCAAATCCAAAAATTAGGTAAAATACTTGTTTAATAGTAAATATTCACTTTCAAAAAGAGATATATCTATCTAAGTAATTGTAAGCTGTAATAAATGTTCTGGAAACTGGCACTATTCTGTTATAGGCTTAAGAATCTGAAGGTATACATATACATATATTATAAATTATAAATTGTATATAGCACGGAAAATGTTTTATTTCTTCTCCTAATAAAGAGATTAAAATTATATTACTGCATTACCTCTACATGTTCCTTTATTGACTCCAATCTAGTTTGGTGGCAATTAAATAACTATCTAAAATCCCTGTTAATTATAACACATGAACGAAATAGTTAAAAAAACTGCCGAAATTATTTTTGCAATACTATATTATGAACATTAATTTGCATAAACACGTCGGGTATAATACGTTTAATCGAAAAAGCTAAAATGAGCTCCATATATCCATACACATGAGACACAAAGAAAAACCACAGCCATTGATTTGTTTGCAAATATCAAAAACTGTGGTCGAAATACTGATTAGGTGAATAACATCGAATGAAATTACAATACATGGTAAAAATTTAGTTAGTTAAAAAAAATGAATCTGTATTTGTTCGCTGGCTCCTAGACTAGAATGTATAGTATTCTCCCGGGAAACTCTTGTCTTCTATTTGTTGTATACTCCAGGAGACAGTGCTTTATTTTTTACAGACATTGATTCTTAAAAGGTAAGTGGTACTTATAAAGTTAAGAAAAAAAGAGGTTTTTTTTTTGTTAACACATAAGAAAAATAATTAAATGCACTAAATACATGGCGATGGAGATTTTTTTTAAAGATTACCCGGCTAATTGATATGTGGAAATGTAATTTCTGTAGAAAGAAGAAATAAAACATTATTAAATCTTGAGCAACTTTAGCATAAGTACATGACTCTATCAATAACTTACGTTTATTTTCTCCCTAAAACTAAGTGTCCTTCTTAAAAAAATGTGTAGTTTCAATTGATATTTCTGTTTTTTAGATCTTATACATATTTCATTTATTATACTGATTCTAAAAAAATCTTTATATTTTTTTAGCTTAATATGTTATTAATAAAATTATTTTAAAATTAACATCGACGTTATAAATGACTGTTATAAAATATAAATTTTGTTGTATATATTTTTATTATAAAATATTTTATAATTATTTATATTATATAAAATACGATGATTTTTCTCGGTGTTAGTAATTAAGTTAAAATTGTAATTAAATTCATTGTAATATACAAGTTTCGAATTGTAAATATATCTATATTTTCTGAAACTGGCTCAATAATCTAATAATAAACAAGGTGAAGTTGTTTGTGTATTGTTTTTAAATACGATGTTACCTATTACTTTGGTGTTCTCATTGATCTGATCTGTTGTAAAAACAGTGTTTACGCTAAAAAAAATATCTGTATAAGTTGAAACAGCAAAAAAAAAATCATCGGAGAGTAGACTATAATCGAAATTCTTTTACTTAAACATTTTTCTTAAATTTGCAGAAATGAACTGGGCTAGTATTTTAGCAAAAATTAAAGACAACCACTTAAACATTTTCTTTTATATATTTTTTTTTTAGCCTACATAGGATCCCACTGCTGGGCAAAGGCCTCCCCCTCCGTCCTCCAAACCTGTATATCTGTTGCGATTTCTGGCCACGTGCGACCCGCATAACTGACTAGATCATCACACCACCTTCGCCGCGGACGACCGCGACGGCGATGTCCTTCCGGCGTCCAGTGGGTGACGATCTTTGCCCATCGGTCAGGCTGCATTCGCGCGACGTGACCAGCCCACTCCCACTTGAGCTTGGCTGTTTTTACTCCCACATCCGCCATTTGAGTTATAGAACGCAGCGTGGTGTTTCTAACACGATCTGTTATTTTTACACCTAATGTGCTGCGCTCCATTGATCGTTGGCAAATCTTGAGGTTGGACTTCTGCTGTTCAGTAAGTGACCAACTTTGAGCACCGTAGGTTAGGACAGGCAGTATGCACATGTCGTCTTTTATATTAGTAAAAATTTAAATTTAGACAGTCATTTAATCTGTACTTAATGTGTGGGCAATCTCTTTCCTAAGAAAATAAATCTAGTGAAAAAAAGCAGAACACAATAACATTTTATGCTTGTAAGTAGTCCTAAATATTTCCTAGCGGAAGTTTGCGGAAGTTTTTCCGACCCGCAAATGCCGTACACAACACCGTATGCAAATATGCTGCGAGACACAGAAAATAAATATTTGCCCGACTCTTACTGGCTCCAGTTCATTTTTACTTTATATAAGATATTTAAACATTAATTTATGCTTGAATTTATTTATTATAATATTTGTTTTTATTTCTGCAACTTGTTAATAAAAAATGACAAATTATTTTAACACTTAAATGCAGGTATATCTTTTTTCAACAAGATAATTTTTATATTTTACTTAAATTTTTACTTTGGTTTTATACCGTATTTCTTTTGTTAAATTGTACACCCCTTAATACTTTTTTACCTTCGTGTTTATATCGTAGCCATCTAACAGAATTCGCTATTTAATTAATTACCTAGACCGTTTGTTAAATGGCTCTAGTTAATTGGGCCTAAGCGATATTTTCCCTTTCTATCAGTTAACTAATCAGTAAGGGGGCTGTTAAACAGTTAACGACGTGTCTTACAGACTAATTTATTGTCTAACCTTTCCGTAGGAAATTTCTGTCTAAAAAAAAAATCTGCAAAAATGGAATCATTAAAAAAAGCTACTATATTATTTTTGATTAAGACAACAATAACTGGATGTGTATAAAGTAATTATTTAAATTATTACGAGAACTATTTAATAAGCAGTCTACGTAACTAATTGCTTAGCGAATTACGCTAGCTGTCTGCACCATACGTCACAACTTGAATATAATTATAATTAGCTATTAAAATAATTATTTAAAACTAAACTTTGAATTACTATAATAAAGTTAAATGAAAATGAATACACTGTGATGCTATAAAATTTATAATTCTCTAAATTATGAATAACATTCATAATTGTATAAGTGTAAATAATAATATGATATGGTGTTGTCAGTTCTAGGGTTGATACCCTAGTAAAATACTTTAGATTTTTTGTGTATTGTATATAGTATTTAATATATGTGAAGATATATAAATAAGAAAATATTGAATGTTACTCAACTCTGCTCCTTTTGTTGCTATATTATCGTTTTTGAGTCGAAAAGTCATTTTATTTCGTTATGAAATTTGTTGATTGATTGTTATTTTTATTGTTATAAACTATGTCCTGTTGTAAATATAAAAAGGGTAACATTTCGTCTTTTTATCACTGTATGAAAAGTGAAATTAAAATGTAAAATAACAAAAAACTAAGTATTTATGTTTTTTTTTTTACTTTCAATACGTATTTAATAATAAAATTAAATACGTATTGAGAAGTAAAAAAATATCAGATTATTCAATATAAATAGAAGGCAAACAGGCATACAAAGGCATACAGTTGCAACAATTAAAAACGAACACAATGTACAAATGGAAAATTTAAATAATGCAAAATCAGAATAAACATATCAATTTAAAATGTATTATTTTAATAACAGTTTTTATTTTCTGAAATAATATTGCGGTTTTGTGACATCACGAACAGGCTGAAAGTTTAAAAACGTGTTGTTTTAAAAACTCGACCGAGTATTTTCCTCGAAAATATTAATTGGTAGTAATGTTCGAAAAGAGAAAAAAAACTTACCAAAAATACTGTCAAATACATAATTATAAATTAAGCCGAAACGTTACCCTAAAAATATTTTTAAAAGTATCATAATATTTTATTTATTTAAAATTATATTTAACTAAATAATTATTGAACTGTTATGTATATAATTTCGGTGATTTTTCAAAGACTTCTTGACATATCGTAAATATTAAGATATGTGTAATACTTCTTGAAATAAATTTGCTTATCGGCAAATCATTTTAGAGCGTTTTATTAAAACCCTTTTTTATAAAATAATGTTCTTTTCCCTTCATATTAAAGTTATGTAAAACGAACGAAGACTTACGATAATTAATTAATTAGCTTGGCCTTAATTCTCTCTCTATAATTATTAGTTGAAGTGAATCTAAAAAAAACATAAAAATAAAATTCCTTTACGACAGTATTAGAGCAGAATATGAATGCATGATAAATTGTTTATTCAATATATAAAAGTAATATTTTTTTATTTACAATTCAATATTTAAATCTAATACAAGAATAAACAAATACTACAGTTAAATCATATATAAATAAATAAAACTAACACGCGTCAAAAAACTCATCGTCATCCTTGTCAATGGCGGGAAACGTGCCCAGAAGGCTTTTTTGACGCGTGTTAGTTTTATTTATTTATATAAGATTTAATTGTAGTATTTGTTTGTTCTTGTATTAGATTTAAATATTGAATTGTGAATATGAATTAATTTAGATAATAATATTTATGTCGGTAATTATCGCAGGTACTTTAATCTTCTTGGCTTCTTTGATCATATCCCCACCTACAAGTTAACCTAAAATATTTATATCTATAAATAATTTTCATAGTACTTACCTCTTTTCTGTTCAACTGAAATATTGCATTTCAACAATAGGTATTCAAGAAAATTGCCATTATGACAGCATTGGTAATGAGAGCATTCTGTTAAGCGCTCCAAATTGCACTGCATATCAAAGTAGTTCAATTTGAAGAAATTAACATAATAGTTTACATAATAATACCTAAGTTATTTAAATAAAATAAGAAATAAAAAAAATAAATTAAAGAATATTTTTACGTGCAAGGCTCTTAAACTAAAAAGGCAAAGTACCATATTTTTCGCTTGCAAATTTATATATGTTTACTGAAATCTATAAAGGTTTTGTTAATTATTGGAATCGATTATAAAATTTTTTACTCAATGTTTTATTTTGTTGAACAGTGCTTCATGCGTCGTGAACATGTTATGCGTAATTCAACAAGCATGTAACTTTCTGAAGTTTATAATATTTACTATACGACCTCCGTGGTCGAGTGGCGTACGCACCGGTTTTCAAGGTGTTGCTAGCTCTGAGGTCCCGGGTTCGATCCCCGGACGGGTCAATATAGAAATTCACTTTTCTATATTGCCTCGGGTCTGGGTGTTTGTGGTACCTTCGTTGTTTCTGAATTCCATTACACAAGTGCTAAATAGCTACTTACTTTGGGTTCAGAGCAATGTATGTGATGTTGTCCGCATTTATTATTTATTTATTTATTTATTATTTACTATAAGCATTAATTACAATAACATAACTGGCAAGTCAAGAGTTCTAAAAAAAAAAAATGTATTTTATAGTATAGAACATAATTAAACCAACGAATTTTACCTGTAATACAACAGAATGTTATCTCACTCCTTCAAAATAAAAGTCATGTAGGTATAGAGTATATAATTTTGTCAAACGCAGCAGGTAGTGTTCATAAACGCGAAATGTGACGTCACCGTTTGTATCCTCGGCGAGCCCTTTGAGATTCGTGTTGCCGAATGTCAGCTACGATTCATGCACAATAACGCGTATGATATATATCTATGTATGTGTGTAAGACACACCTTACTAGGATAGTTTTTCTTTTTACCTTTTCGATTTTCCGGCTGTAAATTGTATAATGCTCAAGGAACGTGTTTTTTTTTAGTGTACTCTGTGAAAAATCATTTTGGAACTTAATATTTAGAGTAGGGTAAGTATCACCAACGAAGCCGTACCATGCACTTGTCTATTTGACATGAAAAAAATATACCTGCACCCTTTTTAAATTGTATAATAGAGCAAAATGTATTTTATTTAAATTAACGATATATACTTTTTCTTAAAAATTAAAATTCACACTACTTCATGATGAAATACTTTCTTCTATAACAAGCTGAAAAGGAACACTGAAATACTCGTGTATTCAATACCTACTTCCTACTATCTGACTTTCTTGTACAGAGAATATTTTTTCACAGAAACTTATTACGTGCTAGCTGTCACTTCACTTCTTTGGCATAATGTGAAAAGTTCGGAATTTCAACACGAACATTTTCATAAACGTTTTGTGACGACGGTTTGTCTTGAACTCTTGAAAACTGCCTCGTTGGCCTAGTGGTTCTAAAGGCGACTGCTACGCTAGAGGTCTTGGGTTCGATTCCCAAGTCGACCAAGGTGTTATTGGGTTTTTCTATGAAATTCTCAGTAGCAGGTCGGGGTTTGGATTTGTGCCCGGTTAGTGGCAATAGGCTCGCCCCCTATTACATCGGACCTAAACATACCGGCGAACTGTGGGTGTACATTGGTACACCTCTGCCTAACCCTTCGGGGATACAGGCGTGATGGTATGTTATGTTATGTTTATATGGTGTATCCGTCAAAAAGGTTATTGCCGAAAACTGTTAATTGGCTCAATTCCGATTTATTTATTTTTTAAAAACTAAATGCGATGATGTTAGTTGAAACACTCTCTGTACCTACCTAAACGTTAGTTCACGTTTCACGAGAAGATTATAATATCGTTATAAGTATTACAATTAATAGTAATTTAGATAATGCGCACATGAAAATTTTATTACTCTCCAACTTTTTCATGATTTAAAATGCAAATGGTACTCTTATTTACTTAGTTCATAATAATATAATTAAATGCTTCTTAAATATACCATTTTGTTTTCGTCTCCTAAGAGCCTTTACACAATCGCTTATTTTTTAAACTCATAAAGCGTAATTTACCTAAGTGCGGGTCTCCATTTTGTTAAGAGCGTTTTTCAGAAAATTAAGTCCACTTTTTATAGAAAAAGTAGTGGCATTATTAATTTAGAAAGTGGGTATAAACGTGTTTATTTTTAAAGTAGAAGAAAAACTTAAGGATCTCCTAAATAATAATATGTTTTTACATAATAGCTCCTCTTTATTTTCTTCGATGGCTACAATAGTTTTAGTAAATAGTTTAGACACAAAAGGTCTCTTCTTAAATTATTTAAGGCCATGGAAATGTTGACTAAAACCCTATTTAATATAGACACGATCAGTTAAATATGTACAAAGAATATAAATTGCCCAGTTGAGCTGTACTGGCAGCCTTATTACGTATCTTGCAAACTCAAAACCAAAGCAATTGATTGCAAACTTTGTACAAGTCTTTCTATCAAATCGATTCACATTTCGTATCGCAATAACGTAACAAAATTGATACCAATCATTGCGAAAATTTTGCTCTTGCTTTGCTCTTGCAGGATACATAATACCGCCGGTCAGTTGAGGTCGTTTAGCGGTACGTTTGATTTGTTCGGGCCTGTCAAGTGCGGTGGGGACGCACTGCAAGCCGGCTGTTATGCACTCGACGACACCGCTTCCGGCTGTCCTATTAATCTTGACTTAAATGACTCATTGGCTGGCTGTGGAGAGTAAGATCTGGTGTTGGATGAATGTGGGTTAAGAAAATGGGTAAGTAGAAATGTTGGGTGTTGTTATAGATACAACGATTTAAAAGGTCAATGAAAAGGAGAGTTTTATAAAATTACGTGTGTGTATTAACTATTAAGCGTGCATGTAAACTTTATAATGATAGTGACAGACTGTCCGATATTGATATTTTCTGTTGCACATTAAATTCCATTAAAAAAGCTTTCTACAGATAAATGTAATTAATTAGTTTGACTATTTATTTACAATTCAATACTTAAATCTAATACAAGAACAAACACTTACAACTATACTAAAATTAAATTAAATTTAAATTAATTAAATTAGTTTAAATATGTTATCAACATCTTCTGTAATGCTTGTATAATTTTTTCTCGTTATTGTAATAACTTTAAGCTGTTCATACTAATATATATTGTTACATTAAGGAAACTATAGGTCTGTTTATGTTAATGTGTAGCTTTAGAATATGAAAACTGTGTGACCGTTTGTTTTCTGATAAATAAATAAATAAATAAAATAAATAAAATTAAGTATGTAAGAGACTTTTGATAAAAGGTTGGTGTAACGATAAAATTGTGGTATATGGTACATGGTATATGTTAGCAAAATTTCTACATATTTCAATATACTAAGTAATCAGTAATGATAGCTAACGTTGTACTTCTGATGTACGAAGCTTCTTCTCAACGTTTTAAGACACTTATGTTTTTAAAGTTTTTTCAGTTTTTGAGTTTGACGCTATTAAAATAGTTTCTCAGCCTACACAAATAATTCTTTTTTATTTATTTTTTTCAAAAAATAAATCTCTAACACAACAATGATTTAGTTATAAGTTTCTATTTCAAAACAGAATCATTCCATATCACTTAATTAATTATCAATTATTAACAGCTGACAAATTGTGTAGGAGGTAATTTAATGTTTCAGAGATTTAGCATTATTATTTTCAAAGTAACGAAAGTTTTGACTAACTAGATACATAGCATAATAGTAGCTTCATAAATATATATATTCAGACAAGCTAGAGATTTTCTGAGAATCCCTAATTTACGTAATTCGAATTTGAGAAGTAATGAGGCGGGTACGCTGTTGTATGACTTTAATATTATTGTAATATTTAAATAGGCACATATTGTCTAGACAAGATCTATGCACCTGAATAACAATAAATGTAACTTTTATAATGTAGATCTTCCTATAATAGTGTAGAAAAGTATACCAATGACCATTAGCAAATCTACATAAGCATCAAACAAATTAGATTAAATTTTATCTTTGTTAAGGCTAATTTCCATTGTTCTTTAATATAGTCGTTGAACCGCATTCGGGGTCCCCGAATACGGGGTAACGACAAATAAAAGTGCGCCACAGATAACTTAGTCGAATTATATGGAGAGCCTAGAATACGACATTTTAAATTCAATTGGAATTCACCGGTTGGTTCTTAAATATCTTGCACCCCGAATGCGAGACCTAAAGGCCAATGAGAATGAGCATTTAGAGACAATAAAAAATAATAGGTTACTATTAATTCTGCAGCAATGAAAACAAATACAGAAACGGACGTCCTTGAACAGTTCCGTACTTTCCCTGGCATAGACTTTATAAATGTCGAGTTCAGTGAGTGTTCGACCAAGATACAGCCGTTTAATGGCCCGGCTGTGGCAAAAACAACGCCGTTGCAACCCAAATTATAATATTGGAGTTTCAATTGCACAAGTTTGTACAATTTGCTACTTCGCACTATCGTGGAGTCGGCCCGCTTTGCTCCCTGTAATGATTTCGCTTTTAATACGGTTTCGCTTATTGTTTGTTTTTTGTTTTTGAAATAGCTGAAGTTTTTATTTAATTTTTGTAGCATTTTGACTTAAATACTGTTAAAATTTCTGATAGAAGATGTGAAATAGGTAGGTATTTTTTTGTTCATTACATTTTTTTTAAAGTAGGTACAATATACTGACTAATAGATTAGCTAAGGCAAAAATTCTTAACTGAAGACTGTCAAAGCTGCACCAAAAAACATAAAATGTTTACTTACGATAATTAATTAATTAGCTTGGCCTTAATTCTCTCTCTATAATTATTAGTTGAAGTGAATCTAAAAAAAACATAAAAATAAAATTCCTTTACGACAGTATTAGAGCAGAATATGAATGCATGATAAATTGTTTATTCAATATATAAAAGTAATATTTTTTTATTTACAATTCAATATTTAAATCTAATACAAGAATAAACAAATACTACAGTTAAATCATATATAAATAAATAAAACTAACACGCGTCAAAAAACTCATCGTCATCCTTGTCAATGGCGGGAAACGTGCCCAGAAGGCTTTTTTGACGCGTGTTAGTTTTATTTATTTATATAAGATTTAATTGTAGTATTTGTTTGTTCTTGTATTAGATTTAAATATTGAATTGTGAATATGAATTAATTTAGATAATAATATTTATGTCGGTAATTATCGCAGGTACTTTAATCTTCTTGGCTTCTTTGATCATATCCCCACCTACAAGTTAACCTAAAATATTTATATCTATAAATAATTTTCATAGTACTTACCTCTTTTCTGTTCAACTGAAATATTGCATTTCAACAATAGGTATTCAAGAAAATTGCCATTATGACAGCATTGGTAATGAGAGCATTCTGTTAAGCGCTCCAAATTGCACTGCATATCAAAGTAGTTCAATTTGAAGAAATTAACATAATAGTTTACATAATAATACCTAAGTTATTTAAATAAAATAAGAAATAAAAAAAATAAATTAAAGAATATTTTTACGTGCAAGGCTCTTAAACTAAAAAGGCAAAGTACCATATTTTTCGCTTGCAAATTTATATATGTTTACTGAAATCTATAAAGGTTTTGTTAATTATTGGAATCGATTATAAAATTTTTTACTCAATGTTTTATTTTGTTGAACAGTGCTTCATGCGTCGTGAACATGTTATGCGTAATTCAACAAGCATGTAACTTTCTGAAGTTTATAATATTTACTATACGACCTCCGTGGTCGAGTGGCGTACGCACCGGTTTTCAAGGTGTTGCTAGCTCTGAGGTCCCGGGTTCGATCCCCGGACGGGTCAATATAGAAATTCACTTTTCTATATTGCCTCGGGTCTGGGTGTTTGTGGTACCTTCGTTGTTTCTGAATTCCATTACACAAGTGCTAAATAGCTACTTACTTTGGGTTCAGAGCAATGTATGTGATGTTGTCCGCATTTATTATTTATTTATTTATTTATTATTTACTATAAGCATTAATTACAATAACATAACTGGCAAGTCAAGAGTTCTAAAAAAAAAAAATGTATTTTATAGTATAGAACATAATTAAACCAACGAATTTTACCTGTAATACAACAGAATGTTATCTCACTCCTTCAAAATAAAAGTCATGTAGGTATAGAGTATATAATTTTGTCAAACGCAGCAGGTAGTGTTCATAAACGCGAAATGTGACGTCACCGTTTGTATCCTCGGCGAGCCCTTTGAGATTCGTGTTGCCGAATGTCAGCTACGATTCATGCACAATAACGCGTATGATATATATCTATGTATGTGTGTAAGACACACCTTACTAGGATAGTTTTTCTTTTTACCTTTTCGATTTTCCGGCTGTAAATTGTATAATGCTCAAGGAACGTGTTTTTTTTTAGTGTACTCTGTGAAAAATCATTTTGGAACTTAATATTTAGAGTAGGGTAAGTATCACCAACGAAGCCGTACCATGCACTTGTCTATTTGACATGAAAAAAATATACCTGCACCCTTTTTAAATTGTATAATAGAGCAAAATGTATTTTATTTAAATTAACGATATATACTTTTTCTTAAAAATTAAAATTCACACTACTTCATGATGAAATACTTTCTTCTATAACAAGCTGAAAAGGAACACTGAAATACTCGTGTATTCAATACCTACTTCCTACTATCTGACTTTCTTGTACAGAGAATATTTTTTCACAGAAACTTATTACGTGCTAGCTGTCACTTCACTTCTTTGGCATAATGTGAAAAGTTCGGAATTTCAACACGAACATTTTCATAAACGTTTTGTGACGACGGTTTGTCTTGAACTCTTGAAAACTGCCTCGTTGGCCTAGTGGTTCTAAAGGCGACTGCTACGCTAGAGGTCTTGGGTTCGATTCCCAAGTCGACCAAGGTGTTATTGGGTTTTTCTATGAAATTCTCAGTAGCAGGTCGGGGTTTGGATTTGTGCCCGGTTAGTGGCAATAGGCTCGCCCCCTATTACATCGGACCTAAACATACCGGCGAACTGTGGGTGTACATTGGTACACCTCTGCCTAACCCTTCGGGGATACAGGCGTGATGGTATGTTATGTTATGTTTATATGGTGTATCCGTCAAAAAGGTTATTGCCGAAAACTGTTAATTGGCTCAATTCCGATTTATTTATTTTTTAAAAACTAAATGCGATGATGTTAGTTGAAACACTCTCTGTACCTACCTAAACGTTAGTTCACGTTTCACGAGAAGATTATAATATCGTTATAAGTATTACAATTAATAGTAATTTAGATAATGCGCACATGAAAATTTTATTACTCTCCAACTTTTTCATGATTTAAAATGCAAATGGTACTCTTATTTACTTAGTTCATAATAATATAATTAAATGCTTCTTAAATATACCATTTTGTTTTCGTCTCCTAAGAGCCTTTACACAATCGCTTATTTTTTAAACTCATAAAGCGTAATTTACCTAAGTGCGGGTCTCCATTTTGTTAAGAGCGTTTTTCAGAAAATTAAGTCCACTTTTTATAGAAAAAGTAGTGGCATTATTAATTTAGAAAGTGGGTATAAACGTGTTTATTTTTAAAGTAGAAGAAAAACTTAAGGATCTCCTAAATAATAATATGTTTTTACATAATAGCTCCTCTTTATTTTCTTCGATGGCTACAATAGTTTTAGTAAATAGTTTAGACACAAAAGGTCTCTTCTTAAATTATTTAAGGCCATGGAAATGTTGACTAAAACCCTATTTAATATAGACACGATCAGTTAAATATGTACAAAGAATATAAATTGCCCAGTTGAGCTGTACTGGCAGCCTTATTACGTATCTTGCAAACTCAAAACCAAAGCAATTGATTGCAAACTTTGTACAAGTCTTTCTATCAAATCGATTCACATTTCGTATCGCAATAACGTAACAAAATTGATACCAATCATTGCGAAAATTTTGCTCTTGCTTTGCTCTTGCAGGATACATAATACCGCCGGTCAGTTGAGGTCGTTTAGCGGTACGTTTGATTTGTTCGGGCCTGTCAAGTGCGGTGGGGACGCACTGCAAGCCGGCTGTTATGCACTCGACGACACCGCTTCCGGCTGTCCTATTAATCTTGACTTAAATGACTCATTGGCTGGCTGTGGAGAGTAAGATCTGGTGTTGGATGAATGTGGGTTAAGAAAATGGGTAAGTAGAAATGTTGGGTGTTGTTATAGATACAACGATTTAAAAGGTCAATGAAAAGGAGAGTTTTATAAAATTACGTGTGTGTATTAACTATTAAGCGTGCATGTAAACTTTATAATGATAGTGACAGACTGTCCGATATTGATATTTTCTGTTGCACATTAAATTCCATTAAAAAAGCTTTCTACAGATAAATGTAATTAATTAGTTTGACTATTTATTTACAATTCAATACTTAAATCTAATACAAGAACAAACACTTACAACTATACTAAAATTAAATTAAATTTAAATTAATTAAATTAGTTTAAATATGTTATCAACATCTTCTGTAATGCTTGTATAATTTTTTCTCGTTATTGTAATAACTTTAAGCTGTTCATACTAATATATATTGTTACATTAAGGAAACTATAGGTCTGTTTATGTTAATGTGTAGCTTTAGAATATGAAAACTGTGTGACCGTTTGTTTTCTGATAAATAAATAAATAAATAAAATAAATAAAATTAAGTATGTAAGAGACTTTTGATAAAAGGTTGGTGTAACGATAAAATTGTGGTATATGGTACATGGTATATGTTAGCAAAATTTCTACATATTTCAATATACTAAGTAATCAGTAATGATAGCTAACGTTGTACTTCTGATGTACGAAGCTTCTTCTCAACGTTTTAAGACACTTATGTTTTTAAAGTTTTTTCAGTTTTTGAGTTTGACGCTATTAAAATAGTTTCTCAGCCTACACAAATAATTCTTTTTTATTTATTTTTTTCAAAAAATAAATCTCTAACACAACAATGATTTAGTTATAAGTTTCTATTTCAAAACAGAATCATTCCATATCACTTAATTAATTATCAATTATTAACAGCTGACAAATTGTGTAGGAGGTAATTTAATGTTTCAGAGATTTAGCATTATTATTTTCAAAGTAACGAAAGTTTTGACTAACTAGATACATAGCATAATAGTAGCTTCATAAATATATATATTCAGACAAGCTAGAGATTTTCTGAGAATCCCTAATTTACGTAATTCGAATTTGAGAAGTAATGAGGCGGGTACGCTGTTGTATGACTTTAATATTATTGTAATATTTAAATAGGCACATATTGTCTAGACAAGATCTATGCACCTGAATAACAATAAATGTAACTTTTATAATGTAGATCTTCCTATAATAGTGTAGAAAAGTATACCAATGACCATTAGCAAATCTACATAAGCATCAAACAAATTAGATTAAATTTTATCTTTGTTAAGGCTAATTTCCATTGTTCTTTAATATAGTCGTTGAACCGCATTCGGGGTCCCCGAATACGGGGTAACGACAAATAAAAGTGCGCCACAGATAACTTAGTCGAATTATATGGAGAGCCTAGAATACGACATTTTAAATTCAATTGGAATTCACCGGTTGGTTCTTAAATATCTTGCACCCCGAATGCGAGACCTAAAGGCCAATGAGAATGAGCATTTAGAGACAATAAAAAATAATAGGTTACTATTAATTCTGCAGCAATGAAAACAAATACAGAAACGGACGTCCTTGAACAGTTCCGTACTTTCCCTGGCATAGACTTTATAAATGTCGAGTTCAGTGAGTGTTCGACCAAGATACAGCCGTTTAATGGCCCGGCTGTGGCAAAAACAACGCCGTTGCAACCCAAATTATAATATTGGAGTTTCAATTGCACAAGTTTGTACAATTTGCTACTTCGCACTATCGTGGAGTCGGCCCGCTTTGCTCCCTGTAATGATTTCGCTTTTAATACGGTTTCGCTTATTGTTTGTTTTTTGTTTTTGAAATAGCTGAAGTTTTTATTTAATTTTTGTAGCATTTTGACTTAAATACTGTTAAAATTTCTGATAGAAGATGTGAAATAGGTAGGTATTTTTTTGTTCATTACATTTTTTTTAAAGTAGGTACAATATACTGACTAATAGATTAGCTAAGGCAAAAATTCTTAACTGAAGACTGTCAAAGCTGCACCAAAAAACATAAAATGTTTACTTACGATAATTAATTAATTAGCTTGGCCTTAATTCTCTCTCTATAATTATTAGTTGAAGTGAATCTAAAAAAAACATAAAAATAAAATTCCTTTACGACAGTATTAGAGCAGAATATGAATGCATGATAAATTGTTTATTCAATATATAAAAGTAATATTTTTTTATTTACAATTCAATATTTAAATCTAATACAAGAATAAACAAATACTACAGTTAAATCATATATAAATAAATAAAACTAACACGCGTCAAAAAACTCATCGTCATCCTTGTCAATGGCGGGAAACGTGCCCAGAAGGCTTTTTTGACGCGTGTTAGTTTTATTTATTTATATAAGATTTAATTGTAGTATTTGTTTGTTCTTGTATTAGATTTAAATATTGAATTGTGAATATGAATTAATTTAGATAATAATATTTATGTCGGTAATTATCGCAGGTACTTTAATCTTCTTGGCTTCTTTGATCATATCCCCACCTACAAGTTAACCTAAAATATTTATATCTATAAATAATTTTCATAGTACTTACCTCTTTTCTGTTCAACTGAAATATTGCATTTCAACAATAGGTATTCAAGAAAATTGCCATTATGACAGCATTGGTAATGAGAGCATTCTGTTAAGCGCTCCAAATTGCACTGCATATCAAAGTAGTTCAATTTGAAGAAATTAACATAATAGTTTACATAATAATACCTAAGTTATTTAAATAAAATAAGAAATAAAAAAAATAAATTAAAGAATATTTTTACGTGCAAGGCTCTTAAACTAAAAAGGCAAAGTACCATATTTTTCGCTTGCAAATTTATATATGTTTACTGAAATCTATAAAGGTTTTGTTAATTATTGGAATCGATTATAAAATTTTTTACTCAATGTTTTATTTTGTTGAACAGTGCTTCATGCGTCGTGAACATGTTATGCGTAATTCAACAAGCATGTAACTTTCTGAAGTTTATAATATTTACTATACGACCTCCGTGGTCGAGTGGCGTACGCACCGGTTTTCAAGGTGTTGCTAGCTCTGAGGTCCCGGGTTCGATCCCCGGACGGGTCAATATAGAAATTCACTTTTCTATATTGCCTCGGGTCTGGGTGTTTGTGGTACCTTCGTTGTTTCTGAATTCCATTACACAAGTGCTAAATAGCTACTTACTTTGGGTTCAGAGCAATGTATGTGATGTTGTCCGCATTTATTATTTATTTATTTATTTATTATTTACTATAAGCATTAATTACAATAACATAACTGGCAAGTCAAGAGTTCTAAAAAAAAAAAATGTATTTTATAGTATAGAACATAATTAAACCAACGAATTTTACCTGTAATACAACAGAATGTTATCTCACTCCTTCAAAATAAAAGTCATGTAGGTATAGAGTATATAATTTTGTCAAACGCAGCAGGTAGTGTTCATAAACGCGAAATGTGACGTCACCGTTTGTATCCTCGGCGAGCCCTTTGAGATTCGTGTTGCCGAATGTCAGCTACGATTCATGCACAATAACGCGTATGATATATATCTATGTATGTGTGTAAGACACACCTTACTAGGATAGTTTTTCTTTTTACCTTTTCGATTTTCCGGCTGTAAATTGTATAATGCTCAAGGAACGTGTTTTTTTTTAGTGTACTCTGTGAAAAATCATTTTGGAACTTAATATTTAGAGTAGGGTAAGTATCACCAACGAAGCCGTACCATGCACTTGTCTATTTGACATGAAAAAAATATACCTGCACCCTTTTTAAATTGTATAATAGAGCAAAATGTATTTTATTTAAATTAACGATATATACTTTTTCTTAAAAATTAAAATTCACACTACTTCATGATGAAATACTTTCTTCTATAACAAGCTGAAAAGGAACACTGAAATACTCGTGTATTCAATACCTACTTCCTACTATCTGACTTTCTTGTACAGAGAATATTTTTTCACAGAAACTTATTACGTGCTAGCTGTCACTTCACTTCTTTGGCATAATGTGAAAAGTTCGGAATTTCAACACGAACATTTTCATAAACGTTTTGTGACGACGGTTTGTCTTGAACTCTTGAAAACTGCCTCGTTGGCCTAGTGGTTCTAAAGGCGACTGCTACGCTAGAGGTCTTGGGTTCGATTCCCAAGTCGACCAAGGTGTTATTGGGTTTTTCTATGAAATTCTCAGTAGCAGGTCGGGGTTTGGATTTGTGCCCGGTTAGTGGCAATAGGCTCGCCCCCTATTACATCGGACCTAAACATACCGGCGAACTGTGGGTGTACATTGGTACACCTCTGCCTAACCCTTCGGGGATACAGGCGTGATGGTATGTTATGTTATGTTTATATGGTGTATCCGTCAAAAAGGTTATTGCCGAAAACTGTTAATTGGCTCAATTCCGATTTATTTATTTTTTAAAAACTAAATGCGATGATGTTAGTTGAAACACTCTCTGTACCTACCTAAACGTTAGTTCACGTTTCACGAGAAGATTATAATATCGTTATAAGTATTACAATTAATAGTAATTTAGATAATGCGCACATGAAAATTTTATTACTCTCCAACTTTTTCATGATTTAAAATGCAAATGGTACTCTTATTTACTTAGTTCATAATAATATAATTAAATGCTTCTTAAATATACCATTTTGTTTTCGTCTCCTAAGAGCCTTTACACAATCGCTTATTTTTTAAACTCATAAAGCGTAATTTACCTAAGTGCGGGTCTCCATTTTGTTAAGAGCGTTTTTCAGAAAATTAAGTCCACTTTTTATAGAAAAAGTAGTGGCATTATTAATTTAGAAAGTGGGTATAAACGTGTTTATTTTTAAAGTAGAAGAAAAACTTAAGGATCTCCTAAATAATAATATGTTTTTACATAATAGCTCCTCTTTATTTTCTTCGATGGCTACAATAGTTTTAGTAAATAGTTTAGACACAAAAGGTCTCTTCTTAAATTATTTAAGGCCATGGAAATGTTGACTAAAACCCTATTTAATATAGACACGATCAGTTAAATATGTACAAAGAATATAAATTGCCCAGTTGAGCTGTACTGGCAGCCTTATTACGTATCTTGCAAACTCAAAACCAAAGCAATTGATTGCAAACTTTGTACAAGTCTTTCTATCAAATCGATTCACATTTCGTATCGCAATAACGTAACAAAATTGATACCAATCATTGCGAAAATTTTGCTCTTGCTTTGCTCTTGCAGGATACATAATACCGCCGGTCAGTTGAGGTCGTTTAGCGGTACGTTTGATTTGTTCGGGCCTGTCAAGTGCGGTGGGGACGCACTGCAAGCCGGCTGTTATGCACTCGACGACACCGCTTCCGGCTGTCCTATTAATCTTGACTTAAATGACTCATTGGCTGGCTGTGGAGAGTAAGATCTGGTGTTGGATGAATGTGGGTTAAGAAAATGGGTAAGTAGAAATGTTGGGTGTTGTTATAGATACAACGATTTAAAAGGTCAATGAAAAGGAGAGTTTTATAAAATTACGTGTGTGTATTAACTATTAAGCGTGCATGTAAACTTTATAATGATAGTGACAGACTGTCCGATATTGATATTTTCTGTTGCACATTAAATTCCATTAAAAAAGCTTTCTACAGATAAATGTAATTAATTAGTTTGACTATTTATTTACAATTCAATACTTAAATCTAATACAAGAACAAACACTTACAACTATACTAAAATTAAATTAAATTTAAATTAATTAAATTAGTTTAAATATGTTATCAACATCTTCTGTAATGCTTGTATAATTTTTTCTCGTTATTGTAATAACTTTAAGCTGTTCATACTAATATATATTGTTACATTAAGGAAACTATAGGTCTGTTTATGTTAATGTGTAGCTTTAGAATATGAAAACTGTGTGACCGTTTGTTTTCTGATAAATAAATAAATAAATAAAATAAATAAAATTAAGTATGTAAGAGACTTTTGATAAAAGGTTGGTGTAACGATAAAATTGTGGTATATGGTACATGGTATATGTTAGCAAAATTTCTACATATTTCAATATACTAAGTAATCAGTAATGATAGCTAACGTTGTACTTCTGATGTACGAAGCTTCTTCTCAACGTTTTAAGACACTTATGTTTTTAAAGTTTTTTCAGTTTTTGAGTTTGACGCTATTAAAATAGTTTCTCAGCCTACACAAATAATTCTTTTTTATTTATTTTTTTCAAAAAATAAATCTCTAACACAACAATGATTTAGTTATAAGTTTCTATTTCAAAACAGAATCATTCCATATCACTTAATTAATTATCAATTATTAACAGCTGACAAATTGTGTAGGAGGTAATTTAATGTTTCAGAGATTTAGCATTATTATTTTCAAAGTAACGAAAGTTTTGACTAACTAGATACATAGCATAATAGTAGCTTCATAAATATATATATTCAGACAAGCTAGAGATTTTCTGAGAATCCCTAATTTACGTAATTCGAATTTGAGAAGTAATGAGGCGGGTACGCTGTTGTATGACTTTAATATTATTGTAATATTTAAATAGGCACATATTGTCTAGACAAGATCTATGCACCTGAATAACAATAAATGTAACTTTTATAATGTAGATCTTCCTATAATAGTGTAGAAAAGTATACCAATGACCATTAGCAAATCTACATAAGCATCAAACAAATTAGATTAAATTTTATCTTTGTTAAGGCTAATTTCCATTGTTCTTTAATATAGTCGTTGAACCGCATTCGGGGTCCCCGAATACGGGGTAACGACAAATAAAAGTGCGCCACAGATAACTTAGTCGAATTATATGGAGAGCCTAGAATACGACATTTTAAATTCAATTGGAATTCACCGGTTGGTTCTTAAATATCTTGCACCCCGAATGCGAGACCTAAAGGCCAATGAGAATGAGCATTTAGAGACAATAAAAAATAATAGGTTACTATTAATTCTGCAGCAATGAAAACAAATACAGAAACGGACGTCCTTGAACAGTTCCGTACTTTCCCTGGCATAGACTTTATAAATGTCGAGTTCAGTGAGTGTTCGACCAAGATACAGCCGTTTAATGGCCCGGCTGTGGCAAAAACAACGCCGTTGCAACCCAAATTATAATATTGGAGTTTCAATTGCACAAGTTTGTACAATTTGCTACTTCGCACTATCGTGGAGTCGGCCCGCTTTGCTCCCTGTAATGATTTCGCTTTTAATACGGTTTCGCTTATTGTTTGTTTTTTGTTTTTGAAATAGCTGAAGTTTTTATTTAATTTTTGTAGCATTTTGACTTAAATACTGTTAAAATTTCTGATAGAAGATGTGAAATAGGTAGGTATTTTTTTGTTCATTACATTTTTTTTAAAGTAGGTACAATATACTGACTAATAGATTAGCTAAGGCAAAAATTCTTAACTGAAGACTGTCAAAGCTGCACCAAAAAACATAAAATGTTTACTGAAAAAAAAAAAAAAAAATATGTAACTAGAATATATTACTATATCTGCTTCAAATAACCTTGGCCTTAATACATCTTGAGTGTCAAACGCGCAGTCCGCAACAAAACAATGATCCGCTCTGGGCGCTGGCACTGAGAACTTTGACAAATTAGTTCATGCTTTATGGCTGCTTCAAACTTTGTTTAACAGTAACACAGAAATAGCATTTCAAGCTCCGTAATTCGCATCAAACCAACAGCGCTTTAATTAAGCGTTTAATTGAGTGATAGCGCTTAATTCGCTGTTATTTTAATTTATCATATTGTTGTGAACGTCATTAATAATTGTTGGCTTAATTTATGAGGTCGCATTGTTTTAAATATTTTTAATTTAGATTCGTTTAAGCATGGAAAAATAAATATTTTTTTATTTTTTATTTTTTTATATTGAACTTTAAAGGTTAACTTAATAACGGGTTTAATGATAGATAGTTAGTAAAATAGTTATAAAATATCTATTCAATTAAAACTTGTAACTTAATCTATGACTTCGTTAATCGGTTGTTCAATTATAATATTGATTGAAACGTGCAATACTTGAAATTGTATTTTACATTGTTAACAAATATTGCTAGAGGCTGTGGTTGAATTTAATGAGAAAAATAGTTTTTTCTAAAAAACTAATAATCAAAAAACAATTATCGTAAAAGGATAAAACAAAACAAAATTAAAAGATAATTATTTTTCTTTTATCTTTAAAATAATATTTGAATTATTCGGGCCTCATTAAAATTTGGCGTAGCGAGGTCAAAAACCATTGTAACGAAACGGAGTTGAAAAGCCATCGTTTTTTTTATCAAATTGACATGCCAAAGTTGAATTTAAAAAAGAAAATAATAATTGGTGTTTTTATCTGTCCTCTGTTATTAAATTTTCTTTGACGTTGAATGATTGCTATAATTTATTTATTATCTAGGGACTGTTAGAAAAAAAGCTAATTGGAAGGTAATTTAGTTACAGAGTTCAATGAAATGTAGGCTTAGACCATGTCATTGTCCAATTTAATTGATGGAACGAAGTGCCGCCTTTAAAAAAAGCTCGACACAATATTTTAACCAACTTCAAAAGGAGGCTCTCAATAAATTCGAATGCATGTATTTTTTTAATCTTTGTTTCTCTGACATCTGTATAAGGCTCGATTCGATTTTTTTTGCCTTCGTAATATAGGTACCTCAATACGGACACACATATAAATTTCATTGGGGTCCGTAAATTATTACATTTATTTGTGACTAACTATAAGCAGGGGCATCTTAAAATCCCTCAGAAGTACCCCTAACTAATCTTACAGGTCACTTTCAGTTCCTTCCACTATTCTTCTCCTTTGGGCCTACTTACCAAGCACCTTAACTTATCCTTATTACCAAGTAAATCCTTACACTAAATCCATTCTACTTCGAACACCACTATTGACAAAACAACTGGTTCAACTGGTTGTAAATAACGATAAACGAGTTCGGAACGCGTTAATTGTTATAGCAGTGACTAGTAGCGGTGACAAGTGGTAGTGACAAGTAAGCTTCAACGTGTTGGTCCAGTTAGTCTGAACTAGATCAACGGTGGCCGAGCAAGGGATTTGTAAAATTTATTTGCAAGCCTTCTACCTCTTTGTTTTCTTGTTCGGTTTAAGAAGTATCGATACAGGAAGTGACTCTCAATTAAATGTATATAATAATAATAATAATAAGCAAATAAGCCTGACATAGTGGTGATAGATCGATTGGAGCGTCGGGCAATCATTGTTGATATCACTATTCCTCATGACGAGAACCTCGTGAAAGCTGAAAGAGAAAAACAACTTAAATATTTGGATTTAGCGCACGATGTTGTCGACATGTGGGAGGTAGACTCAGCAATCATTGTCCCGATAGTCGTTACAGCCAACGGCATAATAGCCAAGAGCCTCGACCAACACCTTAAGAGGCTCTCGCTAGGCGCCTGGGTCAAGGGTTTGATTCAGAAAGCGGTACTTCTCGACACGGCGCGTATTGTGAGGAGGTTCCTCTCTCTGGAGCCCTAACCACCGGCAGCTTGGGCCCTGTTCCCGATGTCGGTTGGAAACTACATTTTATATTTTTAAATGTATATTTTTTGTTTTTATTGTATATATTTAAAAATATATTTTTATGTAAAAGAAATAAAGAGAATAATAATAATATTCCGGGACATCTCACACACGGTTATATGATCCCAAGCTAAGCAGAGCTTGTGTTATGGTGACCAGACAAGTGATAAACTTACTTATATATTTCTAAATACATACATAATATTACAGATTACAGATAATTTACACCCAGACCAGAACAAATGATCGTGCTCCTCACACAAACAATTGTCCTGGGTGGGAATCGAACCCACGGCCTCCGGTATAGCAGTCAGGGTCACTAACCACTAGACCAACAGGCCCGTCACTTTTATATTATTTAGCTTTTTGAAAAATGACAAAATATGATGTACTTACTGCTAATATGTGGCAGACTTACATCTGAATATTTATTTATTTATTTATTTTATTTCGGGATAAAAAACAGTAGTACAATGCAATGTTATATATGAATATTATACCATACATGGTATTTATACTTTACTTTACTTTATTACACATGGTTTTTATTTCAGGAGCTCATATTTATATATTATACTCATAATACAGAATAATACATTAAAGGTGTTTAGCTTACCTACCATTGATTTAAAATGATGACCATATTAATTTTATTTAGTAACGATTATACAAGTGACATTTAAATTAAATGTAAGTAATAAATTTCCCTTTTCTTCACATCAAAAATTATACTGCAAACATTTAATTAGTAACTAGTATGCTGAATAAAACAACCAACCAACAAATGATTTATCTATCCTGGAAGTAGGTTATCAACAAAACATTAAACTGCTACTGTTCCGGCTACTGCGATAATAATTCAACATGTATTTGAAATATTAGGCAACGTTTTACCACCAAATGTATCAATAGGTACGTTTGTAGGCTAAAATATGAATCAATAAAACTGTTTCATTTCTACTCTAATGTTACAATTAACATGAAATTAATTGACAGTGACAGTGAAATTAAGCAATGAGGAAAAGTGGTGCTATAAGACGATATTGAAGTAGTCAAGGAATGTGATTTAAAAAGTCACTGACCGACAGTTATGTTAACAATAAAGGTCAAAATCAAAATCGAAAATTATTTATTTAACTTAGGCTACAAAGTAGCACTTATCAAACGTCAAAATTATTACAAAAAGGACAGCACCCTAGGGGTCGGTTCATATCCGGCGGAAAAGGCAGCGCGCAACATCGGCCGCGCAACGCCAGAACGAACAAACACACAACAAAATATCCAACCTCTCACACCTGACGCACCAACGCGTCATCAGGTCAGTGTGGAAGGCCGAATGCTCCACCATGCGCCCGCCCGCCTCAGCGTCACGCGACCGACAACACCGCCAGATATGAACCGACCCCAAATCGCCCACCCTTCACCGCTTCCCAACAAACTCCCCAGTAGCACACTGTCATTACAATAAAAATAATAAATAATATCAAATAATATCAATAAGGGACCGCGCAAAGTAAACAAGTGGTTAAGGTAGGTAATTATAATATTAGTGTACCTAATAGCTCAACGCAAGTAAAATACTTTCCGTATTATGTTAGTGTTCGTAGGTTTAAGTAACGCAAAGTAGCACATAGTTCATGAAAATAACAAAAATATGATGATCGTATTTCTTACGGCCATGCGCACAGGTTTGAAGTAGTCGGTATCGACTTCTTAAAAATTCGAATGGTTGGTGTGCTTTGCTTGAAGCAGTTGCAAATGTTTTCAATAATCATGGGTCAGGTAATGCGCGAGAGCTGTCGACGGCTCGCGTAGTCCGTGAGCGTTGATCACTGACTTACTGCTCGAGCAGTTCATATATACGAGCAGGCTAAGTTATAAATACATAAAATATATTTCTGTTAAAATAAATATCATAAAAAAATATTATTTTGTATAACAAAATTCAAACACATAGGTACAGTCTACCACATCTAGCCACTCTAATTCTATTTCCCGGTTCCCCTGACGGCCATTCTGGTCCCCGTACCGGTTTCGATTATATTGACGTCACGGCCTCACAGCAAAAAGATAACTTCTGCCTCCTAATGTAAGGGTTAAGAGACACGCGAGAGACCTGTATCCTTACCATGATCTCTTAAAGTAGTACTGTTGCGGTTGTGGAAACGAGATGGCGCGCTACACTGCGCATAGCGCTGTCCCGCTTACTCAACGGCAACAGTCCTGCTTTAAGAGTTCATGGTAAGCGTGCTGGATAAAGATGGCGACATAACTTACTGACGACTAATAAGGCCGGCTTTACTGGTATTATTTTTGTTTTACTGTTCCACTGTAAATGTTAGGACATAAATTGTGGTTGTAGATAATAAAATAGTAGGGATCAATAGGTGGGCCTTGAGGAATAGGACCAAAACAAGATAAAAGTAACTTAAATTTGAACATGTCTGTGCCGAAATAAATGCTGAAATAAGCTGATGTACACAGAAAATCATAAGTCAAAATTAAAATAATCGTATAAAATAAAATGTCCGATGAAGGTGTGCCTTAGTAGCTATCACATTGGCAAGTCATAATAATCTTATGAGACACCATAAGGTCAAAATCAATTACAACAGTCAATGAAAAAATAAACTTTTATCTTAACCACTAAACTATATGCTGCTTTTACATTGATTGAATTATTACGCACAGGTAAGTACAGTTTAGGTTTATTTTACCTTACTTTGGCAAACACTCCGTACTTCACTTCCCAGATAGCTACCTAGTCTGTAAAAGGCAAATTTATTCAAAACCAATTCAATGTATCGTTTGAACGAAGCTTCAACTTGTAAATTCAAAACACTGCTAGCTCGCAGTTCGTCATAAAATAGTAAGAGCAAACAAACCTTTTAATTCTGCTATAAACAGCGCAACTACTGGTAGTTTTCTTGCTAAAGATATAATACTTAGAACTGGCTTTCTACTAAATAGAATGCATTTTTTATTTTGACTCAATTGAGCTGCTACCTTCAAGATACTAAGAAAGCTTTTTTCTCTACTTTACTTTGACTTTCCAACTAACATCAATCACAAAAATGTTATGTTGCGTTGTTTAAGATTAAATGTAATAAATAAATGCGGACAACAACACATACATTGCTCTGAACCTAAAGTAAGTAGCTAAAGCACTAGTGTTATGGAATTCAGAATCAACGAAGGTACCACAAACACCCAGACCCGAGACAATGTAGAAAAGTTTGTTTCTACATTGACCCGTCCGGGGATCGAACCCGGGACTTCAGAGCTAGCGACACCTTGAAACCGGTGCGTACGCCACTCGACCACGGAGGTCGTCAAGGATAAGGAGAATATAGAATCAATATCGAAAGAAGTTTTTAAATGGGGTCCTTCCATCTCAATAAATAACAGGACTCTACGTCTAATTACGGATAAAAGCAGTAACACAAACGTGTGGTCCGTAGTGCATTAGAAGTATTTTTCCGAACTAATTTATTTGCAGCCAAATAAATCCCCGCTTCAATGGATCTTCAAAATAGATTCACTAAACCAACATCCAAACGTTCACCTAAAGCGGTAAACAAAAGCAACTATTACACAATAAACAAGCGCTCTTGAAGAGATATTCACTATTAGTTTTTCAGACAAATACAGACCAGTAACGAGTTTCCGAACAAATAATGTCGGACGCATCGCATTCTGTAAATCACCACATTCTGCAGTCAGATAGCAATCAGCGTTCCCGAACTTGTGCGGAACCCGAAACTGCAGTTTCGAGTATGTCCGTGTACTGCAAAAACGTATACCGTTTTGGTGATTAATTTTAATTGCCAAACTTAGCGGTGGAAAGTTGTTACCGATACACAAAACAACTAATATTCGTGTAGTGTTACTTCGTTTTTGAATACTGGCGCTTTGTTGAAATGAAGCTTGCAGCTTTTAGATTTATTTACCTCTGACAAGTGCTTGTACTGGTTTCAATTTAAAGGTCGAAGTTATTCTTGTTATTAATTTGACTTTTTAAAGTTGAAATAATCTCTTTAATATTTTTGAAGTTTTGGCAGAAGTTAATTTTAGATACAGGGGAAATATGTTAATAATACACAAGATAACAAAACGTTAAAGACAGCATGACACTAAACTAATATCTGTTTTGAAACGCCATTACAAAAACTTAAAGTGTATTTAATAAAAGAAAAAGTGTCAATGCTACTGACAAACACGGCCAATAACTAGACAAGCACGAAAACCAAGGAGTAAAGTGAAATAAATATCTTACAAGTAGCTAAATCTACCTCATTATAAATAACATCAGACAACAAGAATGTTTTATGTTATTTTAATACACGACTCCTGGTCTAGAACCTAGATCCGTATTTTATGTAAATACTTTGAGAACTGAAACAGGTAATGTTGTTTCATTTATTTATGGTTTAACCTAAACGGTGTAATATATAGCGGTCCGTCTAACACATAAACTTTTGATATTCATTATTTATTTCAGACGGTTTTATAGAATACATAATTAAGGTTTAATGTCATTAAAACTGGTTTTATTATTTGCCGAAAATATAAATGTTATAAATATTAATGGAACATGTTTATCCAAAAAAAAAATCTTTTGTTATATTTCAACTAGATGAGAAACGGCAGCTAACCCTTACAAGTACAAAGGTTGGAAGAATAACCCTTCTGTTTGGTTTTCGACATAATCGGTTAGGCAACCTCAAACGACAAACAAAGAAGATGAACAGTAGCTTCGGATCACCAAAATTACAGTAAATAAAAAAGAATTAAATTAAATGTCAATCATATTTCAGTAAATAAAATGTCGTAGTGGCCTGGCGGTTCAATGAAAGGATTTGTATGCACAAGGTTGCAGGTTCGAACCCAGGCAAGTACCAATGTGGCTTTTTCAAAGTTATATGTACTTTCTTAATTATTCTAAGACACTTCTGACAAACGGTGAAGGAAAACATCGTGAGGAAACCTGGATTCCAAAATTTGGTATCTGAAATCGCCAATCCGCAGAGAGCAAGCGTGTATAGGAAGAGGCCTGTGCCCAGCAGTGGGACGTTTATAGGCTGGATTATTATATATTATAAAAGAGAATTAAATAATGTGTAATATCACACATGAAACTAACGACATAAGCATTAAATCGTAACCACAAAACACAAATGCGCATTTACATTGATTGAATGCATAAAAACTACATCAATCAGGCAAGAGCACACAAAATCAAATACATTGATTAATATAATTGTAAATTAAATTTTGGTCGCACGATATTTAAGCAAAAACGGAAATGTAAGCGAAACAATTCCAATTTGTCACGGTTCGATAGTGAATCACCGATGCGGTGGTAGGTTTCCAATACGATTTCAAAATTAATTTAACATTCAAGTTTTATGTCTATTAATTATTGTTTATTACGTCCTGGTAATTTAATGCGCATTTTTAACCGTGTGATGCCAATAACACCATACTTTACCCCTGGTTAATTATTGTGGACAGACAATTAAGTTTAAAATTAATTTCACTAATTACTTTTCAGGCGGTGTAAACGATATTATGGACATTAAGTATGTAAAAATTGGCTTCTCGGTCCATTAACTGGTTATGGCGTCCTTGGACGGATAAAAGTAGGTTTTATTCTTTTTCTTCTACGTAGCCTTTTTCAAAACTATGTCAGGGTCGGCTTCCAGTGTCACCTGAAAAACTAGCTATATCGCAGCAAGTACTTTACATACTATTATCAGGACTCTTTTTTTAAACTCGATTTGGATAACTAGCTATATCGCAGCAAGTACTTTACATACTATTATCAGGACTCTTTTTTTAAACTCGATTTGGATGGTAAGACAACTATCATAGCTCACAATCTAATCGTCAAGACAAACGTCTTAAAAGTTTTAATCGAGAAACAAATGAATGCTTATACTTACAATCCTCCTTTTCAATATTTTTTAAGAAGCTGCCCCCAATTATTAGGTGGTATGCCGCTCCCACGTATCTCAGGGAGCATTTAAAGTTGTTGGTCTTACCCTGACACCTGATATATTCATTCGGGTCAGGCTGCCGTTTAATCAAGCCATGAGAGCTAGGAAATAGAAACTGCACCTGTTAGTGTACACATTTTACGATAGAATAATCTTTGATGAAATTAGCCGATGACCTAAATTGGATGCTAACAAAGAAATCTTAGAAATACCATTAAAATTTTAACTGATATTAAAACCATCCACTATTAATTTCATATTTCTAAAAATAAAAAAATAAAAATTAATATTTTTAAATAGGTCAAGCTAAAGGCATAAATTTAAACACAAAGTACATAAAAACTAACTCTAAAACGGTTATAACTTTACTTGTTTACTTACTAAACACTGCGCTTAATTTTTAATTGCCAACATTAAAAACAAACTAACTTTGGATTGCGTCACAGTAAGCAAATCGAGCCGGTTTTGTTTTACCTTTTTATTTTAAAACCCCCAGATTCTCTCCTGATTTATAAATGCAATTAATCAGGCTGAAATATCAGCCCAATTATCTCTTTGGATCTCCCGTTTTTTGTTTTTGCTTGTTGTTACCGAATAATGTTGACTTACAAAATTATAGTCGAATAATTGGGTAGTTTCTTTTGTGTTTTAGTTAAAATTTATGGTTCTTTGATTATAAGGTCTATCAGTTATTACGATAAAAAATTAAATGAATCTTAATATAAATGAGATTCAATATAATTTATATTTCAGTACAGAAAATTCTTAATTTAACATAAAACTATTTAGTGACTTCTAATCTATATGTCAGTAATAAGTCAATGGTGTTTTAGAAAAATATAATTTTGCAAGAAATGGTTACACACTAAATAAACAAAAATAAAGTTTCCCACCATTTTTGAACACTTAAAATTTGCCATTCCAATTAAAATTCCAATCTGTTTTAAACAAAACACTCTATTAACATCGACAAGTCACATCTCTAGCATGCTGCCGCATCGATACGAGTTTCCAAAGGTAATCGATTACAGCACAATTCGCGTGGAAAATCAAAACCTGTAGTGAACATGATGGACTGAAGACCGTGACGTAGCACGCATTGTGGTTGACATGGCTATTTGTTCCTACAATGTCAGTGCTTTAGAGGGTACGATACGACTACGTGACGATTGGGACATCCAGCTAAGGAAATCAAAATAATGAAAAAAAGAAACCGCTACGTTAATTGTATGGCAACATAGAAAAGTTTTACCTTATTTTTTGACATTTAATTAGGAAGAAAGTGAATTTGCTTATTAATACAACCGAAATTATCAGGTGTCAGATGATTGTTCTATTGGTTCTAGAAGTTGTTTTTTTTTAATTCAAATGCTTATATCAAAAACTAAAATAAAATGATAACTAATTATCTAAAAATAGTTTTTAATTGACTGTGTGTAAAAAGAGTCCTGAAATCGCCTAGTTGCAATGTCTTTATCAAAAACCATCTAATATTGTTAAGACCAAACTTAAAACCTGCTAGAAAACTGCTAACCAAATATTTCTTAAACAAATTACAAAAATAAAACTCGTAAATTAATATTTACCGCTTACTATCATCCCGTACCATATAAAGTGGCTCCCCGCTCAGTTCAAAGGAGCTTGTGTTACGTTACGGCTCCGCTGAATATCATCATTTTTCCTTGTTACGTACAAGGTGGGTGTTCTCTTGTAAAGTTGCTGGGATTTCCCCTGATGGTGACAGATCATACATAGTATTACTGGGAATATAAAGAAATTCATACTGAAACATTACAGTCTTAAGATCGTTAGGATGCTCTGAACGAAGTAGTTTATTATGTGCGTGTTTATAAGGGATTTGAGGTGGAATGGTAGTCGGTGTTATGCTTATTCTGCTTATGCGGTTACACGTTTATGAACGGTTAACTTTTTTTTTTCATAAGTTGTATTGCGTCTACTGTTGGTCGAAATAAAGTTATTGTTTTTTCTAGAAAACTAGGTCAAGGTTTTAAAACTTTCGGTCGGCTTTTACTACTTTGCTTTGTTTAATCTTACTAAGAACTAATCTTCTTCGTAGCGTATCGATCAATGGCTTTGGCATAGAAGCTAGATTTTTGTGGACCAATACTCAGCCACACAGGCAGCATTATCTGTAGGCTGTAGCGTTGTACAGGACCTCGCGTGTGCAGATGGTGAGACACGCTAAACTAAATTTAATAGTATGCTAAGTAAATTTGACTTTAAAATTCAGCATCCCATAAAAAATACCTTTTTTTTTTCAGTTAAAGACGTAGAAGTTAGTTATTGTGGTAGGCATTCAAGATGATTGTAAAATGAACATTTTACATGAAACTATAACGTATTTATTTTGATTGGAAATGTAATATTCATGGTGGCTTAGCCAGATGTTAGATTGCAATATTGATCAAACAGTTATTAAAGCTTCCATTATTGTATCCTAGATTTATAACCGTTAGTCAGAATTCAGTCATTTTGGGCATCGGGTCATTACCCTCTGAAATAGGGTTGACCCAAAAGACATACATCATCGAATCGGACAGATAATGTAAATTGTGTTATAAATTGTATTCCCAATATTTGTGTTTAGTATTGTTTTAGCTTCAAATAATGTCGCAGTAAAACATTTTCGCTCATCAATCAATCCGATGTAAAAATTATAATCATAATTGAATCCAACACACTAATGTAATAATTCAATAAGCCATACAAAAATAAACGGTTTTGTGTGCAATTATTTACAAAAATAAATTTCAATCATAATTATTTTATGGCGGGTTATGTCAACCAACCCCTGTTAACCTATTGGTATTATAGCCTTGTGGAAGCCCTGAACCAAGGAGGTCGGTGATCACATTTCCTTTAATCCAACATTATCTTAAGTATTCAGTAAAATGGACAATAACAGTTCCGCGCCTAAAGCCAACGAGTATTTCTTTAATTTGAATTTTGATAGAGTTCTAATGAACCTCCTAACAAACTCCTAGAACTTTAGCGTAGAAATAAACGTTATTATAACAAAATGTATTTGTTCTGCCCTCGCCCTTGACAAATATTAATATTCCCAAGTTATTCGGGGCGTTCCTTCAATTAAGTCCCTAACTTAGTTTACCGTTTAGCGTGTTATCTTAGTTCTTCAGACGTTCACAACTTATTTATTCAACTGTCATTCTGAGTTTGGATGTCTCGCTAATTTCTTCTACGTATAACGCTAAGATGTTGTTTTGTATCTGCCTTTGGGATTAGGATACTTTGATATTACTTGATGCGTGCCAATTAGTTTTTATTACTTTTATTAAATTTTGTAGCTATTAAAGTTAGGTTATATTTATTATAAATCGTTATTTAACTTACTTTTTAAATATGTATACATTTTTGAATTCAAATTGGCAAGTAATTTGTTTTCTTAGTGAGTTGTTTAGAAAGTTAAATTAAAAGTTTAATCGGCTTGTTAGTGTTCTTGTGGTATTTAGATTAATTCTCAGATCAAACTGGTAATAAAGTTTATATTAAAACGCATTGAATTAGCCGATCTTTTGATCACTAGTTCAATTTTAATTAGCTAGATTCTAAAGTAATAAGTTAATATAAAGTCTCGTTCTAATTACATTTACTTACCTAATAATCTTACTAGCAAAAAATCCTCCAAAATTACCTTTTTTATTTTTTTCACGATTTGGAAATAGCAATCAAAACATAGACGACAACATTTACGGTCTACTTATAAAGGCATCTAATCACTTTCGAAAACAGTCCCAAACAAAATATTTAAATTTAAAATCCCCACATGGCCGAACATTCGCCGAACCTTTTGAATATTAAAAGCAAAACACGTCACAATAAGCTCTCATTTCAACACAGAACCGTTGTTTCAAACTAATCCTTATCCAGGGCCTCAATTCAGCTATTTTAAATGCATGTCAGTGGTCGGTCAGTGTACTTGTCAGTGTGCCTTTTCGTATTCAGATAAGCCTATAATAAAATCTCATTGAACTCTAAGAGAATGATCGTAATGACCAATTAATGATCGTAATGACAGTTAGCAGAATGCCAATTATCGTAAAAATGACCAAATGAAGCAGTTCATTCGGTCAAAACTACTTTTTACGGATTTTGTTGCGGTTTATTTTTATTTTAGGTCCCGACGTTTCGACACCTTTGCAGGTATCATGGTTACGGGCAGACTCCCGTTTTATTTCAATGTCTAACATTCGCGTAAACCTAAGAAACCAATATCACTCGGTCAATTCAAGCAACTCTTAAATGAATGCGGAATGAGGCTCTAGAGGTGTTCCGTATGAAGTACCATGCACCGTTGCTTTAGGTATCTGCCATTAACGTAATTGCCACTTAAATATTCAAGATGTTGGATTAGACGGGATCCCGTGATCGTGGAAACGCCTCATTTGTATGCGATTCGGAAATTTTGCAGGAACAACATTGGCTCGTGTTGGTTATTTTTTAGACTGTTATGAGCACGTAAAGGGATTAGGGTTGTGCATATGCAAGGATGTGGTGAGTTACTTGGGTTTATGATTGTGTAACAAACAAGCTATGTAAGGAAAAGATTTTGTTGTTTTTGGGGCCTGTTTTTTCTGCCTATCAATTTTTGGATATGGATTTAATTTCTTAATCAAACCAGCCCGTGAGTAGATAAAAAAAGTTCAAGTAATTTTAATAAAACAAAATATCAAAAACAGCAGGTAGAGATTTTCCACTAAAATATTTGTTCGTCATCAAACAATTGCTAATATTAATCAAACTTTTATCTACAATACAAAAAAAATCAGTTAAAACTCAAAACCGTTTAACAAACAAAATGAAATCCGATCATAACAATCGACCATTACAGTAGATTACTCTAACGTCGAATCATTCCTACAAATTAATGTTGACCATCTAGAATGCATCTGTGTGCGTTTAATACGACAGCTGCAAATATTTGCCGATCACGATCCGTTCTCGATAATTGTTCAGTGTTATTTGATCTGGCTTTCTAATCGATTTATTTTAAATTAAACTTTTCTAGCTCCGCCACGGATTTGTGATGGGTTCCGTGATAATGCCAGTTTGTCTTCCCCCTCGGTGAGGATTATAGTTCTGAATGAAATCGATCATTGGAAACCACATATTACAAATCGTGCGTGGTAGTTTAGCGATTAAATATCAAATTCGCATTTTAATGACAATTTTTTTTTTATTTGTTTTATCATACTACTTTGATGAAAGATCCATCATCACTTCTATGCAATAAATTAGTTATAGAAACTTGAGCCAAACTTAGCAAGCTAAGAAATATTAAAATGAATTAATGCGATATTGTATGTATGTGTAGGTATATCATCATATTATTTTATTTACTTTTGCTACATAATCGCCATCTGTTAGTGAGGGTTCAGCTTTAAGTTTAAACAGAATAAAGTGTAACCTAAGACTGGCATGACGTCATAGTCCTGGTCATTTACTGAGACCCCAGTTTCCTGGTGCATATGGTAATTTCAGTGTTAATCGATCCAGAATGTGAGTGATTCAACTATGTACACAAGAGGCCAGTCGACCAGGTTTAGTGAATTTTGTTGGTGACGTCAATCCCGAAGACTTTGATCAAAATAAACTACATAGTAGAGGGTTTTAAAGGCGATCGATTTTGCACTTTGGGTGAAAACGATGGGTTTTGAATAAAGATTTTGGAAACATGACTGAGCTAAATGACAATATTTTTCACGTTTTCGTAAAAGCTTTGTCGATATAGACTATGTTGAATGGCAGAATGAGAGTAATTTTCCATCTGTTAAACAATATTTTAATACTTTCATTAGCTTAAAGAGATCGTTAAAAAAATGACAAATAATCTTTTGGAGAGTAATAAACACATAATGCATTTAAATGAAAATAACCTTGTGTGATACGAAATTCAAATCCACTCTATAGCATAGCAACAACTATAAACACACTGCAAAATACATTGAACATTACAGTCGAACACAACGTTCTGTTTACACAAAAAACAAGCAATGTAAACAGCAAGGTAGCGCGCTTCAATCAGGTCGACTGTCCCAGTGATTGGACGTAATCGGACGGTTTAGGAACGGTGCCCTTCTGTAAACAGCCTTTTTGGTTGACTGCCTACACCTCAGTAGGTGGGACACGCTTTGATCAAATTCAATCTATAAAAGAGCACGGTATTTGAAATTTAGATCGTGGATTTTGGACATGTAAAAAAGGTGATTAAAATCCTGATTAGTATAGCGGCAAAAATCTGGGCGACCAAATCAGTAAAGGCTGGGGAAACGAATAACGGATATGATAATTACGGTCTAAGTAAAGTTTAAAAACAGATTTCATAAAAAAAAATTGAACCAACACAATTATATGTAAACCTAAAGTAAATAAACAATAACATCAATGTTCAATTACAAGCACTGGAAAAAAGTAATTGTGGCGTCTTTTTAACCGACTTTAAAAAAAGGAGAAGGTTCTCAATTCGGATGTTTGTATGTTTTTTTTATGTTTGTTCGCGCATAACTCCGTTGCTTTCCAACCGATTTGAAATATTTTTTTAAAAAAAGCTTACATTGCATTATATTTTACTGTCTGTGGATAGCCGGAAGTACACTTTACTCTTCTAATGAATAAATTAAATTCAGGAACAAATAAAACAAGCATTAACACTAATCGGAATCGCGTTAATTTTTACATTTCGAAGATATTTTCGTCACATTCAATATACGTATCTCGGAGTAAGACCTCTCTGAATTTTTAGTTCCTACGCAGAGATAAACAAGAAAAATATAGACAGTAGGTACTACTTAAACAACCGAATTATCGTGAAGAACGTTTAAGACGAATTTCTTGAGAAATAAGATAAAAATAAATCAGGATTAAAAAGACTAGATAAATTGTAAATGCTTTTTCATTTCGAAACCTTAATTGCTACTCGATAAGACAGTTTTAATGTATTTGCTATCAGTTCTAAATTTCTAATACTTTATGTGAGAAAAAGATATTGAAGGTCACTTCCAAAGAAATCGAAAGATCAGTGTGATTAAGTGGCCCTTGAAAGTTTATCTAGAGTTTAGTTTTCCAAGATGGTGATAAAAAATCCTTGGAATATAATACGCCTACGCTCATCGTCAAGTGATTCTACAGAAGATAGTGTAGGTAGTTCTAAATCTTATATTATCGCTATATCAAACAAAACCCGGAAATTTATGTAAAATAGTCTAATATTTTTTATTAATTTCAGAGTTTTCGATTTATATGTACTGTAGTTTCACGTCTAGTAGAAGTTGTTCTTGTGGGTGCACTGTATTTTTAAAAGTTTTTTAAATTCAGAAATTATGAGGATACTACTTTTTAACCATGCTGAAATTTTACTACATGTCAACGAAAACCTATACTCGCTATAATCTTTGTTAGAATCTATATGCCTAAGTCAATAGTTTAATAAAGATTACCCATCAAACCGCCACAGCCAGACATCGTAAGTACAACACAATCGCTTACCTACGAAATAATAATTAAAAGGTCCACAATAAGTCTCTCACACAGCTCGTCGATAAGGTTCTGTCACAATAGACTAGGAAACAAAAACAAGAGGAGCAAAAGCTTTTGTTCCATCCCAACAATAAGGTAAGTGAAAAAGCCTGAATTGACAGCGGGGAAGAAGAATTCTCTGGATTTGTATGAGACAACATGATGTCCATGTAATAGAAAATGATCAATGGAATTATTGACTCGAACGCTTTAATTTGTGTTCGAGATATTTATGTTGTGACAATGGGTCATTGTTGTGTGGACAGAACAGAGATCTACGAATAGGTGCAGTTAGGTTATGTTGTAAAAGTGCTAGCATAAGTTACATTTTTACATTTTTATGAAGGTAGAATAACGTTACGTAAAATTGAGAATGGAATGATGGAATTTTAAGTTGAATGATAAGATGTTGAATAAAAGTTAAACTTAACTGGCAAAAGAAAGTTGATTAGGCTGTTTTGTTGCAGGGAGATAGTCATTGAGTTCCAGAATAAAATTCCAAACAAAGAAGACAATGAACTGAAAAAAAGTAACCCCCACCAAATTACGTACACAATTTCCAATAAAAACAAAAGACAGAAACGAACTAATCCCTCTCTTTATCTAAGCGATTGAAACGATCCAATTCAAAATTCGAAAGCAATCAGCCGCGTTCCTCAAACGGCAGTCGTTCAAGCGCAAAAACGCCCCGGGTCTCCGCTTTCGTCCGGTGCGATCTTGTAATAACCGACGCAAACCGGTTCCGACCAGTAATATCTCGCTTCAACCAGTTTTGCTCGAATTAGTTAACGGTCTAGGTGGCAGCGTTGCGTGCCCCGACCTCTGGGCCTGTGTGCATATGTAATTGATGTGCTTTTCCCTTCAATTTAACGCCACACGTAAACGGTGAGAACTGAACGTATTTTAACATCGCATTTTTCACGCGAACTATTTAAAGTTAGTCTTTTAGGTGAACTTTTTTAATGCAGGTTCTAGGTATAGCGACGAATTCTAATTTTGAGTGAAGCAACTTAGTGTAATAAGACAGAAAATGTTACATAGTGCTATATAATGTCGATGTTATAAGTTAAAAAAAAAATATCCAGGTACTGCCTAGTAACCATATTACCAAAAGACTAAGCCAAACTAGTTTTTGCGGCCATTCAGCACTTGACGCGACCAGAGGTCTGGCTTGTTTTACGCCCAAAGAATTAGCATAGGTATTTAATGTGGTCAAGCTGTCGTCTACAGAAGTACAGACATTACATGCTGACATTAGAGATTCTAACTAAAATGGTATGGGAATTTTATTTATATTGAAATTGGAACCGAATTTAAGTGCTTGTGTAATACATGGTATTTAATCCTCTTTGACTCATACAATAATGGAAATGTGCCTCATGAAATGATCAATATCCAAGTCCATTTGGTACGGTACCGGTTTAAGTCTACATGGTTCACTCGACGGAGCCAATTCGAGTTGGATTGAGCACGAATCAGCATCCCTGTACACGACTGTCCGTTGGCACAACCAGTTTAGGGAGGGTTAAGCCGATAGTACCCCCAAAAACGTTGATTTATAGACCAACTGCAGTAAAACCTCTTTGGTCTTCAGAAATTGCTCTTCTTTTATTATTTTAGTGTAAAGAAGTATTCATTGACGTATTTGTATTCGTGTTACGTCTGCAGCGCCTTGGGCAATCAGCGACGTTCCCAGCTGATTGGCTAATCCTTTCACTACTATTCGAAATCCAAATATATAAAATATATAATACCAATCGAATTGGAACTTTTTAAATTAAAAAAAGAATTGGTAGTAAAATAATTAATTTTAAGCGTTAACCTGGATACGAGGCCATTAAAAACAAAATGGAAAAAAGGAACGATTTTTCATTGGAAATTTAAAACAAAAAATATAATTGGCTGGCTGAATACTGATCTCCAGTTCGATTTGGCAATCTCGTGCCACGGCCGTACCCGTGAGATCCATTTAGGTAATTGATACATACGCCCCGTCAATTTAACGATGGACTGTTACTGGGGCATTTACCCTGCGAGCTATCGAAAGTTAATTGCGGATAGTTTACGCCTTACAAGGGATAAAAGCGTTTTCTTGCTTGTTGTTACTGTAGCAATTATAATAATATGCCGAGTAAAACTGAGTTTTTTTTTTCAGATTAATTATTATCGTGATAAGAATGATGATCATGACGACATAATATTTTTGAATCACCGAAGAATTATTTTATAATGAAACGTTCCAATGTATATTATTCCTATGAAAATAATGTTCTTAGTTACACGTATATACTTAAGTCAACATTATTTCAGTCAATAATATTCAAGTCAATATTAAATTACAATCCAGCCTATAAACGTCCCACTGTTGGGCACAGGCATCTTCCCATATAGAGAAGGCACGAGTATTGATCACCACGCTTGCTCTCTGCGGGTTGGCGATTTCAGATCCCAAATTTTGGAATCCAGGTTTCCTCACGATGTTTTCTTTCACCGTTTGTCAGAAGTGTCTTAGAATAATTAAGAAAGTATATATAACTTTTAAAAGTTTCATTGGTACTTGCTCGGGTTCGAACCTGCAACCTCGTGCATACAAATCCGTTCATTGAACCTCTAGGCCACCACGACATCTATCTTTTTAATTACTGGTACATAATAATTTATTTATTAAACATACATTATAAATGAGGTAGCGACATAATAAAAGATTAACAAAATTTTATTATTATATTCTCAGTCTCAGAACAAGCAGTCTTCAATGTATAACACGCACTTAATTTCGCAAAACCAAAAAGATTCGCCGCTCTTTTTTCAAGGCCATACATAACGAAGCAGGCTAGAATAATGGGCCTTATATAAAACATAAAGCTGCCGGTAATCATGTCTAAACACTGTTATTAACGGCTTCCCATCGTATTCCCAAACAAATAAAAACAAAAAGATTCTTCTTCAAAAGCTGTGGTCATTGTTTTAAAGATTACGCATCTCACTCACCTCTGTTGGGGCTGCGTTAATGGAAGGAAGTTACGAAGTTGCGAAAATTACTTTTGTAGAGTGTGAAAAGATGTTGTTCTTCCCAACGGAGTAGACAAATATAATGTACATAGTATATCACACCATGAAATCCTCTATAGCATCTCGTTTTTTTTGGTGTAAGCATGTGTTAGTTGATTTTGTTAGTGATAGCAGATTTATTGTTTTTTTTTTATTAGGGAAACAAACAGATACTATATAAATACAATTACAATCACATAACCAACACATAATCCAAAACAGTTTCCACACTTAAACAATACATTCGCGCTAAGAACAATGTTTAAACAGGTATGAAAAAAAATATGTATATTTAAGTATCAAAAATAAAAGAGTTATATCTAACTAAAAAATCTCAAATGTTGAGAGGAACCAAACAATCTTGTATGTTTTTTTTTAAATTTAGGAAAAGAAAGGTGAAAAATATCTATAAGGGTATTACTATTACCGTTATTTATAAGATCATTGTACAGTCGTATAAATGTATAAATGCGGACAACATCACATACATTGTTCTGAACCCAAAATAAGTTGCTAAAGCACTAGTGTTATGGAATTCAGATACAACGAAGGTACCACAAACACCCAGACCCGAGACAATGTAGAAATGTGATTTTCTACATTGACCCGTCCGGGGATCGAACCCGGGACCTCAGAGCTAGCGACACCTTGAAACCGGTGCGTACGCCACTCGACCACGGAGGTCGTCAAATTTATAACTATCGGCCGCTGAGAAAATGCGTTCCTGACATTTGGCAGTTGGTCTTCATAATATTAATAATATCATAATCTTTTAAATCTTTGGGTTGTAATTACTTTTTGACCCGAACTTGTAATCGTAGCACTAAAATGGATAGCCCGTACATAGACTGCTTGAGTAGTTAGCATAGATCAACATGCACGGACTGCTCGAGCTGTCGACCCCTCTCGGTTACCCATCCACCCGCGCCCTTCATTAAATGTCGCTCGTTTTTTGTTATGTTGACCGCTTGAAGGAGTCAAACTGCTTCAAAATTAAATAGTTCGTGTCCGGGCGACCTTAAGTTTTGAATCTAGTTCTAGACTGTTAAATTATAATGTTAGCAGTCATTCTTCACTTAGAAATTTACATGTGGAAACAAACAGAAATTAAATTACTATTTAAGTAGAATAATTAACGTTTACAGAAAGATATTATTGGAAAAGTCTTCTATACTTTTCGACTACCATTTTTATTCAAATTAAGACCATAAAGGCGATATGGGGATCCGATTATATTTTATTAGCACCATAAACTCAGTAATAAAAATAGTCACTTTACATTTGGTGGGATCGTTTTCTAGTTACAATAAAATCTTTGGGACTGAAGCATTAACACGCCACGTATATTCTTACATACGAACTCCTTGGTTAAACTACTGTAATAATATAATAGTTCATACAAGGAGGTCGTATAAAATTCGTGTCACAGCGACAATCATGCCGACTGGGCAATCTCTTTGAATTGCTAGAACGTTGGAAAAAGTTCAACTTTGATCAAAATTTTAAGCCCGAGATTTTAAAATGCGAGAAGATTTTTGTTTAAGTTTGAAATTGGAGTTCCTTTTTGTTTTTTGTTATTTTTCGGTGTGGATTGTTATGGAAGTTCTTTTATTGAATTGGTGGTGAGTAGTTTGTCTAATCTAAGTTTTGAATTAAAGAAAATATTTTTTCTTATAATTATATTTATCTTGGTGAAGGAAAACATCGTGAGGAAATATGGATTTCATTTTTTTTAAAGGGAGTTAAAAATTCCTGTACCCAGCGGTGGGACGTTTGTAGGCTGTTATCATTATTTTATATTTAGTAGAATACTTAGTAGAAATAAGGAGTAATAAACACCAATGATTTTATTATTACGTTAAGGCACTATCTATTGTACTATTTCCGAAAAGAACAAAAACAGCAGAATTATAAAGTATCCTTCAATAAACTAGGTTAACAGAACTCATAACTTATTCAAAAGAATCCATGATCTATTTCTTTCAATAGTGAAACAAATCAAATTCATAAAGTACTAGACTACGTTGAAATGCAATTGTATAAAATGCAAAAATTTTCTCATATACTGTCGCGTTCTACAAAATAAAATATCTTGGACGGACACAGTTGAAATAAAGCTTTGTGAAATGGACTGAAGTAGATTGGTATAGTGAAACTGGAAAATCGATTGTACTTATTTAAATTTTTGGGAATTTTTTTACGTAAAAAGAACTGCGAAACAATACAATAATTATTAATGTTCGTATTATTTTCGAGACATAAATTCGCTTTAACGAAACATACGACTTATGTTACTGATAATATGACTGACAATAATAAAATTAATTTAAAAATAATAACAGTAAATAGTTTAAATAAACGATCTAATTTTTAGGCGCACATATATAACAGCACAATTTTTAGGTACAACATAAGTACCTAAGTATATACACTGACCACAAATAATACAATAATTTATTATTGATTATTTAGTTAACAATATTAGGTAACCTTTAAGCTAAATAATCAATTTCTAACTAAACAATCGATCAATACACCACCAATCCCAGATAACACATCAGGTAGACCACATTTCTATTCTACCATAACTAGGAACCGAACCTCGAACCTCATAAACACACAAATAGAAGCAGTAACGGTCTGCGAGTCAGATTTATTTCAACGTTACGTCGAGCCTCAAGGAAAATTGCCCAGAAAAAGGTCGCGAGAAATATTTCAATATGGCTCCCAGATTTTTTACGATCGTCATGTGTTCTCCTTACGATTGTGCAGAACCGCAATATCGGCTATACTCTCGTTTCTATTCCCTTTTTGTTAGTTTATGGAGCGTTTAAAGTTTGGA
Organism: Autographa pulchrina; assembly: GCA_905475315.1. NCBI lineage: Eukaryota > Metazoa > Arthropoda > Insecta > Lepidoptera > Noctuidae > Autographa > Autographa pulchrina. The sequence continues at coordinate 12,597,904 of FR997771.1, read as the reverse complement.
GTTCGTTTGAGGTAAATGAGGCTTTTAGTTATCATGTCTTGAATTTACTATAGTTATGTGTTGTACTAAAAGTATGTTAACTGAAGGCCTCTGTCACAGAGTAAGTATTAACACTTAAGAGTCGGGTTTCCACATTAAGGTACAAACGAGATCTTTAATCATAATGTTAAAATGTTGGAAGTACCTATGCACAATCATACACATAATATATAAATTTTTCACCGAAATAAATTACAGTATTTCAGTTCTTTGCAACGTTTCTCGAATAATCGTAAAAAAAACAACACACATATTCCTATCAATCAAATATGACACTTTAACAGTTGATTAAAACACAAAATTATCAAGGATTATTTTTATTCCAGGAAATAATGATAAAAAGAAAACACTGCTTGATGACTCGTCATTAAAATGTTGATCATTAATAAAATGTTTCGATTCACGAGAGAGTTATCGACGCCCTCATTAATTTATTTCAACAGGTTCTTTGTGTTAATACAGAAACACGAAGAGATATGCGGAGAATAATTTACTGTAGAATATAAGAGAATTTATGTTTTTATTTATAGACTAGCTGTGCCTGCAACTTCGTTCGCGTGGATGACGAAGCTTATCAATGAGTCTTTAACCATTAAGGCTGCACACGCGACGGAAGCTTAAAAAATTGAGTAACTTCTTCCGTTTTCCCAACATTTCCCTTCACTGCTCTGCTCCTATTGATTGTAGCGTGATAAAAAGTAAACTATAACCTGCCCAGGAGTATGAAGAATAATTGTACCAAGTTTTGTTAAAATCCGTAAAGTAGTTTTTGTTTCTATAAGGAACATACAGACAGACAGACAGACAGGCAAAAATTTTACTGATTGCATTTTTGGCATCAGTATCGATCACTAATCATCCAGCAACAATTTTTATTTATTTTAAACAGATTGATGATCAACATGAACATATTTACCGATATCAGATTGCTTATAAGATGCATGCGACTTATTTCACCAATCTTCTTGGGAAATATGCAAGCATTTAATGTAGGTTCTTGTAACTGTTAATAAATTACATTAATGAAATAAAATGTATATACTTTTTTTTAATGGTCGTTCTTCTTGTAGTCAACGTATTTTTTGTCAGAAGTTATTTTTGGTTTAATCTGTTGTGTACCTAGCTTGATCTGATTAAATACCAGAAAAATATAAACAAGGTGAGTGATAAAATTTATAATAACACACATAATCCACCAACTATTTGCGATCCCGCAAAAATCATGAAAGAGCTAAATTCAAAATGAGATTGTTTAAAAAAGTTAATGGGGTAATTTCGGGAACGCAATCTCATAAAATTATTTAAACGTTCTGTAATAAAAAGGCCATACGGCTGCCTATAAAGGCCTCTTAATTGCGTATAGAAGTGCTACCGACCAGATTTCTTTTAAACCGAAACAATAATTTATAATTTAGCCTGAAACGCTGAAGGTATAAAATTTACACATACGAGGACAACAATAATAAAAATCATCATCTCATCATCTGCCTAGCCTTTTTCCCAAGCTATGTTGGAGTCGGCTACCAGTCTTACCAGATTCAGCTGAATACCGTATTTTACACAATACAATAGTTAAAAAATAAAATACAATAATTAAAAATATAGGACTAATTATTTCAGACTCTCACTAGAATTATTATTAACAACTTTAACGTCAGAATAAAGCAAAGAAATGGTGTTACGTCTTTTCCGTATTACTGTTTATATTGTATTTTACTAGTTTTTAAGAAGACATCTTAAATTATGAACATGTATTTATTTGAAAGGATTTTTGTTCTACAATATGAACATGATTTAACAGTCTTTATAGATAAAAATCGACACTTAATTATTAAATTCGAATTACACTGAAGTGATTTTACTAATTTATAATAAAATCTTGATCTCTTTTTTAACCATACCATGATACAACATCAAAATATAACTTCTAAAGAAGCCAGTATTTCAGCTTAGAAACCAACAATCTCAATGAGATCTGAATCTCATTACCGATACAGCGTTCGAATCTTAAACTCTAAGCTTAAACGATCTAAAGCAGCGTTTACGCTTACGAGCCAAGCTCGAGCAGAGCACGAGCTAAACACAACACAGTGTGAACTATTCTAACTTACTTAGGAGCGTCGGTCGAGCGTGAGCCAAGCGTTTGGCTCGAGTTCCACTGTGACTACGTTCATTGACGGTTTTTACTGTATTGTCTTTGAATATAGATATATAAGGAGGATATGAGAGAAAGAAATATACTATAATAAATAATAACCCACTAAGACTAGCAGAACGGCTCGGCTTGTGCTCCAGAACGGCTCGGCTTGTGCTCCGCTCGCGCTTGTCTCGTAAGCATAGATGCTGCTTCACAGAACACCAAGTTAACGTTTTAAGTATTATCATTGGTAAGTACTAAAAGACACGAGACATCGTGAACATTCACTTAAAGCGTTCGTTTAAGTTCGGACACGTTCGCCCAGTGATTCTTCAAACCATTCCTCGTTCAATCGCTTTTTGAAGTCGAGTGGTCGACAATAGATACTTGAATTAAATGAGGAACGCTTTATAACTCATTCAATTTTAATTAGAAAGTCAGATCTGTGTTTAAATTGTATTGTGTGTTTTTGCTGCACTGAAAGGTATTTTAGCTCATTCTATCCTACTGCTGAGCAAAGCTTTACCAAAGTCCTTCCATAGCTCTCACTCTTTCGCCACCTCAAACCAGCCAAAAGGTATGTGGTATTTTTTTATTGTGAGTTCCATATAGAAAATCTGGAGCCCGAATTAATAATAAAGTCCAGAGAAATTGCGTTTTAAACCTATAACGTCAAGCCCATTATAACTAACTTTAACCCAATAATCATTAAAAATAATACTATTAAAAGTTGCTAACCTCCTCATAACAAACAACTCCAGTTATCAAAGTAGTATTATACCATAACTTCTGAACATTTCAGTGTGTTATTTCCCTCTACGGGCTCTTTTAATTACTCTCGGCCCCTACATGTATCATAAATTCTAATGGAGTTCAGACCTCACCCGGCTTGCCCTGTAGCACAAATTGCATTTTAGAATTTAAACGTACAACCAACATTATCCTCGTGATCGAAAATTTAAATTTTGATATACGTATGCCTCAATATTTTCATTTTGGGGATGATAAAGTATGCGTCGAATATGTGTGGGTCAGACTGTTTTACAACATTGTATTTATTCTGTCCTTTTTAATTTTCTGTTTTGTTTTTGGCAAGTAATTTACAGTTCAAATGTGGTGCCTACTGACAACGTTATGAATTCCAATATAAATTACTATTTACCTACCACCTTTTCACTTATCTGTTGATTTGTTCTTTTTTTGTACTTACATAATAATTTTTCGAAAAATATTTAGTCATACAAACATAACTACTTCCTGACCACGACTAATTCATAAATTAGAGATAAATATAAGTGTTGTCATGGAGTACAATATTACATTCATAATCCCATCATGATCTTCCACAGCCCTTGACCTCCCACTGCTGGGCATAGGCCTCTCTTTCCTCCTGCCATTCTCTACAGTCCTGTAGTAGTATCGTGTGTAGTCTCGTCCAGACTCGACCCGAATCCTAACCCAGTATGTCTAATTCCTACATACTGGAACAGGATTCGGACCTTTAATGTTAGAGGCTCCTTAAAGTTACTCAAAACACATTCTTGTTTTAGAGAAGGTTTCAAAAAATCTCCTAAACCAAACGAAAATTCTAACCTAGTTTTAGTAAATAATCTCAGTACATTACACCTATTAATGCATGTTTGCTAATGGATTACAGATACGCGATATTAGAACAGCAACATGATAATACCCTGGGAATCGGAGCCTGCAGTAAATATACCAGTAATTCTGACTCAGGCTTACGTACCAGATGACGTATAATTGTATGCAATATTATGTGCATGAATTACATATAACATAATATACATTATAGTTTAAGCATGGCAATAGTAAATTTTATTTTTATTTTTATATCGGTTATCTATATACATATAATAAAATGGTAGGAAAGTCAAAACTGTACATTGAATATTTTTTTAAAAGAATACTTGGGGTATAATCTACAATCGATACCGAAGCCAAAAATATAGTTTTTAGAATTTTTGTCTGTTTGTCTGTTTGTCTGTTTGTCTGTATGTATGTCCGGGATAATCTCAAAAAGTACTGCATGGATTTACTTCAAATTTGGCACGAATATTATTTAGAAGTCGGGTCAACATATAGGCTACATATTATCACGCTATCACTTATGGGGAACGAGCAGTGAACCTTTATTTTTTCAACGCATTCTGTAACAACGTGTAATCTAACGACGCATATTTTAATGTTGTTCTTATGTTGACCATGTTATAAGGTAGCTTTACACTATAAAAATCACGCAATATAAGTAACTTAGGCCGATAAACATAATTAAATGAATATAGGTAGTATCAAGACATTTTTAAAGCAGCGCCATCTATGATATTTCAAAAACATCAAGTCGAATTACATGTGTAAGCCCTTTTTGGATATAAATAATTTAAATTTGATCATGTTGGCGAGGTTACAAGTTGTTTTTAAAATTCATAGATGGAGTTGTGCATTTTCTTCTATACATAATACCTACATATACAATACAGTTTTCGGAAAATCGTAGACGGTTGTTAGCTATGTTTAAGCATGCTATTACATTTAGCTGATAAGGGGTGGAGCTTTAAATTTCCAAAATCATTTTCTCATCTGCACACGTAAATTGGTATTATTGACATATAAACAAGGGGTAACTAGGCAGACTCAGGTAGCCATAGCGATCAAATAACTTCATTTTGATTGAACTACACATACTTTTCGGAAAACTAGCTGTCGTAGTTAACAGATTGGTGGTTGAACGAATAGATTTTAATATTACTGCTGCAAGTTCAAATCCAGTTGTCAATGTTTGTGTATTTTTTGCGTCCATTTTAATAAATAAGTTTGAATATTTTGTTACTCAAGTTCAAATCTCAGTAGAGCTAACCCTTTTTGTGTTTAACTAACAAAATGCTAAAAAAGGGACGCCATTTTTAGCATTTTGTTAAAATTATTTTGTGTTTGTATTCACTATTTTCCCATAGGTAAGTTAGTTGCTCATTGCTGATCAAGCATATCTTATACTGTAAATTAATAATAGATTTATATCTATAGCCAGGACATTAACGCTCAGTTACTTCTCACTTGACAACATAAGATTCCTCATAGATAACTTTAAAGATGGTTAAAAACTTTAATCCACTTTTTAAATTATTTTTCTAACGTAATGTGTAATGTTTTCTGTTGGTCGCCCATAGTATTCCATGGACAAGATTTTTTTGTATTTGTTATTTCTTAATTCTTTATTGTACACACTTAAACATTTTAAATATATACATTAATAAAAGTCGATGTACAGAGGCGAGCTTAACTCAACATTATTTCTTATTGTTTTTACCCAAAAATGTTTTTAAAACACAATCTTTAGTGTGTGCGAACTCTTAAATACTCATTATAAGATAGCTGGCTACTCATGTACGTTTTGATGCGTGCAAGATTTTTTGTTTATTTGTTTAAATTTCATAAAGTTTTTGTATCCAATTACCGAAAGGTTGGCTCAAAACCTTAAGTAAAATAAACTTTCTATCGAATTCTCTACATTTTAAAATATATACGTACGGTATTTGAGCCCCTCACCTTATGCTGGGCAGAATAAAGTGACTTTATTGTAAGGGATATAGCCTCCGTCTTTGATAAGGGTAAAATGAGATTGTCCTTGGTCAGCTATTACTTATTTTTCTAAACAGTTAAAAATAATTTTAAACACAGTTTTGGTAATTCTGCCCCTGCGCCTCTCAATACATACGTCAACTTTTTGTAACTACCTCCTCTTTCAGTCTCATGGGTCTCAGGTATTCCTTTTTAACATGAAGTCACTGCCTATCTGACATCTCCTCTCAATTATAATGCGTAGTTCAGTATTTCTTGATATGGAATTTCGAATTTCGGAGTTCTGAACCAAAATCTCGCGCAGTCTTACTAGGGACTACTGTATTAATTAGAACTATGGCATAAGAAAAATAATTGTAACAAAAAAAAAAATATGTCAGCATAATCGTCAAACTTAACCTACAAAGTCACAAAGCCGAACCTATTTGTCGAGTGCAAATCAAACCCTCGACTTAGTATAAAACCGACATATGCCCAGAAAGCCATTGCTTGGTTAGGTTCGACTTTGTGACAGAGATCAATAGGTTAGGTTAGGTTAGATATTGTGACCTTGGAACAGAGCGAGCGAAGCGAGCGACGACATATGTTATTCAAAATTAGTCTTTATTAGCAATTACGTTCTATTTATAGATGATGACGTCAACGTTGCTAGGTGTTTAATAACCAGTTAACTACTCAATGTGTTATACCTAAAACCAACATTTACCAGCTGACAGCGGTAAAACCTAGCATTTACTAAATTCGAATGGTAAGAGCCCGAAAAAATCGTCCTATCTTCAGAAATACTTACTTTTACCAACTCATGTCGGTAAATGCTAAGCCTTACGCGTAAATCGTAAGGTTTACCTTAGTTCAAGCTTTTACAGTAACATATATATCGAATAGTGGACTACATAGGAACATGAATCCAGCAAAACAATGTGTTGGAGTTTTGAAAATGTGTTTTATACATTTTTAAATATTCATAAAGAACACCCTGAATTCGATTTATTTGTGCCATACGGAAAGTTACTCGCAGTAGGCAGTTCGTGTTGGTGGCCTTCTATATAACAGTCAAAATATTTATGCATAAAGATGAATGATATAAGCGAACAACGTCGCGGGTACAGCTAGTGATTAATACTTGTGTGAGTAGTAAAAAAGGCTTTACGCAAAATCCCTAAAAGCTAGACCTAACCACTGATACTTCACGCTATAAAAAGAAGGGTACCATATTTTGGTGACCCCATAAAGTATTTTTTACGCGACGACTTTTATTACAAGCGTGGGACTAATAAAGTTAGGTTGTTACATTCCTGCCAAAGTTGCATCGAAATAATTCAATGGTTTTTGATAAAGTCGTAAAGCAAACGTGCTCGTGCCGTCAAACCTTAGATCATAGTGCGTTGTTAGTACTTTTGAATTCGCTGATTTGCTGTTTGAACGCGAATATGTAGTTTTGGTGTTGAAGTTAGGATAAGAGAGCAGTGCTGGTTTGAAGTTGGCCTTCTGTGGTTTATATTTACATTAGCAGGAAATACCAGTATTATCAATCTAGCTGTTTGTTTTTAAAAATATAAGCCATTTTACAATCGACTTTCAGCATTCAGCTAAAATCTCAAAGACTTCAAATTTCTGTATAAATTGCATTTTCATTTAACCTTTTTTTTTATAAAATACAAAAGTAATTTGTATGTTTTCGTATTGATATTAATATTTATTGATAGATTCATGATCAATCCAATTATTATATTAAACGCTGTCGGTCAAAACGATGTAAAAACCTAAACTACCTTTTAGTTTAGGTTTGTACATCGTTATTATTCAAGTCCTTGTAATCCCCTAAAACACTCAATGTTAACCCAAATTTCGTCTGGAAACTGCAAACGCAGTATTCCCCTGAACGCCTTATCTTATGATCCGACGACGAGCGATTTCGGTTACCAGCTTAATTTATGCGCTGCACTTCCTTACTACCAATCAATATTTTACATGATTGCACAAGAAATGTGTAATTTTAGGATTATACATAATGTGAAATTACATATCGATGGGTCCTATGTATAAGGGCCAGACTGCAAAATCACAACTTTACAGTAGGCCCACAAAGTATCAATATGGTATAACTTAAAGATGGTAAAACCAAGTTTAATGAAACTTTGCAGGCTTACTTTGCAAGCTATTCTCTTTATGTAAAACAAAGTAATATTTTTTTTTATGTTTAAGTTTTTATTTTACCTCAATTTGACCCTTCTAAGTGAGTTTCGGTCTGAATTTATTTTATTCTATGAATTTAACGAGCAAAAATAAAAAAATATAAATCTAAAGAAATGTAAATATATTTGTAGGCCCTTATTAAATACTCGTCGAATGGTAACTTACAATATTTTGAGCTTCAAGCGTATAACGACCATTAAACATATTGGCCTTTTTACGTTTAAAATCACGCTACATAGGCCTTTCTACTACAGAAAAAAATACCATTTTCGTGTATAAATTGTAAATTTTTTTAAGCTCACATTATGAACCATACTAATAACATGCGTTTTCCATAAAAAAAGTAAAAATGGCCAAATTGTTAGTTTGGCCCTTTTACATAGGACCCATCGATATATAGTTCCTATTTATACAATGAAATCCTCATGAAAACTACTGAAAATGCAATGGTCGCAGTAAATTGATTAGCACAAAATCTTGTTTACTCGATAAGCAGAATATTGATAAAAAAAATACATTTAAATATTTCAATGAAGTTCATAAGGGGCGAACTCTGATATATCCTTTGAAACACAATATTTTTTTAAATAAACTGAAATTTGCGGTCATTGGGCGGAAATTGACGGTCATTTAAAATGCAACATCTTGTTTTCCGAGACACGAAGGGATGTCAGTATGTTAATCAATGATTGACGATCACTCAGTCACAGATTGACCTTACTTAGCATTTAACTTTGATCAACTGACGTCTTTAACTTATCCAGGAATCTCTCTAATACCTTAATTTAATCAAACGCATAAATTTCCCTTGAGGATTCCTTTAGGCGAGTCTCAGAGCTGTTAGCTTTGTGCAATAAACTCGGGGCAAATAAAGTATGTGCTTAACGTAATAGTGCATGGACGGGCCAGTGCATACCTTAGCTCAGTGGTTCTCAAGGATTCTCAGTTACTGCATGTTTGAAATGACTGACCTTTTCGAGGAAATCTGTTTGAAGGTTATATGTTTATTTCTTAGAGAGAGATATGTATTAAAATATGAGTAAGATTCTTGTATCTGAATATTTGACACTTTGAGAAAGTTATTCTCTATTTCCAAAATTATTATTTATACGCCAGAATCTTTTAATTGTTTACCAAACTTATACAATGACAATCATTATAATTTATGATACGATTCAAGATTCGATAAAAGAAAAATATGAAAAGGAATATTACATGTATTTATCGTACTGCCGGTTAGAACAAAAATAAGAAATAATATTAGGTACTTATTTTTTTTCGACTTTGTGAATAAGCCCACTAATGCGCTTTAAAACTTTAAAACAAATAAAACTTTGAGAATCAGTGTCCCAATGTACTGTAGTGTAATTAACGATGCAACCGAGTATGAGGCACTAAGTTGTCGGCTGTTATCTATTAGTTCGGCCACTACTAACTGACCAGAGGGAATGAGCATTATGCTGAAGATTTACTACCTTTTTTGGTTGCAATACGATTTTAATTATAATGGTGATTTTAGGTGCTAGAAACATAGTTCTCCTCCATTCATATAGAGATTAGTATTTCCTGAAAAAAAAAAAGACGAAAATTGTTCTACAAAGATCAAACTACGTCAAGTCAAATGATGCAAGACATTACATTTCACAAATACATGTAACTTTACTTAAGAATTTTCCTAGATTACTTACATTTTGAAGTATGATTGATCCAAAACATAATCTTAGCACAATTTAAAACATAATTATATACAAAAAAAAAAGAAATAACAAAATACCCGATAAAATCTACTTAATACGAAAGACACCTCAAATAAATTGTAGTAATAAGATGGTTCACCTCCAATCTTCGTAACACAGCGCCTATATGTCTTACCTAATGCCCAATATGTCTCGAGTTCGACTCCCATTTAATGACAGAATGTAGCGTCACTCGTTACACCATTGTTCGAGCGTGCGGGGAATTCCGATTGCTTTGACAAAAGGGGGTGACGCCACACCGCTCTGAGAGACACTTAAAGATGGTGTATTATATCTATATGTAGGTGATATTGTATGTGTGTCAAGTTTTGGGAACTCGCTGTGTAGTGCTACGGATAATATTAGAGAAACAAAGATAAAATGTTTCATTAGATTTTTTTAGGTGACAAGTCTTTAGTAATAATATTTAACGGGAATTAGCGCGCACATGCATAAATACTTTTGGGGCTTGAAATTTTGACCACGTCTGCTTGCGACCACGGCCGGTGTAACCTGGTCGCAACGTTAAGCCTAAAAAAAAATATGCATGTTCGCGCTTATTCCCCCTAAATAATATTTCTATAATCATGCAGTGAGATATTTAAAGTTAGTACCGCGAGAGTCGTGTATAAAGTAGTATTTCTACCACATTTAATTAAGAGAAAAAAAGGGTACTTGCATTTTGACCAAACACGTGTATCTACGTGTATAACATTCTATGAATATTCGAATACGCTACAAAAGCAAAAAAGTGTTTTAATGACAACTATTAAAATGTACACTTAAAATATATTTTATTTCGTCGCAAATAGAATTCGTGTGTTTCACCTGTGCAAACATTTACGTTAAATCGATTGCACTGTTAAAATAACAAAATCGTTGAAAACATTACTGCCAGCAATATTTGGGCAATAAAACCGTTTGGACGACGTGTGACGAGTTGTTTGATCAAAGCTATGTTTGACAGTTCCGACACGATTTCGAATATGCAACACAATTTTGGCACAGGACCGTAGAAAATGGCACGAAAAAGGGGTGGCCTATGCCCAGCAGGGGGAGGGCAAGGGCTGTGGATGATGATGAACACAATTTTTAGTGTGTAACCAACTAAGTATCGGTATTCGAATGATTTTTTTATTTAGTTTTTAATTTTAATTTAGAAAAGTAACGGTTCATTTGTAAATTAAATTAGAACTGCTATTAAAACTGGTATATTTTATAGGTTACTTAAAAAATTTTTTTCGAATAATTTCTGTAGTTATTTTGTTACATTTTATTTTAATATAATTTAATTTATACAAAACACAATTTTAAACACACAGAACAGTTATATGTTTGAAATGAAAACCAAGAGCAATGCGTAGCATCGGCGTAGCTTTGACGTAGCGGTAGTGAACTACGCCCGGCTACAAAATGTAGCACACGGAATGTAGTACTACGAAAAGTTGATTAACCTCAGTATGTTTATGATTCAGGTAGCCTTTTTTCATTAGACACAATATTAGGTTAATTTAATACGTTTTAAATAAAATGTATAGTTTGGAATATACGACGAAGGCGGCCATCAGAGAAGAGTGGCGGCGTGTTGTGAAGCTTGCCACCAACACCTGAAGTTATGACCACGACCACTCTGTCAAGAGTGATCCCGACAAGGAAGAAGATATAGTTTGGAATGGGTTACCATACCTACGGAAATATAAAGTTATTTTCCTTTATATTTCATAACAGTATTGTAAACAATACTCCATAGCAACTGTAAATAGCAAGCGCATTAAGTAGAAATGGCTCTCTAGTCCACTTACAAGCAATGCACTGGACCGCTTGCGTTCGAGTAGCGTTTGAGTAAATATTACAAATTCTAATATTGCCATTTCTGTGTGGCCGTTATAATGTTAGGTAGTGGATTTAACAGCTTTATGTAATCACGTTGTTTGGTGCATAGAATTTGCTGTGTGCGTTATTTAGTAATTTAGAATGTTATAATGTAATCTGTATCTTAATTTGATAACAGTGCAATTTCAATAACTTCTTCTAAAATATTATTGGCAATATGAATTTAATTGGAAAAGAAAAAGAAAAAAGAGAATGTCATAAACAACACAGCTTAGACATCTACCTGTTTGATATAGATATCTACACTAATAAAATGATAGTTTTTAGGTTTCGGTACAAAAATATCCATTTTAAGATAATTTATTTTATAAAGTTTATTCATTTCTGAGTTTTATTTGGTGATTGAAAGAGTTCAAGCAAATAAATAAAATTAAAACGGAAATATAAATAAACTGTTTATGTTATTTAAAGCAGCGTAGTAGCAAAATTATTAAAAGTTAAATACAAAAGAATACCAAAAAAAGTATTTTTCCGAGATTTACGCGAATGTTCGACATTCAAATAAAACTATCCGTAAAAATTTGTATTATTTCAATAAAAAAAAGTTAATCTTAAAGTATCAAAAACATACACACCAAATTCGCAGCAGTTCGGTCAATTCCCCGCGAATCTCGGCGGAAACGCCCGAAGTTTCCCGAGGGAGGTCGAGCGCCATCGCCGAACCAACTGCAACCGCCACAGAACAAATTCAATTTCGTTCGTTGTCGTATTTGCCCAGTCCATTTTGGTATTGCCAGATAGTCAAGACTGATAGGAGTAAAGTAGATTTATTCTGCGACACAAATAGATCCGCCGTTTTTAAGTTAACGCGTTTATTTGAGTTTTCTAAGGGAACGATCTAGGTGGTCTGGTCTGTGGATTTTTAGGTCTGTGTATTTTTGTGTGAGACTGTTTTTAATGTATGAATTTTGCAGTTTGTATAAATGCAAAGTTTGAAAAAAAGATTAGATATTGGCCTTGATAAAATAAGATATTATTATGTAACAGTATCATAGACTAAACGTTTTTTATGCGTCGAGAACTTAACTAAAGAGTAAGGGTACAGAAACCTCTCGAAGAAACTAAAAACATAACGTCGGTACTTAATACACTATAAGCTATTTACAAAGAGACTTAAAAACAATAAAACATCAGTAAAGCCCTTCTATTTCGATGTAAATATAGTCAAGTCCTCAAAACCCTTGCTTTGCGGTGGCATTAAAAATAATAAAAGAAATCACTCGACATCTGCAAATAAGGAAATTATGAAACCGCAGCAAAACGACGCCGAGCCTTTGTTCAGCACCTTTTATTCAACGCTCTGAGGTTTTAATCGAAAAATCATAAAGCTTTATTTTGAGTACATTTTTAATTGCATTTGTGATATTAATGAGTGTCTTTCGTACAGGTAAGCTGACTATGGAGAAACTTAAATAGATTTAAAGAAATGCCAAAAAAATAACTATTGTTTTACTGTGTTGTCCTGTTATTTATGAATAAATAAACTAGGTATACATATATGCAATGCAAACGTAGGTATCCAAATATCTATATGACATGGACATCCAAAATACATGCCATAACATTTTGGACCTCTGATTTCCCCATTTTGTATGTTTTTTTTTCTTTAACGATCAATCTTTCCATAATTATTATTCTTAGTCATAAATTAGTATCACATAAACACACAACCAAATTAAATATTTAGTGAATGCGTAAGGTCAAAGATTAACCCAAATAAATCTCACAATATTAAAGTATCATCGTGTGTTATGTAAAACCGTATACATTACAATGTCAGGCTTTAAAGCGTTACATAAACGATAACAATAGACTTTGTATCTGAGGGTCGTATTTGCGACGCTGAGAACTTAATGTGCTTCGGGAAGATGAGGTAATCGGTAAGATACATTGTAGTATTCAAAGGGATGCAATCTTGTGTAAAGATAAAATATTTTTTTAACCAACTGAAAAAGGAGGATGCTCTCAATTCGACGTTTTGGTTTCATATAAATATAATCAGTATAACGGTATCTGTGGCATGGAAGAGCGGAATAAAAAAACTTTTTGAGATAACAAATGACTTGATATAATATCAGAGGTGGTTCCATATTTATGTAATGGCAAAAGTCGAAAAAAGAAGGACCTTTAAAATTTATGTAAAATAAATCGTGATCCGTATCATATTTTTATAAAAAAAAACACAAACAAATAATAACAACTTTAAAACAGACCAAAGTAGAGAAATAAGTTCCTCTATCATTTATATAAAAACTATCATAATAACCATTTAAAAACATCACACACTAAAATCAAACATGAAAACATACCAAACAGTACCACATCTACTTCTTACAAACCCGTTTTGAAAACTACAAACATAATGCAACTCAAATCGCTTAGTGGACCCAATATAACTTAATCGCTTATACGCCCTCATAGCTGTATGGCGCAAACACCACTGTGGATTAAAGGCTCCGGAGCTTAGATAAACACACTCGTAATACGATTTCAATCGTTACATTACGAGCACCTATTTCCATCGGAAAATTCTAATCGCAATTTTAGCTTGATTAAGTTTTTAATTGCTACAAGGAAGTTGATTTTGTTTGTGTTTTTAGTTTGGAGCTTAGTAAAGTTAAGTGTTTAATGAAAATTGTTTCGTACTTTGCTGTTCGGTTTAGTTTTAATTTTTTGTATTGCAGTTTGATTTTAGTTTTGGATTGAATGTAAGACGCAGAAGTTTAGTTTTGTTTTATGTGTAAAATTATTTAGTTGTTTGTTAATATTTAATGTTATGAAGTATGTTGAACATAACTTATAAGTATGGGATAATATTTGAATTTGATGTATACGGTAATAAAACTATGTGTGAATGTAAACATACCAACCTTCGAAAGTAGTATCTTTGTTATAACATACCCAAGGCCTAGATTTTTTTGTACCGGTGGCATTTTCCACATAATAATATTGTCAATAGCGTAACAAAATATTACACTTATTAATATACAAATGTTAATAATAGCATTGTATAAATTATTCAAAAAAATACAGTTAAAACTAATATTTTTTTTTTTCTAATTTAAGTTGTCAGTTTCTTTTCGGTAGAAACGATTTTATAGTGTTTTACGATGTCCTATGTCTTTCATTCGCCTCTCAACATAAGAAGGATTACTTGCTCTTTGACTGATGGGGTCTTATTCCACGAGAGTCACTTGTGTTACACTCGACTTCTTATCTCCCCCTTAAACGTCAAACATTCTAAAAATAAGATGTGTTGTGAAGTAACTCTGTATATAAAACTTTGGTTGTAAATAAAATTGGGCCAAATAATGTATTCGATAGTAAAGTGCAAGAAGTTTGAATATTAGTGTACTTTGATTTATTTAACCCTAGATAGCTAACGTTCCTGGACTTCTATGATAAGCTAACCATTCGACTTTTTGACGACCATTTTTCAAACGTGTTTTTTATTTAAAAAATATGTTATTTTAATTAGATTTATTATATTTATAGGCAATATGGGATGCAAATTAAAGATAATTATAACAAAAATGAATATTTATTTAATTTTTAAGTACTAAATCACAAATCTTAAATGGCACATGTTTCATTGAGATCAATAAGGCACAACTTCTTACAACGACTAAATTAGGAACTATTGTTTAGTAATTTCTACTTTTACTTATAGTATAATGAAGAAAAAAGATTAAAATTATCAGTGAGTATCAAATTACTTAGATTTTTTTGGCACAACTTGGGCAAAAGTCAACCGTATGTTCGCCACAAATAGGAACTCTGCAACTATTGCAGTGATTCTTGGTCATGCGCCTTTTCTTATAGGAACACAAACTGCAGCTTTTCCTTTTCCTTGTTGAGGCATTTTCAAGTATTAGACTACTTCCAGAACCAGATTGTTCAAGATTTTGACCTTGACCTTCAGCGCAATCCTCATGGTTCAAACCCAAGACGTCTCTTATCTTGTCTTTCATTCTACGAGGCATTGTTGGTATTTCTAGTCGACGTTTTAGCCAAGGTTCAACGAGTTTTTCATGCAGTTGTTTCATATAGCTCCTTCGTGCCAGTGGTTTACCTCCAGACACCAATACGTTATGGCAGTAGATGACGTAGGAGTTGATACTCGTTATATTGAGCATGCCATAAAACATGCACATGGGCCACCGGTTAGTCTTACGGTTACAAGACATATTTGAACACATCTGGTCAAATGTGTCTACGCCACCTTTTGTGGCATTGTAAAATTCTATAATGTGTGGCTTTTTCGATGTTGGGTTCACAGTCCCTTCTTCGTCACATGACGACAACAAATATACCATTTTGCTTGGCTTCGGTTTGAATGATAGGAGAGTTAGTGGCCCATCATAACAAAACATGGAAGTATTTATCGCTCTACCTCGGCTGTTCTTTATTTCTTCCGGTATTTCTCTTTTGTTGGCCCTCAAAGTTCCAACTATTGTCAACTTATAAGGTTGTTGTAGCAGTTGTTTAGCCAATGGGATGGATGTAAACCAATTGTCTGTGGTAACATTTCTGTTTGAACCATAAATACTCCGTGTTAGTTCCTTGACAACATATTCACCAAGGGGCACTCCTCCAGTATTTGTTGCTTTTCCAAGATAAGGCATGGCGTCAACCATGTACCTGGTCCCACTGTCACACATCATTTCAATTTTTATACCGTACTTAGCAGGCTTGTTCGGGATGTACATTCTAAATTTACACCGACCACGAAATGCCAGCAACTGCTCATCGATGGTAACGTTAGTTCCAGGAACGTAATTGTTTCGGCATTGAATCATCAGTAAGTCCCATATTTTTCGGATAGGTGTGAGTGGATCAGACTGCAAGGTTCCTATTCTTACAGCCCTATCATCAAATCTAAGACAACGTATGAGGAAATCAAACCTTTCTCGACTCATACACGAGATATATCGGGTTGCGCAGAAAGACGTGTTGAACAATTCATCACTTGTAAGATGGTTATCTTTCAACGCAGCTGCCAATAATAACACACCGAAGAGAGCGTTGAGTTCCTCTTTGCACGTTTCGTTTTGGGTTGATGTCATAGTCTCGTAGGTTTGTTTTTTTTATTGCTATTTCAGCATTGGTCCACTGCAAAATTTCCTCACATATTGCATCCGTCATAAAAGAACCAAATAAAACGAGAGGATCTGTTATGTTTCTGACTGAACGGGCTGGTCCTCTAGCCATACGAACGATATTCATCGCAGAAGTTCGGGAAGAAGTATGTCCTTTGTGAGTTGCCCACACATGACGATTTTTGCCACGAATATTAGGTTGAGGCAAGTGGATAATGCTGTTGGAAGCAAATGGTGAATCCTCACGGAGAGGACGAGCATCGGAAGGTGACCTTTCTTGTTCCTGTTCAATATCTAAAGGTGGACTTACTTGCGCATCTTCAGTGTCCGAGGGTTCGTCGTGACAGTCACTTTCAAAGTCATCAGCCAACAATACATCCTCATGTTCACTATCAGAAGAAACATTTGTGTTGACATAATCATCATCATCATCTAACGCCCGAACTATGTCGTCATCTGTGATCAATCTTGCAGCCATTCTTCACTATCAAGGAAATAACTAAAAAAAAACAAAGCAAAAATCAACTCATAGCACGTAACCTAAAAGTTACGCATAAGCTAACCATTCGTCAAAATGACGAGTATGCAGTAGGTATCTCAAAAACAAAAGTACTTACCGGCTAAACGCAACCACCACGCGACGCAGTCTAGCGGACACTAAGTTGGCGCGAAACCGCGAGTGTGTAGGTAAAACGATGAGAAAGGGAGACAGAGATATTTATTATATGCTCGTCATTTTGACGAACGTTAGCTATCTAGGGTTAAAACTAGCTGTGCCCCGCGGTTTCACCCGCGTGAATGACAATTCTTACACTATCTTTATAAATTATAGCCTATGTGTTATTCCGATGTATAAGCTACAATATTGGAAAGTTTCATTAAAATCCATTCAGTAGTTTTTCCGTGAAAGAGTAACAAACATCCACACATCCATTCTCACAAACTTTCACATTTATAATATTAGTAGGATAATAATGCTTAGTAGAAATAAAATTCGTCCGAGGTATAGCTATATCAGTCAAATTAAAGAGAAGATGAAGGTTGTGACGTATAAGGAAGTTCAGGAATTGGCACTCGATAGGAGGAAATGGTAGGAGCTGCACCGACAAGAGCTAGGCTCTTAAATTAAAGAAGAAGAAGTAGAAATACATAGTCAGGTTTGAAAATCTATTATATATATTATATATTTTTGCAAATACTACGGTAACTGAAACTCTCTTGTATAGGGTCAGGAAAACTATATAAATAAAATACCTTTTATAGGTGTTTAACAATCTGCGGTGTATTTGTAAATTAACAAATATATTAGTGTAATTTATTGTAGCAATCAAGTTACAAGTAACTCTGATTAGCATTCGTAAGTCAATGTTAGGGTTTATTCACATCGATATGACGATAAAAGTCGATCTAATCTTTATACTAGGTGTAAATTTCGGTTTTTCTATAATGTGAAGCGTATTCCATTGATAATTGGATGGGAAAAGTAGCTGCTATTGAAATTCGATTTACACGCGTCTTGTTTTATATCTTTAGGATTTTTGTTTGCTGTACTGTTTTGAATAAGAATTTAAGTTTTTTTATTGCATAACATGAAAATAGAAATCATTTCGCCCGTTTTTTTTTAATTCAGAAGACAGGTGACACACATATTTTGGTAATGTAATTGTAGTCAACCATAGCAAAATAAATACCTGTGCTTGACACTGGTGCTTATCTTTCATCTCTCTCGCGCAAATGTTCCATCTCTTTCTTAACAACTATTTATAATCAAACAATCTAGTTCCAAGTAACCTTAACTTAACATCAACAGCTTGTTAATTATGTGTGTCTGTCTGTCTGTTAACTCAAATTGGACGGCTCGAGCGGACAGTGACAGTGTAATCCCATCACACTGATTATAACCGACGTTGACGCGAATTAGTAAGAGGATACAGTACTCTATATGGTCTTATGTGCATACGTTGTGGGTAAACTGGCCGGAGGTTTGGATTGGTTTTTGTGGAGATCGAGAGATAAATCTAGTACTGCTTATAGGGAAAGGTACTTCCTTGAACAAAAAAGTCTGTCTCGCGATGACGTAAAAACAAATTTCTTTACGTTTCTTGAATCAAAGATTCGAACAAAACTGGTAATGCTTTCTCTTTGGACTATGGTTGAGACATAGAGTTAAGGACGCGCTCACTTTGGATGCGAATTATATCGTACGTAAACGTATGAACACTGTTCGTACGAATTGAGTGCGTACACTGAATACGTTTTTCTCCGTCAAATAGACAGAGTACCGGTGTTAGCGCATACATTTTGATGATGAACGCACGAACGTGTAATAAAATCCCAACAAGTTCGGATTGATTTCGGACGTCGGACTTGCACGTACGTATACGTACGACTAACTCGCGCGCAGTGTGAGCGCTTTCATAGTACTCAGAAGGTCGGGAATGTTCGTGCGTGTTCGTATGTTTCTGCACGAATGGAATTCGTACGAAAACGTATCCAAAGTGAGCGCGGCCTAGTAATTTCGACTGGTAAACGTGCTTTATTAATAATTTTGGGATTGTATGAAAATTTTGAGGTCTTTGGTTTGCACTGAAATTTTGACTTCTAAAGTCCCATAATCTACAGCTGGAACTGCTTGCCGAAATCGAAATTATAAGATATGTTATCTTGATATCTTAGTACATACACTTTCTACTCAAATAAGGACACACTAAACGTGACCCACATTTACTAAATGTATTGAATAAAAACAGCGTTTGGACAACGCATTTGTATTGTACGCACGATTGAGTTGTCAGTGGCGCGCACAGATCTAGCAAATAGCGATTGTATTGTCCCGAAATAATAGTGCCAGGTATGAAGAGTGTTTAGCAATTTGCACAAAATATGGCTAAGCAATTTAAATAAAATATAAATATTTAATTCTGAAAATGCAGGAACGAAAATCTTAAACAAACCGCGAGATATCCGTAAAAAGTAGGTAGTTTTATTAAAATAAAAATGTTTTGATATTTCCCATGAATAGTTTCCGTGTGATCCTGAACAGTGTTAGACCTACTCAAATTTGAGTTCTGAGCTTTTTACATACCTAAAGCCGAGTTCAAATACTCTGTAATCATCTACACTGTAAATATAAAGAACATATTTCCATAAGTAATAAAAACAAATAATGCATATATGTTGCCAGTCTCAACTGCCTCGTTGGCCTAGTGGTGCTAAGCGCGACTGCTACGCTAGAGGTCTTGGGTTTGATTCCCAAGTCGACCAAGGTGTTGTTGGGTTTTTCTATGAAATTCTCAGTAGCAGGTCGGAGTTTGGATTTGTGCTCGGTTAGTGGCAATAGGCTCGCCCCCTATTACATGGGACCTAAACATACCGGCGAACTGTCGGTATACATTGGTACACCTCTGCCTAACCCTTCGGGGATACAGGCGTGATGGTATGATAGTATATGTTGCCAGTCTTTTGTTTAACAAATAAAAAAGCAATGAAACAAAATGCAAACGACTTATGAAAAGTAACTTGAATTTAGAACATTATTGTTATCTCCTTGTTTAATTAGCACACCGTTATGCCTGCAAGAATAATTACATTATACCTGCATGCAATCCAAGCCGATCCCTAATTACACGATAATTGAGACGTAACAGAACCATTTATATGGAACCTCTTTGAATCGAAATTAGCTTGAAATTTAACATTAACTACGCTTCTATAATTGGAACAGAATTGCTACCGATTTAATACAGCCTTCTCACTTTGTGGAATTTTGGATGGAACAATGTGGAATGTATTTGTGCCAATTAATTTTGTGTCACATTATTGTGAGCTAAGTATAGACTGATAGACTAACTGGAACGCGAACAATTATGTTAGTGTACGTAGTTATTGTTACGGTATATCTCATTTTGATTTACTGAAGTACATTTAGAGCAACAATAACTTACTACTCTTATAAATATCTTAGAGTCTGGTGGTAGAGATCATGTTAGTAAAGTCATGAACAAAAATATGTATACACATAGCTAAATTGTTACACAAATTTTACAAGATTTTTGTATTTAATCACAATAAGAAAAAAAATTACATGATTCATTATACGTTTTATAATACCAATCTAGGATTGAATAAATAATAAATAAATCCGGACAACATCACATACATTGCTCTGAACCCAAAGTAAGTAGCTGAAGCACTTGTGTTATGGAATTCAGAAACAACGAAGGTACCACAAACACCCAGACCCGGGACAATGTAGAAAAGGTTGGTTTCTACATTGACCCGTCCGGGGATCGAACCCGGGACCTTAGAGCTAGCCGGAGACCAGTCGGTAACACATTTTGCAATTACACCGCGATCCCTCGCAGGGAGGCTCCAAAAAAAACATTAGGCCTGACATAAAATCTACAGCTGTAAATATACTCATAACTTGTAAAGTTTGTGTACATACCAAGCAACTGCATAGACACATACCATAAACTATACAAATTCCCTCTCTCCACATTCCCCCTCATTTGCGTTCAGCGTAAAGTCCATTTTTCTTCCATTCATCCCCTCTATCTGTCATCTGTGCACTCACTCCTTTCTTACTCTTATCATCTTTACACAAGCTATCCATCTCATGTGAAATCTCCCCTACTCGTATACCCATGAGATGCCATATGCTTTTATAGTATCTGCGAGCTTCAATAATTTTAAAGTTTTTGATCGACATGAAAAACATATTTGTAGAAAAAAAAATTCCGTTAAAAAATGCACATAAAGAAAAAAAATCCGATGCTATTTTAAATAATTTACTGGATCATTTGTGAGGTATATACCCTATAGATAGAATAAATAATTTATGAAATCGCTACAGAGTAATTATCGCGTAACATACGAGTACATACAAAAATAAAACATAAACCTACAGACGATTTGAGAACCTCTTCTTTTGATAGTAGGTTTAACATTAGTTTCATCGCTTGTTTTAACCACTGTGTTAAAACAAGTGATGTTAAGACCAAGTGAGTAACATAGATAGTTAGAAATCTACGAGTACCCATGCTTGCATAGTATTTTCACATATTTCGCCTAAAGCAGATAATTCACAAAGCTGTTTAGCTGCTAAACTATAAACATAACTGTATCAAATAGACGTATTTGTTGATAGTTATTACAAGATTCGTGGAATAATTTGTAACATTATTATTATGTAAATTGGTTTGCTCCCATTTTCGAGCATGCAAAAATACGAAACGTTTTGCTGAGGAATTACCTGGAAATTTGCTTAAACTATTCAGGAAAATTATTTCATTAAGTTATTACACAACAATTTACTTATTTACTAAAATAAAACTGAATATCTAAAGAAAATAAGAGCACGTTTTACAAGGAGGCTCTCACTATTCCAAGGAATTCAAATGTATGTATAATTAAAAAACGACTATTTGATGAAATACAATCACACAGCTTACCACTACGATATAAAACATACATAAAAAAACATCTACAAATAAAAAGAAAAAGAAACAAAATTTTAAATTCTCATCGCTTTATTTCAGTTAATCAATACGTATTCAAGTAATTTCAAAACACAAATTCAACCCTTATTTCAACTTAAGTTATTTCTAAGCAACTGAATGATTAGATTAACATTTTAACGTTTAACGTAGGCGTTCAAGGATAAACGTCTCAAGTCACAATTGCGATAGATTCTCAAATAATTCAGTTTATTTCGCGTCAACCCTTTAAATGAAGTGTGAAGAAACAATAGACTTTTTAAAATGTCGGATTAATTGCGTCCCTTCTAATTTCAGGCTATAAATGGCTTTGCGCCTTTTAGATTATTGATGTTCTACAAAATGTTTACCTTATATACTCGAAATATCAGTCTCAATAGGATATTAGTCCCATGTTCTATTAACAGAGAAATCAAAATCAAAATTCTCTGTGCGCTTCAGGGTGTCACATAGTCACCTTTTTCACTTATAGTAAGATATATTTTTTTATTTACTTAAGATTTTACTTACAATATGAATCTGTCACATAAAAATAGGGATTAATTTCAATGAATTTCTTGTTCTTCCTCTTTCTCTATCCTTTTTTGAACTTAAGAGGATACAACATAAAGCACATTAGATACACAAGGAAAATATGTAAGGTCTCTCAGACCCGACATCCGCAAGGAAAGGTTAAGATAACAGAAATACTTGCACAAGTCGAAACACCTACAGGCTTGTAACAACTTGTTAAGATAATAAACTTTGTAACAAGTCAGTTCTAAACAATAAATTAAACAGAAGCTACTGTAATGGATGAATTTTGATTTTTGATCTCAGTAAACAATCGTCGAAATTATTGCTTCAACAATATTGGGTTAGGTTGCTTCAAAGTATAATAATTGTTACTATTTTCGTCAAAGAATATTTAATGTATTTAGATACCTTTACATTTAATATGGTAATTTTTTTTCGGTCGTTACTCTTGAATCCTGGATTCCAAAATTGGGATCTGAAATCGCCAATCCGCAAGCAAGCGTGGTGATCAATGCTCGTGCCTTCTTTATATAGGAAGAGGCCGGTGTCCAGCAGTGGACGTTTATAGGCTGGTATTATTTATATTATTATTTACTCTTGAATCTAGAAAGGCCTGATAAAGAAATTGTGATAAACATTAAGTTTATCTACGTATCCGTTATATACCCAGAGTGTCATTTTTATGGTACTTTGATAAAATTGCAAAAATGTATGGACCTTTCTATATACTGAGTGGATATGACAGAGGGGCATTAAATTACACTACGTATACTTGTTTAGTATTAATTTGATACGGGTTAAAAATAAAAAGCGCCAAAAATGAAAAAATATTTTTTTCAAACAAACTAAATAGCTTACAAATTAGAATAAAACGCAACCACCCTGTGTAAATAAATTTGACTGACTTACTTACTTACTTGTGACATGCGTCAATGCTTAGACATAATCAGCTGTTAGGAAAGATACATCGTGTTGAAACGGAGCATAATCTTAAAAAATCATTTACGACTAAACTACTGCTCCTATTTAATTGATTTTTGGTACAGAGCTTGAAAATGGTATCTAGTATAGGCAGTTTAAAGAAAAGTGTATCCCCTCTGTCGTATCCTCTTTGTATTTGAGTGATTTTTTTCTCTATGACACTTGACTTAAACTATTTAATTCTATACATTTTAGCGGTTCGATAAGCGTTGTCGCTTAAAGATATAAAATTGAAGTTCTCAATGAGTCATAAATAGTTTTGTAATTGAGGGGTGTAAAAGCAAAAACGCTTCAGTCACAAAACATGTAAACTGAGATATTTCAAGTTTTCTGCTGTGTGCTAAAAACGATATTATTTTATTAAGTTTCTGTTACTTTTCTATGAACAAGAACTTGAAATTAAAATAAATATAACGAAACTCAACCAAATTTACACTAGTTCCAAAAAATCTGAAATATTCTAGGACTAAGGTGTCTTTGCATTTTAACTTCGGACTTAAGCGGGTTTGCTATAAATAGACGATAATTACACGCAACTTACTATGAAAAGTAACAGATTCGCCATCTTAGAAATTTTAAAATAGTGGCTTCTGATTGGTCGATTGTGATCGATGCGGATTTGCTTTGAACAAATTTTGGATCGAAGCTGTTTTGCACGCGAATGCAACTTTTGAAGTGCTTTTTGTGTTGTATTGAGGCGACTTTGCACTTTCACGTTTAAATAAGATAAATGTGGCTTTCGAGCTCTACAATCTGGTGTGCCTAGTTTAAAAAATGTAAATATTGGACTGAAGCGGCTTTGCTTTTATACCCCTCAATTAATATAAACGATGGTACTCATTAGAAAAGCCGTCTCTCCATCGCTCTTAATGAAACAATTAAACAATATCCCACACTAAAACTACAACGGAACCTGAACGCGGCTCACATTCAATACAAGCGACGTACCATCAAGGATTATTAAATCCATAACCAACCCTACATCTTTAGCACCAAATCATTAGAAAAATCAACCCTATTGCCTTGAAAATAAAGGTGGGAATTACTGTCAAATTGTAGCGACAGATGTGCTGACGACTGTACGGCAACGACATGTAGCTCACGGCAAATACTGAGCGCTTAATTTCTACGGATTTGAGAAACGAACACGGGTATCATGTATGAAGTGCAGCTGTGTGCGTTTGCAGTCCATGAAATGTGATGTTGAAATGATCATTTAGTTTTGTTACTGCAGAACGATGATTTTTTGTTTTAGCGTGGTTTTTCACATACACTGCCAATGTGGAAAAAATTAAATTAAATATCATAATTTGATCTTCGAGTTATTATTGCTTGGCACGTGATAATATTGGCGTCCGTTGACTGTTGGATTTTTTATTTAGACTATTGACTAGTGAAGTATGACAACAAGTAAAAGTCTGTGCCCGTCAATGCTGTTTTTTCTTTTGTTTTTAAGCAAAATTAGTTATTTATGTAAAAATAAAGCTCTATTTTCTACAAAGCTTCACGTAAGGTCCATTTTTCTGCAACAACGACCGTAGTATGAGTTCACTCGTCCGTATATTTTGTACCTTTTGACTCGTAACCTTATTGGCGTACGTTTATATAAAATAAATCGTTTCAGTTTATAACTCTGGCTGCTTTTTTCTCCTGACAATTTATATTATTTTGTTTTTTTATCAGTTGTCTTTATGAGTCGGACAAAGGGAACATAAAGTGAAATATAAATAAGGACTTTATTTTCGGATGGACATTATTTAATTTGGCAACTGTGTACTTTATTTAATTGTTACATACATTTTCATATATTATTTTACGAAATAATGAGCTTTGATTAAAAATGGGTATTTGTCTTGTACCATTTAAATTATATTTTGCCAAATAATAAAGGATAATAGTAGAGGTGTTTTAAATATGATAGCGTTAAGTTTGTAGTATAATAATAATTAATTAGGACTTTTAGACAGCTAAGAAAAATAATAAGCGACTAAAAACATAATGCATAACTTGTGTGTATTTTAAGATATAATTCATAATAAACTAAATTCTGAAAAACTCTACGAGATATCCAAACTAGGTCATCGATCTACGAGTAAACTCATTAAGCATTTAACAAACAGAACTCCTAACAAAACACCGTTTATTTTTATCCCGTATCGAATAAATAGTTGTCATCACACATCAAACACAGCCTCAATTTGCCTATAAACGAACGAATAAACAAACTGAAATATTACTCGAATCATTTACCCAATTTATTTGGGGACGTTTGTAGGATGAAACATTTAAACATTTTTTTTCTCGAATGATCTGGGAGGAAATTACGTTGCCCGTTTTAGTGGATACTTGACGGTCACCATTCCTGCTTGAGAGCTCTTCATTTCCTGCCTTCAATATCTCGATCATTCTTTTGTGAAATATATTATGTTTTTATTAACGAACGCTAGGAGTTTGTGTTTGTTGGTTGTACCTAAAGGGTGCGAAGATGTAACTAGTTTTGCTTTTAGGTGTAACCGATTTTAATTTTGGCGTGTTTTATTTAAGAGTCATGTTCTCGGATAGTAAAATTCTCAGAAAAATGTTCCCTAAATTATTGTTTTTTTATGAAGATAGAACACTCATATTATAAGTAGGTCACTTAAACTTAATTTAAGTATGAGTCTTGATATTACTCTTTTTCAGATGGCTATCGCTGAAAACATTCATGTATGTGAAGTTACCAAATGGCCTTTCACGCTTCGCAAATAAGGTCCTAACTGAAAGACTGTTTATACAACAGTCAAATAAACGTAACAAGTTAACTATATTAGTTCAGAATATTTAGTACTGAACCCCGCTTTGGTTTAGCTGTTAATGAAATAACTCTCGCTCACGCTTGATACAATTTGGAGCTTGATTCTATTCCGCGAAAATGCTGTGAGCTTTAAAATAAATAGGAAAAAGTTTCGTTCATTCTGTATACGAATAGGTAAATAAACACAGATAAATAAAAGTTTTGAGATTAATTCATGAAATACCTAAAATTATAGACATATATTTATTTATTTATATATTCATTTATTAATCTATAAACATTTACCATTACAGGCTAACCCAATTCGATAAATACACCCAATACTATAAATAAACTTATACCTAACTATTATATTACTAGATAATGAATCAGATTACGCATCTCTGATAAACAGGGTGCTACGGAAATATGTCAAAATAAAAATCATTCCTGAAGATAAAGTTAAAGGGATTTGCGAAAAAGAGGCAACAAACACAGCTTCAGATAATATTTAATTGTAATTAATTAATTACTTTATAGATACGACTTCTATTTAAAAATCACCCGAACCAATGCATTTATACCTCAACCAGTCGGCCAACCAGTTGAGTCAATAGTCAATCTAAAACAGTCAACTTCGACGTCCTTTAAAACGAGTATTAAAGCTAACTATAAAAGGTTTTAATTTTCAGAAAACGATTCCGAAGTTTGGTGTGTGTAGGTTCTATGTATCGGTTCATTTTGGTTGGCTATCGGAACTTTTTAATTGGGCTTCTTTTTTGCTACGTTTTCAGTTTTTCTGTTTTCGTTTCTAGTTTTGAGGGGATGCTTTTGATTAACGTTAGCTGTATTTATATGTCACACGTTGGATCTACTCTACATGATGGCAAGCTAAGGAAGAAAGGAGATGAGAAAAAAATACTCGCAGAATAAAAAACAACTGTAGAATTAACTAATTAAAATATATATATTTTTTACTCGAGCACCCCAGCAGTTTCATCTTTTTTTTTTTAAGTCTATTTTTATGTACTTAATAAGTACATAAAAATAGTCTGAATAATATTTATAATTTAAGGATATAATAAAATTCAACAAGAATAAACATATAGTGCATTGCAGCATTGGTAAAAGCGAGGATTATTGTAGCACTGGCTACGGACATGGACTACGGCGTAGTCATCGTAGCATATCGTAGCGAAGTAATAAAGTTAGATCTAGCCCGCACAATTCGATTTTGCTGTGCAAGTTTTGGTGATAGTTATACTAGTATCGGTCTGAATATTTCGCAAGCGATCTATTATTTAAAATATAAGATACTGTTATTGTTAATATAAATAATTTATGGAAATTTCAGATGATCACAATCGGTGCAAGTAAAATTTTGATTCTATGATGCGTAGACATTTATACATACACTTTGATTCACGAATTTGACATATCTTATTTAATTACTATTTTTTAATCATGTAGAAATATAATTTTCTTATTACTTAAATATACCATCTAATACCAATTTCCGAATTCAGGTGAACTATCAGTTTTTCCACGAACTTAATTGATTTTTCTTCGAGAGAAATCTTAAGAAAGCACGGTATCATTATAGGTAGGCTCGAGCTATTGAGTTCGGGAGGCTCTTACCCTCCCATACAATGACACTCGACTCACAAGGGCTCGAACGGAGAAAAATGGAATCGTTTTGTATTTATAGACTTTTTTGTTTGAATTGTTTTTATGATGATAAGATCTAATATAGTAAAGATTATTATGTAATACTGTTACATGTAAACAATTAAAACTATGAAAATTCTTTATAGACGAGAAAAAGGGACTATTTACTTATTCCCATTTTTGTTTTGTTGATTTTGTTGATCCATTATGTTTTAATAATATTAATCAATTTAAATTAAATATTGACAAAATCAGGTAATTCGTGAAGGTTGACAAAATATTCAACCTAAAAAAGAAAACAGAATTTTCTTAGCTGGTAAGGACCTTTTAAATCTCACGTTTATCTTTGTAGACAAGCACATAGATCAAATCTTATTAATTCAGTCTCCGCACAAAGTGTTGTTAAAGTCGAAAACCTTATCGTTAATTCAAGAACATCCTAAAAAAACAACATCGAACAAAAATAACAGCGACTGGACAAACGTCATAAAATAAAATTGCGAAAACTTATTTGGGGGAGCCAGTTTATTGGCTGTATCATGACATAGCTGATCCCTCATAAAAATATGTATCGGCATTGTAAGAAAAATATTACTTGAAACTTATGTTGACGACCTCTAGCGGCGTTCACGGGAAAATGAACATTCAATTCGCACGTTTTACGGGCGCGATAGGGGCAATATCGCGTGCTCGCTGACTCAGGGATATTGAAATACAGGACATTGTGTAAAGTACAGGTGTGTTCGAGGGCGTCATCATTTTGTTTGCTGGTCGTTTTGGTGTCAGGAAGTCTAAGGGACGAGAACGTTCAGAGGCAAGTAATTCAAATAACCTCAAGTCAAGGAATTTAGGGTTTGGCGATAAACAACATTGTGTGACGTCACGCTATCGTCTTGTGCGATAAGACACAGAATGTACTAGAAAACATATTTTATATGTTTGAACAGTAATTTTGTTAGCTTTTGTTTGGCGATTGCCAGAGTCAGTTATTAGATAAAAGAAAACTTTAAATTAAATTAAATTTTCATTTGTTATTTAGGTATGTTACTGGGAATTTCTAGAAACACCTAAATAACAAATGAAAATTTTATACTTGATTTAAAGTTAGCTTCATGAGGTATTGTAACCCCAATTCTGAGTAATACGCTTACTAATGAGAATCGTACTTGATCTAATAATAATTATATTATCAAAGTAGATACTAAATTTAATGTACATGATATTATATGCTTTTCTTTAATGAAAATAATGTTTTCGTCATAAATGAAAGAAAGAAAGAAATCATTTATTATCACACTTGACATACAAAGTACAAATAAACAACAAAAAAAAAAGAAATATAAATAAATAAAACAAGTTGCTCAAGTGTGACAATGAGGTTCCCACTCAGCTTTATGCTGGTTGTGACCTAAGTCGCGAACCAGCGCTGATTTTCAGTGGCAACCCCAAGTGACGTCATAAAACGTGAGCTTATATCTATTATTAACTAAAACAACGTGAGCTTATATCTATTATAAACTAAAACAATAAAGATTATTTAAATTACTTACTAAAAATTACTAATGAAACATATCACTTGAAAAACAACGCTTACTTAGTTAACACAGTTCAATTAAAAAACTTGTGTTTCCTATGTTACATGAAAAGTCTCTAGAGATTCAATTCGCAAACAATCGTCCAAAAAAACTATGAATAATCAAAATAGTTTGACGTATGAAATACAACAGACAAGTAATTCAATGGTAACTGACAAAACATTTTACCAAAAGCAAACACTCGTCTCGGAATCGAGTGTTGTAAATAATTCCAACAATTTAGATTCGGTTCATACTCTAAACGATTTGGATACACGGGCCGATATTTCTTTTTAAACTGCTGCAACTGAATTATACTTTTTTGCCTGTTATGATTACTGACAACTAGGTTTATTTAAGCAAGTAATTACAAATAATTGAAAAATCGTTTTATCGTAATTCGCCTTAATTTGTTATTTCTATCACAATCTTGAGCTTATATCATAGTATTTTCTTTTTTAAATTATAGTATTTTATAAATAATTAAAAGTTGTTGTATCTAGTTTAGGGTTAATCTCCTTTTTATGAAATTGTATTATCTTTGTTTAATCTAAATTAGGTTAATATTATTCTTTTCCATTCAGCTTTATTACCTTAAACATTGTGCTGTTTCTTTCTTGTACAATAGCCAATATTGTCTACAAATTAAGTGGGATAAGGTAAGACTATTACATGATTAGCAACACAAATTTATCATTTAAATTTACATAAATTCGTGTTTACGTTCATAATGAACTCCCGTATATTTCTTCAGCGAACTATTTTCGCGAAGCGGCGTCCAGCGGAGTACCCGGTAAATATTTGAGAGATCCACGTTTTACAATTTACGCCCATCTGGGGCTTTCGAACGTTGCTTTATGCTCTATCAAACGCTATGGAATCCTTTAATTAGAAACAGTTTAATGTCAGTTCAGTGAATACGTTCAGATTCACAAGCCGTTGTGTGGTGAAGTCATTTGAAGTTCACTGGTTTTCACTTGTTGTGATTATAATTGGTCGGAGGAGTGGTTTAGAGGTCGCCAGGTTAAATGTCAATGCGCCACGTGTTGCGGGTTTGATTCCCGCGTGAATTGCCAATTGTGTATATAGAATTAATCCAACATAACTTTATTGAGAAATCGACTAATAAGAAAATTAAGTTTTTTTTTTAATTCGACTTAATTGGAATGTCCCTAATGATTCAAGGCAATGACAATGAATTTAATCATGTAAAATTCAACCAAATAAACGTCAGTTTACTGTAACCTTATTCCTGTAAAAAATATTTTCCACATTACGAAGGCCGCGTATGAAGGAAACTTAACTCAGTCCTAATTAATTGCGGCAATTAAAATGTTCCAGTTGCAGAAGTTTGGTAAGACCGCTTCAAATGAGGTTGCTTCAGTTTTGTATGTACTAAATGAGATAGTTACGGCAGGTACGAAACTGTTTCTACATGCAAATGCGTTCCCGCCGTGTCAGCGGTAACTGGTAAGGAAAAGTAGCCCGGTGGCTACAGATGGTAAGGCTGCCCATACACAAACTGCTAGAGCAGTTAGACAGTGACCAATGGACTGTACGAGCTGCCGACTTCTCTCATGCATCACATGCGCCTACTTCCCACTTAATTTTTGTTATGTTAACCGCTCAACACAGTCAAACTGTTTCTAGTTAAGGTCCCTTTACGCGCTTCTTAGTGTATAGAGTACTTTCTTATCCAGGGTAAAGGAAGAGATGAGAAATTAATCGCGCCAAAAATTGTATGAGGCCAAATATATTAATTTATTCTGTCTGGTGAAGGGAAATAAGATGCAATCCGTTAGTTTAACCGGTAAAAAATCTACCTTTAACACGACTGCACCACAAAGTTGTTTAAACAAGGTGATAACTACTTGATCATACATCATTATGCTTCGAAATGATGACAACATAAAACATTAAAAAAAAGTAATAAAATGCAAAATACCTAACTAAAATTCAATGTTGGTTTAATAACATAAAGTAATTTGTGTACTAATATCATCAAAATCAATTCTAACAGCATAAAAAAGACAGCTTTTCACAAATATAAATGAAAGTATTTTAGTAACACGTGTACATTTTATTAGTCGTATACAAATTAAATCCGGTACAAAATATTGCAAAAATAATCACCATGCCAGCTAGTTAAATGTCACATTTTAATAGTAAAATGTTTTTAAAACATCCAATAACTCTTGATTAATAGTTTTCAGTTGGATATCCCAAAAAATGGGTGGATAAATATCACAACCCACTATTGGTTGTGAAAAAGAAAAATGCTATCTGGGCCTTGATTTACCTATTTAAGAGTTGCTTGAATTGACTGAATGACCTGCCTCATTTGGTCATTATTACGATAATTTGGCATTCTGTTAACAGTCATAACGATCTTGGTCATAATTGGTCATTACAATCATTCTCTTCGAGAGTTCAATGAGATTTTATTGTAGGCTTATCTGAACACGAAAATTAGGCACAATGGCAAGTACACTGACTGACCACTGACATGCATTTAAAATAGCTGAATCGAGGCCCAGTTTGTACTTCCTTCTTTTTCACCACTAAAGCCATTGTCAAAAAGAGACGGCCCTTTTTGTCCGTATAGCTCCATCCCATTCTTCAACGACTGAAACGTCATAACAGCCGACTCGACGCAAAATTGAATCTGTTACATAAAATAATGAGCACGCCATAAATCTCCATTAGGTACAGGATATCTGAATAACAAATGTTCAAACTAGGAAAGTTTCGCCACAGATAGTCCAATTTATGCGTAAGTCGCTTAAATTAATGGCTAAGGGATTATTTTGTTTCTCGCTATAATACTTGCAGATACAAATTTACATTGAAAAATATTTATTTTACGATCTTTCATGGTTTTGTCAGTTTCTTAACTTTATGTGTAAGTTCATCCTTATTTGGCATGGTAAAAGACTATTATGATATAATTTTATCTGTTTCAACACTTTTCGAAGAGTTACAGAACAAAATGACAAAAATAATCTATAGTGTCCATACTAACAGTCACCATCAATCAAACAAATACAGTCAGAATAAAAACAGCAAATTAAAACATTAAGAAAATCATAAAACAAAACACTATACACAAACAGAAACAAATCTATTAAACCAATCATCAATCATCCTCAAGATAAGAAGATTTCAATTAACAATCCCAAATAACGTTTACCATCACGACTACTAATATCACTATCCCTTTTAATATCACTATTAAAGGATAGTGATTTACGTTAGGTGTCAACGATTAGCATCGAAGTGGCCACCCGGCAGGCTTCGCGCATTTCAATTACGAGCCTTGGGGCCTTACTGAATTATGCATAACCACTTTGATTGAAATGTTCGATCCTCTGTTAGTCTTAATTCTTTGATGTCATCCTGTATATTCTGTAGTGTACACTATAAAGGGTGGTTGCAATTATTATTTTAGAAACACATTATTTAGATATTTTTTTGATTGGTTGTATGATATTGAGTGTAAACCTTACTTAAAATTGATCATTAATAAGTCTATATAAGGTACTAATTGTGGCTGTTCTTGGTATAATATTTTAATTCCATATGCATGAAGTTTAGTGTAGTATTGGTCGTGTGATAATGTGTTTAAAACTCACAAAAAATGAGCAATTAATAGTCAATATGAGGTACTAATTAAAAATATTTTATAGTATTTTAATTCCATGTGTATGAAGTGTAGTGGGATTAATACAATCCCCTTGATATGGTTTTTAGTAATTTTGTAGGTATAATACGTACAAATGAGGCTACTTTATTATCACAGATTATTGGCTCATTATATATTGGCTCAGATTCTGAGTGATTTATTATGATTGTGACGCATAGCAGGATGCATGATTATGAGGTTAAAGAAAAATGCATTCATTTAGATATATTTTGCACATAAAAGAATGGATACACACTAAGAATGGTTAAAACTAACGCAAACAATCGAGTAAAACTTACTGAATAAAATATAATGGTTTAAAGTTTTTTAATCTAGAAGCGATCGAAATAAATCTAAACTAGTGGATTACTCTTGAAAAACTAACCGACCAAGTAAAGTGGGTACTTACCTCTGAATTTATAGTACCTGCCGCTGCTTACTGATTGATTTACGGACACAAACAAGTGAGTCTTGATCCTAGAATACATTTAAAGGCTGTATTTGAAATAAGATTATAGAATTTTCAATATTTTGCTACTTGACTTGACTAGCTACTTATGGCAATAATAATAATATTCCGAGACAACTCACACACGGTTATCTGATCCCAAGCTAAGCAGAGCTTGTGTTATGGTAACCAGACAACTGATAAACATACTTATATATTTCTAAATACATACATATTATAGATAAATCACACCCAGACAACCAGAACAAATGATCGTGCTCATCACACAAACATTTGTCCTGGGTGGGAATCGAACCCACGACCTCCGGTACAGCAGTCAGGGTCACTAACCACTAGACCAACAGGCCCGTCAAAAATGTAATATTACATTATTATAATTATTAGAATTTTCCTAGATTGGCATTTTGTTATTTATAAAACATAATCTTAATTGAAACAAATTTATATTATCTATTCATACCTTAAACCTTACGAAATAAGCCTCTAATTATGTTCATTTATATGAGTTAGTGTAATTAAAACAAAAATATTAAATTACTAAAACTGTAATACTTATCCGTCTAGGGCAACCTTTAGGGATCGAGTAAATTAAAATTTGAGTTTAGTACATTAGCAAAATGTTATTTAAAACTTTACATGAAATTTAAATATTTGGACCTAAATAAAATAGAAAATAAATTACAGACAGATTTAAATTAATATCATTAACAAGAAGATCTAATGTTTTAACATATAAACTCATTTGTATAAAGCACGCATTCATCAACTACGACAATAATTTTATCGA
Organism: Autographa pulchrina; assembly: GCA_905475315.1. NCBI lineage: Eukaryota > Metazoa > Arthropoda > Insecta > Lepidoptera > Noctuidae > Autographa > Autographa pulchrina. The sequence goes on along the minus strand of FR997771.1, from coordinate 12,563,259 downwards.
TACTACCAACAAATCAATATCATAATTTATTGTCATTATTATGTTATCAGAATTTAGAACAGTTAATTATAAAATTAAACACATTTAGTTTATAAAGCGCCATTCGTGCAGAAAACATAGCTAATCTCTAATAATTTGTTATGTAATAAACAGGAATGAATTATGACTGAATTGGAAATTAATTTTAGCCATTCCTGTTTTAACCAACGCTTTGTTTTCGCCAGTTTGTTTATCGAAAATGGACATAATAAATTATCTGCAATGAACATGTAATTTAGGTAATGTGACTATTTAGGGTATGAATAAAGAGCTACTTCTACATTTAATTATGTACTCAAATGAAATTCATTTGGCTTTTTAGTCACGTTTTAATAATTAGTTTGGTTTTAATTTTAAATGCTTTTATCAATGTTATAACGTGAATATTTTACCTCGAGGGATTGACGCAGGATTTTGAACCCACAATTAGCTAGTCTTCAGCTTTAGGCATAAGTTACTAAATTGATCATATAAATAAATAAATAAATGCGGACAACATCACATACATTGCTCTGAACCTATATATATTTAGTAAGTAGTAAGTAGCTATTTAACACTTGTGTTATGGAATTCAGAAACAACGAAGGTACCACAAACACCCAGACCCGAGGCAATGTAGAAAAGTGAGTTTCTACATTGACCCGTCCGGGGATCGAACCAGGGACCTTCACAAATATTTTACAAGAGGTATGAACATACATTTATAAATATAACTAGATAAAGGGACAAATATTTTTTACAAAAAAAAAAAAGTTATTGTAAAAAGAACTAATACAAAAGCTTTAACAAAGATAAATAGCTAATACACGACCGTGTGCCGAGACATTACAATGGCTATTCGTTTCATAAGCATGCCCTAGATGGCGTTGATTTGAAGTGAAGCAAACATAGTTTATATGAAGAAACATGATTCAGTCATAGTTTCCACTCAAAATACCTCTTTATTTGGTTCTTGCATACAATATAAAAAGCTATAATAAAAGTACCCTTAAACCAAAGCTGAGTACAGCGCCATCTAGTAACTAACGCGAGTACTAGCAAGTCCACTGGTTAACAAGTTGTCGAGCTTTCCCTATACAATATGCTAAGTAGTTAGACTGTTGTACAGATAGAGGTACTGGCATGTACCGTTTGGTGTGTGACATCGCTAACCCGATGATGAATGGGCTCACCCAAAAAGTGGCGAAAACTTATGAGTACATTCATGTGGGCCCTTTCAATTTTTTTCCGCGGGAAAATTTCAGTGATTTTGTAGTTAGTACCTATGGTTTGTTAGGACATTTTGCTTAATAACTATAAGTTTTCGTGTTTTAATAAAGTTTTGTTTCATGATTTTCTAGGATTTTCCAGGAAAAGCCTATTCTGAGAGCAAAAATAGACTGCCCTTAGTAATATTGATTCAGTTAACACTCTTTTATTGGTAATACGTTATCGTTTTTTCAGGTAAAATTGTACAAGTCTTGTTCTAAAGCAGTATTTAAAAACATGTTAATTAATTTCTGTTGTAAATTGCTTAAAAATATAATTATATAAAAATAGGAAATATTATTAGGTCGATTCAATAATCTAAGTACTTTGTATAATGCTCGCCTCTTCTTACGGCCGGCTTGCAGTCTCACCAGTTTCAGCTGAATACCATATCTTGCATGGATTGACTGCCTATCGGACCTCCAGAACCTATTGTTCTGGGTAATGCTATACAGTATCCCTTTGTAAGACAAGTCTCTAACCCTTTTATAAAGTAGCTCTATGAATAACATAATGAACAACCAAATGACCATGAACGAACAAAACATTCGATAAAACATAATATCACTGGATCCATTTCCAATGACATTAATGTACATTCATAATCTATTAACTGTAGGACTAATTAATACATGGATTAAATGAATGGCTGATGATCACATTGTTAGTTAATAGGGGTATTATTGCGGTGACGTGGCGCATTATTTCCGCATAATCGGACTGTTTTGATGCAAAACATGTTTGTTAAATTAAACACATATTGCGTACAAGATCGTCTGAATAGATACTTGGAATTGGGTTATGTTGCCTTATAGATTGAATGGAATATGTTGTTGTAGTTGAAAAGCTAGTTTTGGGTATGAACGGTAATTCTGACAATAGATCACGTTATTGCTTGAATAAGCTGCTTATTCATTTCGTTATTAAAGTCAACATTTGTATGATTTCGAAAATTGTTAAACTATTTTCTGTACGGTGGTAAAATATGAAAAGGTTACGTTTATAGACCCTACCTTTGTATTAAATTAATTAGAGAATCATATCATACCAAAGAAATAAAAGAGCTTTTTTCTATTAAAGTAGTTTTTGTGCATACTAAGTACTACTAGGACTATTGTCATTGAGAAAACGAGACAGCGTAGTACACTGCGCATAGCGGCGTCTCGTTTACACAACGGCAAAAGTCCTGCTTTATGAGCTTTTAGTTACCATGTAGATCTTACCTACTAAGAAAATATCCTTCACAGCAAGAACAAACATCTTGAATGCAAGTCATGTGTTACAACTCATACTTTTGTAACATCAACCACAAAAGAGTTTAAAGTTAGTTCAGTTTGAATAGAACTAACACTGAACCGCCAGTAACTTGCGGTAAGTTCTGGCTACATTCTAATTGAATGAAAACATTTCGACTTACAACTATGAATGGAGTTGTTGGCTAGTTGGCCGTGAGTTGGGTGAGGAACGTCTTAGAAACATGAGGGTTGGTTTACAAGGCTAGGTTACATGGCATATTTAATGGGCTTTTGTTAAACGAATATCTTAACTTATCTATAAAAAGTTTCATTTGTTCAATGTATTCAATTACAAAGAGATAAGAGAAGTGCTCTTTTATTTTTTTCTGCTGGTAAGAAAATGAAAATGTGCTATATTCAATACATTAGGAACTAGGCTATTTCGGCCCACATTGGTTTCAATTGTGCAATACAATGTGGTGTCAATGACAACTTCCATATAGTCACACCAACTAGACACACTGGTGTGACTATTATATATAACAGCCCCGTAAAGGAAAATAGTATTTAGAATCGAACTTAGTAACATGCAAAAAAATATATGCCAACGACATAAGAACCTGTCTTTTTCTTTATGTCGGCTAAATGTATTTATCGAGAAAAAGAATATTAAAAATTCTTTCACACCACAATCATTTTTAGATACAAGGTGTAGAGATTTGGCTGGTGTGACATGTGGAAAAAAGTTCCACATTTCACACCAGTGTGTCTAGCTGGTGTGACTATATGGAAGTCGTCGTGTCAATGTAGTGTCAAATCGCGGATCAACAGTTTTAAAGATTTCCTAATACAGCATACAAAGGTAGACTCTTCAGAATATCAGATTGGATTAAGAAGGTGTACATAACATAAACTGCGAGAATAAGTTGTAATTTGGAGTGTCTGTAACGGTATTATAAATTTCAAATAAATAAAACTCTAATCAAAAAGGCTCGTCTGATATATTGAGATCCCATCAAAAACATAAATGTGAAAGGCTGCCAAGTTCGATACTAAGGGAATGCTTCGCCTATAAAAGAAGTGAGATCTGAATAAGTACCAAGTTCCATAAAAATACCTCAAATCATAAATAGTTATAGGAATGCACACTTGATTTCCAGCAGTTTTTAAGGTACATTTTGAATAAGTATCACGTTACATAGAAATACCTAAAATTATAATAGTCAGAGAAACGCACACCGGTTTTTTTAGCAGTTTCCTGATAACATTTATTATTTTCAGCACTTTTTAATGATGTTACTTGGCAAGTTTTTACACACCACACACCTTTTCAATGCAATGAATGAAGGTGTCGACCTTTGGACTGCAATGTGTCAAGTATATAATTTTCTATTAAAACTTGCCAAGTTACATCATTAAAAAGTACTGAAAATAATAAATGTTATCAGGAAACTGCTAAAAAAACCGGTGTGCGTTTCTCTGACTATTATAATTTTAGGTATTTCTATGTAACGTGATACTTATTCAAAATGTACCTTAAAAACTGATGGAAATCGAGTGTGCATTCCTATAACTATTTATGATTTGAGGTATTTTTATGGAACTTGGTACTTATTCAGATCTCACTTCTTTTATAGGCGAAGCATTCCCTTAGTATCGAACTTGGCAGCCTTTCACATTTATGTTTTTGATGGGATTTCATTTATTTTTGTTAGGTGTAGGTTCTTTTTTATTTTTTTATCACTTTTGCTTTAGGAAATGTCTCATTCCACTTAGTTGTAAAATTAGAAATTATTTAGACTATGCGAAAAAAAATAGTCTTTTCATTTTTGTTTGTCTGATTTAGCGCACCTAGTGTACCTAGTGACCTGCTTTGCACTTCGTAAATCGTGGGTTCGATTCCCGCAACAGACACACACAGAGTGGTGAACAATTTTATTGTTCTTGTCTTTAAGACAAACATGTATTGTCTTAAATTGGTATTATCTAAATTTAAATAAGTCTTATCTCATTTCCACTCCATACCTACTTATAGTAGAACAAAATTACACATTCGTTGTTTTCGAAACTGACTCACACTTGGCCGTTTTCAGATTTTTACTTTATTTCGACCTAAAGACAAACCTTCGAGCCAAATTTCAGGTCGGTACGACCATTGGAAGATAGAACCATTTAGTTCATTATGACTTCATAGTAGAACAAAGTTACACCTTCGCTATTTTTAAAACTAACTCACACTTGGCCGTTTTCAGATTTTTTCCTTTACTTTGACCTTAAGACCTATCTCCATGCCAAATTTCAAGTCAGTACGACCCAGTACGACCATTGGAAGTGGTCTAGGTTTTTGATGAGTCATTGAGTGTATAGTAAAAATAGCGATTTTCTGACGTCAATATCTCAAGAACTGCTTTAGGTAGAATAATGAAATTTTGTATTCTAGACAATTAAGGGGATGTCAACAGACACTCGAAATTTCATATGCGTAGATAAAATATGTTTGGAGTTATAGGGTGTTCGAAATTGGCCCGAAATGGTTCGTGTAATATAACCCACGGCCGGTGTGTTGCCTTTTTTTGCTCGAACTTGGCGGACACACTGCCGTGTGTCTAGATGAGTATTCTGAGAATTTACAGACCACTTTTCATTTGCTCACATTCAATTTTCTTTTCAACATTTGTGAAGTTCTCGATACAAATAAACCAGTGAGTACTGCGGGCGTAAAATTAATATTCCTAGAAGTACATTTCTAATGAAATCGAGAACTACCATTATCCAATATTTGCTTGATTTTTAATTTTAAATAAATACTGGTATTAAGGCTAAGATGGCTGGCATTCTGCTAGTGATCAAGCAGCAATTCCTGCCTGCACACAAAATAAAAAAATACTTAATTAATCATTAATCTTTTTTAATTATTCATAATATTATATTTTTTACATAGTATGAATCTCTTATTTTTTTACAATAAAACTATGTTAAGTTAATATTCTTCTTTCTTTAATATTGTTCTTCAACCTGAGTCTGTGGAAGTTGTGTCAATTATGCTTCATTTAAATTACCGATACCGTAAAACCCAGTCTCTTTTGGGTGCTGCGGATAATGTTAGATATTGGTGGTGTGACAGGAATACAGCAGTATTATAACTCTGAACAATAGTAGTTAAGGAAATGATGTGAAGAAGTCATCAAAGAACAGATTGTGAAGAAATAAATCAGGAGGTTTTATGAAGTGACATGATTTTGCATCTTCAGGGTGAAGTGCACTTCATCTGGTGAGAAGTGTCAGAACAAACAATTTGTGTAGCTTGTTTGTTGTTGGGTACCTGATGAGGTGCTGGTTGTTGGTGCCGGGGAAGATTTAATAAATAAAATACAGCAAGAATTATAATATACGTTTGCATTGGACCAGTGTCACAGATGGAAAGGAATAGTGTTGCCACTATTTACATGAGGATTTAATATTATATTTGATGTTGGTGTTACAAGTTAATAATTAAAATCTCCAACACAATTATTATTGTGTAAATTAAATTTTTTTTTTTATTCATCAAAAATAAATCAAGTAATAACATATTATATTATAGTCGCTTGCTTTTAATGTTAAAAAAAATCCAGAAAAAATCAAAGGGATCGTCAGTAAAACCTATTAGAAGTCTATTACCACCCAGCAAGCACATACCTTTACCCTATTATAAATCCTTAGTAAAGCCCATGACTATTCGGCCCGCAGTGTTGAATATGTCATAACCATTCTCACACCATACCATCGAAAACCACTAACCGATGAGCAATTCAATAGTTCAACTTATGAACATATTTACGTTACCGGTTAACCAGCGGTTGAAATTCTGACAATAAGTTCGATTGGAACATAAAACAGGTTTGAGTGCGGATGGATCAAGTGCCCACCACTCATGGCAAGTGCTCCTTACGATCGCTCTGTAGTGCCTTTGGCACTTCGGAATTAATTCGGGAATTGCTATGAGTGGAACGGTTCAATAGTTAAAAAATATAGGCACAAAACGTCCTGGTTTGGCTTTGTGCCTATAATGGGTGTTTGATCAAAGCAAGAATTCCAGAAAATTTATAAAGCTGTAAAAAAGTATTAAGGACTTTTTCATATTTTAAAAGGTTCAGCCAGAATTCCCTACGTATGTGTGAGTTTTATAAAACACCTAACGTTTTAAGATTTTTTTGCTACTAATACTCAGTTTCCAAAATTAGACGGACTCGTGGGTAAATAAAAGCCTAACGATTGACCGATAATAAAGGTTAAGCCTCGCTTGCGGCGGTTTGACCGTGAATATTCTATTAACATTCCGGGACCCCTTCGGCCTCTATGCCTTGAAAATACTGGTTTTCAGCTAAATCCCGCGAGACTGGACCGACCTCAATATAGCTTAGAAAAAGGCTAAGCAGAACGACGAAAGTCCTTAAAATCACAGCTCTATAGTCCAAGAAACACCGGTTATCATATCTAAAGGTACATCATAGCATTGATTTCATAACCCAAATTGATTCCTAGTCTTCGTTCCACTAAGTCAATTGGTACATACTCGAAAATCCGAAGGTCTCACGACGATTGTCCAAACTGTCTGACTGTCAATTCCCGAACTGCTATTTGTAGACCACGGTAGTTAAAGTTAACCATCAACTAAACTGTTGTCTAACTTAATTCGATCGTTTATCTTCACCCTGAACATACCTTATTGATTTGTATCAATTTTGTGTGTATTTCTGAAAACACTTTGACGAAAGGAAATTAATTAGACGATCTTTAACATTTGACTACATACGTTCTCACCATATTAACCTTTATAATTTAAATATACACTAATCTAATGAATAAACGAATACTACATCCTTTGATAGTGAAATGATAAAATACATTTTTAATTCAAAATCAAAATATTTTTATTTCTTATAAACCAAAAAAAAAGGCGCTTAAGAAACGTTAGGTTAAAAACTACTGATTCTAGTTGCTCGGTTCCAAAGTGTCATTCCTATAGAAAAGAGCCGGCAAGAAACTCCATAGGTTACTCTTTAAAAAAAAAGGTTAACATCGTTGTTAAGATTACATTGATTTTAAAATATGCGACAACAACGTAAACAGCAGAATGTTTAGATTAGTGTAAACTAAGACATCCAAAATGGAAGAAAAAATAGAATCGAACAGTCAGCTAGATTCACATTGTCGTCACATTTACAACAATTGTTAACTAACTCGAATCTTGAAATAAGAACAACATCCCAAAAAACGCTAAAGAACAAAAAAATATGTTACTCCGAAAACACGGTACTGGCTATAAAAGTTCCCTTTATAAATATTCATTAATTATAAAAAAAAACCTTATTATAAAAGTAAAGGGGGCGTAAACGCGATATACATAAAATAACTGGGAACAAAGCCGCACCGAAGGGTTTGTAATAATTAAACTGAACTGATTTTTAGACTTTATTTTATAGCCACCCTTTGTATGGAGACAAAAGCTTTCGGCCTACAATAGAGGTCGCCACCTATACCTGCCGGATAACTTATGTCACCATGATTTTGCAAAATTAAGTATAAAATATTTTTTATGAAATATTACGGTGAGATGTTTAAGTCATAATGGTTTTTTTGTTTGGGATATTTTTAGACTTTTCCTACCTTTCTGTTTTGTAAAGATTCTCAGATTAATAAGTAAGTTAGCTGGTTCTAATAACTTTAAGGAAAAAAACTGTGTTTATTATGTCTGTCAACAAGCAGTTGTTTTGATTTGATAGCTGATACGCAGATTACCTTTCACAAGTACAAATTTTTGGTATGTCACAATTTTGGAGTCGCCTTGGTCCAGCTGCAGCAGTATAAGTAAGTATATCTATAACAAAATTTATATATATGTCATCATCATCTCCCTGCCCTGTTCCAAATTTTTTGGGGTGGGCGCAATGCGTATAATTTTTATACATGTATATTTTATTATTGTTTTGCACTTCGTTTTCGATTAATTGAGAGAAAAAAAGTTTTTTCTCTGAAGTAAATATAATAATGTTGTGCGTTTAAGATGTGAATAACAACCTACATTATTCGTGCTTAGTTTGAACTTACCCCCTTGATTTATGGACACCGTACATTAAATATCCCTTTTCAGTGCGAACAATAGTAATTTGAAGAGCGCGTGATGAACCTGACTTAGACGATCTCAGGAGATTATTTTAACGAAATAATTATTTACTCAGTACTGTTATGAGCTAAAAGTGTTCTATACTTTTATATAAGTTCCATTAACTAATGAAATAAGTAGATAAAAGCTGTTTGTCTAAGTAGCCATTCATTTATCTTGTACCTACTTTATTGTAATAACGATTAACCGAACTAATGTTTTTCTAAGATATTTACGTTGGTAAAGTATATTATTACTTTTTATTACGAAAAGTCGAATTATTAAAAGCTGGTATTTTTACAAAAAAAGCATACACACTTCTTACTAAAAAAGTTTTATGCTTAAAAATTACTTATCTTATTTAATATTTTTTTGCCATCTCTACTTCCTTATTTCTCGAATTATATTTAAGGAAAGAGTCGTAAAAAATATAATAATATATTTTACCTAGTAATAAAGAATATTGTCACTTTTTTATTGTTGGAGCTTCAATTCTAGATAAGGTGTTTTGTGTACTTTATTACAAGGAAATCTTGGAGATAATTGATTTCCTTTGTAAATGGCTCTTTATTACGAAATAGAGCTGTTATCATACTTTTTATGAAATACTCTCAAATATTATGCCTGAAGGACAATGCTCTAAAAATACTTCAAACAATGAATTTACTGTTTTGTCAATTTCGAAAAAAAATAGGTATTATTTTTTAGACGGGCCTGTTGGTCTAGTGGTTAGTGACCCGACTGCTATACCGGAGGTCGTGGGTTCGATTCCCACCCAGGACAAATGTTTGTGTGATGAGCACGATCATTTGTTCTGGTTGTCTGGGTGTTATTTATCTATAATATGTATGTATTTAGAAATATATAAGTATGTTTATCAGTTGTCTGGTTACCATAACACAAGCTCTGCTTAGCTTGGGATCAGATAACCGTGTGTGCGTTGTCCCGGAATATTATTATTATTTGTGTACAATGTTATTATATAAATTACTATTGTTATTACTTTAGCTTGTGTCACATTTCAATCAAGGATAACTTCGAGAGAAGAAACCCGGTCCTTTAAAGGGCTTACAGGTCCAAGATGCAGACGCCTTTTTAGAACTTTACTTTATTATTATTTTTAGCCCATGCTGTCCCACTGCTGAGCAAAGGCCCCTTTAACTTCCTTTCATCCTTCTAATTACTATTAATATGATGTTAATGAATTGAAACACCTCATAGAAAAAAAATATAAAAAATCTTTTATGCAGAGTTTGAAAGCAATTTATCAATATTATCAATCTAGAAAAAAAATAACTAAATTATATCGAGACGATCTACTTATTAGTTCATTATATCGTTGAAGCAAACTTGCTAGTTGCTAAGCAATAGACCATCCAACTTGGTGTTTGCGAAGATAATTACGCCTAGCCAGATCGGACAAACTCCGCGTGAAATTGGTACACGCTACTTGGGAAGTGAGACCAAGGTAAACATGGACTTAGTACAAAATTACATGCCTTATTTACATATAGGTACTAAAAATATTGTTGAGGAGTTTTTGTAGACAAAAAGTAATGATAATTAAGTTTTGAATACCTGTGATTTATAATATCGTTGTAGTATAAGTTAGAGGGTATTAATAATAATTGTTTATACCTATAAAAATGAAAAAAAAATCTATATATACACGCACATAAAATAATCCGATTATTTTTATAAACCAATATTTTTTTGCGACTTTAATGAAACTCTTATCACTTTTGTCTCTCCTATTTTCAGAAGTCAGCAACAGAAAAAAAAAACTACATTTTTTTCAAAATTAAGATCCTTATTAGGATATAAATCTGTCACTATAGTTTTATTTATTGTAATAAAAATGCATTTAAACGAGAGCTCCTTACTTTAATTACCTGGTTGTTTTATATTACTACCCTAATTATCATTATTACGTAGCTATTATTCAGGCACATTTTAATCATTCTAGTCATCAAAAGGACAAGAAACTAGTTACTATAAGCTTTTGTTTAAAGAAAACAATAGTGCCACTGTTTCTTGTAGAAATAGTCTTTAGAAATATCAAGAAACGAGACTGGAAGTGGGCCGCGGTCAGTGGGCAATAAGGAAAAGAACAATACATGAAGAAACTAGAATTCTTATCTTGAATAATCGTACTGTAATTAAATTATTTGTTGTTAGTATTCTTAGATCTTTACTAGTTTAATATAACATAACATACCATCACGCCTGTATCCCCGAAGGGTTAGGCAGAGGTGTACCAATGTACACCTACAGTTCGCCGGTATGTTTAGGTCCCATATAATAGGGGGCGAGCCTATTGCCACTAACCTGCCTCGTTGGCCTAGTGGTGCTAAGCGCGACTGCTACGCTAGAGGCTTGGGTTCGATTCCCAAGTCGACCAAGGTGTTATTGGGTTTTTCTATGAAATTCTCAGTAGCAAGTCGGAGTTTGGATTTGTGCCCGGTTAGTGGCAACAGGCTCGCCCCCTATTACATGGTACCTAAACATACCGGCGAACTGTGGGTGTACATTTACACCTCTGCCTAACCCTTCGGGGATACAGGCGTGATGGTATGTTTATGTTATGTTTATTATATTAAATGACTTCGTTATGCCATTATGTATTTTTTTTTCTCATTTCAATAAAGTACATGAGGTGAATATTTAAATTTTGACTTATAATAATAATACTAAGTAACTTTAAGAGAAGAGCTGAATATTGAGCTCAGTGGCGTGATGTATGAGAGGTCTAAGTCCAGCAGTGTATAGCAGATGATGGTAATATACAAAAATCGATATTGTATAAGATTAGAAAAAAACATATATCCTTTAAAAATAGCTGAGAAACGAAACCAAAGTCTTAGTTATCACTCCTTGAATACTTTCGTAACATGTTGGCGACCACCGATCAAATATACCAACTAATTCAAACTATCACAGGACCCACGTGTCAATTACGTCAGGCAATAATTAACCTTATCACATATACTTAAAGCTCTACTTCATACAACTTGAGGAACTGATATAACACTTTTAGCTTCCAAAGTAAATGAAAAGAACTTAATACACTGTTACAATCTGGTTGCTATAATAGGCTTAGACTAAAACCATGTTTACTTTCAGGATATATTATAATCTCAATGATTTATAACGGGCTGACCCTTCATTTTAGAATAGTGGCTAAAGAAAATGGAGGTGGAACGAAATTGTGAGTTAAATAAATAAAAACAAAAGGACAAAATTATTATCATTAAATTTTCGAGATCTTACAATTAGGCTATTTATCTTATAGATTTTAATGCCGTCTTTTTAATAATATCAACATTATTATTTTCGAACAGAAGAAGAAGAAAGAAGAATAGAGGGGCTCGTGGCTAAGTGTAAGCCGTACGGTTTGACCGATAATACAGGTTAAGCCGCGCTCGTCGCGGTTCGTCCGTGGATGGGTGACCATTTATAACATACCGAGACTCCTCCGTGATTCGGAAAGCACGTTAAGCCGTAGGTCCCGACTGTCATACGTACATCTTTGGCAGTCGTTAAGTCAATATTCTGACAACCAGTCTTACTATGGGATACTGTGTTTCCCAGTGAAATGGTTGTGGAGGTCAGATAGGCAGTCGCTCCATGTTAAATACGGTATTCATCTGAATCCGGTAAGACTGGTAGCTGACCCCAACGTAGCTTGGGAAAAAGGCTCGGGAGATGATATTATTTTCGAACAAAAACTATCACTAAGTAAATATTACAAAACCAATACAATTGATTTCCTTTGAAATAGTAAGTATAATACTTGAATAATGTTTACGATAATAATTATCATATACATTATTTCCATATGTGCCTGTTCTATATAAAATACTCGTCAGCTTATTACGTGAAACCTTCATAATAATTATTTTAACATACTCCATAACTTAAGGTTTTTCTCTATAAAAAGCATCCGCAAACTGCCAGTATAAACGCCTGTTTAAAACACATGCCATTCCGATCACGGCCTTGTAATTAGTTTTCATGTAATTATGACGTAATTAAGCCATTTCTGTCGCACCATTCCATACTTCCTGTTATGTGCTGACGCATAATGAAATGGGCCAGTTAATACACACACAAAAGCATGGTATAATGACGATTTTTTTATTTAAATAGTTAAGTGTTTATCAATGTAAGGTAGGAATGACATAATGTTCCCATAAGTATATTCCATTCCTATACATACGTGGTCCATACAGTCTTCTTAACATCTATGCTAAACGTAACTGGCTGTATTTTAACCTACGTATCGCAGAGCAACCTACAATTAAACAGTAGTGTTTTTTTAAAGCAAAAGTTTTTACAAAAATTGCAAAACGGTATAGCAAGGTTAAATTTATTCACGAAATGAAAGGGAAACAACATTTAAGAAATTGTTTACTTAAAATTCCAAAAACAAAACAGTCCATCAAAATCTCTTTTTAATTCAACTTTAAAAAACAAAACTGTGAAAATCGCAAAAAACATATATCAAACTCACCTGCCAACCTAATTCTATTAGAACATTCAATTTAAAAAGGGTAGCTGCAAGGATACCCTACAATCTCTTCAAAGGCTCGAAGGAAAAGTGCAAGACTTATTAACCAGCAATACATTCGTTTTGCATTTAACCATTCATAAGAAACCCAGTCGAATGCATGCCAGGGTATTTTAACTACACCTTTTATATAAAAACATCAAAGCAATGTGGAAAATATTTTCTTTAGAGCCTTTTACACAAACGTTTTGCTCGACAATTTCACAGCGAGATTGCTAGACATACTTATTCAAACACACACCAATGATAACACTAATAGCAACTTTATTTCAAAGTGGCAAGATTGATTTTCCTATACCAATATTAAAACAGGCCAATTGTGAGTACTTGACGGTCTCACCACATATAATTGGGGACCAAAATGCAAATCGCAAAGTGCTTTAGGCCGGCATCGCGTCCAAGCACCATAGGTCTTGGAAATGCATTAATCATCTTCAAAATGTGTGTTTTTGAACTTCTTAAAAGCTCGGAAGAAACTCTGTGGACCGCAACCTTAGTGAGAGCGTATTTCAGAGTATTAAGTAATTACTTCAATGTAGTTTCAGATGTACCTACTACCGACTAGGTATTAGGTGGTACTTATTTAAATCTTTTAACAAACATTGCTACATAATGAGACAACTAAAGAAAAAATAATATACACATTTATAAAATAAAATATAATAAAATATAATAATAAAAAATATATAAATATAATATACTTACTATATATTATAATATACTTGACGGGCCTGTTGGTCTAGTGGTTAGTGACCCTGACTGCTATACCGGAGGTCGTGGGTTCGATTCCCACCCAGGACAAAATATGTTTGTGTGATGAGCACGATCATTTGTTCTGGTTGTCTGGGTGTAATTTATCTATAATATGTATGTATTTAGAAATATATAAGTATGTTTATCAGTTGTCTGGTTACCATAACACAAGCTCTGCTTAGCTTGGGATCAGATAACCGTGTGTGAGTTGTCCCGGAATATTATATTATATAATATGTTATGTACTCGACATTTATTCAAATAGTCATAGATTTTGACAAAATATTAACAAAATGTTTTAAGCCTTAACCCGCTTCTATTTTTACATACTATATCAAACATATTCAAACTGTGTTACAATAAGCATTTTAATTTAAATTAATACGTAAACTGTAGTAAAGCTATAGTATAAGAAGAACAAAGACTAATGAACACTAATACTATTTTCATATTTATTGGTGTTCCATTCCACGCCTCATGACTTGATGTACTGAAACTGATGTAGTCTAGGGCATCACATAGTGCAATTCGCAGACATTTATCTGAAAAGAAGAAACTTATATGGTAAAACTACTACAAGCTAAGCCTCACAGTTTTACTCAACAATAACAAAATCAAGTAACGTTTATAACAGAATATTACTTTACTCAAAAAACAGGCTATCAAATCCAAAAGAAATGTTTTTTTATGGTATAATAATAATAATAATAATATTCCGGGACAACTCACACACGGTTATCTGATCCCAAGCTAAGCAGAGCTTGTGTTATGGTAACCAGACAACTGATAAACATACTTATATATTTCTAAATACATACATATTATAGATAAATTACACCCAGACAACCAGAACAAATGATCGTGCTCATCACACAAACATTTGTCCTGGGTGGGAATCGAACCCACGACCTCCGGTATAGCAGTCAGGGTCACTAACCACTAGACCAACAGGCCCGTATAAATACTATACATTATTACATACATACCTGATAAGAAATGTTCTAAAATAAATACGTAAAATATGAAAATAAATTAGAAATGTGTACCTTTATAACACAATACACAATAGTTGGTCCACCAGAATTGTTCTACCTTTATAAGACAATAGTTGGTCCACCAAAATAACTTTGATAGCATCCAAATAATTTTCAACGAATTCCATTAACACTACAGGAGCTACGACTAGTAATAAATGAAATCCCATCTCGCAAACGCTTATAATTTTGTGCCGAAACTAAAACATTTATAATATAATAATAAAACAATCAATTAATGTAGACACACACACACAAAATCCAGCATACAAAATACTTACTGTTTTATCGCTAGCAAGAATTAAATGAACAAAAAATATAATCTTTACAAAGTCACATAATAGACCTAAAATAATCTGAAATATTTATCTATTAATTGAAATAAATGCAGAAAATAATATATATTTAAAAATTTGACGGACTCATTAAGTACCTTGCTCGTCAAAACATAAGTAGTTGATGCTACATAATTTGTTAAATTTTTATACACGTTCATATGAAATTTTAGTCGCTCCACTTTTTCTCCATAATTCAATATGAGATTATTATTCAAAGAATTATACAGGGAAACTCTTAATACTTTTACATTCCTTCTACGGACATCTGTTATATACACCGAAGTTAGTATACTTGATATAAAAACGTAATTAAAAACCGCGTACTTAAATGAAAGAGAAACATGAACAGGACTTTTATAAAACCAGCACAATCTCTCACAAATATGTGTAAATAGTAACACATAAACGCATTTTAATTTAAGTCTAATTTAAAAGTAGAATGACTGTAACTATTTAATTTGAAGCAGTAATGAAAAAAGTGTTTTTCTTTGAGAAACAATTGAATGATCATCCAGCCAACAGTTTCAATTAGTTGTGTAAATCTGTACAGTTTTACAGGAGCCGCAATATTTATATAATTTATTTTATTTAATTTTAAATTAAATATAAGTATCGCCACAGCTATTGTAAGGATGTAAAGTTTTGCTGTCAAGTTAATTGCACGGGACGAACTCAATTTGTAGTAATGACCTAGTTTTCATCTGAAAGACATTATAACGTTCAAAGATGGGTTTAATTTTATCTTAGTATTTGTTTTGAATAAGCTTTGAATACTCATTTTTTTGTTTTGGTAAAATGACTGCCTGCACTACTGATTAACTACACGGATTATAGTTAACCATTTCCCTGTCCCGTGAGTCACATATGAACATTTCCATTGTTTAACTATTGTGTCTACTGGCGGGACAATTAAGTTGTTAAGTAGGTAATGGTCAATGCTATTCAAAACTGATTATTAGTTAAGTAATAAATACTATTTTTAAACCTTATTTATAAACTAATATGTAAAGTAATTAGGTTTGAAGGACTGTTTGTTCACTATGTCGCTATGTATGCATTACTGTAGAAGCCTGATTTGCGTACACATATGCCTACATTGGTAGACCTTAGGTGCTACTAGCATATCTTAGGATTTATCAACGTGTGTTAGTTCTAGAGTAGGATTAAAATATAAGAAGTAAACTCAACTCCAGCAACAATCTTTTATTAAGCACAAATAATTTATTAATATGCAATAATATATATTAATAGAAGGAATCACACAAGCCATATTTCACATGTTTTAACTAATAAGTAAATTGAAGTAAAACGATGATGTAAGAAATGCACAAATTCAGAAAACTTAAAACTAAGTTTATTCGCATAGGGAACTCATTCCACAGAGTGCATGTAGATGTGCAAGAAATGTAGTCAATAGCATCATAAATGATCCCACGTAGCTTTTTATCTGAAACGGAAGTAAAACAATAAGCTTAAATAACAGTTTTTCACGTCTAATAAAATTTTCTTACCAGCCTACATAGAAGAACAAAATGGTAAAGACTGCATTTACTACTATCGGCCTCTACTATATGTACGGCTATCTTTTACAAAGATAATACATAAATGTTCATTAAACTGACACCTACAAACTTTAAATCCTAAGCTATAACCTTTCGATGAAAAATATATTTTGTGTAATTCATCTACAATTTGACTGGCCTGTTGGTCTAGTGGTTAGTGACCCTGACTGCTACACCAGAGGTCGTGGGTTCGATTCCCACCCAGGACAAATGTTTGTGTACGATCATTAGTTATAGGTCTGGGTGTAATTTATTTATAATATGTATGTATTTAGAAATATTGTGGAATATTTAGAAATATTTAGAAATATTTAGAAATATAGTGGAGGGGCTCGTGGCTACGTGTAAGCCGTGCGGTTCGACCGATAATACATGTTAAGCCGCGCTCGCCGCGGTAGGTTCGTGGATGGGTTACCATTTATAACATACCGAGACCCCTCCGTGTTTCGGAAAGCACGTTAAACAGTAGGTCCCGGCTGTCATACATAGATCTTTGGCAGTCGTTAAGTCAATTCTGACAACCAGTCTTACTATGGGATACTGTGTTTCCTAGTAAAATGGGTTGTGGAGGTCAGATAGGCAGTCGCTCCATGTAAAATACGGTATTCAGCTGAATCCGGTAAGACTGGTAGCCGACCCCAATATAGTTGGGAAAAGGCTCGGGAGATGATGATGTATTTAGAAATATATAAGTATGTTTATCAGTTGTCTGGTTACCATAACACAAGCTCTGCTTAGCTTGGGATTAGATAACCGTGTGTGAGTTGTCCCGGAATATTTATTTATTTATTATTTGTATCTCTTATCTTTCACGGGTTATCTTTAGCAATGAGAATACCCGGTCCTTTGAAAGGCTTACGTGGGGACACAGGTCCAACACGCAGAGGCCTTGTTGAGAATTTTACTCTAATATGGGATGGGGCATCTACCAGGAGCCATTCATCCCTGCCCTATGAGAGAACAGACATGAACGGCCCAAGGTAGCTACAGAATTATTGTAAATTGTGGTGCTAAAACTAATTTGTGTTATGGGTAGGTATATCTTAAGTGGATTGGTTCATAAGAATAAGAATAATAATAAGAAGTTTTTATTTGTATAGAATGTAGGTATTACAATAAGATGTTAACAAAAGTTCAAGAGTCCTTGTACATTCTGCCTTTCGGCATACAAACATTTATGGGTAGACACCGGTACATACATAAGACATTGCAGCATGTTCTAAATGTGTAATCGGAAACTATGGCACCTGCCGTTTAACACATAGAAATGCTATCAAATAGGCAGGTGGTGACTCGCCAGCTCACCAGATGGGCCCCCCGAAACAGCCGCCACGATAGGCAGTGAGAGGCAACACCAGTGCGAGCGGCTAGGGGTCTCGAGCGGTGCGGCCCCGATTTCGCCATCGCGGGTCACCGAAGCGGCCCGGAGCGGGATTCCTCGCTATTATGCCATTAGACACTTCCACCTCCGAGCATATAGCTCTAACGGCCCCTCTCTAGCCAGCCAGTTAAGGCAAGAAAGAGCTGGGAGCCCTCCTAAGGAGTGGGCCCCTGAGGCAGTCAGGTCCGTTGTGTCGCTACTCACAAACAGCTCGCCACAAGCTGCCCTGCGGATGTATGCTCCTACCATATACCTTCAGATACAGTTTTTATTTATATCTCAAGGTTGGAAAAAGCAAGTTAATATGCCCTCAGGTATTGCGTTATTCTCATGATGAGGTAACGACTTGCCCCGAGGGGTTTATTTATTATTATTATTGATATATTTATTATTGATTATTATTATAAATTTTCAGCGATATCGCGAGCAAACATAAAATGTAAATACAATCAAACAAAAAACGTCCACTGTCATTTGAAGTCGGAGAAAAAGCCAACATTTGGTAACATTTAATAAAATTATTAATACATACCATTATGTACCAACAGTTGTTCAGCCAGAACCTTCTTGATCTCATCCAGATCATTTGTAGCGAGCTCTATCAATGCAGCCGGTAGACAGAGAGCTAGTAGGAACGTTAACGTGTCCTTGCAACGGGGTATGAACTCCCAAGACTGGAACAAACCACCAATAGGTATTTAAAATAATTATTTTGGTTTTTTGGCAAATTGGCTTGTCCATATAGAATTGTAGTTATGAGAAAAATTGGGATAGGTGGACCTTACTCTAAATTAGGACAAAAATTATGTTATTTAAATTTTTTCAACAGAACAGGTAACTTTTCTGAACAATAAATGTAAAAGAATAAGACTACCTCAAAGGTAGTTGGTAAATTAGGTTCGTTATACTTACAACACTTTTGTTATTAATAAGCTCGTTTACTAATAAATCAACTCGTACGATGTCACAAACAAAACCGAAGATAATCTGAAACGAAATTATATTCCTTTTAAACTCCGTCAAAAAAAAAATGTATTTACAGCTCGAGGCTGGTCATGTGTATAACTTTATACTGTACCGTAATTCTTGTCACTGTCAATGTTGTTCTAAAATTGTTTACGAGATTCATATAATGCGAAAGAAAACCTTCAACATGCATTATCTTTTCGCTAACCGTAACGTTCTTATTCTTCCATTTTTCAACCAAAGACTTCCTTAATATACGAATACTCAAACGGTAGCTATCGGATAAATATATGGTTGTAAAACGGCTTGTGAAACAAACCATGAACCTACAACCAAATATGAAATATTTAGCAAGATTTGTGACGTCCAAACCCTTGGCGAAAATGCCTATGATCTCCCCAAGCAAACCGATAAACATCATCAAATTAGTTGCATGGTTTTTGAAAGTAACTTGAAATGTACGCCGTAAATCCGTATGCAATTTCCTAGAAAATTTCATCAAATATTCTTCACCAGTTAGCAAAGAAATTAATACACGAACGGCCGTTTCAACCAACTCAAAAATAGAAAACACTTCTGTTGTTTCATACTCGCGACTATAAGCATAATAAATAACAACATGTGATACAC
Source organism: Autographa pulchrina (assembly GCA_905475315.1). Lineage (NCBI taxonomy): Eukaryota > Metazoa > Arthropoda > Insecta > Lepidoptera > Noctuidae > Autographa > Autographa pulchrina. The sequence goes on along the minus strand of FR997771.1, from coordinate 12,543,358 downwards.
CAATTAAAATGCATAACAACTTGATCACTGCACAAAAAATGTACGAAGTACTCAACTTGTAGTAAAGACCAAAAAATAAACGTGTTTTCAGTATTATTCGGAGCGATTTTTCGTCGGCACCATTTTTTATGGATTTGCGTGACATCATTTTAAACAACACGCTGCTACTAGTTTAAATTTTCGAGATTATTCGATATCAATTTGTTGGATTGCTTCATATAGGTTACTGGTGGATTCTATTTTAAAATTAATGTATGCTTTTAAACTATCCGTATGAGTAATATATTGTTGCATTTCAGTTCTGTTTGTTTATTGAATGTCATTTAATATTGACTTTTTTTTGTATTTATCGAAATTATAAATGGATGGATCAGCACATTAGAGTAAATATAAATGGAGCAATATAAAAAATTTAAAAGCTGACAGTAAAAATCAAGTGCAATCTGTAAACTGAAACTGAGCACAACGTAGAAGCAGAAAACGACTTTTGAACGAAAATCAATAGATTTTAGGCTATTGGGGGTAGAAATAAATAGTTTTTAAACCTATCAATGTAGTGGGGTGTAAGAAAAAGACCGTTTAAGTTTGATCAAACAAAATATGCTCAGCCTATTTCGACCCTACTGCGTACCTACATCGTTTACAGTCTCCAATTCAACATTGTTCAACAAATCCCGTATTCAAATGTATTGCATACAATCAAGTGTCACTACGCAATCATCCAATCATCAAACCGGAAATTGGATGACAGAGTTAGTCAAGTATTCCACGTTATTATTGAGATTTTCAAGAGCTTTCACGTTGATTTCAATTTCGAAAGCTCTGTTTGCTTATAACTTATTAATTTAGAATTATTAATTATGATTGAACTAGTTAATGAACGAGTGATTTGGGAAATTTAATTTATTTAAGCTGTTTATGTTTATTGATGTACATCAATCGGGTAGGTCGTAGTTAAAATAGTCTAATTAAATAGGTGATTAGTGTAAAAAATATGTTGCTTTTAAATTGATCATTATTGCAACAAATTTTCTTTTAAATATATAGTAAAATTATAAATTTCATAGAATTGTATTCATGTACATTTAACATACAAAATATGTCATAGTGTAAACATTCTATATATCAAATGCTAAAACAGACATAAACCGCACCGAAAATAACAAACAAAACACGACACACTATTACTCAAATTAAAAACCGAATAACGTCACGCCTACCAACTACTCGTGGCTTATCTATTCATAGAAATAATATCGATATCCATAACAGATACATGTATCTGTTATATCCGTTACAGTAATATCTGTTACCAGCTGTCACAATAGTTGTTAACTAGAATATTGGTACAAGTACGTCGGGTAATTTCACGACTAACTTTGCCGTAGGCCTTTGTTCGTACGATATTACACGAACCCACTTTGCTTGCGTATGATATTACTATGAAAACATTCGGGTACAATTGGTATTTAGTTAATTGAATGCTAAATGTCGATGAAAATTGAGAACAGTTGATTGGTTAATGGGTTAAGATGGAATGTTGCAAAGTTATCTAAACTGGAATATTGTAGTACAAGCTATTAATTTATAATACCTAATTTAGATTTTAGGTCCCGACGTTTCGACACCTTTGCAGGTATCATGGTCACGGGCAGACTGAGATGGCGTTCGTCTTGACAGTAGATGTTGCTCGTTCTACTTTCATATTTTAACTAATTATTTGAGTTCCGACCTACGCAATATGAGCTCACTGTGTCTTGATGTCTTGCAGCGCTGCTCTTGGGTTTGGCCTTGAGTTTATGTATTATTGGGTCCCAAGTAGGTGATATCTCTAGGTCGGGACCTAAAATCTAAATATAAACCGCGAAAAAATCCGTAAAAAGTAGTTTTATTTCAATGTCTAACATTCGCGTAAACCTGAGAAACCAATATACCTAATTTGTATTGTAAAAGAATTATTATTTATACTAGTCGTAATATTTTCTTATTCTTATAGAACATAATTAAAGACATTTAATAACTCTGATTGTTAATTTAGCCTTACCCTTGTTAGCCCACAGCTGGGCAAAGGCTTCTCTTTTTACGTGCCATTCTCACCGGTCATGTGCCAGTTTTTTTAGAATAATATTGTAAAAACAGAACTAACTATATAAATTTTAATTTGTTAATTAGTTTACATATTTTTGCACTACATTATTTTTATCTTAATCAATTTAAATAATATTAATAATTTTACTTTTCAAAGATTAAATAATTTACACAAGATTTTACACAATTTTTATTCTTAAACTTAGTAAAATTCACTATTTAGAATCGGCTCTCATTAGAATTTCTAACGTTCTATTTAACGAAATGAGGTTCCACTCGCAAACAAGTACGTGAGAAAAAGGGAACATACTAACTATACTGCTGTAAAAACACCGACAGCTAATTAGGTTTAACTAGGTTTTACTGTGACTTCTCTTACTAATATTTTACATTTTTGTTTTGATTAAAGTGGCTAAAATTTTTAACTAAGCCAAAATTGGATAAAACCGTTACAATATTATATGATGTAGGTTAAAATCTTGGGAAGATGATTTTATACTGATTTCCATACAGTTACATTACATACTTGTGTAATATCACTACCAAATGGAAGAAAAATCACAAGATATAATAAATCTTATACTTAACGCTTTGTATAGTACTCGAGAGTGGCGATCAAAGATCTTGCCCTATGTGTATTAAAGGACTAAAATCATTATTTTATATTTAACTAGCTGACCCGGCAGACTGCCTTAATCGATAAATAAAAGCCTAAACTTTTGTCTTAAATAAACTTAACACAAATTCTTTTTTTTTAATTTAATTCTGAACATTTTCATATTTATTCACCTTTTAAATCTTCTCTGGACTTCCACAAATAATTCAATACCAAAATTAGCCAAATCGGTCCAGCCGTTCTCGAGTTTTAGCGAGACGAACGAACAGCAATTCATTTTCTACACTAATATATATATATATATATATATATATTATATATTATATATTATGATATAATAATAATAATAATAATAATATTATAAAGAGGAAAACTTTGTTTGTTTGTAATGAATAGGCTCAAAAACTACTGGACCGATTTTAAAAATTCTTTCACCATTCGAAAGCTACATTATCCACGAGTAACATAGGCTAAATTTTATTTTGGAAAAATCCAAAATAAATCCAATGGTCCACGCGGGCGGAGCCGCGGGCGACCGCTAGTTATATATAATATAGATTTTAGGGTTTGGACTTACTTATCACCAAATTTCAAGAACATTGGTTTCCAAATTTATCGTAAATAAAGTGATGAACACACAAACGTACAGTAACATACAGTGTACGTGTTACACAAACGTACAGTAACTTTTACATTTATTATTAAGTATGGATTAGTAAAATAGTGCTTGTTTCTACGGTTATAGCCTTAATCTGTGCAAATGTAGCCTGGATGTGTAAACTAGTTCACGATGGGTTCCCAGTTTACAGTCTTAATAGGTTTTCACACGTGTCTTGTTACTCGTAGAATATTGGCTGTTAAAGTCTCAGGTTTTTGTTGGTTCGTAATATTATAGCGTAAATTTAAGATTTTACTTAAAAAATATCTTTTTTTTTGAGATTGTTTTGCGGATTATTTTTAAGAAAAAGAAATCTTATAAGATCACTTTGTTGTACGTCTGTCTGTCAGTCAAGATTTCTTTAAAAAGAGGTAAATGGTTGTCTGTAAATTATGTAATAATGCAATTCAACGGAGGTTATCTACTAGATATTCTCAGACAGTAGTAACTTGTAATAAGATTTGATGGAAATGCTTACAAAGTCATATGACAATATGTTATTTAGTCATGACATCATTCCTATTTCAGTATTCAAATTTCTACATGTTCGTAGATGCGCTACGTCTGTAGCGGGATTGCTACGCCGTAGAATTCCTGCTACGACTGCCAACGTGATTGCGTTAGAGGTAACGTTGAATTGTAAAGCAAAAACAACGTTATGGAAGTCTGACAATTACGTTCACGGACTTTGAATTGCATTTTTACCGTTTTATCTTCCTACAACATTGATTAAGGAAGTTTTCGACTTTTTTTTTTAGCTTTAACATATTTAGTCAATGCTACGCGTATTTTGTGAATGTATATTTTTTAACTATTCTCAGTTTTTTACTTTATTAAAGCTCAAGATCTAATATGACAACGCAAGCGGAATAAAATTTCCAAAACCAAAAAAATTAATCTCTGTTCGTAGTCTCGCTAAAACTCGAGGACGGCTGGACCGATTTGGCTAATTTAGGTATCGAATTATTTGTCGAAGCCCAGGGAAGGTTTAAAAGGTGAATAAATATGAAGGTGTTCAGAATTAAATTACAAAAACAATTTGTTTTAAGTTTATTTTACACAAAAGTTTAGGGTTTTATTTATCGATTGAGGCAGTACGAAGTCTGCCGGGTCAGCTAGTCTTAAAAAAAAACACATAACAAGCAATAGAAAAGAGCCTTTATTATTAAGAAAGGCGATTTTATTATTTTACATTTAGCGTCAAATATATTATTGTGACAACTAAATACCTACAAAAATATTTCAAAACCCGCATCTCTTTACCAATCGACGCCATCTTTCTTCACCAAACATCTTTCACATCTTACTGAATAGAATATCCTCAACATTATAATATTTCCAACTACACCAAAGCCTACTGACACTAAGATTAAACACCGACTTACAGTTTGATTAATCGACGATAGAAACGCTTAGAATTGATCGACGACTCGCCCAGTCAATGGTTGCAAGATAAATAGCTGGGTAGAGCAAGCATTGAATGCGTAACAAATGGTTATATCGCTTGCCTGATGTGGGACAACCGTTTTATGCCTAACCTGCATCACGGGCACAATGCCTTAGATATCGACCTCCTTTAGACGTATTATACTGTTTACTGATGAGACTCCTCAGATTACATTTTTAAGTATAAAGATTTTTGCAAGTTGTGATCGGATGTGCAATTTTAAAGCTATTGTTAAAATCTGGTGCTGTTCGTTGATCGTTTCCAGCCTACCTTTATAATAAATAACAAGTTACAAGCTGATTCTTTTTTATTTTTTTGTATAAAGACATAGTAACGTGAGAGTATTGTACATCAGATGCGATGAGAGACTGCCTCGTTGGCCTAGTGGTGCTAAGCGCGACTGCTACGCTAGAGGTCTTGGGTTCGATTCCCAAGTCGACCAAGGTGTTATTGGGTTTTTCTATGAAATTCTCAGTAGCAAGTTGGAGTTTGGATTTGTGCCCGGTTAGTGGAAATAGGCTCGCCCCCTATTACATGGGACCTAAACATACCCGCGAACTGTGGGTGTACATTGGTACACCTCTGCCTAACCCTTCGGGGATACAGGCGTGATGGTATGTTATATGTTATGTTATGAGTATTGTACATTATAGGAAGAGTATCTTATTTGAATTGTACCAAAATAACATACTTGTATAAGATTTCAAATATCATATATATAATATTTGAAATATAATAGTAACATATTATATTATGATAGTAACATATATGATGTATCTAAGTTAAGTTACGTATTCTTTTACTTACTTGTTTCCTTTCATTTCACCCTTTTCATTAGTTTTATTTGGCTGGATACCTACTCTTGACAAATGTATCAAGTGTATTTAAAGACTCGTAACTAAAACTATTTTTTTGGACATTAGTCATAATGCCAAAGATTAAATATTTACTTACGGTATACCTACTTACTTAAATACATACAAATTATTTAAATGTATCTCAACAAGATACATAAATGAAACAGAAGATCTAAGTAACAATTTCAGGAAGTAAGGCTTGATGCCCTCTGGCGGTCTGCTATCACGTCGCTTCTCATAGTAACTGGTGTAATGTGTAATGCTTGTAATTAATATTGTATATATTTAGTTGACGGCAATTACTATTGCAAATGGTTGCCGCATGTCTAGTGGCAAGTTTATGGTGCTTTAATTAATTAGTGTTGTAGAATCTATTATATTTCTTGCATTGTGTTTAATTTATAACCCCCTAATGGGAGATTTTTAAGTCTATCATTAATCAAAGAAAATTACAATTTAAAGTTTTATACTCATCCCATTGCCTAGGACAGAGTAGAGCTAGTATTGAGCTACAATACTTACTATATCTATGCTATACTATACCTTGAGTAGTCCACTTTGCTTCTCTCTTTAACCTAATTATAAATTGGGTTACTAATACTACTGAAAGAAGAGGTGTAATGAATAACAAAATTAATTTTCGACATTTTATTGAGTCACATGTATTAAAAAAACAGCTCGTTCAACTTTGATTCATTCTGATAACCTTTAAATTATATCGTGCAGATACATTAAATTCATAATATTCCTTACAATGAGCAAATTTTATTGTTTACTTTTATACAATACAACCAGTCCGAGAAATATTAATTAGTTGTAAAATAATATAATTTAAACATTTATATAATTCCATTATTTGGTGTGTAAATAATATGATAATTCATTTTTAACATATAATTTGACTAATTTTGGTATTATATTTTTTTCTTTGGTTGCGTGATCTTTGGTAGACTTTACGTCTTTGGGATGACATTGGTTTAATTAAATATACCTACACTGTTGTGATAACAAACATTTTATATAAAGTTTACATTGGATATAATTTTGTCCTAAATAAATACATTAAATAACAACTTTATTTCTGTTACATTAACAAAGATTATGCAAATAACATGAAATGTGTGTCTCATTATTTTCTGATATTTCTGTTCTCTTGCCTAACCTAGCCGGGCGGCATGACAGTTACTCTTTTGACCTCATATTTAAACTGATAAAAAAAACCATAAGACTGCAACAAAGACAACAAACAAAAGACCAAGATAATTCCAGTATACTGCAGTAAGAAAGGGGACAGTGTTAAGATGACGGATAGAAGAGATGAATGGAAGAAAAACACGTTTGCGTCCGCCCCAAATGACTGCTCAGTATGAAAAGAACATAATTAGGAATGAAAAGGAAAAGTTTTATAAAATTATTTAATTGTGAAATCTCACTGGTTTTTTTGCTGATGGTATCTGGCTATTTGCAGTTGAAGGTTTCAATTACATTTTCCAATATTTAACAATATAATTGACAAATAAATAACTTACATTTAAACTTAATAAATTATTGACATACCATTCTTAATAACGCTAGATACATTTTCAAAATAAAATGGACTGGTTCATTTTATTTATACATTGAATCAAATATTAATCGTTGACACTTATGACGTTAACTTTTTACATTTAACTGTAATAATTACATTTAAATCGTCTATTAGTGCATTGCGAAAAGAAATTCCTTATGTGAACCATGAAACACAAGTTTATTGATATATTTACAATTCTTATCCTTCTTATATTAAATCTAGAATAGCTTAGAGCCTTCTGTCATTTCTCTTAAAGAGTATCTAACTAACGTTATCTTTAGAACAAGTTATTATAATATTCCTCTAATAATCTTTTACTTAATAATTGTTCATCAGTCATTGTCTTATTTTATAACTGCTAGAACGCATTACTGTTTTTACAAAATGATATTGAAATTAATTTTACATTTAACAAGACGTTTTAGTCAACATTTTTTACATTTAAGATGGCTTTAGAAAATGAAAGTATAAAATGAATGTGTTCATACGCAGCTCTCTTGATGGGCGGCTAATAATGGTGTTCTCGTGGTGACGATCTCTCGATGTGACCTCATGGCACCGTTGATCATGCTTCTCCCGGAATCATTCTGTGAAATAATGAGATTCAATTAAATTTTTATTACATTAAAGAAAATTGATGATGATACGAATCGGTTCTTGTTATTTAAAGTTGCGATTAATAATTCATCATCATCTTCCGAGCCTTTTTCCTAACTATGTTGGGGTCGGCTACCAGTCTTACCGGATTCAGCTGAATACCGCATTTTACATGGAGCGACTGCCTTTTTTTTTTTTTTATGCAGGTGAAACTCATTTATGAGCCAGCCTTGCATCTTCATGGGGGGTGGGGATGCAAGAGTCCGGGCTTCCAGAGCCTTGAAAAAGGCTCCGACTACTCCGGCAAAACACCTGGTGCCATCTTTCGCCTTAGTGGCGGCGTTACGGGACCAACCGAAGTCTTTGCACCATAACGCCCCCGGTGACTGCCCGCTTAGTGGCGGGCCCGACATGACCCCCCTCCTATGCCGGAGGGAGGACAGTGGGGGCAGTGTATGGCACTACACCACCCCCACCCAGCAAAGAAGGAGACGCGTGCAAAGAAGGCTGAGGGACCCCCGTCCCCGCCCTCTACGTCCCCCGCAGGGCAGGTCTGACTACAGCGGTTCTTGTCCGCGCCCTACCCACCCGCCGTCGGCGGAGCAATGGAGCGGAAGGGTCAGCCTCCCGCTCGCGCTCCGAGGTCTCTTTCTGCGAAATGACAATCTCGCAGAAATGAGACACTGCCCGCCAGACGCGATCGTCCGCGAGCATGGCATTAACCACACCCGCGAGCGAAAGGTCCGGGCCAGCAACTCCACGCAGGACACGGCGCTCAGTTTCGAAGCCAGTGCAGACCTCGAGTGTGTGCTGCGCCGTGTCTTCCATTGCGCCACAATGGTGGCACGAAGGGGACTCCTCTCGCCCAATTCGGTGCAGGTATGATCCGAAGCACCCGTGCCCGGACAGCACCTGCACCAAACGGAACGTGAGGAAGCCGTGGCGTCGCTCCAGCCATGGCTCCAAGAGCGGACCCACAACCTCAGTGACGCGGCGTCCGTAGCAGGCGCTGGCGAGATCCAACTGCCAACGGAGGACCATTTCCTCGTAGGCCTCGCGCCGCACGGCGCTACGTTCTTCTGGGGCAAGGCGCTCCCCGAGCGCTTTCCGAGCCGCCGTCTGGTGGTATACGGCGGCCTGGACCCTAGCTTCTAGCTCCCAGGGGGGAGTACCGGCAAGGAGGCATGCTGCTGCGTGCCCCACTGTACAGTAGGCCCTCCCAATGCGTTGCGCGATTGCCCGTTGAGGCCTGCGCAGGAGGGCCACATTTTCCTTTCTATAAAGGGAGTCCGCCCATATTGGCGCTCCATAAAGCGCCATAGAGCGCAGGACTCCGGCATAGAGGCGGCGGCAACTAGTCCGTGGCCCCCGCAAGTTAGGAAGGAGCCACGAAAAGGCGTTAGCCGCTTTAAGGAGGCGCGCAGCAAGCCCTTGAAAGTGGGGGCCAAACTCCCACTTGGCGTCCAGGATCAGGCCCAGGTATTTTATCCTGGCCTTTACATCGATCCTGACGCCAGCTACCACAACGTGCGCATCAGGAGGCTTGCGCTGACGAGGCCCCGGAAAATATATGGCCTCTGTCTTTTCCAGGGCCACTTTTAGCCCCAAACGTCCCATTCTGTTGGCAACCAGCGTGCCGCCAGCAGAGGCCAGGCGCGCCGCTTCCCCATATGTGCTTCCTTGGGCAGTGACTAGGGTATCGTCTGCATAGCAGAAGATACCCATGCCTGGGAGGAGGGCGCCCCGAAGCACCCAGTTATAGCCTATGTTCCACAGGAGTGGCCCAAGGACCGACCCCTGTGGAACTCCGGTGTCCACCCGGCGGCGCTTGATGCTGCCGGTCCTACTTTTGAACAATACCTCGCGGTCTCGTAGGTAGTCAGCCAGAAGCGCCGCCAGGTACTGTGGGACTCTGTGGTACCTTAGGGCCTCCAATATTACGGCGTGAGGCAGGGAGTTGAACGCGTTAGCGATATCAAAAGATAGCGCCACCACTCCCTGCCCTCTCTCTTTCGCCTCTGCGCACTGGACTTTTAGGCCCTGGATTGCGTCTATGGTGGACCGACCCTCACGAAACCCGAATTGGGCCTCAGATAGGTCGGGGCCGGTCCCGGCAAGATGATCCTTGAGGCGAACCGCGATAATCCGCTCTAAGGTCTTGCCCACCTCATCCAAAAGGACGATTGGCCGATATCCCGACGGGGAATCGGCCGGGCGCCCATCCTTTCGAAGGAGGACCAACAAGCCCTCCTTCCACAGCTTCGGGAACCGCCCAATAGAAAGACACTGGTTAAAGAGGTCCCGAAACCGTTCCTCCAAACGGGAAGTGGCGATCGCCATAACCCGCGCGGGTACGCCATCAGGGCCGGGGGCTGTCTTCTTGCTACTCAGGCAGGACACCGCGTCCGCAAACTCCTCTAAGGTCAGCGGGGGAATGGCCTCCGATGGGCCCATCCCGTACGGGGGATTCATTATAGGTGGAGTGACGTTGGCGGCGCTCGGAAACAACGCCTGAACCACCCTGTCCAAAAGATCAGCCGGAAGGGTCTCCGTTAGTGGGGGACCAATAGGGCGCAGCTTGTCGCGTACCATTTTGTACGGTCTCCCCCAGGGATCGGCGTTGAGACCCTCCAACATCTCCTCCCTCGCGGCGTCTTTAGCCTCCCCAATGGCCGCCTTCAGTGCCTTCTTCGCCTCCTGCCATTGCAAGTGGTACCGGGCCTCACCCTGAAGGTCCCGGTTATAGCGACGTCGACGGAGGCGCTGGTAGCTTCTTCGGGCGGCCGTACAGACCTGTCGCAGATCGGCCAACTCTGCAGACCACCAGTAAACCGCCTTCCTAGTCGGAGGCCGACGAGACCGAGGCATGGACGAATCACACACCTCGGTCAACAAGTCCCGCATGTGAAAGGCCGCTGCGTCCACATCAGAACTGGTTGGTGGACAGAACCAGTCCTGCACTAAGGCGACCTCGCCTGCCATCTGGCGGTCCAGGTGGGTAATAGCCCACCTCGGGAACGGTGTGCCCCCTTGTGTGCCCTGTGCTCGCTGGGAAGAGAACCCTATCCGTATGTAGCGGTGGTCGGATAGGGTCTCCATGAGCTCGACCTGCCATGACGCGACGGTGGCGGCAAGTGCAGGGGTGGCGAAGGTTAAGTCCACCACGGACCCTCCGTGCAGCCTCACACACGTGTGCGTTGTCCCTCTATTGAGGAGGGAGAGGTTGACTGAAACCGCCCACGCCTCCAAAGCACGGCCTCGTGCGTCGTTGGACGGATTGCCCCACGCCACTGACTTCGCATTAAAGTCGCCAAGGACGACCACCTGCCTCGGTGCCAAACGCATCAAAACCCCTGAGAGGGCAGCCAAAAATCGCTCGAATTCCGCCAGTGAGCGGTTAGGAGAGAAGTATACGCCTAAAAGCGCATTCTCTCCCCAAGCGGCGGCGACAAAGCCCGACCCCCTTTCCAAGGACGTCAGGGGAAGGGAGTCCATAGAGGGTCGTGGAATTATGGCCACCAAACCATCCAAATCCCCGAGCCAATTAGGGGGCACGAAATAGGGCTCCGCGACCACCCCCGCATCGGCACCCCATTCAGCCAATGTCTGAGCGACCAGGTCTTGTGCCGCCCGACAATGGTTGAGATTCCCCTGGAGGAGTATTTTCTGATTGTGTCTTGACATCACTCCTCCATTTGTAGGGTACCCTCTACCACCGGCTTAGTGGTGGTGGCATTGACAGGCCTGGCCTGGACCTGTGCTATGCCTCGTTTTGCAGGGGGGTTGCACTTGGCACCTCCCATGGTATGGTTCGCCGTCTTGCCGCTCGCCGCACATACGGAGCAGTGCGGCTTGCTGTTGCAGGCGTTCGCCTTGTGGTCCGCCTTGCCACAACGGCGACAAAGAGCCGACCGGTCCTCGGGCGACGGGCAGCGGGCTCGAGTGTGTCCGAGTGAGAAACACTTGAAGCAGCGCATAGGCTGGTCCTCAAGTGCCCGGACTACACCCGAACTGAACCCCATTGACAGATGCCCTTTTTTGAAAACGGCTTCCGCAGCCGCGACTGGGCACGATAGGCGTATCTCGCCGATCCCACGACGGCCAGGCCGGACCTCTCCGGCCTTAATGGCATCGAGACTGCATCCACCTACAGCCGCTACCGCCTCCACCACCTCGTCCCTGGTGACTGAGTCATCAAGCTCGGAGATCACCAAGGACGTAGACTTGGTTGGCCTGCCCACCACTGCTAAACCAGAGACTGCAGCCTGTAGGGCTGTCGCGAAGAGGTCAGCGTTGGTGTCACGGCTAGCTCCCGAAAACTCGAATAATCGAGCCCCGGTTTGCGTTTGCCGGCACTTTACCTCCTCGATGCCCATTTCTCTCGGTTTAACTGACTGGCGGGCCTTGGTCAGTACCTCCTCGTAAGAGACCCCCTTCTCCACAGCCTCTGGCGTGATGGTTAACACTACTGCTGCGGATTTGGGGGGAACCAGTTTAGGGGTCTTTTTGGCCTTGCCACTTTTCCCCTTTTTTGAGGACTTTATTTTAGAGGTCGATGAAGGGGCAGTAGTAGTGGAAGCCTTCACCTTCTTCTTATGACCCTTTTTCCTCTTGTTCCCGGCGACCTGCCACTCGTTAGCGGCTGTGGTTGCGGGAAGCATGCCGTCTGTGTCAGCTAGACGGCCAGGCGCCGGGAGCCCTGATGGCCCTGAATTTGCGGCCTCATGTGGGCTACATGAGGATGCTTTCGAGCGAGAGTCCTTTTTTAAGCCTGGTTTGGCCTTGGACGGTCCAAGGTTTACTGTCTTGGCAGGTGCAGCCGTAGAGGCCACCAACGCATAAGAGGCTGAGGCCTCGGGATCCGCCGAGGGCGCCGAAACCTTAGGGGCCGATTTTTTACCGACGCCTTTTCCCTTTACGGGTTTAGGGGCCGGTTGCTCGCCAATCACCTTCTGTTGTTTGTCCGCCGCTAGTGGTGGACGAACGATCTTGGGAGGATTGAGACGGTCCTCAATTCCTGCGAAACATGACCGCACAAAAACTTTCGTCTCCGCGGCATGTTTGAGGAGCATTTCCTCTAATACACCGCGAAGAGAAGTTGTGGGATCCGCCGTGTTCAAGACGGGGGCCACGTCCATCGGCAAATTGACCAATTCAACATGGCGATGTGGAGTGACGCCCTCCAGATCGGCGATCTTGGCCTCTAAGGCCTCAATGCGCTGGTTCTGTTGCAGCTTCTCCTCTTCCAGGCGGTTTACAGTCGCCTGGAGTCGCTGCACCTCCTCTGTGGCCGAACGTGTCGCCATCGATGCCAAGATCCTCTTGGCGTTTTCTGCGTGGTCTCGTAGGGCTTTTTGCAGGGTTGCCTTCATGTTGCTAGACTTTCAAGCAATTTCGATGATGCTGCCCATGTCGACATCATGAAGGGACTCCAGCTCGGCTACCGTCTTGTCCGAGTAGTCGGACCAGAGAGAGGCGCCGTAGCCATGTTTGGCCCGTGCGTTATTGGCCTGACGCTCCTGCGCCGCAATCTTTGCCTCGAGCTCTTGAGTGAGCGCCTCTCTCTTCAGTCTATTGGCCTCTCTTTGCGCCTCCGCCAAACCAACATAATGGCCCGTAGTTGGTGGTGGCTTCCGGGGGCGGCCACGTTTGCTAGAGGCCGATTTTGTACTCTTAACAGAGGGAGCGTCCGAGCTGGACCCCTCGGCACCCGCTGATTTGAGGGAGCGCTTGCGCGACGGTTTAACAAAGAGTTTGCCTACCTCGCTCAAGCCTCCCACCGAGCTCGCTACCGACGCATCGGTTAGCGTACCCTCCTCGTCCGAGGACAAACATCCCGGGGTCGGGTTGAAAAACTTGCTCCCCGAAAACGAAGAGCAAGAGTTGCGGCTCGAAGGACGCTTGAACACCTCAGCGTCTGGACGCGCAAGGCGAACCGACGTCCTTCGCATGCCAACCAGGGTTGTACCGGGTGTGTAACCCGCACCCTCAGTACCGCGATCCTTCAAGGCGTCACGCTCAACCGAAAGGGAGCCGGACAACCTCTTCTCATCGCAAATCTCCTCCGGGCGAGTGCCCCCCCCTACCAGACCCGGAGCTAACCGCTCAACGGGCTGGGAGGAAGGACCCTCCCCCTGGTCCTGAGAAGGACCTTTCTCATCATTTAATGATAGCATCATAATAAGTCAATTTGACTGCCGACAAAGTTCAAGCGCACTTTAGCCGCGTGTCCTCTGCTTCTGCGTTACCGAAGTGTCAGAGGACAGCGTTTCCAGGGATCACGATCGTGGACGTAAGCGCTTGGGGGGATCCCCATGGAGCGACTGCCTATCTGACCTCCACAACCCATTTTACTGGGAAACACAGTATCTCATAGTAGACTGGTTGTCAGAATTGACTTAACGACTGCCAAAGATCTATGTATGACAGCCGGGACTTACTGTTTAACGTGCGATGAATAATATTATAATTAGTTTATATCCCAACAAAAATAAAATTCCAAATATATAAACACATTTATTATTTTATTTTAATAACTCTATGATTTGTAATATAACCAATAGTAAGTATCAAAATGGAACCTAAGTCCAACTGTCACTTCATTAAAGTAACATACATACTCCAATATATTTTATACGAGAACTTTACACTAACGAAGTAACACCGCTAACATCAGTCAGATAATACTTCAGACCCTTGCCGAAACTTCGCCAATAAATAATAAATTATTGCTGCAATTATTTAGTCCACCCCTATATAAAGCAAATGAAATACGAACATAAAATTGGTCTAGGTCAGTCGCTAAAGCGCTGTATGCTTTACAACTAAAGTGCCTATGCAAAATTAATTCAGCGCTTACTCAGCGCTTTGAGTGATGTTTTCTATTGAATGTAAAAGGTCTTTCAATTGCTTTGCTATCAGTACGTTTTAATGATGTTTTGACTACGTACTGTTTTCTATTTGTTTATGGGACTTGATCAAATTGAATGGAAGTAGGGGTGTTTGTCCTGCAGTGCTGCAGTGAGAACATAAGTCGTGATATTACTCGTATTATGATGAATTGTTATATAACAAACTCTAAAAATAAATCATTAGGTTTATTATGATTCTTCTCCAAATAATACCCATTATTTAGTATGAAATTTGAAAATATAAAAATACCTGATATTTTTGTTACAGTAAATCATTAGTGCCACAAGTACCTACTATTTTATTTTTTTACTACACCCCGTCGATCACATCTATCATTCTCTCTCTAAGTTCGTTCAAATTAATAATTATTATTTTACATGAAGTTAAAGCTGACCTCCTTAGTTGCATTAAATGGTAAAAGCAAAAAACAGCCCCAGCTTTACAGGGCATCTGTTCGCAATGTCTGTCGTACGAGCTAGCGTAGTTTTCCGCAATATTGTGATAACGACAATATAGCTTCTATTAAACTTCAAACATAGGAATAGACAAGTAAATGACATAGTAGTGAGATAAATAATAACTATTGTGGCTCAGAAAGATAAAATTATACACAGAGGCCTGAAAAAGGGTCTCGAAATTTAAACAACCAAGTAATAAAAACTGGCCAAGTGCGAGTCGGACTCGCGCACGAAGGGTTCCGTACCACCGTCGTATGAGAGCCCCCCTTAAATATTAATTTTATGTGGTTTTTAGTATTTTTTGTTATACCGGCAACGCAAATACATCATTTGTGAAAATTTCAGCTTTCTAGCTATCACGGTTTATGAGATACAGCCTGGAGACAGACAGACGGACAGACAGACAGCGGAGTCTTAGTAATAGGGTCCGTTTTACCCTGTGGGTACGGAACCCTAAAAAAAGAATTTCACACTATATTTCTTAATTAAACTGTTTTTTCGCTGTTTTTTTTTTCTAAATCACTGTGTTGTATGTATTATTGAATGAATGATTGTTAAACGCCACATAATAAACAATTCATTCAAAAATCTAGCAGACGTTCTCTATAATCTTTTAATTTCCCAAAAATTGTTAAATTTAAAATGTTGTACTAGTAATATTCTAATTTCTTAAATATAGTTTAATTTTAATTTTTGTTATATTAATGTTATAATTTTCCAATATTGTATAATGTTGTATTTATCTTTTTTTGGTTTTTGTTTAAATTCCACTTCTTTAATATTTGTATGTCTCACCATAGACAAAACATAGCGCTCTGTATACCTACCTATTTGTAAGATCTGTATTTTTGTTGCCTACCTATGTTTTACAAATAATAAAATCATTATGATTATTATGATTACGTGTTCTTTTTTTAAATGGCCGTCAAATAGACGTAACGTAACAACTCTGTATTTATTTTATGAAAATTATTGACCAGGGGCCCGATGCCACTATATTAAATCAGTGAGTGGCGGGTTAATAATCCAGTGTACTTGTTAACGAGCCTAATTTTCGTATTCAGATAATTTTAGTTTAATGACAAATGTCTACCTACTTCCCACTGTTGTTATTGTAGGATTGCAAGTGACTGTTCTTATCTGAAAATGATAATAAGCAACAATAACAAGTACACTGGAACGTTTATTAACCCGCCACTCACTGACTTAAAATAGCGGCATCGGGCCCCAGTAGTAGTGTATGTTTAGATTCAAAAGCTATTGTTATTAAAAATATAATAAGCGATAAATCAAGGCTCTGTCACGATTGCGATGCGTGCGTGAGATATTACGATATTATCGGATTAAACATTACAGCATTGCAAGTCATAATGTAAACTAATGGTCCAAGAATAATATATGATGTGTTTCGATCACACGTTATCAAATGTACCTAGTGTTATACTAGTATGTGTCGCAGTAAGTATAATAGAAATTATATCAGGTTGTTAAAACTTGGTAGGCCGTGTTTCGGAAAGCACGTTAAGCCGTAGGTCCCGACTGTCATACGAACATCTTTGGCAGCCGTTAAGTCAATTCTGACAACCAGTCTTACTGATATACTGTGTTCCCTAGTAAAAATGGGCTGTGGAGGTCAGATAGGCTATCGCTCCATGTAAAATACGGTATTCAGCTGAATCCGGTAAAACTGGTAGCCGACCCCAACATAGCTTGGGAAAAAGGCTAGGCAGAGGCAGATGTTAGATCTAGGTACAATGGAGTTACATAAATATTTGTAAATGTACATTACTTTTATTTGTTGAAACCATTTCGGTGCCAGTGCAGTTAAGAGCATTATAAAGCATAATAAAATTAGTCCTTGGATCCCATTTTAATTGAGCATAATAATAAATAAAAAATAAATACTGCCTCGTTGGCCTAGTGGTTCGAAGCGCGACTGCTACGCTAGAGGTCTTGGGTTCGATTCCCAAGTCGACCAAGGTGTTATTGGGTTTTTCTATGAAATTCTCAGTAGCAGGTCGGAGTTTGGATTTGTGCCCGGTTAGTGGCAATAGGCTCGCCCCCTATTTCATGGGACCTAAACATACCGGCGAACTGTGGGTGTACATTGGTACTGCACCTCTGCCTAAGCCTTCTTCTAAGGGGATACAGGCGTGATGGTATGTTATGTTATAAAAATAAAAGACATCCCCAACTTCTCCTAATACCTATATTACATTTATATAGCAAAACGTAATACAATTCTTTTTTTTTATCATAAGTTCTTTTAGTTTTAAGCTGTCATTAATATGTGTCATTGCCGTGCACGGTGTGTAGATATACAAACACGTGCCCAATAAGTCTCCATTAAACTTCAAGTACCACCTTTATGCGGATGATTTGCAGATTTATAATCATTTTCAATTATCTGAAGCGGAATCGGCCATCGATACTATGAACCGCGACTTGGCCAGCATCAGCAGGTGGGCAAGGTCTTATGGCCTGCAGTTAAACCCTGCGAAGACACAAGCCATGATAATCGGTAGCAGGCACTATCGAAACGCACTTCATTTGACCTCTTTGACGCCTCTCCGTCTTGATGGGGCCGTGATTCCCTTTACCGACACTGCAAAAAATCTTGGGGTATTGATTGATTCACATTTATCATGGCGTGATCAGGTTAACGAGGTAAGTCGTAAGGTACACTTCTCCTTCCACTCGCTGAAGTGTCTCCAGACCTTCTTACCTTTAAGAACTAAAATTTTACTAGCTCAATCTTTAATTCAGCCGATTATTGACTACGCCGATGCCTGCTACCTTGATGCCACAGAGGAGCTTCTAAATAAACTTGAGAGATTGCAAAATATTTGTATTCGTTTTGTTTACGGACTGAAAAAGTATGATCATGTCTCTCACTTCCGCAATGAACTCAAGTGGCTCCCAATCCGCCTTCGCAGGAACACTCGAATACTATGTCTTTTGTATAATATCCTTCATCACCCCCTCTACCCTTCTTACTTGCGTGAGCGCTTTACCTATGTCCGTTCCCCTGATGTCCTTTGTAGATCCCATCTTAAATTCCACCTCAAAATCCAACCCCACACTACTGATTTTTATTCCTTCTCCTTCACTGTTCATGCCGTCCGACTGTGGAATGCGCTGCCGCCTAACATACGGGATTCTCCTTCCATCTCTTATTTCAAGCGACGTATAAAAGAGCACTTTCTTTCCTCTCATACCTAATCATAATGTTATATATATATATATACCCTAGTAATTTTGTTCCACTGTATTTTGTTATTTTATGTAAATTCTTATATTATTATTTCTTGGTTACACACTGTGTCTATCTCTCTTTTTAAATGTTTCCAGTCACAGGTCTGCTGGAAGAAATTTCACATGAAATAAGCAGTACCTTTGTACCTATTTATTCTTTATATGTCAATTATTTTATGTCTGTTGTGTGTACAAAAACTTATAAATAAATAAATAAAAAATAAATAAACAGAAAAAGTACTAGTAGTTTTATCTAGTAAGAATCAGTATCCTTTCCCAGGACAGGCAAAATACACAATTATATCTTCGGGTACTCGTTCCCACCTGGACTTGGGGGAGAAAAAAGCTCTCAATCATTTTACCCACCAAGAGTCTCACATGTTCTTTTACCTTTCCCAGTATTCAAGGCCAAAAATAATCCTTCTAGGGTTAAAAGTATTAAAGCTTGATTAGTAAGCTGACCTGCATATCTGTATAATGCGCGTGCGACGATATAGGCGTCACCGGTGTTTGTGTGCGTTGCAAGCTGTGCGCGCTGCCCGAGTTCTTGGGCTGAGCGATGGCGGAGTAGAGAGGCGGGTCTGGCGGCGCCTCTGTCACACCTATAAGAAGGAAACGTTAGTGCATGCAGGGTTATTTGAGGTGCTGTTTTGTATTAAGTGTAACTTGAGATAGTTGATTATGAAATATATGTGAATATGAACCGACTTCAATGAAAATTAAATGAAACTACCACTGAGGTGTAAGTTATACCTCAGAGGTAGTCGTATGGAAATCGATGACAAAAATGTTTTTTATAATCGATTCACAGTTGCAGTAGATACCCTACCTTTCGAAAATGGTAAAAAAAAGGTGTTGCTTTTTAATGACGACTGTATTACATCAATGATATACAAAAACTAGAAACAATTACTAATTCTGTATGTGGGCTGGATTCTAATTATTTCATAACTGTAGGTACATAAGATCCCTCTTTAAATAAACTTCATGTTCACTGTGATGTATTTAATGGCACATTTTAAAATTATAATAAAAAAAAATTCAAACAAATCTTATCTTCAAAAAATTGGTAAGAAAGTTAGTAATCCTTGTTAGCACACACTCAGAAATATTAACGATTTATATCTATAGGTACATTTAGTTACAATGCATATGACATCCCATTAATACACAAGTGTCACTAATATAGGTCAATAACCTACCCTTCATAAGAAATCGTATCCTAAACCTACAATGTAACAAAAAATATGAATGTAAGGGGACAAGCAAATTACCGTCAAATATTAGAACAGAGAGTCTTGGTTAAGTGCGTGTGGGCGATGCTCTCAAGCGACTGGTTTAGATTCCACTAGACACACTGTTTGGATAAGCCGTGGGCGTTTAGTAGGGAAATAGGCTTAACGTGGCATTTATTTTCCTAAGAAATAATCTAGTGTCGATTGAGAAGTGTTTGTAATGTAATAAAAATGTATTACATCTACCTAAAGAAAACATGCAAAAAAACTGGAAAATGTGAAAGTGCAGCTATATCACGAATATATAGCACATGTTTTTCTGATAGAAAAGAATATTCTTTCACCATTAGAGTTACATAGTATATTACAGATAGACTTTTCACTGCAAAATAGACACTGAAAACGAAGTTCTTGGTTCATTTATCAAGGTAATATTTAAAATTAAAATAGAACGCAAATGCAAAAGTATTCACTGCAAAACTAATTTAAAACAACAAAATCGAAAACAAACTAGATAGCATCGCGTCGCCTCGACAATTGAAATACAGTATTATAAAACTATACAAACAGCAGTCTTAGATCACAGGCCAGTGGTTTGTAGCCTATTGTAGCCTATTGTGGCCTATTGTGGCCTATTGTGTGCCAGTATTAGGTTCGTGCCGAGTTTCTTCTGAACAAAGTTTTATACAAAGTTATTAACGGTCTTTTGTGGAGCAGCATTTTGCGCCTGGCGTGCACAGGACGGGGCCGCTGCCGTGATTTGAAGCACATTCAATTTTAAAATAAAAAACTAATGTTTATTTTTTAATGATGTTTTTATTTTGTTATTATTATTTAATATTTATTTATTTTCAGCCATTATCGCTCTATTGTAGGGCAAATATCTAATGATATATGTTTTTTGATTGATTAATAATAATGAGTGCATTTTTGTCGAAATATTTGAGGTACAATTAATTTACCAATTATTTTGAGTACTGAACTTATTTTAGTAATGAGTAATATTTATTCTTGGAACAAAATGGAATTGTTATTCGATGAAATTAATAACGTATTAGTAGAAAATTGTAGACAGACGTCTTCCGAGGTATATCTATGGGCTATCAATGACAAAAATATTTTTTTTAAATCGATCCCTAACAGCTAAATAACGTACCTAACTTAAAAAAACCTTAGACCAGCTTTTATTCCATTTTAATTACTAACTTGATATTTCTACTAAACACAAAAGCGAAATTAGAGAAACATTTATAAATTTAATCAAAGAAAACGCAAATTAATGAAGACGAACATCTGCAGTGTCGCGACAACGCTCAGACTGAATTAATCATAGCTTACAATAAATCAAGTCGCTGTTATCATTACTTTAAAGGGCATTAAGGTTAAGTATTTAGATTAGGGTTTAATATTATTGGGTTGGATAATATAAATTAAAAGAAATAACGAAAAGTTTGATTGGTCCCAGGAGAAACACATTGTTAATCTATAATCTATTTAAAAAAAAACTTTGTACATTGAAAAAAATAAAATGGTTTTGTGTAATAAAAATAAATAAATTTAAGAAATAAAAAAACCCGACTGCATAAAAAACACTTTAAATAAAAACTGAAAAGTAAAAAACAAGTTCAATAAGTCTAGAAGTGTAGATAGCAATGTTACTGTCACAATCGGGACCCATAATGAATGATTTTAGTCTAGCTTATTTAATGGGTCCCGACTGTTACAGTAACATTGCTATCTACACTTCTAGACTTATTGAACTTGTTTTTTACTTTTCAGTTTTTATTTAAAGTGTTTTTTATGCAGTCGGGTTTTTTTATTTCTTAAATTTATTTATTTTTATTTAACACTTTTTAGTTAAAATCATAATCCACCTAGCTGTTTCTTAAGGTTTCACCAGCGTACCATTTAGTATTACTTGGAAGTAATAAATAATTACAAATAAAGAACAATTTTTCCACATAGTATTTTTTTTATACGTAAATGATATACCATTTTGGAATCCTCGTTACAAGCCCTTTAATTTGATACCCATATTGTAGCAAACTTTTTATTTTTATTTTTTTTTACCTCAATCTATGGCACCTCGTGGCCGCCATGTTGGTTTTTGTTTGACGTGACATATCTAAGAACACTTGGGTAATCGATACGAATCCAACGATACCCTAATTATCGAAATCCATTCGGCCGTTTCGAAGATATGAGGTAATAAAGAATATTACACACATACATACATACATACATACAAGATACGCGCGAAAAACATAACCCTTCTTAGCAGTCGGGTAAAAAGCAAAATATTTAATGCAATAATTGTTTCAAATTAAAATAAAGAAAGGAAGAAATAACGTTTATTGGCACACGCCACAAATTGCTACTAGTTTTAACTAAACAAAGTTATAAACAACACAAGAAACGAGAATAGATCACCAAGCTTTCTGAATGATCGTTTGCGATTCCAGATTTTCATAAACTTTTTACGAATTACTGTCTTATACGTTCATGTATATCAATCAAGACGGGCCTGTTGGTCGAGCGGTTAGTGACCCTGACTGCTATACCGGAGGTTCGATTCCCACCCAGGACAAATGTTGTGTGATGAGCATGATCATTCGTTCTGTGTCTGGGTGTAATTTATCTATAATATGTATGTATTTAGAAATATATAAGTATGTTTATCAGTTGTCTGGTTACCATAACACAAGCTCTGCTTAGCTTGGAATCAGATAACCGTGTGTGAGTAAAAAAAAAAAACACGACATTCTTAAAAAAGTATCTAATTACTTTCAAAATAATTTTGCCAAGAAAGCTACCCATCAAATTTCCGCCGTTAATTTTCTGCCTTTATACATACACGTGTGTATACACAGCCATAATGACACATGTATATCTACGAAAGTCATCAGCACAAACCTACAATTACTGTTACGTGTGATTGAAATTCAATTTCAGTCACCACATATAATCTGCATGAGTGATCTAAATTTACATTTGTCGCATCGCACACTATGATGTCACTATGATGCTTTTTTATTATTTTGAGTGTGTTTTATATAGAAATTTGTTACTATGTTGTAGGTATGTTTGTTGAATAACCTTGCAAGGCTGTATTTTATTACTGACATCATGAATAACAGCATTTTCCTACAACTTTTACTTATACAATGTTGTGTCGAATCAGTCATCAAAAAATTATAGGCACATGTCTAAATTTGAAATGAGAGGGAAAAATCATGGACGTCACCGTCGACACAAATTAGACATTTATTTAATCACAGAAGTTTTTAGCGATATTATACAGAGTGGATATGACAGAGGGGCATTAAGTTACACTACGTATACTATACGTGTTTAGTATTAATTCGATACGGAATAAAAATAAAAAGCGCCAAAAATTAAAAAATATTTTTTTTTAAATAAACTAAATAGCTTACAAATTAGAATAAAACGCAACCACCCTGTGTAAATAAATTTGACTGACTTACTTACTTGTGACATGCATCAATGCTAAGACATAATCAGCTGTTAGGAAAGATACATCGTGTTGAAACGGAGCAAAATCTTAAAAAATCATTTGCGACTAAACTACTGCTCCTAATTAATTGATTTTTGGTACAGAGCTTGAAAACGGTATCTAGTATAGGCAGTTTAAGGAAAAGCCCCTCTGTCGTATCCACTTTGTATGTTTTTGTGACTATAAAAAAACCATACATATTTAGTTTATTATAACTACACTACTGTATACTATAACAAACAAACATTATACGATTATATGTTGAACCGCATTGCTTAAAAAGGCAACAGTAGTTTTAAATTACATTCCAAACAGCAACAACAAAAGTAAATAAGTCAGTTTCAACTTCCATTCAATGTTTCATCGCCGGCCGCTATTTTTGTTACCTAGGTTTTGAATGCAGGTCTACTTTTAGCCTAGACCTATCATCTGCGATCTGCCTAAAAGTAATTTGCAAGGTAAATGAATCGCCGCTATACTAATGGTGACAAAGTAAACTCTGACTGATGTGTTACCTATTCGTGGTTAGTCTATTTTAATAAACATTGATATACAAGGGTTTTTGAGTGATTTTTTTTTAGCTTCCGTTAGATCCCACTGCTGGGCAAAAGCCTCCCCTTTCTTCTGCCAAACCTCTCTGTTTATGCTTTTAAATTTGAAAATAAAAGTAATAAATCAGTATAAACCTCGACTGTTAAAATTGATAAATAGTAGTCGTCTTAGGGTTCCCAACTTTCCACAAAACTGTGGATCCGTATCGCAAATATCTGAGAGCTCGCGTCCCATTTTGAACTTTATTTAACTTAAAGTTCCTGCGATGCGGCGTCGCATCGAACCGCTGTTTTGTGTGGGAGCCCTTTTTATACGATATGTGTACAGCGTGTATTAAATACTCACTTCTTTAAAATATTTTGTCATTAAGATACAAATATTTGATCGCTTAAATATTTACAGTCTCCAAGGCTACGGGTCATAAACGACCGAATATCTCTGCAAATTTAAACCACTTCACTATTCCCAAGAAAAGACAATTACATTTTCATTTGCAGGTAAAATAATGGTGTTTTCTCATCCAGAGATCCTTCGCGAATATTACGAAAAGACAAAAACAAGAAAATGGAATTGCCTTGCCACAGATTTGTTCAGCGAGAATTCTTGCAGCATGCATTTTGCAAGATACATTGGCGGGGTGATAGTGTCATTAAATTTTCTCGTAACAACGAATTTACACAGTGGACACATTTGTCAGAACGAAACGCGGTTTTCTTTAGCTGAATGCAGCTGGTTTTCTTTGCAGTTATGTTATTATATCGCTGTGTATGTTTTATTATTTTCTTGCTTAGAATAAGCATTTTATTTTAGTTGAAATAATTATTGTTTAGATAAACTTATGTAAGAGCCAGAACTCATTTATTGGAAACGTAGCAAAATAATCAGCCAGATTTTTTATATTATGTAGAAGTGCCTTTTGTTTATGATTAGCAATAGCAGTCATGACAAAAAAAATATCTGTGTTTCTCTAGTCGCAAAAGTTTCTGAATATTTTGTTGTATGTTTGTGAGCAGACCACTGTGAATTTAACGTACTTAAACATAAATGAATCACCACACGAACATAAAAACAAACATCAAACAGCTTTATAGTTCAATAAAGTTTTAGACTTCAATCTTTCAACACTGCTATATAAAATTGAAAGTGCATGAACCGGAATGTCAAACGAGAGACCCAAAGAATGTCGACAACGGCTTTGTCGACGTCAATAAACACTAATAAACAGAAGAACATTTTCGACTGCACCAAACAAAACTATAAAAAAGTTCAGAGGCCGTACCATGATCTCTTAAAGCAGTACTGTTGCGGTTGTGGAAGCGAGACGGCACTACACTGCGCATAGCGCTGTCCCGCTTACTCAACCGCAATAGTCCCGCTTTAAGAGCTCATGGTACGGCCCTACTCAACAAAACTCTTGTAACTCGAACTAATTTATTTAGCAACTCGCTGTCGAAGTAACGTTAATCTAAATAAACGTAGAAAACATAACTCGCTAATACTCTTAGTGAAATAAAAACTGTATAAACGAATAGTTCAGCTAATAAGGAAAGTTGAAAAGTGGGCTGACGGTAGTACGGGACGCGTTTGAGCAGAGATTACCTAATACATAGTTACTTTGAGTTTAAGTTTGTACATCATTTTGCAGCACGCATACTTTATGTAGTTAGCTAACTTTAGTTAACGTTAGCTTAGCGTAGTGTTAGTTTTTAATTAATGAGTCACTATCAAGTTTTTGTCTGCTTGTTAACGTTTTTTACTTTCAGAATTAATTATTTAGCTTCTGATTGATTAACGCATGCAAAACTTAGCTGTTTTTCGTGGTTTTAATTTTATAATCTAGTTAGACTTTACTATCTAGGCTAGACTTGAGACTACAAAAAAATAAGACCTAACAATATCACGCTATAATTCCTCAAAGAGGTAGCCAGAGCTTTTACAGTAACACACCTAAATTTCCCCAGACAGTACTAGTCGCATAATAGTTTAAATTCTTAGCGAGAACATAAACTACACTCGTACGTAACAGCTAGCTGTAAATCCCGAAGTATGGAGTTATGTGGAGTAATCTAGTTAATTTATTCTTTCCGTTGTGTTGGCAATTAATTTGTACGATATTTATTATCAAGACTGCGAGTTAATGTTAGCACGTTATTCATCAAGTTGTTTCCTTATGTGTTAATTATTTACACTTTTGTTTCTTACTTCCCAATCGGTATTATGTTACGTAATTTTGTTGGAAGGAATTTTCTTGTTGGCGGTTTCGAGGAAATTTTCTTTGATTATGAGTACGCCTTTTAGGTTCTTAACATCACAAATTATGTGCCAAGTTAGAAGTAATTACAAGCAATTTTGAACATGTTAAATTAATGTGATGTTATGTGTGAAATTTGTCTGGAATCTTATTTAGTGGTTTGTAAAATGGAAAGCTACAAATTCACAAGGTGACTTTATCGCGTTTAAACTAGACTTTTGGACTAACTACCAAAATGTACAGTGTTCATCGTTATGTAGGTACCTATATAAAAAAATAAATAAATAAAATGCGGACAACATCACATACATTGCTCTGAACCCAAAATAAGTAGCTAAAACACTTGTGTTATGGAATTCAGAATCAACGAAGGTACCACAAACACCCAGACCCGAGACAATGTAGAAAAGTTGGTTAGATATGTATGAGTAGATAGATATGTTTCACTACCCAATTTTGCCACTGTCATAGTGAATCTCTAAAACACCTCAAGAAAGTACGAGATGATAAAAAATATTAATATTCAAAAACCTTTATCGCACATTAAAATATCTTTTATTTTCTTTCCGCTTCAATTCCCTCTATGATTATGAGTTTCTGAGTATGAACTAACAGTATTTTCCTTTACTCCGGCCGAAGAGTATTGATCATTACTTTAATTTGAATTCAGTTGCAAGTCATTTCTATAAAAACGGTTCTAACCGATCTTCGACAAGCGAGGCGGTGTTAAGCCCCACTTTAATTAAAACGTTTCAGTTTTAAATGTTTCGTAACACCGCGTACAAATGGTGTTTCGTGTTCGCTATTCTAATTAGTACGAAATGTATTTTGTTAAGATCATCTGCGGTAAAAATTGGATGGCGCTTGCTTTGTTTGAATTAAAAATCGTTTTGTAGGCCTTTTTGGCCTTGACATTATAAAAGCTATGCAAGATTCTTAAATATTAATAGGATTGAGTACAGTATAGTGAAACACGTGTCTTTATTCTAATAGTGTTTTAAAGTCAAGATACAAAATTAATACAATTCTACGTCTTCATAAAAACATAACAATTTTAATTTCCATTGTTATCACTTTTCTAATGTAAATGCTGGTTAACCTGTTATTGGCAACTGTGTAAGTCCAAGTCTTGTTATCCTATTATTTTTGATCTCATATTCACATAAGCTGTTGGTGAACTTTTTTCAATAAATAAAAAGAAAAACACAAAACACAATTTAAAAAAATTTTCAAAAAACTTGTGTCTCTTTAAAAGAGGCAGTATTTAGGCATATTTAGTCCGGCACTCATATTAACTTTATCTCTTACATAAAACAAAAAACGGTCATTTATTTCTACATTAAAAGATAGTTTATTTACCTTTACTCAACGGGATAAGATCAGGATTCTTATCATCTGCAGTTTGAGGTGAATTCCGTTTCTGTACAATCACCTTCTGATTCTTAAGACTCGGAAGCGTCACTGCAAAAGAAATTGTATTGAAAGCAAATATTTAGCATAACTTATTCCACTTGGTTTAGTCGACGGGAAATAAATGTTAAATCTCTTAGGAATAAGTAAAGTTTGAGTTTAATCTACAATAGAACTAGAACGGGGAAGAGTCCTCATAGTTTTGAAATAATATTTTATGGTATCGCTTAAAAAAGAACCTAAACATAACATAACATACCATCACGCCTGTATCCCCGAAGGGTTAGGCAGAGGTGTACCAATGTACACCCACAGTTCGCCGGTATGTTTAGGTCCCATGTAATAGGGGGCGAGCCTATTGCCACTAACCGGGCACAAATCCAAACTCCGACCTGCTACTGAGAATTTCATAGAAAAACCCAATAACACCTTGGTCGACTTGGGAATCGAACCCAAGACCTCTAGCGTAGCAGTCCCGCTTAGAACCACTAGGCCAACGAGGCAGTCCTAATCCCAAAAAGAACCTAATCTTAAATTATTAGAATAAAATTGTAAGTTTGACAAATCATTACAGTTAGTATTTATTTTCTGTTTGTTGGTAAAAAACATAAGTAATACTAGATTTAAAATCCATATTGTAGCTTAGTTCTTTTGACTTTATGTAGGTACTAACATTAGCAGGTATAACACACAATGCTTTTTTAGAGTCGACATAATAAATGCCAACTTTATTTACTAGACAAATATTCTCTCTAAAACATTAATACACACATAATAACATCAATTAATAATAATGTTTATGAATAACTGCCGTGTCATTAAAATCAATGAGCACCTAATGGGGTTCCAGACTTTATTGCCTATAATCTGACCTATATTATTCGCACAGAGAATTTATGCTTCAATATTATATCCAAACATTTGTTAATTCGAATGATGATGTTTGTTAGTTTGAGAGTAAATAAATGTATTTAAAAATATTCGTTTCTACGTAACACTATTATTTAGTGAGAACTTGAAAAATGATTTTTAGGTTAAATTATTTAAGCGGTTCTTGTAAAGTTCGAAAATAGAGTTAATTGTTGTTTTTTAAATAGGAATAGAAAAATAAAAAAAAATATTACGTACAAAAGTATCACAGGATACTATCAAAATAGCAATACCATTGATTTTAACCGAATGTCACATCATATTTTTTTAAACACACAAATAAATCATCTTTAACCATCCGTGATACATTAACATAACACATTATTGTGGTAGAAAAAATAACTTTAAACATCCTCCTTACATAACCATATTATTTATAATGTAAACCAAAATCATAATCGACTAAGACTGAGATAGCGATAGGTCATGGCGGCGTATACGATTCTCGATCTCTTCGATTAAAAGTATTGTAAAATAAATGTAACGTTGAATCCATTCTTATGTTAATATATTGTTCATTAAAGAATTAGTGGTTTTCTTCAGATCATAGGTACCAACCTTCGTAGTCTCGCGACCTGTGTCGTATCCTGGTGGCGATGAGCGCGAGGCACAGTATGAGCGCCACAGTCAGCGCTGCGCCTAGGAACACGCCGACAGCCCAGTTCACTTCCCATGCCTCTTGAGGTTCTAAGAGAATTAGTTGGCATTTAGTTTTGTACTTACAATTTTAGTAAGAAGTATGATAAAAAGAAGTTTTATGTTATTGCGTATACGACGGAAACAAAAATTGTTGGTTCATGTATTCTCATCCCAGTCTAAAACTTTGATATTTTTTTACGCACAGAATTCTACTCTGAAACTAAAAGATTAATAAATGTTCCAGGAATATTCTAATCAAAGGAAGTTTGATTAGGCACAAAGTTATAGATATCGTGACCTGCACATTTTAAAGCAAGCTCCAAGTGTCATATGTATTCGCATAACCCCAGAAAATATTGTGATTAAATTTAAAGAAGTATATCTGACAAATATGAAACTGAAATGATATAAATATTGAGTATTGAAATAGGGGATAGCTGTACTTCATAATAATAATTCTTTATATGTACTAAAACTCACCAGTCCTCGGCGACAGTCTCAACGCAGTCTCCACAGTGAAGGTAACATGTTCAGACCTGCCCCTAGCGTTGGCCGCATACACTATTATCCTGAGCTGCCTACTGGCTCCGAGCCTCCGGAGGTTCCACAGCGCGCCACCATTACTGGCGTTCACCACGAGGCCCTCCGCTGCCCACACTTCTACCACGTATACGCAGTGGAGACCTCCTTCGTAACCTAGAAGGAAAGAAGAATGTAAGGAAAGAGTATTAATTTAATTTAATCGTCTACTATGGTATTGATCACATCCATATTTACTCACAATACAAAATATGGATAGAGATGCAGATAGAACTTAGGATCGAACCGAAAGTTTAAAGTATATTTTTTTTTTTGCTTTCCGTTTATCTTTATAAAAATAACAAAGTATGTGCGCTAGTTATTCAGTATTCAAAATAGTAAGTAGTTGACAGTTTGACCGTAAGTAATAAGTAAACTAAGCAATAATTTAAAAAAGCTGCCAGCCTTATTACTCTTTTTTTCTCTAGATTTATTTTTAGTTGGTTAATAATCACAGTTATTTCAAAAACCATATTATTATAGTAATCAAACCGATTAATTAATAGTTCTTGAAAAAACCATATTGTAAAAAAACGATTTAATTGTTCCTGCTGCTGGTTTTAAATTATGTTGTTACATAAAGAGTAAAACCTTCCACAATATTTAAATTTGGCCAGTAAAGAGTACGTTTACGTCAAGAGTTGGTTGTCGACTAGCCCACTTGTAGTAATAACATGTGAGGTTTAAAGTTCTCAGGAAGTGGTGTCAGCTTGCCATTCCGCGACGCTTCCAATTTCTGTCCGAGTTCAGCCAAAATATGTTGAATTTATTCAAGCGTTTGGGCAAAAAGAATTCGTAAGTATGGTCTCTGATATAATATAATGTTGCAGAATTGAAACTTGCTACTTATGTACCCTTATTTTATTATCCAAAAAATGAAATTATCGGTTTAATAATTTCTATCGGAATTACTTTTAATTTAATGTCACATAGTAAAGCAAAATAAATATCCCGCTGAGTAGAACAGTAGGTATAAAACCTGAATTCATGTAATGCAACAAAATAAAGACTATTTATGTTTATGCTTTTTCATCTGTTGATGACCAGCAAGCACAAATAGGTTTATAATTCAGCATAAAAGAGGCACTCCAGCCAGTGATTGAAAGGCATATATTTTATCTAATTTTTTAAACAAGATAACCTTGTATATGTAATTATAAGCCAGTTCAAGCTTATTTATTTCCTAAACAAAAGTATTACTATAGAACCAAACTAACATAAATTCATAGTTATGATATCATACTCATAACTATAATATTGATAGACTTAGGTAATTACAATTAGTTGCCGGCTCGTTAGGCTAATGGTTTAAGTGCTTGACTGACACCGGACTCTTGGTCAAGTGAGCTCTAGTATTTTGGAAGATTACCTGCAATTAGGTAATGGTTATATCATAGTAATAAATGTTATAATAGTTCCATTTTATTTGATGCAGTATTTAAATAAATGAAAAGCATTTAGAGCATGAATTTTGAAAAAAGGACAGGTCAAGAGTACTTTGAACCGAAGAGCATGTATGAAGGGAATAATGAAAGTGGACGAAGCGAAACAAGTATGTTAGGATCGTAGCAAGTGGAAAGAAGTGGTCTCTGCCTACCTCTACAGGAAACAGGCGTGATTATATGTATGTATGTATGTATTTAGAGCATGATTCGTTTCGGAATAAAAAAAAACATTTTAGTATGGTTATGATTTGACGACCTCCGTGGTCGAGTGGCGAAACTACGCACTGGTTTTCAAGGTATCACTAGCTCTGAGGTCCCGGGTTCGATCCCCGGACGGGTCAATGTAGAAACCAACTTTTCTACATTGCCTCGGTTCTGGGTGTTTGTGGTACTGTTGTTTCTGAATTCTATAACACGAGTGCTTTAGCAACTTACTTTGGGTTCAGAGCAATGTATGTGATGTTGTCCGCATTTATTTATTTATAATTATTTATGTTTATTTGTTCGGTTGATAAAAATATTAATTTTTTGAGTAATAATCGTTCACAGTATACATGTAATACATACTTTTTATAAAGAGCAATTTTTTTTAAACATTGTAAAGTTAATTATCGTTCTTTGTTACCACGATCGTAGCTCCCTTGACGTCAATTTGACAGCCAGTTGCTTGACAGTAATCTCATTTTTTTGAACGTCAATCCATGAGTACAAACTCCAAATAATACAATGTTATTCGAGGTATGAAACAATTTTATAGTGCCTAATTGAAACATGTATTGTAAATTCTTCGGTAAGTTATTTAAAATAATTTATTTTAGGAATTTTTGAAATGATAATTAATGTTTGTATTTTAATTTAACCCTATTTCTACGTGAGTTCCGCAAATCATTTACATTTCTCTGGAATCAGTATTTCGTTTATTTTTTATTTCTGTTATACCCTATATTGCACCGATAATTGGTATTTTTAGATACATAATATATCATAGATTAATTACACCCGTATGTGGAACAAAATGATCATGCTCATCACATCAAGCTTTGTCCTGGGTGGGAACCAAATCCATGACCTCTGGTTGAGCATTCCAGATCGGTAACCACTAGAACAACAACCCGGTCATAAAATTATGTATTGTTGTTTTCTCGTAACACCAAGTATCTTAATGTAACGCGTATACAGGATGTTCCGCTTATAGAGATCAATTTTCCGTTACACAACACAGCCGTTTAATTGCTGTGAGCAAATTACGAATTAATCACTCGAAATTACTTTGGGGATTAGGTTTATTTGAGAAGCTTGTGTTCAAATCTGTGTCGTCATAGAATGAACCAAACACATTAGGTATTTTAGGGTTAATATTGATCGATTTTGGAATCTTTTGCTTGTATTAGTTCAGTTCAGAATACTGTGATGCGATAACAAAAAATTATAATAAAAAACAATTATTGCCGATCACTTTTAAAATACTAAAATCTTAATCACTACAGCTTTCAAACAGAAATCTGCAGCATAATCAATTATTTTATCACATGGACAGACCGACACATAAAACTATAACATCCCTCTTTTTGCGCTGTTGGTTTTCCTAGCCTAAAATTACCCGTTATTGTAGCTTGTGCCTTGTGTGCGGCAGTTGTGAAGAGTACTTAAGAAGTGTTTGCACCCTTACTGGCTTGTCTTCTTTTGTTTTATTTTACGTTTGATACTGTCCAGAGGTACCGACCACCAAAAAGGTTAGGCTTGTGATACAGTTTGAGGTACGAATATTGTTATGTATGCCTGTTTGGTTACCAGTAAATAGAAAAAGCCACCTTTGGTTTAAGCAAACATCTCCATTTTTCAAAGGGCTGAAAAATTTTATGCATATTTTACCGGGATAAAAAATGAACATAACATAACATACCATCACGCCTGTATCCCCGAAGGGTTAGGCAGAGGTGTACCAATGTACACCCACAGTTCGCCGGTATGTTTAGGTCCCATGTAATAGGTGGCGAGCCTATCCAAAAAAAAAAATACAAACTACGACCTGCTACTGAGAATTTCATAGGAAAACCCAATAACACCTTGGTCGACTTGGGAATCGAACCCAAGACCACTAGCGTAGCAGTCGCGCTTAGCACCACTAGGCCAACGAGGCAGTTTTAAAAAAATGAGGTTACTAATATTTAGTTACTTTTATTCTCAAATTGAAACCCGTTTTCTTGTTATTTACTTTGACAAGGCATATTTTTAGATTTACCATTATACTCATTCATTAAACGAAACATTACTCATATCTTCTAACTATAATCTCTTCTTCTTACTACTATCTTCTAAATATTTTTAGTACACATCATAATAAATCCAAGATACATTAATCCCGCTAACTTCAGCACATTCTCAATTATATAGTTTCATAGCTTAAGACTTGAGCCATCTTAGCGACGTCAAATAAGCTTCTGCTTGCTTAAGTAGACAAGGGACCGTACCATGAGCTCTTAGAGCAGGACTGTTGAAGTTGAGTAAGCGGGACAGCGCTATGCGCAGTGTAGCGCGCCGTCTCGCTTCCACAATCGCAACAGTACTGCTTTAAGAGATCATGGTATGGCCCAAGTTGTACGTATGCACATGCGGTAATACCATGCAACTTGGATCGCGGTCTAAAATTCTGTCTTAATTAAGAAATGGGAAGCAATTAGTCTGCATAATTATGGGTAGTAACAGATGTTTGTTTTCTTAATAAGGTTCAACATGTGGTGTAGATGACTATGTATGAAAAGTCAAAATTTATTTAGTCCGCCATTTAGATAATCAAAATATAATAGACACATATTTTTTCTTTTCTCAAATAAATTACAAAATACGAAGAAAAACCGCTGTAAAGTTCAGGAGTGGGGGCTTGTGACGTCACGGCTAGGTACAATTTGTACTCAAACGTGACGTCACGCAAGAATTGTACTCGCTGTATCTTCGTAATTCTTTGTTTACGGGACTAAACAAAAAATACGTGTCTAATATTTTTTTCTTATCTAAAAGATGGACATAAAAATAAAAATTAGTCATCATTCCTATTCGGTATCTACTGTTTTAATATGCCCAAATTTTCTCAATGTAAAGTTTTTTCCTACTTTTTTATTTGTTGCTGCTCGATCGAATGAATCGAATTCGATGCTATTTGTGTCAACAAAATATTTTAATTAAACAAAATTTATTGCATAAAACCAATTAGGTAGATTAGTAAACAAATACAGAAATAGCTATCACACAGCTCAATATAATATTATATAGGTTGTACATTGAAATTCAACTGCCCATATTTACAGCTAATTTTTTTCGTCTCTTCCTATTTTGATTTTACCGATGCAAAATATCCCAAAAGAGTTATCTAAAGTCCACGCGGACTTTTCGGAGATATTTTAATGGATTTTAAGCAAATGTCCGCTTTGAAAAGTTACAATGGAGTAGTCCGTCATTTATCACTGCCCGACTCCACCCTATTTGTGTAAAAGATTTTAAGGTATTCCGAAATGTTCCGAAGAATGGATTAATGAAGTTCGAGTATCGAGTCAAGTTTGTTACTTAGTTTTGGTGGCATCAATATGCAAGTAACTTAGTTAATTGAGAGAAATTTCCAACAAAAATATGATAATAATATATTATTAAAAAAGAACCGGTTTCTAGTACAAAATTATCTCACATTACGATGTTGTGATATCTATTTCAAACCAGTGGTAATTTTATTATTTTTTTATTTTAGGGACTACATATTTTCTACTATAGAGCGATAAAAACATTACATCACTAGTTTCACATTCCAAATTATTTGTACATAGAAAATGAGAACTGAACGAATTCCCAATTTCAGAGTTAAAACCGGCAATAAGTCAAAAGAACATTAGAAAAATAATAAAACAAACTTATGAGATCCAGAGCCGTAAAATCGCAGCTGTTAAATTCATTCGTTCGTTCCAATGATGTTCGATTTAATATTCATTTCTATATGGATATAAAGTATGAAACGGCTCTTAATGTGTAATTTAACCCATATTCTAGATGTGCATTAATACCTCAGTCTGTTTGTAAGTTTTTACACATTTACTGATAAGGTAGCAAAGCAGTTTTGATCCGTACGGAGTTATTTAAATTACAAGAAAGGTCATAGATTTATCTTCTTACTTATTCCGTCATGAAAACTGAAATTCGGGACCAGGAACCGAAAGCTGATAAAATTAATAGGTAATGCATAGTTCACTCACTAGAAAGCGAAATATTTTTAAAGAACCTGATTAAAAAATTCAACCTCAAGGACCCACATTTTTTTGAACTTTCGGATATTATACACAATTTTGGTACCAATTCATCCTAAATAAGCGGCATAATTTAAAAGCCAAAAATTATTTATATCACTTACCTGGTAAACAAAGCAGGTCCAGCGAGTCATCAGTCAGGTTATACACCGTACAATTAGTGGGAGGGTCCGGTCTCGTAGCTGGTAGCAGCGTGTAGACACACGGCGTCACCTGCTGCCCCGCTAAGTTCGTGGCCTTACAGGCGAGCGTGCCGTAGTCGACGTCGGATACTGGCGTGTAGGTGAGAAGAGACTTGCCTTCTTTAGCTTCTACTGTGAAGCGGTCCTGTGGAAGGAGGTGGAGATGAGAATTGAAGAATTGGCAATTTACTAGTTCTTAGAAACATACAATATAAGAGTGCTATTATCATTGGTTAGTGCTATTTTATTAAGTCTTTCTTTTTAGCAGTCCGCATTAATTTATATCCAGTATAAGCATGGATTATAAGAATACTAAAAGTATTTTTTCACATTTTAAATAAAAAAAGTAGGTCTCTGCCAAAATCCCCAGAGATATTAGTGTGTAGTAGAAGGATGGTAATGATACAGTCAAATATTGACTCATATTGGATAGTTTTCAGAGTTTGGGTAAGCAACATGAACATTCATACTTGAAAACCACCAATCATCTCCCGAGCCTTTTCCCAACTATGTTGGGGTCGGCTACCAGTCTTACCGGATTCAGCTGAATACCGTATTTTACATGGAACGACTGCCTATCTGACTTCCACAACCCATTTTACTGGGAAACACAGTATCCGATAGTAAGACTGGTTGTCAGAATTGACTTAACGACTGTCAAAGATCTATGTATGACAGCCGGGACCTACTGTTTAACGTGCTTTCCGAAACACGGAAAACTTGATACTTTCTTCAGAGAAACTCATCAATAATTTACTACAAGAAACATTTTGCATGAGCTCATACTTCACTTTATTATAACCACTCCAAAATATGATATTCCCGGTTAAATGACGTCGTAGATTCAGGCGCGTAAAATAAAAATAAAACATACCACGAACGAATAATTTGAGTCGGCATCTGAGCCTCGGGAATTGAGCAGTTCTCTAGAGAAATCAAGGTAAACGTAAAGTGCCGTTAGGAATACATAAATATTTTTGATCAATCTATTTTCTGTTTATTTACATAACATGGTGACCTAGATTTTTTTTGGAGTATTTCAAAAACGTTCTTGAGGTATTAAGTGGTTTTTAGGTTATGAAGTAGGTTTCGTCATGTATTCTAGGATTTACTTATTTAAAGAATTCAGGATATATAAATCTCGCTTCCATTTCATTTGTGCCTTACAATATTTTAATTTGGGTTTCCCTGGTCTATACTGTCCCACAGCTGGACAAAGGCCGGTTTTTTATATCACAAGAAAAAAAAATACAAAAATACTTCTAAAATATAGTATATACTATTTCAATTTACCAAAACATATTAAATCATAAACGCTAACTAAGAACTTCTAACTACTCACAAGAGACTAATGCCTTAATAATTTCACACACGAACGACATCCATAACCTCACTCGCTCATATTAAAACATCTGGTTCATAGCAACTGTTCAATGCCAGAGCTCTAATCAAGAACCTAGGTATTACATGTATATCAAATGACATATATATACATATAGATATCAAAGATCAAAACACTATGACAATGGTCCTTCAGATATCATTACATCTGTCACTCGACCCGCATTTCACGTCAAGTAGTGAAGCCTGATTTAATTATACTCTAACGTTAAGGGCGTTAGTCTAAGGTTTTGTTTTACCTAACCTTGGATAATATATGATTGGGTGTGATAGGATTGTAATTATGTGTGTTTGTATTGGCAGGTCTAGAGCTGCTTAGAGATATGTGGGTGGCAATTTTTTAACTCTTTAGGGAGGAAAAGTAGTTTAAGCACGCTATAGAAAAGCTAATAAAATTAATTGGAACAAAAATAAGTAAATAACATTAATGTTAATAGCAACATTAGTTGAAAAAACTGTAACGCTGCTGTCAAATAATATGAGTATCGTCTCAAAAGTCTGGACCGACAAAGACAAAATAGGCTGGCCCCAAATAATTTGGATTGACGACCTCCGTGGTCGAGTGGCGTACGCACCGGTTTCAAGGTGTCGCTAGCTCTGAGGTCCCGGGTTCGATCCCCGGACGGGTCAATGTAGAAACCAAAAAAAAATATTTCTACATTGCCTCGGGTCTGGGTGTTTGTGGTGTGTTATGGTACCTTCGTTGCTTCTGAATTCCATAACACAAGTGCTTTAGCTACTTACTTTGGGTTCAGAGCAATGTATGTGATGTTGTCCGCATTTATTTATTTATTTATTTATTAATCAGTCTAAAAAGGACACAACGTAAGTAAAGTTAGTGGTTGTGGGTGACATGATCACAATCAGGTTGTCACACCGAATTGTACTAACTACAATTTTGACCACAATTCCACTGGTTTTCAGTGTTAATCTCAAACAGGACAACCTGTTAATGTTTTAGAGAACTACTGCCTAACGGTTGGGCAGATTTGCGATCAAAAATTCAGAGGGTGAAAAGTGTCCGATACCAAACGAAACCTCTGGCCTTCAAGTGGGAAGTTACAAGCCAATATTTTCGTAGGCCCACAAGGAATAAAAATATGACAATAATCGTAAGAACCAGCCACAGAAATAACACTTGAACCCATTCAACTTTAATGTCGTCCGGCAACACCCTAAAACTCTTTTGTGTTCAAATCTATGGCGCAATAAATCATATCAGAAGTGCTATCGTTTTCTTTTATTATATATTAAATGTTACTGTTATATGGTGTTGTATAAATGGACGGTTTCATGTCATTCTGTTGGTGTCGAGGAAGTTAAGCTTGTTTGGAAAGCCATTGTTGTATGCGTCTGTTTGAATATGGACAAGGAATACGATGGCTATCAATAAAGATAACTCTAATTTGATTTTTTTTTGTTTAATATAATAATATACATTATTGTGTCACAGTTCTTAATTATTAAGAATATATTTTATTTACAAGACGCGAAAAATCCCAAGTGGCACCCAAAAAAAGGTTTTCTTAGTGAAATCTTCTAGGTTTCACGTTTCCTACGTTCATTCAAAAAGTACAAAACTTACGTCTAAGCTGAAATGAGGCACCTCGAGACGAGTACATTTTCACGTCCTGATTTCAACGTAATAAGCCTTATAACAATGCATTGTTATATTTTATGTTCGTTGGAATAAATATTGAATAAATGTTTATTTAGATTTTAGGATCATTTTCAAGAAAACAAAGCATATTCGTGGCATGCAAAGATTTTAGTATTGTAGACGAGGGTAAATAAATAAAGTTTGTTTCAATAACTATATAGTTATAGGTATTTAAACCGATAATACGTTTCAGTACAAGTCCTTGCAGCACTAATCAATCAATATTTTTTTCATAAAAAAGCACTGATTTTGACTGCATAATTATATACAAATCCCTAACCAAGGGAAGTGCACCGCATTGTCATTATATTAATACGTTTGATGTTACAAAGAAACAACATCTTCTATCAAAAAATCTTCTATCAACGAAACAAAAAGTAAAACATAAGTAGCAAACTCACAGGATCGACTTTGATGGAACCGGCGGAGTTGTTGAGCACCCACTCGAAGGTATCTGGCGGAGGGAAGGCATCCACCTCGCAGACAACCGTGGTGGGCTCCTGGAGCGCTGCCCCTATTATTTTCCTCTCTTTCTTCGAGCATAAAGGCCTGTCTGTGGGAGAGAGAGAGACGATGAATGTTTATAGAAATATTTTTTAAAGATGATGATGATTTGATGGAGTCAGAAAAGGACATCGAATACTTTTTTTTGGTGATGTATAGCACATGTTATATAAAAATAAAATAAAAAAGATCACCTTAACATTAGGTATCTACCTAATGTTTGTTACATTATTTTCTCTCTGTTTAGCTAGGTTTTTGTTCAAGTCTTGTTCATGTTGTGAAAGTAACATAGTGGAAATGTAACATGATAATACTTAGCTGTAGTTTATACAAATTTATGTAACGTAAAACTACTTACTGTTACGATCAAGTACTGACCTACCTGGGTATAATACTTATTCGTAGTTATATTTTACTGTATGTATTTTCAAATAAAAATACTTACTTTAATTCTCAACTAGAAAAATAAAATCTCTGTAATATTTCCATTTTTTTTTTAAATTTAACATGAATATTTTCTTTCAAAGAGGACATTTTAGTAAAGCACTAGTACAAATAATAATACCAAAAAATTGGTAAAACTACGTAGCATCAACCCAAGACAATATGAAAAGGGATAAAATTATTAAATTATAAAGTACTGCCAATGTCAAACATATTAATAATAATATTTTATATATTATTATTAATTATTAATATCTTGGTAACACACAAAAACCTCATGCCAATCAACTTTTAACTTCGAATAATAAGAGCTTAAAATATCAAAGGACACTTGACTTCCTGTGTGATCCAATAAAACATTTACCGTATATTATTGATTGTCATTATCACAATACTGCATCGTTTCATTTATCCTAATTGACAGGGCTTTATGCAGAAAGACTGCCTCCTCACTGAATTATTGTTCATATATCACAAGATATTTTTACAGAGTTATTAATTCAAACATATATATATAAGATTTTTACAGAGTTATTTTGTTAATGGTATCAAAAATATATAATGTATTTTTTTATTTTTGACAGTGTTATTGATAAACTCTTTAAATTCATCATCATTGTTCCTGAAATTGGGTTTTTAAAATACATGAAATATAAATCACCATTAAGTAGAATTAAAATTCAACGTTATATATTCTGTCTTCAGCAGATTGCAAATGATAAGCTTTTTATTTTTCACAAACCTGAAGTAATAAAAGACACGCTATCACATCTCCGTTTCATCCGTTCAGAGCAGAAAATATATGTATACACTCTCTAATTTTTCATTGATTTTCTCTTCAATTCAAGATAAGTATTGTTAAACTTGGTTTCAAGAAATTATTGAAAACAGTTCCTTATTCATGCACATTTTTATTTATAAGTTTCATCACAAAAATCTCGCTATTTTTATGTTACAATTTCGCTATGTGTATACATATTCTTGCTCGTGACTGTACGTACAATGTACATACAAAACAATCTAAACCATAACCATCTTAGACATACTTTAAACAATAGACAATCGAATGATGTGAGTCGTAACGATAAAAGGTTTTACGTTTTCCCCAGCGAATAACAAAAATAAAAGGAATGAAAATAAAGTAAACAAGTTCCCAAAATGGTTCGAAAGAGACTCGAAATGGGTATTGCGTGCGACGTGAAATGACTTGCAAGACCGAACGGCGAACGTAAACCTGTGCGTTTGCGTTAACGTTTCGTATGTACTGATGTTTCAGACATAAACGAGTGAATAACTGTTTTATACTGGTGATGGGATAATTATTGTGTTGAATGTGACTTGGACGGTTTGGGTGTTAAATGGAGGGATCGGGCTTTTAGTTTTGCGACGTCACTGAGAGACAAGTACCGAATAACTATGTCAGCTTATATGAGAATTTTGGTATGTTTTTAGATTTTGAGATGTGTCAGAGTAATACTGAAAAAGATATACGTTTACCATTCATTTATTCTCCAATCCTTATCATTTATCTACCATTCTATTACATATTAAACCGCATAGACCGATAAGCTAAGAAGAGAAGATACATATTGAAATTCTTACAAAAGTACCGATTGTCCGTTTGTTCATTGATGCGAATTGGCTTGTCCAATATGATAAAACCAAACCTATTGTTATAAATCAATAGTTGCATAACCAACTGATGACACGCAGAGTGATAAAAAAATCAGCATAGCTTATAGCTATCAGTCAATGTGCCAAAATAGGATAAAAAGTAAGCACTTATGTCATTATTTCTCTTAGTTATAGGTAATCATGTTCCCGAAAGAATTTCAACTAGTCTTGACTAACGTGCAAATATTCCGTAATAAAACAGGTACACACGACACACATCTAAAAACCGTGTCCCCTATTAAAACTAAGCCGCATTTATCTACCAATTTTATAAAAGCTGTCTACTGAAGAATACGAAGCAGTAAAAATTAAAGCACACTATAACCCACAAGTGCTGCTCGTTTGAAGAGGGGCTCATTTAACCCAGTTGTTTTTAACCCTAACGATGCTGTAATAAAATACGTAACCCACTTTTATAGGTAAGTTTTACCTATACTTAAATTTGTTGTAATATAGTTATTTAAAAATGATTTGTAATTTTGATCATTTGTAAACTTTACTAAAAAATAAATTAAGAGTTTAATAAAAAATAACGAGAAAAATATTTCAGATTCAGGGTTAAAAAGTCGAACGTTAGATTCCCGTGGGTTTCAGTTTCTATAACTAAAATATTTTATTTTTTTCATTACTAGATATTAATTATTTTCCAAGAACTATTTGTTAGCTAATTAACGCTAGTAGTACCAGGTAAATGAATAAGTTATACATTTTAAAAGTAGCTATGCAAGACTTTGAGATACCGAACGACTCGGAACGTATAACCTGACCTACATTCAAATAAAAACGAAGGTATGCTATTCAGTATTACAAAATCTTACCTGATATATTTAGAAAGAAATTAAGTACAATAATTACGTTCAAAAAGTATGTTTCTTGTTCATACAAGCTAGTTTGTCTAACACAAAAAAATTGTTTACACAGGCTTCTGTGGCTAGCGGAGAATAAATATACCTTTCTCAAAGTTAAAAGGTAGAAATTAATCTAGTTTCTATTTAGTTAAGTGTTGTTATTAGAAAAGTAAAAAGAGCTATTTAGATTTTTTGACATCTTTGTTATTTTTAATAATTTTTTCGAAATGGTGTTAGGATTATTTAACAATTTAATGACAAGTGGAAGTAACAAATTAGTTTTGTTACAGGTGTATTTTTTTATAAATATTACTAAATGCGTAGTAATATAAAACAAAAAATCTTTCACAATGTTCGATCGAATTATATTTTCACCTTTACCAGGCACTATATTATTATTTTACCAGCGACACAGTTATAAAATATGGTAGTATCAATATCACCTTACTTTGCCCTCTGTTCACTCAAAGGAGGTATAATAAATATTGACTCTCGACCTGCGTGGAGAGCTCATGAATAAAGGCTCCGTTTGAATCTGGAACTAGCCATCCATGGCCGTTACGCAAGTTCGTTCTACATTTGAAAATGTAGACATTATTTTAGTTGCCTAATTTATTTAAAAAAAAAACTTTAAAGTGAGACATTACTTGTGCTCATCTAAATAAGAACTAAATCATTATGCTACCTTTAGTCAGTTAATCAAGAAAGTGCGGTTTCATGTTTTCGCTACTTTAATTAACCTACTAAAACAAGTCGAACAGGAAGGGTTATGATGCAACACTTCGAATTCAAACCAAAAATTTCTTCATACCTCCTCATAACACGTGCATTATTCATCACCCTCCCACTTAAAAATGCAAACAACATAACAACAAACAAAAACAAAACACTACTCCAAAAACGTTATCTATCTAATTATACAGGCTGTTTATACTAGATTAACTTACAGACAACTTGCATATGCAAATGCGGCGACTTGCCGTCTCCTTCGACATTAGAAGCGGTGCACGTGTAGCGGCCAGCTTGGAGTCTTGACACGTTGCGAAGGGCGAGGTTCGTGTTACCCGTCACGATGACACCGTTCGATGGATTGTGTTGGAGGAGGACACCCTGTGAATGTGGTTGGTTTATTTTCTGTTCGTAGGTTTGTAGGATAAAGCATGAACTAGTCATTATTCAGTATGTCAATTCTAACTGGATGTTCCTTTCATGGGTGAGTGGTTTTCGCAAAACCATAATTGAAGACTAAATTATTTTAACTGTATTGATTGCCTTATTATTTTTCTCTATTGTTTTTAAATAGTATCTCAGAATAACTTATAAAGCATTTGACTTTAAAAAAAATACACGTTATATTAGAACTACACTAAAATCAGATTTAAAAAAATAGCATCGATTTTAAACGTGTATACCATCACGACATGTAGGTAGGTAATGATAATTCTAATCATTACAACTTAACGTCATCGTTTCAAAATCTTTATTGAAAAATAGTTACTATACATTTAATGTTTAGTCATGTCTGTAAATGGCCCTCAGTTTGCAGTATGTCACTAATGTTAAGCATTATGTATGACAGTTAGCCGATTGCTTATACAAACACATGCCACCTGATTGCTATTACCTAGAATATTAATTAATACTGTTGCCTTAAAATGCATACATAATGTACGATGTAGCATGTTTGGTATGTTAATTGATTTAATTACAAACATTATTATTATTTATTATTTATTATTATTACAAAATAGTGCTTAACCTTAGTGTAGTATAGGTCCACAAAACTGTTCTAGACAGTTTGTCTGTGGACTCAGGTGAGTCTTTTAAGTATTAAGTTGGAAATTTAATAATATAGTGTGTGATAATGCATAATTTACTATGTATACTATAGTTCATGATATGTTTAGACTTTCCAATAGGTGTGTCTTTAATAATCTCTTAAATCTGTTTTTATTAGTTTCTCTTCTGATGTCCACAGGCAAGCTGTTTAACAAATATGGTAAACGTTTTCTTAATGTCCTATCTCCATAGTAATTATTAACTCTAGGTACCTCATACTTACTGTTAGTTATCGACCTGGTACCGTGAGTATGCGATACAAGTGATGAATTATGCTCGTAATTGCCATGTTGATTTACTAATAATAAGTATTTATATTTTAAAGTAACTGGGAGAATTTTACAAATTTTAAATAGTTTTTTGTAATTATCTTTGCAACTGTTCTTGGTTTTATTGTTTATTAATAATTTTAGGAATCTAATTTGTAAGGTTTCAATTTTGTCTATATAAGTTTTAAATGTAGATCCATAACAATCAAGAGCATACGATATAATAGATTCCACTAGTGATTTATATAAACATTTTAATGTAGTAGTTGGTACTTTAAAACTTAGGTGATAAAATTTCCCTAGTAATATTCTAAGCTTATCACAAATGTAATCTACGTGTTGAGACCATGAGAAATTCTCGTCTATTTTCATTCCAAGGTAAGTGACACAATTTACTTGTTCTATAGGCTTACAGTTACAGTTTACATTATTTTTGTGATATATATATTATATTATAATGGCTTTAACTAATTAAAACAAGTATTGATTAATTGTCACAATGTAAGACTCCTCTTCTCTAATATAGGTTAGGAACAAATATATTAATATCAATCTGTTCAGCATGGAGGTTACAAGACATTGTTCTAACATTACTTATTTTTTTTTTACGTTTGAGAAATATGAGCATATACGACGGGCCTGTTGGTCTAATGGGTAGTGACCCTGACTGCTATACCGAAGGTCGTGGCTTCGATTCCCACTCAGGACAAATCTTTGTGTGATGAGCACGACCATTTGTTCTGTGTCTGGGTGTAATTTAGTATTTATTTAGAAAAATTTAAGTATGTTTATCAGTTGTCTGGTTACCATATTACAAGCTCTGCTTAGT
This sequence comes from Autographa pulchrina, assembly GCA_905475315.1. Lineage (NCBI taxonomy): Eukaryota > Metazoa > Arthropoda > Insecta > Lepidoptera > Noctuidae > Autographa > Autographa pulchrina. Next base: position 12,498,406 of record FR997771.1, on the reverse strand, counting down.
TTGGGATCAGGTGGCCGTGTGTGAGTTGTCCTAGGATATTTATAATTATTGTTTATATTCCTCTTTTTTTATTGTTTATATTATCAAAAGTCGGTGGATGAAATAAATTGCCACCATATATTATATGAACAGAATGTAAGCTCAGTTTTTTTTTTACAAAATTTCTCTAAGTGCAGTACCTGTTTTATTTTAATAACTTTAATACTTGACCCGTTCGGCAATCGAACTATTGACCTAGTAGCCTGTTGGTATGAAAGGACTTGCACTTAGCGACTGATTTTATCCGATCATTAAAATAATATTCTACGATGTCCAATTGGAAGGAACAAAAATTCTCCGAAAATAAAAAATTAAATATTGATGAAAGAAAAACTTTTCTTTTTAATATGACTTATGTACGTAAAAGAGATAAAGAATTTGTCATGTTATTGTGTAGTTTCCTTATTAGTAATAATACTCATAAAAGTATGCTATAAACTAATAATACAATAACATGACTTCAGTATAAAGACGAGTCAATATGTTGAAATCAATCAAGTCAAAGTTGAAGTCCAAATAATTTGTCCGCGATAATATTTTTGTTTTACAATCATAAAAATTAAACAATCTTTTACGAATAAAAAAAGTCCAATCCAAATATTTGAAGCCTGTATACGCTAGCAGAAAATACTTTCAATCAGTATTAAACCAGGTGACATTACGTAAATACGAAACACGTATTTTCGTCCATCGTTTTACAGTCCGATGCGTTATTTTCCGTCCGTAATTGATACAGTCATCAAATAAAATCGCATCGGAATATTTGAAGACCGGAAAACATTTACGGAAATCAGTTTTATACAAAATTGATTTCCGTATTTTTTTAGTTTTTATAATACTATACAGAATGTTTGTGAAAGGTTATAGCAATCCAAAAGGGGTGAATAGTACTCCTGGTATAGAGCAAGTTTACAACATTTCAGCTTAAATTAAATAAGATAAATAATTGAAACTCAATTTTTCGCATCAATTTGATAGTGTTACCGAAACTCTGGAAATAATTTCGGTGACACTATGTATAAATGTCACACTGGGCACAGACCTCCTCTGATGTAGAGAAGGAACGAGCATTGATCACCACGCTTCTACATTGCAGTTTGGTGATTTCACATTTTAATTATTTGAGATTTTCTCCTACCAGTAAAGTTCCAATAAAGTATATCAAAATTTTTGCCTTACAAACTATGCTACCAAATTCGCCTCATGATATTGAAATGTCAAACACACGGAATAAAGCTTGTAAAAATTTAGTCCCACGTTTCAAAAGCTCGAAAAGTACAATAAAACTATGTGTCGGTTTCAATATGAACTAACGTGGTTTTTGCTGTGAAACAAAAAGGATTTGACTCTAGAAAGCGTATTAAACAAGTACGTAGTATATGTAGCAGGCTTTCCACGAATACCCGTTCTTTGAACATTTATACAATGTTTTATAATATGCTTTATGAAAAACGTTGGCATTAAAAATATTATAGTATTTTTTTCTTGGTTTTAAGAAGGAGAAAATCTATGGCTATCTTTGAGTAAACACATACTGACAGTAAACAGATTTATCCGTTTCAGTACTGAATGTGTAAATAGTAGGTACTATTACTAAGTCTGAAAAAAAAAATTAACTTCTATTATTTTTGTACAAAAAAGTCATGACGGAAAAGAGAGATTAATTATTTAACATATTCAAACTAAAAATAAACTCCTTATACATACATAATACAAATAATATTCATCAAATCTCTGTACTGTCTTATTCAGGAATAAAGGCGGGAGAAAATAACTAATTATTATAAGACAAGAAATAAAGTATTACCCAATTTATTATCAAGAAGATGTTCAAAGTTTTATTTCCATAAAATATCAAACTTAATTTATGAAACTTTTTCATAATAGCTTTCTTAGGTAATTCAGTTTCTGTCACTGGCATAATAAAATTACCTTTACTTTTTTCTTGTTTTCTTTATATATTACAATAACTTTATTAATGAGTAAATAACATCGTGAAATTTTTGTTTATACTTAGAAATGGATATTTAAGGGTTTATTTATTTATTTTTTTTTCCGTGGATTATGTGAAAGATGATATAAGAAGTGTAATCTTATGAAACAGAAAGGAGTGAACGTTGAGGTAACGAGTAGAGACGTAGTAAAGGCGAATGGAAATAATATGGGCTTTTCGCCGATAACAAATAGATAGCAACAGCGTTATGCGGGAACAAAAAAAAAAAAATACAAACATCCGAATTGAGAACATCCTTCTTTTTTAGAAGTCGGTTAAAAATAGAAAAATTCCTGAACTTCTAATATTGATGCCCAAAATTGGAAATAGTTCCCGAAGATAATATTTATGACTTTACTTAAAAAGATTTTAATTTTAGCAATTGTAAAAAAGTGTTAAAAATTACTAAAAAAAGCACTAAGTAGTTTGACGTAAATAAAATAAATCAATTGAGTATGTATTAAATTTTATTAAAAAACACATCACCCATTATTAAGCATATCCGATTAAATGACATTATCATGACAGTAATACCGTGTCATCGGGGCATGCGGGATGAATATTGATAATTATAATTATTACAAATTGATGAATACTGCTTAATTGAGTATTATTATGAACCATATTCAATGTAACATAATGTTTAAAATATTATAATTATTTTTCATAGTGTGGATAATCGAGTGGTAGTAGACCATATACCACTGTCCTGTTTTTTCCACACAATGTTCTTTCTAAAAATTATTAGTCTATGTTTATGTGAATTTAATAATAGTAAAACCCCATACAGTAAGTATTCAAAAGCTCTTGAGGAAACCGGTTTATATTAAAAAAAATGGTACCTTACTACATTATATTACTTAAAAACAATGTGTTAATTTTAGCACATATAATTACAATACAAAAGCAATGTGATGTTGTCCGCATTAAAAAAAAATAATAATAGAAAAATACGTTACATTAAGTTTAGGTTGATTATAAACATGTGAGGCTTTTAAATAGTAGTCACATCCACATCATTAATCACAAAACATTAACAGATCGACAGTAAACACAAATAAATTAATATGATTTGTATCATTGCATCATAAAATAAAATATTGCAACCGCACAATAAATATTGATTAAATAAATTACAGTGAGATGCCAACAAACTTTTGGCGCACGAAACAATTTTGCAATAGTTCATTCACTTGTTTTGCAACTGAATGAACTATTTCAACTAAAATACGAATACTTTTATCGTATCGTGTTGCCTTCTAAATGCCGGTACCATTCTACAGTCCCATTTAATTATTGTGATGGTTTGTCGAATATGTATATTGTATAACAAAAAAATTGATATGAATTCAAAAAAAGTTATTGAATTATAGTCACTTTTCTTGAAGTCAAATGGAATTTTTAAAGTTACTTTAAATCCTGGTATCTGTTAATAGGCTCTTGTTAGGCTGTATGTTTACCTTAGGAGCCTAATAAATAAGAACGTTGATGTAGATTAACAAAAAAAAACACAAAATTTTTCGATACAGAAATTCAATTAGTCTATAGAAAAATTGAATAGAACCTACTATACATTGAACTTTTTTGGTTTATAGGAGTGCAAAAGTATACACTACTTCTCTATGAAATACATTTTGTGTCTTAGAATGTAAGTAATTCTAGCCCCGGGATCTTGCTCTACTAGTTAAGACATTTGTGTCAGTTGGCAAGTGTCGTGTCTAGTCGTCCATGTGTCGAGTTAGCCTCTAGGGAATCACGTAAGATTGGAAACGTTAGTCCAGACTCCAAATTGGTATCAACGTACATTTCGTGACTTCACTCGATACTTTTTGCTGAGTGATTGAGTTTTTAGTGATACACTTACATAGCATACAATATCGGGTATTTATCTTACAAAGTATGTATTTCATAAGTTATGCGAAAATATATTTTTTCTATGCAAAAAATCTTGGCAACTTATAGAGAAACAGTAATGAACCGTATTGTGCCCTATCTCGCCTGTAAGTACAGAGTAAGTTATTCTAAGATACTAATTACCTATATATAATTATAATGTATTATACAGTACTGTTAATATCGATGTAATAGTAAATCTACTTTAACGTAGACTCTGACAATTTATACTAAACATACTAGAAGATTATCATTGCTGAATACCGTATTGAGTATACAGATGATGACCACATGAAATAAACCTTGTAGGTACAACAAACACATTTCAACATAAACAAAAAAATATTTCAATACAAAAATATTGTTCAAAGATTTATTACTTACATTATGTTCCCAAACAACTTTGTAAGCGGGCGGATTGGCATCAACTTTACAACCGAAGTAAACGTCATCACCCTCTTCAATGTCATTCGGGTTCATCTTAGCCCCAAGGTGGATCACAGACTCGGGCATATCTACAAACAAATCACAACCTTATTAACACAGCATTAAGTCCAACCTCCAATGAATGGTTCCCTAAATTTTGATGGACAGACCAAAAATAAATATAGTGACTCAGGCATATCTACAAATAAATCACAACCTTATTAACACAACAGTAAGTTCAAATTTCAGTAAAATTTTTCTAAATTTTGATGGACAGGCCAAAAATAAATATAGCATAAAGTTGAGGAAATACAGCGGAATTGGGTTTGAAGGATAAAGTCTTGTTAACTTTATATTGGCTGTTTAATTACCGATACTCGTGGTATCTAAATATTAATATTTTAATATCCTTAAGGATAAAAGGATTTTTTAAGATACTCTAATGAAGTAATTACAGAGACATAAATAGGTATAAGTTTGTCAAACAGTTTTAGGAAAAAATATGTCAGATCGCATCCGGACTGGGGCCCGATGCCGCTATTTTAAGTCAGTGAGTGGCGGGTTAATAAACGTTCCAGTGTACTTAGTATTGTGCCTAATTTTCGTATTCAGATAAGATCAGTCCCTTGCAATCCTACAATGACAACAGTGGCAAGTAGCTGTACATTTGTCATTAAACTAAAATTACCTGAATCCGAAAATATACACAAAAACAAGTACACCGGAACGTTTATTAACCCGAAACTCACTGACTTAAAAGAGCGGCATCGGGCCCCTGGATACGATAATGATAAGTAAAACAAAAAAATATTCTTATTTAGTGGTAGGTACTACCAAAACAACGCCATATATTTCGACCAGTACAAGGTGTTATCATGTACATTTTTGTCTAGACAGTAACACTTTCCAATAAAATAAGATAACCAAAGTAATTATTATTCTAAGTGAATTCACATTATTTTGTATCCAATTAGTATATAGAATTAAGTAAAATTCAGTAAGTTTTACACTTACTTCATCAAAATATCAAATTGAAAACAAGGGCCGGAGGGGTGGAATAATTTAAAGTATTACGTTCCTGACGATGGATATCTTAGTTTAAAATTATGGCAGTTGTTAATTTACATCTTAATTGGCAAAGTGGATAGTTGAAAATTGAAATTAATATTTTTTGGTTTGGATATTAATTCTAACCAACAGTTGAGCAAGTTTAAGAAATCTTTGTCTGAAAATATTTATGAAAATATCAAAGTGATTTTTGTAGCAAATTTTATTTCTAAAATATCCTTATTTTTGCCGGTATTTAATTTTTAGTATATTGCTATTTTCATTAATATGCAGTTTTTAATGTGTTTGTTACTAAGCAACATAAAAATATAACAAAACAATCAGTCGTGTATTAATAAAACAATATGACCAAACAACACAGTTTTTAAAATAAAAATACATACGTTTCATCATTACAACCTACGTTAAGGTTTTACTATGAAAAACCGCACGCTATGTGCGCAAATTGCTACTAAGCAAAATTTTCACTTAAATTCCGCTGAAAACGTTTACTACGCGGTTTGGTAATAAAAATGCATTTATATAATATTATGGAGTAATTAAATTCTTATGATATCCAAAATGGTGGTAGGTAAATTCATTAATTGAATAAAAACAACGACAACACTGTCTTACATTATGTATGTTTACATCAAAAATAATCCATTTTATTTAAAAGGATTTTAATGGCAAAAATTTAGCAATTTTTTTAGTTTCAAACAGTACCTAAATTGTGAACTGATTTAAATGACTTGGCATTTTTGATATACAACCAATTCAATAATAACAAAAAACAAACAGCATAATTAGCCACCACTCTTCATTATTTTGATGGTCAGCAAACCCATTACAAACCATATTAATTAGGCAAGGCTATTTAAATAGAAAAAAAAGTTAAAGGCTCAGTGACCTCACAAAGTTCTAAGTAATCTTGAAGTTATCGCGCGATGGTGGCTCATTAATTGCTCGCCAGCGATTACCAACAAAGCAATAAGGATTATGGCTGCATGCCATATTATGCAAAATTCCACTAACGTAATTGGTTTTATGTTGACGGTATCTTGCGAAATGGGTGGCCTTTGCTATTTGACGATTGGTGAGTACTTGACTTTTATGAAATTAAAGAAAAATGTTTTGACAAAAGTATAATTGGCGATTGCAATTTTGATTAATATTATGCGTTTTGTACTGTCATTGGGTTAGAATTTTGATGGATTTGGCAACGATTGAAAACACAACAAATTCTGGGTTTAGTCTATTGAGAACATAATATTTTCAACTAATAATTATGGAAATGAGATCAAGTGAGGTACAAACAGGTTTGCTCTGTTATGGTGTAACTTTCCTACATATAATAATTATATTTTGTACCACAATGAAACAAATCTATATTTTATGTTTCAATAGTTAAAACGTTTGTGTATGTAAAACGGCAAGTTTGTGACCTCTTTACTCGCTACGATACTGCATGCTAAGCGTAGCACTCTCGTAGCGGGATCGTAGCAAAACCGTAGCAGTTGCGTCACCGTATAAAATACTATAATATCTGACCAAAATCTGTGCAGCATAACCTTACATTTCATTTAATTGTTGCAATTAAATAATAGTCAGTAGGTAATTGAATCTAAACCAACCGACAGCTTGTTTGAACACGTTCTGCAATTCTGCTGTTTACAGCAAACAAGCCAACGGAAAACTAAACTTCGCGTGCGCCAAATATTGATAATTGTTAAACTATTGTAAATTAACTATGCTGCAATATTTTTTGAATCACGCTTGTGTATCGTAATCTATGTGGAATTGAATATAATCGTTATCTGGTTACGTTGTGATAAATCATCAAATGCTATTTTTATTATAATATTTATTACAGGTTGTGTGATTACTTAAAAATGAATTTCAATTTCGCATATTATTATGTATTACGTTTTTTCATAAAAATCCACTGAAAGTAACTGGTCGTTATATGAATAGATGCGTAAACACTGCTAACAAGGTACTTTGAGTAGTAACTAAGCAACCTTCTATTGATATTGTCTGAATTAATTATTGTATTATAATAAATTCGTAAAACATATTAAACTAATATTTTTACAAATTTTTAGATCATACATTTTTTTTTGTATTTTTCTTAAAATATAGCAGGCAATAATATAGTACTTACAGTACACATTGAGAGGTAGCTTGCTCTCAATGATCGAATGGTTGAACTTCGGATGTTCAGCTCTACACGTGAGCACTTGGCCGTTGTTCTCTTTGGATGGCATCCACGTGAGTAAGGATTCGGTCTCGTTCGCATCTTGTATGCCCTGAAAAATCTTTATGAATAAGTTGAAGTGTTCAAAACTAGTACAGCATTGAAATTGTTAAAATTTGCTTTTTTCATTAAAGAAAGCTGATAAAACTTAGGCAATGGGCGATAAGGGAAAGTATAGTTTATTGCAATTATAGTTTATTTTGTGTAAGTTATGTCCATGATGTTCGTACCTTAATTTGAAACCTTTTGTATTTCAATATTATTGAAAACTATGACTACATTACCATGACATGACCAAACCCATCATAATCATAAAATTACATTTAAACAGATAAAAAAAAATATGTTTGAAGAGGAAGACTGCAATTTTTTTTATATATTTTTATTATATTACATAATATTTTTTAGAAGTTATACAATGTCCAATAAAATACATTTGACATAGTTTTTCTGTTGGAAATTATGTTGAAACTTTAAAACAAAAGCAGTTCTTACCGACTCCTTAGTCATGGCATCTAGTTTCTTGCCAGCGAGCCACCACGTGACGATAGCGGGAGGCCTCGCGCCTGTCGTCTTGCACCAGAGCTCCGACTTCCTGCCCACAGAGAGAGGCTGCTCTCTCGATATTATCTCTACTGATAGAGGTTTTACTAAAACAAAAGCGAAGTATTAATTGTCTAGTTTACTGTAGATACGCCACGTTCAATTTAATATTTTGGTGCTGTGGTTAGTCACAGTTTTTTGTGGTATTTGATAATTAATTGATAATATACAACACATCATATTATTATCAACACGCACAACTCATCATAGATATATGTGTCTCAGACAACCATATCACAAATTTTCATTCAAGTACTTTTTTCTTGCTTGAGCATGACGTAACATTCATGTGCTCACCACAGAATACAAATTTGAACTGAGTTCAAAACTAGGCACGCACATGAAATAATATGCTTTTGAGAACGAAAGAGAACGACGTAAATACACATAATCTATACTTATAATAAATCTGTAAAAGTGAAAATTCTGTACATTGAAAATATCAAAAAAATAAATGGCGGGGGGTGTTACTAGACCGACACCGAACCCAAAAGTGTAAAAAAAATATTTTTGTCTGTCTGTCAGTCTGTTTGTTCAGGTATCACGCAAAAACTACCGGTTCGATTACGATGAAACTTGGTATAATTATTCTTTATTATCCTTGTCACCACACTGGGTAGTTTTTATCCCGGAAAAGTATAAAAAATAAAAAACAAACTTAATTTTGCGGCTAAAAACTCATTGATAAGTTTCGTCATCCACGCGAACGAAGTCGCAGGCACAGCTAGTTATAAAATAAAATTATCTATTTTAAGATTTTCTTTACACTTAATAAATGAAGAAAACACAACACTTATAAACATACAATAAATTAAAGTATGCACCTTGATTTTGTGACGCAATAAAAATTAAAACGACTTCCAAAAAACAAGGCTTTTTATTTCACAAATGAGTTCGTGTTGTTATAATTTCGATAAAATCTTTCACGACAAGGTAACTTAAGCTACTAATCAAAGTTTACGTGAAGGCGAAACAAAACCTTTTTAGTTACTGGTCGACTCATTAAAACAGATTTGATTTACAAATTGAAGCATAAAATACGTAACAAGATTCCACGAAATTAGACGGCTATCAAACAATGGGATCACATTTTAATAGCTTGGTCTGTAAAGAACCTTAATTTTAGCTAGAAGTTTAATTGGATTTTACTAGAATACGGTGGTAAAAATCTAGATAAGAAAAAAAAAAACTTTATGATGTTTATGTTTCAATCGTTTACTAATCAAGGCATAAAATATATCTTAAAACAATAAAAGTTCATTTTAAACTGGGCTCGTTACATAAATAAATAGCACTCATTTAAAGATGGATGGTTACTTTTTCATTAAAAAATATTATAACTGATAAAATAAAAATAAACATTATAGTAGATAAATTATTTTCTGGAAAAAAAAATGTTTGTTATTCTAAAACTGTGAAACTACTTTGCTTTATTACCAACAATGTAAAGTGTATTTAAACAATAAACTACAAATTGCCGACATAACTACCGCATAGTGTCACACAATATATCATTATGATATATTTTTATTACCCAAACTCCATACGTAGTAAAATAGATTCCAAATTTTAATTAGCGACTATAATTCAATTTAACTTCATTATTAGAATGACAATGCGATAAACAGTATGATTATATATTTTTACTAAACGCAATAATTAAAATATTTTCCAATTATTATTTTAAGTTTTAATACGACCATGACTGTTCGTTATTACACTATCGGACATAATTAAGCATATTTGAACAGTTCATTAACTTAATATAATATTTATTACGTAATCTAAACCAAAAAATGTTTGACGACGAATTTTCTATCAAACCAAAGCACAAACACAAAATTTTCATGATAATAGAATCGATAAATAAATCATATAATTATACAGTTTACAATAATATATAGGTACTTATATATCGCGTTATTACCTATAGACCGCTCATAAGTTCATATTTTCTTAACATTTTATTCATCACTTCATAACAATTGCATATTCTGATGTTAAAGCAAACGATGAATTAAAATAGCATTCCCAAAGGCTCTTCCATTATGCCTGACTTGCTTACCGGCCGGACAAACGCATCGTCCGACTACGTCTAACCCCGGAAGCTCTGTTCTACTGTTTCGTATGACTGTTTACATTTAGACGGCACCCGGTTTTTCTTCCGGCTTTCCAATCGTAGACACTTGTGTCCGGATGCCCATCTTAGCAGCCGGTCCGATAAAATAGATTCTAGGCTAAAAATGCAACGGAAAGTTCTTTGAGCACTTAGAAGTGGAAATTCCATCGGGATTCGTTTTAGACTGTTCAAAGGTGACTTTTAAAATAGTAGCATCACTTCCTTTATCTGTTTACTGATTGCTGACGATTTGGGAGTAAATCTGACTATTTGGATTGCTGAATTTAGGTCACTCGTTCTATTTTAAACAAATTGGTTCCAATGTCTGTGGCAATTTTGTTGAAAAAGGTCTCGAACTAATGTCGTTATAACCTTTTTATCGATGTTTTATTTTAGATCCAGACATTCATGATTAAATATTTTTTTCTTCGAAGTCACTTCAAACGAAAATAAACTGTCTCAAAAAAAAGTCAAAACCTACCAAAAACTATTTAATTTACCTTTATAGTTTAAGTTATGACAACACTTTAAAATAAAATAACATCAAAATTTTCTTGTTATATCGTACAATGCTTCGCAAAACGTGTTGTACCTACGAAACTACAAAAACGATTCTTCAATATTTATTCAGCGAAATAGAGTGATCAGCATAATACAAGTATGTAAATAGACAACATTTCAACGATGTTACGAACGAAGGTACGACGCGAACAATATGAATAATGCGTCATTCGCGTCCCAAATAAGGCCATTCCCCTACATCACTGTGAAATAAGCAATACATAGTCACACCCACATAGAATAATGCAAGAGTTATGTCACGTCACACTTTATTCTCCGAGAATTTTCAAGCGAGATCAAGATACATCGAAAACCTATCGGGGGTGGCAAATAGAATCGTTAACTCGACATGTAAACCAATAAAATGTAATTTGACACCTGATCCAAGGTGGTGAGCGCACGTGTATTAGAAGAGCATATATTTTTTCTGCTACTAAACATTCGCTGAGTCTAAAAGGAATATTGGTTTAGGCTCCATTCGTAGCTCCCCAAATATTGGTGTTAATGACTGTTAATAACTGTCCGTTATTGAGGGAAAGAATATTGCAATCCCCGTTTGTTTTCATTTCTCGGTGTTTTCCTGATATTCGGGGTTGTGCGAAAAATGAGAATCGGGCTTTGCCTAACTGAGTTTGTTATTTGTGTACCCAAATTTTGTATTCAAACGATATTGTTCAGATACTATTTGAATGTTCCAAAATAAATGTTTGTAGCATATAAATTGAGCTATTGAAGATACAAAAATATTGGTGATTTGGTTGTCCGAAAACATATTTCGGTTAGTTGAATATTTTTGGATAGTTTTCTAAATTTAGGTAATAGTGTAGGTGAATACTTACGGAATAAATCAATTTTAATAGTTGTCTTCTGCGGTGAAGCCAGCATCGTATTATCCGCTGTACAAGTATACGTTGCTGCTAAATGCGCTCTCGTCGCATTCCTTATAACTAATGGTAAAGTCCTTGTGGGCGCTGAATATTCTCCAGCACTTAATGTAGCCAACACTGTCTCTCCTTGAAGCCACTGAATTCTCGGAGTCGGGAACCCTACAACAAAACTTAACTTGAATAAAGGAAACAAAGAGAAATTTTGAATAACATCCTTTATAGCGAGAACATGATTGTTGTTTGTTCAACAAATTGTATACCAACCATTAATATGATCACTGATGTTTCATTGACATTATTTTTGGAAATCAAAAGCAGTCTTGGTGATGTTGAAAGTATTTATTTAAATATCAAAAGATTGACATCAAAGAAGGTTCAGCTTAGCCTTGGAAGATGAAACGTCCAAGGAGAAAGAAAATAAACGATACGTTTCAATCAATTTCGTTTGAGTTGATATGAGCCTAGTGAAGCGGTTGACGAGATTGTTTGTTTCTTTTTCCTCGATTAACAAACCAAAAAGTAATGAGATCGTGAACAATATTGACCTATATCCGACGCCAATTATTTTATACTTTTTATTAATGTTTCCAAATACGACCTTATTGCAGTCAGAAGTGTTACAAGCTTTTCGTATTTCACCCCTTTTAAATTCATTTCCCAGGTGAGTCGGTGTAGAAGCTAGTTTCTGCTACAAAATTAACATTTATAGCCCCAGAGTACAAATTATTTCCGATCGCAGCAATAATAAACCCCATATAGATACGAATGAATGAATAAAGATCATTATGTGTACTGCAATAAATTGCAGTATGAACGTTAAATAAAAATGTCTCAATATTATTGTATGTATTTTGCGATTAGATCGCAAATAGAAACAATATTTTATTGCTTAGTAATAAATAAACGTTAAACATTGTATTATTTGTTTGGTTTAAAAGTCATCAATACAATAATTCCTAATTCGACACACATTATTCAAGTTACCTCGCCAATTTATATACCATGGTCTATTTCCATGAGACAATCGAAAATGGATGGTTTTCCCGTTAGGTCATTAGCAGAAAATTCTCAAAAGGTACTTACCGCCCTTGACTGAGCAAACTAATTTGAACTCTCCTCCTTCGTGATAAGGCCCAGCGGTGCCTAAGATTTCCTTGCCAAACTCGTCGAAGACTGCAGGTTTGCTCGGAAGTTCTGTAACAGGAAAAAGTATTTTAGCAACACGGATGCGTTATTAGCTCTTTAGAAATAATACCCCTTCTTGCGGTTAAGTGGTCATTTATACTACAAAAACTACGGTAAGTTTTATAACAAAATAGGCAAGTTTTTCTTACTAATAACACGACGGAGTCACCTTGTTTCGAACAGCCATTGTGAGTTGTGACCTCGTTTAGAATTTTATTGTTTCGAAATAACGGGCTATTAAGTGAAGGAAGATTGAATTTAAACATACTTAAAATTTAAATTAGTTTTAGATGCACGTAACGTTCGTAAAACAATTGAAGTAGTAAATAATATAAGTCACCTATACCTAGTTTGAAACGAATGTAAAAACACAATTTTTTATAATATTTATCGTCTTTAAAAAACAAATGCTTCTTACATTAGGCTTAACGTCGATTATTCGAACTTTGCAACAGACAAAAAAAATTGCCATATAAAAAAAAATAAGATAGTAAAATCTAATCAATTTAGTCAAAATGAATTTCTATTATTTGCGCAAACAACAGTGCTTACCGATGTTCTCGTCGAAAATTTATTCACAATCAAAATGAAATCAGTACGCGGTGAATCGCAAAAGGCACCCAACGAGCCCGGAATACCCTCAAATTGCGGATAAACAAACTAGGAGCGCTCGAACGTGGCCGAGGAAATGAAAATATTTTCGTTGAGTCGAAACAAAAGGTTCGCGATACCAGTATTCAGAGGAGGTTGCCATTCATGCGAATTATCCATACAACGTATCCGTGCAACGGTATCGCTTACTAAAATGAACATCTGCCACCCGTTCATTGTTTCGTACGTTACACATAAGTGCGGACCGTCTGAAATGAGAATTTTCCCAGTATTCGGGCGCAAGAACGGCGCATATCTGTCGATGATGGCACATCCGCATATTCCCCATTCTTGGCTATCGATATCTACAGTATCGTGTGATTCGATATTGTACAGAATTCGAATTGACCTGTGTACCGTACGTTGCAGTGCAATTTTCTTTACAAAGTTGAAATCGTCGTTTCAAATATAGATACGGATTTTCAACGTTAAATACTACAATGTGCTTTTATCGGTAATCGGTTTCAATTGCTACTAAGTACCTAAATATGCGTTAGTAAGTAAATTACACTCAAAGCAAATAACATAAATAGCAGTATCGGTTTTATATTATGTTTGATGTTTAATTAATTTGTTTGCCTACTTTATATTTTAAATCATTTGCTAAACAAAATCTCTACACAGATTTTCGTTCGTATCCAGACTACATGCTTAAATAATTTGATCCTTAAAAAACCCGCTCATCCCGGATATCGAATTCCCTCATTAGCTCCAGCGCCGTACCTTTTTAACAAAGTCACAAAAGGTGTTTCTCTAAAGCAACCAATAAAAAACTTTCCCAACAAAAACTTCGGTCGTCCGTTAAACTTTTTCGTGTAGATCGGACAGATAAGGGGGAATACAAGTCGAGTTCAAAGACCAAAAAAAAAATAGACGCGGACTAGCTCTCGCAAGGAATTCGAAAATTCTAAAATTAAAGGAGGTGTTTCATCTCGATAAATAAACTTTTTTGATTTATATTGGTTTTAGGGATTATTCGACTCAAAGAGTATCGCAACTTAAATTGAATATAATCCTGATGAAAATGCATAATAGCGAAAAGCAGCTGCTGGTGTGTTAGTACCAGAATTCAGACCAAAATTTTGTTTAGAACCTGGTTAATATTCCACTTAACACAAAAAATAGTTCACTTAGCTCTTCTATTTGCATAGACCCCATCTATTTATTCCTGATCTATGGTCGCGCCAAGTTCCATCTGATATCTTTAAGCCCATATTGCAAATGTACTTACGTAATGCGAAGAGATTTCCCTTAATGGAATCTATTAGCTGAACAAAGAAACGTAATCTGACATAATTAATTAAACATTTTCATGTTCATGTGTGATCGCATTAATGGTATTAATTTTGAACTGTGAGATTGAGTACAAAGGGAGGTAGAATGAATTGTTGTTAGTGTATTAGGTTACTGTAATGTTTGGGTATTAACAGGCTTGCTAATTATTTGATTCGAGTCGATTGTTAAGTTGTGTTTGCTTTGCTAACGTTACCGGGGATAGAATGTTTAAACGTTGTTTTTCATGGATTAATTTTAAGTTTTTTTTTTGTTAAATTGTTGGTGTTTCGGCATTGGCATTATGCAAAAAGAAAAAAAAAAGTATGTTTACAAATACAACAAGGCATATATTTACTTAAACAAAATGGTTATTAATTTCGATCCCTCTGTTAATATATTTTTGCTAGTTATTTACATAATTATCATAACGATACATTCAATCAGTAAACAAATTCATGTAAATAATATTTACTTATGTTTATTTCAATACTGCAACGATTGAAATATAATAACGCAAATATCAAATAAATTGATGATATATTGCTCTAATTGAATGAAAACAAATCATTTGTTCACGGACTGACAACGAATTTGTGAATTCATTGACCGTTTTGGGCCAAATTGGTGGAAATTCTTAATAGAATTTATGATACAATACACCGCCACAGTAGTCTTTTGAAAAGTTACACAAAAACAGTTTCTCTATGTTAAATATCACAAATAACTTAAAATAATTATATTATTTACAATACTATTATATTATTTATAGTTTATAAAAAAAGTAAGCCTTTTGTTTAGAGGATTATTTTTCTTATACAATAGTTATAAAAACAAGGAGTTGTTTTTTTTTACTATAACGGATTTGCCGTACCTAGCTCAAACCATTTACTAAAGGAAATTTTAATTTTTCTAATAAAAATACTAGAGGCATCAAATCTATTGCGATGTTACGATTGACGATTTTCATTCAGAAAATATCCTCTAAAAAACATTTGGTATGTTACTTTTATACAAAAGGAATAATTAAACGCTTGGGGAAAATATTCAGGAAAGCTTTTAACCTCCTAGGCCTCTAATTAACAGGGCGGTTATCTGTTGTAAAGATCGCATTAATTTTATTATGTTTTTAAGTACTTCATTTTTATTCTTTAGTCGAAATTTTTTGACTTTAGTTCTCCCTTTAAAAATAATGTTAAGTATTCAGTCTAGTAAGCCAGGTACTTTGATATAGATAAAAATAGTTTTTTATCCGAAACCTGGTATTTTAATTCTGGAAAGTTACGCTTTTTTTCTATCTCTTTAATAGAAAAAGTCTTTGCTTTCGGATCAAAAGTCTTAAATTTACGCTCGAAAAGCCAGTGATATCGTTTCGCTGACTTAGTATCTCAAAAAAGATAAAAAAGACTTAAAGTAAAACTTAACGAATCTTTAGAAAACTATCGTCTGCATTACTCAGCAAACTCCAAACATTTCTGAAAAAAGACTTCAATAACGTTTGCTCTTACAGACAACCATCCAAAAAGTCGATGTAAGTTTTATGCAAAGGAGAATGTCTTACAGCAATCGCTTGAGTCACTAACCCTATAAAACAGTTTGCTAGATTTTATCTTTATCGCTTAAAACAACGCTGCTTATCTACACTGAATGCTGATATCTCTGTGTTATGTAAATTTTTATTTTAGTCTCAGCTTTAAAACGAAATTTTCATATTGGCATGACCGTGAAACTTTCAGATTTGCTCGAAGAGAAGCATATCTAAATAGCTGTTTATGGCTCGGGTCGGAATGGAAGCAATAATTTGGCATCTTCTAAAGACCCTTTAGTTTGTCCTTCGGAAGATAAAATGCTGAGATAAATGCAGTATAAAACAGGTACAGCCTTAGATGGACAATAAAAGATAATGGAAACCTGTGGATCTTGTTTTTATCAGGTAATAAATGTTAATGTTTAAAGTGCTCAGTCCTTTCATCACCTCTTTAGTCTTGTTGTAATAATGACTCGTATCTTGGTACATTGATTTCACGACTTGGCTTACCGTTTTAATCGTGAATTCAAATAAAAAAAAAAAACATTTTACGGTGTGAACCTGGACGTGTAAAACAAAGGAACAATTTTTATGTAAACGAACATAAAAGTCTAATCAAGATTAAGTGATGTCATTCCCTAAATTACATTTATGGCTATCACGATACTTTGGGTAGCATCTTTACTGTTCGCTCCTCATAACGAACGTCAATCATAAAACAGAATGTTGCTCTTAACAAATATCGTAAAAAGGAGCCCGTAACGTAAGCAGGTAATCTGCTTTACCGACCGTCCGATAAAGGTTTGTAGATACAGAGGTACAGAAAGTCCTCATAAAATTTTAATTTCAACTGACCCGCATTTTTACCGTCAGCGCACAGACGTAAATCATCCTAGGGCGTGTTGGACTTTCCTTAAACTTTCCGTGTTGATTCGACCAGGATAAGGAAGGGTCAAGTTTACGATCGTACTAGTTTTTATCGAGATTGCCCGACGGTACGGCTCATAGCTTTTGTTGGGCGGTCGTTTCAAGGTGAATTATTTTATTAAAACACAAAAAGGGGGAACAGATACGGACGCGAGATTATGTGAGAATTTAAGAGTTTCGCCCATCTGCAAGATCTCATTGAGATAGGAGATAGTTTCACTACACAGATTTAATTTATAACTTGACTCGAGTTTTGTCGTGTGAGTAGGGTTCCGCTTGTTCTGAATAGGAAATTATGACAGCTGATAACATGGTACGGTGAGCTATCAATTTAGGCAATATCATTTAGCATGTAGAATGTTTAAACATTCTGTTCAAGAATATGACGTGTACAGTTGTCTTATTAGTGTTCTGTACCCAAACGGTGCCAGCGGGACGCAATAACTAAGCTTTAGCTGTCCGTCTGTCTGTCAGCGGGATGTGTGTCGTATGTGTTACGACGTGTATATTTCTCTACAACAACAAATAATAAAAATAAATTAAATATTGAAGTCGGGGTTACTAAATCTTGTAAGATGATGGTAAGCTACTGTCTTTATCATCCACTGGTACAGCCTCAAACGAGTTTTGTTCTGTGCCATCCCACTCCCACTCCTATCCCATCTCACTCCCACAAATGTTATCTTAAACCAAGCTATCCCATGCTACCTCATCTCAGCATTAAATAATTACTTCAAATTATCCTTAATCATCAGTACGTCTAAGCTGACTACAATACGAAGCTCAGAAACCAGAAGTTCGATAAATAACGAATGATGGTAACCGCACTTTATAATAGATGTCGTTTCCTCCCAAATTGAAATTACTAGGGGAGCTTAATTCCTTCCCGAAGTTACGAAGCTGGAGTTAGATTGCTAAGGTCGTAAGGTGACGCCCTTTGAACAAACTGTTAATTCCTGTGGCTATTATTGTTTAACTTTACCGCACGAAAACAATTTGTTTTAGTTCCTTTTTTTAAGTAAAATGTGGGAAAAGAGTTTGGAGTTGGTAAGAATAGTATCTAGATTGTAGTATTTATGTATCTATACTTATAATAAATCTGTAGAAGTGAAAATTCTGTAGGTACATTGAAAATATCAAAAAAATAAATGGCTATAAGTGTTACTAGACCGACACCGAACCCAAAAGTGTGAAAAAAAAAATTTTGTCTGTCTGTCTGTCTGTTTGTTCAGGTATCACGCAAAAACTACCGGTTCGATTACGATGAAACTTGGTATAATTATTCTTTATTATCTTGGGCACCACACTGGGTAGTTTTTATCCCGGAAAAGTATAAATTTAATTTTGCGGTTAAAAACTCATTGATAAGTTTCGTCATCCACGCGAACGAATTCGCAGGCACAGCTAGTATTGAATATATCCCATTCGATATGTTAATGTTTTTGAAAAGATTATTACTATCGAAAGTTAGGCTAAAAATCTAAGTAAAGATTGATTTAATTAAAAATGAGGCTGAGCAGGCTAAATGTTATTAACGCGTAAGTATTACAACTAAGGTTTTTTTTATAGAAATCCCACACAAAGTCAGCAATGATTTACCGATTATATAAGGTGCTATAAAAACATCTGCCACGGCTTTAATGGGAGGTAGTATTGTGTTTATAGATTACAATAGTATAGATAAATTATTGATTATTTATCATATTTTTTTTCATACAAAAAAAATAACGTATAAATTTGAATTGATTTATTAGTATAAAACCATCCCGTGTCCTAAGCTGTTGCCGCTCCGCACCGAATTCACGTAATTTGTGAACCACGTTACGCAGAATAGAGTCAATGTTAATTTAACAATTTTGTTTTCTAAAATTTTATTAACTGTTCCGGGGTACGAAAGTTCTTCACTATTGTAATCTATAAACACAATACTACCTCCCATTAAAGCCGTGGCAGTTATTTTTATAGCACCTTATATATAGGTATATTATAATAGATTAGATATGTACTCAAGTATGTATTTAGTTCCAAAATTTGGGATCTGAAATCGCCAACCCGCAGAGAGCAAGCGTGGTGATCAATGCTCGTGCCTTCTCTATATTATTATGGGAAGAGGCCTGTGCCCAGCAGTGGGACGTTTATAGGCTGGATTATTATTATTATGTACTCAAGAAGTCACTAAAATGCTAAAGTAAATGGTGTTAGTTTAAACTACATAATTCCATTATCATATAATAGATAAATTATGTATCTAACCTAGTAATTAATTACAGCCAATTGACCTAATTAAAATCCAACTATGCGTGTCTACAAAGTGTTAATTTGTGAATTTAGTGCTCAATTTTAAACCTGTGTCCTTCAACTGACGTAACAACGGCGCTATAGTATTTATATTATCACCCTTTAACGTGTGACCGATTCATAAAATTTTAAGTTTAGTTTTTGAACATTTCTAGAAAATAAATAAATGTTGATATTTTGGTTAACATTTGGCAAAGGTGGCACATAGAGGTGTCTTTGATACAAACATGTATAATTGACCTAAGTAAACTTATAGTTTTATAAACGATACTACATGTTTACAAAAACTAGTCTTTTTTATAAGGTACGGTTCTGCCTTTTCAGTATGCTAAAATTATGTTGAAATTGCATATGAGATAACTTCAACGTTAATTAAACTTTAGAAACTATGAAGCGTTAAGTAAATTTATATGCTTTTAAAGGATAAATAACAAATAACAATAAATTGTAGAAACGTTGTATACAGAATTTCACTATCACTATTATCAAAAGATTTCAACCTATCAAAGCCGCGCTGCATCCTCTTACGAAATGGAAGCACCAAAATGTTATACAAATGGTGGATACCTGTACTTAAATAATAAATATTAAACTGGTCCCAAAAGGAGGACGTCTCGGCCGAAAGGTAGAACTACAATGACTGATGATAAATTAATCATGGAGCTAAACTCGAGGGTATTAAGATGGGTAAGTGTAGTTCGGGTTGTGGAATTTCTGGCACATGAAGAAAAGTATATGTTGGCTATTATGGTAAATATATAAAGTGAGGTTTAAGTTGAGGTTAGAAGCAAGGTGACTGGCAATTTTGTTTTAAAGACAATATTTTTGAACCATTGAAATTACTTTATAAATTTATGCTGACACAAAAATGAACTTCAATTAATCTATTCTAAACCAAAAAAGTCAACGAACTCTTAACCGTAAAAGTTTACTGACAATAGTATAATTATATACTGTGTCTGTGTGTGTGCATGAAGCTATGCACTGTAAGCAGTATTGTACAATTTTATATGGTTGTATCATAAATTAAGTCAGAATATTCTTCCAGACGTTATTCCACTGTGTAGTTTGAAGCAGTCACATTCAAATCTTGGACCCAATACAACAAAAATCTTAAACAAAATTCTGTAAATAGTTTACGTAAAATACTTACCAATAACATCTAACGCGATCTTATAATTCCTGGTCGGAGACACGTGGAAGTCGACCCTGCACCTGTAGATGGCTCGGTCTCGGGCCTGGACCTCCAGCATTCGAAGCCCAGCGTTGGGCGTGTTGTGCCAGTGCGTGCGGCCCAGGTAGTTCTCATCCACCCAGTGGGCTGATGGACCTGGGACTCGGGTGTCGTAACTGTTGAAGAAAAGAAATACAATTATTATTTACATAGAGATAGACGCGCGAACGATAGAGCGGGGACAGGCGGATAATAAAAATACAAGACGTTTTAGAAAAGTTTAGATATTTGTTAAAACAAAATTTGTACAGCCGTGCTATTCTGTAACATTATTTTCATGTCTCGACAGCGGAATCCGCGCTGAATCCGCGGTGAGATGTCAAATACGTATTCTCGAATTAGAATTCTAAATCAAGGCCAATTGGGTTCACTTTTGAAGTGAGCTTTATTGTCACTTCACTCTCACCTGTCACCGAAATTATTAACAGAATAGACATACTGGTGCGAGGTTTCAAAGGGAACCTATATAAATGAACCTGAAATAAGCTTAATATAGCACGTTAAGATATTGGTCCTGTTTATCACAAGGCAATAAGACGATTTTTTCCTGCATCATGACAATATTTGTTAGTTATGTCAAAATTTTACTTGTGTTCGACGCGTAAATCGCCTTGTCATTGTGATAAACGTCGCGTCCGAAACCAGCCGGCCATCTCCGAAAAATAATCAAAACATTTTTGTAAAGTCGACCTTGGCACCTAGACACTTTAAAGTTTTCCTTGTCAGCAATATGTATTAGATACACAAACATTATTTTTCCTAATACCTAAGAAAAATGTAAACAAAATTCATGATATTCAAGCTTATAGTAATGAAGTCAAGAGACCGAAGGGCATCGCTCATTATTTTCGGGAAAACCGGCCACCGCGACCGCTCTTATAATGGCACGATGTTGCTCTTATGTAATACCTACATATATTAATAAAACTAATTTATATGAAACAAAGTACCTATTACTTTTATACGACGTCATGATTTTTGGAAGAGTTAAAAGCTGTATTTTCTTAGACTATATTAATAATATTCGTATTCATTTGTTGATGTTTATTTGTAAAGTACAAGTTTGTTTATTTAGTGAATGTAAATAACATTATTTGAGGATGTTAAATATGGTGTACAATATAAAATCTGTATATATCTATACTTATAATAAATCTGTAGAAGTGAAAATTCTGTACATTGAAAATATCGAAAAAAATAAATGGCGGGAGATGTTACTAGACCGACACCGAAGTGAAATGTGTGAAAAAAAAATTTTTTGTCTGTCTGTTTGTTCAGGTATCACGCAAAAACTACCAGTTCGATTACGATGAAACTTGGTATAATTATTCTTTATTATCCTGGGCACCACACTGGGTAGTTTTTATCCCGGAAAAGTATAAACAATAAAAAACAAACTTAATTTTGCGGTTAAAAACTCATTGATAAGTTTCGTCATCCACGCGAACGAAGTCGCAGGCACAGCTAGTTTCTTAATAAATTTCCATCCAAAATTCCAATATTATTGTCCATTGTCCTAGACCGGGTAAACAAAATAATGAAAGGGAGGCCTTTGCCCTGTAGTGAGATGACTAAGGTTGAAATAATTAAATAGCAGATATAAGAACAATATACGCTTTGTGTAGCGGATTCGATCCCCGCATGGGAAAACAGTTGTTTGATCTTATTTATATATGTTCCAAGTCTAGGTATTCTATGTGCACGTCCATTTAGTGTTTGCAAAACTTTATACTCGACTATTATACTTTTATTTCGACCAAGAAAAGTAACAACATAAACAACATAACTCCGTTCTAAAGAAAATGAGTTAGTGTGCAACAACTAAACGATGCGATAGAAATCTTCCACTTTCCGCGTAATAATAAAGCTCATTTGCAATTAGCGAGGAAGTAGAACTCACTTGAATTTATATTGTGTGAGTCTAGACTGATATATTTTGTTGCCTTTAATAAGTACCTAATTGCCCTACCTTGTATTGCAAAGCAGGAAATTAAACTACTGTAGAAAAAAAATTGTTGCCTCTTGTTTGCTTAAAGGTTGATTCGCTGTAGGTATTTATTAGGTTTAGGAGTTTTCTTTGTTATTCTAAGGGTGCGTCCACATTTGACGAACGAGCACTACACGAGCAGCTCGCGAGCCGCTCGCGAGCCGTTCGCGAACCGCTCGTGGTGTGCTCGCGAACATGCCGCGAACGCACTGGTGTCAATTACGCCGTCTGACAGACGTGCGCGCGCCACTCGCGGCATGCTCGCGAGCGGTTCGCGAACGGCTCGCGAGCGTCTCGCGAGCTGCTCGTGTAGTGTTCGTTCGTCAAATGTGGACGCACCCTTAAACAGCCCTGACTATTTTGCGTGCCAATAAATGGCACCCTTTTTAGTCCACTGTATCTTAGTTTCACGCGCAGGTTTGCATGTTAAACTTACCATCCATACTAATAAATGTAATTATTTGAACATAAACACTAAAATTTACTCAATTATAAACTCATAAGAGTACATTAAAACGAACATACAAATCACATAGTGATGCGCCACGATCGATACCAAACTCACTCAAATTTGCAATCACACGCCTTATTTGATCACAACTCGTGCATTGTGTAAAGTGTATTGGCGTTCAGTGATATAAACCGTCTAGGTACGAATCAATAGGGGCAGCTAAACCGTCCTGCGATTTAGCTCCAGTTAGCTTCGGAACGACCACAAAGCGACTACATCCAGTCACAGCACTATTAATTTGGAGTGATTTACATTGGAAACGGTACGGAAAAAGTTTGGTGGGATTTTCTGGGGTTGGTTTGGATTTGAAGGGTCCTTTGTTTCTGGAAGGCTGTTTAGTATGTTATTACCAACTTATGTGATCAAAATTATAATTCAATTTATTACAGCATAAAATTTGGTTGAGCCAAGATTAAGAAATTTTATGCGAAAAAGTTTAGAAATATTATAATTATTGCTGATATAATATCATATAGGTATTATAGTAAAACAAACGAAAACCAATCTAGGGATCGCAATTTTATATGAATAGAACATGATTATTAAATACAGATATTAATTAAATATAGGGTTAGCGTATTTATTTACTCAGTTTTTATTAATTAACCGAATAATTAAAGCGAATAGTTTATAAATAATGACTATTTATCATAAAAAATACACAAAATTTAATAAATTTTTATTGATAATTTCAGTGTCTAAATAAAAGAAAAATCGATAACAGAATAATTTAATAAATGAAACACAGCCTACAGACGGTATTAAGTCTTCCATCAGCTGATATGTTTGAAGCTCGGAGTGTTTACCTAAGCCGCTTATCTTCTACGAATCCAGATCGAAGTTATTGGATACATTCAATTTATTCAGATTTTAAACGAAATGAAAAGCACTTTAAATCCATTTAGTGTAATTGATCCTTTTAGCAAATGTTTTGAGATACATTTTGTTTGTAAAAATCTTTTAGTAGCAAGATAAAAGAATATTAGGTTTTTATAGTTTTAGTTGATGAAAATTGAAGTTTTTATTTTTGTGACATACTTAGCTTATACAAAACTTTTGTTATAATAAAAACTTTAACATTGCAGTATTTCTAGATTTATTTAACTAATAGTTATTTATGACTTACAGTCGGATGATGGTCCCCAAATAATCATAGTTATTTTTCGACAACATTACTTAACGACTTAATTCCTTAATTCCGTAATTAAGTTAAAATGAAATGCAGCTATTCTTCAAGTAAACATCACAAACGTAACAAGATGTCGTCATAAACAACTTAGGAGGTTAACATTCAAAGTTATTTACACGTTCCCCGACTCCTAATAAATCGTCAATATAATTACGCAAATGAATTTCAGTGCCGCCAGCAATACTGGCTCACCGCAAGCATATTTTGGGGAACTTTACACGAATATTATAATTAATTACTACGCATAACACTTAAACAAGGTCATGCTTGAAGTACAGGTGCGTTCAGCAAGTTTATAATAAAATTTACACCACTTGCCGTCTTCTGAAGACGGGCTGGGATGCCAATTATGCAAAGTCGTACTCGGAAACTTCTTGCTTTTGTGACTAACTGTCCCGATTTGCGTATTCTGTAACCGCTTAATTTATGCAGACGTTATACTATTATATTTAATTAAGAATAATTGGAAGTAAATAAGAGTTAGAAATCAAGGAACAAACAATTAAATCTTTTCTAACGGTTTTAAAACAATTCTCAGTCAAGTAGTCAATTGCTAAAAATATATTTAAAGATGTAACATTAAGTAAACAATTAATCAAATTCCAACTCAATCAACAATGCCTACAAAACAACATACCTCAAATTAACAAAGAACAGAAACACGTACAAACATCTAAAACAAACCAGAAAACATATTGAAAGAGCACACATACATAAGGAAGTTTGTTCAGTCGAAACGGATCCAATAACACCTCATTTGTCAAAACTGAATGAAGGGTTGCCAAGAAAATGAGGACCTTCCACTTAAATGTCCTTAACGAAATGTCTTTTCATTTCATTTGATAAATGCTTCTGTATGTACGAGTGTTAAGTATCATTACTTTCAAAAGACACCATTTTAAACAGTGTCATTATCGAGCCCTCAATTTCTTTTGTTTTATTATTTATTCCCTGTATGGCATTTATTTTGTCACCATTGTATTGTGTCTGGTAGTATAGCTTTTCCATTTCACTGATCACGGAATGTCGGACGTAATCGAGGTCAATTCTCTTTCCGATCAGTGCGCTTACTATGAACACTCAGAGCAGGACTGTTGCTGTGGTGCAAGCGAGACGCCACTACCCGCATTATAGCGCGCCCTCTCACTTTCACAATGGCGGCAGTCCTGCTTTAAGATCTCATGGTACAGGTACAGGAAGCATTTCTAACCTCAGGAGATTTTCAACATTCAATGCCCAGGAATTTATTTAAAGAAATGGTCTCGCTGAGTTTTCTCAATTTAAAGAATTGAGAACAATGGTATTTGGTATAAGAAAAGACATGTGGATGGAATTCAAAACGACCAGTCCGATACTACATCGGTATTTCAAACATGTTTCAGACACCTCAAAATTTCATCTGCTAAATAAAATGGTATTCATTGCCTTCGTATCTTCCATCAGAATATAATAATTATTATGTGCGTAATAATTTATGATTATATTTTTATGAAGGATTCTTATAATATGGTCATGTAATCACAATATTTTACCTCCTTCTATCAAGTTCTGATCTTTAAAATGTCGTTTGCCATAAAAAATAATCTTAACTCGTTTTAAATAACATCTCAAATTTCTTTCATTATTGTGCCTTCACGTTCACAACCATCAAGAACTCCATCTTAGCCAACAATATTCCCGTAGCAATGTGCTCAAATTTCTAGAACCATAACCAATTATAAAGTAACATTGCATTTAAAACCTCACTGATTACAAAGTTCTGAAGTAATAATTCTTAACGCTATCTCTAAGGTTATTGAAGACAGTATAAATGGGAGCGCGGCACCGTTGTCTCCAAAAATTGCTTCATGCAAGGTTGGGTCGGTGATAAAAAATAATATTCAAACTTTTCTTCCCTCATCCCAATTCTTAGAACTTTTATTAGAGTTCGTAACGGTGTCAACACCTCGTGGGCGTTACCTACTTAAAATATTAGCATTTATTACAAAGTTTTTTAAATACATCACTATCAAATTTATTTCAAACATTAGTCTGAAAAAACATAAAAATGATTTTTGGTAATAAAACCGAACAAAATAAAATAACTTTTATTCTGTCAATACTTTTGAAACTACCATTTTTTTCAATAACTAGTTTCTATTTGAATTTCAAAATAACGCGGTATCCAAAACTATTGAAAACATAACCCAAAATAACAGCTCAAATTCCGTTTCAAAATTACTTCCACGAAAATGTCTGACTAAAACATTTCCAAAATCCGAATTAATTCTCACACAAATTTAAGTAAATCTCATATATTGAACGTATCGCTTCAAGTTAAATATCCATCTCCCCGCGTGTTATTTGCTAGGCCACCACAAAATGTTAAATATGCACCAAAACTTCCGCCACCACGTAATTTCGCTTACTAAAGTGGTAACCGCGAACTAAACAAGGTGGTAGGTAAATAATAATTACCATCGGTTATTCGCGCTATTGTTTATGTATTTTGAACTGAATAATTTAGGAGACAAATTCTAAGGGAGTTTGTCTATGCTTTTAAAGCAGGAGTACTACCGTTGTGAAAGCGAGACACCGCTATGCGCAGTGTATTGCGCCGTCTCGCTTTCACAATAGCAAAAGTCTTGCTTTAACACCACTTAGTACAGGTACTGTTCATTTATTTATTACATTTGGGAAATCAAACAGTAGTATATTAAGCGTAAATAATTCTGCCTTGAACTAAATACTTATCGAATATCCTAACCACAACATTTTATTGATCTTGAGCTTACCAACTTTTTAATTTATAGTGTAAATGCATGCTATTCTAGATATTACTGAATAATATTATTTACTGCACAATAGACTTCTGAGTAGGCAAAGTCCTTGTCTTAGGAATTTCTTCGAAAACCTTATTAATATTATCTGGTATAAGAGAATACTTGAAATATTATAATTTCAAGGAAGACGAAGTGCAGAAATCCAGTGGTTGTACTAGGAAAACCAATAAAAGTTGCAATTTACATAAATATTTTTTCTTATCTATGCAACTATTTTGATACTGCCAGCATGGTGACCAATTTCAATCATTTGTTTGTTTCAATGTTCCATATTATATCCTGTTTGTGATAAATAAATGCAAACAAGCAATTAGGACAAGAATATGAAACACAGATGTATGAACACCTCTAATATGTTGTTCCTGAAATAATTATATTTATATCTTATGTCGCGGTGGCCTAGCGGTTCAATGAACGGAATTGTATGAATTGGTTGCAGGTTCGAACCCAGGCAAGTACCAATGTGGCTTTTTCAAAGTTATATGTACTTTCTTAATTATTCTAAGACACTTCTGACAAACGGTGAAAGAAAACATCGTGAGGAAACCTGGATTCCAAAATTTGGGATCTGAAATCGCCAATCCGCAGAGAGCAAGCGTGGTGATCAATGCTCGTGCCTTCTCTATATGGGAAGAGGCCTGTGCCCAGCAGTGGGACGTTTATAGGCTGGATTATTATATCTTATTTACCTGATTCAACTGATATACACTTGTAGAATTTGACATTCTGAATTCTAAAATAGACAAGTCAACACTATTTCAAACGAAGCAGATCACGATGCAGGAACAAATGGAATACAGTCGAAATGACATCACGTACAAAATTGCCAAAACACCAAAGAAACATATGCACCAAAATCATAATTCCAACTCAATTTCACTTTATAACAACCAATAAAATAAATTCTAATTCTGGGCATCCTGCCAAACTACGAGTAACTCGGTATAACCAAGTCACCTAATTTGACGTCACTTTTATTTAGTCAGTCAAGCCTTATAACCACTCGGTGGGAAGCAGTGAAGCCTGAATAAACACTAATAATGAAACGGAATTAAATTTTGTAGATTGTTTGTTTGTTTCGTTGGCCGGAGTTCACGGAATTAAACCCTTTGCGTATTAAGTTTGGTTTCGTGATTTGAGAACCTTGATGAACAATTAGCGCCGGTTCCGAAACGTTATTTTGTAGTATTGGAAGAAGACCACAGAATTAGAAATGAGCTTAAAATAAGAAGATACTGACGGTTGCGGAAAGATGAGTATAGATGTAATTCAAATTCAATTTTATATTTAAGTTGACAGAAAGATGCAAAAATAGGTAGATGCTGCAAGTGATATAATAATTAATTGATTAAATATGAACATAAAAGGAAACTTCATCAAAATTTATAAATGACCATTTGTGAGGCTTATCCGGTCGACAAAAAAAATAATTTAAAAATCTCAATACTTATGTATTTTTTTGGTGTAGATATTGCGTTACAAACATAACTTTGAATTAAAAACTTCTTCGTATTTGAAATCGGTTAAAAGACAGGAGCTTACGCTACACTTATAATCCAGCATATTAATATTCTTGTTAATATTTTACCTTTTAAATGCTGAATCAAATGCGTTCCAAAATTTACCCACCTTTTCTATTTCAAAATAATAAATCTTTGTGAGAAAGATTTATATAAGGGCCTTAAGTACAATAATAAGATTACATTGTGAAAATATTTTCGCTTACGGAAAGGCCCCACTTAGCGCCTAGAACCTGGCATTTATCCAGGTAAAACTGACACGTCTGTTATAGCTACATGCTGGGATAGCAAAATCTCTGCTTCCTTCAATACCCTTTTGAATTATTCTAAAGAAAGTATTCAGGTACTGTGAAAACTAGGGCTGTTCTGTAGTACAAAGGAAATTACACAGAACATTTCATAATTGTCGCAACATTTTAGTTTTGTAGGTATTGTAGTTCTAGCATAACTGCGTTATAAAAGTAAGCTTTTCATTAGTATACGTTTACTATATTGTTATTGAGTAGATATGCTATGAGACATTTGGAATAGGGATGATGACTAATTTTTATTTTTATGTCCATCTTTTAGATAAGAAAAAAATATTAGACACGTATTTTTTGCTTAGTCCCGTAAACAAAGAATTACGAAGATACAGCGAGTAATTCTTGCGTGACGTCACGTTTGAGTACAAATTGTACCTAGCCGTGACGTCACAAGCCCCCACTCCTGAACTTTACAGCGGTTTATCTTCGTATTTTGTAATTAATTTGAGAAAAGAAAAAATATGTGTCTATTATATTTTGATTCTCTAAATGGCGGACTAAATAAATTTTGATTTTTCATACCTAGTCATCTACCCTATTAACGGCATCCAATATCATAAAAAACACTTTTCAATAACTAACTTGTGCACTGGTAAAGTACCAGGATTAAAAGCAAAGCTTAATAAAAAGCGTCCCGGATTAACGAAACTTATTTTTAGTATTCTAAAAATATCCAGGCATTTTAGACGTTAACAAAAATAATCCCTCTAAAGACACACCAGTTACCTAGCCAACACAGCATTAGAATTCTAAAATATATACGACAGTTTGAACGTTGCAAGTAGAAACGTGCCAAAAAGAAGATAAAGTTTCGTGGTAGCTCTCAGTACTTAGCGAGTAGTGTGTGAGTTGAGGAAATTGCAGACATTACTCTTTTTACAGTAGATGAAGTTACTTTACGAGAGGCGGCTGCGGTATTACGTATCTTGCGATAACAAAGCGACAGCAATTATTGCGTATTGATTGTTGCCAAAATCATTGTGGTGTATTAGGTATCGAGGTTACGATTTTGTCGAAATTTAACAGCAGTTAATATACAATTTTTGTTGTTGATCGGTTTCATTTGACTTTTGCAAGATACGTAATACAGTTGGGAGACTTAACAGGCTGTGTTATACAAGTACTAAGAGTGATACTAAAGTGTAAAGTTTCGTTTTCAGACTTATTGCGGGTGACCTAGGTTACTTAGTTGCTGAGTTGTGTTTAAATAGAATTGCTTGGACGTTTATTATTTTTATAAGACATATTATAATGTATCTGGAGATATTATTGTACGAGCAAATTGTTTTGTGTGAATGTCACTGACACACTTTTTTATCAAAGCTTGTGTATTGATAAATAATTGTGTCTTCTATGCAAAAAAACGATGAAGTAATTAGTGAATGGTGATACATGAATAAACACATCTGAACCAACAATAAAAAATAATTTAATTTGGATTAAAAAGTAGAATCCTTAAACGAGATTTCCATTTCGTTTATACAGCACAAAAAGCGGAGTGTTAGAAATCCCGGACAGCTCGGTAGTGCACGTCGCAATAAATTATCAACGCTCTCCCATTCGCGGCAATCTGTTCGGCGACAGAAAAAATGTATGCACTAGTATAGTGACCAGGATATGTCTATCGTTTGTCACGATTTTGTAACAACCATATGCTTTCTGGGTTGAGCTGGACTCCTTCGACGAAAGTGGTTTGTGACCTCTGGACACAATCAAAAAGTTTTTTTTTTCATAAACCTCAAAAGGCGCTTAAGAAACGTTACGTCAAAATTTACTGACTCTAGGTGCTTCGTTCCAAAATGTTCTTTCCGTGAAGAAAGGCTGGCAAGAAACTCAACAGAGACAGAGAGAGAAAAAAAGGTAAAGAGAATTTTGTCATGCAGTAGGTTAGAAAAAAAATGCCAGTGTGTGCAATCTCTTTGATGGTACTTGTCTTATAATTTAGTACCACTCAGAAAAGTAGAAGCTTCTTAAAATACTTAGTTTTGACAGCTAAACTCCAGACGATACGCAGTGAAATATGTAGCAAAATGACTTGAAAATCTCAAGTTTATTTAGGTATTTCCATGTAGTAGATAACTTCGGAAATTGTTCAAGTTTGCATTTACGTGCGATGGAAACTTGTATGCCGCTCAATTTCGAATGCTCGGTGCGGTGTTGTCACAATATTTGCTGGCTGTGCCGCAATGCGCCGCGTCACACGGAAATTTTTCGAGGCTTTATGTAAAATTTAGATATGCCGCGCATGTCCAAAGTAGGTCAAAGGCGAATGTGAAACATTTTTCGGAAGCGGATTGTGGGAGCTGACACATTGTTGTACAAAAGTTGACTTCAGTTTGTTTGCGATGATGAATGTCAGAAACCCTTTTGCGTTTTTCGCATAACTTCGAGGTTCGTTTCGCACGGACCGCGAGAGTATTTACTGTAGTCCTTGATCATTGTGGTTTTAACAACTCTTTATATAACTTGAACTTTATGTAAACAATCAATAACTTATTGGAAATTATTTTCATCCCTATATGAATGGAAAATATTTGTAACCAATTAGGTGTACGATTTAAGTTGAATATTTGGGATCTGAAATAGCCAACCCGCAGAGAGCAAGCGTGGTGATCAATGCTCGTGCCTTCTCTATATGGGAAGAGGCCTGTGTCCAGCAGTGGGACGTTTATAGGCTGGATTATTATTATTATTATTAATTTCTTATTTTATGTAAAGTTTTTGATACGTCTTGTATTAATTTTAATTGTGACATCATTCTACATTAACAAAACACAGTTGAACTTTTGACCTTTACTGTTATGACAGATACATTATTATTAAATTAAATAATGTCAGACAAGTCAAACAGCTGCCTAGAATCCCAGAGCGAGGTGATAAAATAAATAACTTTCGTATTACTTCACAAACGATTCCAACTACAGTAAATATCGATGGGTCCTATGTAAAAGGGCCAAACTAACAATTTGGCCATTTTTAGTTTTTTATGGAAAACGCATGTTATTAGTATGGTTCATAATGTGAGCTAAAAAAATCTACAATTTATACACGGAAATAGTATTTTTTTGTGTAGTAGAAAAGCCTATGTAGCGTGATTTTAAACGTAAAAAGACCAATATGTTAAATGGCCGTTATACGCTTGAAACTCAAAACATTGTTAGTTAGCATTCGACGCGTATAAGGGTCTACAAATATATTTACATTTCTTTAAATTTATATTTTTTTTATTTTTACTCTTTAAATTCATAGACAGTTAAACAATATTTAACTGGTTTTTATCCAAAACATCTAGGCATTGTAGTAAGTATGTCACATTGAGACTTATACGTAGTTTTGCGTAAAATAAATTCAGACCCCTCCTATAAAGTTGTGATTTTGCAGTCTGGCCCTTATACATAGGACCCATCGATATGTTGGATTCTATTTTTAGTCTATAGTTTTGAAGCTCGAAAAAATATAGAACAAAATGATAATAGTAGCTTTTAAAACCTACGCTATTCTAAAAGCATAAAATAAACGAGTCTTTGATTTGCTTTTTTGTTAGGTTTTTCAAAGGCTAAAGCGTTGAACTAGTTCAAAATGACCTACCGTAGCCAAGTCATGCGTACTCTCAAATACAGGTTTAAAATAAAAGTTTTTTGTCAAAGGATTTTAGTTTTTATTTTAAACATCAAGTACTAAATGAGTGTAGTCTTATGCTGAAAAGGATGAATTTTATGGACTGCTTGATAAAATTGAAACACACCTGTTAAAATACAACTA
This sequence comes from Autographa pulchrina, assembly GCA_905475315.1. Taxonomy (NCBI): domain Eukaryota; kingdom Metazoa; phylum Arthropoda; class Insecta; order Lepidoptera; family Noctuidae; genus Autographa; species Autographa pulchrina. The sequence goes on along the minus strand of FR997771.1, from coordinate 12,465,390 downwards.
TACAGTTTCGAAGGTTATGTATAAACTTAGATTTTATATTGGTTTCTTAGGTTTACGCGAATGTTAGACATTGAAATAAAACTACTTTTTACGGATTTTTTCGCGGTTTATATTTAGATTTTAGGTCCCCACGTTTCGACACCTTTGCAGGTATCATGGTCACGGGCAGACTTAGATTTTATGTTTTTTTTTTTATATTTGAGTTTATACTTCGCCAATTTATCGGAATTTTTCTCGTGACTAATATTTTAGTAATCGTAACCCGCTTGTAACCGAACTACACTAGGCTTAGGTAATAGGTTTCAAGGTCGTGCTAATCAAATAAATAAAGTAGAAATTATTAAACAACGAGTTCTTTCATAAACCCACAGAACATTGACCGAAACAGTTTGCGAGCTTAAAAATTAAATCCTCATAATAAAGTACATTTACCACAAATCTTGTCCAAAACCAAAACCGAACTCCATAATTACTCTAATTAGGAAAACAAAAACCGGACATCCTGATCATTTGGACATACATCCAAACGACCGCAGAATAAACTATTACCGACAATTTGAGGCATTTAACGTGTAATTAGGAAATCTAGTCAGGCCACAAAACAGTCAGTCATTTATTATAGTGTAACCTAACAAACTGGGGCCGTACCATGAGCTTTTAAAGCAGGACTGTTGCGGTTGAGTAAGCGGGACAGCGCTATGCGCAGTGTAGTGCGCCGTCTCGCTTCCACACCCGCTACTGAACTGCTTTAAGAGATCATGGTACGGCCCCTGGGGTTTGACAAATAACTAATGGTCAGTGAGCCATTCAATATTCCAGTTAACTAGTCGTACGATAAACAGTTACGTCACAAAGAGGCCTTGAAATAAGGAGGTTTGGATATTTTAAGATTGTTTTCAGGTAGTTAGGTAATTTATGAAATTAATTAGTTATTTTTAATCTTTTGAGATAGATTTTTTCGTGGTTCCGGACTATTCGCGAGCAAGCTTAAAGCGAAATCGAGGAACAAGAAGACTACAACGAAGCCCATGATTCCATCGTGGATGACGTGAAAGAAATTTCTATTTCTGACATTTTGAACCTCGGTTTTGAAGACGATGAACGTCAAAACCTTGTCCATCAATAATAGCGAAGCGAAGGAGAATGCGCTAAATTTTGTAATAGTGCATGACAAGTGGATTAGGCTTACAGGGGATACCACAAAAAATAAAAGTGTCACTCCACTTCATGGTGATGTGGAAATTAGTGATTTGGCCGAATGCGTGTTGGAGTGGACTTTGCGACGCTCGTACGCTTAAACTATTGATTCTACGATAAATGCATAATTGTAGGAAATTTTCTCTAGTTTAATTTATTGCCGTGGTATTTTTATCCTAAAATGAGCCTGAAAGGAGTTATTGTCAAAAAACTGTTTTTGAGCGCCATTTTTCCGATATGGTGAAGCGAGAGGCAAAGATACGAGGTCGCAAAGTGAAAAATCGAAAAGAGCACGTCGTAATCTATAAAATCACCAACTTTCAACACTCCCGGAAAAACTTTCCAGGTAACCCCTTTTTGAGCACCAAATGACTGGACTATTATTAGAATAAAGCACTCAAGTCTGGAAATTTGGAAACCACCGAAATTCTCGGAACGTGTTCCATGTTATTAATAAATACTTTATTGACAGGTTGCTACATCAAGTTGCTACAAAATTAATGTAAGTAAACAACCAAGTTAAAGGTATGTAAGTACTTAGTTTTTGTCATCTTTAATGCATCGATGTTGGTCTACAATGTTGCACGGTCCTAGCTTATGCTGTACAAACTTTAACAATTTCCGAAGTCGCATCTTATTCGGTTTAGTTTGCTCCCACATAATGGCCCAAATATTGGCGCCAAGTATTACCCCAACAAGTATATATAAACTAAAGTTTTGTCAACATTTGGCCAACATTTTCTTGTTACAAACGTTGGGTGAATAGTTGGAGTCAACAATAAGTCGCAACACCCGTTTTCCGTAATAAAAGCGTGGGTTCGAATTTCCCGTCCGTCTTAATGATCTGACATGCATGGCCACTCGCTACCTGTTAGAATTAGTATGGAAGAGGCTGAATATGCAGACAACATCTACATTTTAACTAAGATTGTGCGTGAGAGCCACAATCTCTGAGTACGTCTTGTGAATAATAAGTTGGGACACAATGAAGGGTAGTTGGTTTTACTTAGAAATAAGTTGTGAATGTTAGGTACTCTTCAAGTAAGAGTAAAATGTTTTTTTGTAACCCTTATAATCATAACTAGATTCAACTGACCAAGGATTACAACATATATTTATTTATTTTTATTTTGGAAACAAAGTCAGAACCAAAAAGATGAAACTGCATACAACGAATAATAAAATGTCACTGTCAATCTTTTTCAAATTGGTTATAGGCTGGCAAAACAAATATTGAAACGAACCCTTAATACGGAAAATCCTTTATCAAGTACACTTCAACCCTTCCGAATGGTAGATGGATATCTATGTCAAAATACAACATTATTTATTCTACAAATTTGTTCAACACACCGAGTCCTTTGTTCCCAACATCAATAAAATTGCGTGTGAATGATGTGTGGCGTTTTGTTTACGCTCCCTTAACGCGTTCGTCAAACACTAAACAAAACGCGATCGTAAATATTTTCTGACAGTTCGGTCAGATAAGGAGGCGTAATGAGCTGTAAGGAGGTATACATTGTGAGACAGTGTTTAAACTGTTCAGTTAATCTTTTACAGTATCGGAAAAGGTTATTGTTAATTATTGACAAAAGAAGTTATATTTTTATAATGATTTCTGAGATTCAATGTTAGCCATCATCAGATGGAAAGGAATGGAATCCAAAAGTGGTGAAAATACTACATATAGTACAGAGTCAGTTTGGAAAATTCGAGCTTGAAATTAGGTAATTAATATCCAATTTTTCGCATCAACTATTGACACAAAAAAGTGTCACCGCATGACATACTACGGTTAATGTCTTATTACGTAATTTACTAAATCTGAAGATACATCGCTTCAACGGTCTAGTTATCAGTTCTTCTGTAGAATATTGATGAAAAAAATTTATATATATTATTTAATTAACTCATTTTCAGCTGAAATTTTGTAAACTGGCTCTATGCCAGACGTGCTTTTAACCCCTTTTGTATAAATATACCCTTTTGGTAACACCCTACAAACCTCTAATTATAGTTGACAACGTGAAACAAAACGTGTATCCTCAAGGCATAGTTACATAAAAACGTCTCGCTTTTAATTCTAAACCGTTGTTGTTCCATCATCAATAAAAGTGCGTGTCAATGATGTGTGGTGCTGTTTCTGTTTGAAACACGAAGTAAACGCGATCGTAAAGCTCGCTCACTCCAGATACGATCAAATGGAACTGTTTAGGTTTTGTGTTCAGTATTAGGGTATGCCCGCACTGCGAAATTTACCCGCACGATGTTTTGACGCCTACTAAATCTTTATCCACATGCAGCGGAAGACTCTTGGCATTGTTAAAACAAAATCCTCGACTTCAAGTAGGAGATTCTTAATTCTACGGTATGCCTTTCTCACACAATAATGAAATAAATATAAAATATAATTAAAACGATTACAAAAACATGTAATAATATTAATCTATGTATGTAACGTACTCCAGCTGAAGCGGTCAACAATAAACTTTTATTTGTTTTCAAAACACAAATCCCTCCCTAAATTTTATTCAGTGGCGAGAAAGATATGTTTACAAAATTTTTTTCTCCTAGGTTTTTTGTGCATGGGGTTGCATCCCATTTACTAAGTTACAGGACTTTGCAGCGAAATCCGCACTGTAGAATGCCGCAGTGTGAGTTTACCTTTAGGTTAGGTATTTAAGTACGAGTAATGAAGACTTACTACAATTTAGAAGCTGAGCTTGTTTATTTTATGAGTCCTAAGGCTTATATAGTGAATGCTGCGTGAAACTGATTGTCGGAGAAGATACATTTTTATTGAGTTCATAACACTGACATGGTAATGTCATGGACACGTTTGGCGTATGATACAGAACCGATATTAGTTTCTTGTATAAAGTAGAATGTATTTAAATTTACATCTAAGGCAAATCAAAACCTACTACCAACATATCATACTACAAACAAGAAGGAAATTTTAAAAAGCCACAGTAAAATTAAATGGATGGACCTAAGTCTAATACAGTAAATTTTCTAATACAGTAAGCCTCAGTAAGGTATTTGCTATCACAAAAGGGCTTATGCACACAAAATCTAGCAAAAAAATAGCTCTGAAAAACTCACATAAAATCAATATCAAATGTTATTGTGATCCATATAAAAAGTATGGTGTGGGTGTTTCATCATCATCATCAGCCGGAAGACGTCCACTGCTGAACAAAGGCCTCCCCCATACCCCCTGGTAGGTGTTTGCGACATGCGAACTATTTGGGCGTAACCTAATACGCATAACATAAATGCCACTCACGATATGTATAAATGAATTAGTAATTGTGTACGAATCATAGCATACATTGTTTATAAAAGTGTTTAGTCATCGTTACAAAGTATCTTATATTTATACTAGTTTGTTTTATTAAGCTAGTAACACATAATATCCAAAGATACGAAGATTATTAATGCAAAATAACTCTGTCTGTCTGTCAGTTATTACGGCTAAACAATTTACGTGATTTAAATAAAATTTTGAATATCGCGCTATAACATTATAATGACATAACCGCTTTGTTCTACAATAAGCAAAAAGTAAGAAATAAATTACTTTTAACAATGTACAACTGCGAATACAAATCGATGTCAGGAATGACTTATGAGATTATAAGATTAGGTACCTATTACGCATGACTTAATAATTAGTATGTAACCACACACACATTTCTTGAAAGTGTAGGCAGATTATATACACTATACTTATCTGCTTACACAGGAATATGTGTAGGATGATATTGATCTGTTTGAACGTACAAAATAATAACGTCTTTGATTAGTTCCTCGAAAATTTAATACATTACGTGGTACAACCGAAATAACTATTAGGTACGTGACACGTGACATTACATGAATTCTATCAGTCTCACTCTTCTTATATACCCCGCTGTGTCATCCGCGTTAGTACCTTATTTCCCGTTTCGGAGAAAAATCCAAAAAATTAAAGATCATGAAAATCGTTCCACCCCGTTCTTGAATAACAAATAGCTAGTAACTAGCCTAGCCTAAACTTTATTTCATATTGATTCAGATAGATTTTAGTTGAATACACCAATACAAAAAAAAGCATGCATCAGATTTCCAATCATGATATCCAACATCCTACTACCAAATAAGTGTTAAATTGAAAACTATAAACGTCGTACAACGCAATCAATTAGGCGATATCATCAATCAATATGAGTATAAAAGACAGCCGTAAAACGGTTGACAACTACCTACATTTGCGACAAGTTCAAGGGCGAAGTAAAGGGAGAAATAAGTAAGAAACTTTGTGACTTAACATACGGAATTTTATTGTTATACTTCAACAGTAAAAATGGTGTACTTATGAGTGTAAAACTGAACACATTATATGATGTAACGTAGAATATTTTACTTGTAAGGCTAAGACTTCAGGTAATATTTAAAGATACTGGAATAATAAGCTCAACCTTTTTTTAAGTTATTATTATAGTGGGCAAAACAGTCTATGTAGTGGGTAAACGAATGATATTAAAATAATATATCTCTCCTCAACAACAACTGCCCTCAGGTCACGAACTGCAGTGGCCCATTTGGAAATCTCTCAACCGACTACGGACCCAAGTGGGCCGCTGCAGAGACAACCTGAGCAAATGAGGAATGATAGAATGTTCGCATACACAATGTGAATGCGGTGTCCCAACTCAAGACATGGCGCATCTTCTGTCCTGCCCGTCCTGCACCACCACCAGGACTTAATGGAAGCCAACGACAAAGCCATTCAAGTGGCGACTTTCTGGTCAAACAGAGTTTAGCGATCATTGACTCGAGAAGAAGAAGAAGAATTAAAATATGTAAAGTAAAATTGGATTTCCTTTAACAACAAACTGTTAACCTGATGAAAAAGAAAATGTCGTTAATATATCGATAAGAAAACTTATCTGCCTATTTATAAAAGCTACCTAAAATTGGCAAACTTAATAACTAATAATTTTAGCTCACTGGGACATTTTCGTCGCAAACTGTGGGAACACACACCTGGGTCCTATTCAGCATGACATAGCAGCCTAGGCTATCAAAACCTTTATTTTAAACTTAACCTCAAAACGTAACTTCAAGGTCAAATAGAAAGAAACGCTGTAAAAATACTGAAGGTTTCTTTTATCTCTATTTCGCTAGAATTTGGGTAAATCCGCACTTACCCCTTACTTAAGACCTAAAAGGCTTTTGTTGAAGGTTTGAAGTGAAAGGATCAAAGTGAACAACAATGCTTTTTGTCTAGCTACTGGATTTTGTTTTCATATATTTTATGCTCTTAGATTGAAAAGAATACCTTTGTAATTTTTCTTGGTTTTTGTTACATCTTCAAGAGTACTTGTAACTGGTAATTTAACAAAGGGTCGGGATTCTGGGTAACTAAATTTGAAGTAAATTAAGATATTTTTAAAGAGAGGTATGTTACAATCTTATATATAAAATTCTCGTGTCACAATGTTAGTTACCATACTCCTCCGAAACGGCTTGACCGATTTTTATGAAATTTTATATGCATATTCAGTAGGTCTGAGAATCGGCTACTATCTATTTTTCATACCCTTAAGTGGTAGTAGGTAGGTAGTAGGCAGGCGCTAGGTAGAAAAAATTGCATTGCAACGCATGCCGGGTACAGCTAGTAAACTATATAAACGAAATATGTGAGCTGACAATAAAGTTATAAGATACTTTATTGTCCAAAAAGAGACTAACAAAATCAAAGACATTACCTAAACGAAAAAGAATTAACAAAAACATTTCCAAATCTAACCCCAACAAAATTCCATCCAGGACAATTTAAGGTCCTCTAAATCTCTAATCTATTCAGAATAGCAAAAGATTGCCAAATACCACCTGCAATTGAATCGTTCATCCGAAAACCGGGCTCAGAATAATTAGAATTTTTAATTACAGAATTGCTTGAACTCGAACAACTTTTGTACTACACTCGGTGACTTACAAAATTTGTTCGCTGAAATTGGCCGTAACTGCGAAGTTCCGCGTTTCAACTGCACCAGCTAATTGTACTTCACGTTTGTTTGACAGCCTTTGCAGGTATTGATCTTAATGTTCAAAGGAATTTTAGTTAAATGTTCATTTTATTTAATTGTTAGTAATTGTTTTTTCTTTGTGCTTTTCTTGTGAAAAGGTTTTTTCAGGATAGTGTTTAATGTTTCTAGTTATACTGTTTTCAGGGTAATATTTTTTTTTACATAGAGCTACTCCCGTCTTGACTAGCACAAAACATATTCTGGGTATTAAAAAGTACAGTTGCACTAACTGGTATACAGGATATTCTATTCTAATATAATAATATGAAAAAAAGATTTACAAAATAAACGAGACTGGTTTATTTTCTCTTTCAAAAAGTTCCTAAAAGCGGTTAGAGACTGGATTATTGAATAAATGTGTCCTATGCAGTATTGATTATTCTATTTTTGCATAACCAGAACTTAGAAGTACGTATTCAAGAATATTTTATTCCTAGCTTACACCACATACGTATAAAAAAGGTCATTTAACGTAACGAAAACACGATATAACAACACTCCGTTCGCGACACGTCAACTAAAACAAAGTAAATAGGTTACATTACAAGTTGATACTCATAATTGGTATTTCTGTACGAGAAGCACATTAAGGGGCAATTTACATTGTTTATTAGTGCGTGTACACAGTAAGGCCTTCAATTTCTCTTACATTATAATTATAATTAACGTCACATGTTGAGAAAATTGTTACTATCGAATTTACACTTTGAAATTTTGATGAAATGTCAGCGCGATGTAATAATACATTTCCTGTTTATGTTAATGATAATGAGTGTGATAGATGGCATTTTTATTTGTTGATGTTATGTAGTTAAATGTTGGCGATTTGTTTGTATACAGACCAAAACCAACCAACATGTAAATTACTAACAAACTTTTTTTCTGTAACTGCCACTCCAATTTATGAAGTTCAGTTACCTACTACCACCAACCAAATTCAGCCAAATGTAGATTCGTAATATTCAACAAAGAAAAAATATTTGCAATCCTTAACCCAACATAACACGTCCATCAGTAAAAAGTTATTGAATATCCCCGCTGTTTGCGTTCGTGTGTTGCCTTAAATTATAACACATTGCCTATAATAAATACGTAGAACGGGAAATCAGAATAACACCACGATATTTTCTGAGCTGAGAGAACTGTTTGTAGTATAAAGAAAGTGAACATTTCATGTGATTTACGTGTAATAATATTCATAGGCCGTTATTAAAATGCCAACGACAGAGTCGGTAGTATTTGACACTATAAATCTACGGTAAATGAGAATTTGTTGCATCAACATGTTATAGTTAACAGCTGCAATATGTCAGTGTCGTTTATGTTGGAAAGAATGTTCTGGATTTATTGGGTTAGCTTTCATTATTATGATACAGTTTTCCGAACTGCGTCATAGTTATAAAAGGTTGACCTAAAGGTCACAGAATTTTTTGTTTGACACATTCGCAGTACGGAATACGTCCCGTAATGGTAACGTAAGGTGTCATGTGTATGCCTAAGATTAGTTTGATAAGGAATTCTTTTGGTGTTTTGAAAGAAGGGAAAATAGCGATCGCTCAAGTCTGAGTTTTTATTTCAGATGCTCTGTTACGATTATTTAAGAGTCAATTCATAATGCAGGAGTGTCGAAGTGCATCGCCGCGTCGATATAGTAAGTTAATACAAAATAAGAGCATTGTGTTGTTACGGATGAATCTTTTGCTATATGAACTACTAGCTGTGCCCCGCGGTTTCACCCGCGCGAATGACAATTCATACACTATCTTTATAAATTACTAGCTGTACCCGCGACGTTGTTCGCTTATATCATTCATCTTTATGCATAAATATTTTTTGACTGTTATATAGAAGGCCACCAACATGAACTGCCTACTGCGAGTAACTTTCCGTATGGCATTATAAATAAATCGAATTCAGGGTGTTCTTTTTAAATATTTAAAAATTTATAAAACACATTTTCAAAACTCCAACACATTGTTTTGCTGGATTCATGTTCCTATGTAGTCGTATTCGTTATATATGTTACTGTAAAACTTATCCCTTTTTAGCATTTTGTTACAATTATTTTGTTAGTTAAACAAAAAAAGGGTTAGCTCTACTGAGATTTGAACTTGAGTAACAAAACATTCAAACTTATATAAGAAAATGGACGCAAAAAAATACACAAACATTGACGACTGGATTTGAACTTGCAGCAGTAACATTAAAATCTATTCGTTTAACCACCAATCTGTTTACTACGACAGCTAGTTTCCCGAAAAGTATGTGTAGTTCAATCAAAATGAAGTTATTTGATCGCTATGGCTACCTGAGTGCCATGGTTACCCCTTGTTTATATGTCAATAATACCAATTTACGTGTGCAGATGAGAAAGTGATTTTGGAAATTTAAAGCTCAACCCCTCATCAGCTAAATGTAATAGCATGCTTAAACATAAGTAGCGAACAACCGTCTACGATTTTCCGAAAACATTCTCTCAATTTTTTACTGCTATCATTTCAGTAGTTCATAGTTGATACTGTAACATGAAATCTGACCCCCCGCAAAAGAATGTTGTAATATTATATGTATAGAAGAAAATGCACAACTCCATCTATGAATTTTAAAATCAACTATTAACCTCGCCACCGTGATCAAATTTGAATTATTTATATCCAAAAAGGGCTTACACAATATGTAATTCGACTTGATGTTTTTGAAATCTCATAGATGGCGCTGCTTTAAAAATGCCTTGATACTACCTATTATTTAACTATGTTTATCGGCCTGAGTTACATATATTGCGTGATGATTATTTTATTATTTTTATACTGAAGTATTTTTTCTTGTGTCGTCTCCCACAGGCGATTACATACATAGCCGTGTAGGAAGCCAACAATTTTTGTTTCTCTAATCCTCTTAACTCTGACTATTTATAACTAAGTACCTACAGACTAATGAAAATAAATTCGTTAAGTTAAAGTTTGTTTTGCGGTAATTTGCCTCTACTTGCTATCAGTTCTGAAACTGGAAAGTTTGGTGCCGAGAAACCTCCTTTTATGTGCATAAATGTTTTAATTACCCCCTTGGCAGAGCTAGCTAATATCATTATTAGCTGCGGAATGAGGCTGTGATGTGCTTAGAATGTTTGCACGCATAACTTTTAGCATTAGTCTCCTAAACGGCTGAAATGAGGTGTTTTTGGTAATGGTCGCATAAACAACTGTTCTTGGATTTAGAATAGACTTCACTTTTGGGGGTCTCTAATTAGAGTAGCTACTCTTTACGAAGCAGAAACAAATTGGTCACGTATTTTAAACTGACTTCAAACAAGAGAATTTTAGAGTTGACAAGTTTATTTTTAATAAATTTTAAGTATGTCGTGGTGGCCTAGCGGCTCAATGAACGGCTTTGTATGCACAAGGTTGCAGGTTCGAACCCAGGCAAGTACCAATGTGGCTTTTTCAAAGTTATATGTACTTAATTACTCTAAGACACTTCTGACAAACGGTGAAGGAAAACATCGTGAGGAAACCTGGATTCCAAAATTTGGTATCTGAAATCGCCAATCCGCAGAGAGCAAGCGTGGTGATCAATGCTCGTGCCTTCTCTATATGGGAAGAGGCCTGTGCCCAGCAGTGGGACGTTTATAGACTGGATTATAAGTATATTAAAATATACTTGCTACGATTGGTATAATTTGACAGTAATTAAAGAAAATAAACATCTTACCTGTAAAATGTTGAATCCAAAATGCCACTACAACATGCTACAACAGCTTACAAAAATAAAGTCTTTCGAAGTACTTTTTGTATCGGATTAGTATTGAAAGACGGTCTCACCACTTTGAAGTGGAACGTACAATACCTCTCTACTTTTCCCTCTGCAAAATACATCTGTGATCACAAACACTTGTACGTAACACTAAGATGTGCGCATCTTTCTTTATTCCCTTTTATTTCGCTTATTCACAACATTAACAGTATTCAACTGTTTCATTACAAACATAACTTTCAAGGAAGGAGGTTTTATGCGAGAAAAGGGTCTGTCTTTTAGACAACGGTATGTTTTTTTCTTTTCTTGGTACGTTATGTTGCGTTTTGGGGTCAAATAAATTAAATTTTGTGTTTCTTTATAACTGTTTAAAGACGCAAATATTTTTTTTTTTATGTTAAGTATAAGTATGTGTTTATGCTTCATGAAAGGTTTTTTTTATACTGTTGTGAGAATTTATTTTGTTTGTGAATTTGAGGTGGAGTTTACAAACTTTGTCTTACGAAATGTGGGGGCTAAGAAATACCTGCGGATCACACAAATATTTAACCCTTGTGGCTACTTTAGCCGCAGACACTATTCTGACTACAACAAGGGGAAATAATCACATACCTAAAAAAAAGGTACTAGTAGCTTACGCAAATAAAGCGACAAGTAAAATTACTTTTCGCTTATTTAAAGCCACTAACAGCGCAAAAAGCCTCATCAAATAAATGATTTAAAAAAAAAAAAAAAAGAATTTTTATATTAAAGTACTTCATTAAATTTCATTTCCCAGTTTCGTTTTTTTGGTGTTGGTTAAAATTCCATTTATTTTAATCTTTACGTAAGACAAATTCCAATTTAAAAAATGTGGAAAAGATTACTCCGTTTTTTTTTTAATAACATAATAATATGTTTGTGAGAGATAGTGAGAGAGAGTCGGATTCTACAAAAGGGTAGACCTATACGAACTATTATTTGTATAGCAACGTAGTCTTCGTAGTCTTCCTTACAATGGCACAATAATGGCTTTACCACTCCTTAGGAGAGTGAAGGCAAAGTGTTTCTAGTAAAGTGTTGCACTCTTCTATGAACTAAAACATAATATTAGCTAGGAGAGGCGGAAGAGGTTATTGGCACTTTCAGACTTCCCTTTGAGAACCAATTTACTATACAGAACCAAATTCCAAGAAATTTGATTACTTTATTCCGGTAGTAATTAATTTAACTATAATCGATATGTCGTAATATCTTAGAGGTTTCTGATCAAAAAATTTAAATTTTCCTCTCTTAAATACTTTTTGTTCTTGTTATGCGTATTTTGAATTATTAATTATTATTAAAAGCAGTCTTGCTTGAAAGAGTAATTTCTGTCTCTTGAATTTTCATCCAACCCGCCAAGCACTCAAATATAGACATAGTCCACGACAGGTTTTTTTTTTAAATAATTTCATTCTTTGTTCATCAATTTATAATACAGGCCCTAGTTGGCTTCGAATAGTCTAATCTCTAAAAATGTCGCGCGAGTGAAATGGGAATTCTTACCTGTACACAGGATTGTCGTCCCTGTACCACACGACTAGCAGAAGACTGTCGTTGTGCATCGGCGGTCTGATGTCACACGGCAGGTCCGCCTCGCCGCCAACGATTGCCGGTACCCGAGTCACTGTGGCCGCTACCGGTGACGTCACTACACCTGAAAAAGGAAAATTAACGTTAATAATGATTATATTTAAATATAAAAAAATAATGACTTCCATGAAATTTAAATAGGATCAAGTGTACAGCACATAAAAGTAAAAAAAATTTTTTTGAAATCTCCAAAATTGCCGGGAATATCGCGTTACTATTATACAAAATATACAGTCAGATTGAGAACTTCCTCCTTTTAAAGTATTGCAGTTTCAAAAGATAGTATCAGTGTGCAAAGTTGTAGGTAAACATCCGTAGGAAAGTTAGTTTTCAAATTCTATGTGTACCAGTGAAGTAGCGTGGAGATCTAAGATCGTTATTTCTCCGTATGGAAAGAGACTGTTGAACTATTCTAAGACTGTTTCATATAGGTACCTCAGTTAAATAAATGTTTCGACTTTGAGACATTTCTACCGGCAAAATTGTATAATTAAAGAGAACCCACTAATGTATTTCAAGCTTCAAGTTCCAAATTAAATAGTAATCATGATATAGACCACCGATAAATAACAATACACCGAAGTCAACAAAACCAAACACAACCCAGTTATGGGTGCGCCAACAACATTCTACGAACCTAATTTCGTAATGGAACACGCAAAAAATTCTTTTGTTGAAAAACATAATCACAACAAGCTTAAACATGTTAGCTCCGATTTGATTCTGAAGGTAGCATTATCACTGGTCAGGTCTCCACAAAAAATATCTCCTGGCCAAAAAATATCATTTACAGCGAAACCCGGGACGAATCCCTGTGTTTATCTGCTTAAAGCCTTGTATGAAACAGTGTTACGTTGTAAGCGGACAAAATCCCTCAACATGAGAACGTGGGTAGAAGTCCAAAGTGTAAGCGACAGTGATTGTAAAATGTTTTTATTTTACGTAATAACAAATTGAGCACTTAAAAAATAACAACGAAATTTTATGTTTTCGAAGTACTCAATTAACGCGTATTGTGATTCCATTTTTCTGCAGATTTTCGCTTGTATAGAATTTTTCAGTCTTAGCCTCATATTTTAACTATTTTGTAGCCTTTTCGATTATCACTGTTAAATATATTTTTTTGTATTCTTAAAAAAAATATCTGACACTATTGGATCTCTCACAAAAGTTCTACTACTTAAACTTAGGAATTTTGATTAAAGTATTTATTGACTGAAATAAATGCAAAATACGAAGCGTATTAAGTGAGCTGTCGTGAAAGCCGCGATACTAATTTAAACAGTCGGTTTGTTCATTATGCTTGTGACGTGTGACGGCTCAATGCATTAGAATTTTTCTATAAAGCAATACAGTGCAAATTGAATTTCAGAAAATATGAAGTTATATTTTGACGTAGACGAGATGAGAACCATATTAAATAAAGGTAATAACGTCAATATTAATTCATACTTGTTTTGTAAATGATAGTGAAAATGTATTTCAGCTGTAATTTTGATAGACAGAAATATACAATGTAATATCGTATTTAAAGCTATAATATTATAATGTGAAATTCTAAAAATGTATAAGGTACCTAGACTGAAAAGCATAAATATAACAAGAACTGAACAATAATTATTGTTGTCAAAATATAAAAGGTCCTTTTTGACATTTGAGAAAGACCCTAGAATGTAACTTGGAACGAAACTGAAGGAAACAATAAAATAACAATTAATTACATAAAGTGTTATTAAAAAGACACATATTTTTTTTGGCGTTTATATAATATGATAGAATATATTATTTTAGCTACGATACGACAAATGTCAAAACGGACCTTTTATATTTTGACAACTTTACTAATGAATATTTTTATTAAAAAAAATCTTTGATTGCCGACCTAATAAAAAAATCGCGTATCATTTTTGACTTGGACCACCACCCACAAGGTTCAAAAACAAGAAAATTACATTCAGCGGTAGGTGTACGGTTCGGGTAGCCAAGCTCAACTGGACAATGTGGACACGCACACCTGCCAACCAAAAACCTTTTTGGTATTCGGCACGGCATAAGACGAGGGCAGTAGGCAACAAAAAACTGTGGAGTCGCCCCTCATACAATATTATGTAATAACAATGTAATGGAGCCGTGTATATTGGATACTTTTTTGAGGTTTTCTCTATAGCCAGAGTATTACTTTTTGCTTTGGGTTGGGATTAGGGCTAATAACTGGAATAAGTCGCTCGGATTATTACTTTGGTGTTGACTGAAAGTTTGTTGGGGTTAGTTAATTTTTCTCACCCTTAAAACTTTTATATTAAGTAGGTTTAACAAGTATTTCGTGATATTAGTTTTTGGTACGTAAAAGGGGTACAATTTTGTCTAATAAGCTTACCTTCAGGAGATTTAAAAAAATAATGACTCTTCAAACATTATCTGCTACTATTTTACATTTTAAAAGTAGTATTAAAA
Source organism: Autographa pulchrina (assembly GCA_905475315.1). Lineage (NCBI taxonomy): Eukaryota > Metazoa > Arthropoda > Insecta > Lepidoptera > Noctuidae > Autographa > Autographa pulchrina. Next base: position 12,450,295 of record FR997771.1, on the reverse strand, counting down.
AATTCTTAAACCTTTAAATAAAACGCAGTACATAAATAAATAATACATCTAGACTAAATAAGACTTCAATGTTTGTCACAAAACATACACGTGAGAGACGTGACGATGTAATTTCTTCAACGCAACATTCTAACTCCATTAAAATCCACACACATTTTTCAAGAAAAAAAAACTTTTCATGCAAAAATCTCTATCCCTCATCATCTACTCTCTGATATTAGCAATTGTTCATTACTCCGTTGTTGTTAAGCCATTCTTACGAACAATGAGCCTCTCAGTTGACTTACCAGGTAGGAAACAAATGATGCGCGGGTGTAGCGAACATCAGTGGATCCATATTGCGGCTGGATAAACTGACCTATTTTTTAGAAACTCATTGGTATTAAATTTTTCTTTCCGACTATTGAAGGGAGAATTTTCAGAGGATTTATTTTTAAGAATCTTTTTAGGGTATTTTCAAAGGAGCAGGTAAATAATTTATCAATTGTTTTGTAAAACATTGGTATGAAACAGTAGAATAAAAAAAACTATTGTTAAGTGTTCCTTTTTTTCTCTTTTGAGGTATGGAAACATAAAAATACGCACTAATAAGTCAGTTTACAATTACTCGTTAGAATTTTTTATTAGGTGCTGTATTGAAACTGAAAGAAATAGACTTACTTAGATCAGTATAATACAATATAACGAAGAAATTGAGAAACTGCGAGCAATAATATCTTTGTACTGAGATACATAAAATATAAGCTCACAGCATTTTCACTCAACAACTAAGTAATAAAAGAATTATCCTCGCCTTGGATAATAACGCAAATAAATGCAAATATACAAAGACAACAATAAACTAACTTTTTACAAAGTAAAAGGGCCGGTCCTTTCCCGGGTGTTCCGGGGAAAATCTGAATATAAACGAACCAAACGCTATAGTCAGTTTCAATTCTTGCCAATTGAAGTTATTTCCATTTAAAGAAACATCAACTTTATGTCAGTGTAAATAAAGTTCATTTTAGATTACCTAGTACTGTTGAAAAAGTCATAAGAAATATGAAGCTGTAACCAAAACTCAACCTTACCTGTAAGCATTAAAGTTGTTTTTCTTAAAACTCGTGTTTGGCATATCAATTGCGAACGCGGTATATTTTCTGAGCCGAAATAATTTACGAAATTATGTCTTCAGTACCTCTCGTTAAGAAATTGTGATTCTTAATAACTAAGGGAATGTGGGCCTTAGAATTGAAATAAGTAAAGTTAGCTAATATTGTGATAAGGAGGTTATATACAGGGTGTTAAGAAAACCCTGTCCGACCCGAAAGGGTGATATAGGGTTCACAATCACATGCCCAAATAAAATATCAAATTTTCTTCTGTTCTTTTTCCGAAATTCCCTAAGTTTGAGATGAAAAAAAAACTACAACACCAATTTCGTCGATATTTTTGGGGGCCTTTAGTTTGGTAATTAGGTAGCATTTGTGACGACGCCGACTCTCTATCCCAAAATTTGAGAAAAAAAAAAATTAGTTTATATTTTTTTTCTTTTTTTCACATTTTTGTAATCATATATCGATAACTAACAACACCTTCACGGATCGGACAGGATTTTCTTAACACCCTGTATATCTGCGATCCAGAAATCTTTGTTCTGAGTCTTCTATGTCATTTTGCAGGTGATTTGAATGTTTGTAGTCCTTCCGGGACACAAGGATTTGTCTTTAGAACGGGAATCTTTTCGCTTAATTCTAATATTAAGGAAACATAGTTGTACTGATATAATTATGTATGTGTTCATAAGTGCCGTCAATTATGTAACACAACGCGTAATTATTAGTTACTTACTCAATAATTAGACACACAGGTTTTATTCACATATATAATTATTATTTATCGTATAAACTAAATTAAATTTAACCCTCCGTTGGTCGCGTGGGGTCCTTGAAAGCCCACGTGTTAGAAATATGCAAAATTTATGTTTTTAATGCAGTCCTAGCAAATCATAACTTCAAATACCCTCCTAAGTTGAACTTTACTTTGCGCACATCGCAGTAAATGTTAGAGTGCGCGTAGACGCCGTGACATACAGACGCTTTTCTTGCGCGTGGGCTTTGAAAGACCCCATGCGACCAACCACGTAAGTATAATGGTAATAGAAGTTACTTTGTATTTTATTCGTAAAAAATGTTTTATTGGTCTTTTTATATTGTTTTGGATCAGTTTTAGTCATAAATACAATGGACAAAAAACAAGAACGTATATTACGCTGGTTAGAGGATGAGGAGGACGATGTTCTTGGTGATGTTCTAATCGGGACTTACTCTGTTGCTCGCGTTTGCAACCGATGGCCACTGAGATTGTTTTATACTTTTCTGGATGTTGGAGCTGTAAATGCTCATATAATATTAGACACTGTCAATCAAGATAATCAAATTAGTCGCAAATTATTTTAAAAAACGCTGGCATTTGAATTATGTCGGCCTCAGTTGGAATCACGTGCCACCGTAGCAACTTTGCCGCGTGAACTAAAACAGCTTATAAGGCGATTCGTACCTCAGCATGAAGCTCAAACTGAGGAAAGTGATAACGTTATACCCATGAAAAAGCGGTGTATACATTGTCCCAGAAGAGCCGACCGAAAATTGAAATCAATCTGTAATTTTTGCAAGGGTAATATCTGTCCCTTACATACCAAAACTGCACTGATTGTGTTCAGTGCGTAAATTAGTCCGAATTCGGAAAGTAAAACTTTATATGTTTTTACGTCAAATTAATACAAATTTAATGTTATAATGTTGATTGATCTCTAATAATTCCAAATAGGTAAAAAATTACGATAAGTTGAGAAGTTTCTATTTTTGATTAATTTTTTTGTTAAGACTAGTCGAAGAAGTCAATTTAAGAACCTACTTTGATATTTTTTTTTTAAGGAGTATATAAATTAATATATGGTAATAACTTTTTGATGTTTTATTGTTATACAAACAAGTTGGTAATAAAATATTAAAGTACATAGGATAAAACAAATAGTTAGATGCTTTTTACACCATTGAACTTTGGGGTTTTCAGGGACCCCACGCGACCAACTGCGTCACAATAGAGACGCGACCAACGGAGGGTTAAGTCAAGTACAGTAAATGGAACGTTGTTATAAAAAAAAATGATATTAAATGCGGACAACATCACATACATTGCTCGGAACCCAAAGTAAGTAGCTAAAGCACTTGTGTTATGGAATTCAGAAACAACGAAGGTACCACAAACACCCAGACCCGGGACAATGTAGATAAGTTGGTTTCTACATTGACCCGTCCGGGGATCGAACCCGGGACCTCAGAGCTAGCGACACCTTGAAACCGGTGCGTACGCCACTCGACCACGGAGGTCGTCATATATTAAAATTTAGAGTTGGTTAATCTGTAAAAAAAACAAAAACATATACATACATTATAAACATGTTAATAAACGGTGACAAACGCAATACGTTTCATAAATCTAGACAAGTCTAGACCTTTGATAAATGTCACGGTAGTATTCAGTTGACCTGCGACGTATCACACCCGTTCTCACTGGATACCGTCGATATTTATGTGAGACACGTGTCGGTATCTCGTATATGGGTAGAAGATACCACACGTGTAGACTGTTGGTGGGTTAACAATTTTTTCTTCTCGGTTTTGGTTTATGGGAGTCCTAGGTAAATAGGTATAAATCATTCAAACTTCCTTTGTTTTATTATCACCGGACATTAGAGGAATTTTCCACAGTACAACAAATTGACAGTTACTATATTTTTTGAGTATCAAACTCTTTTGACTTATTTCTTTAGGTCTAGTGTTAGGTAACTTAGTACAATAGGGATGATGACTAATTTTTATTTTTATGTCCATGTTTTAGATAAGAAAAAAATATTAGACACGTATTTTTTGTTTAGTCCCGCAAACAAAGAATTACGAAGATACAGCGAGTACAATTTTGCGTTTGAGTACAAATTGTACCTAGCCGTGACGTCACAAGCCCTCACTCCTGAACTTTACAGCGGTTTATCTTCGTATTTTATAATTTATTTGAGAAAAGAAAAAATATGTGTCTATTATATTTTGATTATCTAAATGGCGGACTAAATAAATTTTGACTTCATACCTAGTCATCTACCCTATTAATTGTGAAATGAACGTGATTTTATTTTCTGTTTTTCGATCACATACTAGAATATGTCAGTGATAATTTAGCAAAAAATAAGGACTCAGTATTAACTTTAGAATTTCATACATTTTATCTCACAAACATTAAAAAGCAAAGCAAAAGCTTTACATTGTTACATAATTATGTTAGTGCCATAAGTACCAATACAATACAATATAATACAACTACATACACACGAACACGGCTGGGGCTTAGTGACGGGATCTGTCAGCCGCTTGAGTAACTGCTTATCCCCACAGTTACTTGTTGGTCGCAATAAGCACAGCTTACAACCATTAATTGTCTCTCAGTAAGGCTGCGTAGAAGTTTGGCCGATGAGTTGTAGAAGTTAATTGTTGTGAGTGTGTTAAAATGTATGGTCTTTTAGCTCAACAAAAGACATAAGCTCTCGAGCTTGTGAGTTATTTGTTACAACTTGGTTCCTATCTTTCAAGTCAAATTAATAAGTTTATTTTAACTTCGATAAGGGATCAATATTTCAACATACACCAAAATTTTCTTAGACTAAAACTAACCAAATTGTGGCTAAATTTAACTACAATAGATGTTTCATTTACCATTGGCACTAATCCTACCGACGCATTGCAATATAATTATTAGATCTCATCATTTAGTACACCAAACGTCATAATTTGAATAGATCGATATATCAGAAACTACAGCAATGCCGTCACTATCTTGTTTTACGTTAATATCAAGCTTATAATATTAATACTCCTTTCGTGGAAACTTCGATTCTCTAAGAACGAAACATGACTGGTGAATATGGACTTGACATAAGAACAGGGGCCCGAGTCCGCTATTTTAAGTCAGTGAGTGGCGGGTTAATAAACGTTCCAGTGTACTTGTTATTGTGCCTAATTTTCGTATTCAGATAACAGTCCCTTGCAATCCTACAATGACAACAGTGGCAAGTAGGTGTACATTTGTCATTAAACTAAAATTTTCTGAATACGAAAATTAGGCACAAAAACAAGTACACTGGAACGTTTATTAACGCGCCACTCACTGACTTAAAATAGCGGACTCGGGCCCCAGATGTGTAAACTATTAAGCATAATAATATATGGTCGAGTTGCGTACAGTCACGAACAAAAATATGTATACACTCTCCAATTTTTTATTGATTTTCTCTTCAATTCAAGATTGATTTTGTAAACGTGTGATGAAGAAATTATTGCTAACAGTTTTTGAGTTCTGTCTTTTGTGTTTCCATTTTCTATCTCGCTAATTTTAGGTGACAATTTCGCTATGTGTATATACATATTTTTGTTCGTGACTGTACACACCGGTTTTTTTAAGGTGTAGCTAGTTGAGATGAGTTCGATCCCTGGACGGGTCAATGTAGAAAACCACTTTTCTGTATCTCGGATCTGGGTGTTTGTACGTTCTTCGTTGTTTCTGATTCCATAAATTACTGCTTTACCTTTTTGATTAAAAACAATGAATATGCTGTTGTTCATTACTTTGTATAAGTAGGTAGTAAAATCAATAACCTTTAAATATTACATATAGAAACAAAGCTATCAAAATATTTACGAAACGGATTCTAAACTAAAATAACCAAAACTTTAACAAATTTATAAGATTAAAGAGCTTTAAAATAAGAACAAGAAGTTTATAATAACTTTAAAGTTTAGTAATGCGAACTTAATTGAATTTTGGATTCCAATTTATAAAATACTAGCTGTACCCGCGACGATGTTCGCGTTCATATCAGTCATCTGTGCGAATAAATATAAATTAGACTGTGGTATAGAGGGTCACCATCACGAACTACCTAGACACCGGCTTCAGAATGTTCTTTTTATATATTTAAAAATTTACAAAACACATGAACACTTCAATATTATCTTGTTTCGCTAGATAAATGTTTCTAAGTAGTCTGCTATACGCAAAATGTATCAGATGTGGAACCTAGAGTTTTGTCACAAATATTGCTTGACACGTGCCAAAAAAAACAATTTACCGCTTTTTTTCTTTTGCAATAGTATTTCGTTGGTACAGCAGTCCCTAGTAAGACTACCGAGATCGGGGTTTTGGTTCGAAACCCCGAAATTCGAAATACTGAACTACGCAGTAAAATTGAAAGTAGATATCAATATTATTTACGCTCCGCTCTTCTCATCTCTGGTTTGGTGAAGTCCGGTTTTAAGACTAAGGTAGTGTTCTCATCTTAGTTAATAGCTACCAGATGTCAGTGCGGTGCCTAAGCCTAGAGTATATGTGGAAATAAGTTAAGGAACTTAGCAGCTAGGAACTATGTGGTCTGGTAATGGTGGCTGCTAATGAAAGGCAAAAGAGTGTGCGAGTGTGTTGTTTTTAAAGGGATGAACGACTGAGATAAGCAGGCTCCATTTTAATAAGGTATTTACCTGAGACCCGTGAAACTGAAAGAAAACGTTGACAATAGAGAGGCGCAGGATCAGAACTACCAAAACTGTGGTTAAAATTATTTATGACTGGAAACTAAGTAATAGACCAAGGACAACCGCATTCTACCCTGATCAAAGCCTTGGACTGGGGCTGTATCCTTTACAATAAAGTCGCTTTATGCTGCCCAGACGAAATGACGGCAGGTGGACTAAGACGGTGACAGAATGGTGGCCAAGGCATGGCAAAAGAAGCGTCGGTCGTCCGGGAGCAAGATGGGTCGATGACATAGTTAAAGTCTCGGGTCGAGTCTGAATGAGGCTGGCACAGGACCGTAGAAAATGGCACGAAAAAGGGGAGAACTATGCCCAACAGTGGGAGGAAAAGTTCTGTGGATGATGATGATACTGCCCAGCATAAGGTGCTGAGCTCAAATGATGCAATATTAATTTTAAAATGTAGAGAATGCGATAGAAAGTTTATTTTATTTTAGTTTTTGGGCCAAACTTCCAGTAAATAGGTACACAAACTAAATGAAATTTGTAAACGAAAAAATAGAAGATTTATCTGGATCAACGCATTAAAACCCGTGTAGCAAGCTACCTTAAAATGAATATTAAAGAGTAAGTACTTACTAAAAAATTATATCATAAAAGATCATTGGGTTTTGAGTTAAAACAATAAAAATTTACAAATACAAAAAAAAACTTGTCCATGGAATTCTATAGATGACCAACAGAAAACATTACACATTACTTTAATGAAATAATTTAAAAAAGTTACTCCTGAATTGAAAAATAAGATTCCTCATAGATTACAACTATAAAATGATCTATGAGAAATCTTATTTTTCAATTCAGGAGTAAATGTCGGTGCCATAGATTTATATCTATGGTCAGGGCATTTACGCCAGACGTTCTTTACAGCATATGACATGCTTGATCTGCAATGAGCAACACACTTAAAATTTAAAATACAAACATAATAATTTTGAGCTTATGCATCGGTCTAGTAAAAAATGCACGACATAAAGTTGTTGCTCATTGCGAAAGAAACAACAAAATGATACAAAGATTTAAACTAATAAAAGTTAACCTAATAGAACACAAAAAGTGTTAGCTCGACTGAGACTTGAACTTGAGTGACAAAACATTCAAACGTATGTAACAAAAAGGACTCAAGAACAAAAATACAATCATTAACAACTGGATTTGAACCTGCAGCATGGACATCCATTTCCAATCCTACAACCACCAAGCTGTTTACTACGACAGCTAGTTTTCCAAAAAGTATACTTCAATCACAATGAAGAATGGTCGCTATGGCTACCGTAGCCTGCCATAGTTACCTCTTGTTTATATGTCAATAATGCCAATTTACGTGTGCAGATGAGAAAATGAATTTGGAAATTTAAAGCTCCACCCCGTATTACCTAGATATAGTAGCGTGTTTAAAAATAGCTAACAACCGTCTACGATTTACCAAAAACATTCTCTCAATTTTTTACTGCTATCAATTCAGTAGTTCATAATTGATACTGTAACATGAAATCTGACCCCCGGCAAAAGAATGTTGTAATTTACTGTTTTATTAGATGTATAGAAGAAAATGCGCAACTCCATCTATGAATTTTAAAAACAACTATTAACCTCTATTAACCTCGCCAACATGATCAAATTTAAATTATTTATATCCAAAAAGTAGTACTAATAGAATTATCTATACTCCGTTAGAGCATTTTCTTTGTACTAAAAGTTGTATTATATTATATTTTCATACCTTTTTACTATTTATTTACATTTTTCCGATGAATTTTCAGTACTGAATTGATGCCGACGCTTGACCAATAGATGGCGCTGTATGTCCGGAATAAATTTTATTTTTTGTAATAAAAACTATCCTATGTCCTTTCTCAAGTTCCAAACTATGTCTGTACCAAATTTCACACAATTCGGTTCAGTAGTTTAGGCGTGAAGCAAAGACAGACAGACAGACAGACAGACAGAAAGACAGACAGACAGACAGACAGAGTTACTTTCGCATTTATAATATTAGTTTGGATCAAAAGTTTTCCAGCCTCTTTAAAAACAATTAATAGGTAAAATGTTTTGAAAGATGTGTATTTTTGGAAAAATACGTATTTGTAATGTTTTACTTTCATAATGTTTCTGTTAATTGGTCGTATTGATTTTATTTACGCTGTGTTCGGTATAATGAGAATTTTATTCAGTTCTGTTGTTCTTATATTTTCTTTCACTGATAGGGGATGGAATGTATAAGTTTATTGTAACACTAAATTATTACTATCCACTAGTTTAGTAGCAATCAGTATTTACTCGCACTAAGTACCTAATATAATAATTATTCTAAGACACTTCTGACAAACGGTGAAGGAAAACATCGTGAGGAAACCTGGATTCCAAAATTTGGGATCTGAAATCGCCAATCCGCAGAGAGCAAGCGTGGTGATCAATGCTCACGCCTTCTCTATATGGGAAGAGGCCTGTGCCCAGCAGTGGGACGTTTTTAGGCTGGATTACTAAGTAATATAACGCACTTTAAGTTAAGTAAAAATTCATTTTTGAAACTAAACTATAATGTAGTGGACAATCTAGGTATAGTTATAAAATAATTTTATGACTAAACTTCACATTATATATCTGTACTAACTTCCACTCAGCAGAAACTAAGAACAAATAAAACAAGGTTTAAACTCAAACCTGTGAACATTCCAGTTAAAGCTAGGCAGTTAGGCATTTCAATAGCCACAGGTATGTGTGTGGAACCTAACACTGTTTGTCGTGAAATCACCTCGTGCCTAAACTTACGGTATGTTGTCGTTAGTTAGTTAAACCTGTTTCTAAAGCATAGTTTCAATCACTGAGAGATACATTTTATTAATGAGACTAACTCACAAAATTATATAATATCTTATATTAATTTATTTAAAACACTGCTACAGAATTGCAGATGAAAAAAACGAATCCATGGTTTGATGTAGATAACATTTTTACAGTTACACCTATTCAGCTATACCATGTTGAACATTTTTTTATGCCGTCTTGATATACACATGTTTATTGCAAATAAATTGTTTTGATTTTGGTTTACTAATATTCTGCCTATTTAGACAATGTATCTTATCTATTGAAATAAAACTACTTTTACGAATTTTATCGCGGTTTGTATTTTGATTTCAGTTCCCGACGTTTCGACACATTTGCAGGTATCATGGTCACGGGCAGACTGAGGTGGTGTTCGTCTGATGTCTAACATTCGCGTTAACCTCAGAACTCAATATGTAAACCAGTACGGACTGGACATAGCCACAACAACCATCAAGACGAACACCACCTCAGTCTGCCCGTGACCATGATAACTGCAAAGGTGTCGAAACGTCGGGACCTAAAATCAAAATACAAACCGCTATAAAATCCGTAAAAGTAGTTTTATTTCAATGTCTAACATTCGCGTAAACCTCAGAACTCAATATGTATCTTATCTAGTTGTTCTATCTAACCTTGTCCCTTGATAAAAAACTAATAATATTTCTAACCAATCAGAGACATGTTATTCAAAATGTCACTTGTACAAAAAAACTTTAAATTACTCTTTGATTGATGATGATGAGAGCAATATATTTTATTTTGTGTATTTACATATTTAAATCACCAAACAATTTAATACTAACATTACCCCAAAAATATCGCATGCCGCACAGAAATTAATGAGAATTACTTTATACGTAGTCAAAACACTCCCTGAAGTCCATTTACAAGTATTATTGATGATATTAGGCGGGGCTAAAGCAAACAACTATACAAATAAAGAAAAGGGACATGCCCAAGTTTCATAGTGAGTTTGGCCCAGAGTGCACACTTATGATATGATGTCTTAAATGTAGCATAGATTGTCAACATGTAATAAAAGAAAGAATCGGTTAAATAAAACTTCGGATTTTATAGTAAAAAATATTTTAATTTTTTGAAATACAATGCATTTATTACTACATAAATGAATTTGGTGGTGAGGTTTTAGTACTATTGGTTCCTTACTCGCCATTGGTATCATAAACTATTAAAACATCATCCAGGAATTGAGCAGGTGCATTAATATTACTACTTTGATGCCGTGCCCACCCTAAATACCATATAACTGACATGACGTGGACACAACGTCCAACACAACAATCCAAAAAATTCGACGGCCTACAATACAATTACAATAGTATTTTTGTATTGCTGCACGACCAGTATTATTGGTATTTATCAAAATGTAAACAAAATATATTTTTCGAGAGTCGGTCAAGAATTGACGAGACGGTTGTTTTACATTGACAACTATGACTTTTTATGACGTTGCCGTTGCGGTTGCCAGTGCAATGAAATAAATATAGAAAATCGATTTTGATCGATAATAATGATTAATTTGATTTCGTTGTATGACACTGTGACGCCAATTATATTTTATAACTGTAAATAAATAGCTAACGCACTACCTGGATTATTACAATTTGTCATAAGAAAAATCTTTTTTAATGCCGTTTACTACATTAAAAATATATACTTATTTCAATCGATTATCAATCGACAAACGATTTAAATTCGCTTCTGGTTTTAAAATGGCAACTCTTTCGACCGATGTGTTGTTGATCGTATAACTAAATCTTTTCAAAACTTATTATTTACATCAAAATCTTCCATACTTTTATGATAAAATGGATAAGTTGATAATTCATAATAAATAATGATGTTTTTTTTTACGTATATCTTTTTCGTGTGCATTTCTTGGCCAATAATGGGCAATTGCCTTTAAGTGTTTGTTTGTACTTGCAAATCATTTTTTTTACTAAATGCATATAAAAGTATATACGGTATTCACATCTTTTTTTTTTCCTTTTCCCGTCTGCCTGTCTGTTTGTTCTAACTAATGTCTGAAACGGCTGGACCGATTTGGACTGGACTTTTACTCGCAAATAGCTGACGTTATAAGAAGCAACTTAATCTGGGTGGGCTGATTTTTATGTATAGATATGTTGTGGGTTCATCTCCACCACATATAACAGAATATAAAAAAGCTACGAAAAAAAAGTACGGGATCTTACACGGGTGAAACCGCGGGGCATGCTAGTTCCTAATATAGAAAGAAAATCGTACGATAATGCTTGGAAATGTCGTATTGGCCTAGCGGGATGTCGTGGTGGCCTAGCGGTTCAATAAACAGCAGCCCTGTTGGTCTAGTGGTTAGTGACCCTGACTGCTATACCGGAGGTCGTGGGTTCGATTCCCACCCAGGACAAATGTTTGTGTGATGAGCACGATCATTTGTTCTGTGTCTGGGTGTAATTTATCTATAATATGTATGTATTTAGAAATATATAAGTATGTTTATCAGTTATCTGGTTACCATAACACAAGCTCTGCTTAGCTTGGGATCAGATAACCGTGTGTGAATTGTCCCGGAATATTATTATTATTATTATTAATAAACAGATTTGTATGCACAAGGTTGCAGGTTCGAACCCAGGCAAGTACCAATGTGGCTTTTTCAAAGTTATATGTACTTTCTTAATTATTCTAAGACACTTATGACAAACGGTGATGGAAAACATCGTGAGGAAACTTGGATTCCAAAATTTGGGATCTGAAATCGCCAATCCGCAGAGAGCAAGCGTGGTGATCAATGCTCGTACTTTCTCTATATGGGAAAGAGGCCTGTGCCCAGCAGTTGGACGTTTATAGGCTGGATTATTATTATATTAATGCTTAGGACTACCAGTTACTATTAGAATGTTGAATGGGTATTGTACTCGCTCGTAATCTGTCATTTGTGATGGAGATAGATTAGCGATTGTTACCCATATTATTATTATTGTTGTATATGTTTATGTGGGCTTATGATGTAGAACATGAAAGCTCGACTTAATAGATGCAGCTTATGTTATTGTTGTAATAACATAGTATTGATATTTTAGATATTTTTTATTTGTCACCAATATGGTATCAGTATAAATAAGCATAATTATGTAATTAAAATAGACTCAAATTTAAGTTTTAAACAAAAGAGACCTAGGCAATGCCAACCTTTTTCGAGCATTAAAAAGCATGTTAAATTTAATATACAAATGCTTCGAAAGTCTAAATACTGCCTCATCATCTCCCGAGCCTTATCCCAACTATTTTGGGGTCGGCTACCAGTCTCACCGGATTCAGCTGAATACCGTATTTTATATGGAGCGACTGCCTATCTGACCTCTAGAACCCATTTTACTGGGGAACACAGTATCCCATGGTAAGACTGGTTGTCAGAATTGACTTAACGACTGCCAAAGATCAACGTATGACAGTCCGGACCTACGGCTTAACGTGCTATCCGAGGCACGGAGGGTTGCCGGTATGTTTTAAGAAATGGTCACCCATCCACGGACCAACCGCGGCTAGCGCGGCTTAACCTGTATTATCGGTCAAACCGTACGGCTTGCACTTAGTTAAGTCTAAAAATACTGTCGAACTATAAATTAAATATACCTTTACCCTGTCTTACCTGTGTCTCAAACACGTAACAATGACTATAATATGTTGTACATAAATGATTGAGGAAGGCACGACACGTGATGTCAAACGCATGTCCGTTGCATATTCGACGTGACGGACAGACGTTCCAAACATTTCACACGTACATAAAACTCCTAGCTATATTGACTGTTACCATGCAACAGAAAGGGAACATTCTTTTTACACTTAACTATCTATGCCCATAACCTTGTATACATATATTATATGTTTTATGTTGTATAGTGTGTGCAACATTATAACACACAAGTTTTTTCTACTCCTCTAATTTACTTCTGGTTAATTAAGTTCCTGTTTAGGTTTAAAGACATTTTTTTTTCCTGGGGCAACTCACACACTGTTGTCTGATCCCAAACTAAGCAGAGCTTGTACTATGGTAACTAGACAACTGATAGATAGATAAATTAAAATAAATAAATTAAAGAAGTGGTCTCTACCCCTACAAGGGAAAAAGCCGTGATTATAATAATAAATTTGTATGTATGTATGTATAAATTACATCCAGACTCAGAAAAAAATATCATGCTAATTACACAAAAATAATTTTGTCCTGGGTGGGAATCGAACCCGGTATGGCAGTCACTAACCACTAAACCAACAGGCCAGTCAATTGTTTTCCTGGTACCTAGAATTTTAGTCTCTCGATGATGTATAGTGGTATACACGGTAGATTTTGGCTTATACAGCTTGATACGTAAGGGTGACGGGCTTGTCCAATTAAAAAAATATGTCGTATAACTAAAAATGTATACTTGAAACACTAATGAATACCATAGTATATATCAGAAAAAAATGTGTGCTTGAATTAGTTATCCTTCATTACATGGAATAGAATAAATTAGAGAACAGAGTAGTTATGTTGACTAACAAAATTTATTTCCTGTCATTGTATGATGATTTATGTCTTATAAATGATTTTATATCCCTACCGAATACCTTACAATAATACGTAACTAATGGAGTATCGAAACATACACAAATGCAAAATTAAACATCAAAACTACTCTATTATATGAAATCGTAATACAAAATTAAATTCAAAATCAGTATTAAACATGACAGGATTGCAGCTGCTAATATTACTCGCAATTTGAATGTCAGATAATCCTAATAATCTAAGCCAGTTAATTAAAATAGGTATCAATATGTGGTCATAATTATGATGCGATTGGTTTTGTTGATATCAAATATTAATTATTTGGAATATTTCGGTACCTGTTGTGGTATTAGAATTTGTAGATTTGACTTTGTGATATTGCTGTGTTTTTGTTAATGTCTATTGGGATAATTTAAGTAAATTTTTTGACAAAGACAAAAAGATAATGAGTTTTTGCATTGTGCTCTGCTAAGAAACTGAATATATGTTACTAATAAATAATGTTTCTTTTTTTGTAAACTATGTAGTTCAGATCTACATTCAAGTCATTGAGCGAGAATGGAACATACAAGAATACAAATATTACTACTATTTATTTTAACAATAACACAAAGGTTACTATAATTATAACATTCTCAACCCTTCCTTTTGGATTTGGTATCGCCACTTAAAAAGAAGAAGGATAGAACTGTTTATCTCACAAAAATAAACAAAACAAGATCAAAAAAGCTGTAACGACGGTATTATTTACAATGTCTTAACACTTTTATTTATTCCGCTAAAAACTAAGAAACGGGACAAAGAAAGGGGAAGAAAACCGGTTTCATTTTACTTAAAGTAACGCGACAAACGACAAGAAATAGAAAACTTAATTGAAAGTCCTTGACCGGTATTGTTAAGACTATTCTCGACTTTACTTTAAACAGAAGTGTAATAACGAAATGTAAAACAAACGTTCGGGTCGGTTCGGATCGATTCGGGTCATGTACGAACAGTTGGACATCATGGAACATTCCCGAAAACGTATGCATCGAAGGTGTGCCAACAATGAATGGAACTAAAAATTTAACAGTGACCAGTTTAAAA
This sequence comes from Autographa pulchrina, assembly GCA_905475315.1. NCBI lineage: Eukaryota > Metazoa > Arthropoda > Insecta > Lepidoptera > Noctuidae > Autographa > Autographa pulchrina. The sequence goes on along the minus strand of FR997771.1, from coordinate 12,435,196 downwards.
ATAGAATACCATTTGGAGCGTTTGATGGTTAAATTTTAAAGTTTTTTAAAACCTATTTTTCGCCATTTCTTTTATGTAAAGGACTGGCAACGTCAAAGTTAGACTCACATATTTCGTGGTTACGTTTAAAGTTTGAATATAAACGGAGTTTTACACTTTTGTTGTAAATAAAGATTTATATTGTAGTTTTATTGCGTTGTTGACGCATATATTTAACTAATTCATGTACAAATAATTGTAACAATTTAGTTTTTAAAACAGTAACCTATGGAGTTTCTTGCCGGCTCTTCTCCATAGGAAGGACACTTTGGAACCGAGCAACTAGAGTCAGTAGATTTAACGTAACGTTTCTTGAGCGCCTTTTTTATTTGGTTTATAAGAAATAAAAACATTTTGTTTAAAAAAAAAAAAAAAAAACATTTATTTTCAGACAAAGATTAGTAAGCGAAGTTAGCGAACTGTGGGTGACAGTATTAACTTAGCGATAACATTTCCTGAGTTATCGCTAAGTCAGATCAGCAAAGATAAATTATATTATAATTCTTCAGTTGACTAAAACTAAACCTAAATGAGGGATGATCATGATTGAGATCTCTATAAAGAAAACACAATAAAATTATACTCACGTGTTTCTAGTAATTTTCTTAAAACTGAAACCTATATAAAACTATCCTTTATTCTTTAACATAGGATAAAAATCACTACTCTTTACTTAAACTAAAAATTGACACACCAATGTGAGTAAAACTCTCCGTCGCAAAATTAATGAAAACAGTAAAACTTGTCCATAAGACAATGTGGGGACTGAAACTGTTCTAGCGTAAAGGCTTTGAACATGAACGATTGCAAGTCAGCTGAAAAACTATCTATACTTATAATAAATCTGTAGAAGTAATAATTCTTTACATTGACAATTTAAAAAAATAAATGGCGGGGGGTGTTACTAGACCGACACTGAACCTAAAAGTGTGAAAAAAAAAAATTTGTCTTTCTGTCTGTTTGTTCAGGTATCACGCAAAAACTAGCGGTTCGCTTACGATGAAACTTGGTATAATTATTCTTTATTATCCTGGGCACCTCACTGGGTAGTTTTTATCCCGGAAAAGTATAAACAATAAAAAACAAACTTAATTTTGCGGTTAAAAACTCATTGATAAGTTTCGTCATCCACGCGAACGAAGTTGCAGGCACAGCTAGTATTAAATAAATGAGTGCCACTTACACGTGTTTAAGATAAAGAAAAGAGTATTTTTAGTTAAGTAAGGATCAGATTTAGTTTAGTTTTGGAAGGTGTTTAATGAGGCATGACTTTGAGTTTGGTAACCATTTATGTGTTAGACGTTTTAAATATGAATCTTTTAAGTACAGACATTCGCGATTTTCGTAGACGAAACTTATCAATCATTTTTTTTATGTACAACTTAACAATTTGAATGCTGCAATTGCTGCAGCAAAAACACGCGTCAAATTGCAATTCATGACATCATCAAACTAAATAAACAACACTATGTCTAAAACTAATTTCGCAACGTCTAGTGAAACAAACATCTATATATATAGGTAGGTACTTATAACAAAACTGTAGAAGTGAAAATTTTCGAATTCCGAAACCGAACCCAAAAGTGTGATTAACAAAATTTTTGTCTGTCTGTCTGTCTGTTTGTTCAGGTATCACGCAAAAACTACTTCTTCGATTACGATGAAACTTGGTATAATTATTCTTTATTATCCTGGGCACCACACTGGGTAGTTTTTATCCCGGAAAAGTATAAACAATAAAAAACAAACTTCATTTTGCGGTTAAAAACTCATTGATAAGTTTCGTCATCCAAGCGAACGAAGTCGCAGGCACAGCTAGTCTTTAATAAAATTAACATGTTATCAATAACTTAAGGTCGGCAAACTGTTTCGAGTATGCATAAATGCTCAGTGTGTACAACTAACAAACTTCAAACCATATGACTCATAATTTCACTCACCCCATTCCCCATATCATCCACCACAATACCAGTGAGATAATCATAACACTAATACCCACTCCACATTGATCACATATCCACACTACACTCGATGCCTAACAAGGGCCGAAACTTTGTAGTGTCCATACCTTGTTAGTCAAACAAGTTTAGCGACAAATGCCGCTGCGAATTCGGTGTCACGACATGTTGGTTTGGCTTTTCTGTTTTGTATTTGATCTGTTGGTGTGTTGTATATAGTTAAAAGTATGTTTTTGAATTGTAAATTAAGTTTAAGTTAAGTAAGTTTGGTGGCCTAGCGGTTCAATGAACGGATTTGTATGCACAAGGTTGCAGGTTCGAACCCAGGCAAGTACCAATGTGGCTTTTTCAAAGTTATGTGTACTTTCTTAATTATTCTAAGACACTACTGACAAACGGTGAAGGAAAACATCGTGAGGAAACCTGGATTCCAAAATTTGGGATCTGAAATCGCCAATCCGCAGAGGGCAAGCGTGGTGATCAATGCTCGTGCCTTCTCTATTTGGGAAGATGCCTGTGCCCAGCAGTGGGACGTTTATAGGCTGGAATATTATAGCAAATTTTTTGTTAAGCATTCGTTATCAAAATTTTCTTTTCATTTTTATTTTTGCAATGTCTGTTTTTCATTACTTTGCTGGCCCTACTCTTTTGACTTCCAAACCCCTCTGTCTTTTGCGATTCATATGACAATAAAAAAACAATTGATTGCAGCTTGATCATATATTGTGAGACAAGCAAGACAACGTATAAAATATGGCTTCGCCTAACGTTTCGTTTTCATTTTCCGCTTTTCATCTTAAATATTTATGAGATAAATTGACAGTTTGTCCTAGTTAGTCGTCAAATACCATTATATTACAACTTATTATATTATTATACCATCAAAAACAATACATAATCGTCCTAAACATGACAGCCATTTTGTATATTTCATCACATCATCTGTGGCAGTATGTTTCTATTTCTAATTCTGTTCCGCGATTTGACATGCCGTTACATATTCAGTCGGACTAAAAGCCTTGTCAATGAAACATTGTCTATTTTTGATAAAAATTGATTCGTTGCGTTTTCGTTTTACGAGTTTTATAATATTATAACATACCATCACGCCTGTATCCCCGAAGGGTTAGGCAGAGGTGTACCAATGTACACCCACAGTTCGCCGGTGTGTTTAGGTCCCATGTAATAGGGGGCGAGCCTATTGCCACTAACCGGGCACAAATCCAAACTCCGACTGCTACTGAGAATTTCATAGAAAAACCCAATAACACCTTGGTCGACTTGGGAAGCGAACCCAAGACCTCTAGAGTCGCGCTTAGCACCACTAGGCCAACGAGGCAGTTTGTTCACAAGGTGAAAATATAATTCATTTTGTAAACAAATCAATACAACAAAAAAATAACATGAATATTACCAGAGTAGTAAGGGAATTCCTTTTTAAATTGACTTTTTCAAGTATTTTATTAGCGACAGTCCAACAAACAATAAAACATAATTGGTTTAACATTGAATGACGAGTCAAATGAATTCCTTAACAAACGACACGTGTACACACTTTTTGGAAACAAATTATTTTATGTTTTATTTATTTTTGTCTGATCAAAATACTAGAACTTTGTATTTTTATGGTCAAATAATTTATGGGCCAAATTAAATGAAATGTGCCTATTAAATGTTTTATAATTAAAATTTCCAATGATATTCGGATAACGAGAGCGTTGCGCCATTTTTATTTTAAACACACAACCCACGCATATAACTATAAATAAAATTTTAAGACCATTTTATTATAATAGGCGGCATAAAGTGAATAGCATTGATAATATTTAATATAAAATAAATGTGTAATCGAAATCATATCTGATGCTGAAATGTAGTAAATACTCTTAACGATATTATTATTTAAATAGCAGTATATTTATAATGATAGCAACTTTTAATCAGTTTAAATAAACTGTGATTAATTAATCCAAAATTCTAATTTGGCAATCCTCGTAGTCATTATTCGGCCAACCAATCATATTTGGTTGACATGATATATTATATATGCTTCTTCCTGCTTTGTGCCGTGGTTTCTGTAAATTTAAAGCCTACATTACCAAAATTGAAAAATTTTGAAAAATAGAATTCATTTTTTTTTCAAAATTGTAATTTAGGCAACTGTGATGTTACAAAACAAATTAAGTTACAAAACTTAAAATTCGCACTTAATCCGGTAGGTACGTATTTAGCTGCATCGTAAAAATGTTACATCATTATAGTTTAGATAAGTTTCATGAAGTAATCTCGAGACTTAAATGTACAAGTAGTAAATAAGTTCCTAAAGTACTTAAAGCTGAGTTCCTTAAATGCTTTAAGCTGTCATAAATGTACCGGTCAAAAAGTAACGGGTTCTAAAATTTCCGTAACGTCAAAGCAGTAGAAATCATGCTATGTCATAATACCTGTATATTCAACCAAAGAAAATTAAGACCTAGTCTAGTTCTTCTTAGAGTTTTTTTTCAAGCTTACTGAAATGCTCCATATTCATGCATCCATGTTAATTAATAGTTGAAATTGAGACAGCAAAATTCGTAATAATATATTGTGTATTTTTTTATAGTCAAAATGTTCCATATCAAACGAAACCTGAATATGAATTAAATATGTAACCTTGAGAGAAAAGCAGCATAAGCTAAAACAAAAATAGTTTCAGTGATCCTACCAATTTGCTGACAATATATACCCAAGCTTGGCTGTATAACTAGATTACCTCGCTAGTCTGTCGCACACGCAAGCGGCTCAATTAAGGTATCAAGATCTTAAATAGATATTCTGGTCCACAATATTGTCCGAGCTCATTTCAGCTTAAGTATAATTATCAGAATAAACATGTAGACTCCGTAGCTTTGGCGTAGCACGTGCTACGAAAGCGTAGCAAGTTAATGGTCTTTGAATGACAATTCGTAGAGCGTAGCTTTTTAAATGATTATTGAATCTATTTTTTAAATTATGTTTTAAGGTCATGAAAAACATAATGAATTTCATGCTTTTATGTATGTGAAAAACCTAAAAACTATATTTGATTTGAATGAGTCCAACATCAGAGCCAAAAAATAAGTTGCATTTAATTTATTTCTTTTTGGTCTGTATAGGTTAATCTAGCTAAAAATACCTATCAATTCTTAGGACGAGATTACGTGCGTTATTATACCGCCATTATAATACCTAAATAACTTCCAATTCGAATATATATTGTCCCGGAATATAATTACATTGTGACCTTCAATCGAATGACCTGCAAAATTACATGTTTTGCTCGCTAATACGCAATCAGCTGTTTCTTGTGGAATAAATAGTAGTTATTACAGTAATAGCGTATATTAAACGAAACTAATGTCTACCTACAGTACAGTGCCGTGCAAAAAAAAATTATCACTTCAGCGAATTTCAGTTACACACTTCTGCGAAAATATTAATTGGCAATGTGAGGTGTCTTGCCTGATTTATGTACAGAAGGAAATTGAATTTGTATTCGTGTGTCCCTGTTTTTGCTCGTAATTGTATTAGGTACAAGTAAAGTTTAAAGCGATTAGGAAACCAAGTTTCGTTCATGACTTTTTGGCATTGCATGCAATATGACAAATTCGAAAAAGACTAATCCCTGTTTCATGACTTTCAACAGTATTACTAAATGAATTTGATTTTACCCTTTTTTAGCTAACATTTATAAAATAAATTAATATGCAAACAAACCTTTATAAAATAACGTTGATACATTCTGTCTTTCAACGATCCTTGATTAGCATAAGGCTGGGAGACGAGCAAATATATTGGCAAAATTCTATTTGTCATAGTCTCAAACGAACGAAGCTACCTGACAAACTTAAGTTGAATTTTAGACTCTAACACACATACACAAAGTTGGTATTACCTTGACGGATTGGTGTGTGTGAAGCGGTGGTCGTGCAAACATCGCTTGGTTTTCACGGTAGAGCCAAAATTCATTACCTGCTAAGTGTGGTGAATGGCTTTATTACGTTTGGTCTATATTTAGTTACGTTGTCGTGCCAGATAATGTGACGCGTTTGTTTTAAGGGTGCAGCGCTATACGTCTTGCGTAAATAGGCTGAGATAGTTAATTAGCTACTTAGTTATTATAGACGCTTAATAGTTCAGGACGCTACCTAAAGAAAAGTTTGCATTGTAAATTGGCTTGTATTTTCTATTTAAACACATTGTTTTCCCTCTTTTAGTAATTTTTGATCCCACTACAGTGCTATTTTATTTTATCCAATTTGGTTATCTATGGCCTTGATGGCCTGGATGCTAATTGATGGGCAAATTGTATTAATCTATTTGCATTTAAGGTGGGAATAATTATATCATCCACACAGATTTTCAAAATCAGATTTGATCAAACATTTCATTTCAAACAAAGGAATATGAAACTATTCACCGCTACGTATTCAGGCATTTTATTTCTTTCACATTCGCCTGTATTCGTTCCATTTATGTTTACATACGTACACGCATTCGGACCCTCTATGTTTTATGACTAATGAAAGTTATATTCAAGTCATATAGAGGCACTTATCCGCGTACGGTTGAACAGAAAGTATGAAAAAAATAGGCGCCTATTTCTAGTCGTAAAGCAAGCCGTACGGCGTGTTATCTTTTTATTGTTTTTTGCTTTGCGCTTTGGTACAAGGGTTTTGGTATGATAATGAGAACTAGAATGTTGGTAGCATAAAAAATAAATGGTGCGTTCGAATAATTTTTGTTTTAGGTGGAGTATATGTTGCCTGATTTATTTTTTTTCGTTTTAGATTCTTGATCCTTGTGATAGATTGGCCCTTGTATCTACAACTCGCGTCACGTCAATGTCAAATGTAGAATCAAATATAGCAGGTACGTATTTTTACGCCAACATACATATCTTTGAAGCAGTTCGTTTACTACTTTCATACAGACACGCAACAGTTTTTAACTCTTAACAATTTATTTTTTCTCTTCCAACCAAATTCATCCAATAACTCAATTTACGAAGTTCGAACTATGTATTTTTAACCCAAGACCCAATTTAATAGAGAACAAGAATACTACCAACGTCATTACTTAAGGCAAAGTCCACGTTTCACATAGTCCCACTTTCCATTACGCCACCTAACTACATCGTGATTAAAAGTGAAGCGTCTTAACTCATGTGCATATTTCGAGTCCACACGATAAGTTTCGGACTCAACTGTAGCCGAAATTAATGGGCGACGTCGCGGCGCCGAGAGCTCATAAATCAAGGCTTTGTTTGAGTCCACTTCACTCTGTATAGAGGTAATCCAGTACTACTTGCAACTGTTTATCAATTTTGAGTTAATTAGTCTTGAAATAGGTACGTATTTTTTTTTAAGAAGTCTTCGAACATTTGCTTTATATAAATAATATTTGATTTTACTTTTCGGGTTTTTATTAAAGGAAATAGACGACAAAATTCAAACGTTAATATTACTTACATAAAAATAATGAAATATTGTAAAACTGAAGTGAATCGTTCTAGTTTTTTAAAGGTATTCTTTATTTTTCCGAGGAAATAAAATTCATATTTGAGTAAAATACAAGCTTAAAGATTTATTTCATCATTTTATTTACTTTCAAATTAAACTAAGAGAAAAACCAACTCACAACTTATAACGATAATCCGTACAAAAGAACTCACAAGAAAAACCAACAACTTAACGAAAAGGCTAGTTCCAAGAAAAATCTAAGTAAAATACCAAGTACCAACATTACATAACAAGCGGTTACTTACTTACTTACTTTTACTTTCCGACTTCGTAATTGAGTAAACTGTGTAAATCAAAGCCGCGGGTAACGAAACTCGAAGTTTCGGGTTCCGTTTCGCGGTACATTAACCTGTGGAGGTATTCTATAGATCATTATGATAAACGTGGAAACAGATGATATTTTGGAAGAAGGTACACGAATAGAGCTTTCAATTTTGTAGGAAAAAATATTAATAAAAAAAAATATTTAGAAATTAAATAAATTAAAATATCACCCGTTTACTAGAAATAAATACAAATACGTTTTAAACAAAAATAAATTGTGGTATTTATTAATCGGGGTACTTGTGAAAATTCGTGGCATTTTCCATATTGAAAAATGTTATATTAAACTAATTTAATATAACATCTCTCATAAGATTTAGTTTTGATTACTGTGACGCAAAATAGTGTATTTTCTTATAAAGAAATCATCGTCAAATGTAGCAATAAAACAAACAAATAATTTATTGATATTTTTTCCCAACTCTAATAACCATAGAAATAATTATGACAATGAATGTAGGAAACCAATTTTCAAAACTTATGTATTTGTAAAAAAGTGGGAATTATCTGAAATATGGATGCTAAAATTTTGTTACTATGGGCAACCGCCGTTAGGATTTACCTAATACCATTTTAATATTATTTTATAAAACCAGTCACGCAAAAATTTCACAACTCCGTCTATATAATTTACAAGCTAAAGTTTGTAATGGATAAATTACTTCATGAAACATGTTTTTATACTCCGCTTCACTGGCTCAGTGGGCCAAAATATTAAGAAGAAACATTATACGTAATGAAACAGCGATACCAAACTTTCTTATAGCCATTAGAGTGTGTAGCCAGAATATACATCGGCTAATGGAGATAGAAAGGTTATCTACACCTACTAATATAATATGGTCAGGACTCGGTTTGTTTTTGTGCTCGTACGCACTTATCTCTAAAACTACTCGTCGATTTTGGAAATAACTTTTGTATTTATTAGCCCAATTCTTGATAAAGGTTATAGGCTAAATAATATAATGGTAGGTGTAACCGCAGGACATAGCCAGTTAAAAATATACATTAATAAAATACGGATATTTTTCTCTTTTTATGGGTGGTGTAATCCTGCCAAATGTTGGCCGCATTTTCGAGTTTTAAACCAGTGTTTTTATAATTCTCTTTTCGTATGTAAAACACGCTGAAAGTTCGATCCTATTATGTCTGACTACTCTTTTTACGCGGCTTTGTTTGGTATTGTGTTATTTAGTATACGAAGCCTTTTTAAATGTTGAATGGAACTGTGGCAACTACTTTAAATTTAATATATTTTTACCAAGTGATTGAAACTGAATAGTTACTTTAGTGCCTTTGTTAGACAAACAGTTTTATAGTCAAAATGTGTTCGAAGTTTTGTTTTAATATTTTAGTATCCTTAATATGGGTGGCTAGATGGGTGGAACAACTCAAGGAGGTGACTGGAGGCCAGATATGGGGAGCGGTACATATGGCGCAGAACCGGACCGAGTGGAGAAGATTGACATACAGTCACGATCCTCAGCATTCAGGGAACGACCAGAAAGAAGATCCTTAATATATATAAAGTATTTGCCCAGCAGTGTAACAGCACTGGCAAAACAAAAATACTTCATTAATTAACGCGAAAATAACTCTATCTTTCTTTTTGTCTGTCTGTGTCAGAGCTGGTATAAGTTAAGTTTGCATTTCTGGATAGGACATAGGCACCTTTTTATAGTAGATTAAAATACCCAGGCAGGCGGAGCCGCGATACACAGTAAGTAGTAAAGAAAATAATTTAGAAATATGCCATTGTTAACAGATTATTACCGCTTTATTTTTTTTTTACTTTTGTTGGAACTTAATGCGGATCAAAGTGTACTTCAAAGCAATCGAAATTCTAATTCTGTAGGACGTTCCCAATGACTGATCACAGCGCGCAAATAGGCGGGGACCGGGGAATACTCAGTACTCGAGTAGAGACATTGTGAGCTTGCGTTTGGCACAATGAGTTACTGGGATTTAAGGCAAGCGCTCCACAAATATGGTAACTAGTTACATTAGTTGGCGTATCTTTGTAAGCTATTTGAGGACCCAAAAACAACGTGGACGTTTACTGGACGAGAATTATCGCTAGTTTTGTTGAACATTGCTACGCTTTATGTGTTCAATATTTGTCTTACCATTAGTTTGAGGCCGTCCTTAATTAATAATTACCTGTAAATAAAAAAAAATGTTAGAGTTTTTATATGTTTTCGTCATTTTCATGTAGGTACCTGATTTAAAAAATTCAAACACTTTAATATATATTTTCTAACTAAAATATAAAAAACACACCTTGTATATTTAGTTAGGTTTAGATTAGGAATTCCACGCCTGACAGTAAAAGAGAATTAACAAAAAAGAATACATTTATTGGTAAACAAAAAGACCGTTCACGAAACATTATTTCACAAGTCTTGACAATTACGAACTAAAAGCATACCGAGTCAAAGACCTGCCGCGAATTTCGTTTATATTAAATTATTTATTTATGAGAAACTAAAGGAAGAACCCAAAGTTAAATTCTAAGACGTAATTGAATTTCTAGAAAGTTTAACAGTTCGAGTTTGTGGCGTAGTAAAGACTAAATGGCTATACTCTGTGTCACCCAGTTACTTTGAAATTTCCAACAGAATTTAATAAATAATATGGCGATAAATTTTTTCGTTGTAGACATTCATAACAATTTTTGTGTCCGTAATATCAAAATACAGCTACGTCTTTGTTTCATTATCCTTTGTAGTTTTAGAGTGAAAATAACAGTTTTGCTTTATAACGTAACCGTGTAACAGTGACATTAGGATAAATTGCTTGGACGCGATATTTTTGAAACACAGCCGTTAGCTTTCCGAGATAAAATGCGGGGAAAATGCGGCACGTTACGTGGTTAGTATAAAATACGTGGCCGTTGGAAACTAGACGTACTTCGTCGTATACCACAATAAAGAGGTTGTTAGAGACACTACGCTTGATTAGTGAATTTATGTAGTGTAGGTACTAATTTTACTGAAAAAGTAGTAGTAAGACTGATTACTTAGTTGCTGGAATATACCCAAGGTTTTAATACTATTATAATTATCGCATTAAAGACGAATAAACACTTTTGTACTGGCACGAGTGGGGTGACCAGGATGGACAGAGTTCGGAATGAACACATACGGGGTAGCTTTAAAGTCGCACCAATCACAGACAAAACGACGGAAAATCGCCTTAGATGGTATGGCCATATCATGAGACGGGAAGAAGACCATATTGTAAAAATCGCATTAAGCCTGCTAGAACAAAAGAAAGGTAGAGGCCGCCCGCCATTGACCTGGTGGTCAAACATCGAAAGAGACCTTAAGAAAGCCCAATTGCCAAAACCGACAACCCAGGACTGATCAACCTGGCGCCGCAGAGTGAGGAGACCCGACCCCGGATAACGGGAAAAGGGACGGAAGAAGAAGAAGAAACACTTTTGTACTTGTATGTATTTTTACTTAAAAATAATGTTGATACGCTCCTTGGACTGTTTGTAAAATTACAAAGATTTTGTATCTAATAACAGATTCTATTTTTACAAATAACAAAAAAAAAAACTTTTATATTACGAAGTAACTTTTTGATACTTTTTCTTTTTTTGTCTTCTCTCAATACAAAGGCTATTTATGAAACTTTGTAATTAAAGATTGTGTTAAACACAGCTGTTTTATATTTTTACAAGCTGTTCTTTAACTTGAAACTCGAACTCTGTTTATGTATAGATGTTTATTAAAGTCAAATCTTTCAAGCTAAATAAGAAGAACTTTGTAGTTTAAGACAACCGACTTAAAAAAAAAGGAACACAATACAATATTATGGTACTTCTAAAATAGTCTGATGATGAAATAGGCACTCCATAAACCGTTGTTTTAACAATTAACTAGTAGACACAATAGTTAAATAATGGGAATGTTCCTATATGACTCATTGGACTGGGAAGTGGCTAAAATGCACTAAGCAGTAATTATTATTTATTATTTTTAGCCATTCTCGTCCCACTGCAGAGCAAAGGCCTCCCTTTCCTTCCAATTCTCCCTATCCAAGTCAGAAGATCTCGTGGCCGGCCCAGAAGGAGATGGCGGGACGAGCTTGACTTTTTTCCATATTATGGACAACAATAACCCAGGAATAAGCAGTAGCTATGGATAAATATTGAGACGCCAAATATCCTTAAAAGATCATAAAAATATATATCTTTTTATCAAAAGATACCTTAAACGAAAGTAAAGATGGTCATTATACGGGTTGTGTGGATTTAGGACATACTTCACTTATGTAATGGTAACTCGATACATTACTGTAATACCCAAAGACTTTAATAACTCCTGACTGAAACTAAACAGTCATATTACATCATTTATATCAAGTATGTATAAATATATTCATAAGATTATTTTCTAGGAATAATTCTGTTTCATGTAGGAGAGGTTTAGTGGTTAAAACATGCTTATCATTGTAAATTTAGCATGTAATTTTCCCTATATTTAACTTGTTCCCAAATATACCTTAAATAATATATATACACCATTAAAATATCAAGTGACGTCTAGCTGTCCTTAAAAATATAATCATCTATGTATTGAACTCAAAGTTTTAAATCAATTAACTCAAAGAATTTTATTTATATATATATATTAATGCGGACAACATCACATACATTGCTCCGAACCCAAAGTAAGTAGCTAAAGCACTTGTGTTATGGAATTCAGAAACAACGAAGGTACCACGACGGCCTGTTGGTCTACTGGTTAGTGACCCTGATTGCTATACCGGAGGTCGTGGGTTCGATTCCCACCCAGGACAAATGTTTGTGTGATGAGCACGATCATTTGTTCTGTGTCTGGGTGTAATTTATCTATAATATGTATGTATTTAGAAATATATAAGTATGTTTATCAGTTGTCTGGTTACCATAACACAAGCTCTGCTTAGCTTGGGATCAGATAACCGTGTGTGAGTTGTCCCGGAATATTATGATATTATTATATTATTACCACAAACACCCAGACCCGAGGCCATGTAGAAAAGTTTGATTCTACACTGACTCGTCCGATGATCGAACCCGGGACCTCAGAGCTAGCGACACTACTATAGAATGAAATTAAAAAGCATTAGTTAGCATAAAGCAGCAAACGGCTAACAAATTATATGTGACCTAATTAGTCGTATAAAAAATAGTTAGGTTTAAACAAAACCAGCCCTAGTTAACTTAACTACATAGGCCTAGAAATGGTACTAAACCATTTAGCCAGTTATAAAGCAAGTCTTAAATTTCTAACTCGACATTCATAGTCCATAACTACTTTACTACCAAGATTAAACCCTTAAATTGTGACAATAAAATCACAAGTACAAACTCTGCAATGAAGCTATTCAAAATGCTATTTGAATACCTAATTAGATCTTAAATATAGATAAACTGGGTGTTATAAATTTCGTACAGGCTATATTAAACAAATAAATCAGTGTTGGTTTCGAGTCGCCGCCCGTCTATTGTTTTCACTCTACAACAGATTTATCTGGCCAGTTGAACCAGAAATTATTGGCTAAAACTCCGTAAAAAGAACACCTAGTGTTTCTTTTCATTTCAAGCCAATTTTTTACGTAAGCTATCGGTATTTTTATACTGAAAATTCTCTGGTTAATTTCTTAATTAATCTTAATTAAATGCAAATAAATACGCTGTATTCAATCTCAGGAGCTCGAATATTTTCCTTGATTTAAATTTACCTCGAAATAAACTTATGAAAATAAAGCTACATTTTTCCCGAAAATATTTACCTTTTTCTTTCTTTAACGCTGAAATATAAATGTAAAGGGTCTCGGCTGAACTATTACGGCCGTACTACTAACAAGCTTATTTATCACAAATGGACGGCCTCGCACTCTCCGAAATATTCCAAATATAATCACGCACATAGTGTTAAAAACAATATAACATCTGGAAAAAATAAGACAATTATTTTAATATTTATTTTTATAAAAACATTTTTATTTATTTATTTAAAGATAAATAATATTATTTAACCGAATAAATGAGACGAAAATTCCGTAGCAGAATTTTACGAATCGTTACTTAAAGCTGCAAGATAGCAGCTTCGTTGATAGAGATATAAAGTCCCTAAGATTAAGATAAACTTGCTAACGCCTCTGTTATAAATCTTTCACTGGATAGATAAAGGCCGGTCACGTGGACTGCGTGCCTCTGATTATTTAGCAGGATATCGGAGCCCGACATTTTACCCTTATTTACTGATACTCGATGTGTTTCAATGAAAATAAATTGGGCGTGACTTTGAAGGTAACGCAATAGATGGTATCTTTTAGACCTTAGTAATGCGGATTAAAGTCTCTTTTATTATGTATTTTGATTTTTTTGAAATAATGGAATAGTGATGTTGCTGTAAATATTTTACGTATCTTGTTCTTTTGTCTCAGTGATCTTTAGGAGTAAAATTTTAAAGCGTGAATAATATAATTTATTAAATACAAAATGCCCTGAATGTTTTAAGTCTACTGTGAGCTCGTAAGCCGTACTTAAGTGTCTTATTAAGCGATACTGTGTACATTTATGTTGAATAATCTGAAGGGTTTTTCAGTTTCTTAAAAGTTATTCATATGAAGTACTTTAACGTAACGATAATATGTGTGCGTCAACATCAAAACTGACAAAAGAAACCCATTAACCGAGAATAATCCTAAATCTTTACAAAAATATTGACACACTAATTCAAACCATATAAATCGAAAAGAAAATCAATCAGACGAAAGAAAATACTTCAATAAAAATACGAACACAAAGAGATCTCGAACGTACACAAATATCACAGTCGTATTATTCAAAATATAAATCTGGTTGTTGCCAAAAGATCGTATCCGGGCTTGAGTATTTGTGAAATAAGTAGTTTTTTTTCCAGCGGCGAGCCGGCACAGCCCACTGTCCACCGTATCTGACGTTGGCCAAAGATTTATATTCCCATAATGTCTGCTAGACAATACGTTCGGTATATTTTTCTTAGCGCTCTCGACGCTTTTATAAAAACACAAATTTACTGGGAACGGAAAATACCGTGGCTTTCTTTTTTTGGCTCGAGAAAAAACGTTCGAGGACAGCGCACTATTCAATGCTTTCTTTGCTGTGATAACAATAATATAATAATATTTTGTGTTATGTTTTTATTATTGTAGCATTTGCGGGCGCAGATTTGCTTTATTGTATTATCATAATCTGCTATGATGTTTGTGCAGCGTATAGTAAGAAAATAAATCTTGATCATTGCTTTTGGTTTGGCATTTCTGCATATTAATAGTTTATGAGAAAAACCCACTATAGTTTTTAATAACACGATTAAAAAAGTTACGATTATAAAGAGAAAACAAAGGTAAACTGGCAATACTCAACAATTTCGTTTTAAAATCAATATTTTCATAGTCAAATCGATGCTTTCTACACCAACAAGAATCTAAAAATATCTTCGCCTAATTAGTTAAAAAATATCTTTCATGAACTTTTTATAGAACAGGTATATTTTTCAACCAAAATAAGTATGGAGTTCAGAATTCGACTAACACAATTTCCCAAAATTTTCCGAGAGCCTCAACATTTGATTCATTGTTACCTATTATTTGAATCATAAAAGGAAAAAATGTCAAGAACGAGTCGGACCGGACTCTCACTCGTAATGTACCGTATCATCATATTATATGATATAACCAAAACATATTTTTTATGTTTCTTGTATCACCAATAGAAATACACACCCTGTGAAGAAAATTTTATTCTCTACCCACTTAGGCCAGCCCGCTAACAGGTACATGAACAGACGATACAGGATTCTTAATAAGGTCTTCTACCACTCTTTCGAAACCCTTAAAAATTACAAAAGCAATTCACGTATTTAGAAAATAATGCTGTGTACAGACTCGGTTCGTCAACGCTCGCGCGTCAATTTGCATGAAATACGTTCACTCGTAAAGTGTATGAATAAAACACGAGTGCATGTGAGGAGCCCATCGATTTACGCAAGGTTCGAATTCTAGTTTATTCCTGTCTGCCTTTGACTTTGTACGAAAGGTACGACTTTCACAGCTAACTGTCAAAGTACAGGACATAACGTATTATTTAAACATAACATTAACAAAGTACTATTCAAGTCTCTTTGAAAAGGTACTTAAACTAAAGTTTACCTAAAATCCACAATTGAAAACTATGTTATTATTTGTTGCATAAAATTTAAGTAAAAATAATAAAATCATCCCAGCGCATAAACATCCCACTGCTGGGCAGAGGCTACTTCCCTTTGAGAGAAGGCACGAGCATTAAATTATGAAATTGGTCGGTTGACGTGTCACTTGAACATACATTATGTTAGGACACCTGTCAGTAGAAAGTCATGTAGTACAGCGGAAAGTTAATAAATTCTCTGACAGACAGTGCGTTGGATATTGTTGCGCAATTTCTTTTTCTATAATAACGCTTCAAAACGCTGCTTTATTGTATTGTCTTATTAAATCTTGAGATTCAAGGAGCTATAGAAGAGAAGATATTAATGTTGTGTTGTTGCTCATGTTGCATACATTTTACTGAGGTGTAGTCTGACGCATGCAGTATAGTAGTGATATAAGCTGAGGAAAAACAATGTTTGAACTTTTTACTTTTTACCGTCCTACTGCTGAGCAAAGGAATCCTTCGTTTCTTGTACATGAAAGTTTAAATAAATAAATAAATATTCCCGCTCAAAACGACATTCATTCATTATTATTTATTACTACTTTATCTATCTTAACCAAAATATAAGTACAATGACATAAAACGTATATAATTAAGCCAAGGTAAGATTCGCAGCAACAGATACAACATCACGTTAATTAAAGCCACTGAAGCAAATTACGCTTTTGACGATACGAGAAACATTATAACATGAACTGAAACGCTCTTTTAATTGAATATTAATAACGCTACTAAAACGCTTAAGCTGAACTCGATCTTATTAAAAAAAAACTGGAAACTAGTTAACGTTGAACTTGTTTACAATCTACTGCATTTTAGTGATTGTGCTTCGAAATTCGACTTTATTTCAGAGCGGCAAAGTTCATTTTTGCTATTACCTTTTACATGTTGTCTATTGTTACTATACAGGGTGTTAAGAAAACCCTGTCCGACCTGAAAGGGTGATATAGGGTTCACAATTAAATGCCCAAATAAAATACTAAATTTGGAATATTCTTGATAGTAATAATAATAATGAAGTTTGAAATAACTCTTCTTGCCGCAAAATTCCCTATATTTGAGGTTTAAACAAAAGTTACACCTCCATTTTCGTCAGTATTATTGAAGGCCTTTTGTATGATCATTTGGCAGCACCTGTGACGACGCCGGATCTCTCACTTGCCTTTTAAGAAAAAAGTTTTTTTTTAGGTTATATTTTTTTTCCAATTATTTTTTACATTAATGGTATCAGATATCGATACCTAACAATACCTTAACGGATCGGACAGGGTTTTCTTAACACCCAGTATGTTACCTTCAAAGGTTTTATATAAGTCATAGTTAAGGTACAGAAAAGTACATGTGATTGACTTTCAGTGTAACCACACTTAAACATGATTCTATACACTGTTTATAAATCGTTTTTATCTGTCACCTTTGTTTTCATGTTCTAAGTTTGTAGTGTGTTTGTATAATTTGTTAAGTCTATAAACTAGTAAATGCTTTAGCTGTACAATACTTGAAAAAATTAAAATAAGAATGAAAATCTCGAATGAAATTTAAAAGAATTCAGTAACAAAAACTCGCTGCAATAACTTCAAATGATTGGAAACAGGAAATAAAACGAAATGCAATTGTTTATTAAATTTCACATCTGTGATAGTATTAACAGCTGTTTCGATAAATGCAGTTACTGAAGTTAGATTAAAAGTCTTCATACTATTTTTTCCTGACTTGCTTTACCGACTCTCTACATTTAATAACGGCTTTAAAAGACGAAACAAACAATTTTTTTTTTGTTTGTTGACCCGTAACCATAGTGTATCTCCAGACAATTCTAATAAGCCCAAACACATTGGTTTCTTAGATTTACGCGAATGTTAGACATTTAAATAAAACTACTTTTTTACGGATTTTGTCGCGGTTTTAATTTGATTTTAGGTCCCGACGTTTCGACACCTTTGCAGGTATCATGGTCACGGGCAGACTGAGATGGCGTTCGTCTTCACAGTAGATGTTGCTCGTTCTACCTTCATCTTTTAATTAATTATTTGTAGGTCGGAACTCATATAATTAATTGTTAAAATGTGGGAAAAACAGTACTCCAAATTACATTTAACACCTTCCGTTACTTTAGTTTGACAAAACTAGTCAAACAAGTTAAAAATACACGTACTTACTAAGGTTTCATATTATTAAAAGAAATCTGAAAACTCGAAGGAAGACCGGTCATTCAAAATCTTGTTAAGATCATAAGACGTCTTAAGAATACTTACCAAAGGAAATTTATAAAATTTACGCTTTGTTTAATGAAGTTGGTGTTTGTTATACAAAATTGTAATGTAGAAGGATTGTTTTAACTTTTACAGATTTTTTTTCACTGTAGGATATCAGAGGTTTTATTTTGTAGAAACTTGGTCGAAATGGTGTAGGTCATACCTGTGTGATAGTGGGTTGAGAAACTTCATTTTTAATTATACTGTATTTTAGTTTAATTTAGCTACTTGACATTTTAAATTCAATTTTGACTTAGTAAATTTTAATTTTGTTGTTAGTGTTTTCCTTCAGGCATATTTCTGAGAGAATGACTGATTTGTCTTTATTTTATTTTTTCCTCAAACCATGGCTCACTTAATGAGTTGCCCAGCGTGCCCTGCCACCTGCACACGCGCGGACCTGTATGAGGCGACGGACAATGCCGTGTGCGTGGCTGAATACTGGTCGGGAAAAATTTAACTGCCATTGATCGACTCGATAAGAAGAATTTTGTTGTTATCGTGTATTTCCATTTTAATTTTTTATTAATGATTATACAAGTGCTATGCACACCTATAAGTGACGAATTCACCGCAACGCTGTTTAAATAGAATATAATATCTAATGTAATGAGTTAGTGAATAAGTCGTTGGTGTGTCAATAAATAAATAAATAATAAATACATTACATAGTGAAAAGTATATTTAAGCATATATATTAGGCATGATCAGAGAATCAAATAAAGTGATTTTTTTTTCTTCTTATAAATAACTCAGTAATTACACTTAACAACTTTATAAAATCAACGAACTAAAACTAGATACACAAATGCTTGAGGCAAATTCCCGAAAGGTTAAAAAAGGTTACCTTTTCTGTAATACGTAAGATGGCAGCGCTTTGAAATTTACCAAAGGATAGTTTCAGGGCAAACTCGCCAAGAATTTCTTAAGAAAAAATAACAATGTCGAGAACATTCCAAAAATTATAAAACTTGTAGCATTTTCCTACTACTGTATCTTACTCGAGGGAAATCTTTTGAAGCTATTAAAAACTTTTATGAGTTACTGATTGAAAAACATTAGGACTGAAATATTAGTCTGTACAACCTATGAGCATTTTTTTTTTCTTGTCCTTCATTTTTTCAAACTCTATACAATAATAATAATTCCAGCCTATAAACATCCCACTGCTGGGCACAGGCCTCTTCCCATATAGAGAAGGCACGAACATTTATCACCACGCTTGCTCATTTGCGGATTGGCGATATCAGATCCCAATTTTGGAATTCAGGTTTCCCCATGATGTTTTCCTTCACCGTTGTCAGAAGTGTCTTAGAATAATTAAGAAAGTAGGTACATATATATTATAACTTTGAAAAGTTACTTGCCGAGGTTCAAATCTGCAAGCTCGTGCACACAAATCCGTTCATTGAAACGCTAGGTCACCACGATACAAGCTGAAAATAATTTTAAACTACACATGAGTTTCACTCGATCCAAGTAAAATCAACGTTTACATTCAATCCGTATTCGGATCGTCAAAATAGTGAAGGATCGGTATCAACTATGTTCTAGCTCAAACTAACGCCAAAGTACAAACATCTATGGACTAGACAAACATTTATTTAGTGTACGAATAGCACCGGAGATTCCGAGCATGGTATTCAAATAGACGAACCAAATGAGGCGGGAGTTCGATCAATTACATCTACATGTTAGTATGCATATTACATAAATCGACTGTTTCCATTGTCCACATTATACTGTACTTTATAATACTGTTACAAAGTTAACCAGCAATGGACAGTTTAAAACTCCGTGAGTAAATTCCCGATCCACAACGAATCTAGCTCGTCATTCTTATCTGATTTCCAAGCGATATTATAAAGAAAACTTTTATCATTCCAATAGCCTTTTTAGATGCAAAACTCGCCTTTGGAATAATGAGGAAATACTTCAGTTTGCCTTCAGCGTTCTGAATATCAACAACAACAAAAAAAACAATTAACTAGGCAGATTCGTTGAAGAGTTGGATCTTTCTGTTTTAATTAAAACTGTGGTATTTTTTTCGGAACATAAATTTGAATTTAGGGAAAATACCATAAATCTTTTGTTTATTCTGTTATGATTTAGTTCTGGAAAATTAAGGAATAATGAATATGCTGATTTTGTTCTGTACGGTTTTAAACGTAATTTTACTGAGAAAGAAAATGTAATAGACACGTTTAACTGTGGTAAGGCGTGGATGTCAAAGGGTGTAAATGTCAAACCACAAATACGCAGTTAGCCAGCGTCGTGATCAATGCTCGTTCTTTCTTTGTACGAGCTGCTCTTTGCAATGCAGTGGTTCAGATTCATACAGGTAACATAATATATTTTATGCAACGTTTGCTAATATATTATTCTTGTACTCCAGGTTCATTAATTAAACTGAATAATAAACCAACCCCGATGCTACCGACTAATATTAATATCTGCAAGTTTGCAAATATTCAGGTATTTCACAGTTTTAGGTATTTCGTGGTAACGGAACTATTAACTCTGGTACGATGTCAAACTATCAACGCATACCAGCCTATTACGCAAAATTGGGCGCTAAATTGTTGTGAGCGCCATCTTTTGTCGTAAATGGGGTACCAACGAGTTATGGTCGGTTTGAAAGGAAAATCGGCTTTTGCTTGTGAACAACCGTTTAGCTTAATATTGTGCCTGCAGTTTCTCGCCTGTAATTGGCGAGTATTTATCTTCGGGGAAATTGGTTCACTTAGGTTTAGATAGACCATAAATGAAACAACGTAATATCCCACTAACAAATACGTTGGAAAAGCGGTTCTATTGACATTATAGTTTAAAGTTTGATATAGTTAATATTTGATAGTCAAATATTTTTTATTATTACCTTAGACCTTACCTTTTTTTTACCTTTAGATCTTCAAAATCCATTCATAAATGTAAATTACATATTTTACCATTTAGAAAATTTTCCGTTTAAAAAATACTCTATAGAGTTTAGGCTTTATTAATATATCATTTTGCATTGTTTCATCAGTACCGGTTTAATGGTTTTGGATATAATCCCGAAAAAACTTAGACAATGATTGTGTTAGTATTGATTTAACAGTACATGAAGGCCCCAACAGTATATTATATAAATTACAGTAAGGCTTTAGTTTAGGCTGTAAGCTCAAGATATATTATCGTGCTTGTTGACTGAGATTAGGCAGTGGATCTTGGTTTACTAAATCAGTACAAAATCACAGTGTAAACAATATGAAGTTAGGTGTTTAATTTGTTTTGGTCTATCGGACTATTTGTGTGTTATAGATAAACTATATCAGTATGTAGTTTATTATACCTTGTAAGGATTATACTCATATCTACAGTAGTAGGACGTCTATGTCTTATTAAATATTTTTCCGCCATATAATATTATTGAAGCATGGCGCGTCTATTTAAACGCTCTATTCTCAATATCCACATAAGTTTAAATCTAGAATGAAAAAAAAACACCTGTAGTTATTTTGTGTTAAATTTATTTATGTATGCAGTTAAGCAACAAAATACGAGTATATGTCATCACTGGATCTTCAATCTTTAAAGCAAACTTTAACGTTGGAACAAAAACTATATAACAATTAGGTCATTATTGTTAATAGCTCAAATAAAATATAGAGTAGGTCAACATTTTATTAACCGAACTGCATCGGCAAAGAAAAGTTTTCGTATCAACAATTAAAAAACAATTCCAGAACAGCAGTTCGAACGTACTCGATCAACGGAATGTTTATAAATTGTATTGTATTTGTTACTTCAATCGAAATGAGAACAATACTAGGAAGTCAATTATTGAAGTTATTTAAAGCGTGCAACCATACATTTTCTGCGACGCATTGATAGAATTTCACAAATTGTTTGCTACCCCTGATACAAACACAAATCATTTTGAACATTATTACCTAGACAATAAGTATCAATTTAAGAACGTTATAATTATTTTTCGAATCTGTGATAATTTATATTTAAAAACAATTTAACAAATTGAGCAGCACCTCTGATCGAGATACATACACAAAAGATTTTGATCTTTATGATCCTGAGAACAAGTTTAATTTTTAAGAACATTGAAAAATTTATTCGTTTATAATGACCATGCGGGATTAAAAAAAAATGTAACTAATAGTGCCCTTAATCAACGTCATCGTACACAAGTGAATTTGAACTTTATGACTAAGAACTTACATAACATTTTTTGTTTAATTGATGTTTGGAACTGTATACGAATGAAATGTAATTCAAGTTCATGCGGGAAGGTCAACTAAACAATAATAAGTTGAACATTAGTAATAAACCATTTTGTAGACCGTTGTAATAATTCATACGAGTTGTTAATAGAAGGAATGTATTAGTTAGTTTGAATTATTTGGGTTCGAATGCTGGTGTAATAAAAACAGTAGTATGTGTAATATGAAATGTAAAAAACATACAAACATCCGAATTGAGAACCTCCTCCTTTTTTTAAAGTCGGTTAAAAAAAACTCAGTTATGCGAAATGATGACGAAATGATGATGATGATGTTGCGCGCTGCCTTTTCCGCCGGATATGAACCGACCCCTAGGGTGCTGTCCTATTGTAATAATAATTGACGTTTGATAAGTGCTACTTTGTAGCCTAAGTTAAATAAATAATTTTTGATTTTGATTTTGATTTTGAAGCCTTGATGCATTATAATACTAGAAGTGCTATCAATGTCGACGCTAACAGTTTTAACTCGTTGTATGTATAACCAAATACATGATTATAAAGTTAAGATGAGTCTTTTGAAATGAACACTTTTGTTATACAAATTGTCATGTAGGTAAAGAAAAACCTCAAACGCCGTATTAAATAAACCACTCCATAAAATAAGTTGTTATAACAGCTTATTTTTTTCGTGTTATTACACGAAAATATAATACTATTAGTGTACTATATAAGTACACGGTTGACAACACATCAATAAGATTACATTTGATAAGGTAAGTACACTCAAGGTCACGGACGATGACCTTGGCAACAAACCCTGGAGTACAACCACACCCAGTTTTATAGAGTTGTTTATTGAAGTATGAAGTATGAGGTATTCGGTAAGGTCAGTAACTGGTATTCGTTTGATAAAGTGCTGCTATAATATTCAAATCTTGTAGGTATTAAAATGAAATGTTGGTGGCGGTTTGAAATGAATTATCTTCTATGTAATGAGAAATAAGTATTTCAAACCATAACTATACCCACGTCTACTTCACAAAATAGTATGTTTTTTTTTAAGTCCTGTACATTAGAACGGTAAAAGGCTACTTAACATGATGCTACCATACCAAGTTTTTCTTAGGTGTAAGACAGGTAAAATAGCAGAACACACCCTTATTTTTATAAATATATTCTAATACAAAAAATAATTAACAAAGTAAAATCAAAACACAACCTCACTCGTTCAGCCAGAAAAATGAGCTCGGAAAGCAAGAGCAATATTTTGATAAAAAACATTATTTTGATTAAGAATCTCGCTTCACTTCGCTTGCTATTTTCCAGCAACAACAAAAGGATTCGGTTCAAAAAGAATTGCTATCCTCGGACGGCCGAAGGCTAGGTACATTAAGGTGCGCGTACACGACCAATAAAGTGAAAGAATAAATTTTAAACAATATTTATTTTCAATGGCGTGTTTTACGAAGTGTTCAATCTACTGCCAAACTCGTACACTTTTGTAACAGCAATCAAAAAACAAAAATTTAAGGACTAGATAGCCAACTTCATAATTATTCGGAAATTAATATTAGCAACATTAAGTAACACAGAGCAAATTTACTATTTCCTTTAAATTCATCTATGAGTATAAAAGGTACTAAAATTGCTCGTGTAACCGCACCTTATTAAATCTGTTGAGATACTCTGAGACACTGAAGATATTTATTTCGTCGTACTTTAGATAAGTGACGTAAACAGTTCTGCTCCATATTTCAAGTTACTTAAAAAGTTTTAACTAATTTAGAAGAAACTTCGTGAAATCTCGCTATAAATATGGTGGACGTAATCCTGTGTAATTTATAGACTTTACAGTCCCGGACACCTAAATTCAGTCAGAACCTCCTGTATTTAAAGTAATTAAATACGTGCCTAGATTTTCATAAAAATATACTGTTACTTTATTTAGTTGTCAGAGTTTATAATTATTGTATTACATATAAATGTGAAATTACCGCTGTTTATTTAGTTACTGTTTAATTCGTTAATATAAATCAGAATTAAGAGATAAAAAGCTTGGAAGTTTAGTTTTTAAAAATATTAGAATTTTTATTTATTTCGTGTTTTACTAACGTCAATCAAACATAATAAGGATAAATTACTACGGAACTAACATTTTTATCCAAAACTGATTACTTAACAAATTAATTATGCAACCTAAAGCGCGGCGTTGGTATAAGTATAATATTAAAGTAGGTATAATATCACAAATGTACATTATTGTACATTCCACGCCACGCAAAATACACACGCTAAGCATTAACCACGCTACGTCTATATTTTAAAACAAAATAATCGTCACACAGTTTATATAAGGCGTAAATTTTAAAAACGTACCCAAAATAAGTTGAATTAATTCCAAAGCAAAGAATCAATAAAAGAAAAGAGAAACAGTGATAATGTAGCCAAAGCTTCCTCTTTTTATTTAATTAAAGTTTAGTTTATTTATTAATTATTTATGGACACAAAATGGTATTGAAACAAAATAATGGAACAAAAATGGAGGTTTATTATTGTAAAAAATTAGCTATTTTTTATTAAAAAAAAACAATATAACTCATAATTTTTACCTTAATTCCAGCAGAATCAAAATCAGGATCATTCTAACCTCTGATCTCGTAACAAGCCAATAAGATTCCTTTAATATAAGTGCGAAGTAAAAGGAAAAGCCTCTGAATAAATCAGCCGCCGAGTATCTACTAATGAAACGGGGTTAATGGTTGATTACATGCATATATACATAACATTACGAGCCGTGTAGGGCTAAATAGTGCTAGAATTGCTTAAGTACTGAATACGATGGTATAGTGTAGTGGCTTTTTACACTGTTTGACTGTGAATAAAAGCATTTGGATGTTTGACAAGTTTTGAGCTGTTGATCAAAACGTATATTTCACTTGTGTAACTGACTGTTATAAAATAATTTTGATAGAAAATAAATAATAATAATAATATCCTGGGACAACTCACACACGGTTATCTGATCCCAAGCTAAGCAGAGCTTGTGTTATGGTAACCAGACAACTGATAAACATACTTATATATTTCTAAATACATACATATTATAGATAAATTACACCCAGACACAGAACAAATGATCATGCTCATCCCACAACATTTGTCCTGAGTGGGAATCGAACCCACGACCTCCGGTATAGCAGTCAGGGTCACTAACCACTAGACCAACAGGCCCGAAAGGCGATCGAATTGTCTAAGTTTTGGGAATCTAAAACAAAGTATGACCGACACGAAAGAAGAAGACCGAATTTCGGTTAGTAACGTTTCAGTTAATGCCTTCTATGAGTCGTAGTATAAGAACATATAAAATTTAACATAAAAGACATCTCCTCTTCAAAAAATCGTACCAAAAATAAAAATAAAATACAGAATGAAGTATCACATGTTATTTTTTACATCAACAAAAGAAACTTGCATCACAATTCCATTTTGCTACACACAAAACATAATCAACTTCACTTTAAATAAGCTAGCTGCAAAACGAGTCAAACTTACAAATAACATGTTAGTACAAGTATGTTGCAGAACATGCTGTAAACCGAATGAAAGTTGAAACATGCTCCCGCCTTCGTAATGACTTGTTATTTTCTTCAGAACTACGATAATATTCTGCAGACCAAGAAATAGTTTGACAAAGAAGTTTGCCGACCGACGTTGTGCAAATAGTAAGACAACAATCGATTTTAAACCGCAATTTTGCCAACCGTGTTTATTTGTCGTACCTATTAGTTTACAATTATCCACGAATGTGTTATCCAGAAGAAATGATTTTGGAGGTCAGATAGGAGCTCCATGTAAAATTGGAAGCCGACCCTAACATGGAAAAAGGGCTAGGCGGAAGATTTGCGCACTATCCATTTCTCGATTAGATACTTTTTTGCTATGCGAGTACTATTACCAATACGCTATAATTAATGAAATCATCCTGCTATAAGGAGTCTATATCGGTTATTAAGAATGATTACTGTCAATTATTGGGCATTTGCCTAACTGCTAATTTCAATAGTTTTTTTTATGTATGTACAATACAATATACAATTTGAAGGTTTTAAGTTACAAGCCCCTTCTGTAATCTCACGTAACAATAAAACATTAAAACAAAGCATGCCTGTTATCACATTGAATAACATACTACGCAATTCATTTGCATTTTTAGTGTGTAAAACCGAATGAGCTTTACGAATGAACTCTGAAGTCGGGGTCAAAGGATCATTAACGTAGACAACACCGCAATGTAACTGATGAAATGGTAAATTATTTATTGTATTTCAAATGAATCGTAAATTGGAGATCTTTGGATTTATAATTTGGATTTAGACGGTTCAATGAACTTCTAATATCATATTTTATTGGTGCATTGTCTACAAAGTTTGAGAATTTTGAGGAATTATAAAGGAGTATTTTGAGCTCTAATTTCGTGGGAATAAGGTTTATTTTTGTTTCCTTTGAGTATGGAGTAGAAGCAAAATTAAAAATAAAAACTAGGCATCATTTTTTTCTGCTCTGCTTAAATTTCAGTCACAACATCAAAAGATCAAATCATTAAAAGGAAATTGCTAACATTATAATAATAATATAATATTCCGGGACAATTCACACACGGTTTTCTGATCCCAAGCTAAGCAGAGCTTGTGTTATGGTAACCAGCCAACTGATAAACATACTTATATATTTCTAAATACATACATATTATAGATAAATTACACCCAGACACAGAACAAATGATCGTGCTCATCACACAAACATTTGTCCTGGGTGGGAATCGAACCCACGACCTCTGGTATAGCAGTCAGGGTCACTAACCACTAGACCAACAGGCCGTCATAAACAAAAAAAAAAAACATTAAACATGACAAAGCATTTTCAAATAACCTTTAATATCGATAAACAAATTACAAAGTAGAAAGTGTTTGTTCTTGAACTAGTCCTCAAGTTAAGGCTTGTAATTTGAAAATAAACGGCGTAAAAACGTTTGATACACTCCATGCCCTGATAACCCATAGTTTACCCAAGCGTTTATTGTAATACTTCAAAATAATAAGTTGGATCACGAACGAAAAAACAGTCCAGGTCAATATTCAGTCATTATATTACGGCCCATGAATTTCTTATGAGAACAAACATTTATTAGCATGAATACCTACTATTAAAATAATTATGTTTATTTAATGGAGACCGGTTCACTATTTTCGTGGTTTAAGTGACTGTCAATAATGAATTATATATATTTGACAGCCCTGTTGGTCTAGTGGTTAGTGACCCTGACTGCTATACCGAAGGTCGTGGGTTCGATTCCCACCCAGGACAAATGTTTGTGTGACGAGCACGATCATTTTGTTCTGGGTCTGGGTGTTAATTTTTTTTAAATACCAATGTATTTAGAAATATATAAGTATGTTTATCAGTTATCTGGTTACCATAACACAAGCTCTGCTTAGCTTGGTATCAGATAACCGCGTGTGAGTTGTCCCGGAATATTATTATTATTATTTCTTTTTTTTTTTAAGAAAGAGCTTTTAGAAAATTATTTTCTGTTTGATTAGAGAGACGATAAATAGGATAGAACAGTTACCCTATATGCGATGGCTAGATGTACTACCGTCTGTTACTGAGAAGATACAGGCACCTTTTGGTTTTAGAGTTTTCACCTTCCCCAGGTTTTATATACCGTTAAATCAATCAAGATGTGGATGATGATGATGATGATGAAATCAATCAAAGTTCAAAAATGAAGAATTATACAAGTGCCTTTAAAGATCGATTGTGACTTTGGTGCACATGAGATCGGCACACGTTACAGTATTAGATAGCCACAAAAACCCTGCATCATAATAATAATAATATAATATCCTGGGACAACTCACACACGGTTATCTGATCCCAAGCTAAGCAGAGCTTGTGTTATGGTAACCAGACAACTGATAAACTTACTTATATATTTCTAAATACATACATATTATAGATAAATTACACCCAGACACCAAAACAAATGATCATGCTCATCACACAACATTTGTCCTGGGCGGGAATCGAACCCACGACCTCCGGTATAGCAGTCAGGGTCACTAACCACTAGACCAACAGGCCCGTCGAATGTTATGTTGGAGTTTATGGCAAATATCGCGAATTTCGCTTCAAAGAATACATTTTTGTATGATATATGATCTAAATAAAGATATACTCCAGCAATATTACTTTTCACGGGTATTTTATTTGGCCTTGAACGGAACTATGGCTCGGGAGCCATAAGCAAAGCCAAAAAGATATCTAAATTACCCTCGTTTTTGTTCTTTGTGAATATGTAAATGACGTCCCGAGGTCGCTCTTATCTGTCTGAAGATTTATTATTTGTACTAATATTATGAAGGTATAATATATGATTGTTTTTGTATTTGCATGGTTACATGAAAAAGCTGTAAACAGTATTTTCAACTATAGGTACTCTTAGAACTCGAAAACAAGGCAGTCCGAAGAAACCGTAACAAAGGCCGTTTTTGTATTGGTAGAAAAATATACATATATCATCATTTTTAAGGTTCCGTACCCAATGGGTAAAACGGGACCCTATTACTAAGACTCCGCTGTCTGTCTGTCCGTCTGTCTGTCTCCAGGCTGTATCTCATAAACCGTGATAGCTAGAAAGCTGAAATTTTCACAAATGATTTATTTCCGTTGCCGCTATAACAACAAATACTAAAAACTAACTAAAATAAATATTTAAGGGGGGGAGGGGGTCAATACAAAAAAACACAACATTTTTGTATGAAATTTGTGTACCTACTGTTGTTTACGAAGTCAATCGTACGGAACCCTTCGTGCGCGAGTCCGACTCGCACTTGGCCGGTTTTTTATAATTGGATACACAGCAACTTAAAAAGAACGTACTTCGAAATAAAAGTGAAAGGACCTTTTAATTACACCTATCAACCGCAAAAATAATTCTGGAAATAGTTGAAAAATCGCCGGAGACATCACATAAAAATTTACCAAAAAAAACATACAGTGTAATGTTAAGAACCTCCTCTTTTAGAACCTTCTCGGTTAAAAAGATTATCGTAAAGTCCCACTCCCATCGCTCTCCATTACTAAAACGATAAATAATTATAATTGTTCCAAAATGTCACAAGACAACCTCTAATTGTCATAGAAGACTATTATAATAGTGTTCAAGTTAGATTAATGATTTACTTGACATTTAACCCAATGGATACTTAATATACATTTAATGTTTCGACTCGTACTAGTATTAAATTACCACCCTTTTGATCGTGAAGACGAATTGTTTTCAAAACTATAACAAAAAAAAAATTAACAATTTTTTTTTTTAAACTTTGACTTTATTTACAATTCAATACTTAAATCTAATACAAGAACAAACAAAATTAAATCTAATATAAATAAATAAAACTAACACGCGTCAAAAAACTCATCGTCATCCATCCAAAACCATTTGTTCCTTGCACAGAGAATCGGCATAGCCATTCAACGTGGCAATGCTGCCAGCCTTCTGGGCACGTTTCCCGCCATTGACAAGGATGACGATGAATTTTTTAACAACTTTTGATTTTAATATGTTTTCGTAGTAAACATCACCAAAATAAATTTCATAAGGAAAATTGTTTTATCAGTAATATCGCTGTACGGACAAAATCAATTATGTTTAATCACTTAATAGGTTTTCTTGATACTATACTTTTATTGATTGCTATTTTAATTAATCTTGTATTTGTCAATTGGACGTAGTTACACGATAAGGATCCAATCCACATTAAGCTAGTTTTGAGATATTGAATTTTAAAGTTTGCATCGGAATTCTTCTATGATGCAGTGCTGTAAATTTGTTGGTTTTATTGAAATTAGAAGGAAAACTATTTATATTTTAACTTTAAATCAAATTTACTAAGTTTAATTTCATATTTCAAATATTATTCAAGAAAATATGGGTCTGGATACTTTTTGATAAATTGTATTCTCAATAAAACCTGCATAAAATGATGTTTCGCAATAAGGAACCACATCATGAACTGTTAACTAGATCTTCAAAAATAAATAAAACTACTAATAATTCACTATAAAAGTTTTATTCATATAACCGCACACATCTTTTCCTATCAATATAAAAAAAAGTTATAAGTAGGTAGCAATAATTATTATAAAAAATGAGATTCATTGCATAATCATTATTCTAATATGCTTATTCTTCCTGACTTTCATATTCAATACGAAAATCAGGCTGACCACTGAATCCTTCGAGGTCATCCTCTATATTTTCATCCCCCTGTAGAGACTTGTAAAAGTCTAAACAAGCTTTTGGAATTAAGTGGAACATTGACCTCAGATCGTCTAGTTTAGGACTTTATATATTGAATATGAAAGTCAGGAAGAATAAGCATATTAGAATAATGATTATGCAATGAATCTCATTTTTAATAATAATTATTGGTACTTATAACTTTTTTTATATATCGATAGGAAAAGATGTGTGTGGTTATATGAATAAAACTTTTATAGTGAATTATTAGTAGTTTTATCTATTTTTCAAGATTTAGTTAACAGTTCATGATGTGGTTCCTTATTGCGAAACATCATTTTATGCTGGTTTTATTGAGAATATAATTTATCAAAAAGGTTCCAAACCCATATTTTCTTGAATAATATTTGAAATATGAAATTAAACTTAGTAAATTTGATTTAAAGTTAAAATTTAAATAGTTTTCCTTCTAATTTCAATAAAACCAACAAATTTACAGCACTGCATCATAGAAGAATTACGATTCAAACTTTAAAATTTAATATTCATTCAAAACAAGCTTAATGTGGATTGGATCTCTTTTAAGATTATTTATTTTTAACTATTACCAATAAATATTGTTTCTCACTAATGATCCATGAAGATTGGATTCTTTCAGTAGATTCATAATAAATGCCTGCCATACATGTGGACTGGTACCTCGTGTTTATTACAATGTCATGTGTTCGTATTTCACTGGGATCTTTTTGCTGAACGAAAGTATCGACCTTTACGGTCTCTTTGGTATAGTTAACTCAATTTTGGTAGTTTTGTGGATTGGATCCTTATCGTGTAACTACGTCCAATTTATGTGTAAGTGACTGTTGTTACGTCCGCGCAATTGAGAAGCAGTCTTATCAAAGGCATTAATTGTGGAATGTTAACCCTGAAAACGTTTTAAGGAGTCATTCAGTCGAGCCACTAAAATATCGATCAGCTGAAGGAGCCCAAAAGAAACTGCTACTAAAAAAAATATACCATTAAGGCTATTCTTGAAATCTCGTCTGTTTTATCTCTATTTTAATGATAAAATAAAATAAAAATGCAAACCTTTTTGATCTACTTTAACTGTTCAAGTCAGTTAAAATTACTACGGTATCCATTTTCAATTCGATTTCGTATTTTAATTTAAATGCTTTTATTGTAAAATCTAATTTTTTAAGGCCATTTCCTTGTTCCGACACTTGACTTTTTGATTGAAAATTCAGAAGAGCAGGAATACCATTCCCTAAATGTCAGATCGCCTGACAATAGTCAGTCAATAGAATTTTCATCGCAATGGTCATTTAACTTAAATGCATTACATTCAGACTTTTAAGAAAGTGGAATATTGTTGCGTCTTTAATTATTTTAAAACCGAACAATCTTTTTAATGTGATAGTCCAACAACCTATTCAATGCACCAAAAAATATCGACTACAACTTACACAGAGCGTATCTACCAATTCTTCTTCCAAGATAGGGTTGATCAAATGAGATTTTTGAACACGCACTGATATAATCCTAAACATGAATCTCCAAGTTGCAAAAACCATCACGCCCTTTTCCTAATTAACGGAGACTGTAAACATTTCGAACATAAAATCGGAAAGTCGATAATGAAAACGACTCTGTTCTCTTATTTCTATCTTTCGTTTTATTGGACATTAAGGGCCGTACATCGACTGAGGCCCCTTATCTGTCTACAAGAGATTTATTTAAGAACCACCCCCTTGAATTTTACAGGCTTTTTGCGAGAAAAAATTACCGTTGAAAGCAGGATTTTTTAAAAGTTAATCTTAGCTGTCTTCTGTCCAAAATAATTTGCTTCGGAGCTAAAAGATTTTGTTAAAGATGTATTTTTATTTGTTTGTTTCAATTTGCCTTGATTTAAGTGTGCATAATATATTTTATTATCTCGTTGACTTTTTTTCTGTTTCTGGTTAAAACACCTTCTTATACAAAAATCTACGTAGTGTTTGCAAGTTTGTGAATCAATGATATCAAGTAGCTGCAGTTGATGTATTATGGTATTTGTTAATATTCAATAACCTACTTTCAGTCCTTTTTTGTATATCCCGATATAATTTGTCGAAAATTCATAACAAACGTCAAACAAACAAGGTTATTTTTAGTTTTCACACACTCACAGTTTCATATTTTTATGCAAATATAAAAATATAATAAACTTACAAAGATTTCTAAACCATAATTTAATAAGCGTCGCTTAAAAGAGATACTTATATTACGGATTAATGAACGTAGCGGCGTGCTAATGAATGCTAGCCCATTTTCTATTAAGCACTACGGACACTCGCAATTACGGTGAGAATACGCCGGGATGAGATACTATGCTATCAGTTACCTATCAAGGGTTACACGATTTTTTGTTACACCATTATTTCTCGTAATTTCAGGAGAGGTTTGTTTAGATAGTGTTGGATAAAACTTACTATATATTATTGTTAATGACTTAGTGAAACACTATATAGATTTATTTCATAAATTTAACTTAAAATATTTACAATAATATAAAAACTAAGCCAACTCAAGAAATAAGAAAAATTATAAACTAAATAAAACTAAGAACTAAAATAAGGCGTCAAAAAATTCATCCACATCGCAGTCGACTGGGAGTGTGCCCAAAAGGCTGGCAGCATTGCCACGTTGTATGGCAATGCTTATTCGCTGACCTAGGTAGAAGCCAGCCTTTGGGTCACGCGAAGTGTCAACCAGGCGTTTGGATAAATCCTTAAAAAATCTGTGTGCACTCGGACCACTTAGTAAAAAAAAAAACGTATACATGTGATGAGTCTGAGAGTCTGCTTGCGACCACGGCCGGTGTAACCCGGTCAAAACGTCAAGCCCACAAGCCCAAAAAAGATATTTATGCATGTACGCGACTATTCCCGTGAATTATATTACTGTAAACATGAAGCGCGATAGTTTAAAAGTTCATATATGATGATTAGATAAACTAGAAAAAGGGGTAGAATACTTAAAAAGTAAGTACGTAAAGCTTAAAATTTTAGGTGAAGCAGTCAAAGCCTTCATTGGCTAACTGCTTGGACTTATTCAAAAAATAGGTTCTAGTCGATTAGGTATATTCCAAACAAGGGCCTTAGATTTTTGTGATCAACAAACATTTGTCAAGGACATACAATTTGATTGTTCTCTAACTCTGCACAACAACAGGATTATTTTCTAAGTTCATGAGTAATTAAATAAAATAAGTAAAATAAATACCGATATTTTATTTTATCTTTAAATAGCCATAACAAATGAGAAAAGCAAATAATACTCAAGTGTTTACGGCTTTCCTTGCATTCGATTCATTTTATTTCCATAATGCAATTACTATAACATAAAGTTGTCTGAACAATTTACCTTGCAGTTAAGTGGCTATTAACGTGCACTTTACTTAATTGATGTTATGAGTACGTATGAATGACCTTTGTATAAAAATGGATTGCAATATTCTACAATTTAATTTAAAGTTTCTTTATGTATCGAAACATTTTAACACGACTTATATATCATCAAAAACATTTTATTTATGTACTAACTGTGCCCCGCGGTTTCACCCGCGTGATTGACAATTCATACACTATCTTTATAAATTATAGCCTATGTGTTATTCGGATGTATAAGCTACATTATTGTAGAGTTTCATTAAAATCCATTCAGTAGTTTTTGCGTGAAGGAGTAACAAACATCCATACACCCAAACAAACTTTAGCATTTATAATATAAGTAAAGAAGTATACGAATAAAAACGCTTGAAACACAATTGATGGGTCACAAAAAAAAAAAATGCGGACAACGTCACATACATTGCTCTGAACCCAAAGTAAGTAGCTGAAGCACTTGTGTTATGGAATTCAGAAACAACGAAGGTACCACAAACACTCAGACCCGGGACAATGTAGAAAAGTTGGTTTCTACATTGACCCGTCCGGGGATCGAACCCGGGACCTCAGAGCTATATCACTTATCATTAAACTGAAAATATCGACCAGATCTTAAATACCTACGGAAATTTTGACGACTTCTACCTTCCATATATCAATATTCGTGTTCATGTATATTTTACGTCACATTACGTCAAACTATAAATATATATTTTTTTGTAGCCTACATCAGATCCCTCTGCTGGGCAAAGGCTTCCCCTTCCGTCCTCCAAACCTGTCTGTCTTTTGCGATATCTGGCCACGTGCGTCCCGCATACTTGACTAGATCATCACACCACCTTCGCCGCGGACGACCTCGACGGCGATGTCCTTCCGGCGTCCAGTGGGTGACGATCTTTGCCCATCGGTCAGGCTGCATTCGCGCGACGTGACATGCCCACTCCCACTTAAGTTTCTATATAGTTCAAGTTATAACACAAAACATTTATTTGATCCACAAACTTCCACAGCTGGGGACAAACCTTTCTGTCACACTCATGCAATAAAAATTAGGTCAGCGAATATATTTTTTCTTACATAAAAGATTGACAAGGCCGTACAAAGTTTTCGTGAGTTCGTGCCCAGTTGTGTAGGAATATATAGCAGAAGGTTCACTTGTTAAGGTACTTATATACACATGAGTATAAATGTATGTACTTAGAGTATACATACATACGTTCGTTATATATATACATATTTAAAAAACTAAAAATAAAAATCTATAACATTGATTTCGGTAATATTTGTTTTTATTTTTTACGTTTGACTTTTCATTCAAGAGATAAAATTAACGTCGATGAAATTTTGTTTTAAACACCTGTAAAAAAAAACGAAATTGGATAAAATTATTTGGCGCAGGAAAAAATAGCCTTTAGTTAAAAAAAGGCCATAAATAATGAAAACATTTTTCTAGTGGTTTTCAGTACCAAAATACGAAACAAATTGACACTTAGGTACTTACGTATACAATGGCTATTCGGTTTCTCAATAATCATTTCTGAGAAAATCGATCAAGAATGTTTCCCTATTTACAATATCTTATTTACACAAAACCTTGCTCACGCGATTGTTATTTGGCTTGTATTTATTTACGAAGACCTTGTCTTGTAACTAACAATTAACACTTCTTGACATATTGATTGGTCAACATAAGGATGTAGAAAGGTATTTATCATCCCATTTTTCGTCAATTGTTTATTTTGTTACTCATAATCATTGCTAACACTTTAAATATGTACCAATCTGCATTTTTGCGTCTAGTTATAAGCTAGATTTATACAATTCCTGTAACAAATCTCCTTAATTACATGATAACCACGTTCCGGTGTTCATATCTACAATTTAGTTGCCAATTTTTCTAAATGTGCCTATAAGTATGATATTAGGTAAAAAATAGGGTTATTCGGTCTAATTGGTACCACACAATCATGCCTCGTCACTTAATGTTTAGTTACTAGCAGTTTTGTTTTCTTAGTGCATGTGAATGTTTCTAGCATGTTGATCAAAGTGGTACTTCTTTACATATACTATGACACAAGCAAGTGAACCAGAGTCGTATAAACTTCATTACAATTCAGGACATGTTTCCGGCGTGTCCTTCCCCGCGGTCACAGGGAGGCAAATCTTCAGATATTAAGATGATTAATAAATCTTTTGCGCAGTCATCAGATATCCTCCAAAGTAAATACTTTTTAGTCTTATGTAAATATGTTAATTCAAGGTGAAAGTCTAAAACTAATACCTGGCCACTATCCTAGAATTCAGTTTTTTTTTCATGGTACCTAAAGGGGCGTCCACATCGGACGAACGAGCATTACACGAAAGCGAGCAGCTCGTGAGCGGCTCACGAGCATGGCGCGAAAGCACTAACGTCGATAACGCCGTTCGCCAGAGGTGCGCGCGCTGCTCGCGAGCTGTTCGTGTAATGCTCTTTCAGTGCACGTTCTTCAGGTACGGACGCACCCTTACACTTGGGAAAATGTTTTTTCTGTACTTAAAAAAAAGACAGAAGTTTCTTTTATTTATAAAACAGTTCTAAGTTAAAGCTTCACAAAACATACCCTTTGTAAGTCTTTTATTACATTTAACATAAGTAAATCTTAGCGCTAATCGTAAGCTAAGCACATGTAGTTCTTTGCTCTTTCATTCTGCAAAAACATGGTAGTAGTGTATTCTAGTTATAAACCTTACGAACAAGGGGTAGGATACTTAATAAGTCGCTTTGTTATATCTTTTGTGATCACAGATTTAAGAGAGTGACGTAATTCATTCTAAGATGTGATTCTTTTGTCTGTGAAAGCTTTTGTTTGACTTTTTCTTTGCGAATGATTAAAAGACCGGAGTAATGTACATAGGATGACATAGTGAATTGTTTTTGTTGAAATGAGATAAGGTTTATTTGTTTATTTCGTTTGAGGTCTGCTGAATATACTATCAGAAATGAACAACAGAAACGTCTAGAAATCAAGTAAGTAATCTTAATAGTATAGTAATCTTACCTAGTATTCCTCTTGATAAAATCGTTAATCTACTAGTAGCTTAATTTTTTTGAAGACACTTTTTTGGCTGACTTTTTATTAAAGACAAGAGTCAACATCATCGTAATTATATTCAGCCTTGCTTTACCCACAGCTGGGCAAACAGGTAAAGAAGAAGCTATGGTTATGCTACTTTCCGTCTTCACCCAGTCACTAGATCCTACAAAGAAAGTGGCAGAAAACAGTTTATGTTACACATTGCTTAAATATTTTATAACGGAGTTCATTCCTTTCCGTCGCTTCGGCACGAACATGTTTTATGTCCAGAAGGCAGTCTTGTCAACACTTGCCGTCGAGAGAAAAATGTGCAATCGACACAATCCAACTACTGTTTATAGAGACACCAGAATTATAGCAACATTTAAGAGATTAAAAAGGAATTATATTGAACGACGACCTCCGTGGTCGAGTAGCGTACACACCGGTTTTTAAGGTGTCACTAGCTTTAAGGTCTCAAGTTCGTTCTCCAGATGGGTAAATGAAGAAAAACACTTTTTATATTGTCTCGGGTCTGTGTGTTTCTAGTATGTTCGTCGTCTCTGATTCCATAACACACGTTTTTGCTACTTACTTTGGATTCACAGCAATGTATGTGATATTGTCGACAGCAAAAACCTGATGTTGTACTAAAGTTAGTGGAGAATAAAACAAGCTACTTTCTTATAGCCACGGTCATTCACAATGTCGATTAACGATCGTTCAAACTAATGGTCATATTACCGAAATCGCCACGATTAGCTAACGGATGCCTTATCGTAAATAGAAGTACCTAAACCTTGGAAAAAATGAGAATTTCTCTAACATGGAACAGAAAACAAACATTGGAGCTTAACGATAAAGTAATTACAATACATACGCAACAGAATAATTACCTGAAATAACTGTATTTAGCGTCGCTGACGGCGAGTTGGTCACGGCAAGCAGTAGGAAAGCGATCAGAGTCCTTTGTACACACACTTCACTGTACATTTTGTTATATTTTCTAGCTAATAATATCACTAACATTAATAATTTACATTCGGACTATAGTAAGGTGACTTTTTTTCTAATATGTTATTTATTCGTTCAGTTGTAGCGCTCGGAGCCGCCCAAATCTGAAACAAAAACATAGGATTTATTAATTAAGGTTTTAACAAAAAACAAAAACATTATTTACGTGTAATTTAATAATAATATTGGAATCCTGAATTTCGCAGAATAAATTATTAAAATGAAACCAACAATATCATTACAATTTGATTTATTTCGAATGTATGTAATGTTTAACTAAATTGGATGCATTATCTATCAGTCGAATTCGCAAAAACGAATATTAATAGGTAAAATAAAACCCAAACTAAGAATCATAATTAATATCGGAATCAAAAACGTCATTCGGTTTTAGGTGAGGAGAGGCCTAAAGCGACAAAATGACTTTCGAGACTATCTTCAAGTTAAGTTTCATTTGAGTATATTGAAAACATTTTTGCCAAAGAAACTGATAAAACTTAAATTGACTTCACACTCACAATATGAACACAAAATAATAAAGCTATTTCCCTCCATAAAATTTCAAAAGAATAATTCTTAAGCATCGTTCACAAACAAGTTAAAAACGATAACGTCGGAAATAATAAATTCTTAGCCCGTCTAATGCACTGCAATGATGATAGATGGCGTTGGCTGTCACTTGAGCTATAATCTACCGGCGCTAGACACATCGAGTGCTAAGCTTTCGAAGACTGATGCTCAATTAATTATTTCTACGTGTTCTTGTCCAATACATTTTGTATAAGGTATTGGAACTGAGTTTGGATGGATTGGTACTTCAGATGTAGGCAATCGGATTGTGGAATAATCTGTTTCAATTTGGTCGTCTGTATTATTTCCCTTTGCAAATAATAGTTTTGTTGTTATTTCCTTTTCGGTAACCGCTTTCGGTCTTTTTGGCATTATCATTATTTGTGTTCCCTTGTAGATGTGAATTATTTGTGTCAGTAATTTCATAATAATTATTCCTAACAAAAACATCGTTATCTAAATCATAGTCTTCAATTTAAAAGTAATTAAAACCTAAGAAATTACCAAACTGAACTGTAATAACAAGCTCTCTATAGACTTTACGTAAGCCCATATTATCCCGATCATTACCATAAACGAGGAGAAATTTAGTCCTGAACTTTACAACACAGATTTATTACATTCCAATAATACTTGGAGGTCCGTACCATACCAAGTTTATTAGATAACTTGTGACCATGTTTCTCTCTTCACGGATCAAAATTGTCTTGTGGACGTACCACATAAATCCCTTCAATAGTTCTCGCGTGATTTCAAAACGTTACGTATAGCAATAAAACTAGTTCGAAAACTCGGAGCAAAGCTCCGAGTTTTCGAACCGCATCAAAATTTTAGAGATAAATGGTATTAGATATTTGTGAGCCAAAAGGGTAAATATTATTTTGGGTTTGATCTGAAGTAATGGATGCAAAAATAAACGTCCTAAACGAAACTTTTGATAAGATTAGAAATAATGAAAATTAAATAACACCTAAAGTTGTTAAATTCAACCATTGACCAAAAAATTGTAACAAAGTAAATATAAATGATCCAACTTTAAAAATAAGACATAAAACGAATAAGGCGTCAAAATTGAGCAACATTTTGTGAAGTCTACAAACTGGGGCACAGTACACTTTGACACAGCGTCGGAGCGTTGAGAAAGAAAGAAAAATGTCAGTCTTCTTACTCACGTGGAGTAAAGGCGAAAGCTAAATAAATATTAATTTAGGTTTGGCTTCCGAACGTTGACAGCCGAAAGTCCCTTATATTAAATTCGTGGAAACTCTTTTGTCTTCACGTTGGATGAGATTTGTACGTATTTTACGTCAAAAATATTGAGGATTTTTTATGAGTCAAGCAGGTATTTTCGCAGACACGTGTTAATTGGATATACTAAAAAGCGTCTGCTTAAACATAGTATGTTTTTAAGCTAGACTTAAAATGGGAGTTGTTAAGTCACCTCTATACAATGCAGTAGTTCGATATAACATAGCAGGTGACTTTGGCAAGAAACATTTGTCTTACCAAAGCACAAATAAACTAAAATTAGTACGAATCCAAGCGATCTGTTTTATTCAACTTCAAGCCAAAGCGATTCATTTTGTCATTTCAGCAGACATTTCTACGCAAAGTTTTAGAACAACTATTAATACTAAACAATATCTCTTCAAATAAGAAAGAGACTCTTTTGACATATTTCTAGATAAACTGGGTTTATATAATTCTGGAAATTGAGTTGACGTTTTCGTAAGTGCCTTTTGTTGGCCAAATAAAAACAGATTCCTGAAAATAAGATAAGAATTATTGAGATCGAAAGTAAAATTTCCATAACACTCCGTACTTTATTCAGAATGTCTACAATAGTGTTCATTGCATTGAGTATCATAACCGGTCGCCACCGATTTGTTTTGAAGTTTGTTTATTATTTTAATAAAATTATAATTTAAAAATATTTTTGGGAATATTACTAGTCAATACAATTGATTTGAAATGAGGAATCTTCAACAAACCGACCATTGGTCTTACTGAGCTTTCCAATCCTACTTTTAACATTCCCGTAATTTTAATAAATAAATAATGAATTCAAAAACTAAGCTCCTATATAGTCAACTTCATAGTACTTTGTAACCTTATTGTACGTAAGCCCATAAAACACTGATCATTTTAAATTAAGGTAAAGATGTAAATTATTTTACTAGATACTACACTAACTATCAAAATCACAGCTTTAGTAACTCCCTACAAAGTTACACAATATAGTTAATGTGGTAAAGTTGTGAGTTTGAATATTGACTCATGAAACTTGTTAGACCCTTAAGGGACTGAACGACTATAGTATTTCAACTTAAATAATATGGGTTTAATAGTCAAAATGTCAATAAAAGCGTCGTTACTCGATCGAAAACGATGTTGGCGAACATTCTTGATACTTACGACTATTCTAGACCTTTTGCTAA
Organism: Autographa pulchrina; assembly: GCA_905475315.1. NCBI lineage: Eukaryota > Metazoa > Arthropoda > Insecta > Lepidoptera > Noctuidae > Autographa > Autographa pulchrina. The sequence continues at coordinate 12,393,811 of FR997771.1, read as the reverse complement.
CTGGATGGATAAAACCCTTTTTTTAATAAAGATTTCGATATCCATTGCTTAGGTTTTTAGCGAGACAATTAAGAGCCGTTATAGTTACTTTTCATTGTACAGCTATCTGATTTTCCAGGGCGTTAGCTTTTATAAGACAGGCTTTGTACTGTTACTGCAGAGAACGTTCCAATGACCTCTTTTCTAAACCGCACACAATTGTGCTAAGACTAACTGGTTTAGATACATATAAGTGCCGTTTCAAATAAAGAAGGCTTGCTTGGAAAAAAAATTGAAAGAGGTTTTGTCTTTTTATATTTGTTTTAAAACAATGTGCTAAATTGAGAAATAAAATATAGAAGATTTAGGTAAAACATTTGTCAAAGATCAGAAGAGGCAAATTGCGACTCGAGGTATATTTGTTTTAGTGCACAATATTTTCTGTATGGTTATTTGAATATGCAAAAGTAAACGTTTCAAAGATAACCACGATTTACAAGAACTAACTTCAAATATTACCGCAGACGACCAGTTGACTGAGCAAAATTTATCCCAAACAATTCGACATCCAAAATGGACAATCCAAGTCTATTAAATAAAGTGTATCAAAAACCGTAGAAAGCCCTCATTTTACTAAACGGAGAATCTCTAAGGTTCAGCCATAGTATTTTTATGGAGCAATAGAATGGGACACTTCCCATTTTACTAGTACCCTGCATTTTGTACTCATGGAACCACTACGTAAGAAAATGTCGAGTTTGTATGTAAATTTTTCGATTGAGCAAAAAACGCTGGTTCATAATAGTTTTGTATTTTGTTTCTATGTTTTTTCTTGTCTTTTTATCTTTTTGGATTGTGATATTTTCGTTCGTTGGGTATTATTTCCCAATAATAAAAAAAAAACATGGAAGCTGGACCACAGGTATATATTTAGATGTAATTATGAATTTTGTATTTTCGGTAATTTTTTTTTTACTTTTGAAGTCATAATCGATGACATCTGAATACAAACACAACCAATGTATAGAATATAGGTATCTGTTTGAAATAGAACGCTTCAATGACACAGATACAGTTGAATCAGCTACACCAAGTAAACTTTGAATCTATATTTGCCGATAGTTTAAAGGTCGAGCTAAAATTAGATAGTGCTGTAAAAGTCTCGCGTTCCCGTTCGCCACACATTGTATAATTGGATAAAAACTAAAAATACATCCTTATTTGTAGAGAACAAAGTAGATATTTTTGTAGCGTTAAAAACGGCAATATACCAACGACACAAAAAAAATGAAGCTGGCTTTATATAAATTGACGGGCCTGTTGGTCTAGTGGTTAGTGACCCTGACTGCTAAACCGGAGGTCGTGGGTTCGATTCCCACCCAGGACAAATGTTTGTGTGATGAGCACGATCATTTGTTGTGGTTGTCTGGGTGTAATTTATCTATAATATGTATGTATTTAGAAATATATAAGTATGTTTATCAGTTGCCTGGTTACCATAACACAAGCTCTGCTTAGCTTGGGATCAGATAACCGTGTGTGAGTGGTCTCGGAATATTATTATTATTAAATTCCATTAAAGAAAGGTTAACGTAACGTTTCTTGAGCGCCTTTTTTTGGTTTGTAAGAAGTAAAATCATTTTGATTTTGAAAGTATCTAAACCTAAACCTAGGTGCTAATACAAAACTTATGTGACTGTAACTGGTTAGCATTAGTATTAATTTGAGAACTTCGAAACTCAAACTACACACACATACAGATACACAACTATTAATTATGTCTCTGTCTGGGCTAAGTATTGTGTAAGTTTAACGTAGTATTACATCTCAACAACCCTTCGTCGAAACCACAAACGTGTGGTAAATACCTAATCCATTTACCCTCAACAAAAAGAGTCACTTAGTCCTCAGTCCTACATTTTAGGTTGTAGGATAAATGCCATCGTATTTTTTATCCTGCAACCTAAAATGGAGGCAGTTTTCATGTTGACTTGCTGTTCAAGTCGCTCGTCACTCGTACCAGATACAGTTGACATGCCAAACACAATGAACACGCAAAAAGCGCGGAGCTGATGTTTTGTGATTTAGTTTACCTTTGATGGGCCACATGGGAAATGTGCCAAGATTTTCTTCAGCTTTTGGATTTTGTATGTGTGTTGGTAGTTAGACATTAAAATAAAAGTCAATTTTACGGAGTATATCGCGGTTTATTTTAGATTTTAGGAAGGTAAGGCAAAGGTGTTTAAATTAAATTAAAATCAACTGCGATATAACCGTAAAAAGTAGTTTTATTTCAATGTATGTAAGTAGTTTTCGTCATCATTATTATGTAGTTCGCTAGCTATGGGATATTGATGTTACTGAACCCCCTTAAGAAACTTTCATAGTTTTATCCGTCAAAATAGCTACCACCCACGGCCCATTTTTAATTGTTATCCCAAAAAATTGCGGTTTTTGCTTCAATTTATTTGATTCCGGATTAAAAATATTTGAGCTTATGTATTCATCCTCAAATCAATACAGCTATCGAAGCCCGACTTGTTTCATCACAGATTTTTGTAACAATTCTCTTTTGTGCCGTTCGACAGGTATTGTTTTATAACGGCCTCGCCTTGCAGTAGACAGGTTTGGAAATGTTATAAATGGTCACGTATCTGAGACGATGGAAAATCGTTTGTTATATTTTTGTTGTATTGAAATTTATACAAAAGTTTGATTAGGTACAACCAGATGGTGGTCTAATTGAAGCTATAGATGAAAAAATACCAAGATCATTTTTTATATCAAAACAAAATAAAAATTGCACAAAGAAATAAACGATTTTTACAAAGTAAATAAAACATAAACATCGTTAGTTAATCTATCTTGAATATTTTATTTTTGTCTTAAAGTCACCATTTAGACAATTTGTTTGCTCATCCGCATTTTAATAAAAAGACGTCTGATTTCACTCAACTACGTTTTGAACTTCTGATACCGCTTTTTAACACTTTGGACATACTCTAGAAGCTTTTGATCACGAAAGAACCCAAACAAAAAATAATTAAATCCTACATTTTCAATTGCTTAATTCCTTCAGCGACGCCAAAAATACCTCTCACATTAATCTATATACATATAATAAAATGGTAGGAAAGTCAAAACTGTACATTGAATATTTTTTTAAAAGAATACTTGGGGTATGATCTACAATCGATACCGAAGCCAAAAATATAGTTTTTAGAATTTTTGTCTGTTTGTCTGTTTGTCTGTTTGTCTGTATGTATGTCCGGGATAATCTCAAAAAGTACTGCATGGTTTTACTTCAAATTTGGCACGAATATTATTTAGAAGTCGGGTCAACATATAGGCTACATATTATCACGCTATCACTTACGGGGAACGAGCATTGAACCTTTATATTTTCAACGCATTCTGTAAGAACGTGTAATCTAACGACGCATATTTGAATGTTGTTCTTATGTTGACCATGTTATAAGCTAGCTTTACACTATAAAAATCACGCAATATAAGTAACTTAGGCCGATAAACATAATTAAATGAATATAGGTAGTATCAAGACATTCTTAAAGCAGCGCCATCTATGAGATTTCAAAAACATCAAGTGGAATTACATGTGTAAGCATTTTTTGGATATAAATAATTTAAATTTGATCATGTTGGCGAGGTTAATAGTTGATTTTAAAATTCATAGATGGAGTTGTGCATTTTCTTCTATGCATATAATATTACAACATTCTTTTGCCGGGGGTCAGATTTCATGTTACAGTATCAATTATGAACTCCTGAATTGATAGCAGTAAAAAATTGACAGAATGTTTTCAGAAAATCGTAGACGGTTGTTAGCTATGTTTAAGCATGCTATTACATTTAGCTGATAAGGGGTGGAGCTTTAAATTTCCAAAATCATTTTCTCATCTGCACACGTAAATTGGTATTATTGACATATAAACAAGGGGTAACTATGGCACTCAGGTAGCCATAGCGATCAAATAACTTCATTTTGATCGAACTACACATACTTTTCGGAAAGCTAGCTGTCGTAGTAAACAGATTGGTGGTTGAACGAATAGATTTTAATGTTACTGCTGCAAGTTCAAATCCAGTTGTCAATGTTTGTGTATTTTTTTGCGTCCATTTTCTTATATGAGTTTGAATGTTTTGTTACTCAAGTTCAAATCTCAGTAGAGCTAACCCTTTTTGTGTTTAACTAACAAAATAATTGTAACAAAATGCTAAAAAAGGGGCGCCATTTTTAGCATTTTATTACAATTATTTTGTGTTTGTATTCACTATTTTCCCATAGGTAAGTTAGTTGCTCATTGCTGATCAAGCATAATTATCTTATACTGTAAATTAATAATAGATTTATATCTGGCCAGGACATTTACGCTCAGTTACTTCTCACTTGGAAACTTAAGATTCCTCATAGATCACTTTAAAGATGGTTAAAAACTTTAATCCACTTTTTAAATTATTTTTCCAACGTAATGTGTAATGTTTTCTTTTGGTCGCCTATAGTATTCCATGGTTAAGATTTTTTTGTATTTGTTATTTCTTATTGTTTTTACCCAAAAATCTTTTTAAAACACAATCTTTAGTATGTGCGAACTCTTAAATACTCATTATAAGGTAGCTGGCTACTCATGTACGTGCAAGATTTTTTGTTTATTTGTTTAAATTTCATAAAGTTTTTGTATCCAATTACCGAAAGGTGGTTCAAAACCTTAAGAAAAATAAACTTTCTATCGAATTCTCTACATTTTAAAATATATACCTACGTACGGTATTTGAGCCCCTCACCTTATGTTGGGCAGACTAAAGTGACTTTACTGTAAGGGATATAGCCTCCATCTTTATAAGGGTAAAATGAGATTGTCCTTGGTCAGCTATTACTTATTTTTCTAAACAGTTAGAAATAATTTTAAACACAGTTTTGGTTATTCTGCCCCTGCGCCTCTCAATACATACGTCAACTTTTTATAACTACCTCCTTTTTTCAGTCTCATGGGTCTCAGGTGTATTCCTTATTAACATGAAGTCACTGCCTATCTGACATCCCCTCTCATTTATAATGCGTAGTTCAGTATTTCTTGATATGGAATTTCGAATTTCGGAGTTTTGAACCTAAATCTCGCGCCCTGCAGTCTTACTGGGGACTACTGTATTAATGAGAACTATGGCATAAGAAACATAATTGTAACAAAAAAAAACACTTCAAAATATGTTAGCATAATCGTCAAACTTAACCTACAAAGTCACAAAGCCTGCCTATTTGTCGAGTGCAAATCAAACCCTCGACTTAGTATAAAACCGACATTGCCCAGAAAGCTATTGCTTGGTTAGGTTCGACTTTGTGACAGAGATCAATAGGTTAGGTTAGGTTAGATATTGTGACCTTGGAACAGAGCGAGCGAAGCGAGCGACAACATATGTTATTCAAAATTAGTCTTTATTAGCAATTACGTTCTTTTTATAGATAATGACGTCAACGTTGCTAGGTGTTTAATAACCAGTTGACTACTCATTGTGTTATACCTAAAACCAACATTTACCAGCTGACAGCGGTAAAACCTAGCATTTACTAAATTCGAATGGAAAGAGCCCGAAAAAATCGTCCTATCTTCAGAAATACTTACTTTTATCAACTCATGTCGGTAAATGCTAAGCCTTTCGCGTAAATCGTAAGGTTTACGTTAGTTCAAGCTTTTACAGTAACATATATATCGAATAGTGGACTACATAGGAACATGAATCCAGCAAAACAATGTGTTGGAGTTTTGAAAATGTGTTTTATACATTTTTAAATATTCATAAAGAACACCCTAAATTCGATTTATTTGTGCCATACGGAAAGTTACTCGCAGTAGGCAGTTCGTGTTGGTGGCCTTCTATATAACAGTCAAAATATTTATGCATAAAGATGAATGATATAAGCGAACAACGTCGCGGGTACAGCTAGTACTTCAAATAAAACAAAACCAAGAAACCGGTAAGGCGAAATATGTTAATTCATATCAACCAGCTTCCCGAGTTGTTTATTCTGATTCCGAAAATATTCATGACAAAAACGCCGGAACGCACGGAAGGAAATTTCGTGTGTAACGCAATTTCACCGTCATCATACGAATGACATGCGTCAATGCGGAATTCCGACATCTCGAAGTTGAGGATCTAAAGGATGTTGTTAATATAATATTTATTCCCATCCGTAAGTGAAGAATTTAGAATAGATACATAATAACTAAATAATATTGTTACTCAAGAGCGCTATTATCGCCAAAAAACTGTTTTGCAGTTTGGCGTAAATGTTTATTCTTTCAATAATGTCCATTTTTAATAAATAAATAAAAAAAGATGTTTCTTCGTCTGAATTTACTATCAAAGTTTTAAAAATGAATTAAAAAAAATCGGAGTTGAATTTGATGAATTTTGCAGCAAAATCTACAGTACGCAAATGTTTCAATTTTAATGATTTTTATGATTGACCATGATGAACTTTCATGATTTTTAATATAACTTTAGACATGGATAAATTCTTGAAGTAATGATGATAAAACTTTGTCTCATGTTTTTTTAATTTTAAGCATAAATAACATTTACCTATTTATTTTTTTTACCTATGCTCAAACCTTCACTAAAATATTTTTTTTTAAACTCTCATTAGTCCTAATCTAAACGACCGATGAGTGAAAACATTTATGGCTTCAGATTTGAGCCACCAATCAAGTGACGGAAGCAGTTAGTCAGGCAGCGGTAGCCGTCCTTCTTGATGATAAGCTAGGAATCTTGAAGTATATACCACTAGTCTGAGATTTAGAATGGGCTGAGAAACTTAAGTTAAAAATTTTAGACCAGAAAATAGAAATTGAACAGAGAAAAAACATTTTCAAAAGTGACTTCATAATTCTTAATCTATATACATATAATAAAATGGTAGGAAAGTCAAAACTGTACATTGAATATTTTTTTAAAAGAATACTTGGGGTATGATCTACAATCGATACCGAAGCCAAAAATATAGTTTTTAGAATTTTTGTCTGTTTGTCTGTTTGTCTGTTTGTCTGTATGTATGTCCGGGATAATCTCAAAAAGTACTGCATGGTTTTACTTCAAATTTGGCACGAATATTATTTAGAAGTCGGGTCAACATATAGGCTACATATTATCACGCTATCACTTACGGGGAACGAGCATTGAACCTTTATATTTTCAACGCATTCTGTAAGAACGTGTAATCTAACGACGCATATTTGAATGTTGTTCTTATGTTGACCATGTTATAAGCTAGCTTTACACTATAAAAATCACGCAATATAAGTAACTTAGGCCGATAAACATAATTAAATGAATATAGGTAGTATCAAGACATTCTTAAAGCAGCGCCATCTATGAGATTTCAAAAACATCAAGTGGAATTACATGTGTAAGCATTTTTTGGATATAAATAATTTAAATTTGATCATGTTGGCGAGGTTAATAGTTGATTTTAAAATTCATAGATGGAGTTGTGCATTTTCTTCTATGCATATAATATTACAACATTCTTTTGCCGGGGGTCAGATTTCATGTTACAGTATCAATTATGAACTCCTGAATTGATAGCAGTAAAAAATTGACAGAATGTTTTCAGAAAATCGTAGACGGTTGTTAGCTATGTTTAAGCATGCTATTACATTTAGCTGATAAGGGGTGGAGCTTTAAATTTCCAAAATCATTTTCTCATCTGCACACGTAAATTGGTATTATTGACATATAAACAAGGGGTAACTATGGCACTCAGGTAGCCATAGCGATCAAATAACTTCATTTTGATCGAACTACACATACTTTTCGGAAAGCTAGCTGTCGTAGTAAACAGATTGGTGGTTGAACGAATAGATTTTAATGTTACTGCTGCAAGTTCAAATCCAGTTGTCAATGTTTGTGTATTTTTTTGCGTCCATTTTCTTATATGAGTTTGAATGTTTTGTTACTCAAGTTCAAATCTCAGTAGAGCTAACCCTTTTTGTGTTTAACTAACAAAATAATTGTAACAAAATGCTAAAAAAGGGGCGCCATTTTTAGCATTTTATTACAATTATTTTGTGTTTGTATTCACTATTTTCCCATAGGTAAGTTAGTTGCTCATTGCTGATCAAGCATAATTATCTTATACTGTAAATTAATAATAGATTTATATCTGGCCAGGACATTTACGCTCAGTTACTTCTCACTTGGAAACTTAAGATTCCTCATAGATCACTTTAAAGATGGTTAAAAACTTTAATCCACTTTTTAAATTATTTTTCCAACGTAATGTGTAATGTTTTCTTTTGGTCGCCTATAGTATTCCATGGTTAAGATTTTTTTGTATTTGTTATTTCTTATTGTTTTTACCCAAAAATCTTTTTAAAACACAATCTTTAGTATGTGCGAACTCTTAAATACTCATTATAAGGTAGCTGGCTACTCATGTACGTGCAAGATTTTTTGTTTATTTGTTTAAATTTCATAAAGTTTTTGTATCCAATTACCGAAAGGTGGTTCAAAACCTTAAGAAAAATAAACTTTCTATCGAATTCTCTACATTTTAAAATATATACCTACGTACGGTATTTGAGCCCCTCACCTTATGTTGGGCAGACTAAAGTGACTTTACTGTAAGGGATATAGCCTCCATCTTTATAAGGGTAAAATGAGATTGTCCTTGGTCAGCTATTACTTATTTTTCTAAACAGTTAGAAATAATTTTAAACACAGTTTTGGTTATTCTGCCCCTGCGCCTCTCAATACATACGTCAACTTTTTATAACTACCTCCTTTTTTCAGTCTCATGGGTCTCAGGTGTATTCCTTATTAACATGAAGTCACTGCCTATCTGACATCCCCTCTCATTTATAATGCGTAGTTCAGTATTTCTTGATATGGAATTTCGAATTTCGGAGTTTTGAACCTAAATCTCGCGCCCTGCAGTCTTACTGGGGACTACTGTATTAATGAGAACTATGGCATAAGAAACATAATTGTAACAAAAAAAAACACTTCAAAATATGTTAGCATAATCGTCAAACTTAACCTACAAAGTCACAAAGCCTGCCTATTTGTCGAGTGCAAATCAAACCCTCGACTTAGTATAAAACCGACATTGCCCAGAAAGCTATTGCTTGGTTAGGTTCGACTTTGTGACAGAGATCAATAGGTTAGGTTAGGTTAGATATTGTGACCTTGGAACAGAGCGAGCGAAGCGAGCGACAACATATGTTATTCAAAATTAGTCTTTATTAGCAATTACGTTCTTTTTATAGATAATGACGTCAACGTTGCTAGGTGTTTAATAACCAGTTGACTACTCATTGTGTTATACCTAAAACCAACATTTACCAGCTGACAGCGGTAAAACCTAGCATTTACTAAATTCGAATGGAAAGAGCCCGAAAAAATCGTCCTATCTTCAGAAATACTTACTTTTATCAACTCATGTCGGTAAATGCTAAGCCTTTCGCGTAAATCGTAAGGTTTACGTTAGTTCAAGCTTTTACAGTAACATATATATCGAATAGTGGACTACATAGGAACATGAATCCAGCAAAACAATGTGTTGGAGTTTTGAAAATGTGTTTTATACATTTTTAAATATTCATAAAGAACACCCTAAATTCGATTTATTTGTGCCATACGGAAAGTTACTCGCAGTAGGCAGTTCGTGTTGGTGGCCTTCTATATAACAGTCAAAATATTTATGCATAAAGATGAATGATATAAGCGAACAACGTCGCGGGTACAGCTAGTACTTCAAATAAAACAAAACCAAGAAACCGGTAAGGCGAAATATGTTAATTCATATCAACCAGCTTCCCGAGTTGTTTATTCTGATTCCGAAAATATTCATGACAAAAACGCCGGAACGCACGGAAGGAAATTTCGTGTGTAACGCAATTTCACCGTCATCATACGAATGACATGCGTCAATGCGGAATTCCGACATCTCGAAGTTGAGGATCTAAAGGATGTTGTTAATATAATATTTATTCCCATCCGTAAGTGAAGAATTTAGAATAGATACATAATAACTAAATAATATTGTTACTCAAGAGCGCTATTATCGCCAAAAAACTGTTGTTGTTGTTTTAATAAAAATATTAAGTATACATTTCGTCTAAAATAGGTCGCAAATTCAAAATAATATTTTCTGCCTCAACACTATTATCACCCAGAACCAATTATACTCCATGAATAGACAAAGAAGCAAGTAATATTTTTATAGTAACGTTTTAATTAAAGCGACTGCATTTGAACCTTTTAGCCTTTGAGAATGAAGGGTTTAGCGGAAATGTTATCAGCGGTGAGTTTAATGATAACACTCCAGGCATAATCCCTTTGTTGCCTTACGAGACAAGAGTATGTCGGTAAGAATAAACCGCTTCTCGAGCAGCATGACTGTACATATACATACATATACGCTTGCTTATTCTCGCGTGAGTCGTAAAAATGTAAGAACATTTCGTGTTCACATAAACGAGCTGACAATGTGCCGCTTATTATTATCCAAGTATTTACATATGTACCTACTTCACTTGCAAGTGTATACTTAAGTGGTACTCACACAATCCTGTACTGCCAAGTCACGAAGGAAATAATAATACCTATATCTATAGCAACAATATCGTTGGCGTCGACTAGCGGTAACTGACGGTATTCGGAGCTCTGAAAACGACATTGCTGTAGATAATATTATATCCGAATGCCATGCAACAGTCGTGTCAATCGAGACAGGTACGAGAGAAACACAAATTGACATTGATTGACAAGGGCAAGACGAAACTAGGAAAGAATAATTTTGTATTAATGACAAAGTAACTTTTCAAACAATTATATGGGTGTCCATTGACAAATAAATCGAAATAAATAGTACATTTATTTTAGGAATCGAATTAAATATTAATGTATGTGTTAAAACAGATTAGAGAAACGAAGAATTAAGCGTCTCAAGGATTTTTCGTAAATTCGCTCACCTTGTATAAATCATTCTTATCTAAATACTGTACCGAATGATACATTTAATACCAATAGCAAAGCCAAAAGATTACGGGCAGAACGACTCGTGACATGCCAAGACTAAACGACCCTCTCTTCATAGATTTGGGTTAACGACAAAATAATTTTACGAATCGCTACCTCTACAATAATCAAATATTTCGTCGGAATAGGCAATTAGATCGTCATCTCCAATCCTAAAACGGGATTATGTCGTATGAAATTTGAATAATTTTGCATTGCGATCTGACATTTTGACGAAATAAACATCGGTTGCGTACGTAGGCAATATGCCGCGAATTTGATTTTCTATTTGCGTAATTTGACTGCAAATAAAATTTTGATAGCGTATTCAAAGCTACCAGTGCAGTGCTTGCTTTATTTACGTTGTGTGTTTGCTCTTGATATCTGATCATTAAATGGTTATACCAACAATGGTTTTGATGATGTCCTGATTTGAGAAGTGTTAACCGATAGACTAGATGCGTTTGTGTGGAAATGGAACGATTTTAACAAGATACACGAACATTAAAAATTACTTAACTAAAATAATGTTAAAGAAAATGTTACCATTTGTGTTGTCATGTGATCTTTTTCTGATATAACAGCCTCGGAAGAATATTAGAGAACACATATAAATTGAACGTTGACGACAAAAAGGAGAATAAAGAATCGATCTCAATAAGGCTTCAGCACCCTTTAGGAGGAAAGATAAAAATATACGCTATCGTGGTATAAATTAATATCGAAAAATAGGCAGATGAAACCATCTTGTTTCAGAAATTGTACAAGTCTTGTAATTTTTAGTAGGTATAAGTATTAGGATACTTATACACTAAACATACACTAATTAAAAAAAACATGTATATTGTAGGCAATATACATGTTTTTTTTTATTAGTGTATGTTTTGGAGGTTACGCATTAGTTCTGGTTCTGAATAAGCAGTTACAATAAATTATCAAAACTTTAATGTTAACAGCAGTGGACAGAGAGAGATGGACGAAGGGTGTGAAGCCTTTGCCTTGTTGTGGTACAGAAATAGGTAGAAAAAAAAACCTTCTTTATTTTACATGAAACCCTGCAACTAAGTAATACAGTCTCTTCAAATGTTCAATATTCCAAAGTAACACTTTAATTAACAAACTCAAAATCAAACCCAAGAGCAGCGCTGCAAGACCTCAAGCCTCAAGACACCGTGTACTCATATTGCGTAGGCCGGAACACAAATAATTAGTAAAAATATGAAGGTAGAACGAGCAACAACCACCTCAGCCTGCCCGTGACCATGATAACTGCAAAGGTGTCGAAACGTCGGGAACTTAAATCTAAATACAAACCGCGATAAAATCCGTAAAAGTAGTTTTATTTCAATGTAACACTTTACATTCATATGTATGTAACACCATCTATACTTATAATAAATCTGTAGAAGTGAAAATTCTGTACATTGAAAATATAAAAAAAATAAATGGCGGGGGGTGTTACTAGACCGACACCGAAACCAAAAGTGTGAAAAATTTTTTTTTTGTCTGTCTGTCTGTCTGTTTGTTCAGGTATCACGCAAAAACTACCGGTTCGATTACGATGAAACTTGGTATAATTATTCTTTATTATCCTGGGCACCACACTGGGTAGTTTTTATCCCGAAAAAGTATAAACAATAAAAAACAAACTTAATTTTGCGGTTCAAAACTCATTGATAAGTTTCGTCATCCACGCAAACGAAGTCGCAGGCACAGCTAGTTTTGAATAAAAATGACATCTGGCCGGACGCCAATTTCGATAAAACTGAAATACGAGGTACGTTGTCAAACATTTTTATGAAGCTATAAACTATAGTACATAAATCAAATTTGGCATATTACACTAAAAGTTGCCAATATATTTAGTTGAAAGTGAAACTAGTGCGATTGTAATCAAAATTTTATGACCAATGAATATCATGGATTTGTCATTGTTAACTGGTAATAGAATATTTCAATTCACTTGGTTTAAGGTTATTGCGAATATCGAAATACATGTTAATTATATTAATCAGTTCGTATGGATTCAATTAAACAATTGAATATTTGTTTCAAATAATTGATTTACGTCAACAATGACTAAGTTCAAGATCAAAAGGTTTCCATTTAAACCAATTACAGACACTTGAGAAATTATAATACGTAACGGTTTAAAAATAGCACATTATAATCGCAAATCAATGCGTAAACGGTCGTTTTGAATTATGTACCCTGAACTCATAAACTGACAAGGATTAATTAAAAATGTTATAAATAATAATACCAGCCTATAAACGTCCCACTGCTGGGCACGAGCATTGATCACCACATTTGTGGATTGGCGTTTTCAGTTCCCAATTTTGGAATCCAGGTTTTCTCACGATGTTTGCCTTCACCGTTTGTCAGAAGTGTCTTAGAATAATTAAGAAAGTACATAAAACTTTGAAAAAGTCACATTGGTACTTGCCTAGATTCGAACGAAAAAGATATTATATTAGATTTTTGTTTTTTAACCTATTTTATTTTTCTATCCCTAAAGAAAGTAACAGACCTAATTACACACATTCTGAACAAGTCAATTTAAAATTTAAGGACTCGTTGGAACAACTAATTTGTATTTAAGGCACCAAAGACTGCTAATTACACTGTACATAACATGTGTAAAGATGGTTAAATAATAATTATTTTAATAAATTTAACATTTAAGTAGAAAGTGGATAATTAGGCATGGAAAATAAAATAGGAATATGCGTAGGTCGTATTAGTACTTTACCCATTAAAAAGTTGGTAGGCTATAAACATTTAAAATATTAGTGCTTTAAAGTATTTAGGTCGACTTTTAAAATAAATCATAGCCTTATAATAAAATAATAATAATCCAGCCTATAAACGTACCACTGCTGGGCACAGGCCTCTTCCCATATAGAGAAGGCACGAGCATTGATCACCACGCTTGCTCTCTGCGGGTTGGCGATTTCAGATACCAAATTTTGGAATCCAGGTTTCCTCAAGATGTTTTTCTTCGTCGTTTGTCAGAAGTGTCTTAGAATAATTAAGAAAGTACATATAACTTTGAAAAAGCCACATTGGTACTTGCCTGGGTTCAAACCTGCAACCTTGTGCATACAAATCCGTTCATTGAACCGCTAGGCCACCACGACATTCATTACATAGCTTTATAATGGAAAAAATACGTAATCGTAAAATGTTATGGACTGTATTTGAGAGTAAAATATTGAAGTTATTTTACATATTTTATAAGCCGTTGTGCCCTACAGGATCTATAAGCGAATTTAATTCGTGTACACAAAGGGTTTTTTATACTGATGAGTACTTCACGGTCATTCAGTAATCTAAAATAGCAGCAGAAGTTGTCATTTTTCAGACAGATGTTTACAGTTGTATGCTATACCATTTTTGACAATTTAATAATTTGCTGAATAGAAGGTAATGTAGTAAAAAACAGCAGGTGTTCTTGTTGTATTTAGTTTTTCTTTATTTGCTGGAATCGTTCTTTTTACTTTGCCTAGAAAAACTAAAATTAAAAATATTTTTATCAATTCAGCTTTGTGAGAAGCTATCTAAAGATAAAAATAGCTTCATAATATCTTTAATTGTAAATATCCAACTTCATGAAATAGAATACTTAATTCGTTATTTTATAATATATTCTTATTAAGAAATCTCTTTTTGGTTTTTTACGAACTTTTCGGTGAAAATGAGTATGTTCCTTTTAATACTTCAATGAAAATAGCAATCTGTTTTCACCGCCAAATTTACAACTACATTTTACCATTTATATTAATTTAGTTCCAAGACTCCTTAATAATGAATTAATGTACTCGCATGTAATAATTCTCATTTTTGGCGAAACTTTTTATAGCACACAACATGGCTCTTATAGCTGGTAAAAGTAATATCGCCTAACTTTTTCATCCCAAAACGGGTAGAGGCCTATTTAATTTGGGAGGCTTTCAGCGAACTTTTTAATATTTTGTAATAATTCAGTCCAATAGAACATTATTATTGTGGCCCTGGCCTTGGGACGTCCGAGGGATTACGCGTGAAATACATTGTAGCTAATGTTCGGTAAAATCATGGTGCCGTTAACTTATATTGGCTTAGTGTTTCAGGGTTTTTTTTTTGTTACAGTATATTATAAGAAATTTATTTTTATGTAACTTTAAATTATGTTATATAATACATTATTATAACGATTGTTATTGGATTCTTTTTTTAATATTTATGTGAACTTTACATTGTGCCCTTGGATAAAATTGAAATGTGTTGAAATAACATTTTTGAGTTAAAGATCTCTAGTAAAGGATTAAATAAGATAAAAAGAAATACTAAGATGACGCATAAAAGGGATGAATGAAATAAATATAAACATTGCCGACCCCAGTCCAACAGGGCAAGAAATAGATAACAATACATTATATACCTTACGCTACTGCTTTTAAGGTTGACAATACCTTGAGTTATTTCAATTTTATTGCTGTCCAATCAGTAAATGCGTTACAAAACAGAATGTCCGGCTTTCGAGCGTGGGTATCGATATTCGAGAGGCTCCTCTCGTCAAAACAAACATACAATGTAGTATAGTAACAATAGTATGTGGAGTACACCTCGCTTAGTATGAGCTCTTAAAACATACCGTTGTGGAAGCGAGACGCCGCTACCTGCAGTGTAGTGCGCTACCTCGCTCCCACAATCGCAACAGTTTTGTTTTAACAGATCATAGTACAGGCACAGGTCGAGTGTAGCAAAACTGATCAAAGCTGTGATGGGTTTAACATTTAGAAATGTGGAATATAGTATTTAAATCAACCTTGTTGAAATCGCCGTTTGTCAGAAGTGTCTTAGAATAATTATTATTAAGAAAGTACATATAACTTTGAAAAAGCCACATTGGTACTTGTCTGGGTTTGAACCTACAACCTTGTGCATACAAATCCGTTCATTGAACCGCTAGGCCACCACGACTTCATCAAAAATAAAATACAGACATAAAGGTTATTGTTACTTTAATAAATGTAAGAAAAGATTACACGTACATACTTATTTTTATATTCTTTTTTGTATTTATTTTACTGTCTTGCGCTTGTGAGATTATATCGTAGGTACTATATTTTATGGATTTCATTATAATAATAATAATAATCCAGCCTATAAACGTCCCACTGCTGGGCACAGGCCTCTTCCCATATAGAGAAGGCACGAGCATTGATCACCACGCTTGCTCTCTGCGGATTGGCGATTTCAGATCCCAATTTTGGAATCCAGGTTTCCTCACGATGTTTTCCTTCACCGTTTCATTATTTTAGTAAAAAAAAATAAGGATTACTACCACGCAAATTCATTCAGCTAACACGAATCAGTACAATAAAAAGACATTGAATCCCTAAAAATGACGATATGAAATTTTATCCTCTGAGTGACCACACACGACCTTTTAAGGTCCAATATCGATACTCAAGTTGCCAGTGACCTACTTCTGGTGGAGTGACGATAAAATTTCTTTTTTAAAGTCCCCTGAGATGTACGTGCTAAACGGTCAACGAGAAAGCCTTGTGCGACAAAGAGTCTGTGTATTTGTTCGGTGAATTATTCAACATGTGAAGTGATTAGATAAACGTTTTGACCAGAAATTAGTGCAAGGTAATAATAATAATATTCCGGGACATCTCACACACGGTTATCTGATCCCAAGCTAAGCAGAGCTTGTGTTATGGTAACCAGGTAACTGATAAACTTACTTATATATTTCTAAATACATACATATTATAGATAAATTACACCCAGACCAGAACAAAATTTATTTTTTATTTACAAACCCATTCGATGTCGGCTAGGCTAGTTAATGAAATACGTAGAAACAATAGACACGATGGTCAAGTTTTGAAGTCGATGTCAGTACTATTTTCGTTTTGAAATATAACAAAATAACTTTATTCTCAGTTCAATAGGAACAAAAGTCCAAGGTATAAAACAAGCACATAATGTTAACGGTTAATTTATTCGTAGTTTATACGAATGCAGATTCAGTCTGGAAACACAATCATGTTAATAAATATTTAATGATTTATCAACGGTTCGGACATTATTCGTCTTTAATACCGAGATTTCTGTATTATTTTACTTCATGTATGCTTCAGTTTGTGTTATTATTATTAACTGATTTTTTAAGTGAATTTAACATCATAGATTTAATTTTTTCACGCAGTAAGAAAGTAAATTCACTAGCTTCCTAAAAAAGCTCGAAAATATGGCATGTCCATTTTATCTATAAAAAACTAAATGAATTTATTGCTATTATCTAAAATAAACAGAGGAGGAGGAGGAAGAGGGGCTCGTGGCTAAGTGTAAGCCGTAGGGTTTGACTGATAATACAGGTTAAGCCGGGCACACCGCGGTTGGTCCGTGGATGGGTGACCATTTATAACATACCGAGAACTCTCCGTGTTTCGGAAAGCACGTTAAACAGTAGGTCCCGGCTGTCATACAAAGATCAAGATTCAAAGATCTTTGGCAGTCGTTAAGTCTTCTGACAACCAGTCTTACTATGGGATACTGTGTTCCCCAGTAAAATGGGTTGTGGAGGTCATATACCTAGGCAGTCGCTCCATGTAAAATACGGTGTTCAGCTGAATCCGGTAAGACTGGTAGCCGACCCCAACATACTTTGGGAAACAGGCTAGGCAGATGAATATCTGAAATAAACAAAAACGTATGTCTATTCCTTTCTGGAGGGAAACCTCTACATTAACTAAAATATTTCCTCTTTGTTCAAACGCTACTACATAAATACCTATATCGTTACATACCTACCTAATACGCGTTTATATAACAAAGAACAAAAACTAAACCATTAAGGTATATATTTCAAATTTATTACCGTAATTAAATTTAGGTACAGCGGACTACCGTAAACATTTTTCGGCAAAATATTTGGCATTTATGCTTTGAGCCTTTAATGTGAGTATCCGTTTTGGTTACGGCATGTGGTCGGTAGATTGTTTTAACTGGTTTTATTATGACGTCACAAAGTTAGCAGTTTTACAGAACAACCGGTTAAACTGGTTAGACGGTAACCCAGATTAGATAATTTGATGTCCTAGAAATTTTGGCTGGCGGTCATGGTAGGGTCAATTAGATTTTTTTGTTGTAGATAAACAGAGCGTAGCTTTTCGTACAGTTAAAAAAAGGGACATAGAATTTCAATACGCTTTTTATAATCCTGAAAGCACAAGCCTCCTTGGCTAGTCTGACTATTTTAAGCATTTACGACAAGAAAAAACCTTTTTTATACCACACACGACGTATTAACAACATTACTTCTACACACTACAAAAAAAAATCCTTAACGAACATTTTCTAAGAAATCTATAACAAACTGTGACTTTAACGGGCTATTAGGTTCTATTTTTTTCAGCAGCCAAGCCTGCAAATTGCTTTTTAAAACCTGAATAACTCGAACGGTTTCAACAAATTAGGCTTCGTTCGTTTTTTCCATAGTCACGCTAACTTCGTAATAAAAGAAACTTTAACCGATGTGTTTTCTTGAGATGTCGCACATAATGTATGAATAAACTATTTTATTGTGAATGGCATATGCAATTTGTTGGCTAACTGTTTGGATATACTGAATTTTTAGCTACGTGAGTTAGTGAAAAGTTAATGGTTGTGAAATTTTATTTTATGAGAAATTATATAAATCTATGTCGTGGTGGTCTAGCGGTTCAATGAACGGATTTGTATGCACAAGGTTGCCGGTTCGAACTCAGGCAAGTACCAATGTGGCTTTTTCAAAGTTACATGTACTTTCTTAATTATTCTAAGACATTTCTGACAGTGGAGAAAAACATCGTGAGGAAACCTGGATTCCAAAATTTGGGATCTGAAATCGCCAATCCGCAGAGAGCAAGCGTGGTGATCAATGCTCGTGCCTTCTCTATATGGGAAGAGGCCTGTGCCCAGCAGTAGGACGTTCATAGGCTGGATTATTATTATTATTATATAAATCTAATAAACCAATATTATATAAATCATTCAATTCAGCGGACGTTTTGTTAGATACACCTTATAGGAATTCGTTGTTCTTATCGAATAATTTACTAAACTTAAAGTCAATCAAATGTGATCTATTCAAAAAATACGCCGTTGGTAAATAAAACGAGGACCCACCATTTCAAAAAATGCAGTAAGTAAGTAATAATTAGTTTAAAAACATAAAAAGAAGAAAATTCGATACTTTAGTGACCAATACCACAAAGTAGGTTAAACTTGTATTAAAGGCTAAGGACACATAAGTAGGAATTGAAACCTATACAAAACAGTAATTGAAACACCGACCACAAGCTCTTTAAGCCCTTAATCACTGTAGGTAAAAAAATAATGATTGAATGTACCTACCACCAAAATATGTGTGTTTGTTAACATTAAATAATAATTAAAATAAATAAATAAATGCGGACAACATCACATACATTGCTCTGAACCCAAAGTAAGTAGCTAAAGCACTTGTGTTATGGAATTCAGAAACAACGAAGGTACCACAAACACCCAGACCCGAGGCAATGTAGAAAAGTTGGTTTCTACATTGACTCGTCATCTCGACACCTTGAAACCGGTGCGTACGCCACTCGACCACGGAGGTCGTCTAAAACATTTTACGCAAAACGAATAATCAGATTTTGATGTGATTTAACTGTATTATAGCTTAGATGTCATAGTGATACATTAGATACGCCAACAAAGTCAAAGGTCTAGTGGATAATATTTTAGGTTGTAATTTCTTTACCATGTGATTTTTTATGGAAAGTGTACAAAATTTTAAATAAATAAATACTTCGTTTTAGTATAGGGGTGTTCATCGAACTGAATTTTAACTAAGTGACGAAATAACCTTCGTTATTTTATTTGCCGCTACTTAAATCTGGTCAAAAAATGTAAAAAGGGCGTTGGCGTTGCAGCTTTAAATAAATTACTATAACTCTGTTAAATGTTGGGAGAAAACTTGACCTTTATTAAGAATCAAACGACAGGTCGTAAAAAAAATCCCGAACAATAATGAACATGGTCTTCTGATAGTCTCTATCCTTTAATAATCTTCAGGATCTTTTGGATTCTGGTATATTGTACTGTACATGAGTTATTTTCACTTACGAGTACCACCATGAAACGCTTACCCGTTAATTAGCTGGCTCCTTAGTGACATTCGACCAGGGGCCCGACGCCGCTATTTTAAGTCAGTGAGTGGCAGGTTAATAAGCGTTCCAGTGTACTTGTTTTTGTGCCTAATTTTCGTATTCAGATAATTTTAGTTTAATGACAAATGTACACCTACTTGCCACTGTTGTCATTGTAGGATTGCAAGTGACTGTTCTTATCTGAATACGAAAATTAGGCACAATAACAAGTACAGTGGAACGTATATTAACCCGCCACTCACTGACTTAAAATAGCGGCATCGGGCCCCTGATTGTCAAAACATCTGTTCAGCTTACGAATAAAATTACACAGAGCTTATATCTGTCATTTAAGAAATGACGTCATTACAAGATACTCGCAGGTTATTGGAAAATTAGGAACAAGATAATATTTACTTTTAATCATTCTTAATTGAATCCACGAGTAGGATACACGTGGAACCGGCAAAAACTGTAGACATTAATAAATATAAAAATGTAGGAAACTTTTAGGAAAATGTTTTAATATTGTCTTTGCTTCTTATAAAAATATAGTATCTAGGACCTACGTACATTAACGACTACAAGTTTGGTTAAGTTAGCGGAAGAAAATCTAATGTAAACTTAGGTTTTTAGATTGAAATAATATATTATGCAAAATAATGAACAACTAAAAAAAACGTAGCGTTAAAAACACAAAGGGTAAAAACGATAATGTCAATATGAAATATAATTAATTTAAGTCATTTGTTTGTTTTTTAAGTGATATTTCTTTTGTATTTATTTTTTAATTGTGTCACCATATTTGTGCCAGTATTATTATAATAAGACAGTAATTAAGTACATAAATAATGAAAAAAATAAAACATTCATACATTTATGTAACAAACGAAATACACAGTATACGTTCTCACTTACTGTAAGCCCGATTGGATTACAACAAACCGTAAAGCAGAACCCTCTACTTAAGATACAGACATTCTAATAAAAACAAATTGAATAGCCAAATCGGGGCAGACCCTAACTCTACATGACACGTCATTTTCTTACATCCCCCCTTAAACTTTGAAGTGGCCAATGACAGGATTTGCGGGACCCACATTCTCTCAACGATTTCGTTCCCTTTTCAAATAGAAACAAGGATGAAATGCGTGTGACGTCACTATTCTTTCTGGCTAGGATTTTTATGAACATGAATGGCAAGTAATCGTTAGTTTTTTTATTGATGCCAGTATGTAATGTATTAGATACTGTGTTATGCATCCTTAACGTCCGTATTTTTTATTTACATTCCCGCCTTAAGAGGAAAGGGGAGCGTAGAGACTTTTAAAAATTCGGTTTTTGAAGAAAGTATTGCTGTCGATCTAATCCCCCCCGCCCTCTAATTCGTGCGATAAGGACAACTGCAGCTCAGACCGAAAAACTGACGAAAAATCAAGGTTTGGCTCTCGTCTATTTTCTCCCCCAATTCTTAACCAATTTAAAAGATATTTCATATACTGCATAAGAAAAGAATATTCTGTGCCTCTATATTTTCCTTTTTTTAATAATCGTTGCCAAATTTGAAAAAAAACGCCTCTGAAAACTGCGGTCAAAATCGGCACTTTTTAGAAGGTTCTAGTTTCTTTAAATATAATTTATTTTAAAAAGGAAAAAATAGGGGCATAGATCTAGTTCATATTTATATTACTGCAAAAAATCATAGCCCTCAGTTCAGAAACCAGCGAGAAAGCAGACGAGAACGTTTGTATGGAGAAAAGTCCACTCCCCTTTCCTCTTAAACTTTGAAGTGGCCAGTGACAGGATTTGCGGGACCCAAATTCTCTCAACATTTTCGTTCCCTTTTCAAGTAGAAACAAGGATGAAATGCGTGTGACGTCACTATTCTTTCTGGCTAGGTGTTCTTTATGAATATGATCGAAATGACATTAGGTAACACTATTTTATATGTAGGCATCTAGGCACCCTTAACGTCTATATTGTTTTTACATTCCTTCCTTAAATTATGATGTGGCCAATGATAAGACAGTATTTTCTGTCAATAGTTTTGTTCCCTTTAAAAAAAGTCGGTTAAAAATAAAGAATAATTACTGACCATCCATATATTTTATATTAGTTAAAATGAATTTCATAACTATGACAAGCTCTGCTTAGCTTGGGATCAGATAACCGTGCGTGAGTTGTCCCAGGATATTATTATTATTAAGAGTGTGTATGATTGATACTTGTATTCCATATAAGTATGCAAAAAATGTTTAAAAAAATACTAATTAGTAACAGAATAAAAATTCCATAATATACTTTTTACCAACAGTTTAACAATACAAGGTTTTTTTATCATCTGTAGATCAATCCTAGAGTTAAATATTCCTCAGGTACGAAATATATTTTAACACTACATTGGCTTCATTCCGTTCTCGGTCTTCAATTTAATTGATATCTGGCTTATTCAACTCTCAGCCTTGAATAACAATAATTGAATAAAATATTAGACGGAACATGAAACCCTAATAACATTTAGAATTAATTAAATTTTAATCTGACGTGTCATACTTTCCTGTAATCCTTTTGGGTCAACTTATCTGAATTAAAATTATTATTAATTGCATGCGTATTTTACGAAAGTTTATTATATTAATAGAATTTCATCTGATATTTATGAAAATGTCATTGTGAGAGTTAGGAAACCATCATCATCATCATCTCCCGAGCCTTTTTCCCAACTATGTTGGGGTTGGCTATAACTATTTGGTAAAAATTTAATAAAAAAAAACCGGTTTCTACACAATTTTTTTAAGTTTTTCATTTTGCATGATTTGTTTAGACTACATAAAAACTCATGTTTAAACTACATACATACATATAGTGTTAGTGACCCTGACTGCTATACCGGAGGTCGTGGGTTCGATTCCCACCCAGGACAAATGTTTGTGTGATGAGCACGATCATTTGTTCTGTGTCTGGGTGTAATTTATCTATAATATGTATGTATTTTAGAAATATATAAGTATGTTTATCAGTTGTCTGGTTACCATAACACAAGCTCTGCTTAGCTTGGGATCAGATAACCGTGTGTGAGATGTCCCGAAATATTATTATTATTAATTATTAACCTAAAAATATCTATTTTTCACCTTTATTTATATGAATACAGTTTTCAATTGCTGACAAAAATTGTTTTTTTTTTTAAACGATACGGTAACTTATATAATATAGAGTATTTATGAATTAGAATAAAACACTTTAGATGCAATATATCTCGACACGTGTTTTTATAGGTATTAATAATTTAACATTAAACAAAACCCCGATAACTCATTCTCAACTAATCCGTATTGGCACCGAGTATCTCGATTAAAAATAACGCAATCATTACTCGATATAATTAGATCGATTGCTCGTTAAGTCCACACAACTTGGCAACAGCTAATCCCCGCTTGATACACACACATCACGTATCGTTCTCCTTAAGTCACGCCAAGGAGGTTGAATAGCATACAGCCTCCTTATTCAGGGACATGTAATCGCGTAAAAATATACGTTAGGGACGTTTTGTTTGAATTATGTGTTCAGCCAGTCGTTTATAACTGTCCCTTTGTGGGCCAAGACCTTTCGTATGAAGGAGTAGGCATTAATCATCAGACTGCCCTATCAAGATATGTTTCCGGATTTTGGTACTGTATTTTCGGTAATTCGAAGAATAAAAATATATTTTTATTGTAAGAGAAGTATTTTATTGCGGTCAAATGTTTATTTTCTTATTTATTTAATAGTTGTACTGCTGTTAGCCTGGTTCCACTTTATCGTACTATGTCAAAAAATATTAATTACACAAAATTGTAGACAAAAAAATATGTTCACTTTTAATCCTATTGAAACAAAACAAAAAAACTAATGTACAATTTTTTTTACATTTTATTTCATCGAATTATAAAATGGAATAAATGGAAACAAAAATATAAAATGGAAACCACACCATTAGCTAAATTTAGACTTACATAATATAAAAGTAAAACTTAAATTCGTTTGGCCTAGATATTTTTAATCCCAACTAACTCCCGAAGTTTGGCCGGTATCAAATCGATACTCGATACTTGCTCTCGATAGCAATGCCGTAAGTAATTAAACTCATTAATTCTCTAATACTGCATATTACTGTTCTGCAATGTTGCGGTGCTAGCGGTCAATTTCAGTGGTTTTAACTTCATATAACACCGGTTAGTGGTCTGTTCCGTATCACAGGAATCACGTCATGAATTGTTTCATTATGACTTGCGGGAAGTTAGGGCTGCTCGGACGTAATACTAGTTGCAATTCATTGAGAATGATATCTCCCTTAAAATTTCGGCTCGCTTAACGAGCTGCCCAGCTTGTCCTACAACCCACACACGCTAGGACCTGTAGACACTGAGTGCTGGGCTGGAGAAAAATCTAATGCCATTGATCCAAACGCTAAGTAGATGTTAAGAAAATTGATTATTACAGATCGTATTCACTTTCTGAAAATAGCTGTAGATGACCCATGATGAAAAAATAATTAACCTCGTTTAATATTTTGCATATAATGAATCACTCACCCATTCCTTTTATTAAGCGGTGGTAGGCTAGTTTGAGTAGGTAATAGAACAGGCAATTAGACCAGCCTTCTTGACCATTACTCAAAAGATTCCTGTTTCGCATCGCACAAGCGCTTAAAAGCCAAATTGGCGATCCCAATTTGTACAGCGACCAACGACCAAAATTTCCTTTCACGAATCGTGACTAAAACTTCAATATCGGATGTCTGCAAGCCTTGTACGTGTTACGTATAAACTGATGCTAGAATGCTTTGCAGCGCTGCAGCGCTGTATCCACTAAGATCATAACTTTAACCTTTCAAAGTTGTCTGCGTTGGGATTGAAACTAAACGATGTAACGTGGCCACTGGCGCATTTAGCGCTGTCATGGCTATTGTTTTAAGTTATTTGTGATATTTTTAAGTGGTTAAAATGGAAGGGTTTTTGTATTTACCGGGAATGTGCTTTAAATAGAAGGAGTATTTATATAGTGATTATTGTTTTTTATTTATTTTTGTTGGAAATATATTTAATCCCGACATTTGCTCTAGTGCAGTGTGAGTACTCAATGCTACTACATTATACTTAGAGTGGCTGTTGTAAAAAAAATCTTTAGATTTTACAATTATTATTATGTATACATAGCTTGTAGCTACACAAGGGCGAATTTAACAAGTTCATCTTGTTTTCGTTTAGTTGTAAGGCTACTAATCATTTCATTTTGAGTGTCTGCAGCGTAATTATTAAGTCTGTAATTATAGAATTTATGTAAATTTAATTCAAATTATTCATGAATAAGTGATTTTAAGCTGAAACCAGACGAGTACGTAACATGCTTAAAGTCTTACGTTTATAGACGTTTAAAATCAAAATACTGTTTTTCAGACTTAATAATTATATTCATACACCAGACAAATTTATTTAAATTATGTAACAACAAATGTAGCCTTGGCCGCTAGTATTAAATATGAGCTAATTTAGACTCGCACGATATGATATAACTTTAAATATAAAGACCTGCTAAAAGCGTGACTAAAACATATTAAATAATGTAACAAATAAATAACAAATTAAGTAACAAACTACGCCTATAATATACAGGGTGTTACCGGAAGGTTATATCTATCTAAAAGGGGTAAACAGTACATCTGTATTAGAGTCTGTTCACAACATTTCGGGTCCCAATGAGTAAATTAATGTTAAAAATGATAATGATTTTTAGCATCAATATTCGACTTCAAAAATCATAAGATATTGACCCTCGTAGTTTAAAGACGTTTGTTATGATTTTTGGTGTCGAAAGCATGAAATTATTTAGTTAATTATTTTGAGCAGATTTTTTTTTTTTTTAATTTCATCACCTCTTTTGGAATTATATAACCGTTTGGTAACAGACTTTATCCAGTTTTATAATAAAAAAAAATGTTAAATAAGAAATTTCTTATTGATAGAAAAGGTATGTCATAAAATAATTATTAATACAACGTACTGATGTTTTGATATTCTTCCTTTATATTTCAAGAATTAAGATGACAGAGAAAAACAAACCAAAGATAACAAAGGGATTAAAATCTGAACAGCTGTGTTTGTGCGATAGTGCGATTCGATTTTGTCTTGTTACAAAAGAATAGCAATATTTTCTCATGTAAGTGCATGCTTATTTTTGTATTTTATCATTCGATGTTTTATTATTTAGATGCTCTCTTTGTATTCCATCAGAGATATAAGATACATTATACTAAAGCGAAATTCACAACAACATTTAAAAATATTCGAACGACATAAATATTTTTCTCAACACACATTTTTACAATTTATCATTCATATCTTAAATTTTTAATTTATAACAGCAACTAATGTGTAAAATTCGTATACAGATACTAGTAAATAACTTTAGCACGTATTTAAATTCTGAACAGAGAATTTTAAACGTTTAGTTTACTCGTTCAAATATGTGTCATGAGCAAACCGAGAATGCTTTGTCGCGTTACGGTCCATTGAAGTGGTGTCACGGATAGAAAGACTCAGTTGCGTTTAGTTAGACAACAGATGAGCTTTCTATATTACATTATGTCTGAACATTGTATTTTGGACTTTATTAGCGTGGATTAGGGATGATTATTAGGTGTTGGACCTGGATACAGTGTTTATGGTAATTTTGTTGTCATCGTTGTCATTTGTTTTCAATCGCTCTATGAGGAGTTCTAAAGATTAATCTATCAATAAATGATTAAATATGCTGATAATCGATTTGTAAAAAATGAGGAGGTGTTTTATGGCATGATTTTTTTATGTTTATTGACAATACTGTTGATTTTTTTTTTAAATGTTGCAAGAATGTTCTGTTTTGTATTCATTAATCTGATTACAGCTTCGTTTTCACAAGAATTGGAACTTTTCAACATAAATAGACTACGCTCTATATAAAACTACTAACTCCAACTGCAGTCACACTGAAAACAGAAAATTTATTTTCAGGAAGGAAAAATAAAGCTGTAGAAATAAATCTAAAATTAAAGCGTATCTAAGCGGATAAAAATCTATTACGCAAAAAAATGTGACGTCACTCAAAGTAGAGCTGGCTGCAGCTGTGGATATTTTAGCCTGACACTTGAACGCTGCGAAAAATATAATGCAATTAAATTATGACTGGTTTCAACCGGCCACTTTGTCCACATAAAAGGGTTTTTCACTCAATTATAGCAAGTCGGTTCAAGTTTAGACCGCAATTAAGATTTTAAATATTGAATTTTGTATTTTAAGGTAGTTAGTGATATGTCTTCTTTGTATTATTGTAAAAGATTCTTCTCTCTTACGGTAGGTACGGTGAAAAGCAAATGTTAAGCAGTTTATAGTAAAAGAAAATTGAACATACGAGTTTAAATTAGAAGATGTCAATGTCAAAGTCTGGCGATAAATATGTGACCGTCTATGAAACAAATTCATCAATACATATGCAAAAAATAAGGACGTATAAGAAATTTAGCTAATGCTTCTGATTTCCTTTTGATTTTTCTTTTGACATTTTGATGTTACTCGATTCGTTTTATTATTCGAGTAGATAATATTGGTTTACTTGTAGCAAGGTTAAAAATTTTGAACCAAATGCTTGCGAAGGGGAGAATCCGTGAAAAAAAAATTAAGCTGCTTAGTCTTATCTCGTTTTTGATGTATAATTGACCGGAAAATCTGGTAGACAGCAAAAGTTATTAATCTTTTATCCGGTTTAATTAATTTTATTTTCCTGAGTAGGAAGACGATTAATTGACGATACTGACTTCATCAATCATAGACATGATTGACATGTAGTATTTTTGCACTTGTTTTTAATTAAATAATAACCACTTACTGGTTTAGTAGGTATAATGAATAAAGGTAGTAACAACCATCTCGATAAGGGAAGTTTATACAGAATAAATACACAGACAGTCAATAAAATTATAAAAAACCCTCTTTTTGAGTTAGGGATTAAAAAATATAATGCCCAATGACCTTGGATGGTAAGGTCATTAATTTGTGTGTCATAACTCATTTAAGTATATTATACATTTCGGATGCATTTTGCTTATCTTACCACTCACTAAATTATTTTAAAATTTATAAAAATTCACAACCCATCTATTTTTATTTATCCCAACAATTTATAGAAATAGAATACACGAAAGACCAACGACCTCACTAAATGTACAAAATAATATTAATTTAATATAAATTTGATCAAAGAAGCCAATCCAAATCCACAAGGTATTTATTTTAAAGTCAAATTAATTTAATTTTAAATATCTTTAAATCTTCGCATTTCATATTCGAATTGGCTTCAATTTCATTAGCGTTAGCACTCTAATCTCCCTGATCTAAGAATCTAAGAAATTATTTAAATGTATTTAAGATGTTATTTTCTGAGCACTTTAGGAATATTAAATAATTTACTTAATATAACAAACGGTGCTTTAAAACTTCAACGTATAACTGTTAAAATTGTTTGCTTGAAATCAAATTTTCAAGAGTTCACTGACACGTAATATAAATACTTTAATGAATGAAACGTATGTTATCATAAAGTTGTTTAAGCTTGAAAATTAATTCATTATTTTAAACGTTCTCGTTTACTGGTTTTATATAATTTTATGTCGTTTTCAAAGGTATCGCATTCTGCAACAAATTATTTAAAAGAAAGAGTTAACCCCTTCCTTTTTTTCAACCCTCCTAATCTCTTGAGTTGATTAACTAGATCATCATACTTTCTTCTACTTAAATTTGTAACAGGCGAAAAATATCCTAACCATCTTCTTACAAAGGTTTAAAACAAATTGTCTACCAATTCACACAAAATTTAAACAATAAACACTGTTAGGGTTACAATTTTAATTTCAAATCCAATATTTCATGAAACAAAACAATTACACCTCTTCTGTAGTAAGTTAAGTAAAACCCTTTATCAAATGTCAGGTGTGGTGAATGAAACGTGCCGTGTGGTTTTCTACTTTGAATAAGATCGTTTTCACATAATCCGATACGATACTGTATCGTATCGATGTCCGATACGAATATCGTATCAGCTGGTATAAACCAGCCTAAAAATGTCCCACAGCTGGGCACAAGCCTCTTGCCATATAGAAAAGGCATGATCATTGATCACGATGCTTGTTTCTTTTGCGGATTGGCGATTTCAGGTCCCAATTTTGGAAACCAGGTTTCTTCACGGCAAGAAAAGAATTAGGCTAATCCGATATTCGATATCGGAACTGATAATGTAGAAAGAACAGGTACAAAGTACTACATGTTTCATTATATTTTACTTGCCCCTGATATCGTATTGGAGTCCAATACCGATATCGTATCGGATACTGTGAAAACGCTCTAAGGCAGTTCTTCTCAGACACAGACTAAGTAGAAGCCAGTGCGTTAATCTTACTTACAAAAATAAATTATCTACATTTAAATTATCCTGTGCGTAGTTCAATTGTTAGGTGTAAGTATTAAACATTTAAGATCAATCAATTGGGTTTGGTTATTGATTTAAATGCGATATATTTAAATAAATTAGTAACCATATTTTCATGCTCGAGTTCAGAGAAATATTTGCAAATAATATTGTCAAAATATGAGTTATTAGAATTTCTATTTCAACTGACGGTCACAAATTCTAACAAGCTACGTAATTAGATTAATAAAAAATATACTTGCATCTATTATGGCCAGTTTGTGTATCGCTGTAAGATAAAATCTGCTTGTGTTAAGACTACTATTTAATCTGCACCTACAGGTTAATTTACATTGTTATAGTTATCACTCAATAAATATCTTAAAGAAATAACAAAAAAACAAACATTCATGTACTGTAGGCAAACAGTTTTCCCAGCGGAGACATAATTTGACCTTGTTCCAGAACGGTCATTCTACTACCAAGTAATTTGTCAAATATTTTGATAAGCACGTCAAGAATTTGTGTAACAATTCAAAAATCTTCACATAAGTAAAGAATAAATACTTCAGTAAATGTACTTACAGTTATGCATGAATATTATGTATACACATAGCGAAATTGTAAAGCCAGAAATTCCTGTAGCACCTCATGAAAAAAAAAAAATTACATGCACTGTTTTGATAGTTTGTGCATAACATATTTTACAATACCATTCTAGAATTAAAAAGAAAATAATTTCAAAGTTGCGAAGTGTACATTTGACTATTATTTTGCGGCTAACCGTACAATTCTGTTAACAATTTTATGAAATAGGAAGATAATTTCAAAGTCTAAAGTCAACCGGCACTTGATTAAGATTAACGGATTAAGCCGAAGTCTTCCTAAGACCTGAGGCTGACAGAGTAAGGGATTATTATTAATGGACCAACTAACGGGCTATCTGACAGTTCTAGTGTAGCCAACACCCCGTATAAGGGCCGGACTTCACTAAAAACGAGATGAGCAGAGCGGAGCAGAGCGGAGCACAGAAAATTTCTTAAATAAAACATAGAAAGTAAAAAAGAATTCGTTATTCAGGCCCGGCTACACAATGAAGTTTGAATATTGAAATATTACTAGATAGTTTTCATCGCGGTTTATATTTTGGTTTTAGTTCCAGACGTTTCGACACTTTTCTTATTGTCAAAACGTCAGGGAAATTAAAATCCGTAATAGTAGTTTTATTTTAATGTTTAGCCTCAGAAATAATTATTTAAACTTCAGGCTGCCCGTGACCATGGCACCTGCAAAGGTGTTGAACATCGGGAATTAAAATTTAAAATAAACCGAAAAAATCGGTAAAAAGTAATTTTATTTCAATATTCAAAGTTCGTTGTGTAGCTGGCTCTGAATATCGAATTCCTAATGGTTATTTAAAAACCTTCTCCGCTCCGCTCGTCTCAGTTTCGGTGGAGTCTGGCCTAACTCTACAGAGCGGCATAAAATTAAACGGGTCTAATAAATGTATTGTTAAATTGAGACCAATTAATTCTATAGACTCAGGACCGGGCTATCTCATTATTTTGGGTACGGGTATCTTAAACGTCAATGTATTTGTTTGGGACAGCTAATCTTTACCGACACTGTCTTTAAGCTGGACTGAGCAAAAACTTGTAGACAATAGAGTTGAGAATTCAGACTATTTAGCTGACATTGGCACTTAATTGATGACCAATAGGAAAATTAAACAATTTTCAGCGGCATCTCATTAAAACTTACACCCCAAAATCTGGACAGTAACTATATACATAATTTGAAATGACGACGGTCAATCAGTCACTTTATTCAAAAACTGTATTCGTCCATCTTTTGGGGTTATTGTTTAATAATAAAACTAAAACAGTGCATAGAAAAATTGCAGATACAAAAAATCTAAATGACACTGATTACCTAATGCTTAGTTAGGTCTCCATTCTGAACCTTTCATAGTCTAGTTTATTTACAAAATCTTCATCTAACTCTTGTTTCATATCTATTGATTGAAACAAAACTTTGTTTGAAACATGTTCAGTAGAGACTGGCCTATTTTCAGAAGGGTAACAGCCCTAACAGCCTCAAACCTGAATCTTTGATAATAGCGAGATGAGAGCGCGATAAATCTCACTTCATACGTCAGTTTCCCCGTGACTAGAATATCAAATAGTTTATAGATTTGAATCTTTGTTTTTCACTGCATATAGGTAAAGCATTTTTCGGGTAAAACATGACTGTTACAATGTATAAATAAGGGTTTATAGATTATATTATTATTTAATTATTATACCAATAACAAATAAACATTTGGTCTGCATTTTTCTTTTTGGTTTCACATTTTCTCAATTGTGACTTTTAATCATTTATTTAATGATTAATTTACACACAGTAGTCTAAAAATATAACATAAATATTTATATATTTTTTGTTTAATATATTGTAGAATGTTTAATGGCAATCTAATTTTCTTGAACCACATTTTAAAACGTGATTTCTACAATGTTACAGATTATGGTGTGACCAAAAGTAAGGCTGAAAAGGTAGTTACAATAGATTGCTGGCCTTATGTAGACTCTATAGGTATGTTACCTTATCATAATAAAACGCTCCTAAATTAACTTAAAGTGGGGTCGCCTATAATTTTGATCAACGATAACACACCTCGCTTGCCAAAGCATTGGCCATATGCTCGGAAAGTTTTTGAGCAGAAATGACAAAACCTTTTTCATACTTTATGTATATTAGAGATCTTTAATACGGAGATAAAATAAGGCTCGTGGCTGAGTGTGAACTGTATGGTTGAACGATAAAGGTTAAGCCTCGCATGCCGTGGTTTGACTGTGGATGGGTGACCATTTGTAAACATTCCAAAACCCATCGCCATGTTACGGAAAGCGTTTTAAACCGTTGATCCTGACTGCTATAAATTGATCTTTAGTAGTCGTTGAGGAATAATAGTAGGTATCGACAATACCCAAAAATATCTAACAACAAACATAAAAACAATAAAAGAAAAAAACATTGAGAACCTCCTCCTCTTTTTAATGTCGATAAAAAATACCCGTTGCTCTATGTCTTACAAAGTAACAAAAAAGTATTTCTTTAATTATAAATATCCAGTTTTCTCAAAGGTTCTACATAGAGTCTGTTATTTCTCCCTATCGATTTGAACTCTGAAGGCTATAAAAAATAATTTTAATGGCCTGGCAACTAATTTCCCTCTTTTTCCACATGTGATTTAGAGCAACCTTCCTCAAACGACCGCTAATTACAGCAGCTTATAACGTAACCTATAAGCGTTGAATATTTTGTTCCACTTCTTTAAACGACATCAAAATGAAAAGGTTGTTTTCTCTATTTAGCTACATTTTTTGGTGTTTGTCACAAAATGTACCATTTTTAGGGTTCCGTACCCAAAGGGTAAAACGGGACCCTATTACTTAGACTCCGCTGTCTGTCTGTCCGTCTGTCTGTCTCCAGGCTGTATCTCATAAACCGTGATAGCTAGAAATCTGAAATTTTCACAAATGATGTATTTCCGTTGCCGCTATAACAACAAATACTAAAAACTGGCCAAGTGCGAGTCGGACTCGCGCACGAAGGGTTCCGTACCACAGTCGTATGAGAGCCCCCTTAAATATTTATTTTATGTGGTTTTTAGTATTTGTTTTTTGGGAACGGAACCCTAAAAACCACATAAAATTAATATTTAAGGGGGGCTCTATTTAAGGGGGGATAAAAAACTGGCCAAGTGCGAGTCAGACTCGCTGACTCGCACTTGGCCAGTTTTTTATCATATATTTCAGGTACAATACGGGTATACGTAGCGGTATTATTAGTATTTAAACGGGCGGAGAGAAAATAGCACGTAAGAATTTCCATCTACTTAAAGCTAATTATTTTTGCTTATAAATTAGTCTTCTTCAGCCTAGCTATTTTCCAAGATATATTATGTTGAGGTCAGCGTCCAGGCTTACCGGATTAACCTGAGTGCGGTATTTTACAAGGAGATTCCGACTATGTGACCTTTATGTTTAACACCAATTATTTCACTGGAGAACACAGTATCACAATACATACATATATCACAATAAATAATTTAAAATTTAAATTAATATTGGTATCTGTACCTAAATACCTCTTGACGATCAATTAATAACCAACAAAAAACTACTTATAAATTGCATGACTCTCGATTCTTAATCATTAAAATCTACAAGTTTTGACGACAACCTTGTGGCATTGAAGACGTATTGCCGGAAGCATACCTCGTCCTTTTTACACCGCAGGGGATAAAAAGCGAATAAGGAAAACTACCACATTCACTTAGAATTTTTTGAAGTTATTTACATGAGCGAATTGTTAAAGTACTTTGTTATGAATATACCTAGTTACTGAATCTATCCATACTTTTCACCAACTAAAAATAAATATCAGTATGTTTTTTGCAATATAAAGTTTACTGTATTTAAAATACAATTTTATTTAAACTTATTTAATTTATTACGAGTATTTTATATACCAAGCGATTAAATTATTAATGGTAACAGTTATAATCATAAGATGCTTGATTTTGGTAGCTACTGTTAAGGTTTTCCATTTTAGTATTCAATATTTTTGAATTTTATTCATAAACACAATCATTCACTCGTAAGTAGCCTAATTAATCACCATCAATAATTATCTACACAACATTATCATGGATTAAAATAAAAACAAAACAATCACTCTAAAACAACACAGTAATTCTGTATCAACGGAATGATTAAAAAAATAATAATTATATTAATTTTATTTTATCATCGTTAAAACTAATAAATAAATAAATAAATTGCCTCCTTCAATTTAGATGACAACCATATTTTAAATCAATATTTTTTTATTTATTTATCGAATCAAATTTATAAAAGGAAATCAATTTAAATGTATAAATTGATTCCCGCTTGAAGATATTTATCACAATTTTCGTAACAGATTTTAATTAAATTGGTCCGCTTTTGTCTTTAAGTTAATCAGGAAATTGGAAAATATTGTAACGCGTAAATGATAAGAAAGAATGGTTGTCCGTTCATTCAGGTATAAAATCATATTTATATTTTATGAACCGGTTTGGTTTTACAAGGTATAAGTTTATCTATTTAATTCATCATAAAAAAAATATAAAAATATGTATAAAACACCACATTATTACGTTTCGAATATAATATTGAGTTAATAATACCGACTAAAAAGAATTAATTTGTGTGTATTGGTGCGCTAACTTTTAAAATTAGATAAGTTATAGTTCGTCATTACCAAAGCCGAATTATTTATTTAGTAAAATTATAAAATTGTACGGGAATTCATAAAAACAAAAGATATTTTAAGTTTATTGTTATGAACAGACGTTAAAAATATGATTTAGCAATTTATCAATTCAAAATAATTTATACAACGTAACGAACAGCCGCAAAAACCCCGAAAAACTTCGTACGGAAAATACACACGAAACATAAAAATTCCTAACGAAACTACATCAATAAAATTCATCACGAATAAAGTGACTTTACTCACCGTGAAGCGGAAGAAATATCCCACTTTTACAATCGAACACATCGCTCACAAGCACAACTATAAACACAACCGACAAAATAAGAAACTCTTCAAATTTCCTAACAGTTTTCGGTGCACTCACAAAGTTCCTACCGACTTCAAAAACCTCGGTCATCATTAATTCATACTCACAAAAACTTTTTTATTCATCAACGTTTACGTCATTGACTACATTTTATTTCGTTTGTAGGTTAATGAAACATCGTCTGTTAGCGGCTTGGATATATTCGTGTGCACTCT
This sequence comes from Autographa pulchrina, assembly GCA_905475315.1. NCBI lineage: Eukaryota > Metazoa > Arthropoda > Insecta > Lepidoptera > Noctuidae > Autographa > Autographa pulchrina. Next base: position 12,358,295 of record FR997771.1, on the reverse strand, counting down.
CCGAATGCCGCGTTCACACTACGTAAGGGCGTAACTTACGGGTCCTTACTGCGCTTGCGTGAAACCGAGTGACTCTTCTCCCTGACAGACTTATTCACGAGTTAATTAATATATCAACTTTTCTCCGCCCCCCTTATATTAACTGTCACCTTTAATAAAATATTTTGGCTTACTGACTTTTCCCTCTAGGATGAGTTGAGTACGAAATTTGAAATAAAATTAGCACTGACACTGCTAAGGCACCAATTAAAAGGCTAATAAATTAATCTACAGTGTCCGCTGTCTTGACGGGACACTTTAGACTTCTACGCTAATTACAGTTTCTTACGTATTTTGCTAATCCGCTCGTTTATTTATATAAAGTTTTCGGTTCGGACCCATTACTGAGTAGCATGATCGATTACATTAATGAAAATAAACAAATTAAAGTTCAAAACTTTCCTATGCCTATCTGGTAGGAGACGTGACTCGAAATACAAATACTCAGTCCTGAGTAAGGCGCTATTCTGTAGAATTCGTTTAGCGACTCGATTTTTTCGGTTCACCTCTTATTTTTCCAGATGAAACTTAGAAATATATTTGTTTGTCTGTTTAGTACGTGCGATGTTTAGGTGAACAAGCTTTAGATCTACAGATCTGATAAAGAATATTGTATTTTATACAATGCAGAAAATTGATTAAGGTATTGACGAACTCCGTGGTCGAGTGGCGTACGCACCGGTTTTCAAGGTGTCGCCAGCTCTGAGGTCCCGGGTTCGATCCCCGGACGGGTCAATGTAGAAAACCACTTTTCTACATTGTCCCGGGTCTGGGTGTTTGTGGTACCTTCGTTGTTTCTGAATTCCATAACACAAGTGCTTTAGCAACTTACTTTGGGTTCAGAGCAATGTATGTGATGTTGTCCGCATTTATTTATTTATTGTGTAAAGTATCAATCTTATCTTGATACTGGATGATGAATAAAAATAAACAAATTATTTGGATTATAAGTGCATCATTTAAAAGTTCTGGTACAACATTTTGACTTTGACCGATGGAGTAAGGATTTGTCGTTGATTTCCACAACTTTAGGTCCCAGTCCGGTCTTATTTGAAAAAGTATTTTTTTTAAATAAACCTCACAGGTTTTATCTATATGAATATGGATATTATTATATGAGCGTATAATAAAACGCTTATTTTAGGTTGAGGTTTTGCCTACTCAATCATTATTATTATTATTTTCAGTCCATGCTGTCCCACTGCTGGGCAAAGGCCTCCCGCCCTTCCTTCCGTTCTTCTCTATTTAGGGCAAACGTGCCTACTCAAACTAAAAAGATATTTGTACGCATCATTGTAGATATTCAATGAATATTCAATTAAAGATCAAATTGAATTATATTACCACAAGCCTCAAATCCAGTGACCTTATTAGGTATTAGCCTAACAATATAATCATAATTCCTGTACCTTCATGCGTGTTAACACCGAGTATTGCTTACGCACTGATGAAATTATAGATCTATTGTCTTCCCTGTCCGGCAAATTAGGCTGATATTATGGTCATTGAACAGGAATGCAAAAATCTAAGCAAGATCCTGGATTAACTTCCTAGGTGGCAGATGCTGTTGTAATTTGCGGTTTAAAAATCTTCCTTTTTAATAAATGTTTTAGGGCTACACATAACTGCAAATTCGCATCGCATCGCAAATATTTTGTTGCTTGCTTTCTATTTTGAATTTTATTTCGAGCATCAAATTCTAATTATTATAAAACGTAAATATGAATACATCTAACAGTATAAAATATGCTGCCACCCTTCTGGGCACGTTTCCCGCCATTGACAAGGATGACGATGAATTTTTTTACGCGTTATAGTTTTATTTATTTAGATGAGATCTAATTTAAGTATAGTTGTAATTGTTTGTTGTGATAAATAAATAAAATATTGATCACAAAAATATTTTTTTATATTCATATCATACCTATCTAGTTAAAATTCATGAATTGAGAATTTTCGAAATTTCCCCCAACCACAAAACAATTGAAACCCGGCACTCATTTTGTCCCATTCAGAAAAACTCGAAATTGTCACAAAATGAGCGTCCGCGGCCGTATTGTTGTATCTTAATGTCGCTTCGTATTTCATACCGCCCACACTCTCGTCACCGCCGACATTACGACTATCTTTCCTCGTTTGTAAGTCTGACACTTGTTCCTTTATTTCTCATGCCTCTTTCCCTTTCGTCTCGCTCTTTGATGCATCAAACACCTTTTTTTTGTTTTTGTGCGAATAATGGATGCTTTTGATGGAATGCGATTTTCAAGGGGAGGAGTGTAATTAGAGCTTAATGGTGGCTTAAATTAATCTTCTTTTTGTACTATTATTTATAGCTAGTTGGGTCTATTACACTTTTCATTATTAATTTCCACTTATAAAAATAGAACAAAAAAAATAATTTAGCTCAAAACCATCCACAAACTTGAAACAAATTATATCAATATTCGAGTTACAGATATTGAATTTTGCCGTGTTATATGTTATTAGGTTCAAAATCCACGATTCTTTGTTGAAAATTGTTCACCACGCCACACAAATTGGATAGCCCGTCTGTAATGCGACTGAATGTACAGATTACGCCGGACGCGGATCACTCGCGGAGGCCTTTATTTGTGTAACCCAGGATGACAACTGATATATCCTTTATACTGTTTCCTCCCAGATATCAGTGTGAACCAGTTCCAAACAAAACAAATGAACGCCACATTGTTTTGCCGACTCTGCATGTTTTTGCATGTTAATGGTTTATGTAACAATGCACACAACATGGAAAATCCTAGTGAGGATTATACTAGAACATTTAATTCAGAAATTGTACTTTGTTGGCAGCGTTGAAGCGTGATTAGAACTTTAGACCGATTTAGTAATTTTCTCACTTGATTGCATGTGGTTGTAAGATCGAAATACATTACTGAATAATTATGAGAAATGGGTAGGTAATAGGTATAAATTATCGATACCATGGTCCACAATGCTCTACACTTGGAGGCAGACAGGAATTGGTGGCGTCGTGGGTCGCGATCCTCAGGATTTTGGAATCCGAAGCAAAAAAAAGAACTAGGTTAAATTGTTAATACAGATTCTCTAATAACATTAAATAATTGGAGCTAAAGATGATGAGAAAATGTTGTCCCTGGTATGTTTGATGCATCTTAGGCAGCAATTTCATCTTTTAATAACTTCCCATATTTACTTTAAGAAAATAAAGCTCTTTTAAAACAAATAAATATTGCAGAATATTAAAATCTTCAAACGCAAGAACTGTGTCAACGCGCTCAGAACTGGGTAGTGGGTATATTTAATAGGAAGTACTTTAAGAAGCTAATTATTTTAAGGATCGAGTCGGGTTATTATCTTATATATCAAAACTGACGACACTTAACTTGTATAAGAGGATCATTCTCACTTAGCCGGCTATAGAAGTATGTCGTTCGAAATAATTAATGAGCATAAAACTCAGATTCATCATTTAGCCAATCATAGTCCACTGCTGGACATAGGCCTCTCCCAATTTGCGCCACAACACCCGGTCCTCCGCCCTCCGCATCCAGTCCCCTCCAGCGACCTTTTTCAGGTCGTCAGTCCACCTGGCGGGGGGGCGTCCTACCTTACGCTTGCCGAGTCGCGGTCTCCATTCTAGGACTCGTCTGCTCCAACGGCTATCGGTCCTTCGACAGACATGGCCAGCCCATTGCCACTTCAGCGAGCTAATTTTACGAGCTATGTCGGTTACCTTGGTTCTTTGTCGGATGACCTCATTACGAATTTTATCCTTCAAAGAGACTCCGAGCATAGCTCGCTCCATAGCCCGCTGCGCGACTTTAAATTTGTGGACTAGTCCAACCGTTAATGTCCACGTTTCGGCACCGTAAGTCATAACAGGTAGGACGCACTGGTTGTAAACTTTCGTCTTCAGGCATTGCGGTATAGGCGAAGAGAAGACTCGACGTAGTTTGCTAAACGCTGCCCAGCCTAACTGAATTCTCCGATCGACTTCCCGCTCGAAGTTGTTTCTACCAAGCTTGATGACCTGCCCTAGGTAGATATACTCTTGAACAACTTCGAGCATCGATCCTTCGACATATATCGGTCTCGGCATGACATGTTCATTGAACATGATCTTGGTTTTATCCAAGTTCATGCCAAGACCGACCCGTCGTGAAGCTCCATTCAGGCCATGCAGCATCTCGCTTAGTTGGTCCAGCGACTCTGCCACTATGACGATGTCATCGGCAAATCTAAGGTGCGAGATGTGCTCACCGTTCACATTTATACCCCGTCCAGTCCAGTCCAGAGTCTTGAAGACATCCTCGAGCGCATTGGTGAACAGCTTTGGGGATATAACATCCCCCTGTCTCACCCCCCGACGCAGCTCGATCGGATTGGTCTTATGGTCATGGAGCTGGACAGTCATTGTGGCGGTGTCATATAAGCATCTCAGCGCCTCGATGTATCGCCAGTCAATACGACATCGTTGCAGAGCATCCAGAACCGCCCAAGTTTCGATGGAGTCGAAGGCTTTCTCGTAGTCCACAAAGGCCAAACACAGCGGCTGATTGTACTCTTCGGTTTTCTGCACAATCTGCCGAACAGTATGGATGTGGTCTACGGTGCTAAAGCCTTTTCGAAACCCGGCTTGTTCTGGTGGCTGGAACTCGTCGAGTCTTCTAGCGAGGCGGTTAGTGACTACTCTCGAGAACAACTTGTAAATGTGGCTCAGGAGTGAGATAGGTCTGTAATTCTTCAGCAAGGTTTTGTCGCCTTTCTTGAAGAACAGAACCACCGCACTCCCGCTCCACGCTTGTGGTGTTAAGCCTTGATGAATGACGGAATTAAAGAGACTCGCTAGCTCTTTCAGGACTGTGGTCCCACCGGCCTTAAGGAGCTCGGTTGTAATTCCGTCATCACCCGGCGCCTTGTTGTTCTTTAGTTGTCTGAGAGCTGCCTCAACCTCGCCCGGGTCGACATCCGGGATGTCCTCGGTGTAATGGCGCGTGAGTGGGGCTCTGTGGTCATCTTCGCCTTGTCTCGATGGTTTAGTCACCCGTGATGCATATAGGTGTCTATAAAAACTCTCAATTTCCTCGAGAATCTCGAACTTAGAGGTGACGGTCCTGCCATCCCCGGTCCTCAGTTTCGCCAGATGGGGTCTACCTAATTGCTGAGCGAAGACTTTGGTGCCTCTATTTCGCTCAATCGCAGCCTCGATATTACGAGTGCTGCAGCGTCGGAGGTCACGTCGCGTCAGTTTCCTGATTTTCAGGTTTAAGGACCGCCTATCTGACGAAGACATCTGGGCGTCCGGCGTTTCTCGTCTTTCCTTCATAAGTTCGAGAGTCTCGGGTGAGAGCTTGGACTCCCTATTACCGCGTTTTCCGGGGAACAACCTTCGAGACACATTTTGTAGCGTTTTGACCACTGTGTCGGTTTTTTCGTCAACATTGTCCGTGGTTTCCAGCAGTGCGAAACGATTTTGGAGTTCCAACTGGAACTTATCGGAATCTAAAGCTATTTGGGGCAGCGTGGGTCGGAGAGTAGGTCTCATCATCCTAACTCTTTCAGCCTTAAGGTTGATATTTAGAGAGCCTCGGACGAGTCTATGATCGCTACCGGTATTAAACCTATTGATCACCGAGACGTCTCTAAATATATGCCGTTTGTCCGTGATGATGAAATCTATCTCGTTTCTCGTCACATTATCGGGGCTTCGCCATGTCCACTTTCTGTGGGGCTTCTTCTTAAAGAAGGAATTCATTAAGAAGAGCCCCTGGGACTCTAAAAAGTTGACCAACATTTGGCCTCTGTGATTTCGGCGCCCCACGCCGTTAGGACCGATTTTCGTTTCGCCGCATTCTTGTACTCCCACCTTGGCATTAAAGTCTCCCATAACAACGTTGTAGTGAGCCTTCCTGGTACCATGTAGTGCCTTCGCTATGTCTTCGTACATGGTTTCGGCTATCTCATCAGAGTATGTCGAGGTCGGCGCATATACCTGCACCACCTTCAGGAACTTCCTGTCGGTGATTTTCAATAAGAGGTACGCTACCCTTGTCGACACACTACTGATTTCCACAACGCTGCTTGTGAGACACTTGTTGACCAAGAAACCGACACCGCCCTGGGAGGGCCTATCACCTTCTCGGTAGTAGAACAGGTCACCTGACTCAAGGGTTATCGTGTCCTCCCCCTGTCTTCGGACTTCAGATAACCCCAAAATGTGCCAGTTTATGCGACCCAATTCTACCTCGAGTTCGGTGAGGTGTTGGTCCAGCCGTAGACTTCGTCCGTTATACGTCGCCAGGGTCAGTTTTTTGAGGTAGTGGTAGCCTCCCGTAGCCCGGAGATTCCTAGCACCCCCTGTCCCGCCGTTACCGCGACCGCTACCTTGGCCGGGAATAGCGGGACTACCGGGAACTGGGGGCCGTTTTGTGTGGTGTGGGCTCATACAGAGGTTTTGGCCTACTAATGCCACGCTGGCCAGACGGGTTGGCATAGGGTTTGGTCTCGAGTTTTCCTTCTCTAAGCAGTGGTTTTCGGCTCTGCTCAATTTTCCCTTAGTCGCCTTCTACGACACCCACGGGATGAGTTGGGGTGGTGACCTTTGTATTCTTTAGGTCCGTCACCACACGGAAGATCTGATTAGAAATTATATAAAAGATATCTTGTAACACTTTAACAATTGTGTATCTTTGCCATTTGGACAATAAACATCACGCCTGTATCCCCGAAGGGTTAGGCAGAGGTGTACCAATGTACACCCACAGTTCGCCGGTATGTTTAGGTCCAATGTAATAGGGGGCGAGCCTATTGCCACTAACCGGGCACAAATCCAAACTCCGACCTGCTACTGAGAATTTCGTAGAAAAACCCAATAACACCTTGGTCGACTTGGGAATCGAACCCAAGACCTCTAGCGTAGCAGTCGCGCTTAGAACCACTAGGCCAACGAGGCAGTTTGGACAATAAAGAAAATATAAAATGGTAAAGATGATGTTAGTTGCAATTTATTTGGCTCCTACGATGTAATGTTATGATTGCCTAATAGGTCGTACAAATAGACGAATCAAAGGTCTTCATAAAATACAATAGCCTCCCATTTATAGATTAACTTCTGCAAGCGTTGCTTATCTCAATCTCAACTCGTATATTTTTCTTGGGTCCATAAGTCATTCTTTATTGTTTCGATTTTCATTTTGTAAATGATTTTATAGATGCCGATTTCATTTTATTTGATTTAACAATCACAATAGATCGAAATCGAGTACGCAATCCTGGTGCCGTAGATTCCGACATACTAGCTCAACAAAATTATAATATAAAAAAATATATAAATGCGAAAGTTTGTTTGGATGTTTGTTACTCTTTCACGCAAAAACCACCGAATGGATTTTAATGAAACTTACCACGGCCGGTGTAACCCGGTCGAAACGTCAAGCCCCAAAAAGGTATTTATGCATGTACGCGCTTATTCCCGTGAATTATATTATTATATACATGCAGCGCGATAGTTTAAAATGTAATAATAATGTAGCTTATATATCGGAATAAAACGTAGGCTATAATTTATGAAGATAGTGTATTAATTGTCATTCACGCGGGTGAAACCGCGGGGCACAGCTAGTACTAACAAATATTTGATACATCTACCGCTATGCCTTTGTCGAATGAATATTAATGCTAATTTCATTACGTGCTGATGCCAGCGGAGCCGGGGTTTTAATTCAATTAATAATGTTACCCTTACAATAGATCTATAATAGATATGGATTATTAGAGTTTGGACACGTCATATAATCGTACCGTGTTTTGGGGGCCAGAAATCGCTATTGCTAATATAAATATTGGTTTATCAAGGAATGTTGTCGTCATGTATTTCTAATAAGTAAGTTTATGTGATTTTGTACTCTATAAACAGCCATAACGTCACATACAGGAAAATTTTAAAATGGGATAACTCAATTTCAAAACCTTATTTTGTATTATCCACTCAAAATATACAATTAAAATATACCATAATTTTATTACAAGAATTAGCAAAAATACTCTACTAAAGTATGTTTCAAAATTATATTAGGTATTAGCAATGTTATTTTATTATAATCCAAATCATCCAACTAACTTTTTCACAAAACATTGCTTACAAGTAAGTAAGAAAGTACAGTGACATAGTAAAACTCCAAATTGCTACTTGAGTTTGAACCTTTCACCTATATTCGTTTTCAAAACAATTTTCGAGAGCCTTGTAATAAAAATAACCTCTAACAAACAGGGTTTCTTACTAACAAAATATAGCCAAGAATTGTAACATTATTTAATTTTGTGCTAATACAGGTTCAAATTGGATCATAACAAAGGATGCTCATATAAAATTTATAAAACTCGTCTCGGGAGCTAGATAAAAATATATTTATGATATCGAGACAATGCAAGCGGACCGGCGTTGTAAAGTTAGTGTAAAATATAACGAAGGATCTCGAGGGAGTTGGTTTTGACGGAACACGCCCGCATGATTACACATTAATTTGACTTGCGTTACTTTGGTTAACGATGGCAGCCGTTTCATATTTTTCGAATTGTTTGTTTCCTGTTTGAACGAAATTAGTTTGCTTTTTGAATGATCGATCGGTTTTCCTTATTAGGAGCGGACGAGCAATCAATGAACTTATAATATATGTATGTGTTCTTTCCGTAGATTTTTAACCCTTTTAGAGAACTGACGTTATTCGCATGGCAAAGTTTAAATTTATAATTTTGTCCATAGTTGAGTAAATTGATAGATAGTCGGTTATGTTTTTGTCAATGTGTCCCTGTTTAAGACTGAAAGGCAGTGTTCTGAAATTTACCTTTGTTTTCTTTGTATCAAGTCCTTTCAACTTGTATTGTATATTGTCAACACATCATACATTCGTAATAATCGTGATGAACAATGTAAGTTTACATCAGCAATTAAAAACCATTTTATATTTTATGTCGTTTTTTATTCTACTCACTCACCGATTGTGAATTCATTGGAAAATGCTTTCCGAGTAATGAGTCATTCCACTCGATGTTTTTAATGGTTGCTTTTATTTATAGACTCTCGCTTTGTCGTGGTCATGTTTGCGCAAACAATAAATGGACACAAGTTCTTGTTAATTTTGTAGCTATTACTTAGTATGGTGGTCGGTGAAGTGGTTAACTAAATTAAATAAATGAATTAAAGATTAAATAGTTTGTTTGAAAATTTGCCGACGACTCTTAACTTTTTAGTAACACATTTATAATCTAAATAAATATTTGTGCAAGGAAAGTATAGGTATATGGATATTCTCGTGACATTGAGCGCGGTAGATTACAAATGGCTCCCACCTGATACCAGGTAAAAGAGTAGGATATAATTTGGTAGTTTCACCCAGTGAGAGTCCTTTTTGTATTCTACGTGGGTGAAGAAATAATTTGTACACAATAAAAAAGAGACTTCAAATAACACAACATTAAAAGTCGAGTGAGTCTAATGTCGTGGTGGCCTAGCGGTTCAATGAACGGATTTGTGCACAAGGTTGCAGGTTCGAACCCAGGCAAGTACCAATGTGGCTTTTTCAAAGTTATATGTACTTTCTTAAATATTCTAAGACACTTCTGACAAACAGTGAAGGAAAACATCGTGAGGAAGCCTGGTTTCAAAAATTTGGGATCTGAAATCGCCAATCCGCAGAGAGCAAGCGTGGTGATCAATGCTCGTGCCTTCTCTATATGGGAAGAGGCCTGTGCCCAGCAGTGGGACGTTTAAAGGCTGAAATATTATTATTTTATTTTATTATCATATTTAAAGTCGAGTCATTGGAAAAGAAAATGCAAATATTACTAAAATCTCTTTTTGTCTCTTTTTAAGTTAACATCAATTACAACTGTGTCTAGCTACAAAGACGCTGCACAGAAATTCCTATCGCAACAAACTTTTAAAACTTAAGCCTAATTAAATAACAAGCATCTGCATATTCTTTGAAGACCTAACCCAATGAAAAGTTGGGTTCAGTCTCCTTACTTATCAAACGGTCAAAGTCTCTCTAATAGCTCTAAGGGAATAAAGTTACACTCATTTGCATATATTACCTTCTATCCTTAAGAAAGTTAGCCAAAGATGTATTCCGCTTGCCGCCTTGAATCGCTCCTGAAATTTTAATAATACGAATTGTCTAATTGCTAAGCTGACAAAACTTTCACAGAGAATTAAAATATTAGTGTCTCGTAATGAAGTTCTGTGAACGTCGTGTTTTGAACACCTAGTTGGAATTATCTAGCTAGCTAAAATATTTGATGAAGAATGAACTTATTCGAGCTCTTGTAAGCTCTCTTCTAGCTCGTGGAAATGAGGCAAAAATATTTAGACGTCCAAATTTTGGACTTTGAACTCAAAGATAATTAAACGGTGATAGTTCTGGTGGAATTTCTAGGCGTTGAGTTTGCGGTTAACGATCTGCCGTTGGATAGTTGTTGAGGCGTTGTAGCGGTATTAACATCTATTTTGTACCAAGTTTTCAACGAAGCGGAAACGTCTAATTCTGGTAATGGTTTTTCACTGACGCGCATTACCTTTTGGTACATTTTCCATTCTGAAAGTATGTCTTTAGGATTTCATAAAGCGCTTTTCACCATTACATTAATTATTAACTTATTTTTTCTGTATTCTTGCTAGCCTATAATAAAGTGCTCCCAACACTTACATAATAAATATGTTCATAGTAAGATATTCTATCGAGTCTTGTTATGGAAGGCAAACCTATCGATATTCTGAGTGTACTTCCAAATGCTTTCGAAACATCAAAGATACAGGCTAGGGACATGCTGCCAAAATCTACAACATGTTCAAACAAGCCCTGAAGTGGAACACAACGGGTCCAAACAAGTAGTGGCGCAAGGGGAAATAAATTCAGTGTTCCCTACGTTACTACTATGGTGATTATACAGTGAACTTTAAAATAACCGTCCGTCCTGTAAAATATTCAAAGCTCCCGGAAAAGTTAAATGGTGGGTGATACTAACAAAGTTATAAGACACCCTTTCATGGGGAAAGGTTTTTAATGTGGATAATGTTATACTTTGCACATTTTTAGGGTTCCGTACCCAAAGGGTAAAACGGGACCCTATAACTCAGACTCCGCTGTCTGTCTGTCCGTCTGTCTGTCTCCAGGCTGTATCTCATAAACCGTGATAGCTAGAAAGCTGAAATTTTCACAAATGATGTATTTCCGTTGCTGCTATAACAACAAATACTAAAAATCACATAAAATGAATATTTAAGGGGGGCTCTCATACGACGGTGGTACGGAACCCTTCGTGCGCGAGTCCGACTCGCACTTGGCCAGTTTTTCAATAATTAAAAGCCATAATTACGATGTTGTTTGCTTAGATTTTCCTTTGTGTGTGTGTTTAGCGACTCAGAATTATATTATCTAAAAGACAAACAAAAATATAATAACTCCAAACATTCCTACCCAAAATCAAAATTTGAGCAAGCTTCGAAACTTATCACTGTGCGGAACAAAAGATAGTAGAACAAACATTCTCTTGTGATTGGAAAGTCCCAAAGTAAACGCATACGTCGGTTAAACTTTACTTACTTTGGGGAATTTAATTTTTGCAATTACTTACATTGATTGATGCTACAAGACTTTGTAATTCCTTTGTGGATCCTATCTTTGAGAAACGTCTTGATGTACTTTCACGAAATTTAATTTAAGGAGCAATTTTCTTACGTCTGTTTAAAAGTATTTTTGATCTCGCAATGACCTTTAAATAGATGATTCAATATCGTCTTTTTGGTTAAGAATCAATGACATTTATTTACACATTTTCGTACTTTGATTCGATCAAATATTACTTAATTACTGGTATCGTTGTAAGATCTCATATTTACTTTAATGTTTTTGCTTTTGTATGTCAAGGTGTATTTACTAAACCTTTGAAGTAACGGTAATTATACGATTGAATGTAAAGTGGTTTTTAGATCAATATACTCAAATTATAAAACTCATCTTAATTGCTTTATAATAACAACAATAATTTATATATTTATTATAAAACTCATCTTAATTATAATAACAACAATATTTTATATGTTTATAATAACCACAATACAAACTGTTAAAATATAATACAACCAAACACTATTCACATACACTAGAAACAAAATAAACATTCATAACGGTTACAAAACAAATACCTGTTACATTTATCTGTTACTTCAACCTCAACACAAAATATCACCTACCTGTTCCAAAAAAAACACTATTCCAATATCATACCTCACTACACAACACACTAAATTCACTTCCAGCACTAAGACAGACCAATACGTTTAAATGACACATGCAGAGTAAGAATGGGCTTAATGATAACCCCCCCGACCAATTAGATGTAATTGTATTGACCTAAGCTAACCCGGGTGATCTAATTCGGTCGTATGATGCATGCGCCCTTATGGCTAATGTATGGGATTAACCGTGTCTATGAATTGATTATTCCTGTTTTAATTTCGTTATCATGATAGGTAACTGGGTTTAGGATGGTTGATGTTTGGGATCGGGAAATAGGTTTGATTTCATGCTTATTGAATGACGAATGATGAGACTATTGCATAAAAATATTCATTTTAAAGTGCCCATAACTATTATGACTACATAATTTAGCATTTCTTAATCATCTTCCTACCATGATCCCAATTATTTGGGGTATTTAGCTTTCATTTATCACTACTACTCTTCATCTCAGCTTAAATTCCTGATAATGACGATTTGGTATTACTTCTAATGATAAAATTACTATTCTAAAAACATAACAGATCGCAGAAAAATCTTAGGTAGGTATTAAATAAATTAATCTTCTCTCATCTCCATGAAATTTCTCATTTCAATCACCTATTACAGAAACTGTACAAAGTCAAAAGTGCAGAACGCACACTATCAGACTCCGTTATAGTTTTGAGTAGTTTCCAACCCATCTCAAGAACATAATCAGAAACTTGCGAACTTCGTTTTTGGGTTATGACTGCTTTTGTTTTTAGTCAGTCAGAACCAAAATCACGTGTAATAATAATTTAATAATATTCCGGGACAACTCACACACGGTTATCTGATCCCAAGCTAAGCAGAGCTTGTGTTATGGTAACCAGGCAACTGATAAACATACTTATATATTTTTAAATACATACATATTATAGATAAATTACACCCAGACAACCAGAACAAATGATCGTGCTCATCACACAAACATTTGTCCTGGGTGGGAATCGAACCCACGACCTCCGGTATAGCAGTCAGGGTCACTAACCACTTGACCAACAGGCCCGTGTACATAAGAGATTTCATTTTACTAAACAAAATCGACTCGATTATCTTATAATGAAAGCAACTACTAAAAAAGTAAGTATTAAGGATACATCTCTGCGGTCATTTTCCATTTGCTTGTTACGAAATTTTAGTATAAACCACGATAATACACAAAGTAAAAGTAAGATTTCATTTAACAAAGTTTAAGGCTCGAAAAATGCTTCATTGTCCATCAAAAAATTATACGATCCCAAAAAGTTTTCCTTACGTACTCGAGACGCCTACTAATGTGCTTAAAGACGTTTTATCCACAATTTATTGTACTTTTAGGATCTTCAAACAACTCGGAATTAAGTCACGTCAGTCTTTTCAAGATGATTGGTTTATTTCAAAATTATGAGAAGCTTGCTTGTGTAAACGAGTTCCAAGGACCGTTTCACAGCGGCGAACTCTTACACTAACTAAAACTTTGTTAGAAGAACAAAGTTCTAAGTGTATTCCATTTTGTGAATTCATCTTCTTTTGGAGTTTTAAAATCGAGAACGAATCCAAACTGTCGAGGAGAAAGAGTTTATTCGAGAAAAAAGATCAATTGAAAAATATTATTGTTGAATTTTTCACTTGATTTAATTTCTGGGAAAGTTTATCAAATGAATATAAGGCTTTGGATGGTTACTTATTTTAGTGAATTTTTTTACTATTAAGTAGGTAGGTTGTTTTAGTAAAATTATTAATGATACTAAATCTTATCATTCAAAAACCGAATATTCAAAAATAGAAGATAATCAAGTTAAGCTCATACTGAACACTGCTTCCATGTAAATATTGATCATCATTAATATTACGAGACAAAATAACAAGGTGAGCTATAGATTCAATATAAATAATCGTATAAATGAAATAAAAATATTCAGAAACTGGAAACTTTTAACAAGATCATTAATTTTATGTACACTACATTTTAATAGGAAGAAAAACGATAACGCTAGTTTTAAAGATTCATTTTCAATGTAACTTTGATCAAACTCACATAGTCGATAGTAGACCTTTAAAGGTATTTTTTTGACATTGCAAATACTGAGGTATGTTAGGTAGATAGAACCAGGGATTAATAATGTAAACAGGTAACGGTGAGACGAAGTGGACCAGACCAAATTGGAACCCTAGACATAGCTTGCAGAATGAATAGTCAGATGACGCAACCTCATTCATTTTTTTTTTAATTTTGGTTGATTCCGTTCCGCAATAAATGACGTAGTAGAGAATAGTTACTGGAATTTAATATTCTCTAATTCAGTACACTATGAGACGCAAGGGCATAAATCGTCCGCAATTGGCGTATCCCTCAGTCTGGTACTTACCCGTCTGGGAATTCTCACTATGTACAGAATGTTTTGTTTGAGTATGATGTTTGCAAAGCTTTCTGCACACGAGGGGAGACCGGCTTTTACGTAGAAAAACATACTCGACGCTTTTGTACGGCGGCGTATGGAACCTTCACGGCGGTTGATCTTTTTCATACACTGTACTAGGTTATCCTGGCTTTGAGGTTGAATTTTCGTTGCAGTGTTCTAAAATACACTTTATATTTTTTTTAAACAACACCAGCCCTTTTTCGTCAATAAAAATGATTTATTTAGAGTTAAGGACGTACTTTTATGTTTTTTAAAATAGAATATGCTGGTTGTAATAACTGCGAGTGGTTACGTAGAAGACCTAAGTAGAGATAGCGGGATGTTGCAATGAAATTTGACGAATTCGAGCTGAACAACTGGCAATCTTTTATTTAACCACACCTGACTATCAGTCGTTGTTGTGATTGTCCTGAACGCGTCATAAAATATTCACTATCTGTAGTAACCAGCTCAAACAACAGAAAATATTTTGTGAGCAACGAATATTTATTTGTCTAAAACAACGCTTATAAGCTAACAATGTGATCGCAAAGCTGATTTTGCAACAATGTATTCCTCTATAAATTGTAACCAGGATGCTCAATCAACCACTTCTGGCATTATTACTAGTCTCTACAAATGGTAATATATCCGAATATCTAACCATCCATTTTTGTAATGAAATGTTTATGACTAACATTAAATTCACTATCGGAAAATTAGTAGCTCCGATGATATCTATTAAAATTGGTGTAATAGAATTGGCAATAGCATTAAAATTTAATCAACAAAACAAAAACATTAACACATTGAATGCATTAACTAAAATTACATTTGGATTATTGAATAACTAAAATTGATTACACAGTTATATGTAAAAAATAACTAATTTCAATAATATTTAGACCACTTTTGAGGTACAGGGTTATCCATGTCAAAATATTAGTTTAAATTCACCAACTTTGCCCGGAGACATCAAGTAACAAACAGTAAAATTGAGATTGTTCTCTTTTTGTAGACGGTTTAAAAACTAGACCTAACATTTTTATGTAAATTTTTATCACTTTAAACCTATCTTCATAATATTCATTCAAAGAAAAAACGTATCCTATTCATGGCTGAAAAACGATCGCTTTTGTGTCTCTTGACGCATTGTACTGACTTAATTTTCCCTTATCAAACTATAAAGAAGATTATATCGTGACGAAGGGTCTAAAAATTAAGAGAAAACTCGCTTTTGTTATTTAATTTCGCTTTAGTATTTAATGTAGAAGCTGAATTTCGTTTTAACTTGATTTTAATAGCTTAATTCATTTGGATGTCGACACTTGGGAATTATGAACTATGCTATATTTATTTTAGTGATCGTAAATATTTAATTTAGGTAGGTACATAATGATTTTATGTATTACTAGCTGTGCCTGCGACTTCGTTCGCGTGGATGACGAAACTTATCAATGAGTTTTTAACCGCAAAATTAAGTTTGTTTTTTCCGGGATAAAAACTACCCAGTGTGGTGCCCAGGATAATAAAGAATAATTATACCAAGTTTCATCGTAATCGAACCGGTGGTTTTTGCGTGATACCTGAACAAACAGACAGACAGACAGACAAAAATTATTTTTTTCACACTTTTAGGTTCGATGTCGTTCTAGTAACACCCCCGCCATTTATTTTTTTGATATTTTCAATGTACAGAATTTTCACTTCTACAGATTTATTATAAGTATAGATTAGAAACTTCTTATTTATTTATACAAAAAAATATGGAACTTAAGTCTAGATTATTTAAAATAATGAACAAAAGAATAAAAAAAATCATACGATTGTTATGACAATGGAGACCGTTATTTCAATTTTATTGAAACTTTTTCCTCTGTATCGACTTGAAACAATGTGATACCAATAATCGTTAGAATTTAGTGACCGGACAATCGAATTCGAACCACAAAAGCATTTCACTGTTGTCCAACTCTAGATTCCTTATTATAGGTCCTGTTTTATTGCTAGAAATATGGCAAACTACATTGACGATACCCAATCAATTTTGACACCTACACCTTTGCTTTAAAGTTGAAATTTGTTTGATGTAAGTTCGGCCGTTGGAGAGTTACCTTGACGAGGTACGTTTAAATAAAGCACGGATAAATTCAGTGGACCGGCCGGTCCCGCGGGATTGTGGAAGTTGCCTAACTAATTTGCATACATCGCCCGGGATTTTGAGATGATTCCAACGGTATATTGTTTTTTTTTTAAGAATATTGTTGTTAGGAATGACGTGACTGAGTTTTGATTTGTTATTTCAGCTTCTGAGGTTTGTGGTTTAATTTGTTTGTTTAGCACTGTTTTCGGTTTGGATTTTGCATGCATAAGAGATGAAGATGTGGTATAACACCTATATTTTGTTTTGGTAACGTACAATTTTGCTGCAATTTTGATTGTAACATTGAATAAGTTAAAAGTTATAGCGTTACAAATACATAACCCAACGTGTAAACGGTTATGTCATATCAGTACGAAATAAGTTAGAAAATCGATGGAATTTATTAAATTTAATAAAGTCCTGTTCTATCAATAAAATTTAATAAAAGTCTCATCACATAACAAAATATTATATTCAGTTTAAATAAAACTTGAAACTCTTATTCCCATTTCAATCGCATGCAGTTTCTGTTTACACTATTTGGTATAATGAACCCGCTCGGAATGATGCGGTGTCGCCCCACATTACATGCTGATGGCAATGCGGTATCGAGCATTGTCGATTGCTGAGCAATTCTGTATGTAACGTAAGGTAAGTTCTCTTCTGATGTCTTGCAGCGTCGATTCCCATTTGATGCAACAAAGTATTTGCCTCGGTTATTGCACTTTTTGATATTCTAGAAAATATTTAACATAACATAACATAACATACCATCACGCCTGTATCCCCGAAGGGTTAGGCAGAGGTGTACCAATGTACACCCACAGTTCGCCGGTGTGTTTAGGTCCCATGTAATAGGGGGCGAGCCTATTGCCACTAACCGGGCACAAATCCAAACTCCGGCCTGCTACTGAGAAATTCATAGAAAAACCCAATAACACCTTGGTCGACTTGGGAATTGAATCCAAGACCTCTAGCGTAGCAGTCGCGCTTAGCGCCACTAGTCCAACGAGGCAGTGCAAAATATTTGCAGTACTAAATAACTCCATTGTAGGACGTGTAGCAGGTTCTATTGCCACAAATGATTGTTAAAAGTGTGGGCGGATGCTCATTTTAGTACCTAACGTTGAGAAGCTACAAAAAATATGCTTCGATAAATATTTGGAAAATTTTTGCGATACAGGTTTATGTTATTTCTTAAGTGCGAGGAAGTCGTTTTTTTTATTATAAAAAATACTCCTGTTTTCATCGGTAACCGCAAGATTCCACCACCATATTTAAGTAACAAAGTAAATACTTTGCAACAACAGCTCACGACTTAAATGGATCGGGAACAAGCAGGCATAATATTATGACAGACTGTGTAATTCTGCGCGATGTTTGCACACGTAATCCAAGTGTGGGCGTTTTGGCGGTAAGAGCCGCTTCTAGTTTGTTACTATTTATACTATCTTGCTTCTGTATTTTTTGATATAACCAACTATGTTTTGTAGAATAATAGCGGGTGTGGGAAGAATAATATGGAAATGAAATAGCTCAAGTTATAGTGTAGATATTTTAGGGTTAAAAGGGCGATAAGTTTAAATAGGCTTCTAGTAAAAACCCTTTGGTGTAATGCCTTATGTAAAAACAAGACAACTGAAACAATTTCCACTTACACAAAATGCTGCAGAACACATCATAATATGGTCATATCACATAATATGGTCACAGAATGGTCATATACGATATACTTACTGCTTATCTCCATAGACATATTTAACTTTTTTTTATGAAATAGTAGAAAAATCCGTAACACACTGTATGGCGTATAGTGCATAAACATGCAATTTGTGAACACCTTTCTGAAATTTAAAAGCTTACTTAGACAAGTATTTAGTATTGCAATCAACAACCATCCAAATAACACAGATTTTCATACAAAATTAAATCTCATTTTTCAAGTCTTAGTTCAAAATATTACGTGCCGCTTATATTTTATATAAATTGAGTAATGCTGAACGCTAAGTTACAAACTTGTGTCTCAATCGAAAGTTATTTACGGGTAAACCTGTCTAACGTTAATAATAAATTGCACTATCGTTGTAAATAATTTGGTTTACGCTACGGTTACACAGAGTAAAAATTTCAGCAGGGTAACGAAAAAGAGCAGTGGAAAAAGATTGACTATTTTCATTGTATACATGAAATCGCATTAAAAGATTTAAACATTGTTTAATTCAATATATAATCAAAAAATATATAAAAACGCTCAAAAATTCTCTCAAAAAAAATAAAGTGAAAAATACTTTGCTAATTAGAAAATCTATTTATTTTGACAAATAATATCACATTTATGTATGACAATTATATTTTACATTGCGACTCTTTTCATATAACGCACTTAAATAAATATTTTCCAAAAAAACATGAACAGCAAGTTATAATCAGAACTCAATAGTACACCTGCAAATCAAACACTCTGTGGCTATGAACTAGTAGTCTTAATAATTAGTAAGCTACACTAAGCACGTGCCATATTCTGCTCTTACTAGAGATCAATCTCCAGTCAGAAGTCTGGCCTTAACAGCCTGACTGGCCATGCATTACGTAAATAGTCAATCATTGGACGGGTCGCGGAAAAAGTGATGATGTCTGTAAAGAAATGACTGGCTAGATGGTGGTCATAAGAATGTTTGATTGACAAGAAAAAATGCTAGACTGCCGTCAGTATATAAGTGGAATTTTTAAGGAAAAAAGATTTTTTTTTGGGTTTTTATTCCGACGGTAAAAGAGGAGTGTTTAACCTGTTTGTCTGTGGTATTGTAACTCCTAAGCGAATGACACAATAGGGATGATGACTAATTTTTATTTTTATGTCCATCTTTTAGATAAGAAAAAAATATTAGACACGTATTTTTTGTTTAGTCCCGTAAACAAAGAATTACGAAGATACAGCGAGTACAATTCTTGCGTGACGTCACGTTTGAGTACAAATTGTACCTAGCCGTGACGTCACAAGCCCCCACTCCTGAACTTTACAGCGGTTTATCTTCGTATTTTGTAATTTATTTGAGAAAAGAAAAAATATGTGTCTATGTAAATGATAATTATATATAATTAGTATAGATTTTTTTTTCAGTATTTCTATTTTTATTTACAATTCAATACTTAAATCTAATACAAGAACAAACAAAGACTAAAATTAAATCTTATATAGATAAATAAAACTAACACGCGTCAAAATACTCATCGTCATCCTTGTCAATGGCGGGAAAGGTGCCCAGAAGGCTGGCAGCATTGCCACGTTGAATGGCTATGCCGATTCTCTGTGCAAGGAACAAACCAGCTCTCTGATCACGAGTAGAGTCTACCAAACGTTTTGACAGTTCTTTAAAAAGATTTCGTGCACTCGGACCCCATGACCCGAGCGTTTCAACCCCAAACGGCTCGAAAATATAATTACCCATTAGGTTATTATACTTTCGCCGTTTAAGGGTCTCCGCTGCTCCAGCAGCAGCTCCAGGAGAGGCCGCCGAACTTAGAACGTGGGATGGCGCAAGGGTGTCGACGCACGTTGCGTCCCACACCAAAGGCCGACCCAATTTCCAAGGCAACAATGACATACCGTCAGGTCTCTTACCATCGCTGCGCACCAAACCATTGGGTTCCAAAACAGCTGGTACACCGGCAATGACAAGAGCACGACGGATAATGTCATTAATATTTGCGTGACGGGATATACGTCCTGCGCTCCTGCTGCAGGACAAGCCATGGTGACCGAGGCAATCGACTGTTTCACCGCATTGATCTATTATATCATTGTGTCTATTATATTTTGATTATCTAAATGGCGGACTAAATATATTTTGACTTTTCATACCTAGTCATCTACCCTATTGCCGGTTTTTTTTTCTTTGAAAGTTGACGTGATATTATTATACCGTGTATTATATTTCCAACATAGTCTATGTAAATTCTGGTTTAATACCTTGGTTTTATTTATTTAGAGATTATTATTTAAAATCCAATTAAAACAAAATATTATATGCATAGCTCGCAATCTTCAGAC
Source organism: Autographa pulchrina (assembly GCA_905475315.1). NCBI lineage: Eukaryota > Metazoa > Arthropoda > Insecta > Lepidoptera > Noctuidae > Autographa > Autographa pulchrina. The sequence goes on along the minus strand of FR997771.1, from coordinate 12,337,361 downwards.
ATAACAGTGTAACTCGATCTCTTTGTTCATATTATAATTAAATGTAAATTGAATAAATAACATTCTCTTCGTATGAATTCTCTTGTTAAGTTAAGGTTTATTTACCCAGACGCAATGTTTACGTACCAAAACAACTGTTCCACGTAACGGGAGATATTCATGCATACTGTTATCAAGACGATCTCACTGATTCATTATACACATTCCCTAAATTTGTCGGAATTTACTTTCACAGTCCGCCACACAGATCGTTAAACCTATCACAAAACTTCATGGGATAATATCCCCTATTCTCTTCTGTATACCGTCTAAAATCGCATGAGATGTTTTGAGTGATGTCGCAACTCCATTCAGTAGTTGTTTAGCGTAATCCACAATGAAATAGAGCTGTGTGGCTACGTGTAACGGAAATTGAATTTATTAAAGCGAAGTGCCGTATCTAGGTTCTGAGCCTACGTAATAAGCCTGAAGTGCGCTCGCCTGTTTACTAGATAATCTTACGATTCTAGCAGGTAGGATTAAAACTAAGAACCACCGAGGAATTTAATAGTTTATCTATTACAATAAGCTTAATTGTAGTAATAAGGAGATTACGTACGTCGATGATAGGGATTCAAGATTTAGTCTCTGGAATGATTAGATCTATTAACGTCAAAGCTTCTGTATGGTAGATCTTATGTGCTGAATAAAATCTTTCATATCCTTAAAATAATGTTGAAGAGAGAGCATTTTCGAGTCCCAATTCTATAAATAATTTTTTGCCAGTAATATAATTTTTTAAAAAATAAATAGTAACATGTGGATTTAATGTAAACAGTACAATTGGAGGATATAAAATTACTGTTTTTTTTTTTCAAGATTTCTTAGTGTCTAGACGTAGGATATTGTTAAAAAGCCTGACAATGTTAACCCAGACTTTCCCTAGCAACAACTTTACAAAAGTTCCCGTTTTTTATACATTCAGGAAAGAAAGTTAACGTGTGACAATTCGCATTGAAGTCAAGAAAAGTAACAACTTTACAAAGGCAGTTTCTTTTCAAACTTACCGTAACCTACTTTAAGTAAGATATTTATGTCAGTAGAACTAACCTTAGATATTGAAAAAAAATCTGAAACATCCATAGAGTAGTAAACTTCAATCAATTAATTGTATTGTTTAACTACATTTTTATTATGTATAATTTTCCTTAAATATTTATTTTTCTACTCTGTATTCTGTTAAATATAATTTTTATTTTTAAACACTAGTAACTACTAAATACGGAAATGATTTATAAAGCTTTATACAACACATGGCTTGAACGTAGATTTGAAAGCAACTTAACAATATCCTATCTACAGAGTGTTAAGAAAATCCTGTCCGATCCGTTAAGGCATTGCTAGGTATCGATATCTGATACCATGAAAAAAAAATATTGGACCTATTTTTTTTTCTCAAAAGGCAAGAGAGAGACTCGGCGTCATCACTGGTGTTGCCAAATGATCATACAAAAGGCCTATAATAATTCCGACGTAAATGGTGGTGTAACTTTTGTTCAACCTCAAATTAAGAGAATTTTGCGGCAAAAAATGGTTATTTCAAACTTCATTATTATTGTTACTATCGTGAATATTCCAAATTTAATATTTTATTTGGGCATGTGATTGTGAACCCTATATCACCCTTTCGGGTCGGACAGGGTTTTCTTAACACCCTGCATAAGGGAAGTTTAGGCAATATTCTGATTCAAATATCAATAGAACATAATTATTCGTTCTATCGATGAGCTCAGAAATATTCATCATCAATAACTCACGACCTACAAAAACTGCATTCAATTTCGCGCTACTTAAGTCGTCCGTCTTGCCTCACTGGTGACTAGTCGCGGCAATTCCACAAATTACTCGGTTAAAGGCATTTGACACTACAATTGGTGTTAATTCGTAAAGACATAGGTCGAAGCAATAAAAGGCTAACGGTTGGATAATCTTCACTAATTAGTGCCACCTTGCATTGCACTAATTGAAAGCTGCTGCGACTGTTATATACGATTTTTTGGTGAATTCTTTTATTTAAATTGGAATATCGTTGTCAATGTTTTTGCTTTTGTTGTAAAAAAAAATGATGATATTTATTTAATAAAATTTTTAAGAGAGGTTTGTGTATTAATAAAGTCAGAATGTGTTTCTGTTTCATTTTATTTTGGTTTTTTAAATACTACTCCGCACTGAATATTTTTTTAATTAATATTATTTTGTTTAAAATATATTGCGTTTTCTACTAGTAAGTATTTAAGGTGATTTGGTGAAAGTTTTCCATTAAAAAATATATTTAGTTTCCTCATTCACAAAAAAATATAACGATCTCTGAATTGATTATGAAGTCCTAATCAAAACCATACTTATTCTGCACTTGTTTTTATTTTTCTACCATCTACACCTAATATAGTTTTATACGTAGTATAATTCGGTAGTAATTAACACTAATGCCCAGAGTTACGGCGCCATAAAACCCAGTAACAGCTTGTACGCGCTTGAGAACACGTCAACATACTGCGCCTATTATCTTCAGAGAAATTAATGATTACATATGCAGGACGCGTCAGTTTAACATTCACTATTGATTATATCATACAGAAGTAAGGAAAACCACGATTCTGAGCGACTTTGAATACTATCCTTTCCCTAAATTATTTAGCATTTTTTTCTACCAGCCAGGACAGTAAGATTATAAGACGTTTTTCAGAATCTACTTACAACAAAACCATTTTCAACATAAGAACTAATAAAAATAAATCTTGATATATACTTAATAACTACATATAAAATTAAATGAACGTTACCCGTGGATAGAAAAAGTACAAAAGGGATGAATCCGTTCAAAAATAGTTTTAATTAAATATCCAATGTTAAAAGATAGTTAGTCTATATTTATTAAATAAATTAATTTAGTGATGTGACAGTTGGTATCGATATCTACAATTTCTACAATTCTATCGATACCAAGCTATTGACACATTCGTCGAGGCCGCTTGTTCAATATTAATCTACGTCCAGCGCACTGCTATATCGATATGACAACGGAATTTTTAAATAACGTTGAAAATATTTAAAACAATTTTGATAACAAAATATTACACGTTCACATTTTGAACTAGTTTATTAAAAAGTTTCTAACAAAAATGTTCGACAATCGAATAGAAGTCTATAGGGCTGGAAAACGATAGTACGTGGACAGATTAAAAATATTCGAATACAAAAATAAATAAAATATCAGATTGGATTGGTTTCACATAAAAGGTTGGCGTAGAAAAAGTTTGAATGCCTACGAATGGGATTGTTCTCGTGAATATTAATGCTAGATGAAATGGTATTGTTATAGTAGGCAGAATTTTAAAGTATCTAAATACGCAATGGGATGCTTTAAAAATATTGCCAAAATTGCTCATACTGTATCCTATATTGGAAAAAGTTGCAGTAACATTTGAATTAGTACTTTATGACTTGAGCATTAGGGTTGTATATTATGTACAAATAATTCAGCTCATTTTACCAAAATAGCCAAATTTCTATACCAAAATAACTCGCACTATTGCCTGTTTAAAATTCATGGTGTTCCCATGAGCTTAATAAAGTTATGTTATAACGTTTTTATTAATGTCACACCTATGTAAGTTGTAAAAGCTGTTTGCCTCTACTTTATTGGCGAAATTTCGTAGTTAACCTCAAAAGTGTCAGTCGTAAACGAAGGGTTTATAAGGTTAGGCAATGAACGTTATAACTTATGGTAAGTAATTAACTGTGGCTTCATTCACGTATTGAAAATAGACGTTACACTTTTGACCTAAAAGTTTAAATTAACATTTATTCTGAAAAAATATGTTATTTCATTTATGCAGGTATCTCGTACATTTATAATATATAAACTTGTACTAAAATTACAGTCATATAGTACCAGCAAGATTAAAGCTTATCGCAGCATTTTTTTGATAAATAGTTTTTTAAAACATTGACCCGTTATCTCACCACAAGCAGTTTTCTTTTCAATTATTTTCAAAAAATACTTACCGGCTTAACATTCATCTCTTAAAATGAATTAAAGTAACAAGTCGAAAAAAGCAACAGTTTCCCTTCTTTTCCTAGAAACAAATAAAAGCAGGTAAAACTTTGTTATTGTTTTAAACACTGATGCACAATATCGAACGCTTAAAGATATCCAGCTTCCAAGTAAATTTTAATTAGGAAAGTTGAACAATTAGCTGTTTTGCTACCTCTCCAACTAGCTGGTATTCGAGCCAGATAAATTGGAATTGTTTAATTCGCTTCCTCCGCATTGCACAACTGGTGTCGTTAATCTTTGTCGTTTGAACGTGATAATGAATTAGAAAAAAATAAACCACGACCGTACAAAGCTTTGTTCAATGAACAATCAGTGACAAAGCAATTGTTGAATAGATTTGTTATTTGTTTCGAAGTAGAAACCTTGGCAGGATCTCGTTCAATTCCATTATTGTGGAGTTACCGAGTTTGTTCTCGATTGTACATTGGCGAGCTGTGATTACTCACTATTGGGTTTTGTCTAGGAAAAAATATCAATCCCCAATTGTATTATGGAATTAGAGATAGATCTAAAGCTCGCTGAAATCTGCTAATTTCCATTATTCTTGTTGAAATAGTTACAGACTTCAAAAAAAGGAGTTCATCGTCTTTTTCTGTATGTTTTAAATTTTGAAGTTTACTTACAGTCGACTGCGTATGTTTGTTTAATTATATACTTCCAAAGTTTTAACAATTTTCTATACTATAGGTTCGAGTCAATTATTTCATTAGTTATTTTATTAGTTTAATATATAAAGCTCTAAAAACATTCAAGCATCATTTCATCTTATTCAAGGTTTTCTTAATTCAAGGATTGTGACTCTCTAGCATCAAGATTATACAGGTTACATTTTCTCAGATCATACAGGTACAAAGACTTAAACTGTCAGTTATTCAAAATAGACCCACGTTGAGAACATATTGTGGGTGGCAAAAGAAATCGCTTCCCACGTCTCTGATGTTATATGTCTAGAACCTTTTGAGTCTTGTGGGATGTTAAGCTCTATGTGTGTATTTTGCAATTCTTTTCTTAATGACCGCGAAAAAAGATGATTTAAAACCCCTGAATATTTTAACTTCCAACCCGCATGAGTCGGTCACAACACTCTTTTTTTATATTATTATCATAAATTATCTCCATACGTTTTTATTGATATCGATTAATCTTTATCAAGAGATTTATCATAAAAACAACACAATGTCAATATGTTTTTATTAACTGCTGTCTCGCCAGCATACTTCATATGGTATCGCCTTCTCATCTAGACCTTGACGAAGTTATATCACAATTATTATAGAGGATAGATATTTTTCAAAAATCAAAATCAAATTATTTTTATTTCTCATAAACCAAAAAAGGCGCTTAAGAAACGTTACGTTTTCAGATGAAAACCTTGATTGCTCTATTGGCAACCAAAGAAAAGGTAATTGAATTCTCAAGTAACTTGTAGCCAACAAAAGGTGGTTATCGTTGGGAAATTAAAACATCATTTTAAAGGGCTTCAACAATTTGTGGGCTTGCGTGATGTCGAACAATGATAGTAGGTGCCTATTAAATTTAGCATAAGGGATCATTATGTGCTTTAGTTTTATTTAAATACTCATGTAGGACACACTGTTTCTAAGTGAATTTATTTAATAATTTCGACTGCCAAGTCGAAAGACGTTTTTGTACGAAGGAAATTGTTCGTGTAAAAATACATTGTTTTCGGGAATTTGACATACCGACTTGGGTGATTATTTAGTTGAAAATAAAAATATGAAACCGTGCATCTAGCATGGTAGCTATAACGTGACTGAAGGAAAGAGTTACCAAATACTAAGTATTACATACTTTCAGAAACCTTATTATTATTGTGTTTGTCATAATTGTGTGTGTGCCCTATGGGTCGACTAGACTCAGTGCTGTTACAATGCTCTGCGAGTCCAATACAACAACGCCTTCCGGGTCATGTTGGGGTTACCGCGCTTTTGCAGCGCGTCCGGGATGTTCGCTGACAGATACGTGCCCGATTTGATGAGATCCCGATGCGGCGAGTGCGCGACAGCTCTAACAGCCTGGTAGCGGTTGTAGCGAGCAGGATGGACAGCCCTAGAATTAACCACTGGATGACGACTCATAGAGCGTCATTCCAGTATATTAAATGATTTAATATAATATATATGTACGTTGTTAGTTTTAAGTAGTATTTTATTTTCGTTATTGTTTTCTTTGATTTTAATTTGATTTTGTTTCCCTGTAATACTGTATGGACTATGGTCTGAGAATAAAATTTAATTATTATTATTATAATTATATTGTTGCCAAGATTAATTTAACAGTACTAAATCGTAGTAAAATTCTCAACACCATAATTTAAGCTATTGTAATATCAAGAGTGACGAGTGTTGAGAAATAAATAATTAAACTAAACAGCTGCGCCATCCGTTAAGCTACTTAGTTCAGTAACTTTATTAAAACAAAGCTAACTTCATCTATGTAATAAACTATTAAGCTTGAAGCACGTAACTTGTTGGTAATTCTCGTTATTATAACTATTTCTAAGTACTTAATGTTTTATGTATTAGGATAATTAGCATTCATAATATTAAACATGATTTTTGAGATATGTATAAATTATACTTCATTGAAAGAAAACGGTTTTAAAGGATTTAATTGCATTTGAATCACATTTCACGTTTCCTTTTTTTTTACATTTTTTTTGTGTTTAAAGTTGTGCATTGAACAACTTTTAAATAAATATTATAATTATAATATTTTAAGTTTTTTCTTAACTTGTCTTATCTGGTGAGCCAGAATCGGAAAGCACCTATGCTAAGCAGTATCTATGCTTGCAGGTTTCCTAATTCGATTAATATTAAAAACCATTTAAAACACTGACATCATCTGTTGATGTTTCCTGAACAATGCATATATATATGTATACCTATATATAGCCCTTGTCAAACTCTTATTGTACCTTACAATGTTGGCAGTCCAAATTACGTTTCAATATTTATTCAGTCTTTTTTTGTAGGATGAAACGTGGGTATAATTTGCTTAGCATTTTCATGAACTGTATTATGCTGAAATAAGCCTATTATTTACACGAGATTTTCCTTTTTAAAATACTTTGTTTGGCTATTACTTTTTGTTCCTATGAAGTAATTTAGGTCAAGCGGATCACTAAGATTTTAGAGCTTATAGGATTGTAAAATTATAATATGTAATTTTTGATAGAATAGAATATCAATATTGCTTGAAATATGGTTACAATTACAGGTCTTAAAATACAATTAAGTTTCTTCATATCTGTGTGTATGCAAATATAACATGAAAGGGCATAATTCTCAATTATTTATATCAAAATATTGTTATTAACTAATATATATAGATAAATCTTTGTATCATTTTTTTTTTATATTTTTTGTTTGTTTTTGACGAAACTGCAGCAGATCTCAACAGTCTGCTTGCTGCCACAGCTTGGGTAACCTGGTCGAAACGTCAAGCCAAGAAGGTATTTATACATGTCTCGCGCTAATTCTTGTTAAATAATATTACTATAAACATGCAGCGCTATAGTTTTAAAGTTCGTATTTATACATATAATAAGTAAGTACAAATAATACCTTCATACATTAATTGTGTTATATTGTTGCTACGTAAGTTAATAATTTTAAAAAGTAATAAAAAACCTGTTTCAATTCAATTCAATAACCCAGGAAACGCGTATTCTAAAAACAATAACATTAAGCGTAAATTCTTTCAATGAACCGAAAGTTTCCTTTACTTTTGTATCGGTATAAAAAGTTGCGAAGGTAATCTATTAAATCTTACCAAACTACTAGTTTCAACACTCAATTCTTATCATTCAGGCCATCGGTGATACTTTGCTTGGTTCACGTTCAGTTTGGGCCAAGGCTGCAGAGTTGGCTTATAAACAACCCGATTTTTTACCGCTCTCGCCTTTTCCACTTAAGTAATTTTATTCAGTTAATGAAGAAATATAAATTACCTGTAGAAGGGTTAAAGGGTTATAGATAATGTAGTAAAAAAGAAAGTGAATAAAATAAAAAGTCGCCTTTGTTGACCTGGGTGATACAGTTCCAAGGTGAACAAAATACAAAAAAAGTCTACTCATTTCACCTGGGTGAACAAAGTGGAATATATTATTTCCGGAACAGCAACAAATTTTATATTTAAATTATATCATATTAGTTTTTAATACGTATAACATGTACCTATGTTTAATTAAATACGAGAGTTCGATTTAATTCTATTGCCAATATATCTGATTAATTAATATCAGTATAATCATTTATTTACACAAAATAATTACAGTTTATGTTTGAAATAATTATCTTAATTAAATACTTATTTCACAAACCTGTAAAGGCACGTGTCATTCAAAGTTAAAATTACTTAAGAGGGAACATCCTTACGCGATTTACTTCCAAAGAAGTTATAAGTGTAACTAATTATTTAAATTCGTTTACACATACTTTGGTTAAATCGGATTTTCTATCAAGTAATTGTGAGTCTATTATTAAACTTAGTTAATGATTTTTACTCCCTTGCATGATGACAAAAGATGACGTAATGTAAATTTAAATTAGGTAGTGATACTGTTTGTAAAACCAGTAGCTTCTGAGTGTACCTATATTGTATTTACTTACATAAGAAAGCAAGGACTTAAAGATAAGTATTGTAAAATACAAATGAATAGCAGTAAATATTTAAAGTCCAATGAAATACAGCAAAATATATTTTTTTTTAATATTGTTAACCGTTCAGTGGAACTGTGCGGCGTTTAAAACTTTTTCAATGATCATCTGGATTCACCAAAAAAAAGAAGAAATTTTGCATGTAAGGTAACTACAGATTCATTAAATCAATTTGAGCTGACAAGACACCTCGATATAATAAAACAAAAGAAAACAGATTCATTCTTCGAACACAATCCACACTGTACAGGGTGTTAAGAAAACCCTGTCCGATCCATTAAGGTATTGTTAGATATCGATAACTGATACCATTAATGTAAATAAAAATTGGAAAATATAAAAAAAAAATTATAAAGTACAATTTTTTTTTCCCAAAAGACGTGAGAGAGAATCGCAGGTGCTACCAAATGATCAAACAAAATGCCGCCGAATAATACCGACGAAAATGGTTTATAATTATTGCTTTAATCTCAAATTAAGGGAATTTCGTGTCAAAAACTCGTTATTTCAAAGTTCATTATTATTGATACTAACATAAATATTCCAAATTTAATATTTTATTTGGGCATGTGATTTTGAAACCTATATCACCCTTTCGGGTCGGACAGGGTTTTCTTAACACCCTGTATAAGCTGATAATATTATACTATACCGTTTAATTATTTCCGACTTACTTTATCAAAATAAATATGTTTCTGGCACAAACGAGTTTTCTACTCTTACTCACGACGTTATGTAAATAAGGGCTGACGTCAAATTAATTTATCTTCATTTCGTAGTACAAGGCACGTTGTTTAGTTTAGTCTTATGAAGCTATTTTAGGGGTTTCTGCCGACTCTGTATATAATTCATTATCATTATTTTCTCGTTCTGTGTTTTGAGTTTCTTGGTTAGCGAGATCTGAGATGTACAGTTTTCAGTTTTAAGATGGTGAATGTAATTTTGTGTGAGAAAATTAAATAACTAAGGCAGTACAACACAAAATTTCTTACAGTTATGGAACTATAATATTGTGCTAAAACTTCGACTGGAAAATATTAAAGTTTCAGTTTTAACTTGTTTGTATATACCTAACTTGTAGGTAATTTCCGGTTTTTTCGTAGGTAAGATAAAACTAAAAATATTATTGTATATTTTTTATTAAATGAATAATTAAAACATTAACTTGATTTTTTGGATGATCATTCTTGATAAGGTTTATCATCATCAAACATCATTTTTAAAACACCTACTCACAGCTGTATACAAGTAGCGTATAAGTAAAATTTATGACCAAAACATAACACTCCTTTTTGGGCAGTCGTGTAAAAACTAGTGACAGTGCGTGAGTCAAGAAACTAAATCAATTGAAATGAAAACCAAGACAATGGATGGCTTAATATCAAAGCTCACAAGTAACACTAAACACTTGTAATATTCTACAGATGTTAGCATAGTTTCGAATACTAGTATTATGCTTCTCATGTATTTGCAACGAAATGAATTCTTGTTGCATAATACCGATATTCAAAGTTCATGCATAAGCATTTTATTAGTTTGTATTATAAACTATTGTATGTGCTGCGGCTTCACTTGTCTCGGTGTTCATAGTTCTGTGTTTAATAATGAAAGTTAATAATGACTTGTCGGTTTGAATCATTTTGTAATGAACAGTTCCAACGATTCTTGTATGTAATTATTATGGGAATAATGTTTGTGTTTTTATGTTTTTTTTTTGTTGTAAAGGCAAAAATGTTGGGTTCATATATTAGGCCCTTCCTACACGTAGCTACGTAAGTCTCCGATACTCGACGACTTTAGTCTCCAAACCACTGCCAAATTGCAAACTTACAGAGGTTCATACACGTGGCAGCGCAAGACTCCGATACTAATGTCGACAACTTGAATCTGGAGTATCTAAGACACCTCTGTATCCACGTGTACTCTTCGTACACGTGGATACAGAGGTGCCTTAGGGGACGGAAGACGATATACAAATAATAATTTTATTCTAAAGTGGTTGTTTCGATTTCTTTACAAACTCTAAGAGTGTTTGTTTTAAGTCAGACTTTTGCTACAAATTAACCTTTAAGCTAGATTACAAGAAGGTTATCTTATCAAATTTTTAATATAAAGTTTGTTTCACAACAAGATCGCCATCTTTCAGAAATTGTTTTAAATTAGATTTATATAATGTTTTCGTTAGTAAGAGTAATATTAACAATTTAATTGATATGACGATAGTTATGGCTGACTTTTTATTTGTTCAATTGATTGATAAAATGAAGTTACGTTTTCAAACATATTATTATTATTATGCAGTCTAAATGTAGTTTTAGTATAAGAAAATATTCAGGTTGAAACAATTAAAGCAAAACTTCGTAAAATGGAAAACAAAATCACGAGATCACAGGACCGATTACTTAGCTATTTTAACCAATTATTTATATAATTTTTATCTTTTGCAAAGATAAATTAGATAGATTAGTTGAGAAGATAAAAACGGGGTAAAAAAAGATTAAGAACACCAAAAAGATATTCGGCGGAAAACAGTTGGAAAACGACCGTAATTACGGAAAAGGGCTCCTTAAAAATAATTGTAAGGGGATCTTTTATCATCCCTCTGAATTTAAGACGACTGTAAAATTCATCCAAATTGAATTTTGTAGACACGCTTAATTCCACTAAGTGTTATATGGAAAATTTAAAATGTCTTAGCTGCTGTACCAAATTGGAATCAAGTAATAATGATGAATTATAAATTTATGGGCAGAGTATTTTCTTTTATTTTTGTTCTGGATAAAGGGACAAAATTGTGATGCTACGTTTAGAGTGGTGAGATTCAATGATGTGCCTATTTCTCTATAAATCTAAAACGAAATCTAAAAAAATCTGGTTGACTATTAATCGCTATCGCTTATTACCTACTTATATACCTGCTATCTGCTATAGGTAAACAAATATATCCTTATATTGGGTCATGAAAAAAAAAATCCGATAAAAAATATGAACAAATGATTGATTAAAAACTAAATAAAATATTTTAATAAGTTTGTGAGATTTCATCATTTACTAAGCAAGTGAAATGTCACAGAAGTTTAGTTAAAAAATTGTGCTCCTCTTTACAGTTATTGCATAGGACCGATTTAAACCTACTTTACATTCTCATACTCAACAACACTACTAAAACAGTAAGAGAACAGAATATGATTTTGCACCCCTGTCCGCAATTGTGTTGAAGTTCCGTACACTTTATTATATAGGAAATTTTAAGAGCCCCTGTTTATGAGCTAAAAGCGAGGTTTACAATGCATTGCCGTCTCGCCGTTGAATGAGATGAAATTATTTCATATGCATTATAATTTAACTTTAACAATGGATTCTGTATGCTTGTTTGTTGAAAATTTGTGTATATATGTTTACAAGCGGAATCGATTAAATAGTCTTTATTGATGATTGGCACACAACTAGATCACAACTACTCATAATCTAATTACGATTGTGGGTATCCTGTATATTTCAACGACTTATTTTACTTGTTAGGCAATGTGATACCTGTTCACTGATGAATAGCTGTATTGAAAATTTGTCACGAGTAAAACGGGTACATGTTCTAACTACACTACAGACAAACAAAGAAAGACAAACAAGGTGAAAGTACAATAATACATACATACATACATATAATCACGCCTCTTTCCCTTGTAGGGTTAGCCAGAGACCACCTCTTTCCACTTGCTACGATCCTTACACTCCTGTTTCGCTTTGCCCACTTTCATTATTCCCTTCATACATGCTGTTCGGTTTATGTTACTCTTGACCTGGCCTTTTTCCATTCACACTCACCTTATACACTTTATTCGTCAATCGTTCTTCATTCATTCATTCGTGACGGGCCTGTTGGTCTAGTGGTCAGTGACCCTGACTGCTATACCGGAGGTCGTGGGTTCGATTCCCGCCCAGGACAAATGTTGTGTGATGAGCATGATCATTTGTTCTAGTGTCTGGGTGTAATTTATCTATAATATGTATGTATTTAGAAATATATAAGTAAGTTTATCAGTTGTCTGGTTACCATAACACAAGCTCTGCTTAGCTTGGGATCAGATAACCGTGTGTGAGTTGTCCCAGGATATTATTATCATTATTCAATCTCTCGGCATAGCCAAACCATCTCAACATACCTTTAAGTACAATAATACAGTATTAGTTTAGTTCTTTCTTATACCTGTGTAATGTTCTTACGCTATCTCTATGTATTTAATTTCCAGACCCTGAATATTCTAACGTGTTATTGAAGCATATTTCACTTCAAATCGAATTTCAAATACTTGTTAGAATTACCTAACACAAGGGAACGCGAATACGAATATTATTGTCAATATTAAGTTACGCAAGACTGTATCTTGTTTAACTTAGGTACTAGCAATAATATAGAATAATAAGTAGCTTTAATCTTTAACAAATTAACTCATGAAACTATGCCTAGTTATTTTGGTATCGTGATGTAGCAAATGCATTTCTAACCTTGCCTTACTTTTAGTGGGGATCAGTGCCTGGACTATTAGCTCTTAAAGCGGGGCTGTTGCCATTGTGGAAGAGAGATGCCGCTACGCGAGTGATATGCGCCATCTCGCTTCCACAATGGGAACATTCCTACTTCAAGAAATTTAATCTTGCTAAATTAAATTAAAATGAATGTTATTGAAAATAATTATTTAAGGCGAACACAATTTTGTAATTCAAAAAATTTGCACGCCATCGCATGTGGTAAACATGTCAGAACCATTATTATTGTATTATATCATCCTACATGCATTTTTGTATTATTGTATGTAAACACATGTTTGAGCAAATAAATATATCTTATATCTTAAGAGCTTTTAGTAGTTCAGCTAACCATGGCATAGACAGTAAAGTCTTCAATCCAAAATAAAAATCATGGCATGTAAATGCGTGTTTTTACGCTTCAAATTAAAAAGCGTCTAATTAGCACACGTAATATGAGAAAATTCAAACGTAACAATAACAAACCTCTTTTATCAGTAACACGTTAAAGTTAAACGTTTACAATAGGATTGTATAAATACAGTTGTTTTGTTCATGTAAAACATAATTTATTTAAACTTCACACAAATAAAGTGTTTAAACCCACGGTACATGTTTCCCGGTAATCGGGAATCAAATATTGTTTCTATAGAATAACAGTAACCCTTTTGGTGTGAAGTGGTCGGTTTGATTGTTTGAAAACAAAACTTTGGATTTGTGGCTTTTTGTTAATAGCTAGTCGAATGCTCGAGTTAGTCTGCTCGAGAAGTCAGCATCTTTCGCGCTTTAGATTTTTGTTTTGTCGAACGCCTTTAGCATAGTTCGTGTAGTCTAAGATTTGAACGAATTTTACACATGTTTTATGTGATTAACAATCGTACGTTATTTGTTTTTTTTTTTAATACATCTATAAGCGTACTTTCCTTTTTGAAAACTTCCTTTTCCTTACAAATAATTCTCATGGTTAGGTACCTTGAAACACGAATGTACTAATGTAATGAGTACTGTACAGAAAGATCAATAGCTGTAAAGTTATAAATTTTAATAAAACATAGTCTTCAAATTGCTTAACAATTTACTTCTAGAACCATCCACAAAAGTACAACCAACCACTTCATCAACTAACTCTAAACCCAAGAATGGTTGGCAACACTCGAAGTCGAAACACTAATTGTAAACACCATCCATTACAAAGTTAAAGATCACAAGCCAGGTGAAGAGAAAGTGAGGTAACTTGCAGAACTTGAACCGACAATGTAACCTAAGCTTAATGTCTGGTACATAACAACTGCAACTGTTTCTAATAAGTTTGTAAAACTATTCTCGTTTACGTAAGATGAAATGTGTTGTGTTGACTTATTTAACCGACGGAAAAAATGGAGGAGGTTATCAATTGGTTGACATTATTTTATTCTATTAGAAATTCTCTTTTTGTTTGAAATGGTATATTTCTCTAGAGGCCTTTCTCTTTAGGTCATCAAGTCGGGATCTTAGTGTGAGAATTTAAATTGAATTCGTTTTTTTTTGTCAATTACCATAGATAAAATAATCTACCTACCTATTATGCAATACTGTATATTTAATGCATTGTGTGGGCACTATCTTTCAACAAACTTCTATACAATATTACTATGGACCTTAAATTCCTTAACTAAGTTCGATATTATAACTGATATAACCTACATTTGGACAGCCAAAGGCATGTACTGAGAGCTTGTATTGTTCGCTTAAACCTTACATCCTATTGTTAAACCTTTTCTGGGTGCTTCGGATAAAAGTATTGAAATATTTTTCGGGTCTTGAATGTAAGATGGTGAAAATAACATTACCTACATAATTATTTGTTTTATTGACGTAGGTACAAGAGAGAATTATAATTGTTTTTTTTTATATCAACTGAATAGTTCGCTTTTTGACTTATTAATCTGATATGACCTAATCTTTCGACCGAAATAAAAATTTGAAACCATGAGAGAAATTAATACAATGAAAAAGCGTAAATGTAGCAATTTTTTATTTTAATTTATACCAAGCCAATAAAGTAATCTCTAAGAAAATCTCAAAGATTCTTTGCGGCAATAATAATAATATAATAATAATCCAGCCTATAAACGTCCCACTGTTGGGCACAGGCCTCTTTCCATATAGAGAAGGCACGAGCATTGATCACCACGCTTGCTCTCTGCGGATTGGCGATTTCAGATACCAAATTTTTGGAATCCAGGTTTCCTCACGATGTTTTCCTTCGCGTTTGTCAGAAGTGTCTTAGAATAATTAAGAAAGTACATATACCTAACTTTGAAAAAGCCACATTGGTACTTGCCTGGGTTCGAACCTGCAACCTTGTGCATACAAATCCGTTCATTGAACCGCTAGGTCACCACGACATATTTTTGCGACTTTGCGACAAACAAATTAAAAATAAATTTAATTATTTAAGTATTTTCTTATATTTTCATTGTATTGCCTTTAACGTTATTGGCAACAGAAATCTTCGAACTACAAGGAAAAGCCTTATAGATGAGGACAAATAGCAGCCCTAACAAATAGCCTGTCTATTGTTGAGCGAGCATAAAGAATTTTATCGTGCAAACGAAGCGTAACAGAAGTTATTCATTCAAAAATTGTTACTTCGAGGAAAGCAGGCCGCCTTTGTAAAACATTTGTCATTTTAATCACCCAAAGCTGCCGTCTGCGGTAATAAAATTATTTCACAGTAAACATTTTGAAAATTAAATTTTAAAGACTTCTCACTTGAAGTAATGGCCCGTTTTAAGTAGGGACGTGACATAATAAGTTGGCGTCCTAAACTTTACTTAAGTGCGTGTTTTTTTCGTCCAAATGTAATGTTGTGAGGTTGGTAATTATGTTGGCGCGAGCGCTGGCTTTGATTCCGTCGCTAAGGGCGCGTAAGCCCATTAGCTGTGAATTAAATATGAACGACATGTCTGAAGGAAATGTCTTTATTTTCTATGTTATTACGTAGAGACACACGAGTAATACGGTTACTTATCAAATTACTTTTAGAGTCTGTAATTACTTCATATGACGCCCTTAAAATAATGAATCTGACTCCAATACTGGTAATTTAAAAATATTTCTAATTGGTTTAGTCACGCAGTTTCTATTTTTTTTTGTTTTCTTTTATCTACGTAATTGTTCTTTGTAAATATTGATGACCACCGTGGTCGAGTGGCGTACACACTGGTTTTCAAGACGTTACTGGTTCTGAGGTCCCAGGTTCATAATCGGGATGGTTCAATGTAGAAAAACCACTTTTCTACATCATCTCGGGTCTAGGTGTTTCGTACCGTCTTTGTCTCTAAATCCATAGGTATCACGTTTATTCTACCTACTTAGGGTTCAGAGTAATTTACCATATTTTTTGTTTATTCAACATTTTATAAATTAATGTATTAGTAGCGGTATTTCCCTAGATGTTTTTAAATAATATTTCTAGATAAGATTTAATCCGCATTTGTACGTTCTGTGAAAAACCGCTTAGTCTTCCCTTAACATTTCTAGTTATTAAGGCAGTACACAAAACAGTTAATATAATAAACTTCATACAAAAGACAACGAAATTATTTCTTAGAAATTCTGGCCTAAGAGCTTAAAATTAATTCCTCTTCCTTTATTTTTAGTTTACTCCAAGCATATTTACTTGAAGAATTTCTGTGAAAATATATTTTTTCCAATTTCTATTCATTTTGTGAATGTTCAACCTTGAAAAAATAATACCTAAATAGGTATTGTATACTTAATAAAAGTTACATACTATTTCCAAGCTATCGACTTTTTTGTATTATTTTTAACCCTTACAAAAGAAATGTTGTACCTAACTGAATACTTATTCCTTGATGAACAATGTAGTATTGTTTTGATTTATTGAATACGTTCTATGTATGATTAAGTTCAAAAAGGTACCGAACAAGGTATTATTAAAAGTGTATAAAGAAAATTACAAAGATATAAAATTTTTTTTTTGCATCTATTTTTAGTAAAAGAAAACTTCTATGTACAATACAAATGCCTCAACAACTGTAGCACAAAAGCACAAAAAAAAAAAAACCTAAAAGCTTAACATTAACATTGGTTCTCGGAAGCAATTCATTGTGAAGACCCCTCTTATTTCTGCAATACATCACTAAAACCCAGAATTAAAATCTACTGCTCAAAGAGCTGTTCCCATCCCTACACTTGAGTAATAAAATGTTAGAAACACAAAACCTCACTTCATTTCGTTCCCCAATCCGTTTTACCTGCTAACGTGAAAATATATTTGTGTATAGGGTTGTCAATAACAATTTTGTGGTTCTTTAATTCTGTTGGTTCTCGGTTTTAGGTTGTGTTAGAACGAATATTTGTCACAAAAATATGTTGCTTTTTGAAATTTGTAGTTTAATTTTTATTTTTTTCGTTTGATTTCATTCTGGTATAGAATTGATAGTAGGTAATTGATTGTAAGCTTGTGTATAGTATGTGGTTATCGAGATATATTTCTTGTTTATCGAGATATGTATGAGTTTTGTTTTAAAAATATTGTCACAGGCTAAGGAAAACGTAGAATTTACGTTAGGAATAACAAAATATTGAAAAATATGTAAGACGAATCAATATTTATTGTGTTTTTTAAATACTAAATAACAAATGGTTCATATCTCTTGGCAACATGAAACTATAATTTAATATTTTAGTCAGTGACAACCATAGCCCAAATGTTATATGGCAAAGTTCACCTAATGCGTTCTTATTTATTACCTATTTCTATCTACAAGGAAACCATGTCGAAAATGTAATGATTCAAAGGGTTACAAATTGCAGTGTGGCACTTTTACTATACAAGCTTGCCCCAGAGCGATGTCCGTGAAAAACAAATTTCATCCCTTCGTAGGCCATTAGGTATCACTAAGAATCCCTTCTTTGTAGGCGCTGACGTAATGGAAACTGGTTATAGTGGTTTCCCTTTTACGGTTTTACTACTGATATATTATTACAGACGGTAAAGTTGTTTTTGGTTTTTAAGATGGGATTCAACAAATCGATTTGTATTGCTCTCTTTTGTATTTTTTTTTAAACTGCTTTAGGATTATTTTTTTTTACTTATAGTTGTAAATGTAATGATTTTTGCTTTTATTAGATATTCTTTTTTTTTCTTTAATTTGGCAGAGCACACAAGTCAGAAACAACAAAAGACACAATAAGAAAAAAAAACAACAACAAAAATTACTCAGTAGTACCTACTGTCCAATATTCAATACCAAAAAGGTATTGTTCCTAATGAATGTATGTTTTGTACCTAATGGTGACTCATACCTCTGCATGCGGTGCGATCAAACTTATCGTTCGAGAAAGAGCCTTTAAATAAGTTCTTAGCCTTTTCATACATACATATAATCACGCCTGTTTCCCGTAGGGGTAGGCAGATACCACTTCTTTCCACTTGCTACGATCCTTACATACTTGTTTCGCTTCGTCCACTTTCATTATTCCCTTCATACATGCTCTTCGGTTTAGGGTACTCTTGACCTGGCCTTTTTTCAAGACGTCTCCGATTTGGTCTCGAAACGTCCGCCTAGGTCTACCCCTTCCAACACTTTCGTTCACACCCGCCTTATACACTTTTTTCGTCAATCGTTCTTCATTCAACGTTTTCATGATAAATATTAACCACCACGCATTATGATGGTTATAAAAATAAATGGTATTTGAACTTATATTGATACTTTATAGGTTAAAGAAAAATAAACATTCATATAAAATAATGAAATTCAATACCTGAATCTTTAATAAACTTTTTAATACGGTTACTTAATTTAAATATGCGTATTTCTCATAAATAATAATTCAAAGCACAATATTTTGTTCGTCGAATCAATCTTAATTTTGACGAAGACAGCCTTAAATAGATTTCAAATAATAAATCCTTTGGAAGCACTCAGACAATAATTACGAAGCATTTCACATCACTTCTCAGTGAAATTTAATTTAATCATATTTTCATTGAGTTTATTGTGATCTTATTGTTGGGATATTTTTGAATATGTATTTATTATATGACATATATTTTAGCGTTTGCTGGTCTTAATATGTATTTGTTTATATCTCACATATTATTTTGAGTTAATACTAAAAATTAACATCGCATTCTGTCGTGTTTGCTGCGTACCTTCATATTTTTTGTGTTTTATGTATCAAGCCCTTTATTTTTAATTTTGCAATTAGTAAAAATTAGATTTTGGTACATACTCATTTCCTGCTTACATTGTTATATTATGCGTATTTAACATACAGTCTTATATTTTCTACACCGAATTTACTCAAAAATCACAACCCCCACTCGATATAATAAAATACCTTATTTTCATTAAATTACCGTAAATTCTTACCCAGCAGAAATTAAACTCCATCTCCCAAGCCTCTTCCCAACTATGTTGGGGTCGGCTTCCAGTCTTACCGGATTCAGCTGAATACCGTATTTTACATGGAGCGACTGCCTATCTGACCACCACAAAACATTTTACTAGGTATTAACACAGTATCCCATGGTAAGACTGGTTGTCAGAATTGACTTAACGACTGCCAATGATCATAGTATGACAGTTGGGGCCTACGGCTTAACGTGCTATCCGAGGCACGGAGGGGTCTCGATATGTTCGGAAATGGTCACCCATCCACGGACCAACCGCGGCGAGTGCGGCTTAACCTGTATTATCGGTCAAACCCTACGGCTTACACTTAGCCACGAGCCCCTCATTGCAGAAATTAACCTCATACCAGAATTATCTAAAGGACACATTTTCCACCTCACACAAATTAAAGACCATCCAACGAAACAATTTTCTCCATAATGATTTGTTACCGCGCGATTTTCCAGATAACAGCAGTAATGTGCAATGAATTATACACCGTATTACATGGGCAATAAACACGAAATTGGCTTGTTTAATAATGGAGCAGTTAATTGTTGTCGCGTACGTGAATTTGGTACACCGTATTCATAGCTGTTGAATATAGATTTTGTTAATGTAAAGCAGGATCGTGTGTGTAGATTGTAGGTGCTTGCTTTATAACCAGTGTAGCAATATTTACTGTTAGTTACTCGGTACAAAGATGTAAGATAGCATTAATTTATGTTGGGTTACTGAAGATGAGTTACAGGTCTTTTAATAAATAGAGTAGGTACAGCCAATTAACAATTATTTTTTTTACTTTTCTATTCAATTTGTTTAGATTCGATGGTACTACATTCATTGCGGCTTTGACGTACGTTAAATGTGTCTCTTAACTCAAAACGTACGTGGTTTTTCAACTTGTATAGAAATGTGACATGTTTCATAAAAATAATAGGCAAAGTATATTGTTTCCAGATTTTGAGTTTCTAAAATTAGCTCACCTTAACCAAACACTACAGGAACGAGTTATTCGAAAAAAATTAAAAGGATGAATCATCTTATCACCACAAAATAATCACACACATCAAAAGCAACAAAAACCAACTCAAAAATCAACCACCCCAATCAACAAACATTAATACCGATAAAACATCAATAAACAAAACACTCGTCACATTCTAAAAACCGTATAAAAACGGTACGGGAACATTTAACAAAGCGATATTAATTCCTTGTACTAAACGCTTTACATTTGTCCGAAGATATACGATCAAATGAACAAAGAGATGCCGCCATATTAATTTAGGCCATACATCATAACAATATGTTTTAGGCAACGTTGACTTTCCATTATTGTATGTGACATTTAAATTCTGACCCGCCTAAAGGGTCAGTGGCGTAAAATTTTGGTACTTTTTCAATTTTTGGTTGAAACATTTTTTTGAAGTACCTATACATTTATTATGAAGGTTTATTCTCTTAGGGAATTAGGTCATCGCTTTAATGTTTGTGTTTGTTGTCCAGTCGTTTATTGATATAATTATGCACTTAACTGATGGTTACAATCATGTTTACGAAATTTGAATTTAGGGAAAGGGTTTCATTTCCATTTTTTAAATCGATATATTATAAACTAGTGTGTTTGAACATATTTAGTCAAATAATAACCTGCTATTTGAATCTTCTAGCTAGAGTAAAATACATATCTATCCGTAGACATCTACAGATAGATTGACTGCCTCGTTGGCCTAGTGGCGCTAAGCGCGACTGCTACGCTAGAGGTCTTGGGTTCGATTCCCAAGTCGACCAAGGTGTTATTGGGTTTTTCTATGAAATTCTCAGTAGCAGGTCGGAGTTTGGATTTGTGCCCGGTTAGTGGCAATAGGCTCGCCCCCTATTACATGGGACCTAAACATACCGGCGAACTGTGGGTGTACATTGGTACACCTCTGCCTAACCCTTCGGGGATACAGGCGTGATGGTATGTTATGTGTTATGTTACATCTACAGACAAATGCTACGAGAGTGCTACGATACGCTACGAAGAGCCATAAAAGCTACTAGCTACGAACACCCATAATCTTCATTTTCATTTACTTTTATTTGAAGTTTACATTGCTACAATTTAAGGTAAGGTTGTTTACACAAATTAATTAGAATAGTTAACTTTATTTCAATGTTTTACTGAACAAAAGCACTCACGTTGATAACACCTTTTACGAGAATTGTAAAACAGTATAGGACTATAATTAGAAATATTTGAGAGCTACACGAGACAAACTTTTCAGTACTTTAGGAAATTTGTAAAGGGACTGAAAAGTTCGCGCTTTCTTTGTAAGTCGTTAAATGAATTACTTTTAGGCTGGCTATATTATCTGGAACTAGATTGCATATTGTGACTAAATTCCTGTGAATATATTTTTCATGTTTTTTTCTTAGAGCCTAATTGCTATGAACAACTTAAATATCATATCTCTATTCCATATGTCACCGAGTAACTAAACCATTGACACTTTCAGCATTTTGAGGTTCTAATTATGAAATTTAGGGAAAAACCCGAAAAACCCTACACGAGCAGGCTAGGCAACATTGCCAAGTCAGCTGGCCCAAAAGTAAACAAGTGACCCTAGACTGAGAAAAATGGATTTCTTTATAAGAGGAAGAGGTTTCCACACGAGGAGGCATTCATGTAAACAAAGCAAAAATGTATGCTATCTTGCAAGTCTTTACTTGCAAGATAGCATAAATTTATTTAAATTAAAATATGAAAGGTAAAAATAGGGTTTAAATATTTTTATACATTTGTATTTAGTGCAGTTATTCGTTCTTTATGTGCTTTACTTTATTGATTTTAGATAAGTATAAATTCTTTATTATATCTATAAATATATAATAGTTAGAAAAAGGTTGTGTAGACCTTACTGAAAAACTGCAAGGAGTTTTAGCACTTCGAAGGTTGTAGTCCGCCATAACATAACGGAGAGTAATTGCACTAGCACTAATAGTTTATTAGCTATTCCCCTGGTCCTACTTTTATTATGCAGTATAAAACGCACAGGTGCACTTCATATCGCAGTGTTACTGTTATATTCTAGAAGTAAAGGTAACATGAGAAAACTGTTTTTGAAGTGTCTCAAAAGTGTTCCAGTTTTTGGAATCAAATTAGTTTAGAAAAAATGACAAAATGTCACTACAAGATAGCTAAGGCATAACAGTTGGTGTTTAATTTTTTTAAACTCCGTCATAAAGGCAAGCGATAATAATAGAAATAATTCTAACGAAAAAATAAACTTATATTTATTTCTTATGGATCCCACTGTCAAAACTGGACCAAAATAAAATTGGACCACAAAGAAAGCACCAGCTTTCAAATAAAAAAATAAACATCGAAAACGGTTCACCCAGTCAAAAGTTCTGTGGTAACAAACATTAAAAAAGATACAGTCGAATTGAGTACCTCCTCCTTTTTTGAAGTCGGTTAAAAAAAAAAAAACTGTACTTTTAGTGAGCAACGTTGCCGTTATTTGGTAGCTAGTCAACGTTTCTGTGTCGCAATGCCATGCGGCAACAAGCTCAATCTTACAATAAATTAAAAAATAAACATAATGAAGTTTCATAACAATACCTTTATCGTCAACCCTCAAAAACACAAGGCTATTTACATTACACAAGTATGTACTTAAAACTTAGCTTAGAACAAAAATAGGTATACACTTACGTACCTTGTCTTTTATACCTGTAAAGAGTTTACGGCCTTGCCCGTCCATTACTGTAAATTCAAATTTATTAAGTCCCAGATGACGGCTATATCAAGGCTGTTAGTAAAAGTGAATGTTTGTTTTGAGAAAATTATGTGGACGTGCCTTAGGATTATTAAAGTTTTTAAGTAATTGTTTTTGTTGAATGTACTTTCATTTTATCAAATTAAAGACTTCGTCGGTGTGTACTCATATGTATAAGTGTAAGAGAAATAAATTTTGTGAGCTATTATTAAGTGAC
Source organism: Autographa pulchrina (assembly GCA_905475315.1). Classification (NCBI taxonomy): domain Eukaryota; kingdom Metazoa; phylum Arthropoda; class Insecta; order Lepidoptera; family Noctuidae; genus Autographa; species Autographa pulchrina. Next base: position 12,313,659 of record FR997771.1, on the reverse strand, counting down.
TATTATTTTCGTGTCTATTCATTGTCAGCACCATGAACAAAAGAAAATCTACGGCAAATTTACATAATATGATACCAAAAAAAAAAATATGCGCTATGCTTAGCTAGATTGCCTTACTAGAGTCAAAAATTTGACACTATTTATAACTCTATCTACATTAGTTATATTTTTTGCGATGTTTTCACTTATAAATAAATAATAATAATAAATGCGGACAACATCACATACATTGCTCTGAACCCAAAGTAAGTTGCTAAAGCACTTGTGTTATGGAATTCAGAAACAACGAAGGTACCACAAACACCCAGACCCGGGGCAATGTAGAAAAGTGGTTTTCTACATTGACCCGTCCGGGGATCGAACCCGGGACCTCAGAGCTGGCGACACCTTGAAAACCTGTGCGTACGCCACTCGACCACGGAGGTCGTCAAACTTCTGTAGAATATTTTATGATTTCCGTGAAATGTGTAGCATAAACCTTATAACATAAAATATTGCAATCATTAACAATACCAATAACTCATAATAAATATAGTTTAAAAAAACTAATAACACGCTTTTAAAGTACTTCTAACTAAAAAAGTGAAAAATAATTCCTAATGTAAGCTGAAATTGGTAATGAACAAAAAACACTAGTATTATTGTGAAAAAGCGTGGGGCGCTCTGTGCCATATTTTTCGTCTATCGAGCAACCCTACCTAGTGTTTTTTGTTCATTACCAATTTCAGCTTACATTAGGAATTATTTTTCACTTTTTAGTTAGAAGTACTTTAAAAGCGTGTTTTTTAGTTTTTTTTAACTATATTTATTTTTTACTTTTTAGTCGTATTGCTTTGTGGACTTAAATTTTTTTTTGTTTTTTTTTTTTTATTTATTTAATCCTGGTGATCCTAATCCGGATAATGAGATAAACCTATGAAATTATTATGTTGTCGCTGATTCTTGATAAGTGTACAAAGTTTGAATTAAATCTGTCTGTTTCAAGTGGGTCAAAATCGAGTCCAAAGGAGTCGGTTACATACATACATACATACATACATATATACATACATACATACATACATACATACATACATACATACAAGTGAAGCTAATAAAAGCGTGTTAAAAAAACAGACAAAACATGACTGTAATTCAAAAAACTACGAAATTCACTTTCCACAATATTGCGATAGAAAAGAAAGAAAATCCAGCGCTTTGCTTCATCAGATATCGAGGTGAAGTTTGAATCGAGTTTCCTCGCCACGCAAGAGGTCAAAGGAATACTTTTCTTGTAAAATGCAACTGTTACCGCTCGTAAGGTCGCGAACTGTTCGCTTTTATATCGATATGCCATTTATTGCGTTTTGTTTTATACGAATTCTTGTTTTATTTTTATTGATAAGTGCTATGGATTTCGTATAAGGTTTTTGTTTTGGTGCTTTTACTCTGAAAGCATGTACTCAGTTGGTATTTTCAGACTCACAATATACGCCTTTATACTTTTTTTCATAGTATGAAATAAATTAGCTTTCGCCGTCTTTTCGCTCAGATCTTATAATATAATTAACAGATTTTAATGCAGTTTTTGGCAATAGGTAGTATGATTCAAGAGGATGGTTTTTATGTATAAAACATGCATATTATTCTAATACATTGCACACGTGAAAAGCGGGGCTGGTCGCTAGTCTATCTATATATATATATGTATGTATGTACATAAAAAAAATATGATCTGAAGATACCTCTTCAGATCATATTTTTTAAGTTACCACTTATGGAGTTTTATTGACACTAAAACAAAATTGTCGATTTTATAGGCATATATACCATTATGACTTTATACTTCACAAATTAGTCAATGGTATATTTAAATAAATTGTAAACTGTAACACATTCTATCCAGTCGGTTTGGATACTCTCCCCTGAGTATTATGAAACCGGTCAGTAAGCAAGTAGGCCACAACAAGTCACTGAAATATTAATGAAAATTTATTTTTAGGACGATTCGGATACTATGTAAATAAATTATTCACCTATTATGATGTTACATGTGTATTTGAGGGAACGACATAGTTTCTGTAATGGCTTATTTATGAAAATATCATTCTATCTATTATTTTAACAAGATAATCATTTTTGATAGCCATCATAGCGAAAATTTGAAGGGTGCTTTTTGTTGGTATACAAGAACACATTGATTGAATTTTTGCGTTCCAGTACATGTTCAAACAAGTAAATACCTAAAAAGAAATAAAGGAAGTCTCCCAAAGAACAGCCGACATAACATACACTATAAAAAAATACATAATTTAAATAAAAACTATATTTTTTGGAGTTCAATTTACCGCGGACGTAAACCGCGGGGCGCAGCCGCGTACGATCATAAACAGACGCATAACGACGTCGTGAAAGCGTTCATCCCTTGAGACGGGTAACTTCTTTTCCCCTTTCATAACCGATACAGTCTTATGGTGGACATTCACGATAGCGTCGAATAGACTGACTTAAGTCAAATGGAGTGAAGCAAAAAAAAACTTACGATCATTCCAATCTTCCGTCATTTGTTTATGCTCTTTGCGATGTCAAGTTCTCTGCTCGGATCCAAATCAAATTGGATACAAGTCCGTGAATTCATTGGAAGAGTGGCGCGATGGCATGGTTGGATCTGGAACCAGAGATCACAATTTGAATGTGGCTTATAAAATTCATGATCAAATTTTTGGCTTGACACGTGGAATGGACTGACCGTGAATGGCCCTTTATCTTTCCTTCATCCTTTACACACGGTTAAAACTGTGTACTACACTGCGGGACTGTTTTGTATTCAGAATATGTTTTTACTGCACCGATAGAACGTGTGATCGAAATAATTTTAGCGAAGTCGTTAATATTCATAATGGGATTATGCTTATGAAGTTCAAGCTTTCGCCTTCGATTTTATCTGCAATAATAACTATGTGTTTCTTCCTCAATATTTCAAAACGACAAACTTGTAAGTTCTTTCACTAGTAAGTTAAAACTTTTAGGTAAAATACTTACTCAAATAAATGTATCTCTTATCTCTTAATATCTTATGTCACAAAACAATACAGGTTGCCCATTTTAAAGCAATAGATTTTAAAATTTCTGAATATTTTGGTTTGTTCCAAATAGGGCGTTTTCCGGCTAGTATCTAAATATTCTTAATATACATATTTTGTACCATAAACGAAAACTCCATAAAAAATCAAAAAGGTATAATTATGTGACGTGCAAATAAGAGGAAACTTTTTAAACTTCCTACTAACCCTAAAACGACATCGAAAACCGAAAGAGTTCCGTTAACACTGTGACAGTCACGTGACCGTGTCCCCTGGGGCAAACTACAAGTTTGTCACATGTCACATAAAGTATAAAACAGTAGTACCAGTTCACACCTCCTATTATTATATATACGTTAATGATGGCAGATGTATTTTTTTATGTTTTTTTGAAAGGGTTTGTATGTTTGTTGTTAATGGAGGTTAAATAACAGCTGTAGCGATAATTAGTTTCGTTGATATTGTTTTTGGTTAGATACAACATGTGGTGGTATTTTCGTGCCTCAATATTTATGTTGTAAAACGATTGCCTCTTTGGCCTAGTGGTGCTAAGCGCGACTGCTACGCTAGAGGTCTTGGGTTCGATTCCCAAGTCGACCAAGGTGATATTGGGTTTTTCTATGAAATTCTCAGTAGCAGGTCGGAGTTTGGATTTGTGCCCGGTTAGTGGCAATAGGCTCGCCCCCTATTACATGGGATCTAAAGATACCGGCGAACTGTGGGTGTACATTGGTACACCTCTGCCTAACCCTTCGGGGATACAGGCGTGATGGTATGTTATGGTATGTTATGTAAAGCGATAATTGTTTGGTAACTATTTTGTAATTGTATAATAATGTATTATTATAACATTGCCTAGAAAGTGATCCCGACAAATCGCTTCTTAATATTTTTAGTATTTTTTCCTGTATAAACAACCAGTTAGGTAAACAAACTTGGAGAAAAAGGTTACTTTTTGTTCTGTTCAAAATTTTTATTATACCCAGCAGTAGATGAAACTGTTACTATAAAAATATAATTACTTAACTTTTGCTTGCTTAATTTATTCAGATATTCAGACTTATACGTAGATTTCATTCGCACATATTTTATTTCTAGATTTAAGTCAATAGTACCAGTGAATATTATTAGTGGCAGAAATAGTCTTAGCACTTCTTTCTACATTTTTATGTGACTGACGCAGGTGTAGGCTCATGTCATGGCCTAAAACAATTACGTGATGTTACTTTAAACATAATTCGATGGTGACGACAAAATACAAACTCCTTTGTGTATTTGTGTTCATAAATTTTGTGTTTTTGACTGTAACAAATTGGTATTTTTTAGTCATTATCATAATACATGGTGTGTTATTAATTGTTTTACAAATTAATGTGTAGTGAGTAACATTTTGTTTTTATTCGCTACTGGAAAAGGTGTAACGTTCAAAAGTAATCAATTTAATGTGTAGGTAAGTTTGTTTGTTTTTAGCAATAAGTATTTTTTTTTGTAAAGCGGTTTTAAATTGTGGACGGTAATTAAATTGTTATTTTAGTTTTGCTAGACTATGGCAAATTTGTCTTTTAACATTTCGAATAAGATATTATCATAAAAACAGCCGAACCTTTAAGATCTTCCCACATTTGTGTATCCTTGTAATAACACTATCTATACAAATACAGTCCTTATGGTATTCCATAAAATACGCCATATATTAAACCATAAACGTCCTCTATAAGCCCACAAATAAACTACTGCAATGAACCGTCAGTCGTAAAGAAATATTACTATAATCCACATATGGCATAACTTATAGGTAGATAGATAAACTTTATTGTACCTACTGGAGAGATACAGAGAGAATTGTGATAAATATATATTGTAGAAAATCTTAAGGAAAACGTAAACTAAAGCGGCTAAGCTAGATTTCAGATCATACTAGTATGTTTGAGACCAAACCTTTTCAGACAAAACTGGTGAGGACATGAAAGAAAAAGTAATCAAAAATATTAAGTGTAAACGTTTACATAATTTTCTTGGGATATTTTATATCTGGTTTACTCACTAGAATTTATATTTATGTTTACATGAAAATTCTTTAAATGATTGAATTGAAATTATTTATTAATTGATTTCATCTCCGTTTTTTTTAGGAGTAGTACAGTCGAACAGGCGTGTTTTGTATTTTTACCTCTGTGTATCGGTCTGGTACCTATCCTAGATAATGCGCCATAATGAGAGTACATGTAATTGAGAAGTGTAACTAATTAAAAACATCATACAATCACAATGAAAATCACAACAAATGGAAATGCGTGTCAGAACCTCTTTGGTCGCATTATTTTACGATTTAAAATAAATTAATACCATAAATCACTCCGAAACTGGCAACTCATTTTGAATTTAAATGCAATGTTTCAAATGTAATAATGAAAATAACTGTTACTGTAATATAAAACTTTTTTGCTTTGTTGTATGGTATTAAACATTGTAAAATTGCTAATTACTTCTTTATTAACTAGGTTTTTTTACACTACAAATGACACGAAACACATATTTATGTTTTTCAACATTTGTAACCGTAGGTGCAATTTGAATGTCGAATAATGACTACGTAGGTATAGACCTATATAAATGTTAATTACATATTCATGAAAAATCTAAATCTATTTCAAACAGAACCAAAAAAAAAAAACGACATTAATAAATCATATCACAAAAACTTTTATTTGCGTTAAAGTTATACATACAATCTCTTTAAGAAATCTGTCTTATAGTAATATATGTTACATTTATACTACAAAACCAGTAAAGCGATTTAAACCTTACAACAAATAAACTCCGCGTAAATTATTGCAAGACTGCATTCGTAGTCGGCCTTCGCCAAGTATGCACGAGTGCAGCTTAAGGCGAGACGACATAAAGAAAACATAAATTTCAGGCTTAAAGATTGCAACATTGCACCACGAGAGGAAATGGACCTTTAAGGAAATTTACAATACTAGAGCTTACTTAAGTTGTGTCTAACAACTTGTGGAGAGTTCAACTGTTTGCTGTTTCGAATTGAAATTTTTACATTCGGAAGTCAACGAACTTTAGTTTTGTGTTAAATACAATTTTTCATAATTATCAGTGTCTTATGTAAGCGTATAATAGAAAAGTTTTTTATTCATCTGTAAGAAGCTACATATAACTTTTCAGTGAGTTATTATAAACGAATAATATGTAGCAGATTTAAAATAGGTATATGTGGGAATGGTTGCCTTATTCAGGAATGGTCACCTTTATATTTTAACTTGCAGACCCGAAAGACGTTGTCCTGTCTTAACTATGAATATTGAATTCTGTCAATTCTATGTCAAACGTCAGGTTACATTAAAAAAGTTGGTTTGATTAAAATTAATGTTACATAGTGGTAAATTATTCTTAAATTTTCTAATTCTGCGCGCAGTTTTCCAAATTTTTCTTTCATAATAAGCTTCTCCTGACAATAACAACCACAACAAAAAAAGAATAAGCGAAATCGGTCCAGCCGTTCACGCGTGATGCCGTGACCAAGGGAAATAGGCATTCAATTTTATATATAATAACTAGCTGTGTCCCGCGGTTTCACCCGCGTGAATACCTAGGTCCCGTTCCCGGTGCCTTTGTATATAATAACAGACAAATAATTAGCAATAAATTAAAATTGCGACTATAATTTGAGATTTAAACTATCCTATCTCTCAAGTTGGATCGAACTGCACATGGTGTGCGAATTTTATTATAATCGGTTAAGTGGTTTAGGAGTCCATTGAGGACAAACATTGTGACACGAGATTTATATATATTAAGATATAGATATTTGAACGGGATGTCAAGAGTTTGAGAGTCTATGGTCGGTACAAAAAAGAAGTGTGCGAGTCGCTTAGATTTAAAATAAAGAAAAATACTTACATAAGCCCGTTGTTTATTTCATATCTTCCCACATATATATACACGCTCAAGATGATCACATGGAAAATATATCAATATTGTGAACCTTGATCATCAAATAAATAATTAAAACTATATATTTTAAAATATTACCTCAAACTGAGTTTCATCATAATCTTAGAGAACAAAATAAACAAAACCTGTACTTTAATATTCCTAACACAACTCACAATAATTCAAACCACGAAAAATATCCTTTACGTACAAATCCCGTCACTATCCCACTACATCCACATTTCAAGTGAAAATAATTTAAAACAGTGCCAACGCGGTATCTCCCGAATCCACGTATAGCTGTAAGATACTGCGTTTAATGGCACCGCCTGAATTATTGCGAGCCATTTCCAATACCACATACGTTTTCAGTTTATGTCCGTACTTTTAACTTGCGATACGGTAAAGCCTTTTTTCATTAGGACTTTGTAGTTTGATAAATGTTTTCTAAATAAGTTTTTTTTCGCTTATTTCAACATTTGACGATTTGCGATAATTATAGTTCCAGCCTATAAACGTCCCACTGCTGGGCACAGGCCTCGTCTCATATAGAGAATTAAGGAACCTTGATCATTACGCTTGCTCATTGTGGATTTCTGATCCCAATTTTTGGAATACAGGTTTCCTCATCATGTTTTCCTTCACCGTTAGTCAGAAGTGTCTTATGATAATTAAGAAAGTACATAATATTCTTCGAAAAAGTCACACAGGTATTAATCTTCACTTATATAATTTATTTATAATTATTTATTGCAAACCCACCTATTGTTTCATCTGTAATTTTAACTTTAATAGTAACGGTAAAACGATATTGTTTAGTTTGTTTTGTTGTAGAAAGCAGCTGTTGATTGTGAACGTAGCGGTTTGAATTTAAATTCCAAGTCAAAGGAAATTGCAGCAAATTTTCAGATGTATCGTGAATTTGTAATTGTTCACAACTAGGAAAAGATTTTGGTTAAGCATTAATTTAAGCTATTTCACTAAAGATTAAGCAAAGGCATCTATAATCTACCCGTATCTTCACACAATGTTTTATTATATTACATGTAATTTCGATGTTCATAATATTAATAGAGTTCTTATGTGACCTATGTATCGTTCCACTGCCGGGTAAGGTTTTCCTCCTTTTAACTCCAAATAAATAACATAAATTCATTTCTAAAAAAACCTAAAATTTGCAATCCTTTTACAACAAACACTTTTGCACCCAACTATTCACACTCATGACACACTTGAATTCTCACCTTAACCCCCCATTCTCACTTCCAAACTATCAAAAACAAAAGCTCCCCTATTTACCCCGCATGATAAGCTATCAGTCAAATTCTCTAACTAGGATGCGTCGAGTGGACGCATTAAGGCCACGTCCCTGGCACGTCCTCGTCACGTATCGTACGACACCCCACGTGACGAAGTGCTCCCCAGCCGATCTAAGCTGTCTCAAATAAACCCTTTTTTTCTCTGAATCTCCCATTGCTTGCAGATGAAGACATTTCTAATAATGTTTGGAGAGGTTGTCTGTAAGGTTTTTTGCTGTTAGGAAGGGTTATAGATTGGAAATATATTTTAGGTTGAGTTTTAGTTATACAGTTTGATAAGCTTATAATGCATTAGAGTCTTAACTGCTATGTTACCCTATGCATGGAGGATCTAATAAAAGACAGACTTTTTCAATTCAGAAACTTTTTTAAATTAAAAAACAAACAAAGCTTGGCTAAGGATTTTTTAAATTTAATGTACTGAAAAATGCATCAGACTTTATTTCCCTTATAAACAAAGTCTAGTTCGAAAAATATATACCGAAAGCCACAACAGTGCCTCTTTAGTCTTCCTACACCAAAACTACGCTAAAATTCTTTGAAACCCATTACGTGAAAGGCTAAATGTGGGAGTAAAACAAGAGACTAACCAATTCAATTTCTGCATATGCCTTCTTGGAAAAGGGTCTTATGTTTTAGCAGGTATTAAGGTCAAATCAGAATAGTTTGTAGGTCACAGAATAAGCTCAAGGGATTTTAGTGCGCAATGTTTTCTATTGGCTTGTCATAACTCTTTATAGGTTAGTTCCAATTACATTTTAAGTTTATTGCAATTTTTATCTATACATATAATAAATCTGTAGAAAAGTCATTTTTGTACATTGAAGAAATTGAAAAAAAAAATAGCCAGCGTGTTAAGGGATAACTAACAGAACCCATTTCCATCATTTTTGAAATTTTTGTCTGTTTGTCTGTTTGTCTGTTTATATGTTTGTTTGTGCACGCATCACGTAAAATCTACGAATTGAATGCAGACAATGTTTATATACAAAAATTATACACAACTTGAGGTATAACTTAGTTTTTGTTTCATCGAAATCGGTTCACTCTATCAAAAGATATAATTAATTTAGTGAGTTCAAGAAGTAAAATATTACAACACGCAATTCAGTACAGTACTTGCATTACAACTGTCTTTTGCCGGGGGTCAGATTTCATGTTACAGTATCAAACATAAACTACTTAATCGAATGGTGTAAAAAATTGAGAGGTTGTTTTCAAGAAATCGTAGATGGTTGTTAGCTATGTTGAAACATGCTATTGAATCTAGCTGATAAGGGGAGGAGCTTTAAATTTCCAAAATCATTTTCTCAACTGCACACATAAATTGGCATTATTGACAGATCAAAAGATAAACAAGAGGGTAACCATGGCAGACTGAGGTAGCCATAGCAATCTTCAATTTGATTAGAACCTATATTTTAGTGAACTAGCTATCGAGGTAAACAGCTTGGCGGTTGAACGATTGGAAATGAGTGATGTTGCTGCAAGTTCAAATCCGGTTGTTAATGTTTGTATTTTTTTTCATGCGTCCATTTTCTTATATAAGTTTGAATTTTTTGATACCCAAGTTCAAATCTCAGTAGAGATAACTCTTTTTGTGTTTTACTAACGTATCTTTTTTAAGTAAAAAAATATTTGTAACATTTTGTTGTATTTTTAGTCGCAATAAACGACATCTTTAAGTCGTGATTTTTTTCTCAACCGATATATAAACTTACAATTATTTAGTGTTTGTATTTACTAATCTCCGTAGGTAAGTTTGTTCCTCATTGCTGATCATGAAGGAACAAACGTGCATGGCATGTACCGTAAAGTGATTCAGGCGTAAATGTCCTGGTCATTTGCTTGGAAATTTACGCATTCGCTGACTTGAAAACGTAAGCTTCCCCATAGATCACTTTATAGTTGGTTAAAAACTTTAATCCACTTTTAAACTATTTTTCCAACATAATGTGTAATGTTTTCTATTGGTCATCTATATTATATTCCATGGACAAGATCTTTTTGTATTTGTTATTTATTTTCTTTTACCCAAAAACCCAATGATATTTTTATCACACAATCTTTAGTATGTACTACCTCTTTAATATTCTTTAAAAGGTAGCTTGCTTCTCATGTAGGTTTTTATGCGTACATGATATTTTATTTATGTGTTTAAATTTCATAAAGTTTTTGTACCCTATTACCGGAAGGTTGGGCCAAAACCCTAAATAAAATAAACTTTCTATCGCATTCTCTACATTTTAAAATATATACGTACGGTATTTAAGCCCATCACCTTATGCTGCACCTTACACTTAATAAAGCGAATTGTACAGGATACAGCCTCTGACTTTAATCAGGGTAGAATGAGATTGTCCTTGGACAGCTATTACTTAATCTTTCCAAACAAATAATTTTAAACACAGTTTTGGTAATTCTGCCACTGCGCCTCCCAAACCGTACGTCAACTTTTTGTAACTACCTCCTCTTTCAGTTTCATGGGTCTCATGTCAGTCACTGCCTATCTGATATCCACTCTCAATTTAACGGCGTAGTTCAATTTCGAGGTTTCGCACCAAAACCTCGCGTCCTGTAGTCTCACTAGGGACTACGGTACCAACGAGAACTATAGCATAAAAAATGGACTAATTTGTTTTTATGGATTCGGTTTTTGGGTGCCCTTTGCCATTTACTGCCTAGAGCGACAGCTGCTTTCACTTTAACTCAGAGTTGGCGCTGCCAGTAGACTCAATACCAAAACATTGACCTTCAATTATTGTAACCAACTGGGTAAAGCACAAAAGAGAAAACATACTACATATATAAAAGAGTCAGTTCAAAATTGCCCAAGGTAGACATATTTTGGACATTGACATCGAAAGCCACCATGAAAATTATAATTTTTTCTCACGGTTCTGGACTTGGAAGATAAATCTAAAATTTTTAAACAAAGTAGCATCAAAACCAATCCTTAAAATTTTTAGAGGTAAGCTAATTATATAATTATGACGATGGTACTTTTTTATTTTGTGACTTTATACAAACAGCAACATTTGTGACAAAATTTACTCGGCAGTAGGCAGTTCGTGTTAGTGGCCCTCTATATCACAGTCAAATATTTATTCATAAAGATGAATGATAGGTATTTAAGCGAACAACGTCGCGGGTACAGCTAGTTTAAAGAATAAAATGTGTTTAATGTGTGTGCGAATTTGGGGTAAGACTAGAAGCCGACCCCAACATAGTTTGGGAAAAAGTCCTAATTTTGAACTTCTAGATAACCGATTGGTCATCACATGGTGTATGATAAATGTCATAAGATCCGTGATAATTAATTAAAAATTAAATTAATTAAAATTAAATTATTTATTTATTACAAATTAAATTATTTAAAAATAATACCATATGATATTATTATTTATACAGACTTATTGACAAATTACTGTGATAAAAGTTAACAAATAATTTAATTTAAAATAGAAGCAACCTTGCTTATTCAGAAAGTCGAGCTTAGCACTCAGTACCCTTTATAAAATCCAGACAATAAATTCACGCGTCATTGCAAAGATAACGTTTCAAAGTTTTTAAAACAAGACAATTTAAAATTGTTTTCCGTCCGCATCCACGCGTTGGGACGAAACAAAAGGATTTCTGTTATACCCTGTTTCTCGAATAGAGGTATTTTTCTTTGTTATGTAAAAGAAAATAGTGTTTGCCATGCGGAGTAGGAAAACGTGATTATACCAACATACAGGGCGTTAAGAAAACGCTGTCCGATCCGAAGGGGTGATTTAGAGTGCACAATCACATGCCCAAATAAAATATTAAATTTGGATTATTCATGATAGTATCAATATTAATGAATTTTGAAATAAACATTTTTGTCGCGAAATCTCCTAAAATTGAGGATTAAAAAAAAGTTACACCGCCATTTTCGTCGGTATTATTGGAGGCCTTTTGTTTGATCTTTTGGCAGCACCTGTGACGACGCCGACTTACTAACTTGCATTTTGAGAAAAAAAAATAGGTTATAATATTTCTTATTTTTTTCCATTTTTTTTTACATGAATGGAATCAGATATCGATACCTAACAATACGTTAACGGATCGGACAGGGTTTCCTAACACCCTGTATAAGGAACATGCTTAAGATCCGTGATACGTAAACAAACATGAAGAGGATACCGGATTTTTGTTTGGGTTTTCCGAAAACATTGCCTTCTGCCGTGTGGAATGAAGATGGCGGTTGACTTGGATTCCTTGGTGAAGGTTGCTCTTTTTGTAGGAAACAAGTGAAAAAAACGGTAAATGGATAATAGATGCAACATAGAGGAAAAATCGTTTAGACAGCAGGTTTGGAACGAGAACAATCATAATTTTGTGGCTTAACATACCATATTTATTCATTATAAGTAGTCAAGGGTGCTTTGTTGTTTGGGTTTCACACTATAATTTGTTAAACCTTCGTATTAAGTAGAACTGGAAGGTAAAACGTAGGCGTGAACATCAAATAACTTAGATTCTAAATAAATTGTATAACTTTACTCATTTTGAAAGTTTGTGGGAGTCTATGCCTCGTGATTTTAAAGGTTGTGTCAAGTATAAGCAACTCAGAATAGATGTATTAGCGATATTTTTACATATTGGTAGCTGAAAAATGTTAATACTTATTGTATTATTTACTATTTTAAATGTTTGCAGGTTCCGTTGACGAGTCGAATCTAAGTATGCTTTAATTTGTCACTTCCGTGGCAATGTTCACATACGTAAGAACATTAAATGTAAATATTCAACTAAAATTAGAACCGTTTTCGAAAACACTAATAAATTAATGCCCATTTATTAAAAACTTTTCACATTACTATATTCTGAAACTTACTTTAAGACACTTACTTAGTATTCCATCAGCGCCCTACAATTCTAAAAATTCTCTTTAGAAGCACTCATGTCGCGTAACCAACGGGTATGTCACTTGCAACTCATTTTGCATTTCCCTGCCACAAACGCAATATGAACAGACAGAAGTATAAAAGTACTGGAAGTGGTATTCACCTGGATAAGTAGAGAATTCGTAGGTATTAAAAGCAAGAAAAAAAAACTGCTACGAAATCTGAGAATCCGTAGAGGTTCGTAGCAATTGGGAAATTCTTGTAGCTGATTCGTAGCTGCTTTCTGTCCGTTCTCAGTATCCTTAATCCGCAGAATCTTGTTCACCGTTAAAAATAATGTTATTAGTTGTATTTTAGTAAAAACTCAGAAATGCCAAGTATCGTATATTAAAAAACTACAACTAAAATTCAGCAATGAAAACTGCGTAGCTATGAAATAATATATATTTTTTATGGAAAGTACTTTTAAATTTTATGTACTTTTAGTTTAATTCTACAAAATCACAGATATATTACTTTTAGTATATACGGCCTATCTATTTCTGTTATTAATTCATTTAATTTGCCTATTGTTCATACAAGCCATGTCAAGTAGACCGATTATCAGAATTTGATTGAATCAAAGGCACCGTCCACTTTTGACTTGCAAACGACAGTTTGATTGTTTAGTAATTGTGCTTCGGTTCCAACCTCTGATTTAAGTTTGACTCTCATTCAATTCTAAGTATTGACCGAACTATTGTACACTCGAAGTGTTTTGCTTTAACTGGAACAATTAGAATTGTTTATAGTGATGTAGGTTTTGATTAGATTACAATTATATATTGAGTTGATAAAGCTATTGTCCTTTATTTGGAAGGTCGGTGTCAAATTATGAAGTTTTGTAAAATTTGTTGGACTTGTATGACCCATAGTTAAATGTGACTTTTAACAAAGCAGTTATAGAATCTACTGAGATTAGACATAAAATATGTAAAAAAACATCCTCGTGAAATTTATATGGGATTAATATGGGACCGCTTTCGACGTCTACCTACCCTATAGAAAGCGAAAAGATTTTTTTCAATCAATCCCTAATTACCAGATATAAAAAACATACTAGAAAATATAATAAAAACATACAGTCGAATTGAGAATCTACCTTCTTCGAAGTCGTTAAACAAAAAGTCTCCTATTTAGCCGCCACGGGAAACGTTATAAGTGTGTTATAACACTATTCCTAATATTCTTACACTTCTATCTTCAACCTTAACCTCCAAATACACAGAAACAAGATTAATTTTAATCTTCTGGCAATCCCAAACTATTTGGACAAGATGATCGATCTTATTGACACACATCTCATCAATATTATCAATTACTCATAACATATCTAAAAGAAAAACTTGCTGTAATTCGCTTTATCTTTTATTGAAAGAGAAAAACAAAATACGCGAAGTTTTACTGGAATAATGTAGGTTTATTATTACTGACCGTCTTAAAAAATAATGTATAAAAAAAATATTAAATTGAAAAAATTAAAAAACACGCCTGCCATGTCAAAAAAAATATGAAAAGTGAACTAACTAAAAAATTAAAAACAAGTCAAATATTTGCAGTCGGGGGACCTGTAATGAATTGTTCCAAGTAACCGTGCCCCGACTGCAAATATTTGACTTGTTTTTAATTTTTTAGTTAGTTCACTTTTCATATTTTTTTTGACATGGCAGGCGTGTTTTTGAATTTTTTCAATTTAATATTTTTTATTTAATACCTTTTAGTGATAAATAATATTTTATAGAGCGCTACAACACAAAATCATGACACAACACAAAAAAAAATTGTTCGGAACCCTTTGCAGGCGATTTCGACTCACACTTGGCCATTTTTTAATGTCCATATAGCCTATGTCACTCGGGATAACTCAAAGCTTCTAATGATACCACAAACATTGAAATCGGTCAAGCCTTTTAGAAGTTATGGTGGAATAAAGAAACTCACAAACATACATACATACATACATACTTACATACATACATACATACTTACATACATACATACATACATGAACCCTGAAAACATACACTCCTTTTTGGGCAGTCGTGTAAAAAGTATTATACAGAGTGTTACGGAAAGGCTAATAGTATCCAAAAGGGGTGAAGAGTACATCTGGTATAGAGCTAGTTTATAAATGCATGAAATAGGTTAATGTACTCGTAGTTGCAAAAAAAGAATTTTATGTATAACATAAGATAAAATAAGATTACAATAAGTTAATTATGATAAAATGCTCCACTGCTATAGCAGCAAGGGTCAATAACCTTTACTGAAATCATATTCAAAATTTAAATTCCAACCCCATTCATAATTAATTTAAACAAAACTGCGAACAACGAGTTTAAGTTTTATAAAATGTTTTCATTGCCTAAAAAGTTTTTAATTTTGTTGTTTAAAATTAACACAATTTCATTTATTAAATTCGTTTATAGTAAAAATATGTAATTTGTTTAAATAATATTGAACTTTAACAATTATTGTGAGTCAATAAACTCTGAAATATTGATTTTGAATCTCCACACATATTATGAAAAAAAAAAATCGTACATAAAATTATTTTAATGAGCATTAATTATTTTATTAATTTTATTTGTTTAATTATAATTTTCTTGAAATAGTATCTGAATAGAAGTAAGGCAGGTAACGTCCAGTATTGAACAAAAATACCTTTTAATATTCTTTGAACCAATAAAAAAGAACATTCAAAAAGGTTTGAAGCAAAATATTTAATAAATCGAACCGCCACCAACAAAGGAAACCCAGTTCTCACAACATTAGTATAGACAGCATTTGAACAAATAGAATTCCTTCCATTATTCCTTCGAACACATTCCATCTATTAGTTCCACATCTAGGTAACAGAACGAATCCTAGTTTCTAACTCTTTTCGAATGCAGCTCGCTACAGAACCTCGCTGAATGTGACGTTTGAACTGAACGCCTGAACGACGATTAAAAGCGCTTAGAACACATGACGTTTTCACGTTTTCAGAAGGACTTTATGTCGCTGCAAATTGAATCGGATCGAAAAACACACATACCCGTTAATTGCCGTGCGACGGTGCGATGAATCACCTTTTCTGGTCTTTTGATGTGCTTTGAGATTGGGTTTTATCTAACTTAACCTCAATTTGTAGCGCGATTTGTTGGAATGTTTACGGGGTTATATTGTCTTACTTTACCTTTCGAAAGGTGAATGCATAATTTGCGGATGAATGGTTTTTTTCATTCGTGTTTCTGAAAGTGATAAACGAAGACACGTCACATTTACATGTTGCCTTTTCTAGCAATTTAATAGGGTGTTTTCCTTAGTTTATGTTCTAAAAATGTAAGTGTTTGATTAGGTACATTTTTGTCACGGTTCAAAAAGCAATATGACGTCATGATTAGAGCAATTCTCACAGCAATTGAAGCGGTATTTTTCAAGACTATAAAGTTTACTCAGTAGAATTTTTATTAAAACATCGTGATGGAACTACCTACTCACTGTTTTAGCCAAATTTACAATAGTAGGCGTACTATAAGATAAATACCTTGATCGTATCCTTCCTCCCACGAACGTCAAGAAATAAAATTAATATTGTTTTTATAAACAAAATTCCAATTCATAAAGGTTACCCGAGTACTACGTTTGTTAATGGAAAATAAAACGGGAAAAGATTAATTGACGTGAAATTAAAACAGTCAGAGTTTAATCTAAAAGCCTTGTTTAATGCCGAGAAAATCCCGTCTCTCCAACAAATTAGTTGAATTTACTTCTGAACTAACGAAAGTTGAATCTTATAAAATGCTCACGTAAAATAAAATAATTGTGTCGTGGCGGCCTAGCGGTTCAATGAACGGATTTGAATGCACAAGATTGCAGGTTCGAACTGAGGCAAGTACCAATGTGGCTTTTCACAGTTATATGTACTTTCTTAATTATTCTAAGAAACTTCTGACAAACGGTGAAGGAAAACATCGTGAGGAAACCTGGATTCCAAAAATTGGGATCTGAAATCGCCAATCCGCAGAGAGCAAGCGTGGCGATCAATGCTCGTGCCTTCTCTATATGGGAAGAGGCCTGTGCCCAGCAGTGGGACGTTTATAGGCTGGATTATTAAAATAAAATAATTTGTTTTTAAACACTGTTTTCCCTGTAATTACCTTGAAGAGTTTGAGATCAACGGCCTGTTAGCAAGTCTGTAAATGCACTTTCAAGCGTGTCTTATTAAAGCGTTATCACGGTAGGATAAATTTAAAAGTAACAACTCAGTGAAGCGAGGATTCTCCAAGACCGCTGAGATGGCGGTATGAATGAAATAAATAACACTGGCAGCTCGCTGAATAAGGGAATAAAAGAAACTAATTGTTACCTAAAAATAATTGCTAGAATACAGGAGAAAAATAATGGTAATATATAGTGTTTACTAAAAAAAACTAAGGAACTTACACAATATAAAAGGATGTACTGTCGTAATTAATAATAATAATATCCTGGGACAACTCACACACGGTTATCTGATCCCAAGCTAAGCAGAGCTTGTGTTATGGTAACCAGACAACTGATAAACTTACTTATATTTCTAAATACATACATATTATAGATAAATTATACCCAAACACCAGAACAAATGATCATGCTCATCACACAACATTTGTCCTGGGCGGGAATCGAACCCACGACCTCCGGTATAGCAGTCAGGGTCACTAACCACTAGACCAACAGGCCTGTCAGACCTGTGGAATTAATCCATGAAAGAGAAAAACTGATATTTTCAATATACGCAAAAGACTTTCACGCTACTTCTAACAAAATCCGATGAAATGAAACAAGCTAAAAATCAACTCAACAGCAATCTAAGATTCAACGTCCAAATATGGCGCCTGAGGGAAAAGCGAATAAAACAACAACAGAATTTAAATACAAACATTTACATGCCCTCAACATATTTGGCCTGGAAAGATGGCATAAAATGATACGTACGAAGAGCAAGGGTCCCGTATCGGTAGATTTCCATAAGCGGTGTTTACAACAACCTAACTTAGGATCGAAGAGTTGAAATCTCTGCCGGGATACCATATCTTAAAGGTCCCGACGTGATCGGATTTACATAATAGGGGACCAGTCGGCTTTCTTCTATGTAAATATTGAGTTTTTCTTACGTTCCCCGAGCGGTATTAAGTGCAAAGGCTGCAGGATGATTGATACGAAACGGATGTGTTCCCACATGATTTATGTGTCTCTGGGTACATGTATGAAGGTTCTGACAATTCAGAGCTGATGTTGGATAGTTAATACTGTTTATACAAATATTTATGTCGGGTTTTTGAGATTGATGTCATCTGATGTGATGTAAATACCTATCGTATATAAAATGCAATTAGGTATGGCGATTTGTTTCTTACGACTTTAAAAGAAGAAGACTCTCAGTGCAACCATGTATTTTTGTCACTTTTTTATCATTGGCAATTGTGATAAGCTTAAACATGATCCCACATAAATTTAATTGAATGTGGTTAGCCTTTTTAGATTTACGTGTACGTGTTATTCTTCGTCTACATCAATCTAGCTCGTTAACTTTTAAGCAGATTTTTTTTTTCGATATTTTGTTCTTTAGTTGCAAATACTAATATTAAAATACTCTGCCCAAAGGGTCGCGGATTTGATCCTCGAATGGGACAAAATATGTTTGCTAGATAAGATAACCATTTGAGATACGTTCGGCGCCCTCACTTCCCATCGACAAGATCGCTCTACAACCGTTACGGATTACCATCCCATCGCATGTGAATACAGACAAAAACTGTCGTTATAAACATACTTTTTGTATAAGTTACATTAAAAAAAAACAATGTTTGTATAGTCAGTGGCTTTTTATTACAAACTTATAATTAGCCTTACTTGAGTAAACTACTTTTGAATGTTATAATATAACAGCCTTTAAACGTCCCACTACTAAGGCCTCTTCCCACATAGACAAGGTACGAACATTAATTACCACAATTGCTCATTGCGGATTTAAAAAATAATAAATAAAGACTAAAGTTTTTACTAGAGTAAACTTGAGCAAAAATATATTTAGTTAGTCACACTATTAAAGTAAAATCCAATTACTTACCATCGTAATTATATTTGTTGTGTGTGACTCAAAAGGTTAATAAAACATAATAGTGTCGACACTTTGTCCAATCCATAATATCTTGAATTATAAATGTAGGGGAAACCCGTACAAAACCGTATACTGGGGTAAAACAGTATACCATGTTTATACTTGTCAATAATTCGAATTTGGCGCGCGTACGTCGCTCAGCGGCGTCAACCAATGGGAGCTAATTGTCAACGAACACTTGTCGCCACAGGCACGCGCGTTATCAAAATATTTGATTTTATTGTTTTTTGGTTGCATTCATCTTATTTTTGTGAAAATTGAAGCAACAACAGTGAAGTTTACATATACTACAGGTAAGTGTCCAATTGACAATGTGAAAGTGTGTATATTTACTCGTAATTTACAATATTTATACCGGCGACATTGATTTACGCGTGTAGTAGTGAGTAATATGTTTATACATTGAACGTTGGGTCAAAACCGTCCGGGGCAAAACCGTCCGGGGCAAAACTTCTTCTCCATATAAAAATGAATTGATAAACAGCTCAAAAAATAAAACACCTAAACTAAATTTGAACCAGCCGCCTAAAGCCAAAAAACAAAAACCAAAAACCATCAATGATAACATTTGTCTGTACTGCCTCGAAGAATATGGTGCAAGCCGCATGGATGAAGGTTGGGTACAATGTATGGGGTGTAAAGGCTGGGCTCATGAAGGTTGTACAGGCTATGGCTCAGAGGAGTTGGATGATTTCTTGTGTATGGGGTGCGTTGCTTCACGTTAATTTCCGGGGCAGTATCGTATACAGTATACGGTTTTGTCCATGTGTCGGGGCAAAATCGTAATAAGTTAAGGTTTAATTATCTTTCGTTATTTTTGTTTAATATTGTAATTACGCGAAATATGTTTATGTAACTTTGTTCCTTATGAGACTGACTAATTATATATGTTGATTTGGTAAATTTGTGTTTTGAAATGAATGACCTACAGCCCTAGACCCTTAGCTATACGACTTTGACCCGGTCTCCCATATGTCTGAGGCGCGTCATCAACGTTTCTGACATTGAACCTAATGTAATAGACTTTACAGATCTATTTAATAACATAATGTATTTTATACAGATATTATGATAGGTTATTAAATTACTTTCTTGAATATCCAAAAAATTTTTTTTTTTATTTTTTACATTAAAATGTTTTGATGAGCGACGATAGGCAACTACCAATACTTGTAGAATTCAACAAACTTAAGATATTATTTCGTCGATCGCATTTTTTGGCTAATCTTGATAAATTGTAAATGTGTGTGTATGTTTGTGGCTATTAATATGATACCTACATGTTTATTTATTTTTGTTCTTGTAGGACAAGAAACACTACTTTTTTACAAGTAGTTAAATAGCATGTGAAAATGATAGTAGTCCCTACATGTCTATAAAAGCACATACATATTGTATTTAAGTAAATAATCATTAAAATAATAATATATACTCGTACTATAGTAGTCAAGTGCAGGATAAGTCCATAATTACAACAGTGAGCATGACTTTAAGCATGACTGAGTGTCATTAACAGAAAATCACTCGCTTACGTGGCTATCAGTTAAAATTGTCGAATTATTATGATTCCTACTCCCATAAGAAATACAAGCGTGTGAATACCATGTGTTATGAGTGTTGGAAAATTTTACACAGTTTATTTTGTAGAAAATGAACGTACAGATAACACAAATATTTATATATATATATTTTTTTTGTTTTTTTAACTTATAGCTGCTATACTAGCTGTTATACAAATCATTACTATCCGACATTACATTTAAACTGCACAATTTTCGTGGTGAACACACTCATTACTAGAAACCTACAAGAAAATAAAATTATAAAAACAACTGTCATCAAAAAATGTATTTATTAGTGTCTAAATAACAACATTAAATTTATAACCTTAGCTATAGTTATATTATTTATTGTTTGCAAAATCACTACGGAACAAAACGTTCCAAACCCATTCACACTATTCGCGGAAAGTCGCGCAAACAACTTTATTACCAAAAGCCGTTATAATTATAAAAGTAAAAAGCTATTAACTTAACATCATTTAATTTTCTTAGAAGCGTGTTTATAATTTATTTAATAGTTCGCTATAAAACAGTGAAATACGATCGCATCTCGTAATTATGATGAATTAGGCCTCTAGGGTACCCCGCACCCCTTTGCCCCTTGAACGATAACGTCGTGTAATTAATCAACTTCATTTAGTTTCCATTCCGTATCGAAGGAGTTTTTATCTGAAATAGTTTGTATATACTTGATTTTTTGCTCCCGATGCAAAGAGGAGAGTTTTTAGTTGAACTCGGATTTAAGAGCATATTTTTGTAGTAATATAATTCACGGGAATAAGCGCGTACGTGCATATATACCGTTTTTGGGCTTGACTTTCGACCGGGTTACACCCGTTATATTACTATAAACATGCAGCGCGATAGTTTAAAAGTTAATACATGTATTTGTAGTATGACATCTTCAAAATAGGCTAGCCGATAGTTTTTTTTATAGTTTCAAAAGTGACCTTTGTAAGTCTAATAATGTTCTTAGATAAAAGTAAATGATGTTATATAAGAGCTACTTGCCTTCTAATTAACTCCCTGTAATTAACCTAGAAGGCAATTGTATAATTAAATACGAATAGTAAAATGGACCATTGAAATAAAACTACTTTTTACGGATTTTGTCGCGGTTTATTTTGATTTTAGGTCCCGACGTTTCGACACCTTTGTCGGTATCATGGTCACGGGCAGACTGAGATGGCGTTCGTCTTGACAGTAGATGTTGTTCGTTCTACCTCCTTATTTGAGTTCCGACCTACACAACATGAGCTCACTGTGTCTGTCTTGCAGCGCTGCTCTTGTTAGTTCATCGTGGGTTCGAATCTTGTCTGAGGCTATAATTGTTTATTTCTACTCTTTGTTAGACTGATTTCCTAACAATCGATTGCACATTATTGCGCAATTCATAATAAAAACTTACTGTATGTTTGGTAGCTATGTAAGTGTAGTTAGTGTTTGGTGTAGATACTATGAGATGAGTTATGTATGAGGTGTAGTTACTATATTATGAGTTACTATGAGATTGTAGTTACTATGTTATTATGTATTGACAATAAACACCTGTCCTTAAATTTAAGATACCTATGTTTATACAATTCAATTATTCAATCCTGTCTAGGCTTCAGCTTAAACAGTAATCTAATATCACTGGTAAATACCACAAGGTTATCCTGTTTGTGGGTGACGTCACATCCAGGTCCTGTTTTAATAGACCCGGGTATCTAAGCCGTGACTTAATACATATCCCTGGATTACACGTGTTTCATTAATTTCTGAACGTTGGTACCTTTATACGTCGTATGGTTATTTAAACTAAGGTACAAGGCCAAATAGATGCTTTAGACATTAGTGTCATTATTTTGTTAAAATGTCAGAAAAAATATTTTAAAGACGAGGGACAGTGACTTTACATAATTCGTAAAGTATGTACCATAATTTATTTAATTTTGGTAACCAGTCTTACCATGGGATACTATGTTACCTAGTTGTGGAGGTCAGATAGTCAGTATCTCTGTGTAATATACGGTATGCATCTGAATTCGGTAAGAATGTTAGCCAACTCAAACATAGTTAGTTAGAGGCAGAAAAATAATAATATTTTATTTGCATACAGTATAAAAATGTTACACAATCATACGACTTGCTTTGCTCATACAGTCGCACACTACATTTTTCTCACAACCACCAAACAATTTAGGGAGCATAATTTTTGTAATTTCAGACATGTTGTGACATGTCTGTACAACAATATCCCGCTTAGTCCACGGATTTTATACTCAGCTAAATTTATGCCACGTCACAGAATTTACTTTTGAATATTCATATTATTCATATCGTGGTGTTGTACTGTGTAGGCGAGAATTATAACTACGTGTGGAGTATGCATAGGTATTTATTTATGAAGTCGTATGGAAGTTTGGCGAAGATTTACCATTTACCATGGTGGGAAGGGGATTCGGTAATTACCAAACATTACCTACCAGATTTCGAAGTTACGAGACCCCTGGTTAATGAAAGCGATCTTTTATTTACAAGTTTAGTGTTTATCATTATGACAGCAAATACACTGTTCCTTTACTTCCTTCTACTCATCCTAGGAACTAAAACACTTAGCTTTATTTTTATATATTTATTTATTATTAAGTATTTATTTATTTATATTTTTTAATCACTTAAGAATTACTATGAAATAATTTACTATGAAATAAATAAATGCGGACAATATCACATACATTGCTCTGAACCCAAAGTAAGTTGCTAAAGCACTTGTGTTATGGAATTCAGAAACAACGATGGTACCAGAAACACCCAGACCCGGGACAATGTAGAAAAGTGGGTTTCTACATTGACCCGTCCGGGGATCGAACCCGGGACCTCAGAGCTGGCGACACCTTGAAAACCGGTGCGTACGCCACTCGACCACGGAGGTCGTCATTTTTAACATAGGTCTCAATAAATAACTTTTCTAGCCAGAATAAAGTACCTAGGCTGAAAATTATACGTAATTTTTTTTTTTCTAAACTTTGTTCAAGTATGTTATGCCCCTGTCTATATTTCATGAATTCATGTTATCGATATAATAATACAATTCATTTGACATGCGGTAAACGCGTCAGGCCCATCACACTTAAGCCCGCTAATCTTTTCGGGCGACATCGAAAATCTGCGCATTTAAAAATGAATATTTAATCCATTTTATTTTAAAAAGTTTGTTATATGTGAATAGGCATATTTCCTAAAATATTGTGTCTCTATAATGATATATGTCTGGTCACACAAATAATGGAAAACTTATGACACGTGAAGTAATAAAGGTGATGTCATGGAAGCTATATTAGATTAATCTTTGTGCTATTAATTTAGTGAAGTAAAATGACCTATGAGTAAATGGTATGATGAGTAAAGTGTCGTGGGTTTGATCGCTACAAGGAGCTAATATGAGTTTTACAAAATTTATTTAGCTTTTGATACAATAATGTATACCGATTTTTCCCTTCCTTTACAGTGTAGTGTAGAATGACCCGAGCGAGTGATGCGAGTATCGCCCGTCGCACTCGCTACTCGCTACTCGCTCTAAGTCGGACCACTGCCTTACGCGAATGCTAGACATTGGAAAAAACTACTTTTTCGGAATTTTTCGCGTTACACAGTAATGTTTTGAAAGTTCACGATTTATAAACATAACCCTCCCTTTTGGGTTTTGCTGCAGTCGGGGAATTTACCCAAATTACTAGTAGGTATTTTTCTGATCGGTAGGTAAGTATGGTTTGGTAGGTAGGACTAGTGCACAAAAATTGTGGATTACCACTAAAAAATGAAACACTACTATAATAATATGGTTACGTTATCATTTCATTGAAAATTCAACTAAAAAGAACTTTACCGAAATTTCACCAAACCAAACTTTTTTACATAATATATTCCACATAGAGATAGTCCAAAAATAGAACAGTCAAAAATATCTGGACAACTGGAAAATTATGTAAAATATTAAAAACAGAGTCATATGTTATTTCGATATAGGTTTGGTGCAAACACTGTTTTCCTATGAATTTTAAACTGCTGATAAATTCACCGTTTTGAATATGTACCTACATAATTTTGTTTTAAATTAAACTATTATAAATTGTATACTATTTATCGTTGGATTTTTGGTTTGCTCCTCTGTATAAATAGAATTGATAATTTTTTTAGAAATATATTATGTCATTTTGTCAACAAAGTAAAACAACCTAAACGAATGACGTAGACTAGTCAGTTATCAAATAGACAAACGACTAATAGGCACTTATACCTCATGATTAAATCAAAAACAATATCATTCCATAAAATTAATGATGTGTTTATTACGTCATCAAAGTTGCTGCCGGCCGAAATAATCGGGTCAGTATTAATTATTTCCACGATACTAGTAATTAAAAATGATTAAATACAGTGACGATACGTTTCAAAGGTTTACGTAAACAAAGGTTTTTTTTTGTGATATTCATCAAATTTAGCTCGTGAATATTTTTAGTTAATTTATTGGTATTTTGTTATAAAATAACGAGATTTTTTTTTGTAGCCTTATTAATAAAAGAAAGTAAAATTGTGAGTCAGACCAAAAATATGGAACACAACTGATTAGATTTTAAAAGAGTTATATAGTACTACAATTTTTTTTCGTTGTTGATTTTAATATATATCTAGACCATTATTATTAATGACAAAGAAAAAAAGTAACAATTAAATTTCACTAGTTATTAAAATATTTAAAAACTTACAAAATACAGACAACAAAACAGATCACCAACAATATCAAAAGACTCAAACTTTATTCAAAAGTAATACCGAAATCGATATTGACAGCGTTTGAGATACCAAAAAGCAAACACGGACTGCAAGCGCAGTGGTTTTTAATCAAAACTTAAACAATACAAAAAGTGAGCCCAGTCCGGTTCTGACACTTCTCGCAAGTAGGCCGTACATTACACTTGCGAGCACATTAACGTGCACGGTATTCACAATTAATTTTAATCAGACGAACAGTATTGCGAACAATATTTATTTATTTTAGTATCAATAGGGAAGTCCTTGGAAGAAGTTGAAAAATGAAAAAAAATATATATTTTAAAATACTTTTCAAGTAAGCGCGTTTTATGCCAGAGATAATTAACAAATCAACTTGAGTCATGCTATGCCTACCAAAATATTTAACTTTAAATGTTACCTACTTGAAATGAAAAATCATAACGTAATATTAAGAAAACTGTGTTCTTAAAATGACAGCGTATTGTAAAGTAAACTATTGTAAATTTCAAAACCCATGGATCAAATCTTATACCTATAAATTCCTTGTTTTTTATTTTCATTAAGTAAGTCGGTTAAAAATCTCACAACAATGTAGTACAACACACTGGCAGCAAGTGTAACACACTTTACAGCTACACACGTGATTCATAGACCATTGGCTCATTGTGAGATATTTCCACCAATCAATTCCACTGCTACAACATTACTGACAGTGAGTGTACAAAGCTGAGTCCGCCGCAACGGACGCATTATGAAAGACGTACAATACAGAACGGCACGTCACTGTGAATGAAAAACAAAAGAAAATCCACTCGGCTTCGTTTTCAGCATGTATTGTGGGTTTACAACGCGATTAATATTGCTTTGAGCCCTACTTATTAGTGGCTCACTAGTGTTGTATCGAGGCCATTCATGCTGGCAACGCTTTGTGATTTTATTAAGGGCAAGTAGCTTTGACATACATTGACAGTTGTGTCGCTGTATGTAGATGTTTGTATATTAAATACCGAGTGGACATTTACGTACGGTTTTACAATTACAACAACAACCCTTCTAAAGCAATCTATTAATGAATGGTAGTGTTAAGAAAATTAAAACAGTTTATTCCTAACCTCTCAAGTGTTTTATAGAATATTGAAGATACACAATTAATCAATTCAGTCAAAACCGATTCACGTAAACCTCTTTCGAGTTAAGTCAAAAACTGGAATACGCATCAATTGACTCGTCTTTTTCATAACCTGATAATTAATATTATATAACTACACTTTACCACATACTAAGCTCATACACCAATTTCTGATACAGATAATTTATCGGGTAAAATTGTAATCGGATATTCGTATAGCAGCCATTTTCTCAAGTGACTATTAAAGTAACATAACACCGTATGAGCGTTATACGTCACAAATACTTATGAAATTGCCTCTTCGCCGTTAAAGCGGTCGGGCTAAAATTAGATAGCTAGGGTGAAATATTTTTACGTTGAAAATATTCACTTTGACGGGCCTGTTGGTCTAGTGGTTAGTGACCCTGACTGCTATACCGGAGGTCGTGGGTTCGATTCCCACCCAGGACAAATGTTTGTGTGATGAGCACGATCATTTGTTCTGGTTGTCTGGGTGTAATTTATCTATAATAGGTATGTATTTAGAAATATATAAGTATGTTTATCAGTTGTCTGGTTACCATAACACAAGCTCTGCTTAGCTTGGGATCAGATAACCGTGTGTGAGTTGTCCCGGAATATTATTATTATTTCTTTATTTCACAATAAACATATAAAATACATTTTTAAATATATAAAAAAAAGAAATATACATTTAAAAATATAAAATATAGTGTCCAACCGGCCTCGGGACAGGGTCCAAGCTGCCGGTGGTTAGGGCTCCAGAGAGAGGAACCTCCTCACGATACGGGCCGTGTCGAGAAGTACCGCTTTCTGAATCAAACCCTTGACCCAGATGCCTAACGAGAGCCTCTTGAGGTGTTGGTCGAGGCTCTTGGCTATTATGCCATTGGCTGTAATGACTATCGGGACGATGATTGCTGAGTCCACCTCCCACATGTCGACAACCTCGTGCGCTAAATCCAAATATTTCATTTGTTTTTCTTTTTCAGCTTTCACGAGGTTCTCGTCATGCGGAATCGTTACATCAACAATCATCGCCCGTCGCTCTGGTCGATCTATCACCACTATATCAGGCTTATTGGCTACAATAGTCCTGTCAGTGATGATAGATCGGTCCCAGTATAATGTGACATGACCATTATCGAGAACTGGGTCGGGAACATACCTGTAGTACGGAACCTCAGCTTCCACAAGTTTGTATCTCAAAGCAAGCTGCTGATGGATAATTCTGGCCACTTGGTTATGCCTGTGCAAGTATTCGCCGTTAGCAAGACGAGAACAACCGGAAATTATATGTCGTATGGACTCACCCGGACAGTGACATGCCCGACATATGTCCACTGTCCCGTCCTTTATTATATATTTTCGGTAATTATTCGTCATGATAACTTCGTCCATAATTGCACATACAAACCCTTCGGTTTCTCCAAAGAGATCACCGAAGCGTAGCCAGGCCACGGACGCCAAGAAATCTACATCGGGCCCATGAAGGGACCGATAAAAGCGTCCGTGTAGCTCCTTGCTTTGCCATACATCCCTGCGGTCCTTGACGCTCAGTACGACAGGTTTGTGCCAGTTCTCTTTGCCTAAGGAGAGCGGTGTGAAGCCCTTATCCACTACCACCACATCTCGATGCATCCCCACGTCGACTTGGAGAAAATACTCCCTGAGGTTACATACCTCGCGATTATGGAGGGTCTTAGCATTTAGAAAGCCTCGACCCCCGCATTTCCGCGGGATATATAACCTCATTACTGAAGAGCGTGGGTGATGCATTCGATTTGCGGTTAATAGTGTCCGGACTCTCCTATCCAAGGCGTCTAACTCAGTCTGAGTCCACTTGAGTATACCAAAGGAGTACATCAACACTGGCATGACCCAACCATTAAAGGCACGCACCCTGTTGCCGCCTGACAAAAGACTTTTCAGTACTTTGTTCAGGCGGCCAAAGAAACGTGTCAGCAATGATTGTTTCATGTCAGCAACGTCGATGCCTAACGCCTCTGACATACCCAAGTATTTGTAGGTATCCGCTGCAGAAAGTGACCTTAGATTTATGGAATCCGAGAGTTGTATACCCTGGGATTCCACAATCCCACCTTGTTTTACATGCATGACCGCACATTTGTCCACACCAAATTCCATCCTGATGGAATTACTGAAGCTTTCAGTGATCTTCAGTAACCCCATCAGTTGCAATTCATTGGAAGCAAACAGCTTAAGATCATCCATGTACAACAAGTGGGAAATTACCTGACTTCCTCTCCGCAGCGAATAGCCCAGCCTCGAATTCTCGAGCAGAGTGCTCAAAGGATTCAAGGCCAAGCAGAACCACAAGGGACTCAGACTGTCGCCCTGGAATATTCCCCGCTCAATCCTTATTGGTTCGCCACTCTGTTGAATATCTCGACATCCTGGATAGCGAAGTACTGTAGTCCATCGCCGCATACATGACGACAAGAAAGCGCGTAGAGTTGTATTGATTTTATACAACTCCAGCACCCTCATGAGCCATGAATGCGGCACCGAATCATAAGCCTTCTTATAGTCTATCCAACATGTCGATAGATTCTTTTTAGAGCGCCGAACCTGTTGGCAAATGGTCATATCAATAAGGAGTAGCTCCTTAGTACCACGGGACCCATTCCTACATCCATTCTGAGAGGCAGACATGATAGAATGACTATCTATATGTTCATTTATTTTTACTCTCAAAATGGATGTAAGAAGTTTATAAATTGTAGGCAAACAGGTTATCGGCCTATAATTCTTAGGGTCCGTAGTACTACCTGTTTTATGGAGCAGATGGGTAGACCCTGTAGTAAAGAACTGTGGGAGCGCATCTGATTCTATAGCATATTGGAATTGAGACGCTAAGCAACCATGCGAACTTCTAAACCACTTAAGCCAAAAGTTTTGCAGTCCGTCCGGTCCTGGTGCTTTCCAATTTGACATCGGACGGATAGCATTGGCTACATCTTGGGGGCCGATGGTGATTGCCCTCATCTCCTGTATTGGTTCACATGATTCCTCAACGTCTCGCATCCAAACGCCTTCGGAGTGGCTGACAGGCACCGACCAGATGTTGCGCCAAAATGAGTTCGTGGCATCTTCATCTGGCAAGCGCCTATCATCCATCCCTAGAACAGGTCGCTCCCATGTCCTAAATACCCATCTTTGGTCCCTTTGGAACATACGATTCTGGTGGAACTTATCCACCCGACACTTATACCGACGAATGCGGCTCGCCCACGCACACACCTTCTGTTTGAAGAAGTCAATGCGCTCTGTAACACGAGCAGTGTATTCACTAGGACTAATATTAGTTCCAGTAAATGCCCGCCTTACAAAGCGCATGACTCTAGGCCGAGAATTGCCATCTTTAAATGCAATTAATTTGCCAATGAGTGCCCTAGCCTCAGCGACACGACGCTCGATCCTGCACTGCCAAGCTGGCACGGCTGGTTTTGGTCGTGTATCTAAGTTGATGTTATTTATTTTAACATTAGCTACACGACATGCCGCTAGAGCCGCACAGTACAGAATCGAGTGTGTGTCACTAAGGTCTTCACTGCTTCCGAAATAAACAAGAAGCAGTGAATCTAAGACACCCATTATGGCCTTATTCCGGTTGTGCATGGGCAAGCGAGGTAATCGGGGCCTAAGGCCGGGGGGAGTTGATCGGAACTCCCGAATCGTATCCTCCAAAGTACTCCATATATGTTCACTACACTGGGTACTTACAGTTATAGCCCCGTCCTCCTCTTCCCCGTCAGCAGGGTTGGTTGGCGGAGAACCAATGACCGGTACCACCGCGGGAGACGGGGTGCTGGCGGCGGGGCTACGCTGTACTTCAGAGCGTAAACGATCAAGTGTAGCGTCATCCAACCTATGATTGCGTTGGATGACACGCACCTGATCCGACAGTCGTTGTGCCGATACGTTGACATCCGGTTCAAGACCCTGAAACAGAGACAGCATTCTCGCACGGTACGCAGTAAGGTTAGTTCCTCCCTCTGTCGCCCCGTAATATGCGCGCATGACGTTCTCGTTTATTCCTTGAGTCCATTTCATGCGCCGCACATCACCACCGGGAGCGGGAGCCCTGTTCGAGGCCGGTTGGCCTGCGGGCGCCAAGCTGCTCGGTGGCCGGCGTCTCCCCTGCCGACGCACAGGTGTTGGCGACGTCGGCGGGGAGTAATACTCGTCGCTGGAGCTCGACGCGACTGCAGGTGCCGGTGCTGGTACATGGTCCGGCAGCTGGGAGGCGGAGCTCGGCGATGAGTCCGGGGATGGTGGGGGTGCTGGTCTGCGAGATCTGCTTCTCGTCAACATTTTTCATTTATCCGCATTTGTAAATTTTATTCTTGATATTGTAGTGAGTGACATATGTCAACTCTGGTATTTTAGTAGATATATGGTAAAAATATTAATATTATATAGGTTAAACATTTCGGTGGTTTTTATTGGGATGTATAACTGATTTCAGTGTGTAAATAGTTGTAAATAGTAGACTTTGCAAATAAATTAGAATATATAAACACGGAGAAAAAAAATTGACGTTAACGTTGACGTTTGTTTGGACACAGATTATTATTATTATTATTATTATTATTATTACTTATTTAGTTGTGATATAAATGTCATTAGTACACGAATATTGTGTATGATAAGATAAATAACTTACACGAAATCTTTGCAAAGAAAACTACCAGTGCTATTTAACAGGTAGAAGAAAAATGTCACTACTACTTTTTTTTAATCACTGGACGAAAAATTATTCATTTTAAAGTTACGCAGGCCACAATTAAAAAAACATACCTATCTTAAACTCTAAATATAAAAATGTTCTAGTTGATACCTTAGTAAATGCCAAAAAGGTAAAAATATAACTACCTACCTTTTTTTCTGTAATTAGATTGAATTTCGGATTGTGAAATCTTGATTAAGAGATATTTTTTAAATTTTGATTCTATAAAAAAAAGATTTGGATTTCGGATTTAGGAGCCAATATCAGGCATTTTAGTTACTCACATACATTCATTTGTGTCATTTATTGTACTATAGCAACAAAAAATATATTATGATCATAATACACTGTCAATTTACCAAACATCACAAAAAAAGGAAATAAAAAAAATCTTTGATTCTTTTTTCTAAATAATAAAGGTCACATATGGTACGATCGTAGGTACTTAAAAAGACAAATAACTAAGCCGTTTGGACATCGGGCGGTAGGTACTTTATATTGCTTTTTGGCCGAATATGAGGTTGTATACTTGTTACGACCTCTGTATTGCTGTACATAAGGATACGGTATGTGAATATTGTTAACATGCTTGAAGTTTTAAACATTGGACACCGATCTGTAAAACTAGATAGGATTTTAATTTAATGAAACTTTTATGTACCTAAATAATTGTATTGTAAGTATATTTTGTGGTCTAAAAGTTTACCGGTGGCCTCATATTCATTTAATCTGATTTTCCAACATACGTGTATAGTGTAACTTACGTATGAAATGTTTTCGTCAGCCGATGAAACGTGTTTTATTCTACCTTAAAATCTTTTCGTCATTAAAAAATAATACTTTAAATAAATTAATATTATAAACACATTTGTGGATGAATAAGAGGATTAGCTTTATCTTCAAAAATACAAACACGCAAATACTCAGTTCGAAATCACAGCACAATATTTTGTTCGAAAACTTTTGATTACGGCGCGGTGGCAGTTATGAAAACGAACCGGACCGATATTTTGTCATCTAACACGCTTGGCCCTAATAATATATAGCAACCCCTTTTTATTGGAAATCAAAACTTTCCGCCCAAAGCATTTTGATGAGAAAAATTTTCGACGGTTTTCTAAAAATCGTAAACGATACGTTTGATATTTTTGCTTCGTTTCGATGTTATTTTTTTATTTGTGTTGTTGTTGCAGATTTATGTTTATGTTGGTTTATTTAATGCTGATTTACGCAGTTTTGTGTTGATCTATACCCGGATATAGGCCTCTACAAAGTTGGGCCATAACACTCGGTCAAAAAAACAGCGGGTTGCGGCCAAACATTCCAAAATCCAGCTACTTTTTTGATAAGTCCATTTTAAAGAATATGTTCGGCCTGTAAAATTGAAGATTTTAAGATTTAATAACCTTTAAAACCTTTTATGGATACATGTTATTGAACTACTGATCCTGTTTTGTATAAATGATATCTATAAAATGTAGTACAGCCAGCGCAACTTTTGAGATAATGGAAAGAACAAAAGAATTCCTAAAAGTATACCCACCCGACTAAAATTAACGTTTCATTTAATTACCTCCCCCTTAATCCTCAAATTAGCACACTTTTATCTTCTGCCAGTGCGTTATATCCTAGCAGACATTTTTTACAGGATTAACGTCTCACCAGAATTTCTCGTTTATTCAAACTTAACATTTTCTAGAGCGGTTTGTAAAGTTTTACCAACTCGTACCCAAAGCTTAAATATTGGAAATTCTATGATTTTAAGATGGTCTGTTTATTCAGCTGTAACTATGCTTCGAAGATTTAGTTTCAATAGGTCCTTACAAAAGTACCCAAAGATTTTGTTCGGTTAAATTATTCCTCAAAATTCAATGTATTTCATTGATATAATAATATTATATTTTGCTTAAATTAGTCAGAGGTAAGCGAAAATAGAGAGATCTTAAATCTATCACTACAACAAATTATTTTTTCCTTATTTACATTTTGGATTATTCTTAAAACAAAATGAAAACAAGTTTAAATTTACTTATACCTATCATTGTTGTGAAATAAAATCCTGCATACAGGCTTAATTTTTATACTTAACTCTTATGTCCTATTTGGCATGTGTAGTAATACTAAACCAAATGTAGTGGTTACTACTTATAATGGGGAATTTTAAAAACTTTCAATTCTCATGAAGTCCTAACAGCAAGCAAAAATGTTAAACGCAATTCCATATCCTACGATTGTTTCACATAAAAGCGTCATCAATCTTTAATTCAATTTCCAAACACCTTCAAAACTCTGAAGTTACATTAGTAGAACAATTACTTAACCTAACGTTTGAACATTACACAACATAGTTGTACGCAGTAGAGTTTCTGTTTAATGGATGGAAAATGGATATCACGAGTAGCTTCGGCTCCATCACGCGACCTCAAAAGTATAGGAAGGCTTTTGGGTATGAAGAATTATAGAGAGCGTGTATAGCCATAAGATACTGTAGAAGTGTAGGGAACGAAGTAAGGGACAGAGTTGAGGGCAAAACTAAATGGGCTCTTAAAGGTTATGTGAATTTATTCTTTGTCTAGTTTCTCTACCCTCCTATTACCTGCTTTATCTATGTTTAGGACCGTGGTATTCCACTCTTTGTCGAAGGGTCCAAGCAGATTCAACTCATTGAGTCGTTAATTTTGCTCATTGAGTGTCAGACAATATTTTTTTGAATTCCGTTTGTTCTTTTAGAATCATCTAAAACATATGGATATGTGTCATTAGTGTCATCAGTCGTGTGTGTTGTTTGAACATGCTTGCTTTAAATACAATTTAATTACATAGGTGTTTGTTAACTACGTAATTCCTATTACAACTTCAACCGTGTTTAAGATTTTTTTTTAACATATCTTTCAGTATAGTAAGTTGGTAATATAAATACTTGAGGGTCTTAACTTCGTAGCGCAAAACGTTCGTTTACACCACATTCGTGATTCAAACACTCAAGGTAGGCAACTCAAGTAGGCTGTAACCTATTTAAATTAAAATTACTAACTCCGCACCAAACCAAAAGTCTTGTTTATTCAGAGAACTTTTCCCGCAGATTTTGTTTAAAATGGGATATTAGATGGAAAGGCGAGAATTTTAAATTTAATTCCCTTGATGTTTGCGGTAGTATAATTTTATTAGGGCGAAGTGTTCCGCAATGCTATTAAAATGACAAATGTATAGAGGGCGGTCGTGGAACCCTAATCTGCTTTTATCTAGATATATCTAGTTTGAGTTGTGAACCCGTTTTTTAGCGAAAGATTTTTTTATAATTTTATATTTTTGCAGTATTTTTATTTTTATGCAAATGAAGGATGGGAAGCGTACTCCAAGCGGACTGTGAGCGTTTGATAATTAGGGGTGAAGATTTTCCCTCTAAAATTATACACATTTTTTGTGTAAATATTTTTTTAACTTGTATCCGGGATCTGCCGTTTTTTTCCGTTGTTTTCAAACAACAATCTTTGTTTACGAAATCATTTAATAGGGGCGAAGTTTCCGTGATTATAAGGATCTTTAGTCAACATAATTACGTTTACCGAACTTTATTAGAAGCAAAATTAACATTAAAATTATTTAAGTCAAAAAAAAAATCTACATAAATTGTATTCTAAAAGCGATACTTTATGTAATGTTAAAACGTCTGGTAAGGCTTATCTCATTACCGGGGGCCACCACATGCCGATATTAGTCAGACAATATGTGAAAATGAAATCCCGCATATTATATTGTAAGGGATCCAATAACGGGCAAGGAAACATCTGCGAAAAAGAAATTTATTATATACAACGTTAAGCCGCGGCGACGCCCACGAGCGATAAAAAAGGGAAGATCACTCTATTTATTTGTTACAGTTAGATACTTCAGCTGAAGTCTATATATAACATGTTTTATTTTACGGCTATCATATATTGATATTTTTGTGGCACAACACTTAATTAGGTTGGTATTTAAAAAAGTAGATGTAACATCATTTTAGCATGAAATACCTTTAATGACATCTGTCAATAAAATATTATTTGCATAGTTAGTTTGTCTACTAACTTCGTTCAGCATCATTTCTTAGTCAATCCAAGAAAAGTCAATTATTGACACTAGTACGATTCTGTGAAACTAGGTACAGGGACACGGTATGTATAGGTTTATGTGGACACGGTATACGCTCAGCAAAAAACAAAAAGAAAATTGACGCGTTTTTTTTAATCGACTTCAAATACGATTTTCAATCAGATTCAAATTCGACGGGCCTGTTGGTCTAGTGGTTAGTGACCCTGACTGCTATACCGGAGGTCGTGGGTTTGATTCCCACCCAGGACAAATGTTTGTGTAATGAGCACGATCATTTGTTCTGGTTGTCTGGGTGTCATTTATCTATAATATGTATGTATTTAGAAATATATAAGTATGTTTATCAGTTGTCTGGTTACCATAACACAAGCTCTGCTTAGCTTGGGATCAGATAACCGTGTGTGAGTTGTCCCGGAATATTATTATTATTAAATAAGGAAGAGGTTCCATGTTCGACTGTATGTATCTTTTTAACACATACATAATAATTTTACCATGTTATTACATAACTCTCGTAAGTAATCAATTATTTAATATTCTCCACAAATTACTTTATTGTTCTTCCACGAAATATTTATTTAACATAAAATTGAAATTTCCAAGGTATCTGTGTTATTAATAAATTCTGTTATCAATACAGTAATTTGAACAGTAGACTCAATATAACACTTTTAAGCTTTCTGGAGCAACAGAGAAATCAAAATTTACAGACTGGAATAACATACATTGAGTTTCATATTATTAGTAGATAAATTCAACACATCGTTGGGGTAAGCGTTTTAGAATGTTTTTACATAAAAAGTCACTTACGCCATCTCGATTTATAGTAGAATCTTCGCGTTTTCAGATCTACAGCCTTAGCAAAAAATTTTACTACGATGTAGGCTTATCTTAAAAACAACTGTCTGAGAAGTCGAAGAGTTTTCTTTTATTTAAAGAATATTCTCAGAATTAGTACGTATTTTTGGATTGAGCTCGATATATCTATAATATAAAAATGAATCACTGAATGTGTTGCTAAGCGCAAATCTCGAGAGCAGCTGAACCGATTTCACTTATTCTTTTTTT
Source organism: Autographa pulchrina (assembly GCA_905475315.1). Lineage (NCBI taxonomy): Eukaryota > Metazoa > Arthropoda > Insecta > Lepidoptera > Noctuidae > Autographa > Autographa pulchrina. Next base: position 12,276,883 of record FR997771.1, on the reverse strand, counting down.
ATAATATTCATTGAAGTACGAGGCTGGTTCTTACGGAGAGATAAATTAAAAAAAATACCTGAATAAGCCTAAAAAAAGTCTTCGTGTCCACCCCGAATAACAAAATAACTATAAAGACATCGGAAACGGACCTTAGGTATTCACACAGATGACACGCGGGGCACAGCTAGTTACAGTTAAAACAACACACTCCATTATATATATTTTCCTAAAAAAAGTATGTAATTTTGCAAGATAGCCAGTATCTGGATTTCACAGTCAAGACAAATGACAAGCATTTGTCTTGACTATGGAGAAAATTATCAAGTCATCTTAACACTGGCATACACTGCAAGTCTTAAAAATAAAGAATTTGACGATTAACCTTTTTTAATCGATTTGTTATGTAAATATATGAAAGGCGTCCATAGAACAGGTTTAACTGTAGCATATAGTGAAGCAGACGTGATCCCACGAGACAGATTACGGAGACTGATTACATGTGAAAGATGGAATCGAATGGAATATCTGAGCTGCTTATTTACAAGACGTTTTAGGGGCGACAATTTGAGTTAGCAGCAAAATAAATGGCTGTATATAACTATTTAATACGAGTATTTGATGATTAATTGCGAAATAAGTCATGTTTTAGTGTTCTAAACCTCACTGTTGTTTTTTTTACCGATAAAAAGACACAGATCACAGTTCGTCGTAATATTTACAAGAAGCTGCCTGGAACGATGATGGATTAGGAATTTTTTTTTGTGTTTGAAATGGTATGAAATCGGGGTCAACATTAAGTATACTGCAAAATATACTGCTTAATAAAGACGAACTCCGACGAAAATCTTGCCAACATTCCGTCACAAAGACGAAATTAGGAAACCAAAAAGCATTCATATAAGGTTACTACCAAAAATAGGACAATTTTAATTAGCACCAACAAGAGCAGCACACATTCTCGCCGTAATCTCTTAAAAGGCTGTTAAAAAGATTAATAGAAGGGTCTATGGGGTCATTGGTTTGTATTTAGTGCCCTCGAGGGCTGCATATAGCAAGCCCTTTGTCTACCTCCTGAAGTTACACACGATTAGATGTTGTGTAGTAATGGGCATGTGATCTAAATCCTTGGATTAATGTGAACTATGGTAGGATTTCAGATAATCTAGAACAATAATACAGGTAACCTATTGTATCAGATTACATGGTAATGTAATGTTCATTACCTGTGCTTATTTTTCTTCACTCTGGTTCTAGTATATTGTATTGATACAATAATTCCTCAAAATGTAAAAAAAACGTGAGTTATTTTTTATTTTATACATGTTCAGACATGTATGTATACACACTGTCACTAGACGAACTGTGTACTCTAGACGAATAGGGTTAGGTTAAAAGAATTGTATTCTTAAAAAAGACAACATGGTCACTTACATGAGAACATATTTACACAAAAAAAAATCTATTCGTCGCCACACAAACAAAACGATTCACATTCACAATTATCAAACCATATTTTAACACTTAAATAGTAATGATATACTGAGCAAGTTTCTTTTTACACGACTGCCCAAAAAGGAGTGTTATGTTTTTGAACACAATAAATGAGTTAACACTTTTAATTGTTGAGGGTATTTTGTTATAAATCTGTGCTCCTTCAAAAGTGATCATCGACTTGCCATAATTTGTTCGGGGCTTGGGTAGAACGAGAAAACTAGCTCGGCGCGTATTATGATTGGTGACTTGTTAATGTTTAGTGAAAGTAATAAAAATGCAAACATTGTATATTAGGTATGTACATTTTCTTGTTCGCTTTTTTTTTGTTTCTTCGTATATTTTTTTTGTAGGTTTGATAATTGAAAAGTAATTATATAATTTTATTTTGTAGGATTTGTAGCTCATCAATTTTGTTTTCGCGAGTTACCCCATACCTCAATCGAGTAAGAAATTTTCGGTTTTACTAATGCGTGGCATAGTGTACATCGCAACTTATTTGGTAAACATGCCACAATACCACAATGTCACGTATTGAGACAATAAGTGTTATCAGTTTAGTTTTAATGTGGTTTATGTAATTTTTTCAGGATAAACGAGTGTCCATGTACAAACAAAGATACCTATCATCTGTTTTTAGTTGGAGAAGCGTGTTATTGATTGTAAGGGGTTGTGTCATGTAATTTTTTGTTTCTGGCCTTAAATAGTACGTAAGATGTTTTGTAAATATTTATGGTTAGAAGGTATATTAGAATACTTAATTTAATATAGAACTAACCGTTAATCACAATTAGACTTACCCAGTATTTGGTTGAGATTCCACAATTTTAATTTATTGTTGTAACTCATTTTATCAGAATCACCATTATAAACGTGTCTTAAAATAACACCAGAAACAATACTTACAACATTAAATAAAGCCACTTTGAATAATAAATCACAAAACTCAAATGTTTACTAAAAACCAAACGACTCACAGTTCTGCCTTCATAGTATATCCTTTGACAGTTACTAGTTAAACATCAATGGTGACTCACAACACTTAAACACAAACGAATTTAATCCCAATCACAGTCACATAAGGTTGAAATTCATAAAGACACATCAAATTACAATGGCACGCACCCGTTTGTCTGTTAATCAAAGAACACATGTTAAAATCGAAATTTCTTACACAAATAAACGTTTAATTACACACACTATTACATAAAACTTTATTAAAATAGATTGGATGTTTTTATATATGATTTTTAAGAATAAAACTGTGTTTAAACGCGAAAAAATGTAATATTTGTGCGGACAATGTTACTCGGTTCCATTTATTGTTTGAATTGAATGCGCAAAGATGAGACAGATTATGTCAACTGACTATGTGTTCAATTGAAGATATAAGCAAAATGGTGGCGCTCAATTAATGATCATATTTCTTAGCACTAATGGGTCTTTTCAATGCTAGGGAGCAAATACTAGTGACGCATAGATATTTTATATTGTAGCTAAAATACATTTGTGAAATACTGAAGGATCGTGTAAGCAGAGTACCTAGGAAAAGTTACATATTATATTGTTGTGATAAACGTATATATTCTTTTTCATAAGTGTTAGTGTAATGCATACCCACCCAGATTGAAAAATCAATAGCATATACATACATCATAAACAAATGAAATTTTATCATTTAAAGATAGGTTCATTATTTACCACATCTTTTGATTCTAGTAACATAAAAATAGAACAGATATCAAAGCATGGATGATTGGATTACAAGACAATGAGAGTAAAAATTCGGAGCAGATAAAAATAGGAATAAAACTCACTAAAGAAATAATAAAAAAGAAAATAATAATGTTCTCGATTTAACCTTTTCTGCCTTTAGAGATCACAAAACAGTTCACCAAGACGACGTGATTAAGACGATTAAAGGCCCACCTTGAGCTGTGGATGTTGCGACCTGATAAAAGATTTAATAAAATACAGTCTTCGATCAAACCAGGTTCGAGCCACTTCCCTCGATCTCCGTTACAACAGATCCCTTAAGGAAAGTACGTAGGCATAATAGAGGACCCAAAAAAAGCTTAAGCTTAAAGTAATTACTTTTACGTGGATCCCTCGGAATACTCTTTTTGCCGTTTACAAGTTTTGCCGTATTATCAAACGGCGGTATTATGTTTCAGATTCGAATTGACGAAATCGCCATCAGGGTACCTTAAATGTTTTCATCTGTGTGACTTTAATGTGTTTATTTATTTTTGAAGGCGTAATGATAAAGTTCAAATGAAATGGAAACTATAACAGCTATTAAATTATTTTGTTGAGACACATAGACTCGAGGATTTACAATCGATATTAAGTAAGAATTTCATGTGGATAGTGGTTATTTTTCTTACCTTTTTTATTAATTTCATACAAAGACTTTATTTTTTCCTGTTTCTGAGTCTAAGGCAAATAATTATACGCTATGGACATATTCTATTTATTTACACATGTTTGTAAGTTTAGGAGTAAAAGGTAACGCAGGAAATTACGCAAGATTAAAAAAACGTTTTAATAACTTAATAAATTGATTATTAAGTAAGGTTCAATGTCCTGTGATATATTATCATTGACGTGACCTTAAACATAGTTTACTTATGTTAACTAAATTTCAAGCCACGTGTAAAAAATGTGTTCCATAAAATACTCGCTTCGTCAACAGCGATCGGTTTGTTTCACCCCTTGACTAGTACTGTAAATAAATTAAACCTTTGTCTATAATTATAAGCCCACGTAATCCTACAGCTGTGTAATAAGGTTCTAAAGGCCTCCTTCTCTTTAGCAACCTTTTTGACCTCGTGTCTCCTAATTGTTCTGTTTGTTTATTTTTGTATAAACTGTTTGTAAAAAGCTTAGTAACTAGTTATTAGTCAAACACATAAAGTAAGTTGAAATCTGGAAAAAAATATTATGTCATGAACTCAAAAGATACAATTAGATCAAACTAAAAATTTGTTTTCATTATTATTACACTTCAGGGCTTTTTTTCAAAGCATGACCCATAAACAAACCACCAAGATGCGACACAAGTTCTAATATAACATAATAGTGGTCCCAGTGAATCGATCCTCCAGTATGATGAAATAAGATATAGTGTCAAAAGTATCACCGAAACCACTTCATCTATGTAGGCCCATAATATAACGAAATGTTGGCATTAAAAGCTTATCCTTTTACTTCATGCAGGAATTAATGGAACCAATCTCGTTCAAAGTCGAAGAAGATTATAACTTTACGTGAGCCAGAAATGAAAGTTCTTTTCGGGATTTTTATCTTTTCGTGTATCAATGTGAATGAAAATGTAATTTGACTTTTCGCATTTGAAGCGATATTAAGGAGTGTAGGGTTGTTCGGAGGGTGCTGTAAAAATATGTAAATAAGTTTTGTGATACTTAAGTAACCGCGGTAAAATAAAATTTAGGATATCGTAAACGATCCTGTTTGGAACTTTTCTTTTGTGAGTTCGAAGTGCAAATGAAGTTGATTTTGCGATATTTATTAATTCAGAGTTTGCACGATATACTTACTCAAACCGAGTACTGTATTTCAATAAACTTAACCCATTCATATTTTGACTACCATCTGTACTATTTCAATAACAAGAACAAGTAAAGTCGTAGTCCAAACAGAATTACATCAAAATTCGTCGAGATGCCAAAAATTAGGATCACAAAAATATCCCAGCAAACCCGTTACAGTTTTTTAGTTTACTCAAATTCTGACCTCCGCAAATACGAGTTTCTTTTTTCTCAATGTGTATTGACGTGGAAATGGGACAAAAGACCTTCGGTTCAATTCAAAGGATAATCAAATAGTTTACGGTTGGAAAACATTTGCGTTTCGTACTTTTGGGGAGCAGGTTTATTTATGTTCACAATAGCTTTCGGCCGCCGGCCTTCCTTTGACAGATCATTTTGTGGTTAATGAAATGGACCAGTTACAAAGAAAGATAAGTATTACGACGCAATTGACTCCTAGGAAAGTTTTCTAATGAAATTCGGCCCTTCGACGTATGTTTTATTTGTGTTTCTTTACCCAAAACTTTGTTGGGAGTTAATGATTTTGTTCTAGTGATTCTGAAGTTGATATAACGTAATGATATTATCTTAGTTTGATGGGCCCCTAAACTTTCAATCAGTTTGACTGTTGGCTTAGTTGAAATCAGTTTATTGGGTATTTGATTTTTAAGAATACTTACGATAGATCTTTATTATTCAGCTTGTGTTTCAATCACATGAAAAAATCGTTTAGTAAAGAAATAAATTGTTATAATAGTATAATAATATAAACACAATACTAAATAGGCAAATTGTATTTATATGAACTCCGTGAAAACTGAGTATACAAACTTACGAGTCAATAGAAAGCGGTAACGATCATCAATTCTCTCCTTATAACAAGTACAAGTTCTTTAGATTTCAAACCAAAACATTCCTTTAAAGTCAGAATTTAATCTACAGCAGTAATTACTCGCATCTAACCTTGTATGTGCAATCCCAGATAGCATCTGTTCGAGCAATTATCTGTCTAATTACTAAGTCGACGAGTTTCTACAGAGCAATTTATTGTACCGCGTCCCTCTAAGTCGGGATTTGTTCGTATAATCCTGTGGTGTCCTCAGAATGTGCCAATTAAAGCAAGAAGAATTGAGTTAAAAATCAAGACAAGATGACGTCCCGTTGCTCGATTCAAGCGAAAGAAATTAAAGACAATTTTTCGTTTTAATAGGCTTAAGCGTTTGATTCTGTTTACATCGTTTGATTTATTATTCAAACTTGTAGGTTACGTTACTAAGTACATGTTTTTAATATTAGTAACAGTAGCTTTACTCAATCAAATCTATTATTAGGAAATCTAAATATTTTTAATTTTTTGCAAAAATAAATTATGTAATTAAAAAAAGTATTTCCACAAGGTACTGTCTTAGGGCCCGTATTTATTTTTATATTTGCATTGTATTGTGGCTTAGAGATACAATATATAGTTTCCAAAGCTAGTTATTATCGTGAGATCAATGCATATAAACGCACCAGCAATACTGAAAATTACTGCACTGAGCAAATTGCATCGTTCTATAAAAAAGTAATCCATCAATATTAAATACAGTGCGATCCGTTAACAAAACACCTTTTATTTTTGTAACACTAGTTGATCTATTTTACTGAAACAGGAAAAGCAAATGCGTGCAATCATTTCCATTTGTGCACATCTGTGACAGCCTTCATCCATGGATGCACATAGTAACTGAATGGACGAAGTGACCTTGTCAACTGTTATATGGAACAAAATGTGTGATATCGTTGATCTGATTGTTACTTAGTCTTTAACGGTTAGTCTCTATACAAATTTAATGACATTAATTTGTTCACAAAATACAGGAGCATATTTTCATTTGTTTTGATTATTAAAATAGAAGTAAATTAGCTACTCATACTCCTTTCAGGCAACACCTAAAACCCAACTTCATATTGTTAACTATTACAGCAGCAATTTCAGTTCAAAGTAATTTTTTAATTGGTCACATATTATCTTTAATTAAAATCCATTACTTTGTTTGCATAAAAATGATACTTGTACATAATTATTCAGCAGAAAGCATATTAACATCAGAACGAAGTTGAACGTTCATTAGCAAATTAACATTTTGAATAATTCGTTAGTCAATAACGCTGCAACATGCAACTCGCAAACGTTAATTACAGAAAATTAACGCCGATATTTTTACCGTGTAAAATCTGGATAATTGCACACGAAACAATGTTCAGAAAATGTCCGGTAGGGGACGCTGCGGGTACTGTAATGCAGCATTATGCTAATGACGGCTGCCTAAATAAAGCCGTGCGGGAAATATGAGAGCCGGTTTCCGGACAAATTACACAGAGTCTCGACTAATAAAGATGGTAATACTGGTCCAAACAATTTGTAGTTACAGCCTGTTGTTGCGCTGTGTATGCGTTCTGTTCATGCATAGTTATTTCCAGCCGGCTTTACGGGGAAGCCAGATAGTTAGGAAAGCTTGAGTGTTATGACCTCCACAGGTTCTTTAGAGTGGGTTTCTTGTGAGATGGCAGAAATATGCAGTTCTGCGTCGTATGAGAAGTTAAAAGATCGGCATTTATGTTAGTTAACTTTTTTTAAGTGTTTCTATAATATGATTATGTATTGTTTTATGATTATGTATTATTTTATGTATGTTATTGTTTTATATGATTATGACTCCATGTATTGTTTAACATTTGTTATTTATTAATGACAGATTTGAAAGACAGACGAGGAGGCCTTTGCCCAGCAGTGGAATCTTATGAAGTCTACAAAAAAAAAAGAAGATTAATGCAAAGTATTTGTTTATGCAAAAATAGTATTGGTACCTAATCAAGGTAATAAGACCTATGAAAATAATTTTCCCTCCTAGTCTTAGATCCTAATTTAAGTTATCTATTTCGCGACATCACAACCCACACATCATTAACTCCAGACTTACAAGTAATGAGGCATTAAATATTAAAAAAAAAATCTTATTAAGAAAAACCTACATGATCATTAGGCCTTTTAACACAGCTACATTTCTAGAAATAACTAAGTAGATATTAAGTGGGTATATTTTCATCCTTTGAGCTTTGACAAAGTATACCACTAAGTTGGTTTATTTATATTTAAAAATAATCCAAATAAGGCGTCGTAACTATTGTTAAATAAACGACAAAAGTCGACTTTGTTGGGAAAACCCCACATGACTATAATTATTTTGAACGAGTGTAAAGAAAGTGCCTTAGATAAATTTTTACCATCGCCTTACTGTTTCTAGGTGAAAAAAGCAGGCAGCAAACAGAAAATATACTTCCGTTATTTTTATGGATTTATTAATAAAAAGTAAACAAAGGCAAGTAAAAGTAACGTTAAGTTAAAATAAGGATTTAAATAAGTTAAAGGTAAACCTTTTATTTTATTTAACAATCCTTATTTCAACAACAACTATTACATATCGTGAATACTTTACTTCAGGTTATCAAAATACTTAGCTATCAACGTAATGATAAATTGGAAATTCCATTACATGCCAACAAATTGAGATTACAAACATTTCAATAGCCATAAGTCCAAATCAATACTGAGTCCTTGATATGTTTTCATTCCCCTTACGTTTGTGTATTAGTTTTATATAAGAAACTCGAAAGTTAGCCTAGATAACAACCTTACATCAGTCCTGATACCCTAATCTCTCTGGACTGGGATTTATTTACGAAACTTGTTATATTACCAGGATTCACTCGGATAAATAAATTAATATAATTTCTTGGTAAAAAATCTACGACTCTTTAAAGATGATGTTGCTTAAGGGCTCCCACACAAAACTGCGATGCGATGAGATGCGAATTCGCATCACAGGAATTTCTAGTAAATAAAGTTCAAAATGGAACGCGAATTCGCAGAATTTTGCGATGCGAATTCGCAGTTATGTGTGCGAGCCCTTAAACGACTTTCCAAATTTTAAAAGGGCGTTTTATTAATAGGTATCATTAGGTATTAAGTAGATATCAGTAGGTTGTTATCAACCTGTTGAATTCACGCCTAATAATAAGCGCATTTAGCTCAGTCAACAAGTTTAGATCAAAGCAACGAGACGCGTCAGCTATACGACAGTCCGGCACAATAGCAAACTAAAAGCTTGAACTGACGCGCGGTAACGGCACTCGAGCAAATTAACCCTCTGTTGCGTCCAGCCAACGTTTATGTAGATCGCGTCAACGCAACGCAAAGTTAACCTACCCGATGACTGCTTTAACCGCACGCGGTGCGAGCGCTCTGCGTCAGATCAACGCTTTCTGACAGGCCTTTAAAGTAATAATGAAGGCTTTAACGGTGATATTTCGCAACATTGTTATAACGTACCTACTTGAAAATGAATTTAGCTTCTCATTTTGTACTACTGTAGTAAGTACTAATTTTAAAAAGGAGATAAATATAACTAACCAAGCAAGAAAATTTTACATGGCAGAGGAAGATAAAATACCACCGTTGAAGAGAAAAGCACGAGGAAATTTTCTATTGGCTGTGAATGAAACGAAATAGAAAGAGCAGAAATTAAAAAAAGAACATAATTATTTGGTCTAAACATCAAAACAGATACTTTGACAACAAATTTTAATAATCTCTAAACAAACAAACAGACTTACAGAAGAACCAGAAACTGCAAAACCATATGAAAAACCAATAGACGGGGGTAAATAATCCGCGTCTAACTTTCGCAATATCGGCTCTTACGGGATTAATTCATATTCTGATACCATAAGTTACATGGTAGAAAGTTTTATCCGTTCTGACGTTAACGAGTGTAGTTCGAGCTGATTTGACCTACGACACGTGTACCTACTTGATGTTAATTTTACGTGTTCAATGAGAATTTTTGATTCATTGTATTCATCTGCTTTTTGGTTTAGTTTCTTTGGCTTTGGGCCAATTGTGCGGGATTAATAATGGTTTTACTAGAATTTTTTATTTTGCTATATTAAAGCAAGTTTAAATTTAAATATTCAAATTGAAAAAGTCGACAATGTAGGTCCTAAATCTCCGTAAAATAAATGAAAAAAGTAAGCTCGTTTTAAAGGTTTAGAAATTTTGTTTTCTGTTTTTATAATTTAAGCGTGAGTTTTAATTATGTGTATTCATATAATATAGGGATTATCATGAAAAGCAGAAAAAAAAATCTCCCATAGAATAATTCACACCATTGACTCCTTTTGAAAACTTGATTCAAATTTACAATCTTGCCAAAATCAAAGTATCGGTTTTACATTGACAAATCGAGAACACTTCCAAACGGTTGTTAACCAAAAATTCAGCAAATTTTAAGCTCCAATGAGCACGTCTAACGTTTCACATCTCTATTTAGCTGGCGGGCCTAATTACCATAATGCAACATTGCGACGCGCGACGATTTTGATTACATTGCCGCCTGACGCGGTGAATGCTAATAGAGCAAGCATACAAGAGCGGCATGCTATTCGGAAATGTCTATGATTGTGGTGTAATGTAATAGGAGGCTTTCTTGTGATGTCGATGTCTTTGTCAGTTTTAATTAAGGATATGGTTTTAGATAAGAGTATTAACATTCTATTACTTTTCTTAGTATGCGGAAAATTAAGAAATAACACGTGGATTTGTTGAAAGGTCTAATTTAATTTCAAAGATTTTATTTTCGGGGCCCAAATCTAATCAAGTAATTTCAATCAAAAGCCCATATAAGTTTTAATGATACTTTTTTATTGCCTTGCCTTAGACTGTACTCGAAATCGTATCTCAACATACATAGTTGCACCGATAAATGCATGAATCGAAATCGTCAAAGCAAATGGGACAAAGCAAGAAGGTTTAATACAGAGCTAATCGCTATTCTCTTGTCTTACAATAGGTGAATACGCTGTTAATGTATCGTAACCTAAGATCCGCTGTCAAGCATTAGCATACCTACTTTATAGTAATATGGTTAATACCTGAATGGTATGGATAAAGACAATATTATTATCAGTTAAATACTTCGTACTAGCATAGTTCATCACTCTCTATATCCTAAGAAAATTGATTATTATCTATTAGGCGTACCACATACTATGGACTTGGCTTGTTGATTTGCTAGCGCCCCTATAGATGTTTTGTATATTTAAATAAAACATGACTGGAGAAAAACTCAGAAATAGTCCTTTATTAAGTAAATTTTAATATGGAATCACTCTTTTCGCCTGTAATATATTGTCAAATAGCGTTTACTGAGGAATGCAGTTCACAAAGCTTCAGTTTAGACTCTTGAGCCAAATTTTTAGCTAGTAGTCTGTATCACTTTCTTTCACAGTTGTTATTTATTTTGTCAGTAAATTAGCTATTGTGGCATTAATTAATGGCATTATTTATTTCTCGTTTGAAAAAAACAATATTAAGGGCTTAAACGAAAGTTTTCCTTTACGTCTACGATTTTCCACGATAACTTTTTACTAAAACCAAAAAATTTTAAACTTTCCGGAAATATTTACAAACAGTAGGTACATAGTCTTTCTTTATTCTCGTTTTAACTAACTTTTGGGGTTTAAATGCAATTGGGAGAGCTTTATTACATTCATGCCACCTGGTTTCATTTAGCTATGAAAATGAATGTGTAAATGAGGTCGAAAGTTGTTGGTGACACCGCGTCCACAGCGAACTGAGGCTCTTAACTGTTGCACTGACGGATGTACGGGGACTGGAAGCGATTCTATTGTTACAACGTATAACGAATAAGCGCGTTCATGCATAAATACCTTTTTGAGTCTGCTTGCGACCACAGGGGGTGTAACCCGGTCGAAACGTCAAGCCCAAAAAAGGTATTTATACAATAACGTATAGTGTTAAAATATATTATTAATCTTTTTTTTTCATCGCATTATAAAAAGGTGTGTTTTTCGGACACACTATTAGTAAGTTTGTTAAGTTCTGTTCTTTCCGAATCGTTTCTACTCTATTTTCATTCCTTCCTTGCAGTTTCAGAATTTCCTACCAAAGTTATATGTACTTAAAAGAGAAAGTTGAAGTTTGTGATCAATTCAAAATTTATATGTTTCAAAAGAGACTAACGGTAAAAAAAGCTTACTCTCATAGTAACTTACACGGTCATAAATAAGCGTAAAATTAGTAGCCTACTTACGAGATAGATATAATATAGCTTGTAATTAATTACAAATTCCATCTAAAACAAAGTTTGTTCAAACTTGATAAATAATTAAGCAATTATACCTAAACACTTCCATCCTCCACACATCTGTGGTCACGTCGGCTGTGTGTCACAGTACGTAATTAAATGACTCGTGTGGACAACTCGCAGCGCAAGTTTCTACAGCATGTACTATGAACTGTCACTGTGTACATAAGTAACAATTGCGTTGTACTGTACGTGTTTATTTGCATATCTGGTTCGCTAATGGATTTCTATGAATGGTGTTATTTGTCGTGTAAACTTGTGTGTCTTATGATGGAGTAAATTATAGGGTGTTTGTGTTTTCTCTACAAAGGATAATACGAGATAAAATTGTTTTCTTTACTTTTAATTAGATATTAGTAATTACGATATTTTTATGCCGTTCACTTTGTTAATATTCTGTTTATAATTCAATAAGATGTGTCGAAATTCTAAAATCAGCAATTTTGTGAGAAAAAGCAACCTCAAAAACAATATGTTATCAAGCTTTACTTAAGATTTCTTACGAACGCTAACTCCAAAGTATTCTCCAAACATAATACTCTCATCCAACCAATTTACGTTCATATTCCCCAACGAGAAAATATTTCTATATAATAATAATATTTCACAACTTATACATTTTAGATACACAACCCTTTATTAACACGCCAACGTGTTTTCCAACGAAAATTTTCAACTTTCCGTCGTCTTGGGAGCGATTTATCGTTTAATATAGCATCGCATAGCCGCGGCGAACCGCCCAAGAGATATGATTTTACCTGACATACTAACAGCAAACTGTACCGAACTTAATTTTGTTCATGTGTGCCGTGATTTAGAAAAGTTTTTAGTACTTTTATACTACTGTTCGGTCTGAGTGTTTGTTATTTTAGCCTTGTTTTGGAGACAGGTAAATTTAATTAAAAGCAAGAGATGTATTATTACAGAATTTGTTATTGTGTCAAAAAATTTAATAGACAGTATAAAAACCAAACAAAACAACATGTGAAAACATTGTAATAAACAGCTTTTCCTTATACGTACTAGATAATATATCATAAGCCTTCATCATAATGTTTTGCTAAACAAGAGTACAGCAACATTGCACGAAGTTTAATTATTAAAAAAATATTTCCAGTTGCTATCGCACTAAATTTTGTTGAAATTATTCTCAGAATACAAATAAATTGTCGATGACGCCGCAAGGCACAGCTAGTATACAATAATATGGGACTACGTACAAGTTTATATTGAATCCAAGCAAGTTTGAGGCGAAGGTAATTATATTTGAAATTGGGAACACAAAATACTAGCACCGCCTACGGCCCGTTCTTCAGCCTACGAACTAAATTAACGGTATGTACAAATTTACTTTCAAGTACCTCAATTTGTATTGATATTACATGGAAATATTATTACTATGTTATACTTAAATTACCTCTATACATATATTCTTTACTTACCTTTCATCTTGTATTACATAGGTAAGCATTAAAGATAATTTATTGTGAAACCTTTTATAATGGAAGTATGGTCCATAAAAATTGCTAATCGCTGGATTCAATGAAAATCAAAATACAGTAAAAATCAGCCTAGGGGCAAGCTACCAAAACATGTTTAAATATAATATATCAGTGTTATTAACCTTATCACAAAGATTGATTGATGGAAATAAGGAAGAACAAACAAATATTAAGCCCAAAAAGTGTTATTCCATTTATTACTCGCCTCTTTTCCACATAATATATCTAGAGAACTCGTATTCTAAAAACAAAGTATCTGCGAATACCACCATTTAAATTCACATCCTTACAGCAAATAGATGTCGCGTGATGGTGTACATTAAACCATTATTTTCATTTGAATCAGCATCAAAGAAGTGGAGTCGACATTCGAAACACAGAAACCTCTTTATGGCTCATTTACATTGAGTTTAAGCGGTCGTTAAGTCGTGCAAGTGCTTCCGAATGTGGGGAAACGATTAATGAAAACGCTACTCTGTTCTACCAAAGCAATACAAAACAGTTCCTGCTTTCTCAGTACACAATGTTCAGTTAAAGTGAATGCATTAATTTAGTTGTATCTACTTATTGCTGTTTGTGAAGTTTGTTCTAGTCTATCATTATGCCTGGTATCCCCAAAGTAGTAGGTTGAGGTAGTCTAGCTGCCTAATCGCGGTTTTGCGACGCCTTCCTGTATGGTCTCGAATAAAGGGGAGAAGCAACCAGTTAAAGCCATTTTAAGTCTGGTGAAGGAAGACCAAAAGAATTAAGCTGTGTAAAATTTAACCATCTTTTACAAATAATTTGCGACCATAAATGTTTTTATATAACAAGTAATTTATAATAAAAACCTTTGCACCCACCAAGGTTGATACTAAAACAGGTCATATATCTATCGCCTTACATATAAAATTTGTGCGAGTCTATCCGACGACGACCCACAAAAATTGCTCGATTCAATTTAGTAGATTAAAAAAAGTAGACACGTGCGAGTTCAACTCCCTCGAAAGTGTTCCGTACAGTATTTGAGGTGAAAATTTAAACGGTCGTCCCCGAAATGGGTAGGTTACAAAATAAAATAGGTATTTCCTTCTTTTAAAGAGCAAAGTTAGAGGAATTGAACCTGTTTTGTTTTAAATAACTTAAGAGGCATTTTGGATATTTTGCTTTTAAGTTTCGTAGGTAGAACAGAAAAAATATGTTATAGCACTTAGACCAAGTATATGGTCACGTCAAAATAGACACTGGTTTTATATGTATATTTTATTTTTATATATCGATACAGATTTACAGCGCCTGAAAAAATAAAACAAGTTATAGGTTTTATTATTTTTCCTCGAAACCCTAAAAACTGACATTCATTCAATATAGTTAACCAGTATACGTGTAGGCGTCTCAACATGTCATGTAATGTGCTTATTTATCGACCTTCGTAAATAAGATGGAAATATTATATTTACGTGTATATAATTATATAAACGTTTATTTTTTGCACTGATTTTTGAAGCATTATGTAAAATTCAATGCATAAGTTTCACAGTGGCAGCCATGTGGCAGCAATATTTTTTAAGATATATATTTTGCTTCTTTCGCTTAGCCGTCTCCCAAACTATGTTGCCTTCCAGTCTCATTGAATTTATCTAAATATTTTTTACTTTATATAACATATGGGCCTACCAATCGACCAAGTACCCTAAAAGAGTGGTCGTTATCGCCTTACATAATGACAGTCCAAGTAATAACAAAACAAAACTTTTATAAAAAAACCAATATATCGATTTTACTATAAAACAATATCACCCCAAAAAATAGGTCACCAACTAAACAAAAAGTTAACAAAACTGAATAGGACTTGCATCTATTGACGATTTGTCGAATGTTGCAGCTTCCAAGCTTGTAACAATCGTATCACGGTTTGATATAGATTGATTGATTCCGCGACCCAAATGGCGCAGTGATGTAACCCGATTTTTTTACTGATTCGATTCTCGTATCGATTCAAAAATATTGCCTACAAATCTGAGTGAGTTGTGTTTTGGAAGTTTACTGTTTCGTTTTTGATAAGAATGACGTTTACTACCGAAGTTAATGTATATCGGTTTTCGCGTATTCGTTACCGAAGATTGAATTTCTGCGTAACAGCCTAACATATCGGCTTCCTGCAATTTATTTTAAACTAAAACCAAAAATTTCCTGGAGTAAATCGTTCAGAGATAAAACTATCTTGCAGTGGCGTGCATTGGTTTTCGACCCTGGTTTGGCAGGCTTATACATGGAGCAACTTACAGTAAATAAAAATTTTGATTCATAATATGCACATACGCAAAAAAAACTCCCTAAATCGACAAGCATAATTTTGTGGATCACAAGGTGCGTTCAGGTCTGGCGAACGCACACCGAATGCGCTGCTCGCGCGTGCTGTTACTGCGCAACTCACGCAAACAAACGACGACTAAGAAAAAAACTGGCCAAGTGCGAGTTGGACTCGCGCACGAAGGGTTCTGTACCACCGTCGTATGAGAGCCCCCCTTAAATATTCATTTTATGTGGTTTTTATTTGTTGTTATAGCGGCAACGGAAATACCTCAATTGTGAAAATTTCAGCTTTCTAGATATCACGGTTTATGAGATACAGCCTGGAGACAGACAGACGGACAGACAGACAGCGGAGTCTTAGTAATAGGGTCCCGTTTTACCCTTTGGGTACGGAACCCTAAAAAGACAGTTGTACCAGCAGCACACCACTAGTCAGGCGTAATTTTCCAACATTATGAGTTAACATTACTAAGAGAATCACCTTTTAAGTTTTGTCAACAAACTCTATCTGATGGCTTTGTATTGTAAGTTTTATTAGGTACGCACTGCTTATTTGCCTATATGGTATGCACGCCATTGCTATCTTGAAATATATTATGTGGTAAAAAACGATATTATCATGAGCTTAAAAAAAATATCTACACTATATCTCACTAATATCAAAAGTAGTCCTCAATTTTCAGTAAAAATAAGACATTAGCTATGTATATCATTTAATTAAACACTGCATATCGTACAAAGTAGATTTCTACAAAGTCATTTGTAATCCATCTTAATAAATCTTATTTTCGTTTCTCAAACCATACCAAGTGTAATTAAAACCAAACATAAGGGACTTATATTTCGATGAACGTGCTTCAAATAATATACGATGAATTAACTTCACACTTCAATGAAATCTGTATGAATCGCTTACTTAATTAAATATTTTGATAAATCCTTTTCTGACCACAAGAGCAATCGCCTTAATTGAAGGGGTTTGGGTCCCGTATAACACTGGGATTACATTTTTCATTTTGAGCGAAGGGTCAGTTAAATTTGGTCTGATGTATATTATGTTGGTAGAAATTCAGGCTTGAAATTTTCCCTAAAGGCTTATGATAGCGGCGGTGCAACTTAAGGTATGCTTGTTGTGGTCTATTCGTATTAAATTAATTAATCTGTAATTGTGCCACAACAGGAAACAGGCGTCGAATTATCTTAAAAATAAACGAGCAATGTTTACCACTAATACTGAGAGTTTTGATTAAAATAATAAAATTTGATAAATATTATTTACAATTATTTTGCTAACTGACTTAAAAAAAAGGAGGTTCTCAGTTTGACCTGTATGTATGTATGTATGTTTGTCCGCGATTATCTCGCGTTTGGCTGAACCGATTTTGATGCGGTTTTCAGAAAATAGTTTGTTAGATCAAGGAGAAGGTTTTAGTATTTATTATTTAACCGATTTAAAAAAGGGAGGTTCTCAGAATGACCTGTATGTATGAATATTTTGACGCGATTATCTCGCGTTTGACAGAACCGATTTTTAGTAATTGACTCGAACATTAATATTTTCTTTTCAAAATTTAATTTAGTGTATAAACTCTTGTCTGACAGCGTGTATAAGCAATAAGCTCATAAAGGTGAATTATTAAATCAAATATCAGCCATCTTGTCTAGACCAACACTACCCACGGATAGAAAAAAAAAGTTCTCTACCAATCAAATGCATAATTACGAAAGTAAAAACCAAAACATTTCAACATAATTCCGCTACAAGAATAGCATGAGGAAGCATAGTAAATCAAACGTTAATCCCTATAAATCGATTAGCACAGAAGTGAGGGTCTCAATTAAAAATGGGGCAGGATCAGAGCGGCTAGAGAACTTAATTAGCCGACGAGAGCCGTAATACTCGCTTCTATACCATTCTTGCGACATAAGACTTTCATTGAGTTTATTAGGTATGAGACATAAGTAAGTATACATATATATTGTATCTACCCGTAGATAAAGGTATGTTGAAGACTGTAGTAGGTATAGGTAGTAGTAGGTAGGTATTGCTAACCTATTGAACTCGTATGGTATTCGATTCTTAGTGATATGGAAATTTGTGGCTAAGTATAAACAATAATAAACATGACATTATGTAATTAAATAGAAATAAGGGAAAGGAAAAATTTGAACTTCAAGCAGGATTTCAACCCGCGACTACTTGTTAGATTGCACCAGTTACTTTACCCACTATGCTACATAGCTCACTGACTGGTGTTCAAATTTTTTTTTCAACTCGTAACACATCTTAGGAGAGTTAGTTATTACTAAAAGGGACCTCATTTATATATGTTTAAATTAATACAAGTATTACGTTAACTTTCTCCTGAATCGAAACAACCTTACAAAAAAGGTAAAAAATACCATTATTTGCGTCCCACAACTTTAAAAAAAAAACATAATTTTTAAATAATTTACGCTTAGCGTCTATGATGCAGCATCAAAATATGCCGTCATCGCACCCGAAGTTGAGCCCAAAATAATTAATTAATAACCTCAACTTACTCCTGATCGATTAGACGAAAGTTTGGCTAATTGCCTCTTAACTCAACGTAGATCGCGTTCAATTTGTTACTCGATTCATTTGATTCTTAATTCACTTCGATCAAGGAAGTCTTAGTTAATTGATTTTTAATCAACTTGATTATTTTGCTAGTTAAGAATTGGTGGGTTTTGTACGTAAGTAGGAAGACGTGGGATTAATTATCGTCTCTTTTGTTTAATTGTTCCTTTAATTTATGTCTTAATTCTAAGTACTTTTAAGCTGTCTTTTAAAATAATGAAACATTAAGTACATACAAATATTGATCTCAAATTTTCGACTCATCTCTTTAACAAATCGTGCAACCTGTCACAACTTGAAAAAATGCATTCGTTCTTACCATGAGACAAAATTGTGCGATAAACATAATCTGGGATTTTTTCTTTTATGAATAGATAAATAAAGAGCATCTACATTTAATTATGATTATTTAGGTATATAAAATAAGTATATATATATAATTTTTGTTGTAACTAGAAAGCATATTTATACAAAATTATAATTTATTACCTCTACTTCGTTAGCACGTAACTAAATATTCAGTACTACTATCTCTTTCAATCTTCAATATTCTGGTAATTCCACTACATGTCGACGAAACCTATAAATTACAAGCGCGGTAGCTTAGGGTAATATACGTAAAGCAATTATGTAGTAATACCGCAATGAGGACATAAATAATGATAAACTGTTTACCTATAGCTGGTACGGTCAACCACACAGCAATGCTAACTGCGAGACACGAGAATCAACCTTAAGGCGACGAAATAAGGTTGATGGTTATGATAAATTGTGGGCTTATATGTGAGGTTGATTGTACTGTAATTACCTATTACTGAGACTCTAGGGCTTTCTCAGTACCTATGTAAGATCTGCTTATATGCTAGATAGATATTTATTATATACTAGCTGTGCCTGCGACTTCGTTCGCGTGGATGACGAAACTTATCAATGAGTTTTTAACCGCAAAATTAAGTTTGTTTTTTATTGTTTATACTTTTCCGGGATAAAATCTATCAAGTGTGGTGCCCAGGATAATAAAGAATAATTATACCAAGTTTCAGCGTAATCGAACCAGTAGTTTTTGCGTGATACCTGAACAAACAGACAGACAAAATTTTTTTTTTTCACACTTTTGGTTTCTGTCTCGGTCTAGTAACACCCCCCGCCATTTATTTTTCGATATTTTCAATGTACAGAATTTTCACTTCTACAGATTTATTATAAACTAGTATAGATAATATTATTATTAGTTCTACTTAAGATTACTTAATATGCAAATAAAAAGATGTCTAGACTTAGCTTAGATTTGTGACTACGGATTTTTTTTAACGAGTACCTACAGTAAATAAAAGTGAAACACTACACAAAAATCCAAACGAAGAAATACCAACCTTAAAGTATTTTATTTAAATAATGTTTACCATATTGTCGAATTCTAACAAAACGAACCGGGTCTATTCAATATGGGCTGCATCCCTGTAGAGTACTATGTACCTATGTACGGGCCTTTCTATACGGTCTATTTCATGATTGTTATTCTATTTTCTTTTACGGAACTGCTGAAACGTTTTCGTGTTTCACATGTTTTTGTGGAAGGCCAAGTTTTGTGGTGACTAAATTATTGTTAGTTAATTTAAATATTTATTCATCATTCAAAAGTGTATTTTGAAACATACATAAATATGCTTATCAGTATCATCATCTCCCGAGCCTTTTCCCAACTATGTTGGGGTCGGCTACCAGTCTTACAGGATTCAGCTGAATATCGTATTTTACATGGAGCGACAGCCGATATTCTGACCTCCACAACCCATTTCACTGGGAAACACAGTATCCCATAGTTAGACTGGTTGTCAGAGTTGACTTAACGACTGCCACAGATCTATGTATGACAGCCGGGACCTACTGTTTAACGTGCTTTCCGAAACACGGAGGGGTCTCGGTATGTTATAAATGGTCACCCATCCACGGACCAACCGCGGCGAGCGCGGCTTAACCTGTATTATCGGTCAAACCGTACGGCTTACACTTAGCCACGAACCCCTAATTATATAGCTTATCAGTATATAATTAAAAATATATAACCTTATGGTCTGGTTACCATAGTACAGGCTCTGCTTACCTTGGCCTTTTGAGTTGTCCTAAAATAGAATTACTTTATAAACTGTTATGAATGTAACTGTTTCAAAGGTTCCAACCAATTATGCATCCAAGTTATTCCGAAACACGGTTGATTAAATAAAATAAAAGAACGAAGGTGCATGCACAGTCACAATTCGTATGGGACATATTGCCATCAATAATTCAAACAGCCGGCCGCGATCTCGCTCGATCTCTGATTTATACGTCACATTGAATGTACGCAATACTGATAGAATACTGAATTAGTCCCCGTAAATAAAGCCCAGTTTTCATTTATTTCGAAACTAATCGAACTTTTTATAAATAGGTTTTTTTATAAAATTTTACAGAAATAAAACAGCCTGTATGATTGCTGTTTGACAATTACGAATGTCACACGCAGACTGAAACATAGTATTTTAAAAAAGTTGCTAAATATAATAAAACTTTTGTTTTATGCCCGAGGTCAAAAAATAGTTTATGAATATGTCTTATCGCTATTTTTTCATTTATTACTTTAATATGAATATGTGTTACATACTTTAATAAGACGTTCTTTCATGAAAAACACGGGGACGAAATCGCGGGGAACAGCTAACACCACATTATCCATAATGGAATCCACAGAATCTATGTATACTTATAATAAATCTGTAAAAGTGAAAATTCTGTACATTGAAAATATCAAAAAAAATAATGGCGAGGGTTGTTACTAGACCAACACCGAACCCAAAAGTGTGAAAAAAAAAAAATTGTCTGTCTGTCTGTCTGTTTGTTCAGGTATCACGCAAAAACTACCGGTTCGATTACGATGAAACTTAGTATAATTATTCTTTATTATCCTGGGCACCACACTGGGTAGTTTTTATCCCGGAAAAGTATAAACAATAAAAAACAAACTTAATTTTGCGGTTAAAAACTCATTGATAAGTTTCGTCATCCACGCGAACGAAGTCGCAGGCACAGCTAGTCTACAATAATTTTACCACAAATACACCAAACAACTTTATATTAAATGTACCTGTATCTCACATAAAATTCCGAAGTCATTACTATATGAGTGGCAAGCGCAGCACTCGATCATCAATAATTCAGAGGGTGTTCCCAATCCGTAGCTCGTCGCGTCGCTAACGAGATTACTAACAGTTGAACACTGGACAATGTTAGATACACGATGTATACGGATTTATTAAGACTAATTAGTTTTTTTTTTATTATAAAGGCATGACGACTAATTTTTATTTTTGTGACCAATTTTTATATAAAATAACATTAGACACGCATTTTTCTTCTGGCCCGTAAACAAAAAATTACGATAAAACAGTGAATAGAAATTTGGCGTGACGTCACGTCTAAGCAACAAATATACTAAGCAGTGACGACACAAGCCCCCACTCCTGAACTTTAAATCTTTGTATTTTTTATTGATTTGTTAAGAGATAAATACCGTGTGTGTTATTTTTTATTATCTAACTGGCGGACTTATTTTTTTTGACTTTTAATAGCCAGTCATTTATTATATTATCTGTGCTTAGAAAAAGCGTGACAAATTCCGTTTTGGTAATTATTTTTCGTTTCAGAATAAAGTTAAGCTTGATGACAAAAAGATAGGAAGAAACTGTTGGTAAGAAAAACGTTGGACTTATCTTTAATAATTAATTTGAGTTTAATGCTGATTAAATTAAGAGTTAATAGCCTAACGAACAAAATAAAAATCATACCTTAAGTAAACTGCAATATGAAGTAAATGAAACAGATGATAAATTTCACTTTTTGGAATATTTTTTTTAAGTTTGGTTAGGCAAAGTCAACTCTAATCCCAAAGAACACAATAGAAAATAAATAAAATATACAAACGTGATTTTAAAGAACTTAACTGAATAGACAATAAAATCGGCTTTTACGTCTATTCTGTGCCTCTAAAATATTTAATGCTATTGTTTATATTTTATTCTGGCAACGAATCTATAAACCCGGGTTTATATGGAGATATAAAAATATGTTCAGAATAGGTTTCTGTTATAAAACAATTTTCTTAAAATCTTTGAAGATCTTTATATTGGTGGTAAATAGAATAATACAGTTTTACATTTTAAGATTATTTACACAGAGAGTTTACAGACAACAACACTGTATATTTTTGGTAGAGATCATTGCAGTTAGCCTGAGCGCAGGCTTTGACTGCTTCACCGGACTTTAAACACTGTATTCTTTCTTTCTGTTCGTTCCCTCAATGCTCAGGATCGTGACTGTATGTCAATCTTCTCCACTCGGTCCGGTTCTGCGCCATATGTACCGCTCCCTGTATCTGGCCTCCAGTCACCTCCTTGAGTTGGTCCACCCATCTAGCCGGTGCTCTTCCTCTAGCGCGCTTCCCCTCCATTTGTCCGAGAATGATGAGTTTCTCCAGGCTGTGCAATGGGGATCGCATTATGTGCCCAAAGAAACTCCGGATCCTTTCCTGGCACATAGTCAGCAGGCGCTGTATATTGAGCGGTAACTATGTTTTTGCTTTTTTGTTAAATTTCTGTATCTTTATTTAATTACTAGCTGTACCCGCGACGTTGTTCGCTTATATACCTATCATTCATCTTTATGAATAAATATTTGACTGTGATATAGAGGGCCATTAACACGAACTGCCTACTGCCGAGTAAATTTTGTCACAAATGTTGCTGTTTGTGTAAAGTCTCAAAATAAAAAAGTACCATCGTCATAATTATATAATTAGCTTACCTCTAAAAATTTTAAGGATTGGTTTTGATGCTACTTTGTTTAAAAATTTTAGATTTATCTTCCAAGTCCAGAACCGTGAGAAAAAATTATCATTTTCATGGTGGCTTTCGATGTCAATGTCCAAAATATGTCTACCTTGGGCAGTTTTGAACTGACTCTTTTATATATGTAGTATGTTTTCTCTTTTGTGCTTTACCCAGTTGGTTACAATAATTGAAGGTCAATGTTTTGGTATTGAGTTTACTGGCAGCGCCAACTCTGAGTTAAAGTGAAAGCAGCTGTCGCTCTAGGCAGTAAATGGCAAAGGGCACCCAAAAACCGAATCCATAAAAACAAATTAGTCCATTTTTTATGCTATAGTTCTCGTTGGTACCGTAGTCCCTAGTGAGACTACAGGACGCGAGGTTTTGGTGCGAAACCTCGAAATTGAACTACGCCGTTAAATTGAGAGTGGATATCAGATAGGCAGTGACTGACATGAGACCCATGAAACTGAAAGAGGAGGTAGTTACAAAAAGTTGACGTACGGTTTGAGAGGCGCAGTGGCAGAATTACCAAAACTGTGTTTAAAATTATTTGTTTGGAAAGATTAAGTAATAGCTGTCCAAGGACAATCTCATTCTACCCTGATTAAAGTCAGAGGCTGTATCCTGTACAATTCGCTTTATTAAGTGTAAGGTGCAGCATAAGGTGATGGGCTTAAATACCGTACGTATATATTTTAAAATGTAGAGAATGCGATAGAAAGTTTATTTTATTTAGGGTTTTGGCCCAACCTTCCGGTAATAGGGTACAAAAACTTTATGAAATTTAAACACATAAATAAAATATCATGTACGAATAAAAACCTACATGAGAAGCAAGCTACCTTTTAAAGAATATTAAAGAGGTAGTACATACTAAAGATTGTGTGATAAAAATATCATTGGGTTTTTGGGTAAAAGAAAATAAATAACAAATACAAAAAGATCTTGTCCATGGAATA
Organism: Autographa pulchrina; assembly: GCA_905475315.1. Classification (NCBI taxonomy): domain Eukaryota; kingdom Metazoa; phylum Arthropoda; class Insecta; order Lepidoptera; family Noctuidae; genus Autographa; species Autographa pulchrina. Next base: position 12,252,428 of record FR997771.1, on the reverse strand, counting down.
TAATATAGATGACCAATAGAAAACATTACACATTATGTTGGAAAAATAGTTTAAAAGTGGATTAAAGTTTTTAACCAACTATAAAGTGATCTATGGGGAAGCTTACGTTTTCAAGTCAGCGAATGCGTAAATTTCCAAGCAAATGGCCAGGACATTTACGCCTGAATCACTTTACGGTACATGCCATGCACGTTTGTTCCTCCATGATCAGCAATGAGGAACAAACTTACCTACGGAGATTAGTAAATACAATCACTAAATAATTGTAAGTTTATATATCGGTTGAGAAAAAAATCACGACTTAGATGTCGTTTATTGCGACTAAAAATACAACCATATGTTACAAATATTTTTTTACTTAAAAAAGATACGTTAGTAAAACACAAAAAGAGTTATCTCTACTGAGATTTGAACTTGGGTATCAAAAAATTCAAACTTATATAAGAAAAAGGACGCATGAAAAAAAAATACAAACATTAACAACCGGATTCGAACTTGCAGCAACATCACTCATTTCCAATCGTTCAACCGCCAAGCTGTTTACCTCGATAGCTAGTTCACTAAAATATAGGTTCTAATCAAATTGAAGAATGCTATGGCTACCTCAGTCTGCCATGGTTACCCTCTTGTTTATCTTTTGATCTGTCAATAATGCCAATTTATGTGTGCAGTTGAGAAAATGATTTTGGAAATTTAAAGCTCCTCCCCTTATCAGCTAGATTCAATAGCATGTTTCAACATAGCTAACAACCATCTACGATTTCTTGAAAACCACCTCTCAATTTTTTACACCATTCGATTAAGTAGTTTATGTTTGATACTGTAACATGAAATCTGACCCCCGGCAAAAGACAGTTGTAATGCAAGTACTGTACTGAATTGCGTGTTGTAATATTTTACTTCTTGAACTCACTAAATTAATTATATCTTTTGATAGAGTGAACCGATTTCGATGAAACAAAAACTAAGTTATACCTCAAGTTGTGTATAATTTTTGTATATAAACATTGTCTGCATTCAATTCGTAGATTTTACGTGATGCGTGCACAAACAAACATATAAACAGACAAACAGACAAACAGACAAAAATTTCAAAAATGATGGAAATAGGTTCTGTTAGTTATCCTTTAACACGCTGGCTATTTTTTTTTTCAATTTCTTCAATGTACAAAAATGACTTTTCTACAGATTTATTATATGTATAGATAAATCATGGCTAAACAACAAATGTTTGCTTCAAGTATGGATAGGAAAATGTTAATCAATTGAGTATAAGTTGATAACCTAATAAATAGAAAATACCTATAATCGACATCAACAAAATGTTCAGGTTTTATGCTTCTGGTGAAAAAAGACTCGGTCCCTTTTGTATAATATCCCACTGTATCTAGTTTTGTTGATATAATGATTAATTAATCAGTATATCTATAGGCACTTGGTTATCATCATCGTTCATTGCGATCGCCGAGCTATCGTAGGTAGGCGGGCGAGGAGCATTAAGAACAGCGACACTCCACTGAACACGTCTTGCTTCAATGCGGAGCCACAAGATTCCTCTTCATCCGACGGCCGCATCTCTAGTACGTCTGTGGCCGCGAGCAAAAGAGCCCGGAGTTGTGTCAGTGTCAAGAAACGTTTACTCGCTTGTTATATTTCAGCTGTTCCTTTTCACGTTTCTCACTAAAAATATCGCAGTGCCGATAAGTATATTTTTCTTCAAAACCTAAGTTATCTAAGCATTCTTAGGAACCTATCTCCATTTTTAATAGACGTTTAGTTTTTATTTCAGTATACCTTCAAACTAGTATTATCAGAGGAAAATATTTTGAGCCACTAACGCCGTCCCTAGAATCATTTTAGCCAATCATAGTCCACTGCTGGACATAGGCCTCTCCCAATTTGCGCCACAACACCCGGTCCTCCGCCCTCCGCATCCAGTCCCCTCCAGCGACCTTTTTCAGGTCGTCAGTCCACCTGGCGGGGGGGCGTCCTACCTTACGCTTGCCGAGTCGCGGTCTCCATTCTAGGACTCGTCTGCTCCAACGGCTATCGGTCCTTCGACAGACATGGCCAGCCCATTGCCACTTCAGCGAGCTAATTTTACGAGCTATGTCGGTTACCTTGGTTCTTTGTCGGATGACCTCATTACGAATTTTATCCTTCAAAGAGACTCCGAGCATAGCTCGCTCCATAGCCCGCTGCGCGACTTTAAATTTGTGGACTAGTCCAACCGTTAATGTCCACGTTTCGGCACCGTAAGTCATAACAGGTAGGACGCACTGGTTGTAAACTTTCGTCTTCAGGCATTGCGGTATAGGCGAAGAGAAGACTCGACGTAGTTTGCTAAACGCTGCCCAGCCTAACTGAATTCTCCGATCGACTTCCCGCTCGAAGTTGTTTCTACCAAGCTTGATGACCTGCCCTAGGTAGATATACTCTTGAACAACTTCGAGCATCGATCCTTCGACATATATCGGTCTCGGCATGACATGTTCATTGAACATGATCTTGGTTTTATCCAAGTTCATGCCAAGACCGACCCGTCGTGAAGCTCCATTCAGGCCATGCAGCATCTCGCTTAGTTGGTCCAGCGACTCTGCCACTATGACGATGTCATCGGCAAATCTAAGGTGCGAGATGTGCTCACCGTTCACATTTATACCCCGTCCAGTCCAGTCCAGAGTCTTGAAGACATCCTCGAGCGCATTGGTGAACAGCTTTGGGGATATAACATCCCCCTGTCTCACCCCCCGACGCAGCTCGATCGGATTGGTCTTATGGTCATGGAGCTGGACAGTCATTGTGGCGGTGTCATATAAGCATCTCAGCGCCTCGATGTATCGCCAGTCAATACGACATCGTTGCAGAGCATCCAGAACCGCCCAAGTTTCGATGGAGTCGAAGGCTTTCTCGTAGTCCACAAAGGCCAAACACAGCGGCTGATTGTACTCTTCGGTTTTCTGCACAATCTGCCGAACAGTATGGATGTGGTCTACGGTGCTAAAGCCTTTTCGAAACCCGGCTTGTTCTGGTGGCTGGAACTCGTCGAGTCTTCTAGCGAGGCGGTTAGTGACTACTCTCGAGAACAACTTGTAAATGTGGCTCAGGAGTGAGATAGGTCTGTAATTCTTCAGCAAGGTTTTGTCGCCTTTCTTGAAGAACAGAACCACCGCACTCCCGCTCCACGCTTGTGGTGTTAAGCCTTGATGAATGACGGAATTAAAGAGACTCGCTAGCTCTTTCAGGACTGTGGTCCCACCGGCCTTAAGGAGCTCGGTTGTAATTCCGTCATCACCCGGCGCCTTGTTGTTCTTTAGTTGTCTGAGAGCTGCCTCAACCTCGCCCGGGTCGACATCCGGGATGTCCTCGGTGTAATGGCGCGTGAGTGGGGCTCTGTGGTCATCTTCGCCTTGTCTCGATGGTTTAGTCACCCGTGATGCATATAGGTGTCTATAAAAACTCTCAATTTCCTCGAGAATCTCGAACTTAGAGGTGACGGTCCTGCCATCCCCGGTCCTCAGTTTCGCCAGATGGGGTCTACCTAATTGCTGAGCGAAGACTTTGGTGCCTCTATTTCGCTCAATCGCAGCCTCGATATTACGAGTGCTGCAGCGTCGGAGGTCACGTCGCGTCAGTTTCCTGATTTTCAGGTTTAAGGACCGCCTATCTGACGAAGACATCTGGGCGTCCGGCGTTTCTCGTCTTTCCTTCATAAGTTCGAGAGTCTCGGGTGAGAGCTTGGACTCCCTATTACCGCGTTTTCCGGGGAACAACCTTCGAGACACATTCTGTAGCGTTTTGACCACTGTGTCGGTTTTTTCGTCAACATTGTCCGTGGTTTCCAGCAGTGCGAAACGATTTTGGAGTTCCAACTGGAACTTATCGGAACCTAAAGCTATTTGGGGCAGCGTGGGTCGGAGAGTAGGTCTCATCATCCTAACTCTTTCAGCCTTAAGGTTGATATTTAGAGAGCCTCGGACGAGTCTATGATCGCTACCGGTATTAAACCTATTGATCACCGAGACGTCTCTAAATATATGCCGTTTGTCCGTGATGATGAAATCTATCTCGTTCCTCGTCACATTATCGGGGCTTCGCCATGTCCACTTTCTGTGGGGCTTCTTCTTAAAGAAGGAATTCATTAAGAAGAGCCCCTGGGACTCTAAAAAGTTGACCAACATTTGGCCTCTGTGATTTCGGCGCCCCACGCCGTTAGGACCGATTTTCGTTTCGCCGCATTCTTGTACTCCCACCTTGGCATTAAAGTCTCCCATAACAACGTTGTAGTGAGCCTTCCTGGTACCATGTAGTGCCTTCGCTATGTCTTCGTACATGGTTTCGGCTATCTCATCAGAGTATGTCGAGGTCGGCGCATATACCTGCACCACCTTCAGGAACTTCCTGTCGGTGATTTTCAATAAGAGGTACGCTACCCTTGTCGACACACTACTGATTTCCACAACGCTGCTTGTGAGACACTTGTTGACCAAGAAACCGACACCGCCCTGGGAGGGCCTATCACCTTCTCGGTAGTAGAACAGGTCACCTGACTCAAGGGTTATCGTGTCCTCCCCCTGTCTTCGGACTTCAGATAACCCCAAAATGTGCCAGTTTATGCGACCCAATTCTACCTCGAGTTCGGTGAGGTGTTGGTCCAGCCGTAGACTTCGTCCGTTATACGTCGCCAGGGTCAGTTTTTTGAGGTAGTGGTAGCCTCCCGTAGCCCGGAGATTCCTAGCACCCCCTGTCCCGCCGTTACCGCGACCGCTACCTTGGCCGGGAATAGCGGGACTACCGGGAACTGGGGGCCGTTTTGTGTGGTGTGGGCTCATACAGAGGTTTTGGCCTACTAATGCCACGCTGGCCAGACGGGTTGGCATAGGGTTTGGTCTCGAGTTTTCCTTCTCTAAGCAGTGGTTTTCGGCTCTGCTCAATTTTCCCTTAGTCGCCTTCTACGACACCCACGGGATGAGATGGGGTGGTGACCTTTGTATTCTTTAGGTCCGTCACCACACGGACGTCTTAGCAGTATTACGAGGAGTTCGGAGAATCTAGATTCATTCCGCTTTCTTAGACACAAACGATGTTTGTGCTTGGAGGTTTTTTTATTTCGCTATTTATTTATTTTTAGCGATTTTGCTAGATATTGTGATTTCATGATAACAACTCATTTTTTGAAACGTAAAATACTGTTTTTATTCATGTTTTGAGAAATGAGTTTGAGCTTTTTTCTTGATCTTTAATTCTACATAAAACCAATTAGGAACTATTGATTAAAGGGTTATTTACAAAAATGAAGCTAATTAATAGTTTTACAATTTACGTCTACATTCAATAGCAGATGTTTTACTATCATTACCATCACATTTTGATTACATTACTATAAGGAATATGTAAACCAAAAAGAAATTTGCATGCATTCGTATGCGATATAAGCGTATTATTCCGAACCAAACTACTTTCATATAGTGCAATACGTTGATTGTATTGCAATCTCGGAGAGTGCAAGACGATTGCTAATACGGGCTTTAAAATGACAGACTTTTATACAGGGTGTCCGGTAAATAGTCCGACAAACTGTGGTGGCTGATACCTTAGGTCAGGCCCTATCAAATGAACACAACATATGTTCCCCGAAAAGTTACAGGTTTCGAGTTAAAGTCGATTTTCGGAAATTTTAGAATTTTCTACCTTGCCTCAGACTTTTCCATTTTTCTTGCTGATTAATAGCTTTCGTGATACTTTTTGTATATCAAATTAATCTTGAATAGTTACTCTACGGTTTAATAAGTCTCGTATTTATCTAAAAGAAGAATATATTGTCGAAAACGCCATTCGTTTAACAATTTTCACTTTCCGTTGTTCTTACTGCTCAACTTTGAACTGTAGTGATGAAAAATAAATGTATGTAGGAGTTTTGTACAACAATCTTAAAAACTTGCTTGAATATTGGTGATTTTGGGAAGGTACAATTATACTTGCGTATTTTCATTACAAAATTAGACAAAACAAGCTGCTGAAGTACACATGGGCTTCTTTGTCGAAATATTACTAATGTAAATCTGAGGAAAAATGAGACATAACTTAACGCGGATCGTCATTGTACAATGAAGTTAGGTATTTTCTTCTCGCCATTAACTCTCTATGCCAGATGAAACATGTTTTAGTGTGAAGTTACCTTCAGTACTTTCTTACTAGATGAATCGATTTTATAACACTTTATTTTTCATGCAACAACAATGAAATAGCTGGTTTTGGACGCCCAATTCATCTGCCCTGGTATCCCTCATTAGAGGACGCTCTTACTTCAGGCCCATACTGCACTTAGCACCTATTTTCCCAAATGTGTCGTTCAACTTGCCTAGAATGTATTTACGAAGAGTGGATCTTCTAAGCAACCGGTCAAGTTGGAGATGGACATGCTAACGAAGGGTTCCGTAACATTGCAAAAAATTTAACAGAGCGTTTTTTTTTTATTTCCATATTTCCCAAATTGAAATTGGCCACAATTATTTTGTGTAACTAGTTAATCGCTAGAAGAAAATACCTTATATCACTGGACCATGACGATCCGCGATAAGTTACGTCTCATTTTTCCTCAGATTAACATTAGTAATATTTCAACAAAGAAGCCCATGTGTACTTCAGCAGCTTGTTTTGTCTAATTTTGTAATGAAAATACGCAAGTATTGTAGGTTCCCAAAATCACCAATATTCAAGCAAGTTTTTAAGATTGTTGTACAAAACCCCTAAATACATTTATTTTTCATCACTACAGTTCAAAGTTGAGCAGTAAGAACAACGGAAAGTGAAAATTGTTAAACGAATGGCGTTTTCGACAATGTATTCTTCTTTTAGATAAATACGAGACTTATTAAACCGTAGAGTAACTATTCAAGATTAATTTGATATACAAAAAGTATCACGAAAGCTATTAATCAGCAAGAAAAATGGAAAAGTCTGAGGCAAGGTAGAAAATTCTAAAATTTCCGAAAATCGACTTTAACTCGAAACCTGTAACTTTTCGGGGAACATATGTTGTGTTCATTTGATAGGGCTTGACCAAAGGTATCAGCCACCACAGTTTGTCGGACTATTTACCGGACACCCTGTATAATGCACATTTTTGTCACGTGTTCTAAAGAAAAGCATGGAAAAAGCTATGCTTAGCAATGGTATATATGGCTGCCTTATAAATCATCACAATATTTCTATGTACCCTAAATATAGGTAAGATATACTTTAGTATTGCAAAGGGTTGCTACTTTAAAAAAACACCATCACAACAAACACGAAAACATTATGTCATTATATAGCTACGTCATCATTGACGTACGTCACATTATCAATACTGGGGCCAGCCTACATTCGCATAATAAGCCACCATTCAAACATGAGTCAGCGGAAGCAATTCCGATATTCAATGACAGTCATACTCATTCTGACTCTCCCCCTAATTAAGTTTGCACTTCGATAAAGGGGCGATAACGACTTCGCCCCGCTATGAGCTGTCTAAATAAATCATTGTGTTACAAACTTAGAGTATTAATAAGTATACTATAGAGTGCGCCTCAGACTATGAACAGTAAACACGAGTATGAACAAGCTTCGTCGCAATAAGTGTCAAAACAGAGCGCGCCATTTTATTGATACTATCTCAAAACTCAATATTTTCCTAGCGAAATCTTTGATGTTTTCACATAATCGTCTGTCGATGCACTGACAATCACTTAACACTGACTGAGAAATCTAAATCACCTAAATCAGTAAATGAGATGAGATGATTTTTTTCTTACGAACACATATCGGGCTGCTAGTGACACAAGCACTCTATGCTTGCCCATGTATACGCTAAGGTTAAACAACTATCACACAGTTTCAATTGTTCCAGAATATTCTAAACTTGAGCATTTGCAGTGATTACAACGCAACTGTTCCACTAACAGATTTTTTGCTGCAACAGCGAATCCGGGACGCAATTACGTATGCACACAAGTTGTATGCAGCAAGAAATATGTTAGTGTAGATTTCCAATTTTGTCGACCAGCTATAAATTCAAAAGTTGAGGGGAGTTAGGAGGATTTTTTGTAGAACGCAATTGAACAGGAACAATACAGTAGAGATGATGAAATCAGTTGTTTTAACTGACTTTTGGAAGGAGTTTATCGATTTGACAGTTTTCTATAGAGTTGGTCCTACATAAGTTTTATGAAAGTCGATCAGTAGTAGATTATTTTTTATTTTTGTGCGTTCCATTATTATTATTATTCATCTCTATATACTATACTTAACGAACTTCTTAAACATGTTTCCATCTTGAATTTAATCAGTTTTAATTTTTCCAAAGTACGTGTCAGAAGGAAACTAAGTGAACAATGAAATTATGGAACTCAACTGCCATATCCTTTAAGTTGTAATTAAATAATATTAACAATTACGTAACACCTGCCAGTTACGAAAGTTTAACATAATTCCATTAATTACTCAAAATGAGTGAAGTTTAACAGTATTAAACATTCTACAAATCTATCTAACAAAGGTATTTTTGGATATTAGTATGGAAATTAAAGACTCATAAAGGCATCTTATATTTTCGAGCCGTTTGGGGTTGAAACGCTCGGGTCATGGGGTCCGAGTGCACGAAATCTTTTTAAAGAACTGTCAAAACGTTTGGTAAACTCTGCTCGTGATCCTCTGATCACGAGTAGAGTTCTAGTTCCAGCCCTCTAGCTGGTTTGTTCCTTGCACAGAGAATCGGCATAGCCATTTAACGTGGCAATGCTGCCAGCCTTCTGGGCACGTTTCTTGCCATTGACAAGGATGACGATGAGTTTTTTGACGCGTGTTAGTTTTATTTATTTATATAAGATTTAATTTTAGTATAGTTGTAAGTGTTTGTTCTTGTATTAGATTTAAGTATTGAATTGTGAATAAAGGCATCTTATGTATTAATACTCTCTCTTCTCTTTACTTATATAGAAACTAGTCCAAATCTTACCTATTAAAACCACAGAGTGTTTATTACTTTCCGAAAAACAGTAGAGTAGACTTTAGCAATGCTGAACATTGCATGTTCCATTTCTATATGACAATTTTCCTCCATACCACAAAACAAAAGAGTTCATTGACTAACGTTGTCAAAACCTTACACATACTAAATATTTTGAGGAAATACCCTCACAACTTATAAACATACTTCCAGATCAAAACAAGAAATATCTTATCAAATATTCCGTAATCCCAAAAGATTACCCTTCAACGGTGAAGTCCATTCGTCTCAATGAGCTCACTAATCTATTTCTGTGAATATTGTACGTACAAAAATCAGACGCCATTACATCGGGCTCTCAGGGGCCAGTGCTCAATAATTCACGTTGCGAGTGACTCGGACTTACCGGTGGTCTTATTATATGATTAGGTTAAGCTACTGGAGTGGAAATGTATTGCTGTTTTGAGATGTGTGCGATAGAAGCTGATATTATAGTACTTGAAGAGTTTGTTTTGCTTTATGTGATTTATTATTAAGTCTTAGATTTGGTTTGAGTTCTGTTCCCTGGTGAACTAAGGCTATCCCCAAGTGTTTCCATTGTTCCCTATACTGTGCCATCTTGAACCAACCCTTGCGCTATATATGTCCATGTCGTTCCGCCACTAGAACCTGGGCCGACCAAGGGGGTACAGACCGTATGCTGGCTCTTCCTTTTCTTATATTTTCTTTAATGTTTAGACTCCATATACACGATGCCTACTTTGTTAGAGAATTAAGTTTAGAATTATAATACTCTCTTTTGGTATCGAGCAACATTTTTGCTTGAGTTCTAAACGTCGTAACTTCTGATAACATCTTGTTATAAATAAACAGCCATATATCAAACCAAGCCATGATTCCTCAAAAATAAAGTCGTTTCAAAATAAAAAGCCGTCTAACTTACCACGTAAATGACGTGAAGACTAATTGAGTTCCAGATTAGTTATGTCGGCTAGCCGCCAGCTATTGTAGACTAAACATTTTCATTGCTCGCTTCCTGAAGGAATATGACCGCACTAGTTTTAAATTTAATTAGTGGGAGTTTATGATGGATGTGTTATGGAGATTAATTAATTTGATTAAGAGCTGTGATTTGATCCTCATAGGAATTTATACAATATGCAGATATTTATTAAGGAATAATATCTATGTAGGCATGGCAGGCAACCTCAGAACTCAATATGTAGGCATGGTTAATATTTTTCTATTATAATAATTCAGCCTATGTACGTCCCACTGCTGGGCACAGGCCTCTTCCCATACAGAGAAGGCACGCGCATTGATCACCACGCTTGCTCTCTGCGGATTGGCGATTTCAAATCCCAAATTTTGGAATCCAGGTTTCCTCACGATGTTTTTCTTCACTGTTTGTCAGAAGTGTCTAATATATAATGAATAATTAAGAAAGTACATATAACTTTGAAAAAGCCACATTGGTACTTGCCTGGGTTCGAACCTGCAACCTCGTGTATACAATTCCGTTCATTGAACCGCTAGGCCACCATGACATTTTTTTTTTTTATAATTTAATATTTTAATATTTTTTCTATTAATCATATTTTATTATTTTGCAAATTATTTATGCTGGCTCTATATAAGAAGGTGATAAGAAAAATAGAAACAGAATTTTAATTTTCTAAAACATTTTTTTTTAAGTTTTTTCTTTATTTGACGGATTTTTTATTTGACGGCCTGTTGGTCTAGTGGTTAGTAACCCTGACTGCTATACCGGAGGTCGTGGGTTCGATTCCCACCCAGGACAAATGTTTGTGTGATGAGCACGATCATTTGTTCTGTGTCTGGGTGTAATTTATCTATAATATGTATGTATTTAGAAATATATAAGTATTTTTATCAGGTGTCTGGTTACCATAACACAAGCTCTGCTTAGCTTGGGATCAGATAACCGTGTGTGAGTGGTCCCGGGATATTATTATTATTATTTCCTGTTTACCAGTATTTATTCTGTATTTACTCAAAAAAGCATATAATATTAAAAGCATGTTTTAAATTACTAAGCAGTGACATAATAATTCCGTCAAATATCCTACTCATGCAGCTAAACATAAAGTCAATACTAAAATAATCATTGACGATTTGTTTGATAACTCACTGCTAGTTTGTGTTTTCATTACTCTATCGACTGTTATTCAAAGTGAACAATTTAATAAACCGCAGTCAATGGAATTCGTTCCCGGAAATCCGAACATTCCGCGAAGGGATACTCTGAAACAATAACACTGTAACGTTTATATTAGATGTTTTGGAAATTGTTTGGAAAGGGCCCTGTTGTTTCAAGTATCTAGCCTATTTTTGTTACATCCTAGGAGTAGGATGTGACTGAAAAGTTAACTTATCGGCATAAGTAGAAGAGGAATTTAATGGTTCTGAAATATTATAGTTACACAACGTTTTTGGTAGGTTTAAAGGATTGTGACTTTGACCCACCGCCTCCATACGACATACAACAAATAATTTAAATTTTTGTGTACCTTACATTATTAAAACAAAACACATATATTATATTACTAGCTGTACCACGCGCATGCGTTGCAATGCAGTTTTTTCTACCTAGCGCCTGCCTACTACCTACCTGCCTACTACCTACCTACTACCACTTAGGGGTATGAAAAATAGATAGTAGCCGATTCTCAGACCTACTGAATATGCATATAAAATTACATAAAAATCGGTCAAGCCGTTTCGGAGGAGTATGGTAACTAACATTGTGACACGAGAATTTTATATATAAGATTAAAAATGCGTTATTATATTTTATTACAATTCAGATTTAGATACAAAATATAAAAGAAATCGAAATAAAACTGTGGGCATATTTCAGACGGTACTCCACCATACTTTTTCCTATCAACCGATCGAACATAACACCAAAACGGTCGCCGACCGTGCAAAAGTAAAAACAAAAACCGATCTTCACCATTCGAAATTTAGAAACTGGAAAAGTATTCAGCGTTGGAAATATCGAGTTGTATCGCACTAAAAGTGTCACCAGAAGCTCTGGATAGAACGTATAGGGTTTGTTTAGAATAGATACTCGTGCATAAGTCATGTGAAACGTGACGCTGGGCGATGCAATACGGGTGAAGTGGGTTCGAGATATCGCATAGACCTAGTCTAGTGTTTGTTAGGTTGCGAGCGGGTTACTAACTGGTAAAATAGACCGGATATTTACACGTTGTGTGTTTTCTGTAATAGTGGAAATCGTTGAGATAAACGATTATAAAGATTTCGATCTTTAAATGGTTTATTTTCAAAGAGGTCAAGTAAATATTTTGATTTAACTGTCATTTCGACGACGACGACGACCTCCGTGGTCTAGTGGCGTACGCACCGGTTTTCAAGGTGCCGCTAGCTCTGAGGTCTCGGGTTCGATCCCCGGACGGGTCAATGTAGAAACTCACTTTTCTACATTCTCTCGGGTCTGGGTGTTTGTGGTACCTTCGTTGTTTCTGAATTCCATAACACAAGTGCTTTACAGCTACTTACTTTGGGTTCAGAGCAATGTATGTGATGTTGTCCGCATTTAATTTATTTATTTATTATTATTTATTTATTTAAAAAATTTAGAAATTATTATTAATCACTTAATTCTGTTTTTTTTTAATGGTAATTTTTTTTTTCTCTACATAAATGGTCACAAAGATAAAAATCTATTTTCATTCCTTTGAAATATGCAGTTTAGATGAGAGATTCACTGTGGATATAGCATAGAAACATGTGAGATGAAACCAGTGTAATGAGGGACCGTCTCCTGAATGAAGATGTAATGACGAGAATTAAGAAAGGTATGCGATGCTTAGTATGGAGATTTAAATACGAGAAAATGGAAAAACCCGAGGGACGTGTGAGTATGTCGTTTAGGCGGCAAAAAGCTTAGTGGAAAATGTTTGAACATATCCTAATTAAGAGATACTTTTTAATAAATATATTTTTGAGCAAAGGACTACACAGCTAGATGAAATGATTTCAAGAATGTTAAAGTTATGTATCTAGGCCATAGACCTTTGGATTTTTGTATATTTTTTTAAGTTAAATATTTACATTAAATGATATTATTATATACTAGCGACCCGCCCCGGCTTTGCACGGGTGCAATGCTGATACTAAATATACTATCTATTATTTATTATTATATATCTATCTATTTATTTTAGGTATCTATGCGACGAACTATTTAAAGGCACGCGCCCCCCGGCCCTCCGGCCGGTACCGCCGCAACCGCTATGTCCCTGCATTTTAAATCTGTAATATCTTCGAAAATATTCATTTAAATTACATGTTGTAAAGGGCCATATTGATCTTATTATATGCACAATGTATTTAAGGTACTTAATTGGATAAGGATTAATGCTGTACTGCTTAAAATTGCTTTTTCGTAAATAAGTAATAAGTAAAGGATAAAAAATGGTTATTGTGGGTTATCCCCAAGAGATAGACATATACCATCGCGGCCTTTTTTGTAGACCTTTTTAAGGTGTACAATACTATAGTACATTATTTTGATCTATCTCGTAGGGTTCAGCCAGCGTTTGCAATGTAAGCGCAAAAAATGTGTTTATTTACGACCTTATATTACAAACCCCTAGATTATACATATAAACCTTCCTCTTGAATCACTCTATCTATTAAAAAAAACCGCATCAAAATCCGTTGCGTAGTTTTAAAGATCTAAGCATACATAGGGACAGACAGCGGGAAGCGACTTTGCTTTATACTATGTAGTGATAGTGATAGTGATGATAATTATACTCAATACCCAAATGCTAACGATATTTTCGTACTATATTTTAAATGAACTGTGAATAATTTTGTCAATAGTTTTGAAATGCGTGTGTAATGTTTGCTTATATTTAAACAAACGAAATTTAACAGAAAAATAGTAGTGTAAACATTTCTAAATATATATATATAAATGTTATACTAGATGAAATAAATTACCTACAACTGAGAGTTTTTCACAAAAATAATAACAAAAATGAAGTATCAATCTCTTTGAAATATTACATCCAGCAAAAAATCACTTTAAACCGACATTAAAACCTCGTAATGCAGTTCAAACTAACAAAAAATTCAGATAAGATGAACCATTAAAGTGAAGTATTAAAGTTCATCTACTTTCCGATACTTATCCCGTATTAATGGAAGTATCTTAATACCCGAGCCATCGGAACCGCATTTTAATTACTGATGCTAATCTACTTTTAGATGCAGTTCAAGTTGAACTTAAACGACAAAGGCAAGAAGTTTTTTGGAATTTCAAAAAGATTAATGTTTTAGACGACTTTTGTGAACTTAACTTGACTTAACTGAAATTACAGTTAGGTAATTAAAATAAGAGTAAAGCACAGATCAATATAGTCATTTGAAAGTGCACGCGAATTTATAATCAGTAAGAAAAAAATGTTTTAAAGCTTGTCATGTCACATGACTAAACTCGGCAAAAGAGTGGTTTGAACAGTTATTGAATGTTAGAAAATATAACAAATAAATAACGATATCAATTAATTACGTTATTAATTTAGTCCATCGTAAATTAATCTATCAATTACGACGTTGACAGGCGTAGACCTGCCCCATTTAGGTTCCTATAAACTGAATAATAATAAAAATTTAGTGTCGCAAAATAATAATTTATTGTTGCAAAAATACAGCTCTGGAAACTTAAAACTATTACATGTTGCATCTAACATTAAACTAAAATAGGAAGCCTCTGCCGCCGAACTAGGTGAAATACCTGTATCTCGGCGTGCAGCGCCTTTCCCCACAGAAAAATTACATGAATAAGACAGAAATTATTTAAGTATACAGAGTAGGTAGTTATTGACGCTTATTGACATTTAGTTAATTATTTATTTAATTCTTTATACATGAACAGGGAAACAAAATAAAATAAAAATAAGCAAAGAAAATTAGTTGAAAGGTTTTACCGTTGACCGTTGTGGCATTGTATTTGCATATCCAAATTTTTATTTACAAATAAACGATAATACAAATCCACATAAAATTAAAAACGAACCGACTTTAATGAACTTTGTATGGTTACCTCTGAAGTTTATCCTAAGTATGACAAAATATGTTTTGAAATTTATTTACTATTGCAGAGCTATTGGGTTACAAAAATAGAAAAAAAAAATCCCGCAGTTGAATTCAGTTAAAAATTACACACATACAGAATACAAAATTACAACACTAATAAGCTAAAACTGCAAACCATCAGAATAGGCGCCCACCGTCCAAGTTAACCAATTTCACACGGACAGTACCACAAAGGTTAACGATCCATGTACTCGCATAGGACAAAAACACAATGCTGTTTGTCAAAACACTATGATATATCGGTTAGTGCACCAACAGATTCGGAACAACTCAGGCGTGGTATTCGTTTGGTAGAATTTTAAAACACAATTTTACGGTGCGCGCTTCGTTTTGAGTCGGTACGGACTTATGATGCTGTGTCGCGACTAGATTTAATCTAAACTGTCTAGGTTTGGATTAGATGTATTTTTGTTTTGTTTTTGGGTTAGTTAAGTTTCTTTTTTTGTTAAGGATTTAGTGTAGTGTGCGAGAACGGCTAATTAATAAACAAATGTCATAAAATATTTGTTTTGATAAACTAATTGACGTTATAGACACACAATCAGATAGTTGCTTATAGTACAGTGAAAATTATTTAGGTACAATAACGTCTTTAATTTTTGACGACTATATACACATTTTTAGTAAGTATCCATGCCTCGAAAATTACCAATTTAACATAGTTGAACTTAATTTTTAATTCTCTATAAACAAATTATAAGTACCTAGGTAACATTAATTTACGATACTGAAAAGACTTCTTCACTCATTATAAATTATAAATCGATCTAATAAGGTAATTTTCGTTACTCAAAATTGGTAATCTTATATATAAAATTCTCGTGTCACAATGTTAGTTACCATACTCCTCCGAAACGGCTTGACCGATTTTTATGAAATTTTATATGCATATACAGTAGGTCTGAGAATCGGCTACTATCTATTTTTCATACGCCTAAGTGGTAGTAGGTAGGTAGTAGGCAGGTGCTAGGTAGAAAAAATTTGCATTGCTACGCATGCCGGGTACAGCTAGTTTACTTATAAATTGAAGTACTATTTTCTTTATCTAATTGAATTGGAATAAGGCTAGATTTTACTAGAGATAATTTGTGGGAGTGTTATTTAATATGTAGGTTGTATTAATTGAAGCTTACGATTTATCGATTCATTGGAGATTTGAAGGTTGTCTGAAAGATGTCAAAGTCTACTACTTTTTACACGACTGCCCAAAAAGGAGTGTTATGTTTTCAGGGTTCATGTATGTATGTATGTAGGTATGTATGTATGTATGTATGTATGTATGTTTGTGAGTTTCTTTATTCCACCATAACTTCCAAAAGGCTTGACCGATTTCAATGTTTGTGGTATCATTAGAAGCTTTGAGTTATCCCGAGTGACATAGGCTATGTGGACATTAAAAAATGGTCAAGTGTGAGTCGAAATCGCCTGCAAAGGGTTCCGAACGAAATTTTTTTTTGTGTTGTGTCATGCTTTTTTGTTGTTCACTAAAAGGTATTAAATAAAAAAATATAATTAAAAATTAAAAAACACGCCTGCCATGTAAAAAAAATTAAAAACAAGTCAAATATTTGCAGTCGGGGGACCTGTAATGAATTGTTCCAAGTAACCGACCCCGGAAATCTCATGCTATCTCCCTCACATTAAGGTGTGAAGAAGCGACTGATACACATTTAAGAATGTCCTGAAAGTTGATTTGCGTTGAGTATTTAGGGGTCAGTTTAGAAACCCTTTCCATATATTTTAATTTTTTCCAACACATTTCATATCTATTTTTTACTATATTATATTCAAAAGAACTGACGTATTTCTTAATGCCAAAAATGTAGTTATACAAACAAACTTTCACATTCTCTCGTTCTGTTAACGGTCATCGTAAAGGCTGTCATAAAAATCCGTTTTCAATAAACACGATAAATGGCCATGTTGCCGTATAGCCTAAATTGATAACTGCACATGTGCCAATGTACCCATTGATGAACGATACAGACAGACGTCCGATAGACTGACAGTTCACATTTTTTAGTGATTGCAGATGCACTGACTAGATGGATTATGTAACTGGGTTGGGTCATGGGCCATCGAATACCTTTGTTAGGTGATGTTTGTTTTAGTTGGGTAATAGTTAATGGCTGAGATGTAAGAAAATAGACAATTATAGAATGATTGTTATTAATCTTTTGTTTTAAAATTAAAAAGTTAGTTACCTTTCTCGCATGACACGGACTAGATTGTTACTGAAGGAATTGAAGTTGAAGAAAGGAGAATGACCAAGTGACTATGGCACTTAGTATCGTTATCAAATATATTGTGCCACAATGTAATATATCTTAATATAAAGTATGATTAAGGTACTTTCAAATACAGTAATATTTTTTTTAATAATTCTCCGTATTTTGCCGTAGTTTTAAATTGAATTAGTTGTAAAAAGCGATTCTTTTTACGAAACATTTCCACAGATTTCATCTTGTTAGAATGAGGAAAATCAAACTAGCTATTTTTATTGAGTTTTTACAGAGGTCAGGTAATCTGTAAGTTGTGCTAGCAGTAGGGGGAGTCGTTTTCACCTACTTTATGCTGCTAGAACAGTGGCTACTTTTTAGTACCTCATCATCAACATATTAGCAATTCTATTGGTATTCGAAATGTCCATAGACGACTGTGGCCACTTAGGTACTTCTTTCTTAGCTAGATCTTTCCGTTTGTCAGTCTACTGATATAAAAAATAATAATAACTAGAAATGCGAATCACACAGGCATTTTATATAAATACTGCAGATACTCAAAACATAAGTTTGTTAAATAAAAGTGTGGTAGGTACACAACTACACATCAAGTTCTACATTTTCATACACATATTAGTCAAAAATATCATCTAAAAATAGAGCTGGGACTTGAAATTCATTATCCCGTCTTATTATGAAGAACTGCTTGTAGGTACTCCAGTAACCTCGTTCGGTGGTACAAGCGTGCCCAAATCTTAATAACGTAATAATTATTAACCCTTTTTAAAGTACTTTGTGATGATTCTCTTGGTGACAAACGCATTCCACGTGGCCCATGATATGACATTATTTAACACAGGCTTACACAGGTAATATAATTATTACTTCTTAAAAGTAAATCGTAATGAAACACAAAAACACTCGCTTCGCGTGACTATTTATGTTATCGTTTTGAATAAGTGTAGAGTGTAGGTAGGAATGTACGAAGTTGTTATAAGTACCTACATACAAAACAAAAACTTTTATTTTTATCACTTTTTGTCCGGGGAAGTTATGATTATCTACTATTAGATATAGGATTTTAAATAAAAAAAAGGAATTATGGTTATCACCAACTTATGGCACAATTTAGATTGAAGCGATACTAGAAATGGTCATTCTCCTTTACAAATTAATGAATTTGTGTCAACATGCTTATAAAAAATAATTATAAATTATAAAAAAAATTATAAAATTATAAAAATTATAAAAAAGTTTATTATAAAATTATAAAAAATAACCATATAAAAAATAAATAAATATTTGCAGTCGGGGTCGGTTACTTGGAACAATTCATTACAGGTCCCCCGACTGCAAATATTTGACTTGTTTTTAATTTTTTTTACATGGCAGGCGTGTTTTTTAATTTTTAATTATATTTTTTTCTCAGTAATTTTCCGACCTTTAATCTGTATTTATTTGTACCATAGCGGCAGCACTCCCAAAAGAAATAAGCAGAGGTTTACACACCCACATTTCGCCAATTACGGTTCTAAGCTCCGTATAATAGGGGCCGAGCCTATTGCCATTACTGGGCTTAAATCTGAACCCTGTACTGGAACTAAGCTTTATAATAGAAAAAATACAATAACTCTTTGTTTGATAAGAATTGAACTCATGAAACAGAATTCAAGTTCACACTAATGACACTTTTATTAGCCATACATTTAATTGGAAAATAACTGTATAGCGGATGATTAACAATTTAGTTTTCAAAGTACACGGTCAGTGAATAAAGTAATATTTAGTCAATAAACTTAACGGTACACTGAACTCTTATATAACATGAAAACTTCCGCAAAAGTTACGACCGAGCCGAACACTCAATCAATCACCAAAAAAAAATTTGCCGCCAATGACAACTTGTTAACATTTCGACGTTTTGCCGCGACCTTTTTGGCAGCCCCAGATCGCGGGCCGCGTCCAGGGATCCGCCATTCCAAGATTTACGAGCTACAGCGGCATCCATTCTGTTAAAACCTACTCACGTGCAACATGCAAAAGCACTCGACCCGAAAACTCCCGAATGTAGCGAAACTACTCAACACGACACGAAACGCGGGTCGCTCGGGGCCTCAGTAATTAAACAATTTTCATTATTTCACCACACGTTGCCCACCCTGTATAATGTCGATGTGTTATAGAAACGTGAAGTATATTATAATGGAACCCGGGATTATCCCTCGATTAATTAACCTCATTTGTTTTAAGCATGAGGCTTCTGATGTGGCGCTCCTGAATGTTTTATAATGACAATTTTAATTATACGCACTTCTTTTTTAGTTGCTACGTTTTACTTCAAAGGAGTCGTGAAAGTAAAAAGGATATTAATTTCTCTGTCCTGGCCTAAAACATAATATTAATTCCTTCTGGCTGTATAAGCATTTAGTTATTTTTTATATGGTTATTTTTTATAATTTTATAATAAACTTTTTTATAATTTTTATAATTTTATAATTTTTTTTATAATTTATAATTATTTTTTATAAGCATGTTGACACAAATTCATTAATTTGTAAAGGAGAATGACCATTTCTAGTATCGCTTCAATCTAAATTGTGCCATAAGTTGGTGATAACCATAATTCCTTTTTTTTATTTAAAATCCTATATCTAATAGTAGATAATCATAACTTCCCCGGACAAAAAGTGATAAAAATAAAAGTTTTTGTTTTGTATGTAGGTACTTATAACAACTTCGTACATTCCTACCTACACTCTACACTTATTCAAAACGATAACATAAATAGTCACGCGAAGCGAGTGTTTTTGTGTTTCATTACGATTTACTTTTAAGAAGTAATAATTATATTACCTGTGTAAGCCTGTGTTAAATAATGTCATATCATGGGCCACGTGGAATGCGTTTGTCACCAAGAGAATCATCACAAAGTACTTTAAAAAGGGTTAATAATTATTACGTTATTAAGATTTGGGCACGCTTGTACCACCGAACGAGGTTACTGGAGTACCTACAAGCAGTTCTTCATAATAAGACGGGATAATGAATTTCAAGTCCCAGCTCTATTTTTAGATGATATTTTTGACTAATATGTGTATGAAAATGTAGAACTTGATGTGTAGTTGTGTACCTACCACACTTTTATTTAACAAACTTATGTTTTGAGTATCTGCAGTATTTATATAAAATGCCTGTGTGATTCGCATTTCTAGTTATTATTATTTTTTATATCAGTAGACTGACAAACGGAAAGATCTAGCTAAGAAAGAAGTACCTAAGTGGCCACAGTCGTCTATGGACATTTCGAATACCAATAGAATTGCTAATATGTTGATGATGAGGTACTAAAAAGTAGCCACTGTTCTAGCAGCATAAAGTAGGTGAAAACGACTCCCCCTACTGCTAGCACAACTTACAGATTACCTGACCTCTGTAAAAACTCAATAAAAATAGCTAGTTTGATTTTCCTCATTCTAACAAGATGAAATCTGTGGAAATGTTTCGTAAAAAGAATCGCTTTTTACAACTAATTCAATTTAAAACTACGGCAAAATACGGAGAATTATTAAAAAAAATATTACTGTATTTGAAAGTACCTTAATCATACTTTATATTAAGATATATTACATTGTGGCACAATATATTTGATAACGATACTAAGTGCCATAGTCACTTGGTCATTCTCCTTTCTTCAACTTCAATTCCTTCAGTAACAATCTAGTCCGTGTCATGCGAGAAAGGTAACTAACTTTTTAATTTTAAAACAAAAGATTAATAACAATCATTCTATAATTGTCTATTTTCTTACATCTCAGCCATTAACTATTACCCAACTAAAACAAACATCACCTAACAAAGGTATTCGATGGCCCATGACCCAACCCAGTTACATAATCCATCTAGTCAGTGCATCTGCAATCACTAAAAAATGTGAACTGTCAGTCTATCGGACGTCTGTCTGTATCGTTCATCAATGGGTACATTGGCACATGTGCAGTTATCAATTTAGGCTATACGGCAACATGGCCATTTATCGTGTTTATTGAAAACGGATTTTTATGACAGCCTTTACGATGACCGTTAACAGAACGAGAGAATGTGAAAGTTTGTTTGTATAACTACATTTTTGGCATTAAGAAATACGTCAGTTCTTTTGAATATAATATAGTAAAAAATAGATATGAAATGTGTTGGAAAAAATTAAAATATATGGAAAGGGTTTCTAAACTGACCCCTAAATACTCAACGCAAATCAACTTTCAGGACATTCTTAAATGTGTATCAGTCGCTTCTTCACACCTTAATGTGAGGGAGATAGCATGAGATTTAACGGAGTCTTAAAATTAAGTTTCGTTTGAGTATCCAATCATTAGTTACTTCCAACTTAAAATACACTTGTCTATATCTTTATCCAAATGAAGCCCAATACTTATTCTGAAAGTTAAATTGTTTGACACAACCTTAAAAAAAATTGCCATTACAGTATCAGATCGGATTAAAACAAAAGCTTGTAAAATTTTACAAGTTGCTAGTTGCCTGAAGCGTAGGATTTCACTTTGCCTCAACAATGTAATTACGCTATGTCTCCGGGCAAGCAAATAATTAATAGCGCGAATAAATCTTATAACTTTTGTCGAGTTTTGTTACTCACCGTATTTATTATTTTAATTCGCGGGGAAGTTTTTTTTTTATCTTTGCAAACGTCTGCAGATTTTTAGTTAAGACGATGAAAGTTAGTTAATGTTTTAATATTACCTTACTAAATATGTTAATATATTTATTGGTTAGATGACCATTTTGACCGGGATGGCATTTGATCGCTGAGAGGGGTCAGGAAAAGAAGAAAGGTTTAATGGATAAAAATATTGTTATATAATAATAATAATAATAATAATAGATTTTTATTTCAGATAATACACACACGGGTTTGTACATGTAAATCCATATAATTGTTAGTAAAAAACTTAAGACTATGTTAGTATATTGGTACTATCTTATATTAAACAGAACCGGTCTGGAGCCCATATGTATGGTGTTCCAGTACCGCACCACAGGACAGTCTACCCTACTTACAATTGTATTTAGAATGCTGCTGGTGCTGTCCCGAATGCGACGCATCAGAGAGGCTACTCTTTTGCGCAAAATAGCTTTAAAGCAATCTGTTTTTGCCTCAGCAAACATGCCTGATGCGCTACAAAAACGGGGCAAACCCAACAGCATCCTAAAGCCATTATTATACTGGATACGTAGGGCATCAAATGATCTGCGCGTATATCTGACCCATAGGCTGCAGGTATAAAAAGTCTGACAGTAAGCCTTAAATAATGTAATTTTTACGTTATTTGTACATTTAGCAAACCTACGGGCCAGCATATTACATCTCACTGCTAGCACCCTACGCTCCCTCTCTATATCAAGGTCATCCGAGAGATCCTCGGTGATCCAGTGCCCCAGGTACTTAAACTTACTGACTCTTCTCAAGGGTTCACCTCGAAGTTTGACCGGAGGGATGGAGCTCGGTAATTTACTTACTGACTTAAAAACTAGTAACTCACTTTTGTCAGTATTGTACCTGAGGCCATGGGACTCCGCATACCTCTCACAGATCTCTAAAAGTGCCTGCAGCCCCCTGATCGACGGACTCAGCAGAACCATGTCATCTGCATAGCTGATATTATTCACAAATTGACCGTCAATTGAACATCCGACTCCGGCTCTGCTGAGTCCCTCGATCAGTCCGTTAACGTATAGATTAAAGAGTCGAGGTGAGGACAGGCCTCCCTGTCTCACACCGCACTCCAACCTATAATCCTTTGAGCATGAGCCCGCCCATCTTACGGAATTGTCTTGGTTGTCATACCAATATCGTAAAGTTTTGACGATTTCTCTAGGTGTGTCCGTATCTGTCAGAAGCTTATGCCATAAAATGTTGTACGAGACCAGGTCGAATGCCTTCGACAAGTCCAAAAAACACGCATATACTGGCGTTTTTCTAGTGACATAGTACTGGATAGTATGCTTGAGTCTCAAAATAGCAGTCTCCGTAGAAAGTCCAGGCCTGAAGCCAAATTGAGCTTCATGTAAATGTATGTGTTTGCTAAGTTGAGTATCAAGCAAACCATCCAGCACCTTCGCTACGACTGTAGCCAGTGAAATTGGTCTATAGTTAGACTTGTCGGAGACATCACCCGTCTTGTTTTTGACAATCGGTACAACAATGGTCCTCATAAGCTCCTGAGGTAGATACTCATGACTAATACATAAGTTAAAAAGCATAGCCAATACTCGGGGCAGATGTACACCCGCATGCTGCAGATGCTCGATACTCAGGTCATCATGGCCAGGTGATTTACCACGCGTCATATTTTTTATAACCATTGCCACTTCTTTTGTTGAGAATCTGTGCATCTTGTGACCAATGAAGTTCCCAGTATCAAGCACCTGCAGAGATGAGTCAAGAGAGGATTGGACCTTAAAGTGTTTTCTGAACAATTCTGCAATCTGAGCGGGCTCACACTGCCCATTTACAGAAGACGGCATACATAATCTAGGCTCTAACTTTTTGGTGTGTTTCCAGAAACGCTTAAAGTCCTTTTCCTTATGATGTGTTGCTAGTATGTCCATTTTTATTCTAGTTTCATTGTCCTGACACCATTTAAGCTGAGACTTAAAGCGCTTCCTTGTTTCACGCATCATGTCAAAAGCCTCTCCAGCCATGGGTCTACCTTGAAGGGTCCACAATTGGAACCTAAGTCGCGCCTCTTGATGGTATATTTTAACATGTTTGTTCCAACCAATTATTTGTTTTCTCTTCATACTGACCCTATGACTAGAAGAAACTTCTGCTGCTTCCCTCATAGCACTTACAATTTTATTATATAAATTATCAATTATTATCTTATGTTTAACATTGTGACATATATAATCCGCACATTGCGTAAATTCTATAGGAAAGTCTATATTTCTAAGCCTTATCCTACATTCCTCACTATACGTAAGTATCTGTCCATTGTCTCTTTCACCCCACCTCACTTTATTATAACTAATATTTTTCATTTGTACTTTACATGGTAAATTGCCAATTTTATAATTAATTTCTAATGGAAAATGATCCGACCAAAAAATATCAAAACGTACCTTCACATCCGTGATACACTGCCTCGCTACCTCTGTTGATAAACAGTGATCCAACCACCTCTTGCAACAATCATGACTATCACTTATGTATGTGTAGGTATCCGATGAGATGTTTAAGTGGATCACATCCGTACAGAGCCACTTCCGCTCCTCACAAAAATTGTTTAGTTCCGTGAAGAATAATTCCCCCGGATGCGCATTAAAGTCACCTAAGATTATTGTCGATTCTACGCCACAACTATCCATCACCGCGTTTATTTCACTGAGCACTTCTGTAAATTCAGTTAAATTATCTGCACAGTCCGTAGGCATGTACACCGAAAATAAAAGAGAATTTCTATTATCCACGCTCAGCTTAATAGCTGTCAACCGTACACTATTACACGAAACACTCGTCACACAGGAGAATATGCCTTTGCGCCACATTATTGCGACCCCACCATAGGGCCTCCCACGAAGAAGTCCCGCCGATGTATCAACCGCTGACTTGCTGGTAAACTCAAAATTCCTATCAATTGTTCCAATGTAATCGGTATTATGAGGTAAAAGCCAAGTTTCTTGAAGAGCTATGACGTCAGCTGTTGAACATAGCTCTCTTATCCCCTCCACAGATCTTGTTACCGATTTGCAATTAAAACTAACAAGTTTAATAGTCTGTTTATTAGTCTGATTGGGTTTGTCATCCATAGTTAATTTATTTATTTACATGGTCACACTTATTCATCCCCATTGTTGAAGTATCTTGAATATTTCTAGCTTTAAATTCAACAAAACGCCTGAAAGAGACACCTTCAGGCCATAAGTTTTCATCTAAAAAGATATTTAACTTCTGCTTAGGTACAAACACTTTGTATGCTTTGTAGTCTTTTTGTCGCTTCATTTTAATTTCGACTAAATGCACAATTACATTTGTTTTACTCATTATGTAATCCGTGATATCGCTCACCGAGGTCTCTTTATTTACATAATTAATAAACAATGGAATGCGTAAATCAGCCGCTTTAAATTTGCCAATTGAATCTTTACACTGCCCTTGTATTCCCGTAAATCTATTCCTAAGACGTCTCTTTTGTACCAGTGTCCAATTTTCATCCTCATTTCTAATAAATTCACCTCCCTGCGCGGTTTGTGCAAAACTGTATTTTAACTTGTTTTTATGACTCACTATCTCGGGTTGCGGCACGTCATTAGCTGTTACACGCGCCGGTGAGGCGACCGACGAACAACCATCGAGGACAGTCAGTGCAATCGGTGTCGGAACCACGGTAGTGGCCTCCACGCATTGAGCCCCACCTACTGTAGCGGTTGAATGCGCGACAGGGATAGAACGACCAGCCTGTTGGTGCAACAGAGACAGCTTTTGCACTTGTCCTTGAGGCAATTTTTGCGTAAGCGCAGGTAAACCGTGATCAGCTGTCTTTGTTGATACCCTATTTGACTCAATTGTTTCACATTGAGAAAAAAACATTTTTTCTAACGGTTCACAATCTAAGTAATCTTCATCCTCGTTTCTCAAGTTACGTGCTCCTCTGTTGGAGTTCACAAAATTTATTGATTGTGATTTCTCCTCTGATAATTTATGTTTCAATTGAGATAACTCAGATCCTATTTCTTTAACTTGCGTAACCGTTGCATATTGCTCCTTTATGATTTGCATCTGATCCTGTAGAGTAATGATGTCTTTAAGGAGCCTGGTTACATCTACATGGTCAAAAGTAACCGGCGGTAATTTCTGCAGGTTTCGTGAGACAAAAATCGGGAGCTCGCCGGGAGTACTCTTTATTAATGCAACTATATCAACAAGATCACGCTGTACCTTTCCATCTCCTTTTCCTTTCCTCGTTATCTTCTTTTCTGTTGTTTGTATAGATTGATAAAGTAGATCCTTAGCAGACACCACCTCATCAGCAGAAAAAGCAGTTGCACACAATCGAACTATGCTTTCTTCATTCATTACATCAGCTTTGTTCTGAATAAATGCAAGAACTTCACTAATTACAATATTACAATTAATGCATTTCACTACGTTTGCCGTCATTTTACTGC
Organism: Autographa pulchrina; assembly: GCA_905475315.1. Lineage (NCBI taxonomy): Eukaryota > Metazoa > Arthropoda > Insecta > Lepidoptera > Noctuidae > Autographa > Autographa pulchrina. Next base: position 12,225,878 of record FR997771.1, on the reverse strand, counting down.
GTTAGCGCACAGCAATTAACGAGCGCGTGCGTCACGGGTCGTTGACCGCGCGAGACTGAGTTATAGTATCTAATATTAAAAAGTTAAAGCCCTGGAGCTGCGTTTGGTTATTTATTTTTGACGACCTCCGTGGTCGAGTGGCGTAAGCACCGGTTTTCAAGGTGTCGCTAGCTCTGAGGTCCCGGGTTCGATCCCCGGACGGGTCATGTAGAAACTCACTTTTCTACATTGTCTCGGGTCTGGGTGTTTGTGGTACCTTCGTTGTTTCTGAATTCCATAACACAAGTGCTTAATAGCTACTTACTTTGGGTTCAGAGCAATGTATGTGATGTTGTCCGCATTTATTTATTATTATTATTATTTTTATACCTACATGGTTCGAACAATACATAATTATATACATACTCATTTCAAAACAAACCATGTTGGAAGCGTTATTCTTTTCTCGTACGTTAATTTAATATAATTATTATTGGTTTATTCAGTTATCACAAACTCCGTAACTTTTAGTGGTGATGTATTAAAAATTTGGAGAAGCAGTGAAACACTTCTTAAAAATTCAGGAAAACGTTACACATTCCATTCGTAATCAGCCAATCCCATTATGTATAATTAAACACATTGATTTACAGCCCAACGTTACTAAAACGTTAATATAAAAGGGTAGTACCAACAGGAATTCGGTTGAAACTTAAACTCGGGATCAAGTAGTAAAGTCTTTTTCCAGGGGTACTTAAGTCGAGACCTCAACGGAATCTGTAATGGGTTCGTGACGAAACTCACGATACTCTCAATAACATCACGAGTCACGACGAAGTATCGTTTTCGGTAACAACTTATTTCTTGATAGTTGGTTAGTAGTACTAAAAGATTGAGGACTGGAACAGATGTTTTAGGTTTTGCTGTGGATTTATTGAGTGTACAAACTTGAACTTTTTTGTTTTAAGAAAATAGTTATAATAATAATATTCCGGGACAACTCACACACGGTTATCTGATCCCAAGCTAAGCAGAGCTTGTGTTATGGTAACCAAGCAACTGATAAACATACTTATATATTTCTAAATACATACATATTATAGATAAATTACACCCAGACAACCAGAACAAGTGATCGTGCTCATCACACAAACATTTGTCCTGGGTGGGAATCGAACCCACGACCTCTGGTATAGCAGTCAGGGTCACTAACCACTAGACCAACAGGCCCGTCAATTGAATGGTTTTCTGAAACAAAAGTGTAATCGACCAGACATCAAAGAAACACTTTGAACTTGAAAGCTTCTTTATGGCCAAAACACCAAGATCTTTTTTCGTAATTCTTTGTTACCAATGAATTGCGATCGGGTTCACCTACGCAAAACATTTTGTAAACGACAAAATTAAAAAAAAAAAGTATGTTTTCAATAAAGACTTGGGGAAGGCCTTTGCTCAGCAATGGGACGGAATAAGACAATTAAAAAATCTAACCAGTACCCGGTACTCGTTCCAGAAATAGTTTTTTTTTTTATTTGTAACATTCTCATAAGCCTCAAAAATCATTAAGATAATCTGTCTCATAATTTGATTACCCATTTATTAGTAGTATATGTATAATTTAAGGCCAAGCTTGCAACACATGCCTTCAGCTACATATTGAATTAATGGCATAACTCACTGTCTAAGACAGCCCGTTAGAGTTAAGACCCCACTTGTTGCATTAATGACATGAACTCAAACCATAATTAAATTAAATTCATATGTGAACTTTAAAGATGAAACCTTCTTCTGATTATGCCTGTGAATATTATTACGAGTTATAATATTCTGATCGCAAAAAAAAAACCCTCGGTGTCGAGATATTTGACCTTAAAGACAGCCGATAGGCGTAGGTGTAAGTGCATTAGGAGACCTTCACGAAGCCTTTGTAAAGGTCACCGATGTACCCACATAGACATAATGTTTTAGTGCAAGAAGGAAAAGTTTCAACCTTCTTTAAAATGTTGTTAATAGAAATCGCACTTACCAAAATCAAAAAGCGAGAGTTATCCTTCGTTAAAATTTTACTTGTTGAAACTATGGGAACAAGACGTTTCAACGAATCAATTGTAAAAAGGAAACATTTTGACAAACCTTTTAAGTTATCAAAGTTTCCCAGAAAAATCTCCAAATTAAAAGTTTGCAAATACAGTCAAAGTCCTTCCACACGTACTTTCTTTACATTTCATTTTACCCAAAACTCGGAATTCGGAAAATCTGGGCAACAGAGGAAAACATTGTCTCTATTAGCAAATACCCAGTACAGTAGTTCAGAAGGGATTAAGGCCCAGTGACCTTATTTAATAACCCGACGCAGTCAATAAGCCGACGAAATGAAATCGTAAATCCCTCCCGAAGGGAATGATATATTGCTAGGGTATTTAATTTGAATCCCAAATATGACTATTGTCAAACTATCCCGGAGAGTATTGGGCATATAACTCATTGTTTGAGATAAGACACCTGGCGAAGTTTTTTAACAGAAGGTTTTTTATAATAAATGTGGACGGTACCTCATTCTTTGCTCTGAACCCAAAGTAAGTAGCTAAGCACTTGTTATATAGAATCAGGGGCTACAAAGATTTCACAAACGCCATCCCGAGATAATTTAGAAAAGTAGTTAGGCAAATTTTCTTAGCAAATGGATTTAGGAATAAATTGATCTTTGTGGATCAATTAATATTTAAAATAAATCGTACGATGTAAATAATGCAAATAATCTGGTTTTGATCATCGACCATCATGACATTCAATCTGATTCTAGTCCGACTAAAAATAAACAAAAATGCACTTTTTGTTTATTTTTAGTCGGTGAAACAACCGGTTTTGTTTTGGTAATTAAGCTCCAAATCATACCTTTGCACTCGACGCAAGCAAATCAAATCACAGTTGATTGGTGATCGCAGTTAGAGGACTTCAATAATACTTGAACTGAGTGAAGTTTAAAACTGACCATACAATGAGGAAGTCATATATCCAGGACACCAATGAAAAATACATTCGCTCCTACATAGAAGCGAAGCGTCTGAGTCGAGCTACATTCTTGAATCCACAAATTGACATTACGTCTAACAAGATTCGACCTGAGGTAGAACATTTCACTTCAATGAGCATTATAAAATATAAAGCCGATCCGGACGCGTACGACGTAAGTCAATAAGGTTCCGTACTTTCTTTTCTCCGTAAAATTGGCTTGAATATCCACGGAGAAATTCACATTCAAAATTATATATAGAAAGAGCCAGTCATTGGGAGGCAATATGAACCCGCTAGAGCACTCAGTCAGATTGGAGGCATTCTCAGGGCTTTCGTGTAGCGATCGGAAGCTTTCAAGATTTCCGACATTTTTCGCTCGAGCAAAATCGCACGGCGGCGAGATCTAGGCTACGTCTACTTTTATTCTAATGTTGGTATGTTTGGAAAACAATAAAGTTCGATGTGTCTGCGGTTGGTGTTTTATGTTGGTAGTATACTCGCTGCCTCGTTGGCACTGTATTGCACAGTCAATCATCTTAAAGCTTTCTGTTATAAATCCTTGCTACTTGGATGGATGAAAATGATAGTACCGACAAAAGACCAAAACTAAAATGTGAGTTAGTTTAACAACGGGTTATAAACGAATAATGACTCATTTATAACAGGCCTTTCTGTTCGTTCATATTCGAAAAATAAAACTGTCAAATCATGCAGCCAAATGAATGATACGAAAGTTGGTAAACACGTCCTATTGCATCACGAACATAATACATTTCTATTAGAACTCAAAACTCATAAAGTAAGAACATTATGCGAACTATGACAGCAAACGATTCATCTAATCGGTCATTGAACCCGCGTCACGCGACTCCCTAAAACTTCCGGGGTATACATTACACCCTTTTGTCCTACGCCACATTATTTTTCATCATAAAGCGAATACCATGGATGTTTGAAATGAACCGTGTTTATGTAATTTATTAGCTGCGCCCCATGATTTTAGTTGCGTAATTCTTATGGATTTATGGGAATCAAATATATCCAAGTAGGTCCAAATATTATTCAAATCCGAAAAGTAGTTTTAGTGGCTTTAATCTCAAAACATCTGTCCATCCTTACATCGACATCGAGCTAGATTATTTTTCATATGTACCCCCAGATTACGCTTTGGTTATGGCAGATCAAATACTATGTCGAACATTAATTCAGGATATGCAAATATTTGATTTAAAATACCAAAGTGTAAAATAATTAAAAAAAATAAATAAACACGCCTGCCACGTCAAAAAAATTTAATTTCTCTTTAATTACACATTTCTTTTTAATTAATACCTTTTAGTGAACAACAAAAAAACATGACACAACTCAAAAAAAAATATCGTTCGGAACCCTTTGCAGGCGATTTTGACTCACACTTGACCATTTTTTAATGTCCACATAGCCTATGTCACTCGGGATAACTCAAAGCTTCTAATGATACTACAAACATTGAAATCGGTCAAGCCTTGTAGAAGTTATGGTGGAATAAAGAAACTCACAAACATACATACATACATGCATGAACCCTGAAAACATAACACTCCTTTTTGGGCAGTCGTGTAATAACCTTTGGTAAGTTAGTTTGGGCATGAGATTTAGAACTTATTTAACAGGTTTTGTCATACTGTCGAATGCAGTGTTATGAAACTTGCACAACTTTCCCTGCTAAAGAACTGTTGGCACATTTTTTCTGAATACATCTCTACTAATTAGATGAAATAAAATCTTAATTCCCACATCAGCCAGAATCCAGCAAATTAAATAAACTATTAGCGTGTAATTTACACTGTCTCTAATTAAAACTCGATAATTATGCAAATTGATTCCCACAGCGGGAACGATAGTACATCTACCTAAAATAATTGAAACGGAAAATAAAACTCTACTCTTCAATCAAACGTAAATTTGTCGCGTCACCAATAAAGTCTATTTTATTATTCACTTAGAAACTTTTAACGAGAAAACTTGATGTTTAAGTTTTGGACTTTTTATTAGGCTTTGCTTTGTTGAATCAAAAAATACACAAAGTTTACGAAGCTGGGGGTTTACGTCACGTTGAGCCGGCGCTTTAATGAACTTTCGAAATATGTGATTATCAAGTGAATTTAAATTAGTATAATAGGATTTATGGATGTTGTCAAGATTTTGATCTCCGAAATGGCAAGCAGACATTTTCTAATAATCGCAAATTCAGATTAAAATGACTTGTAAGAATAGCTTAGGAAATACATAACACATTACACACTAAATGTTAGAAAAACTTACATAAATTCAGATGAGACCATCACGCCTCTATCCCCGAAGTGTTAGGCAGAGGTGTACCAATGTACACCCACAGTTCGCCGGTATGTTTAGGTCCCATGTAATAGGGGGCGAGCCTATTGCCACTAACCGGGCACAAATCCAACTCCGACCTGCTACTGAGAATTTCATAGAAAACCCAATAACACCTTGGTCGACTTGGGAATCGAACCCAAGACCTCTAGCGTAGCAGTCGCGCTTATACCCACTAGGCGAACGAGGCAAAATAATTCGTTCAAAATACTTAGTTTTATTTCAAGACTAATCACACAGTTTTTACAAACATCCTAGGTAAAAACCAGTAGCCTTTTGAAACAAAAAAATCAAATGAGTTTTCCAAAAGGCCACCGCAGTAATCATTTCACGTCATAACAGATAATATTGTGTAATTTCATTGAGTCAACCGCCTCATTTTAGTTGTGGTTAAATGTTGGGAACTGCGTCCAATTCTGAAATCATTTATATCAAGCAATAAGACATTATAACAAGTATTTCTATAGGAAATACCATAGTATATGGTAATAGGTCCCGACTTTAATATTTTCCATCTAGAAATAAAATATCAGAACCTGTAACGCTTATCTATACGTATTATAATTCTGCTAAACCCTCCGAAGAGGAAAAAAAAGGATAAACAAAATGAAGTATAAATAAACTATAAGTTAATTTATTTTTATATCATAAAGATTTACAGCTAGTAAATTTCAATATCCATTTCTTTTAAAAAGATGAGATGACAATAACCTATTTATAAAAGTTGAAGCGGTTTTCATATTTGTGACATACAAAATTCCATTAAATGTCATTTTATACTGGCAAAAAAGTGACGTGACTACCACAAGATTATTAAAATAATTATAATTTCAAGTTTAATTGTTCCGGGCTTTTTCCACCACATTGGCATGCTTACGGGATGTTTTAAAATAAACAAAATAATAATTCAAATTTTAAAATACATAGCAATAAATATATTATTCATCTAATTTAAAAACAATTATAATTTAATATTCACTCATAAAATATTCAGTTTCAGCATTTAAACAGAGTTATAATAAAGTATTTTAGAGGCACACAATAAAATTTGACGATTGAAATTACGAAGCGATTTAAGAAATTATATGTCTTATGGCCTTGAGTATAAAGTTTAAAATTGGTAATCTTAATAGTTAAGTATAATATCAATTTGTGGTGGTACTTTTATTGGGTCACGTTAGGTTCTGAGAGTCGTTATAGGTTGGTCGACACGGAATGGGCGTTCTCTCCTGAAGTTATATTGCAAGTAATTTCACTGATATAAGTGGATTTAAATTACGTAAAGGAAGATTTATTGAGTTACCTTCAAGAGTATTGCTTGACGATATCTCAAGATCTTTGCTACTTGACTTATTGCCTTACCAAGAGTCATAATATTGTTAGATGAAATTGCAAAAAAAATATCATATTAACTCAATTTTTCACAAAAAAAAAAAAACTTTATTCATCGTCGAATATGGAACTTTTATTTACGAATTTTCTCAAAATATTATCAGATGCTTAACTGTTTATTTTTTGAGGAAAGGCTTAAAATACGTAAACAGGAAGTATTTATGCAGCGTTTACACAAAGACTTGAGAGTTTGTTCCTAAATAAATCTTGCCTCTAATTAACTCGAAGTTGACCTTCTAACGCGTTTGAGCTTTGATCTTTTTATAAACAACCGGTATTACAAAGTCATCCAGTATAGTTCTATAGTTAAACTGTTTTAAGACCTGAACACATAGCTGCGTATTCACATCGAATCGCAAATATCTGCATTATTATTTTTTTATATTTATTTTATTTATTTTTTGCCTTCTTTATATGGGAAGAGGCCTGTGCCCAGCAATGGGACGTTAATTTATTATTAAAAGATGAAAAAAAAAATACCTTTGTTATGACCTTTTTGCATTTATTGAACCAAACTATACGTAATACTCTGGAGCTACAAACGTGATCAAAACGACTCACTTAATGGAAAAAACTAGGCGCATTAAATAAAATAAAAAAAAAAACATCGGGACGAAAAGACAGGTCAACAAATCCCTTTGTAGTAAAATCTTCTTACCCCTTTTAAAAGGGGTCTATTTCCTATACATCGTTTTCCCTTTCAACCCCGTCACAGTTTCACCATTATGATGATATAATTTTTAACAATTTGTATCATAGAGGCACGCCTTATAACATGATTGATTGCGGTGTTCAACAACAATGGTTTATGTATGTAATTAAATGTAGATACTGATTAAAAACGTCACGCGAACCAAACATTTTTGTTGCTTTTTTTTTTCATGTGTTTTTGTTTCGGCAAGTTTTATTTAGTCATATTCGAAACAGATAGTCAGTTGTTTTCCTTAAAAATACTAATAAAATATTATAAATATTAATACTTATTTAATTTATAAATCTAAATATATAAATTAATTTTAATTTAATTAAAAAAAAAATTATTAAAATTAATATTTTACTAAACCTATTAATTGCATCAGAATTAATAATGTCAAAAAATAATTTTAATTAACAATGACCTCTTCTGTCACTTAGTTTGGTTTCGGGATAAAGTGTTACAATTATTCAATAGTATGTTTGCTTACCAGTTTTAATGAAATGTCATTCAATGCCAGAGTCAAAACCCAGTTAACTATAAATAAAAATACGTCATTAAATCACATAGACAGCGACTACAATACACTCTGGAACTTTGTGGAGTTATGAATAAAAATATCACACTATGTTAATTTCGCATTGACAAAAAAAATCTGCACTGTCCATTTCTGTATGAATCAGTCAATCGTGGTTAAAAAAGCCATTTACACGGTCACAGAACTCCCTCAATTTTAACACCTGTCAGTACTGTTAGACCAATAGCCAGTATGATCCCTCTAAAACAAAAAACAAGCGTATTTTAGTCAATTTTGCATACATAATTGAGCGCTGGAAGGCCTAGAGGCTGTAACGCCGCAGCTCTCCATTTCATGAAGGGGATACATCGGACGTTTGCTTTGGCAAATGAGTGTGTTCATTAGAAAGCGAGGTGAGAGCAAATAGTGCTCTAATTACCAAACATGGCGGCGGTATTGAAGGTCAGAATTTGAAGATAATAATTAAAATACCATCAGAGGAGCTCGTGGCTAAGTGTAAGCCGTACGGTTCGACCGATAATACAGGTTAAGCCGCGATCGCCGCGGTTGATCCGTTGATGGGTGACTATTTATAACATACCGAGCCCCTCCGTGTTTCGAAAAACACGTTAAATAGTAGGTCCCGGCTGTCATACTTAGATCTTTGGCAGTCGCAAAGTCAATTCTGACAACCAGTCTTACTATGGGATACTGTGTTCCCCAGTAAAATGGGTTGTGGAGGTCAGATAGGCAGTCGCTCAATGTAAAATGCGGTATTCAGCTGAATCCGGTAAGACTGGTAGCCGACCCCAACATAGTTTGGGAAAAAAGGCTAGGCAGATGATGAATAATAATACCGTCAGTATCTATGTAGGTAGAATTACTTAGGTCGGTATAACGTGAATGGGTATGGGAAATTTTGTGAAACAAAATCAAAAACAATAAACAATGTTTAAAAAAATATTATGTTCATGTATTTTATATATTCAAATAAAAAATATACATTTACGTTAAAAACATATTTATAAAAATCACGTATTTTATTTATTTTAGTAAACCATACCTTGTACAGCTCAAGCTTGTAAAAGTCTGTTAAATAAGTAGTAGTGTGTATAATAAGTAACTCACGAGTGTATGATTTTTTTCGATAAATATCGGTAGGTATTAATAAGTAACAGCTAATCTTACAATAATTTTGCATTAATTAGTCAAAAACCTAACAAATAATAATTAATGTTGTTCTTTTTTAATCTTACAATACCTAACTATAAATCATCAAAGCATTTCATAAATACAATGCAATAAATATTTAGGCAGGAATTAATTTAAATTTTATTCCTAATTTTTCTGTCTATTAAGGTAAAGACACCTATCGTTATTTAATATCACTTTATTTTCATCTTACCTTAAATAAATTACATTTTCTAAGTCCATTGTCTCAAAATGAGGTCAAGTATTCCCCGTAAGTTAACTTTTGACAAATGTGATTTAAATCTTAAGGTGAGATTTCACTGCGTCGACTAAAATAATATTAATCGAGGAACCTTGCGATTATTCGTTAAAAAATCGACATATTTTTACGATTCAATTCTTAGTTTAGTAATTAACCTGCCTTCGCCTGTCTTCATCGTATTGCTATCAGCTTTTACATAGAAAAGACAGTTGTCAAAGGCATGCGAAAGATATTTTTCCTCGAATTGGTCCAGTCAAAAAGATAACATAGAGGCATATCACTAACTACTTATTTAATGTAGTACATATAACATGTATCTCCATAAGTACACAACAATATTCAAGTACATAGTTTAGTCTAAAACAACGCAGAATCTCCTTTATCAGCACTTAATATGCGTTTAAATACTGTCGCATAAGCACACGTTGCTCCGACGTTAATCGCTCTCATGGAAGCCACATATAACTGTGATGCAGTCGTGAATAGAAGATGCTATTCTCAGCAGTTAGTTCTCTGAAATGAACATATGAATACTTAATACGCCTTCAATTAGTGATAAATGTAACCGGCTTACTACGTAATAACCATAGAATATGAGGAATTTAAGAATAAATATTATATTAATTTACATTCTACAGAGCCTAGCCCACTGCTGCAGGGCAAAGGCCTCCTTTACCGTTTTTCAGTTATCCCTGTCAATGGCTATCTGAAGAAAAATACTTTTCATTTAATGAAGATCAATAACTCGTCTGAAAAATTGTACCGTGTAGACCTTTATTATTCAGGTATTTCAATAAACTAAAAAATAAACCCAAAAATGATTGCAAAATAAGTTTAAAAAACAAATGCTAATTTAACTAGAGCATTCTTAAAACTTCTTTGCTACTTAAGACAATCCCCAATGCATTTAGCGAAGAAAAGACGACACTTAAAAAATACTCCTCCACTTAATAATTACTTTCCGGAGACAGTAAACAAACAGTTTTGAGATCCGCGTAGGCTTTAAGTCTCAGTCGGTTATCCGTGTACACCGGAATAATACCTTAAAACGTACTAAGCACCAACAATATAGGCTCAACTTTTGTAATTGTTCTCACTTTTGCATCCAAAATGCGGGAAAATGTTGATTTGGGCTTATCGTTTCTTTACACGCGAATACTGAATGACGTAATAATACGTTATTTGAATAAGATTAGACGTTTTCGAAATTAAAGTAATGCCTCGTTTAAGGCCTTCATGAGATTCGGCTTATCTTGGGAAGTTTAATTATTGGATTTTAGTACCGCTTCGAATGACGTCACGGTTATTTCGGAGAAGCAGTTTTTGTTTTTAGTTAGAATTCCTGTTAAAATGGTTAATTATAAGTTAAATAGTTACGATTTATTTATTTATTTAAAAAAAATGTGTTAATTGATAAAAGTTGAACGTGAAATGTTAAAAAAGCAATTTGCAGAAGTGATAACATTTTTGTAAACGGTACCTAGTTACACTAAGAAAGCCCCTCCTTATTTAAAGTACTGTGACAATTTCTTTTTTAAAAAACTAAAGTTCTTTCAGAGACCACAAGAAAAACGTCGTTATTTTTTCTTTTAGACAAATTTTACCACCGTTGTAGAACACAAAGCGGCAATAATCTTTTAAGTGAAAGACGTCCATTTTATATCCATTAACGATGTTATAACCTTTGTTCAACGCTTTTTCATATAAGTTAACGATTTCTAATGGACTTCTATCAACATTCATGTAATGCAAATTAAATAAGTGGAATGGAAAAAGAGATTACTCACTGGGAAAATGTGTCATTGTGATTTGTGAGACTGGGATTTTGTTATTGTAAGGAAAGACAGGTATAATTTAAGATAGAGAGGTATAGAACGCCAATATAAATAGGTAAACTAGTTTCTACTGCTTAAAGCAAATCTAGAGAGGTATAAGAGGCACACAAGGTTAAGCTTCTATTGCTTAAAGCAAATCTAAGGCGTTGTGATTGGAAATAAAAATGCAGGAAACCACTGAAAAATGTTTGAACACTTTCAAGTTGAGCATGAGCATCAGCTATTCGGGGCATTCTTGCCGTCTGCTGGCACAGGCTTGCTCAGATCGATCTGGTTCTTTCTTCCAAAGACCAGTCCAGTAAATACTCTGCATTTGTTTACACAAATTTATTATTGTATTATTTGGACTATAAAAGAGACTAAGACCTCTGAGTTTGTTTCGACATTTCTTCTCAGGGTAGTCAGTTAGGAAATGTCGACTTCATCTAGCTTAGGAAGACATTGTAAAAGTGATTTATATAGTACTACACGCAAGAAAAAAAAAAAGGAGTTGCTGAACGGTCTTTGTAAATGTTGGATAACAATCTCGTCAAATTTTAAACAAAAAATGCAATTTAATCGATTTCTACGTTTAGGAGCTACTGTATCACAGGGAGATGCACATATTCACAGAAAGATACGTCAAATTTATAACACCTCACTTTTTGCTTCGTAGATTTAAAACCTCACAGCCTTTGACTTGATTGGCTTTTTAGGAACCAGGGAGCCATTTCTATTAGTAAGGTAGACTTCAATGATGTCACTACAATAGTACACCATTCTCGTATCCATTTGTATGTCATACAACGTTTGCTCAGAACTATTCAAGCAAGTGACCAAGACAATATTGTTGGTTCGTTTGTTACAAGAGATTCGAATGTTGGCTTGTGTACTAACCGTTTATGGATGTATGACAATAATAATTATTGTTACTGTTGTCATGTGCTTCTGGCAGCATAAAGACGTTTGTTACTGTATAATAGTTTAGCAAGGAAATGTCTATCGATTTTTCTTTCTTTTCCTGTAAGAAATTTTACTGTAAGTGTAGTTATTATTATTTACACTAATTTTGTTATCTGTTTTCATTAAAATGACGTTCGATAGATGGACGTTCGATTTTAAAAATAAAGCATAATTTTAATTTTTTACATGTGTTTGTTGTTTGTAAAATGAACATTCAATATCGTTAATCATAAAATAATATTAAATTTTTGAAAATTTTGGCAAATAATTTCGAGTGAATTTCAGAAATTCAAGCCTCCAATTAATTAATTCTGTTTCAATAGTTATCATTTCGACAGTATTAAACCTACCTTTCTCTATGACAAAAATAATTACAGTTGGTCAATATTTGATTAAAAACTTATTAATGGTGAAATCAGTAATTGGTTTTCATTTCGTGTTTATTGATTGTAAAGATAAAAACTAATTATTGTGGTATGATAAATATCATTATACGAACTCGTTGGGGCAATCTGGGTTACGTAACATACGAGTGGTTGATGGTGGCCTGGTTTCTTTATTAAAGACTAAATTCAATTTCCACAAGGACGGTAAAAACTTCTAAGCAACCGAAGATAATTCTACCTTCTATAAGAATATGAAAGATTCTCTGATATAGGTGACGGCCAATTGATAGTTAGCAAGTTTGTTGAATGTTTATCAATAAATGTTCCGTTTTAGCTCAATTTTAAAAGTGTTTTGGTCTTTAAGTTCGTTGACATGATCGAAAAATACAGGGTGTTAAGAAAACCCTGTTCGATCCATGAAGGTGTTGTAAGGTATCGATATCTGATTATAAAAACGTCAAAAAAAATGGAAAAAAAGAGAAAAAAATATATAACCTAAAACCGAGAATTACAACAGTTATCTATAATATAAGTTGCTGACATAAATGTAGTTAAATAAATTGCGTGATTGTGCCATTTAAAATAAAACATAGGTACCTATTATGTAATGTATTAAACAGAAATTCATAAATTTTAACTAAAATCATCTTACTTTTGTTACCATCCCATCACAATCGGTCTATTTGTTTGGGAGATGTGATGTCATAGCCAGACATAGAGGTAGACAAAAAAAATCAAACCTATAACACCCCTATTTTTACATAGGGTTTAAAAACATGTTCCTATTTGTTTCTTCAATCGTTTCCATTGACTCACAAGTTACTTAGTTCTAAGAAATTTGCAGAGAATCCCCTCACATCTTCGAAAGGACGATATTTTCTTTCAATCGATTGCTGGAGGCTTTATTACTTTGTTCAGGAGCCATTTTTCAGCCGCTTACCATGAACGCAACCCTCTCGAAAATATCTTATACAAATTTATTCAAGCTTACGAGGGGCATTTGTTTGTACGATAGAAATAAAGGATGTTTTGTACTGTAATTATGAGTATGACAATCACGTTACAGTTTTTGGACACAATGGTTTAAAAAAAGTTGTAATTTTTTTTTACCAAATACCAGTTTTTCAGCTAAGCTTGTTATAATAATCATTTTAGCCTTACTTAGTTCTTAATACACATAAACTTAGAGAAAATAAATATATTTTTGTTTTTAAATACTGAATGTAGAGTCAGCCCACACGTATTTATCACACTTTCAAAAAAATTGCGACTTCATTAAAATGTGATAAGATTGTTTTTCATTACCCTCTATGTCCTCTACCATGTGGTTTTCTCTACTTTCCGCTTTTAAGGTCGCAGAGGATTGAATTTCAATTGTTTGGTTTGTAGTACGAGTGTCTTGGCGTCGACGGAATAAACACAATGTTATAAGTCAACTGGGTTTCAACTTGTGATGTAATTGTTGCCATGGGATCTTTGTTTTCATTTGAGATAGGCTTTTGAAGTTAATACAGTGCTATATTAAATAGCACTGTTGTGAACATACGTTTGCCGATGACGGTGTTAATTTCCGCGTTTGGGTGGGGTGTTAAGTAAACATGTTTCTGGTAGGAATAGATACTAGAGTAAGTCTCTTATAAACATTAAAATAGATCGTCCTTTTATTACTTATGACGTGATGGAAAATACCTCGGTAACATGCATTATAGCTTGACATTTCACTCACTATCTAGTGTCGACTTAGGTATCTAATTAAAAACACTTCTATGGTAGGTGTAGGTTTTCAATTAGACGACAACAAAATAAAATATTTTTTAATGACTGATCAAAAAAAGCCTTGAATAATATTTGTTCACTTAATGACTGTCGTTTTGACTAATTTCTCTAAAATCAGACTATGAGGGTACTGTAGTTTAAAAATATTTTTAAATAAAAAGTAAAATAAATCCTCTAACATAAAATCTTTACTTCCCCGAAGTTGCCACAATTTCTCTACATACAATTTATATAAGAAAATAATCAATCAGTTTTGTAGTGAGTGCATTTGACCGTTCCGATATCAGGAGTGATGGATGGTAGAATGCGCTGTACATTCCGAATATTAAAACTTTTGAGAAACACCTGGGATTTTATTAATAGTGAATTTATCCAATTAAATTTTTAACGTGAATATTTGAGGAATTTAATCATTTTAATCGGAAATATTTCTATGAAAATTATTTTGAATTTTTAATGATAATTATTTTATTTAACATTCCATTGGCTCAACTTAAAAGGGTATAAAATATAACGAGAAGATTCATATTATGTAAAGTTGCCAGCTACCTGTTTGTTGATTTTTTTTATTAAAATATAAAATGCTTAAAAATCGTCAAATAGTGGAAGTATTGACAGAATGAAAAATAAAGTAACGCAACAACACAATAAAGTAAAGTAACTAGACCAGTAAAGATTATTAGGTACGCTTCTGATTAATTTGTCTGTTTGAGGCAAACTTATTAGTCTGCCTTCATTCTATTACTTGTAAATAACCAAAATTTGGTGGAAGAAAAATCTAGACAAAATTTTATAAACAATCCAATTACAAAATAATATTGTAATAGATTTTTCATAACAATAAATTAGACCCTTTGTTTTTACTTGGGTAACTATGCCAAGAATTTCAATAAAGACCTAGAATTTAATTCTTAGTAAATAAATACGAAATATTTTATAATATTCATATTACACATTTAATAGTTTTGATAGGAGATCCATCTTAATAGCATAACTTAAGACCTGACTTTGATAGACGATCTTTAGGTTTTCAAGAATATCGTAAATATGATTTGTTTATTAAGAATTTTGAAGTATTATAATAATATATTTTTTTATTTCTTTAACCAACTGGCTCTGTTTCGTTTTTCATAGTTAGTACATATTTATAACCTCGTAATGTTAATTTTTTTAACATTTCCGAGAATGTGACACCTAAAAAATATATGAGTCAATTACCTTCTACCTATAGTGTAACTACTATTTTCATAATGACATTTAAATTTTATTAAAATTTCATAATATAATTATGAGTAAATATATTATTATGAATTGAGTAGAGTGTGAGGGCTCGTTTTGAACTTTAAAGTATTCATTAGATACTTCAAATATAAACAAATCATACCAAAAACATTATATTACAAAAAATATTTAATTGATTGATTAAAAAGTTTTATTAAATTTGACTCGTAAATAAAAACATGTCTGAAATATAACGTAAAAATATTATTTTATTAGTAAAACCAATCGCACTTAATAAACACAGCTTTTAATATTGTACGTCAAAATATAATATTCTGATTCTATCATAAATTCAACAGCAAACTGTTTGAATGCAACGTATTGAGTATTCTTGTATACACTTGCATGAGCTTTTACGTTAGATAATATCTAAATACGTTTATTATTGTATGAAAAATTTGTTCATATTGGAAACTAGTTTTTCTCTAAGTGGATGTCAGTTATGGCAGCAAAAAGTAGCTTATGTTATTTCTTGGGATCCAAGCTTACCCCGCGCAAGTTTTACTAACATCGATTTAGTGGTTTTCTCGTGAAAGCGTAAGAGAAAACAGAGTTTTTTTTACTGTAGTATGTTAGTATGAGTACCTACTAAACTGTAAATATTATTTAAAGGTATTACTGAAATTCGTTTTTTTTAATAAACAAAAATGTTTGTAGGACGGAGGGGGAGGCCTTTGCCAAGCAGTGGGAGACTACGTAGGGTAAAAAAAAACAAAATTGGATTATTTTTTAGGGAAAAATCATTCAATCCGTCTAGCCTTTTCTGAAGCCATGTTTCAATAAGCTTTCAGTCTCACAGCATTTAGTTGATTATCGTAATAAATAGCTAGTTAGTTAGTGTAAATATTTGAATGTAATGTTCTTCTTAATTACACAAAAAATGCAAGTCAGGTCCTCAAAACGGTAACTAACTAACAAGCCCAAAGACCGCCAGAAGTATTCAGTAGAACCGAAACCGAGTTCGTCTTTTAGATAAACAAGCGACCAGTATTTGTGTTACTTAACCGTTTCAAGTTAAAGAAATAAATGGATTTAACTTCCAAGTTTCTGGTTAAGCCAACAAAAAGTTTCTTCGGCGCAATGTTGCTAAATACTTGTTATAAATGACTGGAAAACGCTTTTTGAATTAATTTAATGGATAAAATTATGCTTGACGTATAATTTCTTAAGTTTTAGATTTTTTCAGTATACTTAATATTTTCTTTGTAATGTTTGCTTCATTACATTTATTTTTGTAAAAAAATTGCAAGCTTTTTGATTGGAATATTTGAAACCGATCGGAGATTTTTATTGCATAATATTACTTTTTTTTTGTAATAAAAACAGTAATGTAACATTTTCGGAATTAAATCTTAAAGGAAATGCCTATGTACTGTATTTCACTTTAAGACACATGACTTAAAGTTCATCACTCTTTTTGATTCGTTTACACAAAAAAAAACTTCGTCTTTTATTGTTATTGTAACTCCGCCAGGATTTTTTGAGATCTCTTCAAAGCTGTTTTCTTTTTATAAACGTTGTCTAGTTCAGAAAAGTCTGTATCTCCTATATTTTAAACTTATCTTTCTTTTATATTTTACTCTTCACTAATTTATTTAAATAAGGCATATCATAATTGAGAATTTAGCGCCCAACAGACACAAACGCCTTGAAATACTGTTAACTAATTTTCTAGCCCACTGGAGTTAATTTTGACGTAATTAACAAAATTCTGACGGGTTTGAATAACCTTGAACTGTATATTATTTGAGAGAAGTATACACAGTTATTTAAATATTAAATTTTGATGAAACAAATATCAAATTACAAATATCTCATTGATTAGTTTAAATAACTAATTGAGTTCTACTTGGTAACATAAAATACAGTTAAACTCCAGATTACTTCCATGTGTAACATATTTACATATCATATCTGGATTATTTTTATAAAATAAACCACAAAAGAGTATTTAGTAATATCTTTCCTAATTTATATTGAGTATCTACTTATGTATGATATTAAGTGATCGCAAAATACATTTATTAACAAAAAAAAAACACTACTGTCCACTCTGCATCTATACACCGTTATTTACTTTGTTCGCCACAGCATTCTACATTTTACACAAAAATCTGAGCCCTACAATTCATAACAGCCGACACTGTGGTACATTCACGTCTCGTTGAAAGTCAGCGCTTGTAGCGCTTAATAAAGCGTAATGATGACGCGACGCGAGTTCAAACGAACGCAGCAGATTGAAAATATCCGCGACTCTGCGACAGAATGACTGATGTGTGTAGCTTTAATATGCTTTTATTGCTTTCTGACGCAAAAAACATAATAATAATTATGTAATTAGTACATAGTTTAGGGTTTGAGTGTAGTTTAATTAAAGATATCTTAGAGATGTACGTTCTTTTTATTCCGTTGACCAGTTGCTTTTGAACAAAAAAATATATTTTTTTGTGGCCTAGAAAAATATTTCCTAGGTAATATGACATGCTAATGAGACAAAATAATGAAACTGAAAGGTGAACAGATGTGGTTTTTTCATAATTAAATTCGAGTGGGTGCCAGGTTAACAATATTTTCCGTAATTAATCCATAGATGGCTGGCCATTTGTTTCCATACTGATATGTCTTAATGAAACACATCTTTTGACCGGCCATATTTCATCGATTTTTCAGTCATGCATTCTTCATCGCGCAGAAATATTTACTGGTTACTGATACGAAATGTAATGGCCATGTCTGTCGCAGAACCGACTAGAGGAGGAGCAGGAAGGTTCTCGAATGGAGACCACGCTTAGGCAAACGTAGTGTAGGACGCCCCCCGGCTAGATGGACCGATGACCTGAAGAAGGCAGCTGGCAGTGACTGGATGCAAAGGGCGGGAGATCGTGCGCTGTGGCGTTCCTTGGGG
Source organism: Autographa pulchrina (assembly GCA_905475315.1). Lineage (NCBI taxonomy): Eukaryota > Metazoa > Arthropoda > Insecta > Lepidoptera > Noctuidae > Autographa > Autographa pulchrina. The sequence continues at coordinate 12,207,330 of FR997771.1, read as the reverse complement.
GAGGCCTACGTCCAGCAGTGGACTGCAACAGGCTGATATGTTGATGATGATGATACGAAATACTAGTATCTTATACCTGTGATTAGAAGTCAGCTCCGACATATTATTTGAGGTAAGCCAGATGGAATTAATTCGATTGATGCTTAAGTAACTTTCGTTTCATAATTAAGGCTTGTAATTACAACGAATCCGAAATATGAATATTGAAATGAGATAGCGAGTTACTTGGAATAATGAATAGAATATTGGGATGGTTGAATTTTGAGTGGATTTCAGTTTACTTTTACATTCGTACGAAATGTGAATGTAATGTTGGGATGTTTATTACTCATTAACGTCAGTTGATTGGAATATATTACCGTTCAGAAGTGAATTATTTTAGGTGGACATGTCAGGTTTTTAAGTGGTAAATCATTGTGATTGTAGTTTATTTATTTCTGGATGCTTCAGCGATTTTTAATCCTATCACTGAATTACTTTTGTATTTTTTGCAGACCATTTAGGACTGTTGCGATAATAGCCTATTGCAATTTTTTAATCACTCAGGGAAATTTTAATTGGGGAAAATGTAATTTTTTATTGGGCAAAAAATATGTTACCTATTTTCAAATTACAATACATACAAAGACTAAATAAACTTAGAACAAACGAGAATCATACTACAAATATTTGTTCCATGTAAAAGCTTCGAATATAGTACATTCAACTTCATAATATTTACTTGTAATAAGTAAGTAAAAAGTTAGTAAGAAAATACCTCAGTTGACTTACTTACAGATTACGTGTTAACACAAAATTTAATTAACTCTACTTAGCATACTTTTAATAATACTTAACTTAAGAAAAGAAAAATGATGCTCTAATTTAATTTAGTTTTTCATCTCAACCGTAATGATGAACTTGCAAGAGAAAAATGAAATCTAACCTTTTTTCTTCCAAAATCATTTACGATGAGATTTTGCGCAATAAAATTAATTCACTAAGAGCCCTCTTTGGTTCTCTACTTTAGTACAGTGAGCAACAAAAGTCGTTCAACTTTACTCAAAGTTCCAAAAACTTGAGAATTATATTTTTGGAATCCAAATTACAAGAGTAATGTGAATAATGTATATAGGGGATGTAAGACGCTGATTAGAATGTATTGAAAATGTTTCCGTGAAATTTTGAAATAATTGTTTATCGACTTTTGTCATTGAATGTACCGTCAGAATTATGTTTCAAGAGAGGTTCAAATCTTGGAACCACTTTCTGTTTGTTTAAAGGAAAGAATATTATTGTTGCCTAATTTGAAATATATTACGAGTTTCTTTGAAATATTAACTCAACAATATTATTTTTTTGGTGATCTTAAGAAACCTCTTGATCTTTTAAGCATAAAAAGCTAATAAAGTTTTGAGTTTTGGGAACAATTTTTGTGATTATGGTTCTTTGACAAACAATAATAGCAAGTCACCTTTAAATGAAGTAGGTATTCTTCATTCTTTATTACATCATCTTTTATTCTACTTTTCATAGTTATATTTAAAACAATTTATTTTATTTATCAAAATACTTTGAAGAGGTAAACCAAAAAAAAAAAACAGAAAATATTCAACAACCGTTTGCCAAAAATGAGCTACGGTATTAATATTGTGAGAATTGCTTGAATGAAATTTGTACTTTACTTCCCGTACCTCCATAACGATACACGTACAACCTTAATAAACTGACGAAAACAAGACAAAATATGACCTTCCATAAAAAAAACCCAAAAAGAACGTGCCATAAAAAATCAGGTGGAAACTAAACCCCTTTTCCCTACAAACATGTTGAATGTCTTCATTATACCATACATAGCTGGTCACCGCCAGTTTTAATATTTAAGGATTTATGGTCCCACAGGCGACATTCATTTCACCAGCTCTTTACACTTGAGGCCACTGAAAATTATGTCACAGAAGTTTTTTGGATTTTGGATGCGTTAATTTTATTTGGATGGGTGAAGGTATAAATTTGTGTACAATCACACTTATATATATCTTATTATATCTGTAAATTTAAAAAGTTGTTTATACGAAACTGGCCGAGTCTTTCGGTTTTACCCGCGTGTGTACCTAGTCCCATATTCCCGAGGTTTTTTAGTTATTTTGTAATTTGGGGCGGAGAAGATTCAAACAATCATGAAAATCGGCCCATCTTTTATGAGTTATAATATTTAAAATTTGTAACTTAACCGACTTTGTTTTATTTATACAGATTAAGAACCATAAAAGCGATTCATAACTTATCGTTTTTTTATCAGTCACCCATTTAATATGAAGTGTTTTCTCCGGCCAAGCCTTCCCCATACTGTTATAGGGTCAGTCTATAGTCTCATCGGATGCATTTGAATACCCTTATTTAACTAGAGTGTACATACAATATAAGGGTATAAACCCTTATTTATCAGTTCTTCATTTGAAGTGACTATTAACTTAAATGGTATTGTGAGTCCACGTACGTAAGAAAAGTGCACTTGAATATTTTCTAGATCCATTCAACATAGTCGTATATCTGATAATGACTGAATAGTAGATATGTGTGAAAATACAGTTGAAAAACATTCATCATCATCATCATCAGCCTATAGCAGTCCACTGCTGGGCATGGGCCTCTCCAATTGCAAGCTACTGAGTTCTATTCTCGGCTTCATACGTCACTCCACCTTGCCTGAAAAACATTAAATAACTTAAATTACGATCTTTGAAAGTACAGACTGATATAGAGGATATGATATTCGGTAATCGGTTTAGGTACACCTGTTAGCACGCGTTCCGTCTATAGAAATGATTCAACAATAGCTTAATCACACAGCAATAGATCCGAACAATATTTTACAGGATTTCATAGGTTATAATTCAAACGCTTAGCGTGGAAATTCGAATCGTGAGAACAGATTATTATGTAAGCGCGCACCGCTAATTAGAATTCCAAGCGGAAACCGACACAAGGATTTAATGCAATAGTACAGTTCGTTACGTCATTATACTGAACACAATAACCACTGTTATGAATATATGCATAAGAATTACGTATGTGTAGGCCGCAACCCTGAAATTAGTATACAGGGTGTTAAGAAAACCCTGTCCGATCCGAGGTGTTGTTAGGTATCGATATCTGATTACAAAAAAGTAAAAAATAAAATAAAAATTATAACCTAAAAAAATGTTTTTTCTTAAATAACTAGATAGAGAGTCCGCTATGTCACAGGTGCTGCCAAATGATCAAACAAAAGGCCTTCAAAAATACCGACGAAAATAGATGTGTATTCTTTGTTTTATTCTCAAAGTTAGGGATTTTTTCTGCAAAAAATGGTTATTTCAAAATTAATTACTTTTGTTACTATCTCGAATATTCCAAATTTAATATTTTATTTGCCATGTGATTGTGGCCCCTATATCACCCTTTCGAGTCGGACAGGGTTTAGTATTGTCTATTTGTGGATTGACTCATTTCATTTCATTCGATCTCTTGATTAATCAACCAAAAACTATAAACATAAGTACTTTTTATATTTTATAACGTTTATCTCATTGGCGTAAATTGAAGACAGAAGCTAAGACATATAATATAATCATATTTATGTTTTATGGAATGTACTAATTTTATTGCTTGTTAATTTATTAAAATTTTCGTTTATCAAAAATTCACGTAGTTGTCGCATAAAAGACGTTTCCACCACTTCTAGTTCACTATCCTAATGATACAATAAAATTCTATATCATTAAAGAGAAAACTTATTTTTATATTGAACATTAGATGTTACAGAACAACGGTGGGCGGCTTGATCCCACACTTAATTTTTTCAGGCAACCAATTCATACTTATAATCACTATGTTATAATTCAATATTACCAAAATTAATTCTCCTACGCTAAATAATAACTTATTAAAATTAATAAATGATAGGTATATTATTTCGGCCCGAACTACACAAAAGTATAGAGTAGTTACCTGCGATGCCCAAGTAGCATCCCTCAGAGGGTAATACAACATTTTGGGGAGTATATTAAATGTGACCCCTAACTGACCTCCGGCATTGTATGAGAAGATTCATCCCCTTAGAGCCATACTCTTATTTGCTCTCCTGTTTACTTTTTACCTCTATAATACGTTTCAAGGGATCACTTTGGAGCCCTTTGATTTTTTTATGAACTTGAATAAATAATGTCAATGTGAGCGAAAATAATTTAGATCACTATTGGCGTTGTTTTAGATACGAAATGTTAAGCTTTTCAATAAATTGTACAAAATAATATTGTTTTCGTTTAGAATTCAATTACTTGGGATACCGACTTGGAGATCTTTGACCAGTCTCTGCCTTTTGTTTCGTAACTTAAATAGTACCTATTCAGATGCGACACACGATCTTTAAGTCAAATAAAATAAATATAAAGACAATTTTTTTAACAAAATTTGTTTTATATTTTTACTACCATAGCAAAAATATTTGCTTATCCATAAACGAATCCCTCCATAAACTGAACAAACACAATTGAGGTAGGTCCACGTGGAAACTGATTGAAAGACTCCACAGGGGACCTAAACTGATTTCGGAAAGAATTACATTACGTAAAGCCTAAAACAAAAGGAGGATCGATTTAGAGAAAGATGTGAGGACACATGAAACAGACGTTGATTGACAAGGGTACGATAGTGTTGAGGGATGTTACATTAATTGAACACGTTCTGATAATGAATAAAGAATGAATAATGGACGGTTTGGAACTACTCAATGTACTTTGGAAGCGGAACTCGTATGACCGTTTTGAAAGGTTTTGAATTTGAATTGTATCTTAAGGTCGATTTACACCAAACGAAGGAATGCCTTCTAGCCTCCAACCTACACTTTTTTTTATAATTCCAAAAAGTTTGGTAGTGTGGTGATAGAATGAGCATTCGCTCGTTTGATTTAAATCGGCTTTACTCGCATTAACATTTGCCAACATCGAAACAGTAACTTGCTACTGACCTTTTTCTTAACAGATTAGGTACGTTAAACTCACTTGTCTGAAAGACGAAATTAGATCTTTTTTTCAACCAGCATGACCAACTTTTATTTTATAATTGATCGCAATGATCATAACTTATGATGACCTTGACTTGGTGGTGCATTTTCAAAAAAAGTAAAAAAATCTTCTTTTCCTCTCAAAAATAATGACTAACATCTCGTCTATACCTCTAAAGACGCATATATTCATGAATTTACTTACCATAAGAAGTTAAGACATTAGTGTCTAAAACACGTGTTCCAAGGAACCTTCGATGCAAACGATAAAGTATTCAAGTTCTTGCTTCTTGCCAATACATGACACACGCCAAAACTTTGGCTTAGCTTAAAGTTTGTGCTTAATGTTCTCAACGTTGCTATACATTTCATTATTATGTTCTTAAAATTAAAATAGTTTAATTTTATAAAAGAGAGAATTATTCTTTCACTTGTCGACGGTGAGAAATGTTCCAGAATTTTTGGATTCTAGTTTCAAACTAAGCAATTTTTAATTCTCAAAATTTAATCAGACAAATTGATTTGAACAGTCGTGAGCAATGCTGACATTCTGAACAATTAGTTGGTACGTTGGCCAACAGCTACCAAACTTAATAGACGGTGTTACCAGATAGCACCGAGTCGTCTGCTAAAGCAATTATACAGCGATGTATAGCCACGCTGGGATGAGCAGCATTCCAGGCGAGACTGGGGCCTGCTTCAACCGCACGTATATCGTGGACTATCGTGCGCTATTTAATGAATTGTTTAACAGGCGACAACGAGGTGTATGTACATGTAAGTGTGGGACTGTGGTTAGAGTTAAGGGATAGAGGATTGTGTTGTAAATAATTACGTAGGTATTACCTGAGTACAGTATTGCTGTCTCTTAAATTGTACTCGAATGTGACCCTAAAATCAGCCTCAACTATAATCCCTTCCTCGAATTTCGATTGTCCAAAACAAAATCTAATTACGTTTTGTATTCCACCAGAAAAATAAATATTAATAAAGCGCACTTATCCATGAAGGTTAATATAACCCACAAAACTTTTACATTTTCATCCCCAAAGTTCAAGCTTCTCAGTAAAGTAAACCTAAAAATTGAAAAAGACACACAAATACAGGGGTTGATGGATTCCTACACAGCGTTACCGCTCCGGTAACCCTAAAATGGAGGCTAGAAAAACGTTGTTTTATTCAAATGTACGATACACCTGTGCGGATTTAGATTACAAGCAAACAATCCGTTTGTTGCGTACAGCACATTTGGCACGTACCGTGTGATCCCTGCCAGCTCTTTTTAGGGTTACAATGTTTATGATTTTTTGTTGTTTTTTGGACGTATCGGTACTGTTTCGAGCGTAATTGTTGATCATCCGTTGGCTTTGTCTTTTTTTACATGCGATCTGTTTTCAACTGATACTGATTTTATTTTTTTATGTATCTCTCTCACAATAGTTGCCAGTTTTGACAGTATTTTTTATTAAAAAAACGTTTAAACACTGCATATAATTAGAAAAGTACGAGTATAATAATAACATTAATCGACATTAAAATAAAAGCTATCTAAATTAGTTGCAATGAAAACTCGCTAATTATACTTTAAATCTGTATAAATACACGTATAGTTAACAACCACATCAGTGGTTGCACTTTGACATTAAACCAACCTTTGTTTTAAAACAATAAGGTCGATTTTCGCTACTATTCGTTATTTGGTCAACTATACCTAACATAATAATTACATGTTTAGGTCCATTAGATACTATGATTCTGCTGTTATGATCGCAATTGTTTTTTCTTTACGTTCTTGATTATCTTTTGTATTTTGGTCAAGTCTGTCGCAATGAGGACTTTTAGTAATAGGTTTGCCATATGTAATAGATACGAGCTTGTTTACTAATTTCTTGAAACATAGTGTTAGCGTTGGGTACATAACTGTAAAAAAACTTAATTTTATATTGCTGACGCCAAGCCAAAGCCATGAGGGGTTCGTGGCTAAGTGTAAGCCGTACGGTTTGACTGATAATACAGGTTAAGCCGCGCTCGCCGCGGTTGGTCCGTGGATGGGTGACCATTTCCGAATATGTCGAGACCCTTCCGTGCCTCGGATAGCACTGACTGACTGACTGTCATACTATGATCTTTGGCAGTCGTTAAGTCAATTCTGAAAACCAGTCTTACTACGGGATACTGTGTTAATACCCAGTAAAATGGGTTGTGGAGGTCAGATAGGCAGTCGCTCCATGTAAAATACGGTATTCAGCTGAATCCGGGAAGACTGAAAGCCGACCCCAACATAGTTGGGAAAAGGCTCGGGAGATGATGATGACGCCAAGCCAAATAAGCCAAGGCTAGTTGAACAACTTCTTCTTATGTATTTTTTAAGTGATTTTTTAAAACAAAAAAATGTTTTAGTATTTACTTAGAAAATTACTCGTGAGATTAAAACTAAATCGAATTCAATCAAACTACTATTGAATGAACTAAGTGGTGGTAGTTTGCTTAAGAACTATGTAATAGAAATTGATTATCGTGTTAGTTTCCAGAAATGCAAAATTGTTCTCTAAGTACAATAGCATTCTTATAATATTTGTAATTTCAGTCTCATTTTATTGAGAACAAATTCTTTGTTAATTACCCACCAACAAAAGGGTTTTAAAAAAATATATTTCGGAAATAAACCTGATTCGGGTGAATTGAATTCTTAAAAAAAAACTCTTGTTGTGGATTTTCAATTTGTTATTCATAAACCTTCAAAAAAACTTTCACCTTTATTATTGAACTATTTGACTTACTGAATTTGAAACTTAATTCAAGTCTGTAAATTAATCTGTTATTGCGCGTGGATATCATCTATATTTGAAATTGATCTAAGGCTCGGCGCAAACGGGCCACCGACCACAGCCACCGGTTGCCAGCGACGGCGACTTAACACATTTTTTAATATATTTTGTATAGACGCGCCGCACACGTGTAGCCGGTGGCGGCCACGCGCTACAGCAATAAAATTTATGAAAAAGTATGTTAAGTCGCCGTCGCTGGCCACCGATGGCTGTGGTCGATGGCCCGTTTGCGCCGAGCCTAAGGGTGCGTAAAGATCTGACGAACGAACATTACACGAGCAGCTCGCGAGCTGCTCACGAGCCGCTCGCGAGCATGCCGGGAACGCACTAGTGTCAATAACGCCGTCCGCCAGATGTGCGCGCGCCGCTCGCGAGCTGCTCGTGTAATGCTCGTTCATCAGATCTGGACGCACCCTTACAGATTGATAATAATATATTATCGGCACCTACGTAACTAATCATCTTCTTTAAATTTTCGACCATGTATTAAAAGGCAATTATTCTTTCATGTAACATAATGGAGGCGAGTCTTTGTTGAACACGCTATTCTTTTGTTTTATATGCCTTTGTCATTGGGGTCTGGTTATTTTAGATCAGTTCATTTTTATGATTTTGTACTCGAATTAAAATGTATGTGGATAAAAGATTTTTCATAGCGATAAATTAATTAGGGTTTAATAAGACGTATTATTGCTAAGCTGATAAACAAGTCTATTTTACTTTATTATTTACTTGAGAGTACATGGTTTTTGAACTTGTAAATCATAATGACTGCCCTGTTGGTCTAGAGCTGTGTGACTGCTTTACCAGAGGTTGTGGGTTTGATTCCCACCCAGGAAAAATGTTTGTGTGATGAGCACGATCATTTGTTCTGAGTCTGGATGTAATTTATCTATATTTTGTGTGTATTTAGAAAAACATAAGTATATTTTTCAGTTGTCTGGTTACCATAGCACAAGCTCTGCTTGGTTTGGGATCAGAAGACTGTGTGTGAGTTGCCAATATTATATTATTATAATAATGTTCTCCATGTTATAGTCAGATTATAAACTTTGATATTAAAAGAAAATTCCTTGGATTTCATAATATATTTTATTACTTTTCAAAAGTATTATCCTGATAAAACAGAGGATCGCTAAAATACACACAATATTTCGAATTTTCCTGAACGAAATCAGTACTGAACAAACTTTCTGTAGTAACATTTTAATATGATTTAAAGTTATCTAAAGGCGGCTAGGAAGTTATTTTACAATAAATATCTTGAGAAATTAATTTACTGTTTTATCAATGTTCCGTGTTTCTTTTATTTTTGTAGAGACAACGCTACGAAAAGAATGACAGTTGAAAAAGTGTTGCATAAATTGTATTGTTAGCAAGTCTTAGACTATGCTCACCCATTCAAATTTAAATCCAATCAAAATTGTTTATTGCAATCCATAATGTACACTTACAGGTGGTAAAAATAAAAAGGTATAGAAACAATTATGGACCCTGCCGGGCACAGCAAGATCTTTAGAAGCAGAAGAGAAGCAGGATCTGCTGGCAAAAATAAAATGATGTTTTCAGGTTTCTTTTTGGGGTATAAGTATTGTTGTTTTTTTGTCTTTGTGGATTAATTAAAAAATAGGGTAATAATAAATATTGAAGGAAGGTAAAATAAAGCTGATAAACTAATACCATTAAGTAATTATTAAAAAAAAAACTAATTTAAATTTACCGTTTCAAAAGTTCCTGGTAGTTGAGGTACTTGATATAAAAACGTTTTGGCTTTCATTTTTATTTTGAACATGAAATTGTACGGAATTAAAGTTAACACCCACGTTTAGACCTGTTACGCCAACTCATTCGGAGAATACGGTATTTAATAAGCCTAATTTCATTGACCTGACAGTTTTTGGAACCACTTAAGTGGTTTGTTAGCCTTTATTTTCTCCACTGGGCGGATGGTTATAATATATATTCATATATCATATTAAAGAGAACCATCCTTGTGATAAGTACCTAGAATCATACATTGACTGAAAAAAAAAAACCAATTGAAAATACTATTAGGTACATATTTCTTCGGTTTCACGACCGCTTTATTTTTCCATGTTTGAGTGTCTTTTTTATGGTTTTGTTTCGAATATTTGCGGAATTCCCGGGACACTATGGGTAAAAAATATCACTACAGGAAATAGTAGTTTAAAAAAAAACCATAACGCTTCGTTAGCTTATCATAAAGATTACACCTAATAACGCACAATCTTAAACAACGTAAAACAGTATAACATAATTAAACAGAGTTGTGACACAGAAAAGCTAATTGAAGGCGGTGTGGGCTCGTATGTCACGGCTAAGCCAGATTACATGCGGTAATCGGCTTAGTCGCCAAACGCCAAGTTTTACGGCTACCCATCCTAATGGCTAAAAATAGGAGCGTGTGACTTCTACCGGTATTGGGATACCGGTAATATTTGGTTTGGTTAAGAAAGTTTGTTCAACTATGAGCTTGAAATTAATGTTGGTTGTTGATCTTGTGAAGGTATTTGAAGGTTGTAGAATGGACTGATTGGGAGCTGAACCTTAATAAAATTTTAATTAATAAACATTGTTGGGGTTATTCTTTCCGATTTTCTATACATGATCACTGATGCTTAAAAATAATTATAATTCTTGATTTCATTTTTTCTATCAAATTATTTTTGCTTGCAGTACCTAACCTGGTACCTCAACATTTTTCATTGTTTTCTTCAAGATTCAAATGAAAATGAAAAAAAATCCTACAAAAAAATCTGGCCGCATCACCCAAAATAAAAAAGCCAACACTCAAAAAGATTTAAGGGCAAACGTTTTGCGGCTGAAGCGAAATCTTATTCGGAATACACGTCCATGTTCTATCGCGATTAGTCCCGATAAAAGGGTGGAGGGATCTCATTTCCGTCGAGGTCCGACCTACGAAGGAAATGACGTTACGTTCCCAGTTTATTCTCTTGAATTTATAAAGGGTTTTACCAGCTGGAATTATAAAAATAAGGCCTTTTGCGACTGGACTTCGTTAATTATGATTTAGATTATTATAAGGTAAATATTTTTTTGGAATTATTAATATTTTGGGCGATATCAGCATCTTCGTCTTTTTAAACACTGCTTAACCTTTATTACATTGTTCCCATTTGGAGTTTCACATTATTTTTAAAAATAAAAGAAATATTGCATTTCCCCTATAATCAAATTCCTAGATTTATTTCAGGTTAATTATTTCATAGGCTATCCAGAAATTTTGTAGTTTTTAAAAACATTATTTCATTTTACATAGGCTATTGAATAAGGTTGTTAACTGTAAAGAATCTGTGTATCAGTGTTTGTAAATAAATAAAAGCGTTAACTTTTCTGACTTATATAATTATATTTTTGGCGGACAACTGTGACTTATACGTACGCTGTTGTGGAAACAAGAATCAAACTTTTAATTGACTTAATTAAAATCTGCCTATTAATTAAAATACTTAACATCTGCTTTTCCTTTTGATTCCCGCCATTCGTTATTTTCGGACAATCATTATAATTTTCCAGTCTTTTGTTCAACACATTTACAATAACATGTATACAATGTAGATGTCGTATTAGCACTGACTGATGCGAATGTCGTCGTACAAAAATAAAAGGGGAAAATCTTAGTTAATTGCAAAAGTAAATTCATTTCTTAAGCTAATGGAGTTCTTGATGTAACAAATAAGGTTAATAACACATCGCCATGACTACTCAGACCATACTAAAACATATTTCCCCGAACTCGTCACGACACGAGGAAAAGATGTTCTTATTAACTTAACCTACTTAGATAATTCCGCGCGAATCTGCGTTGATAACTCCTTAAGATTTCGCCTCGTTTACGTCATGTAATGCTATTCAACTGACAACGAACAATTCACACGTAATATCACGGTGGGTAATACAAAATTTACTGAACACATCCCATCTCAACACTCTCGAGCGAAGACGTTATAATAAATATTTCACACTTTATTGCTACGCTTATTTGACGACGGGGAGGCCTAATGACCAATTTAACGCTTATGAAGTGCAAATTCTCTGTCATACTGTGAAACGAGACATTATAATACCCAATTTCAGCTTCAGAAAGAATATAAATGGGTAACGCACCTGTGAGACGCTTTTGCCGTTTTCATTTTTTTTTTCAGACTTATATTTTTTAATTTTATCTTTCTGAGCTTTATCGGTATTTGGGGGAGTAGAGTTTATTAAATTTAATAAAAAGTTGTCAATGAGTTCGGTTTCAATTTTTTATTAAAATTATTTTTCTGAATATGTTTTTTGGAGTTTACGGGCTGTGGAAGGCAGAATATTGGCCAAGTTCGTTTGAAAGACGGAATATTAGGGAACAGGTAGATGTTAAGGAATCAATCAAATTTTCTCCTCTATTCCCCAAAGTAATCAAGATTGGTGCGTAATAAGTTCTTTTGAAAGTACTCGTTAAGCGCCATTTTCATGAATTTTTAAATTTTTGATTGGAAATATTATTGGGAACAAGAATATATATTTTCAGTGATTGATTCAGTACTTCTGTTTCAATTGATGGGATGATTGCTACAAATCAAATTAATGACATAAAGTTTATAGAAGAGATTAGGTACGAGTATAAAACTGAAAAAATACCTACTCTGCTAGTAATATTAGTTACATAGAGATTAGACAGATTAGACGACCTCCGTGGTCGAGTGGCGTGCGCACCGGTTTCAAGGTGTCGCTAGCTCTGAGGACCCGGGTTCGATCCCCGGACGGGTCAATGTAGAAACCAACTTTTCTACATTGCCTCGGGTCTGGGTGTTTGTGGTACCTTCGTTGTTTCTGAATTCCATAACACAAGTGCTTTAGCTACTTACTTTGGGTTCAGAGCAATGTATGTGATGTTGTCCGCATTTCTGCATTTTTTTTTATAGGACCTTTTTTTAGAACTAACTTATTTCTTAGAGAACCTTAAGCCAAGCATTTGGAAAACACCTAAATATACTTCCATTTTCTTCGAAATCGGTACATACTATGCCTCGTATCTCTATTACCTTTAGAGAGCCTTAGTGATCGCAGTACGTACGTAACACTCTTAAGATTACAGCTTAGTCTTGTTGCCTCCTTGCTCTGCGCCCCGAGATTTAATACTGGAGCTGTAATAATTAATTGATGTGCTCTGTGATACTAGACTCAAGAAAATACCCTAGTTTTAGGGAGAAATAAAATTAAAAGTGAAAAAGAATGGAACTTTTTTATTCCGCTTAAGTAAAATAAATAAATAAATAAATTCGGACAACATCACATACATTGCTCTGAACCCAAAGTAAGTAGCTAAAGCACTTGTGTTATGGCATTCAGAAACAACGAAGGTACCACAAACACCCAGACCCGAGGCAATGTAGAAAAGTTGGTTTCTGCATTGACCCGTCCGGGGATCGAACCCGGGACCTCAGAGCTAGCGACACCTTGAAACCGGTGCTCACGCCACTCGACCACGGAGGTCGTCAAGAAACAAAAACACATCGTTCTCGCAATAAAATGTAGCCTATATTTTTTGAGGCTTAAGTTTACTTCATAACAAGTGTCATCACAATCGGTTTTGCAGTTGAGCCGTGAAATTGTTTAAGCAAAGTAACTTTGCTATATGTTATATTGATTTGAATTCTTTTTCAACATTATACTCAGGTAATTATTTGAGTCGACGGTGTTAGCATATGTTAGAATGATGTTTTCTATGTAAGTAAAGGTACATAATATTAAGTATACATACTCGTATTAGTATCGCACCACATACGTACACGTATCAGCCAACATAATATATATTGTAGTAAGTTTTGACATCTAAGCACGATGCTTATCATGAAATGCAATATCAGTTATGATACTGCTGATGACGTCCAAAGACGTATTGTATTATATAGACTTCTGAGAAATGAGACATAGTAACCAATATTGAGTTCTAGGAACACAAAATATGTGTAAAGCTATAGTTATACGTCAGTGAGAAATGTGTTGCAAGAATGAACCTTACTGCATTGAGATAAGAACTGTCAATGTCAGTGTTGCCATTCAAGTACTGTCCACTGGACTGTGTTTCAAGTTACGATTCAATAATTAAAAGTTATAGATTTCAAATAGCGTAAAATCAGTTCTTGTTTAATACTAATATTTGTTAAGTATTTTATTTATTGTTCATAAACTTACCTCTCAAAACGTTTGGTTGACTCTACTCGTGATCAGAGGGCTGGTTTGTTCCTTGCACAGAGAATCGGCATAGCCATTCAACGTGACAATGCTGCCAGCCTACTGGGCACGTTTGCCGCCATTGACAAGGATGACGATGAATTTTTTGATGCGTGTTAGTTTTATTTATTGATATAAAATTTAATTTTAGTATTGTTGTAAGTGTTTGTTGTTGTATTAGATTTACGTATTGAATTGTTAATAAAAATCATTAAAAAATACAGTTCCTTACTACTAACATTACAGATAGAATTAAGATCATAGTTATATCCAGTTTTTAAACTTACTTCAAAATGTTTGTTGTTATTTTATGGTAATAAACTTTCCAGCTAATTGCAACGTAAGTATTTTTTTTGTGTAAATTACTTGATCGGCTATAACTAAAGGTCTGTCTGACACTGGTTTATTCGACATAAGACATCGCTAAATGCAGTCAATAAAATACAAAGACTTGTGACCAAAATCTACTTTAACTACTTAGTATAAATTGGCTTGACCACCACTATTCAGAGCTTCAAAGCTAACATCATTATTCTTTCGATCGTTATCGTAAACCGAGACTAAAGGCTTGTTAGTTTAGGCTTCGTTATTTCAGATTTGTGATTTTCGGCTCAAAAAACTAACGTTGTAGAGAAAATACATTTTTATTACGCTGGTATGTAATAAATTGCTTTTTATTACATTGTTATTGTGGTGATTTTACTGCAATTGTTTGAATTTCGACCACATGTTTTTTTTTATGTATATAAAAATAGTGTTTTAGAATTGTCTGTTGTCTAGAATGATCAATACTGCTACCCCGTGGTGAACGTGAACGCTCCTCTCTTCTTCAATCTCAAAAAAAACTGACCTGTAATAATTATTCTATATTATATCCTAATTGGGTATTAAACATTTTAAGGTAAACTAGGAACTTATTGTATTCAATTATTCCTGGCAAACATAATAATCAATTAGTTTTTATTTGGGTTTCTCCTTACCTAATCTAAAGCATCGCACTATGATGCAAGAGACGACTGACTTGGATCTTTCATTTACGACGAAATTTAATGGCGTTGATTTCGTCGTGCAGTTAGAGGTAATTAATTTTAGTTTCATCTCGATTCCCTTTTCGATATATGCAAAGGGTATATAATATATAGATTGATATAGCCAAAACCGAACGAGGGCTACACCTATTTTACTGTATTAAAATAAAAATCAAAGTTTTACATACCTTCCAATGCTCTTTATATTCAACCAATGATCATCATCATCTCCCAAGCCTTTTTCCCAACTATGTTGGGGTGGGCTGCCAGTCTTACCGGATTCAGCTGAATACCGTATTTTACATGGAGCGACTGAATATCTGACCTCCACAACCCATTTTACTGGGAAACACAGTATACCATAGTAAGACTGGTTGTCAGAATTGACTTAACGACTGCCACAGATCTATGTATGACAGCCGGGACCTACTGTTTAACGTGCTTTCCGAAACACGGAGGGGTCTCGGTATGTTATAAATGGTCACCCATCCACGGACCAACCGCGGCGAGCGCGGCTTAACCTGTATTATCAGTCAAACCGGATATATTTCACGTACCATACGTATTTTCGAGGGCTGATCCGTCAGCGTCCGATTCCCAATGTCAACAGTGTTTATTCGATCCCTGAAAATAAGCGGGATGTGTGTTTTGCGGATATACGGTATCGTGTCTCGTTAACAGATTCAACTGTTTTTATTATGTTTCGGATATCGGCGGATAAAAATTATATTTGCGTTGCTTGATAGAGAAATATTTTCTTGCGCGTTCGTGTGTGTAATCCTGGATGTAATTGGTTGTTTTCAATTAAAATAGAAATTGCATATTTGGTGACGAAAAGTTATAGATTTTTATTTACAGTATTGGCTTTATTTTCAATGAGCAAATATTGTTTGATTGTAGATGACAAGTTATTTAAACATTTACGTTATACACATAAACTACGACATTGTAAATAATTTAAGTAGACACTTTGGTACGGTTATTTATTGTTGAGTGCTTTATTACTACGAAGATTTTGATTCAATTTTCAAAATTCAGAATTTAAATAATAACAGCCTTTAAGAAATTTATAACACATTAATTTTCCTTTCTTTGCTCTAAAGAATTGTATTCCTATCAGTTGCCCGACTTGAATACAACTTTAAAACTTGTTTTATACCAGGATACTTTAAAAGGAGAAAAAAATATAAACTACTGTGTTCGCTACTTCGTGTTCAAATTGCGTAAACTCGACTGCATAGTTGTCTTTGTAGGTACTGCAACTGGAAGGTGAAATATTTTGATCCTGAAATAAAAGTAAATAGTTTTTAACTCAAATGAAAATCCTTGTTTGAAAGGAAACTGTTAGATAAGGAATATTTTTTTTACTTTAATTTGGATGTAGTTACATTTGCAATTTTTGAAATAAATTAAAAAAATATCCCTAATCTTACTAATATTATAAATGCGAAAGTTTGTTTGGATGTATGGATGTTTGTTACTCTTTCACGCAAAAACTGCTCAATGGATTTTAATGAAACTTTACAATAATGTAGCTTATACATCGGAATAACACATAGGCTATAATTTATAAAGATTTTGCATGAATTGTCATTCACGAGGGTGTGAAATAAAATTCTCACACGGTATGCAAATAAGGGTCTCGGTAGTGCACCCGCCAACGAGCCTGTATAACCACAGGGCATTACTGAAAAAAAAAAATCTGGTTTACTGAAGTAATGTCTTATTTATTTTGTATATTGAATAAAACCATGTATTTATTTACATAAAGTAGGTATACTCTACTAAAAGAAACCATGCAAATGAAGTAATTAATTAGCACATCTTACATTAATTAAACCAGCTCGCATAACATTCCTAGAAATATCTACCCCTGTAGTTTATAATTAAAATCTCAGAATATCTTCAAACATCGAACGTTAATTAAAAAGGCTTATTTGTGTGATTATTTTGCCAAAACATGCATAATTACACACTCTTTCACATAAAAATGGACTCCGTATAAAAAGCGGGCAACATTTGCTTCAGATAAATACAAGTTCTAGAAAAAAGCATAAATCAAAACCAACAGTCTCGTGTAAGACCAATCAAAGGCACTTTTTGTTATTCAATCCCGCTGCTTTCAACTAAAAAAAGAGGTTGTAGATCTTTCGAAAAGCGCTTTTCAAGCTACGAACCGTTTCATATCGTCTTGATGGAGTGTGCATAGTGCATTGCGTCCTTGTTCAAACATTCCAAGACGCACTCATGCAAATTGTACCCTCCACTTAGATGTCGCCTTTCTCGCATCGTCCGCAGAATCGTTGGCAATCTTAGTCGAGAAGACGCACTGTTTTACCGATTTTTGTAAACATTTAGCGGGCTGAGTTGTTTGTGTTTGTCTTTTCTGCGGGGATTCTTTCGTTTTTAAATTATGATGTTTGTTTTAAACTATGCATTTATAAAGTAGACATCGTATATATTTGAATTAGATATAATAAATTGGGTATTATATTTGTTTTGTATGGGCCATCAAATTATAATTATGAACGCACAGGGCCGAACCTAACTTTAAAGAAACTTAGGACATAATAAATAAACCTTGAATATAGGCAACTTTTTGGGGTTTTAACCAATATGCTTGTGGGCCAAAAGACACCTACATTATAAGGTCAATATAAAATGGAGGATTGCATAATGTAGTGGGAATATTTTTCCTAATTGTATCTATGTAATTACAACCTCAAAATGACCATTGTAGTTAATTACAAGGAACTAACAATTGATAAATAGATATTAAATGGAAAATAAGTAATTAAGCTTGAATGTGTAATCAGCCGCTGTTATAACCATACAGTAGCCGCAAAAATACAATACTTAATTTATAAATTAAAATATTGTATAATGCGCGAAATGAAGCAGTATTAAGAGGAAAGGGGAGCGGACATTTTTCCATACAAACGCTCTCGTCTGTTTTCTCACTGGTTTCTGGACTTAGGGCTATGATTTTTTGCAGTAATATAAATATGAACTAGATCTATGCTTCTATTTTTTCCTTTTTTTAAATAATTTATATTTAAAGAAACTAGAACCTTCTAAGAAGTGCCGATTTTGACCGCAGTTTTCAGAGGCGTTTTTTTCAAATTTGGCAATGATTATTGAAAAAAAGAAAAAATAGAGGCACAGATTATTCTTTTCTTATGCAGTATATGAAATATCTATAAATATTATATATTGTTCTTCCTCTCTCCTAAATTTTGCGTGCCCAATAGGGTCCACGATGTACTATATATTCTTTACTTACCACCTATTAATACCATTGTGGAAAGCAAATAAAAGTTTTGAGTTTGAGTTTGAGTTATCTTTAAAATTGGTTAAGAATTGGGGAAGAAAATAGACGAGAGCCAAACCTCGATTTTTCGTCAGTTTTTCGGTCTGAGCTGCAGTTGTCCTTATCGCACGAATTTGAGGGCGGGGGGAATTAGAGCGACAGCAATACTTTCTTCAAAAACCGAATTTTAAAAGTCTCTCCGCTCCCCTTTCCTCTTAATAATAATATTATCTAAATTAATTTTATGCAATAATTAGCTTGGGCAATATTTTGACATAATAATTGAATTTTAAATTTTATTATTATTAAGTGGAATTTACCACTGATTGATCTTAGAGAAATCACTTTACCATTAAAATGTATTGTTTTTTGCAAGTAATGATTGATGCTGCTATTTGTTATAATGAAATGAGGTCAATTGTATTTTTTAATTAGCAAAAATAATAATAAAGACAAAATCGGCTACTATTAAATTAAACTTTCTGAAATAACTACTTACATGTTTTAAATAAAGATACCTTTTTAGTACTTATTATTGTTTGTAGACAAACAAACATTATAACTCAATGACAGGTTTTAAAAATATACTTATTAATGAAAAAGCCTCCTTTATCTTAAATTTAAAATTTCAGACCAGAATTTTATATTTACTTTTTAAATCTCTCGCGTGTCAAGAACTAGAATAAAATGCACTGCATGTTTATAACAAGCATGAAAACTTTGTATAAAATAATAATAATTTGTCCAAATGCATCATTATACAAGTATTCCCTCTAAGGTGGCGTCCACATCTGACCAACGAGCATTACACGAGCAGCTCGTGAACATGCCGCGAGCGGCGCGCGCACGTCATGCGGACGGCGTTATTGACACTAGTTTGTTCGCAGCATGCTCGCGAGCTGTTCATGTAATGCTCGTTCGTCAGATGTGGACGCACCCTTATGACAAAAGCAAATAAAAACAAAACACGAACAGTGACGTCACATAAAATAGTTTACAGTTTACAGCAGAGCCGACATTTGTTAATGATGTGGTTATAAACCGCAATAAACTTGCAAAACCTTAAATGTAAAATAGCTCTCTTTTGACTTTAGATAATATTTCACGCGGTGTTTGCGAAGATCTAATAGCTAGTTTTACCCCGGAGTGCTGTAATAGACAAATGTAAACAAATAATGTGTCAACCTATGTTTATGAACTTGACTTATCTTTAACCTTTTGACTTCAAAATAAATAAATAAATGCGGACAACATCACATACATTGCTCTGAACCCAAAGTAAGTTGCTAAAGCACTTGTGTTATGGAATTCAGAAACAACGAAGGTATCACAAACACCCAGACCGGGACAATGTAGAAAAGTGGTTTTCTACATTGACCCGTCCGGGGATCGAACCCGGGACCTCAGAGCTGGCGACACCTTGAAAACCGGTGCGTACGCCACTCGACCACGGAGGTCGTCAAAAGGATGATGTTCTTAATTTGCCGGTAGGTTTTTTTTATCAGAAAAAATATTGAAATGTTACTTCAGCGATTATGTAAAGCCTTGTCATGACGTATTTTTAGGTTTATTTTTAATATTCCAACACAACTTTGATTTATGTTCAGTTAAGATATTATTATAGTTTATAAAAAGTTAGCACAATTTCCCTGAAGTTATTACTTTCTTTACTTAATAATATAATAATAATAATAATCTTTATTGTCAGGCGACTAAGGCCCATAGATATATACCTTACAAACTAACATACATATTTTATAAATACATTATAAATATGTAATATATAAGCAACAATTAACTAACAAACATAATCACAAATAATAAATACTAATGCGTTATTAAAATCCGAACAGTCCCAATCATTTAACTGACGTCAAGTCAAACGACGGTATCAAAAGACTCCTTTAATAGCGCCAAGTCTACAGCCGGTGTACGAATACGAATGCTCTTTTCGAAATGAAAAGAAAACACTACGATGTTTCCCAGCATAAATTCTTGGCACTCGGCAAAATTGAAAAGTCCACTCAGTAGAAGCTTCCGTTTAGGTAGAAGGCACAATCTCAAATTGTTTACGCTCTCGTGCCCCTTAAGACAAGAATGGCGGCTCTTAGACGGCTAAGGAAATGA
Organism: Autographa pulchrina; assembly: GCA_905475315.1. Classification (NCBI taxonomy): domain Eukaryota; kingdom Metazoa; phylum Arthropoda; class Insecta; order Lepidoptera; family Noctuidae; genus Autographa; species Autographa pulchrina. Next base: position 12,186,753 of record FR997771.1, on the reverse strand, counting down.
ATATTAGAGTGTTTACATGTTTGTGTGTTCACTTCGTATAATATGGATGACTATAGGGAAGCTAAGCGACGGATAATAGCCGCTAGTGTTCCTGTTGAGTTTTGTAATACAAGTTGACAAATCGTTTCGGGGATTCTCATTTGAGTGATGAATTGGAAATTGAAGTATATTCATTGATACATTTATAGGGTGTATATGTATATAATAGGGTGTTCTATTTTAAGACGTTTCCAAATAAGGAAACTCTTCCTTCATTGTTTAATCGTGTTTTTAGACAAGATACTGACACTGGTCCAAAATTGTATTATCAACCTCAAACAAACTGGTTATCTATCAATATGACTGTGGTATCATGTATTTGTCACAAAATAACTAACTAACAAATAGATGATTTTCACCATACCAAAAGTATATTAATTATTATTTTTGTCATGGCGGAAATAGGCTTCGACTTTAGTTTTAATAAAATCACTGGAAACCAATATTTATCTTTACAGGTAACATTACGCTCAACGAACCAAACCCCTACTAGCCCAAAAAGGCAAAACAGAACCAACTCTCATCTAAAACGGCAGCTCAGAATTTTTGTATCGCAATTTACTTTGAAACAATTTAGCCAGGATTGAGCTGTACACGTGGCTAAAATACACAATGGTTCCGATAAAAAATCCAATAGAAAATAGAAAATCCAGTTCAGGTTTGGACCTCCCACGGCGCACCCTACGTGAGCTTAAATCCCATCCACCATTATACACCGTGCATATTTCAACTCGTTCTGGTTTCCGACTCAAGACCGTCAATCCATTCGGGCTTAAAATGTGAAAACAAAAGAAGGGAGTGATGTGAACTGCAATAATATTGTATTTTGTCACAAAAATATTTCACATTGGAATATTTCGAACGCTTGTATGCTTCACGACACGTTTACATCATCAAATTCACCAATGGTTCCAAAAAAGGCTGATCTAAAACTTAAGTGGGATCTTAAGAAGTTTTGGGATTACCAGTTTTTACTATTTTGGTACCGAACCCTAAAACTCATATAACATGATTGAATAACTTAATACGAAATACCTTTCCCTGCCATTCCATGTCGCTGACAAATTTTCGGTTTTTTCGTCATTTTCCGGTTATTTGTATCTTTTTGAGGAAAATAGATAAACAGGAAAAACGTTAGTAATTTTTGTTAGCAATCAAGTATGTACGGAAGTAAACATACCTGATGTTGACGTGGTTGGGTAACACGTTGCAATAATTGCTTATTTGTCCAAGGAAAGAATTCAGTCTGGGTTTTTTCGATGTATTTTTTGCTTGCTTTCTATATATAATTTATGAGTTTTTGTTTTTATTGCCATAGATTTTTATTTTTCGGGAAAAGTGATACTTAGAAAGTTCAAGAAGTTAGAATACTGGGTTTGGATATAATATATGTAGAGAGCATGGACATTTATTTAGGATGAATGTCCAGCTGCAAACTTGCAGACAAGTTATACTCTTTGCCAAAGCATATAAAAAGTTGAAAGATTGTGTATTATATCATAAAATATCAAGCAATAAGATTTATTAATATGCAAAGTTCTCAGAATATGATTTTGTCACTGTAATACAAAAAATAAAAGATGCAATAAATTCCATATGAGAGTTTAATTCAGAAGGATTGTCATGTACAAGTATTTAAACCATTATAATCTTCTGAGAATTCCGCTAAATATATCCTGATACAGTGACGTAAGTCTATAATATAAACATACAAAAAACATTTAAAGTACCTATGTATGTACATGTCAAGTCACATCAAACGCTAAACATGTTCGCAAGACGACGAATTCCAATCATTTCCTTACACTCAATAAAATCAAAGAGTCTTCTCGTGTCGTACTTGAACATATCCTAAACGACTGGCAAACTTCCTTTTGGTCCCCTACCACATACTTCAGATAAGTGAAAAGATCATCGACATTTTCTTAAAGAATCTCGAAAATAAATCACGTATTTATTTTTGTCTTTTTATTTAATATGAGAGTCTTGAAGACTGGAAGGGTTAGGTTTCAATATTAATGTTATATTTTCATTGTTATAACAATAAGGGTTAAGGGCAAATTCCTCTCGAAATATAAATCTCACATTCTTTCCTTGACATTTTAATGGAGAATTCAGCAAATAGCCTTGATTTACAAAAGCGTTTAAGTTCGAGATGGATTCGCACACATAGGGTTTAGCATCACCGTACAAGTTACTAATAACTGAAACATATCTTTTAGATAATTTTACTAAAAATATTCTTAATATTGTGCAATAGTGAAGCATTAATGCAACTTAAATATATTGTAATGTTTATTTTATAAATCTTATTTGTGAAAAAGTGCATGAAATACAATGGTTGTAAAAGGAGCTAACTAGTCGGCCAACAAACTGCTATGCAGTTTGGCAGGAGGAATAATGTGTAAATTTTTGATGTTTTGCTGTGAATAAACACTTTTTCTTTTTTTTCTTTCTTTCTTTCAATATTATTTTTACTTTTATAGAAATTGTGTATTATAACTGATATAACAACATAATTAAATTATACGAAAAAAAAATACTTTCTAACAATTACGGTGTATTAGATACAGCTTGCAGACGGACAGATTTACAGACAGACAACAAAGGCCGTTTAAAAGAGTCCTTTTGGCACCTTTCGGGTACAAAACCTTAAAAAACTATAGAAGACCTAGAACCTGATATCTTGCTATTTCACAAGTAGATTTTAAAAGTAAATCTACTTAAAGAAGAACAAGGTAAAATTTCTGTGAAACTGTGAAATAGGTTTGTTGATTGTCTAGACTTTTAACTTGAAAATACTTAAAAATACCACGTATTTGCTTTCTTTGTTTAATACACAGTTATTTTCTACTAGAAATTGAATAATTTTAGCTAGAAATGTTAGCATTTGACAAGTTTATTAACTTAAAATTTTCAAAATGCATGACTATAAAGGGTTCATTCTCCGAAACAAGTTTGATATATTATAACGATTATATTATTAGTCGTACAAAAAAAACGTATATACACATATTGCTTTTATTTGTTGCTATAATATTCAAAGATTTATTTCCCAGATAGTTTGTTGAAAACAACATCACTGAAGACAAGACACATAATTAACACTTCAAACGAAAATTAATCGAGATTCAATCGAGAACAGATCGTACTAGTTATATTTTAATGCGATTGTGTTGTCTTTGATATTGCAAGGGATTTAACCATTTCTGTGCGTATTAGAAGTTCCTCAGGCCCGTAAGTGTGACGCAAATGTTCTGTGTTACGTGTCTCTCATAGTCATTTGAATATATATTACTCTAATATACAGGTGGAGCATATTTGTATGCCAATATGCTGTTAACCGTTTTATAGTTAACATAAAAAGGGTGCTCACCTATTTAAATTTAAGAAAAAAATCTTCAGGATAAGTATCGATAAATTAATAAATGATCTTTTTTTTGCAAAAACGTGAAATTTGGTCTTCGATAAATTAGCTTCACTTCAAATAATTCAAATATTTTTGAAGATAAAATCTCAAAGAAATAACAAAAAATAAATGGGTAGCTAATTTAAATTTAAACATATTATTCTCGAACCAAAAAGTCTGTTGCCAAGAACAATCCATCATTCTATAAGTTTTATATAAGCCGTGATAAATGATAGGCAAAGGCGTAGACTGAAACTTATTCTAGATCTTTTGTATATCTCCTACAATGTATCTAAATCAAGACGTCTTTATAAATATTTTTTTATACAAAGTATTCAACCAATTTACAAAGATCGGGTTTTGATTTGAGACCATTTTTTTGGTCTCTCAGTATCAATCAATCAACAAAGTAAACTTTTTTTTAGAAATAACATGGCATTTTTCAAAACAAATGTTTAGGGCCTTATTACAAAAGATGGTTTAAATCAAGACTAAGGTAAACCCAGGTTTAAAATATACCCATCACTTTCTTATGTCATATAACAAAAAGAGACGGGGCTATTCTAAAACCTCGGTTTTTCTTAGACCATCTTTTGTAATAAGGGGGTTAGTGTTTAATACGCCAGTTAAATTCTGCTTTTATCATCTGTAAATATTCGTCATTTTTACTCAGCACTTATAAAATGACAACATACGATATCAACGTCCAAAAAAAATAATCAATACTCCAAATTCAAACACACTATAATAATATAAAAACCTCTAAACTAAGTATACAGAATCTATATCTATGTAGGTACAATCCAAGGTCCGTTGTTGCACTTTAGCAGACAGACTTTTTCGTCTAAAGTGGAATTTTGCGGCCAACTTGCGTTCTTCTTTACAGCCAGTCTTTTGTTTGTAAGTAGACACTGGGCGTATTTTTTCCCCCGCGTATTTTTTTTTTTTCCCCTTTTACTGAGACTCACATACTTTGAGCGTATCTTTGTTTTACGGTTCATTTTGCAATTCGAATTTTTAAATATTTTGCCACGCGTATGTACTTGCGGCGCGAAAATTTGGTATTTCAGAGTTTGTTTTCGTAGATTCGTATACAAACCACACGGTTTAGAATTTTATATTTACGAAATGTAGTACATGTAGAGTTTTAGTAGTATTTATAGTTTTGAACTATAGGTATTATATTTTTTGGTAAATCACGCGAAGATGTAAAGGAACCTGTCACTTAAGGCTATTCTGAAATTTGGCTATCAAAATATTTTTTTTATAAAATATTGTAAAAGATAAAAGAAAAAATTACGTGTCGTTAGAATAGGTAGTTGTTGTTTGATGATAAAATCCCTTCTTGGTGTTAAAAAGTAATTTAATTATATTTGTACAGGAGTGACCTATTACAATTGCTATTATTCCCACAATCACTAACAACATAATAAGACTATCACATGCTCTATTACTTCTCACGAAACCATTTACATAATACCAACTATCTATTCCAATAGATTTGCAAGCAAGCCTACGATCATATCAGATGTTAGCGCCTTCAGAGAGTAATCAAGCAATCGTTGAAGCATTACTTGGCCATTACCACAAGTGTATAACAACAAACAGTGATTGAAACGTTTGTATTAAGCCTTCATGGTGACGGTTTCAATTAGGATTAGGAGTGTTGTACTGTGGAATAGAGTTACCTACTGTTGAAACTGATGTTAGTCTAAAACAAGAGACGGAAATATTGGTTTCTTAGATTTACGCGAATGTTAGACCTTGAAATAAAACTACTTTTTTTACGGATTTTCGTTTCGACACCTTTGCAGGTATCATGGTCACGGGCAGGCGACAATATCCGTTAAAAAGTAGTTTTATTTCAAGGGGTATTAAATAAGGGTTCTTTTTAAAAATTTAAAAACTATATCTGCTACACTTGCTAACTGGTTAAAATATCAAACAGCAAAACTTGAATTTGATTTAAATATCTCTACGGTACAACAATCAATGCTTCTGATAATTTAGTGTAAAATACAGAAAAAAATTCCTACGGGTAGGTTTTCGTTTCGTCTCTGTATCTGTGTACAAAAGCTCTTCAAATCTGCCATTAACACAATTTATATGCACAAACAATAACATTTTCTACCCAAACATTTTTTAAGTTTAAAAAATGATATGGTAGAGAAATAACTACTTGACCCTCTAACAAGAAACAACATCCTGTTTAATCATCGTCCATAATATTTTTTGCAAAACATTCAAATGAAGACTGCAAAGCCGACAGCTGTCCTTTATAAAACCGACTATTACCGACCAACGGACAAGCATTCCGAACATTTACATAATGAATTTGAATCATTAATGCGTTATTCCAATTTATATGCACATTAGGCTTATTAGACCAAAAACTGAACTTTAAAGTTACGTTCAAAGCTTTTGAAACTGCGCCAGGGTTATTTTCAAATTAATTAGTCGAAGAAATTTGCGTTACCATAATTATCTTATTATGACAATTAAAAAAAAAGCCTCTTGGGTTATGAAATGAACTTAGTCCGGAATTAAACTGTCTTAAAGAAAATACTTTTTTACTATAACCTATGTTGCCTTACAGCAGAGAAAATCCCACCCCCATAATTTTTACTGTATTGCATACAACTCAATGATATTATAAATAAAAAAGAGGTAGATATCGCACTGGCGCGCAAAAGTTGTTAAGAACAAATTCAGACAATTGTCATGATTTGTTTTAGTCGGTTAATAGTGGCGAGCGAAACGAAGCGTGTCTGTGTGCAACACACTACAGAAAACTATCTCTTTCTGTACCATACGTTCCCTATTATCTATCGCAGTCGTAGTGGAAAATGACTATACACCTACATGTAAGTACATTCGTAATAACAACGCAACAATTTCTGGACACCGCTCAGTATGAACGTAACGTATCTTCCCTTTATTGATACAACTTAAACCCAAATATAACGAGTGATTCAATACTAATGACCTCTCAGAAGTTTTTTTGCTTTAGCCATTTAACCACAGCTCCAAATTTCAATAACTATGACTCGCAAGATTTTAATTGCGGGCTTATTTACACATTCATTTATTAAACTGCTTGACCTACACTTAAACTTAAATCTAGGCTAAGAGCTGAAACTTTGTTAATTAAGAGCCTGGTTAATTGCTCTATAACTATTTATATGAAAGTATAACCTCAAATTATTATTTGGGGTAAAATTTCGTTAATTATGATAAATGATCGTGTCGTGTTTGCTATTCGCTTGAAGGCTTTTTAACGTTGACCGCTGTTAGTTCAAGCGATATTCTTTGTGACCTTGACCTTGGTTTAGCTTTGCTGTTCCTTTTTGCCCTGGATTCGAAAAGGCATGCCAATCAACTAATGTAATTGATTAACGAAAAGACAAATAACCAATTACAGCCGTGGAAGGTTTGACGGATGGATTATTCAATTTTGTATTGACAAGGTTTTTAGAAACCGCGTCTTAATTAGACACTGCCAATAAATACACAGTCATAATCAAAATTATATTAGTCTTGTATAAAAATATTGCATGCTTTTTTTACATTTTACCAATTTCTAAATACAGTAATTCGTTCTACGTCTTAAGAAACGTCTTTTTCTTTATCAGATTATCCTCTTAAGCTTTTGATTCATTTTGCAGTAGATATCATTGGAAACGTACGGATCGTAAGCCGTTTAATCGTTCGACACGATGTGACCAAAAATGCGAATTAGTATAAGCCAACCTACCGCGATAGCGTGCTTAGAAATTTTAAGGTTATTTAGAGGGTGGTTCCATTACGTGTTGCCTATATACGAATTACATTAGTTTGCGTTGCTTACCTGAAAACTTTTAAATAGAAACGCCCGCTGTCGCACGATAGAGTGAAGAATTCATTTTCATAAATATCCAAGAAACAAATTATTTTTAGGAGCACCTAGATGCAATCAAATAAATGCAAAAAAAAAGTATCATAACATTTAAATATAATACCAATTGAATGTTAATATTCATGACTAAACCGGAAACATCAAAAACAGATCGTGAAATATTCACCGAACACTTAACATTACCTTTCAAAAATATTAAATGCCCTGTTACGTTTACGGAGACGAGCCCTTAAGGGTACGTTTAAACAGAGCCTATTCTTTCCTCTCCGTTTTAAATATTCATCACCTGCGACTTTCCGACTTAATTTAAAGGACATAGTAATCTGGCGTTCGGAGTGAAGTTTTAAATACCCTTTTTAAGTCACCTTTGTTTTACTTTTTCCGTTTTATTTTCGACTAATGGATTGCTAGTATTTTTCGGAACACCATTTAAATAGTAGAGCGAGTGCTGCTGCCTTTACAACTGTCGTTTTCAATCAATTACAGTTCAGTCCACATTTATTTCCAACTAGCTGTACCCGCGACGTTGTTCGCTTATATCATTCATCTTTATGCATAAATATTTTGACTGTTATATAGAAGGCCACCAACACGAACTGCCTAGTGCGAGTAACTTTCCGTATGGCACAAATAAATCAAATTCAGGGTGTTCTTTATGAATATTTAAAAATGTATAAAACACATTTTCAAAACTCCAAATTGTTTTGCTGGATTCATGTTCCTATGTAGTCCACTATTCGATATATATGTTACTGTAAAAGCTTGAACTAAGGTAAACCTTACGATTTACGCGTAAGGCTTAGCATTTACCGACATGAGTTGGTAAAAGTAAGTATTTCTGAAGATAGGACGATTTTTTCGGGCTCTTACCATTCGAATTTAGTAAATGCTAGGTTTTACCGCTGTCAGCTGGTAAATGTTGGTTTTAGGTATAACACAATGAGTAGTCAACTGGTTATTAAACACCTAGCAACGTTGACGTCATCATCTATAAATAGAACGTAATTGCTAATAAAGACTAATTTTGAATAACATATGTCGTCGCTCGCTTCGCTCGCTCTGTTCCAAGGTCACAATATCTAACCTAACCTAACCTATTGATCTCTGTCACAAAGTCGAACCTAACGAAGCAATGGCTTTCTGGGCATATGTCGGTTTTATACTAAGTCGAGGGTTTGATTTGCACTCGACAAATAGGTTCGGCTTTGTGACTTTGTAGGTTAATTTGACGATTATGCTGACATATTTTGTTTTTTTTTTTTTTTTTACAATAATTATGTTTCTTATGCCATAGTTCTAATTAATACAGTAGTCCCTAGTAAGACTGCGCGAGATTTTGGTTCAGAACTCCGAAATTCGAAATTCCATATCAAGAAATACTGAACTACGCATTATAATTGAGAGGGGATGTCAGATAGGCAGTGACTTCATGTTAATAAGGAATACCTGAGACCCATGAGACTGAAAGAGGAGGTAGTTACAAAAAGTTGACGTATGTATTGAGAGGCCTTGCAGCAGTAACATTAAAATCTATTCGTTCAACCACCAATCTGTTTACTACGACAGCTAGTTTTCCGAAAAGTATGTGTAGTTCAATCAAAATGAAGTTATTTGATCGCTATGACTACCTGAGTCTGCCTAGTTACCCCTTGTTTATGTATTATTATGTCAATAATACCAATTTACGTGTGCAGATGAGAAAATGATTTTGGAAATTTAAAGCTCCACCCCTTATTAGCTAAATGTAATAGCATGCTTAAACATAGCTAACAACCGTCTACGATTTTCCGAAAACTGTATTGTATATGTAGGTATTTTAAGTATAGAAGAAAATGCACAACTCCATCTATGAATTTTAAAAACAACTATTAACCTTGCTAACATGCTCAAATTTAAATTATTTATATCCAAAAAGGGCTTACACATGTAATTCGACTTGATGTTTTTGAAATCTCATAGATGGCGCTGCTTTAAAAATGTCTTGAGACTACCTATATTCATTTAATTATGTTTATCGGCCTAAGTTACTTATATTGCGTGATTTTTATAGTGTAAAGCTACCTTATAACATGGTCAACATAAGAACAACATTCAAATAAGCGTCGTTAGATTACACGTTGTTACAGAATGCGTTGAAAAAATAAAGGTTCACTGCTCGTTCCCCATAAGTGATAGCGTGATAATATGTAGCCTATATGTTGACCCGACTTCTAAATAATATTCGTGCCAAATTTGAAGTAAATCCATGCAGTACTTTTTGAGATTATCCCGGACATACATACAGACAAACAGACAAACAGACAAACAGACAAAAATTCTAAAAACTATATTTTTGGCTTCGGTATCGATTGTAGATCATACCCCAAGTATTCTTTTAAAAAAATATTCAATGTACAGTTTTGACTTTCCTACCATTTTATTATATGTATAGATTTACAACGTAAACGGTAAAGTAAATACATAGTTAATACGTGTTAGCCGACAAATTAAAATTTGCATACCGATAGTGAATAAAGCAATCATGATGCACTGTACTCAATATTTATTTCGATCCGTAAATGTAGAAAATTTACCAAAAAATCGTCAAAAAACAAAGTCATATGATGGCCAAAAAATATTATTTCTATGTTGCAGCCAAAGGTAATAATAATAATATAATAATATTCCGGGACAACTGACACACGGTTATCTGATCCCAAGCTAAGCAGAGCTTGTGTTATGGTAACCAGACAACTGATAAACATACTTATATATTTCTAAATACATACATATCCTAATCCTAACTAATATTATAAATGCGAAAGTAACTCTGTCTGTCTGTCTGTCTGTCTTTGCTTCACGCCTAAACTACTGAACCGATTTGTGTGAAATTTGGTACAGACATAGTTTGGAACTTGAGAAAGGACATAGGATAGTTTTTATTACAAAAATAAAATAAAAAATAAAATTTATTCCGGACATACAGCGCCATCTATTGGTCAAGCGTCGGCATCAATTCAGTACTGAAAATTCATCGAAAATCTAAAAATGTAAATAAATAGTAAAAAGGTATGAAAATCCTAATCCTAATCCTAATCCTAATCCTAATCCTAATCCTAATCCTAACTAATATTATAAATGCGAAAGTAACTCTGTCTGTCTGTCTGTCTGTCTTTGCTTCACGCCTAAACTACTGAACCGATTTGTGTGAAATTTGGTACAGACATAGTTAGGAACTTGAGAAAGGACATAGGATAGTTTTTATTACAAAAATAAAATTTATTCCGGACATACAGCGCCATCTATTGGTCAAGCGTCGGCATCAATTCAGTACTGAAAATTCATCGAAAATCTAAAAATGTAAATAAATAGTAAAAAGGTATGAAAATCCTAATCCTAATCCTAATCCTAATCCTAACTAATATTATAAATGCGAAAGTAACTCTGTCTGTCTGTCTGTCTGTCTTTGCTTCACGCCTAAACTACTGAACCGATTTGTGTGAAATTTGGTACAGACATAGTTTGGAACTTGAGAAAGGACATAGGATAGTTTTTATTACAAAAATAAAATAAAAAATAAAATTTATTCCGGACATACAGCGCCATCTATTTGTCAAGCGTCGGCATCAATTCAGTACTGAAAATTCATCGAAAATCTAAAAATGTAAATAAATAGTAAAAAGGTATGAAAATCCTAATCCTAATCCTAATCCTAATCCTAATCCTAATCCTAATCCTAACTAATATTATAAATGCGAAAGTAACTCTGTCTGTCTGTCTGTCTGTCTTTGCTTCACGCCTAAACTACTGAACCGATTTGTGTGAAATTTGGTACAGACATAGTTTGGAACTTGAGAAAGGACATAGGATAGTTTTTATTACAAAAATAAAATAAAAAATAAAATTTATTCCGGACATACAGCGCCATCTATTGGTCAAGCGTCGGCATCAATTCAGTACTGAAAATTCATCGAAAATCTAAAAATGTAAATAAATAGTAAAAAGGTATGAAAATCCTAATCCTAATCCTAATCCTAATCCTAATCCTAATCCTAACTAATATTATAAATGCGAAAGTAACTCTGTCTGTCTGTCTGTCTGTCTTTGCTTCACGCCTAAACTACTGAACCGATTTGTGTGAAATTTGGTACAGACATAGTTTGGAACTTGAGAAAGGACATAGGATAGTTTTTATTACAAAAATAAAATAAAAAATAAAATTTATTCCGGACATACAGCGCCATCTATTGGTCAAGCGTCGGCATCAATTCAGTACTGAAAATTCATCGAAAATCGAAAAATGTAAATAAATAGTAAAAAGGTATGAAAATCCTAATCCTAATCCTAATCCTAACTTCCTAACTAATATTATAAATGCGAAAGTAACTCTGTCTGTCTGTCTGTCTGTCTTTGCTTCACGCCTAAACTACTGAACCGATTTGTGTGAAATTTGGTACAGACATAGTTTGGAACTTGAAAAAGGACATAGGATAGTTTTTATTACAAAAATAAAATAAAAAATAAAATTTATTCCGGACATATAGCGCCATCTATTGGTCAAGCGTCGGCATCAATTCAGTACTGAAAATTCATCGAAAAATGTAAATAAATAGTAAAAAGGTATGAAAATATAATATAATAAAACTTTTAGTACAAAGAAAATGCTCTAACGGAGTATGGATAATTCTATTAGTAAATATTATTATGTCGAGTTGGTGATCGCGCAATGGTGTCGATCGTTACACGAGTTCGGTTCATGTTATTGTTTTAATTCATCGGAAAAAAGTAAATAAATAGTAAAAAGGTATGAAAAAAATAAAATCAATATAATAAAACTTTTAGTACAAAGAAAATGCCCGAACGGAGTATAGATAAATAATCCGAGTTGTCACTATGCTCGATAGATGGCGTTGGGATCGAAATAGATCGCGCTATGGTTTCGTTACATTATGTTGATTTTTGAAGAGTTCCCTAGAATATCTTCCACATTTCATTTTTGAAGAGATCCCGCAAGATCGGGAACTATGTGGGTAAAACCAAAAATCTGCCGGAAGTCACTATTCCACGCGAACGAAGTCGCGGGCAAAAGCTAGTTATAGATAAATTACACCCAGACACAGAACAAATGATCGTGCTCATAGCACAAACATTTGTCCTGGGTGGGAATCGAACCCACGACCTCCGGTACAGCAGTCAGAGTCACTAACCACTAGATCAACAGGCCATCAAAAAGTGCTTACATACCTACAATAAAAACTCATAATTACTAAAATTGTTGAAGCTAACATTCAAAGAGCACACCTACTTACTTCCTATAACTATAAAGTCCAAGAAAAATGGCACAAAATTAAATTTTAATTTAAGCAAGAAAATATCAGAGTACTAGTATGTCTCACAAAAGGAGACAGTTTTTATTTATTTAGGACAACAGCGATTCCCTTCCTCGGAACCGTGTTTGACCTGTCCTCCTATTAAGACTATTACATCTAAAAGCGTCTTTGTTAGTTGTTTTTACTTAAGTAAAAAAGATTATCAGTTTAAGCAAGGCTTTTCTTCAGAAAATCTTGGCTTACATAACTGAGGTCCTTTTAATAGTGCTGAGATAAGCTTGTCCGTTGTTTTCTGCAAATGAAACATTGTCAGCTGTTTGTTATTTCAGGGTGACAATCCTTCAGCTGAGTTTTGAGATTCGAGCACAATTAATGGGTTAACAAGTTGGTTTGTAATGGTATTTAATTATTTATGTACTTCTATAAGTAGAGTAAATATCGTTTTTGGGTGCATTTTTAGTGATCGTTTACTTTGGTTTGTTTTATGGTTACAGATGCATTAAGACATACATGAAAAAATAAAGATAAATGATGAAAATTATTGACTTTTAATTATTCTTTTTAAAAAAGGACCTACAATTGCATGATTTTGCTTTTTTTGTTTCACCCAACTGGGCAAAGACCTTTGACGTTTAAGCACCCCATATCTGGCAATTTCTGGTTTGTTCCTTTCTTTATAATGTAAAATTTTATAAAACTGTCAAGGTTACGGACCTCCTTGCGTGACATCCCGGTAACGTGATGAACGTTATCCGGGTATTACGGTTGTCAACTTTGCGATTACCATTTACAGTGATTGTAAATGTTAAATTGATTTACAATTATTGAACGTCAGCTTGACGTTTCTGTTATAAATAGGATGAATTATATTCGCAGAAATAAAAAACAGTACACATGCAAAAATAATGAATAAAAAATAATATGAAATGAAAAATTTCTAAACCCTGGCCAGTATTTTAACGTATAAAAAAAAACCATTCTCTCACCGCAAAAGTGTGAACTAGAGAATTTAAAAAGTTCAAAAGAAGCTAAACACAGAACAAAATTTTCCTAAACTTGAATAAACACGGAAGAAAGTCCAAAAACAAAAGCCTTGCAACTAGCTAAAATAAAAAAAACAAAAGCTGTTACACGAAACTATTTGTTCGCTACACTCACCACAACTCGACGTACGATTGCCTCAAAAAATTTCAAACAAGACCCAAGTTTTCAAATCCAGTTCTGCAAGTTTAAACCCACTTATGAATAGTGAATACTCGTGTGAATTTTCACAAATCCACTGCGTCGCTAGAAACTTAAACCTTGTTTGAAGAGGTTTCAATCCAGCTATCGAGAAATGCAACTCGGTAGGATTCAATCTATCTTGAATCAAGTCAGTGACAATTGTGTTCAAATGAATTATCGGAGACCGATCGGTGTTCTTTGTTCTTTGAGTTTTGGTTGCGATTTCATTAATAGCTTTAATTTAAATTATTCTTGTAAAACATTATATCAGTCTTTGTAAAAAAGCACAATATGATGAAATCAGTTTAGAAAATTATTTTTTTACATGATCTAAAATCGTGAGACAGAAAGGTTGCAATTTTCTTTTTAGGTACATAATTTTCGATACAAGCTTTCCCATTTTTCTTCTTTTATTTAGTCTTCCATTAATCCAGACAAAGCTAAGGGATCAGTTATTCCCCTTTCTAAAACAAAACCATCAGACGGCACACCAATGCTTTATGATTTATTCAAGCCACGGTAAATACGTTTATTTCGTTGCCGTGGCGTTGACAAAACGCACGCCTGTGTACGTGACAAAATTGGCCGTTCGCTCGATATCCGTAGGGGCCAGGAAATAAATCGCTCGCGTGAACATTTACCCAGCTAGGGACAGATTTCACGGGTGCATTGAACGCAGTCAGTTGAACTAAGCTCGATTCTTGCGTCTAATTGAGTTTAAATCTATTTCATTAACGTAAACTGAACGCAGTTAAAGCAAAATCACAGAACATATTATTATTTAAGTATATGAATCAGATAATAATGGCTCTATAGTTGGTAACAATTACATGAATTGAGAAAATCTCCCACCCTACTTCTATATGTCCCTTCTAACTTTAATTTTCTTCAAATCAATATTCTAAATGGAGAATTCAATAATATATGCTGTGGCAAAATATTAGACTCTTCGGCTTCGACGACTGAAACTTTTTGAACTAAGAACGCTTTTTTTATATAAGTGGTGAAATCGGCCCTAAGCTGATAAAGTTTAACTAGAAACGGGAATGAGCGGGATTAAGCAACAGCTGTATCTCGCCAATGAGTATAAAGTTGATCTAAGTGCTGTTATAATATTAGTCTTTGTCAAATCGACTGTTAGAGAAGTTTAATATTTATTTTGTGGCTTGAAGGCCGAATTAGCTATTTAGGTTAATAGTTTCGGTGAAATAATAACTTTTTATGATAAAATAGACATTGAACCGTCCTTTAGGTACTTTGAAGACTAAAATAATACATTGGTCACTTGATAAATGAGAATTAATGTCTTAAAATAAAACTGTTTTGATGGATTCTGTCACGGTGTATCGTATAGTTTTAGGTTCCCAACGTTTTAACGTCTTTACAGGTGCCATGGTCACCAGTAGAACGAAGTGATATTTGCCTTAACAGTTTATGTTACTCAAGACGAAAAATTGTTGATTGTCATTGTCAATCATAACATTAATATAATGTATAAACCATACTTCATCGAACTGCCTCGTTGGCCTAGTGGTGCTAAGCGCGACTGCTACGCTGGAGGTCTTAGGTTCGATTCCCAAGTCGACCAAGGTGTTATTGGGTTTTCCTATGAAATTCTCGGCAGCAGGTCCCAGGATTTGTGCCCGGTTAGTGGCAATAGGCTCGCCCCCTATTACATGGGACCTAAACATAACGGCGAACTGTGGGTGTACATTGGTACACCTCTGACTAACCCTTCGGGGATACAGGCGTGATGGTATGTTATGTATAAACTTCATCTTTCCTGATATAGAGTAGCAAATGTAATCATAAACCTCAATAATAATTTCTTACGTAATCATCAGCTAATAAACTCACCATGCATATACAAAAAAAAAAACATACTCAATCGAAAAAAAATACAGTTCCAGTAGCCATATTAAATACGTAAGCTTTGCAAGTCAAGAAAATATCCAAGAGAAATGTGAGAGCAAATAACCAGTGCAAATAGTTCAGTCGCACTGCTTCTATTAGATGGTATGTATGTTGCCAACTTGTGAGATATTCGCAAAGTATTCCGGTCAATACTGGTAGTATATCGATGAAACTGCACTAGTAGGAAATAAGGTTATGATCGTGTAATTTGATTTTAATTATTTTGCCACATATACGTATTTAATACGTATATGTGGCAAAATGTCTAACGAATTGAAACATGATTGTAGTAATCATTCGTCTATCTATGAGATTAGAGTAGAAAGAAACGTCGTATGGATTTTGGTAGAACAGTTTGAAAAGTTTTGAGTCTGCTTGCGACCACGGCCGGTGTAACCCAGTCGAAACGTCAAGCCCCAAAAAGGTATTTATGCATGTACGCGCTTATTCCCGTGAATTATATTATTATAAACATGCAGCGCGATAGTTTAAAATGTAATATTGAAAATTTGATATTCGCAATTTTGGAGAGTTTAGTTTTCGCATTGTGCGAGATCCTAATATTTCATCCAAAAAAAAATCGGTTTTCCTCTTTAAACAACTAGGCTATCACATAATTTCAAATAAATATTTGAAAGGAACAAGTAGGAGGGATAATAAAGATGAATAGAGTAAAGTACACAGCAATATCTCGACGAGCCTGTTGGTCTAGTGGTTAGTGACCCTGACTGCTATACCGGAGGTCGTGGGTTCGATTCCCGCCCAGGAACAAATGTTGTGTGATGAGCATGATCATTTGTTCTGGTGTCTGGGTGTAATTTATCTATAATATGTATGTATTTAGAAATATATAAGTAAGTTTATCAGTTGTCTGGTTACCATAACACAAGCTCTGCTTAGCTTGGGATCAGATAACCGTGTGTGAGTTGTCCCAGCATATTATTATTATTATTATTATTATTATTATATAATACACAAAAAACTGTACAATACCGTTTATCAACAATATAGTTATTGAAAAGGAATAACAAATGAGTTACGAAGCTAATCTGAGAACAGTAGAACACAAAACGGTCAGCTGTTAACCTTCCCACGACAGGACCAGAAATATCGATCACCATTACTCGTTCACAATGCTCTCAAAACTTAGTCGTCCTTGTTAACTCGGTATACGTTATTGAATAAAACATTTCTTACGTAAAGATGTTATTATGGGTATGTAGAACTTGTGTAAATTAGGAGAATAATTCATTGGTTTTGGAGTCATTTGGAGAACTGCATTCGATATTACGAAATAGTAGTTTTATTTAGTAAGTTATTGACTACTTATTTTGGTTAGCTATTTACAAATTTGCGATTCCACTTAATCTATGTTTAATTATAATAATCGGTCATGGGGTCCGAGTGCACGAAATCTTTTTAAAGAACTGTCAAAACGTTTGGTAGACTCTACTCGTGATCAGAGAGCTGGTTTGTTCCTTGCACAGAGAATCGGCATAGCCATTCAACGTGGCAATGCTGCCAGCCTTCTGGGCACGTTTCCCGCCATTGACAGGGATGACGATGAGTTTTTTGACGCGTGTTAGTTTTATTTATTTATATAAGATTTAATTTTAGTCTTTGTTTGTTCTTGTAATAGATTTAAGTATTGAATTGTAAATAAAAAACATAGACAGATTGATAATCGATTTGAATGTCCGGATGAATTAAGTTGAAGAAAAAGTTTTGTAAGTTTTGGTCCTATAAAAACAAGTACACATATGACTATTGATTCTATTGAAGGAGGAAATACAACTTTCTGAGAGATACACATCTTAGATTCTTAACAATCTTTGTGTCGATCCTTAAGCTGCGAGAATATTTAATTCAAAGCTCACAACCACATAGCTCTTAAAAAAAATATTGGTCAACGTTCGCTACATAAAAAAATATTTAAAATAATAATAATAATATCCTGGGACAACTCACACACGGTTATCTGATCCCAAGCTAAGCAGAGCTTGTGTTATGGTAACCAGACAACTGATAAACTTACTTATATATTTCTAAATACATACATAATATAGATAAAATGTTGCATAAAAAAACGGTCCCAAATAGTAAACGAATATTACACAATACACGCAAAATTATACAGCAACATTCATAGCAAGGATGTTTATAAATTGAACGTCAAAATGATCCACTTTGCTTCATCAAAGATATTGAGAAGTTTCCAATTGAATATCCGGCGACCGGCCCAGCGGGTCAAAGGGACACACCCTGTAGTTACACCTTCATTATTATAGGGACGGAAAACGAATTGTTTGTTTGTGTTTGTAGTTTATTTACTTTTACATTTAGGAAGGCGAAAGAGAGTTTCAATGAAATTTTAAAGATTTTTAAGATAGGGTAGTAGTCTTTAAGCAACTTGTTCATAATGTTAAAGTAACGCTTAATATAAGTTATTATTATATTTACAGGAAAAAACATCACATTAATGTTTCCTTATGAAATTGGGTATGTCTCATATCAGGTTGCTTTATTTTGTCTCGCAAGCGTTGTTTTGTGTGTGTATTTTTTTTATTACAAGCATGTTATGGATATTAGTTAACTTCGATTTATGTATGTTTTTGTAAATATATTTTCATAGACACTAAGAGGGTTTTAACAAACACCTGAACCGAACACAAAGTTATAAATTATACGAATCTCGTCCATCGCAATTTTCCTCATTCACATCATTGTAAATCTCACAAAACAGGAGCGAATCTACCAATATCGTAAAACATGCACTCATCGATCTCCATACATATTGCACATGTGAGAATTCAAGTTCTTTAAATAAAATGCCGATTACAGTATTATTCAAATCACGTGGAAGCAATACGTTCTCGATTCATACGGAACTTGTGAATAAGGTAGTATTTAAATGTTCAGGAAATTTTAAGGCTCTACTTTAACTTTGGATGTGAATTAAAAATTAAAGTTTATCTTTTATTTATGTGGGGTAATTTATAGGCTTCACGAAATTAAAAGATGCAACCATGGTTTAAGTGGATATTAAACTTTAAAATGTATCTAAAGATTTTTAATCAAGGTGTTTTTTTATTCTGTTGGTATTTATGAGGGTGAGAAAAAAAAAACTTAGATCAGGTTTCATTTTTTTCTTCAGTGTTCAGAAACTGATATGTTAACTTAAATCACAATCTATAATTACTCTCCATATAAAAACCGTTTTTTTACATAATAATATAATTAAATATTTTTTTCTTTGGGCACTGAAACAAAGAGATTTTGATACTCTTTGTGACTCCTGGGCAAATCAAGTCCATTTGCTTCTTAACGGAGTCGTTGAATGACCTTGACATATCTCTTAAGAAAAAAGCTCCTGTTTTTTCATAAGGTTGAACTTTGACGACATGCTATCTATCATATCTAGTATCATGCAGTAACTATATTACAAATAATCACAGTACAAAAACACCACATATTATATTCTGAAACTGACACCAAAAAGGATGAATATAAAGGAAAAATGGCCCATCAAAACAATTCGTTAAACAAATACGAATTTAGAGACAATTCGCGACACACGTAAAGGTGTATTTAGTGTGAGTACGATTTAAAATGGCGGACGTAAAAAGTCCCTTTCATTTTAGCTTTGACATAATGCTTCTCTGCCGCTAGCAGTCTTTATCCTTTGAGTCGTATGAACATAGGGACGGGAAATTCGTAGGACTTTAGTTAAATTGTTTATAAATATAAATTATGACGAAATGGAAATATTAATGTTATTGTGATTTTTTTCGTTGATGGAGAGATTTTACAATGATTAAATGGCTTGTACCTACGTTGAGTCTAGGCTACTACACAATTACATACTTATGTTCACTAGAAAATCAGTAGTTTCACTCGATAATATTGTCTAATAAATTGTAAAACATATATATATAGCTGCTTCTACTTATAAATGATAGAGACAACATAACACTAATTGCAATAAAAAATTTAGTATATTTTTAATATTGGCTAAAATTAAATAAAAAAAACACAAAAAAGAACTAATTTTAATAACAAAGGAATAATAAATATATTTTTCATTTAAAAGTTGTATTAAAAATTAATTCGTCCCTATTTAGAAAATAAAAGTTCAAATACATAAAACTGCACGTCATAAAATAAACTAACTCCACATTTTATTTGGAGTTTATTGTTTTAATTAAATTCTCACTCTTTCAACGTTTCGAGTCCTTTACACCGGTCATGAGCTAACTAAATAGATTACTCGGGTTAACTACGTTAGATAGTTGGATTTAAATTTGGGAGCCCAGGATTTTATTCGTGTTTTTTCGGATCAAAGATCAGGCTGCGAAATTATTAAATATTTTTATTTAATCTTCTTGAAAATTTTCGGCGCCATGTTGATTTTTTGCGGGCTGCGTTGGATTTGTTTATTAACTGTAAAAATGCTATCGAAACTTTTTACACCTTTAAATTTTATTTTATTTTACTGTAAACTGTAGTTATACATTTTACCACACATATATTATTCTTGAAAAAAAATATAATTTTAAATACAAATATTATACTCAAAATCTCATTTTTACTCGCTACATTTTTTTACTCTTTAGTAAAGTTTTCAACTACATCAAAAGCCTACTTCATCAAGATCATTGACTCCACCAATCTTACTATACCGCAGCTTTAAATTTAAATGAACTCAAAATTAAAACCGCATTTTATTTAAACAGGCGCTTTAAAAAGAATTTTTAAACATTCGAGATACAAGTGGAATTGGTCCATCGAACATTCCGGAGCTCGGTTGGGCGACATTTCCCCTCGTGTATAAAACGCGAGACTTACTTTGGGCGTACATTCAATTACTCGTTCGTTGAGTGTCAAAAAGCTTTCAGTGTCGTGTGTCGTTTAATCCTCAGCACTAAACGGTTCAGGCGTGCTAGCTTTTAAAATTTCTTATAATACACTCTTTGCATACGCCCCATGTAAAATAAGGCCCGAGATTTAAAACGCGCGGAATTTTGTTCTTCATAGGAACAGTTTATTAAAATTAATAATAATAAATAATAAATAATAAATAATAAATAAATGCGGACAACATCACATACATTGCTCTGAACCCAAAGTAAGTTGCTAAAGCACTTGTGTTATGGAATTCAGAAACAACGAAGGTACCACAAACACAGACCCGGGACAATGTAGAAAAGTGGTCTTCTACATTGACCCGTCCGGGGATCGAACCCGGGACCTCAGAGCTGGCGACACCTTGAAAACCGGTGCGTACGCCACTCGACCACGGAGGTCGTCAAATTTATCTGCATTGCCCAAAAGAGTGCAGGTATCAGCTTTGTTAAAGTTCTCGTGAATAATGTAGGACGTGATATATTAATATGTGTACAATATGCGTTGTTTACGACCGTTTCGAACGAAATTATTCATGGATTGAACAGGGGTACCGGTGCTGTTTTACCTCTACTGCATTTGATAGATGATAATAACGTTATTTTTATGAAAAGACATGCGTGAGATTATAAATTATGTATTTTATTGCAGTACATAAACACACTTTTTTTTTTTATTCAGAACTGACTGTTAGCTATTTCTTAAGCAAGACCAGAATCCTTAACAGTAAATAGTATAATTATTGAGATATTTATAAATTCTCCTTAATATTTTTATTTAACATAACATTTTAATAACATAGTATTTAGTATAATTGTGTTAATAAAAACACTGGTTTGTATACAATGACGCAATCAGTCCTCTTATAAAGCGGAATCTCTAAAGGCGAGCTAAAACCGACACTCTGCGATGTATTGAGAGAACCAAATCGCGTTCTCGTAAGTAAATCGATTGTAGTATTTACAAGCTCGTTTTAAGTATAATCCGTTAACTTGCAATTCCTACATAGCTGGTAGC
The DNA here is from genome assembly GCA_905475315.1 of Autographa pulchrina. Classification (NCBI taxonomy): domain Eukaryota; kingdom Metazoa; phylum Arthropoda; class Insecta; order Lepidoptera; family Noctuidae; genus Autographa; species Autographa pulchrina. Next base: position 12,165,044 of record FR997771.1, on the reverse strand, counting down.
GGATTAGGTGTCTAGAAAGGACCGAGCTATGTTCATTCGATGACACTAATGAATGATTAAAATATTATTTGTATTACGTACGTATATTCGTATTTAGTATTCGTAAAAGATAATTGTAATTATGTTTTTATTATATCACTGAGCATCTACTTAAATAAAAAAAGTTTATGTGCTAATTATTTTATATATTTATTTTACTATAGATAATATACAAGGTAATAATGTTTCAAACGGTAACATCATATTACTTATATCAGCACAGAAAAGCGATAATAAATATCCCGGCATGATAAGATGGTGCGCACAACATTTCGGCAAAAACCAAAAAAAAAAAACAAAATATACCGAGGAAAATCATCGCCCTTATCACCCAAACTATATTAAGGAAAACAGGCTACCGTTAGATTACACTTGTTGATTCTTTATTCATAAGGCGAAACGCATACCTAAGGCCCTAACATGGGTCGAAAGACAGCTGACGCAACCACAGGGTAATAACAGGTCCAGCACTTGAGTTGGGACTTTTAATATCGCCGAATGTTGTCAACACCCTCTTTCAAATACTCCTGTAATTTGACAGGACATGGCTACGCGGTATGAATTCACATAGAGATGTCAGATTATTGACGGGTCGTATCAAAAGGTAACGGAAAAAAAGATTTTGTAATCTGGTTGCTTTGGCCTTTGTTCTTTTGTTTTCAAAATGTTTTGTATTTGCATTCGTTTTTTTTTTTAATTTAGACTTGATACCTTCTGTATTAATACAATTGTTTACTAGAAATTTTAACACAAATATCTGCATCCAAAAGTCTCTTTTAGTCCATATTTGACGACCTCCGTCCGTGGTCGAGTGGCGTACGCACCGGTTTCAAGGTGTCGCTAGCTCTGAGGTCCCGGGTTCGATCCCCGGACGGGTCAATGTAGAAAATCACATTTCTACATCGTCTCGGGTCTGGGTGTTTGTGGTACCTTCGTTGTATCTGAATTCCATAACACAAGTGCTTTAGCAACTTACTTTGGGTTCAGAACAATGTATGTGATGTTGTCCGCATTTATTATTTATTTATTATTTATATTAAAGTTACACTTGTTTCTCTTTTTCTTTTAACTTTATCAACTGTCTTCTACTGAAAAATAATACACGAACAGACATGTTAATAACACGAAAGTAACATAATAACTACTTCATAATACAGGACACAGTTGAAAGCAAGCCGCGTCGAATATTTGGGTCCAAACCTCCTTTGGTCCACATTTCCGTAGCGAAAATTTCATTACGATCCATCGCTCGCCCAGGGATGTTTAACAAACAAATAAACAGAGTTTCTGTTGTATATTAGTTAGGATTTGTGTTTTATCTAGATTTCCTTTTCAGGTACAATTTGCAATCTAAAATTATAGTGAAATGTGAAACTCGAAATTTTGTGCTTTATTCATAAAACAAGGAAGTATCTACAAAAACGTAAATTTTGAGCACATAGTTAATTCAATTTCGTAAATGAATCAAAATCTTGTTTGGATTTCACTGTTGCAAAAGATCAATGTAAGACAGCTGTGACCAACCACGGCATGATGTGTTTTGGAGGAAAAACAGATCACTCGTCCTGGTAAATGGTTACTCATGCACTGACAAAAGTAAGATCTCATAAAAATAAGATCAGTAAACCCATGAGCTTTTGTCTACAAGATCGCTTATTTCCTTATTTTCCAAATAGAAAGAATTTCGCGTTAGTTTAGGTCACGAAAAAAGACAGCAAAATGTTAATTTATTATCACCACTTTTGACAAAGAATACTTAAATTCGCATTAAATTTTTAAAACAACATTAATAATATTCATCGGCCAAAAATTATGATAAATTCGCAAATTCGCGGACACATCACGTATTCAGGGCATAAAATATTCATTATAACTTAAAAGACTCTGAACATTAAATCGGCAACAAAACCACTTTTTGTTGACCTGAGCCGACCGAACATCATTAAAGCAAAAACAGGCATGTGATAGGTATCTACAGCGTATACATATCCGCATGGCAGCCCATTAGTACTGAATTTTAACGGGAGGCAAAAATAATAAACAGAAAATCGAATATTCTGGAAAATGTTGCGAGTACGTTTGATGTTTCGTATTAATGGTGGAATAGTGTAGATGTTCGTGTCGTCAAGGGGTGGTGAACTTTCTGTAGATAATTTTGAAAATATGTCGTGCGACCTATTGACTTACTGGTTGCATCAGGGGCACAAATTCAGGGAAATCAGACTTCCTAAATAACATAATTATTGATGCGATTCATAGGGATTTTGTGGCTGGCAGGTTTGAAATAAGTAGCCATTTTCTTTATCATACAATAGTCTGTAGCATGCTTATTTGCTTTAACCTTTTCTTTACTACTGCTTTGACAAACCTTTTTACACTACGAACTACATTGTCATCGTGGTCATGATTACGGAAAAATAGTTAAGTCATCGACCGGTTTTTCTTGCTTATTGTTGTTTATGTTTTATAATAGTTTATTAAATTTTCCTTCTGTTTATTTGTGTGACACTCCTTTACCAAAAGGTAATCGCGTATTTGATCACAAATATTATTAATAATGTAAGCCACGCATTGTTTTGTATAGTATTCTCATTCGATATAAAAATATACCATCTCAGAATGAAGCTTCTACATGTTGATACATAAGAAAATTGGGGTCAAACCCGGATTGAAAATCTACAAACGAATTTCTTTTTGTGTTTCCGATAATCATCTTACTCTATCGAGTTCCTGGCTAACAAAAAAGAAAGGTAAACGCTATGTCATTATCATATTAAATACATTCTTTCAAAAGGATAATTAACCATTCAAATCTTATAATTCCAAACATTTTAAGTTACGTCAACGATTCGGCAAGCTCATGTATTTTAATTTTTTAAATTTACTACAAAAATGCTTACTTTATTTCTGTCCTTAAAGATACATTAACAGAACACAGTCTTGTCTGAAAATAACCAAGATTTATAATATCACAGTCGGGTGAATATTTTATAGCTGACGTCTGAATATCAGATAATACGAAAGCCTCTACATTACGTCATAATGGTATCGCAACATAGTTACGTGTAAATGTGTAAAATTGTGTACAAAATAGTGCCTGTAAAAGTATATTTTTCAATTCAAAATTCATTAACTATGTGTAATAACAATCTCTTTTAATATCATGAACATAAAAACGAAATAAAAACAACAAAAAAAGTGCTATTCTGTTTGCCTTTGTTAAGGCTTGTTCAGATTGCACTAGTGTATAAAAGATAATGCTTATGGTTGTTTACACTTAGGACAGTGATCAAGTCGAGTGGCTTAGCTGATACCAATTGCATTCCAGTCGATAGCTGCATTGAGGGTCTATAATCGTTCGGAGTTAAGATCCTGCGCGTGGCAAGACAATACGCGTAGGTGTGTTATCGTTGCTCAGAAAGAATATAAATAAAATGCTAATGTTTCATTTTATTCATTTGTAATTTAAATGTTTTCACCGTACACCAAATTCTGTATATTAACAATTAGCGTAAAAAAAATTGCAAATCATATATCCATGTCCATTCATATTTCTAAAACTAACATGCTAATGAACTGTTTGAAATCCGGATTAAAAATTTTAAAAAGAAAAAACTTATTCAAAATTTTCAATCATAATTTACAAGTGGCCTTTGAAAAAGATCATTCATAAGCAGATACAAAGATACTCGACTGGCGGACTGCACTAGACTGGTCTGAACGAGGCTTTAGATTCAACATTTTTTGCAAATAAACTAGTGAGTTTACGCAACCGTGTTTTCGCTTCGTTACCGTCATTCCAGTCACGTTTGTCTCATACAAATGCTGTGCTCTCGTTCTTCTGAATATTTACTTTTTATATTCACCATAAATGCTATAATAAATCGTATTTATATCCCCGGCTTACAAATTTGTAATGCGAAACTACTGCAATGAAAATTGCGTAATTTGACCTCCTTTGAAATTTAAAAAGCAGTTTGTACGGTGTTTCTTGCTGAAGGTTTTTTTAGTTTTTCGCTTTTCATTGCTTCTCAGTAATTTAACTCAAACTCTAAACTTTTATTTGCTTTCCACAATGGCATTAATAGGTGGTAAGTGAAGAATATATAGTACATCGTGGACCCTGTTGGGCACGCAAAATTTATGCAATATTGTGTAGCAAAACCTTACTTACTATTAGTTTTAAAGTTAGGCATATTATCAATTTAATTTGTGCACTTGTTCAGACAGGCCTTAAGATTTAATATTCCTTCTAAGTAAGAAGCATATCACATTCATGTTACCTAGAAATGTATTTCTAGAAAACAATTTACTGATACGCTAGATAATGCAATTGTTACCCAAACAGTTCTGCGATCTGATATTTGAGAACTCTTTGAACCTAAAACAGAACTTACGACAGTGTTATAATAAAGTAATAAGTGGTACAAAAAAAAGTTAAATTGTAGTACTTTTTTTTTATTTTTTCTAACTTTAGGGCAGAGGCTTCCTCTTCTTCCATCTTTCTTAGTCTTAAACCTAACATTATTACATCTCAGCCTATCCTCTCTCCCTATTCAAGTGACAACATCTCCAGTATTCAACGTCTTCATCTTCAAAGGCTATCAAAATCAACTTAGGTGTTCGAGTTTCTAGTAAACAAATTGGTATACGAACAGAGGCTTGTGTGATAATTGTATTTATTATGTCCATTCAAGGCCCAGTCTTAGACATTTTGCAGCCACTGTAATGCGATTATGTTGTCTTGGATATTACTTGTCAAAGGTTTACCCGGTTGTCTTCTGTTTAGGGTTGGGCTATAAAGGTACCGTTTTGGAGTCTTAAATGTAAATACATTTTAAGACTCCAAAACGCTAACTTAAAAAAAAAACCATGACAATATTAACCAAATAGCTAATATTGTCATGTTTTTTTAAGTTGTGCAGTCGATACGACGACAAATAGTTTAATTGTGCTCTTATACCGAAAAGCTTAAAAAATTTAAGTTGTGGTTATCAGTCACTGTGCTTTGCAATTATTTACACATATAAATTGAATTGAACTACAAATAATCAACTACCAACACACTACAAGTAAATAAGCACACTAGACACAAAATATTTGTTATGTTTGAGATATATGATAACCAATCAGAAATTACTTACCACAATAAAAGCAATTATATTTCATCCACCACATTAACAGCAATTATCCAATACGAAACTCGACGAACAAAAATTTTAATCAGACATATCTCTTCTTTACCACAGTTTAATAAATGGCCGCCAATAATGGTGGCTCACAACTTTGTCCGTAATTAACTGTGGTTTAAGGCTTAACGACTCGATAACCCAGTTCCCAATTTCCCAGTTGGTTCAGTGATTAGTTTATGGTACTTGTGATAGTTTACCAAAGCCAAAGACAGAAAAGGGGAGAACTATAGAGACCTTTAGCTTGCAGCGGGACCCACTAAGCGTACAGAAAAAATAGTTTTTTTTAACCATCTTTCATTAAGGTGGTCAATGGTTAATGTTATATTATTGAAATCTTAGATTTTCAGTAACTTAAATATTGATGGAAATGACGCAAAATCAAACTTAATTTTCAACCAGTTCAGCATTATAACATTCTCATATTGATGGCACTTTGAATGATTCCTTTAAGTCTGTGCTGTCAGTAAAAAGCTATATTTTTCGTATCATAGTTGCAAAACACGGCTATCGAATATCGAATTATATAATAGGGATCTTTTTCCTTAACTGGTAACTCCAGTGATCCATTACTTTGATAGGTAAGTGTCAAAACGATCGATCATCTTCCCCAAATAGTTTGGGCTATTGTATTAGGATAAAATTTACCTCAGTTCTTCAACATGACCAGTTAATAATTAAAAAATGGAATTGTCTTTTATCCGTGATCAATTACATGAGAGGTCGATCAATTATCCTGCTGAAATAACATATACCTTGATAACTGTTATAGAAATGCTTGTAAGTAAACAGTTGGCGATAAAAAAAAACCAAAGTTCATAATTTCTACTTTCATCGTTACAGGGAAAGTGGAACTACTTACATTATAATAATTATGTACCTAATTTATAACCTGAAAAAATTTACTTGAACATGAAGATGTCAGAGCACGGTGTAAGCAAAAGTCTTAAATATATTTAAATAAATAAATAATATCTAAAATAAATAAATGCGGACAACATCACATACATTGCTCTGAACCCAAAGTAAGTAGCTAAAGCACTTGTGTTATGGGATTCAGATACAACGAAAATACCACAAACACCCAGACCCGAGACGATGTAGAAAAGTGATTTTTCTACATTGACCCGTCCGGGGATCGAACCCGGGACCTCAGAGCTAGCGACACCTTGAAACCGGTGCGTACGCCACTCGACCACGGAGGTCGTCATACATTTGATTGTACTACACACGTCTCTTAATTGTACGTACACATTGAATAGTAAAGAAAGTATAAGTAAGTTTCTTCTCTATGCACTTAAAAGAAAAGGTTACGACTGCGAGGATATTTTCAAAGTTGAACTTTGTGGAAAATTATTTGGTGTTTGCACATAACAAAATCGGGTTTGAAACTGCAAGCACGCGACTCAAAACTAGATTTTTACTTGAGTTCTCGCAACTTTTAAAAATCAATATGTTTACAGTGTCTTAAAGAAAACTTTATGGAATTTGAACTAAGAGTTTCAGTTCTACTAGAAGTAGAATTTTGAATTTTTAAGCCAAAGCTTGCCTCAGATTCTTATTATATTTTTTTTACTTTTTCCTGAAATCATAGTTTAAAAAGTCATTGTAGTTTGTGTTTGACGTTCGATAAGTGCTGTGTAGCTTTTATTGAATTAAAAATATTTGTATTTTTTTTGTTTTTTTTTTTTATTTATTTGTAGTGACTGTCACGAATACAGCAAAAAAGCTACCACTTTCTGCAACAATGTTCTTATATCCTGGGAACGTTTACATAAATTCAGCCTTACCTTCAAAATCTAAGCAAAAAAATTTATTACTTACAACAAGTCGAGTATAATCTTATTGTGAGCTAGAAATAATAACTTTACCTTATAAATCGTAACAACTAGCTAGATTTCGTGGCCCACATTTTCAAGCATGTTTCTTACGTTCTCAGCTAAAATATGATCGCTGTCTCTACTTGTGTGTTCCAAGAATTTGTTCAGGGTAAGCTTAACGTTTGTAGGTTTATGTCAACTTAAAACGGTGGTGACTTCATTATACATTTATGTTGTTTACTTTTATTTGAGCTGTTTCTGGATGTCTGATTTTGAGTAGTTGGGTGGATGTTGTTTATACCTAGCTACTTTACGTGTAGTTAGTAGATTTGTGTGAACTTGCATATTACATACTGTTGGACTTGAGCATTGATTCATCATCTCCCGAGCCTTTTCCCAACTATGTTGGGGTCGGCTACCAGCCATACCGGATTCAGCTGAATACCGTATTTAGTTATTAGTAATACATTTGAATTTGAATTTGAATTTTGCCTATCTGATTTCCACAACCCATTTTACTGGGAAACACAGTATCCCATAGTAAGACTGGTTGTCAGAATTGACTTAACGACTGCCAAAGATCTATGTATGACAGCCGGGACCTACAGACTGTTTAACGTGTTTTTCGAAACACGGAGGGGTCTCGGTATGTTATAAATGGTCACCCATCCACGGCCCAACCGCGGAGAGCGCGGCTTAACCTGTATTATCGGTCAATGCTCAAGTCCGTGGCTTACACTTAGCCACGGACTTGAACATTGACTAATTACAAGAAAATGAAGGTGATCTCTAGCAAAAAAAAATAATTATAATCTAATTCGTGAATTAAATAATATTGCCATCACAAACTCAAAGCAGTTTACTTCGTAGAAATTTCTTTGTTACATATTTTCTTAGTTACACATCCAATTCGATTTTACATACGTAAACAAATCCGCATTTCCCTTTTACTACCAGTATAACATTCACGAGCCAATCAATCAAAAATTCAAAGGAATCCCAAGAATCCGAACAAATCAAATTTCCGCCGACTCTGACATCTTATTGGTCAAGCGAATATTCATACATTCTAAGCGAGGTTACAAGGAAACCTATTTTTCCAAACAGAATCATATTTCTGGTCGACAATATGTATGGGATGGAAAAAGGGAAAAATGTCTGGCAATATATTTAAAAGTGTTCGAGATTGGGTGACGTTCACTGAGTTTATTGCGTTCGGCATGTTGTGACTTGTTCTGATAGTTAAATCGATGATCGATAGCTTTTTTCGATGTTACACTCGATTACGTTTTTTCGATTGAGTACTCGCTGTTGGTTGAGTTGCAACTGAAGTTACATAGAGCGCGGTCAATTCGATTTGGTGAGTGAAGTTTTAGATTTTTCTTTTTGGATTTTGACATCGAACAAGTTTTTCTACTCAATACGAGTAGGTATTTTTTCTTTATTGCTTAGATTTAAATTAACGACACCACTATATATAGCTCTCTAATAAGGAGTTCCAATTGAGTTTAACGATACGAACTAAACTTTTAAGGCCCTACGCACACGAACTACTTGAAACCGCTAGACTGCATTTGTTTTTTTTTTTCAAAACTTAAGAGTCGGGATGCGGTCTTGACGCACGGGAGCGGTTGACAGATTGCAAAGCTTGTGTGCTGTGATCACTGTCTAACAGCTCGAGCAATCCGTGTACGGGTGTCCTAAGTATTATACCTTACCCGTAAATATTTTCAAAACGTTTTTTTGACCTAAAAATTGGTATATAAATGAATATTGCTGTTCTGTTTGTGTATTTTAGTAATTTAATAGTTTGGGTTTCAACATCCTCTTAAGTTTACGAATCTAGCTGGTTTCTAGGCCACCGCGGTACAGTATTTTCCTCTTACCTTTAATATCTAAGATCGCGAGCTCTGCTTACTAGGTCCATAACTCCTGCTTAATAACCTAGGGACTCGGGAATTCCTGAACGTTACTCTACTCGTTCTGAAACAGCATAAAGACTGCCACCTCCTTTGCCCCTTAGTTAATAAGTTTTATGTGTATATTTTAGTATGATAATTTCTTAGTATAAGGAGAGTAAGTTTTTACTATACCTAAGCGTAGAATAGTATTTGGAAAAGTTATTATATAGTATTTTGTGATATTTATTTGTTTACTTCAACTAGCCTTTAATAGTTGACTCTAATTGGCGTATCCTGGAACGTCAGTCAGTTTAAAATCGCCGTTAGGTTTCACCTTAAAATTACAGAAAGAGCATTATGAAATATACAATGAAAAACATAAAAAGTTGTTTTAAGCAGTATGCTTCTGTTTGCCTTCAACTATGGCTCCTAAGGATCTTTGCCTGATGTCTAAATAAAGCTTTCAATCATTTTTAGGGTATTGGGCGGTATATTACAAGAAAATACAATTAGTGTATTCAATCCAGCATAATTTTCATAAGTATCATTTTATGTGCTGTAAAAAACATACAGAACACCTACGTAAAATTCAAACAACAAAACCCCAAAACCCGATGAAAACACAACATAAAAAATGTCAGAGTGCTTCTTAAAACAAGCGTAAGACGGCATTACGTTGAGGAAAGAGATATCACCTCATTCGTTTTTACGAACAAGAGATCGTTGCGAGTAATGTTCTGGATAATCGTGATAAACAAGCGTTGGGTGAGTGACGTCATGAGAGTGACGTCACTGGCGTCGTGTGAGATTGTCGTGATAAGATGATTGAGCCAAGTCCGGTGGAGTGTGAATAAAGAATGTTTTGAGTATGGGGTTGGTTAGCGTTCTGTTTGGTTGGTTTTGAAGTTAAATGAGCATGGTGTGTGAATTGGTAGATAAAAAAAATGTTTGGGAAGTATGGCGTGGGTGTATTGAAAGTTTTTGTGTTCTGGTGTTCAAGCTCGTAGATATGTTTAAATTTTGTATATTTTTAGTTTTAAAACTTTTGTCATTTATTTTTTTACCAGTTCCTTCGGTCGTATGATTCTCATTAAGAAAGTTTCAAGAATTTTGTGATTTTCCAAAGTGTTTGACGTAAAAAAACCTAATGACCGAAATACTTAAAACGCTCAAATAGTGTAAATAAGAATGAAAATTACCCCGTATAAAGAGTCTGTTCGCTGAATAACACACAAATTAACTTGGACGTTCTTTACTGTTGGCACTTTACTGAAAGTGATAGACACAGCAGGCTTAACACTGATCGACTTTTCAGCATTTAACTAACAATAATACAATAGATTTTACAATATACTTTTGACGACCTCCGTGGTCGAGTGGCGTACGCACCGGTTTTAAGGTGTCGGGCTCTGAGGTCCCGGGTTCGATCCCCGGACGGGTCAATGTAGAAAATCACTTTTCTACATTGTCTCGGGTCTGGGTGTTGTGGTACCTTCGTTGTATCTGAATTCCATAACACAAGTGCTTTAGCTACTTACTTTGGGTTCAGAACAATGTATGTGATGTTGTCCGCATTTTATTTTTTTTATTTATTTTTTTATACTATTTGTATAAATAAGATCAACTTGCAAAATAAACCAAGAACAGACTACCATATTTAATAAAAACCCTCTCCAACCGCCAGCGACCCGGTAAAATAACATAATGGAAACAAACTCCAACAACGTCCACTCCTCAACTCAAGACCGTCACTCCTATATAAATTCCTCGCACATAAACTATTCAAGTCCACTTAACCAAGTATAATGCAGGTAGAAAGTATCTTATCCAGTTTGCAAGCCACTGTAAAAGCAGAGAATATACTAAAACACTACGATGCTTTCAACTTATAACGTTTCACGGTCTCTTTGGGAGATCTCCAAAGTACCCGGTACTGTTTTATTAAAACTTTCATAGCTTTCTTTTGTTTTCTAGAAGTGTTCATTATTGTTATGCTGATATTAAAGTGAGTTTTGGGTTGGATTTATTGGGCGAGGTATTAGAGCTTGTGCTCTCATATAGAAGTTAAGAATCGTATAATGTAATAAAGGACAACGGTTATATTTTACTGTATTGAATAGAGCTTTTTTAAAATAAGCTGCAAAATAACAATAATAATATTCCGGGACAACTCACACACGGTTATCTGATCCCAAGCTAAGCAGAGCTTGTGTTATGGTAACCAGACAACTGATAAACATACTCATATATTTCTAAATACATACATATTACAGATAAATTACACCCAGACAACCAGAACAAATGATCGTGCTCATCACACAAACATTTGTCCTGGGTGGGAATCGAACCCAAGACCTCCGGTATAGCAGTCAGGGTCACTAACCACTAGACCAACAGGCCCGTCATGCTACATGTACGTTGATGAGTATTTTTATTTAAAATAAGTTACGCTCGCTAGAGTCCAATTTCAAGCAAGCATTATCATATTTTAATTTTTTTTTGCTTATTCCTGTGACTCAGAGGAAATGTTTCTTCATTCTGGTCTGCTAAAATTTCTTCCCTTACCCATTATTAATTTTGTATGCTGACCAAGCCATTTAAACACTTAATATTAAAAATCAAGCGAAAGGTTTTATATCTATACTTACTTATAATAAATCTGTAGAAGTGAAAATTCTGTACATTGAAAATATCAAAAAAATAAATGGCGGGGTGTGTTACTAGACCGACACCGAAACCAAAAGTGTAAAAAAAAAAATTGTCTGTCTGTCTGTCTGTTTGTTCAGGTATCACGCAAAAACTACCGGTTCGATTACGATGAAACTTGGTATAATTATTCTTTATTATCCTGGGCACCACACTGGGTAGTTTTTATCCCGGAAAAATATAAACAATAAAAAATAAACTTAATTTTGCGGTTAAAAACTCATTGATAAGTTTCGTCATCCACGCGAACGAAGTCGCAGGCACAGCTAGTAATACAATAAGAATGGAAAGCCTAGTATCAGCATTTGTCAAGTTTAAAACAAGAGCGATATGAACTTTTTGTCAAATAAGCCATCTTGAGATTAGGCAACAATTAAGGTTAGTTTCAGGTATTACCTACAAAATAGATCTCATATTAAAACTAAGTATAAAGATAGGTATCAAAGTCCTATACAAACCAACGTAGGTAGACAAAATACCTACCTCGCGTGGCGTAATGCGAAAAGTTTTGCCATTGAACCGCCATAACGATGGATAGCAATAGGTTATCAAGGAAGTTTACTCATTTAATGTTAAACAACTATGTACTGGTCATATTACGTGTCTTTGGTGTAATTGTTTTGTAGTAGACGAAGAGTTTCATGACCTTAGAGGGTCGGGGTTTAGTTTAGATCTTAGTTTACATAACCAAGCATAGTGCGGGCATCACTAGTAGACAGTTGCTCCGATTGCAAGGATCTTTAGCTGTTTCTATTTGTTCTCATTCGTTTAGTGACTTTCAAACTAACCTAAAAACAAAAAATCTATACATATAATAAATCTGTAGAAAAGTCATTTTTGTACATTGAAGAAATTGAAAAAAAAAATAGTCAGTGTGTTAAAGGATTACTAACAGAACCCATTTCCATCATTTTTGAAATTTTTGTCTGTTTGTCTGTTTGTCTGTTTGTTTGTGCACACATCACGTAAAATCTACGAATTCAATGCAGACAATGTTTATATACAAAAATTATACACAACTTGAGGTATAACTTAGTTTTTGTTTCATCGAAATCGGTTCACTCTATCAAAAGATATGATGAATTTAGTGAGTTCAAGAAGTAAAATATTACAACACGCAATTCAGTACAGTAATTGCATAACAACTTTCTTTTGCCGGGGGTCAGATTTTATGTTACAGTATCAAACATAAACTACTTAATCGAATGGTGTAAAAAATTGAGAGGTTGTTTTTAAGAAATCGTAGATGGTTGTTAGCTATGTTGAAACATGCTATTGAATCTAGCTGATAAGGGGTGGAGCTTTAAATTTCCAAAATCATTTTCTCAACTGCACACATAAATTGGCATTATTGACAGATAAACAAGAGGGTAACCATGGCAGACTGAGGTAGCCATAGCAATCTTCAATTTGATTAGTACCTATATTTTAGTGAACAAGCTATCGAAGTAAACAGCTTGGCGGTTGAACGATTGGATATGAGTGATCTTGCTGCAAGTTCAAATCCGGTTGTTAATGTTTGTATTTTTTTTTCATGCGTCCTTTTTCTTATATAAGTTTGAATTTTTTGATACCCAAGTTCAAATCTCAGTAGAGATAACTCTTTTTGTGTTTTACTAACGTATCGTTTTTAAGTAAAAACATATTTGTAACATTATGTTGTATTTTTAGTCGCAATAAACGACATCTTTAAGTCGTGAATTTTTTCTCAACCGATATACCTATAAACTTACAATAAATTATTTAGTGTTTGTATTTACTAATCTCCGTAGGTAAGTTTGTTCCTTATTGCTGATCATGGAGGAACAAACGTGCATGGCATATACCGTAAAGTGATTCAGGCGTAAATGTCCTGGCCATTTGCTTGGAAATTTACGCATTCGCTTCTGACTTGAAAACGTAAGCTTCCCCATAGATCACTTTATAGTTGGTTAAAAACTTTAATCCACTTTTAAACTATTTTTCCAACATAATGTGTAATGTTTTCTATTGGTCATCTATATTATATTCCATGGACAAGATCTTTTTGTATTTGTTATTTATTTTCTTTTACCCAAAAACCCAATGATCTTTTTATCACATAATCTTTAGTATGTACTACCTCTTTAATATTCTTTAAAAGGTAGCTTGCTTCTCATGTAGGTTTTTATGCGTAGGTACATGACGTTTTATTTATGTGTTTAAATTTCATACATTTTTTGTACCCTATTATCGGAAGTTTGGGCCAAAACCCTAAATAAAATAAACTTCCTATCGCATTCTCTATATTTTAAAATATATGTACGGTATAAGCCCATCACCTTATGCAGCACCTTAGCACCTTACACTTAATTAAGCGAATTGTACAGGATACAGCCACTGACTTTAATCAGGATAGAATGAGATTGTCCTTGGACAGCTATTACTTAATCTTTCCAAACAAATAATTTATAACACAGTTTTGGTAATTCTGCCACTGCGCCTCTCAAACCGTACGTCAACTTTTTGTAACTACCTCCTCTTTCAGTTTCATGGGTCTCATGTCAGTCACTGCCTATCTGATATCCACTCTCAATTTAACGGCGTAGTTCAATTTCGAGGTTTCGCACCAAAACCTCGCGCCCAGTAGTCTCACTAGGGACTACGGTACCAACGAGAACTATAGCATAAAAAATGGACTAATTTGTTCTTATGGATTCGGTTTTTGGGTGCCCTTTGCCATTTACTACCTAGAGCGACAGCTGCTTTCAGTAGGCTCAATACAAAAACATTGACCTTCAATTATTGTAACCAACTGGGCAACTAAAGCACAAAAGAGAAAACATACTACATATATAAAAAAGAAGATAAAAGAGTCAGTTCAAAACTGCCCAAGGTAGACATATTTTGGACATTGACATCGAAAGCCACCATGAAAATTATATTTTTTTCTCACGGTTCTGGACTTGGAAGATAAATCTAAAATTTTTAAACAAAGTAGCATCAAAACCAATCCTTAAAATTTTTAGCGGTAAGCTAATTATATAATTATGACGATGGTACTTTTTTATTTTGAGAATTTATACAAACAGCAACATTTGTGACAAAATTTACTCGGCAGTAGGCAGTTCGTGTTAGTGGCCCTCTATATCACAGTCAAATATTTATTCATAAAGATGAATTATAGGTATATAAGCGAACAACGTCGCGGGTACAGCTAGTATATACTAATTCGTTAATTAGCTGACAAAATACATTTAATAAATACAAACACTTACAACTACACTAAAATTAAATCTTATATAAATAAATAAAACTAACACGCGTCAAAAAACTCATCGTCATCCTTGTCAATGGCGGGAAACGTGCCCAGAAGGCTGGCAGCATTGCCACGTTGAATGGCTATGCCGATTCTCTGTGCAAGGAACAAAACAGCTCTCTTAAAAAATTATTGAGTCGATTTCAAAGTTTACATTAAAGCAGAAAACATGTCTGAGGATACAGACAGACACAACTAACCTAACAAGTAGATGTTGTATCACTACTCAAACGATAGAACACCTACTATGTAGCACGAAAGACGATTAAATTTTAATGACAGCTTCTGTCAATGCAGTTCTCGTAGCATAATTCAGAGCCAAAACTACATAGTACGATTGCCACTGACACGCTAAGAAAAAAAAGTCACAATTTATATAACCCGTAAAATTTCTACACCCAATAAAAGAAAGAACTCAGGTGAATTACACCAAAAAACGAAAATAGTTTATACCCGGTGTTTCGCGGCAACTGTTTGTTAATTAAATGTAAACAAGAACCAACGGTTTCGTTAGCACATCGCCGCTTTTTTATTTTACCTTATGTATATTCAAACTCTTTGTTAATTGTTAAAACTTAAATACATATGTATAGAGGTCAAGCTTGTTAACGATGAAATAAGTTGGAAATAATTAACAGGTTTTATTAAAAACGTTAATTAAAGTACTTTTTTACTTTATATCGTAATTTTCTATACATAACTCGATTGTATTTCTATTGAGAATTTGATTATACAAATAATTTTTTGTCTGCAAATACTAAGCTTCAATAAAAATAACTAACTAACAAACAATTAAAAAATATATCTTTTGAAGTTTAAACTTTTAAATAATATTAATAGAGATATCATTTTAAGAGGCATTGCAAAAATATTTTTACCGTATCTCATCAAGAGATTTTGCTTAATTCATCTAAGTTAGGTTAAACAATCTTTTATCAAAATAACTGAGCTACTTCGTAACTTTTACAGCAGTTACCAATTATAAAAAAGTTCTTAAGTACTGAGGGACAAGCGGAAATGATGCCCAGGTGTTTTGTCCCCTCAGATATAATATTCCTGTACTAACTTTTTTTTTCCTTATTTTTAGAGAAAGCCAATACAGATGTACTTTTTAAAAGCTTTTATATAACTTAAGGTCACAATTCTTGACATCTAATTGCGATGACATTTTATACATTTATGATTATACCTATGATGATGATGATGATATTGATGACAATACAATAATGTACGACATTCAAGATCATTTTTAAAAATTGATCATTATGTTGCAAATATCTTCATAATATACTTAAAAAAATATACTGAAATACATCCTGACTGATTTCAGTCACTGTACGGGTTTACCCGAAGCTATCAAACAAGTCGAACCACAAAGCACCAACAAAACAAATAAGCCAAGCAATATCAAAAATATGTCACGCAAAACCATTATTTCAACTTGGAATTCGGACCAAATTCTCAATATGGAACTAAGCGAAATACGATAAAGGACCTTATGGAGAGAAACCGCATAGTGATCTGTCATTTTTATGAGCTCTCCATAAAGCCTTAAGCCTGAAAGCCAAGTGTATGTAACAGCCTATATAAAACCATTGTAGCGAGATATTCACTGGGTTTACCTTGTATCCAGTATATTGGGAATGTGAGGGATGCTTCGTGCCAGGTGGCCGTTTGCTGTTATTGTTTGAATGTTTCGCTTCAAATTTTCTATATGGTTTTTGGGAATGGTGTTTCTTTTCGTCGATGGTAACTCAGAACCAAGAATCGCAACAGCATACTAAGTAATGCATGTTTATTTCAGTAATGTCTATTGCTATTGAACAGTGTATGGGACAGCGATTTTATGCCTAAAGTTATCATTAATCAATCATCACGTGACGTATTTAATTAAGTATAGAGCAATTTTATAATTATCAGGTCTAAACAACACGAATGTATGCTAATACACACCTCGACCGAATCTACACTAAAAATCTTATAACTTTAAAATGCAACTTAGAAATTCTAGTTAACTCATTTTTTTTAAATAGTTTCCAAAAATGCCAGAGCATATTGAATATTTTGACGGGCCTGTTGGTCTAGTGGTTAGTGACCCTGACTGCTATACCGGAGGTCGTGGGTTCGATTCCCACCCAGGACAAATGTTTGTGTGATGAGCACGATCATTTGTTCTGGTTGTCTGGGTGTAATTTATCTATATATGTATGTATTTAGAAATATATAAGTATGTTTATCAGTTGTCTGGTTACCATAACACAAGCTCTGCTTAGCTTGGGATCAGATAACCGTGTGTGAGTTGTCCCGGCATATTAATATTAATATTCCAGGTAAAATCAGCAAAGCGTATACCGGAAGCATCTCAAACATTTCAACGGAACTTTTCGGGTTAGCGTGCATAAGGCTTAACAGCCCCTGTACCACGAGCTCTTAAAGCAGGACGTTTCCACTGTGGAAGCGAGACGGCGCACTACACAGCGTATAGCAGCGTCTCGTTTCCTCACCAACAACAGTCTTGCTTTAGGAGCTCATAGTAAGAGCACAGGAGTAACAATATGGAACCTATTCAGTGAACATTAAACTCACTTGACCGACTTTTTTCATATACCACTTTGCGTCCTTTAGATCTTCACCCCAACCCTCGAAAGGGGAAGCGAAAACTGTAACATAAGATCGTAACGACAAAATGAAGGATATTTTTTTGCATAGATTTATAGTATTACGTTTTAATATGGAAATATTATTGTGAAGGAAATGTCGTATTTTACTGGACACTCGCATCATTACAGAATATCTAAAATGAATAACAGTTTAATAATCTAAATACCTCAAGTACTTAAGTAAACTGCTATACTGTTTTAGGTTTTAAAATTGAAACCTTATTAAAATCATTAAATATTTACCAACATTGTTAATTTGCTATGCCTATCTGAAGTTTGAGATAACATTCATTATTCTTTGGAATTAAGTGAACTATACCTTAAAATCATATTGTATATTTTTCTTTAGCATATTCTTCATCAGATAACAACGATAAATATAACAGATACCAGTTATTACCATAATAATAACCATCAAACTTCGCGCGATAAAAGTCAATAAAACGCTACTAATTCTCAAACTCCATAAATTTAATTCATAATAAAATTCCGGAGCACATTCAAAGTACATAAAACTAGAAAAATCGACTGTGTTGGCCTTTCGGGGTGATTTAATGGGTCGTTATGACAAAGAAACTCGCATACTGATTCGGACTTTAACGTTCAAGGGATATTTGGGATATTATTCAATTTAGTTGAAAATATTCAACCAGTTTTGTCCTTTATATTGATACATAATAGAATCATTTCTGTGGAATCGTACAAAGTGGAAATTACGTCATATTTTGAGTTAACTTAAAATATATAACATGTTTTGGATCGGTGTATCGATGGATCGCTATACAGGGTGTTAAGAAAACCCTGTCAGATCCGTTAAGGTATTGTTAGGTATCGATAACTGATACAATTAATGTAAACAAAAAATAAAAAATAGAAAAAAAAATTATAACCAATAAAAAAAAAAATCTCAAAAGGCCAGTGAGAGAGTCAAAGGTGCTGCCAAATGATCAAACAAAAGGCCGCCGAATAATAACTGCAAAAATGGCGTTTTAATCTCAAATTTGAGGAATTTCGTGTCAAAAAATCATTATTTTAGAGTTCATTATTATTGATACGATCATGAATATTTCAAATTTAATATTTTATTTGGGCATGTGATTGTGAAACCTATATCACCCTTTCGGGTCGGACAGATTTCTTAACACCCTGTATAGCAATGTCATTATCACAAAAAAAATAAAATATATATAAAACTAAAACAGATATATAAAAAAGTATCATCTATCTATGATTTATCTGTGAGCAAAATCAAAATCTGTGTAAAGAAAGTCTATGATTAACGTCAAAAAAAACTGGCAATTAAAATGTCTCGGTAGACATATAGACAGCATTTGTGTTTTGAACAAACATAACTCAAACTTTATTTAAACTACAATAAATAAAAAATATTAAAACTCTATATTTAATATTATTAAAAGTATTAAACTTAGTCATGCTTAAATAAAACTATTTTGAATTTTTAAATTCCTAAAGTTATGCGAGAAAGTTTGAGACACTCCTAATCTTTTTAAGTAAGCAAAAAAATATAAAACAACTCTATTCTAAATGAATGTTGATTTTTATAGCTAAAGTTTTGTAACTTATTAAAATTTTTGAGAAAATGTTTCTCCGGTCTACGTAGGTACAAATATTTACTTGCCTCTTATCATTACAAACAAATACAAAACAACTTTAATTAATGTAACAGATACTTTGTTTTCTTAATACAAAAAACGCCGAAAATTTCTTTAATTTTGCTGAAATACGATAGATCTCTAGTTATTTTAAAACATGTGGGAGTACAAATGCTAATAATAAACGAAGAAATTTCAAAAAAAATAAAAATACCCGACTGCATAAAAAAAACACTTTAAATAAAAACTGAAAAGTAAAAAACAAGTTCAATAAGTCTAGAAGTGTAGATAGCAATGTTACTGTCTCAGTCGGGACCCATAATGAATGGTTTTAGTCTAGCTTATTTAATGGGTCCCGACTGTTACAGTAACATTGCTATCTACACTTCTAGACTTATTGAACTTGTTTTTTACTTTTCAGTTTTTATTTAAAGTGTTTTTTTTATGCAGTCGGGTTTTTTTATTTTTTAAATTTATTTATTTTTTATTTAAAACTTTTTAGTTAAAATCATAATAAATTCACCTAGCGTACGGCATTCGAGTATGTATTTAGTTTGGATAAAGAACAATTTTTCACATAGTATTTTTTTTTATACGTTAATGATATACCATTTTGGAATCCTCGTTACAAGCCCTTTAATTTGATACCCATATTGTAGCAAACAAACTTTTTTTATTTTTTTTTACCTCAATCTATGGCACCTCGTGGCCGCCATGTTGGTTTTTGTTTGGCGTGACATATCTAAGAACACTTGGGTAATCGATACAAATCCAACGATACCCTAATTATCGAAATCCATTCGGCCGTTTCGAAGATATGAGGTAATAAAGAATATTACACACATACATACATACATACATACAAGATACGCGCGAAAAACATAACCCTTCTTGGCAGTCGGGTAAAAAAGGGTTAGGTATGATTAAAGAATAAAATAATAATAAGTATGATTCTTCAATCTTTACCCAACGTCTGAAACTTAATACACAAAGGTATTTAAATAAAGAGTATGCTATGTTCATGTTTAGGTTTGGTATGTTGTTTGTGATCTTTATTCAACGTCTGTAAAAGAGTTTTTAAAGATTAAATACACAATAAAAATGTGAACAAAATTAACTCACAAATGTACTGTCAACATCATCATATTATGTTGCAAATTCTGTGGACCAACGAAACATTACCTAAGTACAACTGTTTTATCTTTTTGTTTACGAGCCCTGAACGTTATATGTGGCAGTTTGGCAAAATTTAAGTCCCGTTTATTATACTTTACATTTTGTCGAGAAAACTTCGTAAGATGGAACATCGCGGGTCTTAAAACTTAGAATTACGCTGAATTTTGTTGTTTTCTATCTGGTTTATTATATGTATATGTTGCGTATCGCTTTTGGCTCGCGTTTTATTATCGTGTGAACTTGGTTTACGCGAAATAGCATTGGTTTTTAAGCTCTGATTGTACGGTTGATAACGTTTATATAATTACGGTATTTGGTTTTCAAATTGGGAGCGAATTTCGAATAATTAGTAAGTTAATGTGGATGGAATTTGAATTGTAAACGGACAATGATTATTGTTTAAATCAGTTGTAACATAATATTTCTTAAGTCTCTTGCAAGCCTAGTTTTTGAGACTACTTTACTAAACTGCTTTCTATCCCCTAGGTACTCTAAAAAATGCTTTGTGAATACATTCTCTAAAAAAATCCTAAGTTTTCTTATTGCCAGTAGGTACAGGGAACTTGAAAACGTAAATCGCAATAAAAAATAGACACAAATATAATGCAAGGTAGATACAGTTTTACAACATCTTAAAAATACAATAACCATTTTTACGAGGCAAAAACACGACCGCCATACAAAGTCTAGTTTGAACATAAATAATAAAATACAGTATTACTGACTTCATGAATGTATTACGAAATTATATTGCGCCTTAAACTTCTATGTTTTATTCATAGTTCTCAAATGACAGCACATATCGAAAAATTTGCAAGTATATTGTAGTGTCAATGTTCGGAATAAATAAATTCTTCGAGTGCTTTCAATATAAACTGAGTCTTAGATGTTTTCAGCGACGTCTTTTGAAATAATATGGTTTTTGAAATTTGATTCTCAGTTTGGGATCATTTTATTTTGGTGTGAAATTGTATCTTTGTGTGTAGTTGGATATTTGGCGACTGACCTAACTGAATGGATAGTTATTATTATATTAGATACTCAGTATTATTTACTTATCAGAAAAGAGCTAATTTTTCGTTTAACTGTAAACCTTTTTTATTTGATATAATAATAAAATAATCCAGCCTATAAACGTCCCACTGCTGGGTACAGGCCTCTTCCCATATAGAGAAGGAACAGACATTAGATTAAAAAAAACCAAGATAAAAGGCATTTAGGCGCGATATGTGAATGTACCGAGTAGTTAACTAAAATAATTTTTAATTTACAAATTTCTATACAATAGGTAATACTTTTGATTCTTTTCGTGTCGATGGAGAACTATAAAAATGTATAAAAGTGTTGGGCAGATAAAGTCAAGATCAAAAGCTGCTTATCAACAAAAATCTGCTATCAATATTCTAGTTAAATAAATATTCCGGTACACTTATATATTAATAGGTCCACAACGTTGTTTCTAAACTAAATAAACTCTACAAGTTTGTGTAACACTTTCATAACGGCAAACTATAAAACGTCTCCCAAAAGCTTCCTATATCTAAGTTCCGTTTAAATATGCATTGGAAGTCGTGATACAACTTAAATTATTAAAAGCACTTAAGTTACTTTAAACGAGGTTTTTTCTTTTCAATATTACAGGAGGTTTTTTAAGCCTGTAGTAATATAATAAATTCATTTCATTTATTTAAAGCCTGAATTGTCCCACTGGAGGGCAAAGGCCTCTCTTCCTTCTTTCCACAGGTCTCTATTATTTGCTATTCAATTTGTTGCCACTCCTTATTGTTTGCGTCTAGACAATATAATAAAGGTACAGAAAAAAAAAACTAGTTCAGTTAATCGGATTAACAAAATTTTGTTGCATTATTTGCCCAATTTTTAGAGAATGTTTTAGGTTATTTAAAATCACGAAACTAGTTTTGTGAGAAAAGCAAGGTGAGTGTCGTGGTTGTATATTGACAGCAATATTAGTGAGTAAACCAAATTGCTATGGCAGTAGAAGTTATTTAACCTAAGTAAATCAGTTGAACTTTGATCTGTCAACGTCGCAATAATAATTATCATCAATCCCTTCCGTCATCGCTCTACATTGCAACTTATAAGCATTTTCTATGAATGCATACAAAAATACTACATATTTTATTGAACTTCTACAAACACCAATAGTAAAGACACATAAAATACTTTTCAAATATCAAGCAGAGAAACGCGACATAATTTCCTGAACGTCAAAGGCACTTCACAGCAATCGCTTCGTATTTTTAATGCAGAAACATATTATGTAGGTATAAAATTGCCCGCGAATGCATTTAAGTGGTACTATCAAGATGCAAGACGAGTATCTTTACAGCATATTGCACTTACTAGTATGCAAGGCAATTCTACGATATGGTTATACCGATTCTTATATCGATATTTTGCATAATTGTGGGCATAAAGTTGATTTTGTGTTTTAAAATGTATGATTTTGGTTTTCGTTTTGAAATGGGAAATGGTTTTGATTATTTTGTTTCATAGTAGCTAGGCAGACATAGTTATGTAATATTTTAAAGTTGCGATAACATTGTTATTTTGTGTCAGTTTTTATGTTGTGCAACTAAGCTTTTTGTTTTATTATGAAGCTTTAAATCAAATAAGATTGATATTCTTCCTCTTCATACAATTTCTGATTGATAAAGGAAATATAATAATTATAATAATAATATCCTGGGACAACTCACACACGGTTATCTGATTCCAAGCTAAGCAGAGCGTGTGTTATGGTAACCAGACAACTGATAAACATACTTATATATTTCTAATTACATACATATTATAGATAAATTACACCCAGACAACCAGAACAAATGATCGTGTTCATCACACAAACATTTGTCCTGGGTGGGAATCGAACCCACGACCTCCCGTATAGCAGTCAGGGTCACTAACCACTAGACCAACAGGCCCGTCTGTGTAGTATATAGTGGTCCTTTTTCAGAAAGCTTTTCACAAAACCCGGAACCAAATAACAAAAAAATAACCTTTAAATAAAAACCTAGATTTCAAATAATGTCACAATATGTAAAACAGTCACCATCAAATCTCATTAAATACGCACAAAACGGTCCAAAACATTTAATGCAATATTTAACGACGGAACCATAACTTTTATTTTTTATGGAACTTAGGGTACGTGGAGAAAATTTAATAAAGGGGACCCGTCAGTCCCGAACTACGTGATGTAATGTTTACGTTTATATTAGAGTCTTAAAATCTTGTAACTTTTAACTTTTACCATAAACGGATTAAAAACCGGACAAGTTTTTAAACTTATTTTGTAAACAATATTGGAATTTGGAATTCGTTTTTCATTTTTGTTTTGTCTTTTCTTTCTTTTTTGCTTTTATATGGCTTGCTTTTAATAAAGGGCAGGATTTTTTATTTATTTTCCTTTTTCAATAGAATTTGGTATTAGTATGATTATCAAAATTTTTGGGCACAATTCACAGTTCAATCATACATATGAGAGAATCGAGACAAACTTAACTGATCCGACTCGTATTTTTACGTACCTGTCTGTTTTTCGACTAATATGCTGAGGCATATAAATGATCATTATTATTATTATCTTCAACCATAGTTGTTCCACTGCAGGTCAAAGATCTTGCCTTCTCCTAATATGAAATATCATCATACTATATTCTATTTCATAATTAAGTACCAGTCATATGAAACCACATAGGCTACCAAAAATAATAACTGGCAAATTACCAAAGGTTTTCTGAGAACTATCAATTCAGTCCTACGTGTCAGTGTATCAGAAACGATTCGTCATAACTATCTAGAAATAAATCACTTGACATCTGAGAATTTAGGGGCTTTGGAATCTAGCACAGAGCAATTTTGCTGACACTTGGTACCAGTTTATTGAATTAGAACAACAGGTAAGTTTATATTCGAATTTATTGCAAGCTTTGTTGAGTCTATGTAGGTAATAAATAATATTGAAAAAGTAGAGATAAATTAAGAAATTATTTTATTTACAATTCAATACACTAAATTCCGTCAACCACTCTTGGTACGATTTTGGATGACAATACTTTCCGGCTCGCTATCAGTTTACGTTTAGGTATACCTTGTGTCGCATGTCATCGTTGTCAATGCGGTGAAACATTCGATCACCATGGCCTGTCCTGCAGCAGGAGCGCAGGGCGTATATCCCGTCACGCAAATATTAATGACATTATTCGTCGTGCTCTTGTCACTGCCGGTGTACCAGCTGTTTTGGAACCCAATGATTTAGTGCGCAGCGATGGTAAGAGACCTGACGGTATGTCATTGTTGCCTTGGAAATTGGGTCGGCCTCTGGTGTGGGACGCAACGTGCGTCGACACCCTTGCGCCATCCCACGTTCTAAGTTCGGCGGCCTCTCCTGGCGCTGCTGCTGGAGCTGCGGAGACCCTTAAGCGGCGAAAGTATAATAACCTAATGGGTTAATTTAATTATATTTTCAAGCCGTTTGGGGTTGAAACGCTCGGGTCATTAAGAAATTGATATAAAATGTTTTGCCCACCCTTTTTTAAGCAAAATTGGGGCCACCTGTAAGTCTCACTGATTACAAAATATAATTTATTTTATTTGTTTATTTTCATATTGAATTGTCGTTTTCGTCAATTGTCGTTAAATTTGCTTTTTTGTATTGAAAACACTGGATTTTTACTTAAAAGACTTTGTTAACTATTTTCCTATCTTATGTAACTATACTACTAAGTACAGATATAATGTCTAGTATAAAACACGCTACATACAAGTAACTTCTTAACATCGAGTGTCGGAACCCCGTTAAAGTTTCTTTTCAATCGGTTCAGTGAGTCGCGAATTACTTTTAGGCTACCTCCATTTTCTTATACAGTTACTATCGAAGTTTTGAAGGCATACCATCTTTTTCAGTTGAGTAATCGATGAAGTTTGTACTTATACAGGTTGATCAGTAACTTTATTGATTAAGTTAGTGTTTACTATAAGAAAGGAAAAAAATATCTACTTTTAATAAAATATGATGTTTGTAAAAATAAACAAAATTGAAGATACAACATAGTTTATATTTTTTTCATATTATTTTTTGCACATGGTCCAGTGCGCGAAAAAGTTTCGTCTATTCTCTATACATAATAAAGTACAGGTCTATTAACCCGCTCTGATATTACATCTACATAATAAAATAAAATTGATCAATAACAAGCGAGAAAAACTAGCCAAGTGCGAGTCGGACTCGCGCACGAAGGGTTCCGTACCACCGTCGTATGAGAGCCCCCCTTAAATATTCATTTTATGTGGTTTTTAGTATTTGTTGTTATAGCGGCAACGGAAATACATCATTTGTGAAAATTTCAGCTTTCTAGCTATCACGGTTTATGAGATACAGCCTGGAGACAGACAGACGGACAGACAGACACCGGAGTCTTAGTAATCGGGTCCCGTTTTCCCTTTTGGGTACGGAACTCTAAAAATTGTATAAGCTGGGAGTCAACAAATGCAAAAAAAAAAAAGATTCAACTATCAAATAAAAGTATCTGTCACAATATCGAAAATCTTAAAAGTATTTTACAATGAAAATAAACTACAATGTATGCATCTGCTACTCAATTGCAAAAGCTAACTGAAGTATGTATTGGCTATAAAATCGTGGTCATAACTTGCACTCGATGGGTAAGCAATAAGTAACACTTTTATGACTTTATTAAGTGCCACTTTAAAACGTATACATACAACGTCCCATCTTATTTCATATAAGGTTGTTCGCAATATTTTAAATTTATTTACGATCAATATGAGGATCCTTAGGGTCAACTTACAGCAGACTTGCAGCGCGTCGAAGTGAAAATCTAAAAGTTAATATAGGATATTCACCTTTATGTCAACAATATAAAGCTTATTTTGTTAAATTCATTTTTTTTTCTGTCTAGGACTAAAGGACTAATGCCTATACATTTCTTGGGCTGTAGTCTTTCAATCTTTGTTTAAAGTCCTGTATGTCTATTCTGTAAGCTCACTTCAAAAGTGAACCCAATTGGCCTTGATTTAGAATTCAAATTCGAGAATACGTATAAATTTGACATCTCACCGCGAATTCCATTGTCGAGACATGAAAATAATGTTACAGAATAGCACTACTGCTCGACTCGCAAAAATTATTATCTCATTTTCTCTTTGTTGATTTCTTTTAAAACTGTTTATTTACAATATGCGGGCAATAGGTCTTATAAATCATGCAAAAAAAATATCATGCAAAACACAGTAAGTGTTCCGATAAAAGCATACGTTTGATTTGATCTAGTCAATTATTTTATAAGAAAAAGCCTCAAAAAATAAATAAAACAACGAACAAATTTTCTTGAACATTGGCCCTTAGGCGAACACTTTAATTTTATCTCAGCTTTATAGGTAAATCCATCAAATCCAAAGACGATGGAGACATAGCCTCAGGCTTCCGATAAGGTAAGACTATTGACTCAAAACGCCTAGGAAACGTACAGTCACGAGCAAAAATATGTACACACTAATCAATTTTTAACCGACTTCAAAAAGGAGGAGGTACACAATTCGACTGTTTTTTTAAGTTTGTTACCTCAGAACTTTTGACTGGGTAAACTGATTTTGATGATTCTTTTTTTTATTTGAAAGGTGGTGCTTCCCGTGTGATCCCATTTTAATTTGGTTATGCGAGTGGGATTCATAAGAAAACCATATAAGACTAATTTTGAAGTCGGTTGTTTTTTGTAAGAATTATTAATTGTGTATTTTGGTCTTCATTCTAGATTAGTATTGTTAAACATGACAAGAAAAACAGTTCCTTAATTATGTCCATATTTTTAAGTTTCAATTAAAGAAATCACGCCAAATATGTTTAAGAATTTTGTTATGTGTATGCTTTTTTTTTGCTCGTAACTATACCTACCTGAAGGAAAGAATGTAATATTTTGTGATATTTCTAGACGATTGTTTACCAGATTTCATCGCATTGTGAGCGTGGTACGCAGCAAGTAATCTGGACAAATATAGCGCTTCCAGGAGTTGTTGATTTTGTATTTCAGATCAAAATCTGATATGAATTTTCTCACTATAAAGGAAACTTCAATATTATTTTGATAAATTTAATTTAAAATCGTTGCGTAACATATATTATTTATATACTCATATTACCATAGTTTTCTTACATAGGTTCGCACCACATATTTGGATATTTACCAACGGTAGTCGTAGTACAAGATATTTCATATTACATCGTACTTGATACTTTACTAGTGCAATAATAAACTTACTACAACAGTTAACATAAACATCCTAATCCTAATACAACTTTTTCCTAGATATTTATTTATTAACTTTCTAATGCACAACTGCCATTAGAGTAATTAAGAAACAATAAAAATAAGTAATTAAAAAAAAGGTCGTAAATATCGTACACAATCCTTTTTCTTCCGAAGAGATCTTAACTAACGAAGTAAGGTAACATTTACTTACTAACAGAATACTATCTTTAATCTTAAGATGAACTCGATTTAGTACCGTCGGCCACTTATGGAGAAAACACAATATAATCAGACAGCTGACTGACAACGACCACCACCGGCTATCTACGAAGCCTTTATAGGAAAGAGATCTATTCTTAACCTAGACAAACGATACTGCTTAGTAAAGCCTTCAGAGCGAGCTACTGTTGATGTATTTTGGACTTTCAATCTTCTATCTATAAAAGTAAGGTAGGTATTTATATCAGAGATAAAATTAATACACCAGAAAACATAAAAATAATCTTATATTTTTAATCTAAATCCACGGATTTTTTGAAATATAACCAATGCCATGTATAACAACATATTATTGTAACTAAACATTGTAAATAAAGACATTATTGCAAACTGTAACCTGTATCCGCTACGACGGTAGTAGAATAAAAGGAAGCAATTACCATTCTTCTCTAATACCATTACAGCGCTACGGCAAGACGCTACGCCTCGGTGCTACGTATTTCTGCTATGGTTCGCTACGACAATGCGGTAGTTGCGGTCAAACTTGAATCATTCAATGTTTTTATGCAATTCTATTTCATATTTCTTTAGTTTTTATTTCAATTTTACTGTAGGCAAAAGAAAACATAAATGAAAAATAAATAATACACATTTAATAAGCCTTTTTTGAAAATAAATATTGTTATTTTCATCAAGCCAAACCGCCGAGTTGAATGGTCATTTTAAACCTAGGTACACATGGTAAACTGGATATTTTAAAGCACTTATATTCACTGAATAAATAAATACTTCAATTAATACTCGGATTGAGATTTTCGTGGTACTTAATGGACTTTTGTTTATGTTTTCCCGATGGGAATAAAACAGCAAGTAATCGAAAAAATTTAATATTTCGTAATGTGTTTCGTATTTAAATACAGCGTTAATTCAGATGATATTTTGCGACAAACATATTGATAAGTTACATGTGTTTTTATTTGTTCACCTTATTTTTTCGAGCCGTCAATTCGTATGAAAGGTTATTTATGTAAATTGATAAATATAAAATTGCCCATCTGTTTTCTTGGACGGTAGATAACAGACGGTTTTGATAGCTGCATAAAAAAAGCAAAAATATCAAATAACCTCAAACTAGTGTTTTTAAATACACTACAATGTTTTGGCGTCTATCAGTTCATCTTACCTTGGGCCACCACCTGTACCAAACCTGTACTTACATCACCAGTACCAAAATTATAGCAACCACACAACTAGTAATAATTCTATTTTAGACGACCTCCGTGGTCGAGTGGCGTACGCACCGGTTTTCAAGGTGTCGCTAGCTCTGAGGTCCCAGGTTCGATCCCCGGTCGGGTCAATGTAGAAACCAACTTTTCTACATTGCCTCGGGTCTGGGTGTTTGTGGTACCTTCGTTGTTTCTGAATTCCATAACACAAGTGCTTTATAGCTACTTACTTTGCTTTCAGAGCAATGTATGTAATGTTGTCCGCATTTATTATTATTATTTTATCTAAAGCTATCATAGCACAACTCTTCAGTGACCCGTTCTATAAGTAAACTGCTACGAACGTATCTACGGTTCGTTACATCGCACGTGACGTCACATCGTAGGTACTCAAATCGCAAGTGGCTTTTGTTGGCGATGTTCTGGTCTACAGAGAATTCGAGGACTGTCCATAAGAATATAGAATGTTATTATAAGTTCTTGTTGAATAATGTTTGAGGGACTCAAGTAGGAAGGTTAAGTATGGTATTTTTATTTATTTACTGTTAGACTTTAAAAGGACGAAGGTCCGCAATTCAAGTAATCGACGTTGATTTTTGTAACGCGATGTTGCCCATAATTTTATATCAATTGAGAACTGATCCTATTAGTTGATAATATCTTCAGAAAACAATAAATCAGCTACTATCAAAAGATATACATTAGAATTAAATTTCTGATTCGTTTAAACAACAGATAAACTAAATTTAAATTTTACAAGTAATTGTTAATGTACTCTTTATTTACTACTCTCCCCATGCTTTGGAGTGTATAGGTGTGGTCATCAACTGACAGAATAATATCGGCCTAAAAAGTTATTAATGAAACGCCCTAGCTCAGCTTGTCGCGTACACAAACATGAATAACACACTTAAAATTAATTCAAACATTCAACAAACACGACAAACAAGCAACGAAATCAATTGAAGAAACTTTTACTATTTAACTCGCCGTCACCAACAATTTACCGTATTAATTTAAAACAATTCATGTGTATAACTAACTATTTTGTAACAAAACCGCGTTAGATAAATTTACACGTGACCACTTGGCAATTAAAACTTGTATGGAACACGATTAGCAAAAACTATAACAGTCGGGTATACCTTATACGTCGACGTTAGATAAATGGGGACAAGTTTTAATTGCTTTCCGATGCCAGAAGTAAGTGTTGGTATTTTTGTTGTTTACTATTTGTAAAATAAATGCAAGTTTTTACTTAAATAAATTACCTTAATTTAAATAAAATAAATTGTCATCTCATTATTAACACGACTGGCCAAACAGTAGCCTTTTCAGAGGTCCTGTTTGTATGTATGTATGTCATGTCCGTTTATTCCAACACGGTATAGCATTTTGTTAGAAATCTTATACCATTTCAATTAAAAATTACTTTATATTTAGCGGTAAAATAGCAGCTGTATGACACTATTTTCTATTCTTTCTTCTATATTTTGTTTTCAAGGTGGAGTCCAGTTTCAATGTTTTAAGTCAATGGAAAATATAAAATCTAGGACTTGACAATTAAAAGTATTCATTGCTGAGCGTAGAGTTGGCAAATTGTGAATAATTTCTTAGTGAACTGAGAGCCACTGTCCTACTTCTAAAGATCAAAGCCTTAATTCATTTACAACTTTTGTTTACGAACTTGTATATATTTTATAGTTTTGTAATGTTGCAAAACACTTAAAACTATATTTCATTCATTATTTTTTATGTGTATTATGTTTATCAAAATATGAAACAACTATGCTAGTTTAAAACTTAACTATATATAATCTTAATACTTCACTCTGGCTAATTCTCTAAGGCATCAGTTTATTTAAAAAAAGGAGAAATTTAATACTTATACTATACATATTAATAAACGATTTATTGATCAAAGTCGTTTTCACCACCATCATCATCATACTTTTCACCACCAGTCAAACAGTGTCTAATTTGAGACTTGAATATCATAACCCTTCCATGGTAGTCGGGTTAAAAGCCAATTAAAAAAACATAAATACGAGTACACATAAAACATAACGGTTTGAAGTCACTGCACTATAACAATGATGACCTTTAGGTTTCTTGTAGTGTACCTGAAGTTGACAAATATAATACAGAAGTTTACAAAACATAGTGTACCTACGATTGTTAGAAAATATAATTGGACAGTTCTTGACAATATGCAACTGCCTCGTTGACCTAGTGGTGCCGCGACTGCTACGCTAGAGGTCTTGGGTTCGATTCCCAAGTCGACCAAAGTGTTATTGGGTTTTTCTATGAAATTCTCAGTAGTAGGTCGGAGTTTGGATTTGTGCCGGTTAGTGGCAATAGGCTCGCCCCCTATTACATGGGACCTAAACATACCGGCGAACTGTGGGTGTACATTGGTACACCTCTGCCTAATCCTTCGGGGATACAGGCGTGATGTTATGTTATGTTGACAATATGTCTGAAAAGGCCACGGTAAAAAAAACCGGTCAAGTGCGAGTCGAACCCGTACCGTATTTGAGTTGATTGAATGAAAGGTAAATTGCGGTTTACAATTTATGACGTATTAAAAAAACTGCTTGCTCTCGTTCAAATCTGTATTTATTCATCTATAATACCGAAACTACAAATCCAAAATAAATAGACACAAAAATAAACTGAACGTGTAAGGACATAATACATTATCGTTGTAGTTTATCAATACATCTAGAATTTTCTGTCTACATTTAGTACAGTACAATCGCTCACAATTTGTGCTTGAAACACTCTATCTTAGAACGGAGAGACTAAGATACAAAGAAGCAGCTAATGGATAACGTCCGTTTGCACGAACAATGCTTTTATTTTCAATTAGCCAATATTTGAGATTTTTGGTCAAAAGATTTATATAAAATAATATAGTATGTAGGTTATAATATTTTTGAGTTTTATTAAATACAACTAACTGTAAAAATTAAATATTCAATGATATTCTTGACTTTATTAACTGAAATTTTAATTAATTTTCCATATAAGTATTATCACATTTTATTATGATTGGTGTCAAACATTAATTTTATAAGCTCACAGAAAATTTATATTTATTTAAAAATAACCAATTAATAAACGTTTAAACTTTAATATCGTCATCATCATCTTCAGCCTTGCATTTATAACCCACTACTGGGCATATGGCCAACCTTAGCTTACGCAACTCTTCTTTCTTGCCAGTCTCTTCCATTCCACTTAAGTGGGTTCGATTCTCACCCAGAACTACTCTTTTTGTGATGAGCACAATCATTAAAATTTGTTCTGTGTCTGGGTGTAATTTATCTACAATATGTATGTGTTTAGAAATATATAGGTATGTTTATCAGTATGTCTACAGCATGTTATGGTTACCATAACACAAGCTCTGCTAAGCTTGGAATCAGATAGCCGAGTGTGAGTTGTCCCGGAATATTATTATTATTATTACTTATATACCAAAACAAAACCATACACCACGTAATAAACAGTACCATCCAACTAGAGGTTATTTAAAATTCTCGAACTTTCCATGTAGGTACTATGGAATGCAAAAGTTAAACAACTACATTTAAGATTTTAAAGTAAATTCCATACAAGTTATCTATCGAGCTTCAAAGCGGGAGTTAGGTAATTAACTCGGCTGTTCTCGGCGGAAGCCAACAGGTCTAAGAGTGTGGCTTTGAAATGTTCTATAGCTGATAAGTAATAGTAATTAAGTAATTGAGACGAAAGAACTGTTGAATAAAATAGTTATGGTCTCGACGACGCAAGGTTTTAGGAGGGAGTCGGTTAGTTGCCGAAATTTGCCAGCCAAATACCTACCTAATTACAGCCCCTTTATGATCTTACGAGTAGGTATACTTAGTCATTTTAAAATGCTTTTATCATCATCATATCATATCATATCAGCCTGTTGCAGTCAACTGCTGGACATAGGCCTCCCCCAAGGAGCACAACAGCGCACAATCTCCCG
This sequence comes from Autographa pulchrina, assembly GCA_905475315.1. Classification (NCBI taxonomy): domain Eukaryota; kingdom Metazoa; phylum Arthropoda; class Insecta; order Lepidoptera; family Noctuidae; genus Autographa; species Autographa pulchrina. The sequence goes on along the minus strand of FR997771.1, from coordinate 12,131,926 downwards.
CCCTTTGCATCCTGTCACTACAATTGCTTTTATAACAGCAACTAAATAAAAATCAAAACGAAAAGTTAATCTCACATTAAAACTGTTTTTTACATAAATTCATTTTACTTAGCAAAATGTGATGGACATATCCAAATTACTGTTTTTATTCTTATATTTTTTTTGTATTGTGTATCACTGCATCCCAACAATACCATTGGATAAAACAATGCTTACTTCCAGAATTTGGTTAAAAAAAAAAATCATAGTAAGTATGTAAAAACATGTTAATTTAAATAGCATAAGAATGACCCCAATAATCATTTCGTCTACATACATAAGTAGTGCCTCAAGCCAGCTACAATAACCAATCATTATCATTGGTGAAACGTCCTATAATTAACTTAAATAATAAGCACATACATTGATATAATTATGTAGTTAACAGCAAACACATTCACTAATCAATCTAAAATCTTAAAACTGGTTTTCCACAATATATGTTGTGCTCACGTCCCACCAAACTTTCACAAAAATAGCACTGTTATATAGCCTAAGTTTTTCACGCATAATATAACAATCTAGTCGAAAAATTGGTTCAGTATTGTTTGCGTTTATTCGTTACAAACACACAAAAATACAAATCTTTCCACTTTATAATATTAATATCGATATTTTCATTTAATACCAAAACTTCCGAAAAGAAACAACTATTCCCAAATCAAATAAAGTATTCCATAAAAATCATGGTTGCTCGCTTACTTCGCAGCCCGACCCAACGAGTTGGTAGCAAAAGTTTAAAATTCAATCAATTTTGCGCTCCGCAGCCTCCATTCACAGTTCGGGTGTTTTGTTCCTGTAATTTTCCTTGTTCCGTATTATGTTTTCCAGTTCACTCCTATTCCGCGGTCATCATGAAATCAGTTTAATAATAGAATTCTACGTAATCAGTATTTTGGATTAAAATTTTAACGCAGCAATTGATTTTGTTGTAGGAAGGTTGAATGATTTTGATTTTTTCGGGGTATTGGGTTTAGACAAGTTTGATTTCAATAATACACAGTTTTAGTGTGGTAACAATGTTTTTCCAACAGATGGACGGCGTCGCCGAGGCCGGCCCAGGAAGAGGTGGCGGGATGACTTAGTCGCATATCGCGAGGGCTGGTTCGAGGTGGCGCGGGATAAGGTAGTATGGAAGGAATTGGGGGAGGCCTTTGTCCAGCAGTGGGACAGTACAGGCTAAGAAAAAAAAAAATGTTTTAAAAATAATTGAAATAAAAGTACTTTTTACGGGTTTTGTTGCGATTGAATTTTAGTTTTTAGTTCCCGACGTTTCGACACCTTTGAAGGTATCATGGTCACGGGCAGACAGTCTGCCATTAAAAAGTCTAACATTCGCGTAAACCTAAGAAATCAATAAGTTTTAAAAATAATTTTCACATTTCTCGAAATTGACTGAAATTTGTGTTTCTTTTAGCTGATATTTTGTGATTCAATCTGGAATAAACTTTTATTACTTGTATTATAATAACACATGAAATTGCGCAATCCGGCTTTGGTTAAAAAATACCTCAAATTAAATCATACCATCCATTATTTCCTACTTGAAACAGATTGTAAGCTGAAATTTATTCCGCGCTTAAAATTGCGTTTCAAAAAATTCAGGCAAGCTGCAATCAAATTTAGCTACAACAAGTTATATGTGCATTTTTGGCAGCGCACTTCTGTTCTAAACAAAAAGTTTCGTTTAAGGACTCTTCCCACTTCACAATCTAGTACATTTTTTTTTTTTGTGTCTTACATATTTTTTAAGAAAAAACATGGATTTTAATTATTAAATGAGTTAAACTTAAAACATTGCTTCTGTCTCCACTTACCAATCACTGAGAAACAAAAGGGTTTCTATCTAGACCTATTTATTTTAGGCAAGAAACATTGTTTCTTATTATTTAGAAAAAGCGTTAAGAAATAAATAACCCATCAGTATTACGGTTAATTGTGCATCTCATCATCATCATCATCATCAGCCGGAAGCTGTCCACTGCTGAACAAAGGCCTCCCCCGTAGAACGCCACAATGAACGACAAAATTGTGCATCTCCTAAGTGAGAAATATAAATAAAAAAATAATAATTTTAAATACTAGATTTGAAAAGAATGCGCCATGTCATTTATCCTAGATTATCCAGAGAGAATTCCGATTTGTCAGCGGGAAAATCTGAGATCATGAACTGCAAACTTTGTGGAACAAACACCAAAAATAGTGAGAAGTAGTCTTTAGTTTTTAACCGTGGAAGCCGCAGACAATGTTGTTCAAATACTGTCGTTCCGCAACTCTTGGTTCGTTAGCGGCCATGTCCGGAATCACGGTGCACCCAAATAAACTTGCTGCAACATAAATAACTTTATATTTTTATATTCACACTGCAAGTGTATAGTGTTGTCGGGATGTTTGTAAGGATCCGTGTTAATGACTTGTTTTGGTGGCTATGATTTTAACATTGTTAACAGACAAACCGAAAAAATCATAGCATTGATATTAAAATTCTTGTAGCATCACACTTGTATAAATATCACTTGAATTGAAGATTTGATTGTTTTGTTTCATAATATTTCCGGCAGTTATAGCTAGTCTGCCCGTGACCATGATACCTGCATAGATGTCGAACCGTCAGGACTTAAAATCCAAAATAAAACACGACATAATCCTTAAAAAGTATTTTTATTTTAATGCCTAGCATTCGCCTAAACCTAAGAAACCAAAAGTAATAGTTAAGCTTACAGATATAAATACAACTACAATTTTTTTTTATTTTTTATTAATTACCTCAGGAGTGTGATAACATACCTTTGTGATATCTTCGAGATTGATGAAGAAATATAGAAACAAAGTAATCCTGTCAAAATTACTGTAACAAGTAATCATGTAGATAACATTTTTAACTTCACAACACGACACGATACATCTAGAGTTAGGCCCATTAGCGGGCCCCGAAACGGCGGCCATATTCTACGTGACTGCAAAGAGTGTCACGTTGACGCGATTATCGCAGTAACGCAATGTTTCCAATTCACCCTAAATGCCGTTTAGAACGCTATTATTTTTCCGTTTTTTGTTTTTCTGTTTTTTCTGTTTTTTCCGATCTAAATAATGATTCGGTGTCTATATTTATGATTTTTGTTTATTATGAATGATTGTTATATAGTACTGCAGTGGTCAAATAAATAACTTACTACATACTAATAGGATACATAGTGCCAAATAAATGCATTTTCCTTATGTAAGAGGTTTTATTATGTATAGCAAAATATGTGCATTTGGCATGAAAATGCAAAAAAAATGTGGCAGGCATTTAGTTACATAATATTAAACAAACATGCAAAAACCCACTGCAAAAAAAATAAAAAACACGCCTGCCATGTCAAAAAAATATTAAAAACAAGTCAAATATTTGCAGTCGGGGGACCTGTAATGAATTGTTCCAAGTATCCGACCCCGACTGCAAATATTTGACTTGTTTTTAATATTTTTTTGACATGGCAGGCGTGTTTTTTCATTTTTTTAATTATAAATTTTTTATTTAATACCTTTTAGTGAACAACACAAAAAAAAAAAAAATCGTTCGGAACCCTTTGCAGGCGATTTCGACTCACACTTGACCATTTTTTAATGTCCACATAGCCTATGTCACTCGGGATAACTCAAAGCTTCTAATGATACCACAAACATTGAAATCGGTCAAGCCTTTTAGAAGTTATGGTGGAATAAAGAAACTCACAAACATACATACATACATACATGAACCCTGAAAACATAACACTCCTTTTTGGGCAGTCGTGTAAAAAGCAGTTCTTTTTCATGTCCATACTTTTCTGCGGCTAATATCGAACTTAAACTATGTTACTCCACCATCTTATTTAACTTTACTGATCCAGGCTCATAAGTTAAAATTAATCCTTAAACCATCCTACATTGTTTTTAAACTACATCCACAACTTATTAAACTATGTTTACTGCAGACATGCGTCATCTCAAAGTCTTTATAGCCTCTCAAAAGAAAATAATCTCATCTTAAACAAGACTTTAATTAGGTTGTATCAGCAATATACTCTGCCGTAATTAAAGTGTACCCTCAGAATCGAATTAACAAACTATCGACGGACTTGGTTTAACATAATACGAAGTACGCCGATATACAATATAACAAAAGCCAATTAAAAAGTTGGTACAGTGTGACAAGAAATCCAAACGAAGTTAGTGAAGTTTGTGTTGTCCCGACATATTTGTTGCGCGTGATGTCAACTTAGACGATGTTGGACGATGCTGAGAAACTAAAGATATTTGGATTAAGTTATAAGCTTATTTTTTTTTAGCAGCCTATACTTTTCCCGGATTATTTAGGGATCAACTTTCAGTCCCTTTGGATTGAAAACTTTTGCGAATTGTACGGAAAATATATATTCTCTTTGCAACATAACAGGCTACACATAAACGGCGGATTTTATTAAATATTTAAATTGGTACTTTTAATATTTTCAGAATATTTACAATTTGGAAAATCTGTTACGGTTAAATATTCAAATTGTTACTTTTAATATTTACAATTTGGAAAATCTGTTACGAAACAACACAGCGAAACCCTTGAAATAGTATAATATTCGCTATTTACTTCAAATCTATACATATCTATACATATAATAAAATGGTAGGAAAGTCAAAACTGTACATTGAATATTTTTTTAAAAGAATACTTGGGGTATGATCTACAATCGATACCGAAGCCAAAAATATAGTTTTTAGAATTTTTGTCTGTTTGTCTGTTTGTCTGTTTGTCTGTATGTATGTCCGGGATAATCTCAAAAAGTACTGCATGGATTTACTTCAAATTTGGCACGAATATTATTTAGAAGTCGGGTCAACATATAGGCTACATATTATCACGCTATCACTTATGGGGAACGAGCAGTGAACCTTTATTTTTTCAACGCATTCTGTAACAACGTGTAATCTAACGACGCTTATTTGAATGTTGTTCTTATGTTGACCATGTTATAAGGTAGCTTTACACTATAAAAATCACGCAATATAAGTAACTTAGGCCGATAAACATAATTAAATGAATATAGGTAGTCTCAAGACATTTTTAAAGCAGCGCCATCTATGAGATTTCAAAAACATCAAGTCGAATTACATGTGTAAGCCCTTTTTGGATATAAATAATTTAAATTTGAGCATGTTAGCAAGGTTAATAGTTGTTTTTAAAATTCATAGATGGAGTTGTGCATTTTCTTCTATACTTAAAATACCTACATATACAATACAGTTTTCGGAAAATCGTAGACGGTTGTTAGCTATGTTTAAGCATGCTATTACATTTAGCTAATAAGGGGTGGAGCTTTAAATTTCCAAAATCATTTTCTCATCTGCACACGTAAATTGGTATTATTGACATAATAATACATAAACAAGGGGTAACTAGGCAGACTCAGGTAGTCATAGCGATCAAATAACTTCATTTTGATTGAACTACACATACTTTTCGGAAAACTAGCTGTCGTAGTAAACAGATTGGTGGTTGAACGAATAGATTTTAATGTTACTGCTGCAAGGCCTCTCAATACATACGTCAACTTTTTGTAACTACCTCCTCTTTCAGTCTCATGGGTCTCAGGTATTCCTTATTAACATGAAGTCACTGCCTATCTGACATCCCCTCTCAATTATAATGCGTAGTTCAGTATTTCTTGATATGGAATTTCGAATTTCGGAGTTCTGAACCAAAATCTCGCGCAGTCTTACTAGGGACTACTGTATTAATTAGAACTATGGCATAAGAAACATAATTATTGTAACAAAAAAAAAAAAAACAAAATATGTCAGCATAATCGTCAAATTAACCTACAAAGTCACAAAGCCGAACCTATTTGTCGAGTGCAAATCAAACCCTCGACTTAGTATAAAACCGACATATGCCCAGAAAGCCATTGCTTCGTTAGGTTCGACTTTGTGACAGAGATCAATAGGTTAGGTTAGGTTAGATATTGTGACCTTGGAACAGAGCGAGCGAAGCGAGCGACGACATATGTTATTCAAAATTAGTCTTTATTAGCAATTACGTTCTATTTATAGATGATGACGTCAACGTTGCTAGGTGTTTAATAACCAGTTGACTACTCATTGTGTTATACCTAAAACCAACATTTACCAGCTGACAGCGGTAAAACCTAGCATTTACTAAATTCGAATGGTAAGAGCCCGAAAAAATCGTCCTATCTTCAGAAATACTTACTTTTACCAACTCATGTCGGTAAATGCTAAGCCTTACGCGTAAATCGTAAGGTTTACCTTAGTTCAAGCTTTTACAGTAACATATATATCGAATAGTGGACTACATAGGAACATGAATCCAGCAAAACAATTTGGAGTTTTGAAAATGTGTTTTATACATTTTTAAATATTCATAAAGAACACCCTGAATTTGATTTATTTGTGCCATACGGAAAGTTACTCGCACTAGGCAGTTCGTGTTGGTGGCCTTCTATATAACAGTCAAAATATTTATGCATAAAGATGAATGATATAAGCGAACAACGTCGCGGGTACAGCTAGTAAATTATAAAGAAACAAAATTTCAAAAAAAATGCTATCAATTTTATATTAAAATATAAAATATAAATATAAAATGCGGACAACATCACATACATTGCTCTGAACCCAAAGTAAGTAGCTAAAGCACTTGTGTTATGGAATTCAGAAACAACGAAGGTACCACAAACACCCAGACCCAAGGTAATGTAGAAAAGTTAGTTTCTACATTGACCCGTCCGGGGATCGAACCCGGGACCTCAGAGCTCGTCGTCAGAGAGAGAGCAGAGGTCGTCAAGTACATATTGTACCTTACAGCCCTATAAATAGGCTGAAATACTTAATAAATAATCTTTCTTTACTTTTTTTTGGTACAATAGCTTATAACTTGTACCGTAGCGGGAGTTCCTATGTCTAGTGTCAGCAGCAATCAATATAGTTTCTGGGACAGTTGTTATTTGTAGTCTAACAGAGATTTGGTGGCCGCCTTCTTTGTCCAGTAATCTATTAGATAACTGAGGGTTTCTTAGGTACAACTATGTATTGTACTTTTTGGATTGGAAATTGCCTATTTTATTTTCTTTCGTCTATTTTGGATTCTTATTTATATTTGAGTAATAATAAATATGCATATCTGTTTGAAAATTGTTGTAAATATGTATTGTCTCACTGATGAGTGTTGGCTGTTATAAATTTTTATCAATATTTTATTCAGAGATATAAATATAAGATAAGATTCTTAAAAAAAAAAAACTCTTTTTGAGACTGTATCGAATTAATGAGATTCCCACTCTCTCTACGCTAATAACTGATGGAAATTATATTTTACCCAAAAGTGGGTTTGTACCTAGACTTATCCCACTGCTGTGCAAAGCCTTTCACAAAATATACCAAAGCTATAACATTTTGTATTTTAATTTCACCAATATATGTTTATATTTTTTATATGTACCTGTATCATGAGCTCTTATATCAGTTTTTTTGCCGTTGTAGAAACGAGACAGCATAATTATTATTATGCACGTAGCGGCGTCTCTTTTACACGATAGGAAGAGCACTACTAAATGTTCACGGTAGGTAAGCTTGCTGATTTAGGCACCTTAATTGCTCAAACTAAATTATTTCCGTTTTTTATTCGATTATTTATTAGATTATATTGTTTTTTATTATGGTCCTACAATATTTTTTTATATTCTTTAATGTCCGTAAAATATCGTCCGAAGAATGAAAAAGCCGTGCTGTCGCTATGAAAATATGATGTTCATGATGCGTTTGGAAGGCTTCCAGGTCTGTGTAACAATATCCGATCGCGATAACGAGCTTAGCACCGCCGAATACTATCTATTGGCTAAGATTTATTGAGAGGGAAGAATGAAAACCGAGGCACTGCAGGGTGTAGGCCAGTGTAGGGTTAGCACATTATTGAAAAGGTATTTTTATCTATAGCCTTTATCTAGACTTTGTGTTGTATTTGGGAAAGGCCTTTTTTAGTTTTTGTCTGCAGATAGAATAGTGTAGAAAGGTTCGTATTATAATAATATGGTAAGATAATATTTATTTGACGATCTCCGTGGTCGAGTGGCGTACGCACCGGTTTCAAGGTGTCGCTAGCTCTGAGGGCCCGGGTTCGACCCCCGGACGAGTCAATGTAGAAACAAACTTTTCTACATTTCCTCGGGTCTGGGTGTTTGTGGTACCTTCGTTGTTTCGCTGTTTCTGAATTCCATAACACAAGTGCTTTAGCTACTTACTTTGGGTTCAGAGCAATGTATGTGATGTTGTCCGCATTTATTTATTATTTATTAACATTAATCAATTTTGATAAGAGTTTGGAAAAATAGTCTTACTAGTTATCTATGTGTTTGGTATTTTTGGCGTTGACTACAAGTAGTTAAGTACTTATTTAAGAACGCCACGCTAGCTCTATCAATTAGCTCTTTAATATGCGAACATAAAGTCTGCATTAGATCGATCATTAGCACAAGTTCAACATTTTTGACTCTTTCAAGTAAGCATAATCAACATAATGCGGATAAATGTGAAGGTATTTAATTAAAATAAGTACATTTATTTCCGTTCCTCAAAATTCAACTCCTACGGGCGCAGCAAATCTCTTACACGTGTTCTCATTGGTTTATTTATAAACTTCCTAGAATAAGAACTCGTGGTTTTCAGTGAATGTGTTAAGATTAAGGAGGAATAAGTAAGTAAAAGTTTATACATACATACATACATACATATAGTCACGCCTCTTTCCCTTTAAGGGGTAGACAGAGACCACTTCTTTCCACTTGCTACGATTCCTACACACTTGTTTCGCTTTGCCCACTTTCATTATTCCCTTCATACATGCTGTGCGGTTTATGGTACTCTTGAAATGGCCTTTTTTTCATTCACACTCGCCTTATACACTTTTTTCGTCAATCGCTCTTCATTCATTCTCTCGACATAGCCAAACCATCTCAGCATACCTTTCTAAATTTTTGTCACAACATCCATCATCTGACATACTTCATTCACCTTACCATCCATTTCTCCTCTTACATTCAACGTAGCGAAGCGGCTCTCCGTGGACCACTTTTCGCCCCCGCGAGAAACGAGACGTGATGGGTGTCGAACCACATCGCCGCCATTTTGGATAATTAAATTATTTTTATGATTGTCCATTGCGCTCCTGCGGGATAAGGAATTGGGAGGATACGTTACGTTAAAAGTTTATAAAGATGCAAAATGCTGCTAAATCTCTGAAGGAACAAGGGAAGCGAAAATTTCTAGCGTTGCTTCCTAAACTATCGAATATTTAACAGACTGAGAGCTTTTGTGCCAAGCCTTTTACTATTGTTGACTAATGGACGAATAGCTTGAATAATGCGATTATATTTTTATACAAAAGCGGTTAGGTTATCGTAACATATTATTTTTATTATTTTTTGTTTGTGATGAGTACAGTACTTACACCATATAAAAAAGTCAAAAAAATCTTTAAGCATACGGTTTTTTTCTTTGATTTCACAGTTTTTTTTTTTTAAATGCTGGCAACAGTCCATACGTTGCTCTGAACCCAAAGTAAGTAGCTAAAGCACTTGTGTTATGGAATTCAGAAACAACGAAGGTACCACAAACACCCAGACCCAAGGCAATGTAGAAAAGTTGGTTTCTACATTGACCCGTCCGGGGATCGAACCCGGGATCTCAGAGCTAGCGACACCTTGAAACCGGTGCGTACGCCACTCGACCACGGAGGTCGTTAAAGAAGAAGATTATAATATAAGTCAACGACTGCCTTTTATAAAGTGTTAAAAATTCTAGACAATTACAACGTTATTCTTACTGCTAAGCTATTTTCTCAAACACAGTTAAGTTATGAAAATCTTTCTCCACAATACCCACATAACCTTAAACTCAAAAACAAATCCAAACTACCAAACCCAAAACCACTCAATCCTAAAAAACAAAAACGTTATTGAAATCTACCTTCATTGAGACAGAAAATACCGTGATCCGGGTATCAACTCTCTAAAACATACATGATTCTCAGTTCGCTCAGAGAAGATAAAATATTCTATGAATAATTCAACCGTCATACATCGACAGGGCTGAATAAGATCGTCTATTCGTCTCGTCAACAAAACCTTGGGAACGTTTTCGGTACTCAAATGCGTTTAGTCCATGTTTGCTTAGATGGATGGTATGTGTACAGAAGGAGTGTAGTCATTGGTACATGTTTCTACTAAGACTGTAGATATTTGGCATGGTAACACGTATCCGGTATACCTATCTGCTGATATAAAAAAACTTGGGTAATATAATATCAAAGGTAAGTCGTGGAACTTCTCATGTATTTGTTTGACAACATATAATTTTTAATCAGAGACCGTCAAAAGTATTTTTTTGCTATTAGGCAATATAAGTATAATATAACATTGGCAAAAAATATTTTCATCGTTATAAAAAAGAAGATGATTATGAGAAGATTAAAGTTCTTTTTAAATCAAAATGTTAATCACTGAACATTGATTAAGTTATGAATATATTAGGTGCAAATAATACTTAATTGTAACTGTTGATTACACTCTAAATGCCAACACAGAAAATACAAATGCAAAACAAAAGGTAAGGAAAATTTTACAACAAAAAATCATGAATTCAAGGTTTGATAACACGCTACTTAACATTATTACATCACAGTTAAATAACCCAAAAAAACTCAAATAAAACCCTAAAATCCACCATTTACTCATGCGTTTAAAAAATGACTTCAAATTTTATTTGACGATTACAATAAAAAAGCTGTAGCGTTCCCCATCGCGGAACGAAGGTTTGATGAAAATACAGTATTCAACATTCGAGTCACGATTCTGGTAAATTTCCCTAAAGATAATAAACATTTCCGAGGTAAATTAAACAGTTGTTTTGTACCGTCGACTGTATTTTTTCATCAGAGCTCCACAGTCCACGTGTTATTTTTATACACCCTTCGTAATTCTATGGACGTTAATAAGGAATAGTAATTATACTGTACCAACGTTAATTACAATGATAATTAAGGTCTTCAGGTCAAAGGTCAATTTGAGTGATAGCGTTGTATAGGTAATAATTAGGAGGAAAGGACCGAGAAGACCTATAATGAAATAGAGTAAGCTCGGAGGACCAATTTTGGTCTTTGTGACTGTTTGGCGCAGATAAAAGTGTATTCAAGGAAAAGGCAAGGAAAAGGAAATTGTTTCATGAATAACATTTTTGGGGAAGTTTATTCGCAAAAGTACGTTATAGATATAAAAATGCCTTGCGTTTATGAGCCTAGAACCTTTTTACATGGTGCTGATAGCAGCAATCAAATCCCTACGTAAAACCTTGTTTTATATTTGACCGACCTCATAAGAACAGGATTAAACCTGTGATGTATTTTATGCTCGCCTCCATAATGATATTCAAATTCAAATTCAAATTCAAAAACGTTTATTTTCAGGTATTAACCCATGAAAACAAAAATTACACAAATACACAAATTAAAATAAATGCACAATAACAACATTAAATTCAAATTAAAAATAAAATAAAACATAAAAAAAAGCAAAAAATTTTTATAAAATTAAAATTAAAATGAAAACATAAACAATACTTATAACTAAAATTCTGGGACTAATTTTGTTGTGTATGCAGTTTTATCCAGTGCCACAACATTGGTGACTCCCACTTTTCTGCCCATACACTCAGGAGGCTGTTGGGGCTGCCACGTAAGCGACCAAGGAGCGAGGCACAACGCTTTCTCATGATGGCATGAAAGCCGTCAACTTGCGCCTCCGCGAACATGCCCGAGGCGCTGCAATAGCGTGGCAACCTCATCAGCGCCCTAAATGCATTATTAAACTGTACCCGCAGAGCGTTGTAAGCTCTCTGCGTATATTTCACCCACAGGCTGCTTGCATAAAAAGACTGGCAGTAAGCTTTGAAAAGTGTCACTTTTACTGACTCAGAACAGAGCGCAAACCTGCGAGCTAACATATTGCAGCGAACCGACAGCGCCCTGCGTTCCCTCTCAACATCAATATCATCTGACAGATCCTCGGTAACCCAATGACCCAGATATTTAAACTGAGAGACCTTCTTTAATGGCGTGCCGTATAGAGACACCGGCGGCATGGTGGAGTATCTTTTGTTCTTTGCCTGAAACACCATTACTTCGGTCTTCTTAGCGTTGTATCTAAGTCCGTGGGCTTCCGCATACGACTCACATATTTGTAATAACTGACGTAAGGCTTTGACCGATGGGCTGAGCAGGACCATATCATCAGCATAACTTATATTGTTCATACAAGTCCCATCTACGTGACATCCGATATTAGTACTGCTCAACTCACCGATCAGTCGATTCATATACAGGTTGAAGAGAGAAGGTGAAGTTAACCCCCCCTGTCTCACCCCGCACTCCAACCTGTACACATCCGAGTGAGCCCCCGACCATTTAACATAGTTAACTTGATTACCGTACCAGTATTTAAAGAGAGATATAATTCCAGGCGCCACAGTTGTATCTTTTTCTAGCTTATCCCATAACAAGTTATATGACACGAGGTCAAAAGCTTTTGATAAGTCTAGATAGCAGGCATAAACAGGTGTTTTACGTGCGGTGTAATACTGTACAGTCTGCTTAAGGCATAAGATAGCACTTTCTGTTGACAGTCCGCTTCTAAAGCCAAATTGATGCCTGAAATACAAAACAAGTAGCGATGTAAAAAATATAATGAAAAATAAAGCAGAAAATAAATTCAAATTCAAATTCAAATTCAAATTCAAATATTCTTTATTCAATATAGGCTACACAGTAGCACTTATCGAACATCAAACACAAAATACAAAAATACAGTCAGCACCCTAAGGGTCGGTTCATATCCGGCGGAAACGCACCGCTCACCATCGGCCGCGCAACGCCAGAACAAACAAACACGCAATGAGACATCCAACCCCCCACACCTGACGCGCTAACGCAACATCAGTTGAGTGTGAATAAAATAAAATTAATAAAATAATAATATATTGATAACATACCGCAAATGAATCTTTACGTAAACATATTATACCGCATAAAATAGACATTTAATAACATAATATATATTAGTTGTGTTCTACAAAGGGTTTCCGTACCTAATTGTCTTAAGGAAACCGTTCTAAGGGTAAATTGGCTCCTGATTGAATATAATTATAACTTATATGGCTTTAGTGGATATTATATCAACCACGTAACCTCGTAGTTTGTAATTACGTATATAATTTAGTTGTAGCAGTGGTGGCCAACAGTTCAATGAGATAAAGAGAAAACTGTGTATAGATAATGAAAATAAAGTCAATTAATTTATTAGTTTTGATTGCATAGAAAGACCTGTTATATAATTATGTCACTACGCCTATATTATAACGAACCAACATACTGTGGGTTCGTGGCTTACATATAATAATAATATCCTGGGAAAACTCACACACGGTTATCTGATCCCAAGCTAAGCAGAGCTTGTGTTATGGTAACCGGATAACTGATAAACATACTTATATATTCTAAATACATACATATTATAGATAAATTACACCCAGACACCAGAACAAATGATCATGCTCATCACACAACATTTGTCCTGGGCGGGAATCGAACCCACGACCTCCGGTATAGCAGTCAGGGTCACTAACCACTAGACCAACAGGCCCGTAAAACAAACATCTTACGTAAGATCCTAAATTGATTGTTCTAAATCTGGTAAATAAAATTGTAAAAATCTGTGACAGAGAGATTAAAATGTCCTAGCGTGGAAGTTGTTAAAAAAATAGATTTTTGATAAATAAATATGGGTCATTTTTTTTGGATCCGATATCAAAGAGTGTTAGTATAGTCGATATTTAGTCTAATCAAGTTTTCCACCCCTATAGCAGTATTTGTACATACATACGCCTGTATTACCCATAAGGGGTAGGCAAAGACTTCATCATCGCAAGCACAAACGCGCATCCTAGGATGACATTTATGACCATGATGAGGAAATTGACCTCATATCACCAGGTCACGCTTTGGTCTCCATGTAATGGGGGGAAGCCTGTTGCCATTTCCGAGTAACCTGAAGCGAGTTATTGATGAATTACCAGTAACTATAACAGTATTTGTACCTAAAAGATAAACATTCATAAAGTTTGAATACTCAACCGAGCGTGTTATTGAGCGTTTATATTAAGGCCTACTGTACATTGCGGTACGGTTTGTGTAAACTAAAATCGCGAGAGACCTCAATGTCGATTCCTATGTGGGTTGGATACAAGTCAACGACCCGCCAATATTAAATTTAAGTAAACAGTCGCTGTATAATTTGAACCTTATTACTTTGAGAGCAAAAGGCTGATTAAATAAATATGGTATTTTATATAATTACTCTGACTTTTAATGAAGTATATAAAGGTTATTAAAATATGAAAACAGCTCATTATCACATCATCTATACTTTCCACTACCTATGTGCTAGTAGTTATTGAAACAGGCCTTAGAGCGAATTAATATGCGCGAGCCCACCACCGGTTCGAACCCGGGGTAGTTTGAATGACAGAATCATTTTACTAAAACATCACTTACCACTGACCACATGCTTGTTTCTTTTACATATGAGATCAGGAAATATAGCAACAAATTAACTTAGGTTTTATCTAAAAAATAACAAAACAAAATCGAAATTGAGAATTATCAGAGATTTTCCTAAAAATTAAACGAACATAATTACAGTTAAGAACAAAATCGAGAATTTTTTTTTATAATTTTTGAAATCCTTTTCTTGGAACAATAACAAGCCTTCCTTAAAGCCTCACACAACATACTAAGTGATCGAGAGATAGAAGTCGTACGTATTGTGGCTTTATTTATCGCCCAATACTTGAGTTGCAACGCCATAACTGAACTGAGTAAAATACGGCCTCCGCTACAAGTCGGTTGGCACAGATGTTGAGTTACTAGATGTGCTGTTATAAGTTATGACTTAAATTATAGGTTGGCAACATTTTTTCACTATAAAGTACATTTTCGGTCCTAAGGTCCTTAGTTTAAAAATGTAAAAAATGCCTAATGTAATTAATAAATTTCATTGAGAAGCATTGACATAATAAATGCAAGGTCGAAAACAATAA
The DNA here is from genome assembly GCA_905475315.1 of Autographa pulchrina. NCBI lineage: Eukaryota > Metazoa > Arthropoda > Insecta > Lepidoptera > Noctuidae > Autographa > Autographa pulchrina. The sequence continues at coordinate 12,116,707 of FR997771.1, read as the reverse complement.
TAAAAAATAATATGTAACTAGTTACTAACTACATAAATAACAAAATAAATAGAAAATCTAGCTGATTTAAGATTGTATATGAAAACCCAATTTAAAAGTCAATGTCGTATCATTTTCTGCTCGATGTAGGAAATAGGCTCGATTCTCAACTCATCTTATAGCATAGCGTTACACTACTGGCCTTCCCTACCTTCCGCACGTAGTTAGACCCTGTTATTGACAAATGATATGATAACTAAATCTTAACATAAACGTTCACACTTACAAAATTCAAACAAAACAGCGTTAACCATCTTAGCCCATCCAGCAAACCGCAAGCATTGTACCAATGCATTTTGTATACTACCCACGTAGATGCACTAGAACGGTTGAAGGCAAATAAATTCCGCGATTTGTGGTTGGAAGGCTTCCAGGGCTCTGTAGTTGGTCGACTTGGGATGTTAGGTGCCCAAACAAGGCTGGTAAGCTCTTCCAGAGATAGTCCATGATATATTTTGTTGCTAATTTATTTTGGCGACGCTTTTTGTGATGATGAAGTTTGGTTTTTTGAGGGTTGATGTTGGTTGTTTATGTAGTTGGAAATGGATCTAAATTGGCCATTGCCAGTTTCTCGATTTACCACACATTGTTCTTAGTACCAACTCACCTTTTGAGTATTTACCTATCTATACTAAAACCTACACGTACACAATAACGAAATCTCGTCTTGATAATGTACAATCAAGTTTTCATATCTAATACTAATTAGCTAATAATTTAAAAAAATATATCAATGTGCAAACACAAATTATAAAGTTATCAATCAAAACCATTAAACAAAAAAACTCACTTCAAGCAATAATAGAATAAAAATAATAGAAGGTACATTTTTGCACGCTAATCGTAAATGCAAATAACAAACAAAAGGCTATAATCTAATTCTATCGGCTAAAACAATCAAGTCATTAAATTCCTTTCGCGAAACTTAAAATTCGATACCTTTTACTGTAATTCCGTTCGCGAAATTTATATTGCAGCTTAACTCGAAACAGTAAAATTCGTAAATAAAAAGCGAATACTAGAATTAAGGCTGTAATAAGGGTGGCAAAGTAAGTGGCGTTGGGACGTTAATCTAAGTAATCTTACCGTAAAAGAAAGATTTAATTATAATTAGAAAAGTTAACTCAATGCTCTGTTTAAATTGATTTTTAACTGATGTGTGTTGAGATGCTCGTCTGAGGTTGCAATTGCGAAAATCGCTCTTATGACGTTGTGATAAAGATCATCATCAACACAGGTTTCTTCCTTACATAACTTATTATGTGTTGTAATACCTAGCTTTCTGTTCTGTAGACGTGGGTTGCGTGTAATAGACCCTTCTTAGTAGATATCAGTGGGGTAGTAGAACGAGCTAAAAAATGGGCCAAGGATAGCGTTAAAACGCGACTATTATGCGGGACGATTCCACCAATTGCACTAAAGGCAATTTGCACCGTTTCAAAAAAATAACCAATAGGAATTCTTTATTTAGGCTGACTTGACAGCGAAATTTGAATAACGAATTTCTTTGGTGGAATCTGGACCTTAAACTGCTTTTTTGTGAACTTTATTCTCCCTTACAATTTTAGAATAAAGTGATGTGTACCATAAGTTGTTCTAAAAGTATCCGTTCTGGCTCTAAATGTAAAAGCTTCTTCAGTAGCATTTTTAATTTAATGTCCGTAATATCCATGAAACTCTACGTTACTAAATATCGCATAAAACCAGTACTTAAAGCGATGCTTATTACATCGCTGGTATAAATTTCGATGACATCACGAACATGCACTTTATACAGACTAGCGGACATTTTTCTAGGCCATTCTACATTGCGATTGTTATTGCGTGACCGAATAATACTTTCAATTACAAAACAATTTGATATTATCGTAAGAATTAATATGGATGATAAGACATAATTTTTTCTCTAGGAAATAGTAATAAATAGATAAAAGTTTCATGTAGGTATAAATGATTTTACATAAAAGTAAACATAAAGACAATGAAAAAAAGGATAGCAGTAAAGTACAAAATACGCCGTTTCAGTTCCAAACTCCAGGCATTTATTTTTAATTTAAAAAACAAAACTTAGGTCGATGAATAAATGACATCACAATTAAGAACTTTATATTGGACCACCTCTCTGAGGTTTACGATATCGATGACAAAAATAGCTTTTTAATTCGATCCACAATTTCTAGAAACCGTAACAAATATCTATCTATATATATAGAAATGAATCGCTAAATGTGTTGGTAAGCGCCTATCTCAATAACGCCTAGACCGATTTCGCTAATTCTTTTTTTGTTGTGTTTATTATTGTCAGGAGAAGTTTCTTATTAAAGAAAAAGTTTGCAAAATTGCGCTGAAAATTATGAAATTGAAGAATACTCAACCACCAAATTAAGTAATCCTGACTTTTGTTACGATAGTGATTTGTTGGATTCATCTCCACCCCTAATAATACAAAGGGACCGGGAACGGACCTAGGTATTCACGCGGGTAAAACCGCGGGGCATAGCTAGTACAAAAATAAAAACATTCTATCGAATCAACAACCACCTCCGTTTAAATTATGTTTAAAATTATATTTCTAGTTGATTAAACATATCGCAGCAGCTATACTCAATTCATAAAAACATTATTTTAAAATGAAACAATAAATAAAACCTTTTCCAAGATACCTATAAGTTTATTGGCTGGACATTTGGTCACCCAGCATGGTATTCACCTCATGATATATGATGGCATGTTAACTGCGCGGAAGTTCAGCATTTGTGTAGGAAGTCGTAATTTTATGTCCAGTGCGCGCAGAATAAATATGATAGTGTTTTGTTGTGATGTTTTTCAATGGAACCGCCTGTTCATATTTCCTATATTTTTTGGTACATTTGTTTGGGTGCTGCAGATTTTATGCTGGTAAAATATAATGACGTCTTAGTGATTTAGTTATAAATCAGAAATTAAGAATAAAATATTTATCAAGTAATTATGTGGTTTTTAAGACACTGTTTTCTTTTGATTTTAAATCTATATGTATTCTGATTCTAGGATAGTAACATAAAGATCCTTACCAACCTTCTTACCTAAAATTATAGTGTCACTCAATACTTTGTTCCAAAATGCAGGGTTTTACCCCACCTCTGCTTAATTCTTTGATTATAAATCCGATGAGATTTACCGTCATGATAAAGTTCTATCGAAATCTCACACATAAAGTTCACATACCAAATAATACACAAAAAAGTACCAATTTAAAAACAAAGAAATAAGAGGTAAAGTGTTAAAAGTTTCTCTCGCTGAAATTATACAAGACGCAATCACGTTGTACTTTTAGTGTTACGCTCGGGGCTATAAATCTGCAGTGCTAGTTGTGTGAAGCACTTAAGACTACTACTATTTATGTAAAATACTAGTAGGGTTTTTTTTTTTAAATGCAGCGTATTAATTTTATTATGTAAAAAGCAAGCGACAACATGAGATTTAAAAAAGAAATTGAGTTTTACACATTGTCCTCCTTGCATATGGTTTACTGATTTTTTCTATGTATCAAATGCTGGCATCGTTTTACTCTTATGAATTCCAAGGTAGACTTTTCTTTGTTAGGTAAATGAAAAAAAAATCGACATAAAAAAATAAAGTAAAAAATAATATTTAAATTATAACCAATTTATGAGAACGTAACGAACCTAATTAAAACTTGCATTGCTTATTGTTTTGAACATAACAAACAAAAACTTTCGGCCACTGCTACTAATTAATTTTGAAAAATAGCTTTAAACAGCGAATTGTTTTACACGACAGAAGTAGGCGTTTGTGCCGCCTGAAGGCGTCCTTTGTGATAAAGTGACCAGCTACTTACATTGCCACCTGTATACAATTAGTAGTGTGAACTCCTTACAGGTGCTGTTCAAACAGTTAAATTTTAAAACAGGGTTTTATGTAGTACATCAAATTAACTCACAGTAGAAAGATAACAAAATAAGATTTATTTTACCAGTCAGTTTAACTAGAGTATTTAATAACATCTTGTGACACATTTTTTTATCACTATTTTTATATAATTAAAGCTCTCGTGCCCAGCAGTAGGACACAAAAGGTTAAAAAAAAGGAAAAGCTCTCGTGAGAAGAAATATTAGTTACATTTTTTTTACGGTTTGGTTTTAGCTCATAATCCTATGAGGGCTAAAAGTTATATTCCTAGAATAAGAATAAAACTTAAAATTAATAATTTTAAAGAACCGGATTTTACATACGATTTTACATACATTCAGGTTTAATATTTTAATTTATATAATCCCAATTTCACCGAAACAAGGTGTTGAAGCTCTTAAAAACAATTACGTAAATAAAAGTAGTTCTCTCGTGACGCCTGAGGCAATAACTCAGACGCTGTCCACTTTGCGAGGTGACCGGCTACTTACCGCGCCACCTAACGTGTTTCACCTTTAAATTTAAACATTTCCCTTGAGTAGTTTCGTTTTATGATAAATACGAAACTTTTAAAGTGTAAGGAATTTTGTCATTGTATATAAATTGTAGTGTCGAGGGGCTCGTGGCTAAGTGTAAGCCGTACAGTTTGACCGATAATACAGGTTAAGCCGCGCTCGCCGCGGTTGGTCCGTGGATGGGTGACCATTTGTGAATATCGATTTCATACCGAGACCCCTCCGTACCTCGGAATGCACGTTCAGCCGTCGGTCCCGACTGTCATACGATGATCTTTGGCAGACGTTAAGTCAATTCTGACAATCAGTCTTATCATGGGATACTGTGTTTACCCAGTAAAATGGGTTGTGGAGGTCAGATAGGCAGTCGCTTCATGTAAAATACGGTATTCAGCTGAATCCGGTAAGACTGGAAGCCGACCCCAACATAGTTTCGTCATGTAAATTTTAGTGTCAATATTATGAAAGATAGAGTTCTTCTATTTTCCAAATGAAGTTTAATATTAGATGTTTTTTCAAAGACATCGCATTATCAATATTTCCCGTTCAGTTGCCATCTACTGCATATGCTAAAAACTATACCATATATACAAAAAAACATCATCCAGGAAAAATGAGAAAAGGCATTAAAAACAAAACAATAAACTTATAAATGACTTGTCTAACAGCAATCTTCCAGCATCAACGACGAAACATCAAAACCAAAAAAAGTAACACCCGAATAAAGGTTTCTTTTGTTTTTATGCTCATCAACGTGCTTAATTACTTGTTAAGGAAAAACAGAGAAAACAGAGCACAGGACAGTTTCCTTGTTTCCCAAACTGAATGCATTAGCGGTCCCTCTTTAAACGTAAAATGTTTAGCGACGCAATTAAAAAACAATTTATTTTGGGCCGTAATGAAAATGTGGGGTGCTATGTGTTTCGCCTGTTGCTTGTGGCCATAGAAACCATACAATGGTAATATGTATAATAAGGTAAAATAGGTGTATAAATAGGTGAACCTGTTTTTAGATGTCAAAATTTTTAATTTAGCTGTCACAGTGCAACTTTCCGCTATATAATAGTACTTACTAGGTCGGTAGGATACTAATAAAATTGGGTCGTAAATTAAAAAAAAAAAGTAAACCCAAAAATAATAAATTAAAAATTTCCATTTCGTACCTTTTTGTAACTTGATAACCATGCCTTGTGTTTACATAAACTCTTAAATAAATAAATCAATTGAATGAAATACTTATAAATGTTACAGAAATCGCGTTGAAATTATTCCAATTCCTGTAATTAGAATAAATATAGGTAAAATAATTACTGATTTTGTGAGTGAAAAAAATAATCTTAATAGTTATAAATTGGTCTGACTAAGACGAATATGTTACCTGTTCTAATTTCTAAAACTAGAAGCACAACAAACAAATAACCTCATATCTCGGGGTTAGACCGCAACGCTTCTTGGTAGGAGCCCTAACTAATGCAAGTAGTGGCAGCTCATTCATTGAAAGCATTCACTTGCACTAGTGCTTGAAATCTCCAGCAAAGGTAAATTAATTCCTCGCAATATTCTCTTGAAATATTAAGGCAGGAGAATAAGCTAGACAAGATGGATTTGATGAAGGATTTGTTTTTATTTAACTAGTTTATTATTAAGAACACACACGCCCAGATCGCAAACTATACAGAGGCTTTATTAAGGCAACCAGACAACTGATAAACATAGTTTTTTTTTCTGAATACATACATAATATAGATAAATTGCACCCAGATACAGAACAAATGATCATGCCCATCACACAATGATTTTTTTGGATGGGAATCGAAACCACAACCTTCGGTTTAGCTGTAAGGGTCACTAACCACTAGCCCAACAGGCCAGACTAAAGTTTTGATTTAGCAAACTTGATGACCCAGAGATGGGTCAAAACTTGAAGGGACTTAAGGAAGTTGGGAACTCCACTCGAAATCGATATGCAGTCGATCGATTAATAGCCAATCAGTTTGATGAAATTGAAGCCTCGATTGAAATAGTTAAGTATCGTCGGGCAGTTCAAAGCGGTTGTTCATGCATTACTTACGGTTGCCATCACGAAAATTAACTTTGTATTCACAATGACGGGATCCACTAAATTAATTTTAGTAAAGTTAGTTTCACAGAGAAATTCTGTAAAGGGCCAATTTACCCCGAAGCGAAGGCTTGGTTCAGAATGTCTTCAAATGACTTCAAGATGCGGAGTTGAGGCGTTTTTGGTTTAATTTAAAAGAGCTTTGATGATTTACTGGCTTTGGAACGGCCAATGTCACTTCCCACTGAACCACTTACAAAGTTTGAATATTTAAAGCTCACTCCGTACAAATAGCTTCTGGGGCAGATTGTGCCGTTCTCGGACTTTGTGTACTAAAATACGGTAGTATAAAAGAAATACCTAAACTTCATAGTGCTTAAATGGAGCTTCACTTTCTTAGACAACAACGGTTGATGCAAGGAAATTTAAGAAAAAGAAAAGAATGAAGATTTTAAACAGGCTTAAAATTATTTAGTTTCGTAAGACAGTATCAATAAAAACCTTAGAGTATAGATAACAAACTAAAGAGTGAGCCTATCAGTGTATGAACCGTGAGCACTAGTATGAACTAGTTTTATCGTAAATTTTGTATCAAGACGGAGCGCACCGTTTTAATAAAACTATCTAAAACCTTAATATTATCCTAACAATGTCGAAACCATCGATATTTTCGCATATAAGTCTGTCGTTGCGCGAAAAATAACTTTAAATCAGTAAACGAATGTACTAGATACAGACAAAAAGTGCTCTCGCTTGGCACGAAGGAAAACTAGCGATACTATCGGTCTATAGTTATCTATAGTCTAAGATAAAAACGTTTATTTCAAGGTTCAATGACTTTTAGAAGGCGATCTTTGCCTTTAAGACGAGAATTAATATATGCATGAAATATAATATCAGGTCCAAAATTGGTTGGTTGTTATCTTGGGACCAGATATTACCGTAAGTTCCATTATGTTGAACTTAACACCTTCCCAAACATAGTCTTCGGGGCCCACCTATCATGTAGCTGTTAATCACTGAATCGGCCCCAAGAGCCTCCAATTCTGTTATCAGGGTCTTAGCTAGACATAATCTCTATTGGACCAAGAACCCATCTTATGAATTTCAACCAGCGTAAAATGAGCTACCTCGTCCCGCTTTCATACCTCGCTTATCTTGTTAAGAAATTCTCACGTGAGAACAAAGGGGTAGGTATCCTACATGATAGAGCTCAATTAAAATTGGCAGGTACGTTAGCAAACTTAATAATTCAATTTAAATTAATGATAGGATGGTTATTGCTGGAACTATCGGCATGACCTGTCGTAATGAACGCATAAATAACGCAAACAACTAGTTACGTATTATTCTGTGACAATGGAACTACAGTTAACCTTTTTGTTAGATAATGCAGTGCGAACATGTTGAGTTTTATTTTTACACGACTGCCCAAAAAGGAGTGTTATGTTTTCAGGGTTCATGTATGTATGTATGTATGTATGTATGTATGTATGTTTGTGAGTTTCTTTATTCCACCATAACTTCTAAAAGGCTTGACCGATTTCAATGTTTGTGGTATCATTAGAAGCTTAGAGTTATGCCGAGTGACATAGGGTATGTAGACATTAAAAAATGGTCAAGTGTGAGTCGAAATCGCCTGCAAAGGGTTCCAAACGATATTTTTTTTTGTGTTGTGTCATGTTTTTTTGTTGTTCACTAAAAGGTATTAAATAAAAAATTATAATTAAAAAAATTAAAAAACACGCCTGCCATGTCAAAAAAAATTAAAAACAAGTCAAATATTTGCAGTCGGGGTCGGTTACTTGGAACAATTCATTACAGGTCCCCCGACTGCAAATATTTGACTTGTTTTTAATTTTTTTTGACATGGCAGGCGTGTTTTTTAATTTTTTTAATTATAATTAATGTTCGTTTTGGAATTTTATTGCAGTGCGGGAATTGTTACTTATCTCACTTTGCATTTAATTCTGTATGGCTCCAATATTCGTGTCGTTTGGCGAAAATTATGAGCTCAAGGGATTGTTATGGCAATGTAAAGCTTTTTTTGAACTTTAAATTATTTTTTTGGTAGTGTTTATAAATATTTTGGATGTACTGTGTGGGTTCACACAATGAAACCATAATATCGTTGTTACGAATACTGCATTGTGGCTGCGTTAACAGTAAAGGATTATGGACACGTACTATCTCATAGTTAGTTCTGTGAGTGAATATTTTATGAATATTCTAGCTGTCTGTACTGAAATAATACTAACACTGTCTTTTGGTTATACTTTGAGGTTATAGTAATAATAATATTATCGCAAGCAGACTGCTTGCGACCACGGCTTGTGTAACCCGGTCGAAACGTCAAGCCCTAAATGTATTTAAGCATGTACGCGCTAATCCCCGTTCTATAATATTACTATAAACATGCAGCGTGATAATTTAAAAGTTATGAATACTTTGAGGTTTTGTAAAGTAATTGTATATTTTCTACTGATGACAACCTATTATTTATAGACGAAGCTCTCTCAACATGAATTCAGAACTATAGAATCTAGTGTTACCCATATTTTTAAAATAAATTATCATTAGCTCAAGTTTGAGTTAATATAATTAATAGTTAGAGTAATTAGTTAATTACTCGTGTCTTATTTATTTTATCAGTCATCATATAAATTCAAATTAGTGCTATAATTAGTGATACAATTTATCCAATTTCGTGCTTGTGTATCCAAACACGCTTCCACGATGATTGCTAATAGTAACTGTTGTGCTAAACATCTTTAGACTCCATATTGATGTTTTGGGAATAACTAAGAGGAATTCGGGAAACGTAAACAGAATAACAATGTCAATATAACGCCCACAGAAGTTAGATTCGTTTGTTTGATCATTTAACTGTGAATGGTAACTATTTCAGCGAGAAAGTTAGTATAGGAGTTAATAAAAAATATTCTCGATCTGTCAATTTAAATTATTAACTTTTAAACTATTAACTTTTAAACTGCTGCATGTTTATTGATACAATTTAAATTGATGTTAAAATATTTTAAATACAATAAGCTTCATTCATGGGCAGGCCATATCGCTCGAAGAACCGATAACCGCTGGGGAAGAAAGGTTCTCGAGTGGCGACCACGAACCGGAAGACGCAGCGTTTCCAGGCCTCCCACCAGGTGGACCGACGATATCGTCAAAGTTGCGGGCACCCGGTGGATGCAATTGGCAAGTTGTCGTTCATTATGGCGTTCTAGGGGGGAGGCCTTTGTTCAGCAGTGGACGTCTTCCGGCTGATGATGATGATGATGATGAAGCTTCATTGCTAATACAAAAATAGGAACAGCTCGTAGTTTTCTCAGATATAAAAATCTTTGGGGGAATTCTGTGGATTTAATCCGAGCATTCAGAGCACAGAAAAAGTGTCTACGTGCAATATGTGGTGCTGACTACCTAGATAGCTGCTTACCCTTATTTAAAAAACACCGTATCCTGCCATTGCCCTGTCTCTACATATACGAAATTTCCATGTTTGTCTACAAAAACCCCGACCTCTTTATTAGAAATATTACTGTAACAAATAGAAATAGTAGATTCCCCAATAAATTATCCGTACCAAGCCAACGCACAACATTATATAGTAGAAATTCATTCTGTATGGCTATCAGAATTTATAATAAGCTTCCAAATGATTTAAAGGATCTTAACATAAATTCATTCAGAAGGATGTTATTTGATTTTCTTTTAAAGAAATGCTACTATTCTACTAAGGAATTTCTTGATGACAAGAACATTGTTATATAGTATTGTCGTATAGTGCAGTATAATTTTTAAGTACCTAGATAATAAGTTAATGTTTGTACACCGATTCGGTAGAATGTATGATTCTCTGCTAACCATAAAACATCTGTTTGTAACTACTCACTACATTCTAACAAATAAATGTTTTCTTCTTTCTTTCTTTCTATTTTGCGTTAAAAGGAAATCATAAATATAGAACGAGTAAATAACCACAATTTACCTCATTTAAAAAGTTGTTAGATAAAAAGTTTATTTTTCTATTTTCTATTTTTTTCTTAAAGCTTGTTATATCTTCAAACGTCATCTATTAAAATAATACACAATAAACAAACACTATATTATTTTCAACATTTAAAAGGAAAACCCCACGCTGCAGCTGTTTTGTTATCAACCATTCGCCATTAATTTGCTTCGAAGATAAAACGAAAACGTGCTTCTTTGTAATACTAAGATAGCTACATATAAACCGTCTAGTATCCTAAGACAATATAAGATGTACGTTTTAGGGAGCTTTTAGCTTAAACCGTGGTTTAGACTTTAGATAGTTGAGGTTAAAATGCGGGAATACTGCAGGGTGATGTACTGCGCCCGGTTAAGTGAATAAATCTAGTGTATTCAGTATGTGTATTTTATAGGTTATATTCGTGGAGTTGTATAGGTAAATAAATTAGTATCTGTTGTCTTGTTGTACCTGATGGTATTTGGTATTGCAAACTAACATTTGCCTAGATTTTTAATGTTAATTTCCACAAGTCACACTGTGTTTCAAGCTGGGTGTTCGATGCTCGTACCTTGAACTTTTTTTTGTATTTTTTTATAGTTTTGACTACCTCCGTGGTCGAGTGGCGTACGCACCGGTTTCAATGTGTCGCTAGCTCTGAGGTCCCGGGTTCGATCTCCGGACGGGTCAATGTAGAAACCAAAAATTTTCTACATTGCCTCGGGTCTGGGTGTTTGTGGTACCTTCGTTGCTTCTGAATTCCATAACACAATTAGTGCTTTAGCTACTTACTTTGGGTTCAGAGCAATGTATGTGATGTTGTCCGCATTTATTTATTTATTATTTATTTATTTTATTTCATACATTCATAATCTTAGAGTTTTGTTAAAGTAATAAAACCTGAATCGCTGCATGCTATCTATTTGAGGCTGCTAATCTGGCGGCACATAACAACAGTTTGAAACTTGTACTTGTGGTACAATTTTGAGCTCGAATTTCAATCATATTTATACAATTAGATACAAAGCTATCAATTCAAAAGATATCACATTTACTGTCACTTGATAACAAATCAGTAAATATACTCGAACAGAGAAACTGCGCAAACAATACATTGATTTAAACCCCAACTGTATCAGTAACGAATCAACATAATTCAGGCTTTCACGATATACCAATGGAATTTGTCCATTTTAATAAGTTTAATTAATAGATAGTGGTAAATTATAGCACCTTTCACGTTATCAACTGACGTATTTTCCATATTGAACGCTGCCTGATATATGATGTTTGATTTAATTATTCGGAGATTACCATATTCGAATGCTGTTATGTAACTAGAGCCTACCGTATTTAATGTGTTCAGGCATATAATATTTTTATTAATTAATTTAACTTTTATGTAATTTCGTACGTTTTAAAAGAATAATTCGCAAACAAATATATTTAAAATGTATAGCATGTTTCATGAATAAACTGTTTATGAGAAGCTTCTAATGGGCTACAAATTTTCAGTGACGATGATTTTTTTAGATAATTATGAATTATTTATTGCTATAAAGTGAAGTAAAGAGCCTTATTTTAATCTTCATGCGTTTAATCAAATGATTCAAACATTTAAAACATTATATTTTTTACACTAGGCACTTTGTATCAGTTGTCACTTACCCTGTAAAATTCCGACGTTTCTTTTATATACGAAAACAAAGCAATGAAATAAACGATTGGGTAACAAAGCTTTATGTAATAAACTCAGCGACAATAGTATTGAAACGGTTGACATATCTTCAATACCTTTGACACATTAAAAAAAAAGACGTATGATCCATACAAAACGTAAAAAACACCCATTACCAACTCAAAAAAGAAAAGTAAATCGGTCAAGTGTGAGTCCGGCTCGCATACGAATGGTTCCGTACCATCGTACAATATAATATATGGCACTAAATACTTTTTATCTATATTTCTTGTTATAGCGGCAACGGAAGTACACAGTTTGTAGAAATTTCAACTGTCTACCTATTACAGTTCATGAGATTCAGCCTACTGAAAGACAGACTGACAAACGGATGTACAGACAGCAGATGCTTAGAAATGGAGTGCCATTAGCACCCTTTGGTTACGAAACCCCAACAACGTACGATCGAACAAAACGAAAAGAGCACCGACCGAATATTCAAAATCGAACACAAAAAATTGAGCATAAATTTTCCGACAATGAAAACCGGTAAAGCTACCGAATACCTAAATAGCTTCCCTGAGGAATTTTAATATCTACCTTCAATCTCTGAAGCGATTACCCGCCAATAGAATTATTCTTTCTCTTGCAAAATAAAAGTGACTCCCTTCATTTCCATGGAAAGCGATCTGAGTCGGTCGCGTTTATTGAATTCAAATCACATTGGCTGCGACAAAGGACTTCGAAACATTTTAAGGTTTTGTATCAAAATAGTGGTCGTTACTCACAAACAATAACTATTTTTGGACTTGTAAATAATCGATAATAATTTTAATCTCTTGCTCTATTCTGTTGCATATACCTCTTTATGTTAGTAGAATGCTTCTGCATCGTCATGCTATATATTGAAAAAATAATTAAGTTTTTACCACGGTCTTTTCCATTTTTGTATCAAACTTCAAAATTGAATATGATTAATGTAACAACCATAAGGAAGAAGTGTTATATCAGGTGAATAATTTTATTATTGCATTATGAAGTCAAAAAACAAATCATGATTCATATAAATTTGATCATTTCAAAGTTAAAATCTATCCTATTTGAAAGCAACAACAAAACAACATCAAAATATTCAAAACATAAAAATTGGGCAATCAGAAGGTAGTTTTACAGCTACATGAAACATTGAAACACAATATTCTAATACGGTCCTTACAAAATAATATAGAATACTCATATTCTAACAAGAAACACGATACGACTGACATCACTAAATAAATTTTAGCCATCCCGTTTATTGGCCAAAGTATGCAGAACTTAGTAACTACTCAAACTGGACTTGATGACCTAACTCTGACGTACCTACCAGTAATTACATTTATTTTATAGACTAGCTGTGCCTGCGACTCGTTCGCGTGGATGACGAAACTTATCAATGAGTTTTTAACCGCAAAATTAAGTTTGTTTTGTATTGTTTATACTTTTCCGGGATAAAAACAACCCAGTGTGGTGCCCAGGATAATAAAGAATAATTATACCAAGTTTCATCTTAATTGAACCGGTAGTTTTTGCGTGATACCTGAACAAACAGACAGACAGATAGACAATTTTTTTTTTTTCACACTTTTGGATTCGGTGTCGGTCATTTATTTTTTTGATATTTTCAATGTACAGAATTTTCACTTTTACAGATTTATTATAAGTATATATTAATTTACTATATTTAATGTACCTACGTTAGTTAACATTAATAGCATCACCTTGAAGTGAAACCACCGGATCCAATATTATGCTGTATAAACGTAATTATTATGTTAATTTAGCTATATAAAATCTAGGTGTATTACTTTTGTGAGTACTTTTATGCAGGAAAATGTAACAAACGTTAAAACTTTCACGTTGAATGTAGGTAACTAACTTATTTCAAACCTGTGCATTCTTGCAATTAAAAAACATAAAATCAGGCTGTTTATCTCAGCCCAAACATTAAATATTGTAATTCGATTACAAGCTCACAAATTAACCCAGTTTTGTCCGAAACTAGGCAAGGTCATAGCAAATCTCAGTGTTGACCTACAGAACAAGGTATTAGCATAGAACAACAAACAAGACTATCCAGTTGTAATTAAATGTCAAACTGTGAAAAGAGAACTAAAACAATTAGTGTGAGTCCCAGTGTAAGTCATGAATGGGATACTGGTCTTTTTGCTTCTATTTTTTTCTTTTACCTTTTAAAAATGTATTGCCTATTTATTTGTTATTAATTTTATATTTTATATGCTTAAACATGGTAAAATTAATGGTGTTAAAAATAAATTCGATTTTATTGAAATTCCCAACGAACGAAGTGTCAATTAATGACAGAATGTATTTTATTTTTCAATGTTGTGTAAGCTTTAGAAAACGAAAGAAAGTGAATTTTTGCTGTTTTAAAATCAATTTTAGTTTAAAGCGATATGTAAAATCGTTTTAAGATAATTACTGAAATGTGAACTTACAAATTTTAATGTGGCCTGAATGTTTAAGCATCTTTAAAATTAGTCTTGCAAAATAGCATTGTCGGCAGTAGCTAGTCTTATCGGTAACAACGTAATTTACCTTTGCATACGTTTATGAGCGTTGTTTGTAAATAATAACCTTCGTATATTATTAAAGAATATAACTTTCATAACCACAATTTAAAATCTTATATATAAAATTCTTGTGTCACAATGTTAGTTACCATACTCCTCCGAAACGGCTTGACCGATTTTTATGAAATTTTATATGCATATTCAGTAGGTCTGAGAATCGGCTACTATCTATTTTTCATACCCCTAAGTGGTAGTAGGTAGGTAGGTACCTAGTAGGCAGGTGCTAGGTAGAAAAAATTGCATTGCAACGCATGCCGGGTACAGCTAGTTTCGAATAAGTAATTTAAGTGGCTTTCAGGAAACGCAGTAAAAGTTTTTCAGTATTTGTTAGAGAATTAAGTTTTTGCGAAAATAATTATGTTATGATATTAAAATATTTATTTTGTACGTGTTTAAGGATCTTGGCAAACAAAACATCCAACAGGAATAGACTTTATAAATTTGATTTAAAAGTAAGTTCACAACGAAATTGAACCATCATTTAGTACCAATATTTTTAAAGAATTAGTTTAAAGGTTGTGTCCTCATAATTCTTTCTTCCTCATAGTTTACAAAATTAAACATTTATATAAATAAATGCATACACCTTACAAAACATATTATAATAAAGTAAATAAAAAAATCTGTATGCTATGTATGAGACCTCGAAAAGTAAAAAAAATAAAATAAAAATATTTAAAAAAAGAAACCTGTTATTTTGAGGCATTTCTGTATCCAATCTCTTTTTAATTGGACCACACACCCAACTGCTACGAGCATTTGATTAACTTTGACGCACAATCAACTTGTGTACACGTATTTTTTAATGAGAAATGTATGAAATTTTATTGCGCTGTAGAATATTAAACTGCAATTATGACTGCTGTTTACTTTTTTATAGCTTTGACATAAATTAAAATATACTTTTTAGTTTTTTTTATGTTAAAAATGTTAATTTATTGAATTAAAAAAACCAAACTGGGCCAAGCTAGTACTCGATTCATTGCTAGAAAGAAAGTAAGAAACAGTAAATTTGGAAAGATAGCTGAACTTAGAACTCATTTACTAACTTCGGATTTTAAATCAGGAGTAAAAATATTCATATATGTTTTTAAGTTCCTAAGTAAGCTATTCCAAATTTAAACTAAAGATCGTTAGGGTTTGTCTTCAATAAAATAAAAAATACTAGTATCTCAATTCAAACACATTCCAATTTCAAATCAAACATCCAGCAAACCTGTACACTCACACGCATTCAAAAATCAACCTTCTGGCAGATCATAATAATATGCAAAACATACTACTAGTACATTCAAAATCCAAACATCACTAACATAAAATTATTATCCAATAAAAAGCGTTCTAATCCGTCAAGTCGCCAGCAAATCCTTTACAGCTAATTCCCGGGCGACTGTTAAACCTAGTTTCGTTGAAACAATTACCCCGGGACGTTGTCGTGGCAAGTTAGAGCTCTGATTAAACCGAGACCACGGCTCGCACCTCGTCAGTACTTTGTAACTGACAGAACACTGGTAAGGCTTGTTATGAAAAATTGTTATATTTGCGTATCTGTTTGTTTGAGATTTTTGGGTTTTGGGTGGATTTGGTATTTTTTTGTACAGTTGGTCGATTACAGCTGTAAATAGACAGATGTTAAGGTAATTTAAAAATATAATCAGATGAAAATATTATTATAATTTGCATTGATACCTATTTTGCTATAACTAAAACAAGTTAATTTCATGGGAAAATGCGTATTTCAAAACACGGTCAGCTACAGAAAATTATTTCCGGTTATTTATTTCAAAGACTTCAGTGTCACTAAACATAACATAACATACCATCACGCCTGTATCCCCGAAGGGTTAGGCAGAGGTGTACTAATGTACACCCACAGTTCGCCAGTATGTTTAGGTCCCATGTAATAGGGGGCGAGCCTATTGCCACTAACCGGGCAAAAATCCAAACTCCGACCTGCTACTGAGAATTTCATACAAAAACCCAATAACACCTTGGTCGACTTGGGAATCGAACCCAAGACCTCTAGCGTAGCAGTCGCGCTTAGAACCACTAGGCCAACGAGGCAGTTTCACTAAATTTATTGATCAATTCCACTGCATCCATTACAATTCAAAGAAATTCCAATTAATAATACCTATATAATTTTAACTGTCAACTTTTTACCCAAAGACAGTTTACAGTACTAATGTTCACAAAAAGCTGTCTTAATGGAAGGTGAAACAAATCCACTGAACTATTACTATTCTTTGCGGTAAGCTTAAGTTGCAAATGATTCTGAATCCCGTCTTCTCTAATATCCCAGGTGTCAGCTTAATATTAAAAGCGTTTACCATAAAAAATAAGAGAACCTTACTTTCTGGGAATAGTTTCTGTGATATTAAGATTTGCAAGAGAAAAGTTTGTGGAAGTACCTGGATTTGTGACTTAGTTGCATAAGTTTTAAGATTTTCTAGGATTTGAAGCTAAAATGTTCAGTAACATTATTTACATGACTTAAAAGTTTACGAAGTTCACATAATTATTTCATGAAGTTTTTAGGTCACGACTAATGACAACCATATGGAATTGTATACATAAAAATCACTACTTGCATAACACAATCACACGACCATGTTATCCAAAAGACTGACAAAAATATTTATTTTTATTTTTTCAGAGAGTTTTGTTTTTCATTATACATTTATTAATTGCATAAGTTTACATACAACAAAAAAATATAAGTATCTTAAAATTATTCATAATTACCAATCCATACAAAAAATCTAAAGAAAATACACCATTTCGTTTTATATATCCTCAATTCATATTTAAAATGTTGAAAACACTTATCCACTCTAAATATAGCTAAAACCCTAAATCTACTATAAATCCGGACCGATACAGCATCCAGATTCAAGGTCTTAATTAAAGGTCAGACCCTCAGTTCGCCTTTAATCCTCATAGTACTAATAAACCCGCATAGTTTGAAATGTTTCGGTATAAGGAAATTTTCCCTCACAAAGTCGCAAACTGACCGGTCTGAAATGGGCGATAAAAATTCTATTACGAGTTCCATACGTCCAAACTGTTAATCGTTGTGTGAAATGTTGGAACGATTATGTAAGTTCATGGTCCTAGATTTTAGTTCGTTTTTATACGGGATGGTAAAGTTTATAACTTACTCTAGCGGTGGAAAATTTGTCTTAAAATCCGGAGAGGAAGACAGTTTTTACGATCTTTGGTGCATAGTACCTGTGCATGTTGCATGTGGGTTAAAGCTACTGAAATGTTGTCTCCAGATTGTGTAACTGTGGTATATGTTCAGGCTACCTTGGTTAAAATGTAGGCCAGTTAAAATAGAATTTATTTTCTTCATGATCAGCTATATTGGTCATTTTGTAGCATACATATCATTATACGGAGCGACTGATCTTTTATCACACATATTACTTATCATTGCTTCCAAATTTCAAACCCCGTTAGACAAAAGACAATCGTGCACCTATATCACTTAAGTAGTAGGTCGAAAACATCATATAAGAAATAAATTACACCACAAATGGTATACAAAGCTGTTATTCTTCTCAAGATCCAAGTATTCGTAAATAACCCTCAACGATACGGAGAAACTGCACAATTCGTTTTTGTCAAACACAGTGTTACGGGAGGTTGATGAGTGAGCGAGAGAGAAATATTTCTCAATATACGAGTGTACGGGCTCTAGACAAGACCGGAGTGTGTCGGTGAGTAATATTACGTTTCGTTACATTCGAGAACGATTTCTGGATCAGGTAAAAGTTGATACAAGATTTTTGGTTGAATATAGTCAAAATGGTTTTAAATCGAGTGGCGGTTTTGACAAATTTAAGGGGTAGTCATTTAATCGGCAATTAAACATTTATTATCATAACTTGCGAAAAATATTTATTCGGTTTGTACCATGATGATGCAATCAAATACACATAAATTAATTAAAAATTGGACCAATGAATTTTATCCCTCTTTCTGAGTCATTTTGTGAAATTTTCTCCTTCCATATTACACTTTGCATATTAGACGGAAGAATTTAAAACTAACAATTTCCAAAAAACCTTGATTTCTATGAAAACAACCTCATACCAACCTGCATGTCAACGACTTCACCAAACCAAGAACATCCACGTTATAACCACAAAAAGTTTCCCCGTCAAACATTACGGAGAATGTTCTTACCTAGCTCCTATTCCGATGTTTAGTTTTCTTTAGCTTCCTTTCTTAGCAAACTCGTTTCAAAAGTTTCTCTTGAATCCCACTGTTGGCAATTTTACACATTTCACAGAGGCTCAATACGGTCCAATAAAGGCGGGAAAGAACAGCCGCTAGATTCAGGTGAGGACTTAGTGGCAACATTCTATTTTTAAATACCAATTGTTCTTCTATTTAATTTAAAAAAGTCTTAGGTCTCTACTTTAAAGTTTCAACATAGAATTCTGTCATGAAAAAATGGCTTCTTTATTCAAACATTTAATACAGGTGAGGGATTTTTCTTTTTTTTGCTAACTGCTGCAGTATGTGACCTTATTATTGCTAAGACTATGTTTACTACTAACTACTCGAAAAAGACTTATGTTTATAGAGTGATTTGTAACAATACACCCAATAAAACAAATACAATCTTACTTTCGTATAAGTCGTTTTCAGAAAAAAAGACATTAATCGCATTATATACAACTACGTATACAGAACTACAATACCCAATCAGAGCTAAAGAAATAACATAAATAAACCACATTACAACTCTGTAAGGCGCACTAATCTATATACAAAGTCTCTCTTGATAATAATATATGCTCGCACGATATCCCTAGTGGAACATCTTACAGGATTTGTGGCATACGATCCTCCATACTGTTTACCCTCACTTAAGCCTGTTAATATTATCAGATTAGAGCTACAGAAATGGTGAATTGACATAACTAGTATTAATAGTGTATGTTATTTGAGATCGTGTTGTTTATTGAAATGCTTAAATATTTGAGTGTATGTTGAAGGTTAACGTTTGCAAATCGATGTTATAAGGTCTGGGATTTTATTTGAGTTCATTGTCTTCAATACTTTGGATTATCATTTTACGTTTTTTTTGCAGGCTCTGTTTTTTTCTGAATCATTATTATAATCTAAAACTCTCTTCACATAAAAATCTGAGATTTAAATCAGGACATGTAAAAAAAACGCATAAAAATTTACCGAACAAACATCTACTAAGCAAGAAGAAATACATAAGAATACAACGGATAAAGAAGTGAAAAAAATAATGTGAAGTAGATAATTTTAAGTTGTTAAAAAAATAAATCAATGCACAAGTCGATAGCCACTATGTCCGCTACCTTATAAGGGGAGGTTAGGAGAAACGGGACGCTTCGGAACGCCCGAACTTTGCGCTAAAGGTGACATATGCACCTTAACAGCACTGGAACTTATTGTGGTTTCCATTTACTGATTGAAAACGCTTGTTGTTTTGTTATGAATATTCGACATGCTGTGCTGGATTTCCGAGTGAATTAATGTGGAAGATTTCGACAAATGATGGACTGGTTGAAGAGATTTCAGTGTCCTGTTTAGATTTTTGATTAATTATGTAAAGTATGATAACACTCATTTTTACAGATTATATCGCGGTTTATTTTAGTTCCCGACGTTTCAAGGCCTTTGCATGTGTCATGGTCACGGTCAGACAGTTTTATCGTGTCTAACATTTGCGTAAATTTTAGAAGGCAGCAAGTAAAGTACCTTTTGAAAAGTTATTAATAAACACATAAAATATCTTTATTTTGCGTTTCGATAGTTATATTTTTTCCGTCAAAGTGTCGATCAAAACGTTGTTTAAGATATGCTTCAGCTCTATATTGAGGTCCAAAGGGGAGGTCAAAAGGTGAGCTATAGTTTGGGGATCAGCTTCCCAGTTGCACTTTGTCACCTTAGCTTAAATGTATCCTGAACCTACTTAAGCTGGATTTATGTACTGCCTTATACAGTTTAATATTGGTTTACAAAATTCTGAACATAATATTGAAGTCGAGTTTATTTCGGATAAAATCATTATTAAATCGAAAGATTATTAATTCATTAAACTTGGTACTTTATATAGATTCTTTCAGGAAAATTTATTTGTAAAATTTCTGGAGAATTATAAATATTTGTATTGTATATTTGAAATAAGCAAACCAGTAGACACATTCATGACGAATCTTTTCACATAATTTTCATTTAAAGTTCCATATATTGGACCAGACTAAGCAAAATTCCGCACTATTACTCACTATTTCATATTAACAAAGTTGAGCACAACGGGTGCTGTATTGACCATTATTTGCACCAACTATTTTAATTTTCCACTACAATCACCGCTTTGGTCGCTACTTCAACAATGTCGTTTGTTAAAGCGGTAAGCGAATGATTGTAAACGTTATTTTTTAATACTTCTAGGAATATAATAAACTACTAACAAATTGCAAACTACAACAATTATTAATTTTTGTATACTTTTTGTATACCCATTGTGATTACGGTCTCCTTCACTTTGTTGTATAGTAAGTACTAGCTGTGCCCCAAGGTCACGTGAGTACCTTGGTCCCATTCAGAATTTTATTCAACCACTATCTTTACAAATTATAGCCTATGTGTTATTTTGATGTATAAGCTAAGTTATTGTACAGTTTCATTAAAATCCATTCAGTAGTTTTTGCCTGAAAGAGCAACAAACATCCATACATCTAAACAAACTTTCGCATTTACAATATTAGTAAGGATTGTATCTACTTACAATTAATTCTTAGTAATTATTACACAGGAAAATAATTTCCAAAAAAATCTTAAAACAAAAGAAAGCGTAAATAGCAAGTTAAATTATGTATATCCGGCCTGCAACCTCTTAGCGTCCATATTACTTAAACGAAACATAAACAGACAAAAGTACTTAATTTATTAGGGCCATTAATTTATTCTAGTGCAGACGAAACGAAATTATTTTGTTTCAACAATCTAGCGACGCTTGCAACAATAGCATTTCTTGTAAGGAAAAGATTAAGGAGTATTAATTTTAATGTTTTTTTTATATGTTAAATAAAAAAAAAATTTAAGTATTTTTATAAGTTTGAAAAATAAAATATTTTTTTGATTGTATTAAACCCATGAACATACCCTTCGGAACACAGGTAATTAAAATGGTTACAAACATGAAGATTTCAGAAAGGAAAACAAGATTTAAGTTGATATTTTAGTCCACATAATTTAAAATGTCTTGCATGGCGACTTCAAAAATTCCTGCTATCTACAAAATATTATGATGATAATATAATGTTTTAGCATAAAAGAAATAATTTTCTTTGGTCGAATTCATTTACTGCCCCGTAAAACCAAACCTGTGAAGCGAAATTTGTAACTCTAAAACCCTGTACCCCAAACTGATCGAAAAGACTCTAAAGGTAACCCATTCAATACGAAAGCCAAGTCTGTTGGTTTGAAGTGCCAACAAATTGCCAAAAACGTAATACCTGATCGCACATAGAAATCCAATCACCTTCTGTAGCCATCAATCTATGTGATAAGTGTGCGGCCAAAACGATCGCACGTCTGCCCTCCATTTGGGAAAAGCTTTTAA
This sequence comes from Autographa pulchrina, assembly GCA_905475315.1. Lineage (NCBI taxonomy): Eukaryota > Metazoa > Arthropoda > Insecta > Lepidoptera > Noctuidae > Autographa > Autographa pulchrina. The sequence continues at coordinate 12,094,247 of FR997771.1, read as the reverse complement.
GGGTTGGGCACTGTAGTCACTTCCTATGTATTCATGAGGTAGACTTATTAATTAAGTACCTATGAAAGGTGTATAGTTGGATAAGTTTATTGCGTATCACTGTTAACTAAAGCATGGAATCTTGACCAAAAATTAGACCAACTTACGTATGGAAACGAAATAAATAAATAATTTTACTGAATTAGTAAAGATAGTAAAGGCTAGTAAAAAAAAAAGTTAAGATTTCTTTTTAAATGTCTGTTTTAATTTTGGTGCTAATACACATTTTTGCATCTCGCAGATATTTCGTTATATACAGGGTGTTAAGAAACCCCTGTCCAACCCGTGAAGGTGTTATTAGGTATCGAAATCTGATTAAGAAAAAAAAAACTTTAAACTTAAATTTTTTTTTTTCTCAAAAGTTGAGAGTTATTAGTCGGCTTTGTCACCTAATTACCAAACAAAAGACCCCCAAAAATACCGACGATATTGGTGTAGTAGTTTTTGTTTTAATCTCAAATTTAGGGAATTTCGGGGCAAAAAATGGATCCATTATTATAGTTTCTATCATGAATTTTCCAAATTTGATATTTTATTTGGGCATGTGATTGTGAACCCTATATCAACCTTTCGGGTCGGACAGGGGTTTCTGAACACCCTGTATAGGGATTTGTATTGGCAGATATGCGGAAGAAACAGGTATTTTTTATCTCGTCAGAAGAAATGTGAAAATGTGATGTAATTCAAGTTACGTAATCACATTCTCAAACAGAGTTAAAAAAAGCCTCAGTACTAACATTTGAAATCAAAGCAACGAATGGTTCAATCATAAACCTTCGTGCCAATATGAAGCCGAAATAGCAAATGAGAAGTACAAACGCGTATCTCAAATATGAGATGATTCCCAAATGGAAAACATTCCATGTTTGTAGCTACTTTGATTTTACATGACTTGGAAATCCAAAATATTTGCTTAGACATGTTTAATGATTTTACGAATTTTGGAGGTTGCAAAAGATCACACAGAAATCTCGTGGCATCATAAATTTGAAATCTTTTAATATCTCGTTTCTATGTAATATAGTACCTATACATTTTTTTTATATTAAAAATTTTTGGTCGCAATGTTATTTTTAAAATTAAAACAACAAATTAACGTGTTTTATTTCTTTGTCGACCATAGAATTTCAAAGTAGATAAACAAAATTTATCAGAACTCCAAGTCAAAATTCTCATAATAATTTATCGCACCAAAATCGTCTGGTAGAACTATTAAAAAGTAAATTAAAGTTCTTTATGTGAATTTAGAGTATGACGAGTATTAATACAACTTTAATCCTTGAGGAAGTTTAAGACCAATCTCGTATGTCTCAGTTTCCGTCGACACCCTTATGTTACAATTTGCAGTTCCTCGAAAACCATCTTAAAGAACAAGTTTTTGAAACTTGGAAACTCATCATTGGTGGTTCAGAAGTTTTGCGAGCGAAAGAAGGATAGTCTTTAAAATAAATTTGATATTAAGATTATATTTTGAACATAATTTGAACTTTGATATGAAAATATAACAAAGACTTTTTTACATAGTTCTCTCAAATCTGTGTTAAATAATAACGTTTCAGTTCACTGTTAATAAAGAGACTTAAATAACTAGAAGAAGACGTAACGATGTCATTTGACGATTGTTTTAAAGAATAAGAAAGTAATATTTAAGATTGTAATCCAATAACGACGCTTTAAGAGGGTTACTTAATCGTCATCAAATAATCTAATCTTGAACTTCGTAATCATCCTTTTAGAAGATAAAAACGATTTCTCGACACAAAATCAGAGTTTCTCGTTAAATCACCTTCAGCGTTCATATCATCAAAACTAAAGGCTTTGGGAGGTAACAAAAGGACGTTGGAGGCGCAAGCAATGTCTGCCTCACGAAAATGTAGATATGCATCAGCCATTAACACTTGAGCCTGTCATTTCGCTTGGTCCTTTGAGGCGCCGACAGATACTCCGGTGGGTGTAGCAATTTTGATGAAAGAACATGGTTATTTTGGTAATAACCCCCGGGAATTGAACTATTCAGACGTTAAGCCCGATATTGAGGTCTTGTGAGTCCGGATTTTGGGCTTCCTTGAATGTGACCTGGATGATTTGAATCGCTGTGTAGCTTGAAAGTTTTAAGTGTTTATCTTTGTCTGCTTTTACTACTGTAAGGGGAGTTGAACGTTGCTTGCTGACTAAGCGCTAGCTTGTTAAGTCGAGCCGGCGGCGTGCAGCGCTTATTAAATACAAGACTGAAATAGCATTTATTTTCATAGAGTCGCCTTACACAAACTGACAAAGAAGTTTTTGTTCATATAATATCAAATGTCTATGTACAAACACATATAATCAAAATCATAAAAACATTTCCAGATTACGTAATTATATCTTAGTAGTCAGTAATAACACAGATATCGTTCCATTTAAACCAAAGGTTCTGGAATGTTCCCGGGTCTTGTAATTACGTCGTTTCGTAAGCGAATTTTGATCGCAGCTCGTCGTTATTAGTTTAACATCAGATCTCGCTACCTTCCAGAGTAATCTATGCAAAGCTAATAATATTGCACTTGAGCTTTTAATAGAAGGTACTAATAACCATCAAAATATCCTGAGAATTTCCTTTAATATACCAGTAACTGAGCTTCGTGCAGTTCAATAGCTCTTTTTGCGTTCAAAACCTACATTTTCTAGATAAAGCTGCTCCGATCTAGTTCAAATAGTATCTTTACACATGAATGGAAGTGAAACGTGGTTTACAGGACGTTGAATGAAGCAATTTTTGGATACTAGCCAGAAACCTCTTTGATACTGTCATGCAATGGAATTTGAATTTTATTTAAATAGCATTGTTGTATAGATTGATGGATTATAAGTTTGATGGCATTTGAAGTTTATTTGCGTCTTCATGTAGGCTGCAGTGTAGGCGCTCGTCAAAAAGTAACCTACCTACCTAAATATTGAGCTGATTTTAATTAATTAAGTTTATTGAATTTAAGTTTGCCTTTTTTATTTAGTTGCTATTTCAATAATTTTATAGGGAAATTGTAAATACATTGTCAATACATAAATCAATTTCTAAAAAAATAATAATTACACCATCATTTATACGTCATCTACACAAGAGGCCTAAAATAGACGTTCGCGTGAGCCTAAAATTTTTGCAATAGTGTTATTGTGAAGGTTATTTTTATTAAGGTTATGTAAGGCATAATGACATATTTAAACGAAACTTAAGCCTAGGATCTTCAAGAAAGTCTATCCGTCTCTACTTTTTATCTTAAAATGATAGAGACAGCATAGTACACTGAAGCAGTGACTTATAATGAAATGACATTACGTTTTGAGTCTTAAGCTACAACATAAATAAAATTTTCTTCTTTTCAATCCAATTATTTTTTTACTCAGTTTATAATATACAGGGTGTTAAGAAACCCCTGTCAGACCCAAAAGGGTGATATAGGGTTCACAATCACATGCCCAAATAAAATATCAAATTTGGAAAATTCATGATAGAAACAATAATAATGGATTTTGAAATGACCATTTTTTGCCCCGAAATTCCCTAAATTTGAGATTAAAACAAAAACTGCTACACCAATGTCGTCGATATTTTTGGGTGTATTTTCTTTCGTAATTAGGTAGCATCTGTGACGACGCCGACTCTCTCTCTCAACTTTTGAGAAAAAAAAATATTTTTGGTTATATTTTTTTTTTCTTTTTTTTTCAATTTTTCTCCACATTTTTATAATCAGATATCGATACCTAATAACACCTTCATGGGTCGGACAGGTGTTTCTTAACACCCTATATGTGTATGTTTAATTCACGTATATTCAATTAGTGATTTTATAGTTGCAAGCACAGTAAATTCAAGATTCATCATTAATCGATCTAATTTAATAGTGTTTGCCCTTAGTATACGCTACTACCGAGTTAATGAAATCATCCACTTGAATAATACATTAATTTAATTAATATCTGCGCAGTCGACTATTAATGTTAATAATGCATAGCTTGAGCGTGGAGCCTTCTCAAATCTGTGTATTGTTGCTAATTGAATGCATCTAGTTTCATTAATTATTTAATAAAGTTAACATTTTGGATTTTTTTTATATTTAAATGTAGAATTAATAAATCGACAATGCTTTTAAATTTCACTATTTACTACTTACCTGTGTTTCACAAAAAGCAGTTTAGCACTACGTCAAGATCTTATGATAAATGGTGGTCTGAAACTAGTAAGACATCTTCGATAACCTCATGTGAGAACAAAGAACAAAAAAAAAGAGAAAAGAGGCACTAGACGTGCCTCATATTTAATTATGTCTGTAAGTAATTAAATATTTTCATTCCCCATTTCTAGGTTTTTGCTTCTTCTTACACTTAGCAAAAAATACGCATTGATTGCCACGACTAGGCGACTGCTCAGTGGTCACTGTGAGTTTCAATTACAACCATAGTTTTAATATAATAACAGTTTTATTTAGTGCTTTATCAAAGAGTCCTAAAATAACTAAAGTACTTGTAGATTTATATCGTCACCCAAATAGCTTAAATTTAACATTGTGTTACAGTTACCCCTGCATTATATTTGACCACCATGACCGCAATAACTTTCCATTATATTTTGACGCTAGTAATCTTGATATAAATCAGACACCCACTCATAAATCAAATAAATACCAACAACGTGTAGAAAATAAAAATACACGACACAGTAAAGAAAGGAAACCATTAACAAGAAAAAATATATTAACAAAACATTTTGTCTTTTATTTCAAAAGAAATTCTACTCCTACTTAGCGAACTGAACTCACGATCTTATCTTATTATCAAAGGGATGTGTCAGTAAATCTTCCACAGAAGGAATATGTAAGAAATACTATTATTACACACCCGTTTTTCCTTTTGTATTTTTCTCGCATAATAAGAAAGAACCTCACTTACGACTCAAGCATTTTCTCCTTTCTAAATAAATTTTCATACGAGTTCGTGTACCTTTCATCAAGTTTCCATTGTAGTATAATTCTAAAAAAATTGCTCAAATGAAATAATACTCTTAAAAGAGTCGGGAAAAGAATTTACTTGTTCTACAACTATGGGTAAAAGACTGGACGACTTGCACACCGTAGTTTTCTTGATAAGTATGTTTTAATATTGTAGCAAATGTGTAATAAAATATTAAAAAATCGAAATTTATTAATTGTCTCGTCTATTATTATAGTATGTGTTGTATCAGTATAATAGCTTTTGCATGTTGTAGAGGGTGAAGTGGCTACTAGTAGTTATAAAAAAAAATAAAAAAATTGGAAACTAAAATGCCAGTGAACAGTGTTTACCTAAAATATTAAGTAATTGAATGATTTGGTTCGTTGCTGAAAAAAAAACTATCATTAGCTACAAAAATAATTTTAAATATAGAAAACTGAATTGTTTCCTAGAAAATGTTTGCGCCGTAGCAAGTACACAAGTTCTTCTATATCCATAGTCATAAATCCAAGTTTACTCCATCATTGCACCCAACACGGAAAATCGAACTCTCAAACTGTTCAAATTCCGACCGGCACATTTGCCTCTCGAAAATGAAATAAACGGTTCGGCTGTCGGTCGTAACGGTTACACTCCGGTGTGACATACGGCCGCATGAACACCGGCATAGCTTGTACCCTGTCAGAACCACACTGGCGCTGACAAAATAGCTTGTGCTTGGCTTTAAACCCACAAATGGAGACCAGGCTTAACCCTCTGACGTAGGTGAATAAAACACGCCGGATAATACCAAGTTATGAAATGAAATTGTTCTCATCATTTTTATATGCAGAAAATGTATTGTGTGACTTAGTGTCTCTGTGCACTGCTGATTAAACTTTTTGTGAGGTTCTCTTTGTTTTTGGAATGGAAAATGTTTGGCTACATGTATGAATTTAACTGATAAATCTGCGTATGTCTGTGGCATTATAACTGCGAAACGGGTTTACCAATTTATGTCTCCAAAATTCTATTAATTTGTCATGTCAGTACTGTACATAAAAAAACACCTTCTTATGCTACAACAATATACTCAAATAATTCTTCCTTGCACATTACCACTTGTTTTCGTTCTTAAACATCTTATAAACAATAAAAATATAGTATAGAGTCAAATTTCGCACTTAGAAAACCAAGAGGACATCTATTTCAGTAAGTATTCTTAAAGATAATTATGATGATTGACAAACTCAAAGTTCACATCAAACAGAGAATCCTTGTGTATATTGCCTTTGTAGGCGCGAAGTACACTCGATACCATCAAGTTAAAACACGAAGGGAAATTCCGAGCATATTTTCTCTAACCCTCCGATGATATTTTATTTAAGGATTTTCGTTATTTGCTACCAAATATTACATTATAAGTAACTGGAATTGGGAGAATTACATGAGACATATTTATTGCTTATCTTGCTACGTTATCATATTTGCGTTAATATTTGAAATTTGAAATAAATTATGTGTGTGGCTTGGATAAAATTAATGTATAACCGTTATCTAGGACTTACTTTCTTGGTATTAGATTTCTTATAAGTAAAAAAAATATTTTTTTTTTATTTTCTTTTTCTGCCTGATTTTTTATCGATTCAGACAAAGTTCAGTTTTACCTATTTACCTCACTCTTCTCTTTTTACACCTTAGAAACAAATCCACATTCTATACCGTTACGATTTCAAATACTTACGTAAGTTCTAATCAAAGCAGTTTCTATTAAAACATTTTTCTCCACAATTTTCTCGACCACGCCTGCATGTGACTCGAATTCAATTTACACTATAAATACAACTCCTCAATAAATAACGAAATTTTATTTATATATAAACGTTCGTATAATTTAATACAAATTGTACAACATTAATTACAGCCGCAGTATACACTGGTACAACAATAAAGCGGGTACACACTGCCCGGAAGGTTGCGACAGTGTACACCGTTCGTTGTGCCCGCCCCTTTCGTGTTAGCTACGTTAACTACCAGACCTATAGACGTAAGTATGAAAGCGCCTTAATATCAGGAATACGCAAGCAGGCCTTGCGAAGGTAGAACCTTACAATTAAGGTGGAACTAACAGTTATGTAGCCTTAAGACGTTTAAATATTTTGAAATTAGGCCGGAGGAGTATTGTAGCAAGTTTTCGAGCGCTTTCTTTTAAATAGACATTGCCTAATTAAGAGTTTCTTGTATATTCTAGTCTGTTAAGCCTCGTTTATATTAAAATGCCAGAATGGCAAATAAGCAAAAATTATTTAAAGTAAGTAGTAAAAATAGTAAATAGTAAGTATTTAATTGATAGTACCATTCCTAAACCTACTGTAGTGTATTTATTTGGCCAAAAAAAAAATGTACTTTTTCTTGAATTTTTTTTTCTAGGTTTGTTTACCTTATATATACAAATGACACCTATAATTGAGACGTTTTTATCCGTCGCTATATTTCATCTTCAAGTGAAAAAAAAATGCATAAGACTAAAAATTGCGTGTCTTATGAGAAATAGGAACTAACTAGCTCTGCAATTAAATTTTAATTAGCAATGTACAGTATGTACAGGCCAAAATGAAACACAGGCACACAAATTAAACATACCTAAGAACGTGTTTGCATATCAACGGTAGAGCATAGAATTTTCATTTTAAACACAAATGTTCCACTTACTCCCGACCTAACCACGGACCTGCAATATTAGAGATTAATGATAAACTACCCGACACATTTAACATGCTTAAACTATGTTAAGTGTACAGTCACGAACAAAAATATGTATACACTCTCCGATTTTTCATTGATTTTCTCTTCAATTCTAGATTGGTATTGTTATTGAAAACAGTTCCTGTATCATGTAGGTAATTATTTTTCTTTTTGAGTTTAATTCACAAAAATATTGCAAATTTTATGTTACAATTTCGCTGTGTGTATGCATATTTTTGTTCGTGACTGTACACTGCGACAGTATTATGTATAATAGAGATGTGCCTAGTAGTATTTTAATACTCGATATATTTACTTATACATTTTTATATACTTTTAATCTCTGAACATATTAGGTTTTTTTTTTAATATATCTATTTGGCTGAATTACTACGTAGGTATCTGTCGAGTAGTATTTGCTATAGTTAGGTTAGCCATGTGGTAATATTTAATTTAGTCACATTTAATCATGTAGTAGTATCATTTGCCTGTACGTTTTAATGTATGTATGCATGTGTCTCAATCGTCAAAGCGTCTTGATTTTCACGCACAACTTTAATACGGCCAAAAAAAGTCGAGTTCCATCATTTTTCTCCAGCGGACTACATGTCCATCGTCAACTCAGTACACAACCGTAAACATACATAAACAACACACTAACACATACATTTTTAACAAGTAACTTTATGTAGTTAAAACTATGTTGGGTAGTAGTTAATTTTAGTTTATAACTGGTATGACAGGAACTTTTTAAATAACGTTGTGTGTACGATAAACAAAAATAAGAACAACGATAAATATGTATAAAGTGTGTTTGCTCGTTTATTTTAAGTTAAAGTAGTATTAACATAGTTGAGAACAAGTCCGCTTTTGTGTACTAAGGTACACGAAAGAGGACTACTATTGAAATTCTAGTATGCGTTATTTACTAAAAAACAGATTCCAAATAATTATGTACTAAGTTAATTCAATGCTGAAATGGGACTGGGCAGGGCATGTTTGCCGAATGTCGACCGACCGTTGGGCCAAAATAACATCCGAATGGATCCCACAAAACCACAGACGACCACGTGGCAGACCCAGACGGAGATGGCGAGATGAGTTGGACTCCTATATGAAGGACTGGTCCACGTTCGCCCTCAATAGAGAAGAATGGAAGGAAGGGAGGGAGGCCTTTGCCCAGCAGTGGGACAACATGGGCTGAAAATAATAATAATAATAATAATAAGTTAATTCAACTCATGTTCTGTAACCAATAGTTTTATGCTTTTTTTCATCGGACGTTTTACAAGAATTTTTAAAATGATTTTTAAAATTTTTAGCTTCACAACAGCTTTCAGAAAAGTGTTTACTAAAATGAACTTTTCATTATTAATGACAGCATAATATCATAGTAACACGAAAACACCTCATACAAAATTCTATTAAAAGTTCACAAAGTTTTCGAACAACCAACAAATTTACTCAAATAAGTTTAAAAGCCTATTTGAGTAACAAGTAACTAGTTGTCAATTAGTTAACCAACCCCTCGGCGGGTGTCGGTATTGTGTCGGTCATATAATGTGACCAACCTGTTAATCGTATTGTAAAATAACACTTAAGCGGCTTTATTACAACCAAATATCGTTGTTTATGTCGGTATACTTGCTATACAGTAGGACACAAAACGCTATCCACTCAGTGTGCTAGACCGACTGTACGTGTGTGCACACGAGTTTCCGTGAAAAGATGTGTCTGAAAAAAAAATCATAACTTCATCACAGTCAGTTTTAAAACCGCTATAGAAATTATATTTTCCTAACTATCTTTTAACGGACTTATTGCTAAATAATGTATAAATTTAAACTTAAATTATGAGCAACTCGTTTAAATGGTTAAACGGTCTGAGCAGGACCAGGCTCATTGTGAAACATGGACACTCTACAGCACAGAAATATTGTAGTGTGAATCGCCGCCTACATTTGTGTCTCAATAAATGTCGTACTGTAAACCTAGCTTTAAACTATTAGTAATCATCCAATCCCTGCTAATCTTATCCGCTTTAAAACCAAAACAATTGTCTCAATAAATCAGCGAAACATTAAATAAGTTAACAATTAAAAACCGTTTACATTAACCCTACGCTAACCGATATTGTCATTTCAATTATGTGCGGATTGCAGCGGAGAATTAATATGTATTTGTTACAACGCCGGCACCCGCCTGAATCCGGTCGAAACTGGTATAATCCGGCCGCAAGCGGATTTGTCCGATCATGTTTGGTGGAAATTTAGCATCGCGTTATATATTAAAGGCGATTGTTATTGCTTGTCAGGTTAAGATTGGGTGTGACAGCTTTTAGTTCAGGCACTTAACAAGATTGGCTGGATAGTTGCAACAAACGATTAATGTCATACACTGTGTTACTAAGAGCTAATAATATAACTTGCTTATCAGCTCTATTTTCATGTATATTTGACAAGTAAGGTTTTATTCAATATATATTCAATATACTTTGTATCATAGACTTAAGTAGAGTCTATAAGCCAATTCACGAGAATGAAATAAGACAGCAAGACAAGTGGTACCTCTATATGAAATGAAACCTTTGAAGTTCATATAAATGCAATTGGTTTTAAGAGCTCAGTAAACTTCAGTTGAATGAAATTATCAATTCAATTTTACTGAATCACTATGCATATACCTGCATAATACGTAGTCATAGATAGTCTAGAGGCATTGTAATGTAGATATAAATTTTGACAAAATAATAGAATTAAATTTTAATGGATCCGATTCAAAGAAACTTAAGTTCTAACGAAACCAATTTCGAACATTTACCTATTAATAAAGACGATATACTATATATACCTATTAGTACAATTAAAAAAAAAAAACATTATAAATAGCCCAAAAACGAGCAAAAACATAGTTGCTGAAAAGCAAATTTATTGGTTTATCAAGTCAAAACTTCGCAAACATTGAAAATCCCAAAAATAACGGCGATCCGCAAACAAAACTAAAACGCAATATCCCCGATCTATTTCAAGCCTCTTTGTATACTTGTCGCTTCACCCTACCACTTTTATTACAAAAAAAAAGATATAGTAGAGTATCCTCGTATCAAATTCTAGCCAATCCCCGTAGGATATTGAGCAGTAAAACGACATTAACCAACCCAAAACATCACTAAATGAGAATTCACGTCACGTTTGAATCAAGTCCCTTAAGGAATGAGTTTGTGGGCCAAGTTTCAATGTCGACAGCGTTTAAGGGTTTTTTCAGTTGATACTCAAACAAAACACTGCGGATTGCGACCTCTTTCGCTACTTAATTTCAAACGTGGAACGCTTAAGAAGGGGTGGCGATTATTGGGGGCTATTCTCAAAAACGTAAATATGATTCGATTAAACATATTTTCGTTCGATACTTCGACACCTACATAAAATGTTTAATAGAAAAAAACTGGCCAAGTGCGAGTCGGACTCGCGCACAAAGAGTTCCGTACCACCGTCGTATAAGAGCCCCCCTTAAATATTCATTTTATGTGGTTTTTAGTATTTGTTGTTATAGCGGCAACGGAAATACATCATTTGTGAAAATTTCAGCTTTCTAGCTATCACGGTTTATGAGATACAGCCTGGAGACAGACAGACGGACAGACAGACAGCGGAGTCTTAGTAATAGGGTCCCGTTTTACCCTTTGGGTACGGAACCCTAAAAAGGTATCGGTTTTTAATTTTAAAATATGTTTTGTTTACGATACAAAGATTGAACGAATATTTGTAAATGTTGTTTAAAGAAAGCTGTTATTGAAAATCTGACATCCTCAACATAATATGAATAGGGTCCAATTATTCATAGAAAAACATTTTATAAAAAAAATGATTGATACCCAACGGTTATTTATTTAGGATGTAAAATCAACACTGAAAGCTAACGTTATTTCAAAGCTATTTACATAGATACTTCAGATAAATATAGAATTAGGGTTTAAAATGTATACCTAAATGAAAATTGGTTGTGTAAATCTGTGGTATTGTGGTTACAACAATTTTGTTTATTTATTTAATTTGTTTAATAGAATTTATGAACACATACACAGCAGGAATAAATTAATGAAAAAAAAATACCTATATAAAAAGTATTCGTATGTTATGTTTTTTTGCTGTTTTCTGGTGAATGGTGAAATGGTGCTAATTTCAGGAAGTGAAAAGTACAACAGGCAAAGCGTAGCCCATCAACGTGCTTAGCTCCTTCTTTAACAATCGGCAAAGGAAATTAAATCATCTGTACAGAACCTTAAGATCAAATTTGCATGAAACTTACTTATTACTTACTATTCAGCTGAAGGGGCTTCGAGCGAATTCCGCAGAATGCAACCGACTTTCTCAGAAATTTCAGCTTTGACTCTTTAACAGTCAATTCTGTTTTCTTTGCTTATAGTGAAATTCACTCCGATATTATAGAGTTTTTATAAAGTCTAAAAAATATTTTTCAAAAACTGATACTCTCTTATTTTTTGCCAATTTATTTCCTTTTTCCAACCAATTGTTATTGTAGAGTCAATTAAAATAAAATAACATTTAATTTTCAATTAGCCTTATGTAAGTACCTATTCCTATAAAGAAACCTTTTACACAAAACTTCAAGGTTTCACCTACTTCCTTTTTATTCTAGAAATATTTTCACAAATCTATAGAAATTTTCAGTAAAACTTAAAATGTTATTAAGATCTTTAATCGCAGTCCTCTTGGAAAAATAGTTAAGGGAGTATTATTGAATTTATAGTGGGCGTGTACTGTGGAAAGTTTGAAGAAAATTACCAGAGGCGTGCCTCGGTTGAAGTGACTTCCTTATTTTATTAGAGCAAGATGAATGTTTCTCGAAGTTTTCTTGGAAAAATGTTGTACGATGTTTTGCGGGTTATGAGTCCAAAAATATGAAATTGTTCGTGCATTTAATAAATAACTTTTTAAAGCATATGTGTTTTAGTAAGTTGTACTTGATGGTGAATTACTTTTTCATTTGGATTTTATCGAATATTTTTTTAATGAAAAGGTTTTGCGTAATAAAATACCACTACAGATTTTTTTACCGATACAAATATTTCTAGGAACTAACAAAAACGAAAAATCGACCTTTAAAATTAAAAAAAAAAACTGGAAAAGCAACGGATAAATAAAACATAAAAAACTGAAATCACGCTTCACAAAAAACTTATTATTTAATCATCATAAAAACTTAAACAAACTTTCGCTCGACAAAATATCTCTCAAGATTTCGCATGACTCAAGAATATGTGGTTGAAGTTGATTAAGCAGTTTGGATGCCAAGCCCGCATGCCGACGATCTTGAGTCCATACACCTCTGTGTGAACAACGCTTCAGACTTGAGGTAAACGACCATATTGAATCCACGTAGTAGTTTCATTGAAATATCACTGTTAATAAGTAGTGGAGCAATGGGTATAAAATATTTTGCAATCTTGTTATAATTTAGGTTAAGATTAATTTTTGAAACAATTTCTTTACTTTTTCTGTTTATTTAAATTTATAACATAAATAAACAAATTCACAGCCAGCCATATCTACTTTATTCTATTTAATCTATCATGACGATTTTACAAAAAAAAAAACAAAAAACTACACAAAAGAAGACGTCATCAAACTGAACCATAAAAGGAATTTAACGATACTTACAGATATATGTTTATTAAAACAAAAACCCCTACATTAACATACCATAACACACGTTATTGAAGCAGCAACAAAAATAAAACGACGTCACCTTATTCCCGAAAGAAAAATTCGAACGATACAATCCACATAATTTCACCGAGACTTTTATGATAATCTGCCTGCGGAGAGACAGCTATTTAACGCATAAAATGCAGAAAAAATACCAACACAAATTATCTTCACAATGTTCTCTCGAGGGCTATAAAATGCAGCCTGCTTATCGACTGAACAGACGCTTAAATAACTCTCGTTCTTATGGCCCGAATGTCCTGAAAAGGACTGAAATATATCTAAGATAAACTTCAGACAGTAATGATGTTTGTATTAAATTTCGTTAGTATCAACGTGAAGAAAATTACGTAACTGGGTTTGTGTTACATGATACCTGTGTCTGTAGTATATATTGTTGATCTAGGGTACCTGATTAAAAGACATTTGAAAGGGCTTTAGATAATTTAGGCTTATGTTTATGTAGTCTACGTTTTATGTACTTATTTTGTACCTTCTATATTATAAAGTAGATATTGAATAGTTTTTGCATGGTGAGCGCAAAGGTACCTGTTTCAGAACAATGAAAATCTGTAATTTTTGTAGAAGTCTGAGTTAGTGTTATTGTGTCATAAATATAAGGGAAAAGATAAAATTCAGTTTAATTTTGTACTGGATATGGAATATAATAATAATAATAATATTCCGGGACAACTCACACACGGTTATCTGATCCCAAGCTAAGCAGAGCTAGTGTTATGGTAACCAGGCAACTGATAAACATACTTATATATTTCTAAATATATACATATTATAGATAAATTACACCCAGACAACCAGAACAAATGATCGTGCTCATCACACAAACATTTGTCCTGGGTGGGAATCGAACCCACGACCTCCGGTATAGCAGTCAGGGTCACTAACCACTAGACCAACAGGCCCGTCAGATATGAAAAAAGGTTTGGAATTTTGAAGCGCGAAATAATATTCATTAAATTGCTCATTACAGAACTACTCTAGGTACATCTAAAATAACACCGATAAAGCAAAATCTAATCACTTTCAGCAACAATCGAGTGCAATACAATTAAACGAGAACCAAATCAAGTCGAGAGAAGCTGATTCACTACAGTTCAAGACAATGCAGTCTCCATTAGCAAGTACCGAACGCAACCAACAATAGACCAGTCAACAAAGAGACATTTTCACTCACAATGGCATTTCCTGAATATTGTATTTGACTACAGTGTCACAGAATCTTAATAGCGAACGCTCTTAAACTCCTACCTTGGGTACTTAAGCGGGCAACTTATAAGTGATACTTTAAGTTCGTGGTTCATACAAACTTTTGACGTATTCTCATACATATTTAAAGGCTGTGGAAATGAATGGTGTAATTCAAGGTGCACGAATATGAACGCTCCTTCGTGTTATAGCGTGAATTTTAAATTAAGTTATCCCTGTATGTTTAATTTTAACAATGTTGTTCACTCTGTGTGTTTGCGTTTTGTTCTTCATCGTAGTAACAGTCAGTGTATTTTGTGTTACTTATTTTTTTGTGACTGGTTAAGTTTACTTAACATTTTAATGTTTTTATAATTTTCAAAATAAATTTCCTATATTTTAGCTACTGTATGAAGTGGCCCCCCGGCTGGATGGACCGATGACCTGAAGAAGGCAGCTGGCAGTGACTGGATGCAAAGGGCGGGAGATTGTGCGCTGTGGCGTTCCTTGGGGGAGGCCTATGTCCAGCAGTGGACTGCAACAGGCCGCTATGATGATGATGATGAAGTGGTTTCGTTTAAGTCCTAATAAGCCAAACATACAATTAATATTACGATTCGCAACTACGGGTGTAAAATTCGCATTTTAAATGTTACCTACCAAGATAAATCTCTTATATTAAATTCTCGTGTCACAATGTTAGTTACCATACTTTAATTTGATATGCATATTCAGTAGGTCAGAGAATCGGCTACTATCTATTTTTCATACCCCTAAGTGGTAGTAGGTAGATAGTACGTAGGTAGTAGGCAGGTGCTAGGTAGAAAAAATTGCATTGCAACGCATGCTGGATACAGCTGGTAAAAACATAAAAACCTCAATTCCGGTTAAAGTTAAAAGAAATACTAAAAACTATTTGAAGTACCAAACGATAAAATCTATAAAATGGGTCCGAAAATTATGGCATTATTCAAGAATAGACGCGTCAACTGTCAGTTGGACCAAATTGGCGTCTACTTAGGTACCCGTTAAAGGCTATGGTCGATCCGGTCATTTAGAAATAGACTTGGAAATTGGACACAATGTAGTGGTATCCAAATATAGTTAGTCTGTTAGCAAAGTGATACGAGTAGTTTGATTCAGATTATCTAGGTATTGAATTATTGGACAATATTGGTTTTATAGGTTTACGCGAATGTTAGACATTGAAATAAAACAATTTTTTACAGATTTTGTCGCGGTTTATTTTGATTGTAGGTCCCGACGTTTCTACACCTTTGCAGGTAGTATGGGAGCTAGCAACGTTTGGAAAGTAAGAATTTTAGGTCAGCTGATTTTGTGATATGTCGTCCTTCTTGCTCTTTCGGTTAGAGTCTGGGCTATCTGGCTGGCAGTAGCGGTTGCGTTCATTAGTGCGCATCCTACCTGTGCAGGTAATAATCCTGTATTTTAAAAACATTTTAAGAGGCGTAATTTTTAATTTTTTGTTTTTAAATAAGTCTACCTGATATACTTTTTTTATTGCCAGACATTTTTGACAATGCTAATTATGTGCCATACGCAATTATATATTTTTTTTTAATTTTAAAGTATTTTATAATGTCTGTAATTTTAATATTATGTTATTTAAAGATAAGAAAAACTTAAAATTAATTTGCCAGACATTAATTCAATTGTTAAACCTTGAATTAAAATAAAAAAGTCATGAAAAGTATTGGATTGGATGCGCACTAATGAACGCAACCGCTACCGCCAGCCAGATAGCCCAGACTCTAACCGAAAGAGCAAGAAGGACGACATATCACAAAATCAGCTGACCTAAAATTCTTTCTCGAAAACGTTGCTAGCTCCTATACTAGAGTACCCGTCACGAGAAGCTATAAATTTTGTAAACACACATTCAGGGGTTTGCAATCTTTGGGTAGAATAAAATAAAAACAGTTTTGTACTATTTTTTTACAGGGATATAATTATATTAATACACATATCTAATTACTGTCTTCAGACGATTCTGAATATTCTGTTCATAAAATTCATACACACGAAAAACCATTAAGTATACTCTCTTTTTGACGCAATCAGTCAAATAAACACATACCTTTTGAGGTTCTTTTCGTGGCGAAATAATTTCCTTGGACGTACTGGGTCCTGGATCCATTAAAGGTAGTAAAAAAATAACAATTCCTTATACAATAATTAACAATAACAAACAATATAACCTAATCCGCGAAAACACCACAAACAAACAGACGCATTCGAAACTCGAAAGAGACAACGTCAGCGTGAACTTACTTCAAAATCTTGGCCCAAATGTTAACGTTCCCTGAATCAGATGCGTTCCAGTACCACAAAACCTTAGACGACAGCGCTTTATATCGCTAAAATATAACCCGATCAAGTGAAATTGCTCATTAGTTTCGTATAACACGTACGTCACTTTGACATTATTGAATTTGGGATTATTGGTTGTTGATTAAATTGTCGCTACGTAACTTGGTAGAAGTTCTTTATTTACAAAAATTATAGCTTCTCGTGGCGGGCACTTTAAGTGTGATGCTACGAATTGGGGAAAATTGTTGGGGTTGGGGGGTGAGTCTACGAATTGGGGAAAGTGGTTGGAGTGTGGTTCTACAAATCGTGGAAAATGGTTGGGGTTTGATGCTAGGAATTGGGGAGATTGGTTGGGGGGTGGATCTACGAGTGTGATGCTAAGAATTGGGGAAAATGGTTGGGGGTGAGTCTACAAATCGGGGAGTGGTTGTAGTGTGGTTCTACGAATCGGGGAAAATAGTTGGGGTTTAATGCTACGAATTGGGGAAAATGGTTGGGGTTTGATGCTACGAATTGGGGAAAATGGTTGGGGGGGTGAGTCTACGAAGTGGGGAGATTGGTTGAGGGGTGGATCTACGAGCGTGAAGCTACGAATTGGGGAAAATGGTTTGGGTTTGATGCTACGAATTGGGGAAAATGGTTGGGGGTGAGTCTACGTATTGGGGAAAATGGTTGGGGGTTGAGGATACGAATTGGGGAAAATGGTGGGGAGGGGGGTTGAGTCTACGAAGTGGGGTGATTGGTTGAGGGGTGGATCTACGAGTGTGATGCTACGAAGTGGGGAGATTGGTTGAGGGGTGGATCTACGAGTGTCATGCTACGAATTGGGGAAAATGGTTGGGGGTTGAGGCTAAGAATTGGGGAAAATGGTTGGGGGTGAGTCTACGTATTGGGGAAAATGGTTGGGGGTTGAGTATACGAATTGGGGAAAATGGTTGGGGTTTGATGCTACGAATTGGGGAAAATGGTTGGGGGGGGGTGAGTCTACGAAGTGGGGAGATTGGTTGAGGGGTGGATCTACGAGTGTAATGCTACGAATTGGGGAAAATGGTTGGGGGGGGGGGAGTCTACGAAGTGGGGAGATTGGTTGAGGGGTGGATCTACGAGTGTGAAGCTATGAATTGGGGAAAATGGTTGGAGGTTGAGGCTACGAATTGGGGAAAATGGTTGGGGATGAGTCTACGTATTGGGGAAAATGGTTGGGGCTTGAGGATACGAATTGGGGAAAATGGTTGGGGTTTGATGCTACGAATTGGGGAAAATGGTTGGGGGGGGGGTGAGTCTACGAAGTAGGGAGATTGGTTGAGGGGTGGATCTACGAGTGTAATGCTACGAATTGGGGAAAATGGTTGGCGGGGGTGAGTCTACGAAGTGGGGAGATTGGTTGAGGGGTGGATCTACGAGTGTGAAGCTACGAATTGGGGAAAATGGTTGGAGGTTGAGGCTACGAATTGGGGAAAATGGTTGGGGATGAGTCTACGTATTGGGGAAAATGGTTGGGGGTTGAGGATACGAATTGGGGAAAATGGTTGGGGTTTGATGCTACGAATTGGGGAAAATGGTTGGGGGGGGGGGTGAGTCTACGAAGTGGGGAGATTGGTTAAGGGTTGGATCTACGAGTGTTAAGAATTTTGGAAAATGGTTGGGGGGTTGAGGCTACGAATTGGGGAAAATGGTTGGGGGTGAGTCTACGTATTGGGGAGTGGTTGGAGTGTGGTTCTACGAATCGGGGAAAATGGTTGGGGATGAGTCTACGTATTGGGGAAAATGGTTGGGGGTTGAGGATACGAATTGGGGAAAATGGTTGGGGTTTGATGCTACGAATTGGGGAAAATGGTTGGGGGGGGGGTGAGTCTACGAAGTGGGGAGATTGGTTAAGGGTTGGATCTACGAGTGTTAAGAATTTTGGAAAATGGTTGGGGGGTTGAGGCTACGAATTGGGGAAAATGGTTGGGGGTGAGTCTACGTATTGGGGAGTGGTTGGAGTGTGGTTCTACGAATCGGGGAAAATGGTTGGGGTTTTGATGCTACAAATTGGGGAAAATGGTGGGGAGGGGGGTTGAGTCTAGGAAGTTGGGTGATTGGTTGAGGGGTGGATCTACGAGTGCGATGGTACGAAGTGGGGAGATTGGTTGAGGGGTGGATCTACGAGTGTGAAGCTACGAATTGGGGAAAATGGTTGGAGGTTGAGGCTACGAATTGGGGAAAATGGTTGGGGTTTGATGCTACGAATTGGGGAAAATGGTTGGGGGTGAGTCTACGTATTGGGGAGTGGTTGGAGTGTGGTTCTACGAATCGGGGAAAATGGTTGGGGTTTTGATGCTACGAATTGGGGAAAATGGTTGGGGGGGGGGGGTGTGTCTACGAAGTGGGGATATTGGTTGAGGGGTGGATCTACGAGTGTGAAGCTACGAATTGGGGAAAATGGTTGGAGGTTGAGGCTACGAATTGGGGAAAATGGTTGGAGGTTGAGGCTACGAATTGGGGAAAATGGTTGGGGGTGAGTCTACGTATTGGGGAAAATGGTTGGGGGTTGAGGATACGAATTGGGGAAAATGGTTGGGGTTTGATGCTACGAATTGGGGAAAATGGTTGGGGGGGGTGAGTCTACGAAGTGGGGAGATTGGTTGAGGGGTGGATCTACGAGTGTGAAGCTACGAATTGGGGAAAATGGTTGGGGGTTGAGGCTACGAATTGGGGAAAATGGTTGGGGGTGAGTCTACGTATTGGGGAGTGGTTGGAGTGTGGTTCTACGAATCGGGGAAAATGGTTGGGGTTTTGATGCTACGAATTGGGGAAAATGGTTGGGGGGGGGCGGTGTGTCTACGAAGTGGGGATATTGGTTGAGGGGTGGATCTACGAGTGTGAAGCTACGAATTGGGGAAAATGGTTGGAGGTTGAGGCTACGAATTGGGGAAAATGGTTGGAGGTTGAGGCTACGAATTGGGGAAAATGGTTGGGGGTGAGTCTACGTATTGGGGAAAATGGTTGGGGGTTGAGGATACGAATTGGGGAAAATGATTGGGGTTTGATGCTACGAATTGGGGAAAATGGTTGGGGGGGGTGAGTCTACGAAGTGGGGAGATTGGTTGAGGGGTGGATCTACGAGTGTTAAGCTACGAATTGGGGAAAATGGTTGGGGGGTTGAGGCTAAGAATTGGGGAAAATGGTTGGGGGTGAGTCTACGTATTGGGGAGTGGTTGGAGTGTGGTTCTACGAATCGGGGAAAATGGTTGGGGTTTTGATGCTACGAATTGGGGAAAATGGTGGGGAGGGGGGTTGAGTCTACGAAGTGGGGTGAGTGGTTGAGGGGTGGATCTACGAGTGTAATGCTACGAATTGGGGAAAATGGTTGGGTTTTTGATGCTACGAATTGGGGAAAATGGTGGGGAGGGGGGTTAAGTCTACGAAGTGGGGTGATTGGTTGAGGGGTGGATCTACGAGTGTGAAGCTACAAATTGGGGAAAATGGTCGGGGTTTGATGCTACGAATTGGGGTAAATGGTTGGGGGTGAGCCTACGTATTGGGGAGTGGTTGGAGTGTGGTTCTACGAATCGGGGAAAATGGTTGGGGTTTTGATGCTACGAATTGGGGAAAATGGTGGGGAGGGGGGTTGAGTCTACGAAGTGGGGTGATTGGTTGAGGGGTGGATCTACGAGTGTAATGCTACGAATTGGGGAAAATGGTTGGGGATTGAGGCTACAAATTGGGGAAAATGGTTGGGGTTAGGATACGAATTGGGGAAAATGGTTGGGGTTTGATGCTATGAATTGGGGAAATGGTTGTAGGGGGATGAGTCTACGAAGTGGGGAGATTGGTTGAGGGGTGGATCTACGAGTGTGAAGCTACGAATTGGGGAAAATGGTTGGAGGTTGAGGCTACGAATTGGGGAAAATGGTTGGGGGTTGAGGATACGTATTGGGGAAAATGGTTGGGGTTTGATGCTATGAATTGGGGAAAATGGTTGGGGGGGGGTGAGTCTACGAAGTGGGGAGATTGGTTGAGGGGTGGATCCACGAGTGTGAAGCTACGAATTGGGGAAAATGGTTGGAGGTTGAGGCTACGAATTGGGGAAAATGGTTGGGGTTTGATGCTACGAATTGGGGAAAATGGTTGGGGTTTGATGCTACGAATTGGGGAAAATGGTGGGGGGGGGGTGAGTCTACGAAGTGGAGAGATTGGTTGAGGGGTGGATCTACGAGTGTGATGGTACGAAGTGGGGAGATTGGTTGAGGGGTGGATCTACAAGTGTGAAGCTACGTATTGGGGAAAATGGTTGGGAGTTGAGGATACGAATTGGGGAAAATGGTTGGGGTTTGATGCTACGAATTGGGGAAAATGGTGGGGGGGGGGGTGAGTCTACGAAGTGGGGAGATTGGTTGAGGGGTGGATCTACGAGTGTGAAGGTACGAAGTGGGGAGATTGGTTGAGGGGTGGATCTACGAGTGTGAAGCTACGAATTGGGGAAAATGGTTGGAGGTTGAGGCTACGAATTGGGGAAAATGGTTGGGGTTTGATGCTACGAATTGGGGAAAATGGTTGGGGGGGGGGGGGAGTCTACGAAGTGGGGAGATTGGTTGAGGGGTGGATCTACGAGTGTGAAGCTACGAATTGGGGAAAATAGTTGGAGGTTGAGGCTACGAATTGGGGAAAATGGTTGGGGATGAGTCTACGTATTGGGGAAAATGGTTGGGAGTTGATGCTACGAATTGGGGAAAATGGTTGGAGGTTGAGGCTACGAATTGGGGAAAATGGTTGGGGGTGAGTCTACATATTGGGGAGATTGGTTGAGGGGTGGATCTACGAGTGTGATGGTACGAAGTGGGGAGATTGGTTGAGGGGTGGATCTACGAGTGTGAAGCTACGAATTGGGGAAAATGGTTGGAGGTTGAGGCTACGAATTGGGGAAAATGGTTGGGGTTTGATGCTACGAATTGGGGAAAATGGTTGGGGGGGGGGGAGTCTACGAAGTGGGGAGATTGGTTGAGGGGTGGATCTACGAGTGTGAAGCTACGAAGTGGGGAGATTGGTTGAGGGGTGGATCTACGAGTGTGAAGCTACGAATTGGGGAAAATGGTGGGGGGGGGGTTGAGTCTACGAAGTGGGGTGATTGGTTGAGGGGTGGATCTACGAGTGTGATGGTACGAAGTGGGGAGATTGGTTGAGGTGTGGATCTACGAGTGTGAAGCTACGAATTGGGGAAAATGGTTGGGGGTTGAGGCTACGAATTGGGGAAAATGGTTTGGGGTGAGTCTACGTATTGGGGAGTGGTTGGAGTGTGGTTCTACGAATCGGGGAAAATGGTTGGAGTTTTGATGCTACGAATTGGGGAAAATGGTGGGGAGGGGGGTTAAGTCTACGAAGTGGGGTGATTGGTTGAGGGGTGGATCTACGAGTGTGAAGCTACGAATTGGGGAAAATGGTTGGAGGTTGAGGCTACGAATTGGGGAAAATGGTTGGGGGTGAGCCTACGTATTGGGGAGTGGTTGGAGTGTGGTTCTACGAATCGGGGAAAATGGTTGGGTTTTGATGCTACGAATTGGGGAAAATGGTCGGGGTTTGATGCTACGAATTGGGGAAACTGGGTGGGGGTTGAGGATACGTATTGGGGAAAATGGTTGGGGTTTGATGCTATGAATTGGGGAAAATGGTTGTGGGAGGATGAGTCTACGAAGTGGTGATATTGGTTGAGGGGTGGATCTACGAGTGTGATGGTACGAAGTGGGGAGATTGGTTGAGGGGTGGATCTACGAGTGTAATGCTACGAATTGGGGAAAATGGTTGGGGGTTGAGGCTACGAATTGGGGAAAATGGTTGGGGGTTGAGGATACGTATTGGGGAAAATGGTTGGGGTTTGATGCTATGAATTGGGGAAAATGGTTGGGGTTTGATGCTACGAATTGGGGAAAATGGTTGGGGGAAGGGGGGAGTCCACGAAGTGGGGAGATTGGTTGAGGGGTGGATCTACGAGTGTGAAGCTACGAAGTGGGGAGATTGGTTGAGGGGTGGATCTACGAGTGTAATGCTACGAATTGGGGAAAATGGTTGGGGGTTGAGGCTACGAATTGGGGAAAATGGTTGGGGGTTGAGGCTACGAATTGGGGAGTGGTTGGAGTGTGGATCTACGAATCGGGGAAAATGGTTGGGGTTTTGATGCTACGAATTGGGGAAAATGGTGGGGGGGGGGGTTGAGTCTACGAATTGGGGTGATTGGTTGAGGGGTGGATCTACGAGTGTGAAGCTACGAATTGGGGAAAATGGTTGGGGGTTGAGGCTACGAATTGGGGAAAATGGTTGGGGGTGAGCCTACGTATTGGGGAGTGGTTGGAGTGTGGTTCTACGAATCGGGGAAAATGGTTGGGGTTTTGATGATACGAATTGGGGAAAATGGTGGGGAGGGGGGTTGAGTCTACGAAGTGGGGTGATTGGTTGAGGGGTGGATCTACGAGTGTGAAGCTACGAATTGGGGAAAATGGTTGGGGGTTGAGGCTACGAATTGGGGAAAATGGTTGGGGGTGAGTCTACATATTGGGGAGATTGGTTGAGGGGTGGATCTACGAGTGTGATGGTACGAAGTGGGGAGATTGGTTGAGGGGTGGATCTACGAGTGTGAAGCTACGAATTGGGGAAAATGGTTGGAGGTTGAGGCTACGAATTGGGGAAAATGGTTGGGGTTTGATGCTACGAATTGGGGAAAATGGTTGGGGGAAGGGGGGAGTCCACGAAGTGGGGAGATTGGTTGAGGGGTGGATCTACGAGTGTGAAGCTACGAAGTGGGGAGATTGGTTGAGGGGTGGATCTACGAGTGTAATGCTACGAATTGGGGAAAATGGTTGGGGGTTGAGGCTACGAATTGGGGAAAATGGTTGGGGGTTGAGGCTACGAATTGGGGAGTGGTTGGAGTGTGGATCTACGAATCGGGGAAAATGGTTGGGGTTTTGATGCTACGAATTGGGGAAAATGGTGGGGGGGGGGGTTGAGTCTACGAATTGGGGTGATTGGTTGAGGGGTGGATCTACGAGTGTGAAGCTACGAATTGGGGAAAATGGTTGGGGGTTGAGGCTACGAATTGGGGAAAATGGTTGGGGGTGAGCCTACGTATTGGGGAGTGGTTGGAGTGTGGTTCTACGAATCGGGGAAAATGGTTGGGGTTTTGATGCTACGAATTGGGGAAAATGGTGGGGAGGGGGGTTGAGTCTACGAAGTGGGGTGATTGGTTGAGGGGTGGATCTACGAGTGTGAAGCTACGAATTGGGGAAAATGGTTGGGGGTTGAGGCTACGAATTGGGGAAAATGGTTGGGGGTGAGTCTACATATTGGGGAGATTGGTTGAGGGGTGGATCTACGAGTGTGATGGTACGAAGTGGGGAGATTGGTTGAGGGGTGGATCTACGAGTGTGAAGCTACGAATTGGGGAAAATGGTTAAGGTTTGATGCTACGAATTGGGGAAAATGGTTGGGGGGGGGGAGTCTACGAAGTGGGGAGATTGGTTGAGGGGTGGATCTACGAGTGTGAAGCTACGAATTGGGAAAAATGGTTGGGGGTTGAGGCTACGAATTGGGGAGTGGTTGGAGTGTGGTTCTACGAATCGGGGAAAATGGTTGGGGTTTTGATGCTACGAATTGGGGAAAATGGTGGGGTGGGGGTTGAGTCTACGAAGTGGGGTGATTGGTTGAGGGGTGGATCTACGAGTGTGAAGCTACGAATTGGGGAAAATGGTTGGGGGTTGAGGCTACGAATTGGGGAAAATGGTTGGGGTTTGATGCTACGAATTGGGGAAAATGGTTGGGGGGGGGGTGAGTCTACGAAGTGGGGAGATTTGTTGAGGGGTGGATCTACGAGTGTAATGCTACGAATTTGGGAAAATGGTTGGGGGTTGAGGCTACGAATTGGGGAAAATGGTTGGGGCTTGAGGATACGTATTGGGGAAAATGGTTGGGGGTGAGTCTACGTATTGGGGAGTGGTTGGAGTGTGGTTCTACGAATCGGGGAAAATGGTTGGGGTTTAAATGCTACGAATTGGGGAAAATGGTGGGGAGGGGGGTTAAGTCTACGAAGTGGGGTGATTGGTTGAGGGGTGGATCTACGAGTGTTAAGCTACGAATTGGGGAAAATGGTTGGGGGGTTGAGGCTAAGAATTGGGGAAAATGGTTGGGGGTGAGTCTTCGTATTGGGGAGTGGTTGGAGTGTGGTTCTACGAATCGGGGAAAATGGTTGGGGTTTTGATGCTACGAATTGGGGAAAATGGTTGGGGGGGGGGTGAGTCTACGAAGTGGGGAGATTGGTTGAGGGGTGGATCTACGAGTGTGAAGCTACGAATTGGGGAAAATGGTTGGGGGTTGAGGCTACGAATTGGGGAAAATGGTTGGGGCTTGAGGATACGTATTGGGGAAAATGGTTGGGGTTTGATGCTACGAATTGGGGAAAATGGTTGGGGGGGGGGGTGAGTCTACGAAGTGGGGAGATTGGTTGAGGGGTGGATCTACGAGTGTGAAGGTACGAAGTGGGGAGATTGGTTGAGGGGTGGATATACGAGTGTGAAGCTACGAATTGAAGAAAATGGTTGGAGGTTGAGGCTACGAATTGGGGAAAATGGTTGGGGATGAGTCTACGTATTGGGGAAAATGGTTGGGGGTTGAGGATACGAATTGGGGAAAATGGTTGGGGTTTGATGCTACGAATTGGGGAAAATGGTTGGGCGGGGGGTGAGTCTACGAAGTGGGGAGATTGGTTAAGGGTTGGATCTACGAGTGTTAAGAATTGGGGAAAATGGTTGGGGGATTGAGGCTACGAATTGGGGAAAATGGTTGGGGGTGAGTCTACGTATTGGGGAGTGGTTGGAGTGTGGTTCTACGAATCGGGGAAAATGGTTGGGGTTTTGATGCTACAAATTGGGGAAAATGGTGGGGAGGGGGGTTGAGTCTAGGAAGTTGGGTGATTGGTTGAGGGGTGGATCTACGAGTGCGATGGTACGAAGTGGGGAGATTGGTTGAGGGGTGGATCTACGAGTGTGAAGCTACGAATTGGGGAAAATGGTTGGGGTTGAGGATACGAATTGGGGAAAATGGTTGGGGTTTGATGCTATGAATTGGGGAAATGGTTGTAGGGGGATGAGTCTACGAAGTGGGGAGATTGGTTGAGGGGTGGATCTACGAGTGTGAAGCTACGAATTGGGGAAAATGGTTGGAGGTTGAGGCTACGAATTGGGGAAAATGGTTGGGGGTTGAGGATACGTATTGGGGAAAATGGTTGGGGTTTGATGCTATGAATTGGGGAAAATGGTTGGGGGGGGGTGAGTCTACGAAGTGGGGAGATTGGTTGAGGGGTGGATCCACGAGTGTGAAGCTACGAATTGGGGAAAATGGTTGGAGGTTGAGGCTACGAATTGGGGAAAATGGTTGGGGTTTGATGCTACGAATTGGGGAAAATGGTTGGGGTTTGATGCTACGAATTGGGGAAAATGGTGGGGGGGGGGTGAGTCTACGAAGTGGAGAGATTGGTTGAGGGGTGGATCTACGAGTGTGATGGTACGAAGTGGGGAGATTGGTTGAGGGGTGGATCTACAAGTGTGAAGCTACGTATTGGGGAAAATGGTTGGGAGTTGAGGATACGAATTGGGGAAAATGGTTGGGGTTTGATGCTACGAATTGGGGAAAATGGTGGGGGGGGGGTGAGTCTACGAAGTGGGGAGATTGGTTGAGGGGTGGATCTACGAGTGTGAAGGTACGAAGTGGGGAGATTGGTTGAGGGGTGGATCTACGAGTGTGAAGCTACGAATTGGGGAAAATGGTTGGAGGTTGAGGCTACGAATTGGGGAAAATGGTTGGGGTTTGATGCTACGAATTGGGGAAAATGGTTGGGGGGGGGGGGAGTCTACGAAGTGGGGAGATTGGTTGAGGGGTGGATCTACGAGTGTGAAGCTACGAATTGGGGAAAATAGTTGGAGGTTGAGGCTACGAATTGGGGAAAATGGTTGGGGATGAGTCTACGTATTGGGGAAAATGGTTGGGAGTTGATGCTACGAATTGGGGAAAATGGTTGGAGGTTGAGGCTACGAATTGGGGAAAATGGTTGGGGGTGAGTCTACATATTGGGGAGATTGGTTGAGGGGTGGATCTACGAGTGTGATGGTACGAAGTGGGGAGATTGGTTGAGGGGTGGATCTACGAGTGTGAAGCTACGAATTGGGGAAAATGGTTGGAGGTTGAGGCTACGAATTGGGGAAAATGGTTGGGGTTTGATGCTACGAATTGGGGAAAATGGTTGGGGGGGGGGGAGTCTACGAAGTGGGGAGATTGGTTGAGGGGTGGATCTACGAGTGTGAAGCTACGAAGTGGGGAGATTGGTTGAGGGGTGGATCTACGAGTGTGAAGCTACGAATTGGGGAAAATGGTTGGGGTTTTGATGCTATGAATTGGGGAAAATGGTGGGGGGGGGGGTGAGTCTACGAAGTGGGGTGATTGGTTGAGGGGTGGATCTACGAGTGTGATGGTACGAAGTGGGGAGATTGGTTGAGGTGTGGATCTACGAGTGTGAAGCTACGAATTGGGGAAAATGGTTGGAGGTTGAGGCTACGAATTGGGGAAAATGGTTGGGGGTGAGCCTACGTATTGGGGAGTGGTTGGAGTGTGGTTCTACGAATCGGGGAAAATGGTTGGGTTTTGATGCTACGAATTGGGGAAAATGGTCGGGGTTTGATGCTACGAATTGGGGAAACTGGGTGGGGGTTGAGGATACGTATTGGGGAAAATGGTTGGGGTTTGATGCTATGAATTGGGGAAAATGGTTGTGGGAGGATGAGTCTACGAAGTGGTGAGATTGGTTGAGGGGTGGATCTACGAGTGTGATGGTACGAAGTGGGGAGATTGGTTGAGGGGTGGATCTACGAGTGTAATGCTACGAATTGGGGAAAATGGTTGGGGGTTGAGGCTACGAATTGGGGAAAATGGTTGGGGGTTGAGGATACGTATTGGGGAAAATGGTTGGGGTTTGATGCTATGAATTGGGGAAAATGGTTGGGGTTTGATGCTACGAATTGGGGAAAATGGTTGGGGGAAGGGGGGAGTCCACGAAGTGGGGAGATTGGTTGAGGGGTGGATCTACGAGTGTGAAGCTACGAAGTGGGGAGATTGGTTGAGGGGTGGATCTACGAGTGTAATGCTACGAATTGGGGAAAATGGTTGGGGGTTGAGGCTACGAATTGGGGAAAATGGTTGGGGGTTGAGGCTACGAATTGGGGAGTGGTTGGGGTGTGGATCTACGAATCGGGGAAAATGGTTGGGGTTTTGATGCTACGAATTAGGGAAAATGGTGGGGGGGGGGGGTGAGTCTACGAATTGGGGTGATTGGTTGAGGGGTGGATCTACGAGTGTGAAGCTACGAATTGGGGAAAATGGTTGGGGGTTGAGGCTACGAATTGGGGAAAATGGTTGGGGGTGAGCCTACGTATTGGGGAGTGGTTGGAGTGTGGTTCTACGAATCGGGGAAAATGGTTGGGGTTTTGATGATACGAATTGGGGAAAATGGTGGGGAGGGGGGTTGAGTCTACGAAGTGGGTGATTGGTTGAGGGGTGGATCTACGAGTGTGAAGCTACGAATTGGGGAAAATGGTTGGGGGTTGAGGCTACGAATTGGGGAAAATGGTTGGGGGTGAGTCTACATATTGGGGAGATTGGTTGAGGGGTGGATCTACGAGTGTGATGGTACGAAGTGGGGAGATTGGTTGAGGGGTGGATCTACGAGTGTGAAGCTACGAATTGGGGAAAATGGTTGGGGGTTGAGGCTACGAATTGGGGAAAATGGTTGGGGGTGAGCCTACGTATTGGGGAGTGGTTGGAGTGTGGTTCTACGAATCGGGGAAAATGGTTGGGGTTTTGATGCTACGAATTGGGGAAAATGGTGGGGAGGGGGGTTGAGTCTACGAAGTGGGGTGATTGGTTGAGGGGTGGATCTACGAGTGTGAAGCTACGAATTGGGGAAAATGGTTGGGGGTTGAGGCTACGAATTGGGGAAAATGGTTGGGGGTGAGTCTACATATTGGGGAGATTGGTTGAGGGGTGGATCTACGAGTGTGATGGTACGAAGTGGGGAGATTGGTTGAGGGGTGGATCTACGAGTGTGAAGCTACGAATTGGGGAAAATGGTTAAGGTTTGATGCTACGAATTGGGGAAAATGGTTGGGGGGGGGGAGTCTACGAAGTGGGGAGATTGGTTGAGGGGTGGATCTACGAGTGTGAAGCTACGAATTGGGAAAAATGGTTGGGGGTTGAGGCTACGAATTGGGGAGTGGTTGGAGTGTGGTTCTACGAATCGGGGAAAATGGTTGGGGTTTTGATGCTACGAATTGGGGAAAATGGTGGGGGGGGGGGTGAGTCTACGAAGTGGGGTGATTGGTTGAGGGGTGGATCTACGAGTGTGAAGCTACGAATTGGGGAAAATGGTTGGGGGTTGAGGCTACGAATTGGGGAAAATGGTTGGGGTTTGATGCTACGAATTGGGGAAAATGGTTGGGGGGGGGGTGAGTCTACGAAGTGGGGAGATTTGTTGAGGGGTGGATCTACGAGTGTAATGCTACGAATTTGGGAAAATGGTTGGGGGTTGAGGCTACGAATTGGGGAAAATGGTTGGGGCTTGAGGATACGTATTGGGGAAAATGGTTGGGGGTGAGTCTACGTATTGGGGAGTGGTTGGAGTGTGGTTCTACGAATCGGGGAAAATGGTTGGGGTTTAAATGCTACGAATTGGGGAAAATGGTGGGGAGGGGGGTTAAGTCTACGAAGTGGGGTGATTGGTTGAGGGGTGGATCTACGAGTGTTAAGCTACGAATTGGGGAAAATGGTTGGGGGGTTGAGGCTAAGAATTGGGGAAAATGGTTGGGGGTGAGTCTTCGTATTGGGGAGTGGTTGGAGTGTGGTTCTACGAATCGGGGAAAATGGTTGGGGTTTTGATGCTACGAATTGGGGAAAATGGTTGGGGGGGGGGGTGAGTCTACGAAGTGGGGAGATTGGTTGAGGGGTGGATCTACGAGTGTGAAGCTACGAATTGGGGAAAATGGTTGGGGGTTGAGGCTACGAATTGGGGAAAATGGTTGGGGCTTGAGGATACGTATTGGGGAAAATGGTTGGGGTTTGATGCTACGAATTGGGGAAAATGGTTGGGGGGGGGGGTGAGTCTACGAAGTGGGGAGATTGGTTGAGGGGTGGATCTACGAGTGTGAAGGTACGAAGTGGGGAGATTGGTTGAGGGGTGGATATACGAGTGTGAAGCTACGAATTGAAGAAAATGGTTGGAGGTTGAGGCTACGAATTGGGGAAAATGGTTGGGGATGAGTCTACGTATTGGGGAAAATGGTTGGGGGTTGAGGATACGAATTGGGGAAAATGGTTGGGGTTTGATGCTACGAATTGGGGAAAATGGTTGGGCGGGGGGTGAGTCTACGAAGTGGGGAGATTGGTTAAGGGTTGGATCTACGAGTGTTAAGAATTGGGGAAAATGGTTGGGGGATTGAGGCTACGAATTGGGGAAAATGGTTGGGGGTGAGTCTACGTATTGGGGAGTGGTTGGAGTGTGGTTCTACGAATCGGGGAAAATGGTTGGGGTTTTGATGCTACAAATTGGGGAAAATGGTGGGGAGGGGGGTTGAGTCTAGGAAGTTGGGTGATTGGTTGAGGGGTGGATCTACGAGTGCGATGGTACGAAGTGGGGAGATTGGTTGAGGGGTGGATCTACGAGTGTGAAGCTACGAATTGGGGAAAATGGTTGGAGGTTGAGGCTACGAATTGGGGAAAATGGTTGGGGTTTGATGCTACGAATTGGGGAAAATGGTTGGGGGGGAGAGAGTCTACGAAGTGGGGAGATTGGTTGAGGGGTGGATCTACGAGTGTGAAGCTACGAATTGGGGAAAATGGTTGGGGGTTGAGGCTACGAATTGGGGAAAATGGTTGGAGGTTGAGGCTACGAATTGGGGAAAATGGTTGGGGGTGAGTCTACGTATTGGGGAAAATGGTTGGGGGTTGAGGATACGAATTGGGGAAAATGGTTGGGGTTTGATGCTACGAATTGGGGAAAATGGTTGGCGGGGGTGAGTCTACGAAGTGGGGAGATTGGTTGAGGGGTGGATCTACGAGTGTTAAGCTACGAATTGGGGAAAATGGTTGGGGGTTGAGGCTAAGAATTGGGGAAAATGGTTGGGGGTGAGTCTACGTATTGGGGAAAATGGTTGGGGGTTGAGGATACGAATTGGGGAAAATGGTTGGGGTTTGATGCTACGAATTGGGGAAAATGGTTGGGGGGGGGTGAGTCTACGAAGTGGGGAGATTGGTTGAGGGGTGGATCTACGAGTGTAATGCTACGAATTGGGGAAAATGGTTGGGGGGGGGGAGTCTACGAAGTGGGGAGATTGGTTGAGGGGTGGATCTACGAGTGTGAAGCTACGAATTGGGGAAAATGGTTGGAGGTTGAGGCTACGAATTGGGGAAAATGGTTGGGGGGGGGGTGAGTCTACGAAGTGGGGAGATTTGTTGAGGGGTGGATCTACGAGTGTAATGCTACGAATTTGGGAAAATGGTTGGGGGTTGAGGCTACGAATTGGGGAAAATGGTTGGGGCTTGAGGATACGTATTGGGGAAAATGGTTGGGGGTGAGTCTACGTATTGGGGAGTGGTTGGAGTGTGGTTCTACGAATCGGGGAAAATGGTTGGGGTTTAAATGCTACGAATTGGGGAAAATGGTGGGGAGGGGGGTTAAGTCTACGAAGTGGGGTGATTGGTTGAGGGGTGGATCTACGAGTGTTAAGCTACGAATTGGGGAAAATGGTTGGGGGGTTGAGGCTAAGAATTGGGGAAAATGGTTGGGGGTGAGTCTTCGTATTGGGGAGTGGTTGGAGTGTGGTTCTACGAATCGGGGAAAATGGTTGGGGTTTTGATGCTACGAATTGGGGAAAATGGTTGGGGGGGGGGTGAGTCTACGAAGTGGGGAGATTGGTTGAGGGGTGGATCTACGAGTGTGAAGCTACGAATTGGGGAAAATGGTTGGGGGTTGAGGCTACGAATTGGGGAAAATGGTTGGGGCTTGAGGATACGTATTGGGGAAAATGGTTGGGGTTTGATGCTACGAATTGGGGAAAATGGTTGGGGGGGGGGGTGAGTCTACGAAGTGGGGAGATTGGTTGAGGGGTGGATCTACGAGTGTGAAGGTACGAAGTGGGGAGATTGGTTGAGGGGTGGATCTACGAGTGTGAAGCTACGAATTTAAGAAAATGGTTGGAGGTTGAGGCTACGAATTGGGGAAAATGGTTGGGGATGAGTCTACGTATTGGGGAAAATGGTTGGGGGTTGAGGATACGAATTGGGGAAAATGGTTGGGGTTTGATGCTACGAATTGGGGAAAATGGTTGGGCGGGGGGTGAGTCTACGAAGTGGGGAGATTGGTTAAGGGTTGGATCTACGAGTGTTAAGAATTGGGGAAAATGGTTGGGGGTTGAGGCTACGAATTGGGGAAAATGGTTGGGGGTGAGTCTACGTATTGGGGAGTGGTTGGAGTGTGGTTCTACGAATCGGGGAAAATGGTTGGGGTTTTGATGCTACAAATTGGGGAAAATGGTGGGGAGGGGGGTTGAGTCTAGGAAGTTGGGTGATTGGTTGAGGGGTGGATCTACGAGTGCGATGGTACGAAGTGGGGAGATTGGTTGAGGGGTGGATCTACGAGTGTGAAGCTACGAATTGGGGAAAATGGTTGGAGGTTGAGGCTACGAATTGGGGAAAATGGTTGGGGTTTGATGCTACGAATTGGGGAAAATGGTTGGGGGGGAGAGAGTCTACGAAGTGGGGAGATTGGTTGAGGGGTGGATCTACGAGTGTGAAGCTACGAATTGGGGAAAATGGTTGGGGGTTGAGGCTACGAATTGGGGAAAATGGTTGGAGGTTGAGGCTACGAATTGGGGAAAATGGTTGGGGGTGAGTCTACGTATTGGGGAAAATGGTTGGGGGTTGAGGATACGAATTGGGGAAAATGGTTGGGGTTTGATGCTACGAATTGGGGAAAATGGTTGGCGGGGGTGAGTCTACGAAGTGGGGAGATTGGTTGAGGGGTGGATCTACGAGTGTTAAGCTACGAATTGGGGAAAATGGTTTGGGGTTGAGGCTAAGAATTGGGGAAAATGGTTGGGGGTGAGTCTACGTATTGGGGAAAATGGTTGGGGGTTGAGGATACGAATTGGGGAAAATGGTTGGGGTTTGATGCTACGAATTGGGGTAAATGGTTGGGGGGGGGTGAGTCTACGAAGTGGGGAGATTGGTTGAGGGGTGGATCTACGAGTGTAATGCTACGAATTGGGGAAAATGGTTGGGGGGGGGGAGTCTACGAAGTGGGGAGATTGGTTGAGGGGTGG
The DNA here is from genome assembly GCA_905475315.1 of Autographa pulchrina. Classification (NCBI taxonomy): domain Eukaryota; kingdom Metazoa; phylum Arthropoda; class Insecta; order Lepidoptera; family Noctuidae; genus Autographa; species Autographa pulchrina. The sequence goes on along the minus strand of FR997771.1, from coordinate 12,060,865 downwards.
ATCTACGAGTGTGAAGCTACGAATTGGGGAAAATGGTTGGAGGTTGAGGCTACGAATTGGGGAAAATGGTTGGGGATGAGTCTACGTATTGGGGAAAATGGTTGGGGCTTGAGGATACGAATTGGGGAAAATGGTTGGGGTTTGATGCTACGAATTGGGGAAAATGGTTGGGGGGGGGGGTGAGTCTACGAAGTGGGGAGATTGGTTGAGGGGTGGATCTACGAGTGTAATGCTACGAATTGGGGAAAATGGTTGGGGGTTGAGGCTACGAATTGGGGAAAATGGTTGGCGGGGGTGAGTCTACGAAGTGGGGAGATTGGTTGAGGGGTGGATCTACGAGTGTGAAGCTACGAATTGGGGAAAATGGTTGGAGGTTGTGGCTACGAATTGGGGAAAATGGTTGGGGATGAGTCTACGTATTAGGGAAAATGGTTGGGGGTTGAGGATACGAATTGGGGAAAATGGTTGGGGTGTGATGCTACGAAGTGGGGAGATTGGTTAAGGGTTGGATCTACGAGTGTTAAGAATTTTGGAAAATGGTTGGGGGGTTGAGGCTACGAATTGGGGAAAATGGTTGGGGGTGAGTCTACGTATTGGGGAGTGGTTGGAGTGTGGTTCTACGAATCGGGGAAAATGGTTGGGGTTTTGATGCTACGAATTGGGGAAAATGGTTGGGGGGGGCGGTGTGTCTACGAAGTGGGGATATTGGTTGAGGGGTGGATCTACGAGTGTGAAGCTACGAATTGGGGAAAATGGTTGGAGGTTGAGGCTACGAATTGGGGAAAATGGTTGGAGGTTGAGGCTACGAATTGGGGAAAATGGTTGGGGGTGAGTCTACGTATTGGGGAAAATGGTTGGGGGTTGAGGATACGAATTGGGGAAAATGGTTGGGGTTTGATGCTACGAATTGGGGAAAATGGTTGGGGGGGGTGAGTCTACGAAGTGGGGAGATTGGTTGAGGGGTGGATCTACGAGTGTTAAGCTACGAATTGGGGAAAATGGTTGGGGGGTTGAGGCTAAGAATTGGGGAAAATGGTTGGGGGTGAGTCTACGTATTGGGGAGTGGTTGGAGTGTGGTTCTACGAATCGGGGAAAATGGTTGGGGTTTTGATGCTACGAATTGGGGAAAATGGTGGGGAGGGGGGTTGAGTCTACGAAGTGGGGTGATTGGTTGAGGGGTGGATCTACGAGTGTGATGCTACGAAGTGGGGAGATTGGTTGAGGGGTGGATCTACGAGTGTAATGCTACGAATTGGGGAAAATGGTTGGGGGTTGAGGCTACGAATTGGGGAAAACGGAAATTTATTTTTTTGTTTTTAAATAAGTCTACCTGAAATACTTTTTTTATTGCCAGACATTTTTGACAATGCTAATTATGTGCCATACGCAATTTTTTTTTTTTTTAATTTTAATGTATTTTATAATGTCTGTAATTTTAATATTATGTTATTTAAAGATAAGAAAAACTTAAAATTAATTTGCCAGACATTAATTCAATTGTTAAACCTTGAATTAAAATAAAAAAGTCATGAAAAGTATTGGATTGGATGCGCACTAATGAATGCAACCGCTACCGCCAGCCAGATAGCCCAGACACTAACCGAAAGAGCAAGAAGGACAGCATATCACAAAATCAGCTGACCTGAAATTCTTTCTCGAAAACGTTGCTAGCTCCTATACTAAGGTATCATGGTCACGGGCAGACTGAGATGGCGTTCGTCTTGACAGTAGTTGTTGCTTGTTCTACCTTCATATTTTAAGTAATTATTTACACTCATATGCAAATATTATTTAGTAATAATACAATTAATATTGTCATTCATAGAGGGTGGATTACTACGAGTTAAAAAAATAATTCCAAGAAGTTATTTTGTTAACATCAACCTTTTTGCTATTTCATAAAAAAAAATGTTTCCAACAAAATGTTCATTCCTCATGGGAAAACACATTCGTACATGTGATTACTGCGATAAAAATCTTTTCTAGATTTATCAAACGTTGATTGACGTTACTCTAAAAGTATTCTTACCTACTCAAGGGACGTAGGCCTACTTTCTTCCAAAACTTATCCCAACAATTTCAATACACCGAAATAAGCCGGGATTGAATTTTCCCATCATTTTCATAGGTTTTATATAGAGATATATTATAAACATTTTGTTTGATTTTCATAGTGTGACTATATTGTTCTCCTGACCAAAGTTTTGGTTAAGGCAGCTTCGTTCCAAAAATACAAACTATCTGCAAACGAGTTCCATGAATGCCATACGTCAACCAAAAACTCCTCTCTTTTCTTTCACACTCACAGTCCTATAGGATTGCAATACAATCGGATAAAGATAAGGTTCAGAAACAATACCTTTTCTTGCTTCCTAGCTGAAGAGCTAGGAAGCAAGAAAAGGTATTGTTTCTGCTAGAAGTAGCTAATTGACAATTCTAACGCTGATCAAATCGCTCAAATGTATGGAAGTGATAAAACTAAGTCACGTAACTCTTCGAAATGAAATTTCAATTCTATAAAATTAATGTCAATTTAGCAACTTCTATCATTGTAGCTTGTAGAAATATCACTTGGCTTGGCTTGGCAGTTGCAGGGAAGGAAAATGATTGACACGTTTTTTTTTATTTGCTCTATATACCAACTGCGGCATCCGTGGGTTAATCATGACTATCGATTGTTATGTAAGGCTTGTACTTAGCAGAGCCCCTCGCGTATGATAAACAAAGATCTTGATATAATATCATTAGAGTTTCCATCTCACGTAGTGTTCGGGACGTGACGATCGTTCACGCCTGCTTGCTGCAGCTTAAGTTGGAAACTTGCTTTAAGTTGCGTACGAATAGCTGGTATAAGTATCTGCATGTAATGTATTTTCTTAATTAGATTCTTTAATTTTAATTGTTATGGTTTTTGGTTAGTGCTTAAATAGGGTTTAATTTTACCACAACATGAAATAATTCTTGCTATTTATCTGCTTCAAATGCCACTTGAATACTAGTAGTTGTCCATTCGTATCAATAGCCAGCACAACTGATGACTGCAAAAAGACATGCATTTAAACATCTGCTGCTTAAATTCATATGGATTTCTGAGAACTAAACATTCATCTATTTTACTTTGATCTAAAGCACCAATGAAAGCCCAATATGTTCCCTAATATTTAATAGCATTATCCTATTACGATAGAACCAAAACAGTAGCAGCAAACCTTATATAACAAGTCCTCCAGAGTGCTACATTTCCACAAGATGTTATTGTTTAAACGCGTAACACAATTTGCGTTGCAGAGGGATAGGATGAGTACGCACGACACCAGCGACCACAAACCGACGCCGCTGACCACATAATGGAGCGTTGACAACGTGCCAACGGTGGATTATCAAGCGAAGCTCTTAAGGTAACTTGAATAAGAAGTGATTTAAATTGAGTTGAAGGATACCTGAGATGTACTGGAGGTTATGAAAATTATATAACATTTATAATGGCGGGAGAATTGGAACGTCAATGATGGATGACAGTTGGTGTTTACTTTTATTCCAACACAAGAACATACAGTTATTTACTTATATGGTAGGTTTGCAATAGTACTGATGAAGCCGTGCTCGAGCCATGATCGATTCGGGTGGCTTTGAGTTGCGTGCCTAGTCCGATAGATGGCGTCTCGTTACACATTTATTTATTTATTTATTTTTGGACCACCAACAGAGGATACACACAACAAAATATTATATTACAAGGTACCTACAGGTTTTTATATGTGTGCTCCTCCAATTATAGGAAGCCACAGCATGCACTACTTAATACCTAGGTGAACAATTTTGAGTAATGAGTTAATAATTGAATTTAAATAATGTGTGACATTTAACAATATAATATTGTGTAATAATGATATAACATTAAATTAGCAATTATTTAACTCTAAATAATAGTATTGATATTAAAATTGACATACTGTTTACACGATGAGATTAGAAGCTGCGTAGTGCAAGTAAAAGAGAGTAGTCGTGCTTTTTTTAAATTTTGAGCTATTGTCAATTTTAGTAAAAAGATTTTGTCGAAATTTTAATGAAGAACCAAAATTGAGAAACAATTTCGGGAGATATAAATTGTTTTATGTAATCGTACATTTGTTAAGAAATTAAATATGTGAGTTGTCAGAATCGAATTGGTTTTGTTTTTTTTTTATTGAGCATTTTTTTCCAAATTTATTTATGAATCACAGAAATAATCCGTTATTTGTCAAATCCAGGCTCTCTGGCATATATTTTTAAATTGTGATTAGTCTTACTTTCATCGAATATTTTCTTTAAGCCGTAGCGCGAATATACAAACTTCATTTTTTCAGTGCCTTTCTATCTGAGCATCCCTTATCGAGGGTCATTATTATCAGTCTTCAAACAAAGCATGTCCACAAATGAGGGCTATTTGCGTTGGCGGCAGATGACCACAAGGTAAAACCGTTGACAATGTGCCAAGCAAGGCTTACCAACATCCCACCTCTATACGTAATGTGGGTCTTTATCGGATAACTGTTTCAAATTGCCTCAGAATTTCGAGCTCCGGAAATGATTAGAAGCGATAACCAGAAGTCCTTGTTAAGGCCTATAGATGATGCTGGGGCTCTTTAGTCAACTGAGCCCGCTCATACTCATCCCGCGGGATGAGTTGACCTAATGCATATTTTGAATTGGTCAACCGATCCCGCTTCATAATTTTAGAATTTGTATATACACCGAGAAAAGTGTTAGACATTAATATCACCAAGATATTACTTGAAGCAGTTTAAAAGGTATGACTCGTTAAGTAACTTTTTGGGAAGTTCTTCGGGGACATATTAAAAAATAATAACTTTTATTCAATTAACCTTTTGTAAATATTTTTTTGTCTTAGGACTATTAGAAATGCCCTTGCAAATGGTTAGTAAAAATTATAACGTTCCTAGCAATAGTGCACTATACAATATTTTTATTCTAATATCTTATAATCTATATTGGAAGAACCTAGAACTTTAATCTTCTATAATGTAAATATGAACCGCTGAATGTGTTGCTAAGCGCAAATCTCGAGAACATTTGAATGATAATAATTTAAAAAGACTGACTTTTAGATTATTTAGTTTTAATTTTAAAAGACTCATCCAAATTCTAGTGTACATCAATGGTTCCTGATGTTTAGCAAAGGCCTAGCGATTCATTTCTTTCTTATGCACCTGTACGAGCAAGAAAGCTTTATATGGGCAGTAAGCTTTAATTTCTTTTTTAGTCTCCCTTCATTTAACACTTTCCGCACGCCTGTACATAAAATTGAAAATATGCAATAAAATTTTGCCTAATTTCAATGCGGGATCAGTTGACCAAAGAAAAATAATAAAATAAATAATTTGGTCAACTGAGCCCGCGGGAACTGTTTACAGCGGGATGAGTTGACCAAAGAGCCGATGCTGGATCATTTTGCTAATTGAATCGAGGTTTTGAAGTTCTCTTGCAAAGTATTTTGTTGCGCAAGTACGTAATGATAATGTTATTATTGTCCATTGAAGCCGTACAAGCAGTCTAAAACATACATACATACATACCATCACGCCTGTATCCCCGAAGGGTTAGGCAGAGGTGTACCAATGTACACCCACAGTGTTCACCGGTATGTTTTAGGTCCCATGTAATAGGGGGCGAGCCTATTGCCACTAACCGGGCACAAATCCAAACTCCGACCTGCTGCTGAGAATTTCATAGAAAAACCCAATAACACTTTGTTCGACTTGGGAATCGAACCCAAGACCTCTAGCATAGAAGTCGCGCTTAGAACCATTAGGCCAACAAGGCAGTCTTTGAGAAACTAGTCTTTGAACATTTTTGACAGATCCGTTGTTTATATGATCCGAGTTTCCCGTTCATGTTCAATTACGTGAATAAAAAATTTTGTGGAATGTGTAAATTTCGGATTAGATCAGAATGAAATTCGTTTCCATTGCTCAAGAGTCTAGACAAATCTAACATGCAGTAAGCAACAACCAAGAATTGCATAAGTTAGATGAAGCTCAAGTCAAGCATACACACATTACATTTAAAGTTAGTACATAAGTTATAATATCCTTTGAGATAGTACTTGGCACTTTAGATATCACGTAAAATCTTTGTAATCCACTACGAAATTCTACGAATAAAGTGATTAAGCCATGACGAACAAAACTTTTGTGTATTGCAGTTTATAAAATGGAATAAAATATCAAAGCATCCAGAATTTCACAAAAGCATTACACTTTTGAGAAATTAAACAAGCTTTCTGAATCTAACAAAGCAGCATCATACAACGCTTTACGCATGTGTAAAACTATTGTAATCGTATATAAGTTTCTTAAAAGGAGACAGTCAACTTAACACGTATGTAGGAAAGCAAGAGAGAAAAAGGAAAAGGTAGCCAAAACGCTTATCTTCGTTTGTCCCTGTTGACAGCAAACAATTCTATAACTCCCGAAAATTGCGGTCCATAGGGCCTTACAACAGCCGTCAGAATTTAGATTTTATTTAGCTTTGTGGTCACTAGCAAGTTAATGGGGTTAATGGCTGAGGTAAACACTCGAGTGCACTTCGCTAGGGGAGGCTATTTTCACTTAAAATATTACCCTTTTAGGATTACACGTAAGTCTTGCCAACTGTGGTCGAGTGATGTTTTAAGCGGTAATGCAGCCGCTATCTTTTATGGTTCAAATAGAAACAAATAAAAATTCATATAAAAAAATATTAAAAAAATAAAATTAATTCATACTAAAATGATAAGGGCTTATTTATTGAAACTTTTAATAGATATTGACGTCATCACAATTTACTTTCACATGGTAGTTATTTTGGGTCATCACTTACTTCTCTCTTGCAGTTAACTTGCTCAAAGCCAACAATTTATTAAAAATTCGATTGCGAAATTCTAAAATGGTAATGTGTAGGTTTCCTTATTTCAACACAAACAAGCTTGAGCAAATTGATGGGATTTCAAGAAACTGATTAAACTTAATTATATATTGAATAAGTTCTCGTTCTCGTCACCCAGATTTCCAATATCTAATCTTTGAGGTCTAGGAAAGATACTATTGAATTTCAGGAGAAAAACTTTCTAAAAGAACTTATCGAAAAACGAGAAGGCTTATTTTCTGTATAAGTCAGTAAAAATAATTTCGATATGAAAACTGCTACATGTACTGGACCTTTATTGTTGCAAATAAAGCAGCTATTAGACGAGAAGATATTCAGTCTGTCTTAATAAGACAACTCAAAGTGTAATAAGAGTAAGCCAGCAAGCACGCTAGTTAGACTCGAGGAAGTGCGATCGGTAGCTCACCGCATCGTGCAAGATTGATGCGATTGAGTAGCATTCGATATTCAGTCCGGTGTAATAACGAGCTTGCTAGTTAGTCTGTCAGCCAGGCTAGTTAGTCTTGACTGTAAATTGTGTGGTTTAATTTAATTGCCACAAAGAAAAATGTAATACACTCAGCTATTTTTAATTAATTTTGTTCAATTCTAGATTGGTGTTATGAAACATAGTAATAAATCCGTTTGATTTCATTCTTAGTGGGTTGTGTACATATTTTTTTCTATTCATCACCTACAGTTCTGCTTTCCCCAACTGAGAGATAGGCGTCATGTTAATCAATCAATACCTATCTATTACCAGTACACCTCGTGCGGAGTAAGTCGGGCAGTTAATATTAGTATTGTGTAATCGAATCCGAGCGTATACGGCTTATAGATCGAAACGACAATTGGCTTCACTGTTCTGTTGACTGTGATACTATTCATGACCCTTCAACTGTTTAGTGAAGGGCAGTTTAGAAGATTAGATCTGACCTAAGACCTGAGTATCGATTTATTAGGTACCACTTCGATCCAGTAACGAAAACGTAGATACGTTGTTTGACGAAAGAATCGTAACAGGTATGTCGGTTAACTTAACTAATTAGCACTAAATATTTTTAATTTAAAGTATAAAATTTATAAATTGAACAGAGCCCTCAAATGCTAATTAACTCAGCCAAGTCATAACTGTAGTTGGGCGCACAACAAAGTTACTGGTAATTTTACACCGGACCACAATAGGGAGACATTACGTAAACGTACGCGTTCGCCGTTAAATTCATCAATGCCCAGATTGAATAATCGCGCCGGTCACCTGCCAATTACCTCGACCAGTACGGACGCAATTTATTGTGAAAGCCCCACGGCACATCTATTATACGCCTCTTTTTCCAATATGAAGAATTTTACGCTTCCACGAAGGTCCATACCGGGTACTTTTAATTTTAGTGTTGATTTTTTCGTCGAAATATTGGAAGGGCGGATGAAAGTTTAACAATAGCAAACGATGGAAATAAATAATTCAATAAAATCTAGATCGGGTCTGTTTAAAGATTTTACAAATACAAAAAGAAAGAACATTGTACCTGAACGTCGTTGGTGCATTAATTATGATTTCAGATATTGAAAAAAATATGAAATCAAAAATAATTTTGGGTATTTTGTATCGTACTTTACAAAGCATTTTCACTTACGTGATTTTTTTTAGTATTTTATCACTATAAGGATATTCATTCCTATAATAATAGAACATACAGTTTACAACAGCGCCAGTTTTCAATATAAAAATATTCTTCATAAACGAGCAGGAAAAACCAGAGTAGATATTTTTCCTCCTCATATATTAGTTTTCGGTCATATCCGGTTGTAGGGGCTGAAATTGAATCTTATGCAGGACCTTTGCCGGTATTGATTTCAAATTTGTCCAAATATCCATTATCTTGAAGTTTCACCGACAGCTTCACACATCGTGCGAATAATATAAAAGAAGTAAGACTGTTTTCACATTATCCGACACGATATTGGGGGCAAGTAGATGTATGAAAATTACAAATCCGACATCCAGGTATCGGACCGGATAATGTGACAGACCGGTACATTTTACATACACATTTACTTGCAGCCGATATCGTGTTAGAATCCAATGCCGATATCGTGTCGGATAATGAGAAAACAGTGCATGAAACACAGAAAGCATTGACACTAAACATAAATTGAATAATTCTGAAGTCAAGGTAAAATGGTTTGTTACCATGAGGACTACTGGACTTAATTTAGTCATAGTAGCAACTAAGATATACGTAGCTGTCAGTCATAAATCCCGAACCCACGGCGGTGTTGCAAATTTCAGTAATAGAGGTAGATCTACCAAATTCTGTTATAATAGTGGTTTTAGTTGACTGCAATACAACCGTCATAGAGGCGTTAATGGCTATCAGTTCATCTAATATTGAGATATAAGATATATCTTTCACAGCAAACAAAAGAAAAGCCGTACATACGTTTAAGTGTTTTTTCTTTCGATATTTGTTCCAAATTTTTCTTACGTTAGTTTCAAAAGTAGGTAAATAAGATTAATTTTTTTTCTTACATTTGTTGAAATAAAATCTGTAGTTTGAAAACCAGTGACATAACCAAACATAATTCCTTATTATCTTGGGGACTTACTCATGTATTTATCACTAGCCCTAACAAAGGAAGGTCCAGTCACGGATTCACACAGCTTCATTGATAATGATGAGTAATTATTATAAGAGAAGATTCGTAGCGTAAATGATAATACGGGAAAAATTCTACCTGGATTTATCGGAGCTTCGGATAATAGCGTTTCGTGGTTGGTTGAACTACGGAGTGATTTTGTTGCTTTATCTTTTCAATTTCGTGGTGATTTTTACTTGGATTGAGATTGCTTTTATTTTTGAGGAATTTTGTTCGGCTTTCAATGTAATTAAAAAACTTTTCTGTAATTTAGTACCTATTTATTTCCTGTCTTCGTTCAACATACAGCATACATAAATATTCCAAAATCTTTCTGTTCGTAGTTAAATTATCTTTAATTGATTAAAATCTTTAGAATATAATATATAAATAACAACTATAAAACACAATACTAAGATCACATTTATAAAATCTCAACTGCCAAAGCCTTGGTTGTTTTTACTTATTATATTAGTGGATATCTAGCTATTTCCCCTTTAGATAGAAAAGACGACGATATTGCTATAAATAATTCCAGAGGCCAAATCTGGGCCAATTAGACTGAGTATTCCGTTGCGCTTTTATAAACCTGTCAAGGAGGAACCACTAAAATTTTCCATAGAAACTTTGGTCGGTCTGGTATCCTTCAAATTTGGGATTTTAAAACTAGGTTCTGCGCATTTATGGAAGTCTTAACTTTTTGACTGGCTAAATTCAATTTTTACCCGATATCTAAGGTGTTTTACAAGCTTTTATTGGAGTAATATCATGCTACCAATATTTTCAATGCGGAATATGAAACTATCAGTGAGTTCAACTTATTGGTTTCGACAAGCATAGAATGATAATAAAGTAGGCTCGCGTAACACAATTTCCCCCAGATATTCCCTCTGAATTCTTGTCCTTCTTTATAGCTGCTGTAAAAAAAATTGCCTTTCGCTTCGACACATTTATTCCAATCTGTCACGGCTCATAAAAACGCTGAGAATACTCGTTTACATAGTCGAAAATCGTACAATACGTGTTCACCTTCCGCATATTTAAAATCTGAACGTGATACGAAACTCAACTCTATTGCGATGACATAAAAATATTCTGTCTAGAACCGAGTTCCGATACAAAGTCATTTGGAAGCAGCAATAAAAACTTGTAAAATTGTCAGTCTGGATATCGTCAGCGGCAAATGTTCTCGATACACCGAGACACGATCCGATTCGAATAATCGGCCCCTTGGGTAGATCCGTCATCAATATTTCAAGGGGTATCGAATGCGGGCTGCCGATTTGCTCGTTCATTCCTTTCTCCGAATGTGTCGAGCTGATTGCTTTGGTCTCCCACTCATTTGTGTGAGAAAAACTTTGAAAAAACCTTTTTTCGTCAATGTACAAACGGAGTACTTTCATGTAATCGCCTGTGTATTGAATACGCTTATTCGAAAACGGAAGACGCATACTAAAACTTCTTGTTTGGTAACAGCGTTCGTTACATAAATAACTGTAGTTCACACGAATGTTTGGTCTTATGTAAGAAACCAGCTACTGATACCGATCAAAAAATCAACCCCAACTTACAGAATGAAATAGAAACACAAACAAAAATGTTTTAAAAAGCATTATCTACTTACTAATCGTCACAATATTTACTGAAAATCATACCAAGCCATACAAAAGCGTCTTAAAAAATGCAGTAAAATGATGGCAGACACAATGATTTAGCACTGCCCACGTAGTAAATCATTTCATTAGCTTTTACTGCATAGAATAAAATTTTGTTCATTTTATTGCAAGGTTTGCTAGTAAATCAGTGTTTCAACTCTTTGTGTGACATTAAAAATGTATTACACAACCTTTGCTTAGACATCGTAAACCACAGCGCATTCCCTAATCAAAATCGCAAATTAACGTAATCAGGTTCTGTCCAGCAACACAACAAGGCTTTTTATTCGTCGTAAACTGTTTAGTACATACATTTGGAGGCACTTACTGTGAGTAAAGCTGCTTATCTTGCAGAGCAAGTTGCAAGACAACTGAGGACATAAGTCAATATAATGTCCGTGAACGAAGGCAGGGAAGTTATCCGTATTTATGCTAATCTGCACATCGTGCTGTATAATTGCTGTACATAACTTCAGACTGTTTGGATTTTAGCATAGACTTAAAACTTCCTTGCATAGGTTGTGTTTGTGTTTTGTGTGGAGCATTCTGTGTTTGTTTGTACACCTGTAGTACCTTCTGCTTACTGAATAATTGAAGTGTGTTTTCTAGAAACACATTAGTACATGTTTTTTTTTAAGACAGAGGATTTGCATTATCAGAAATCAACAAAAAAGTTAGTTTTTTTTAATTTGTCATTGATATGTTTCTTCTTCTTTGTGAAGTGCGAGTGTATGTGTATGTCAAGAATGTGCGAGTATTATGTGATAGTTACGGATCGTGCTAAAAAGTGGAGGGATCTTATCGGCAGAATTTTTGAGTATCCGCTTTAAACCCCATGGGATAAAATTAATATTACCCACTTCCCATCTCGGCCAAATTGTAAAAGTCAGGAAACAGGCCCAAGCACATAGTTCTAACTTTCTCATGCATTTTTGATTACAAACAAATTATAATACGGTATAAGACCAAATCTTTGAGGCAGGTTGGTAAAGTTTCGTTCAAGGTGTTTTCATAACAGGTAGATACATTTTGTTACTCTGACTTCTTGAAGTCTACATAAATAGCTAATTGACAAATAATACGATCTACGAAATACGCTTCCCAATGTATTTTTAAGTGTACAATGAATGAAATTTAAATAAAACTGAAGAATATTTTATTCCAACACATTGAGTGTTATAACAGAATAGAAATATTTCAGACCACAGAGCGTCATGCAGTTGCAGTTCTTTTTAATAAAACTGAAATGGACTTGATTTATACGTGTTTTGTCTGGGTGAAACAAGATGGCGTCCGTAATATCTGCATGAAACTGGTTAGATCCGGTTCCCGGGTGCAATTTTTCGCTTTTTCCCACTATCTAGCAGTTTGAAGCAGTTAGAAAAAGAATCATTTTATTAAAGGCTGCACGCTGAGCATTTTTCTGATATATTATTTTTATTTAGACTAGTTTTTATTGCGGGATCCGCTTGTGTGCTTTTTCAGAGCGGATATTATATCACATTGCAAATTAAGTTTGTTTTCTAGTGTGTTTTCGTTGCATTGGGTGCCAAATTATATAAAAATATTGAACAAATGCCTGATAAACGTGGCTTGTTTGCGTGGTTGTGTAAGGACAAATTATTTGATAAATTAAAACAACATATTATGTATTTTCCAAATTATAATTTAATTATCTTTTCGATCACATTTCGATGAAGCACATTTTTCCAAGTTTGTCGTATGTCGCATTAAATAATATATTATATAATGATTATTTCTTTTGTAAATGTAACAAGGTTACATAAAAAAAAAAACTTATAAAAAGATCAAGAAAGCTCTACAACACAGTTCATCTTATGTATAAAATTCTCGTGTCACAATGTTAGTTACCATACTCCTTCGAAACGGCTTGACCGATTTTCATGAAATTTTGTATGCATATTCAGTAGGTCTGAGAATCAGCTACTATCTATTTTTCATACCACTAAGTGGTAGTAGGTAGGTAGTAGGCATGTGCTAGGTAGAAAAAATTGCATTGCAACGCATGCCGGGTACAGCTAGTTATTTATAAACGAACCTAATTTATCTAAACTCAAAAAGCTAACAAACTACCAAACACTTAATGAACTATATAAACGTAATATTTTGTCTCCAGATAAAAGGCTGGCGTTCTACAAAGCAGAACTTTTCAATACCGTGTCGCTACATATTTTAGTGAGAGACGGTAACTTGTCGAACTTGTCTTGGCAAGGAATAGTGAGGAGCCAAATTTAATCGAGATCGATATAAGACGGGTAATACTGATAATACTCGAATTGGGTTTGGTTCTAAATTAGGTTACGTATTTTTGTTGTATTGCTTGCTCTACCTATTAGAAGAGCTACCAAAATGAAGTTGACAAAAGTAACAATAGGTTATAAATATTTACCTATTCTTTCTCATACCCTAACTATTTTATTAGTTCTACAAAATTAAATAATTTTCGCCATTGGCGTATATGGATTTAAGTCTTAATAGCATAAAGACAGAAACAGCCCAAATTACCGTTGGACCCAAATCTAATTGAAGTTCACATACCTATTGAAATCCTATCGAAAGAGTTTATCGATAACGACAATTCTCTAATCCCTCTTATGGCACCTATGTATCTCACCCGTTTAGTACGTACGGAACTTCGGGCCAAATCTTCTGAAATAAACTCTACTTATCCAGAGAGTACTTGAGAACAAAATTTATGTGACAATCTTTGGACCTTTTTCAATCTCTGCAACCAGCCTTTTATATTGAGACTCATCTATTCATATTGACCCTTTCTGACCTTACAGGACAGTAACTGTAGGTAGGTTCAGTATTGGTTATGAAGGTTATCGATAATATTATCGGATCCACGGTATCGATATCTCGAATTGAATATTAGTATTTATCTGAATAGTTTGAAAAGTTCAGTTCCGATCTTAAGTTTTCCAATGGTTTGCATAATTTAGTCTGCGATGAATTTCGCAGTAGAGATATTTTTTTTTTTTTTTAATCGATTGAGTATTAAAAAAACCTTTTTACTAATAAAACTACTTAGCAGTAATGTAATGAAACAGACTATTACCTAAAATAACTAATTGCTTTAACATTTCATGTGCATTAGCTAAAGTTACAGGCTAATAAATACGCCGCAGAGCCACGATAAGATATATTACACAGTTCTGAAAAAGTAGATGGCGTGTAAAGGGACTATAAGCCATTAGGCAAGTTCCTTCCTCCCCACAAGACCCGCCCATCCGCAAAAATAAAGTTCCAAAGAATAAGACACTAATAAATTCTCAATTATGATATTTTGCTCGACAGCCGCCAAGGAGTAACTAAAACCAGAAAAGAAAGAAAAAAATTCAATGCTTTTTTTCGTCCAATATCCAAAAAAGTGAATTCGAAACAACCTCAGAATACCGAAACGGGAAACAATTTGCAATCAGACTTGCCTACAAAGAATAAATTAAAAGTTGCCAGCATTAAATTATAGGTTTGCGAATAATTGAGATTGTTACCCACAAGGTAGGACGTGCCTCTAAATTGTGGAAATATTTTTTGTAGCGTTTGTTGCATAAAATTAAAAAGTTTTGGATGAAATGTGTGGTTAGCGGTTCGATAAAGGAAAGGTGGGAAAATTGGTGGCAAACACGCGTTAATTTAGGTTTGTATTTTTTTACCAAATTCGTAAACAATAAACTTAGTCCATATTTCGGATAAGTTATAGAAAAGTTATAGCTCTAGTAAAGGTTAAGCAATGGGAACCTACGTAGTTATAATTAATTTGGGTAAGAATGCGATATCGTTTGAAATGATTGAAGTCAGTTCAGAGAGATTTAGGATGGTACGAAATACAAACCAAGTATCCTTTTAATACATGTTTATTTTAAACCTTAACTGCTATAAATTAGGTACTTACCTAAGCCAATGAAATTGAAGTCAATGGAGCCTTCTCTGAACATTTAGAAAATATCTACCTAGATTAGTGAAAGAGAACTAGATACAATCATGGACCATGCAATTTTTTTGGTCGTAATGTTTATAAATGCAATCTTTGTATAAGCGACATCTATCTAATATTTTATGAACAACACAGATCACACATAAGAACTTGAGCGTTGACAACCCCTAAAAAGTTAAAAAGTTTGTAGTCATAATATTTAGCAATAGATGGCGTTGATGCACAATTATAACTTTATATTATTAAAGTATGAAAATAAAGTAATCATTATTATGAAACATTAAATAAAATTGTGGTTAGAGAAATCTGGGATTTCATTTGATTTTTATTAACATCTAAAACAAGCTACAACGCCATCTAGCGGAGGGAGTGCGAAGCTTTAAGCTCTTTCGTTCACAGAATATGAAAAGTAGATTGCGTCACTAAAGTAGAGGTTAGTACGTACGGTTTTCAGTAGATGCTACTTATAATACATTTACAATAGAACAAAACATTATTTTTATTCTATTGTAATGTTTATAATAACCATAAAAATATTTCGTGTGTTAGCGGGGTACGTGCCTACCTACCTATATTTAAATAATGTCCTGGAAAAAAATATTATTACGTCTCTACCACTTTACATAACATTAAGTCACTTGTCGCGTCTTCAACAAATGGTCCTATCTATAATAGGTACCTAACTAGTAATAATATCTAAGTACCTACCTATTAGGTATAAACATAAATCACACCTACAGCTAGTTGTCTAGACTATTCAAATTGGTTGCCGTTATTAATATTTTAGTCGATTTTAATGTTAGTTCATCGTTTTTTTATAATTCTCTCTAAGTACTATATTAGGCTCAAACACCCACTATAGTCTATTTAAGTACACTAAGTCTTTATTTCCACTTAAAAAAACATCAGCAAGTTTAAAGTAGTGGCAGTTATAAGTTTAAAATCGATTTAATAAATTCTCTGTCGTCTCGGCAAATTTATGCATCCACTAATCTAAAAATATATCTAATACCTACTAGCTGTACCCGGCATGCGTTGCAATGCAATTTTTTCTACCTAGCACCTGCCTACTACCTACTTACTACCACTTAGGGGTATGAAATCTAGATAGTAGCCGATTCTCAGACCTACTGAATATGCATATAAAATTTCATAAAAATCGGTCAAGCCGTTTCGGAGGAGTATGGTAACTAACATTGTGACACGAGAATTTTATATATAAGATAAATCGTTGATTAAGGTGATATTTTATCTTTAGTACGACGTTTGATGTTGCTTGTGAAACAAGTACAGTTCAAACGAAAAATGGTATTATGTGAAAGAAATACTTTTGTAAAAACGAGGTTTAGATTCTTGAGGTAAGGCTATATAGATTTGTGACTGGTCCTACTGAAAATATTTTTTTTTTATTATTTACTCTAAATTAATATAAAACTACGTAACTATTATTAGAATCTTATTAAGTTTTATTTTATCCGGCGCTCAATACGCCAACTATTATTAAAATATTTTTATTAACTAACCTATTTCTCTCACAATATTCTAAACATTTTCCATTTAAACACTCAAAAAGTTCCAGAATTCAGAGACACGCACCCATTCTATCGCTCGCTCAATACGTCAACACTTGAACCGTATCCAAGTACTCAGGTTTGGCACTGAAACACGCGGTTTCATTTCCTGCTGGCTTCGCTGTTATCCTGGCAAAGCGGATGATTAGTCGTTTGGGTCCTGGCTTGTTTACGCGTATTTTGACTTCGTTCTCTAGTTGTTGTGTTATGGAGAGGGCAACTAGAGGCATTTAAACGGCTAACTCAACTGCTAGTGCTTACTTGTATTTTTGTTTTTCAGGAACTTCTGTCAACTACTAAGGTGCCTACTATTTTTTTGTTACTTCTATGGTGCTTATGCCTAACTTGCACAGAAATACGGAATTAAATTGTTTACGGTTATTGATCTTGTTTCGCTATATTGGCTAGTTATTTACAAACCCTAAAGTGCAGGCCACACCGCCAGCTAGCGGGCGGGCGAACATCGTTTCACCTCTTTACATACTTCGGTACCCCGTTTCGAGTAGACTAGTCGACGCTCGTCTTTCGATTAGCAGTGTAGTGTTTACGTTTGTGAACGATGAATATGTCATATATATCGACGAAAGTTCTGATGATGATTTAACTACAAATATTAATTATTACAATTATTCGCCCGCTCCGCGCGCTCCGCCCGTCGCTCGTCTGTCCGTAGTTTTCGGTGTGAACCCCATAGTTTAGCTCGCCAATATTTCGCGTAGTTTGTATAGTTTGCTTCGTTTGCTTCGCCCACCCGCCTAGCCCGCCCGCCCGCTATCTGGCGGTGTGGCCTGCGCTTAAGAACAAGAGTGATAAACCTTAACAGGAAATCAGTATATCTTTACTTTAGTGAGTTTAATTATAATGTGTTAGACAAAATAAAATTGAGATATCTAGTAAAAAAAATATCTAGGTAAAAACGAGGTACATATCGCTACCAAACTTAACAAGACATGAAAATTATCCGAAGCTTGATATATTATCTTCTATTATATCAGCTCTTAACACCAAGAATCGAAACTCCACAGCGTCAATCCCAGGAAGACTAAAACCTCTATGATTAACGGTACCATTCTTCAGCGAGCTAATGACGTCATTCTTTGTAACACTATAAGGTTGGACGAACGGCCATCATTTACAGCGGTATCGCGCCAGTCCACTCGCGTTGATCCCGCCAACGTATCGGTCACAGCTCACTCTTATGAGCTCATTTACTAGCCGACTCGGGTAACTTTAAAGTTATCCTATTTTAAATTTCCATAAACGCTGTTGAATTTTGTATAAGCGACATGAGTTCAAGTTTTTTTTTATATCACTGGATAATATTTCAGACATATCTGTACATAATGTGAAACAGCCAAAGATTGTTTCTTTTTGTAATATCTGGTCCTACTAGTCGTATTGCGGTTTTTCAACTTCACGCTTTTCGTCTCGAGAGAAAAGCAAGACGAAAACTCCGGCTCAGATTTATTTAAACTAAGTTTGACTCACTAAATGGCTGCTTCAGCTTATTGAGTCCGAAACTATTAGAGCTCTTTTGATAAACCAAAATTATTATTACATAGGATGCTCTACATAATACATAATCAGTCATTGCCCCACTTGTCAAATGAATGTAATACACGAATGTAAAACACGTCCATTGAAAACTTCACGTCATGTGTTACATAGACTGAGTGAATGAATGAACGTGAATAGAAGACTGATTATGCATAACGTATGTCCGCTGTACCAAAGAGCTTGTCAAGACGTAAGATTATACGTGTCCTGATTTCCCTCTTCAAGCTGTTTGCAATTAAGTTGTAAGCAGATTTTGATGTTGGTTTCAACATGTTGATGGAAGTTAATTAAATACTATATAAGACTAGTTCATTTAGATACGATATTTTTATTGTACACGATGCGAATTACTGGGTACATTTATTGATGAAACTGACAAATCAAAACCTCAAACAATGATGGGAAAAAGTTTAGTTTTAGATTTGCTTGATATTTGGACTGGGATGAATTGGACGCATACAAAAAGGTGTGTTTACTACACGCTCGCAACAGAAACGTGTGGAAAGAGAAAAGGGAGGCCTTTTTGAAGAGAGAAGACTGCCTTAATAATAAATTTATAATAAATAAATAAATTTTACAAGCTTTAAAAAAAACCTTAAAACCTTTATGCCAACAAAAAATCGAGTTATTCAATGCAGTAATTTTAACATGACATCGTGACCCAAAGCGCCGACATTACACATCAATCGATGTTCGAGCACCTTTGTCCTCAGCCCTGAATCACATGCAGCGTTACTTATGGAAATTACTAGAATTATGAATGCCATTCACTTGATTGATTGGTTTGCCTATTGATTGATACTGTATAGATGGGTAGCTGACAATACAAATAAGCTATCCATTCTCAAGCAACATAGACAACAAATTAGAGATTACAAGTAAGACTGTTTTCATATTACCCGATACGATATCGGTATCGGACTCTGATACAATATCGGGAATAGATCTGACGAACGCGCACCGAACGAGCATTAGGGAGCGTACACATCTGACGAACAAGCATTACATGAGCAGTTCGTGAGCTGCTCGCGAGCCTCTCGAGATCCGCTCGCGAGCATGCCGCGAACGCACTAGTGTCAATAACGCCGTCTGACAGACGTGCGCGCGCCGCTCGCGAGCTGTTAGTGTAAAGGAGCGTCCACATCTGACGAACGAGCATTACACGAGCAGCTTGCGAGCTGTTCGTGTAATGCTTGCTTAAATGCAGATGTGGACGCACCCTTATGCTCGTTTGTTGCGCTTGTCAGATCTAGACGTCTACCCTAAGATACATGTACCTGTTTTCACATTATTCGATCCGATATCGGATATCACATTCGTAAATTAATTGATTTTTTGCCGCGGTATCGTATCGGGAAATGTGATACCGCTTCACTTACGTTCTTTTGTTTTCTGCTTGTTAACATCAAAATGCATTTTATTGAAGCCTTGATAAATCGTTGTAGCAAATTATTTGCTTAAATACACGAATGGTCATTGATGTGTAAGATGCCAATCATTTAGAGCCGTAGCATTAACTCGGTATTGGTAATGCGGTCTAGATGTACGGCAGATGGATATTGCGGTCTATTGGGAGACTTTGATGGACTTTAGTGGACTAATGGCGGCAGACCGATATAGAAACTGGTTAAGAGGAGCAGAATATTGGAAGCAAACATAATTGTTGAGGATTATATAAATTTATTGCCTTAAAAACTCATTCATAAAGACGATTCTACAATAAAACAAGTCCTGATGAATATAGCATAGCTAGATTGCAATAATTGAAGTTGAAGATTACTTGAAGATTAGAATGAAAAAATAATAAAGGAAATAAACGTAACTTTTGAAGATTAAAAGTCAAAATAATAATAGTCCAAATAAATATTCCGGATAAACATTTATGGAAAATAAATTGTATGAACACCATGATAGTGACAAGTATAACAAGTAGTGAGAGCGAATTTCATAGCACTACTGCCATCCCTAGCCTGTAAGCACTGTCGTAAGACAAGGTTAGAGACAAAATAAACGATTAAAAGAATCTCTGATGGTCATCTGATGACCCCAGAATATACTCAATATTCAGAGGTCATCTGATAAAAAAAAGCTCTATTTAAAAAATCACATACCTAAAATCACCAAAAACTGCATAATTCATATACCATTTTCATACTATATAAATTAATAACTTCATAATAAGTATTTACAAACAATCAGTGGCTAATAAAACAGATTTAGTGCTTTATATGTGGGTTATAAAGTAACATTACAGGTACAAGGAAGAAGGTTCACTCGTTCGCTCCATTAAACACGTTTCGATAGAAACACAGGTAATCTTTGGGTATCTTAGAGGATAAATAAACTACAGAGTGCCCATATCGGGGTATGAACCGTGAGCACTAGTGTGAACTAGTTTTGTCGTAGAAATAGTATAAATAGAGCTCAAATCTCACAAATCAAAATTTTATAACACTATCTTAAAATCAAATATTACCCTAATTATATCGGAATCATCGACATTTTCGCAAAAACGCCTGTTATAGTACGGAAAATAACTTAAAACAATTTTGTTTTAAAAATTTGCTTACTTTTGTTACAATGGGGTTTTAGCTATACACGCACTCTACATTTTTAACTTTTTATTCTTAGCGGTATATATATGGGCAATCTCAAACATCAACAAGCCACCTCAACAACCTTTAGATTGTTGTATACCTTTCAAAGGTCAGTGATTCGTAGAAGGTTGTGGTTTGAAAATAATAATGATTAGATACCGAACAACAAAAAAAGTTATTTTGAAGGTCGATAAGGAATTGTTGTTATATAATTATTAATTTAATTTAATTAATTTTATTATTTAATTTTATTACTGTTAGCTACTGGTGACCTTTTTTTTGCTGATCGATATAACCCTATCTTGGACTCAGCTTTCTTTCTGCATTTTTTTCTTGGAAACATCATAACCCACTAGAGGTTAGTAAGTATAGAGGTTAAAATTGTACAGAATATGCGTCATTATAAACCAGCCAATCAACTTATAAATATTAGAAAAGGCGGAATTCGAGATGCCTACATTAAAATTGTAATTAAAAAATATGCAATCCTACGAAAGACTAAATATAATAGGTAAAGAAAAAGTTAATTACATAGCTTGAGTTCAACTAGAATTTCTAATTTTTCAAGTCCTGTATGAAGTAGGTCTTCTGAATCATAATTATATTTTGCCATTTATTGAGGTCATAAAACATAGGAGCAACAAACCGGTTGTTAAAGTTGAGTGTGTATTGTATTCATTTTGAAATTGGAATTATGATTTTAAAGGAGTTTTCGTACATCACTTTAATAGTTGTTTATGGAAAAAGAAATGTTTTTCCCTGTAAAATTGGTTTAATTGGATTTAGTAATAATGAAAATGTTTTTTACTCTACGTTTTTTTATAAGGGTTCTATGACATAATATAAATGGCGAAACTCATTTTAATTAAAACTTGTGATGTTTTTAAATGTCTGTTATGTTCCGTATATGAAGCAAACATGATAGGTAACAAATTTCCTGAAATAATAAATTGTACATTTCTAATTTCAGGAAATGAGTTATTTACATAATTAACTTTAAATAAGTAGATAAAACAAACAGTTTAAATTTATTCAGTATCCATCCCTAACTAATTGGTTGCTTGATGGCGATCCATTAATTTTAAATAATTGAATTCGGGCCCAACACTTTAGCGGCAGTAGAGGGTTAATAGAAAACTTTCTAATTTCCCCCCCAAACTCAGTGTTTTTAGTTTTATATTATTCAAAAACAACGTAATTGTGTTGAAGTTTAGGGTTCGATTAACTTCGATGCTCATGTAATTGGTTTTATAATGTAAGTAAAGTTACACCATTTATATCCAATTCGATCACTAGATAGTATTTATTTATCAAGCTAAATAAACAGGTTATTTTAAGCCTCCAAGAAAGATTATTGCTAACCAACTATTCTCAAATTTAAAGTCTGTGTGAGAATGTTGTAGGTATATTTTAAAAGGTACGTATGTAACTAAAATCAAGTTGTATAGTAAAAACAACAATTCAAACACAAACATCAAACTTTCTCCAACTTCGTTTCCTCCTGTCAGTGTCTGCACTCTTTCAAACTCTCAAGAGGGGAGACCGGGCCGAAATGACACCATCTTCACTCTACATTCGCAAATTGAAACGGAAGGTGTCCAATAAATTCCACATTCCCCTACGAGACATTCGGCCCACAAGTCCTTTCTATGTGAATACTTTATCTTGGTTATTTTAGCTTTCCATGTAGGTATGGTACACCCTTTTGTCAGTTTAGTATAGGTTTGATTAAAGCTATCGTCGTGTGTTACATGCGAATGGTTTCTTTATCGATGTACTATAATGTATTTGATACCTTTATGTGAGATTGATGAATATGTATTTGAATATATGCCTATTATTTAGTCTACATATTAGTAAGGATAAGTTGCCATTACTTATTTTTTAAGGAACTTATACTTGTTGCTTTTGCATGACATATAAATTTTGTGTGCAGGTTTACCCACTAACAGAACATGTTATTTCTAAAGTTCATCATGACTAAAAACTAATTTGGTCAATTAGCCCTATCATGTTAATTGGGTTAGTCGTGTGGATAGGAAAATCAAGCTTATTTATAAAACACAAAAACAGACAAACAAACAGATCTACTCAAATTACGGAACGAAAACAATTGTGTTTTTAATTTAGAGAAGTGAATTGATATTTTGATTGCTTCTGATATTTTTATCTTGAAAATAGAATGAGGGTTAATAACAGGTTGCCGCGGACATAAATTGTCTGTGCGGGTTGCTGTTATATACGGAACAAGAAATATAGCTATCATTGTTAAACTCAGGCATTGTAGATCAGGTATCGAGTAGTAATAGAATATAAAGGTTTGTGCAAGCTTTGAAAGAGAAAATATATCTTTTTTTAAATAAGTAATTGAGTTGAAAAATACTCTTGTACAATGATTGATAATACATTAGTGTGCAATTTAAAACTTCTTACGTTTGCTAATATTTTTTTTGGTTTTCCTCAAAATATTGAGGGCTCTAAGAAAATATGTTCCTTTTTAAAACTCTATACAATATTCTTTTCTGTGAATTTACTTTTGTTAGCGTACTTTATGAATAAAATGCCGATTTTCTTTAAGATTAATGTGTTGTGTGAATATGCGTTTTACGTTCTACTCGCTTGGAAAACCAATGACAAATACATTTATGATTACTACAAATATTGTCATACAATCGATAGTTTAAATACTGCAAAAAAAATATACCGGTATTTAGAGATTTTTTCGAAACTTTACTTAGTAAGCATTTTACTTATGAGGATAATCCATTTACTTGTGCCTTTGGTATATCTTATTAAGAGTGTAGATTCGAGTCATTTATTTAATGATGAATGTGTTCATTTAATCATACTTTTTGTTATACAAACTGCCTGTGATATAGGGAGGTTAAAAATCTTAGTTTCATTTGGTTTAGTGTATAGTCGATCAAAAGTTATGAAAAATGCGTTGGAGTCCTATGATGTAAAAAACATGATTCGAGAGACATTCTCTGTTAAAAGATATACGCAAATATATTTAAATCTAATTGAAAAATTGGAGCTCTTGGAACATTATTTTAAAATAAAGGTAAGTGCATTATGTAATGATAGTAAAACTTATATTATTATAGCAAACAACTAAGAAATTGAAAATGGAAAATTTAATATTACATTTATGTTACTATTTCCGAAGTTCTGTGACATATCGATAACCTAATACTTAGTATCCCGATACTAAGTAATAAGGCTTGTGTAAATTATTGAGTCCACGAAAATCGATAAGTCAGTATAATCGATTCCAAACTTAGTTCGTCTTTGTGTACTGAATAAGATTATTGCGACTATTCGATAACAGAAGATTGGCGGAAACAAAAATTGCTTAACCTGAGAAATTATAAAAAAAATCTTTTTATGCATTAACGTTTAAAGCAAAAAAAAAGGGATTTGTTATTTAAATTGGTCATGTTATTGACGGGCCTGTTGGTCTAGTGGTTAGTGACCCTGACTGCTATACCGGAGGTCGTGGGTTCGATTCCCACCCAGGACAAATCTTTGTGTGATGAGCATGATCATATTATGTTCTGTGTCTGGGTGTAATTTATCTATAATATGTATGTATTTAGAAATATATAAGTATGTTTATCAGTTGTCAGGTTACCATAACACAAGCTCTGCTTAGCTTGGGATCAGATTACAGTGTGTGAGTTGTCCCGTTAAAAAAAAAAAAAAAAAAGTTACCAGCATAATTGTAACTAATAAAAATATTTATCTTTTAGGTCTTAATTGCTTTAGCATGCGGAAGTTCTAAAATACTATATGCGATATTTCTTAGTTTATGGGATGTTAAAATACTTGTAAGTAGTTTTCAATTTTGTTGTAGCCTTTGTTTAGTCTAAATATTACTGAAGCTCATTATTTTAATAAATATTTTACCAGTTCCATAAAATTATGAGTTCAAGGCACTAAGAACTCCGACCGTAATCGAGTTTATCATGTTCAAATGCCGAGGCGTTTTTCTTTAAACTGAGTTCCGTTTATTCAGTGCAATTAAGCTCAGTTAAACGCCAAATCTGAGATTAATTTCAAATTATCACATTTCTGTAATTGTGAAATTTAATTTTATTAAATATCGAATGTATAATTTTCAGGGTGAAGACACGATTTTATTTATACATCTTATTGGTCGTATTTGGTTCCCAAGCATTTTTCTTGGTGCCATGATAATATTGTTGGATTTGCACGCTGACAATGTCAAGGCAATTCAAATCAAGTGTGCTGAAATGAGAATTATTTGTACTAGTGAGTATTTTTCTGCTCTGCAACTAACTTAAGTTAACTAATTTTAGTTGCAATTAATGCATTTCACTACCAAGATAGTGCAGTGGATTATCTTACTGCGAAAATCATTTATTTATAAGGGTTCAGGGGATGGATCTACCAGTTATCTGTCCGGCAGCTGGCTAGATCTACTACGGGTACGCGACCCCGGACTGGCCTAGCTGTTGCTGTCACATTAATTGTACCTCCGTGATGGTAGCATCCTATAACCCGTCTTACCTTGTTATCCTTTCCAACGTATCCTTTCCCAATTCCTTATCCCGCAGGAACGCAATGGATAATATAAAAATAATTTAATTATCCAAAATGGCGGCAATTTGGTTCGCCACCAATCACGTCACGTTTCTCGCGGGGGCGAAAAGTGGCCCACGGAGAACCGCTTCGCTACGTTGAATGTAAGAGGAAGAATGGATGGTAAGGTGGATGAAGTATATCAGATGATGGATATTGAGACAAAAATTGAGAAAGGTATGCTGAGATGGTTTGGCAATGTCAAGAGAATGAATGAAGAACGATTGACGAAAAAAGTGTATAAGGCGAGTGTGAATGAAAAAAGGCCAGGTCAAGAGTACCATAAACCGAACAGCAATAATCAATGTATGAAGGGAATAATGAAAGTGGACAAAGCGAAACAAGTGTGTAAGGAACGTAGCAAGTGGAAAGAAGTGGTCTCTGCCTACCCCTACAAGGATTTAAATTATGAATGTAAAAATTTAATATTTAAAGGAGCAAAATGTATCATGTATCAACACTTGTTAAAATAGAGTTTACAATTTACATGTCCTCCATATGATTTTAATTTTATTTTTTTCAAGTAAATCAAACATAATAATCCTTAATTTTTCATATATCCATAGGTACCAAGACAAAATTGTTCTTGTACTAATCACAGTCACAGTTCACAGATTTAAACGATCTCGTTTTTTTTAGATGAACGAGATCGATCTGAATTCAAGCAACTGTCACAACTATCGCAACAAAACCCTCTGCAGTTTACTTTATGGCGGGTGATACCAATCAACGGATATGTACTCTTAAATTGCCTTTCGTTTTTTGTCATTCACATCTTTAGTTTGACGCAGATCAAAAGTCATACCGTTTAGTAAGTAACATAACTTGATATAGTAAAAAAATAAAGGCAATGATTTTATTGTTAATATAAAAAAAAATATTTTATTGCTTTTTGATGTATTAAACCCAAAAATTGTTTGAATTAATTATTAGAAACTAGTTGACCTGTTCACTGTATGAACTCGTATAGCACAAAAAGGTATTATTTATAATACGTATCTTCATAGTTAAAGAAAAAATCTGTATAAAAGTAAAATTTTATACACGATGATTATGACTTTTTTTATAATAAGGTTATTTTTGTCAAAGGATGCATCTAAAAATATTTTTCTTTTTTTATATTTAATACAGTTTGTAGTGACTAAATACCTGCACGTATTGACTGTATAAAATTGACAAACAAACTATTTACTGTATACGCTAGTGGTGCACTCTGGCGGCGGAACATTGTAGTATTTTCACATAGGTAGATTAAGCACACTGTTCACCGATAAGTTAAGATTGTAATAGGCACGCATTATCATAGTAGGTATATAAGTCATGTTGTACCTAAAATAAATCAGACGTTATAACACCTCGTCTCGTTATTTTTATTGCCATAACCATCATGGCAAACAGTTTCTGTATTTCTTGACTTTATAATAATATAATAATAATCCAGCCTATAAACGTCCCACTGTTGGGCACAGGCCTCTTCCCATATAGAGAAGGCACGAGCATTGATCACCACGCTTGCTCTCTGCGGATTGGCGATTTCAGATCCCAAGTTTTGGAATCCAGGTTTCCTCACGATGTTTTCCTTCACCGTTTGTCAGAAGTGTCTTAGAATAATTAAGAAAGTACATATTATAACTTTCTTAACTTTGACACAAAAATATTAGTAAATACATACCTACCTTAATTACTTAGGTAACAGGATCGATAGTTTTTTTTTACATAAATGGATTGGTTTATGGTTCTGAATAGGTATTTTTATCTTGAAAATAAATGACAGTTAATAACAGGTTGCCACTCATAAATTGTCTGGTTGCTATATATTTAAAGTTAGTTTAGTCATAACCATAAATTCTAAAATAAGGTTTATTAAGCTATAGGTTGGCATTAGACAAATAGCTTTGTGGCAGTTAAGTCTTTTAAAACAAAAAAGCTGTCGTTTATTATTTTTATGCAAAAATGATTAGTGCCTCAATTTTTAGTTTAAAACCTATCAAGATCGTCAGTATTCTTTTCGGCTTTACTCAGAATATCCAAGGCTCTCAAAGACTTTCTTTCCTCTTGAAACTGTATTCAATATTAATTTCTAGTACATTAATAATATTAGGCCCTATTGGATTACATTTTATGCCGATTTTCTTGAAGTGCAGTGTTTTGTGTGAATATGGTGCTTACGCCCTTCTCGCTTTGAAAACCAATGATGAGAGCTTATATTCTTTCTACAGTTACTCTTACCTAATCGATAGTAACATTATTGCAAAGAAAATGTACCGAAAATTGGAGATTTGTGTAAAATTTTGCATGATAAGTTTAATAATTCTTTTAAGAATTATCAACATGTTTTTAGGACTTTATTCCAATGCGATTAACTCGATACTACAATTTGTAGTACTTGTTGTTTTACAAATGGCCCTCGATTTCGAAAGAATTAAAATATTAATGGTATTTGCTTTGCTGTTTTGTCGAACAAAACTTGTGAAAAAGGCATTCGAGTCAGCTGATTTTAGGAATACTAATTCTGATAGATTTTTAGTTAAAAGATATACAGATTTGTATGGACAACTTATTGAAACTTTTAACATGCTGGGCCATCTATTTAAATTAAAGGTACGTGAATTTCCTTCTGTAAACTAGAGAAGCGCTTATAGCTGTGCAAAATTGAACTTATAAATTAACGATAAAACTGGCAACACAGTGAAAGTGCCTTGGTCTACCTTCAATTTAGCCTTAACCCAAGTTACGTAGGTAGGTTTCTAGTCTACTTGGGCCTAATCCTGGACGCCAAGTGGGATTTCGGCCCCCACTTTCGAGACCTTGCGACACGGCTTCTCAAAGCGGCTAATGCCTTCTCGTGGCTCCTTCCTAACTTGGGGGGACCACGGGTCAGCTGCCGCCGCCTCTATGCTGGGGTCTTGCGCTCAATGGCGCTCTACGGAGCCCCAATATGGGCTGATGCTCTCTACAGAAGAGAGAACGCGTCCCTCCTGCGTAGGCCCCAACGTGCAATTGCGCAACGCATTGCGAGGGCCTACTGTACGGTGGGTCACGCAGCTGCATGCGCCCTCGCCGGGACTCCCCCCTGGGAGCAAGAGGCAAAGGTCCTGGCCGCCGTATACCATCAGACGGCAGCCCGGAAAGCGCTCGGTGAGCGCTTGTCTCAGGAAGAACGCGGCGCCGTGCGGCGCGAGGCCTACAATGAAATGGTCCTCCGTTGGCAGTTAGACCTCGCCAACGCCCGCTACGGACGCCGCGTCACTGAAGTTGTGGGTCCCCTCCTGGAGACATGGCTAGAGCGACGCCACGGGTTCCTCACGTTCCGTCTGGTGCAGGTGCTGTCTGGGCACGGGTGCTTCGGATCGTACCTGTACCGAATCGGGCGGGAGGAAACCCCTGCATGCCACCATTGTGGCGCGATGGAAGACACGGCGCAGCACACCCTCGAGGTCTGCACTGCCTTCGAGGTGGAGCGCCGTGCCCTAAGTGCGGTTATTGGCCCGGACCTTTCGTTCGCGGGTGTGGTTAATGCCATGCTCGCGGACAATCGCGTCTGGCGGGCAGTGTCTCTTTTCTGCGAGATCGTCATTTCGCAGAAAGAGACCTCGGAGCGCGAGCGGGAGGCTGACCCTTCCGCTCCATTGCTCCGCCGACGGCGGGCGGGTAGGGCGCGGACGAGAACCTCCGTAGCCAGATCTGCCCAGAGGGGGATGCAGAGGGCGGGGACGGGGGTCCCTCAGCCTTCATTGCACGCGTCTCCTTCCTTGCTGGGCGGGGGTGGTGCAGTGCCATGCACTGCCCCCGCTGTCCTCCCTCCTACATAGGACGGAGGTCATGTCGGGCCCGCCACTAAGCGGGCAGTCGCCGGGGGCGTTACGGTGCTAAGACTTCGGTTGGACCCGTAACGCCGCTACTAAGGCGAAGGATGGCACCAGGTGTTTTGCCGGAGTAGTCGGAGCCTTTCTCAAGGCTCTGGAAGCCCGGACTCTTGCATCCTCAACCCCCTGGGGATGCAAGGCTGGCTCATAAATGAGTTTCACCTGACAAAAAAAAAAAAAAAAAAAAAAAAAGGCAGGTTTCTAGTCTCACTGAATTTAGCTGAATACCGTATTTTACATAGTGTTTGGCTCTATAATTCTTATTTACACTCAGTGTATTTTTTAACCGACTTTAAAAAAAAAGGAGGAGGTTCTCAATTCGGATGTTTGTATTTTTTTTTTTTTTTTATGTTTGTTCGCGCATAACTCCGTTGCTTTCCAACCGATTTGAAATATTTTTTCTTTGTTGGAAAGGGTATACTTCCCAAATGGTCCCATAGTCACCAAGTCGGAATCTGATGATGGAATCTTGGCGAAATCGAGGGAACTCTTCAAATTTTATAGGAAAACGTACAGCGATTTTGGTATTTTCTACAACAAGTGAAGCATTTGCGTTCAGTAGTACCATTCGAGTATCAGATCTGATGATGAAGCCAAGATGACCTCGTGAATGCAGCGGGAATTCGTTGGATGTGAGATGCGTGGCACTGGATTTCGTTTGATGGAAATTATCATGAGGATGATGAAAGGGTCAGCTGAAGGCCTACCCATATTATCTAAGATTAAAAATATGTCACTAAAAATAAACAAATAAAAATTATTTTTGCAAAAAAAAAAAACCGACTTCAAAAATCGATAAAAGCACTAAAAAGTTAAAAATAATACTATAACCTACCTATATTAATAAACCTTACCTAAACTACGATTAACCTAAAATACAATTTAACATTTTTTTGGAGTCGGTGCCAAGCTAAGTAATGAAACGACTGGTAATTAGTCTGTAGGTATATAGTGATTAAAGTTTTGTATATTGCTTGGCACCAACTCCAAAAATTGTTAAATTGTATTTTAGGTTAATCGTAGTTTAGGTAAGGTTTATTAATATAGGTAGGTTATAGTATTATTTTTAACTTTTTAGTGCTTTTATCGATTTTTGAAGTCGGTTTTTTTTTTTTGCAAAAATAATTTTTATTTAATATAGATTTAGGCGTTTTAGTGTACAATAAAAATAAGTATGTTAAATCATTTATTTTCAGGTTTTGGCTGGTTTTACATGTACAATTTCAAAGATATTATATTGTTTATTTTTAAACTTATGGGATGTCAAAATACTTGTAAGTAGTTTTAGATCTTACAACGGTTAGGATTTTTTTTTAAGTTTGTACTTTATTTTTAACTAGCTGTGCCTGCGACTTCGTTCGCGTGGATGACGAAACTTATCAATGAGTTTTTAACCGCAAATTTAAGTTCGTTTTTATTGTTTATACTTTTCCGGGATAAAAACTACCCAGTGTGGTGCCCAGGATAATAAAAAATAATTATACCAAGTTTCATCGTAATCGAACCGGTAGTTTTTGCGTGATACCTGAACAAACAGACAGACAGACAGACAGACAGACAAAAATCTTTTTTTCACACTTTTGGGTTCGGTGTCGATCTAGTAACACCCCCCGCCATTTATTTTTTTGATATTTTCACTTTTACAGATTTATTAAAAGTATAGATAACCTTTGTGATTAAAATATTTAAAACATTTTAGGGAGAAGAAACAATACCAATAATGCACGCGTTTACCCGTATTTTTATACCAACTATGTTTCTTCTTGTGGTAGCTGTTTTATTAGATTTAAACGCTGACGACGTCAATGCTATTCAAATCAAGTGTGCTGAAAAGATAATTGTTTGTCACAGTGAGTATAAGAACTAAAACTTGTTGTAGTAATAAAAAAAAAAGAACTTTTAGCAAAAATATAAGTTCTGTTCACTTAAAGCCGCTTTTCCAATACCAAATATATTTTTATATTAGAGAATAATTTTGATTTTTGTCCTTTCTTCAATACAAAATATGTCAACCGTGACTTTTAACGGCAACATATAACAAATCAAATCAAATCATTTATTTGCCTGGTGGTACAAAAGATGTTAAATGTATGTAGCTACAGTACGTGACATATTTCACCCTCATTACGGGCATGCAAAACATTATAACTACTTAGTAGTAGAGGACGAGCTCCGTGGTCGAGTGGCGTACGCACCGGTTTCAAGGTGTCGCTAGCTCTGAGGTCCCGGGTTCAATGTAGAAACCAACTTTTCTACATTGTCTCGGGTCTGGGTGTTTGTGGTACCTTCGTTGTGTCTGAATTCCATAACACAAGTGCTTCAGCTACTTACTTTGGGTTCAGAGCAATGTATGTGATGTTGTCCGCATTTATTTATTTAGTAAATTTACAGTTATACGAATGCTATTACAAATTATTAGATCTAAGTTTTACAATACACTAGTACAATCATCTGGTGTTTGAACAACCGGCCCTTAGAAAATTAAAATTTGTAAGCCGACTAAGGTTTACTTTTTCAGATGAAAGGGATCGTTCTGAAGTAAAACAACTGTTGCGGCTTTCAAGAGATAATCCTTTACGTTTCACTTTATTTTGGATGATACCTGTCAATGGACATGTGCTACTAAATTTCCTGTCGTTTTTCATCATGAACACTTTTGCTATGCTGCAGATAAAAAGCCATTATGTGAAGTTAAACAATAATTAATCTGCTCATTTATTACTTTATTTTACATCAGAAATTAAACTTAAAATATTTACAATAATATAAAAACTAAGCCTACACAATGAATAAGAAAAATGTATCTGCTCTTTTTTTTTATTTGTATGACATTTAAAGTTCATTTTGGTCTCTGAAAAAATAAATCTTGAATTCATGAAGGGTAAATAATTAAATGCTAATAAACGTTCGTTTTTTTTTAATATTTACAGCAAATAGTGATATCGACGCCCCCAAGGAATAAACCTGTATTATACTGTTACTGACTTTTTACTGTTATATCATTTTCGGCATCTATAGGTCGGGATTCACCTATACAATTTTTTTTATTTTTTTTCTGCGGTAATTTCTAATGATTTTCCTTATAACACTTTTATTCTTTGGAAATTTTTCATTTTTTATTTACTAGAAAAATAACGTAATACATTATTACAAATTAAGTTCTGTGGCTACATTTCGGTAAAGTGCGATTACAGGTTTATTATCGTAAATATTGTGGTAGTCATTTTCGGTAATGCACTGTTACAGTTATCATCCCGGTAAAAATTCATACCTTACTATACGTATTGGCGGGAACTTGCTCGCGCTCGGCGAGTCAAGGACGCGTTTCTACATTTAAATAAATAATAATAACTGCGGACAACATCACATACATTGCTCTGAACCCAAAGTAAGTAGCTGAAGCACTTGTGTTATGGAATTCAGAAACAACGAAGGTACCACAAACACCCAGACCCGGGACAATGTAGAAAAGTTGGTTTCTATATTGACCCGTCCGGGGATCGAACCCGGGACCTCAGAACTAGCGACACCTTGAAACCGGTGCGTACGCCACTCGACCACGGAGTTCGTCATTGTAATGCACATGTAACGCACATTACGCACACTAATAGATGATCAAACGCATTATTTACCATGGCAGCTTTCTCGCGTCGCTTGGCAACTAAACTCTTTCAGATTCAAAACTAAACGAAATATTAGTGTCACACTGTCTTCGTTCTCCTGTCAAACTTCATTCCTTTAGTCTCGTAGGTAATCTCAATTTTACCAAGGGTGGGATGGGTAGGGAACATATATCGAGAACGAGGCATTTCGTATAATAATGATCGAACATCAGGTAAGTTCGTTTGATCATCTATTATACACTCCATGCCTCGTTCCTTCTCGATATATGTTATTTACCATGCATGAGATAAAACTTAAGATAAATATGTAGGCATTTCCTATACATAAATACATACTATGCACTTTTGCAGTCAACTCTTTCTACTTAGTTAGATGCAATCATTTAAATAAACTAAACTTGAGTTGTTCTGTTTTGACTTATCCTGAACAAGTTCAATCAACAATCGTAGTCACACTATGTTACAAAATAACCAGTATTATTTATAGAATAACAATCAATGTCTTAAGACACCTCATAGCAATCCTGAGAACAATAGTATTAAGTTTAAATTATTTTGCATTAAGCGAAACAAAACCTGGCCAAACTCTAATAGAAAATTACAAATCTTGCTAATGTTATTTAATATATTTATCCAGCAGTCTGTGTAATTACATCTATTAGTACAAAATCTTGTTGTCTTAACCATAGGTGCAGAAGCATAGCGTGTAGGTACTATATGCCCTAAAAAAAAACATAAGTATCAATACCGCCTACTGAAACAGTAGGTACTTTCTAATCCATCTTCTACTAGTGACTGAAGACAAAAAAAAACAATTTAACTATGTGTGAATTTAATCGTTCTTAATTAAAAAATGTGATATATGGTGTTTTCTTTCTTAACTTGTTTTAGTTGTTGCGCTGCATAGGTATATAAATTATTTAATTAAGTATTCTATCTCTAAAATCTTTAGTAAAAATTAGGCTGAGAAAATCTCAATTTATCCAAAAATGCTACCTAAGTAAAGATTGGCTGCGTACAGCCCGTTGTCAGGTTTTTAAAGTTATCAGTAATTATAATATTGACGCAATCTTCACTCAACTTCACTTAACCCATATTCAGTCATCTATTTATTTTAATAAACATAAGTACACTATATTTCAATGTTTGTGCCCGCTGTGCTTAGTGCAAGCAAAAAACCATCCGATTCTTGGTGAGACTACCAAGACTCTCCATTTCCCTGTCCAAGTCTGTAAAGACTTACGTCTTTAAATATGATTTTGATTTATAAATGAATTATTTATGAAATATTTAATTCAGAATATGCCTCCGTATTCTGAATTAAATATTTCAAATTAATTCCAAACCAAACGACGTCGGCGAAAACCTAAGCCAGATGCTTTGATAGAAGATACTGTATTGGAACGTCCTTATCATCAACCTCTTCCTATAAGAAAGGCATTTTTCATTTAAATTCTTTGTGCAATAGTGGTGCGATTCCACGGTATTACCACACATTTTATGAGTCTTTGATTTTTGTAGAAAATTGTAATGACCACCGCGATAATAATGAGACCAATGATGATAATTAATACGTTAATACTGATTAGTTATTAATGTTTTTACTTGGCTACTTTTTATATTTTGACTGATTGTAATTGTGATTTCTATGAGTACTTTGTTCCTAATAAATATTATAATTTTATTACATTTTATGAGTTTTCTTTAATTATTCTCTCGAAGATACCAATAGCAAAATTATTTTACATACTCAGCTTTTAATGATTACGAAAATATGATTACCAAAAATTTCCTATAAAATACGGGTTATATTACTTTACCTTCTTATGGTTATTTGTAATTTTACCATAATAAGTCGGTAACTGAAGATTACAATATCTCTCTGTAATGAAAAAACACGTTGAATAATCCAGTAAAGCCCTATTATGCCAAAGATTTTTAAGAAAGTTACAATAATAATTCGGTAAGTAAACATTACTGGAATAATATTGATAAGTCAGGATCGTAAGATATCAGTACCCTAAAAATTGTTTGAAACCATTTTCGGTAATATGTATTTTGGTGAATAACTAATTCTGTGTATATCTAATAGTTACACTTAATACTTTAAACTGTTCGGGTAAAAATTAGCTTTCCCGTCATATAACAATGTTTTCATTATTCCCCTTTGTTAAAGAGATATACTCGAAAAACACTAAATCATTTTTCCTGTAAAATTTGATTTTTGCGATTACCGGTTTATTCCCCGGGGACGTCGATATAGTGTCCAGACTTGAAAAAAAAACAAGTACCTACCTAGTGTAGTTTCAATATTTTGATTTTATTGGCACGAAAAATAAAACTTAAAAATGCTTATTTTTTATTTATTGTCTACTAAACAATTCAAATAAATTAAATAAACTATATTTTCTACTTCACAATGTCTCAACATCTAAATAGTGATCAAGTATCTACGTGAGCACTGACCACACATCAGTTCTCACATAGCAAAATTGAACTTTAATGCATTGGAATAAAGACTATCATAAAAGTTCTACTGACGGTACTGTCTGATTGTTACGAAAATGGAACTTATTGCTTTGGAATAAGTGCTATTATGTTATCGCAATTATTACAAGCCGTAATATTTCTTGATTATCCGTCGCTCTCAACACTCTACAATTACATCTAGTGGATACTTTATATGGCCTTAGTGAATTAATGTGTCTATTTTTAGAAATAATCTAAGATGTTTACTGAGGTTGGTTTTATTTGACGAGTGATTTTTGACAGCAAAATTACGAAAATATATTCAATTTGAATGCGACGGGCCTGTAAGCCTGCTATACCGGAGGTCGTGGGTTCGATTCCCACCCAGGACAAATGTTCGTGTGATGAGCACGATCATTTGTACTGTGTCTGGGTGTAATTTATCTATAATATGTATGTATTTAGAAATATATAAGTATATTTATCAGTTGTCTGGTTACCATAACACAAGCTCTGCTTAGCTTGGGATCAGATAACCGTGTGTGAGGTGTCCCGAAATATTATTATTATTATATTATTATTATTATTAATTTTAGTCTCGAATTTAAATCATTTGTAACTCTTTGAATATAATCTTATAAATCCTGGAAAATGTTTTTTTCGTTTACTAGAAAATAATAAAACATTTTCTGAGTATCACTAACAATCGCTTTTCATAATAAGGCTTCTCATAGCACTGTCAGTTATAAGGTACGTTCAGTGCAAAAGATTATCCGTAGCGTAACGTGTAATCCGATTCCGTTTCGTAGACCACGTAGCATCTGTCACGGCGTAGTGGGGCTACGAGCACTACGGCGTAGCACAAAGAGATTTCATTACGTACTTTTAGTTGCTAGAAATGCTTCAATGGTGATTTGCCTTTGGAATACAAAATGAGATCAGACTAAGCAGCTTGGTTTTTTATTCGTGCATGTGTAATTTGAGAAAAAAATATCAAAAGAAAAGAGCTTATCAAGTAAATAATTTTAATGAATAGTTTTTGTACACGATTACCAAGAAACGCAAATTTATGGTTTTATATTAATCTGTTGTATATTAACATTAAATGGAAGTCATACTGAAGAAGAAATGCACCACATAAAAAATCTTACTAACGAAAAAAATCTAGATAGAGAATGGATAAAATATTTTTAAATGCTATCATATTACTTGCTTATATTGTAATCTAAGTTTACAATTGTTTGTTCAATATAAGAAATGTTTATTGGGAGAACATTATCCCTGAATCCTAACTAAACAAAAAAATATTAGGGTGGCAACTAAATTACTTCTTTAACACTGGTGAAGTTGACGGGCCTGTTGGTCTAGTGGTTAGTGACCCTGACTGCTATACCGGAGGTCGTGGGTTCGATTCCCGCCCAGGACAAATGTTGTGTGATGAGCATGATCATTTGTTCTGGTGTCTGGGTGTAATTTATCTATATGTATGTATTTAGAAATATATAAGTAAGTTTATCAGTTGTCTGGTTACCATAACACAAGCTCTGCTTAGCTTGGGATCAGATAACCGTGTGAGTTGTCCCAGGATATTATTATTATTATTATAGTTTAAAACATTCCACAAAAAAAACAAAGTTTTTTTTCTCATGTAGATACCATTTATTATTTATGTTAATTAATTTTACCCGCGTAGATAAATGTTTTTTTCTGTGGCAGTGTACATATTTTTAAAGTTTCGATAACTGCACTATTATGACGCACAAAAATAAAAATTCTATGAAAAATGAAGTGATTGATTATTTAGTTCCATAATATATATTCAACGCGTCAAGAAATTTCTTACATGGCCGCCATTGTTTCCCAAGACGTTACATTAGGTCCATAGTTAAACGCGTCTCATTGTATCAGGGCCTCAAATATTTAAGTTACAACCAAGCTATTGTCAAATGCGACCTTTCCGACATTCAAAATAGAATTTCATAGAATAAGGTAAGGTTCGAGCAAATTAAATATGAGATGTGGTATACTATGAGTTTAATGATGTGAAAATGTTATGGGAAATATCGATAAGGACTAATAATATTTAGTTTCAGTTAGTTTAGGTTTTCTGTGTTAGTTTCATCAACACAATTTATAATTGTTACATATACTTAATGATTTTTTTAGATTAATATCTTAAAATGAACAAATGTTTTGATCCATTGGAATGGGTTTGTATTAATTACTATTTTGAAATAGATTTAATCTTTACCTTTTACAAATAAAACTTTTTAAAGTAACGGTATAACATTAATTTAAGGAAACATTATTAAATATTTTGTCGCATAGAATAAAAATAATCATTTTTTTTTATCGATTAACATCTGCTACTTCACTACAGAACGATACGAACAGAAACATTTTGTGTAACAATGTAACTGAGTTTATTGTCTTGCGATACGCCACGGGCCTATAGTCTTTCAAACTGTTATTTAACTTATAAATTGTGTAATATTATGGGTACTCAGTTACTATGAGGAAGTATAATAGGAAATGCTTAAATCGTATACTCTTAGGCCGCCCTACACGAACTGTTACGGTAGTCGACCACTCACGGCTCAGACATAGACAGAGTCAGTGATGTCGGTAAATAGAAGTATATACCTTACAATATTGTATCACGTGGCTACTAAATAAATATTAATTATGTGTATGCCTTTAATTAGAATTGAAATATAAAAAATAAGCCCTCTAGTCCCCACAGTCCAAAAAACCGTCTTTCCCAGTGCGGTGGAAGCGTAATGAAGATTTCTATGGTATACACGAAAAACTAAGCTTTTTACTGTTTTATTTTTACCTACTTCCTATAAAACTTCTAAAATTTATGAAAAACACTTTTTGTTTTCAATTAAAAGTATTTACACTTGACTTAATTCTAGGCAAAAGTGTGAGCTAGATATTTGGCAATAAATTCGACAATCTATCCAGGTAGCAACAAAGACTGCACCAATAGTACTGATCGAATTCTCCGCAGCAGTTGAAGCAGTATGCAGTGTTCGATGTCAAAGGAAATTGTCGTCCTTTGACAGTAATATCATCGGTGCATTCATCCGAATACCACTCCCAACATTAATAAATTTCACAACGAAAAGTAATTAAAAAATACAAAATATTGAGCTTTTTGTCGCAACTCTGTGCTGTATTTTTGATAGTGAATTGTTTACACGACTATGAAATATTGTTGTTTCTGAAAGAATCGAAAATTGGACTTTGTTTTGTACTTATAATAATAATAATATTTCGGGACGACTCACACACGGTTATCTGATCCCAAGCTAAGCAAAGCTTGTGTTATAGTAACCAGACAACTGATAAACATACTTATATATTTCTAAATACATACATATTATAGATAAATTACACCCAGAAACAGAACAAATTATCGTGCTCATCACACAAAGATTTGTCCTGGGTGGGAATCGAACCCACGACCTCCGGTATAGCAGTCAGGGTCACTAACCACTAGACCAACAGGCCCGTTATTAAGCTGATGCTTAATAACGGCGTATATTAGTTAACTATTAAACATGTAAATAGAAGGTCTTTATTTCATAATAGTTGACCGTAAGTAAAATAGTTCTGCGAGTACACCACTATATTGATATAAGCTAAACAATTGTAACTAATGATTGTCCTGTTTATATAAATATTCTATAAATACTCGTTTTTTATGGCGTCATACTTTTCATCGGTCATGCTTGATATAATCTATTATTTCTTGGGAATTTTATTATTGCAATGTCTATACCCAGCAAATGACTGCTATCGTTCTGTAACACCTTACAGAAAGATATAGTTACAGTTACATAAAAACTTCTCGACGAGAGTACTAAAATGTTCGATAAACAACAGAATGTATGTGAAGGCAGAATATGGGACAACATTAGAAGATGCTACAAAAATCCACGGTTTACTGCCCGCAGTGCGTGGGACATACTCGTAGCTGCAACGGAACGTACCGACTGAGCTGGCTTTGTTGTTGTAATAATACGGGTTCGGTTTTTGTCGAGCATGTTTGAGGTGAGCTGAAATATTATTCTTAAAAAATACTATTTTTATATCTATTATCCTATACTGCGCCTAGTTACTACGTCAAAAATACAAGTATTTAAAAAAAACGTCTTTATACAATATGTTTTTAACTAGTTTTTACACGTATGAATGAAAACGATTAAACTTTTGGCAAAGTAAACTCCTAGCTGCAATTATTCACTATTATATGATCTATGGAACATTACGAAAATTACATCCGATTTTATGGGGTGCAAAGAGGTGTTAAGTTATGTCTGGGAGCATGCTTGACATTATTATTCAGCTCGTATGTTACCACAGTTGTATCAAGCGCAGGTGGTCCAGCTCGAATGATACCGCAATAACACTAAAATAAAAGTAAGCTATTGCATTCTCCAACTGACACTGATTTCCTTACACTAACCATTAACGTCTTCAAAATAAGATCGTTTATTCTTTAGCAGAAAATTATCGAGCATATTGAGGTTTTTTTATTTAAATTTCGGCAATACCGATCTATTTTTTAACTGTAATAGTTTTTGGGAAACTTTTATAGGCACAGTGTTCCACGAAAAATACATATTTATTGTGGCCTAAAATAGATAGATAGAATATAATTTATTGTACAACTTTAAAATAGGTAGGCGTATGGATGTGCTAGTGAAAGTATTGAATATTGCATGTTTTGGCTATTGTAAAAAAATATCTGTAGCTCACAGGCACATGTAATTTTCTGAAAACTACAGAATTTTGAGAAACATTAGCAATGCTTTTTCAGTTAAACTATATTAATTGGTAATCAAAATAAATCATCATTCTATCAGAAGATACCAAATAATGCATCAAAATTATCGTTAGATTTCCAAACCCACATTCACAACAACAGCATTATACTCAGAGCCTCTTAATTTCTCAACAACGAATGTATTACGTATTGTCATCCACTGTAATAAAAACTGGTTTTCCAAGAGCAAATAGTCCTGTCACATAATCCTCATCGCTTCAAATATCAAAGACAATGTCGTACAGCCAAGTACTCTATACCTGAAGTTTTGTTTTCAAGTGAGCTCATTAAGGACACTCTTTTTGCTCGAAAAATCCCATCCCATTCAAAAAACATGAATGCAAAAATGGAGACAAGTTCTCGGCATAATTTTGTATAAAATTAAGGTAGGATATTTTCATTTCTTGCTGAAATTGTTTTAATTTTCATACGCTTGAAAATATGTGGGTCTTTTCAGGTAGTTCTAACGTCGTTTAAGCGTCCATTTTAGGAGTTAATGTATACATATACTATGCAGTGTAACTAATTTGGCTAGAAACACGTAGGTATTTAAAAAGTTACAGCACGTCATACTCAGACCTATTTCTGTATAGTCTGATATTATTATAAACTATAAGTTTTTTTACAAGTGTTTTGTTAACATGCTAACGTATATTAAATAGTACCTAATCAAATTGATCATCTGTAAAGCAAAAGTAAAAATCACCACAAT
The DNA here is from genome assembly GCA_905475315.1 of Autographa pulchrina. Taxonomy (NCBI): domain Eukaryota; kingdom Metazoa; phylum Arthropoda; class Insecta; order Lepidoptera; family Noctuidae; genus Autographa; species Autographa pulchrina. The sequence goes on along the minus strand of FR997771.1, from coordinate 12,019,869 downwards.
AAAAAAAAAAATTATACAAAATTTATACTTACATTGTTTATGTGACAACATGGCTCAACTTGGCTGTAACACTGCCGTACACCCATTCTGTACCACCAAACCACTCGAGAGTTCGAATAAAGCCTACTACGAAACGAGTGCTGTAATTAGTACTTAGTGAAGGCGCCTTGTTAATACTGCTCGCAAATTATGGGCTGTCTTCAAAACCAAGCCTAATAAGACGGGAATTATGTTCATTTACTAGTCATGTAAAGAGAATGATTGAGTTCAACGAACATGAGAAGAGGAGATTTTTTGTGGAGGACATTTTTGTTTTTATTTCTGGATTTTTTTTGGCTTGTCATTACAGTTTACAGCCGTAATGAACTTTACGTAGGTATGTACTTCTAAATTGAGTAAAAAGTCTAGTAGAATTCTGTATATATTTCATTTATTTGAGTGTTTTTTTACATTATAATTTATCTGATTTAAAAAAGCTAGCAAAATATTTTTTTGCATTCTAGGCTCGAAAATCTATGAGTGAAACAACAAAATTTTATGAGATATACAACTCTATAGCAAAAATTACTGATCCAAACAGAATAAAACATAAATAAACCTTCCCATAAAATATGGTAGTATACTGCAGTTAAAAATACACCTTACAGCACTTGTTAAGAATATTCAACCGCCATTCGTGGAGAAGCGGGGTACACAGGAATGCTTTTTACGTCACAAGGCAAAGGAATTTGTGGTCTCGCGGACGGCATCATTGAGTGAATAACATGTGACCAGGACCAAGATGTATACAACCTACTGGGTATGTGTAAAGTAAGTTTTGATATAAAGGTGATGAAGAAAAAAAAATATTAGGCTGATTAAAGACAGAACAAAAAAGCTGTATTATGTAAAAAAGTTGAATCCTGTAATATCCTGGGACAACTCACACACGGTTATCTGATCCCAAGCTAAGCAGAGCTTGTGTTATGGTAACCAGACAACTGATAAACATACTTATATATTTCTAAATACATACATATTATAGATAAATTACACCCAGACACCGGAACAAATGATCATGCTCATCACACAACATTTATCCTGGGCGGGAATCGAACCCACGACCTCCGGTATAGCAGTCAGGGTCACTAACCACTAGACCACAGGCCCGTCAAAATGTATACTTTATCTTAATGTGATTAAGTTGACTTAATTGTTTCTAAAGATTTAATTGATTAGTTTCTACCATGTATCTATTAATTTTGTGATAGGTCGTTTTTTTTATGAGACCAAAAAACAATTTTGTTATTTGACGACGAAATGGTTGATAATATGGAAATCTAAATGAGAATAATTTTATTCAAAACTGCGTCCTTAATCAAACTTTAAACTAAGCATTGATAACAAGGGAACACACAAAGGAGTATGTAACACGATTTAAATTCATTCGCATTTCGTTCAAACTCGTTCCCCCAAACTACCATCTAATCACGTGGTTCGAGTGTGTACACATGAAGTGCCTTTTTCAACATCAAAGCCGACGCCTCTGTCTACCCCACTACCCCAGGCTATAGGGGACACGAAAATAATTTATTAGTTGCCAAAAGGGGAATTTGTTGGCTTCTGATACGGCTATTATTCTCAAAAATTCCATCTTCAGAACCTTAATCCCTTTGAAGGTCTAAAATAAAAATGGCTTCGAGATTTCCTTAATTAAAGGTTAGACTCGCTTTGATGTTCGTTCGAGATTTAAAAATTGTGAGGTCAGAGCTCGTGTGTGGTTTGTCGTCGTGGACAAAGGTAATTATTTCCATGGTCAGTGAAAAATGGACTTTATTACCTTGAAACAAAAGTGTTGTCCACAAAGAGAGTTAATTATTTAATTAAATCTAACTATTTGCAAATACGTAATAGAGATAAGATAAAAATTGTGATCATCATTTCCCTGCCAAGTACCCAATGTTATTTAAAGTCCTCGTATTTAAATAAATAAATTTAAAAAAAATATTTAATTAAATACGCTCTGGTATTTAAAAATATAAATATAATCTGATAATAATCAATGGTGAGTTCTGTGTAACTACACCTCAAAAAACTAAACTAACAATGAGAATTGTATACTAATTATTTTCGCGTGATTTGCTTAGACATAATTAACTCTTAATTTTAGAAATAACTATTTGTATATGAAATGAGGAAAATGCCTGTGAATTTGGCTGCCAAAGTGTTTAACTACAGCATATTGTTCATAATACCCAATTATCAAACACAAAATAATCTATACTTATAATAAATCTGTAGAAATGAAAATTCTGTACATTGAAAATATCAAAAAAATAAATGGCGGGGGGTGTTACGAGACCGGCACCGAAACCAAAAGGGTGAAAAAAAAATTTTGTCTGTCTGTCTGTTTGTTCAGGTATCACGCAAAAACTACCGGTTCGATTACGATGAAACTTGGTATAATTATTCTTTATTATCCTGGGCACCACACTGGGTAGTTTTTATCCCGGAAAAGTATAAACAATAAAAAACAAACTTAATTTTGCGGTTAAAAACTCATTGATAAGTTTCGTCATCCACGCGAACGAAGTCGCAGGCACAGCTAGTACAGAAATAAAACGCACTTGTATTTTAAAACTCTATATTTTAGTAACTGTGGAATTTAATGGAGTTTTCGGTGGCTCCAGCTTAACCGTTTGAATGGTTTCATTGACTTCATTCAAAAACTTGATTTCGACTTTGGAAAATTGGTAGGAGGCTTTTTGATCCGGGAAGAGTTCCTCATCATTAATTGGTGATTGGAACCGAAGGGTGGAACGAACTGAAACAAATTAATTTGAACTGTAACGATTTTGGCTTAAATAATGATCGGTCATTAGAGCAATTTTAATTGAATACCTACTTGTAAAATCATAATATTAATTACATGTTTTTGAATGATTAGCATTAACATTATTTCATAATAGTAGATAGTAATCTCGTGAATAAACTTATGCTTTTATATACATAAGTCACTTAAACTCGTTATATACAATATAAAAACTAGCTTTTGCCTGCGGCACCATGCGGATGTCGCGACGAAACTAGCCTATCTACTTAATTGTATGAAAATCAGTTGTCTGGTTAAACTGTGAAAGCGTGTTTGTAACAGGCAGACAAATAGTACTTTACTATATTTAATTTATCTAAAGGAATTTTTACGTGCTTCAAAAGCACAAACAAACTTATGCAGCAATAATAATAATAATAAATGCGGACAACATCACATACATTGTTCTGAACCCAAAGTAAGTTGCTAAAGCACTAACACTTAGACCCGGGACAATGTAGAAATGTGAGTTTCTACATTGACCCGTCCGGGGATCGAACCCGGGACCTCAGAGCTGGCGACACCTTGAAATCCTCTTGCGTACGCCACTCGACCACGAAGGTCGTCGATGAAAGATAGAACAAATACCACCAATGTCAAAACAATATTATTTGTTAATGTCATTAGTAAATAAACATAAAATTAACTTACCTGGTCGTGCGGTCAATTTGTACATAATATCAGAGAACTCTCTTGACAATATATCTATCATACTTTTATTTCCGTACCAAACGTCCATTGCACTGTTGGCAACCCATTTTGAAGGCCTATAGTCTCTGGTTTCTGGTATAATACCTTCTTTTAAATTGGGCCTTTTTGTGTCACTTTCTAACACGATAAGTGTGAAAATAAATGTAAGAAATATTTTTGCTTTGAACGGCGCCAACATATTTGAGGTAGTGGTGAAATCTGATCAGGATAATGCCGTCTTAAGTACCATTAATATTGGGGTTCCGTATACAAGTGGTTATAACATATTCCGATAGGGGTATGTTGTTTAATGTTGCAATGCACTAAACCGACCTTTAGAAATGTGTATATCTTGCCATTTGTGGTTGTTTGGTACCACCTGTTATCGACTACCTACTATTGTGTGATAGTTAAAGTTTGTTAGAAAAAAACTTAGTTCAGATCAAGATGATAATTTAACTTTTATTATTATTATTACTTTGCTGTTTTGACATTTTATAACAATTCTAATTATTGTTCCAAATTGATTGGCATACACTCTGTATTTAACAATATATTGTTTTATTATTAATGCAGTTATACGCATGTATACTATTTTAATGCCGCTTTGATAAGGGACTGTGCAGTGAATCAGTGCTTGGGGTTTTTTTTCTAATTTGAACTCAGAATTCCTTTTGTTTTATTTTCTTTAAGCCGGCAGCAGTTTCGTCATGCTCCCTAAGTTGTCATTGCCTGCGGTGGTGTCTTGGGTCGGGTCTCCTCCTTCCCTCTAATATGGCGAGGGAGGGGATGGCTGATCCTTGCGTCATACTCGTGAACGGGTGCCGCTTGAGGTGACTGGTCGTTCTGCTGACCTTGGTCTCCACGTAGATTCAATAATTTTCACTCTTAAATAGTATCTACCTTAACCACTTGTTCACTTTGCGCGGTCCCTTATCGTTATTTATCGTTATTTATTGTTATTTTTTATATTATTTATTATTTTTAATGTAATGACAGCGTGCTACTGGGGAGTTTGTTGCGCCGTTTCTTCTCCTCAGCCAAAGCACTTAGGAAGCGGTGAAGGGTGGGCGATTTGGGGTCGGTTCATGTCTGGCGGTGGTGGCGTCGCGTGTTGTCGGTCGCGTGGCGCTGGGGCGGGCGGGCGCATGGTGGAGCATTCCGCCTTTCACACTGACCTGATGACGCGTTGGTGCGTCAGGTGTGAGTGGTTGGATGTTCTGTTGTGTGTTTGCTCGTTCTGGCGTTGCGCGGCCGATGTTGCGCGCTGCCTTTTCCGCCGGATATGAACCGACCCCTAGGGTGCTGTCCTATTGTAATAATAATTGACGTTTGATAAGTGCTACTTTGTAGCCTAAGTTAAATAAATAATTTTTGATTTTGATTTTGATTTTGATGGTCACCATAAAAGTTACAAAAAAAAAACAATCATACAGTTTTGGATATGTAACTATGTAATAATTATTATTCAAATAAAAAAACATTTTAAAGGGAATTTGTTGGTGGTACTGTAATATTATGTAAGTACGGTACCCTTGGTCCGCTAGTTTGACTCGCACTTAGCAATTTCTTCACTTCTTGTAAGTAGCATCAAAACAATTGCTGTTTACTCGTATTGTTCTTTGTCGCCAAGAAAGTGGATATTACAGAGTTTTTAAAACATTTTAGACTAACAGATCAGGTTTTCACACAGACATTTTGTATACCGCAGTTCATTAGCTCAGACCCAAAACACGTTTGACAAGATGTCTGTGTTATAATCATCTAACCTACCTGTTAATTACCTATTCGCGTTGTGAATAACAACGTAAACAAAGACGTTAAGACATATAATATGTAGAAATAGAAAGTGATCATTGAATCTACTCAATTACTGAAATAAAATAAAATATAAAAATTACTATTTAAAAATAGAAAAATAAGTTAAATATATGTCAGTGGCTGGGTTTGATGACGTAAATAAATGGCATTGTGGGCCAAGCCGCAACCCGTGGTTCGCCTTATACAAATATATTTTATGAACAGATGCAACTTTGTAATGATTTGGTGGGAATAAAAAACAAAACAAATAATACTTAATAACATGTTTGTAAAAAGAAACAAAGTATTTAATTTAGAATAGTACTTTTTTAGTTTATGTACAAGTCAAAAACTGAGAACTAAAATAGAACTAAAATTTGTGATGTAAATAAAACTAACAGGCGTCAAAATAATCATCGTCATCTTTGTCAATGACGAAAAACGTGCCCAAAAGGCTGTCACGTTGAATAGCAATGCCGATTCTTTGTGTAAAAGTAGGTCTTCTTATCTAATTGTGGTTGTATTTACTTACATGTCTTTCCTCTATACATATTATGTACATACATCAAAACTTTGTACAATTTTAAACGAAACCAGTCGATTTACCGTTCTTGAATCCAAGTGTTATGCTCGAAGTTATTAGTTGACAGTCAATATCTCAGAGTATTGGTTTCCGTCTTCATACGAGATATGAGCTCAACTATAAAGTATTTTATATACTTTTGATTGCCGAGTTTATTGGAGCACGTTTTATTTTTATTCACAGAATGCATCAAAATGTTAGACAAGATTACTTTCGGATTTTTATATTTGTTTATGATTTTCCTTATTTTATGCATAATAGTATAAGTTCCCAAAAAAATACTAGTTTTCGGTTTATTCTTGTACGTTCTAACATAACATACCATCACGCCTGTATCCCCGAAGGGTTAGGCAGAGGTGTACCAATGTACACCCACAGTTTGCCGGTATGTTTAGGTCCCATGTAATAGGGGGCGAGCCTATTACCACTAGCCGGGCACAAATCCAAACTCCGACCTGCTACTGAGAAGTTCATAGAAAAACCCAATAACACCTTGGTCGACTTGGGAATCGAACCCAAGACCTCTAGCGTAGCAGTCGTACTTAGCACCACTAGGCCAACGAGGCAATTGTACGTTCTAAAACTATTATTACAGAATGACAATATTATGCTATGACAACACCAGACTATATATTTCACTGCTGGGCAATGGCTCATTCTCATTTACAATAGCTAGGCCACCACGGTATTATGTCAGAAACTAGTTTAAATCAGGATCATTGATTTGAATTACACGATCGCATCAAAATTGGCTTTAAATGAGACAAAAAACTTGCAACATAATACCGCTAAAATTATGTTTTAGCAGCATGTTATTCCATAATGATACATTTTTCTCAGAACCCTTTCCCAAACAAGGGTTTACTTGTTACCGGACTCCAAACACAAAATTAACATGAACCATCAACATTAATAAATATCAAATTTGCAGATAAAGCCCTCACTCATCCTCATAAATAATGCACCACTGCAATATGTATTATTGAGGGGTCCTTACAACCTTTGAGTTGGTCATGCTTTGTTGAACTTTGATGGCACTTGAGAGACGGTTACCATGGCAACCGACGCATGATATCGTTACGGCTATTACCTTTAGGGATGGACAGATATCAAAGGCTTTTGTTGGTCGCAAATTGTTTGATTGGTGTTCGTAAAAGATGTGAAGCCTTGTAAGTGTGTCCTGTAAATATCACGCCTGTTAAACTGTCAGGGTTGTAAGTCTCCATCTTTATTTAAAACGGTCTTATCGTGTTTAATTTATGCCAAATTAATTTACATTCCAAATTATTTGTTGCACTTAAAAGAAGGTAAACAAAGATAACGAAGCAACAATAGTTTTACCTTAGGTAATTAACATTTATTTTATTTTGTAAATTTTAAGAATGTTGTTTTTTAGAACGATTACAAAAAAAATATATATATTTTATTAAAACAAATACAAAAAACTCGATATTTAAATGAGCGTGGAATCATAAGTTTGATGATTTTATGTATGATGTTTTTTTTCGCCACAGTCAGTTATTATTGAAATAAAAAATGTGGTATGTTCTTATGGCATACCACCGTTTTGCACCTATTGTATACATATGGTATGCTACCTTTAATAATTCAAACAAAAAAAACTAAAAGTTGAAAATAAAAAGCTGTTATTGCGACCTGCTTATTCAGTGCGCGTTTGCCAGATGTGGACGCAGCCTTAGGACTTGTTTTATATACATCCTAAAAAAGATCACAGTAATTATTAAAGCTTTTTATTGTTATCTTAATATCGTTGCAAAAGTAAAATAAAAAAAATTATAATTAAAAAAAATAAAAAACACGCCTGCCATGTCAAAAAAAATTAAAAACAAGTCAAATATTTGCAGTCGGGGTCGGTTACTTGGAACAATTCATTACAGGTCCCCCGACTGCAAATATTTGACTTGTTTTTAATTTTTTTTGACATGGCAGGCGTCTTTTTTATTTTTTTTTTATTATAATTTTTTTATTTAATACCTTTTAGTGAACAACAAAAAAACATGACAACACAAAAAAAAAATAACGTACGGAACCCTTTGCAGGCGATTTCGACTCACACTTGACCATTTTTTTATATCCACATAGCCTATGTCACTCGGGATAACTCAAAGCTTCTAATGATACCACAAACATTGAAATCGGTCAAGCCTTTTAGAAGTTATGGTGGAATAAAGAAACTCACAAACATACATACATACATACATACATACATACATGAACCCTAAAAACATAACACTCCTTTTTGGGCAGTCGTGTAAAAAATAACGAGCCAACACTAAAAAAAAGAATTATGTATAAGAATGTGCATTAGCATTCAAAATCAAGTCTTTGTATTTGTGTGTTAGTGAGAAGACGACAGTGCAAGATGAACAAGTGTTACGTTGTGGTGTTGACATTCGCACTTTTGGCGTTCACGTTCGCTGCCCCAGGTAAAATCATTTATGTGAAGTGCAAAGAAAAGAAACAATTAGTGCAATGTATCGAAATTACATAAACATTATAAATATCTCGTGCCATTGATTTTTATAGTGTAGGTATTAACAAAAATAATTATTTATTCATATAAACAAAACTAAAAAACTATCATAACAGGTTCACTTGCTACCCAATGCGATAGCTCAGCAAATAAATTATAACAATTAATTAAAAAATCATAAATATTAGGTTCAAAGGTTTCGCAGCTTACCTGCAGTATTATATAAGAATACTACTTTTTGTTTCAGAAGCTACTCAGGAAGAACCACGAACCAGTGGCACGGAAAATGCTTCTGGAGGCAGTATTGGTGCAGGAGTCATTTCAGGTTCCAATTTCAGTCAAGGAAGTTTCCAAATAAATAAAGATAAGAACAATCCAAAGTAAGAGGTTTTAATGTTTTAACTATTTTTTTTTTTAATGGAGAAAGCACTTTTTTGGACTTTGTCATACACGTTTTGTCGCGGTGGCCTAGCGGTCGTGGTAGCCTAGTAGTTCAATGAACGGATTCGTATGCACAAGGTTGCAGGTTCGAACCCGGGCAAGTACCAATGTGGCTTTTTAAAAGTTATATATGTACTTTCTTATTATTCTAAGACACTTCTGACAAACGGTGAATGAAAACATCGTGAGGAAACCTGGATTCTAAAATTTGGGATCTGAACTCGCCAATCCGCAGAGAGCAACCGTGGTGATCAATGCTCATGCCTTCTCTATATGGGAAGAGGCCTGTGCCCAGCAGTGGGACGTTCATAGGCTGGATTTTCATACACGTTTTACTCATATATTAGAATAGAATAGAATACTGTGGATTGAACACCATTAAAGATATAGCAGTGCAATATTATTACTTGTACCTATTTAAATTATAAAATAACGTCCAATTTTCTTTTGCAGATGCGGATTAGTGCAGCAGTTTTTCTCATCATTTCTACCAATAATGACTGATATATGAAGTAGATGTAAAATATGAAGTTAGAGCTTGAATCAAAAAGTTTAATTTGTATGGTTTTACAGTGAAGAAAAACTTGTGGTTTCCTGCTAAACACAATGTTTGACCTTATATCTTTTATCTCATTTTGTAAAAAATAATATGATTTTCAATATTATTAGTGTAATATACTGATTGTCCTTTATAACGATAGACAACCGATTTTGATGAAATTCGGATTCCTCACTGATAGATATCTATATATAAATAATAATTGCATATTGTTAATTTGTTTTGGTAATTTAAATTGTAATAAATCCTTCCTGACCTTTATTTTATGCCAAAATTACAGACACGTAATTGAAATGTTAATAAATAAAACCTATTGATACGCAAATGCATTCATTATTATTTCTTCTTGATTTTGTCCTGACGCACTCAGAACAGCATTGCAAGCAAGTGCAAGGTTAGGAAAACATGTTTTTTTTTTTTTCAATACAACACGGACGATTTGGACTGTTATTTTATTACGTCTGAAGTTATATTAAAACAAAATTATTCTTTAAAGTATTCTATACCAGTCTTTATTTCCGATGCGAAGCATTTCGACGCCTTTATTGGTGTGTCATGATAGAGTGGACTGAAGAGAATTATGATTGTTTCTATTATGTTAAAAATATACATTATAACAATACCTGCGCCTTTAAAATATGCCCTTAAATCACGACTGTTGCCTTTGTGGAAGCGCGACACCTCTACGTGCATAGTAGTGCATTGTAAATACACAGTATATGACTGTGTTGAATCAAAGTCCACTGAAGCATTCAAAGCTTGCATTCAGGCTAAAGGTATAGATATAATTCAAAAAAAATAAATAATTGTCCAAGTGCGAGTCGGACTCGCGCACCGAGGGTTCCGTACAAACCTGAAGGTATCTATTTCTTTTGATTGCGTTGACAGAAAAGTTTGATTTTGTTACAGCTCAAAGGTATTATAGACCTGAGTATTTGATATTAATTTTTATTATTTTTATTATTTGATGTAACTAAAAATTTACGGTTTTCGCAATTTTTCCTTTCTCTGTACTACAAGACGTTACTTCGTAACAAATTTCAAGATTCTAAGTTCACGGGAAGTACTCTGTAGGTTTTGATTCCCATGCGAGTTTCGAAAATTTGCGAATATTTGCGGCATTGCGGTTGTATTTTTTGATTGCTTTGGCTTAGAAGGTTGATTTTTTCACAGCTCCAAGGGACAGTCGATCTAAGTATTAAATATAAATTTCAGTTTGATAACTCCACGCGTTCCTGAGAAAAACGGTCTTGAGAGACGGACAACAAACTGATCCTATAAGGGTTCCGTTTTTTCCTTTTGAGGTACGGAACCCTAAAAACATGTTTTGAACATTCGCAAGTGTATGTGAATGTTTGAACTCCAACTTCTTATTACTTCTCTTTATTTGCAATTAAATTAAATACTTAAGTCTAATATAACAATAAACACTTACAACTATCCTAAAATTAAAACTTATATAAATAAATAAAATTAACAGGCGTCAAAAAAATTCATCGTCGTCCTTGTCAATGGCGGGAAACCTGCCCAGAAGGCTGGCAGCATTGCCACGTTGAGTGGCTATGCCGATTCTCTGTGCAAGGAACAAACCAGCCCTCTGTTCACCAGTAAAGTCGACCAAACGTTTTGAGAGTTCCTTAAAAAGACCCCCAAATGGCTCGAAAATATAATTACCCATTAGGTTATTTTACTTTCGCCGCTTAAGGGTTTCCGCAGCTCCAGCAGCAGCGCCAGGAGAGGCCACCGAACTTTAAACGTGAGATGGCGCAAGGGTGCCTACTTCTAATTGATGTCATCGTAAAAATTAGTCCTTATTTTTTGGCAATACAATAATTGATGCCATCGAACTGAAGTTATTAAGAAAATAAAATAATTTAGAACTTCATTACGGATCAAAAAACGTTAAGCCTGTTAAGTTAGATAGATGCACTTTTTTAATACTTAATGTCTCCATATTGGATTAATTACCATTGACGCTACCATATAAATAATTGATAACGTTAATTCTAAACGGGTGTTTTATTTTCGACCGTATTAAATTTAAATAATTAAATTATAAAGGCTGATATATTTAAGAAGGTCTAGTGACTTCTATGATTTAAGTTAATAGCGCGGATAGTCGAGTGGTATAGATCAGGCCTTTAAAATTACCATAGTGCGCGACGTGCTGTGACTTCTACCCATCCTTGGGACAAGCATTCACAAATAGTTTATCCGAGTATTGTAAGAGATATATCACGAGCTATTGTTATATAACTGAACTGCCTCGTTGGCCTAGTGATTCTAAGCGCGACTGCTACGCTAGGGGTCTTGGGTTCGATTCCCAAGTCGACTTAGGTGTTATTGGGTTTTTCTATGACATTCTCAGTAGCAGGTCGGAGTTTGGATTTGTGCCCCGTTAGTGGCAATAGGCTCGCCCCCTATTACATGGGACCTAAACATACCGGCGAACTGTGGGTGTACATTGGTACACCTCTGCCTAACCCTCCCCGGAAGGTTAGGCGCCTGTATAGGCGTGATGGTATGTTATGTTATGTTATTGTTATATAAATACTGATTGTATTTCATTGGATTTCACAATCGGTTTGAGGTTACGCTTTTCTGCGCAAAAAATAGTACCGAATGCTCTTCGTAAAAAAAAACTAATAATTAAAAAAATTAAAAAACACGCCTGCCATGACAAAAAAAAGGGAACTAAAAAATTAAAAACAAGTCAAATATTTGCAGTCGGGGGTGTAATGAATTGTTCCAAGTAACCGTCCCCCGACTGCAAATATTTGACTTGTTTTTAATTTTTTAGTTCCCTTTTTTTTGTCATGGCAGGCGTGTTTTTTAATTATTAGTTTTTTATTTCATACCTTTTAGTGATATAATGACCAATATTGAGCAAAAAAATAAATCGTTCGAAACCCTTTGCAGGCGATTTCGACTCACACTTGACCATTTTTTAATGTCCAAATAGCCTATGTCACTCGGGATAATTTAAAGCTTCTAATGATACCACAAACATTGAAATCGGTCAAGCCTTTTAGAAGTTATGGTGGAATAAAGAAACTCACAAACATACATACATGCATACATACATACATACATACCTACATGAACCCTGAAAACATAACACTCCTTTTTGGGCAGTCGTGTAATAATAATTAAAAAAATTAAAAAACACGCCTGCCATGACAAAAAAAAGGGAACTAAAAAATTAAAAACAAGTCAAATATTTGCAGTCGGGGGTGTAATGAATTGTTCCAAGTAACCGTCCCCCGACTGCAAATATTTGACTTGTTTTTAATTTTTTAGTTCCCTTTTTTTTGTCATGGCAGGCGTGTTTTTTAATTTTTTTAATTATTAGTTTTTTATTTCATACCTTTTAGTGATATAATGACCAATATTGAGCAAAAAAATAAATCGTTCGAAACCCTTTGCAGGCGATTTCGACTCACACTTGACCATTTTTTAATGTCCAAATAGCCTATGTCACTCGGGATAATTTAAAGCTTCTAATGATACCACAAACATTGAAATCGGTCAAGCCTTTTAGAAGTTATGGTGGAATAAAGAAACTCACAAACATACATACATGCATACATACATACATACATACCTACATGAACTCTGAAAACATAACACTCCTTTTTGGGCAGTCGTGTAAAAAGTAATGTTAAAAATAAGTTTCATTAATTTTATCATGTTTTTAACGCATTCTACTTTTTTATTTCAATGCTTTCTACTAAACCACCCTGTATATATTATTGTCTGTACTGAATTTCAAATTCAAAAAACAAATTAATTATATAAAAACAGATAGAAAGCCAATCAATTACTACTGACTGTAAATACATTTGTGTTTACGGTGTGCTAGACAAAATTAATTATATTCTTGCATTTCGATAGCTGTCACAATAGTGATTCGTTCAAACAAAATGTCGGGTTACGTTTTATTATTGACATTCACTCTTCTAACTTTCACAATGAATTGTCGCGGCCAAGGTTTGTTAAAAGTTTATTAGCGTGATTTTGATTTTTATTAACTTAGTGGTTTTATGAATCTCTGTATAGTTCGATCTCACATCAGAAAAAAAAACCTCTTTTTCGAAAGATTAGATGAGGCAGGTTTATTCTTGAACTAAATTTCTATTTAAATTTAAAGCCAGAAGCCTTAATGATAACAATAAACACGTAATTCTTTACTTTTATAACAATAATTATGATCTATCTTACGATCATGTTTTTTCAAAACGTCTAAATTCCAACTTATATCTGTTGATAATTTCATTAATTTCATTTTACTTGTGCACCTTAAATTTTTACTGTGCTGTAGCTAATAAACGAAGACCTTATTATGTCCAGCAAAGGACCTCTATAGACTGAGTTGATTGAACGGCTTGCACTTACCATGGGGCTCCCAATATAAATGTATGAATTAATATACCATTTTAACCTTTACAGATGAAGGAAACTCTACTTCAATTATGGGGTCATCAAATGCCTCAGATGGCAGCATCGCTGTTGGCGTAATATCAGGTTCCAATATTGGGAACGAAAGTTTCCAAATTAATAGACAAGAAAGACCCAGGTAAGTCAATATATTAAGTACATTCATTGTTGTTGTTTTTGCTTCATCTGTCAATAAATAGTTCATTAGATTTTTATCGCAGTCCATAAAAAAACACCTTTGTTAAGGTTTGCTTTGTATTAAATGTACATGTGGAAAGTGAAAAGAAAAATAGTCACGTTTTTAAAATGTCATAGCACTTATCTATTTTGTTCTTTATTCTTTAGTTGAAATTTTATTTGTTTACCTACATCTTATATATAAAATTCTCGTGTCACAATGTTAGTTACCATACTCCTCCGAAACGGCTTGACCGATTTTTATAAAATTTTATATGTTTATTTAGTAGGTCTGAAAATCGGCTACTATCTACTTTTCATACCCCTAAGTGGTAGTAGGTAGGTAGTAGGCAGGTGCTAGGTAGAAAAAATTGCATTGCATTCCAGAATTAATGACCCCTGGTTTCTGAAACGTTGATCAACACAAATTAGTTCAAATCTAATTTTAAGCGCTGTGATTGGATGGTAGTCTTTTGGTCAACCAATCACGATCGCGATCAGTTGATTTGACAACAAATTACCTAAGTTGTCAACCTTTAAAAAACCGGAAGTAAGTTACTTACCTAAATTTTAATGTTTATTAATTCATATAAAACACTTTTGATTGCAGGTGCAGCGCCGTGAGAGAGTTTTTGTCTCTATTTTATGACAACATAGAATGTTGATAAAACCAATTATAAATAAATTCAAGATTAAATAAATTAAATGGAAAAATATTTTGTTTTGTTTTATTGTTTTATATTGCCTAGTACTTGTTCCTGTGGTGATTATGATGATTTATATCTTGAAGACCAGACGTTTATCATTTACAAAACGTAAGGTAGATAAAACTGTATCAACTATTCAAATTTAACATACCGCAGGAATTTGATAAATAAGTCAAACATATAAATATCATTGTTGAAAAAAAAAGTGTAACTTAGCCAGGACTCGAATCCGGGACTTAAACTGGTAAGACGCATCAGTAATTTTAACCACTAAGTGATCAGTCAATTTTAATCAGTGACCTCTGGGTCACTGATTGGTTAATGCCAATGAGGATAAAACCACGTTAATGCTAATCAGCTAATGCATTATAAATAAAAAACATGATATTAAATAAATATTGTAAATTTATTAATGAGAACTTGCCTGAGTTCTCCATTGTGACTTTTTCAAAGTAATATAAACTTTTTATTATTTGACACCACTGACAAACGGTAAAGAAAATCATCGTTAGGAAGTCAAGATGCCAAAGAAGAATCAAAAATCACCAACTCCCAATGCAATGGTTCAAACATACTGGATACTATTTTACCATAATACTAAACACATAAAAATAAAATAATAATTTACTCATTACACAAACATTTTTATTATTTAAAATATTCCACAAACTTTCATATTTCGTTCAATATTTTTACTTCAAAATCTGTGTGAGTCATGTTCATTGAAGAACACTTAAGAAAGAAGGAACTTGTATCAGCAATTTGTTGGAAGGAATATTGAGAAGAACCCTTTCACTAATCCACATCTGAAAACAAAATGTGTATTAAAAGTTATGTAAGTATAATTTACGATCTGTTGCCCGTGGCTTCGCTCGCCTAGGTGTCGGATATGGGGCAAAAAGTAGCATTTCGAAAAAGAACACAGAAAAAGAAGAACGATATACGGTAAGATGATACGGTAACGGAAGATAAGGCCATAAGAGAGCTTTATTTTTAAGGGTCGGCTTCTAGTCTTTCTGTTCTAGACTGCCTATCTGACCTCCACAAAACAATACCGGTTAATGCAGTATCTCATAGTAAGACTGTTTGCTGTAAGGATATACAGGCTGATAAGAAAACCCTGTTCGACCCAAAAAGGAGACATAGGTTTTACAATCACATGCCTAATTAATTTTTTTGAGATTTAAATGTTTTTAACTTTTCCTGTTTTCTTTTACATTACGTAATAGAATCAGATATAACCTAACAATACCATCATGGATAGGACAAGGTTTTCTTAACACCCTGTGTAAGACCGTATCCAGTATTATAACATGAAATAAAACTTATGTGTACTTTACTAACCTTGGACGTTCTTCAGGTTGATTTACTTGGAAAGCTGAATTCCCAAATTTGGATTGAGAAATGCTTCCTGACTAATACTGCCACCAGAAGCAACCGAATCGGCTTGTCTTTCTACAATTTATATAAATATAAAGAAAATTATTAAATTGAGTAAGTCCATTTATGTGTGAAGGAATTATTTTTATTTCATTAGCAGTAAAATGTATTATTTACAAGCAAAGTTTTGTTTTTAATTAGGGTAATTCATAATTATAATATAAATTGGTTCCCTATTTTCAAGCATAAAATTTTATGTCATAAGTTAACATGGCATAATTGTATTTATCCTAATAATAGTTACGCACAATATTAATTTGGAATAACTTTATAAGAATAATTTATTAGGCATACTTACTTTAAGCATAATAATTGTGAAGCATAATATTCTAAAGCCTAAATATCCTTACGCATAATGATATTTAAGCATAACTTTTATAAGCAAACTAATCATACACCATACAAATATCTAACTCCTTAATTATGAAAAAACTTCATCATACACAATTTTACATATTGCTCACATTATACATAGGCATAACAAAGAATTAATAATTAACACCTAAAATATTAGACACTAATACACATTTCTATACAATATTGCTGCAGCATGCAAGTAAACATGCAGAATGCAAGCAAGCATGCAGCATGCAAGTAAACATGCAGAATGCAAGCAAGCATGCAGCATGCAAGTAAACATGCAGAATGCAAGCAAGCATGCAGAATGCAAGCAAGCATGCAGCATGCAAGCAAGCATGCAGCATGCAAGCAAGCATGCAGCATGCAAGCAAGCATGCAAGCAAGCAAGCAGCATGCAAGCCAGCATGCAGCATGCAACATGCAGCAGGCATGGTTTCTGTCACGGCTCCGGCGCTGCAGGGTTCCGGCGGCCCCACGCGAGCTTGTCGTCGCAGATGGTTTTACGCTCACCACCGCAGCTTCGGCTTGCTGGCCGGCTTTGCCGGCCAGCCTCAGCCGCGGCGGCGAGTGTTAAGACCACCTGCTCCTCAGGCCGCGGGCCGCCTCACCCCTCCGCGCCTACGCGACTCTAAATTACACTCTAGGGTAGGGCAGAAAAGACTACGTGGAGTCGGTTTTGCAGCGATTCGTTTCTTTCACTAACTCAAATTTGTTTCCGTTATTTCTATTATGCTAATAGTGATTAGGCCTAGTAACATTATGCGAATTAAATTTATGCCAAAACAAATTAGCCTTCAACATAATTATGCCAACATAAACTGTATGCTAAAAAAAATATAGGAAAGTATTATTATGGCAAAACAAATTATGCCAAAATCGTTATGCCAAAGTATATTAGGACAAAGAATATTATGCAAAAAGAAGGGATCCCTATAAATTAAACAAAAAATAGTATATGCAGTCAAATCTATTAAAAGAAGTTGTGATAGCAAATTTACATACGTGGGGCAGCAAACGTGTACGCCAAAAGCGACAATGTTAACAACACAACGTAACACATCTTCATCTTGTTTACTCTCACTGTAGTGTTCTCACTGACATTCAACTCAAGTGACTTAATTTTTTAATCTAGTGCATCTCTTTTTATATAAAACTATTTTCCTGTAGTACGTTATTATTTAGATTCAAAAATTCGTGAAACAAACATTTTATGCAGAAATTTTGGAGGAAAAAGCGACAAAAATATTCTTAGAACTAGACAACATTATTGTATCCTGCACTTTCAATTTGTTGTTGACTTTACCTTAATCCAATTTTGAGATTTTTTGTAATTATTAAAATATGCGTAATCAAACTGGTAATGATCGATGACCTTAGGGTGAAGAAAGATCATGAACATTTGCCCTGGTCAAAAGAACAATCTCAGGAAAATATAATAATTATAATAAGAAAAATTAATACTGATATTTAAATGGATTTAAAGCTCCTTAACAGGATATGGTACATTTATTATTATTTAATTTCTTGTTTTTTACCTCAATCGTGAATAAATGACTAGAAGAAACAAAGAAGAAAACTTGCAAAAAAATATTTTCATCTTTATTTAATTTAAACAACAAAGTAATATCAAATACCAATTTTGAACAAATAACATTACTAAAGACTTTTAGGACATGACGACCTCCGTGGTCGAGTGGCGTACGCACCGGTTTTCAAGGTGTCGCCAGCTCTGAGGTCCCGGGTTCGATCCCCGGACGGGTCAATGTAGAAAACCACTTTTCTACATTGTCCCGGGTCTGGGTGTTTGTGGTACCTTCGTTGTTTCTGAATTCCATAACACAAGTGCTTTAGCAACTTACTTTGGGTTCAGAGCAATGTATGTGATGTTGTCCGCATTTATTCATTTATTTAAGGATAAATTACTTATTTTGGATGGGATCTCAATAGTCATGATTTCTCAGTAAAGGTTCTAGTACTCTAAATACGGTAGTGTTGTGCGGACGCGCAAGAGGCATCAGTAGTATCGTGTGGATCGTTTCGTTTAACTTATTGAAGAAGTTAATTTCCACTTTGGAGACTTGGAATGATGGTACATCGTCAGGTTCAGGTCTTGATATTTTATCGATCCCTTTTTCCATTGTATAAAGACTTGGTGAGCGAACTGAAATAAAATAATTGTTATTAGGTATAGGACAGTAGATAAAAACTATTTCCACTAAACCTTTCCAAGTTTATTATATTGCAAGGTGCTATCTCATTTGACTTACAATTGTGATCGAAGAACAGAAAGCAATAATTTTGAATTATGTAAAAAACCAGGTAAATGAAAGTTCAAGGCAAAACTCATGAGTCAACGAGAATACATTGAAAAACATTCACTATTACTCACACTATAAAAACCAATAAAAATGTATCATGCAGGTGTCTAAAAGTTTATGTTAGTTTAATTTTACTCACCAGGTCTCGTTGACATTTTGTGTACGACATCTGAAAACTCTTTAGATAGAACATCGATCATAGTTCTATTACCATACCAAACATCCATAGCAGTCCCGGAAGCCCATTTCGATGGATTCCGACTTTCTTTCTTCATTGGCCTTAAAATAAAGTCCTTTATACTTGGCATATCTGCTTCACCCTTCGAAATAAATTCAGTCACGATTATGAAGACAATTATTTTGGTGTTACTAGACACGATCGCTCTTAACTGCATGATGAGAAGTTCTGGTCAGTTCTGGGTGAAAATGTGGTGGATAGGGATGTTTCATATTATCTGTTTCCAGCATCAAAACATGTGCAGTTTATTCGTATTGTTCTCGTTATGTTGATGGGGAAGTGTTTGTAATAGTAAGCAAAACGATATCCACTGAGATATTGATTACTGATTAACCTATGGTATAGACTATCTATGGTATAGACTTGATCGTATTGTTAACAAATTTGTGATTAACCTAATTGCGTTAAAGTCAAAAGTTTCCAAAATTTAGAGTAGGCCACTCTGACGAACGTGGTAGATTGTGAATGCGTTTTCATCTAGTCCTAAAAAGTGATGGAGAAGCACCCGGTGCCGGTGGTTTACACCCACTAAGAATTCAGCATTCCCTAATGTTTTCCCTGAGTGGAGGAACACCGTCATTCCCAATTGGGTAAAAGTAAAGACACTTGGATAGAAGAGGTAGGGGACTATTACATAAGCATGCAATGACAAGTCTTTGAAATACATCATAAAATATAATTTATTTTAATTTCAATCATATTTAGGTACGCACGATAAAATTAAATAATGATAAATTTTATTCATTGAAATAAAACTACTTTTTACCCGACTGCCAAGAAGGGTTATGTTTTTCGCGCGTATCTTGTATGTATGTATGTATGTATGTATGTGTGTAATATTCTTTATTACCTCATATCTTCGAAACGGCCGAATGGATTTCGATAATTAGGGTATCGTTGGATTCGTATCGATTACCCAAGTGTTCTTAGATATGTCACGCCAAACAAAAACCAACATGGCGGCCACGAGGTGCCATAGATTGAGGTAAAAAAAAATAAAAAAAAATTGTTTGCTACAATATGGGTATCAAATTAAAGGGCTTGTAACGAGGATTCCAAAATGGTATATCATAACGTATAAAAAAAAATACTATGTAAAAATTGTTCTTTATCCAAACTAAATACAAACTCGAATGCCGAACGCTAGGTGAATTTATTATGATTTTAACTAAAAAGTGTTAAATAAAAAATAAATAAATTTAAAAAATAAAAAAAACCCGACTGCATAAAAAACACTTTAAATAAAAACTGAAAAGTAAAAAACAAGTTCAATAAGTCTAGAAGTGTAGATAGCATTGTTACTGTAACAGTCGGGACCCATTAAATAAGCTAGACTAAAATCATTCATTATGGGTCCCGACTGTGACAGTAACATTGCTATCTACACTTCTAGACTTATTGAACTTGTTTTTTACTTTTCAGTTTTTATTTAAAGTGTTTTTTATGCAGTCGGGTTTTTTTTATTTTTTAAATTTATTTATTTTTTTTACGGTTTTTTTCGCGGTTTATATTTAGATTTTAGGTCCCGACGTTTCGACACCTTTGCAGGTATCATGGTCACGGGCAGACTGAGATGGCGTTCGTCTTGACAGTAGATGTTGCTCGTTCTACCTTCATATTTTAACTAATTTTTTGAGTTCCGACCTACGCAATATGAGCTCACTGTGTGTTGATGTCTTGCAGCGCTGCTCTTGGGTTTGGCCTTGAGTTTATGTATTATTGGATCCCAAGTAGGTGTAATATCTTCGTAATATCTTGTGTAATATCTTCCAGCCATCTTCTATATTGAATATGGGTGTTTTTTAATCTCAATAGCCTCGCGAAACATCCCAGGTAGGAATTTGGGTTCTTTAGCGAGGATCTGTGGTTGATCAAATCTAATATAATGGCTGGAGCCTTCAGCATGTTCGGCGACTGCAGACTTCGTTGAGCGGCGGTGTTTCACATCAGCTATGTGTTCTTTAACTCGGGTCCCTATGCTTCGTTTTGTTTGACTGATGTAAGAGAGGCCGCAGTCACAATCTAGTTTATAAACTCCTGCATCTTGTAGAGGTATGTGACACTTGACGGATGGTAAGGACTGACTAATCTTCTTGGGCGGCTTGAAGTATGTTTAAATTGAAGCTCGCTTCAGGATGTAGCCAATCTTGTCTGTGACACCTCTGACGTATGGTAGTACAGCAGGTAAACGATCAACTGTGGCTGGCTTCACTCGGTTTCTGTGACGGGGCCGTGGAATTTAGAGCTTGTTGTCTCGCAGTACTTGCTTGACATGTTGAAGCTCAGCGGCAAGGTGTCTGTCATCACAGAGTCCGTGTGCTCTCTGAAACAAAGATTTTCCCACGGTAGCTAACTGTTTAGGGTGGTGGTGAGATTCACCGTTTAGGTACCTATCTGTATGGGTCTTTTTGCGAACGTCGGGACCTAAAATCTAAATATAAACCGCGAAAAAATCCGTAAAAAGTAGTTTTATTTCAATGTCTAACATTCCCGTAAACCTAAGAAACCAATAAATTTTATTCAATTTATTATCATACTAAACATATATATTTAAATTAATTCAGTCTCGTGAACTGGCTTGCTTGACAAAACTAATTGATTTAAATAGTTTATTGAAAAAATAATTAAATTCATTGAAATTAAATAATCGTTATAGTAATCCCAAAGTTAAAAAGCTTAATGAATGAGATTATTGGTTTACGAGACTTATCAATACGATGCCTTTTCAATGTGATTAAATTAGCCATTATATAACAATTATTTTCTTTTATGCAGAATAAAATCACGAATATAAATGTGAATCAATCGTCAATCATTTTACTTTGTTAATAAATATTCTTTATTTATTTCAAAACAACGTAATAGGAGCAAAGATCTTCTTGACTATTTAAATAGAAAGCTAATATTTTTCTTACTGAAGATTACGTGTATACAAAATAGCAAGTTGGTATTTCCATAGAATTTGGTAAGTCAATTTAAAAAAATCATATTTGTACTTTAAAAGAGACAATTCATGGGTCAAAGTATGTTGTGAAAATACTAAGATATAAAAAATAAGTGTCCTATTTAAAAAAAAAAAAATGATACTTTCATCAAATATAAATATTTCTTATTTTTAATACCTAAAAAATAATAATTAAATATTGAAATAAAAATTAAAAAATTAAATATTAATTATTTACAATAATGAAATTGTGAAACTATTAAGAAAACGTACATAGTTTGTGAAAGTACCTAATTGTTAAAACTACAATAGTTTACTGACGAGAGACCTGACGGTATGTCATTGTTGCCTTGGAAATTGGATCGGCCTTTGGTGTGGGACGCAACGTGCGTCGACACCCTTGCGCCATCCCACGTTCTAAGTTCGGCGGACTCTCCCGGCGCTGCTGCTGGAGCTGCGGAGAACCTTAAACGGCGAAAGTATAATAACCTAATGGGTAATTATATTTTCGAGCCGTTTGGGGTTGAAACGCTCGGTTCATGGGGTCCGAGTGCACGAATTCTTTTTAAAGAACTGTCAAAACGTTTGATAGACTCTACTCGTGATCAGAGGGCTGGTTTGTTCCTTGCACAGAGAATCGGCATAGCCATTCAACGGGCACGTTTCCCGCCATTGACAACGATGACGATGAGTTTTTTGATAGTGCGTGTGCGTGTGCGTGTAAGTTTTATTTATTTATATAAGATTTAATTTTAGTGTAGTTGTGTTTGTTCTTGTATTAGATGTAAATAAAATGGTTGTCTCATAGTTTACTTCATTTAAATAAAACAGTTCTCTTTAAACATACTTTGTCAAAAATATAATTTTTAATTTCAAAACTTATTTACTAACATCATTTTACGACCAGTTTCTTGTCTTATTCATTGTAGCATCTCACTATGAAGGCACTGAAACAAAAAACGTAATCTTTAATCTCAAAGTTTTAACTATTTATTTACTACCATGTATTTATTTTTCTTTTTATTTATAGATTATTTGACTAATCAAGTCTTAGTAGAAATATTTAAAGATAATTAATGTGAAAATACTTTTTTTGAAACACTATTTCCCAATTTATTTTATCAAAATCTATTAAAAATAAATGATGAATCTCCGATTACTCAACTTTATAATTATTATCGAGTAACTAGATGTAAAATGTAAGGAAGCATACGCAGACAAGTTTTATGAGACTAAAAGCCATTTTTTTTCCTATAAAAAAAAATCCAAAAAATGGGAAAATAAAACTATGTATATCAGTATTTATTTACATTCCAGCATTCTAATTTTCTCTTAGTTCTGAGAATGCTGATGTCTATCTGTATTTTTTTTGCAATAAGAAAAACTAGAAAAAAAAAACACAAAATAAACTTACGCGGTTTCTTGTCCTTCACTTCAACAATTTTATCAATAGCCTTTGATCCCACGTTCCAAAGTTCTCTCGCAAGCAAACTCATAATAGTTCTATTTGAGTAAACGAAATCCATTGCCTTACCAACCCAAATATCTGACGTACTGAACTTTTCGTTCTCAACCTTTTTAAACTGATTCTTTAGATCTTGTAGTGTTTTAAAAGAATTTGTTTTGTTGTTTTCTAGGATTATGAAAGCGAATATTGTGAAGAATAGCGCTAGTTGAGCCAACATCTTGATAACTGTGACCTGGGTTAACTTCGCTTGCCATATGGACTGGGCGTATCGTATCATTGTTGCTGTCTGATTTCTTAGAACTATGTAAAGAGGTTTTCATACAAAAATTTAATACGTTCAGTTTAAGGTTCAGCTTGCGCCGCAGTTCCTTATTTTTATGACTTTTACAACAGCTAGTCAGTCTTGAATGTATTTACACTGGCATAAAGTTGATTTTCGTTTAAGTGGAAATAACGATTGACACAAGAATTTAAATATACTTTAGTCATGTAAGATAACTACATAAGAAAAAAAACTTTACTAAATTCCCAACACCTTCTTAGTCACGTAAGCAATAGAAGTATGGGAGTGTCTCTTTAAAGGGATACGGAGAGCTACTATTTATCTAAAAGGATACATCCTTAGATAGCAGTATTTCAGTACTAGGTAAGTATTTTTTTTTAATTTTTCAACTTTTTTTAAATAATTATATTTCAGAAATAATAATTATATATCTTTCTAAGCTGCACACCATGCACTGAAATAGCTGTTAACGCACAATTAATGTTACTCGTCTTGTTTTTTATTCCAATAAATGATTTTGATTTGATTGATTTGATTTGATAGAGCAGTTAATGTGCATGCAGCTCTATGCCATTCATTGTTCGAATGCAGAGAATCAGTGTCATTCATTTTTACCGCGAAACCGTTTTACCGTAATTCCCATTATCAATCGGTAATCCTTATAATCCGATAAAGTCAATGTGATTTTTAATCTTTATCAGCTTAAACAATTTGTGGAAATTATATTAAAAAAATATATATTTCGTAAATGTATTGGAATAAGGTCATATACCTCTTAGATATAGGTACAAATTTTATTAAATCACTTTTTTACTTCAATTTTATTTATTTTACTAGCTGTACCCGCGACGTTGTTCGCTTATATACCTATCATTCATCTTTATGAATAAATATTTGACTGTGATATAGAGGGCCACTAACACGAACTGCCTACTGCCGAGTAAATTTTGTCACAAATGTTGCTGTTTGTATAAATTCTCAAAATAAAAAAGTACCATCGTCATAATTATATAATTAGCTTACCTCTAAAAATTTTAAGGATTGGTTTTGATGCTACTTTGTTTAAAAATTTTAGATTTATCTTCCAAGTCCAGAACCGTGAGAAAAAATTATAATTTTCATGGTGGCTTTCGACGTCAATGTCCAATGAACTGACTCTTTCATCTTCTTTTTTATAAATGTAGTACCTATAGTATGTTTTCTCTTTTGTGCTTTACCCAGTTGGTTACAATAATTGAAGGTCAATGTTTTGGTATTGAGTCTACTGGCAGCGCCAACTCTGAGTTAAAGTAAAAGCAGCTGTTGCTCTAGGCAGTAAATGGCAAAGGGCACCCAAAAACCGAATCCATAAAAACAAATTAGTCCATTTTTTATGCTATAGTTCTCGTTGGTACCGTAGTCCCTAGTGAGACTACAGGGCGCGAGGTTTTGGTGCAAAACCTCGAAATTGAACTACGCCGTTAAATTGAGAGTGGATATCAGATAGGCAGTGACTGACATGAGACCCATGAAACTGAAAGAGGAGGTAGTTACAAAAAGTTGACGTACGGTTTGAGAGGCGCAGTGGCAGAATTACGAAAACTGTGTTTAAAATTATTTGTTTGGAAAGATTAAGTAATAGCTGTCTAAGGACAATCTCATTCTACCCTGATTAAAGTCAGAGGCTGTATCCTGTACAATTCGCTTAATTAAGTGTAAGGTGCAGCATAAGGTGATGGGCTTAAATACCGTACGTATATATTTTAAAATGTAGAGAATGCGATAGAAAGTTTATTTTATTTAGGGTTTTGGCCCAACCTTCCGGTAATAGGGTACAAAAACTTTATGAAATTTAAACACATAAATAAAACATCATGTACGCATAAAAACCTACATGAGAAGCAAGCTACCTTTTAAAGAATATTAAAGAGGTAGTACATACTAAAGATTGTGTGATAAAAAGATCATTGGGTTTTTGGGTAAAAGAAAATATATAACAAATACAAAAAGATCTTGTCCATGGAATATAATATAGATGACCAATAGAAAACATTACACATTATGTTGGAAAAATAGTTTGAAAGTGGATTAAAGTTTTTAACCAACTATAAAGTGATCTATGGGGAAGCTTACGTTTTCAAGTCAGAAGCGAATGCGTAAATTTCCAGGCAAATGGCCAGGACATTTACGCCTGAATCACTTTACGGTATATGCCATGCACGTTTGTTCCTCCATGATCAGCAATGAGGAACAAACTTACCTACGGAGATTAGTAAATACAAACACTAAATAATTGTAAGTTTATATATCGGTTGAGTAAAAATTCACGACTTAAAGATGTCGTTTATCGACTAAAAATACAACAAAATGTTACAAATATTTTTTTTACTTAAAAAAGATACGTTAGTAAAACACAAAAAGAGTTATCTCTACTGAGATTTGAACTTGGGTATCAAAAAATTTAAACTTATATAAGAAAATGGACGCATGAAAAAAAATACTAACATTAACAACCGGATTTGAACTTGCAGCAAGATCACTCATTTCCAATCGTTCAACCGCCAAGCTGTTTACTTCGATAGCTAGTTCACTAAAATATAGGTACTAATCAAATTGAAGATTGCTATGGCTACCTCAGTCTGCCATGGTTACCCTCTTGTTTATCTGTCAATAATGCCAATTTATGTGTGCAGTTGAGAAAATGATTTTGGAAATTTAAAGCTCCACCCCTTATCAGCTAGATTCAATAGCAAGTTTCAACATAGCTAACAACCATCTACGATTTCTTGAAAACAACCTCTCAATTTTTTACACCATTCGATTAAGTAGTTTATGTTTGATACTGTAACATAAAATCTGACCCCCGGCAAAAGAGAGTTGTTATGCAATTACTGTACTGAATTGCGTGTTGTAATATTTTACTTCTTGAACTCACTAAATTAATCATATCTTTTGATAGAGTGAACCGATTTCGATGAAACAAAAACTAAGTTATACCTCAAGTTGTGTATAATTTTTGTATATAAACATTGTCTGCATTGAATTCGTAGATTTTACGTGATGTGTGCACAAACAAACAGACAAACAGACAAAAATTTCAAAAATTATGGAAATGGGTTCTGTTAGTTATCCTTTAACACGCTGGCTATTTTTTTTTTCAATTTCTTCAATGTACAAAAATTACTTTTCTACAGATTTATTATATGTATAGATTGTATCTTATTACCTTTCTGAACTGCCTCGTTGGCCTAGTGGTGCTTAGTGCGACTGCTACGCTAAAGGTATTGGGTTCGATTTCCAAGTCGACCAAGGTGTTATTGGGTTTTTCTATGAAATTCTCAGTAGCAGGTCGGAGTTTGAATTTGTGCCCGGTTAGTGGCAATAGGCTCGCCCCCTATTACATTGGACCTAAAACATACCGGCGAACTGTGGGTGTACATTCGTACACCTCTGCCTAACCCTTCGGGGATACAGGCGTGATGGTATGTTATGTTACGTTACCTTTCGCCATTTGAAAGTATTGTTTCTGTTTTACTGCCTTAGGTGCTTATAAAATTAAACTACTAAGTGCCTCTTAATACTAACGTTATTTTTAATTAAAAAATCTAAAACATTATGATTACCCACTTCCCTAATAAAGATAGGATATTCTGGGTTGTCAGAGCCATTATGAAATAAAAATATTAAACAATCAACCATAACGGTAATTGCTTCTTCCTTAAACTTTAAATATCACAGAAACGCAAAGCAGAGTCTTAGCAAACTAAAATCCTTAAAATATGATAGTAGTGTATCCGTTTGCATTCAATTTTGGTTCACGTTTACGATGTAGATAAAATCGTTATTTGTGACTAGATGAATAATAATAATAAATAATCCAGCCTATAAACGTCCCACTGCTGGGCACAGGCCTCTTCCCATATAGGGAAGGCGCTGCGGATTGGCGATTTCAGATACCAAATTTTGGAATCCAGGTTTCCTCACGATGTTTTCCTTCACCGTTTGTCAGAAGTGTCTTAGAATAATTAAGAAAGTACATATAACTTTGAAAAAGCCACATTGGTACTTGCCTGGGTTCGAACCTGCAACCTTGTGCATACAAATCCGTTCATTGAACCGCTGGCCACCACGACATTTTGACGACTAGATGAATATTTTATGAAAATATTCAGTTTTTATTGTGAACACTTATATTATAGTTATACTAACGCATCTGTAAATAATTTTGGGTGACAGGGTAATAGATGTTTTCTCCATGAAGTTTATTGTAATGTAGTTCTTAAAGAAAAAGAAAATAAATAAACGTAAAAATAGAGATAGTATTTTATTGTTTTTAAAACTTACTGCGATAAAATTTTTCAGTACGTTTTTTCTTTTTCTATTGGCATATTTCTTTTAGTCGTGATTTTTTTTTCTGGTAATTATTGATCTATTTGTCTAAGAAAAATGCTGTACATAATGAAGATGGCTATGCAAACTTTTATGTATGCGTTTTAAGATTGTTATTCTGCGATAGTAATTTACATCCACACATCATGAATCTATTTGACTATAAACCATAAACAAACAAAACAACAAAAATAATCATTATTTTGTTTTCAACATAAACAGAGTTCACTTAACGTAACTTTTCATGTTACATTAAAATTGTTTTTGGCTTTTGAATTTTTTAGGGGATAGGCAAATGGAATCCCATGTTCCCTGGTCGAATTTTGCGAAGCCTTCCCCTGGGTGCCAGGGTACGCGTGACAAGTGGTCCAATACTTATGTACCGTGGCTTTCACGAAATTTCTCATCTCACTTTTCCGTCTGAATCTGATTTCCAGTAAAATTCCGTTATAGAAAATTTTCATTTAAATTGAATACGTGGAGGTATTTTTATCTGTTTTATTGGATGTGAATGTATTGTAGTTTGGTAAGAAGGTTTGTGGTAGTACTAGTGCTAGTCAAAAAACAGCTCTATGTGCTAAGGAATTTGATTTATATTCATTTAATTCGGCAAGTGCGATAACATACGAAAGGACCAGTTGGGTTTCGTAAGATCATAAAAAATTTCAAGATTTCGAAAAAAAAAAAAATTGTAAATTTGCAAGTTTATTTAAAAGCAAAGGATATTTTTTCTCAAATATAAACAAAAAATGTTTATTTCTTGTTTGTTGTCTTTATTTCAAAACAAAAATAAAATAAGTTACTTCTATATTTGCAACAAACTTTCCCCCACGCAGGTGGTATTTTTATTCCAAGAGTTTCATTCCAACACAATTCCAAATAAATCCCACAACAGTCGCGAGCCCCTCAAGACTATAGCAGCTATTAGACGAGACGATTTCAGTCTGTCTTAATAAGACAACTCAACGTGTAATAAGAGTAAGCCAGCAAGCACGCTAACTAGCGTGCTTCCTCAGTGCGATCGGTAGCTCACCGGTTTGTTCAGTCTAGTGTCGTCAACTATCGATATTTGCTTTGTCGATACTATACTGTAGTGAAAGTATATATACAAACAACACAAAGCATATATACCCTTAAAATATTTACAGGAAAGCTTATAGCGCTGCGGCGCGCGGCGGCGCACGGCGCCGAACGGTTCTCGTATTGAATGTTTATACGCGTGATTACTAAGAAATGAATTATCTAATACTAGCGACCCGCCCCGGCTTTGCACGGGTGCAATGCTGATACTAAATATACTACATAAACATAAAGTGCTGTAGCGCGAAGCGCGGCCTTCGACGCACTATTTGGCATAGGCACGCGCCCCCGGCCCCCGGCGGGGCCCCCCGGCCGGTACCGCCGCAACCGCCATGTCCCTGCATTTTAAATCTTCGAAAATATTCATTTAAATTACATGCTGTAAAGGGCCATATAATAATTGGATAAGAATTAATGCTGTAGTGCTCTAAATCGTTTTTTCGTAAATAATTTATAAGTAAAGGATAAAAAAATGGTTATTGTGGGTTAACCCCAAGAGATAGACATATACCATCGCGGACTTTTTTTTAGACCTTTTTAAGGTGCACAATATTGTAGTACATTATTTTGATCTAACTCGTAGGGTTCAGCCAGCGTTTGCAATGTAAGCGCAAAAAAATGTGTTTAGTTACGACCTTACATTAAAAACCTCTAGGATTATCTGTGTTTCTCTACTATATTATGCATGTATTATACATATAATATAAACCTTCCTCTTGAATCACTCTATCTATTAAAAAACCCCGCATCAAAATCCGTTTCTTTGTTTTAAAGATCTAAGCATACAAGGACAGACAGACAGCGGGAAGCGACTTTGCTTTATACTATGTAGTGATAGTGATAATAATATCCTATTTGAAAGTAAGTACCTACTAAACACTATTTCACTGCTTCATAAATACTCTTTATAACAAAACTGTTAATTTAAATAAGATTTAATACTAAGATACGAATTTATCAAAGTTCTGTTTCTACCGGCGATCTAATTACATATTTTAGGAACACGAAGGATACTATTATGACTTAACTATGATAGCTAGATATAGTACCTCGCGGACTTATTTGTAGGTAGGAATGAGTACTTTAATCACGTAGAACATATTTTTTATATATCATTAATAATTTTCTCAGCGCACACCAAATAATGAATTTCCAGTACTATCGAAACCTTTAAACTTGGTTTAAAAAAAAAACCCTTTCCTGTTAATCACATTAGTATCGACAGTAATCTGTAAAAAAAAGATGTGGAGTGGTTTATAAATGGTAACCCTACACCACGCAGCTAGCACGCAGAAAGTCTCTGTAGACTTTCTCGAAAACCAGCAAGCACGCTGCCGCACTGTTTAACCTTGTAAGCACGCGATTTGACCTCTACGGGCCGCCCGACGAATACACCTAGGGTTGCGATCTTTACGTAAGACAAGTGCAGTAAACTATTTCATGCAATTGTTAATAATAGGATAAAATTACAATATACCTTGATTACTTTTCTATTTCATGTTTTGGATTTTGCGATTTGACTTTTGAAACTTATTATTTTTTTAGTACTTCGTTTTAACTTCTCGATTGATATCTGCTATTGAAAAGCATTTATCGCTATTCAGTAGTTTTTTTTGAGACTAAAATATCTATTATTTGCTTATCTTTTATATGATTTTGTTAACTAAAAGTAATTAATTAAATTTATTGAAACTAAGCATTGCCATGAATGTCTTATATATTACGTTAGTGCAAAGATTCCAGTATATTTTTAAATATTTGAAAATAAAAATGTGCTACAGTTGATTTACCGTTGAAAATGTAGTACCAATTTTTCGTACCATATTATTTTCCTATTATATATATTACAATTTACTGTATTATAATGAACATAGTACGATACTATATAATAAATTGCAGGAGGCAACCCTACACCACGCACCTAGCCCGCAGAAAGTCTCGACTAGACTTTCTCGCGACGAGCAAGCACGCTGCCGCACTTTTTAACCTTGTAAGCACGCGATTTGACCTCTACCGACCGCCCGACGGATACACCTAGGGTTGCACAATCTTTACGTAAGACATGTGCAGTTTCAAAACTGCTAAAATAATTCACATGTGGAAAAATAGGATGAAATATAATATACACTATTTAGGATTTTGCGTTGATTGCACCTTCGAAACTCATTATTTTTATAATTCTAATGGTTATTTTTTTTAACTTGTCAATTCATCTCCACTATTGAAAAACATTTGTAACTATTCAGTAGATTTTAGACTATATATCAGCCACATTCAAGAAATAATGACCGTGCTTTGGGATTATGAACCTTAATTCAATGACTAACAGTTCAGTTTCCATCACATTCAAATTACTTTTAGGCCCTTTTCGGTAATATTTGTCATTCTAAAATGAACTTAAACACATGTTGTCAAAGTTGATAATTGCGTAATTAGTAATAACGTTTCATTCTCTTTCCAGATTGGCTTTAGTATAGACATCTATTATTCGCGTACCTTTTATTTGATTTTATTTTCTGTACTTAATTTTATATGTGTTTATAAAACAAATAATTATATTTTTCATAATGCGAATACAACATAATATTACTTAAAACTAAATCTTTGTCTATACGTTAAGTATGTGTAAAAATGTTGGTAAACCTAAATTTATTAAAAAATAATAACTTATTAGCGCATTACTAAAAATATCGATATCGACATCGTCCACCTTGTTTACCTGACGACCAACACCAAAAACTTCACACTGGCAATTGAGTAGCATGCGATATTAAGTCCGGTGTAATAACGAGCGTGCTAGTTAGTCTGTCAGCCAGGCTAGCTAGTCTTGACTGGAAATTGTCTCGTGTAATTGCCCCTTATCTGTGTCCCGCAGACACGTCCGTGAAGATTATTATATATTATTATTATTTCTTTATTTTACAATAAACATATAAAATACATTTTTAAATATATACAAAAAATAAATATACATTTAAAAATATAAAATATAGTGTCCAACCGGCCTCGGGACAGGGTCCAAGCTGCCGGTGGTTAGGGCTCCAGAGAGAGGAACCTCCTCACGATACGCGCCGTGTCGAGAAGTACCGCTTTCTGAATCAAACCCTTGACCCAGATGCCTAACGAGAGCCTCTTGAGGTGTTGGTCGAGGCTCTTGGCTATTATGCCATTGGCTGTAATGACTATCGGGACGATGATTGCTGAGTCCACCTCCCACATGTCGACAACCTCGTGCGCTAAATCCAAATATTTCATTTGTTTTTCTTTTTCAGCTTTCACGAGGTTCTCGTTATTATTATTATTATTATAGCTTTGAAAAGCTAAAAGACAATATTCCTACAATCGTTTTAGAAAACAAAGATTTTTTAGCTGGAAAATGAAAGTTCTTTTACACCAAGTTTTTATAAACGACTAATTTTAATACTAAATATTTTGAATTAAATAAAATATATATTGAACCCCAACTTCATTGGGATACAACGACGACCTCCGTGGTCGAGTGGCGTACGCACCGGTTTTCGGTTTTTGGTGCCGCTAGCTCTGAGGTCCCGGGTTCGATCCCCGGACGGGTCAATGTAGAAACTCACTTTTCTACATTGTCTCGGGTCTGGGTGTTTGTGGTACCTTCGCTGTTTCTGAATTCCATAACAAAAGTGCTTTACAGCTTCTTACTTTGGGTTCAGAGCAATGTATGTGATGTTGTCCGCATTTATTTATTATTTATTATACAAAAAATATAATTACTATTATTTAGCTTTAAGTAACTAAATCAAATGACATTTGTAACATAAAAAATAACATAAAGATAAGAAAAAGAAGATAAAATTCCCAGTGATCGGATCACGGACTTGCAGGTTGTTGCGAGCTGAGTTTGTTGCGGTGTTATATGTTTTTTTCGTCTGTAAAATAAAGATATATTTATGTATAAAAATTTGTTAAGAAAACCCCGTCCGACCCGAAAGGTTTCATAAGTCACATTGCCACATAAAACATGAAAATATTTATGATTCTAACATAAGTAATGAATTTTGAATTATCATTTTTTGCCTCAAACTTCCCATAAATGTGTTTTTTTTTAATGTGTTCACCACCTTTTTTTGCGGTATTATTGGTGGCATTATTTTTGCACCTTGGCGGCACCTGTGACACAACATCCTATTTTTATTTACATTAATAGAATGAGATATCGATACTTAACAAAACCTTCACGGATCGCACAGGGTTACTTAACAATTTAAATAAAGTTAGTATATATATTTTTTTACAACCCACCGCGACTAGGTAGGTCTGCTTGTGAAATTGTCACTTAAGTTTTGAGCAAAATTTTTAAGATTTATTATTGTAACTTACCCGACTCAAACTCTTGATTATAGATTAAAACGGTTTTATTAGTAACAAATCTTGTGACCCTATCATCTTCAATCGAATAATGCAAACAACACAGCATGGTTCCATTATCTGACTTGGTAAAGGTTTTTTTAACCGATCTTTTTTGAAGTCTTATCATGTTATGTGGGTCGACAACGCCTACATAACTATCTGTAAAAGCACAAAAAATAAAATTAACAAGACTTTGAGAGAAAACATTAATTTTACGCACATAATTTAAATATATATATATAAATATACATGAAAAGAACCTAAACAAATACGAATTTTTGTATGTATGTACATGAAAAGAACCTAAACAAATACGAATTTTTGTATGTATGTATCAAACATCAATAAATTAACATCTTGTTACCTACATAATTATTTTTTCACGCAGACACACTAACTCGTACTCGTACTAAGTCACACAGAATCACCATAACTCACGCTTCTACACACACGTGCGCACATCGGCACATTGCGTGCGTGCTCACATAGATTTAGTTCACCTTTGTATACCATATACATTTAATATTTAAGTTATTAAAATACATAAATGTCATCAAGTTAAGGGAAAGCGGCCTCTCCTGGCACAAGTGTTTTTCACACTTAAAAGGAGAGGGTCCACCTCAATGTTGTTATGCCCTTTGTTATTGAATAAAACATTTTTCATTTTTTTTCATTTTCATATTATTCCATATCAAACTATTTCCTTTTAAAGACGTGAAATACCGAATGATGTAAATATACTTACACTTTGATTGATATGGACATTGAAAGTGAGTTTCGTCTGTACTATTATAATTTATTATTGATAGATTTTCATTTGAACCTGAAATAAAGGAGTCGTTAGAATATAATTACAAGATAGTTAATTTTACAAAAAGTTATCAGTGAAAGAAGTGGTTCTAAATAAAAACTAAAAAGTGCCTGTCTCATTTCTAATATGGCGCGGTTTATTCCGAAACTAGTGGCGGCGTGTTGTGAAGCTTGCCACCAACACCTGAAGTGATGACCACGACCACTCTGTCAAGAGTGATCCCGACAAGGATGAAGTCACCCGACTGTCACTATTATTTTTATAAAACTTTTTTATTATTACAATTTTATTGTAAACACAAAGTTTTATTAAAAAACTGAACTAAGTAAATATTTTTAATTATAGAGATTAAAACACAAGAGACCATTAACTAATTAAAACCTACTACCTTAAATGAGGTATAAACACATCGCTGTCGACTGGGAGTGTGCCCAAAAGGCTGGCGACTTTGCTACGTTTGTATGGCAATGTATTATATTAAATACTATATTTATATTTTTCTCTATATACTCACTTTCTACCGATAATATGTTGTCTCTCAAGATTTTGTTTTCATCGTTAAGACATTGAACTTTTATATTATTGTCAAACTTTTCTAAAAACAGTTCTAATTGTGTTTCCCTTTTCTCATACAATTTTGGTTCACCAAGAGACGGTTCTGTAAATGAAGATTTTTACGTATTATTTTTTATATCGTCCATGATTATTGCAGGTATTATTTTAAAGGGAATCAGATCTACGTGTTGTCCAGTGATACGCAACATGCTGTCCAAATCTGTAAAACTAAGGTTATTTAGTATAATATTTTGGGACAACTCGTACACGGCCATCTGATCACATTCTAGGCTGAGTACATTTTTTTTTTAATATTCTGGGACAACTCACACACGGTCATCTGATCCCAAACTAAGCAGAGGTTGTACTATGGTAACCAGACAACTAAACATACTTAAATTTCTAAATACATACATATTATAGACTAGCTGTGCCCGCGACTTCGTTCGCGTGGATGACGACACTTATCAATGAGTTTTTTGTTTAAAGTGCTATTTGTGTAAAACGTTATCTATCGAGCATACATCTGGCTAGTCTCATTCGCCTAGCGTGTCTCGATGTAGCAGAAAGAGATGGTCTCCTTCTGGAAGGCATCGTGTTATAAGTATATCCGTATTAAAAATAAAGAAATCTTTCAGACTATTTTGATAGAAGAGCCCTAACACCTAGCGCCTAGCTACACTTATATGTATATACCAATAAATAAGCAAAATCCCTAAAATCTAAAGTCTATACGAATGACTAATCCTACCTAAGAGTACTAAAAATAACCTACGTTAACACACTATCAAATATAGTAAGTAAGTAATTTATTTGTTTTTAAACATATACAACCTATACTTGAAATTAAAATCTGTACGGTCTACGCCTTATAAAAGTAAACCTAAGTACCAACTTAATTTGCTTTACCTACGACTTATAAAAATAAACCTAAATAACTCTATCCTAAAGGTGACGTAACCTACGACAAACTTATTATTTGCGGTTGGTACAGTAATCGGGTCTAGGGATAGAACCGCAAAATTAAGGTTGTTTTTTATTGTATATACTTTTCCGGGATAAAAACTACCCAGTGTGGTGCTCAGGATATTAAAAATAATTATACCAAGTTTCATCGTAATCGAGCATGTAGTAACAAACAGACAGACGGACAAAAAAAAATTAATCACATTTTTGGGTTCAGTGTCGGTCTACCATACACATTTATTTTTTTGATAATTTCAATGTACAGAATTTTTACTTCTACAGATTTATTATAAGTATAGATAGATAATAATGTAAATATAAATGCGGACAACATCACATACATTGCTCTGAACCCAAAGTAAGTTGCTATAAAGCACTTGTTATGGAATTCAGAAACAACGAAGGCACCACAAACACCCAGACTCGAGACAATGTAGAAAAGTGAGTTTCTACATTGGCCCGTCCGGGGATCGAAACCGGGACCTCAGAGCTAGCGACACCTTGAAAACCGGTGCGTACGCCACTCGATCACGGAGGTCGAAGTCAAGTCCAAGTCGAGTCACTAACCACTAGACCAACAGGCCAGTCAAAACTTTGATAACCAGACAAATGTTTTTTTTTTACTAATAAACAGTGTTAGAAAGTGACGGCGATAGACAAGAACTATCCTGGAAACAGTCAGTCAGTCCTTTAATTATTTTATTGAAGAAAAAGAAGAACGACTACATGAACTACTAAATGTCGGCCGAAAGAATCATGGCTCATTCTCACTGGTCAAAGATTCAGAAGAAGAATCATGCCTCATTCTCACTGGTCAAAGTTTCAGAAGAAGAATCATGCCTCATTCTCACTGGTTTTTAGGGCCCGCATGCGGGGTGCGAGATATTTCTAGAAAGCATGCAACAGAGGCCGTATGCGGTTATCATTCTCACTGGTCGTTAGGGCCCGCATGCGGAGTGCGAGATATTTCTAGAAAGCATACCACTGAGGTCGTATGCAGTTAACATTCTCACTGGTCGTTAGGGCCCGCATGCGGAGTGCGATATATTTCTAGAAAGCATGCAACAGAGGCCGTATGCAGTTAACATTCTCACTGGTCGTTAGGGCCCGCATGCGGAGTGCGAGATATTTCTAGAAAGCATGCAACAGAGGCCGTATGCGGTTAACATTCTCACTGGTCGTTAGGGCCCGCATGCGGAGTGCGAGATATTTCTAGAAAACATGCAACAGAGGCCGTATGCGGTTAACATTCTCACTGGTCGTTAGGGCCCGCATGCGGAGTGCGATATATTTCTAGAAAGCATGCAACAGAGGCCGTATGCGGTTAACATTCTCACTGGTCGTTAGGGCCCGCATGCGGAGTGCGAGATATTTCTAGAAAGCATGCAACAGAGGCCGTATGCGGTTAACATTCTTACTGGTCGTTAGGGCCCGCATGCGGAGTGCGAGATATTTCTAGAAAGCATGCAACAGAGGCCGTATGCGGTTATCATTCTCACTGGTCGTTAGGGCCCGCATGCGGAGTGCGAGATATTTCTAGAAAGCATACCACTGAGGTCGTATGCAGTTAACATTCTCACTGGTCGTTAGGGCCCGCGTGCGGAGTGCGAATTATTTCTAGAAAGCATACCACAGAAGTCGTATGCAGTTAACATTCTCACTGGTCGTTAGGGCCCGCATGCGGAGTGCGAGATATTTCTAGAAAGCATGCAACAGAGGCCGTATGCGGTTAACATTCTCACTGGTCGTTAGGGCCCGATTTTGGGTACATATAAGTATATATAAGTTGCTTGCCTGCGTTACTAATTCTTGGCTAGATTCTCAGGCCACGTGCGGGGCAGGCCGCATGCTAGATAACTACTGGCGCAATTTTACTACTTTTTATCCCGTACACGAACTGCCGCCTGCTTTAAAACGACCAGTGACAATGAGCCATCAGGCTGAATGTGGCTTTAGTATTTAGGACACAAAGAGTATTTACCTTTATCGTATAGTAGACGCCAAGAATGTGAAGTTCTGACATCAGAACTACAAGTGAAGGTTTGTGAATCCCCTAGTCGTCCGTGAACTGGAACAGATTCTGAAAATGCAATTCATACAATACTGAATAGCTGAGCAGTTTTACGTACATTCTGAGAACCGGGTAAAGGAACTCAAGGCCACAAATTAAAAAAAAAAAACGTGAAAAGCGCAAAAAAATAAGCATCCAGTGATTACCAGAGCAATTTTAGCCAGTTCTTAGTAGATAGCAGTAGGCTAGTAGGGCTTGTTAAAAGGGGACATGAATATAGGGAACGCAATGATTATGAAACGCGCACAAGTTACACTTAACAACAGTCTGTCGATAAGTTTATATATGTATAAAGCTTTAAAATCAATGTACAGGGTTGATACGACCTTTGAGTTTTCCTTTCCAACACATATTCTAGGTGCCATTTTAAGGCTGTCTTTACAAATTAAAAACTTTAACTACTAAAAAAGTCTTGTTGTATCCAAACAATTTTATTTTACACGCACCGCTCTCCAAAGCGCGTCGTTGCCGCTTTGTTACCTACCGTCGACAGGTTTTTGGAATATAAAGTGCTATATCGCAAGCCAAAGATATTATACAATATGGTAAGAAAATCCTGTCCGATCCGTAAAGGTATTCTTAAAAATAAATAATATTTCTCATGAAGGAGAAAGAGAGCGTTGGCATCGTATAATAATAAACACGAAATTCGTTTACACACATTTGAAGAATTCCCAAATATTGAGAATACTCACAGGAAAAAATGGTTATTGCCAAATTCATTATTATTTTTACTATCATGAATATTTCAAGTGTTACATTTTTGGTCATGTGATTGTAAAACATATTATTTACTTTATATGTGAGCGTCCAACTTTAAGGAAATTATGGTCGTATCAACCCATGTTTCTACGTACCTTTTTTATGAAAGATTTTTGACAGTTCTAGTATGATAACGCATCTTTTTTCTTTAGGGTTATCTGAAACAATGTATTATTTACTGTAATGCTGCGTGCAGATTATTGTAACGCAACATGCAATGTACAAACATAGAATGAAATAATTTACCGTAAACACTACGCAATGTATCATGAAAAATAACATACGTGATGCCACAATGTTTCTCTATTATAATGCGATATCACATACCTAACTTTGGATTGTCAAAACGATAATTAAGCAATTTTAATGTGATACTAATCAAAATACAAAAAAAAAATAATGACATAACTATGTACTTGCATAATATTCTTATGAAAACTTTCAATTTTATACCCATTTTGAAATAATTAAACAAAAAATATTTTATTTTGACATTTTAAAATGGCGCCATGCGACAGCCATGTTGTTTTTGTTGCTGACGTCCCAAAGCTGAAAATAATTATCTCATCTACACTAATATTATAAAGAGGAAAACTTTGTTTGTTTGTAATGAATAGGCTCAAAAACTAATGGACCGATTTTAATAATTCTTTCACCATTCGAAAGCTACATTATCCACGAGTAACATAGGCTAAATTTTATTTTGGAAAAAAAATAGGGTTCGTAAGATATTTGGGTTTTTCGGACACAAGGTGTAAAAATCAACCAGAAAAGTTTCGTCGATGTTAGTGTCGGTGTCTGTGAATTGACCTGGGAATCATTTTGCTGACCGTGTCTTTCCTGGGTAGGCTTTTTGAAGCGGTAACCGACATCCACGCGGGCGGAGCCGCGGGCGACCGCTAGTGCTAAATATAGGTGACGATTGGTTAAGCTTACCTGAATTCTTGCAGTTTCTTGCATTTCTGGGAAAGGTGAAGAGTGACACAGTATTGTTAACAGAATCGTATTTCTCTTTATATAAAAAAAATTGCAAGCGTTTTACATCGCTCATATTTTTGGTGTAGTAATAGTTGCTATCCTTGTCTGTGAAATTATTTAATATATTCGATGTATCTGAAAAAATAAGGAGAAGAAGTAGGTAAAGTTTGAGATTGCGGTCCTGGTACTGGCCTATGACCACCACTAAGTTGGTTTATTGAATAGTAAGCTTAATTAAGTATATTTTGTTTAACGTGACCTTTAAAATTGTTTAAAAATACTTACGGACTGTGTCGCCTGACGTAGCTGAAAAAGAAAATCGTTACAATTAAACTCTTTAGACAAGTTCTTGTGTAATCAATGTTTGAATAGAAAAAAAACCTAGAAACGATGGAAAGACGTACAAAGCTTCAACATGCCTAACATGAAACTATGGTCCGGCCGCTGAGAGAATGCATTAATGATAGATGGTGGTCGATAGGAAGATTGTGGTTAAAAATGTACTATACTATATAATTTACTATCACTTATTTGTTCTAAAACGAATAATATCATTAAAAACTATTACTTGCGCCAGGCTACAATTAATAATTGATCGCGGTAGTTTGCACTGCGTTCCCGCCTGGTCTTCAGCATAAGGGAAGGGTGAAGTACTCCGGTGGTTTTAGCCGGTAAGAGTCCGGCATACCCCTCCGCCTTCCCCAAGCGGAGGAAGTCCATGAGGATTTCCCCGGGTAAAAAAAAAAAAAGGGCTACAATTAATAATAAAAGACGGTTATTTATTTCCCTATACAAATAAAAACCTAAAAGCAGATGCCAGGAACGCATTCTCTCAGCGGCCAGATACTATACAACTGACAGAATTTCATGAATTTTGCCGTTTATCTGTTAATCTTCAAAATTAGACAGAAAAAGTAGATAAATTATAATTATTTACACATATTTACAAAATACAACGTTTGCGTCATTTCGTTTTTTTTTTGAATCGCTCATCCAACCTTTTCGCGACAAAAAAGAAACAGTCAAATCGCTCAAGCTGTACGTAAGTCATGCATGTAATTTTATTAATATTTATATAGTTACTAGCTGTACCCGGCATGCGTTGCAAAGCAATTTTTTCTACCTAGCACCTACCTGCTACCTACCTACTACCACTTAGGGGTATGAAAAATAGATAGTAGCCGATTCTCAGACCTACTGAATATGCATATAAAATTTCATAAAAATCGGTCAAGCCGTTTCGAAGGAGTATGGTAACTAACATTGTCACACGAGAATTTTATATATAAGAAGAAGATATAGGCAATAATACTTACTTATGTCGAAAATAATGTATGGAGCTGCAATTATTGATGCAGCTTTCCTTATAACTATAGTCATGTTTATGAAACCTCTGTTTGATTGGCAAAAACATTTTGACACTGGATAATTATCTTGTTCCTCTGGCAACTCATCTGTATAAACGACAATAATTATTTAAAATAATCTTGCACTGTTAGATATATAATAAGAATAATGTAATAATAATTCCAGCCTATAAACGTCCCACTGCTGGGCACAGGCCTCTTCCCAGAAAGAGAAGGCACGAGCATTGATATAATATGTTAAGAAAACCCCGTCCGGCCCCAGAGAGTGATACAGGTTTCACAATCACATGACCAAATATGTAACTTTAAATATTCATGGTAGTACACTAATAATGAATTTTGAAATACCTAACTCTTTTTTCCGCCAACTTTTTAAATTTGGGCATTTAAAAAAAAGTGACTTTACCATGTTCATAGCATTTTGCTCGATCCTATGGACCTTTCGCGTGCCTTAAGTTACACAGTTCGACATAAGAATAAAAATAAAAAAAAAATGATTTAAGTCGGACAGTTACACACACACAGTCGATAAAAGACTGGTCGATAAGACATTTGGAGCATTTTTTTCTTACGCCAAACTGTTTTACTTAAGACAAGCGAAAGAACCTGTGACGACGCTGACTCTCCCTCTCACTACTTTTGAGAAATATATTTTTAGGGAGTTTTTTTTGTTTGTCCTTTTTTTTTAATTTAGTTGAATCAGATATCGATACCTAACCTAACTTTCACGGACAGGGTTTTCCTAACACATTGTTTTAACAAATATAAAAAAAAAACTTTTTGCAAAAAAAAAACCGAGGGAATTTGAAGAGTTCCCTTGATTTCGCCAAGATTCCATCATCAGATCCCGACTTGGTGGCTATGGGACCATTTGGGAAGTATACCCTTTCCAACAAAGAAAAAATATTTCAAATCGGTTGGAAAGCAACGGAGTTATGTGCGAACAAACATAAAAAAAAAAAAAACATACAAACATCCGAATTGAGAACCTCCTCCTTTTTTTTAAAGTCGGTTAAAAATATAGCATGCTGTGAACAAATCTCTTTGAACTCAAACCCTACTATGCCAGGTTACATAAGATTATATTTTATCATGATACGACACAGTTTTCTTTACCAAAAAAATAAAAAAAACTGACTTACCTGAATTTACATTATGACAAAAGAAAAGTAAAAAACACGCCCAAAAAGGTATAGTAAAGTTCATTGCTTTGAATTTAATAATACTTGCAAAACGCACATAAAATGAGTTTGTTTCTCACTGGTTAACCTACCAACACTGATTAAAATGCATTTATAAAAATGATTATTTCATTATTATCCTGTTATTTACTGATATAAAACTTTTGTGTTCCATTATGTTTTTGTTCCACCTATTATAATATAGTCGTAGTAAGTAGGAAAACATTTTAATAAAATTTAAGCCACGTTACACTTATTGCTACAGATGTAGTAAAACTTTTTTGAAGGATTACACTATTATGTTCAATGTTCATACACTCGGACACTCACAAACAATCGTTGTATACAGTAAGTGTATGGTGTAAACATAACAATATACACCATTATAAAAACGTAGCTGATCAAAGGTCCATCACTATTTAACAATTAACATGAACACACATTACTAAAATAAATAAAATAAAAAATAAATAACGAAAGAATTCAAATCGTGCTACAATGGGTACCTACATTCTTTCAAATTTAAAAATGCGTTACCTACATACATTAATTATTTAGTTACCATATTTGGTTAGTTTCACTGCTATTACACGTAGAAGGATATTTAATGGGTACTAATACCACCTTTTTTCCTATTACGTCAACTTTACATGAATAGGTTTTATAATTGTCCTTAACCAATAAGTCAAAGTTAATTATGGGTTTTTCTATTGAATTTAGGACTGAACTTGTAGCATTTTTTATTGCGGTGTGAAAATCTAATGAGTTCGACCCACGTCGAGGGCACGACGTGGGGATATGTCGGACTTGCACCGACCAAAAACATCGCTAAGCATTCTCAGCGCAGCTCCGGAAAAAGGACTGAATTTGTACCTACAGTCACATACACTAATAGCTGAGTTTGAGGTAGACAGGCAAATTACTTAACGATGTGATGCTATCTCGAACCTCGTACAGAGCAGACATTTGTGTGATTTTGCGAGGGTCCAGTCTGAAACTACTAGATGGGCCATCTAAGGATGCCCGCCCACGTTCGATGATCGATGACCAATTTTTTGTATCAGAAAAATAGAACACACTTAAAGCAATAGTGCAACGCACACCTCCTATAAAAAGTCGGTCAATAATAAAATCGGCGCATCCCGACCGATTTTTTCTCTCTTCTGTTCCCAAAAAGCCAAAGACAAACCTTCCTCTGTAAATTCACTTTGATCCTTATATTCACGAGATTCTCTTTGTCCATGACGTGCTGATCCCTCGATAGCCACAGACAAAGTGACGGGGTAGGCGTTGAGTCGACCACAAAAACGGTCCTAAGAATCGGTGG
Source organism: Autographa pulchrina (assembly GCA_905475315.1). Classification (NCBI taxonomy): domain Eukaryota; kingdom Metazoa; phylum Arthropoda; class Insecta; order Lepidoptera; family Noctuidae; genus Autographa; species Autographa pulchrina. The sequence continues at coordinate 11,976,233 of FR997771.1, read as the reverse complement.
AAAAATCGGCCCGATTATCTGACCAACAAAAAGTCTGACGTGGGCGGGCAGCGTCAGATCTAGTTCCTTTTGAAACACGTATAGTACGGTCAATATAACTTGGCGCATCTTAAAAGAAATATAGTTGTAGCGAGATGTAATATACAAGCGCGGTGTGTGAGATAGAGACGGAGATATCTTGTAACCCTTTCCCGAGATGCCAAGTTACGTCGGTCGTACCTAAGTGCAGACGCGGTTTTATGTTACTTTATTAGAATAAAATTAAATAATATTGTAAGTTCACCTTTTATTTTTAATAATAATTGTGTACCTCTAAATATTATGTACTCTCAGTAAATTATTGTCTTTGCCAATGATGACATTGTATTGATTAATTAAAAACAGGAAGTCAACAATAAAGAAAGTTGTTAATTGTTAATGTATATATTTAAGTATTAATTTGTTGAAATAAAACTACTTTTTACGGTTTTTTTCGCGGTTTATATTTAGATTTTAGGTCCCGACGTTCTGCCTGTGACCATGATACCTGCAAAGGTGTCGAAACGTCGGGACCTAAAATCTAAATATTTTAATCTAACATTCGCGTAAACCTAAGAAACCAATATTAATTTGTTATTATGAATAGTCATTTGTTATAAATGTATTTGTGAAATAATTTAAAATAACTAAATCGTGATGTTAAGAAATTAGATGTCAAATTAAAGCAGTGTATTGTCAATTTCGGCGGCCATGCGGTATTCGAATCTGAGAGGTGAAGACGAACGGTTGTAATTAATTAATATTTTTGTGAAGTGATATAATATAATAATAATAATAATAATATTCCTTTATTTCAGGCAACTAGGGCCCATAGAAAATACAATACATAAATAATAATAAAACAAAACAATACCTATAAACTAATACATAAAATTATTAACATAAAACTAAAGTCTATTTGACACGAGTAGGCGGTGTCGTGTTGCATTGCGTGGTGTCGCGTAGCCTCCCGCGGAAACGCCGGAAAACGACACCCTTCGTCCAAAACTGCTCTTGAAACATGTCGAGATGCTGAGTCGGCACACGTACCACAAACGATTTAAAATTCGTGTTATGTCTCGGCTCCAACTTCTCGACTCTCAATGTCCAGCTGGTCTTGATGCGTATATACTCCACGATCTCCTCGACCTTCGTGGAGTGGTGAAGGCGCGACACATACAGCTGCATCGTTGGAATTGCGGGGCGACGTGATCGAAAGTGACCGGGGGCAGCTTGCGCAACTCCTTTGCCACGAACGTCGGCACGTCGTCCGGGTTGGTCTCCTTCAAAAGCCTTATGGCGTCTTGGAGACTCCTCTCTCCCTTTTCATCCCTCCTGCGGGACGGTATTCGGTCTGCCATTTGCAGCGACTCGTACAGCAGCTTTTTTGCGCTGCGTATCTCCTCCTCGGTGAAATTTGAGGTGCAGATTTGGGTCACACTGACCTCATCCATGACGTCCAGCTGGTACTGCAGGAACGCCAGGACCTCGTTCGCCACAAGTTCTTCCGAACGCATGGTGTCAAAACAAGCGGCGGCTGACGCCGCGCTCGGCACGAAATTATAATAATTTCTGCGAACAGTGCAAACGCGTCCGATGTCACCGACGTACCGCAATGCATGATATTATACGTGTTGTGAAGTATACCGGTTTTTATTCCCACATCCTGCATTATCTGAACTACACCATAAATATTTAAAAAAAAAATGTTTCGTAAATGTATTGGAATAAGGCCATATACCTCTTAGATATAGGTACTAATTTTAATAAATCACTTTTTTTCTTTAATTTTATTTATTTTATTGTATCTTATTTCCTTTCGCCATTTGACCGTATTGTTTCTTTTTTACTGCCTTAGGTGCTTATAAAATGAAACTACTAAGTGCCTCTTAATACTAACGTTATTTTTAATTAAAAAAATCTAAAACATTTAAATGATTACCCACTTCCCTAATAAATATAGGATATTCTGGGTTGTCTGAGCCATTATAAAATAAAAATATAAAACGAACAACCATAACGGTAATTATCACAGAAACGCAAAGCAGAGTCTTAGCAAACTACGAGTAAAATCCGTAAAATAGTAGTAGTAGTAATAGTATAGTAAAATAGTAGTGTATCCGTTTGCATTTAATTTTAGTTCATGTTTACGATGTAGATAAAATCGTTATTTGTGACTAGATGAATATTTTATGAAAATTTTCAGTTTTTATTGTGAACACTTACATTATAAGTTTGACGACCTCCGTGGTCGAGTGGCGTACGCACCGGTTTCAAGGTGTCGCTAGCTCTGAGGTCCCGGGTTCGATAGAAACCAACTTTTCTACATTGCCTCGGGTCTGGGTGTTTGTGGTACCTTCGTTGTTTCTGAATTCCATAACACAAGTGCTTTAGCTACTTACTTTGGGTTCAGAGCAATGTATGTGATGTTGTCCGCATTTATTTATTACTATTATTTATTTATTATACTAACGCATCTGTAAATAATTTTGGGTGACAGGTAATAGATGTTTTCTCCATGAAGTTTATTGTAATGTAGTTCTTAAAGAAGAAGAAAATAAATTAACGTAAAAAGGGAGATAGTATTTTATTGTTTTTAAAACTTACTGCGATAAAATATTTCAGTACGTTTTCTCTTTTTTTATCATATTTCTGTAAGTCGTGATTTTTTTTTTCTGTCCATTATTAATCTATTTGCCTAAGAGAAATGCTGTACATTATGAAAATGGCTACGTAAACTTTTGTGTATGTGTTTTAAGATTATTATTCTGTGAAAGAAATTTACATCCACACATCATGAATCTATTTGACTATAAACCATAAACAAACAAAACAACAAAAATAAACATTATTTTGTTTTCAACATAAACAGAGTTCACTTAACGTAACTTTTCATGTTACATTAAAATTGTTTTTGGCTTTTGAATTTTTTAGGGGATAGGCAAATGGAATCCCATGTTCCCTGGTCGAATTTTGCGAAGCCTTCCCCTGGGTGCCAGGGTACGCGTGACAAGTGGTCCAATACTTATGTACCGTGGCTTTCACGAAATTTCTCATCTCACTTTTGGATTTCCAGTAAAATTTCGTTATAGAAAATTTTCATTCAAATTGAATACGTGGAGGTATTTTTATCCGTTTTATTGGATGTGAATGTATTGTAGTTTGGTAAGAAGTTTAGTGTTTGTGCGAGTCAAAAAACAGCTCTATTTAGTTAGGAATTTGATTTATTTTAATTTGATTTCATGCTTGCCACATCAGTGTTGATTAGGTTTCATAATATGATCATCAAATTCGGTAATTACCGAGTTTCGAAAAAAAAAAAAATTGCAAGGTTTGAATAGTAGTAAAACAAAACATAGATATTTTATTGAAATAAAACACAACAATGTTCTTCATTTAAATCCAAAAATTAAATCAGTAAAGTACCATTTTTGCAACAAACTTTCCCCCACGCAGGTGGTATTTTTATTCCAAGAGTTTCATTCCAACACAATTCCAAATAAATCCCGCAACGGTCGCGAGCCCCTCAAGACTATCTGTGTCCCGCAGACACGTCCGTGAAGATTTGGAGGGATTGCTACCAGTCACGAGAAACAGCTTTGAAAAGCTAAAAGACAATTATATTCCCTACAATCGTTTTAGAAAACAAAGAATTTTCAGCTTGAAAATGAAAGTACTGTTACACAAAATTCTGTTAAAGGATATTATTTTAAATAAAAAAAATGTTTATTAAACCTAACTTCAACGGAACAGGGGATAATTTTTTTTACTAAAAAGTTACTAAAACGGAATGATATTTGTAACATAAATATCAGTTTTCACAGTAGACTTTAGTTAGACTGATAGCAAAACACAAACTTTAAACAATGATTCTGAAAACGAAAATTATTCGCTACTTATTCATGAGTTAAGAACACGAAACCAGTTAATTACCAAGTAAAATAATGTATATTCGTGATTAAAAATTCTAAAGAATTGCCAAGTTTGCGTATCATCGTCTGTTGCTATGAGATAAAGCTTGCCTACGAACCCCCAGTTTATTTAACACTTTTGTGTATTCAGCTCTCCACAGACCCTATTGTTGACAATTTTATACCATTTTTTGCCCCCTTTGCATGAGCTGATCTGAGTTCTAGGCGCTCTGGCAAAAAAAAAATGTTTTTTTTTGGAAATCTGTCGCTGGTTTCACGAAAACCGAGTTATACAAATGAAACGTCGCACTGTGCAGATGTATTGAATTGGACTGTAAGCTGTATTTGGTCAACGTCACTCAATGTTACTGTAGCTGACAGCCTACCGCGAAAAGAAATAGAAAAAAAAAACAGTTTTTGGAACTGGGTTGATACTACTATAATTTTCTGATATGTATCAGGTTCAGATTTTTTATATAGTCATTTTTATTCCGTTGCTTTCATTGTCGGTTTGAAGTACCTGCAATGTCGAAAAGCTGAATTTTCTAATCAAAATTTCATGCATTTTGCACTTTGAGATTTAGTTCTAACAGATATTTCGTAACACAGATATGCACTATCTGTGTTACGAAATATCTGTTGGTATGGTATCGGTCACTAAAATTCTTGAACTCAAGTTACGTTAAAATGTAGTTATGGCCATTTTCTTGATAAAAAACGTTCAACCCAATTAAAATCTGATCAGGAAGATAAAATTCCCAGTCATCGGATCTATTTACAATTCGCGAAAAGTTACAGTCCCAGAACCAATGTAAACCGAATTAAAATTTCGAATCCACGTCATTGCAATAATTTGCAAGAGGATTACAATCATAAAAGTCTATTAACATCTGACAAGGGAAAAAGACCAATCAATAAAAATAAGGTCACGATTGTCGACATTATCTTCAGAGACCGAATGAGGCTGTTATCGATTCCAATAAATGCCGTTCTTTTATTTCAGGCGAAGGGAAAAAAAAAAGAAATTACACGGAGCAGCTGAAATTCTCATTAAAATTCCATTACGACACCGTCGACTCGAATATGGCTATAGATTTTGACGGCGAAATTTTTTATAACAACTTATATAACGACGCCGGGTCGTCTGTAATTTCAGTACGAATTTCTGTTTTAGATAAGAATATCGATAATGTACAGCATTTGAAGGTCATAAAGTAAAATTTAAGTACAATCTAGATATTTTTATTACTTGTTCCTTTTACTTGAAGCCCAAAAATATTTTCAATTCCACAAGTTATAAGCGGATTCAGTACGTTTTCTTCGTATTTTTGGGGTCAGGAAGAAAAGTAATAATAATACGATGCTACTTTATTTCTTCTACAATATATCCAAAAACTTTTCTGAAAGTCGACAACAAAATATGATAAAACGTTGGGTACTTTGGTATGACACAACAAAGAAATACAATCTACTTTATCATTCCAATACAAAAAGAGGATCAAAATAGTCAAAGGAAAATGCGAATATAGACCGAAACTAATAAGGCCCTTTCTTTATTGCATACACACGGATGTATTTCAAACAAAACCTATTCAAATACGGTAAACTTGGGATCCTGTCTGGCAGTAATCACGGATCCGATCGGGCTTTGATTGACCTTTATGCAAATTCCAAATTCGCCCAGGAGAACGCAGGTTGTTTAATTGAATAATTAACCTGTCCGACGCACTTCGTTATAATTTTAAATTACTTTACTGCTTTGCCATTATGCTCCCTTAAAAATTGGGGCATTATTATTCGTTATTTTTAACATCATCATCATCACCCGAGCCTTTTCCCAACTATGTTGAGGTCGGCTATCAGTCTTACTGGATTCAGCTGAATACCGTATTTTACATGGAGCGACTGCCTATCTGACCTCCCCAACCCATTTTACTGGGAAACACAATATCCCTTAGTAAGACTGGTTGTCAGAATTGACTTACGACTGCCAAAGATCAACGCATGACAGTCTGGAGCTACGGCTTAACGTGCTTTCCGAGGCACGGCGTTATTTTTAACATAGTATCTATACTTATAATAAATCTGTAGAAGTGAAAATTCTGTACATTGAAAATATCAAAAAAATAAATGACGGGGGGTGTTACTAGACAAACACCGAACACAAAAGTGTGAAAAAAAATTTTTTTGTGTCTGTCTGTCAGTTTGTTCAGGTATCACGCAAAAACTACCGGTTCGATTACGATGAAACTTGGTATAATTATTTTTTATTATCCTGGGCACCACACTGGGTAGTTTTTATCCCGGAAAAGTATAAACAATAAAAAACAAACTTAATTTTGCTGTTAAAAACTCATTGATAAGTTTCGTCATCCACGCGAACGAAGTCGCAGGCACAGCTAGTGTTATAATAAAAAGGTTGGTAGGTAACTCTAATAAAACAACTTATAGAAGCAGAAGGTGCTAAAGATTTTCGTAGAAACCATATTTAAGAAAATCGGGAAATAATTATGAAATAATAACAAGTCCCAATAGATCCCCAATTTGTTGAGTTCATGAATCACAAAAGTTTTAAAGCCCATCCCGTCCTAATTAGTTCTTTATTGATCCGAAAATCTCGGGTCTAGTGGTCTACCCTTTCCATTTTAATGAGACCTTTCTTTAGTTACATGGACATGTTCCCTTATAAGCCGAATAAATATTTATGGATAGGTGAGTTAGTGCATACATTATCGAGAATTTGGATGCTTTTTGCTTATATAACTTAGTGATTTGACAATTTTTTTGGTCTTACCACCTTTGCCTAAACGTACTTAACCGTTTTTAGGCCTAAGGATAAATAATACCGTAGGTACATAATATACATTATTTGAAGTTGTAAACCATTTATGTCCTCAATATCTTACTAACCTGTTCATGTACTTAGATTAGGTATATTGGGTGAGATAATCGCTATGAAAAAAAAAATAGGATGAGAAGCAAATACCTTTAGCAAAATTTAAAGTAAGTTTAGTAGGATTTTAATTAACTTCAACTGGATAGTAAAGGAAATATCTTCAATTAATGTGATGAATGTTAATTGCCGACTCCCTCCTTTTTGCATACATTGTAAATATTAATATCTCATTTCCATATTCCGTTTATAAGTCAGCTTCATTTGCAAAATGATTATTAATTATTAAGACTATTAATTATTATTTGACTTGAAATACCATTCATATTAACAGTAAATCAGAGTTTAATTTAGTAGTTGGCCATATGTTAAATAAAAGTAATCAAATCAATGACAATAAAATTATAACAGGAAAAAAACAGATGCAAATAAAAAATAAATTCCTTAAATTAAAGCTTCTTTTTACGGATTATAGAGAGGTTCATTTTAAATTTTAGTTCCCCGACATTTCAATTCCTAGAATCTAGATTTATAAAGCTAACTCAACAATCTTTGACCTGTTCGCCTAAAAGTTTAGAAAAAAACATCCTCCTTTCCTAACAGTTCCTAAATAAAGCCAGCAAGTAAATGAAAACGATCATTTTCCTGTATTAACTAAGCAATTAGTTAATCACAGAGCAGAAGATGAAGCCAGCAATAAACCTTGTCCACTCAATTTGCCCGCAAAGTTATAGCACCAGAGAGACCCCGTAATAAATAATTTAAGGAAATACATTTGATTTACGCTGCCTATAAAGCGTTTGCCAAACCTCCATGTTTGCATTAATTTTCTCACGATATTTTATCTTCTTAAATGGCTGTAGTGCCGTTCGACGGTGCTAGTTTAAAATTTATAAATTTTTGCACAATTTATATAAATAAGTTTATAATCACCAATAAAAGAAACATCAAGTAATTCTCATCTATATCATAAGTTTTTTTTTTTAATATTTTTTGTATCTTATCAGGACACAACCAAAAGTTATTTTTTAGCCGCTGTTTGATTTGTTTTTCATAAAATAGAATATTGAAAACAAACACTTCGCCTTAAATTCAATATTGATCACCCTAGATGGAACTGAGCCTCAGGTCACCCCATTCAATATAAAGCACCCTGTTTTGCCAAGCTTAAAATATTGAATTGGACATAAAACTGTCGCTTACAAGAAATTTATAGCTTCCTAGCAAGAATACGTCAACCAATTTTATACTAGGCAAGAATAAGGTAACAAATGGACTATGAGAATTGGACGGGGAATAATCCTAGTGAACGCTCATAACATTATATTGCAAGCACTAATTCATCTGCCAAGCCTAGTGACATTGTTATTTGTCAACCCTAACGCTATACTAGACTCCATATTCAGTGGTGGACGTAACGGCTGATGAAATATGCAAATGGGTATTAGAAGTATGAAAATCGACTGGCAATTATAAGTGCGCATACTGCTCATTAACCATTTATAGAACGACCTTCAACTTAAAACTTGAATGATTTGAGATTTCACTTACGCCAAGATGAAAGAGTCCCGTTCACCCTATCAAACTCTCTCAACCATAAGACCTTACTTGAACCTTGTTTTATGACTGGCCTTTGTGTCAAAAGCGGTCAAAAAGAACGGCATACAGTCTGTTGTCCGGTAACGATTTAGCCAAATGAGTTATAAGTAAGACTAAACGACGATCGCACTAAAAGAGATATTTTGGCGAGGGTGTGATAATTAGCGCATTAGGTTTCTGGTCGTTTGGGCTTAGCGGCTTTTATGTTATTAAGCGAGTGTGCTTCCGACACTAATTGGACTTCGGTCCAAATAACTGTTAATAAGATACACAAAATGTTTCGACCAAAACATCTTTGTGATACGAAAGACTTATTTTATTGGCGCTAAGGCAATTTCGTGTAGGATCCGATAAGTTCAAGGTAATTTCACGAATAATTCAGTCACTAACCGATCAAATTAGTTTATCTAAGGTTTGAGACATCGATGAACTCTGATTATTCAGATTATATTATTTTGCGTGCTAGTGGAATTCTAGAATTTTATGACATTAAGTTCCCTGTCATATTTACTGGCAGCTTAGAACTCTCCAAGTCAATTGAGCAGATTTATGTTTAATATACTTTTCTATCTAGGTACCAACAGACATTGTCGTGAAACAAGCTAAGTCTAGTTGCTGTTACAGACTGGTCCTTATAAGAATGGAGCAGGGCCTATTACGTCATTGCGTCAATCTCCAGTTTGCGTATTGATCATGACAGGCTTTGAACGTCGCATGCTTATTATTCATAAAACCGATTAGGAGACGGCTGAATATGCAGATTGAGTGGCGCAATTTGACTTTTGATTTGAATTTCCAAAACAAGATAGCTTCCTTGAACAAGAATATTATGATTTATATTGCTGTCGGCTTCTGTTATGTAAAATAGGATTCTGGAACGATGGATGTGGGAGGTAATCTGGATAAAAATTTGGGAAAGCAGTATAAAATCATATTATATCCAATGTAGAACAAAAATCATGAGATTGCTGAAAAATTGTCCTTAATATCTAAAATTTAGATTATCATGTATTTACTTAGAGTCATAAACTGCCCAAATTTTTTACAAAAATGTGTCAACTGATGAAATATCTGGCAAAATGTAATTAAATACTAAGTAAGCACAATGCCTCGTTAACAATTCCAAAACCAAACTGACACAGCAGAATTCTATCACCATAACGTCACAGCATACAATTTTTAATTAAAGTAACTCACTCGTTAACGAGGGAACAAGAATATCAGATTCTAAAATGTGTGTCAGCGTGTAAAAACCAATTTGGCGCTTGTGAAGCTTCACTCCGGTGTATTAGTCTCCCCTACATAGCAATTAATTCATAGTAACGCGAAATTTAATTAATCCTTCGATGTTTGGAATGATAATTGGGGATTGCCGCGGAATTCCACACTTGAAAGGGGTGATGGAATTGTGGGGTTGTCTTTGCTAATATACCGTCATTTTCTATGGCAAAAATTTGGTTGGATTTGGTAGTGAACTTCCAGTGATTTTATTTAAGAAACTGGTTGAATCATCTGCAATAAAGTAAAAATACATAAACGGTATTTTTTTGGATATACCTATTTTATATTTAAAAAAAACTGTATTTTTGAAATTTTAAATAAGCCTCAGAAAAGTTCTACTTACTGACCAAAAAGCCATTTTCTTTTGATCATGCATTTTGAGACTAAAAAAAAATTCCAAAACAAGGATTAAAACATGAAATCGAAAGCAGAGTAAGTAGTACTTCAAACTCTTGGCTTCTTCAAAGTTTGACTGAAAATCTTAAGATGTCAATGAATCTCAAAATTACGGTCCAAGCTCAAAACATTTTTGTCAATTATTTCGCATTTATTCCTTCTAAGGACGTGCCTATACATTTTTTGTCTTACACAGACTGATATATTTCCTTTGAACTTGCCAAGTGCCACTCAGTAAGGTACTCGAGCCAAAAAAATCTCACAGCAAAGGTAAGGCGTTTCTCGAGTTGAAAGATCAAGACCTTTGACAAATAGGTACAAGATCTTTGGCAGTTTGTTTACCGTACAAACTTATTAAAAGTGTGTTTCATGTTCTAAAAAGTTTTGCGACGTCTTTTGTTTTTTGTTGGTGTTTTTATGCTTGTAGCTTTGCATGAAAATAAACTTACAAGTAGGCGAGTTTCTTTTTAGTTTCATTTAGTAAGTATTTAATAAACAAATAATAAATATAGACAACATCATATAGATTGCTGTGAACCCAAAGTAAGTAGCTAAAGCACTTGTGTTATTGTAAGTCAGAGACAACGAAGGTACCACATACACCCAGACCCGAGGCAATGTAGAAAAGTGATTTTCAACATTGTCCCGTCCGGGAATCGAACCCGGGACCTCAGAGCAAGCGACACCTTGAAAACCGGTGCGTACGCCACTCGACCACGGAGGTCGTCAAAAAAAATATTAATTGATATCTTTCTAGGTTTAAAAGAAAACCTATATCGCTATATTATCGAGAGAATTCTCCTGCATTTTAACTATGCACAACCAAAATTATTTTAAGTAACTTTTAAACAACATTTCAATTTTTCCGAAATACAAGTTGTAGCTCGTTTTTTATCGTGGATGTTTTTAAGCGAACTATACGTATCTTCTTTGTTGTTATTTATTCATTTCATTACTTTACATTTCAGACTAGCAATTTTAGGTTTTCTTTGTTTGAGTACTTTGTATTATTTCTTTAGCCAAAAACTTGTTTTCTTTCGTCTGTCAATCTACTTAATTGTCTTTGTGCCCAAAGGTTTGTTGCTACTTGCAAAATCTATAAATATTTACGTAATCCTGACATTTTGCTACATTATCCATTTCTTGTATAATCTTTAGTTTTGTAAATATTTAATCAAAGGTTAAAACTTTTTCAAGAAACAAAACCGGTCGGTTTTTTTTTCTTTGATACCTTTATTTTTTAAATTTTTATTGTATGTTTATTTCCAATAAGCTAGAAGGTTTTTGAATTGCCTCTTACAACCAGCATGGGACAATAAGCTGATAACAGACGCTTGAAATCCCTCACCGCCCCTCGCTTCAGACCCTCTGTGGGTGACATTATAACTCAAATCACTTGTGCAAAGTAGGAATCCTGTTTAACATGTCATTGTGTCGGCAATAAAGATAAGAGAATGTGTTGAGTTAATATCCTCAAAAATGTACTTTGAATTAATTCAGTGAGTGTAAAAAAAAAAATAAGATTTTGTTAAACATAGTAAAAGCACCGATAGGATTCATATACTATATTGCTATTGTGATATTATTCAAAGTGTAGTCTTAATTAATTTTTACATTAAACTTTACTTATGAACTGATTTAGAGATTAGAAATATTTAAAAACAAATCTAGGTTTCCAACGAGTGAATAAAATCTAGTCCTAAGTAAAAATACTGAAAATTTTCAAAAATAAAACTTGCCTTTCCACAAAAATCCGAAGTGTATAACTCCGTCATTACACATCACATAAAAACTGTACCGCAGACTATCTTTGCGCGTATGAAATCCCACCTTTGATGTTTTGAGTGGCCCTTCGCGCTTGCGTCTGGGGGAGTCAACAGCTCTCCCCTTGTGACTAAGACTTCAAACGTTCTGATTCGCTTTTACACCTTGGAGTAGGCAGGTAGGCAGGTAGGCAGTTATGTCGAGATCCAGACTCAGATTTCTGACAATACCGTCTTTGGATTCTTAAAGCCCCTAATTAAAATGCTTTAATTATTTTTATTGGTTTCGCCGGTGCATGGTGTTGGGGAGTTTATAAGGTAAAGGAAATTGTGAATGAAGTTACTTGTGGAGGAAATTTTAATTAGGATGTTTGTGCTTTGGCTTTTAATTATTTAAACTGTATAATTCCTTCAGGCGCATTTTAAATATTAATTTGCATTTATGTGTTATTGTAAGATGGATTTAGCATTGTTCGAAATGTTATTTAATATTCGGACTAGAGAATGAGATTGTCTAATATTCAAGGTAATGTCATGATTGGATTCTTAAAATCTATTTTGGAGACACGCGTAGGCTTTCTCGTCATTTTCTTTGTCACGATAAGCAATCTACTATAATGTAGTCAATGACAATATATTTATAGCCGCGGCACAAAACTAATGAAAAGCCCGCCATAGGATTTCATATTAAAGTTTCTAAAGCTTCCTCCCACGTTTGTCAAAGACTATTGTGTAATGCTTCTAAAGCGAAGGAAATTATCTACATCAAATTATATTATAAGATAATTTTAATGTCTTTAAAAAATAGAGGTTACATAAAAATATACATACAAAAGATTTTGAGTTACAATCATTTTTCTCCGTAACTTGCACCGAGTTTGCACCTGGATAGGCATCCGACAAAAATGAAATATTGCTAATGCTTTTTTATTAGCTCATTTAGTCACAATAGAGTAGGTGTCTCGGAGAATACCTATTACATTATATGATTGAAGTAAAATATAATTTTTTTTTTTTATATTAAAGAAATTTAGTTTTGCAGAAACGCCGCTGTGCTTAAAGTTTATTTGCAGTTTTACTTGAATGAAGGAATTCTATTCAGATCTACAAAAAGATCAAAAAAGCATTCCAAATAACACAAAATAAAACTCAACACTCCATAATGTTGAAGAGAAAAGCAAGATAAATTAAACTATCCAGACTTCACAAATATAACATTCAAGTATTTTTGAAGTCACAACAATTCTCAACCAGCTTCTCAGAAACAGTAAACTTCACAACGTTTGGTACACCAAGCAAAAGATACTGTCGTATAACTGGCTAGTTTTACTTTTGTTAAAGCATCAATAAAAGTTTCAAACACTATAGAAACTTGTGTGTACGACTGTACGTTGTAAGACAACAATTTGTCATTTCTTATTGCACAATTTTAGCTTCAAACTCAACACTCATACAGAAAACTTTATAACGTGTGCCGCTATTTATTACAACTCAAATGATTTACCACGAAACTTTTAAGTTGGTTTCCTTTTGAAAGTTAGTGCACATACAGAAATTACTTTGATACTTTTATTATTTGATGTAGTGATTTCTCTGAGATTTGTACTGTATATTGGTGTATATGTCGTAGATATTATTTATTTATTATTTATTTATAAATTATTTATTTTATTATTTATTTATAAATTATTTATTTATTATTTATTTATTTATTATTTATATATTTATTATTTACTTATTATTTATTTTCAGTACTAATCATCCCATTGAAGGATGTAATTACCCGTTTTACAATATTACATGCGTTGCGTTCCCAAACCCAAGGAAGGTAGCTATAGCACAGGGCCCTCCCTTTCCTTCTTTTAATAACAGTCTTCTATTTTTGTCCATAGTTTTGAAAAGGAGATAATGGAGAAAAAGGATTTTGTAGTTATTATGCAAATGCAGAAAATTATTTACTATTTTTTTATTACTAAAGAATTATTAAGTTCGTAGTTAAATACCAATTTAATAAGATATTTCCTGTTCTTTCAGCATTTAAAGTTTGATCTTACAATAGAGAGCCAATTAAAGCTACTTTTCCTTGAAAATTACGTCCACTTAAAACTAGAACATAACGCTTACTTAATAAGTTTTAAAAGTATCCATGTTTTGTTGTGGTGCACGAAACTTTGGCAATTAGTGTTAAGTGGGTTTTAACCTAAATAAAACAATTGTTGCGTTGTTTAGTAATGCTGTGTACTTTATGTAATTAAATATTAAAATTTTGTTCATAAATTCGGGATTAGGGCTGGTTCGAGGTAGCGTGCGATAAGGATTTTTAGAACACCTTGGCATAAAGCTATTTCCCCGATGTCAATTATTTAAGTTGAAGAAATATTAAGTCCAGTGAAGCAGTCAATGTCTGTAATCAGGCTAACTGCATTGATATCTACCAAAAAAGACGGAAGTGTGGTGGTATGGTTTATGGTTTTTTTTTCTGAAACACTTTATCTTATTAGTTCTCTTCTAAAATAATTTACTTGTATCAACCACGAATTAAGCTAATGAATATAAAGTAAAACAAAGTCAAAACTTAAAACCCGTACTTTTTTATTTCCGTATATTTAACATTTAAAAGACCACATTTCATAACCACACGACCTATATTCACACTTAATTGGTGCGAAAAAGCGACAGTAATTCATTCTTACTCCGAATGTAGGTACAGTATAAACCCATCTTAATTAAATGATTAAAATTAAGTACATCTTCTATTCTATTGTATTACTATGTAGGATTACTCGTATCCAGCGTATAATCCTTTCTTTGTGTTTCTAACTGTAAAGGCGAAGTAATTAAACGTATATTATTGTATACAGTTTTACTGGTAAAGAATAGGTCGGGTCCCTTAGGGTGTCTTAGTTAGCGACTAAAGGATTATGAGGATTGTGCAGTCGGCTGAAATAAAGAATTGCGGTTTGTTTAGATAAAAATGGTATGTTTATCGTAGTTGTGTCACGGGAAAAAGGCCTCTTCTCATGCAGAAAAAGGAGCATTGATTAATACGCTAGCATGATTCGTAGTTACAAAATTTTATTCAGGATTTAGAATACGGTTTCAGATAAGTATTATTAACTGAGTAAATCATAATGAGACAAAAATGTAATCCAGCAATGTTGTTCACTGTTGCTCACGCAAATAACAAAGAAAAAACATTATCATTACGTAAATGCGAAGACAGAAGCACAAAACACATTATTGTTCACTCTATGTTTCATATAATACAGGATGTTTTATTCCATCCAGACGGCATAAACCTCACTCACTGCCAAAATATCGAGACCACTTATTCATAATTACTACACCCTATTTACCAAAACACATTAGATTGAAACAAATGATATTTAGCAAACTACGAGAAAATTGGCTCCCATTCAAAATAAGATAGCAGGCGCTCATAAGTATCGCAGCAATGTATCTTATCCTTGGCTAGAGAATGTTATTACATAGAGAAATATCGTTTGACCCATAAAAAGTCTAAAGTTGTGAAAACAGATTACAGTGTTATAAATTTCATTCGTGATATCGTGTTTTGCTGTATGATCTCAGCTTTCTTGCTTGTCTCATGTGCATGTAAGCATCGCAAGGATAAAATATGCCAAGTGTACAAAAAGGATTCATGCAAATAGTGAATTTTTTGGTTGAAAAACATTTACTGTCGCCTTCCAAAGTGATTTTTAAGCCCACCAGTCTGTGTTTTTAACAGTTTACAGTGTTTTGTTTTGATTATACGAACATTCGACTTTAATGCCGTAACAATAAAGAAGAAAATCGTTAAGTCATTTAACATGCAGATCATGAAACAAAGAGACACTGCATCGTTTGAAATTAGAAACAAAATATATAAAACACTCAGTCCCGACGAATGTAAATTGAATTGCGGTTCCAAATTCAATTTGGATTACCTTCACATTCGCAAAAAGTATATTTGAAACAAATTTTTGTTTCATCAATACATCACTAGGATGTTTTAAGCAATATTATGATTGTAGTCATTTTCTCAAAAATGAACCTTAGGCCATCAGGATAATGCCTATTTTACCGTTCTTGTTTGCTTTGTATTATAAAATCCGAAAGGATTTGTTTTACTAAACCATTGATCTGTAAACTCTGACATAATGAATCATGACAATGTTGTCGCTTTATAAAAGCAATAGTCGATAAATTGACATCATGTAGATACATTATTTAATCTTTAAAAACGGATTAATTACTTGGGATATTGAAAGTACTGTTATATTATTCTTTAGTTGTTATATTATAAATATCATAATAATATTTAAGATTTATTGCTCCACAACTGGACATTTTCCTAGAGAGTTCACCGTTTTTAAAAAAAACATTGGTTTATGCCAAGTTCCCCGAAAAATTTTTTTTGATTATTCTTCTTTGGATCTCTATCTTATTAAAATGGAGATCTGTATTTAAAGACTCTTTTAAAGCGTAACATTAACGAACAAAAATCTATTAAACTCGAACTATAAGTAAAGCAATACATTTTTTGTTGGAGCGACAGCTTCTAGACACAGTTTTTAAAAGATTTTTCTCGTCACATTTTAAAATCAAATTACGAAGAGCTTAGCTTACTAACTTCTGATGGAAAAGTTTAAACAAACGGTACACTTGCAATTTTTCAAGATGGATTAACGTCTCATCCAGTACAGAAAGTTGTAAATTATTTTCCAATGTTTACATTTTTTATCTCAGATACATCACCGAGACACTTATATCTTAATTGCATTCGAAACACCCCTCAAATCTGATTAAAACTTCACCGCAAGATATCTTTTAAAAATACTTCAAAAATGCATTAGTCACTATGAGTTATAGACGTTAATGAATTATCTTTTCAAACTAATACAATACCTAACCATTTCTAGCTAGAAACTAACAAAAAATGTTTAGAGCGTCCATTTGTATCCAACAATACAAAATCCAGCCATTAAAGCGAGAACAATAGAGAAAATAGGGACGAAAAAATTCCCGTGAGTAGAAAATGGGAAGACTTTACCTACTTTAGTATGACGATAGCCAAAGCCGTGTGTCGGTGACGATATCGCATTGTGCTCCACGAGACACCATTGAAGTGGCTTTTTTAACATCAAAGGCCGTTTTTGCTTTGAGCCGAGCGTATCTGTTTTCCGGAAAGACACTTCTGGTTTTGATACGCCGTGTTCGTAAAGGAACTATGGTAGTTTAGATTTGGTTTAGATAATGTTGTCTGGGTTGAGACGGCCTTTAAACGTGGAAGCCCAAAAGTGGTTTGGTTTTACAGTTTCACCTACTGAAATAAAAGCTTTGGCAAGACATGTAATGCTATGTAAATCAGAATTTTGGTATCAAATTCTAGAAAAGTTACGAAATTGAAAAACTAATTGAATATAACGGAAATCTGGCAGCAAAAAATGAACTTAATTAAAAACCGGATCCATAAAGGGGAAACCATTCATTAATTCGGAGTAGGCTTAAGCCATTCTGGATTCTCATCAAAACATCATTATTTTTTTCATCGAACATCTACGAACCAATCTTGCCAATGCCACGACACTCGAAACGTGGGAGCGAACCTGTAATCTTTCAATTACAAATTCAAGTTCCATCCGTTCCAATTAACTTCCATATTGATCTGGGAATACCATTCCCGATCACTTTTATCGGTGCTGCCAATTTAATAAAAATGTCAAGTGGACCTGCTATTACGTTTCGTATAACCAATTCTATACCTGTGAATTTGTTTACAATGAGAAAAATAGGACTTTATTTCAATGATCCGCTTTATATACCTAATTTATGTCCAAATGGTCCTTTAATTTCTTTGATTATTGAAATTGCCTGTAAGTGCCTAAATTATACTGCTTATAATAATCAAATCATGATTATTATAAGCAGTAAAGTATGTGTTCGGTAGGGCAATTTACTGGCATATTTGTTTAAAGGCTATTTTAGAGCACATGACTAAAGTATTTACCTAATTCGATGATAGTAACCCCTGGAAAAGCATTTTTGTTCATTTGGCATTCACTATTTGTCTCCGTATGGACATTGTAGATATCCCCCTGGTTTCTTATATTTCTTCTTGAGTACTTAATTCATAAAGGTCGAGTCCCTAATAGGACTTTGTAACAATGAATCAATAAATCTATGCATTTGTTTTTATTCTCCAGCCAGTGACGGAGAAATACTTTATTTACCTAGTTTTATTTTTGAGTTCTATTTGTTCATCGCTGCACTATGCGCTATTAACGTTGGCAGTGGACACAATTTGCTAAAAGTGGTAATTCGCAACACAGAGCGCAGAGCACGACGTCAGTACACTGTTCACGTTACTGCATTTTACACGGATGTAACTCAACTGACCTACGGAACTGACAATTAATCGCGTTCTTACAAAATTTATAGAAAAACTTTTATGTATTAGACTAGCACTATTGCAATAGTAAGTCTCTTTATCATCAATGTTAATAGTATTGTGTATACTGATAAATAATGGTACCGCGAGTACATCGACACGCAAAGAAGAAACTTAAAATCATAACATCGTTTGGATACTGGGCTAATTACTTTCTTCTTTCATTCTAGCTACCTCTGACCAATTACCATTATGTTATTCAAATCCTACAAAATTCTATAACGCTGTATTGACTACTAAAATTAATTTCATAAACTCGTAAAAAAGAGAGGGGCTCGTAGCTAAGTGCAAGCCGTACGGTTTGACTTGCCGCGGTTGGTCCGTGGATGGGTGACCATATCCGAACATATCGAGACCCCTCCGTGCCTCGGATAGCACGTTAAGCCGTAGGTCCCGACTGTCATACTATAATCTTTGGCAGTCGTTAAGTCAATTCTGACAACCAGTCTTCCCATGGGATACTGTGTTAATACCCAGTAAAATGGGTTGTGGAGGTCAGATAGGCAGTCGCTCCATGTAAGAAAGAAAGAAAGAAAGAAAGTTAATTAATTAAACAAATTAAAAAACACGCCTGCCATGTCAAAAAGTGAACTAAAAAATTAATAAAAAAATTATAATTTAAAATTAAAAAACACGCCTGCCATGTAAAAAAAATTAAAAACAAGTCAAATATTTGCAGTCGGGGTCGGTTACTTGGAACAATTCATTACAGGTCCCCCGACTGCAAATATTTGACTTGTTTTTAATTTTTTTTACATGGCAGGCGTGTTTTTTAATTTTAAATTATAATTTTTTTATTTAATACCTTTTAGTGAACAACAAAAAAGCAGGACACAACACAAAAAAAAATTTCGTTCGGAACCCTTTGCAGGCGATTTCGACTCACACTTGACCATTTTTTAATGTCCACATAGCCTATGTCACTCGGGATAACTCAAAGCTTCTAATGATACCACAAACATTAAAATCGGTCAAGCCTTTTAGAAGTTATGGTGGAATAAAGAAACTCACAAACATACATACATACATACATACATACATACATACCTACATACATACATGAACCCTGAAAACATAACACTCCTTTTTGGGCAGTCGTGTAAAAATAAAAACAAGTCAAATATTTGCAGTCGGGGGACCTGTAATGAATTGTTCCAAGTAACCGTGCCCAGACTGCAAATATTTGACTTGTTTTTTTTTTTAATTTTTTAGTTCACTTTTTAAATATTTTTTTGACATAGCAGGCGTGTTTTTTAATTTGTTTAATTATTTTTTTTTTATTTAATACCTTTTAGTGATAAATAATATTTTATAGAGCGCTACAACACAAAAACATGACACAACACAAAAAAAAACGTTCGGAACCCTTTGCAGGCGATTTCGACTCACACTTGACCATTTTTTAATGTCCACATAGCCTATGTCACTCGGGATAACTCAAAGCTTCTAATGATACCACAAACATTGAAATCGGTCAAGCCTTTTAGAAGTTATGGTGGACTAAAGAAACTCACAAACATACATACATACATACATACGTGAACCCTGAAAACATAACACTCCTTTTTGGGCAGTCGTGTAAAAAATAACTAATATTACTTTTTTATAATTCATGATAATCTTCGTATCTTTCATTTCATTGATTGTTGTAAAATTCTAACAAATTCAACGTGATAACTAATTCAAATTCACATCCATAAACTTTAGCTCTCCAACGGCCGGCCAAGAAAAATGAGGCGAACCTGTTACAACAGGAGTCACTATTTCTAACACCGCTGCTTTTACCATAATGGATGTTTGCGGCCATTATTCTGCAGTCGTGTTTCAACGTTAAGGTGTACTGGCATTTTTTCAAATTAGTCTTCTTTCCATACGAGATAAGAATTTTATTTATGAACTTCTTTAATTACGTTTGAGTAATGAGTCTGTTTGTGATGTTTGGGTTCTTTGTCGTTGCTAACAAGAATTGGTTGGGTTTGTAATGGCTTTTTCTGTTCATAGCTAATCAGATAGGACATACAACTAGTTACTTTTACACCACTTTTTCATCATTACAGTATTAATCAGTAGAATCTCCGTGATAAGGTAGCATGTTCCATATTTTATTTTTTTGAAAGTCGTAATTAAAATATAGCTTTTTTATTAATCAGGGTCGTAATTTACTTCATACAGTACAAAGTCCAAGCAACCAATAAAAATCATCCGTCCTTAGCCGCGTTTACGGATTATTTTATTTTAGAGCCACCCTTAAACCTTTTAACAGTCGTCAATTTTAACAGCCCCCGTTCCATTTTAACGAGAATACCCGGTGTCCGACAGTAGCTTGTTACTGAACTTTGACAAAATCAACTTGAGCATAAAATAAAGCGCTTTTATAGGCTTAATACAATACCATCAACAAAATACATCCGGATGTTTTTTGTTGATGGTATTGTTAGGCAATTGTGATAAGTGAGTATAAAAATAAAGGCGTATAAAATACGAAGATGTTTTAAAGGCTCACATAGTAACTACTTAAAACAAGTCAAAATATATCTTAAAGTGATATTCTTAGAATTTATATTCCAATAACGGTGAACGATGTCGAGGGTTTTCTGAGCTCTTACCAGGTTTTAATAAGAAAATTGAGGAACATCGTTTAATTGCACCTTCGCCTGCTTATTGAAATGCCTTTTAATGTTATGGAGCATCATTAGGATTCTAACTGAATGTTATTAAGTAGTGTTCATTAAAACGACACATTAATGAAGTGCTTGAAGGTGATTAATTACTTAGTACTATTCAATTACTTCTGACAAGTCTTTGGTACAACACTGTATTGCATGCAAAAATGGATTGCGAAGATCGTGTAGGTAGTCACTTCATGTGAAGTACGGTATTTAGACAAATCCGGTGAAATTAGAAACCTTTCTCAATATAGCTTGAAAAGGTTAGGAGTTGGCAAAAGAAAACTTGGCAATTTGACTTTACAGGTTAGTAAACAGAAACCATATTGTTGTCATTTAAACGAGGAAGTGATTTATATTCAAATTCATGTTATGTTAATTTTTTGATATCTATTTATATCTACCTTTGACTTACTTTGTAAATAATAAATAAATGGTCTACAATCTAGGACAAAAGCGATCAAAACAAATCAGACAAATAGCTGGTAATCCCTACAGACTTACACTATAGTACATTACGTAGTTAATTTAAATAGTAACAAAGGTATCGCGTCGTTTATCCCTCACGAATGTGGGCCATCGATTCACATTCACTCTTAATCAGTCTGAAAGGCGGAATCTAATTAAACTCTATCACAGTATAAAAATAACAGTACAACAATTAAAAGAATGAATATAAAAATACAGTTATCACAAACATAGCCTATACCATGACCACTTTTAGCAAGACTGTTGCCGTCGTGGAAGCGAGACAACGCTATGCACGGTGTAGTGCGCCGTCTCGCTTCCGCTATAGAAAGAGTAATTTTTTAAGAGCTCATAGTAATTTGGGCATCATTATAATGTAACAATACTCGATAGTTTTCAAACCTTAAAGCCTTTTATATGTATTTCGACAAACCTGTAAGTTATATGACAAGATTTATCTTGAATAAATAGTTTAGTTTTTGCTTGAATAAATATATTACGTTTTAAGAAAACTGAGATTTTCAAAACATAACTCTAAGGTATACTTATATTTTAACTAGTATCGATAATAAATATGTAAGTTTACCTGTACACTCAGATTTAAAAACCACACAACTATTAACCTATATTCCATCGACCAACATTGAGACACAAGAAAACGAAAGAAATAAATTTCATTTTCCAACTGTTATTTTTACACTATACCGTCCTATTAGGCTTGGTACATGAAAACAAAATACTTGTATCACTGCGGTAGTGGGGCTTTAACATTATTTGTGTGCACTGGCTTAGTAAATTAAAAAGAAAACAGCTCGACTTTTTTCGAGCTTTTGTTTCCGTTAAATTGGAGCTTATTAATGTTGGGCTTTGTGTTGCATGAAATAACTTTTTGAAAAGCAAATCTGTATGAATATGGATTTAATAACATTCTCCACTAAAATCCTTTTACTGGCAAATTATTTTGGTTTATGACGTTTTTTGTTTGTGGTACCAAAAGTTAATGAATGCACGTGGGTGAGATTGCGGGTATAAATAAGCACTTAAAGGATATTTTATGTCGTTGTTAGAAAACACATACATAACGACATAAACAATCAATACACAAGTATTGATTGTTTAAGAAATTGCTAACTTATTTATTATTTTGTTACTTCTAATTTGTTATTTGGTTACCTTAGGTTTATGTCCAATTCCACAAAGACTTTCTGAAATAATTACATTAGTTTCAAATTACCCATCCCTTTAAAATGCCCCTGTTAGGTTTAACGACGCAACTGCACTACAGGTCTCACGTCTTTTCACAGTAAAAAACAAAAATATCATGTACAGGAAATATCCCTTTGAACTTTGCTCCAACAGTTTTTACCGACTTATCTCTTCACCTTTCTTAATCCCGCCTAGCAAACTCATTCAGTACTTTTTCGCTTTGAATTCATTCACACAGTACCATTCAGATTCCCAAGTGAAATCATTAGGAGATTACATTCTATTACCAATAGGAGTAAAAAAATAATTTACTGGAGCTGTTTGTTGCTCTGTTTTAGACTGTAGAATAGAATGGAAATTTTAGGTGATATTTTTTTTTCTTTTGTATTTAGAGATCGCATATAGTTCTTTTTTTATTGTTTTGGGTTAGTTATGTTGATACTTTTCAGACTTTCTTAAGACTGCTATGAATATATTTTTACTTACTTCATCTGTACATAAGTTTAAGTTTGTTTATTATTATTTATGTTTTAATGATATTATAAATTCGGTTGAACAATACTTTGTTCCTATCCGTAATAATGTGAATAATCGTGGAAATTAAATTTGGCCAACTTCCCGGTATCGGATTTACCGGAAATTTTTACAAGATAAGCTTAGTAATTTCTAGTTTGTTTTTCATTTGTTTTTTTACTGACGAGAGTGAGTGGTGGTCAATTTCCAAGAAACGAAATTTTTACTACATAATATATGTTTTACCCAAGTATTTCAGACAAATCCACAGCTCTATATACATATATTGTAAATAATTTGTGTATTTAGAGATGCGATTAAATTAGTCCTTTATAATGTTCTTCGTCGTATGTTTTATAAAGTTCAATTAAATTAATTGATCATTATGACCGAGTTAAGCACCAACACGTGACCTCATGCTTACCGCGAGCCTTTTAAATATTCATCAGGTTAATTTGCTAATCATATCAGGTTAATGCTCGTGTGAGAACTAACCATTTTTCTAGTTAATGGAAAACAAGATATAAATAAGAATGTATAACCAAAACGGTGAGAAAAAAATAGGAAAGGGAAAACGGGTTCGTTTTCAATTTTAAGTAACTTTTTAAAATGATAAAATTATCATATTGAAAATAATGCACAATTCGATTTACCTACATCAATAAAAGCACGTTTTTTTATTCATGACAAAATAATTAAGTAGGTATTTACCTCCATTATTATAGTAAAGGTATAATATAAAACCACTATTTTACCAATTTACATCTTTACATCGATTTAATAATATTTGCCTTTAAAAATTTCAGGTAATATTGGTACTGGTACATATTTTTTGTACAGATACTTTTCTTCTCGGTAAATCGATGGTTTCAAAATCTCTCTCTATATACGTACATTTAATCTGCTCCCAGTATAAGTGTAAGTATATTTAGTCACAAAAAAAAAACACCAAACATTGACGATATGATGGCCTGTTGGTCTAGTGGTTAGTGACCCTGACTGCTATACCGGAGGTCGTGGGTTCGATTCCCACCCAGGACAAATGGTTGTGTGATGTGCACGATCATTTGTACTGTGTCTGGGCGTAATTTATCTATAAAATGTATTGTATTTAGAAATATATAAGTATGTTTATCAGTTGTCTGGTTACCATAACACAAGCTCTGCTTAGCTTGGGATCAGATAACCGTGTGTGAGTTGTCCCGGAATATTATTATTATTATATTATTATTGATTTTCCGGCCAAATCTCAAATACAGTACATTTTACACTCAAGACGAAAACTCACAAATATTTTACGACAATTGCATCCAACGAGTTTCGGATCATACGTTATTCGTATTCACAATTCAGGTGCCAGCTACAACAGTACAATGGGTACCGCTTAAATATCAAATGCGAACACCTGAGGGTGAATGAAATAGTAAAGCTAACTTTAACTTGAGGGAAACGAGGATATTAACTATAAGAGCGTTTTTTTATTTTCGTTTTTACTAAACGTGTAAAAAAGTGTATTTAATAAACTATGTTAACTGGTCATTGTTAGTTTACTTGTAGTTTTAGTGTTTTCTGGCTAAATGTTAATGTTTTAGAAGCCTTTTAAAATAGTGTCCTAATACTTTATTTTTCTGTCTTTTAAATAAGTATTTTTTTTTTTTAATATATACTTTGTGTATACAATTTTTCATACTTTACAATGGTATTGCTGAAAAACATAAAGTAAAAATTAATGAAATAAAATACCGTTTAAAAAACAAACCCGCGACGTTAATTAGACATCTATAAAGAAGCTCAACAAATTAACGATTACAAGCTGACGTGATGAATGCATTTCCTATTACAACAAACAAAGTTCGCTAAAAATGGAACAGAACACGCAATGTACAGCAGTCATTACGTTAACTTTGACAGCGACCTACAGCTGATCGGTCATTACCCGCCCATCGCGTGACTCTGATTTCCTCGCTTTACATAGCATGCTGTTTAACACGTAAAAATTTGCTTTTAGTCTGTTTTCGAATAAAGTTACTTAGAATTAATTAAATTACAGCTTTTGAGGGTATAAAATGTCCTAAAAAATAAAACACAAAAGGGTTTTCATGATTCACGTGTTAAAAACAAAAGTGTCTATTAATCAAAAAATGTTTTATAGAAAAAAAATAGTTAGGTATGTGCTGTTCGCTAACAGTTCATGTTCAAATAGAAGCTATGTACATTACAGTAATTAAAATTTCCAACCAACAGACGATAAAATAGTTCATAATTATACCATTATTTCCCATACCACGCCACAAGAATCAGAAACAAAATGCAAATCCATACATTAGCGGAATAAATAACAAACATTATTCATCTTCAAACAAAACACAGTCGATTCGAATGCGATATTAATGCAAAATTGAAACCGGCTGTTTCGTCCCTTGGATAGCCAATGCTTTCAAAACACCGCTTTCTGAATGCAAATGAGAAGATCGAACGTAGTCAATTTGGTGTTCAGTCCCGGTATTGTTGATGAGTTAGACGCTTGGGATTTCTGGCGTAAGGATTTGAATGGGATAGTGGTTGGTGATATTGAGACTGATTTTGTTTTTAATCTTGGTTTTTCTTTAAAGGGCAGTTTGTGGTGAAAATGACAGGAATTAGGAAACTAGGAATAAAAGTGCTTAAGAACCATAATATCTTAAATTAGAATTTATGTATGTGAAAGCAATATTACAACAATTTAAATTACTGTAAAAATAAGGGTCACCAATAATTATTAATCAATGTCAATAGAAAACAAATTCCAGGAAAATATGTGACATAAAATTTAGGTTAAATGAATGCACATTAATTTCTTTCCTTATTTAAAAGAGCCACACAAAGACAGCATCAACACATAGTTTCATAACTATTGATATATATTTTTTATATATTTATTCAATAATTAGGTATAAAACTGTGCTTCTAATTATCTTTTATCCCCTTTTCAAAGGAAATGTCGCAATTGTTAACAAAAAATAATTATACAAAAATAAGTAGTTCTATTGCGTCTTCCATAACGCGAACACAATTAAACTTCACTTAAGCTATATTCATTAATTCGTTTACTATTTCGATTATGCGTTCCATTGGCGTTTGTACAAGACACTGCACTCAAAATGTATCTAAATTCATAGCTTAATTGGGTTTATTTATTTGAAAACTCTTGAATACAGAGCTGGCAAACTGAAATTGTATTTTATTAGCTTTATAGAGTAAGATTTTCTCTGATCTGATATTTAGACAAGAATGGGGAAAATACTATGTTGAAAATGTATTATTATTTACAACGTGCTTATTCTTATTATGCTTGGCAGATTTTTGTTGCACGTTCATAAACAATAGGGCTTTCGATGTATGCCTTCCGTATCGTAAAACTCTGATTTTACGACTATCACGCAGCTACCAATAATATAATTCGAAGAAAAAAAGGGCTATGTAGAAAGAGACCGAGCGCCTCAATGTAAAGACATAACAAGGAACCTACACGATATAGAAACTCTAATCCTAAAAGAATTTTCTCGTCAAAACATAAAAATACATGACCTTCAATCCCCTATAAGCGAGCCTACACAAGCACATCTAAGTGAAAAACCTTGTCATAACCCATATTGACATCAACTTCCAACAACAGATAGAACACCCAAAAAGTTCAAACTAAAAATTTTCGGCGTCAAAAATAAGTGTTTTTAGTAATTGAACGAAAATTCTATTCCGGTTCCATACAAACTGTAAGGTAGCATCTCACTGTCTGCCAAACGGCCCGTTAAGATTCTTAACACGCGTCGAGTAATGTTCGAAGACGGGTTATTTGTACTTTCTATCGATTTTGCTGCTTCAGCTATACTTTCTTTAACTTCTGTTTTAGGGTACAATCTGTAATCAAGTTTTGTAACCTAGTTATAGTGATCTTTTGTTTCTTGTTCTTGAATATTGGAAGGCTTTTAGTTATCTAAAGGTTTCTAAATTGTTTTCTAATTAAATCGATTCGGAGGTCAGGTTTCTCACTGAAACCGATGCGTTGGAACTTTAATCCAAACTTTGGGCAGTGTGAACATAATTTGATCCTGCTATATTAATAATATCTACTGTTACTAATTGATGCACTTCGTTAGTGCTAATTATGACCTCAAATTTAAGTAAATAATTTCATTCCACATCATCATCATCATCATTCAGCCAATCATAGTCCACTGCTGGACATAGGCCTCTCCCAATTTGCGCCACAACACCCGGTCCTCCGCCCTCCGCATCCAGTCCCCTTCAGCGACCTTTTTCAGGTCGTCATTCCACATAATCAGTCTTTAAATAAAACAACTTCAAATCTAGAGATTCACAAACATAAACACCGAAAAATAAATCACACGTTTCCTTACCTGAAAAAATCACTGACTTATTTCCACAATGGTTAAAGCGTTCCTAGTACAGTGTTTTCTATACAATCTCTATTTCTTAAATCCCAACCATGTTTAAAGGAACTGCTTAAAACATAACTCAAAATAAATAGATACGCAGCTTACGCTCCAACAAATTCTGGCTACAAGTTTTAGACGGTACAGAACTAAATCTTTATTTTTCCTTGTACATATAAATCTTCCACATCGGTTCGTTGCACAGATTACTCTGAAATCCCACTTAGTAGATGCAAGACGGATAACTGGTGGCTACGTCGCGAGATCCTCTTGTACGGTCTTCTATTTTATCTCAAAGAGCACTGAGATAAGATTCGTATGTTTCCGTCAATGTATTATAAGCCGCTAATTCAGGTTTTTTAATTCTCTTCTAAAAATAACATGAAAAATTATTGGTCCACTTTGCCTTGCTTTGCTAGTACTTACTGAATAATTTTCGAGATCTTTGTCAAGAAATTAACCTATAAAATAATAATAATAATAACCTATAAAACGCTAATAACGTTTGTATAACAAACGTCAACTGATCTCAAAGGTTTGGGTCAAATTTTTCGGAACAATATTTCACTTTTTATACTTTATTATCCTCGTACCAGTAATCCTGTATAAATAAACTATTACTGTCTGGAGCTTATGTATTCCTTACGTATACGTCCATTGTGTGTTATTTATAAACATTGGGATTAATAAGAAAGTCCTTGGCGCGACTTTCCAGACTGTTCCCATTACAGCCTGTTTTATTTATGGTCTTATTACTCGTAGATCCTTCCGTTTTGTTCGTGATCTTTATAATAATGACAATGAGTGGCAGATCTTTCACATATAATTCAATAGAGATGAGATCATCTTGCTTGTATTAGTAAAAGTTCATATTTACACGAAACCTATGGTATGATGATATTACAAAGTTAGGAATGTTTGTGTTCTTATTAAAAGATGTTTCCCGTTAGAGAATATCCTGTTTTGCGAGGGGGTTTTGCATATTTAATCAACTTACAACACTTGTACATAATAATATGGACTTGATTAAAAATTTTGTATGTAACATGCAGTATTGAGCATAATCTGGTAAGACTCGAAGCCGAACCCGATATATCTTTAATAAAAAGGCAAAGAGGTAGAATTGGCAATGGCGTTGGTATGTTAGTTCATTGATACAACTCTACTATATACGGAAACTATTAAAAGGTTAATATCCAACAGATTCTCCGATCACCAATTATTAGTGTAAAGACTCTGAACTTACATCTCCAATAAGGTAATCCTTAAAAAACTCAAAAGTTTTCTCCTCCGTAGCCAGATCAGAAAATCGAGAAATTTGTTAGAATGTTTAATTCAACGTTTTACATTGAAGCCAGTTCTTTGCTATCAAGGGGTTAAGAATGCGAGCAATAATACGGATTACGAACCACTGGAACTAAGTACTTTTGTAATATGACTATGTAGGAGGATAGCTGCAAAGAAACTTCGAACTTACGTAACACTAAGTTAAGAATCTCCATTGTTATTAAAATGTGATGGCGTGTTTTACAAAGAGCTGTACTTTTTGAAGCAATTAAGCACTAAGTAGACCTGACTCAATACTAATCTTGAAATGAATGTTATAGACAATTACTAAAAAACAAGGAATCAGGCAACTCCTTACCAAATTAAAATTTGTTCACCCTGGACAAGAGTTCATAATTGAAAATCATCAGCCTGCAGCAAGCAAGGTAATCTATACTTATAATAAATCTGTAGAGAGGTCAATTCTGCACATGAAATACATTTTCAAAATAACTATCAGGGGGTG
The DNA here is from genome assembly GCA_905475315.1 of Autographa pulchrina. Classification (NCBI taxonomy): domain Eukaryota; kingdom Metazoa; phylum Arthropoda; class Insecta; order Lepidoptera; family Noctuidae; genus Autographa; species Autographa pulchrina. Next base: position 11,946,843 of record FR997771.1, on the reverse strand, counting down.
ATTAGTGATCGATAGTGATGCCAAAAATGCAATCAGTAAAATTTTTGTCTGTCTGTCTGTCTGTATGTTCCTTATAGAAACAAAAACTACTCGACGGATTTTAACGAAACTTGGTACAATTATTCTTCATACTCCTGGGCAGGCTATAGTATACTTTTCATCACGCTACAATCAATAGTAATAAGCTCGTCATTCATTGATAAGTTTCGTCATCCACGCGAACGAAGTCGCTGGCACAGCTAGTATTATATATTTGTCAGAAAGTTTGAAAGAAACAGGCCTTGACCTGTAATGTGACCTTTATCACAAACAAGCGAGTACTACAAAAAACACGTCAAATCAAGTTAGAGGAAAATTGGCACTTTATTAAAAAAAAATACCTACTTACCTTCTCGAAATAAGTACTTAAACATTTGATACTTATCAAACAGAATTCAAATACTATTTTCTATTGAACGTCTTCGAGGGTATTACGAAGAAGCTGTTAGATCACAATTACTTAGTATTTGATTAAATAACCGTAAACAGTCTTTATTATTCGTATCGGAATACCTCCCACACAAAATTCAACTCTAAACTGCAGAATATAAGACTCAATTTGGAGTAGGAGGAATTTATTTGAGATAGGTAGATACTGAAATTTGTAGAATTAATTTCGCTAGAAAGCGTATCGCTTTCTGCTCTAAACATCGAGAGCTTGGTTTTGTTGGAATCAAATATTTGTATCTATAGATATTTCGGATTACATTTTAAGTACTAGTTGACCTACTTTTTTAACAATACGAGTTTTATCTAAAAACATTTATTTTCAGATACTAATATGATCGGATTCAGTTCCAATATCTGTTATTTGGAAACACAGGGATTTATTACTTTGGTATTGTGCTAGCGAAATGAATGCATTCATTTCTGTTTATTACTCTGTCAATATTTTTATCTAATAGTATATGACAGTTTTTTTTTATGTTTCATATTGTTTTCTCAATTTTCTCTGACTACTTCAAATCGTCATCCGCAATGAGCAAGGGTGGTGATCAATGCTCGTTTCTTCTCTACATGAAAAGAGGCCTGAGATCAGCAGTGCGATCTTAGGATGGTATTATATTAATCCTTCAAATAAAATATACAAGAGCAATTAATCATTAATTAGACTTCCATAGTTTAAAAGTGTCTTGTGACAAAAAAGAAATAGGTTTTACCATCACAAAAACTAGTAAACCTTAATGTTTATATCAAAATATTTGCTAGAAGGATATAGGATTACACAGACGGTAAAATCTGAAGGCCTGATCCCGTACACTACATTTACTCTGATACTCTTGAAGTGGTTGCTACGCCGGATTACGTTCCTTACATAACACACGTCTTTCTACAGGATGCCAGTCTTTTAATTTTGTACATTATTTTGAGTTTTTAGCTCACGTTTAAGACTACTTCTAAAGAAATACAGATACGTAAGGTTATTCACATTAAACAAAAAAAAAACTAATTAGATAACCAAATCGAGGTAGCGCGAGAAAAAGACCAATAGAGGAACTTACACCAATAGAAGGGCTTTGGATTTGCTCAGCAGTGGGACAGCATAGGCTTAAAAAATATATATATTAGAGAAATAAATGTCAACAAAAAACAATACAATTTTAGAACCACAATGTCTGGAATTTTGTCTTACTACTACAAATATCTGTCATTAAATAAAGCCCATCTCATAAATCGCTTGCTAACGATGAAATGAATATTTTATTCAAAGAGTGCCGCCTCGCCTCATCAAAATAAATATTCGTGTAACATACCCACAACTCTATTATTGTTTCCTGCATATTTCCTCGGAATATTTTAAGGAAAGCTATAATTCTTTTCCCCTATTTTATTATAATGAAGGATGCAATAGATGCTTTCTTTGTGGCTGGAGTTTTTGAAATTCATGAAATATTGCAACATTTATTACTATTTTTATAGTTTTGTACGGTATAAATAAGGGGCCATGCACTGGGGTTGACAACTTCAATTTATTCTATGGATTCCGATCTGAAATTTTAGTATACTACTATAGAAGTTTGTTCAATATATTGTGAGTTATATACTTCAATAACTGTGTGATAACTTTTTATTGATAAATAAAGTACGCATAAAGAAATTGGGTGAATGAAAATGAAAAAAGGGTCACCAGACCCTTTTTTCATTTTCATTCACCAGAATATTACTTACTTATATATCATGGCAATTAACAGGGTACTATTTAAATTAAATATATCTTTTATTATTACTACAGGTTTCAACGACTAATATTGAAAATAAAACATTTTGGATATTAAATAATTCAAAAATAAAAATAATATTTATTGATAGAGGAAACAAAATATAGACTATCCGGCTTGCCCCGGTCGTAAAATAAACAAATGAATATTAAAGGGCGATTTAAAAAATAAAAACCAACTTTCTGCCAACATTTGGGCCAACGTGAGCAACGAGGCAGGAAAATTTTATGACTCCGGGGGACTCGGGACAGACAAACTGTCTAATTATTGCCCGTTTCTTTAACAAGGACATTTCCGCTTGCATATAAAAAAATTTAGACATATGTTTGGGTTGGGTCCCTCTAAATGGCAAGAGACATCGCGGTAGGCCCAGACGGAGATGGCGGGACGAACTAGAGTCCTTTGATAAGGAGTGGATGACCACGGCCCTAGCTAGAGAGAAATGGAAGGAGGGTAGAGAGGCCTTTGCCCTGCAGTGGGACAGAAAAGGCTAGAAAAAAAAATATATAATGTTTTGACTTGTTTTTAGGTGGGAAGTCTAAATCTATAAGATTGATTTTTTTTGGTGTCTTTTCTTACAGTTAAACTAATTTTACGTAAACAGAAAACTAAATATTTTTATTGGTATCAAAAAAAAAATGATGTTATTACCTAATTATGTTTAAACCCTTTTAGTGTCCATGTATTGGGTATAAGAAAGGGTACCTACGCTAATAGTTAACTAACAGAAAACAACATTTTACTTTGTTTATAACTAATTTTGAAAGACAACTGTCTTTCAAAATTAGCCACCCATATATAGCTAATCATAACGGTAACTTTATAAACTAACAAAGCTAAATTAATATTACATGTGCTAATAAGTTGCATAGTGACATCTCTACGTTATATACCATTATTCATTCGCTTCGTTTCGCTTTTTATTTTGAAAGCATTAAAATGTTTTAGAACAATCATTCGCTTTAAACAGCAAAGACTAATAGGAACCAACTAATAAAAAACGAAAAATAAAATAGACATTGACTTCCTGGGAAAGGAGCAATAGCGGCAATTCAGTAAAAGAAAAAAAGGTACGAAAAGATAAATTTTTCCTTTTGCATTTTGTTTCGCGCTACCCTCCCGGTTTCTTTTGTTCCGAGTGATTTATGAAGTACTGGTAACATTACAAAACATTTAACATAGAAAGAAAGTAAATAAAAATTTAAATAAAAAAATATTCAAACGCCAGATTTTTTGTTACTACCTGACCCACGTCTGAGTTATCTGTTCTAGTGATAACGACTTTGATTTCCATATTTTTTTATGTTTTTGGCTTTATAAATTTTAATGAATTGTGAAATGGTGGACTGGCTTGTAAAATAGTGTAGTTTAAAAATCTTTTTATAGCAGGCCACCAACCGACTGATCGATAACAATTTTTACCGAGGAATATAAGAGAAATATAAGTCCAAAGTTAAAAAAAAGATCGTTTAAACTGCTATGTTTTGAATATTACTTCTAAGGAAAAAGAGGTATGATAACAAACATTTAACAAAAATAAATAAAGTGCCAAAAACAAGCAAACCCGCGTGTCCAATCGCAAGCATTATTAATATTCATGAAACACAAATTGGAACAGTGTACCAAATCACCCGGTTTTCCTAGGGATCAGTTATCGGCATTCGTTAATTTAACTCTGATTAGATTTTAGTAAGTTAACGACAAGGTCCATTATATTGTTTGAATTTGATATCCAAATTAAAATTAATTCCGACTTTATGGCTTTATTGAGTAAGAATATTGTTTTAGAGAATTACACTTCCTTAGGTTTATCTGGTGGTAGGAAATATGCAGCCACGAGAATACCACCTGTAAACAAAAAGATTTATAAAAAACTACATAACGTATGTCGTTTTTTCAAGAAATGTGTTTGATCAAAAATCATTATTGAGACAATCTAAGGTTCTTTCTATTTGTTATTAGCTAATTATACCATTTAATCTTTTTAAAATAATTGCCACTTACTTAAAAGGTAGGCACTAAAAGCATAAAACGTCATAGTGCAATCAGTCATCAGAAATGACCCGAGGAAGTTAACTCCGCTTACGCCACTTAGTCGAGCCACCATCACTCCCAAACAAGCTGCCATTCCCCTGGAATATAATTAAATGTTACAATAAACAATATTTATTTATTAAAAGTTCATAGAAAGTCATTGCTTTTTAACACGCTTTTATTAGCTTCACTTGTATGTATGTATGTATGTATGTATGTATGTATGTATGTATGTAACCGACTCCTTTGGACTCGATTTTGACCCACTTTAAACGGACAGATTTAATTCAAACTTTGTACACTTATCAAGAATCAGCGACAATATAATAATTTCATAGGTTTATCTCATTATCCTGATTAGGATCACCAGGATTAAATAAATAAATAAAAAACAATAAAAAAAAATTAAGTCCACAAAGCAATACGTTTGAATTCAGACAACACGTATTGCTGCTAGGACTAAAAAGTGAAAAATAAATATAGTAAAAAAAAAACTAAAAAACACGCTTTTAAAGCGTGGGTTGCTCGATAGACGAAAAATATGGCACAGAGCGCCCCACGCTTTTTCACAATAATACTAGTGTTTTTTGTTCATTACTAATTTCAGCTTACATTAGGAATTATTTTCCACTTTTTTAGTTAGAAGTAGGTACTTTAAAAGCGTGTTTTTTAGTTTTTTTTTTTAACTATATTTTTATTACTACAGTCAGAAACGCGAAACATGATGGGTTTATAGAACCAATTGTCTGATATCTCTAGCCAAGTGAAGTTTCTGCAATATATGGAAGTGACAAGTCTAACATAGGTAGTGACTTATCGAAATGAATTGTGATATCCAATACATTCAATGTCAATTGTTCATAACATATATTATGCACTTGTAAAAGTGCCACTTGGTTCCACTAGCAGTAGGAAAACTTACCTATACGATGTAGGGTACAACTCCACATAATACGCAAACAGCACTCCCATACACAAATTCGTCATCATCATCCCAACATACAGCAACAAACTCGCCACGTTATTCTGATTGAATATCGCCCCTAAACTTGAGAGCATTGGGATTAACAGAAACATGATCATCATGGTTTTCTTCAATGCAGCGAGTTTAGAGACTGCGAGAGTGATTCCAGCGAAGACCAAGCCATGGGTAATGCCTGATAATAACGTACGGGTCTGTATAGATGAGAAGCAGATTATCTGAAAATATTTGTTCAATTATTAAAACTGATTCAGATGACCATTTCAGAAAACTGGTAATCAGTATCAGAATTAATAATAGTTAGAATTGGCATGTAGCTATCTTTACTGAATAATTATATGGCGATAAATAAAAAAAAATGCAATAAATTTGCCCTACTTTCCTCATTAGTAATTATATTGTATTATTAACGAAGCCTCTATTGTTTATTTTCAGAAATATCTATGTTTCACTTACAGGATCATCAGAAATTGATGTATTTGTTGTAGATATACTCATAATTATATTACATAAGCTCCTTGACGTTTCAGACGTATGTACTCCAGCTGTAAAGGCTTCCACAATGTAAGGCATCCACATGACTAAGCTATTGTTACTGAAATTCAAAATACAGTTTTTATAAGACATGAAGCATTTTATGATGCAAATAATAAGTGGTGGTTAAATTCGAAGGACTATCAAAATTAAACAGGCAAAGCAAAATATGTACGGGACGTATGTTTTTCAAGCTAGGAGCTTGATGATATAACCACACATCATTTGATAATTTTACCAAGTGAAAACAAAAAAATATTCTCATTCAAATTTACTATATTTAAATGCAATAAATACTTACATGCTGTAAATAACTGTAGTCAAGAAGAATAGTTGCAATGTCCTCCAAAGTAAAGGTGGTGCAAACAGTGGAAATGTCTGTTGCCAGAGGGACTTAAAAATGTTTACATTTTCTTCTCTAACCTTGCGGTTTTCTTTTAATGTCACTCTACGTATCTGTGAAATGAAAAGGACTGTTAGTTATTACTATGAAATATGGTACAAGGTTACTTGATTTTCCTCGTGCGAAATTTAAAAAACGTGGACACATAATTTTTAGATAATGTTAAATTCTGAGCTATAAAGATATTTTTTTAAATAAAGCATGAAAATCTAGCGATTTCGTAAAATCTTTTTTAATTTACTTACCGGAAACTCATTCTCATTATTTCCGTTCCTGACCCAAATCTTGGAAAGATATTCCAAAGCTTCTTTTTCTTGCCCAGCATTGACAAGGAACTTGGGACTTTCATAGCAAAAGTGAAGAAGGAAGGCACTGATACCTAGAGGTGCTGCCATGACAATAGTTAACACCCTCCAAGGTGTGAAGCTGATGAAGACCAGATCGTAAGCGAAGTCAAGCTGGAGAATGAAGTAGCCCGGAACTGGAAATATTTGGTCTTATTAATAAATGAAGTTTAACTAATTTTTACGGATTCAGTGTTCCTACACAAACGACAAATACATTGTATATTACAGGTACATTTAATTTTGCAAACAAGTCATAAATGAAGTGAAATAATTCTCAAAGAAAGTAGGGTTTGTCCCTTTTTTAAATTTTGACGGTAAAAATAATAATTATGGTTCATATTATTATAGAGACCAGCAGTCTCGTCATTTTACATATTGTATCCTTATGTACGCAAACATAATATAAACACTTGCAACCTTACTAGAAACTGTGCACATATTGATATGGTATACACACGTGCCGCAAGTGATCTGTTATCAACACGTGATGGTAAGCACAGGCGAAAGAGTATCTTATTCAAGGTCCTACATTTAGTAAGAAATACATATTATACAAACCTACGTATGACAGTAGGAAGAGCATCAATACGCTTGTCATTATGAGCATGTAAAAACCCCTGACTTTGCCTGAACATGACTCTCCAAGCAACGCATACGCTCCTGATTGAACTGCGCTGCAACTGTAAAAAATAATATTTTTATAAACAAATGAAAGTTAAAAATTTTAATACAAATTTGGTTCGAGGTAGCGCGGGATTAGGTTGTATGGAAGGACTTAGGGTAATCCTTTGCCCAGCAGCCTTTGGCACAGTAAAGAATAGGAAACCAGAAAAAAGAACAAATAGGAAACCATACATTCTTTCCAAGTATCATGTAAATAATGTACCAGTATTAGCTAAAAAATTAAAAGATAGAATTTAATGAATATTAAATTAAAAAAAAATAAGAAGCAATACTTACAAGCTGGAACTAAAAACCTTCAATACTGCCAACATAATCCAGTTGGAAGAAAAGGCACTTATAAATGAAGATAAGAAACTGCCCCATAACGCTATGAGTAAGGTTTGTCTACGACCCCTCGTGTCGGATATGTAGCCCCACGGTATTGACATCAAAATTGGTCCTGAAAACAATATTGAAGACGTAAGTAGCATTGTTTTTTAGTTTACAGCCAAGTATGAGCATTTCAATGTTTCCAATAATTGTCGATTTGAGTAAAATATGTATCGCTTTTTTGGCAGTAGTTTAATTGTCTTCTTTTGTTTAATTTCTACGTTCATGTATTACCACTTTTGAGTTTACATATTCTTTGTCGCAATTATGCGATTATTATACGTCCACGAAATTTTTTATTTTGAAATAAAATTACTTTCTACTTTTTTTAATCACTTAAAAAGTCATACTGCGAAAACTTACCAATAAACGGCATGGACAGCATTGCACTCTTCTGCCATAATTCCAGTTTGAAGTCACAAGTACAGCCGGTAACGATGATTGAGAACCCGAAGATGTCTATACCCATTCCCAATAATCCTATACTCAACGCAGTGAGTAGTGAACGGTTGTACCAGCCATTACCTGCAATGTTAAAGGAATTACATCAATCGAGAGAAAATTAAGAACAAAACCTAAGTGATCAAAATTGCTGGTCAAACAAATGAGAGAAGTAGGAGATTAGTAAAATACTATCTTTAAACATAAAAACCATTGTGATGTCATTATTCAATTGTCTATACATTTGGTAGACTCTACTCGTGATCAGAGAGCTGGTTTGTTCCTTGCACAGAGAATCGGCATAGCCATTCAACGTGGCAATGCTGCCAGCCTTCTGGGCACGTTTCCTGCCATTGACAAGGATGACGATGAGTATTTTGACGCGTGTTAGTTTTATTTATTTATATAAGATTTAATTTTAGTCTTTGTTTGTTCTTGTATTAGATTTAAGTATTGTCTAGCATAAAAAATAAAGTTTAATATATTTTTACCTGCTATGTCAATCGCTTCTTCATATTCGTATATTTTAGTTTCTATATTTTCATTTTGGAATTTTTCAACCGCTATTGTGGCAATTTCAAAATTATCGTCCCTTTTAGCGTAAATACCCATAGTTATATTAAAATTTAATTTTCCTCCGACTAAATTGATTTATTTTCACTTTAGATTTGTGTGACACTCTCACACGTCCATCATGTATAACAAGTTTTGTTACTATTAAATTCACTTTTGTCATTTACTTTAAAACCACACTTAAAACCATGCAAGTCGAAATAGTGAAATGAACTAAATTTTTTTGTGTCGCAAAGTGTAAGAAACACAACGAAAACAGTCTGTTTTCCGTATTGAAATAAATTACCATAATTTACAAAAAAAGATATGTGCACATTCACAGTCAAAATAAATATATATTTATTAAGAAAGAAAAGAGTTTATTTATTTATTTAATCATTTATGTACACACAACACATTAACAAATAATATTACATATTTAAAACTGATGTACAAAGGTGTTGCTTATTTCTTTAGAAATTTCTGCCAGCAGACCCGCGAAAGGAGAAGTCGTTAATATTTATTCTTTTATATGGAATAAGAAATTATAAAACTAGTTCTAATTTTAACCAGCTGGGTTGGTAGTTAAATAATTTATTATTATCACTTGTATATTATTTTATTCAATATAATAATCGTAGTTAGCTATTAATGGTATCATATTATGCGTTAGTCTAAACTCAGCCTAATTATGCCAGACATGTCTGTCTTATGACGGGCCTGTTGGTCTAGTGGTTAGTGACCCTGACTGCTATACCGGAGGTCGTGGGTTCGATTCCCACCCAGGACAAATGTTTGTGTGATGAGCACGATCATTTGTTCTGGTTGTCTGGGTGTAATTTATCTATAATATGAATGTATTTAGAAATATATAAGTATGTTTATCAGTTGTCTGGTTACCATAACACAAGCTCTGCTTAGCTTGGGATCAGATAACCGTGTGTGAGTTGTCCCGGAATATTATTATTATTATTATTATTATTATTCCAGCCATCTGTAAATAGTCACGATATTATAATATTAATATGTAGAAAAGGAAGTAAGATCAATAAAGCTAGTAGGTACGATTCTTAAGATTTTTACGCCTTTTTTAGATGAAGAAAAAATCTGTAGTTAGCCTAGAACGGCCTTCGATAATAGAGAGAATATAATATTTTACACCAATGACTTTTTAACGTTAAAAGATATGCATGCTCGTTTTCTTATTGTCATTAAAATATACGCGTGAAATACTATTCTCTTCTTTTACGTAAATCGATTTTATGGAAATAATTTATTCCATTTTAAGCCTAGGTCAGGCAACGTCTAAATTCTATAATTTGTTGCCTATTTTGATTTGTATGCCCAAAATAATAATATTGGGAAAACTGGTTGGAATAATAATGATGATTTCAATTTAATTGTTAAATATTTTAGTTAGTAATGTAAGTACTAACTAAAATATATAACTAATTTAAATTGAACGGGATTCCCTTATCCTAAGTTTTATATTTTTTCAAATGAGAATGTAAAAAGACTTAAAATTAATATTAAGTTTTGTTATTCTAATTCAATTAAAAACAAAATGAACACAAAAGTCAATTCAAACAACTTAATGAATGGTATAGTATCGTTAACCTAGCAAAATCTAATCACAGAGTGAAATTAAGGAATTCTGATAACTAATCCCTAGGAAAGTCCGGTCATTTGGTACACTGCTCCAATTTGTGTTTCATGAATATTAATAAGCCTTACGTTCAGCCACGCGGCGTTGTCTGTTTTTTCTTTTACTTTACATGATATTTTTCTTTGTAAAACGTTTTGTGGATCGTTGAATTTATTTTGGGGAGTCGCGTGTTCGCGTACAACATAAGACCTGTTGTATTTTAATCAATTTAAAGCTTGTTTCCAGTGATTGGGGCTTGTTTTTGATAATGTTTTAAAGAGTTTTGTTGACTTATTTGAGAAGATTGCTTTTTAACATAACATAAACATAACATACCATCACGCCTGTCTCCCCGAAGGGTTAGGCAGAGGTGTACCAATGTACACCCACGTTTAGGTCCCATGTAATAGGGGGCGAGCCTATTGCCACTAACCGGGCACAAATCCAAACTCCGACCTGCTACTGAGAATTTCATAGAAAAACCCAATAACACCTTGGTCGACTTGGGAATCGAACCCAAGAACTCTAGCGTAGCAGTCGCGATTAGCACCACTAGGCCAACGAGGCAGTTGCTTGCAATGTTTTTTTAATATTTGCAATGCTTGCAATTGCTTTTTAGAAGAATAATTAATAGCTTAATAAAGGTCAATGTCAGAATAAGTTTGGAGAAAGGCAAAGACAAGTCTTTAACCAGTCCAGAATACCAGTACCTTTCAATGTTGCTGCAATCCTAACTGCTAACAATAAAAAAAAACAATGTACAAGTATATGTATGTTATCCTTAAAAGATAAATAAAAGAAATGATCACATGTAAAACAAAGCGTCACAAGACATCAAAAACTTTGAAGAAGTACTTCAGACAAGTGACGGTTTTGAACTTGAACAAATTCTTATCGCCAAAATATTAGGAAGTGAAAGCACGAAAACGTCTGAAGTAAACTTTTGTATTACTTGAGAAGCAAACTCGTACTTTTCATTGGAGAAGTTTGTAAACAAAGATTCTTTAAGTGATATATTACCTAGATGCTTTAATATTTCTTCAATTTTTGTAATGGTTTTACGAAGTTTTGCATTTTAGGTTTTAATGAAAAGCAACACTTGAGTAAGTACGTCTGGCCTTACTTACGTACATACGTCTGCTTATTTAATTTGCTTTTAGTTTTCATACGGTTTTACCGTAAAATTTAATAGAAGAATACCTATACCTACGGATGGAGTGTGTTGCAGCGTTGATAATACTCTTCAGTTGCCCCAAAATTTAAATCATGGCCCCTAATTAAATTTATTTGGAAGTTGATGTCATTCCATTTTACCGCAGAAATCTAATATTCTTAAGCTAAATATCTTAATTACTTCTATTTAGACCCCATGATGACGACAAAAGACGCCAATGAGGGACCGTTCAAAGTACATTAAGCTACGGTCCTTCTAATAAAATTTGAGTAATTATGTTAAGGTATTATGGAATAATCTCTTCGACAATTCCTTTGAAGTTGTCTTTGGAAAAATTATAACCAGAAATTTGGCCGACATTTTCGACTAAGTATACATTAAGGACAAATTTAGTGAATTGTTTGAAGTTTGTGCACTCATTTCAAACTTATCCTTTTGCTTTAAATTCGACAATTTAGTCTGGAGCTTTGCTTAGATGTTATAATCTTAAGTCGAATTATGACGCACCAGGGTGCACCAGGGGTCATGTGATAAAAATACTTTTATATATTTTGTTCAGATTTATCACCATCCAGCGATGTTGTTTTTGACGGCCATAAATCTATTCCAATTTAACTAAAAGAGTCAGAGTACTACACTCACCATTTCACCAAATAAACCTCACATCAATGAATCACATTCCGAATCATAAACCTTTTGTTTTTCACCATCGACTGATTTACGACCATCACACAAGTACAGGCGCTGTTTATCTCAAACTGTGGCTATTCTCAAAAGCTAATGAGCGAGAAAAGCGCTATAAAGGATCCATAGACCGATGACGTAAGGGTTGCGACCATGACGAAGCGAAAGACCCTAAAGGCATTGACTGTACCCACTTCTGATATGAGATTAGTGGGCTAAACGTATAGGGGACGGAGTATGGCTTGATATTCTAACTTCATGATTGCGAATAGTTCCACAGTCGCATAAGTTATTAGTTTTTATACTTTTTAATTACCTGATAATTTTATATCCTTAAATTGAAAATGAAGAAAAATTTTGAACCTTCATCATTTTTTACAAAGTACTTACTACTAGGGAACAGAACCGGTTGTCAATTATATTATTAGTCGTTCATTTTATAGTACTACTAATTCATTCTCTAGTGTCTTTCTCTTGAAACACCAAAAACATCTCTAAAACACCTAGCTATTACTATACCCGAGCGATAATAAATGACCAGAACACACAGCACAAGAATTTTGGCATCTAACCCTTTACATCATGTCATTCGAGTTCCGCTCAAATGTCAACATAACGCTCGCTGAAGACACAGTACACACTCACGAATCGAATGGCCGACATCAAGCTATCGTATTTCTGCTCCCTTTAAGTCAACTACATCAGATTGTTAGCCGATGCAATTTGCAGGAGTCAACTGGACGAAATAGGATATTGTAATTGTTGGAAGCGTTGGCTTAGCGATCTATTTGGCTCTGTAATCTTTTTAAGCTGGAATGGAACTTACTTACCTATTGCTGTGAGTTGTTCTGAAGTTTGGTATTAGGTAGTTCGAATTCAGTATTTTAGAGATGTTTGAAATTCTTCTTTCATGAAAGAAGATTTGGTCGAAATCGCACAATTTTTACACCTTTTTTCTTGGGTGTTGTTTTTAGTACTTGACTTTAGCTTTCGAGGAATGTGATACTAATACTTGGAAAAACATAGTTAGTCGTGCTAGTTTCAACCCCAACCATTTCCATCTAATTCCTTTCAGGATAAAACAACATGAACTTTTCACGCTCATCTCACATAAAATTACTTGTGACACCATAGTTGGTATCACACAGTTGACTGATGACGTCACCACGCAAATATACGGCCGCGCATAAAATTCTATTTGCCAATTTGTTATTTTCACTTCGGGTCGTGACGGGAATGTATGGGGGATGTACTGTATGAACATTTAAGAACGTCTCCAGTCGCGTTACTCCCAGCGGATATGACCGCGCCGCGTGACGAATGCTGCGTCGTAAGTAATGCTGGACTTATAAATTATGGAATCGACATTATCGACTGAATTTGGGGTTTAGGAACTGTATTTAATAATGTATTGGGATACCAGAATAACTGGGATTGGTTGAATTAGTGTTGGTTATGTGTAAAGCAGAAATTGTGTCTTAGCTGGATTCTTTGTAACTGATACATGAATTTTAATTGGCACATATATGGTTGTACATTATAATTATGAATAAAAGGTATAAGAGAACTAACTATTACAGATATTATCATGAGTAAGACCTAAACATTTTTTTTCCTCTTTCGATTCCTTTCCACGTTTAGAAGTAGACCACCGAAATTTACTTCAGTTTGTCGTCATTTTGGGTCTAAAATTCTAAGCTTAAGAGTAATTTCTAAACGACAATACTAGCATTAATATTATTGCCTAAATTTAAGCCACAAGTTGCTAACTAGAATTACTATGCAATCAGAGACCTCGCTGCCATCTACATAACGCACGAATACAGCCTCGTATTTGGTTGATTAGGTTCAACGTTCACTGAGGTCTATTGAACTAAATTAAGCTGGTTCAATATACCACAAATTAATACCTATGTTATTACGTAAGTCGCTATTTGTGACAATATTATGTAGTTGGGATACACTTGCAAATGTTTGAGTAAATTAGTTGAATATAACTTTTTAAATGCTATAATTAAGTCATTATTTCACTGTTAACTAACATAGTTTAAGCTACCTATAATAATAAAAAAATCCTGTTCACTTGAATTTAAACAGTTTTATGTACATTCTGATTTTTTATATATGCCTCGTTGGCCTAGTGGTTCTAAGCGCGACTGCTACGCTAGAGGTCTTGGGTTCGATTCCCAAGTCGACCAAGGTGTTATTGGGTTTTTCTATGAAATTCTCAGTAGCAGGTCGGAGTTTGGATTTGTGCCCGGTTAGTGGCAATAGGCTCGCCCCCTATTACATGGGACCTAAACATACCGGCGAACTGTAGGTGTACATTGGTACACCTCTGCCTAACCCTTCGGGGATACAGGCGTGATGGTATGTTTATGTTATGTTATGGTGATTTTTTATTTTATTCCCTATTTATAGGTTGTCTGAAAGATATCGCTATTAGCGATAAGACCGCCATTGTACGCTTTACTGTTAATGTACTTTATTATTATGTTTTTAATGGTGTACAATAAAGAATATTCTATTCTATTCTATGGTGAACATTTCTGTATCACTACGCTACCCCTGCAATCAACAATATTTTTTACGTTTTAAGTAATTCTAATCCAGTTAGAGTAATTTTATCAAAGAAAAGGCAGAAAATAGGTTTTTTAAATAAATATTATCATTTCCAGTATCCTAGATCAATGGCAAACAATTTCGATATACGATACATCGAAGCCAATATATTTACGATCGTATTTTACTTCTGTGTTTATGTGTGATTACCTGCCACTCGTAAACCCTTATTTACTTTAACATACCGTATATAATAATATAGCCTTTTGATTCTTCGAAGAAAATTCTGACGTCAATACCTAATGAAAATCTAGGATCCTATTTAGTGGAGTGAGTTTTGAGAAGTCGGGTCAATGACAAGATTGCTTTAAAAAAAACCCTGCCTATCTTATAGTTTAAAATTTAAATGAAAGTTACTTATTTTTTATTTTTAGCCGTTAATGTCCCACTGCAGGTCAAAAGCCTCCCTTTCCTTCTTCCAATACAAATGAAAGTTGTACTATTAAAAATATAAACTGAATAATATGAACCGTTAATGAATCCAATCGATTTGTTCAGACTTATTATATATTATAAATTTAACAAAAAATAAATCGAAATTCTGGTTACAACCGTACTAAAATATGAAGTTGGAATCAAAATCTATCAACAATTGCTTTTCTTCTTTAGGACTATGCAATATTTGGTTTTTAGTTGCGTAACCCCTATAGATTCGATTCACCTACTTCTAAGTTAAATGTACTTCCAATAAATTCTCAGAAATGACATACAGGTTACCTCATATACATATTGATATGTTTACACAAACGAAGCCGTAGATAATGGACTGCTAGTTGGAATATATCCCTATTATATAAGGTAGGTCAATATCAAATTGGGTGATAATATTACAAACCATATTCTCCATAGGACTACACGAATCAGTGTCTAATGTTTTTCGCAAATAACATTCATTTAAAAATCAAGACTTTTTTTGTAACATAATTCTTTTATGTTGGCAATACAATACGACTACAATATTAATAGAAGAATTGAACTGTTATAGAATCTAAAAAAAAAAAATTGTAGTTTTTTTAGGATTATTAAAAATTACTTAATTTAAAACATAACGACTTAGATCCTAAAAATATGAGCTAATTCCATTTCCAAGTTTCAAATTAGACCATAAGCGACTGACATCACAAATCCAATTTAATTTTATCAAGAAAACCCAAACTCACCCTCATGAAATTTCCTAAATAATCACTATATTACTAAACCAACACTGTTCCGAATTTATTAAAAGAGCACCCGCTGTTTATATTTGAAATATACCTTCTGAAATTCCCAGCGGTCCTTATAATTTATTTGAGAAAGGCTTGAAGATTACGCGTTAATGGAGGTAATACATAACCCCCTGCAAGCCATACCCGGTCGACGTGGAATGTGACGTCACACTCGGTCACACCTATGTGGCAATGTGACGTAGTGTAAGGAACTTTTATCTTTAATGTTTTAGATTATGCGTTATTAAAAGCTTATTTTCGCTTGAAGTTTTAATAGCTGTTAAAGTCATTTAGATTTATTGGAGTGTTTTGCTCCGTTTGGGAATGGAATGGAACAACAATAGTTTTGCTTGTTGTGTAGTTTTTGACCTAGTTTAAGTGTTTTGCGCAATGGATAGGTCTTTGGCTTATGACCTAATAATAACAAATGTAACTTCTTTAGGACGAAATACTCTTCCCTTATGAATACCGCAGTAACTTTGATTGTGGAATGAGTTAAGGTCTAGCTTTTGTAATATGTTTTTTTAGGCTCCCGTGCATCAAAAAAGTTTTGCTTGTTGAGAGATAAATCATGACATGTGTGGTTAAACATGTGTGTTAAACAATCTGCTAAGTACCGACACCTGTTTCAAATAATTTACTTACTAAATATAACAAAAAAAATATCTCCAGATGGGTTCTGATTTTGTAACCTTGTGCCTATATAATATATAATTCTGAAACCTAAAGTTTTCTACTAAATTTATTTTCAGTACATAACACTCATAACTAAAATAGCGCAGACGTTGTCTATGTATAATTAAGATAAAGTATAGATACTTTCTAAGGTCGTTTATTTTAGTACACAGTTAGAATATTTATTGTCTATTTATAGCAGAATTTTATGCTGTTGTTTTAAAATGTAATATAATTTGAACATGTCATGTCTAGACAGTATTTTAGTATCCCTGTTTGTTTCTTTGTATTGATTTTGTAATAAATTATTTTAGATAGCGTTCGACGGTTTGAATGAAGCTATCAAGTTTATTTCTAGTCACGTTTAATGTAAAGTTTGCATTAAGTTGTTAAGTCCTTGTTTAAGTATGCTGTCAGAAATTTTAACATGTTTTTTTACAGTTAATCTATTTCGTTTTAAAATATTTTCATAATGTTACCAAATTATTTCAATACACAAATTCGATATTTTCTAAAATATAATCTTGGTCTGTTAACGTATATGTAGTAAAAGTTTTTTTTTTTCTAATAAAAACCTGTCAAATGTAAAAAGCATTGGAAGGATTTTTGAAATACAAATGTTTGAACTAAATGCCTTTTAACTTCAGTCTTTAAGATAAAATTTAACTGTTGTAATCGTTTGTCCCGACAGCAATTTAATTGGCTATAAAACTGTCGGTGACAATCTTGAGTCCATAAAGCAGTGTTGACGTTAGACGAATCAATTCAAAGTTAACTTTGTAAGAAAACTTTCTAAGTGGCAAGTGGCAGTTAGGTGGTTGACTGTTCGAAGGTTCAACGGTCAAACACCTTGGCGATCTGTCAGTTTTCAGGATCAAATACATTTTAAAAGGTCTGCAATGTAATTGTAATTCAAATAATTTGTAAATGTAATCCTTTTTTTCATATAAGACAAGAAGCTTGATTCTTTTTCCACGTTCTGGACAACAATAGCTCAGGATCAGGAAAATTGGAGGAATGAAAGGGAGGTCTTTGCCCTGCAGTGGGACAATAATGGCTTAAAATAATAATAATAAGACAAGAAGCCAGGTCAAATTAAGTTTGGGTAAGGCACAAGTAGTCAAATGCTGGTTTACAATAATATACCTACATTAACAGTATCCCTACGTATTTACAAAACTAGTTTGAAAGAACTATAACCACAAAGGTATATCTATCATATATATCCGCTATCTTAAAAGTCCCGATAAAAAACCGTCCATGTATCTCTTTCCTTTGATAAAAAATTTAGTAGCTTTATTTGGCGGATAGTCCCAAGAGAAATATTGGTTTTACGTGACAAATGCGATCCGTGGACCCATGAAAATATACTACGCGTTTGATATATCGAGAAACCGAGACTCGGGGAAACGATGCATTGTTTTGTATTTACGTCACAGATACATTTTTTAGCTCTGTGGCTCTGTGAATAAGTTAAGGTTACCTGTTCTGAAGGCAGTGGGGAAGGTGTTACTTTTCCATCTATGTTTTTCAGAAGTCAAGGTTATGCAATGAAAAACAGTATTGTGGTATAATGCCGTTATTTAGCTTTCTATTCTTATTCTCTTTTTTTTTTTTTTTTTTTTCTTTAGCACATTTTTCAAAGTCATTACTTGCATAGTTATTTTATATTCTTCTTTATTTAATTCTTATTTTGTATATTTCTTTGGATTATTTGGAAGAGTTTTACAACGCAAAGCAGAAACATATCAGTATAACATTTTCCCACATTTAGACATACTACTTGTATGTCTATATTAAGACAACCACAAAAATCGTAACCTAAATTACAATTCTGGTATCTATTCCCAAATTTATTAAAACAGCACCAACTTATAAAAAATCTCGTTAATTTAAACTTAAAAGATATGACGGTACCAACACTCCTTGAATTACGACTGTCCTTAATTAAAAATCAGTGAGTCAATTTAAAATGCATTTCCGATTCTATTTACGGGTGAAGGTAGTGACCTGAATCTTGTGGACTCTGCAAAGATTATATTAACGCCGCCGCTTCAGCTCGAGTGCTATTTGCGTCTAAAAGTGAATTTACGACGTAGCAAAGAAAGCCAAGAAATAGGTATTTGAGTGCTTTCATAAAATTTACATATTTTTGTTAAATCTGTCTTGATAAATAGTAATAATAAATTGAATTCGCTGCTTTTTGTGTTTTGGTAATGTTATTTGAATATTTTGTGGAAAAGATTGGAATAAAGTAGATATTTATATTTTAAAGGGGCCGTTAATTCTGTGAAAGTGGACGGTATTTCTGCCAAGCCTTTTTTACGAAATTTGAGTACGGTTTATTTACATTACTATTTGTACCTAACCACGTAAGGCACGCTGACAGGCTCTAATAGCTCAAAGGTTAGTAAATATGTATTATAATCCAACAAAAACATAAAACGAACCGCTTCCGACGTTGCCATAGCAACCAACACAAACCAAAGACGGCTCACAATGGTATTAATCTGTTATAATCAAACTCGTTACATTTAAGGGGAATGCAAATTGGATGTTTCTGTTCATCCCCAATTTACCGATGATGGTATTTTATTAGCTCCAATGACAAGGGACGCCTATCGGTATTTATCGAGCAACGATCCGACCTAAGGCAACAGCCAAGAATTTCCCAAGGGTCATTTATTTAAACGCACGTTACGTGACGTTAGTGGACTAAAGTTGTTTTACGATGTCATGTGGAATACCAAACTGTAAGAAATACGGATTACTAGGGAATGTGGTACAAAAAAAAAATTACTTATTTTTTCGTCCTGTGTAGTATCGCTACAATTTTTGTGTTGTCTCCAGAGAGTTATAAAATGTATCGAAACAATTTGGAATCTGTTTATTCATTTCTACAGGGTGCTAAGTAACCCCTGTCCGAACCGAAAGGGTCATAGAGGATTCACAATCACATGCCCAAATAAAATATCAAATTTGCAAAATTCAGGACAGAAACAATAATAATGGATTTTGAAATAACCATTTTTTGCCCCGAAATTCCCTAAATTTGAGAATAAAACAAAAACTACAACACCAATTTCGTCGGTATTTTTGGGGGCCTTTTGTTTGATAATTAGGTATCATCTGTGACAACGCCGAAACTCTCTCTCGATTCTTGAGAAAATTAAAATTTTTAGGTTATATTTTTTTTTCTTTTTTTTTTCCATTTTTTTTCGACATTTTTGTAATCAGATATCGATACCTAACAACACCTTAACGGATCGGACGGAGGTTTCTTAACACCCTGTATACTAATTTTAATGAAGTTTGAGAATTTTATTATAATTTTGAAAAAAACGAAGAAATCTAAAACTAAGAGGTTTATTGCATGCAAAAAATAAACATAAATCACTTACGAAGTATTTTACATTAAAGAGCAGCAAAATTCAAATATGTTTTTTTCTTTGTTATATTCGAAAAGCAGTTTGTAACGAATAATGGAATAATGCGATTTAAAAACAAAAGATTTAATGTTACTATAATGGTATTCATTTTATTTTCCAGCAACAGGTGTTTTTAGTTTTATGTGTTTAATAAAGATGTTATTCGTTCCTTTGCAAAGTAAATAGCTACTTTAATGTCTTCGGTAAGTTGTGATTTAATTTTAACCGATGTGATAACACTTATTGAATCTTAGGTTGTAATAGTTTATAATGTAATAATATACCTACAGATTATCATTATCAAATTGATATTTATCATGTGTAGAGTGACCTCTACGTGAATTTTTTTTAGGAGTATTTCATAACCAAATATGAAAATTCGTAATCAATGTACAAATATATATATACTTAACATACTTATGTAAATTTTTTAGTTTGCAAACATCGGATCAACAATCACACGCCCAAATGAAACCCCTACAAAAAAGTTTCCCTGTATCTACAATTTGGAATCAATATAAATACGTAAAAAGACATGAGCCCACGCGTGCAAAGGATAATCTCGCTTCCGACTCGTTGGCTGTCAAAGTTTTTCAGCAATATTGTTACAAATACCCTTGAAGCGAGATTATACCTACCTATATAATGAAAGTGGATTGAATATAGGTACGTACTTTGTGTGTTACTACACTATGACTGATTTTTTTGACTGATGGAGATATAAGTAATAAAAATAATATAAATATAGGTACCAATAATAAATTATATATAAATGTAGAATAAATAAATGTTATTGCAAGTGAATAATTTATGTAGAATAACATTGTTAATATAAGATTTATGCCAAATTATTGTGCTACTGCTGTTATTTTTATGTTTCTATAATGACATGTTTAATATATTAGAATAGATACATTTATAGACATAATTAGATTTGTGGTCTGTGATATAATTATAAATAATAATAAATACAATAGTGTTAAATAAGTACTTGTAACTACATTAAATAAAACAAATTTGTATATCTGTATAGATACAATGTGGCGAACTGATACATTATGTTTTTCTACCATCAATTGTTATATACCTTCATTGACAAATAAACGATTCGTATCTGTTATCGAATTTCTGAGGCTCAACATAAAAATAATTATATATAATATTTAAATAAATTGAACAACCCTTTTAAAATGCGGGAATTATCGCCCTTTATTAGTATAAAGTAACAAAATTTGAGCCCTATTACTTACTACTTTTTTTTTTACAATTGCCATAAAAAGGGAAAACAGTCGAAGCCTCTTTCCCGGTACATACTATTTGAGGTCGACGCAAAATGTTTGAAATTAGGATCTCAATTAAATAGTTGACCAGGGTTTAGGGAAATTGAATACCTAGAATCTAGATCTTTTAGAATCTCATTCAGATTGTGGGTTCATTTCACACTAATTTGTGGTTAGATTGTCCTTATTTTGTCCTATATTAAAACTTCTAACTTGTCGAAACCAGGTACAGATTATCCAACCACTTTTGTGCAATCGCAATGATTACTGTCCATCGTTTTGATTTTGAAAGCCTCATTGCAGTAAGACGAGGTGCTTAGGTGCTATTTTGATGCCATGGGATAATTTTTTAGGGAAGATATCAAATTATTGACGAATTACTATCAATTTTGGACGGGCCTGTTGGTCTATTGTTTATTCGTTTGTGTGATGAGCAAGATCATTTGTTCTGTGTCTGGGTGTGATTGATCTATAATATGTATGTATTTAGAAATATATAAGAATGTTTATCAGTGGTCTGGTTACCATAACACAAGCTCTGCTTAGCTTGGGATCAGATAACCGTGTGTGATTTGTCCCGGAGTATTATTATTATTATATTTGATTACTAAATTGACAACTTTTTTAACACAACTTCTAAACTATTTGATGAAATTACATTAATTCATCACAGTAGCTCCACGAACATTAGCCTGCAGTTTATCATGCGAGTTACAAGGCCACACAAGTTTGACAGACTCGCTTCACGATATGCATAAACAATTCCAAAGTTTCTTCCGTGTATGTTGTGTCTATACTATGTTGTTTGAAATCGTGACTGTGGAAGAAACTATGCGGAAACGTTGCTTAAAAAAAAGGCTTGCTTTTTACGATTTGTAATATGTATTTATTGAGGCAACCGACTTTTTTATTTCTTTCTGCCGGGCCTGTTGGTCTAGTGGTTAGTGACCCTGACTGCTATACCGGAAGCCGTGGGTTCGATTGCCACTCAGGACAAATGTTTGTGTGATGAGCACGATCATTTGTTCTGTTCTGGGTGTAATTTATCTATAATATGTATGTATAAATATATAAGTAAGTTATCAGTTGTCTGGTTACCATAACACAAGCTCTGCTTAGCTTGGGATCAGATAACCGTGTGTGAGATGTCCCGGAATATTATTATTATATTATTATTTCTCACTTGACTTGACATTATTAAAATGAGTAGGCACTTATTTACGAGCTGTCCCTTAGCTAATAAATTCATACATCTTTGAGAAATATGTGTTTAAAATGTAACTAATACAGTATCAATACTAACATATTATAATATAAGCACGCTGGTATATTTAAGTAATTATAAATGCTTACCAGCGGGATTTAATTTAATACCCACACATTTATTGTATGTTCCACATCACATTCTACATCCTTTAGTGTATTATCATCACAAGTACAGGTTTGTCCTGAACACTCAAAGGATTCTGAGTATTTTTTTTTATATAACCTTCTAAGTGTCCCACTGCTGGGCAAAGGTCTCCCCCGTCTGACTCCAGACATTCCTGTCTCGAGCCACATGACAGAAGCGATCGATGTCATCCCGCCACCGTCTCCTCGGCCTGCCTCGTCTGCGAGTTCCTGCATTAGGGACCCACTCTTTAGCTATTTTTGCCCACCTGTCCGGAGTCATACATTCTGAGTATTTAAGATCAATATTATTATACTGCATAATATAACACAAAATCAATATAAAACCCTAACAGGTATAATGTATACATAATTATGGTGGGTTAATTTCGCTGTTACATAATAAACACTATCAGAAAAAACTTAAGTCTGTCCTCGCGTTTAAGTTCAAAGCTCTAATTTACATTTAAACAATATTAATTGAACTGAGTTTTGGCAAATCAATCACAATCATTGATCGGATCACGAATAACTAAGGAACGCAGTTTTTGAGGTACACTAAACGGTGAAATCGTACCAAAATAGTTGTATATAAGTTCATACACACGCTAAAAGTTCTAAGGCGTACACGATAAAGCCCTTAGATCGCATAAAAGCTTCGCCTAATAGGGTTTATTATGAAGCCTTCAGTTAATTAACATCGCTATACATTCGCACGTATAGGCCGCTATTTAGTCAAGTGTGAAATTGGTGGAAATAGGTGCTCGGATCGGCGGTGTATTAATTTGACTGTTTGGAAAGGAATTATGGTCTTCATTTGTTTTTGAAGTAATTGTTATTTATAGTTGTTTTGTTTTTAATAATTTACGTTTATAAATTGATATGCCAGTTTCACTCATGATAGAAGAAGGATTCGATAGATTAGCTTTTTAGGTTTCTTTCTCAAAAAGGCGTTTTATTATAATCTAATTTTACATCGAATGTGCGTATGTATCTTAGATGTTATATTTATGGTAAGCACGTTGAAATGATTTTCTCCGTTTGCCTTGCAGACCAAGGTCGAATGATAATAATGTTTTAAAGCATAGAATCATAATTGTATTTAATTAACAGGAAAGTAAATCATTTGCCTAACCCTAAACTGCGTTGGGGTTGACTTCCAATCTCGCTGCGTTAACTCAACAGGAAAGTTAACAAAATATTGAATTAATTTTATTGGGTTGCAGTCATTTCACTTAAATTGAGCTTAAGCAATGAGTACTTTAGGATTTATCAGTTTCTGCAGAACATTACACATGTTTCAAATATCAAAAAAAAATCATTATGAGATTTTTTTCTGTATTTTGCAATTGTTTTTTTTATTTTTCATCTCATTTCCGCGTATTGGTAGCAAACTGTAGACACATCAAAGTAAACGTGTGCACATTGTACATACATCTGCACATACCTAGGTACACACACCTTTTATACAGAACCTGCCAACAAAATATTTTCATTGGCCCAATTGATTGCAATCCGTATCAGTTCACTTTAAAAGCAGGCTTTTTCTGTTAAATCGCGTTTAATGGGCCGCTTGAATAAATCAACGGAGATATGCACACCTATATTGTATTTGTATGACACGATACAATTTGTCGGAACTATTTTTAATATAGGTTTTATTGAGTATTAAACCCATTTAATTAATATAAACACTTTTAATTGTAAACAACTTTTTTTAAGAAAAAAGGATTTCTAGTACCTTTTTTACTGAGCTATGATTTTTAGCATAATAATTTGTCTACATGCTGACGTCACCCCGTAGGTACTTTCTGTGAAAAATTGAATCTCTATGTCAGCCAAGTTCGTCAATCGAACGAACATGAAAACATTTGAGGACTACTCTTGTTTAAGGAAACTCTTGATACAAATACATACATTAAAGTAATTTCTGTGTTGGACCTATATCCTGACTGGCCTGTTGGTCTAGTGGTTAGTGACCCTGACTGCTATACCGGAGGTCGTGGGTTCGATTCCCACCCAGGACAAATGTTTGTGTGATGAGCACGATAATTTGTTCTGTGTCTGGGTGTAATTTATCTATAATATGTATGTATTTAGAAATATATAAGTATGTTTATCAGTTGTCTGGTTACCATAACACAAGCTCTGCTTAGCTTGGGATCAGATGACCGTGTGTGAGTTGTCCCGGAATATTATTATTATTATTATATCATCATCTGCCTAGCCTTTTTCCCAAGCTATGTTGGGTTCGTATGAGTTGGACCTATATAAACGGATTTAATACCAACCTGAAATTACAGTACGTTTTCCTTTGTTAACTCACAATACATAAGTTTAAAGGCAACACTTTTAAATTCCAAGTGCTCTAGCTAGAACAAAACTAAAAGAAATTGCACTTAAGAAAATATGAGTCACAAACACTTCTGAAACTGTACGATACATTACCCTCAAAGTGGGTTCCACAAAGTTCCTAGCTATCTATTTACTTTAAGACTATAAACAACATCAGTAGCAACTTTAATCACAACCCGCTATTAAGTTTTCCGCAAGGAAATAATGCTTCATTAAAATTTTAACGCGGCGGTTTAATTTTCTATACGAGAAAGGATTTTAATGAACCGTGGTACGAGACAAGAGCTTTAATCTCCTGCTTTTTGCTTTATGAGTTATGTAGAATAACTTACTGGCGAGTAGTGGCTTGTGGAATGTTTTTTTATTGTTTTGTAATTAATTATGAGTATATTGGTATTTGTTTTCAGCCAGTTGTAATGTCATGACGTTTTTTTCTTGTTCTCAATTTAAATCTATTTGTTTCTTTGCTATTTCATTTTGTATATTTGAGACGCCTCCCGTCTTTTCGATTTTTAAGTATACATTATTAAATAAGTAATAAATAAATAACATCACATACATTGCTCTGAACCCAAAGTAAGTAGCTAAAGCACTTGTGTTATGGCATTCAGAAACTACGAAGGTACCACAAACACCCAGACCCGAGGCAATGTAGAAAAGTTGGTTTCTGCATTGACCCGTCCGGGGCTCGAACCCGGGACCTCAGAGCTAGCGCCACCTTGAAACCGGTGCTCACGCCACTCGACCACGGAGGTCGTCAATGGAGTTATTATTTTTGATGTTTTTTTTTTTATATTACTTAAAACAGGAATGTTGCCTTTACACTATTTCATTGTAAGTGCATATTAGAATCTAACCATACAATATTATATCAAGAGTTTCAAAATTTAATTTCAAAGCGGCGAGAGCAATGAACTTTATCAGACTTTTCCCTCCAAGTGAGTAACAAACTTCGCAAGGTTCGCAAAGTCTATTGTATATAAAGGAAGCTAGAACTATTACATGTAAGTAGTAAAGTTGTGTACGATATGGACTGGAAATTAATCTAGACGGAAATTGCGGCGACTGCCGTCCAATCTTTTCAATTGAAAATATTTGGCAGACGAGGAGTCGTTTACTGTGACCTCATATAGTTTCCGGTAGGCTACAGAGAATAATACTACATGTATAAGTTATTTAATTATATGTGTGGTATATCTGATAACTGTTGAATGAATAATTTTTAAAGTGATTTTCTGGATCAGTAAAAACCTTGAAATTACTGATTGTTCTCTACATGGGAAGAGGTCTTGTGAAGTTGTGATAATAATTTGGAAAGGGAGGTTTTATTATAAATATTGAAATGACTGATTATCTAAGGCATACTCAGAAATGTTTTCTACATCGTTTAATATCAGAACAAGATTAGTAAAAATAAAAAATTAATTCCACATTGAAAATAAAAAATAACTTAACCCGATAAACTCAAAATAAATCTTATTTAGAAAATAGTTAAGCCTTTTTCTTACAAATTGTCTGAACAAGGAGCTAAGATTAAAATTAACCTACTACTAGCAGATTACCCCGGGGAGTCTGTTTCCTCGCTATAAAGCTGAAGATTCAAGGCATATTAACCTTATCTCCAGAGGTCTGTTTATTATAATTTTATAGGGATTTGTAAAGTAATACCTTAATAGTAAATTAAATGGTTAATTACAAATCTAATTTAATAGAGCTACAGTTTTTTAGTTGGAAAGAAGATTAAGAGATTAGTCTCATAATCGGATATAAAAAAAAAGCTTATTGGCCAATGCTCGAAAAAGGTTTTATTCTACTTAATTTTACAAAATTGTATCTAAATATGTTTAAAAAATTGGGTGACGACTGTACATTTAAGTGCAGATTCCCTGACAAGTTAAAATTACCTTCTATGAAGACTGAACTGTACCGAAGGAACTGTTACCCAATGTGCATAAGAATTTATAACAAACTACCATCTCACATTAAGAACTTACCAATGACTAAAGGGGAATGCCAAGTCGCCATAGTAATTTAGGCCCTCTGTGCACACAAATATAAAATAATAATAATAATAGGGAGCAATTCTAACAATTAATTAGTAATAGAAATGATTTACAAAGAACTTAGCATTTCAAAGTTATTTAAGATTCTTATAGTCCATCTTATATACTGCAGTTTATGTCGCCAGTGTCGTCATGAGTAGCGGGAACAGAATCCATAATCAGGCCGTGGTCGTCAGGTATAGGAGAATCGTCAGAGTCAGTATTTATAGCGAAAAGTAGTCAATTTAAACCGCAATAAACATAAGCAAGTAACCGCAATGGAGTGGCTTCTACTTAATTACTTTTCTCTATGCTAGAAGCAATGATTTTGATATTTACGCTTAGACTATAGATAACTATAGACCGATAGTATCGCTAGTTTTCCTTCGTGCCAAGCGAGAGCACTTTTTGTGTTTCTAGTACATTCGTTTACTGATTTAAAGTTATTTTTCGCGCAACGACAGACTTATATGCGAAAATATCGATGGTTTCGACATTGTTAGGATAATATTAGGGTTTTAGATAGTTTTATTAAAACGGCGCGCTCCGTCTTGATACAAAATTTACCATAAAACTAGTTCATACTAGTGCTCACGGTTCATACACTGATAGGCTCACTCTTTAGTTTGTTATCTATACTCTAAGTATTTACGTATTTCGTCAACTGACAGTGACAAGTAAAACTTTGACATAGCAATAGGAAGTTGCCATAAAAAGTTTTTATAGATAGATATATTTTTTGAAAAGGTCGATTTATAGATATATTTTTTTATTAATAATTGGTATTATAATTATTATTAAAAGATATTTTAAGGAATTAGATAGGTATAATGTATGTTTGCTGGGAAGAAAATGAACGGTTTTTAATAATAAACGAAAAATAATTATTCTGATTAGTTACCTGCCAACATTTTTTTGGAAAGGCAACATTTGAAACTCATGTTATGTTCAAGTTCCGTTAGTTTAGTCGTTATAATGTTTAATATTTATGAAAAAATGTTACCGACATGCACAGACTAATGAATACGTGGCAGACATTTAAAAAATACCAACATATTTTTTTTGTAAAACGAATCTCTTGTGCAATTCTGGGCCTAGATTCGTCATTCCCCTTTAGGAGAACTCTGCAAAAGTGGCTTATTAACAAATGTTTTTATTCACTTAAGGAATATTTCCAAGTAAATTAGCCAATTCTACTGAGTGAATATTAATAATAATACATATTATAAATAAATATTGATATATAATGGATATAAAATAATTGCAATAAATAGATTTTGATTATAATAAAGTGTAAGATGTCTAAATACATATTCCAACTATGTTATTACATTGTATGAAATATTAGTGTAAGACCTATGTAATAGTTCTGTAAATTTGCATGTCGTTATTAAATGACAAAATATGCTGAACCGATAGAAAGTAAGAACCATCTGTAAGTACCATATTTTACGCAAATAAATCTTTGAATCTTTGAATCTTTAACATTACCTAACTTGCCATGCTTGACAGAGAACACCAAAGTGTATGCAACCACGGGTACACAGTAAGTTGATGATAAAATAATGTTTTCAATGTCTATACCTGGGTATTTTATAAAATCTGGCCTGTTGGTCTAGTGGTTAGTGACGCTGACTGCTATACCGGAGGTCGTGGGTTCGATTCCCATCCAGGACAAATCTTTGTGTGGTGAGTACGATCATTTGTTGTGTCTGAGTGTAATTTATCTATAATGTGTATGTATTTAAAAATACATAATTATGTTTATCAGTTGTCTGATTACCATTACACAAGCTCTGCTTGGGATCATTTAACCGTATGTGAGTTGTCCCGGAATATTATTATTCTTAATCAAAGTATGTTTCTACAAAATTAATAAGTTAGATCCTAACAATATGAACTGGACATTAGGTGTTAGAACAGACAGTTGCACCAGTTCAATATATTATTACTATTGCGCTGAAACTTGTAAGACTGTGAACCAAAACACGAATATTGGTATACAATACTATATGTTATAGAACTGATATTCATTAGTTTAGAATTTGCCTAAACTATGTATATGACAAGCAGGTATGTCTACTGAGAAAGCTACCACAACGGCCATTTATGAAAATAGAAAAAAAAACCGTTTATGTTTTTATTTAATTAGTTGCGTGCTTGTGTACAGTGACGAACAAAAATATGTATACACTCTCCAATTTTTAATTAATTTTCTCTTCAATTCTAGATTAGTATAATATAAGGGTTATGAAGAAATTATTGAAAACAGTTCCGTAATAACATGTTTTTCTTTTCGAGTTTCAACACAAATATGTCGCTCAACTTGTTATACAATTTCGCTATGTGTATACATATTTTTGCTCGTAAATGTACCTGTGTAAGGAAAAGAGTCCGTATTTGAGTGATTTTAATTGTATGAAAAACAATTACATTGTCCCTTAGTTTTTTTGGACAATAAACAGGGGGGCCCGCTATTTTAACTCAGTGAGTGGTACGGGACGAGAGCACGAAACCAATCCAACTGCAGCGTGGTGTGAGACAGGGAGACGTTATTTCTCCGAAACTGTTCACAAATGCGTTGGAGGACGTCTTCAAGCTCTTGGACTGGAACGGGTTCGGCATCAATGTCAATGGCGAATACATCACTCACCTTCGTTTTGCCGATGATATAGTGATTATGGCGGAGTCGCTGGAGGGGCTCAATACTATGCTCAGCGACCTCAGTATCGTTTCCCAACAGGTGGGTCTTAAAATGAACATGGACAAGACGAAGATCATGTCCAATGTCCATGTCGCACCTGTACCGGTTGTTGTTGGGAATGATACTCTCGAAGTTGTCGACCACTACGTCTATCTTGGACAAATAGTTCAATTAGGCCGGTCCAACTTCGACAAAGAGGTCGCCCGAAGAATCCAACTCGGATGGGCAGCGTTCGGGAAACTACGCGACATCTTTTCGTCCAAAATTCCGCAGTGTCTGAAGACGCAGGTCTTTGACCAGTGTGTGTTGCCAGTGATGACATATGGCTCTGAGACGTGGTCGCTAACGGTTGGCCTTTTGGAGAGGCTCAGAGTCACTCAACGAGCTATGGAGAGAGCTATGCTCGGGGTTTCTTTGCGCGACAGGATCCGGAATACGGAAATTCGCCAAAGAACTAGAGTTACCGACATAGCTCGAAGAATATGCAAGTTGAAGTGGCAATGGGCAGGCCATATCGCTCGAAGAACCGATAACCGCTGGGGAAGAAAGGTTCTCGAGTGGCGACCATGAACCGGAAGACGCAGCGTTGGCAGGCCTCCCACCAGGTGGACCGACGATATCGTCAAAGTTGCGGGCACCCGGTGGATGCAATTGGCGAGTTGTCGTTCATTGTGGCGTTCTAGGGGGGAGGCCTTTGTTCAGCAGTGGACGTCTTCCGGCTGATGATGAGTGGTGGGTTAATAAAAGTTCCAGTGTACTTGTTTTTGTGCCTAATTTTCGTATTTAGATAATTTTAGTTTAATGACAATGTACACCTACTTACCACTGTTGTCATTGTAGGATTGCAAGGAACTGTTTTTATCTGAATACGTAAAATTAGGCACAATAACAAGTACACTGGAACGTTTATTAACCCGCCACTCACTGACTTAAAATAGCGGACTCGGGCCCCAGCTTGGTTACGACTGCCTTACGTGTTAAGTAAAAGTCTCGTATATTATTCAAACAGGACAATTATTTCTTAAATGAAGGCTTGTGTTAAAAGCTAACGTTGTTATTATTTTATGCTTTATATTTCAAGAGAATTTTGTTACTAATTACTGTCAAAGTACCAGTTCGTTACTTGGCGTTAATTAACGTACAAACACTGTTATTACGTACTTTGATAGTCACTAAACAAATACACACCTTTTGAGTAGTTTGTGTTAAATAATAAAGTTGTTTATGATTTCATTATACCACTGTTGGACACAGGTACCTATTTGTATAGAGATGGAACAACCATTGATTGACGATTATAAAATAATTTCTGTTTGCAATTTAGGTTATCTTACGATTTTTTAGATACTTACGAAGTACGGTGTAAGCATCACCTTTTGACAAATTATTGTATAAGGTACTTATATAATAACTACATGTTTATGCTTCTAGGTTTTTACTACTAGATTCAAACCTACAACTGTGTGCATAATATTCCGGTAACGCTACAGTAAGGCCACCACGACATTCGTTGTTATTTTTCCCTAAAACATTTCCCCTATAAATATTTCCACTCGCATCCCAAAACACATATAAAGTACTGGCACAATCTACGCAGCGTGTCTCAGGTATGCCATACGGCTACATAAGAAACTGGCATAAATTTTCCACGCGCCAGACTCGCCCATTTTCTTATGAATCCAGAATATGAGATATTTGCAGACCGACGCGGCCCGACGCCTGATAGATTCTGAGGTTTACGCAAATCCTATCTCTTTGCGACAGTAATTTGTCTCCGGGGGACCCTTTGTTTTGTCCTTTTGCGTTACAATATGGATTGAATATCCATTTTATTTTTATGCATTTGACAGATAGAATTGATGAATAAGAGAACAGATTTTGTGGAGTATATAAACATATTGTGATGGATGATTATTTCTTTATGTCTTGGGAATTTTCAATAGACAGACATGTCAGACAACTTACTATAGGTATACGTTAAATTCTGGAAATGTAAAAAATAAGTATAAATGAGTGTGAGTGGAAAGAAGTGGTCTCTGCCTACCCCTACGGGAAACAGGCGTGATTATATGTATGTATTGTATGTATGAGTGTGATTAAATCACACACGAAAGTTTAGACAGTTTTAGCAGAACATTAAGATGTTATCTGGTCCTGTTTGGCACAAATAGTACAATTTAAGCAAGATGGGTCCATAGTCTTTCTGTTTATTACACTCGTACTTTATCGCTGTGACATCTATTAGAATAGTTGAAGACAAGTATAGACTGCACTTGTAAACTGACCTACTGCGCTTGACATTTCGACTTCATATTCTACGTTTAGTAGTGATGTCTCAATGGTAATGAGATTAATGTTATTATAGGTTAATTATTACTGTTTGTATTATGAATTGGCACAAAATAATGACCAAAAATAATAAGAATTAGTTTGTGAATAACAAAAAGGCCTAAACAAATAATCGAAATAAAATTCAGCAGTGAGTGTTGACATAATTCAATTTTTGCTTATAAAATGCCCAAAGTGAAAATTGAATCTTATTATATACTGGTCACGGGCTGACGTCGACTTTTGAATAAGAATATTTTCTTACGTCGCCTCAGCGTTGCATCTGCGACGTGCCATAAGTTAGGAGAGGCTGATTTTGGTCCGGAACAAGTAGAATGGACAATGCTTTAAAATACAAAATCCAATAACGTGATAAAACAAAACAAATAAAAAGTAATAGTTACTACCTATTTCTAAAATGTAAAACTTACAGCCAACAACTTTGAGACAAAAAATAACATGTTTAAAAAAAGAACACAAGTTTTTGTTTTCAAACCCCAAGAAGGAGCCAACTACTTAACAGTTAAAGATGGAATGCATGAATGGACAGCCTTAGAAGTTACACAAGTAACTGGCATTCAGCCAGGCAAAGGAATTAAAGCCACAGTCCTTACATGCAGGAACTCCTAGCCCTGAATCGAAATACTTTCTTGTCTTTCACCGCTGCAGTTCGCCACATGCATCACAACATTAGCATAACGTGAACAGGTGCGGGCGAATAACTGAGCCGTCGCAATGCGGTATATGGGATCTTATATTCATATTATTGTAGCGACTGAGCCGCTGGCCGGGCGACGATTTTAAATTCAGAAATCAAAAATGTTTCAACATAGATGTCTCCTTTTTCGTATGTGCGCCTGGTAGACAAACAGCTGTCGGGTTAACTTTTTACCCCATTGCGCGATAAAAGATGGGGTTGTTTTTTAATCTGATTTATATTTTAAACACAGACGCACTAGAGATATTATTAAAACCATCCGGTATGGCCTATGCTAAATTTAAGAATTGATCGATAATACATATAATTATTATATCATCTTAAATAAGAATCTGTTAATTATAGCAAATCATCAACCATTTAAATTTAAAAATAAATGCTACCTTTATTTAAAACTGTACAGCGTGCGATATCCTACAATCAAATCTTAAATCAAGTAGTCGAACCTAATTGTACCCATATCCATATTATCTGAAGTCCATTTGAATCTAGAATAGTAATCTAATCTACTATATATCTACATGTATTACCGAGGTCCTTAAACAGTTCTCGATCTAGTGAAACTAATTAATAGGGTCACAAATACGGCTTAGAATCCCAGAATTTGAATTAACGATGGGGATACTAAGAAAACCTGACAGCTGAAATCAACTTGTATGAAATGAAGACTAGTATGTTGAAGTATTTCAAGGCCACAATTAAAAAATAGAAATATTTTTGTAAAATATCTATTAAAATTTTAAAAAGAAAACATTGTAGATGAAAAAGAAAATGTCGAGCTTCTTGATTTTCCACACCATTGTTTCAGCTTTTTCCAGACCATTTTGGAACACTGGCAAAAAAATGCAAGTTGTCTCAATATCAATACGTCGGAGTACATTTAAAATATGAATACAACGTAAACGTCAGCCTTCCTAACAAGTACTGGGAAACGGGAATAAAATATGGCCTTCTGTTGTACCCCTGAAACTGTAACCAGCCTGCCTTGTGAATATTTATCGTTTCAGAAACGGTGCGGTTTGTGCCGCGTGTGTGATGACATCACTAGACTGTGATTAATATTATTTATTGTTCGATTTTGAAGTTCATGGTGGTTTGCTATTTATGTTTTAAATTGAGTGTGGAAAGCAACGTCAGAGATTATTTTGAAGAAAGGCAACAAACAAGACGTTAGAGAACACCGCTACCTAAGACAATATGATAAAGAGAATTTTTGACGTTTTAGTAGCTTTTTAGCCTTTTTAATGAGATAGGGTTACTTTTTTAAAATACCAGGTCCTGAATATTATTTTATGAGCAGATCCTAACAAAATAAAAATGGTAATGTTTAGGGTTCCTCGTCGTTTTGGATGATGTTATGACTACCTATAATCTGTAACAGACTTATATAAGTTCATAATTATTTAACTAAAACTAAAACTAAACAGGCCATTACTCAAATCCACAACACACATTTCAATAACACTAAAACTATCCAAATATTCGAAAAGTTAATAATGTAGAACATTATCCGTGCAATACTTTCCGC
This sequence comes from Autographa pulchrina, assembly GCA_905475315.1. NCBI lineage: Eukaryota > Metazoa > Arthropoda > Insecta > Lepidoptera > Noctuidae > Autographa > Autographa pulchrina. The sequence continues at coordinate 11,912,462 of FR997771.1, read as the reverse complement.
GCATTAATTAAGCGACTGTTCCGCAATTATCATACTATTTAGCTAATTCTGAATTAATTTACGTTCTGGTTTCAACTGGTAACTATTCAAAGCGTTTTATTGCAATAGTTTTTACTACTGCGAAGATAATAAATAAGGGTTACTGTGTTACAAGCAGCCAACTATTTGCTGTCTTACTTGAATATTGCTGTTCTTCTTTGAGCGTTATTTGTACAGTGGGGATAAAACTTTGTAATTAAGTTTTATGCCTATCAGAAGATGTTTTTTTTTAGTTTCTACGTGTCTTGCAGGTTTCTTTAAATGTTGTGAAATCACTGCTCCTGGACAAAAAGCTTCCAAAAATGTGTTTGTGCCTTAAAAAATAGTTTGGGTTTACGCCTGCGGATACACATTCAAAGCTTGGTCAGTCATCGTCCAGCCTGACTGTCTTATTGACACATGAAAAGATGACGGCTATGCAAGCAAGCCTTCAAAATTGTATTTAACACTCGGCTTATCTACTGCTGTCATAATCGAGCCTTTATAAAAGTATGTTCAGCAAAAACATGTACCAAGCTTCAAAGAAATAGTCTTCTGATTTACAAGCACAACGGAGAAAAACAAAATACGTAAGTCAGTATGACGTAGCCAAACACAGTCATTAGTTTACTAGTCTGCCTCTATTGTCCCGACTACGTAATAGATGACTGGCCCACTGCCACTTCAGTTGAGAATAGTTTTAATATTTTCAAACGGAGTTGAAAGGAAATGCGGCATTCCTCGCCTGAACAATACCCAAGTAGGACCGTACGGAATTTTTATCCGTGCCAAAAAACTTTATGCTTTACTGCGTACATTCCAATCGGTTCGTTAGTTGAATTGAGCTGGGTATTTAAGTAATTGAGTCAGATTGTGGGCTCGAAAGTGCTCTTTTGTACTAGGTCTTTTTGTTTGACTGCGAAATTATCTGCAGCATCCGATTGAATATTGTAATATTTTAAAGGGGAATGCTTTTTGCTGGAAGAAAATTGCTGGTGGATTTTTTAAGAGGTTTTATGGAGGTTGGTTCTACGTATTATTTGGTCGTTAAGTTACTTAAGTGATTTGAAGGAAGGATAGCTCAGTCATGTCCTATATTGTAGGTATTATTGATTTATATCTATATATATAGTGCCTTATTTACATCGTCAAAAAAATTAAAGTAGTAATCGTAAGGTTTTTAGGAAAGAGGAATCCAAAGCTAATAGAACAAATCAGAATCTAAAAGAAAGAAATTAGTTTAATCGAAATATCTTGTCACTGAGTTCGAAACTTTCTTGTTTTGTGGTAAATAAATTGGACCAAACGGAAGCCTTGAGTAGAACCTATTTTTGGGTTCAGATAAACAACGGGTATCCGGAAATTTGTTAAAATCCAATTCGATAATTGTTTTTCTTTGGTAACATTTCTAAAGTTTCCAAAAACTTCGTTAACTCTTTTCTTACAGTTGGGAAGTTACTGGGTACCAAACGCCATTCGCAGAAAATTAATGGCAAATTTTTCCTGGCTTTTACTTCCATTTTTCAAACGTTGAGTTCTCATTATTTTAGTTTAGCTTCGGTTATTTGGAGCAAATCCTTTTTGTTTAATTTTTAGGAGTATTTTTTTGTTTCTATTCTACGTTTGACTTTCTTTTAATTTCGTTACTCAAATATTTGAAAATTTCTTTTTATTCTGTTTGTTTATTGTTTTGAAAAGTTTGTTACATTTCCTTCTGGGAATAGAGTTTCTAAGAAATAACACATTGAATGAGTTGAGGAAAATTAATTTACTCTATAAATACGTTTATTGTTTTTCTTGGTAATAGAGAAATAAAGGAATGTTACAAGTTGGTATTGCATTTCAACGTTTATTATAAATGTAATTAATTGTAAATAAAAAAAAATATTTCCAAACGAACAAACCTTGTCGTTTCTCAGGTGATTTAAAGTCCTTAGTTATTATTATGCCGCCATGAATCTAGACTATGCCTTAATGTATGGCCAATACAGATCGTTATTTCTATCCTATGAATATTTAAAATTCTGTGTTTAAAAATCCAAATACTTCCTAATTTCTTAGCAACGTGTATTGTGAAGAGACAATCTTAAATCAGCATTTTCCCTCACAGTTAGTACAGAACATTAAATAAAATAATAAATATAAAATAACAGACTAGAAAACACATAAAACAAAATGTTATTAAAACAATAGCACAAACATTTTGTCTAACTCTGTCTGCAGTTATTCCCGGACTCAATATATCAAGATTTAATGACGTGGAAATAAAATATCACATTTGTCGTTTGCCCTTGTACAGTCTAACTCACAATATTGGTCCCAAAAAACCCCAAAAATCAACTCTAGCCCTTTGAATGGATGGTCCTGTCGATATCAAAGTGTGACCGCTGATGTGTGGTTGACTATACTTTATGTTATTCGGTGGATGAAATGTACGGATCGCATTTCAGATTTATTTTTATTACTTTGATCGAATATGTCAGTTTATTAATTTATGACCTGTATGAGTACTTAGTGTGTTTTTATTGTTCGATCACTTTTATTGTCATCGGTATTTATCTACGGGCTTGTTGTAGTTTAATGTCATATCTTATACAATACCTAGCGACCCGCCCCGGCTTTGCACGGTATCCAGAATTTATCGGCTTTTCTTTACTATAATATATTATGTTTGTATAATACATATTGCTCAAAACTGCTTTAAAATCTGCTGAGCAGTTTAAAAGATCGAATCAAACAAACAACGAAAGTGACTTAATTTTATACCATGTAAAGATACCTACTATCAGTTTACGTACAATATATGATAACGTATTCAATTAAAAACTTTTTAGAAACCGTAGCATCAACCTAGTTTCAAACATTTTATATCAAAACCTTGTTCTACCAAACTACACAACAAACTTTGAATTTTCAAACAATAATAGTTACAATATCATAAAATCCAATATGTTGGAGTGTGGCCGCCAGGTGGGGTTGCACTGCATCCTATGGGTTAATGGCTATCGATTTCCCATAGGCCGAGAATCCGTATCTCTAGCAGGATCTGTGAATCGCTATTACCGGTATATAACCGGTATATACCGGTATAATTTATTCAACGGGTATCGCTTCGACTTAGCTCCGAATATGTTTGTAAATTTATTCCGAATTTGGATAAACGGTTTGCAGTTATTGAGTTTCGAGGAGTTTTGGTAACTTGAATGTTTGTGGCGATATTTTTGGTAATAGTTTGTGAATGCTTGAATCTTTTTGAAATCTATTTGCATTGTTGATAATCATTGCTTTTTAAATGATTAAAAAATTTCGACGCTACTTTTTTTTCTTCTGATTTATTTAAGAACTAATAGAACTTACCTTTTAAAAGATGTCTCAAACATATATTATATTAGATGTTAACCTAATAGTCGAATTAAATTAGTTAATTTTTTAAATTAAAAAACCAATTCTTAATATCAAAATCTTATCCAAAAACAACGTTTTTAGTCTTCCTCATCATTTCATCAAATAGGATATAAGAGATCTATCCATCTTCTTTACAGACTTCATTTTAGTCTATTTTGTTTCAAACCTATAATCGCTTCGTCAATTTAAAGTGAGAGAAATGCACCGATGCGGCGAGTGTTTGGCACTTGATACGTTGAATGTGTGTGTACACTCTCCGCTCGACGCTCGCCGTGAACGGACGTGTCGCTCTGTGGCGCGCTCGCTCTCGTCACTCGTCTTGCTACCTGTTACGATTGCGTAACGCTCTGCGTAGCCCGCCTACGCACATCGATAGATCTAAAGCTGCCTTTTTCAAGGCGGTGGCAGATCAAACACTGTTTCTTGGTTCGCGAATTAAATTCATTTGTCCCTTCAGGATAAAACCGCAGTTTCGCGGTCCTCGGTGGATATCCTAACGGTGCCAACGAAACCGAGGGGGTGTTGCGCCCAATCACACCCGCTGAGCCTCTTTAAGGCAAAGCAGTCAATTGGAAGGGACCTAGTGTATTGGCCTTGGGGGGTCTCCTAGTCAATCCTAGAGATCTGGTTTCCTTTTCAGCTACTCACCTAGTGTCGGTTGGGTGTGTCTACACCCTTCGCGCTAGACTGGTCAGGGCCCCGTTCGCACAATAAGACTGGCGACGGGTACATCACAGCTTAAGGCACACCTTAGGTACTCACCTCCCTGCTTAAACCCAGCAGGGAGGGTTACACATCCCCGGGCGTACCTACCCGGGGAGATAGATTTAGTTAGGTTAGTTTGTTGCTAGGCGCGTCCCCTTCGTCATTACCTATGTTAGGTTATTAATTTAACTTGTGTTAATCCTCTACTTCTCGTTTTCTCGAGAAAATGGACGCCCTGTGGCCCCGTTTCATCGAGGAGATGAAGAACTCACAGGTCATCCAAGACCTCTTCCAGGCTTGGACCCGTGAACAAAACCCCTCCTTGCTCTCAGAGCTAGATAGCCCGCGCCCTTTTGTCGGCGCCGACAAAGGGATTAAGGTCCGCCAAAGGCCCATTGTCTCGACTGCTATGTCGAAATCTATTGTTGGGAACGCTATTGTTCCTATTTCTATTATCTCGTCTCCGAGAATTACTTCGCCAAGTTGCACACCTGCGTGTGACGCATCACCGGCATCCACCTCCCGCCCCCGCTCTGCCTCTCCGTCCCCTGTCGACGCCGAGATGGCCAACGCCTCCGATTACTCCATCGATGCTTTTTCCGCATCCGACTCGTCGTGCTCGACTGATGGCTTTACTGAAGTCATTGGTAAGGGCAAGAAGCGTACCCGAAAGGCTAAGTCCCAACAGGTACCTTCCAAGGCGGCTAAAACCGTCGCCTCTCCTTCCTCTGCTGAAGCCTCGGCATCTCAGCCAGTAGCCCTCTCGGCATCACCCTCCTCGCAGTCTGCCCCTCAGGCGACCAATACCTCCCAGTCCGACTCGTCAGCCCCTAAGAAGGGTGGCCCGGTCCCTCCTCCAATCTTCCTTCAGGAGAAAGGAAAGTGGACCGAGGTGTCATCGTGGTGCACACAGCACCACATTAATTTCTCTAGTGCCCGTTCCGTCAAGGACGGCATTAAAATAGTTGTCCCAACAGCGGCCGACTTTCGGTCGCTTACTCGTATGCTGCAGGAGAGAGCCCTGCCATACCATAGTTTTACCATCCCAGAGGAACGCGTCCTCCGCGTAGTAATTAAATCCGTCCCCGTTGAGTTGTCCTCAGACGACATTCTCAAGGACCTCTGTTCGCAGGGCATTCCAGCCCTCGAGGTACACCGGATGTACCGTTCGCGAGGCAAGTTGCCATATGAGATGGTCCTTGCAGTCACCGAGAGATCGGCTGATGGTAAGTCCATCTTCAACATTAAATCCGTCTGCCAACTTTCCGGGATAAAAGTTGAGACGCCACGTAAAACCGGCACTGTCGGTCAGTGCCACCGCTGCCAGTTGTACGGCCACTCGCAGCGTAACTGTTTCGCGCGCCCTCGTTGTGTGAAGTGCCTCGGTGAGCACGGAACGCCTGATTGTCCCCGGCCCAAGGACCACACCCAGTGCGCTGAGCCCCCTAGCTGCGTTCTCTGCGGCGAAAAGGGTCACCCAGCAAACTACCGAGGCTGTCCAAAGGCCCCCAAAACCGTCGCGAAACGGCCTGTCGCCCGTGCACTGGCCCCCGCGCAAAAACCCGCGACCGCTCCGCCGCGTCTTAGTCCGCAACGCCCAACCGGGGCTTGCTGGAATAGAGAAACGCATCTCCGTGCGTTCCCGGCCCTCGCCTCTCCTCGGAAGGAGACAAAATCGATCACCGCGCTCCAAGGACCCTCTGTCCCACGCATACCCCTCGCCGCGTTCAAACCCGCGCCTGTACCGAAACCCGCGCACGCATCACTGTCGGCCGCGGCCCTTATGGCCCCGACGTTCTCGGCCGACATCACTGCGTCGGTTAAAAATTATATCGAGGTATACGAGTCGTTTGACTTTAATCGTATCCGCCTTATGGCTGAGGCGATTAGAGCCAACCCCTCGCCTCTACACGCGCCTTTCATTAGGGAGCAGTTCCGCGACGTATTCGCCGCATACAAAGCCGCCGCGTTCTAATGGCTACAACCGCCGGTAAATTCAAACCCCGTTCCCTTAAATTAGGTTTCTTTAACGCGCAAAGCATTAATAATAAACGCGATGAAATCGCAACGTTTCTCCGCGACCACCAACTCGACGTTTTTCTTGTACAGGAGACCTTTCTTAAACCGTCTCATAGAAACCCGCGAATCGCGAATTATAACCTAGTCCGTAACGATCGTACCAGAGCCGCAGGCGGCGGCACGCTCATTTACTTCAAAAGGTCACTGTACTGTGTTCCGATGGACCCACCTACGCTGTCGCACATTGAAGCCTCTGTCTGTAGGCTAGGCATGACCGGTCATAGACCTTTGTTCTTAGTCTCAGTTTATATCCCTCCGTCACCTCAGGGGGTCGACTTACGACCTGACCTGCAAGCTCTTCTTGCTCTCGGCGACTCTGTCCTTCTGGCGGGAGACCTGAATGCAAAACACGAAGCGTGGAATAGCCACACTCGTAACATCCGCGGTAGACACCTAGACCTTCTTAGCTCCGAGTTAAACTTTGACATCATCGCGCCGATGAATCCTACGCACTTTCCCGCTAACGTAAATCACCGCCCCGACATCTTAGATATAGCTTTGCTTAAAAACGTCAACCTAGCGCTTCAGTCCATTGAAGTTATTCAGGAATTAGATTCTGACCATCGACCAGTGATCATGTCTTTCGGTCCGCGTGTAGGTCCCCCAGACGCTGGTCAGCCCATCCCCACCAAGATAGTTACGAACTGGACGAAGCTTAGGACCCGCCTTAAGTCAGTCCAATCCGCTCATCTCGATTCAATCCCAGACCACGTGGAATCCGCGACAGACGCTATAGGCGCGATCGACTCCCTCACTGAGCACGTGCAGTCCCTGGTGAACGAGTGTTCACGGTCGGTACCGGTGACAGAAGACGCTCGCTGGCTCCTTCCGGACGACGCCCGTGCCCTACTGACGGAGAAGAACGCGGCTATACGCGCCTATGACGCTTATCCCTGCGACTCCAATCGCGTCCGCATGCGCTCTCTACAGCGTGCTTTTAGGAAACGCATAAGGAAATTGCGTGAGGAACGCTGGGATAAGTTTCTCGATCAATTAGAGCCCAATCATCACGCGTTTTGGAATCTCCAACGTAAACTACGTAGTTGCACCGAAGTTACTATGCCCCCGCTGAACCGTCCGAATCAGAGCCCTGCCTTCGAAGACGACGAGAAAGCGGAATGCCTAGCCGACAGCTTAGAGGTCCAGTGTACGCCTAGCGACCTTCCGGTCGATCAAGCTCACCTCGCCAGAGTTGACGCTGAAGTCGAACGTAAGGCCTCGCTCCCTCCTTCTGAGGATCCGGAACACCCACTCGCGCCGGTAACAGTAGACGAGGTACGTTCTTTGATCAAGGAACTGCATCCACGTAAAGCCCCAGGTTCAGACGGTCTCACCAATAAGGTGATTAAACTCTTCCCCCCAGCTTTAGTAATTCTCTTAACAGGTATCTTCAATGCAGCATTAGGAAACAATCTCTTCCCACATAAGTGGAAAGAGGCGATAGTCATCGGCATCCACAAACCCGGTAAACCAAAGTCTGAGCCTACTAGTTATCGCCCCATTAGCTTACTCAAGGTTCTTGGGAAGCTATACGAGCGAATTATTTATTCCCGTCTTATGGACTATGCCGAGTCCAGGAGTCTCATACCAGACGAGCAGTTCGGTTTTAGAACCGAACACTCGTGCGTCCAACAAGTCCACCGCATAGTCGAGCATATAAGCGCTGGTTTTCAGCGTGGAAGGCTCACTGGCGTGCTCTTCTTCGATATAGCAAAGGCCTTCGACAAGGTCTGGCACAATGGCTTGATCTTCAAGCTATACCAACTCGAGGTGCCAGATCGTCTCGTGCTTATCATCCGAAACTTTTTGTCGAATCGGTCCTTTCGCTATCGCGTTGAGGGCACACTCTCTTCCCCTCACCCGATCCGCGCCGGAGTCCCTCAAGGCTCCGTACTCTCTCCACTCCTCTTCACGCTATACGCTAGCGACATTCCTCGCGGTGGCAAACCCCAAGTAGCTATGTACGCCGACGATACGGCCATCTATTATTCAGGCACCAGCCCCTTAGCGATAGGTCGAACTCTCCAGACCGCGGTCACGACCCTCGGGAAGTGGTTCACGAAATGGAGAATCGAAGTCAACCCTACCAAGAGCGCAGCCGTGCTCTTTAGCAAGAAACGGCAGCCTCCTGTTCCCCCTCCACCTATAACCCTCTTCGGCAAGCCTATCCCTTGGGAGCAGCAAGCCAAATACCTGGGTGTAATCCTTGATCGGAAACTTACCTTCATAGCTCATATTAAAGCGGCACGCGCGCGAGCCGCCTTCGCTCTCGGCCGACTTCATTGTATGTTGAACAAGCACAGTAAACTCTCTCTTAATTGTAAGATGAGAATTTACACTGCGTGTGTGAGACCTATCATGACTTACGGCAGCGTCGTATTCTCTCACGTACCCGATTATCGACTCAAACGAATGCAAACTCTGCAAAACCGTTTCATGCGTAGAGCCACAGGCGCTCCAGGTTACGTCCGTAACTTGCAGTTGCACTGTGACTTAAAGCTGCCAACAATCAAGCAGTTCATGAAACGCGCCACGATCCGATTCTTCGACTCCTCCGAAAGCCACCGTAACCCGCTAATCGTAGCGGCCGCGCGATACGTACCTTCCGTAATATCTAAGATTAAACGCCCCAGACATACTCTCTCCTACCCTGACGATAAAACAACGCTTCTCCAAGGAGCATTCGATTTAGCTAGCAGTAGCATTACACAACACAACCGCCGTATATTACGTCCTCGCCGGCGAGGCCCGTCGCGTATTATAAATAATAGTAACGTAAATGTTATCCTCCCGTCCCTAGACCAAGCTGGCCCGAGCCGGCCAAACTAGCAATAAAAATATGTCCCTAAATAATAAAAACTTAGATCCAGCCATCCCTTGTTGTTTTCCTTTATTAAGATTGTTAGCAACGCACTAAGTCGAGGTCCGAACCCCGCAGGGGGTGCCCTTAGTGGACGTTGCTGACGTAGTTAGTTTTTCCTATTGCTCTGGCTGGAGGCCTTAAGGTCCTCGCCAAAAGTCCGGTGAAGCAGTCAAAGCCTGCGCTCAGGCTAACTGCAAAAATCTCTACCAAAACGTTGAATGTGATAGTGGTCACTGTTCAGCGACAGGTATAGGGTGAAGGCTTTGTCGTTTGATGTACAGGGTGTTAAGAAAACCCTGTCCGATCCGTTAGGGTATTGTTAGGTATCGATAACTGATAGCATTAATGTAAATAAAAATTGGAAAATAGAAAAAAAAAATTATAACCTATTTTTTTTTCTCTCAATAGTCGAGTGAGAGTGTCATATGTGATGCCAAATGATCAAACAAAAGGCTGCCGAATAATAGCGACGAAAATGGTGTTTTAATTATTGTTTTAATCTCGTATTTAGGGAATTTCGTGTCAAAAAAATCGTTATTTCAAAGTTCATTATTATTGATACTATCATAAATATTCCAAACTTAATATTTTATTTGGGCATGTGATTGAGAAACCTATATCACCCTTTCGGGTCGGACAGGGTTTTCTTAACACCCTGTATATCTAGCTGTGCAGTTGTCTTTAGAGACATATAGGTAAAACGTTGGCCTTTACTTGCATATACTCTTTCGCACCATGTAAGGCTAAATTAATTAATCATTCCTGGATTATGGGGCGAACCTAGGGCGTGGGTTAAGAAAAGATTATAGGAATTATTGACCGGAATTAAATACGTCATATTGGTCAAAAATTGTTATAAATGTAAAATAATCTTTTTTCGTTTTTCGCTCTAGGGAATGTTATTTTTGAGACTCGAGGTTTCTATCAAACATTCAAATATTATACGAAGATTAACATCACAACTTGAAACACGTTTTTATTGTCTTATTTCACACATAAATAGATTCGGAACAAACGTTTGTGGAATATACAAATGTTCCATGCAGCGATCAAGTATAGAACACGTTATGCAGTTATAGTGGAATGTCCACTATAACACTCGGCTATTACAATGTTTTGAGTTTAATCTAAGCCAGAACCAACTAATATTATATCGGCTCAATAAATAGTAAACGCTTACACGCTTAGGTCCTTATTGCGTGGGATTGTGGTGAAATGTGGGTGTCATTACGCCCACATCGCATGGCCATTGCCTTGCTATTGTAACAGCCTGCCTACGGACACAAAATAGGTATTTATTATAAATAATTTTTACATAAAAAATTTTAGTTTACGCAAATAACACTATTTTTATTATACATTCAATAGTTAATAAGTTTGTGGGTTTTTTCCTTTCAATTTAATTCAGTTAGCTGAAAGATTTTTCCGAGGCATGATTTAATTTAATTTTTTCTATAATTCGATTAGACAACGTCACTTGCTAAAACCAAAAAGACCTTTATTTAGTTTTATTCTATTTACTTCTACGCTACATGCGTATGATAACAATTGAGGTCTAAGAAGGGTAATTGCAGGTTAAAATCCATGATTAATTAACTGAGGCATAACCAGACCTACCAGACCAAATATGATCACAAAAGACATCCGAACGCCTGCTGTGTAAAATTGAAGTGCAATTGTGCGAACAATCGCATCAGCTCAAACCCGGATTCGTTTAGTTCACATCGACCTGGCTCACGAACGCTCGAACGGCGCAAATATGCAATAGTTCGGCAGTCGGCTGCCGGTTGCTTCTGCCATTAGAGGGTTAACGTTCTATGGTAATATGGGTGCTTCCACCAATGGGATTTGAATTTGAGATGTTCATTTCGTTTAAGTTTTTGTGTATGTAATAGAATTTTTGGGTTAGTATTTTTTGGTTGTTATGACCACCATCTTCATTGATTCACCGTTCTATTTTTATATTAATAATAATAAGGTTTTAAAAGCCGTCTAATTTTTTTTGAATAGATTCTACCTGAGATAATTCAGATATAAAGAAAAAAATTAATAAGAATGACAGTAATTTTGAATTAAAAACAAGTCGACACAAAAATACCCAATACCAAAAAAGTGTCTTCAAATAAACTCATACATAAAAATAACATACAAAGTTGTTTACCATCAACATAAAAATCCATTCTATTTATATTATCTCCTTTCACAAACAACTTTTTGTACCTGCAGGAAATATTAGAGTAACTGTAAGCGATATTCACTGGAGTCTCTTTCGTAAATTGGATCTGCGAATAGATATAATCTGATTGAATTAGTCGGTCTATCGACGCTTTCCCGTTCTCCTGATGCGATACACCTTCGAATATAGAAGGTACCTAATGAAGATTTGGTGTAACGGTTTATTCGAGTTAGGATGTAGGCATTTGGAGATTTCGATTAAGTGTTTTGTGTATTGTTTGTCAGTATGCTGCACTTACATAACACTGACTGAAGCAATTTGGTATTTCCTTCAATTATTTAATAAAATAGATAAAAAATAACACAACGATTTTTAAAAAACGTTCAAACGACAAACATATTCGCCTGATAATTTATGTAACATTGACCAAAATGTTCTAAATTCGTGCACTTAATACTTTGGTAAATCAGACAAATGTTCGATCAACGCGATGCCTGAACCCCGTACTGGGGCACGATGCCGCTATTGTAAGTCAGTGAGTGGTGGGTTAATAAACGTTCCAGTTTACTTGTTATTGTGCCTAATTTTCGTATTCAGATAATTTTAGTTCAATGACAAATGTACACCTGCTTGCCAATGTTGTCATTGTAGGATGGCAAGTGACTGTTCTTATCTGAATACGAAAATTAGGCACAGTAACAAGTCAACTGGAACGTTTTTTAACCCGCCACTCACTGACTAAAAAATAGCGAAATCGGGCTCCTGGTAGTTGGCGTACTGGTTTTCACTCATCCACCCGTGAAGTCAATCATTACACGCAAATTTAATTTAATAAAAAGCCTGAGAAACATACCCCCTCATAATTCCCGTTGAGTAGATACTTAGAGTAAGTTCAGAAAGCAAGTACTTGTTATGTACGGTGTACTTACTTTTATAACCGACTCGGACTTCCCAAGAACTTTTTTTTTGTTTGAAAGTATCGCTACTTTGTATTAATTACGTTTGTTGTTCTCGTTAAAGATAGTAGGTAAGCTGTGCTTGTGCTGTGTTACAATTACTGTATATAATATGTATATTCATAAAAAATAAGTCGCTTTAGTTGCTTTAGGTTACTACATCTAAAGAAAAAATCCTAGTACAGAGTTAGAATAAAGAATCAGAATAAATTTATTGTTTCATAAGGTTTACAGTGTTGTCTTTTAACTAAAAGGTATTGCTGACAGAAAATATTATTTTAACTGCGGTCCCCATACTAAACGAATGGTTGTATGTTATCCGCCTATTATCGTTTTCTGTTCTTGTATAATTATATTTTCCAATTTATGTTATCTAAATAGTTCGAAGAGTAGCTTTAGGCTTTTTAAACTACTCCGAAATTATCTTCGTTGCCAGAAGCACTACTTTATTTAACATTATCTGGAAGTTAAACCTTAATAACAAAACACAATTTGGACCGAAACTAAAAATAGAACTTTTTTATCCTTTCTTAACTCTCAAACATGGACACCACACAATTCAAGAAAGCCAATACATCCAAATCAATTCGTCCTTTCTAATTCATTGTCACCCTCACCCAGTAAAACATTGGTGAATTTTCCGGCACGTAACTCTCAGATTTAATGTAATTTATCTGCACTCATGAAGCTCTCATTTGAAACGATTTACGCTCGTGTACTCGACACTCACACCGCCTTTATATTTGAAACACTTGTAAGAGTTGCCCGTGTGATCCGAGCTTAAGATTGTCCCAGTATTTAGGAGAATTTGATGTTTATTTCGCTTGCAATTTGTTTCAGTTGCTGTAAATTTGAATATGCACTTTGAGAGTTGTAAAATATAACTATGTACCTACCTAAATAAATAAATAAACAATCTTATGTGTTCTTTTACAACTACTAACTAACTTTATAATATTTTATTGCTACAGTAAAATGTCGTGATGGCATCGGGTTCCATTTTATTCAGTACTTTAGTTCAATAGTTTAATTAGTCCATAGAAGTATCAATTTATCCGAAATGATGTAACTTGTGATTTCGTTCGTTTTCTGTAAAATAAGGTATTTTCCCTGCCCCTACGAAGAGACAAGAATAGCAGCTACATAAACTGCAAAAATAAACACGAGTCAACATTTTCACCGTATACACATCCTTAGTCTGTAGAGTTGTCAGCGCTGCATCTTAACCGCCCAGCTAAGCTATTAAGATCAAGCGACCGCGACAAACGGACGACGTACCGCAACCGCTTCGTGACGTCATAAAAGCACATAATTGGGGAGTGTGATGGAAATGCTTTTAGGAATTTTGGTTCGGGAGGTTTTAAGGTATAAAAAGTAAGAAGAAAATGGCACTTGTCTAGAAAGATTCTATAAAAAATACTGATACATTTTTGGCAACTCTTTTTTTTTACTTTCACATTGTGCTTCTCTAATATAGTCATACAAAAATACTTTAATATCAAAAACAACAAATATAGCAAAAAAAAAAAAAATGAATTTATTAAATAAACACTTTTGTAATTTACACGCAAAAATACATATTCCATTCAAATTATTACCACCTTCTCAACCGCCAATTACATGTGACAAGACAATTTTTCAGATTTAAACATCCAAGGGGTGTATTTCCGGGTACAAGAAGAAACAAAAAACAGGGGTTTAAATACGCGACAATTTACTCTCACATACAAATACACAGAACACGGTTGTCTCGCACAGTCACCAAGTGTTTGTTGCAAACATTATGTGGCGGGAAATTTAATTTAGTCCTCATGTAATTATTTAAAATGTATGTTTGAATTAAAATTAAAGATACGTGTTAACACACATAAAGCGATGTTCTTATATTTACGTACGAGTAAGTACCAACAAATCATATAATAAGAAAAAAAATACAAAGTTCAACACAGAATAATTACGTAGTTTATACGACAAAAGTTTATCGAAATAAAATAACTGTCTAGTTAGTACTTATTTTTCTATTAATCAATAAATAGTTATACCTAGACTCATATTTTTCATATCCCTATCAACTTAATTAACGGTCATACCTGATAACCGTTGGTCATAGTTCTTAACGATAGCTTACAAACCAAGTTAAATACTCACTCCCATTACCAGAAACAATCACATACTTACGTTCTACGACACCAGTACTTACCTTAATATACACACCCATTCTCAGCAAGACAACAATACACAACGAAAACGTACTACTTAAAACTAAACAGGCTGACTGAGGTGGCAGTAAGCACACAATTATAATTTCGTATTCGGGACGTCGTAACGCAATAATTTAAGCTTACGAATACAATTTGTACGTCAAGGGGAACGAGTGAACGAGAGAACGAATGGAGTGAGCGGAGTGAATAATTTTGTGTACGAGTGGTTCGTTGATGGGGTTTCGTCCTACCCTGTCACCTGTGCCAAGTAAATTACATTTTTAGAGCGTAAATTTAATAATTTTGAGATTTATGGTAATGTAAAGCCTTGTTGTTTAAAAATGTTTCGTTTCATTTTGGGTTCGCTGGTAATGAACCGCTTGTTTTGGAAAATACTTTATTAACTCAAAACACGACACATTCTCAGCTAATACTTTAAGCTTTGTAAAATACAGGATTAGTTTCTATATATATCTAATTGATGGGTTTTCCTTATAGATACGTATCAATAAATTTCTCATTTTGGTGATCGAAATGTGGTATAGCCTGCAGGAAAAACCTTTTTAAACAAAGATCATATCTCGTAGACGTATCTGATGTCGTGACTCGTGGTGGCCTAGCGGTTCAATGAACGTATTTGTATGCACAAGGTTGCAGGTTCGAACCCAAGCAAGTACCAATGTGGCTTTTTCAAAGTTATAATAATATGTACTTTCTTAATTATTCTAAGACACTTCTGACAAACGGTGAAGGAAAACATCGTGAGGAAACCTGGATTCCAAAAATTTGAAATCGCCAATCCGCAGAGAGCAAGCGTGGTGATCAATGCTCGTGCCTTCTCTATATGGGAAGAGGCCTGTGCCCAGCAGTGGGACGTTTATAGGCTGGATTATTATATACGTATCTATTTATAAATCGTTTATTTACATAAAAATCAGCGAAGGATATTTTTAAATTTCAATTTTCAAATAGTTCATCCTCATCAATCGTAATAATCACAAAATCGTCACATTAATTTATAAACTCACCGTTATATCAAGGCTAATTAAATCGAAACCCGTTTCTTTATGACTTTTCGAAAGCCATCAAATATACCCTTGGGGTTAATATATAAAAGCGCTTCGTTTTTGTTTACTATGTATCATAATTCAACGACATTCATCGCTTTAGTTATTTTCCGGTATAGCCAAGGTATATATATCATGCATTATTCAATAACATCCGTTCTAATAACATGATATTAGGGTTACTCCACATGGGTGATCTGTTTTTCGTTTAGTATGAAGCAGCAATTTTTCTTTTATTTTATTTTTTTGAGGAAAATTTTAAATAATATTTTGTTATGTGGCCAGTGACAGAAATGTCTGGAGTCAGATGGGGAGACATTTGCCCAGCAGTGGGACACTAAACAGGTTACATAAAAAAAAATTGTTTACGAGTATTTTTAATACAAGATCGATCAGCATATTTATGAGAGTTTTATCATAGCCATTTCAAAAACCATTGGTAGGTACCTAATGTTTTTCTCTTTCCTTCTTACATTTTGTTTACCTAATTTTCTGAAGCTTACGACCTCGTACTAAATAACGTCTGTTTCATTATTAACCCACTAGTAACTCCTGCAAAAACACTTTAGGTACCGACTTCTATATTAGGTAATATAGGCAGTTGACTCGAGTTCGGCCCAAAACTTCTTGTCCCAGGAGAAGTAATGACACAAATAACGTCCCACGAGCTAAGTTAAGCTTACACTGTTATATTAATGTGGTAAATGAGTGCCTCTTATTGGTTTCGATAGGTTTTTCTGCCTACCTTTTTTTCAAGTTAGGTATGCTGGCTTCCAGTTTCAATTTATTGTTCTACAGTATTCAACTGCCTACCTGAAGTCCACAGCCCGTTGAATGGTTAATATTATAATGATCTCATTGGTGTTTTGTGCAAACGTGATTCGTTGTTAGTCATTGAATATATTGGATTTTTCGCGTGGAAGATGCAGGCGTAGATAGAGGGATGAACTGGACGCAAACAGAAAGGAGTGGCAACAAACAGCAATCAATAGAAACTAGTGGAAAGAAGAGAGAGATGCCTTTGCCCTGCAGTAGGAGTTCCGGCTCTAAACAATAATAAAATAATAATATATCTTTACTTCCTGGATATTAAATATAGTCAAACAATGACACGACAGAAACATATCCTCAATAAAACTCTCCACCAGCACTTACCAATATGACTCCCCAAATCGTTTCCGTACATAAAAAGTACAAGGAGGAACAAATATTAAAGAACACTGGAGTTGCGAACTAGCGGCACATCAAAGAAGTTTACACAGTTCGTTGACTGCGAGCATTACGTACCTTTGAACGTATGGAGACTATCCCATCGATTGTTCCTTTACTTTTTTGTTTGAGTAAGTCGGTAATGCAAGCATGATGTTTTTTTTGTTATATCCTTTTCTGTCTTCGCTTTAATGTTCAGAATTTTAAAGTGGAGTGGAAATCCTTACTGTGCATGCGTTTGTCGTTAATGATTATAATGGCTGTCATTTGATGCTAGGCTAGTAGAATCGAAACTTCAGTTTTTGTAATTTTTGTTAAAGCATTTTGTGAAACCTTACAAGTAAATATGCAGCTTCCATAATAATCGCTAAAACCATAAAATACAATGCACATGCTTACATCATTGCATTCAAAATTGTCAGACACCGCTTATGAGGAGTAATCACAAAGAGATGTTAACAAAACCATACCTTAACGAAGATACTTTGAATACAAGAAGACACATAAGAAGGAAAAAATACGCTTCAAACAAAACATGACAAACCGACAAAACTCCTGAAACTCCGAATAAATTCGGGCGATATTACGTAATCCACGAAAATATAAGCTCATCTATTTGCGTGACTCAATAATCCGCCTAATACTTGTCATAAATAAGGACCAGCTTTATGAATTCGCTCCCTATTCACCGTGACCTTTATAAAGGGGTTGATGTCACGGGGTGCTAATCCAACTGTGTCACTGAAAATGCCAATGAAACTACCTTCTATTAGCGATGTCGTTTAAAGCCCGCTGTGAACGAATAGAGGACTAATTAAATTGAGTCAAACACTCTAACCAGAAAGAAAAAAAATAGCAGTAAACGAGGTTAATATTAGGTCACAAATTACCTAAAGCTATAAGGGAACTGCCACTTACTAAGTTTAAAAGAGCACTAAAGAAGTGGCTTATTGACAAAATAATGTTTTGATAATATCTCAGCATTTATGACTCATAGATAAAAATATTGTTAAATTGTATATTATACATAATTGTTTGTTATATATATATATTTTTTCTTTTTGGTCAATATGTATATAATTAGTAATTTATCGTTGAGTAATTAATGTAATGATTAATTTTAGAGTATTATTTTATATCTGGTAATTTTAAAGAATTTTATATGTTTAGAAAACTCAGTGTACTTAGATCTAAACCTAAGAAAATATTTGCATGCCTATTTTATGGCGGAATGTGCCGAACCATGGTATTAATATTACCACCAATACTGTAAACCATGTTTCACGCAAATAAAGATTCTTAATCTTATTCACATGTAGTATATAACTTCAAATCTATGATAATAATGTAATTATGTAATTGAAACAACAACACATTAGTAACTATTCAGACGCTAAAGAATTTAGAAATACTTCAAATAAGTAGACTTGCCAAAACAACCAAAGCCATTACTGAGGAATTTGGTAATCAAGTATTTCCACGATGAGAACCTAATTAAATAAAGTAAAGTTTTCGTCGGAAATTCTTGACCGAAACTACGGCCGAACCCATTATTATTTATCTTGTCCCATATATTACAGAACTTCAATGAATTACTCTTGGCTAATATTGATATCGGAGAACGTACATTTGCGAATGTAGGTCATTTAGTTCTAGGAATATGTCTATGGTCTCGGTTTCAGAAGAATAAACATGGAAGCAAAAAATGAAGGCTACCTAGTTAATTAAAAAACATAAAAAGAAGGTCTAACTAGAAAGACCAATTGGACATTTGGAAGAGTGACAAATAATACTGGCAAGTGCAAAACTACATAACTTCGCCTAAGCTTGGTAAGATGAAAAAATATGGCCAAGTGCGAGTCGGACTCGCGCACGAAGGGTTTCGTACCACCGTCGTATGAGAGCCCCCCTTAAATATTTATTTTATGTGGTTTTTAGTATTTGTTGTTATAGCGGCAACGGAAATACATCATTTGTGAAAATTGCAGCTTTCTAGCTATCACGGTTTATGAGATACAGCCTGGAGACAGACAGACAGCGGAGTCTTAGTAATAGGGTCCCGTTTTACCCTTTGGGTACGGAACCCTAAAAATATGGCAGCCTCAGTAGTTGGGTACTATTGTTTACACCTGAATATTTGACGCAGAAAATCTCGTCTGAGTGTTAAATAAGTCAAACACTCACATAGCACTTACACCAAGGTCGGACACTTCAAACATTCAAAGAAATGTTCGAACACTGACAATTCACTCCAGTAAATAAATTCTCCCTTACAATTTAAGCTTTCGCATCACGCGTGGCTGTCAAAATTCTCATACGTTTTGATCGCGTTATTACGTGCGTCGTGCAAAACAAATGAGACGGCTCACAAAGATTTCATTTTTACCCTAGATGTGCCTAAAAACAAAAGT
Organism: Autographa pulchrina; assembly: GCA_905475315.1. Classification (NCBI taxonomy): domain Eukaryota; kingdom Metazoa; phylum Arthropoda; class Insecta; order Lepidoptera; family Noctuidae; genus Autographa; species Autographa pulchrina. Next base: position 11,893,372 of record FR997771.1, on the reverse strand, counting down.
TTATATCAACATCATGTGGAAATAATATCAAAATCTATTAGTTATTTGTATTTTGACATGACAGCAAGTGGTTTAATTTCAGTCTAACAATTTTCTCGATTTAGTAACTTTTTGAACGTTTCAAAGGGAAAGAATAACAAAATATATTTCTTTTTTTATTATTATTTAAAATAATATTCGTTAACTTTTTTCAGTAAAACAGTAACCAACAGTTGCATTAAGTAGGAGTTATTTACAAAATATTTTGTTTGTAAAAAAATACATCCTTTTTTACCAACAACCTACAGTTATATCAAAGAATATTTCAACATTAATTCATCAAGCTGGAAACGTAAATATAACAACTGTTATTTTATATACAGATGTTGAAAAAAAAAAAGAAATCTTAAATGAAAAAAAATAACACCTTTTGTAGTTCTCTAGATCTGTGGCACAGGTGAGTGAGTAGGCTCGGCTCACGTAGGACTGACTGCCTCGCTCTGAATCACAATTCTGGGACGTATCACACTTAGATATAAAATATTTTTCATTCATAAACTACTCTGTTATCGGATATAGGGAATTTGATGGAGACGTATGGGAGTGTCGGTTGCTTTATTTTGCATGGTATTAGAATACGAATGAGGTTTAGTAAAATGGGACGTTTATTTATAGGTCCTTGGATTAGGTTACTCTTGTAAAGGGAGTTTTGTTGTTTACTTGAAGACAACAACCCATAATAATTATGATTGATGACTCAATCTATGTAATGATTAATGAGGGTTCGATAACAGTTTAGACCGATTTCAAGAATTCGCGGATGGGTTTGAAATGTTGGTGCTGTGACACAAATCTTGGTTTGACCAGCATTTTCAAAATTTTAGTTGTCCCCATGACCTTTTACGCACTTTTGTCCATGATGCTTTCTCAGCCTTGGAAATAATCTACATTTTTATTACATTTATCAAATCTATTTGTCATCTCAGCACTTACGACGGCAGGGATACATAGATATATTTAAGTAATAAATAGGGAATTACTTTTCCTTAAAGTTAAGTATGTGCTTGATCACGTGGTTAATTTATCATTGGCTGAAACGATAATAATGAAGTCAGCTTTGATAAGTAAATACATATTTTCCATAATGTCCTTTTGTAATTCAGCCAATAACATCCATATTCAATTTACCCACATATACCACAGAACAAAATCGCATTATTATGCTGACGTGGCTTTAATCACAGTTCGCAACGCATTCGAACGATTTATGAACCTAATGTATTTTGGTTGATCCTCATACATCACATACAAATGATTCATTATTATGCCTACACACGTTGGCTGTTGGCGGATGCAATACATCCGTTGCTGCATTTATATACAAAAGTTCTATGAACGCACTTCGTTATGCAGCAATAGGCATCGAATTAGATTCTGGAATGGTGGTTTGGCCAATAATGAGTAATGTTGGTATTCATGACCGAACTATTGGTGGAACATAATACTGCTTAATATTAGGTGTTATTAACTGTTGATTCTATGGGATTAAAACCCACTGTTTTCTGCTTTATTTCATTGTAAATATTTGAATATTAGGCACGGCAAACATTAAATATTTGTGAGCGAGTGCTTTTCATTGCAATTGTAACATTTGGTTTAGGTATGTATCCATGTACCCCTAAAAATATTCTAGCAACATTCAATAAATTAATCAATCACAAATGCACCAAGGAAGTAACCCAAGTGTAGAAAAACACACATTTTTTCTTAGAATTAATATCTTAGTCTGTAAGTGTGAAGGAAACTAGGTTAATAGCTAAGGGTGTTACCAAAAGTTAAAATGTTGAAAAGATTCCGATGTCATGAGATGGTTCATATGTTTGCATATTTATGGACCAAATGATAACGGAATTTAAGAACACGAAAACTATGTTAGCAGAATATAAACCCAACTTATATTTAATTCAGTGGAGCATAAAAGACTATCTGTTAACGTTGACTATCCGATCAATCATTCAAGCCCAAATTACTTCTAGGCGTCAAACCGCGCTAAGGAAACTTTTTGACTTCGCATGAGCTATACCCCACGTAGGTAACGAAGTCGATTTATACGTACAGCTAAGGTCAGAGGTGGCGTGCTCAATAATTTAGTCGGATAATTCGTTCGAGAGGGAGGCAAACGTATCTATTATTCAATGAAAAGTCCGAAACTCGTGGGAATGTTCTAATGCATCCGAAAATGTTTTCTATTCCTGACCCAGTTACCGTTTGATGGATCGCACACGCGAATTTTGTTATGATTTAATTTTGTACGAAAAAATCTCGGATTCAATCGTTGTTTGGTCGTGTTAAAAGATTGATGTGTCGTTTGATTTCTACGGGGAAAAGATTGGGAATAAATCTTCATGAAAAGTTTTATTAGGCTGGGAATAAATTTTGGGGATATATACCTACGTAAGCAGTATGGAATATGGAACAACGATTTATTATCATGGTTACTGGATTAAAAGTTTTCGTAAAACTTCTTAATCCTGTGAGACTGATCAATAAGACGTGACGCAATATTCTTACCTTTACTTGTCAATACACAATGATTTTTACTTCTTATGTTTTACATTAAATCCGCCCTACTTTTTTGGTCCTTTATCCAATTTTATTACAACTATCTCAGTGGCATTTAGGAAACTTTATCACAAGTACCTAGATTATATTTTAAGTGCCTAACATACTTACAAAATCTGTCTTTTACATTACATAATCAGCAAAGAGTCTTGAAATTATTATTTAATCCAAATTTATGTATTCATATCTAGGTATACTTACGAGAATGATTCATCCATCGCAAACATTATGTACATACTCACACCCCGGTATTACACCGCGCCACGTACAGGGTGCTTCCACGTATCGCCGCAAATACCCGGTTCTCCGACTTCCACATCGTCTTCAAGTTTACCTCCATTATCTTCTCTTTAAATATTAAAATGTAAATTGTCTGAAACCTTACCACTAACGTTCAAACTTTGTCATTTTCGTGCAAACTGTTTCACTTCCTAAAATTCATTTTTAACAGACCGAAAATTCTTGGTAATGACTTTGACAAAAAATATTTCGGAAACGACAGTCCCCACTAGACGCATACTAACCCCTTTTAAGTTCAAATTTCACAAAGACAAAGGTATTAATGGTAATGAGGTTGGGCTGAGTTTCGGCTTAAACTGAAAAGAATAAGCGATTTGGTCGTTAAATTTACAACGTCATAACTATGTATAATACGGGTTTGATATTCTGTTTGGACTTACATTAAGCGTTTTAATAACTTAGCAACCATATTCGTAAATGGCAAAGGTAAATGGTCATGTTTGTTTTCAAGCAACCATATTCTTGCATGAAATCTCGATGCTTATTTTTAGCATGAAAAAGTATTCCTGTTTTTCATTGGTTTTCTGAAATACCACACAGGTTGACCGTTTAAGTTTAATTATCATTTACCAGAGATCGAATTAAAACAACAAATACACAACGATCCTTTTTATTTTAGGAAATTTCACAATAAAAGTCTTGATTGGATCTTATCCATAAACGGCAATATGCACAGCAAATATTATACTAGAACCTTACTCTAATTAAACCAAAGAAACTTATGATTTTTAATCCATACATATATTTACAATGCCCTTATTCATGAACGAATTTTCGTTGAAGCTTAAACTTAACCTACTGGGTACTTTACGCGGTAACTATGTATTACAACTTTATTAAAAAACCTTAAATTTTGTGCTTTGTCAGTTTAGGATCGAACAGATTGTTATTGAAGCCAAAAAATAAGTTTACGAATAAGGGCGAAACTTTTTTACAATATTGTCGAAATTCATACCGAACGAGGCTAAAATTGAAAATTAAAATGAACTAAATTCGATACCCTGTTTACGAAGGGACCTTTGCATCCCTTCTTGAAACACGAAGTAAGCATAAGATTAAAAAAAGATTTTAGATATGACACCCGATTTAAAGTAACATATGCCGTCTAGATACTTATGAAATCTATTTCGTTGCTATTTAAATTTTCATGTATTTTACATATTTTGGAAATGAATTGGTCTTTTTGCGTCTTGGAAATGGTTGTTATTTACAAATCTATTCTTTTTTCCTGTATTGGTTTATAATTTGTTGTCTAAACAAAATTCTTTTTGATTGAATCCGAGTGTCGTATCTTACTTTTCAAAACTTATGAATAAACAATTTTTGACTTTGTACAGGTAATACGTATATCGTCTTTGGAAATATTTCTTCTAAATAAATATTGCATGTGACAAAATAATTCTAATATTTATATTAAACAAATTAGCTAAAGTTAGCTTATTTTTTTATTTGTGACATATTCACGTATCATGGAAGCAAATGACAAAATTTTGAAAAAAGTATTCAATTTGAAACTCTTAAGCAAAAGTTAACTATTTACAATCTTTAAAAAAAAGCTCTTTGAACGGTGCTTAGCTGAAATTATTTTCAGCAATTTATTTGGTTTTACTAATTTCCACCAATGTGATCAGTTATGTGTTTGAAATTAAATGTTATTTATGTGACGTCATATCTTTTGTCATCTGCTTCAAGACAATGTTTTCAATCAACATTCATTAGTAACTGCATAGCTTGCTATTCAATGCAACATGGTCAACAATTTCAGTTCCTAAAGTAATATTTATGAGAATTTAATTACGGTTAATAAAATCAAATGCCTACAGACTCAAATACTCAAACGGTTCTAGCCGTTGACGATCTTCTAGAAATTTCCATTCGTAGGCCCATGACCACACAGCTAACTACCAACATTGTCTGTACATTTTCTTTCAAAGAAATATTTATATACACATTTGAATTTTGTTACCGAGAACAATACTTTGAATCGTGAAAAACCAGACCTTGATTATATTTTAGATATTCAATCATTTTTGTTACTTTCAACTCGCACATAACTTAGTGAATACACGTAAAGCAATTTTTTTTCTGCATGTCAATTACGAAATCGTGTACCTTAAGTTGTTTCTTGATTAACCTATTTGGTTTGGTATTGGTTACTTTGGGTTTGACTAGAACTATACGGAATGTGTCAGTTATAATAAGCCTTATTCTATTTCGGAAATTATGTGATCTGTCAGTTTCCAATGATACTGAGAAAAAAAAAATTGTATGACACTCAAATGTCATATTAACGACGTCAAGTAGAATGGCTTTGTCTCTTCATGAGATATTTAAATAAAAAGGTAGAAAATATGAATATTGTATTTGATGTTTTCGTCAGAAAGTATTCCAGTCATATTTATGAAACGAGAATCCAAGATAGCGTTGCTAAAGAAGCCATAGCGAATGCCGTGTAGAAGTTTGCCTCTGAAACAAAACACAATACATATTAAAATAGAACCAATAAAAAAATAATAATATGAAAATGGTTGTGGAAGTTAACTTTTTGGTTTTTAATAAAGTATAAGGGTTAATAATAACGTGTTTGGTTAATGAAACGCATAATAATCAACAAAAGCTTGATTGCTTTATGAAAATTTCAGAATATAATGTTTAATCGGAACAAATTTGTTGTTTGACTTCCATAATCAATATTTATTGGTTATTCTAGCAATGAGCTGGACGAACGAAATTTTATATTTAATTTACGTTTTAATTTGGTGTAGCTGTAGATATCAGTATAATTAAAGCAATGAAATAGCAATCAGTGTTTAATGTATTTTGAATTACCTCTAGAGCCGACTGCAGCCGCAAGTTGCATGTCCGCCGCGGTCGGCATCTCCGGAGTGGTGCTTATGGGACCTGAACACAGACGTAAATTAGGTTAATTAATTGCTTTGACTGGTCAAATTAATCAAATACCAAATTAAAAATTGTGGAGTCTTTCTGAGTACATTTTTAATCTTCTTCTTATACATATATAAAATTCTCGTGTCACAATGTTAGTTACCATACTCCTCCGAAACGACTTGACCGATTTTTATGAAATTTTATATGCATATTCAGTAGGTCTGAGAATCGGCTACTATCTATTTTTCATACCCCTAAGTGGTAGTAGGTAGGTAGTAGGCAGGTAGGTAGTAGGCAGGTGCTAGGTAGAAAAAATTGCATTGCAACGCATGCCGGGTACAGCTAATTTATTATATGAAAACGAACATTAGTAAATAAATTAAATATGGATCGCAAGTTAGTGTAATTACTATTATGAATGTACCTACTCGCTTTGACTGTTATTCAGAAGTCCAAAATATTTTAGCCTGTAAAATTCCCATTTACTAATTTGGCTTATTATAATTCCTGTCATGTTGACATTAAATAAAATGTAAACAGAAAAATCGGTGGAACCGATATCCTGTATTTGTCAACAGCGAATTTGTCGCTTACCCTCGAGACGTCACCATTGATGCGACTGAAAAACTCTATCCATCATAATAATCCATCTTTCAATGTCCAATCCAAAAAGATTTCCGAAATAAAATTCCGGAACTAAGACTTGTTGACTTTTCATTAGGATCATGAGGAACAAACGCTCAGAAAAAATGTTTAAGCGCCCACCGATATTCTATTAAGCGCATTTACCCTCCACAATGGACTTAACGAAGCATAAAATTATTCACGAGTCCTGTAGAAAACGTTCGTCTCATGTACTTCAGATAGCTGTATACACAAACTTCCACTGATAAAAAGCTTAAATGGCCCTCTCGAAAATTATTCCGCAAAATTGTTATTTTCATGGATCCCGTTAAAAAATATAGGTTCCATTCCTTATTCTTTTCGCTTCTAGAGGACGCAATAATGACGTTCGTCGACTTATAAAGCGGTTAAGTTGCCCTTTTTATATAAATAAACATGTTTTAAGCCTGGACGTCGACATTTTGTTGCTTATTGTATAGTTAGGCTTTTTTATATCAAATATGTTCGTGTTTTTATTTATTTTACGCGCGAATGTAAATATTACTAGTTTGGCAGTTTCATTTCGAATTCTTATTTATTGTTTCTTTTTGGTAAAGATAAAATCCCTCATGTTAGCCCTAGTAGATTTGTTTCTGTGTTGACTTACACTAAGAGCTTTAAAGTCGATAGTTAGAGATTAATATTTACAAAGCTCTCAAATAAATATTGTTCAAAGTAAAGGTCATAAAATTTAACCTTGAGGTACCTATTCCTGTAGCAAGAAGTAGGTTTAATAGCAAAATAATAATTGAAAATATTACTATTGCTGTAAAAACCATCATTGTAATGTATAAGTGTCTTTATTCAATGAATATAAATAAACCATGTTAATATGAAGTAACTGTGGAACTATAACAATAGTAATTTCGAATATGAATATTAATTTTGACTTTATAGTAATATTATGATAGAAACTTGAATTAATCCAAAACAACATTTATATAATTTGAAATACATTAAATTAACAGTTTATTTCGATTATGATTTAATTTTAGTATTCGTTTTCATGAGTCCACTTTGAATTACCTTTGTAAATAATAATAATAATAATAAATGCGGACAACATCACATACATTGTTCTGAACCCAAAGTAAGTTGCTAAAGCACTTGTGTTATGGAATTCAGATACAACGAAGGTACCACAAACACCCAGACCCGAGACAATGTAGAAATGTCATTTTTCTACATTGACCCGTCCGGGGATCGAACCCGGGACCTCAGAGCTAGCGACACCTTGAAACCGGTGCGTACGCCACTCGACCACGGAGGTCGTCAAGAAAATGTAAATTCACTTGGTCTGTTCTGTCATATTAAGCTTATTTATAGTCAAACGAAACTATTGCTAGCAGAACATCGAATCAAAGAGAAAAGAGCTATTCAAAAGAATTTTCTACTGGAAATTTTATTCGAATCTTGATTATTCCATTGAGGCACTATTATGCAAATTAAAAACATTTAGAATTCACTCACTTACTGTTGAGTGCTAAAATATTTTGCACGTTTATTCCAAACTCGGATGAAGACCCTTTTGATAGTGGACAAAAACATTTTTGGTTATAATTACATTTGGTCAAATGTAATTATAACCAAAAATGTGCACGGTCGTGCATTACTGTATTTGTATACTTTTAACTTTAAGGTAAGTTAAGCCAAATAAGTAATTTGAGTAGTTTAAATTATCATTTAGTAAAAGCATTACTGTCTCTTTTTTAATAATTCCGTATAGTAACTTAACCGCCAACACAACATGAAGAAAAAAAAAGTATTACAGTTTACAAGTACCGAAATTTTTAAATTTACCTGGATAATAAATAGCTTCTTTTCTGACAGCGTATTTTGCTTGTGGTATCCTCAGCGTGCAGATGAATTCAGCCGGCGAAGGTAAGTCAGCATCATTTAAGGTAACAGATGCCACAGCCGAGTACCTCCCGTTCACTAGCTTCACTCTATGATCAACTCCTTGTAGATGCCTGAACAAAGAAAATGCAAATTAGTTTACCAAAGTTTTCGAAGGTAGCTTAAGTTAAGATGATCGGTCAGAGCCTCGAGCCTCGTTAGTAAGGGACCAACTTCAGGAAGGGACTTAAATCTACATCGTTCAAGCTCCGATCGACGGACTTTTTCAATACCCATAACCCAACCGAATTCAGTAATTCAACAGACCTATTACAATAATATTACGGGCCTTTTATATTTAATCCTGATATATTATTATCCATACTTTACCCTGGCAGCGACTATAAATTTTGGGTTAATGCCGCCTTGCTCAACTGGGACTAATATTTAAGTGTATCAGCACCATTCACAACCATTAGATCTTACATTAAACATAACTATTGTGTGTTAGGGAGCTATTATTTTTATGGTACTATAAAGGTCCGTTTTTATTATGGCACTGATGTCGTTCCGATTTCAATAATATTGTTCTGGTTTACGAAATCTAATTCTATTAGGTTATTGATTGTAATAAACTAACTAATAGCCAGCCTAGCAATTAATGATAGTTAGAATTTAGTATACCTACCTACTAGTACTAATAGTACTGTTATTAGAGTAGTATTGTTTCCAATATTCTGTTTATCAACGGATTAACTGGCCCAGTATTGTGGAATAATACTATTGAGTTTAAAACAAACGTGCCATGTGCATGCATAGGAATGTACCACTTTAGCGCCAATCGTATTTTCAAAGAACAAAAGTAGTTCGGAAATATATGTAGTTTTGTCAGAACCACATTGGAAATCCAATTTATAACAAATGTAACCACTCGAATTCTAGCCAATCTCGTTTTGAAAATAAACACACAGTTTTTATTGCCACAAACTTATGTGTTTTGATACTGGCGTAAAATATAATCATATCTCGAAAGGCCACAGGGGTTAGACACTCAGATAAAATACAAGAAAAGAAATGAACAACGGCTGACGTTTCATTAAATTTCATCTCCAAAATGAACATCGCTTAAGGCTCTTAATGCGAATAGCTATAATTAAATTTCCCTGCACAAATGCATGCAGCGAATGCATTTTCTGACTTTTTACTTGAAGACGATGTTTTGCTTAAGAGATAAGGGGCGCAATAAAAAATCACCGCGAATAATTCAAACCCTCGCTGAGTCTATGTTTGTAGTTTTAAAAACATTCTCTTTTGATTAAATTTTGTTGTTAGTTTCAAGACATATTTCCCCGAGGAGGCGAAACTTCATTGTTCCCTGCAAATATGTGGTCGCCGCTTGTAATGTTGGTTACACAAAGTTAAATTAGAAAGTTGGGATCGTTTTAGTTTGTACATTCATTATAAAAATATTTGTATGTTGTATCCTCGCGGCTTACCATATTTTGTGGTTGTGTGGGTTAAGATACAAGTTCATCTTAATGTTAATTTAAGACTTTCTTATTTGCCAGTGTTTGGGTTATTAGGCTATTGTATGTTATTTTTTATCTGACTAAAACATGTTTACTGTTTGAACTAATCAGATATTGGCTTTTATCCTTAAAATAGTAATTGTAATACATATTTTTAAGTTGTATTAATTTAAGAGAAGAGAGAAAAAAATGTCGTGTCGTATGCACAAGGTTGCAGGTTCGAACCCAGGCAAGTACTAATGTGGCTTTTTCAAAGTTATATGTACTTTCTTAATTATTCTAAGACACTTCTGACAAACGGTGAAGGAAAACATCGTGAGGAAACCTGGATTCCAAAATTTGGTATCTGAAATCGCCAATCCGCAGAGAGCAAGCGTGGTGATCAATGCTCGTGCCTTCTCTACATGGGAAGGAGCCTGTGCCCAGCAGTGGGACGTTTATAGGCTGGATTATAGATATTATAGAATTTATCGATCGTCGATCGAATCGAATCGATATGATATAGGTAAAAAATTACATGAATACTCTATAACCAAAATGTGGTAACCCAAATCACATAAAAAATTGAACATAATGAAATTCTTATAAAAATACTGGGTGACCGAAATGAAAATTTCTAGTAAAAGCATATTTTATAGTGAGGTTCTTGGCAGGTGAGCCAGGTGGTGGCATTCAGGCCGACCAAGTTTAATCTTGGCCTCAAACGTTGCCAAGTTCCTTTATTCTTCTATAATCAATTGTTCGAAATATCATATTATTTTAAACTAGATCTTGTGTATTTATTTTTGAAAAGAATCTGGTGGATTCTTGGTGAAATATTGTATTTATAGGTACTAGTACAGTTTCCATTTCTTTGCCTGGGGCTGTGATATATATTGGAGAATTGAGTTTTAATGTATCAACGAACTTACATTATACTACCATGACATGTCCTTACTATAACCATAGCTTGTAACTATAGTTTCAATTTGAAATGAAACCTAAAATGTATGTAACCTTTTCTTTCTTATTGTAGAAAGAAGTAACATTAATCTTTACAATCCAAGAGAATTAAGCTGAACATTGATACCCGCCATCTCCATTACTCATAGTAAAATAACTGTGAACGTCCAAACAAAGGAGCATCGAAACAATACGAAACTAAGTACCATGAACTGTGAAACATCTCGGATCTTGTACAACAGTTCGGGACATTCCATATCAAATTGCGCTCAGTACATAACACGTACGGTTCCCGCAATGCGGTTACTATGTGCCACTAGAACCTCCATACATCAGGGTCTGACCACTTTATTTTGACACTAGATCCCTCCTATACCTTTCCCTCTGACGTCAGTAATTGAACGACAGAGGCAAAACCGGGAGACCTACCTTTAATTGACGGTTCGCTCATCAAGATATTCAGTGAAAATTAGAGGGAAATCAGAGGGATGGTACGTTGCGGTGAGGTTGGCAACGCACCTTTGAGAAAGCGGAACAATTAATATATAATTAAATTAATTAATGTTGTTACTATGAGGTATCTTTATCAAAAAGATCTTACGTCTAAATACTCGAATATTATGCTCATTTAGTTGTAATTAAAGGTCCTATTTAAATCTTATTACAAGCAATTATCTTTGAAATAATTTATAATTTCCTTTGAAACAAAAGTAAACACAATGTAGGTAACATTACTAGAACAAAGTACAAAACAGTTCTGTTCTCTTTTAAATAAATTCATTAGCAAGGAAAAACTTAGCCCGCTATTGACTTCAAACGAGTCCAGTTGGACTTAATAATTTATTTTTTTAAGTTTACGCGAATGTTAGACATTGAAAAAAAAACTACTTTTTACGGATTTTGTCGCGTTTTAATTTTAGATTTTAGGACCCGACGTTTCGACACCTCTGCCCGTGACCATGATACCTGCAAAGGTGTCGAAACGTCGGGACCTAAAATCAAAAATTAAACCGCGACAAAATCCGTAATAAGTAGTTTTATTTCAAAGCGTAACTGTATTTATAAATAGTCTGCATAATATAAAAAACCTAGACAGTATGCAAGTGACGTACCTACAGATTTTATCTATATCTATACTTATAATAAATCTGTAGAGAGGTCAATTCTGTACATGAAATATATTTTCAAAATAACTATCAGGGGGTGATTAGTGATCGATACTGATGCAAAAAATGCAATCAGTAAAATTGTTGTCTGTCTGTCTGTTTGTATGTTCCTTATAGAAACAAAAACTACTCGACGGATTTTAACGAAACTTGGTACAATTATTCTTCATACTCCTGGGCAGGTTATAGTATACTTTTCATCACGCTACAATCAATAGTAATAAGTTCGTCATTCATTGATAAGTTTCGTCATCCACGCGAACGAAGTCGCTGGCACAGCTAGTATAATAATATACCCACAAAAACTAAAAGGACAGATAAACAATTTGCTGAAGAGTAAGGTTTCACAAATAAAACCTATTTTTAGATTCCCTACACAATACAGACCACAAAAAGTACATTTATGTTTACGACTGGCAGTAATATAAAACGAAACATCTGTCTAGATGGCCAATTATAGCTCGCGAAAAAATAACACGATCTTATATATTAACAGTTTCATAACAAGAGAAATATGGATTTGAACTTAGTATAGGCAACCCTTAGCGGTTTTGATTTTAAGAAATTACATTGTTATCCTTTAAAAAAATAAGTAGAAGGTTTAAATGAAATCTGTTTAAAAAGTATTTAACGTCCATCAAAAAGTTATTTAAAGTTCAAAGCTAATGAGGTCATGCTTTTGCTCAAAATATACAAAATTGTGACGTCAGACGACATTTTAAATCAATGTGTCGACTAGAGTTTTTTGTATGAGTGTTACGTTAAAAATAAAACAATTGACATTACAAAATTACGTCACCCCATTTTTATACATTCTTCTTCTTCCTGCCCTTTTCCTAATTTTTTAGGGACGAAGTATGTTTTGTCCTTTTATTCCACTCTATTGCTGTCATTTAATGATTTTTCAATCATATGTTTACCCCATTTTCATACATTGACAACAAAAAATTGATTTCACATTACAGTAAATGCTACTTACTTCTCCGGCGTGGCTATCGTGAGGTTCGGCGACGGGAAGGCTCCGTCCGCCGCGCAGATGACGTTCACCGTGTCGTCATCCGTCTTGTTCTGGATCAGCCGGAAACTCGTCTCTGGCACTGGAATTTGATAGCTTTTTAGAAGACTAGCTTTGTAGGTTATGTTTGTGTGCGTATGTTTGTTTTTTGGTGTGTCGTGGTGCCTATGTTGACAAATGATTTGATTAAATTTTTTAAGAAAGTTTGCATGATGTTGCATTTGAAGTACACAAAGTAAGTAAGAAACACACTTAAAGACGACCAAAAAAAACCTTTTTTGTTTTTTTTTTTTAAGATAGAACTGTATACAATTGCATTGTGAGCCCTGGCTGATTTCAAGAAGCTGAAATTGGTTGGAACTTGAGACATGCTTATGTCAAGCAGACCGGTATAGCCCAAGTTGATTGATTGAAATTACTCGTAGCCAGCAAACTTGATGATCAATGTTCGCTCATTCAGTAGACTAAGAAATGCACTGGACCAAATACCAGGGACGGCATTGTTACTCATGTTAAAGGATCAAATTAGTCTTAACGTCTGTATTTCCTGGACAAGTTGACGTAAATTACAAACGATTCTGGATACATGTATCATCCTGTCTGTAGTCCCAGAAGTAACTCACCCTCGTTTCCTGAATGACAGTGTAAGCCCCGTGTAATGGGGGTCGAGTATGTTGCCACTTACTGTACAATTATAATTGCAGTTAAAGATAAGTAGGTATATTTGATTATTTGTGCTATTTCATTTACGGATTATTTATTTATGTTAGAAAATATTCAATCCAAAATGCAAAAATTCAATTTATCCTGTCCATGGGTTGAAATCTAAAAACACTAGTAGTTTTACTGAGTTTAAACAAAAATATAGTACGTTAACATTATACTCTTTTTGCGTCACTATTAAGCTTATCAGCAAAATGCCTTAAACCACTAGAACCACAGTAAATATTCGAACAAAAAGCATAAAGTTGGAATGGTGTAAAGCAATTCTGTATAGTCTTATTTTGCCAGAGGGCTTACAAGTGTCATCGATATAAAAAGGGGTGCGCACAGCAGATGTTGAATGTATAAAACTAGCTTAGTCGAACAAAAAGGATATCCGATGTAAGGAAGAGGCGGTAGCGAATCTGAAAGGAAATACTGGCGGCCTACTTACAATGTACTACATTGTAGTAAAGATTGTGACGTGCAATTGTTTTAACAATTTTGATACGAACCTTCGTCATGATGAAACAAAAGACGACTGGCATAAAATAATAGGCCAGTTATATAATTAAAAAGAAAAAGGTTTTGAATAGTCATCATTTAAATAGGAAAATCTTGACGTTAAATTCATAACTGATTAGGTAATTCTAAATTTTGATGAAATAAAATGGAATGAAAATGATAAGAAACAAATATAATGAGATTTAGTGAATCGATAAGTTTAATTTCGGATCTAAATATATCAAATTGAGTGGTCTGAACACCATCAAAATCTATATAAATAATTATAATCATTTGTTCTTCAAACTGGCCTCAGGCACGTGATTTATGTCCTTGAATATCAGCCCCTTTGTTAGGTTAATCAACTTATCTTTGTCAAACGAAGGTAATACACATACTTGGGCTCACCACAATAGGGTAAGGGTGGAATAATGAACGATCCAATCGCAAGTCATCGCTTTACATGTTTTACTATTGTTAGTAAATTAGTTTAACAACATTTTATTTGTATTAATGGTATTTTGATAATCATTAAGCTGATAATTTTCCTCTATTGTTCGGCTGTTTTGTCGCTCATTGAGAAGGTCAACGTTCTATAAAATCCTGTTTTTCATTTTCCTGTTTTGTCAGAACTTTTTCGTCTAATACGCGTTACAAAATTACATTAGCCAGGTCAAAACCACAACCTCGTGCATAAAACCCGCACCCCAGAAGCTCCCTTTTGAACCCTTTCATAAACATCCCAATTTAATCTGACCTAGTAATTGACCTGTCAAATATTTTTCACCTTGTACCACTACTTAAAACTGTGTCAGGACCGCAGTACGTGTTACGCGGGAAACTAAACGCTTTACGAGGACGCCTACAAATATGAAATTCAATGTTTTCTTAGTATGGATTGGACGTCTTGCGTTCAAGCTTTATGTAAGTTTAACACGAATTTCCGAGTATACAGTCAAGGCACGTGTGTATGTAAGAATAGAGTAGAATGTATGGGAATGAAAACAAATGGTTGAACAGTAGCTACGGAGGTTAAGATAGCATCAGTAGGCTTTTATGTGGTTAGTTAGTGCTATTGTTACTAGTAAAATGTTTAGAAGTTAAGTGAATAGAAACAAAATTTATATTATGATGCAAATTTTTTGTTAATTTAATTTCGTTTCTAGTATTGTTATTAATAGAATTTGCTTTTGCTGCTACTTAACAGATGGCGTAAGTAGTTGCATTTTAATTTAGGTTATAAAAAATACTTTTTACTAGGTAAAGATTAAGAATACTCACCAAAAACTGTCATGTGTTTGCTCTTGACATCTTCATCGAGAAACGTCGATACTACACAAATATATTCACCAGAAATGTCTGTATCTAATTTAACTATTCGAAGAGCTCTATACATTTTTAAGGGATCATCGGATGCCCTATAATTTAAGTCTACTCGACCCCTCAAAATTCCAATGTCTTGAGGTTTCTGAGACACAATCCACTGATACACCGGTTTCGTTTTGCTTCTGAAGAACCATTTTACCATAAGGCCAGGAGTTCTGTTCCCGTACGTGTAATCACAGTCTAATATTACTGAGTCTTGAACACCATACTGAATTATTTCTGGCACTACGAACTTCACTATTTTTATTGCATGTAGACCTGAAACAAAAGAAAGGGATTGTTAGAAATTTTGGAACCTTGATCAAAATTAAATATACTTTGAACTTTGGTTTCATATTCTAAAATAGTTTCTACAAACTCGCTTTCGGTGTATATTTATTCCACTGGTTTTTGTCCTCCAAATAAAAAGCTTTATGTTGCTAAATAAATGATTCAGGGTTTTAATATTCAAGAATCTGTTAACATTCTCACGGTAGACCCAAGTTTTATGTAAATAAAGCCAAACACAAACAGTTCCACATAAATAATATATTCAGCATTAGAAATTATGTTCACAGATTTATTTAGTACTAAAACAGTCAAAGCGAAGGCGCCCGAAAAGATAATAAACTTAACTTGAACAGTAAATTCTGTGACTGACAACGTCGCATTAGTGTCGACAGGAACAATAATAAATCGGAACGCAATATTGACGGAAAGAAGGCATCGAGGCGTTTTCTTGGTAATGTAAATGATTAATATTCATTGGACAGCAACAAACAATTTGCTGAAGACACGTTGTCCCCTCAAGTTGCTTAAAGAAAACTCCCTCCAGCTAATCCATATCCATCAGTCTTGTAGTCCGCGAACCATTAATATTTATGCAACTCCCAAGTCAACGTTGCTGAAAGCTCATTTAAATTCATCCTTGGTCCTACTTAACAGCGAGAGTAGGCACGACCTAAAAATTTGATTCGGTAGCACTTAAAATTTTATTAGTGGATGCTTTCGAAGTAAATAAAGTCGAGTGTGATTACTAATTCATAAAGACTGGCTATTTTAATCACGAGGAGTTTGTTTGCGATGTCGTATAGGTCGGTGAAGTGTGAAGCCAAGTCTACAAGTTTGTGTAAGGCAGGGTGACGGCAAAGATAACATAATAGCCACTTGACTGCCAGCGAGTTAAGTATGTCAACAGTATCGAATCTCTCGTTCAAAATAGTCAGTTATTTATGTGACACTGTTTCTAAAGGTGCGTAATATTCCCGCTTTCTAATTAAACCGCAGTTCTCTTTGAGAACTGTCTACATTTCAGTAAGTAAATTTATTGAGGACAAACATTAATATTAGAGTGGAAATTAAAATAAATTGACTTTGATGGTTCCTTGCTTCTGCAATTGATATTTGTAGAATTGGTATTGCTTTAACTAGATTTAAAATATTTATATTATTATATATTACCAGGAAATAGAAGCTCATTAAAATTACATGCCAACTTTCAGGAAAAATTCAAAACACGAGGTGTCTTCAAAAATGTGTCGTCGTTACCCGCTTTCGTCTTGTCCAAGAGCACTTGCGGTCGCCTCAGGACTTCAAAATTTGCGCTAACGAGGTGACTATCTAGTTGTCACATTTGAATGAAGGCGACGTGAGGTTTGGACGAAGTTTGGGTAGCGGTATTGCGGTCGGCCTTCTAGTGACCATTGTTGCGAAGCGATAACGTCAGCAACTCGACACGAAAGCCGCACGATTTAACAAATACAAATATAAAATAAATATTTTTCGGCCATTTTGGTTTCAATAAAACAATGTTTGGTTTGTTATCTTGATTTAGTGGTTAATTGAAAATATACTTTTAGGCTTCGAATTTGGTTACAACCTATTTTGTTGGCACGAACCATGTTTTATTTATTCTACAAAAAATCTAGTGTGCGAAAAGTCAATGTGAAAAATTTTAGAATAAGATAGAAGGTGAAAACACCAATTTAAACTGTCTGTTTTCGCCATTTCGTTGAAAGTACATGTTTTATTTTTTGGTGCTTGATTTAAGAACTGTCGGAAACAAGTTTGGGTCAACCTTATTATACAGCTAGTCTTGTCTTCAACTTTTAACGTTTTTGTGTGAAACTTCGCTCGGTCACGACGTAAAGCCCGTGTTATCTTGTGACAACAGCCGGTAGGTTTTTCCTTGTGGTATTCATAAAACATAATAAGTGTATAAGAATAATATAAAGTTGTATTTTATTCAGGCGAGTACGTTTCAGGATAAAAAGACTTTTAGTGGAGGAATTGTTATTTCTTTTGTTTTTGTTATTTGCTAAACTTGACGGTACTTTTGTATGAGTTTTGTTCATGTTCGATTGTGCATATCCATCCTCCTTGTATAAAAAGTCATTTGAAAGTAAGTAAAAATATATATGTTTTATATATCTGCTGACCCAGTAAGATTTTAAGAAACCGACCCCATTATAGTTTGTTATAACGACTAGGCAGATGAAGAAATTATGTAATAATTTTATACTATACTAGCTGTACCCGGCATGCGTTGCAATGCAATTTTTAATTTTTTTCTACCTAGCACTTGCCTACTACCTACCTACCTACTACCTTCCTACTACCACATGGGTATGAAAAATAGATAGTAGCCGATTCTCAGACCTACTGAATATACATATAAAATTTCATAAAAATCGTTCAAGCCGTTTCGGAGGAGTATGGTAACTAACATTGTGACACGAGAATTTTTAAGATAGTTTGCAAATTAATTCAACTTTTTACTCATAATTACTGAGCCAATTACAACAAGGTTTCTACTTCCAGTCCACAGTACTACGAAGTGTTTCAAACGCCTCGCTATTTATTGAGAATTAGAACTTCAGGCCAAAGTTAAGAGACACAAGTAGAAATCTTCAACAACTGAACCAAACTACCTTTCTTGTACCTAACATAGATTGTCTAATTAAACTTGGCTAACTCATTTGCCGATGTTTTGTCTTTGCAAAACACATTCTCGAATTTCATGTTTACTGTTGAAGATGAGTTTAATTAATATTGGGAAACTTTCAACAATATACACTGATGTAATTATTTAGTTCAAATTTTGGGTGATGAATTATGGAATTTGAAATAGATGATTTCTATTATTATTATGTTTCAGTCGAAATTGCGTATTGGATGAATAGAACTAATAAAATGTAATAAAAATGATTATATAAAAGATAGCTTGTATTACTTTGCACATACAAATTAATTACATACATAACAGTTATACTCTCTCTTTGTTTAAATCTTCATAGATGTAACGTAAAAGTTTACAGTTCAATTGGCGCATAATATTTTATTAGTCAAACGTTCTTTAAATGATAGTGATAAGTTCTGAAGAACATATCATTAAACGAAACCATATACTTTTAGTTGTATGAGTTCATTACTCTGAAGAATTATATAATATATTTTTTTTAATCGAACGCAACTAAAAAGCGATGTGTTAACTAACTTGTCGTATTATACTGTGTGTATTATCATTGACTATGCGATATCATAGCTGACAAATGAGACGACTTATTTTGATACGGTTTTTTCTAAATCTGTTGTGATTGAGAAAGTTCTGAATTTATCATTGAGTTTGTTGCGTGTTTGAAAATGATGAACATTCTCTGATAATATTTGTGTATGATTTAAATAGGTTCATTCTTTACAATAATATTCAGCAATTCCAAAGGACATTAATTTAATAAGATCGTTTAACTTAATTTTACAACCACATTTTTCCCAACGGTCTCATACACATACGAAAAGGTCACAAAACGTGTCTTTAAAACTTCTAAGCTCTAAAATCCAATAAAATAACATTTGCAGTATAGAAAGGCGTTATTATTTTTTAATTCGATTCCCAATCCCTAGGGAACCCTCTGATCTTATTTATATTTAATTTCGTCCGGTTGAACCGTAGGCATCGTATTTGTATCTGAAATCGAATTGGGGCTTCGAATGCCGTTAAGAATGCTGAACTTTATCAATTTTCAACACTATAGCCCGAAATTAATTGGAATTCAATTTGCTGATGGTTCAGTAAGATTCACCTTTTAATTTACATTTTAAGATGGTTATTACTTGGGGTTAGCAGTATTTTTCATGGTGAAAAGGTCCTACTTTTTTTATTTAAGATACTCGGGGATATTGAGTTCTGAAGTTTACGCGAATGTTAGACATTGAAATAAAACTACTTTTACGCATTTTATCGCGGTTTGTATTTAGATTTTTAGGTCCCGACGTTTCAACACCTTTGCAGGTATCATGGTCACGGGCAGATCCGGTCGAGTCTGCCTTTATCTATGAAATTATAACTTTGTCACTAAAAGTAAACTTATCAAATTTTTAGCTTTTTAGGTGTACTAACATTTTTAGCTTTTTAGGGGGTGTAGTAAAAACAAAAACATAGGATAAATGGGAAAAGTAAAACTAATCATTAATAATTAAAATTTGTATTTGGAATGTTGTTATGTAACTTTACAATCGTATAAACCTTTGTGTTTAATTTTCACTCCTAATAACAAAAAAAACAACATTTTCACATTTGTATAACCTAAAAGCCTACATAGAAACTAACCGAAATTACTAGTACACTACCCTAGTGCGTCCTTAATACATTCAGAATCAGAATGGACGAAACAGAGCAACATTAGGACAATATTTTCGAGTCCCAACCGACATTAGAAGGTCGCGCTAATATATTATTTCCCTGTAGCAACCTCGGGCCAGCCCGTGCCTCTGTGGCAACCTCGGCGGTTTTATTACGTATCTCGCGATAAAAAAAAGACAGCAATTGGTAGCATGCTAGTCTAGACTAATTATTAACCTATAGGAAGTTATCTTGACATGTAATTATTTACTTACTACTTTACTTATAATTTGAAATTTTGATACTCATAAAATAGGGTTTTGGTACAAAGAAAAAAAATTCCTAGTGTCACTCTCGCAGTTAAGCCAATCAAATGACACCCCTCGAGCTAAAACCCATCACGCCGTTTAGTCTATAGCGTGCCAAAGAAACATTCCTAATTTTTTACAGTCGGTCAAAATATCCCTTATTCTGGCGACGACGGGTAATAAGTAGTTCAACAGCAATAATTGTGCAAACATTGCTTTTCTTTTGCAATATACGTAATACCGCTAGCCCGTGCCTTCATGGCTATTAATAATGGGTTTCCTTTGCCCACCGTACATGTGTGTGACATTAACGACAATGCTTTTACTGGTCATTTATCGTGTAGAGTTCTTTATTTAAATTCTTTTTGTTTGTTTGTGATGTAAATATTGTGGCGTTCGTCTTTTATTTTTCACGAGTTTACTCAACACTCACTTGTTTATTGGTTTTGAAATTTTAAATATATTATTACGATGATACAATACAGTTGTGTATGTAAAGTATATAATGTTTAAGTTATAAGTAGGCTGGTCATGTTTGCCGTATGGCTCCAGACAGGTGGGCGAAAACAGCTACCGAGTGGGTCCCTAATGCCGGAACTCGCAGACGAGGCAGGCGAGGAGACGGTGGCGGGATGACATCGATCGCTTCTTAAGTGATTGGTGTCATGTGGCTCCAGACAGAAAAGTCTGGAGTCAGACGGGGGAGACCTTTGCCCAGCAGTGGGACACAAAACAGGTTAAATAAAAAAAGTTATAAGTAAATTTTAAAAGTACTTAGGTACATAAATATCAAATCAATATTTTTTATTATTGCATGTTCTTTTCTTAACTGTTAAAAAGTCGGTGTCCATTTTCAAGTGCACTAACTACATAATTTTACTGTGTTATTGTGTGTTTATTTTATCACGTAATTAAAATATCATATTCGCAACAATTAACATATAGAGGTATTTTATAAAGAAATTAATAATTTTATTTGAATCAATATAATTTAAACTTAAATTGCGTTACTTTAAAATTCACACAATACTTTACAGCTTACGCAAACAGGATTTATTCAACATCGTATTCTGAACTAAGTCGAATTAATTGATGCTTTAAATTGATTTATACGTGTGCCTAGACTTAGGTCACATACGAGCTGAATACAGTTTCATGAAAATTATGCTGAAAGGATAGGTATTCAGTGCATGTTTTTATGAATACATTACGTAAAAAACATAATCCTGTGTAATACATAAACCTATATAAATAATTACCTATCACAATATTTATCACGTTATAATAATAATAACTTTTAAAACTTACAAGTTTTTAAAAGTATAATGACGTTTTCTGCTCTATAATTATTGAGTACTAGCTGTGCCTGCGACTTCGTTCGCGTGGATGACAAAACTTAATGAGTTTTTAACCGCAAAATTAAGGTTGTTTTTTATTGTTTTTTTTTTGTTTGTTATTGTCCAGGATAATAAAGAATAATTATACTAAGTTTCATCGTAATCGAACCGGTAGTTTTTGCGTGATACCTGAACAAACAGACAGACAGACAGACAGACAATTTTTTTTTTTTCACCCTTTGGTTTTGGTGTCGGTCTATTAACACCCCCCGCCATTTATTTTTTTGATATTTTCCATGTACAGAATTTTCACTTCTACAGATTTATTATAAGTATAGATATAGATATGAACCATAACATTACTTCTTCATTAAGACTATTTTAGCTAAGCAATGTCGAAGTAAATGTACCTAATTGATACAGGCAGTTACATAACTAAGAGCGCAATCTAGGTTAAGCGTTCAGTCTATACTTATAAGTAGTTGTAACCAAGATTTAGTTCTAAAGTAACCTATTATGTGTAGAATGGATCGGTCGATATTGATTCGATCATTTACATATTAATAGCTAGCCTTTGGAGATGTAAATGTTAATCAGTGGGTAGTTAACTAGTTACTGAGCTATTGTAGTTTCGTAAGAAGAAATTTAAATTAATAATACAATAACTTTTATAATAGATCACTATTATTAAAAAAACAAAACTGACCATTATGCATAATTATTATTGACCTTGGTTGTTTACTAAAAGCGAATTGAAAAAGACTAAATAAATAACAATAAAAAAATGTTTGCACAAAAAAAAATCAATTAATTTAATTAAATACCCAAATAGTATTCTAATTTCAAAATTTTTGATGAACGAAACAAATAAACATGAGCTTTTTTGAGTCGTTGCCTAACAACAAAAAGAGTATTCCTATTTCAAAATAGTTTATGAACGACAACAAATGAACATCTCTAAAAGTCTTTATTCAAAAGTGCAGAACCCACATAACAAAATTCTTACTTCATAACATTGGCTGGATTGCTGGAACATCAAGTACAGTCAGAGCCTCAATTGGGTAATCAAATATATTACATGAATGGGTCTCTTTCAAACACCATTAACTACAATACGCTCAGCCATTCAGCTTTGATTATTGTCGAGTGAATCATGCTATTAGAGGAGGTATGTGTTGTAAGATTGTGTGTGTATATTTGTGCCTATGTATGATTCGTAGAACGTGATAAACTGATTGTGATAGTGGATGTTGATTGGTTCAAATGTTATTAATACCTTATCCTGAATTTTTAATTATTAATAATTTTAAATCTGATTGGCATCATCTCGAAACAAAAATAAAAAAGTAAGAAAATCCAAATCTATTAAAATGACAGAAACAGTTTGTCAACTTCGTTCAATTATTCAGATGAACATTTGAAACTTTGCTCTAGAAATGGAGATACCAAAAAAGATACAGAAAAAAATTGTCTCCTGGCATTGACATCTACATCAAACGACGGCTCAATTTGTGTTTTATTTCCAAAAAAAAAAGAAAATCATCTAACATTGCCGCCTCCAAAATTGTACACAGAAAGGCAGCTTTAATTAATTAAAGCCAAAACAGCGAATGCAGAACAAAGTAGCTTTTCCCACACAAAAATATCGTTGTTTCCGTGAGATGGAAACGAGCACAAAATGTAGGTCAGACCGTCGTGAAGTTACTTACAAAGATGTAAAATGTGTTCAAGTTATAAGAGGAAAGAGTTTTCACGGGTTCTGTTACTATGTGAATAATAATAATATTTCGGGACAACTCACACACGGTTATCTGACATCAAGCTAAGCAGAGCTTGTGTTATAGTACTTATATATTTCTAAATACATACGAGTACATATTATAGACAAATTACACCCAGACACAGAACATACGATCATGCTCATCACACAAAGATTTGTCCTGGGTGGGAATCGAACCCACGACCTCCGGTATAGCAGTCAGGGTCACCACTAGACCAACTGCAGGCCCGTCCGAATATTTGTATGTTTTGATTTACTTCATGATTATATGCGAGTAGGGTAAAATGATTATGTCCATAGCGCATAGAAACCTGAAAATATGGCATGAAATTTCGTTGATATCGCTTTTAAATATTTGCTCGTCTCCACATGGGTTTAAGATTCAGACAAAAAATCCAGGTTTATTTTTGTCACACAACCCGTGTGTGTTTGGATATGATTAATATGAAAAATGTATGTATATTGGCAATGTTAATCTACAGCTTTTTAAGCCATTATAAAGATAATTTTCAATTATCAATTACCTTGTTTGAGCACTGTAAGAAAAATAGTTTTGGAAGTCGAATAAATACAATACCCAATTTATTAACACACTATAAGTTATTTTACTCTTTTAAAATCTTCAGCCGACATGTTCTCCCCACTTGCACCATATTTTAAAAGCTGCAAGGCGCGTAATTTCTTGTGATCTCAAAACGCGGGGCGGTCCGCGCGCCATTCCGTTTGTCTCCTATTTTGTTAATATTATGTGTTTACGCTGTTCATGCATACAAGACCGAACGGAGAGGAAATGTGAACATTTTCATGAGTCATTCTTGAAAAGAAAATTACTAACAATGCATGTAAAACATTTTCATCTCGCTTCCTTTATAAAAGTGGATGCATTGTGCTTCCGTCATTGGAGTTAGGAGAAATATAATGATAGATTTATAACAAAAAAAAAAAATACTTTTCTAAATTGATAAGTACATCCTGTAGGTAATTCGAAGGTAAGTAAGTTATTCGATTATTAACTATTCTGTGACTCTTTTTGCTTAACCCTTCAGAAGGCGCCCCCTACGCTGTCACATGGTTAGGCGCGCGCGAACATAAAGCTAACACTACTTCAAAGTGTATTTACCTGTATCTCTATATGGGAAGAGGCCTGTGCCCAGTAGTGGCACGTATATAGGCCGGTTTATTTATTTATTAATAAATAATCCGCACTAATATAAGAAAAAGTATGCCAACTATATAAAGATTTAAAACATTATTTGCTGAATCATAAGATCTTTACAGCCTTTTTTCAAGACTTTTCTAAAGATTGAGAGCTGAATAATATTCTTCTAGTATTATAAAGACGCTTTGTAAAGCTAACCTATACCTACAGCCTCGAACCACAAACAGGGGCAGGGAACCTTTATTATCCTGTTTATGTCTACTACATATTGAAGGTGTTTTTTTTATAGAATGTTAATAGGTACAGTTTAGAGGTGGTATCAAATGTTTATAGTTCGTAAGTAATAAATCATTATCAAAATTATGATAAGAAGATGGCTTTCATTTGTTTTAGTCACTACAAAGTATCCTATATACTAGTCAAAACCATAAACTATTTCTATATAAAATTTCATGTAAAATTGTTCCATAGTTTTTGCGTGATGGAGTAACAAACATCCTTCCATCAAATGTTCACAAACTTTAACGTTTAAAATTTGAGTACGAAAATTGAAAACTTAATTTAAAAAGGTTTTAATAAAATTTTAAATTTTCTCAGGTGTCTGTTCTTTTAAACTCGCGTACCGAAGTTTCCGTCTGTGTAAACATGACAGTTTTTTCAATGTTTATCTTTTATTACTTTTAGAGTACTTTGAGTTCATGGCGTCTAGGGTGAATGACTTTTTATCAAATTTGTAACCGACCATATATTCAAAGTGTGTGTCTCGAATCATAAAAAAGTAATAATTGTTTTATTTATTGACTTTGTCTTATGACATGTCATTGTTATCATATTCTTCTATCTAACACATGATTAATTGACTCCACTTTTAGTTTTATTTATCAACTAACTTTGTACCTTTTTACCATAAAATCTAAGTTAATATAACAGGACGCTGAAGTTGCCCGGAATCTTTAATCATACACAGGACCTATATAGGATTATCTTAAATGCATATTATTCGGTAAGGTGTAATCCTTGCGCTACAAGTTTCAATGTTTATGTAGAAAGTCCTACCTAAATATTGTCACAACATAAACATGCAGGTGGATATTAGATCTTATAGTATAAGATATGGTAGGTACCTTAGTCCACCAATATTTACTTTAACTTTTAATCATATCTCTAATAAAGATGCCCGAATATAACTAACGTCTTACATTCTTTAATTCTAAATTTCAAATCAAATCATTTCGAAAAAAAACTACAAAATCAAAATTAACCAGTATTGTCAATTTATCATTCCAAAATAATAATATTTAATATCAGTATTTACAAGTAACATCCTCTATAATTAGGTGATAATAATATCTCTAAATAAACAAGGAAACAAAAGTCATGTCAAGACATCCGTGATGCGTTGTCTACGATAATAACTATGATTGACTGTTTTTCTATTTACGGACAAATCAATAATTATAAGAAGTAAACAACTGATAAGAAAATGTTAATGGAAAGTTCTTACTATACTAAAGCCAATCTGGAAAGAGAATTAAACGTTATTACTAATTACGCAATTATCAACTTTGACAACATGTGTTTAAGTTAATTTTAGAATGACAAATATTACCGAAAACGGCCTAAAAGTAATTTGAATGTGATGGAAACTGAACTATTAGTCATTGTATTAAGGTTCATAATCCCAAAACACGTTCATTATTTCTTTAATTTGGCTGATGTATAGATAAGTAATTTCTTATCGACAATGTGTTTAAATGAATTTTGTTATTGTATTGTGATTGAAATAAATTAATTATTAATGTATATTTGATAATTTTTGTTTGACTATTGCTCAACATACTCGTACGTAACGTTATATCATTTCAAAATTAGTGACTATTAAAATTGTTATTTATCTTACAAACATAATTGAATCTTACTTTATGAGTTTAGATAACGCAGACTGCATACACAGTTTTTTATTATGCAGATAAGTAAAGTATCATTTTGACATGTAACTACTATTAAATATTGTAATTCGATAAGAGTTTAAAACCTTTAGTACACTGCCCACATAATTTATTAGGAAGGAAACTAGTTAAGTGATTCTATTAATTACTGTAACTATATGTCTAAACTGTAATTATATGGCTCTCAAAAACACATCCTACCTACCCCTTACAAAATAACAGGCGTAATACACCTAAATATTTTGTGGCGACATCAATAACCCCCAACACTTCATACATATTGTATGGTCATATCAACAAAACATACATCGTTCGCATTACATTCGCGATATAAAAATAGCTTTATCGTCCAAGCAAACGTATGGCCGCCAATTTTCTTGAAAGCACGACGTAGGTATCTCGTTTGACATTTGATACGAACGGGGTCACATCACTACACTTTGATAAGTATCGATCCGGTTTAATAGTTGTGCTTGGTTTTGTTGGGTTGTTCTTTTTGGGTTTTCTTTGAGGTTGAAAAACGATAGGATAACGCGATTTAAAGTTTGGTAAGTAGTTATGTGAGATTGACAGTCAAGATTCTAGTTGTAACAATACCTATCTAAAAATTATATTAAGAGTCAGTCTGAAAGAAGTGGAAAAACCGCTGTATTTTCCTTCTCAAAATAACTGTTTGGTTATACTTACGAAAATAACGAAAATAAGTGTCCAGGCTTAGCAAAATGTTTTTTCAATTATTATTAAAAACTAAAATCAACTTAAACTTTAACAATGCAATAAAAACAAATATAGTAAAAAAAGAAAAACCTGATTTTAGAAGAACACTCGTCATTAATAAAACTTCGAGAACAACTAACTGCAATCGTGCATTCACAAAAGAAAGTTACATAATTAAAGCAATCAAACACTTTACCCGGTCGTTGGCTTCAACTTTACTTTAAGATTGAACTAGCGAAATGGGTCATTATAGTGCATGAAGTTCACAATCGATTTTTAGTCGCAGACTCTGTTTGAAGTGCCAGAGGAAAATGACGTGCTCGGAATCCTACCTTCGTTTTAAAAGGAAATAATTATAATGAAGTCTTTATTTCTTTATTAACAAAGGAAAGGAATAAAAACACCGCTAGAGCCTAGAACTCAAGTGTAGGATCGAAGTTGCCCGACTAGTTGACAAACTAGTCTACCAACTGATCTGGAGACCTAAATTTTTGGTATGGGGTAACTGTATATTACTGATAAGGCAAAAAGCGATATTTTAACAGTGAATTATGTGGCCCTCTGACATTCAAAATGTACGGTTATAGTAGACTAAAAATAGAAAAAAGTTCTTCTTCATACTTTATTCACTAAGTTTATTCAAACAGTATCGAAGAAGTTACTCAGAAAGGTCAGAATAATAAAACTTTTAAACGCAAACATTCTGTAACTGTCGTCCAGCTTTAGAGTTTTGCTCATACGAGTTAGAAAATATTTTTGTTAGACTTTTTAATTAAAATGGAGTAGATGATATTTTTATTGATATTCGTCACAGGGATAATTAGAAAATATTGAAACGCTTTTTCCTTTTTTAGGTAACTAAAATCTCACTAAGACATACTGATTTCTAAATTTTTTTTGAGAATTCCTAAATGATAAACTGTAAAATGATTATAAAAAAAAAATACTTTTCTTAATGTAATTATTAAAATATAATTTTGTTATGTATGTTTTCTTATGTTGTATATTATCTCCAAATTTGTATGTCTAAATGGCAAAACATAGTGTACCTTTTATATTTATGACCATCTCTGTTCACAAAACCTATGTTTAACAAATAAATTTGATTTGATTTGATTTGATTTGATTTAAAATATTGCCTGACCTCACAATGTCGTGCATTTTGTGTGAAGCAAAAGCATGACGTTTTGAGCCTGAACTTTTGTTACTACTGAAGTTATTTTTTTAAATTAAAAATGAAAAAAAAAACAGTTGTCCAATATTTTTTTATTATCTAACTAACACAGCCATCTAGCCTATTATGCAATTTTCCTCGTCATGAAACATGCAACTGCCTTATTTTCTACTCAAATAATTTAGTCATAAAATAGTTTGCCTTCATATACGGAAGCAAATAATATATACACTCGCCGGGATTAACGAAAATAACTGCGGGGAA
Organism: Autographa pulchrina; assembly: GCA_905475315.1. NCBI lineage: Eukaryota > Metazoa > Arthropoda > Insecta > Lepidoptera > Noctuidae > Autographa > Autographa pulchrina. The sequence goes on along the minus strand of FR997771.1, from coordinate 11,864,551 downwards.
TCTCAGTTAGGAACGACCTCAATCCCTTACCGAGGCGAGTAGTGGCTAAATTATTAACATCAGATAGCCAACATTAGGAAACTAAGGATCCCACAGGAAATGAGGAGTAAATTCATTTTTCATGTCTCTATTCCAAAGTTTTAATGGGTTTCGTGACGTAAACGCTGGACGTACTCGAATCTAGATTGTTTTTTAGATACCAAGTGCTTGTAATGTTGTATTAGATTGAGTGTTCTTAACAGTTTTTTTTTTGGTTGATGCCACTCATTATTTCGAACTTTTTATAGTACCTATCTGAGAATATTATCAAAAAACTAAAGGAATGAAAATTTGTGTGTTACCCAATGTTTAGTATCTATAGTCAGAAATTATTCGTGAAATTTTGAATTTGTTTTAAAATTTTAAAATAAGATAGGTATCAGCTTATAAAACCGTCCCCACTAGTAGCATTATTATTAAATACTTCTTAATCAAATGTTGTCTCTTTTTAATAAAGTTCAACAAACTACAGTATTTATAAAGCCGTAAATAGGCTACACAGTTTTTCAGAATATTCTTTCTACATTTTTTAGGTTTTATGTCCTAGAAGCAGACTCTCTGACAGCTTGCCACAGCGTGTCATTCCACCTCGTTGGCTACTCGTTGACTGCCCTTTGTTTTTCCTTTAAGAAAATTCAAGTAAAAGTTAGGTTGCTAGGCATTTTTACACGACTGCCCAAAAAGGAGTGTTATGTTTTCAGGGTTCATGTATGTATGTATGTATGTATGTTTGTGAGTTTTTTATTTCACCATAACTTCTAAAAGGCTTGACCGATTTCAATGTTTGTGGTATTATTAGAAGCCTTGAGTTATCACGAGTGGCATAGGCTATGTGGACATTAAAAAATGGTCAAGTGTGAGTCGAAATCGCCTGCAAAGGGTTCCGAACGATTTTTTTTTTGTGTTGTGTCATGTTTTTGTATTGTTCACTAAAAGGTATTAAGTAAAAAAATTATAATAAAAAAACACGCCTGCCTCGTTTAAAAAGAACAAAAAAATCCAAAACAAGTGGATAGAATTAAAATCTTAAAACTAAAATATAGCAGTTGGGGGACAGTTCTGCGGGAAAATATCTTTATCGGTCCCCCGACTGCTATATATTTTAGTTTTAAGATTTTAATTGTATCCACTTGTTTTGGATTTTTTAGTTCTTTTTAAACGAGGCAGGCGTGTTTTTTAATTTTTTTAATTATAAAAATTAGCAAGAACTCTTGAAAGTATTGACAGATGGTCTATGAAAGAACTGATAATAAAATAGTTTTGTCGATTCCCTTTAGTCACACAGACGACCTTAAATTAGAGTTGAAAGAAGATGGATATTGTTTTTAGATAACACCAGCAATATCTATCTACTGTCAACTGTAATATTTTCTCTATGTTCTTATTTCCTTTCATATGTTTAATCTTTTAACCGACAACGTTTCATTTTTTTTGAAATCATAAAAACGTTATCTGAATAAAACGAGTTAAAAGATTTTACACCATCAAAGCCATTATCGTTCTTTTATACCGTTAAAAATATGACAAAAGTAAAAATAATATTCATGAATTTTCATCTTTGAACCAAAACTCTTGTAACTAAGTCGATTGTTTTGATTCTTAGAATCCAAGTTATAAAAGGTGACTCAAAATAAAATGTAATTTGTTTCATTTTTAGATTTAACTCATTGCTTGATCTCCTTCTTTTATTTCTTTTTTCATTTCAGTTTTTCTCAGTATTGGAGTCGGTTTCAAAATAGAAAGGATTGTTTAAGAATAGAATACTTAAAACGTTTTTAGGGTTCCGTACCCAAAGGGTAAAACGGGGCCCTATTACTAAGACTCTGCTGTCTGTCTGTCCGTCTGTCTGTCTCCAGGCTGTATCTCATAAACCGTGATAGCTAGAAAGCTGAAATTTTCACAAATGATGTATTTCCGTTGCCGCTATAACAACAAATATAAAAACCACATAAAATGAATATTTAAGGGGGGCTCTCATACGACGGTGGTACGGAACCCTTCGTGTGCGAGTCCGACTCGCACTTGGCCAGTTTTTTCTTTATTCATCTCAGTTGTTCTCAGTATTGGAGTCGGTTTTAAAATAGAAAGGATTGTTTAAGAATAGAATACTTAAAACGTTTTTGTGATATAGACTTGTACCGAAGTAAATTGAAAACTTTAACTAAATCAAAACTTAGACTTAATTCAAAAGGAAAAATATGCGAAGGTACAAACTGAATTTTACATTGTACAAACAGAAGAAACATGAGAAGAAGACATTTTATAGGAATGTAAAAAATACATCAATTTTTTTTAATATCACTTAGGTACCACAAATCTTTTTATATAAAAAGCTTATCTGATACAGGGTCAAAATTTACTTAGACGGCTAATTCGACTATACCTTCTTCACAAAAATACTACCTACAATGCTCCCACTAAAGATTATAGTCTTACTCCAAGAATTAATATTATAGTGACGTCAGACTCCGCGAACCCAGCAATAGTTCCGTACGTCAGCTAGTATAAAAGACGTTTTGCTTCGCCTCAAGCCAGTTTGAGTTAAGCTGAGCCATTCCTTGCTCAAAGGCTAAAAAGCTGAGCGTTTCATACTATCGGATGACCGTATACACGAAAACCCCTCAAAGGTAAAATTTATGAAAACAAGCCGTACCAGTGTGTGGATTTTGTTTTATATTTTTGTCATAGTTTATAGCTTATATTTCTAAGTAAATGGTGAGATTGTGTTTTGTTTTTGTTCGAAGAATGTTTTGTTTGGGTATTGGAGTTGGGTTTTCATAGCTTAGGAAAACTATCTGTTATAGAAAATAAGCACTTAAGTCTATTCTAAGATCTGTAGAGATGTCAAAAAAGATTTTTTTATTACAATACATTGGTTGTCGGCGATTAATCTTTTAGAAGAATTAGGTAGTTTAAAACTTTCTAACTGTTTATAAATCCCTGTTTATTATTGGAACAAAAAGGAATAAAGCAGTAAGTTCAAAAAGCTTTAATGCAGGGCAAAAACTGTCATAAACATTCATTTATGGTGACACAAATAGGTAAGCAAGGTCCACTCTGAAAAAGTTTTTAATACACACGCAACACAAACTTTGGATACACAGAGCCATGAATAACTGAAATATTAAATCTACTTCCATACTTTATTAATAAGCTACGGAGAACTTCATAAATGCTGAACTGACTTTAAAATTAAGCTCAAAATGAAATTGAGTTACTAAAAACAGTGTACTATGTACGTACAATGCATTTATAATACTCTAGTTAACATTTTTAACTCAACTTGACGTTATTGCACCTAGGGATTATATATATAACTTTGGCGTTAATAATAGGCAAGGTATCAGGTCGGTGTGGCTTCAGGTCTGTAAGTCATTTCCACCAGTGTCAGGCCAGTATTAACTTGGGCTCATCGTTGGAGAATGTTAGATACACCTGAGGCGACAATAGTAATCCTAGTAGATTTTTGACTCGCGATAAGCCCATTACATCCAATCAGAATTTAATCAAGCTACGTTCAAAGTAACAAAAACATCAAACAAAATAATACCATACTCATTCAACACGAAACGCTAAACGAAATTAAAAATCCTTCCCACACATATACTGTGACAACAATTTCTCATATTTAAGGACATACAATTAAATAGCACAAAAACCACTTTCACGTATCAGTATTCAACACTCATGGCACAAACGACTCCGCTTTTCCGAGGTAAAGCGGGCCGAGCTGAAATGACAAGGCATGACTCTCAGCTCACTAAGTAATTACATACACGTCATACATTACAGCAGAACATATTCAGAGTTTGGGTAGGGTGGCCACGATCAAGAGTGGGATACTTACGTACTTAAATGACAAGATATTTTGGGCTTTAGCAACCAATTATTTAAATGCAATCCGGTTTTAAATAGCCGTTAAGACTGTTGCTGTCTTTGTCACTTTGAGACGTAAAATAAAGACGGAGAGACGTTAAAGAAGGCCTTTAAGTAAACTCAAATGCTACCTGCATTGGAGTTTTTCATTTAATCAATCTTGAATAGATTGATTCCCCAACGCACAAAATATGATATTAAGTTTTCATATACTGAACGCAATTTTGATATTATGTCCCATGTGTGTTTTTAACAATCGCCGACAATTTACCTCAATTATATTGAACTCATTCATTTGTTTCATTATTTTTAAGCGTAATTTAAAATTGTGCGTAAGCAAGTACAAGCTATTAGTAAAAAGTTAATCTATATTAAATACTAATAAGCAATGTAGGTTGTATGTTTTAAGTCTGTCGTGGTTTTTATATTTTATGTTTATCCTAAGTCATGGTCACCCTTCTTATTTTACACATTATTCATTGGATGTGAAAGCAAGATGCTGACTTGTAAATACATAATGTAATGAAAAGCGTTCTTTTCGTAACAACCAGATTAAATAATCAAGTAATTTGATTCTACTGAGTTGCGAATTTTTACACGCACGTAATTTTAAGCTTTATTTAAATAAAGTTATAAATGAGTTTTGCATGATGCGGGTATGTAAATTATGTTTATATTTTGTAGGTATGGAATTCCGTACAGAGAAACATGGAGAGGCATTTTTTCATGGGAAGTTGGATCTTTTAGGGATGAGTATTTAATTATAATGTCAACTTACGACATCTCTTTATGTATTAAGCAAATTACGTATCGTACGAGTACATTTTCTGCAGAAACCTCAATTATTTTATTTACACTGAGAATGGACCGAATTACAACATCTTTAAATTAAATTTTATTAACGGAATGAAATTAACCATTTTAGCGATATTTGCTTTAACGTAAGTGTGACATGTTAATTAAAATGTTTTCAACGTCGTCGCTCTGTCCGTACAAAAATTTCAGTGCATTTTTCCAATTCCTTGGTGTGTAATTTATTTCCAGCGAGTTGCAAATTTCCAAATGAATCCGAGTTCGTTGGTGGAATATTACCTCTTTGGGTTCTTACGTAACGGTTCATGACTTAGGCCACGTACACACGGACGGTTTGGTGACTTACAGACATCTATGGCTGCCCGCATTTGGACTGCTTGATTCAGTTCGGCTGCTTTTGTTTCGACCGTTTTAAAAACGCAAAGAACAGGTGGCGCACTTGACGCAAGAGCAGTTGACAGCTGACGCAGTCTTTGTGCGTTGATCACTTATTGTTCGAGCAGTTCGTGTATAAGCGGCCTTACGTTTCCGAAGTTAGACAGAACTCGTGCATTTATAACAGTTTTAACATGAAACCTTCGGGGAATGGTAACCGTTTGTGGGTTGTAATTGACTTTGTGAACTGAAAATTTTATTATTATTTACCTTGTTGTTCATGTAGCAAGCATCGTTATTAGTACTTACTTATAGTGCTAACTTAAATCCTATTTTGCAGTCAGACTTACTACTATTTTTTTTTTAATTTGAATATCTAGTTGAGGACTGTATAAGAAATAAAAGAAAAACTATGTAACCTCCCTTAACTTTGTGGTCTTTCAAATTATGTAGATTCGTCTAACTCTAAACGAAAGAAGGTAAACATGTAAAGGAATTCTCGTCGCATCGCCTTCGTTTCTTGTTTTCTGGAACACCGTGCAGACTTAAACTGCACAATGTAAAATGCGACGTGAACTAGTTCCTATTTGCAAAACAAAGTAGAGTGTTTGACATTCAGTACCGCGAGTGTAAATTCATATTAACAACGCAAATACGAGCGGTTACCTAAAGAAGATTAAGTACTAAAATAATTAAAATTCAACGATGTACATTATTAGGACGTTATATCGTATTGGGTCTGTTGAAGAAGAACAAGGATTGGAGAAATTCAAAGATCGTTTCAAGTTTTGATTATTCAAATATTTGCCGATACCAATTTCACAACTAAATACATAACGTCCTGCCAGAGGCGAAATACAACATTGATATGTCTTGACTTATATCTTGAATTTTATGGACATCTACATTTAATCTCCATTCAAATTTTTATGATAGATCGAAAAACCAAAGCCTAGATACCATACTAGATACCTACTATGAATCAATGAATTATTATTTGCAGCCCATGCTCTCCCTCTGCTGGGCAAAAGCCTCCCTCCCTTTCTTCCATTCTTTTCTTTTGAGGGCAAACGTGGAGCAGTCCTTCATATGGGAATCCAGCTCAATTCTCTATCTCCGTCTGGGCCTACCTCGTCTGTGGTTTTGTGGGATCCATTCGGATGTTGTTTTGGCCCAACGAATTAAGTAATAAAAAAACTGAAGGTAAAAAACGAAAAAACTAGCAAAATTTCTAAAGAAAACCAACAAATCCAGCTTATTGTGAAAAAATAAACTCAAAAATAAATCACTTACGTACAATCTTGTAAACTAACACTGTTCCTACGGCTACAGTATTTTCTCAGGGGAAAAGACTACATTCATACTGGCAGCCTGATACATTATTAATATCCAGCCTTTCTGAAACTAAACGTTTGTCGAGCAATTTGGTAGACCACGAGATTTCAACTATCCCAAATTTCAGACGATACCCAGGTTCCTAAGTCTTTGTGGCTATTGTTTCAACTGTTTTGTTCGGTTGTGAATATTTGAGATGTATTGTTAAACTTTTGTTAGACATTATACAGAATATGAATTAAGTCTGGTATATAAGATAAGTTGCGTGCCTATGTAAATTTTGTAGGATAAATGTCAAATTGATAAATGATTTTTGTTTGGATGGACAAGTGACTAAAAAAAATAAAAAGCAATAGATTATCAATAATTCTCGTGTCAATTCTTTTACTTAAACAATTGGAAAAAGGGGAATATAAATGAATAAATAATAAATAAATTAATGCGGATAACATCACATACATTGCTCTGAACCCAAAGTAAGTAGCTAAAGCACTTGTGTTATGTATGTTGTGTACCACAAACACCCAGACCCGAGGCAATGTAGGAAAGTTGATTTCTACATTGACTCGTCCGGGGATCGAACCCGGGACCTCAGAGCTTGAAAACCAGTGCGTACGCCACTCGACCACGGAGGTCGTCATATAATTATCGTTTGGTAAAAGAACATCTAAGTAGAAGCAAAACTTTATACGTCCATTTTAGTAAACACTGAACCAATAACACAATTACAATTTAGTCCCAACAAAACCAATGTCACAAAATTTTCAACAAATTGGAACAAACAGGAGTTACAAATCATTGTCCCGTGTGACGTCATTCGTTCACGTCCCGTACACTGGGTTATAAAAAACAAAATAAATGATAACACAAAACAATGGAAAACAAACATCAATAACTTCGGACCACTCTGTATTAAACTCTAATAGCTTTTGATACACAATTTGGAGCTTATTTGTGTATGAAATGTTGGCGGATAAAATTTGTAATAAACAGGCGGAAAGATGAGTGTTTTTCTGGTTTTAATTTAAGCTAATATAGGCAATTACACGCAAATAAAATTAAGCCTCAATACATAAATATGTGGTATATTATATTACAGAGAACGTGAAAGATTTGAACAGGTAAAAAACACATTTAAACACACCATTAACTTGCCATATTCTTTGATTTTATGTTATGAAATAATTTCAAAATAATTAGACTAATTTGATATCTCGAAAATTCCATTCTTCATTACTAACTTTAGCTCTATCGAGAAGCCAATGAATTCATGTAATCTTAACTTATACCCACATAAGACAGTTATGAACTGATTTAAGCCATGAACATACAAGTAGCAGTTATGAACTGATTTAAGCCATGAACATACAAGTAGGTTATTTCAATACTTGTTGTGTAGAGATAAATGGTATAAATAACGTTTAGTCAAGAAGTTCCGAGGTTTAAACATAGCTTTTTCGTCTCGTTCTATTTATAAGCAGGTTCCTAGAAACAGCCTGTCTTTTAAAGTCACAACCCGACAACAAATAGATGACATTTCTCTTTTGTGAAAATAAAAATACCAACTATAATATTACAATAAACATCTTTACATAGTACAAAATGAAGTTGCTTTGGTTGTCGGTTCACTTATATCTTTTAAACGACTCAACGGATTTTAATGCAAATTTCAGCTATGAAGTGATTCAAGAAGAAGGTTTATAATAATATGTATAAATAATACTTGCATATTATAGGACAGAAAAGCCAAAAAACCGGCTACCGTGCAAAGACCGGGCTAGTATAAATATAAACTAGATTCACCTTTGAACGCAAACATTTTTTTTAAAGCAACTGTCATTGTCAGGCATAAAAAACTGGCAAGCTACATGTGAATGTCATATTGTCACAGTACATATAGTCGCAGGTGGCGGCGCAAAACGTTGTAGTGTTGACCCCCCGTAAATGACAAACGAATCGTATTTTGTGCTACTGACATTTCCTGAGCTACATTTTCGAGTTTCGAAACAGTTTTTCATTGAAACTTTTAGGTTTTTATTTCATTATAGAGTTTTAAACGATGATTGTTTATTGTTTACGGAATTCTTTTTTGTTTTGAATTGATAACTTACCTAATGCTTTCTGAGATTTTCTGAGATTTTCGCGAATTATAATTCAACTACTTTTTACGGATTTTATCGCCGTTTATTTTAGATTTTAGATTCCGAAGTTTAAACAAATTTGCAGTAATTCGATTAAAAATGAAAATGTGTTTATTAAATTACTTTATCATTCCATTTTACAACCTTCTTAAATAAATAACAACTTACAAATAAATATTACATTATTTATCTTAATCAGAGATAAAATTGAAACTATGACCTTTAATTTAAGTTTTAATTACTAGTATTAAGTTACTAGAAACCTAAAGTATAATAAACAAAATGAACTAAGGATTAATATTTTAATAATATCATTTAATATATACAGTTATTGTAGTCCAAGGGTTTCCAATTTAATTTTAAATTAATTTTAATAAAGTTCCTTGGCCCTATTTTTAAATAAATTTGTTCGGTATCAACTTTTGTACCATCATTTAATTTTTTGTTATCTCTTGTTACAAAAGACAACAGACTGAATTAAAATGAAACAATTGCAATGAACATAATTATGCAATCTTTAAAAAAAATATTTAGACACTTTTTCAAAGAGAGGCTAGTTACGCGCGTTAAATCACAGCAAGCATATTACACCACCTTTATGTCAAAGCAGTAAGAGCGACTTTCGTTCTTCATTATCATACAAGGCTTTTGGTTTACTACCAGCTTTTCACTTTAGTAAAAGGCAAATGCCTAGAAAGGCGAGACTAAGATAAGAAGTGACTGCCATCTCTAGGGTAATCGTGTACCCAGCATCACCGCTCACACATACTTTGTTTTTTGATAGATCATACATTTTTATCAGTACAAGAAAAAATCTTTGTATGAAGTATGAAAAAAGCAGGTATGATTTTTTTTTTATGATATTCAATTCATCAGATGTGATGATTGTTTGTGTGTTCCGTGTTTCGGAAAGCACGTTAAACAGTAGGTCCCGACTGTCATACATAGATCTTTGGCAGTCGTTAAGTAAATTCTGACAACTAGTGTTACTATGGGATACTGTGTTCCCCAGTAAAATGGGTTGTGGAGGTCAGATAGGCAGTCGCTCCATGTAAAATACGGTGTTCAGCTGAATCTGCTAACACTGGTAGCCGACCCCAACATAGTTTGGGAAAAGGGCTAGGCAGATATATTCATCGGATGTGATGATTGACCTGTATTTATAAACAAATAAATCTTTCTAATTAAAAACTTATTTATAGTTTTGTTTGTAAATAAATTAACACTTCTAAGAATTTGTGAACCATCATTTGTTTTTGTCAAAAATTACAAAAGAATAATTGTAAACATTTAGATACAGCTACATCTATTTATCACAATTCTTCTGACAAAACACTTATTCGATTCAAACTGTGTGGGCGTCTCTTAATATTATTTACAACCTCATTTAAGGGTATAAATATTAAATGTGTCAGGGAACGGATGTTTATAATCCCACACAACGTCGGAGGCAACTGTGAGAAATGTGTCTCAGCAATTTGTCACTATTTCAACCAATTTAATATCTGAGTCAAATGTCTTGACGTAATAATGGCGCGATAGCTACGCGTCCGCTTGCGGTGAGCGGTTGTGAGTTCGATTTTTGCATGGGAACTTTGTTTCCAGCATCTTAGGACTACCATTATTAGTTTGAGAATCTAAAAATTTAAAAACCTTAGTCGTTTAAACTGAGAACCACTTAAATCACGTCAGTTTCCTAAAGAACCGTCTCCTAATTAGTTCATTCGTTTAGGAGCTACGATGCATCAGACAAATACCTCAAGCTTCAAACACTCCTTGTTTTGCGTCGGAGTTAAAAATATGCTTCAATCAAACTTCATGCTACAGACTCACTATTACGTATACATAGACCCTCAATAAGTGTACGTAGTTTCATTTTATTTTATTTCAATATAAACAATTGCATTACACATTTGACAAATCATTTTAACACTTTTTGTACCTAGAGACCCGGGAGCTTATCATAAGTACTATAACTCAAGGCTGTTTACTCAATGAGTCATTTATTCAACAACACATATTTTAAAAGTAACAGTGAGATATAAAATAACAAACGAATATTTATCAAATTAGGCCTTCATTGTGCCCATTGTAATGCCCAAAAACGTAAATCTAATAACTCATCGTTTCACTAAACATTTAAATACAGACAACGACGGTCGCAATAAACGTGTCACTTTGTAATCGATAATCGATAAACGGCAGTAACATTTTGTGTAATTTATCATACGGTGACGTGTAAAGCCGGTTTGGTGATTAGCACCCTTAATGGTACAAAATATGTGTGTGTACTTTATTGTTCACCGATGTGTACTTTTTTATGGCTGTTGTTCTTCGTTATCGTGGTTGTCAATTTGTTGTGTTTGTAATTTGTTTTAGATAGATGAATGAGGTATAACCGAATGCAAAAGGAGGAGTGTGGTTTTATATACAGAATAAGCGGATCGGTTAAAAAAATGTTTTTCATAGGGTGCCTTAGAGGTTTTCCTATATAAATGTCATTGAAGTCAGTTTCTTTATTTTACATATATTTTGAAACTCATTTTTCACTTTACATTGTATTTAGAGTAGGTACAATAGGGATGATGACTAATTTTTATTTTTATGTCCATCTTTTAGATAAGAAAAAAATATTAGACACGTATTTTTTGTTTAGTCCCGTAAACAAAGAATTACGAAGATACAGCGAGTACAATTCTTGCGTGACGTCACGTTTGAGTACAAATTGTACCTAGCTGTGACGTCACAAGCCCCCACTCCTGAACTTTACAGCGGTTTATCTTCGTATTTTGTAATTTATTTGAGAAAAGAAAAAATATGTGTCTATTATATTTTGATTATCTAAATGGCGGACTAAATAAATTTTGACTTTTCATACCTAGTCATCTACCCTATTAGAATATTAGGTTCAAGTTCGAAATTCGTTTCGTATGAGTGAGGTAAATTTAAATACACATAAAAATAATATTAATATTTGTTCAGTAATGTAATTATGAGAAGCTTACGTTCCACGCGCCTGTTCAATGTTCAGTGGCCTATGTGATTTGATTATTTATTTGAAACTCATGTAACGTAGGTATAACAAAATTATAAAGCAGTTAAAGCTTCAACTGAATTAATTTTCTTCTTATTTTCGTGTTATATAATGATATAGTTCAGGTTTATTAAGGATCGCAATTTCAGTGTGTTTATAATAGAGGTTTGGGTAGATTTTAAGAAGATTCATGTTTTATTTATGATGCAGTGCAAGGTACGAAAACAGACTAGTAAAGTTAAAAGCATGCAATCTTAATAAAATCAAAGTGCACTTCCCAATACAACAGCAAAACAAATCGTCGTAATATAAAACTCATCCCGCAAGAGAACTCAAATTTGAACGAAGCTCTCACAGACATCCGATCACACAATCGAAACCACTCTATAATAAAAAAGTACTTTTGGCGCGGAATAAAATGAAAAAAGAAACAAAGCGAGCACATAAAACTTTTACCGGGCAACGGCCGGAACAGAGCCGGTCCGGGTTCATCGAGGCGTTAACGCCGGCACAACATGCCGGATACCCGCGTCCGGTACGACATTAAAAACGGCGGTCACGTTATCTCTAACGATTTTTTTGGACAGATACAGTTACCCCTTTTTACGTTTGTTATCGGTTTCGGTTTTAAAGGGTTGAGTTGGCTTTACGACATGTCATTGTGTTATATTTTACTTTGGCTGTTTTAATGGTTGAGTTGTCTTACAATTTTTGCATACAATATTCTTTGAGTAGTGGTAGCCTCTCTGTTAGGCAAAAGCCTTTATTTCATCCATTTTGTACAGTGACGCGCTAGTATTTAGCAAGTTCAATATTAGGTTTGGCAAACATAGTCTTTTTTTTAATACTTATGAGTAATCATAGACAAAATTTTGAACGACCAAAAGAATTCCTAAAGGCCTGAGGATTTTTCTAAATAACAAAAAATAATTACTAATACATGACTCCGGTATTTTTAAACACTTGTTTAAATAATATTACTATTCTGCAATAACGGTTTAATTTATTATAAACAAGGTTTCAATTTAAAAGAGTACTTGTAGGTATCATTTTGATTCTTGGAATAATAAACTCCTCTATTGTTGAGCGGCATATTATATTTTTCTGTGCAAGATTTATTTATACTACAGTCCATATGGTCTCAATTTCTAGTACATTTAGATTTTTATAAGAGGTTATAGAAGTTCAAACCTCAGTATAATAATAACACAAAGAGAACTCTTTAAAAAAAAATTAAGGTTGAAACTTGTGAAGATATTTCTGAACTGTTCCTAGTAAAACAAAATTGTATAAACCTTATAACATACATTTCATGAAAGCATCTTCTCGTTAAAGCGAAATGGTACATAGATAGTTTTAAGAAACTGGTTGTAACTAAACTAAAAATCCTAAGAACAGAAACTAAAATCATTTTCAGAGAAAAGCGAATTTTTTGCTATATATTCTTATGGTACGAGGAAACCAACGTTGCAAACGTATGAATAATAATGTCACACATGTATGTCCAGGTCCTTGCATCGAAACCAGACAATTTTGGCTTGTGGCTATGCAATCGAATGCGAGTGTGAAACGTACGGCCGAATGGTAGCATTGGAGTTTCCCAATAGAACGTGTTGAATGTTGCCAAGAGGATCCCTACGATGGAAACTAGTATTACTATAGCTACTAACATAAAAATATAATATTCGTTGTAATGTAGCCTTATTTCAAGTGTGTTCAGGTTGGCTTTCAGCCTTATCAAATGCAAAATAAAACTTGCATTTCACATAGAGCTGCAATCAACCTTATCTACTTTACTTAATTACTAGGTTGTAAGGAAACCCTTCTTTAGCTAAAGGGTGAAGATTTAGGGCATGCTATAGATAGTCCTAAGCATGATAAGCTTAACCTTGTTCTATGCCCTACATTACTTATACAGAATCCCACTGTGGTCTCAGATTCCCATCTAGGACTGTGGACCTAGTCCAAGATTCCCCTGTACCCATCACAGAAGTGAATAAAGTCATAAATATCATTGCATCATCAACATATGGCTCATCGTATATCAGAAGAATATTTTATTATTCAGAGGAGGTTGTACGTCACAGATGGGGCCGACATATAAAAATTCGCATATCATTGCAGTACGAGCTGAATTCGAATACGACATCTCTTGCGATCGTTATTCCAACTGAAGAATGCAACTGGACACCCGGAGTTATTTGGCAATGGTATTTGTGAATAGGTTTTTGGAATGTCTTTCGTGAATGCAGCTAGCCAATTGACTGGATGGCCTTATTGGAGTGCACTATGTGCCTTATATTGCTTATATTCACTGAATTTTCAATGAGATGGAACTTAGAATTAGGATATATGGAGCACGTTTGAACTGTTTGGAACTATCAGTTACACTTAAGATACCTTTTTAATCAGATTTTTATGAAATATATAAACCTCCAAGAGTGAGCAAAAAGGGCTGTAAAAATTTATTTTCAGTAAATTAGGCAATAGAGCCAGTTAACAAAGGCTCATCTGATTAAAAACAGCAGGATCGACTAATTTAAGAATTTTATTTTTCTGTTTTAATAGCTTACGTTGTCCCACTGCTGGGCAAAGGCCTCCCCCAATTCCTTCCATATATCTCTGTCTCGAGCCACCTTGAACCAAACCTCGAGAAAGCAGAAATTATAAAAACCCTAAATTTTAGCACAGCTGACGACATAACATACGACTGACCTAATTTTATAGTATGTTTGTATCTTTTCGCTTCCATCGTTACCTGACTTACATCGACAGAATACCAAACAAAGTTGTATAAAGTTTCGATTTCATATACGGTCCCGTGGAACTGATACATTTTATTTGTCCATGCGACATGTTTGCCATATTTTCACCAATATTTATGAGAGAGAAGATTTCATGGATCGATGATTAACGGCTTTCAACTATATAAGTATCTACCACAGAATTTCAAGCGATCTTCCAACAACGTTTTTATTAAAATCCATCTTAAACGGACCCAGTACTTTTTGCTCATCAATAACAAGATCTTAAAGATAAAAAAGGTAATAGCGTTCCATCCACATAATACCTACAGCATTACCGTCTCATTTGCTGTAACTGAAGTTAAAATACCCAGCGATATGTAAAGTGACCGTACTCTGTATAAGTAGGCCCTGTACGGCATTATAATAACATATTTTATGGAGCGGCCATCTTGCCACTGACGTTAATGACTGTTCCCTTAAAATATGAGGCTTTTCAATCCTGACACAGAATTTTTGGACGGTTAATTTAGAGTGCAATATTTTAAAGAGATTGCATGCAAATTAGTTGATGTGGATGCCAAATTATAAGATAAGGGGGCTTTAAAACCTTAGCTGGCACGTAATTGACATTGGCTTGCGTGTAGTTACAATCTTTACGAGGATTTAAGTTCTGTTGAATTATGTAAGCATTTGATAAAGAGTGTCCATAACTAAAAAGGTTTAGTAGCAGGCTTTTGATAATCACTGTTGATGGCACATAGAGACAAATTGAGAAATTAATATGTCAAACACTTAAACTTGAATCAACATTACAGGATATAACTTAAATATTTGTAGAAAAAAGGTGAACCAGATTCTCTATTGAAACTCGAACCATCAAAGAATAATACAAAAAAAAATAAGAGGTTACGAAAATCATTTCGTACACGTTGCTATTCCATTGTACGGACCCAAGGTCATTTGCGCCGGGACGGAACCAAGTTCAGGGCCAAATGCGACAAAGGGGAAAATTTAATAAATACACAGTCGTTTTCACGAACTAACAGAACTTTCCTGTAATATCATTTGTAGTTGAAAAGCTCCACGCAGAATTTCCATTTCAACGAATACAATTGGTTCAAATCGTTTTACCTGGTATTTTCTGGAAGTAGATTATGATACCTACATTATTTAAAGTAAAGTACCTAAGTAGTTTTAAATCTTTATGAATACATTTGTATCTTGTGCATATTGAAAAATGACAACTTTATAGAAGGTCACCTTTTGATATTACGCCAAAAATTCAAAATTGATTTCATCTTGATAATACGTAACCACTCGATTTAGGTGGACTAACTTATGGTCATTATGTTAATCTTCTAAATATGCTTCGAATTTGGTACTTTTTGAAGTTCCAAAGGCTAGACCACCATAAAAACCTAAAAATAAATGTAATAAAGTCAACAATATTTAAACAATATTTTATTTTATTAATATTTTATGACTGAATAATAACATTCCTATAACATTTCATTCATAATTGCTTTTGTCTAGACGGTTAGTAATTAGCTTAAATTAAAAATGGATTAAGGCTATTTATTGCTGGTATTTTTTTCTTTATAATAGGCTGAAAATGAAATAAAGCTAAACTAGCCAGGTGGTTCAATTCTCGCACAAGTTAGCAGAACTTTTAAGTATATAGTCAAATGGACTAGAACTTGTGGTCACTTAGTTCAAAGTTAAAGAAATTATCATATTGTATATTTTTTTTTAAACATTTATTTGATGAGGCTTTTTGCGCTAGTGCGCCAAGACAGTCTCGTAAGGTACCACAATAAATTAAATAGTAAATAAAAAAAGTAAAAATAATCTAATCCTGAGACATAAGTTAAAACTAGACACCCCGTTGGAATGTAACGCCTTCTACAGACACTGAGGCTAGAAAACTACAGACCCTACTTCCAAATCATATTATATTTAAGGCTAACTAGCTCTTGTCTGTGACACTGACGTCATTCTACTTTTGACATAAAACCTAGCCTAAAACACTCTAATAAAATAATGATCTAACGTCACTATTTTATTCCCAATAATAAAATAACTTCACAAAAACCCACATATTATTTATTAATTAAATATTACTCAAGGAAAGTTCAACCCTTACTTGAACTATGAAACCTACAATTAGGGTTTCATTTATTCAGCTTTCTCATATAATAGGTAAAATGAAATAGCGCTAGTTAGCCGCTAGTTATATATATAGCTCTAAGTATGGGGTACGGGGTAAGGTGTATAGGTTGTCGGTTTTCTACCTCAAGCGGTATTTAATAATAAACTTTACTGTAAAATAACAGTAATCAGCACCTATATCGTTGAAAATGAATGGGTTTCCACATTAATTGATAGGTTACGTATGTGATTGACGCGATAACTATTATAGTTACCTGCTTTGGTTATTTAAAAAGTTTTTGGCAGTAGGACTGCCTATGTGATGGACTTCTTTTAACCACCGACCGAAGTTATATGTTTGAGGGGTATATCCGTAGTTATCTGTTTTCTATGTGATATGTCTGTGTCATCGTAGCTTCAAAATCAATTGGCTGAGTTTAAAGGATTCTTGAGCTTCTTTTAAGCAAGAGTTTTTGCTGAAGCCTCTTTTTTTAGTATTCAGTCCTAGTCCAATCATTAAGCAAAAAACTTGAACATTCAGCCTGAGTATAGATAACTTCGGATTATTCTACACATTACCCTTGAAAACAGCAAGTTTTGTAATAGTAGGTAATAGTAATAGAAATAAGAATTCGTCCAAAGTTCTAAAATTACATAAAGAACGTACAATCTCTCACGTCATGAAAGAACATCACTTACTCGCTATCGCTACGTCATGATATTGCCACTACCGAAGTAATTGCACCTGATCAATACTCGTAAAGTGGAAAGGTTTGCCATCAAAGCCTTCGGTAAATAATGTAGAATCTAAGCCGGTCATTGTGGCAAAAGGTAAGATTTGAGAACGGAGGTTTTTGGTAATATGTGAATGTAGTCTAGGCTCTGAGTATAAAAGAATTTGCAGAGTCGTACTAGATTGTAGGTATTTCAATAAGTAATATTAAATATTAAAATCTGTACACTATTGTATATATATTTGTGAAATCCCACGCTATAGTCACTAAATTCACTACATTGTTGTCTGATTTTGAGAAGGAATTTATTGTACCAGTTTGATTACAGGCAGATGTAAAATTTCCAGAAAATAACTAAACCAAAATATAAATCTAGAGCTTACTCTTCAAAGTATTTTTTTACGCATACCTTATGCCAGTAATATAATAAATACTACGTTATTTAATCCTGAATAAACTCTCAAACGTTTATAATTATGTACTGTATTTTTACGCAATGTAAATTATATCCACTCGTACTTTTTTGTACTTATTAGCACAAACGAGATAATATAAACTAACGCTGACTTAATATAACAGAACACGAGGTTCCGACTTATCAAAAACCAGTTTTAATGTGCGAATTACATGATTATGTAAATCTAGTTCCATGGCTATTTAACGCAGCCATTACACTGATTATGAAGTTGTAACATTCGTGACGAGACTGCCTTAGCGTGTGTATAACACATAAAATTATAATGTATTGTATTATTTGAATTTATTATTACAAACGTGTTATGAGTGTAAAGATGACGACAGATCAAGGAAGATGGAAACATACGGTAAGCGTGGATTGGACGGACAAGTTTTTTCACTTCTTGTGAAAGCACTTGTAAGACGTCTCTCTTGTTGCAGTTGTCTATAAGATCAACGATATAATATTATGTACTTATACGTCCTGTATAAGGTAGTTATCACTCAAAGTGTAAAAAAAAACAAAAAACTATGCCATCATAGTTACGTTATTACGTTACGATAAATGACCATTCATTTAATAAAAAAACGTAAAGTATAACCTTTTTACTGTAAAACCTACATTTTAGTTTGACATATTGTGTGTCACAAAGAAATAAAGTTTATTTCGTTATACCGGATTGAATTTTCGAAATACTTAGATCAAGAGAAGCTATGAAATTATAATGAAGCTTCCTTAACACAAAGGTTTATTTATTTAGGATTAAGTAAGTTTAAAGGTTATCCAAAGGTTTAGCTATAAATAAAGTATTAAATTTACACAGTTTACCACGAACGTATATTTTCAGTAATACAATATCGTGAGTCGAATCATGAAGTAGTAACATAAATAAAGCTGTTAGTCAATTTAACGTCTGTACGTTTAGTTATTTTATTATGACTATAAAAATAAAGCGCTACATAGATAGTGGAAAAACGTATAATTATGAATCATGATAGCTCACTAGCGGGTTAAAGATTTCTGATTACAGATAAGAATCCAAATACAATCCAATTACATATGATAATATAAATTTAACAATGACGTCTCCTATCTCAGATTTAAAATTAAAAAACTTATGTATGTCTGTTGTGATAATAACATGTACATTTCTCGTAATCTTCCTTTCAACTAGTCACTTCTATGTTTCCGATTTACTCAGTAAATTCTACAAGAAAATCTACTAACGGCACAGTACAAACCGCTGGAACCTGTATGTTTCCACAATGATTTAACTGTTCCGCGGTAGTCTGCGGTACATTATAGATGTGATGTGATTTCTTTGATCGATGGCACCCGATTTGGACTCGCTCGTTTAGAATCCTGCCCGAATAATATTTTATTCTCAAAATGGCGTCGTATACTACAGACAGATAGGTACTTAACCTTCAAATTTTATAGGATTCTTCATTTAGAGGTTTTGTTTGAAATTGGAGATATATTATCGAGCCCGTTGCTGCAGTATTATTGATAAGTGCACGTACAAAGATTTTGTTTTAGTATTATTTTTATTATAGCTAAAATTTATACGAACGTTTAATGGCATGTTGTCAAAAAATATAGTAAGATGAACCGCTCACAATGCCGAAATTAAAACTAACATGTGTATCGTTAATTGGCTATCGTTAATTACAGAAGGATATCTAAGATTTTATAAACATTCCTATATTTCCATAACCTTTTTTCATTTTGCGAAAATTCTCATTCTAGTAGTTTTATATTTCATTACATCGTCCCATATTTTAACATAAAAATAATTTTAGCTAGGAAATTTCGGCAAAAACAAACATTATAAAGATATTAAGGAGCCAGTTAATTTTAATATAAACCGCAGTCCCATAAACTTACAGCCGTAATTCAAAACTAACATCCCCTTTTATTCAGTCGGGCAAACTAAAGGAAATGAATCGCGAGTTTTATGAACATTATGGCTCTATTACTCTTTTCAATCTAATAAGCTCAAAGGATTCTATGGTAAATATGCAGTGGTTGTAATAATGAAAAGTAGTCTATTGTTTGTACAAAAAGCTCATATGAAACATTAAAATTTAAAGAGTTTAGAAAAGCTAGCACAATTTTTTTTTTTTAATTGTGCTTGCTTTTCTAAAAAAAGGTCTGATTCTGATTCTGAAAGACTTGAAAAAGATTTTTGTTAGTAGACAATTTTATACATAATAGTTATGAAGATGATATAAATTTTTGATTATGCAAGTTGTTTAAATTTTCATGTGTCTTATTTTTAACTAAATAGATTTATTATCTGAAGTTTATTGAATAGCGGTAAATTCTTATGTAGGTTACACAACGTGCTACTTAAAAAGTAATGATTAAAAATGTTAAATTATGAGCTGTGGTAATAAATAAATTTATGTATGCACTCATGCAATATAAATTTGATTAATTATGTTCAGAATTAACCTATTAAGTAAAGCTAACTTTAACGATACCAAAGCAAGCATATTAATAAAATATCAAGAGGTAAATGTTTTTGATATTTACGTTTCCTTTGACCTTTTTATTTGGAGAAGCTCCTTGTGATTATTTATTGATAAAAATATATCATCTTTAACGTTAACTTCTATACGTTTTTTTTGCTAATTAAATTAATGTTATATAAAATCTTTATTTTCCTAGTCTTAGTAATACAATTATATACTTAGGTATCAATGTTCAACTTAGTTGGTAAAAAAACTATATAAATAAATAAATAATAAATAAATGCGGACAATATCAGATACATTGCTCTGAACCCAAAGTAAGTAGCTGAAGCACTTGTGTTATGGAATTCAGAAACAACGAAGGTACCACAAACACACATAATATATTATAGAATATAATTTGTTTACTAAATACGTTTTACTATTAATCTGACCTTTAAATTTTCTAATTACTTCAAAATTATTTGCAACCGCTGACAAAATATCAAACTATTTTTATCAAAAGGTTATAAATCACCCTTAATAATGTGTGGGTGTTTCGTACCCTTCTGCCTACCATTTTGGAGAAAAGTAACTTGATTATAAGTATATACAGTAATATTATTAGTTTTACTAAAACTAGAATACACGTGGATATAGTCTCGAATAGAAATCTCTTAAATATTCATAAAGGGAAAACTGTTAGAAGGAAATATTTTAAGAGTTATTTATTCAGTATGGATATACTGCTATACGAACATAATATATTGTGGGTTTTTGTAGATAGCGTCAGCATCAAAAGTCTAAAAACATCGAAATTTTATTCGTATTTCATACTATTAAAATTAAGGGCAATAGCTATTCCAGGAACACGATCAAATAAATACGAGAAATCAATGCGATAACATGTAGTGGTGGCCTAGAGGTTCAATGAACGGAATTGTATGCACGAGGTTGCAGGTTCGAACCCAGGCAAGTACCAATGTGGCTTTTTCAAAGTTATATGTACTTTCTTAATTATTCTAAGACACTTCTGACAAAACATCGTGAGGAAACCTGGATTCCAAAATTTGGGATCTGAAATCGCCAATCCGCAGAGAGCAAGCGTGGTGATAAATGCTCGTGCCTTCTCTATATGGGAAGAGGCCTGTGCCCAGCAGTGGGACGTTTATAGGCTAGATTATTATTATTATAATGCGATAACAATAAAATTACTCAACTAGGTGTGTTTAGTGATCCCAATTTGAAACTTTCAGTCTCGTCAATTTGATTGTCACTGATTACGATATCGAGATATTTCAAGTAGAAGAGTAGGTACCGATAGTAAATAAAACTTGAAACATTAATATAATAAAAAGTTATATCATGAAGTAGCGAAGTTATTTTATTAGTCGTAAATCTCTGAAGTAAGATACGTAAGGAATTAAGTGTAGATTCTTTTTACAACCACTCAAGTGATTTATGAGATCGGATAAGTAGACGACGAATTATTGACTATTTTTTTATGTAATTCTATCAATTTTTGGAGGTAAATGTAGGTGATGTGTAGGTACAAAGGACATCATCCACTCTCTATACATTTTTGGTCCAAATTCGAAAGTGCCGGCCAACCAAAAAAAAAGTGATATTCTGACAGAGCTTGTCCTCCTAAGCATTTCTTACTATGGCACTAAAGCTGTAGCACCGCTGCACGTAATTTTATCCAGGGTTTAAAATTCTGAATTTTCATACATTTTTCGATCACATACCACGATATTATCGATTAAATGAATTTCTAAGAGGACAGAGCTTGACCTCCTTAGCATTTCTTAATATGGGACCAAAGCTGTAGCACCGCTTCACGCGATTTTATCCAGGGTTAAAAATTCTGAATTTTCATACAATTTTTCGATCACATGCCACGATATTATCCATTAAATGAATTACTAGGAAGACAGAGCTTGTCCTCTTAAGCATTTTTTAATATGGCACCAAAGCTGTAGCTCCACTCCATTTGAATTTATGCAGGGTTAAAAATTCTGAATTTTCATACATTTTTCGATCAAATACCATGTTATTATTCATTAAATTAATAAGTAGTGTCGCTAGCTCTGAGGTCATGGGTTCGATCCCCGGACGGGTCAATGTAGAAACCAACTTTTCTACATTGTCCCGGGTCTGGGCGTTTGTGGTACCTTCGTTGTTTCTGAATTCCATAACACAAGTGCTTTAGCAACTTACTTTGGGTTCAGAGCAATGTTTGTGATGTTGTCCGCATTTATTTATTTATTTATCCTTCCCATGGTCTTCTCCTTTTAGTTTTTAAACATAATCTCTGATTGGTCATTTATACTCAATTGTATTTTCTATTTTCTGTCTATTCCTAATTTACCTCTGAAGTACTAAAAATATTAACAAATTAAATAATAATTTCTTGCTCTAAAATACAAATACTAAATTACTTTAGGTTAATAAGATGTCGTTTGATTTATCTTAATCTAAAACGCTACCGGTTGATAAAGCGATCTCGAAAATCTGGAAATTAAATTCCCTTAATCAAATGTACTGAAAACGATGTTGCGTAATTTAGGTTTTTCGAAATTAGGAGTATAAATTAAGATAATTTATGTTTTGTGTACTAAATTAATATTTGGTTGGTTAAAATTATGTAAAGCTACAAAAACTTGGTAACACAGTATGTTTTTTCTTAAAGTTCTTTGCCTAATAGATACAAACAAGTATTAAATACTTTATCCATTTATTTATTTAAACTTATACGTAACATAGTAATATTATAAAACGAGGATTAGCGCGTACATACATAAATACCTTTAGGGCTTGACGTTTCGACCGGGTTACACAGGCCGTGGTCGCAAGCAGTCTGCTTGCGACCACGGCCTGAGTAACCCGGTTATAATATTACTGTTAATATGCAGCGCGATAGTTTAAAAGTTATTATTGTATACGTAACATGACATGAGCTTTGTTAAAACAGTTACACCTCTAGAAAAAGTTCTGTAGTTTATCTACTTACAAACGTCTCGGATAAAATCAAACAGCTAATGTAAAAGCTACGAAAACCAACTCATTACATGCCAGTAAAACCAGATAGCCGGTCTTCGAAACTTCTGATGAACAAGAAAAGAATAAAGTCGACACTTGTATCAATTAAGCAAGTACCCAATGATGTGAACTTAATCGGGGGTCTTCCTAATCTTTATAGGGGATTGGGGACCAACTGATCGTCTTGGCATAAAGTAAGAATTAAATGAGCCTGATATGTATGTTTTTGGGCTAGGGACGGTAGCGGTAGAACGTCCGGACCGCGATACTATAAATCACTTGTTAAACGGCGAAGTTAAAATTTAAGGATTTATTACAGCTTTTGTTTTTGGGGTATGTTACGTTTTCTAGATAAGGGAACTGAGAATTTTGATACAATAGTGGTTTTGAACTGAAATTATTTCTCGTTTATGTTGGAGATGAACTTAAAGTGAGTATATGATGTGCTTTTGTAAGATATGATAAAAGAGATATTGAAAAAGGTTTTGATAGAAAACACAATTCTCTGACAAAGGTAACTCGTCAGTTGTCAGGTTAAACGAAAACCGTAAATAACATTGAGGTTCCACTAAAATCAATTACGAAGAAACTGGCACAACAATACCGAACGAAAAAGTAAAATATATTAAAGTAAAAGTACAAAAAGGTGTCAATAAAATTGATGACAACACAATACCAGCCATCTTTATCAATATTAAAAATATCACACTGTTGTTTTTTGAATTCGAAATAAGAAATTCACATTGAGTTTTTTTCCTTTTAAAGATCGTATCAATTTTTCAGAAAAAAGTTGGCAACTAATTTCAAAGAGAACAACGAAAGAAGGTAATGGCGAAGCTTCTTAGAGTTTTGGAGCGCTCAATTTCAATATCAGGAATATTTATTGTCAAAAACGTTAATTTTAAATTTAATGGAAGCTTGTGAACTGGAACTATGTTGACTATGGGTTTTTATTCAATGCTTGTTTAATTAAAATTTCTTTATTGGTTTTCAAAGTATTGGGTTATTGTGTTGCCGTAATTTTATTGTATACCACGTTGATATGTGCCTTATTATAATCAAAAGTTTAGCCAGATTAAGTACATAAAGCAGTTGTTTGCAAAGACGACTAAAAGTGAACCTTTTAATCTTTGAATCTTCCAATTGGATTCTCCTTATGTTATCGAGAAGAAGGATTGAATGGTCTTATTTTTTAGTAAGCTTATGCTATTTATAAATATTTAACAGTTTTGTTTAGTTATTTACTACGACCCTTAACTAGTATTAAAACCGCTAAGGACACTGTAAAAATGGTTTTATAAAACTGGATATTAATACCTATACTGACCTCTTACTAAACCGTAATTTAATTACATAACTAGATTCATCGCAATCACACTTTTTTTTTAATTTAACTCTACCACATCCAATTTTGTTAAAGTGCTTTTTCTATTTTAGATACGACGACTAGATAATAATGATTTATACAACTAAAGCACTTCCACACGAAAATTACTTATTCTGAGTTAAGTTATTTATGATTGTGTGCACTTTACCTAATGTATTGAAGAAAAAGTTCCTTTTTTTTTTTAAAGGTTTTTGAACTTCTGATCCTATTACAAGAAAATTTGTTAAATGTAGATTTTTGACTCAAGTCATTTTTCAGAAGCTACTGCTTTTCTTAATTATGTAGGTACATAATTAAAAATAGGTACACCTTTGTATTTTCCTAAAAAGGAGACTACAAAAAGGTTTATGAACCCTCTTTTTACTAATGGCTTAAATGCTATTCGACTATAAAGATAATCTTTTTAATCAATTGTAGGTGTGATATATAAACTATGTTATTCAAAGTACAATCTTGTATTCTACATTAATTAATGTCCAAAAACAAAAGAACTGTGAAATTTATTTCCTGGTGGAAAATAACAACAGCCTGTAAGTGTCCCACAGCAGTTCAAATACCTCTTCTTATACAGAAAATGAAAAAGCGTGTGTAAAAAGCTTATTCAATGCGATTTACCGATTTTAAATCCCCTAAAAATGTATTACTGTCATTTCCATAATTATTGATTAAGAAATAAACTGCTGTTTACTAAACTAATAATAAAAGTGTTTCACACCCACTGCTTAAATACCATTTGACTGTAGTTACCATTAAAACGGTAAAATTACCACTGTTTTATCGTAGATAGTGTAGTACCGAAGGCTGTAAATTTTTAATTCAAGTGTCAGTTAGCCAAGGCGTTGTTTATTATTCATGTAAACCATTAACAGATACTTTCAACAAACTGTCAAACTAGTTGAAGATATTACAGGTATTTACTGTTCTTTATTTCAAAACAGTATTGTTAAATTTTACAATTTAAATAGATATTGCTTCAAATGTTAAATTGTTAAAACTGTCCAATGTCATCTACAAAATAACGTTATATTACAGCTTTATAAAGCCTTAAATTCAATAGGTCACCGAGCTTCAAAAGGCTATAATTATGTCATTTAATATCCTTCAGTTGCAGCTGCTACAGTTAATAATAGTAGTCCCATTATTAAAATGTACATTAAATGATGTTATTGCGAACGAAATGACCAATAAAAGATATAAAATTAAATGCTCGATAAACAAGTTTTCAATTACAAAATAAACGAACATAAACCTTTTATGTAAACGGTACACTGCAAACAGAATTTAATTTTCCATGCTTTGAAAGATCATCCCATGAAAACATCCGATTCAACGATTATTCAGAAGGCCCAACGTTATTTATCGACTTAACCGCTGACCGAGTTTCAAACTCCCAGCGAAATACAGAAAAAATAATTAAATTACAAACATACGTTTTAAACGATAACACCATTAGGACTTCAAAAACTTTGCTCTAAAATAGAATAATAAGGTTAAAAGTTTGTAACGGTCGAGACCACCGAACCGCATCGAATTACCCCACAACCCCTTTTTGTACAATTTGACCCTGAGTACCAAAACTTACCGTTGAAACAGGTGACTAACCACAGCAGTGTGGTGCAGGCATGCATGATGGTCACTCGTTTCACACCTCGACAACGCACCATCGCACTTTTATCAAATCACCATCCCACAGAACCAATTCATATACCACCCTTAGCGGGACACTATTATCTACGATCAGAATTTCACCCTCGAGCTGTACGTGTGACGTAATAGAAAGTTCGTGACGTCCCTGTTTTTGGACGAGGCGACCGCTCTCGTCGGAGCGTCCCGTTCGACTGAACCGTACCCGCCGTTAAAGCTCCGAGGGTGAGGGGAGGGACGATATCAAATGTTTTGTATCCTCACAGCTATTTCCCTCCAAGAGCGAGCACCACGTGCCGTGCTTAGACAATTTTCGTCTGAATGGCCCAACGGCTATTTGTATTTTTATTGTTGTCATTAAATGTAACATAATTAGTGTAGGTCGTACTTTTTGATTGGCTGCCACTGTTTACAAGAGTTTAATTGAACAGTTTGGTGCTTGTTAATTGTAAACAGCTGATGTTAGCTGATATTTTTCTATTGGCATCAAATGCGTACAGTTTTACTTGTTTTACATTAGAATCTTATTCGTGTTCTATAAAAGTGAATAGGAAAAGAGAACACGTCTTCGATTTTATAATGATAACGTCCGAAATACGAAACTCGTATTAAAGTCGCCGGCGATGGGCAAAGTTTCGTCGGTTTCATGCTAGGCCGTCTTGATACAAGGAGTTTTAACTTCAAGCCGGGTGAAGACTTATACACGACTTTGGGGGTTGATACTCGACTCGAGAACTTTTATGAACAGCGTAAAAGTGTGAAGATATTTGTTTGGAAGTTAACAGAATAATTGTTCGGGTTCTAAACTATTTATTTCTTCTTTTATTTGGTACGTTTAGAATTTCATTAGTTTCCTGTGAGAGAAATAACTCAGGGTAAAATGGAATAAAAGAGATTTGTATAGATTTTCTAGATGCCAGAATTGTTATTCTGAGAAATACTTCATGATGTCCAGCGGTATTATTGAAACTCAAAATAAATAAAGCATACCTAGGATTAAAAAACACATCAATGGACATAGCTGTCTAGACTAACCCAATCCTTATCCATCTGGATCATAAAAAATCAGACAAACCTTTCTAAGTAAATTGAACGCACGACAAAGTGTTTGCTCTCTCCTCTCAAATTAAGCAAAAAACTTACCTTACAGTAATGCACAAATAGATTTTTCGATTGTTTGCAAACTTACGAGTAACCGCATTGATCAAGCTTTTTAATTTGAATCCTTTCAGCTCCGGGCTTCTTGCCAACATTCGATTTTGGAACTTTTAACTAAATTGTTCGATCTATTTGAATGTATTTTACATTTATGGTGACTATACTTCACATTTCTTTAGAAAATTAAAATAAAAATGTCACCAATTCGCACCTTACGGTACCGTACCCGTTCAATTTTCTCGATTTCAACGAACGCGTCGAACGATCTATAAGTATAGCGACGTGCAATCGAAGACCTCGTTTCAAATTCAAATGCATGCTTGTACCTTGTTACTGTATGTACTGTGTAAATAAAGGCTTTTCTACACGTTCGTTTACTTCACTAAAAGTGTAATTTTTATATACGGAGAATTCAAATACATCGAACGGAACACATTTCAAATGTGTCTCTTTGAAAATTGTATGACTGTGCTGTTTTGACATCTACCCGTTCGTGTATTGCAGCCTTTATTTCTTCTAATACCTTACCAGTACATGTGTCTGGTATTACATGTCGTGTAACCTGTCATTTGTGTTATCGACGCATCGCTTTATGAGCTCATCGCATTTTTCCTGATGGCGACATTCGTTTTTATATGGTTATCGAGGATTATTGGGTCGTCACACCGTCCGGTATTTTTTGTTTTTTCAACTTCGTTATATTCATGTTCGTTATACTGTATATTTGAATTGGATGGTTATCAGTAAGGATTGCTTAGAGACTTGATTGTGACACGCGATCAATAAATATAAATTGGTTAGAGTAGAATGTTTTAGTTAATGAAGAATAGCCTTTTTGAGCGTTCATATGAATGTAAATAAAAACAAACAAATAAAGTGACCAAGATTTTAAGAAGCCCTGAGTTTCTGTTAGAAATTAACATAGAATATAGAATAGAATGGAATATTCTTTATTGTACACCATTAAAGTTACATACATATTTGAATTTAAAGTACAGTAAAGCATACAATGGCGGTCTTATCGCTTATAGCGATATCTTCCAGACAACCTTTGGATGGACAGGAAAGATAAAAAAAACTGAGGTAGATGAAAGTAACAAGTGTACTAAAATAAAATACAAATATATTTATATATACATATATTAATATGTATAGATAAACTACATAATATAATATAATAATATAATAAAAATAATAAATATAATAAAATAATAATAAAAAATAAAAAATATAATAACATATAATAACATACCTAGTAATAAAGAAATTCGTGAGCAAAATATGCATCAAAACAATGTGGTTACCATGTGCGAAAAATTTATAAAACGCATTCACGCGTATAAACTACATACACATAGGTTACGATCATTTCAAAGATAAAAAAAAAAAACGTTTATGCTCCAAAACGGAATAAAGTGCCGATTGATCGTCAAGCGCGTTTACGCACGAGATCACTTCAAAACGCAATCAGTAGAGAGAAAAACTCCACGTGATTAAGTGCTTCGAAAAGTATGAACAGCAATACTGACTGTACTTTGTTGTTTACAAACGATAAAAGTTTAACAGGACCAAATTTCGTTTTTGGTCTTTAGGGTATTTTGGTGAAAGCTTTTGGTGTATGGTCCTTGGGTACGAAAAGGTTTTGCCCTCGTAATTGATGCTTATAGACGGTATCAGCACGTACCAAAGGGCTCTGAGATCCAGGACCACCGGTGCCCCTTCTGTATTTCGTTGAATTATGTCCCGAGGGGAATCATGTCGTTTTCAGCAGCGATCCAACGATTCTTGGTAGTGACGGAAGCATGTGCCACATTAAACTCATCGTCACATTTCGCCTGGGAACTAACCGGTAGTTTTAAACTATCGTTAACGCACGCCATGGTTTATATACAAATTTCTTGTCACTCACGTTAGCCAACGCTATATCTCTAAATATTTTCTCCAATTTTTTTCGTGCTATAAACTTTGTGTTACCATCCTTGTTGACACGTCTGCCATTCGTCTTTATTTAGAGGTGTCAAAAATTTTACGACGACGTCACGACAAAAGTCCTGTCTAAAACGATGTCACTTCGACACTTCGTTCGTTGTCACTACGTTCGTCGTCACTTCAAAATATAAACCGCAACGCAGCCATTACTAACTGGGCAGCTCGGACATTTATGTATTAGAATAAAATATCGCCGGACCCCATTACGTAATGCCTCCATAAAATGTTTCCGCGTAATATCACTGATATATTATCCGAAAAGATATTTCGAATAGTGTTGTAAAAACCCTGTGTACTGTTTGCATGTAAATTAACCTGAACGCTCTTTTCGGTTATTTGAATGTCCATACATATGAACCACACATTATGCAAATTTAGGATATAATTAAGTTCTTTATTTTTGTTTAATTTTAACTATATTTTAATTACTTTCTATCTTTCTATTAATACACCACTGTTACCATTTACTTGAATTGGCATAGAAGAGCGGGACCTCCTATCACAAGTATATACTTTACTTAAAAGGAGGTCTTTATGTAAGTTGTACTGTAAAGTTACACAAGCTTATGCAATAAACATTTTTTTTTTTTTTTTTTTCATGTTTTGTGGTTGACGCTGCAAAAGCATTGCTCATTATTGTTACGTTTTACGCTTATCAAATAATTAACGAAGTTTTTAATATTAAATATGGTGTAAATACAGTTGAATTTATATCAACCGCTTTATCAACACGTACTCGTATATGAAAAACAGAAACTGAATTAAAACGTTTGCATGTGAATATTATTGACATGCAATGCATTAAATTCAATTTTCTCGAAACGTGCACTTAAGTGGTTGTTTCTCTATCGCAACGATTATATTCCTCTTACATAAAACTAAACTACGTACTTACATTAATAACTGGGACGAATAAAAGAAACTAATCTTTTAACATTTGCCCGCAATCTATCAATCTACAACATATTTTTTTTTTCATTTTTTTAGTTCCTATTTTAATTTTTTTTTTCCATATTATTCACGTCACCAAATCATCTCTACTAACAACTAAAATACACAAAATAATATAAAAAAAACGATTGCATCTCAATACAAAAACCATTGCATTTATTACTGGTGTTGTCAAATTAAATGTCAACTGCAGTGCGCACCCATCCAAATACAACGTTTACTTACGTCTGCAGCATTTGTCCAGTCCGCTTCATTCTCCACCCATATTGAAGGGAGCTCAATAATGTCAAATGTGTGTTGACAATACACATAGATTTCTGACAAAGATTCCTTGAATAACAGTTTGAAGAATTCTATGTTATCATTTAAAAGTACGGTTTGCGAACGGTTTTAAGCTTAGTAATATATTATTAAAGCGATTTTCGCTACTTGATTAACATAAGTAAAATGCATCAAATAATTTATCTCTAGTAATTTTCAATACCTACCCCATATGTATGTTAGGACGTAAATTAAGGAAGCTAAAAGTAAATTAATTATCTGACTAATACGAAAACATTAGTTTTAAAAATAATAATAATAATAATATAAGTTTATTTCACTAAGATTTACAAATTTCTCTTATAATCTAAGTATAAAAACTATAAGTTTTAAAAATACTGAGTAGCTCCTACTAAATTATTGAACTTTCAACAAAATGCATCTAACAAAACTCCAAAACACAACCCTTTTCACTGAAACCTGAAACTATAAAAGTCAATGACCTACAATATCAAGGTGATAACAATAACAATATATCACAAATATAAATAGGTATAACTGCAACGTGACGTTACTTTAAACACGTCGGACAGACCCAAGGCCTTATTACGTATCTTGCAAAAGCAATCACCCAGCAAACTAACAGCAAAATTTGTGCAATTATTGTTGACCAATCTCTCAGATGTATAACGTTATCCATTGATGGCAATAATTGTTCAAATATTGCTGTCGCTTTGCTCTTGTAAGATACGTAATACAGCTGGGAACGTTGTAAATGCCATCTGTGACCAAAGGCAATTCTCCTTCCAAAAATAGGCAATATTTCTTGGTCTAACGTATTATGGCAGTTAACACCAAACATTAACAAGCTATTACATAGCTTTTATGAAGATTAGTTATCTTAATGTTTATATTTTTTATCAAGCGGTTTGAGGGCGGTGAATCGCGATACAAAAGTGATATATTGTACATATTTGATTTACATTTTTATCGTGGGTAAGGTTTTTAAAATAGTAAATATTTTTTTTGTGTTATAATGATGAATATTTCAGTTTTTTTTTAAGTAAATAAAAACACTATTACTGTTAACTCTCAAAACGTTTGGTCGACTCTACTCGTGATCAGAGGGCTGGTTTGTTCCTTGCACAGAGAGTCAGCATAGCCATTCAACGTGGAAATGCTGCCAGCCTTCTGGGCACGTTTCCCGCCATTGACAAGGATGACGATGATTTTTTTGACGCGTGTTTGTTTTTTATATATAAGTATTACTGTTGTCAATTATTTAGAGATGAAAAAATACCTGTTAATAAATTTTGTATTTAATAAATTAGTGTTTTACTTAATGAGATGAATAACTTTATTTACAATTCAATATGTACTTAAATCTAATACAAGAACAAACAAAGACTAAAATTAAATCTTATATAGATAAATAAAACTAACACGCGTCAAAATACTCATCGTCATCCCTGTCAATGGCGGGAAACGTGCCCAGAAGGCTGGCAGCATTGCCACGTTGAATGGCTATGCCGATTCTCTGTGCAAGGAACAAACCAGCTCTCTGATCACGAGTAGAGTCCACCAAACGCACCACCTACAGACGTACGGCAGCCAAAATTTGTTGTAAGTTGTACAGCAACGTTTTGTCTGATAAATTCCAGCCCCTTCAGTTAGGCTTTGGCTCAAAAGGGGGCTGTGAAGCTGCCGTACACGCACTGTCCACATATTTGGCCTACAGGAAAAGTGAGGTTATTCTAAAAGTTGACATAAGAAATGCGTTCAACTCAGTGAACAGAGACACCTTGTTGGCAGAAGTCAAAAGTGAAACCCCCAAAATTTACAGTTTCCTTTGGCAATGCTACCGAAACCCTTCAAAATTAGTCTATAAAGACAATGTTTTAAATTCGGCTGTAGGTTGCCAACAAGGAGATCCTCTCGGGCCGGTCATATTCAGTTTAGCCATCCATCCCATTATTAAGGAATTGAAATCAAAATTTAATATTTGGTATCTGGATGACGGAACTCTAGGAGGCGATGTCAACACTGTAGCAGATGATTATATATCCCTTAAAACAAATTTACAAAAAATTGGTCTTGATTTAAACACAAGGAAGTGTGAAATATATATTCCAGATACACATTTAGATAAAAAATTAGCTCTACAAAAAATCCAAACAATAGCCCCTGAAATTAACATAGTCAATAACTCCTCTCTTCGCCTTCTAGGGTCCCCAATTTTAGAAGAATCATATGAAAATTTTATAGATGATAAAATTGAAAATTTTCAGTCAATTTCGAATAGACTTTTCAAAATCTCTTTACATTCTGCTATTACTTTAATTCGTTTTTGTTGTTTTGGTCCAAAATTTACATATTTTCTTCGTTCTTCACGACTATGGAAACATTTGCCGCTTTTGGAAAAAGTCGATAAAATTATTCGGTCCACGTTAACGTCCATTTTTAACGTAACGTTGGATGACCGAGCTTGGACCCAACCCACGCTGCCGATCCGATTTGGTGGGCTTGGTGTACGTAAAGTTTCCAGTCTAGGCCTACCAGCATTTTTGTCTTCGGTCCACAGCACTGAAAAATTAACCAGGCAAATCTTAGGGTCTTCTCTGGTTGATTTTCAGATTCTGTGCATGACTGAGGCAGTAAATAGTTGGGAATTGTCCTGCCCGGGCACAGATCTACCCGAGCAACGTTCTTCTCAGAGGCAGTGGGACGAGCCGCTTTGCAGTTTGATACGGAAAGAATTAATTAATACGTCAATCAACACTGCAGAGCGCGCGCGTCTCCTGGCTGTGGGAGAATGGGAATCGGGCCTCTGGTTACAGGCACTTCCGTCAACCACTCTTGGTACGATTTTGGATGACAATACTTTCCGGCTCGCCATCAGTTTACGTTTAGGTATACCTTGTGTCGCATGTCATCGGTGTCAATGCGGTGAAACAGTCGATTGCCTCGGTCACCATGGCCTGTCCTGCAGCAGGAGCGCAGGACGTATATCCCGTCACGCAAATATTAATGACATTATTCGTCGTGCTCTTGTCATTGCCGGTGTACCAGCTGTTTTGGAACCCAATGGTTTGGTGCGCAGCGATGGTAAGAGACCTGACGGTATGTCATTGTTGCCTTGGAAATTGGGTCGGCCTTTGGTGTGGGACGCAACGTGCGTCGACACCCTTGCGCCATCCCACGTTCTAAGTTCGGCGGCCTCTCCTGGAGCTGCTGCTGGAGCAGCGGAGACCCTTAAACGGCGGAAGTATAATAACCTAATGGGTAATTATATTTTCGAGCCGTTTGGGGTTGAAACGCTCGGGTCATGGGGTCCGAGTGCACGAAATCTTTTTAAAGAACTGTCAAAACGTTTGGTGGACTCTACTCGTGATCAGAGAGCTGGTTTGTTCCTTGCACAGAGAATCGGCATAGCCATTCAACGTGGCAATGCTGCCAGCCTTCTGGGCACGTTTCCCGCCATTGACAGGGATGACGATGAGTATTTTGACGCGTGATGAATAACTTGATACCTACTT
Source organism: Autographa pulchrina (assembly GCA_905475315.1). NCBI lineage: Eukaryota > Metazoa > Arthropoda > Insecta > Lepidoptera > Noctuidae > Autographa > Autographa pulchrina. The sequence continues at coordinate 11,830,428 of FR997771.1, read as the reverse complement.
TTGTACATAATGTGTAATCCTGAACTTTATTAAAATTACGATAAAATATTGTGTTACAAAAGGCAAAAGCTTGAAAACTCTGCTTTAATCAAATTATTACTTAATGAGATAAAATTATTATTTCATAAAACGTGGTTTAAAGCAGTGTTTTAGTGATATTCAAAATATATTTTTTTTACAGGCTACAAACGATTGCTGTTCCATTATATTTTAAAAAAGAAAGTTTCATATTTTTTACGATTATTCAACATTTTAATAATAATTAAGTTGTTCTTATTGTACACTAGCTATGCCCCGCGGTTTCACCGGCGTGAATACCTAAGTTCCGTTCCCGATGTCTTTATAGTAATTCTCTTATTCGGGAAGGAGACGAAGACTTTTTTTTAGACTTTTCCAGGTTTTTTTTTAAACTTCATAAGGTGAGAAAATTGACTACTTTGCCCATCCTCGTACTTCAAGGAATATTATAAAAAGGAGAATTAGCGAAATCGTTTCAGTTGCTCTCGAGATTTGTGCTTAGCAACACATTTAATTCATTTTTATATTATAGATTAATTTTATAATCATTGTTTGATCAAATATACTGTTATTGGGTTGTCATAATACAATGATAGATTTATTACCGTTCACAGATTCGAGTGATTTATGTGCAAGTAATGACGAACAAACTAAAACCGCAATAAATTAAGTTTAGCTATTATCGTGGTTATTACATAACTAACCTTTCTACCACAATTTTATGTACAAAATATTTAGCATTAATATTTAATGTTTACTAATAAAGCCAACAACTAACCGCTTAAATTGTTAGTTTAGTGTTATAGACGTAAATGTTTGATATTGTGTTTTATCTATTAGAGTGTTAATTGAATAGAAAGTTTGTGATGAGTTATGTATGTCTACGTCAAACTGACGGACATTAAAATATTACCTATGCTGTACCGTGCTGCGGGTTCCATTCATAATTATACAAACATTTGTGTTATCCACAAATATTTGGTCCAAGGCTGTTCTTTGCGTATACGAATCGAATGTTTGTGAAACCATTCGCGATTCAAATTTCCGGATTCAAATTTTTGAGATCAGAATCTTTTTTAAAAAAGGAGCTTCTGGCTTCCTTAAGTCTCATGCTGTCTTTGTCATTTTAAGGTATAATGGAGCGACAGGTATACTTCTAAGTTAATTTACTAATTCTGAAAATTAGCATGGGTTTGAGTGTTGAGTGGAACATTACCAGTAGATAGATAGTAGGTATAACGTAACCGTTTTTATGAGCAGTTTAATGTTATTAGTTCTGAGCGGTCTCGTGATTTACTAGGATAATGTCTCGACCTTAATAGACTGTTCCTAATGTCCAAGAAAATTTTGGGCACACGGGTTCACGTTACGTATTTTGTATGTCTACTACATAGTATGTTATTCGAATTAGTAGATAGGCTTGTGGGAGTATACACTTCGCAAGTTATTTAAGTTTATAGTAGGTTATCCTATTGTCCCTTTTATATTTAGTATACCTACGTTGGAAAATTAACTTTTTTTTCGTTGTTGGAAGATACTCTAAAATGAGGTTGACAGCCAAAGAATCTAAATAGTCTCAGGCTGGTTCCCAATATTTGGATTGTTGATGAAAAATTAAGAAAAAAGTATGTATTACAATTACATTTTAATAGTTTTAAAAAGTAAAATAAAAAAAGTGAGTACATACCCTTACGAATAACTAAAGTAACTATTTGCCAGTTTTATATAAAAAAAAAAATCCTCTTGCTCATAATTACACTTTATAACATACCTACTTCATAATAATAACCTTGTTTCTCAACTCATGTTACCTTAACTACAGTTAACCCAAAGTGGACTCCGACTCCAGTTCATGCAGGAAAATATTCTCATTGTGAAATAAACTGATTATTTTCCCTAACGGTCGGGAAAACCATTGTACGAGCCCCAATTGTAATCAATGTTTATACATCAGTTACCGATATAGCTTTGTTCCCGACTAACGTTTAGTAAATGGTAATTAAATCTGACATCATTAACTGGTGTATTTAATTTAAAACAAATGTTGATTAACATCTCGATTGAGAATATAAACAATTTGATTACAAGTGCCTCGATTTTAATTTATATTCATGATACCTAATTTTGTATTGGTTTGTTTCATGTTAACTTAAGGTTTTAATTTCTAATTCAGTTTACAATAATATAGTTAAAATATTTTGATTTAAATAATAATCCAGCCTATAAACGTCCCACTGCTGGGCACAGGCCTCTTCCCATATAGAGAAAGCACGAGCATTGATCACCACGCTTGCTCTCTGCGGATTGGCGATTTCAGATCCCAACTTTGGAATCCAGGTTTCCTCACGATGTTTTCCTTCACCGTTTGTCAGAAGTGTCTTAGAATAATTAAGAAAGTACATATAACTTTGAAAAAGCCACATTGGTAATTGCCTGGGTTCGAACCTGCAACCTTGTATACAAATCCGTTCATTGAACCGCTAGGCTACCACGACATTTGATTTAAAATTAAACAAAAATTGAGTTTCATTAATTCTTAAGTTAAACTTAACTACAGCTGAGATTAGTAAGAAAATACAGTTTTTATCCAGCATAATAAATAGATTACTTTTTTTTTTACTACTTCTTTTTACTAATTTATTTTACCTATGACAAGTTTTTACTGAAATGCATTTTCTATCAACGTTAAATATAATAAAAATGTGGGTTAGCCAAAGGTCATCCAAATATTTGATACACAGAGGAATCAAAACCACTATCCAATAAAACTGACCGCAGCTACATATTTTTTTCTGATTTCATGACTGACCTACTTTTTCGGATGTCAATACTTTTTTTCTATGTTCCATTTGACATTTTATGATGGTACCGATCTTTGTCCCGTTTGTCTATTTATATTTTTATTCAGTTAGCTTTAGTCTATGACATATTATTATTATACTACTATACGTAAGTACGGGTAAGTACCTACGTACTTACCCTCATTACCGTTCTATACTATTAAATCATTTTAGTCTGAATTAACTTAACAATAGAAAATTTTATCTTTGTGATGATAAAGCTTCCATGTGATTCTTAATTTTTGTTCTCATTTTGTTTATCCCATAATATAGTGTAATATATAATGGTTCACTGGTTTTTATCCTCCTGATATTATAAAGTTACTTCCGTTCAAAATTAATTGAGTCACAATAGTTCAATCATATGTCAATTTATACATGGGTTTCTTATATACTGCCTCGTTGGCCTAGTGGTTCTAAGCGTGACTGCTACGCTAGAGGTCTTGGGTTCGATTCCCAAGTCGACCTAGGTGTTATTGGGTTTTTCTATAAAATTCTCAGTAGCAGGTCGGAGTTTGGATTTGTGCCCGGTTAGTGGCAATAGGCTCGCCCCCTATTACATTGGACCTAAACATACCGGCGAACTGTGGGTGTACATTGGTACACCTCTGTCTAACCCTTCGGGGATACAGGCGTGATGGTATGTTTATGTTATGTTATTCTATAACGTCATTTTAATATGAATTAACGTAACAATAGAAATTGTTGAAAATGAAAGTGGAAAAAGCAAAACAATTGTGTAAGGATCGTAGCAAGTGGAAAGAAGTGGTCTCTGCCTACCCCTACAAGAGAAAGAGGCGTGACTATATGTACGTATGTATGTAGAAAGTATTCTCTTTGTTGTGTTTTTAGTTTCCATATGATTTAATTTTTTTTTATCGGAAAAAAGTGTAATATATAAATGGTTCACTTGTTTTTTATCCTCCTGATATTATAAAGTTACTTCCGTTCAAAATTAATTGAGTCAAAATAGTTCAATCATATGTCAATTTATACATGGGTTTCGTTCCCAAAATTAGCTTCTATTTTAACGTTATAAAATATAGTAACTTTTAAACTAGATAACAGTAAGCTTATTTGTAACAACTTCGTTTTTACGATTCAATTTAATACACCCACGTTGACATTTTGACGGTAAAATATACACAGAAGACAGAAAAGTGGAAAATCTGAAAAAATCAATATCACGAAAATTATAATGGGCACATGGCACATTTCGCTAGTCATGTGAATAAATGGGCTTCAGTAAAGGTAGTTATTACAGGGTTATTTAAAATTATAAAGGATGAAATGTTGCTGATGTACTAGAGTTCTCATGTTTATTCATTTGACAAGTTATTTTTTATGAAATATACTGAAAATAAAAGGGGTTCTATTATTTTCCGCTTCATAAGTAACGGAAAAACTACTTAGTTAACGGCAAAGGTTGATGTGCTTATAAATCTATAAATTTAAATGCAGATTTTCCTTCTCTACTGCAGGAAAACGCCTCCTCTAATACATTTCAACAATATTTTCACCTGTAGCTTTCTCAAATAAACTTTGAGAATGTAGAACCACTAAATAACCAAAAAACATCTTCCATATTTCACAGTTATCATAATTACCTACTTACGGCCCGAATACAACGTACACAGGAGAAAATATATTGTTTAACATTACCGACTTACCTTAAAATAAAGCAAAACCTACACAGTCATACTGTCTTAAAAATTACGTGTCGTAAAAAATATGTAATATTTTAAGACACTTTTTACTGTTAATAGAGTCTTTTAAATCTAGCGGAGGGACGATGTAAAAAGTAGTATGCGATTTATACCCACGCCGTGTCGGGCAGCAAAGAAAGTCGTTTAAAAGATATATTAACTGAGAAAACGCAAGAGAATATGGGACCGCTTTATGCATCGCGAAAGCGCTTGATTTACGCGAGCGCTTTATTACCAGAATAATCGAGAGCCTCAAATTCAATGTCCATCGAAATACTTTAATAACGTAATAGCTTTTAAGGGTTTTCGAAACTTTAGCGTAGAAATTTTCCGAACTGGAGCAAATTACCTATAGTAGAATTTACGCGTTGCAAAGCTCTCGAAAATATATACAAATTTATCTCAGAACGGCGACATTACCAAAAAACCATTGGAAACGGGCCAGGTTAGCAGCATTTCGGATAAGCCTTAACGGCGCCGAAGGCTCGCTTGCTATTTGTCCACATAATTTGCCACCGGACGGCCAAGATAGTTCCGCATAACAAACTTTAAGCTTCACCAGTACATACGTGTTAAGTTGTATAAACACACCGAGGAATATCCGACCCATTTCTCACCCTGTAATACAACAGCTTCAGTAAATTAATAATATCATGTTCCTTCAACAATAACAATGTACAATGCTGCCTCAAAACAAACCCCACCTGACGTAACTGTACTATACCAGCAATCGATTGCTAACTCAATATTTTTTCTGAAGTGCGACTTAAACGGTACTTCACAGCTGTCAGTCGCGGGGTGAAGACAGTGGTATTAAAGTTACTTTGACGGTAGTTACAGTAAAATAAGTTAATGGTTCCGTGATGACTTTAAAAGAGTTGTTGGAATATTTTAGAAGTTTTATTTGAAATTGCCTTCTCAAAAGGGAAGTTGCATGAGAATAAATGCTTTAAGTGTACTTTTAAAACTGAACAAAACTGTTGAATGCTGAAATTCGTTAAGGGTTTTTTTTTTCTGTGACGTAACTAATGATGTTGGCAAAGCGAAATAGTATTTGTTAAAAGGCTTTTATCGTTTTCCATTTTGACCAATAAAGTTATGTAAAAATATGCCAAAACGTTTATTTTCTATTGCTCTTAGGTCTGTTAAAACTTGACTGTTCAGCGGTAAAATAATACGAATATATCTAGCTGAACAAAAAATTTTGCATGCCAAGTCACGCTCCAGCTAAAATTTTGTTGAATTTATTAAAAAATCAGACGATAAAATGCTGTTGGTTTATTCGCTTTTGAATATTTGCTGTGCTGGCGATGTCTCGACAGATTAAAATCACGATTTACATTATTTGGTCCGTATTTCCAAGCGGTCTGAGTCGAGAAGTTTTAGATTAATAGAAATTACTGAAACTGCAACTGTGCTGGAATGTACGTAGTTACATGAGTGTTAAAACAAACACTGCATGCAACTAACAGTATTCCGGGAATAACTGTACCATAAAAATATCTAGATCTACTAACGGCTTCAAGTGTGCATATAATTCTGTTAGAGCTTCTCACAATTAACTACGTTAAGTCTATTTTGTAATTCTAGCTTCATTTCAACTGAAGTTTTACGTAATGGTAATGTAGGTTACGTTGTTCGATGTAAGGAAGTGATGTGCTGTTTGAGTCCGAATGCTTTATGCAGAGTGTTGTAGCTATTATACAAATTGAAAACTCAACGCCGAACCATGCCAAATGTCCTCAATTCCAGATGAAAAGACACATTACGGAACATATTCAGAAGTTAGCGGTTCGCGACCTCAATTCACGACCAAACAGTTTTTTCGTACTGACAAAGCGACCACAAACTCGAATGTCGTATGTAGGGTCACGGCCTTACTAAATCCTGCGGATGTATGCAAAGGCCACGGACGGTAGTGAAATCTGATCAAATGAAATGCGGAGGATTCAAACTTTGAGGTCTGATGCCATTTTGTGGAATCCAACCCGTTGATGCCCGTATGTTGGTCTAATCGAATCGAATAGTTTGGGATACACGACTATCTGATGCGCACGCTTTGGGTTTTTTAGTGTTTGCGTATAAAAGGCCCTTTTCCTTTCGCAGATGTTGGTTATATCACTTATTATTTTGGTCGATCAAAAGAGAACATCAATGCCGCCGGTCTTTCTACTCCAATTTAGCTACAATTTTGTGATCATCGAAACATCAATCATTGCGGTAATAATGTGTATCTTGCATTGATATACTTATTGTTTAACAGATATAAATGAAAGATTAATGATATGTGTGAAACGTAATGTGAAAAATGTTTGACATAGATAAAGTAATGGCTATCATCCTGCACTCCTTACGAATCAATTGGAGGAAATAACCTTTATTATTTAATAGGTATCAAACGTCAAGTGTGATTCTTAGGTGTCGGTCCCGTGATAACACCCGCTGAGATAGCGACCTATTTAAACCAATTACATTATTGAAACAGTAGCTGTGTTTGAGTTTCATAATTTACATAACATATTGGACATGGGATCACTCGATTCCCAAAGGGTTAACCAGATGTATGCACCCTATATTTTGTCAACAATGTTAGCTTGTGTCGAATAATATTGATGCTTGTAATTAAATTATGCTTTATTTATTTTAGCCCGAAACGAATTCTAACCCATACAATGTTTAATGTATCCTATGTTATTAACAAATAACTTCGCAAATAAGCTATGTAACAATGTGTGTTTGTCAAAATTTGTCAATAACCTAAAATTCCATATGACTGTAATAAGTTAGAACATAAAATATTTCAAAATACAAAAGAATTTTATTGGTATTCTATAGTGAGTTAGAATTCCACAATACAATCACACTGGCCGCCTACCTAACGGGTGTTCGGAACACTCCAAGTTTGCGGGCCAGTTTGTCACTCCGAGTCAAAAGTTTCCTCCACTCGAAACGATTCGACTTGGACTTCGCGTGATTCCAAACCAAAGTTTCCCGTCCTACGCCTTTTTATTTTATGACGGGTGTCAATTACTGGATATCTTTTGTTCTTTTCGTCGAGTTTGAAGAGTTGAAGTTTCCGATTGCGGATGTTTTTATTTCAGTTCGCTAGTGTATTTTGATATCATAATAACTGACTGAGTGGGAATACTTTGTTTTTAGTACAAAGAGAATCTGTTTCGAAAAGTTTGGGTTTTATTATGGAGTTTTCGTAGGGAACGAAACCCGGAACCTTGGATGCTTCCGCGTTGCAAGCGTTGAGTCTTGTGGCGGAGCGCTGATGTGTTCCGGCGTGTTAAGATCGCGTCCCTCTAAATTGCCAGAAACATCCGCAAGTGTAGTATGTGGTTCTGTTATATCCCGGGTTCGACGCGAGCATCGTAACAAACATTCTATATTAAGATTACTTGATGTTCGCACACGATATGAATGTGAAGTGCGTGCTTACTTAGGCTGCGGCGGAATTTAGATTCAGAAGCTGAATTGAGTTTATATGTAGCCTACATTTTTGGATTAATTAATTGCGGGCAAAGTATAAAGTGAATTGAATTTGCTGTTTGCGGGATAATCAACGATGGTTTACGTGAGTATATTATATAATGTTAAACTTTAAATAAAAGCTTATATAAAAAACACGGTTGAGAATAAATTACTTATATTACGTTTATAATATACCTATTGCTTCTAATATCACAATCTCTTTATCTGGCAACAGTAACAATAAGTCATTAAGCGTTAGAAATATAAACAACAACAGTAGAAAAGTATAATTGTTTCAAAGGCTTACAATAACGAGAACCGTCTCAATGACTTTCAATTTACTCAACAAACATGACTTTCACTCCTTTCCTTTTACTTTACAATATAAGATCGAGGAACGGAAGTCATTCGGATTATTAATAAGCCATTACAATAGGCTCGGAGCCATTAACCCGCTAACGACTCGGACACAGTGCATAAAAGCGACGCGATGGATAAAAACACCCTGTAGTAGGCCGCTCTATAATCCTTGCAAAGCTGTGGCAGCTTTTATTGTACATTTCCCTGCAAAGTGGCTAGAAAGGCAGAAAGCTAAGCGAACATTCATTTGCATAAAATGTTACAATATAATGTTGCTTTTAACTCGCCACCGCTAGGAATGGCTCATTTTGTTTGAACCAACAATAGGTTTTTCAACGAAGCTGATTGATGGTGATGAAATGGGGTTGGGTCAACAGAGCTGAGGGTAAAATACACAAATTATTGGGAAGAAGAAAAATTGGGAGCGACACTCAAATATGCTACTTTTGTTTACTAACCCTTCATGATGCTGGCCTAAATAGACTTTTGAAGAAGCGAAATGCAAATTTTGTATCGAAGAATAAAACCGAGTTTTATACGATTTCAAATAAGAACCAACAATGTATACGAGGCATGATAATAAAAAAAAAAAGATTATTGAAAATGGCTTTGTTGGCTCATTTTGCTGGGATTACCCATTTCACCGAAAGCAATATTTATTGTATTTCATACGCTTAGCTTACATCACGACGGGTCCTACGTATACTGGTGTAACCCGCAAAATAGCGAAATACGTTTTTTTGCACCAAAAGCCTTAAAATTACCTTAACTTTATATTTTGTAAAAATTATATTAAATTATCAAGTAATTTCAAAGATACAAACTTGTAAACTAATATAAGTGACATTATTTTCAGCCACACGACCATCTACACTGATATAAGTCACTTGCACCAGTGTAGGTAGTCGCGTGCGCCGCGACTCGTCAGCACAAGTGTCATTTACTCTAGTATGCGCGCGGCTACGGAGTCGGGAGCACGTTAAACACTGGTATAACTGCGATGCGTTTTAGTTTACGTATTCATTTATTAACCTTTTGAACGCCACGGTCGTGTATAGACGACAAAAGAAAACGTGCCCAAAACACGCCACGGTCGAGTACAGACGACAAGAAAACGAAATTTTTTAACTACAAAATAAATATACAAGTATATTATTTATTTTGTACTTACTTATAAGCAAGTACACTATATACTGGTATAAGTGGTCACTTGTATCAGTTTACAGGTTTTACCATAGTAAAGAAAACAAGCTACATCAATGCAAGTGATGTTATTTTCCAAAGTATAAAAAATTAAGAAAAACCAATAATGCAATCTTTTTCCTTAGAGATTCAAATATAAGATATCAAAATTTCAAGTATTTCCATTGATTTATGACAAAATTACAAGATTTATGACAAAATTACAAGCTTTAGAACCTTTGAACCGTTCTCCTGAACAGTTGTGTTTTTGCACTTGTATGTACTAGTATAAGTAGGACCCGTCGATCATTCGAAAATACGTACAACTTTTTTGTTGTTGTTTATTGGTATCTCTCCCCCAGAAAACACTAAAGACAACATACATACTAACGATAACACTCTAAGTAGTTGGTACCACTAATTCTATTAATAACTTGAAACGACACGAATAAAACCCGTTGTCGAGCGATAGAAAAGGTTTGTCCATAAAAATGAAGTTACATAATCAGTAATACAATTCTGTTGTAACAAGTAAGCACAAATATAAGTACTCTACTAAATTTTTATGAAGCATAAACGGAGTCGACGACAGCGGAATAGAATAACAGTAGCTTTGTATAATAAAAAAATAATATCCTATGTTTTTTTTTCTTGTTTTGGCAAGCATTTTGAGGTATAGTTATGGGGCGTATATACGAGACATAACAAAGTTGATATGAGCCATAATGTTAAGAATGATTGAGTATCTGTTACACTTCGTAAAACTTGCTTGAGTCAATTGAATGATAAGTACTTTGCTTTGGGCTTTGTGATTTTTATGCTATAATTTTTTGGGTTGGGGTTTTAATGTAAATTATATTTTCTTAAAGAATTTGGCAAGAGGGTTGTGGATTACTTAGTGGAAACAAATTGATCATTTGCAAGATTAAAGCTAAAGGAATAGCTTCATAACCAAGGGATTGTAGAATTTAAACACAGTTATTCTCTGATTTAGCACACTTTATTCCACCAAAAACTCCCTATGGCGGTCAACCAACCACTGTCATCCCAAAAAGACACGTGGTTATTTTTCTAACAAAATCAATTGACTGTCTTATTTATTAATCGTTATCAAATAATTTCAAGTAGGTATGACAATACTATTAATTAAACAATTAAATAACAAAATTATAAGTAGGTCTACTTGCTGATTGATATAGTGTCCTTTGGTCATGCTACGAGGGAGTAAGGACTTAAGGTAAATTTTTCTAGCCTGTATTTAGTCACATAGTATAATAAATTATTTTATATTTCATTGCCTAAGCCTATGAACGTTGATAATATAATAATATTTCAATTTTGACGTAAAAACCATTTCAGTAGACTATTGTACGCAACCTTTATCCTCAATTCTGCGAATCGTATACCGAGTTAACATTAAATCGAATTATCAAATACACTGGCTGTATATTCTGCCTGTACCCATAAACAATTAAATATAAACAGTATTGACATTAAATTTGGCAACCCAAATTAAAATTCACAGCCGTCTTAGAAAACAAGACAATAGTAGGCATTCGCACCGTATTATTTTAGGGTTCCGTAATAAATAAGGCCAGCGGCAATTTGCCTCGACCGTTTGTTTGTTTGTCCGGCCCCTAATTCAAAGTAACACAGTTTGCTCAACAGTGGTGCGTTTATTTGTATTTGTGTTTGCAATTTACTGTACAACACATAGGTTGATAATATCCAAGTATTCAGGTGTAAGGCTTGCGAAAATGTGGCCTTATTAACATCAGGTCGGCCATCTTAATAATGAGGTGTTTGGACAGAAGGAAAAGGACAACCGATTTACTTAGGCACTGCTTACATTCCCCTGCGTACATTCCATCTACGCAGTTCTAGTGAACCTGTTTAATATTGGAGATAAACCCAAATTTGACTATAAGGTGAACTAAATAACCTAAATAGCATTTTTATTCAACGATTCTACTATTTTATGAAAGTTACAATGTCTTCTTCTTAAAAAAAAGTCGTTCTAGAGTGGGTAGATTAATTTTATCTGTAGGTAATGTACGTTAACTCGATCAAAACGAAAGACAAAATTAAGATCACTTTATTTAGAAATATATAAGACATTCAAATAAAATTAGAACTTAAACAAGCCGTAAAATCATTGACCATTAAAACCTCAAACTCCTTCCACATCCTTCCACAAAGTCCACACGACCTTAATAAACACATTTTTATCAGTAAGTACGACATTCGCAAACACTATGTGTCGAAAAACTCATTAAACGGAAAACATTAAGAGAACTTGGAAAAATCCCATACAAATAGACCATTAACGTAACTTTTAATGGCTACTAAGGGTTACACGGAGTTAATAGAGTGCCATATTTGGCACCCTCAGTTATATCTTGAGCCTAACCGTACCGTTCATACCGGATTATACGTTCGTACCTACGTTCGAATCCCGCGCGAAACTTAATTAAAGTTTTAATGAGCACGCAATAATATATGTATTTCGGTGGGAGCAAGTTTGGATATTGGTGCGGGATATGCAGTTTCTAATGAAGTGAACTAGTGGAATAGAAACACGCAAAAAGTACGTAACAGAACTTGTGTGTAAGGTTAGAAAAAGACGTTATTGATCAACTAGGTTATAATAGCTAATGTACCTACATTGAGTCCTGTATAAATACATTTTTTTAACCTTAATTAATTATAGAGTTTCCGCACCTCGGGTCATTTAGATTTGTACTTTTTTTTGGGTGGTAAGAGAAAATAAAAGATTTTTGATTAATTTTTGGGGGCTTGTTTTCTGTTATTCGATCGACTTCGGTTCTGACTAACGATCAATTCTTGAGTGACGTTCCCAATTCCTTTGTAAAATTTATCTAAACTAAGCTAAAATCTAAAGTTGGCCTTTATCCAAAGTTCATTATTAGTACCGGAATTTCTGAGAATCACCTCTACATCTTAAGAATACTTAGCACGTTAACGTATTCGACATCTTAAACTAAGAGTCTGTGGCCTTAATCACGGGAGACAAGGTAAGTGCGCATAAAAGCGCATGAACTTTTGCCGAAGAAAATGATGTTTAAAGACTCAAGTCGATTTTATAATGTTGGTTTATTTTAGCTGACATAAAGAATGAAAGATATATATATATTTGTTTTTGTTTTGTTTATGTTTTCACAATGTTTATATTATTCTAGTATTATTTTTTCTATTTTATTTTTATTTTATAAATACTATAAAATAAGTGGTAGTTTTAGTCACAAATGTTTTTAGATTTAAGTGTTCAAAATATGGAGATTTCTCTGAAATAAACGTTTATTATTATAACAATATCTAACTTATCATTGTAGAAACGAGTTTAATTTCTGTTTTGTAGTTGTGGAGAATAGTTTTGAATGTGCGACTACGACTACAATATGAACTGCACAGGCCTCTTCCCATATAGAGAAGGCACGAGCATTGATCACCACGCTTGCTCTCTGCGGATTTCAGATCCCAAATTTTGGAATTCAGGTTTCCTCACGATGTTTTCTTTCACCGTTTGTCAGAAGTGTCTTGGAATAATTAAGAAAGTACTTATAACTTTGAAAAAGCCACATTGGTACTTGCCTGGGTTCGAACCTGCCTGTATGCAATAAACGATATTCAAGTATTATAAAAATACAAGTGGTTTAAAATTTACGCTATTTGATCCACTGAACTGTATTGTGTAATAACCTCAATATTCGATTGGCGTTATTGCACAATGTTGTGTTAATAGTTATTTTAATAAATTGACTGTTCATATATGAACTCTGGAAGTTTATTCCTTTAGAATGTAATGGTTATATAATTTTATTATAATTTTGTTTGGTTATGCTTAAATTAGGATAAAATAATAAATGCGGACAACATCACATACATTGTTCTGAACCCAAAGTAAGTTGCTAAAGCACTTGTGTTATGGAATTTAGATACAACGAAGGTACCACAAACACCCAGACCCAAGACAATGTAGAAATGTGATTTTCTACATTGACCCGTCCGGGGATCGAACCCGGGACCTCAGAGCTAGCGACACCTTGAAACCGGTGCGTACGCCACTCGACCACGGAGGTCGTCAAATATAAGGATATAGCATCGGTATACTTTAGAGTTTAATATTGCATTAAATGTTTGACTCCCTATTGCAGCACTAGGCATCTACTGACTGATTTCTGCATCAAGCTTAATTAGAACAATTTAGTTTTCAATAAAAATATACAGTCTTAGTATTTCAATAGCAATAGATATTTTAATAAAGATAGTGATAGTATTAAATTAAAAGGATCCTCATACAGGGCAGTAAAAGTTAACAAGTTAATATGAAAGAGCCAAAGGAACCAAATTATTATGAAGGTCGTAAACTTAAAACTCTTTGCTATTAAAACTTGGTGCAATAATGCAATGTTTAGACAACCGCTTTACGTGCTTACAAAGTTATATTAAGAGAAAAACATTACGAGATAGATACCTATAAGCATTTTTTTATTTCATTTGCACTAGCGGCTTAATATTTAATTCGCTTAAAAAATATTTTAATTTAATATTTCTATTTTAACAATGGTTGTTATAAAAAAAAATTAAGTATAATTATGCTATACGATTACAATGCACTGCAAACATAAACACAAATAATGTGCAATTAGCAACGAATCCCCATAGAACGGTAACTGCTACCCATTTCCTGAATGTAACAACTAGCCTTAACAATACTTCACCCTTTATACCACGCTTTACTTCTTAACCCCACAAAAAATAATGACACCAAAATGTATAACCAAACTCCGCATTGCACCCCCAATTTAGACTTTTTGTTGTTTTGTTAAAGGCAATTTGGGCTTTTTGTGTGTAGAAAGTAGTGTCAACAATAACTATATTTTCTCCGTTATAGCCAATTAATTTGTAGTTGCAGGCGCTAACAACGATACGATTTTAGCTGGCCGTTTAGGGTTAGTCGACAGAAATATTGCTAGTTGAACGTGAAATACTTCTTTGTTACCTGGTCGCTGTAGGGTTAATGTGTTCCCGTTTTCGTTGCACTTGTTTTGAATACAATAAATATTGAGCATGTTGATGGTAGAGTATATAAATAGTTTTCCAGATTAATTAAAAAAATTAGTTATTCTCCTTTACTAATACATGAGTCACCTATTCTTTGAAAATATTATAATCACATCTTGTACTCTGCAAAGCCTCGTAACAATAGCTGCAAATGTCTGAGTTGTTTAATACTTAGTTTAACCCAGCAAAAGACATCACAGAGCTAAAAAAATAATAAACATTTATCTATCCCCAAAAATCTGAGACAAGTGCAAACCTAATACAAAACGGAGCGTTTAAAACGCAATAATCTGACGGTCCGGAATCGGAGCGTCTGGCGCCACGCCAAACATCCGCACCTTCGTAGGATACGTACGTTTCCGTTTCGGGAACAAACACGCCGCGACACGTTCAATGTAGGTCGGGTGACGTCATTACGCTGTTTCAGGTACACTTAAAATGTATAGACACCTATTATGGAGACTAGGATAAGTAAAGCTGCATACATTTGGTACTTTTGAGACATGAAGTGCTTGTTATAAGCAAGCGGTTGTGTTCATTTGTGAGTTAGTGGTAGTTTCTTTCAGGGAATAGTTAAAGGCAAATGAATAATTTACAAAGAAAATTAAAATAATCTTTAGTAAACCATTTGTACTAATTTTATTAACCCTAAGCCTCACAATCCAAAGAAACACGTAAAAGAATTTATGTATGGCCTTAAAGATAACGACATTACACTACCTACAATTAAACATCACAAAACAGTACCGAATTCTAATGAAAAAATATGATAAAAAAATGTTTTAAAGATATCGAGGGACCGCTCCACTCTTTTCAATAGTATGTTTCCAAAAACATAATCTCATTGCTCCCGCCATTAGGATCTTGATGTCGGTGATTATTGAAAATTGTTTGCGTTTGGTTATCTTGACCGTTCGACTTAATAGCTAACAACTGTATAAAGACAAGCCCTGATTACGATATTTAGACATATATAATAACGTCCGTATTCCGTAATGTGCGGATAAGAGCACTTCAATGTAGAGCGTGCTGATATCTAGCTACATTAGTGTTTAGCTCCTAGACCCATAGTTGTGTATGATTGAACTAGACTATGTTCTAAGTAAGAAATTCTATATAATTACCACTTAATATAAAAACCTTTCAAATACAATTATATATTATACCTAGTAACTAATAAAATGGTTTTAAACTCGCGACACCTCTTCGTCAGTTTCTGATTAAGGACTCTTGTATGATTCAGAACTAGCCTAACGATCCCGAAAAAGGCGCGTGAGTAAACTGTTTGCAAATATTTATGCCTAATCTTATTTAGGTAAATATTTACTGACAGTAATTTACAATAACGTTTACTATAAAAAATGCACTAGCTCCATGGCATCAAGAAAGCAGGCCAATATTAAAACCGTTGCACAAAACACGCACAAACCAAACTAAATCTTCATTCGAACATTACTTATGTTCCTACTTAGTTAACGTCACTAGCTGTAATAGTACATTTTGGAAAACAGAATTGTTTATCCGATGCCAAATTCTGGCGAACAGCCAACGCACAACAGCCAACACCTGAGCTCGTAATTGGCCCGCACATTTTGGCCTGATTGCCGGAAACGGATAGAAGATGATATTTCATTGCTATGGATTATTGCCATTATACCTAACTGTTTGAGTAGCTTGATGGCGACTGATTGTACGATCCGTTTTGATTTTAGCAACGAGATTTACGTACTGCGACAGCTGTTTTTGTCGTTTTGTTCAGGCACTTAATTAACCCCTTATTTTCTGAGAAGATTTTTTTAAAGACGTGCCTTTGAAGTCTTTCGTGTGTTTCGTTCTCTATCTCTTGTTGGAAATTGGTAAGTTTTTCTAGATGATGAAATAGATGAAAAAATTTGGATCCAAATTTTTTATCTGACCATTTAAATCATAATCTATATCTATTCGGTCTTTGTCAAACTTACTTGGTCTATTTTAGTGTGATCTAAATTGGATTCAGCTGTCGGACACTCGGGGCCGCACGTCAGGTTGATATCCTGAACGGTACCGTTATATATAATCCAAAATTAGCACAATAATTAATTAAAACTACACTCTAAACAATAGATACTGAACAGTCTGTTTTACTATTAAACAGGCCGATTAATATGTAAAAGTGAAGACAGATTCGACAACGGACAGACAAGCAATTAAGCCAAATTGTTGTATCCTCGAATTATAAATGTGTTTTTGAATAACTTATACAGTTCACACGTTATGCTGTTGAGTACGTTGATTGAATTATTGATGGCCGCTTGCCACTATTTTTGGTCAAGTCAAAGTAATTTGTTTCTTCTACAAACTTGTTCGATGGCATTTGCATGATAGGTCAGTGAATAAGTTGTATTTTTATATTTGGCTTTAAATTAGTTTTCTATTACGTCAGTACTCAAAAAAATGTGTTGTCATGCTCATTTAATACGGGATTTTGTGCCAAAAATACTCCCTGTGATTGTGCGTAAAATAACATCTGTACCTACAGATATTATTGTACGCACTCTAGAGTTCATTAGTAGGCAGTGTAGGCAAAAGTGCGCTCTTGTACCCACAATCCACATAAGCCAGATAAATAAATATTTTCTCATTCTAACCAGTATTTCCAAGAGCATAGAGACGCATTATTATATCCATCCTATCGTCGTCAATCACACAATCATTCCCAATTTCTCAATTTCGAACTAACACCCAGTAAACTGAATATGCAAACGCAAAATCTTAACCCAAGTTTCCTTACAACCTATTGTGGTACTAAACCACATTAATTTGTTTGCTTCGGAGTAAGATAGAGAGTACCCAAGTTTGCGACGATAACTCTAAACGTAAAGCCATGGTTATGGGCTAGTAAATGTTCACTGCAAGTTGAACCTCACATTTTGGTGTAACGACCAAACTGAGGTTACGGTCAAACAATAGTAACGCACTCAGAAACTTCGGTAAGATGTGGATTTACGAATATCATATTCCTGGTCCAGTTTGGTGTTTCACTGAATTTCACAAGAAATCTTTGGTAGCTACGTATCTTTTGATGACTGATTGGTTGTATTTTCTTTATTCTTAAGAGTCGTATTCAAAAATAATGTAGGATGTTCAAATATATGTAGTTGTAATTAAACAAAAAGATTTAAATAATAAAAAACATGTTGGACGACTTAATTGGCGATAATTTTTTTTTAATACAAGTATTCTAAATATTTGAGTAACTTAGATCTCTAAGTCTTCCTGTCTAGTCCCTGTATAAAAACCCAAGAAATAATACAATGATTTATAAATCCTATTTCCGATCCAAACCTTTACTTAACTTACATAAACCCAAATATTAATCAAAATACTGCCTCACCGTGTTCTTCTAACCTATTTGATACCGTTTGCATCTCTACATAACTTAAAATCATCCTAAAAAAATCTAAAAACAAAACAACATAAAAAAACGTGATAACAAACAGTCGAGAGCGCGAAAGTCGATTTTTGCGGACGCTGGGCGGCTCTACGTAAGCATTAATTACGCGGCTTGACCGGAGCGTGACGTCGCATAATGTTTGGACAACCGGTCATCATTTATAACTTGAACACGTAGGGCCATGAGATAAGCGATGCTCCTAGCGAACGAAATTTGAGAATACCGTGATCTTGTTTGTAAATGGTTTCTCTTGGGTTTGCAATTGAGGATCCAGTAAGAAAACCTGTGATTTGTATTGATTCAGTTTAGATTTTAATAAAAAAAATACGAAAAAGGAAAAGCACGAAAATAAGAATAAAGAACATCATGTAAGATTCCTTTTTTTTTTTGTAAATAGCTTCATGCAGCAAGGTTTTTCAATTACAAAATCTGAAGAAACACTTCACAAATCAAACGTACAAAAGACATTCTTCAACATGAAAGAAGTATAAATATACCCAGTAGAACGTATTCTCTAAAAGCGAAGTTCATCAATGACTTCACCACTCGTAGAAATCTACACCTTTCTTCGAGTTTTATTCTTATCCACTTCCAAGGAGTTCCGTTACTCACATATTGTAAGTCAAATCTTTGAAACAACTTCTCAAAGCCAACGAAAATATCCTGGTTACGTGGAAGTATTCAAGCGAAATTGCAAAGACGCAGCGCCTCACACATCCAACTTTAATGAACTTTCTCACGACAGCTGCCTTCGTGGCTCCGTACAATAGTAAATTTGTTGGGACTAAATGTTTATTAATGTGTTTGTGTGTTGCTTTTGTTTGTATTATTTTGTTAGATTTTATTTTACAATTTTACCATTATCTAAAAGAAGAAAAATACAAAAATGAAACGATTAAGCAACAACGTAATGTTAGGCTAACAACTAATAATAAAATTGGACCTTTTACTGATTAAAATAATCAAGATATTATTTATTGCTAAAAAGTTAATATGAGTAGGTACATAAATTAGTTACTAAGTCAATGTACCAAATACGTCGTGTAAAGATACAAATACATTAACAGACAAGTTAGATTTGTAGACTACTATAGATAACATCGTTTCAATTAAAAGACTCATCCGACCGCAATCCAACGTTTTATCAATAATCCGTAACGACCTTCTGAAATCCAGTATCCATCCCACTCTAGGTTCCACGGTACAAACAATAAAACTAATTAATCAACATAATACCGAAAATACTAGAGATAGATTAGGTCCTATAGAAATTGATACGGAAACCTTAGAGTGGAAGGGGCCGGTGTGAATCGATAGGATAATCCCCTTACGATGACACCTTTGCCAACCTCTGCTTTCACACGAATATTGGGGATTAGGGCTCGAGGACAGTTGGGTGAAATGAATATTTTTATACGGTAATTTTAGCTATTTGCGTATAGTTTTGGTTCCGTATAGACAAAGCGTGAGAATGTGGCACCGTTTCCAAATTTTGGGCGTGGGAATTTTGACATCCTATAATTCGGGATTTTTATATTATTATTTATTTGAGAATAATCCAAAAAAAGGAAAAACAATAATGTCATGTATACGGAAATAAAAGATAATCTTGAAACAAATAGGACGAAAGAAGAGAAAAACAATGCCTTATGGTATGACCATCGTAAAACTGGTAAAGAATCAATATAACCAATGAAATATTGATAATATTCATAACAATATTTCTTGAAGTATTCTGGCGTATGTCCAACTTTCTATAAGAAATCAGTATTCTATGAAAAACCGCTTCTGATAACGTAAGTTCTCATTGATATTGCGTCTGCTGATGCGTTCAAAAAAGAGAAAATAAATGAAGAAAATATCCTTGATGTAATAAAGAATGTTAGGAAAAGACAGCTGACAGACCTTCTAATAAAATATTATGTTTATTAGTATGTTTTCTTTGGTCATGTAATGTCTTCTGGTCCTATTCGAGGATTACATATGGGTGATACATTAGGATAATAGGGTTTGTGTTACATCAGCGAAAATGTGCTTGGAAACAAAGTTGCTGGAGCGTACAATGAATTTGTGGGATCACTAGGTGATAGTGTTGGACGCAGAAATATATGGTTTGGCATCACAATTTATGGATGGCTTCTGTTCTGCTTTTTATGTTTTATTTTTATGAAATTTGTCGCAATATATTTTGAACTATTTACCGAAATATTGTGCTCACAATGTAGATCACATTTTACTCTATCTGGTTTTTCCTGCTTGTAATTAAGTTAGATCATTCATTTTTTCGTTTTTTCGTTCGTTTCAAGACTTTAAAGTAACATAAATAAAAGTAGTAGCATTGTTCAAAGAAGCCCTATCTATTTTTCCTTACATACAAACACAAATCGCCTTAACTTCTCCATTTTCAACATTTAACGCAATAATACTTAGGATATAATTCCCTACATAGTAAAAGCGTCTATTGTATTTCGAGTTTTTTTCCTTTCTCATTTTTCGAGGAGGATCAACAGGGTCAACTGCGTCTCGTCCATTGTCTGTGATGTCATCGTGTGGGACCATTGTGGTCCCGCCCTACTTACCGACGTCCGAACGTCCATCGTTTGTGCTCCACGTCCGAATGTTCGAGACACTTAGTGCACTCAGTTTGACGGCCTCTTGAGCACTGGCTCCGATTAATCTGGAGAATCTAATACCAAATTGATTGGGGATCACAATACATTTTATTTGTCGTATGATAGGGTTGGAAGAACACTCGAAATTCTATAAAGTAATTTATTTTGAATGTCGATGTTTTGAAGTTTTTAAGGTTTGACTTTTGGGTATTTTTGTGATTAACAATGTTTGCAATAGTTGCGTTGGTATGTTATGTGTATGATCTTTGTTAAAAATCATTTATAATACAGTAGATGTAAACATAATGCCCTACAAAACCACCTCTGTAATTGGTATTACGAATTATGAAAACAATAAGCTAAACAAAAAATACATACAAAGGAAAGAATAAAATTATAATAATTTTATGTATATAAAATGTTAGATACAGTAAACGTAAACGAATACCAACTTTAATTAAAATCCGCCTAAAGCATCAAATTTCAAAATTTTATCATACTGTAATATAAAAACTCAAAATAAAAAGGTAGATAATTGGAACCACAAAAAAAGCAGCTGAAAGCAAAACCATCCAGCGAAATCACCAAAACAAACCTTTGGAATAAAGGTTAATGCTGATGTCCGCTTTAGTCCGTGCGAAAAAATCGTGTCGTATGACACTTAAAACATCTGAACACGGCCGGAGAAAATTAAATGGCGGCCGAGTTATAATAAAAACAAGTGTTTGTTACACAAAGGGGCGTGCGGTGCGCCCCTTCAATTTGGTGACTACGGAAGATTAGACGGTCGAAAGTTTAGACACTTTAGAGAGAAATATAAGGTGATTCACCTGTAATTTTCTGAGTAAAATATTGTAAATACACGCATAAAGCTGTTGGTAAGTTGTTAGTTACCAAATTTTAATCTTGTTTAAAAATAATAATGGATTAAACCTTAATGTAAAAAGGAGCCGCGCCAACAAAAATAATTTTATGTAAATCAATAATAAAATTTCCGAGGAAACTTCTCGTATTGACGTCAGTTAAAATCCTCTTTCCTCCTCGAAATTCTTCTTATATGATTTATCATCACCTGCTAAACCTTTTCCAAACTATGTTGGTAATTATTACATCCCAACATCGATTTTGCATTCAGTTGTTTAATAAGAACACTGGTCATTGTATTTCTAGAAACCCAAATGGTTAACACTGTTTAAACAAAAATATGCCAAAAAAAATCCAAATATTTATTTACCTGCAATTTATTTTACTGTTGAGTTGGAATCAGGACGTGTAAGCGAATTTTTCATTGGAATCTTTTATATTATTTTGCCAATATTATTGGAAATACCGTTCAGAATAAATTTATACTTAACAAGGGCTGTTTAAATTATATTTGAACCATTACTCGTTCATTGATTGATGGTTTTAGTTTATTTTTAATTCATTGGTTATATATTTTTAAACTTTGGGGTCGTTGAATCGATTTTGTGCTTTATACTGATGTAGTTTCAGTCTTCCTTTAATGATTCAATGATTTTTTAATGACACAGTACACCGTTTTCAGTAAGCCATCTCTCAGACTTCCGCGAGTAAAAATATATAAATCATAAAAAATATATAAATCAATAATAAGTTAACTTTAACTTGTCTTTAAAGTCTTTAAAGTGTAGCAGATAGATACAAACTATGTAAAAATCAGTATTTATCGAGATTTTACCCACTTTTTCCAGCATTAACAGCGGTCGCAGAACTGCTAAGCTATAGTTTTATTTGCGGTGGAAGTTCACCATTAACTTGTTACCTCGTTACCTAATCCGATATTAAGCAGTGCGGTTGAAATTTATAAGGCTGCCATTATTTTTACGAGAGCCTACGTTTTGTACTAATTATTCTTTTGATTTAATGTGGAGGTGAATATTTTGTTTTTTTGGCTTAAAGGCTTTTAAGGTTTCGTTGGAGGTCAGGATTTGGTCATTAGGATTACATTATGTTTTAAATTCTGTTTTTTTTTTTTTTTTTGTGTGGCCGGTTATCAAATTATTGTTTAGTGAGTTCAAAGTGTATTATGTATTTAGAAGGATACATGTGAAATGTTAAAAGGTAAAAACATAGTTTACGTATACATATTCCATAAGGTACTTATAAATACGAACATAACTATTTTTATATCATATGTTTGAATAAAAGGTCACCAAATTTCTTTCTGATTTTTGTAGTTTTAACACAATTCACCAAAAAAACAAGCATAAGTTGTCTTAACAGAGACATATGTAATTAAAAATCGATTTAGGTACTACATGATAAACAGCTATTTATTTAAAAACATGAAAATATCTGCGAACATTATATAAACGTAATTAAAAAAGCATATTTTGGGAAGTAAGCCATAAAAGTTACAGTTTGTTATCTACAGCAGTAATTATTTGTTAATTGGCGTACATTTAAGGCTACAATGGCCATTGATTGGACTAAGTGATGGATAGTTAGCGATCACTTGAAAATACTCACTGTATTTTAAAACATTTATTCGATTTACAGACTTTTTACACGACTGCCCAAAAAAGAGTGTTATGTTTTGTTTTCAGGGTTCATGTATGTATGTATGTATGTATGTATGTTTGTGAGTTTCTTTATGCCACCATAACTTCTAAAAGGCTTGACCGATTTCAATGTTTGTGGTATCATTAGAAGCTTTGAGTTATCTCGAGTGACATAGGCTATGTGGACATTAAAAAATGGTCAAGTGTGAGTCGAAATCGCCTGCAAAGGGTTCCGAACGATATTTTTTTTTGTGTTGTGTCATGTTTTTTTTTTGTTGTTCACTAAAAGGTATTCAATAAAAAAATATAATTAAAACAATTAAAAAACACGCCAGCCATGTCAAAAAAAAATTAAAAACAAGTCAAATATTTGCAGTCGGGGTCGGTTACTTGGAACAATTCATTACAGGTCCCCCGACTGCAAATATTTGACTTGTTTTTAATTTTTTTTGAGATGGCAGGTGTGTTTTTTAATTGTTTTAATTATATTTTTTTGGAATACCTAGTTAATATTTTCTTTTCTAGTTTTTGCGGCTTATGGCATTCAGAAAAGATAAGTAAGCTGAAAAAGTCAAAGGTTCATGGACTCTTTTTTCTTGAAAACTAGTTAGGTATGGTTTAAAATGTAAACCTCGCCAAATTGATTCAGTTTTAGAAAGTCATCATCAACCGATAGGTAAAAAGAAATACGTCAATGGCTGATGCACGGTTTTGGATCCTCACACGAAAAAAACTATTTAAATATGTGAATCACAAGTCTACATGTATTCTGTGTATCTTATGTCTATTTAAACCCCCACGCAAAAGTTGGCCTTTAGCTATTTGGCTTTATATTATTTTTACATTACGTATCCAGCTTCGCCTCTCCAGTATTTATTATTTAAAAGGACTAACATCCACCCACTAACGCTGCAGCTTATCACAAACTACCCACGCTCACCCGACACGCAAGCAACCGCTTCTTTGGGCTCAACGATTATTTTACAATAAATTATTCGTGCCACAATAAATTTACATATTCAGAATCGCCCACCGTTGAGTAGTAAATAAATTACGTTTCGTTACCTTCTCACTTGTTCATAATTGAGTGGTAAGGTGTATTGGCGCGGTCCTGGGTTCGTGACTGACTCGTACAAAAATATTTTTGTATTTCAAGGACTTGGAATTTATTTTATTTGAACTAATAACAAGCAAACATGTTGAAGGCCTTTCGAAATTTATTTTGTTTGAACTACTTAATACATAGTAAACATGTCGGTGTGTTTAAAATATGGTTACTTGTACACTAACAGTAAATTAAACAATAATATATGGCGTTCAAAAATTATTACTATAATTGCTGGCTATAATTTTTATAGGCACTCACGTAATACTAATGTGTATGTAATGCCTAATTTATTGAAAAAAAGAAAACTCATGAATCACTTTGGTCTTAAAAAATGTAAAAATTATCATTTAAGACCACCGTCATTATGTCATATGCTTTGAAAATAATTTAATACAAAGGGCCCGATGAAAATTAATGTAACAATAGTATAATATTGATTCTTATTACAATATTTAATTCTATCGTTATTATTTTAAGTTGCATATTTGAAATTCAATTCAGAATTAAGATCAAAATGTAAATTGCGATCACCGCTCATCAACAGTTATTCAACCAAACCTTTTCATAAATTTGCAGGTTTAATTTAAATAATTCCAAATTGTTCTTTGGCACTTGTTTTTAATATTCGTGCTTGTTTTGTCTATTTTAATTTTTTATTTACTTAATCTTCATGCAATAGGCCTCTAGCCACTAGATAACCCACGTGTAGTGATCCTACATTACAAATTACATAAACATTTGCTGACTTTTGCTGGTCATTAGTATCAGACGATATTTAATTGCGCAATCCTGCTGTACATATTATGTAATATTTGTTTTGGTTGTTGTTGTTGTTGTTGTTGTGGTCCTAAGGCACCCCGCTGGTGCAGAGGGCCCCAACAAGTTTTCTCTAAGCCGGCCGGTCCCGCGCGATTCTTCGAGCGTCTTCCCATTTGAGTTCTTCCTTCCTGAGCTCCTTGTCCACCGATCTCCTCCACGTGTGTACTGGCCGTCCGCGTCTTCGCCTACCCTAAAGGAATAATAGTATTAATTTTCGGAGGTTTAATTACTGTCAAAGTATGAGAGCTTTAACCAAAAAACTGTCCCGATATATCCAGAGTTATTGCATAGGCTAACCCTGGCACGCGTTCTTTCGATCGATCCGTACGGATTTTCCTTAGCCATGAGCTCTTACTCACTAAGCATGTGTATAATAACATATTAAAAGTGTAAATGATTTATATCCAAGAACTTATCATAAATCGCAGATTTCCCGCCACTATTATTAAAACATAAATCAGTTGAGTTCGTTGCGATACATGTCAAGCTTATAAAGGTTGAACATGAAGGTCTCGAAAACCTAAATACTTTATTACACTTATATAATATACACGGTTTATGTAAGAATTTTCTTCAAACATTGAACTTACAATTTATTCATAGGCCACAGCACGCGAATGCACGACATTTCTCCTTTATATTTTTTTTTTTAGTTTGAACTAATAATGGATCAGGTTTTATTGTACTGCGTAAGACGCAAAGTAATCATTGAAATACATTCAATAGGTAAAAAGGTTTATGACTTTGATTGAACGTTCATAAGGTTCGAGACGTTTAGTAATATCGGTATTTTTAGTTCGACCTTTACGAATAAATTACTGTGAAATCTATGGATTCATGAATCAAGTTTTTGGTGAAATTTAAAATAGACTTTTTTTTTATTAATATTATATTTTCAACTCAGCAGCTTTACAACATCATTTACTTTATTTATCAAACACTTTAAACATATATTTTTTACTCTAAACATAAAAACGTGTTGATGAAAATAATGTAAATACAAGTTCATTTAAAAACTATCTTAAGCATTTAAACTCATGCCCCCGATAAGTTACGGTAACCACAGAAGTCAATGTTAATTGGGTCATACAACACCTTAATAATAACTTCAAAATAATCCAAGCACTCCCCAAATAAAGCGTATAAGCCAGCAAACCGCATAGACAGAAGGCATGAGGCCGCGATCGCGTGACCACAGACCCAGGATCTTATACCACAGAGTAGTTACCTTACAGAGGGAAACTTTGTTTAACTGCGGAACAATAACTACTTACACATCTACAAGAGTATGGGTTGTGAACAAGTTCGCCTTGTCAACTGACCGAGCTGGTCTAATGAAGTGGCAAAGTCGGGTTAGTTACACCATTAAATTTGTAACTCGAGAACGGGTCGTCCGATTTTGATGACAATAGAATAACTAAAAATACACGAGTTACAACAGGCACAAGAAGAAGAAATATGGACAAACAAGAAACACTTTTTGAACTCTGATTCTCTTCCCCTTGCCTATTTTCTAAGGTTTTTTTACTGTGGAGTCATTTCGAAAGGCAAGAAACTCTCCAGCAGCAGGCCAACTGATGAGTATGAACGCGAAAACCTTGTAATGTCACGAACAAACCGCTGCCATTGAAGTGTTAAACCTACTGGTGCACGGTTGTATGAAGCTCTGCCTCTGTAAGCTACTTACTCTATGCCAATACACTGGCCCACTTAGCCAATTATCGTAGAGGTTGACGTGCCACCGTGATGGTTCAATTAAACCAATAATTGTTGGTATTTTTACTGGGACTAAATAATTACATTTACGTGTTATTGTTATCGATCTGTTGTTGTTTGTTATTGTCTTTAAGTGTTATAACATGTGCTGTAATGCTTTTATTAACGTGTTGTTAAGTTGTTTTTTATTTTAAAAGCTCTTTGAGTGTTATGTGTTTATAACATAATTTGTTATTTATACTAGCCAGTTTTATTTTTTACTAGCATCGTCAAATTTGAGCATAGGTTTTATTTTTGAAGGTTATTAAAATACTTGTATTGATATCGACAATCTTCAGACCAAAAGTTTCCAGAAACTTTACATGGTCTTGTCTCAGCATTTATCTAAAATTAAAGATTGGTATAGCTATTAAATTTTAACTTAACTCTTAATAAACAACAACAAATTTTCAGCTCACAAATAAATAGAATATTACAAAATTCCGAGCAACTGTTGTCGAAGCTTATAATAGAAGTTCTTCTTATTATCGCGGAATTGCTAACAGTTATAGCCAATGGAATGCTGCAGTCGAAAACCCGATCAAAGGGGTGGCTTTCCAAATAGTTGAGGGCCGGTTTGAACCGGTTCTCAACGTTTTCTGATCGTGGAGTACAAGTACAAGCGATTTGGTTTCTCTAGCATAGCAGAAAAATTATAAACTCTCTGGGCCTTATTACAAAAGATGGTTTAAACCAAGACTAAGGTAAACCCAGGTTTAAAATATGCCCATCACTTTCTTATGTCATATAACAAAAAGAGACGGGGCTATTCTAAGACCATCTTTTGTAATAAGGGGGTAAAAGTTTGGATATAATAATCTTGAAATGCAATTAGCAGTATAATAATAAAAAACGGAAACCCTAAAATTAATAAAATTGGGAAGGTTTTTTTATGTGACCTATTTATGTTCTTTTACTGTCAAAAACTATATAAAAAAAAAGTTGTGTATTATTATTCTGTATTACGTTGCACTGCAAAGGCTTACTTTCAATCCATTTTTGTTAAAACAAATTTAGCATTTTATTTCCCGTTAAAATCTTATGCCTTACTTCTCGCTGTAACTACGGAAACTTTACTTAGGAATGCTGTGAAGTGGTTTCCATAGTTTTTGAATAATAACGCTTAATTTTACTTTCACAATTATATTTTAATTAAAATACTATTTGAGTACATACCACAAGCTTAAATAAACCTATTTCGATTTATTAAAACACTAGACTTTGAAAGTATCTATAATATTTTAATTCTATTTTTTCTATATTATTTATTTAATAATTTATGGTCACAAAATACTTTAAAAAATAATATTACATATTTAAAAAATGATATTATGTATAATTTAATGAAATTAGTTAGTGTCATTAGTTTGAGGTACGCATTTTATTAAGGTTTATAAATATTTTGTAGGATTTCTCGCTATTTCTCCATCCTTCTCTCATAATAAAGGCTCGCTCGGAAAGGCTTGTGAAATGGAACTCAGTCCTTTATTAATAACCTACTTTTCCTTTCACCATAACATGACGTCAACAATATCCTGTCCTACTTCCAAAATTCGAGCAAATTCGAGCAGATTCGCAAAAGGATTTCGGTTTCCCTCTGTTTTAATTAGTTTTATTTCGCGAATCCGACTTTCGGGATCTTATAAAACGTTGTGGCCGAACAATTTTAATGAAAGGCTTTACACCGTCAATTCATGAGAAAGTTGTTTAATTTAAGTCAAAATTGTGTTTTAACAAAGTGCAAAGCGTTAAGTAGTCAATCCGAAAACGAACTTAAATTATTTCATTCGTCACTGGATGTGCCTACAGCTGCGTGAAACATTTATTTTCTATAATGAAAAGAACCATCCGTCTTTTGGACTGGTTTCAATTTACACTCGCAGTCGTTCAAGGAAATCGGGGCTACAGTTTTGTAATTGTGACGTTATTAGGTAACAAATAGTCTTGTTCTGTTTTCTTGGAATTTAAATATTTAAATCTATTAAGCCTGTAGATAATTTTTCTTTAATTGTCTTTTGTCAAAACTTTACCTGTTCACCAATTCAAGTCGAAGCTACACAAACTCCTATTAAATAAATGTTATTACAGTGTCAAGGAGTAGATACTTACAGGATAAAGATATAGATAGATACTTATACTAACAAGTAGTGTGACATGCAGTAATATCTTTTATATGTACCGATTTTTTTTTTTTTTTTTATATTAACTAATATATTTAATTTATTAATGATTAATTTAATTTATTGACCACGACATGAATAATTGTAACTCTCTTGACATTCTGCATTTTTTTTTTTAGTCCTTTGACATTTGTATAGCACTGATACTGATAATTCTGTAATTTTGTAATGTGTATTAAATAATGATATTAGAAAAATTTGATTGCCTAAAGATTACATAAATATTTGCACATCTAATTAGGTAATGATACAGTGCACTCTATATCTATTTGTAACATCTTTTATACCTGTATTATGCAAATAAATGATTTGATTTGATTTAGGAAAAAGAAACGTAAAACTCGAGAAAAGTCTAAATTATGGTTATTTTTGGTTTATGGTTATTTTTTAAAAAAGAGTGTTTCGTAAGATGTTATTTTTTTCTTAATTTTGTCCCAAAATTTAAGCAAATGGATATATGTCTGATTTTAAGATTAAATATTTCATTTGCTATTATAAGAGTAGGTATACGAGGGCATCAAAATTAAAACAGAATTCGTGGTGAATAAACTTTCCATCCAAATTCCCGTAAATACACCACCGCAGAAATAAAACACTCCCTAAAACAAAAAAAAAAAGAAACTACAGCCCGAGCAATGTCTATGAAAGTCCCATGTCGGTCCAACTTCCACCCACAAATTTGTCGTTGGAGATAAACAAAGCTAGCAACGATACAACATGGAGTTGGTGCTATGAATATAAACAGTTAAATTAGGGGCCCCGGACGAGCCCCTAATATGATAAACAACATATGCGGCTAATTTAATTTCACTCGCCAAATTTAGTGCGGTCCCACGTCGACGGTAGTTTTTTTTTGAGTTCCGTATCATAATTTAACGTGTAAGCTCTAGAGTGTGATCAATTATGCACTATGATGTGTGGAGGAACTGAAAAGGAATTGGAAGGAAATAATTTTGTTATTGTACATGTGGTTTTGAAAATGTAAATAGTTTACATACTCTTTACAATTTAATGCAAATAAAAAGGCCTGAATACGTAGAATATTTTTTTTTTCAGACGAAAAGGGTAAATACTTGAGTAGTATTTTTATATTTATTTTGAAAATAAAAAACTTTTTCATCATTAAATTACGTCTTGTAACAAATCTGTGCTCAGTAGCATTACCGTTCAGTTATTCTCATTTTCAGTAGTTAGCTACCTTTCATATCGGATTTAACAAAATCCAAAGGTTTTAAAGCCTT
Source organism: Autographa pulchrina (assembly GCA_905475315.1). Classification (NCBI taxonomy): domain Eukaryota; kingdom Metazoa; phylum Arthropoda; class Insecta; order Lepidoptera; family Noctuidae; genus Autographa; species Autographa pulchrina. The sequence continues at coordinate 11,800,090 of FR997771.1, read as the reverse complement.
TACTTCGGACACTGAGCGACACAGACAGACATTACTTGCTGAACGAATTTAAAACATCTGAAACAATGTTGAAACATTGTTCGTAGTGTTAAATTAAAATATTTGTTCTTATTTAATACAATGTCGGTAGTCAACTGTTTTTAGTTATAGTTTTTTTTTTGATTACTGATAGATTCTGATCCAAGCTTATTAGAGTTGCCAAGATGGCCATGTGTGGCTGGCTTGTATCTGACTGAGGACCAAACAACGAAAAAAAATAGAAGAAAAAATATTAGTCCCTTAAATCCTCACTATTTTCTTTATTTAATGCAATCCTCTTCATAAATTCAAATATCTAATTCTAGTCTTATATCAGTTCCATAATATTCTTTTATGAGTGAATAAATTATATTTTCAGAAACTTTTAACAAGATATCCATTATCTTTTGTTGGTCTCAGCGATAGTTCTCTCTATCTTAATTGTTATTTGAAAAGTTTTGATATTATTTGAAATTAGATAGACCATTTTGTGGTTCTGAGTCCAGAATTCTAAGGGTCAAGTCATACCACCGCAGACTCAAAGCACTCTGAAGCGTCGATCTTAAAGTATAATATACAAAAATCAAGCTTAATTCGACAGCGTAATGCTCATCTTCCTTCTAATATATAAAAAAGAGTAAATTCCGTAGAATGCACACAAATTCGCTCGCATACACGCTTCTTTTTTGTCTTACAAAAAATATGAGCATTACGTTGTTGAATTAAGGTTGAATTTGCGATATTATCTGCTGCTGCCGTATGAACAGACCCTAAGAAAGACGAGTTGGCGCCAAAGAGTCTGGTTATTATAACAGAAGTCACTTTTCTCCTCATTATGTCCTCACAATTATTGTGTGATGGAACAATAGTCGTTATTACATAAACATAAGTAAATAAATATTTATGTAGACCCAAATCTGTTTCTTTAACGTTCCGTTGGTTTTCTCTTGATTATTACTTTATGTTGTATATTATCAACTGGGTTTGTCCTAATTTATTGATGTTATCCCGTATAAAATTATTACAAAAGAGACAAGAGATGTTGAGATAAATAATGTAAATAACAAAAAATGTGTTAAATAAAAATTACTCTTTGTTTACGAAAGAAACATGGATGACTATTTATAAACTGCACAATATAAAGATTAAATAGATGAGATAATTTAACTTAATATAATTTGAAAAGGTTTAATGATTCAAGAATTCAGTCAGCAATACCTCTTAATTTAATACAAAAGGAGTCAATGCCGCGATTTGTTCCGTAAATGAAATCCAACCGCGAGACAAAGAAGATAGATTTACGTGAAAACGTCCAAGTAATTGTGAAAAATGTGGATCCTTTCTAAGCAAAAATAAAGGCTGTCTCACTACGGGAATTGAAATTTAAACTTTGAGCTCCGAACATTAGGCTTAATTTCAATTGCCTCCTATTGAAAGGCATCAAAACATGTTTATATAGAAATCAGGATAAACCCTAAACGTTTTTGTTGGCACGTTTGTTACTAAATCCGGCCGAATTATATCCCGCAGGAATAAATTATGAAGGCGGGCCATTCCCTCTCAACAGCACGGCTAAACTTTAATTAAGCTGCATTTCGACTGAAATGGGTTCCCCTTTCAAACATTTAGAGGCAACTTCGTACAGTCAAATGATGCCCAACTTTATATTAGACCTGGTGTTCTGAAATATTAGACGTTTTGTGGTCGTGCAAAAATGCAGGGTGGTTCGGTTTCCCCCTTGCCTCCTTATGAAATGACTTCATTTTTCCACGTAATGCGATGAAAGAATTCGAATGGGCTCATTAGTGTTTTTTCGAGTTGCATGTCGAACACAGTAAATAACTTTAGAAACGACAACTTTGTTAATGACGTGTGAAATACAGTCTGTGGTGGTTTATGGTCTGTTCGGAATGGACGGAGCGCCTGATGAAGTTATAATAATGGAACCCAACATTTTGTTTCACTTAAGAGCTCATTTCATGTAGGTAATGGTATACCAATTGTTTGGTCGATATCAGGTGACCTATTGTGGTTAGGTTGTTGAAATTCACAGTTTTTATACAATCTGAAGATTGTAGAGTGTACGCCGCAATGTTATTATTCCAAATACATATTGTTTTTTAAAAGACTCATAAATACAAAACTGATGACATGCACTTTCTTTGATCAACAATGTAAAGCAACCTGTATACACAATCCTTGTATAGGAATTCCATTTAAATACGACAACCAATTGGGCTCACTGAAAATAACTAAATAAACCTTTATGCCAGTCTCGTTGCATGTCAAGTATACTCTGATATTTGCATTCAGGACACGACAGAAACAATTGGTCGATTAAATGTATACGAAAATGTGAAAGATGAGTAAACTTTCTTTCATTTATTTGTATCGTCGGGCAGCGGGGTAGAAGAGCAAAAAGCCTCTGCGGTGGACGGGTCACAAGTTTAATTTTATGCGGACATCCCCACTCAAGAGGTCCGCTCTCTAAATTAGAACTTCCAATGCTTTGAAAGCCTGAGTGCACAAAAAGACATGATTCAGTACAAATGAATGAAGATAATCTTATTATCTGTTTTAATGAAAGAAAGGTTATGGATTTCGTTTTGTGAGAGGGAAGGAAAATGAATTCATAGTTGCTAATGCTTAGTGTTGGATGCAAAGGTTAATAAAAATAAATCAGTTGCAGTGACCGCTGTAAATTGTGTATACTCGTAACAAACTTGAAAAAAAAAAAGATTTACTTCGAGTAAAAATCACAAAACTTCATTAGAAAAATTATCTTTCTTTTCCTTAGCTTTAAGGTTACCTACTACGTTACAAAATTAATGTTTATCGTCATCGTAGACCTAATATTTTGCTCTAGTTTCGAAACAGTTTGCAATAACAGCAACGTATTTCAATTTCACATACTCAAAAACAAGTAAACATCAACAAACACTATCAAAACGGATATAATGACAATAATAAAATATTATTTTCATGGAAGGATCACGAGAGTCGAGTGGCCCGTCTGGCACTAGACTAGGAGCCCAACAGAATTCGAGCTACATACTTACAAATTTGTTAATGCAGTTAAAACACTCTAATTTCGACTTCTCTGCTGTGGTAATAAGAGTGCAATTAAGTGTGAGGATACGTTTGTATAAATTGCACATTTGGCTGGCGCCCAGCAGAGATTCGGTACGTTTTGGAGACAAATCATTGAGAGAAAACAGATTCGCGCCGCCATTGCACGCGACTACAGAGGAAATATCGTTTGTTATTGTTGTTTGCTTTCTTCCATTTGTAGGGGGCTTCATGAATTCGCGCAAATCTAGTTTGGAGTGGAGACGAAATATTTACTGGGATACAGAGGTCTGTTTGTTGCAATGGGGCGCCATTTTTAATTGGTATCTCGCAGTGCTGTGATTTATTTTGGAAAAATATATGTTTTTTTTTAATTACAGTTCTTCATGAAACTGTCTAATTTCGTAATCATGTCATAAAATACTTTTATCTTTAGTTTGTATTTTTTCAATTATAATTTATTCAATATAATCAAACCCACTGACAGTCATCATTGGTTATACATTTACATACTTGGAAGTGAGAATTTCCAAATGTAACCAAATGGACATTAAGAACTGCACGTGACGGTCAGCTTGTCGCCACTGGAGCTCAGTTCGTGAGGTGCCATTATGATAATAATATTTCCATTATTCTCCTTCTACGCCAGTCAAGGAGAGTAAGTAGAGGTACCATTTTAACGTCATCAGCACTGAATATTTTAGATCAATATTATAATTTACGAAGTTCACAGAAACATTATATATGTAAGTATATGTAATCATGTTATTATTTATTATCATGTTTAACTAAACTGCTTTTAAATACAGATTTCTTGTATTTCAGTGTGGCGTGCGGTCAACTGCACGTCAGGCACTCTCTGGGTTGTGAAACACTAGGTATATTTAGACTTATGATGGTTCAATAACTTGATTAGATTGTAATAGCCCAACTTAAGAGAAGGCAATGCCCAGCTAATATATTTAAATTCTCACATGACAAATAAAATCACAAGTAAGGGGTTCAACAATCACGCAATTCTAACATTAATCCATACGTTTCTAAACTAATAATACTTCGATGACGACACTCAAACTAAGGGCCGACTTCACCAATGCGGAGAATAGCAGAGCGGAGCGAGGCCCGCCTACACAGCGAAGTTTGAATAAATAATTCCTATTGGTTATTTAAAGTAAGTTTTTCCGCTCCGCTCAGCTCGTTTTCGCTTTGGTGGAGTCCGACCCCAAGTATACTCAAAACAAAATTATATCGGAGCGATGACACCAGATAGTGAGTCATCCATCATATTGACACGCCACCATTTTGAGATAATTACGTTCGTTTAATTATTAAAATGTCAACTATTACTGATTCCGTTTTTCGATATTTATTTATAGCTCAAAAATATTTAAACTGCTTGTCGGATTGCTTTACCATAGAGTATTTTTGTTTCGTAAACAATCGTTTTAAGTTGGTATATTATGGAGGCTTGGTTCGTGAATATGACTTTTAGACAAAAACTGTTCAATGATTTCTCATCAAAGCAACATTTTTGAGAGCGACAAAAAAGATCCTAAAATTAAAAATGTGTTTATTCATATAAAATTGAGTCGAAAAAAAATACAACATCAAGAAGACTTAATGATCTATATTACGATGTACCCCTGGTTTAAAATACAACTTATACTAACGAAGACGTGAACCATTCAATTAGTTAGTTTAAAGGTTACCCAGTGACCTTTATTGAAATTTTCATCCGAAAACATTTTCCCTAACAAATAAGACATTATCATAAAAAGGGCCTCAACAACGTCTAATCTGAACTTATTTTCTGACGACTCAAAGTATAACCTAATAAAACTAATTTAACAGTCGAGACCCATTGTACATTCAAAAATTACGGTTATTACGCCAACAAAATTGGTGTAAAGTTGTCGAAACAAACGTTCCTAAATACAATCACGCGAAAATAAAATAAAAAAACGAACTCGTTAAGACTTGTTAAATATATGGGCGTATGCACCAAGTTTCTTTGGAACACTCCAAGTTTACTATAATGGCTCCTTATCGATGGGGCAATCAGTTTCCATCGAAATTTTCTTTTTGTTGGCACACAATTAGTTCTGATAGCTTTTTGTACCGCGTCATGCTTGCGTGGCGGTTTGGGGTTTCTGATTGAGGTTGCTGTATTTGACGCCTGCTCTGATTTCAACGATATTGTATTTTACAGAAAGGATTAGGAATTTACACCTACCTGTAATATAATTTATGAAGAAAGTATTTCTAAAATGATCCCTTTTAATCTTTATTCGGGTACAAACAGCTTGCTGCGTAGGTTTTTCTTTTAAATTATGCTTGTAAATGATCATGATCGAATAAACTCCATTTGTGGCGGTTTCGGAGCGATTCGATCAGCGTTGACATTTGTTGGAATGTGACTTAGCTAGAAGAGTACCCTTTACCCCTTTTGGATAATTATATCTTTTTTGTAATAACTGTAAAAAGTAACTAATACACAAACAGTACCGGGAATCCGAACACATAGCGAGTTTTTCTAATTAGTTCAAGGGCTCTTACTGTAGGCTTAGTTTGTTGAACTAATGTGAAAAGTAAATCAATCATGGTAAGCAGTTATGCCACAGAATTTCAACTTTTTAAGCCTTTTTAGTATTAACATGTACATTGTTTAGTTTAATGTTAGTTAGAGCTTAGCTGAAGTGATAGAGTATATTTTACGGAAGTTGTTTGTCACTTAGACTTAATTTGATTAAACATTTTAATCTCGTTTTATAGCGATTTTAAGTTCGTAAACTCTTAGGACTTTTCAGATCCAAAGAAGCATTGATAAGGTCCTTAACACATAATATAGCATAGAAATAATTATAAACTAGATTCTAATGATTCTTTTGGGATTTATATCACGTTACCATGTAAAAGTATTGCTACTTCCTTTATGGCTGATGCTGGTAGGGTATTTATCTATCCCCATTGTTTACAAAGAGAAATTTCTAGAGAACTTTTCAGGGAACAATAAAATAAGAAACGTGACGGTAGCGCGAGAGACGAATGGCAGAGCAAAGGCGTTATTTCCAAAACTTTACTCCGTTCTCCCTTCAAATTGCACTTGGTGAAAGAATTAAACAAAATTTGTTTTTTATTTTCAACTTTATTGCTTTCGGTTGTAAAATAACACCAATAACATTAACATTTACATTATTTATATTTTATTCTCATGATGGAGTTGCTGAGTATTAAGTCTTCTCGTTTTTTAGCCATTTTTGATTGTATTTTTTTTAATTTCATTAAACACCTGTAACAAAGATTGGAACACTTTATTTACCATCAAAACGAGGGATAGGTGGTTTATAAAAGTGTTATTTAAATAAATAATAAATAAATGCGGACAACATCACATACATTGTTTTGAACCCAAAGTAAGTTGCTAAAGCACTTGTGTTATGGAATTCAGATACAAAGAAGGTACCACAAACACTCAGACCCGAGACGACGTAGAAAAGTGCTTTTCTACATTAACCCGTCCGGGGATCGAACCCGGGACCTCAGAGCTAGCGACACCTTGAAACCGGTGCGTACGCCACTCGACCACGGAGGTCGTCAAATCAATTTGTTTATGAATTGTTTATCCAAAAACTATTTCTTACACCAAAATGGAAACACAAAAACATCATTTCGCCTTTCAATCTCCAGAATCCCCCTTTACTCGCATAAACCTTTTATTTTAATCGCACTTAAAACAAGCTTGTAACAGAAGTAGGTAGCAGTTAATCAATCCTTAGTCATGGTGGCGAATGCTTGGCACTCCATGTATCCACGTCGCGACGTAATTTATGTCCAGCCCGATAATGCCATGGAGCTTGTTTTACGCTCGTATTCATATTTTTTTTGTTATACTATTGTGTAAATAGGTAATTAGTTGTTGTTGTATGTATGTTTTAGGTCACTAGGTGACTTGTAGAGGCAATAGTTTAACTCAACATCAGTATAAGATATCTTGAATTGACTATTCGTATTAACAGACTATGTAGGTCGGTTTTAAATCATCTTCAGGACCTTAGGCGATAATTTGACGATTCTTGATAAAACAAAATACAAGCTATATCATCTGTGACGTGATACCAAATACAAATCGGCTTTACTTACCAATTTTTGACTTGGATAGTTTTAACGGCAGCTGAGATTTAGAATATAACTTGAATCAGACTGCTTCAAAAACATTGAATTAGTAGGTATGCTTCCATTTACAAAACAATGGACACTCAAATATTTAACAAACGTACCGTCTGCATGTTCATACTATAAAATTTACATTGCAACTACGTCATATGACTATTTACCCATCGATGATCCACACTCATTTGTCTTTTTAAAGCGATGTGTCAATATCCCGATACCGTTGGTATCACCCAAAGTTTAGTTAAACTGTCGATAGATGGAGTTATTAGTTAAGCGCTAGTTTCTGAATGGCGGTGTTAAGATTTCCCTGGCGTTAGCTGGGGAAAACGAGTTTCGTAAACGGTATATTTCCTCCATTACTGTTCTGATATAGAAACAGTTATGGTGGTAATGATTGTAAAGTACACATTCAATATTACCCACTTAGTACTTACATGTAGTCTAGATATTTATTAGTGTTACAGTTACTTACATTACCGGGAATATACGAGTATGTAGGCACTTAATCCACGTAATAGGTGACCTATATTAAGCAGGCATTTTGTAGACATCGTCACATTCTTACATATTATAAGAGAAGATTCTTAAAGGAAGTGTCGATACCATTCCTAAGCCGGTTATTCAGCCATTTTGATGGTTTTTTGTTTAGTCAATACTAGTCTTATATAGAAGGAAACAATTTTAATAAGCTTACATTATTTTAATTTTGTACTCATCATTCCTATATATAAAAAACGTATATTATAAAAAAATTAATATCTGCTTATGTCTAGATAAATAAGCGTAATTAAAATATATTTTGTTTGATTACATTTATCGTTATGTTTTCGATTGAATCTAACACTAACGAAGGTCAATGTTAATCAACCAGAGTGGAATATAAATAGTACGTGACGTCACTCTACGAACTGTTTACGTAGTTCAGTCAACTTTAATCATTTGAATGTATATACTCGTACATAATTATACTATCATAAGTTTTCATGATAGGGTCACTAGATGGCGTTATTAGTTGAGAGCTAGTTTCTGAATGGCGGTGTTAAGATTTTCGCAGATTGAATGACTACGTGCTATGTAGCTTTTTTTGTGCATTTACACTTTTAACATTATTGTTTAGAATATGTTTACAATAATGATGAAAGTGTTTATTAAAAAGAATATGACAAACTTCTTGAAATCAAAGGCTTCTGAAATTAAAGAAGTTTTGATGGATAGTATTTGAGAATTAATGCCACGTTAGGTTTATAGAGAGGTCAAAATTCACTTTTTCGATTCCGGCCAAGGTCAAACAATATTTGGCCGAAGAATGTATGTTGTATGGCGAAAGCTAAATTAGTTTAAAATTTGGGATAAATAAGGTTTTTTAATACTAGTGTCACAGACATTCCCTTTCGAAATAAGTACCTACTTTTATTTCAATTTGAAACATTCGCGAAACATACAAAAAAAAAATGGAATGTCTGTATTCAAATAAACGCTAAATATTTAGTTTTATAAAAAAAACTAAATAATATATATAAACATATACCGTATAAATAATATACTTACCTACATGGCATAGAAGATTATAAAATAAATGTAACCGAAATATCTGGCTTTCATTGGTCGGCGAACATGCAGACGCTACATTTATCTGTGGTTTACTCCTTACGTCTTCCAGGAATAATAATATAATCTACAACAACTTTACTGCCTCCTATATCGTTTATACACCTTATGTGATATAATATATAACTAGCTCCCCAAATTGATATTCGGCGAATGACGTTAAGGGGAGGATACATTATTCCCAATTTCGTTCACACAAATCAGATTGATAAATAAGCCATATTTATCGCTTCACTTATGTATCGATATTGCTTCAGGGATAAATAAAATTCAATAGGAAAGTCACAAGTCGCAACATATGGCCCGGAGCGAGATGTCGGACGGTGAAATTCAATCGCTTGAAAGCTTCTACTCTACGTAAGAAGCGATAGTGTGAAATTTAAGGCGATGGATGTTGAAACGAATGACGTTTTAAAAATGCCTCTTAAAACCTTAGTTGTTATTTTAGTTTTAGTTATTTGTTATTTCCATCATTTTCTCAAATATACATTTTCGTGGTCGTTATGCTATTATCATATTTGAGTTTAAACCCAATTTCAGTTCGCATAGTTTAGTGTAAATGCGAAAGGGTTAGCTTCCAATGTAATTGGCAAATAGAGACTGGATTTAATTGAAATAATCTAGTGAATTTATGTTGAGTCTCAAATATAATAATAATATTCCGGGACAACTCACACACGGTTAACCGATCCCAAGCTAAGCAGAGCTTGTGTTATAGTAACCAGACAACTGATAAACATACTTATATATTTCTAAATACATACATATTATAGATAAATTACACCCAGACAACCAGAACAAATGATCGTGCTCATCACACAAACATTTGTCCTGGGTGGGAATCGAACCCACGACCTCCGGTATAGCAATATAAACACTGAGTATTTCCGAATTCAATACAAATGATAAATGCGGACATCACATACAATGCGGACAACATGCTCTGAACTCAAAGTAAGCAGCTGTTAAGCACTTGTGTTATGGAATTCAGAAACAACGAAAGTACCACAAACACCCAGACCCGAGACAATGTAGAAAAGTGAGTTTCTACATTGACCCGTCCGGGAATCGAACCCGGGACCTCAGAGCTAGCGACACCTTGAAAACCGGTGCGTACCCCACTCGACCACGGAGGTCGTCAAACAAATGTCGAATTAATCAACGAGCAATCGATCTGGCTATGTTTTAGGCTGGTTATGGTAGTCATATCAAATGAAAACCATTAACACGAAAAAAAGAAGAAGAACTACAAATGTTTGGATGAATGATTAAATAAAGATTCTATTCTTACACAACCCTAAAATACATCTCGAGGGAAAAATATTTTCGTAACATCGGTTCCTGTTTTCCTTATCTCACAAAAGATAATACCGCCAATAATACCATTGTTATACGTTACATATCAATATCCAGTTCCATAATAAATAATAAAACGTACAAAACCTTCTTAGTTATTTGTTCTTTATGACGTAATTTGGTTAGAAAACATTTGTGTAAGAAGTTAGGTGGATGGCGTTGGGCTACTCAACTCGTTGAGAAACAAACAGATTGCAAGTTCGGAACTAACAAGAGTTTGGTGAGGTGTTAGGACTTCACGCAGGATTCGAACAACTTTGTAAGGCTAACTGGAATCTAATTGGTGATGTAAGATGTGTTGCTGCTCTTTTGTTGATCATAAGAGGGTATTACGTTAATTTAATCACTAGTTGTGTCTCTTATCTCGTGTTCTGTGGTTAATCTTTGCATTACTGTAAATATAGGTATCGCTATTAGCTATAAGACCGCCATTGTACGCTTCACTAATACTGTTCTTTATTATTATTATGTAACTTTAAAGTTATACAATAAAGCATATTCTATCTATCTATTTATAGATATTAGATACTTATACTGTGAAATATTGTTTACTAAGGTTAAATTCAGCACCATGCTATATATTTTTTATCTATAAAGAGCGATTGTACTAAAAAAGTACATTCAGTAAACACTTGAATTGTGTTTTTTTTCTAATAAATAGAGCTGATGATGATGATTTAATCTTTTCTAAAATTAACTATCTATTAATTAACATGGAATTAAAGTTATTTAATTTTAGTACTTCAGCAAAAGAATCAAGTTTCCATTCATTTCGAGTAATCCAATCTGTTTCGCTTTCATTCCTACTTCCGTACTGTATAAAATACACATCTCGTTAACATTGATTGAAGCTCGGTTTTTTCTCTTGATGTACGTAAAACATTCCCCTGTATAACATTCCGAGAATTCCTTTATGAAAGTTCTAGAATACTGTTATATTGTTTGATAGTAAAAAACCTTTTTACATATAAAATAATACTTTCCAATTTAATTTCGTAAGTATTCAGAACGTTTCTAATAAGATCAAAAATAGGTGTGCTTAACGCCTACTTAATGTCACTTATATGTCTTTTTGTATAAGCTGCTTAATAACCACATTGACTGTCCAGAACTCCTAAGCAACATCAACATCAATGTCCCTTCTAGACTTCCTCGCTATTCATGTTCGTTGCTTAAAGCTCCACAGTTCCGTACCAACTTAGGGAAACATTCTCCTACAGTGAGATTAGCTTACCAGTACAACACCGTGACAGTCGCTTCGGAAGACATAGACATCTTTTATAATTCTATTGGTGTATTCAGAAAACTAATAACTGAACAATTAAATTAAAACTAAATTATTGTTTTTTTCATTTTATTAACTTATTGACGTACCTCCGTACGTACGTATTGTGTCAACTGCATATTTTTAATTTTATTTTTTACTTTTAATTTTAATTTTTATATTTTGTATGTGTTACCACGTTTTTTGTAAAGCTCACAAGGCTTATTTTGCATGATGTGGTCACCTGTAATTAAGGAAGCACAAGAATTCTGTAACTTTATTTTTTCTTCTTGTATAGCATGTAAGGTGTATTCTTTGTTGGTGATCCATAAAAATAAATAAATAAATAAATATTGGTTACAATTTGTATGGCGATATGATTTAATAACACAATACTCGTAGTCGCGAATGTTATTGAATCATGTTAAAGATTTTATCTAAAAATTAAATATAAAACCCCAATGACTCACTAACTTTGCAGTAATGGAGCTTATAGACTTCGACATTAGACATTTTTGGACTAAACTATATTCATTTTAATCGTAAAGTATAGAACAAAGGAACATTGATGTTTTCAATTATATTTGATTTTTTATTCATATTATGCATATAGTTACTTTCAACAGGTTTGTAATAAAGAAAGAAAAATGTAGTAAATGTATGTCATAAAATTAACATATTTCTATCTAACCTATTTATAACTACATACTAATTACCCGTTCAGTTTTAAGTTTAATTCAAAATCCCCTTGTTTGCGTGCGTTATGTACACAATGGTTAATCGACATGCTTCGTCACAACTTTAAATAATTAAAATGTGGTTTAAATAACAATAGGAATTATTTGACATCATACGTTCTCTGTAAAACTCTTTTCAAAATCCCTATAACTCTCTAAATCTCATTTGAGTATTTCATACTTTTTAACATACCAAAACTTAGTAACAATTTTTTTTTAGATTGAACCAGTTAAAAACATGAAAATAATTCAAATACAAAGTTTGTACTTCTTAAATGACAAGTGTCGATCCAATCTTATTTAAACCCCATTGTAACTACTTAATAATCCAGCCTATAAACGTCCCACTACTGGGCACAGGCCTCTTCCCATATAGAGAAGGCACGAGCATTGATTACCACGCTTGCTCTCTGCGGATTGGCAATTTCAGATCCCAATTTTGGACTCCAGGTTTCCTCTCGATGTTTTCCTTTACGGTTTGTCAGAATGTCTTAGAATAATTAAGAAAGTACATATAACTTTGAAAAAGCCACATTGGTACTTGCCGGGGTTCAAACCTGTAACCTTGTGCATACAAATCCGTCCATTGAACCGCTAGGCCACCACGACATTTTTACCTACTTTATTTGTAACTACTTACCAACAATTAATTAAATAACCCAAAAATTCTATTCGATCGCTATCGCAGTAATTTACAGCTTTTACTAGTTAACGACATCATAAATAATAAACATTTAGTAGGTCGTTTAGGCAAGGGGTTACATGTGGGCATTAGTTATTTTTATTGCTATTTTATGATAATCTATGGCTGAAAACAATCAGCTTGTGGGAAGTTATGGTTATTCGATGTGAATGGTATCGGAAAACCGGAAAAACAATTGGTTGACAAAGGAATTTAATTTTATCGAAACTGTTTAATTAATTTACGAAGCAATTAAAAAAAAAGTAATTTAATTAAACAGTTATAAATGACGTTACATAAACGATAAGAGTTAAATAAATATTAAAGTACCTACCTACCGGTACCTTTTTTACCATATTATAACAGAACTACGACCATTTTTTTTTTTCCATGCCTGTTAACTAAAACAGTTATGTTCAGATATAAATTATATTTGTGCTGACTTAAAACTGTTTTTTACACAGTGAATTTCGAAAATCTAATATATATTAATTATTATTTACTGTTGAAAACCGACAAAAAAAGTCTAAGCCTCAAACATTTTAATTTTAAAATTTCACAGAAACTCGCAGCAAAAGCTTTTCTACAAAAACAAAACAACATAAGTAGTTCACTTATAAAATTTGCTTGTCACTTGCCCACTTTTATACAATTTCGGTTCTCGACCCCTTACCGTGGCGTGTTGAGAGAACGTTAAGTTGACCCCACGTTTTAATTGTCACATGTAGTCCATATGCGCTCCGTGTGTTTTCACACGAGGATTGAGTTTATTAAATGTCTTGTTTATTTCGCACTTTATTACTACTGATTAGATCTGATGTTTTAAAATACTTGATGGTGAGTTAAAGTCGGTAGAGAAAATAATAACAAAAAAATTGTGGGCGCGAGTATTATTTTTCATTGGTGTAACTTTTTCATCTACACTAATATTATAAAGAGGAAAGATTTGATTGTTTGTTTGTTTGTTTGAAATGAATAGGCTCCGAAACTCCTTGACCGATTTGAAAAATTCTTTCACTGTTGAGAAGCTACACTATCTCCGGTGAACATAGGCTATATTAAATTTTCAAAAAAGTTAGGGTTCCATACTAAAACTCCAATAATGTAACCCAAGGTGTGAAAAATTACCAAAAAACTTTCTTACATCGCGTGCGCTGCGAAAACTATTGATTATAGAACAAAATAATGTACTACATCTTTGTAGCACATATAATTATCTACAAAAAATATCGCGACAGCATATGTCTAACTACTATAGTTATGTCACAATAAGGGACATTTTCATTTTTTTAAATTTATATAAATGCCACCGCTATAAAAGCTCTTTTATTTATATCTTGGAATTATTCCTTATCAAAATAAATGACTTCATATTTAAGTCTGCTTTAATACCATTATATGACTTTTTGAATTATTTAATTTGGATATTCCATTCGAAAGATATCACAAGTTTGAAAATGTAAGTTATTTAAAAAATGTCGCATGCTCACGCCGCTCTGTAAGACGGCACCATAATAAGAAGCGAATTGATAATAATAGCAATTTAGCCTTTCGGGAATAAAAGTTGTTTGTTAATGTTTATTATTCCATAGTAAGTTTACTATTAACAAATTAGTAAAGGAACTAAAGACGTAACGGTGTTAAAGAGGTAGTACGAGATAGGTATGGAACCGCGAGGTGTTAGTTACACTATTCTTAACTCAAGAACGGGTAGACCGATTTTCAAAATCTTTAATTTTTTGAATTCGTCTCCGCCCCGTATATCAGAGTAACTATAAAGAAATCAGGAACGGAATATAGGTATTAACGCGGGTGAAACCGCGGGGCACAGCTAGTTCGTGTATATAAATAGAGCATGCGTATTTTTCTGCATTAAATTAAGGTTGGTTTCGTACATGGTTTTTTGTTTAATAAGATCAATACTATGATTACAAGATGCTGCTAAATGGTTAAAATAAGGTAGACATTTTATGCAAATAAAATAGTATAATGAACTTTTTTCCTTAGACTAGATATAATCATGATGAAAACAATACAATTTCATCCATTAGTTGTTCCACTGCTTGCAAACTAGCGTCTTTGTCTAGACTGTTCTAAAATCCTATTTGATCATACTTCGGATAACAAACTCCATCTACAAATGAGACCAAACTTTACTAAGCAGATGCATCTTTCACTAAACTACTAACAAGAAGGATTGAATTAAAATTAATTTAAGCTTACGTTGTCCGAGTTCAGACAACTTCGCAGCGGAATCCTCTACCTAAATTAACATTCTACAATGACGTTTTACCTTCTAATTATCTGAGATTAGAATACATCTCTCGTTCGCTGCACAACGCTGTTCGAATAAGAGCGTAAGAGAATAGTTTAGAATTTAAACAGCAGTGTATACTCATTAGCTTCAAGATCGTATCGAGTGGCGTTTCTTGGTGAAAGTGAGAAAGGTAGTACAAAATAATTCAAGAGCACTGAAACTCGTTCTACTTAATATCATCTTAAGGCTTAATTGCATAGCGTGTGTGTGTTATATTAAACTATTTTGTCTTTGCCTCTGACGGAAGACGTCTGCAGATTTAATTTTAGGTCTTTTGTTCCCAGCAATTTGCTATTGTTGCTATTGAGACGATTCATCTCGTGCTGAACAAAGGTTTATAAACTGGTAATACAATACAGCCCCTGGATCTAATTAGTTTGAAGTAGCAGTGTGGCCCGCGGCGTCGGGTGTCATTTTTAGATATTAATGAGGTGTTTGGATAGATTAGCAAATTGTATAGTCTCGTTCTATGGCCTGTACATTTTAGTTACACTAAATGCATATTGATCGTTTGCAAATTGGCGCGTTTTGTACCTAATTTCTCAAGTAGTGCTTAGGTATATTTTTGGTTCGCTTAACTTAATTCTGATTCTCATTATACAACAAAGAGCAAAACAAAAGGCGATTCCAATGTAGTACCTAGGTTCTGGATTTTTTTTTGCCATGAAATACAATGTTTAAGTTTATTGCTTTATATTATTCAATAGTTATTTTTGACCGCTAGCGGTTTGTTTTAGCTAGATAATGGTATTAACGGATCACACGTGTGTTGTGATGTCAATTTCAATTCCGCCAGACTAAATATTTATTCCATTGTTGACTTTGTAAACTTTAAAATATTGCGTTAGATTAACGTGTTATAGTATTTTGGGGATTTATTTGTTTTATATTCTCATAGAAAAATTCAGATTTTTTTATTTATGACTTGGCACTAAAAAAATTAAAACTATTCATTTATTTTTAAAATTATTCATTATATAGATTCAAGAATCATTTTAATGTTTATTATATTATAGGCCTATACAAAAATTAATCCCGATTTCCAATACATCAAATCAAATAATAAATTTCGTGTTCAATCATGAAGAGAAATAATATAAATAAATAAAAAAACTTAAAGTAATGTTTTAAAAAACAACACCCGTGAAAAAACAAGCATTATTATTATTATTATCTTATAAATTTGACAAATGCGCAAATCATGTATTCTAGAAGGTGGTCCTGTTAATGAAATCCAAGCAAATTAATCATGGTTTTCGGATAACCAACACGAAGCAAGCCGATGTATTCTGTCTAATTTTAGCTTTCTGCAATCGGCTTATGTTGTCTGCAGGAAATGGCCGGCGACCTAACATGTAACTATTTCCGGGTTTGCCGATGCTGTAATAATTTAGTGTTTAATTACTGTACAGTTGACCGCTCATTATTGGTGACAATTTAATGTTTGTAGCGCTTATTTCGAAGCAGTAAAGTTGATTATTGTGATTCGGTATTAGCTTTCTTATTGGTTGACTGTACTTGATACTTAAGATCAATGTGTGACAATAATTAAGCACCATTCTCAGAGGGTAATAAGAATTCAATGTAGTAATTTTGTGATATGAGTAAGTTTTGCTAGTAAAAAAATAAATAAAAAACTATTTTGTTTAACTTTAACATTTAGTTGGAGATGTGTCACAAAAACTTTTACGAAATAAATTCCAGTTATGTACCAAAAGTCTAAACTAAAACAAATGTAATACATCAAACGTAATAAGATTTGACAAAATTCTCCATAAAACGTACAGGTATGTAAGACCGAGTATATTTTCCCTTTTAGTACATAAGTAACTTCGCTTCTAAAACAAACACGTGTATTATTCCCAACCACATAGTATATCAAAGATAGTCTCACACCAAATGTATAAAGTATATGGAATAACACAATATAATAACAATAATATTCCGGGACATCTCACACACGGTTATCTGATCCCAAGCTAAGCAGAGCTTGTGTTATAGTAACCAGACAACTGATAAACATACTTATATATTTCTAAATACAAACATATTATAGATAAATTACACCCAGACATAGAACAAATGATCGTGCTCATCACACAAAGATTTGTTCTGGGTGGGAATCGAACCCACGATACCAGAGGGTATAGCAGTCAGGGTCACTAACCACTAGACCAACAGGCCAGTCGAGGTATTTATTTTATAAAAGCTGTTTTGACGGAGTATGTACCTACTTGGTTGTTTCTTTGTATTTCGTCTAAGACGTATTAAGGCTAGGAGATTAGAGGGAATTATTCTAATATTTCGTTATAATCTATACTTATAATAAATCTGTAGAAGTGAAAATTCTGTACATTGAAAATATCGAAAAAATAAATGGCGGGGGGTGTTACTAGGCCGACAGCAAAACAAAAAGAGTGAAAAAAAAATTTTGTCTGTCTGTCTATCTGTTTGTTCAGGTATCACGCAAAAACTACCGGTTCGATTACAATGAAACTTAGTATAATTATTCTTTATTATCCTGGGCACCACACTGGGTAGTTTTTACCCCGGAAAAGTATAAATATAATAAAAACTCATTGATAAGTTTCGTCATCCACGCGAACGAAGTCGCAGGCACAGCTAGTATTATATAATTTCAGTAAATTTATTCTGTAACAATGTTAGAAATGTTGTACAAAGGCGAAGTTTAATTTAATTTGAATGTACGTACACACTGAAACTTAATTAGGTACTTAGGTTTGAGTACGAATTATTCTATTATGAACTGCTTTTCGCTGTGACCCTAGGCTTTGGTGTAAAGGAATAAATCTTAACAAAATATTATTTTACTTTCATCAAGATTTAATTTTGATAATTATTGTACCATACAATGAACACCTAAAAACGCCTAAAACTATATTTTAAAATACCTACTAAATGATAATTAACATTCATATTATTATATTCATACATTATCATGTTCTCTTATTCAATTATATATCAGTCCCTAATTATTCATCTCCCGAGACTGTTCCCAACTATGTTGGGGTCGGCTACCAGTCTTACCAGATTCAGCTGAATACCGTATTTTACATGGAGCGACTGCGTATCTGACCTCCACAACCAATTTTACTGGGTAACACAGTATCCCATAGAAAGACTGGTTGTCAGAATAAAGAACATTGTATGACAGACAGCCCCCAATTATTATCAAAATATATAACATCAACAGTCATAGCTGTTTGAACCGATATTCTCAAAACATGACTACGAAGTCAGAACATACCTACATCAAACTCGATACATTTGATTTAGGACAAAACCTAATATAATTTGTACTAAAAGAACCAAAATACCACATAAATTTCATAACATAAAACAAACAACAATCATTCTACCGTACCTACGCTTCTTTTATAGCTCTACGCTAAGGATATTATGTACTCTGCGACTCCAAATAATGTATCTCCTTACTTTTCTGTATTTTCATATTATTCATTTTTATTTTCATTCACGGTGATGTGCAAACAACAATGCTCCATGTATTAAGAACGTGGTTTTTATTTGGTTTTCTTACAATATTTATCATTTCATAAGAGCCTTTGTATTTCTGTTGGGTATAAGTAAATAATGTTAGAATTGGTTACTTGTTTGTTCTGGCGAGTTTGTACCTTTTTTTGTGGAATGTACTTTTTGAGGACCAGTGGTTTGGTTGAAAATATACTTAAGTACTTCAAGGATATAACCAACCTCTTCAATAATTTGTGTAAAAATCAGAGCCTCACAAAAAGGGGTCAATAGGGCCTAGTTTTAGACCTAGCCTTTTATGGTTACCTAGAAATACAACATACTGATATATAATATAATAATAATAATAATATTCCGGGACAACTTACACACGGTTATCTGATCCCAAGCTAAGCAGAGCTTGTGTTATGGTAACCAGGCAACTGATAAACATACTTTTATATTTCTAAATACATACATATTATAGATAAATTACACCCAGACAACCAGAACAAATGATCGTGCTCATCACACAAACATTTGTCCTGGGTGGAAATCGAACCCACGACCTCCGGTATAGCAGTCAGGGTCATTAACCACTAGACCAACAGGCCCGTCGATATGATTTGATTTTGGCAGATTGTGTTATCCAATACTATATTAAACTCTGAAATGAAAGTAGAATTTATAGCATGATGATGATGTATGGTTTAAACTGAAATTAAGGTATCAAAAAAATAATAGTAGTTTTGACGGGCCTGTTGGTCTAGTGGTTAGTGACCCTGACTGCTATACCGGAGGTCGTGGGTTCGATTCCCGCCCAGGACAAATGTTGTGTGATGAGCATGATCATTTGTTCTGGTGTCTGGGTGTAATTTATCTATAATATGTATGTATTTAGAAATATATAAGTAAGTTTATCAGTTGTCTGGTTACCATAACACAAGCTCTGCTTAGCTTGGGATCAGATAACCGTGTGTGAGTTGTCCCAGGATATTATTATTTATTATTATTATAATATTAAAAGCTATGTGTAATGTTTTTTACAGATTCCTTTGATGTCACAAAATTTAATTTCAGACAACATCCACGAATCAACTTAATTTTACTTTGAATTATCACAGGCTAAATTGAACATTAAATTTTATACCAACCAAAATAAATTACATCACTGCGTGTTCCGGTTTTGCATTCACTGTACCTACTTAATTCACAAATATTTATTCAAACAGAAACAGGATACTAATAAAATTAACCCACGGTAATGCTTTTATTCAAATAGGTTTAGCGTAATACAAATAATTGGACGTTTTATGTTTATATTTTGATGGAATATTCAATTTGAACTGATATTTTGTATAATATGCTAATTCATGAAATAATTAGTGCCTAATCAAATCTTTTATCTATATACAATAATCAAACATCAAAGAGAAGGATTTGTGGACTACGAGCTGATAAACAAAGTAAAAAAAAAAATAGTACAAAAGATCTTTAAAAAACTGTTATAGTAATATATTTTCGTATACACAACCAGGCGATATAGTACCCATACAGGAAAACTTAAATATAGTTCCAAAGATGATAAAACAATTTCAAAGTTCGATGTTAGTTTAAAGTCAATTTTAAAAATACACAGCCGAAGTTTATAATCGTAAATAAAATATCAAATTTGACTCGAGAGACTATACGGGTACAATACAGCCCAAAGCAATAGGGAAGTGCTACTAAATTTCTAAATTTCTCTCAAGATGACACTAACAAAACTTCGGCCCCATCGCGTCTTAAAGAAACATACGGGTAATATTTCCAAGAATAACCGCTACGATGTCAAAAATTCTTAGATAAAGTTAAATATTTAAAATGATATCAAAATTAATTTTGTACTGAAATAACTTCATGCGTAAACATGAAATATTTTTCAACAATTTTTTTTATGTTCATCTTATATTATTGCAAAAAGCGATATGATTAAGATACTATTACTTTTAACTTATAAAAATACTAAAAAATCAATACTATATTATTTTTTTTTGTTTTTTATATTCCTGGACAACAACGGTTATCTGATCCCAAGCTAAGCAGAGCTTGTGTTATGGTAACCAGACGACTGATAAACATACTTATATATTTCTAAATAAATACATATTATAGATAAATTACACCCAGACAACCAGAACAAATGATCGTGCTCATCACACAAACATTTGTCCTGGGTGGGAATCGAACCCACGACCTCCGGTATAGCAGTCAGGGTCACTAACCACTAGACCAACAGGCCCGTCAAAATATTGTTTACAACAAGGGGACAATCCGACTATGTTGATATAATAGTCCTAAGACATAAGCATCCACGGTTGCCTAACAAATCAACATACACATAACGTCTCCGTCTGCATTAAAATCCCTTATGTTTCCACAAGACAGTGGTGCAAGTTTCGCGGCCTGACGTCTATACAACCACAAACAGATGCAAGTTTAATGTCTTTCGCCCCACAATACGCTTCCTACACTCTTGTACGTGAACTACAACAGGATTATATCGATTTCCGTTTCAATACCTGCTACTGCGTACAAAGAAACTTGATTTCCTTTTGCGAACCTATACCGTCACTTTATCTGTATATCTATAGGTATAAAACAAAGTCGTGTTAGGAACTACTACTTGTAACTCTAGGGTGGAACGATTTTTATGATCTTTGATTTCTTATACCCCGAATAGCAGAATAAATATAAAACCATTGGAAAAAGTACGGGAACGGGGACTACTTACGGGGGTGCAACCGCGGCGCAAGGTCAGTTATAATATAAAAAGTTCAGTTTTTTGTTTGAATCCGCTAATATTTTAAACAACCAGACTTCAAAAACAGTCTGCATGCAGTCTGCACGATGACCTCTTCTTTAGGAAGGCTATTTGACGTCATGTTACTTGCCTTGTCAGACAAAAAAGGCGACACCGTACTAAATGCAACAGCATCTCATGAAAAAACCTATCTAGACGATGTTGACAAGCAAGACCAATAATAAAATGCCCGTTTTGGAAAGCGGCCAGTTTTAAAAGCAAACCCTTTCCAAATAGCCTAATAAATTTACAAATTAGGTGGTAAAGTGCAACGACAACCTAAACTAAGCTCATACTAAAAATGTTATGCAACATTTTATAGTTTATTTCAACATCGACACCTCACTTTGAAAAATAATTAACAAAATGCTTTTTATGCACGTTCAAATTTCAAAAGGTATTTTAAAAACAATTTATGTTGCGCAAAATGATCTTCGCTATTTAAAATCACGATACACTTTGCGATTTATTAACTCATTGAAACGTCGCTCGTAAAAAGCGGCGGGCGGTCCATTCGACCCAACTCACTTGCTAAATCATCCGTTAAGTTTCGCGTTACGGCAATAGTAATTAACCTGCTACCGTACACGGCAATGGAGAGTGAATCATTTATTAGTGCCGCCCGATTTCTGGCCGATGTGGCCAGTTATCAATCTTAAGTTAATACACAGTAAGTGCTGCATTCATGGCGTGTCTTTGCAATATATTTGTGTCTTGATTAGAGTGTTTTTAGGAGTAAGTTCAGTATTATTATATTCTTATAAGGATAATCTGTAATTTCCTGCACAGGTTTTATAGAAAAAAATAATTTTCTAAGAAATGAAAGCAATTTTTTATAATATTGTTTAGTTGAAATTCACGATAAACTAATGATTGAGATATCAATGATAATTTGGTTTAGCCACAAAACATTATTTATTTTTTTGCTACTGCACTGTATAATTTCCTTTATAAATAGTAAAGTGTCAAATTTACCTTAGATCATAAACATAATTTTATTCAAGTTACATACAATTCTCCATCAAGCAACATTAACGATAAGACTTCTGACCGAGTTTTGATTGCCCAGCACATCACTTGGAAGCATGATTACAGTCGCTACCAATAAATAGCCCCCTTTGATTGAACATAGAAGAGTAATTGCAACGGACGTAGTCCGTATTCACAAAGTCTATGTACTTAGCAGTGTGTTCCAATTGAAAGGACTTGCACTTGCTGGCCTGATTTGTGTTGATGTTTGAGTGCTTCAGAGGAAATAAGAGTAGAATACGCTTTAGGTTGTAACAGAAAAATAAATAATTGATTACATTAATTTACAAATATCGACTCTCATAAATGTATATCGATCACCTCTTAGGTATATATCAAATCAAGGACAAACATAATGAAATTCTGTTAAAATTATAGTTTAAACAGACAGTTAAATTGAGAACCTCCTCCTTTTGAAATCGGGTAAAAACATTCCTTTTTTGCTGACTGACGTTCACTCTCAATCCGTACAATTCTTCAAAATTATTATGTACTTAATGCTCAGTTGTTTAGCTTCAAAAATGTCTATCATACTTGTACTCAATATTAGTAAAGAAATACTCAAGAAATCTTACTACTGGTTGAAATTAGTAAAGATGTAAACATGAATAGGTACCTATGCAAAACTCCGTCTTCCAACATTCAATGGCTCCAAATTCAATGAAACGTCTAACCTACCATTATCCTTTTAACAACAATCATTCGGAATGCAAGGCATGGAAATCGTTTTCCATGGAATCCCTGCAAACTAGCTATTAGTGGGTATCAGAAATCGTTATTACGTTCCAAAGAACATTTTAATAACTCAATTCTGAGCGAATAGGGTCCCATTAAATGTGCGGTCATTTTTCGATGTCAGAGTGCAGTTGGGTGCTTTTCAAAAAACATGACCATGTGACGAACAGGATTTTTTTTTTTTTAATATCCTGAAATTGGTTATATTGATACTAATATTAAAGAATATATATTTATTTATCTTAATATGCAATTTTTTTTAAGATTTTACCATAAATAAAGGGAATATTCAAGTTTTTCTGTCAGCAGATGGTGCGAAATTTTCCCGTGCGTCACAAAATATAATTGATCATAAATAAAACAATACGGTAATAAAACAAAATTAACTTATATAATAATAAAGATATAAATAATATCTTTCCAAAAATAGGATGAATATAAGGTAATTATACCACATAATTAAATAATCAGCAAAATAGTTTCCAAAACGTCACTGTTCGCACAAATCGCACTAGAAAAGTTGTCATTACTAAGGCTACGAGTGACAAATAAAAAAATCGAGTTAAGTAGGGAATTACTGGCAATTACCCTCTTCAGTTAATGACAGAATAAATACTATAAATAAATAAATAAATATTTTAAAACCATTTTTATACCATTTAAAATATGGGACAGTGTCTATTCTGAAATTTGCGTGACGAATTAGAATAATTTGAGCAGTGTTCATACTGTTGATTTAAAACCACAATCACTATCATTAATGAGTTAACTCAACATTACACATGAAATTTTAAAAACAAAAACAAAACAAATTGATATCACATAACCTATATTATTAAAACCAATTCATTTAATGGTGGTTATTTATGACATACTTGAAAACCTAAAAAATAAAAAATAATCAGCAATATCATACGTATAAAAAGAACCTAATTATAAACAAACAATCCTTTTCATCTTTAACTATTCTAATACCTATAGGTACTAATGTAATATACTACTACGAGTGTATAGGTACTCATTAAGTTTAAAGTAAAATTTGTTAATATTTCACTGTACACTAGGCTTTACAGTTCCAGTTCGTCACGATTTCGTTCCGGTATTACGACACGTGATGCACGGGAAGTGACGGTATCATTCCATAAAACTTTTAAAATTAAAAATAACTATAATTTAGCTAAATTATCTAGGTTTTAAGTGTACTATTCAAAAATAGAATAGTTTATTGTGTTAAATAAAATAGAAGAATAAAGAAAGTGAGTCCATTTATCTTCAAAAACACCGTGACAATCCGGAATAAAAATTCTGAACATAGAGCATACCAATAATATCGTCACAGTTTTTGACGAAACCAACGTTTAAACCTGCACCAACTGTATCTTTTACGACTATAATGTTGCCAGAAAAGCCGAAAAAACACGAATTAGTAGATTTTGTCATGTGTGAGAGGTAAAAATCGCCGTGACGCAACCGGAATTTCCGGTACTGCCGTATTCGTAGGACAACATTAAAATAACTATATCTCTTAAAATAACTATTAATTAATCATTTAAAGACTAAAAATACACTTTTAGATTTACTGCGACCATATTCAAACACTAAAACATACTCAAAGGCTAATATCCTACGAGTGAGACGCATTTGAAATGTCCGAGGGCACCGTGGGACACGCGAAATTCGTGCCTCCCGTTTTGCTTTTTATTAAATATAAAAATAACTGTTAATTTTTAAGATTTTTTTTTATTTATGTTTGTTTTAAAACATTCACCTGTAACATAATAAAATTTCAGTTTCACATGACCCAAATAAAAAAATCAAAATAAATATGTTCAAAGTCGTGGGACAGGCCGATTTTGCTATGGTCAAAATTTTTGAAAAACACCCAGTTCCATTAACTTCATGAAAAACTCGATGATTGCTTGTAATGAACACTACTTTGCGGTGTTAATTCCTTTGTAGATTTCTTCGGGATCTTCCTTAAGTTTTCATAAATCAAGTTGGTTTTCTATTATGTTTAGGGGAAGTAGGATGTTGTCGTTTATGGTCTCCTGGTGTTATTGATATAAGTTTTACTTATTTAGGTAATTTTATTTATGGAAATATTTACAAAAGAACAGTTTTAAGTACGTAATTAACAATATTCATATTTCATGAAAATTCAGTTAACATTATATTTACTGTGTAATCAATAAATAACAAGTTTAAAATTATGTTGAACATTAAACTTTAATCGAATTTTGTCGTTCATTTATTGTCAATTTAAATATTTTATTAAAACATTATGTAAACAATATATAATCATTAACATTATATTTAATAACTTCAGCAACAAAATTACTTCATAAATTTATTATTTTCATTTAGTTAATAAAGTTTGGAAGATGTCAAGCCCAAATTAAGAATTCGTAATTTTCAATTACACCTAAAATATATCCTAAGTTTTGTTTTACAAAAAAACTTTAAATCTCAACCCATTCTCACAAAAACATCTCAAACACCCAAGCTTCCAATTTAAGTTCCATTAAATAGAATCCACTAAATATAAAAAGTAAACAAGGCTTTACGTTGTGCCTGAAGAATCATAATATAGATGGAATTTATTAAATTTCGTCTAAGCTACGTGACCGGCCCGAGGCCGAGGGGTTTCAACCCCATTAACCTCGTCCCGCTATGATTTAGGGGTTGAAATACGAATTTCCCCGTATTCCTTCACCTTTTTGTTCGAACCAGATTTTTACTTGAGGTTTAATAAACTGACACTCGGTAATGAAGGGAATTATCGCTCGTTTGTACTGAGTTTGGATTGGTTGGTTTTAATGAATAGGTTCGGAGGTTCGGAGTATTTTGGTTTATAACAATGTACTTTTTGGAGGTAGTTAAGATGTAAATGTATCTATTGTAAAGTGAAACTCATATTAAATAATTGACAAGGATGACGATGAGTTTTTTGACGCGTGTTTGTTTTATTTATTTATATAAGATTTAATTTTACTGTAGTTGTAAGTGTTTGTTATTGTATTAGATTTAAGTATTGAATTGTAAATAAATAAGACTCTATTAAATAATAAATACGCTAAGTTGGTCAAACCACCAATATGGCGGCTTTATATATTATTAACTTTACACTTCAGTAGTCGTAGAATGTCGTGGTGTCCCATCGGTTCAAAGAACGAATTTGTATGCATAATAAGATTCAGTCGCAGATACGACCCAATGTGTGTTTTTACAAAATTATGTTATGTAATTTCTTAATTATTCTAAAGCATGACAAAAGGTGAAGGAAAACAGCGACGAAACCTGGATTTCAAGAATTTGAACCTCATATTGCCAATCCGCAATGAGCAAGCGTGGTGATCAATGCTCGTTATTTCTGTATATGGGACGAGGCCTACCCCGCGGTCGGACGATTACAGGCTAATATTACAAATAGTAATTTATTAAATATTTTCTAGGTCATAAAATATGCTAGCTATCTAATAGGTTTGTGATAATCAGAGGCGATTATATTAGCGTGTTAAGTACCAGTAAATAACTACTAACTAGGTTCTTATTGCATAGCTATTAAAACTGTCATGTTATCGATAAATTGTACAAGTAACAATAACGAGCCTACCAAAACTAAAGCGATTTTGCGTGATAATGATAAAAAAATCTATTTTTACATTTATTTTTATATTTAGTTTAAAAAGCATTATACAGGTATCTGGATTTAAGTATTTTGCAGTAATATATCAAAGTAAATGTCAGCTGTGAAAGCTCGGCTAGCACGTAATAGATTTACTACTAAAATAAAATAACACATTTACGAGTGCATTTTCGAGTTAAAATTTAATTTTAATAAAGTAAAATGTTTGCAGTGATATTTTATAAGTATTAAATTATTATTTACGTACTGGAAATATTAAATTAAATTTCAATTGACTTCAAAAAGAACGATATATCCATATAAGTATGTAATATAAAGTCAACAATTATGGCTTATCACAGAACAAATTTTCTACCTAGTACAAGAGGTCAGATAGGCAGTCGCTCTAAGTATAAATCAGTATTCAGCAGAATCCGGTGAGTATGGAAGCCGACCCAATATAGCTTGGGGGTAAGACAGAAGAAGACACAACAAATTTTCCACAATCTAGTACCATGCAGTCTACAAATGGTTCGAAAGGTACTATCACTGACAGATAAGCAGCAACCGCATCTAAAATTCTAGAAGCCAAAACAAAAACTATGGACAAACAAACAATCAACAGTCAGGCCAGGACAGAGGATAATCGGGCTTCTCACGACCGGAACTATACTCGAGCGGGGGATATTAACGGGGAGATACGGCACAACTGATTGCCGAGGAAACGCCGCATGTATCGTTCCCTTTAATGTAGGGACCGGCCGTTTCTGTACAGTTCGGTGATTCTGAGTGTGGGAATGTTTAGGTTTGTATTTTTAGAATTTTGCTATTTTGCGTCTCGTGGGTTTTGTTTTTTTGATTGGTGCTATATGGTCAGGGTCTATTTTTATTTTTATATAATTATGCAGACTAGGTACTTTTTTAGAAAACGATAACTTTTTGGAAAATTCTTTTAAGTGGAACCCTACCGGTGTTCTCTCAAGAGATTAGAAAAAGACAAACTCAATGAACGCCAACGGTGATAATTATTACGAAATAATTAAGGGCGTAGCTATTAGTAAAGAGAAATGGAACATCCAGAAAAATATTATAGAGTTTTATTTTATGTTCCAGTTAGGATAAAGTCGTTTACAGATTGCGACAGCGTTTGCGACCACGATTTTGATAAGTTATACGCGCATTAATTACTTTAGGCTTGGCTCACACTACCGAACTGCGGCCGCCGTATTTGCCAGGAAACCTCGCCTATAATCCGCATACAATGACGTAATCCGCGTAATCAGTAACTGTTTAATATTCCCGCGTTCACCCCCGGATGTTTCGTTGTCTGTTCATTAGCCAAGAAGCAGTCATCTAAAATATTCCCGTCCATTACGGGTCATCTCTGCGAGGAGGCATGTATCAACATTTATCCCGGTTCTCCCCTACTTCCTGCGGGCCCACGCTCCCCGCGAGATAAAAGTTAATGGGCCAACTTACCGCGAATTATTCCCTCGGCACGGCATATTTTTTTTCGGTATCTCAACAGTGTAAATGTTTCAATAATTTAGGCTGTTCTCTTTTTTAACGAGCGGTATTTATGGGTTTATGGTAATTTTGCCCTGGGCCAGCAAATTGGTTCGGTTTCAAAAATAAATCCAATGTTTAGGGCGAATATTGATAAGTTCCGTAGCAACCGAAATTTTGCTGAATCCTGCCAAATTGTTTTGTTTATCATACAGATTGAATATTAATTTAATTACGTAGTAGTCAGATACATATAAATATAGACCATATTTTGATAAAATAAACGCAATCATAGTGCAATATTATTCTAGGTATAGGTGTCAATAAATAGTTACTGGAAATAAAGTAAATCTGTACCGCCAAAAAAGAAATGTATGGTTTATTAATATGTAAATGTTGAATAAGCTAAGATATTTGCTTACAGGTAAATAATCTTACAGTGTAATTTGATAATTTTCTCTGGGACGTCACTAAAGAATTATTGGGAATATTCTTAACATAAGTATTTAATAGTACATTAAAAACTGCCTCAGGCTGAATCGTTAAATACTCGTATTGCATTAATTATAACAGAAAATTTGTTACCTCCGTATTTTAAGCGGTATTAAATGCTTTATCAATGAGCTGTCGTGAAAATTAATTTGTTGTTAAAATTATGAAACCATTTTGTTGGTTCGGCGTATTTTATTGGACTGTTTGGTGTACGATTAGATCTGGATTTTAATGAAACTACGTCAAATAAAACTTAGTGAAGTCGTGACCATGACTTTAGATGGGATTGGAATTATAAAATAAAAATAAGAAAAGTTATAGAATCAGGCGTTACTTTGCGGAAATCCATGACATTAAATGTTATGAAAAATATTTAGTTTTAATTCCACCTTCCCGCCCCCATGCAATATGCACATGCAGGAAAGCCCACCCTCCCGCCCTCATGCATATGCAAACATGCACAAAGAGCGAGAAAAAGGGGAAAACATGCCATGCCACCAAACCTATACATGACACGTGTTTCGCCCCTCCACGGGGCATCCTCAGGAGATGTTGACTCGACAACCCTCGGGCGTGAATTTCACGCCCAAACACGTGTCGAGTATAGGTTTGGTTGCATGACATGTTCCCCCTTTTTCCTCGCTTTTCGTGCATGTTTGCATATGCATGAGGGCGAGAGGGTGGGATTTCCTGCATGTGCATTTTGCATGAGGGTGGGAAGGTGGGGACTGCATCCTGCTTACAAGCCGCAAATCAAGCAAATCAATCATGATAGTATATGATCAAAATATGGTATTACATAGTTATGCGTGATTCATCACATTTCAGTATCAAAATTCAATTTGTTGCATTTAAAGTGGTTTATCGTTAGTTACATTGCATATAGGTATGCTAAACATAGTTTTATTTGCTTAATCCAAATATGCACAAAATAGTACAAGATGTAAAAATAAATACAACACGATCTTTCATGTTTTGCTTATGACGTAGAAATATAAAAAAAAAACATATCATTGGAGACTATCCAACTAAGAAGGCAGCGTATAATGGAGCACAGGTGTGGGCGCTGAAAGGTTTTCCACTCTATTCCCACTTATTCATAGTAAAATGGAACGGCCAGTAACAAGGTCAACTTCCAGATATAGACGAGAGTTGAGCTCTTGAATAAAAAAGTACCTACTTCAAGGCTTTCTGCTTCAGGAATTAATACTAATGTCGTCCAATATAACTTTTTTGGTCGGTCTTCTGCCTAACCTTTACACAAGCTGTTTTAGACTTCGATTTCTAGTCTCACTGGAACAGCTACATGGAGCAATTGCCTATCCGATCTCTACGACATTAATTCAGACGGCTAAAATCTGGAGTTTATAATTATGACAATGCCTAGGCAAAAGCGTTTGTTAGAGTAAAGTAAAGGTTTTAAAACTTTCCAAAACGCAAAATCTTCTACTGTCTTTCGCTAAGAAAAAACGCATTACCAATTTATATTTAAGTATTCTATCGTAACACCCATTCGCAAATACATAATTTGTTACTATGTTGTTTAGACAGCATAACTACATCGTCACGTTTCACCCAAATTGATTTTTGTGAGAACAGTCACGTGTTTGGAAGTCGAAGGATCACGTTTTCTACCTTTGGTTCATCTATTTAAAGAAAGATATTTTTCGCACCATTCCAACCCACTGAAGCAGCTGAGAATAACGTTTTTTTGTCATTGATTTGACCGGCTTGTATTATATAAATTATTTTTGAAGTATTTTCGGACTTGTAACATGATTTTCCAGTGTCTTAGAATTCATTATTTAAATTAAATAGAACAGATTTTTTATCCGATTTAAGTAACTTATAGTCATTAACGATAACTTTACTAATGAATACGGTATCTCTATGTAAGACTAGATTTTGTTCACATAATTCGGGTCAGGTGAATAACATATGTCGACCGAGGTTACTTTGTACCCAACCTCTCAAATTCATCATCATCATCATACACAGCTCTTGTAATCTCACTGCTGGGCATAGAACTTTCTTTTTACCTGCTATTCTCACCGGTTCTGTGTATAATCCGGATTCTACTAATAAACTACTTTTACACATTCTTCCGCGGTTTATATATAGGTTTTAAAGTATTATTTTTGAGATAAGTTACGAATATTTTCATTCGTTTGTTAAATAATAACATTAAAATAATACAAAAGCTGAAATCTGGAACATGGATTTCATTTCACGTCCAAAATAATCTACCCGTAAATAAAACAAACTGTAAGCCTTTAGCGTTTCTGTTTATTATTCCATTTGAGCAGTTGCCTCCGCTCAAAGACATGCACACATCGCCAATTATGAAGCAATTAGACCGGCTTGTTTGTTTTGCTGCACAATGCTTTGAGGCTTCTTGGCTATTAACACGCCATCACGATTCTAATTGATTTTCAGTTGTTTAATGTGATTTCTTTGCCAACAGCTGATACTTATAAAAACAAGCGTTCCGATTTCAAATGCATTTTGATAACAAATGACGACCGTTTCGTTTTCAAAATAGGGACTGAATTGAATTTAGTTCCAAAAATAAAATCAACGGTGTATTTTGCGATGGCACTAAAATGTGAAATAGAGATAAAACGTCACTACAGCGAGTAATAAACTATTGAATTTCGATTCAAACAGTTATCGCGTCGCTGATAGACATGCACACATTAGCAATTAAAAAACAATCAGCGGAACGAGCTTGTTTAGCGTGGCTGCGATTTGGTGGCTTCGAACTATTAGCACGTCGCGCGTCGCCTTGTTTACTTACTGCTTTGAAGACGAACCTTGTGGTTTTGATTCTCAGATTTAATGGCTGCACTTGTAGGTATCGAACCTATGTATTCTTCGAACATGTCCGTAAAATGATAAAAAGGAATTAGACCAACAATATTTTTAAGTATTGCAAATACAGTTTTTCGTAGTTGTTGCATGTAGCATGTTATCTGCGCTAACTGTGAGGTCTATATTTTGAAAAGTTTACATACAACTACATTACATACCTCTTCAATGGTACATATTTATAGAAGCTAAATTCTTTAAAAAAATGAAAATCGTTAGATATACCAGCAACAAAACCTTAAAATTTTATCTAAGTCTTAAAATTACAACGTTTAACTTTCTGCAGCGTTCTTAGCCGTCGCCATCTTAGTTCAGACTAGGAAAAATATAGCGCAATATACTTTAGCTAATAAAGATAGCAGTTTATACCCACACCATAGTATTCGCATCATACTGAGAACCACAGATGGCCATGTTACAATCCCTATAACAATAAAGGTTTTAAAAGCTTTAAATTCTGCCATCTAGCGGCTTTACAGCGAACTATTATGGAAGAACGTTGGAGTTTGAATTGCGTATGATCCTTTCTTTGTAATCACTTCACTTTAGAGTTTAGATTAAATTTTGCTTTGTTTTTAATTCACCTATTCATTTAAATTAATAGGGCGTTACATGGGACCTATGTCTTAGATCCAAATCAGTTTTCATATTACAATTTCGGTTTTACAATTTCATCCGGGCAGAGTCGTGGAATGTTAATTGCAAAAACGAAAATAGTTTTTTTATACTAACAAAAGATAGTCACTATTACTTGGGATATAGGTACCATCGCTAGTGCACATAGCCACATATTTTACAAAGCTCAAAGGAGCATTGCGTCGTTAGAAACACGATTTTCGTTTGAAATATTTTTCTAAAATAAAATACGAGCAAAGACTTGGTTGCGACGCCCAATGGGAAGCGAGCGGACATTGACGTACATTTTACTTATATTGCCTTAACGATACTTCGCAAGAATATAAAATTGAAAATTTGTGTCAAATATTACGTGTATTAAATTTTAAGTTCCACGTTTGACTCGGGATATTTTGAATTTTTCCGTACCGATTTTAGGGGTGAACGAATTTGAAAGAGGTAGTTTAGAAGTAACGGCTCTCTCAACTTTTAATATTGTACATTACTAAGAGAGTTCTGAATATTTAAAAGAAATACCTACATTTACAGAATGTTTTAAATTTAACGTTTATGAAGTTGCTCTGGAAAAGAATATAACGTTCTCGTTCTATCAAATTAAGAATGCTAGAACTTACCGTTACTTTTATGATTATGTAAAATTTTACTATCCGAATGCAACCATTTTAGTAAATAGGTACTTTAAGTTCGACATAACACTTCCCTGTAGTAAACTCTTTGCACTATCGACCATATCTTAACTTACCTTACTTCTATAAGTATCAAATTAACGATACAAACTTCAAACCACTACCATATCTGTTCTTACCACTGATACCACAGCTTGCAACAATGGAAACAAAACAGACCAGGGTAGGTACTACTAAAAGGTGTGTCCATTTTCTTCTTACTCATTAAATTTTCACACGTGGCGAAGGAATAGTACCGTGAAAGAGAAAAGGGGTATTTGCGATAGGAGTTACGAGTTTGAATAAAACCAGGAAGGAAGGTAGATGTAATAGTCCGACTAATGGTTTAGTTCAGTTCTTATTTTACATTGTCCGTATGGAGGTTGGTTTATTTGTTTGAGGGTAAAGAATTTAATCTGCAGCGGTTCATGTTAAATGCTTACCCCAGTTTCTGAAATGCTAAACAATTTAACCCACTGTGCAACCAATTGGTTCGTTGACCAAAATATGTTTTGACAAAGGCGGCGGACAATATGAGGTTCGATAGGTGATTAATATTTTTTTGTTATATAGTTCCTCAATTTTAGCGTATAACTAGGCGTTTGACGCATTTCCGCACCAATTAAGCCTTCCTTTAAATCCACTATACTGTCGTGCTATAGATATTTAAATTTTGAAGGTCACTACCACAATAATAGTCTTGTGAAATATGCTACTCTATTTTAAATGCTTAGTAATAGAATATCGATATAACAGCTTATAACAATAGGTATCTAACCCATTTCTCAGATGACGTAAGAAACCTTGTGACGGTGGAATTTCACACGCAATCTGCACGGATTTATTGAATTACCCAACTACTATATTATAGGTATTAATAGTGAATCCAACTAAAATGATGCCACATTCCGAATAAATTAAAGTATTTCTAGACTAGCTGTGCCTGCGACTTCGTTCGCGTGGATGACGAAACTTGTCAATGAGTTTGTTTTTTTATTGTTTATGCTTTTCCGGGATAAAAACTACCCAGTGTGGTGCCCAGGATAATAAAGAATAATTATACCAAGTTTCATCGTAATCGAACCGGTAGTTTTTGCGTGATACCTGAACAAACAGAAAGACAGACAAATATTTTTTTTTTACACTTTTGGGTTCGGTGTCGGTCTAGTAACACCCCCCGCCATTTACTTTTTTGATATTTTCAATGTACAGAATTTTCACTTCTACAGATTTATTATAAGTAAAGATAATACTGAAAATATTATGAACAAAACGTGTTTATTGCAATCGGCCTCTGCAGAGATACTTTGCTTATGTTTTTTTTTTCTGTAGGATCTCGTTTTATTTCGTCGAGTGAAAACCACTTGTCATTCAATGGTATCACGAGAATTTGATCAAAATTATATTTTATGTGATGATGTTTATTAAATTCGTTCATATCAACCGATTAACGTATCGTCGAAAGTGAGATAATTATTTCCCTAAAATCCACCCACGTAACATGACATTCTTCAAACCGGAGCTTATAACAGAATAGCTTTCACAGCATCGGGTCAGAGCCGCTTAATCGTTCGGA
The DNA here is from genome assembly GCA_905475315.1 of Autographa pulchrina. Taxonomy (NCBI): domain Eukaryota; kingdom Metazoa; phylum Arthropoda; class Insecta; order Lepidoptera; family Noctuidae; genus Autographa; species Autographa pulchrina. The sequence goes on along the minus strand of FR997771.1, from coordinate 11,765,403 downwards.
ACACTTTACGAGCAGTCGTTCCATTCACAGCCGGGACTCCTTCCGAATTCACCCTTACATATCCAAAGAAAAGGTGCATGTATACTAACGTTCTAACAAAATTAGATACCGCAGAAGGGCAGTAAAGTCTACTAGCGTCATGTTTTATTATATCCGTATTGACTTATTTTACGGTTCATAAAGTTTTGGATTGTTATCGTTTATCAATCGTATTGATAATATTCGCATGTTTTGAAGCAGTTTAGTTGTACGACCTTCTATATGTCTTCCGATGTTTCGGTTACATCGTGATGTTCGATTTGTTTAACAACTTTTTGATTACTCCTTATGTTTAGATGCCAGTTTCAATATTCTACGTAACCTATATAAAATGTATGGTATGTATAATAGAAATAATGATGATGTTTTTTTTTTGCTTTCATGCAATAGTTTCAAATAGGCTTAAACTTCGACTATCTCACTAATAGACACATATATAAAGTTCTTATAAAAGTACATGTACATGGCTTTCAATATTTTACGACGGTAGGCTTTATGATTGATGTCAAGATAAAATCGTTTAAGACGAACGGATAGCTTTTATTGAGATTTCTGCTGAAGTGTCTTTAGTAGTAAAAACCGATTACCTTTTGTCGTCCGAAGATTCCTTTAGGAAGTCTGCTGATCCTTTTATATTCACTTTAAGAAGCTTGTAACTAAAATTTTGTAAGTGGTTACACAGTTGTCTAAATTCACTCGACGCTTTCGACAAACCTATAAGTATGAATAAAGCAACTACAGATTTTGACGGAATCCCATCAGTTCCACGCATGACCAAATACTGAAACGTCAATCAGTTTCCAGCCGCCGTCAATCTCATGCCATCTCTTTCACTTTAAGGTGTAAAGTAGCAACAGAGATATTTAAGAACGCATTAAAGTTAATTCGTATTCGGAGGACACTTACTTAAAGTTACATGAGTCCTTAAATTTCAGTGTCCTATTAGGCATATAACTCTAACTGTATCTACTGTTCGGGATAGCTCTATATTCTCAGCGGGTATCGCGTGACGGCAAAGGCTCTACAATCAACGTGAATCAGAGCACGTGAAAGTTTGGTACAAGTTTATCGAGAACGTTCTAGAATATAAGTAATAAAAAAATTGTCCCTCTCAAAAGCATCGTCAGTAAGACCTGAGAAACTTTCTATTTCAGAAAAAAAAGTAAGTCTAGCAAGTAATGACGGGAATAAAGCAGTCGTAAAAAAATGGATTCGTAATATGCTAGAATGGAATTATAAAGCTTTCAAAGTGTCCAACATTACAAACACCGAAAGTGCATTTTTTAACTAACTGCCAACCCTCATCTTACCACTATTTTGAAGATCACTAAAAAAACCATTGTTGCCTCCTTTGACCTACACCAATATTTTACAAATAAAACCTTATTCTGATAAACAAAGGTTACCGTCGTAGAAAGACAAAAGTAATAAGATGATAAGATTATACCAAAAACTAGTCTTATAATCATAACAAAACTTCAGGCCAATGAAGCTATTGTTCTCAACAATCAGATATTGACAATGAGCTTAAAATAGGCGTTAGGACAAAGATACCATTCAAGTTATTTCAAGCAAGGGATGGAAAAGAAAATTTGGTTATCTACTTAATAATCTGAGGCGAGATGATTTCGAACAAATTACTTTTCATACCTTTGATGTTAACAATTTTTTTTGTTGATTGGAAATGGTGATTTTTTTTATCTATTTTTGGACTAATCGCTTGATGAGAACATATTTATGCCATATAGTGAAACTAGGTGTGATAGACTTATTTTAAGGGCTATGAGGTAGTCGAAACGATAAAAAAAAAATTCAAATCTCGTTATTCAATTGTTTCAAATCTGACCTACTTTCTAATACAAAAAGAAACAAATGAACCGCTTGTTCTTCCGTTTAATCCACGTCCCACACACGGGTGTGTTTTATGCAAAGCAACCGGCTAATTGTGCCAGCTCTCTAGAATTGTGGCGATGGAGCGAGCACGCCGTTTCGACCCAGCTTTATGCGCTCGTAAAATATGGGGAATTCAGACGTTCGTAGGTTCTACTGCATTCGCGGTTGCGTATTGAAATTTTATTGGTCGGTTTTTATCGATGTAGATTTCATATTTGGCAGATTGATTGACGGCCTTGGTTCTCGCTATGAGGTTTGCCATAAATACTTCTTTACTGTTCTGTATCCCTGGTAATAATATACTGGCAATCATTTTTTTACGTATCACGTGATAAAAACCAGCTTATTTTTAATTTATAATCCGTCAGTTCTAAGCACTAAAATAAATAAACAATTGTCGTTAGGACCTAAAACTAAATCAGGTCTACCAAATAAAGATATTGTTTATTTTACTTAAGAAATTCTTATCTTAGAAACCCGTATTGTTTCTCAATATTGACATTTGTGCCTGTACCTTTCCAATATACTTGGAATAGAAAATCAGATTGAGTTAGATAGCTAGTAGGTTAGTAAACAGTTTTCAATAAAGAACAATACTAAAGAGAGTATAATAAACTTAAAATAAACAAAAAGCTCAAAGCTCCACTGACCGTAACTACTGTTATTGTACAGTCAAATGTACATACACGAACAGCGCTTCACCGTGGATTCAGACAATGTATACATTGCAGTTTCTCATTACTAAGTCAACTGCCGCATTGTAGGCCAACCCATCTGCGGTGACCGTTTAAACTTCGTTAAAAATATCATAATCCCCACAACAATGCCAGTATTTCCATATTTCCATGTTATTGCTATTTATAACTGCTATCTCCATAACACCCAACAATTTTTCCCCTCCAGCATTTATTAACCCAGAAGAATGCAGCGTTAAAATAACCGTCTTGTACTGGCATCGAAACTATTTGAAATTAAAATTTCTTTGAGATTAACGAAAGGGAAATGGGCAAGCAAAATTCAATTTAACGCCAGCCGACCTTTCGTACAAGGCTCCATTAAGGGAGTAACTGAAGAAAAACGCCGATAACAGATGTTAATTAATCGTATAAATCTATAAGAGAAAAGCTATCTGGGGCTTGTAATAGAATGATATTGCTTGTTAAGCAATTAAGCGCTGTTTGTTTAGTCTGTGTACTTGGATGATGTTATTGTTTGTGTTCGAACGTTTTAGATTTATAACGGCTTTTATTGGCTAACGGAAAGTGATTATGAACTGTTCGCTTTGTCGTGTCAGAGTTGGAACAGAAGCCAAATATATTGAGTTTGTATTGAATGTTTGATGCTCGTATTTATATAACAAAAGGACAAAACTATCCATCAGTAGAAAACAGTTTTGTATTTTTTGTTATAAATACACACAATATAATATTGTAGGTATCAATTTAGCGTAAATGGAAAAAGGCTTCTGGCAGACAAAAATATTGATACTTGAATGTATTGTAGTTCGTCTCAAATGTTATTGATATATTGGTATTACATCATCCTTTACAGTTAATGGAATTATCAATTTTCTTGTTGAGAATGTTGGGAATATGTAAAATTCCAATGTATTAATGTTCTTTGTCTTGACCTGTCATATCTTTGCTAGATAGAGTAGCATTTTTTCAACTCCTGATACTTTATTCTTTATCTATCATTATTTAAATTCGTAATGTAAGTTATACGTAGAAAATGATAATGCACAGGTATGTACCTATTTTCGTCTATAGTGTTTGTTTATATCACAAAGTTCCACGCTCTAACTGCCGAGTAAATAGCTCGTTTCTATCTTTTAAATGTTCAGCATCCTTATTAGGATTTTCAATCATTCCGTTATTGACATAAAACTTGGCTCTTTATATAATTAAATTTCATTTCTTTTGAGCAACGGACAGTCACTTGAGACTTGTGGATGAAAAGTGTACGGAAGGTAATAAACTTATTTTTAATTTCTGAATATATTGGACTTTATAACATTGTGTGAGAAAGGTGAAGTATTAAATTTTCCATTCACATTGCTCAATTAGTTCCCCAGGATAAATTTGATTATTTTTCTCCCCTTTCGACTTGAACTTTCGATCCATTTTTTCGAAATCTATCTTGACTGTCAATATTTTTATCGTCGTTCCTCAAATAATAATGTCAATTATTTTATCACTTTAAGCTTTGGTAAAGTTCACAACACTTCTTCTTCTAACCCTTTAGCGCCTTTATCCCCTAGTAAATATGAGCGATTTTGATATCAATCGAAAAATGCCCCGTCAACCGTATCAATTATAATTAATTTAACATTAAAATGGGGCATCGGTACAAAATAAATTATCAGACACAGTGTCACCCGATCAAAATATAAATTAACTTTACGTTAAACCGTAAGTCACTCCATAATAATATTCGATCAAAAACCGGTATGATATTGATATTAATTAATTTAAAAGCTTACCTACGGCCCGTTACCAGTGTGGGGGTTTTACTGGATTTCCATATATTTTCCGCGCATATTAATTACGAACGGTTAACGTCTGGCGTCGAGAAGCATTAGCTTAATTCGATGTCAGATACGATTTCGATTTTATTAATTTTTCCGTTCACATGGGACTGTGGATGTTGTGGCACTGGATGAGGCAAGTATTGGGATTGAATCAATATCATCATAATGTGACTATAGGCTTAAATTTGCTTTTATGAGTCCTAGAGAGAAGTAATTTCCATTTTTAGGTTAGTGAAATTGTTTTATGCTTCCAGAAGGAATTACCCAAAACATTATTCAATAAGATTAAAAAAATAAATGGTTTCAGTTATAAAGAGCTATTTCCATAAAAACTCACAGAGTCAACTTCCTGATAATAACAATTTTAAAACTTCTTATATTCATCGTGACGTTTACCACTAATAGTTTTCTCAATTCAGGAGTCACATAAACCACGTTTAACACTCTTGCAGATTAATCTCGTGCCTTCACTACCCCTTCTAGTAACCCTAGCTCTATACTCAAGGGTCGCGTGGGAGACGCACATTACGTATTCGTTGCGGTGAAATACGACATTCGGTATCAGCGTGTCACAAAAATTGGTGAACGCGTGCTTTTTATTGGTAGCCCGGATGTTGCTGAAATCTACCTGTATTTATTTATCGCGAATCATAAAATCAGAGTGCTTTTACGAATTATGTTGAGACTTCGGTGGTGAGAACTTTATTAGGCTGGAAGTCAACAAGTTTTCTGATTCGCCTGAATGTTACTAAAATACACAATGTTTTTAAAGGAGTATTCGATTTTTTATTTAAATTAAGATTCACTAACATGATCTTTCGCTTTTTCACAGACTCAGATACATTGACTCGCAGTTTATGTAGTCGACATGTTTTAATGTATCTTTTTTAACCCTCTAGAACATGATCTAGGCCAATCCCCGGACCAAATTTTTCTTCAGAAAGGAATTAATACACTAAAAACAGGTGGCAGGGGTAGTGAATGAAACTCCATATTATGATCAGTAATATTTTTTCAAATATACGACACCCGCACTTAATAACTCTATACAACACCAACTTATTATAAAGATGTATATCAAAACAGTCGCACAATTATTGCAGCTCGCAACCAGGAAATTATGAAAAATTTTCGCGTTCACGTTGATATCCATCAAGTTGCCTGCAAGTTACTTGAGTCATTATACATGAACACTCGGACAGGAATACAATAATATCGCGCCAGTAATTATGTGAAATTAGTTTTTTTCAACACGCTCGGGTTGTTTCTTTCTGTATGCCGATGAAGTTATTTTGCGTGACTCTAATGGTAACTGACTGGTAGGGATGTGAAGTTTTACGGATAAATATCCGAGACAGTTCCTAGTAAGACTATTTTTTCTACATAATACTGTTTTTGATTGCTATAAAGTATAGTTAAACTTACTTACAACTTTAAATTATATAATCAGTATCCGTAAAAACATCAAGAGTAGAAGAAAATCTCTATTCATTTTACGTTCTGCATAATTATGTTAAAAAATAATGAATAGGAAAAACAAATTGTTGATTAAAATTACAATTGTTGCTTTATTTTTTAATGTGAAAATGACAGTGCTTTCAGTGACCTCAAAAGCAAAGTAACTATCTGACCATTAGCTAGTAAGTGAACCAAATCAAATAAAAATAGATTTTAAAATCTAGTCTGGACTTCAAAGCGTAAAATGCTCGGTGTATCCGCGCCAATATGACGGACAACACAATTATCCGAACGCCATTGCGTTTCCCAGCACTAAGCTAATGGACGTTTAAAACAGTATGTAACATGTTTTTATGCAAAAACGCTAATGTTGAAAGCCTTTGAGAATTAACCAGCACTCAAATATAATATTAAAACTTGCAACTCTTTGCTTTCCGGGCGCAACTATTTTGTGGCTAGTTTTAATACAAATCCTAATTCTGTTCGTTTTGAAACATCACTTAGGATTACGTTTTATTTTGAGCTATTAATTGCATACAAAGCTTTTGACGGAAGCTCAAATTCAAATTCAAATTCTTTATTTGCAGAATATGGGTAAGTTAACAAGATGTTCTTTAATGAAATTATAAATCGCCATAATCAGGCTCACGCCATGCAAAAGACAATGTCCAAATAGGCCCTGTGCAATGAAGAGTATCTAAATACACGATAATTAATGGTCTATTTTATTATATAAGTTGCAAATACTTCTTTAACACGGACTAGCTGTTTGCCAAAATGTACATTTAATAGTATTTTACGTGCTTTAGTAATTACTCTAAGATTTTACGCGACTAATGACATTAGTAGTCGCCTAATGTCATGTCGTGTCGATGGTGAATTAGGGATGACCAATCAATTATAATCGATCGACTGAATTTTTTATCGATCGATTGTGTTTTTTTTTCTATAAGTGTATTTTTAAAAACCTAATAAGAATGTTTTATGAATGCAGTCATACTCGATTTTAAATAGGTAGTTAAAATAATATTATGCAGTGAACAAAACCTATTTATTTCTCTATAATCATTATTCAGGGTTTTCTTATGATCGTTTAGAAAAGTGTGTGGTGTGGTCTAATATCTAACTAAATGATTATTTACAACAATTAATACAAAAGTAATCTCCTTTTGAGCTACATTAAATGAAAAAAAAACATTTTTACTAAATATATTACAATAAAACTAATTAAATGTGCAAATGCTATTGTTCTCTATCTTCTTTACCGTGTGCGAACCAGCTCCAACAGCATCCTGAACGTGTTGACTGATAGGTGGGACTCTCAGCTATTGAGGCACTGGATAAGCCTGCATACAATGCTGTAATTTTTGTATTTCTTTATTTAATTATTTTTGTCTGGCTTTTATGTGTTCTAATATGGATGTTAATTATCTGAAATAAAGTTCTTATTATTATTATTATTATTGTGTATTATTATTATTACAAGAATAGAAGAGTGTTATTATAAGTAAACTAAAGACACACGTGATACTTATAATGTTATGACATAAGTTGATGTAAGACAGTTTGTAACGTATGACCATAGTAAATCTTAGAAAATATCGATTAATGGTGTCGCATTTGCATCCCTAGTTTTGACGTGACCATAGTTACGTCATTACGTCATTACTCATTGTCAGAGTGAATGAAAAATTGTAGACAATATTCGTTGATGTGGTTAAATTATAACCTCAAAATCTGATTCTTTGTTTTAAATATATCTGTTCTACAGCTAGTCCGCTATAAAAATAAAATCGTATAGGAGTTTACTAATGATAGAGAATACAATACATAATTTTCCGATGCTCTTGGCTCCAGGGCCAACACTGAAGGAACGCAGAGCAATGTCCTTTAAATGCAAATTAAGTACAGACGAATTAAACACGCTAATTAAATTTAAAATTAAATTTGAAATTTTTAAAATTATTAAGCAAGCTTCAAAATATGTATTGAAAATGCAATCCTTTTAGGTGATGAAAACAATTTTATTAATAGCTACGAAAATAAAGGTTAATTAAAATACGTTTCACATGCAAACATAACAGACAATTTTTTAACAGTAGTGATAAGTTATATTTGTGTGTATATCTTAAAAACAACTAAAGATGTTACTTTAACTAAGTTTACAAAAATATTAACCGCTTTACTTGTTGGGCATTTGAATGCATACCATGGTCATTTAGGTGATTAGTGTAGTATGTATTTTTTTTTATGAGTGGAACTGCGTTTTTATGTTATGGGTTATTTTTTATTTTAAATTTAAGTTATGAAAAACTCGCATGGGTTAGATTTCTACTAAAGATAATAAAGCTAACCATACAGCATTGACTGTAAAAACGTGTTAAAACTTAGTTGCAGTTAATTATCAATTTTTTACAATAAAAATAATTACAGAAATTAAATCGTTTACGTTTAATAATGGTTTAATTAAGTACTTTATACAGTGTGTAAAAATTGATATTTTTTATTATTTTTAAGTAGGTAGGTATTTTGTTTGTAATGCGTTGAAGCGGTGTGGTTTTATTTGTTACAAAACGAATAAAAGAGTTTTAGCAATTGTTTCAAGTAAAAAAAAGTTTTCTATCTACCTAAGTAATATAACCATTGCCGAACTGACCACGAAAGGTCAAATTAATCACAGCATGTTTAATATTATATTTTTTACAATACTTTGTAAAAAATGCGAAATCCCAGAACAGGAAATTAAATAAAGACCTAATTACAATCGCGAAACGATAAAAAAGCCGAAAAATTACACAGAAACTGTAATTAGTTCCCGAGCCCTACTTTTTACAATTGTAATTGTTTTAATTTATTTGACTAGTAGCCATCCGCGAGTTTTTCCATGTGTATTTTTATGAATTAAATAAGCCCTATAACTTTTACCTATACTGAAACACGCACACACTTTCACATTCAGTATTTATGCGTAAAAGAGTAACAGGCGTCCTGACAAACTTTCAGGTTAATAATATTAGATTATTAAAAAAAAAACGGTATAAGATTAAAAATATCATTTCACGTATTTACCTCTTTTGAATATAAAATTACTAGTTATATTACTTATCTACTAATTATCAGCTGATGCGTGTGTTACGCAAAAACTGTTTAAAACAAAAAGTTTAACATTTTGTCCTTCTGCAGCTAAACAAACTTGCTTTCAGCATCATAAACGTTGGCCAGTCCGTTGTCAATTGACAAATTGACAACTGACTGGCTCGTAGGTCTAGTGGTTAGTGACCCTGACTGCTATACAGGAGGTCGTGGGTTCGATTCCCACCCAGGACAAATGTTTGTGTGATGAGCACGATCATTTGTTCTGTGTCTGGGTGTAATTTATCTATAATAGGTATGTATTTAGAAATATATAAGTATGTTTATCAGTTGTCTGGTTACCATAACACAAGCTCTGCTTAGCTTGGGATCAGATGACCGTGTGTGAATTGTCGCGGAATATTATTATTATTATATTTATTATTTGTATGTTAAAAGAAGACAACAAAATGTACAATACAACCACATTATACCTCCACATCCTATACTCAGACAAATAACTAGTGTCACATCACGACCGACCTAAAAATACAACACCTGAAGATTTGATGGCTCTCTCTTACACATCTAAAACAGTGATAACGAAAGAGACAGCAGTAATTCTTGAAAGATAAAATGTCTCGTATATACAGGCCGTTTGTTCTGAACGGCTCATGTACTTTTATGTTCGTAGTCAAGTACCATAGAGTTTAAAAAAGTTGAAACTATAGAGTGCAAGTATCGCTAAAAGTTCATTGCGCCGAGCGTAAGCGCATTTTTGGCTGTTTGTAGTGTAATGTACATAGCAAACGATTACCAATTTCAGTATTTTTTCCGTGCAATGATAGACATTTATGCCAAAATATCTTTGGCTTCGATATTATTAGAATAATGTAAGTGTTTGCGATAGTAGTTTTTTATTTTATAAATACTATAAAATTAGTTTTAGTCACAAATGTTTTTAGATTTAAGTGTTCAAAATAATTCTCAGAAATAAACGTTTATTATTATTATTAAAAATGCATGCCGTGTTTACCATTTTTGTAGAACGAAACTAGTTCATACTAGTGCTCTCGCGGTTCATAGCCTGATATGTGCACTCTGTAGTTTGTTATCTATCTTCTAAGTCAAGTACAGTACTGAGTCAGTACTTGCATCGCTCGTTGTTATCGGTAAAGCTTTTAAAATTGCTACATAAAATGTATTTGTCCCACTGTTATGTTTCTTGGTGTTATGGGGTCTTGTTTCAACGATTTATGTGTGAATATAATGCAGTAGATTGTATTTGTGGAAAGTATTTTGTTGTATTATGATGTGAGATGCATAAGTGGGATGAGAGTTGAAAAGTTAAGTACATCTCCAAGTGTTTCACGGAATCAAAGGAGGTTTTCAATTATACTGTTTTTTTTGCAGGTTTTTGATGTGATATTTTCGGTAATTATAGATATATTTCGAAAATACATACAATGACATTGAAGTTTTTTTTATATAAATTTCTTTGAAATTGACAGAAATGAGTTAGTGAAATTTACTTTGCATTTTCTAATCGTAGTATTAATACATAAGTTAGTACGACATAAAATAGTTTAAGTGATAAAATTGTTATTAAAACTATAATCAAAATAAAAGTTTAAGTTTTACTTTGCTTTTAATATAATTTGTAAGTCTCTCTTTGTGAAGGAGCTTATCTCTAACGATAACGTTAGAAATATCTTTAGTTTTTATATCCAACGGGACTTTTTATGTATCACATCAAAACTAGTTATAGGCACTAAATCGTAAATGACTTTGAAACATAACATTCTAAGACAATGTACCAGAAACTAAGCACTAGACACATTACAGAAGAGTTATTTCAAGTACGTTATACTTAAGCTACCATTACAGAGCTAAACAAAGACTTTTATTTATTGCAACAAGACATTAAAGAAAATACCTAAATACGTAAAATAATATTTATTTTATTTACTGCTTTTGAAATGAGTTCTTAAATGTTTTTTAGTCGATCTTTTATTAACGGAACAATTTTAATGGCATAAAATAAACTACCAGCGGTGCCCGACTAGTTTCGAACCCAACTGGGACTCAATCGTGTCACGGTAGAACCTGTTTTAGTCAATCTCATTGCTGACAAGACACATTACTTTTTTAGAAATTTCCGAAAAAGTAGGGTACAGTGTATTGTTGTGAATGCCTCTAAAATGCCTCTTATAGTTCGGACTCGATAGGGGTCAAACATTTGTACTCTACTCTCTCTTTAAGTACATAATGTGCTGTGATAGTAATAGTATTTCTAAGTATGTAATTGTATGGTTTTAGTATGTATGATGCGTGACTAACTATTTTTTCTTTTACACATATTTTCACAATTCCTCGTTCCTTTGTTGTGGAATTTAACGTATAAGTAGTGAACGATAGGCGGCCGTATTCGTACCGTACAATTAGTTATAAACACAATACCGTGCCGACCTACAAACCCTTACGAAAGTTAAATAAATGATTGGAATCGATTGACACGAATTCTCGGTACGAAATTCAAAGTTTAAAGTTTCATTGTGTAATGGGAATTCAATAGTAATTTAGGATAGACATACTAAGTGCTGTTCTGTGAGACGTAAGTGGTTAGTTGAAGGAGTTTTTATTAGTGCGGCAATAATTATGATTTTAGATTGTATAATAATTTATCTATAATATGTATGTATTTAGAAATATATAAGTATGTTTATCAGTTGTCTGGTTACCATAACACAAGCTCTTAGCTTGGGATCAGATAACCGTGTGTGAGGTGTCCCAAAATATTATTATTAATATTATATTATTGTACGCATAAAAATATTTTTTGCTGAACCATATTGAATATTAAATATACACGTATTTATTTGACTTACCGCTTGTTTGCGCGTGAGTTATTGTTTTGCGGAAATAATATTTCTTCAAGCTACATTTGAGTTAAATGTTGTTATTTCTTAAGTAAGTAACTATTGTTAGATATTGTGTATAAAAACAAATTAACAATTTTAAAGCAACAGAAGTGAGTAATGACTAAATGAAAACCTAAGCCCTGTAGTGCAGTTACATAATAACTGAAGATGATGATAATGGGTAAAGATTTAATAACTTATAGGAAACCAAATACAATTAATTAAATTATGATATTACATGGATTATAGAAACTTAATTTTACATTACATTCCCAACCTAGATTTAAAGTAACGTTCAAAGAACATGAGCGACTTACAAATTATATATACAAGTATGTACGTCGCTATAACTGGAAGCACAAAGCGACTGCAATTCCGTTTGCAGTTGCTTGCGTTTGTGCAGCTCCGAGTAGGGTAGCCATGTGAAAATATAAGGACTGTTTATTTATTTCCTTTTGAATAATAATATACAGATATAAAAAATACTTTATATATCTTTTATCTCACACAGACAAGTTGCCGGGAAGTTTTTTATAAAGTAATTTTGTTCATCATTTCCCGAGCCTTTTCCCAACTATATTGGGGTCGGCTACCAGTCTTACCGGATTCAGCTGAATACCGTATTTTGCATGGAGCGACTGCCTATCTGACCACTACAACCCATTTTACTGGGAACACAGTATCCTATAAAGTAATTTTGTTATTGGCGTTTAAAATGTGGATCATAAAATTATTAAAAGTTCCTTTTTTATATCCCTGAAATTAAAGAATCAATAAACCAATTTGTGAACTTCTATAAATACAATACTTAATTATCATCTGATTGCCAAACCACTGATATTGGCATCCTGTATTAATTGCTACCATTCCGACTGACTGACCAATAAGTAAAAAGAAGAAATAATTATACATTTAAAAGACAATAAACGAACAGTCTTTTTAATTCGGGTTGACCTATTTTGTGACGTCACGTACAGACTCAATGCACAATTATTGGACTTAAAACTGGTTGTTTGCAATCTCCAATAAGTGTAAATATAAAGTTGAAAACAAATTATATTTATACACGGACAAAAGTCGGGTTTAAGTGCGCAAATAATTCTCAGCTGCCGCGTAGCGATCTACGATGTGCTACGATAGTGATTTCGTAGCGGGCGCGTAGCCGATAAATACGTAGCTATGATCCGCTATGAGTTAAGCTGTTTAGCACTGAATTAAATCACGCCGGTTTCATTGGGAAATCAAACATCAGATACTATATATATTGCGCATTTGACAAAGCAGGCACTTAGAGTAGGTAATTTTTAATTATTTAAGTTAAGTTTTAATTTACATATTACCACTTATATGTTTCTTCATCTATAAAACTGTAGTACTCTTTAAATCACTATTAGTGGCTTTCGTCATTTAGGCATTACTACTTACTAGCAGTTCGGTTGACTAAATATGTAAATCATTATTTTCTCTTATTTTATACTTATTACATGTTATGTCACCTCTTCCATCTTTCTATTTCATTTTTGAACTTACACAATTTAAAAAAAAACCATCTTATTTCCAGGACAGAATCCTTTTAACCTGTACAAACATAGTCTTCCTACCCGGAGCGCAGCTTATTTAATAGTTTCTTAATTACTGCTAATCTTGCTGCACTGTATCCACCTAGTAATTTGTTCTATTTAACCCGTCTGACGAACTGAAAGGGCCTTCTCACTAAATTAGATGCGAGGAATAGACGCGCACGAATACGCTGAATTTTTATTTGGATTTCTTTTGGTGTGAGGTTAAGTGATTAAATTGAGCTTAGCAGATTTAGTACTTGTAGACTGATGAACATTTTTTCCCGATGACCTTACAAATATATGAGTGAATAAGGATGTGCTCGTATGATCTTTTTTGAAAAAGCTCTACGTCTATTTTCTTTTTTTTAACTATTTGTATTACCTAAGTATAATACAACACATTACATTTAATGAGAAAAAGGCCAGTAAATAATTACGCGTCAAGAATATAAAAAAAACCTTATTTTAAAAAACAAATACGGGAAAATTAAAATACGAAAAATAATATTTTCTAATTTGATTTAAAAACCAAAGTAATGAATCGTTTTTTTTAAAGCGCCGGGCTCTGAAATATCTATTATTAACAGAAATCGATCCATCATTTCTGGTAATGCAAACATAACAAATGATAGGCGTAACAAAACTCCTTTTTAAGTCATTAAAAATATAGTTTATACCTACATCACAAAATAGCATTTATCATCTACATTATAAATAACATTAATAAACTACCACATAAAGCTTTTAATCTGATTCGCCTTGTAGCTTAATGCATCAATTAATTTTTAGGTTTACATTCTACAATTAGTTTTAATGTATATAAAGTTGATAGATTATACCCATAATATGGTCGTTAACCAGATTTGTGGTTCATTAGTGGTCAATTGAATCCTTTTAATGAGATAACAAAGGCACGTCATGTTACGGCATTTTAATTAGTTTAAGTTTAATTAGTTTATAAACTTTTATTATTCAAATTTGTATTAATGGATTCGAAAAAGTTTAAATAATATGGACTGTTTTATATGTTCCTGAATTATACCTTTTTTTTTTTTTTTTTTTTTTTTTTGCGGGTGGAAACCTTCAAAAGGCTCCCGGTCTTATGGGGATTTATAAGACCGGGGAGTGTGGTATTTTTACCGCACTAAAACCACCCCGTTGGTCACCATCAGCACATGAAAAGGGGCTTCTGTTACCTCTTAAAGAACAAACCAGAAGCCCCCCTGTGCAACGCCTGTTAGAGCACAATATCATCATTGTTTTTGCAGTAGCTTAGATTGTAAAAATTCAAATCTAAGATTCTTATTTTAGCTATTCAGATAATAGCTAAAATAAAAATTTGATTTGATTGATTTCCCTATAGTAGTTTTACAGTATAAAGAATATAAATAATCACACTCATGTTGTACAAAAATAGCCATAAATATAGGGGTACCTACATTTACTTATTTTCTTGATGGCAATGTTATTTATTAATGTAAATACTACTAAGTACTAAACTAAACTAAGAGACGTCGTGGTGGCCTACCGGTTCAATGAACGGAATTGTATGCACGAGGTTGCTGGTTCGAACCCAGGCAAGTATCAATGTGGCTTTTTTAAAATTATATGTACTTTCTTAATTATTCTAAGACACTTCTGACATAGGTACGGTGAAGGAAAACATCGTGAGGAAACCTGGATTCTAAAGTTTGGGATCTGAAATCGCCAATCCGCAGAGTGCAAGCGTGGTGATCAATGCTCGTGCCTCCTCTATATGGGAAGAGGCCTGTGCCCAGCAGTGCAGCAGTGGGACGTTTATAGGCTGGATTATTATTATTATACTACTAAGTACTTCCCTAACCACTATCTACTTAGAACACTCGTCATAAAACTATAAACTTAATTATATATATTTAATTCACTAGCAAATCTACTAATTACGTTTTAATTGCATTCTAATGTACAGACGAGGAAATTTAATTAGTGCAACAGTAAATAACCTAAGGCGGTTCACTTCAAAGCTTATTAAATCAGAATTTTTAACTTAACTTTTAATTACTTTGACTTTTGAGGCATTGTAAATGATAATTCTAGCCTTTGAGTTTTTCTTCGTTTTTCCCTTTCGTAAATTACGTTTGTTTTTATGTTTTAACAAGATTTTTTTGTGGTTTCTGTTTAATTTTGCTTTACCTTGTTTTGATATCTATACTATGATAGCTGTATATTGAGAAACAGATCCTAATGCAAAACTGTTATATTGTATTTCAGAATGATCGATTTCATACTTTTCGAAGTGATACGCGTCAGGTGTGAGAGGTTGGATGTTTTGTTGTGTGTTTGTTCGTTCTGGCCGTCGTTGCGCGGCCGATGTTGCGCGCTGCCTTTTACGCCGGATATGAACCGACCCCTAGGGTGCTGTCCTTTTTGTAATAATTTTGACGTTTGATAAGTGCTACTTTGTGGCCTAAGTTAAATAAATAATTTTTGATTTTGATATTTTTCTTATTTCTTTTAACTTTCTGATTTGCCAGTAAATTGGTCGCCTTTTAATAAATACTTAATTATAACGATAAAAAAATAGTCATTCACATATACTTTAAAAAGCCCTTGGTTGATCATAGCTTCGAAAACATGCAAGTAAATAATTTTCCTGCTTAAAACTCCATTGGCATCATCAAGTTTTAAATTACCGAAGAATAATTAAAAAGATTCTGTTTAAATTATAACACTGTTTTCTTGAACTCCTGAAAATAACTGAAAGATTTAATTTGAGAGTTAAAATTCAATTACTTAGGTATTTTTTAAATAATTATAAGTATTCAAGATGAATCTAATGAAATTTGATATTCTAGAAATTATTTTAATTCTCAATTACATTAGGACAACAAAGACTTACAACTGTACTAAAATTAAAACTTACATGAAATAAAACTAACAGGCGTAATATAGGTAGATATCCTATATACAGTTACGATTGTTATGTGTTGTCATTCCTTTATTTGACGACCTCCGTGGTCGAGTGGCGTACGCACCGGTTTCAAGGTGTCGCTAGCTCTGAGGTCCCGGGTTCGATCCCCGGACGGGTTAATTTAAAAACCAACTTTTCTATATTGTCCTGGGTCTGGGTGTTTGTGGTACCTTCGTTGTTCCTGAATTCCATAACACAAGTGCTTCAGCTACTTACTTTGGGTTCAGAGCAATGTATGTGATGTTGTCCGCATTTATTTATTTATTTTAATTTTATTAGTACAAAATTGAGTCTGTTCAAAAGAAAAACCTCAATACAATAATTTTGTTTCGACAAATAAGTGAGTTAATCAAAATGTAAGCAATCTTCAAAAACCGTAGCATAGGTTCCATCGTACCTACTTTTTATTTTACGACAAAAGTAAAAAAGCCACTAATTATTAAGTAAAGCATAAAACCTATTTATGCAATATCTAGATACAATAATTATTTTATACTTTAACTGAGCATCAAAAAGAGTATTATAACTCCTGAAACAATAAACCCTACACGGGCTACATACCCGATTGTACAAACTCACTCAATAAAAAAACAATTGATAATAAAGACTAAATCCCTAACAATAGGCCTTGTATAAACCAATAACGTTTCACAAAACTGTACAGATATTATAATAAAAATAACAGGCTCAGTTAAATTCATCCGACGCAAACCATTTATTGTGATCCTTTCCAACGATTTAGAAATTTAAATTAAGGGTAGACCCACCAATTTTAATATTTCACTTTAGCATAGCTGTGTGCGAATTAATTATGCAAATAGTTTGTGGGCACATTGAAAATTAGCCGGAATTACACGCTTAATAATGCGTTTGATGCAAAATTTGGCTCTCGTTATTCTCAAAGATCAGGTTTGTGACATTATATGGATGTTAGGTGCCGTTATAAAGCAACTAACTTTAGAAGGCCTGCGTGCGTATTGGTAGTTGCGCCGAAAGGTAGCCTATGTTTTTTTTATTCAAGCTTGCCTCATTCCAATTTTCATCAGAATCAGTACATTAGTTTAGCACAACTACACCATTGTAGCAATTTTTTCACTTTTAACGCGACTTATATTGCTGTGGTGCATGAACACATTGTATACTTTTGTTTATTATTATAGTATGGATTAAGGTAAAACAAAACGTTGCTTCTTGTCGCGATTTAAATTGTTATGATACACACATAACAAAACAGATACGACGATAAATATGGGTTAAACATTTATTTAAATCTTCATTAAAACTGGTCATGTTGAGTCAGTAAAACAAACAAGTTATTAATATTACTCAGTGATCTGTGCAATATGCATATATCTCAATTTATTTACATACGCTTAACATCAATTAAGGAGATCTGAGTTTAAATGATAATATTATTGAAGTAAATTAAACGCATGATTCGTTTAGTGCTTTACATTCTAAACTAGAATAATAATAAATCAAATATTGACTAATTAATTTAAAAAACAATTTTATATAAACATTGAGCGGTTTGGTGCAATTGCTATGTAAAATACTAATATCATCAATAAAATAATCTTTTTTCATAAAATTTTATTGTCTACTAGCTGTACCCGCGACGTTGTTCGCTTATATCATTCATCTTTATGCATAAATATTTTGACTGTTATATAGAAGGCCACCAACATGAACTGCCCACTGCGAGTAACTTTCCGTATGGCACAAATAAATCTAATTCAGGGTGTTATTTTTAAATATTTTAAAATTTATAAAACACCTTTTCAAAACTCCCACACATTGTTTTGCTGGATTCATGTTCCTATGTAGTCGTATTCGTTATTATATGTTACTGTAAAAGCTTGAACTAAGGTAATCCTTAAGATTTAAGCGTAAGTCCTAGCATTTACTTTACCGACATGAGTTGGTAAAAGTAAGTACATATTTCTGAAGATTTTTTTGGCCATTCGAATTTACTACATTTTACCGCTGTCAGCTGGTAAATGTTGGTTTTAGGTATAACACAATGAGTAGTCAACTGGTTATTAAACGCCTAGCAACGTTGACGTCATCATCTATAAATAGAACGTAATTGTTAATAAAGACTAATTTTGAATAACATATGTCGTCGCTCGCTTCGCTCGCTCTGTTCCAAGGTCACAATATCTAACCTAACCTAACCTATTGATCTCTGTCACAAATTCGAACCTAACCAAGCAATGGCTTTCTGGGCAATGTCGGTTTTATACTAAGTCGAGGGTTTGATTTGCACTGGACAAATAGGTTCGGCTATGTGACTTTGTAGGTTAAGTTTGACGATTATGCTGACATATTTTGAAGTGTTTTTTTGGTAACAATTATGTTTCTTATGCCATAGTTCTCATTAATCCAGTAGTCCCCAGTAAGACTGCAGGGCGCGAGATTTTGGTTCAAAACTCCGAAATTCGAAATTCCATGTCAAGAAATACTGAACTACGCATTATAATTGAGAGGGGATGTCAGATAGGCAGTGACTTCATCATGTTAATAAGGAATACACCTGAGACCCATGAGACTGAAAGAGGAGGTAGTTACAAAAAGTTGACGTATGTATTGAGAGGCGCAGGGGCAGAATGACCAAAACTGTGTTTAAAATTATTTTTAGCTGTTTAGAAAAATAAGTAATGGCTGACCAAGGACAATCTCATTTTACCCTTATCAAAGACGGAGGCTATATCCCTTACAATAAAGTCACTTTATTCTGCCCAGCATAAAGTGAGGAGCTCAAATACCGTACGTATATATTTTAAAATGTAGAGAATTCGATAGAAAGTTTATTTTACTTAAGGTTTTGAGCCAACCTTTCGGTAATTGGATACAAAAACTTTATGAAATTTAAACAAATAAACAAAAAATCTTGCACGCATCAAAACGTACATGAGTAGCCAGCTACCTTATAATGAGTATTTAAGAGTTCGCACACACTAAAGATTGTGTTTAAAAAGATTTTTGGGTAAAAACAATAAGAAATATATAATATAACAAATACAAAAAAATCTTGTCCATGGAATACTATGGGCGACCAACGGAAAACATTACACATTACGTTGGAAAAATAATTTAAAAAGTGGATTAAAGTTTCTAACCATCTTTAAAGTTATCTATGAGGAATCTTATGTTGTCAAGTGAGAAGTAACTGAGCGTTAATGTCCTGGTCATAGATATAAATCTATTATAAATTTACAGTATAAGATATGCTTGATCAGCAATGAGCAACTAACTTACCTATGGGAAAATAGTGAATACAAACACAAAATAATTGTAACAAAATGCTAAAAATGGCGTCCCTTTTTTAGCATTTTTTTACAATTATTTTGTTAGTTAAACACAAAAAGGGTTAGCTCTACTGAGATTTGAACTTGAGTAACAAAACATTCAAACGTATATTAGAAAATGGACGCAAAAAAATACACAAACATTGACAACTGGATTTGAACTTGCAGCAGTAACATTAAAATCTATTCGTTCAACCACCAATCTGTTTACTACGACAGCTAGTTTTCCGAAAAGTATGTGTAGTTCAATCAAAATGAAGTTATTTGATCGCTATGGCTACCTGAGTGCCATGGTTACCCCTTGTTTATATATGTCAATAATACCAATTTACGTATGCAGATGAGAAAGTGATTTTGAAAATTTAAAGCTCTACCCCTCATCAGCTAAATGTAATAGCGTGCTTAAACATAGCTAACAACCGTCTACGATTTTCCGAAAACATTCTCTCAATTTTTTTCTGCTATCAATTTTATGTTACATAGAAGAAAATGCACAACTCCATCTATGAATTTTAAAATCAACTATTAACCTCGCCAACATGATCAAATTTCAATTATTTATATCCAAAAAGGGCTTACACATGTAATTCGACTTGATGTTTTTGAAATCTCATAGATAGCGCTGCTTTAAAAATGTCTTGATACTACCTACATTCATTTAAATTGTTTATCGGCCTAAGTTACTTATATTGCGTGATTTTTATAGTGTAAAGCTTGCTTATAACATGGTCAACATTAGAACAACATTTAAATATGCGTCGTTAGATTACACGTTGTTACAGAATGCGTTGAAAAAATAAAGGTTCACTGCTCGTTCCCCGTAAGTGATAGCGTGATAATATGTAGCCTATATGTTGACCCGACTTCTAAGTAATATTCGTGCCAAGTTTGAAGTAAATCCATGCAGTACTTTTTGAGATTATCCCGGACATACATACAGACAAACAGACAAACAGACAAACAGACAAACAGACAAAAATTCTAAAAACTATATTTTTGGCTTCGGTATCGATTGTAGATCATACCCCAAGTATTCTTTTAAAAAAATATTCAATGTACAGTTTTGACTTTCCTACCATTTTATTATATGTATAGACTAGCTGTACCCGCGACGTTGTTCGCTTATATCATTCATCTTTATGCATAAATATTTTGACTGTTATATAGAAGGCCACCAACACGAACTGCCTACTGCGAGTAACTTTCCGTATGGCACAAATAAATCGAATTCAGGGTGTTCTTTAGGAATATTTAAAAATGTATAAAACACATTTTCAAAACTCCAACACATTGTTTTGCTGGATTCATGTTCCTATGTAGTCGTATTCGTTTTATATGTTACTGTAAAAACTTGAACTAAGGTAAACCTTAAGATTTACGCGTAAGTTCTAGCATTTACTGACATGAGTTGGTAAAAGTAAGTATTTCTGAAGATAGGACGATTTTTTCGGGCTCTTACCATTCGAATTTAGTAAATGCTAGGTTTTACCGCTGTCGGCTGGTAAATGTTGGTTTTAGGTATAACACAATGAGTAGTCAACTGGTTATTAAACACCTAGCAACGTTCACGTCATCATCTATAAATAGAACGTAATTGCTAATAAAGACTAATTTTGAATAACATAATGTCGTCGCTCGCTTCGCTCGCTCTGTTCCAAGGTCACAATATCTAACCTAACCTAACCTATTGATCTCTGTCACAAAGTCGAACCTAACCAAGCAATGGCTTTCTGGGCATATGTCGGTTTTATACTAAGTCGAGGGTTTGATTTGTACTCGACAAATAGGTTCGGCTTTGTGACTTTATAGGTTAAGTTTGACGATTATGCTGACATATCTTGTTTTTTTTTTTGTTACAATTGTGTTTCTTATGCCATAGTTCTAATTAATACAGTAGTCCCTAGTAAGACTGCGCGAGATTTTGGTTCAGAACTCCGAAATTCGAAATTCCATATGAAGAAATACTGAACTACGCATTATAATTGAGAGGGGATGTCAGATAGGCAGTGACTTCATGTTAATAAGGAATACCTGAGACCCATGAGACTGAAAGAGGAGGTAGTTACAAAAAGTTGACGTATGTATTGAGAGGCGCAGGGGCAGAATTACCAAAACTGTGTTTAAAATTATTTTTAACTGTTTAGAAAAATAAGTAATAGCTGACCAAGGACAATCTCATTTTACCCTTATCAAAGACGGAGGCTATATCCCTTACAATAAAGTCACTTTATTCTGCCCAGCATAAGGTGAGGGGCTCAAATACCTAAAATAATATAGAGAATTCGATAGAAAGTTTATTTTACTTTAGGTTTTGAGCCAACCTTTCGGTAATTGGATACAAAAACTTTATGAAATTTAAACAAATAAACAAAAAATCTTGCACGCATCAAAACGTACATGAGTAGACAGCTACCTTATAATGAGTATTTAAGAGTTCGCACACACTAAAGATTGTGTTTTAAAAATATTTTTGGGTAAAAACACTAAGAAATAACAAATACAAAAAAATCTTAACCATGGGCGACCAACAGAAAACATTACACATTACGTTGGAAGAATAATTTAAAAAGTGGATTAAAGTTTTTAACCATCTTTAGAGTTATCTATGAGGAATCTTATGTTGTCAAGTGAGAAGTAACTGAGCGTTAATGTCCTGGTCATAGATATAAATCTATTATTAATTTACAGTATAAGATACGCTTGATCAGCAATGAGCAACTAACTTACCTATGGGAAAATAGTGAATACAAACACAAAATAATTGTAACAAATTGCTAAAAATGGCGTCCCTTTTTTAGCATTTATTACAATTATTTTGTTAGTTAAACACAAAAAGGGTTAGCTCTACTGAGATTTGAACTTGAGTAACAAAACATTCAAACTCATATAAGAAAATGGACGCAAAAAAAAAACACAAACATTGACAACTGGATTTGAACTTGCAGCAGTAACATTAAAATCTATTCGTCCAACCACATATCTGTTTACTACGACAGCTAGTTTTCCGAAAAGTATGTGTAGTTCAATCAAAATGAAGCTATGGCTACCTGAGTGCCATGGTTACCCCTTGTTTATATGTCAATAATGCCAATTTACGTGTGCAGATGAGAAAATGATTTTGGAAATTGAAAGCTCCAAGCCTTATCAGCTAAATGTAGTAGCATGCTTAAACATAGCTAACAACCGTCTACGATTTTCCGAAAACATTCTCTCAATTTTTTACTGCTATCAATTCAGTAGTTCATAATTGATACTGTAACATGAAATCTGACCCCCGGCAAAAGAATGTTGTAATTTACTGTTTTATTAGATGAATAGAAGAAAATGCACAACTCCATCTATGAATTTTAAAAACAACTATTAACCTCGCCAACATGATCAAATTTAAATTATTTATATCCAAAAAGGGCTTACACAATATGTAATTCGACTTGATGTTTTTGAAATCTCATAGATGGCGCTGCTTTAAAATGTCTTGATACTACCTATTATTTAATTATGTTTATCGGCCTAAGTTACTTATATTGCGTGATTTTTATAGTGTAAAGCTAGCTTATAACATCGTCAACATAAGAACAACATTCAAATATGCGTCGTTAGATTACACGTTGTTACAGAATGCGTTGAAAAAATAAAGGTTCACTGCTCGTTCCCCGTAAGTGATAGCGTGATAATATGTAGCCTATATGTTGACCCGACTTCTAAATAATATTCGTGCCAAATTTGAAGTAAATCCATGCAGTACTTTTTGAGATTATCCCGGACATACATACAGACAAACAGACAAACAGACAAAAATTCTAAAAACTATATTTTTGACTTCGGTATCGATTGTAGATTATACCCCAAGTATTCTTTTAAAAAAATATTCAATGTACAGTTTTGACTTTCCTATCATTTTATTATATGTATAGATTTAATTCCAACGAAATGGCGTAAGTTTTATTATTGTTCGTAAAGGACTTAAGCCCAGCCTACTGAACTAAGCTAAGTTTCTAATTAGGTTCCTCAGCTAATTATGAGTAGTTGGAATTTTAATCTACCGTAGAAACTGTTTGAGACGGAAATGCAAGGTAATTTTTATGAAAAAACACAATTATCTATTCTTTGCAAGGGTCTTGCTAATTAGCTCTAAGGAGCTAAGAGCATTTTTAATTCCTTAATTATGTCGTTGTACCTTCTGTCACTATTTCACTGCGTTAAAAAAGCTTTTTAGAAGTAAGTTGAAGATAACATTAATCAAAGACACGATTTACAGATATAATGAATATTAGGTATTCTGCGATGATTTTACACAGTACAAAAAGATATTTGTTTTAAGTACGGAACATGTTTGTTTACTTACATTTAGATTAAACAGTTTATTAAATAATAAATTCATTCCCGAGTAACGCTTTGACAAATATATTGGCTTTTATTTCAACGCAATAAAGTTGAATTGCATAGTGTAACCACTGAAATGCATTCCACACAACCAATGACCTACGTACGTACATTTCAGTGTGATACTGCTATCCTACAATGAATTCACACAACATATCTGACCTACATACAGAAAAAAGAGAAAACTCTAATCCAATTCACAAAAACTCATACGAGTTCTGTCACGCTATTTTGACATAGTAAAATGTACCTATACTAGACCCATCCCCAGCAATTCAGAGATATTGGCACAGAAATACGATATGAGAAACGTGTTTTGTTATCACACTTATTAGATACCTTATTTCATACGCATTTCGTTCAAGTAGACGTTGGAATTCAGGGAACGTTTCAGGCTAAATATTCCTTTGGGCAGGGTAGATTTGCATCTGTATTGCCGACGAACAGTTGCTCGGCAGTATTAGACGGTTGTCGAGTTAAATTTGGACTGGAAATGATAAACAAAAAGTTTGCAAGGTGTCTTTTATAGTTTGACTGTTCAGGAGTTCCTACAAACCTTGTTTAAGCTGTTCTGAAGTTCTTTAAGAGAGTTTTTTTGGTTATCTGATGTAATTTTTTTGGTGTTATTTTTGTCTTGAATTGGCATTCATTGAAATAAAACTACTTTTACGGATTTTGTTGCGGTTTGTATTTAGATTTTAAGTCCCGACGTTTCGACACCTTTGCAGGTATCATGGGCAGACTCAGTCACACACAGACACTCAGTCTGCCCGTGACCATGATACCTGCAAAGGTGTCGAAACGTCGGGACTTAAAATCTAAATACAAACCGTGATAAAATCCGTGAAAGTAGTTTTATTTCAATGTCTAACATTGGCATTCATTGTAAACCAGCAAATAAAGTAGACTCCAAACTTCACCTTTGCAAACATTACAATAAAAAAATTATAACAAAATGTTTGCCTAGTAATGAAAACAGAAGTAAAGTTCATCACAATTGACTTCGTAAGTCACTATTGACATAACCCAGTTAGTTGTGACGCGATTAGCTATTCCATTTGTATTAATTCCTCTCTATAATTCGGTATAGAACTATGCTCTAAACTTAGTTGAATGTAGCTTCGGGCTGAAGCCAGATCTTCTCGTCTTCAGCTGTATGTACAATTGTACTAGTATTGTAGAAAGAATAGCTAATCCTAGCATGTCTCGTCGAAAAAAAAAATATGTTTGTTCATTGATTTTAAGAGCATTTATTGTCAAAAATACTAGAATATTCCTGTACCCATATGTAATCACAGACTGTACTAAATATCCCACTGACGGGAATAGGCACTTTCCAAGAAGGAACGAACAGTGATCACCACGCTTGCT
The DNA here is from genome assembly GCA_905475315.1 of Autographa pulchrina. NCBI lineage: Eukaryota > Metazoa > Arthropoda > Insecta > Lepidoptera > Noctuidae > Autographa > Autographa pulchrina. Next base: position 11,739,913 of record FR997771.1, on the reverse strand, counting down.
CATTGCGAGTAGGCAGTTTCAGATTCTAATCATTGAAATTCAGGTTTACCTCATGATTTTTTCCTTCACCGATCTAATTACCTACAAAAATGCAGTCAGATAATCTTAGTAAATGTCTAAAAAAATGCTGTCTTAAAAGTTTCAACAACATAACCGCTTCTACTCTTTACTTCCCAATAACACAGAACACTCCTTATATCTTAAATTACTTTCTTCTTCTATAAAACATAACATGTACAGTGTACATACAAACAGTAATGTTATAACACTGGCCAGTGCAGGGCGCTGTAATGGCGACACTTTGTCCGCTGACACGCGATGCGGCTGCACTCCGTCAGAACGCGTCAACGCATTTTTTATTATGTTCGCTTTTAAGAGAATTGCTTTGTGTTGTGTGGTCTCTATGTAATTTTATATGTTGGTTATATGTTATACCTCTTATTTATAGTAATTTTCTTGATGCTAAAGTTCTTTTCTTAGATAGATGTACCTTGTTCTGAACCCTTTTTTGACAGATAATATTTTAAGATATTATATTATACTATGCAAAAAAGCGCTGAAATATTTAAAAAAAAGTAAGCTATTAGCTCTTAAACGGTTGCTTTTAATAGAAATATTCCATGTTTCATTTTCTTTTCTAGTTTATTAGCTGCTTTAAATTCTGGATGTGTACTTGTCTAATTTTGTTATTATTAGATATAATGTAGTTCATAAGAATTAGTAGTTATGGCATCGCTTTGGTGTATAACGTTAAGATGTTACATTATTGAATAAATAAAGAAATAAATGTTTTACTCTGCCATAATCATGCGAGAATCAGACTTTTCAGTAGGAAAAAAAATGTACTGTGTAGATTTAAAAAAAAAATCTCGACCTAATCTAATAAATCAAAGATTTTCTACCTTCTAACAACACTAAACAAAAAAAAATCGACACTGGCAACTTTGAGAAACAAACACCTTTGTCTACCTCACAGTTTTAACAAGATATCCGTAACAATTAAAGCGAGGCCTTCAAAAAGTTTTAATGACTGCTCCGATCCAATTTGTAAAAAACGAAACAAGGAAACAATTGCACTGAAGTCGTCAAAGACAGTACCTGATTTCTTTTGCTAGGGTTTTAAAAAAAATAGCTTCACTTTATCGAGGTGGCAGTATTTTTTTTCATTGCAGATTATTTTATATGCCAGTATTTTTTAATATATTCTAATTTTCAGTAGTGCCAGCCAGACAAAAATAATGCATATCTTATTTATAAGATAACTGTATTCGTATAGAAATCGGATTTTTTATATCTTAATTTATGATATAGATATTTTATTAAAACCATATTTAAAATATTTTACAATTGGTGGACAATTAATGAGCTGTCCGAATAACAAATTTTTTAGACCTTTATAATATTCACAATTCATATTCATGTGGCTCGAGACAGGAATGTCTGGAGTCAGTCGGGGGAGACCTTTGCCCAGCAGTGGGACACTTAAAAGGTTATAAAAAAATATATATTCACAAATTATATCATTTTTATTCTTAACAAAAAACATAGATAATCTTCTATCTTGTACCTACAAAAGGCAGACAATAAATATTAAAACACGTTCATTGTAAATTACTAATTCAACTGTTATTATCATCAATGTATTTTCCCATCAAGCTATCCTACGAACATTAACCCAATTAAACCTTTCCTAGCTATTAATCTTAGAGATCCAGCAATTTCACAAACAAATATGATAATGGAGATTTAAGGATACGAGTATACATTTGTAAATGCCATCTATATTAAAAAGTAAATTTCTAGTGTCCGTATGTAAAAAATATATTACTGCATTCCAATGACAGTAGGTGTATACGATACATAGAACATACAAGATTTTGTCAACATGTCTGTTTCAGCTAATATCCGAAATGGCTGAGTCGATTTTGAAGGAACTTTTACTAGCAAATAGCTGAAGTTATGAATAGTGTGTAAGGCTAGTCAAAAATGCTCAATGTCAAAATTTCATTGCGTACTCTTGTTATGCATTTGAACTTTAAATATGAGGATTAGAATTTGATAAATTGTAATAGTTCGTGTGAAATGTGGAAAGAGTATCAAAGCAGACAGAGTCACGGGAAACAGCTAGTATAACATAAAGGTCACATGTATTGTACGGTTAATTTACGTAATAGCTCAATAAACGGCCCTGTTGCTGTTAATAGGCTCGGTTCGGTATCTGAAACAAATGCCCAACTGGGCCGTAACTCATGCGAAACGCTTTGCGTAGGTAATACCAAAAATGTTGAAAATTACCCAACTTCAGATTTATACGGGAAATCGTAGGGATGATAGTGTTTAATGTGTAATTTTCTAGTTTTAGTTATAATATCTAAGGTTGAGGGGCTCGTGGCTAAGTTTAAGCCGTACGGTTTGACCGATAATACAGGTTAAGCCCCGCTCGCCGCGGTTGCTCCGTGGATGGGTGACCATTTCTAAACGTACAGAGAGCCCTCCGTGCCTCGGATAGCACGTTATGCCGTAGGTCCCGACTGTCATACTATGATCTTTGGCAGTCGTTAAGTCAATTCTGACATCCAGTCTTACTATGGGATACTGTGTTACCCAGTAAAATGGGTTGTGGAGGTCAGATAGGCAGTCGCTCCATGTTAAATACGGTATTCAGCTGAATCCGGTAAGACTGGAAGCCGACCTCAACATAGTTGGGAAAAGGCTCGGCAGATGAGTTATATCTAAGGTTTACATGAACTTTAAGCTAGAATATTTTGGTGAAATTAGACCACGATGCTATTTTGTTTCTTTCTAAAAAAAATGTTAGTTGAAAATGTTGGTTTTGTATTTCTGTTTATAAAAATATATTTTTTCTGTTTCTTCATTCTTGATGTAAAGGAGAAAAACAGTGAAATTGTAAAGTTTTTATAAATTTCTAACTTAATACGTAAGTTAATTTAAAAAATAAGTTCAAAGTTCTCATCTGAGTGGTGCAAATGTTTTCTTTGTTGTTTTGATAAAACAATGAAAGTTTAATGTTCAGTTGTACCCCAAGGTCCTAACTATAAGATAAAATATGTTTCTTTGTGTCCATTATCTTGCTTCTATAGCTAAACGTGCAGTAGCAGCTTCATAAATACGTACCTAGCTAAGATTGTATTTATATTCCGAAATTGACTTTTTCTTATTTTAAATCATCTCCTTCACAATAAATGTGTAGAAGTAAATTAAAAAAAAAGTGAACTAATTCCAAATCAAAAAATAGTTTTTTTTTTTTTTTTAAATTATTTCTCACCAGTAGTATAACTCCCGGAAAATAACTTGGCAAGAGCCGTTAGATGCGCAGAAATCGTTTATTAGGTCTATTTGGTGGTCAAGCGGGACGCGGGGTATGCCGTAGCGCCGATATGAGCGCGCGATTGGTGCGTTCGTCGACCGAGTCGACTAGAGATTGGTGAGTTAGGTCGAATATGCGCGGGTTTACCCCCACTACGTCAAAATCTTGCCAAGTTATTTGCCGGGAGTTATACTCTGAAGTAAATGGCACGAAAAATAATAAAAAAAAAGTTCCGTATAAATTGGTCAGTTTTAGTTTTAATTGAAGCCAGCATTGTTTTGAAAGCAATTTATAACGTCATGAAGTTCGGAACAACGGTCTGTCTGGTAACTTTCCACAGTTTTCACTTGTCAGTTGTCGTCTTTAAAGGTTAAAAGGTTTCAAGACTATTTTTAGTATTTTTTTGCAAAACGTTTTAGCACACGGTTCTTTTAATTATTGCCTTGAATATGTATGGAGGTTTTATTGAATAAAGTATATTGTAAAATATTATTACGATCTGTTTTGCTTTGATTTATTATCAAGTTTTAGTAACCGATTTTTTTTTGTCAGCCAGAACAAATTATTTGAAATCAAGTTTTTATATACAAATTGTCATGTTTTAATAGGCTAATCTAAACATTAAAAGACAGGTTTTTTTTTTGTTAATGTATCAAAGTACTTTTTGTTGATTTATTTATCATGTTTTTTTGTGATTTTTTGTGAAAATCTCGTGTGGTGTTCAAATTCAAAAGAAGGAATAATAACATTTTAAACAAGTGGTAAAAAGTTTATAACGTCAAAAAACTAAGTATATTTGCTCAAAATTTAAAATACTTATTCCGTAAACGTCTTGGAAGTTAGTTTCCGAGTTTATATAAGTGGAGTGGTGAGTATCCATCTATCTGTGTGCGTCAATCGCGTGTGGAAAGTGAAAAGTTTCACGTGATAAAGTGAACGTGAGCAGAAGGTAAGATGGATTGGTATTACATGGATGTGCTGTTGCGGAAGCTAGATAAATAAAAGATGCTGGTAAAAAAACGATATTTAATAGTGTGACTTAGAGAAGTTTATTTTGACAGTTTTTTGTAGTTCAAGTGGTTCCTGTTCAATCTCATGATTTGCTAAATCTTACAAATTCTCAGATTTACCAGATATATGGCTCAATTACATATTGTATGGTCGGTCAATGCTTCGAGTTCGTCTTCATAATATAAGATAAGATATTTATTACCAGCCTTGTCCCATGTGAATATCTTTAATTTATTCTCTGTGCACTATTATAAGCTGCGTGCGCGTAATAATGTTCGTATAAGCGAATCAACCTAATGTATACCTACATTAACTGACATATCTATTTCTTAACTGCCTCGTTGGCCTAGTGGTTCTAAGCGCGACTGCAACGCTAGAGGTCTTGGGTTCGATTCCCAAGTCGACCAAGGTGTTATTGGGTTTTTCTATGAAATTCTCAGTAGCAGGTCGGAGTTTGGATTTGTGCCAGGTTAGTGGCAATAGGCTCGCCCCCTATTACATGGGACCTAAACATACCGGCGAACTGTGGGTGTACATTGGTACACCTCTGCCTAACCCTTTGGGGATACAGGCGTGATGGTATGTTATCTATTTCTTACTCTTACACCATTTTTTTGTAAAGATGAAGAGTTCAAAAAAAGTAAACAAAAACTACCACATCCACATTTCCTTCTCAATAACACCACAGCGGTATCACTCTTGGCGTTCTGAATTTTTAAGGATCCCAGTTCACCGATGCTTTCACCGAGTTCGTCAGAAGCCCTCGGTAACTCACCACGATTTACATAACACGCGTAATGTTCTACCAAACTTTGGTTTTCTTTCGCCATCTCAGCTTCCAAGATGTTTAATACGGATTTTGCAATTGAGATTTAATGGTTGTCGCCATTTTGTCTTTAAGTGACTTTGGTATGAATTTTCGCTGAGATAGCTTTACTGTGGTTTCTTCTTTAAGTAGTTGTTAATATACTGATATCATTATCAAACATCAGAATGTTGAGGAGCTTCCTGTCAATGTTTCGTAATCCGAAAGCTGAAAAAGACCGTATCATAGAAAAATACTTATTGTCAATTTTATCTTTACACAAAATATGAAATATTCTAAACCAAAATTCTGTAGATATATGAACCAAAATTCCTACAACCTGATTTAAAAACATGTACACTGTACAACTAAAGTACGTAACAATAAATTTAATACCACTCAACACAAGTACCAACTAGTAAAAATAGAAGCTAATTTCTTGGCAAGTTATTCTCCCAATGCTGCCAACACAGCAACACGAAATTTCATCTAAAACTAAATGCAAGTTACTGTTTGTGCAACTGTCTTGAGCCAGACATTTCATGATGAACAATAATAATGATAATTATTATTTCAAAGCAAATTAGCGATGGATTCAGACACAAAGCGGTGTCTTGCTATGTGGGGCTGGATACAAGGGTTAATCAACGATGGAGAAAACATTCTTTGAATATCGTTGCTCATACAAGGTCCAAGCTATGAGGTACTGATAAAGTTGTTGTTTGGTTTGATTTAGGACAGTAGTGGGAATAACCACTCGATTGACTTGCTTGCGAGATGCTTTTTATTTTTATTAGAACACACTGTAATTATGTTATTTGTTATTTAAGGAAGTCGATTATAATTTTACCTAAATTATCCACGAAAAAAAATTACGATCAATTTTATTCATGCTTTGTCAGTCAATTTAAGAGCCGACAAAACTGAAAAAAAATGGTTACTTCATATTTTCTTGACAAACGATGAATTATATTTGCTGTTTATAATAGAATTTATAAGAAGCATAATATTGTATTTTTTTCTACATAATATTTACATATAACATCAAAATTTATCTAGTACGGTTCCGCGTCAATAGGCCTAAGCTCTTGTCTATTTCGGGTTCCTAATCCAGCAGTCCACGCTTGTATGATCACAGAATCGTAACGCTTACATACTAATACAACACGCATATGCTCTGGCTGCAAAGGTCAGATAGCGTATCGATAGTACAGGGTGAATGTAAATAACTTATATAGATCTCTAGTCGTACAGCTTTTCAGAACAATGAAGTTCTGAACTCACAGACTTTAATACGGTGAAGGAAACGTGGATTCCAAACAATCGCCAATCCCAACGACTTTAGGCCCTTCCCATATGAAGAAGGAGAGAGTATTAAACACCAAGCTTACTCTCATAACGGATTGGCGATCTATTTACTTTTCAGAAAATTACAGTAGTTTTGTTCTGCTATATCCGATCTATTGTTTAGGTATTGTTGCTTTACTGTCAGCATTGGTTTTGTAATACACTTTTTTTCACTCCTGCGTCTTTTAGGTTAACATCCTGTAGGTACCAGGGCTGCAAGATTCGCTGGAGTGTCACAAATGAAAGCGGTCAAGCGACGTTGTACCCGCCACAAGTCCGAAGATAACCTTTACTGTCTGTCAGCAATGGTTTGATTTTTTGTGTTTTCAAGGTTACATTGTAAGTTTCATGTATTAGCGTCATCCTGTAGGTACCAGGGCTGCACGATTCGATGGAGTGTCACAAATGAGAGCGGTCAAGCGGCGTCGCATCCGCCACAAGTCCGGAGATAACGACCAACAAGGCGAAAGCAACGGCACATTTTCAACAATTTCTGAACTAGGAGCAAACTAGATAGCAAATTACGTTTTGCTTCGGTAAATCGATGTTCGTTTCGATTGAACGGTGCACTTGATAATTTTGGTAATATTCGGTGACCAAAATATCTAAACAAATTTTTCTATATCCATAGTAAATCAGTTGTAAAAAGAAAAATAAATAAAAATCGAATTCCGAAACAGACAAGCGCAAGTCTGGTATTACATATTATTATTTAGCAAAAGCATGTTTACTGTTAGATTTGTACAATTCATTTCTTGTTTTGAATTGGTAATTTAACGTGTTCATATTTTATAAGTCAAACATATTACCATTATCTGAATAAATAATATTATGTAATCCAAGTACCGAGACTCAAAAGTGTTTATATCTAAGCAACAATAAGCGCCCACATTTCGCATAAATATCTGCGATTAATCTTTTTCCATCCTACAAATAGATTACCGAATAAGTCGAAAGCAGTAATACTGATGATACATTTCTACCTGAACGTCGAACCTCTCGAACTAATCTGAATAGTGAATAGAATTCACTTCGATTGCGCCCCGGATCCGGTCGTGAAACGTGATTTGTGGGCTCCATCGACTGTTTACAAAAGTAACGACGAATGAATTATAGCCCAGACTAAGTTTGAAAATATTTTGCTAGATATGAACTATCAAATCCATGATACTTACATTAAAATTCGAATAAAGTTGAACGATTACTTTGAGAAATTGGGAAAACTGCATAATTATGTAACATAAATCAGAAAAGTACATAGTTGTATTTCTTAATTTGTACTATATAATCTATATATAGTATATATACGAGTAAATGAATCCCTATTTCCCTTGGTCACGGCATCACGCGTGAACGGCTGGACCGATTTCACTAATTCTTTTTTTGTTGTGTTTGTTATTGTCAGGAGAAGGTTCTTATGAAAGAAAAAGTTTAGAAAATTGCAAGGAAAATTAGAAAAAATAAGAATACTGAGCCACCATATACAATTATTTCTAATCCAACCTAAACTTTTTTAATGTAACCTTAAAATATGACGTTTGACATAGAATTGACAGAATTCAATATTCATAGTTATGACAGAACAACGTCTGGTGGGTCAGCTAGTTAGATATAAAATCGTATATCAGTTACTTAACTATTCTTTAATATAAATAAATATTACGATGGCAACAAACATTTAGTCAATTTGTATTAATTGAGTACTCGGCTTAAACGAAGCCTCCATCTAATTCCTTAGAAACCAGTTAACATAATTTGTAGACCTTAAATTCCGTATAATCTAGATGCCTGTTCAATAGAGCCTTAATTATGTCGATTTAAATCAAAATTGTCCCTATCGCAATTCCATTGTCAATAGGAAAGGCTTTTACGGTCTTAAGAATCGAATTGGAATTACTTTTCGATACAGTACCCGTACCATGATTTCTTAAAGTGGTACTGTTGCGGTTGTGGAAGCGAGACGGCGCTTTACACTGCGAATAGCGCTGTCTCGCTTACTCAACGGTTACAGTCCTGTTTTAAGAGCTCATGGTAAGCGAGCAGTCCTTTGTTTTAAATTGAAAATTCTTGTAGACGATGGGTAGGAGTAGTGAGTGGACGGCCGGAGCGCCTGACTGACTTTTATAATTGATAACACTCGAAAACTCGTCAATGGCGATTTATTTCGACGCTAATTGTAAAAGGCTGACATTCGAACGGTCTTTTGTTTCTGATCTCTCTTGATGTTTCGAGTATTTCTTTTTTGTTTTATGTTATTTTGCGTTTGGTTACCAATCTCTGCCGATAAAGTCGTTATTGTAGAGATTTTAACAATTATGGACCTGGACATGGAGATTTTGACCATGATGGTTGGTGTTTCCAATGAGAATATTCTTTGTGTAAATAAATAAATAAATGCGGACAACATCACATACATTGCTCTGAACCCAAAGTAAGTAGCTAAAGCACTTGTATTATGGAATTCAGAAACAACGAAGGTACCACAAACACCCAGACCCGAGACAATGTAGAAAAATTGGTTTCTACATTGACCCGTCCGGGGATCGAACCCGGGACCTCAGAGCTAGCGACACCTTGAAACCGGTGCGTACGCCACTCGACCACGGAGGTCGTCAAAATAATTATGTACGTTCGTATCGTAAATATAATTATGTACTTAGTTTACAGTTATTAATAAACTTTGTTTACAATTTTACAAAATACAGCTTATTTATACCGACCGTCACTGGCTCGTAACATTCAAATTATTTTGCAATCACAAAATAACTACGTTATCAAAAATCCATGTTGCCAAAATGAAATATAAATTCTAGTGATATAATTCATAAGGAAACTATAACAAATGTAAAACTTTTAAATCTAGATAGAAGTGCCATCAAATTACTGAGTTTTCAACTTATAATTACCAAAAGTTTTTGACCTTCAATTATTTAATCTAAGTTGAAGAAGTTCTTAGATACATTACGGTACTAACTTTGTTAATAGATATAGAAGTAAATTTATTTACATCACACGTTAAATAGCACCTAATTGACTGGCCTGTTGGTCTAGTGGTTACTGACTTTGATTGCTATACCGGAGGTTATGGTTTCGGTTCTCAACCAGAAGAAAACTTTGTGTGATGAGCATGATTATTTGTTCTATAATATCTGGGTGGAAATTATCTGTAATATGTATGCATTTCGAAATATCAGTTGTCTAGTTACCATAGTCCAAACTCTGCTTAGTTTGGGATCAGATGACCGTTTAAGTTGTTCCATTATGTTACTAGTATATTAATACCAATACTCATTATTAGGTATTATTAAACAGCATGTCATTTAAACTATATATTTTCTCTCTTTTAGATAGAAATTAGAAATTAAAGCTGTTCCGATCCAAAGATTCGATTTATCTGAATGCACTCAGGTGTCCTCGTGATCGATTACAACATTAACACGGAAGAGTGAAATAGGTCAGATTCGTTTTAGTTCCTACTGCATTTGATGTTCTATATTTTTATATATTAGAAGATACTATTCTCTTAGTATTTATAAACATTATGTCTCACTAACTTCTTAAGCAAAAGATTGCACGGTTTTGATAAAGAAAATTATATGATAATTCTTGCTAAGCCAGTTAAATCGTGTTTTTTTTTTCTAGTGTAAGTTTTAAATTTAAAACGATAAACTATTATACAAATTTCGTCGGGGCAAGTTTTCCACACTCGCAACAAATCTGACTAATTCTATATTGATATAATTATGATTCTTGATTAGATAAAAGCATTCTATTCCTGAAATTTGTTTTCGACCATTATTATACAACGCTGCTGATGTAATTATTTAAAGTGCATTCATAATTGACAGTTCTCTGCACATGTTAAAAAGCTAATTCAATCTAAATTTTAGGCTTGCTTTAATCTCTGTAATCTAAATTACAGAAAATTAGTACCAGTCCTAAAAACATGGTCCTAAGTTTATAATTGACACCCGGATATGTCTTGTTTAATAATATTAGTATCCGACATCCGAAATTTAGTTTGTTGCGTATCAATACTGGTCGAAATCGTAAAATTGTGTCATCGATCTATCACTTCTCACAAATGAAATCACTCAATTTACATCTCCAATAATCAAATGAAACCAATCTCAGATTAGCCAACAAAAACATTATCCAATCAAATTACGAACTCCTAACTTTCTAAAGCAGTCCACAGGCATACGGGGACACATAACTAAACACGACAATCCTAGGTACGGTCCACACTAAATCCACCCGAGTTACGCTTCCCGTAATATGGAATAGGCTGTAATAGCCACTAAAACTTTTCTAATGACCACTGTGTCCCAAAACTGTCTCAAAAGAGAACTTCCCCGTAATATATTTATGATTTTTGCCTGTTCCTGGCATGTTTTTGTTGGCGTATTTTATTTATATTACCTCCTTTCTGCGACTTTGAAGTATTGCCGCAGCGAAAAATTGTTCTGTTATTTCGGGGGAATTGTTTTAGTGCAGTGCGTGAATTATGTTAGGAGAATAATCGAGTGAAAAATGTGGTGCTGATTTTTGTTGTTAAAATTAAAAAATATGACGATAAATCTATTTTATATTAAAAAAATAAATAGAAAAGAAACTATTTCCAAAAAAAAGAATTCAGAAATGTTTATGCGAAATTCCTTTATTAAATTTGGTCACTAGACCATGTTAATCGTAACACATAACTCCAAATCAAACATCAAGTAACATAGCATCAATATTTTATTGCGTTATTCATAGGAACGACTTTACTATCATAAAGTGGAACGTTTTATAGACCACGATGTTCCTCAATTATACCGATATACAGAATATGCCTGCAAGAATTGTTAGCTCCGAGTCTTTGAGCAGAATTTGTATTGTACGAGTGATAAAAGTGTTAGGGTACAGACTCACTTAGGTATGTTTTGTCTTGTTTTTGCACTTATTTTAATGTATAATTTAAACAATGTAAGGTCATAAACCAATTTTAATGATAAATAGGGGGCCACCTCTAAGGTATTTTTGTATATCGAGACAATAGGAATTTTTAAATGAATGCATCATTCCGGAGATATGACGTAACAAACAAAAGAACATAAAGTCGAATTGGGAACCTTTCTTTTTAAGTCGGTTGAAATGACGTTAAAAATAATACAATACTACGATGCTAAGTGTGATTCTTACCTTAACATTTACGTCTTGACATTGGAACGGTACGAAGGTCGTGTAGATAGATCAAGTCATAATATTGATCGTGTGTTTTACGATCCTTTTCTTTTCTGGTATGTAACGTAAGAATCAGGTCAATGACATGGAGCAAGAGTTGATACATAATATTTAATACATACCATTAATTTTAATTATTAATTCATAGGTAATTACTTAATTCATTTATATAAAATTTAGAATTTAAATTGCGGGTAAAAATGCAATACTCATTAGAACAAACCAGGAACTGTTGATAACACGGCACATTTTTATTCTTAAAACAACACAATTCCTATATAAATCAGTTGATGCTACATTCATTCGAATTTCCATAAAACAGCATTTAACTTACGTCGAATGGGTGCAAACCACGGCTGGCATACATTAAAGCTAAGAGTACAGGATTCAAAGCGTGCTAAATGTTTTATGGGGACACAACTTAAGGCATTTCAGCTGTAAATTTGTATAGAATCCATTGTATTTGTTCTGTATTACCCAGTTAATGGGTAGTGAAGGTCCAGATTGGCGTTCCATTTAAAATGGTGGTATTTAGCTGAATCCGTTGAGACCGGAAATCGATCCTACCGTTTGGGAAAAACAAGGTAGAATCCATTGCATTTTTTGTACAGCCATTTGCATTTAAGGCATGTCAAACAAAATAGCTTTTATAAACAACAAAAATCTGCAATTTATGAAGGTTCTTCTATTCTATTTGATTTCTTCTGCCAGAAAAGAGGAGCTCAAAATCGCAAATTAAATTTTGTCCAGAAAAATAAAAGAATTACTAGTTACACACTACGCTGCACCTGAGAACTTGATGTAAATTAGTAAAACAAATGTGTCGTTTCTAAGCCACCAACATTGAAGGATTATTAAATTACTCAGCCTAACCGCATCATCATTGTTTATCACAAACATTCGCGGAAGCGCTCGATATTTAAACAATTTATCGAACACGTGAGTTCCACGAAGGCTCTAATGAGACAAAGTCCAGGGAAAACATGTTTGAGGTCAAACTTTACAAGCCGACCTGTTTACTCGAAATGTTCAACTTTTTGATGTTGTTATATCTGGCTTTCGAGAAAATGAGAACGAAATAAAATTTGATTTTTTTTGTTCTACATTAATGTAAAGTTTAAGTAGGTAAGATATTGCAATATTTCTTTAGATACATGTGTCTCAGAAAAAAAGTTACATTTTGGTAAGGTACACAACGGTACTGACTAATCGAACCCTATCATTTACCTTTCGTATCGATAGTTGACAGTCACAACCTGATTACTATCATGACAGTTAATAGAATAAACAAATTAAATTATACGCTATTACCACACAAAAGAAAACCAAGAAAATATCCATAAAAACACCAATTTAATCAAACCCCAAACCTTATAACCAGCTAATTCAGAATATACTGCAAACTTCTAGCAACTATTAGGTCGAGAAATATGATTTCTGGGTCTCACCCCGGGGGATCGCATAAAGAAAACTTTAAGGCGCTATTAGCCCCAGTTTTATTTGCCCCACGCCCAGCGGGCTCGCTGTGAGATTTACGTACGCACCAACATCAAGATTTAACACAGTACTGCCCATATTTTAAACTGGGTAAATCCCTGTGGTACTGAAATATTGTGTTTTACTCGTTCGAATCAAATGCGAAATCTGTTTGAGTTATTGGAGGTTTAGGGGCTATCGTTTAATGTTTGTTAGATTAAATTGAAATAAGTATTAAAGACCTAGAACTTGCCCTATTGCACATAATGGTAGTAAATACCAGGCAATGCCAGTTTCTTCAGCAGAGGTTGAAAACAATTTTACAGTCGATGTCTAAAACATTGTGGTTTTTTTTCATTAATTTAATTAAAGTACTACATTCGTGTTCTTTTCATAAATCATTTTATGGCAGTGCTATCCTGGTATGAAGGTTTACAATAATTTCATAATTTCAAATTAAAGAGCGCTCATACTAAAACACTCGTAAATTAAATTCTCAAGGATTTTCAAATTTAACGAACCAAGCCTAACAAGCGACAAACACACGTAGTGACGTCACTTCAAAATCTCGTCGGCAATAAAACGGAATAAACAGCTCTTAAAAGTGTATTGACGCAAATAAAAAGCCAATGAAAAGTTCAGAGGCTGTCGGAGTATCGCAACGAATTCCTCATGTTTATGACTCAGTTCGCATTTAATATTTTAGACATACCGAAACCCTTCCCTATTGTTCCAACCGTACTTAAGAAAGACGAAGTTCTGAATAATTAAATGTGTCAAAAGTCAGTTCTGCGATGTCCACCGAGACGTTTTGTTGTTCATAAAAATGAAATTGAATTTCAAATTTTCGAGATTGTTTTTGACAATATGACTTGTCGTGAGTTTGTTACTTTCTTTCTACGATTTCTAGAAACAAATAAGGAACCCTTTGTTCCATACATGTTATCAAAAAAAACCCTCGCTTCAAAGACATATTTTCAAATATTAAAGTGCATTGGAGATTTGTCAGGATCGTGATGTCTAGAAAATCTGATATATCTGTACCCTTTGGGAACAGACGTGATTTTATGAATGTATTGACGGAAAGTGCAACAGCAACAGCATTATACCTTGCATTAGTAACGTCGTACTTCAATCCATTATCCGAACTTGTTCTGCCATTATTCCCTGACGACTCTTGTTTATACGAAGTTTACATCAGTCTTTGAAGCTTTGTCTGAGTTTTAAACAAATGAAAGAATAAGTTACGAAAATGTAGATAGCAAAAAACTGCTTGTGTTTTTCCCTCAATCCATTACATGTAGATTTACAGCATATTTTATGATCGAAACTTGTATCTTTTTGAATGAGAATTTTTTATTAAATAAATATACTATTTATACTATCGCAGTAACCTTCCGCATCTCGCAAGAGTCCATTTTCCAGCAATGGATCAATATAGGTTTGGTTGATGGAAAAATGTAGGTAATTAAAGCTTCAAACAATACAACACAACATAGATGGTGTTGTATTGAAAAGTGAGAAGTATATTCTTATTCCCGTAAGGAGTATATCTTAAGACATTATTTTAAAAGGAATTACCATCTAAACTAAAAATACTCTGAACACAGTTTCGTAGCGGAAATCTTAGCCGGAGTTAATTGCGAGCCTGGAATAGCCGTCGAATATGAATAAGTAATGCTGGGCGTCGTACACACGTCTTCCTAATTACTGCTTCAAGGGACTCTAGTTAACTAAATTAGGTGTCGCCCACTGAGAATTCGTGATAATTAAGAACATTTTACACTTGAAGTTTTATTTATGTGAGTTTGGCGTCTTATTTGCGAATGGATTTCGGTGTTAATTGAATAAGTCCAATTCCCAGAAATTTTTATTAAAAAAAAAAATAAGAATTTCAATATTTTGAACTTAAACTTAAACTGTGTTTTTACCAGACTCGTGGATATTTTGATAGTAAAAAACTTACACCACAGACAATATTGTTCTTACATAATCAAAGTAGAAATGTAGTCTTCATAATAATTATAATAATGGAATAGGCCCAATCACGAAACAGATATTACTACTTTTTACATATTTACTAAAAAAAATTGGATGGATAAGAAAGTATTTAGTGCAAACTAGATAAAGGTTCTAGCAGCCGATCAGAATTCATCAATGAGAAAGAGCTTTTTTTGACTGTGTGAAATTTTTTTTCACACCGATTTATAATCGGTGGTCATTAAATAATCCTTTAGTTCATTTACTTTTCACTACACCCTTGATAAGAGACCTAGTTATTCAGTTACTCAGAGCGTCACCAAACACTCCACACTCTCGCTAGAACCCATTGTTGTAAATATTTACTAAATCCGCGGCTAACAAAGCTTATCACAGTTTATGCATAAATAAAGAGATATAAGTCGTTTCGTGTAAAGGACTGCCCTGAATGTAACACGGAGCTACGAACACTCATTATGGAGGAGGCTTATTAAGCTAACAACCGATATTATATGCTGATTATGAGCTTAAATCGTCTCTGTGGATAGGTGACTGCTAGTTAGGCATTAATTATTAGAACATCTAGTTTGTACTGAGGTCTTGTTTGGGCCTTGTTACTGAAATTAAGTATTCCCAATAGATGGATACTATTTAATTGGTTGCCGTGGTTGGACTACAGATTTATAGATAACCTAAGCACGTGTCAGTTAGTTCTGAAACTACGGAAATATACTACGGTTTTCGTTACGTGGGTTTGATAATTTTGTAGTGAACTTAAATAAAAAAACGAATTTACAAAAATATACGTAACGTGCATATTTAAGACTCCGTAATTTGCATGCATCTGGTTTTATTTTTCAAGTCCTTAGATTTATGTATAGATTAATGATCTTAAGCTTTTTGATAACTATAATAGTATTTCTAAATGTGTGTTTTTAAATGCTAAAATTGGTACATTCCGTTTCAAAATCATTCCTAACTTCATGTTTACTTCTCAGAAATAATTCACACGTCCCTCGAGAACAAAGCGTTGACTAAAGGGGTATTTTATATATACATGTACACTAGCAAAGAGTTTATATACGTTATATATATGTATGATGTCCCAACACAATATTATTATGCGCCTAATAGAATTATGGAACACTGTCCAATATTCATGTAGAAACCGAAACTCTAAACAAGGTTTGTTTATGTAATCAGTAAAGTAAGTATTTGTGTTACTAAGCTTTTATAAAACATAGTAAGGCATCATTTGTTTATGTGAACTTATTTTTTTTAACCAGAAAAAAATAACTATTAAAACTTTTCTACCAAGTCCTAATAACATTAACTGAAACTCAAACCTTATTCGCAAGACAAGGACAAACAATCACATTTGACAACAAAAATACCAATAACAAAAGCGAGTTCCATCCACAACTTTTTTAATAACACAAATGCATCAGTGTCTAAAACAAAAGACACAACAGAAATCCTCAAGCCCCGTAAATCAAAACCCAAAAGGAATCAGTTAAACCAACTCTGACCATTCCGTGTAACATTCACCTCAGAAACACGCAGTATAAAGACATTTTTTGCAAAAACTGACTTCCTCCAAGTGTGGCGATTCCGTAAAGTTTAAGTGGCCATTAGCGAACTTGTTTACAGCTGCCCCAAGGCAACTGGTTCTGTTCCTGGCTACGGTTTTATTACCAAAGCGTACGCTTGTCAGGAAATCGAGGGCAAAATAGTAATACAAGTCAGATACTGAAGCTTTCCTTAGGCGTAGCGTATAAATGTTAATTATGAAAATGGAGGGCTCTTCTGTGTATTAAAGTTTGGTCGTCAGATACGATCGTTTGGGACTAAGTACCTACGGAGTAAAAGTTTCTAGCTATATCACGGTGCTCGTGCTCTTTTATGGGTTGAGCAGTATTCCAAGTGGACCAATCAACCAATACCAGTTGTACCGACTTAGCTCGATTGGACAGTGACCAAGTTTAGTTTGAATCTTACATTGCATTATTTGATGAAACCAAATCACAAACGTCATATACTACTTTTCTGCTCATTGTACTTATTTCATGTTATATAGTTGTCACCGCAACTCTATTTGTAACATACATCGTGGCACTCTTTTTAAATAACGCTGCACGTTTATTGTAAAATTTTCTTCCATTGTGTCGTTACAGTCTTGAAATCACTGAATATTTTCAATCCATCTCAGGCTATAATATTTTTACACATTTAAATTGTTTACTGAATTGTTCAATTAATCGTTTTAAATATCAAAACATACTTCCGCAATTATCATTGGCATATTTTAACTAGTTTAGACGACAAAATGTGAACTGTGTTTTTCTCTCGGCATGAGGTCAAAATGTTACTATTTCTCAGTAGGCATTCTCATATTATGCATCTAGATATCGATAGTACAGTGAGTCCTTCCGTGTCACGGTTGTGCTAAATTGCTGCCAACTTAAGGGACCACTGGGGGCGGGTCAATATGTTCCGTACTACTGAACCTCGTTCCTAAACTACAGCAAGTGATGGTCATTAGACAAATGTTGAAGGCATAATGTTAAGTTTTTTTAGATAAATGTTGTATTCAAATTGTAACCTCATACATAGGTTGCAGGATGCAGAAAAATATGAGTTAACTGTGTTGTATCTAACTAGAGTTTTAACAATTTATTTTATCTTCTTAACATGACAACCATGTTGATTCGACAGAACCATAAGTGTATCGAAAATCTATACAAATAAGTATATGCTGTACAGAAAAAACTCTTAAAATATTAAACACAATATGTAATACCAAGTACTGAACTGATTCTCGGAGTTAAACATGGAAACCATATGAGAAAACAGTATTTTGACGTGCTCTATCTTGCGAAATAAAAATGAATAGAGGCCATCTTGTAGTTGTTGTATGAAAAAAAATAGTAGCGTAGTTTAAAAACAAGATAAGTGTTATTAATAAACCGCAGAATATTTTATCTAATTAAAACAAATTTACAAGCGAGTTATATCCGAAACAACCTAGTACTAGCCACGTCTAGTGTCCTTCTATTTCTGCACCAACAATACTAGATCTGTCTAGCTCGAGTCCGGTGTTCCGTGCAATTTGGCTAGCCAAACGTACAACGTCAACAAAGAACGTTTGTGTTGTGTGACCTGTTATGTTGTGATTATGTTAGTGGGGTAAGGTAAATAGACGGAGATGGGTAGATAGGTATACGGAGGGTAGTAGACGGTGGAGATAGGTATACGTAGTAGAGCTTGATGTTGGGTGAGTTGGAGTTAGTTCAAGGGAGACTAACAGATCAAATAAGAGATGGTTTTGTAGAATGTATATTAGGCGTCTGGATGAAATTATTTTCTGCCTGTTTGAACCTGCTTTCGCTAGGAACTACATAGGGATCATAAAAATATTTGATTCTTTTGTTACAGAGGCGACCAGGTTTTTGGTGCTCATGAACATATTTGAATTAAAAGAAATCGATTTGCGCCAGAAAAGATATGCTGAATTTAAGGTAGCTTATTAGTACAATTTTTTACCTAATCCGACTTATTATTTCCAAATTCACTTCTTCTAAAGACACACTTCGAAGAATCTGCAAAGAAATCGCTTTCATATTTAAATATCATTTTTAAGAAGCTCCATTACCCACCCTACAAGGAAATCAAATATGAAAAAAAAAAACACGATAGGGAAATGAAAAAGAAGTATTATCTGCGAAAAATATTAAATATCTGTTGACGACATCGTGTTGGTGGGGCTTCGAGAAGTAATCGGTGTCGATTATCACGTGATATCGGAAATCTGTCATGTTCACCTCGCTTCCGCAACATATGTTTTAAACGCGAGATACTAGATTAAGGTGGGTTTACACTTGTTCTGTTGTTTTGTGAAGTAAATACTATAATATGAAGAGAAGAAAATAGGGAGATAATGATCGCGTATGATCTATTTCGTGGGTCCTCTTTTCTTAGAGACTGAACTAGGCCAGCAATTTATTTCTGAAAGAGTTTATTTTTTAGCGTTTATTACTTTTAAGTACCTAAATTTACTGGCCGGACCTTAAATTCAGTATTCAAATAAATAATCCACATGTTAAATGTGAAACACGTTACTTATTTTGAAAGCTTTGAAAACAGTGAGTTTTAAAAGGACAGGAATACTCACATTATTTGCTGCAGGTACACAGTTCGCAAAGCAAAGCTCTACAAAAGCGAATCGTATGTCCAACATTTATTTGAAGGATCAAATTTAAAACAACTCTTATTTTTATTTCTGTATATTTTATTTATATCAGTTCTGATATTTCGCGCCCAAATAAACAATGATTGGAGATCAAACGGGATAGCAAATTAACGTTAAAGCCAATATCGGTTTAAATGAAGATCAAAAATGGCGGGTTTTTTGCAAAAAGTCAATGAAAACCGTCCTTAATTCGAGGCACGCGCCTTTTCATATGACATGGAGCTGGGCGCTGATTAAATTTGAAACCATAAAAAATCATGAACGCCAAAACAAGGGCCTGTTAAACGGGTTGCGTGTTCATACATTGTTAAATAAATTTTACCTTTTACTTCGGTAAAGGTAAACATTTGGATCGTTGCATGTCCCCAAGCAGTATTTGGCTGGAGTTAGCAGTTCTAGATTGAAAGATATTTTTTTATAGATTTCGTATTACGCAATAAGTTTTTTTATGTTTGCTTTCATGTAATTGTCTTTAAGGGAGTGGGTTTTTGATTAGTTGCTTTTTCGTGTCCCTTTTCTTTATCTATGAGATGGTGATTCTACCACAGACATAATATTACCTATGCAGTAAACTTTCTAAATGTTTTTCTTGATTTTGATAACAATAATTATGCAGCATTGTTTTTTTTTTAAATATATTTAATTGTTTTAGGGTTAATCCTACGAATACAATAAAATCATATTTATAAATAAATGCGGACAACATCACATACATTGATCTGAACCCAAAGTAAGTAGCTAAAGCACTTGTGTTATGGAATTCAGAAACAACGAAGGTACCACAAACACCCAGACCCGAGACAATGTAGAAAAGTTTGTTTATACATTGACCCGTCCGGGGATCGAACCCGGGACCTCAGAGCTAGCGACACCTTGAAACCGGTGCGTACGCCACTCGACCACGGAGGTCGTCAATTCAATTAATAATCAAATTATGTAGCATTGTTTTTTTTTTAATATTTAATTGTTTTAGGGTTAATCCCACGAATACAATAAAATCTTATTTATGTGCTATATTAGTCATGTTACGGTATTATTTATGAATCTTAATTTATTCTATTTTTTTAATACTACCATTTTTATGCAAACATAAAATAATTATAGGAGATATTGCAATAGGTTTTGGACGTTTTCTATTTGAAATAGAATATAGCCGAATAACAATACGTCGTTTATCGAGAATATACGATTTCTTCAATATTTCCCGGACGCGGGATATGTAAACGAAACCCACAATGTTCCGACGAATTGTGTTTCAAAAACTAGTGTTGTTGTTGCAAATATAGCTGTTACTAACTTGCTCTATGTTTATTCTGGTAACTATATCAGAATAAACATAGAGCATCAATATACACGTTTTGTGGGTAAATATTTTTTTGATAATTTGGATCGTGATATAAGGTTTCAGTTGCTCTTAATGACTTAAATAAAAACCTCTGATTAACTGACAATAAAAAATATTTGAACTCAATGATGAACTGAGCAACACTTTAATAATACAACTATAAAATTAACAGCTACAAAAATAAAATAAAACCACATAAAGCTGTTATAACCATTTCTGAAATAAAATGTGCTGTACTGCATCCATGAACGCAGGTTCTCTCAGTTTAACGATGAATGTATCATAACGAGTGCAAAAAAATCCTTCAAAACACCTGCAGTCACACCAACATAATAAACATCACCTATTATGAAAATTCAAAACAGCCGCTCATGCACATATTTAAAAAATATATTTTCATAAAAATGTTTTGGTTAGTAAAGAAAAAATAACTAAAAAGGCCGCATATAAAACGCACAGCCTCAGTTTATGACGTCATCTGGTCGACTAAAAATAATTTATTGTGGAGACTCAACACTGACTTTGCATTTACTGCCAACCAACTTGAATAAGCACCGCATAATTCGAGCAATACAGCCTTATTCTAGCTCTAATAGAGAAAACCTGAAATATTTATTCATCGTTTATAAAAATAATTTAAATTTAGTTGTTAAAAATATGTTTTAATCTCATGCCAGTATGTTATGGTCCTAAACTTAAATATTTATAAGAGTTTTCCACTAAAAATACCTGAAAATGTTGAACATTTTTGCCAGCATAGCTAGATGTTTCAACTTAACACCTAACGAGTCAAACGTTCAATCGCAAGGTGAAGCCTGTTGCATCAATAGCAAGATTTTTCCTAACTTATATAGAAATAAATTGAAATAAAATACATTTTAAGGACTTAAAAAGTGGGCATTATCGATCAGTCACACATCGCATGTGAATGTAGTGCCCAAACTCCTGCACTCTTTAGGACGTGATAGAAAGCAACGATCGTGCTATCCAACTAGCAACTTATTAGTCAACGAAAGTTTGAATTTGGGTCATCATATCAGCCTGTTGCAGTCCACTGCTGGACATAGGCCTCCCCCAAGGAACGCCACAGCGCACGATCTCCCGCCCTTTGCATCCAGTCACTGCCAGCTGCCTTCTTCAGGTCAACTGTCCATCTAGCCGGGGGGCGTGCTACACTACGTTTGCCTAAACGTGGTCTCCATTCGAGAACCTTCCTGCTCCACCTCTCGTCGGTTCTGCGACAGACATGGCCAATTTTAATTATTTATTTAAAATATCTAAAATAAAATTTCATTAATTGAGTTTGGGTCAAAGACACGAAAAAAATAAAGACTTAAAAAAACGACTGTGTGTGCAGTCGTGTAATAATATGAAAATAATAATTAAATTAAAGCGTTTACAAGACTAAAAACATTAAAAGACATCAGAATAGGGCTGCCAACATTAAGGATGCCGGACGCAACCTGTAAATAGAACTTGAGAACTGTTGTAAACATCTACAGCTACCCGACGACGGGGTTATTCTGAGACGTGCGTCCCTAACCCATTGTGGAACAATCTCGAATCCGAGCCGAAACTTAGGGACCATTGCGATACTATTCGTATCTAGAATAAACTCGGACTCCATCGGACCTGAAACCGCATACTGCGTCTAAAAATACACACCATTTTTGCGGTGCTTTTGGTTGTTTTTGTTTTAAATGTGAATATTTTAAATGTTTCGCTGTAGAATTCATGAAAGCAATACCGCTGCAGTTTGTTGTTTTTGAGTATGGTTCAATTTTTTTTGTGGTTCATTTGATTTGTCTAGTCGCAAAAACAACATTTTTTGAATACTTAATAAAATACGCTTGTTTAGGTTTTTATCGTCAATAAATAAATTGCGATGAAAAATCTGTATAATTTTAATAAATCAAATGCAAACACAAAGACTTTACTTCCATCAATAAAATTCTTAAGCCCATTCAGAGAGGCTTTAACAAACGAATCACATTAGGCAAATTATAAATCCCGAAATCCGAATGGATATAGAGAAAAATAATAAAATTGGGTCACTTCACTCCATTAACGTGCAGAAATCAATAACATAGGTAAGTACGCTGGAGCTTTCAGCCGACGATGTAATTGCTCTGGATAACATAACAAAGTTTAATCAGAAGGCCAAACATGGAAACAAGTTAAGGAATTAGCAAGATAGTTCAAGTTATGATTTTCTTTTTATGAACTAGAACATTTTCTTTCTTATTTCGATTGTCCTGGCCGGTTATACAATATTTTTTGAAAATAATACGAGTCGACTAATATTGATACTATTTGCTTTTGAAAAGAAAGTACATAGTGTCATTTTATATTATTTTGGCAAATGAAAGTCAAGGACTAAATTATGTCTTTATCATGACTGATGTCATAAATCCTAATAAACTCAAAAAGGAAAACAAAAAACCTATTTTAATTCAAGATATAGTTCATTTCATGCATCATCGTAAGATAGCCTTCTGCAGTTTCTCTATCATATGTGACACCCCTTAGCTAAAAGGCATTACCTTAAAAGTCATTGCTTTTCTCATGTGAAACCGTGGGAGCGGATATAAAGGCTTTTTTAATATCTACCGTAAAAGATGTGAAGAATAAGGCTTTGGACAAAACGCTATGTCGTAATGATGTTTATTTTGAGGGCTCACAATTTTCCGAAAAACTCATTATAAAGGTGAGGTGGAAATTAAGACTATTCTTATAATATTGATTTGGATTAACGAAAACAGTTATTTTGATACCTAAAAACGGTAATATCCGATCCGTCATGTAAGTTATGGACAGATAAATATTTAAGAACGTGTTCAAATAATAAATGCAAATAATAAATGCGGACAACATCAGATACATTGCTCTGAACCCAAAGTAAGTAGCTGAAGCACTTGTGTTATGGAATTCAGGAACAACGAAGGTACCACAAACACCCAGACCCGAGACAATGTAGAAAAGTTGGTTTCTACATTAACCCGTCCGGGTATCGAAACCGGGATCTCAGAGCTAGCGACACCTTGAAACCGGTGCGTACGCCACTCGACCACGGAGGTCGTCAAAGTAAATGGATTTTCAGTATAATGGGTTAGTCTCTAGAAATTTCAGTAAGTAAATAAAGACGCACTATTATCTCTGCCTTCTTATAAACTATTAAAATAAGCCTCTAAAAACACGTGTGTTTTGTAAAACGAATTTCCAAGAAATTTAATCAGATAAACAGTTATCCTTACAGCGTTGGAAACTTGCACCCAACACAACAGCGCTATTCAATTGAGTTATGATGCTTCAGTGTAAAGAGGAAACATTAAAAGGTACCACACAATATACTTAAATGTACCTACATTTTAACTACAAAACGCAGTGTCTGAAATGTTTTAAAATGTTTCTCAACCGTTTTTGATAGAGTACCTATCTCTATACTTATAATAAATCTGTAGAAGTGAAAATTCTGTACATTGAAAATATCAAAAAAATAAATGGCGGGGGGTGTTACTTGAACGACACGAAACCAAAAGTGTGAAAAAAAAAAATTTGTCTGTCTGTCTGTCTGTTTGTTCAGGTATCACGCAAAAACTACCGGTTCGATTACGATGAAACTTGGTATAATTATTCTTTATTATCCTGGGCACCACACTGGGTAGTTTTTGTCCCGGAAAAGTATTAACAATAAAAAACCAACTTAATTTTGCGGTTAAAAACTCATTGATAAGTTTCGTCATTCACGCGAACGAAGTCGCAGGCACAGCTAGTCTATTATATTTTTCTAATTTTGTATGTTTATTCCGCCATATCTACGGCATTAGTGGATTAATTTCAAAAACTATGTATTCATCGAAAACCCCTACCTAAGAGTAATATATTTTTTATTTTAAGTAGGTAGTTTTTTTTACATTTTTGTGCAATCCATTATGTACGGGATTTTTGATACTTTAAACTCGATTAAAATAAGGAGAGAAATATGTGACGCAATAAACGGAGGCCAAAATATTTTGTATCGAGTTGTAATATGAAGAATATTTGGATGACATTTGGTTGCATATTTTAATTGCTCTTTCGGTTTCGTATAGTAATAAGAGTCACTAATTAAAGTGGAAGCGAGCGCTCTTGTTGAGAAATTAAAAATATTTTATCATAAATATATTTTATATATTTACTGAAATAAAACAACATTTTGTAAATACAAATATGACGGCGATAACAAACGAAACAGGAAATAATAAATCAAACGCGAATACACTAAATGTTTCCACCTGACCAATAAACATCACATGTCAATTAACGTTAACTAAATATTGTTCAAATGGAGACCAAAACAATAAAAAACAAAAAACAAATCAAATTAAAAAAACATTCAACGAACAGCAAACAGGATATTTGCAAAAATAAATAAAGCGCTGAAAATTTTACGCAAATATTTTTCTAACGTTTCAGTACTGGTTGAAAATGTATCCCACTAAAATAAAATATACGTAGCTTTTAGTTGCGGTTGAAAGGCCTAGAGAAACACAAACCGTACACTAAATACGAGCTGATAATGGAGTTTCTTATTGTGACAGAAAGCCAGTAGCTATATGTATAAATGGACCCGTTATTGTTCCACTGCAGGTCAAATTCTTTTTCGATTACTGATGATCTGCATTTAAAACTTTTCAAAGATATTTTTCTATGACTTTGACGATACAAATGCTATGTCATAATTCTGTTTTTTTTTAAACTAACACCAAATGTAAAGATAAATCAATTTACTTACGCTTTGTTTACTTTTCCAATATAATCCAGCCTATAAACGTCCCAATGCTGGGCACAGGTCTCTTCCCATATAGAGAAGGAACGAGCATTGATCACCACGCTTGCTCTCTGCGGATGGCGATTTCAGATCCCAATTTTGGAATCCAGGTTTCCTCACGATGTTTTCCTTCATCGTTTGTCAGAAGTGTCTTAGAATAATTAAGAAAGTACTGAGTTCGAACCTGCAACCTTGTGCATACAAATCCGTTTATTGAACAACTAGGCCACCACGACATCTACTCTATACTTTTCCAAGTATTAACATAAATGCCATGTCATCCATTTCGAGTAAACACCGAAAATAGCATGAGTATCCTAAATGAACACACAAAAACAACACCAGTACATAACAGTTACAGTATAAGGCCTAACCTCTTTTCGTACAGCTCCACCTATCATCATCCAAAACAAAATATGAATTTCGAATCGTATCACTGGAACACAACATTTTCGTACTCAAACGGACCAGTTGTAAAAAAACAATTGAACGCAAACACAATCTTCCAAGTTAATCACAGTGTAGTTACCCATCAAACAAAAGGTCGTGCTTCTGATATCACCCGTATATGGATGCTAATGTTAATAAAAACTGTGTCACACAGATGTACCTTAAAGCTGGGTAGACAAGGTTCTCTTTTGCTCACTTTAGTTTTTAGGTAACAAGGGCCTAGAGTTACATAGAATGTCAATGCCCTAAGTAAGAGCTTTTTTCTATTTTAATTTTAGGTATGTTATTTACGCTTAAACACCATAATTATTCCGTAAAAGTATAAGTAATTTTAACTATGGTAAAAATCTTTGGATTGTGGTCAAAACTAATAAAATGTCCGTTCATTATTTAATTGACAGCATGTGGCTTAAAAAAAAAATCTAATTTGGGAATAAAAACCTCTATTTCCTAAATTTATTGTTTTTTGTAGTTTACACTTCGTTGTCCTTTTTTTCATATTTTGTTCTTTTAGTAAAGTAACTTTAAAACTGGCTATAAAGTTATCTAAAAAAAAAATCATAATTTTCCTCGTTTCCTACAAATTACACAAACCAGTAACAAAGAATACTCGAAACACGTCGTTCGAATGATTTTTTACGAAAAGTGAAAACCGATGCATGAATAAGGTTTTATATGTCCCGACGTGTATTAATGTGGGAACAGTTCGATCCTGCAAAGAATAAAGTTACGACCGCAGGAGGAAGCTATGTCTCTATATTGAAATGGCAAATGGGGAATTTATTATGTTTTATACATTATTCTTGCATTGGCGGTCGTGTAAATTTTGTGTAGGAATGTGACTCGCAACGAGATGAGATTTTTTAAATTGTCGTGTTTTTTTTGTGTTATCTAAAGTAAATATTAATAAAATTATTTACATTCATTTGTACGACTAATAATTAAAAATTTTTTTGTACAAATCGAAATTCGATTATGAAAAACGTTGTTCAGTTTATTGAAATATAACAATCAACTGGCATTTAGAAATATTTATATTTAAATCTATGTTTGAAGTGGTTTTGACTATGATTGACTTTTTCTCTAAGGAGGGAAATATTTATTTATAAGTTCAAGAATCTAGACGTAGTGACAGCAATAATTTGAAAGGGAGATGTCTGCATCCCGTCATGATATTCTAATACCAAACAATGATGAAATTATAAGAATCCTTTATGTTCTCAAACAACAACAAATTTTGTGAATCAGTGCAGAACATAACTTACGGTGCCTATCATATGCCTAACTGTGGGTATGTAGTACACTGGCGGACACAAAAACTAGGCAAACAAAGTTTTTGTTCTGGTTAATAAATGTGTGCAAAAACTACACCACCCGTGGTCGCGTTTATTAAAAATATTTTTAGGTTTTACTTTTGTACGCGAGTGAATTAATATTTGTTTGGATATGTACGGTTCTCTTCCTTTTATCAAATTTGATTTTCATTAAAAATAAATGACAAAAAAATTAACAACTGTTATTTAATAAATGAATATTCATAATTTAGTTAAAATAATAATTTAACTTTCCAGGAAAATACTCATTAAAAAACCCATAATTTACACTTTATTGCTAATTACAATAATTTTCGGAAAATTTCATCACACTAAAACCATCGACACCATTGCATTTATACATCTACCAACTGCAAACCAGCTAAAAATACACCGAAATATCCTTTGTAAAATCCTCTCAATTAACAATTATTTATAAACAGAAACATTTCGCACCCAATTCGGACGCCATTTACAACTAAAACCACAACATTTAAACACTTTTATTGGATAACACATTTCAATTCCAATTTTATAAAATGGTTGTATGCGCGGCGCGTATTGCTATCTGAACAGTTTGGAAGCAATATAACTTTTAACTTATATTGGCCTCAAGTGTATAGAGTTACTGTGTTGTATGGTGCAACGACCACGTATTGTAAAGAAAGCGTAACAAAACCGGTTCAAATTGAGTCTAGCAATTTGTTGTGTTGTTATCAAATTTTTAATGTGTTTGTAAAATGTTTTATAAACGTTTTGAGTTAATTTCGCATTGTTTAAAAAGGGTAACCCATGATAAGCATATTAGGATCTATCTATGGTTCCTTTGAGGATTAAGTCACAGTAAATGTCTACTAATTTCATGTAGTCCCAATTTTCACAGTAAAAAATTCGCGATAAATACCATTTATTCTAATATTGTAATCAATTTTAAGAGGCGATAACCATAACAAAATATGTGCTCAAAAATACATATTAAAAACAACCTACATTATCAACATCATAAAATAAAACGAGTTTCAACATTTTGAACAATAAAGCTTAACACCCCTATTTAATCTAACTAACCTAGAGGTATCTCAAAAACGCAGCGGTATCAAACCGGTAATGACAAGTTTATAACGCCACCCTATCGGAATGCGGCGTTCCGGACGACCGGCCCGGAAGTCCGCACACGGCCCGCTTCCGGTACGTCACGGACACACGGACCGAGCTTTGAGCTTTTTTAGACACATACACGTCTAATAGGAGTTGGTTTGATATTTTTTCTGTTCTAAGTTTTATGTACTTGTGCATCGTAAGAGAATTAAAGGAAATTATTTTATCCTTTTAATTTTCCATTACATCCTCAGGTACAATAATTCGCACCTTACATAATTATTTTGTTAGTATAGATTCGCAGCAATACTACACTGCGGTCGTTCTTGATAATATCTGTAGCATTAATTTGATGTTAAAAGTACCTTCTTCATATTTTCTTGATCCTTACTGATCTGTATTCTTGACCTGCAGTGCTATTCTCCAGACATTTACTGCAGAAGGGTCCACTGACCAAAGTCATTATCATGTCAAAACCATCAAGTTGTTTTTTAATGCAACCATAGAAAAAGCAAATCCAGATTGTTTATTTAAATAAAATCTTCGCATTATTACCTGTTTATACACGTACCTTGTGTGAATAAACGGAACATTAAATCGTTACAGAAGTTCTTTAACGATTGTACTATCACCGACACTTTATTAACCACCTACACTACCTTACAGTTAATAAAGCCCCCGCATCTTGTCACTTAATATCGTTAATCGTTCCAAATCTAATAAACGAGGAGAAAAAGGAATCTCCGTTCAATAGTGGGAACAATAAATAAAAGGCATTTAATTAATATTTATGGGAGCAAGCTTCCGGTGTGACGTTATTGAATCAAATCATTGTACTGTCCCATATCGACTGTAATGGTTTGTGTTTAGTTTATTGTATTTGATTTTACACTAAAAGGTTCGAGGAAAAATGTGTTTTTAGCTGTTATTTTGTATAATATTTGCTGTTGATATTTTATTGGAACAACTTGTTTGATAGAGGTGTGAAAATGGAAATGTTTTTGATTTGGTTTTTAGTCGTGTTTTACCTATGTATCTTGTTGTCACTTTTAATAATATAATTTTACCTTATGTTGTTGTTTTATGTCATTCGCTGGCAAACAGACGTTTCAACAGTGTGTATTATTCCAGTGGTATGGGAACCGTTTATCAAATTATGAAAATTTCTTAGTTTCTTGCAACAAATCCTATTCCAGCTCTTAAGAAGCGTTTATCCTCAAAATACTACTTAAGTTCCGTAGCGAACCCATCAAAGCACAGTACAGAAATAATTCCGGAATTCCAATTTATTATCTCGAAAATGCTTGATAATAGAAGGTGAAACGATACCTCGACTGTGAGTTTCGCAATAACTAAGTACTCAACAATTAATACAAGTTTAACTATGAGAATTCTTGGCCTGTTTCACTGAGAAACTCCGAGACTCATTTATATTTAATTTACTCCGGGATAGACGCGACTGGATGTTTTATAAGCAATTGTTTTGAAACTTCTCGTTAACTCCCCTGTTTGTTTATTAGACGTTGTTGGTGTCTGCAAAAATCTTTCTTTATAATTAATGTTTATTTCTGAAATTTTAGTTCTTTGAGTCTTGAATTTCTAGACTACTTTGCCTGATTAAACTATCCAAAGGGATATTTTAGAACATAATTTTTGTAAAGTAAATGGCTACATCTATTGTGTTGTGACAAGTCGTGGTTTTTTTTAAAAGATCTTTAAAAGATTAGATCATTGAATACTTAAAAAACGTACAAATCATTCAAATGCGAATCTTTCTTATGAGGTTACTCAGCAAAGACAAAATTAACGCAGAGGTTTTATGTTATACAGTCGTACATTACTCGCATACTAAGTCCGCGATGTAAATGAATGTAAGGCGATGGGTAATGTAGCGATAACGGAAGCCTACGTACATACAACATGATTGTGACACAAATAACATTAATTTAGCTTGTGATAAATGGTTTAATAGTTTTATGTAGGATATAAAAGTAAATTGATTTAATACTGGGTTAAAGTTTGGACAGAATGTTTGCCTTCTGTCTAGTTCTTTGCCAGGCTATGCTGGGGTCGGCTTCCAGTCTTACTGTATGCATTTACCTGCATGTCGTATTCTACATGATGCGACTGCGTGCACTTATCTGACCTCCACAACCCATTTATTCAATTCAAATAAATGTTATTTAAGTGAATATGTGTAAACATGTTCCTTTATTCCTTTTCCACGTAAAAACTTTGACAGATTTTGATGTTTGGCACGCAGAAGAGATAGTTTAGATTATTATAGCAAAACAATATTAAATAAGTTTAGTAAAAATCTGTCCTAAACTTCTTGTTTTTGGGTGGCCAAATCCTAAAACATAATTATGGTCAAAATTTTAATAAAGAGTAAAATTAATTAAAAAAACTATAATACATCTTACTCGCATAATCGCAAGCAACAACTAACGTATTAGAATAAATTACCCAATAACTACACAATAGTGGAGTGCTTCCGATATGGTCGGCTTGCTACCGGACGCCAGTTGGTCGCGCCGGTTAGTTTCCAGCCCGGGTTCGAACCCCACACACGTTGGGAACGCGGTTCAACTTGCTTCCGAACTTTTTAATATATTCGCTCGGTGTGTAACGATAGGAGTTTTTATTTTTAAACTGTGTTTTGTGTATTTTTTGTTTGCGGACAGTGATTGGTTAGCCGAATGGATTTTGGTTGGTGATAATGTGGTGTTTACTGAAGTTGTCTATCGTTTTGCACTGTAAGTTGTTATTGTTCTTTTTTTGACAGATAAATGTCACTTTAACCGGCTTTATTTTGTTTAATTGTCATGTGCATCGAATATTTCATAACAATATAATATATTTTGAGATTGTGTGAATTTCCAGGTACGAGATCATTTAATTTTATTTGTTTAAAACTTGTCACAAACATTTCAAAAACACTTTGGGTAAAGCTTTTACATTCATTGCATGTTTATTTAACCTCGTTTTTTCGTATTTTTGCTAAATTTATATTGTGTTTATATTTTGTAAATATGTTGATGATATTCCAATTCAGTAAGTATGCCTTCAGAATTAAGTTAGATTTATAAGTTCAAAATTATCTCCTTTATTTGCGTGACGAAAAATACTGTTCTGTCTATTTAAGCAAATACAATAAAACATGATCTACACTCAATTTTCCTGAATATATTGATACCACTGTCATAAAAACAGTAGATAACAACTGGATTAAAAAAACTATGTAACAAACAACATTCATAATATTTCGTTACATCCATTGTTTACCAGCAGGTAATACAACAAATACTACAGTTGACTGAACATGCGTGTTAACTGTTGGTTTAAACATGTTAACTATCGATCAAATATGCCCTTTGTAATAGTAGATGATAGAAGTGGATTAGTTTCCGGTTGCGTTTGTACTCGATTCCATTTACTATCGATTAGTACTCGATACTAGTGTTGTGCTTATAATTCGAACTGCATTTTTTTTTTTGTAAAGCTTTCTGTAATCAGTTTCGCACTTGTCGTTTAGTCTCAATTCTCTCAATTTCTCGATTACTTTCAATTTAAATAAAAATATATTAAGATAGTTTGCGTCTGCACAAATGTTCGATGCAGATACAGTTTGTCAGAAAATTATACATATAAAAAACTGCAGAAACTATTTTCCTTGTAAATGTATGTCATGTAGGGATACAAGAATAAATCTCTACTATTTCAATAGCAACAACGAAAATCCATAAAACAACCAACACTCTAGATTTTAAATTTATTATACTAATCCTTATTTAAATGCTCCATTAAGTTGAATCACGTAAGCACCAATTAACCAGGGCACTAGGATGCACCACAGTTCAAACCGGTCGGACTGACCCGTAACATATCGATCCATTGTCATCGCCCGATCGACGGTAGTTCCCAGAACCGATCGCATTTAATCTTCAGTTTCACGTTTGTATCAGATAGTAAGATACCTAGCGTTTGAGATGATCCTTCGAAGATAGTTCAATGTCTATAAGGGATTAATAGGTTGTGGTGTGGTAAGGTCTAAGTTCAGAGGCATGGATTTGCTTCAGTTAGTGTTTATGTGATTACACGCGTTTGATAGTATTTAAAACATTTTCGTATATTATTGACCATATTACAAAAAAAAAACATGATATGTTCTTCTACTAAGGAGTCTATGTAGCGTGTGGAATTATTTTCTTATAATATATTTTGTTAATTTTGATCTTCAAGTCATTTTAAAGATGGATCATAACTTTATACATGGAATTAAAATTTCAAGGTCAAGAGTACCTACCATAAACCGAACAGCATGTATGAAAGAAATAATGAAAGTGGACAAAGCGAAACAAGTGTGTAAGGATCGTAGCAAGTGGAAAGAAGTGGTCTCTGCCTACCCCTACAAGGAAAAGAGGCGTGATTATATGTATGTATGTATGTAATTAAAATTTCAGTATATTATAATCATATATAACTTCTACGAAAGAGTTTCTATTGTCACTAAAAAAGTGTATGAACAGTTTCTATAAATAAAAAAAAAAAACAATTGAACGAATAAAGTTTGAACGCATGCAGGTAACATTCCTTGTTATCGAAGCAATATAAAATTCAAATTCAGAACGATATAGGAAGCGTCAATTATCGAATGAATTATTCACAGTACAGCGACATTGGTGTCGTGCAGTGTCATAATGTTGCCAGTATTTAATTTTATATAAGTGATGTGATGAGTTACGACAATTGGTGGTTTTAATCAATAAATGTTTTTTTTATGCAGTAAGTTTATTTTAAGTAGAAATTTAAGCTTATTTATTCTTATCATATTTTGCTGTACGAAAACTGTTTGATTAATTATTCATAAAGATTCTTGAACTTTAGAATAAGTTAATAACATCTAATGTCACGTAGTACATTCTAAAGAGTTTTTTAAGCAGTCTTTGACCTTTGGTCTTTATACTTTATATACCTACGTGGTTTCTTATAAATGAAACATTTTGGTCTATACATTAATAAAAAATGAAATAATAAAAGACCCTTTTAATTTTGTGGAACCATAATAAAATAGCTGTTTGAATCATATTCAAACCATATCGTTCAATCGTTCAGAATTTGAATAAATCAACGATAATTCTTTGATAGAAGCAATCAGTTATAAATGTGACATTTGAATGAAAGGCAAAGTGCCCACTAAGCGATTAAAAGCATAAATATTTTATTTATGGTCTAACAATAATTTAACCCTTAGTCAGTTATGATTAGTTAGATTAACTCGATAAAGTGACGCCGTTGCTTAAAGTGGTGACAAAAATTAGGTACATAACAATATCAAAGTCACACAGAATATTGTAAACCTATTTGTTTTATACGCAGTCTAAATAAATTATAAAGACAGCAAGTAAGGTCATCAGTTGATTCGTTCAGATCCCGGAAATATCTTATCTTTTTCGTTTCCCTATACAATTTAATTTAAATACAGAATAATCTAAATTTCACGAGGTAATTTAAGAGGGCCTAATATACAAGAATACAGACAAATCCGGGTAGCGATCCACATTAATTTATTCATTCGGTTCGCAATCAAGGCTTGGCAGTTGCGTGAATTACGATTAAGATGTAGACTTATTGAAAAACTCACTTACCCTCGGATATCAAGCTACAGGTGGAATTCTAAATAATTGAATTTCGAATACCGAGCGCTTCTCGATCTCTGGACCGTGTAAGTATTGCCTACAATGATAAATCATTGTCACCGATTTTGTGACGGTGACATAGAATTTTGTGTTGCCATATTTGGATAGTGATGTAAATTATAGTACTATTTTCATGTAATTTTATCTTAAAAAACTAAATTATATTATTAGCAATACTATTGCGTATATTTGCAGCATGAGTAAATTCACAGATGCGGTGTATCTTTGTGAGTCATTCAATCTTCAAGGCAAAATCAAATTACGCATTAAAGCAAGCAAAGTTTCCATTCTTCGTACCTGCAATGTAATACGAAACAAATGAATCCTAGACATAAAAACTAATTTTACAAAAAGTAATAATGTAACTGAATCGAAAGCTGTCAACACACTATATTTAATATCAATTCCGTATTCAAATTATAGAGTGGGTAGGAAGAGTAAGTTCTGATATAACTATTTATTGAATTTCAAGGTGTCAACATACTAAATTCCGTATCCATTCTGTATTAATATTAAAGTAAAAGCAAAACAATAAACTCGGACAATTTAAACAAACGCCCGTCCCTTCGACTAAATCTCAGCGAGTCAAAGGCGGGCAAGTTTAATTGTCTCAGAATTCTACTCATTCCAACGTTGGAATAAAGTTTAACATTAATGGAGTTTTACATTTACGTCATGTCGCGTGCGGCAGATGCCTTGAGCTCAGCCCGCTTGACTGCATACTGTGTAAAAAATATACAGAAGGGCAACAAAAAATGTAGTGCAGTCTCAAGATTATAAAATTACGAAGATAATGTGTGTGGTTGTTAGGTAGTTGTGTAAGTGGGTGTAACTTGCAGTTTCATCAAATGTAATTTTTAGTATTTATACCAACTTATGCTTGTATCAAATATCTAAGACATTGCGAAACAAGCGCAGGAATACAGTTCTCTTACAATAAAAAGCTAGTACAAGAAAAAAGTTTGAACCAAGCATTCGTATTTTTTACTTATTTAATTTCTGGAACAATACTATCTGTGAGTAATACTTCTGAGTAATGTTCTCCTTCTGAGTTTTATTTCTTGTTGGAACTGCTTACTCGTACAATATACACCTCGCTTTAAATACCGCCACTAATTAATGTACTGGCTCGTTTAGTGCGGAATAAAATGACGATTGCTTTTTATTTGACTTGTTAAGTGATATTTCGTCACTTATATACGAGTTAGTATGAAAATTCGAGAATTGTCGTGTTTTCGTAGTAGCTAAATGGTATATAGAGCATGAAGCATCGTTCGGTGTTTTTACAGTATAATGATACGTTTACAGAGATCTTACGTGTAAACACTAGCTTGGCGTTGGTTATAGTAGGTAGATTTTACTGTTTGTTGTGAGATTGAACGTTCTAGAAACCTATTCAGCACATGCAGAATTAAGTTTTGGTATATTATTCTCTAAAAAAAATTAAAAAAGAATTTTAATATTCCTTGCCTGCTATACACAATACGGAGTATTATAAGTGAATACATAATGGGCAATATGGGCATAAATCGTAAACTTGACTAGTCTTGACTGGTCTATGTAACAATTTCGTAACCTAATTATCAGTGATTAAACTCTTTAGAGTTAACTACAAAGAAAAATAAAGTGAATCAAACAAATAATTAAAAAAGGAGTTTCTATTTTAAATCATTTTCAAAATAAGAACATTTATTTTACAAACAATATATTGATCAATCCTTAGGATCAATCATCATTCGGCACCGGAAAAACGTTATCGATCTAAATTAAAACATTTGAAAATAAACTTTTCGGTTAGGCCCGAATCACGTGTTATTGAAAACGACTGCTATACCCAAACAAAGTTTTGATTGTGTTACGGGACCCATTGTTAAACTAGGACCAACTTTTGATTGAGCGCCAATTAAAAAAATTTAACGTCGGACACGACAAAAAACGCCAGTCAAAATTGCCAAAGCCATGTCAGTTGTGAATAACAAAAATAAAAATACAAATGCAGGAATATGAATACTAGTTAATCCGTAAAGGCCTTCGTAGTATCAAAAATAATTAACGGATTATACAGACAAAAATGGAGAAGCGCTTAAAAACGTTTGATGCGTGGCTCTGATTTTTTTCCGTTTGAACTAAATGCATACTCTCAAATATTGCTTTTATACTCAACAAAAAGCCGTATAGGTGCAAGTTAAACTCGTGAGGGTTCAGTATGATTGAGAATTGTCCAGTTATTATAAATACCACTGACTTCTTAAAGGTTATGCTGTAATTCATAGGTAAAGAACAATCGGTCAGACTCTCTACTAAATTCAGAATACAATATGCTTTCAAAGAGAATTAATTCCCTTTAACGAATACCTAGACTAAACAACAATGACTAGTGTCAACAAAAAAATAATATAAGATAGTTTAAATAAAAAATATTTTTAAAGGTATAAAACTTCTACGCAGACGTGTTTCGTGGAACTTGAGCTCATCAGTTATTAAAAGCAAAGAAATCAAACTTCTCACAGCGTACAATCAACCACATGAGAAGATTGACAAGGTAAAGAGAACGAATTACAAAAATCGACCTTATCACCTCGAAATAAGGGCGATATTTATATGGAATGTTTTAGCGCTAATGTGTGGTAGAGTGACTGAGAGTGACGGTGAAACACTGTCACGTGTTATGCAAATCATGGTGGATAAGTTACTCGGAGTTCGTCACCCGCCTTTCGGGACTTACTTTGGTAGGGTAACCAAGTATTATCAGATAGTATTTTATTTTCTAAAGATAAATATAAACAGCAGCTATATTAATGTTTACGAAAAATCTGCAAATCCTCAGTCCTCAAGTTTAATTTATAATTAATTTAAACTTTTATCTAAAAAAATTGTATATGTATAGGTTTTTAACTTTAGGTTAGGTAAGGTTTAAGTAAAACTTTATTTTCATAATTCAATAATTAGTTTTCAGCTAAGTTTGAAAGAAATTATAGTTTCTTAAACTTCACTACCAGAAAAGTCATAAAAGTTACCAACATTATATTAAATGGAAGAACCTTTTCATTCCCAATACTATTTTACTCTAATTCTTAAAGATAAGCTACTAATGTAAGACCAAAAACGGAATATCTAAGAAATAAAATAAAATATGGGCACCGTAATGTATGAGAAAGTTTTAAGTCAGAGGCTTTAAAAATTCAAAGGCCAACCTGACATCAGTGTCGAACCCCTATTAACATTAAGAAAGTCACTTTCACGATATTCCACATAAAAAAACTTTATACTATTCTTTAGAATTCGATACTGAAGATTCTTTAAATGTGAATGGAGGTCGTATTGCGTATCTTGCAAAAGCAAAACGATAACAATTGACAGCGATATTTGTACAATTATTGCTGTAAATTGTTAATTTGTGTGACGTTGTCGCAATTCAACAACAATGTTTGCAAATTTTGCTTCACTTTTGCAAGATACGTAATTCCACCTTTAAACCGTTTGGGTTCATGAACGGATTTACGAAAAGGTTCGGATTTCGGTAAAACGTTCCGTATTTAAAGAGTTTCCAAGAGTTTAACAGTATTTTGTGACAACTGTAAATGTGCTTAAATTGTAGCGATAAATGTCCAAACAAAATCTATGTAGCTCTGTGATTATAAAGTACCTTAAGCGTGCTTTTTACAACGCAGTAACGTAATATCACTCGCATAATTAAAATCACATTTGAATTCCCTATGGTTACTCTACTTATCTATATTTATATGGAATACTTTACCAAATGACTACAAAAATTTGATGACATTGTAAAATATAAATTAACTTACCTAGTACGTTGGAGTTTAGGTCGTGTCCCTGAATCTTATTAAACTAAAGCTTGTTATAGCTTTAGATTGTTGTAAGGTAACTGAGCTTAAACAAAAAAAAAATGAGTGCTACGAACTATCCCAGTAACTTGTGTTGGCTTATTTAACTTAAGAAAATAAACTCTTCCGTGATTAGTATAATATTTTTTGCTAAATAAACCCTTATGGCTTTCTATCGCTAATACATTAATTAACTTAAATCAAAGCTGACCTTTTCATTCCAACCTCTAAGACGCTACAATAGAACACTAGTTTCTTGCCTCTAACAAAAAAGGCATGTGCACAAGACCGGGAATCCTGTTTTTTTATCAAACACCTTTGTCCTTAGAGTAGCAGACCGTGAACACATGTCTTAGTCGCGTGCCTTACGCGAGCCGCTTTTTGTTAAATAATCCAGAAAAAAGACGAGCTGGGGTCAATGTGATGAAATTAATTGTTCATGGTGGTGAGCATACATTTTTATGAGTTTGAATTGAGTAGGTTCTAGGTGAGTGTTTACCTGTTATAAATAGAACTTTATTAATGCTACTACTAAAAACTCGATGTGCTGTGATTACTTACTCATTTTTTTCTTGTATTTTAAATTGCCATGGTTTTGCTACTTAAATTCTAGTTACATATATAGGTCTACCGTTCATCATCATCTCCCGAGCCTTTTCCCAACTATGTTGGGGTCGGCTACCAGTCTTACCGGATTCAGCTGAATACCGTATTTTACATGGAGCGACTGCCTATCTGACCTCCACAACCCATTTTACTGGGAAGCACAGTATCCCATAGTAAGACTGGTTGTCAGAATTGACTTAACGATTGCCAAAGATCAACGTATGACAGTCGGGACCTACGGGTCAACGTGCTATCCAAGGCACGGAGGGGTCTCGGTATGTTTTAGAAATGGTCACCCATCCACGGACCAACCGCAGCGAGCGCGGCTTAACCTGTATTATCGGTCAAACCGTACGGCTTACACTTAGCCACGAGCCCCTCATATATAGGTCTACCTTTAAATATAGAAAAAGAAAGGAGCACAAACATAACAATCAAATAAGTTAATCCATGCCATAGTTCACAAAAAGAGTAGGAAATATTTTCAAGATCACATCTTCAATCAAAAGAACACCATCTAGTTATAACACATTGGCTATAAGTTTGGTTATTAATACCCTATACACGCACAAACCATCACAATCTTGCATCATAAAGATGAACTCAGCGTTACCCATCTGTTTAGCGACCGCAGAATGCACCGCATCCGAGCTGACTCCGGAAGGAGCTGGCGTTGTGAGGCTTCCAGTGACGTCACCTGCACTTCACTGCTACCTCACATGCCTTTACTGCTAAGAGCACTGTAGATTGTGTGTACTTGTAAGGCGTCAGAACATCAAAAATATGCTGTTTGGTTGTTGGTACTGAATAAACATGAAAAGTAATTTTTGAGGTGTTTTTTGTTCATATGTAGTACGAAATTCGTTTGCCACCCGAAGCGTCTTACACAAACAAATAGGTTTAAATAAAATAAATTGATTCCAGTCAAATCTAAATCTGATGGATTCTGACCTACCTAGCAGGAGCTAAACATAGGAAAGTTAAAAATTCTTAAGTTTTGAATTTAAAATTGAAAGGATGACAATTTTCCATGATTTTTATAGGCACATAAGTAACAGCTATACAAACACATACCCACACGTCTTTAAACATAATTCGCTACCTTATTTCCTTCTTTCTATTCGCCGAATATACGCGCATAGTTAATGACATCCTAAAAACATACATAACATAACATACCATCACGCCTGTATCCCCGAAGGGTTAGGCAGAGGTGTACCAATGTACACCCACAGTTCGCCGGTATGTTTAGGTCCCATGTAATAGGGGGCGAGCCTATTGCCACTAACCGGGCACAAATCCAAACTCCGACCTGCTACTGAGAATTTATAGAAAAACCCAATAACACCTTGGTCGACTTGGGAATCGAACCCAAGACCTCTAGCGTAGCAGTTGCGCTTAGAACCACTAGGCCAACGAGGCAGTCATGACATCCTAAGGCTTATTATATGCAGATACACATCCGCTGTGGAAGGAAGTGCTAATTCTTTCCTTTGAGAGGCCTCTGCTCTAATGGGTGAATGTCAATTGAATGACTATTACGAAGTATGGTCCTTGGATCTTTTGAATATTACCTTGGGAGTAATAAATGCATCTTAGTATTACTGTCTTCATAAAGGCTTTGTACGAAATCAGTTACTCTGCGGATCTAAGAACAACACACATAATAATTTAGCTTATTTACAGTTTTCAGGAATGACCCTAATCGTAATAATTTCTACTATACTTAATATATAGCAAGAGATCCCGATCAACACACTTTGTATAACAAATAGTTTACATGAAAATGCAAAACACATCAAGTATCTTCAACTTAATATAACATGCAATAGTACAAGCAAACGATAAACATGCACCTTCCAATTTAATGTGCTATACTTAAAGGTCTTAAAATAACACCAGCTGAACAAAGCATAAAAACTTAAGACAATGGGCAAAGAACAATACCGCCAACAGTTACCCACTGTCGCTACTATCAGCGGTTTAATAGACTGCGCACGAGTCGGTCACACTTCATGACTCCGATACAGATGTCCTATACCCGTCCCGCTCACACCTACGCAAAAAGAGGGGTTCAATATCACTGTCTCTTTCCTCACATGTGATTAATTCGAGAACACGTGCCGGAAGGTGAGTGTTTAAATATTCACGATGGATGAATAAATTCGAATTATAAAAATAATTATTATTAAAAATTAAAAAAACACGCCTGCCATGTAAAAAAAAATAAAAACAAGTCAAATATTTGCAGTCGGGGTCAGTTACTTGGAACAATTCATTACAGGTCCCCCGACTGCAAATATTTGACTTGTTTTTATTTTTTTTTACATGGCAGGCGTGTTTTTTTAATTTTTAATAATAATTATTTTTATTTAATACCTTTTTTGTGAACAACATAAAAGCATGACACAACACAAAAAAAAATTTCGTTCGGAACCCTTTGCAGGCGATTTCGACTCACACTTGACCATTTTTTAATGTCCACATAGCCTATGTCACTCGGGATAACTCAAAGCTTTTAATGATACCACAAACATTGAAATCGGTCAAGCCTTTTAGAAGTTATGGTGGAATAAAGAAACTCACAAACATACATACCTACATACATACATACCTACATACATGAACCCTGAAAACATAACACTCCTTTTTGGGCAGTCGTGTAATAAAACGGATCTTCCCTTTATAGGGACGTGGTGTTCAATTATAGTGACATTATCGGTAATTATGTGACGTTAATATGAAATTGTAAGTTTTGTTATTGTTAATCGCAAAACATAAGCAACATTTAGTACGTAGATCATTATTTGTTATATTAAAATAGAATGAAAAATATATATTTTGTGGTTAATATCCGGTCATACTATAAACTTCGTTTCTTGTACAACCGGTGTATTTGAAGTGGTTGGAAATAATTTTACGAAAATTTTAAATGTGAATGTGATGATAAAACGAATACTTATGTAATAAGGCTCTGTAATGAGCATTATAATACTGTTATGTTTAACAACCAACTTCACATAAATTGCTAAGCTTATGTTTTTCTTTGGACTACTATACACTATTCTACATTATACAGTTCATATACACTCACATTTATTTATATATTTTTTTTTCTGAACACATCAGCATTATCTTCGAGTCATAGCATAAACTGTACTAACATACCTAGTTACACACCGTGACGGGGGTGGCCACCGAAGCGATGCGCAAGAGCAACGGCCTGTGCAATACTTGCTGAGTCTTTCTTGCTTAACATGTTGTTTGCTGTTATTATGGCAAGAATTGTGAGGTTTTGTGGGGTACTACGTACTGGTTTCCACATATGCTGTTTTGGATACTTAATTCGCCTATTGTTTGGTTGTTGCATTAAGAAAATCGGTAAATTAAGTATTTTTACTTCCTATTCCATTGCTGAAGACCCCAAAAGGTATCTTTTTATATTTTATTTTCATTATTAGAACTGATATGAAAAATAAGAACACCTAGGATCTTACTTAGCTATCCACACCATTGGTCCTGCCGACACTAGTTCTGGAAAATAGATAGTAATACGTTTCAGTTGGCTGTAGGAGTGTAGATCTATCAGGTCTATTTAACCATTTCCCTGTCCCATGAGTCACATATAAACATTTCCATTGTTTAACTATTGTGTCTAATGGCGGGACAGTTAAGTTGTTAAAATAAATTTTAGTAGTTTCCTATAAAACTTTCAAAATACGATAAAGAAAAGTCATATTCATACTTCCCTGATTTAAATCCGCAAGCAAAATGAATATTAAACCATTTCTTGAACCTAAAACTTCAATATAGGAAACCATATTAGTATTCCTTTAAAGTAACCATTGACATCGCTTTCTAAGAATACAAAATTTCGTCCGCATAGTATTGGAAATAGAATTTAAACCTTTGAATTCGAGCTTCGATATCGGTACTTAAAGACGTCATAATTTAATGTCTGTGTGGCGCTGTGCCAACATCGCCTGGTATATTGCCACTTATATCGCAATTTACTCATTCTTAGCGCGAAATCTGTTGTCCGAGGTGCTGACTTGGCACTTTCGAATAGGTCCTTCATGGTTCTATATTTAATATGGTGAAATATTTTGATTATAGAGAAAAAAAACAGGAATTATGAAATCTGGTATTGAAGTACAAAAGTTAGCGCGATGAGTAATTTAAAGGCAGTTAGCATCTATGACGCTAATTAAGTGAAAAAAATCGCTAAAGCATATACTGAGATGGACACAGTAGGAACTTATAATTTACATTGATGAACATCCGATTTTTCGACACCGCCGAAACCTACCAAAACCGTAATCATAGTGGACGAGCGACACCGACCTTCAGTCATTTCCAAAATTAAACAAACATGACTAAAACCAAAAGAAAAAACACATACACG
The DNA here is from genome assembly GCA_905475315.1 of Autographa pulchrina. Classification (NCBI taxonomy): domain Eukaryota; kingdom Metazoa; phylum Arthropoda; class Insecta; order Lepidoptera; family Noctuidae; genus Autographa; species Autographa pulchrina. The sequence goes on along the minus strand of FR997771.1, from coordinate 11,696,920 downwards.
TGTTTTTTAGGAAAAAGTCGAGCAACATTTTCAAATCCGGACTGGCCACCACAAAATAAGAATAATAAAAAAATCCTTTGACATTCCCCTCTCACATCAAACGTATATTTTTAATTCCCTTTGTGGACGCAAATATACTGAAGATAGTGTAATGAGTCCGTCTGTACAATGGTACTATTGTCACGGTTGCTAACTCAGATAATATGGAGCCGGTGGATGCAATATGGTGAGGGCAGACGGTAACTTTCTGTGATATGCACACTCCAATGAACTGACAACTTGTTTTAATAAAACTCTCTGTTTATCTTTCCAGTTATGAGAGTGAACACCCTTTTTATGTTGTGAGGGAATTAGATATATTAGAAGATTCTTTTAAGTCATTGAAAAATACAAAGATTAATCAAAATTCAAATTCACATTTTACTTTCGTCTTGTTTTATGGCAGCATTATGTTTACAAACATTATCGAGTCAAAGTCCCGAAATTAATTTCTCTGAGATTTAAACAAATTAGGTGAACCTTAATAAATTAATTTTCTAACGCCGTACAATTTCGTTAATATACAGCAAAAACGGTTTCCAATAATAACAACACTGAAATATTTGACGTAAAAACAGGCGAGGAGCTCAAAGGCATCCCCGGAATTGATAGGAAACCACGAAACAATATTCCGGTGGACTCCTCCGTCGATAATATGATGTTTCCGCTAGAACGGCAGCCTAATGCGTTCTCCCGGAATCCCTTCAATTTTGTGCCAGATTATTTTGGGTAAAAATAAAAATCTTTTATACAAATATCGATGAAACAGATTTCCGTTTACTTTGTTTTCAAGCTTGAAGTGTCAAAGTAGGAATATTAAATAACATTAAACACGAAAAGCGGATTAAATAAACTGTCGTTACGCAGAAATAGTTCAAAAGACTACAAATAAAGTGTATGATCAAAATACGTTCAGAAACCATACTACGTTAAATAAATAAAAACTATATTTAGGGAGTGAATAAAATAATTTTATTGGTTCTATTGATGCCGCCTAAAGTTAACTCGGAACATGACAGGTGCGTACCGATCATCCGAACCAATTGGCTGGGTATTTATAAAACCCAGCGGGTTTGACCACTGACGCGCGAAGGTCCCTGGGGTGCTGCGGCATCCCGTTAATATTGATTTTGCCAATACCACGGAATGTTTTAATTTTTTGTCCTGCCTCATCGGAATTTTAGCCATCCGGGACACAATCCAGTTATCATGTTTCGTAGCTTGTCGAGATAAATTGGCCTTATTTTTTGGGAAATTATATTTGATAAAAATTTACCTACATCAAGAGTTTTTTGAAGTAAAATATTCGACTACATTTCTACATGCCCAAACTAATTGGTTACTCGAATTGGAAATGTCAACAACTTACTGATCCTCTGGGTTTTACTTGTTATGTGATATCATGATTAGAATTAAAAAAAAAACACTTTGGATTAAGATTAGTGTTTTAAAATTACTTTCTTGTTTCAGGCGTTCACTCAGTTCGCATCATCAACATTCGAGTTCCGGACGTGATTCAATACGGAACTAAAGACTCTGTCACACTGGACTGTGATTTCGTCACCAACAATGTCACTGGTCTAGTTGTCAAGTGGTTTTACATGGACAAGACGCAACCTGTATACCAATGGATACCACCTCAGAAACCTCAAGCATTAGGCATCTTAAGAAATAAGGTAACAAACTATGTAATGAAAAAATCTAACATAAGATACCATCACGCCTGTATCCCCGAAGGGTTAGGCAGAGGTGTACCAATGTACACCAACAGTTAGCCGGTATGTTTAGGTCCCATGTAATAGGAGGCGAGCCTATTGCCACTAACCGGGCACAAATCCAAACTCCTACCTGCTACTGAGAATTTCATAGAAAAACCCAATAACACTTTGGTCGACTTGGGAATCGAACCCAAGACCTCTAGCGTAGCAGTCGCGCTTAGAACCACTAGGCCAACGAGGCAGTTGAAAAAATCTAGTACTCTCAAATAGTCAATGCTATCATGACAAGTAGTAGAGATGAATGGAATCTAATTAAGCTTTGCGCCGACTCCAAATAAGGCATGAAAATTATGATTAGCCTTAAATAAAGAAACGGGTGCAATGGTTTAGAATGATTTGATCTTACAATGCAGTCGAAGTAATCGAATATGTGACTTAAATATTCATAAAATTGCACCTTAAGTACTCTAAGCGATTTCCAGAAAACTATGCATGACCTTAACACTGTTCTTCCAGGTGGATCTCTCATACAAAGTGTCCCACAACCCGTACACGCAGCATCGCGCTCTCCGCATCACGTCACTATTACCAGAGCTGACTGGCAACTACACTTGTGTGGTGTCTACCTTCCTGGCAGAAGATGAGAAGACCAGGCCAATGACTATATTTGGTAAGTTGACTTTGTGAATGATGTCAGAATTTTAAGTTACGTATATAGCTATCTTAACATATATCCTATTGCTAAGTTCCCTTTAGCACTTTAAGTGTTTTACATCAGCGATCTTGTTTCTTAAGCTTACAATTTACCTACTCTTTCATTAAATCAAACACACGCATTAAAAAACTTAAGCACTGGCAAAACAGTCAGTAGTTTTTGAGCAATAGTAATATAAATATAATAACAGAATTATTTCTCACTTAGCTCATATTTATTTTCTGATCCAATTGAAAATTCTCTTCAATCAAAAAACAAAAGAAAAATAGATGTTCGTACAAAAGTTAAACCTTCTAAATTCAACAATAACAAAGTATTCCGCTTGAAATCGAACAGGAAATTACAGTCTATTAATTATTGGCAGAACACAAATGAAATGCACCATACAATACATTATAATAACGAACGGTGTTAATCGTGAAACGGTAGCCACTGCCGCAACAATATGCTTTGTGAGTTGAGACTAAACGGAAATTACTTCGCACAAGTTTATCTGCAGGTGCATCCAGTTAGAGAGAACTCATTATTACATAGTTTGCTACCTATTACTGCGCAGACCGTGCTGATTTGGAAATGAATAAACTTCTTTAATATTTTAGAGTTTTATTGGCAAGTTTAGGATTTAAGGAAATTCTGAAAGCTCAGATCTTTTTTAACACCAATCCGTGTGCAAAGTGTGATAACGAGCGTGATATATTTAAAATAGTAGAAGAAACTTATCGGATCAATTACAAAGAAACAGTCACATAATACGTAGATGATTTAAAGTAAAGGGAATCTCGATAATACATTAGATAAAAATAAGGGCGATCAACCACATTTCAGCGAAATACATTAGTTTCTATTCAAAAAGTCCTTTATCACAAAAACGCATTGCACTATTCAAGGAAAATAATGAAATGAATATGCATTACACAACAAAATTCAGAAAATTTCCTTAAAACTCTATTGTAGAATTTTCAAGCGAAACTACGGTTTTAATAAAAGCTAACTTTAAGTATATTACGAACAACGTCGGACTAAAAGTCAAAGAAAGCAAGCTAATGGAATACAAATGGCTGTTTTGCTTATATTAGAAAATCCATCAATATTTGAAGCAACAGTACTGTGGCCATGGCATTATCATAAAACTGGAAGCGACGCAGACGGCGCGTTTGAATAGCACGAGGCGTGCTCGAAATTTCAATGTAATCATTATTTATTCAGCCACTTTTAAGTTTGCTTTTATTTTTACGCTTAAATTAACAAATAGAAAGGATAATCTGTGCTTTGTTGTATAAAACATCATTTAAGTTTAGGATTAGTAACGATGCGTCCGAAAACGAGGCAAGTTTTCTTTTCTTATAAATAATAATAAATAAATAAATGTAAACATCACATACAATGCTCTGAACCCAAAGTAAGTAGCTATTTAATTTTTGACGGGCCTGTTGGTCTAGTGGTTAGTGACCCTGACTGCTATACCGGAGGTCGTGGGTTCGATTCCCGCCCAGGACAAATGTTTGTGTGATGAGCATGATCATTTGTTCTGGTTGTCTGGGTGTAATTTATCTATAATATGTATGTATTTAGAAATATATAAGTATGTTTATCAGTTGTCTGGTTACCATAACACAAGCTCTGCTTAGCTTGGGATCAGATAACCGTGAGTGAGTTGTCCCAGGATATTATTATTATTATTATTTAGCACTTGTGTTATGGAATTCAGAAACAACGAAGGTACCACAAACACCCAGACACGAGGCAATGTAGAAAAGTGAGTTTCTACATTGACCCGTCGGCCGTCCGGGGATCGAACCCGGGACCTCAGAGCTAGCGACACCTTGAAAACCGGTGTGTACGCCACTCGACCACGGAGGTCGTCGAGTCGTCTTATTATCATCAGTAGTAGTATTTACATCCTTTTGGCTATAGGCATGAACTATATTACTTAAACTAGTGAGATGTCTATTCCATAGAATCTAAGTCTGTGTAGGTACAATAGGAGCAGTATCCATTACCGTTCGCGTGATCATAGACAGTAGATATTGTATTCCTAAAACAGTTCGTTCGTGAACAAACATCGGAACTTGACGACATTTACATTATAGAAACGAGGGATATCAAGGATGTTTAGTATTAAAACGACTAATTTTATGACGTAGTATAGTTTAGTACATTATTAAACATGTGTATTTATAGGTCAAGTATAGTACCAGACCGTTCGTGCTGAAGAGCAAAGACTTTTTTTAAATAGATATAATTGATTGCACATAACTAAATGTAAAAACCCCGACTTCAATAAAAAAAGGACACCTACTGGATTAAGTTTGATGAAATTTGAACCACAGACGATTTTTTGAAATCGGTTTCCACATCGTAAATATCGCGTAACATACAAACAAAAAAAATACTCACGAATTGAGAACCTCCTCTTTTTGAAGTCGGTTGAAAAGAAAGAGCTTTATTTACTACTTTCTCTCAGCATGTTGGTAACTTTAATTGATTTGCCATTAATTAGTTTAATTATGTAGGTAAATAATATACATATTCTGTTTTCACATGTCTATGTAATACGACGAGTTCGAAAAATTTAATATCAATTTAACGCCAGCCCATCCTTTGTTATTTGAATGGCATTTATTATTCAAATTGCAAATCGGAATAAAATTTATTTCAATCAGTCTGATGTTTTTATAAATCCAGCTAAATAAAAAATGATTTTGCCTATCTATGATATTAGCTATGCGTTATTGGATAAATTTGTTAAGCCAGTGCACGAACCTTTATGACGTTTAATAAGTATTTTTTCATTTGCTTCATTATTTTTTCATTGATATTTATAAATTTCTAGAGATTAAATCGAGATCCTACGTAGCATAAGAAGATATCGCTAGTAAAGTATTTAAGGTTGTAGCAAATTAAAAAAAAAAACTTATATTTCTTCAATCTGTAATAGTGCACCTATTTCATAAACCGTTTACAAAATTTAGAGTTATATTTCTTAAGAAAAATGAATTTTATTTACTGCTACCCAAAACAACAAAGATTGCTACCCTGTTTGTAAGCTATAAAGGCTGTGTTTGATGAAAATATTTTTATTTGCAGTGCCTGAGACGAAATTCGATATGATTCAAGACCGACTGGATGACAAATACCTGAATATTATATGTTCAGTTGAAGGCGTCTATCCTAAGCCGGAGTTAGTCATCTTAGCTGGAAATAGGTAAGTTTCATACAAAATTATGTTTAAACCTTACATAAGTACACACATACACACGTACAATCACACAAGTACATAATTAAGATCAATTTCTGAGCTAAACTCTAGAACTATATATCATATCTATATCACACCTATCCAACAATATTTGACGTTCTTTTCTCTAATCTTATTCATCCAAGTCTGGCACAAAATTCAATGTAACACATCACCCAAAACCTTATGTATCAACTCCAAAACATATTCACACATAACCGGTTATAACCAACCTCACAGACTTGGGAACCAAATCATGCATCCTCTAATGAAAGCCTCCAATCGATTCGGAGGATCAAAACTCAAAGGCTTACACCGCTTTTGTATGTCACAGAACTTGAGTTACGATGCTACGCTAAATTGAACCTTGAGGTGTATAGTGATAGGTTTATTCCTATTCTATGAATATGGTGGAGTGGAATTAACTATAGCTGCAGTAACAGGAGTTGTGGGGAGTATATTTAAATAAGCTCTGTTTAATATGCTATTAACATTTTCCTTTACTTTATTAATGTCATAGATAAAACAGGTTATTTTCATTTACTTTTTGCAATAAAATAACTAAAGATTATTTCGAAACGATGATTGGAAGATTTCATATTTAAAATGGGTTTTATTCCTTTGTTTTTCAAATGTGAAACTGTTTACCGATTTTTAATAAAATTTAGACGGCATTGAATATGCAAAACCATTTTTGTTTTCGGGCGAGAAAAATAAGATTCGGCAAAAATATTGACGAATTTCTGTTTCACAAGAAAAAGTTCTGGAAAACAGAAATCGGGTCCAATATGATGTAGTAGAGAATAAATTCCAATGAATTGGTTGGAATGGGGCACAACGGCTGAAACTTCCGGACATCCGATTGGTTCGTGAATAATACCGGATACGATCACTTGAACGTTCCTCAATCTGGAAACATAAGGAAATAAATTGTGTATGGAACTGTTTCATCCGAAAGGCTTTCGGAAACTTGGTACAGTAAATAATCTTCAGTGTGCGTATCATCTGTATGCTGATGATCTTCAGGTTTACACTCAGGCACGGCCGGAGGTTTTGCATACAGCCATTGACAGGCTTAATAGGGATTTAGCTGAAATAAATCGATGGTCTAACCAATTTGGGGTGTCAGTTAATCCGACGAAGTGTCAGGCTATTCTCGTAGGTAGTCCTCTAATGGTGGGTAAGGCGGATATTGTTAACCTTCCCCCGGTTTTGCTGGATGGTGTTGCGATTCCGCTTAGCTCCAATGTCAAGAATCTCGGACTATATTTGGACACTAAGTTGGCGAACGCAGGTTGCCAGTGTTAGTAAGCGGGTAATGGGAACTTTGCGCCATCTCAACCGGTTGAGAAACTTTTTGCCGCCGAAGACCAAAGCAATGCTTGTGCAGGCCCTAATATTCCCCATAATTGACTATGGTGACGTGTGTTACTACGACCTCAATTCGGACTTGCTCAGCAAACTTGATCGACTCATTAACAATTGCATAAGATTTGTGTTTAACCTGCGGAAGTACGATCATGTTTCTGAGTATAGGACCGAATTGAAATGGATGCCCATTCGCCAGAGGAGATCGCTACGTGCTTTAACGACCCTTTTCTTCTTACTCAACTCTCCCACTCCCCCCTCGTATCTGATTCCTCATTTTCAATACCGATGTTCCGGTCACTCTAAACATCTCCTCTCTTCTCACAATCTTCTTCTTCACTGTCCTTCTCATACTTCCGACACTATCCACTCTTCTTTCCATATCCAAGCTATCCTTTTGTGGAATGCTTTGCCTTTGGAAATCAGGAAGTCCACTACTAAGCAATCTTTTAAAACTGCTGTTCGGAAATTTATCTTTAAGAAAATGGCAGAATTATCATCATGATTGTTTGTATGTTTATTACATATATATATTTATTTATATATTTGTATGTATGTATGTTAAATATTCGTGTATGGATATTTATGTAGGTATATATTATTAAGTAAATATAAGTAGTGTTCAGTTTATAATATTTTACTTCAGTAACTGTTTTTTTCGACTGAATGCACCTACCATGTTATCTCTGCATCACCTTAAGGTTGACTGGAAAGAATGCCTGTGGCATTAAGTCCGCCTATGTACACATTTGTTGCATAAAGTTTAAATAAATAAATAATATTTCCTGGTTTATGTATATACACAAGCAATATATTACCTTATTTTTTAAAAACAAGACAATAATATAAGGATCCATTTTTTTCATTACTCCTAGAATCAGCTGAATATTATCCACAGTTAAACTACAATAATTGTGTTTGAAAATTTGTCATCTTTAAGATCTATGACAGACATAGGGTATTTCATCCAGTTGTATTGATCAAAATCTAATTAGTACCGCAAATTACGTTCATTATGCAGTTCTAACTCCCAGCGTGTATTTCAGCTGTAGTAAATCCACGTCCAAATCCAAAATAACCATCCAAATGTTTACTCACCTTAGAATTTTAGACTGAATAATTTGGATGCTCCGCGAAAGTTGGCTAACAACCTCGACATCGGGCTTGCGATCACATACCCACCCGAGTGGATTTAGTTTGTCGTCCCGGTATTACCTCAATTCAGTAATTCTTGTACGGAATCATATGGAAGCCTCCCTTTAATCTTGGTTTACGTTGCTCTAATATTTATGTAATGTATTTATTTTCTTTCGCAATGTTTTCTGAGGTAGTCGTTTTTTTGTTTTTTGATGTAGCTTGTCGAGTTTTATTTTGATTGATACATTCGAAATGTTTCATGAGAATGTTATTATAAAATGTTACAAAACGCTGTTTATTACTTTTAACGTCAATAAAATCATAATATATTTTTGTCCAATCTGCTGAACTGATAAAGATTGCATTGAATTCTTACTTCGTTTACTCAGAACCTTTTAAAAACATGTCAGTCCGATAACACCTAAATATCAACATACTTCAACCATCTAAAAGGCAGTTGTGTGACTGCCTGTCTGACACCCATACTCGACAACCTATTTTACTAGGTAACACAGAATCCTATAGTAACACAATCTGAAACATAAACAACAAGTATTTAACTAAAAATAATCTCATTCAAAAATCGAATGTCATCCTCAGACCGCTGAACGTCAAGTCGTCGATCAAGATCATAGATGGTCGCTACACGGCCCTAACGAGTTCCGTCGTGAGGATAGACTCCTTGCCGCCCACGGTGGAGATCCTGTGCGACATGACGGTCCCGCTCGCCAACTATTACAGCAGGAAGAGGGATCTGTTTTATAGAGGTGAGTGGAATATTACAGTTATCACGGTCTTGATGTAGTTCTAATTTGAAAGACATTATAGATTTAGCTTGAACAAGAGGCGTGACTGTTTCACACCACATTTCTATGCAAATGATATAAATTGCGAGGTACAAGGGAATCCAAATTGATTGTACTATTTTTAATACAGGCTCACAATAAAATGCCAAGAAGCTTTGTATTCGAAGACTTTGAACTTAAAGATATTAAATTTATGCAATAGTCAAAATATGGAAAACGCAGTAAAGTTAGAACGTTTAGAAAATTATCTCAGTGAGTAGGTTAGTATTTACATGTATAACTAACTCCTTTTCATTTTAATATTTCTCGGCAACATATTGTAAGACACCAGATTACACTCCCCAAAACCACCTGGCAAAGACATTGTAATTGTCAGCTGTGAATAATCACAAAGGTTATTTTTTTTTCCAAGAGAAGTAAGAGAGATTAATTCATATTTTTACGCTTTCAGATCCACCGCCATCTTCTTCAGAAATACCTAACTCGGAACTGAATGCTCCGGATTCAGGTAATTTTTAGTTCATTTTCTTTTTGAGGATAAGTATAAATGAACCTCGTGACTTTAATTTTCTATACTAATTTAGGTTACACGTAATTTGATTGGTTGGCAATTTAACATACTGTCATATGACGTATATGACGGGCCTGTTGGTCTAGTGGTTAGTGACCCTGACTGCTATACCGGAGGTCGTGGGTTCGATCCCCACCTAGGACAAATGTTTGTGTGATGAACACGATCATTTGTTCTGGTTGCCTGGGTGTAATTTATCTATAATATGTATGTATTTAGAAATATATAAGTATGTTTATCAGTTGTCTGGTTACCATAAAACAAGCTCTGCTTAGCTTGGGATCAGATAACCGTGTGTGAGTTGTCCCGGAATATTATTATTATTTTATAAAATAATATGATTTATAACGTTTGTTTCGCTAACAAATTATGATAAGAATTTAATTAGAATAATGATTAGGTTAATAGGTTTATTTATAAACATTGTGCTTTAGTTAAATAAACATGCAACATTGCTTGTAATTGGTTTTTCAAAAAATTTCTGATCCAATATACCCTTTCACACATAGCATATTTAATCAGTTTTTGATAACATATTCTCTCTATTACAGGTCACGTCTCTGTGTCTACCACCATTCTTCTAGTTACATCAACAATCATCAGCTTACTTCGATTACATGCAACTTGACGGGAAAATCAAGTCAAAAACCTTATATGTTTTGTGAGAAGTTTTAAGACACTGGAATAATGGTGCAATGCAAAAGTGTCGAGTTTTTTTTTAAAAAGAAGGTGATTTAAAATAGCTTGGTCACCAAAGTATGTAATTTAGTCAAGTGTTTTTATGTCAAAGTTTTGAACCATTGATATTGTGCAGTATATTTAATTTAATATTATCTCTTAAAAGTTAAATGAGAAGCATTAACTAATATATTGTTTTTCGAATTGTTTAATTCATTTACGTTTGAAATACAGAGATCTGAGCTATAAAACCAAGTTGTTAAGTTAAATAATACCCTAATATATTCTTCTATAGATTTTATGAGAAATAATTGTCTTATTAATTAATAAAATGCCTTGAAAAATGTGGATCGAATTGTCTTCAATTTGCTGGTTTTATACTAGATAGATATGTATTACAAATCAAAATATCATCGAACTAAGTTAAATGTAAATGCAGCTAATATATAAATATTTTTGCTAAACGTGTATGTTTTATAAAAACGTGTTTTTGTGTGTATCAAACACAATCTTACAATACAATATTTTTTCTTCCACCAGAAATTGTATGTCTTCTGGTTGCCAGAATTATAAAGACTTAACGAGACTATTAAATCTTTTTACTACTGAATTTAACAATTATTATAGTAAGTTTATGATTAAAGTAAGTTAGTATAATATATTACTTTTATACATAGAAATGTTTTAAACATTCCAAAGATAAGTTTAATCTAGTCTTAAAATAAACAACACTCAAAGTATATGTCTATGCGTTTTATTAAACTAACCTTCAAACTATAATATATCAATGTAATTTTATTGAATGTATTCATAAATTGGTAAATTTATTTATTTTAAATTGGTAAAAAACCTTTTTTATTTTAAAAAATGTTTCCATTAAATTTACTTATAATTACTTTGAAATAAAACTTCTTTTTTCGGATTCTATCGTGGTTTATTTTTCATTTTAGTTCCCGACATGTGACGCCTTTTTATGTTTCATGGTCTACACTAAAATAAAAAATAAACCGCAAATGAAGCGGTAAAAAAAGAGTTTTATTTCAATGTCTAACATTGGCGTCAATCTCGGATAGCAGTAAATAATTAACAAATTATCTAAATACCGTAAATATACAATAAGGGCTTTGATCCTATACAGACGTCAGACGTACTGAACTAAGTATATCAATATTAACTCATGATTCCGGGATTGAATGACCGTTATTGCTCCGTTCTATCAGGATTCTCGGAATAGCCAATAAACCTATTCGTAACACGAAACTCAATACAGAATTTAGGCAATCGTACATGTCTCAATAGATCTAGGAAAATATACCTATATATCAGCCACTTTAAAGAAATAATGACCGTGCTTTGGGATTATGAACCTTAATTCAATGACTAACAGTTCAGTTTCCATCACATTCAAATTACTTTTAGGCCCTTTTCGGTATCATTTGTCATTCTAAAATGAACTTAAACACATGTTGCCAAAGTTGATAATTGCGTAATTAGTAATAACGTTTAATTCTCTTTCCAGATTGGCTTTAGTATAACTACCGACCTTTAGGACATATAAGCAAGTATTGCGAAAGAAATCCTACAATACTTTTTCCAAACAGCATTATGTAGAAGTCCCACAATCCTTTTTACAAAACAACATTATGTAAAAGGATCGATTCTCACTTTAAAAACCGCCATCAAATTCAATTTGCTGTTATCCATTAAATAAAGTTTGAAACTGAACGACAGCGGTTTGTACAAAGCAACTAACCAGCCGTTGTTTTATCATCGCTTTTTGTTGTACAGTCATTTAACGTACAAAGTTTATTGAAACGTCAAAAGTAGTTTTATTTCAATGTCTAACATTCGCGTAAACCTAAGAAACCAATATGTAACCCAGTACGGACTGGACATAGCAAATAAAATACGCCGGTTGGAAGATCTCAAGACAAAGCGCGCAAGATATACAACATCTTTAACATTCTTGAAGAGATGCCGTGACCACAATCTCATCCCAACATGTCTCAAGATATCACCCAAGAAGGACATACGAGGGAGCGCCAAGATCCTCAATCAGGCAAGCAAAAAGTTACTCGTCCGTCTGCCCGTGACCATGATACCTGCAAAGGTGTAAAATAAACCGCGACAAGATCCGTAAAAAGTAGTTTTATTTCAATGTCTAACATTCGCATAAACCTAAGAAACCAATATGTACAACATTCATTTTAATTTATAAATCAATATAGGTGATTAATTAATTTCTTTTAAAATTTAAGAGATTAAGTATATGTTGGAGTCGGTTTTCCAACAAGTCACTCAATGTTATGCACATAATATCGATATTTAGGGTTCTTCTCATCTCATAAAGTCATCTCAATATAAGACCATTTTATGCCCGGCTTACGTATAACGTAGTTCAATTATCTTCCTAATTTAAATCACCCTGATCGAAGTGCAGCCAGCATTAAACAAAGAATTCCCCTTGAACACCAACCATTTTCCTAATTCGAATCTTACTTGCAACAACAACAAACTACAGAGGCCATATATTACATCGCTGTACCAATTTAAAGTCACGAAATAAAACGCGCATTCACAATGAACAGCAACAACTCCTGTGCCACATATTGCGAGAGTCGTTAAAAAGTTCAACAAACTACAATAGACATCAAATATTTGTTCCAATTTGTTGGCTGTAGGTTAGTTCATGAATGTTGTAAAACTATCTAAACGACCTAGGCTAGATTGGAGTGTTTTCTGTTCTGTACTAATAGTTCCAAAGGGAGATACAATGTCACAAAATTTTACGATGTAATAATTTTCAAATTAAACTTATTAATATTGTGTACAAAACTAATGAGGAGTTTCCAAAAATTCACATATAATAAACGTAACTTAGTCGACAAATAAGCCTCAAAAATCTTGATCAATCAATTATTAAAATTATTTTTTATTAAAAGATCAGCTTGCTTCTTTTTATTTATTTTGACAGGGCTGTATAACAGTATAAGCAGATCGAGTCTACCTATCTAGTAGAGTAAGTAAACAAACATCAAAATATTATCAAAGAGACGATCAATTTGTACCATTCGCATAATTTCCTTAAATGACACACTTATCAAAGGACAATACAAGCTTACTTCCATCAGTAATTGTCGGAAGTATGGGAAAGCATCGCACGTTATTTCCCACGCCGCATGTTGTGGGACAATGACTTTTTTCCAACCAATCCAATCCTTTTGGACGCAATACACTCCCGTGTGAATTGGAAGCGAGCCGCCACCTGGTATTCCTGATAGCCCCACATCAATTCTGATGGCCACATATACCGAAAATTTGGAATTGGATGCAAACATGACGCCGATGCTTTTAACTGGTCGGGTGTGAAAATATTGGAATGGCTTGTATTGAAATGGTGTGTTAACAAAACGTCTAAATAAGGCCTGGGATGAAAGCTAGCTGAAAAATGTATTTTGTGTCAGTTTTTGTAGTACCTATAGTATGATCCTGTGTTTTATTCCATACAAAATCATTTGTACGAAAATAACACACACAGTTATCCTGACTATATTTTCTGAGAAACAGGATTTACAGTTCCTTTCATCTCGTACGCAACTATTGTGATATTTTAATATGCTCTAAGTGCTTTCAGTTTTCATTGAAGCAATCTTTCCTTTCTCTATTAAGCGCCTTAATGCAATTCCTCGAACACGTATTTAATTCATTCGAGATTTTCGTAGTAGTAGTTGTAGTAGTTGAGCATTAACGTCTGCATAAAATGAAAGGATTATATTAATATAATAGTTTAATGGAGTGAAAGAGTTAATCCTAAGCGATCAAAACTTTGTTTGTAATAAACCGGAGTTAAAACTAACAAAGATAAAATTGTCTAGGGAAATCAGAGCCTCGCCGGACTATCGAAGAGCTCATGATAAAAGCATAAAGCAACATCAGCTAGCTAATGCCTCGGTGAGGGACACAAGACAAGTTATACCGGCTTAGGATCTCCCGCAAATAAATTTCCCATGAGGCGCGTATTTTACATCGGTCGCGACAACCGAGACGTAAGATGATCCGAAATATTTTTAAAAAGACGTGGAGACGCACTATTTATTAGTTTTGCGGGAAATTGAAGCGATTTTCATGGGAATTCCGGAGGATTTCAGATTTTGTATGCTACAACGAACTAAAGGAAAGGAGCAAACAGGAAATAAATTATTCATTAAAAACTACCTAATACTAACCTGAAGGAAGTTTATCTGTTTTTACATAAAACTTGCTTACTCATATACCTAAAACCGGTCCCTTATTTTCAATACTTATTACATAGAAAACGATGTTTATAACACTATACTATTCATTTATTTAAATAGTGGAAACACACACACTACACAATTGAAAATTTGTTACCCTAACATAATTTTAACCCGTACATTTCTTAATAATAATAATATTCCGGGACAACTCACACACGGTTATCTGATCCCAAGCTAAGCAGAGCTTGTGTTATGGTAACCAGACAACTGATAAACATACTTATATATTTCTAAATACATACATATTATAGATAAATTACACCCAGACAACCAGAACAAATGATCGTGCTCATCACACAAACATTTGTCCTGGGTGGGAATCGAACCCACGACCTCCGGTATAGCAGTCAGGGTCACTAACCACTAGACCAACAGGCCCGTTAATAAATAGGAGGGAAACAAAAGTTAATATTTTTGTAATCGCGGCCCTCCAATTAATTAATTTAATTAATCCAATCGTGAAGTCGGGAAAGGTCAGAATGCTTTCTTAAAACTTTTCTTATAAATAAGCCTTTGTTATGAACAGACAAAATTTATGGTTGTTTCGTAATAAGCGCGATTTAAATATTTGCTCCTATTCATCTTGCTTATTACAGTATCATTGCAATTATATTAAATGCTTCATTTAAATGTTAGCTTTTTTTATTAGTTTGGTTATGTTTTAAATCATTGTATTTTTAGTAGTAAGGTAAAGTGCCCTAATTCCGAGGGGT
This sequence comes from Autographa pulchrina, assembly GCA_905475315.1. Lineage (NCBI taxonomy): Eukaryota > Metazoa > Arthropoda > Insecta > Lepidoptera > Noctuidae > Autographa > Autographa pulchrina. Next base: position 11,681,639 of record FR997771.1, on the reverse strand, counting down.
TCTAAAATTGGCACCTAATTCCGAGGTATTTAGAAAAACTGCATTTACGACCGATTTACAAGGTCTTTTTTACTGCAAGATCACTTATTCAATTGATAATTTATCCTGGCATAGTTATATCATCAAAGGTCTGGAGTAATGTGTATACGTTTTAAAATAATTGGTTAGTTTTGCGTCAGCAGCTGGTCCGAACGCACCCTTCATACATTTTGGCCCCTGTGCACGTGAGTACCACGTTTTTTTAAATAGTGATTTTTTGATTATTTTTATACTGTGTGTGTAATTCTTTGAGTTAAACTATTTAAAGGATTATATTTTTAATCAAAAACACTTAACCTTTATATGTTTTTCTGAATAAATCAAAGTGAAAATACGTTTTGAAAATACCGCGGCATTAGGTGCCAAATATTTTAGCCGGTTCCTAATTCCGATGTATACCGCGGAATAGCGATTTCACAGTCCTGATTTCTTTTTTAATTTTCAGTGTTGTTTTTATGATTAGGCCTTTCCCGCTTTGGGTTCGATAACTTAAAAATACAATGAATATTAAAATCTATTTCCGAGGTATACTTTTGCTTTTCATTCACTAATTACAGCATGTCAAAGGCGATCTATTAAGGTATTTTGATAATTCATTATATGGGAAAGCTAAGAAGAAAAATTTAAGTTCATACGCAATTGATGTTACTATTAGCAAGTATTACATCATATTTAAGAAGATTTTGCAATGAATTATTAATTTCTGTATAAACTACTAAAAAATCTTTCATTTTTTATTACTCGGAATTAGGAAACGAGATTTTTTGGTATGAAACGCTATTCCGATGTATAGTAGGTCGGGATAAGGTCCTATGAGCACCTTCTTCCGCGGTACTTTCACACGTAAAATACAGGATGTTCACAATTTTAAGCAATTTACCATGAACTTTTTTTTAGTATAATACTATTTCTATTAAGTGATAATTAAATTATTTTTAGCTTTACACTTCAATATTTTTTTATTAAGTACTTAATATTTGTATTTTGGTTTTTATTTTCACTATGCATATTATGATAGTAATCAAAGTAACATAGAGTTATTGTTTTTTGTTTTTCTATTTTGATACTTATTTCGCATTTTTATTAATACATACATATGAAGAGTGATACATATGTAGTCAAAGAATATTGACACAAAACGAAAGATAATATTATATAACAGATAATAATGTTAATGTTTAGGTTTAAGATATTTTATCATTTTATTAGAATATAAAAACCTCATATAAGAAGACTGAGATCAAACGATAAAACCTAAGTGAATAAATAAAGTTGATTTTTTGAACAGCATGTATATTATTCTTCCTACCTATTTCCTTGCATTTTGTATACTCGGAATTAGGAACCAAATACATCGGAATTAGGATTTTTACATCGGAATTAGGTGCCTCCGACTTCTTTTCGTATTTAATTAATTTAGTATACAAATCAAGACCAAATAGCTAAACCTATTGTCTATTTCAACAGTAGAAACACTAATGGTTCTGATAAAACTAGCTAGACCATGAAAAGGGTACAATAAATGCTTAATTTTTGACCTCCTTTCGAGTTTTAGTGAAAATACCGCGGAATTAGGGTACTTTACCTTAGTTCGTGTTAGAAGATAAAACTTAACAATAGGGGCAGATTAAAGTTTTGTAAACCTGATGTTATAATTAAGTGATGATTTAGTAGTCGTCTAACGAAACATTAATAGATTCTTTTATACATTATTGTATTTTGAAAATATGAAATACGTTTCTCAACTTTTGTATTTATTCCTTAATTTGAAATCAAATACGTACACCATAATAATTATGAAGGTAGGGTATACTCTTTTTTATCTGTTTCATTTTCTGTTATTATAACTAAACAAAAGTAAACAACAAACTATCCTCTTAGACGGTCTTATATTTTCCGCTGCTACTTAAAGTGCAGTCATAAATAGTGCCGGTTAGTGTCACATTCTATGTCATGTGACATACTACAAGGGCCGCGTGAACCTAGTAAATGAGTGCGTCTTTTCTGGTGCAAAGTTACTTTATACCTCTAATGTTATAGGTAGGATTATTTGTATATAATATGTTGTACATGTATATCAAGAAAATCATGCAATGCAACAAATGCCAATAAGTATAAAAAAATTATCACAAGTGATATTAAGTCCTGTTTTTCAGATCTTTCTAAGAAAAAACTTTGTACTAAAAACCCTTTAATTTCTAAATGTCATTATTTATTATTATTATGAGCTATTTGGGTCCCACTCAAGGGCAATGCTCTCCCTTACTGATTTCCAAAGTGTTTTAAGTCAATTGATTTTATTAGTAACCTTTAAGTGTGTTTTTAAAATAACTATGTGTTTATATATAATTATATAATTATATATCATAGGGACATGAGACGTACTCTAGCTCAATAAGGTTCAAAGTTGGCGCCGCAATCTATTAGGAGTAGACTAATGTAGGAAACACTATTATAGACGAATAATAATGTATGTGGTGTATAATTATGGTAATGATTTTTTCATATTTATTGTGTCTATTTCAATAATAGTGTGTGCTAGGTAATGGAAATTCGTATTGGATAAGTCTCGCACACAAATATGATTAAAAAACAATAGGTAGCCATAACACTGACAGTAATAACATTAATAATAATAATAATATTCCGGGACAACTCACACACGGTTATCTGATCCCAAGCTCAGCAGAGCTTGTGTTATCACCAGACAACTGATAAACATACTTATATATTTCTAAATACATACATATTATAGATAAATTTCACCCAGACAACCAGAACAAATGTTCGTGCTCATCACACAAACATTTGTCCTGGGTGGGAATCGAACCCACGACCTCCGGTATAGCAGTCAGGGTCACTATCCACTAGACCAACAGGCCCGTCAGTTAAACTACATTGCCTGAAGTAAACACGTTTTATATGTATCGTAATTCTCATCATTAAATCGGGTCATCATCATCATCATCCACAGCCCTTGTCCTCCCACTTCTGGGCATAGGCGTCCCCTTTTCGTGCCATTTTCTAAGCTCCTGTGCCAGCCTCATCCAGACCTGAGACTTTAACTATGTCGTCGATCCATCAAATCTTAATTTTCACTAACCTTTTAAATCCCCCATCAATTAAAGATCATTTCTTCGTTATGATAAACAAAGTAAAAGGTTCATTATAATTCATAACATCAACTTAAACTGTCCAACTATTTTAAACCCTTAAATTGCCAGATACATTAGCGGCATCACACCAAAATCTACAAAAGAAAAGAGTAATGCGCAAAGATATTTTGGCAACTGCTAATGTACACTTAAGAAAACGTGTTCGTACTTGTTAATGGTCTTGTTTCGTAATGTTACGCCATTTACCCGACACCCGGTCCGTTTATCTGTCCACTGTTAATAAAAATAATCGTAGTTGCTGCAAGAATTGGTTACTATGCATTTATAGACAAGTCATTATTTGGTTTAGGTTTTCATTGTTAAAGTATTTCCGAAGTTAAATATTTTGGAACAGATCAATTACCTTTCTAAGCAATAAATTTACAGTAATAAAATATCAGTTGGATAATCTATACATATAATAAATCTGTAGAAAAGTCATTTTTGTACATTGAAGAAATTGAAAAAAAAAATAGTCAGTGTGTTAAAGGATTACTAACAGAACCCATTTCCATCATTTTTGAAATTTTTGTCTGTTTGTTTGTGCACACATCACGTAAAATCTACGAATTCAATGCAGACAATGTTTATATACAAAAATTATACACAACTTGAGGTATAACTTAGTTTTTGTTTCATCGAAATCGGTTCACTCTATCAAAAGATATGATGAATTTAGTGAGTTCAAGAAGTAAAATATTACAACACGCAATTCAGTACAGTAATTGCATTACAACTTTCTTTTGCCGGGGGTCAGATTTTATGTTACAGTATCAAACATAAACTACTTAATCGAATGGTGTAAAAAATTTAGAGGTTGTTTTCAAGAAATCGTAGATGGTTGTTAGCTATGTTGAAACATGCTATTGAATCTAGCTGATAAGGGGTGGAGCTTTAAATTTCCAAAATCATTTTCTCAACTGCACACATAAATTGGCATTATTGACAGATAAACAAGAGGGTAACCATGGCAGACTGAGGTAGCCATAGCAATCTTCAATTTGATTAGTACCTATATTTTAGTGAACAAGCTATCGAAGTAAACAGCTTGGCGGTTGAACGATTGGATATGAGTGATCTTGCTGCAAGTTCAAATCCGGTTGTTAATGTTTGTATTTTTTTTTCATGCGTCCTTTTTCTTATATAAGTTTGAATTTTTTGATACCCAAGTTCAAATTTCAGTAGAGATAACTCTTTTTGTGTTTTACTAACGTATCGTTTTTAAGTAAAAACATATTTGTAACATTATGTTGTTTTTTTAGTCGCAATAAACGACATCTTTAAGTCGTGAATTTTTTCTCAACCGATATACCTATAAACTTACAATAAATTATTTAGTGTTTGTATTTACTAATCTCCGTAGGTAAGTTTGTTCCTTATTGCTGATCATGGAGGAACAAACGTGCATGGCATATACCGTAAAGTGATTCAGGCGTAAATGTCCTGGCCATTTGCTTGGAAATTTACGCATTCGCTTCTGACTTGAAAACGTAAGCTTCCCCATAGATCACTTTATAGTTGGTTAAAAACTTTAATCCACTTTTAAACTATTTTTCCAACATAATGTGTAATGTTTTCTATTGGTCATCTATATTATATTCCATGGACAAGATCTTTTTGTATTTGTTATTTATTTTCTTTTACCCAAAAACCCAATGATCTTTTTATCACATCATCTTTAGTATGTACTACCTCTTTAATATTCTTTAAAAGGTAGCTTGCTTCTCATGTAGGTTTTTATGCGTAGGTACATGACGTTTTATTTATGTGTTTAAATTTCATACATTTTTTGTACCCTATTATCGGAAGTTTGGGCCAAAACCCTAAATAAAATAAACTTCCTATCGCATTCTCTATATTTTAAAATATATGTACGGTATAAGCCCATCACCTTATGCAGCACCTTACACTTAATTAAGCGAATTGTACAGGATACAGCCACTGACTTTAATCAGGATAGAATGAGATTGTCCTTGGACAGCTATTACTTAATCTTTCCAAACAAATAATTTATAACACAGTTTTGGTAATTCTGCCACTGCGCCTCTCAAACCGTACGTCAACTTTTTGTAACTACCTCCTCTTTCAGTTTCATGGGTCTCATGTCAGTCACTGCCTATCTGATATCCACTCTCAATTTAACGGCGTAGTTCAATTTCGAGGTTTCGCACCAAAACCTCGCGCCCAGTAGTCTCACTAGGGACTACGGTACCAACGAGAACTATAGCATAAAAAATGGACTAATTTGTTCTTATGGATTCGGTTTTTGGGTGCCCTTTGCCATTTACTACCTAGAGCGACAGCTGCTTTCAGTAGGCTCAATACAAAAACATTGACCTTCAATTATTGTAACCAACTGGGCAACTAAAGCACAAAAGAGAAAACATACTACATATATAAAAAAGAAGATAAAAGAGTCAGTTCAAAACTGCCCAAGGTAGACATATTTTGGACATTGACATCGAAAGCCACCATGAAAATTATATTTTTTTCTCACGGTTCTGGACTTGGAAGATAAATCTAAAATTTTTAAACAAAGTAGCATCAAAACCAATCCTTAAAATTTTTAGCGGTAAGCTAATTATATAATTATGACGATGGTACTTTTTTATTTTGAGAATTTATACAAACAGCAACATTTGTGACAAAATTTACTCGGCAGTAGGCAGTTCGTGTTAGTGGCCCTCTATATCACAGTCAAATATTTATTCATAAAGATGAATTATAGGTATATAAGCGAACAACGTCGCGGGTACAGCTAGTAATTAATAAATGTAGAACGCAAAAGCTTATAAATGTTACTGACAATGCACTCGTAGCTTTCTACGCCGACACAATTTAAATGCTATCTACTCGATAAGAAGAAATAATAATTAAATCTTGACGTAAAGCTCTGAATATCGTAATTCAGAAATGAAAAATCAAATTCAACTAAAATCAATACAATTTTATCTTAAACATAATCTAATCCAGAAAAACAGTCAATACAAAAAATATTTTACACAAATACAACACAATTCACATCTCCACACACATAGAAACATATTATATCTTTGAGAATTCCCCACCGAGATGCTCTCACCGTTAGTAATCATACGAGCATTAATATAATTTGAAGCTATGATCACAAACCGACGGGATCGTGTCGGATCGTTCCCAATCCAAGGACTTTGCCATTGTTGATCTAATTTATTCACTCAAACATACAATCGCTTGGGAGTGTGTTATTGTATTAATAACATATGTTTTGTACTGTCAGCAAGAAAAGCAAATCAATTGGATTTATATCTACATACTACAAGTGTTTAGGCATATCTTTAGCAAAATTATAAAGAGGTGAAATTAGAGCGTTTTTTTAGGTGGTATACCCGGTCTAATCTCTTGAAATTACCTACGGATGTTTGAAATATTATCCTCTGTTAAAGATTTTTTAAAAAGCCTCATAATTTTTGAGTTTACGAAGGCAACAAATGATAGACGTACATACGGACAGAGACGCGGGTACCGGCTAGTTGTCGATGTTAGTGTTTATTGGGTTTTCATTATAATGTTGGTTAATTAAGTTTATTGCATTTGATAGTGTTCAGGTGCTTTATAAATCCGATTGTGCGTAAGAAATTTGTTGCTGACTATACTGTACCTATGTAGGTTTAAGAAATTCATGTTTAATTTTTTAACCGTCTTCAAAAAGGAGGAGGTACTCAATTCGACTGCATTTTTTTTTTATGTTTGTTACCTCAGAACTTTCGACTGGGTGAACTGATTTTGATGATTGTTATTTAATTTGAAAGGTGGCGCTTCTCGTGTGGTCTCGTTTTAATTTGGTTTAGTTATGACAGTGAGATCCATAAGAAAACCATAAGACTTATTCTGAAGTCGGTTTTTTTGTAAGAATTATGTTAATAATATTAGGCTATGTGAAGAGGCCTTGTGTTCAATAGTTATTATTGGTTTCAGCTAGTGTTTAGATCATTCTCCGAATTATTGTTTAGTAAGCATGGTTAGTTATTTATTAATTAATTAATTGTGTTTGTCTGTGGTTTGTAGAAATATTACATGGCTAGCCAAAAATTATGCTGTATTTGTAATTAGGTATAATAATCCCGATTTATATTTCTATCCCGATATATATTTTTGATCATAATACATGGTTAGAATTCTAATACCTTAAGTAGTGGGTTAGGTAAACACCAGAGCGAGAGCAGATCTTAATGATAAAAATGATATTTTTTTCATCAGGCTATAAAAAACCAAAGATAATATTTCAAAATAATTTATTTTTCTATTTGAAACTTTCTTTAGTAAAACGTTCTTTAAAATACAACAAAACCGTTCAAGACGTCAAAACAAAATTATTATAAAAGCTTTAAAAGCATATTCTTGTATTAGTTTGTCAAACAATAAAATATTTAAATGTATTGTCACAAAGCTCTAAACTACCTGAACAAAGCAACTTATGATATGAGAAGAATAGTTGAATGAACTGAAACATACGTGTATCAAACATACAATATTCAACCTTAATATTTCAGAAATAAAGGTTATATTTATATAAAAGATGAAACTCCTACGTGTGTTTGAACACTTGAGAAATAAAGGTTATCCTTACTAATATTAGGTATAAATGCGAAAGTTTGTTTGGATGTATGGATGTTTGTTACTCTTTCACGCAAAAACTACTCAATGGATTTTAATGAAACTTTACAACAATGTAGCTTATACATCGGAATAACACATAGGCTATAATTTATAAAGAGTTAAAGATAGTGTATGAATTGTCATTCACGCGGGTGAAACCGCAGGGCACAGCTAGTATTTATATAAAAGATGAAACTCCTACGTGTGTTTAACACGTAAGACATGCAATAATCGACCTTAATACTTTTGAAATGAAGGTTATATTCATATGAAGTGTTCCTACAGTTTACATATCAAGTATAAGACAAAGATATTTAAAACGTGTGTCTAGAATATTATGATTCTATTTAAAAGTCTTCACACTAGCTAATATCTCATTGTTTCAGTCATATCGTGTTCTAAATGAATATTTATCTTAGTTTTGTTTGAATAAACATGTTAAAAGCTTCTTAACTTTAGGTTTTCATAATGATTTTCGTAAAATAACTTGCGGTATAATGGAACTAAATGAATGTCTATATGAACGTTTAAAATTCATGGAATAATCTTTATGCTTTAAAACAATGGGTTGTAGTTGAGGCTAATTATTTCGATTATTTTCTTAGAATTGGTAGTTGGTCTAGACAATGTATTAATGTAATTTAAAGTCATATCGTTTTAAACAAAAGATCTCTTGCCAGATATAAGAAGAAGAAACCACCAGCAAGTAAATGTTTAATTTATTAATAATGTAAGCATTTTTTTAAATATATAATTTATCTAGATACATTGACTGAAAAATCAAATCTCCAATCTATACAACAATATCAATCAAAATACTTTAACAAACTAATAAAAACTGGCCAAGTGCGAGTCGCACTCGCGCACGAAGGGTTCCGTACCACCGTCGTATGAGAGCCCCCCTTAAATATTCATTTTATGTTGTTTTTAGTATTTGTTGTTATAGCGGCAACGGAAATACATCTTTTGTGAAAATTTCAGCTTTCTAGCTATCACGTTTATGAGATACAGCCTGGAGGCAGACAGACGGACAGACAGACAGCGGAGTCTTAGTAATAGGGTCCCGTTTTACCCTTTGGGTACGGAACCCTAAAAATGTACACTGAAAAACAATATTTATTCGTAAAGTATAAATTGAAAACGATAAATCGTTAAAAACTTTAAAAGAAAAGTGTGTTAAAATCTTTAGAAATTTTTAACACACTTGTTATGATCGACAATTACAAAGTTTTAAACTAGTAATCAAAATGTTGTTACTCATAAATTGAAAACCAATTTTCTTTACAATTCTCCAGTCAAACGTAAACCCCTTTTTGATTGTTGGTTGGTTTGTTGAATAATAATAAAATCTCGTTTACGGAATAGATTGGATTTTTATTTATTCTGCATTGTTTCATACAAGAAAATATCTACAGACCCCTTTAATGCAATAACAAGAAATAAAAAAGTGTTTTTTAAATCGATTTAACTTTAAATTTGATAGCGTCGAAACATTTTTAATAGGATTTATAATGTTACAATTTAAAGTTAGAATGAAAATAAAAAAAAATATTTTTGCACTCAATTTTAAACTCAATTAAAACTTTTATCTGAAAATGTACATTAATGATCTACTACACATTTGATCACTCACAATAAAGTCTATCCTTGCAAAATATAGGCTTAATAAATTATTGTTCTATATTGATAACGTACCTACGTAACAGAAATAAAAGAGAAAGTAAGTAATAGAAATAAAATAAAATAAATAAAAATAGTAGAAAATTTGAGACCTATTATTATGTTATATATTATATTATACTAATTTTATCACAACTGTAGAATCAATGCTCTCCCGTCATGTAAAAGTGTCGTTATTCCTACAATCCATTGTTCCGTCACTACACCAATCACAAAAAAGATATAACCTCCTCAGATTTATTTAATTCATTTAATTTATTTATCAGGGCATATCATCGAAGCATTAATCAGAATAAACAACAAACTACCAGCACAACAGGAATAGTTCACAACTAGTTACATTTTGTATAATTTCCGCAAACTTAAATTAATTATGGTGGTGCTAGGACCTTTAATGGTCCACAACATTATTTATTGGATAATAATTAGAATTGTTTCTGTTATAACTGCTTAGCTTATTATTAATTTATTTTCTACTTTGTTTGTTTTATGAATATTTATGAAGCTTACGTGTAAGCTAATGGAGTGTGACTTATCAATGTGTTATGTGACTATAATATTGTGTGAAGTCTATTTTTATTAACGAGTACCTTTTAAAAAGGCTGTAGGCATATTGTGATTTGATAAGCTCCATTACTATAAAGATTCTGCTTTCTCTACCTACTGATAATTCCACACTTTTTACGTGTATTTTTTCGGTTTTGAGATCTTTTTGCACTGGAAAAATAACTGAATGATTTAACGATATACTTAAAAAGCTAAAAATATTGACTTGACGTACTTTAACTGGATATTTTTTTTTTCTTTGTATAATGTTGTATATAAGCTTAAAAATATACCCGATTCATCTGCAAAATTCGTTCAACATACTCACAAAACACAACATAATAACACATAGGTAGGTAAACATACCACCCTAAAACGTAAGTAGGAACCGCTATACCTGGTATAGGGGTGAAATGCAAATGCCAGCTTTAATATTGAACAGATTGCAAAGTGACAAGACTCCGCACAAGGCTATGGCGTGTCAAAAGTCAATAGCTTGCTGCAACTTTAATCAGTACATGAATACACTTCTGTCAACTATTTAGGAGTGAGGTAACTTTACAAGTTGATTGAAATGAATTTGTTTTGTTGTTGGTATTTTGTTTTCTAAGTGAAACTCTGTTTATCAAACAACTAGATACTAGATTTGCCAAAAAGAATATTTTTAAAGAACTAGATAGATATCTGTTTATATGAAAAACATCGTATAGTAAGACAGAAGTAATAAAATTCATCAATAATATAATTATTAATGGCAAAAAAATATTAGATTTTTTACTTTCGCAAGGTTTAGCCTTGTTGTAAAGTTCACAAAATTGCAATTATTCTCATTTCACCCAACAAAACAATAAAAAAAAAATCTCAGTCGTATCAATCAAATCCTAAAACGTTTGTTCACACGCATGAATATACAACAGACATTCACCTCTGTTTCAAAAGCGCATCTGAAATCTCTTCATCCCATCAATATGTAGGAAAGGGTTTTTCTTTTACAAACCTTTTCTATATGCACATTGCACATAGTATGCAGCTTGTGAACGTATATCTACCATTTGCATATTGGATCATTCCGAGAGAGTTAACAAATCTACCCGTTCTTGTATGCAAAATACAATGCAATCGGGTGTGCCCACTGTCTGTGCGTTACATTGATTTTGTTGCATTACATTTTGCGGACGAGTTTGGGTTAGCTAGTAGTTACAGAGATAAAAGGAGGAGTAGAGAATTACAAGAACATAGTGGTTTGTGTAAAGTTAAAGTTTGTTACAAGAAGCTATCACATTAAAAAAAAAAACTACATGGAAGTACCTAGGTTAGTATATGGTTTTCTGATAAAAACACGGGGCGCAACTCTGTTCATATTTTTTAACTATAAACTCAAGTTTAACTGAATTATTTAAAGCTTGAGTGAACGTTGAAATAATGTATATATCTTGAAATAATGTTATGTTTAGAGCAACAAGCGTCATCTACTCGCACCATTACTAGATCATCGGTACATCACAAATACCGCGCAAAGCCGTCAAGCGTGTGTTGTATCCAATAAAAATGTTAAGCCACCGTTCGTTTCAATCTGTATTCGGTATCGAGGCCCCGGGCCGATTTACATGCATATAGAGTGGAGCTACGGCTTTATTTGCTTTATTCCAATATATCCAGTTGGTGATGCACCCTTTTGGGTGCACACTTTGAGTTGCAAACATCCTATAGGACGGTGACCGCTCCGGGCGAAGCAACTGACGCGTAAAAGCTCAGGTAGCCTATTGTAGTGCAAAATGAATCTTGCTTTATGCAACCGGTGGTTCGGTAGCAATATGTTGGGGGGTACGGCTGTTTGACTTGTTTATTAATGGTACAATCATTTCCAAGTTGCTTTGGGTGTTGCCTCAGTCGTCAAAATTTTGGTATTTTGTCTTGAAAATTTTTGAATAACACCTTTCTTACAACAGTGTGTAATAAATTAACTAAAAGAATAAACCTTCATAACAATTATATGTGCATCAGTATAGCCCTCGTTTCTGAAGATCAAAAACACGCTCATTTAATCAACAATACAAATTTCAAAATTACAGACTCAATTTTATTTAAATCAATTCCTTCAAACAAACAGACGGACGAACTCAGTACAAACAACCCGCATACACTCATTACGTTCCACCCTCACGCATTTCGCAATGATTTTCTTTGAAAACTCCCTTTAAATTACCTCGCAAACAACGCCGCGCTGCAAATTAGGAAAGTCTGGGACTTAGATTTTCGAATATGAATTGAAGTACTGAGGCTATCAGCTGTTCGTTCCCATGCACAATACATATAAGAAACAGTCGACAGAAACTGTTTGTCTAAAACAAATGAGGGCTGATTAGGCTGTTTACACAAGAGATAGAGCACGACATGACAATGAGTGTGTACTACTCTTTGCGCCATATTTTTTTATAAACCGTATCTTACTACGTCCAATGAGTAAACAGAATTCTGTGATTTTCATTGCCATATTTGAAAACGGCTTTATTTGAGTAGCCTATACCTGTCCCATCCGACGTCAAAGAGTCTATCTGTCTCTATATGCACAAACGTGATATGGTACTGTGTGTATATATTACGACCATTTAAGTCACTAACACCTCCTTTAATTTATACACTCCATACGGTCTATTTTCCTTCATAAAGAAAATTCATTTAGAAATAAATACAGATTTTATTCATTAACGTAAAAGATTAAAGATCTCACCGAAATGTTCTTAATAATATTAAGTTGTTAATAAATTATTTAACGTAACTGGCGCTCCGTGACTAAGTTAGCGAATTCTCATAACCACTCAACGAAATCAGGTCTTTGATTTATGAGTTCTTGTTTACGACTGTTATTCAAAAGGTTGGGAATTCAATTTATTTTATTTGAACACTATGCTCGAAGACTCTGGTACGAGTTTGTTTGCGACCTGAGGTTGACTACAAATCAATTGTTTTTAGCTCCGTACGTTCTGTTATTTATTTGAATAAGAACTACGGGGTAAAAACAAAAAATATTTAAGCTTATTTTTTTTTCAAACTACTCAACCTAGATTAGTCCACTGCTGGACATGACCTCTCCTTTGGGTCAAAACTTTCGCGTCCATCAAGCTGTACATAACTTCAAATTGAGAACCTCTTTCTTTTTAGAAGTCGATTTAAATAATCTTAATATATTTGACCTGTTGAAATGATAAAACTCTCCTGTTGCGTATATTCGTTAGCTGTTTATAAAACGTATAATAATGTTTCGTAGTTAACTTCAGGGCAATGATTATGAGCGTCGAGCCGCGTCGAGTCGCGTCGAGCCGCGTCGTCAAGTAATTGTGTGAGCATCCTCTACGCTTGCTCGTATAATTGTATGCAGTACAAACTGCTTTGCATAACGTTACGGTGAATATATGGATTTGGTTTGTACATGGTATTTCTAACAAGCTGGTATTGTTACATAGAGGTGAAACTTCTTCGAATGGTCTTTTTTTATGTAGGTGAAGGTGAAGCCTTTACCCAATAGTGGGACAGTCCACTGACATTTTAAATCCAGTTGTGGCGGCTTAGTAACTGCGGTTTGCTGAGTTGCATTCTTGACGATGTATGGAAGCGCGGGCGATCGGCTCGCCAGTCGCTTACGTTACACCGCCCTGCCTCGACGTATACCTAGTACGTAGTTAGTCATATCGAAGTATTGTGGAATCTTAATTAAAGTCATTTATTACATCAAAGTCACGTTTCCTTTATTTATCATACCATACACAGGAACACGCACAACACTGGTGACCCCGACGTGATCAAGCCCGACGTGATCAAGCCCGACGTGATCAAGACCGACGTGATCAAGACCGACGTGATATTTCGATATTAATCGAAACCACGCTCAACACTGGTGACCCTTCGACGTTTTCAAGATTTTGTGTAACAACAGAGTAGGCGACTCAATACCAAGGTCGAGGCAGTGGCGTATAAACCGCGTGGTGCAAAGTAGAACGCAACGTGCTAAAAGTTAGGTTATAAAGCAACGCGTGTGTATAGTTTTCAAGAATGAACCCGGAAGAAAATTGCATCGTGGTTCTGCCAGTTCGAGGTTATACAAGGGAGCCAAGAAAAAGGATAAGTCTGAAATAACATGGGACGAAGGCGACGGCGGCTTTCGAGCAGTGTAAGGCAAGCCTACAAAGCGCCATTACACTGGCTCATGTTAAAGGTAGATTGTTCCCAATGTGGACGCATCCGATGCATGCGTGGGGGCAGTGCTACATCAAGGAGCCGTCGGAGAAGCGAAGCCTTTTGGTTATTTTACTATCAGAGAAGAGACTATCAGAATTCCAGCAAGAGTAGGTACCGAGCGAGAGACCCCATGGCGCACAGGCAGTATTGTACATCAGCGAATTCACGAGCGACATACAATACGTCAACGGTAACGAGAACCCGGTTGCTGACGCGCTATCACGGGTAGAGTCCGTTGTTTGCCCAACGTCTATCGACTTCGACGAAGTCACATGGGCACAGGAAACAGGCGATCAAATGACGCGTACCTACGTTAGCAGAATCACGAGCAATTTATTGTAACATTTTCATAAATAGATTAAAACCAGCGTATATTATTAATGAAGAAGAACCGCCAGAAACCATTTGTACTGATAATGAGTGTAATCAGATATAGAATCAGGTGGACAGGAATCGCTACCGCCTGCGGCTAAAACCACGCTGTGGTCGAGTGATTAAGCAACCGGAGCGATTTTTGTTCACATAACAAAATATTATATGTAGGTATATATTATAAGATCTATTTTTAGCGACAGAGTTAAAATAATAGGCAGCATACAACTGTTGGAATGCTGACAGGGATAATGTTATCGTAAGCAACATTGTAAGCCTAGAGATTTCCGAGTACTGTAATAGTGTTGTAAGTAGATTTTTTTACTGTGTTAAAAATAGATTAGAATAAGAAATTTTTTGTAAAAATTTGGAGAAAGGGGGGGTGTGATGTGGCGGCTTAGTAACTGCGGTTTGCTGAGTTGCATTCTTGACGATGTATGGAAGCGCGGGCGATCGGCTCGCCAGTCGCTTACGTTACACCGCCCTGCCTCGACGTATACCTAGTACGTAGTTAGTCATAACGAAGTATTGTGGAATCTTAATTAAAGTCATTTATTACATCAAAGTCACGTTTCCTTTATTTATCATACCATACACAGGAACACGCACAACACAGTTTTTTTTTTATAAATAATATTAGGTATTCATGTTTAAGGATGCAACATTTAATAATATACATTTTTATTTTTTCATTTGACAATATTATTGTAGAACTGATATTTATTTAAATCTTAATTAAATATTAATTTCAATGTTGACGGCAGTTTTAATAGAAACCCAATTAATTTCGCCAATTACTCGGTAGCGTTCCGAACACGTGAGAAATATCAATCAAAACATTCTCGGAATTATTAACTAGTAGTTCATTAAGACACTGATTGAAGTTGAAAAGTCTAAAGTAATAATATTACAGAAATTACAATACAGAAAGTAAATTATTTATATTTTGATGTCAAATTGAAATTTCTAAGTACGAGAAATAGCAGACAATTATTAAAATTTATTACTTTATTCCAAAAAATAATAATTCTAAATTCACTGGATTATGTAGATTATGATTAAAAGTGTATAATCATAATCCACATAATCCAGCGAATTAAGAATTTATTTTATTTTAATTCTTTTATTTAAAATTTGTTTTTTTTTTATGAGTAATTGAAAATGTATTTAAGAAGTTGGCCAATAACACAAACAACAGAATTCACAATTTTGCGGCAACACATGTTAATTTTAATGAGCTCGATTGTGTGTTCTGAGAGTTAGAATACCATAACATTTTGATATTAGTACATGTTTACAAGTTGTAAGTTAATTGAATGACAGATGCCGTCTAGATAAAGGGTGACCAGGACCTGTTAAATTATAAAGTAGAAGAATAAGTACGTAGTGTCATTCTAAAAAATACCTGTTTACAAGCGTCCCACTGGTAGGCGCAGGCCTCTTCACATATAGAAATGGAACGAGCATCACGACGACGCTTGCTCATTGTGGATGGGCCGTTTCAGATCCCAATTTTTGGAATCCAGGTTTTCTTACCAATTTTTTCTTCACCGTTCCTCAAAAATTTGTTAGGATAATTAGGATAGTACATAATAAATCTTTGAAAAAATCACATTGTAACTTACAAATCTGCTAGGCCACCGCGACTGTAAATCTATATCTATGTTATTGACTGCTGTACTCACAGACGTTAAAGATTACACACGCTCGAATATTAAACGTAGCTTCACTTTAAGACGTTCTATGTGTATTTGTCGCTAATTTACACCTTAAACTGACAGACACAGCAAGAAACTTTAAGGAAACTTAAAACTGATTGAAATTTCAGTATCCGGCCATCATTTTTAACCGACTTCAAAAACGGAGGAGGTACTAAATTCGACTGTATTTTTTTATTTTTGTTACCTCAGAACTTTCGACTGCGTGAACCGATTTTAATGATTCTTTTTATTTCAAAGCTGATGCTTCCTTGTGGTCCCTTTGCATTTGGCCCAGTTTTGAAGTAGGTTTTTTTTGTGAGATTTATTTATATTCTTCTGTATATATGATTGAAATACAAAATCCTCCAAGCAAATCATATATCCTATTTATCCCCATCCTCGCTCCTGCAAAACAGAGTTGGTAGCATCCTCCCTCTTTGAGAACATTCCAAACTGTTCGTAGTACTGCCACTGTAGAACTAATTGGATCCCAATTAGATAGGTAAGATGGCAGCTTGGTGTGCATGGTATGTGAAAACTGCATGTTATGCTGCAACCGGTGCATCTAAAGATGCTGGTGTAATTTGTTGCTGCTAGGTGTTAATGTAATGGCAAGAAACTATTTAAGATTGTTGAATCATGAAAACTGATATAAATTGTCAATTCATTATTTTATAATTTTTTAACAAAATTAAATTAAATTACCGGATGGTAAAATTTTAGGAAAATAATATAACATGCAATGTAGTTACAAACAAAGTTAACTTATAGTTTTGTGGTAGATTTTGACAATAATGTACAAGACATAATTGTCAAACTCTACCAACTTACTTATAATCCAAATTTATGCATCGCGCTATGTTCCTAGAAAAACTAACATTTGTATAATCAAACTAAACTTATCCCTAAAAAACAAATAATAACCCTGGTCATCACATCACCCTTAAAAATGCAATTCCCGTTCAATAATAGCGTTGATTGAGTCGTAAGAACCCTTATGAAAGTGCCAATAATTCGAGTAATGGACGCATTTACATAGCCGTAGTACCGTGAAACCGCTACATCGCCTCACAACCTAATAATGAACTCGAACAAACACTGTTACGGAGTAAGTGGGGTGTATTCTGCACTTTTAAACTCCGATAACCGATACTTTTTAACCAATTTGAAAAGGAGGAGGTTCTCAATTCGACTTGCTTAGAATTTGGTTATTTATTTACCTATATTTTAAGCTAATTATTATGTTAATAAGTCAATTAATATACATGGTTTGTATAACTAATTTAATGTTCATTTACTTAATTCTTGCAAATTCATTTGTCCGATAGATGCAGCTAACTACTAATTTTTTATATTAGGTTATGTAGCAATGCGTGACACAATGTATCCGAAATTTCATACATACTGTTGATATGACATAAAAACTACATAGTGATACCTTATTATAAATTAGGCTGTTTTTTAACGAAAAAGGGAAACAATAAAAATACAGAAAATTACAATTACTCCAACTAAAACGTGTCAAATCTCCTGTCCAAAACACTCTTACCGCTCCGTTCACTCCTCGCTCTACGAGTACCAAAAGGGCGCACGCCTGCGGCGAAACGGCTAAACTATTCTATGCATTTGTGATTGATCCGATAACCGGGGCCCTTCCTGTGTTATTTAACAGCAATTGGGAATGATTGGTGCGGACCCCCGGGACCTCCCATGATGGATAGCCGGGTTTTTACCTGCGTTATCTGTGGCTACAGTGATTAGGTTTGGTGTTAAGTCGAATTTATTTGGTTGGTACGGTACGATTTTGGGTCCTTCAGTGAATGTTTTGAGACCCTTTACATTATCTCAATTTGGTTCTGAATAAGGTAGCGTTTTAACGGTTATATAATTTTAAGTAAATGATGAAGCTCTCTTTAATTTAAGAAATATTTCATCCTCACTCAAACATATGTTTGAAAATTTGCACAGCTAACACAAAACTACAAATGGGCATG
This sequence comes from Autographa pulchrina, assembly GCA_905475315.1. Classification (NCBI taxonomy): domain Eukaryota; kingdom Metazoa; phylum Arthropoda; class Insecta; order Lepidoptera; family Noctuidae; genus Autographa; species Autographa pulchrina. The sequence goes on along the minus strand of FR997771.1, from coordinate 11,663,279 downwards.
GAAATCCAACGTTAATAGTCTGAAATAAGTTTTATCTTTATGTATACTTTATTATATTGGTAATCGCAGTAAATAAGTAGTTATCGTAAGTAAGTATTAGACATTAAAGATTACAACATCTGAAAATTTAATAAAATTAGTAAAAATAATCCAAAGTTAATCCTAACAACTTGTTAAGAAATCGTCAAAAAGAACGAGACGATTAAATCTTATCATTACATAACGTAATAGACCCTTTAATAACGGCGCTGCGCTACGTAAGTAATTACCAACGCTCCTAAATGAAATTTCGTATGCTAATTGACTAAATACAATTATGGGAGAGAACCTAAGACTGCGAGTAGCGCCGTCGTCAACGAAGATGTAGATTGTTTGAGTTTCACTGGAAGAGAGCTTTTAGGTATTCAGTTTTTTTTTTCTGTAAATTACGCGAACTTCTTGATACAACCGTCTATAATAAAAATAACTGATAAGGCACGTCAGTGGTAAATACATAAAGCGATGTCAGACTAAATACTTTCTTCTTCTTCCTGCTCTTTTCCCAAATTAATTGGGGTCGGCGCACCATGTTTTTTCCTTCCATTCCACTCTATTAGCTGTCATACTCTCATTCACTGCTTTTTTATTCATATTATCTCTCACGCAGTCAAGCCACCTTTTTTTCGGCCTTCCTCTTCCTCTCCAGCCATCCACATCCAAATGAATCACTCTCTTATTCACATGTCTTTCATCCCTCCTCATTACATGCCCATACCAGGCTAGGCGATTCCCTTTCACTTTTTCAGCTAAATAATAAAACAAATTATTACTTATGTTGTTAGTAATTTAGTTAAATAAAGATCCTTTTTATCTTATACCTTATCGTCACCCTAAGGTTACCTGGGAGAGAATGCTTTCTGTCATTAAGTCCGTCTATATAGCTCACACTGCTTGAAGTATTAAATAAATAAAATTTTCGGCATTATGGTGGTCTTTGTTTTGAGAATATTATTGCAAAGATTGACATCAAGAAATATAATAGAAATAGTCTTAGTGTTTTTTCTGACTCTTCCAGTATTACAAGGAGGGGTTTATTCTTAATTTAATAGAAAGTTTAGGCGTGAATCAGGTGGTAGGAACAAGATCGCAATAACGTGTTGCTCCCTCCATGTTCTGACGTAACGAAGTGAGGATCCACACAGCTGCGCTATAACTTAAATTCCAGAAATCTTCATTGCTTGAAGATTATTGCCGGCTTTTCCAATCTATACTATAATAATATTATAAAGCTGAAGAGTTTGTTTGTTTGTTTGGTTGAACGCGCTAATCTCAGGAACTGGTTAGAATTGAAAAAATCTTTTTGTGTTGGATAGTCCATTTATTGAGGAAGGCTTTAGGGTATATAACATCACGCTGCAACTAATAGGAGCGAAGCAGCAATGAAAAATGTTGCAAAAACTGGGAAAACCATTAATTTTTTAAGGCTTCCGATGCGTGCGCTACGTAAACGGTTAGAGTTACCTAAAAAATATGTAGGGGAAGGAATTGTTCCTCTTTAAATGATCTAAAAAAATGTCCGCTACGGTATATGTCTATCTTTTAAGATTGACTCACTATAAACTTTTTTAAGGTAATCAATTCTGGTCGAAATTAATACTTACATTATTACCAATTATTGGCTAGAGTTTTATCAACATAATATTAACTAAAATTATAATTTACGTAGATTTTTTTTTTTTGTTTTTAGACGTCTTCATCGCGATCATAATAACAGAAATTAAGGCGGCCGAAGTCGCGGGCAACAGCTAGTATATATATATAGCAAATAAGTTATTTTCCCAGATTTTGGAGACCGTTACCTACTTGACTCTGACGATATACTCGTTTGTGCAAACGTTATTAGAAAGTGCTGAAGTCATCATCTGCCTAGCCTTTTCCCAAGCTATGTTGGGGTCGGCTACCAGTCTTACCGAATTTAGCCGAATACCGTATTTTACATGGAGCGACTGCCTATCTGACCTCCACAACCAATTTTACTGGGATACCCAGTATCCCATAGTAAGACTGGTTGTCAGAATTGACTTTACGACTGCCAATGATGTACGTATGACAGTCGGAACCTACGGCTTAACGTGCTTTCCGAAACACGGAGGGGTCTCGGTTTGTTATAAACAGTCACCCATCCACGGACCAACCGTGGCGAGCACGGCTTAACCTGTATTATCGGCTTACACTTAGCCACGAGCCCCTCCTCCTAGAAAGTGCTGAAGTATATAAGCACATAGTGACAATGCCTAAACACACATGTCTAATTAGTCCCAATATTTACAAATGAGACACCTTTAATAGATGTGTAAACAAAAATAATGCTAGATTATTTATCCCAAAACACAAATAACATGCCAAGCACTCTTCATTTCCAATTTAATAAAAAAAAACTATCCCTAATTAATCCAGCCACATCCAGTAACTAAACAGAATGTTCGCTGTTAATTAAATATCAAGTTTAAGGCGCGGAGCAGGTGGCGAGAGCGAGTTCGCGATAACATGTGGCCCTCTCTATTCGAGACACGGTTTTTGAGGTAAACCTTATTTACGTTCCCAACTTCAGTTTTTAGAGGTTTATTTAGGGATCACGTAAATTTATCGCCGCTTGAGCTCGGTTTGATAAAATTTTGGTTAATATGCTTTTAAGTGATTTTTACTTTATGTTGGCTCTGCAATCATTTTCGACCTGAGTTCGTAGTGAAGAATAAGTTATGGTCAAAAATCATTTATTGATCCTTATGTTGAATAATAGAAGCAATGCATATCTGCTTCCAAAGAAAAAAAGTGCATAAAAATTGTTCAGCTCTATTGCATATCTCGTCAGACCCAAGGCATTTGCGGCAATCCGTTGCGGTATTGTTTTCAGGCCTACTACGAATGGGCAATCAAATCCTATAAAATTCTAGAGTATTTTGCACGGTAGAAGTATTTTTAAACTTTAATACCCTATGTAAATAAACTCTACGTTCGAACGTAGCAATCGTAGCACGGTCTACGTGCTACGAGCGTTACGTAGCACTTTAAAATCCTAACTTCGTATTAATTTGATTGTACCTACACATAATATCAGACTTTATTTAGCTAGCTAGCCATTATTTATACGTAAGAGGGTAGAAAACCTAAAATTGTACTTGTACTTGAAATAAATTATTCTCTGAAAACAAATTTAGACCAAAATACTCAACATGAAATTGTGTCCATGCATATTATATCCCTAATTATGTGACATCATTCATCAGTCGCCTTCTGAGTCTGACAGGCTGGAAAAAGGGATAGCTGGATAGCCAGAAGAGGGAGACAGCGCAATACAACAGACAAAGACAAAAACTCGATTAAATGTTTAGGTAAATACATTAATTCTGGTACCCAAATCTGTCTATAAAAATCCTTGTTAATGTAAATATTTTATATGGTTAAATAAAATTAAGAAAGCGGGTTCGTTGAGAATTCTATCGGACGATTGCTATTCGGGCCGGGTTGCGTTCACTATGTACTAATCGTAAATAAATCTTGAGAGAGTGGCGAGGTAGTAAATTGAACGCGTGACTCGGACGGACAAGAATTGGCGCGCATTGTAACATGTAATATATTATTTTGAACCTCGAAAACGGACTTTTTAGTTTAGATTCAAAATAGGTAATATTGTGCTTTTTAGTGGAATTAATATCGATATTCTTTAGGTAGTAGTCACGGTATAAATAACTTATATTATTATGTTAATAAATTGTCTATGCGTTATTCTGGTGTATAAACCACAATACTGCAAAATTACTTAACCAGCCTTTCAGCACTTTTTGTATGTAATTGTAACAAACATCCATCTTACACACGTACAAACCATCGCATTTATAATACTGGGATGATTTTATTTTACCGTTTATTTCAAGAAGACATTGAATTACAATATGCTTTAATATTAATTTGATTTAGGTAAAATATCACTAATAGAAAATCGCATATGTGCGCCCATCCTTACCTTAAACGTAAATAATCAGGTGAATAGTTAAGGGTTTTATGCTTTCACAGTAGGGCATAAATGAACCTTTATCTACTCGGGCCTGAAAAAGTTTCAGTACAAAGCACTTTGTTAGGAACATGATAAAAGAAACATAAAACTTTATTGTTTCGATAACACTACATTTTTATAAAAGTATGTACTGTGTGGGTAAGTTTATACGTTAATAACGTTGGCTTTTTTTTATCTTAATTGCAGCTATCATCGTGTCATGAAAAGCAAGACTTTAGATTTTGAAATAATTCATATTTTCGCATAATAATATCCCCATGAATAAAATATTATTTGAGTTTATTTGGAAGACGATTAATTTGTTTGTTTTCAAATAATCATAACGATTTTAACCAAGTTTGTTAGGCTTGGGTGCTATTCATTCATTCATTCATTTCATTTAAAGCCTGACCTGTCCCACTGCAGGGCAAAGGCCTCCCTTCCTTCTTTCTACAGGTCTCTATTGTTTCCTATTTGTTGCCACTCCTTTTTGTATGCGTCTAGTTCATTGCTGTTATTCAAGCTTAAAACCATATAATGTTAGCAATTTTCACTCGGGACACTGTTTGTTGAATTTAAAATCGCTGAGCTATTTAATTGTGATTCACATTAGTTATACCGCTGACACCAATGTCTAGACTTGAAGAATATCTGAGTCACTGTCTTTACTGAGACATAAATATTTAGATTAGTTCATAATTATCATAACACTACCATTCATTTGATATACTACATTACTATCTATCAACTAATGAGGTGTAGGATTTATTACCACTTGGTTAGTAATTATACAAACCCTGTCCGACCCGAAAGGGTGATATAGGTTCCACAATCGCATGCAAAATAAAAAAATTAAATTTGGAATATTCATGATAGTATCAATGATAATGAACTTTGAAATAACGATGTTTGGCCGAAAAATCCCCTAAATTTGAGATTTAAACAATAATTACAGCACCATTTTCGTCGGTATTATTTTTCAGCCTTTTGTTTGATCATTTGGCAGCACCTGTGACGACGCCAACATTATCTCTAGTCTTTAGAGAAAAAAAAAATGAGGTTATATTTTTTTTTTATATATTTTCCATTTTTTTTTACATTATATTGGTATCAGTTATCGATACCTAACAACACCTAAACGGATCGGACAGGGTTTTCTTAACACCCTGTATATTGGCTTAGTTTGATTCAATTTTGTAACTGCACTTAATAACTAGTAAATTGAAGTGAATGGGTCGTAAAACGTCTTTTCAGGTCTAAACCATGTATACATAAAACATAAATCAGAGATGTTAAACATGAAATCTATAGATGTTATGAAAATATAAATTTATATAAAAAACCTCAAAGAAATATCACTGTGAACAATAACAGTATACCTACCTACTTCAAAATTGCCCTTTTTATATTACTATCGTTTCCGCAAAGTAATATTACCCACTTGGTTAGTTCGGAGCATCCTGTATGTGAGGCACGTACAAGATGGCCGCCCGCCTTGATGACTTCATGCTCCTTCTAATCGCAGGAAAAACAATCTTCCTACGAAACGAATTAACTAACAAAAGGTCAATTTTACTTGTGATCATGACAAAAATGACAATTGAGTAAAACAAATCAAAGTTTTTTTTGCGATTTATATCTTTATAGACGGAAGAAGAGAAAAAAGGACTTTGCCGTCATGCAGGACATTTTGAGCTCAAAATAATAACAATACTTACTTTTTTTTTGTGCTTGCATTTGTTTTCCCGCATCTCAACCATCGCAATGAAGTTAAAAACATAGCAAAAAAAGCATGTTTTCATTCTACAGTTTCGTTGTTTGAAATCCGAATATGCCTTTTCTACTTTTCTTTATTTATTTGCCGTATTTTTCTACCAGTCAGTAAATAAAAAACAAAAAGAACCGTGTAGGTTTGTATCAAAAGAGCGATTCGATTTATGAACTGCCAATCCCAATTTCTGTTAGCGTCTCTCTCATAAAGTAATATTAAAACTAGATAATGGGGTCAATAACCGATGTAAGTAAGGAGGTGTTAGTTCAGTGATCATTACGATAGGTAACTAAATGACTGAAGTTCGTACGTGATCAGTGAGTTTAAATGTTACCGGTTGAATTTCACACGTTATTATGATAAGTTCATTAGAGATTTGATACTGCCCTAGTTTCTCTTTTATACTTATGTTTAGGTGACAAATTTTATATACAGTTTTGAGGTGCTTCTTTCTGTAATTGTGTTTAAAGAGGTTGTTGTAGTGGAAGGCCTACTAACGTATTTGATAGGAGTTGCCGAAACACTGAAAAAACTAGGGAATTCGGAAAATTCAGAACTCGATTTTGCCTTTGTTGATAGACCATGCAAAATACTACCAAAAAGACTGTATAAAATCCTTATTTAAAGCGACTCAAAATCAACATAAATGTGAGTATAAACACGCCATCCCACTCTTAAACAAACGTTATGTCAAATATACATACTCTTAAAACACGACTTAGCATGTCAAACATCAAAACTTAAATACAAAAGTAGCAACATTAATCATTGTTCAAAAACTTTACGGTAAAGTTGATGTTTCATAAGGCTATAAATCCGACAAGTACCTTTTAGCTAAAACCTTTGTTTGTTTGTAACGGGAACAACAGGTTTTATGAGCTACACAACGTCGAAACCGTCTTTTGTTTAAGGGTCAGTTTTATCGTCAAGGAACTAGCGTTTGACAAAATTGTTTCATGGAATGAATTAGGAACGTTCTCTTTAATTGCTTCAAGTTTTTGTTTTATCTTTGTGTAACAAGAAAACTAGCATGATTTGTAGTTTTTTAAGGGGATATTCTTACATGCTGAAATCAAGCTTGCCACTTATAGTTAAAATCTAGCTAATCTGCAAAGAGTCCGTAATTCAAACTACCAGTGTGTTGAGTGTTGAATGATTTGAGTGTCTGCTTTATCTTTCTCTATTTCTTGATTTCTATTGAATTTGACGGCCTGTTGGTCTAGTGGTTAGTGGCCCTGACTGCTATACTGGAGGTCGTGGGTTCGATTCCCACCCAGGACAAATTTTCGTGTGATGAGCACGATCATTTGTACTGTGTCTGGGTGTAATTTATCTATAATATGTATGTATTAAGAAATATATAAGTATATTTATCAGTTGTCTGGTTACCATAACACAAGCTCTGCTTAGCTTGGGATCAGATAACCGTGTGTGAGGTGTCCCGAAATATTATTATTATTATTTCATGATGAAAACGCGTAATAATATGAACGCTACATTTTTTAATTTACTAACTATATGTTTTAATCCAACACACAGCTTCACCAAAACCAATCTATCCCATATTTAAAAACGCTTGAAGAAACAAAACCACCCTAACATCTACATGCATACGAAAAATGGTAACCCGTGTTTTTCCGATAAAATCGAGCCTTGAACCGCAAAAGCCAGAGTAATCCGTTTATTGATTTCAAGCATTTCTCGCTTCCGATAGATTTTTATTTTCACTAAAACATTTTTCTTGTAAACAAGAGGATTATAGGCTTCTTATAATGAAATTTTCACAGAAAAATAAGTTTGTTCACTTATGCATATTTTGTTGCTTCCAGGATTGTGTAAAGCGATATGATTCGCGAATCCACGTGTGAGAAAACTTTTGTATAAAGGTGCAGCTGATGCTGGTTTAAATAAATAGATAAGTTTTTGAGAACACTCTGTATATGAATATGTATGGTTAGATTGTGTTTGCAACCGCACATATGCGGTAACATAGTGCAAAGTAATAAAGGATTATTTCCTTAATTTGTTGTTACCACTGACGTGCGGTCGGTTTTACAAATTTATGCCAGCCAGCACGATTGACTCATTTTAATTACTTTTCAGTATCACACATAAGGCACCTAAAATACGTACATAAAATTTTACGTGTATTTAGCGAAGTATGAAGGCCGTACAAACATGCTTCACGAGCATTAAAACTGTGGACACACGGAAAGCCGAACGCTTAACAACACTTTCATAGAACATCGCTTTATCACTATGTTCTTTTAACCGTTTTTCCAATGCACCGACTTCACAGCTTGCCAAAACACTATTGTAAAAACACGGAACAACGTATAAAGACTCACTACAGCGGAGCAAGCGAAAACAAGACAATAGTTGTTCGAAAAACTGCGAATAAACAAATTAAAATAGAGGGGAGCGTTGAAACTTTGCATGTATCTCTCAATGTGTCACCTCTAGTGAATAGGGACTGATTGTGAGCCGGGATTTTTGTAAGCGCGCGAATTTGCGCGATTCAAGCTCCGCATACTACAGATGGTCTGTAATTCTAGCGTTCGGATGCAAGACCATGTAAGGCTGTGTTTATAATGCTTGAACGTAATTCGGATATAATGCTAACTCATGATTGGTTGAGAGATGAAAAAATTACATATTAACATCAACAACACAGATGAAAAAAACAAGACGAGAGAATTTTATGAAGAATATATTTATCCACTTTAATCTAAAAAAACACTTATATACATGGATGATCTCGAAGGTATATGATAGTAGAAACAACTATGAACCCTGACCTTGAAAGAACTCGTCTCTAAAAAGAGTGCACCTCATCCATTTACCAAACTTTTCAAATCAAAAACATTCGCAGACCGATAAGTAATTTTCGAAACGCTCCCATTCAATCGCTGGCCGGCTCATAAAAATCACACTTTAATATCTCTAGAATATTTAAGTTAACGTGGAATGTATCTAATTTGTACATTTAACACGTACGGTGTGAAAGCGCCCCTACTATGATGGAGTCACGTCGCAAAACGTGCAGACGCGGTTAAAAATGTTCCACCCGCGAAGATAGCGCGTTGTAAAGTTAAAAATTCAATGTTTTAGGTGGAAACGTCCGCGCTCGACCGTCATTCCAATTGTAATAAGAGCATAAACATTTTTACAACAAGATATGTCGTAAAATATTTTTGTTTCGCCGCTCGTATAAGCAAATTGTTGCGAGTGAAATTAGGATCGTGACGTCATCAATATTGAAGCTGACTGAGCTGGATAATCAGACACTTTAAGTACCTTAGTTATAGATTATACATTATCGCCAATGATTAGGTACGTAGGTAAACGCGTCATATAATAAAAAAATCTGTTTTTTTTTTTTGGTAGAATGAAGTAGGGAAGCATGCTAGTACAAAGATATATATCTACCTCTATCGAGTTTAGTTACATACTATTCCACATACATTTTGGGGATCGAATCTGTAACTTGCACTGTCTTAATTACGTCGACAATGTAACCTGAAATGAGGTCGTATACAAAGCGGTTGCATACGACGTCACTGCTAGGAAAAAATGTATGATTTCCCGAGCTCTTTGTAAGTCAAGCCTCAATTCTTGACCCTCGTTAGAATACAAAGGGACCCCTTTCTTTTCCTTCGTTTTAAAGACACCACTAATTTCAACCTTTTGATCTGATGGTGACTTGTCAGCTGACAATAGAATAGACTCGGAATTCTTGTACCTGGAGCTTTTGTGTTATGAAAGGAAATAAAGATTTCTGTACGTTTTTTTAATATTTTTTAATAGAATAAAAAATCTGCTTTAAAAACCTTAAGGAAAAAAGACATTATATATAAAAGAACGAACTTTTTAGTCAAGATGTGCAATGTGCATGTACATGTTAGTAGCTACTTTCTTTTGTGATACAGTGAGACTGTCATCCAACTCAACAAAGAAAGCTATGCAGAAGAATAAACAAATAAATATCAGAATTTGTTAAAAAACAGACATGATACACTATATAAAAACTGAAAGGCGTTTCTGAAAATACTTTGAAATTCATACCTGAAATAGACCCAAAGGTCAAAGCCTATTTATAGAATTTTGTGGTTTGGGACGTAATAAAACCTGTCCTCCAGGGAATACTTGTAGGCTTTTAATAAATAACAAGTATCTTGAAGTATATAGATAGCTACCGGATAGTAGAAGATATAAATACCTAAAGTGTTGTAGACGTTGACAATACCCTTAAATTTAATTACACTTAACAAGAAAGTCAATAAGCTCGAAGTAAACTCTCGTAACTTTTACAAAACAGTGATAAGTAATTTATCAATTTAATTACATACAACTTATCTCCCCAAACATTCAAAGATCGCATTGTTAACTGACCATTAATCCAGCAAACGAGTTGGACCGACAAAAACACATTTCAAAATGGCTAATTAAAAACAACGTCTCCACTTAACGCCAGAACGCTCAAGAGATAATATAATTAAGCAAAGGATTCTGAAGTTTGTGAAATCTTTTATTTATACGCAACTTGGTTAGAGGTTTGCTCAGCGAATTTTAATTTCGTAATGCAGAAACGGACCCTTGTAATTTTAAGTGTCGCCTTATTCTGGGAGTTAGCGACGTGATGTCTTGATTTTAATGTTTCAAGGACTTTATTATTAAGATAAAGACTGATATTTTTTTGAGAAAAAAAGAGGTGGAAATAATATATCCCTGTATAAGCGTATTTCCATTACTCATTTTGGACCAGACTAAGCTTTTTCTCTTTGGTGGTCCCGGAAAAGCCAAAATGAAAAATTAACGTTTTTATTCCTACTTCTGTCTAGCCTTTTCCCAAGCTATATTGAGGTCTTCTTCCAGCCTTAGCGGATTCAGTTGAATACCGATATTCATATGGAGCCACTGCCTTAAACATTTAATAGACCACAAAGAAGACGTAGACGCCTACCCCCTTATTACAAAAGATGGTCTAAGAAAAACCGAGGTTTTAGAATTGCACCGTCTCTTTCTGTTAAATGACATAAGAAAGTGATGGGTATATTTTAAACCTGGGTTTACCTTAGTCTTGGTTTAAACCATCTTTTGTAATAAGGAGTTTAAATCAATTTAAGAACTCTTTAATTACTTTCAAACATTCTTATTTGAACCAGTTTTCAACCGACACAGTTTCCTTAATTCCCGAATAAGCCATCTAAGACAATCGCTGGAACTGGGACATAATTCAAAAGTAGTATGCTCCTGTGAGATAACCGTGATCTTTTCATTTCATAACCTAATGGAACTTTTCCCATTTCAACTTATTTTATCTGCGTCCGGCACAAGGCTCGCGTCTCCTTAATTTACTACTTCATGAACCGAAATTTCAAAGAGTCCCTACTAAATAATAAGTGTTCACCTTTTAATTCCTTTTTTTATCTATTCTTAAGTGGCGCTAACTTTTAATATTTTATTCCGGCTTAGATATTTCGACATGATTTTTGGGAAAAGTAAATATAAGTCAAATGTCTACTTCACGATTTTATTTTTAGTTTGTTCTACCACTAATAAGAAAGTTGAGATTGCCTCAGATTTGCATATCCGTTCGTGCGTATCGCGACTCCGAAGCTCCTTCTTCTGACTTTCGATTGGATTACCAGAAAAAAGTACACGTGAAATAAACCCAAATAGTATTTCCAAACATCACGAGATTAATCTTTCATACCACAGTAACTTGTTTTTCTTTTTACAAAACTACCGCAGGTTCGCATGCGTTCACGCTCCATGCGTAGCCTCTACTGGGATTTATACATATAGGGATTTGCGTCTAAAAGCATTCTCAACAGCAGTGGAATTCACTCATACATTGGCACAGTAGCGCAATGTATTCGATGGATTTTCAATAAAACGCTACCCGCAGTTCAGTGTACAGGGGTTTTATTCCTAAGCTCACTGAGCAAACATTTTACCGAGCTAATGCGCCTTTGTATACTCTGTTTCACCAATCTTGTTGGTGTCTATGTATAATCGGGATTTTTCCGTAACAGTGTTTGTTGCCTTTTTGTAGATGGGTACTTTATTTTTCTTTCTTTTTCGGGTTATCATTTTCAGTGGATGGTGCTAGATAAGGGTTTTTAATTTTGCGGAGTAAACAAAAATGCTTACAGGGTAAAGTGATTTTATGTACAAAATGCGTGCGGTTATCATAATGTATTTGTTAGCAGGGTCGAAGATTTTCTTTTATGGGGGAATTCGTTAAATTTTTATGTGTTTGTAATATCCAATCCATATCCAAAATTAATTGCTCACTTATGTACGTCTCTAGGAATCTCACGGTATCGATTACGTCTGTAAGATGACCTAGATTCCCAGGCGATTACAATGCTCTCTTAAATATTGCAAACTGCCGCGTAATTGTAAGCAGAAAATTGTTTAACAAGAGAATTTGATAAACCGTGTACAAAATATATCTGTCAATAATCAATCCTTCTTACTCAGGTGAATCCTCCCAAGTAAGTGATGGATGATTCAATTACACCATGACGCAAACCGACAACTCACCCCTACTGTTACCGTGGCCCTTATGTCTATGACAATAAGGTCTAACTTCCTATAAATTATGCAATATTTAAAAAATATTTATTGAGACGTGTGAAAATAGATACTTTATTATGATTATAATGAATTTACGTCACCAGATTGTTGGTGGATGATTGATTTTACAATTCAATAAACAGTTGAAATTATATAGATATAAAATACCCCTAAAATCTTTTGCTCACACTTCCGTTTTAGAATAATTCTACGCGACATTTTGAATCACTAAAATTAAGCAAGGTAACTTTATTATTTTGAAATTAGCCTTACGTTGTCTAAGCCTAGGAAAAGATCAACAAAAAAACTTTCTATTTTAGGCTATATTTTCATAAATTCTAAGCAACATTATCATTTAATATTAACCTAAAGAAAAATATGTGTATCCAGCAAATCTGCGGGAACACTCAACGGCTTTGGGTTCGCGGCCGCGGAGTGCTTCCACATTTTTGGGGCATTATGATATACTTTGTGCGCCAAAGTGGTTTCTACAGTAAAAACAAAAGTTGGCGCGAAAACTTCTGGAGCGGAAAATAGTTTTAAAATGTTGAACAAACGAACTAATGTGTAGCTTGTTGTTTTTAGCGTTAATATTTTGAATTATGTTTTCTTTTTTAAATAAAATAATAAATAATAATTTTAAATAATAATATATTTTTCTTAAAAATGCGCGTTTTCATTCAAAATGCTGCTTGTCAGACACGAGTTACTGTAGTATATTGATAAAAATTTTGCAGGAATTAAAAAGACTTTTCATGCATGTCAATGGCCCACCAGTATTAAAATAACAAATTAAAATTCCCACAAATTACGCAAAATATACTGCACAATATTCAAAGGTATGTAACGTCCTCAGCCATAATAGTTTAAAAATAACTCAAAATACATTAACAGAACACCAAAGCAAACGGATACCGAGTCTCAATACTATTCGAAAACGAAGCAAAAGGTCGAATCGACAAAAACACTATTTGCCATGTTCAACGAAATGATTCGAGTGAATTCCTTTCGCATCCCACAGTGAGCATTAGCTACCCGATATCTTGTTACACGGGTCAATCTTTTAAGGGCGGGACTGCATTAGCCTCCTGACCGAACTCAAAGGAAATAGTGGGTGATGCTCGCTAATGGACCCATTGATTTTTGGAATCAAACGCTTGCTTCCGATACAAAAATATGAGATTTGTTGGGTGTTTGGAGATTTGTTGCCTTTTTGTGTTTTGAGTTGATAATGTAGAGGGTTTATATTTTGAAGATTGGTTGTAATTTTCTGATTTCGACAAATAACCGGACTCAGTATACGATTTGTCTTAGGCATAGTTGCAGCACTATATGCAAATAATTAAATGAACAAAGCCATTAGAAGATATACTAGTTCAGGTATAGTGTAGGCAGAGCTGGGATTCTGTGTGACGGAAGTCTTTGAGGCTCTGGATTATGTTTCTGGAAAGATTTAATATTAATATAAATAAATGTGGACAACGTCACTTATATGTTGCTCTGAAAATTAAAGTAGGTAGTTAAAGCAAATTGTGAAATGGAAAAATACAAAGGTATAAGATAATCTTAGTCTTATAACTTCTAATGCAAAAGAAGGGATCAAATAAGTTTAATATTGTGTTTATTTTACAGTGAGTAAACAAATTATGAATTTTTTTTTTCGTATTTGTAAGGACAACTAGATGTGTTCCCTTTTGATGTTTAATTTCATAATTTCATTTCTGTGCCATATTTCATAGATCACATTTGATAAACACAAGAATATTCTTGTTCAACTTAAACTATAACCGGAATTTACATTTGTAAGTTTCAATAAGCCAAAAAGATTTTTGTGAAATATCCCTTTCCAAAACAGTCAAAAATAAACAAAGTAAACCCTACCTTTCTAACAAACTAAATTTCAACCTAACTTCACAAACCAAAAACTTTCAACACCTGCATTCACCTGCCGAGCAACTAAATTAAATATGACGTCATTACGCTGAGCCTGCAGAAACGGAGCAAACACGTCGTGTTTGACCACTTTGATGACTCGATTGTCAAGGGAGGAACACCAATTAGGTAGGAGTTGACTCAGCGGCCTTCGTGATTAATTCACCACAGGACCAGTCCACCTGACCGACGTAGAGTTTGCTAAGCCACGGTAATTATTTAAGCTCTGATTGCCGACGTGTTGCAGTTACACGTACAGTTATGGAATTATTTATAATGTCCAATCTGTCTTAACTTATTCACCAGTAAAGCAATTGACATAAGGAAGAGGCCTCTTCCTTACATCATTTCACACCTGTACTGTTATACTTGTATTGTTGGTCAATTTTGTTAAGATTTTGGTCTTATAAGGAAAATTGGTAACATGCCCATTTCTTGATGGATTAGCGTATATTCTGCAATGAAATAGAAAATACTGTAATTTAGCCATCCATTAAAGAACAAACTTTATAGACTTTTTTTTTCTCTTTAAGCATCTAAAATATCTCAAAATAGCTTACTTTTAGTTTAAGATACATTTAAGCCAAGATATTTTAAAATAAAGCTTTTTCAAACTTTAAAAATTCCCCTGGCTAAAGTCCAATCGTATTGTAACTACGCATTCAAGCAATGTTATTGTTATAGAGAATTTTCTGCAACAACAATGAAACTAGTATTCTTTTTCCATTTATTTTATTTTATTAAAATGCTTTTCTTTTGTTTAGTATAGTTTATAAAAGCTTTCTGATGAATAACAAAACTAACCTTAATTACCCTTTTATTTAATCTGATTACCTTTGACTTAAAAGAAAACCATTTTTAAAGGTTGATTCAAAACTTTATAAATACTGTAAATCGTTTTTAATTAGTTGCTAACCAATCTATTAATTACTACGGTCTCAGTAGTCTACTAACAAACTGCAATTCTGACCTCAAAGATTATTTAAAGAACTTATTATAAAACCAGCTGAGAAAAATACTTTTAGTCAAAAATGCTTTAAATTTTTTAACTAAATATGTAAAAGGTAAGTATTTAGACACTAGTGTTTCGATAAAGCTTTGATTCGATTGGAATTTTAGAAACACAATCGTATTAAGCTTGAACGGATGTGTGTGCTATCCAACCAACGGATCCTGGAATAAACCATTCCCACAAACAACGTAAGCTTAACGAGAAGCTTTCACATTCAATGTTCTCTTTTCATCCCCAAATCACACCTTTTTAATACAAATTTCAAAGGTGGATCCTTTACATCTATTACTTGGAATCCTCGCCTCACCCATTCAAATCCCCTGAATGTTACAATTTGCACCTGATCGTAAACAACTAATGTACAATATGCTCCCCTCTCATCTGATTCCCGCCTCTTTGTATCAATCCATGACGCAGTAATGACGCCTTTTCATTGCTCAGCAAAAGGAAGTTTTCCCATTTAAAGTTGGCAGTCTTTTTATCTGCGTCGCGAGTTAAAAATAAAATTATTTAACGGTTAGACAGTCGTTATAATGCGGGTATATTATACCTTCGACGATAATGGACGTTTCGTGTTACGGCCACGAATTTAATCGTGCCGCAACAGAATTTTTTGTCGATATTCATGGTTATTGTGGAGTGCGGTTAATTGGCGAACTTTGTTCGGGCAATTGACGACTGATACTGTTTCGGAAATGGGCCCTCGGTTATGAAACGGCTCTGTTCAATTTAATTTTCATTATGAAGCAGAAAATGGTCAGCTTAAAGCATTAGGTTTATTTTTGTGATGCATTAGTTTATAGCATTAGTGAAACTGTTTATCGAAACTAATAACATAACAAGACAACTAAAAATCCACAAACGATCGCCCAAAACCGAAGTTCCAAGATGCCCCAAAGTTTAATAGGAATATATACCTTTCCGTATTCTGATCCAATCAGATAACCCTTACCTTATGGTCGAGGAAATATTGAAAGAAGAATTTCGTGTAAAACTAGAAGTATTACCGTCAATCCCTCTTATCGGCCGCTCGGCGATCCTTCCTTACGAAAAATAGAGTTGTGAAAAAGGGAAAAATTCGGTAAGTGATTTGTCCAGATATCTTTAGAAGTTTTGTATCGATTTACCTCGTCAATTTTACGTTACATGTCATTGTGCTGTCTTCGCTACCAATTTCTCATTTCCGAATAGAAATTAATTATTTTTACTCGCAACTAAAATATTCAGGACGAGCGCTCCGTTTCTAGATGAGCCTAAATAAATGCTAATAAGTAAAGTAATCATGCTAATTTAATATCATATTTAGATTCAATAATGTTTATGGGACATGTCCAATGATTTCATCAACATAAGAGATATGTAATATCGTCTTCTCAGTAAAAACAGTTAAGTACACTGAATAAAAACAATATGTTGTTCCAGTTGAAAAAATATGTCCTTACGCAAGTGAAACCACAGCCAACACTCGTATTTGTACTAGCTTAATAAAACAAAACAAAATAAAGTCAAGTCATCCATCATGCATGAGTATAATTCATCTTCTCAGGACTCGCGTTTATGAATTAACCCGAGCTTGAATATTTAGTGGCGAGATAAACGCTATTATGCTTACAATGTTGTTGCTATGCACCGACAGACGACGTTATATTGGTATATTAGTATATGAGCTGAGCTTGAAGCAGATGGTGGTAACCTTATCATCATTAAAATTTATATAAGTTACACTAGCTGTGCTCCGCGGTATGACTCGCCTTATTTTTCTTCTAAGGCAGAACTTTGTTACTCGTATATCATAAATAAAGGATATTATAGTAAAATATGTATCTAACACTGATAAGGAAAAAGTATTGGATTCGAGTTGCTTACAAAGTAAAAAGTTTCTTTTTGTGTTTTTTGAGTTAAAAGTTTGCGGGTTGATCTCTCTTCGGCTATGTCGATCTAGAAATACACAGGAAAAAAAGACATAAATTAATGTCCGCTAAAACCGATATTTTTGGCCAGGAGGTTCTAAAATCATAACACTAAAGTTTGTTCTATGAGTGCCAATTCATGTAATAATTTTGACCCCTAGGGTGGGTGCTGTCTTTTTTGTATTTTTGACGTTTAATAAGTGCTACTTTGTAGCCTTAGTTAAATAAATGATTTTAAATTTGAATTTGAATTAGAATTTGATCGCCAAGTCACCATGCGACGTAACAAAATTCAAAATTCAAAATTCAAAATTCTTTATTTGACTTAGGCTACAAAGTAGCGCTTATCAACGTCAACACAAAAAAAATACAAAAACGACAGCACCCTAAGGATCGGTTCATTTCCGGCGGAAGACGCACCGCGCATCACCGGCCGCGCAGCGCCAGAACAGACAAACACGCAATGAGACACCCAACCCCTCACACCTGACGCATAAACGCATCGTCAATTCAGTGAGAAAGGTCAAATGCCCCACCACGCATCCGCCCGCCCCGGCGCCACACAACCGACAACACGCGACGCGCCTCCGCCAGAAATGAACCGATCCCAATTCGCCCACCCTTCACCGCTTCCTAAGTGCTCTGGCTGTGGAGAAGAAACGGCGCAACAAACTCCACAACAGCACGCTGTCTTTATAATTACAAAAAATAATTAGAGACCGTGACAGATGAACAAGAGTTTTAGAGGGTTATGAACAGAATTAAAAGTATTTTCTAGTGAAACCATGGTCAGCAGAACGACCAGTCACCACAAGCGGCACCCGTTCACGAGTATGACGCAAGGATCAGCCATCACCCCCCTCGCCATATTAGAGGGAAAGAGGTGACCCGACCCCCGACGCCACCACAGGCAGTGACAACTAAGGGAGCATGACGAAACTGCTGCCGACTTAATAAAAATGATAATAATAATAATTAAATGGATAATAAAACAAAAAAGAAACCCTAAACACTGGTTCATTGCACAGTCCCTTAACAAAGAGGCATTATAATTGGTACATTATTAAATTTCATAATCAATACAATTATACATTCAAAACAATGTACAGAATTAAAAAAGAAATAAGTATATATCTATATATACATATATGTCATTATACATACGTATAATTGTATTAAAAACAAAACAAAATAGGTTAAACACATTGTTACATACAGATTGTATGCCTATAAATTTAAATAAATACGGTAGTACAATAAGACATCATTCCACACAGAACCGTCGTGTTTCTATCTGTTCACGGCGACCAACTATATTTATCATTTAAATAATCGTTAATATTATAATAGGCCTTTTCACAGAGTTTAATTTTAATTTTCGATTTAAATGAGTTGTAGGGCAACTCGAGCAAACTGAGAGGCAGTTTATTATACATACGAATACCAAGTCCCACAAATGAGTTGTGCACCCTGTGTAGCCGATGTGATGCCGAACATAACTTATGTCTATTACGCGTATTAATGGTATGGACATCACTATTCTTCGTGTACAAGTGAATATTTTGCCTAATAAATAATATATTCGCAAGAACAAATTGCGACGCTGCAGTTAAAATACCTATTTCCTTAAATCGCTCCCTGAGTGAAATTCTAGAACCTAGCTGGTATATTGATCTAACCGCACGTTTTTGTAAAATGAAAATTGTTTCTATATCAGCTGCCTTACCCCACAACAGTATGCCATAGGACATAATGCTATGGAAGTAGCTAAAATAAACAAGACGAGCTGTGTCTACATCAGTGATCTGCCTAACCTTTCTAACGGCGTAAGCTGCAGAGCTAAGCTTACTTGCAAGACATGCTATATGCGCCGACCATTTTAGTTTGGAATCAATTGTAATGCCTAGAAAAACCGTTGAGTCTACAGTTTCTAATACCTCATCATTCATAATAACATTTGGACCAAGATTTTTAACATTCGGCATCGCAAACTTTACACATTTAGTCTTTTTCGCGTTTAAAACTAAATTATTAGCTGAAAACCAACGTGTAACCTGAGCGAGTGAACTATTTACATCGTTAAATTCGTCTCTATTTCTATTTACTTTAAAAATTAAAGAAGTGTCGTCAGCAAATAATACGACATCACATTTGTCTTTTAAAAAAAATGGTAGGTCGTTGATGTAAACTAAAAACAAGAATGGGCCCAATATTGAACCCTGGGGCACGCCTAGCTTAACCGGTAGTTCGGTGGACTTACTACCTTTAACATCCACACATTGGAGTCTATCGCTTAAATAAGAATGAATCAGATCGAGTGCTTTATGTTTTATCCCGTAATGCTGAAGTTTGCGTATTAGTGTATTATGCTGGACACAATCAAAAGCCTTGGAAAGGTCACAGAATACTCCAATAGCGTTCTGCGAGTTCTCCCAGGCACTATAAACATGTCTAAGCAAAGCTACTCCGGCGTCGGTAGTTGAACGTCCCTTTGTAAAACCGTATTGCTCGCTATGTAGGAGGGTATTCATATTGAAATGTTTTGCGAGTTGTTTTAATATCAATTTTTCATATATTTTACTAAATGCTGGTAAAATTGATATTGGTCTGTAATTGCCGATTTCACTTTTATTGCCTGACTTAAATAACGGTATGACTTTACTATACTTCATGAGGTCTGGAAAGATACCGAGGTCCACGCATTTATTAAAAATGATCGATAAAGACGGCGCTACAATGCTTATTATATTACTTACAAGCTTCACAGAAATACCCCAAAAATCTTCGGTTTTTTTTTGATTAAGTGATTTGAACGCATTTGTTATATCTAAGGGAGTCACATGTTCAAAACTGAAATTAGCATTACATTCTGGCACATTATCACGTAATAAGTTTTCTGCATCAACTGATGAGGATTTTAAAGAGCAAGTTGTAGTTATTGGTATGTTTGCAAAGAATTCATTAAAAATAAGTGCGATTTCATCAGTATTTTTTAATAGCCCATTTCTGGAATTAATTTCTAGGTCGGTGTCCTGTTTCTTAACCTTCCCAGTTTCCTGATTAATAATATTCCAAGTAGCTTTAATTTTATTTGATGATTTTTTTATTTTTTTACTAATATGTTTAGACTTGGCCATGATACAAACCTTTTTAAATATTTTAGAATAATTTTTTACATAACTTAAAAAATCTACATCGAATCTATATTTCTTCATACCATATAACTCATAAAGACGTGTTCTACTTTTGTAAATACCAGCCGTGGCCCATTGATTAAATGGGGCAGGAGTGCACTTGACTTGTATTGTTTTACACTTAAAAGTTGACTCAAACTCATTTTTAACAACATCAAAAAATTCTCCATAAACGTCATTAGGATTATTAGATTCCAAAATAGATGGCCGTATTTTAGACATGATGTTGTTTTTAAAGCGAGTACAACGTTGCGCTGTGTATGGCCTACTTATCACCTTTAGAGGTTTGTTCACAACTAAATGTGGGAAGCTTGCAAATTGACCACAGTGGTCAGAAGACACATCAGTTAAAATTAATTTTCTATTCGCTTCACAATTACTAAATATATTATCTAAGCATGTAGCAGAAGAGGCCGTTATCCTAGTTGGTTCGCCAAAAAGATTTTTTAAATTATACGACTTAAATAGATTTAGAAGTCTCATAGACATAGGAGCTACTTCTAAAATATTTACATTAAAATCCCCACATACCATTACGTGTTTTTTACTAGTTTTAATCTTAGAAAGTGAATCTTCCATGACAGATTCAAATAAATTATAGTCACTTGAAGGGGGTCTATATACACATATAATTATAAATTGTTCTAATTCAACACAAGACAGCTCAATAGTGCGCTCGATAGAAAGGTTGACAATATCGGGACGTTCTTTACATTTTAAATTGTTTGAGACTATAATAAGTGACCCTCCTCGAATAGCGGTCTTTCTTACGAACGCACTTTGTATGGAATGATAAACACTATTAAATACTACTAACTCATGGGCTTTTATCCAGTGTTCGGTTAAACATAACACCTGAACACTGTAATTCTCAATAAATAAACTTAACTCTAGTTCTTTGCCGGAGAGACCCTGCATGTTTTGATGAACAACATTCAATTCATGCAGCTCTCCCGTTGTCCTGTCTTGTAGTTTAAATTACAAGATGTAAAAGAGCTGTTAGTACTATTACTAACATTATCAAAAACATTAGATACAATATTAGTACCTTTATCATGTAAATTATATGCTAACAACTTAGCAATTCGTCGCTTACATATAGTTGACATATACATACTGTACTCTGTCAGTTTAAATTTGCTAATGAAATTATTTGTCTCAAAATACAAAATAGTTTCACTATGGCGAATTGTTGTATTATAAATTAACAAATTTAAATTATAAATGTACCTATTCTGCTCTTTAGTTAAATTCTTAGAATAAGGTAGGGCACAGAAGATGAATTTACAATGATTTTTGTGACCTAAATCTAACATTAATTCCACACAATCAATAATATTTGCTTTACTTACGGTCAGCCCATCACCATATAATAATATGCCAGTAGAACCTGACTTAAGTTGAGACACACTAATTTGATTTAATAACCTACTAAAACTAGCCCCTGGCAAACAAGTATTAAATAAACACTGCTGGGAAAAGGAACTTATCATACTACTCAAACCTTGACCTATTTTGTCAGAAAATATATAAGTACTTATATCTTTAACTTTAACTGAATCTGAACATTGAATGTTAACAGTTTCTTCTAATAGTGGTTCAGCAAGTGAAGGCAATGGTTCAACACTCTGGGTATTGGCAGGAGGTGAAGAGCAGGAGCAGGTACAACACAGATTGTTGGTCAGAGACTCATATCTCTCCGCATTGCACCTAACCAAGTCAGCCAACTCACCGGCCTCCACCATGCGTTCACTAAGTTCTTTTTGAGACGCTTGATATTTATTAAAAATGTCCCTCAGAGTGTTTTCCCTCGCCTGAAGCTGTTTCTGAAGCAAAACTGTGTCCTGATCATAACTAAACCTACTCTGAATTAATTCATTATTCAAGTCATTTAATTGACTTGTTAAATTTACATATCTAAACCTAATATTATTTGTTTTCCTATTAATTTGTTGCTGGTGTATGCACTTTTTGTACTTTTTAATGATTTTATTAAGTTTAATATATTTCTTAATCTTATTGTGACTGCTAAACAAAGGATATTCAGTAACAGAATCTTCTCCGGTCAAATCAATAGTTATTGTTTTCCTATCATTAACAAGTGCAGAGCTACCGTCAACTAATTCATTGTAAAGACTGCAGGTTTTAGCAGCCTGTTCCTGAACAGTAACAGATTCTAATTTAGTAATAGTCCTAAGGGCCACACTTAATTCTAATTCAAGTTCAGAAATGCGTTTTAGAGCCTGCTCATGTGTACCCATACACTGTTGAAATTCTAAAACTATTTGACGGAGGTTTTGATGTTCGTCAAGGATATCTGTGTGATAAATGTGCAATTCTGACAATTCATTTTTCAAACTTGTGTTCTTATCTATAATTTTCTTAACTTCAACTTCACTTTCGTCCCTTTCCCTCAGCAGGTCATCACATAGTTTCTTGGCTGACTCTAACTCCTTCAGCGTAGCCCTTAGTTTCTCTTCCATGGATGCAGCTCTGCGGGTCTGCATATTTACAAGCAGTCCTCAGCTGATCCTGGAAGGTGTTGAGAGGGAGTTAAGTGTAGGTATGGAAAGCACTACAGAGAAATGGGAGCGATAGTTAAAAGAAATAGGAGGAAATGGAAAAAAAAATTTGAATAATTACTGTTTACTAATAGTTATAGTAAGAAAAAAGGATTATAATGTTTAGAACTATAAATATTACACTTAACTAATTAAAAATAAAACTTAGAGGGTAACTTATTATACTTTGATTTACTCTTCTGTTATGAATTTTAACAAGGATTTTATTTCCTTTGCCTAAGCTACCGTGAGGAGCAGTAATAAGACAAAACAAAATGAAATAAATATGTGTTATTAGCCTGGCTGTTAGATTTAACTTAAACTAGTTTTTAAGTCGAGATGAACTTTGACCTGTCAAAAAGCGGACCCTAGATGTTGCAAAAATATGGTATCTGAGAGCAATAGGCACTAAAGTAACCAATTTTAAGTTATAATTAGTCTAATATAATTTAAATAAAACAAGATACTCATCTGGTTTACGTGATGGTTTAAATTTCGATCCGTTGCGATGACAGCTGGTATAACTCGCCGGTTTTACATATATTTTGTAGAAACAAAACATTCACTAGCACTAGTCATGTAAGTAGTATATATAACTAACTATTAAAACTATGATTAACTTAAATTATCAATAATTATTAAATTTAAATTATTAAAATTACGAGACACGGCTTTTGACACAACCGGTCGTCAGTGTTGCCAATCAATTTGTCAACACAAGATGCTTTATACAAATCTGCTTTCAAACTCATACACCTAATTCCAAAACGATATCTTTGTATTTCCATAATCTTAAATTGTTTATTTTTAACCTTAAACTTGTGCCTTAGTCAAATGTTTTATAAACCAACCGTTACCTAATGAAAAAAATTAGCTATGTAAACAGTGTTCGAGTATACCTAAGTTGTATTCGTCATGTTTGTTTGAAATTCGCGACGTTACATATGAATACTAATGAGTGATTTGCATGTACATGCCCCCGGCCCCTCTTTGACTCTACAGAAGTGCTACAAGATATTGCCAAGGGGAATAAACTCGATGTATACTCGTTATGACGTCAGGGTTTTGTGCTGATCACTTGATTTGTTGAACAGAAATGTTTGTTCTACTCCATCAAATGTTAGGTATGGTCAATTATTAAATAACTTCTGGATACCTTCCTTTGCTGTTTCTTACTCTTTTTTTTTACTATATTTTACGGGTTTTCTAGATTTTATACACGAGTCCAAGAATTTTCCCAATAGTAAAAAAAAAAAAAACAAAATTCATAATTTGGATTTGCAAAATTATACAATCTCTACATAGTTCTCGCTAAATACAGCTAAAATAATCATAAAGAAATTCAATTACTTCCACTTTAATTTAAACTAATTAATTAAAACAGTTATTCAGTGTTCAAACAGCGAAGCGAAGGGTAGCAAATTGAGAAACCACGAACATCTAAAAAACAATTAAGGTTTTTCACTGGAATTTTAAATGTTCCTTCTCTTTGAGAACGTTAAGTACAAATAGTTCCCCGGGGGTGTTAGGAAATCTCGGCTTGACGCGGTTCAATGCCTAGACATAAATTTCAATCTCTCAGTTAGACCAACTTGTCTTCATCTTTACTTTTATTTATTTCCATTGGAAGAGTGGAAATACGCTGTAATTTTGATCTATTAGCGGCCCGTTTTTATGTACCATACTATAATATATTTATATTATACCTACTGACTAGTTCTTAATGGTTTTGTATTTATTGTTCTTGTATCAAAATAAATAGATAACTTTTGAGGCAATTACAATGTAATTTCGCTTCTTTGAAACCTTCTTAAGTAAAGAAAACATTCAATGTTAAGTTAAGAAGGCTTGCGTTTTGTGTTTGAATATTTTCTTAAAGAAACCTAGAACCATAATCATGGTTATAAAAAATATTTAGTATATTACAATAGCCCGCAGTATTACTAAACCGACTTTATCATACTATTAAAATGAACTATACCATTTTTATCAGTGTTGGTACTAGAAAAGTGTAACAGCGATGAACATAAATAACGAAGATAGTCAGGAAATAAACGGCCATTATGGCGAGGCTATACCGCTTCAGATGCGACTCATGCGACACGTAGAACATACGTTCAATCTTTTTTAGAAAATGTTTGTGGCCTTAGTTCCGTACGATAGGAACCTGTTATTGCAGCAAATGCAACAACAACCTCAAGTTTCACATGTTACACCTATTTTGTACTATCAAAGAAAAATATATAAAGTTATCTGAAGGATGGTAAAATTCGAAAATCGGACGGTAAGGAAGTTTTTATTTGAGTAATCTTTAACTTTCTATACTTATCTTATATATTTTTTACCTTACTTATACAAATATCGTCTTGTATTAGAATTATTTGAGTTTATGACTTTAACAACTCTCGTTCATCTTTCAGTCCTCGTCTGGTTAAATAATGTCCTATAGATGGCAAATGTTTAGTGTAAGGTCAATTGACAATACTCTGTAATGTTGAATTAATACGACGTAAAAATTTTGGTCTTAGATCAAAATCAGATTTATAAACAAGGAAATAATATTAAGTAAAGTGACAAAGTTTTGAATGATCAACTGTTTATCCTATAAATTCTATAAAATGTTTTTTACATCAACTAAACGTCTCGGGAAATCTTAGTTTGTGTCCTGAATCCGTTGGAACATAAACTCATTCCGCACGAGCTTTCTCATTTCCTGTAAGATTATAGAAATTTTCAACGGTATGGAATTCTTGAAGTCACCACTCGATTTCCCGATTTATCAGAAGATCGAACAAAAAATTATGCTACGGCGTTTAGTTGGGAAATATAACGCGGATAAAGTTAAAGGAAATCAAATATATGATAGAAAATATTTATATTTATTTTTGTACTTTACTCGCCTCATGCTTCTAAATACTGAAACAAACTTAAATATATAGTTTCTATTTACCTCTCGCTATTATATAGTTTTAACACATTAACAGAGACAGCATATTGTGACTTAACGGCTTATCTTTGACTTTGACGGGCCTGTTGGTCTAGTGGTTAGTGACCCTGACTGCTATACCGGAGGCCGTGGGTTCGATTTCCACCCAGGACAAATGTTTGTGTGATGAGCACGATCATTTGTTCTGGTCTGGGTGTAATTTATCTATAATATGTATGTATTTAGAAATATATAAGTAAGTTTATCAGTTGTCTGGTTACCATAACACAAGCTCTGCTTAGCTTGGGATCAGATAACCGTGTATGAGATGTCCCGGAATATTATTATTATTTATCTTAAACTGAAGTTTTAGTATCCGGCCATTAGCTACTTATTTTAAATTTTTTGATGGTTCTGATCAGTATCACCTTTTGAGCAATATTCAAATAGAGGGTTTTACGAAAACCCTGTCCAACTCGAAAGGGTGATTAGGGTTCGTAATCACATGGCCAAATAAAATATTAAATTTGGAATATTTTTGATAGTACCTAACAATAATAATGAATTTTGAAGTAACCATTTTTTGCCGCAAAATTCCCTAAATTTGAGATTAAATAAAAATTGCAACCCCATTTTCGTCAGTATTATTGGCGGCCTTTTGTTTTGATAATTTGGCAGCGTCTGTGACGACGCCGAATCTCTCACTTTTTCAGATATCGATACCTCGGATCGGAACGGGTTTTCTTACCACCCTGTATAATTTCAATGTACAAACTGTTGAACGTTCAAATACTACCAGATAAACGGTACAGATGTTTGCACAGGTTATCCTCGCAGTTGGGGTTAAGACGCAGACGTTATTAGGTCCTAATGTCATAGAGGGGAAGTCTATCATCATTACGTTCCAATTTCAAGTTCCTGTTAAATTCCGCTTCAATTTGGGGGCCTATTTTAAGCAATTTTTCCGTTTTCGTAGACATGAGCGTTCTGTTAAGTTATTTTGGGAGATTAAACTTTATATAAACAGATGATAAAGAAACGTATACTTAATAACTATAAACAATTTTTTTTTAAGTTATGTCAATTCTTTTGAGGTATGGCACCTCAAAAAGCATTGCACCACTATCGGGTACCCAATGTTACAATGTAAACCCCATGAAATTTTATTAAAGTCATAAACATGTATTATATAAAAAATAAATAAATCTTCAGCCTCATTAAAACCAAACTTTTCAATCTACTTCATTACCCACCTCAAGCGCAGCAAAACAAACTTATTAATTTCATGTTTCGCTTACCCATGGTGTAAGTTGACGGGCCTGTTGGTCTAGTGGTTAGAGACCCTGACTTCTAAACCGGAGGTCGTGGGTTCGATTCCCACCCAGGACAAATCTTTGTGTGATGAGCACGATCATTTGTTCTGTGTCTGGGTGTAATGTATCTATAATATGTATGTATTTAGAAATATATAAGTATGTAAATCAGTTGTCTGGTTACCACAACACAAGCTCTGCTTAGCTTGGAATCAGATAACCGTGTGTGAGGTGTCCCGGAATATTATTATTATTATTAAGTGCAAATATCAGAGTCAAAGTAACAGCAAAGTAAATTCAACACACGTCGTATGTCTGTTTAAACTAAATACACGCCTCGTGAAGCAAATTTCATGCATAAAATTATTGGAGCTGCCTGCACCAGACATCCAAGCATACGACTACCTGTCGAAGTTGGACTGCCTCAATTCAAAGGAGGACGAGGTTTTATCAACAAAGAGTACTAAATGAGGGTTGGAAAAGGAAATTTATTTTTTGGAAATCTTTTTTGGGTTTCACAGTTACAGCATAAAAAAATTACATAATTTACAACTTACTTTATTATTCTATGACGTTAATTAAATATTAACATACATAACTACATTTTCATTAAAATAATACTTAACATTTATAACAAAACTAAAAAGAATTAAAAAATAACAAAAAAATAAAATCTAGGTAAAAAAAATGGAAATAGTTCCTCCAAATCGCTGTCCACTGGAAGTGCAATTACACAACATGATTTTCTTTTGAAAACCAACATTTTGAACAAGTATCAATTTTGGACTCTGATGAGAAAGTAATTAATCTCCAAATTACATAAAATTGGACATTAGTGGATCTTTAGAGGAAAATACTCTACTTTCTTTACAATATGAGAATGTTGGTCAAAACGAAGTATTTATTACGTGCAGTATGTTTCAAGAGCCTTCCATTTACTTTGATACTGCCTTATTGTTTCAATGCACTAAGAGCTTTCACGAAGCACGATACTTATGTTCGACACACAATAGTAAGCCTTTTTAACAAACCTGTTGAATATCTACAAAAATATCAAGAAATGCTGCACTATATTTATAACCAACTTCAATGTGGTGCTCAATTAAACTGTACGGTTTTTTTCGTATGTTTTTCACGTGATATTTTAAACATATGTGGGTGGATTCCAAAAATTATTTTTAAATGGAAAAATCAGTTTCTAAAACAAATATTTTAACTGCATAATCTATTATTGGCAGTTTACATATAAGATGGCTTGAAAACACTTATATATTTATAAGGACTTTGAAACACCTGGAAGCATTGTGCTTGGATGGCTGGAAGACACCTAAAGGTGAAAACGTGGCCTCAAATCCTCTGCTTTGATAACACCGTTTATAACTTGAGCTACATTATAAAGTCAAGACCTCGCCCGCGACCAAGCCAGCGCCATTCAACTGTTCAGCGTCACTTGTTAATATTGATATGTAACCGAAATTAATATGTATGTCGTGCACGATACAATCGGGTGCCAATGTTTGCACTAAGTTTCAATAACTGCGTTACCTGCAAACGACGGACGTGGAACGAATATGAATGTTGGGCCAATAAATTGGACTTTGGGTATTGGGTTGCCATTCTGTTGGCAAATGTCCACTTAGGGACAAAGGGGTACTATTGTAAGGAATGGGTCCAGATCGATATTGCAAGTCATCTTGCTTAGTAAGGCGAGTGACGCAGCAATATCTGTTTCGGTCGGTTATCTGTAGATTCCTGTTCCCAATTCGATTGTTATTTAGGTATTTACATGAATATACATTAGGTCATATACAAGGACTATTAGATATTAACTGCATTGAGACGCAAATTGTTATTGTAATTGACGTCTTTGAATTTTTACTGGTGTATTTTGTATGTAGTTTGTGTAAGTGGCTCATGTAAGCCGTACTAATTAAACGCGATCTTGACACTAAAAATTTAAGTAAGTCTCTACCTAAATACAACGTCAATTTTGTCCAATGTATTAAAAAAGAAAACACATTTTTTCACATTTTTACCTTAATCTAGGGAAAATCATGTTGCGTATGTCATAACAAAATCCAATTTCCAAATGCCACCTATTTCCTACCATCGATCAAAAAGCTTCAAATTCAAAGTTAATTGCAACGAGATAACACCAGCCCGCCCCTAAAACACATTACCCTTGTCATTTCCCAATGTCTGATCACTTATTACATGTATCAACTAACTTAGACGTGAAAATTTCCATTCCTTCAAAATTCTGTCACTCCTCAATATCCGGGAATGAATCGAATCCCTTCGTAAATATGATGCAGAGCTGGTCTGTGTAGACGAACGCTTATTTATTTGTCGAATGCTTTTGTGGAATCTGCATTTCTATTACGTACGTAAATCTTGATTGGTAAAATGTATTTTTAATACATAATTTTGCACAGGAGCATTTACTGGTCTTGAAAAGTCACAAAAAAGACAAAAAATACCAATCTGTGACCTCGTAAACCAATATATCCCTTTCACCCAACTTATATTCGTTTTATGTTAAACAAAACCTGTCATTATTGCGCTTCATAAGTATATAGGTATTTATTGACAATTTAAAGGCAATTTTATTCATCAAAATATTATTGGCAGAACACAAACCTGTAGGTATGTGCCAAAAAATATAAAAAAAATAAACTAAAAAAAAGTCATACACCAAAAACATTTGACCAAAAAATTGCACGTCTGCCTCAGACCATCTGTAACATTCCGTCACTCATTCGTCACGGAGTCACGCCAGAATCGATCGTTCATGACAGCCCAATCACAAGCCCAACCGACAGGAAAAACAGGAGGGTCGCGTCATGCCACCTAATCTAATACTGGAATACCATCACAGATGTGATGCCAGCCAATAGGGTACTACGCAACGCTATATTGAACCGGACATATTGTACTCGAAAAGGGTGAAACTAGTTGTTGTTTTAAAACTAATTTTAACTAGATTAGACTAGACAAATGAATTTATTGTTGTATAATTTTGTGCTAAACCCACTTTACTAAAACGTATTTTAATCTACAAATTACATTTTCAGTGTTTTCTCGTGGTCATTTTTGTATCTAGTTTTTTTTTTCAATTTATAGGTAGTCTTTTTTATCGTGTAAATATAACCACCAAAACTCTTCTAAAGTAAAGTTTACCCTTGCTCTGTAATAAAGCAAAACGAGAACATCAGGTATGTTCATTTTTACCTCGTAGATTGAAGACGTTAAAAAAATGATAAGTGTTGTTGTTAGCTACAATTTTAATTATCACCAAAACAAAAATTGCTCTAATGGCACAGAAGAAATGACCTGTTTCTCCATACATAGCCATAAATAATCTCGAGAACCGTATAGCCTGCAGCACAATACGCTGATCATGAAATACCGTCGCAACTTCGATACGTCGGAAGTCGATCGATCACTGCCTGCCTCCTAACTAAAGAGCTTACGTTGTAAGGAACGCACGTCACTGTACTCCGCTTTTTAATACACATTTTAAAGTCATTTTATTTATTTAGAAATAGATGGCGTTGCGACGGGCTGGAAAAAAATGATAATAAATAAAATAAAAACTTTGAAAGTTTAAAAGCAATAGCAGAAGTTTTTACTTGTAATCTAGTGAACTGAAGTAGTTTTTTTTTCCGTAACATATATTGAGCATCTTTAAATTAATCAAGACGACAATTAAATAGCAGACCTAATAAAAATATGTACACAGCTTATAGCTAAAATAGTACCGAAGAGAACGCACTCGTATCACAAGAACATTCAATAGTTGGAGATCTAATATTGCAAGGCGCATAACTCGATAGCTCGTCGAAATTCACAAGGGTGATACAAGGGCTTTCTAATAGACCATACAATACACTATACCGTCGCATAATATTCGGACTTCTGAGTAAGACGATCCAAATATTTAACTCTATTTACATAAAACTTGTTTCACACTTTTCGAAAACAAATAGCATAGATTGCTGAAAATTATTTGTGTAATATAAACCTAAAAAAATAAAGCAGGTAGCGTGCCTGTCTATACTATACCTTTAGACAATTTAATTTTAGGTTCTTATAACCAAGTGGTGCAATGAATGTAAAGCGTTTACAAACCAAACCACATAATTCTAATTTCAAACAGGAAAACAAAAAGGATGAAATTGCAGGGCTGTCACGTCTTTAACCATATCGTTGCTATGCCAAACTTATTCCAACCCCCAACACAAACAAAAATGAACTTTATGGGTAGTTCAATAAGGATTATGTAAAGTGCAAAATTTTGGTTTGTTGTAGTATTTACTGAAGCGCCTTGTTTTCGACTTGTAAATTGATTGAAACGCCCGGCAACTGATAATTGCTAATAGTTTTCTTGTTAACGCCAAAGTGGAAAGTTGGTAGACTACTTGATTTCTTTCAAAAGTTCCATTTCCCCTTGTAAGACAAGAAAGTGTTTGATTACGAATCGCTTTAATGTGAATTGTTGATTAGATTGTTGTTTTCTTTTTCCTGTTGTAGATAATGAAATTTTGTTTATTGTTTATTATATTATACGAATGATTTTCTGTCTTACATAAGTTCTTATAATGTTGTTGAATAGTAAATTGTACATAGAGAGAATAAAAAAAAATATGAAGGTGAATGTTTGGAACATATATTATGTATGTTGTTTATGTACAAAACTAAAAATAACTAAAATACTTACTAACAAAGCAAAATAATAACTGGCTGGACAATACCCGGTGCGTCGAACACACGCTAAAATGTTGACACTTTTTTCTATAGAGTCACCTAAAATCCTATCTCGAACATTTCAATAACGCGTATAGCAATCCTTTCATCTACAATCGTAGACTGTGGTGTACAATGAACAGATTGGCAGCCAATTTAAACTTTCATAGACTCCAACGCGACGTCCAGCAGCACAAAAAAATACCAGAGAAAAATTCTAAAAGTGGCCGAAATTAACTCTGAGTCCGTTCAACATTGCGACATGAAGTACTAAAGTCAAAGCAGAAGGCTTGTGTCTGATAATATTTTCAATATATTTCTAGTAGATTCTTATTCTCTTAAGACCTGGCCACCATAAAAAAATAAAAAAAATGGTAATACCGTACGGCAATACCTTTGGACCGCGAATTTACCTCTGTGAATTTACTACAAGTTTAGCGCGGCGAGAAATCTCTTTTTTGGGGATACTCAGAACTAAAATAAACGAAAATTGGTGCAGGTATTACAGGCAGATAACTATCGTAAGATAACATGCAGAAAGTCACTTTCACAGTACTTAAACGAAAGCGTGATTAGTAGGTAGAATGATGCTTATGGATGTAGATTTCACAAAAAACATACGGCTGATTCAAATATTATTTCCACAGAAGTCGAGAATGGTTCCAAATGGTACTTCTTCACAATTCAATATCACCATAGCGATGGCGTCTCCATTATTGCTAGTTTAATGTCTGTCCATTTTGTGCTGTTCAGTGTCGCGAAGCCAGACTACAAAACTTACAGTTGAATATAAATTTAAATAGTTTTCCGTCCAAGTTATGACTAATTTGAGTGTATTGGACTAGAGATATTGTTCGTGTTCTTATATAGATGTGAAAGGTGCTGGAAACTGAGTTATGAAAATTCAAAACGGGACTATTTATTTTATTAGTTGTTTTTTGAAGACTGTCGTAAGTGTAGATTTTATTGTTTATACGATCGTGTGACTCTAGATTTAAAAGAGGTATAACTTTAACATTTACTATTACTACTATTGAGGGGCTCGTGGCTAAGTGTAAGCCGTACAGTTTGACCGATAATACAGGTTAAGCCGCGCTCGCCGCGGTTGGTCCGTGGATGGGTGACCATTTCCAAACATACCGAGACCCCTCCGTGCCTCGGATAGCACGTTAAGCCGTAGGTCCCGACTGTCATACTATGATCTTTGGCAGTCGTTAAGTCAATTCTGACAATCAGTCTTATCATGGGATACTGTGTTAATACCCAGTAAAATGGGTTGTGGAGGTCAGATAGGCAGTCGCTCCATGTAAAATACGGTATTCAGCTGAA
This sequence comes from Autographa pulchrina, assembly GCA_905475315.1. Classification (NCBI taxonomy): domain Eukaryota; kingdom Metazoa; phylum Arthropoda; class Insecta; order Lepidoptera; family Noctuidae; genus Autographa; species Autographa pulchrina. The sequence continues at coordinate 11,629,967 of FR997771.1, read as the reverse complement.
TCCGGTAAGACTGGAAGCCGACCCCAACATAGTTGGGAAAAGGCTCGGGAGATATAACTTTAACATTTACAACAAAAAACAAGGCTCAGTTCTGGATAATGGTAGAGATATTATTTGATAATATATGTTTTAAATCAAAAAGTAGCATAAAAAAATTATTCATGAAGTACAGAAGCTTTTAATGGACTTCAGTATGTTTTCGTTAATTCTATAAAGACAGTAGAATGCTTCCATAATTGCAATATTACGATTAAATTACCAGGAAACACTTGATAATTCATACACTTGAACTGGAACAGTCATTATAGAGATTCGCATTTTGCCATTCAGTAATTAAAATACAATTTTATTACGATCTACGCCTTAATTTTCTTAATTAAAATTGGTATAATTGAATAAATTGAAGCGTCGAAACGAACCGTCCGGAATAATGAAGTAATCGCTACGAAATCGTGATTTCTGTGTCAATTGTAATCATGAGACCTTTTCTTGTAATTTCGTTATATTTATTCTGTAGTTTGGTTTAATATATCGGCAATGAACGGAAGCCTATTGCGTAACCGAAATAGCAGCAAACGTTGCGTAAAATACTATTGTGTTTATTTTTTGGGCTGTGTTCTCAAAAATTATAGCCATTAACGTAACGATATACGAAAGTCTGTTGTATTATATTTAGTAAAAGCTTTTAAAATCAACATATATGCACAGTTATTTACGTCAATTAACTAATTCAACACTGATGTACTTTTGTTGTCAAATGCTTTTCGTCGACGCAAAAGGCTCGGCGCAAACGGGCCACCGACCACAGCCACCGGTGGCCAGCGACGGCGACTTAACATTCTTTTTCATATATTTTATTGCTGTAGCGCGTGGCCGCCACCGGCTACACGTGTGCGGCGCGTCTATACAAAATATATTAAAAAGTGTGTTAAGTCGCCGTCGCTGGCCACCGGTGGCTGTGGTCGGTGGCCCGTTTGCGCCGATCCTTAGTCCGACTTGCGCTAGTCTAGGTCTTCGGTGAATTAAATACACCTGTCCTGCATTTGGAATAAATTAGAAGTCAATTTTCCAGCTTCGGGACAACCAATAAGTAACCTAAACAATGGTTTTTTTTACAAAAAAGTGCTTACAATCCCAAACTACAAAATAAATGTAAAGAATACATATGTGTAATAACAATTGGCAGTTCCCAAGCTTTATCTGTCGCCAATATTCTGCTAAAACTATCATAACTCTTCCACAGTTAGCTGGGAGTCGGAAAAAATAACTTAGTCTTGGCTGAAAAGGCACAATAGCATTATGCTGAGTGGCAGCCATTGTTGCAGCGACGATATGCGAGCCAACTTGGCAACATACGACGTTAGTCCTTTTCTATTAAATTATTCATATATTACCCTCATTACGGGAGAAGTACTTTTGAATGATATATTTTGCAATTTGGATTTTTAGTTTGTGAATTTCGTTTGTTTGCAGGATTGTGTTATGCATAGATGGTATCAACCTATATTAGAGTACTTTCAATATAATAAAATGTTTAATAAAAAATTAAATTACCTGATAAAGAATAGTCCCCAATTATTCGACAGGTTTTGTGTCCTAAGTACACTAAAATTATGAATTTGGTCATAGTCCTCTATCAAGTTTCGCCATATCACTCAATTGAAATAGTCCACTCTCACTCACACTTGCAAACAGAATATAATAAAGTCGAATGAGATGAGCCCATTGACATTTATCATGCCAATTTTAAACCAAAAGCTATTAGTTAGAGCTGCCCAAAAGAGACACATTATAATACCAACTAGGTAATCAAACTTGCCATACCATCAAAGTGGCTATCCAACGAATTTTGTAATCCTGTTATTAGTGATACTAAAGTTGCTAAAATAGAATTCTAAGTGCCACTTTCAGAAGGTCTATAAAAGATACATCGACATTTTGTCACACTAACAAAAGTTGCTTATCTAACGCTGCTTACCTCTTCTTAGACAACAAGCAAAATCATACCTACATTACACATGTAAAAATGCAGTATGCAGTAGCTTCTGTACCAGTTTTATTTGAGACACGATATGAAATATTTCACAAACAGTATTCCTATGTTTGCTGATACTCTGAACACGATACTTGAACATTCCTATAACTATCTCATACACAATTCACTCGTGAATTTCGCTCCGTGTATATGTTATTGCTAGCAAACGTACTACGAGTATAACAAGACAGACAGACAGTTCATTTGTTTTATATCATATACCGCTGTGCTTTTGAATAAAGTTACCAGTTATAAGACATTACGATGTAAGTAACAAACAATTTATTAAATAGAATAACGTCAAAAAGACTTACATTCAGGTTCTGCAAAAATATTGTACTTTCTTTCTCACTTAATAAAAAAAAACTGTCCGCTTTTTGGATTTAATACTGCCTCGTTGGCTTAGTGGTTCTAAGCGCGACTGCTACACTAGAGGTCTTGGGTTCGATTCCCAAGTCGACCAAGGTGTTATTGGGTTTTTCTATGAAATTCTCAGTAGCAGGTCGGAGTTTGGATTTGGGCCCGGTTAGTGGCAATAGGCTCGCCGGTATTACATGGGATCTAAACATACCAGCGAACTGTGAGTGTACATTGGTACACCTCTGCCTAACCCTTCGGGGATACAGGCGTGACGGTATATTATGTTATGTTTTTGGATTTACCTTATAAAACTAAACGAAACCTCCCTTTCATTATGTCTTAAAATAATTTAAAAAACTCTTGGCTTGATTACTTACACATGTAGATCTTTGTAAACCCACAATATCAGGAAATGACAAATAAGCGGCAGTTTCCATTTTTGTTTACTTAAAAACTATTCAGTAAACTTTGCTGGGTATTACGACGTAACTCTATCTTGTGGTAACCGCATCTTACGGTAACAGTTCCAGACACCCAGTCTGTTCTCAATGTGCAGCCCTAATTACCACAGATCATCCTCTTAGCGGCATTCTGCTAAATTAATACCCTTTACTCCTGTTGGTAGTGTAGTCCTAGTATTAAGTGGAAGCGATTGTTTGTTTATACTAATAACTTTGAATACCTGACTTACGAACTTAAGACTTAATAACCTTCTTGCTGTTATAAATCTGCCTTTATGACTAGAGGCTACTAGGTAGGTCTTTCAGCATAAAACTTCATAATTCTTAATGAGTGCCAAAAAACGTAAAAACAAGAATCTTAACTAATCTTTTATAGGTACAGCTTACACAAGTTAAGAGCAAGAGATGCATAAGGTATTATGATAAATTTATAATGTTTTTTTCGGTCAGACGTTGACAACTTAATGTTGCTGCAGATAATGTTATTTGCAAATATATTTTTTATATGGTTTTTACCTTACTTTGACTCTATACTCTAACCACCTTTTTTTGTTATAAGCTAGTGAAACAATATTAGAAAATGTTAAAACTTTCTTCACGTTTGCAGCATTCGTAGTGAATGCATTAATTCAAATATACAACGGTTTTAAACTAAAATAAACCTCTGTGTCAAATGTCAGACGTCTGCCGTAAAAGCTTTGTGGCAAGAAAGTGTCCCCGCCATCCAGCGATCGTAAACATTTTGTGGTATCTTTGGTGTAACACACGACTTTTTAGAGGTGACAAAAGTCGGGGGTTGAAAACATTTTCTACTATATTATTTAACCTCTAAAAACCACCAAAAACTTTATCATTTTATATTATTAAACTGACGGCCTATTTGCAACTCATCTGCATTTTAAAGTTTTCCTTTTATATTTAAAAACTGTTTAAATATATACGCTCCAATTTGTCTGTGTATTAAAATTTTGTTTGTAGTTGAGGATTAACGCTTATTTCTCAACAATCGAGCCACATTGTAATGCGGTAGGATTAAGCGCCTCTATTAATATACGTATTGTACAGAATGAAGCCTCTTCAATTCACCGGCGTATATTGTGCTTCATTTGAAATAATCGCTTAATTCTACATAAGGAATATGCAGGGTTAGCTTACAATAACTTAGTAGCAGAAGGTATGTCTTATGTGTCAACAATGTTTTTTTATTTCAGTGGCGACAAAATAAATCAACAAGTTTGACAGCAATTATAGATGTGATCAAACGAAGGAGTTTGATGCCCATATGAGGCAAATGTTTAAGGGAAAATTTGTTCCTAATTTTGCTGTTTTTTGTATCTTTCCAGAAACATAAATATGTAGATTTGGATATTTCTAAAATCCTTTGTGACACAAGGATTATTATATTCCTGAATAAAAAAGAAATGTTCTTAGACTACTGTTTGATATACCTAATACTAGTGTTTATCTTTGAATAGAGTATAAAATAATAAGTATCGCTTGTTTTCTTAGAAATATTTTTACATTTTCTTAAAGCAATTTCTTTTGAACTTATTTACAACGTCTTAAACTAAACACAATCAAACAGCAAACTAAGCAACGTACCCACAGGTGTATCATAAATCGTGACTATAAGGGCAGGACTATACCTCAACGCGCACTAAGTGCTATATAAGCTCAATAGATCCCCGTTTATCTGGTGCTGGTGTGTACCGGCCTTATTTATGAGTCTCCACAGACTATTCATTTGGTAAGACGTTATAGAGTTGTTTGGTTCATCCCCTATTTTTATGGGTTCGTAAGATAAACTGTGCGGTGGTGGACAGTAGCCGTCCTAAGGGATTTGGGTGGAGCGATAATCAATTGGCCCTAATATTGGTAAACGTATGTATCTTTTTAGGCACTGACCTTCTTTCCGGGAAGGAAAAGCGTAAAAATCGATATCTAGATGTTTTTAAATATTCAACCTCTATAATTTTGTAATATTAGTTAATGCTAATAAACGCGAAACATACATAAATTCCTTTTTGGGTCTGACGTTTCAACCAGGTTACACCGACCGTGGACGCAAGCAGACGGGTCCATAATTTCGAATTTAATTTCATATTCTCTAGTAATTACAGAAAATTTGTAAGTAAATAAATTGCAATGCACAAAATTTTCAATTAGCACATTTTAAAACCTGTTTATTTAATAATATTATTAAAATCTCATGTTTTGTAAGGACAATTGGTGGCTAAAAGTCGTAAATGCTTACTTAAAATACTCATATAAATAACGTGTTTGTTTGCTCCACATTATTCATTTGCGAGGATACGTCGTGCCAAGTTTGCTGTATGCAAAATTCAATCTCATACATTCTCGTTTGACTAATGCGTACTATGCTTAATTGTTTTCCAAAACGAAAATGGTTTATACAATTTTGATTATTTGCCAAAACCAACAAACGAAGCAAAATCTGTGATAAATATTTTACAAAGTCGAAAATAATTAACATTTACAAAAGTCGCAATAACAGAAACGTAATCAACAACAAAGTATCAAATTTAGTGATGAAGTATTATAGTGATATTAAAAAGCACAAAAATCTCCTTCGGTACGCTATAAACAAATAAATCCCAAAAATAAAAAAAAAAACAAAACAAATATATTTTCTCATTCCCCTACAAAGTCACACCTAATACGTCCGTGAACCAGTAAATTCATCCGTTAATAATGAGCAGATGTTCCAGCGAGCAACCTAATACCTGGTTTCATATTTAATTTACAAGAGCATTATGAATCTGTAGCGGGATTTGTTGGGGGTACATAACTGCTGTTTTACAACACCCTGTAGGGTCGTATGCCCGCGACTTGGGTAATACAACGTTTCATTTATGTCTAATTTGGAGCGGTGTTACGTATTGATGCACTAAAAATTGTATTGAAATGCCGCCGTAAAACGAGTTATGTGTTTTTGTTATAATATGAGTTGAATAAGAGGTGGAAGTGAGTTTTGATGGTTTAATTTGTAGTGGAAGGCTTTATTACGTGCCGAAATATAATTAAAAAAAAGGTAATAGCAGTAGATTTAAAAAAATAGAATAAATTTGTGACAGCATTAGAGCAAAAAAAATATTTAAAAAAATTGCTCCCGTCTCGGATTATATGGTTTACAAGTTAATCTAAATCCTACTATTGAAAAAAGAGCGAAAATGCAAATTGGTAATCTAGGCGAAATTAAAAAAAATGCTTGCCGTGTGTGAACTTTAACTAAAATAAAGGAAGCTGAAGACATTATATTTATGGATTTAAAGTTGGTAAAACTAAAAAGTAAAAAATATTTTTTTTAAACAGAGTACCTTGAAAAACCTTAGGTACTGTAATAACAGTACCTAAGGTACTTCTGTGTTCGATAGTCGAATACGACTATCGTATACAGAAGTAAATACCAATAAAGCAAGTAGCTCAAACACGTGGGCAAGTATGTCGATGCTACAATTTAATTAATGCCAAGCAGTAACGAATCTCTATCGAAATTTACAAATGAAAAGATCTTCACCGACGCGTGGCAAAAATTTAATTTAATTAATTGGAAAGCTTCAGAACATCGCTCTCGCCAACTCGAGGATGGATATATTTTTTACGATATTAATTTGACTTTGTTAACGTTTAATAGGGAAAACGTTAATTATTAGAGATGTGAAGTGATATGAAGAGATTTTTGGATGAAAACAGTTTTAAATTTTCTTGGTATATGTTATGGTTTATTGTATAAGTATATTTTTAGGTTCAGAAGTGGAATTTTATTAAAAAAGAATACAACCGACAAGAATCCGTTTATCTTGAAATTTTACTCAACACAACATAACAATTAACCAAATACTGCAATCTTCAATAATTAAACAAAACTATTGGAAGAATGGCTTACGTGACCTTAATGGCGACCAACACAGATTATCACAACAATTCCGTACACTCCGAGAGCTGGCGAGCAAAAAGGCCGTTTCTTCTTGACAGCCTCCTTTTATAGACTACCGTAGGGTAGTTGATGACGTTGTCTCGAAACTCCTTACAATATTGTATAAATACACTTTGATATTATTGCTTCTAACTGAACGGTTGCTGTTTTAAAGAAACTTCTTACAACATATTTCCTAGTAGCATTGTCTTGTTACAGAAACAGACATGAGAGAAAGGAGTTCAAATGTTATCCGACTCATCATCATCATCTCCCGAGCCTTTTCCCAACTATGTTGGGGTCGGCTACCAGTCTTACCGGATTCAGCTGAATACCGTATTTTACACAGAGCGACTGCCTATCTGACCTCCACAACCCATTTTACTGGGAAACACAGTATCCCACAGTAAGACTTGTTGTCAGAATTGACTTAACGACTGCCAAAGATCTATGTATTACAGCCGGGACCTACTGTTTAACGTGCTTTCCGAAACACGGAGGGGTCTCGGTATGTTATAAATGGTCACCCATCCACGGACCAGCCGCGGCGAGCGCGGCTTAACCTGTATTATCGGTCATACCGTACGGCTTACACTTAGCCACGAGCCCCATGCTCCTGAGATGTTAATTAGGATGTTATCCGACTAAAAGCCTTATAAACATCTCATGAGCATACTATGTTAGAAATAAATGTGGCTGCATATAAATATATACCAAATGCAACATTCATCTAAAGCTTCTCTTAAATAAGACATCTTTTCAATAAGACAACAAATCATAATTACCTGTAACTTACGTATAAACAAGTTTTACATTTTCATAACTGTAAACAAAGCTGTCTATCGAAGCCGCAGCCGCGCTATAGTTTCGCAATAAAGCTGCGGAAACGAGCGCAAGCGACATGTGTCTGACGCGGGCTCACGTTACCAGTTCGTTGAGACCCGCTACAGCTCTTAGCTTAAAGCTTTGGATAGACGGACGACATAATATCATTTCTTTTTTATGCTTTCAAATGTGACACGATGTTTGTAAAACTTAGACATTAACCATCTCTTTATAATGTCATCCTGCTTTTTATTAAAGAAAAAAAAACCCTCTATTAAGATTTTTGTTATTGCATATAATAACATGAGTGTATGTGTTACTACTAGTACCTATATTATGTTAGTTAATATAAACTTATAGATAAAATGTCAAATTATGTAACGACCTAATTTTACAACTTATTAACAACTGAAATTTAAAGAGGGGTTCCAAAAACTAACTTGTTACTTCACAATAAATATGCCTGAAAAATTGGTAGCTTGGCAGACGAAGATACGTACTCGATCTAGTATACGTACGCGTAAGGAAATGTTAGTCATTGAATATCGACAGCTAAAAATAGTTACAAACAATAACCAGTCTATTCCCTGCACTAAGATCTCGGGTAGTATCGGCATTACTCTGCAAACTTAAGGTGTCAAACTAAATTGGACGAAGCAATCCTCCCGCTGAGTTTCCAAGAGGTAACATGCACGTACGACGTCTTCATAAACGATAAGGAATTGACGGAATACAAAGTGAAGTGGATTTCGTTGAATCTGACATTTCTACTTAATCTGTAATCAGTTTTCATTCATAGACAGTTCTTCTTTCCTTCACTTGGTCTCGTTACTTTTCAATTTCAACTAAACTACAAAAATGTGTACGTTTGTATGTTATAAGTACATACATAAATTCATTCTTGTCTTAAACCAAGATAATGTAAGTTGTCTCTGAAAAAAGTAGTCAAAATCCTTTTTTGTCTGCCCGTGATACTGATACCTGCAAAGGTGTCGAAACGTCGGGACTTAAAATCTAAATACAAACCGCGATAAAATCAGTAAAAGTAGTTTTATTTCAATTAAAAATTGGTGTTCATATTCTACCACCAAAACGTAACAAACACACATAAAGACTGACTTTCACATGTAAATATAGGTTTTGTGGATTATTGCAAAAGTTGTTGAAACTCATTGAACTAGTAATCGGGCACCGCAATCTGGCCACCGGCCGACCGCTTAGCTAATCCAGGCACTATAATATTCTCAACACGATGATATGCCTGAAATAAATTAACATGCTTGCCGAGACTAAAATATTTGCATTTAGGTCAACCTAAATTTCCTTATGGGTATTTGGAAACCAAAAGCTATTTTGGTAAGCCTTTCTCGTTGCATGATACAACGACGACAAAAAGGCTTATGTAAATATTGGTTTCTTAGGTTTTCGCGAATGTTAGACATTGAAATAAAACTACTTTTTACGGATTTTTTCGCGGTTTATATTTAGATTTTAGGTCCCGACGTTTCGACACCTTTGCAGGTATCATGGTCACGGGCAGACTGAGATGGCGTTCGTCTTGACAGTAGATGTTGCTCGTTCTACCTTCATATTTTACGTATACATACGCCCGTGACCATGATACCGCAAAGGTGTCGAAACGTCGGGACCTAAAATCTAAATATAAACCGCGAAAAAATCCGTAAAAAGTAGTCTTATGTAAACTTTGATTCGGTTGTCTTTTCACCAGTTTACATTATATTATTATACTAATCAGATCGTCGAAATGAAAATAAATGTAAATGATTTCTAAGGTAATTTACTCTCACTATTTTACAAGTTGCAGTTACGAATAGCATCAACAGTTGAACGTCGCCACAACATCACGCCGTAGGCATTTCATTAAAATTCGCTTGTTAACGTACAATTGTGAGCTTGCACCAAACAGTCGAAATGATAATAAATTAAATTAAAATTATTAAAACTTCGGAAGCTGTGACGGTGTTTCGCCAACGGGGGACATGAGCACTGCTAATGAGGTCTTTGTTTAAATAACCTTTTTATTTCTGTTTGTACGGATATATTGTATCTATTGTCACTACAGTGAGGTAATTTAACGCGACATAATTACTGACAGTGTTTGTCGAAATTATTTATACGCTTGAGCTGAAAACTGAAATTTTCTGTGTCGTGTTTATACTTTACCTGGTTTCTATCATCTTCATGTACAGGGATGAGTTATATTTACACCTGCTACGCGAAGATAATCTTTCAATCGTTTTCAAATTTAAAATAGGATAAGCTTTCTTAAAAGTTAAAACACAAAGAAACAATGACTTTACCTTTTTTTAGCCTACTTAAAACCGCACGATTAAGAAGTAAAAAAAATTAATTTCTCCCATATAAATTTTCGCGCAAAATAGATACAATAATTACAAAGTGAAATAAGCCTGGATCGTATCACCCCACTTTCTATTATATCCTATACAGATTACGTTACTGTAATGGATATATTTTACCGTTTCTATTTCCCTATTACCTACCGCTTTTACGTTTTCCAGTGTACATGCCCCTCAAAAACTCTTAATATTATTTTGTTCTAAAGCCTCGACTTTTATACGAGGAAGTTGTTAAATTACAAATAATTTATACTTCAAACGATCTCAGAAAATTGAAAATTATGGAGCTGATAGCATATAATTTGGGGGCCGAGAACTTGATGAAAAAGAGCCAAGTTAACTGTTAAAAAAGCGTATCAAATAGAAACTGTTTTGTTAAAGGTTTATTTTTAGAAGATTATTAAAAGGGAATCTACTACCTTCCTTATTTTTATCAATACAAGAGAATGCAAAAGGAGCTTTAGCGTAGAGTCAATTGCCATAATATTTTTCTAAATATAATTTTTAATGAATTCGATCACAATTCGGTTAAATTTTTTAGTATTGTTTAACTGCCTCAAACATGGACACAATCTAAATAATTATTAATTAATTATTATTAATGTATTAGATTTAAGTATTGAATTGTAAATAAATAAGTGTCATCTAAATAATTTGATTTTATTCATCAGCAATTTTTTACATAAATAAAGTTTCGTAATATACCAGTTTAGAAACTCACACAAAATCGTTTTTCACATCTTCACCACTAAAGTCATCCTTTACTGTAATAAAACAATAAGTAAACTTCCATAATATAAACAAAGAACAAAATAATAATAATAACAGACGCCACCGTCTGGATCTGAAAGCTACTCATATTTATTTACCGGTAACTACAACTTTACCAGCTCATTGTTACGCTGTCAATTACCGAAGGAACGTCGGACGTTACCAGAATATTCTTCGGGTAGTAACAGTTTATTTTAGCTACGGTTTTCTTAAATGGTAAAATAATACCAGTAAACTTCTTAGTTTTTTTGTTGGCTGCCTCGTTGGCCTAGTGGCGCAGAGCGCAACTGCTACGCTAGAGGTCTTGGGTTCGATTCCCAAGTCGACCAAGGTGTTATTGGGTTTTTCTATGAAATTCTCAGTAGCAGGTCGGAGTTGGATTTGTGCCCGGTTAGTGGCAATAGGCTCGCCCCCTATTACATGGGACCTAAACATACCGGCGAATTGTGGGCGTACATTGGTACACCTCTGCCTAACCCTTCGGGGATACAGGCGTGATGGTATGTATGTATGTATGTACTAAGATTGTGGTCTAAAGAAAATGCAAGTATAATTACTTATTAATTAATTCACAAGATAGAGAGTTCAAACACGAAATCATTATTGTAATTTTAATGACCGTGGTAGGTCATATAGGTTGAAGTAACATAATTGTAACGTCTGAGGTATACCCTGTCAATGACATTTTTATATTTTTAAATCATTTCTCAAATTTCGTAGATATCGCATTACAATCATACAAAAACAGACGAATTGAGAATCTCCTCCTTTTGTAGTAGGTCGAAAGTATGCTTATAACGTGGTTATTATTTTTAACAACATTATTTTCCTATTTTACTCATCTCTACAGTTAAAAGTTACTCATATACCCATCCAACTGAAGAGACTTAATTTTGTGTGTGTAAATTCTCACAATTACATATTATACCTATAGATATAGCTTGTTAACCACCAATAACCTAATTTAAGAGCATTAGTATCGATATGTCGAGGATCCAATCAAGCGTCAGGTAGCTAGTATATCTAATTTGTTCAACTTGACGTATCTGAATTAGGTCAATGTTATTTTAATGTCCGGACTATCATTACCGGTTTCCATACTAATTAACGCTTGCTATAATTAAATATTCCGTTATTGTCATAGTAAATGTTTATTAGATTGGTTTCGATATATTTAATCCACGATCATCCATTTTCATGAAGTACATAAAGGTAATGTCTACCATACAGGCTCATTACCACATGATTTAAGTAACACAAAAATGTCTAGCAATTTAGAGAGGAAATAATAACAAAAAGTTACAGATGATGCTATTATTTTTATAATATTTAACAAACTAATCAACGTTATCTTGACGCCCATTTCATTCTTACTCCGTTTTTTTCCATCCATACCTCCATTAAAACCTTCAGCAGACTTTTTTTATAAAATTTTCACATTAACCCAAAAATATATTTTAATAAATAAATAAATGCGGACAACATCACATACATTGCTCTGAACCCAAAGTAAGTAGCTAAAGCACTTGTGTTATGGAATTCAGAAGCAACGAAGGTACCACAAACACCCAGACCCGAGGCAATGTAGAACATTTTTGGTTTCTACATTGACCCGTCCGGGGATCGAACCCGGGAACTCAGAGCTAGCTACACCTTGAAACCCGTGCGTACGCCACTCGACCACGGAGGTAGTCTTATATTTTAAACGTTCAACCGTTTTATCACTGCACAATACAAGACGAATTTAATTTCACAATGGTACCATAATTAAAACAAAACACATTTAAATAAGAAAGTAGATTTTTAATTCTAGAAAAATATGTTACAAAATTATTCTTATCTACCAAAGTTGATTTCTTTAATCTAATGAACGAAAGATGAATGTATAAGTATGAATATGATTGTGAAATGGTGGTGATATTGTAATTAGTTTTTTGAATAATTTAAATTACAATCGAGAATTGGATAGCCATATTTTCGAAAAAAAAAAACAATATGTAAATTCATGCTTTTTCAGTATATTTTTTAAATTCAGTTTGAATTCCAATTCAACTTTAATGTATTTTCTGTTTCGAAATTTACATAAACCACGGTTGAATAGAACTCAACACAAAATAATAATAGCATCTGTTTCTCAAAAACACTGCAATAGCAAACTAAAGATCTTTTATTATTTTTTCTGATGCTTTGATATAAAACTTAGTCACGATATTTTAAAAAAATATGGCTGCCAAGATCTTATCTTATTGGTTGCCAGTATTAGCATAAATTCTAATACCAACGAACTTTAGCGTGATACAATTATTTTCTCAATTCAAAAGTACTTTGTGAAATGTAAGGAATGAATGATGTCATGAAAGAGCATTTTATTATTTAAATAATATAAATTACTTCTACTGTACCGAATAAGTGCAAGAGTATGAATTTGTGAAAAATGAGTTTTAATGCTTAGAAATAAGGTTTATGTTTAAATGGTTGTGAAATTTTAGTGTTGTAAATCAAATTTTTAGATTTAGTTCTATATTACGTTCTTGGTTCCTAACTATTTTACCGAATTAGGTGATATTTTATACAATAATGGCAAGTTTTGTTTGTTTCCCTATGTTCTAGTACTTTCTATAGTAGATGCCTTGTGGGGCCTCCGAGGCACGTTGGACATAGTGGGCTTCCGGTTCATGTTGGGCACGTTGAACATAGTGGGCTTCCGGTTCATGTTGGGCACGTTGGACATAGTGGGCTTCCGGTTCATGTTGGGCATGTGGCGCTTGTTGGACATAGTGGGCTTCTTCCTCCTGTGGCTTGGGTTTTGGTACGAATGGGTTGTGGGAAGGATCGGCGTTCAACCTGGAATTAATTTTAGGAATTATTTTTTTTTCATCACATTTTTTTTTAAGTAAATCAAGCACCTAGTTGCTAGAGTATCGTAATTACACAAGACTGTAAGGATTCAAAGTAAGATTTGAAAATAATCTATAAATTTTCTGCACATCACAAAAACAAACCTAAAATCATTACTCTTGATTACCTGAGTCTTAGACCAGTTTTCTATTAACAGTACTTATGATATAAACTGCATTTACCTTTACAAAAACTCTATAATTATAGTATCTTAGTTATCGTAGTTAAAATAGTATCGTATATTCCTAATGAAGTTTCTATCGGCAAGCTAAAACCTTTTAGTCCAACTATAGCCTCAGAGTCCACATACGTCTATAATTGATTTTGCTCGTATTTGGACTGTCAACCGACTCGGCTTTGCTATACATAACCCAATAAACTATCCTTGGGGATAGCTATGATCAAAATTTTGCAGCCTAGTGGGTTCAGTGTAATGTTATTATTGAAGGTATAGTTACTAAAATAGATTGTTTATCAATGTTATATAGTTACAACTGATACACATGTACGAGTAAAGACCTACATACAATGACAAACAAATGGTCTGTTTTATTATTCGAGCCTTGTTTAATTTTTTGGAGAGTTGATGATTAATGCATCAAAACTTTTCTTATCAAAATAAACTGCATATTTTTTCTTTTTTTTTTTTAATAAATGCGGACAACATTACATACTTTGCTCTGAACCCAAAGTAAGTAGCTAAAGCACTTGTGTTATGGAATTCAGAAACAACGAAGGTACCACTAACACCCAGACCCGAGACAATGTAGAAAAGTTGTCTTCTACATTGACCCGTCCGGGGATCGAACCTGGGACCTTAGAGCTAGCGACACCTTGAAACCGGTGCGTGCGCCACTCGACCACGGAGGTCGTAACTTTTGCGACTATATTCATTACAAGATTTAAGTTTTGCAGATATAAATAATTCTTTAAAGAATACTTGATAGTAAAGGGTCTTCTGTAATATTTTTTATAACAAGTTGGAGAAAAGTAATTTCAGTAAAAGCTCTACTGCATTCTAGCAATAAATATATATATTTATTTGCAATAAAATCCTTAAAAATAAGAATCCTTACTTGTAGAGGGTGGTAGCCTTGGAGCAGTCGACGTTGTACCACCAGTCGCAGGCGAACTTGGCCTGGTCAAAGAGCGTGCCGTTGGTGCACAGGAACGACGCGCCCTGGTCACCTTCACGACCGTCGTGGCACACGTGGTAAGCCTAGAACAACAGAAAAACAGTTAAAAATCAATGACCATCAGAGAAAACTACCTACTTATTTATTTCTTCGTTTTTGCCGTGTTCAGAACTTTAAACTGTCAAGCTTTTTAACAGAGTCAAAAAGAGGGATGCTTTCCACTTTAGTGTAGTGTTTCACTCTAGTTTAGTGTTCTGATCAATGTTATCAAGACGGGTAACAGGGTAGAATAGATAAATGGATTTTATTGGATGCAAATGTGTCATCGCTACAAAACATTTATTGTTACGACTGCTACTGATTATCTATACTTATAATAAATCTGTAGAAGTGAAAATTCTGTACATTGAAAATATCAAAAAAAATAAGTGGCGAGGGGTGTTACTAGACCGACGTAATAACTACCGGTTCGATTACGATGAAACTTGGTAAATTATTCTTTATTATCCTGGGCACCACACTGGGTAGTTTTTATCCCGGAAAAGTATAAACAATAAAAAACAAACTTAATTTTGCGGTTAAAAACTCATTGATAAGTATCGTCATCCACGCGAACGAAGTCGCAGGCACAGCTAGTGGTATAATAAATCCCTAATTATGAATTCATTTTCTGGAGACATAATGCTACATGTTCCTAAGGTAAGAACTGTTAAATAAACTGTTGAAAATATGCTCATCCTAAATGACTGAAAATTAAGCAAAACTTAACAGGAAAAAGATATTTAAAAAGAACATTTTTTGTAATATAACAGTAAAAATTAATCTCCTAAAAGTTTTCCAATTACGGTCGAAGTCTTACAAGTTGTTACCAGCTAAAAATAACTCGATTTCATTAGCTTTAAATTTCTAAGCTATGTTCAAAATAAGTTAGATAACAATTCCTTAAATAGACTATGAAAATATACATAATCAATAAGAACTTTTGTGAGCCACTTTTGAACAAATTGGTTCAATCTTTACGTTTTTAGTATGGTTTCGCCATTCATCAGAACACGCCTAAGGCGATGCCTCTAATTCTATTATATTCTTCTAAGTTTTTTGTTGTATATTTGTCAATAAGCTTTTGTAATTTTAGTTATGTAATATTAACATAACATACCATCACGCCTGTATCCCCGAAGGGTTAGGCAGAGGTGTACCAATGTACACCCACAGTTCGCCGGTATGTTTAGGTCCCATGTAATAGGGGGCGAGCCTATTGCCACTAACCGGGCACAAATCCAAACTCCGACCTGCTACTGTAATATTAAACTTAATTAAAAATTATAAATCTGAATTTTTAAAAATATAACATTATTTTCATCTTTTAACGACCTTTTTTGAAGTAATTTTAGAAGAGGTCCAAAATCTTTCTGGTCAAGACTTCAGAGCTATCAATTAGGTAAACGTTGTCGAAAAAGCATTTTTCATGCCACAGCACGGTAAGAAAGTAATATTAATTTTACAAGAATTATAACGTGATTCAAATAACAAACCCAAGAGACTTATGGGGTCAGCCAAGGTCAGTCAGAAGTTATTTAATTTGCTTAACGAACTCCAGAACTCAGTCTCACAGTTTATGTTGAAGCATTTATGTTTTTACAAGGTACTATACAAGGGATTCTGAGATATTAAACCTAGAAGAAATTTCCAAAAATATATTTTATATCTTAGAACGTTTATTTATAGATATAAGATATTGTTATAATGATATATATAAGATAATGTTATGACATTCAAGCATTACATTTAAGTTATAAGTATATAATATTCATTAATCATTTTAAAAAACGGTTCATAGAATTGTACTTTATAGGCTAAGTCTGAATTTAACTTAAAAATGTTTCTCTTTATTCTCTTAGGTGTTCATACATATTTCGACTTATTTATCATTATTTCCTGTAGAAGACTTACCGGAGCATTCCTACCAATCCTATCTTACAAAACATTTCATTATTTGTTTATTATTCTCTCAATCAGGGGCCCGAGTCCGCTATTTTAAGTCAGTGAGTGGCGAGTTAATAAACGTTCCAGTGTACTTGTTATTGTGCCTAATTTTCGTATTCAGATAAGAACAGTCCCTTGCAATCCTACAATGACAACAGTGGCGAGTAGGCGTACATTTGTCATTAAACTAAAATTATCTGAATACGAAAATTAGGCACAAAAACAAGTACACTGGAACGCTTATTAACCCGCCACTCACTGACTTAAAATAGCGGACTCGGGCCCCAGGATAACTACCTACACAGATCTACTATCTATCCAATGTACGATAGAGTTGCTCACGGATTGCTGAAGCGATTGCGACTGTATCTTGCATCATAAATCGGTCGACAACACATGCTTGCAATGAGAAAAGTTCAGATCAAATAAACTGAATACGAGTATATTCTTGATCGAATACGATGGAATGTACTGCTTAATTTTGTTGCTTTGTTTTGTTGACCTTGTTCAAGTTTGAGATAGTAAAGAGAGAGTACTGAGACTATACATCAGCCACTTTAAAGAAATAATGAACGTGCTTTGGGATTATGAACCTTAATTCAATGACTAACAGTTCAGTTTCCATCACATTCAAATTACTTTTAGGCCCTTTTCGGTAATATTTGTCATTCTAAAATGAACTTAAACACATGTTGTCAAAGTTGATAATTGCGTAATTAGTAAGAACGTTTAATTCTCTTTCCATATTGGCTTTAGTATAGACATGAAATCAATTAGAATCAGTTTTCTCTCTGTTTGTATGATTCTGCTGAAATTACTGATTTCATTTTGTACATACTCTAAGAACAGCAATTTTTCTTATGTTTTTATTGTTTAAGTTTTTTTTTTATAAAATTTTAATGTTGATTTACCAAGCTGCGTTAATTTTGTTGATATCACAAATTCGCTTGAAAAAAAACAGTTATTTATAGAAGAAATTATGAAGAAAACCTTTCGTACATTTTATACACGTGTTCTATAATTATGAGCTTCCCATAGGAATAAGCCCACATACAACAATAACGTTGACATTAAACACATGTTGGACCTTTAAGTAAAGGTAGCGACTTCGATGATAGAAACCAAATAGACAAGTGATTACTTGAAGGTTTTATATCAAAATCATAGATCGAGAACTTAAAACATCCTTACAATGCGCTTGAGTATTTAAAATTGTCTAAATTATCTGAGTTTTGACTTATGAGAAATAAGTTACTTATATCATGGCTTACCGTATACATTTGGAGAATGAGTTATTAATAAATTTTAAAGGTATTCGGTATTAGCGTAGCCTTCATTTAAACCTACGTGCAAACAAATCTGCTAATACAACTGGTTAAAAAACACTTACATACTTCCGACATTAAAAGCGCCTTTGAAATGTCTATTGCTTTGTAGATCTACCATATTTTCAGGTAAAACCTGAAGCTGAATAATTTCTAAACAACTTATTATTTAGAGCATAACGAAGCAGATATCGTGTTCCTTTATCGTGACCCGTTGTTTCTATAATCGGAGGCAGCGACAACAAAAGATGTAATAGTAAACAACTGTGCCCTTCGGCGGGACTCGGGCCCTTTCGTGACCCGCTTTTGTTTTTCAATGGGATCCCTATTAATTAGGAAGTGTGTTTGCATGTTTAAATATTTATTTGAAATGGGAAAGCAGCTTTACATTTACATTAATTAGTAGGAGTTTAATGTTATGGAAGTCGCTCATATTTATTGCATAACTAAATTTTAATGTTAGTCATAAATTAATGCTGTTTATGTTTCACAAAAAGTATGATAATTTTCTTTTATACCTAAAATAATTTAAAGTAGTTTCTACCGAAGTAATTACATAATCGCATTACAAAATCAGAATGGAATTTAATCTTAAAAAATCCACTCAGTTTCTCTCGATATAAGGTATTTTTCAGTGCACGTCGCCCAAAGGTAGACTGACATAAAATGCCTTATAGCAATTCTGTCATTAAGTCTGCCTATATACACTGCATAAAGCATTAAATAAATAAGCTCAAATGTTTTATATCAATATATGGCAAACTTAACATCTTTTATCCAAATCTGTTCTACTAACGAGTATACATCCAATATTCCTTTACAACTTCGAGGACCCTTGTTGCTAAATAGTTTAGAAGCGTCTGAAACAGGCGCCGCTTGGTCTAGACGCATAATGAGCTCCAAGCGATGCTTTGTGACGTCATGCAACAGATTGACACTCTATTAGCGAGAGCTAAGCAATCCTTTATGCTTGCTAAGGTTTCTGTAGGAATTGTGAGAACTGCTCCGAGAAATGGTTGCGAAATGGTTGTGAGTTCAAAGACGATTAGATGTTGTTGATCAGAATCCATTTGTAGCACAGAAGTCTTAATTCATATGGATTAATATTTGGGTATTTTATTAAATATATTTTGGATATTTTTGCACCCAAATAGATTCGTTGCTAATGATGTAAAAGAATTCCAAATCGTCACCACAACTATTTAAGCAATTGTCGTTCATTGGAATTCGTTAGTTCTTTTTTATGTTTAGTACAAAAAAAAATACTCAATCATATTCATACTAATGGCACTTATTTCAATACATTGTGATTTTTTATTATTCATTGTTTTAACTACTATAACTTATTTTGCCATTTGAAACATTCAAATAGCTCAGCCTCCACATCTACGTTAACACAGCAGTGATATCTAGCTTCCAGTCTACACTGTACAGTATACCTAATAACACAGGGCAGCTATAAATCAGTCGAACTATTATCCCGTTGGATTCAGAGCTTCAATCTCCGCGATATCCCATCTATCATTAGACTTAGCGTCATCTAAACTATCCGATAATTCCATATATTCACGTGCCACAGGCGCTTTATTGAATTTAGAGCTATTTAGGTATGTGATGCTGATAACGAAATTATATAAGAACTGCAGCACAAAATCTTATATTAAAATCTCAAAAGTCAAAAGTTTATACTTCTACAAAACGATCTAATAAAAATACATTAAATTTAAGAAAATATAATCACATCAAAAAAATCATCAAATGTCAATTGCCACATACCTTGATGAATTTACACATGCCAGTTTGAACTAGATTTCGACAATCAAAAGATTCTGACTGTCGTATTTTTTGTGTTTAACTTCCAGTCAAGATCACATGTGAAGCCAGCCTAAAGGCTTGTTCAGCTAAAAGCCTCAAAATAGTTTGTACTGAACTCAATATGTTTCATAATCCAAAAATTGTTAATCGAGATATAACCAGGCTTTTAAACCATAAAGGGTTATACTGAAACCTAAACCTATTTCAGAATCTAAATTTAGTAGTTTGTAAGTAAACTGGATTCAATATTCACAGCATGGTAGAACAAAATTAATTCTTAAATGCACTTTGTGATCGCCGTCACAGGATGCAACAACAACATTGCAGTAATGAATTTACTGGAGAAATATGGGGTCGCAAATGTAAAGCGCATTTTAATTCGCAGCTTCGTAAGTGTTTTACCATAAAATATGGGAAGCCTGGATTTTTAAATGGAATAATTAAAACCTTTATTCTAGATATCTTAATATAAATAAATAAATAAATAAAATAAATGCGGAAAACATCACATACATTGCTCTGAACCCAAAGTAAGTTGCTAAAGCACTTGTGTTATGGAATTCAGAAACAACGAAGGTACCACAAACACCCAGACCCGGGACAATGTAGAAAAGTTGGTTTCTACATTGACCCGTCCGGGGATCGAACCCGGGACCTCAGAGCTAGCGACACCTTGAAACCGGTGCGTACGCCACTCGACCACGGAGGTCGTCATAATATATAAAACAAAGTTTGTTACAACACTTATAACGAGAGCGGGTGGACCAATATTCATTATCTGAACACACAGAATAGCAGAACTAAGTAACATCAGAAAAGTCAAGAAAAAAACTGGAATGGTAAAAACCTATTTATCTGCAAATAAATCTTTGCATTCGCTACCTACTTACGTGGGTGAAACCGCGGGCCACAGTATTAAGAACATTAAATAATATTTCCTTGATGTACGTCTTAGTACAAACTCGATACCTTTAAAACACTCTAATAATAGATCTTGAACCAAATCTTGAAGTTTAGAGAAACAGTAGTCCTTCCTCGTTTAGTTTGGAACAGACAACAAGGCGTCTAAACCTGGACATATAAATAGGTTGCATGAATTAACCAGATTTAACTAAATATAACTTCTACGCCTTTGGCTATATGCTGTCATAAAGTAAGATTAATCTTGCATGTTAAATAGAATAGTCTGTTCATCTCACTTCTAAAGCGGCTAATAAACATGAGGTATAAGGTAATGCATGGACGTGCTGAAATTCTGGCTTTTAGAAAATAGTGCTAATAAGAAGACTTGTTTTACCACTAATTTTGTTAAGTTCAACTTAGACATAGCGTATTATTTGATGGTTTTATGTATCACGACCGAATAATGAAACGTCAATCAGTTTAAACTCGCCGCTTACTGTCTCTGTCACTTTAAAGTTCGAAATAACGATAAATAGGCATTTAAGTTGCTTTTGAATATACGGGGGGCTAGTATATCATATCTTTTCAACAACAAATAGGTAGGTATAATAATAATGAATAGAAGAAGAATATATGGAAGATAAAAGTTTAAAGTAACGTTATTTGTAATAAATATATTTTAACTATTGTAATTTTATACTAGATATATATATTTAATTAATGAATGAATTAAATTGTATGTTGTACACTTTTATATAATAATTATGTGATTTATAAAAAAATAGAATAATAATAATTAAGTTAATAATATGTTAGTAGGTATAAGAAATTGCAATATTTTAGTTTTAAGTTGATTTGCGCCCTAACAGAGTCATGTATTCATTAGTTATAACTATGTGTAAATTGTGCAATAAATAAATAAATAAATAATGTTTTTCCCCCGACCAACATTGTCGAAATAATATGATTATTACGAAATCGTAATCAAACTATCATCAGTTGTGATACACTGCCTGCAGGCTGTAATTAAGTGATACGAACTCGATTGACTATTTGACCTGAAATATGTATTAATGATACATTTTAGGCATCATTAAATTCAATTCTTGCTTTTATAGCATTTATTGAATATTAATACAATGTCGTTTATATAAGTAGCTAAATATTTATTTAACTAGTTTAAATTTTATTGTTGTTGTATATTTAGGAATTAGGTTGCAGTGTTAATTACATAATGTTTAGATACTAATCGAGCGAAAACCAATAGTAATCGAACGTCATTAATTTAAAAAGTTGTCAACATGACAATAATATAAAATACCTTCCAGAACTTCTACAAAAAGCTTATTTTTTTAATCTTTATTTGCAGGTATTGGTAAAAATACTCATATATTAAAAAAATGCATGTCTGAGTTTATTTTCTTAATGCTTGAATGATAAAAGTCTAGAATTTCCTGTTTGTTTTACACAATTTCGTTGCAAACTTTTTCTCCAGAGATTTGTTACCTTCCAATAGCAACGTGCTTCCAATAGCAACTTGTTTTTAAAAATTGTACGTTTGCTAACTGAACAGTTTGCTTTAAACTCTTTTATAGTATTCAGTCAGTTGTACAATTACAAGTTGTCTAAATGTTGAAAAAAAATGTGCAATATCAAAATTTTCCTTTTTTATTATTTTTAATGACCAAAAATTATCAGCTATAACGTTCGGGGTGAATTTATTTAAAACATTTAAGTTCCTATGAAACCTTCGCGACAGAGGTTACCAAGGTGCGAGATAGATAGATTTCATAAAAAATAATGTATTTTTCATTTAGGATTGTAATCAAATGGCAAAAATAAATACCTGGCATCCAGTCTCCACATTAGCGTACATGCCCGGCCTCACTGGCACGTGCCCGCATGAGAAGCCAGTCTCTGGCACGGCGTGGTATATCGGGAAGTCGACTCCTGGCGTGCCAGGCACGTTGCGAAGGTCCTGTGGCTTCTCGTGTTCTCGCAGCGGCTTCGGCCGAACTACTGCTTGTTCGTAGTGAGGCTCGTAGTAGGGGTCGTATTGCTATAACAAATAGATTATTATTAGATGTTTATTTCTCTAATTTAGTCAAATACATGAAAAATTAATGTGATCCATCTATAACCACACAAAATGGAGACTTAAGAATTGGATAATGCACCAAAAAAACTACGTACACTTTTGTTTGCTATGACTAAATACCAGTAGTTCGAAACTATACACGGTGCCTAGATAACCCAATCGATACCACACGGCACTGCAATAATAGACTAGACTAGAAGGCAGACGATGATAAGTAACTATCAATAACTTGTGGCATAACAACTACTATTATTATAAAATCAAGATGATCGAAGTCGTTAGGACTGATGACAATGACGCTTATTGTTTTCTTAGGTACCGACTTTAATTTATTGCATAGTGTTAAATGTCATAAAGTGATCTTATTTGTTTTATCATGGAAAAATTAAATCATGATCTAACCAAATAAATATTAATTTACCCTACAGCGTTCGTGTTTACTCTATTTATAAAGAAAAAATTGGTATGTAACCCAACCAAAAAATCCATGATTAATTCACCAGTCACCGTGTAGAGCTCAACTCTATTTCAAAGAGCTGAACGAATGAAATAGATCTGCTTCGTAAAGCTCCATAGCATAATAAATCAGTCGAACGAGAATGTGTTAATGTTCTCATTAGTTGCACAAAATGCAGGAAATACTACGTTAGTTTCCGAAGGAGGAAAAAACGGGAATAGACTAGAAAAAATCTAGGGTAAATGACGAAGGTACTTTGAATATACGGTGTGTATAAAACTTACTTCAAATAGGATTTTTCATTTTATTGTATTTTTTTTAATGCTTTGGCCATCTTGTGAGATACATAAATTGTGTTTTTTTTTACTATCGTACTTATTATAGTATCGGTAATTTTTAGATTTCTTTACATGTTAAAGTCACTTCAAATAAAATTCTATTAGAATATATTATAATAATCCAGCCTATAAACGTCCCACTGCTGGGCACAGGCCTCTTCCCATATAGAAAAGGCACGAGCATTAATCACCACGCTTGCTCTCTGCGGATTGGCGATTTCAGATCCCAATTTTGGAATCCAGGTTTCCTCACGATGTTTTCTTTCACCGTTTGTCAGAAGTGTCTTAGAATAATTAAGAAAGTACATATAACTTTCAAAAAGCCACATTGGTACTTGCCTGGGTTCGAACCTGCAACCTTGTGCATACAAATCCGTTCATTGAACCGCTAGGCCACCTCAACATTTTTATTATAGAAAATATATTACTATCGCCTTTTTTGCTTAATAATTTATACATAACTAAGTCACCATCATACATTGCTCTACATTTAAGAAATAATCGCTGTTTAATCATTTTGATGTAACAATTACAATAATTATAATCTGTCATAACTTTTCTACAAATCAAGATAAATTGATGGCAGAACGAAAGTAAAGTTACATAAGAGAACCAGATTCAATGGCCGGCCGTGACACCGTTCCGGTTTGCACGCAACACAAAGTGTAAGTGTATCACTCTCTTACATAAGGAGGCAAATGATATAGTTTTAATATTGATACTAACGGTGTCATTGAGGACTTATATGATTTGGTTCGTTTGTTTTCTGTTTTGAAAATATAAAATTTTAACGAAAAAAAAATCTTAAAATAATGACAATTTTAGTCACCTAAATAAACACTATACGCAAAATATATAGCAATAATCATCATCATCTGCCTAGCCTTTTTCCCAAGCTATGTTGGGGTCGGCTACCAGTCTTACCGGATTCAGCTGAATACCGTATTTTACATGGAGCGACTGGATAAATCAGTATGTGGACTGAAAATATATATAGCAATTATACATATATTGTAAAAATGTATACGATTACGATTTATTTCAAAAATATTATTAACATTCAAATACGTGTCAAATAAAATTTGCCAAATATTTAAATTAAATATAAAAGTTGCTTTTTAGTGTCTTTTAATCAGACATTGCAAATTGGCTGTAAGCAATCCTAGTAATTAATGCAAACGCATTCTTAAGAGACCAAGTTATTGCCCTGCTGTCGATCATTATTCAAATATTTATTGCAACATTCTATTGAAAATTTTATATAAATATAATGAATTTTTGTGGTCACTTGGTCAAAATTCGTCTATAATAATATTTAAGCGATCTCAATTTTTTCACACATATTTAGTTCTAAACACAACACGCTATATCTATTTTCACTTCTCAATAAGTACAAACCCTTGTTTTTTTTTTGTATTTTAAATTGAAAGCTACTCAATTGTATCATTAAAATGATATAATACACTTCTAATCAAAACAATATTTAATCAAAAACGCACAATCTTAATCGAAACGTGTTAATTTCGCCATCGTTCTGCGCGCGCGCCGGTGACCGGTGAGAGGGGATCGCACGCATGCGCTGTCACGGACGCCCGGAGTTGCGCAGTAGCACCGAAAGTGCAACCCACTTGTTCTACCTATCTACCTAGTATATAATCTAAAAGTCCTTTTACTAACTTGATAAGGTGTTGCTTTAGGTTTTGATAGACCGTTGAACTCAAAACCTATCAAAATTTATAATTCGTCTATACCTAAAATTCTACATTCAGGTATAATATTTGTGCCTAAATAGAAAAGGCACTTTTTACTATGAACAACCAATTAAAAATTTACCTATACTTTTGTTTATTACTTGGTAGTGGTCGTACTCTGATTAAAGTTAAAACTAACTAGGTATAACGAAACGTAACTATTTAAATTGCAAAACATTTACTGTTTTATCATATAACAATAACTTTTATATTGTTACGCAACTTGCCAGAAGTCAGCTGTCTCGAACTTTAGCTTCCTTATAGGCGACTATTGCGGTCAGTTGTTCGAGCTCCTTCCCTTAAGCACAAAACGATCAAGTGTGACGCAAAACAATACGCCTTATACTAAGATCATAGTTCACATGCTACTATCATAGTAACATTCACAGAAGTAATAAAGTTAGGACTCGTAGCTAAGTGTAAGCCATGCCGTTCGCCGCGATTGGTTCGTGGAAGGGTGACCATTGATAAATATGACGAGCCTCAAAAAGCACGTTAAGACTGTCATTAGCCACTACAATTCTGACAACCAAGTTCACAATGGAATATTGTTTTACCCAGTCAACAGCGTTTTGGAGGTCATATAGACAGTCGCTCTATGCAAAATATACTTGGCAAAATCCGCGCAAGACTGGAAGCCGACCCCAACATTGGGAAAGACTATGCAGAAGAAGACTCTCCAAAAAAATAGGCAGAGGTTGGCATTTTTGAAAAGTTTTATAAAACCTCTTCGTTGGATAATTTTAAGAACGGTACCGGAAAGGATTTGTGTGTTTATCCGTTACCCAGCGGATAAATAAAGGTCTTTACTTAAACCTCCAGATTCTTAAACAGTAGCTACTGACGAAAATGCTCAAAATTCCCATTCATTCTTTATTTTAACCTTACCTTGAAGTGATCAAGGTGGCCTAACAATACAGTGTGGTTCCCATGGTGTGATATGGTAACTTTTTTCACACGTTAATGTCGGCCTGTATACAAATGTATATTACAGGGTCTGTATGTAAATATACCCGTCAAATATAAGGCTCTCTTAATCCAACTATGTAATTTCTATAAAATGCAGGCACATTTAAGAAAAAAAAACTGTCTCAAATAACTTAAATAATATTTTATCTTTAAACTCTTTTAATCGTGGGGTTTACCACTTAGATGTATCTAAAGTTTGCTTATATTTATGGAATAACCCGTTAACAACGAATTTCCGGCAGTAGTAAATTGTACTTATATTAATATCAATTAAAGAGAAAGTTCACAATACCGTGAGAGACTGTTGACAACTTCTTACTTCAACATTTTGCAATAAGCCTTACTTCCTAGTTAACAAATTCTATAGTTACAAACTATTTGTTAATTGTAAGGTTCTGTAAATGCCTCCGTTATATTTGTAGGGAATTAATTGGTGACTGCTTGGGCTAATGTAGCTGTTTGGCAACACATGGGTTTGGTCAAAACTAAAGGCTGTTGGGCTCAACGACATTTAAAAGGCACGAAACTGCAAGGCTTAAAAAACAAATAAAATATTATTGTAACAATGACCACTATCTAACGTACCAAAAAAAGCTTTTTCATCTGTATTTTTGCTTTTGCAATTTTGAACTAAAGCAATTCTAAATTTACATTTTATAGGTTTTGGTTAATTAAACGCACCCCAACTTAGTTGAAAGACGTAATATATGCGTTAAGCTGGAAGAGATAAAAACATAGATGACCTTCAAACGTTTATTTACTCTAAGTATGATGCGTTAAATAGACTTCGTTTAGGATCTATGTAAGATAAACATTTGATACTTCGCACCAGCTTGCCACTGAACGTTTCGCAACGAATGTTAATCTCATTTTGACGTATACGCAGAGACAGCCTGTTGTACTTGAAATACACATATTTAGATAAACGCAAACGCATACCTAAATAATGTAATATAACAATGAAATTAATAAATCATTAAATATTCTGGCATGAAATAAATAATGTGGCCCAAAAGTTACCCTAGGTAAAGCGACTTTGGATAAGATATAAGTACTTAAACGTAGAGAAAAAAACACGAACCATAATTTAAAGTACTTGATATTACGATCCAAATATCTTATATTAAATTTCAACAGACACTTCTTGATTTTAAGTTATTCAGTGCTTTCAAAACGTACCCTATATTTCGGTATATTCCACTTTGTTCACCTGGGTGATATCACCCAGGTGAACATAGTAGACTTTTTTGTCTCCTCATTTCACCTCGGACTCATATCACCCAGGTGATATCACCTGAGTGAAATGAGTCGACATTTTTTGTGTAATTTGTTCACCTTGGAACTGTATCACCCAGGTGAACAAACGCGACTTTTTGAATTATTCTAGTCGACTTATATCACCCGCATACAAAGTGGCAAATAGTTCATTAAATTATATTTAAATATATTTTTATTTTACTGATTGTTCCTTTACTAAATACAAGAAAATCTTTTAAGTACAAAAACGATATTCCATGTCAATAAAATTAAAATAAATCGGGTTTTATTGCTAATAAATACTTTAATAATTTTTAATAAAAAAATGAGGAAATATTTTTGGACACATTATCACTCCTATAAAAAACTCCAATGTCCGTTGAAATCACCTAATTATTTTGAATTTTTGGCATATTTTGATTTAATTGTTACTAATTTTGATACTTTGTACATAAAATATTTTCTTGTATTTATTATAAGAACAATCGGTAAAATAAAAATATATTTTAATATAATTTAATGAATTTCTTGCCACTTTGTATGCGGGTGATATAAGTCGACTAGAATAATTGAAAAAGTCGCGTTTGTTCACCTGGGTGATACAATTCCAAGGTGAACAAATTACACATAAAAAGTCGACTCATTTCACCCAGGTGATATCACCTGGGTGATATAAGTCCGAGGTGAAATGAGGAGACAAAAAAGTCTACTTTTTTCACCTGGGTGATATCACCCAGGTGAACAAAGTGGAATATACCTATATTTCAACGTTTAAATTCGAACTTACGAGACTTCTTCTCAAAGATTTTCATTGAATTCTAATAATAGACTAAATCGTTTGTTTTAACTTTCGTCTCTACTATTGTTTTTATATAACCGTTATTCCAAAAAAGGATTTTCAGAAGTAAATTTTTCACGCTTTTAGTTTTTTTACTAAAATTTTCTTTTATTATGAAATTTAACAAACTGCGAAACTAATTTAGTTTCAACAACTTCAAAGAGTTTTATTGTGCTCGCTCTTTTGCCTGACTTTCTACTTCATCTCAGAACTTTGCTATTTTATTGTAGGCACTTTACTTCTTTATAGTTTCATAAACTACCTTATAAATTAAAGAGTTAATTGAGTTTATTCAAATAAAAAAATCAAACTTTTCTTTTTTTTTTTTCTTAGGTGTGTACTTAAAATACTTTGTAAATCCTTAAGTGTTTAAACAGATAATTTCCCACGGGTGCTTTAATTTTTCTTTAATAAAGAGTTCCAAGAAGTAAAAAGTTTTCGATTTATATGGATAAATATTTATCCCTTTCCATTCTTACAACGTGCCTAAGTGTATATATATTTAACTTCACTCTATTACAGAAAAACAACAAAAACATAAAATTTGTAGCAAATTATTGTTAATGAAAAAATAAAAAAGGTAACACCAACACTTGAAGGTGTGAATTTGTAAAATTACTCCTGAATACCAATTCTTGGACCGAACCAAGTTTCAAACAATTTCCACTTTGAGCGGCTTGATCAAAGAAATAAAACTAAAAAACAGGCGTTCCTCAGACTTGCCGACGAAAATGAGAGTAAATTTAACCAACAGTAATTCGCCTTTGACGGCCTCTGGGGGTTCAGCTGAAAGGAAAATTGCAAAAGTTAGCGTTCCTTTATGAAGGGCCGAGTTATAGCAACTAGATATTTTAAGGTCGCGACTGGACCACCCTTTTATTGTAATAACTGTACTTTAAACATTTGTCGCAAACTTTGCCCTTTGAACTATGCAGATATTTGGAAGTTGGAAACTTTATTACGGTCCCATTTGGGCGTTAATATGAAATAGTGTTGATAGTGTTACGAGTTAACAGTTCGCAGCTATTGTTGCCAATAAAACCCAATTATTTTATAAAGTATATACAACTCTACATATCTCACGTTGATTTTTGTAATGAATACAACGATGTAGCTAACGGGGCACTGTATAAAATACTACTTAACGTGACTTTTCTTGGTGCGATTAACAAACTGGCTTCAAAATGAACTGACCGCATCATTTTTAGATGTCTGACTTTCACAAAAGTCAAAAGGCATCGATCAAAGTCTCTCTGTAATAAAACATTGAATTTTTACGCAGACAGCTAAAGTACGTTCATAAACTACAGCAAAGATGTAACATACACGTCAAACTATATGAAAACTCATTTAGTAATACTGTCAGAGCTATCATTGTCATCTCTCAACAAATAGTTAGAACATTAAGATGCTTAGAAAGTTGTCAGAAGTTTGTTTCACCAGAACGTATTGTTTTTGTCGTCGAATTTCAGAAACTTCGTTCAACTAATCATTATTAACAAGAACATCAATAAGTGGACAATTATTACGTTACGAGTAAATTTTGATATCCAATTAGAGAGAAGTCTTGTTATTTTTTTTGTTGTTAATTTTCAACGGTTATTCGCATTGAATCTAGTTCAAATTTACACGAAAAGGATTTAAATAATCATTATTTATATAGAGTCCCAGATACGTAAATAAAATGGGAAATTATTCCAGTCTTATCCACATGCGGTAAATATTTTATTCATAAACCAAATACGTCCTTCGAAAGGTAAGTTAAAATAGCTTGAGTGATCTGTATTTTGAGTCTCTGCTTTCGACGATACGTCTCTTTAAAGTGGCTAAAACCACATAAAATAAACATCGAAAACCTCCCTCTAAAAAATAACAAACTGTAACAAAAAAACAAGAGATGTTTGGACAAACAAACGCAGCCTTAACAAACAGTATTATTGACTCGGCCAGATGTGTGCCCGACAATATTTGTTTGATCTGCCGCCACGTGTAATCACTACCTCTATTACCGCCGTGTATCACTGTGTTTACCCTTTTCTTTTTGTTTATATGTCGGGAAAGTGACCGTAAACATGGAAACGTAACAAAGAAGCGGAATTCTTACCTGTTTAAAAAAAAAACTAAAGTGAAACGTTTTCGTAACTTTCTTGCAAACTGATGTTTTTCTTTACTATAGACAACGTTTTATAACATTAAAACGAAAAAAGCGAAATACTATCAATATAATATGAATACAAAAAAAAAACTTTATAATTTATTTACATCCATATTTATTAAAGTGATGTTATCATCATTTTAATTTTTAGTGTCTAAAACCCAAAGTCGTTGCAATTGGTTTCGAAAAAAAAACCTGGATAAACGGGATAGGAAGACAGACACACTATATAATGTTATACAACGTATATTATACGTAAAACCAGAGTTTGCTCTACTTACTTGTAAATAAGCGGCATCAGACACAAGCCCAAAGAACAGCGCTCCAGTCAGCGCCCTCAAAACTGCCTTTCCCATTTCCCCACACATTTTGCTTTAATTATTAATACTTTTAAAATGAACAGTCTGCGCGCGAGTGATACTCTAACTAAATGAAGTAAGGTGCATAGGTGGACGCCGCGCAAGGCTTGTGGTAGGGTAGAAGTTTATGAAAGAGTTGGCCAAAGACCCGTCGAATTACTACCGGTTTATTGCAATATGATTTGCGACGGTTATTTGTATGTCATTTTGTTGAAGTTGTTTTGGGTTAAAGAAATTAAAGGTAAAACTGGATAGTGCATGTTTTTATTATTATGCGTATGTCCGCATCGGGATGAAAAGGAATATGTAATCGCACTCTCATATTTTACAACAGTACCTATAAGCAATATCAAGGCAGACAGTTTTACTTACAACTGCCTCGTTGGCCTAGTGGTGCTAAGCGCGACTGCTACGCTAGAGGTCTTGGGTTCGATTCCCAAGTCGACCAAGGTGTTATTGGGTTTTTTTATGAAATTGTCAGCAGGTCGGAGTTTGGATTTGTGCCCGGTTAGTGGCAATAGGCTCGCCCCCTATTACATGGGACCTAAACATACCGGCGAACTGTGGGTGTACATTGGTACACCTCTGTCTAACCCTTCGGGGATACAGGCGTGATGGTATGTTATGTTATCTTTTCTTACACCTTTATAATAAGAAAGTTACAAAAAAATTATAAAGAGTTTGTTTAAATTACCGACTATCTGTTTTTTTTTTTAGTGTGAATGAAATGCAGGATTGATGGGCCTGTTGGTCTAGTGGTTAGTGACCCTAACTGATATACCGGAGGTCGTGGGTTCGATTCCCACCCAGGACAAATGTTTGTGTGATGAGCACGATCATTTGTTCTGGTTGTCTGGGTGTAATTTATCTATAATATGTATGTATTTAGAAATATATAAGTATGTTTATCAGTTGCCTGGTTACCATAACACAAGCTCTGCTTAGCTTGGGATCAGATAACCGTGTGTGCGTTGTCCCGGAATATTATTATTAATGCGCTACATACACACACGGGACTAATATGTCGCTAACGTACAGGAAATGACATTAGAATGTAATGTCATAAAATATTTTACGTAAAGTTATGTTTACGATAACAGAAAGTTTGTAAAAATAATATTAGGTAACTAGTAACATATGACGTAATCATATCAGTTTCTATTTAAATGTCAATAAACTTTAATTGCTTTGTTTATTGTTTTAGAATTAAGTGGTTTATAGGCTTTAATCACGTAAGCATGGATTTGTTCCTGTTTCGCCCCGGATTTTTGCCCCACATTCCACAAAATTCCTGTTTCGCCTCACTTTATTTTTTATTCCTGTTTCGTCTCACTTGATAAAATGTTAATTTTGTGTACAGTCGGAAAAAAAAGTTATTTACAACGATATCCTAATATACATGTAAGAACAGTATACCTGACTAAACGGTGGAATACATAGAGCAAAGTAATAAGTAGGGTAGGGCAGATAAATGATACGATTGGATTCATAAATAAAATTCTATATCAAGATTAAACAAAGAGTATTTATTAATAAATCACAACTTGAATCACAGTCAATAATTACTTTCTAAATCAGAATCACAGATCACTTACATTACTAAAGCTAAAAATACAAAAATTTTTGTAATTTAAGGCTTATTTAAGAACTATAGTAGCTAAGTTAACTTATCTATGTACTATGGTACCTATTAAGTAGCTACTAAAATATTGAAATGCAACTTTGTTATTAAAAATAAAAATAGATAAAATATTAACATTGATTTTGATGCTGTCTGTACAAAACATGCTAAGAAGTACATAAATCACTATGCGAGACGAAACAGGAACAAAAAATGGGGCAAAACAAGAATGAAATAATTAATTATTATTTCGAGACGAAACAGGAACAAAATCTAGGGCGAAAAAGGATTTTTTTATGTGGGACGAAACCTGTGGGGCGAAACAGGAACAAATCGTTAAATGCAATTGTTCTAAATCAATAAGGAAACACTGTTTTTATTAGGTATATTTTTTTTAATACTTTGCAATTGCAACTAATTGCTAAGTATGTAGAAATTTGCTGACAGACAGAACTCAAGAAATTTTTAATTATATTAAAACTATTTTATTTTAAATCTACATTAACATTTCACATACCTAATTATTATGCACAACATCCAGATAGGCTAAAAGTAAAATAAAATACTGATTTTTAGAATACTGTGGAATCATGCTTTTCGATACTAGCATTTTTAACTTTTGTCGAAAACTCATACCACTGTGACCGCATCACTCTGTGATAGTATTACGGACACACCAAAAAATATATTAAACTTTCATTGGATTAAGACAAAATTGTTCATTCTGAATGTGAAAGCCGAAAATACGAATACACTCATGGGAATATTTTGTTAAAACCAGATTGTGAACTTAACTTTTGGAATATTTCATAGCAAAAGCTTCCAAATATGAAATGGTCACAAAAACTGTAAGATATATTCATGACAATGACATTAATTTAGCTTTCACATATTTACACGATTATGTTAAGCGTTTTTTTTTATTTATTTTCAGCCATTATCGTTCCACTGTAATTATTTTTAATACCTTATTAATATTTAGAATCTACCAAACGTTTTGACTTTTCGTGATCAGAGAGCTGGTTTGTTCCTTGCACAGAGAATCGGCATAGCCATTCAACGTGGCAATGCTGCCAGCCTTCTGGGCACGTTTCCTGCCATTGACAAGGATGACGATCAGTTTTTTGACGCGTGTTAGTTTTATTTATTTAAATAAGATTTAATTTTAGTATAGTTGTAAGTGTTTCTTGTATAAGATTTAAGTATTGAATTGTAAATAAAGAAAAACAGTAAATAAGATATTTAGAACATAAAGTACTAAAACAGTTCTTAATTACAACTGCTAATCAATCAATTTCAATTATAACAAAGTACAATTTCCTGATAAGTATAGGTAATATCTATATCCTTTGCGCAAGCGGCGAACGATCGCAGAAAATTGTCGAGCAATTGTGAAATATCCTGGCAACGCATAGCTACAATAAAGAAACCTGTTTGCTTTAAATTGATGGATGTAAGAATTGTAGCTGTTTAAATACATGTTTTATGTGTCTTTTTTAAATGGCCCTCTATCTACTTCTACACTCACATTCAAAAACTACTTTTTTCATTTAACAAAATAGTTCGATCGACGAGATATGTCGCTAAGAAAGCAAAAAAAAGGACCCATCCTATTCAATAGTTTTCTAAGTATGCAACTTACCCCCTTATCTGATACGTCTTCTCATACAACAACCTCACTGGTATGAAGCTGGCATACTCCACAGCGAGGATGTTCTTGGTAGCTGCTGTAGTAGGTAAAAAACACGACGCATATGCGTTGTCATTCATTTACAACATTTTGGGCATGTGCGCAAAATGGTTTAAGTTTATTTTTTTAACTTTATTCTCACCCAAATAGAATCAGGCAGTTTTTTTTCATCCAATGAATGCCTTAATTATTGTTGGACAAATTTTGAAAACAATGTTTTTTTAGTCTAAATCTAAAATCCTGATCAAATCACTTCACCGCCCCCACCAGTAACAATTCACAGCCTATAACATTCACGCAGCACTAGCCATCGTATTCGCTGCATCATATCACAACAATGGCTGTTCACAGATAACGGCATTAATGAAACAATGCGTCCTTCATCCAATGATTACCGACGTGCTCTCTATTCCTGAGCCGCAATTTCTAACATAGGCAGATAATAGTGTACTGTGTGCATTGAAGCAGAAATAGCTAAGTTTTAAAGGAAGACATAAGTTCTCTATAACACCCAACTTTTTAAGTAGATTTTTTACAACCAAAATACATACAAGTTTCCGTTGAGTTAAAGATGCAGAAAACACTTATCCTGTCCTATAAAAGTGAAATTACACTTAAAAGTCACTGAAAAACGAGTTTTATATAATTTTGCTACATAGTTTTATTTTGTAAATACATCATACCACCAGTCTTTAAAACATTTTATCCTGCTCAGGTAGAGAGGAGGGGTAAAAGTTAAATCAAAACCTGTTAGAGTTTCGGAATCAGAGAATCAGACCCGACGGGCCTGTTGGTCTAGTGGTTAGTGACCCTGACTGCTATACCGGAGGTCGTGGGTTCGATTCCCACCCAGGACAAATGTTTGTGTGATGAGCACGATCATTTGTTCTGGTTGTCTGGGTGTAATTTATCTATAATATGTATGTATTTAGAAATATATAAGTATGTTTATCAGTTGCCTGGTTACCATAACACAAGCTCTGCTTAGCTTGGGATCAGATAACCGTGTGTGAGTTGTAACGGAATATTATTATTAAATATTATTATTAGTTCATTAATATCTGCTGCCATACATCCAATACATTACATAAAAGGAATAGCTATTATTCATTTAGTATAATACAATATTATGTTGTTCACGACCGTAACAGCGATTATCACATATTACCGGCATTAGAAAATCATTTGATAACGAACGCTTTCAGTTTTCACGGGCCGCTGCGCCGGGTTTCCCGACGTACGGACTTAATTACTTAATTGTTCCCACTGTGTTATGCTATATTATGTTCAAAACAACATGTAAAATGTATCGTGATTTATATGAGTAATAAATGTTATTGTTAAGCGTGTTTTCCATTTAGGTTGATATTGATCTTCATTTGTTAAACCTTTATATCGCATAGTGTCTGTATCTCATTTTGATTGAGATCGTTCTGTTTGTACTTGTCGGTTTTCTTTTGTATTTTTGTGGATCGATACTTGTAATTTAGTTCTGTAGATTTTAGTTGATAACAGAGATTTTTAGCTGCGTTCAATACAAGTTTAATATAGTTGTCTATTTCTACGGAATTCTTAAGTTGTATTTGTTTCATAGCTAACATCTACAAAACAAACGACATTCGATAATTCTAGGGAAATTGTAACAATGAAGCTAGCATATGATTCTCAAGGAAAATACATGTATGTTCAATTCTTTCTTGAAGAAAATAGGAGAGAAATATGAGTTTATTTTCTAAACCATTATCATTTAGTTTAGTTATGACTGGCCTGTTGGTCTTATCTAGTGGTTAGCGACCCTGATTTCTATACCGGAGGTCGTTTTCGGTCGGTTTGATTCCCACCCAGGACAAATTATTGTACCTATAATGAGCACGATCATTTGTTCTGTGTCTGGGTGTAATTTAACTATAATATGCATGTATTTAGAAATATATAATAATACTAGCTGTACCCGGCGTTGTTGTATGCGTTGCAATGCAATTTTTTCTACCTAGCACCTACCTACTACCACTTAGGGGTATGAAAAATAGATAGTAGCCGATTCTCAGACCTACTGAATATGCATATAAAATTTCATAAAAATCGATCAAGCCGTTTCGGAGGAGTATGGTAACTAACATTGTGACACGAGAATTTTATATATAAGAAGATTTATCAGTTGTCTGGTTACCATAACACAAGCTCGCTGCGAGTTGTCCCGGAATATTATTATTATTAGTTTGACTAAACAATACTGATTAACCCGAAAACTATCTACGGATATTATATATTAATAATACATGTTCCTAATACCTTTATATTATGTAGGTTAAACTCATTAATAGAACGTCTGTATTTTTTCAGCGGAATCAGCGTCGCGAACCGAAGATCCGCGCAATCGGCTGTGAACGGATATGAGAACAGTATATATACAGTATCCGCACGACTTAACTGAGCATATAACCGCATGGATTCCGAACATTTTTTAATAATCGTTATATAAAAAGGTTGTCTAATCTTAACCTGGGTTAAAAACTCGTTGATAAGTTCGTCATCCACGCGAACGAAGTCGCAGGCACAGCTAGTATGCCAATAAAAGTATAGTCTTTGATTACCTACGCTTAAACCTGCATTCTCGAATAGTAGCGATGCTAAGCGTTCGAACCATTTTAGTTGATTTTTTTTTTACAGAAGTATGATTTCAGGAAAAAATAAAATCACAATTTGTATGCTTTGGCTAGACTAAGGCAATCTGTGTGTCTGTCTGTAAATGTCTCAAGTAATCAATCATAGAGATATTTGTTCAACTGTGGCCTTTTTTGTTCCTTTTTTGTTTGATCGTGAAGCACACATTAATTTCGAAACTTTCATAAATAAGCTACCTTTATAAATAAAGTATGTCATTTTACACATAGCATTTAAATGATTAATGTATAATTCCCATAGGTGTGTTGTAAAAATGACTGAAAGTTAGCCAATATTCCGAAAACATTAACTTTTATCACACAGGATACATGGCTCCCCTGAGGACACTTTGGATTAAGAATGTAAATTATGTTTTAAATATTTAATGGCCGCTATGGTTTGATTAAAACGAAGATAGTGTTTTTACATAGCGGAGTGGGCAATTTATTTTACTTATCAAACATATTGCAAATGTGGATATTTAATATAAAAAAAAAAATGTATAAACAGTAATAAACACTATGATAAAGAAATAAAAGGTTGAAAATTCCTGAAATAATCCAAATATTATAAAATCTTCGGTAACTCTGTCTCTGCTTGTCTGTTTCTCTGAACGTATACCTTTTATATTTAATAGTTTGGTTTTATTTATTTTCTATCCTCAAGAGTTAATATTAGACTAAGGTTTTTACTACAAAGTTTGTCAATCAAACAATCTCCTTTATAAAGTAATAATAATAAAAGTTCTTTGACCTTTAAAGTAAGTTTACGTACCTAAGTTCTGAGTGAATGAACCTCCATTAACAACAGTTGTCGTACCCACAAGTGCCATAACTTTTTAACATTAATTTGAAGCTAAAACGCGAACTTATGTCAACAAAATCGCTTAGGAATAATTTAGTTTAACTAAGTACTTAAGGTCAAAAGGGATTCTATTTGCCAAATATCAATTTAGCATAATATGAGGTAAGTGTGTATAAAGCTAAAAGGTCTTTGATTAAGCTCAGACTTAATGTTCATGCTAATTTTAACTTTAAGTTATTTAAAATCAAATAAGATTTTCGTTATTTTAGTCTACCTACGCGCGCCTTAAGGCAGTTGCGCTTTTTAGTTGATTATGCATTATCATTATTTTGTCCCCTAGAAAGGTTCAGTGTTTTCTATAGGCAGCGTAAACAAACTCACTGTCAAGAGCTAGTCATAAATTGCATTCTTTAGAAATGTTAAAAACTTAAAACTTAAAGTGTCGACTATACTTACTATGTAAACAGTCAATAACTCAACCGTCACGAATATTTAAATACTTCCCTATAAACTGAAACTGCAGCAATTTCTTAATAAATCTCATTAAATTCCCAAGTCAAAGACCTAACAACTGTTATTCCTTAACTATCACTGTTCTTTACACGAAGCAGGACAGAGCTATACAATTTATAGTGGCATCTCTGTCTTATGGTAGTAGTGATAGTTAGTACTTTGAAATAGGACCCCTGGGCCAGTTACCGGTCCGTTGCGAAACTGAACATAACTTGCTACCTGGGCCTTCTAGAACTTGTTCCTAAACTATTGCACGTTAACTTACAATAATCTAGTCTAGATTTTTAACGTAGTTTTATCGTATTTTTAACCTCAAAATAAAGAAGAGAATTTATATTACAGAGTCTTGTTGTTATTGAGTAATAGATCGCTATAAAGAAATCCAATGTATGAAATATACCGGCAAATGTTTCAACAAAATATTAAAAATAAAAGACACATTCAAAAATAACAGCAAAGCTTATTTAAATTAACCTATTTTCATTCATAACAAACTACCAAAGAGTATTAATTACCTTTGTCACGATAACATTAAAACAAAAGGTAAATTAATTAGTTTGAACCGTGTGCACTTAATGTGGCCTACTTTGTAGGCTTTAGTCAGGAGGCCGTTGCATAATCTTGTTATGATGCTGTCATTATGAAAACACCCGTTTTATCTACAGTATAGAAAATGAGGTTATATTTAGCCTCTTTGCTAAAACCTCTTTAAATTACGTTCTATTTTCGACAAAGCAACTTGTAATTTTTTTATTTACACAATCTATTTCGAAAATGAATCAGACAATTATTGTTATTTTTATTCAATTAGCCACCTTCTTACTTTTTTGATAATGGTTTCATATTTAAAATTAATTTAAATTATTGTATTTTCCTATATAAAACATTAGATTAACATTATTGATCTCATAGTTTTAGCTTTTGTTTAAATTTAGAATATTATAATTAACATTAGAATTCTCTTTCTATTAATACTTTTGTGTCTCTTCGGAGGGTAGCCTGGTGATCTAACTCAGGTTTTACCTATCACAGACACCGGTATCTACGAGTATATAGGAACCTAATTCCTAACTGTACAATATTATGTGATGATGAGAAAATAAACATTTTTGTTTTTATTACTATTTATTACCAATAAAAAAATAACACAGAATAGACCTTTTTCATCCATAACATATTTTTTACTTGTAGGGTAACTTTTTCCCTATATAGGCGCCTTCAAAAAAAGATAAGAAAAAGTGCGTCATTCAAAACAACTGCCTAGTAGTCCACACGATATCTTTTGTTTTATCTAGATCTTATCCAGTTTAATCCAGTTTCTTTCAATGTAGTTCGGCTAAACGGCGCCGTCTAGGACCAAACATACATAAGCACTGGAGTATGAAAACCAATTGTTAGGATAATGGATCCCATTTATTACTCAAGGCACGTTGGAGATTCAATCGCTTGTAATCGACCCTAAGACCTGGGTATTATATTCTAGAATTATGCCTATATTATTACACTCATTAAACCTTCAAGGTCTTTTCTCATACGGAGAAAGATCGACTATTGACTACGGCTGTTGACACGCGCTTGACTTTAAATTATAGTCTTTAGACCGAAGTTACAATGCATTTACTAGTCCGTATTATAAACGTATTGTATCACGCTTAGTTACGCAAAAATTGCTTTTCCATATAAAATTCAAAGTAAACGAAAATATTTTATTACTTAACTCTATTCAAAACAAGAGTAATTTTATTTAATAGTTTGAAAGTTAAGCAATTAGTGAAGTTTTGCTATGTTTGGGTAACAATCAAACACTTCATCTCACAATGTTTTCATCAAACATTTTAACTACTTTTCAAACCTTGATACACATATCCACTCACGTTTCCTCATGAACTAAACTCCATGGAAGGTGTAACTCAATTGAGCACGTTAGCTGTGGATCACGCGATATAGGATCCGTAACAAAGTCTCGCAGTAAAGACTGTTGGAGCATCAACTAACTACTAGAACAACGCTTCTCGTACTAGACAATACGAAGATGTAAGTTTAATAGAAGTGACAGTATTGATAATGTGCTAAAATATGGGGTCTAAAATACTCTTTCTAGGTAAGAGTGGTATCTTTTTTTTCTTCTATAAATGATTTATGTGATAGAAATTAAACTCTTTATAATTACGGAGTCTGTCGTATTGATCACCCGTGAAACTTCAAAACTTCGACCAAAGACAAAACAATAAACTGTAGCGTATAAGTATGAAATAAAAACGATAAATTAAAATCAAAATAAAACATAAAATTTAGCCATTAAATACTGCCAATTATATTATTTCACTTAAAATGTAACCT
Source organism: Autographa pulchrina (assembly GCA_905475315.1). Classification (NCBI taxonomy): domain Eukaryota; kingdom Metazoa; phylum Arthropoda; class Insecta; order Lepidoptera; family Noctuidae; genus Autographa; species Autographa pulchrina. The sequence continues at coordinate 11,589,283 of FR997771.1, read as the reverse complement.
TAAAAAGTAACAAATTCTTTCGTTACACAAAGTTTATTAATTCAAGTCAGATTCGAAAACAATTCATTTCAACACTTTCGCGCTCATAAAAATATTTTAAGTTTGAAAAACTAGTAGAATATATTTTTTCTAGGTTTAGTAAAAGGTTTTAAATGGTTCTTATGCACGATAGCACGTAAAACATCAATAAAATGGCAAAAATCTTAAATAGCTTTATTCAAATATGAATAATTCGTAGGTATTATCTTAAAGGTTTTTCAACCGCAAGTAGTATACTAACTTAAGTTTTTTGCTGTTTATTTGTTTCTATAGAGGACTACAAAAGAAAGGTGTTCAATTCAATTTGTTATGCGATATCTTATGCGATACATTCGAGAAAAAAAAAATCCATCAATATAGTATAAGTACCTTACATCAAATTCATTGCAGTTTAATTGCTGTTCTGTTAAATTTGAGTGTAATCAATGAATATGGAGTTTATCCAGTAATCTGACATCGTTGTCTTATAGAGGAACTCGGAAGGGCACTGGACGGAGTAAGTTAGTGAAGGCTATTTCTCTCAGTTTAATAGTTGCTAACAATATCGACCACCGGTCAGGAGCCAGCTACCCTCGCCCTTGATAAGGTTAAACTTCATTTTACTTGAAAGTCCTTGAGATCTAATAACCACTGCTTTAGTTTTACGAGTTATAAGCAATGATCATACGTCATGAAATAAGCTTGTGCTACTTTTGTATTTGTATTGTATAGAAATGTAGTCTATATTTTGACGACCTCCGTGGTCGAGTGGCGTACGCACCGGTTTTCAAGGTGTCGCCAGCTCTGAGGTCCCGGGTTCGATCCCCGGACGGGTCAATGTAGAGGGTGGGTGTTTGTGGTACCTTCGTTGTTTCTGAATTCCATAACACAAGTTTTTTAGCTATTTACTTTGGGTTCAGAGCAATGTATGTGATGTTGTCCGCATTTATTTATTTATTTTTATATGGGCACTACAGAACGATACATTACGAATCAGAAATAGAATAAATACACAACTCAGAAATTTATTTTGTGACCGATTTTAGTGTCTTGTCTACCCTAGTCTATTACTGTTTAGTAAGCACCAGCGGTGTTTTGAAATTCTTTTAGAAATACGACCTCAAATCTTCTATTTTCCCGTTGTCCAAGACCAAGTTAGTTCAATCAACCTCTTTCTACCAATCAAAAAACTACGCTATACTTCATACAAACAACAATAACGCAATATAAACACTATGCGTGACTTCAAAGCGGGTGTTCCGTTATGTAATACTCATAATCCGCGCCTGCGCACCAGTTATCAATTAACATAAATGCGGCAGTTATTACAATTCACTTTCAATGGCATTCTTGTGACGGACACTTTCTCACAGTGAATATAATTTTGTTTGTTACGTCATAATTTAATACTTACAAGTATTTACAGTAGAAATAAAATATTTAATATTATTTTAATTTAATATTTTAATTTCGGGCTACCAAAGGTTTCTTTTTACCGATTACGCAGCAGTTGAGTCACTCTTGTTTTTCGAGGTACAGGAAGTCAATGACGATTTCATCATGAAACAAATACCTATTAGGTAAGTTTCATTTTTTGTACTTCTAATAGTGTTTTACAGATCGGACGTATTTGACCCCTAAATAGGAATAGAAGTGAGATTTGACGAATAACTTAGTTTTTAACGAGTATCAATTAAAGTTTGATTTAAGGGCTGGAGTGAGTTGGCGGGTTCTACGCTAGGACTTGAGGCACCTTTGACAGTCTGCAACATAAGCTAAAAAAAAAGATGTCAGTAAAAAAAAACAGTTATATTTTCAGACCCAAATTGTTCCCTTTTTAGTAAATAGTAAATAGTAAATGCGGACAACATCACATACATTGCTCTGAACCCAAAGTAAGTAGCTAAAGCACTTGTGTTATGGAATTCAGAAACAACGAAGGTATCACAAACACCCAGACCCGGGACAATGTAGAAAATTGTTTTCTACATTGACCCGTCCGGGGATCGAACCCGGGACCTCAGAGCTGGCGACACCTTGAAAACCGGTGCGTACGCCACTCGACCACGGAGGTCGTTTTTAGGTTGGTGACGTAAAGAAAATTGTCGAGAAACAGCTTTCCAGGAAATTAACATTTTTAAGAACAAACATCATTATTAATATTCCTAACGCTAACCAAAACAGTATTTATTAGTTCCCGGGTCGCAATGTGTTACCAGCATTCCGCCGGGAAACACTCCGTCCGCCGGGATTTGGAATAGTGCCCATGTAAATGGAAATAAGCTAATAACTTTGATTGCACAACAGGTGCTATATAGCTATTAGTGTGGTTGCACAATGCATTTGGGTAATGTTATAGTATAGGGTTCTGTAATACATGGTTAGGTATTGATTGAAATACATTATCCTTACAATTTCATACATTAAAAAATTTAATGAGTAGTAGACATGAATGGAAACGCATTGCGCCGACCCCAAATAATTAGAGGAGATAAACAGGGTAAGGATGATGATGATGATGAATCATGAACAGTGGCATCTTGATGACAAATTAAACCCTCATTTAAAAAAAAAACCATTTTACGATAATACTACCCAGCCACTGTTCCATTTGCGTGTTCTAATCGAAAGTAGATTAAAAATATTTTATGTCCAAAATTGTATTTGGATTGGTTAAACAACTAACTGAATAAAATAATACCCAATTATAAGTACATTATTATGACAGGTCTATTAAAAGGTTATGTACACCGAACTGGCATTACTAGGACACATAACATTAATCTGGATTCTAAACACGTTTGACACTTTTATGGACTAGAGCTAGAATCACCATAATTTTATAAATGAAACGGACATGCATCTTCATTTATCTACTTGAGCTGGCATATAAATAATTATTTATTTTATTTATTAACTACCTCGTTGGCCTAGTGGTGTTAAGCGCGACTGCTACGCTAGAGGTCTTGGGTTCGATTCCCAAGGCGACCATGGTGTTATTGTTTTTTTCTATGAAATTCTCATCATTATTCATGATCATTCTCAGGTCGGAGTTTGGATTTGTGCCCGGTTAGTGGCAATAGGCTCGCCCCCTATTACATGGGACCTAAACATACCGGCGAACTGTGGGTGTACATTGGTACATCTCTGCTATATCTCTGCTATATCTTTTGATAATAATTATCGATATTATTATAGATTTTACTAGCGACCCGCCCCGGCTTTGCACGGGTGCATTGCTGATACTAAATATACTACATAATCATAAAGTGTTGTAGGGCGAAGCGCGGCTTTCGACGCACTATTTGGTATAGGCACGCGCTCCCCGGCCCCCCGGCCGGTACCGCCGCAACCGCTATGTCCCTGCATTTTTATTCTGTAATATCTTCGAAAATATTCATTTTAATTACATGCTGTAAAGGGCCATATTGATCTTTATTACATGCACAATGTATTTAAGGTACTTAATTGGATAAGGATTAATGCTGTATTGCTTAAAATCGCTTTTTCGTTAAGGATAAAAATGGTTATTGTGGGTTATCCTCAAGAGATAGACATATACCATCGCGGACTTTTTTGTAAACCTTTTTAAGGTGTACAATACTGTAGTACATTACTTCGATCTATCTCGTAGGGTTCAGCCAGCGTTTGCAATGTAAGCGCAAAAAAGTGTGTTTATTTACGACCTTACATAAAAAACTCTAAGATTATCAGTGTTTCTCTACTATATTATGCATGTATTATACATATAAACCTTCCTCTTGAATCACTCTATCTATTAAAAAAAACCGCATCAAAATCCGTTGCCTAGTTTTAAAGATCTAAGCATACATAGGGACAGACAGCGGGAAGCGACTTTGTTTTATACTATGTAGTGATAGTGATAGTGATGTAGTGATAGTGATTAACAGTGAATTATTCACTGTCAATAAAATCTTTGTCATTTTTATGACGAGTCTATCTGTCTTTTTGAAACTAAATTATGTGGCTACATTTCGTCGTTAGTTTACTACATTGAAAAAGGGTCATACAAACCTCAGTACAAAAATATATAGCTATTTGACGTTACTACAGCCAAAAAAAGGAAATCCCATATAATTTATTTTATCATCTACAGCTAAAAGGGCACAGCGGAAACCCGTAAACAACATCAATTTATATACGCACAATAGAAAATAAACGAGTAAAAGTAAACGCTCGACGAGTTTCGGCCGTATGTGGCAAATGCTTAAAATGCGTGAACCACGCTTACTTATGCTCTCCGTTTAATAAAACACGTCTTACACTGAGCCATATGTTCTCAGCCTAATATTGAACAAGCCATGTTTACTTAGGAGAATACGTAATGAATACACGCGTTCACGGCGTTTGTCACGAACTATACCGGTAAGGTTACCGGTATTACACTATCGTGTGATGACGTCATTGTCTCGGATTATTTGGAAATCCCTTTGTTTTTACATGAGTTTTGGCAGGAGTTAGTAATATTAGCCTCAATGGTTGACAATGAATGATCGCTCCTTAGTGGTCTTCGATATCGCTGAAATAAATCTCTGTCTTGAAGTAAGAGGTTTTAAAAAGAAAAATAGGAAGTGCTAGTGGTTATAGTTGAAAGAAAAGCTAATAATTTTCAGAACGCCATTATTCAACAGTTGCTAAAAAAATAAACAAATTATAGGAAAAGAAATTGAAACAGATTTAGAGGTTATAATAGCAGTTTAATCTAAAAATCTTCGACAACAAACTTCAAAATAAATGGTAAATTCCTTTCTTTATTTACCAATTGCATACTCAACCTACATTGCAATTGGAACAAACCTATACGAAACGTAATAATCCAAGTCCGCTAGGTTTTTATGTGCACATGAACTTAATCATACATTTATACAGACAGCCTTGGACAGAAGGGAAAGGGCCTGGTCTTTAATTTGTTGAAGGACCGTTTAATCAGTTATTTCATCAAGAGTCTAAATACCGAAATTGAAGGCTTAACAAAATACTGAGATACTGTATATATAAGGTGCTATAAAAATATCTGCCACGGCTTTAATGGGAGGTATTATTGTGTTTATAGATTACAATAGTGAAGAACTTTCGTACCCCGGAACAGTAAATTAAATTTGAGAGACTAAAATAGTTAAATTAACATTGACTCTATTCTGCGTAACGTGGTTCACAAATTACGCGCAATGTGACGCTTGGTCAATGAAAACAACTGCTATCTCTTTCCATCTTTTCTGTGAATGAAAACTGTAATCAGCTGACTAGTTCGTCACTACATAATCTACTAGGTACGCAATAATACGCAGGCATACAAGTGTTTTAAAAGTGCAACTACACTGGGGATGGTTTTATACTAATAAATCAATTCAAATTTATACGTTATTTTTTTTGTATGAAAAAAAAAATGATAAATAATCAATAATTTATCTTTACTATTGTAATCTATAAACACAATACTACCTCCCATTAAAGCCGTGGCAGATGTTTTTATAGCACCTTATATATATGTTAACTGGTCTATCCTATCGGGCTTAGGACAAATTAGTTTGATCTAGGCTATACTAGTTAATCCTATCGCGTATAGGAAGAACTAGTTTAGCCTAGACAAAACTAGTTTGTCCTGAAATCGGGTTTGGCCGGTAACATATCTATATCTATACTTATAATAAATCTGTAGAAGTGAATATTCTGTACATTGAAAATATCAAAAAAATAAATGGCGAGGGGTGTTACTAGACCGACACCGAACCCAAAGGTGTGAAGAAAAAAATTGTTGTCTGTCTGTCTGTCTGTTTGTTCAGGTATCACGCAAAAACTACCGGTTCGATTACGATGAAACTTGGTATAATTATTCTTTATTATCCTGGGCACCACACTGGGTAGTTTTTATCCCGGAAAAAGCAAACTTAATTTTGCGGTTAAAAACTCATTGATAAGTTTCGTCATCCACGCGAACGAAGTCGCAGGCACAGCTAGTAAATATATAAAAATATAAAAAATGAATCCCTTTTTCCCTTGGTCACGGCATCACGCGTGAACGGCTGGACCGATTTTGCTAATTCTTTTTTTGTTGTGTATTGTCGTATGTATTGTGTGTATTGTCAGTAGAAAGTTCTTATGAAAGAAAAAAATCGAAAATTGTACGGAAAATTAAAAAATTTAAGAATACTTAACCACCATATTAAGTAATCCTGTCTTTTGTTACGATAGTGATTTGTTAGATTCATCTCCGCCACCAATAATATAAATTCACCGGGAACGGGACCTAGGTATTCACGCGGGTGAAACCACGGGGCACAGCTAGTTCCTTATAGTAAACTAGTACTTTAGGCAACTAAAAGATATTTCTAAATAACTCGTAACGCAATCCGTTCTTTGCCTTATAAATCGTTTAATACGACGAACGCTAACCATTTACCTATGCACCCCTTTAGAGTCACCTTTTTACAATATATGTCCCATAAATTGCATCTTTACCGTGGATATATTTACATACAGATCGAAAATGCTGGATAACTGCTAAAGGAAATATTACAAGATATAACAATGTGTTCAGTAATTTGCGATCATAATTGGTTTTGATTAATTACTATACTATTCTTTAAATGAACTAATCTGGACCACATTTTTTTCGCATCAAACTCGTTTTTTGAAGATATTATAGACGTAGAATAATTTATTAACTTTTTCCAAGCAAAAGCTTACTTACATGGCAAAAATAAATCAACTGTACAAGCAAACTGACAAGCCTGTTGGTCTAGTGGTTAGTGACCCTGACTGCTATACCGGAGGTCGTGGGTTCGATTCCCACCCAGGACAAATCTTTGTGTGATGAGCACGATCATTTGTTCTGTGTCTGGGTGTAATTTATCTATAATATGTATGTATTTAGAAATATATAAGTATGTTTATCAGTTATCTGGTTACCATAACACAAGCTCTGCTTAGCTATTATTATTATTATTAATTTACTGCACATACTTGGCCCTCTTTAAAAGTTTATTTATATTCATAACTTTAAAACTCTTCTCCAACGCAACCAAACAGCTAACTAACCTCAAGAGCCAATTGAATAACGCTCAATCAACTCCAATCACGCATCATAGAACGAAACGAACCGCCGCCGGCTTAGTTTGCATAATAATTATACATTATACAAGGCTTAAAATTCACAAGGGTGGTAGAACAAATGCATTGGTATTATGAGATAAGAGTTTTGTGAATTTGTATTCAAACTGGGTGCGAGGGGGGCAGGGCGGGAGGGGGGAAGGGCTCGCGTACGCGTGATATATGCTAATAAGCCGACCATTTTTAAACCCTTTGGGTGGATTCATTGCGGGTGTTCTTTAGAAAGGTGTTTTCTGTGAAGACGTGTAATGTAGTGATTTACAAGTGTAACGAATTGGTTAATATGTACTTCCCTTGAATACATACTTCATAAATATTAGTTATTCTGTAGTATTCTGCCCGTGACCATGATACCTGCAAAGGTGTCGAACGTCGGGACCTAAAATCTAAAATAAACCGCGACAAAATCCGTAAAAAGTAGTTTTATTTCAATGTCGAACATTCGCGTAAACCTAAGTAACCAAAAAAAATGTTATTGTTTCATTGTTTTTGATTGCGTTTGACGTAAATTTAAAACATAACAATCCAATTTTATGAAGGCTTGCATCGACTATATCAATAACACTTAAATAAATAAAACTTACAGCTTAATATAACTGTAAAAGATAAGAGCACTTTCGCTATTAATAAATATAATGTTTCTTATAAAATATCCACAGGTATTTTTATTTTCGCACATAATACCTGTTAAGTGCATAAAGCAGTTCCTAACTCCCATACAACGGTAAGGGCTAGGTCCCGTAGCAAGAGACTTTTACTGGTCATTAATGAAAGCGATTTAGAACTGAAAAATAGACGAAATAAAAGCTAAAGAATGTACAACATTAACATTTTACAGTTTAATGTAAAATAAAATATTATTATTATATTATTGAATCACTAAACATCTAATTTGTCCGTGTGATGACGGACCTAAAGAATACAAAGGTCACCACCCCATCTCATCCCGTGGGTGTCGTAGAAGGCGACTAAGGGAAAATTGAGCAGAGCCGAAAACCACTGCTTAGAGAAGGAAAACTCGAGACCAAACCCTATGCCAACCCGTCTGGCCAGCGTGGCATTAGTAGGCCAAAACCTCTGTATGAGCCCACACCACACAAAACGGCCCCCAGTTCCCGGTAGTCCCGCTATTCCCGGCCAAGGTAGCGGTCGCGGTAACGGCGGGACAGGGGGTGCTAGGAATCTCCGGGCTACGGGAGGCTACCACTACCTCAAAAAACTGACCCTGGCGACGTATAACGGACGAAGTCTACGGCTGGACCAACACCTCACCGAACTCGAGGTAGAATTGGGTCGCATAAACTGGCACATTTTGGGGTTATCTGAAGTCCGAAGACAGGGGGAGGACACGATAACCCTTGAGTCAGGTGACCTGTTCTACTACCGAGAAGGTGATAGGCCCTCCCAGGGCGGTGTCGGTTTCTTGGTCAACAAGTGTCTCACAAGCAGCGTTGTGGAAATCAGTAGTGTGTCGACAAGGGTAGCGTACCTCTTATTGAAAATCACCGACAGGAAGTTCCTGAAGGTGGTGCAGGTATATGCGCCGACCTCGACATACTCTGATGAGATAGCCGAAACCATGTACGAAGACATAGCGAAGGCACTACATGGTACCAGGAAGGCTCACTACAACGTTGTTATGGGAGACTTTAATGCCAAGGTGGGAGTACAAGAATGCGGCGAAACGAAAATCGGTCCTAACGGCGTGGGGCGCCGAAATCACAGAGGCCAAATGTTGGTCAACTTTTTAGAGTCCCAGGGGCTCTTCTTAATGAATTCCTTCTTTAAGAAGAAGCCCCACAGAAAGTGGACATGGCGAAGCCCCGATAATGTGACGAGGAACGAGATAGATTTCATCATCACGGACAAACGGCATATATTTAGAGACGTCTCGGTGATCAATAGGTTTAATACCGGTAGCGATCATAGACTCGTCCGAGGCTCTCTAAATATCAACCTTAAGGCTGAAAGAGTTAGGATGATGAGACCTACTCTCCGACCCACGCTGCCCCAAATAGCTTTAGGTTCCGATAAGTTCCAGTTGGAACTCCAAAATCGTTTCGCACTGCTGGAAACCACGGACAATGTTGACGAAAAAACCGACACAGTGGTCAAAACGCTACAGAATGTGTCTCGAAGGTTGTTCCCCGGAAAACGCGGTAATAGGGAGTCCAAGCTCTCACCCGAGACTCTCGAACTTATGAAGGAAAGACGAGAAACGCCGGACGCCCAGATGTCTTCGTCAGATAGGCGGTCCTTAAACCTGAAAATCAGGAAACTGACGCGACGTGACCTCCGACGCTGCAGCACTCGTAATATCGAGGCTGCGATTGAGCGAAATAGAGGCACCAAAGTCTTCGCTCAGCAATTAGGTAGACCCCATCTGGCGAAACTGAGGACCGGGGATGGCAGGACCGTCACCTCTAAGTTCGAGATTCTCGAGGAAATTGAGAGTTTTTATAGACACCTATATGCATCACGGGTGACTAAACCATCGAGACAAGGCGAAGATGACCACAGAGCCCCACTCACGCGCCATTACACCGAGGACATCCCGGATGTCGACCCGGGCGAGGTTGAGGCAGCTCTCAGACAACTAAAGAACAACAAGGCGCCGGGTGATGACGGAATTACAACCGAGCTCCTTAAGGCCGGTGGGACCACAGTCCTGAAAGAGCTAGCGAGTCTCTTTAATTCCGTCATTCATCAAGGCTTAACACCACAAGCGTGGAGCGGGAGTGCGGTGGTTCTGTTCTTCAAGAAAGGCGACAAAACCTTGCTGAAGAATTACAGACCTATCTCACTCCTGAGCCACATTTACAAGTTGTTCTCGAGAGTAGTCACTAACCGCCTCGCTAGAAGACTCGACGAGTTCCAGCCACCAGAACAAGCCGGGTTTCGAAAAGGCTTTAGCACCGTAGACCACATCCATACTGTTCGGCAGATTGTGCAGAAAACCGAAGAGTACAATCAGCCGCTGTGTTTGGCCTTTGTGGACTACGAGAAAGCCTTCGACTCCATCGAAACTTGGGCGGTTCTGGATGCTCTGCAACGATGTCGTATTGACTGGCGATACATCGAGGCGCTGAGATGCTTATATGACACCGCCACAATGACTGTCCAGCTCCATGACCATAAGACCAATCCGATCGAGCTGCGTCGGGGGGTGAGACAGGGGGATGCTATATCCCCAAAGCTGTTCACCAATGCGCTCGAGGATGTCTTCAAGACTCTGGACTGGACTGGACGGGGTATAAATGTGAACGGTGAGCACATCTCGCACCTTAGATTTGCCGATGACATCGTCATAGTGGCAGAGTCGCTGGACCAACTAAGCGAGATGCTGCATGGCCTGAATGGAGCTTCACGACGGGTCGGTCTTGGCATGAACTTGGATAAAACCAAGATCATGTTCAATGAACATGTCATGCCGAGACCGATATATGTCGAAGGATCGATGCTCGAAGTTGTTCAAGAGTATATCTACCTAGGGCAGGTCATCAAGCTTGGTAGAAACAACTTCGAGCGGGAAGTCGATCGGAGAATTCAGTTAGGCTGGGCAGCGTTTAGCAAACTACGTCGAGTCTTCTCTTCGCCTATACCGCAATGCCTGAAGACGAAAGTTTACAACCAGTGCGTCCTACCTGTTATGACTTACGGTGCCGAAACGTGGACATTAACGGTTGGACTAGTCCACAAATTTAAAGTCGCGCAGCGGGCTATGGAGCGAGCTATGCTCGGAGTCTCTTTGAAGGATAAAATTCGTAATGAGGTCATCCGACAAAGAACCAAGGTAACCGACATAGCTCGTAAAATTAGCTCGCTGAAGTGGCAAGGACCGATAGCCGTTGGAGCAGACGAGTCCTAGAATGGAGACCGCGACTCGGCAAGCGTAAGGTAGGACGCCCCCCCGCCAGGTGGACTGACGACCTGAAAAAGGTCGCTGGAGGGGACTGGATGCGGAGGGCGGAGGACCGGGTGTTGTGGCGCAAATTGGGAGAGGCCTATGTCCAGCAGTGGACTATGATTGGCTAAATGATGAAACATCTAATTTTATATGATAAGGTATATGTATATTAACCAAGTATTGGGTATTGAACATTAAATTTACACATATATTGTACTTTTCATTGTATACCAAAATATTTTCAAGTACTACAATGGGCATCATTTGGCTAAGAACACATAACGACAACATCCAAAAGTATCGTAAAATTTGAACAAACAACCGAATTCAGTTGATATATGAACGCATAACATTAAATTTTCTGTTGAAAACTGCAAAATAGCTATAATGTGATAGTTTAGACTACTTTTGGGAATATTTAACGTATTTTCCTCTCTCCAGCAAGGCAGCAATATTATACTGACAGTTTATAGTACAGTTTGTAATTCTCCCCGCTCGCATTGCGACCTATCCCTAAGAGTGTGCTCGGCTAATGTGGACATAACAGTAACGTCGTACGATAGTGCCTCGCACCATGTCTTAATGGGCTATTATATTTTATGCTTAATTCAAACACTACCCCGGGAATTGGGTGCCTTGGGGATTATGTAGGATAGATGTTTATATAATTTTAATTGGTAACGATTGCGTTCGTTTGTTTGGCTTTTAGAGAGATTTGTTTTAATTTTATTTTGCAATTTGCTGGGATTAATTTTTTAACAGTTTTGTTTGTATGATTTCAATTTAATATTAGTGAAATACAGTGTCTTACTTTTCTTATCGTACCAGCAAAATCGTTTTCATTAATCTGAATAATTTTAAAGTATTCACGTGTTCTTTACTTCCAATTGAATATGCAATTTCAAAACTTTTAATAATTTCTTTACACGTCATATATACGATTTATAATTTATGATGAGATGGTTCTCTTAAAATAATTCAACTGTTGGAAACCATCGTCTTCCTTATGAGGTTATTCTGCGTGTTATCTTTACCCAACGAATGGTGGTTACATAAGCAGATGTTATACATTAGTAAACGTAACATCTATGTATAATGTGTTACCGAACATCAATAATTGTATCCATTCATCCATGACACGTATCCAATAAGGTATTATTCTGTAATATTATAAGCCTAGCCAACCGTATTGAGCCTGACTTGTAAGCTAAATGTCTAGAATCACTCGCTTAAATCAATAAGTCAGCAATATGTAATCAGAGCATAATTACTGAAGCAGCGATTAATTTTAGGCAGATGTGGTCAAACTCCCTGACTTTATCATGTACTTACTACTTTGTTTTCTATAAGTTTTTAACCTTTTTTTGATGTAAGCGGTCAAACCAACACAAGTGCATGACGAGTTGCTAGTGCGATCCCCGTGTAAAATAAAAATCTATTTGAGGTACACTTTTTGAAAAGTCTGGATATACCTCAAGAAAGGTAATATAATGTATTTAAACTCACATTTAGAAAAGGGATCGCTTATGTTAAGAATTATAGATATAGCAAAAACCTTAATATAGACATACCTATATTTTTATGACAAATCCGTAATTTACTCTCTTTATTGTACACGCTCTTCGAAGCGAAATAAATGATAAAAGACAAAGTAAATATTTAGTATCATTTATTTTATTAAGGTTCTCTTAGTGGTATATTACCTTAAATATATAAAAAGTAAGTCCTTTAGAGTAATAGACACATTTTCGAATGCTAACCACGTCTTCAATTAGAATTTGTCTTGCAAATAGCGGAGGTTCGTACATAAACTCCTTCCACACACGCGTAAATTTATCAAAGGGTTTATTGGCTCCAGAAAAATCTGCGTAAATATATTTGATTGAATACTAAAAATATTTCATGATATATTAAATAATAATATGTGGTTCAGTCACGTCGAAAATTATTTTCGTTTTTTATAGAAAATGACGTAAAGCAGATCTTATTAGAGTTTTAGTTTTCCCAGAGGTACTCCATTGCGAGGCAAAGTCCTACCTGCACTACTTTCCAATTTTCTTGGTTATGTGCGCTGTTAACAACTAACCTTAAAAAATAGTTCAATTAGCTTAGATGTTTAGAACTTATAAATAAGATTCAAAAAAATTTACAGTTTCCTTTGGCAATGCTACCGAAACCCTTCAAAATTAGTCTATAAAGACAATGTTTTAAATTCGGCTGTAGGTTGCCAACAAGGAGATCCTCTCGGGCCGGTCATATTCAGTTTAGCCATCCATCCCATTATTAAGGAATTGAAATCAAAATTTAATGTTTGGTATCTGGATGACGGAACTCTAGGAGGCGATGTCAACACTGTAGCAGATGATTATATATCCCTTAAAACAAATTTACAAAAAATTGGTCTTGATTTAAACACAAGTAAGTGTGAAATATATATTCCAGATACACATTTAGATAAAAAATTAGCTTTACAAAAAATCCAAACAATAGCCCCTGAAATTAACATAGTCAATAACTCCTCTCTTCGCCTTCTAGGGTCCCCAATTTTAGAAGAATCATATGAAAATTTTATAGATGATAAAATTGAAAATTTTCAGTCAATTTCGAATAGACTTTTCAAAATCTCTTTACATTCTGCTATTACTTTAATTCGTTTTTGTTGTTTTGGTCCAAAATTTACATATTTTCTTCGTTCTTCACGACTATGGAAACATTTGCCGCTTTTGGAAAAAGTCGATAAAATTATTCGGTCCACGTTAACGTCAATTTTTAACGTAACGTTGGATGACCGAGCTTGGACCCAAGCCACGCTGCCGATCCGATTTGGTGGGCTTGGTGTACGTAAAGTTTCCAGTCTAGGCTTACCAGCATTTTTGTCTTCGGTCCACAGCACTGAAAAATTAACCAGGCAAATCTTAGGGTCTTCTCTGGTCGATTTTCAGATTCTGTGCATGACTGAGGCAGTAAATAGTTGGGAATTGTCCTGCCCGGGCACAGATCTACCCGAGCAACGTTCTTCTCAGAGGCAGTGGGACGAGCCGCTTTGCAGTTTGATACGGAAAGAATTAATTAATACGTCAATCAACACTGCAGAGCGCGCGCGTCTCCTGGCTGTGGGAGAATGGGAATCGGGCCTCTGGTTACAGGCACTTCCGTCAACCACTCTTGGTACGATTTTGGATGACAATACTTTCCGGCTCGCCATCAGTTTACGTTTAGGTATACCTTGTGTCGCATGTCATCGGTGTCAATGCGGTGAAACAGTCGATTGCCTCGGTCACCATGGCCTGTCCTGCAGCAGGAGCGCAGGACGTATATCCCGTCACGCAAATATTAATGACATTATTCGTCGTGCTCTTGTCATTGCCGGTGTACCAGCTGTTTTGGAACCCAATGGTTTGGTGCGCAGCGATGGTAAGAGACCTGACGGTATGTCATTGTTGCCTTGGAAATTGGGTCGGCCTTTGGTGTGGGACGCAACGTGCGTCGACACCCTTGCGCCATCCCACGTTCTAAGTTCGGCGGCCTCTCCTGGAGCTGCTGCTGGAGCAGCGGAGACCCTTAAACGGCGAAAGTATAATAACCTAATGGGTAATTATATTTTCGAGCCGTTTGGGGTTGAAACGCTCGGGTCATGGGGTCCGAGTGCACGAAATCTTTTTAAAGAACTGTCAAAACGTTTGGTAGACTCTACTCGTGATCAGAGAGCTGGTTTGTTCCTTGCACAGAGAATCGGCATAGCCATTCAACGTGGCAATGCTGCCAGCCTTCTGGGCACGTTTCCCGCCATTGACAGGGATGACGATGAGTATTTTGACGCGTGTTAGTTTTATTTATCTATATAAGATTTAATTTTAGTCTTTGTTTGTTCTTGTATTAGATTTAAGTACATATTGAATTGTAAATAAATGTCGTAATTAGATTCAAAATAATAAAACGTAAGTAATGACTGCTCTACCTTCGATACATCAACAAGCATGCATAGACAATTTGATGAGAGTCAATAATGCAAAAGAGGCATAACAGTATTAAAACCACCGACAATCCGTTTAGACAACCCTGGAATAACCATGTCTTAATATTTATAGAAACAGATGGTAAAATTGGTCCCTATATTAACACTAAACGTAATACCTACAATTTCAACGGTTTGGAATTTCTTCCCTTTTATCTTTAAACATCTGATCGGTTTCGGTGTATTGAAAGCGACACCCTGCTTCGCACTCCTGCGCTGTACTTTTAGTGTTAACGACACGGCTACGATTTTAAAACGACCCTATTTAAATAATGCTCGCTAGATATACTTCTCTTGAAACACGGTTATTCAAATAGGTGTCGAAATCTTTTGTTAGTTTAATTTCTTTCAGTGCACAGAAAAAGTGGTGTGTTGTTGATTATTAAATAAATACTCATAATAAACTTCCCAATAAATAAGTAATATGTGTACCAATATTAAAGTAAGTAATATAAGCGGCCTAAACTGCCTCGTTGGCCTAGTGGTTCCAAGCGGGACTGCTACGCTAGAGGTCTTGGGTTCGATTCCCAAGTCGACCAAGGTGTTATTGGGGTTTTCTATGAAATTCTCAGTAGCAGGTCGGAGTTTGGATTTGTGCCCGGTTAGTGGCAATAGGCTCACCCCCTATTACATGGGACCTAAACATACCTGCGAACTGTGGGTGGTACATTGGTACACCTCTGCCTAACCCTTCGGGGATACAGGCGTGATGGTATGTTATGTTTATGTTAATATAAGCGGAAACTAAAAGAATAATACTTGAAATCAAATAAACCCAACAATTCAATATAAGTTAACCCAATAAAGTAGATATAACAAGGTAATATCTACGCTATCAGAGATCGCAAGCTATAAGTAACTCCAAGAAGATAAAGATAGGCACATACCGGTTGGAGCACGTGTAATTTCTCTCCTTTCTCTATGTTTTACATTCCCCCTGAGTCTCCCGGGAACGTTCCGACACACAGCCGGTTATTTCTTACATTCTCTACTAAATTCACAGTTAGGAAATTGAATTTTTCGAATTCCACGTCTTATACACTCGCGCCCATTTTACCCTGACCTCCCCTTATGTTCCGTGTTTTTGTGAGTTTAGGGTGAAGAGGGGTGATGTATCGAGTTTCGATGGTCCCGATAAACTGGTAGTGTATCGTTTTATCTTCGATTCGTGAGCCAGAAAAAGTGTTAAGTGAGTGTGGCCAGAAGTGTATCTTTTTGAAATGTAGATATGAGTGGGAAGGTATTCGCACTTCTTGGAACATGAATAACAACAAGCGTTGAGACCGCGGCGTCTTCTCGAGTGAATATCAAAGCGACTTTAAAAGATGTCAGGGCTCTTCATACAAGCTTTGTCAACAAAAGGGAAGAACTATTTTTAAACCTCTTGAGAATCACTTTTAAAACATATTGTGTCGATATGTTTTATAAAAAACTTTACTGTCTTATTCCGTAACACCTCACACTAATTTGATATGCTAGTTCATTATTTAGCCACTAGTCATTTGGCTAATAATGTTATAACCGTGCAATTTTCTGCCACATTTTTCAAACAAAATTAAAATCTCATAATGAAACAGCTTTTTTATGCATGTATCATAATTATTTCAGTGTGTATCTGTCTGTATGAACCAGTGAAGTGCGTTAATTAATATTATCACCGATTCACACCAACACATCATTGAGAGTGAACGTCAAAAATTTCCATTTTGCAAGCTGCCTGTTACGAATTTAATTCTCATTGTGAAAATTTACAATTAATTGCGACAAAGTAAATTTGAGCTCAACGTCGTATGAAATAGAGTTTAAAATTAAAGAAAGGAATCGTTAATAGTTAACTGAAAACCCATTATAATATGGCAAACAATCCCGCTAATGACAGGTTTTATTAAAATTGAAATGAAATCGTCTGTGTTGAGGAGACAGGGGTTTATTGCAGCGTTTTATCTTGAAATGACTTTGATGATGGAGTGTTATTAAGGAATCAATATGTAGCGGAGTAAGCCTCTTATCGTATCAGCCAGTTAATGTCCCCGGTTGAATTTGATCCGGGCTCGAGCGGTCCGCCCCGGGGGACGGACTAATACCCCGAAAATCACTACCGTTTACAGCTTGAATGGTCATTGCGGTAAATGTAATTATTATCTCCCTTGTAACGTGCTTAATTCTTTTTTGGGACAAGATAACTGCTAATAAATAAATATTGCTTATTACTTGACCATGACAGTCTGTAATGTTATGGCTTATAAAACATTTAGATAAATTGTTTTAAAATTCAAATTATGGTTGAAAACCTATGTCTATTTTTTAAATTTTTTAATAACTACGTAAAAGAAACAAAAATATTAATTTTGTCCTTTGGGTCAAAGGACCAGTTTAAATTATTTTGCTAAACAACATCCTTCTACATTATTCTTAGTACACAAAACTATTGATCGTAGAGTAAGTGATCACTGTGGAACTGTGGAAGGCAAATGCCAGCTAACCGTCGCAATAAGCGAAATGTTTGTGCAACGAGCGTACATTCACAAACGTTGCAATTCTTTGACTCTGTCATTACCATAGACTAAACAGGACCAGAGCGGTTCTGTTGGAAGGATTTCACGAAACTATGGACAAATGTTTCGAAATACTTACTCAGACTTTAAGTCAGGGGCTTTAAAGATTTACATTTACAAACTAAGTGTTAATCATCGTTATATAACATGACTTTGTTTATACTATAATATGCTGAAAAAACATTTCAATGTAATTTTTCTAATTCAGTTTCTAGGTAAATCTTATTAATCTCATTTACAACAATTTCCTAGTAGTGGTCTCCAAAGTTGACGACAAAATTCTTAATAGAGGCAATCACTGGCTTATCCCCAACCACAGTTGATTACAAATTCGACTTTAGAAAATTCAAACTCAATTTAGCTGTATCACTTTTAAAGTAAACATTGCAAATAAAGTCATCATTAAGATTTTACAAATTAACCCTAATTTGAGGTTAGGACCAAGAGAACGAACGAAAACCGCAAAAGAAAATTTCCGCGCCTCCCAAGACCAGATGTTTTGAAATCGCTAAAGATTTAATTAAAGAAACTTTTGGTACGGAACAAACTTGCTTAAATATAACGTTTTGTTATGCACGACGCGATGTAAACATGATTTGTATGACAGTTAAATTTTAATTGAAAAGTCGCGAGTGCCAGAATATCATTCAAAAGTTACTTTGCAGACAATATTATGAGTTTGTGTGAACAGAGTTGTATGAACAGTTGATACTTACAATTACTTGATAATGATTGGGCTATCTTGCCGGTTAAACGGAATGGTGATTGAAGTTTTAATTAAAAGTTTAGAAATGGATGGAGATGGAAATAATTTAAATGTTTCTGACCCTTTTGAATAATTCATGTCATCTGATGTATCACTTAAAATGTTTAATTTAGTTCATACATAACCAAAATAAGAATCTAGAAGAAGAGATACAAGAGTATACCCATACGTATCGAAATAATTTATCAATAATTAATTTATTGGTGACATTTGATAAAAAGTAATTCTTTTAGACACTTAACTACACATACACAACATAAGAATATCAAACACATACACAAATATAACATAAAAGTCCCAATACGATAAACAAACAGGTGTACAGCCCACGGATTAGAATAATCTATTAAAATAAAAGTACAATAACAGAAATTTAATTATAAAACTTCAAACGCACAATCATCGCCAGGAAACTTATTTAATGAAAACTTATTGTTAGGAAAGAGGGATAAATTTATTCCAGCGAGATATTGTAAATTGCTTTTTTTAATCAGTAATAGGAGCTCTTAATAAGTATGTTTTAATTTGATATCGTACCTGTGTATTTTGTATGGATTGCTCATATAAAAGTTGAATGAGTCGAATTTATTTCAAGGGCATCTAAGAATTCTTAAAAAATAGGACTTAGTCAATATTGTGAGGACTTAGGATACAGCTAGGTTTTTGAACTCAGGTAATTTCTGTAACATGTTGACACAATGTTTTTGTCATGCATGGTGACCATCAAACCAATAATTTGCGTGGGGTAATCGAAAATTGCAAGCGGCTAAATAGACCAAGTGTTTCCAAAACGTTAGTAATAAAGCAATGAACTCTAATAATCGGTGCAAAAAGAAGTCTCGATACTTTATAATTTCGTCAACCAGTCCTTGTCTGGTTGACGAATCGAAATTGTCCAATGCAATCATTTCAGCCTATTGTCTGTTTTCAGTTCCATCTCAATCATCTTTTGGAACAACCTGGAAATTTATATGGCCCAGCAATTCAGCCTACTACAACCATGGGTAATGTAGCAGTTGCCTTGCCTTGGGCTAATGGGCTAAACATAAGTTCAACCAGCAAAGGCGCATCAGACAATCGCTAGGACCTCGAGGGCGATGATATAAGGATTCAAGATTTTGCACATAATTATGTTCTATGTATAGCACTTAGTACCTAAATTTATTAGCATTACTTAGTTCATATCTTAGTTTCTTACTTAGAGGGAATATAAAAAAGGAATGTTTTTACTGAAACTATTCTATTCAGAAAACAAAATCAAAATGTCAGAAATTATATAAAATTGTCGAAAATATTTTCTTTCTTTCAGCTGTTTTTTTTTTATGTATTGAAAAAGTCCAATCATGCCAGCATTCTTAACTTGGATCAGCTCCGATCAGTAGGAAGCCCACAACACAGTGACAAAGACGCTTGAGGCCACGGAAGCGATCCTTCATTAAGGGCCAGAGGTCAATAGGGCCCACGGGGACACTGCTGTCCTTTGATTAAACCCGAATCATGACCCTCTGCCCTTTTTTGTCGTTCTCTAATCACGCAGCGTAATATGGGATTAAAATTAACATGACATACGCATATGTAAAAGAGGCAGGATCATGTAAATCCCTTTGTTTTACCTAATTTATGGTAATTGGGAATAACAGTAAATAATATTTCCGACATTCTACCTTTAGGATTGGCCCAGGGAAATGGAATCAATAATTAGAATAATATAACAAAGGAAAAATACCATACAGATGAAGCCGAAACTCAAGCTCACGTTCAGGGCTCATCTCTGCCAACGGATGTAAAATCACAGGTACGTAATTATTGTATGCTAGAATTCTCTTAATAACAGAATGTTAGCTACATCTTTCTCACAACAAAGTAGACACTTGAAGATAAACGTCACACAAGAAAGCTAAAATGCAACCAAAAGCCAACGCTCCGAGCATCATACTAAACATTTACATCCAGCGCACATTATTTCTTGACTCCTAAACACAAACGTCGGCTAACAAAACAGTTATTCAGTTATCTGATGGTTAATTAATTAAGCTCGCATCACACAGAACAATCGCAGTGCAACAGAGCAAGTATGTAAATGCAGCAAGCCGCAACCTCAAGATTTGTGGTGCGGCCTCTTGATATTCCTGTTTCGGAATTATGATAGTTGAGCGCTCCGGGAATATTAATCCCGCGAAACTACGCGATCCCGGGCGTGCGGAGAATTCCCGCATAATCCCCGCTCTATCTACGTTCTGGTGCTTCAGATATGTGAAGTGAGAAATCATGTTTCTTTAAGGTTATGAGCCCTGAGCAGATTTAGGATTTTATTTTTTTGAGAAGCCTGAAGCTATAAGGAAACTAACACGTATATTTTCAGGTTATGTTTTTTTTAATAAAGAAAGGTTTTTACCCTGAGGTTTAGTGAATGTTGAAAAAAAATCACAGCCTTAAAAGAGTAGCGTTGATTGTTGTTCTTTGAAAGAGCTCATTGATCACTTCACCTTTTTTTTCATGTAATTTATTATCAATAGCATCTTTGCAGACGGACGCTAGCAATTACTATAGATTCCTGCCATTCATTCTGATTCTCTTTACCACAAACACATTTAGTATCCAATTACCAATAGTATCGTGATCTCCAGTCAAGAACTGATCTTAGCGCATTAATATTGAATGGAATTAATTGTGCAATATCAATTACTAATGGCTGCGGTTTCGATCGAGACAAATGAGTGACAGCATCTTAATTACTTTAATGATAGCACTGGGAATTTAAGGATACAATTAATATGTCATCAGATTTTATGTACTGAAAGATTCATGTTTATCTTGTGATCATCTCATAAGCCAAACCAAAATCTATATTTTTTTTGAAGCACAAAAACATAATTTTCATCAACAATTAAGAGCCATACTATATAAGGAGTATTCTATAGGGATAACTAATATGGAATCTCATTAGAACTAAATTACAACAAATATGTTCGTAATTTGACACTGACGAGCATAAGACGGATTTCCGTTATCCAATTTCAGTATTTAATTATAAATTACATCATTAACTAAAGTGTGATTATTAGGGTTGTTCACGAATCAAAGGATAATCCACGTTAATTAATTTATTGGCAATTTACTGTTTAAATGTAAATGTAATCAGTGAAAGCTCCTGATTATAAGTTAATACAAATGACGATTTGCAAATTGCTAAGTGGAAAATGGTAGGCGTAGGCGAGGGAGAATTATTATTCTAGTGCATGAGTATATAAGTCTAGTGTAGATTGATAGGCTTCCACCGTCGAGAAAACCACTCAGACATGCAGACCTCACGCCGTTTCCTCCATCGTTTTAGGCAAGTTATAATTAATCACTCTTGAAGTTCATAAGTTTGCTTGCTTCGATATTACTTAAATGAGTTTTCATTTTCAAATTAATATGTAACCACGCCGATAGGTAGTTTACTAGATATTGTTACACATAAGGTAAAAATACGGTATTCTGAATGTACTTAAACAATTTGCTTCATAAATATTTCAATATCCTGTATCTTTTTTACCTATGTCTCTACGTATCTTTAGTTCATAAAGGTTATCAAACCGATAATTATGTTGACAATAAAATCATTATTTGTCATCACGTTGAGGATAAAATTTTTCCTATTCCCCACAGCGACCGCAACAAGAACCATCTTTCATCGAACATTAACAATGCCAGCATAAAACACATATTCCTCAATGCTTACCTAACATCAAAATTCAATAGTCTGAGCGCCATAGAGATAGAAGCTTGAGTTTCACCCTCCAACTACCCTTAGGTGAGCCGGAAGACCTCTAACCCGAATTAAACAAACTTGCCAAGAACACGAACTTAGGTAAAACCGTTTAGTGTTAAGTTTATCTTTTGGTAATGTTAAGTTTATAACAATTTATGAGGATGTGTTTATGTATGTTGCGGCTTGACCTGTCTGCTGGCTGTTATGTTAGAGAAACTTCAAAATATTCCGTCTATAATACCTCTAAATTATATAGAATTTAAGAAGCTGAAGCCTCCAGAACCCACAATTTTATTTAATTTAAAAGATATTGAATAATATAAAACCGTTTTAATGAAATAAAATAAAAACTAAAAATCATTTATTTCACAAAATGTTCTTTATTTACAATTCAATACAAAGACTAAAATTAAATCTTATATAAATAAATAAAACTAACACGCGTCAAAATACTCATCGACATCCTTGCCAATGGCGGGAAACGTGCCCAGAAGGCTGGCAGCATTGCCACGTTGAATGGCTATGCCGATTCTCTGTGCAAGGAACAAACCAGCTCTCTGATCACGAGTAGAGTCTACCAAACGTTTTGACAGTTCTTTAAAAAGATTTCGTGCACTCGGACCCCACGACCCGAGCGTTTCAACCCCAAACGGCTCGAAAATATAATTACCCATTAGGTTATTATACTTTCGCCGTTTAAGGGTCTCCGCAGCTCCAGCAGCAGCGCCAGGAGAGGCCGCCGAACTTAGAACGTGGGATGGCGCAAGGGTGTCGACGCACGTTGCGTCCCACACCAAAGGCCGACCCAATTTCCAAGGCAACAATGACATACCGTCAGGTCTCTTACCATCGCTGCGCACCAAACCATCGGGTTCCAAAACAGCTGGTACACCGGCAATGACAAGAGCACGACGAATAATATCATTAATATTTGCGTGACGGGATATACGTCCTGCGCTCCTGCTGCAGGACAGGCCATGGTGACCGAGGCAATCGACTGTTTCACCGCATTGACACCGATGACATGCGACACAAGGTATACCTAAACGTAAACTGATAGCGAGCCGGAAAGTATTAAAATTTATTTCAGATATCTAAAAGGTCCATAACAAAGTTCATCACACTCATAAAAAAAATAAGTTTCAATTATTTTACTGATCTTATGTCCAAATCCTGTTCCTCATAGCAAAACCCATAATAACTATGGAACATGGATAGATTAACAACATAATTATTAATATTAATTTGTATTGTCCATGACACACATTGTATTAATCTTCCCACATCATTAAAAATAGTCAATCATTAACAACCGGGTATACATTTATACAAAGCTCATTAACAGCATAAAGGATACGTATAGGGTATGCTGCGGCCACCCGGTCAACATTTGCCGGTGATCGATTGACGTCACGTGCTCCTGAACCGGGTATAACCGGTAATTAGTCGCCCTAATTAGTTATTTTATGGAGTTTAATATTGGCATTCGTCCAGAAAATATTAACGATTAAGTCTTCGATTAAGAAAATTATTTGAATTTCTGCATATTTTTCAATGTTGAACAAGGGCAGAGGAAAATTCTAGTCTCATATTATTATATGTATATTTGACACTCACAGGCGCCCACGGCAAACAAATGTCTGTAGGTCGTAAAAAAGACAAGTGTTTTGATATTTACAGATCGCAATACAAGAATAAAGGTTACGGATAAGTTTACAATACGTTGACAATTCCTTCTATGACCTTAGGTTTCAAATTGAAGGCACACTTTTAATCATCCTACAAAGTGTAGGCAAGCACTAAGTTAATATGAGAATTTTCTCGATTAAACATCTTTTTGTGACCAGTATGTACTCATTATTTATCAAGAAGCACTGTATGTCTATGCAGCAAAACAATCTCAATAAGTAAATCAATTTACTTGCCATCAAATGTAAAATAAATGATCCTCAAGACCTATTTAGTTTTTGGCAGAGACCTCGTTACCACTTTATGTAGGTATTATTGTGATTCTTTTAAAGATGTT
Organism: Autographa pulchrina; assembly: GCA_905475315.1. NCBI lineage: Eukaryota > Metazoa > Arthropoda > Insecta > Lepidoptera > Noctuidae > Autographa > Autographa pulchrina. Next base: position 11,565,111 of record FR997771.1, on the reverse strand, counting down.
TGAGCTTGACAGAAATAAGTGGATTTTAGATAAAGGCTTAGAAAAAGGCGACTGCCTCGTTGGCCTAGTGGCGCTAAGCGCGACTGCTACGCTAGAGGTCTTGGGTTCGATTCCCAAGTCGACCAAGGTGTTATTGGGCTTTTCTATGAAATTCTCAGTAGCAGGTCGGAGTTTGGATTTGTGCCCGGTTAGTGGCAATAGGCTCGCCCCCTATTACATGGGACCTAAAAATACCGGCGAACTGTGGGTGTACATTGGTACACCTCTGGTATGTTATGTTAGATAAAGGTAACTCACTTCTACCTAAGGAAATGCAAATTTTACCAGACAGCACCAGTCTCTTCGGGGCCTTAGAAATGCTAAGATAGTTCGGTAACAATTGGCGTTCTTATATAAAGGTGTAAAAATAAGCTCCTCGCGCTAAATACTCGAAAGCGAGAAAAGAGAACATTTCGTTAAACTCAATTTGTTTTACTATATTTCTAGTTTTTTTACTTCTTATTAATTATACTTGATAAGCATGTGTATTATTAAGAGAGGAAGATAGCGTTTGCCCTGTAGTGGGACAGAAATGAATAAAGAAGAAAGCCTGACGATTTTATGTATAACTTAATAAATATATGTGCATTCTACTGACTATAATTTTTCGTCACACTGTAGTGGTAGATTTATACTATGAGATCCGATCAAACCTGTGGTATACCTATATATTTATCATGTTGAATTTAATGTATTACTATTTATGTTCAAGTTTTCAGTCCTTATCTCCCAAAAAATGTTTTACCTCAAACATCATCTTAAATCCCAGAGCTATTTAAAACCCCAGACATTCAGAACTTTGATCCGTACTTTGTAAGTATTAAAGCAGACCTGTTCTGACAAGCTTAAGCTTTGCCCCGACGGAGCCTTTAATGCAAAACGAAGACGAAAATAACTAAGTCGGCAACACAGTAGTTATTAAAAATAAATCCAAGGGAACAGATAGCCTGTCACCGACACATCGCAGTTAGATTTACCGCCCGCAAGGAAACGAGGAATAACGCGAAAGTAAAGTTTTATACAAACGACTACCGCCGTTTTAAAGTTTCTTTAGCAATCTTCTTTAAAGAAATCTGTTGCAAGGGAATCGGGCGAAAACGGGCGGGGCAGGACGGCGAGTTATGTCTGCGGGCGACACTCGTTCAATTGAATTTATTACAGTCTTTTATGTGCCGTTCCGAGGGTGCTCGCGGACACATCGTAAACGGTTTAGGTAAATCAGGTGAAGGATTTGAAGTCTTCTGACACGGTGGCTTACGTGGTAAATCCTGGTCTGCTACTGACGCAAGGAACTAGGTTTACTTTAAACAATGGTCAAGCGCTTTACAGAATATTAAAGCCAAATTAATAATGTTACCACAAATTAAGTCATTATTTCTGTTACGAACAGAGTTTCTCAAAAACATTTTTACCGAACAAAGAAAACAAGTTTTTACTAGCGCTACATTGTCGCACGTGTAGTTTCTAACTAAATCAGAGCTGATATTACTAAACCTTTCATGAAACTCAGTCACTTTACTCGCCATCCTAAATACGGACGCAGACAAAGCTCATAAACATGTCACCATAAAAGTTATTTTATACGAAGATGTTTTAAAATATCAATGACGTCACACAATAGGGACCTGAAATGTGCAATTCGTCGGTCATTCGAACCGTGCGGACTCAAACAATAGCCGAGCGAACAACAGCCCGTCAGTGGATGTCGCGCAGTAATGTACAACACGCCGACGAGCAATTTACACTGAATTATTGCATATAGCCGTCCCGATGGTGCGTTCCTTGTGGGACTATTTGTTCAACAAAAGTTTGAAAGTTATAAATGGATGGTTTCATTCCAAATGTCACCAACACACCCACTGTTAAACGTTCTACGTCTGATGAATGTTTGGAAGCGCTTACAATTATTCTTTGTTTATTTGAGCCACAAAAGCCACTCGCTTTGTCCAGACACGATGACATGACAACAGTACGTAACTACCCTCCAGAACTTTTATAGGACTATTTATTTAGGTATCACAATTAAGTTAGGATAAGATCCCTTTATTTTGGAAACAAGGCTCGACGTTTAATAAGAAACTTACAATTTGTTAAGAAGATAATTAATGCCTCTCGAAGTTGTTTACCACTTTTCAGGGTATTAAGTTCTTGTTGAAATATTTCGAGGTCTTATTCCAATAGCTATCGGGCCGTGAATACAGACTGATTATCTTGGTCCAAGCTTTTAACGAATAAACAATTCGCAGAACGTGTAATCTCTCGTCACGTATATAACGAAAAACGTTAATTGGAAAATCAAACACATTGAAGTTTTTCCCTTAGAAATCTTCTTTTTTGTGTTTATTTCTTCAGCTGGGCACCAAATAAAATACTTTTAAAAATCGGTAGATACAGAGTGGAGCTCACCTGCTGACATCGACCGATAAATTATAACAAGTAACGGCTACAATGATTCACGATAATCCGCACAAATATGTATGATAAATATTTCTGTGTAATTGTTTGATTTAAAAATAAAACAAATGGTACGAATCGGGACGAAGCCATATTTTCTTTAGCCAGTAGGTATCACTGTATAAAATTTGGAATGAAATTTGAAATTTCGTAAATAGAACGGAGTTATTCGAATGTTAATATTTAACAAACTTCTTCGAAATTCAGAATTGTTTTTGTTTTTAATAACTAACCCAATTTTTGAGATGAGAAGCTAGACTTCATTTGGACGTCAGTAAAATTAATATTTACAATTTCTTTGAACTAAATATCACTGAGTTTTCATAATGAAAAGTCGTAAAACTATTTACATCGTAAAATAAAAATTTCGGTGGCCTGTTTATTAATGTGAAAACCTCAATGCTAATCTAATCATGTTCTTCGAATGCCCTTATTACAGTGCTTTGCTTAAGAACCACGCTGTGAAGATATGTCAATCAAATCAATTTAAAAATTAGACTCAAATTCCATGCCTTCGGTAGGACTGCTACGTAAAAGAGTTTAACTATAATATAATATTTAATTAGATATTACGAAGAAAATATACTTATAAGTTTTTTTTTAAGTCTAACAAACACATTATCAAGAACTCTAGATATGCAGGTGTCCAATAGCAACGACGTTTTTTTACCTACCACCAAGTCAGCCACTTCCAACTTTACTATAAAAAGTTAAATTACCTCCAAAGTCAAGCAAACCAGAAGAATAAAGCACTACTAGCCTGTTTAAAATTTAAAACGACCGTCGCGGGCAATAAATCACTTTTTGTTCACTATCTCAATGATGGATTATCGTACCGAGTATAGAGCAATCATGAGTTTTAAATCCATTGACAATTTTTGTTTATATGAACATAACGGATTTTGTTGGTGCTCTACATATTTTTGGAAGTGCGGTACGGGTTTATAAAAAAAATTGATTTGGCAGAAATAAGGCTTTAAGAGACTTATTTATTTACATCCACACAATTCAATAGCCAATAAAAAAAATCAAAAATCAAAATATTTTTATTTCAAGTTGGCCTTTTTAAGCTCTTTTAAAACGTTAAATTACTGACTCTAGTTGCAAAAAAAAAAAAATATTAACAAAAATCAATATAAAATAATAAACTACACTAGACAAATAACTTAACTAAATAAACGGTAAGCGGACTTATCACATAAATACATAGCAATTTTGAGTATTTGACCATAGACATAGAGATATACCTATAGATAAATAGAATATTCTTTATTGTACACCATAAGAGTTAGATCGTTAAAATAAAGCATAACAGTGAAATAAATCAATGCCGATCTTAATAAAGTTATTGCAAATCACAACAGTGAAAATGTACATTGGTGGTATTAATATATATAATTACTAGCTGTACCCGGCATGCGTTGCAATGCAATTTTTTCTACCTACTACCTACCTACTACCTACCTACTACCTACCTACTACCTACCTACTACCTACCTACTACCTACCTACTACCTACCTACTACCTACCTACTACCTACCTACTACCTACCTACTACCTACCTACTACCTACCTACTACCTACCTACTACCTACCTACTACCTACCTACTACCTACCTACTACCTACCTACTACCTACCTACTACCTACCTACTACCTACCTACTACCTACCTACTACCTACCTACTACCTACCTACTACCTACCTACTACCTACCTACTACCTACCTACTACCTACCTACTACCTACCTACTACCTACCTACTACCTACCTACTACCTACCTACTACCTACCTACTACCTACCTACTACCTACCTACTACCTACCTACTACCTACCTACTACCTACCTACTACCTACCTACTACCTACCTACTACCTACCTACTACCTACCTACTTCCTACCTACTACCTACCTACTACCTACCTACTACCTACCTACTACCTACCTACCTACTACCTACTACCTACCTACCTACTACCTACCTACTACCTACCTACTACCTACCTACTACCTACCTACTACCTACCTACCTACTACCTACCTACTACCTACCTACTACCTACCTACTACCTACCTACTACCTACCTACTACCTACCACCTACCTACTACCTACCTACTACCTACCTACCTACTACCTACCTACTACCTACCTACTACCTACCTACTACCTACCTACCTACTACCTACCTACTACCTACCTACTACCTACCTACTACCTACCTACCTACTACCTACCTACCTACCTACCTACCTACCTACTACCTACCTACCTACCTACCTACCTACCTACCTACTACCTACCTACCTACTACCTACCTACCTACCTACTACCTACCTACTACCTACCTACTACCTACCTACCTACTACCTACCTACCTACTACCTACCTACCTACTACCTACCTACCTACTACCTACCTACCTACTACCTACCTACCTACTACCTACCTACCTACTACCTACCTACCTACTACCTACCTACCTACTACCTACCTACCTACTACCTACCTACCTACTACCTACCTACCTACTACCTACCTACCTACTACCTACCTACCTACTACCTAATTGTTTTTTTTTTTTTTTTTAATGTACAAAAGTATCCTATGTCCGTCTCCTGGCTCTAAGCTACCTCCCCACCAATTTTCAGCCATATCGGTCCAGCCGTTCTTTAGTTATAAATGGTGTAACTAACACGACTTTCTTTTATATATATAGATTAAACAGTTAATAACTAAAAACTACTATATCACCAGTTTGGATATTACAGGCCGAAAATATACACAAGATACTAATTAAATTTTACATAATTCAAGAAAGAAGTAACTCTATCCTCGACATAAGTAGGTCTATTCGGCAATATACAATATACTGCTGACAATTGCCTTACTTAAAGAATAAATGGTGCTTTAAACGGTTCAATGCGATGCGAATTGCTTTGGCTAGAAGCCATGTTATTGCTATGATAATATCGATATTTCAAACGGACAGGCACACCTGGCTTCTTAGACGTGACGCGAGTAGATACAGTTTAATAACATCAATTCTATTCTATTACTCTATTGTATGTAACAGTGGGTCTTCAATCTCATTAAAATGGCTGTCATATTATTAAGAGTTGCTATTTTCTTCGACAAATCAAAACTCTTTCAATCAGTGGTTTTCAAAATCTATCAGTCGTTATACTTGAAAATAAATGAACAATTGAGACACTGAAAGAAGTGGGGGTTTGTGTTCAATTTATCAAAGAACAAAATACACACGAAAGTTGCTTGAACGCCAACATATTTTAACAGACAATTTTGAAACACAAGGTCAACTTGAAACAAATGTCGTGGTGGCCTAGCGGTTCAATGAATGGATTTGTATGCACAAGGTTGCAGGTTCGAACCCAGGCAAGTACCAATGTGGCTTTTTCTAAGTTATATATATGTACTTTCTTAAGTATTCTAAGACACTTCTGACAAACGGTGAAGGAAAACATCGTGAGGAAACCTGGATTCCAAAATTTGGGATCTGAAATCGGCAATCCGTAGAGAGCAAGCGTGGTGATCAATGCTCGTGCCTTCTCTATATGGGAAGAGGCCTGTGCCCAGCAGTGGGACGTTCATAGGCTGGATTATGAAGGTCAACTTACATTGCTAATATAGCAGACATACGTCCCAAAATATAAATAAAATTTAACACCAATGAAAAACCTGTCTGAAATGCTATAAAACTGCACCTGTTTTCCTGTTTCATTACTGTCGTAAAATACACAAGGATTATGTATTAAGTTTTAAAGTATAAAACTAATAGTGTGCAAAACTGTCTAGGCACGGTGTAAAGTTAAGAAGCTCTGGCAAAGTTATCCCGACTGAGATTTTTAAACTTTAGTCATAAAAGATTTCGTTACGCTTTATGAATATGAAAACGTTATCCAGTGAATTTATTGAGCTAAGTGTTTGGTTTAAGCGCTTGTTTGGAGTATGACAAGAAGTTATGGAATCATTATGAAGCTTAACTTGCAATAAGGAATATAATTTTTGGCTATATATTCCTTATGCATAGAACAAATGTAAGGTATACTGTGAGGTGATATTGATGTCTCCGAATATTTAGCTGTACTTGACGAGACGGGAAGCCGAAACGTGCCGAACCTTGACAAAGCAAAAGACAATGTACGTGCCTAATAGAACGTTCTTAGGTGTTAATATCTTATAATAAAGACTCATCACTTTACAGTATTAAATTACGTTCTGGTCAAAATATTTCTCTATATACACTAATATTAAATCCTCTGTCAGTGCTTTAGTCTCAGACTTCGTAAATTATTTCGCGTAACAAAGCTAGCGTCAGAAAGCCAGACAACACACGTCAAGACTCTTTCCATTAGATCAAGTATTAAGGTTAGAACGTTTGCAACGACAGCTAAGGTCATGTACTACGTGTAAGTCAGAAAACATTTTACATTGTGAAATACTGTTGAAATATTGTACTGAATAAGATGCATTATTACGAAAAGTAGAGCATTTTTCGTATGATGGTATTTTTTGTATGATCAATGCTAACTTGAAAATGGTAAGAGCTATTTTTTAACCGACGAAAACGGAGGAGGTTCTCAATTCGACGCGTATATTTTTTTTTTTTTTTAGAGAAAGAACCTAAACTTGGTATCATAATGGGTATCCCTAACTACACAAAACTATTGGAGCCAAAACGAAACTATTTAATGGCTACTACTGAATAAAAACACAGCGAATTTCGTAACTTGACAAACTAGCTACATTTATTTCCTCGATCCCTAGGCAGCAGAAATAGAGCATTGGAAGTCTACCAGCAATAAATCAGGAGCGTATAATGTCAGAACTGTTCCGTTTTCGAACTGATTGGAAGCAAACAGTGTTACTTAGCATTGTTCTTTTGTTCTCGAATTGTACGTGTGATTTGTTAGTTAAGTGAACTGTTAGCAGCTGGACAAAGACGGGACAAAGAGCTTGTTTAAGTTTCCAGGTCGCCTCGCCCGCGCAAATAGCCAACTTGTAACGTATTAGTGACAGTTAAACTGCGGACTTGCCGGAATAACTTTGATGAGTGTTGTTTTAATTGCTTTCATGTATTCCAAGTTCGTAAGTGGACAGATTTTATCATGAGTTGTATGTTAAATGGGTGTACTGTGGGCGTGAGACAATAAACTTGTGAGTATCTCCGTGGGTGCTGACAAAACGAGTCCCTAGCTTGTTATTCTCAAGTTATTTGAATAAAGAGCAGATATCAAAGACTTTAACAACCATATCAAGTAATGTGAGTTTAATTTCATTTCTTTACAAAACATTATTTACAAATTGTACTCGTACTTAGATAACGAGTAAACTACCTTTTTATGTGACTCGTGTGTTAAGGGTTATAACGGCAAAATTACATACCTTCATTCGTAAAGAAACTCCAAAAAATTTGTTACATTTATCTGCCAAAACTCTACACAAACTTCACCACTTTCACTGATCATTACAAACACGGCTATGTCTAGAGTTTACGTGGTGGTGCTATAACCAGCCGTCCAGTGCGATCGCCGGCCACGTGCCCCGACTGCGACGCGAATCTAATTTCCTAAGGCATTGTCTACACTATCATCCCGGATCGAGCTAACGCTACAGGAAGACGCTTTAAAGTATCGTTCCGATGGATTTATAAAATTGTGCTCAGGGATTTGGTTAGACTTAGGTAGAGCAACTTTAAAATGGATTGCATTTTTCTTGAGTGAGAAAAAATCAAGAATTGATAGAATTTTATGTTCATAACGAAGGCGTTCTTTTTTTACACCTGTCTTCTGTCTATACATGTTAAAGTAATGAAATTAATAATAATATTAATAATAATTTATCTTTATTCAAATTAAAATGTTACAATTAATACTAAGGTACATAAAATCTTAATACATACAGCCTACGTTACATGTGTGCCTGAACTAGGTAATCCTGTGTTTCAGGCGTTCAGTGCTAGCTAAATCTAAAATTCGCGGGAATAAGCGCGTATATGCATACCTTTTTTGGGGTTGACGTCTCGACCGGGTTACACCGGCCGTGGTCGCAAGCAGACTAGTCAAGCCCAAAAAAGGTATTTGTGCATGTACGCGCTTATTCTCGTGAATTATATTTCTGTATACATGTTCCTCTGATTTCCAGAATAAATAAATATTTCAATTACAATTTATGTCAATCTAAAGGCTATATTTATTTGTGCAAAGTAACCAATTTAAGCTTTTATCGAATGGGAAACCTTTACAAAACCTGTTTATATTCAATTCACAAATTATACTCAGTTATATTTTAGGTAATGTTACACAGATGGACAGACGCGCGGTCTATATCAATATATAAAGGATACATGACCGACATCTATTACTGTCTGCACAAAATATCACCCGCGCTTTTATTACACCATTAAACAATTTATTCCAATTTCAATTTCCACGCAAAATTCATTCGCTCCATATAAATACTAATCAGATTTATCACGATGAAATATGTTAACTGTTTCACATTTTGAGCTCATTCAACCCGAATGCTGACTGTCACACGAAATAACGCGATTGCGTAATTGAGCCGAATAAGTGGATTCGCTTTGTGAACCCGAAATAACATCCGAAAATAACACACATTTTAAACACGCTATAACAACCCACCAATAAGAAATTGAGATCACAACAAAAAACAGTTATAAAACTTTTTACTCCAAATATTTGTACGAGTTTGATTCCGGAAAACCTTTTTCTTCGTAAGAGTCGCGGTAAATTCATAAAGAATGAAACATTTGCAAGTGAAATGAAAGCCGGGAGACGAGAAAAATAAAGGATCCCCGGTCGGAAGAGAAATTCCCATTGTTACAACACTCCCGAATAGGGTCCATTTATGCATACGAAAACTTATTACGATTTCCAACGAAAAAGTGAGAAAATCTCGCTTTTTGTCTAAGTAAGCGGTCTTGGGAATATTCCAACACCCTTTCTTTGGCATCAAATTAAGGAAAAATATGATGCTTATGTTTTTAAAAATAGCTGGAATTTTTATTTCCTAACTTTAGCAAACATGGTCCTTTGTATGAAATATATTTAAAGTCTATTTCCAGTTCTTTACGAGTGAGTGTGGGAGACATGACATTTTGCAGATCAGTATTTTTATAAATGGAACTCAATTATTTTCAGCGTGTCTGCGGGGTTTTCCGCAACTGGCAACACGATTCTGTAGGTACCTACTGAATCTGACCGGTCAATGACTTTTCAGACGAAAGCGGAAATTGTCCTTACTAAGATAAAGCATAAGTAAATTTCTTCCCAGCATCATCAGCTCAGCTGCGGACTTTATATAATTCAACGTAAACCGATCAACGCGAAACTTATCAGCAGCCCACAGCCTATTCACCGTTCGTTACACAAAAGCGCCAGTTTAAAATTTAACAGCGAACTTACTCCATGAAAATTAGTTTCGAACAAAAAGATTGAAATCCTCAAACAAGCTGAGTCTACCCGAGGCAGATAGTTTCCTTTTATTACCTCATACATGGACGTCTATAAAATCGTCGGAGTTCGTTAGTAACATGAAAAGCAGCATTAGCGAGTCGACCTCCGGCTCAGAAGGATAATATCAAATAAAACCCATAAAACATAATGTGTCGTTGATTGCCGCGGCGATGCTTGGCAAATTTTTGGAAATAATAAATACTGTGTTTAGTAATAATATTTTTGCTATTATTTATCAAGTACCTATGCGGACTGTGTAAGACAAATAAAAACAAGTTTTTTGGTGGTTATTCCCATAACTAATCTTAACCATTTCTTTATCCTGTATGTCACATATGAAACCTTATATTATTTTACTATTTTGTCAGCTAGCAAGACAGCAAAGTTGTAATTAGTCATAATCAAAATTATTTCTTGCTTTCTGTTACTTTGACTCTGACTATAATCAAACCGAACACAGAATGCTAAAATACAACACACATTCCAAACTCATTGGTTAAAATAAAGCAAATACACGCAATTCAACAAGCGTCTGATAAAACCACATTTTTCGCCAAATAAAATAAAAAATCACGTACAGACGGACAAAACGATCTGACTGTGTATACGGGACGAGGGTACGGGAGCGGTAATGCCTAATCCGCTTTTTGGTCTTTTAAAGACCCATTATCTGAGCCTCCGTCAAACGAAAAGAAAGACTAAACGAATAAACAGACAAAGGAAAATGTACACCTTTATATGTACTTACATATTGTAATATTTTGAAGTATTTGCTTTTAGAATATTGTTTTTGACTGAAGCTCTTTTTACCTTAGGAATTAAGGGGTTAGGTTATGTAGGTAGGTATTTTTTTATAATTATTTAAATTAAATCTTTGTAAATTTGTGGCATGTGGCATTTGTGAATGTTGCCCAGTCCTTATGTAGTACATACATAGTAAAAGGCATTTGCCCAGTTAAAGGTCATATTATTGTAATTTAATGATTTTGTGAGCACTTCATTACATATCTGTAGTTTCTTTCGTATTTTTTTTTTTTTTGTATTCCATTGTGATTTATACAAAATACAAATTCAAATACAAAACAAAATAATAAATAAAATAGTTTGAAATTGCCACTCAAAATGTAAATAACAAATTGAAATTCATCTTACAAACTTGATCTCAAAACAATTGCGTGGGACATTAAAGTATGAAAGTTAAATATTGCGAAGACAGAACGAATTTCCCACGAGATGAGTAGATCATCGCCGACATTGATTCTGACACCGAGATAATACACTTTACAGTATTCCTGACATGATTTAAGAAGTAAAAACCACATGAGTATAGTTTGAAATGTTTAAATTAATTGTAATTATTATTAACCTCTTAAGTGTTCCACTGCTGGGCAAAGGTCTCCACCGACTGACTCTAGACATTCCTGTCTCGAGCCACATGACACCAATCGCTTAAGAAGCGATTGGTGTCATGTGTTAGCAATTTAATTGTAATAATAGGAGAAATATAAATCTCTGCATTTTACTTGAAATTAGTCTACATTCGAATACTGTTGCCAACCCAAACTAATAGAATTGGTTTCCTCTGAAAGTTTAACTATATGCGTAGTTTTTCTAATGAACCGCAACCCGATAACAAAGAACCGCAGACCAATCATACCAGAAACAAATGAATTATAATTTTGAAGACCAATGGACAATGCAAGTCTAAATAAATAAACATGTTTTCGGGTTAAATAATAAATACTCTGGACCTTAACATGTGTAATTTTCGTTTTCAATCACCCTATCCATTAATTCAATCAAAACCAATTCTAGGTAACTACAAATGCTAATTCATAAAATTAGTTTACACAGTCGTATATGCCCGAACCCAGAGCAAAGCTATATACAAACAAATACATAATATGTAGAACATCCTAACACGAGTAATATATCATATCAAATAAACGGATTTCATGAGGCTGTGGAGTTCACGCGAATTAATTTCAGACTACATTCGAGTAGGTACGGTTTGTGTAACATTGTTGCTAACATGGTCCTGTGTGAACATGTTGCTTCTACTGTGTTAGTATAATACTATATTATTTGTATGTACTAGTTTAGAATTACAATTCAAAGGGATTTCATGTTATTTTGATATTTAAAATAATTTGATTTTTGTATCAGATGATTATAAACATTTTTTTTGTATAAACAATGTGAACAAGAGAAAGTATTATATTACTATTTATATGTTTAAGCCAAATTTTTGTTAAAGTAATATCGTTTAGTAAAATATGGTGGTAAGCATTAAATAATTATTGTGTTATTCTTGTTGGAAATCCAAATAAATAAATAAATAAGTAGGCCAGACTTAAGTAATTGTCAATTATCGTACCTACTTTCGAAACTCCAAACATATTTGAACTTGCTTCTAATCTTATATATAAAATTCTCGTGTCACAATGTTAGTTACCATACTCCTCCTAAACGGCTTGACCGATTTTTCTGAAATTTTATATGCATATTCAGTAGGTCTGAGAATCGGCTACTATCTATTTTTCATACCCCTAAGTGGTAGTAGGCAGGTGCTAGGTAGAAAAAACTGCATTGCAACGCATGCCGGGTACAGCTAGTAAACTTATGTTATTCAAAAAATGGAGAGGACATAAGCGTCGTGTAAATAACTCCTGTTTCTCTTGTTTTTTGTTTTTCTCTTTTGCCCATTCTGCCGTACAGCTGGCTAAAAATCAGGTGTCCTAAAACTTCTTTGTCGACAATTCACAATGTTCTATTGCTACAATTCCGACCGTGTGTTTTGTGCACTAGTTTTAAATTGTATACCAAATAAACTTCTTTTAGACCGTTTGAACGGTATTTAGGCCACATATACACAGCATATCTAACTGAACCAGTACATAACATTATCTACTTTTTTTGCAAGAGTTTATAGTAAACAAGCTTTTATTTATTACTTTCAAAATGAAAAAGTAATAGAAAAAAAAAACAAAAAAACATACTGTTTAATTCTTGCTGGAACCGTTTTGAGCAAGAATACTTTCAAATTTCCATGCAATGTCAAAATGTGAGCTCCATGTATCACTGGTAAACATACCCTAAAATAACTTTGAAGCAGTTTCTAATCCAATTTAGCTTACGACGCATAACGTAACACAAGTACGAACCCTCACATTAACTTTCTGAAGGCAAACTTTATACGTATGAATAAGAATTGATATGAAAACGCGTTCATTTCGAGAAATGCAGACGTTCGTGCGTGGCCCTTTGATCTCCGAATACATCTCGGCTAAATATTGAATACGTGATACAAATGTCGGATGTGCTCTGTTTCTGGGTGTTTTCGAGACGGTATGTAGACGACTGGGGTATCACTAGATGGTATAGGTTTTAAGGCTTCATACAATTTATATGGAAATCAGTCTGGTAGATTTCCTGATGGTGTAAATACACCTGCGTAAATGTTCCGGACTGTTATTGTTCGAATATTGTTTTACCAGAACCAATAATGTTAAGTGAAGTTTTGGTGTAACTTAATACCAGCTAACTATAGTTAGTAAAAGTTTAAAATAACAGAACATAAATTAAAATACCATCTTATCTTTCTTGATCATTTTAGCACAATTATTATTGATTCCCTTAAAAATTATCATGAAGTGGTACTTTGTACACTTGGTCGAGTATACAACTACATAGGTACGTATTATCTCAATAAACTCAAACAAATAAAAGGGTAAGAAATCACTCGACCAGGCTTCGGGTTCTTTAGCAGATAAGTTACGTTTTGGTCCAAACCGTAATCAAAGCCGAATATGTTGACATACATCCTCTCCAGTTTTCTGCTCGAGTACGCCTCGGGTTTGGCTAATTAAAAGGATGTATCATCGACTTGTGTTTACTAACTTAAGGGAATAAGTAGGCCTATATACTCGTATGTAACCTACTTATTCGGTATACACAAATTAGTTGACTATAAAACAAGTAGCACAAGCTCGTAATATATAACATGTCGAATTTTCCTTTATTGCAACTTAAAATCTTTACAAAACGTTCATGAGATTCATCCTTTCCTTTTACTATTAATTGAATTAATGTCAATAAACTTAAAGCAATATCATTGCGTTGGAAAAAAAAAATAAGTAGCTACTTCATCATAAAACACAAATATAGTGAGAAATAAGCGCTGATTGGCTTTTTTTCTTCATTTGCAGTCAGCCGCGTTCCACCAAGGCCATCAAAACCTGCCCTAACCAATTTTAAATCGGAACAGTAATAAATTAAACATTATTGTGAACAAACAAGCGAGTGTCGTATTGTTTACCGCCGTTACAGGAGACGGCGCGCAGAATACTAATTCACAGGGTAGTTCGCATCGGGTTATCCAAATACAGGGCAGATCCATTTAAAGGTGGCGTTTAATTAAATCAGAACATCTTGTGTTTGCGCGGCGACTGCTATGGCCCGAGCTATGGAACTATTTAATTTTGAACTGTTTGACATTCCTGTATGAAATACTCATGTAATTATTACTTACTAGCAGCTGTGCCTGCGACTTCGTTCGCGTGGATGACGAAACTTATCAATGACTTTTTAACCGCAAAATTAAGTTTGTTTTTTATTGTTTATACTTTTCCGGAATAAAAACTACCCAGTGTGGTGCCCAGGATAATAAAGAATAATTATACCAAGTTTCATCGTAATCGAACCGGTAGTTTTTGCGTGATACCTGAACAAACAGACAGACAGACAGACAGACAACAATTTTTTTTTCACACTTTTGGGTTCGTTGTCGGTCTAGTAACACCCCCCGCAATTTATTTTTTTGATATTTTCAATGTACAGAATTTTCACTTTTACAGATTTATTACAAGTATAGATATAGATATTTCGTTTGGGCTCTCTTACCATGCGATGCGATGAAAGAAAGGAACAATTTTTTTTTTCATGTTTGCTTTTCATTGACTTGTATGAGATGATATACAAAATACAGACACCAAAATCAATAAATCAATATTGTTCAATTTAAATATTTTTTTCACACCTTCAGAACCTAGAAAACACTTAGCCATTTCTCTACAGTTTCGAGACTTGTTTACTAAATAACTTTTTTAAATGAGAACAAAACAGAACATTTTCAACAAACAATTCCTCTTAACTGTCAATCCATTTACCAGTAAGTGATCCTAAGTTATCCCAATTAGGGCACGAGACGGAAGGCCGTTAATTCGATGGGGGACACAACATAATTCCTTGCAGGTAAAAGTATTATCCCCTAAACAATATTAGCTACGTGAGAGGAATGCTGCGGCAATTGACTTATTGCCTTTCCCGACGTGTGATACCGGTGCTGTCGAACTATGGTAGAAAGTATTGCTAGTTGCTTTTGTAACTTCATTTGTTCGATTCCGTTTTGTTTTTGTTTTGTTTAAAGTAGGCTGGAAAGTGATATTGTTTATTATGTTCTAAGTATTTTCGTTTTTGCTTAGTGGTAAATCCCTGTAGATCAGGAGATGAGACATCTATTAAATGGATATGGTCGCATTTATACATTGTTATGATGCTTATATCGTAATTATATGTGTACGCTATTCAGGCGCGGGGGTTTGTTGAATCAGGGAATTATACACGAAAACACAAACACAGTTGAGGTTGCTTGAAGGCACTTTTATTCACACACAAATCTTCAGGAGTTTATAATCACGGCGGGTAATAACAATTACGAAGTACACAATGGGCGTTACGACCGACAAAGATGAACTACGAAACTGAACTACAACTAATATTTACAATTAACCTATATATGTACGTGCGGTCGCAGGCGGAGTATGCGGGTGGGTTACCCCGCTACTCTCACTTCCTACCTGCGGCCAAACACGTTCGCAGGCGGAGTATGCGGGTGGGTTACCCCGCTACTCACTTGCCACCTGCGGGCAAAACACGGTTGCGGGCAGAGTACGCGGGTGGGCTACCCCGCTACTCTCATTTTTCTCCCGCCTGCGGCCACCGTTTACAATATGCTTTCGTATACATAATTTCAATAAATCTTAACAAAACAATTTCCTTAAAACTATACCTATATCTATTACAAATTGAGCCTTATGCACTATATATGCTCATCCTAAATATGGTACATTGGTGGCAGGTCGATACGCCTTGCATCTGTGCTCCTCAACAATATGGGTATTGAATGTTGTCTAAACTCACAAAAACTTTAAAGAATTACCGATAGATTTGTAATAGACCACACATTTCTTAACAGCACATTTCTCATGGCCTAAAATGTATACCTACAATTATAAGCTTAAAAATTCTATATAACAATCACGAGATGTAAACTAGCCCTCTTGGTTACGTGGTCACTCGCTTCCCAAACGGGTGTAAGGTTCCGGGTGAAAGTAAAAATCCAATAACACTTGGTCCGTGTTTGACACGTGTCCGCAAGTGTTATTAGTCGGGGTCAGTTAGTACAAGTAGTCGAGACCTTGAATGTTCCCGATAAGTGGCAATAAGCTTACCCTGTAAAATCAGATTAGTATTTAAAGAAAAGCCTAATCTTAATATCCATTTATATATGTTCAAGTTGCACTAAAGATTCTCAGAGTAAAATTCATTTGGAAGCATTTTTTTTTTCAATTTCATCTTTTCAACTCATAAAGAAAATTCCTGAAAACCACATCAGCGTAAAACAAAGACATCATATTTTCATCAAAATCCCAAAGAGAAACTGTCCGAAAAAATGAGTGCCTAGAAACAATTTTCATTTCGTTCGCCTTTAAAGGCTCGTCATAAATTGCTAGCACACGACACTATTTCCCGGGCACCTATCTTCAAAACCTCAAGTTTTCAATAGCGTCAATGCCTTTGAGATGTATATTTTTTATAAACAGATACGTGGAATTTACGACTATTTTCCGGTGTTCGACAGGCTGGCGTATCTAGCGTTGTAGACTATCAGCTTACGCGTTTCACGTAATAGGCCCCCAAACGCGCGCCGGATATTCAATGTTCCCGGTGTGTCCCTGCGATGTTCGATCAAGGTTGCGTCGAGTTGCGTACGCACTGAATGCTGAATACGTTCGTGAAGTGTTTATTAAAGTAAGTTGGTGTGTTCAAATAGAAGGTTTGAGATTAAATTGCTATCTTTATGTTCACCGCTTCATTTTCCTGATTCGATAGCGTGAAATAACTGTTTCTTTGAAGATGGTTCTCAGATCTAAGGCGTAATTTTTGGTGTTTGGAGGTAGGTAAAAGAAACCAAAAAATGCATAAAAGTTTTTATTATTATATACACCGCCATAACAATCAATAGGTATAGTCTCAACATAGATGTGACATAAAAATAACATCTCTGTTTATTTTGTGCAGAAAGGCTGTCGGAAACTGGCTATAAATGGCCCGATCGGTTCGCAGAAGTTCATGACCCTAGAATTCTCAGTAGCCACAATCCATGTCCTATAAAAGGAACAGTTTCAGACATAAATAGAGCAGCCACCAGTGGGCACGGAACTTTAGTCCCGCGACACATATTGCGGGCGTGACGCGAAATATCGAGCAGACTCGAGCAATACATACAACACTCGGATGTGCCCGTGAATTCCGAATTAGGTTTGATTATTGTGAAGAAGCGATAGCGCACGTATTAGCTACCGAGATGTTTACCATCTTTGTACCCGTTACTCGGAATTCTGTTACGGGATACGTTTGAAACTAAAATTATATTAGGCCTGTGTTAGGCTGCGGTTATACGGGACATACGGATATGTTTCAGCAAGGAAAATATTCCCATTAGATCATTTATTATATAGACTGATCTAGTAATCGATAGATAATAATATATATAATATTCCGGAACAACTCACACACGGTTATCTGATCCTAAGCTAAGCAGAGCTTGTGTTATGGTAACCAGGCAACTGATAAACATACTTATATATTTCTAAATACATACATTATTATAGATAAATTACACCCAGACAACCAGAACAAATGATCGTGCTCATCACACAAACATTTGTCCTGGGTGGGAATCGAACCCACGACCTCCGGTATAGCAGTCAGGGTCACTAACCACTAGACCAACAGGCCCGTCTACTACAGAAACAAGAAGAGCACTTGAGTAGTCACATACATGTAAGTACTTCAAGGCCACATGTCGAATCTCATTCACAACGCAGCAAAAAGCTTTAAATAAATAAAATGCTCAGTCCCTTATCTCAATACTTTTGTATCTCATAATAATAGTTTAGCGTTAGGTTAGACTAGACCCGAAAAAAATAATTGCCTAGGCTGTATTTTTAGCATATTTTTTAGGGGTGATACAAATGTTATTGCTGTTAATTTGTAATTGTGTTATTTTTCAATCCAGTGAATATTATATTTTACCAAAATGATGAATATTTTGATGTTTGAAATATGTATGTTTTTGCATTTAAATATCATATATATTTTAATCGAATTTCGCGAACATTCGCAATATCAAAATTTATTTATGAAACAGCAGTGTTTTCAGGTGGAGTACGACAAGCGATGATTTGTTATTTTACAGAGCAAACACTTTTCAGAAAATTAAACATTAAAGTTAGCAGTGTAAGGTTTAAATCCTCCTATCTGCTATCTTCCTAACCAAGAAAAGTGTTTTCTTTAACTTAAGAAACGACTTGAGTTACAACCTGATAGAGTTAACCCACAGTCCACAATCAAATCCTTCAAAAGAATAAAGTTAAAATAGGTTAAAACTTTCCTATCTAGAATGGAAACGTCTGCAAGAATCGGGAACATCATGATTCTTGAATCGATTAAATTCGATTACGAAGTTTCGAGAACATTCTTACGATATACGGTAGGGAGGCACTTGCTGAATATCAAACACAGCTAGGGTGGCTCTAGTGCTTTGTTTCGTTCTAGTCACGTGGTCTAGCTTTTATCTGGTCTGTCATGAGCATGTTATCCTTCCGTGTGAGTTAGGAACAATTTCAATACGAGGTGTATTGGAGAACGTTGGAACGTGTTCACGTTTTGCAATATGGCGGTTATATTTATCGGGTACATATTTAATGCTTTGTTCTAACGATATACGAGGATGCGGCTAGAAATATGTTATCCACACTTCATTGTATAGTAACTGAACTAATAAATTATGTCTGCCAATTCGCAAATAGATAAAGCACTTCTCAAGCAGAAAATAAGCAAATGATATTTTTTTATTATTTTTATATTGGTTCTTCTTTAATGAATATGCTTGCTTCCTCAGAGGAGTCTTTGCCAAACTGAGTAACTGTCAGCTTGCACTCTTTAATCTCAATAACATCGTTATACAATTTTGACAATAACCTTAAAAATATGTTCGGCTATAAGATTCCAAAGGAAAGTAGACCCCTACGTTACGAAGCGGAAGAACACTCCGGGTGTTTTCTTTATAGGGGAACTCGCTGCCACCACGCCGCATTGAGCACTCAGTCATTTAATAAATGTGAATAAGCGCTTGACTTTCCTTCAAGCATTCGATCTTCGACACTCCACGTCAAGACACGTGATGTGTGTTTGTTTTAGTATTTGTAGTACATGATTTAGATAAAACGTTCTTCTCAAACAATATTAAAGATAATACATGATAGTGAAGTAACTACAGCTGGGTTTTTTGTGAGCGTTAGACTTAAGATAAATATAGACACTTATAGTGATAATGTAGAGATGACATTTAAATTCGTATGTTACATGAAGCAAATGTTTTTACAAGCAAAACCTACGCTACATGAACAAACCTAAGTCTGTAATGTTTATACATACAAAGAACTAGATTAATGTGAAAACTTTTTAAACTACTAAGAAATCACTAAAAGTTTGTATGTAGTGTATAATATACCTTATCATACGCAAGGCAGCTGCTTATAATGTTGCGTAATGATTTTAGTAAGAACGCGCAGATTTCTTCGCAAATGTCAGTATGAAGAGATAACCTTATTTACAGTAATGTTCATGTTTGCGTGACGTCATTAGTTGCTATCTAGTTATTAACCGGCTCTCGCAGATATAAGCCAGTTCATTGCGAGACACACATCGTTAGACACTGATCAGTCGATACTCGATAGTCAGTATCACGAGTTCACGACATATCGCGGCCATTTTGTAAATATGTAAGTACGCTTTATTGTTCTTTATTCAAAATTCTTATTTTATCTATTTATTGTTTTATTTTTTTTAAAGCCACAACCAATAATACTGTTTGAATTAAGAACGTTATTTTAACTCTATTAATAATTTTTGACTTTAAATTTTCGTTTCTTTTTAATTTATATGTTTTATTGATTGGGGCCTATTTTTTAATTCTTTATATTAACTTTTTTAAGTTTTGTTTTCCTCAGATAATTATGACTTCTACGAGTAAAAATCGTAGAGCTTGTGCGGGATCAGAGCCAGCTGTAACAAGATGTGAATTTGAGCCCAAGCAAGCAATGAGGTGATTGTTTTTAATAATGTGTGTACCTACTAACTGTATCTACCGAAATATATAATCTAGGCACTGTTCAAATAAAATGGAACAAGTCTGAAGATGTCGTATCTAACTGAAATAATGTACGGTTATAAAGCTTCAATTAATAGTGAATGGAGATCGTAAGGAGTTATTATATAAAAATAAATTACACAGTCCTTTATATGTCGCAATTTCGCTAAATGTTTTATTCAAACAAGAATAAAAACAACGTTTTCATGTAGAATTTCTAGCGTCTATATTTTTCTTGGTTTTGTTTAAAACGACGAATGGTAAGTTTACAATATAACATGTCATTGTACGTCCCAGAATGTTGTCTGGACAACTTCTTACTAAATAAAGCGGCACGCATATGATACAAGTAGTGTTTCTTTTTTTTTTTATTTTTGTCATGTCAGTGATTCCCACTGGTTTTCAATATTATGTTAAGCAATCATAACTATGGGTTAATAAAGGTTATGTTGAACAATCTTCTTGAAGGATATTATGAAATAAAGGATGAGCTACTATCAGCTATTTAAAAATGTCTGAAAAATACCCTACTGTAAAGTTAAAATACTTACAAAAAAATATATATTTTATTCTTGACGTACATATAAAATAAATATAAATTAATGATTTGCATGCAGAACAAGCAGTCAATAAACAAGTTAACATAAATTAAATACAAACCGAACATTATCTCTTTATTAATTGTCACCGTATTATATCCATACCGCATTAAACTGTTAACTTACAATAAAACAATAACTCGGGCGCGAAACCTGTTTCATTTACTACACCAATAAAATAAATATTTACATACAGTATCCACAATATTAATAATGTCAGTCAACAGGACACTTGTGTACAAACAAGTTGACATTCACTCGATGTTTCAGTTCACAATTTATATGGCCGTGTCAACCACATTGAATTAGTGGTGATAGAGCTATTTAGAATTTGAACTGAATATGCTTTATATTGACTGAAAATTGTTATCAAATTAATGAGTGATTATTAAATAGAGATAGCATATTTTATGTTAATACCTTAAGGGATGCAAACATTGCAAAGTACTAGGGCCGTACTATGAGCTCTTAAAGCAAAAATGTTGCGGTTGAGTAAGTGGGACAGCGCTATGCGCAGTGTAGTGCGCCGTCTCGCTTCCACAACCGCAACAGTACTGATTTTTAAGATCATGGTACGGCCCGTGTACATTTTACGCACAGTATACTAAAGGGATAAAAATCTACTGATTCATAATTAGCTAGCCAGCAGTCGGTTTACCGAAAATTCACTATAGGTTATATTATCTACATTTGTCTCAAAAATGAAAAACAGATTACTGTAATAATTCTAAAACCTTCATTTTAAAAGAAACGTGTAAGAAAATATAACATCTTACTAGAAAATGCGAATAAAGTGAAATAAAGTAGACCAAAAACTCCGTTTATCTGCGTCAGTAGTGTTTAACTAGCTTTTTTTATATGGTTAATCTATAATAACCTATTTTTTTCTACCTTGCTTTAAGTTATACTTAATAATGCCTCATGTTCCGTATACAGAACACCACAAGGGGAGGTAAAGTAATTTTATTTTTTCATATTCAACGCTGACAATAAGAATCACAGTTGGCTACATAACACACACAAGGAGAGGACTTTTTTTAGATTTCGATTTCTATAGTCCGCATAAAAACAGACCAGACATTAAATTCTGCAACTTTGAACGCACATAGCTACTAAAATAATGAGCCAAACAAGTTTGAAATATAAGTACGACGAAGAAATAGGGGTCTAATATTTAATGATTTCACCACGGATCTCTACACAAACACACACTATTCCATCATACCACGTAGGGTAACTTTGCTATATTAGTAGAATTTCGCGCAAAAACATTGTCGACATTTTATTTTCGTTTTAAATGTGTAACATTTTCAGATATAAAAATGGGACCGACAGGCGACAACTGCAGTAATGGGAATAATGATAAAATTACTGTGACACTCGATGAAGCAATGTTGTTGTCAGGTATTTATATACTTTCTATAAATATTTAGAAAGGACCTTGAGTGTAAGTAGCATCACTGATTGTATATAATACACCCCATATAGTACTCTTACGTCCAGTGTATACTGGGTAATCAAACTCGTTGCCACCCCGGTGGACAGGCCAATCTCTACACCACATTGTGAGATATGTTAGCAAATAAGCTCATGGCGACTCTCAGAAGAATTATAAATAAAACCTAGATAATATCGTTATCTAGGTTTTATTTTAGTTATATTTCTTTAGACCTTATTACAACAAGTACCCCATTTCTTAACCATTTCCCAGGAGAGAGTCGCGCCTACGTCAATTTATTTTTTAGTGTATATGTTTAAGCGTTTTTGACTTTCAATTGTCAGTGCCTTAGATCTTCTTAATATATATAAATCTCGTGTCACAATGTTTGTCCTCAATGGACTCCTAAACCACTTAACCGATTATAATAAAATTCGCACACCATGTGCAGTTCGATCCAACTTGAGAGATAGGATAGTTTAAATCTCAAATTATAGTCGCAATTTTAAGAAATTGACGAGGACGAAGTCGCGGGAATCAGCTAGTTATATATAATTTTAAGTGCTTTTTAGAAACGTATTTTTTCGATTCTCGAATAAATTACAACTTTACATAGATTTAAGTTTTATATAGGTACGACCGACGTGTCTTATCAGTCTCGTTAATATCGAGTCTCAAACTGCCCAAAAATATTACGATTAGGTAAGTAGTGCCGCTTAAAATTTAGACTGCAAAAACTGCCGGCAAGAAATTTAAATAGTTATCGCATAGTTACATAATGATTATGGTTTTTAAATTAAAATATTTATTTGAATAAGATTAAACCAGTAGCCGACGCCAACATAGTTGGGAAAAGGCTAGGCAAATGAAGAAGCTTAAACCTAATATGTGTGTATTTTTTTATTTAATTATGTATATTTTTTATGTGTAATTTTCCACCACCACGCTGCCTTTTAACGGTACTGTTTCTCGCAAAAATGGAAAGTCAACGAACTGGGAATTCTTGCTCAAATTACTGGTTTATATTATTTTCAGGGTTTGGCATATACAACATCCTACACATGGTAATGTCTGGTCTAATGCTGATGGGCATGATAACTCTAAGTCTTGTTCTTGGCTTCATCATACCGGCGGCACAATGTGATCTAGAACTTACCATGCATCAGAAAAGTTTGCTGTCAGCTATTCCATTTGCAGGTTAATATGTTTTCCTATTATATAAACTTTTTATTTATATTTCATTTGTTTATTAGATACAGTCTTCTGGTTTTTGCGTTAGTGATTGCCTTAAACGTGTATTATTATTATTTTTTTTTTAAATCCATTGTTAAATATTAATAATAAAATCTTTATCTACTCGACACTCGTAAATGGTCCGTGCGTCTGCTATCAAAAGATAGATAGAAACGTTATTCTTATTGACTGTCTCATCTTTAGGTATACCCGTTATAAAAAAACACGTAAGTATTACGTACAGTTATGTCAAATCCTAATAGGAGGGCGAAAACTTTAACATAACAGTGGTCGATATTTCTGGCATTTCAGCTATCATAGTGTCATCGTATTTCTGGGGATGGATAGCAGACACCAAAGGAAGAAGGCCAACAATGTTGGTATCGATGTGCTTGTCTATCATTGGAACATTGTTCACCAGTTTTGCACCAAACCTAATCTCTTTTGCTGTTCTGCAATTTATAACCGGCATTTTGTGAGTATACGTTGAAATATGAACTCGTATGTTAACTATGTATAATGTTATGTAAATCTAAACAATACGCAATGCCTGTTTACATACGACAATTAGATCACATTATTTCCCATGAAGTTAGCACTACTATAGAATAAAGCTACCTCTCCAAGACGACAAAAGACAAAGCCTAGGTTTCCAGTAATTGACCGTTAACTACATATAATTAAAATACACACACGCACACCTTAAACTTTTATTATAAACATCTTTTTTTCATATTTACAGTACAACTGCTCCTTCCGCAATAGTATACACTTACCTAGGAGAGTGTAATAACATTCGCCATAGAGACAAGATGGTGACATTTGGATCATCCTTTATTGGTTTGGGCAATGTCTTTCTACCATGTAAGTTTTTATTCCATGATTGTAATATTTTCTGTTATTTTAATTGAAAGAAACATACCGCAACAATTTGATTTCATTTCATTTTGACATGGATTTTTTACAAAAGCCAAATCGTGCTAAATATCTCTTGCACGGAACAAATTATCTAAATATTTTCGTGCTAGATTCTAATCTACAGAACCCATGTGTCATCCTTTACTTTGCAACATGCTCTACTATCAAAATATAAAACTTCATTTGTTTTCTTTCACAGGTCTTGCTTGGCTAATCCTGCCTCTAGGTTTCTCATATCCTCTCAAGTTTCTAGGCACTTCCTACCGTTCCTGGCGACTATGTCTCGTAGTTTCCACAATGCCATATGTGTTAGCTAGTATATTATTACTCTTTGCTCTCGAAAGTCCTAAGTTCCTTTACGCAAATGGTATGCACAGTGAGGCTCTGGAAGTTGTTAAAACCATGTACGCAGTAAATTGCAGGAAATCAAGAGATAGTTTCCCGGTAAGTTAATTGTATTATTTAGATTTAAGTAAATAATGTGTTTAATAAAATTAATTCCTAAATAAATTGAAAAACCTTGCGACAGTTAAATTCACACTCCTGCGATAATTAAATTCAATATTATTTTCTTTACAAAACGATTACGATCCACCAAATAAAATATCTTAGAAACCAGTTACAAAGTCTCTTTTGTAGGTGAAGTCACTGATTGTCGAAAACCAAATAACAAAGTTGAATGAGAGTAAAGGTGTACGCGCCGTGTTCGCTTCTATGAGGGAACAAACTTTCCCAATCTTCACGCCGCCGCTGCTCCAGTGGATATGTCTCACCTGCTTCGTCCATTTTGGAATATTTGCTGCGTATGTACTTTAATTTTCTCCTTGCATAGTAGCTTCTATTACTCTATTACTTTTAAACATAACATTTAAGTAAATTTTGCCGTCTTTAAAATTTAAATTTGAAATATAAATGTTGGCAACATCTTCCTTTGTTTGTTTCGTTGTTCGTTTA
This sequence comes from Autographa pulchrina, assembly GCA_905475315.1. Taxonomy (NCBI): domain Eukaryota; kingdom Metazoa; phylum Arthropoda; class Insecta; order Lepidoptera; family Noctuidae; genus Autographa; species Autographa pulchrina. The sequence goes on along the minus strand of FR997771.1, from coordinate 11,539,477 downwards.
ACTAAAAAGTTGTTTGTACAGATTATGCAACTAAAGTACGATAATAACTTTTTATTTTTTAGAACTAACGGCTTCTATATCTGGTTCCCGACAATACTCAACTCGTTGGCAGTCAGTGACAGTAGTAATATGAAAATCTGCGATGTCATAGAATCACAATTAGAAGTTGCTGCTGAAGTATCAAAGAACACAACGGTTGGTAATGTTGATACAAAAACTTGTACTGGCTGTGTTGGAAATTATGTCGTACTTATATCAAATTACCTAATTCATTGCAGGTAAAATGCGACGATACAATCTACACTTCTACTTTTGAGCAATCAATCTACGTCAGCCTCGCCTTTTATTCCATGTACTTTATCGCTGGTGCCTTGGTAGATTTAGTGGGGAAGAAGTGGTTATTAGTAGTTATCCTGACCTTGACTGGGATGTGCGGTGTTGGCGCACACTTGGCCAACAACCAGCAAACAGCCGTCATACTCTTCGGTATCTTTCAAATGTCGGGAGCTTGTATTGGACTGGTCAACGCTGTTGGAGTGGAATTGTTTCCTACTAAGTACAGGTAAGGTAATTTGCTTGTTAACTTTCCATGAACAGAGAGAACTTGAATGGTTAAAAACAAATCCTAAAGCACTTCCTAAAAGTGTTTTAATTATATCTTAAAACGGAAGATGGAACTCAAATATTTTGTAATTTACGATAAGAAGAGTTACAAACGTTTTAATTTTCAGGGCCATGGCTATTTGTTTATCGATGATGGTGGGTCGTACGGGTGCGGTGTTTGGATCCAATCTGATTGGCTGGTTTCTAGAAGTAAATTGCGGAGCAGGCTTCTACCTCTTTGGAATTCTTCTTGTTGGTAAGTTTCCTATATTTTTTATGTGGGTGTTATTGCTCTTCTCCTTAAGTTCTTTCATATTTTCGGAGGTTCAGTACATCTTTTTTTCCTCTTTATGTATATTCAAGTAAGATACAGATCGTGTTTACTTAAATGTTAATTTATATTTATTTTATTTGTTTCAGTTGACGGCTTAGTATGTCTTGCCTTACCTAACAAGAAGGAAGATAACCTCACTTCAATAGCTGACCCTGTGCAAAGACCAGAGGAAGAACCTTAGTACCTACTAAGGTTTAACTAAGTATTTTATTTAAATTTAAAGTAATTATAAATAATGTGAATTAATTAATAAAAAAGTTGAAAAAGCCGTTGAATTTATTTTTGAGCAGTGGGAATCTTTTTTGGTTGACGTTTTATGATCAAAATCCGTCTTCAGTTTCTAGTTATGGTGGCTGTTTTTTAATCAACTGTGTTAAAAATAACTTCAGTAGCAATTTCCATAAAAATAAACTGTATCATATCAAAACTGAATCGAAAAAGACACATCTGGACATAAAATAATATTTGCCGTTGTCGTTGAATGAAAAACAAATGACATCGCAGCTGTATCGTAACAAGAACGACAGTGAAGCTATCGCAAGAGATTGGATCGCACGCCATTACAAATATTGAAGTTATAACGATTTATGCGATGTACCTACTGCCACACTGCCTAGCTTAGATTATTTTTGTAAAAACATAAAAAGTATTTAAATGAAACCAGTCATGACATTTAAGATAACTGCAGTTATTTGTCTTACGTATATTTATGTCTATGTATATTTATTTGTACTTTTTAGATAATTAATACGTAGCCATGCCAAAGGTAGCCCAAAGCCATCCTTATGGGACACCGAATTTCTCATATTAGTTAGGTAATGATTCGATTTTAATAAGGTATTTTACGGTAACAACGTAAAACCTTTGCTAGTTTTATATTATAAAAAAGTATACTAGCCTCGGTCACAAAGTCCACGGCTGGCATTGAACTTTAGGTTATAAAATTTATTGGCAAAGAGAAGCACTTTTCATCTACTCATTTAGTATACAAGTCTCAAGAAGTAAGTATATTGGTTCTCTCAACAAAAGCACATTTGTCTTTATTGTTGCTCACTCAAGACTTGCTCATAGGATTTGCATAAACTATTCATTTTGATTCCACTTTATTTGTAAACTCTGTGCTCTTTGCAAATGGCCGACACGAAGGGGTTTAAAAGCATTATGCTTAACGAGCATTTTCTTTTTATTTACTTTTAAGTTTACTGTTCGTCTTGTTTGCACAGTGTTTGTGTTGCAATAACACTTTCTTTGTTTTCAAAGTATAGCGTTGTTTAATGTGCGTCAAATGTGTCTGTTCTTTTATTCAAGAACAGACACAATATACGACACTTCGTGTGCATTAGTTTTATATTTTGTTTTTGTAATTGTATGTATTAGTTTACAGATATTGTTATGTTATATAAGTATTGTATTATCTATGGGCCCTAGTTGCCTGAATTAAAGGAATAAGTAAAAAAAAAAAGAATTAAATTCCGAACGGATGGGTTCTGTTACACAAATAAAAATTATGCAAAAAGTTTTATTTATTCTATTGCTACTTCTTTACATTTTTAATGCTGAATTGTTTTTTTTTTGTATACCATTATAATCGTCTAGTTAACAGATGTATGATTTACAACTGTTTACACATTTTTACAGGGTTGTAGTTTTTAAAAAAATAATTTATCATAACTCAAACGAGAGGCATTAAGCCTACCAAATCGAAATCAAATCTTAAATTTCATAATAAAGTGGTCCGGAAAATTTGCTAAATTTTGCCTGGGTCTTAAATCACGAAGTTTGTTATAATCACCCTGAGGCAATTACCGTGAAATCGATTAAGCGATCACAACGTTATAAAGCGCAAAATATCCTATGCATTCCGTAGTGATTTGATAACTGGCCCGTCCCGGCCGACCCCTCCTGTATGTAATTTTATGGATGTTACACCCTGGGCTGTGCCTTATCTAGTTTGGTCACCCTACCAGTACTCATACAGCCTAAAAAAGTCCCTACAAAAATCACGACGCACTGTTCTCAATACGAATTTTTGTGGCGTATTTCGCTACGCTGTGTATTTTTAGTATGACGTTTAAGGGGTGTCTGAAAAGTGATTTGTCGGTAGCCTGCGGCGCAGGAAGAACGGTTAATTGCCGTCGAGTAAGTATCAGGGATCCGACCAATGGGATGGCCTGCGTATATTGAATAAATTCTGCCTCAGTGACTGTACCTGTACACCTGAATATAACCTTTTAAACGAGACGCTTGGAGATAGGAAGTGTATTTGATTAGCTCGTTAGTAAATAGATTGGCGGAGTAGCTAAACGCCCGGTTTTAATATAGAAAAAGTTTATAGAAAGTAAATATTTAAGTCTAAGCAGTCTCAAACATATGAGGGCGAAGAGCTTAATAAATAATTTCGAAAGTTTAGTAAATAATAATAATAATAATATTCCGGGACAACTCACACACGGTTATCTGATCCCAAGCTAAGCAGAGCTTGTGTTATGGTAACCAGATAACTGATAAACATACTTATATATTTCTAAATACATACATATTATAGATAAATTACACCCAGACTCAGAACAAATGATCGTGCTCATCACACAAAGATTTGTCCTGGGTGGGAATCTAACTCACAACCCCCGGTATAGCAGTCAGGGTCACTAACCACTAGACCAACAGGGTCGTCAAACGTAAACAAACACATTGCTTGAAAACATTAACAGACCTAATTCGAAAAGCAAAATGTAATTCCAAATAATATGGTAAATGAACAAAACCAAAACTTACAGGGACGTCGCAGGCAAAGTATTTAAATTTGGAATTGAAGCGATTTCAAACACACAACATTGTTGTGGTCTACGGCAGCGTTAACCGTTACTAATATGGCGGAACGGTAAACCGCGTCAATTATGTCCAATTTACGCATTTAAAATGCATGAAGGGTAAACCGAATTAAAGGTTTATAGTTAGCTGATATTTACTTGTGAATCTTATTGGTGACCCTTCGGCAGGGAAACAAGGGAGGCAGACAAAAGCGCCATCGGCGTATTAAAACCTATAAACAGTGTTTTGATAATAATTCCATTTAAACCAAATTTTGTTTACTAGACTACAAATCTTAGACTTACTTTTTTATTAGAAATTAAATAAAGAAAATCAAAGTACAGAATAGTTTTCTTTTTTGCCAGAATTTTACTACTGGCTGGAAAAAGAAATTAACAAAATCATTGCTGTATTTTAAAATCAGTTCATATCCAATGAATAACCTTCTATTCCTTTAAATGCCAAACACTGGCACTCTATAAATTCAAATTAATAATAATAATAAATAAATGCGGACAACATCTAAATTAAGAATAAATAAAGCCAAAATCTCATACCGATATTCTGATATTCAGATGTTTCTCGGTGCAGTAGAGTAAAACATTCCGTTGTCATAGGCGCATTGGTACGAAGCGTATTCGTAGGTACAAAGGGCGAGCCTTTGATATCTGTCGAGCCTGAAGGTAATCAAACGAAGGAGGCGTTGCCTGACAGGTTGTAGTCCGAAATAGTGTGAACTATGGTATGTGTTGACAGCGTCTGTTGTTCTCATGACGTGACGTTGGTATTGGTAGAGTACTATGTGAAAATCGGTCGTTTTATTAAAAGGTATTTAGTCAAAAATAATCTTCAGATATTTTTTTCCATATTTTTTTTTCCTATAAAAACATTATTTGACGTACTAAAGCAGAATTTATATTTTTTTTTGTCGCGTTAGCGTAACTTTTGTGATTGATAATAATTGAATATTGAAATAAAGATAAATTAAATAAAGCTGTTCAGTTCGTTTGCATTAATATTAATAGGGAATAAAACTTACTTCGTCTAGTATCATAAAACGCTAACATTATTCCAGAAATATTAGGCAAAAAAATCTTAAAGCAAATAAGTACACCACAACATTGCTAACATTGTTCGTAGCTTCATCGAAACTGACTAAACAAACAACACCCTCATTAAACTTAGCTGATAGCAGCCTCAATCGTAAAACACCCAACATAATTAATACAACATTTAACAATACACCCATAAAGTATGATACAACATAATATATTGGCCGACCATTGTAGGGTCAAAACAATTACCACAACTATCGACGAACAAACAAATCAGGACAATTGTGTGTTATGCTTACTGTATACAAACAAACATACGAGCGACGGAAACCGCAACAATTTGGGACTAAACTAAATGTTTGCTTAGATAACTACAAAATTAACATTACAATCAAATACTACCTTATCTATAAAGAAATAGAGACGATTTTCAAATAAATTGCAGTGACGATAGATAGGTCTTAAGTGTAGACGACCCGAATTTACAAACGGTTGGCTACAACCGAACAAGTTTGGGCTTTTCGAGATACAATCTTTTTGTTTGGTTTATATAAAATATTGTTTCTGGACTACATGCTTGTCTCGACTGAAGTTAAAGACGCTTACATAACGCCACACGATAGGCATACAAATCTCTAGAACACTTCGAAAATACGAAATAAATAAAGGCTAAATAACTAAAAAATGTTACAGAATCACATTAGCTACTTTAGACAAAAAAATACTTATTCTCAACTATATATTTTACGATAACCCACTTCACCCAATTGCTTTTAGAAGGTTTAATTAACCACTGATTAATACGACAACCACCCTTCCAACGACAAAAGAGAATTTATGAAATAGTTCCATAATTTCCAGATAAATCGCAATAAACATACAAAAATAACTTTATTGATAACCTCCACCTTATGAACCGTTCAAAAAACAATGGTAAACATAGTAGTTATAGTAACTGTCATCTTGTTATTAGTTGCCAGTGTCCCCATGTTCACAGCAATAAGGCTACTGAAATCTTTCCCTTCGTTAGTCTCTTAACATCTGTTGCTTTGAAACTTGATGCTATTGTTTCAAGTTTACTCCGCAACCGATCTCATTTTAACCGTCCAACCTAAGACAAGATACATGCTGACTCTCTACAACAACCTTATAACAACGCAGTAAAGTTCAAAATCCAGTGTCATGTTTTAAAGTAGAGGTAATCGGGCGTTCTCTAATTTGACAGTTCACGATACATTTCCCATAAATTTTGGTAATAATGGAAAATTTTGGAAGCTATAAATAACAATTCTGTTTCGGACTACGAACAGTGAACAAATATTTTGGTTCGTGTTCATTAATTCAATATTCTTGAAATTAATGTAACGCATGAATGAACAGAAAATTGAAGAATGTTACGTTGTCTGTAGGAGAAATGAAAAGAATAAAGGGCAAAAGAAAGAAGAGTTTTACTCTCAGATCTTTAACGATCATGAAACGTTTACAATTTTTCAAAAACCTATGTTGCTTGCAAATGAAATAAAATAACATGCCTGAGTTTTTAACTCAGTTTGTGCTCCGTAAGTTAAAAGCACTGTATTTGGGTTGCGTGTGGCAAAAGCCAACAGTTAGTATACTTAGTTATATATTAGTTAAAGTAATACATCATCAAAATGCACGAATACAAAAAAAAAAACAATATTATAAAACATAATAATTGCATTACCCAAAAAATATACATCCAACCCTCAAAGTAGATTGGTGGCGGGATAAGGTTTAATTTTTAGGGCTGCGAGTTATTTATAGGTTTCGTGTCAGTAACACCTGCAGCGTGAGGTGGTCGAGGACGGCGGGTGACAACCTTGATCAATGGGACTGTTGTTAGGTCGGTTCGATTTGTTAAGAGTGGGAAATAATGATTAGGAAGGTTGACTTGTTCTTATTTTAAATTCTAATTGGTTGCGTTACTGGCTGGTGTCGAAAGTATGAACAAAGATCAAGTGCTTTTTAAATTCGTAGTATATAATTGCCACCTGTAGAGAAGCATATAGCTTATGTTTCATCGCTTATTATTATTTTTGCAATTTTATATAATAATGGTTTTATATCGTGCTAATTATGTAAATTAATTTTATACAATTCAAACTATACTAATGTTTTAAGATGTAGGTAAAAAATGTAAAACTAAAGAATAGTGCATGTGGTGTTAGCCTTTAAGTAATTGTTACACTTATAAATGTATTATTCTTGTGTAAACTCAACGCAAAAGTTTTGTGTAAACAATTGTTGGTTAACCTGAACTAAATAAATAAATAAATCGCTGCTATATTTGATGTTAAAAGCAGCTAACATTTCTAAAAGCTTTATTACTTTCTCGGTTTTATTTTTAATCAATTAACCTTTTAAGTAAAGCACATAAAGAATTTTGTACGCCTGCAAAGACTTCGGATTTCAGATCCTACTTGGTACAAATTGGAGTTATAAAAATTTACAAAAGTAACCAGGAATGTATGCAGTACTTTTTTTGATACTACACTTATTAATTTGGAAATATTAACAAAATACTCGTTTATTTGATTTCAGGAAGTTTTGGATTGTTTTCAGTGGCGGTTGCGGTAGACACAGTTTACGAGTTGGTAACGCAGTTTATTCGTGTAGTGTTGTTATTCGGCTCGTCCCACACTGTTGACTCTACATAAACAAAAAGTGCAACGAAGTATGTAGTCGTTTTTGTACGGTATTGCGATATAGTTTAATGAAAAAGAATAATGCGTAAGTAAATAAAACAGGTTAAAGAAGAAAACTTCAGAAAATATATAATCACGAATATTTTTTGAAAATAACTAGATATATGTATAATATATATAATATAGTATATCGGTCATATATACTTTCTCTAAGCAGCATTATTCACTCATTCGTTGACACTGATACTCTTAAGACTGAAAAGAGTTTGCTTGCATGTCGCACTAATGAATTTATTTCATAACATACAGGACAAAATCTATAAAACTAACAAAAATCCTTTTCACGACATCGTAACATAGTTTTAACTTTCTCACGCGACGATTAATATGTCGTATATTTCATGGAAGTATTCGAATCAGTTGGTATTAGCATGAACAAGCGGCAGTAAAACGTTAACGCCTGGCTTTAAGGACCCGTGCCAGGCGGCGAGGGGTTACGTACACGACATTCTAGTGCTTCGCGATTGAGTAAGATTTGTGATGTAACGATTGTGACGAATAAATTTTAAATTGAATTATGTGGACAGGTTTGAATGAATAAGAATGTATGACAAAAATAAAATAAATTAAGTTTCAGTATCGTTTGTTAACAACTTTACAATAGTACCACAGAACCACCCTATGGACAAATGCACATGTCGTATTTTCAACGCACTGGAGACTGGCCTAAGTCTTTCTAATGGATTCAAAAAGTTGTGAACCATAGAAATGTAGTTAATTTAGGAAGGCTGAAAAGAAAACGGCAGTAATATCTTGACATCTACATCGTTTTAACGCAAGCATATGTCAAGTCTAACAAAAGTTTATAACAGAATTTATTGAATTCCTCGGTCTTGGCGCTGGCAATCTTAGCACCACCCAGGTTCTGCCATAAATATATAACGTCCGCACCCACCGGTGACACACTAGTTTACTAGAAAGGTACAAAGAAGTCCTATGGATGCAAAGTAGGCTTTGACAAAAAACTTGTATACCTTCGTTTGGTATACAAGTTTTTCAAGGTGAGAACCCTAGAGTATACATAAGCAAGCACAGACTGCGCATCGCTAGTGGCCCGATGTGCCGATCGTCAGAAAAGTTTTTGTTGTATGTACTCACTTGTTTTTCCACGCGCCGACAGACGTTTATGTGCGAAAATGTTGATAGTTCCGATATTAATAGATTAATAGAATAAATAAATGAATGTCAGTTTTTTAGATAACATAACATACCATCACGCCTGTATCCCCGAAGGGTTAGGCAGAGGTGTACCAATGTACACCCACAGTTCGCCGGTATGTTTAGGTCCCATGTAATAGGGGGCGAGCCTATTGCCACTAACCGGGCTCAAATCCAAACTCCGACCTGCTACTGAGAATTTCATAGAAAAACCCAATAACACCTTGGTCGACTTGGGAATCGAACCCAAGACCTCTAGCGTAGCAGTCGCGCTTAGAACCATTAGGCCAACGAGGCAGTTTTTAGATGCTATTATTAAATAGTGCATTCTCACTAATTTGACGTGCCCTTGAAGAAGACTTTTGTTCATACTTCTGTTCACTGTTCATTCTCCGTTGAGCCTACTTGTTAGTTTACTTATCTAAACTCTAAGGTGAGGACCCAATTTTTTTCCGTTCCGTCTCGATAGTAAAACTGGTCGTTTATATTTACGCAGAACCAGTACAGCACACGTTTCTTCAGCCACAGTTCTCTTTTACGAGCTCTGTTATAGCATCCCTCGGTACTCGACATATTTACTTTTATTACGAACCGACTCTACTCGTATTTCGTGCGATGTGATCTCGAATCCGGTGAAATTAAAATATCGAATATCGATGTGCGAATCTTCTACCGGTTTCAACTATATGGTGTACTCAGTATATAATCTCTGCCTGGGAAACATGACTTTATTTACCGAAATCTATGTTTAAAACCAAAAACAACAATATTTTTAAACTTATAATAATATTAATGTTCAAAATGATTTGTTAAATTGTTAATTTGGTATGAGTACACACTTATTTGGGTCCAATCAAGTATCACAAAATAACACAATTTAAACCAATTTTTTGCTATATTTACTAAATTATACCAATACAATATTATTTTGGACGTTTTAGGGTATTTACTGAACGTACACTTAATATATATTATTAGGTACTTTACCCAGAATTTGTACGTTATTACCGTCCACTTAAAAGATAATATCCTCTAATTGGCGGATATACTGACATGCACTTAACAATTTCGTTTATACAGGGTGTCCGGTAAATAGTCCGACAAACTGTGGTGGCTGAAACCTTAGGTCAGGTCCTATAAAATGAACACAACATATGTTCCCCGAAAAGTTACAGGTTTCGAGTTACAATCGATTTTCGGAAATTTTAGAATTTTCTACTTTGCATGAGACTTTTCCATTTTTCTTGCTGATTAATAATTTTCGTAATACTTTTTGTACATTAAATTAATCTTGAATAGTTACTCTACGCTTTAGTAAGTCTCATATTTATCTAAAAGAAGAATGTATTGACAAAAAAGCCATTCGCTTAACAATTTTCACTTTTCCTTTTTCTTACTGCTCAACTTTGAACTGCAGTGGTGAAAAATAAATGTATGTAGGAATTTTGTACAACAATCTTAAAAACTTGCTTGAATATTGGTGATTTTGGGAAGGTACAATACTTGCGTATTTTCCTTAAACAATTTGACAAAACAAGCTGCTGAAGTCTACACATGGGCTTATTTGTTGAAATATTACTAATGTAAATCTGAGGAAAAATGAGACGTAACTTAACGCGGATCGTCATTGTACAATGAAATTGGGTATTTTCTTCTCGCCATTAACCCTCTATGCCAGATTTAAACATGTTTTAGTGTAAAGTTACCTTTTCTTTCAGTACTTTCTTACTAGATGAATAGATTTTATTACACTTTATGTTTCATGCAACAACAATGAAATAGCTGGTTTTGGACGCCCAATCCATATGTATGCCCTGGTATCCTTCATTAGAGCAGAGGAGGCTCTTACTTCAGGCCCATACTGCACTTAGCACCCATTTTCCCAAACCATATTGTATCGTTCAACTTGCCTAGAATGTATTTATGAAGTGTTGGTCTTCTAAGAAACCGGTCAAGTTGGAGATGGACATGCTAACGAAGGGTTCCGTAACTTTGCAAAAAATTTAACGGAGCATTTTTTTTATTCCATATTTTCCAAATTGAAATTGGCCAAAATTATTTTGTGTACCTAGTTAGTCGCTAATAGAAATCACCTAATTTCATTTTACAATGACGATCCGCGTTAAGTTACGTCTCATTTTTCCACAGATTTACATTAGTAATATTTCAACAAATAATCCCATGTGTGTACTTCAGCAGCTTGTTTTGTCAAATTTTGTAAGGAAAATACGCAAGTATTGTACTTTCCCAAAATCACCAATATTCAAGCAAGTTTTTAAGATTGTTGTACAAAATTCCTACATACATTTATTTTTCACCACTGCAGTTCAAAGTTGAGCAGTAAGAAAAAGGAAAAGTGAAAATTGTTAAGCGAATGGTTTTTTTGTCAATACATTCTTCTTTTAGATAAATATGAGACTTACTAAAGCGTAGAGTAACTATTCCAGATTAATTTGATGTCCAAAAAGTATTACGAAAGCTATTAATCAGCAAGAAAAATGGAAAAGTCTGATGCAAGGTAGAAAATTCTAAAATTTCCGAAAATCGATTGTAACTCGAAACCTGTAACTTTTCGGGGAACATATGTTGAGTTCATTAGATAGGACCTGACCTAAGGTATCAGCCACCAAAGTTTGTCGGACTATTTACCGGACACCCTGTATATTCCGTTCAAGCTAAATACGGAACGCGCTATTATTAGCTCACGATTAATTAGGGAATTAAAGTTGTATTTATATTACTTGAATTTTCGTGATGTTTTACTATATGGAGAAAAGATACAATTCAGAGTCATTTAAAGAAAGAGGTACCTTTTGAATTCTGGACTACGACTTGGAATTCTGGACACAAAAATTGTATACGATTCCTCATAGGATGAACATATGTACATTATTGTACATATTATGTATTAAAATTTTAAGGCTCATAGCTAAAAAAACATTCAAATAAAAACTCGCTTTGTTTAAAACTAAACACAGTTTTAAGTTTGTAAAACAGTTATACCTTAACATACGTTTACATTTTTACAACAGTGTTACCATACTTTATTACTACAACACTGGTCAGTTCTTAAATCTTCACCACAAACACACAAAAAGTATAGAAGTAAATAACTGCGGCTGACATAACCCGCGAGCTTACGGTATCCGCATGGCTTACACCGACAGAGATAAGAGATAATTCGATGCGAGTAGATTAGCAACGCGACACTAAATACAGATTACACTGACGTACGGACATGGCAGGGATAAACCTTAGAGGATAGAAACAAACTACAGAGTACGCGTAGGGTATGAACCGTGAGTAGTATGAACTAGTTTCGTTATTAAATAGTATCGAAACAGAGCGAGCGGTTCTAGAAAACTATTTTGAAACCTAATATGTATTACCTTACCCGTGTAATAGTGGAGCAACCGATATCATTGCATAACCGTCTGTCGTTGCACAGAAAACAGCTAATTTCAGTAAACGTTCTACATACCTACTGCCAAAAATGAACTTAATGGTACAATAGGATTTTAGAAAAACGCGCACTCTATAGTTTTTTACTCTATGTATTTACCAAACCCACATAACGTGATCGTCTGTATTAATATATGCTATGTTCTGTTATAAGATTATTGGCTGTACTTATCTTTGGATATGATATGACGGAAAATATTTTGGCAGATGCTCGTCAATTAGAGTATTAATACAGTATAGTATAAGATCCCGTTAAGAACGACCTTCACCGAGATGCTTATTTAATGAAACGTATTTTATATTTAATTTAATATGTCAATAAATATAATGCATATGGGTTGCCTAGCAAATTTCAGTCCAGAGTATATTTAATTAATAATTAAAAAATAAAATTTTTTTTTAAACATTTCACCGGTATGATTATTAGATAAATTCTATACCAATCGAAAGTATGAAGCCCATAGAATAAGCAAACATTAGGTTGCCTATTCTTTTCCGGTCACAACTATAGGGTTGCCATAGTATCTACGAGTCTATAGTTGTGACCGGAAAAGAATAGGCAACCTAATGTTTGCTTATTCTATGGGCTTCATACTTTCGATTGGTATAGAATTTATCTAATAATCATACCGGTGAAATGTATAATTTTTTTTTTTTTTTTAATTTTCAATTAAATATACTCTGGACTGAAATTTGCTAGGCAACTCATATGTATTATATTTATTGACATATTAAATTAAATATAAAATACGTTTCATTAAATAAGCATCTCGGTGAAGGTCGGTCTTAACGGGATCTTAGACTAGTAGGAGTATTACGAATATTACGACTTATTCTGAGACTTATAGAAGAAAATTGAATTAGTTTGGAAAACACTAGTTAGTTAGTTTGGAAATTATTATGGAAGTAGGTCAGTATTGTCAACAAAAATAACAAACATTCGTATTTCAAGGTCTTATGTGTTTCTAAAATGGCACGCAAAAGGGGAGGCCTATGCCCAGCAGTGGGAGGACAAGGGCTGTGGATAATGATGATGATGATGTGTTTCTAAAGATAGAAAAAGTATGCTTTTCTAAGGCAAATCACCAACTATCTAACGCCTTAACAATAAACCAAACCCGTGATTCTCAAAAAAGCGAACCCCTAATTTAGTAAAAACAAACAAATGCAGCAACATCCGCATAGGGGCACAAATTTACGAACACTACAAACTTCAGTTGCAGCTAATAAAAACGAAACAAAGTGCACATACACAACAATAGCAGTACTGAGCAGTACCTACACTAATTTTTGTGAATAACAAGAAACAAGACCCATTGGGACAAAACGAAGCGAAATTTTAAACGGCACAACTGCTTCTGCTGTTTTTAGCAAATTTACTTTGCATGCGGATCAAACAAATAGCCCGAAAGTTTTGTGCACTAAATATATTGTAATGTTGAATGTTGCGAGTTTCTAGCCGTATCATATTCCACGTTTTGTAGTTAAGTCTTTATTAGTCAAGCATTATTAATTACGAGCAGTAATGTTAGTTAGGAGTTGTTTTGTGATAAAAACTGATGTATGTTGGTTGGGATGTTTTAATTCTGAATTTCGAATCTGTAATAATAATAATTAACAATAATATAATAACCCTCGGGGCAAGTCGTTACCTAACCCTCGGGGCAAGTCGTTACCTCATCATGAGAATAACGCAATACCTGAGGGCATATTAACTTGCTTTTTTCAACCTTGAGATATAAATAAAAACTGTATCTGAAGGTACATGTAGGAGCATACATCCGCAGGGCAGCTTGTGGCGAGCTGTTTGTGAGTAGCGACACAACGGACCTGACTGCCTCAGGGGGCCACTCCTTAGGAGGGCTCCCAGCTCTTTCTTGCCTTAACTGGCTGGCTAGAGAGGGGCCGCTAGAGCTATATGCTCGGGGGTGGAAGTGTCTAATGGCATAATAGCGAGGAAACCCGCTCCGGGCCGCTTCTGTGACCCGTGATGGCGAAATCGGGGCCGCACCGCTCGACACCCCTAGCCGCTCGCACTGGTGTTGCCCCTCGCTGCCTATCGTGGCGGCTGTTTCGGGGGGCCCATCTGGTGAGCTGGCGAGTCACCACCTGCCTATTTAATAGCATATACATGTATTGAAAGGCAGGTGCCATAGTATCCGATTTTATTTTTAATATCCAATCCACTTAACATGCACCTACCCATAACCATATTAGTTTTATCACCACAATTCAGAATAGTTCTGTAGCTACCTTAGGCCGTTCATGTCTGTTCTCGCATAGGGCAGGGATGAATGGCCTCTGGTAGATGCCCCATCCCATATTAGAGTAAAGTTCTCAACAAGGCCGCTGCGTGTTGGATCTGTATCCCCATGTAAGCCTTTCAAAGGACCGGGTCTCTTCTTCTGAAGATATCCCGTGAATATAAAGAGATAATTAATAATATTCCGGGACAACTCACACACGGTTATCTGATCCCAAGCTAAGCAGAGCTTGTGTTATGGTAACCAGGCAACTGATAAACATACTTATATATTTCTAAATACATACATATTATAGATAAATTACACCCAGACAACCAAAACAAATGATCGTGCTCATCACACAAACATTTGTCCTGGGTGGGAATCGAACCCACGACCTCCGGTGTAGCAGTCAGGGTCACTAACCACTAGACCAACAGGCCCTGTTGTGATGACATAGTAGAATAAAGTTTGCTTGTGAAACTAAAGTTTTTTAATTTGTGAGATATTTTACGTAGAATGTTCTGTTAAACACAGTTCAATTTTGAACAGAATTTAAACATTTCAGATTTTGCAGGCATCGTAAAGAAAATATCTACATGTCATTTCCGAAATAATTTTATTCTTTAAGGTACTTACTAAATAAACTACAATTATAAATATCCCAGACAATTATCTAAAAATACATTGTTATAACAAGTTGGGAGTAATTTTGCGATATTAATCGCACAGTTTTCGCAAAGATAAATACAATATACAGCGCCAAATAAATACACTCTAATTATGAGACCGCACGTACTATTAATTAATTTATGTAACTAACTAGTGTCTGCAGTAATTTCACATTACTCGTTGCACTAAGGGGTAGGCGAAGACATACAAACAAAAAAGCCAGAAGTATCATTACTTAAAAAAACAAAAGAGGGAGTTAAAAAACAAAAACGAATCAGCGTATCGGATCTTGCATTGGGCCTAAAAAACAAAAGACGTTCAGAAACAAAATCGAATCGAATTGGATCTTGCATTTCTCAGTACACTTTAAAAGAAGCCATAACTAAACAGAATAAAGCCTGGATTGCACCACCCTAAGTTCCCGTTAAATCGCCTGTTAAATCTTCAGTTAAGATGAAACCGTATTTTTAACGGACGATTTAGGACTGACATTAGATCGCGCCATTTCAACGTAAACAGCGAAGTACCGCTAAACTTCGGGACTTTAAAACCACTGCCATCGATAAACAACGAAAATACGATGGTAAAAATACACGCAACATTGCAAGCGTTTGGCACAAGAACTGTCATAAAGTTAGTCAACGAAATGCAATTGAAACTGAAAAGTATGGCTTGAAATATCATTGAAATTGAATTTTAAATTGTATGGTTATTATGAGGTTTTCTCATGGTTTCTCATCCCATAAACTGCATGAATAATGAAGTAACCTACATGAAACTAAATGTTTGTCAAAATATGGTTTTATATGGTTGTTTGTATTAAAATAAATGAGGGGCTCGTGGCTAAGTGTAAGCCGTACGGTTTGACTGATAATACAGTTTAAGCCGCGCTCGCCACGGTTGGCCCGTGGATGGGTGACCATTTATAACATACCGAGACCCCTTCGTGTTTCGGAAAGCACGTTAAACAGTAGGTCCCGGCTGTCATACATAGATCTTTGGCAGTCGTTAAGTCAATTCTGACAACCAGTCTTACTATGGGATACTGTGTTTCCCAGTAAAATGGGTTGTGGAGGTCGGATAGGCAGTCGCTCCATGCAAAATACGGTATTCAGCTGAATCTGGTAAGACTGGTAGCCGACCCCAACATAGTTGGGAAAAGGCTCGGGAGATGATGATGTTTGTATTAAAATATTTTTTTACAGTTTCTATCTAAGGCGTAAAAGTCCAACATAGATAATAGATATTATTTGAAACTTGATATCCCTAACAGTTCGCAATACCGATTCGTTCGGGTATTGATCTAAGTTACACTATTTACTTCCGCCTGCATTGTGGCTTGTATTCTATTTAAACTTTATAACAATTAATAATCTCAAATTACGACACACGCGAGTGTTGTGAATATTAAAACTAACTTGAATTAAGATGGAGAAAGATATTATGAGTTATCTTAGAGCTATTAAATGCATTTATTTTATTTATGTGCTCACAATTCTAGAATTAACTTGCAGTTGTTATAAACTTCGCATTAACTGTGCTGGTTAATGTCGCTCTTAATGGAAAAGAATAAGACATAAAAACGAATTGTGTATGATAGGACTGACTGTCACATAAAGAACCAATGTTTATAGGATCCGTCTTTGAAGTTTCTAATTCTATTTACAAAATGTAAAAGCTTATACTTAATAGATTTTAATCAAACTTTACAGGTCTCACATGACATGAGAGCTGAGAGATATAATAAAAACATTCACAGATGAAGTCGTATCAGGCTGTTTTATACAATTAAACCGCTTGTACCAATACCAATTATGTCCCATTAAAAAAAAACAAATCGTTTAACCAATCCCACCACGTCATCACAATTTATAAGCCATTCCGAACAGCTGGTGCACACCATATTTTCATTTACAGATCAACGCTCTGCCATATTGAAAACATCGCATAATAGTCGCGTGACGTCACTGAAATATGCATGACGTCACCGAGTCACAACGTCCAGCTAACAATGTATGAGGTGGTTTTCCATTATGTGACGTCATTTCAATAACGTCAGTCTAGTGTTTTTATTACGCCGGGGTGATAAACGTTGCCTGATGGATGTCTAGTTTACATATTAAAAGAATGAATGCTGTATTAAATTTGATGCAAGAAACCTTGGTAAATACGTTTCACTTATGAGGAGAGAGGTTAATGAACGTAATAGTCACAGTACTTTTGTCATATAAATTCTAGGTCTGACAAAACGACGTCGCCAAACTTTCATTTTACCAGAAGCCACCAAAATCAAAACAGTAACAAAAATGAAACAGACACAAACTCCGAAACATTAATAAATCAAGCAAAATTACATCTCTAGCGAGCGGGAGTCATACACTGTAATCTTTATTAGTGGAAACTTTTCACTCTATATTAGTCCCCCGGTCCTCGTTCGCTTAACAAATTGTTTTACAGCATACACACACGGTAAATAAAGAACGAGGTACGCAGGTTTTGGGTGAACTGTTACATGTTGAAGGTATGGCAATGATGAGGAAATGAATAAAAAGTATAGAAGTCGGTCATTTTTATTAATAACAATTTTAACCGTAAGAATGACAGCATTGTGTTGAGATTGTTATCAAACGTTGAAACTATTAACATTCCTTTTAAAAGGTACATTAAACTTTTACACCAATTACCCAAGTTACTAAATATTTTTATAGCTTAGTCAAACTACATTAACAAATTTTTGACCAAAAATTACAAAACTATTTCAAAAGGCCCAAAAGCATTTCCCAATCACAATTATCGTAAACAAAACGGGTGTATCGCAGGGCATTTTAATTTGCGAAAACAAAAGGGAAGAATGTAATTTACACAAAAATGTCATAACGCACAAAAATCCGGCTTACCTACATACACATAACAATGTATGTATGTATGTATGATCGTAGTGTGCGTATCGCAGGTCTATGTCACTGAGCCGTGCGCGCCCAGAATATTTTGCATCACGGGAAAAATTAAACGCGGCCCAACCGTTCTTCGTATTCAATTAAAAGAGTATGTAACCGGGGTGTCTACAGTTTATAGTCTGTCATATTAATTTGTTTTACATTGAAAAATACACGATTTTATTTTCTTTCGCTATATACAGGCACGAGCATAAATAAATATGATTACATATATCGAAATCACAATCAACAAAATTAGTGATAAAGTATATTGTTGAGAATCAAAAAAAAATATGTGTTTTGAAAAAGTTTAAATAGTTTTTTCGCAAAATGTATTACGATACCCATCTAAAATTGTAGAGAAAATCAATTAATAGTTGCTAAGTGAATATTATTATTTTGCTAATTAACATTAATAACGTCGCGTTCTTTTCTAGAACATCTCTAATTACTATGACTCGAGAGTTTAAAATGACTAAGCGTGTAGATTAGCCATTAAACTGAACAGGCGTTGATGTAATATGTATAACATTGTATAAGCCTGTAAGGTTTTAATTATTAATAATTTATAGCTGAATTATTTTTTAGCAAGAACATATTTCATACTGTTTTTAACCGACTTCAAAAAAGGAGGAGGTACTCAATTCGACTGTATTTTTTTTATGTTTGTTACCACAGAACTTTCGACTGGGTGAACCGATTTTGATGATTCTTTTTTTATTTGAAAGCTGGTGCTTCCGGTGTGGTCCCATTTTTGGTCCAATTTTGACAGTGAGGTCTATTAGAAATAAATGTAAGACTTATTTTGAAGTCGGTTTTTTTTTGTTAGAATTATTTATGAAAGGGTAGAAAGTTTGGCCGTAATATTTAAAACAAGCAAAATACGTAACATCATAAGAAACTATGATACAACTCGATCTTGCGTACTGCATTCGTCATCCAACAGAAATTGATATTACCTTCCCAATAATTATAGTATTACCATTAAAGTTCTTACTTCTTTGTGACCATATTAAGTATTTATGCGATTCTAAAGTACTTAAACTAATTGCAATCATTTAGAAACATTTTTTCATCGATATCTAGTAAATAAAACGTAAAGTAGACGTTACCCATAAATGGACTTATTTTTTCTAGAACATATAAATTACATATATAAATGAAAAAAAAAATGATTACCATGTTCCTAATATAAAATTACCTATTTTACTGTCGTAATTAAAATCTGTGTCAAATAAATATGTAATTTCTAAGCTCTAAACTCGTGTGGTAAATACTGCTTGTTCAAAACTCACGATTAAATGACTTTGCATGATTCCCGGTAATAAAGGCCGTGGGTTCATACCACGCGTCGTGAATTTATTTTTACACAGTGCTGGCACATATTTAAACTGATGACTCAGCGTGTGGTCCTAACCCGGACCCTACTATGGATTCACGAACGTAATCTGGTTTTATTACGTATCTCGATTATAAGTATATAATTTTAAGTTTTTTTTTAATTAATTTATTTTGAATAGTCTTGGTTTAATTTGGTCCAGCAGTTTTTCTTAAAGCCAAATTAGTCAGGTCTCAAATTGCAATGTAATATGTATCTCAAATATTACTTACTGTATTATTTATACTGTATTTATAATTTAATGGGTGGTAACCTTATAATACTTGCGAACTTTAGAATATCGATGATATATCTAATGTGTTCTATCATCTATGTGTACTACGAAGCATCAAATCGCTCACATAGTAGTCAGTCAGACTTCTACGCCGCTCGTAGCAATGTGCTACGGCGTAGCAAGTTACATGAACTTAAGTGGTTGCCGGATCACTCCGACATTGAGAAGATCTCTCAACAGTTTGAACTCGGTTCACTGAAAGATAGACGTTTAATTCACATTCCATTCTAGGAATACAAAATAAATAGAAAAATATTTAATATATCTTATGACAGAATGTTTATAAAGAAAACACTTATTTCAATTGGAATTTTACAGATTGAATTAAGGTTTACTAAAATTATTTCGTATGTATTTTCAGAAGCAAACTTTGCGAAACTAGGACAAATTATTATTTACTGAAAAAATATAAAGGAAATAAACACGTATCTTTTTATTAAATTATTATCTGCAATCTCAATATTTGTCAATATGCAAACAAAATTTCTCTATTTCTTCTTCCTTTTTTCAACAGTGACTTTACTCACTATAGTAAAGTGGCTGACAGAGCCCTTAGTAATTAGTACAACACTAGTTTTCAGTACAACAAAGAGTAACAACAGTTTCGTGTCTAACTGCACGCTTATCAACGTTGATTTACTTATCAGATCCAAATAATTAGTACCTTTTAAAAGTAATGAAATAATTGGAAAGCCACCAATTAACCTACATGAGTTGGAATATGTAAATACTTTATTTCATGTATTGTAAGGTTTTTTTATACGAAATTAAATATTCATGAGTTCGTAAATTGTAACGTGAACTTGTTTTTTTTTTACCTACTTTATGAGATATAATATAATTATGAGCTTTACTTACCTGTCCGGACAGACCTGTTGGTCTAGTAGTTAGTGACCCTGACTGCTATACCGGAGGTGGTGGGTTCGATTCCCACCCAGGACAAATCTTTGTGTGATGAGCACGATCATTTGGTCTGTGTCTGGGTGTAATTTATCTATAATATACGTATGTATTTAGAAATATATAAGTATGTTTATCAGTTGTCTGGTTACCATAACACAAGCTCTGCTTAGCTTGGGATCAGATAACTGTGTGTGAGATGTCCCGAAATATTATTATTATATTATTATTGTTACTTAGTCCTTTTATGCATTATTATAATGGATTTGACATGAATTCTTGTTCATATACTTAACTAACATATCAGACGGTAATTTTAATTCAAAATCAAATTATATATAGAGCCAAAATGTGCAAAACTATAAGATCTTAAACAAAACGACTATATTCTAATAACTTCATTCTACTGTAATCTCATAACCAACCCAGCTAATCTCACACGAAATTTCAAACGTCAACCGTTAAAACAATATACGTTCAACCCTAAACCACTTACAATAAATGTGTAGTCATCAACAATGATTCACCGAACAGCAGTAGGGTTGATATACGCTGGCTCCTCTCTAAGATACAACTACGCCAGTGACCGCAAGAGGGCGCACTGAACTCCATGATATACTGTTATTGGCCCTCGGCCCTTCGCAAAACGAATGGTCAGACACGAATCTAGATATGACTAATGGTTTATAATAAAGCTGATGGCGCAAGATAACTCGAATTAGGTCTTAGTGGAGCGACAAGTAAACAATTTTAGCCTTCTGTCGAGAGAGATAAGGTCGTTGTAAATGGTGTCGCGTTAATATCAATGTCGAGAAATATTATGAAAAGGTGTTTGTTGAAATATACTTACAAGTTGTATAAATGTAAGCACTTTAAAAAAAGACACTTTACATTGATGTCTGACGTTTTTACTATCTGCCCGTGACCATGATACCTCCTGCAAAGGTGTCAAGACGTCTGGACCTAAAATCTAAATATAAACCGCAAACAAATCCGTAAATGTAATTTTATTTTAAGGACGCTTTAAATTTGTATCATAACAGTTTTAGGTAACTACTACCAAAAATACTGCAAAACATATAAAAAAATGCATTGACGTTGAAAAAGATAACATCACATGTTAAAACTTACACACAGACACACACCTGCAATTCTACTAAAACCTCACACAATCAAACAAAACAAATGAGTTACAATAAGGCGCAGCGGTAACTATAAATAAACTCCAACAAACTTTCAAGTTGGGAATTCCGGGCGTGTTCACTAAGTGATATGCACTCTTAACTTCTAGCTCCCAGCTCGCTTCATCAGTCGACGCAGCTGCTTCAAGGCTCCACTTGAACTAAAGTGATAGAATTAAGGCGACAGTAGACGTTTTAACTAATTAGTGTCAGCTGCTTAGTACGCTAACTAAAAAAACATGTTTAACCTTTTTAGAATTGGAGAAATGTGTTTAAAATTATCTGGGTCTGTTCTCGTTGTAGCTATTTTAGGTCAAGTAATTTAAGAAGGAATCACGCTTTCTATTACTTTAGTTTACAAGAAAATGGCCCATATCTATACGCATATATCTTCTGCAAAAATTCCAAGAAATTTAAAGTAAACATATAAGTTCTGTAAAATTTTAAAGTTAGGGTAGGTACTTTTAAAGTTTAAATACAAATAGAAAAAAGGAAAAAAAAATACTTCAAACAGGACTCCAACCCGCTTGGTTACTTGATCAAAATACGTGGTAACAATGTGGCCACGTACTTTGATATGCCACTGTAAAATGAAAGTTAGTTTTAAACGCTTTTCGTTTTTGTCTCCCCGTAAAACGTTGGCATTATGTTCAAACCCAAGTGTTGTTTAATTTATTTATTGTTTTAAAATTCCTTTCAAGTATGTTTTCTTCATAACACTTGGCAACAGTTCTTAGAGCTTTGTAAAACTTTACGTTTCTTAGCGTTGACAATTGACATATTTTTTGTTTGTTCTGCGATAAATTTTAATTAAGTCAATGTTTACGGGTAAGTATAAAAGTTGTTGTTTATGTTAAGGGTCTTAAGGGCGAATGGACGGTGTCACCTTTAAACATGTTCGTACGATTTGCTTATTAAGATAATGTAAATGTAAACAAGTTTATAAGATTTCGTGTTGAGTTTGAAGTTACGTTAATAATAGATGTAATTTGTTTGTAATGTCTGTCTTGTCTTGTAATAAAAAAATATCGCATTTATAAAAAACTGTATTTTCTGCGCTAACTGCTGGTTTTGTAAGTTGTTTTATTTATGTTTTTTTTTTATTTGCTTGTTTACTTCGCTTGGTTTAAATTAAGTACCTAAGAGCTCTAGCTCTACAAACTAGATTTCATTTTGAACAAAATTAGTTTTTTATTACTTGTATTTCAACCAAATTAAATTATATAAGCTCTGCTATACCTACATAACAACCACACATACTTAATTACCCTTTAAAGAAATAAAAACAAGCAAACATCTTGAAAATAAATGATGTAACCAGTAACTGTTATCATTTACCCCTTAGACACTTATCTTTAATCTAAACTCGCATCTTTCAAAGACCAGCCATTAAAATAAAGCTAACTTTTATATCTACACCATACATTGTCGAGCAACAAACACGAAATTGAAACTTGAGATCAAACGCGAATCAAAATAGTTTTAACTAAAACAACAATGTAGTTTTACTGCGAAAGCTCTCGCGTTCATTTAATTGAAACTACGCTACTTTCGCTTTACTATATTAATTTGTATATACATACAAATTGTATGCTGTGAGTTGTAGAATGTAGCAGCAATAACGTAACTTCAAGACGTCATGACGTCAGCTGTTTCAATTTCAATTAAATACTATTGAAACTCATCCACTTTCAGTCAATTTGCAAATCGCCTGATATTTTGGCTAACTAAAATATTTAACTTAATGCACTTTTTTTCGTCTAATGTTAAAGCTACAGTTTTTAATTGACTACTGTAAATTTTTGAATCTTAAGATTAATAAAGGAGAATGGAAGAACCATATGGCACGTTAATTAACTTAAGTTATAGCTAAAATCTGTTAAAAGAAAGTACAAATAAAAAATATCTAAGGCTATGTCCCCACAACATAAACAAAAATCGACGGATTTCACGAGAAAGTTCTGTCGACATATTACTGTATACAAAGTGTACATAACACATAATCAGTACAAGTTCAAATAGTATTAACTAACTGCTCGTTACCTCAAGCAAATAGAATCTGCACCGCTGCCGAGGAACGCGTTGCGACTAATTGATCAGCTAATTTGTGGATCGCAGGTGTGCAGCCGCCTTTATGAATTACAAATAGCTATATAGTTAATATCCATTAGAGGAATCGAAGGCAGTGCTTACGTATTCGTGTTGCGGTAATTTATCAAATGTTGGTTTGAGTTGACTGGAAGTGTTTAATATTTATACTTATAATCTAGGATTTGAGCTAGGTATGATCGCGGACACCTAGTAATCTTTAAAAAAATCTTGCTATTGAGCATGTATGATTAAAACAGTTGTTGACTCTGAATGTACTGTAAAACTTTATGAAACAAAATACCGCTTAGACCTAGCTGTGGGTCTGGTACAGGTGTACCAGACCCACAGCTAGGTCAAAGCCTCTTCCGATATAGAGAGAAAAATATTTAAATGTCTACAAAGTTCACAGGTTTCCAAAAAAATCCAACAGTATAAGTATTTCCCAACAGACTAATTAATAAGCGTATAATAAAAAGATATAATAAATAAGTACAGTATCAAATACTACTTAAATATTTATTAAATAAAACTATCTTCCAGCTATTTCTTAGATAGTAATAGCGCAGCTGTAAATTGTGCGCTGTAAAGTTTTATAGCCCTCAATTTAACTAGCTAGTATTTTACAGCGAGATCTTTATATTCCTTAACTAACACTTAGCTAGTGAGCTAAGAACTTTGAGTTAACGTCTTATGTAACCACTCGACGCTTTGTTTAAGTTTCAGTAGTTTTCTTAAAGCTTAATCTCCGCTATTGATGAATTAATTATTACAAGACTAGATATTTCGTTGATTAATCTGAATAAGAAAGTTAAAATTCGATTTTTTATTATTCATTATAACGGATTGATTGCTTTAAATTACTATTAGTATTTTTTCTTTATTTTATTAACGTAGTTTTATTGCGTTGTTGACGCATATATTTAACCAATAATGTACAAATAATTGTAACAATTTAGTTTTTTAGAAGAGTAACCTATGAAGTTTCTTGCCGGCTCTTCTCCATAGGAAGACACTTTGGAACCGAGCAACTATAGTCAGTAGATTTAACGTAACGTTTCTTGAGCGCCTTTTTTATTTGGTTTATAAGAAATAAAAACATTTTGATTTTTTGATTTTGAACGTTCCTTGTCTGGTACACGATAGTTTAAAAAACACAATAATTTAAATATGCAGATCACCTACCACCTCAAAAAAAAACATTTTGATTGATAAAATTATCTATGACAATTTCTGTAGCAATAGGAATAAGGAAACAAGACACTTGAAATATTCTTTTAAAATACTATAATAATTAAACAATCGAAGCAAACAGGCTATCGGCTTACGACAACTAAACTCAGACCTAAAACTGTACACTACACGCAAAAGAAAGTATACACCGTCCCCTACCAATTGCCTCGAATCAAATTCCGGGATTCCATTCGTGCTAGTGTTTATCACCTGCCCGAGGCGTTTCGGCCGCCGACAAAATAATTTCACCAAATGACGTTTAGGCGCGAAAACGACGGAAAACGTCGGTAATTGCCCTCTCGCGATATAAATTGGCTGAGTGTGTTACCGGCAGTGGGAAGGGCTGAACATTCTACTAAGAATACTCGATTTAAAAAGTATAAAATGTTTTTTTTATAAACTGAAAACACATTTAAAACATTATGAAATTCAATAGTTACCTGATGTTTGTTCATAATGTTTTTTACTGACCCCACAGTCAGTGTGCCCAATAAACTACACGGCAAAACAAATTAAAAAAAAAAATAACTTTGATTCAAATATAAAAAGTGTTTTTTTTTTCACTCTTTTTTATCTTTTGCTTTAGCGGTCTGCAGCGACAGACTAGAATTTAAAAAAAAAATCATCACTTACACAAAGGTTTTCTCGCCTAGCCATACAGAAAAAATACGGGATTGAGGTCACAAAAACATTCAGTGATTATAAATATTTCGTACATTCGTGATTGATGATCGCAACAATTTCAATGAACTCCGCTTTCCGAGTGGAACGCAGGTGACAATTTTTGCAATGACACCACCATTTTTAAATTTCTCTTTATCTGAAATTGAATGAAACCTTTATGAAGCAGGATATCCGACATCACTCGTCAATGCATAAAATCCACTGAAATTATAGTTATTTATTCATGCGTGAGGTATTAACGGGTAAATTATGAACGAATCTTACGAAATATCACTCGGTTCACATTTAAATAAGCTTGCTTTATATTAATGGGCAGTTTAAAATGTAAGACTTTACATCCGTTTTTTATTTACCAATATATTTAAATTCGTGATTTATCCTTTATGCGTGCTTAATTTATATATTAAGAAAGAGAAAACATTACATTAGCATATTATCAATTAAAAAAAAAAAGATTCCCAATTAAAATAACATCCAAAAAACCACAATTCTTTGCAAAACACAGCACTGTAAAGAAAAAGAAAAGTAAGTAAGTATAAGACTGTTCACCAATGTAGAACCAGAAGAAAGCAATTATTAACCTAGATGCTAGCCGCTATAAAATCTAAATACCTAGTCTTAAAGGCGGCAGAAGTCGTAAAATAATATATCTTTTTTTTCTTATTGGTCTTCGAGTTCCAATAGTAGCAATGTTTAGTAGCACTCCTGCAAATGAGGTTTGTGGATGAAGCAGGGGCGGTGCTTCGCGCAATTACCGCGCACCGGCGCACTATGGGAGGAATCGGCATTTTCCATCTCATAAATGGTTAGGACAAAAGTCGTGTTACTGAAACCGTATTGATTGTTTTACATTCTTGAATGATAGGGCTATCTGATATGATAGTAAAAAAAAATTAAAAAAATGGTTTAGTTACATAAAATTACACCCAAACTTTAGACTTTAATAATTTCATATTAACTAAACTTTTCATTATGGAATTTCAATTTAATATATTTTCTATGTTTTATAAGCAAATATATGAGTATTATACATTTTTAGATTGCTCCAGATTTCTAGTTTACAAATTCGTTACGTTTTTATGAGAAATATGTTTTTCTATTCTTTTATTGAATTTTTAAATGACTTAAGGAAATTTTCCGTCTTTAAAATTTTCAACTTGAGGTTTCATTGTTACCGATGGCTGCCGATGTTGAGTTAATGACATTTTAAGATACCTTACCTATTCAGAAATACAGGGAAATAAAAAAACCTGTGTCATTACTGCGCCATTTTGAGCTAGAAGCCAAAATGTCGGCCGAAAAATATTTTTACCAGATTTTTTTTTTTTCGGTTGCTGTTTTAACCACACATTATGATAAAAAAATGTTGCATAGATCTTATCTATTGTGGTAATTATAACCAATATTGGTGTGAGAGTTCTTATCAATTTTCTCATTGGTTTTGCACAAGTTACTAAAACTAGGGTCCTATAAATACTCGAGTTTTCATCGTGTTCATCAAAGTGTCCAGATACCTTCCTTCAGTAACTGTAAATATGCTGAAAAAGTTTAAAATTAGTAAATTCGTTTGTTTTCGACGCGATATATGTGATTCTTCCAAAACTATCAATGTTCTGCAGAAATCACAGGTGTCGATGAAGAGTTGATCAAAAGATTATATATAATTCTGCAAACCATGTCATCGGGATTTTCTATAGACGCTATAAAGTTTGGTGAATATACGCTTGGGACTGCACAATTATATGTGAATAAATATAACTGGTACTATATGCCATCTTCAGGCCTCAAAATTCTTAAACATGGTGCCAAAATAATCGAGCATTTTGCAGTTTTGCCAATAGGCTAATTATCTGAAGCTGCTCAAGAGGCTTGCAATAAAGACTATAAGAAAATCGGTTACATAACGCTCGAAAGTGCTCCAGGTCAGCCACAATGGAAGACGTTCTACACATACTGTTATATACTTCTGATCCCTATATATCTAGTTAAATATATAATATATCTAGCTTAAATAAATCAAGTACTATGATACCAAAATAACTATTTAACGAAGCTAAGGAGCTTTTAATATTGACAAGTGATGAGTAGATTAATGTTTATTTTTTTATGGATATATAATTTTTTTTTACCATAAAATTATGTAATTACGTAGTTATTAACCTGTTTATCATTTCAATTTAAGCTAATGTAAGCAAATAAATCATAATAATAATTTAATTTAATTATTGTGTGAAAATTGTCTATATCTTATGTTTGTCATCGTTTTACTAAATAAATATAGTTATTAAATTAGCATTGTTTTAATAATCTACTAGCATATGTATTCAGCAATACGTACACAAAATTTCAACTAAAAATGTACAGAAACAAAAAAGTTACAGATTTTTGAGATGGAACGCACAGTTTGGTCCCATAGTGCGGCGGGGCGCCGCACTGCACAGGAATTTATGGGCGGCGCGTGTCATCGCCATTTTACTCAATAACACGAAAAAATTGAATAACAGGGACAGGTAGGCCAGTTACGTTGGTGTTAACGGTAATTAAAAATACCAACCTTTGTGTACATTTTTTACCAACCATTGTACAAACGTATTGATGATTTAATCGTATTTACAATTGTCCTGTGGAGTAACTCAAAGCCTGCGCTCAGCGAAAAATCTCTACAAAATAATCGTATAATAATATATTTTTTTTAAATATACGTCGGAGGAAAATATTATTTGTTTACTTTTTAATCACTTTGATATTAATCTTCTTTCATTTTATTTGATTCCTTATTTTTCTGTAATTTAAAAACAGAATTACATTATTTTGTGAATTTCGTAATGACCAATCAGAGCAGACCGCGTGCCTCGAGCGGGGTCGAGGCGCCATCTTTACTATGGCGAGTTGAACAGTTTGTGTGACACTTTTGGGTGTGAGCGACAGGTCGAGGTGGACCTTGGAAAAATAGAAGGTTAAAGTTATGTCGGTGTCCTGAACCAGTCTTAAAGATTAATTGTAATTTTGCAATAGCGTTGAAATATTGTTCTAATCTAATTAAAGGTGTGAAATTGTGACTATTGTTTTGTTTTGTGCTCGCATTTTACCCAATGGCGCCCACTAAACCTGTAACCACTAATGACGATGTCGATGAGAATCATGCTTCTCCGACATAATACAGCATTTATTTCGTCATTGTATCATGGGTCAGTTTGAACTCATTTTTCAACATTTTCCAATAGCAATGAGGTACGTTTTATATGAACGCTTTTGAGCTTCCTATATTTTATTTTAATCACGATAAATAAGTCCAAACCGAGTGCGACAAAAGTATCTTAAAATGTTCTCAAGAAATGTTTAAAAAATATTTTTCCATTCAAAGCAACATGAATTTTATAAAAATACTAATCACGTAAGCCTTTTGCTAATTTTACTGACGTAAAAAAACACACCTCTCATTGGCTAAGCGATGGCAAGGTGGCCCCGTATATTAGGTTTTCATTTTCAGGTCGGGTTAAGCAATATTAGGTTACTATAAAAGTCTTGCAACTCTTTAAATACAACATTTTTATCGGAAACTTCAAACAAGCATTACTTGAGCTACTGATTTTTGATGGAAACGTGACCATTTACATACGCTGCAGCAAGCATATTTAATTTCAACCAAGTTTCTTTACGTTTAATTAAAAATCTCATGTTTAATTAAGTATCCTACATCAGAATAGTGTAAAAATGCTGACAACGTTTTTTTTAATATGGAGAGGTGAATTAAATAAAGTCATTAACTATAATCCAGCCTATAAACGTCCCACTGCTGGGCACAGGCCTCTTCCCATATAGAGAAGGCACGAGCATTGATCACCACGCTTGCTCTCTGCGGATTGGCGATTTCAGATCCCAAATTTTGGAATCCAGGTTTCCTCACGATGTTTTCCTTCACCGTTTGTCAGTAGTGTCTTAGAATAATTAAGAAAGTACATATAACTTTGAAAAAGCCACATTGGTACTTGCCTGGGTTCGAACCTGCAACCTTGTGCATACAAATCCGTTCATTGAACCGCTAGGCCACCACGACATTCACCACAAGTCATTAACTAGTTAACTTATTTTAAGGTTCCTAGGAATATGAATACGAAAGTCTCCGCAAACGAAATGCTAAGGAATAAAGTGTTTTAACCCTAAAATACGCGTTCATACGTTAGGTCTGAAGTTATTATGACAAGTTATTTGTGGGGCTTACCCATCCCACTTGCAGTCATATAAAGTCGCTGAGCGGGAATTTACGAGAGGACTGCTCGTGGCATTTTTGAGTTAATTCACCAACAAAATTATTTATATTCATGAGATAGTGGGATGCTCCCATTTCCAGTTTTGTACGTGTTTTTAAAACTATTAGGGTGCAATAAATTTTGTGGATATTTTGTCAGATATGGAGAGAAAAGTTTAGGTATATGAAAATAATATAAACAATAAGAAGCGTCAAGGTTTATCAAGTCTCACTAAGAGTATAGATAACCCATTTTACAAAAAAAAATAATGAGATAAAAAAGAATGAAAATCAATACGCAATAAATAAAAAATAAAAAATATGTAGTAAAAAGTTTTCTTCAACATATTTCCTATTACAGTTTAGTATAGCCTTTCTTCGAAACTATACCTGTTTCATATTAAAATTGAATAGTTTAATATTCTTACAAAAACGTATTTCAAAAGTAGTTTTCGGTTATTTTAACCTATCGTCGGGGCGAAAATTCTTACCCACCCTCTTTTCTGCAATATCGCTTGACCTCGTGCTGCTATTAAAATCCCTGTACATTTTGCTAAATTCTTTGTCAAATTGAATGGAAAACCGGCGACCACGTCTCGTGGTATGTCGATTAAAAGCTATAGATAGTGTTTTGTTATTAATTTTTAATAAAGAATAGGGAGAAAGGCCTTTGTGACAAAATGGTCAAAAATGGCTACACATTTTTTTTAAGTTATAACATAACATACCATCTCACCTGTATCCCTGAAGGGTTAGGCAGAGGTGTACCAATGTACACCCACAGTTCGCCGGTATGTTTAGGTCCCATGTAATAGAGGGCGAGCCTATTGCCACTAACCGGGCACAAATCCAAACCGACCTGCTACTGAGAATTTCATAGAAAAACCCAATAACTCCTTGGTCGACTTGGGAATCGAACCCAAGACCTCTAGCGTAGCAGTCGCGCTTAGAACCACTAGGCCAACGAGGCAGTTAAGTTAGTAGTAGCTAGTTAGTTTTTAAGTTATCATCTTGTTTATGTCTATTTATATTTTTAAATCATTACAATGCTTATATGATAGGATCCACGAAAACAACTTAGGACTAGCTGTTAATGACAATACTAAATGTCAACGAAACATGCTAATAACATAGCTACTTCATGTAGAGCCATAACCCAATAACATTCTTGGACAATCAACGAGTTTATAGCATTACGTCACACTAAGTATAGTCCATTGCACTTTGTGTGTACACAATATAGTGAGGCGAATATTCAAAACTGCCTCGTTGGCCTAGTGGTGCTAAGCGCGACTGCTACGCTAGAGGTCTTGGGTTCGATTCCCAAGTCGACCATGGTGTTATTGGGTTTTTCTATGAAATTCTCAGTAGCAGGTCGGAGTTTGGATTTGTGCCCGGTTAGTGGCAATAGGCTCGCCCCCTATTACATGACACCTAAACATACCGGCGAACTGTGGGTGTACATTGGTACACCTCTGCCTAACCCTTCGGGGATACAGGCGTGATGGTATGTTATGTATGTTATGTTATGTAAATATTCTTGACACCTTTCAAAGTCGAAAGTGGTGTGAGCAATTTTTACTATTTACCCAATACTTATATTTTTTTGTATAACATTATTTATTAGTACTTTTGATCTTATAAATTACTACTAACTCTTTATAACAGTCCTTTCGAACTTCACCGAAAATAACCTCAAATAGAAAAATTTCATGAGCAATCTGAAATACGTTCCGGTTCTCTGTTCCTAAAAAAAGAAAGAAGAAATCCTAGCTTTTACAATTGTATTTTATAAATTACTTACACAATTACACTTTCCAAATCTAATTCAAAGCAACACAAAGCATCGCAATTCGCATCACTATTCGATAAACAGAGCGCGCGTGTCGCAGGTTCGTTCGACGAGTGGAATCGAATCGGTACAGTACATTTGGCAAACATTGAATTAGCATATTGTATCCACGCCCGGCGTGCGTTCCATCCGATTATATTATCCGTCCCCGATTATAACCTGTTCGCAGACAGATTGAATGTTCGATTACTGTTTGACAGACTCATGTTTGGTTTATCGATTTTCTGAGACTATCAAATCGTTTCGTTTTGTTACCGCTGTGAATTTAGTTTGAAAATCGAATGCCTATGTGGCGTGTCACACAAAATGTTGCTTTTGTTTTATTTTGATAGCGTTAACCTTTTTACACGTGGCCACTAAACTACTTGCTCATATTTATGTTACATTTTTAAAACATAATAATAATATGGAAATGGAAATAGTGGGTAAGTAATTTTTCTCAGTAAATCTCTTTAAAGGTAAAATGAGAATAAGTACCTTAAGGCTTTTAGTCGAAAAAATACTAAAACTCACCTACTCTTATGAGATGCCAAACATTTCCAAGAAGTCAATGATGTTAAGTAATAAAGTCTGAAAGCCTACCCACACCGACTGTTATTAGATTGTTATAGTGTAACTGCTGTATTCTGAGAAAACCTAGACAGGCGCGCATAGGAGGCCTATTACAGACTTTGACGTAAGCAAGACTAAAAAAAGAGGCTGAGAGTACTATTATTTACTTAATCTTACAACTAACTCAAGGCTTAAATTTTTTACAAAAGTGTAAATAAATATATCTCAATGGCAGACGAAATTAGTTTCAAGCACTTAACTCTAAATTCAGGCACTTTATCTAATGAATCGATAACTGTAAATTAAGTTTTAAATGGTCGTGTAACCGTGTAAGCTAACTTGCTTATGAAATGTTCCTTATTTCTAAGTACTTCGAACTAAAATAAAATATAGATTTTACTTCTTAACACGTATGCGAATGTAACATTCGCTCAGACAAGGTAAGGTTTAGTTATTTAGGATACCAAAATATTTACCGTAAATAAAGGTAAACTAACATGGTAAACGAAGTATCCATTGGCAACGAATTCTAAAACCCGAAGCAGAACCAAACACTTGAGCACGTTCAATCGAAACGTTTTATTTAAACGACTTACATTTTTATCTCCCCTATAAAGATGTTGCACTATACAAGTTTATACAAGTAGAGCGATAAACTTTAGCCGTTTAGTCATCCTTAGCCGGATTTCCTTAGTATATAAATTGAACGAACTAAGTACTTCTAGAACATTCTAAGGCCGTTTACACACGAGGTCACACAAATCTCCGATAACGAACAACTTTAGTCTTCAACGACGCGTGCCTTTGTACGATCTACGAGGCTACGAGTTTATAGCAATAGTTGCTTGGATACTAAAATCGTCGGATATCTGAAACTTGTGTCGCGTATTGCCTCGTGTATAAACAGCCTAAGGTGCGAATTACTCAGGTCTCTACGCCCGTGTTCTATATTAAGTGCACTCTTAAAAGATTTGTCGGATTATTTTATGTAAAAGGTTTAGTTTAGAATTCTGGACCGATTTTAGTTTAAATGTGTAAAAGATTCTGTAACTTTTAGCATCGCTTTATATGGGATCTATTAGAAACATTTTGTGATCTCTATGCTGAGAGTCAAGTTGTAGGAACGACCAAGTATTTTAACTATGCCTCAACTATCAGACGAGTCATGGCGACCAGGTAAATAGGTGAATTGTTTTCATGTAAATTCTAAACATGAATATTAATAGTACGAATTATTTATACGAATACTAAATAATTTTAGTTTTCGAGTGTGTAATGAATTAGGGAAAGTTAAGGAAAACTCGGACCATAAGCTACGAAATGACGTCTAGGTAACAAATACAAAATACGTCAAAACAGCAGTCTTATTTAACAGTAAAAATAATCAAGAAAATAGTGTACTACCTAAGTATTTGTTGTTCTAAAGTACGTACAACCATCTTATTAGTTTTATTTCTGAGATTGTTATTTCTTGTAGCTATGTACGTTGCGCTGCCCCCTTAGTACATAAGCTGCTAAAAGACTTCCATTTGACTTGCTGTGTAATTGTAAATGGAATTATATTTTGCTAAGGGCTACACAGCAACAATATAGATAAAGCCAGTATGGTTATATGGCTTCATTTATCTATTAAGGATGGCATGTAAACAGCGCACCATAACTTCATTTGCCGGAGTCGGCTCGACGTGGTTTGATTAAAATTTATCGACCTAAATTCTCATTTGTTTGGCCCTTTGTTCATGTTACCCGTCTATAGTCTATAGTAACATGGACAAATTATTTCTAATTCGCTCTTCCCAACAATGTATATTTAGGTATCGTATCAATCCTTTCGGTTAGGTATACAATATATTGGCATTATCCGTTTCGATGACGCGACTTTATGTATGTATTCTACTATTGCGCTATTTTAATAAGCTAAGGGCCTGAAATGTATGATTAGTCAACATCCTCGTTGCCTAAAATTCCTAGGCATTCATGCAGTATTTATGCTAGCCTGAAGGAAAACAGGAATGGAACCTATAATAAAAAATCTGGATTATCTAACCAATAACCAAGGGCAATGTAAATGAAGGTGTAAATGAAAATGCAAGGTATATGATAATACCTTTTTATTTTCTCTGTACATTGATCCTAAATTAGAATAGTAATGCTAGAATCATTAAAAAGCAAATGACTATCGCCATGTCTTCAATTTAGTTTCTTCAAAATAGAGGCCTTGTACAAAGTTAGGCCCGAGCCTGAGACAAGCTAATGCCGTTATTCAAGCCAAGGTATTGAGGTTGTAGGAAATAATCAGACTATCCCGTCGGCGTGTAGCTAAGTGCTTACCTTTGTTCAGGTCTACACCCATCTGCCGGTAGTTGTACGACGCTAAATGCATCTTGAATACTAGAGGTATGCCAGGAACTGTGTTTCTTTACTTCGACAAGGAAATTTTGTTATTTGATACAACTTTATGTATAAAAATGGTACACATTTTTGTGTTGCTCAGACATCAAAAATACTTGTATGATGTGTAAATTGAAGTGAATGGAATAAAATAAAGTATGACTCTTAGAACTAACGCTAAGCTAAAATCCAAATAGCAATCTGTCAAACTATATGTTACATATACAATGCGCCAAAAAAATAGTAACTATAAAACTATAAATCGGCGCGTACGTTGGAGTATATAATGATAATATAACGCGAAAGTCCCGTACATATCGATAAGTAAGAGGAGGAAAGCCCTAATCTGCTGACGGCTTTTAATAATGCGATATAGATAAGAATATACACGAGGCAGTAGCCATGTTGTTTTATACTGACCACTTGTTCAGCATTTCTTGAGAGGCAGCTAACACGCTGACTACAGTATTTGGCACAGCTGCTGTGTACGACATAATTATGCTAATTATAAAGCTATGTATTTATACTACGTATCAGACAAGTTTGTTTAAGCGTTATCTGACTATACATTTAACAGGTTTTTGGTACTTGCACACCATATAAAAATCAGATTGTTATTTTAGTTAGACCGAATGTATTAATTTAATGCAATGGGACTGTTAAGTATTTTA
The DNA here is from genome assembly GCA_905475315.1 of Autographa pulchrina. NCBI lineage: Eukaryota > Metazoa > Arthropoda > Insecta > Lepidoptera > Noctuidae > Autographa > Autographa pulchrina. The sequence continues at coordinate 11,504,003 of FR997771.1, read as the reverse complement.
ATAATAACCCTATTCATTCCGATTCATTTTACTTGTAAATTAAACTCAACAAGTCAGATTTTATTATAAAAATCTTCAGTATAAAACAATTTCATAAGCCATAATATTTCCTTAAGATTTTCCTGCTAAATTGGGTTATAATGAAATTGAAATTAGGCTAACACACTCGGAAAACACATATTATAAGGAAAGTCGAGTTTTTATAAACGATTATCGCAGTCGCGCCCCACACCCTTGTTACGAAGCTAATATTGCTTCTTATTAAATAAGGAGGTTATAATAGAGGTTTACTTCATTTGTGTTGTACTAATTTTAACCTTATTATATAATCTGTTTTCGAAGCTAAATAACTCTTCCGTATCGTCAATAAGTATCTTAGTATAATAACATAATTTGTAAATATTTCTAATACCGGAACTTCTGACGGAAAAATTCTTAAGCTTAAATTAACTTAGGGAACCAGCAAATGTTATAAATTATCGTTCAAATATTTTACGAGCACTACTGCCGGCCTCGTTCACTTAACTCAAAATAATGCGCATCACAACCCCATAGAATAAATAAACACCCTAAACAAAACAAAATAAGTTCTATTACAACTCGACAAAGTTCATAATCAAACGAGACCCCTACTAAAGTTAAATAAGCAAACATAATTTCGAAAGCTAAATAATAAAGAACTGCTTTGTTCCATTAGGGGCTCGTGACGTCGGGGCTGTTCCGACACGCACTAAGCTAGAAAAGTCCGAGTCGTTCATTGAACAAACTTCCAAAGTGCGAAAGGAACCCTTTCTTGCGAATATTTACCGAGCCATCGCATGAGATTTGTCAAAGAAAACTCGCGAGCTGTACAAATAGAAGAGGTGCGGGAACGAATCAACTTGAGATAAATAGAAAGGATTGTTTTTGTGCATTCCACTTGTACAATGTTGCGTGACGGGAACAATGTGTGCTCGGTTTATTTGTTCACATGTTTGAATTTTTTCCGTTATGTATTAAACACGAATGCGCACGTTTTCTTCAATATCGAGCGGATTGTTTGAAATGGAACCTTACGGCGATCCGCTCGCTTTTAAGGACGGTTTCTTATTTCTCGTTTTGGATTCGGACATCAATCTGTTCGGTAACAATGCTAGACGGTTTTTGCACGGCACAGTAGCTCAGAGGCACATGCGGGTATTCTCCGGGCGATCATCGACTACGTATGATACTTCCTGTAAAACTCATCAATCGTCGCTCAAATCGAGATTGAAGTGCAGAAAAAATCTAACGGTCTGTGTAGCTGTGTGCTTCAAGCAATTTGATCGAGGATTTTGCAATCCGGCACGATATCTCACAAAAGTCTGATAGTAAATTAATTTACCTTTGTATCGAAAACACGTTTTACCATATTCAAATATGGAGTCCATGTAACATTTTTTTCTCTTTAAGAAAACACAAACCGCACATTTTCTTCTGTATCGTGGGCGGTGGGTGGATTAATTCCAGTCGCCATGATGAAAAAACTCATTATCGAAATCAAAGCAATCATACAAAAAGAATTCTTATTTTTACAGTTACTTTCATTTAAATAACACACAAAGCGTACACAAGCAAAGTCTAATTATCTGATCATCCAAGAACATCGGTATGTTTTTACGCCTTTGTGTTTGCAACATTATTTTAAGTAGTATATTTTTTCTTTACTTCAAAGAAAAGTAAAATATTGCGCTAATTTTACGAGTAGGTTTTTTTTCATTTATTGGAATCTTGGTGGTAGAAAGAGTGAAGACTATGTGTTTAGGGCAACTGGTCAATTCGAACAAATTTGTTCACTTCCATATTGTTTATTATTAAATTTAATTATTAATTTAACATAATTTTATTTAATTATTAAATTATTAAATTATCAGTTAGCACTACAGCAGAAGCTATGGGTATGATTTAGTTAAATATGAAAAAAAACCGACAATGAAGAAAATCGACATAAAAGAGGAAGTTAAATCTAAGAACTAATCGCTATCTGTAGGACCACGCCTCTAAGAGGTTAAGAATGTAAATGTTTGAGGTAAGTTACGAAGCGTATCCGGTACTCTTTGGCTCTCGATACCAAAATATGAACTAAGTTTTAATTATTAGCTCCCATCCGTGTATCTTGTATGTTATATTTGTTTCAAGTCTTCATGAAACAACTTAATCTAGTAAGTTTATAGACGGGTAAATATAAACATTTGGAGGAGCTAAACGAGTTTTAATTTTAGCACATATTTCACAAAATGAGCTAGTTCATTTTATAGAAGACTAGCTGATCCCCGCGACTTCGTCCGCGTCAATTTCTGTTATTATGACCGCGATTATAAAGTTTAAAAAAAAAGTATTTCTGCGTAAATGATAATTTTAGTTAATATTATGTTGATAAAACTCTGTAGCAAATAATTGGCAATAATGCATTAATTTCGACCAAATGATTACCTTAAAAAAGGTTATAGTGAGTCAATCTTAAAAGATAGACATATACTGTCGGAGAATTTTTTTTAGATCATTTAAAGAGGAACAATTCTTTCATACATATATTTTGGGTAACTCGAACCGTTTACGCAGCGCACGCAACGGAAGCTTTCAAGTATGAATATTTTTCCCCGTTTTTGTGACATTTTTCACTGCTGCTTAGCTCCTATTGGTCGCAGCGTAATGTTATATATCCTAAAGCCTTCCTCGATAAATGGACTATCTAACACAAAAAGATTTTTTCAATTCTAACCAGTAGTTCCTGAGATTAGCGCGTTCAACCAAACAAACAAACAAACAAACAAACAAACTCTTCAGCTTTATAATATTATTAGTATAGATAATAACGTCGAACTAAAAGAAACCCTGAAAAGGTAAATATAAATTATGTCCTAAATTTATATCAAATTAATTTAATTTTTAACACAACCCAACTTCGAACATAGAATATACTTTGAATCTTCCAGGTTTACCGACAAGCATTTAACAGGTTAAACATTGTCTCATTGGTTAAAAGCCCATGTCAGAGCGAAACACGGCAATAGGGATGATGACTAATTTTTATTTTTATGTCCATCTTTTAGATAAGAAAAAAATATTAGACACGTATTTTTTGTTTAGTCCCGTAAACAAAGAATTACGAAGATACAGCGAGTACAATTCTTGCGTGACGTCACGTTTGAGTACAAATTGTACCTAGCCGTGACGTCACAAGCCCCCACTCCTGAACTTTACAGCGGTTTATCTTCGTATTTTGCAATTTATTTGAGAAAAGAAAAAATATGTGTCTATTATATTTTGATTATCTAAATGGTGGACTAAATAAATTTTGACTTTTCATACCTAGTCATCTACCCTATTGTCTGAATGTAGTCTGAGTATAAGTATGATCACGATCGTGAAGGGCGGTCCTAGCCCTGCCGCTTGCCGCGCGCCGCTCGCCGCTCGCGGGTCCGCGACTGTCCACAGCGCTATCTCCCCAACTTTTCTCGTTTAAACTTATTCCCTTTATCTGAGAGTGGCCGACGTGGGCCCGCTTCGACTTATCGCCCTGTTTTATTAAATTACTTGATAATTTCAATCCCTGACGTCTCGCGTGGCTTGTTTATTCTTTAAAAGTTTTTTTGTTGTGTTTTCGAATGTTTTCAATGATATAAAATGTTGACAATTTATAACAAGGAAATTGTTTTTCTTTTCGTAAACAAGTGCAGCAGCTTTTTCTGTTTTGAAATACGAAGTTCTATTCAGCATAATAACGACTAATGATGGTCAGCAATATCAAACTAAGAACTAAGAACATATTTCCTATTATAGCGCAGTATGTAGGCACTAATTACACAATTTTGATAGTTTCGTCTAACAAAGCTTGTGGACTAAATCTGAAAGCAACATTCTACAATTATGGGTAAATACCCAAATTTTAGAACATTGTACACACGTTAATAGACACCAATTTAGCACCAAGAAAAAATACCCATTTAGCACTAAAATAATACGAGTAAAACAGAACTGTTTCTAAAATGCATATTTCTCTGTCTCCAATTTAACAACATAGTATTTTCCTTTCCTTACCAAAACCATTAAAACAGCTTCATATTCCAAATTGCTTACAAGAAATCTTGAAGAAAAACAGACTAAGCAACTTACGCATTATGTCTGGACGAAAAGTATGCAAATGAAACTCCCTAAATACATTTTTTTTTTTTCAATATTTTTAAAACAAACTCCAGTAAAAGGAGATTGATGAGGCATATTAATCCACAATTTGCGTCAGATATCGCCAAGTAAATCTCTATAATGTCAGATAAGATATTGAAATTTAATTTTATCTTCTCTCGCTTAAAGACTTTATAATGGGGAATCCGGAGCACTTTATCCGGAATGCTATCGAGACTGGCAAACTAATTGAACAACTGCCGTAGCTGCAATTATTAAGTATGAGAAAACTTGGTAATATTGTGGGCTTTCGACTATCAAACTGTCTTCCTGCAGGAACTTCATGATGGCTCAATAATAGTGTTCTTTGTATGGATTGTTCAGTTACTTTCCTTTGTCCTATTATAGGAACGTATTGTTTCTTAGTTACATCTTTTCAGTTTTCAGTCCGATAGGCAAAAAATAAATAGAATAAGTTAAATCTGGGCTGTAGTAGCATTAAATCCGTTTAATACTTGTTGAAATTAACGAGCTCTGGTAAAAAATATTAATAAAGCCAGAGATATTACAAGAGATTATAGAATAAGTGCTTTAACCGTTCCTTTCCTTTTTATCCTACTATTTTTAAGCAATATTCTCCTTAAGAAATAACAGTCCCAAAAACTAAATTTCTAGACTACATTCAAATAAAAAGAAAAGACTGTCTCATTTTTCGAGGTCGGTAAAAATAAAGAAACAAATGGGGAACCTTTTATGCACATTATGTATATGCTTCATATTACCTCAGTTGTAAAATAATGCGACCACACAGTTCTCATATAATATGGGTACAGATTACGGAGGCTTTCGGGAGAAACGTTTTTATCTGTAGAGTAAGATACAGCCTATTATCCACCATACTTATGTGACGGGCTAAGATGAAACTTGCCATCTTGGGAGCGCCTGCCACAATGTATGGAACTTTAGAAGACTTACATTTTCTTGTAGCAATAGTAGCCCAAAAGGACTGTAAAGAAAGGACTTTTATTAAACAAACAAGAATATTTATGGGTAATTTAGACATTTACTAATGTTTTGATTTATTCATGATTTTGACGGATTAGCGTAAAACCAAAATACATGGTACGCCAAAGGGGAAATGGATACAACTTGAACATCGAAAAATAAGTCCAAGAAGGAATTACTATAATGTACCAACACATTATAGTAATTCCTTCTTGGACTTACCTAGTTGTTTAATAAATTCAATATTTCATAATAGTATCAGATTGTGTGGCAATGATAAATTTTTTCTTATAAGAATTTTACCTTCTGTTAAAACATATTTCATATCTTTACGATACGGCGCACATAATTCTCTACAGTTATGTGCGAACTACATTATGAGCGTACTCCTCTTTCTATTAAAGATAACGTCTGTTTAATATATTGTAAGTACTAAAGAAAAACATCTCGCGTATTTTAAAGTAGAAATTTCATTTTATATTATGAATTTATTACGAAAGATGTCAAAGGCAAAGCGTATTTAATAAGCCGCTTAACTAAATGGAAATTTCTTTAAAGGGTTGCCATTAGTTAAGTACTATTTATACTAGCTCCCGTAGTTTTCTTGACACCGTTCTCATTGTAAAATGCATAAAAAATAGTCACAATTCATAGGTACTCAGTATATTTGTTCCAATCCACTGTCATCGGCAGTTCAAAAGCAGTTTATTTACATCTACATGACAATTGCCATTTAAAACAAACCCGTTAAAATGGCAGTCAATTAAAAAACCAGTCGTCAAACCATGCTGACTCGCTCACATAAGTAACAAAGCCAAATTCGAAAGGGTCATTTCTCCAAATCGAATTACAGTTTTTCCAGGAGCAAATTTTTTAGATTGGACCCGGCAGGGCGTCAGATAGTAAAATTAGAGCGTAGCTCGTAATTGTTTGAAGCGAACGTACGCTTGTTACTAACAAAATCAGGCAACCCATTAAGCTATTTTCTACTCTATTACATTGTGATAGAGGTGATTGTGAAAGCATTTAAAAAGTTGGTGCTGATATCCGGAATTAGAACAAAGGGTTGTCACCGGTAGAACGTTGCTCAATAAAGTTTAATCAGGCCCGACAAGCAAATGTAACTTACGTTCAGCCTTATACACTTTCATTGCTAGTGACGCAAACACATTTATGTTCCTTTGATGTAACGACCCTGCATAATGCTTTGAAAGTATATTTAATTTTGTAAGTCTACTTCATTACTGTGTCATCCCATAGACAAATAGCCATATGTGTGTATTACAAGTATATTATAGTCATAATCTTCACAGCCCTGTCGCTATTACGTGGGCGCGCGACATCCCGAACTTCAGCCAGCTGGAGCTGGAGGACCAGGTGCTGCTCATCAAGGGCTCCTGGAATGAACTCCTACTCTTCGCCATCGCATGGCGGTCCATGGAAGTAAGTTAAAGTAAATTAATAAGATCATACTTCTCTTCGTATTCAACAAAGTAATTCGGTGTTTTGTAGTATTCAAATGCAAGCTGTACAATGAAGTCTTAAATCTCTCTACTTCTTCAAAAACCACCTTAAATAAAGCAAAATCGTTAAGCTCTACTTCAAGTGTTCTAAATGTTCAAAGTAACAACGTCTCCGTAAAGACGTCAAGACAGTACAGTAACAATACATGTCAGACAATTTTTTGCAGTTTCCTAGGTTCCTACATCCTTGCGAAATTTTTATGTTGAATATCACGCAATACGACTCAGAGAAGACGCCTCCAGGTGAGAATAGGTCCAGTTGCAGAACCCTCCCAAAACTTACATATCCTTCGGACTTGTCAAACAAACACATCGTATAAGGAATTTTAAAAACATCCAACAACGGTAGTCGTCTCTATACAAACACAAACAACGCCTAACGTAGGTATTAGTGATTCACAAAGACACGGCCGTCTACCCGACACAAAAGCCTAGACTAGTCAATAGCAAAAACAAACACCATTAGTCCTCTGATCAATATATTAGCTTAAGTATAACAGTCGGCTGTTTGAGGAACTTGTAAACGCTAAGTCCAAGTTACATCAAATCAGTGTTATTTATCGATTTAAATAATTTAACGATGTTACCCGCTATGATACCCATTAAGATGATATCATAATAGTTGTAGATCATGAGGTCGTTCCACTCAAAAATCCAATCACACTTCTTGTCCGGCAACAACCCCGATTCGTAGTTTCGATTTCAAAAGCTATTTACACAGTTATGTTCATTGCCTTGAGTGAATACACCCAATATATTTATGTCAATACATTGTGCCTCAACAGTAAATAGATTGGCCAAAACGAACGTAATATCACGCTTTCGAAATAATTTTATCTAAACATAATTCGCCTCAATACCCATTCCTTGTTACGCCAAACCCAATCGCGGCAATACCCAATCACGATTCGAAATAGCTTTCGTGAAACTCAGCAATGTCGATTTTATATCAAAAGCCAAATCAAAGAGATAAAACCTCGCGAAAAATCTTTCCTCTTGGCCCGCGAGCGATTATCAAGCCATTTAGTTTTATTACCATCGATCGTTCCCAAAACTCATTCAAAATGGTTGACATTTAACGCACGAGTTCATTTCTAATTTTCCGTCATTGTTTGAGCGAAATTAGTATTTGATTGCTTCTCAAAATCAAATACGTACAGGTCATGACTTTATGTGGACAATATAAGAGGAATTTATATTTTATTAAAAATCGTGTACTGAATATTGCTTGATATATTATTTACAATTAAGAAAAAGTTTTCTATAAGCACTTTGCACTCTATTTCAGCGCGTAACGTGGAGCTTCATCAATCCGTGTAATAGACTAATAGGCGAGCCACCTAACCACTAAGTCAAGTCACGATCAAGCTTATAATACCTTAAGCCCCAATAACATAATTACACAAACTACTCCGAGAGCTAACCTGATTGGATTACTAACTTTCACGATACAACTACAGTAGTCTGAAAGTGCTTAGTACTATAATACAAGTCATAAATGGGTTCATTACATGATACGTAAATAGTCCATTATGTTGTAGCTGACATGTATTAGATTACTAGCAGTTAGGCAGTAGACGTTTACTTGATTACAAATAAGTTAGATAGGTCAGTTTATGTGCATGGCTAGCTTAATAGACGGGTAACTTCTAAACAGTATTGATATTATAGCTTATTATTAGATAAATTTTATATCTTCTTAGGCAAAATTTTTACCTGTTGTTTAAGTAACAATACGGAATTCTGATATGCAGTATAAATATTTACAGCATATTCTGTATTGTCCTGGATACGGAAAGCAAAAGACTAAGTAACATGGCGTTACTTGAGAGAGACCTATGCCCAGCAGTGGGCTGCTAAACAAACAGCTAAAACACAAGATCCGAATCATGTAACTTGCATTTAGCATTACCTTGCAGACAGCTTTACAGTTTTATGTTATTCATGAACATCACTCTAGCAGACTTAAATATTCAGACAGACACATTTACCATAGGTATATTGCATAGCTGCCACGACAAGGCAAGCTTAGCGACCCTTGCAGAAACTGTAAATAAAGTGTGAAAATATTGTGAAAGGCTGCCGAACTATTGAAGTGTTTGTCAAGCGACAGGTGGGGACCGATATTTTTCTCGCAACTTATGAAAACAAACTTATGCTATGCGTGTTTGTGTTTTGACCTTTAAGAATTCAAACAAAACTTACATGAAAACTGCATTTATAAATTCTGACTGTTGAAAAAATAAAACTTCACTTCTTTATTTAGGGGATAATGACTGTCTTGACTGATTTCATTGACTTATAGATTTCGCGTCAGTATTCAATTTCTAATATTTATTTCAGAAATTTAACTTAAAATATTTACAATAATATATTATAAACTGAATAAAACTAAAATAAGGCGTCAAAAAATTCATCCACATCGCTGTCTACTGGGAGTGTGCCCAAAAGGCTGGCAGCATTCCCACGTTGTATGGCAAAGCTTATTCGCTGACCTAGGAGCCAGCCTTTGGGTCACGCGAAGTGTCAACCAGGCGTTTGGATAAATCTTTAAAAAATCTGTGTGCACTCGGACCCCACGGACCAAGGGTCTCAACCCAAAACGGCTCGAATATATAACTTCCAACTAGGTTGGTATATTTCCGCCGCTTGAGGTTCTCAGCAGCCGTAGCAGCAGCGTCATTTCTAATTAATTACTTGTTCAAAGTCATGAAAATAACATTTATTAACAAAGAACTTGAGAAATAGATATTTTAGTAAACTAAACCCTAAGCTATTCCAAACGCAAGCTCATTAATTAATACCTACTACAAAATAGCAAATTTTCCTGCATCACGCCGCTTCAAAATTTGCTCGTGATTTTACGTACCTCATTAAAAGCAGTGACAAACTGATTTTGTATCACACGTGTATCATTTTACCTTCGATGGTGCTTAGTTAGATATAAGAGGCATTTGAGAAAAGAGTTTCGCTTCTAGCGAGCGCTAACTCAAAAATAATTATTTCAACGTACCACTGCATCCATTGTCCATATATATTATTGACTTGCGTTAAAATGATAAGTACAAAAGGGTTGTAATTATAGGTATAACTAATTAGTGCTAAAGTCCGGTGAAGCAGTCAAAGCCTGCGCTCAAGAGACTGCAAAGATCGCTACCAAAACAAATGTATATGTCATTAATTCATTCCATTTTATGGACTATTAAGTTTTCCTTCTTGTTCTCAAAACAGACTAGAAAAAATACAGCCAACAATACATTATCCTGAAAGCCAAAAACACTCCAAGAACACACAAGAATGTCCCCGCACAGAGATTGTCCGACTTCTTTCACTCGGAAGTTGGTTCAATTTCCTCGTCAAAGCACCAGGGTTTATCTTACAACATCGGCTAAGTCTTCTACCCTCGGAACAGCATAGTAATTTGTCGCCACTTCGCTATAAACGTCGTAATAGCGATGAGATCCCTACTTGAATTCGTTACCTCCTTTTGAAACATGACGTTTTCGTCTTTAATAATGGGGAACTGGATTCCGGGAAATGACTGGTTTTAAATGTGTAATGTTGGTTTCGGCACTTCGGTGTAAACTACTGCCTCGTTGGCCTAGTGGTTCTAAGCGGGACTGCTACGCTAGAGGTCTTGGGTTCGATTCCTAAGTCGACCAAGGTGTTATTGGGTTTTGCTATGAAATTCTCAGTAGCACGTCGGAGTTTGGATTTGTGCCCGGTTAGTGGCAATAGGCTCGCCCCCTATTACATGGGATCTAAACATACCGACGAACTGTGGGTGTACATTGGTACACCTCTGCCTAACCCTTCGGGGATACAGGCGTGATGGTATGTTATGTTATGTTAGTTACCTTTCCTTAATAAGTATTTAACATCGAAACATGTTTAAATAAAGAAAAACAGGTGAACAAATGAAAAATAATGTATTTTTTTGTCCATCATTAATTTATATAAAACGTCTCTACTGTTATTTCTCTTCCAAACGAAACATATTTTTATTTCATTTCGACATCATCTGAATATTATCGTTCCTATAATGAGTTATGCAATTAAACACATAATACAAGGAAAATATCAACACTTGATGATGATTCTCTCATTCCCTACCATTATAACTAACACCTAGTACCACACGAGTCAACGCATAGTATTTATCTCGAACGCGACTACACCGAAACTCCATTACACGATTACTTCGACCACTTAACGTTATCCCGTTAATTAATATAAATGATTAACAAATTGCACCGCGCCTTATGTTCTGCGGTAACTTTTTAGATTGAAGTGATTTTGAGTTATTTTTTAGGGTTCCGTACCTCAAAAGGAAAAAACGGAACCCTTATAGGATCACTTCGTTGTCCGTTCGTCCGTCTGTCAAGACTGTTTTTCTCAGGAACGCGTAGAGGTATCAAACTGAAATTTATATCTAATACTCAAGTCTACCTTCCCTTGGAGCTGTGAAAAAAATCAAACTTCTAAGCCAAAGCAATCAAAAGATACAGCCGTTTATGCCGCAAATTTTCGAAATTCGCACGGGAGTCAAAACCTACAGGATACTTCCCGTGAACTTAGAATCTTGAAATTTGGTACGAAGTAACGTCTTATAGTACAAATAAAGGAAAAATTGCGAAAACCGTAAATTTTTAGTTTTCACATAATAAAAAATATTTTTGAAAATTTTAAAGTTACTACTACTTTTCTCATGAACGCGTAGAGGTATTAAATTGAAATTCATATCTAATACTGAAGTCTACTGTCCCTTGGAGCTGTGAAAAAATCAAACTTCTAAGCCAAAGCAATCAAAAGATACAGCCGTTTATACTGCAAATTTTCGCATTTTGCAAATCAAAACCTACAGGGTACTTCCTGTGAACTTAGTATCTTGAAATTTGGTACAAAGTAACATCTTTTAGTACAGATAAAGGAAAAATTGCGAAAACCTTAAATTTTTAGTTTTCACAAAATAAAAAATATTTTTGAATATTTTTAAGCTTTAAGCTTTCAGCTGTAACAAAATCAAACTTTTATGTCAACGCAATCAAAAGAAATTGATACCTTAGGTTTGTACGGAACCCTCGGTGCGCAAGTCCGACTCGCACTTGGCCGGTTTTCTTATGTTCCGTTTGTAGCGGGAAATTAATTTAATTATGTTTCAGAGTTACCATTGAGTAGTAGTTAATTTCCACTGAATAAGTGTGAATTTAGCAAAAATAGTTGTGTATTTTTATAAAAATATAAATAAAATAAATCTAGTTAAAAAAAAACTAAAAAACACGCTTTTAAAGTACTTCTAACTAAAAAAGTGAAAAATAATTCCTAATGTAAGCTGAAATTGGTAATTAACAAAAAAAACTAGTATTATTGTGAAAAAGCGTGGGTTGCTCGATAGACGAAAAATATGGCATATAGCGCCCCACGCTTTTTTTCACAATAATACTAGTGTTTTTCACCTTTTTAGTCCTAGCAGCAATACGTGTTGTCTGAATTCAAACGTATTGCTTTGAGGACTTTAAAAAAATATTGTTTTTTTTTTATTTATTTAATCCTGGTGATCCTAATCAGGATAATGAGATAAAACCTATGAAATTATTATACTGTCGCTGATTCTTGATAAGTGTACAAAGTTTGAATTAAATCTGTCCGTTTAAAGTAGGTCAAAATCGAGTCCAAAGGAGTCGGTTACATACATACATACATACATACATACATACAAGTGAAGCTAATAAAAGCGTGTTGAAAAAAGTTTCTTTCATAAATTTTTACACTATAAAAATTAATCTTACATAGGTACCTCCTTATAAGTATGTAATATGCCTTGTAAGTATGTAGTTTATGTTTTTAAACACACCCACAACATTTGATAGCGAAGACTTTAGTTTTACCATTGAGGCTATCACAAACATACCTATGTATAAATGTAGAATATAATTAAAATAGTTTATAGTTCTGAAAACAACACAAGCCAATACATTATGACTATTAACTATGCAATATGTGGATGACGTCGCCGAAGTTTGCAGAAGTTTCCCTGAACTCGCAGGTGCAGACAGAATATATATACCTTTAGGTGCCGACGTACCCGCATCCCGCTAAATTAAACTGTTGATTAATAAACATAATGATAATTTAAATAAGAGATTTAAAAAAAAAAACATGATAATAGATCACCACCATCACATTCATAGAGATTTTCTTTTTAAACAAGTCATGTTTTATCATAGGCGATCTATATAATTTTGAGCATTTAATGCTATGCCTTCATTTGATTTTCCCCGTTTATTCTGTCTCCTGTTAGTGCATTTCATCATTGCAATATTTTACTTTTTGATATCCAAAATACAATAACTTTATACCCTTTCACCATCAAAGCTGCGGGCTTCACAATACATACAAAAGCACACATATTTCATATCTTCGGTAGCTTTAACACAGCGGTTCGTAGCTCTAAAAAAACTATTAAACTTTCATCGCACAAGCCTTTATAAATTAAATCGATCCACGTAACATTTCACGAAACATTGCACTTGTGTTAGGATCATTTTTAATCTAAATTCCATCCGTACCCTCCCTTTGTACTGCGGCAAGGAACTGCCCCACCTCCCCGCCATGGGCTACGTATTGCCTACATTATGCTGGATAAGAATTTATTCCACACGAATAACCACAAACACTTTAAAGAAATTGGGCAAAGCTCTTGAAAGGGGATACTCCTTTTAAGACAAACTAATGAAATCTTAGAGGAAACATCATGTTTTTTGACGTCAAAGTATGTTAGGGTTGGGTGAACTTTGAAACTTATAGTTTCGTAATTTTGTTTCTTTACCCTACATCATCAATTTTAATAACAACAGGAGAATCTTCATGCTCTCGTTTCCTGAAGGGGTAAACAGATATCCAGCTTGCAAGCACTTTTCACCAAGTAGTCTATGTGAATACGATTTGACTCACATAAATCAAAGTCAGGTCAAGCTGTCAAAGTCGGGGTTCAGATCAAACAAAAAAAACTTAGATAAATAAAGAGCAACCTTCTACTCACAATATCACGTAACATTTTCTAAGTTAGTACTTACTCAATAATTGTCACTTTTTCTTTGAAAACAAGACCGAAACATCTTAATTTATTCGTCGACTGTACTAACTTTTCAGACAAAACCTACTTTGGGTGCCTTAACGACAGACACGCTGTTTAGTTCTGTAACTCTCAAGTATGTACCAAACTCGAGTGGAATCTCCTTAAGTGAATGAAAAGTACAGATTTACCTAGGAAATGTTTGCACGTTTGAACGAAGACGTTTTATGGGTCCCGAGCTCCAACTAAGCGGGTTGAGAAACTACTACTTTATATGTTCCGTTGTGAATAGTGTTTGCGTAGAGTGAAATATGAAAACGAACTGGGAGATATGGCATGAAGCACGAGAATAATATATAAGCACTTTGGTACTGCTGTAGTTTTTGTAGATTATTACTATTATTTGTAGTACAGACGGTAAAATTTTAGTAACTACGCGCGAAAAAATTCAATGTAGTGTGAAAAGTAATCAAAGAGTAAAAAATTCTGAAGAAAGATTAAAATCAATGTCCCACCTTATATTCATTCTTAGTTCTGCGAAGCCTAAGCTACCTGGCAGACAGCTTTTAATGTTCACGCAATCATCTGTACACCAAAATTTTACAGCCTGGTATTCTACACATAAAAAATCTATCGTTTATCAAAAAGTAATCAAAAGACAATCAAACTATTTTCTGTGTGTGTGTTTGTAAACGTGTGCAGGTGAGTGCACAACGCACGCAGCCGATGTACGCTCCAATAGATTGAATAATTAACTTACGTATGCGTTTTGCAAAACTCACACGCGGAAAAAATATTGCATCTGCGAACAAGCCAATGTAAAACGTATGGGAGTAGTTTCAATTTGATATACAATTCGGCGTTTTGGCATTCGCAGTGTATTTGGAAAAAAACATAGTCAAAGTACCTACAGGAATCGTGGTAAGCGCGATTATGATAGACTTCTCTGGAGGACTTAAAAGTGCGCAAAAGGCCGAATTATCTAGAGATAACCATTAAAACAAGAGTCCTGACATTGCCTTGTCCTCTACACACTATTTAGACCTTTAATCACAAACGACTGAAAACATAACCCAGTATTTAAACGAGACTTTCTGCAGCTAACTACAGGACTAATTCGAAGACTTCAAAATTCGTTTTAAAACCAACAAATCGTATTCGGATCTCTCCGGAGAACATCAGTTTAAATGAACTCTGAACGGAGTCGTGGGACATCCTCTAATCCTAAATACAGACTTCGACATGAGCTGGAACTCCCAAACGTAGGGATCGTTCAATTAACGCTGCTAGCTGGACCGGCTACTAATTAAATGAATGACCAATTAGCTCCATAACGTCTGGCTACGTCTGTGCATCTCAGATAATCTGCTCGAATGGCTCTGATCATAACACAAACAGTTTAGGGCAGAAATAACAGACATGGTTTGAGGTAGAGAATTGTTCACGGATGAGGAAGAGAATCTAGCAGCCTGTGACTATATTTCGATTCTCACATACAATAATGTTGCATGAAATTGAGTTTAACAAGCTCTATTTCTTAAAGGACAAAATATAGTATAATACAGGGTGTTAAGAAAACCCTGTCAGACCCGAAAGGGTGATATAAATTTGGAATATTCATGATAGTATCAATGAGTCTGCTTGCGACCACGGCCTGTGTAACCCGGTCGAAACGTCAAGCCCTAAAGGTATTTAAGCATGTACGCGCTAATCCCCGTTCTATAATATTACTAATAATAATGAACTTTGAAATAACGATTTTTTTATCGAAATTATTTCAAAAGATAAAAAAACTAAAACCAAATGATCCTACTGCTTTAGACTTATTTTCAGCAATAGTTAAAAGCATACAGTATGTAACAGCACAGTCAGTGAACCCTATGTGAGAGTAACTACAGCCTGCTCCCTAACTGTATTTCAAAACCAAACAAAAACAGCGGTCGTGTTAGATATTTTATGTGATTGGTAAAGTTTGCCAATCAATCTGATTGTTTGATAAAAATTTAATCGACTCGATTCTGCGAAAATCGATACTTTTGTTGTGGATTTGCTTTCGATTTTTTCGTGTTTGTGTTACGTCCAGCTGTTAAATAAGAAAATAATGTGAAAAAGTTTGTAACTATATAAAAATTGTATAGTAGACGTATTACTACAAAATAGATGGATAAAAGGAACTGTACCTTAGGTACTGTGTTTTATCCTTACACAAATGTTTTACATCTTTTCAGACAATTTTAAATTCCGAAAGAGTGTTTCAACAAATTGGTGATTTCTCATTCAAATTAACATTCATATCAGCACTTTCGCTGATAAACAAATAAATGACCGAATTCATTTTATGATATTATTTACAGCTCAAATTTCACAAGCGAGGAATTTAAATGAAAATTTCGAACTATTGTGTCACCACGCGGGCGGTCCTGTGATGAAAATAAAAGATTAATTGAATACGAGGAAACTTTAAAATTAAGTTAAAGTAATTTAATAATTATTTCGCCAAAGTTGTTAACGAACACCGAAGTCTAATTGGCAGCACTTGACCATTGAGACAAACAGACGAAGCGTCGCACAGAATCTCAATCAGGGTAACGGGATCATGGAAAAACGTCTTGATTACGGCCGAATTAAATTTAATTTGCCGCGCGAGGTGTTCCGCCTCCTCTCGCTCTAATGAGTTCCCAACTTTCCCTCTTTGTGAGATTAAGCCCAAAAATTGTGAAAAACTTGAGCGTCCTCCGGTCCCATGGCGGATGTTGTTTGACATACATAATATCTGGCCGTCCTCGCCTGCCCCCGACAAGTTTTACGTACTTTCTACAGCTGTTTACTTAAGTATGCTCGGTGGAATTAAAACTTAGAAGAAAGTTGTTGTGCTCAAGTGATTTTGTTAACTCACGCAACGAGCGCTTTTTACACAATTTATAGTAGAGTCGGTGTAAGCATTGTTGGTTTTTTCGAATATTGTACCGATTTAGGCCATAGAAAACCGTGTCTTATTAAATTTTTTATCTTTTATAATTTGAAGATGTAGAATGAGATGGAAGATATTATGAAAATATGTACTCGATAAATATCCTGAGAGTTGAAACTAAGACAGAGGCTAACTTTTACGTTAACATAGATACAATGTGTTTACCGTTCCTAGCTATAGTTTTCAGTTCGATAAAAGAAAAGTAAATAAGGCGACAATTGTAAGAGGAAATATTTTCGGGAAATAATATTTATTACATCGCGACTGCCGCAAACAAATTTTAATTAAGTATTGCCTTCTGATGACAACAGCAAAAGGCGATGTTTACTTAATTAAACAGCAAGACGAAATACATCGAGCAACAAGCTTTGTTTTAATATAAATCAGAAGTAAGATATACGAAATAACAACAGAATGTTTTAAATTCTTTCGAGCGAAGCAAATATTTAACGTTACTGAAAAATTCATTAGGCTTATACTAATTAAAGAGCTGTGTTGAGGGCGAAAATTCGGCAACCGAACGTAAATGTGGCGGCTACAAATTATATATCTACTAGTTATCATGTACTTATATAATGTTTGGAATTTGCGGTTAATATTCCCCTTTTTTATATTTATAAATGAAGCCTCTGATATGATTATTAAGTAGAAAAGTTCAGTTAATTTGTATTGAAGTAGCTTAAATTTTCTAAACTTACTTAATCAATCAATTTTAATTAGAATACCGTACTCAATAAATAAGTTTTGGGGTTGTTGTTAGGTCAATATGACTGTGAAGTTCTAGCTTAACTTGTATCTTAACTTATGGTTAAGATATGAATATAGACTAAAACGACGACGAAAAACGAGTTCTACATTTTTGCTATGGCAAAATATAGCAGTGAAATGCCGTAGATCGCAGTACAAATAATACTTTACTGGAGCCATATCCCCGCGTACCCTCGCAGGGCATCTTCGACAGGCTTGTCTAGTTAAGCCGCACATATTTACTGATATTGATACGGGGAACGGCCCGCCAAGATGACAATTACTCCGATCCATACCAGCATCCAAACTAACTAGATATGACATGGCTTCATATAAGTGATTATAAAAAAATCTCCTTCTAGAGTAATAAATGTAGTATAAAATTTCCTTAACACCGTTTGAGCACAGATTAAGGTCTTAATTTTATTGTTCAAACACCAGTACAAAGGTTACTACGTAATTATTACTTGCTAAATTACATTACATTATAGTGTTACGTGCTTGTAAATTTATTGCGAGAAAAACAATTACCGAGTTTAGTTAGAAACTCATTTAAAGGGTAGATTACTTTGTGGTAAACCTAAATCACTCGTCCCAGGCGGTTTCAGGTGCGAAAAACTTATTTGGAGGCTTTGCCAAACACTCGTTTGAGGACGAAAATTGCAGTTTAGCAAACCGCATCGTTAATACATAAAGTAACGCCATAAATAAGTAGCTTTTCTAGGCGCGTGTATCGGTGGCGCGCGACAAAACCGCTGAATTTCCCAGGAGCGCTATCCACAACATACCGCGAAGAAGAATAACCGGAGTGAATGCAAAATGAAAATTATCATACAAATTCGCCATCTTATATGAACCGAGGTATTACTGTCACAGTATAAGTATGCAAAAATATGTAAGGAGAACGCGGTTGCTTTTACGGCATGCGAAAATACGCGACTGAATATTGGCTACGTATCCGTGCGCGTAAATTTTCAGCACTTGTAATTTGCATTTGTAAAGTAAATAATTGTGGGAGGTCTTTGAAGAGACTTCGCTCTCTTGGGCTTTTTGACGTTTCGCGAAATCGTGGGCCCAATGTTGATGAATGCAAATTGACTAATATTTTTTGTTTCCTCTTCAGCGTAGGCTGAGTTTGAAGTGCTATAATGCTGTTCGCTTTGCTTGTTTTTGATGATAATGACATTGTAAAAAGAAAAAGTTGGATTTTACTAGTAATTTTTCGTTAAACCTATTATTCAAATAACTTTGCATTACAATAATATCTCTCTAGTGTTTATCAAATAAAAAGGCGTCTTCTGAAAAATTATCCATCGAAAATACTTTAAAAGTTTGGTCCGTCTTCAGTAGTAGTTTTGAAACCAAATTAATTTTGAAGGTCATTCCCGTATATACGAACCACATACTAATACCCTTTGATTATATAATGTCAGTAATACCATACTTTGACATACCTCTTTGCAACTATACTTATGTATTGATATACAATGAACCAACACGAACCTTTAATTACTTTCATCATATTCTTTGCATAATTATTTACGTAGTATAAAAGCAACCCAATGTAGATATCTGCAAGTGAGTACGTAAGTCGGGTGCGACAACGCAGTTGACTTCACGTGGAGTGAGGGAAATGGCCAGAAAATATTGATTCCTGCCGATCCAATGAGCACAGCAAAGGTAATAAATATGCTGCCTTACATTATACAACGCTGTGCTTTTGTTTACTTTTAATAATGTCATTCTGCTTGGCCTTATTTTGAAGAGAGAAAAGTAAGGTTGGTTATTATTATGTATGTATTATTATTATGTATGTGTTGAGCAGACAATTACCTGCCTCTGATGCGCTAGAGTTAGAGAATAGTTATATCAAAACAAACAATATAATGAATCAAGGCTTTTATACCTACGCAACACCAGCATACTATCTTATGTACCTATACTATAGTCATATAGGTACTATAGTCTTGTTTGATTCCTACTGTGCCTAAGTACATAGAAGCAAACAATGGACGACTGATATGTATGTGCTCCTAGGTATTAGCTCAGTAATGAAATAGGTACCAGCATAATTTAATCTTCAAATAACTCTATCGTTACAAGTGCTAACTCCACTCATGAGGCAAACTAAATTTATATAACACTGGCTGATCGCGTGGTTGGTTCAGCCATACTGATCAATTAATTAGCATGCTCACAGCAGGCAAGGCACGCTTGATAAAATACTCTACGACTTTAAACTTTATCCTCATTAAATTAGTAGCTATTTTCGAAATACCAATAAAAGTATAAATGTATGAGAATGTTTGTTGTTCAACTTTAATGGCTGACTGAAGCGGAATGCTTCAATGACCTCTTAAGGCGAGACGGATTAAAATGGAAATGAAAATATAACATTTAAAAAGTTTTTAAACAGTTGTTTTTATGAGTGAGATTAAAAAAAACGACATCGTGAAATGAAATTGAGTGATTTGGCGGCAGAATTACCTCTTACTTAAAGATAAAGTTATAGTAGTTGGATGCAGATTTCAAAATCTAATGCTCGGTTATAAACTTAGGTAGTTAGGTACATTAGACACATGACACATGTACAGGGATGGTAAGGCCTGAAAAAGTGGCTCTGTAGCAAAAAGTGTGTAAGTCTGGGCTGAAGTCCTTCCCACTATAGTTCTACTACTGATACCGCGTAGATTTTAAATTCTGCTACCGTAGTTCTTTTGTTGCGATCCATATAAAGGCGTCTATCTGTTTTCTACTAAACAACGGTTTATATACAAGCGGGAACAAATATACATATATATTCTTCATTATTTACCGTAGATATTGTATACAGTAAATAAAGAAAAGAACTTTTTGCAGTAAACTCATAACTCAAAAAGCGCTAAATGATTTTAGATTTGCGATAATAATTGTATAATGGTAATCTATAATTTTATGCATATACAATTAAATTACCCAGGCACGACGGCTACAAAAAATAATTAAATACTTGTTTGTTACTTTACCATATCTGATTCTAATTGGTTATTACTGTAAAATTATTACGTTAGTCTTAATAAATAAATTATATACGCACGCATTTCAACAACAGCAGAGCATTTTTATGCAACCACTAAGAAGGAAAATATTTTTAAAAAGATCTTTAACAGGGCAACACTGGCAAAGACATTTTTCTTAAAAAAACACAAAGGATAGGTATATTGAAAAATTATTTATTTCAATAAGAATAGAAGCTGTTACATAATTATATCTTATTATTGTACTTACGGAAGAACAGTAGTGATGTGAACACCATTTTGTTAAATGTTTAAAATAATAATATTAATCATAATTATTGCTTGAACAACACTAGCGCATAACATCAGCGAGTTTATATAATATTTAGTAAGTACCAATCACATATAATATAGGGTAAAGGTGTACAGCCATAAAAATATATCTCTTTACTCTTCTAACCAATCAACTCAAGCTAACAGAAAAGTATTTTTTATTATTATTGCATAAAGCATTACAAGCACAAAGTAGCTGCAACATATTTTAATCATAATTAAAAAACTTAAACTTCTGTTATTGCTATAGATTTCATCAGCTGAATCATTAATTTTACCCCATATTTAAAATACTATGTATAAAATCTATACGTATAAAAATAAATGCATGTCGATAGACGAAATATAAAAATACTTTAATGAAATTCATAAAATAAGATTCCGAAAACATTCTAGATCAATAAATTTGTTTTATCATAAACTGGAACATAACTTTGGTCTTGGTCGTTAGAAACTAAGAAACTTAAATCTAAGTTATTTGTTAAAAAATATATTTATTATTGCCACACAGAGATTCTATTAAACATGAATAACAATTCCATTTACTCTTACAAATTAGATTGTACGCAAAGGCAATAGGCATCTTGGAGAAAAACGTTATTATTAAAAGTATCATTTCTTTCTTATCTGTATTACCTATTAGTGTTACTAGCCACAATCATTTATCACGGCATATTTACTTAAATATGTGCACATCATTCATAAAACTATACAATTTATTAGCTGCTAATCAAACTGTCTGATTTAAAATTATTATTTTTTAAAGTGGCTCGATACATTCGAATTACAAAATAAATAGATAACGAACTGTACTTCGATCTAATTTTCATAAATATGGCGAAAATTTTCCGAACACTGGAAAAAACAAATAGCTGAAACATTAACTATTGACAACTATCCTGCTAGTTATTTAGGGTTATTTAGAACTCGTCGTGACGTGCTAGTGCTTCGCCGAAGTCTGTGGCCTGGGATCCTACAAAGAGGTCATACTTGTCTAGGATTTCCGACTTGGTCAGTTTCTCGTCGGCGTCCGTGTCGGCTTCGAAGACAAGGTGTCTCGCCTCTGCTTCGGCATGATCGAACTCCGGCGGTGCGATCCAGTCTTTTACTTCGTTTTCGTCCATAAAGCCATCCTTGTTTGTGTCTCTGTTGAGTAAAAATTTCATTAGATTTTCAAATGATTTGCCTCATTAAATTAATTGCACGAAAATGTCAATATTTTCTGATATTGGATATTACAAAAAGTGTGTATTCGTTGGGTTACTATATATATTAATAGTAATTAGTGATTAATTAACGAAATTGTTAATTTGTAATTGTAATTGTTGTTGTCCATATTTTTTATAGATTATGGGCGTTAAAGTTTGTTTTTTATGTATTGACGACGACTTTAAATGTATACAATTAAAATCCTCATCACCGCAACATACACATACTAGTTAAAAAAAAACAAATCGAATATGAGTATAGTTGTAAATCTTATCAGTATAATTAATTGTGCATAGTTCTTAATTCCAATTACCTGACAGTATGATTAAACAATTTCCCAACTGGCTAGAAAAATTATGAAATAAAAAAGACTTTGCAAACATTAAAAAAAAATACATGGTGTTTATTTTGTACTATGCTGTCTCTCTGCATAACACTCGTAACTAAGACTAAGAGCTGATTTTTCCAACGCCAGATAATTTTATCAGAGGAATAATTTAGAATTTTTGACAGGTCTTCAATACAAAATCTGTCAAACACGAATTTTATCTCTCGAATAAAAATTATCTGGCGTTGGAGAAATCGGCCCTAAATCTATTTTATTTTAATCTATCATTTTTTAGAAGAATTGTATCAATAGTAATTTCTCATAATTATACTATCATAGATTGAGTTTTACGAATGTTTACTTAACCCGTCGAGAGTCTAGAACATTCGTTTATTTGTCTTATGATCACGTCTGCTTACAACGACAGTTAAGAGGTTAAAGTAGCCTAAATTAATTTCTATTTATTTTGTAAATATTTTTGATTACCAATTACAATGCAAGAATTCTATTACTATTTTTCCATTCTATTACTAATAATACTACATCTGTGCTATGCGAGTGTTCACTTTTATTACAACAAGTCATTTATCAATACACAAATCATGTCAATTATATAGCGGGCAACAACTGCTACCGACTCGCACAATAAAATCAATTTAGGCTCATTGACCGTATGTACTGAAGAACTAGATGTATCCACACATTCTATGATGTTGCTCCACATACCATTAGTAGGTCGGAACTAAATTTAAATCACTTATGTTTTGTGCAATATCGTGACGTCATTAGCCCTCGCTTATGAATTTTTCGAAATTCGCTTTATGTTCTTAATTATTTTCAAAAAGGAAGACATTAGACTAAGGCATATTATGCTCGCTCGGCAGACCATATGCTTGGTAAACCAATGTGTTGAATAATGTTTGTTTGGTTCAAACATGAAATTATATTTTTAAATATCTAACTTATGGACAACATATATATTTATTTGACGACCTCCGTGGTCGAGTGGCGTGCGCACCGGTTTTCAAGGTGTCGCTAGCTCTGAGGTCCCGGGTTCGATCCCCGGACGGGTCAATGCAGAAACTCACTTTTCTACATTGTCTCGGGTCTGGGTGTTTGTGGTACCTTCGTTGTTTCTGAATTCCATAACACAAGTGCTTTATAGCTACTTACTTTGGGTTCAGAGCAATGTATGTGATGTTGTCCGCATTTATTTATTTTATTTATTTATTTTTTATTTTTCATACCCAGTCAATATGGATAATGGATATCCTAAACCCTTTCTCTAAATAAGACAAGGTCACGTCTGGCATTGGGACTTTTACAGGCTAGAATCCTAAATTTATTTATCACAGGTCGAACTCCATCCCTGTACAGCGTTAGCAGAGCCATCTTCTTTCGATACTGTTTTCCTATCCCTTTGTTATCAATATATACCGTGTTTTTCTGTAGCAATAAATTTCATTTTTTATGTATAAATAGCAAACCAGTTAGACTGACCTGTATCCAGTGAACTGTTCCCTCTCCTGTTTGACCCAGTCGGGTTCGTCCTCATCCTCCCCTTCCTCGGGCTTGTACATGTCGCCGATGTACTCGTCTAGAGACACCTTGCCATCCTGTAATGTACATAGAATAGAATATAATGTAATTTATGTACTAGTACATGGTAATAAACATATAATAGTAGAGTCATATGAAATAGGTTAATAGTATGGAGTGATGTCGGGTGGAAATTATCAGAACAAAGAAAAAAAAACTTTATCTTCTGTTCATTCTTATGGGTAGTGTGTAGTTGGATCAAAACATGAAATTGTAGTAGCACCTCAACTATCGTATACGCACGAGAATGTTTGCATATTTAATCGTAAACAATTACTGTTATAGTGTGCGAAAGCAAGTATTTAAAATTAAATTAAGTATATCAAAAGTTCCGAATATTTAAGTCATATTAAATGTTGGCAGTATTTATTTCATAATGGGTATGTATCACAAAAGGCATGAGAGTATGAATTACTTAGGGGGTTTTGTCACATAGCACACATGTATCACATAAGACACCGTGTCTTACTTTGAAGTTTTAGTACTGGACCTTTTGATTTGGTGATATTACAACATTCATCATACATTACCTGGTCCTTGTCAATATCTTCCATGGTCTCAAGCACCACGACATCCCTCATTTCCGAGTGGTCCTCTGGGTGTAGGAACGCTGCGAACTCGGTGCGGTTCAGCGCGTCGTTTAGATCGGCATCTGAAAGTACAATCAACTTTTAATACAGGACTTGGATATGACTTTATGATTAAGTGTGTATGATTGGCTAATTGCTAAGTATTTATATTTTGAGTGAATATTTTTATGTGCAGATTTGTTAAGAGGCTTACGTCCAGTAATTGACTGTTATTGGTTTAGTTGAAGTTGAGGAGCTTTGTTACCAGTTCTCATTGTAAAAGTATGTTTTGTCTTAAAAGGAGACAAAAATACTACTGCTAACAAAATTCATATAAGTGCTGGGAAATATATGTTATGATTCAGTTCTTGAGCCGTTTAATACATAATGTATCCTTACCAGCGTAAGTCCACCTCCTGCGGTCCCTCTTGAGTAAGTTCTTGTAGGTGAATCCCTCGCTGTTGGGCATCTTGAGCTCCTTGTCATCCATCTCGTCCATGAAGCCGTACACATTCTTTCTGTACGTCTGTAGAACAAAATATTTTTTGATAAGAAACACTAGATCTACATCTAAGTGAAGATAAAATGGGTCATCGACGAAATGTGATGGATTGTTGCAGCCATGTGTGGTCGGCGAATTATAATGAATGATCATTTTAATTCGCCGACGTGAATATAAATTATTCATATTCTCCAAACCAATATTATAAATGCAAAAAAACTTTGTACGATTTCTTATTTCAATATTTATCCGACATACACGCGAGCGTAGCCGCGGGAAAAAGCTTATGTGGTACATAAAATACTTTTGCAAACAGTTGATGCAATCACGTTCAAATATAACATAAATTCCTTTAAAGACTGTAAAATAACATCAAAATATTCTTACCTCCCAAGGAATGACCTCATCATTGTTCGGGTTATGCTGCCTCCAGTGTCTATCAACATCCTCATTGATGTACCGCTTCTGAGTGTACCTGATCCAATCCTTCAACTCCACGAGCGAGACGAAACCGTCCTTGTCTCCGTCAATCTTGTCAACGATGATTCTAGAAACATTAATCAAATTAGTCACCGCCCGATAACGGGGTCACTCAACTTTACTAGATAAACTTTTTATGAGGTTTTTAACTATACTAAAGCCAATATGGAAAGAGAATTAAACGTTATTACTAATTACGCAATTATCAACTTTGACAACATGTAGTTCATTTTAGAATGACAAATATTACCGAAAAGGGCCTAAAAGTAATTTGAATGTAATGGAAACTGAACTATTAGTCATTGAATTAAGGTTCATAATCCCAAAGCACGTTCATTATTTCTTTAAAGTGGCTGATGTATACGTACGAAACTACGTCAACTGCTAATATTATAATGCGAAAACTGTATGATCGTTCACTAAATCGGTACTCTGACTAAAATGACTAAAATAGAATTTAGTATGAATATAGCTTGAACTCAGAAAGTTCATAAGCTACTTTGAACTCTAAATTGCCGCGTCAATTTCAACTGGAGTCTGTAACTTCGCATAGAAGCTATTCCCGAAGTTTATAGACATTCTTGTTAGATAAGTATGTCAGAATGCGTCTACTGAAACTGTACAGGGGCCCGATGCCGCTATTTTAAGTCAGTGAGTGGCGGGTTAATAAACGTTCCAGTGTACTTGTTATTGTGCCTAATTTTCGTATTCAGATAAGAACAGTCCCTTGCAATCCCACAATGACAACAGTGGCAAGTAGGTGTACATTAGTCACTAAACTAAAATTATCCGAAACGAAAATTAGGCACAAAAACAAGTACACTGGAACGTTTATTAACCCGCCACTCACTGACTTAAAATAACGGCATCGGGTCCCTGATTGCTTTAATAAATAGGTCAAGCTTCGTTATAATTTTAATCATCGTACCACTTTGATAGACACCTTTTATATACCTACAACAATATTGGTATGTAGATATAATATCAGTAATATGAAACGGAATTGTGCAAGTTCCTGTTATATTATGTACCTACCTACAGTTAAATGTTAAAATAATTTACACAAAATCTAGAAAGATTCCAAGCACACCTAATGTGCAAACTTTGAATGTGCATGTTGAATATGACCTTTGTTACATAGTCGCAAGGTGCGTTCCTATTGTGTATGCTGGCAAGACCGTTAGGGCTTTATGGCAAGATAAAGTACCATATGGCAATAAAGCTAAGAACACAAGCGACATAAGAACTAAAGAACTTAGCTTGAATCTTTGAACATAAATTTTTAATAGGCATTTAAAAGAATATCCAGTACTGAGCCAGACAATATTTTGTGCATCACTACCCAAGTATAGTTTATTAGTTTTATATTTATTAGGTAATTGGGTTTTGTCTGCGGCCCTGAATGCGTGGGTTACAAGTATTGCGGCAAAACGCAGCCTATGTTCTTCCATATGATTCAAGCTTACCCTTTTTCAAATTATCATCATAATCTGTTCAGCGGTTTAGTCATATTATAAATGCGAAATGGTTTTTTTTGTATTTATAATATTAGTAATGATTAATTGTCATTTGGTTGCAGACTTCATACTAAAGTGAAGATTAAAACCAAAATCTAGGAACAGTAATGTTATGTATACAAATGTTTGTTTTGAACATAACAGTCTGAGCACACAGTTACTCTGAGACTGTTATCTATTAGTTTAAACTAACCCACATAGTGTAGGCGAGAACATTGACACAGTGAGATAATCTCAAGATGCAGGAAATTGGTGGAATTGCTGTTAAGATATAAATTCTAGTACATTCCATATTACATGATAAATTGTTTTGTTTGCAATCAGGCATGGGAATGAGAACTCATTTCTGAGTTAAACACGTCTTCATAATTAATTATTGAATGTATTTTTTTATCTGTGAAATATAAATTAATTGATGCACACATTGTCATTACATGATGATTGTATTAGCTTCATTTCATGTTCTTATTATATATTCATCTTCGAGATAAAGTGTGATAAGCATACATTATGTAGGAATAAGATCCGGTAAAATGGGAACAGAAAATTTCGCTTTTAAATAAATTTTAAAAGTAAGTCCACCTAATCATTTTATTTCTACTTAAACTCAATTTATATAATGCTCGGCTAAACCCTTTGCATGTTTATTTCTGAGCAAATACAGGTGGCAAACATTAGTTAGACTACAATACATAATTTACTGTTCAATGTAACAATGTAAATAAAAAAAGTATGTGACTTTCAAAGCCTAGGTACTGTAATACAAATACTCTAATGTATAATACATTGTAGGCATGAATAAAGAAATGACATCAGAGGTGATCACACAACTATGCAAATAAAATAGATATTATGTACTGTGTTAAAATAAATATATTCATAAATGTTGGTAATATAGTTATAGCGTATAATTATTTACACAAAAAAATTACATGAAATATACTACCAAAAAAAGAGCCAAAAATTCTGTTTCCATGAATAACAAAAATTGAACTTATTATTGTTGAACAAATTTTTGATATAAGATTTTATTTTTGTTTTCGACAATGTTTTTTTTTTAATAAAATTAATATAATACTTTTAAATCAGTTTACCGAAATAAATGTATGCAACAGTACTTTATTGTTTTTACCAAAATTATTAATTATTAAGAAATTCATGACTAGGAGATTTAAAACAAATATAATATTATTATATGTACATGTTGACTTACCCTAGTCTCCTTTTACTTTCTTCAGGAGGCAGTTGATCAAATGACTTAGCCTGATCTTCACCTAAAAAGGCGTCGTGGTCAAACTGCTTGTTGTGGTGTTCGTTTTTAAAATGTTCCGACTCCGAGAGCCGGTCCATAAGCCTCTTTGTCTCCTCAGGAGTCGGCACTCCGGCAAATACAGCCGAAACGGCCAAAGCAACGAATAGCGACCTCAACATTTCGACCTGCTATAACAACGAAAAATAAACGTGACGTTCTCCGCAAAAACACAACATAAAAATCTAATGAAGTTTTATTTCACCTAATTACAGTTTACAAATGAACACTTTCATAACTTTTTTGATTTAAAGATTTTTCAGGCGCTAAAATACGTACCCGTTGGATATCGCCACGTCAACACGAACACGTAAACTTCCTCGTTCCCGAAATGATAAAACAATCGGGATACAATCGGATCGGGACTCGCACTCGCACTTTGTAGATAGAAGGCAGAAGCCGGCCGAGTGGGAGGAGGAACGAACGAGAATGAGGGCTAAAGCGTGTGAATTCGCCGCTAGAGGCGCTAGTGTAGCGTGAGGTCTCCAAAATGTCACTTGTCACTTTAATGGGTGGGCTGCGCGGTTTTATATATTTCATTTAAGTTTAATTTTGAGGTATTACAAAATATTTAATTTAAAACATCCTTATAATGGCAAATACGAGTTACGGGTCAATGAATGTCAATGCTTTAAAAGTGGAATTAAGAAAAAGCGGTGCAAAGTTAAGCGGACTGAAAGAACAGCTAATTCAGAGGTTTGTTTACTGTTTGAAAACAAAATATTTTGTCGAAATTAAGCTTCTTTACCGAGTTTACAGCTATGTTTTTCATTTTTTACAGACTTTAGATCTTTAGATCGGGACCTCACTCGCCAGTGGCGCCAACTGGTGAGCACAAAAACGGTAGCCCTCATTCGGTCGCGGACTCGCAGTCGCGACTCGCGAGTCGCGGATGCTGTGGTAATGTTGCGTTTCGAAACCTAATTAGAGTTTAAAAAAAAAGAGTTTAAATAATTTCCAATGGTTTGTTGCGTATGGCATCTATTTACTAGAAACTTTTAGCATTATTTACGTGTTTTGAAATATTAATTTCGTTTGATACCAAAGGCGTAGAACACGAAGTTATGAAATTTTGCATTAAATAATTTAGTTTCAAAACGCAGCTAACATTTAATGACATAACAATATTACCATGCTTAAAAATGATTTTCCCTACTGACACAGAAATCATGGTAATAACATGGTAATAACACTGTTGACTGTGATTGAAAAACCAAGTAGGCAAATCGGAACCACAATACATTGTGCCTCCCGTGCTGCATATCCTTAATTAATCGTTAGAATCTGTCCTCGACTACACTTCGAATACGTATGTGATAGTTTTTGGTCTTTTCTTCAGTGTTAAGGACTCAGAATCTATACTAATATTATAAAGCTGAAGAGTTTGTTTGTTTGTTTGGTTGAACGCGCTAATCTCAGGAACTACTGGTTAGAATTGAAAAAATCTTTTTGTGTTAGATAGTCCATTTATTGAGGAAGGCTTTAGGATATATAACATTACGCTGCGACCAATAGGAGCGAAGCAGCAGTGAAAAATGACACAAAAACGGGGGAAAATATTCATACTTGAAAGCTTCCGTTGCGTGCGCTGCGTAAACGGTTCGAGTTACCCAAAATATATGTATGAAAGAATTGTTCCTCTTTAAATGATCTAAAAAAATGTCTGCGACAGTATATGTCTATCTTTTAAGATTGACTCACTATAACCTTTTTTATGGTAATCATTTGGTCGAAATTAATGCATTATTGCCAATTATTTGCTACAGTTTTATCAACATAATAGTAACTAAAATTATCATTTACGCAGAAATACTTTTTTTTTAAACTTCTTAATCGCGGTCATAATAACAGAAATTGACGCGGACGAAGTCGCGGGGATCAGCTAGTAATTACTAAAACAACAGTAGCGATATTACCTCTAATAGAATATAGTGGCACTTACTGATGGACATAGTATTCCGTTTTATCCAGTGAGCGTCACGTCACGCCACAGTATTCTTACCCGGGATGTCAATGGCCCTAACGCCCGCACTGGCATGCGGTATGCTTGTAGCAAGAATATGTAAGCATTTGTGCTTGCCGTACAATCAAGCAAGATCTGCTTCGTCGATAGCGCCTTCATCTTACCACGTAAAAATATCTCTATTTGTACTTTGAAAAGACAAATATTGTGTTCTAATTTCACATTTTACTTGATTTTCATCTGCATAATGGTTATTACCCTATTTAAAGCTTAAGGGTGTTACCACACCAATCGATCGATAGTCGATCAATGCCATCGATCGACATCGGTCGACGTTGATCGATGCCATCTAACGACATCGGTTGACGTTGATCGATTGGTGTAGTAGCTTTAATTGATCGACGGATACCGGTCGACTAACCAATCGATCGATTGCCGGTCGATGGCATAGGTCGACGGCTACCGGTCGACTATCCAATCGATCGATTGCCGGTCGATGGCATCGGTCGACTAACCAATCGACCGATTGCCGGTCGATGGCATCGGTCGACGTAAATCGATTAACCCCGGCTATATTCCATCAGTTTCTTTCGAAATGTATTCACAAGAGGACGCGTTATCCATTCTACCATCGATCGATCGTCGATCGACAATCGATCGATTGGTCTAGTAGAAACTATCGATCGACGTCGACCAATCCATTCTACCATCGATCGATGGCATCTATTGGCTATCGATCGATTGATGTGGTAGGTAGAAACTATTGATCGACGTCGACTAATCCCTTCTACCATCGATCGATGGCATCGTTCGACGATCGCTCGATTGGTGTGGTAACACCCTAAAACATTAGAGTAAATAGAAAAGAGTTTTTTATTAGGCTTATTTTTTTATTACCAGAAAGATTATAATAATATCTTTGTGGTAAGTATAGTATTCCAAAACGTTTTTATCAAGTAAAAACTCTGACTTGACTGCTGTTTTCTATGTTCTATCTACATGTCTACATCTTCGCTTGTCTGTGGTTATGTCATAATCGTAACTGTTGTGCTTATTTTGCCCATTTCCAAAAGAAATTCCAATTATGTTTCTAGAAATAAGTGCTGCGGGTTTGTAAATAGCAATATTTGACTGCGACAACCGCGTATTCAGATTATAAGTTGATAAAACAGAATTGCAAATGTCAATATGTCAGGATCTCGGCCTTAATTTCCAACATAGAATGGTGAGAGAAATGCATGTTTAATTATATGTTAATTAATCAGCTAATTACGATCAAAAGTTGAGGAATGGGATACTGTATTGGTTTTGAGGACATCCTTTCTTAGTTTGCAAAGGCGGAAGAAAATATTGAAGTATTGTTAGGTTCGACAATGTCGGCATTTTTACACGAATAATTTATAGTAAAGTGGTGCTTCTTTCATTTTTTCAGGGCGCAAATATATCACAACTAGAAAGAGATATCGGGTCAGAGCAGTTCCCACCGAATGAACATTATTTTGGTTTAGTTAATGTAAGTTGAATCTGCAAATAATTATGTAGTCCTACAAAGTAAATAGTTGCATATCGAAACCATGAAAAATATTATTATGTCATCAAAGATTAGAAAAGATAACCAAGATAACATTACTCATAGATATTTCCTCTTAGATAGGTTATAGAAGTCACAAATTATGTCAATGCCTAAATTATTATGAATTCACAAAAATACTATATTGCTTGTTAATACTTCTGATACTCTATTATGGCAAAGAAATTATGTGATGAATTTAATTCCCATAGTCATAGCTGAAGATGTTAGTGTAGTTATATACTCTCATTTGCCAGTATAAACTACATGTTTAATTTCAGCAGAGCATATAAGATAAAATGAAATTTCGAATTAAAAAATCCAATAATATATCAACATACAAAAAACATTAAATAAATTTCTTATTTCCATTTCAGTTTGGCAATACATGTTATAGTAACTCAGTGTTGCAAGCATTGTATTTCTGCCGCCCATTTAGAGAGAAGGTACTAGAGTATAAGGCTAAGAATAAGAGAACTAAAGAGACCCTTTTAACATGCCTCGCAGACTTATTTTATAGCATTGCTACACAGAAGAAGAAAGTAGGTTCCATAGCGCCTAAGAAGTTTATTGCTAGGTTGAGAAAAGAAAAAGGTAAGATTCTTTTACTTGTCCACTTGCTATATAGTATGTACTGAGTTAGTTTTTCTTTTATTATTTGGCAAGAGCAATTCTGTATTTTCAATGAATGAAATTATATTTTTTCTTATATGTTCCTGTTTCTCTTACAGAGGAGTTTGATAATTATATGCAACAAGATGCCCATGAGTTTCTCAACTTTCTAATTAATCATATTAATGAAATTATTTTAGGTAAGTATGATAAAATTAATTCTATCATTCTTCTTAGTCTACACTTATATCACTTTTATATCATATAGGTATAACATGAAAAAAGGAAATTGTGATAACTTAATTCTACATGAAATTGAAAATTGCATGTGTCTTAGATATATGTGATCAACCAAACATACAATTTCTAATTGGATTGCTATAAGGGTAAAATGCACTATAATATAACTAAAGTGCAAGCAAAACTCTTTCTTGTAAATGTTAAGGTTAACTTGCCAATCATTACCACTGAAATCATTGGCAAGTTTTGTCACCAACATGGGTTGACAACATAAAATTTGATAACTTTTGAGGGTGGGGATTCGGTTTTAGTGGTTTGGTATTCTAATAGCATATTGTCTAAATACCCCTAGCTGAGCGCAATCAAAGCACACTGAAAGTACAAAAGAATGCGTCTGGTGAGAACGTCACATGCAACGGTACAGCGCCACAGAACGCGGAGCCGACGTGGGTGCACGAGATATTCCAGGGCACTCTCACCAGCGAGACTAGGTGCCTTAACTGTGAGACCGTGAGCAGCAAGGACGAACATTTTTTTGATCTACAGGTATATGTTTTTTTTTAGCTATGTACTGCGATTTTTCCCATCTTACGTTAGACTAAGGCGCTGAGCAGACAGACCGCGGTTGCTACCGTAACTTTAGCGCAACCACCGTTGGAGCTTGCTTTGAAGTCAACAGAATCATTTTTTCGGCGCACTGGTAGAATTAGCTATCGCCTGTCTGCTTATTACCTAAGGGGTATTCATATGTAACATCCTAGCTTGGTCTGTCCCTAAAAAATACTTTACTTACTAGATATATTTTCCACAGTCATTCTTAGCAAAGTTACGTCGCTAAGTACGCTATGACTCGATAGCAACTACGAAGCACTCCTTTTACACAGTCTTAGTGAAGAATGATAGTACAATCCTCAGCTAATCTTAAAATAATATAATAAGCAAACTTACATAGATCCCTTTTCAATCAGGTGGACGTCGGTCAGAACACTAGCATAACGCACTGTCTGAAATGCTTCAGCGACACAGAGACGCTATGCAACGACAATAAGTTTAAGTGTGACAACTGCAGCAGCTACCAGGAGGCGCAGAAACGTATGAGGGTTAAGAAACTGCCGCTCATACTCGCGCTTCACCTGAAAAGATTCAAGTACATGGAACAGTACAACAGACACATCAAGGTGTCGCATAGAGTCGTTTTTCCTTTGGAGCTGAGGTTGTTTAACACGGTGAGTTTTATACATTTTGTTCTGTAAGCAATTTTTTTCATGTGTAAAGGCCTATTTACATTAAACAAGCGAATGCTTATTTCTATCCAATCCTATCATTTTATTTTAGAATTTAAATCTAACGAGCGATTGCTCGTTTGATATATATCGGCCCTTACACTTGATTACGAATAAAAAAAAAATATTAAGTATATTACATATACACTCCCATTGACGCTTCGTTATTGTTGGATAAAGAATGCGCCATCATCAGTGGCTAACATAGCCACTGATGATGGCGCATATTAGGTCCTGCGAAAATATATTATAATGTGTGATAAATATCTTTTGGATCCCACAAAACATATAGGTATTTTCTCCAAAAGAAATAATTTAGAGTATTCTTTATAAGAAAAAGATTTTGTAAGAAATTTCTACACGATTATTGATTTTAATTGATATCGGATCTTTACAAACAGTTGCACAATAAACATAGGATAACTAGATATTTTGTAACCTACTGATTAAGTAAACAGTTTATCATCTGATAGATCAGTTGGAAGGTTTTTGTATGAATAGAACACTGCTTTAAACGGAATGAAGCCTTATTGCTAAACAAATAAAATAGCATTTCCCTTTACAGTCGGACGACGCTGTGAACCCGGACAGGTTGTACGACTTGGTGGCAGTGGTGGTGCACTGCGGCTCCGGCCCCAACCGGGGACACTACATCAGTATTGTGAAGAGCCACGGCTTTTGGCTGCTATTCGACGATGATATGGTAGATGTGAGTATGCTGTCCTATTTTCGATTTTATTGTCATGTGTGAAAAAATGTTTCGGTATTACGTTTATTTCTGACGGTAGGCGAATACAATATAAGTTACTTAGTCTACCCTAGCTATGTAATCTTGAGACTGTAAATAAAGAACTGTTTGTTGTTTCCTTACGTCAACATGGTAAATACAATATTTATTTTATATATTGCTTTATTAATTGAGTTTTTTCTCTTTACAGAAAATAGATGCGTCCGCTATAGAAGACTTCTACGGCCTAACTTCTGATATACAGAAATCATCAGAAACAGGATATATATTATTTTATCAATCTAGAGATGCTAGTTGTTAAGTTTATTCAATTAATTTTAGTAATTTAAATTATTTAAGATAGTGATTATAAATAAATCATGTTATCATGCCACATTTGTTAAAGTTGAAAAGGCATATAATTATTGAAAAAATCGTTTAATTCCAATAATTGATTATATATATTATTCATCTTTTTAATGGTCATACAGTTGTAAATATAGTTCATTTCAAAATAAAACGTTGTGATCTTTCTCCGCGTGAAATTATGTTTTCATTATTACCTACCCTATCTAATACCGGCTTCGTCCGCATTGAAATCTATTCTAACATGACATGTAGTTTCAAAATTATAATACATATGTGTACCCCATCCTATTATTGTACCTAGTTGAAAATATCGTAAAATTATAAATAAATCTCAATATCGGCTTCAAAACTGACCATGTTGTGGTACTGATAAAGGAGTAGGTATTTAATTTGTTACAATCTAGTTGCTAACTGCAGCAAAGTTATATGTCAAACTTCTATGTTGTAAGAATTATTTTCTAGTATTTTTTACCCTGTTTACTAATTAAACTAGGCTATATATACTAACAACTAAATAATGAATGTATCATAGCAGAGGTCTAGATCAATGTGTCAGCTACATTATATCAATAGGTTGATGGTGACATAAATTAAAGTCAAACATCCTTAAATATACTTTATTTCCTTTTAAGCTACAAACTCGTAGGGGATAGGAGCCAATAGTACTGGTTTCTCTGTGCCACTGACGATGTGAGCAGGCTTGGGTCCAGCAGGTTGTCTCTTGAGGTTAGCGAGCTTGCCAGCGGCCTTGGCCTCCTTCAGCAGCCTCTCGTTCTCCTTCACCCTGACAAGGAAGTCCTGTCTGCACTTGGAGTGCTTGATGTGCTCAATGCGGACGTTGATGCGCTTGGGTAGGATTCTGCCACGGACACGCTTGTTTACAATGACACCCAGAGCGTGTTGTGTGACATTGTAGACGCGGCCAGTCTTACCGTGGTAGACTTTGTGTGGCATACCTTTTTGGACTGCACCATTACCCTGTAAAAAATTGGTTTGATTTAGTATGGTAGTTATAAACAACTTATCATAACAATAAACTGTTCCATTATCAGCATTTCCGACTACATAGAAACTTAAAAACAAACTTAATTAAAAATTCAGAATTGTGTCAAAATATAAGTTCAAGAACAGTTTTCAGTATAGTTGTTGAAACTGTTAATGTTAGTCATTATTAAGCTCTAAAATAAGTATTTCAGGGTTACTAGATATTGATGAGAATATTTGTCTAGCCATGATCTTAGCCGCCAAAGGTGATAAAAAAAACTTACTCTGATGTCAACGATGTCGCCGACTTTGTATACTTTCATATACGTGGAAAGGGGGATAGTTCCATGAGTGCGGAACCTGCGGGCGAACAAGTCCCTGGTGCCGCGACGGTAACCCTTGGAGTTCGTCATTTTTGTGCCTGTAACAAAATCAGCATTCGGTCACCAACAGTCGCAACTACTCGCAACACAACACGTGGAGATCCGATTTCGACCAAAAGCAGCAAGTACTTATTGAAACTTATGTAGAAAACACAACTACAATTTTAAAACGTGCAATTATATACAACTATTTATCAGATTATTGTCTTTAACAGTATTTTAAATAATTTTACTCGATAATCACCTTGTGTTACAAAGCTTGACGGATAAAGAAAGAGGTTATGTTAATCTATGGAATCAGTGTTGCCAACAATAATATTGAAATTCCGCCGACTCTATTAAAAAAATCCGTTAGAAATCCGTTGTTCCTTCTCTTTTTTCCGCCAATAAAATCCGCTAGAATATTTCGTCCAAATAATGATAGATGATAAATATACATGCGACAAATTAAAAGACAATTACAACAAGGTAGATTCATTTTTTAATTTTAAAAAACATACAAATAAAATCTAAGTTCTTTGTAGAAATTATTTTTAAATAACAATACCCGTAATGATAGGGCGAGGTTGTAGTACTTTTTAACTTCTAAAGCTCTGGAAATACAAAGTTTTGAAAATTTCAACAAAAAAAAATACTGTAATTAAAACAAAAACATGATATAAAATAATTAACTCGTTAAAAGTAATTGTAAACATAACACTAAATCTCAATTTAAAACACATAATCCTAAGACATAAAAACAAAATGAAAAAATAAAGTAGCTTAGTTCGTTAGTTAGTTATTCCGCTAAAAAATCCGTCAGCCGTTAACATAATATGTTTTGTTCCGTTTTACTCATGCCTGAATCCGCCAGATTTGACGGAAAATCCGTCAAGTTGGCAACGCTGCATGGAACATGGAACACTTTATCTATGGTAAAGCTTCCGCAAAACTATACCAACTACATAGAGTACTTGGTATCAATTAAAAGTTTATTTTATATTACCTAAAGTTAATAAATGTAGTTAAATATAAACGATATGCCAATTTTTGTATTAAAAATATCTGTAATTAAATAATATTGAATTAATTTATTCGCTCTGGCCATAAAGAATTTTATGCCATTGATGTAACATTTAACAATGGTAACAACAACAACTCAGAACAACGTGCAACGTAACAACTTTTTCTGTCAAGTCAATGTCAAATACACAGAGACGTACTAGAGATGGTCAAATAACACAAATTAGCAAATTAGGCGCCAAATTAAAACAAACAGAATGCACATTTTACAAGTTGTTATTATATCTACTTTGTTAGTAATTAAAAGTGAAAATGAATACGGATATTGTAAGAAGAAAAGAGTTTTTTATTTTGTATTTTATCATAACATAACATATAACATACCATCACGCCTGTATCCCCGAAGGGTGTAGGTACCAATGTACACCCACAGTTCGCCGGTATGTTTAGGTCCCATGTAATAGGGGGCGAGCCTATTGCCACTAACCGGGCACAAATCCAAACTCCGACCTGCTACTGAGAATTTCATAGCAATATAACCCAACCAATAACACCTTGGTCGACTTGGGAATCGAACCCAAGACCTCTAGCGTAGCAGTCCCGCTTAGAACCACTAGGCCAACGAGGCAGCTTTTTTGTATTTTATCTTTATTGGGTTAACAATTGTATACACTAAATACATAAATGTAAAAAAAAAAGCAAGTACAGGTGACAGTAGTGCTACAATTACATAAAGGCAAACTCTGCATGCATTGACAATAATAATTAATGTTGTACATAGATGCGCAAAAGTTTAACAGCAATCTCAAAACAAGGTAAGGATAATATAATATAACTAGCTGATCCCCGCGACTTCGTCCGCGTCAAATTTCTGCGTAAATGATAATTTTAGTTAATATTATGTTGATAAAACTCTGTAGCATTTATAATTGGCAATAAAGCATTAATTTCGACCAAATGATTACCTTAAAAAAGGTTATAGTGAGTCAATCTTAAAAGATAGACATATACTGTCACTGACATTTTTTTAGATCATTTAAAGAGGAACAATTCTTTCATACATATATTTTTTGTAACTCGAACCGTTTACGCAGCGCACGCAACGGAAGCTTTCAAGTATGAATATTTTCCCCGTTTTTGTGACATTTTTCACTGCTGCGTCGCTCCTATTGGTCGCAGCGTAATGTTATATATCCTAAAGCCTTCCTCGATAAATGGACTATCTAACACAAAAAGATTTTTTCAATTCTAACCAGTAGTTCCTGAGATTAGCGCGTTCAACCAAACAAACAAACAAACAAACTCTTCAGCTTTATAATATTAGTATAGATAATATTCCGGGACAACTCACACACGGTTATCTCGATCCCAAGCTAAGCAGAGCTCGTGTTATGGTAACCAGACAACTGATAAACATACTTATATTTTTCTAAATACATACATATTATAGATAAATTACACCCAGACACAGAACAAATGATCGTGCTCATCACACAAAGATTTGTCCTGGGTGGGAATCGAACCCACCACCTCCGGTACTTATAGCAGTCAGGGTCACTAAACTGTGTGGGAGTATACTCAACTTCTCAAGTGTAACGATTAATGAAATAGATCGAGTATGTAATGTAAGTACCTATGTTCATTTTTGTTATTTTTGTACCATATCTACATATTATATTACGTATTAATCGTGTATTTCACCATACAGTCAAAATAGGTGCGTAGATACTAGTTAATAGTACCTCCTTTCTGTAGTTTCTGTTTCAGTGTGTCCATATAAAATGCACATTTTGGTTATGATAGAACTTAAAACTATTATTTATTACTAAGTTTATCCCATACTCTAAATTAGGTAGTAGGTATTTAAAGGTAATTTAATATTATGTATGCTCTGTTTTTTTTAATTAGAGACGTAGATTTGACAAGTGAGTGCAAAATGTCAAACTCCAAAATTATGTGACCGGTTTTTTGGCTAAAGTGCC
Organism: Autographa pulchrina; assembly: GCA_905475315.1. Classification (NCBI taxonomy): domain Eukaryota; kingdom Metazoa; phylum Arthropoda; class Insecta; order Lepidoptera; family Noctuidae; genus Autographa; species Autographa pulchrina. The sequence goes on along the minus strand of FR997771.1, from coordinate 11,464,582 downwards.
TTTCCTCAGTTCTATTTTATTTATTTTACGACTAGTTTTATAAATATTTGCCGGTCTGTCGGTAAATATCAGTATCTAGCGGAACCGTGACACTCGAAATGGCAAATTTCCATCTAAGAATTTTAAAACATAACAGAATTTATAAACTTATCTATTACCGTACTTTTACTAAAAATAGCAAATTTATTTTTAACTACCGTGTTGATATACTATAAGTACCTACACAATACTTATCCACTCATTTTAGCGAATCCCACATTTAGCGTATACTGATATGTAGAATTTGTGAAGTTAGGGTCGGTAGAGTTAGGCCGTGTAGATTCAGAAGCTTGGTTCTACATGAGATCTGATATCTTTTTCACAAAAACAGGCAGGCAAACCTTATGTGGTCGTCTTGGCAACATTTTACATGAAATGTTTTTGGTGGGAATTCCCGAATTATTATTTGAGAGAAGATTATTATTAGGCAGACTCCGCCAGGCGCAGGGCTATGTTTTTCGAGTGTATTTATGTAAGTATGTTTCTTTGGCGCACTCTGCAGCCCTAAGCCTCGAATCGGCATCATGAATTTTAGCTTATGCGGTGTTGTTAGCTCCGTCTTAATTGTGGAACTGCCATTTGTATAGTTTATCACAAATTATACAAAATACAAATGGCAGTATTTGGCGCCTTAATGTCTTCGTAAATCACTAGTAACTAAGCTACTCAGACTTCTCTTTTTATCACTACATAGTATAAAACAAAGTCGCTTCCCGCTGTCTGTCCCTATGTATGCTTAGATCTTTAAAACTAGGCAACGGATTTTGATGCGGTTTTTTTTTAATAGATAGAGTGATTCAAGAGGAAGGTTTATATGTATAATACATGCATAATATAGTAGAGAAACACTGATAATCTTAGAGTTTTTTATGTAAGGTCGTAAATAAACACACTTTTTTGCGCTTACATTGCAAACGCTGGCTGAACCCTACGAGATAGATCAAAGTAATGTACTACAGTATTGTACACCTTAAAAAGGTCTACAAAAAAGTCCGCGATGGTATATGTCTATCTCTTGAGGAAAACCCACAATAACAATTTTTATCCTTTATTTATTACTTATTAACGAAAAAGCGATTTTAAGCAATACAGCATTAATCCTTATCCAATGAGGTACCTTAAATACATTGTGCATGTAATATAGATCAATATGGCCCTTTACAGCATGTAATTTAAATGAATATTTTCGAAGATATTACAGATTTAAAATGCAGGGACATAGCGGTTGCGGCGGTACCGGCCGGGAGGCCGGGGAGCGCGTGCCTATACCAAATAGTGCGTCGAAGGCCGCGCTGCGCCCTACAACACTTTATGATTATGTAGTATATTTAGTATCAGCAATGCACCCGTGCAAAGCCGGGGCGGGTCGCTAGTTCATATATAAACTAAACTTACTGGTAACGCCGTAGTTACCTCTTGTCGTTTAGCAGGGACCTAGGAAATAAAACACGCAACAACTGTAGTTCTTACATTTCAATAACGATGTATTTATTACTATGTAAAAACGATGACACAAATAACTATTTTATTATAAATAAGAACAATCCTTTTATATTTTTTAAAACTTATATAGTTACTTAGGTATATAGTTATATAGTTTTTAAAACATGCGTCCACTCTATTGATGTTAATAGACTTACAATTCAGTTCTACAATTTCGGTTTAAAATCGAATTTGCTTTTCCGTAAATGTAGTCCCAAAACCGAACGTTGTCGTTATCATTAAGACTTAACACAGTTAAATTACTTTTAATGTCCACGTAGTGTCTGGTTTTCTTGTCATACTGGGGCCAAGTGATGCCAAACGATAAATCAGGAGTAGGGTTTCTGAAAGAAAGAAATAAAATATGTTTATAATTTGCGCGTAAATATGTAGTCGGAAGACGGAAATAAGTCTAAGTTTATTACAAACATTTGATTTTGAGGAGGTGTATTTATAAAAACTGACTTATGACAGACATCTACCGATCAACTAGTTAAAAATACGAATATCTTACCCATATTTGGCAAAATTGGTGAAAAGCGTAGTAAGTTGGTCTATAAGTTTGAATTCTTCGCTATTCATATCCAAATTAAAATTCAATAGTTTTGGATTAAACATGTACACCAACTCATCTATGTGGCCCGCACCTCTGATACCAAATTTTTCTGCTGGTTTGCTATTCACATTCCTGCTTGACACACTTGAAAACTGATAACAATATCGTACAGTATTTTTATCACAAGGCAGATTTGTATAATAGTCAATAATATCATACACGAAAGAGGCATAATTGGCATAGGTAACGAACTCTACAGTAGAGTTTATATCAACAGTTTTGTTACCAAAGTAATAATCCTTAATTTCATCTGCGAGCCCTAAAATGTCATCTTGACCCAAATCTGCAAATAACTTTCGAGGTACAAAAAGTTCCGGGTACGTATGATACCGTGGTATATAGATGGTTGTGATGGCTTCGATTGCAGTGGACGTTTCTTGGTCAGTATAACCGAATAAAATATCAGCCTTATTCATATGATTAATATTTTTTAGTACATCGTAAGTTATAAAATTATTATTACCCTGGTATTTCTCAACGACAGGCACAAACTGATACATTCTTAACAAATTAAAAGTGTATTCTTCAAATGATAAAACATTAGGAACGGTATTTACTAATCTTTCAGAAGTAACGTTCTGAAGGAAGCTAAGGAGTAATTCTGGGTCTCGAGTTTCAAAGCCAAGTTGCTTACCGAGCACAAACGCTCGTCTTTCCGGTTGAAGAGGAATAGACCAATCGCAATTCGGGGAGCCACTCAAAGCTATAGCCCTTTGAAATAAACCTTTCGACTTAGGTGAACTAATATGTAAAGCAACTGAGGCGCCTCCTGCGCTTTGACCCATAATAGTTACGCTGCGTCGGTCTCCTCCAAATTTATGGATATTCTTTTGCACCCATTTTAAGGCCAATACTTGATCCTTTAATCCCGCGTTGCCGGGGACATCTTCAGTACCCAGTGTAATGAATCCCAGTGCATCTAATCTGTAGTTAAATGTGACTATTACCATATTTTTTCTTAAGAGAAAGTCTGGTCCAAAGGAATCAACATTGCCAGATCCGCTTCTGTATCCTCCTCCGTGGATAAACACCAAGACTGGTAAAAGAGTTTTCGGCTTTATGTTTGGTGAATATACATTGATGAACAAACAATCTTCGTCGCCAGGAACATAAACGTTCGTAAGAAGTTCAACTTGCGGGCACACTGAACCATGTTGCGTTGCATTTCTAACACCCTCCCAAGCTTTAACCGGCAGAGGCGCCTAAAAAATCGATAAAAGTTTGTTAATTTGTATTAAAATTATTACTCATAACAACTATGATCAAACTGATTTTTTATCATTGATTGTTAAGAATAAAGGTCTGATATCATTTTCCGTGGAAACCGCCTTAACAGACATGTTTATATAATTGATTTCTAAACTCCATGTAGTTTGATGTAGCCATTACTTCCCTTATACGGTATACCAGAGATTAACTAATAGCTTGTACTTGAGATCCAGCTTATACCAAGCTTATACCACGTATATAGTAATATAATTCACGGGAATAAGCGGGCCGTGGTCGCAAGCAGACTGGAGATGCTGTGTCATCCTTCCGTGCACGAAATTGATGATTTTTCATCTACCCCATGTCAGGCCTCCGTCACTCCATGTACTTGCGCGCTATAATTACCTACCGCTCGGCCGAGCGGTCTCGGGCCGTTTGCGGACCAAATTCAGTGAGGTTTTCGCAAGCGTAGCGCACGCACGTTGTTAATTTTAATAGTTCCATTTGTTCGTACGCGTACCTACGATGCCGTCTGGTGCCTTATGTGCTGTAGATGGGTGCAAATCAAGTAAAAGAAGGGATAAGATTTTTTTATTTTACCTACACGCTGATGCACGGTCAGAACCAATTTATAAAAAAATATATTTTAGAAACGATACAATTTTAAGCTGCCACATATAAGTCAGAACATATTCACAGTCCTCAAAAACATGACACAAAAAGTTACGTAAATTTAATTTTATCGGAGCGGCAGCCCTGCGATTGCTGTGGGATCGCGCGGTGCAAAGCAATCACAACTGTACGCTTGGGCATTTAGGCACATTTTAGCATGCAGCGGTTGCTAACGCGACGGAGTAGGCTCTTATAGCAGTAGGTATTGGAAATTTTCTACTGAGTGAAGTATCTGTTACGTAGTAACTATTTAGTAATCTGTGCCCATGTTTTTCAAGTACCCTATACAAACACGGAAGGATGACACAGCATCTCCAGTCTGCTTGCGACCACGGCCGGTGTAACCCGGTCGAAACGTCAAGCCCCAAAAAAGGTATTTATGCATGTACGCGCTTATTCCCGTGAATTATATTACTATAAACATGCAGCGCGATAGTTTAAAAGTTAATATTATACCACGTAATCTTTTTAGACAGAATAAAATCAGCCTATCTTTTTGAATGACTTCAATAATAGTTTTCCTGCAATCTCTTTTGAACATTGAAATTTTTCCACCATACCTTAAATCTCAAGCGGCCGATGGGTGGTTGGGCGTATGGAATTCCTTTAAAACTGTAATACTGTCCATCTCCTGTGACCAAGTCAAGCATCTCTCCTTTCAACTTTCCATCCTTTAGTGTAACTTGAATTCCATTACTTGCAACAATTGTAAGCAAACTGCAAACAAAACACACTCTGGAATGAGAAATTAAGATAATCTAATTCAAAAAAATTACCTTGGACAGAGGATAAGCAATGCCATACAACAAGGCAATGCCGACAACGTTTTAGGCGTAATTCCAGTCATCAGCGATGAGGAAGTAATTTTAAATGCTATATTTAGTTAAAACAGAAAACTAAAAATTAAAGTATGAATTTAAAGGAACATGAGATTAACTAAAATGTACAACAACGTATTAATAATTAATTTTATATTTTCTGGTGTTAAAAAATACTCTATTAAAATGTTATAAAAAAAATGTAGAGCAATGAAAAATGTTAACTTACAAAAGAAATATCATTAAATTAAAATTCAACATTTTCATGTTGACTGGTTATGATGTAACAATGACTTTAATTATGCCTACCAAGTAAGGAACAAGTATGTCTGTTCACAACTGTTAGCAGGGATATATATAAGCTGCTTATGAACAAATAGTATGCTAATTAAAAAAGTTAAGGTGCGTAATATATTTATGTACATATTCATAATAATGATATAAGCTACACGAGGCACCATTTGTATTATTACTTAGGTATAATCGGAATACGAAACAGTGTTTCTGACGTGGTGACATTTATCCAATGGCCTTGTATTATATTTCTAGGTTATTCAGTTCAGTGCAGCCCATTTTATACCCATTTTCATAGCATGTAATAGGTACATTTATCACCGGATCAAATTTCAGCGCACCGCGCGGTTTCTTGAGCGGAAGATGTTTCAGATTAGCATGCACGAGGAACGAGGGAAAATAAAATAATGATTGTTTAGGTATGTCCCATACGGGAGGTGACCACTACCTGTACCTTGCTTTGTCAGCTAGAACTAAAGAACTAAACTATTTCTAGTTTTAATGGCGTAGCGTAGATCACTTTTTTTTCTCAGATCTTGTCTGTTTCGACCTACGCTAGAAATGATTGTGTTGTGGTATCATTTTTATCCGACTTAAAACGTGTTTGCGATTTTCCCAAAAAATACTGATCCTATTTTAATGGGTTTTTTTGAGACAGTTAATTAGTATGAGCAAATATTTATACAGCTTTTTATATATTTTTAAATATGTGGCATATTATATTTTTATAAGCTTGTTAATATCCTTCTACTTATTTTATTACTATTTGTTCTGAGTTCTCATAGAGTGGTGAATTTTTGAGGGTAATTTTTTCTTTTCTTTGATTGCATCCTTTGGTCGATTTCAAAGGCTCTTAAATAATTTCATAAATAAATCAATCAATAACAAAAGGCGGTGGAACCTAAAAACAAGTGGTGAAGGAGCTCGTTGAGTCGATTCAAAACATATTTTTTTTAAATTCAAAGTATATTCTAGTATAAAGGCGAAAATCGACCTTTTCCTCTTATCTCCGATACGACAGGGCCTAAAATTATGAAAAAAAGTAGGTACGGCAAATAGTTCCTTATCTATCAATTACAGGAAAACCTGTAAAAGGTCTGTGGTATTTAAGGTTACTGCGCACGGAACTCTGTCCACGCGACTTATTCCAATATGGAGGTCAGTATAAGGGGGCCAAAAGTAAAAAAGATAAGTGTTATTGATTACGAGGATGTGATATATGAACTCTATCGCTAATGAGATGCAAATTAAAATAAACTTCTTAACAAAGAGCCACCTGGCTTTCCTCTAAAATGCAAATAATATATTTATTATTTATTTAAAGAAAACTAAGAAAACTTATAAACTAAGACTGTGGACTGTTTGATATCATAACATACAATGTAATACATGATAACATCCACACATAATCCGGTATAAAATAAGCAAAAATATGTAGATGGTTTTTGTAATTACATATTATAATTAGGTACCTACATACATTAATGTTTTTATTGTTACAAAATATTGATACGCATCGTCAACGACGGCAGTAATTCGTGTGATATCTTCGCAGCTTCGGTGTGTCGTTTTGAGCCACTTGGTTTTTAACTCAAATATTTAGGTATTTTACTGTAGATGCTCCTCCAAAATCTAATGTTGTCATCTTCACTCAAATTGTAGACTGTTTTATTGTACAAATTGTTATCTATGTTCACGTAGTTCAATAAGTTCTTGTCAAATTGAGGCCAGATAAAGTTTAATGATGTATCCGGAGTAGGGTTCCTGAAAATAAATTATTTGTACTACCACAAAATTTTCTAGAACTGGATGTGTGGTTTGCGAGATTGTACTTTTCTATTAAAGGCCATTCTGACAATACAAGCCTGTGGTACTTATTAGCCGGTAAGGGCGAGAGCCACCAATCACATAGTCCTCTTCCTTCTGCAGGGGCCCGAGTCTGCTATTTACACTCCGTGTCAGTGAGCTCATAGTTGCATCGTCCGGCGGCGCTCGGGTGCGACTCGTGCGCGTTCGGGCGCCCCGAACGCGCCCGAACCGGCCCGAGTGCACCCGAGAGGGCCCGAGCGCCGCCGGACGATGCAACTATGAGCTCACTGACACGGAGTGTAAATAGCAGCCTCGGGCCCCAGGAATTCCACTAGGATTTTCCCGGGATAAAAAGTTAAAGATTACCTTTTTTCCTAGATAGTACGGGAACTGAATTTATTTGTTGACTATTATAATGTATACTTTTATTACACTTACCCATATTTAGCGAAGTTTGTGAAAAGTGTGGTAGCCTGTTCTATAAGTTTAAATTCTTGACTGTTTGAATCCCACGTCCTATTCAAGACTTTTGCATCAAATAAGTACATCAAGTTATCTGAGTGTGTAGTTCCCACAATTCCATATTTTTTGCCGAATCTATCGTTCACGTTTAAGTTTGATGTACTGGAAAACTGGTAAAAGTATCTTGTAGTGCCCTCAACAACAGGCAGGCTAGCAAAATAGGAACTGATGTCATATTTAAAGACGACATTATTAGCATAATTAATAAATTCTTTTGTAGAGTTCTCATCAATACTTTTATTTCCAAAGTAATAATCTCGAATTTCGTCTGATAAGTCTAAAATGAGATCTGATGGGACCTGGTTCATTATTTTACGGGGAACAAGAAGTTCTGGATATTTATTATATTGTTGGATCAATACAGACGCAAGATTTCCCAGTATTTCGATTAATTCTTGGCTAGTATACCCAAATAGTATATCTACTTTATGCACATTCTCAGCCTTTTTGAATAAATTGTATGATAGAAAATGCTCAGGACCCCAAAATTTTTCTACAACGGGAATGAATTGAAACATTCTTAATATATTATTGGAGTACTCTTCAAATGATAAAACGTTAGGGGCGGTGTTAACCAATTTATCAGTTGTAACGTTCTGAAGAAATTTAAGTAGTTGTTCAGGATCTCGAGTCTCTAATCCAAGCTGCTTGCCTAAAACGAAAGCTCGTCTTTCTGGTTGAAATGGTATGGACCAATCGCTATTCGGAGTACCACTCAACGCAATGGCTCTTTGAAATAAACCTTTTGACATAGGTGAGCTACAATGGAGGGCGACAGCAGAGCTACCTGCACTTTGTCCCATAATAGTAACTCTATCGCGATCCCCTCCAAAGGATTTGATATTTTTTTGAACCCACTTTAGGGCCAACACTTGATCTTTTAGTCCCGCGTTTCCAGGCACTTCTTTAGTCCCAAGAGTAAGAAATCCCAACGCATCTAATCTATAATTTAATGTGACTACTACCATATTCTTTCTGACTATAAAATCTGGTCCGTAATATTCAGCATCTCCAGATCCAATCTTATATCCCCCTCCGTGAATGAACACTAAGACAGGTAGGAGTTCTGTTTCAGGTTTAAGATTTGGTGAATATACGTTGAGAAACAAACAATCTTCGTTCCCAGGTATGTATGTGTTTATGAATACATTAAATTGCGGACACACTTTACCGTGTTGCGTTGCATTTCTCACACCTTTCCAAGGCAGGACCGGCTGAGGTGCCTATAAGTAAAAGTTTATGAGTATTTTTGTTGCAAATACTTCAGTTATTAACTTGAAACTTTAATGTCTATTTGATTTAGGTACCTACCTTAAACCTTAGTTTTCCTACGGGCGGTTGTGCATATCGAATTCCTTTAAAACTGTAGTATTGTCCATCCCCAGTGACTAGATCAAGTACTTCGCCCTGCAGTGTTCCATCTGCGACTTTTACCGAAACTCCATTTACTGCTTTTTGGATAACACTGCAACATGAATGAGTAAAAATGCTATTAAACATATTATTGCACGGAACAGTTATATATAAGTATGTCATGAAAGGACACGTAACACTTAATTCCATTGTTTTCTTCTTCGAAAATGCTTCTAGGGCAATGTTTTATATTCAATTCCTTAAGATTACAGTCCGTTTCTTATATAATGGTACTGATTGGTACTAGTTGTACATTTTAAACACACAGTTTTCTACTTACAAAAACAAACATTATCAAGATTAATCTTTGAGAAAATAAAATAAGATTCGGACTTAAATTGCCGTATTTCAGTACATTGAAATAAATTGAAATGAGGGTGCCTATAATTTGTTTCCCTACTATTCGCATGATTTTGTAATTTAATATAATACTTATATATTTATAAATCATACTTATATTTTTACATAATTGCAATTTATTTAATTTTATTATTTGCGAATACGCATGTAGGCAGGTACTTACAATAGTAAAAATATTCTTTTCAAGTTTAAAACACACATTTTAATGCTAGATACATTCAGCCACTTAAAAGTTAAAGCAAGAACTGCGCGGGCAAATAGTCTCTCGAACCATTTAAACGTATTTTAATACTGTTATTATGTTAATATTTTCGTATAATTTATTTTTCAAACAAAAAAGCTCAAAATTGCAGATATTAATTTTCGCTACCGGTGAGACTAGTTAATAACTGAATACATTTGCTCCCAGAAAACGTAACTTTATTGTCTTTCACAAGTGTACTTTCTTTGTATTTCTAAAACTATTACTAATATGTATAACTAGCTGTGCCTGCGACTTCGTTCGCGTGGATGACGAAACTTATCAATGAGTTTTTAACCGCAAAATTAAGTTTGTTTTTTATTGTTTATACTTTTCCGGGATAAAAACTACCCAGTGTGGTGCCCAGGATAATAAAGAATAATTATACCGAGTTTCATCGTAATCGAACCGGTAGTTTTTGCGCGATACCTGAACAAACAGACAGACAGACAGACAATTTTTTTTTTTCACACTTTTGGTTTCGGTTTTGGTCTAGTAACACCCCCCGCCATTTATTTTTTTGATATTTTCAATGTACAGAACTTTCACTTCTACAGATTTATTATAAGTATAGATAAACTATTACAACTATTGATCTAAGTTTTGCTGATAACTTCATCCATGCCAACTGTAGAAAACAAGTAGCTAAGTACTATGCCTGACTGTAAATTGAATGATTCTATGAGGACCTAAACGTGAAATGAAAACCGAAATAGGAGGAAATGCAAAAGAAGCTTATAAGCTTGGCTAACGACCACTAGCGTTAAGCGGTATGTCTTTGAAAACAATGACAGAATGCTCAGAAAAATGAGAGTCGGCTCTCGTAAATTGATTTAATTAAGGGATTTCTTATAGATTTAAGTAAGCGAGCTCTCAGGAGTCAGAGCATTACTGGCTACTTTGATCGACAATAAGAAATTACTTTGAGTACCTATCGCAGTACGCAACCCGCGCGCTAAGCGTGGTTGTTTTGGTCATGTTCTCCGGTTTAGGAAAGGTTTTAACTGTTGACATAAGTCTTAACAAAGAACCGAAGGCGGGCGGGTAGGGCGCGGACGAGAACCTCCGTAGCCAGATCTGCCCAGAGAGGGATGCAGAGGGCGGGGACAGGGGTCCCTCAGGCTTCATTGCACGCGTCTCCTTCCTTGCTGGGCGGGGGTGGTGTAGCGCCATGTACTGCCCCCGCTGTCCTCCCTCCTACATAGGACGGAGGTCATGTCGGGCCAGCCGCTAAGCGGGCAGTCGCCGGGGGCGTTACGGTGCTAAGACTTCGGTTGGACTTGTAACGCCGCTACTAAGGCGAAGGATGGCACCAGGTGTTTTGCCAGGTGTTTCAGGTAGTCGGAGCGGAGCCCCTCTCAAGGCTCTGGAAGCCCGGACTCTTGCATCCTCAACCCCCTGGGGATGCAAGGCTGGCTCATAAATGAGTTTAACCTGACAAAAAAAAGTCTTAACAAAGAAGAACTGCCGACGTGAATGTAATTATCATATTTCAAGTAGGTAGCACGTTGGAATCAATATTCATTTACACAGCTTACAATTTTCATCTTGGTAAATAAGTACTCAATGTTATTTGTTTGGAATTAATTAAAACAATTATTTTAGATAATTTCAATCCATATAAATTTCCTTATTCCTTAAATAATAAATAAAACTTATTATTTAAGGAATAAGGAAATTTTACTAGAGTTACCGACATAGCTCGAAGAATATGCAAGTTGAAGTGGCAATGGGCAGGCCATATCGCTCGAAGAACCGATAACCGCTGGGGAAGAAAGGTTCTCGAGTGGCGACCACGAACCGGAAGACGCAGCGTTGGCAGGCCTCCCACCAGGGGCCCGAGTCTGCTATTTACACTCCGTGCCAGTATGACAACAGTTGCATCGTCCGGCGGCGCTCGGGCGGCCCGAAAGCGCACGAGTCGCGCCCGAAGCGGCCCGAGTGCACCCGAGAGGGCCCGAGCGCCGCCGGACGATGCAACTGTTGTCATACTGGCACGACCTTTGATGCCCGCAACTTTGACGATATCGTCAAAGTTGCGGGCACCCGGTGGATGGCGAGTTATCGTTCATTGTGGCGTTCTAGGGGGGAGGCCTTTGTTCAGCAGTGGACGTCTTCCGGCTGATGATGATGATGATGTAAAAGTTTGGTTTACTTTTCATAAAGATATAAGAAATTATTCAAAACTAGCAGTTCCCACGACTTCGTTCGCGTGGATGACGAAACTTGTCAATGAGTTTTTTGTGTTAAGTTAAGTGCTATTTGTGTAGGCAAGTCTCATTCGCCTAGCGTGTCTCGATGTAGCAGAAAGAGATGGTCTCTTTCTGGAAGCCATCGTGTTATAAGTACTTAGCTATATCCGTATTAAAAATAAAGAAATATTTAAGACTATTTTTATAGAAGAGCCCTAACACCTAGCGCCTACCTACACTTATATGTATATACCAATAAATAAGCAAAATCACTAAAATCTATACGAATGACTAATCCCACCAAAAACATTCAATGTAAAAAAAAGCCAAGTCTCTCTATGCAATTCTTCCATCGTAAAAAGTTTTGAGATCTCATAGGAGCCAAGTCCTGTTCAACTTAATTTGTAACAATAAATCAGTATTTTGTGACTATATCAATAGTTTTGTTTACATTACAAAAACAGTGACTTGGCCATTGGGCGGTGAAATAGCCGCGAAACGCTTCGAGAAAAGGATGGTACGGCCGTGCCCGTTTTGCTCGAGACTTGGCTAGGGCACTGCCTTGGCACTGCCGTGCCCTCAGATTTGAATTAGTCAAGTTATACAATAATATTATAAATGTCAAATTATGCATAAAAATAAAAAGTCATAATAACATTACATTCAATAGTCATTATAAAAAAGGAAAAAAACAAAATAGAATTAACCCAAATTTTTGTTGTTAAAAATCTAATTTATAGAATAATACGCTATGTTTAACAAAAATTCCTTTAGCTTATGTTTAAAACTATTGATCGCTGAAATACTCTTCACATAGTTTGGTAATTTGTTATAAATTTTTACTCCCATTTTAAATATACTAGACTTAAATTTAATAGTTTTACATCTAATACCCGATAGCTCATTTTTGTGTCGTGCACTTCTAAGTGTTTCATATTTACTAATATCGCCTTTTATTGTTACAGCCGCTTCATAAATATATAATGAAGGCAGAGTTAAAATTTTTAACCTCCGAAACACTTCTAGTCATGAGTCCGTCTGTTTGAGTCCAGTTATGCTTCTCAAACATTTTTTTTGGGCTCTAAAGGCGTATTGTCTGTCAGAGGAGTTTCCCCAGAACAGAAGGCCATATCTTAGAGTGGAGCCCACATACGCATGGTATGCGTTTAATAGTGCGCTCTCATAAATACTCTCTAAATACTTAATATTTTGTCGGTGATATTCTATAAGCCAAGTGTGATTTCAGAAAAACTAGCTTTAAAAACAAGGTATGATATGGAAATAGTAATGAATATTGCCAGCAGGTATGAAGAAGCATGGTGAACTGGTGACCAATGATATTAATAGGTATTTCTGGTTCCATATTTTAAAACGCCGATGTCCTGCAAAAACACTGTGAAGTGTGAAGGCTGCTACCGTTTTAGGCAGTAGCTAGATTATCTCTAAGTTACAAGACTTGGATTCTTCAATATTTACTAGCCTCATGGAGAGGATTACCTCATTTGCCTACCCTACAACAGTCTTATCTTTTTTATTTATAATTCGGTATTACTTTTTCAGGTAACATACGTAGGTTCTTAACACCTAGGGCACATACCATAGAATAGATTTATCATATCCAACCCAATACGATAAATATGTATTAAGCGAACAAAAGCGAAGCTATTGACAGAATGCGAGTACCTTCAGCACCTAAGAGAAATTACTAAAGCAAATTTCTCTAAGTTCAGCACCCTCCATTTTGGTTCATTTCTAGAGCTTGCTCAGCTTTGCATAATAATATATTTCCTTGCGTATGGGGTTCTACAGCAAGTGACTTTAATAGACAACTAAACATTATACCTATATAGATATAAAAAATATATTAATGTAATTAGACCTAATACTTAAAATTCAAGAACAATTAATTTTGTGGGTGATCATGGCTCGTTGCTTCTCTACATGAGAAGATACCTGTGCTATGCCCAGCAGTAGGACATAAAATAATAGGCCAGTATTTTAAAATAAGGAAAATTAAGGGAGACGATAACCTTACATTTTACAAAACTTTTCGTTTATGTGAAATGTGTAGAATTTAAAAATAATGTAAAAAAAACGAAAACATTTTAATTATCTGTGGTTGAACCAAAAGCCTGAAGGTTAAAGCCAAACCGAATGCCGGCTGTACACCAAAGAGTAAAGTAATATAGAGGGAAACTTAGAGGCTGTACACGTAACGATAGACTTGGGCAAGGCGTATGTTTTACGTAGCGGGCCTTAGAGTAATTTAGCGGGCTAAAGCATTTTACAGCAAAAATAATTGCAACTGAATTTTATTGACTATCATAAATTTTACATTGATATTGTCTTTTGCAGTCTAAGTAGTCTGTCAATATATGAATAGCCAACTTTATGGAACCGACGCAACAGAATAGTCAGTAATTCATATGTGTTCTAGAATAATAGTCATTTCCGTATTTAGTTAAAATTAATATTTAGTTCATTTAAGTATTTGCTAACAAATCGTTTTTATCGATACTTCTAAACCGGCCTTCATTCATTCCCTTTTATTTTATTAAACTTTAAAATATGTAATCATTGAAACTAAGATAATTATTATACTTCCACTAATGCCTAATTTCACATTAGTACTTAAATAATAATATTGTTAAATTGCGTCATAAGTCTATTATTGGTTTTAATAATTAGTATCGGAAATATTGTAGATGGTATCCCTCAGAACTTCACAGAAGATTTATGTCAACAATATTGTCAACCATTGTCAACGTCGCGGTGGTAATATATTTATATGAAACTCTATACGTTCAAACGAAATATACAGTATATGTAATGTTTTATTATAAATAAGTGTGATACTTAAAAATATGAATACTTCTGTAGAAGGTATTATCGTGAACAAATGTCAATACGCCCCAATATACTTGATACAGGATCCTGGCGCCACTCAGGTAATAACTTATCATTGTTTCTTAGATTTACCGATATTTTAGTAATTATTTATTAAAGCCGGCGTTTATGTTTACAGGCGAATACTTACGTGTTAACTCCGAGCACCGTAGAACAACCCAAACCCGTGAGCAATAACCTGAAAACATTTTACGAAAACAGTGGAAATATTGAAAATGGGATTATCAACACCGATATGTGTGCAAGACCAAATACGGTTAAGAAGAAGGAAGGTGTTTTGATTGGGAATAACTTAAAATTGGCTAGTTTTTTAATGCCTAAAACTGAAAATGTAAATAAACAATATTTAGTTGATAATATTGTTTTAAAACCTAACATTACTACTACTATAAGCAATCCAGTACCAGTAACACACCATCCAGTAAACACAGTACCAAAAATAGATATTGATAGAAAAATAGTTAAACTCAAAGAGGTTCCGATCATCAACAGACATCGGCCAGAGAAAGTCCTGCCAAAGATTAAACCAAAAGAGAAGTAAGTGTTTATGAAGTTTTAATTACTTACCCTGTAACTAGATATTTCCTATGTACTATGATTCACTAGGAGTAATAGCTGATCATTATGTTTGATGCTTGAAAACCGATCACACATTTTATATTTATCATTTATTTTTCAGTACACCCAGCCCCACACCATCAAAGCATACATCAGTGCAATTAATAAAATTAGGAGGAACTTATCATAGGTAAATGTAAAAATAATACTCATTATATAGTTGCAGGCTTAACCATGTCATTCAGTATTAGAACAATACAATTCAAGAATATTGTCTTTATGTATCACTGTTTTTTTAATTTATTTCAAATATTTATCTTTTTATGAATGATGCTATGCTATTTTCAATTTTTGCATGACTGCTGGAGGCGAGATGTGTTAAACTTTTATTTTTTTAATTTAACACCTTTTGTGTGCACCATGTCTCTAGCGTTTAAGATATATTCTATGTACCTATTACAAATAAATCAATTTACTCCCTAAATGTAACATAACAACAGAAATAAATCTTCCAGTATTGTGTTAAATGGGTCCTTTAACTCAAATAGCAGGATTAAAGAACTGAAGGTATTTTGTAAAGTATGTGCTACAAACTAAGTTTATAAAAGTATTAGATTGTCATATCATTGGATTACTTCTACAGTGATAAGAATGCTTGAGCTCTAGTAAGATGGCAAAGTATTATCATCTAAAATTCATTGACTTACTAGTGTTATAATAAATATATTTATTTTCTTGTTTTCTAGCCTTAATCATTTAAGTAATGAACAAATCAAAATGGTAAATCAAGCATTGAAAATGTTCAATGATCCAGACAAAACGGTACCAGAGCCTACGTATGATCCTGTTACCAACACAAAATATATTTATAAGTAAGTGTATTCACTTATTAAATTAAAAACTTTTTGGAAAGACCAAAGCGAGGCATGTTAGAATTATTACTATTGACGAGGACCAAAATTTTGTCCTTACATGTGCCATTAAAAAAATTTTAAAAAAGTTTTCTGAAAAAGTGAGGCTAAATAGTTTTATTTAAATTTCAGGGTTGTGTCACCAAGAGACTTAACAGTAGTTGCAAAGAAGAAAATGTTACTTAAAGATAAAAAGAATCATACAAAGATTCCAAAGAGGATTGAAGAAAAACCGGTGAAACAAGTTATACATAAAGAAGTTCCAATCCCAAAAGAGATTATTGAGGAAGAACCTGAGCCGCCGGCCGAGGTAATATCTATAGTTATTTTAATTAATGTTTTAATATTTTTATATTAAATATGGTGTAGAAGGTACCAAGTAAGTCATCTTTATTATAAAGACAAGCTACTGACACAAAAATTATCGATCCATAAATAGCAATTTATAAACCCAAACTGATGTCCTTAAGTAAAAGAGAGGCCTTAACACAAATTTCATGTTCATGAACTATTTACTTACAAATCCTGATCACTTCTATCTCACATAGGAAGTTAAAATAAAACCTAGAAATGTAAATCCAGCCCTTATTTTCAGACTAAGG
The DNA here is from genome assembly GCA_905475315.1 of Autographa pulchrina. Taxonomy (NCBI): domain Eukaryota; kingdom Metazoa; phylum Arthropoda; class Insecta; order Lepidoptera; family Noctuidae; genus Autographa; species Autographa pulchrina. Next base: position 11,447,937 of record FR997771.1, on the reverse strand, counting down.
TCACAAGAAGTGGTAGAAAGGTAAAACTACCAAAGCAGATCTTACCTGAGGGCTCACCGCAGAAGACCAAAAAGAAGAGTGGCACCATTGTCACGTGCTTCCAGTGTTCTGCTGTAAGATATACTTTATTTACTTTATAGGGCCCGGATAAATAAATATTATATATCTGGGCCTTATCTTATGCCTCTAGTCAATAGCTCTGCTCTCTTAAATGTCGTTATCACGGCAAAATGGAGCCTGTTCCCTGTGTCCTTTCTTACGAGTTGAGGCTAATTTCATACCTTACCAAAATTTGTTGTATTGATTAGCCTTGTACGCATTACACACAGTAAATTCGCAATTTTATTATTAGTACATATGTTAATATTTTTCGTTCTTAGTCTAGATACTTATAATAAGTATCATAATGTACTTGCGATTGGTCTGACGATAAACAATTTTTATACTTGAGGCCTATTTTTGGGAAGTGTAAATCCAAACAGGGCCCAAAATATCAAAGATTGTTGATTTGATAATAAGTTATATAAGGATCAAAACCTCTGCATTTAAAACATTATATATAATTTTTTCCAGGATTTTGGCAGCCTATACCGCCTTCAGAAACATTACGAAAATCATCCTACACATATACCTGCAAAAATCCATTCCAATTTATTCCATTGTTTACTGGCGATTATCAAGAGTGGCTCTGATGAAGATAAGACTAATATATTTATACAACAGTTGGAACAACTTATTGTGAAGCTGAAATCATTGTTACCTTGCTTATTGAAAAAAGTTAATGGCAGCGAGGGACGGCCTTGTACTATCAATGGCGATATTGGAAGGTATGAAAGAAATATCTAAAAAACGAGCATCTTTAAAACTGTTTTCGGTTAATACTCATAATAATATTATCAACAGCATAAAATGTATGTGAATAATGTTTTTTCTCTTTTTAGATTATTTGGCATGAATCCTGGCAAATACAACTTTGATGTGGATGCCCTAAATTGTGTTAAAGATAAAAACGGATTCTGTATTCACAATCCACCAAAAATCAATCATTTGAACAAAGAACAAAGTAAATTAGTTCCCAATATTCTGAAGCACTCAGAACTTATAGTACCAGAGAGTGAAACCGAGAACTGTGCTAGAATCAATTCTGTGGCAAAATGGCCGACCGTCAGTAAGAGGATATGGAAGCTCAAACAGAAAACACATGAACAAAGTGCAAAGAAAATGAGACTGAAATCTGAGGGCGATGCCCTTATTGAACTGGGAACAGAAGACTTAATATTTCCTAAAGAATCAGAAAGTAGTGTGAACAATACAAGTATTGTCCCCGAAAATAATCCAAACACTATCGAGATTGGCGAAGATGACGTAACAAAACTTTTAGGTACACAAGACTGCAATATTAGCAGTCAACCAGTTACAGAAACGCAAACCAATAACGTCACTATGGCTGAAGCAGTTAAACCTAAAAATAACTTTGTCCAATTCCATAGCGCACATTTCGACATCAGATCATCACCTATTAAAACATCTTCAACTGTATTCCGAAAGTTCCAGATTGATCCTAGCAAAATGAGCAATTATGACGTACAAGTTATACGATCCTTGGAAATGGTTAATAAACCTCACGACAAACGCATCTCCTTGTCAAATCCTGATAACTTACATGTTTCTATGCAAAGTTCTGACAATAGTTTACATTTACCTAACTTGGATAACACACTACATATTAGTATGCCAAATTCAGATCAGAGACATGTTTCCCTAGCAAGTTCCACGAACAGTTTACATGTTACCTTACCAAATCAAGAAAATGGCCAACAAATTACTATACCGAATTCTAATGCTTTACATGTTAGTATGCCAAACTCCAATAGTAATATACATGCTTTATCAAATACCCAGAACAGGCTACATGTAAGTATGTCTAGTGCTGACAACAGGCTGCATCTGAACCTACAAAACTCAAATGATTTACATGTTTCAAAAGCTAATCTGAGTAACAGTTTACATGTTGGTATTTCAAATTCTGAAAACAGCTTACATGCAAGTATGCCAGAATTGAATAATGGTCTTCATGTTACTATTCCAAATTCGAATAATAATCTCCATATTACTATCCCGAATTCGGATAACAGGCTCCATGTTACTTTGCCAGATTCTCATGACGATTTACATGTTAGTATGCCCAGTTCGCCAAACAGCATACATTTGGCTTTACCCGATTCAAATGAATCTTTACATGTAAGTATGCCAAACGACAGCTTACACGACCTTTTTAAAGACGATCTATCATGTAAGGACACGGATGTTATAGACCCTGATCTAAAAGACTGGATTATAAGTACAAGTGAGAAATCGGAAGACAGTTTTACCAAGTCTAATGGTCTCATTGAGCCGTCGTTAATACACGTCAGAGATAGTGATGATAAATCAATGGATCCACTTAAAAATGTCAATCATGGTGATGATATGCCGTCGTTAGACGCATCAGATAATCGCCTGCTTTCGAGTCAAGGCGAATCAGTATTAAACTTTTTAGATACATTAAGTAATGACTTATACCCAGAGACTGAGATTAGAAATAATGGTGTGGACTTCCAATTGGATTTGTTCGCATTTCATAATTCATAATATAATTATTATTAAGATTAAGAACAACATTAGTTTAAGGACTTATTACAAAATTTATATTTAAGTATATTTTTAGAGAAGTAATAGATTTGTACTTACTGTGAATTTGTTTTATTTATCATGTTATTTGATAGATGATAAAACAATGATCAAGATAAATCAATTGAAATCAACTGCTTCATCAATGTAAATGAGTTTGGTTTTGAAACATTAGTTTATCAATGATCTTCATAGAAATCCATCAGTTAGTAATTATAAACTATAGGTATATTAGTTGTATTATACAGATTGAGTCATGTGTCCAATTAGTTTGAATAATTACTTTACATAAAAAAAGTGTTTACAGTTTCTGTGTAGTCCTATCAATAATCAAGTATTTTAAACAACGTTGTTGGTGCTATTGATTAGAACATTTTGTAGCAGAAAACGTACCATATACCAAATAAAAATATTTAAATGAACCAATATTATATTGCCACATTAGTCTGTAACTTACAGGGATGTATCTAAGTGTAACATACTCTTTACTGAATAGTAAATTTGCTGTTTATTCCAAATGGTATACCACAAAATAGAGTCTAGATTAACATTTTATGACTTTGAAAATAAGTAGAAAACAGAATAAAACAAACTAGTGAGACGCTGTTTTGTCGTATTATCTTTTGTTCCTACTGTAAAGGTATATTTACCAGCTTTATAACTGAGATATTGTTTGTAACAGTGATACATTATATTAATGGAAACAATAAAACAACCACAGATATTTAATTTGTTTTATTTACAAAAAAATACATAAGATTCTTACATAGTATAACTATATTTAATTAAGACCAGAAAAATATAGGCTAAGCATTCTTATAATGGTGTTGACCAGATGATACAAGATAATTTGAATGCTGCTACCAGTTCTGTACTAATTAACTTAATTCTGCTTTAAATTTGTTAGTAAACATTTTTGTAGATACCTACTATATTTCTGGTCTATAAAACTTAAATTAACATTACTAATGCCTAAGCTTGTAAAACCGGTCTCTCATTCTTGCCCTCCAAGTTCTGATTGGTCAAGGCATAACCAGTTCCACCTCTTTGCACTACAATAATGTCTTTTTCTTTCAATTTGTCACCAGTGAGTGGGTGCAACCAATCCTTCTTGATTATCTTCTCAACACATTCCATTGTGACTACATGGCCAGTAGTCCTGGAAAAAAAATTAAACAGTTTAGAAATAAAAGTTATTATTGCAAAGAATCTAGAACAAAAAATTTATGCCTGGAGTGTGGTACACATTCAAAGGTAAGGTAAAAAAAAACTTTGAAAATGGAAGTTATTAGAATAATCTTTTACCTAATTACAGCACAGGGAACAGCATTGCCCAATATGTCGTGAGTGACAGGACACATGTATCTGTTTTCCTTAGCTATTAATGACTTCTTATCATCAGGGTCATTCACTAAAGTCCACTTTACTTCAATCAAATCCTTCATTTTAAGTGGCTTCCCACTGATAGGGCAATACACTGTAGGGTCTGGTTTCTCCATCTTGGAATGTTTCGCATCTGGCAGCTGAGATGGCACCCAGAAACTTGGCAACTGCTTTGCTTTGCCATTTGCAAGGTTTGATACAGAAGATGAGGATGGACCATCCTGCTGCTTGGTACTAGTAATATTCTTCTCTCTGTTCATGAACTTGATCAAATTTGCTTCTTTCTCAGCCGCAGCTAACTCAGCCAATTCTGCATCGTCTTTTTTCAACTGCTTCTCATACTTCTTCAATTTGCGAGTATACTCGGTCTTCTTTGAGATAATGTACTCTAAAATAGCCTCTTTGTCAAATAAGTAACCTTCTTTTGTGATAACTGGGTTCCTACAAGGTTGCAAAGTTAAGCTACAGCAGTCAAAACTTTTCACTGAATCCTTTCCAAGTCTTTCGCTTTGAGTACCGTAACCGGAGGCAGCAGCGTCCTTCTTCTTTTCATGGTACGTGTAGACAGCACCAGCAGTACAGTTTCTGGCATGTCGAGTCATTTTCACAGTTTCATTTGCTTTGCAATTTACTAAAACCACATAAACACCGTCGTGTTGTTTATTACTGCGATTGACAGTATTTCAGAAATTGCTAATTGTGTCATCATGTCGTAGATGGATGCAGTTTGCATCATCGACAACAACAGGCAACCTTTTTAATATTTTATGCAACAATTTTCGTTTTGTAAATAAAAAACAAACTAATTCCAGTAATAAAATCTGTATTCGGAATGTATAATAAAATACTTTATTATGTAAAAATACATTTATTATTAAACTGAATCTGAACGCATATTTAACCCTATTCTGCGCAGTTAAAGTTAATGACGTCTGTCTGCTGTCATAACGTGCAAATAACAAGCACACAAATGTCAACGTCAAATGTCAATGAACGTTCTTTTGCCTTCTTGTTTACACATACAAATTAATACGATTACATTATTTCCGTAGTTTCACAAGTGTCTCTTTCGCGAGAGGTGTCTTTTGAGGGCAGTTCTATATATTATTGAATATTGATAAAAGTTATCTGTGATTACAATAATCTAATCAAATAGATTTAATTATAATTCACTCGCAGTGATAAAGTTTTTGTGTGTGTCGACCTAATTCAAATTAACATATTGGGTACATACGTTGGAGTGTAAATAATTGTGTTTTTAATTTCGTGGTGATTATTATAAGTGAATAATGAACTTATCGTTTGCGGGTTGTGGTTTTCTTGGTATTTACCATGTTGGTGTTGCAGTGTGTTTTAAAAAGTATGCGCCCCATTTATTGTTAGGTAAAATCTCTGGCGCCTCTTTTGGCGCCTTGTCGGCTTGCTGTCTACTATGTGACCTGCCAATAGGTAATATACTATTGTTTTTTTCTTAGGTTCAATTGTTTTTATTTCAGATCCTCAAAACATGAAAAGAACTTACAATAACTTTTAAAACTAAGTTTTGTCTAGTAATGCAAAAATGGCTATCTGCATAACATACAAACCATACAGCACTAAAGGAAACTTTAAATTTAGTCGGGAATAACAAATATTCTTTTAATATATAATATATTTTGTCACATATTAAAAACAAAATATGCAACCCTGTCACAATAATTATAGTTGTTTTGCTAAATGAACAAAGTGTTACAATTAGTCATCAGTTGTAAGAGAAGATGATGTGACAAGGTCATGATAATACTAGCTTGTAATTTTATACTAAGGACTTTTGATACACTATTACATGCAGATCTTTACTTCGACTTTAATTTAAATTGTAAGAGCAATTGATTTAAATGAAATGTGTTTTGCAAGTTGTATAGAAAACAATTGAATAATAAATAACATACTTTCTTGCAAACTGTGTTGGTACTTTCTTAAAGTAAATCAAAATAGTATATTTAAATCATTAGAAACCCAAAAATTAAGTTTCTCTTAATTTAAATGCAAAATTAATTCAGGTTACTGATTTCTATAGGTAGTTAAAGTTATTGAGAGAAAAGTTTCAGGAAGTCAAGGAAAAAATGAACATTTTAAAGATAAACATACTGTTTGATTATGGAATTGTGCCAGAATGTGTGGAATTTCTTGTAGTTAAAACACAAGGGATCTATGAGGTATAAATAGATCTCACAAAATAGTTACATAATAGAAGGGCCTGCTGTGTTCCTTTAAAGTTTTCTTAACTATATTATATAATAGTCATAAGCAGCAGTTTTTTAGCCACCATAATCTTATAAGTAATAAAATAAGCATATACCAAGATAATATTTTTATTTCTACTATTCTCTCCTGTAGTAAAGTTCTGCAAGAGGAAAGAGTGATTAGAGGAGATATTTTTACCACCTTATTGGGGTGCCAAATTAATACTTTAAATTATAAAATCGGTACTTTTAAGGTCACCCTGTAACATAGTATCAATATTATATTATCAGTCCATAAATCAATCGACATAGAGTTATGCTGCGCCTACGACGACGAAAGTCGCTAAAGCAGGCTCAAATAATGAGAACTTTATAATTGATGAAAATGAATGTCATGTCTATCGTTTATCTATTATTACCTGCCGTTTCTAAAACATTGATATGACGATCTAATAAATACTGCATGTACTACAAAAATTACATGATTTTATTTACATCCTTTTTTTTCTTGGTTTCGCGTAAATTCGTCCGCGATGTTCTTAAACAATACCTTAACAACTGATGTCCTATATCCATAGGTTGTTGACATATACCGATAAATGGCTTTAATAGCCAGATTTTCTGATAATAGAATCTTAATCACTTTGTTTCCACCCAGAACAGTAGAAAACATTGCATCGTCCTAATTCATGTAATACATGATTTGCATAATACTTACGAAGAATAAATTTTAGTTTTACCAACTTCAGAAATACTTAGGTACTTCATAATCAGATTTACGACGAAATTCTCACAGAGCTTGCTCTTTAAATGCCATTGAAAAATATCCTTAATCTTCGCTAATCTCTAATAATCATTATCCCTAATACCCTGAATTTTGTTTACTAGGGGAAATCACGACCGATGTACTGAGAGTAGTGAGCGAGGCGAGGGCTGGCTCCCTCGGGCCGTTCAGTCCCTCGTTCAACATACAAAATGTCCTCCTCGAGGGCATGCAGAAGTACCTCCCCCTTGACGTACACAAGATCGTCAGCGGCAAACTCCATATTTCCCTAACAAGGGTTTACGATGGGAAGAACGTCATCGTTTCTGAATTCCCCACAAGAGAAGATTTATTACAGGTAAGATTTATTCACAAATCACGTTTTCCTACTAACCAAAAACAAACATGTTTATAAATAGTTGTGAATGTTTTGAGGAATTTGTTAATGATGTCACGGTGTTATTGAGTGCATAACATACGATGATTTTACGCGGATAAAATCATGTGAATTGAAGCACATGTATGTCATTGATGTAACAACAACATTGCTTTTGAATTGCAGTAAAGATTTACGTCAGAAAACGTTATCGATAGTAAAAGTTAACAATCAACATCTTTTGTTTATTGAATCTATCATCTTTTAATTGCATCCATACCCAGGCAATTCTTACATGCAACAGAATTGCGAACTTAGGCCGATTTATAACGGCCCGGAAATCAGCGATTCTTTTTCAGTTAATATATATGTTAAGTAATAATACTAAGTATTGTAAACTAAGTTAATTGTTTATGTAGGTATTGTATTTTTTCTTTTCTATATTTGTACACCAGTAATGGTAAAACATGTTGGTTCAAACTTAAAATTTAAGACCTCATATGCATCAAAACAATGTATTTTATGTACACGTGTTTTAGCAAATAAATGATCTTTATCTTTATCTTTCTTTTGTATTTCTGAGCTGCGAAATGAAAACACTAGATCCGTTCCAAACTTATTTTTTTTTCTTTTTAGGCGTTGTTAGCGTCATGTTTCGTGCCAGTATTCTCAGGGCTGCTCCCTCCTCGTTTCCACGGCATAAGGTACATGGACGGTGGTTTCAGTGACAACCTGCCCATTCTGGATGAAAACACGATCACTGTCAGTCCATTCTGCGGAGAAAGCGATATATGCCCGAGGGACTTGAGCTCACAGTTATTCCATGTAAGTATTTGAAAATGAAATTATTTTTTTTTTGACAAACTATTAGCACGGAATAAAGAGGATGATGCCTTAGATGATGAAACCACCACCGTTAAATGTCGATTCCAGGAGACATTCTATGCTTTAATTCCGCTTTGATAACAACATAAACTACGCAGCACGTAAACAGTACCTACTTATGCAGTTGCATATACATAATATCATTATACATATATAATTTTAAATGCATCTAGCGCGTGACTTGAATCCAGCTCATTATAAGACATTAGTACCTACATACTCAGTATCATTTATATAATTTTTTGTAACAACTAACTATGTACAAAAACTTCAATGCTTCTCAATTTCGCGTCGTTGTTTATCATTCTACATACATACCACAAACATGTAGTATGTAGGTACGAGTTATGAATGAACTAATGTTTAGCGAGTTCGGATGGACCGATAAGCCACCATGTTTGATTTATTCTAATCACGCTCTGTTTGTACCTATTTGTATTTGTCGAATAGTATCTGCACATTATCGTGTACCTTGACATTGCATTAATTGCAATAATGCGGAAAAATAGTTTCATCATGCGGTATGATTTCAACATTCGCCCAAATGATCTGATTATAATTCATTGAGATAAGGGTCCCAAAACGCATTGTAATACTAAACATATCCTTATTCTAATCTGCCTTAAATATATGCATGGCAATGTCACCACTGTCAGTGTGGCCCTATACAGGATCAAAAGTAATATAAAATCTAACATAAAGGAAAACATAACATCCTGAAATTTGACTCCTCAACAGGTAAATCTGGCAAACACAAGCATAGAACTATCAAAACAGAACATGAACAGGTTCGCTAGAATCCTATTCCCTCCTAAACCTGAAGTTCTAAGCAACATGTGCAAGCAAGGGTTCGACGATGCTCTAAGGTTCTTGCATAGAAACAACATGATTTCTTGCACGAGGTGTCTTGCGGTACAGAGTACCTTCCAACTGCAAGATGTGTTGGACGATACCACTTATGAATATGATCCAGATTGTGAAGAATGCAAGACTCATCGGCAGGTTAGTGTTAGATTTTGAATTTTCTAGTGTTAACACCTGGATTTATACAGTATATACATGTATATGAGCATCATGATAAGTTTAGGAGATTTAAATTAGTAGATACGTAAATGAATTGGGTTTTATAACTCAAACAATCAAAAAAAATTATAAAATGTAATCTACTTCAGCTTCGTTGATAAAATATTGGCAAGTACCAACTGAGTTGTAGCAAATTGTACTAATATTGTGACACATTGCGAAATCTATTACTGATAATTAAGTAATAAACCCTTATCCCATTCAAAAATATTTACGCAACATTCTTAGACATTGTGCATTAAATTCTTCAACACACAAAAATGTTCTTAACTTTATGAGGTGCGAATAACACTTCAAATGCATATTAGAATAGCACTTTGTCTACAAATAATATGCAATATATTTATCCCAATATACATTTTAGGACGCACTAGTCGACGATCTACCAGACACAGTGATGACGATTTTCCAAAACGCGATAGATTCTGCTAACAATGGCATCGTCAACTGGGTGATGAGGCAGAGGGCCATGAGGTACCTCACGCTGTTAACCCTGCCATACCGAGTGCCCATCGACATTATGTATGCTACATTCACCAAGTGAGTATATTGTTTATTTCATATGTATAGCTTATAACTCACGGAAGCGTGTCTATAGCGATTTTGGAAGGGATGAAACGAGTGTGCTAGGGTTAGAAAATATTCATTGTTTCTTTTTAGTTATCTAGGAGTATGCGTGCGTATTGTGTGTCTATTGCTTAACCCTCAGTCATCTACTTATATTGACGCAAAGGAAGCCATAAATGTTTTTTTGATAGGTTTTTGATGTAGAATAGATCTAAGTATGTTATGGTCGACTTGTACAAAATATATTAAATTGGTCTGGTGTTTTGTTTTGACATTATTTTTTGTGCAAGTTGGCTTTAGTTGTGTCTTGTTAAGCTTTCACCGTGTAGCTGTACCTACTTAATTATGTGTCTCAAATATCCCGTCATCAGCCCTTCCCCTGACAGAGAAAGTTGATTTCCGAACGAGTTTTCCATGCCTTTATTTGATTGCCCTTATAAGTATTTAACTACTGTACTGGCCTCTTTTATCTTAATATTGACCATTTTATGTTCCTTCTTGGCGCTACATCGACTACTTTTTAAACTCAGTAGGTCTCATTTCAATATGTAAAATATGTATATCCTGATTCTAAGTATTGCATAATGCGAGGCCACATTTATTGTGTTACAAACTGATAAACCAAGTGTTAGTTTGTTAACTGCACGTACGGGGTAAATGTGATGCAAGTGCATTCTTTGTTTTAAATTGATATAAAATTATAGTCCCTCGATATTCCACTTTATATTTCAACTCTGACTTTTCTCTCTTTTCTTGGCAAGGAAAAATTTAAGTCATACGTTTAAAACATAACACAAATACAGTAGTTTTTCCATCCTTCCATTTCTCATATTTATTTTCTAATAATGTTTTTTTAATCTGCTAAGCGGTATCCGTTTGATACGCAGTTTTAAATGCGTAATGGTCAGTTTCCTGTAAAAATAGCACGTATTTTTGAATGAATATCTGAAAAATATTTACTTCTGATAAAAATGTTATTTAATATTAAATACAATGTGGTTTATTGTAACGAGATAGGCAAATTCGCACACGCGTAGTAAGCAAAATGATTACGTAAACAATGAGTTGATAACATAATTTACATAATATTCACCTAGTATTCCAAATATTATACTGTTGCATAAGTCGTAAAATATGTAACGTTTAGTTCTTGTTAAATAATATTAATGCGAAACTGTATTTATATTAAACAATCTATACATAACTCAATTAACGTTCAATACTGTGCCTCCTTATTCTTTGATTTTAAAACATACTGTAATTTTAATAAATATTAGGAGAAATAGTTGTTGCCATAGAAAATATTTACCGTGTGAATAAACACACATTAATAAATTAGACGACTTTATGTAGTACCAAAGAAAGTATAATAATATAATATTAGAAATAATAAAACGAATTCCTATTTTAACAGCGACTATTACTTTTTAATAACGTTTGCTAACTTTATAGTACTACTGTTAACATTATCATGTCTGTTCTAATTTCAGCGTGATATTCTATTATATTGTGCCATTGTTGCCACAATCGTGTCAAGGACATTATATAAGGAAATAATTGCATTCTGATGCGATAAATATGATATAATGCCTATAACTATTATTATACTTGCACGACAAAGCTTCAGTACTTAGCAGTTCACGTTCATGTCTTATTATTATTAGTACCTAGTACCCTACTTATTACTTTTCTCTATGATTATTAGTAGCTTAAATTTGAGGGCAACTGGTCTAATTTCAAATTTAGAACGTACAATTTTCTTTATATATTTGAATACTAGCTGTGCCTACGACTTCGTTCGAGTCAATGACGAAACTTATCAATGAGTTTATAACCGCAAAATTAAGTTTGTATTTTATTGTTTTTACTTTTCCGGGATAAAAACTACCCAGTGTGGTGCCCAGGATAATAAAGAATAATTATACAAAGTTTCATCGTAATCGAACCGGTAGTTTTTGCGTGATACCTGAACAAACAGACAGACAGACAGACAAAATTTTTTTTTACACACTTTTGGGTTTAGTTTCAGTCTAGTAACAACCCCCGCCATTAATTTTTTTGATATTTTCAATGTACAGAATTTTCACTTCTACAGATTTATAATAAGTAGGTATAGATGGCTGCAAAAACAAGAAGGTTTAATCTCAGTCAGCATATCGTGACCTCATTGCTTTAAAATCCTTTTTACGTATTTTTCAGTAGTTCTCAATAGACGTTAGTTCCCTTTTGGTTCCTTGCTTATGTAACTAACACATCAACCGCTTTTTAGCTGTGTGGCGGATAAAGTAGAGACGCATGCGGTTCAGTACAAAGTAGCTGCAAATATTCTCGTCCGTAGAAAGAGGTGTATTCGGCACAACAACTATATGACTAGGTCAGTCTTATTTTATTACAAGTCTTGTCCAAAATGGTTGTTTGTTTGCATACGCTTTGAGACAAGACTGCCCGATGTCCACGTCTTTGTGTTTTTGCGTTTTTGTATTTGAAGGGTGATTCTCATCAGAAATGACAAAGAATTTATGTGAAGAATGTATGAGTTTGAAAATTATCAAAGAGAGAATTTCCCTTCTTATATTCAGTGAAGTCGTACTTTTGTTTTTATGTGGTAGGAGGTGAAAGGGTTAAATATTTCTCGTAGTATGTTGTTGTCCGTTTTTTGGTGGAGGTTTAGAAAAGCTTTGGAGCGGGTTTTATGTAACATAGCCTCATATATTATTTCTTAACTTTAATTAATTTATGTATTTATACTCCCAAACTGTCAAGTTTATTGTATTATATGTTCTATCTCGATGGAAATTTTCGATTCGTCACGACAAAATTTTCCTCGCTTTTCCCTCATCTTACACAGATACTGCATTTGCTAACGTCATATCGACCATAATAAACTTGACATTAACCTATCTTTGACGCAAGTACAGTTTTTATTTTATATAAAAACTAGTATTTGCGTCAACGAAGTTATCTTTCTCTATCTTACGATCATTTTAATGGGTCAATGTCGAAAAAATGACCCGTTTCGACAGAAATGTTAACTATCTGATTAGGCATTAGGTATTAAGTAATTAAATCATAACAATTGTGTTAATTATGTAAGCAAGCATGTTTTTTATAGATAACTTATGTAATTCATTCATAATATTATTTTATTTTAGGGAATAACACATTGGGTTTTTAATGGCAACATTGTTCTATAGTATTACGTCAAAGGAATGGTCTGATGTAAATATTTACACTTTTGGGGAAGTCTAGACTGCATTAATATCCTTAATTATTTACCTTTATAATTAGTTTTATTTTCTTCCTTGTATATTCTTACTTAAAACCGCAGAATATTTTTAGGAAGATACATGTTTAAAAAAAAAATGGTTACTTATTAGTTTTTTCTTCACTGATGTTACTTAGATTTCTGAGCCAGAATATTTGATTCGGCGCTTCTACTAAAAAGTCAATTACCTTGCATTTAATAACATTAAATCGTAACAAAAGTTCTGATAACGATATTATCACAATTTCTATACACTCAAAGTTAATATTTATTCTACTTTCTTTGACTTAGATAAGAAAGTATAAACATTATTGATTGTAGTATGTTCTTAGTACAAAATGGAAGTGTTCAATTGTTTCTATACATTTGATTGGGCCGTTCAAAAATGGCATTCATATGGGGAAGAACCGAACCTAATGCTGGCGTTTAAAAAACGCTACGTTGACTACTACAGGCGTTAAAAAAAAATTGGCTATTTACGCGGTTCCAAAATGGCATTAATCTGAAGTTTTTTTTTAAACTCGTTAGTATTTTTCGAAGTATAGTCGCATGTTATCTTAATAATCATTATTCACAAGACGATTTAACAGCTTCCTTGGTGTAATCATATGGGAAAGTAAATGAACGTTATGACCTGGAAAACTTATCAGCTCACCCAAACATTATTGAAAATTGAGCTGATAATGCTTTGTTCGCAGTGTTTCCTGTTATTGTGTAACAGCTAATACCGACTAGATTCTTCTATTGACCTACTATTATATCCTGAACGTTACGATATGATAGAGTAATTAAAGTTCCGATGTGGAAAAAGAGAGTGATCACAGACCTTTAAACTTTTGAACCCTTTACAAAAGTCAGCACTCATATAACGCATTCGCAATCTTAGGTTAGGCGACCAACACCATTCCAATAGCCCGAATGCTGTAAAAACTTAACTTAATCATCATTTGCGAAATATGTCCCATACTTGAGGGTTTGCAAGTTCGTGCAAATCGAAGTAACCAGCATTAGTACTATCTGTGGATAGCTCCATACTTATGTGTCATTGGAACAAGGACCCAATACGTCACAATATTGTGTTCCAAGTTATATAAACGTTTTAGTTCTAGTATTTATATTTCTGTTTTATGTTAGTGCCGGCCTTTAGACCCTATCAATCATAATACGAGTCTAGAATTGAAAGGGAGTTTGTAGTATCTAAAGATATCTGTCGGTTTAATCGCAGGTATCTGTTTAATATTGGAACAATAAATCTATTGAATCGTTTTAATCAGATCGTCATTGATCGTCCTCATGGGCATTTTAGTTCGATGGTCATTGACATTATTGTTATTTGGTTAATGTAAAAATCGGTTAATTACCCTGATTGGATTTTACTTTTTGTTGGTACTCATATTATTGTCTTAAACCTCGTCTTTCAGAAAGTTATGACCTCTAGACGTAAATTCTAAGAAACTAAAATTGGATAAAACGGTTAAGAAAATATATCCTTTTAGGAAACTGACCTCGACTCGTCTTAAAAGAGCTTATGCTTTGTGAAAAACTTTATGTGCTTAATGTTATTGATAAAAAATATATATTATGTTGTGCTAGCTCCAAAAAAAAACACGACATAAGCTTCACGTTTTTGCAGCAATATACGATTATCAAATCCTTTAATCTTAGTTAAGAATGATCTAATGTGATAATGAAAAGAAACGAGGGTTAACACGTGCTTTACGATATCGCACTTTGTGAAATCCCTACTGAAAGTGCATAATCTTTAAACTATATTGCACCAGATAACGTAGATCATTATTCATCATTGAACTTAAACAATTTATGCTTTAATGGTCTATTTAACATTGATTGTATCGAGATTTATTCATTTATGTACTTTATTTGCTTTTAGCAATAGGATCTTCATTTTATGTGCGACCGTTTTCAGTAACCTGTCCAAGTGTCCATATTTTACAGACTGTAGAAGTTACATAAATTCTGATGATGAGTTTTTTGTTTGTTTCTGCTAATTTTGAGGATGATAGGATTCAACATAACATAACTTGCCTTAGAAGAAACATAAGGTGAATAAAACCGCGGTGAACAGCTAGTAAATGATATCTCTTTACTTCAAATAAAAACTATAATTGGATAGGTCATTGGTCGTGAGAATAATAATCAAATAGGACCTGTCTAAAAATGTTCTCCTTACACCAAGAAACCCCTAAGAATTGTCTAATAACTCCAACCAAATCTTTTCCCCGTAGATTCGTAACATGTACTCCGAAGATGAGCAAGTCGCTATGGAAGCTGAGCCTGAACACGCTGCAGCAGCTCCACGGCTTCATGTACGCGACTCACGACCGCTCGGAGGCCGCCGCCAGGATATACTACAAGCTGACCATGGATCACGGCAAGATGGACGCCAATGATGGCAGACAGCTTGATAGGAGGTTAGTGCATATAATTAATAATAATGCATTTTGATATTGTTTTATTTTGTGATCTTTTTTTGTTTAATGAGTCGTCGCTTAGGTAAGTGAAGAAAAATCTTTATTAGTGTCCTATACGTCATGAAGATGAGGGACCTCTGGCTGGCAAATGGTAAAAGTTATATAAGATATTGGCTACAATGAATAGTTCTTTTATAAATTCTGGAGTCAGTAAAACTCATAAGTAAATAAGGTGTTCTATTTTGTGGGGAAAAGTAAATTGTAAATCAGGGTGCAACACATTAGCAAGAACATATTTCGAGGGCGATCTCATATCTGGTGAAGTTGTCATTTCGGAATTAATATGTCCTTTTATGTCCTTTTCCTTGAACACGGGAAATTATTTGATCAATTAAATTTATTGAAATTCTAATCTCTTAGCGCTGTATCCGGTTTAAACATTCTACAATATTATAATTTATTATCGCCGTAGCAGTAAATTATAATCTAATCTCAACGACCTTCGATAGTTAGTTAAACTTGACTTCCAGAATGACTGTCTTTTGTTAGGTAATACAATAATCCTGATGGAAAATACCTTACAGTACAAAGTGTTATATTTTTGGAATTAATGCTCTAAGATCAAAAGTAAAATAATAAGTGCAATATTCCAAAAAGTCACTTATTTCCAAAAAATACCCATTGTGAGAAGTATTTTCACCTTAATCTTATAATCAAGATTTTCGATCTTACTAAAGCTTTTGATACTGTTAATCAACACCCATTCTTTAATCTTATCAAATCTTTTGATTTGAAAAACGATATCTGATCTACAGCTTAATAAATTGCATTGTAAACATCTGTTTAATAATTTTCATATTTTGATGTAATTTTTTTAGATTTGTCTTATTTTCCTCTTTTAATCAAATGTGCTCCATGAAACAGAAAGTGGTCTCGTTTAACGCGTAGTGAGAAATGTACGTAAATATTGACATATTATCCCCATCCATCATTTAAAAGCTAGGCCCTTGTCGGTGTAGCAATTTCCATCTTTCTCTGTCCAGAGCCAACTCCTTCAGCTGCCTGTAGGTTTATTATCATCTTCGTTTATTTATTATAATAACACCAAACAGCTGCACTATCTTTTGCGATATACTTTTGTATTTTGGTGACGTTTTCATTGTTTTGTTGCAACGTGCTAAGTACTTATAATTAATAAATTTTCCTTTATCCGTTGTTATGTATTTTTGTGCATTATTTACACGTGAATAAACACATGACATAGTAAACATTTTGGATATTATCAGCGAAACCGGATTCTATGTACAATAAAGATACATTATATCTATGAGTTTTTTATAGGTTTACAACAAAAACATTGTTTGTTACGTTACTACTTTGTTCTAGCCGGTAATTTATATAACATTTACTAGGTGTTTGTTGCATTATAATAGGAAAGTCTTAGATGAATGATTGGTCTCGCGCGCTCGACTAGATACCGCACTGTCAACAAACAAAATGTCCGTCGCTGCGGCGACAATTGTGCTCCCAGTGTCCTTCTTATTATGTGTAGTATTGTTTTTACACCATTTTACTACGCAAGTCGGCATTTTACATCGAATTGCAAACACAATAAAATAAAATGTTCCGGAGGTCTAAGTCAAACAAAGCTGTCAAAGCTGTCAACGTGACTAGCACGGGTACGCCGGGCGTACTATTTTCGCCGCATTTAACGAGTACGACGGCGGTATCTAGTCGAGCGCGCGAGACCAATCATTCATCTAAGAGGAAAGTATTAAACGTTATAATGTAGTGTCCAATTAACGTCAGTAACATAGTTTTTGAGCGACGGTAGGTACATCGCCTGATAGTCAACATGTCAGGGTTAAGTTATTTCAACATTTATTATACTGACTGTATAGTAATAGACATTTGCTAAATAAAAAAAAGTGTTTCGATGTTGATGCAAACAAATAAATGCACCAAAACAACCGGCCCTAAATTCCTTGCTATTCATCAGCTTAATTTGAAGACCCTCAATTTCTCTCCTTTGTCGACAATCAAAATATACTTTACGTATTCCGGGTCAATCAGTCTAACGATCTTATCAAGCGAAGTAGAATACATTAGTTTTTAGGTATAATTAAACAGTTGCTATGTCTCCATATCAATTAATTAATGCTGTGTGCTAGAGGGCATGTCGGTACATTCAAGTTATTTATGGACGTAAGCTTGTCTTATTATTAGAAATGAGAAAGCTTTTGTGTATAACGGTATTGTTCTTGTGTTTGTTATACAATAAACAATTGCTGTTTAAGGCCTTTACATGTCGATTTTAAATAAATTATCATATTATTACAATTGTGCGCGCACTTGTTAATGTTATAATGGGTTGCATTACGCACTGGAGATTATAGCTTATTTATTGCAGTGGTAAAAGCATTTCAATAGGATATAAGAGGCAATTAAGTTTTGTAAAAAAAAAGGGTAATAAAGGTGATGACAATTTTTTATTTTTATGTCCATCTTTTAGATTATAAATAAATATTAGACACGTATTTTTTGTTTTGTCCCGTAAACAAAGAATTATGAAGATACAGCGAGTACATTTCTTGCGTGACGTCACGTCCAAGCACAAATTGTACCTAGCCGTGACGTCACAAGCCCCCACTTCTGTACTTTAAAGCGGTTTATCTTCGTATTTTTTTATTGATTTGAGAAAAGAAAAAATATTTGTTTATTATATTTTGATTATTTAAAAGGCGCGGCGGGCTTAATACTACGACTTTTCATACCTAGTCATCTACTCAATTATTCCTTCAAATCAGGATATTAGCCCATAAGCCATTAATAAACGCACTTTCGGTTAACGACTGACACTTTATTTGACACATAAAATGAACTTGAATATATTAAAGAAGGCGCTACTAGTCTAATAGAAACTATTTTGGTATAATAATTATAACAATTCTATAGGTACATAATATCAGAATAGAATTTGACTTAAGAGGAAAGGGGAGCGGCCATTTTTCCATACAAACGCTCTCGTCTGTTTTCTCACTGGTTTCTGAACTTAGGGCTATGATTTTTTGCAGTAATATAAATATGAACTAGATCTATGCCCCTATTTTTTCCTTTTTTAAGATAATTTTTATTTAAAGGAATTAGAACCTTCTAAAAATTGCTTATTTTGACCGCAGTTTTCAGACGCGTTTTTTTTCGAATTTGACAACAATAATCGAAAAAAGGAAAAAAATGAGGCACAGATTATTCTTTTTTCATGCAGTATATGAAATATCTTTAAAATTGGTTAAGAATTGGGGGAGAAAATAGACGAGAGCCAAACCTCGATTTTTCGTCAGTTTTTCGGTCTGAGCTGCAGTTGTCCTTATCGCACGAATTAGAGGGCGGGGGGAATTAGAGCGACAGCAATACTTTCTACAAAAACAAAAATGTCCGCTCCCCTTTCCTTAATTCTTAATTCTTTATTGTACACACTTAAACATTTTAAAGATATACATTAATAAAAGTTGATGTACAGAGGCGAGCTTAACTCAACATTGAGTTTTCTTCCAGCAAACCTTTGAGTGAAAGTGAAATAATTTAAACAAGTTGTGAGGCAGACAGAAGTGTACAAGTGTCCTCTTAAGTACCAAAAGAAAAACGAAAAACTTGACAGGGGTGAGACAATAAAATTTGCAAATTATGATACATAATTACAAACACACATTTCCGGTCAAAACAAGCTCACGTCTGGGAACCAAACCCACACATAATGAGCAAATAAATTCATCAAACAACAAAGGGAGCACAGCTGTTTTGATTGACATTCTCGATAACTGACAAATACTGTTATCCGAATGGCCCATTTCTCGAGTTTGTAGATGTTCGACTAGTCGTCATATAAACTAATAATTGTTTAAATAATAATTATTGTTTTTGTGAAATGTTAATTTTGGTAAAGATTTTTGGTTTTGGGTATACTTTCCCACGGCGGAAAATAATTATATCGATAATGATGTGCTTACGAAGTATAATATAGGTACTTAACAAATAGAAACAAAATGATGTCGTTTTAAAATATTTGTTCTGTGATGAGTTTATTTTTGGTGATCAAAAAACTTAACTGGAACACGTCACCTGTGTGTAATGATTAATACTGGAATTAGATTAAAAATTATATAATGACGTATATCTATAATTTGCGCACAATTTTACGTGGATATATCAAATATGATAAGGTTTTACGCAGTTATAATTTTGCAAGAATTTAAGCTTAATTTAGATAAATATAATCCTTAACCTTGGGGGGTATCCATCTTACAATAATATCTTAGATTAATTTATATCCTCCTGAATTTAATAAATTGAATGACTTTACATGTTTTCCTTATTATTGTTTTTCTTTTAATTTATTATTCATAAATGGATTGTAGATGTTATAGAAAACACTTAACATTTTTTTTTTATTCTAAGCGCTCTTCTTATTATTTAAACAACTTTTTATCATAAATTTTAATTTGTTGTATTTTTACCTTGTATTTATTATTTTCGGTAATTAGCCAAGATTTTTTGCTCAAAAAGTTAATTTATATTAATCGCACATTTATCTTTTGCATATATTATAATATATCATCATACACATCATCCGTCGCAGTTAAAATGTCATCATTATTTAAACTGAGGATAAAAAAGGCTATTGACGCAAATGCTAGACAAATTTCAAGTTTTTGTATTTAGCAGATAATGCCTAAAGTTTAATTAATGTGCACATCGTCTACATTCCAGGAGTTCATATTTTCATATTACCACAAGTTTTTGTTGAATAATGTAATTTGAATTTCGAGCCTCTGTTATGTCAGTTCATATTTGACTATTGTGTTTTTATAAAACCTCAGCTCACTTACATTTTGGCATCATTAGTAATAGTACCTACCTATTGTACCTAAATCTGCAGTTTATAATATACTTCAATAAATGTTTTCAGTTATTAAACAAGTTTATTGTAGTTTAAATTCAATAGTTTTTATGTAAATCGATTTTTGACAGTCCAAAAATATGTTCTATATTTTTATTGAACTATTTTGACGGTCCTGTTGGTCTAGTGGTTAGTGTCCCTGACTGCTATACCGGAGGTCGTGGGTTCGATTCCCGCCCAGGACAAATGTTGTGTGATGAGCATGATCATTTGTTCTGGTGTCTGGGTGTAATTTATCTATAATATGTATGTATTTAGAAATATATAAGTAAGTTTATCAGTTGTCTGGTTACCATAACACAAGCTCTGCTTAGCTTGGGATCAGATAACCGTGTGTGAGTTGTCCCAGGATATTATTATATTCAAGATACTGTAAATATTTTATGGTCAGAGACTTAATTTTTTATAATAATATTAAAACATTATACTTGGTTAAATCTTTTGTTGTTATTACACAAAGACAAACTTAATCCTACATCATTGACTTAGCTGTTTGCACTTTGAGCATTGATTCTAATTGAATTCATTATTGAATTACGTTCAAAAGTCTTTCAAAACATTTCTTTGTTTTCCCACGTCATTGAAGACCTTGAGGATTTTCATGACGTGATTCACGTGAATTATAATTTAATCATGCGTTAAATAATTATCAGTTATCGATAAACGTACTTCTTGCCATAAGAAAACATTTTAAATGATAACCTTATGTTTAGATGCACTTAATATCGTTGCTACGTTATAATATTATATTTCCGCGAAAATTATTAAGTTTTCTTTAATTTATTAAAGTTTATTATCATGACGATAATGAAATACTTCTAACTTCCTATTGCCACCCAACGTGGTCACAAAAGGCAACTATTGATTAAATGTGACCTAATGGAACTTATATCATATTAAACGTTTCCGGGTAAAGTTGCACAAGAAAAAAGTCCATAATTTATTTACTTCATTTTTGGTTCCGGATACTCATGAATTCGAGGGCCCATGATTTAAAATCAACTGCTAAAAAGTCAACTCCCCGCCAACCACATTTTCATGATAAGCTAAATAACAAACACAACGCGGGAACCTACGTAGTGAAATACAACAAACAAGATCGTAACGTGAACTGTAACCTCTTTTGATAAAAACACAATAACAAACAGATATTTGACTTCATGCCGCAACGATAGATTGTTGATAGTATCGGTACTGTGTTGGTTAGTGACCTCGTTGTTTCGTAAATATTGTTTCCATCCTGAATTGTTTGCAACGGCTGAGGTAATTTCCTTTCAGATTTTAGTATTGCTGAGCTTAAGCAATCAATAAAGTTGTTGATGGAAATAGATTTTTGATGGATGGATTCGTCCTATTTACCAATTTAGTTTCGAAATTAATATCCAGGTTTCGAAACAATCAATGCTTGAAAGTGAAAAGCACAATGATCTGGATATAACATGCAAATTGCCAAAATTCAAAAGAGACATAAAACTTATATTGTTAACAAAGTTATAATATTTTTGTCACTTTGATCACTGTGATTTTTGTTGTATGGTTTCGCTCTTATTTTATTTTTCTTGTTTTCATTGTCATTTTCATTCTCGTATATATTTTTTTGTTGTTTTTTTTTTTTATTTTTAATTGTAATTGTATTTGGATATTTATTGTATTTGGATTCATATTGGATTAAATTATGATCTATCAAACTGGTTGTACCAACCTAGTTATTAGTGAATGATGTGGCCGCCTATAATTGGAAGCGCACACTAGTATTGTACGTATGTATGTAATAGTGTAGCCTCTGTTGGCGATCCAATAAATAAATAAATAAAGTCCTGAAACAGGACTAAAACTTTAGCCTTGTTTCCTATTTGTTGAATAGCCTCATTTTCACAAAACCTAAAAACAAAAGACGGTCCACGTTTTTAAATCAGGTTTATGAGTTCATGAATGTAATTTTTTTGAAGAACCAAAGAAATTTTACAGTAACATAACTAATGCTGAAAACTATTTTGTTCTATCGTGGTATAACAATTTAGTGCGTTTAGCTCTACGTTAAGACCACGGCCCACTAATATTCATCATCAAAATCGACCACAACAATGCCAGCACCGGTTTTTAAAGCTTCAATGAACACCTTCAACATCTTTTAATCGTTTCTCACATAAAGATCTCCAATACTAATTATTATTTTCTTTAATCAGGCGTGCGAGTGAGTTCCGCATCACATACGGCGACATGCGGACGACGCACGACGACGTGGACACGTTCGAGCACATTCTGAACGTGACGTCACACAACGAAGCATTGCTCGCTTATTACTATCTCGATGGTGAAAATAAGGTTGGTAAATGTTTTGTGAAATTGGACCAAAAATATGCGAAAGTTGGGATACATTTTTTCGTAAGGGTGATGTGGAAGATTGCTTTATAGGTTCGTCGTTGGAGCTCGACTATTGTATTTAATAGCTATAATTTAAGAAGGCTATGTGTTAATATTAAATATAGGTTTTAACGTATGTATGCCTTAGGAGTTTTGGTCAAATAATGTTTTCCCAAACAGTTTCCTTATTATTTGTTTTGATACATCAAAAACTTTATTTACACAGTTAGGTCATATATGAAAATATAAATAACTTATTTTACTTCATAAAACATGCTACCGACTTTCTGTTTTCCAATATCCCGAGTGATTCTAATTAGCATACTTGACCCGCGCTATCGGCGGCCAATGGCGTAAGCGGGTGATGACGCTGGTGTCGTGCGACAGCCCGCATACGAAGGGTTATCACTGATCATCACTGGATGAAAGAATAAAGCAATCGATGTTTACCTTTTACTGAAGATTATGTGGTGTGATATGTACTCGTATGATTAACCCTTTGACTGGTGCTGTAAATGGTGCATAACTATTTATAATCAGCAGTTAGTTTTAATCTGTTAAAATTGATATGAATTAGTCAATGCTTTAATGATTGAAACAAAAAAGATCAAAGTAAAATAATATAAGTATTTAGAAATGTTTTCGTCACTTTTTAAATCTAAATGCAATAATGTGCAGAAACGATTGCAATTACTACTGCAATTTAATGAGTCAGACGTCAGTACATTAATTATCAACTTGATTTAGGCCAACAAATGCAATTGATAATAATTGTTACAATATTATTAAAATTATATCACGCTTTATTGTATTGTCATCTCTTGTTTTTAATCTTACTAATCTCTTAAAATTATCATAATTTACAACGAATAAAGCTACATAAACTGTAAAATATAATTCGGTACTTAATCCTGTTATAAAATGACGTCATGAATTTATAAAATAGATAGGTATATTGAGTAGTATTTTTGTTTTCTTAATGTAGAAATAATTGGAAGAAAATAGTGATGTTTACATAAAATTATCGTGTTCGAACTTCGTTCTAAGCGTGAGTAATAAGGTGATATCGTTTATAAATATGATAGCGGTTTCTTTGTTTATTTGCGATGAGATGTTAATAGTTTTATGTATTTATTCAACTATACGGTGGACCCTTTCTTTGCCTTTGTCTAATTAGCTAGAAGTTAAGGTAAAGGACCGTGTTATATAATCAATTTCAAAGTCATTAGGAATGTTCTAGTATCCATTAACAGTTGTAGTTTTAATCAGCTGTGTTATCAATAAATTACCTAATAATCACATACATATGTTATCAAGATCTTCAAGCCAAATTAGTAAGATCAGCCAATTTAAATAAAGCCAAGAAGATTGATATAAAATACATAACAATGAACTCGATTTATCCCTCGCTTTTGAATGCAATATATTGCCACAAAACAATGAAATTTGGATTAATAATAATATAATATTCCGGGACAACTCACACACGGTTATCTGATCCCAAGCTAAGCAGAGCTTGTGTTATGGTAACCAGACAACTGCAATGAACATACTTATATATTTCTAAATACATACTTATTATAGATAAATTACACCCAGACACAGAACAAATGATCGTGCTCATCACACAAAGATTTGTCCTGAGTGGGAATCGAACCCACGACCTCCGGTATAGCAGTCAGGGTCACTCCACTAGACCAACAGGCCTGTCAAAAGGATTAAAGATAAAATCAGAATTGGTCCGAATTATTCGAAACTTATACATATTAAAATTTGTTCCCTCTTTATTTCTCTTAGGGCTGATTTTTCCAACGCCAGATAATTTTATCAGAGGAATAATTTAGAATTTTCGACAGGTCTTCAATACAAAATCTGTCAAACACGAATTTTATCTCTCGAATAAAAATTATCTGGCGTTGGAGAAATCGGCCCTTAGAATTTTAACCCTAGACTTTAATTCAAAAATATTTAAATATGTAAATGTAATCGTATTTTTATCAGATCGGACAGTATTGAATTGACCTAATCTACCTAACATATTATGTTTTATCGTGATATGTATAGAAGAATGTTGTGACACCCAACATTGTCCTCAATTTGTTATTCAATTAATTCACTCTGTAGTTAAATTTATACAATTTGTTGTTTTTGTTTAATTCGCTTCTCTGAAGGAATACAATGGAAGACATTTTTATTGTTATGGAACAAAGAATGTTTAAGAAACAAATTATGTAGGTATGTGTAATTGTGTTTGTTTACATAAAAAAATAACAGACTTACACAAAAAACAGCCTGCTTAGTCTGGGGTTAATAATATTGCTCTGTTTTCTTTATATTTTTTATTCAATGATAATTATATTCGATACGAAGTTTGCCAAATTAATATGACTACCTAACCTGGTCTTCAGAAGTCTTCAGTATGATAAAATAAAGATATTGATATTTAAGTTTATAATAGTTACTTTACCGCTCAGCTAAGAATCCATCTTCTTTTTTTAATATCTGCCTTTGCATGACCAAATCATATTTTTATTAAGTATGAAATATCGTTGTTCTAGATGAAAATGACGGAGATATACGACGTAACAGACGCCGACACGGACGCGGTGCAGTCGCCGATGGAGCGTGACGTCAACAAGCAGCTCGAGTTCGACAACGACTGGAGCGCTGAACTCATTGCTGATGAAGGTTGGTACAAGTTACTTTTACTATTTAAAACAGTATGTATGACGTCATAATACATACAATGAATATTTTAGGGCCGAAAAGAAACGCACTGTTTTTTTTTGCACCCTTTGATGCATAAAGATCTTATTATCGCATCGGTACCCTGTTCTTGACGATTTTGTTTTGCTTTTCTTTTTAAACTATCATCACTAGCATACACGTCATTCTTCCATCAACAAATTAATTGTTTCCCTAACTTCATTAATTTTCAGCATAATCATCTATTTCGTTGCAATTGTTTTTACTCATGTTGGTGATACAATTAACGACTGTCCTGAATCCTATTAATAACCTATCATCTCATTAATTCCATTAATCCTATTCATTCTCAGATTCTCATAAATTTCATCACTCCCATGCTTCACACAAGTAAGTCATCATTCATCATACTAACATGAAAAAAATTGTAACTTTGAACAATGTGATCATTTGTTGTATGGTATGTATTATATACAAAATTTATTTACACTTTTTTACAAAATTTATTTTGTACTTGTGCATCTGCCACGATTTGTTTCTGCATCACCCTAAGGTTGACTGGCAGAGAATGCCTTATGGCATTAAGTCCGCCTTTGTGCAATAGTGTACAAAAAGTATTAAAATAAAATAAATCAATAATTTTGTTATTTTGTCTGCAGACGACTTTGATATGGAAGCCATGGATGATGACGCTTTAGCCGACAGGAACATATTCTCTGATCCGGAAAGCGAATGGAACGCGCGGAGATCGATGTCGCATTCGGACAGCGATGGAGACCAACCGGAGTCCGATCGGAGAGGGCCGTATATCGAGTTAGCTTAGTCGAGTACTCGAGTACAATCGATACTCTAATCGATTAACTTTTTGACCGTTTAAAAAAAAAAGTTTTTTTATGAAATACGACGGTTAGAAAGATAGTCAACTGTTAATATTTAGTTAACCTAAAACAAAAACTTGAAAAAAAAAAATACGTTTTACAAGAAATGTGATCATATTCGACATCACATAATTGGCTTGAATAGTAATTGTAAATATATTATATACTTTCTTAAAGACTATCATAAAGTTATATCGGACATTATATGCTTATCTATATTAGATAATAACATTAGATCCACGCGTGGAGTTCGCGTGTTCGAGATCTAAACGTGATCAAAATTTCATTACCGATACACATTTATAAACAGAAACATTAGAAAGATATAATATATATATAATTATTACATAAATACAGTAATATTCTTGGAAATTCATGTTTGCAATTCTCCATTACAGAGTTAGATATGATCACGTTTCTGCATAATGTAACAACAAATAGCCAGTGATTGTTAAGCGAATGATCTTAAAATTATGTCGTTATTGTACCGTGATACAAGATATTTCACAGACGTCTTTATGTACAAATTTCAGTCACTTAAATATTTATTTACCGTGTAAAAATATCACGTTTCAGTTTGTTTTTGTCTAAAACCAAAAAGTAGTACTTCAAGTCTTCATAGGATGGATTTTTATTTCTTTTCATGTAGTTCTTTTTCTTTTTCACCACGTTTAAGCTTCTTTTTAGCTATTCACCGCTCTCAGTTACACCAAATTTGACCTACCTGTGATCATTTTACACATTGAAAATACTTTATAATAATTTCAAGCGTTTAACGCAATCCAACAGGGGCCTGAGTCCGCTATTTTAAGTCAGTGAGTGGTGAGTTAATAAACGTTCCAGTGTACTTGTTTTTTTGTCTAATTTTCGTATTCACTGACCCACCACTCACTGACTTAAAATAGCGGACTCGGGCCCCTGTTAACAAAATCCAATATTTATACAGTTTTCTTAAAATATGATCCCCAAAAGTCTCGTAATCTTAGATATCTGTGTAAAATTTCTTGTATACGAAGTTAGTGTTTCAAATTCAAGTGATCCTGGCTTATAATGTACTGAATAAAGTACCGATCTCGTTACAATGCAAATAAATCAACGTAACAAAACATGTATATATTTAATAGGTATTTTATTGTACTTTAGGTATTACGTCAAAGGCTATGAATATTACAGGAATATTATATTAAAAATTATAGATTAAAATTCTCAAGTTGTCATTCCCATTTGCTTAAAACATACACTATTTTTTTTCTGTCGGTATATAGATGTATAAAAATAAGTTTACAGGTAAAGAAATTGAATATCTTTTTTTTACAATGAATGCATAATATGTGGGAAAAGAGAACTTTTTTTGGCTTTCTAGACTCTTTTCGTACAAGTTAAAACATTTGTACCTTACATTTCTTTACTTGCAAACTTATTTTTTATCAACGTATGGAACTTTTGTACCTCCAGATATTGCCATATTTATAACACATATTTTACTGTATGCAACATTATACCCAGTACAATCGGACTTGTTCCGATTTTTATGATGATTGTTTTTTATTGAATAAATATTGTATTGTCAGTACAAGAGAATGAACGCATTATTGGGTGGTGACAGTGTAATTATTTTAGTTTAATTTATTTTAATACTAGGTGTGGTGAATTGAGATAAAAATATACTTGAACTTAAAATATAAAAAGGTATTTTATACTGCAAGGGTTTGTGTTCTTTTTTCTTCTTTTTTGGACTAAGTCAAAATTTCTTTAATTTATTTATTATAATTTTTCAATTCATCACATCACATGTAACTCTAATGTGATATCATGATTATTAAAAGTTATTATCTTCTTATAAGGATTAGTTTAATAATTTAAATATCAATTGTTATTAGTTGATTACTCTTAATAATATAAAGGTCTTTGCGCACTAGACAAGATATTTTCGCTCTCTTTTTTTACAACTGATGATGATGACAAATTATAAAATGATAGTCTAGTGATATAAGACCCTTACTGTTAGGATTTGTTGATAAGATTGGTGTAAAGTGCCTTAACAATGTTACCATGTGTTACCCTTATATTTGTATCTCTACTAATGTATATCAGGGCCGTTGTTTTATTTAAACAATGAATATTGACCAGTATGAATATCCGCAATATATTTAAATCAAATACAGTCACCAACACCAAGTCAGTTGGCATTTTTTTTATTCGAATGGAAACTAATGAAATTGTTGTATGTAAATGTATTTTTGTCTTTGAATTGTCCATGTCAAGGTCCATGTAGCAGACTATATTGTTACATAAAAAATCAGGTGGCGTAACCTGGTGAGTGTTCAAATGAACTACTGAAGCTATAATATGTATGAGTGCAGCTTTTGTCGGGCCCTGGTATAAATAAGAGGTTTCATAAGTATTGATTATTCTATTATATACATGTTATGGTCTGGTTAATTAGATATTATTTGTAAATAGTATCGGTAGAAGTTTTGTTGTTGATAAAATATCTGATCAAATTATCTGCTAGAATAATGTCAATCGACTTTCATCTCTAACAGAAAGTAATTAAGAATCAAAATACCAAAAAAATGTCTTCCAAAGGTTAACATCGACTTTAACTTATTGAAATCAGATATTTGGTCATCGGTGGCGTTATGTCAGCGAAGTGTAAACGACTGTCACAAAAATATTTTAGTAAAATATATAAAATAAACGTTTCTGCTTGTTTGATTCCTACACACCACACACTTATTATTGAGATTCCTGAACTACCGTCTTTCGCAGCTAAGTACCTAAATTACTACCTAAAATAAGCAACGAAACAACTCCTAAAAGATGGGACTTGGATGCCCGCAAAATCTTAGTTGTTGGGACCTAGATCGAGATTCGAGAGGCATTTGTGCCTAATGAGGTTTTCTGAGAAAGTGATGCAAATGCATGTACTCAAACGTCATGTAATGACGTGTGGACGTACCGGTAGTCGTAAATCCTATCCCGGCCATAGCAAAACCAAGAGATTTAAAAAATAAACAAACGTCAATGTCACGTATGTTCTAATTTCAAACCGACGTCTTACTATATTTTTGAGCAATTATTCATCAAAATACATATATATTTGCAGAAAAATTTTAACGATATTACGAGCAAACAACCGCGCCGTTTTGCACGGTATTATTTGTGATTGAATGTTTTTTTACTTGTTTTTTGAATATGGTCGGAAAAGGGAGCGAGTCGAAGAGTAGCCGAATATTTCATCAATGTTACTTGAAGTGTTGCAAGTTGCAGAATCTTACGCCCTTGAACAATGTCATACCGTCTGGCAACGGCAAGGTGCTGGACTTCTGCGTGGATAGGATCAAATATGCGGACTGGCCGCCTATATTAAATGCACTCAGCTGTGATTTAAGCCTGCATTCAGTTTCTGTAAAGTGTCGACAGCAAGTCAAAACGGGTAAGTTTACTTAATTTTACTCAGCTCATCGACTGGTTCATCGTGAGGCTTTTAGTCTATAAGTAAACCGTTAACATTATGCACGAATTTTAAAAAGGACTAATGTAACGACGCCCTGCAGGCTCAAGTCCAAATGAAATAATTTGTCTATGATAACTGGGTATGAACGCCGAAAGATCCTTAGGTAATTTACTCACAAATCTGGAAAAAGAGGGACCCTATCTGATAAATAAACTTCAACAATACGTTCCTAAGCGGATTAACTAGTTCATCTAATCCGGGCAATTAATAATAATTTAATTTCCATTATTTTACAGTATTAGAACACATAGACTGCGAAAGGTTGGCGAAAACCGTCAACAAGCGTTGTGTGATACTCACAAACTTCATGCTAAGTAATCTAGTGGAAGCGACGGCGCAGCTACTTTCTAATACCACACTTTTGACGAGCCTATTGTTAGAGGGACTGCCGTTAAGGATACCTTATTTAAATCCTTTGTGTGAGGTAAGCAAACTATTACTCAAAAGCACAATTGACTTGTAGATAGACACTTCAAAGCCAATAAAAAATTCTCATAGTATTTTCGTAGTTAAATCTCAGTCCCAGAATCAGAATCTTTGGGAGTGCTCCTGTCCCAAATAAATTATTCCTAATCGACTATTCTCAAAATGTTATTGGGTTTTTCTATGAAATTCTCAGTAGCAGGTCGAAGTTTGGATTTGTGCCCGGTTAGTGGCAATAGGCTCGCCCCCTATTACTTGGGACCTAAACATACTGGCGAACTGTGGGTGTACATTGGTACACCTCTGCCTAACCCTTCGGGGATACAGGCGTGATGGTATGTGACTATTCTCAAAATCTCGTTTACCAGATCGAAACAATTCTTCATCAACAAACAACAAACTCTTCCTAGGTTTTCTTTGTTTTCTAGGCCCTATTAGCAAATAATTGTCTACAACATATACATTTACCTCGTTGTTTGATCGGCGATGCTGGTTGCCTCGCCATCTGCAAGTCTATAAGATGTCTTCCGAATATCCTCACGCTAGACCTTTCTGGTTGTGAGCTGACCCCTCTTGGGGCTGGGTATATAGCAGATTTGGTCAAGGTATGCTATAAATCTTATATTTATTTAGTAGATAGAACTAGAATGTATTAAATTAGCCGTAAAAACTAGTTAAAACAGAACAGATTTTTTACGTGTGAGCATTTCTAAAAACTGCCGGCAGCGTATTTTGATGTAACATTGACTTGTTCCAGTATCAGAAAATCCACAGGTACAGTGAAAACTGGACGCACACGCTCCGCTACAGACTGCCCGAATTAGACGCGATGGCAGGCCTGCGACGGATAACCGTGTGTATGAACCCACAGCTAGGAGATGGCGGCGTTGGCAAACTTCTTGATGTGCTTTCTGATGATTTGTGGATCAAAGGTGAGGTCTTCATTTGCTACCACATAATTTCTGCACGTTCAGACTATGAGTTAAATCGTAGACTATGCCAATTCACGAACAACAAACAGGTCCTTCCATTTATTGAAAAAATTAAAGATATCCTTTCCTTATATGGTGCCTCTCAAGTGTACACTTAAAATCTTTGCAAGGCAAACCAATAACGAAAATACTGAGAGATTTTTTCGCTTTCAGCACTAGACATCCAAAACTGTGGTATAACAGAGAACACGGCTTTAGCCGTTCAGCAGATGATGACATCAAACACGACACTAGTAGTTTTAGACATGAGGAACAATCCCGACGTGACCAGTGAGTCGCTTTCAAAAGTACGCTCCACGCTTCGGGATAACGAGAGAGGGATGGAAGGAAAGGTAACATCAACGATATTAAATTATATTTATATACATTTGTAAAACTTATAGTCACTGAAACTTATTCAGATACGGTACTCGTGTTAATTACGTGCTTTTAATAATAGTTCCTTTTTGTTACAGTTTTCGTGGCTGGCTAGCGTCAGTGGGTCTTCGAGTGACAAACTGATCAAATCAGTTACATCCAAGTTAGTTAACTAATTCTATCTATTAGATAATTAAGCTTTATTTTAGTATACAATCCCTAAGCCATCCATGTAAATTTTGATATTTCCACAGAAACGGAGTAACAAAAGACCGTGCAGTGTCTAACGTAAGAAATGCACCCACAAAGTACGTTACTAAAGCCAGCGCTGGTAAGAAAGAAAAGTAAGTAACTGCCAAAATCCATCCCATGCAAAATATTTCGAAGAGCCAATTTAAGAAAATTTATATAAAAATTATATTATGACTGAAGATTTTCCAAACGACATAAAAAAAATCCTTATCCAGATTTAATTTTAAAGAAGAGACTATTAGGTACATTTAATAAAAACGATTCGTTTACAGGGATTACGCGGAGGTACTAGAAGAACAGCTACAAGAGGAGATATCCCACAGACAACAGCTCGAGGAGCTGAACCTACAGTTAGTTGACCAGATGAAACAGTTAAAACAGCAGCAGATACGACTGTGGGCAAACTGTGCAGCGTCTTCAGGTAGTTATTTATCATTACCGGTTTTCTCGTCTGTATTTCTTGGGAATTTATTGTGCGATCGCCGATATAGGATCATCAAATAAGCAAATAATACCAGCCATACCGGGTAAATAAAAGTTTCCTTCAATAGTTAGTCTCGTGACACTGTCGCTTTATCAGCTCATGAAATGAGACCTGCGGCAGATTCGAAACCAGTAGTTTTCTATACAATAACTCAAATCACGTCTATGTATTTTGCGAAGCTAACCCTTTCCGAATCCGTTACATAATATCATTAATCAGAATCTATAAATTAAATTAATATTTCTGTATTTCAGGTTCGGAACACTCATTCGAGGCAAGTTCGAGATCGGGCGATCTATCAAGCAGTTCTGGCTCGTCGAGTTCTGTGCCTATAGACCAGACCACGCTCTCGTACATACAACAGGCCTTTAAGGATATATACGCGTTCATTAAGAATAACCAGTGCTACGGGTAAGTAGATAACAGAATCATTTACCATTTTCCGACAGTTATTTTCAAGAAACATTTGAACCTTCAATTGGCAACAAAATCTGCCACATCTGACTGACCATATAGCTACAAAGTGGACGGTATTTTATGATACCTGTAACAAACAAGCAAGCACTGGCTCGTTCGTACATACATCTGAATAGCCGTTCGTTGCCATTTAGTTGCCAGAAAGTGCAAAAAGTAAAAAAATATATAATTAAAAATTAAAAAAACACGCCTGCCATGTAAAAAAAAATATAAACAAGTCAAATATTTGCAGTCGGGGTCGGTTACTTGGGACAATTCATTCAGGTCCCCCGACTGCAAATATTTGACTTGTTTATATTTTTTTTTACATGGCAGGCGTGTTTTTTAATTTTTAATTATATATTTTATTTAATACCTTTTAGTGAACAACAAAAAAGCATGACACAACACAAAAAAAATATTAGTTCGGAACCCTTTGCAGGCGATTTCGACTCACACTTGACCATTTTTTAATGTCCACCTAGCCTATGTCACTCGGGATAACTCAAAGCTTCTAATGATACCACAAACATTGAAATCGGTCAAGCCTTTTAGAAGTTATGGTGGAATAAAGAAACTCACAAACATACATACATACATATACATACATACATACCTACATACATACATACATGAACCCTGAAAACATAACACTCCTTTTTGGGCAGTCGTGTAAAAATACATCAGACATAAAATCGTGACCTCATTTAAGACGCACTTGTGCCTTTTTCCAGACAATGTCTCCATGAAACATCTAAGGAAAAACTACCAGAGCAGCAGACAATAGAAGAGGTACCAGAATCAGAAGAATCACAATATGGCGGAGAGCTTCGCGTCAATATAATACCGAAGAGGGCGCAGAGCTCGCATCAAAAGATCGCGGGCAACATGAAGGTCAACAAGACGACTAAGTCCGCGCATATGCTAAGTGACATACACAGGAGAGAGGCTCTTGACATGGTAAGACTTTTAAACGTGATATATGCCATGGCCTCTTGAAGATATCCTTATCTAGAGTCTAAACCTGTATTTCAAAAAACGAGTTGCCATACTTAACAATGTATCGATGCAGCCAGAAAAAAATATATGACCATGTTATTTTCCACGTTTTTTTTCTCTATATAAATCGAGGACAACACAGTAATTCATAATGTATTTTTTTATTTGCAGAAACCAGAAATGATTGAAAGACAAATCGGCGACACGAGAAACACGCACGGTGACGACTCAAGTACTTTGGAAGATATCATCTCGGTGCAAACGAAGCCTAAAAAAGTAAGTGCCTGCATTTCACTATCAACTATCTACTTAACCGTACTATCTTTAAGAACAAAGAAGTTCTAATGTACGTTTCTGTCTATTACACAAGGATCTGATAATTCATGACATTATGCTAATTAAACCCGTCGTATGCCGGTTATTAGGACACAACAGAAGATCCGTACTAGGTTCAGAATTCAGCACATTAGACGATAATATGTTTCATCATCATCTCCCTGCCCTGTTCCTAATTATTTGGGGTCGGCGCAATGCGTATTCAGCTTCTATTCATCTCTACAACTTGTCATCTCAGTATTTACTCCTTTCTTTCTCATATAATTTTTCACACAATCCATCCATCTCTTTTTTGGTCTTCCTCTGCATGTATACCCATTAGGGTTCATGATTTCTCGAGGTTTTTAATTTCTCGGGTCTCGAGAATTCTCGAGGCTAATTTCTCGAGTCTTCTCGGGTTGTCGAGAAATTTACATTTACGTACGTTTTCTCATATTATTTGGTTCAAAAAATGTCAACAAATTCTGTGGTTTTCCTCTCAAATAAAAGTATTAAATTAATTATAAAACTTGTATTGATTATATTCAAAAACATTGATCTTATGAATAAGCTTAACTTAAAAAAAAAATACAGAAATAATATAATTGAGACTCATAATATTTTATTATGATGATAGCACCATTTTTGGCTGGTTATTTAGAACTTATAAACAAAAGTAGCTTCTATTAAACGAAACAAATATCAACATGAAAGAAAACGTTAATGTCTTAAATTATGATTAAATTACAATCACAGCATTATTTTTGGCTGGTTATTTAGAAAAAAAAAACAATTTAAGTTGTTTTTTGCGCGTTTGTTTGCACGCCGCCACGCAACATAACAAACGGTGACTTAATTTCTATATAGGTACATGATTTCTCGAGTTCTCGACTTTTCTCGAGCTTGATTTCCCGGGAGCAAAGCCCAACAATTTCCCGGGAATTCTCGGCTCGAGAATTCCCGGGAATGAACCCTAATACCCATCCACATTCATACTCATTACTCGGACGATAATATGCTTATGCTATGTAATATTTGTTCCAGAATAATTTATGCGAGCAGTCAAGCCCCTGCAGCAGCGTGGTGAGCGACTCCGACACGTTAGTGTGCTCGCCACAGATAACGCAGCGCTCCTCACACGCGATCGTTATCAACCCGCGGGAGGCTCTATATTCGTCCTCCGACGAAGACAGCTCGTGACTCGCGTTTTTTACTTATTTATTTATGAACAACATGTTTTATGTACGATTAAACAAATTGCTTGTTTTATAGTTGAGTTTAGTTTTTTTAGTTCTTTCCTAATTTGAATAATCGGAAAAATTCGCCACTTGGCGCTTACAATTTTTTCGAGAGCCAAAATACTTCAAAATGTGTCCAGTGGATTTCGCATTTATTTCTGCATAGAGTTTTCCCCAAGCTATCTTGGGATTACCTTTAAACTTAGTATAATACTACTCAAAAATTTCTTATCAAAATCCCAAAAACCTGCTTCCTGTTTTTGTCTGACAACTTGCCTAAAGGGTATGAAAATATCTAAGGTAAACCTCTACACAATACCCTCTGTGTGTGTCTATTTTTTGTCCGAAAAAACTGAAAACCATCATTTAAATTAACAATTTATTTTACTAATATTAAAACACTAATCTACATAAACTAACCCATTCACTTCTTATCAGTTAGCTCAACATTCTTCTGCTGTAGCTTAGCAATCATCATCTTCTCCTTGGCCTCCTTTCTGGCTTGCTTCTCCAGTTTCTTCTGTTCTTTCTCCCGCTTAACCAACATCTCTTGGAACCTCTCATCACGAGGATCCAGTTTGAAACCAAAGTGTCTTCTTACTTCTTCTACTAATCTCTCTTTCTTTTCCTGGAATGGTAAAGAAAGTTTTAATTATTTGGAATGCTAAATACCTATGGAAAGCTAAAAAAAATAAGGATTACCACTATGGATGATTTCCCTTCCCTGTTACAATTTAAATTGTCTAGGATCACCTTATTTGTATTTACCCCACTAGTAATGTGAATATTTCAAGTGTGTGGTATATATAGAACATTAGGAATACACCACATTTTTATTTAATATTTTCATTAGCTCTACCTGAAAATTATATGATATATGGAAAAGACTAACCTTAGCTGCAGTGACCTCAGCAGTTTTCTTAGCTAACTTATCATGAAGTTCTTTCTTCCACTGGTCCAACTTAGCAAACTTTGCTACTATATCTCTGTCCCTCTTCTCAATCTTCTCTCTTTCCTCTTTCCTCTGCTGAGCGGCTGTTTCCTTCATCTGCTGTATTGTGTATGGATAAGCTACAGCTTCATATTCTAATTTCTCTTGGATATCCTCTCTTGTTGGAAAGCATAAGCCTAAAAATTTATATTATTTTTAGTGTAAGTACTTAAAGATTAAGGATTTAGGCTGTCATGAACAGAACTTTATATATTAGGTAATTTATAGGACAATCTGAAATGGTTGGTTGACTAAAGACTTAATTAAAAGGGACTGGAGTTAGACAGAGTTTATAAATGGATGTATTTTAGAGAGAGAGAGAAACCGTGTTTGCGTTATTTAAAATAGAATTTCGCAATGTATTAGTCAAATGTATATTTACTTGGGTTAACGCCGCTCGCGCTGCCGTATTTTCCATACATCTTTCTGTTATACTTTACAGTCAGATGTGCTAAGCTCTTAGGTTGTTCATAAGGTTTCCGAGCATTCACCAGGTTAAAATGAGCCGGTGACAACCTAGAAATGTTCCTCTTGCGCTCAATCTCGGCCTCTCTAGCCAGAGACTCCTCATCATCCATCACCACTGGGTCATTCTGCTCAGCGATTTCTGCAGATGTAGTAGCAAAACGAAATAATGAACCTATGAGGTTTGGACGGAAATACTGTTTTCGTAGACACACATTCATTTTTATTTATAATATTGCTTTAATATTGAGTGAGGCAACTTTTAGGTTATGTTTTGCTTTTGGAAAGGTTTAAATGACGTTTTGTTGTTGAGTGTTGACAGCTGACGTATATCCTACTTATTTACTTTTCTCTATGCGTATATCTAACATAGACAAACAATTTCTACAATCTACATTGAGTTTAGAATGTTCAATGTTGCTAGCTTTGAAATTAAATGAATCACCGATTGAATCACACTGGCAGTAAAATTTCAAACTTATTGCTATCATGCTAAGACTGAAATTATACTGTGCTCTTGCGTATGAATTGTCATCGTGTCAATGTATTTAAATTCATTCGCTGTATCTTGTCTTTGCTTCATAAATTAAGTTGAAGTTCTTGCAAAGGTCTCGGGTTTGTTATATTTTTCGTGTCCATTATTAAAATTATTGTCGAAATATGGATGATTTCGGTGATAACTTCGTTCAACCCGAGGTGGACCCTGCTGCAGAGTTCTTAGCTCGCGAACAGAACCAGCTAGCAGGACTAGAAGATGAGTTGGAAACCAGTGCTCCGCCCCCCATAATATCCACTTCAAACGGCTTGGACGATTTTGTTGGTAAGCTCTTACCTAATATACGACCCACAATGTTTTAGTTTGACTTTACAAATTGTAGGTTTATCGTACAGCGGAAATAATGAATCAATACTCTGAAATACGTACTATGCAATGACTTCGTTGTCTCGAAAAACTTATCTATTAGCTCCTAGATAAACAAATGTTTACTTTATTCTTAAGTTTTTAAATTTTTATTGCAGGCATCACATTTTTATGTTAATCTAATTAGAAATAGTGGGTACTTAATATCTACTTTATAATATGTTAGTTGTATCTTTTTCAGAAGTACCAAGTGCATCAGTGTTCGACTCAAACGGCCTGTTAGACGACGAGCCGATCCAGACATCAGTATTCAAACAGGAGAGAGAAGAACCAGAGAAGATTAAGGCATGGCGTGAAGAACAGAAACAAAGATTGGAAGAAAAAGGTATTAAACTCCTTTTTATACCTTTATGATATGTATTACATCACTCTAGATGCTGCTACTGGCACTTAAGGCCTTTTTTCATGTGCAATGATGAAAAATCTAGTAATTTTTATCTTGTCTTGTTATATGAATAATTATGGTAATTGTTTTCTGATTCAGAATAAGTAACATACTCTAAATAAATAGCCCATTCCTTTCAGTAAAGACCATTCTATAGATTTTAATAATAAATGAAGTAAGCAAATTCTTGCTCTCTTGTAGTTCATGTCTACTGTCATTGTCCAAACTGCTTATTTAAATGTGAATATCAAAAAATACTACAGCTTACATATATTTGTGAAACATTCATTATAATAATATAATTTCTCATTATGTAATACAATTTCCAATCCATATGGCAAACATTAACTACAATAACCAAAAACGCATATTATTGTATTCTTCTTTTTCAGATGCTGAAGAAGAGAATAAAAAGGAGGAGATGCTTAAAATAGCCAAAAAGGAGCTGGAGGATTGGTACAAAACTCATGAGGAGCAAATTGCCAAGACCAAGGCAGCTAACAGGTATGTCTCTTTATTTCCAGTCTGTATTTTTTTCCATACAGGGCTGAGGCATAGGAACTCCAATTAGAAATTGTCTAAATAATTATGAAGAAAGAATTTAGGGGCCAATGTGGAGTCTGATTTATTTATTTTAGCTGCAAATTTTTTGCTTGATTATTAACTTGCAATCTGAATTGACTTGTAGACTTGTACCCATATTTAAACAGCAATTTTGAGTTTCCTATTGAAATCACGAGCATTTGACATATTTTATATAAAGTTGTGTGAACTCTAAACTTATTTATGCTATAAGGTATATGAACAAATAAGTTGCTTAACAGCTAGAAGCTAGTATTGATGTAATGGTTTGCAAATTATACCTTATCGGAAGATATATTAAGCATGTTTCAACACAGATGAACATTAGTGTTCCTTGTTTAACAAATTACTATATTTATCATAAAGTAGTTCATTTTTAGCATGTTGAAATAGTATTGTAGAACTTTTGGTCATAGGTAGGAAATGTACATGTTATTGTGTTATTCTAACACTCCACAATTAATACACACAAAAGGAAAATCAAACAAAAACAAGTTTACTTTAAAGTTTATTGTGTAAACATAAATATTATTATTTGTAATTTGTATATTTATCACAAAAAATGCACCAGGTTTCTTGATATGTAATAGTTTCATTGAATTCTAATGTCAATTAAAAGTTATCTTAAACAACTATAAATTAATTAATTGAATAGGTTTTATAATCTCATTTTATGTGAAATGTATTAAGGAATTATCAATAATAATTGCTTGGTTAACTTAAAACTAATAAGACTGTTTTCTTTTCAATGCTGTCAGGGAGTCAGCTAAGTGAGTATATCTGAAGTATAAGTAAAAATAAACTAACCTGGTCTTGGGTTTTGGTACCAGGTAAAATGTGTTTCACACCATGTGTTTCACATTTCAGTCATTTGTGAGTCCAAGTGGACATTCCATATATGTCTATGATAGGTGTTGGTACTAAGAGAGGGATGATGTAATAACCTCCTGTTTTAATTCAACTTCTATATTGTTCCATAAATAAATACCTCACATTTGTGGTCTCTCATCAACCATTATGTGAAATCAATTAGTATGGCAGTTAATTACACAATCATAAAACTCAATGGGATAATTAAATTTGTGTAAAATGTTCACACAATTATAAAATAACAACAAACATGAATTAACCCTCATTATGGAATAAGGCACTAAATTCTAAGTACTAATTGAGTTTTTTCCGTATAGAAATGCCGAGAAAGCTTTAGCGCGTGGTTCAGAGACTACCGTGGAGGAAGGTAACGAGTGGGCGCGCGTTTCTGAATTGTGCGACTTCGGGCCTCGGCGTGGCCGCGATGTGGCGCGTCTCCGGTCCATCGTACTGCAGTTGAAACAGTCTGGAGTGCGACCTAAGCACCCACCCCGTACTACTAAAGTGTAAGTTAAAAATATGACGGTAATATTGTAAATTGATTCAAATATAAAATAAAATTGGTTTTCTAAAATTATTATTTTTTGTTCACAGAGCTTGAATTCTTACAGAAGATGTTCAGTGTTACTTAACTACAAAAAGTTGTACCTAATCATCAGTCTCGGTATATAAAAATCACATTAATTATAATTTAGGAAAAATATATTATTATAAAGTTGTTCCACTGCTGTTTAATAAAACTGGAATGTAATAACAATCATAGTTGAAAACTTATATAATATTCATAAAGATATAATAAATAAATCATAATGGCAAACTATTGTTAGGACTAGTTATGCCATAACATCTTTTGTTCATAATGTTAATAATTATCATTCCAAAATATAACATTGTTTAATTCTTTGGTAATATTTTGATGTCTTATATCTTAATTTACCTAATCCACCCACACTTATACACAAACTCCAACTCTCATAACCCAGCTATACAACATACATATTATTATAAAAAAAATTAGGCTATTTGAAATCTGTAGAATAAAATATAGTGACTAAATAAAATTTTGAGTAATAAAATAAAATAAATACTTTGTTCCCAAATAGCCTCATTTCACAACACTATAATTTCAAATTTTTTGCTATATCAATATGTTTTCTTTTATATATTTTCTCAGTCAATTTCAATAACAAATACATTAAACTTATGACTAATAAAAATGGCCACACGCCGCAAGTGAGATAGTTACGTAGTTGTAATCCTAGAGGCTTATCTTTATTCATAGAAATCTTATTGTAAACTATTTCTGTCCTCCTTGTTACATCCATCCAATTGTACATTTTCCTTATCATGCTATTGCATAGATAAGGACATAATATGTTACCTTGCTCTATGTCTTGCATAGCTTTTTCTATTCCCTGAACTAGACTGCCCACATTTGGTTCTGTCAAGTAAATCATACTCTCAGGTAATACTTCAGGAATTCCTCCAACTCTAGTTGAGACTACTTTTAAACCACAAGAAGCTGCTTCAACTATAGCCATACAATAAGCTTCAGTTAATGATGTATTCAGAAATATATCTCCTTTTACTAATACATTTCTGACCTCTGAGTGTTTGAGACTGCCTAATAGGGTGACACAATGTTGAAAACCTTTTTGCTCTCTAACTTCTTGTAAAAGCCACATTTTAGGACCATCCCCTCCAATTATAAACCTGATGTGTGGATATCTTGGACACATATCCGCTATTACAGCAGCCATTAGGTCAACACCTTTTCTATACACTAATCTAGATACAATAACTATTGTTATAACATTGGGATCTCTTTTGCTGGGATCTGGAGTAAAACTATAGGCATCTACAGCATTAGGGATAACAGAAACTTTGTGTGCCTTCACTTTAGCTCTTAGAACAGTATTTTCCTTACCAGTGTGTGATACACAGATACAATGGTCACACTCACACAGACACATTTGTAGATATTTGTTTGTTAATACAGCAGATGTGTCAGCAAATCCAAATAAACTGT
This sequence comes from Autographa pulchrina, assembly GCA_905475315.1. Taxonomy (NCBI): domain Eukaryota; kingdom Metazoa; phylum Arthropoda; class Insecta; order Lepidoptera; family Noctuidae; genus Autographa; species Autographa pulchrina. Next base: position 11,406,103 of record FR997771.1, on the reverse strand, counting down.
GATCTGTAAAAACAGTTTTTAAGCCCATCAATTTTCCTATAACTGATACTTCATGGCATAAGACACTGAATGCTGAATGGCCATGGACAATCTCAACACACTCTCGGATGAGTATATATCTTATCAAGGAAATATTGCATATCATGGTAGGCAGAACACACTGGGCGTAAAACACTCGAATAGGTAAGTAGTATACTTTGAGTCCTGCCGTTAAATACCTAATTCCTTTCCTTTGGCCGTAAGAATGTGTAATTATTACTACTTTGTGCCCGCGCTTAATTAAACATTGTGACAAATTGTAGATATGCTCTTCCACTCCACCCGTATTAGGGTAAAAGAAGTCTGAAGCCATACAGATTACGTGCCTTCTATTCTTCTTACGATTATCCTGCAAAATAGAAATAGGTTATGACACAAAAAGTATACTATATCCAAGAATATGACTATCACTAATTATTTACAAAATAAAATACCCTTTTTTGCGGGCCCATTGTGTAGCAGCCAACGAAAGTAACTTGTACTCTTGTGTTTTTTTTTTAAGTTTTGACAAAGATTTGATATAATGTTATGATTGAAATTTGACAGTTGACATAATTTAATTACAAATTAAAAAGTTTACAACAGTGTTGCCTTAAAAAATGCTATAAAATATTTAACTTGATAATGCTGAGATCATTGAGATCCATTCAGACTTTGAAGGAAGGACTTCTAGTTACGTGAGCCGTTATAGTCTATGTTGCATTTATCTTGAATAAAAGTTTTCAATAATTAAATTATTTGAAATTCAGCTTAAATGTTCAGTCCCGAACGAAATGCTTTCTGCGACAACAAGTACAGTGAGCTAACGTAATGGTAACCAGGGTTGCCAACTCTACGTCTTTTTACGGAGATCTACGTACTTTAAGCCTTTCTTGCAAACCTACGAACTTTAGTCCCAGAATCTACGTATTTTCTATCAAAATTGTTCAAATTTGCAAAATAGACTGAATGGGCATAATTACCTTTACTTTCGCGAAAAAATAATAATAAACGTTCCGTTTCATACTAACGCACACCCCTCGCCTCGCCACTCAACACGTCGCGCCATTCATTTGAAACGGAGGAGCCATAAATAAAAAAAAAAATGAAATGTGACGTGACCGACCGCGTGTGGCGTGTGTAGTGTAGTCTGTGTAGTCATTTACTGGTAATGAATAAATAGATGATTTTATATTTGCATGTAAAGTTTGGCTTATTTGCCATGAGATTCTGGTAGACCTATAATTCATAGATTTTTTGTTTGCTCACAGTAATTTATTTTTAAATTTATTCTTTGTCTGCTGTCTACTACTTTTAGGGTAATATAAATTGTCGTTTTATTTACTTTTACCTACCCTACTCTCTTAATTTCAAAAAGTACGTAGATCTACGTATTTTCTATATGGCAATTTCACATTTCTACATAATTTTCTGTATCTGATCTACGCCTTTTTTAAAATCCGAGTTGGCAACACTGATGGTAACGTCAATCAGTCAATGTCAGTCATCAAGTTGTCATCTGGATTATAAACTGCAAGGTTATGTTTATCTAACACACGATACATATTACTGATTTAAAAAGTATTTCTAAAAAGATGAACGTTGAAAATAAATCACATCGTAAGAGAAAGCGATTTGCTGCTCGTTTAAAAAGTTCTAAAGGAATTGAATGCACAGACACGCCTAGCAAGGTAGGTATGTTTACAAAAATAATTAAAAAACCTTATTTGATTTCTTTTAAATCATGAATTAAAGTGATTATAACTTAATTTTATTTACAGTATCTTGTGCTTTGTAATGCTGGGCAGGCTACGGGATTAGAAAAGGATTACATATTCAACCTAATAACAGAAAAAAGTTTAAATATAGCTTTACCTAAGTTTATTGCGGAGAAAGGAGAGTCACACTCATTTCTGGCGTTTCCGACAACTGAGAACTGTAAATTATTTTATGATACTTTTAATTGCGAAGCGAAAGCTGATGAGAATGGTACACCACTTTATATGAACTTTGTTGAAACAGGTAAAAAAATATTAGTACCTAATTTAAAACTTTTTTAAATCCTGATTCCAGTGCTTATACAATATTATTCGTGTAATTTTTTCAGTACCAAACACTGAAGTTATTTGCCAGCATGCAAACCCTAAAGGCTTACATTTGCTGAACAATTTTATAACAGCTGAAGAAGAGAAAATATTTTTAAAATTATTTGACTGGAATCCAGAAACAAATAACTTGAAAAACCGTCTAGTAAGACACTATGGTTATGAGTTTAGGTATGGCAGTAATGATGTGGATCTAAATAATCCATTGATAGAAAAAATACCAAATGAATGTGATAGTTTATGGAAAAGGTTGAATGAGCTCGGATTTGATGTTGGTGTGCCTGATCAGTTGACTGTCAATAAATATCAACCAGGACAAGGTACTAGAAATATATGATATTATATTTAAGTGATTGAAGCAAACCTTTTAAGAAAATAAGCCAAGACTAATATCAGAAATGAATAATGTTAAATACTAAAATCTTATAGAATATTTTGATAGTAATTAATTCACAAGGATTTCTTTTCATCATAATATTAGTAAGTGAGGGCATAATTATTCTTTTAAAACAATCATTTATTTCTGTATATTTGCCAGTTGTAATTTGATTTTTTATTTATGTAACAGTCTATTCAATAGTTATTTCAACTTCTATCAACCTTAAGACAATGGCACCATGCACCATGTAAATAATATGTAACAAATATTCTTTCAGGAATACCCTCCCATGTAGACAAACACAGTCCTTTTAAAGACACAATACTATCTCTCTCACTGGGTTCTGATGTAGTAATGGACTGGAAGCACCACAGCGGGAAATATGTTCCTGTTTTAATTCCAACCAGATCACTACTTGTTATGCAAGATGAAGCCAGGTAAACTAATAAGAAAAAGCATTGTTCAACTAATCCAATGTATAACATTCACAGAAAATATTTATTCACACCCATATTACTTATTTATATGATATTTTTTTTTTTCATACCTGTTTAAACATTGTTCTTGGCGCGAATGTATTGTTTAAGTGTGGAAACTGTTTTGGATTATGTGTTGGTTATGTGATTGTAATTGTTTTTATATAGTATCTGTTTGTTTCCCTAATAAAAATAAAATAAAATAAAAATATGGTTTTACATACACTATGATTCATCATACTAGTGGTACAATGTCAAGTAAATGAATGCTTGTATGATTATAAATGCATTTGTTTTAATTTCCTATTCAACATATATTGGCTGTTTGTAAGAAGATGTACACTCTCGATTCCAACAGTAACAACGGCGATATCTTACAGTTCTTTCGAGACGTGGTTCACTTAAGGGAGCATCCACATCTGACGAACGAGCATTACACGAACAGCTCGCGAGCTGCTCGCGAGCCCGGCGCGCGCACGTCTGTAAGACAGCATAATTGACACTAGTGCGTTCGCGGCAAGCTCGCGAGCTGCTCGTGTAATGCTCGTTCGTCAGATGTGGACGCACCCTAACGGAAGTAATTTGGTGTTTACTAAAATAACTCTTCTATCTCCAGATACGATTGGCAGCACGGTATACAGCCGCGCACATGGGACCCGGTAATAGAACACCGTTTAGAAAACGGCCGCAATATCAAAGTGATAACTAGCGACACCATACAACGCCAAACGAGAATATCGCTAACATTTCGCTGGACTAGAAGTGGCCCCTGTCAGTGTAAATACAAGACTTTATGTGATAGTGTGGAAAAGGTGTCCCCAGATAATTTGGAAGATAAGCTTGCTTCCAATTTGGAGGAGTTACATGTTCATCAGGTTAGTAGTTAGTATTTATAGATTACCTGTCTAGAAAAAAAATCCCTCATTAGAGTCGAGATATTGCGAAAATTCGAAAATTAGATATTGATGAACTTTACAGGTCATATATAACGGTCAATTTGTTATACTGATGCCTAGCAGCAATTTCGATAAACTTAAGTTCATTATAAGTTCAAATTATACCAGTGACAACAAATGAAAGCAAGAATCTATTTTAACCAACCCTGTTTTATAGATTGAGATAGATATCAGTAAAAAGAAACATTTAGCATCATAACTTCAGAAATTATTTTTAAATACCTGTCCCAATAAATCGTACCTACCCAAATCGCGACTAGTTTCAACCTAATTTCTTTTAATTCCGTAGGTGTACGAACAAATTGCAGGTCATTTCAGTACTACTCGACACAAGCCGTGGCCCAAAGTGGTTGAGTTCATGCAGGGAGTGGCCCCAGGCAGTGTGGTGCTCGACCTAGGATGCGGGAACGGAAAGAATATATTGAGGCGGAATGATATTGTGCAGGTCAGTTTTAGTTATTAGTATAATATATTGATGATAGCTAAACAAAAATCTTCTAATTTTTTCTGTTGTTTATCTTCATCAAGTTGAACTTCTTTTTTAACGTGCTTTTCTGGCGTTTATTTAACATCGCGAATTACATAACCAGTGGCATTCAATCTTTCTTTAGAAACTAAATAAATATTTACTGCTAATCTAAATTTTTATGAATAACCGGTTAGGTTAGGTCGAATAGGCACTTGCGTCATGTAAATTATGGTTAGACTTGAATCCGATCCAAACATAGCCGAGAAAGGGCTAAGAAGAAGAAGAAAATAGTTTTTACTGTATTTTCCTCCCATTTTACTGTATTTACTTACGGTATTGTTTACGTACCGTATCTATTACACAGACAGTCATTGTTTCGCCGTTTGGCTGATTACAGCGACATCTGATGACCTACTTTCGCTTTATGGGCTTAAACTACCTTATTCCAGATCGCAGGAGAACGCAGTTCAGGCCTACTATCAGAATGTAAGGAGCACATTCGCGGCATCAGTGGCGCGGATTGCGTGCGACTTGACCTGCTCAACACGACGCTGAGGGAAGGGGTAGCTGATGTCGTTATATGTATTGCTGTTATACATCATTTTAGTAGCCAGGTCTGTTAACACCTTTTAAAGATTGTATTTCTGTTTTATGGTCAAGTAATTTCGTGAAAAAAAAAAAACAGCTTTTTTTATGCATATTGCCCAAGGTTGTAGTTTCAACTAAAGGCCAAGTTGTACGAGTATATCTGTCTGATGCGGCTTTTAAAAGCTATACATAAAATTGAAGAAATTAGTATCCAATAAGACGTTAACAAAGATTGTGAGACGTAAAAGTAAAATAAATACGGGAAACCAATTATCTAATGCGTTATTTAAAAAATAAAATTGTAACTTGTTTTCATGTAGATATAAATAATACATATATATATATATAATAAGGTTCTCGAGTGGCGACCACGAACCGGAAGACGCAGCGTTGGTAGGCCTCCCACCAGGTGGACCGACGATATCGTCAAAGTTGCGGGCACCCGGTGGATGCAATTGGCGAGTTGTCGTTCATTGTGGCGTTCTAGGGGGGAGGCCTTTGTTCAGCAGTGGACGTCTTCCGGCTGATGATGATGATGATGATGATGATGATGATGATGATAAATAATATTATTATATTTGCAGGCGAGAAGGTTGCAATCTATAGCAACTATAAACCGCTTACTACGCAAGAACGGTCGCGCCCTCATCACAGTCTGGGCGAAGGACCAAACAAAATCAAACTACCTTTTGAAAAGTAAACAGAACCAAATAAATGAGACCCAAGTGACAGTTGGTGGCGTTAATCTACCAGTACACGAGAACAGAACGCAATTCAAACATCAAGACTTACTAGTGCCTTGGAAACTTAGAAAAGTAAACGAAAATAAATTATCTAACCAGCCAGATGACACGCTACTAAGGTATTACCACGTTTTCGAAGAAAATGAACTAGATGAGCTATGTAAAGAAGCCAATTTCACCATCGAAGACAGCTTCTACGAAGAGGGTAACTGGTGTGTTGTATGTAAGAAAAAATAAATTTACTGAGGTAACACTTTGTACTTTCTTTTTGTTTTTAATTTAAAAAAGGTCTCCGTCTACAAAATTAAGAAAAAACTACTAATATAAAAACACTATAAAACAATGGCTGTAACAACAATTATGTAATGTCCTGCGCATATGAAACTTGAGCGATTTTGTAAATTATTAAAAAAAAACCGGTTTTTACGACATGCGGTTATCAAACTAATGTCAGCCAAAAAATATAATAATTTCGGAACATCATTTTAGCGTTCGAATTATGCATTATGCGCTTAGAAATTCTTTACATCTATAAAATTATACAAAGATTTTTTTCCTTTTGACTTTTAGTCCAATCGCTACATGCGTGTATTATGACGTAACGTTACGGTTGAATTCGCATCAGCTGTCAGATTTTGTCAACTGTTCGAAATCCAAGCGTTAATCGTTTTGCATTTGGTCAACAATGCATTAAAATTGCAGTTAAATATAGTTCTAACTGTGACCATTTCGCGGCCGTCGTTTGAGCTTCATTACCTTATCGCATATGCGCAAAACATCACACTCAGGCTTTCATTAACGCTAACTGCAACAGTGGTATAACAGATATAGTAGACAGATCTGCCAGGACAGCATCAACGTTTTGCAAAGTATTCACTTGGAATATATTCTCCTTTCTAAAGCTTAGTATTGCCAGTGCTAATAATGGTAAGATCTCTAAACAATCGTAGCCTAGTATGGCATCCCAGAGAAGTAGTAATTGATCTGGCGGTAGATGTCCACTGAATGCTCGCATCAACCATTTGAACACGACTCTGATTCTGGAAAAGTAAAATATATATTAAATTATTTGTTTATTTATTAAACGGTTTATTGAATAAGGTATTTTGCGTAAAATCTTGATACTTACGGATTTATGTTGATATTCCTAAAGTGTATCCATAATAAAGGTTCGTTTGCTTCTAACAGCCTCTCGTATAAAAGGCACAATGAGACTATACCCTGGAAATAAGAGAACACGTATTTATGAGTCAGGCCTATTTTCGAGTTAAAGCAATTCATTCGGCCTCAAACGATCCACTGCCGGACAAAAGCCTCTTCTCTCTTCAGGTCTTCGAATCCTAGGGGATAGGTTATACCTAGAGTTATTAACATTTTTTCCCTCTACAATTAAACTATAATTTTATAAATTATTTACCTGTGGATGAGTTGATATATAGTGCAACCGATGCCAGTATCGTATGTAAAATGCTCGAAATGTGTAGTATAGTTGTACCGGGTCGTCGTACAGATAACAAAAAGGTGTCGCTGAAAAGTTTACAATAAGATTGATTAATTTTGCAATAGTTTATTTGGCTATATTTATCTTCATCATTATCATCGTCGTTTTAAGTAAGTAAGGTTTGTTTGAACGTATGTCTGTTCTAGTATATTATTTGTCTCATCCAATCTGTCTGGCTTTTTGTTTCTCAAAAATCTCAAACCCATAATTAATGGTGTGATTCGCACAAACTACCTAAAATGTTATAGGCCTATTAGTCCCGTGTCTACTCGATCACTGCCACTTGTCTCTTGCTGGAGCCATCAAAGACAAATGCCTAAATCAGCCTAAAAGTAACTTTTTCTCATCCTGCATTTTTCACCTGGGTCTACTACCTCTCCATGTCCATTCTATAAGTTTCACATTAATAAATCCAAGAGATGTAAAATCTTACCATACATGGTGAACCCGTGAAAGGGTATGATCCCACTTGGCGGGAACACGGTGACGCTCTCAGCTGATGTCTGTTTACCTTTTATGGTGACCGTTGGAGGATTCCCGATACTGCCTTTCAGGTGTTGCATCACTTCGATGTCCCGGGAGAAACATAGCATTACCTGTTGGCCCAAAATGACTTATACAGAGCTATGTAAGAGTATGGCTCCAAATTTAATTTCGTATCTACCTCCCAGCTTTTCCAGTCACACTTTTTCAGTTAATTTAGACGCGTGAGACACTTTAATTTATGTAAAAAATGTAGATAGGTAAAACACATACCAAAAATATGTTCGCTGAAATTAATTTAGTAGACTAACCTGATACAATAAATCCTCGAATACAAAATACTGGTCATCATTAGAGGCGGTTAGTTGCACGTCTTTGAATATAAGCTTATCGATCATTAAGTCAACTTCTAGAACGTTTTTCTTTAGTTGAGCGAAATATGTCGATTGCTGAAATGAGGAACGATTCAAAAAATACATAAATTTAGCAAAAGTTTAGAAAAAGTGCAAAATAAAAGAGTAATTGCTACCTGAGTTTTAACATCGGATCCTAATACTTGCGACCACAACTTAGCACGAAGACATTGTGGACTTCCTTTCTTCAAGTACTCCTGTACGACAGGTGCGTAGCCCAGGGCTGCCACTCTCTCGCCTAAGCTAATCCGCTCAGCTTCAAGCGTTGTGAACCCTGGGACTGTACTTGGCATGTTCGGATTTACACCTAGTAGAGGTTCACCGTTTGACCATTCCGGGAACACTTTTCGCTGAAATTACGGAATGGACATTTAGTACACGCTTTTATATCAGATTTTTGAGTTTCATTGATGTATTAAAATACTTACTAACTGGTCGAGCGTCTTAACTTGAAGTGGTAAATGTGCAAATTCCCATTTTGGTTCATCTCTGGAAATGGGAAGTGATTATTTATGCGTCTGCAATATTACGTACTTACCTACTTTTGTATCTAGCGTGTGATAATAAACTTACTCTCTCGTATAAGGAACATAGCCTGATAATGTTAGTAATACTTCCAAAAAGTCTTTTGGCGCATACACTGGTCTATATTTTGAAAGGTCTGCAAAAAACATTGGTTTTATAATTACTTTCCTTAACATTTAATGTCTTTTTAATGCTCTTAACGGAAGATAAATTACCTAAATTATAAGTACTCAGTTCATTCCATTTTTCTGATATTTCCTCCTGTTCATTTTGAGGTCTAATTTTCGCTAATGAAGTTTCGAGATCTGTGCACATTGAATTTAATGATTTATGAATCCTCTTTTCCCATTGAGCACTTGCTTTTACTAATGATGTTAACGGGTCTAATTTCTGCAAAAAATAATAATAAATCCATAATATAAATCGGTTCTAATTTTTCCTCCTAAACTGTGTAAAATAAGTTTTAGTATTTAAGGAAGGATAAAGCGAATAAGAAGGATAAGGAATTTATAAAGCGAAAATACGACAGGTAGGTACGTCAGTCATGGGGCCACGGGTGCTCAGAGAGGGAACTCTGTCGCCCATCAAGTGTCCTCGGAGAAGACGGCAATGCTGCTGGGCATAAGCGAGGCTCAGGGAAGATCAATTTACAATCTTTCCAGGGATGTGCTGTAACATGCGTTTCACAGGGGGCTTGTGGTTTGTTCTTTAAGAGGTACCAGAAGTCACTTTTCATGTGCTTATCCCAAAACTCCCCGGTCTTATAAATCCCCATAAGGCCGGTTAACTTTTGAATGTTTGTCCCCGCAAAAAAAAAAGGTACTTCAGTCAGAAAAACAAGGTAATTGTAACCGCAGGTTACTATTTTTCTTTACCACAAATAAGTCCCATATAAAAAAGCATTTTAGCCCCTTTTCATTCTAGCATAGGCATTTTTTCCTCAAAATAATCGGTCAATATTTGATGGAACTAGAAGGACCGCTATTACCACAGGAACTTACGTTTTGTTTACTTTGTGTCCTAACCCAATGAAATACTGTATTCCTTAGTTTAGTATCTAGACCCTTTTCTTTCATGGCTTGCTGTAACGTTTGTTTGAAGTCTTCTTTTTTTACATTTGGAGACGATACTAATTTCTAAAAACATAAATAAATAAATCATTATCCTATCCACTAAAAGTTGCGTGATTTTTATATCGTGTGGAAAGAAAATTAATAAGCAATCGTTTTTCAAGTGGTCCATAATGATAACAACCTTTTGAAATTTCAAATATGATACTTCCTTTTATCGTTTCATAATATTTGAAGGACATTTTTGTTTAGTAACCGGTTTTATACTGATACTAATATGACCTAATTTAAAAATATACTAGACATCTACTAGGTTTCACGTATCATGCAATTACTTTCTGTTACGAATAAGACTACAACACATAAATACTATAAAATAAATCTATTGGAAATACGTACCTGTACATCACTATAAAATGATTTGTATATTGAAAGATTCTTTATTTCTTCGGCTAGTTTTAATGCGGTGTGATGTATGGCTTCTTCTTTTATGCCTTCCATAATACCTAATCATGAATTATTTCTATTTTAATTTTGTAAAAATAAAATAACAGACGTAACTGTGTTTACTTTTTTTTATAAAATTCATAGTTCATGTGAAAGTGAAAAGATACTGTTGCCTTGGCAACTGACAAATAAATCATTGTGAATGTAAACGCTAAAAGAGTCTCGACTAGTTGTCTCTATTTGTTATAGAGAGTTCATTTGATTGTAAAATAATCAGTATTATTAGGCTAATGAAAAGGTGCAAAAACTTGGTTCTATGACTAAGATGACCAAGAGGGAACCTATTTGCATTCATCATAGGTTGTCTTTATTATTCCGTTATTAATAATATATAAATACATTTATTTACAATTTTTTATAGTAAACAATAAAATATATACCGATTATTAAAACAATAACATTAATTATGAAGCTTTCGTCTTAGTTCTCAGTTTTTGAACGAGCAGTCAGATGTCAAATTACGTCAGCTGAGTTTTATTGATCTGTCAGTTCAAGTGTCATTGTTTGTTGTGATTATTTTTACAACAAAGAGTTCGATAAAATGGGTAAAATATTTCTGGATCATGTAGGTGGTACCAGACTATTCTCTTGTGCATCATGCGATGTAAATCTAACAAATCGTTCTGAACTAATAAGTACACGGTTTACAGGAGCTACGGGTAAGTTGGACGATTTTATTTTATTCTAGTGTGTCCTATATCCCTTACTTATATTAGAAAGTGAGAAATTTGGTAAATTAATTAAACAAATTATTCAGACTGCAACGTCTGAAACGATGTTCAGACGTTGCAGTCTGAATAAAGTATCATAATCATTTGAAAACCCTGACATTCCACGTTTACGTGTAAACCTTTATTTTTGCACGTCATTTACACAACATGTCAACACACATCATGTAAACAACTTTCTACAAAATTTCGGGAAACCTTTTTATTTTCTTTAAGTTAACGTAAATATTTACAACGTTATTTTATTAGTGCGTTTTTTAACCATTGTTTTTCTTTTTTTAAAAAAAATTGTATGTAAGGAACATGTAACATTTGCATGCTGAAAGGCAGAATATGGTGATACCATTTATTATATAACATCCTTTTGTAACGCAAATAAAGAATTTGAATTTTAAATTGATATCTGATTGACCTACAATATAAAATGATTTTTTAAGGGTAAAAATACTTCCTTTACGATTCCAGGCAGAGCATTCCTGTTCCATAAAGTGGTGAACCTAGTGTACTCGGAGGTGCAGGATCGCGTGATGCTGACGGGCAGACACATGGTGCGCGACGTCTCCTGCAAGAACTGCGGCACCAAACTAGGCTGGGTCTACGAGTTTGCTACTGAAGAAAATCAAAGGTACAGACTCGAAAATAGTTATACCTTTTAACGTCCTCAAAACTAACAGAAAAATGGATTTATTTAAATTTGAAAAATTTACCTTCATGAAACAATGATTTTAGCTGCAAAAATTTACCCTTGAGTAAATCCTAAATATTCATGTCTAATTAATTAGTCTTTACTGCCTTTTCAGATACAAAGAAGGCCGTGTTATTCTCGAGCGCGCCCTAGTCACCGAAAGTGACGGCATCGATGAGATCCAAGTTAACAATGACGACTAAACAAAGTTCTGAATATACTTATACTAACTTGCAGTGGTCACTGCTTAATCTAATGGTTTAGTGTAAAAAAGTTCTAGGTTTTTGCAGACGCTGTTAATTAATTTAATTTATGCAAAGGAAGAAAATTTCTGAGCCATAAATTTACTTTTGTTCTTATTTTTGTATTAAATTGAACGAAATACATCATTACACATTGTTTGTTTTGACAAGTACTTACCTACAGACTAAATAAATGCGGACTACAGGACTACATCACATATACTTGATTATATGTGACAGTTAATACATGTCTTAAAAAGCAGCAGAATAATATTGTATCAATAAATAGCCTTGAAATATTGTTGCAGTATGCAAAAGCGTGTTCATTGACATATCAATATTCAAATCTACATGCACCTACATTTACTTGGTCTTATCTAGATTTCAGTTTCCAGTAAGTTGTCAGCACAATGGATTTGCAACAGTTTATCTGAAGGGTCAAATGTTTACATTTTAACACTGCGTCGCTTTAGACATCAAGTCCCCGATCAAATGCGCGCATGCATAAAATATTAGCGAATATATGAATGGGTGTATTTTGAGATATGAATGTAGACCGTGGTCTAGAAATAAACGGTTTTTTAGCCTGCTAGACCGCACGAATACCTAAAAGGCAGTCTACATTTTCTTTTACATAAATTGTCAGTTTAATGACGTCGCATCAAGACCAAGTTAAATTTTGATCTAAATATTTGTTCCAAACTTGCTATTAAAAACAACGCACTGCTTACGACCGTTAGACGCAAAAGATAGTCGGGGTTTTATTTACTAGGTCAATATGTATCAACGACGGGTTTACTACCATAATTTATTTTCAAACTACTCTGCATCGATCCAGCTGAAAAGTATCGAGTAAGATAAAAACGATCACACAGTCGGTATCACATTTTATTGATAATATTAATTTACAATAAAACACAACATATATTTTTATCAGACGATAAAACTTTTTTCCTTTACCTTCATGCGATTACTGCAGCTCAGTTTTAAAAATTGGAATAATAGTTTAAATAAAATGCCAACAACATATAATAGCTCTGAAAAATTCAAGCAGTGATAATGCATTAATTACATCTTTATTAAGCCCTTATTGGGTGTTAATAAAATATTCACAAGTTGCGCACTAGGTACACTAAAACACCGATATAAGACGTAATTAATTTGTAAGTTAACATTTCATTTTGTTTCGCTAATTTGTTTTGTGCGCTATAGTCTGACATGTCCGCTATTCGCAAGCCAATATAGATCCAAATTACATAAACATGGTTGCTTTTGCAACGTCTTCTACAAAACACTTAAAAAGATCTTTTACACAAAAACGTAGGGAATTATATAGGATTACCGGTCTACGTTTTAATTATGTTATACATAGATGCACCACCTTAATTATTTACAAATTAAAATCGTCTGAACGCACCAAAATCTGCTGTGACGCTAAATATCATCTTAGAAATTACCGTTTTAGCTATATGTAATCAAGTACAGCTAACATACGTACAGCTAATAAATAAGGTAGGTAACATTAAATATTTAATTAAATCAGGACATTACTTGACGTCTAATCTTCCATAGAAGTGTTGCCAAAAAATATTAAAGCAACTAGAAAGCTTTTTAATATATTTACATTCTTTTTAATTAAGTAACACACACATGAAAAGCTGACTGTACATGTATATTGTAGCAAATACTAGCTTTGATTAAGCTCCAATTTTAAGATTTACCATGAGTTGTTGCTTACATATTAGGCAGCCGGTAACAGTATGAAGGAACTACACGATTGGCAGGCCTTAGACCATTATTAGAAAATATGTTGAAGACCAGTGTTGTGTTAACATAAAAGGACACTATGTTTCTACAAAATATGCGTAAATATTAATCGTTGTACAAATAAAGTGTCTTATAGCGTTAGTTTAATGCTAGATACACATACTAATCCCTAAATTAATTATTACACCAAATACTATTTATATATACGAAGTGATTATCACTGCTTGAATTCGCCTACATATACATACGTACTACGTTAAATACGCGTACAAACAAAATACAACATAAAAATAACGCACCATGTCATTACCATCAAATACTTCACATAAAAAGCACCTCCGATTACAAGTTTTGATAAGAATATAAGTTAAAAATATAATATTGTTTCGATAATATACACAATAGGTACCTACGATTGGTTAGTAGGAAAAAGGATCGTATAAATTGTTATTACATATTTTTGCTAGCCGAGTTTTATCAGCCCTATTAATTAATTTCTGATCGTTAAACAATCACAACGGTAATTCTAGAGCTAAGAACAGTGGATATACTTTTTGGTGCTTATTTTCAGACACGCCTGTTGCGTTGAAAGAATGCATGTTTGTCCCGTCTAGATTATTGTGTAATTAAAACCCATATTATAAGTAATCAACGATTGTCATTGTGGCAGTCAATTTATACAATACGATCCCCCACTAACATAATTTAGCTGTTATCGTATTGTGTAAAAACAAATTCTTACTGCCTAAACATCGACTGTTCAAATATTTTGAAATATGCAACACTATCTATTACTTTATCTGAATTATAAAAAGATTGCACAGATTTTGAGGAGAGCGTATGAGAAACACATACCTAGGTACATTTTATTACATTCGTAAGTCGATTCGACATCTACCTACTTATTTTTAAAATAATCTATCTTAATACAACATCTGTAAAATTGCAAATATGTTATATTTCTACAAGTATCTAAACCTAATGGCTCTAGTATACAATGGTTCGTAAAAATAAAATCATGATGACGCACTTAAAATGGCGGACCTTTACTCGCGACTGAGAGAAGATACATCAGCTATTGTGTACTAGAGCCGTAACCTGGTGCATGCAACCTGTGTACGCTTTGTATGTAGACTATTAATCCTTAGCTGCAATTAATATTTAATTTTATCACTTTACTTAGTTTACGCGACGCTTACCATATTTATTATTGCAGAATATGTAACAAAGAGCCTCCGGATAGGTCTTGTAAACATATTGTGTATTATTACAAGTGACTGTACAATTAATTATATCTATCTACATCTTTCATTAGTTGAGGAAATTAAGGCACCGAAATTTAAACATATTTTACCACTACGCCAAAAACAGCAGGTACTCGCACTGCGTTCATGTGTAAAGCGTTTAAAATTTAAAACTATTTTATGTTAAGCGCTGCGTAAACGTGACGGCATGTGGGTATATAAAAGTTCACAAATAGACATACTAAAATTGTCAATATATAAAAAATAACATTCTTTTCAATTCAAACTCCAATTCGAGATCACGTTGAAGCCAATCTCCTGACTTTCGTGTAGTGTAAAATTAAAGCAACAGTGTGATAAATTATTCAGGTCGCCGTTTATATAACTAAAATATGAAATACATTTTAATTAACAACAATTATTATTATTTCCTTCTTACAAGCGTGATGCGATAGGGCACGACCAGCTCATTTAAGGTAGGACCGACGTCTTGTGTGTGACGTTAGGTCTTGCGATTATACAGAAGCGATTGCCGTGCCACGCCGTGTCGCATCCAAGCTCCACACATGAATACAATATTAACATTACTTCTCAAGTTTTCAATACTTAACAATGTTCGATTAGATTTCATTCAACTTATGCTGGACGCTAAGATATTTTGTTGTAACCATACGACAGTAGAGATTATCGTAATTACATGCCATGCATGATACACTAGCTTTGTACTAGAATATTTTTCAGGAATTCAGCTGATTATACAAACTAACCCACTGTATTCTCTTCTCTACTTTCCTTTACAGTATGAGGCTCAAGCCGTCAAGATTTAAAGACTAAACACGCCATCTAATGACGTCAGCTAGGACCGACAGCGAAACATGCCAACAGGAATAAAACAAATAAAATTACAATTCAGGCCGTCAATTAAATTAACTACGTAAAATATCCTCTCTTTTTGATTCATCAATATACAAAATATAATAAAATATTATACAGAACGTTAAATACATTTTTATTGTGCGTAAAATTAGTTTTTAATAATGTACATATTATTTTTAATTCATTAAACTTCATTGATATTTTAATTCCTTAATGTAATTTGTTACTGTTAATAATAATATCCTACTCCTCTAGTTTTATATTTCTTGCAAATTATTATGTCAACATTGGTATTTTCCATAACACAATGTTAATAGAATTATTGTTCTGTAAATATTATAATAATTCTTTACATAATATTCTGAACTCATATAATTTATTAATTGAAATGATATGGTGTATTGTTTAATAGGTACACTGTTTGGTGATTAAAACTATAAAATTACAAAAACTAATAAATAATATTTAAAGTACGAAACAGCAGAGTCACAGTTCTGAATTCCATTTATGTAAAAAGACGCTGATTCGCGTAGTTCTTAAAAAATAGTTAACACCATCTTTATCTTTTGATGTTATAAACAACAAGTTACAGAGAGTATGAAGAGAATGGGCAGTGGCGTCCTTCGGTGTGTCAAGAACGGTACTCCGCGTACCAATATGATTGCCAATCGTGGTGATTTGGTAACATTCCCTTTTAAGGTATTTTTAGTAGTGCTCTAACGTATAGCCCAAGTTTATCAATAAACATTTATGGGTCGATTTTAAATATTCGATGCAAGTATTTCCGCAATCTAAAACAGCGTTTTTTATTGTTTTTTGCGGGATAAAGCTCTTGTCAAAAATTTCTTTGCACTTTTAGCGCTATTCATAAAAAAGGAACTGGATGCGACCTTACCCGAGGGGAGTCTTGGCTCGGTTCAGGCCCAAGACCGATTCTCTGTTTCTCCGTCTCTATGAACTCCAACACAGCCATATAAATAAACTTGTACTGTGCTTCGTTCTGCACCATACCAGATCGCTGGTCACGCACCATTTGTACAGTACGGTGGATATCGATTTCACAATCGAATCCCTCTTTTCTTATTTGATCTAGAATCATATCAATGACTATAAAGGTGCCGGTTCTCCCGATGCCAGCCGAACAATGAACGCAGACTACGGCTTGTGCGGGAGGATCGGGGCCGGTCATAATCTGCTGTAGTCTATAATTTACATCTAACAATATATTCAGCACCCTGCCCGGTTCCGAAGGGACGCCATGGTCCGGCCATGCCGTGAAGTGGAAATGATAAATAGTTCTTTTGACAGTACTCTCCTCCTTCTTCGTCACAACAAAGCGTCTCAGTGTGTAATCAGGCGTGGACGATTCAAATTCATTGTGAACTGAAAACTTTTTGAAAACCTCGGTTTTATTTAACTCTGGCCAGTATCGCTCGCATTTAACTTTTCCGCGCTCAATCTCTTTAGTAGTCATAATAATTATACGAACATCTTCTTGCCATATCATGGACCAAAACGGATATATCGTAGACGATAGACAGCCTTGAGTGGCGATGTATATTTTATTGTAGACATGATCTACAATACCGTTTTCCGTTTCTTCTGTTGATTTCGGAATAGTAGTATTAACGTAATTCGGATTAGTTCGAAGGACACACGGCTCAAAAGATGGAATTAGTTTAGTTCCATTTCCTTGAACTTTTGTATTTAGCTTTTCTTCACAAACGATCACACTCGTGTGAATGGGAGATAACTTTTCTTTGTTCTTTGTTGGTGATAAGACACCACCATCTCGAGTTATGGTAGAGCAGTTTTCGTAAATGCCGTTTGGATAGTCATGACCGTCTAGGCTTGAATCAATCATGTCACATCGGATGTAGTTTGCGTTTATATAATCGGAACCCGCGGGTGCGTCCGGAGGTATGTCTTTCAGCACCACACGAGTACGATCAAACGGTATTATATTCTTATACCGATTCTTTCTTATATTTTCTGGCTTCGATCCCTCCATTCTGTCAAATAATTGAAGATTCTCCATCATTTGCAAAGTTTCGAATTCCTCCCAAAAGCCTTGTTTGTAAGCCATACTCTCAATTGGACCTTCGTTTTCTTTCTGAAGTTGTTTTACGCGAGTGTGGAAGTGACGGACTTGGATCCGCGTGGCGTTGAATGGTTGGATTAAGCGTAGCACTTCCCCTGTGGTCTCAACCATAGGAAAATTTCTGTAATGTTCGATAAGACTGACAAGATCGTTGAATTGTTGTCCCCCACCCACGTCGTACTTGTTGTCTTGTCGTCTTATGATAACGTGTGTGACCCTGTCCCGCGTTCTCACTGACAACACGAAGTCCCCAGGCTGTCGCTGTGACTCCCGAACAAGAAACGATCCATTTTTACCGTTTTCAAGCATAACTCGTTCAGCTTCTTTAGCTGTCAGTTGTCCATGGTACCATCTTTCAGTAGTGGGGTCTGCACAATTAAGAGGTGTTTTTAACCGGATGATATTGCCATTTTTCTCTCTTAATTGGCACTGATTGTCCATGTAGTACTGAACAAGTTCGGAAAGTGTAGCAAATTTTTCACCTCCATAGAGATCAAGAAACTCGCCATTGTTCTGTATTTTAATATGTGTTACTTCGGTTCCTCGACGAACTGAGAGAGTAAAGTCCCCCTTGTTACTCATGCTGGGTCTTGCTAAGAAGTAGCCGTCGTGGCCACATTCCATGAGTATCCTCTCCGCTTCCACCCCTGACAGAGTTGGGTGGAACCATCTTCGTGTAATCATCTTACGCTAATTAAAAGCACCACTTCGATACTTACAATACGCTAAATTAGTGTGAACTTGTGTTGATTCCTAGTTTTCCTCCAAGCATTCTCATGATTCATCTGTAAATAAAGAAAAATAAATAAGCTGTTGTCCAAGTTAGTACAATAGAACTTCACAAAATGCCAAAGTTAGTATGTTTGTCTTTTGTATTTCTTATTTTACGTGAGCGTTGAGCACAGAATTATAGTTATTCGTTATTTAATTTAAAATTGTCATAATCTCGCAAATACAAGCTCTGTTTGTTACTTGAGTTCTTATTTTTACAGGAAGTAGGTAGGTAGTATTACGTAAAACTATATTTTATTTACTAAAGTTATTACGTTCTATCACAATGGTGTCATAAAGGAAACTGTTGTTTGTGTCAGCTCCTGTTACTATAAGAAGGAAAATAAATACATATTTACATAAACCAGAAACAAAAAATACTTTTACGCAATATTAAATTGCGAAATCATTTATTTAATATTTTTAATGGTAAAAATCTGTAAGTTATAGTAAAGTGATGTTTAGTTCTAGGGTAGTGTTAATTGTTTTGAATTTAAGTAATGCCTATATATATACCTATATATCATTAGTTTTGTATTGTTCCAAGCCATCTAGAACATTTTAGAATTAAGTAGAAAAAGATCCGATACTTTCTTTTCGGTTTATGTTATTGGGATCGGCCTCGTCTCAGGTTTTAAATAGAGCGACTTTCTTTGTGTCGGCGAAAGAGTTTAAAATATTTTTTGAAAGTTGAGTTACGTATTTAAATGGCGCAACAATGGTTTTCATCTATTGTCTTAACCATATCAACCGCAGCAGCTTTTGCTTACGTTATTGGGATGGCAGTTACGTCACTATTTTTGATAATAAACTTGGCAATGGTTTGAACTTTTCATTTTACCAAACATCTAGGTAATTGGCAGAACTAAAGGTAAATCGTCATCAAATAAGAAAATTATTGCAAAAGCTTCAAAAACATTATATTTATTTGTTTACTAGGATTAACTAAATTAATTGCTACTTACTACCTTTGCTTTTTCCATATAATGAAGTAAACTGATTATGAGGCACGAAAGATAACAAAAACCTTTATTCCTCTTTTACAAGGCGTAGATTTTACGTACGATTGGTATGATTCAATATGACGTGTAAATCATACATTCAGCTGTTTCACCTATTAGATGTAAGAAGTGTGGAATGTGTGATGGCGTTTTAATTTATGCAAATGCAACTTTTCTAGATAACCCATTGTTAGTTCTTATAAGTACAGCGCTGAATGAACTTTGATTAATTTGTTCATCGCCATTGCTACAACCTATGCCAACATTCTGTACAGCACTATTATATTTTTGTGCCATGCCAACAACTTAAGTTATTCTAAACATTTTAGTAGCAAGATCATTTTCGAAGTAGAACGAGTAAGACCTTTTTTTACTGTTTAACAATGTGGGAAATCTCTCGTGATAACTACAGCACGGTACGATAAGCAGCACAGTCACACCCCAAAAAATATTGTTATGAATAAATTTTTGGGTACACTAAATATTACGTGAAAGTGAGTAAGCTAAAAGTCGTTATAAACCGATGAGTTAGTGATAATGATACAAGTAATTATAGTGGCCGGCAAGTAACTTGGAAAGGTTTGGGCATAGTGATAGAGCATTTACTAAAAGTGAAACGAAAAACTTTATTGACGTCATTATATTAAAACTGAAGTAATCGTTATTGCCTTTTTTTTGTATAAAATTCTGTTTACAAGAAAGTTTAAATAAATAGTGAAGACTCTGCCTAAGTTACGTGCCGGCAATAATATTTTAACGAATGCTTTTCCAACGTTAAATCCTTCGTTTTCTCGTTATTACGACAAAAATTGTTTTTAACGCAGTTGAGAGTAAATCCTGAGACTTGTAAGTTGTAAAGCTCGGTCTACAATAACGTCGGCAAAACTTTATTATTTCATCTCACTTAATATCATTGGTAGACTTATATCTTAGACTTAAACTTAAATATAATAGTCAGCACGTAACCTTTGACAAGGTATTTTCACTTCTAAATTGTTTTTTTTTATATATTTTTTTATAGGCTGCCAGGCTAAAATGGGATTGGGCGGGTCACGTCAGCCGCATGCACGGCGACCGCTGGGCAAAGGCTTCTACACAATGGGAGCCAGCAGACGTACGATGCCAATGGAAGGACTTGGGGGAGGCCTTTGCCCAGCAGTGGGACAGTATAGGCTATTAAAAAAAAAAAAAATTTTTTTTGCTGTCTAAAATGACATATTGTTTGTACACTAATAAGAATGTAAAATAAAAGTTTATAGTACTAATTTAAACTTAATAATATAGTATGTACAAAAACTTGCCGATGTCAAAATATAGTCGAATATAGTTGAACTTTGATATTTTAAATTAAGTTCTGTTATTTAGTTGAGATAATATGTTCAAGAATAAATGAAACCCCATGCTATTTATTTCAAATGGTGGTGGTTGTGATGAATGATGAATATACAACTGAGAAAAGTATGCCGCAGGGCATTCGTTGCACTTGCACATACCTTACAAGTACATAGTCAATTACTTGTATCTCTTTTCTATAATGCTTATACAACAATTCATTGCAAATAGATATGAAATAAGGCTGTTGGCATATAAAATGCACAAACATACAAACTACACCCAAATGAATGAACTGAATCACAGAAATGTTTGTCCCCTCCCCCTGTGAGTATTACAGTCACATTATGTTGCATTCAGAAGATTTTAGTTGATATTATTATATTAACAAATAAACTTTAATCGTCAACTTGTTTACAGTACATCTAACAACTTGTTAACTCCTAAAAAATGGGAAAACTTGTTAAATTTACTTTTTAATTTAAAATTATATATTGATTTCAGAACATCTACATCAGTTTAAATAAATACTTTTTCCTAAAACCCGCTAAAAAAGGTTCAATCTAAAATAACCAAGCAGTTGCCATATCGTAACACATATAATATACATATATATAGTGATACATTTTGTACACTTATTTAATATAACAACATGTACTATTATTATAATAGTAACATGTACTACATGATAAAAATGACTCCTGTCTCATTACAATAACAGTGGTAAATGTTAATAAAACAATTGAATTATTTTATTATTTGTATAGCTTACTTTAAATGAATAATAATATTTATTAAACAGAACATAGTATGGCATGGTGTTTACAAACTCATTAACTGTAACAGGAAAACAAAGCTAGTTATTTTCATACTACAATTAAATATTATTAAATGGAAACAAATTATGTTTCTATTTTCCTCTTATCACATTTTTTATTTATTTATTTAAGGGGACTTATGCATTTTTTCATTTATAGAGCCAACACATAACACTTTTTAGGTTAACAAAATTAGTCATATGGATTTCTCTTTTAAGATATTTTAATTTAATACTCAAATTACAAAACTCAGTAATGTCAGTGAAAACATGTGTTCAAGTGTTATAAAAACACCCCAAATTAAAAGAATAAGATGAATGTTTGCTTAAGTTCATGGGAAACTTATTATAAACATGTTGTAATTCAATGTGCAACATAATGGTCCATAGTACTCAGTACATAACAATACATAACTTTGTTAAATTATAGCCCTAATCGTGAAGTTTAGATGTTAAATATGACATCATCCTAACATCAGAACGTGAATTAAAAAGCAAATAATGCACTTATTGTAACAGACAATACCTTTTCAATTACCTACTTCACAAAATATTGGTAAGTTTATGTGATTTTAACGCGAAAGTCGCTCAAATTAAAAGACACAACGCGTAATATTGCTAGAATTGTAATATTCAATACATTCACTGGAATAAAGAATGACATGTATTGTTCAGTACGAACGGAACGAATGCACAAAGGTACTCCAATATAACGTGGTTATTCAAGTTTTATACAAGTAACTATCATATACGTAATCATAAAACAATAAACTTACCTCAAAAAGGCACCCTATCTTCTTACAAAGACCGATATCCCTCAAAATAGGAATTATATGTACCGAAGTGCTGTTGCTATGCTGACACTAGACTTTTATAAAACACTGTTTTCAAGGGCGTGTGAACACTCAAACTTATACATATAAACTATCAACTAAAGGTAATGTAAAAATTAAAAATGAACGCGATTATGTATTGGTAAATGAAACTAATAGTCGAAAAAAATATTTCACACAAAAAGAAGCAGAAAATGAACTCCGTGCCCGACTTACTTAGAAATGTCAGTCAGTTAACTTTTTAATTAGTGTTGCCATTTGCTTACCATTTGCTTAGAAACATGAAGCACGGTGTTTTGGCTATCAGCACACGAGGTTTAAATTTTAATATAAACATTGATAATTTTTCATTTAATATAGTGTTAATCACATTATAATTAATTACCTAGCTGCTGAAGGTTTTTAGCCCTCAATTCCTGAACAACTATCCCTAGTACGGTACTCGTTTCGCATATACTCTATAATAGGTTTATATTTATTAAAATAGGTCGTTTATTAATAGTATATTTGTGTAATGCACATTATATGAATTAAATTATCCCGCAGGAACGCAATGGATAATCATAAAATAATTTAATTAACCAAAATGGCGGCGATGTAGTCCGCATCACGTTTCGTTTCTCGCGGGGGGAAAACCGGCCCACGGCGAGCCGGTTTACTATTTTGAATGTAAGAGGAGGAATGAATGGTAAGGTGGATGAAGTATGTCAGATGATGGAAATAACGACAAAAATTGAGAAAGGTATGCTAAGATGGTTTGGCCATGTCGAGAGAAAGAATGAAGAACGTTTGAAAAAAAAGTGTGTGTGAATCCGTATGAAAGAAACCGAAGAGCATGTATGAAGGGAATAATAAAAGTGGAGGAACCGAAACAAGTGTGAAAGGATCGTAGCAAGTGGAAAGAAGTGGTCTCTGCCTACCCCAACAAGGGAAAGAGGCGTGATACATATAGTTAAGTTTGTATAATTATATGATCAATGTAATACTCATCGGGTCATGCTTTCACGGCTAAACCGCTTATCCTATTTTGATCGATATCGGGTTAACTTTGCTCCCAAGACAAGACGTAAGACTAATTTTGCCGCGACAACCAACAACAGATTTGCGGATAAAAGAGCGAAAAAGGAATATAATATATAGGGATTACATACTCGTGCAGTTAGTTTTTATATAGGTAGCCTCAGATAGCAGTGATGGTATTCTCAGACTCCGATCAGAATACATGGCGTTAAATGTCTGTCAGAAATAAGTTTTAAAATGTAGGTACGCAAGACTAAGAAGTTGCTTCGGAATGAAACATGGGCGGCGGCTTTAACTCCTAGTAAAATAACTTTCTTTGTATTGCAGGGGTTCTACTTGTTACGTGTAAGTTTAAATGTATAGGTAGGTAATTTAAACAGCACAATAAATTAAAACAAACATAATTATATTTATCTATAAAAGCTATTTATTACTCGTTAAATTTTATTTGTTGTTTGTAACCGATGCAGTTTTTTGAATTTTCCCGAAGTAGCTTGACAACACTTTTTTCACAGCGAAACGTTTGTTTGGAGAGGAACATTCTCCTTGCTGATTGGGTGACTTGTTCCAGTGTTCAAAACTTTGGCGTCTGAATATTTTCCCTAAAGATTGCCATTTTTGTTCTGGACTCATTTCTTTGTCCTCAAATTGTTCTTTGCTTCCCGATGGCCGGTCACCCTAAAAAGTAAAATGCATATGAAGTTGCAGAATACAAATAACAACATTCTGTATGAACACTTAAGAACTTACATCATTGGACTTGGTAGGACGAAGCTGATTGCGAAAGAAATTAGATATGGACTTCTTCCAAGTTTTAGGATTTTTGTACGAGTTTAATTCTAAGCTTCCTGTACCTTCAGCTGGTATTTTTTTACTTTTCTTTCTGCACGTTTCTTCGTCTTCTTTAGGAACTGTCTCGTTTGGAACTAGATAAGCTTCAGGGCACAGCATATCGATTTATAATATCAAAAATCCTTTGCAGTTTTCACTATAAAGTATTCAAAATTATTTTTAAGTTATCACTGTCATGTCACTCCGTCATTTGTTTATGAAAATGTCAATTTGGTTCGAAAAAGGAATCTTATGAATTTTACTATTAATCATGCAGCCTTTTTTGATAAATCTCTTAACTCTTTTACATAAAAAGTATTCAAGTATTATAATATAATAACAAAAAAGCTATCACTTAAAATTCATTGTAATGTACATAAATCTTATTTTATTTATTTAACATCTATAATGTTATCGATATTGGAACTTAGTACTTCCTTGTTCTTTAAACATTACACTATTTGACAAAGTCATCACAGGAAAAAAAAAGACATGTTGACACTTGACATACGCATGCGCGGTTTTTAGGGCGCGAACTGGCGCGAACTGCGAAGTTTTTTTCGTATTTTACTGACCTGCCAGAATTTTATGAGAGTCCTATTTATTGTTAAATATGTCGGCAACAGCGACATTTACGTCACAGGTAAGTAATAGTCTTCCTTCTTTTGATAATTTCAACTATCGTGACCAGCGTCTTATTGGTTCCTCTGCACTTTCAACAATTTCGTAGAATAACACTTTTTATGTATTTTTTTTTATCTTAGTCTTATTTGGTTTAACACATAATGTGCTGGGTTTTATAAACCTTTACGAAGTACCAAAGTACTTACAAATCAACTCGAGATGGATCCAGTAGGTAAAAACGTGATGATCCCAAGGAAAAGCGAAATCTTCAAGAAGTTTCTCCGCGCTGGACTATACACAGGGATACACAGGGGCCATAAATATAAAATTTAAAACCATAGGACTCCTATATGGTTTCACTCCTTTGGGAAAAGGTAGATGTACAATAATTCTTTGCGTCAACTTGGTATTTTTTCACACAGGCTGTGGCCGAATGGGTAAAGCTGTTTCCTCGCCAAGTTACCGAAACTTACACAAGTTCGGTAACATTCATGAAACAATTGACAGTAGTCGCGGTCAGTACTATAACTTATTTGAAGAACGTATTTCCCGAAGACAGTTACACTGTTGAGAACTTTGGTGGTATAAAGTTGAGGGTATTGAAGAAGAAATGCAGGCATGAGCTCGCCCACTTCGTTAGTACTGCTCTTACTCAAGCTTTTGAGGCGTTTGATAAGAAATACGTGAGTATTTGGTCTTACTGCATTATTATAAATTATTACTAAAATTGAACTTATCTGTTGGCCTATCAATTCTAGCTACACCAACTAGTAATCTGTTTTTACGACGGCGAATGTAAAGTCGAAAATCTGGTTGAATACCACATATTCGAATACCTGTATAACCCTGAGGGGGTGACAATGAATGTTCACTCTAAATCGCGGGACAGTGCCAAGCGTTCGACGAAGTACGCGTTCGACAACGTTAGGGAACGGACTCTGCACATGATACGGGCGTGTGTCGTCATCATGCAAGCTTGTCAGGCGGAGATGCCGGAGAGCTATGACGTCAGCTTGCGGCTGTATTATAATGAAGGTGAGGAACTGCTTTTGGATAAAGTATTATGAACATTATATATTTGACGACCTCCGTGGTCGAGTGGCGTACGCACCGGTTTCAAGGTGTCGCTAGCTCTGAGGTCCCGGGTTCGATCCCCGGACGGGTCAATGTAGAAACCAACTTTTCTACATAGTCCCGGATCTGGGTGTTTGTGGTACCTTCGTTGTTTCTGAATTCCATAACACAAGTGCTTCAGCTACTTACTTTGGGTTCAGAGCAATGTAGGTATGTGATGTTGTTCGCATTTATTTATATTTTATTATGAGCGCATTTTAAATGTATCTATTATTTTACTTGTAGGTATTTAAACTTGTATTGTAAAAGGTGCTGGTAAAATTTGTAGATAGCAGACATTGATTTCTTATAAAATACTCGTTGCTTGCTTTAGCTTTTCCCTCTTTTAACGCTTTCTGATCTTACTTGCTTTCCGCACTTAGAATCCTAGTTTTTATCTTAGTTATTAGTTACTAGTATATTCTTAAACACAGAAGACTGTAAAGGCTCTATTACCTTTATACTTAAGTAGATACAACTAAGTATACCTCTTCAACTACATTACACACACTTAATAGCGTTACTAAACATCTTACAGATGCACCAGAAGGTTACCAAGCGCCAGGATTCTTGAGCACCACAGAAGAACAGGACCACTTAGAGCCAACACTACCAGAGACGGTGAAGCTAGGGTGGGTGGAGACGCCGTTCCATAGGCTCACAACTCGTACTTATATCAAAGAAAGCATTGGTTCCAGTCATGAAGCTATCGTGAGTATATGTTTTAATTTTAAACCTAGACACAAAAGCTTACACAGTAACTAAGTAAAATTTTCTAATGTAAGATATGAGATGACGAAGATTAGAAAATAAACCGATAAATAACCGTGTTTAAATAGACTCAATAATAAAAAATGTATTTATTTGCATAAAACATGGTAGGTATAAAAAGGTGTTACAATTGTGAAAATATGTTAAGTACACATGTTTTGCTTAACATAGCATGCAATTTTAAAACTTTGAATAATAGGTAGGCAGTGCTGGATTAACCCTTAATCAAATTAAGCAATTGCCTAGGGCACCACGCCTGGGGGAGCACCAGAAGAAGCAAAAAAAAGAATCCGTCCTTAGGGCATCACGTCTCACTCTCACGTCACCATACACTACACCGAAAAAATGATTATGTCTTTGAGTGTTGATGATCGGTCAGTCAGTAAGTGACTGACAAAATTAACTTACTTTGACAAATTATAATTCTTAAACTACTGGTTCAAATTAAATGAAATTTGAAATAAATCGTATTTAAATAATGCCTGTTTGGTTAATGAAAGTTCAGGCTTCTAATTTTATCTACAACGAAGTTATAGGGGGTTGAATATGGTCTGAACTGCTTCAAGAAATGGATGGTAGGCCTAACCTAGGGGCACGACAGGGCCCCCGTCAAGTCAAGCAAAAACAAGCGGCACGACCGTACCATATACCAAATAAAATATTTAAGAAACGTTATTTATGTATTAATTTCATATAAAGTAGCGATTAGTGATTAAAAAAAACATAAGTTTAAAAAAATTAAAAATTATTAAATAAGGTATCAAATTGTGCCTCCAGACCTGGTATAGGTACTTTAAACGTCATTAAATTTGAACCAGTAGTTTAAGAATAATAACTAGGTAGTTAAAGTTTGTTAATTTTGTCACTCTCTCACTTACTGACTGACCTATCATAAAAACTCTAAGACACGATAATTCTTAAATGAATGAAATTTGAAATATACCGTATTTATATAATGCCTGTCTGGTTAATGAAAGTTTAGGCTCCTAGTTTTATCCACATCTAGGTTATAGGGGGTCGAAAATAGTCTTCGAGTAAAGAATGGTACGGTCTAGCCGCTTGTTTTTTCTCGACTGGGCGGGAGCACTGCCGTGCCCCCTGATTAGGTCTACTGGAGATTACATAAACAAAACGAGCAACTTACGCACCTCATGGTGATGGGGAAATTAGTTATTCGTATATTAGTTATTTGGCCAAAAGCGTGTAGCTTTTGGCCAAATAACTAATTTCCCCATCTTCATCAAGGAGTGGACTTTGTGGCCCTCATACGCTAAAACTAATGATTCTACAAAAAAAGGTTAATACTATTAACATATTGTAGGATATTTTCTCTAATTTAATTTATTAAATAACTATTTATCTCGTAAAAATAATCCGGAAAGGAATTGTTGTCAAAAAACTGTTTTTGAGCGTCATTTTTACCTTATGGCGCAAGCAGCAAAGATATGAGGTTGCAAAGTGAAAATTCGAAAAGAGCACGTCGTATTCTATAAAATCACCAATTTTCAAACTCCCGGAAACCTTTCCGGGTTACTCTCTTTTTGAGCACCAACTGAATGTAGTACCTACTAGTTGACAAACGGATAGGGGGGCCCCACAGACGTGGATTGCTTAGGGCATCAAGTAGTCTTAATCCGTCACTGTAGGTAGGTATGGACAATTTTATCCTGTCCTATCAATAAATCTTAAACACTGTAAAAATTACAATTACAATTAAAAATTACAATTCATTATTCAAATCAAATATTAAACTGATTAACAACACATCATAACTGTAATTCTCATTACAGCCTTCACAAAACGCACCTGTGATGACTCAGAATGAAAGGGACGAATTCGAGAGCAGTAAGTAACTTACCGTTCTTTTAAAAGACCACAATTATATCTCTGAACTTCAATGAATATGCTAGAAAAGAAATAAGTAGGTACCTAGTCACCAGTTGCGACTAGGACCTAGGTACCTATTGACCCTATTGTGGATTCGAACCCGGGGCCCGAGCCCGCTATTTCAAGTCAGTGAGTGGCGAGTTAATAAACGTTCCAGTGCACTTGTTATTGTGCCTAATTTTCGTATTCAGATAAGAACAGTCCTTTGCAATCCTACAATGACAACAGTGGGTAAGTATGTGTACATTTGTCATTAAACTAAAATTATCTGAATACGAAAATTAGGCACAAAAACAAGTACCTAGGTACACTGAAAAGTTTATTAACCCGCCACTCACTGACTTAAAATAGCGGACTCGGGCCCCCGATACCTCGCAAGTCGCACTAAGCAACAAAAAGACGTGAGAGCGTCTTTCTCTTCCTACATTGTTTGATGTTTGTGATGTTTATTCTGTACCTAATAGGTTCAGCCCTGAAGAGTGTGTCGGATACCAGTGAGAGCCGCATCCAGTGTCCTTGCAATAAACATGACAATGATGACGTCACGCACGCTCTTATCACTTGCCAGTTAGTACCAACATGTTTATTTTTATTAATATTGTTTAAATAAGCAAGAATATAACTGTCTGAAATCGTGGTTATTGATCGACATTGGTTTTCTGCATAAAAAATGGTGTTTACTCAACAGGGGCAAGTTAAAAGTAGCCCTTGTCCTTTCTTGGAGTTCAAACGAAATTAGTACAAAATGTTATCAAAAACAGTTGTGTGGTTCAGCAGTGAAATCGTAACAGGCTGTAAACTTTAATTTTTCTATAAAGTACATTTGAGGTCTTTCCTATGCTCTTTATCTTTAGGTATATATTTATCTTACATATTTGTAACCCAGCTACTGCAGCACACAACAACACGCGGCCTGCTTCGGTCTCTCCCGCGAGAACCCTCGCGTACAGCGTCACTGCTGCACGGACTGCTCCGACGCTGACCCCAGCCGGGAGCCCACTGACCAACGACTGGCCTCGCTCGGTGTTAAGAAGAGAGAAGTAAGTTATACAGCTTTTATAAACTTAATTACACATTTTTAAAGTGGTTTTACAGAGTCCAGGTAATAGGATAAAATAGTAAAAGGGTCACCTTGAGTCAAGGTGACCCTTTTACTCGATACTTACCCAGCCAGCAGACGGGTTCAGAGATTTTTGCAAAATCTCTACCATTCTTCATGAAATTTTCCATATACTTAGTCATGGTCTGGACCTCAAAAATTTCTGGTGCTTTTTTACCCTACATAGTTTTGTTGTAAAAAGGACCGTCTTAACCACTTTTAAACCTAACATTTAGCGAAGTCGTCGTTGAATATTGCGTTTTTCTTCATTCCTAAGTATGGTACATATGCAATGTCATTTTATTTTTTGTTTCAGTGCCTTTGCATATTCCGTCGAACGATAGAAATGTGTTCCCGTCTTTCGGCCATCGGAGCACAAGACCTCGTCGACAAATTTGCCTTATCGCCAGTGAATGCCTCCAAACTAATGAAGTTGCTACACTCGCATGGCATTATAAACCAAGGATCGGATGCTGAGTAAGTTCTTCCTTTGACCTATATTCGCCTCCAAAGTAGTTTGAAACCCTTCATGTATTCGTTTGCTGAATAAATGTTATGTTACACTTAGTACATGTGGTACATAATTACCATCCATGCTCCATTATAACTAATTTAATATTGAATTAGTTATCTTTGTCCTTGATAATGATTACGCTTCATGCCTTTACAGTATGGTATCGCCGTGCGAAATAATCCCTGACCAACTGAAACAAGTGATGAGCAAATTCTTCCAAAACGAAGAACCAGACATGGTCGACCGGCTGATCGCGGAAACACTTTCTCAAGGCAGTGTACCCGACCCAGTGGGAGAGGTACTTAGTCCTATGGAGAAAGTTACCTTACAGAACGCTACGACACTTGGCAAGATTATAGAACCTGCACCAGTACAAGTCGTGCAGGACGAGACTTTGAAAGAATATATGGATGCTATTATGTGCGAACCAGGAGAGGAAAATGGGTTACCTTTAAGTGGTAGTCATAATCCTGTGAATGTTGAAGAATTGGGCAAAAGGACCGGGAAGCGGAAGTCGAATGCGGCGAAAAAGACCGGAGTGAAGACTAAGAGGGCAAGAACCTCATAACTAATTAAATTTACTTAATTTGATTTGATATTATACCTATAAATGGAAGATTAATTTGAGATTTTTCAGCATTTGTTGTTTAATTAAAAATAATAATATGTCAATTAATTCTAAGATGAATTCATTTTTTTTGTCTCTGAAGATTTTTTGATTAAACGTATTCATTAGTTTTCAGTTGTGTACAAAAGTTTACGTACTTTAAATAAATAATTAAAATGTTATATTTGTTGTAACAATATTTATTTTCACCATTATCACAAAATACAACGTCGTTACAATATTCTCACTTCTTTAGCTATCTAGATTTGTCCTTAACATGTCTTGGTCCTAGTTTACTTCAAACACTTCATCCAGGCGTTTGATAAATGATTTCGTAAAATATAGTAAGCAGTAAATTACATATATTATTTCAGATTTAAATGCTCGTAGTCACCGAAGTTAGTGTATACTCGTCCCCAATACTTAGGGTTCCCGAGTGGATCTATCTCCTCGCTGTTCTCTGGTAAAGCTGTCTGATTTACTTTGTCCAACTCTGTCAACATCTTTTGGAGAATTTCTGGTTCTCTGTGAAGTACATAAATATATCGGGTTATCTTTATTTATATTCCTAGTGATTTTTTTATACATACCAGACGCTTACATGCATGCTTTTTATTTGGAACTTTCGGTGAATAAGAACAGGTTATTATTTAGAACTTTTATAGGTATTTAATGTTATAATTAGAAACGTTAAGGATACTAACTCATTGGCTAAGTTCCTTCGCTCGCAGGGATCATTATCAATGTTATAGAGGCATGGAGCCTCCAGCGGCTTGCACGCAGTGATTACAATACTTTCATTACATTTCATTGTTGATTCTTCCCTGAAAGTTAAATTAAGTAAGTTTATTGAAATAAAACAACTTTTACGGATTTTATCGCGGTTTGTATTTTGATTTTAGTTCCCGACATTAGATTTGATAAGCCACAGATCCTCGCTAAAGAACCGAAATTCCTACCTAGGATGTTTCGCGAGGCTATTGAGATTAAAAAACACCCTAATTTCAATAGAGAAGACGGCTGGAAGATATCACCTACTTGGGATCCGATAATTAACAAACTCAAAATCAAACCCAAGAGCAGCGCTGCAAGACCTCAAGACACCGTGAGCTCATATTGCGTAGGCCGGAACACAAATAATTAATAAAAATATGAAGGTAGAACGAGCAACAACAACCGTCAAGACGAACACCACCTCAGTCTGCCCGTGACCATGATACCTGCAAAGGTGTCGAAACGTCGGGAACTAAAATCAAAATACAAACCGCGATAAAATCCGTAAAAGTAGTTTTATTTCAATGTCTAACATTCGCGTAAACCCCAGAACTCAATAAGTAAGTTTAATCATAAATTGGAAGTTTCGTTGTTAAATTATCTCAAATATATAGATAGAGTCGAGAGATTGCTCTCGACTCTCATGTTCTTTTAAATAAATATTGCTGTTTTTAATTTCTCTTGCTTACCTGATCTTCAAAATTTCCTGTTTACTGGGTATTTTTCCGATCTTCTTAATGGCATTACCAGAATAGCTGTTGTATACACCATCTAAGTCGTAGACGCCCGCTCGCCCCGATGGTCCATACCATTTATCCCAATTTCCTTTGTAAGTTGTTCCTAAAAAAAACATTCTATGTTGTAAATAAAAAGATTAAACAAAGTAAAGTTTTTGTAATGATGTTCTCTTACCCATATGTAGTTAGGTACTATAGGTAGCTTATCAAAGTGCAGAGGCAAAGTAAAATAAAAGGCAGTAGGTAGGGAACACTGTTATAAAATAAAAATTGGATAAATAATTACGTGCAAATCAAATTTTAAATACGCTATTCAAGCAACAACAATAATACACCTTTAATGACTTTCCATTCTCCAACAGTAATAGAACCATATCCAAGAACATCATCGATGTTGTGCACCAAATCATTTCTGGGCGAAGGCAAATCTTCGGACAAGGCAGACCAGGAATCTATGCCGTCGATATTTTCAAACATACTGAAACAACAACCATGGGTAGTTACATAAATTAAAACCAGACAGGGAAGGGTTCCGTACAAATTTTACTGCGGCCTTCAACATTGGTACGTACCTGGTATTGCCACCCGCAGCACTATACAACGTGGGCAACCAATCCACAATATGTAACTTCTGTGTTACCACTCTTGAAGGCTTTTTCAACAGCGGGCTCCACAGTAACGCTGCGCCACGGACTCCGCCTTCCCATGGCGTATTTTTTACCTATCAAAATATAGAACGCCAATCTTTATATATTCAAAAGCTACATCAGTACATGGCTAAAGATATGATTAGCACGTCATACGCTACTTCTTTTTATTTAAAACCGAAGATTTTAAATCAGAGCGACTTAACTTCAGCTCACGGCCATGTTACGAAAACTTGCAACGATGATTGTTTTGAATAGGGTATAGGATATAATAGAGCTAAGCAGCTAACTGTCAGTGTAACAATGTCATCTGTCCCTTAAAAAAGCATAGTTAATCTTAATACCTACCCCTTTCAAAGGAAAGTTAGAAGCGGCATTATCGTTAAATCCCGCGGCCGGCCCGCCGTTGTCAGTGCTGAATATAATGATCGTGTTGTCAAGTAACCCTTGCTTTTGCAGCGAATCCACTATTTTGCCAACTGAATCATCTAACTTTGTAAGTACGCCTGGAAACGTAAAATAAAATATATTAATAGACAAGTAGGTAATCGTAAATGTAAAATTGAAAAGTCTTAATTCTTGGTAGGAAACTGTTCACGGATGGTAAAAGAAATTCGAAAGTCGAAATTAATCGAAGAACATGCATGTTACACTGCATGAAACCAAGAGCTGAGCAAGACTTTAAGAAATTTCAAGACATCTCTAAATATTCAACTTCTGAAAGAAGCTTTATAAACACCGAACGTACTCACCTGCGTATTTCCTTCTTTGCGTTTCATTAATATATTTAAACTTGTCGATAACAGAGTCCGGCGCTCTAATATACTCGTAAGGGTTCCCGCTGTGCATGGCGGAGTGCGACACCATCAAAAACAATGGCTCGCTTTTGTTGTGACCGTTTATTAACTGTTAAACAAAAGATGCATCTGTTATACATTCAGTAAAAGTCATTAAAATTGGTTTGCAAAACCTACGTAGCTACACTAGCTACTAAGTTATGAAGTTGGTATTACCTAGGCCAAAAAGTTGTTACAAATTAGTTGTATAAAAGACACAGGTAACTTCAGAGAAGTGTGTATTTCCTTACCTTGACAGCTTCTTTCGTATAAATGTCTGTAACATACTGTCCAAATAGGTCATCGGCTACCTCGAAACCTGAAATCGAAAACAATATTCATTTCTGAAGTTAGAAATATTATATTTATTTCTCTATACTTAAATCTAATACAAGAACAAACAAAGACTAAAATTAAATCTTATATAGATAAATAAAACTAACACGCGTCAAAATACTCATCGTCATCCTTCATTTCTTGATGTCCCCCTGCAAAATTCCCATCAAAATCGAACTAGTAGTTACAGAGATAAAATTAATTAAAATTAAGTTGCTTGGTTCATAACATACAGTCAACCTTAATTAAATCTATATTTAGTAGGTAGTACAACATTGTAATATTTATTATCACGGTGCAGCACACATGTTAGGAAATTGATACTGTTTGTACATAAAAATAATGATTTGTCGGTGTTATTGTGCCTAAATAAACCGGATGATTCAGAGAGCGAATCAGGATTTTGGTGACATCTTCTTATATATAAAATTCTCGTGTCACAATGTTAGTTACCATACTCCTCCGAAACGGCTTGACCGATTTTTATGAAATTTTATATGCATATTCAGTAGGTCTGAAAATCGGCTACTATCTATTTTTCATACCCCTAAGGCCTAAGTGGTAGTAGGTAGGTAGGTAGTAGGCAGATGCTAGGAAGAAAAATTGCATTGCAACGTAACGCATGCCGGGTACAGCTAGTACTCTATAAAAACACATATTATCAAATATTTGAATTTTGAGAGGTGCTCTTGGCTAAGGCCGTACGGTTTGACCGATAATAGGTACATGTTAAGCCGCGCACGCCGCGGTTGGTCCGTGGATGGGTGACCATTTATAAACATACCGAGACCCCTCCGTGCCTCGGATAGCACGTTAAGCTATGGCTTCAGTCGGGACCTATGGATCCCGACTGTCATACTTTGATCTTTGGCAGTCGTTAAGTCAATTCTGACAACCAGTCTTAGTATGGGATACTATGTTCCCCAGTAAAATGGGTTGTGGAGATCAGATAGGCAGTCGCTCCATGTAAAATACGGTATTCAGCTGAATCCGGTAAAACTGGTAGCCGACCCGAACATAGTTGGGAAAAGGCTCGGGAGATGATGACTCTATAAAAACAATGTAATTATTCTGTGTCCTAAAATAGCTAACTTATTAGGTATGTTATAAATAACTGGTTCAGTGTGGAGGCTGCCTTATGTGGTGTTTGCTACAGTCATTTACAACCGGACAAAGCTACATGTTTTTATTATCTGCTTGTCTGTTTTATAGTTTTTGGTTTAACCACTCGTATTCACTATCACAAAATAGATACGTACGGCACGATACGTATGGAAATTTAAAAATAATGATAGTACATAAACTTTTCTTACCTCTTCTGAAGTCAAAACCCCAGAAACCGGTCTCTATATTCGTATGGTCATACATGTCGATCTTTCCAGCCCAAATGCCGAGGTGCGAGTCGAATCTTAAAAAAAAAAAAAAAATTATATGTGAGGGGTTCCGTGTTTTCCTTTTAGGGTACCTACAGAACCCTAAAAACCGCATTAGAATTGATCCATTCGTTATGGAGCTGCGATGCCACAGACAGACAGACCGACCGCGACATGTCAAACATATATTTTTGCGTCTGAGGTTAAAATACAGGTCTTATCTAGAAAACAGCCAAGTGTGTATGCCGTTATTTTTTAATTGGCGGATTAGTAATTAATTATAAGAAGTACTTAGTATGGTTTTATGGCGTACCTACCCTCGGTTCATAGGTAGATAGTCCTTTTTGTAGTGTCCAAGATGCCATTTTCCGACCAGATGTGTTTTATACCCTAAGTCTTTTAGATATTGTGGGAGAATTTTCTCAGACAAAGGAAGACCTCTTGGTTCTGTACCACGTAAGGCGCCATGTTGCATTCCTGTGTAGACAAATGTTTAAATATAATATATTAAGTTTACGAATCAAAAGTGTCGTAGCGGCCCAGTCGTTTAATGACCGTTTAATGCACATGGCTGCAGGTTCGAACCCGGGACTATTTCAAAGTTTATGTAGGTACTTTATTTTATTATTCTAAGACGAGAATTTATTGCCACGCTTTGGTAAATACCTTAGAAAAAACTTATGTAATAATGAGGCAATTATGTAGCCCCCACGTTGCTCCTGTGAGGTAGTCATGTAGTGCGATGCAATAGATAATAGGGTGTTGTTTAATCATCGAGCTCTAATTAGTCTTTAAATACGAATTATTGGAATGCCGTCGTCAATGATTGACCATGCAAATCGACCTTTTTTACGCTATTTTGTTGACAAATAGCTAGCCTCGCAGTCCGCCTACTTATACGTTAAGTAGGTAGGTAGGTACATGTATGTAACTTAAAGATGACACAAGGAAAATAGTGGCAAAACCTTTTCTATGGATGTTTATCAAACTGTTTAACATGTCTGTCACATCAGGTAAGGCTTGATTTTATTGGCCATTGTTTTTAATATAGAAGTTACTATCGAGGGATGGTTATGGATCTCATACTTACTCTTTCTCAAAAGTTAACATCAGTTAATGTAAAGCTAACTTTAGTAGATACACAATACGCTAAGTATAATGTTAAAACATATAATGGTAGATATTAGGTTCGTTACAAAACAACTTTTGGACCTTTTTAATGCTTTAAAAAACTAACGTAGGTACACTCAAAGGGTTCAAGAAATGGATGTTTGCAGCAAAAATAAAATGATTTCTCCACTCACCAGTATGTATTGGATATTTGCCGGTCATGAAGGCAGCTCTGGACGGTGTACATATGGGTGTTACATAAAAGTTCTGTAGCACGATGCCCGAGTAAGCGAGAGCGTCAATGTTAGGCGTCGGTATCTGGTTTGAGCCGTGGAAACCCACATCGTTCCAGCCCTAAAATAAAAGTTTTGATTAGAACATTGCTTTTAGGTGTACCTAATATTCTTTTGAACTGGGTTTATCTCTACATAACCAAAAAGTTTTATTGATAGCGGCTTGTATTTAGGTAATCTGGTACTCGTATATAGGTGCCTACTTAAGCCTTTGGAGATGCCGTTTTTATTTATGAACACGTTTAAATTGAGGGGATTCAAGTAACTTTTTTTTACAAAAACTTGCTGTTATTTAATTGCTACAACAGTAACTTTAGCAAATATGTATTAAATGTTTTGAAAATAATAGTTCAGTCTTATTCACTCTTCTATTAGGTCCCTTTTTACATGTCATAACAATTCAATAAAGAAGATTTATGTGACCGGTTCGCACTTACCTTGTCTTTTTAAATACGTGACCTCTGTGGACATTGCACGAATAATGAATTTACAAATGAAGGTACCTCACTGTGTTTATAATACTACTTGATAACGTATTGTAAAATAAATAGAAGAATCCAATGAATTCCAGTCGGTTTAACTACCTTCGTTGACCAAAAAATATGAATGTAAATAAGGAAAAAGTCTTAGTTATCAATAATTCGTTATGGCTAATATTTAACCGGATTGTATCTAGCCAATTTTATTCTTAACTAGTTTACAATTTAGGCAGGAACTAGAGAGATATTCTCAAAAAATATTATAATAGTTAGCTACATAAATATTTCTTTAAACGTAATATTAAATATTTACCAAATCATCTGCTAAAAAATAAACAATATTCGGCCTAGCCTCGGCCCAGCCGGCGCACAACACTAAACAAGCACACGAGATGAGCAACATACCGCGTCGCCTGTCGCACCACGAATGCCATACAATGAGCTCGGGACCAAACTAGGCTATCGGGAGACCGGTGCATACTAATGTTAGGTACATCCTATAGTAATTGATTTAGCTTTGGGTCACAAACACGTTATGGGAAGTTTATTGACACCTGATAATGTTGGTGTTTTATTACCTATGTGATTAGATAAACGTACTGTAGGGAATTATTTACTTGGTTAAGGACGCGTTTTTGTGTTAATCTTTTGAAGAGACAGAGAAGGTACCTTTTATAATTATTATAACTAGTACCTACCTAGGCAGGTACTTACTCTGTTAGGGGTTACAAGACGTGTTTTTTTCTGAAGTTGAGTTTAATTTAATTTGGTACCTACCACGAGTTTCTATAATATAACGGAATACAATAATGTCCCTACATGATAAAATAACAAACTTTTTCCTTTAGATGAAGTCACATTATATTTGCGGAGAAATAAGTATGTTTTTAATATAAAAGAAAATAAAACAAACTATACAAATAATTCAGTTTATTATTCATATAAATTACAGTCCATTAACTTCACGTATCACACACGTAACTACCTACGAAAATAAAAGCGTGGAGACTTTTTATTATATACAGCTGCCCGAAACAACCGTTAAGTTAAAGGGATGGCTGGACTCACAGCTTACTAATGCATTACAAACGAGCAAAACATAAATGCTATTTATTATTTTTTAAGTCGAAGTAAAGAAAATAAGTATTTTTCTCTTAAAATTTATTAAATACGGGGCCAACGCCAGATAATTTTATCTGAGGATTAATTTTGAATTTTCGACAGTTTCAATGCCAAATATATAATGTCGGTCGTGAATTTTATCTCTCAAATAAAAATCATCTGGTGTTGGAAAAGCCGGCCCATAGTCTCCTTGTTCATTATTTAAAAACGAACTATCGATATTTACCTAACTATAGATTTAAAATACTGATATAGTTTTATTTAACCATTAAATGCGGGAATGACGAATAACTGCGAGTCCAGCGCTATTGGACCGTGCTCATTACTAACGACGAACGTTCTTACTTTCCTTTATCAGCGTAATTTGGTATCTAAAGAGTAGTTATATGTAATTTCCTAGCAAGGTGCGGATAATACTTAGTTCGAGAATTCTGAGCGGCAACGCTCGGGACAGATGTCCAATGATATGATGTAAATGTTTATAGGGTGTAAACATACATTTCAATTTTAAATCTATAATAGAATGATATCTATAATATATTATCTTAACTACATTTGTCTAGTACTAATCAAAGGGGAAGCAAGGCCACACAAATGATACTGTTGTACTTATGTATTTATTTCATAGTTTAACACACACATTCGATATTTATTGAGTACCACACATGAGCACGATCCAAACAAAACATTATTGAACATACAGGTGAGAAAATTATATTACAATACGGCAACAAACATGCCATGTTTAACTAAATGTACAAGAAATGGTATAATGTAAAAGGAACCTCACAATATTTTTTAGAATTGTCTATCAACATTTATACTCAGTAATTGTTGTTCTTATTGAGAAACTTTCATCCCATGTTAGTCTCGAAACGATTAAATATTGGTTTATTTTAATCCGTTAATGAGCAAAACAAAGTTTAAACAGAGGATTCTGTGGTCCTTGTCTGAATAAACCACAACACTAATCGTTTCAGTTACATTCAGAATGTTTCATCTCAAAACAATACAAAAATCACGGAGTATTAGCGTCAAATTATATACAGATAAACCATTTATACTGAACCCACAACGAATTAACGAAAACCATATAAAAATTAAACTACTTAATCCACATATTAACGTGTAATTATATTATTCATGAATGAAATTCATAACAAAAATAAATATGGACACACAATGCGTGCAATGTTCATGATTCCGATTTACAGTCGATGTCAAAAGTGTTACGTTGTGACGGTAGGTAGAAATTAGATTAACCACTTCTGCCGCCGACTGTCCTCGAATAAAACCAATTCTATATTATAAGCTGTACATGACAATGTGTTATTCGTAAAAATGCAACATAAGTCCTTTTAAAATTTGTTCACTACATTGGTCACATACTAAAAGAAAGGGAAGCTGTAGTTCTTTGGCAGTACAGAACAGAAATATTATTATTTAGAATATATTACTATATAGCACGAAAGACAAAATAATAACACCTTGTATAAGTAAACATCATAACTACTATTATAACATAATAAAAAATAAATTAATTGTTGGTCTTACAACTTTACCCATATTATTCCTTATTTGCTCGAAGAAATTATTGCCCTAATTTAATTACTAACTATTTAATACATTTCACCTATTGTATGTAAATAGTAGAATATTATTTTATTAATACATCTGTATAAATATCAAGAAGTTATTATTGAGTCCTCAGATAGAAGAAAACCGCGATATATGACTATAACGGGCAAGAAAGACAGACAAGAGTATAATCCTCTTTAATATATATTAGACTAAATATAGCTTAACTACGTAAAGGAAAGTTTCTAAGAAGGCAGATACGTTGTACTTTTATGTTGAGCTGGGACGCTGAGGTTAATCTTTATAACTAGTGGTGTATGTGGCGCAGTCACACATTTGTCAATAAACATTGACGTTTATGTTAAAAATCGATGTACAATTTTTTACAACGACAAAATGGTGTCTCTGCCACAAAGGGCTACAACTCCATTAAAAAATCCGTTAGGGTTGCTAGTATCGTATCATGTGTATCTGTCATTTGCCACCAATTAGAGGCAAGCTGGTCAGTAATTACAGATTAGACTTCTTGCGAGACTAGCGACTGTAGCGCATTTTTACTCGCATTGTATTTAATTTGTTAGTGGAATAAAACTAGCTTTGGTCGCACTTTCACTCTTTGGTTCATCCACCAGTGTCAAGATAATATTCAGCTGCATATAAGGCTTACAAGATTTACTTGTCACCTTTTCAATGTACCCTAAACTAGTTCGTTTGCAAGTGCTGAGAGAATGTTATCTACAATCCAATTCAGAAGCCAGTCTAACCCTCGAATACTGAAACTAAACTCAAATTTAAGACAGTTTTTAATGTCTATCTGTCGCTATTTTACACCTTAGAGTAACAGAGACAGCGAGAGACTAAGCAACTTAAAATTGAGTTACGTTTCAATGTTCGGACAAAACAGTAATACTACTAACTTAAAATAAAATTAGTATGTTACACCATTCAACATCCAAGGTCAACATACAAGTGTGGTATCGCTCGTGCAGCCGTCTCGGTCGCCATGGCAACCGGTGTGTACACAGTACACGCACGCAGTAGAGTGTGGCGGCGGCGTTACTCCTTGCGCGACTTGCGTTTCCTCTGCCCGTCGCCGGCGCCCTCCGTGTCCACTAAAGGAGCACTCTGCAATACAAAACTGATTATTGATATATACTTGTTTAAAAAAACAAACTATGATTATTTTTGAAAATGTATAACGGAAAACCAAAAAGATACAAATAAGAAAAATTTTAATGTTCTTATTTTACAATAGTTCCCATATTTTGCACATTACCAGTAGTAACTATAAGCAGATATCTTTGACAGATTAATCTGACATTTTCCAAACCCTTATAAGTTTCGTGAGAACACAATATATTTTCGAGCAGATAATATGGTGGTGCCAGAAGGTGGCTAGAGGAATTCTATAACTACACGACGCAATCTTATCGTGATTGGGCTTGTTTGATTTGTCTTCACTATTACTGTAAGCTTAGCTGATTTAAAATTGTTTTTTTTTTATATAAATTTAGACCAGTGAACACAGTTGAACAGTTTGAACTCACATCATCAGCGGAGGTGACGATCTCAGCATCATCGTCTTGCTCGGGCCCCTCGAGGTCGGCCTTGCTCGGCCGCTCCAGCTCTTGCCGCAGCTCATCCTCCGCTTCGGATAGGTGAGGGTCGTCTTCAGCCACAGCGTCAGTCTTCTTAGGGTCGGCGTCAGAGTCCTGTTTTGTCAGTAAAGCATAGTTAGCACCAAACATAGGCATTCAATGATACTTAATTTTAGTAATTTTAATTAATTTGTTACATAATTAACTCTAGTAACTGAGTCGTCATATACCTAGGCTTTTTCTCTCTACGATCTGATCTACGTTCCAGAGGGGCTTTATACATATACGGAAGTTGGGAACAATAATAATAAAACTCCATTCCACTTCCGAATAATTGGGGCTTTTAGTTTGAGAAAAGACTTCCTTTGTTAAGGAGTAAATTACCTAATGACGTGATGTTTTTTTTTTGTTACAATTATGTCACAACGAACGACTTACACACGCGACTTGTGAAATGAAAATAAATGTTACATGACATATTAAACAAATCCAACAACCAAACTTAACTTTACACCTGAGTGGCAAGTTACTTGACCACAATACTCACAGACTTGGGCCCGCAGCACACGTAGGCGACGATGCCGACAATGACGAAGGTGACGACGATGACGAGCGCGTACACCCACGGGTTGTCGCCGGCGAACTTTATCGCGCGGTCGAACACCGAGTCCTGCGGAATTAGCGCGGCTACACACTAGCGTACTACTTGCTTACATAGGGTTTAGGACTACGGAAATATGGGGGATTGGGGGTTTTGGCAGTGTGGGAGTTGGTTATTTTATAGCAACATTTCCTGGGGCTGGACAACTTAAAAACATATCATATCTATGTTCAAACCCAGTACTGTAAATGTAAAGTTGGTTGTTCTTTGAACAACCAGTCACATTCGATTTGAACAGTTTAAATTGATTATTCATTCAGAAACCAGGGTTTCTTCCAAATATGTTCATAACTTACATTTGTAAAAAATTGCACTATAACTTAATTATGATGTGTGTGTGTGATGAAAGTGAATGCCCTGTAAAAACTATGGCATAGCACAAGAGTAAACCGCATTCAAGCCACATACGACATCGTCCAACTCTCCTTTAAAGCTTATCACACACAATATAAGCTGAAATAGCATAGCCTTTGAGATATAGAATGTCAATATTCGACGTTTTCTCTAGCCAGAATTAATCTAGCTACGTATGTATTGAACCTCGTTGGCTCGCCGTATGAGACAGGCGACATATGCCACTATAGGTATGGCGACGTAGAGCGCGTACAGTGCCCACCAGCCGGGCTTGTAGTTCATGGCGCGCAACATGCGACCCCACAGCGTTTGCTATGCAATAGTAACCTAATATAATGGCTAAACATGTAGAATGTGATCTGGATGTCCAAATATTCTGCAGATAAAAGATCATAATGTAAATCCAATCTTTGGATATTACATTGCATTATGACCTTTACCACTACACACACAGCCCTTGTCATCCAGTAATTGCCAAAGATTTTTTTTTTGCGCCATTACTGGCTAAACGTTAGCCAGTAATGGCGCAAAAAAAAAATCTTTCTGCAAATATTCTTACTATATGATATAATACCTTCAGATATGTTAGAAACTTTTATTTAGATTTATTCCGATTTCTCATGAAACCACAGTTTGCAAGCCCAAACCATGTTCTTAGTAGGTAAAAACATCTTTGTGTAGCACTAAAGAGAATACAACTTACCGAATCCCTGGAGATCTTGGCCCGTTTTGGCAGGAAGGTGAGCTGAGCCCACTCCTCGGCCACAGCGACGTCGTCCGTGATGATCAGGTTGTCGAAGAGTAAGGCTGGAGACATCGACCACAGCTCGAAGCCGACGGCGTGCTGCGGAAATAATACGTATTAGAATGAATAGTTTAAATATCTTGTCTTTTCTAACTTTGTTTATTATGCTATGCCACAAAAACATAAGAAAAAATGGCTTCATAACTTAGGATTTGATTGGCAGATGATGGCAAGAGTTTGATGCGTGCGAAGAGTCAGAGGAGAGTTGCAAAAACAAGGAAGGCCTGTGCCTAGCAGTAAGTTATACTGGGCTGAAAATTATG
Source organism: Autographa pulchrina (assembly GCA_905475315.1). NCBI lineage: Eukaryota > Metazoa > Arthropoda > Insecta > Lepidoptera > Noctuidae > Autographa > Autographa pulchrina. The sequence continues at coordinate 11,362,041 of FR997771.1, read as the reverse complement.
TCAAAATATTAATATAACAGAAACTCTATTTAATTGTCGCGCTCAACGGACAAGCTCTTGTTTTTTTTGTGGTTATCGGTTTCCTCATTGTCTGCTCAGCCCTTAATAATAAAAAAATGACATACCAAGTATGTAAGTATGTACTCACGATGGGTGTCATCCTGTACGGCAGTTCGTCCTTGAAGTAGTGTGGGTTGGGGATCCGGCGCGGGGTCCACTTGCCCTTGTAGTTGGGATTCGGGATCATCGCCGCGCGCCAGATGCCCTGAAGACATATGGTACAATTTAATAAATATTATATAAATAAATGAATATTATCTTATACATAATCCTCATACTGGTAGTCAGAGATGTGTCCCTCATTCACATGTAATGTCACATCTCGTAGCTAGCAATAAGCCTCAGTTTTAGTAACCTTTTACAACGGTGAATTATACCTAGGACAAACTTTTTACTTTTACATATTATTTAAGATTTTGTACTTTAGAAAGAATGAATATGTGGATCACACGGGAATGTAAATCTAAGCACATTATGCGGTTGAATTTCTTGACTTCTACCAGTACAATTCGATAATAATATATGTTACTAGCTGTACCCGGCGTTGCAATGCAATGTTTTCTACATAGCACCTGCCTACTACCTACCTACTACCACTTAGCGGTATGAAAAATAGATAGTAGCCGATTCTCAGACCTACAGAATATGCATATAAAATTTCATAAAAATCGGTCAAGCCGTTTCGGAGGAGTATGGTAATTAACATTGTGACACGAGAATTTTATATATAAGATTGTACCTTATAATGACAGCTAATAGAGTGGAGTGGATGGAAAAACCATGGTGCGCCGACTCCAATTAATTTGGGAAAAGGGCAGGAAGAAGAAGTGTACCTTGTAGTGAGGGTTGGGTATGGTGGGAGCCTTCCACTCGCCACAGCCGGCGGCCGCGGCGCAGGCGGGGTTGTCAACCAGCGGGGCCTCCCACTCGCCGTCCATCTCCTCGTCCCAGTCCTCCGGCTTCTTGGCCTCAGGGTCTAAGCATAACATGACGAGTTACACATGGATAATATGGACATTATTCCCAATTAACTAAGAGATATACTTGAGATAGTAAATGAAGATTTAATATAAAAATAAGAAATGTTTCAAACGTATTTCAGTCTATCCGTGACCATGATACCTGCAAAATGTCGAAACGTCGGGGCTTAAAATCTTAAATAAACCGCGACATGTACCGTAATGTACATGTAACAAGCGAAAAGTAGCTTTATTTCAAATAAGTAATGGTTTTAATAGCTTTACTTATTACATAGTTAGTGACATCATTTTTAATGATTTCTAAATATGACATAAATAAAGTACAGTAATATTCTATCTATGATTATTTAATTAACTAGAATAGAGTAAAAAACATTGCTGCAATAACTTTAACCCTTTCCCTGTCCCGTGAGTCACATATGAACATTTCCATTGTTTAACTATTGTGTCTACTGGCGGGGCAGTTAACCTGTTAACAACATGAGGGAATGGCATCAAAAATATTAAAGGAACTTTAATTTAATAAACCGTTGGGTCAATGACATCGCCAAAGTGGCAGGAAAGGGCTGGATGCGATTGGCACGGAACCGCAATACTTGGCGTGCTCATGAAGAGGCCTATACCCGACTATGGGTGACTACAGGCTGAAGAAGAAGAAGAAGAAGAATTTAATAAACAAAGGTACACACCAGGAATAGTTTCAGGTTCATTATCCAGCCATCCGTCGGGCTTCACAGCGTTAGGGTCAACAATCTGCGCGGGCGCTGTCTCATCCCAATCGTCTGGCTTAGTCGCTGATGGGTCTACAATCTAAACAAACAATTATAGTTACAAAATCTACACTTATAAAATATTTTTGTACTTAAATTACCTTGCTCTTAATTTTATCAATTTTTCCTTACGTAATTTCACATTTTTAACAATATTTAGATATAGTTATTCGAATAGTAAATAGACCGACTTAATGATTATAAGGCGGTTTGAGTAGACTAAGGGCCGATTTCTCCAACGCCAGATAATTTTTATTCCAGAGATAAAATTCGTGTTTGACAGATTTTGTATTGAAGACCTGTCAAAAATTCTAAATTATTCCTCTATTCTAAATTTTAAACATTTCACCGGTATGATTATTAGATAAATTCTATACCAATCGAAAGTATGAAGCCCATAGAATAAGCAAACGTTAGGTTGCCTATTCTTTTCCGGTCACAACTATAGACTCGTAGATACTATGGCAACCCGATAGTTGTGACCGGAAAAGAATAGGCAACCTAACGTTTGCTTATTCTATGGGCTTCATACTTTCGATTGGTATAGAATTTATCTAATAATCACACCGGTGAAATGTTTAAAAAAATATTTTATTTTTTAATTATTAATTAAATATATTCTGGACTGAAATTTGCTAGGCAACCCATAAGCATTATATTTATTGACATATTAAATTAAATATAAAATACGTTTCATTAAATAAGCATCTCGGTGAAGGTCGTTCTTAACGGGATCTTATACTATTACATTATTTACGAGTTGAAGATGACTCCTGTTTACCACATACTAAAAATACACAAGTGCATGAATGTTGTTTTTAATGAGAACAATCACCTCTTTTAGGCAAAGTGCCAAATACAGTCTGAATGAAATTCCTTTGTACTTTCAAATATGATGAGTCAATTAGTCAACGCAGCAGTAAAAAAAAAACGGGCGTCAAAATATTTTTAGCTCTTTTTACGTTTTAGTGGCATAAGTTCAAAGACAAAGGAACCAGCTCAACATACATTTACCCTTTAATCTGTCTTTAGATTTTTTTTAGAATATTTTAATAAGCACAAAATATGCGTATGCTTTCTTATCAGCTACTTGGGCTTATACAAAAAAACAACCTCTTCCCTACAAAGTTCCATTTACCTTACCACAACACAAAGAAACCTCCTTATACCTTACCCTGCATAAAAGCCTATCAAAAATAATACAAAAGCACCTTATTTCTATAACAAGAAAGTTTATTTTCCTTACCTTTTCCCTCTCATCCCAGTCCTCAGGCTTGGTATCATTGGGGTCATCGATCTCTTCCGGCGGGTTCACGGGCGGGGTGAAGTCTTCCAGCAAGGAGCCAGCGTTGACCTCCTTGTTGTCGACCAGTATACTGAACGTGTTGTCCGGACGAACGATCAGCGTGTATAAGTGAGGCTCTTTGTCCTTGTATATGTCGTCGAGACGCTGGCTGTAATAGATTTTATTCGAATTATATTTTTACACAAATAATAATTTTAGACGTTAGTAGAATAGTCTAAGAGGCAAGGGCTGGCATAACAATACTTGTGAAACTTCATTGTGTCTCGAATAATAATAAGAAAGGAAAAAATATATTTTTACTTTTTTGTATAAGCTTTCGTGAGATATAATAACTGTCGTTTACTGTTACCGTATTCTGTATTATACACATATGTATAATGCATATAGTACATTCACAGAGTGCAAACAATTCAATCTAATGAATCGTTCATGCAACGAAACTCACAATGCCCCGAGCGTGTGTGCACATATCACGAAACGAAGCTTTCAATGCACTTTTTTATAACTATTTTGTGCAGGACATTTATTTATATTATACCCATTAGTTAATGCCCCTTAATGATAGAACAAAATCAACTTACGTTGGCTTCTTGCTATGCTTCTCTTCAATAGTACCGTTCTTCGGGTTCTTATGTCTGAAGATGAAGTGTAGTTTGTTATCATTCCCGCACTTGTCGGGCCCAAACATGATGGTGTAAGGCGTCTGGTCGTAGAACTTGCGAAGGTCGGCCTTCGTGTTCGTACCGCGGGAGAGGAGCTTGATGTAGGCTCCGCCGCAGTTTTGACCCTCCTGGAAAGATATTTGTTGATTTAAGAACAACTTGTTAAACTTATACCTAATACACAAACATATGACAATCGTAGTTTAGCTGATCAACCAAATCAGTTCTCAAATAAACTGATCACGGCTGTGATTGGTTGACCAAAAGACTAACAGCAGCCAATCACACCGCTTAACATGAGCTTTGACAAGTGATAACCTAATTTTGGTGTTCATCAACGATTTAGAAACCGGGGGTTAGACTTGCTAAGTAGCGACCGATAGACTTTAAAAACTTCTTCAAATTGAGTTCAAGTATTCGGGGGTCTTCTACATATTATACTTACATGACCTTACGTTGTTCTGACTAATCTGATTACGGATAGGTATTGTATCACTACGTTTAGTGGAGTTTCTTGTTATTTTATGACCTGTATGTCTATTCTGTAAATAATTCCGGTATCGAGCTTCACCTGAGTGACAATAACGCTCACGTCAAAAGTGAACCCAATTGGCCTTGATTTAGAATTCAAATTCGAGAATACGTATTCGACATCTCACCGCGGATTCCGCTGTCGAGACATGAAAATAATGTTACAGAATAGCACTACTATTCTAAATTCTTGAAAGACGTGCAAAAATGAACACGTATCATATTTAACGAGCAAACTAAATAGTACTATATACTAATAAAGGATGTGATTAACACCACCCGGTATAAACAAACAAAAAATATTGACGCCAATGATATTTATTTATAGCAGTAACATGAGGCAGCATTTCCGAACAGATTTGGATAGCTTCCAGGACATGCTTATAATAACATAGTAAATGTGTGAATCTCTTTATTTTGCACTTCAACGTATCCGTTTTTAATAATAGTATTGCAAACACAACAAAGGGATCTCGCACTTGACACAGAAATCGTCAGTCTAATTCATTGTTTTGTTAGAAACGTTAACCCATTTCAATTAAGAGATTCCGGCGTGTTTATGTCTCGGATCTGGACTGATTGAATAGTCAATTATATGCTTGGTACTCGAATGACTGGCTGATGCAGTCACGAATATTTTTACTATTGACTGTTTGCAAAGGGCTCAATACCTCAAAGATAATTAAAGCTTATTCAGACGATGCACGAACTATCGTGAAAATTGCGGTACATTGCCTTGAAAGATCGATCCCTTATGAAGCCGAAAGGCTCCGCAATGTACTGCAACTCACACGATCTCGTATGGTCTAAATAAAGCTTTCTTTATTGTACTTAATCCAGTAAATATTTTGCATGTCATGTTGTTCACGTCTTGCGTTGTAACAACACTATTCCAAATTAACATGACGAGCTACCTAATTGAATCAATGTTCAAATTAGGACACAGCTTAGCATTAATTAGCTTAAACATTACAAATATAATAATTCTACAACATATAGAAAAATGACGCAATACTAGTCTGAATCTCCAGTCTTACGTGGTAAAAATGAATAGGCTTGAATGCTTAGCCGATAAGCCAATTAGTGACTCAACTCAATATAACTTTTACTGTAGCAGGTACAGTGCACCACGTCAATAGTATCACATAAACCTTGATTGCGCCTGTATGCCAAAGCGTTACGGTTAATTTTCGTACGTCATTGTGACTATTAACATGCGATCGATTGTACCACAAATGTGTTACAAGGTCTTCCAATGGTGTATTATGTATTTTTCGTGACAATACTGTTCAAGAAATAGTACTTTCTTAACTCATAATTGATTTATTACCAAGTTGCATGTTCTTGTTTGGTACTGACAAATGATGTAGGTACACAAGTATATGCCCACCATTTCCATTGTTATTGTTAGCCTTTCAATGTAATTTTCACAGCCAACTTATTGTTATGCATAATTGTCAACAAACCAAGATAGTAAGTAAGAGGCATGAAAATAAAGGTCTTTGTTAAGGAGCTATATCTATCTGCCATAATATCCTTACTTTTACGGATCTAAATCTTGGGAAGAAGTCAGAAAAAGAAGCCCTAACCTTCAAAGGTCTACAATACAACTCAAAGAACTCAGTTGTCGGAGATGTTATGATCCATACATACTGAGCATTGGGAACATTTTGGCCATTAAATCATGCTATGAAAATACAACATAATTTACCTGCATAGTAACTTCATACTGGACAACAAACGGCTTGTCTTTGAACTCAAACGGTCTGTCTAGCAGTGTAGATATAGCAGCGTGTTTAGCTTCAGTTGTTAACACTAGACCTAGATCATCTTTGAAGATCTTCCGGCTTGGGGCTTGGATCTGAAAGTTGAAGATAGTAAATGAAATATTTGAAGTACTGATGTGGGTTAGGTATTGGTCTTAAAAACAGTGTTAAAAAAAACAGACTTTAATGCTTCCTTGTACTAACTAAAACAGACAATCCTGTTGTTAAAGTCAAGCTATAAGAATACTTTGAAGAAATCTAGTATGCACTTATTAGAGCATTTATTATTATTAGAATGGCTGAAAAAACTCCTATATTTTCTATTTTAAAACAATCTGAAGTAGGAATAAAATTGAAATTTCAGTTGGTCTTTATAACCAGTAAGTCAAGACTTCTAATACATAATAGTTGTTATGAAATGATTTAGTTATGGAAATCAAGATAAGAATGTTAAGATTGTCAACTGTGACAGGTGAATGTCAATGAATCAAGGAGTATTTTATCGAATGATGTAATGTAAATGGTACAGTACTCATTGATGTTAAACCTACTTCAAAAGGAGGAGCTTCTCAATTCTACTGCATGGTTTTTATGTTATGTGATACATGCGGTAATTGTAGATGGATTTCCAAAAATCCATTTAATATACATTTTATTGAAGATTTTTTTTTACATTGTTGTCTTAGTTTTTTTTAATACATAATAGTAAAACAAAGATTACACTTAAGCCATGGTTATAGAAATAATCAGACTTTTTCTATACTAATAAACAGAAATATATAATAAATACATGTCTCACCTCCCATTTACCATCATACTTGGCAATATTTTCATCGACACCCTGTTTCTTTGCTTCTGACTTCACCCATTTCTTTTTAAATGCACTTTCATCATCAAAATGCTCCGTTAGATATACTTTTTCAGGACTTATTTGTGGACTGTGGTACTGGTTCTCATCTTCTTCCACAACCTAGAGGATAAAAGTAACATAAAGCTTCAATTCAATATATAAAACGGTATTTTTAATAATGTCTGAAATACAATTAAAGGAGATTATGACTACTATTGGAAGGAATGCCTCATCCTCGCACTGGACAGAAGTGTGTGGTATAAGGATAGGGATGACTTTGCCCTGCATTAGATCAATATGCGCTTAATAGAAAGATACTAAAAATGTATCATTGAATGAGCAATAAGTAAGGACACCTAATTTAAGTTAATTATATTCAGCTGAATAGGATATTTCTTAAGAATTCATAACTGCAATTTGGAAGGTCAAAAACAACATGTACATGAATAAAATTTTGATGTTTGTGTCATTCAGCATGTGCAAGTCTCGCATGTATTTATGTAAATTATACCTTGAATATTGATTTAGTAGCAGACTGACAACAAAAGTTTTAACCTTAGACAAATACAGAGGATTCAATATGTATTATTAAGTTTCCACTTTGATAGCCTAAATATCAAAAATATCGCTCCCTATAAATTGTTTAACTATAGGACCTGTTTTGTAAAACAATCTCAAACTAAACAAGCGTATAATGATGATCTCTTTTTATACAGTTGGTAAATAAGACAAGAGATTTTGAGATTTAGCATGACATTTTAAACTAAGAAGTTGTTATTGGAAGATAATGCTTAACTCTCAAACACAATTTTGATGAGTTTTCATATTTATAAGCAATTAACGACACAACCTCAAAGAGTATTAATAAAACCAAGGCTCACTTTTCTTAGCATCTGATTGTAGACATGTCTAAAATATTGATAAGATAAATAAAGAGGCAATGTAAAGAGAAAGGGATGAAACCTTGGAGACCTAAATCTCTGAATGCATTAAGTTTAAGATATAGGTTATTTATCTAGTTGAGTGTCTTTTGTTAAACATTTTAGCTCTTAAATAACTAGATTCATGGCTGTCACATTATCTTGAGATAAATAAGTGGGTCATAAACAATATATACAAGAAATTCATACACTTACAAGCAAGCATCGTAAGTTATTCAGGTCATGTATTGTAACCTAAAAGGACTTACCTCCACGGTAGCTTCTTCGTCTCCATCATCACTGTTAGCTTGGACCACACCCGCAGCACTAACTAATACCAGTAAGGCACCTAATAGGTATAATTTACGGCTAAGTAAAGCCATCTGAAAAATAAAAATTAACTGGTGACGGAACACGTCGGCTGACTAAAAAAACGTCGACGATATCTGAGAAAACTTTCGAGTGAACTATGCTACGAGAACTACACTTAATTTGATTAAAATTATGTATGGTTTTATGTAGCGTTCAAACACCATAGGAGTGTGGTGCAGCCGGATAACGGAAATCCTCAATAAAGGGCGAACACCACCATTATTGACAAATTTTATTAAAAAACATTGCCCTCTGCATTACCTTGAAATATATTTATTACACTTATTGCTTTGTACGTTAACAGTATATACGATGCACAGAAATCAAATAAGTAAGTTCCTACTGAGAGGAATTTGTATTTGATTTTCCTGAAAATTTTCAGCCAATCAAAAACAAACAGTTGTCAAGGTAGCGATCGAGAATTTTCCGAAGCGTTCAATTTTATTAAAAAACAACGTTGTATTTTTTTACAATTATAGTCCTGTACAATTTTATAAATAACACGTTAAATATATTAAGGCTGCAGAAGCATCGGAATAAATATTTCTCAATAATGAAACTCTATAAAACATCCTAAATAATATTCTGTCAAATAATTGGTCTGAATAGCTTACTATCGTTGCCTATAGGAAAAATAAACACGCCCGCTATTATCCAAATGAATGAAAAAGTCGTTCCGTAAAATGTCATTTAATATGATCTCTCTGTCGCACCAATGAAACATTCTAGTTTCCGATCTTCGTCTTTATTGTTTTGTAAATGTCAATAGGTTTATTATGTTTAATTTTAAAATAGTAGTCGTAACTAGTCGTAAGTATCGCACCGGGCGGTTTACGGGTTTAGTTTTTTGTATTTCGTTCGTGCGTTCGTGTCCTGTTGAAAATCTTGTTTTGCCTTGAAGGTGATGTATCAAAACATCTTTTGTTTTATTGTTACTGTTTCCTTGTGAGGCGACAATATTCTCACGAACTCTTTGTACAGATATTGTGTAAGTATTGTACATGCATGTAAATAAACAACAAAAGCAGTACCGTACGATCTCGGCAAATATTTAGTTCTATTTAGCTTCTAAACATGATTAATCGTCAGAGAAAATCTGCTAAGTACGTTAAAATTAAACAAATTAATAGTGTGTTTTTTTTCATACAAATTATTAGTCTTTATCTTATTAATTATTTATCATTTATCAGATTAGGAATCTATCTCTTACTGTTAGAATTTTAGTAAGAAATAGTTTTTTGATAAAAAGTAATTTATTTTGGTACTCTAGAACTGAAACAATAAAATAACATCATATTTTTTTTTCACAAATTTAATTTTTTAAAGACATCTGAACTCTAACACTAATGAAAAATATAAAAATGCTTAATAATGTTTAATACCTTTTAACATCCGTTCATAACACTATTTATTGTTTGGTAGTCTTGATAGTTAACATAGGTATACTTTTGTGTAAGCTAAAATATGTCTATTGTTTTTTTTTTCAGAATAATGAGTGTTTCAAGGCGTCAATTATTGCGCCTTTTGAGGCTCCGAAATCTGCTGATGTTGACTCTAATAGTGATTTTGTTGTATATTATGAAAATGTTGACTAATTTCGATGGTGACAACCAGTATACAAACCAAGCGCTGGAAGTGTTGCAAGTTCCACAAAGGTTCCTAAGTAGGAAAGATTATTTTGTACCAACATCGTTGAAGGTGAGTGATTTTTTGAGCATATACTATCTCTTTGCTGGGTAAATGGCCTTTTATTGTTATCAGTGTAATTCATTTTCAAAGTCTATGCCTATCATTCTTTATGCGGTTTTACCGCTGCTCCTGGGTGAAAGTTGTACTGGCTTAAACAATAGTAAATAATTGTGTTTAAAACCAGAAAAAAATATTATACGACTGTGCCTTGTGATACAGAAGGCCAGTAACAGTCTAGTTACTGGTCCTCTGCACACTAAGGCCTATTTTCTTTTGAGAGAAAAAATGAAGAATCTGATATAATAAGCTTATTCAGTCTCCACTGTAAGGCAAACCTGTAGGCTCCCTTTTACAATAAGCATGTGTCAGACCTATTTACTCTGAGTGTGTTATATATCATTTGCATGAACCAGCAGATAGAATATTGAAAATGATTAAAAATTGTATTTAACTACTTATCTAGCAATTATATACTGTAATTGTTACTGCTTCTGATATCATTTGTGATTATTTTCACAATTGATTTTAACTACTAATGCATGTAATAGATATGATCAGTTTATTCTACTATTTACTGATAAGAAGGTAGCTATTTGTGTTATGAAAATTGTGCATTAATTTTTGGTATATTTGATTTGTGCTTGACAAGTTTTGTAATTACAGAAAATTGACTGGCATGACTACCAGCTGATAAACCAAGAGAGGAAACGTGTGGGTAGGTTTGGAACTGATTAGTAACATTGTAATATTAGAAATCCATTATACCAAATAATTTGACCAAAAACATACTAATTTTAACATGCTTATATGACTTTGAGATTAATCATACTTCTGAATTTACATTTCATTCTTAAATTACCCAATTACATACAATTTTAATTATTTGAGCATTACTATTACAATGCAAAATATGGAAAACTTAACTTGCTTGTCTGCATCTAATTCAAAATCGAGAGATAAGAAAATTAAATATATTTTACTTATAATAATAAAATATTGCGGCATTGTCGTAAAAAGCGATAAAGCAGTTGATTTAGAGAGAAAAACAATAATGTTAGTGCAACAATATTGCTCATACCTACACACATTTTAACAATTTTAAGCAATAGGTACTCTCCTGTACGTGGTAGGAGAGTACCTTAAATTTGGACAAGTAAAATACTGTTTCACAGTCCTTGAACCAAGTATAAATATGTAATATCGTTTTCTGTCGCCACTTACCACATATTTCATTAACCAGTTGCTTTTTTATACTAAAAGAAACATACAATTCGACAGGATTGGGTGAGCAAGGATATCCCGCACATTTACCCAAATCTGATGCCGAAATAGAAAAAAAGCTGTATTCAGTAAATGGATTTAATGGAGCATTGAGTGATAAAATACCTTTGAATCGTTCTCTACCCGATATACGACATCATTTGTGCGAGAAAAGGCTGTACATTGCGTCTTTACCTACAGTCAGCGTTGTTGTACCCTTTCACAATGAGCATTGGAGCACATTACTGAGAACTGCGTACAGTGCGTTACTAAGAGCTCCTGATACTTTGCTTAAGGAAGTTTTTCTAGTCGACGATGCAAGTACCAAAGGTAAGATAATAATTTTTTGTTATGCTTCCAATAACGATAATATTTAATCTCATGTAGGGTGAAGTCATTGTTAGGGAGAAAGTAATTGACGAACTAAACTTGTAATTTGCCACTTCGTTATAATACTTCTGTAACCATCTTATCTATACTTATAATAAATCTGTAGAAGTGAAAATTCTGTACATTGAAAATATCAAAAAAATAAATGGCGGGGGGTGTTACTAGACCGACATTGAAACCAAGAGTGTGAAAAAAAAAAAATTGTCTGTCTGTCTATCTGTTTGTTCAGGGATCACGCAAAAACTACCGGTTCGATTACGATGAAACTTGGTATAATTAATTATTCTTTATTATCCTGGGCACCAAACTGGGTAGTTTTTATCCTGGAAAAGTATAAACAATAAAAAACAAACTTAATTTTGCGGTTAAAAACTCATTGATAAGTTTCGTCATCCACGCGAACGAAGTCGCAGGCACAGCTAGTCAGGAATAAAAACCTGCTCTAAAACTATTTAAGCGTAACTTAAACTTCTTCGTATTATTATTTTCCTTTTTTATGTTGTTACTGAATACGAAGGTCGTCTGCTACACTGTATACGCACCTTTCATACAGGCTAGACTATCGGTAAAACAAACATAAAAAAAACAAGCTCATGCATTGTAATAATTTTTTTAAATGTCTTCACTTTAATCTTGATTAAAACAAACTATGTACATTAATTTCATAGTTGCATGTTGCGTGCGAATGAAAGTGATAATTACTTTTTTAATCTTATTACCTGAGTTAAAACTTGTTATCATGGGCATGGAATATAATATTGACCAGCGTTCGTGAATCGAACCCGGGACTTAGCTAGCGACACCTTAAAAACCAGTGTGTACGCCACTCGACCTCGAAGTTCGTCAGCTCAATAATTAACAAACTTTTAAAAAGAAAAAAGAATGACTGTTGTAAAACATAGTTTAAGTACGGTTAAATGTATACTAAAGCCAATCTGGAAAGAGAATTAAACGTTATTACTAATTACGCAATTATCTACTTTGACAACATGTGTTTAAGTTCATTTTAGAATGACAAATATTACCGAAAAGGGCCTAAAAGTAATTTGAATGTGATGGAAACTGAACTGTTAGTCATTGAATTAAGGTTCATAATCCCAAAGCACGGCCATTATTTCTTTAAAGTGGCTGATGTATAGTTAACTGGCATCACAAAGAAAATGAGAAAGTTTTACTATAACAATAAGAAGAAAAACTAAAGACATTTATTTAAAAAATAACTAGACGATTGAACCTTGGCACGTATTAACAGCTGTATAAACATCTGATTAACAATAACTTTGCCCCAAAATTTTGTAACTATTTGATGTCATGCAATTACATTCATATTAATTATTTCTTTATTTTACAAGGAAGGCCTGTTTGTTTTACCTACTTTGCATGTATCTCTTCAACTTATTTTATTTATAAGGGAAAACAAACAATTACACACTTAACATGGTTATCTTAATATTAGTTTCATAAGTAGCAAAATCTCACTTCGTTATCCACGAGTTATGACTTAGGTAAAGTAATTGGTAGATAGTTAAAATTTACACGCAAGTTTATATAATAATTGTATATTATACCATAATTATTATGGTATGTTCTAATCTAAACTATAAGTTCAGTCGATAATTTTCTAGCTTTTTTCTAGGATTAGCTATTTTGAAGGGCGGGCATTCTAAGCTTGGGGATTTTAAGGGATAAAACTATCTCAAAATTATGCTTGTTTTTTTTTCGATCACCAGGGGCCCGAGTCTGCTATTTACACTCCGTGTTACTATGATCATAGTGGGATGATAGTGTCAACCCAATATGTGCCTAATTTTCGTATTCAGTTAAGCCAACAACAATCAGTGGCATACTGGCATGAGTGGGATGCGGTGTTGTCAATTTAAATTAAAAATAAAAGTATCAAACATTTTGTAATTATTAATAGGCAACACCGATTGGCACTAATTATTAATAATCGTTTCTTATGTTGCAAAAAATTGTATTAATTGTTTTTTGAATACTAATTAATTGTAAAAGCCCATACAATATGTAATTTCTATTAAAAACTTGTAAATAAGGATAATTATGTTTTAAAAAAGGAAAGTTTTCGTTGAAATTGACACATTGTCTATGAAAAATAAAAAATGTTTAGCCATAGATATGATGCAACTGCTGTCAAAAAATAGCGGAATACGAAATTGTACCGGCCATCGGTCATATTCACTCAACTCGCGGCTCAATCGTTCCAATGGCCAATTGTGACGTTTTGACAGTTAGTAGAATGCCAATTATCGTAAAATGGTCCCACTAACCCCACCCACTCAGACGATTCAAGCAAATGTAAATAGCAGACTCGGGCCCCTGCTGTAATTCAATAATTAACAATACATTTTATAAAGACTACAGACTTAACTCCTTTTTAATTTTCACGGTACTCAGTACTTTCATATGGTTATTTACGTAATTAGATCCGTGCTATTGTACGCATGCTAATTAATGCTATTACCATTATTACTATACTTATGTGTACAAATAACTACGTAGCATGTTTATCTACAACATTCATTACCTTCGGATGTAGAGGACATTACTGCATTTATTATGCTGTTGTCTGCAATTAAAGGAAATTGCATTTTATTATTTAATTCAATTGCCGATAATTGAAACGTTAACAATACTGTAAATATTCGTGTACAATCAATAACGAAGTCTACAAACCTTTTACTGACTTTTTAATTGTTAAAAACATCTAAAATACTATGATATCCAAAATATTTTAAACGCAGCGTAACATTGTGCTGACCTAAGTAGATATAGGATAGAGCGATACAAAATAATAACCATCAATTAAACGTGACATCATCGAATTATGCCGCATTTGGGTGATTAACGCAGCACTAACATAACAACTAAATTCTAAGTTGTAAAAAACAACATAATTTTCATTAAAAAATACTTGTTTAACTCAATAACAGATAGAAATCGCCATGTTATTGTAATACTCACAAACAATGGAAATATTTAATATTAGAGTAATTCTATTACATATCGTAACTCAATACCTATGTTTACGAGTTTCAGAATAGGGCAGTTAATGTGTTTTCGTGGCCTTGTTTGTTTTACTCAATAGCGATAAGGTTTATTCAATTTGCTGCTTAACTATGTAATAAGCGGTTAAAATATGAGACGAATGTGCTCACTGATACGTCTTTTAAAGTATTGGAAATTATAAAGTATCATAAACAAGAACAGATTTAAATAACAGGTATATGTAATGTAGAAATACCTTACAATAGGTAGAAACAACAATATTCTTTGGCACAACGAGTCAAAGTTAGTCGGAAATGAGGTTCTCTACATTTCCTGCCCGATTTATTAGTGGGATGTGACTTACAAGACTTGTCTTTATAAACTTATGGGCAAAAGTCTCCTCCGTCTGACTCCAGACTTTCCTGTCTCGAGCCACATGACACCAGTCGCTTAAGAAGCGATCGATGTCATCCCGCCACCGTCTAGGCATCGCCCATGCCTAGACGGTGGCGTTATTTCACGTCACTAGTTACGATAACTGGCTACAGGGCATGTAGCCGATTAACTAGTTTCCAGTCACACATAATCACGTGATTTTTGTAACTAGTTACATTACAATGCGGTGATCGAATGAGAAACGAAACAAAACTACGTTGCCAGCGCTTGTCACTTCTTTCGCGCGTATAATGTGACCCTACTAGTTATTTATACTGATTGGCAAAGCGAGCCGAGAGTTCCCAAAATTACTTAGTTAGTAAAAGTTATAGATACCGTGACTTTGTACAGTGTAATATAGATGAAAAACTAAACAACTAGTGTTATATTGAAACAGCGTAAATAGAAAAAAAAACTAAATAGCTTTAGGGATGATTCTCATTAGAGCGTGCCGTGCCCGGGGCGGGGCCCGTCCGTGCCCCGTCCGGGCCCCGCCCCGGGCACGGCACGCTCTAATGAGAATCATCCCTAAAGCTTACGTAACGTAATTTAACCGTTTTGTATTTTCGTTTCGCCAATAACCTTAATACTTTGATAAAATCACCATGTCGAATCATTGAATAGAATGAAAAATCACTAGTTACAAAAATCACTAGTTTACAAAACAGGTGACGCGTTCGAAGTCACTAGTTACGTTACGTTTCGCGAAAACCACGTAACGACCCATACCTACCACCGTCTCCTCGGCCTGCCTCGTCTGTGAGTTCCGGCGTTAGGAACCCACTCAGTAGTTATTTTCGCCCACCTGTCCGGAGTTATGCGGCAAACGTGACCAGCTCCTCTTCAACTTGGCTTCCTACATCTACGATTTGCGTTTTGGAGCGTAAAATGGTGTCTCGCACGCAATCTATTCTCTTCACTCCTAAAATACTGCGCTCCATTGCTCTTTGACAAACCTTAAGTTTGGTCTTCTGCTGTTTGGTCCAAGACCGTTTGGGAGCCGTAGATAAGGACGGGCAGGATACACATGTCGACAAGTTACTTATCCTGTTATCATTATTAAATTTATAAATAATTATTTCTAAGCCCTACGTGACTATTACACATTGAAAAATTATTATGTATTATGAATTTTATAGAGTCTAGTCTTTTGTACCCTCGACCACGACACCGACAAAGGTGTCGAAACGAAACCTAACAATAAACCGCGATAAAATACGTAATAATTTATTGCACGCAATTGTAAAAAAAGAACAGATGTCAGTGAAATTTATGGAGTAGCACCTATGTCTTTTTTTTAATCGGTCCATATGAGCCGTTAATATCGCGTAAAAAATGCACAAAAAACATAGGTACAACCTACATATTTACCTACAGTCGATTTGAGAAACTCTTTTTTAAGTTTTTATTTCAATCTATAATATTTCTAGTCTCTATATAATTATCTTTATATACTTTTTACTTCTTCCAGACTTCCTAAAAGACGAACTAGACGATTACTTAGCTAAGAACATGCCGAAAGTGAAGGTGGTCCGTCTGAAGCAGCGATCGGGGTTAATCACCGCGCGACTGGCGGGCGCCAAGCTGGCGACTGCTGACGTGCTGGTCTTCCTCGATTCGCACACCGAGGCGAATGTCAACTGGTTGCCGCCACTACTAGGTCTGTGTATGTATTAGTTTGTTATTCTGTAAATAAGTTGTAGGTTTTCTTATGATATAGTTTACGAATTTGAGAACATACCTAATTTACATTGAAGATTCAATTAACAAAAATAAAACACCAACTTTATATTGTACAATCGACTATATTATTTTCATAAAAGTGCGGCCGCGCATCTACAGGATTTTTTAAATATTCGCAGTTCATACTTATTTTTTTGCGCATTAGTTATGTAACAGGGTAGTTTGTTCAATGGTTAAATGACTATAATACTATTAGATTTATGTAGGCAAAAAACATGCATAGTCATCCAATCATCAATCATCATCCAATTAACACTTTTGCGAATTTTCACTTATATATTTTTTTTTCTTATTTCCCCCCTCCATTATTATATTCATTTACTACCCTAGAAAAATCTTTATTAAAATCTATTTTCCCCAACAGAACCGATAGCGCTAAACTACCGCACGGTAACTTGTCCGTTCATCGACGTGATCGCGTACGACACGTTCGAGTATCGCGCGCAGGACGAGGGCGCTCGCGGGGCCTTCGACTGGGAGTTCTTCTACAAGCGGCTGCCGGTACTGCCGAAAGATGAAGAGAATATGCCGGAGCCTTTCGAGTTGGTTTATTTATTATTATAATTTTATGTAAGCAATTGAAATGAAAAGAGACTAAGAATACCTCGTGAAGATAAGGGAGTAGCCCCATTTAGCAAAAAAGATTAATTCCTTAAAAAATGGAGTACCATAAAGTGGAAGGTATTTGCAAACCACGTGTTTTTAGAATTTAGTTTATTTCTTAAAGTTTTATCATATTTATTTATCAAAACATGGACAAACACTTACAACAACATCAAAAAATCGCCAAACTGTATAACAGTTTGTTGGCGGTAATTAATGATAAAAAAAAAAATATCGACTCTAATGTTCTTTCCAAATAACCCATCCTGTTGGTTGCAACTACCTCCAATTTACTACTGTACGATTTATTATAACATGTACACTCAACTTAAATTTAAATCTATTTAGTAAGTAAATAAGTGCTCTGCGCTTTTATATTTTTTGGATTGTTTTATCACATTCCATTTGTTTCTCTTTTCTAAAATAGTTTTTTCCTTATAAGAATTGTGTTATATGTTCCCTATTAATTGTGTAACTAGGAGTCCAGTAATGGCGGGAGGTTTGTTCGCGATATCGCGCAAGTTTTTCTGGGAGCTCGGAGGCTACGACCCCGGCCTGGACATATGGGGTGGCGAGCAGTATGAACTTAGTTTTAAGGTTTGTATGAATGTGTTTTCAAGGTTTATTTATTTGCATTCCACAATAGAGTTGTTAAATAATAGTTTAAGCTACGTGCAATATTAAACGGTTTTTTTTTCATGTAGTAATAGAGAGATAATGCAAGTTGTTGGCTATCTCTTGAAGATTACTTGCAGAAAAAAATTGAATTAAATAAATGAAATTAAAAAGAGGAATGTAATAATTGTTACCCTTAAATGTATTATTATCGTACCAAGCGTGACAGGTGTTGAACATGTCGTTGCAATTCTAGTTAAAGCTACTTATTTGCATATTAGATATTATCGTCTATAATTTCGCGAAATCCTGATATCCTTTTTTCCTACGATAGGTACTACTTAGATAAGATATATTGTATGTAGTTTAAATACTGCAATAAAATTGATCTTTGCTCTAGTGGCACCGATATCAAAATTTCCCGTATTCCGGCTTATGACTTATATGATAGGTTAATCAAATAATTAGTCAGGATTATAACGCTGTAAGATAAATATTAGATGGCTATCGAATAAATATATACGGATTAAATGGCCCTCACTGATTGCTTAACTATTCGCTATACTTGTTGTATCATCCATTCCACCTATTAGGTTCTCAAAGGTGGGATGCTATTTTTACATCGACAGAAAGTTCGATGTACCATTATGTGTTTTGTGACAAATATCGAATAACATATTAAGTAAGAACCAGTTTTATATTGCAGTTCAATCACCTTATATGTAATATTTGCATATTTATCAACTTAAGTTATTCCAAATGTGGTATTTTTGACCTTTATAATTTTATACCTACTCTTCTTCAGTAAAATAATATGGTAAAATATCGTGTATGTTTGTTTATTAATCGGGTATATTTCCAAGCTAAAAATACTGGGTATTTCCTATCAGATAACTAAAGTATCTCGTCTGTACAATCCTTATTAGGCACTAGCGGATAAATACTCATACACAACTCAATTACTCAATATATCGACGGATAGACATTTAAAGACCTCGTTAAGTTGCATTTCAGTATTCTGTGGTAGACCACAAATTTCCTAGCCCTAGTCCTAAGCCCCAAAGGTTCCTTATCCCTCTAGCAAAAAGGTTTAATTTTAAGATAATAATGTAAGTAATTTGAGTGTTATAATAAATTTCTCCAGATATGGCAGTGCGGCGGTCGCATGGTGGACACGCCGTGTTCCCGCGTGGGACACATCTACAGGAAGTTCGCGCCGTTCCCCAACCCGGGACATGGAGACTTCGTCGGCAAGGTTAGTTTTATGTTATAGACACTTTATTTAAAAATATGATCGTTAATTAAGAAGAAAAGATCATACAAGTACTTTTTGCAACTAAGAAGCTAAAGAAAACCAAAGTTCAGGGGTGGATCAATGATATTGAACGACATTTCTAATTAATAATTTGCGTGTCTTTACGGTATTGCTACTTAAAAAAAAATGTGTCTCATTCATAAAAAAAATCATAAAAATTATGAATTTACAAGCTGGATCAAAAAGAAATACAACAACACATAAAAATATAATAAAAATAAATAAAAAGTTTATTTGATAACCTTAAACGTACAACAAATTTGACATTAGGCATATATTGTATTGAAGAGAGGTTAGCAACTCATTGGTAACTAAACTCAATAAAACACTTATTTATCCCTTGTCTACAGAACTATCGTCGCGTAGCCGAGGTATGGATGGACGAATACGCTCAACATCTATACGACAGACGGCCGCACTACCTCAAAATCGACACTGGCGACATCTCTGAACAGAAGGCGTTGCGAGAGACACTCAAGTGCAAGTCGTTTAGGTGGTTTATGACGCAGGTAAGAATCGAAATCCATTTTATATTTAATAAATAAAAAGTAGGGTTAGGTAAACAGTTTATAACATAAGAACGGGTGTACCGGTGAACGGGTGTTATATTGAAGAGATTTGGTTGATGAAAAAAAAAAGAATTCTTACTTTCGAATTAGGCGGGTGAAACCGTGGTTAAGGTGATATCAGACGGTTCATTTTTTGTTCATTTTCACCTTTCATTCGGTAAATTTCACTCGAAATGAAATGTCTGAACAAAAAATGAAACACGAGTGCCGAATGAATTCATTAGTGAACCGATCCAACAGTGTTGGATATTGGCATCCGGTATCTTTCATTCCCACTCCGAATGAACGAGAAATGAACGGTCTGAACACTGAGAGAACGTTCATTCGGATTCGGCCATTTTGTTTCGAGTCCTGTAGCCGACGGACATCACGTTGTCGACGAAGTTATATTTTTTTTTAGTTTTTACAATATGAATCAGGATCTTCAACGGCTAGTGCTCTCAACAATGTATTGGAAGCTCCTAATAAATTTCTTCTTGCAATCCATGGTCGCACCCACCACCGTCGACGTTTTCTTTGCTGCTTTTTTGTCAACTCTTTGATTAAATGATCACAAATTAAACTAATTCCAAGACGTACGACTTCATTCGATGACATATTTAAAAGAAAGAACAATGAATGTTCATTTCTGTATCATTTCGTTTAAGACGTGTGAACATAGAATGAAAAAAAAATGAAGCATTCACTCGAGTGAACAATCATTCGAGTGAACCGTCTGATATCACCTTTACAGCATATACTCGTAGTATTTGGTAATGGTTGTTAGGAGAGACAAAATTTATCGTGAAAACTATTTAATTAAAAGTTGGCAGTGAAGTTAGTTTTTTTTTAACAATTGACAATTCTCCATATCAATCTAGTGTCGGATTAGTAACCGAGATATCCTTAAGAGTGCGTACATAAGGCTGAAATATGGACATTGCTTTATTTAAAAACTGATGAAATGTTTTCTAGCGATGAAAAAATTGTGCATATATTTATTTTATGTTAATTTTTTACCCATTTTGTGTTTACTACACACTGTTACGATATCGGCGGTTATTATCTGTCTGAGTTACAGATGATATGATAGTACTGCAATAGCAAGTTCTTCTTTATGTTTGTAAACAATGGGAGATTGTTTAAATCGAAGATAGACTAAACAAACTTTGATATCGAATAAATAATACGGCTATTACGTCGTACTAACAGTATTTATTCATTTTATATTGAACTTCATCATCATCTCCCGAGCCTTTTCCCAACTATGTTGGGGTCGGCTACCAGTCTTACTGGATTCAGCTGAATACCGTATTTTACATAGAGCGACTGCCTATCTGACCTCCACACCCCACTTTACTGGGAAACACAGTATCCCATAGTAAGACTGGTTGCCAGAATTGACTTAACGACTGCCAAAGATCTATTTATGACAGCCGATGAAGACATTCCGAAACACGGAGGGGTCTCGGTATGTTATAAATGTTCACCCATCCACGGACCAACCGCGGCGAGCGCGGCTTAACCTGTATTATCGGTCAAACCGTACGGTTTACACTAATTAGCCACGAGCCCCTCCTTATATTGAACTTATAAATATAATATATTCTTGTTTCAGATTGCGTTTGATCTGACAGCCAAATATCCGACTAAAGAGCCGAATCCATTTGCGGCAGGACGTGTAAGTATCAAGCATTCTTGCCTTATTTTTTTTTTGTAGTGCAAGGAAAGCGTGCAAGGACGCTTTCTTAGCACTACAAAAAAAATAGCTAAAGATAAAAGAAGAATAAACGTAGAAGAGTATTATATGTAGCTAGTTTATTTGTATTCCACAATCACCGTGGTAGAGTGCACGCTGGTTTTCCAGTTGATGCCAGCTGTGAGGTCCCGGGCTCGATCCCCAGACAGGATTGTTTAGAAAACCACTTTTCTACATTGCCTCGGGATAGGTTTTTGTAGTACCTTTGTTGTCTCTGATTCCATAACTACTGCTAAAGCTATCCACATATCTTTAATAAGAAATAAATATGAATGTATAGGTAATAAGGTAGATTACTTATTTGGTTGCCATAGTACACGCTATGCCTGGATTCGAGGTCTTGTGTGTGACTCCTAAGATACAATTATTGATTGCAGGTCCGTCCGGTATCGAACCCGGCGCTATGTATCGACGCTCACCACGGCGAGGCGATGGACAAGCTGCACATCAAGCCGTGCGCCAAAACGCCTGACGCCGAACAGGACTTCGTCTTCTCATGGCATAAGGATATCAGGTAAATGGACGTATACACTAAGGATTTATTGCGTCTGATGTTTAATTCGTTATTGATTGCTGTGCAACTAAACTTAAAATTAAGTCAAAGCCCGAAAAACTATGAATTCAGTAAAAGATATGGAAATATAAACCAAAAGTTTTTGTAGACCTCTTATACAATATTAGACAAGAAAATGTCCGAAGAGGAATTTCAAGGAGTAACAAACTATGGTAAGTTTAGAAGGTGTTTTTCTTGTATTGAATTTGAATAGAAGAAATACAAAACGTAACATTATTGTAATGTTTTATTTTTACGAATCCAATTTTTTTGTTTAAAAATAATAAATAAAAAAGCGATTTATTTTATTTTTGCAGAAGTAAAACGAGAAACATGTGCTGGGATTTACCAGAGTCAGCGCCAAAGAGTCCAATAAAACTGTTTTCCTGCCATCTCGGAGGTGGGAACCAGTTGTGGAGGTATCACATGGTAAGTTCCTTTAAGATAAAATAGGTAATATTTCTTTATAAAAAAAACTGAACAAGGAATAATCAAAATTGGTGTTAATGTCAAATCAGTCGAAAGTTATGCGGTAACAAACAAAATAAAACAGTCGAATTGAGTACTTCCTCCTTTTTTTGAAGTCGGTTAAAAATAAACTTAAGTTTTTCTTCGGTGATTTAAAAACATGATTGCAAATAAAAGAAATTACCCGAAACAATTCAGTTTTTGACGTAGAAATAGAGCTCGGTGCAGTATTTTATGTATGTTGTTTTCTCAATACAACTGAAATGTTATAAGGCCCTTATAAAATATTGTCTTTATAATAAATAAAATAGCATCATTATCTGAAAGTCACTTGTTAAGCACTAGTTATTTCATTTTATATTAGTGGGTATTCTTTGCAAGAAAATATAATATACTTCGACTGATGAAAAAAATATTGTTAATAAGACAAGTAATATTATATGAGTAAGTCAAGAGAAGTAGAGGTTAAGTTTTTAATCGGCGTTTAAATATTTCCAGGACACAAAACAAATAAAGCACGGTGGCGACGACCACTGCATAGAGTTCAGTCCATCCTCCCGCGAGGTGTACATCCAGCGCTGTGACGTCACGCGCTCCGCCCAGCGCTGGGCCGTGGACAACTTGGACCTCGCCATGATGGCCCGCTGGAGCTCCATGCGGACCAGGGTCACCGGACCCGTCGAGGAGTACAAGGAGTAGCCTGGTGAGAGGAATACTGATATATGTGTCATCTAACTTTAACACAAAGTAAAGATTATCTAAGCGATAAGATGACAAAAACCAGTTGGATCGTGTACACTTAAAACCGCATTAAAATCAGTACGTCCATTTGTGAGCTAGGATGCCAAAGACGTTGCCGTAATTTTACGTTGAGATTTAAAAGTTATGCGGTGTTCAAATTGGCTCACGTAATAAAATTGAGATCCGTTGAGCCGAGTATGAATTACAATAAAAATATCAGCCATTTGCAGCAACGCGTGTCTTGCTACGGATATTCAAATAAGTATGTAAAATGCTGCAGCATCCTATCGTCTGCATTGACTCTAAATGAATATTTCTTTTACTTTTAGATTCTGTTTGAAAAGTAGGTATGTTGATAAATAGTTCTTAAAATTATTCGACGAACGAGGAACGAGATTATTTAGGTCATACAATGTTTAATGAATACGCTGTTTTTTTATTTAATTAAATGGTATTATTCCATGCTGCCCTAGAATGAATCATCAGTTCTTATTCTTAGTTCTATCTTTTAATCATTTTCATTGGTACTGCGAAGTATCGAAAACTAAGATACGAGTGTAAGGTAAAGCAGCAGGGCTAGGTATGTCATTTAAAGAGTTTTGACAAAAAATAATTCATGCATATGAGGCTTATATTTGTTAATGTAGGGGGCGAGTCAAAAATTTGCTAGTTTGGCCCAATGACCATATATACCCCTATATGAAAAGTGTCCCATCACTTCCCATCAGGGGTATTTATCATTCCCTACCAATGAGAGACAAGCTAGTGGCCTGTGATTGGTGGAAATGAACAGATTGACCTGATCCGAGACTAGCGACTTCACTTGCGGTTGCCCCCATTGGCTGGATAATATTAATATAATTATATTTACTAACCTAATTATTTATACAAATATAAACGTTATAAAATAAACACTAACTATTTTATAATAAGACAGTGTAGTTGCCAGAATAAAAAAAGTTTTTCAAACTTTGTTAGATAAATTATAAGGAAATTGATTAAAATTGTTTACACGTAACTGTTGCCCGCTTCGTAATAACATAACGGTAGCTAATGTTTAGACAATATTCTTAAGATTTTTGTAAGGTAGGCATTTAAAGGATATTCAAACTTATTGCATTATGATAAGTGTTAAATTACATTGATACTGATATAAATAAACACAGGAGTCTAATTAATCTGCGCTATTGTAAACCGATTTGAAACACTGTGTACCTATTTATAAAACATGATCACCGCTAATTGTAATATTATTTTGATTCTCTTATCCTATACAAAATCCTATGTGCCTAAAAAATTCTAAGTCCTCTAAAAAAAATATCGCTTTATGAATGAATGTTTGAGTTTTCAAATTATTACGTTCCTAGTGTGTCAGTGTCCAAGAGCGATAAGAGATTATCAATTCTTATTGTGCTTAAGTGAAAATTCCATTAATTTTAATTTAGACCCGTGATATCTATTGTATTATACTTATTTATATTGATATTATTTTGAATTCGTGATTATGTCATGATAGAAACTATTCCAGTTCACAATAAAATAGGAGACTAAAGGAAGGAGTATTGTGAAGTATTCGTTTCGTCACAGTTACATTTAAATAAACAAATGACGGTCTACGTGTTATTCCTCTTTGTCTCTAGCATAAAAAATATATACTTGTATGTAAAGTATATTATTATACCACTATACTGAAAAATTCACTTTTTCATTCACACGCTTGTCCATTTATGATCCATAATGGAACGATTATGTTTCTAAAACTTCATAATACTTGCCTTACTTTAGACAAGCAAGTAGGTACTATATGCATTGTAGCAATATTGCGTACTTAGTCGTTATCGATAAATAATCGAGAAGTCATGTTAATAGTATTTATTTTTCTATATTTAATGTAAGTTGTAGTTTTTACTATAGATGTTTAATGACGATGTTATGTCGTTGATGTATGAAATTATAAAATAGACTTCCGAGGCTTAGGCCAATGTTACACATTGAAAAAAAATATTGGTATAACGGATTCTTCGCTTCGACCGTTTGTAATATTCGGTGTGTTTTACGATATGTACACCTTTTTAAAATGTCAAACTCTCGTAGGGAAATAATAAACTACGATCAAATCCAGTAGAATTTATTTCAATGTGTGGCATAGTTTGTAGCCTCTCTTTACACTCTGTTGGGACTTCCAATTATGTAATGCCTTTACTAGACGTTGAATAAGTGTTTCATATAATTTTACATAAATTCTTGATACTTTGATTGTGTTTAACTGATAGTGTTTCGTACACATAAGTTCGTTCACGAGAGGCGACGCATGTGTCCAACAGCGCATCTCTATGTTCAAACTGTTTCTTAATTATCATGAGAATACGAACTCTTTGGAATTTTTTGGCTTTCATATGTCTAACAGTTATTCAACATGTTTAGTGGCGGTAGGTTTTATGTATTTTTCTTACTAATGTGCTTTTCTGAGGCTAGAATGAGCTTTCGAGTGTATGATGTAATGATGTAATAGGGATTGTAAATGCTCGAAATTTTCAGTGAACCTTCCCGTAAATTATGTACTGTTGTAATATTTCAATATTTGCTAATGGAGGCAATTTGTATTAGAAAATGCTTTTAACGTTGTTAAAATAGTTTTTCGCATTTTTGTACAATTTAGGCTAATAGGTTAATTGTAATGTAGGGTATGTTATAAACATTTGTTGTGCTAATAATGATTATTTTGTATATATTGTTGATTTGTGTTTGTACGAGTCTATTCCATTGTGAGACATATCACTAGTTGTATATAAGCACTTTTAGGTTTATTTGTATATTATATAATAAATTATTTTTATAATGCTATCGTGGTTTTTAATGCATTATGCCTTTACCCCTACTTTTTCTTACCAACTTCTTTTTGAAGTCATGTTTAGAGTCAGAAACTCGTAGATGAGATAGTTTTTGGGAATAGTGTATTTTAAAATGAAACCAACATATATTTTAATACTTTTTATTACATATTCCATTAGAATACTTTCTATTATTATCGTACATGCTCGCGTCTCCTCAGCACGCACCGCCCGACTAACAGAGTATGACTGTTGACTATCTATACACATTCAGAGTATTTTAATGGGGTCTATGCACCATATCTACATACAAATTAAATGCATTACGAGGAAATCAGTTCTACAAGTAAATGCTTCGTGTGAAGATCGTACACTGTAAGCTCTCTAAAGTAATCTAGAAGCTGAAGTCTATGGATGTCAATGGCCGCACTTAATCTATGGAACTTTCTCGCTCCAATCGATTTTCCCGCCAAAAGGTTGATAACCGCTTTGTATACGCGACAGTCAAACAATCGTATGAACATGCAACGAACGTTTTATTAAAACCTCCCGCCCATGTTCACACGACATAAACCTCCGGTAAAATCCCCTCCATTTTGATATATTACAATTCATCGTAATCCTAAAAACCTTATCGGGTTACATTATAAATAATTCAAGCGTAAAGATATGTACAATATTTTTACAGATTACATACTCAATTAAGTACCTATTTACAAATTAGAATTCTTTATACATCATAAAAAAGATAACATACCGCTCTAAATATCACCATGAAATCAATAACTACATTCACAATAGATATATTATTATATTATTAATTAATTAAAATAAAAATACACCTTAAAGTTACTAAATAAAGAATAAGACGTATTACATTACAGTATTGCTTCTTTTAGTCACATTTTCCAAAATATCACCAACGCGCGGGTCATCGGCACCCAACCCGATAGATTCGAATTTTGAATTTTCCCCCCCAAATCTATACTTTTTTTTTGTAAAAAATATTCTCATCCTATCACCGGTCACTCAGTCAACTATCATTAAGTATCTCTAACACAGAATAGACACCACATTTTAAATGAGACACATTTATGGACATATACTATAAAATATCTACTTTTTAATTACAATTTGTGCTTCTCGCTGACTTATCGTTAAGGAAACATCTACGAATCACATTAGTATTAACATTGGAACTGCGAAACTGCCCTTCTAGACAAGTGACTTTTCCACAAGCACTAACGCTGATCAAATCGCTGAAATTTATGGAAGTGACAATGAGTCACATATCGAAAAGAAATGTCTCTTCCATACATTTAAGCGATTTCTATCATCGTTAACGCTTGTATGTCATTTGTCTACGCGGGCTGGACGCAGTATCTAACGTATTAGGCGCGTAAATCGCTTAGCAGCTACATCGAGGGAGTGGAAACAATAAATCAGTCTCTAGTGTACGTTCTGTTAAGTCAGCAAGAAGTTGTTCCTAAACGGTTACGATAAGACCTACGGTTCGATTATTGCATAACACATGCAGAAAGTACGTATTAACGTTGACTGTTATTATTTATGTAATTAGTTTATTTTTTTTAGTCTATTAATTTTATTTTTACGATGGCATGCTACGGTTGTAATAAGTGAACTACTTAAGAAACTCTGTTGCTCCGAACGGACAAAATGGCTACTTTATTAAAAACACGCGTTTCTAATGAAAATAATTTCCTTTTTTTTGGGTGGTAAGTTTTTTTTGTTATTTTCCTTTAATTACATTTATAGCGTTAACTAAAATCAATCCAATTCTTCGACGTTTCGTGTGAAAGCCTAGTCAGTCTTCCTAAGTCGGTCATGTCAAGTCCGATTTGTTCTGTTACACCGTTATACTTAACATTTTGGCGGCCCTTGAAAGTTTATTACAATTTTTACTTAACTTTCTGTACCACACCTACTTATATTACAAATATCGCACATGATATTATCACATTTGTAAAACCAAAAATAACAAAACACTTTCAAGTTCGCGCCAAAATATTTATCTTCTGATCTCTACAAATTGAATGTTAAAGCCATTCAGCGTTAGTAATGCCATACTTCTCTAACAAGCGTAACATAAAGATAGCATTTAATTTGAAGAGTCAGACACATTAGAGAATATAAAATACAAAATTATTGCTAAATAGTGATAGTATTGCGAAGTAAAAAGACCTTAGGTCTATAATATAAAAGGAACAACTACAAGAATAAAATGTACGTATTTTATTACAAATACCTAAATGTAGGGGTAGAACAAAATATTTGGCTAAAACTTAATAGGAATACATTGATCTTGTGATAAATTATACAATTCTAAGGTTAATGCATAGGTATAGATTATGAAATAAAAATATAAAAAAATATTTCATTGAAATAATATAAAAGTGTAAATTGTGATTCAGTATTGAGTATTTTGGTTCCATGATTTTTATAAGTATTATGCTCAGTTAGTCGTACATTATTATCTTTTTTTTATTATTTAAGTTTATTTTATTTATGACTCGGTACCCTGTAGTGAGTTGTTACGAGATTCAGTTCAGTCCAACGATGAAGGGCATAAATTATGTAAAAATATTGTATGAGCTTTATGGCGCCTAAGTACGTAAACAAAAAAACACAATAAATTATTTTTCTTCAGATAAGAATATCTTTCGGTTTCCAGTCAATCTTAACCTAACCGTAAGCTTACAATATAAAACGTTCATTTCCCACTCGGTCCTAGCAAATCATCATATTTACTCGACTACAGTAACACCGATCACAGAAGACTCAATTTGTCATTCCATATCATGCACAATCACTTCATTCCTATAAAAAAATAGTACGAACTAAATCCCGGATTTCCAGATTTGAAACTCCGTCCGCTGTGCTTAAGCGGCGGGTGTCAAATGTGGAATATAAAATGCGTAGATTTATGGCACGTTAAAAATTATGAGCGATGTCGCGATCTCCCACTCTTTCTCCGTTTTCTTCTGCCGTCTCGTACGAACACGATATTGGCGGGGTCGTCGGCAAGTTGAGGGTATTTAGATACAGAATGGACATCTCTGGCCACCCAGCCGTCCACGATGCCATGTGAGATGAGTTCCTCTTTCTCCTCTTCTGTCCAGGCACCCCTGCCCTCCCATCCTGCAGCTACTAGAGCCTTTTCTCGTTCCCATGCTCTGGCAGCGGCGCGTTTATGAGCATGCTTCAGAAGTTTGATTCGCTCTTGGTTCGGATCTACTCCGTACCGAAGAACGATAACAGCCTGAGCAGAGCCTTTGCCGACGGCATGAACTCGAACCTAGACAAGAAATACAAGATGTTAGTTTACCTCACAATTATATGTATGTTTATAGTTACATATAGCTGAAATTCATGATATCAAATATATTTTACCTCTAATCCTTGATCATTAGTTTCATCTTGCGAAACGTTGAATTTGCCAGACAGCCTTCTTAGTTCCTCCAGGTCGTCCCGAATCTTCAACGTGTTGTCTTTAACGAAGTAGAATACATCCTGGTCGTGAATGTTGAAGTGGACATCCAAGAAGTAGGAGTTGTTGAACACAGTTGTTATGACATCTTCGACAACGTTGTTTGCGCCATCAACGACACTGATTAGCGCTTTGCCGTCTACCCTGGATATTAGTACTCCTTCGCCAAAGACTCCTCGTTTGTAAGAAACTCGTGGCAGCAGGTTCCGTGTAATTGGTTCCATCTTCAATAATGGAGTTGGTACAAAGTTCATGTCTGCTAATTTGTGGCTTATCTGAAAAAGCAAAGAGTTATATTAGGTTTTGTTTGAATGCAAATACAACTACGTAACTTTCAAATAGAGGTAAAGAAAACAAATACACACCTTTTCAATAATGCACTGAAGCCCTGATAACACTTCAAAATCAGGAGTTAGTCTTGGTGCAGTTAATTCCACTTTAGGTTGGAAGATCATGTTAGTGATGTATCTGGATCCCATCATCTTGTTGAGGTCGTAGCCATACAGCTGAAGCCAGCTCCCCAAGTCCGTCATGTAAGGAGTGTTCTGATACCTATTTATTGGGTCGTTGTTCTTAAACCGGTATATAAAGATGTCGGTTGGAAGGTGTAGTTTACTCGCCAGGTGTTCCCAGCTAGGCGTCATCCATTGCCCAACTACAGGGTCATACAATCGGGTTTCCAAATATATTAATTTGGTGTTGTAGTCATATATTCCTCCCTGGAAGTCTACCGGAACGTAGAAATCAGGGTTGGTATCTTTCAGAATTTTGCCGAAAGGACTGCGTTTGATTTCTTTTACAATCTCACCGTTCACATCGAATACTACTAGCGGTGATCCGTTCTGATCTGTAGCAACATAGAACCGTTGATCTTCTGTTTCTATACATGTTAGGAAATCTCTTTGGTCATAGAGATATCGGACGGTTTTTCCAGTTTTCGTATAATGTACGTTTGTTACTAAGTGTGGGGTCTGTGGGTTGGCGTAGAAGAATTGGGTGATATTATCTTTGTCGTCTTTCCAAGCCACTAATCTATTCCTGTCGTCGTAGTAATACCACATTTGGAACTTGTCCCTTTCGAAAGCATGTACGAATTGACCACGAGAGTTGTAATCATATTTTTGTTCACCACGTCTAATGACGAAGCCACGGCCATCGTAGTTACTATATTCCACATCACCGTATTGTACAACTCGATCTCCAATATCATAACCAAGGTATCGTTTCTCTCCGTGTTCAATAACACCAATAACATTACCGTTTTCATCATAGTTGTACTTCCAGTCATCTTCAGATCCGACAACTTCCATCAGATGCCCATCATAATTATAGCTTATTCGTTCGTTCGAAGAGGTGTCGCCAATCATAATCTTTTTCGATTTAATTCTGTTTCTCGAGTCGTATTCTACTTCAAGTCGGAATACATCGAACGCCTTAATGTTAATTAGAATGGTCTTAACTCTGCCGCGATCATCATAATCTGTAATCGTAAAGTATTGTTTGCTGGTGTCCTGCATGACGGATCTGTTAAATGTGTTTCTATAAATTCTTAAATCGCTGAGAGCTTCAAGAATACCTAGGTTTTGGTTATATTTCATTCTCAGCTGCGGCATTTCCTTGCTATTAATGTTAACATCAATCGTGGAAAGCCGAGCGTTGCCGTCGTATTGATATTTGAAATGTGCATTGTTCAGATTACTCTTGGGACTAAATTTCATTTTCTCATCTTTCAAAATACCGGCATGATATTTGTAATCTTGGCGTAGTTCGTAGTCCGAGTCTGAGATTTCAACATTCTTTACAAGATGGGTATTTTCGTGATACACATAACGGATGGCGGACGCTCCTGCTAATACCATTTCCAACTTGCCACTATTATCATACACATAAACAATTTTTCCGGATTGATGTGGGAAGATTTTAGACAAAATATTGCCATCATCGTTGTACAAGATTTCGTATGGATGACGGTTCATTGGTGAGAAATATTGGTATTTGAAGTAACCAAGTGATGTCATAAGGGCAAATGTGTGAATATGGCCTCGTGGAGTTGTCAAATTTTGTAGAGCGCCTGAATCATCGTAATCTAGAAGATAGTCACTGCCTCTGGGAGTGGTTACCTTCAAAGGTAGAGATGTGAACATGTCTCTAAACGAGTACGCCAAAGAGGAGCCATCCCCGTAACGAATTTCGTTCAGTCTGCCAGCTCGGTCAAACCCATATGTTTCATTAAGATCGCCCCAACTCCATTTAGTTAGTCTGTTGAACCTGTCATAGTCAAGTACTACTTCGGCAAATATCCCATTGCTGGGGCCAAATCTCACAGGTCTTGCAGTTCTGTCATAGGTAACGTTTAAGAGTTCCACTTTGTCATCCATAAATACTGCAATGGTTGTAGAATCTCTGTCGTACTCAAGAGTAAGCAGATTTTCACCATTTACTCTGAGCTTGCGACCAACCTGTGCAATCGATTTTCCACTTCTTGCTTTATTGAGAATTTTTCGAAGGAAGTATCGCCATTCGAACCTGTTGGCCAAGTCGCCGCCGACTTCTGTTCTTTGCTTGGCTGGTATCGGGAAGCTTTCGCCCAGGATTGGATCAACCTCTGCCAGAACGGTATATGGAACAGTGTCTGTCGATATTACGTGGCCCCAAGGCATACTTGATGAAATGCTGCTGTCTGATGAAATTATTGTTTTTTGTTCGGCTTCACCAGTGCGCGTGTTTACTGATGATCCCTTTATTAATATAGAAATGGGCTTCTTATTGTTTTCTGTTATTCGTACAGTCGCACCTTTAATACTCAGATCGAAGTTAAGATTAATTATTCTGCCAGTAGGAGTAACAGCAGATGTAAGACGACCAAATTCGTCGTATTTGTATACGTAACTTCTACCTGTACTATCGTACTTGGACTTGAGCAGGCCACTAGGTCCGTAGTAATCGAAAGTGACATTAAAGTTGTCTGGAGTCCGTAATTCTTGCAGCATCTTCATCCTGGACATCTTCAGTCTGCATTTCTGTCCCTTCGTGTTTTCAATAGAATTGACAGAGGTGGAATAATCTCTTAGTAAGAAGACCTTGTTTCCAGCTGCGTCAGTTACGGTGCTTAGTTTTCCATTGCTTGTGTTGACAGTGTATGTAAATACGTAGTTGTTCTCACCAGTCAGGATGTTCTTGCTGGTCACGTGTTGACCAAATCTGTTGAAGATGTAAATCTCTTGCGTGTCTGGTGAATATATTTCGTACTCTCTTGCACCACTTGCATCCGGAATACTTGCCATGACTGACCGGATTCTGTAGTTGGCTTGATCAGCGATATGCACGATACCGTCAGGACTGACTATGACAGCAGAGATTGTATTAAACTTTGAGTTCGAGGCCAAGTAATGGTCAGCTTCAAAGCAATCACAGCCTCGTTCTAAGCAGTTGCATTTGGACTCTGCTCCCGCGTACAATGAAATCTTTCCGTCGGTAGTAATTAAGCGGACTCTGTTTATTCTTTGCGAGTCACTTTCAGCTACATACAAATCACCCGCAGAACCAAAAGCGATGCACTGAGGCATGACTAACGTAGCATACGTCGCCAACTCAACATCTATGCCAGTCATCGGTGAAGGGCAATGCAAGGGTCTTCCAGCAATCACTTTAACTCTACCATCAGGAGCCATTTGTAAAATCATGTGATCGTCTATGATATGCAAGCTGTTGTCAAGTGGATTGATGGCGAGCTCGGTAGGCCAACGCAAGTGAACTTCTTCAACACTGAGCGTTCCCTCGCATGGAATAGGCTTCCAATGAGCACGATGCATGTGGTTGCCTATAATGGTAGTGATGATACCGTCTCTGTCGACCATTCGAATGTTTGTGCCATCAGCGAAATAAAGGATGTTGTCGATGGACACTGCAACTCCCTTTGGATAAGCTAGTTTTGCGTCACGAGCCAGTGCTCCGTCGCCACAATGTGCTTCGTCACCAGGAAGACACCTTTCACCAGAACCAACAACAGTCTCCCAGTTATGTTCCGGATCGCTGAAGTCTTCTGTGTTACGAACTCTGATGATTTGATGAGATTCGGGGTCTGAGATGTACAGGTTCCCGTCTAGAGGCGATAGGGCCATGTGGTATCGGTAGGAGACACGAGTGGCACTGAAATAAAAAAAAGGCAGACGTTAGTAACAAATAAGCATATACATAATCGACTTCTTTTAATTATCATGTAACTTACTTTAACTTGACCACGGTCCGCACAGTCCCGTCGGGGCTGATCTTCCGGACGAGATTAAAGTCTCCTACGAAGATAGATCCATCGGGAGCGGCGGCTAATGCTACGGGTGCTAACAGTCGCTGTTTGGACGCTACGCCGTAGCACTCGTTCCCACACTCCAGTTCTCGTTGACGACCGTCGCCCATAGTAGTGATAATCACTCGAGGCTTGTGTTTCAGGTATACGTTAGTTCCATCACCCTTTTGTAGAATACCTAAAAACATTTTTTTTATTTAGCAATTAAAAATTCGACACTAAACCAACTATAACTAACAGACCTATTGCGAGAATCTAGCGTGATCGATCGATGTCATTGAAGAGGTCAACTATACTGAATACCCACTTAACAGATTACATGGCTTTGTACTTAGGTCTCCAAACGATTAGATGTACTAAGGCTCGAAGCGAGGCGCGTTCCATTTTAAGGTTTTAGGACATTATCACGCGAACATAAAATAGACATTTTATTTATTTTACGTACACAAAAAAAAAGGAAAAAATATCATACCTTCGTGGAAGTTATATCTGTGATGAATATCTAAGTTCCAGCCACCGACATCAGAAATGCTCATGTCCTGTCCACTAAGCTTAGTAGTCTGCACATTCCAGATGATGTCCTTACAATCTGTGTACTGGTAGCCGACTTTCACTGACGCGGTAGTCACTCCATAAACCCTTTGCTTGTAAACATTCAGACGATTCCAAGGATACGTAAACTTGATCACTGGATCAGCTTCAAAGGTCTTCTTAAAGAGTATGCCTTCAATAGTAATTCTTAGATGAATGAGCGCTAATGTTGATGGGATTTTCTCAGGAGTGAGTTGTAATTGGATGGTGGAAAGGTAGCCAGCCGCTCTGGAGCTATGGTAGACTAAGTGCAAACCAGTTCCAGGGATCTCGAGACTTTCTTGGATCACCTGTAAATGAAACGTTACCATTTTAGAATACGTAAAGAAATAAAAAAAATGGTGAAGTTGAATTTCCGATGTCTGAAAATAAATTATGTTTAAAATGGCTTTTAACATACCTGTGATTCAGCCAATATAGCACTCTTATCCGGACAAGCGCCCTGGAAGCCGTGCTTCCACGTGGCAAGGACCACAGGCTTCATGGTGTCATAGTCGTGAGCGAGGCAAGCCTGAGGCGGACCCATGTTGATCTTCTCATCCATTGTTGTCATTAGCACTGTGTCGATAATCACAACCTGAAACAAAATAAGATCACGTTATAAAGTTTCTGACATCAAAAAGTTTCTAAACGAGAAATAGATTAGACAGGCTCTTCATAACTATTACGGTGTAAGCCCAAAGTCTTAGCCATCAGTTACTGATTGATGCTAATATCGAAGATTAAACTTTTAAGTTTGTGACTTACATTAAATGGAAATTAAAATAAGCTGAACTTGCTGATCGTAATAAAGTTTCGTGCGATGTCATTTTCACAATATTAATTACGAAATATTTCGAATATAATTTTTATTTTTACATAAGTAGTAGGTACCTATATTTTACAGCGAAACAAATGATGTATTGTTTTTTAAAGTCTACGAGGCAGTTTGAGCATGGTTTAAATAAAGACCTAAGAATAATGGAGTCATATAAATTTTAACGTCCTTACGGTTAATCGCTGGTTCGCATGTTTTAGGTTCAAATCACCTTATACGAAGTTCAGTTGAATGTAGTTTGAATTATTAAAGACTATATCAAGAATGTCTAAGACCTAGCTCGTTTTATTATTCTGTCATGGAATAAAATAACAGTTTTAGACGTCTATATCTGATTAAAATCATAATTCCGAATTAAAAAAAAATTAGGCTATTTTTATGTGAGCTATCAAAATTTTTTCAAATCTTCTATTGACATTCGTAATTGAAGTAACTGAAAAAAAATACACATACCTCATTCCAAGGCACATAGACGACTTTCGTGGCCCTTTTAAATGGTGCTCTTCCAAAGTTGAGAGTGACAGCGCCTCCGCCGTTCACCAGCAGATCGAACCAGCCGTCTTCTCTGGTCAGGGTAAAGCCTTCCAGAGGCGTGTCCGTGGACACTCTAACGCCGACCAGACCAGTTCCAAGTAACGTTACAACACGACCTCGTACTACCGCTGACCGACTGGAAATTCAGGTGATGAATTCATTAGTATTCGATTTTAAATTGAGGTCTTTTTTCTGGTTCGAGAAGGTTGGTATTGCGATTGTTTGTTATATATTTCAATGAAGGACTGCTATGAAAAGGGGTGTTAATCGGGTTCAAAAGTGTTACTACTTTTAATCTAAGTTTGATTGATTACATGTAAAAATCTAAGGGATAGAAGTATTTATATACAACATTATGTTATAGACTAGGTTGTTTAGAAATCACACAAGATTTCTTTATTGATTCTAAGGGCTCTAAATTACTAAAAACTATTAGTTCATTCAAAATTTAACTTCGTGTCGTAGATAAATTCAAAATGGTCTTCATATGGTCTACCTACGTGATTGATAAAATATTTGTTGTTGTAAACACTTAAATAAAAAGCAAACACAAATTCACAGGACACAATAGTAGGTATCTACACACTACAGTAGCACAACATGCATGACACATATACATAGAATATGTAGAGTTATATTATTATGTCGCCAATTAATATATATGTACGTATAATGTATATAATATATATGGTATGTAGTATATAAATAACTGGTAGATAAACGCTATGTCAAACAAACACTCTATCCTACGTTCGATTCACAAGTCTTACCTCGAATTGAAGTGGTTCCAAAACATACTGCGCAGCGTTAGAAAAACCGAGAGAAATGACAGAATGAGTAAGTATTATTATTATGTATAATAATATTAATTTAGAAACAAGGAAGCTCGGAAATGTTAGTTACAGCGACGTTAATATACGTGTATCACATGCAAGTGTCGACCTTCTATAGTTTTGTTATTTCATATTATTACAAATAAATACATTTTGGTTTATATAAGTGTAAGAAAAGAAAGAAAGCGTCGTGGTATATTCTTATAATGTAAATAAAACAATGGGATCGACTGGGGCACAACATTGCACATTTTATATAACAAATATTTATAAGGCTTTTATCGGCTTGGGATCAGCCGACAACGCCAACATTAGCTAGTTTTATTGTACGCTTAACCCTAACAAATAACACCGAACATATATACACTCACCTTTCGTTGAAGTTCTCCTGCTTTGCATAATTTTGGAGACTACCTTCGTCAATGATGAACTTCATTCTTTCGAAGAAGGAAGCAGTTATAGCTGGCGGTTGTTTCCTAAGGAGAATATCTGTGGGTTTCGGTGACGACACGCAGAGTTGACTACCTTTACAGATAGGGCTTAGGCAGCACTCAGGATCTTCGCAGTCGACAAGACCATCTAAACAACAAATATTATGAATACCATAGCAAATTACAGCAAAATTCAGCTGTGAAATCACACTATTATAGTACAAACCTTTATCGTTGTCTTTGGAGTCGTCACAAATTTGTTCCTTGAGCGTGGTGCAATCCGGGCCGTCCCAGCCATCGAAGCACTTGCAGGCCCACGCACCATCGTTACCGACCTTGCACTGTCCGTGCCCCGCGCAAGCTCGCGGACAGCCTTCGAGTGTACAATGCCGACCATTCCAACCAGACACACAGAGACAGGTGCCATTTTTACATTGACCGTGGTCACTACAGCGGGCGTCGCACAATTTCGAAGTACAGAATTCACCACTCCAACCGGAGTCGCAGACACAAGACTCACCGACGCATCTACCGTGAAGACCACAGTCAAGATCGCAAATCTCTGAAAATTGAAGATGAATTATAAACGTCAATGTTTAAAAAATCGTAAGTAGGTGATACAACGTTGTTTAATAAAAATAACTCTTACCTTTAGAACAATCATCGCCAGACCAACGTGCATGACAAGTACAAGTTTGGGTGTCGACATCGAAAGTTCCATGTCCAGAGCAGTCCGGAAGACATTGCAGCGCATCTTTGTCCATAGTTGCACAATCGATTCCTTTCCAGCCTTTCTTGCATATACAAGATCCTTCGATGCAAAATCCATGGCCAGAGCAAGTTGGATGAGGGCAGTCGATGTCTCCGCAGAATTTTCCTTTATATCCTCGCACACATGAGCATTTACCGTTTACACAGTGACCGTGGCCGTTGCAATCAGGTACTTCACATTCGTCATGACGTAGAGAACATTCCTTGCCTTTCCACCCAGGGTTGCATTGACATTCACCGTTGATATATTCGCCACGTTGACTACAGAGGACCGGACAAACACCTAAAATAAAAAGAAGATACATTTTAGTGAACTGTTTTAATAATGATAATAAACAAGTTTTGAAATATTTTGAGGTGTTTCATACTTTTGCTGCAATCATCTCCACCGAAACCAGCTTGGCACTGACAATGACCCATGAGGCATTCTCCTTTTCCTGAGCATCCGTTGGGACAGTTATGCGTCATTTCATCAGCCATGATTGCAATGAAAGTGATTTCTTGTGGGTCGCCGTCGTCGTTGTAAAGAGACAAAAACCAGTGGCCTTGTTCCATATAGTGAGTAACTTCTTTTTTGATAGAGGGCTGAAAATTAAACGACTATGTTAATTAAGGGTATTATTTCTTACCTTTTTTAAATACAGAAAAAATTATGGGGTCTGTTCATAATAAATACTTACATGTGATGTTCTAGTAGTTCTGGCTTTAAAACCGCTGAGGACTTCCAATATATGGTATTGTGTGTGCGTAGGCAAGGCATTTCGTCTCGCGTAGACACCTATAGAAGCTCCTCGTGGTATCATGTAGTCAAACTTCACGTAACTTGCTTGCGTTTGATAAAACTGCATATTCCAGTAACTATATGGAGGGATTTCTTTCGATAATTTTTCACCTAAAGTAATTTGTTTAAACGTCGTTCCGTCTGGCGGAAATGTTTGCGCGGGAAACGTTCGCGCACCTAGAAAACATTTGTATGGTTAGAATTGATATTTAATGACACAATTGTGAATCATTATTTATCATGCGATAATGTGATGAATTGTAGCATGTATAAATCTTAAAGTAACTAACACTACTACTACCCGCTGTTTTTTGTTATTCAAGCACATGCTGGTGATTATGTACGGTGCTAGATTATGTTTATCCTTGTGAATAGAAAAGCATGCATATTAGTATGTTAGACACAGTTTAACTAGACATAGAACCCCTAAGCATTGATGTGTTTGGTGACCGTTAGTTAGTTATCTCTGACTTTATTGAAGATCAACCTCACCTTCCAGTATGAGAATGGGTGGAGGCATTACTTTTGGACAAACGCATGGCGTTTTTGTAGTAGAAAAAATATCAGTTTCAGTTGTTATATCAGTAGTAAATTCTGTGCTGTCTGTGGTTGATATATTTTCTGTTACAGTTGATGTATCTATACTGGTTTCAGTTGTTGACTCCGTAGCAACTGTTAATGACTCAGTTGTCTCAGATGAATTTGCCAAATCTTCAGTACTAGTTTCAGAAATATCTGAACTATCAGTGTTTGAAAACTGATTATTTCCTGGCCATGACTCTGATTTTGGAGAAGCCGTCGTTGTTCCATTTTCGACCAAGTCATCGTAAAAATCGTCCGTGGCATTGCTTATACAAGCTGGACAAGAGCATTCACAGCTTCCTCCTACATCACTTTCAACAACGGTGACTTCTTTAACTTTTGTAGAACCTTCTAAAGTAACAGGTCTATTAAAATTTGATGATATGGTTGGTTCAGCATCCATGGGAGTGATTTTAACAGTTGGAATATCACCTGTGTCTCCAACTGTGGGCACAGTCAATGTAAAGGAATAAAGCTGCTTATATGATGAACTCTCGGCATTATCAGCAGATATCGTCAGGTTAATCAATACATGTTTAGGGTTAGACACATCAGGTAATTTTGATTCAGCAGTATTTACAGTAGAAGCTTCATCTGGAGAGGTCTCGGTCGAAGCAGTTTTAACGTTATCATTATTAGTAACACTCAGTGTCGGAGATGTGGACACAACATGCTCATTGTGCGTGGTGTATTTATTTGTAGTGATAAGTATGGCATTTGTAGTTACATGTTCACTTGTTAAGGTTGAATCCGTACTAGAAGTTGTTGTTATTGCTTCAGTAGTCGGTTTCATTGATGTAGACTCAGTTGTAGTATCCGGCGCCGTTGTCACAAAATGAGGTTCAACAGTTTGCACACCTTTTTTAGTAGAACTATTTTCACTTTCGTAGCGAAATTTTTGTAAATTATTATCCATGTCTGAGGTGTCATTGGAATAGATATGTAATACTTCTTTGACCTGTTCCAATTGAGAACGGAATTTAAAAAACTTAAGTTTTTCTATCCCGTATGATCGAATTGATGGAAAAGAATCACCCTGCATGTCTTCAGGATCGTAAGCTATGTTATCTTCTTCTTTTTTTACAGAATTAACACGTTCGTTTACTTCGGGTGGTTGGTCCACATTAGGTTCTTTAATGTTATTATTGCCTTTAATGGGTGTACTGTTAATGTAACTTGTTTCTTTTGTTATGATATCTGAAGAAACTGGAATATTAGTAGTGGATTCTATTTCCGATATTTTCGTTTGATCCTCAGTTGTTTGAGCAATAGTACTCGATCCGGTTACT
The DNA here is from genome assembly GCA_905475315.1 of Autographa pulchrina. Lineage (NCBI taxonomy): Eukaryota > Metazoa > Arthropoda > Insecta > Lepidoptera > Noctuidae > Autographa > Autographa pulchrina. The sequence goes on along the minus strand of FR997771.1, from coordinate 11,321,428 downwards.
GTTGTTATACTTGTTGATGTCCGGGGGTTATTTGTTGTTAGATCACCAGTATTAACTAAGTTATAACCAGTACTGCTAGACACAAAAGCATTATTAGAGCCCTCGCTGTTTTCTTCGTCCCGTTCGGTGGTGATGTCTTCTGCCACACCATGCACTAAGCTAACAGTGTTGACAAAAGGCGTAGTTATATCATGCATATTTACAGCAGTGGAAGAATCCTCGGAAGAAACAGATTGTGGTAAAGAAGAAGCATGCCCATCTACAACATCTACACTTCTACGTTGGCGGGAATGATGTTCCTCTTTACCTGTGCCGATGGTTGGCAAGCTTTGGTGCGGCCGCGCCATGGATTTGTTAGCAAATTCTAACGACGTTGCCTTTGACGCGGGGAATGCTTCCGGAGGCTCGCCGACGACTACTGTACAAGATTTGGGGTTTTGATACGTCCAGTTTACAAAATGTGACGCTGTAACAACAAATTAATTAATATAAATAAAAAAAGTGAGTTTTTTAATTTTAATATTTTTAAGTGTTATATTTCTTCTAGACTTTCAAACTGTATTTTTAAAATATTGCTCAGGAACAAGAATAAGGATAATTTATTTGAAAACACACAAAATAAGACTACAAATGTTGGCATATCTTACCTGTCATATAAGACGAGATGGCTAACAATACAACAAACAGTACTATAAACACAATAGCGGTACACTTCCATGAGCATCTTGACGACAAGCCTTTCCGAAAGTGAAACCGCGACCCAGCGGAGGGGAAGTTCGAAGACCGAAGGTTGTTCCGCACCGGGAGGACTGGAACTGGGGTGCCGAACGTCGGATGAGGTCGATCTGACCGCTCCATCCTTTCTAACGTGCTTTTCTCTGGTTTGCCTGGACTACTACACGATGAGTTAGACTTGTAGTCCATAGACGGATTCTTTTGTATGTCCCCTGAAATTAGGTACCAATTAGATTGTTCCAATATACCAAATTGACAAAAAAAAAATCAAATATTCTTGTATTCAATTAACTGTACATGTGTGTGTGTGTGTTCTTACTACTAATAAAGATATAAAAAGATTCTAACATTCACCTGAAGGCACGTAAAAGTTGCCTGAGGGTGTGCGCACGAGACAGGAGGGCTCGAAGTCACCAAGGTCCGCTGGGTTGCCGGTGATGCGACCATTCAGCCGAGACATGGTCGGGTTGCGAGGCGGTACATCGGGCGGGAGACGCGAACCTTCCAAGAGACACCCTGATGAAGAAACAATTAAATTAGATACTGGTTACTCGTGAGAACAATCTTAAACACTAATTTAACAAATTGTTAATCTGAAGGTACCAGGAATCAAAGTATTCTGATGATTGGTCGAAATCTGACTACTAGCATTTTGCGATGTAAAAGTCTTTTCTTTTCAGTAAGAATGAGTCTAAGTTTTTGCAGCTTACGAAAAGTTGTAATAAATTCTGTTCAGAATAATACATTTCTTTAAGATAGCAAGCAAAGAATAAAACATTTGCAGGTTTATAGTAGCAAAAATAAAAAAACAACCCTTTTAAAGTTATGATAAATAAAGCCCAGCTCCTATCTTGGACGCTTGTGGCAGTTTTGCTTCGTCAATAAAAAATATAACAAATAGGACAGTTGTTCGATAAGAAGCAGCAAAAAAATGACGATGACAGCATCGCACAGCCCAAGGACGATGTATAAAATGTATCGTTGTATAAAACTCTTCGATAAAGTAAGTATGTAATGAACCAAAACTTGGCCTTATTATTACCAATAATCTGCTATCAAATGCCGTTATTTGTAAAGTTAAAGGCTTTTACAAAATTAATCAGCATGCTCCAGCGGTCGTGGCGAAAGCATTAGCACAGGGAAAAATTTAATTAATTCCATCCACGAAAATTTACAAGTTGAAATTCAATTAGGGGCGAATATTGCTCACCGTAATGGCTCGTAAACAAATAACCGTGGATAGGCTCATGCAAATGGATCAAAGATCGCGTGTTTCGGCTGTTCTTTATAAGGAAAATATATTAGATCGGGTGCTATTGGACTAACCGCGGGGTGCGGCGGACTCTCCCATCGATAATATAAGCTAATGGAAAATCGAAGTATTATCTGTGGCCCCCGCGTCCTCGACACCTCTTATGGGCGCGCCATAACATCTAACTTTTGATCCTCTACGAATTTTATGAATTCCTTCGAGCGTTAATTAATTTATTGTACCGTCCGATGTAGCCGCAAGAAAACTCAATTAATTTTAAAAGGGTTTTTGTGTTGTTTTTTTCGCGATCGTTCTCCCCCACCCTCTCGATCACCACCACACCACCGAAACGAAAATGGTGAACTTCTCGACAATATCGTCGGCCGTCTTTTGTGGTCTCGCCCTTTGATACCATTCTTTTCTTAGCAATTAGAGATTAATGAGTTTCATTGTACTTTCATAAAGCGCACTTTAATCTGTAGTGCTATGGGATTATAGAATTTATTATACCGAATAAAAATGTATCAGAAGGACTTGTATATTCTAGCAAAAGGACAAAACTGCTGTTATTTATTCATTGGAGTGGAAAAGCAAAATAAATATTGTAAGCTCCATATTGGTACGAGAAGTCTTAAAGATGTTGCCTCGTGTAATAAATACTTAATTATCAAATAGTTTTTTCTACAACTAATCACATTCTAAACGAAGTGATTTGTTATGAGGGGTGATATTTAGACAAATGTTGCCAAGTCGTAGGCCATGTCGATTCATGTCGCCTTGCCGCCACAGCCAATGAAAAAAACTAAATCACCAAATCCCTTACCTAATTTAGGAGGACAAGCATAGTCATTAATACACACGTCAGTCGTCGTGCTACTACAAAATGTGGCCCATTTATATCCCGTCTCGGGGCCTGGGAATTATGGTAATCGGACGAGTCGTGTCCTTTGTCTGTAATGGTTGGTAATTACCGAGGCACCTCCGGGGGCACTTCGTCTACTGGAGGGGCCCACCGGGTCGGAGAATTCGACACTCGTTACGCGAATCGTCTCAACTTTAAAAAGGGAACGCGATTTTGAATGCCGTCGTGGGATTTGTCGTTGCGCACCCGGAACAAACTCACTTTTTTGCTTTTACTTTGCCAAAATTGCCTCTCACATACCGGGTCTTGATTGGTCCTTTTTAGGTTTGTTTATGCAAAGGAAATCAGTATTTTTTATAACCAGCCCAGACTTTTCGGCGCTTTCCTTTACTATCCCATATTATTTATGGAGACTATACTATGCATAAAACTGAATAACAATCAGATAGAGGCTACTATCCATATTCCGGTTCGTTTATTTTTATATTTTTCGAGCCATCTGGCATCCGATCTCCTATTTTCCGTTTAGGATCCGTATTTTCTTCCGAAGAAATCCAAAGCTCGCTTACTTATTGGAAGATAAAGGGGGTGTGTTTCGGCTCATTTGCGGCCGAGCTCGGCCCGAACAAACGTGATTTCTTATTGGAAACGGAAAAGAAACAGACCGACTTGTAATAGAGTAACTACGGTTTACCCGGTAGTAAGCCTTGCCAGAAAGGTTAATTCCCTGTCTATTATTCCCGCTTAAACAAATATCTAGCTTTTCATACTGATCGTATTTGTTTAAACATATTTTTGGACGGCTCCGGCAACTTGATGGCATAATAAAGTCGTTTTGAGACACATGTTTGCAGTAACGCGCAAACTGTCAAGTATGTATCTCTTTCCAGGTAGTTTCATAACCTGCGACGTTGATGTATGAGACGTAAAGCACATTCACGTGTAAGACGCACACCGATAGAAACGAGATACATTTGGGCAATCTCTGAAGGCAAGAGACGTGGTGGCAACACGTGCTCACAATCTTAAACTCGTTACATGAACATTCCCGAAGCAATTTAGAATTTACCCCTTAATCTTGATCGCAACTCGAATTGAGAACATACATACAAGAGAATCCTTATTTATGTAGATTAATATCGAAGTAATATAAGTACGCATATCGAAAGTTCAGAATAGTTATGCGGTAAAACACTTAGCCATACGTTCTCGGTGGCGTCGATTCCCCAATTTCGATTTTAAATTTAGCACCGAAGTTGGACCCGTGCAATATTTATATGAGAGAGCGGCACTGCGATTTATAGTTGGGAAACAATCGGGAACTTGGTCCGGCGTCGTCGTGACTTCGTTTTAATTAGTACCCATTCATCGTTGAACAATCGAGTGCTCGAACAAATCCATTATCGGGAACTTTTCGATAGCCGAAAGAGGTGTATTCAAAGTTTTGCGATTGCAAAGGGATCGAGAACGAGGGCTTTTGTGGATCTTACATTCTGATGCTGGGAACTGTCTTCCTAGGGATCTCGCTCGTTATACATTCTATAAAATAAAAGTAGGTTGTCGAATGTCGGTATTCAATAGAATTCTATTGAAAGCATTTTTTATTATTATAGCTATGGAAAATGTGATTTACAATCCTTTAGGTTTTTCGAATTTAACGTTTAGCAGCAAATATTATCGAAAAATTCAGAGGCATTAACGAAATTCACGAGTTTGGGAAAGGAAGGCCGCCGCTATCTCCCGGCTGCAAGTGGAATGGGCTTGCGTAATGACATTACGCGTACATTTTAATCGATGGCTCACGGTTGGCCGGAGCCCAATCCTGTATACATAAGCTTATCTCTACGGTACGTAGACGGATTCATTCTATTAAAATTGATTGATTAACTTCCCGTGCTGGTTTGAATTTGGAAAACAGTTGTACAAACAGCGCTTTAAATACAATCGACACGTCGCGGTGGCGCGTTTCCATGTGCGTGCTAGGACGAGCGGCGTCGAATGTAAATGTACAGCGCAAGCAATGTATCATGTCAAGACGCGGCGGCCGGTTGCCACACTGATAAGATTACCAGACAAAGGAAGTCCACCCATATCACTACCACCACGACCGCTAAATGCGAACCTTCATTTACTACCCCTTTTGCTAACGTAACTAATCTCAATTTTAACACAAAAGCTTTAGAGTCGACATTGTCTCGTACGGTCTTTATTAGTGTCCCGACGTCAACGTCTGCTTCGTTAAAGGACACTCAGCTTTATTTATGTTGACATACTGGCAATGTTGCCTTATTTGTTGTTGACTATTGCTATTGTCTGGAATAGGATTTGGACCGTATGGTTGCATAAATAGAGTCGAGATTGGGTGTATCGTTTAAGAATATAGTTGGTTGCGTTGAGGGAATTTGACTTCTTTGTCGTATGTTTTAGAGTTGTTTTTTTTTCGTATCCATAATGTTCTGAGAGGTTAGTCGGGTGGTTTCCGGACGACGATAAGGAGACGATGTTGCTAAGTCGGTCCGTCACGCGACCTGTCCACTAATTTATGTTGAGCTGATTTTGTGATATAACAACCCAGTAGACGGAACCCTTCTTGTAGTTCTAGACGGGGCTGAAGGAAGGCTTTTTATGGGCAGTTATGTTAATGTATTGTCTAGCAAACATCCGTAGAATAAAGTAAGTAAGTAACTTTTCCAACATAAATTTACATTAGTCTCATTAGAATTCGACATTCAGTAGGGAAGACAGTATACTGCTACTATTAATGGAAATCATGAGGTACTGTAATTTTTTTTATGTATTTAAGTGCTGCACCTTTTGCAGTTGAAAGTAGGTACCTGCGGATGTTAGATTACAGACTTGATAATAAACGGAAAGCGCAGCGTTAGAGCTCGTTAGAAGGCTCGCTTGGGAGCCTTCATTAGTGTTTACAAGTAAATGGAGAAAAAATAAAGCGTCCGAGAGCGCGCCGCAGTCGCCTCCGGTTACAAGGTGCACCACCCAAGTGAATATCCTCACGATTCACCAGCCACCAACTAATGCTTAAAACAATATGCAGCGCCATCATTAATCTCACTATCTCATTGTACATATTTCTTTGTCTAAATCCATTAAATTAATTACAGCCATTTGGGGAGCCGACTCCGTATTTATTAGGCTCGTTATCATTCATTGAATCTTTCGATAGACGAGTACTCGGTAAATTGGAAGAAATGCCGAGACGTCGTGATAGATGTTCTACTTACACGTAAATGGGGGGCCAAATTAGCTGTCTACCGAAGAATGCAGTTACGGCCGTGACTGATACCCGTCGATGGATTTCGGGAGCGAGATCCTGAGTGCGACTAAGATTCATAGGTGTCATCGCAGCCGTTTAGAAGGGTGTTCAAATTGGGAAATTCCTTTCGATATTACAAGAGGTGTTAAGAGTCGAATGGAACGAATGCGAGCTGATAGGAGTGATAGACGAACATTGTTGCCATAGCTCGCTGCAGACGAGTGTCGTGGCGGGAGGAGCCGGCACGACTGTTGTCTCGGAGTCCGCCAGCGAGGAATGTTTATTAGTCGCGGACAATAGGATCGACGGCGGGCTGCGGACATTTGATTCTAGTTGAGCCCGTCAGATGTCCGATAACCAGCAGCGGCTCGACTTCATTAACCTTTACCCGTCCGCGGAGGCATTAATTACGCTTAATAGAAACAAACAAAACGAAACTCCGACAGATAAATGGGCCGAGATAGTTATTTAATTGTCTTATCTGAAGAGCGGGCGTCGAGACGTCTCCGGCGGCGTGGGGTGTTGGAATAATGCAGATTCATTTGCCGTTTACGTCTTAACTTTTGTCAAAAGTTTCCACTTCTACCGATCCCCCTTTCCGCTAATGAACGATTCACAAACGAGATTGGGTGTTGTGAATTAATGTTTTGTGTAATTGCTTGTGTACGGCTGTGTAATATGATGCATGTAATCAGTGACGGCAGATAACCGCTGTGGCATTGTATAGGGTGCACGCATAACTGTCTTAAAATTCTTCTGTAAACTTAGAAACGATTGTTTAATGATGTTAGCTGAAAATCGTAGAATGGCCTTTTCGGTATTGTATATCTTAAAACGAAAAAATAATATCTTTCGAAAAAAACTGTAACCGTAAGATATATGTCAGAAGCTTAAAGTGCATTCCCCTTTTCCTAGAGGGGAGATACGCATATGTTATGGGAATAAATTCAGTCGCGTCACACTGTCACATGTCCAGTATGGAAGCGGTCATATTTTTCGTCGCCACTTTTTTCAGCAACGGAAGCTCGAGCATCGCCGACGGCGATACCCTGATAGAGATTGATGATCGCACCTACCCCCGCCCGCCCGCTGCACACCCTCGCGGGTCATTGAGCTTACCCGATTACACCAGGCCAGAGGGGATTCGCATATATCCAAATTACTCCGGTGATGGACGTTTCTTACCCAGATAACTATCCTCCAATAATCCCCTCGGTGTCGTATCAACGTTTCGATATTTACTCGTACGTTATCATTTGCGTCTAGTTAGTGATGCACTGTCGAATATCATGCGCAAAATAATGCAGACTTTTAATATGAACACTAAAATTCGAAAGCTTTCAGTTTTATCGTCGTTCCATTGTACGCTAACAACATTATTATACAGGGTTGTACCAGTTTAATTTTAAAATTGCCATCCATGAAAGTCAGTTTTCAGAAAGAAGTTTTACCGATTTTGCTTCGGTTACGTACAATTCTGATTTGTTATGTAATCTGTCTTCATTGTAGGCTGTTCAAATAACTCATCCGATTTTGTTAAAAATAACAAATGACAGCTACGCTTGATGCGCATTTGTCAACGCGCGCTGCAGCGCCCGCCATCTTGAATCTTGAGTGGCATTCGACACCGACTGAGTGGCACATCCACGCGTCCATACAATACACAAGTGTCATTATTATACTGTGTATAAAAGTGCGTTTTCTTTGCGTAATTGGTTATGAGCCCTTCACTTGGTAAAAAATCGTCGGTACTCTACTTACATCATGCGATGCACCGATATAACATCTTTCTGCGCGGTGAGCGGAGGGCTCTCAATTGCGGCAAAATCATATCGCGTATGAAATAAATCAGCTGTTCCGGGGTGCCTCGGGACGGATCACGTTACACCCTCGATTTGTGAGATTATTTGCATTTCGATATAAAATGGCGGCCGCGGTGGGATTTGACGTGACGTTGACAGGTGCGCAAGCTGTCATACAGCGACTTGTTTTTAAGCGAATAGTTGTGTTCAGTAAATAATTGATTAGTATTGCTGCACTAATATTTCTACATTTTTGCAAACCTATGTGTACGGTTTGTTGAATATTTACAACCATATTACGTAGGTACATTTTTTATTATGTCGGTACTTAGTTAAAACTAAGCAAGGTAAGAAGACCGCCGGTAAATATGGATGATATTTACTGGGCTCTAACCGTAATGTTAATGTTATGTCGACCTGAATCATTCCTCTTTTACTTTTTATTATGAGAGACAAAACAAGTCTTTGAGCCAACTTTTTGAAAGCGGATTACTTTAGGTTTCATGCTTTCAGAGTATAAAATAACCTCATTCCACATAAGCGTTACTCGCGAGATTCGCGGAAACGTACAAACGCCGGCAACCCATTCTATATGTACAGAGGTCAAGCATACTCACAGCCCTTTGTACCCAAATAGATATAGCACTGTGTGCATTAGCGAGGGTCGCTTTTCTTAACATTTTTTTCAACAAAGACGAGGCAGTACCCTTCGGCCTCTTCCGTTAGGGTTTGCGGGGTACCGCGATTAAATACATGTCATTTTGATTTATACCAGCTATTATTACATATCATAGAGTTACAAACAATTATTGTGTTTTTGGTCCGAGTTAGAACGAAGGGTTAGTAGTAATTAATTTAATTAATCGCGCAAGCAAACAATATTAATAATAAACTCGGCTGTTATGGTTTAGTGCAAATATTTGCGCAGGATGTAATTAATTAATTAGCATCGCATTGTGGCATTAATCTAATTGCGTATGTATGTAAATTTCAATGCATAACATTTGTACCAAAGCATACGTCGTTACGTAGGCGTAGAAAAAATATATCGAGCATCGGACGGTCAAGCGAGCACTCCAGTTTAAAACCCATTTACAAATGTAAACGTTGCCGGCGTTACTCAAACAGTGCGGGGCCACGGGCCTTTCCGGGCCCATCCATCTTGTGGGCCTAACGGGTCCGAATGTTACAGTGACGAACGATGGCCCTTCGATATGGAAGATGACACAATGCGATGACCCCGAATCCATTCCTTCTAAGACCCAGTAATAGTTTTTCCCTACTATCCGTTACTCTCCATATTTTATCAGACCTTTTTATGAGGGTTATATTGGGAATGTGTCATGTTGCGATTCGTTCAACGTTGCTGTTACGCATTTATGTATACATATTTGATGCAGACGCGTAAAGGATTGATGACCCTTGTACCGCTTTTTTCTGACCACTTCCACAACATATTTGTTTTTAAATTTCTGCTATTATTATGTTTTTCGTTGGAATTTAATGTTTCAGTGATGGAAAAACAGATTTGTCTTACATTTGCATTGTTGCAACCCTAATGGGCCCATTTTGTTTCGATCACGTGGAGGCATTAATGACGTCATCCATCACGTCAAGTTGACAAGCTAGCACAGTTGCAGTGGACGCGGATTTAGTGTTGCTGTTGTGGTAAAAACTTTTAACTGTAGAACAATTAAAAATCTATTCTACATATATGCTGTATATGATTTCTACATTGCTACTGTTTTTTGACGTAGCATCGAAAAACTCTGTCAAATTTTTGCACAAGATTTGTTCGTTTCATAATCAGTGATTTGTTATAGTAAGCTTTTGGCACAGCCTTACTTGACTGCATCGGTGCTGGTAATTTCCCCAGATTTAGCTCAAAATTTAGGCTGGCAGCTTCGCAACACACGCTAATCCAGGTTAGTAATCATACGGTAAACCTATTACCATTTCAAGTGTGAAGTGTGAAATCGCTCATTTTCAAATGGCGTCGGAACGCTTGCACCGCTAAATGCAACCGCAGCGCGCTATTCTTAGAGAATAAATTCAATTACGAATTGCCTCATTTAGAACGGAAGGAACGAGAAATAATGCGGGGCTTGTTAGTCGTAATCTAGTGACTAAATAAAGGCGTGAGTTACGACCGCCGCCGTGTGGATTAAAACGGACTTTTCTATATAAAAAATGGGCAATAACCGGGTGTGGAGAGGGTATCCCCGGCGGACAAGATCCCTCGCTGGCGGAATTTCATTTGCAAAATTTTCTCTGACCGAAACGCCATTATGAACTCCCACTACGCGCATAATATAAGTGTCCTAAATTGAATTTGCGTGACATGAGCGTCTAAACAGGCCTGTAAAAATGAGATTTCGAAATTACGCTAGGTAATTTTTATGCGTGAAAATGACGTACGGGTAATATAACCCTCGCTCAAGATTAATCCCTCAGAAATGTAGACGGAAACGAATCAAGAAGACAGCGGTAAGTATCTACACGGGTATTCCATCAGGGCGCGCCTTCGCACCTCCGCATTTTTATGTTTTCATAAATTTCCGTTGAGATCAATATTTTATATTCGCACCGGCACCGCAGTAAATGGGGATTTTTTGCAAGTTCGCGCCGCACCCCCGGCTTTATTTATTCGGATGTGGCCCTCTCGAGATTCGCCACTTGTACCGTTCGATACATTTTTCACACGAATAATGTTATCACGTACCGTTTCTACGCGCCTTCTCTATCACTTATGCATATACGGTGTTCTTGTGGTGTGTATGTAGGTTCTAATCTCAAAATCGCAACGCGACGTCGCGTCTGCTGTCGTTTTAAACGTGCGATTTGTCCGGTTATCCGGGAGTCGTGAGAGACAAATCCAATAGCTGAGAATCCTTGTACGGGCGAGCGTTGATTGGTCGCGACATTTTATTACCTTAGCCAGGAGTTGGTTTTACGAGGCGGGCCCGGCCGGCTGGAGGGTGGTTTTACGTGATAAGTATTTTTATTTGTTCGAGAGCTCGGATAAACTGGAAGGTGGTCGCGGATTACTTTACCGTAACACAATCTCTAAGCTTTTACGGGCACCTGTCACGTCGCTGTCCTATATTCGGAGTTTTTCTATAATAAGTTGAAGCTGTCATCTTAAGTTGTTTATCAAATTACTAAGGGATAAATCGATTCGCACGTGGCGTGTTCGCATGGTAGCGGTGCCAGTAAGTATCTTTCGGCCGCCCGTTGCTAGACGCTTTGTTCGGACGACGCAAAAAATGACCCAGTGTGCAGCGCTCCCGCTGCTAATCCTATTTACTCCGGCAAATAAATTATAGCGGGCGACCACTAATTATGTACGGACGGTGGCCGGCGATACTAACTGCGCTCTGTTACTGCACATCTATACTGGGATTTGCCACTTGTTGTAGATTTGTTATATCGGTTTCTATTATTGCGATACACTGGAATATTAAGCTTCCTTTGTTAAACATTATTTATTATTTATTCTCCTGTAGGGATCCCAACGTGTATAATCTAAACTAAGTGCGTAATTAAACTAGGTTTGGTACAGTTTTTTTCTTTCAAGCATATAATGAATATGCTGAAAAGAAAAAAAAAACTGTACTTTGAATAAGCAACTGTTATAATATTAAATACAATAATCAGACAAAACATAGACAATGAAAACAAAATTAGATTTCAGTTTCTAAAAATATCTGAGCGTATCCTATTTCCGTTGTTTGTAACGTGTGAAATATTATTTCGTGGCTCGTGTCGGCTCTTCTGAAAACTAAACGGCCTCTGCGGTTGCCAATCTCAATTATACGAGCAATACAGGTATAAAGGGTTACGTATCACAGAGGTTCTGTTCTTATGGCTGTGTTTGTGTGTGTGTTCAATGAAATTGCTCACAAACAACGGTGTCGGTGTTGTGTCAGAGGAACTACATTAACATAACATAACACGTAGGTGATGATGCTGCTGTATTTCATAACGTATGAAGTACTTGGTGCTTTAGTGATTTTATAGAGCTACTTAATGGGAATTATTAATTACCTAATTATTATATTATTGCTAAATGTTGAGATTATATTAGGGATGGTTTTTTATTTATATTAAATGTCTACAATGTTATTTTTTAAATAGGTAGGACGTAGGTATATGTAAACATTGTTCTATCACAACTGAAATATTACTAATCGTATTTGTTATTCTAGTCTTCTTACATAACGTCTATATGTTGAGTGCGCTGTTATGAAACTTTATTAAATATCTTTATAAAATACTCCTTGGCGAAGTTTTAAAATACCCATGTGACGCGAGGCATAGCGAGCGCGTTTGCATAAGCATACTTCGAAGTAAATCGAAATAGCTGACATATAAATTACAAACTTTGGCGCTTAAACATGAATAATTTAATATTCTAAAATGTACCTACGTATAGCTAACGCCACTATAATTCCAAATTAGAAATTCCATCTCACACATGCGGCGCACACAAAAAAGATAAATAATTTCGTGCCATTTCAATAAAGCCACAATTTCACGGGCGCGTTGGCGCGAACTCGCGAGTGTTACAATTTAATAGAACTTCAAAAGGCCTGCTGATTCCACCACAATTCTATCAGCTTAGCACGAGATCCCGAGCATTATGCGTATAAAAAGCGGTTATCGCGAACCCCACCACCCGCGGGCGAGGGGGGGGGGAGCCAGCGAATAGGGGAACAAAACGGATACGGGGACGATACTACGAGAACTCTAGCGGAACATAACTTTTGAGTAACTTTTTAGGTTGTTTTAAGTACATTGCTGTGTTGCTACGGAAAGTATCCAGTAGTTTATTCGGAAGCGCGTATTATAACGCTCTGATATATATTGAGTCGTTGCTTTCTATTGATATTGTTTGAGTGGGACACATGTGTCTTTATTTCGTGTGCTTTATTTGGGATTGGTCATGAGGCTGCGAGTCGATAGTTAGGATCGAGCAAATCTGAAGGCGCCTTATTACGATAACTTTAGGGGAAGGTTCTTTGCAGACGTGACGATAGCGTCTTATTATCGTCGAGTAAACGAATCCAGCAAAATATTGCATTATTAGAAAATTGTGGTACAGTAGATGGGCAGGAATTTGAAAACACCTTTTAAAAAGTTACTGCAAGTTTAGTGACCGAACTCAAAGGCGTGATAAAGCGAGGTGAAGTAAAACAAAAAGAAACAATTGTTACAACAAACACCTCTTCGTTCCAACTTTGGAAATGTTTTCTTACATAGTCCATTTAGTAGGTATGAAAAAAAACTGAAATGAAAATAGAAGCGAAGGAAAATGTTGGGGATTTATATTTATAGTTTCAATTAGCGGGCTTTGCACGCGCCGCGCGCTTGCCTGTGAAGCTCGTTATTAGAATTTAAAAAAATATATATATGCCAACTTTCTAGAAAAAATACACTTGGAGCGTTCCAAACTCGAAAATAAATCCAGCTGTAAATTAGCACGAGTATAAAATTCATCGTGTGAAAATTACGACAGTATAAAAGGCGGTCGTCAACAAAATTTAATTCGACATTCGTTGGTAAATGCCTCATTTGAACGACAATAATCAACGCATAAAACAGTTTAATGCGGTCACTTTAAAAAGTTTGCGATACGCAGCATTGCGCTTTCGTTCGGAACAATTAAAATTGCGCTCTGTCAACGCTTTGCGATTTAACAGTGACTATTTAGCGACAATTACGTAACATCACTGTCCATTGTCCTGTAGCGATTAAGCTTCAACTACAATAGTCCAATCCCGACCTCAAACGAAGCGACATCGGCTGTTTCCGCCCCCACTTCGGACCGCTCAAAGAAGCGTAATTTGCGGTTACGAAAATTGTAGTACGCTACGAATTTTGACGATGTTCGCCGAAGTTTAACAACTGCAGTCGTTTGAAAGTCGACCTTTCAGCGGGTTAAGTCGAGTTGACGAAGTTCCGGGTGTGTCAGGGTTAATTCGACCGGTCAGTTTAACCCCTATTGGCTCGAATGGGTTGGGATATAAAATAGTACGAGATACTCCTCTATTGATGACATTACTTTTTATGAAGTTGTTAATTTAATATCTGCGTAGAATATACTCCGTATGAAAGCTTAATAGAACATTTCGTTCGTCAATTTAACTTATCACAACATCTAAAATATTTGAATTGCTAACAAAGACACCATGACATGACATTTAAAGCTACTGTAATGTAAAGTCGCAATAAAAACATGAGCAGACAAAGAAAAACGTACAACATTAAGCCTTAAAATAACGGTAACTTTATCCGTCTATTAGCAATATTCAGTTCGCACTGAGTGGTGCGCAATTATACGTTGACAAAGCTCAGCAAAGGAGGTAGGGGCCCTTTGTTGCAGCGACGCCAATAATGATGGCATAAACTTTACTAATTTAGCTACAGACCGCGAATGCCGCACCAAAGCCCGGTTCACATGTACGTGCCCTAATTGTGACGTCGAGGTAAAAATTATGTTCAGCACTCGACTTTATTTGTCGTGAAATGTTTGGTGCGATTGTGTAGTATGTTTGTAAAGAATGTACCTGTTGTGTTTTATACGTTTTATAATTGGCATGTGTTTGTTTCAGTATAACTCATCGAGTTATCGATGTATTAATGGAATAATATGTTAATAAAAAAATAGAGATAAATATGTAGTTTTACAGAATTTCTCTTACTGGCACATTAAATTATAGAACATGTAATGTGATTCTTATCTGAGGAATAATAAACGTGATAACTAAGCTACTTATTTCCCACAAAATGCCAACGAAAATAAACCACAATAGACTTCAGAAAATTTCAAACTTAAGCTTTCAATATCGCTTACAGCGAAGAAACAATACCCGCGTTATGTACACCGCTTTACTTCGTATACTGTTTCAGTAGCGACTTCTGAGCGATATCTATTGCTCGCTAACTACGCCTGATAAAACGCTCGCCCTTTGACAGTCGACAGTCGACTCGGAACTTCGCTTATCAGGACTCGTACCTACTCGTTAAATCCCGACAATTCACGAACGTGTATGTAGTATTGTTTAGAGTACAGTCTAGAACTTCTAATAGCCGATGGAGTTACTTTTTATCGGCTGTGTTTAGCGGCACGTGCAATGCGCGGAATTGTGATTAAACATGCTAACTACAAAAGCTTGCTGCAAGTAAACGAAGAAACACAGAAAACGTTGTATGTACGTTTAGTTTCTAGTACTAGCAAAGATTTTGTTTTTAAATGCGAGCGTACAAACTATTCGACTGTTTCTGAAAATAAGTAGTCTTTATAATAACTTGTGAAGTTTATTGCAGTTTTATTACGCCACAATCATAAAAACCTCTGTTATTAAGTCTTAATTCTTATTTATTTCCCGGATATTATTTCCTAAATGTAAAATACTTAAAACTAATTGCATTCAGCCCCTTAAAAGAGCGCTCACTGTAAAATCAGCCGCCAAGAAAAAAAGCGATACACCGAGAAATCGCTAAGCGTCGAAAATTAAAAATCACAAGCCCAAAAACTGCAGCCCCTGATAAAAAATCATTAACGCCAAACATTGTTCTGGTGGCGTTGAAAATCGCGATTATCGCAAACTCAAACGTGGCGTCTGACGCCCGAGGACGCGCGTACAGCAGGGCCCACTCTCCCCCAAAATATAGGCACAAAAAGCCGCTCATAAGTAATTCACCTGTTTAAGCGGATGAAAATAATGGCCGACTACCAATTTCAGTTGTGCTTACTCGTGAAAAAGGTCGGTGAAATGAGATAATGGAATTAAGATAATAGATTTTAGTGCGCTTGCTTATTTGAACTTTCATTACAGTAAAGTGAGTTAAACTTTAATTTAGGTTTTCACATAATTCTTCCGACCCTTACGTGTTTGTTGGTACTAAGGTTGGTAATAAAGTAAATGAAAATACGTATAAAGGCAATCATGAGGTTTATAAATTAAATCTTGTTTAACTCGAATGCAATTTACAACGACAAAAATATAATCATAAATAATGGTTTTAAAAGTAATGGTTGTTTCGGTGATTTATTGCACATGCATCTGAAAAAATGTGTACAGGTTTACGAATATGAAACGACTAACCTATTTTACATGAGTGCTTAAGAGTGTAGTCTTTTCAATAATTTCGGAACATGCTCTCATAATTTTGAAGTCGGATGTATATTATGGACATAAAGTACAGCATTAAAGCCGTTGAGGCCTTTTATAATGGCGTCGATAGAGTGGCCGGGGAATATGACTCACTCAATTTACCGCACACATTTATAGTGGCTTGCTATTGTTTCCAGTTCACTGATAATATACATGTAATATCCCTTACATATTATTATGTATAATAGTGTTACTAAAGAGTAAACAAAAAAACCATTAATATAAACACAAAAATAATACAAACTATTGTTTTTCAACGTATGTTATTTTTAGACAATACATTCTGTTTGCTATTTTTGCTATTCGAAAACAAATAAATGATGTAGCTGTCGATTAAATTGTTTTAACGTCAAAGCATGATAAAGTAATCGTTTGACAGAAATAAATGATTGCTTGTTGTTTGATGTCTATATTTGTTCGTTTGTTTATTGTTTTATTACTCTATTATTATTTATTATTTCAATAGAAATGTGTAAGTCTAAGTTTTGCTCGAGGGTTTCTTTACAGGAATTCCCAAGATATAAATGATTACGTTTATTTCTTTGGGAACTCAGCAGACTGTTTTTTCAAAGTGCATAGTATGAAACAATGTTGTTTCTTGAATAATAACTGAGACGGTAGTCTAGGTTTTAATACCGCGGCCGCCGCAAGATTTGCCATTAATTATTTAGTATTGTGGTTTGGATCGCCGATCTCTGTAGTCTGCTGACAACTGTTTTTGCCATATTCTCCTAAATAGTGTAGGTGGAGACTAATCAAAACTATACACATTTTTATCTAGCAACTAATTTTTTACACATATATGATACGATGAAAAATGTAACAGGTAAAGTGTTTACGATCATTAACTTTATTAAAACAACACTAAACATTACTTATACAAAACTGAAATACTGTAACGAAAAAAATCTAAAAGAGTAAAAAAATATGAACTGATTTCTAGCTGTTATAATCTAATCGATACGTCAAAATCGCTTCCTTAATACAATCAACAACAATACAAAGTGTAACACTAAAACAGCAATACTAACACAGATTACAATTAAACGTTTGTTTAAATATTTACCGAACATTTTATCAAAGTGTCCGCTAGCTGTGTAGCCTAGTTGCGGCGAGGTCTGAACGAAAGCTTAAGCGGTCACTTGCATCGCCTCGCTGCACTCAAAAACGAACAGTTAAACGCTCGCAAATAAACAGACTTACAGACGTTGCTATTATATTTATTCCTACTGTGGTATTATGTTACGACTCTCTTCTCTGTTGCCGGATTTGTGTGTTGTTTTATTTGAACTTTATTATTCTATCAACATTTCTGTAACTTATAAGGAAGGACTGTTGATTTTTTAAACTTGCGACTGCTTTTCAGACCTAATTATATCGCCTTATGTCTTATTAAACCGTATAAAAACAGCGGTAAATAAAATAAGAGTGTGTGATAACTTAAGGGCTTTATAGTAGACAGTAAACTCTTAACTTTAAATAAATATGCACACGATATCACGTACATAAACACCGGTAACAGTGAAGAAATAATTGATTATGATGACTTAAAACATCGTAAAATAAAATAAGTACTGACAGCATTTTAGTAGCCGCACTGAAACGTTTCACTCTACATTTATAAGGATTTCTAGTTTCTCACACCAATTAATTACCACTTTAAACTTCACAAAAGTGGGAAACTAAACGACCGCTCAAATTGCTTAAATCTTTCACGGCAACAATAGGAGGACAGTAATTGTTAAAGAGCTTCGCACAGTGAGCAAGGTGCGGTACAGCGCGTCGCTGGAACAATGGCCGGGGCGTCGGGCGGGCTCGCGCGGCGGCCCATGTCTTTGAAACGTACGAAATTGGTCCGCGAAGCAGTCCCGAGTGCTACGTTGGCGTTGCAACGGTTTTGTGTGCGGCGCCCCTAAGCGCTTAAATCGCGATCATTTTAGTTGCATATTCTCAATTATTGTCGGCTCCCGACGACTTGCGGGACTTTGGGAGCGAAGCCTGAGCTCCTTAATTGCAGCGACGCTACCGCCTCGTGATATAAATTGAGACACCACAATCAAGATGGAATTAAATTCCAGTATCGGTGTTTTCGTCGAGTTGATTGTCAAAATACAATTATTTGCTGCAGTACAATCTTGTTTGGAAGTGTTATTGTTGCTTCCACTGTTCTGTCTATATTAGTTTAATAAATAATTATGTGAGAGTTTAAGAAACAGAATCAATATAGTGTTAATGTGCACTTACGTCTAATCTACTACACTACTTTCATTACGACTGCGATTTCTTTTCCTCGATAAATAAATGATTCGGTGGAAATACGCCGAAACAATGAAAGCGCCACCTAACGGGCTGATTACACAACGTTATTGTGGTTTTAAAAGTACAATTAAGAGCGAAACTTATCGCAGTCGGTCAGGGTTAACCTTTTGTGTACCAAGTTATTATGTGCTAGCCGGAGTATTTAGTTGCTATTTTTTGCCTATTAGTGGTTTTCCGATTTTCTATAGAATTTCATACTATTGTAGGTAGTCTGGTAAAAATGTAATCACCCGACTCATCTTTTAATTTTGCAACTGAAAAAGAATATTTTGGCGTCAAAATGAAATTTAATTAATCACAAACACCTTATAAAATGTAGGTTTACGACATAGTATTAATAAATAATAATCGGCACATAGACCTGAATATTCGAATAAACCATCAAATATCAAATGTAATGTGAGTTTCCCGATACTTCGTTATCGTCAAAATTGTTTCAAACACAAAACATGTCGTTACACAACTTCTCTGTTTTAAGATATCACTTCTGTATAAACTCGAGCCACCTAAAGCGATACGTCTGCCATTAGGTAACGCTGCGCGTAAACTTCACGATATTTGAGTTCAACTTAAGGATTTTGTTCGCTTTATGTAAACGAACTCGCGAATAAGAGTCGACGTTATAAAGTTTACGTAAGGCGCTAAACACCCGCTGTATATAAACAAAATAAACGAGTTTCGGAATTTAATAGCTTGAAGAATTTGAGAGCAGAAAACTAGAAAGTTGTTTGACTAACTTCTGTCTAAAAATGTTGGAGTACGTTTCACGCAAAATTAAATAATTTTGTTTAAATTAATTGCTTTCGTTTCGATTCACAATTAATTGTTGAATTGGAATCGACAATTACTAGGAATTTTACGCATTTGGCCATCGCAGCAAATTTTGGATTTACAATCATTGAAACTAGAAATACACGTATAATGAAGTTTTACTGTAATGTTAAATAACCACTTTCAATATTCTAGAACTGTGTGCAACCTGGGAATCAAAATCACAATTTCAGCTGTCTAACTGCTAGCTGCATTTACTATTCAAAACAAAGGGTGTGCCTAGTGTTTACTTAGAGGCACATTTAATAGCGCTATACCATTACTAACACATTAAACTATCAATGTAACAATTAACGCTACGCTATTATTACACCTATCTAACTTTCCCCTACAAGTTATAAAAATTTCAGCTCCCCTTAAACGTACAAAGTGTATTGGATAGGCTAGTGCATTATCCGTGGCATGTACGATAGCCGCTTTTGAAGGAAATAGCGCGCCTATGGAGGAGGCCAGTATTTCCGACAAGGGGGAGAGGGGGGCAGGAGTGGGGGCTTTAGACGGCCATTGCCGCTAATCGAGCCAGTAAAACGGAGTATCTGATTTCTTTGAATTTTATTGCAACTTATTCCACGAAAATGTTAGTATTCATTTACAACTCGCGTTACTCGGTTTCTGTTGTAAACGGAAGATATTAATTTTGATTGTTTTTGGTTTTGTGTAAATAAAATTTAAGTACGAGTTAATTTTATATTTATAGCGTAACACCACGCGGATTTTATTGGTTTACAAGGATTTTATTGGGTTTAAAATTTACGACCGAAATCCCAATACCAAGCAATCTATATATATAAAAGAAAGTCGTGTTAGTTACACCATTTATAACTAAAGAACGGCTGGACCGATATGGCTGAAAATTGGTGGGGAGGTAGCTTAGAGCCAGGAGACGGACATAGGATACTTTTGTACATTTAAAAAAAAAAAAAACAATTAGGTAGTAGGTAGGTAGGTAGTAGGTAGGTAGGTAGTAGGTAGGTAGGTAGTAGGTAGGTAGGTAGTAGGTAGGTAGTAGGTAGGTAGTAGGTAGGTAGGTAGGTAGGTAGTAGGTAGGTAGGTAGTAGGTAGGTAGGTAGTAGGTAGTAGGTAGGTAGGTAGTAGGTAGGTAGTAGGTAGGTAGTAGGTAGGTAGGTAGTAGGTAGGTAGGTAGGTAGTAGGTAGGTAGTAGGTAGGTAGTAGGTAGGTAGTAGGTAGGTAGTAGGTAGGTAGTAGGTAGGTAGTAGGTAGGTAGTAGGTAGGTAGTAGGTAGGTAGTAGGTAGGTAGTAGGTAGGTAGTAGGTAGGTAGTAGGTAGGTAGTAGGTAGGTAGTAGGTAGGTAGTAGGTAGGTAGTAGGTAGGTAGTAGGTAGGTAGTAGGTAGGTAGTAGGTAGGTAGTAGGTAGGTAGTAGGTAGGTAGTAGGTAGGTAGTAGGTAGGTAGTAGGTAGGTAGTAGGTAGGTAGTAGGTAGGTAGTAGGTAGGTAGTAGGTAGGTAGTAGGTAGGTAGTAGGTAGGTAGTAGGTAGGTAGTAGGTAGGTAGTAGGTAGAAAAAATTGCATTGCAACGCATGCCGGGTACAGCTAGTTAAATATAAAATGAAGAGAAATTCGTGGTATTAAAATGTATCGCTACCAACAATCCAGTGCTTTCCGTACATTTAATAGTTTACAGCGGGGAGCTAACACCAGCACCAGCCACGGCACAGGTTTTCGATTCAACACCAATTTAAATTACTAATGTACTAACACAAGTGAAGGCTGTATACATACCGCCGTGTGCATGTGTGTGTGTAATAGCCTCGCCACGATGAAGGCATCCATCAAATGGCGTGAACCGTAGAAAGCTACTGTCGACCACTTATCAGATTTGGCCCTATTTGTTCGCCTACTTATAAGTCATTTCCGCAAATCGATTTGTTTTCTTGAATACTTTATGCTCGATATTGATGTTCGGTAGTGGGTGGGTTGACGTGGCCTATTTGTGCGATAGCCATTGCAAGAACCATGTTGAAAGCAATTTTCATTTTATAACGACTTTACTTCTTTCCGTATATTGGTTAAAGGGTAATCATTTCATGCCTACGTGAACGTTGTTAATCTTAATGGCAGTAACGAGCAGACTGTCTATCAGTTTGCTAAATAGAAAACAAATAAACAGACATACAGGACCTCACTCTGTATTTTGGTAAATTATATGAATTGTATTATAATAATGTCGACATAGGTGCGTAACAAAATGTAACAAAAGAGAAAGTACTGACGATATAACAATATACGATAAAATCAACTAGCTTGTTAATTCGAGCAAAATGTGGGCACGCCTTTGTAACCGTAACCGTTTTAATGTTCATATAAACAATATAACGTTAAGATTTCCGCTGTATTTAACAACCAAATATACACAAATAGGTATATAAAATACCCGTAAAACGTAGAGCACCCAACAAAAAAGCGCTATCGAGCCAAATATTTACACGAAATAGGTACTCGAGAATTCAAGGGTTGAGTACAAAATCCGTGCTCATTAAAAACTTTTCAACGCTTAATGAAAATCTTATTGAACCGGGTACGAGTGCATCGGGCCTCCCCTCTCGCCCCCGCCGGGGAGAGCCGCCTGAAATGGCCCGGCTAAGTGTATTACAGTCGGATCGCTGCCTTTCATTCGACACATCAAAGAAGATCCCGTTCGTTCGCAACTAAATCGAATCAGCACAGCTTTGTTTCTAGACTCCAGTAGGTAAATTTGCAAAGGGATGGGCTCGATATTGAGAGATTACTGCCTTTCAAGTCGCTCTAGGCCGTTTGATTCGTAAGGTTAGAGTTACGTAAGGACCGAGTATGGGGGACATATTGCTACACAGAAATAGTTTGAAACGATCATTATTTTAATTCACTTTTATTTTAAAACTCTAAAACTTTTATAATAAGTACTTATAAAATAACGTGAAATATGAATAGTCAAACGTGCACGAAACGAACAATGATTTATAAAATTCTAGTCGCAAACATGAAGAAAGCGTCTCACAAATTACTTACAACCGGCACCAGTAAAAGAGCTGCGAACTTAATATAGAAGTTCAATAATAGTTACATTTAATATTTCTCGAATGACTCCCATTTGACCCGTTTCTTACAACTAGAACAAACTCAGGCGCTTTAAAAATAAAACCTCTGGAATTTATCGAGCTAAAAATTCGAAGTCGGATCGGTCGGTGGGACCGCGGGTAGCATAGCAGGCAATAAAGCAGGCAGGGTTAATTTCAGCGTCGCGTTGGCATCCGCACTGGCGTTAAAAACTAAACCAATATACTTCTTAAAATTACGCTCGCGCTGCCGCCTGGTTACGTAAGCGAACGTGACCCACGGAGATTTTGGCAAACGGCCGGCGACGGGTTAAGATGTACATTGACACGGATTTTTAAACTTCCACTCTAGGTACATTTTGGCAGTATGGCGTCCACAGGGGACCTGTCCCCTGAGTACGAATTGGTGCTATATTTACTGCCATAAAAATTGGAAAGCCGACGGTCTTTAGTATCGTAATAAGCCTGTAATCTTTGCAAGCGATGCCAAATAGCCTTAAACGGTAAAATACAATGAGATTTCGAATGCACCGAAAACCACTACTGTTAAAATTCTGCTCATTCACGAATACATTACAACTTACAAGCGCATAACTGCATGGTAATAGAACGATAAGTTAACACTAAAAATATCCCATCAATTAAACCGAATCTAATACTTCCGCTCCAAAAGTCCAGTTCAAACGCGTTTCCTATTCGATCCGAAATTGTTTTCGCAATCGGCGCGGGCCTGGCGAGTTTCCCAGTGGCTACGTGTCTCGCGTGCAGATGGACGCAGCGCTGCCTAACCAATAGTCCGACCGGCCGCCTTCTGCGGAGCTCTGCGGAAGCGGTCCCTTGCCAACTTGTCCTTATAACATCTCGACTACCTTCCACATTTCAATATATTTAATTCCCATAGTTTTGATAACGATTGGGAATTTTCATAACCGTGATTTTTTTTGTTTTATATATCGATTTTTAATTCAACATTATACTAGTTTCAGAACTAGTTCTGAAATACGGTTCGTTAAACTTTAAATAGTCATTAAAAATATAAGGACAATGGAATGTTAATCTTATTTGCACTTTAATCCCCTCTATCCCCAACCTAATATTTTGTCACTTACGGATTTAGACACGGTCTTAACGAAACAGAATTGAATCCAACGATTCAATTTGATGGCAGTTATTCTTGGAAGTTCAAAATAGCCGCGACAGCAGCGGTTTCAGTCTCCCGGTATAAGTCTATTATTATTTTGTCTTTGGTTATTTACTGACTGTAAAGGCAATATTAGTTATTGAATGTATATCGTGATGATTGCTTAAAAGATAAATAATGTCTCTTTATGGACTTTGATATGCAGACATGAAAAAAATATATTAGATAATATATAGTTCAAGCTTCCACATATTACTTCAACAGAGTTACATAAATTTGATTGTTGCTGATGCGTTGCAACTTATCCTTTTCTCTAACTACGTAAGCAACGAAAACATTGCTCAAATATTACTCCATTATATGTCATGCGTATACAAATAATTACATTGTATAAGTTGATAGTGCAATTATTGTACAAAGGCTTTTGCCCAGCAGTGAGCTACAGTGGGGTAAGGTTGCATTGCGGGCAGGAATAGGAGTGCTATGCTAAGCTATACTAAGTACGTGTACTTGGTATGCAATTAATTTAACTTACTTATTATTTTCACGCCTAAAATATACCTGAAAGAATCGAAACACTGGAATTACAAACTAACAATGATTATGAAATAAAATTGTGGATTGCTTTGAATTATCTTACATTGAAGAGTCCACAAAAATGGGTACTGTCAAGCCGTCTTAGTGGTCTTTTTAGTATTATGTTTTTGGTATAGGTATGTAAGCATTTGTGTAACATGACGATTAGCTCTAGCTTCCACGATAAGGTTTGCCTGCTTGCCAGTTTGATTACAACCACTGCACGTAACACGTATGTTTATGGCTTCCAGATATTTGTTTCTGGGATTTAAAAAAAACTGCAAAAATGGGAAAATCTGTTCTATTTTCAAGGGGTTCTTAAGTTTAATACCGATAATGAAACGCCTTAAATTTTAACTAGCTGCAGCGTTTCAGAAAAATAAACCTCTTTTAATAAAATGTCTAGTCAGTTATGCGGGACGCACGTGGCCAGATATCGCAAAAGATAGACAGGTTTGGAGGACGGAGGGGGAGGCCTTTGCCCAGCAGTGGGATCTAATTTAGGCTACAAAAAAAAAATGTATGGTTAAGTTGAGAACCTTGAAAGATAAAAATAGATACTTAATCGCCGCTAGGAAAGGCTTAAAAAGTTTTATTACGTATTTATACTCCAACAAATGTATCACGACAACTTAACCGCGAACAGTTTGTTAGTGCACTTACAAACTATTATGAACTAGTTTTAACCCATTTTCTAGGATTGATATCTTGATTGCGACCTGCGTGGAAAACTCCAGGTGCTTTTGATGTACTTTACGATTTCTTTCAGCAGTAAACCTGCATGGAAACTTTAGTAAAACAACGAACGTTTGTACTCAGATAAAGCTAGATTTCTAATTTAAAGAAAATTCTTTCTATATTCTAGAGAATCTAGATATTAATGTTCGGCTATTTAGGAAAGAGGATCGTTTTCAGTAATAACACCTGGATGAATTCGGATCTTGAGAGCTTGGATTTTATAAAAATCTTTCTCGTGAATTAAATAAAAAGATCTTGACCTAACCTCAATTTGTTTTCAATTGTTTTAAGCCTATTAAAATTTCTGTAAATACTGTTTTTCAAATAATATTTATAATAAATATTTAATGAATACCAAACTAAAAAGTTTTGTAAAATAAAAAATAAGTTTTCTACAAACCATATAGATCTACATTTTATCGAAAATAAATCAAGTATGCGACGAGTACTAAGTGAAAACCCTAAACTTAAACAGATTCGTGTAAACGGTACATCACTAATCGCGTGCACCAAATGCATAAACATGGGCGTGTTAAGACGAGACTCGTCTTAATTTCGTTATCTATGCAGTTTCCGAGTTGCCCTATTATTTTCGAGCTGACAACGTCACGTCTAAATTCGCAGACTCTAAACTTGCAAGATGTTTAATAATTTCCTGTTTATTAGATAACTGCTTTTCGGGATCCACAAGGTTTATTTATACCGCTTTTATACTAAATCTTCTGTTCAGGTTTCAAGTTTAATATAAGGTGTTCCAATACTGAAAACTTTTCTCGACAATTGGAATTAGCGATGCAATTAAATGTCGGTATTTTCCGCTTGCACCTCCAAGCTACCACTGATCTAAAACAAAACAATGTACTACACGAATTCGATAAAAACAAGTCGTAAATTACTTGTTTTTTTTAGTGCTACGGTTTATTCCAGTCAATTAACTTTTACAAGCGCATCTTTTTTGTACCGTGCTACGTCGTAGCGCCGTAGCCCCGTAGAACGTAGTACCGTAGCATCCTTGTAGGTCGGCTACAATGTTCTTTTAAATAAATATTGGTTAGCAGATCAGCGTCTTTGTGTTAATGTATTGTTTTAATTCTGTTTTAGTTCTTAAGAATAATGTACTTCACTATTATTACGAGCTTATATACAGTCCTAACCTATTAGCCAATCCTAATCGTTAGAATGTCAAATTCTAATGAGGTACTTTAGATTAATAGTGCTAGTAAATGCACAAATCGTAACAAAAACCGCTTGTAACCAGTTCGCTAATGAAGCGGTCAAATACCCAACAAATTGGAACGAAATCGCTAGCACAACACCCCGTATAAAATAAACAACCAGCAACAAAACAACAAACACAAAAATTTAAGAATAAATAAAAACCCGTTTGCTCTGTACGCGACGTTCGTGCGAAATATCGTCGCGAGGGAAGACAATAAAAAAAAAATGAACAGCGGAAAGTAACTGCACACAGATGGCGCCACCGCGGAAATATATTAAGTAAATTTAAAAAACGTATTCCCGAACGCGAGGCGAGCAATGGCGCGTGTAAAATTTACTATTGCGCTTTTTGAGATCAGTTGCCGCGCGGCGTGCGAGGAATCGTAATACTGTGAACTGCGAACTGCGAAGTAGCACCTTGGTAGCATTGTGAGGTACAGAGACTTGGTTTACGGTGACACAGAGCTGCGGTTTTTGTAACGTGAGGTGTGACATATGTTTAAGGGATGTGAGAGGCTTGAGAGCCTGTTTGAATGTGTTACTTTTGGGGGAATATGAATACAGGTAGTAGGAAGAATTTTGTGACACCTTAAAAGGGAATTAAGCATAGATTTGAGAACAAGAAGAGGAGGAATTATGAGTAGGTACTTAGAATGAAATTATGTAGTTTGAAATTAATGTTCCGAATTTCGATCAAAACGGAGTGTTGATTGCTGGTTTTTCATTTAGGTAGGTTTATTTAATTTGCCAACTTTCTACCACCGAAAAATGGAGTCCTAAATAAATTTTAGTTTTTTAGTTCAGTTCTTTGAATTTTCAATTCTACGTCCAATAGGAATATTATCTACCTTTTATTTTCACTAAATAAATTAAAGGAAGTATGTGTTCTATGTAAAGGCATTAGGCGCACAAAAATCGAAAACAGAAATCACATTCCAACTCCACTCGTGCTGGAAATTCCCAATCGGAATTTATTCCTATAAGTTTCGGTTGAAAATGTTATTGAAAATTGAATTCTCTATTTAAGCACCAATTATGGCAGAGCTTGGTCGGGCGTCGGATAGCGAAACTCAACTCAATCGTAATTATTTCCCTCTCGGAAGAAAACTTGAAACGCGCGTTAATTGTGGCCAAGGTAGAGAACTCTTTAGGCTCAACGTGAAGGGGACGACACGAGATCGCCACGACTTATTTACGTGTCAATGGTTTTATTCTAAGACCTTATATACCATCCTAACATTTGTGACAGTCATGTAGTAATTTTTTTTAAATGTATTTGTCTCATTTTGCGCAAAGAATTTATTGCAAATTGTAATCGAATGACGTGATGTTTTTAAAAATGTATTAAATTAAATAAACCATTAAATAAAAACATCTGAGCAAACAGACACTGCAGTAAAATCATTTATTTTCAAACGCTAAAAAGCAAATACAATAACCGGAGTGCATGTGCATGCATTTAATGTAATTAATATCTCCACGTATCCCGCATCGTACCGTATGTATTTCAATACTAAATTAATTTTTGGTCCATTTGTTGAAAAAGAGTAACAGATTTTTCATATGATTTGTTTGTAAATTGATTATTCGACGTACTAAAAAAATAATAAGATATGAAATAAAGTCGTAGCGCGTCTCGTCAAGTGTAAGTCGTCGTTGAGCGTGGACAAGCAGGAGGTGTGACGTCATTAGCAATCTGCCACGTCTCTGTGCTCGCGGCAAATTGGAGCAATTATAATGTACAGTTTGTTTTGTTACAAACCATCCCCTCGGAACAGTCGTGTAATTTGACGACTAGCAATTTTAAACGACATTCTATTAAAACGATCAAAAACATCTTCCATTTTAATAGTGTCCAACAGTTTTTCCGTTTCTTTTCGAGCATTGTTGAATTTATTTGCGCTTAGGATAAATTGCTTCTGATTTTTAATTGACGTTTCAGACACTAGAAGCAGAATTGATTCGTCGTAGATAAAGACATCATTAAATCTATTTCCCTAAATAAATACATGAGAGTTGACGTCGGAAGCTGAAACAAATACGTATAATCTATGGCTCGAAGGATTGGCCGAAGCAGGGCTGGGGCCTAAAGCCAGTTAATTAGCAGAAAACTTTGCAGTCATCTCCCGTACGGTCACGAAAAAAAGGGAACAATTCCCAAGTCCGACGATTGTCTAACCAGTGTATGTAATGAACGGATTAAGGATAAGTATCTACATATGTAAGCTCTACGTAATGGACAGACCGAAGGACGGACTTTTATACGATTTGTTTTATTACTTGGAAAAGATAAAAGTTTGTGTGAATAACTTTATTTTTCTAACTTGATACCTTTAGTGGAGGATACGATGTGGAAATATTATATAGTAAGTGGAATATTCAAGTTTCATTAAATTATTTATAAAAAGTTTCAGACGGCAACAAGGAGTTTTGAGCAAAAAAACAAATGTTAAGACATTTATCACTACATAAATTTAATAACATAAAGAATAATTATAAAGCTACAGTTGTCATATTAGATTGTTTATTGTAAACCATGTAACCTTAAGTTTCGAATTATTTTGCCTTGAGGTTAACTTCCTTTTTAAAGGACATGTGTATTTTAACATTTCCAGTTGCTCCAGTAAACAAATTAATTTTATATCCTTCGGCAACAGTATGAATAAGTAAACATAAGGTTTTCCTCTTTATATGAATAATAGAAAGCATGATTATACTTAAGAACTCATAATATTTTACATATGTTGTTTTTTCAAGGGACTGTATTATCTAACTAAATGAGTTTTGAAGGCTAGATGGGTGGTTGTTTTATGTAAAAGATGTAATCATATTTTCCTATTCTGTTGAGCCTTTGAATCGCTTCCAACGAAGTTTAAATGTTTTGTTTATGTTTTTACGTAAATTAATTATTCCCAGTCAACGTGAAAAACATTTACTTAAAGCAAAATATACTAATTCAATCTGCAACGAGTATGAATTCCAAAGACAGAATGCCTATGTACAGGGCCTCAGTAATCATTCATACACTAGACGTCATTGCTAGCTATCATTTGAGTGCCACACAGTTCATTTAATAACCTAAAACCACACATTTTTCATCCAGTAATTGAATATAAGCTATCTTCGTAATGAAGATGAAATTCTCCGTAAACTATTCGAGAAGATGTCAATTACTTGAGTTTCAAATTAAACCGCTGGTATCGGCCACATAATACGTCGAAATGGCGCCATCTTTGAACCGGCAAGCAAAGCAGCGCTATGGAGCAGCCTTGTTTAAAACGATTCTAATCGTTTATATAAGAATTATTAAAACTAAGGAGAGGATATACGGATACTTTTTTTTTGCATACAATTTTATGTAATATTATAGCTGCAACATTTATTGATTGCTTTGATTTATTATCAGATAACAGATTTAGTTATTTGTGAAACATTTAAACTGGTATAAATATATAGGACTTACATTACTTTTCCCTTAAATTAAATATCTAATTGTTGTTCGTATCTTTTTAAACGAGGAGTCTAATAAAATATGCTGTATTTAATTTACGTAGCCATAGAATAAAGATGTCTGACTACAATTTTCAGCAAAACACTTGCTCACAAGTCCACAAGTTTTAAATTGCGTACAGCAAAATAGTTTATATAAAATAGGTAGCTTCACAAAATAGGCCATAATGAACTGTATACGTACTATACTTAATTAATTAATTTAAACAATTCGCCGTACACCGTAATAAAGGAAGTTACGTAGCGGAAACTTGAGTTTTTTTAATTTCCTACAAAAATGTCGACGCTGCTTTCAGAGATCCGTATTTGTAAATGTTTGTATGTTTTCCTGATGGCTTTCATAATATTACATTTTGTGTTAGTTTATAACTTTAATTAAATGCTGTAATTACGTAAGCTTGAGGGAAAATTTCTGAGAAGTTTGTGTTTGTAATGTATGAAAATGGTAATTTTAATGGCGTTTGCTTTTGAATTTTAAATAAATTTTTCAAAGATCAGTTTCTTATTTAAACTAAGTAACTAATCTGCAGGACAATATTTGCATAGCCTTTACAAGTTTATAACTTGTAGATTTTTAAACTTTCTTAATAAATCAATTGTTTTTATTTATTATCCAAGTCTGTCTCGTGAACTAAGTAGATTAGGCCAACAAAATCTAAGTTTTACAAAACAAGCTACAAAGACCAACCAAAATAACATTTTAACGAATCGCACTCGCCTTTCTCTTTTTCTAAGCAATAAAAACTTTAAGCATTTTACGTTGAAGAGTACTTTCAGACGAAACAAAGAAAGATATATAGTTTACTGCAAGTTGGAAAGAGATAGCATCGAGATGAGAAACAATAAAATAAATAGCAACGGTTGAGGTGGGCTGTATACATCATACAATGTTACACTTTATATGAACTTAGTTTAAAAGCCTTTTTTTTTCAGACTGTAAGTACCCACATTTAATTAAAACTGAAGAGAACTTATCAGTAACACAATAATAATTTGTTTTTCGCTAATTTATTTAATTCAATACTTTGTAAACTATAGGTGTAATTATTTACAAAAAATGCGATTGGAAATATATTTGTATACGTAATATCAAGAATAAAGTACCATCGCTATTACAAAAGTAGGTGAAGATTCCCAGAATAGCACAAACCAGTTAAACGTTCTGAAATATGAAACAATATTGGAGTTTCCCATTTAAAATATAATTGGAAATCAAACTTCGAACATAACCGAGTAGATGCGAGTTGAATTGCCTCTGCGTCTAATTACTCGGAGATACCAACCAATAGAAGATACCTATTTACAGCGATACCAACTGAATGATAATATTATTTTATACAAGTTCAAAACGAAGTTATCGCGTTGCCCCGGGCGCCCGCAGTCGCAAGATAAACTGAAATTTCTCATTCCGACACAATAAAGTTTCACGAGTATTTTTTTCTCCGCCAAATATTTCAAAATACTTTTCTATTTGCTTTCGGATTTTGCTAGGGAGTTTTACAAATTGTTTCGATGTGACTCCCCGAGAATAACGGGTGGACGGATTGATCAGCGGAATGAAATTCAGATGAGTTTCGCGATTGGGAACTTGTGAGGAATTCTTTTTTTTTGTTTTGCATGGAGGGACATTTCGGTGTTTCGTTACAGCTGAAGTAACGGCCGAGTTGTGTTCTGTTTCTTTTATATTAAAATAGTAAATAAAGCTTGGATTATGTAACAGCAGTCGGAGAACTCATAACGAAGCTGCTACAAAGGGACTTGACTTTGAATGAGTTCTTTAATATATTTTGAGCATACGTAATTATGTTTCCAATAAAGAGCGTCTTTATATTTTAGCACGTTAAATAAATATCAACTACTCAAGATTAAAACACAATATTGTCAAAAATTTAAGAAAAATAATACCATAACACTGATAAAAATATATGTATAGCCAGTGAAGAAAGAAGGAAGTCAGAAAAAAAGGATAAATATTCTCAGCAAATATCCAATACGCATCCATAAAAACACATCTATTTATACAAGCATATCTTCTTATGCCGAATCCTAAAAAAATATCAATATAGAAAAAAACGGTCGAACATTAAACATGGAGCCGGATATAAGCTGATCGAGAGCGATGCCCAGCCCTAGAGGATAACAGATATTCACAAATTATAAGTGGGCGTACGGCAAACGACTCCTTTGGCGATCATAATAATATCTTCGAGCGAAAAATGGCGCGAGCGCGGCCTGGGAGCTGCGGAACCGCGGCGTAAGATATAGGCGATTGATTTGATCTTCATCTCAAGAAATGAAAGATCAAAGACGAATGTTATTGTGTTTTTTTTTTACGAATACTGTACCTATAAGAGAGTTTGAGGATGGTCCCTTATTATATGGTATATGTTTTTCACATAAGGGTGACAAAGAAAAAAGCATGGCAGTTAAACTATCAGTTTTACACATATACTTAAAAAAAATGGAGCTTTCCGACTAAATATAAAATTCAAAAACGAAATGACTGACATAAGTCAACCGTTTACCTCCACTTTATAATTTTCGATGCAAAGTATAGCATTATCAAAAGCCTGAGGTTTGAAGGGTTGACGTTACATGGGATACCACATGTGGACTTAAATATTGTAGTAGGGGCCGACCGCTGATATTGTAGACATTGGCGTCCAAGGGTTAAGATATTCCTGTCAATTTTACGCAAGATTAGATAGACTAACTGACTTTTTGCTTCTACTGTGATAGGATTGCGATTCAGTCGCTTTATTTAAGCTTTATTTTACTTGTGTTAGTACAATCGCGATTCTGTCGCTTACCCGCGCAGTAGCTTGAGCAATGAAGTTGTGACGCGCACCAAGAATTCGAAATTTCTCGACAAACGAGCGCCTGAGTTGCGTCATAAAGCTGTAATGTGTAATTTTTATTTACTGTAGACTGAAATTAAAACAGCTATTTAAATTGGGTCATATTTTCGAGTTTCGTTTTAATGCTTTGTAAAATCTGACAATATTTATTAAACATCTATTTTGTTGTCCAAGTTTTATAAACACATGCCATGCGTTATAATCAATGTGTTTATGTATTTCGTAAAATACATTAATACAATCTTTTAACTTAATCCACATGTAGAGAGTGAGAGAAAATCTGTAGAACTAAATTTCTTGCGAGATCTTAAACAAGACGAGTGTACATTTTTCTATTCTATAGTTTACTTTAATGTTTGAACGGAGCCTTCGATGTATGTGATCCACTGGGATTCGAACTGATTACCGTTCACTGCGGGGCAACGCTCTGAGTCAATAGTGATACAGCACAATGCTGTTTATAATTTAAGGGGTTCGGAACAATAAGGCATTGTTCAAAGTCCCGGGTTTTAGGGGAGACAATCAATGTATAGTGTAGTAAAGTTTTTGATAGACTTTGTTCTTAGTTTGTCTCGTGTTCGTCCTTAGTTATAATCAAGTGTCTAAACACTCCAATAGGTCTCTTTTTATCTGGTTCATTTCCTAATTTTACGTAACAATTTGCTGTATAGCGTTACGTTATTGAGTAGGCACATATAAGGAGATACACTCAAATTCAGGATGAAACCAATATCATAGAAATTTTCCATAATAACAAATAGTTATCCAAAGTAAACATACAAACAACTAAGTAAATATCCTTGTAATCGCAAGGGATCAGTTATAAGGATCCCAGAACTCAATTTAAAGGACACCTCGAAGTTAGATGACGTCAGAGATCGCCAACACTCGTCACAAGGAATGATGGTCGATCACGATTTGCATAAGAAAGGTATAATAATAATCCTAAAATTTTATAAGGTGAGATAACCATGGAGTTTATCTTAATTGTTAGAATTTTTATGAGCACGAATTTTTGTTGCGTTGAATATTAAAAAGAATTTCGTACGACACTTTTGTTCAGCAAGGCGTTGGACAAGGTAATGAAAAAAAAAATCACTTACTTTGAATAATGTATTAGAATCCTACCTAACAACGAATCCTTTCAATTCCAAAACTTGCGCTGATTTAGCTAAAATTTAATAACAAAACGCTGACAATAACAAAGTAATTTTTCATCCGCCTAAAAAAAATGGTTTCAAAACACCGTCACTATAAAACGAAGACTCAGTGAACCATTGTCACGTACAACAAAAGGAAATTCCGTGACGTCAAGTATCACCAGTTTAAAATGATAAAAATAATGCAAATTCACTCCTGCGCCTTTTCCGTGATATAATGCCCGATCGTTACTAAGATAACTGAGTTTTTCCGTTAAATCGCGCCTCTTCAGTAGTTAACGACAGTGTCCTTCGTTAAACGGGAAGTGATTCAGGTAGTCGTTTGTGTTTGAGTGCTCTTTTTCATTTGTAAAAGTATTTTAGAGCGTCTTCGCGATGAGTTTTTGTATTGTTATTGTTAGATTTAAGGTATCTGATGGGCTGGATGCTTGATGTTGGTTGTAACCCCCTGCTTGCGAGATGCGATCTTCATTTTACTTATTGTTTTGTTTTTCTAAGCACGGTAAGTAATGTTTCTTTTGTTTTTACCACAAAGAACAACTGTAAAAGTGTCTTGTCTTCACCACTTCGATTTCTGTTTGCAAACACGTGTAGGCACTTGCCCTATTTATTCACGTTCCATCCCCATTTGAGATATTGTAGTCCAAGTTTATAATAAGTAAAGTGCTTGTAATGTTAGTAGATCAATACAAACACTGAACAATAGCGTATTTACTTATAATATTGATACCATTAATCTTGCACAAACATCGCCGGGTATCTAAGAGCTGTGTTGGCGAACTTCGTACCCTTATTATTTAAGATGTTTACAAGAAAGTGTGTTTTTGTTATTTTTAGATTTATGTACTTAAATGTTTTTTTATTCATGATAATACGTTACGTCGAGTCAAAATGACAATATAGGATCCAAACTCAGAAGCCATTTGTTTTCCTTCGAATCAATGATAAAATAGTCGGTTAAACAGTAACTAATCGATATAATTTCGATACCAACATAAAAAAACTGGCCAAGTGCGAGTCGGACTCGCGCACGAAGGGTTCCGTACAACCGTCGTATGAGAGCCCCCTTAAATATTCATTGTATGTGGTTTTTAGTATTTGTTGTTATAACGGCAACAGAAATACATTATTTGTGAAAATTTCAGCTTTCTAGCTATCACGGTTTATGAGATACAGCCTGGAGACAGACAGACGGACAGACAGACAGCGGAGTCTTAGTAATAGGGTCCCGTTTTACCCTTTGGGTACGGAACCCTAAAAAAGAGAATCTTTTCACCGGAACT
Source organism: Autographa pulchrina (assembly GCA_905475315.1). Taxonomy (NCBI): domain Eukaryota; kingdom Metazoa; phylum Arthropoda; class Insecta; order Lepidoptera; family Noctuidae; genus Autographa; species Autographa pulchrina. The sequence goes on along the minus strand of FR997771.1, from coordinate 11,286,636 downwards.
CTAATGTAATCATCACTAATTGAACTGTAATCCAAAAATATCGTAAAAGAAACTTAATAAGATCCTCTTAATGTCGGCCATTCCTCTTAATACCCGGCTTTTACATCACCTGAGTCGAAAGATGTTAAGATAACAAGGAATCCAATCTAATCATGGTGGAACTTTTGACGAGTGAGACTGACACATAAAAAAGTGTCGTAAAATCGACAAGGTAGCATCCGTTATAGCCGACGCCGGGAAATGATTTACTTAGGTAAGGGAAATGAGAAATTTTACAAAGAAAATTATTAAGATTCATCTCTATATAGAAGCCTACTTAATAACTTGAGGTGGATTATCTTTTCTGCTGTTTACAGTTGAATATGTGGTGGGATCTGACTTTTGTTACAATTTTCGGCCTTCAATCTGAACGCTTCAGTACGTTATGGTCAGACCAAACATGTTTGTCTGTTGCTGCAGATATTCTTCTTAAAAATATAGAATTAATTGAATTCGAAACAATGCATTTATCTACCTACCTACTACATGGGATTAAGCCTAAATTCATGTAGGTATATTCTATCCTGTGTTAATCTTGCGTGGAATACGAATATGACGATTAAATTAGAAGTCAGACGTTCATACAATTCTGTAACAATATTTGAAGTTACAGAATAATAAACAAAATGTGGTTGTCTTCAATTACACATCTTTGCTTAAGGTTGCTTGTGTCTAACTTATTAAATACGTTTAGCGCTGAATACATTACGCTAACACAATCTGTATCATCTATTTACGTCAAAACATTTACATACAGAGATGAACGGTGGTGTATTTGTAAAATGTTTGTTACGTTTTACCGATATAATCTGATTAAGATACTTTCTTAAATTTTATCTTGTACTATCTATTAGATTGTGAGTTTTCTAAGGCCTAAGAAGTTAGATAGTGTGTCCACAAAAAATGCTGATGTTGAAATAATATATATAGTTAATTCTTGGATGAAATTAGGGCAGACGAGGAAATTAAGGATACCCTACACATTGCGTATCTGCGTGATGTATAAGGCTTGTAAAAGTCGAGTCAAAACCACATCTAACGGGAGCTACACTCAAATAATACATGCGGCGGTACATTAAACCGTATATGAAAAGGTTTCCGCAAGGATCAGGTGGAATCGTTCTAATTACCTGTTCTACAGGATAATGTTCGTAATATAGGGAGCGTACGAATTTCCTGTTTACCCCTTACAAATGAAAAGGGTATTTAATTTCTGTATAAATCGCGCTGCCAACGTCTTCCGCGTATAATTGCTTTGGTCGAAGGTTTTTTGATATTGCGATATTACCTTTTTATTACTTAATAAGAGTGTCAATTTCCGTTCTGCAACGTAAATTAAATTAAAAGGTTTTTGTTGAATCATCGTAATTTATTTAAATCAAATTTAAGGGAAAAGAAACCAACATATTATCTAGTAGGGAATTCCTATTAAGTTCAGTTGTACAAAACTACATAACTAAAATGTAAAATCTAACTTTCACACGTCACAAACAATACAGTCACATCACTATAGAAACCGTATCTCAAACCAAAAGTTTCTTCCACCAATCAAACTTAAATCCCTCCTACACCTATAAATCAGGCGCTGAAGAGCTGAGTGAAGCTCGTTTTCATTAAAATATATCCTCTATCGGTGAATTATCCCCACACCTGGGCAACTTGCGAACTGGCGCAAACTTCGCGCGCTAAACACGAAACTTGTCTTGAAAATCACTAACTTGCTATCAAACTGGTAAACAATCGTTTGAAACGTAATTTGCCGGTTATAGTGTAATAAGCGAGCAGTATTCTTGTTCGGTTCTCTTGTGCGTTCGTGTGAAGTTTTCCGTTTACTGGCACTGTGTTACGCTGTGTTGTACAAGATTCGATTTGCAGGCTTGTTGGTATCCGAACTGACATGGATGACCATATTGTTCGTACAAAGAGATAAAATCCAAGCAAGAACGCATAACTTTTAATATCGACTGAAATCATTTAACATTCGTAGAGTAAATAAAGTGGGTGTCGATGCTTAAGTAAATAAAACACAAAGAGGCTCAAAATATAAAGGTTCAGTTCAGTACCTGGCAAAGAGCTCCTAATATATGGCAAATGTACACACACATACATGACCTACATTCAAATACCCTGAGATATTTCTTCAAAACCTTATCCGTGACCTTTTAAAAGATACTATTCGGGACTGTATTTTGTAGGTATCCAATTTACTCGCCCTATACTAGAGCATTTCTATGCAACACCCGTGTTAGTACCCAGAAGCCATGTCCGAGGGCAATGTGTCTGGTTTAAATGTACTACGAATACAGGTTGTAGTGTTGTAGACAACGTTCGTAGCGTAGGTAGGCAACGTTCGTAGATAGGTAACGTTGTGCAGTTGTTTACCTAATCGTGTTACAGAAATAGGCGAGTGTCAGTGTCACACCGGACGGTGTATGAAAATTTACTGTGAAAATGTTTCTTTGGCGATGCGAAGTACTGGATACGTTGTTAATGACTCCGTGTATTGTTTGTGACGGTAACTACTGTTTGTGTTTTGTTTTATGCCTTTGTACTACCAGGTGTAACATCGTTTATTGTGTTACCTTTGGTAACTTGCATTTTTTCAATATTGGGTCATCCTTTTTTGGTAACAATAATTTCATAGGTAATATAATTGAAGTGTAGCAAAACAACCGTTTGGTTAAATACAGTCATAAAAAAAACTAATAATAAATGAAGCATTGTCTTTTGATATGTATTCCAAACCAAATATAAACTAAACTTGCAACCATACTTCTTCTGCCTAGCCTTTTCCTTAGCTATGTTAAGGTTGGCTACCAATCTGGGGCCCAAGTCTGCACTCGGGCCGCCCGAGCGCGCCCGAGTCGGCCCGAGCGCGCCCGAGAGGGCCCGAGCGCCGCCGGACGAGCCAACTATGAGCACACTGACACGGAGTGTAAATAGCAGACTCGGGCCCCTGACCGAATTCAGCTGAATACTGTATTTTACATGGCCTGCCTATCTGACCTCCACATAAGTTCTAAACAGATAGACACTAAAGCACTAAATACATTGAAGTCGACCATAGTTTACTTAAGTCCCGACCTTCTCTAATGTTTTAATAATGAGACTGCTAAAAGCTAAATGGAAGACATATAGGTAAAAAGTGTAGTAACAACGTATCCTATGAGAATACACCAACGGCCCGGTGGCGAAAACACGCATGAATAAAAAGCAAAAATAAAAATAGCTACAAAGTTCCAACTTAACATTCTAGGAAATATCAATCATTCTGACATAATTACTAGTACTCAAACTTTCGAATTCGTTCCGAACACTCCAAAATAGACTCTAATCCGTTGAAATAAAACTCACATTATTCGCTTTAAACATTTTGTTTCTAAAAGTAGCCGAGACGGGAAAGTTGTGTGGAAAACTGGAAAGTTTTTGCTGAAGTAGCCTGTATAGTTGTAAGGATGAATAAATTAGTACATACTCGTGGCTAGACGTAGAGTTTTAAATAAATATTCACCGTAATATTGTAAACTGTAGTGTGGCTTGTTTGTCGAGTATTGATGTGATGTACTGTGAATTCCATAAGTAAAGCCTGATTTAGACGATTCGAGAAATGTCGTGCGAGTTGCGGTACATTGAGGGGCCGCGCGGCTATGGTGTCATAAGAGATGGATCATAGACGGCAAAGTACCGCGACTCGCACGCTATTTCTTGCACCGTCTAAATCAGGCTTTAGATATAGCTTGAGCTAGGCTTTCAAAAGCGTCGTTTGTCGAAGACGACCCATAGCGTCTTTTACAATGAGTTACGTTTATCAGTCTATCTAGAATACTTTGTGTCAACACTTTTGCTATCTGAACGAAACTATTGCATGTATAACGTAAACATACACGCAAAGCACTCCGCTGTCCATTTGTTATTTAAGTATATTATCTGCAAAACAATATTTCTCCCCAAATAGCAGGAAACGTGTAAATTCGGTGATTTATGCGACGAATAGCGACTCTATGTTTGGTACTGAACCATGCGATTATTTATCTCTGTCCCCTACCATCGGTTCTCGAATTAAAAGCGATCGAAAATTACGTGTGACATTGACGGATGAGTCATAATCTTATCGAACTAGCGTGTATTGTTGGCAAACGAAAGCTTTGTTTGCGGGACGTAAACGTTGATTATCTTTGGCTTTAATACATTTGCATTGTTCGTTGATTTGGACGGAAAATATACTTTGATTTACCTACAAAAAACTCGCAAAAAAAAACCAATACAAATGCGACTTTATATTGAGGCAATAAGTTACTAAGTTGAATGTAGTTAGATGTAAATCGATTTAGACAACCGCTCAAAAATCTTTCCTCAAGATCGAAGGTGTCGAAATACTTTCGATATTATTTTAAATTCTTTTCTAACTTAATCCTCGTCACGTTTGAGCGCGATCAATAGAACAAATGGTTGTGACAGGTGGGTTACCGTGTAAAAGTGACTGATCTGTTCAATACAGCGTTCGTTGAATGGAAAAAAATTGATAGCTAACATCAACCGGTGAGCTTTTGTGCGCGAATTTTTCTCCGATGTTGTTTTGTTTTGTTCAGATTCCGTATCGGCTGTGAATTGTTTAAGTTGTAGGAATTAAACGGTTACTTACGTTCGTGGTCTGGTCGCTCGAATGTGGACCTCAGCATTCCTGAAACAAAGATGATATTTGGTTAGCATGGAACTGATGTACACAACATGTAGATTTAATTATATTTGTGACACAATTATATTTCAAATTTTCAACCATGCTATTATGTTTATATAATACACACACAGAAGACAATAAATAGTGGCTAAATGGATAAAACGAATAAAAATTAGCACAAATTTAACTACCTGCAATAAATTACATAAAAGTAAACGTTTAAATAACGAGTTGCCATAAAATATTCATTCATCAGTATCCTACTATAACCCATTCATCATTTTACATTCACACAACTATGGTACAGCCGCTGACAAAAGCGTCAGCCAATTAGTTTGTTTAACGTTGTGTGCCGAAAGCGCGCGTTGTCATAGCAACCGGTTTATGGTGGGCACGTGTTAATTGCCCGGCCTCTGTCTGAGCGACTAACATTTTGTACCATTTAGCACGTCCATATTACGTGCAATCGACAATACACAATATTAATTCAGAATGCTTTACAATCGTATATCTAGATAATTTATGTATTACTACGAGCACTATTACATTTCTGAGTTTTCCTTTTAAGTTACTTTTATTACAATTTTAATGGTTTTGTAATAAATTACGTTTGATGAAAAATACGTTTTTAATTACTATGAGCTCATATAACATTTTTATTTACTAAGTTTTACATGAACCTGGCTGGTTTATAAAGTTAATAAACTGTTTTAATATGAAAAACTCTTTGGTAAAAATAAATAGAATACATATTTAGTTCGTGTGCGAGTGTACCAACGATACAGATCAAGTTGTAAAATGGAAGTTGTTACAAATATAATATTATCACATTTTAAAATAAATCTATTACATGAATTATTATACAGGGCATCATTTAGTAGGTAAATTTCGTAAATTTCGCACACACCATTTTTTTGAAAAAAGTAAACTTCGTATTTTAATTTGCTTCAGTGAGGAAAAATAATCATCACCTTTATGCAAGGAAATTTAAGTTCTACGCTACAGTAATGAAAATTGGTCCCAAATCCCAGAAGCCAGTTAGATTCGTCGTTATAACGGATTAGAAACAACAATAATATCACGTTAATATATTCAGATATAAGATAAACTCGCTGTAGGCTGGATTTCGGGCGTTGTGCAATGACGATAGCGGTAATCCCAATCACAATAATATGACCTAATACCGTTATCGGCGAACTCTAGCCACAATAACAGTAACAACACATCTCTACATAACCAGTTCGAACTGGTTATCAAACGCTGACGATGAGAAGACTAATTTGTTATAAAAAAAACATTATAATTTCTAAAACTTATTTATTACATTTATATGTGATTGACAGTTTTTAACTAGCATTGAAAAATGTCACCAATTGCATGTAACTAATGATTGTGTTTAAGCTAGTAAATATGGTATCAAAGAAAGTAATGTGACTGGTAAGCTTTATATCGCATAAATTGTAGTCGAAGTAATGCTTCTTTAAAATAAATAAAAGGTATTTTAAGGGTATAGGTAAGGAATTCAATAAAGGCAAAAAAAATTGTCGCTGACATAATAGATTAAAGACACATTAAAAGATGCATTAGTTCAGAACAGCTTCCATACTCATGTGTATAATGTATAACAAAAAAAAACTTATTTCTAAAGTTCTGTAAGAATAAAGACCACACCTCCAAAGTAGGCCACCGTATGAAAAAGTTAAAATGGCACGTAGTAGCATATATTTACATATACATGTAAGTATCTCTGGTTGTCTGGAAGATATCGCTATTAGCGATAAGACCGCCATTGTACGCTTTACTGTTGATGTACTTTATTATTATGTAATTTAAATAGTGTACAATAAAGAATATTCTATCTATTCTATCTATCTATCTATCTCGTACCATTATCTTATATGCAAATACTTTTCTATTTTTATCCAAAGGCTATTTAAAGGCATATTAAAAGCATAAACGAGAACTAACGAGGACAATGTTAAAAAACATTCTTATTTTGTAAATAAATTACATTTTTAAATAAAAATTGATAATTTACTACATAAAAGTACAAACAATAAATAGTGTATAAATTGGGTAAATGTATAAAACATTTTGCTCCAATTAATAAAGTTTACAAATGGAACGTTTTGTACGTCGTTAGGAAAATCTAATGGTCTATAGAGCTTTCATCTAAAAGAACTTTTAATACACTATTTTTATCTTTGTTATTTTAAAATAGCGTTTCATTATAATTGATAAAGTAAATTTCATTTGTTTCTTAATGAATGTCCAATCATTGTTTTGTGTTGTCAACTAAATGTACATCATTAAGGTCAATTATTTAATTTACTGTTTATTTGTTTTGCTTGATTGATACATATTTCATCATGCTTTTTATCGTGTATTCAATTTATATCAGCAAATATAGGCCTGTTAAAGGCCAAGAAAACGAGCAAAAGAAAGAAAATTTAACGGCGCCGAACAAAAAACTTGGAGAGGCAATTGCGATTCAGAATTTCCACATACGTACGTGTAAAAATAACTTATGCCACCAACAGATGTGGGGTGCGTAGTGTTTATTATTTCATTGTGTATGCTCGATGAACTCGCATCTTTTCGATATAGAGGGTGAGTGAAATTTCTTTAGAAAACGTAATAAGAAAACATTTCAACGCATCGCCACGTTCGAACGTATTGTGAACACACTGGATCCAAATATATGGATCCGCTTTTACGTTTTATTACAAAATGAGAATTTATTTTCGGATTTTTTCGAGTGTCCATTTTTGGGAGGTACTTATAAGATCTGAGGTTTTGACAAGACCATTCGTTTGTTGTTTAATAAATTGTTAGAAGTATTTATACGGGACAAAATGTGAACGTTACTTATAAAAATTGTAGGACTAACGTGTTTCATTTTGTTTTAAATAAATTGTCGTTTTTTATAAAGGAACGGGTAGTGTACACAAATTATACCTGAACCCGCAAGACGTCAGTCACCTGAATATATTCGTTCCTTGAAAAACAGGAGGCTTTTTTACAACCAACATGAGGTGCTAAAAATATAATGCACTCTGTTTTCTTTTATTCGCCGGAATATGAAGGCAGGCTTAAGTGCAAACTGAGTGGGTTCTTCAAATTCGGTAATAAACACTCCCCTGTGTGGGGCGCGAATGTCTATTAACTAATAATCTACATACCTATTACTCGTATATTTTCATCTTTTATAAAAGGTTCGCTTCGTGAGGCACGCATTAGAAAGTATTGGTGGTATTGCGATTGCCACACATGCATTGTCTGGCTGTCTTCGTATTGTGCGCGGTCTATACGACCAATTCACGATTACGACCATGAAGCGCCATAAACTAGAAATAAATCAAACAGTTTATTGAATAGTAACATCAAAACAATCCGTTGCAAGTTAACCCTCAAACGCGAGCGTGACCGCGCGCGGACCGATCACGACACCAATAAATAACGATTGCGACAAAAACTGACGACAAAGCGCGCGTCGTGAGTCACCAGTCGTGATCCGTCGCACGTGGCCGGACAGATCGGAAGCCGATCGGCACGATAACATCACGACTCTTTAAAAATAGGATTTCCAGCATACGCTCGCTTAGTTAATTGGTCATTTTTACTTTTTAATTATAACGACTCGTGACGTTTTAGCGAACGAGGGTTGAATTTCGATTTTTTTAATGAACCTTGTTATACGTTTGAGCCATTAATTCACACCGAACATTATTTGCATTTTATTTCCTTTGCGATTAGGAAGGCTGAGTTTTTACGAAACATTTGAGCTTATTTAGGGAAATGTATTTTTACAGCCTTCAACCTCCTGTCCTTTGGTAGGTATACATAACATCTTTAATGGCACTGATGACGCAATATAGTATATTTCGCAACGACATAAATAGCGATATTTATCACGGCCGGTCAATGAAACTGTAAATTGCATGTGTCATTGTAACTGTCTCTTGCGTATTGATAAAATGTCAAAGTTCAGCAGTATGACTATTTCTGGACGGCACTGATTGGCAGTAAGAATGCAGATTGAGTGTTATTGGCTCTGCGAAATGCAGGAAATAATATCAATTTAATACGTGACCCTACGATAAATATATCGCATACGATTTATTTATAAACATTTTATTCAGTATCCTCTTTACCTTCGTAACTGTAAAATGAGTGAGTAGGTTTTTAATAACGTTATATGAGAATATTATACAAAATTTAATTACAGTAAATTTATATTGCAGTAACGTATATTACACATAACTATCTTCATTATTTAATCAAATGGATGCATGCAAATATACACGTGCACTTGAGTAATCGGTCAAAAAAAACTAGTTTGTGAATTATTGAGTCATAAAAATACATAATAACTGTCAATCAATATAATTAGCTCATGCGGTCTTTTAACGCTTAATCAAAATGTTGTGTAAAAGTAAAGCATGAAATAAATAAATAAACATCGTTTACATGATTTAATAGTACGCCATAATATGATGTTAATTGTTAATAAAACACATCAAAAATCTTGCGAAAACTTATTACGATTGCAATGACTGTAATATGGGAGTCGTCTCAATTATCAACTTGGGTTTATAACCGGCTGTATAAGGAATTATCGTTGCTATCTCCTTTATTGCGATGCTATAAAGTATATGTGATGGCCTGGCCACACCCAACTTGGGCGACTTTCGGAACTCCGCGGCACACAAATGAATACTTGCTTTTTACTTAAATATTTCTTAATAATTACACGTCAAACAAAAAGCCTGTTTAAGTTTTGATGCCTGCTTTAAATATGTATTAAAATATCTCGCTGCGTTTATTATGTGTAGTTAATATTCCAACGTCTACATGAAACTTCATAACTTAGAACGCTGTTGAATGACATGCACGGAAATGGAGCCAGAGCGCTTCACAAAGCAGAATATCTATTGTACATTATAAGGCTGTACTAGTTAGATCAACAAGTAGATATATCTACATCCTACGTCACTTCCTACATGATTTATGACCGCAGCCAACTAACTGTCAAGCGCACATCACTTTTTGTACCCTATGAAGTTTCACGAAATAAGGTTCAGTAGGTCTTAGCCAAAGGATATTACTTTTCTAGATAGCGATCTATTTCGGGACACTTGACTGCTTTTATGGTTGTAATAACATGATAACATGTTGATTCGATTTCGTATGGACGGGTAACAAATATCATGGCGCGTGATTTCTCCGAATATTCCGATTGAATAAATACATTTACTTATCTCTGGTACACACATTTGACTTTTGTTAGCGTCTGTTAGCTGATAACGAAATAAGATTGAGATATATGTAATCATTTTTCGATTTTCAAATGGAACGAATAAAACGTGATAGGGACACATAAAAATAAACTATCATTGTTACAATTTAGTAGACAACAAACAGAAACTGGTACTAAACATTCTATTTTTTTCTAACCAAATAGGGATGGTGCAGCCGACAGTGAGCGCTGTAAATTAATTTCCAAGTTCTACCACAATTGTATCGCGTTACAAGCGCAGAATGCAACTCTGAGCCCCATATATGGCGACGCGGGGCCGGCTGCCGTACCGGCCTGGACATAAATGGCCGGCCGTTACCAAACGCGGCGGCAAGGGACAGCCCGCAGCGAACGGGTTAAGTGACACACTCGATTTTGAAATACGAATAAGAAAGCCTCGTGTTAAATGATAATTAAAAGTAAGATTGTTTGACCGCACACCTCGTTACCAAGATTATGCAATAGCTATCTCAATTGTTATTTTATTGAGATGCTCTTTTTTACAATAAATATGTATCGCTTTAATGATGTTGTTATCCCTCATTTTATTATCTACGACCGTAACAAAAACTTTCGTAAATCTTTTATCCAATTATCGTAGTTCACACTGTCTTATCTTTTTAATTCAATATCAAATTACTTTATCGAGCCAAATACAACAACTTCGTTTTTTAAATTTTCTGCTTCCACGACCCAATCGAAAACTGTTAGTAACTGGAATTTTCGGCTTTCGAACAAAATTAACAAAAAGAAAAAGGCAGGTAGGTGAAGTAATCCATTAGCGATATTCCACAGATTTTCTCGCTTTTTTTTCATTAGAATTCATAAGAGACTTAGTTAACAAAGGACGGAGTTAGATTGGAAAAATTTATAACTTGCAAGATTTGCGCAACTCAAGTGGCGCGGTATTTGCATTTTAATTGTAGCCAGGTGTGAGGTACGCGTGCGAAAGGTGAGCGATAAGCTGAGCGAGAGGCGGAAAAGCTACATAGGTGTAGGATAAACTTTATATACCTATTGGAATGTTTATTAGTCAATCATCTAGCCTACCACCTATAAATGTACATTATGGAATGCAATAAATAAATAAATAAATAAATCTATCTACTGCTAGTTGAAAAAATATATTTATAATTTGCTTGTTTTTTATTTATATAGTTATCACATTTTTAAAATAAAATAAAATGTTTAACATTACTTTTATGGTTAACTGTTTAATATTATACAGATTCAACAACGTTGTTATTGTGAATAAAACATTTACCAAATTTATTGAATGTGAATAATCGCTATCAGAGTGCACTTACATTTATAGTAGAGCCCGTAATCTTCGACTATTCATTATAATACTTTTTGAATTCATGCATATTTCCCGCAATTCGCGGAATATGGCTCTACTTTTATTAATTAAGTTTTCGTTTGTTCAGTTTACTTTGTATTAAACCCGTATTAATATGAACTGATTTGGGAGAAGAATATTAAGATTATTTAAATAGAAGGAAGTTACTTATATTCCCTCAAACTGGTAAAAATTGGACGTTATTTGGCAAAGGATCACTGTAAAGCATGAAATCGGTTCTGTTCTTTGTGTGTGACAAAATCACACAGTTTGGAAAGGCTGTGAATATTTAGATTTTATATGACCATCCATACGTATTTGACAAATGGTCTGACATTCGATTCATAAACCGCCAAAATGACATACAGCTACAAAAAGGCAACAAAATAGCTATATATCACAGTGGTACTCAACTACTCACACAGCAACGCAAACCAAACCGTTCGGTGTTTACAAAACTGTGCATTACTTTTATGTAGGAAGAAGTACATAGAGCGAAGTCAGGCGGCAACCACTAAGTGTGAGTTGAGATGGCGAGTCATTTATCTCTGTCGGCGTCACTGTGGCCTCGGCTTTACATTAGGCTTGTTGATAGCCGTCGGGGTTAAGTGAAACGTCTATCTAGGAGGGTGTGAATTCGTGAAAAACATGTACGTTTCGCCTTTCAAGCGCAGATGTAAGCCGAACGTTTTTGTACGACAAGCTAAAGTGATGTCACCTGCGACTATTTGTGCTCGATAAAAACGATTCGATTAATTATTTCTTTTCTAATTTATTTTGGCTCACGGTTTTTGAAATCGACGTTGAAATATACGAATGCCTAATGTTTCTCGATTACATCATCAAAGGTTCGAAAGTAATCTACAAAAAGGTATTTCTCGATATTCACAAGAACACTTAAAAAAAAACTTAGAGCACCGACCTTATATACTCATTTCAAATTCAAACCAAAGAGTCTTGTAACCTTCGGTTTTATAAATAGAATCCTAATAAAGAAATCTTTTCCTGAAACTTTTCATATAAAAGTAGAGAAGGATTTTTATTACAACGGAAACGGTAGTTAATTTTAATGTTGCCAGTAATTAACAAATCTTAAGACCCTTGAATATGGGTAAGAGAGGGCTCCACGGCTTAATCGCGCCGGCATTGCGTCTGTCTTCAGTTATAAGAGGTAGCGATTTACATAACATCGTTACTTTAAATTTTACCTGTGCCATGAATTTTATCTTGTAGACAGGCTATTTTTGAATTTGTAATGAATATTCATATCTAAGTAATCTTTGTCAACGAATATTTTTTTGATAAATCTGATGCTAACGAAGAATCTACAAGTATATTTCAGATAATAAGGAATACAATAATTAGGAAATAAGAAAACTTGCTGCGAGTAACAATATATATATTATAATAACTTTGTATTTATTTTGTTGTTTTTGTTATATTATTAGTTAAATTATTATTTATTTTACTACACACTGTGTCTACGTCTCTTTTAAATATATTCTTTCGCAGGGCTGCTGGAAGAAATTTCATTTGAAATAAGCAGTTCCTTTGTACCTATTTGTTCTGTATGTGTTAATAATTTTTGCTTGTCTGTTGTGTGTGTACATTAATTTATAAATAAATATAAATAAAATGCGGTTAGGAATGATTTAAAAGTTAAAGTAACTTTAGTATCAGAAAATAGTTTGCAAAATTTACTGCTGTATATCGCTACCGGTTATACTTGGACCACAACTTTATTACTGAAAAGACGTTTTTCTTGGATTTTTCGTAGCAAACGAGTGGAGGTAAGGAAAATTAGATATTCTACCTTCGGCTTAATGAGAAGTTATCAACGTACTTGAGCGGGGTCGAGTACTCGCTCAATATCCCGCTATTATCTTTTATGACCCACTAGTGCCTAGTAATTGTTATTAAAAAGTTTTACCTATTAAACACAGACAATTGTTGGGATATTTAGGGAAAATTGCAAGTTATTAACTTTGTTTTCTTTTTAATCGTTTTATTTCGGGACAGCTGAAATTTGATAAAATATATTTGTTTTTGTAAAATATATTTAAAAATGTTGGATACTGCAAGCTATACGCTGGTATACGATTTTTTGTAGGTATAAAATAAAGAAACCAATAAAATGACGACGATGTTTAAAAACTTGTTTTCCACAGCAAAAAATTCGCTGATATTTTTATGGCATTTTGTGAATCACCGGTGCGTTTTAAATTTCAATACAGATCGGCCATCGAAATATGGATATTTGTATTCGGCCAATCAACCAATCAACTCGTTATTCACACGTTTATTATGCTTTGACGCTACCACGCTGTAATGTCTGAGAATTATTTACACAGATATTCCGCCATATTTTGCATGTAAATTGAGTAATGTTGGAAATTAAATAATGTTCAATGTTCGAGTTAACGTTACGATACAAAACATGCAAAAGTATTGCGTTGTAATTGTTGATCGATGGTAAAAATGATAAAATTTTATTCAGTTTGGATGTATGTTTTGGTTGTGTCAGATCAAATCGAGTATAGGCATTATTAGATATCCTTCATCTTTTCTAGAATTGTTTTGGATCGGAACTTGAGTTATAATTTAGAACTCGAGTCACAATTTAATGACAGGAGAATGTGACAAGTGTGCACTAAATTGAAAATTAAAAAGACTTGGCGAAGGTGAAGTTATTTAATCTAGCGGAATATCCCCTCATTCACAATATTGGAATATGACTGCACACCAATGAGGGGGAGTTTGAACGTAATCAGCGTCTGATCACGTGTTCCTTTTGAAATCGGCTTATCCTCTACCCACCAACATCCAAAACAGCCGATATTCATCCCAATGATGTTGGAAATAAAGATTATTTTCGAACAGGAATCTTTCGATACCCGTAAAATGTTCACCCTGACCGCCCGGACGAAATTCGTCTTCAGCGTTACCTTTGAACAAGTAATTATGGCGGAATTCCTGAATTAATACTGAGATAAGCCGCTTCCGTATTCCTCCCATTTTAAATAGCATAAAAATGAGGCCTCAAACCATTATCGACGCGTATTTCTTTTGTAATTTACGGGTTTCGCTAATCAACGGCAGAGGTAAATTGCGTTTATAATCTCATTTCATTTTATACAAAAACTGGGGTGGAAACCTTTTGTTGCAGAATAAAGTTTGGGAAAATGTTGAAAATCAAATTCTGTCCTGAATCGAGAGGAGTGAACAACTATGTGTTGTTAAAAATTCACAAGTTTCGCCCCACACCGCGGCGGCGGCGAGCGTTTGACATGGAAATGTGCAAGCCTACTCGTTGCGATTTCCCGCGGAATTTATTCAAACGCCGAACGCCTCCCCTCCGCCTCGCCCTAGACCGCACGCATCTGTCTTCGCGCTGCCATTGATATGCACATTCGATTGTCGACGATCGCGTGCAAACGACGTATAGAACACACATCCATTTGGAATTTCAATTTAATATTTATTATTTTAAGGCGTGATTAAATATTTCCTTCAAGTGGAACCAAACGTTCTTCCCTCTTATTATTAGTTGCCATGTTATTATTAGTATCGATACTTCATGGGTGATTGCTCACCCCTTGAGTTCTCAAACAAACGTGACACGTTGTTTAAACAAAATACCTTTCAATAAATTAAAACAGTTTATGTTACAAGGATATTAACGTTACGTCATTGACATTAACTTCAAAGGATCTAATTGATTGAGCACGAATATATTATTAGATATACGAATATCGTTTTATAACTAAATCGATTTATCTAAAACTGAGATATTAACATGTCAATTCAAGATGTGTATCAAGCGATGACTTGCGGATACCACATGAAGGGAAGAAGTTAAATTAGGGGACGTGGAAAGATAAATGGCTGGAGCTGTCAATATCTACTTTTCATTAATGGTTCAAAAGTGTGTTTGCGTGGAATAAACGATGGCGTTTCTTGTACAGTCACTGTCTAATGTAAAAGTGAAAAGTTAGCAGTTCTCTTTCACTTATATTTCTTCAGGCTGTATATTTAAGTAGCAACTGTGTTAAGTATTTTCTTTAAGCGTTCTAAAAGCCTCGACCTTTGTGGTCAAGGCTTTTCGAACTCGGCTTAATGACGAGCAACAAAAGCGTTTCGACTAAAACATCGCAATATGTGCATAAATATAAACCTAGTCCATCGCTTTTAGTAGCGCAATAATTATTATAATTTTCTTTCATTAACGGCCTTTTAAATAAGGCCATATTTTTTCAATTACAAGTACGAGGTAAATAATGACGCTTTCAGCGTGTCGTTAAAATAATACGTCTTTACTAGTAAGTAAATGTATTCAGAAGGCGGCATGAATCACGAAAGCGAGCATGTTTGGTGAGCGTTTCAGTGGCGGCACGCGGCGGACTCTGTGTCGCTACAGTGTCATGCACGCTGTTATGTGAGACCACTTTATGTGTGCTCTATTTTCTGTGGTTATCAAATGGAAAACAGATCGCTTGTATTTAGTTTTTTGCTGGCAACCATGACCTATATCTAAATGGCTGGGCAATGGACAAGCTTTTTTACTGTCTTGTTTATAAGTTTTACAAAGTACCTATCAGCTCAAAGAATAAAACATTATATGATAATTGCAAATTAGTATCTTAGATATGAATTCTACTAAGGAAGCATTGCAGCACACAGTCATTAATTTAAGATACTACACCGCAATGAACTTTAACACCATTATTATACTGCATCAAGACAGCAATGTAAGAGAAAACATATTTAGTATTGCAGCACCGTTTAAATTTTATCTCACGTCGTTTACTTTTCCGTGCTTAACTTAAGAACTTCATGATATTTAATTTTGAACCCTATAAATTTAACCTTAAGGTTGGGAATACTTAAATTGTGTTATAGGCCACAAAACACTGTGCAAATAGCTGGAAACATCTTTAGAAAGCGCCGCAGTAGCGTGTATAACGTACCAATTAAAGCGAGAGACGGCTAACCTGAATCCCGCTTCTGGTTTATACCTCTTAATTCCTCGTTTTAAATAACAAAAGGCTGTTACTAGCGTTTTTCAGTGCCAGGCACAGGGTAGCACGCCCTCGCACCCTCTTAGCAAGCGATCTAATGGGCTAGGTGGCCGACTGATACGAATACAGAGGTTAAAAGGGTTCTTTTTTCATAGATAACAATCCTACTTTCATTTTAATTGCCGTATTAATACTAGTAGTTAAATGCTACGAGTATATTGACGACCTCCGTGGTCGAGTGGCGCACGCACCGGTTTCAAGGAGTCGCTAGCTCTGAGGTCCCGGGTTCGATCCCCGGACGGGTCAATGTAGAAAATCACTTTTCTACATCGTCTCGGGTCTGGGTGTTTGTGGTACCTTCGTTGATTCTGAATTCCATAACACAAGTGCTTTAGCAACTTACTTTGTGTTCAGAACAATGTATGTGATGTTGTCCGCATTTATTATATTATTTTATTATTATTATATATTCCGTGTATATTCCACAAAAAAAATAATTAAGACGGTTCTAAAAGATTCTATCACAATGATATTAATAAACGCAGAATATGATTTTTCAGAAATACAAGATCATTAAATATTTCTTTAGATTGTATAGAGTCTTTGTATACAAGTCATTGGCTCCATTTTTTTATAGAAAATGTCTGAACAAAATTATGCTTTATAAAGCCAAACGAACTCATGACCTTTCTTAAAATAAACTGATAAAATAAAATTGAAAGATATTGTTACTATTAAATGAAACATACAATATAAAAAATATAAGAATTAGTGAATAACAAAATATAAATTATCCGGTTTCAAAATCTTATCCGAAATAATTGGAATGTTTTATTTTTGAAACGATTTATTTGTTTTTTTTTCTTACCATTACAATTTGTAGTAGATATTTCCGATAGTTTCTATCGATATCCTTTGTTTTCGTATCTATATTGTGTGATGTAGGTATATAGGAAAGCGTGTAGAGGCGTCTCGTTACGTATCAGAGGCCTTTCAGTTGCGGTGACCAGTGCAATCGGCAGGCTGCTGAAGTAATTACCTCACTAATTACTGAGCTGTATATTCGATCGGTTGCCAACGTTACCTTAGTTACATGCATACATAATTATACTACGAACAAACGCTCCTAAACATAAAACAATGGCCACAATGGTAAACATTTAGCTTATTTTATGTTTCACTGCCGTACTCAGAGACAGAGACGTTAATGGTAACTTAAGGGATTGCTTATTATCGCTTTAAGTAAGCCGCCTCTCAGAGTTCTGAGATTTGTCTAAATCGATAATAAGAAATACCTTATGTTACCTGTACTGCCTCTTAGTATGCTACACTATTAGCCTTGAAAATCGTAATTCTTTCATTCATTTTTGTATTTATTACTAAGATCTTTCAAATTATTTATACATATAATATAATAAAACTCATACAAATGCTATAAAAAACAACACTCCCGTAGCTTCGCGTATACAGGTCATCTATTTTTTTTTATAAACATCAATCCTATAGAAAAATTCTTAAGATCATGAAACAAAAAAGGAGTTATTTTCAGGTACACCAAACAAAAAAGGTTATTGAGCTGTGGATAAATATAACCTGTGAATGAACTAAAAAATAGAAAGTAAAGTAATTCTTACAAAAAAACCGAATTCAAAATAAAGTCTTATATGGTTTTCTTATGGATCCCACTGTCATAACTAGACCAAATTAAAATGGGATCACACGGGAAGCCACCACCTTTCAAATAAAAAATAATCATCAAAATCAAAGTTCATCAAGTTCACCCAGTCGAAGTTCTGAGGTAACAAACATAAAAAAAAATACAGTCTAATTGAGTACCTCCTCCTTTTTGAAGTCAGTTAAATATAATTTTCTGCTTAATATGTTTCTAAGTTGAGATAGTGCTTGCAATGTTACTGGTCAACAAATAGATTTATATCCTACAAATATAATGGAGTACATCGGTTTACTCACATAGTAAGTCAATTGAAATGGCTGACAATATAGTTGAAATATTCGAAGTGTCGCTAAGGTTCCGTATAATTTATAGCTACAAGCTCCGAGCGACCGTTACCGAGTTATTCTAACTTCGCGAATGGTACTGACTTTTGAGGCTTACTGAACGCGATTGTGAGTTTATTGCTGCAGATTTATGTGAAATTTTGACGTTATTTTAAGGCATATAATAAGAAAAAAATAGATCTTTAGAGTTAGGATATTTTTTTGGGAAAACTTCGAAAGTATATGAACTCTTTGAATATATTTTTATATTAGTAGTAGGTCTCACATTAAGAGGCCTAAATACATTGATACGATAAATATAATCAGATACCGTCAGAAAATATGTCTTAATTTCGTTAAAGTTTATATTTTGCGTGTGCTTCTAAAGTTCGCTTTGATATTTGTGTGTGCTGTGTGTGTGTTGCTGATTAAGGGTACTTAATACTTATAACGTCACTTAAAAAAACCCCACATTCATCAAAGTGAACAGCAAAGCTACACCCAAGCAATTAGGGTTCGGTGCATTGTTCAATTTGACTTATTAGTGCGGTCTATGCATCCGTAATTGGAATTATTGGCTAGAGGCAACCCTCGTGTGCACTACAATGGACGCCTTGTAATCTGCTTGCTGTAATCTTGTGAGGCTGTGATAGACGGCAGTTGCAGCGCTCTCAAGCAGCGCAGCGGCTAAGATGCTGTGTGACTGAAAATGCTGTTAGATCCTGATTTGGCTCTATGACTAAGTTAGTACGTGAATACATTTAGTGTGTTCAAAAAATAAAAAGATATGTGTCCTGTCTCTCTTACTTTTGTTTATATTTCAAAAATTCAGGAATTCTATACTATAAATATTTTAAATAGATTCTGCTCTCGAATAAAAATCCCAAAGACGTTCTGTAAAAGTTAGAAGATAAAATTTCAATCATTAACATTTGCACAAACCTCAAAAATACATTATTTTTATGACAACATTATGCTTTTATACATACTTTATAAACTGTAAGTCATAGTATATGCGGCTTCCATACTATAAGACACGAGCAAGTGCTTCATAGCACATAAAGGTCGGTGTATCTACGACAATTAATCTTTGTCATGATATGCCTCATACATTACTCTGTGATTTACTTATCTAATGTTCCGCTCACGAGTTTATTACGAAGAAAATTAGCTTGCTGTTGATTGCTAAGCAATATATATTTTGGAAACAATAGAGTGGGTGACTAGGTATAAATACCAAAAATCTAATTAGTCCGTCAGTTAGACAATAAACAAAAAGACGCTTATTTTTTCCTTTCATAATACGAGAAAACTAAAAGCGATTAAAACGATTTTAGATGAAATTGTGACGTAAAGCGATATTTTAAATCAATGTTTAGTCGTAAGATTTTGAATATTTACTAGAAGAAAAATCATCTAAGATTTGTTTAATAATATACGAAAAAAGTACAAAAAAAGTCTAAAGGACTTAAAGAAAATATATCATATACCCTGTAGTATAAGTGTATGTATCGTTAACTGCAGACTTATAACACACTATAAGGTAAAGGCCGTCGTCAATCGACCGCACAACGCCGCCCATTCTTAGTACTCGCCTAATCACGGCCTAATTTGGCCAATCGTTGTCCGGTGCAAAAGATCTGGGTACGTTCGTGCTGGAGATCAAAGGTGACATTAATGACCTTTTATCAAGTGTCCTTTGTAATGCTTTGGTCGAAGCTGCCATGTATGTCCACTATATGTTGCTTATTTTAGTAAATTTTGTTTACATAAAACTTTCTGAGTTATCAAGGTTTGCTATCGATAATTTAGGCATCTTAGTGCTGAAAACAACATGTCAGCCAACAGTAGTGGTTAGTGGCTCTCGGTCTTTTGGTACACATACAAGTCACAATTTCACGAAGCATGCTTTTGTCGTTAAGTAATTGTGACTCATATCAATACGAGGAACATTGTGATCTACTGAACTAGTAACCTAAAGTATGTATCGTAACAATTTTTATAGCATTTCTTGGGTACTTAATAGGGTTGTAGAGGTTTTTTAATTACCGACAATTATGGTGGCGCTTCAATTTACTTAGTGGAGAATGTTGAACCGTGCACTGAAGTGTGTGCTAATTCCTTACTGGCCTTATTTGCAAGCTACACGTATGTAAGTGTTGATGCAAGAATTTTTACATGCAATTATTAAACGCCTTTAGTGATGTAAACGAAGTAAAATGCGTTAAAAACTGTACGAAGAATCTATCGTTACTGTCTGTTGGACAACGAAATAAAAGCTTATCCGAGTTTTATGCACAGAAAAAATACTTGTACACAATTTATTTTTGCCCTAGGTCAACACGTTCGAACAAAAAAAGCTTACGTATTTGAAAAATCATTTCTGTGAAGAATCGTGCAAACAATAGAGAATAGTGTTGCGGTATATATTGCATTGTAACTTATCGATCTGTCGATGCATTATTGAGCAGACAAGCGGGAACTCGAGTCAATTCCACGTTACGGCCCGAACAACTCCTATTTACCTGGAGCTGTTCTATTTCTGAACGCGAACATTGTTTATGGAATCCATAATGCACGTTGGTGCGGTCGAATGACATTTCACAAAGAACAATCACAATTTCGCCATTTTGAAAATTTATTTGTCCTGTAATGTGTAAGCGTGGCAGTTGTGTAGGTATTCACTGCGATTTATTTTAACATTTTATACAAAAGTTAGCAAATAATTTTTATAGTAGTAATACCAGATTATTTTTGGTATTACTACTATAAATATACTTTATGTAGATATTTCAGTAGTGAATGAAATATTTGGCCTCATATCGATAAAGATCGTTAAACTGAAGTTTTGAATCGCAGATCCTAAAATTAGTTTCAATTTCTTTACTCAAATATCAATATTATTTTATAATTGAAGTAATTTGGAACTATTTAAACAGAATTGCTAGTCGTAGCAAATTTTACCCTCATTATGTTAAATATGAAAATGGAATTAATTACATTATTTTTAGATTTATTGCGAACGTGACTAAGAGTCGAGAAATAAAAGAAACTCATTAATTCAAGATTACATCGTTAAACGGTATTTCAAATAAGTATGTATAAATTTATTAATGAGATGGTTATTATTTCATTTTATTGTGTCGTCTGAATTACATAGAATTGCTGCATAAAAAGGAAAAAACATCAGATCTAAAAAGAAAAAGAATTAAACTCATATCGAAGTAGTTTCCTCCGTGCTACTATAAAATAAAACAAGGACTTTATAAGCACATTTTACTTTACGTATCTCCTGATATTGACTTTAAAAGCCGATGTTTTAAAGCCGTTTTATTCTTATATCGGCTTGGATACAAAGCTTAATAACAACACTTCAATATTGTGTTGTAACAGGAACGTTTATAATACGAGCGATGGTAGACAGTTATTACATTCTTGAATAATAGAGCGAAACTTTGCGGACTGAACTTAGTGAAGTATCACGAGGAATCTCATTATACAACCAGTTGATTTATTTATTAACGATGCTACCGTAATTTTAGAAGTTGTTTTTAATGACGGATAAATTATAATAAACGTCTAATTTTGGCCTTACTTGAGGCGACGAGGATAAAATTAATGATTCTAGATTTCATATAATCCGGAAAAATATGCTGGCCACATGAAATTCACCACTTCATAAAAACAAATCAGCAGCAATGAACACAGAATTTCATGTGAACTAATAAAAAATAGCTCCATTAGCAGGAATTTTCCGAACGCTTTCAAGTCCCGATTACTTCGACATATCGGCACTCTAAATCTCACATTTCCACAAAATAATGACTTCATCAGCACCAATCGATTTCTGTAATACACGATTCACTGACCGGCATCGAAGTATTCACACGTTAAACTTAACAGAGAACATTCGAATTGGTGTTCAACAACGAAGCCGCAACGTCAACGGCAACGTCACGTGTCAGAGCCAATTCGCAGGACGGATCAAAGGCATCGAGAGGAGTCAGAAAATTCTATCGATGTTTCAAACACAGGGCCATCACTATCGATACGGTTTCGTGTCAGAATTGCGCGAATGCATTACGGCCTTTTGTGGAAGTGGGCCAGTCGGCGGCTGCTGTTGCAATTATTGAATGGGCGCGACTGTACTGATGGCACCCACGTTCTTTGAGCCGTACTCGTCTGTACTATCTGCATTTTATATCCCGCATTTTCTACGCGGATGTATCGCTTTGGATTTAAAGAGATTTCAGTTTTCAATATAAGGGTTCAGCGACAATTGTTTTGTTGTGTTTCAGGATTTAATTGCAAATACATTTGAAGCCCGTATGCAAGCGCATAAATATCATAAGGTTTTCTAAATCTAAAAGTAGGAAAAAGGTTTTTTGAGGATTTCTCTTTTCCTCTTTGTTGTATTTCAGTCCAAGTATAATTTTTCACGAGAAATAATTAAATACGAGCACCTTCACCGAAATTGTGTGCCATGTAGATACAGTTCAAATTACGTTCTCATTCAGAAGTAGACGTTTTTTGTCGCACGAGTCTAATTTACAATATAAATAATCACGAGCAATCGCGTTGAATCCGAGCTATTTACCTTTGAAATGTTCGGGCGACAAAGGTGGCTTAACGAGCCACGGAGAAGCGGCGGCGAATTATAAAAGTTTCAGGAGAAATAAAACGGAAAGTGTTCGCGAGGGGTCGCTAGTCGCACTCGCAGCGACTCGCGGCTTGCGACTAGATGCGGGCGTGCGGCAGACAGTCACTGTACAGTTTAAATAAATTGTGATTTACAGGGGGACGAGATGTGGTGCGTTTACCTTACGGATTGACAGATTCTTTTTTTGAAATGGAATTTTATTGTGACGACTGGTCTGTCTGTGAGGTCTTCAAGGGATAATAATTAAAAAAAAAAACTGCTCGAATGGAAGTTTTGCAAGACATTTGATTTATTCGTCATCAAGGAATAAAGGACGATTCGTTAATAGTAAATAAAAGTTTCATCTTTATATATTTCGTATTGTTTAGAACTAATGCACATTTCGGTTTGAATTAGATATTGGTTAAGTATTTTTTCCTCTAACTTAACAGTTTATAAATAATATTTATGGGTACTATTTCCAAGTTATGTAGGTAATCTTAATCTAAAATGTAGAACGCATAGAGTGGAACGCGCAGAAATATTTAATGCCTAATCAAAGTTTCGCAGTAAGCATAACTAAGTTAAACCAACTTAGACTGTAAATGTGGCGAGAATTCTTTATCAAACTTTTACTTCTGGAGACCTATGTGGGCTTGGAATTATACGACAATAAACTTAGGCTTGACTTTCAGCATATATGAGGTCAACGGCCTTAAGAAAGGAAAAAAAAAATATAGACGGTAAACAAAAAAAAAATGTTTGTTTTTTAAGTTGTAATATTACATGTATATTTTATTACGTTAAAACTGATGTGAGTCAAAGTGCATTAACAAAAAAAACAAAATACTTTTCTACTCTTAACATTAAAAAAAGGGAAGTAATCTTGAAAGAAATTGGGCGTCCTAAATAATAACGACAACACTAATAAAACGAAATATTTAAATTGAATAAAAATAAAACAGGCACAACGAAATTGTCAAGAATTTCGTAATGTAAATGATTTAATATTTATGAGATTAAGTTTCTCGTAAATCTCGGCTATGATCGAATGAAAGGTTAATCAAATAACGTTTATAAATTTCTTGGAAAATTCGGTTGTAATTTAGTTTTTTGGCTATGAACACAAGTTACCTAATTTTATTTTTCAAAGATCTCTTTAAACAAGAACATTGACATTTATGATCTTTTAATAATTCATATAAACTTATCAACGTACATTATATTTTAACTTAATTTAAAAAAAAAATTGTTTATTCCTAGGAAGATTCGAGCCAGTTTGTAGAGGCTAAAATAAAATTATTAACAATGTTTGTTCATAAAATGGGCACGTATTAGGCCACTACACAAAATTAATCTATTTTTAAATAAATATTTCGAACATTAATTTTAAATATAGAACACCACCTGAATACCCGTTACCTACATTGCAACTGTTGATGTGTGACGTCACAGTGTAGCATTACATGACAAGTAAACGTGTGGGCTATTGTTTGTGGTCGATAGGTATATGTAATTAATATGCGTTTGATTCTGAAACCGCTTCATTGGGTTTGTGGTTATTCGTGAGATGGAGGCTCTTAGTTTGAGCACTGGACATGTGTCAAACTGTTTGATGATGGCCGACACAGGCGACTCAACAATATCTTACAAAAAAAAAAACTTGACAAATAGTTGTCGGAAACAGTGGTATAATGTCAACTTATAGCTTTCTTTTAGGGTTAAACAAATGCCTAACAATTGTATAAAGAGTACATTTAAATTAATCGTCGGCACTAGCAGACAGGCTGGCTAGATTATCCCATCCCCACAGCGAATCTCAAACAGAATGCCCAAACAACCGCACGAAGATTTATACCCCTATTTAGGACTAAAGACCTTCCAATTCTTTTAACTGCACATTACAGTTTGAATCAGTATCTATTTGTTGAGAATATATAACTGTATAGCAATGTTAAGATATAAAGGGGAGACGTCTGCGAGTGTCGTTCCGTCCCGCAAACTTCTACAGTAAACACGGCTAGGGATGTGCCATTCTTACTAAAATATAGATAGGCGATTATGCTATCGATGGAGCGAACGAAATAAGTTGTGTGGAAGAATTATTTTGTTCCGTTTGTGATCCGATTTTATCGATATAGTTGCGTGAATATTTTATGTGGAACATGCAACTGTCGTTAAAAAAATAAACATGTATACTGTATACGTTGTGTTCTATTTTGGTTACGTTTTAGGCTCTAGCTCACTCTAGTAACGTTCCATTATTACTATATTTGTTAGAGCTTCACATTGTTTACTCATATCATGCCACATTACATTTTAGAATACGCTTAAGTACTGCATACCTAAGTAATGTTAGGTTTGAATACAGCTTATTCGAATATTCATACAACTGTAGTAATTGTTGTAAACTTCAGTGTAGATGAAGCATGCTTAACTTTGTTATTCAATTGATTAAACATCGTTGTTGTCACACAGCGCATGAAGAACAGGTGACGCGGTTGTATGTATATTTGATACTGGTACTGATGAAAAATGAATATAACTTGTATTAGAGAGATTTGTTAACCATAAGTACACAGTAATTGGTGATAGTAACGTGAACGTTACATGAAATAAAAAAAAACCGGAAAAATTGGTATGTATATAAAAAAGTTGTAATATATATGTTTTCATACTGAAAATACGAATATAAATACTCGTATGTTGCACTTGTTTTTTTTTTGTTCACTGTTGCTTATCACTTTAACAATATGGTATACCATCAGGTTTACGCTAAAATCGTAACTCTGCAGTAGTTCTAGAATATACTAGACCGGGATTTTACCTGCCATGGCCGTATTGAAAGTGTGAGGTTGAATGATGGACTAAATAAAATAGCCACTGG
Organism: Autographa pulchrina; assembly: GCA_905475315.1. Lineage (NCBI taxonomy): Eukaryota > Metazoa > Arthropoda > Insecta > Lepidoptera > Noctuidae > Autographa > Autographa pulchrina. Next base: position 11,260,739 of record FR997771.1, on the reverse strand, counting down.
CGTTTCCGGACGGGACAAATATTGATGTTACTAACAAACCTTTTTTTTCTATTTTTATGTTTGTATCTTTATGTATATAAGTGCCTATATACTTACAATTGGTAGAATACTTGTATCTAGCTAGAAATTTAAAGAAGAAAGGCAACTAACTGTTTTAAGATACGTTTAGAAACTTGTACTCTAAAATATTCTTCTATTTATTTAATTAACAAAGACTTAATATTTGGTCCAAAAAGACTTAATTAAATTAAGTTTCTATCTAAAAATACCTTTCTTGATTGTTTGCTTCGTAAGTTTTGTCAAGAAAAATACGCTTTTCTTTCATTAAAACTTTATTCGAAGTTATAATAGGTATATTAACATTTCAATTTTCATAAACGGTGTCTAGAGATGTTTGTTTTAAATGTTTTTCGTACTAAAGTTCATTTAGAATGAACACATTTATAAAAATAAAATTTTTAGAAAAATATTAATGAAAATAAACACTCAGACCATGGTTCCGTATGTTTAACTGCAAGACCCTGCACTGCTGAACTGGCAAGGGTGCTCGATAAAAAAAAATGAGTTGTTCAAAATGGTACAGCTAAATTAAATTTGTTATTAAGTAACAATAGTGATCGAAGCACATCACTATCAGTAGAGTCGTGCCATTAAATTGCTACGTCACTACGGCGAGCTTCGGCCGCGCTCTTACTTAGGATTATGTATTGTTTGCCATCAAGTTAATTTCTATTTCTATTGAAAGAACATTCGTGTAATTGGTTTTGCAATATCCCTCCTTTTTAAAAAACCTTGATTCAGTTTATTCAATACGATTAACTTTTATTTTTAACATCATAAATTCAATTTAAAGGTTAAGTTATTACTTAGTTTGGAAACTCAATTATAGGACTTAATCAAAATTGAAATAGCTTTATAAATATTGTCGTGGGCTCGTTCTGGTTCTTAATTATGGTTTGACGCAAACATGGTTATACTAAAAACCAAGCATTAACATAATTATTTATTTATTATCGTACACTATTAAATAAAAGAAACATTCTATTGGATAAAAAGAATAATTATGATTGGATGAAACATGACCTAATTTTCGTTTATAACAGTGGCTGAAACAGAACTGGTCAGTGTTGGCGCCAATATTGGCCATCTTAGTCCGTTCCTCGGTTCCTGCCAATTGTGTCTTAAACAAGGCCGTCATTTGGCTGCCGTACCGATTCGTTCAAGGAACAGTTCGGGGCAGACGAAGCAACATCCCCAACATTCTCACCTCGTAGTTAGCACGACTGAATGACTAAACAGGGTGTCCATATTTAATCTGCGCGCCGCGGTCGTATCGGTTTAATGTGCGGCGAATGCATGCATAATTCAGAGCGTACCGAGGAACTTGGCATGGTGTGTTCCGCGGCATAATGCGATGTCTGAGTTACGCTTCGACGCCGCAAATGTTGGCGCCAACACGCTGTAATTTTTGAGGTTCCTGATGATTGTTGGGTAGTTTTGCCACATATTGGCCAAATTGGGGATGTTTGACAGCTGAATGTGTTTTAAATAGCCTAGTGTGTTTTGCTACTGTTGTTATATGAACTCGGTAAATTATAAGTATTGTCATAAAGTGTATCGCTCAACAAGACCAACTGTCTTTGAATCTTTTGTGTAGTTGATTGGGGTTTACTCAAACACGTCACGTATTATTCACGACACTTGAAGTAATTTCGAAGACATAAAACGATCTATCAAAACAAACAATTCTACAAAGATTTGTGGATTCTAGTTTTTTCTTTAGCAATCGACTCATGTCCCTGGGGGGCTATAAATCGTGGTCATATTGTCCGTTCACGTTTTTTCGCCATCCCCTATTCACCTGCGAACCACGTATTTAATCTGGGTGTACTTCGCTTTGGCATGCATCCACTCCCCAGCGGATTCAAAGTTTAGGGCTTAATAAAAATATGTTAGTTTTGGGCTCGCTTGCATTTCAGAGCTACACTTTTGGGTCACGTGGTCGGCTCTTTTATTCTTCTTTGTTTTTGTTTGGGACTGTTTGGTGCCATTAATAAATGTCACAGTGTTAGAATGTTTGAAAACTATTTGGTAGGTTAGCTTGCTGATAGAAAAGTGTCGAGTTGTTTTTTTATCTGTTGGTTTTATTGTAGTTTTGCTCTTCATTAGGTTGTATGAAATTATGAAAATTTCTAACAACTTATTTTAGTTTAAGACACATTTTAAAACTAAGATACTAGTTCCTCTGTAATTTAACGTTTTGCCTCACAGTTCCACATTGACATTATTATTATGTTTATGTGATCGTTACTGTTTTCTCCGAATGTGTGGGCAATATTGTACATTGTACTCCCACATACACTATGTTCGTAATAAGTTACTTGTAACGCGGAGGCAAACACATACGCCACCATATGGTAGAGTTTTAGGTCAAAGATCTTTTCTATTATAAATTTGATTACATATAGGAGTATGGTTGTGTTGTGTACTATTTATGTACAACGTGTTATTGGTAACTACAAATTTAATTGGTTTTTCTTGGAAACTTATAGCAACTGGAAATCGATATCAGCGAACGAACTTCAATATAAATATTTTATTGCATGAAATACATAATAAAAACTATCTTATTGATCAGAATCTAGAAACGTGTTTCAATATTCTGTGTTGACAATTTAAACCGTGTATTTAATTAAGTTGTTGACCAATTGAGTTGAACATAAATAAACAAATAGCAACACTATCCCAAAACGCAGCACTCAGGTACATTTACCTTGTTTAACAAACCGCTAAAATTTATAAATATAGTAACCATTGTCAGCATTAAAATAATTGTCGCGCGCCCCTTTAACAACGTCGGGTTATTTGTGTTTAATTCTGTACACATTAACGAAATGAACATCGTTGTTCGCACAGCCCTAACTCAATTTATATAATGAATGCCATACATTACCCGTTTTCTGTTAACAATTCGCTATGAGCACTCCACTTGCAAAGTTTGTCTACGTTGTGTCAACACTGGCTGAGGTGGCATTCGTTGGTCTGACGCCGCGGCGCGCGGACGTCTCATATTTATTTTATTAATAAATATGTTAATACCGAGGTAAGTAGCGTCGCGTGCATTATTCATCGGGAACGGTGGCTCAGTTGACACAGCAACGGATAGTCATGCAAATTCAATCCGCCGAGATGCGGCCAAAAATTATCATAATTGTGACGTTTTTGTTTCTATACCTGCGCTCAGCTCGGGAAGTTTAATCTGAAGTTTGCCCGACACTTTTAGTTTTGTATAACGCCGTCATCACATCCCCATTTGCAATTCAGATGGTCGGAAAAGGCGGACGCGGGCCGGATCCGTTTCGCCTCAACTTCTGCCGCGCACTGCGGGGGATTTGTTTGAAAAATACGCAGGTCCCCGGTTGAGGGAACTCTTTTTCGTCTTTGTACACTGCTTTTCAGCGTAACGACAAATTGAATAATGTTGTAAACGTAGGACCGAGTTTTCGAAACTTTCGCCTTGCTGATATGAAAGTGGATGTTGGATTTTCTTAATTCTTTTTTGTTGGACAGTAGGTCGGGTCGGGCTCTGACGTTTCGGGAAAGGTCGAGTTTACTAGACAAAAGCTGAATAGCGTTGGAACCTTAATGCGTGTAAGATCAACTCTGATTAACGGGGGTGACGTTAGACAAAGGACGGACATCATAATCTATCTGTGAGATGTATTTAAGTGAAACCAGAGCGGGGCGAAGCTGCGATACGGCTTAGTTTATGCGACGTAAATAACTAACTTGGTTCATGAATACACTATATTACTTCTATGTATTCATAATGCTTATAAAAAATTACAAAACTAGGTTCTACAATAAACGTTGTCATTTCGACGGAATACCCGCATTTTAGTAGAAGGAAATGTCAGGCGGAACATTTGAAAGGAGAGAGTGTCGGTTGCTGACAAAAAGTAGGTCACTGTTACAATCGGTGAATGATTGTATCGGATTCAAAAGGTGTCTCTTTGCGGTCCCTTGAAATGTTCTGTTTTTGAACGATAAGAACAACACGGGCAACGAAGTTGCAAATAAAAATAGGCCATTCTGTCATTAATACATTTTCGGTTTTTCGACAAACTGATATGGATGTGCTTATTAAATTAACATGTTAAAAACACATTTTGTTAGATACTAAAGCTTGTAGATGAGTTAGAAAGGTATAAACAGTCTTTAAATCAAGTAATTCCCAGTCGTAAGCGGAAATAACCAGTTTTATTGCACCTAGATTGGAAGTCAAACGTTTACAGATATTATGTGACTTTTTATAGTGTCATCATGCTGTAAATACCTACAGGGTGTTAAAGTTGGTCCTTGAATCGTAAACGTAGGGTGTTGGATCGCTTTTAAGCCTACCGATCAGATTTTATGTGGCAACGAAGTGTCGTTTCGGATTTATTGCGCGATGTGAGGTTGTTAAGTGGGCTGTAAAGTTTTATGTAAAAGAATATTTTACATAATATGTTTCGTAGTGGACAGTGACTAGAATAGTGTTACCTAGTTTGTCACATCAATTCTCACTGTTATAAAAGTAACAGGTAATAAATGTTAGGGAGCGTCCACATCTGATGTGGACATTCGTCAGATGTGGACGCACCCCACATCACACGCAATTCCAATTTTGTCTTGCTTTACCATTTTCAAATTACTTTAACACTTTTTTAACGTTACCACCTCAAAAACATTAACGAAAACACAACAATTTAAAATTTCGAATGAACCGTTCTATTTCCAAAAATCTTATTCAATTTTCGTACGTCTGCGTCTGCCAATCAGCGCGAGGGGCGCGAGGGTCGCTTATTTCCGTTACGGTAGTGCTCGTGATTTTTTTTTCGCGGCTTGACGTGGACAAACTTGGTGCATTCATCACTACGTCGACGAGTAGAGTTAAGAAGTGATCGGATTTTTTTTTGGATTTAAAAATTTTTTTTTGGCTGTGAGCACTCAAAGAAATTACATACGTTCACTACAAGATTTCCTAACTTACAACAAGTTAGGAAATCTGTAATAAAATGAAATTTAAGTCTATAAAACCATCTATGAATTAGACAGTACTTAAATAACTTTAAAAAGTCACCAAACAGTCAAGGCCCTTAAATGTTGTTTTGTAAAAAAGGATCAACAATATTTTCTACGCCGTATGTTTATGTAAATTTTCATACAGATTTGTTTTAAGAAGAATATTATGTAAACGAAATTGATGTTTACTGTAACTTATTTACTTAAAATATGTATTATCAACTGCTATCACACTGGTATAAAATATAATATTTTATTTATCCTGTTCTAAACATTCGTATGTCTACGCTGCCTATACAGGGGGATGTTTTAGCAAATGAGAGCTGGCTCGAAGTCACGAGGCGCCAACTGAAAAATTTGTACCACCTTCACACACAGAGGCACGCTTTGTAACTGTGTCTGAATGTCCATGTCTATGTGTGCGTGTCTGTGAGTGTGTGTGACTGTGGGCCCGTAGTTTCACCGTTTTCAATGTAATTTGTATACATGACGTCAGAGAATGGAAGAAAAATGCGTTAAGTAAATCAAGAGGGAAAGTTACCAATATGTAAATGAAAAATATTTCTGCGTGTTGGGGTTACTTACTGGAACCGTTGGAGGGATTGAAAACTTGTAGACTAGGAGCTATTTGGGTTCTTTTTCTATACTTTTGTTATAAATATTCAGGTATAAAAGAGATGCGATATATTATAGACTAAATTTTTTGACGGGCCTGTTGGTCTAGTGGTTAGTGACCCTGACTGCTATACCGGAGGTCGTGGGTTCGATTCCCACTCAGGACAAATCTTTGTGTGATGAGCACGATCATTTGTTCTGTGTCTGGGTGTAATTTATTTACCTATAATATGGATGTATTTAGAAATATATAAGTATGTTTATCAGTTGTCTGGTTACCATAACACAAGCTCTGCTTAGCTTGGGATCAGATAACCGTGTGTGAGTTGTCCCGGTAGTCCCCATATTATTATTATTATATTATTAATTAGGTAAGCTTCTAATAGACTATGTACGTCATTGGATGACATTCAGTTATCGCCTTATGTTAAAGAGCTATTTCAATTTCTAAAACGATTCCAACAAAAACATAAACCAGGAATTTGCTCCAAACCAAACAATAGAACAATACAGGCAATTAAATCAACATTTAAACTCGTTTCACGTTTTAAAGGTCTTCAAGTAGCACTTTGTCAATAATTCTAATTGCTTTACATACATAAAAGGCATTACTCTACGTTGCGTGTCCAAAAATAACTCAACCTTTCTCAAAGTACGTAAATTTCACTCAAGGAGAATGAACAGGTAAATTGTTCGCAAAATATATTCAAAACTAAACGAAAATCTAAATCTTTTTAATTATCGAGCCTTCGATACGGGAGCTCGAAGCGTTGTTAATTCAACAGCTCAAAAGGCAATGAACAAGGAAAATCTATGAATATAATCCAACCAAAATCCACTCGTTTAAAGAACGTTTTTGTATAATCAAAGTTTTAATTGGAGTATTAATACGCAGTAGCAGGTAGTACAGGAATTGAGAAATGTACAGACATGTATATTATAATATATAAATTGTGGGTATGGTACGGGAATGTGTTTTTGAATTTGACTGCCGTTTTTTTATATTGTATTTTTAAAATACAAATTGACAATTAAACTTAAAAAATATGTGTGTCTTTTGTTTAATCATTCTTAAACTGTCGTCTTTGTGTTTGATTTCTGTATACGTAGATATATATTTTAAGACAGATAAACGACAGTTCTGACAGTAAAATCGTAGCGTTGCCTCCCAGAATATCAATTCGTGTATTTCCACTCAAACTTCCAGCTAAAACCGTTTAAAGAGATTACTTTCGTTTTGTACAAATATTAAAGGGACTGATTGAGTTGAAAACTTCTTAATTACGTCAGTCGTAGCAACATTGTTCTGATTGGTTCATTCCGCGCGGTGCGTGCGATACGACGTAATACCATTGGGTGAATTCCACAATAAACATGGTTACATTTTTTCTGCGAAAATGTAAGCTATTTGACGTTTCTGTTTTTTGATGTGGGAAAATTTGCATTTGTTTTTATGAGGAAAAATGTTCCAGAATTTATTTTAGAATTCGATTTCATTGAAATAACAAATACAGTTAGTTCTTAAAATCTAACAAACATTAGTATGGCGATGGCGGTTAGTAAGCAAATGTTAGACTTACGTGATAGCTTGGTTGATGTTACATAGCTTGATTGAAGCAGTTATGATGAGCATGTGGCATAGGGTCGAGTCAAATGGAGCAATAGAACATATCCAAGTAAATGTTTTATGGCTCCATTTGACAAAACCCCATGTCTATAATAAACCTTCACCTCTTCTCTTCAATGCACACGTTGAATCTATGTACAGAATAATAGTTGAAGGAGTAACGTAAATAAAGACATCTGATATCAGTTTTCGATTACACATGACTTACATTTTTAGTTAACAACTCGTTACAGATAGACATATTTACATTGGTCCTTCAAATACCTTGACACCATGACATTAGAAACTTACTGAACATTCACCCAAGCGCTGTGTATGATAACAACTGTCTTACCTGAAACAAAAACAAACACATTATAAGTATATTTCATTCAAAGTTAATAACAAAAGTGCGATATCACAAACTATAATATTGCCATAAATAACATCAGATATATTGTATCATTTTCACCGATCCAAGGTCCATTTATAAGGGGATTCGAGTGAAATGAAGTGTCGACAAATACCAGGCCCCCATAACGTAAACATCAATACATAGATAAAATAAACTCGGACCAATATGACGGATGGAATCGTGTTTTTTCTATAAGATACGAAATTGTTATAAAAATATGAGATACGATTATTTACGTCGCTTCGTTTCTTTGGTAGTGAATGGACGTAATTTATAGTTTATTTTCGGAGATCATCATCATCTCCCGAGCCTTTTCCCAAACTATCTTGGGGTCGGCTACCAGTCTTACCGGATTCAGCTGAATACCGTATTTTACATGGACCGACTGCCTATCTGACCACAACCCATTCTACTGGAGAATACAGTATCCCATAGTAAGACTGGTTGTCAGAATTGACTTATCGACTGCCAAAGATGTACGTATGACAGTCGGGACCTACTGTTTAACGTGCTTTCCGAAACACGGAGGGGTCTAGGTATGTTATAAATGGTCACCCATCCACGGACCAACCGCGGCGAGCGCGGCTTAACCTGTATTATCGGTCAAACCGTGTGGCTTAAACTTAGCCACGAGCCCCTCAATTTGAAATATTAACGTTTATTTTCGGAGATGTTTAGTAATAAAAAGGAGGCCGATTGATTGTATATTGCTAAGATATTATTTAGTCTTTGTATAAAGTAATATTATAGAACGGGGATTAGCGCGTACATGTATAAATACCTTTAGGGCTTGACGTTTCGACCGGTTTACTCAGACGGTGGTCGCAAGCAGACTCTACGCGCTAATCCCCGTTCTATAATATTACTATAAACATGCTGCGCGATAGTTTAAAAGTTATTAGTGTTTGTATATGTTCTGTAACAGTATTAAAAGACATTGAAATAAAACTACTTTGACGAGTATTAAAAGAGACAACATCCAGTTGGTTGGGGTTTCTAGTTTCATGCCCTGCTCCATATTTTTTTAAACAACATCTTCCCTCTTTTGCCTAAGGATGTGTTGGAAGGTTTTCGATTATATTTTCGAGTGTCGTTTCATTGTTGCCAAACATTTACAACAATAGATACAAAAGACTGCCACATAAAGGACTTTAAAAGAAGATTCAAATTATTGTTCCTTGTTGTGGTCCTCTTGTTTATATTACAAACAAATATTATTTAGGTTACAGAAGTAATTTCGTGCTTGATATTATGTATATTTATGCTTTTGTTTTAATTACGTCGCTGAAATACGGGACACGAATATGTTGGAAAAGCAATAAATTTCAAGCTATCTTAACGTCTTTACTGATTCGCTAATCGTTTTCCTTCACCTAAAAATAAAGTTATAAAACCATTACTAGTTCCTAAAACAGCATTATCGCATGGCACGGCATTACATCGCGGTAACGCGTCTATAAGCAAATATTTTTTCCTAACAAACTCATCAATGTACGTGTTTTCTTTGCATCGCACCGAAGTGCACGAGGCTCCTCTTAAGGCGAAGTATCTATGTTTTTTTAAGGAGAAAAGTACACGGTCATGTTTGTATTCGATCATGAGTTTGAAGTAAAATGGTGTCTACGACGTTCTGAAATGTGTAATGTTGTCCCATTACCACGCGTGAGGTAAGCAGTGTAAGTGGTAGCAATGATGTTCGAACTATTCTTAGTATCTAAATGACAACAAGATCATTCCTTGTTAACAAAGGGATCTTTTGGTGAGAAGTAGGTTTCTAAAAGTACCTACATTTTTTCTTAACACATGTAAGCCTTATCAAATATTGTCAACTTTGATGAGGTTTTGCGGGTAATCTTACGTATTGTTATTTTTGTAATGTAATAACATTATTTCAATACTGAAACTAGAGGTGTTCAAAAGCGCCTTTTCAGCAGCAATTAGTATAAGTATTACAATATTGCGTGCTAAGGTAAAACATTTCATTTACTCATTTCACGTATCTTACACGTACAGTCACGAACACAAGGCCTTTTATAATTCCTGTGGCTAGAACATTGTTTTAAAAATATTATTCAACGTTCAGGAAAATTATGCTCATTTGTTTCCTTCATAAAATACAATGAGGAACTCCGGGATATTTGGACATACAGCACGGAGACGCAATGGTGTCATTTTTTTCGTTATAACTGAGTTTCAAATTAAATTACTATTACGTAGCTACCTCATTTAAAGGTCAACATAATACTACATAATGTTCACCAGCCAAAATTTTGTTTTTACTTACAGTAACGTATTGAATCGAGTGCCAATACAGTTATGTTCAGTAATTACCTGGTATCGGGACCACAGTCCATTCAGGTCAAACATAAGCTTGTTAAATACAACATAACGCAGCGTCCAGCGCTAAGTAACCACACGCATTGTCCGCACATTTAAAACAAATGTAAATTAATAAGCACACAACTACTAATTAAGTTTTAATGAAGCAATAAATTAATTTGTTAAAAATTCATTGGGAAAAACCGTTGATGGGGGCGATATTTCGTCCGAACGATGTAAACTGGCAGAGTGGCCGTTAATTTTGGTAATTGTTGTATACTTGTTATAAATTCAGGAGATTAAGCTATAGCGTGGCGTGGTCGATGGCCGGCGCTGCGTGCGCTGTGTGCCCAACGCGTTAAATTAAGACTTTATACCGATGATATATATCGAAATTTAAATTAAATATTCATTTATTTTGTGTTGCAGCCACAGGGTATGCTGGATTATCTGTAGTTCCGCCGCACGAGATTCTGATAAGGATATTAACTGGTTATTCTTTGTGTTAATTTTATTCGCCATTTCTCGTTAATGCACCTTTAGGACAAGATTAAAAGTAGATAGGTAAAAAATACGATAATTAAAACGCTAACAGAACTTTTGCAATTGATTATTATATTATCAACGGCTCGTCAGCATCTAAAAACATTGATTGCCTGACTAACAAACTAAAATAGACACAGAATAAAAAATGCAGCAGTCAGTGTGTTTATTTTGTTTTCACTCCGTCTATGTCCCAAACATTTTTCGTGCATTCAACCCGTCGAAAACAAATACACGGCATAAAACAGCGAATATAACATCGACACGATCTAATAAAAAAAATTAGATGTCATTCCACCGTGCAATCGTCGTAATGCAATCGTTCCGAGCGATAAAATAAAACGTCAATGCCTACGTTTAAATAAAAAAAGAATAACGTGAATTCTTACAGGCCGTACACAAACAAAGCCGAACGCCTTTGCCTCACATGAAGAGTGTTTGCAAAAATTTCGATCGCCTTTTATCCCCTGCCTCCTCTTAACCCCCTAACGCCCGTCGCGTACAATCATAAGTGTTTTCTTTGTGGATAGCAGAGCCAACATCACCCTTTAACGTGTTTATCCTTTTCGGTCGAGCCTCCCCTTTATAAACGAATATTTTGACCCTGTTTTTATTTTTTATACTGTGTTATTGTAACTGAAATGTTTGTTTTGAGGTATTCTGTTTACCAGCAATAGAACTAATGGACTTCGATACTCATTGTACAGATGTAGGGAGAAAACCAGACAGATCCGGTACTCGACAAACATTCTATACGACATTCATTAAGAACAGTATTTTTGCTCAAGAAGTTAAACCTTACTGAACAGGCAAAATAAAAGTAAATGAGCGACACCGTTTAAAACTAAAATACATTTTTCTATAACTACCAAACACGTTTAACACCTATAGAGGCAAGACATTTCCTAATTTGGTAATAGAATTTCGGTTTGTTAGTCCACCACGCGCTGGGAATACGTACCTCGTACGTGGTCGCTGCTGGGGATGTGTGGTCGCAGTTGCAGCGGGAACAGCATGTTCATTAATTGTGTACGTGCTGGTTACGGCCGTGCCCGAAGGTATGATGTAATACTTGAGTTTAGGAGGTGGAAGTGGACAAGTGGCTACAAGTTTGTTGATCCCATTTTGTTTTTTATTTTTGGAGTTGAGCTTGCATTTATGTTAAAGTGTAATTAAATTATTTTTTGCAATATTTAATAACAATAGCAAAAATCTAGAATTTTCATAAATTAAAAAACGAGTCGTGTTGAATTATCCCATGTCTTATTTTGTGTTTGTCTAACAACATTAATAACATTTCCTTTCTCGAATTATTTTTAAATCAGTTTAATCATCATCTAACAATATTTCATGTTACCTTCACAAGCTTTCAACCATTACGCTTCAATAAACATTAATAATATAATAATAAATGCGGACAACATCACACACACAAACATTGTGAGGTAAACACCACAAAATTCGTTCAACTTTTCTTTCCCAACTTTAACCAACTTTATTAATGGTAATATAATTAAATGATGTTCCGCTGCAATTGGCGCCCCACCCACCGCTGTTGCACGTATCGCTCGAGGCGTCGGCGGATTAAACGGATTACAAGCGGCGGGGTGCGCGTGTTTTTATCACGTAATAGCTGCCAAAGTCACCGGTATCAGAGTGCCAAATAAATGTATTTGACACTCAATTATATCCTTTCATAATCGAGCCTAATCGACCGATAATTCAGGGTTAAGGATATATTATTACAGGAAAGTAGATGATTGCGCTGAAGGTGAAACATATTTATCAGATCAGAGGTTATACACTATACAATGTATAATCTCTATAATTTTTTTTTTTTTTCATATTACTATGATAGTATATAACCAAATAGTATGGTTTCTACATTACATTTAAAGAAAAGTAGTTATAAATAAGATACAACATAAATAAACATTACATTTTTACTACATTTTCAGAATCGAAAAGCTCAGTGAAATGTAAATTTAATGATAAATGTATTAAAGCTGAACACTTTTGCCCATAAAACGAGTATAATGAACAATTGATTATGATTTGTATACAAACCAAAAATAGTAATAAACAAAAATAACATATTAAAATTATTTTAAACAATATAAGCTCTACCAAAAAAAAATCGTTCACATTTCCCTTCCGCTGTAACTGTGACCCCGCACTCACTGCACGTATCGCTCGAGGCATCGCGGATTAAACGGATTACAGGCGCCGAGACACGCGTGTTTTTATCACCTAATCATTACATGTTATACCTAAATGTGGCCGCCCGGATAAATAATAATTGTATGAATAAATAATTTTAATAATACATATATGAATAATTTAGAAAATCCTTTTGTTTATATAGTAGTAGTTTAGTATAGATACTTAATGTCTTTTTAGTGCCTTTACTATGTAAGTATAATCTAGTGAGCTTTTGACTACACTCAAAAACTCAAAAATAAATCATTTTTGAGTTTTTAAGGCACTAAAAAGACATTATTACGAAAGACGGAGGGCCATTCATAGCTCTTTTCGTATGAGGTTAGTCCGTCTCAGGTGTACTTAATATAATATAATCGCGACAAGTAATATTTATTTACAACGTTCACTATCATACATTGACAGTTATACTTCAAGACATTCACGAGCCAATTTTCCTTGAAATGCAACACAAAATCGAATTCAATTACGTGAACCGTCATTGTTTCTATTACGTGAAATAGCCAAGTGTATCGCCAAACGCTAACACAGAAGTTTCCTCCAACTTCGTACTTCATCCTTGAAATCCAGTTAACCTCGATATAAATTTAATTAGCGTTAAAACGGTACACTTCGTAAAATTATTATCTGCTTTAAATTTTAGTGAGGATTCCTGAAACTATAACAGCATCAAAGTTTAGTATAGTTCGTCTAAGTAGCGCTTGAACCCGCGTTAGTTTAGTAACTATCCGTAGCAGTGGATTGAATAACGAACACTTGTAGGTTATGACGTGTGGGTATTGAGTCATTGTTAGTCAATAACAAATTATGAACAATCAATACACTAAATTGATTAGACCAATTTGACTTAAAGTCGTGTGGGATTCAAAGTTCATAAAAATGTTATTAAGTGTGGTGTGAACTAAGCAAAGTTTGAAATGGAAACGATAGATTAACAGCGTAATAATAATATCCTGGGACAACTCACACACGGTTATCTGATCCCAAGCTAAGCAGAGCTTGTGTTATGGTAACCAGACAACTGATAAACTTATTCTTAATTCTTAATTCTTTATTGCACACATAAACATTACATTAAATAAACAAATATTCATTAAATTTGATGTACACAGGCGAGCTTAACTCAAAATTGAGTTTTCTTCCAGCAAACCTTAGAGTGATAGTGAGATTATTATTATTAAGTGGTGAGGAAGATAGAAGTGTACAACTTCAAAATTTTAATATACATACACTCGAATACTACATATAGTACGTATATAATATGATATATATTAGATATAGACATACATAGACTACGTAACTCAAATTGAAAGGAAATGTTCTTTTATTTTTCTCCTAAAAACGTTTAGTGAAGGGCTATTACGTAAGGAATGTGGCAGTGAGTTCCAGAGGCGCACAGCACGAATTGTAAACGATTCGTCGTAACGACTAGAGGAGTGAAGAGGAGTGCGAAGGAGAAGAGAAGAAGAAGTACGACAAGGCTTACCCCTGGGGACCAAGAATTCAAATCGTTCCCGCAGGTAGTTTGGATATTTAGGGTTGTGCAAAACTGAGTAAAGAAGACAGAGAATGTGAGAATCTCGACGTTGGCGAATAGGCAACCACTTCAATATAGCCCGGAATTCCGACACGTGGTCGTACTTCCGAAGACCAAAAATGAAGCGGATGCACAAATTCTGCAGACGTTCGAGCTTATTTAGGAGTTCCTCAGTTGCATCTAGATAACAGACATCGGCATAGTCCAGAAGAGGTAGAAGAAGAGATTGGGCAAGAGTGATTTTTGTCTGAAAGGGCAGGAACTTCTGGAGACGCTTTAGGGAGTGAAATGAGCAAAAGACCCTCCTACTTACCTCAGAGACATGTGTATCCCATGACAGATGGCAATCCATGTATACACCCAGATTTTTGGCTGTTTTGGAGTAATCTATAGGAGTGGAATTGTACAGTATAGGCGGAAGAGATTGGTGATCCAATAGGTTGTAAAAATATCGGCCACCAATAATGAGAGCTTGAGATTTAGAGGGATTTACTAAAAGACCAAAAGATTTAGCCCACTGATAGATATTGTTAAGATCATTATTGGTGGCGGCAATTGCATTGGAAATATTGTCGAAGTCACTGTGGCGATATAACTGCAAGTCGTCTGCGTAGAGGTGGTACTGAGAAGAGAGAACTGTAGTAATAGAGTTTATGAATATAGAAAAAAGAAGAGGAGAAAGTACACCACCTTGGGGAACTCCCGCCGTAAGTCCGCACCACTCAGAGGAGACCTCGTTGGCACGAACAGACTGCGAGCGACCCCGAAGATAAGAGTCAAACCAAGCCGTTGCGGGAGGAGAGACATTAAGTGAGGAAAGGATCCCCAAGAGTATGTCAAAATCAACTGAATTGAAAGCACTGCTGAAATCCAAAAGTACCAGGACTGTAAGAAACTTCTTCTCCATGGCCAGTCGTATGTCGTCGGTAATTTTGACAAGAGCAGTGACAGTGCTATGGCCAGGACGAAATCCAGACTGATACGGACTCAGCAGGCTGTTAGAGGTAAGATAATTAGCCAGCTGATCCTGAACAACACCCTCAAGGACCTTGGATAGGACAGGGAGAATGGAAATCGGACGATACTGTGATACAGATGTTGGATTGGGGACTTTAGGAAGCGGTAGGATATGGGCTTTTTTCCAAACGGAAGGAAAGGAACTTGTAGTAAGTGAGAAATTATATATATATATTACTTATATATATTACTTATATATATTTCTAAATACATACATATTATAGATAAATTACACCCAGACACCAGAACAAATGATCATGCCCATCACACAACATTTGTCCTGGGCGGGAATCGAACCCACGACCTCCGGTATAGCAGTCAGGGTCACTAACCACTAGACCAACAGGCCCGTCAAGAGTAAATTGGTTACTTCAAAATATAATTTTCATGTGAACATGACTATGTCTACTCTAGTTAAAACTAGTATAACTATAAAGCGAAATGTTGAAACAATTGAGCTCGTGGCCATTTTGATGTCAGAGG
The DNA here is from genome assembly GCA_905475315.1 of Autographa pulchrina. Lineage (NCBI taxonomy): Eukaryota > Metazoa > Arthropoda > Insecta > Lepidoptera > Noctuidae > Autographa > Autographa pulchrina. The sequence continues at coordinate 11,244,920 of FR997771.1, read as the reverse complement.
TGAATGTCATGGTCATATTGGACATATTGGTCACACATGGACATATTGTTCTATTACTAGCTCAGTCTTACCAATAACAAAAACAATATTTTTACTACACTAAAAATAAATAAAAACTACGACAAGGCACCTCTAAGCCGCGGCAAAAGCGGGAATAATGTGGTCCCTTTCAGATCAGATGAAATGTGGTTTAAGCCGATATAACGGACTAGCATTTTGTCATCAATAATGCTTAAATATTGCTCTAGTGAACTGAGCATACTTTTTTTCGATATGACAGGAAATAGATTAATATTTTTTGCTGTATAGTGAGGTTTAGAATGGAAAACTATTCGATTAAAATGCAATAAAGGTAATGAATAAAGAATAAGAGTAAATGCATCGTCAAAATGAAACCTAAAAACATTTTTACAGAATTTTTATCGCCCAAAATATCGTTTGTTTATTTTTGTAAATAAAATGGCAATGAAATTTAATTTGACTGTCTAGGTTGTGAATAAGTTCAAACTACTAATAAACAATGAGTAAGCCAGGTAAATAAACCTAAAATGTACGCCTTTTAAAATTAGCCAACGAAAACTTATCAATAGTAATTAATCATTTTTATTTGTTTAAAGCAACTTAACCTGTAATATGCATAAATTAAATGTAACTTTGTTAGATCTTGTTAGGTCGGCAGCCATTTTTGTCATGCGTTTTATAAGGAATAGTCACGGCACGCCACGGGCTTTATAATTACATCGCCACGTTATGCCTAACGATATGAAGTCATTATATGCTTCCAATTTAAGTTTGGTTTTATCAGTGGTTTCTTTGGAATTAATGTTTAATATTAACTAGATTTTCGAAGGTATGGAATGGTACATATTTTATTTTGAGATATGGATGCTTTAAAACGACAACTAGAGCACGTCTTTGTTTCTATTGACAAGTCTGTAAGAAAAATTAGGACTAAATTGAGAACGGTATTATTTAACTCTTCTAGTAAAGAAAGCTTTCAGTTAAGTTATATTTTGACCAACATTACCATCAAAATTCAAATGACACGAACAGCAAAAATAATACATAAATATGGATATTTTATACAAACAAGTAACTTATCGTCACTTTAATAGTAGAAGTGGAGTGTTTGCGACTTTGTTTTGCAACTGAAAATGGGACAGAAAAGCAAACAACTCACTGTAGCATATTGTTTTACTATTCCGCGCTGTGTACAAATTATGTTAATGAATTTTACTGCAACACTCAATGCGTTAATGTGAAAAACGAAGAAGGAAAAATGGTGCACAATTTGTGATTTTTTGTTTATCTATTCCAATACCTACTTAGTAAGAACTTAATATTATGTTGAAGTAAGAGTTTTGAAAGCATAAACAAATGAACATCTAGGACTTTGACAAGATATACATGTTTTCATAGGAAAATTTTCTTTTGAAAAGGATTTTTCCAAAATTAATAAGTATTTTTCTATTTTTAAACTAAACAGGTGAGCAACAATCCAAACAACTTCTTACAAAGTATTATCTCCCACATTTTGTGTAACCGGTTAAAACTGGATTTCTTTTATACGTAGGTAAAGCAGGAAATTCGTGTAATCGTCAGCAAAACGTTCACAAAGATTCCTTTCAAGCCTCTCTTTGAACGGTGATCATTATACATTTATAGACGACTGCCTGTGAAAGATTCCTTCGACATCCAGACATCCTTAGGATAATTCTCAAAAGCTAACACGCCTTAGCGGGTTACCGCACCGTAATAATATAATGGTCTGGCCCTAAATGTTTTGGAAAAGTCCCGCCTCAAAACACCATTTCTGTCTTGTGATCATTCTGAAACGAAAATAGAAGTTGACGTAACTTTTTTGCAGAGCTACAATTTTATTTTTAAATATGTTTAAGTAGTTCAAATATAGAACACAACTTTTGAATGATAATTATGGCCAGTTATGAAGTTTTCGTGTTCAAATAAAAATGTGTTACCTTTTACACGTTCAAAGAACAACAAAAACTAGATTAAGGATGAACAAGCTAATAATAATAGACGAAAACATTATAATCCCCCCTCCCCATCGCTAGCCCTCTCCATTACCAAGCGTTTTACTTGGCGCGGATAAATTACACAGTTATGAATAAATTTCGCATAAAACTCGGAACTGCACCTTTACATGACGAAAGAGTAAGTAAGATGGACGATAGTGGGTGCAAGAGCGAGACATGAGACGCGGCAAGTCGTAATACGAAAATTTCATTAAGAAGTCAGGCCATCCCGAACAGTTTTGCTGATATCTAGAATATTCGGGCGTGCTTATTAAGACGTGGAATATCTTCAATTTCTGCAGATGATTTTATTATAGTAGCACTTCTGAAATTTAATTATGTTATGAACGATTTTATGGTCGGTGATGTTAGTATTAATGTAATTAAACTTTTCTGTTTTGTCATCAATTTGCGAAGTTATTATAAGGTTAAATGACGTCGAAAAGTTTATAAGGCGTGGGATTATGAGATTTCATTGAAGTTCGATAGGGCATGAAAGTTAATCACGCGTAAGTCATGGGAATCTATTAGACATTCTTGATATTAGTTTAGTATTTATATGCTAGTGGAAAAGAATACGCCAGAAACATAATACATAGAAAAGTATGTAACAGTGTTTAACTGAAAATATTATTTTGTTTTAAGAGCATTTTCCCGCCCACATAAAATATTGACAAGCGCTTCCTTTTTCCTTTCTTATTAATTATTAAAAGGATTTTGCTTTAGTTTTAGTAAATAGAAAACGTTTATTGTGTTTAAAGTACGCATTTGGTTATGTAATATTTACTGTAAAGTATGAATAACGTACATTAATATAGGTCAGGTCATAAATTAAAAACCTCTCTGCTCCACATCATAATTAAATACAACACGAAGATTAAAAAGTTAACATTGCAACATTTTTTAAATATTTAATGCGCGATTAGCCGTTAACCAATCAGGGTCGAAATTTCAAAAAAGCGTTCGAAACACACCCGCCATTAATTACGGTCGTGACGTAAATTTTTCGAGTTAATCAAAAAACTGTCGGAGTTTTCGAGTTTTCTGAGGGTTACGTATCTCCCGTGACGTCATTAGCGACCTACCGAAACGAAGCACCTAAGTTGATTTTCGAACGAATTTAATTTAATTTACAATTAAAACCTCCTCTGTTTATTTTTTCGGAACACTGGCTTCTAATTTGTCCGATGAATTCTGACGGAAGTTTGTTTTTCTTATTTTTGTTGGTGCCGTGTTTGTGTTGGTGTTTCGTTGTGTGTACAATTTATTATTTTAATGTTGTGTGTTGTTTTGTGTTGTATTTACAAAATTGTTTATACATTTAAATAAATTAATTTGACATGACGTGATGAATATCCTATCTAGCGTATTTATATACGTAGGTATATAAATATGATATTAGTTGATAAAATATATTTGATAAACATTTCAGATTTAGTTTTACATCTTTGTAGAGTGAAACACTTTAACATTGAAAGCGTCCTTATTTCAAGGTATTAAGGTTCAAATTATCACTTCTTTGTTACTTCAGCCATTCAATCGACCGTTCCTATATTTTACGGTTTAGGTTCGGCTTTCGTTTCCTATTATTATTTTATGCCACACAGTAACAGCACCCACTTGACATTCAAACGCCCTCAAAAATTAGCCGCAAAAATGCGTGCACACGATCACATACCCTCTCATCCTATTACACGAATTATCATATCAAACGGTAACCGAAGCATTCGCCATGAAAAAAAAAACAATCATTCAAAACCTTTCATCCTCTTATTAGAGAGAAAGGGTTAGTATTCGACAACCAACATAATAAAGCTGTCAGCTCAAACAAATTTCGACCTTAACTCATTGTGATAGAGGTGAACCTTTGTGCAGGATCACATTTGTTATGATGTAACAAGCTTACCTCGCATTGCAATCAAAGGTTCGTCTATTTAAATAAATCTAGATTGAAATTCACAATGGAGTTTTAAGGGAGTCGTTATCGGGGGCGCACTTGGGTCGCAATGTGTGCAAACGGGTGCAAATTTATTGGGCCATGTATTGCGCTCCCCGAGAAATAATGTTGTAACACTTGTGCACTTATCTGTATAAATGGCTTTAGGTTAAGCTTTAAAGGCGAGGACTTTAATCAAAGGAGCTACGATATACGTAGACAAATAAGCTGCAGACTGCATTGACAAAAACAAATGCACATAAAATATTATGCGATTTTTTTTATTTTACAAAAGATCTAATTATCAAAAAAAAACTGTTATCGCTATTACAGCAAAAAAACTACTCTAAAAGGAAAAAAAAAACAAAGCCACCGCGTCCGTCCCTGTCGCCAGCAAAAATTATGAACATTACTTTTCCCCGCGAAATTGGGTTACCGATGGGTACGTAATGAAGTGCTGAACTTTCAGGTCATGTGTGGAGGCTTGCTGGGTAATTGCCTCTGATATACTGTGCCACCGAATCCGACCGAGCGTCCCCAATGATAATAGGTCCCCTCTATAGTTTTAATCTTCTTTATAGCTGACCCTTTCGGTAAGTTTCGGAGCTTTGCCCATTGTTTTAGATGTTTGTATGAGTTTTCAGATGTCGTATTCGTTTCGTGTGTTAAATTGAAACGGATACGGTGTTGTGGTTCTGGCTTGTTGATTACTGACCGTTTGGACTTAGGACTTATATAAACTGTGAGTGGGAACGGATTTTATAGGATTAAAAAGCCACTAGGCCTTGAGGGGTTTGGAAGGGATCAAAAAACTAATTGACACTAATTGGATTTGAAAAAACTTTTGTTTTGATATAATTTGTTATTTATTGTGATTTGCCTTTGTTTAAGTAAGTAATTTTTAATTACGTGATATTATGTAACTTACATTGAGAAGGCTGTTATGAGTATTTGGAGGAAACGACAACTTTTTTTTTATGCACCAAAAGGAACCAAACAATATATGCGCTCCTAGCTCCAAAATCTTCTACCCAACAACGCCATCTATATCCACTTAGTTCACGTACGTAGTTTCTAAATAAATCTCATACCAAAAAGCAAATGAGTGATGATTTTTCAAAGCTATTCGAGGGTGTGCTAGTGACATAAGCGCTACAATTAATTTAACAGGCTTCTCTGCTCTTGTAGGGAACAATGGAAGTCCGTCAGCGGATAAAATGTAGTTGCACATTCGTTTTACATGTGTATTATTATTACATTAGGTACGACACTTTTTGCGAAATGAACATTCTGAATGTTCTAACACACTTTCTTGTGTGTTACACTATGACACTTGGACATAAGTGTTCATACATACTTGGTGTGGAAGACTGAATATATTGAGTAGGTAAAGCTATTGTCGTAGCGTAACGAAGCAGTCATAAGCAAGTTATAATGTTTATTGGGGATAGAATTGATAAACGTAGCGACAACTTTAACAACCCCCTTATATCGAAGCAGTAGAGTTCATTTTCTCAAGTCATAAAAAAGGTATTTAAACAACAAAAAACAAAATTAACTCTACTACTTTGAAATAAAGGTGTTGCGTAGTCCTGTAATAGGTTCTGTTCAAGATTTTCCGTTTCACCACAAAAGCTTAATCGAACATTAATCGATAGAAAACGCCAGCATTACGTAACTTAAGCCAACGGGTAAGTAAACTGGGGCAAAATTGTGAGACATTAATCTTTAGCTCACGCGAAAAGTATTACAAGATAGGGGAAGAAGATGTTTGTTCGGAGCCGCTTTAAGCAAAGTGGTGTGCAATGATTACCAGGATTTGTGGATTAACTTGTATTTAATCACCCGACATTAGCAAATTTATAATGATAATACTTAGTTGTGAGTTGGTTAGTGGTTTGCTAACTGGTTGTGTTTAATGTTATAGAATAATGTATTTGTATTTGGTACTATTTACTTTTTGTTTCACTACATTATTTATATGTCATAATAAATACATTATTAAAAAAGGTATTTAAATTGAATGTTCTATCGTTTTCAACGCAAGTTGATGTTATTTTATAATTCATTATTATTAAATTACATTTGATTTGTTGCAGCACCACTAAATGCCGCCCTCTACCTACAATTTGAGACCATCTAAACGTCTAGACAAGTAAGTCAAGCACAAAACAAAAGGTGTTAAGACTAGTCTAGATTTAGTGGCAAAGAAGACTTTACTTTGGAGTCTAAAGACCAGACCCCAAGATAGACAACTAAGCATCTATTTATTCACAACAAAACTTATTTGACGGGCCTGTTGGTCTAGTGGTTAGTGACCCTTACTGCTATACCGGAGGTCGTGGGTTCGATTCCCACCCAGGACAAATGTTTGTGTGATGAGCACGATCATTTGTTCTGGTTGTCTGGGTGTAATTTATCTATAATATGTATGTATTTAGAAATATATAAGTATGTTTATCAGTTGCCTGGTTACCTTAACACAAGCTCTGCTAAGCTTGGGATCAGATAATCGTGTGTGAGTTGTCCCGGAATATTATAAAATTATTATTATTATTTCTTGTTTTTTTATTTAAATGACAATAGACATGTGTTATTACGTACATAAACTTACATAATGAGCCAAACACCACATATTTCTATAAACAATTTTCTTCAGCAATACCGCATAGCACGGCACGGTAACCGCATTTCTCGTGTCGTGAGCCGTTGTGAAACCGGCCTAAAAGTTCCCTTGCTAAAAGATTAATCACAGGCTCGAGAGATACACATTAAGAAAATTTAACAACACACACATAAATCTTTGTAAACAGCCCGAAGAAGACTGTATACTGCGAGTTGTTCAAGCAAAATTTACAATTACTTTTGTACACTTCAATTATTAATATTAATTTCCATTGATGTTTGTTAAAAGTTGGAATTTCTCTTTAATTAATTAAGCATCATTTAGGTACTAAACAAATATATTGTTTTCAATTTGATTGAGTATTTATTGAATACAATTGTTTAGTTATTAATTATAACGATGCCGAAGTTTACGAGTCCTTTGTATTGTTATTAATTTGGAATAAGCATTGAAAATATGTAAGGGCCGTATACATTTAATGTAATGAATATTTTAGTATCAGTTATGTGTAAGAACGTTCTTTGTATTTGAGAATAAAACTAAATAGTTTTGTGAAATGGTATGAATTTCAAATAATGAATTAAATGGTGATTCATGCTATAAGCTATTGAAAATTTTACGAAAATTTAAATTATAATAATAATTATAACCTTTTTGATGAGCAAATAGTGATTTTTAAGATTTTATCTTAAAACTATGCTTTCTTTTTACCTATATAGTCGCAACTTGGCACAACATTTAGGTCAACTCAAATATCCTGTAGTAAAACGCCTTTCAACTGTATTAAAACACACTTCCAAATCAGATTGCGTTACTCCAAACGTTTGCATAAAGAAACTTATCTCGGAGCAGTTCAAACGAAACTCGAACATTAAGCTCCGCTCGCCAATAGCTGTAACAGATTGCTCTAAAATACACCAGCCAAGTTTTGAATTAAAAGCAATGCGACAACTCTGTGTGCTGTTATTCTGCTATTTCTCATTTAGCCAACGACTAAACGCGGATGCGTCTGACATCGTGGCTTCGTAATATCCTGTCACTACATTGACCTATTTCTATACGAACACGATCCGACACAGTGCCGCTCTGTGCTCGCCCTACGCCTAAACTTACCAGCCGAACCGCCGTAAATTAACACAGCAAGCTTCTGTGGCGCTTGTTGGAAAACTTACACTGTAACATTACTTAAATCTTTATTACGAAAGCAATAAAGGCCATATTTAACGCCGTCAAAGGTTTCGTCGAAATTAAAGCGTTGAAATGAAAGTTCGGTTGTCTTTTTGGGGTGGCACTTGGGGTCTTGGAGAGTTTACTTAATGGAAAATGCTCTTTGCCGCTTTAACTGAAATACTGTCTTGCAAAATTAATTATCTATCAATTAGAATATTTTTAATCTTCTTATTCCGTCTAAGCCTTCTAACTGATAAAATCCTTTAGATATTAGACATTTTTTATTTATTTTATATGAATATTCATATCTTTAATAAAGTGGCGACAAAGAAAGAGATGACCAGAAAATGTGTCGTTCTTTATTAATTAAGGAGATTCATTGAAAATATTTTTTTTTGTGAAAAAATCTTTAATTTAAAAAAAAAATATTATATCTTATAAATAAAATTCTCGTGTCACAATGTTAGTTACCATACTCCTCCGAAACGGCTTGACCGATTTTTATGAAATTTTTTATGCATATTCAGTAGGTCTGAGAATCGGCTACTATCTACATATTTTTCATACCCCTAAGTGGTAGTAGGTAGGTAGTAGGCTGGTGCTAGGTAGAAAAAATTGCATTGCAACGCCGGGTACAGCTAGTATTATATAAATTGACAAAAAATTTTTGCTCAGAGCCGAAAATAAAACTGACGCGACAAATAGTGTTTTAGGGACATGTAAACACACAAGTCCGAAATAAAAAAGGGGAAAAGGTTAGTAACAGCAGATATAGGAATATAAACAAAATGAATGTTCTATCGCAGTGACCTGGAAAACCGTATTACCTCAAAATAGAGACGCGCAGTATGCTTATTTACTTAGTTCATTTGGGAAGGTGTAGTTTTGTGGTGTTTACCTCGACTATATATTTCTTGCACTTGTCTAGGGTTAATCGCATTAGCGTCGCGTCAATGTTTAGCATTACGTCAATGTTTAGTAGTAAGTCACATATATTTTGTGATTTGCATTTGAAGTGATATTATAATGTACTATAGGAAGTAGAAATACGTGTGTTTACGAATATGATGTAACCTAGTTCTATCTATAAAATATCTATTTCGGTATTTGATTTTAGGGAAACTGCAGCGTGGAAACCTGTTGGTATTTCAAGGATTTTATTGTTAAATTTGTTTTAACTATTTTGTCTACTGGAGCTTATCAGGTATATGCAGCTTATTATATTTAAAGAGACCATAGTTATTCGTGGGTGTAACGATTTACTCACAATATATCGACAATTTAATTAAAAATATTTGATTTCTCTTTAATATAACATCACAGTTTGTATAAATAAATGTCGATTTTGTAAAATAATTAGTAGCACCTGTCATATCATAAATTATAGACGCGATGCGAGCGTAAACATCCGGATGTCATATCGCGGTAATTAATACACGATTATGTATCTCCACTGATCCTTTCAATGAAAATATATATTTAAAAATAAAATTTTAATTTAAAATTCTCAAAAATTATACTTCATTAACAAAATTAAATACTTTAGTCATTTGATGCAAAATTGCATTTTTAAATCACTTTTACTTGACTATATTATTCGATTACAAACGATCACTGTGGACTAGTTACTTCAAACTTCAAACATTAGTTAAAAAGACGTAACGCAGAATGTAACCTTTTTTTTTGCTGTTTCATCATTTAAACATTTTTAACGCCGCTTTTCGTAATAACAAGATCTAACAAGTCAATCATTATGACTATAATATCTAACTATCATATACCTAAGTACGACGAAGCGCCGAAACAAACACGGGGTCAATGCCTCCTGCAAAGTCCAGACATTTCTCATGATACGAGATTAGGCAACGACAATGCAGGGCGACGTCTGAAATGGCCTCTTGAGAAAACAGCCATGGAAGATTCGAGATGGTCAGTCGACAGAAAACTACTCGTATGAAAGCTAAATTTGACTATAAATATACATAAATACTGCTATATCGATATGTATAGTATGTATACGTGTATCGTATTGAATATCTGAGTAAACAGTAAATCCGAAAATCTAACAACACAAACAAAATATCATACCATTCTTAAATAAACACAAAAAAAAAATAGACAAGAAAATCGAAACGTTATTAAAGATAATTACAGAATCAGTTGATCCTGATTTCGGAAGCGTAAGCACAAAACGGTATAAGAGCATTGGAGGGCAGAGACCATAAAATAAGAAGGTCGAGACGAGAACCGAAAGCCACTGAGAAAGGTATCGGCGAAATTGGTAGTTAAGACTTTGTTGCCGACGGTCGACTATTTCTTTAGTCGCAGGTGAGAATAACTGAAGTAAACTAAACTAGTGGCTGTAGGAAACGAATGTGCTGTCCTTTTTTAGAGTTTGGAGGATCTGAATAAGGGATTCCGGACTCAAGTGATATTACTGCTTTTCAAGCGTTGTGTTTTGTATTTATTTCGGTTACTTATTGCTTTTTCAATGAAAGTTTAAATTAAAAGTTGTCTTTAAAAAAAACACTTTTTGATTCTAGTTTGGTTTTGTTATGTGTTATAAACGTGTTTAGGTTCTTTTACAGGAATAAAAATATTTTATTTTTGTTATTTCCGACTAAAAATCGCAGGTCTGCAGTCCTTTCCTTTGGGTGCGTCGAATTTTTCGGTCGGTCATTCGCGTGACCGGTCCGCATTAGTGCAATGAATCAAATTGAATAAGGCCGCGGTCACATCCGCGATTGGAGGAAACGCCCGTCGCTTTGCTAATAAATAATCATTGTTAACTAGTCGTGCTACTGAAGTCGTGTTAATGGAGTTTTCAGGCGCGCCACTTTGTTTAGATTGAGAATTGATTAGAATTCACCTAATTTGGGTAAGGCGTAGGCTAATAGTAACCTATTTGTAAAGCGGTAACTGACAAAATTGCTGTAGGACCAATATTTTAAGCTCATAGTAATATACGCGCAACGTAACACGCCAAATTTTCTTGGCCTATATTCTTTGATTGATTGTGTCAGTTTAGTTGTACGAACAAAATGGCAGAGCACATCGCAAGAAAAAGAAAATAAATGCTCAATAAATAAGACACAATGATCAATTAAGTGGCTGAACTAAAACCACTAAGCCCCAATTGTATCTCGCACATTTCAAACAATATCCCAGCCAACACTTTCACCGCTGGTGTCGTTACGAGAGGACGTAACGACCCCGCAGTGCAAGGATTAGGGCGCACACCAAGTTCAAAGTCGTACACTGAATTAATAGGGTTATTGTGGCAATAAATACGGGAGGCGCCTAGTTTGCGGTGGCCTGTGGTCGGATAAATCAAGTGGGCGAACGCCGCAAGATGTCCCGTGCTACACCCTTCCGTCTCACAGTGGCCGGTGCCCGACGATACAGGAGTTAGCGGGCTCAAACGTATACAGGAGTAGCATTGGAAGGCTAGAAACGAGCGTCAACTGTTATTTCTATAACTTGTTTTGTTTTTATTGTTTATTAATTTGATTTTAAGTAATTAATTTGTATTTTACCAAGCTGATATGTGAAAACCAAGTAATCACATAGTAAATAAGTGGCGTATAAAAATCAGCTTTTTATTTACACATGGCGTACTTTTTTTGCGAGGATCTCTTTTGAATACATAAAAATGTCACATACACTGTGAGAAACTCAGCTGACTGACGTGGTGACATAATGTATACTTGTTTTGCAGAATAATCGCCTAAGTTTTAAACTTAGGCCACATCTAAAGCAAAGCAGCCAACTTTAAAGGCCATACTGAAGTGAGCAGTGTATTGGGCATGTTATTTCGTTGAATGTATTCTGCTCATGATACCCGTGTGTACTCCAACATATATGGCCGGCAAGCAAGTTTCGACATATTTGGTAACGACGAGTTTTCGTACGAACTTCACAAGTATCAAGTTTTTCGTCGAAATCAGCTTTTGTGGTTGCACGTCAATATACTTTGAAATTTGATACTTTTCTTAATAAAGGGATATAATGTCTGAAATATTACATAATAACCTTTTGTTAATGTAATCATTTTAACATGATTTAACATCGACGACTGAATAGTGAATGCAAATAATAATATTCTTAAACAAAAATTCTTTTAAAAGTAAATAAATATAAAAAAAATACCAGGCTTTATTTGCCAATGTTGGGCGCAGGCCGCGTGACGTTGGTAACATAGCCCTTTAGGACTGTTTATTTACGATTGCAAATTGAAACAAATAAAGGCGCTATACCTAACACCAATGATTTCTCATTGCACAAATTACACACACATTCTCTTAATTTCTTACCCAACTTCATCAACAATTGAAATGGACCAAAGAGGTCACAATTTATGCGAGTACCAAACCACCTGAGGGCCCTAAAAGCTCGGGGTGACTAATTTATTGCAAGTTAATTTACTGGACATGTTTTATGTAAGCCTTAGGGGGAAAGAATGTTCGGCCGTGATTTGCATGTGTACAACTCTAAGTGACCTTTGCAAGACAGCCCATGGCGTTGATAAATCGCACGGTGTTAGGATAATTTGCAGCACTTGGGAGTCGGGCTTTAGTGCGTTAGTGCCACCCCTTAATGTTTTCGCTTTTAATGTTTTGGAAGGCCCATTTAAATTAATTGACAGGTTGTTGTGTGTTATTTAATGGGATAGGGTTAACTGCGAGACGTGAGTTTTGTTATTTTCGTATTTCAAGTCTGTAAGTAACAAATGTTCAATGCAGTAGGTATCAAGTTATTGGAGTTTTTTAACTATTGTGTATATACAACAAAAACACAATTATTGAAATACTAGATTATTGTTTTGAGATGAAAAATAATAATATGTAGTGGCTTTGTGAAAGAAAACAAAAACGATTTTATAACAATTATGTTTACTCGCGAAAACGAATTTTATATTTTAAATAAAAAGTGTATTATAATTGCACAGCCGTAACAGACACGGTATATTTTCCTTCATTCTGCTCTTGACGTAAATAATTTCCATGAAGTATTTTCATTTTGTAACTGAGCGTATATTTTTGTACGTGATTTTGTCAACATAGGTCTCTTTGCCTTTGAAATGTCAATATTGATAAAAGATGTGCAATACTGGTAGGAAACAGGACCAATACACAAAAAAAGTCATTATGACTAATTAGAATTTACACTGAATACAATTTTCAAATACATTTACTTATTTGCGTAAAACAAATGACAATCAAACATTATTTTGAATAACATCAGACTATTGTAAGACTAAGACTAAGAGAATTCGTAGTAGTCTACTAGAAGATATTTTATAGACATTTGTAATTTTCAAATGTCTATAAAATATCTTCTAGTAGACTACTACGAATTTGAATGAGTCGCTAAATATAGAGTTCTCTATAAGATAACATTTCCATTTATTTAAATAACAAACTATTCGAATGTGGTTTCAATTCACTTAGAAGCTTCATCTTGAATCAATTTCTTATTAGTGTTTTTTAGAATTGCGTGTGATATTTGACGGACCTGTTGGTCTAGTGGTTAGTGACCCTGACTGCCATACCGGAGGTCGTGTGTTCGATTCCCACCCAGGACAAATGTTTGTGTGATGAGCACGATCATTTTGTTCTGTGTCTGGGTGTAATTTATCTATAATATGTATGTATTTAGAAATATATAAGTATGTTTATCAGTTGTCTGGTTACCATAACACAAGCTCTGCTTAGCTTGGGATCAGATAACCGTGTGTGAGATGTCTCGAAATAATATTATTATTATTATTATATATAAGAAATCCTTCTAAAGAATAACGCATTATCTAAAAAGACTGTAAAGGTATCTTTGTATCTCGTAAAACTAGAATCCATGTTACTTTAGGATAAGGCTAGAAGGAAGAAAAACATGTCCTAAGAATTGAAAATACCTCATTCTAGCTACAAAACTGTAACTTGGGAAAAGCGTAACAAAACAAACAGAAGTCACGCGGGAAATAAACTCAGGCATATCTGAGATTGGCAACTTTAGGCTAAACGTTTCCGCGTTCCCGTTAAACCCAAAATTATCTCGAACCCAAATTGGACGTCCGTTAATTATAACTTTGGCGCTGACGTGTCCAGTAAAACTGTTCACTTCAATTAAAAGTATTTGGTATTAGATAGCCCTGCTTTGTTGTGTAATTATAAAGCGCGTCGGCCTTTCAAAATGTTCACTCCGACCTCCATATTGTGAATTCCGGATAATTGAAGAGTGTTTTGTATCGTATTGTCATTGGTCAGGTAAGTGGGCAGATATTTGTTAGGTTGCGTTGTATCCTTACTAATATTATAAATGCGAAAGTTTGTTTGGATGTTTGTTACTCTTTCACGCAAAAACTACTAAATGGATTTAAATGAAACTTTACAGTAATGTAGCTTATACATTGGAAAAACACATAGGCTATAATTTATAAAGATAGTGTATGAATTGTCATTCACGCGGGTAAAACCGCGGGGCACAGCTAGTATGAAATAAAAATAACAGCAGAAAATTGTAAAAACTATTTTGATTATGTTTACTATATAGGAACGCTGCCATGTTTGTATAAACTTCACAAGTTCAAGGTGAAAACTAGCCAGCTATAATGAGAGGTCAAAACCCTAGTTGAAAAGTTTGACTTTCGCTAACAAGGTCGTTTATTCACCGATAAAACATGACGTACGTCATAACCAAGACTACGCCTTCCCCAATAATAAACAATGAAATGAACACAATTTTATTTTTAATTAATGAGTAAACAATGAGCTCCGTTGCTACGCACAACCAAAGGCCGTATTTTCAAATGGATGCGAAAAACCAACACTGACAAATGAGAGCTCTGATTTTACATTCACAAGCCTGTTCGCATTAATTCAAAGATCCAACAGATCGATCCCATCAATCAGCTAATGAAAAGGCTTCCAAAAGGATTTTTATTCCATTCATTCGATGCTATTCAAGTATTTGAAGATTAAGCACTTATAACATTAAATGAGTATAAGTACATTATTTTGAGTGCGATTAAATTTCGTGCTTAGAGAAAATGTGGCCTCGTATATTGGGAATCGTTTAAAATAATAAAAATGTATAAAATATAGTACCTACTATTACAACTGCTCCATTATGACGGCAATATTGTAATAAAAAGCCTTTCTTTGGTTTTGAAGTATCAATAACCAAGTTATCATTGAATATATAAATTTTGTTCCAAACAATTATGAAAAATAAGTTTTAGTACCAAACCGTTTCTGTAAATAACTTTAATTGACGATTTAATGTAAACTTTTGATCATGCAAATCAGTCTGAGTGTTGCTAATGTAAGCCCTAGGTTCTATCTAAGTCTCTATTTTGATGAACTGGCAATTACAATTTACTTTGGTAATTGAAACAGCTATTTAAAGGCATTCATTGTTATGAGAACACACATCTAAATATTTCCAGTGTAGGTATACATTGGTAAAATTATTTTAATAGCTGTGATGGCAAATACGTGGAAAGACAAGGAGAAACACAAATCGAGCTGAATACGATACGTTAGGGACTGGTTCAATTTAAGCGTAACAAATGAAAAAATGCTCTTAGCACCGCACTTTATAATATGAGAGATTGGAAATTCCCGAGCATTTGACGAATTGACTGAAAATCGACGTAGGATTGCGTGACACGCCTTAAATCTGGTCGGAATTACATTGACGGAAGATTTGTGATTCCATTTTTATTAGCGCCTTATTTCTTTAAAATTGAAAGAGAAAAGAGTTAGGGAGACGAAATTGTATGTCATATTATATTTGTAAGCATATAAAATAATGTAATTTCATTTAAAAAAAGATTTGTACAAAAGTTATCTCGTAAAATATATTACGAACAGAGCTAAAAGACAAATACCGACCCACAGTAGTCTATAGATACTCGTACACCAATCAATTACAAACTACACTACATTTCTCAAATAAAAAGCCAACAAAACAGGTTTTAAGTCCAACTCCGACGTAGACCAAGTTCGAATGAAGAGGACTTTTTTAAAGAATCCCGTTTGTTCCTTTATAAAGGAAAGTCGGGGGCAAAAAGACGAGAATTTGACATACGCGCCTGATAAAACCAATAAAGGACTTGGGAGTGAATTGTTTACAGCCGATTCGGTACTGTCCTTTTTAATAGGAAATTCTTTTACCTGGCCGTTGTTTCTGAAAAGTTTGAGAAACAACTGTCGGGCTAACTTCAAAGAAATGAGACAAATTAAATACTGGAAGAATGTCACATAAACTGCTTTCTGTTTTTACTTTGTTTGCGTGTAATATTGTTTTTGTTTTTTGTGACTAAGTTAATGTTTATTTTTAGTTCGTTTTTAAATTATTTAAGAAATACAACATCTGTCTTGTTTACTTTGTATAGTAGCAAATCTTACAAGCAACGAAATTCAAAGCAAAAATGATTCTTAAACAATTATTTATTTTGTGTCGAAAACCTGACAATTTAACAATTGTGCCAATGGAGTTTTTGTAGCATTCCACATTCCAATTCCGTTATCTGTTCACCACCAAAAACGCAAGTTGACCATTACTCACTAAAATTCCGAAATCTTCAGTTCGAGTGCCGTAAATTCCACTGACAAAAAACTGCACAAGTTGAAATTGGATTCGGAAAAACTAATACTTTTAGAACGGCAACACACACAAAGGGATTCTTTTCGCGGGCCGCGCATTGCTGGGGCGCGTCGTGCCGTGTGCGCTGACCTTAATATCTGGGCTCTTCATGTGTTCGTTACGCTGGTGGTTGTTTACAAAAGTGGTTTTGTTCTCGATATAGGTTTGTTTTTTTGCAAAGAAATTGTTGTAAATTGTCATGTTTTATAATAACATACTCTTAACATAGGACAATTTATGAATCATTGTCTGACAAATAATATAGGTTGGCCACTATTATGGTTCAGTACTATATATTATATCTACGATAAAACGTGGCTGAAGAAAATGCAGAACGTCGCGGTGAGTAATTAACTTTTATTTGGCTACTAAAGATATGCCATGCTGAATAAGCAATTCTGAAATATTACTCATCTTGAGGTTACCATAAAGCCAGTGTGACCTCGCGTACCAAAAGTCAAAAGTGTGAAATTTTACTGTTACTTCAAATTGCCTTGTTATGTCCCCAAGTTATAGAACTGCAGATTTTACAGGACATTTGAGCAAATAAAAGAAACTTCTGACTTCTTCAAAGTTTTAAAGGGCCCTTTAGATCAGCAACAGTTAGACCGCAAAAAGTTGTTTGAATTGTTTCAACGATAATGCCCACTGGGGCTAACATTGATGTCCCTGTACGGACATTAATTAAAGATTGGTGTAACGTATAATTTCTTTATTTTAATTACCTCATTGATTGATGAATTTCATCATGATGATTCGTATTTAAAACATAAATACTTCTATTTATACATATAACATAACATAACATAACATACCATCACGCCTGTATCCCCGAAGGGTTAGGCAGAGGTGTACCAATGTACACCCACAGTTCGCCGGTATGTTTAGGTCCCATGTAATAGGGGGCGAGCCTATTGCCACTAACCGGGCACAAATCCAAACTCCGACCTGCTACTGAGAATTTCATAGAAAAACCCAATAACACCTTGGTCGACTTGGGAATCGAACCCAAGACCTCTAGCGTAGCAGTCGCGCTAAGCACCACTAGGCCAACGAGGCAGTTTATACAGCGTACTTTTAATCAATGTTAACGAATTAGAATTTATTCATACCGACAACATCTCTATCTTCATTAGAGTTCTTTAATATGTAGCAGGAAAAGCTTAAGTGCCGCATACCATAAGCATTGAAGTGCTTACATAAGGAAGCACTTTAGTACCTTACGTAAGGCTGGAGCAACGCCAATGTGTCAATTTAAAAAATATATACTCTCACACATGGTATATACGTCTTAGTATGTCTACACTAAGAGATTTCTTCTGTCTATAAGCCGTTTCATCTTTCCCTTTTGGAGCGAACAAGAAAAGTTCCTGCAACTCCTTTAATACTGGCAATGTGTTTTGTCGCGGCGAACGCCCATTGTTGCTTCGAAACTTTTTTCTTTTTACCTTTTTTTCTTTAATTTTATTTCGGCCTCGCTGTGTTATCTGCCCTTGGGATTTACACGCGACGACTGGTAATCGTAACCGTGTTGAATAAGTTTATAGGCGCTAAACTCTAAATGCGTTCATTAAACGTTTATAGTTTTGCAGACTATAAGTGGAACTTACACGAATACTTTGTTTTTGGTATTATTTACTGTTTTTTTCCTAAAAGGGAAGTATGTCTAGACGTATTTTGGCCATAAAGTAAATATGTTCGAGGATCATTTCAATAAAATTCTGAAATACCTGGTACTTTTTTATTACTCATGTTCTAAATGATTTGACGTCGTGTCGTAGTCGTGTCGTCCAATCAAAGAGAGACGTAAAGAACTCTCACTTTTGGAAATGAATTAGGGCCGCTGATTTCGTTATTTTTATTCAGTGCCCCAAGTTTCTATTGCTTTTGTTTTGTGTCCAAGTTAACAGACTTTCGTAAGTTAAGTTAGCCCACAGTCGAGATAATGTTTGCCGAATGAAGCACCTTTTTATTAAGAGATTTCTATCAAGCAGATTCATTTGAATACTTTTTTTCTTGTTATCAGAAACGGCCTCCGCTTTGATAAATAGTTACGTACGAACAAGTCGGAAACTTTTATTAGTTGTATGAGTAATGTCTTCCTTCGTTTACGAGATGAATCGTGAGGTGATGTTAATTTATTGTTTTGTCTGTCCGGCTTATTAATTGTTTAAATAAGCAAATAGTTGATCAACTTTATAGCAGGTATTTTAAAATAAGATGTGTTTATTTGTGTCTTACCTACGGGGTTTGTATTTGCACGTATTTTATAAAACGTAGTTTTCAAAAACAATAGCGTACACTTATTCTTGTAAACTTTCATTCAATTAACAGAATGGAACTCAGCAAACAGTTTATGCACAGCTTACCAAGAAAATCCTTGCAGACGGGTTAAAAAAGGAGAAATCTTAGAAGCGAGTGACTCGTTAGACGAATGGTCTGAGCCCGTGTGTCGAACGCAGTGCCACCCACCCCCGGGGATCCTCCCTGCTGACCTCTCGCGTAATACAGGGAAGATAGAAGGTCGACTCCGTAAGGACCCAATTGACTATGCTTTTTGAAAGTGATGAAATTTGCTTTATGCTTGTTGATTGCCTTAACGATCTAATCGTCGTAGAAAATATGTAAACGAATGCATGGGATAAACAAAAGAATCTCTTTTATTAGAATAGATTATAAACCTAGTTGCCCCTGTATATTTTTTGTAGATAATCTACCATACCAAGTAATGCATCCGATCTTAGTGAAGTTTAACATAATCTTCTCAAGCCTCTAACTGCCAGAGACTAAAAAACTTAAATTAATAAATCCATGGGTAACTGCCATGTAGGTACTAAGAAATAAATTATTGTTTACTTGTAATGAACCTTCTGTAGTTATTCGGCGAGTGTTGGCTGTCGAACGCAGCCGATGCCCTCGTTGAAATTGCGATAAGGAGTCGGATACGTTACAGACTTTCTCGAACTCACTGTGATCTTATGACAGAACTGATTTTTTGGAAATATTGTATTTATTGAAGGTATTCATTGCTTTTAGGACTTGATAACTTAGCAAAATGTGTTTTTCCTCTATAATTTTGCATATTTTGTAACTCATTTTTTTTTTTGCAAATATAGATAATTTGAAAAAGGAACACAATTTAATCATTGAACAAATATGACAAATATGTTTTTTTATCGCAACAATATTTAATAAAAAGAATTAGAAATTTATTAAAATAATTCTTAACACTTGCTATATTGTTACTCATTAAACCCTCTACCAAATAATAGCAATCACTACTAACTCCGTTTTGTTTACCAGTCCCATGTAGTTACTTCGATCGGATTGCTAGCATACACAGCCTAGTAATAGCCTTTGGCGTCCTTGTCAATCGAGAGGGCTAAGCCTCAAGTCATAGCAGCAATAAAGGCATTCGTCCCAAGCTACCTCCACGAGTTAAGCAAACACAATATGTTAGATAACTCGAAATTCCACGAAATGTCTTGCTCAATGTAAACAGTAGGTACGTTTGTACTTAAATAAAGTTGTGGACAGTTGCGAGCAGAGAATAACAGCGCAATGTTCTATCGCTTTAAGCTATCGTTTATTTTTACTGGATTCCTTTGTGTATTTTTTTTGTACAATTCCGGGGAGCGATATCTGTGTTTGTTTGCAAATAACTTTAGGCGCAACAGTCACTTGTTCCAAGCGGGTGTTTTTGATGATTTTGTAAGTATATTAAGAAAAGAACAAACATTTTTTTTGTGCCATCCCTGTTAATAGGGCTGCTACTGCTAAAGTAGTATGTTTTCCAAGTCCTTTGTTAATATAATATAAACTCCTTAATCCAAATCCTAAAGTGGGTTGTTCTGTACGAAGTTTCGTCCCATGTCGTGGGTACAGGCTGCAGTATGAATTTTACATGCCGCAATTTATGAAGCCAGATGAGTCACTTCTCAATTAATACCACCCTGTAGGGTATTCTTTTCATCGTATTTAACGTTCATCATGCACTATTATTAAGAGATTTCAAAAATTTTCAGGAACCACTTTAACTATAATTTAACTTATTTAAAAAAATATACATGTACATATTTCACATAATTTTAGTACATAATTTAGTTTTGTACTTGCAAAATTGACATCATTTCATCCTAAAATCGAATCTCAAAGCCCCTTCGAAGACGATCGATCCACGAAATCCCCGTCTTATCTACTTGCTTATTCAATCCTTTTATTATCCAAAAACATCATTATACAAATTCAAATTCGGAATGTAACCCTCTCAATTTGCGGAGGTAGGGTGACTAGGGTACGTTCGTTCAGAAACTTATTTAATAAGAAAGGTATTTTAAAATAAATAGGAACTCTCGATTTTGGAACTTAATTAGGCTCACATTCAAAAATGAAGCGGAAAGTTTTTATATCTGTGAATAAATAACAAGCTTACTTATTTTTTTTGGCATAATATTTTTGTATCCAACCAATTACGTTCCCTAATTTGGCACCTTAATCATCTCGTTTAGAAAACTACTAATTACTTATACCAAACAGGCTTGACAAGATGTCAACCCTACGCGCGTTACAAAGACATCCGTACATTTATTTCAGTCAATAATCAGGGGACCGGGACCAGTAATAGCTTTAGGGCTGTCACTAGCATACGAGTCAATAGAAATCCTCATATACCGGCCAACTTTCGATTCTTCGACGAAACAAAATGAGCGAAGTTGTAACGTAAAAGAAATTGGATTTTCGTATTGAATTGACAGAGGGGTTGGGTGGGCGGAGGAGGGGGAGGGAAGGAGTGAGTAAACACAGGTGAAAGTAGTATGTGTAAACATGATCTGTCAAAGATCGCGACATCGTACGTTAGATTACAGTTTGATTGGACAAAAGTCAATTATTGTGGCGATCGCAAACGAAACGAGCTCGTTTGTGGGTGCTTCACTGATCCAGTTAACTTTAGTTTTATAGTGTCACTAGTGTCTGCATGAATATAAAGTTTACATGTCATGTGCACGCGTGTGATTCTAACAGGCGACTGTTTCTAACAGTTTGTGCGCTACAGTAAACATGTTAATGAAATATTCTTTGAACCAAGCTAATAACCAGAATAATATGCAATAAGTGCGTTTACACGCCGGTGTCTATTGCCTCCTTTGAGACTCCCTTCGGCGGTAATACAAAATTATTGCAAGCGTTAAATTAATTCGCATCAGCCTTTATTCAAAGTAACAACGCTCGAGAAAGCAGAAATAAACTATTTCTCTCTTGCCAGTAGGGAGACATTTACATATAAATTCAAAAGACAATTCATTCCAAGTCGGAATCGAACTGGTTCCCTCGCGGAATGAGTTCTCAGAAGTTTGCGCGCTACAAGTACTTAACGTCTAATTAATAAATTGGACCAAGTTTTAATTACGAGATGTTTGTATGAAGAATTGAGAGGTATGGAGTATTTTCTTAAGGCCTTTATACTTAGAACTTATTAAGACGTATTCTTGTATAAAATTAGTTCTAAGTCTTATTACTTGGTAAAGTAACAAGAGACAATCGAAGATCTTTACGGTCGGGAAAATGGCGTCTGATAATGCGTCTGATAATACGAAATGCGAAGTTATATCACGTGACTTAACCTACAAGGATCCGCAGAAAGTCAGTGATAAGAAAAATCACTGATATTCCGACCGATTAACCGATTGATATCCTAAAGAAATATTATTTATACAATATTGTATGACTTACAATGGAATAGCAAGAAATATATCTGTCATTTCTATATTTCCTTTTCAAAAACAGAACATAACATAACATACCATCACGCCTGTATCCCCGAAGGGTTAGGCAGAGGTGTACCAATGTACACCCACAGTTCGCCGGTATGTTTTGGTCCCATGTAATAGGGGGCGAGCCTATTGCCACTTACCGGGTACAAATCCAAACTCCGACCTGCTACTGAGAATTTCATAGAAAAACCCAATAACACTTTGGTCGACTTGGGAATCGAACCCAAGACCTCTAGTGTAGCAGTCCCGCTTAGAACCACTAGGCCAACGAGGCAGTTAAAACAGAACATTGATTCTATACTGAAATATTTAGGCCTTTTATAAGCGGTAAATGACGTTTGTATATAGTTTTGGTACTTCTATACTGTAACATAGCAAAGAAGACCCAGAAATGAAGCCGAGCCTCATCAATAATAATAGTAGGCCGCCTCATCTGTTGTGTTATCAGTAAAGGGAGTCACATAGAAAAGGGATTGGCAAATGGCCCGAATCTTTCGCGACTAAATTAGTGTCGTATAGACTCGCATACAGTAAGGTTCAATTCCGTATAATTTGGGTTTTATCGACCTCTCGTGTTATCCCTTAATCCGTAGGGACAAAGCGTTTCCGTTGGAAGCAGAACGGAGAACTTCCGAAGACTAGTATCGCCCTCTATCGGCTGGTATCGGACCTCACGATCTTTTGTTTGGCTATCTTGTTTCATATGACGATCTGTTCATTTTGATATCGCTTTGTATGGCTTCGTCTTATAGGTGGTTTATTAATACTGGAGCTTATGTCGTGGTTGATGAAATTGTTTAATTTAATTGACTGAAAATTTTATTTAAAAGCATCAACACATATTCTGTTGTTATATATTAAGTACCTATTATGTTCAATCATTATATTTCCAATTTAATGTTTAATCTTTTGCAAATTATTTTGTGTCATGCCTGAGGGATATTTTTCTCATAGTTGTCAATGATTTTTCAACTAAGAAAGCTAAAGTTTGGGGCAAAAGTTACTTAAAAATTCATTACCTACCTTACTTAAGTACGTATTTTAAAGATTTTTCTCAAATGCTAGTGTTTTGTTTGTAAAACCATATATTCTTCACTTCTAGACACATGCCTATTGTACAGTCCCAGGGGTGCAGGGTTAATGGACGCGAAGCAAGTAGGGTCCGAAGACTACCCATTAAAATAGTTCGGTAGAGGCTGGCATTACTGTCATATGCATTATACAGAATGTAAATTTAGTAGTATGATTAAATATTTTCTGTTATCAGCACAAAACCAAATTATTGTTGTGGAAATTTTCTGATAGCTGCCAAATAAGCTGCATATTTTTGTTATATTTCGGTATGAAAAAAACTATTTATTATTTGTTTTTACTGCACGAAAATGTAGTAAGTAATCAGAGTTTCTAGCAATTTATGTCTAAACATGTAAGTCATATCCGTTAAAAAAATAAATATAATAAATAAATATATCTATGTAAATAATATTTTATAACCGTAATTACAGTTAACAATTTAGAAGTGTATGGTATCTTGATAATTACTTCTTTAAAAAACAAAAACAAACATA
Organism: Autographa pulchrina; assembly: GCA_905475315.1. Taxonomy (NCBI): domain Eukaryota; kingdom Metazoa; phylum Arthropoda; class Insecta; order Lepidoptera; family Noctuidae; genus Autographa; species Autographa pulchrina. The sequence goes on along the minus strand of FR997771.1, from coordinate 11,221,167 downwards.
GAAAGTAAACAAACGTAGTACTTAAAAGCCCCATCAAAAAATAACAAAACCACCTCCAATCGATTCGAATGACTTTCTACAACACACCGGGATTAGGTATCAGTCCAGTCCTAACGATTCGTACCCTTGCATTAACCAATTTACACCCCCGATTTGAACCCCTTTGGGCCATAAATCCTGGTGGCCGACGAACCGCTTCCGTTCCATACCTGCTTTAAATGGTATATTCCACTTTGTTTACGGTTTACTTTGTATACGGGTAAAAGTCCACTTGAATAATAAATAATTCTTACAAAAAAAACCGACTTCAAAATAGGTCTTATATTTATTTCTTATGGATCCCGTCGTCAAAACTGGACCAAAATTAAATGGGACCACACTGGAAGCTTAAAATATTTTCTTGTATTTATTATAAGAACAATCAGTTATAAAAAAACAAATTTTAATATAATTTAATGTACCTCTTGCCACTTTGTACGCGGGTAATATAAGTCGACTAGAATAATTAAAAAGTCGCGTTTGTTCACCTGGGTGATACAATTCCAAGGTGAACAAATTACACAAAAAAGTCAACTCATTTCACATATCACCTGGGTGAATGGAGTCCGAGGTGAAATGAGGAGACACAAAAGTCTACTTTGTTCACCTGGGTGATATCACCCAGGTGAACAAAGTGGAATATACCCTTTAAATAGGGGCTAGTAATCGTCGAACGAAAATATAGCCGTATCACGATCTCTCTTGATTATCATTAGAATATTTTTAACAAGCAAGTTTCTTGTAATTTATTGAGTTGTATCACGCGTACCAGAAGTTAATTCTCTATTTGTATTCCTTAGGGGATGGTTGTACAAGTGTTAACACTGGATGTGTGATTACTGAATTGTAATTAAGTCTACAAGTTGATTTACTGATTAAAAGTTATACGTATAATATGTAGGTACAACGCTAGTTCAAAATATATATATTATTTTATTAACATGTATGGAGAAAAAAAGCGTCTGCTGATATGAAATTTTATGGCTATTTTTTTTTGTTTCGTAAGTGATTTTGTATTGTTGTCTAAATTAATAAGCTCATACTGAATAGTTAGGCATAATATTCATATTTTATGTAAACAAATAGACAGACACGAGTTTAAAGTCATACAATATTCAGAGGAGTCCGTTTACGAGCGTCATTTGTTGTTTCAGTAATTGATATATACCTGAATGTTATATCCTCACAATTAATTGTAATTCAAATTCCTATTATTAGTTTAGTTATTTATAGAACGTGTAATGGTTCTATAAATAGTTGAGTATGTAATGTAAACAGTTAAGTAGGTATGTAAGGAAGTTAGAAACGATAAAATCTGATTCTAAATAAAAATTTTGAATATTGGGGTTAAGCATATAAAAAGGTAATGTTTTTAAATATTAAACATTGCTTTAAATTCATTTTTTTTGTTATGTATTTTGTAGCCATGAAATATATTTTTGTTCTAGCCGGTAGCTTATAAAATAGAAAGTCATATACATATTTATATAATCAGTCTATTTAAGTCCAAACTTCTTATCTTCCCAACTGACTAAAGTATAAACAATCACAACTTCAACTAAACTAGAATCCGCCATTAATTTGATTTTCCTACTAACAAGGGTAGATACCCTCTGTTTATCGTTCATCCCCTAAGTAATATGCAGTTTTTCATTATTCACGTATAATGGACAGAATTATTGGTTGGCTGAAGACTGGGATATTTTATGGAAGTGTAAAGTTTTACCTACTATGGTACCAGAAACTTTTTATTTGTAGTCTCCTTTGTAAGGTACTTTTATTTATAGACCACGTATTTAAAATTTTTTGCTATACTTTTACTATATTTGTCATGAATAATAATAAATAATAATAAATGTGAACAACATCACATACATTGCTCTGAACCCAAAGTAAGTAGCTGTAAAGCACTTGTGTTATGGAATTCAGAAACAACGAAGGTACCACAAACACCCAGACCCGAGGCAATGTAGAAAAGTGAGTTTCTACATTGACCCGTCCGGGGATCGAACCCGGGACCTCAGAGCTAGCGACACCTTGAAAACCGGAACACTCGACCACGGAGGTCGTCATAGAATGAATAGTTTAGTAATTTAGTGCCTAAATGTAGGTACTTAGTGTTTTGGATTAAATTAAAGGGCATACCGGAATGTGTTGCTGGTTACAACATAAACGACGTGTGACTTGATGAGGTGATAAAATTGCTTACCTGAAACAAAAATACAATATTATTAGATTTATAATACATTTTAATACACTTAATGCAAAAATAACACTTTTTTAGAATACATTGTTATATTCCCCTTCCTATTTCCCTATATTTACCATTTTACTACTTCAGATGCGATTTGGCTATCATTAAACCAGCGTTAATAGATACGGCAGGCAAAAATAAAAATCTGAATAAGAAGTCAGATGATTTTTTCCCCATTTTTCTCTATTAGTGAGGCCAATGAACTATAGATTAAATAATTTCAACCCTCAACGGACCCTTATTTTGATTGACGATGTGGTTGATTGAAAAAACGAAACCCACGCACTTCGAAATTGATCCCTAGTTATATTTGGGGTTGGGTTTAAAAAAGTTAAGTAAACAATATAATGAAGCTATTAGGCAAGACAATTTGTAGCCTTCAGGCAGGTTACAAAACACAGGAATAAAATAAAATAAAATTAAAAAAGAATATTGACATGTTTTAATTGAATTGATTACCTACGATAGTTCTGTTAGATGTTAACAGCGAGCATTGTGCCAGCCCTCAGGTGTACGCACGCGTTACTAAGGTACCGATGGATAAAACAATCAAACTGATTCGATTGTCATTGACAAATCCAACAGTCGTTCATTAACAGTCTGTCGAAGCATCGATCCAGCCGCGCAAACACGGGTACAGTTTAATGCGCAAACGGCACGGGTACCATGCAATTATCTAATTACAGCGCAGCACCAAACATGGCACACAGGATTACGTTGTTTGCGCAAATTGTTGGAGTTCAAGATTTCTCTTGTTTGTACACATACAGTGACAGTGTTGTTATGCAAATTCTCGTTTGTGTTGAGTTTTGGTGTTTGGAATTTTGGGAGTTTCGGTTTTTCATATATGCCTCGCCTTCCAGCTTGTAAATGTCGCTCTGATACATCAAAATATAACATTTTAGACGAAATTCGATGAAAAACTGGTAACTGTTTTAGTAAATTGTATTCACGTTGAATGTTCTTTCATGTCTAAAAGATACACGTGATGTTTTCTTTCAATACATCTGTATCTTTTCTTGACTCATGTCCGTTTATTACAGAAAAACAAACACTTTATTTACTGTCTTTCAACTTCTATCTTTATTTCTGAAATAGACTTACATTTTGTTAGTTGTTGATCGCTTGTTTTGTTAGATTGCTTTGTTTCAATTCTCTACACGATCTGTATAATGTATTGTACTTGTTAAACAAAAACAAGTTGGGGCTTACATTAACAATATTTTCAGTTGTCTGTCTGGTTTGGTAATACATTGCCAGCGCGAGTTATTTTGTGATGAATTGTGATAGATTGCGATGCCAGCTAAATGTTCTCTGTTATTAATTTACGTAACGGAATAAATATTATTAATTATTTTTTGTTTTTTGTTTGTATAGTGGATGTGAATATTCTGTTTCGTTTGCTGTACAGATTATGGATGCGGCTGTCATGACTCGATGAGCTTGTGTACTGCAAAGTTCATTCCAAAACGCAAAACAGGATTTTGTTTATAATTCCATATTTCTGTTCATGGTTTGGTTAGCATCGCTTTAACTGGAAAATGTTTATGAATACCCATTCTAGGTGCTTTATCAGATAATATATATTTATTTTCTCATAGGTGATAAGTTAATTAGTTTATATTTTAAATAGGTTTTTATATTAACTGAATTATCGAATGAATATCTAGTTTCAGGCGTTGATGTGTAATTAGTAACAGTAATATAATCATGTGGTATAACTGTATACTCATATCAGTGGTGACCTAATTACTATAGTAAATTAATTATCGTTCCGTCCGGATGGTTTTCTAGATATTGGTCCATAGAGACCGCCATATTCAGCAGTGCATTTACTACCATAACTACCATTACATTGGAGATAAAGCTAACGTTTCCCACACCTATGATTTTATTTACCTACTTAGATAGGTATACCATCGTAAACTTTCGGATTATCCTTCAAAATTTGTCATGAAAATTAACATATTTTCGGGGAAATTTCGCAAACGCAGGTGTTATAGTAACAACTTATACCGAATGGGGGAAGTCGGGGTATGTTCGGATACCGTACCTGTATCCCATAGGGGCAAGGCGGGTAATTGCATAATATTAACATTTATAACTTCTGGCGTATTGTATACGGGACCGTTATTATAGCGAAAGCTTTATTGCCTTGGCTATGGAGTTATGTGGGGGGACCGCTCCTTAATATTTCTTTTTCTTGTGGACAGGGGAGCTCATAGATAATACGAAGTTAATATTTTCAAAATATTATTATGTTTCTCACAGTTTTTATTTTGTAGTTGGCAAAAACAGAGAATATGATTACCATTCAAATCATTCGGTCTTAAGATGCAGAATAAACATGATCAATAGCAGCTTATAAACTATTAAAAAGAAAAAAAAAGGGACACTATGAATAGAATAAAACTTGTAATAAAGTAGAATGACCTTGCCAACACACAGGGAAAATGTTATGAAGAAGTAAATAGTTTAATCTAACACGTAGGTGAGCCAAGGATTCTCATAACGACAACTTTTTTATTACACGTTTCCTTAAGGCGTGTCATATAAGTTTCCACCTAATTTGACACCTAACTGAGGAATAAAATTGTCCAAAACTTTAGCGACGGTAAAAATAAGTTGCTATTAATTTACCTGTATCGTAAAAAAGTTATGTTTTCACATTATGTTGGTAAACATTTTCTTGTGTTTTCAAAAAACTAGGTCAAGGCAATATACAAGTTTTTCTATAAAACTTCACAGATTGCATGTTAACAGTCAATATGGGATGGAGTTTTCTATTCAGCCCACCTTCAAATGCTGACAATAAACTTCAGCTTCTGTCAATTGTTTTTCTTTACGACACTTCAAACAGTATTTTTTTCAGTCGTGTATATAAAGAAGTTTCGATGTGTGCCATTCATATGAATGAAGAACTATTGTTTGGCACAGGTAGTTCAAATATATCGTCGTCCTAATTGTGTGTGCTAGGCAAAAAACTGTACATAAATAAAAAGGAATATTAGCACGAGAGCTCAGTGATTATGATGACACGTTTCTCAAAGAATAATGACTAGACATCTAAACATGAACTTTCACCATGAAACGAATACTTTCAACGATCGTTTACGTACAATTATACTGCAACGATTCGCTGATACACTGACATGATGCTGTTCAAATTGCAGCCGCATCACGACCACTCGTCACGAGCTGGCTGTTTTACTGCCATATCTACTGCCACTCATACTAAGGTGTTCGGAACATTTTATTAAAACTTTCAAAATTCAAGATTTTGTGACTAAATTAAACCCAAAAATTAGACTCCCAAACAAAAAATAGCAAGTTTTAAGATTAGATGTAGTCCTTCCTGCTTATCGTTATTTGGAAGTATTCATAATTATGGGAGCCTTGTAAACAACGACCTTTCTAAAGATATAAATATCTAAAATTTTGTAAATAATTTCGACATAGTATGCAGGATTGATAAAAGGAAAATTGCGGCATATAATTGTATGGAGCACAATATGAGTCCCATTCGTATGGAAAACATCAGCAAAAGTAATATCAAGAAATAGAATAGGAAGTTGTCATCTAATTTCTCAATATGTAGCTCCGTACGTTCAGTGGTATAACCAGTGTTGAACGAGAGCGGAGGTCGGCGATCGTTGTTAAGATTACACGGGTACAAGTTCACCCCTCATTGTCCCAGACAATGCTGCACAAATATTATTGTCTTCACTATGCTTTATTATAAAGTTCGAGTTCATAATCCGACTTGTTTTGCTCAGTGACTGTTCTTTGCCTTCGATCCGATATGGACTAACTCATTCCAAGGAATTTGCTCAAAGTAACGATTCACTATTAAGTTCCTTAAAATCAAGTGCTTAGTTAGCTTCATTAAACTCATTTAGCTATAGATTAGTATTTGAAGCACAATTGGGATCATTATGATCCGAATTATCGTCTACACAACGAAACACGCTTACGGTAGATTACTAAAGCTCAAGGTCTACCCTTGTCGTCTAATCCAGTCTTTTAATTGTCGGGGGTGAAGTCAAACGGTATCCTATTTTCCGAAAGATATCATCGTATTAGCAAGGAGCGTCCCCATTAAAGAGGAAGGGTAAGATGGAGGTCACATGTCGCTCCGTTGTGTCAAACAGCGACAATCGCCACCAAATTGACCATATTTTGTTACACAAAACGTACAAGAACATTGATATTATGTTTTAGCCTGTGTACTGTTATTTTAGATCAACGTTTACAAAAAAATATTGTATATTTTGAACTGCCTCGTTGGCCTAGTGGTTCTAAGCCCGACTGTTACGCTAGAGGTCTTGGGTTCGATTCCCAAGTCGACCAAGGTGTTATTTTGTTATTCTATGAAATTCTCAGTAGCAGGTCGGAGTTTGGATTTGTGCCCGGTTAGTGGCAATAGGCTCGCCCCCTATTACATGGGACCTAAACATACCGGCGAACTGTGGGTGTACATTGGTACACCTCTGCCTAACCCTTCAGGGATACAGGCGTGATGGCATGTAATGTAATGTAATGTATGTAATGTAGATTTTCAAGTGAGTCCATAATGATCAAAAACCTTTCAAATTAGCTGTTCTTCCGAATTGTTTTATCCGGATTTCAGTCATCTTTAATTTGAAAGTCAAGTAAAATGTTTCCGATTCGAAGAAATAATAATATAATTTAATGAAGCCATTGTATTGTTGCAGTATGATCTCCAGAATGTAACCTCACCCTACAGAGCGGTTGTAAACCGGCTAAACAGCAGACGTCCCCGCGGGACCGACCTATGTTATCTTACGAGCTTCACTTAGATTAGTTCTCGTTCTTATTATTGGAAATATCGTCTGCCCTATTATGTGTTGCTGATTTGTCTAGATAATAACATGTCTGTGAATGTATGGATGATTTATTACTGTCTTCGTGTTGTTATTCTTTTGAGCGGTACAAGGAAGTTCAGGTTGTATTGTTGTTGTAGTTTTTCCTTGTGTTGTTAATTTGTCTTTCTCATGAGTTAGAAATAGATTATTGTTTATTTTAAAATCAATCAAGTCCGAGTAAATAAGTACCAAGCTTTTCGAGTCCTTTCTTTTTCGCAAGATTACCATAAAACATACAATTTATTTCATTTAAGATCACAGTTACTAAACATTCAAAAATTTAAATGAGCTCATCTCAATAACTGAACAACTTTGATCTAAGTAAAACACCCACAAAAATATTAAACAAATAAAACGAAATTGGAAATCTTTAGAAGTCCCATTATTTCAAGACAAATAACATTTTACAGAATTAGCTCCTTCGAATATCGATGATGGTAGGATCGGACGTGCACCGGGACGAAAAGCAAACAGTTTTCGATCTTAGGGTATTAACAAAAGATTCCCCTATACGTTTAAACCGAGAGAAATAAAAAACCAAGCCACCCCATCTCTATTTCATAATTTGCATCGTAGACGCAAATAAATTTAAAATATTGCTTTGCGAAGCCTTAATTTTCTCTTTCTGATGTTCCAATCAATCTTCAGTGTATTTGTGGGGTGGGTTTCCGGTGTTTTTTCTGTACACACAGACAAACATGTAGGCTTTTTTGAATGAAAAAAGTTTTTTGCATCACGTCAAAACGATTAAAAAGATCTGCATGGTTAATCACCCTCTAATGAACGCCAATATTAGAATCGCGAAACGTGTTGTTTTTGTTATAAATAAATGGCATGCGTAGTTTTTTTTTGTCAACCTTTAATTTTTAAGTTTTTTTCCGATTCTTATTCTTAGTTATTAAACAGTAGTTGAATCCTGAACTCTCTCCAGTTTTTGACTAAGTATATCCGTAATTTAGGTACTCGGAGCTCTTCAAAAAGTTTGCCTTGACATTTCGTGTCTGTTTTCGTACCCACCTTCTGTACTTCGCTTGTAAGTTAGGTAGCTGCATTAGATTGCATCTACATTCCAAAGAACACTATAGAAACTAGTCGATTTAAACGATTTCTATGGCTAAAGGCAATAAGGGTCCTAACAGATCATTTATAGCGATTCTGTCCAGTACCTCTATTTACAATGTCACAATTTATTCATTATATCTTCAAGCTAACACGTTATCGTTGGATATAGCCCGAAGCAGTCCTGATTGCTACCTATAAAATGAATTGCGTTAGATAAGCAGCATTGTATAAACTAGTCTGGAAACAACAGGTTAGTTAAACATTAGGTCTAGGTTTCATTATTTTCTTCTAAATTGGAAGGTCTAACAACGTTGGCCCATCTCACGAATGCATAGTTTGTTCGACTTTTATGTCTTCAAATTTGTATGAAGCCTACAAAAGGAAGCTTCAACGAACGATACATCGGTACGGTCAAAAAAAAAAACCAAATACAACAATCTCTAGAATTTAAATCGAAAATCAAATAAAATTGGGAATTCTGCGCGCGTCCCCTGCTGACAAGGAGCCGGGGTCTGTTACTACCCCAAGACGTGCTATACTGCTGTACACTGACGTTTTTGAATGACAAGTACCTAAAGTTTTATGGCTGCAGCCCCTTGTTTGGCCTTTTGATGAAGGTCACGAGTTGCCAAACGGAATAGGGGATTACTTTGCCGAACTAGTGCCTGTTACGGATTCCGCTTGCGATGCATTTTGAGGAGCCAATTTTTACGGGCTATGGGGGTTTTAGTTTGTTTATTTTCTGAAGTGGAACTACTGCAGAGACTTAGAAATTTAGAAATGTAGATTAAATTTAGAAATTTAGAAGAGATTTAGAAATGTTTTTTTTTTATGAACGATTATAATTATTATTAACGAGTTTGAATTTAGTTTTTTTTTAATGGTATTTTATTAATCAATCTCTATTAATTTCATTTAAAATGTGTTGGTTGCTTAACAATATAATTGATTTAATAAGTTAAACCCAATATTAGTTATTTGTATTTCCAAGAAGTGAACACCTTAACAATTAATTATTTTACGTAGAGCTACATAGTTATACCAACAGGGCCAATTTGTATACATGTACAATTTGTATACATATGTACAATTTGTATACATATGTTTACACTTTGTTAGTATCACAAAGCGTACGTTGGCAATGTTCGCAACATGTTGCCGGCAATTTATTTAGTACTAACATTACATTCGAACCGGTACATTTGCTAGGTAATTTATAAACTTCCTGAATTGTGCATATTGTTGGTAATATATTATTATATGCTGTATATATTATTGTAAGAACTCTAACTTACAACGCATACTTACTAAGCATGTAAATACTTTTATTTAACATATTTTCAGTACCTTAATTACTGAAAAGGTATAGCAAAAAAAAAAAACAAACAGGAACTTTCTGTTCTTTTAAGTATACTATTTTTTTTGCATAATTTGTAATTCATTATTTAATTACTTATTAGTTTTTAGTATATGGGTATGGCCTGACATAATTATATATATTTTTAAACCAATTGGACAATTGGTATCATGTTACAATCTTGCATCTTTAATAGCTTCCAAACTGGACCAACGAGAACTGCTGATTCTGCTAAAATAACAAAACGAAGATCGGCGTTTATGAGCACTTTAGAGTCGGATCGTTTCAGTAATTCCTCCCCTATTCAGATATCTTCTAACAATTTGATCTGAAATCGCTGACTACACTGTATAAATAATTTGAGAAAAAAATATACTTAGTCAGATGGTTTCGTAAGCGTATTTTCGTTCCGTTTGTAATTGGATCTTTTTATATAATCGTTGTAATAATTTTGGGGATATTTAAGACAGTTTTAATTAGGGTATATAATATTTCATTATTGGTTTTTTAATAAAATACGTCTTATCTAATGTTAAGAGTTAAAAACGATTGTACTAATGTTTTAGTAGTTTAATTTCTCATATTCCTTGTCATTATGTCAAGTAAGTGACATTATTGTTATGGTGAATAAAGATATCAAAAACTACACAAAGCAAGTTCGCAACGAATCTATAATTACATAACACATCAACCTAATTACACCCTCAACTTCTCAAACCCACTACCGTTCTTAAGCCTATAAGATTTAAACAAGCTCAGTATTGAAATAATTCAATTTCGCGATAAAAAGACTAAAGCAGCTATTATGTTAAGCCGGTCCCGTAATGTTAGTCGTGATCATATCTCCCTGCCACCGTTGGCTACTGAAGCACTGACGGACGGTCCGCCTACCGATCTACGCCGAACAGGAAATTGAATGGAGTTGTCGACGTAAATTTTATTTGATAAATATGTTTGTTTGTATATTGAAAATGTTTTGGTTTTTGGACCTAGTCATGCAGTGTTGTAGTTTTGTTTGGGAATATAATGTTGCTGTCATTTTTATCGTGATGGCGAACGTTATTATTTTATACGGAATTTAAAGTTGTTATTCGTATCCTCTTTTAAAATGTAGCATGGAAAATATGGATAGGGAGGGTATTAAGTATTTTTGAATCTTTTAATCATGCACTCTACGTGCAAAAGTGGAGGGATAATAATCGCATAGGTATGTAACCAATGTATAATAAAAAGATAATAGAGTATAAACAGCGACAAGCTGTTAACCTAGAAAAAGATCGCAAAGACAATAAGTACTAGGAGATTAGATGTAATCTCCAGGGAATGGCCGTAACAATCCGGAGCTCCACGGCAATTGGTAGCATCTACCTTGGCCGCAAGCTGGCCAATCAATATAGTGGCTGCAATTATGTTAATGCACCGCCCTAGGCCGCGAGCCCAGACGCAATTGAAAATGTAAACGACCGCTGCACACCTCTGTCGGCCCATGATAGCCTGGTACTCCACTCTGATGTAGCCGTTCAGTTTTAGATGGCCATAAACAAACGGGGAGGCGTGGGAGAAAATGATCATTGCCTTTCAATTTATTTCCAGTTTTCGTACTGAAAATTTATTTGAGGCCAGATAATGTGAATGCAATTGGCAGTATTCAGTTAATTTATGATTTCATTTAGTAAAATATACAGTGTGCGTTGTTTCACTGTTATTTCCACGTGATATTAAATTATTTGTATTTTGCGCCAAACTGTCACACATAAATTATTGTAAATAAGTGGTAATTTAGACCGAAACTATGTGTAATTTACATAAAGTTATTTAAATTTCAACAAAATCAAGTTTAGCAGGAAAACTTTCTTATACTTGTTATAATGCAAATATTTCTTAAAAATAACAAACAGTAATAATTTCTAAGTTACCATGCAAGCCAATGTTAGCTAAGTTGTATATAAACTAACTAGCTATTTATAACGATCATCTACCCTCTATAATATAAAGCTTAGATCAATTACCATCAACTTATAAGGATGGACGTTTTAAAAATTCAGCAAGTCTCTTTTAGCTGAATTTATAGACTCTACAATACCATTTTATAAGTGATTGTTGATGTCATAACAGGTAACAACTACTACTTAAATCAGTAACAAATTAAATAAAATATGTTTAAAACAATATGTGTGGTTGTACGAGACAGCATATTAGTACCATTTGTCATTATAAAAATGGGTTTGTAAATAGAAGAGCTTTTAACGTCAAAGTCACCACTGAAGTGCGGTCAACTGTAATAACTAAAAAAAACATAAAAGTACTTCTAATTAAAAACCGGAACTAAAAAACATAATTACGAAACAACGTCAAGCGTCAAGTCTAGGTATTAAAACATCAGCGACTAATAAGCTGTCACTTCCTAAACTAATATACCAGGAGTTTAATGAAGAAAAAAATGTAATTACAGCGTAAAATTAAAGGCTAGCTGGCCCGGCTGACTGTGGCATTGGTTGTCCGACGGGATAGTAATTAAAAGAGGCAAGATTCTTTTTTTGCTAATGTGTCAGGGACGTCTGTAAAATCCCCTTCTTGTTTGAAACTGATTTGTCTAGAGCGGGTAAAGGAATTTAGATGGTTTTGAATGAAAGCCGTACCTACTTTGTATGTAAAGTAGTAGGTACCTAGAACAATACTCAGTTTAATTTTTATGTGTTATGATTTACTTAGACTTATGTAAAAGCATGGATTTACTGGCTTCAATTTCAAGTTATCTCATGTATTGTCATGATAGAGTAGGTACACTACTTAAATAAAAGTTTTGCTTACAGACAAAAGATTGAATAATGCACTGTAATGCCAAATGGTGCATTATATTGCAAAATAAATCACAGCATCATTTCCCGTGGGTGTCGTTACGTAATTAAAGGATTAGTGGTACCAAAAAGATGGGTAACTAATGCACTTTTCGCTCTGTAAGTTTGATCCATATCTTGGTTTGGTTTTATTAGGTAAAATAACTTTTTATGTAATGAAAAATTTGACAATTATTTTCATTAACTCGCGTATCTAATTAATGTCGTAACAAAAAAAATTGACGCTATCGGAGCATAACTACAAACTAGTAAAAAAATATGTAAATAATAGCAACAATAATACCTATTCTCTGTCATGTTTTTAAATAGTAAAATGATTAAGGAAAACTTGACGAGTAACTAAAAGTATTAATGAGTAGCCTTATCAGTTAACTTAATGAATTTCTAGTAATATATCCCAAATGATGTTTGTATAGTAGATTAAACACGATTGTTTACTTCCCAGACGTATAGGCAAATATTGCTCATTGTATAAATACCTATTAGAAAAACCAGTTTATGTTTTAAACTAAACTTTCAAACATTTAATGTAAATAATTATATTTTACACCACAACTCAAAGAAGAGTAATAAGGAAATTAACCGAAACCGCGTAATTAATAGAGTAAAATAAATAGTATTTACACTGTTTCAAGTTTGCCCGACGCTCCCCTAATCTAGGCTTATCACTGTCACAAGCGAACTGCAAGTCAATAACTAAAAGTTTCAACTAATTAACGCTAGGAATGTGTATCGTTCCGCCATATTTATATTTGTTCACTGTGTTTAGTTGTTAATTAAAAACTTTCCAAACTAACCGACGATAAGCGAGCTTGTTTATCTAATCAATTAAAATTTACCAACTGTTTAATGTTTTTAATATTTTGTGGACTCAACTTGTGGTTGTTAGGGACTTTATTTAACTTGTTTAGCTTAACTTTTTGTTGCTCTTCAAAGATATCCTTTGCGAAATATATTTTTTATTTAAGTTTATCTTCTTTGCTAATGCGTTTCCTATGTTGAACATATCCGTGATTATTTTCATTCCAATGACCTACTTTTTTACCGAGCTCTTAGCAAATGGAATAAGAGAAAAAAAACATAAAATTATTTGTACATTTATAACGTATATTATTCCGTCTCTTCAGATTCAAAGTGATAACCCGTATAGATAATGAGTTCCGTAACAAAACTCGATTTATGACCGAACAATGCTAAACGAGTGCACCGAAATTATCTCGTTTTCAACACAATGCCGTTATGTCGAGTTAACAATTGACAATGTCACATGCAACGTAGTACCAGCGACCAACAAAAGGGGGATTTTGTTCAAATAAGCGCATTGATCGAACATTCTCACGTAAGATCAAATCTATGTATTTTAATCAGCACGCGAGTCCTCGAGAGGCAATTTTAAAAACGCGCACGTTTACGTTAACTTAACATCGGATTTTTGATGACATCGACCCGTTTACCCGGTACGTTTGCTGGTAGAACGTGTGTAGGATTACTTCTCATTTTCTGGTGGTTCGTATGTTTCAATATTTACGGCATCTACTAACCTTACCTAACCTTTACCTTGCAATTTTCATTTTTAAGTCATCGTATTAGGGCACAGTTTTATATGTGTCGTTACGAACTTACATCAGTTTGAGATACGATCTTTTTTCCATTTAAGTCTTTCATGTTCACAGAAATGAACTTACTCATTCAATGTGATATTTGAACCTAAGCTAGGTTGACAAATTGACAAGTTAAATTTTAATGTTTTTTATGTATTAAGCATAGGTATGCCAAATAATAATTTATTAAGAGCAAATAACTATTTTAAGCCGTCGTCAGCTTCGCTATTGAATTGTGGTTAATTTAATTGGTTTGTACTGTCAATTTTAACATTGAAATAAAGATTTTATGCCAAGCATGCATTTGAAAACCATTTCCAGTAACACATTTGCGTCCATATTATTAAATCGATGTATTTACATACAACTAAACCACATCAAATTTCAGCCAAATTTATTACCTACTAGGAATCACATGAAAATTCACCAAATGTTATGTATGAAAGGCCGTAGCTATATTCAAATTGCAATAATTAAATTCGAATTTTACCTTTATCGGAGTTCTCATTAATGATATCAGATTCTGTTAATTACATACCTGGAACAAAATAATACATATGGATAAATATACATTAATGATTGACAGAGGAATTGAATGATGAATAAATTGCCCAAATTTAATGAAATCAAGTGCCAAAACTCGATTGCTAAACCTCCAACTTGTGCATAAAATCAAATCAAATCATTAAGCGTCATCGTTATTTCAGTCGGCACTTAGTTAAATCGTAATGTACGAATATATCGCGGCCAGTGTCAAAAGCAACCGTATCTAATTCTGTATACATAGATTTTAGGTCAGATTAGTTGCGGTCGCGATTTACGCAACACTGGCCCACCGAATAGAGCAACTAGAATACCACTTTCTGTATTAAAATCGACATTGTATAAATGTACTTGAAATAGACGAAACTGGAGTAGGAATTCAATACGAATAGTGGACTGGATGTGTCCATTCCTTGTCATATGAGTGAGCTAAAAGAACCACTGGGTCTGACTGCCTAACGGCTTTGCGGTAAGTCGTGGAGATGTCAGGTCAAGCTACACTTCTGTCGAATGAACTGGCTTTATAAATAGGTTGTCACTTAAGATACTTTGTTTTAAGAAGGGAAGAAAAATTGTCAAACTTTCTTAAAATTGATATTAAAGTAAAACCTGCATTATTTGTTATGAAACGTTACTAAGCAAAAACTATGATTCCAGTTTTTAATTCAGTCATTTATGCACTGTGTTATGTTACTCTCGCTAGTATAAGTGCCAACGGCGATCTCAACGACTCCACCCCTAATTACACAGAACGTGTAGCAACCTGTAATATTATTAACGATTCAAATTGTTTCATTATTTTGATAAAAGTTTCCATAAAACAAAAGATGGGTAAGGGCTCTTGGACACACAAGTGGTTTATTAAGATAAAGTTATACTTCTGATTTATAATTGAGGCGACAGATTTGAATTACAATCAAACTATTAATTAGTCTTCACAAACTTGAGTGAGAGGGATCGACTTTAGGTACGCTGGGCGACTGTTCTAGACATTAATTTCAAGCCATCAACCAACTCCAAGTTGATATGATCATCTAAACGATCAAACGAGCAAGTTAATCAAAATTGTAAAATGTAAAATGTGTATATCAGAAGTTGCGGCTAATGTAACTAGGGCAGAGTGGGGCTGTGAATAAATGAGGAGTCCGCAGCAATCCAGTTAGCTGTACAAACACGGGTTGGGAACAAACAACATTGCCCTGGGACACTGAGTGACGCGCGATTTGTGTGTCTAATAACTTTGGACCAAAAATCGCTAGCGAGGACGGAAGAATAAACCGTTGTAATGGGTTGTTCATACGAAAACTGTCACACGTAGGTACGGCTATGTTTATAAATGCGAACTTAGCTATGGAAATATTGCAATGGCGTCGCTAACGTGATGCAGACACGAGGCACTGCAGTGGCTCAACTTGAAATTTAATCGAACCAAGCATTTGTAGCGTAACGAAAAAAATAACTGCTTGTATCGTAAAATGAGAATATAAAGTAGCAAAATAATAGCAAAGTTTTCGTGGAGATAACAACTCAAAAAAATTCAAATATCACAAAGTAGGGAACATGTTACACTATCGAATGCTCATTACCATTCATAAACAAACATTAAAATACACCGCGGATATTTCTAAACGCTTGAATAAAACATTTTATAAGACACAATCCCGCAACGAAAATTACACCGACTAATGCCTTTCTGAGGCGATTACAAACAGCTATAAAAACAAAAACATAACCCCTCACTCGAAATATACTACAGCAAAATGTACCCTACAACCCGAATAATAGAGTTCAATTTATAATAGGAACTTATGTTAATAGCCCGTCCACAGGTGATCCAAGCATCTGCTGGGTTATTTTGTGAAAATATAAAGTTTTTCCCCAATAAATAATGCAACGTTACTTTGAAAGCGAAAGGTATGGAAATACGAGTAACTAGTATGTATTCGTGGGACGTATACCGTATTTTTGTAAGAGAATTATTTTAGGGATAAAACTAATTCATCCGGCAAGATAATGTTTGTACAAGTTATGAAAACATTTGGGGTTGTGGTGTCTGTAATCCTACAGATGTGACTAAAGAAACAAAAAAAGCTACATGTTGATATGATAGATTATGCCGAATATAAAACGTCACGCATGATTAACTGTGTAGGAAGAGAATGGAACATAAACACTGAGTCAACTATGAATTTATTGTAATCCTTTGCTGGCCTACAACTGTGTATGAAAGATATTCTTAGTTTTACGAGATTGTTATTGAAGTTGGGATTGATATAGAAAATTTCATTATATTAAATTACGAATACACTTTACATAATACATTGAGAAGCTATTACAAATGAGCGTCAATATAATATTCATTTAGGATAACCAAAATTTAGCAAAACCGTACAAATTGCTGCAACACCCAAGAGTATATTCCAAAACAATTTCTAAAATCATAAAGGTATTAATAAACCTTTTCGGATACGGATATGTAAATATGGCTGAAACGCGGTAAATAACCTGTTAAATGTGCTTTTAAAAACAAAGCCTGTCAAACCGTACTTATACATTTAAACACGTATTAAAACGCGAGACAAAACACCAACTTTTCCAATATCATCGATTCAAGACGAACAAACTTCACAGCACATAAAAATATTCACGTGTAACCATCGTCGTGGCGCTCACAAACAAAGTAATATCAAGACGTAAGATACTTACCGTCTACTACGAGGATTATCCTCAACTTGACTTAGATATTTTGATGTTTTAGCAACGAAATTGGTTTTTCCCTTCAGCAAAGAAAACCCATTATCGTTGGTGTGGAAGCCGTCTCGTTACCGCGTATCTAATTTGGGATCATCCAGATTTCTCTTTCTTTGCCCTTAGGTGTGAGATTGACAGCAGTGTAAGTAGGGATTTGTACAGTATAATGGTGAGTTCAAGGGTGTGCTGACTCGAGCGATAATGGCGTATGATGGGCTGGAGGGCTGGCATTGTGACGCCGAAACCGTTTAAGATTGCGCTCGCCTACCAAACGTTGATCGAATAAAATCTAGGTCGATCTGATAAAGCTATCTCTTATGGAATAGATGCTACAATCTGATATAGGTCACGTGTTTTCCGTCTGAGAAAACACTAAGTGTATTTAGCTGTTTATCTTCCCGACCAGATTGTAACGTAAGTGAACAAAGGGATAAAGATGGCGTCTAAATAACCTTATCAGTTGGTATTGCTTTTAAACTTATACATTAATAATTATATTCAATACATAATACATGAAAAACAATTGACAGACGTTTATAAATAACGAAATTATGTCCTCACTTTCCAACAAAATATTTACTGTATAAAATAACAAATCCATTTTACAACCCAACAAAATTAAGACATTAGTTACACCCGCAAAACATAACCGCTGGTGTTGAAATAAAATTTGCAAATTGATTACTGGCATCATTCACAAGGCAACAAATGTTTTGTCACACACACGCGTACTCCCGTATAGGGGTGCATTGTATCTGGCAGGCGTAATGATGCATTTGGCGATGCACCCGCCAGTGTGGGGGTGCTTTGTGCCCTGAAAATTTTAAGGGAGACGCTTTTTGGAAGCCTATAATGGGTTAGACGTTTAGGTAACATTAAGGTTGGTGTTAATGTAATTTTGGCGTTATTGTACCGTAAAGTGTGGGGATTTTAAGTTTTTAAACTATGAATTTCATTAAAAAGAGTGTTAACGGGGAGGTGAAGCGAGTGGGTGTGCAAACAGTAATCATCTCCATCTCCTGAGCCTTTTCCCAACTATGTTGGGGTCGGCTTCCAGTCTTACCGGATTCAGCTGAATACCGTATTTTACATGGAGCGACTGCCTATCTGACCTCCACAACCCATTTTGCTGGGTATTAACACAGTATCCCATGGTAAGACTGGTTGTCAGAATTGACTTAACGACTGCCAAAGATTATAGTATGACAGTCGGGACCTATGGCTTAACGTGCTATCCGAGGCACGGAGGGGTCTCGATATGTTCGGAAATGGTCACCCATCCACGGACCAACCGCGGCAAGCGCGGCTTAACCTGTATTATTGGTCAAACCGTACGGCTTACACTTAGCCACGGGCCCCTCGTGTACAAACAGTAAAACTATTTATTTCATTCGTTGATATTTAGTAATAAGTATGGGATCCCACTCAATACATAGGTTACGTATTTGGTACTATTTTCTTGTTGACAACTACATAAAAAGAACCTGTAATATCAACGAGCAGTTTATTTAATAAAAACATTGTCATCCAAAAAATCTGAAGTAACATAGAAAAAATATCTTTGATCCATTTGAAACAATGTCATAACGTTGTTACTTTCGTCGTAAACACTTACACGTTACGTCAACAAGTTTCAATTAAACCTTAAAAATCTAACAACGTTATTACATTCACTAAAGGATATTGCGACAATATTCTCTGGAATCTTTCCTAATTTAATTTATTTGTTTTATTTTGTCTCTTTTATTCTACTTTTGTGTATAAAGTTATAAGATTAACTCAATTTTTGGGGCCAGGAGTATTCTTTTGTGATGAAAAAAAGTATAAAATATATAGCTGGTACTGCTGAGAGTTTTAATGGAATTTTGGTGAAGCGAAGTACGCAAATCGGTTTTTATTGTTCCATGAATTATGTATAGGTTTAAGCTTTACAATATATGGACGTTGGGAAGAATGAATTGAACATTTTTATGCCAGAATACGTTCGGGACTCAAAGTTTTATCAAGAAGTATTATGATGAATAAGTTATTTTGTATTATGAAAAGAGCTTTGGAAACTTGTGGAAGATGAATAAAAATACTCCAAAATACTTAGATTTTAATCATTAGCTTTTAAGATGTTCGTACTAAGAGGTATCTAAACATATCACAACTTCTTTTGTCAAGAGCATTCTTTAATAAATCTGAAAATTTTAAGTGACTAAAATAATAGCCTATTCTATTAAATAATCTAATCATCATAGTTTTATATCAAAATAATATATAAGAAAAGTTCTTAAGTATAATATTAGTTACTTATTCTATTATATTTATTAAATAATCTGTTATCCATTGTAATCGGAGAAGTTCATAATGAATATTTTTTGATAAAAGAAAATAATATTATAGGTATAACCCACAAAAGCAAACGCCAATTAATTAAGCCCGTATTTGCGGGAAAATTTAAATCAAGCCATTATAAATTGTTATTTTATAAACACGAAACCCAAACGTTAAGAATAGGAGGCTTAATTAACTCATCAATACACGTTTTCTTTGAAAACACCATGAGGCGAGGAGCGAAGGGATCTTTAGGTATTCCTTGAACAGGTTGTAAGTGTCTAGTAGTTTGGGACAAGTTACTAGATACACGATGTTAAAGTATCGCAAGATGGTTTTAAATATTTAATTATAAAGATAAACGAGAAATAGCAATCCAATCGGAATAAAGCAAAAACTGAAAAGCTGTATTTGTTTATTTTAACGTGTTTTGTGATTATTTTTCGGATGTTTGGGAGTCGATAAACAGACGCTGGACAAGTATAGATGAAAAGACACATAATATAGGCGATATTTAAGTAATTAAAAATGATTGACACAACAACTGAAAAAAAGTCATTAAGATCAAAAAAGTTTGACAAAAGGTCTTTCCAAACTTCAATTTAATTTCCCAATTACAATACCCTACCCCTCTGAGCGAAGAATGAGATCAATGACTACAAGCAAGTATAAGTAAGTTGTAACTGATACCCGCTGCCGTTCGTATCTTGTACCACGAGAGCGATTCCCTCAGCGGGCTTACTAGAGATCCCACCGCCTTATCAGGCCCCTGCAGGCATTGCGGCCGTATTTTTGTTAACAACTTCTTTTCAGAAATTTTTACTTGACGTGCTACATTGTGAAGATGGAATTTGATTTCGTTTCGTAAGTTTTGCTGAGCATTTGTCACACGTTCAGGTGCTCTTAGGGTTTCGTGTCGAGAGGTATCTACTGCTTTTGAATTTACTTTTTCAGTTATTGGGTCTTAGTCAGACTTTTTGACGTGTTTTGTTAGATAAGTTTGTTTACGTTGTGTAAGTTTGGTTGAATAAAAGTATGGAAAATTATGTGTAATGGCCTAATTGTTTACGTCTATATTATATGTAATAGTAGCTTGATAGAAATTTATGTAATTAGACAAATATTTTTAAGCTTTTTTTTAGCTGGGAAAAGGCCTCCCCTTTCCTTTTTCAAACCCTTTCTGGGTTTCGCGATTTCTGTACAAATTATTAAATAATCGGCAAAAATGCTAAATGCTAAATACTTTTCTAAAACACTCATTATGGCGAAAAAACCCGCTACATAACGTTAGTTATAACTGCGAATTCGAGTCTGCTTCTGTTTTGATACAACAACAACATAAAAATGAACCATAATTCTTTGCAGTAAGGACCAAGGAAATAGCAGGGACGTTTAGTAAAAGTGAGGAAATCTCTTTCAGGGCGTCAAAATTGCTACTTTCGCTCGCATGCGTCTCTGTCGTTGCTTTATGCACACACTGTTCCAAGAATTGCAAATAGACCTTTTTGCTGTAACACATTGTTACTTACTACTTCGCACGAAACAGAAATAATGAGTAACTCCGTCGTGTATATGATTTTTGTCACATTTTTACTGAATTTTGCCGCTATTGTAATTGGAATATACTAGTTTCAGAAACGTCAATATTTATTTCGACTTTTCTTTAATCTTACAATATAACTTACTTCCTATATTTTGGTTAATTACTCATGTGCTCATTTAAAAAAATCTTTTTAAATATTTTCTTAAATAAAATGGACCGCGTATTTTATTCAACGAACTGGTTACAGAATCGAACCGATCCCCGAATTCCTACCATATTTGTTACTTATTCAGTACAGTATTTCGTGCTTTTCTCTTTTAATAATATATTACGTCGAAATATCGGTCAATATTGCTCAGAGCTTTTCAGTCAAAAAGTACAGGTTTACTTTTCAGATATATTTTTATCAGCTTTGTAATACGTGATGTAAAAATCGTAGTAAATATTACAGCCAAAAGATGAGCTATTAAGGCTTCGTATTTAATCGGACCTGTATCAAAAAAACATTGATAGTAAAAAAAATATTACTTACTTGTCTAAATAAATTGTCGTCAGATCTTTTTGTAAGACAAGACTCTACCAAAACGTTCTTAATTCAAGGCAATTAATTATTTCATTGTAATTATCTTCACGAACAAAGTTTTAGCCTTTTATTACCAAACCATCAAAACTACTTTGTTACACTAACTGAAAAGGTACTTCGTAAGTACTCGAGTTTAATAATGCGTGTTCTAATTAACGTTGAATATTTAGTTCTAATTATCAACGTGAAATAACAGAGAGCTCATTTATATTCCCGTACATTTTTGTATCTTAAGTAATTAAATGTCACCTGTTACGTCTGATTGCAATAATAATTAGGGTAATTTGTTAAAATGAATTTCTTGTTTAGATTTTATGTTCTTAAACTGTTTGTGAAAATTTCGTCATAATATTTTAGAATAGATATAATACGTCTGAAGTAGATTTAGTTCATACGGTAGCCTGTCAGTTTTCGATTCATTCAAAAACCACTGGACGTAAACTAAGCTAAGACAAAGGATGTTTCCGAGTGAATCATGTCTGGCATCGGCGGGATGTGCACTATCGACTGCCGAAGACGTGGAAAACGTTCCCTACAGTCTTCTACCCCAACCGATATTTTCATTTAAGTTTGAAAATTGCTAGCGCTCGCCCGCGCAACTCGCAAATTGTACTGGAATAGGGATCGATAATAGGATTGTAGGTGCGATTTTCTTTTGCCAAGATGACTGGTGTGTAAATCTTTCTGATAGAAAAATTTCGGAAATTGTCCTGGAGATTTATCGGCGCTCCCGCCGCCGTTGTCGCGTGTACCACGGTAAATTGTCTTTTGATATTACACTGACATTGGATGGGTTATGGAGTTAGTACGTGAAGATGAGGGAAAGGTGTTCTTACTCTCTGTTTGGGTCTCAACGATATTGACAGTAGTTAGGGATATGTATTATTAGGTGGTTGTAGGTGCAAATATAAGGCGTATTCTATCTCTGCTTTGACTAAAATGTACCAAGGTATATAGTTACAGTGGTGGCCAATGTATACTAATACTATTGTTACCTATATTTGTTTGTGGTTAAGCAATTAGTATACAATTTAAACATAATACTATAGTTACACAGAATTTAGATAATTACCTACCCTAATAGTCGAGTTAGAGTATTATAATCCACTTGTTAGATTTAATATTGAATAGCTTAACAATTAAATAAATGCATGTAATATCAGCTTATTAAACGCTAAACTGAATAGTAATAATTAAAGCAAAATATAATACGCTAATACTGCTAAACTATTTCTATAAAATGAACAGATCCATTATTTCATTTGTATTTTATATTTTGCAACAAATATTTATATTCTAGTACACCACATGAGTATTTACTGTGAGGTTAATTAGCACTTTAAAAATATAAAGAAATAAACCAACTCCTTAAACCATTCCAAGAAAATAAATTAAACACGTTTATTTCAATCCCAAATATACGAGTGCTTTCTAAACCTTTCAAACTCAAGATTATTACGTTCGCAGCCTTTGAGCCTTCCGAGGCAAAAAAGATTTACATAAAAAGAAACTTCCAGTCTCCTAAATTATGATTCAATTAGTATTAAAGGATTGGTCTCTCAAAGGACTCGTACTTTTTCGGGTCTGGCGACTCGGTTCTGAACTCCTTTGTGCTTTCGACCAAACTAAGAAGGTTGTAGCTTTGTGCCATGGTTTGTCGCATAAAGCTTTTGGTACAAATTACAAGCGGATTTATTTGTAAGACCACGATATGAGAGATTGTTGGTAAAAGGCAATGAATTGTTTCTTTTTACGTCTCCAATATGTAAGTGTCCCTCAGGGCTTAGTTCTAGGCCCACTGTTAATGCTTTGCCGGTGTTGAAGCTTCCCGCTTATATCTTGTACACGGGTCACACAAACGTAGTAAAGATTTCAGTTCATTACGCATTACGCTATTTCTTTCTTCGTCTCTCGTTTTCGGCTGAATTTTTATGCTCAATGTACTGTGAAAATCTACTCTACTGTCGTCTTTTTGGGACGATATCCTTTGTAATACACTTTGAACCGTTTATTTTTCTAAGACAGCGATATCGCAAATTAAATAAACTTTGAATAGCGTTTTTATTACAGGTAGTAGTAATAAAACTCTTGCAAATATACGGCAGACCAAAGCGTTATTGTTCTCTTTGAAATATATAAGTTTCATGACCGCTTTTTCTCCGAGGTGTAATGATGGTGTCGGATCAAAGCCTTTTTTCGAAGTAAGAGTGTTATTTTTTACTTGAGAGGGGAAACACGACGAAAATCTTATTTTTATTTTAGATCACATAAAACCCGAGCCTGCGTTTGTCACAACTAATACTAGGTATTTGTTTGACTAACCCCCCGAGATGCTCGGATTAAGTGACGAATTATATAATTTTTTTCAGCTCGTCACAACCTCGCGATTATTCCGCTTCGTCCGTGAGTTTGAGATATTCGTCTTGAGGATTAAGGGATGTCTTGAGCGAACGAAATTTCACAGTATCCCCTTGATGGATGAATACGGAAACATTAATTCCGCAATTTCGGGGTGTAAAATAGTGAAAGATGCGCGACGCGGCGCCGCTCTAGCTAATAACGTTATACTCTTTCTATCTATTCTTATACATTTACTAGTAGATTAATGATCCTTCGTAACACTCATTCCACATTTGTTTTGTTAAGTCCGACTCGACGCGATCATTAAAACAGGACGGCACCATATGGAAATTTAAAAAGGCATTCATTCATTAAACAAACACACATAAAATTTAACGAAGCGCTGCCATATTCGTTAACGAATTTCCGGCTTTCATTATGATTATCCCACGGTTACTGAAACACTATGCATATGCGTCTCTCTCTACTGCAGTAGTTGGGATAATGTGTGAGCGGGATAAATATTGGTTTGTGATTCGAAAAATAGCCGGGATCCATCTATCGCTCGGCGATTCGTCACAAGCATGCGTTTAATGGCGGCAATTAAAGGCGACATTCGGTAGGTTTACCGAAATATCGCGACATAAAAACGTCATTGTTACCGCGTATCAAATTGTTTAACACATTCGCTGGGCGAGATCACATTTACGACTTGTCGCCTGTTTATGACGGCTATTCGAGCGATTTGTGATACGGCTTCGTGCATCGCTTTCAAGCAGCCTTAGTCTGTTGATTGGTCTCGCTGACAAGTACCAAAATACTGACAAGTATTTTGGTATTGAAGATTACTGTTTATTAAAATGGAGAAAGTTTGATTTTGTAATTACTAAACTCTTGAGATGTTACTTTCTCTTCGTTAAGTCGGATTACAAGAATGTTTTAAAATTGCAACATAATGTAAACAATTAAGATGTTGGAATTATAAGTATACATCAGGAATTTATGTAAATATGTTTAACTTAGACGTGCATATTTATTTATTGTAATTGTTATATTACAATAAATAAATATGCACTAAATATGACTAAAATGGTGTCAAGATAATGAGAACCAAATAAGAATGGATATTCTAGCTTCACATCATTCTAAAAATGATTTTCGTGGCTTCTGGAAGCACACAAATAAACTTAAGGATAGGCCGCCAATACCTGTGAGCGTCGGTGGTGTGAGTGAACCAGAACAGATCGCTAATCTTTTTAAGGAACGGTTCTTTGTGTCTTCGCCGTTAGGACCGTCAAGGTCGGTGCTCGATGTTGAGCCCGGCATGAAAATTGGAGTAACATTTAAATCTAAGGACATTGAAAGGACAATTAGATATATGTCGCGAGGTAAGTCTCCAGGTCATGATGGGCTCAGCATCGAGCACTTGCGTTATGCAGGCGTCCACATGTCTAGAGTCCTCTCAATGTTATTTAATATCTGTGTAGGACATAGTTACTTACCAAGCGATATGATGCGAACGGTAGTAGTTCCGATTGTGAAGAATAAAACTGGAGATTTAGCAGATAAGGATAACTACAGGCCCATCTCCTTAGCCACTGTTATATCGAAGGTATTGGACAGCATGCTTAATACTCAATTAAATAAATATGTAAGTCTGTATGACAATCAATTCGGATTTCGTTCAGGATTGTCAACAGAGAGTGCAATTTTGAGTCTTAAGCATGCTGTAAGATACTACACTCAGCGCGGAACAGCTGTTTACGCGTGTTTTCTTGACCTGTCTAGGGCATTTGATTTGGTTTCCTACGACTACTTGTGGAATAAATTGCAAAATATCAAACTGCCCACTGAAATAATCAACATCTTTAAGTACTGGTACGGGAACCAAATCAATAATGTTCGATGGGCCGGGGCTTTATCTCTTCCGTATAGGTTGGAGTGCGGGGTGAGACAAGGGGGGTTGAGTTCGCCTACGCTCTTCAACCTGTATGTGAACGAACTGATTGGCAAGCTCAGCAGTACCAGGGTCGGTTGTTTCATAGACGGGGTGTGCGTAAACAATATCAGTTACGCAGATGACATGGTGCTGCTGAGTGCATCTGTCTGTGGCCTAAGAAAACTTGTGTCTTTGTGTGAGGAGTACGCCAAATCCCACGGTTTGGTGTACAATTGCAAAAAGTCTGAAATCATGGTCTTTGAGACCAGGGGTAGGACACATGATAATATACCACCTGTAATACTCAATGGAACACCATTGACAAGGGTACACAAATTTAAATATCTTGGCCATGTGTTGACGCCTGATCTCAAAGACGATGAAGACATTGAGCGAGAGCGGAGAGCGTTGTCTGTTCGAGCAAACATGATAGCTCGCAGGTTTGCACGATGTTCACTTGAAGTTAAGCTCACTCTTTTCAGAGCTTACTGTACCAACTTTTACACGTGCAGCCTGTGGGCTGGATATACGCAAAGGACATACAACGCTCTCCGTGTTCAATATAATAATGCGTTTAGAGTGCTTGTGGGGCTGCCTCGCTTTTGTAGTGCATCGGGGATGTTTGCAGACGCACAAATAGATTGTTTTTATGCAACAATGCGTAAGAGGTGCGCATCCCTGGTGAACAGAGTATGGGTCAGCTCCAACAGTATTCTAAGCATGATAGCAAGCAGGCTTGACTGTGTGTACTTGGGTCGCTGTTGTGCGGTCTCTCATGGGATTTTGTGACACAAGCACAAAATGTAACTACTAACATAGATATAAGTCTTACTAACAATTTTTGTATTAATTTTTGTATGGTTATGTTTTGTTTATATGAGTCAAAGGTACTCGAAATAAAAGGTTTTATTATTATTATTATTATTATATATCACGTTAATTACCTACACTCGCTTGTCAGAGTATGTCGATAATGTATTATTATAGAAGTTAATATTAATGAACACGCCTCGTCGATAGTACTCAATTCAAGTGAAACCACTACACATAAACTACATCTTGTTACTTATGTTAATGCTGGTCCGTTTCGAAAGGCAGAAAAACGTTAAATAGCATCGTATCACTTAGTTTAATTAACGGGTCGAAATGAACTCGAGTGACACAGGACGACCCAAATTAAAGATGAAACGTTACATCCATTACGTACGGACAAATTATCACGGAATTTCGTGAAAGCAAAACATTGGCGGAATAAATTCAACACCGCAAACAAAGGTCCACGCACAAACCGCGAAACGACAAATGTTGTACTAAACGACAAATAAAAGCTGCGATAGTTTAAATTAAATTGGGACCCCAAAAACTGTATGTAAACAAACATCGGACCCAAAATTTCAACTGGAAAGTTTTGAGGGACGAAAGTGAAACATTGAAAACACGCGGTGGGTATCGGAAACATTCGTTAGTAATTTGTATTTAGAACTTATAACTAACGCTATTGGAAGCAACACGTAAACATTTAACATAGAACAGGGAAATGTAAATGTTGGGCCATTTGGACAATTTGTGAGGTCAAACTGTTAAAAACTTTATAGCTAGGTGGACCCAGAGATTGTTCCAATCGAGTTTGAATAAACGTAGAATATAAGTTCAAAGTTTGATACTTTAACATGATGTGTGCCTCATAATCTTCAGTTAATTCGGTGGAGTATGCTTAAATTACACAATGTTAACTGAATTTTACACCACGTAAACAATCTTTTAAGAATATAAAGCTAATACTTGTTTTATATTCCTATTAAATACTAAAGAGAAAATAGCTTTATTAACCACTCTGATACTGGTAAGAATTTTCTTGTATAGCACTAAGAACATATTATAATTTTTATCTGTAGCCCTGTCGAAACACAGTTACCTACATTTTTAATCGCACTCAAATGGAACGGGTAATCTCTAGAACTTACGTGGCTCAGAATAAAATACCAAATAACGTCGACCCACAAACGCGGTCGATTCAAATCACACCGAGGGAATTCCAATTAAATTGCATTTCAATGAAATCTAGAACGATTATAGAATCCAATGGTTGGCAAATTAAAACCGGAACTCCCTAGGATTTCCTGCTCAATTTTCATGGAGCACGACACGATAAAAATCCATTAGGAAACCGTCGCGAGAGGCCTCTGTGACACAGTGCTTTGCTAAATGAATTTAGGGGACCGCTGGAAGCGATATTAACGGAAAAATTAAAAATCTTGCATCAAAAATTCCAACATTTTTGCTTAAAATATTTTAATTAAAGCCGCTGAAAATTCACGCATGTAGAACAACTTCATGAAATGCTTTGTAAACTGGATGTTTATAAATATGGTGGTTACGATCATAATATTTACTTTTATCGAAAACACAAAATGCTAACAAACCTTAGCAAACAAACCGATGTAAGAGAATTATTTAATAATCTACTTTCCATGGAAGCTTATAAAATAAAAATATCCTTTCCAGTATCACGGGTCGATATCTAGGACTGGCATAATGCGATTCCGTAGCAATCACATGCTTCATTTTGCATTCCAGCAAACACTTTTACCGCGGGATCCTGGCAGCCTCTAACACGGAACGCGGTAGCCCTTCGGCTTCACCGTTTAAATTCTAATAAATAACGTAGGAATTTGAAACTCCGGAATTTGTGATTTTGCGAGTTTGAATTCTGACCTTTTTTGAATACGAAATCTAATAGTGGGTCACAGAACGTATTATCACAAAATCTTTTCTAACATACTGTATGAAATAAACTAATCTTGAAGAAGTTAAAGAAAATGCTAAGATTGTTTTACCCTTTGGAAGAACGGACGCTAATTGCTTTCGACACATTAAATGTAACTTAAACCGTTACTCAAGCATTAGATTACTTCACCACGTGGAGATACCCCACACGAACAAAAAGTTCCGTGAAGAGGAATATCAGTCTTGTTATTACGCCTTTAGTGAGCGAGATTTCAGGCGGTATTAATGAAAATGGTAGGAGCAAGAATAATAAAGATTTGAGTGAAGAAGCGAGTGTCATTATGACGTAAAATATAGCTTTGGATTAGTTTCTGACGCAGCACTAGAAGCTTACGTAATTGATGTAGTCATTTTAAGAGGGTCATGTAGATATTATGGCTATCAAATCAGGTAGCGAATTTTGGATTTTTACACGGTTGCCTAAAAATATTAGCTTACCGTTATGCAGCAGGGTGGAGTCCCTAGCAAGCGGCAACTCTGAGTCGGTGAGGGTGGCGTCGGACGCGTTGTCCGAGGCCGACGTGGGCGTAGCGGGAGCGGTCGGCGAGTCGGAGAGACCGCTGCGCGCGCGCCGCCGCCCGCTTCCGCTGCTGGATCCGCTGCCGCTGCCCGAGCCGTACGGGTGCAGCCGGCCCAGGCCTGGGGAGTTACACTACTGTTAATACCAGCGATGATAGGGCTTTCGAGAATAAATATTATGCCGCACAGGTGTCCTTTGTCTATTCTATCAATGCAATTGAGACATTCTGACTGTTGAATGGATAAGAAAATACTCGCAACAAGGGGCAAGATGATAACTTGTAATCTACAGTTACCGACAGCCTTCAGGTAAAGGGAGGTACTTAGCGAGTAAACAGCAGGTCAATGGCCACTCAAGTTCATACTTCAAAATGAATCCTGATGAATTATGGAAAATATTCATAAAGCAAGGCACAAACAAAAGAATATCAATATCACATGAAAACATCCAAAGAGAACATTTGAAGTAGACGTTTCATACATATCCTGCATTACGAATAAATAAAGGAGATACTATCGACAATAAATAAAAGGAAAAGAAGCCGCATAACGAAGTCGGAAGGAAAGGACAAAAATAATTAGGAATAATATGGCTTCCGAACATGACAAAGAGTACAATAAGAATGCTTCGCGAAATGATTTTAATGTTGGGAATAAAAATAAGAAAATACGCGGTAAACTTAGACGCGATGAAAGTATTGGATGTACTCTTTAAGGTATTAAGGTTTACGATGTTTTTATAGAGAAAATAAATATTGTAAATACTCTTGTATTTCATAGGAATGGCAACTATCGACCTTTTATTAATAGATTGTGGAAACTGATTGTTAAAGACCTAAGAATGAAGATTAATTACTAAGTTCACTACTCTAATGAAGTAGAAATTCCATTGAATTTTTTCAACGACTTCCTATTTTATTTTCACCAGGTTAAGTTCGTGTTTTACAGTAATCGTATGAGATCATTAGGGAAAAAGTATCGGAAAGAAATAAACGGGCCGTGGAGGAAGTGCTCTTGGGATGTAAAGAGGAAACTTTTTAATTTAACGCAAATATCCCGGGAGGCCCACTCAAAGGAGTGGAAGAAAATAAAATTTGTTTCGTAGTTTCGTCTCAGCCTCATTACTGGACGCGGGTTACTGAATACTGATTGCATCAAGGCATCGGACAAGCTTTGACGTTTAGACCGGAAGATATTTAATAGCCTTCCGGATCTCAGATCAATGAGAACTGTGTTGTGCTGACAATTATTTTAGGTATAAATTAATGTAGGAACGGAAATCTCTTTGTGTAAAGCTGCAGCTGAACAATAATTATGTATTTTTTGTGATTCAATAATGTTATGTTAATAATGTGAAGTTTTTTTTATAATCCATAGTGTTTTTAAGTGTATTAAATAGATAGTAGATACAAATGTTACTGAATTACTTTACATACCTACAAAATTTGATTTGGTTTTATCGGGCTACGATTTAATTACGTATTCTTTAATACAATTTTGAGTACAACCGAAAATAATTTACCATAAATATTGATTGAAAATAACTCTGAACATTGGAAACATTCTCGAATCTTAATTAAGAAGACGACAGTACCCTTTAGTCCAAATAAAAAGACAATGCGCTCGTTAGGCGAAAATTTTTGCCAACTTTCCCCTTGTGGTAGACTAGATAAGAAATGCTAATTGAAAATGAGTTGCAAAGTAATTACTATGCATTTTTTATTCTCCGGAATATTTGTATTTGTATTTCTGTGGCGTTTATCGAAGCAAACCATCACACTATACGTAATGTTTTTATGTTTGTCTCTAGTTAGAATTTTCGTCCTACGAAATAACTTACACAATTTATAGAACAGGAAACCCCGTAAAATTATGTGACAAGAAGACAAACATAAAAGTAAATTACAAACAAAACTGTTTGAAAACAACGTCTATATCAAGGAAGGTAGAGTAGTATCATTAGCGTGCACGTCTTAGCTTCTCAGTATAGTTGACAACACGTCTATCGTAACACTTTGATATAAACGTGATCCTTATTCCAAAGCATTAAAGTTCATTTTGTAACTCGCTTGCACCTCTGACGGGCGTCTGACCGTACATAACACTCAATAAATTCGCTCCTTGGTAGTCGGTAGTAAACTGACAACGACAGGTCACCACCTAACGTCGCAAGGGCAACGTACACTTCAAACTTTATTACAAACGTGTCTCACTTTATCCATCAATCCTCTAATAAATTCTGTATAACTTACTCGCTCGTGAATGTACCAAACCCCACAAAACACGTTCGAAATATTAATGTTTAACTGTAAATTTAAATCATGAAATTTGATCGTATTAATCTGGTTACATACCTTTGTACTTTTTATTAAATCAATATTGGATAATTGGCGAACGATCATTAATTCTACGTATCAGTCTATTGTTGAGTTTAATAACTGACTTAATTAGCAGCGTAAATTATGTTTAAATATTTTTGAAGTCTGATTGAAAACAAAAGACGGATTTCGCTGAAATGTTCGTATCACTTCACTGCTTAAGATATTATTTCACTTCAAAATCCATTCCATGTATGGGAATCACTGCAAAAATCACGTTCGTCCTTCAGATAAAGCAATGTGAAACTAATTCGCGAAATCATGGATATTCTAGACTTCAGTACCATAGTGCGTAGGCGGTGGGGACTAACATAAATAAAAATACTGTCTGTTTCCTCTTTTGGTGATAAAATAGGCGATAAGAGGTCGGCGCAGGACGTCCGCGAAGATAACCGATGACCGGTCAACTTTAATGAAACGAATATTGTTTTAAATGTAAAACAGCTTTGTTACTAATCAATGGAAATTGAGTCATACTGATACCAAAAATAGTGACATGTTAGTTCATGCGACGTTGCAACGTAGACAATATTAAAAAAAAAAACAACTTAATACAGTTTACACTAGCGCAGAAGCCAGAGAATTCATAAAATGTATGATGAAGCATATGACAATAAATACTTTGTTACTCTTTTTTTACTTTTTTGGCCTATTTTTATTTAAAAGTGGACAGGATTTTCCTTGATGTGTTTACTGTTATTGATACCGTTTGAGCGAAACGTTGCAGGGATATCCTTATTCCAGTTTTTACTCACTGAAGAGTTGCACAAATGATGGCAAATTGCCAACGCATCTCGCCTAGAAAATAACATAAAATATTTTTAAATAACCAACACTGGCACAGTTGTCCAATTTATTCCAATTGTAACAATGATTCATAAATACCCAATTTCGAACAATTCGCAAACTAATCCCCAGCAGAATCAACTTCAAATTGGTATAACAATAAAATTTCTATACAGTGAAATAGTAAACTCATAAATATACAATTGGCGGGTTGCTTACCTAGCTGAAATACGCTGCCCCAAAAGTACGCGAAAAAAAAAACATAGAATAAAACGCAAAATCCACTTTCCGCACGTATTGTTGCCAGTTCGTTACTAGAAAGGAAAACTACGATTTGAAGTCGACAAAGTCGCATAAACGAACTGACAAATCTCCTCCCTAGGGGGACACCAGTTACAATTGGTGCAAAAAAAGAGACACACAGACAATCGTTATTGCACACCCCTTGAGATCGTTGACGCCGCATATTGATTTATCGATAAACACAATTAGGGTTATGTTGATTCCAAACTAAAGAAAAGACAACATATTTTATTCTTAATGTCATTCCTGTAATTATTTTAGCCTAATAAAATTATACAAATAATACAAAAATAACGCTCTAGCATTGCCTGAGATATAAACACAAATTGCTCAAAAACTTTAATTGTGAATGCTATGTAAAACTTTAATTTATAAAATAATTGAATGTTGTCTGAACTGTTTTTTGTTATATTTAAATAACAATTAATAATAAATTGTAGTATAAATTGTTATTTCTTTTTTTATTAAATATATAAAAAAAGTATTAGTTTTAAATCACAAATTATAAATTGATAACAGAGAGAAACTGACAGCAGACTGAAGCGGATTCTGCGTTCAGAGGCAAGAGTGTTTCTGTGAATTGCTATGGCCGTATAATTGACGAACCAGAGAACACTGTACTGCGAGCTAAAAGTTCCAAGCACTGGATTAAAAAAGCATCTGTACGATAAAAAAAATTGTTTTAGTTTTGAATGGATATTTGTGTAGCAGCACAAAAAGGCACAGTGTCTGTCTGTGTGAAATGGTTTCCAAACACATATTTAATAGCCCGTCTAACGATTTGTTAAGCTGTCTATATCGAACAGAGAAAAAGTTTGTGTACAGATTAATGTAATGAAATCCTGGAACACGCATATTATTAGAACATAAAAATATATTACTTATATAAATAGCAGCTATAAATAAGAGGTCTAAATATAAAATGCTCTTGATGAAAATGTTTTGTTTATTCACACTCCGTACGGCTTCACGTCACTCAAGATTCATTTCATTTGTCCAGAATTCTACACCCTTTTTTCCTTATGTAAATCAATATGACTTCCCAGAGTCCCTACTCCAGATATAATATTCTATACACGGTGGCCCGCGTTAAGGCAAACGTAGAAATTTGTCACATGAGCGATGGTTCGCCTACGTGTTTCGTTGTCCAAATCCCAAATATAATCCGTCGCAGTTCAAATAAAACACACCTTTATTACTTTAAAGAGAAAAGCTTAAATCCAGCGCGGCGTCCTTCGGGGATTTCATATTTCATACGAGAGCGGACGTGGATTATCGTGCGAATTTATGTCTTAGCGTTCTAATCAAAAAGTACGCTTTCTGTCGACTCCTGACTCCTCCGCGTTTAGTGTTGTAGTTACGCAAAGTGAGACTGTATGATTTCATGCCAGTAAAAGTAAAGAAGGTTGACAAATAGGTCGGGCGTGCCGATGTTCAGTTTTATTAAAATTAAAATGTTCTATCGTGACATTAATAAAAAGCGTTAGGGTTAGAATCGCTTGCGATCACCGTTTAAATTTACAACGGGAACACGGGGGATAAGCTGAACATTTTTATTATCATCGCGCTAGTTTATTGCGTCTCGAGTTTGAGCATTAGAAATAATCTTCAATATGGGGTGTTATTTACGTTTCCAGGCTTTGAAGGTGTTCAAGGACAGATTCAGGCAGGTTTTAATTGCGAGTCTTCCCCCAAATAAATAAATCGAAAAGGCATTTCCGATATGAAGGGAAAGCGTTAACGGAGGCGAAAATTTCTTAAAACAAAGCGAACAATAAATCTGTCGGCTTGGAGCAAAACAGTGGAGTCGAAGGGCCCGTCCACAGCCGTAACTCACTCCACGTACAATTTTACCGACAATTTATTCGACATGAACTGTACTTGTCAAACGCTGACGTTTGCGTATCGGAGGAATAAATGATAGACATAAAAGAGTGGCTGGAGACAACTGTGACTTAGATATTGTGGTCACGTAGGAGACGCGCCGCGACGGAGGCGCAATCTTCGCGGAAAGAATTACATTTATCCAAAACATGGCAAAATCTTGAGTAATTCAATGCATATATTCCATGAATAGAAGGATAGTTAGGGGGAAAAGCTTTTCAAACGTTTGATACGATGGCGCCTAATATTATTTATCTAATAAAAGAGAAAGAGCATAAGAATAACAAATTGCCGATGAAAATATATTCTGCGTTCTGTTGATTTACTGATTGGATTTGGTGCAAACTCTATAACTCTCGACAGCAGCTTTTCTAATAAATTTTGATATTCAGGAATATATCTGAATAGATTTTTATTGCGCTTACACTCATGATTCATATCAGACACAACATAAAAAAGTTTTTGTACATCAATTACGGGTTTTATTGGCAATACTGAAACAAATGGGGGAGTTGTTTTCCTCATTGGGTTTAAGACCGTATTAATGGTAAAGGTGTGATATTTTTCTTTGAGATGGAATCAGGTCACAATTTATTTGGTAGAGAATTTGTCGGTGTTTGTCAACCAACAAAAATCTGCAAATGGCAAACTGGTGACTTTTTCATGAACACTCCCGTCCCAAAATAAATAAATTCGTAGCAGTTATGACACAAAAAAACTCAGTCGTATTTTTGTACATTGTAAATCCAATATTGAGAGTAATTTTAGAACACAAAAATTGTTCCGCTACCTATTAGCTACTCAATAATTCAAGTCGATTTATTTTTAACTGTATTGCTGCCGCGTTAGTCAATGGATCAGAAAAGCTAAGCTGGTTAAAGCTTGGATTAGATAAATTGTAAGAGACCTTTTAGTTGAATATCGAGGTCTCTCTGCCGTTGAAGAAGTAATTGGGTTGATGGCGTCAGAGTTTGAAGGAAACTGGGACACCTCTTGAATCTAACTGGAAATACACTCCCGCATTCCTCCATGTATGACTTTTACATTTGGGGTAGAGACAGCTGCTGTAATCACAATTGAGCGATGACAGCTTATAGACCTCTAAATCCCAAACGTACAATCAAGGCAATACACACGATGATTGGGAGTCATCCGAAACTTAGATCCGAAAATCCCTACAGCGAGTGTTTGTTTTTGATTTTTGTCTAACGAGACAATGGGGAAATGATGAGCACTGTGCCGTACGTCGCCTTTGGGATTTCACCCCATACCCACCCTCGTGTTGAAGCTTCAATCAAATTCCGGCTTTATTTTGTTCGTTTTAAGGTTGGAATTTATTTGAAGTGATTATGGAGTTGGGATGCTTTTTTGCCGGCTTGGTCACATATGGCGTCGAACGGGCCACGCAGAGTGACGGCATGCCACTCGAGGGACCAGGATTGGCCTCCAGTGCTCCACGGGACATTCACTGTGTCGTTGGACAGCGGAGTTGTGACGTGATTTAAAAATCAGGTGAATTTGCTGTTCAACCATTTTACGGAGTCTCTTTTCGTTTTTATTGCTGAGTTTATAATTGCTTCCTACATAGTCTACGAGCTTTGTAATTACTGTATTTTGGTGGTCGTATTTTATTAAGTTCGATTGTAGTAGTGTTTTAATTGTAACAATTTTGTACACTGAGATAGAATATTAATTTGAGAACTTGTGATATTGGAATATTGTATGAAGTATTTATGTCAGGTAAATAAATTATAATTTGAACACGTGTAACTATAAACACAAATTGACATTTAATTTCGTAAATATATTTTCATAGTTTCATTACTCATGGACTAAATCACTATAACATGACGTCATCTAATTTTAGAGACCTCCAGTTTCTTGACATCTCCACTTACAGTCAGTCTGACGATGAACCTGCATGAATACTTGAGTGACGTCACAGTGGCGGTTGACCTCTGTTGACTCGGGCCTAGAGAGACAATACCTCTTTGGAGAGCTACGTCTGTCATATCTAAGACTGAGAGTACTGTTGGAATTGGTCTAGTAATATGTTAACGAAGAAGTTTGAAATGGGATTTTTGTATATACCTACTGTTGAACTTTTCAGTAGTGCTTACTTAGAGAAATAAATAAATGAGACACATACCCCCGTTCTGAAAGGCTAATCAATTTAATTTGTTGTCAAGTTAACTGATCACGACTGTGATTGGTTGACTCAAAGACTGTAACAACCAATCACAGTGCTTTAAATAAGATTTAACATGTGATTAACCAATTTTTGTGTTCATCAACGTTTTAGAAACCGGGGGATAGAGTTAGGATTTAGGTACTATTGAGAATACAAATCTCTTTAGTAAGCCACTAACCAATATTTGCATTCATGAAGCATATAATATAATTATATTATTCGCACATATTATTTTGACACGAATTTCACACGCCTTAATTATCAGCAGATAACAAGCTCACCATAACATCATTTACGCAATTAGAGCAACGAATCAATGAATTAGTAAATTAATAGCACCAGTCACTAAATTAGTGGATTAGTCAGTGCTAACCGAAAATCGATGGAAACGTTCACGTATCGCTAATTAGAAGGTTCTTGTTTACCTTTGTAATGATCTGACATCAAAGTGATTTTGAGACGCACCTGTCAGTTCAAACGAAAGAAGGAAGGCAGTAGTTCAAGTGGGTACCTACTGGAGTTGGTATGTTGGCGTTGTATTTCAACGTGAGAGTTTTATGTGGGGTAGAATGTGAAGGTTTGCGTTCATTTTAGGTTATCTATTTTACTTTTTAGGCTTTTTAATATCATAGCCAAATTGTAGTAAAAATATTAGTATTTTTAATGGCTTCACACGATCACAATGAACCTTGTTTTGATGCAGTAAATTCTTAGAAAAGTGGTTCGATTAGGGTGATTGAAACATGTAAGTTTGACTACACAATAGTCAAAGACGACAATAATTAGTCTCATGTTATACGGAACAAGTTAATAACTATTCATGAAGCAGACAGTAAATATTGCTACCTGAGCTATAAAATTAGCACTCTAATTGTATTTACCATCCAGCTGTCCAACTTGTAATGAGTGTGAAGAGTTCCATTCATCAATATGTAGTGCGTCAACACCGCTTTAAATATGCATACATATGCATACATTATGGTTCGGTCGCGGCTCCCTAAAACCACCAGTATAACCCATTTCTGTCACTCAACTAATACTATTTGTGGGCCGTGATAAATAGCTGATGAATTTTGTATTCGCTTTGGTTTGGGAATTTAAGTCTATATTTGTCGTGTCTTGGAAGAAATAGGCCAGTTATTCGTGGTTCGCGATTGGTTTTTGTTTTTAGTTTGGTGTAAAAAGTTTGCGGTATTGTCAGTGTATTGAAAATATTTGTAGGACGATGCTTGATTGACATATCGTTTATGAAAAAAGAGGAGATAAAATTTAATGTAAGGAGGAAACTATTTTCAACATGATATATCAGTACATTAATGACTAACTTAATAAAAACGTGTACGAAATTTATATCTAGAGCCCGTAATAAAATACGTATTTACTTAACTTAATAGAGTAAAAGCATGACTTAAGGCCATTATTTCGGGATATATTTTTTTCATTAACGAAAAATAGCCGACCGTTTTTGCATAACTGCCAACGATTCCTACCAATTACACACAGGGGAGTAATCCAAACTTGTACTACTGATCTGTCTGTTACTGTTCAAGTAACTGCCGTATCGCGAACTCAAACTTAGTGATTTATTTACGTTGCTACCGTATTGATCGACTGTATGAAGGTACATTTAGGGAGAAACGGGGTCAAGTGGATAGAATACACTCCATGTCATTTTGTTTGTTTAACACGAGCAAATAATCTTCCGAGATTTGATTGAGTTGTGAGGAGGGTGGGTATATTTGATGTCTTTGAATGTCTGGGTTTAAAATACATATTTTGTGTTATCAGACGTCGGCTGATTGAAGTTCAAAGCGTCTCTGATAGAGATATCCCCTTCGTTCCCGTGAATGTCGTAGAAGACGTCTTAGGGGACGATTAAATGGAAAGGCAGCGACACCTCGTGCGTCTCTCTGTCAATTTATTTGCCTAGTGTGGTAATGACATTATATTGCTATAGCCATCCTGCATATAATTATGTCTTTTGATAAAATACAGGAAATGCAACCAAGTTTTATGCCATGACAAATATTTTCATAGTTTTTATAATAAGAGGGGAATAATTATGCGGTTTGTTAGAATTTCAATTTGCAACAATTCAAATAAATCTGTCTTACGTTGGACTTTAACAGATCTGTAGCAATCTTAAAATGAAGAGATTTGAAATCAGCCGCTCTTTTGCGAGCTGCCTTTACCCCACTAGCCAAAGTAAGTAAACTCCCTTATAAAACAGTAACAGGTTCAAAGTAGCAAAACTTTTGTATAAACATAACTTGTTTACTAGTTCTAATACATCGTCAAAGCTAAGTAGCTAACTTCTACATACGAGTAGCACCGTCTTATAAGCTCTGAATGGAAGGCACTTTCAATTTCGTAATAATTACATTAATTAGTTGAGCATCGCTAATGACGCAACATGCACTATATGCCTCTGTATTTATAGATTCTAACCAGCTTAATTATGCTCATATCGAGTTCACATTAACTGGTGCAGTGATGTCACATAAGACGATTACAAATAACGTCTTAAGTGGAACTTATTTGTGGAATTTTCTGTTGGCTTTCTGTTGGATTGAAGACTGTGGACTGTGTGTTTTGAGATATGTTAAATTAAGCTATTGTAGTACACAAGGCGACAAATGTCTCCGATAGCCGATGATTTTAGGATCCAACTACTGCTTTTGTTTTCTAAGTGGTTAGACATTATTAAAAGTCTTTCTAGTTTAAATTAGTTTTTTGTTCTAAAGAAAATATCATATACATGTGAGTGGAAAACAATTGACGGGCCTATTGGTCTAGTGGTTAGTGACCCTGACTGCTATACCCGAGGTCGTGGGTTTGATTCCCACCCATTCTTTCTTTCTTCTTTCTATGTATTTAGAAATATATAAGTATGTTTATCAGTTGTCTGGATACCTTAACACAAGCTCTGCTTAGCTTGGGATCAGATAACCGTGTGTGAGTTGTCCCGGAATATTATTATTATTATTATAGTGGAAAACAATTGGTGCAAAGTGCTTCTATATTCTAGCTTTCGACGATCGACGTAAGTGTCGGCGGGGATAAGTTTTGTATTGTCATATTTTCTTAGTTTATATGAAATAGTTTTGAATAACAATAAGTAAGGTCCCAAAAATTGGTCATTATGAAATCATTTTTCATAATGATCATCATTGCTCATTATGAAGGCACGAAAAAGTAAGCTTGATAAATATTTACATTACATTTTACTAACATAAAGTTACAAAAGCTCTCTAGTATTCCACTAATCATTGTTCAAAAAGTTTCCTAGCTAAATTGTCTCAATCAATTGTAAGACAACGAAGAAAGATAATCTCCAGCATAAAGACGCTCGACAACTCCTAATCACAATTAGGAAG
Organism: Autographa pulchrina; assembly: GCA_905475315.1. Lineage (NCBI taxonomy): Eukaryota > Metazoa > Arthropoda > Insecta > Lepidoptera > Noctuidae > Autographa > Autographa pulchrina. Next base: position 11,180,867 of record FR997771.1, on the reverse strand, counting down.
ACACCAATAAATAATTCAAATTAAAGTCGAAACTAACTAACTATCGAACTGCAGAACCGGAGGTAAATAATTGAAGTAATTGTTGGGTCAAATCGGGTCAATTAATCATCGGACGCGGTCCAAAGCCGCATTACCAATTTATAAGCCGACCAAAATACTCTATAACGTTGTGAAACGCAAACGTTTGGTTTGTTCACTACAATTTTGGTCCTAACAATGTACCTGATTTTAGGCTAATACATATTTATGCTGGACTAGCAAGCTGTCAAGCTGTAATTACGAGATGTTTAGTTGTATTGATGGATCGGTTGGACCATGGTGTGCTTTTGTACCACTAGGGATGTTGAGACATAGTGTGAACTAAAAAAATATGAGGTTTGTAGTACAACTGGCTGCACTGCACACATTTACCATTTGTGCGACCGTCTCAAAGACAAGGTCCTTTTTAATGAGAGTGTAGAATCTTCAAACAGTGCTTAAACGAAGGTTTCAAGGGGTTTTTGCGAAGAAAAAGCTAATAAAATAATCTCCCCGAGATAATCTGGATATATGGAAAGTAAGTGATTTAACGCCTCGCCATATCCGACCAAGACCCCATAAAAAGTGATAAGTAACGTGGGCCACCATAAAGTCATGGACTCATCCCGTGGGACACGGCACTTAAGTGACAATATCATAACGACGATACACAACGAGGGCGGGTTGCGTTGGCGGCACGATAAAGTCATACAAAAAATACTGGCCCACCTAAATTGATCCGAGGAAATGTCCCGATAAATACCTTTTACATCTATCAAGATAGAGGTCCCGATATAATGGACGGATCAGCGCGTGGGTGATCCTTTCAACCTAACTTCCTTTTATTCATGCATTTTTTAATTTAGTTACGTAAATACTTGTTCTAATTCCGTTCAAAAGGTCTCCTTATTTTAATCCAACCGCCCAGTATCAGATATCAGTAAAAAATAAAAACAGCAATTCTCATTAACTTTACAAAACAAAGACTGACAGGAATAGTGACAGCAAAAAAGCAACTATTATCGTTCTAAATTCAAATGCGACGAAAAACTCATAAATATTATATCATTCGAGAGTGCAGCACGCTCCTAAAAGCACACTAAAAAACCTTTGTCCCATTTCAAACAATAAACCGAAATATCCGAGTGACTAGAGACGGGACATTCGAATGCAGTAAACTTTATCTTAATGTCTCTATACAGTTTAAAAATACCCCGTCCATGTGTTCGGTTGCGTTCGACGGCACAACAACGTCCGTTGTTTGTCGTCCCACTTTGTAACACGCGTGTATTGATGGCTGCATTTCATTGTTTTTTTTTACCCTTTTAACTTGTATACCTATACATTACATGTTGAAAGGCAACAGGGACAGACGACAACGTAGAGCATGACTGTCGACCACAGAGAAAAGGTTAGTTTAAAAATTGAGCGTCGAAAAATCGCGAAGCCCGTATACGTATCGAAACGTTTACCTGTATCCTAATAAAAGTAAACAAATTGCAATAAACGTCGCAGTGTTTTGTTTATTATTGACAGCATTATAATTTCGCGTAACATTTTGAATTTACTAAGCAATGTAAATATTGCATGTCCATAATTTGTCTGCGCGACTGCTACGCTAGAGGTCTTGGGTTCGATTCCCAAGTCGACCAAGGTGTTATTGGGTTTTTCTATGAAATTCTCAGTAGCAGGTCGGAGTTTGGATTTGTGCCCGGTTAGTGGCAATAGGCTCGCCCCCTATTACATGGGACCTGAACATACCGGCGAACTGTGGGTGTACATTGGTACACCTCTGCCTAACCCTTCGGGGATACAGGCGTGATGGTATGTTATGTTGTTATAATTTGTCAGTTTAATGTAATGATGTGTTAAATATGTTTCCCAAATAGCATAAAGAAAGTTCTCAGACCTCTTTTAAAATATACATAGGTTTACAAACAGGTAAGTAACCTTTTGGACATGACTAACTCAGGTAGCAATACAAAAATGCAGTAGCTAATGTGAACTACTGTAACCAGACAATGAATATCCACACAAACATTTCGATATGATTGCAACTACACCGTATCTAACACATAAAATAGTCTAACAAATGCCGCTATTACCATGTCAAGTACCTCCCATTTCCACATAACAGTTGCCAGTGCATAGGCTAGGCCATAAAAGTAACGCACTGTCTTATCAAAATGCCACGGGAAATGTGATGGTATCGCAGCCATGCCTTCTAACAGGCAACCAGGGACCCATTCTGTGTTACCTTACACTTCGCGTTAGAAATTCAAAATTTAAGCGTCTACCGATGATAGTTTGAGTTAGCGAGAAATATGTTTATAGGGGTGAACAATGTGAAGTATGAACATATTTTTAACCGACTTCAAGAAGAGGAGGTTCTTAATTCGTCCGGATGTTTGTTGTGCGATATCTACGACAATTGAGGACCGATTTTAAAAATTCAAATTTAGATTTTCATCGATAGGGTATTTCTCAGAGGTGGTCCAGCATAAAAATTATCAAAATCGATACAAAACAATTTATTTTTTTATTGCAATTATTTTATACCACTTTTGTTCATGCAGCGGTATTTCATTATTAATTTACAATTGTAGGTTGCTCGTCCATTTGTTTTGTTATTTGTAATTGGTTTTAATTACTGCGGTTAGTGTAAACGTGCGGAGAATAAACGCTGTTCAAAAATTTAAATATAAATGGCTGATTGGATTTGATAAGTGTATTTTATTATAGTGATGAAGGCATATTAACCTATTCTAGTAAATTAAAGATGTAAGTTTTTCCAGTGGCATATTGTACGTACAGATTGTTATAGAACATTATATAAATAAACTTCACAAACATAAATGAAATGCTTAAAATCAAAACTCGTTGATGTTCGTTCGTGCAAGCTTTCAGAACGCTCTTTGGTATCAACACACATATAATTGAATCGTTTACCAGGAAAGTGGGTGATTTGACGAATGTTTGACTCCCAAAACGATTCCGTATCGATTGATAAAACATCACTGAGAGCGATAATACATTTTTCCATGTTTTATTTTACCATCCTCCGATAGCAAAGTTAGTCTTAAGAAGGATAAACTTTACTTCAGGGTTCATTTTAGTTAGACGTTCTTTCTTTTAGTTTTTTAGCTCAGCCTTAATTTACTTTAATTAAAAGCTCCTTTAGTCCGGAAATGCTTTCCTAGAATCATATTCGACAGGCCTGTTGGTCTAGTGGTTAGTGACCCTGACTGCTATACCGGAGGTCGTGGGTTCGATTCCCACTCAGGACAAATCTTTGTGTGATGAGCACGAACATTTGTTCTGTGTCTGGGTGTAATTTATCAATAATATGTATGTATTTAGAAATATATAAGTATGTTTATCAGTTGTCTGGTTACCATAACACAAGCTCTGCTTAGCTTGGGATCAGATAACCGTGTGTGAGTTGTCCCGGAATATTATTATTATTATATTATTTGTATGCAGGAATGAATTAAAAATCTAGTGCTTGACTACTTAAACCGTCCGGGCTTTAGCGATGTGTACAAATATTTAATAGCCACTTGAATCAGCTACTAAAAACTCCAAACAAATAAACGATTAAACATCGTTACAAGAAAATGTATTTTTAATTTATCCCCTGCATCCCAAAATGCAAACTAAATAAAGCATCGAATGGAAATAACGACGGTGCGAATGCAAATTATTTAATCACCTCGCCATGTACCGTGTAGCTCGGAATATGAACGCCAAGTAAAAAGTAGTCAAACAAAAATATTGGCGACACAGACGAACTTTTAACAATTATGCTGTTTTATTAATTATTTCGTGTTTGAGGAAAACTGAAGGAAAAAACAGGTTCAAAGGGTAATTTGGTCTTTGTCGGCTCGTGTTGTGAAAATTGAGTATGGAAGGTTTAAACCGCTGTGGAATTTTACTAGTTTAGACGTCACATACGTTGCGTAATTACAGTTTATGTTCGTACATAAAAAGTGTTTTATTTTCTGTATGCTTAGTTACCTATATTTTTCTTATTATTTATTTTGGTTGCAAGACATCATTTGTTTCATTTGAAGCTAAACTTGTGAACAAAATACAAACTCAATTTAAGCTTACTTTTTCAGTGAACAGTTTGAATATTATTTTTGGATCTGTTAATAAGTGTTGTGCCCGACAGGGTCCATAATTGTTACCCTATTTTTAAGCCTACCACCTGTAAATGTACATTATGGAATGCAATAAAATTAAATAAATAAATAAATAATAATAACTTAGATAGTACTATACTAGTTGTATCGTACTACAATCGACTCATCATTGTCTTCTGTCCACCTATTATCTTGAAACTTTATTCATTTAAAACTTTTAGTTCCACAAAAGCCTACACTATTGTCTTACGTATTTAAATTCAATTGAACGTGAATATTATTCATCAGCACTATCTGCGTGCAAAGAATATTAAAAGCGATTTTGTACGCTCAATCCCGAAAAGAGCTTTATATTTACTTTTAGCCTTCCAGGAAGCACGTTATCCACTATAATCATGTTATTGTGTTTATATTATGTAAAATTGATTTTCACTCAAAATGGCAGCAGTAACAAGCTTTGTCTACATCACTACATAGCTTACAGAAACAATGAACAAAACAACGTTGAACAGCGTCCGCACAAAGCCTATCAGGTCCTATGTGACTTTGCGATGTCGGCCTCTATAAAATATTTTCAATACCGAGGGAAATTGGTCAAAAATGACTCCCCAACAAGATTATCTTGGCTGCTCCAAGCCTTAAGCAGAATTGTGACTTACGACTTTTATTTTAAAGTTGATTTTTCTTTGATAACTCCCAAGTATTTTAAGTATACTGTTTCAGCATTATGTAAGTTACTTCGGGGACTGGAGAAGTAATTTGTTGGGGGCTTATTTAGTGTTCTTTGCTGAGAGATGAAATTTATTTCGTAACATGTATATTGCTCCTGGTTGGCTGGTTGGGTACAGGGAAAACATCAACATGCTTAAATATACGAAAAATAAGGACACAAATTGTACGTGAATAAAGTAGCAGAGATGGATGCTTGATAAGCTCACATCAACGTCAGCATATTTTAACCGTATTATTTTTTGTACTGCATTACTTTGCATGTATTGTGATTAAACGTGGTCGTTAAAAAGACCAGAACATTATCTTTGAATAATAACTCGTTTACTCAGTTTTTTTTCGTAAAACTAAAACACATTATTTCTGGTCACTGACAGCTAAATAGCGACAGTTTCCACCCTAAGAAAGAGAAGACAAAGAAACGCGTGCTTACTAAGACATAACATAACGACGCACTTTCCCAATTGACAGTACGTATTAGAACAACGCCCTACCCGTGGGACGCAGTAAGAAGACAGGATCACCAAGTTTTTCCATCTAAAACTTGCACTATAAATCGTTACGGGCCGCCGAACCAGAACTATCGAAAACTAACCCCCCCACTACCCGGTTTATTGACAATTTATGGCAGATTTGCATTAGTACTGACTAAATGACTCGACGAATTCAAAGTTTGAAGCGGGTTGGATTTAGATTTATTCTATTTAGGTTTTTTGGAATTTGTTTGGTTTTTGTTATTGGTTTTGTTAGGTAGAGTTATAATAGCAATGCTTTTAAATTTGTTATGCTGTATTGACAGTTTATTTTCTATTTCAATGGTGGGAATAGAAGCTAGTTCTGCTTCATAATGCACAAGACTTTTCGGAAAAATATTATTTTAAAATTCAGACACATTACATAGAAGCGGTAACTAGATACCAGAAATTATAAGGAATTAACCAGCCATTGGCATTATACTACATTGCAGCAAAACATAATTATTCTTATAAAACCATACATGAATAATATGATGCCTGTACGCAACTTTTCAGTCTGATTCATATGTGAAGCCTTTTGTAAAGCAACAAAACTAAAGATACAAAAACAAAGTACACTTAGCATCGTTCGAAGCCATACCGAGTGTTGGATTTAAAGTACAGTACACTGTAACAGTATTGTGTTTCGCATAAAGTATATGCATACCTTTGTTACCAACTATTAATAATGAACGCTTATCTGAATAAACGATTGGAATTGACTGTATGTATATGTCTTAAGATACAATACGGTTGAATTGTGCCCATATGAAATTCTATTGCCAATTTGTTCGCATTGTGAACAAGTATATCGAAGACTGTATTAGATGGAGAATGCTTGGATAAACGTAGAGTAAGAAAAGGAACAATAAAGATGTTGATACAAGTAAAATTAGTGACGATGAGAACAATGTATAATGAGGAAATAGTCTGGATCTTAGATGAAGCTTAGTAAATATATGTTAGAGAGTAAATCGTCACCTTGTCAACTGCGCTTAATTGTGAGTCCACAATAAAATTGTTTCTAAGCGTGGGAGTTTTTTTTAAACAAATAAGACTTGAAAAGTTCCACCTTACGATATAATCGAATATAGTAGCGTGATGGGACGTGTTACTATATCAGTGTAAGGTAAAAGCCTCATCTTACGTAAATTAACGAGCATTAATTACCATTGATTACTAGCTTTTTTAAAACTAAAGTAAAAAACGTTAAAACTATTTAACGAATTACTTTAGCAATCATACCGATTTTCAATGCCTCTACAGTTCCAGTCACTAAGTATCGATACCGTGACCGCACTAACCGCAAACGTAACACAATCTACTCGATTAGATGTCTTTACAATACATAATCGATAACGCTCATTCACTTCCACGTTTATAGATAGCTTTTAAATATATTATTCGACAACTGTGTTTGTTTGAACTAGAAATTTACATTATGTTTTGTTTGAATAATTTGGCATAGTAGACACTGAAAGAGCATTATACGAGCAGCTCGCGAGCTGCTAGCAAACGCACTAGTGTCAATAATGCCGCGGTCCGCGCCAAGCTCGCGAGCGGCCCGCGAGCAGCTCGCGACCTGTAATGCTCGTTCGTCAGATGTGGACGCACCTTTTTAATTTGAATGTCCGAAATTCCAAGTGTTTCCTTCAATAGTAATCCTACATGTTTAAGATGAACCACTAAGTGTCGATAAACCTATTACTTAAGAATCTAAATAAAAATAATAAATGAAGGAATTCATTTTATTAAAGTTATTTAAAGATAAGCTGACAAACTGTCGTACTTTAATAACCGAATCAACGAGAAAATGTCAGAACTATTGTACTGTTTTAATTCGTCATGTTACTTAACAAGTATTACGTAGGTATTCAAGTTTTCCTTTGATTAAAGACGCCAAGATTTCTTGATTAAAATGTCTCAACAGAGTGACTGCGGTTGTTACTATTGAAGTGCTTGTTTTGACTAACGCTCGCCTCTTTGAAATTTGAAAACTTTAGTTTATCTCTTCTAAGATTGTTGGCACACTTATAGAAATGTTTTAATAAGTTCTATGTTACATGTATCTGTTTATTTTGTAATTTGGATCGTGCGAAACGAAGTATTTTTGGAGCTTTTAATATTGGTATTTTCATGAGATATGTGAATGTTTTTCTGAAAGTTACATAAAGTAGCCATGTTTTATGTTTGTAATATAGAGCTTGGAGGCAGAAAAAATAAGGCAGTATTAAAGACAATTGTATCCTTGATGAAGAGGGTACAGCAACGTATTGAGGCAACTCAAAACCTTGGCACGTAGGGGTGCCCGAGTCGGCACTTATGAGAACCATAACACATAAATACAATTTCGGCCGGTATCATATCCATATTTCTTGCCTCACTGATTAGATATGAAGAATAATATTTTGTCGGGGTAAAATAATATCCTGATTTATTCTTACGGGCCAGATAACGGCGCGAAGGATGTGCCCGTAATGGTCGGCACCAACCCGAAATTGTCCGAAATGGCCCGAAACAGGCCGAAAGTGGCCCCTACCCAGCGCGTATTTTTACATATTATTTTCAGGAGGAGCATTAAATTACAGGGGATTTTTTGTGGGGAGTTATGAAAGACCATATTTTGCGGAGGTGTGTGGAATGAAAACGACTCCTGCCTTCGAGATGCGAGAGAAAAATATAATTATATGTTTTATGTGGTTCTATTTTTTATTAGGGTAGGCTTTTTACGTAAGTTTCAGGGTGTTAAATCAACGTGGAAAGCGTTAATGTGCTATTTGTCAGTGTAAACGCCAGGATCAGGTATTTGGCTTAGGGGATGCAATTTTCAACGAAGCGTATTAAGCGTATACGGGACAGGCTATCTACGAAATACGGTCAACTCAGTGATTAAGGCACATGTTTTGAAAATTTAAGCATCAGCCACAACATTACAGTTATAATAAGAGATCATTTTATAAGCCAATAGGCTTATATATTTCTACATATCCCGAAGTCTACCAAAACGTCACAAAAAAAGCTGTCTTTCTAACTCGTGCTTCTGCTTATGAAATAGATAGATTAAAAGGAGAGGAGGAGGGAGAAGCGGTGATTAAAGGTGATGAACAATTTCAATACCTTTACTATCAGATCATCTCCGTAGATCCAATGAACGCAAAACTGGAACCAAAAATAAAATTGAGCAAAGAATAAAGTATTAGAGCAGCTTAGTGTTTTTAACTAAATAATCTTCCATGTCTACACAGACATAAAATATTAGTCAGATTTCCAGCTATTTCACCGTCTGATTCTAATCAATATTAATTGGAGTTAACTAACAACAAAAGAATTTAAGTTATTGACGTTAATGCCAATGTCAGAATACCTAAATCCGTAACCTTAGGTAACATTGTATTACCGAAATAGAAATAATTCCATAAATTTAAATCGTAACATAACCAGTACACACAATGAATTTGAGTAATTCGGTCACAATTCCGTCGGTATTATCCTTCAGGGTCACCACGATGCCGGTGAGGTCATAGCTCTTATTATGTATTCAGTCTACCGTAACCATTCGACTGACTCGAATTTTTATATGTAATAAACCATTGATGACCGATCTAAAGTCGTGAGACGATTTTTAATGGAAACTAAAGCTAGACTCGAAAACGTTAAAATTTAAGTGCAAAATACGATATGCATGTATATGAACGTTGGATTTTTGAACATTAGTTAGTATTAGATCAATATTATGTTGTATAACTTAATGCTTTAAAAGTAATGGATCGCCGGACCGCGAGAAAACCGTTTCTCTCTATTGACTTTTACTACTTGTACGGGATTGGAGGGAGTTGAGTCGTGTTTTGTTTCCAACTTTTAGGTCAGTATGCAAATAGGTCTTTCCACAAGCCGCAGTGTTCGTTGTATTTTTATCTTCAAAATAAATACCACTTTTGTCCCATACCACCAAACATCCGTCCAAACAAACAAAAAACATTTTCGCCGCCGAAGTAACAAATTTTTTGGAACGAAAAGCAAAATCGACCGAACTTTAAAAATCGCGTTACCAAGGAAAAATTCAACGCATTTACGTTCATATGTGGCATTCAAAATCAGTACCTCGGCGCCCTGCTCGAAACAAAACGTGAGAAGGTGAAAGGTACTATACCTTTGAAATCGGCTTTCTGCAATCCAATGCATTAGAAAGAGACGTCGTCACAAAAAAGTAGGTGTACAGAAAAGGATAGATGATATGCGGACAGTATGAGACGTGAGTGGAATTGTAAATGTGAATTGCTAGTCGTGGGTGCAGTTTCAGACCTAGTTTGCGTTACAGGTTAGTTTTCTGTTGCAAATGGACATCATTTGGAATTCTTTCGATTTAGAGCAGGATTCGTTGAGAAAGTTATGGAATTTATGTTTAGGGTTTCCCTTATGTAAGAATTTTGTTAAGTATTGTAATAATTATATAATTACCTGTTATGAAGCCATAACAGTTATGAATTCTCCTGATTATAAACAATAATCAGTCAGATTACAATCAAAATAAAATTGTATTTGAAAACTTTAGTAATCAATCAATTGGCTCATCACAGCCTCAAATCATCATAAATTCAAAACAAAGAAAGAACACCGCAAAAATCTGCATGCAAATCCAACTCACACATTAACAATTGAGATACACAAACGCCGCCAAACCCCAAGCTAACACAGACATAATCATCCCTTAAGGCAATAACAAACGCAGTTACAAGTCCAAAGAGATCTTCCAGAAATGAATACAGACCAGCATTACTAATTAAGTTATTGAAGAGCCGAACAAACTTGTTGAAATTCAAAGTGGATTGTTTTTACGCCAGAGCGTAATCAAACTAAGAAATTCCCACAATTTTAACGGGATATTTTCAGAGGTGAAGTGAGCTGGTTGCCTTGCAATCTTATTATTATGGACCAAGTTACCTGAGTTTGTTTTTCAAGTATCCCATGGATATTTTTAAGGTAATGGAGATTTTATTATGTTTACATTTCACTTTGAACGCTTTAGTATGAGTAGTTGGTTTAGTTCTTAAACCGTTGTCATGATTTATTGGGTTTTGACTCAGTTAGTTTATCTGGAAACTTTTGCTATTGCGAACAATTAACAATGAATATTACGTAGTAAGAATATTTGTGGTTAGTAACCGCAAAGCGTATGTGACATAGGTATTTTAGAAACAATTAATACAATCGATGACTCATAGAAAAACGTCATTACTACCGAAAGCATAAGTATATATGACAACATACTATGAGTGGTACTGTTCTACACATGAAACAGCAGACACAGCATTTTACGAGGTCTTATGCCCAAATGAATGGACAGTTCATTATTGTTTCTGTCTCTGACGAATCACAGATAGCCGGACAAAATTGTCCGATCCTGGATCTCTGTTTCAAAACGTACGGATTGAGTACATTATCGATTCAGATTTCGAAACATTTCAATTAGTCGACTGTAGTTTCGGAGCCCATCACCTCTACACCCCTATAAATTCACAATGAAGGCAACTAGTTTCGCCTTCATTCAAAATTTATAGGGGTAACCAAGTGTGGTTACTCTTGAGTTACCGATTTTTAATCGATATGTTACCAGTTCTATCTTAAATTTAACTACGTAAGGGTGTAATTTAGTTTAATTCATAAAATACAAATCTATATTTTTGAGTTTTGTAATTGATTTGTGTGGTATTCAAGCTTTACTTACTTATATAACTATAGCTGCAATCATCCCCATTCTGTTGCGACTCACCTGTAAAAGAAAAAAAAGTATTAAATATGGGTTTCAAAATCTGTTCACATTACATACAATTTTTATACGAATGGAGATTATTTTGCACAGATTTAATAAACCTAAGCCGCATCCATTTTTTTCTTAGTGTGTTGCTATCCATAAAATGGAGCAAAAATACATTTCAAGGTCTGAGATGGTGCGCCGACCGCAAACGAAACTATACAAACAAATTCATTCTCGTCCATTACAAAATCGTGACGTCACGTACAAGAATAAAACATGTTTAACCATCTAAACACTTTTCTAAGTATACTTTAGACACACAGTTCATTCACAAAATAATGATTATTATTATAATCACAAACAAAATTCAACGTTCAGACTTTAACGTAAAGTTCAAATTTAATCAAACTTTTGATCTGAGTTCGGGGAGCTACTAGAAAAACTCGATACGTGTAAATTTTTTACTCAAAAATGAGTTCTATGTTTATATTAATAGAGATTTAAATGGGAGTGATAGGGTCTGTAACGTCATAATGTCACGTCAAAGTATATCGCACCGTCACGCGACATTAGATATGAATCGGGAGCTCCTTAAAATGTCGTAATGACGTCTTCCGTTTGTTTTGCTTAAGATTTTTTTTAAATTATTTTCAAGTTACTCAGACATGAATGGTCATCAAGTGTAAAAATATGTAAATAAAGCTCTATATTTTTGGTTTCAGTTCTAACGCTTAGCTTAATGGAAACATGGATACGAAGTACTGTTATTCGCCAATTTACTATAAATAAATATTGGTTGAGGACCTTAACTTTTAAAAAGCATTTTTGTATTTGATTTTGAATTACGTGTCGACGGTAGCATAAACCACTAAATATTTTTTTACGAAAGCTTAGCTAGCACCTAATAGCAAAAACATTAAATTGGGAATTGAGTTTTTTGATCACCTAATTCATGCAAAAAGCCTAAATGAAAATAAAAGTAATGGTCTGGTAAAAAATTAAAAGTTCAATTTAAAATCGAGTGATTGACGTCTTGTATAGAGGATTTTTATGAATTTGCTCTTGTTTGTATTTTAAATAGACCCAATTCCAGCGCAGAGTTTTGCATGTTTGTTTAGCCAATTTGGTTAACTATCAAAGCTATTCAATACAGGTTTTAATATCCGGCTATTTTAAAACGGAATAATATCGTATAAAACACACGATGGTCGTTAAAAATCCCTTTCAGAGCTCAAAGGTATCGTTGGCTGAAAAATATCGGATGACAAATACCTAGAAAACTTTTTGGGCAAATCGGCAGTCGTCTTTTTATCCATAATGACGTAACTCTATACTTTATGGGCCGCTAGGAATTTCATTTTGGGCCTTTATATTTTTGACCACGCGTTCCCCATAGGGTGAAGGGAGGGGGGGAGGCGGTATAGGAGCGGTGAGTGTTCTTTATCGTGGCCATTGCGGGCTCTCTCACGTACGCATATTAGGAGAAAGGTCCTTCTAAAAGTCGTAAAGAGGTCGACTAAGGTCGACGCGTCTATGATGTGCCTTTAAGCTTCTTTTTTATTTCTTCCGATCGAGTTTTTGGTTCAAAGTTATGTATAGTAAATAAAAGGTAGACACAAAAATCTCAACATTTTTTTTTTTTGCAAAATTTGCTTCACTGGTATCAATTTCAAAAGGTCTAAAAGTGGAATTAACTACTTGCTCTACAATATTATTATATTTAATGCATGTGTTGAAACAATCAATTTGATATCAAGGTACAAATTCGAGTTGCCGTTTGTAAATACCGCCAGCTTCCGTTCAAATACTCATATTAATTTATTAAACCTTATATTAATTACTACCAATCATAATACCAAATTAATAAGACGAAGCATCTAACAAAAACAACATGACGCCAGGAAGCAATATACGGGACCATTGTCTCTCAAGAGGCTCTGCAGCCACAACACTAAAGCGCTCGATACCGTGTGAAGTTTTTTTGTCCCAACACTATCTTTGTTTGCATCATCACGATTGTCCGTCCTTATAGAGCAGATACATTCCGACATGACAATGTGTTGGGTTAAGTCCGGGAACACCAGAGGAAATGTCACCTGAGACAGAATATGGAAAATGGAATTTAGGACCATGTCCTTTGTGTGAACAGTGACTGTTAATGCACTGGTAAGTTTTGGTCCGAAAACCAGGAGCATGAAGCTGTCATTTCAAAGAATTGTTTTAGGATATAAAGCTTTTTGCAGCTGTCATTAACAATATATGCGTCCTCGTCTTAAGAGTGGGGTCAAGGCTACGTGTAAATTGCTAACTCATACCAAGTAGTAAGAAGTTTCAAATATAGTATCTTGCGTATCCTAAATTTAGCCTTGAAGAGCCTGATGGTACGTATTAAACCCATAATTATTAGCAAAGTTCTGCTTTTACAACTAAGAACTTCTAAAACTTTCCTACATAATACATTCATGCCGAAACGTATTAAGTTTAATTTGAATACATGTACAATATCTAAAAGATTCTAACAATGTTCTGAAAATGTAGACATAATTCCTTCGAACCTAATACGAGTTATAACAAGACACCAAGATATAAAACTTAAAATATCTCGTTTTAAAACTGGAGAGATTTCGAATAAATCGACGACGTCTTCACGTATAAAATTTATAGTCTAATGAAATATTGTTTAGCACTCGGCGCCGGTCTTACTATGGGTTCTCGAAAGCTTTCTTCAAACTCGAATTTATTACAATTACCAAAACATTTTTATTACTTTGTTCATTTGCTGATTCTTAATTTATCACCCCTGCTTACTGAATTTGGGTACCCAAATATTTCGAAACGCCCGCTTCGAAATTGAACTAGTTTGGAATCTTAACTTCAAGTTGTGGTTTCGGATGAGTAAGCATTTAGGATCAAAGCAACGGTCAATTTACTTGCGCCTTCAATGGACGCTTTGATAGATTATTGCTTTTTTATTTATTGACGCTTGCTGAACAAGTGTGGCGTATTTGGTTCCGTTGACATAAAATATTGATGCAATAAAAATGTACAGTTATGGAAGCTGGCTCATTCGTATAAGTACAGAATTGTCGTAGAATAACAGTGTAGAGGCGACGTTCTGTTGAAGTTTGCTTAAGAATGCGACACTAAAATTTATCATATCTTTCCTTCTTGTTACTCTAGCAAATTGTTACAGGTTAAAGTGTAATACAATGTACCTACTTTGTCATTGACGGAGCTATTTCTAAGAGGTAGTACTTGGTACACATAATAGTCAGCAGTTATTTTTGTTATCGAGAACCCATAGTATCAATACTTGGTCGAAAGTGCGAAGGGCTGGGGGGGGCGACGACATTTCCGACTCAGAGCCGCCGACTCTCCTAATGACGCGAATATTTCCCGCTTGACGTTTAATTAACTATCAAAAGAGGGTAGTTTGAATAGCCTCCTCTAATGCGACGGTGCCAATCCTCAGCACAGCTTAGGAATCGCTTTTTATTCCGTTATACGCTAATAGTTCTACTAACCTTTGATAAGGAATGATGGAAAATATTTGTTAAGCGCAGTAATTAAGAACTAATTTATGCCTAAATGTATTTATTTTATTTTTATCAAATAATTGATCCGGTAATTGGATTTCTGAGAGCTGGTTACCCAAATCTTAACAAAGTTTTAACTTTAAGAATTTCTTATCGTGACATTTAATTTCCTTTGCAACCCCGGTATTTAGTATCGATACTTTTAAAATAAGCGATTGGAAGTTATTTTGAAACACTCGCGGCTTGGTTTTACGAACGAACTAAAGAGATCAAAGCTGGTTAGCCTTATCTTTAAGCTATATATGACACCTAAATGAACTACTTAAAAGAAATAAAATCATAGCCTAAAATGAGATTTGTAAACCATAGTTCCAACAAGGAATCTCTTTACCGTTAAATACAGACAATATAAACTGATATAAAACGTGCCTAATATTCCCATATATCTGCTCTACAATGCTAGACGCCATAAGTCCAATCCATACCTGGCAATTTCCACATTTTTCTACTCTTTGGGTAAGCTGCTTTACCTCTCGATGGCAACAAAACATAAATCGAGGCGCAATTCCTCATAGTTCTATTTTCAATACAATTTATAACCACAGAAGCTGTGTCTGTGTTTTGAATTATAGTTTTGTGGGCGCTTCAAGTGGTCGTGCGTGACGGACCGAGGTCCAATCTCTGATGGACTGATGTTTTTACCAATAAACGCCTGAAAAAGTAATGTAGATGTTTAAAGTTGAATTATTTTGTGTTTTAGAATGATGTTACAAAAACTGTGGGCGTGTTTTGTTTTTGTAGGTTTGAAGTATGTATACTTTCTCTGTTAAAGACTGGATGTAATCGATATTTTAAATGTAGCTTGCACTGTTGGTATAGAAGAGAAAAATATTATCATAATATGCAAGAACAAGACGTGGTAAACATTTGCACAAAACTGTGAGTTATTTCTGTACTAGAGTTGGTCAAACATGGTAATCAAAAGGTTGCGGACAAAAGGACCAAATAGAACTGACCACTTAAAACAAGTAAATTACATTTAATTTCACTTTAAATCAAACACTTAGCTAAAATTCTAGTAATACTTATACAAACAGTCCTAAACTAACAACTTTCAAGTTAAATTCGTCCGCGGAGGCCCAAACAAAATAAATCAGACGTAAATCCATTTAAAGCTTCTAACTTAAAAAAGCATTTGTTTAATCATAGTGCTTGTATTAATTCAATTCAGTTTTCAGTGGCTTTACTGAAGTACTTAGCAAATAAAAGGTTATTATAAAAAATAAAGTAGATAGCAGATGTTTTGATAGCCATTTCAAGTTATAAAATAACGATTCCTTTTATACAGACTTATTTTATGAACTTTTTTTGTGCTCTAAAGATATTTTATGTCATCGAGCTAGACGCATTAGTCATTTTTAGTATCGCAACATCTGTACAGATGCATTTAATACGCTAATTTATGTTTTGGATCAAACAAGCGACGGTTAGGACAAATTGACAAATTCATAGCGGTACGTATACTAAGATTGCAATGAAATAAAAATTTACAGTATTTGCTTTTTCATTTTAACTTGAATCTGAACACACCTAAGAACGATTCATACTTATTTTATTTTAATTTGTGTACGCCTAAATATAATGATCATCATTAGGATACACAGTAACCAAATATCACGTTCGAAATGAATAAGGGCCGTGTCTCACAATCTGTTAAAATAAAGAAGCCCATTCACAACTACATCCGCACGATTGAAGCAACGTTACGAATTCGACTACATTTTTTTCACACCGTCGCAATACGGTCTACTATTCTTTGAAATATTGCCTCGACGCGTGCAAATTTTACTCGCGTACTTTTCTACAAACTTAGCGAACATTAAAAAGGACCTTATCACGTATGTTTAGGGTGTATTCTGCCCTGTGTTAACTGCAAATGAAAATTGGCGTCGAATATAAGTTACATACGGTTGCCTACACAAAAATAACGAACTGCGCCGTCGAGACGGCTGTAGTAATCACGACGTGAATGGCCGACCATGGACTATATTATGTAAAGGATCTTTTGAGCTTTTCAAAGGGATTCTGAAGCGTTTTCAGGGCGGTTAATTACACGATACGGAGGCCGTAAGCCTGAAGTTTGTCTTCAGTACTGAAATTCGTAGCTATAAAGCGATTTTATGCTTCTTTAGGAGTTTCTTGACGGTTGTGGTTTGTTTTTTCTTTGTTACGCCTGGGAATATTTTGGTTTAGAATTTGGCGAAAATTGGTGAACATCTTGGTTAATTTCATATCATTTAGATATAAAAATAAATGAAATTAATGTACTTTTTAACTATATATTATTTCATTGCCAGAACATTAGTCATGAGAGTTATTGGTAAATATATTTATATACAATTCAATACTTAATTACAATAGAACAACAGAAACTTACAATTACACTATTGTCATTGTTTATTTCTATAAATATGACAAACATCCAACCTTTGTCCGTTTAACCCTTTGCAACATGTGTCATATGAGCATGAAAATCACCATAATGCTATATTATAGGCAAAAAATCGCACACGTGTCCAACCCGTATCAACAAAGGTTTGCTATACTTCTCACCTTATTTTAGTTACCTTCATTCATCTTTTTATCATTTGGTTTGTAAGGCAAATTTGCCTTACAAACCAAATGATAAAAATGTCACTTGACTAATATTGGCATTCTTGGGACAAGGACGAAGGGTCAGTCACTGCTAGACAGGTCTTTAAAGATTTATACAGACATGTAATTAGAGAAGTATTATATAAAAAAAGGTTCCAGTCCAGACGACTTAATATTTATGTCAAGTAATTAAAAAAGAAAATCAGTGATTATAACAAAAGACTCATAAAAGATATATAATGTTTCTTCAGTTTTGAAAATCATAAAAGAGCGTGCCTAAAACCCTCACATATTCCCAAAATAGATATAAACGGTGAAACTTTAAGGCACACTAATTCACAATACTATTTGTCATAGTCTCACTGCAATGCAGTTTCCTACTGCGACAAAGAGCCATTCTGATACATCAGAACGACAAGCCATTGTCAGGACAGAACATATGGCCACTAAATAGGGGTTTTGTATTACGGACATATTATTCTACTCTTAAGAAAATATATTCTAATACTCGTAGTTTTTTTATATTTAGGATTCTACACCAAAAAGGTCATGTATGCAACTAAAGTTAGGAGTCATTTTTAAACACATTTTTTGTATGACAGGCCTATAAAAAAGAATTATTTTTTACTAGAATGATAATAATATAAATAATAATAATAATATTCCGGGACAACTCACACACGGTTATCTGATCCCAAGCTAAGCAGAGCTTGTGTTATGGTAACCAGACAACTGATAAATATACTTATATATTTCTAAATACATACATATTATAGATAAATGACACCCAGGCACAGAACAAATGATCGTGCTCATCACACAAACATTTGTCCTGGGTGGGAATCGAACCCACGACCTCCGGTATAGCAGTCAGGGTAGCTAACCACTAGACCAACAGGCCCGTAATAAATAAAAAAAACTTTTTTTTAAGTTACCTTGGAAGTCAAACTTTAGGTGCGTTTGAAAACCCATTACGTCTTTGAAATTCTTTAAATGATAGTGTGAATCATATGTATCTATCTATATTTTATTTCTGATTTATAATCTCTAGCGGTAGGTAAATCGCTATTTTCATGGCTTCAACCAAACGTGTTAAGCTGACAACGCATCGGCCACTGTTACGATTGCGAATGTTCGATTTATGTGTTGTCGGCCTACATACGATCCATTTGTGGGTCATTTTATCTATCTCCTATATTTGAATAACATGGCCACTCGAATACATACATATTGCGTATTTTCCTATAATCCTGGATGAACTTAATTTATTTTTAATTTAACATAGCAATAATGAAGTCACATTAATTCAATTAAGGTTTTGAAGGTGAAAAATGAAGTTATAAAATTAAAGTTTTTGACTTGCAAAAAAAAAATAAAAAATTGCTATTTCAAAATAAAATGTGTAAATTTAATATGACTTTTAAAACGTAAATAGTAGAAATTCGATTCCATTCTATAATTTAATGGCCGCCTAGAACAACGAGGTACTTTAAAACTGTAGGCACGTGCCGTTTTGTAGTTTACAGCCACCCCATGAGAGAATAGCCATTGTATACCAAGTGAGGGCCCAGAAAAATAAATAACAAACTCAAAGAAAACTAAATTCCGTACCGACATACAACACGATATTTAATAATATAACATTTAGGGTACTAAATCTAGAAACTTGAAAGCTGTTCGTTCAACAAACTGTCGGGAAACGAACCTGTGTATTATGACTTACATTAACTGCCAGACTCCAACTTTTATGCCACCAATAAATCCTACGTTGCCCACCGGTTATTTCTAGAAATATCTAGAAAAAATACCTTTAGTGTTTCCCCTGGCTGCATTTTATGCACTACGTAACAGTATTTCTCCTAAATTAGTGCAATAAAAGTTTTATTGATCGTAAATAAAATCGAGAAGGCGAATGTTGCATGTAGCTACAATACTGCTACATAGTACTCTGGCATGCAAAATTATACTTGTTTTGTGTTTATCTTGAATGTTTCAAGAGCTTATTTCCGTGACCGTTTTAAACTACATTTTATTTAAAACGTTTCTTCAAAACCCACTTTGTGTTTTTTTCTAATAGAATAAACTGCTTTAATACAAAAATCATATTGCATTTTTCTAGTGCCAGATTGTAGTCGGGTCCCAAAATAATGATCGTGTTTCTACTAGTTACTTGTAGTAAAGACAAATGTTTGCGCCCAGGGTAGCTGTTTGTCCGATAAGCTGTTGACCAATATGACTACTAAATAGATCTCTAAACCAACAAGAGGCAGCCAATCAAATACAAAGATGACAGAAGAGAGAATGATTCACACTGCTTATGGGTTTAGATCAACGATCTGTCAAGTGTCGCTCTCACACAAAATATTGTCTCTAAAAGGAATAATAAAATCATCTTTTTTCTGCAAATTTTATATAATATATGTTAAATATTTAAAAAGAAAACACCTCTATTGAGTTCAGACAGGGTTATTGTAACATACAAAATGGAAAAACTGTGAATAAAAAATCAATCAACAAGTTACAAAACTGATCAACAAAACAAAAAGCTAACCCTAACAAATCTAGAGTTAGCAAACTTCGAATCAATTCCCCTGTAATTTGTCATTTCCGTGTCAAACGCCGAAAATTTGTAACTTAACAAATTAATCCTCAAGCGTCGACATTGAAAACCGTCTGCCGTACATTTCCGTGTACAAAGAGATTAAAACTGTTTGTCTGTTTGTGTGTTTGTTTGTTAGATATCCATGTTTGTTCGGCGTTTAATGACGCCGTCGTAGGGGATAGATGTTTCGGTAATCACTACTCGGTTACGGTTTGTAGTGCAAAGGAAATGCCGATTGTAAACGCATACAGTTTAATCATATAAGGGTTGAAATAATCAGTGTTAGTTTAAACCCTTATCTCATTAGACTTGGTATTTAATTTATAGCTTGGAAAGGAATGAAATAAGAATTCTTCGTATGTAACTTGATCGTATTTTGTTTACACTTGCAAACTTTCGTGTTTTGGTTAAATACATAAAATATTATCTCATTAATACAGTGCAATAAATTCGAGTTATATGCTAGACAAGCCCACTTCTGTATAACAAAATAAAAAATAAATTGAAAATACCAAATGATGGACGACTTTTGTCGACACGCTAAGAAGAAGAAGCCATATTTTATGTTCACAATACAAAGAACATAGTCAAAATCTGAAATATTTGCGAAGATTCTATTACATACTACAACTAGTTAAGTTGCTACGCAATAGCCAAAGGCTAAATACAAGTTCTGTAGCGCTTAGTGCGTGAACGCTACGACACTACGCCGTAGGCTATCGCTACGGACCTACGTTCAGGTTATTATAATGCTAAATTCATTTTAGAAATTTGTATTTACTGATTGCGTTTTAGTAGGGCGTGATATTACAGTTTATTCTGTTAAATTACATTTCAGAGGGGTAAGCTTTCTTATTACAAGTTACGGCCTTATTACTGTTTATTTAAGGTGGAATCCATAAAATCTACAGTATTAGAGGTTATGACTTTCTGAAATATTATTTTAGATTTTTTAATGCTAAACACAAATGGACTACTTTGCTAACAATGTTTGGGTCAGCCTCTTTGACACATTTGAAAGGGGGTAAAAACCGTCCGATTAAAAAACATACCTAAACCAAAATAATCACAGGCGTACAAATGAGTTGATCCGCGCAAAATCCCATTGTTATTAATACGTACAATAACCAGCGGACCAAAACGTTTGTCCCACAAATAAATTGTTCGCTTAATCATTGTGCGTATGAGCGATGCCGCTCATCAGTTACTGGGCTGGTGTTTTTTGGTCGCGACCCCGTTGCTCGCTAATCGACGATATTATCCAGTTTTGACGTTTAGCTCGAGGCTTGTTGATGTCCCGCTTAGATTTACGGGTTAGGTTTTATGATAAGCCCGGTTTAGTAGTTTTGATAGGTATAGATATGGCGTGACGTAGGCATGAAATGTTGTGGTATAGTCAGAGGGTTTCGTTTTAAATTAACGTTAATTAATCTGTATTTTTTATGAAGCTTAATATTTACTGTACGTAAATAAATCATTATCAAAACAACTCACCCACTGTTTCAAGAAAAAAAAATATGATACATTTGTCATTGTAACGAGATGATGAAATTCTGTCGCGATAGCCGATATGAAAGCCAACAATCTGCCTCCAGCATGAAGATAAATAAGGTAACAGATAATCGGCAAGTTAACCCTTAACTTTTAATAACAAACGATAAAACCTAAAGGTCAAAAATATCAGTTGAATTTTACTTAATATTTAATGTCACGTAAGATTAAAGTTTACCAACTATAAATAAAAGCTTATTTCAAAGAATCTCTCATAATTTATTGAGACATCTTGTTTGTCTTGTTTGACATGTTTATCAAACCTCTATACTCTTTAACCTTTAAGAAATTATGAATTTATTCAAGTTTAGATATCTTGTATAGGCTAAAATCTGACAAAAACCAGGCACAAAATAAACATGTGTAGGCGATACAAATATTTATTGTGTGGCGTCACACCTGTCATACAGCCTACAAGGCTTAGCTAACGTCAATCGGTTAAGCCAATACCAGCATCGTGCTTAACAAATCTACGTTCCATATTTTCATCATGTACTTATCGTAATAATTTATAGAACAAAAATGAAAACTATACATATTTTATCACGGTTTATTAAATTCTCTACTCACAAATAAAGAATCATCATCTAAAACAACTCACAAAGGTGACGATTACTCGTTCCCTCTTTGTATGAGTAAAATGGTTACAGGCTGGTATAATTACTTTCAAAAGTATCAAACAAATGATCATGATCACAGGCAATATCAAACAGGCGATAAAAACCTTTTACAATATTTTAATTCAATCATAATTTAAAGACATTCATGTTTTACCGTCATTTTAAAAGTATACAAGTAACTCGAAATTGGAGTTAATTAAACAATAAATTCATTGTCCAACAAACGTCCGAGCACTAAAAGGCCGAGGGGTGTTACGATTCGATCGATCTCCTTATCTGCAGGTTCCAGTGAACGTTTTAATTGGTTTATAAATAACTCGGCTAACCCTTTCGCCCTAAAATACGAGAAATTATGACCTTAGGGTGGCACATGGTATATTAAACATGGCTAAATCTTTGGAACAATAGCTTGTGGCCTTAGGCTTTTGAACAATGAGTGTGATTAAAATTTTGCGTATTTTCGCTTTTAATTTAGGATTTGCGTGGTGAAAGTGAATTTCGGTTTTGTCCGTTTTAAATTAAGATTTGAAAGGTATTAAAGTGTCCGGTGGATATTAAAAGGCTGCTTGATATTTTACAAATAATTTCTGTGAAATATAAAAATGTGCTTTCTGGAATATTCGTTCTATTTCTGAATGGTTCGTTCAAAGGTCGTCTGGAAAAGATCACTGAGAGATAAAACCGGCCATCGCACAATTCCTTCTCAGACGTATAGGAAGATATTATTATTATCTATGATAGTCGTACATTCACGTTAGTACTGAGCTGCTGGTTTTGAAGTTTGTAAATGCTTTTTGTGTTATATATGGTATGAAACATTAGTA
This sequence comes from Autographa pulchrina, assembly GCA_905475315.1. Lineage (NCBI taxonomy): Eukaryota > Metazoa > Arthropoda > Insecta > Lepidoptera > Noctuidae > Autographa > Autographa pulchrina. The sequence continues at coordinate 11,157,917 of FR997771.1, read as the reverse complement.
CTTTGTTTTCATTACATTTTGGCATTGTTCCACTAAATTTGGTATTCAGTAAATAGTAAACAGACGTCATAGTTTGACAACACTTTTTATCAGATTAGGTGATGCATTCCATATTATTATGCATGTTCTTAAAATATGATGCGCACATCAGTATGCACATCAAAACCCAACAAACCGACTATACATAATACCACAACCACAAGAAAACTTTCAAACGAACCGATAAAGTCTCCTACCATTCCCACAGAAGACCATACATTCTGGGACCCAAATCAAACGCGTAACTTCGTACCATTACAGTTAGTACCTAATTCTGCGACGGATGCCACTAACTGCCGGGAATTTCTATCGTTATGTCATCACTATAACAGTTAGTTGCTATTAGGAAGCCGCGAGTGGGATGGATATTGTTTAAGAATCGTTTATGACCGGAGCTCTGTCTTTATCTCGATCGCATGGCTTGGATGCGCTGAATAATGGGCACGATTTATTGTTTTGGAGTTGGTGTCAAGTGTTTGCATACATTCAAAGTAAAATTGAAATGTTTTTGGAAGACTTAAATTGAAAAACAAGAACTGTATCACTATCCACCCATTTTATATTAATTTGAGATAAATAATAACAACTTTTGTGCAATATATGACAAAAGTAAGCACTGCATCACTATGACCATTTAATGTCAATTTGAGATAAATAGTAAAAACTTTTGTGCAATTTATGACATGTTATTTCTTTAGCTATAATTGGACAGTTCATTTATTATTAGTTTAACCAAAATCGAGTAAAAGAAGTTATAATAATAATATCCTGGGACAACTCACACACGGTTATCTGATCCCAAGCTAAGCAGAACTTGTGTTATGGTAACCAGACAACTGATAAACGTACTTATATATTTCTAAACATACATGTTATAGATAAATTACACCCAGACACCAGAACAAATGATCAAGCTCAACACATAACATTTGTCCTGGGCGGGAATCGAACCCACGACCTTCGGTATAGCAGTCAGGGTCACTAACCACTAGACCAACAGGCCCGCAAAGTTATCTTAAAGGATCGAAAATATTTTACTTAATAGGAAATAATCTCGTTGAATAAGAGCAGACAAATAACAGAACACATAACAGAAACATACGAAACGTAGCGAGAACTAATAAATATTGCTTCATGACGCGTGACTTTAACAAAAACTAAATTATGAGGGTCAGTATTTGTTAGTATTGAATGGGGCCCTCGTGAAATATAGTTCCAAGATAGCTTATTAGACAGAGGTTTCCAAATTACTCTCCATTACTATGTAACTGCTTTTGAGTTTGTATCATTCATTTTCAAGGTTTAGTGCCAGGGTAAGGTAAAGTACGGTCTAGGTCGGTCTATTATATTATTTATAAAAACGAAGTAACATTTTTTTAAATATCAAAAGACCTAAACAACATCAACTTCTACATGTTTCGATACCCCAAGTTTTTAGAAACTGCGTAGCACTTTCTTGTTGTCGGAAAACTTGTTGAAAAACATAACTTAGACACGTCATCGTCCTATTATAAAGTCCTTAGATCGATATGCCGAAGGGGCCAAATATGTATTTTTTGGCACAGACAATAAGTTTGAAAACCATTGTTCTACACAATAAATTCAGTTCGGAGAGACAAGCTATTGCTTTGCATCTTTCGCCACCCTACTGAATGGGTTTCGACGTTTGATTAATGGTATTGAATTGGGGGACGAAATTATTTCACATATCTTGACGACACCCTTATGTATCTATACAACCATTCTTTCCCGCGAGTGCTGTTGTGACGTTTTTTTTACTTAATGTATTTTGGATACACATTAATTAAAATTTTGAAATATGGTGTATGCCTACAGATGGGTTTATATTAATATTAATGATGAAATCGCGACATGTTTGCAAGTGACATTCGAATTGAACGATCGTATTTTGTTTTGATTTCATTGCGTTCAAAAGGGACTCGTAATATGAAATGTGAGTGAACAAACTGAAGTAGGCAGGAAAATATTGGTGTGACTTTTCTTTTTATTTCGATATTATTTATTGATAGCCTCCGGCTCTTATATAGAATCTAAAACGTTTTCTGTATTTCCAAGAAACCAGTCACTTTGATAAAAGGAAAATCATGACAAAACTTATGAGTAATTGTCCGTTATTATTAAGGCATTGATTCTAATAGGAGGATATTAACACCTGAACAAAAAAACCGTGTACGATAAAGATCGGACAGAATTGATCAAAGGAACATTCATGGTCTACTAACGAAGCCAAAAGCAAAGGCCACTAGAAAACGTCAAGGGAATCGCACGAGCGCCGATAGAATTTCACTTGTACGCTCGAATTCGGACGAATAAAATTTTAGCCGAAATTGAATCGGCCGGTCGCTACCAGTAGACCGTAAAATTGGTCGGCACGCTGACCATGCCGTATAAGGTATCTTCTTCGGCGCTTGCCCGAATTATGTGTGTATGTTGGGTGTCGCGTTCGGCCTCCTGAATTATACATGGGCTGAGGCGACCTGTGATTTAGTACGCCGACTTCCGACCGGGACGCGCGTTTAAGAGCTGTTCGTTGTATTATAGATATTGTTGCTTTATTTTGTTTTGCGATGGCCTTTTGTTATTTTTTTTTTGAACTGATGTAATTTACGTAACTGACTTGCTTAACCTATTTTACATAAAGGTCTTTTTAAGCTTTACAAATTAAAACCTTTATTTTAATTTGCAAGGGTTTCAGAGTATTTACTTGAAGAATTCTTATAGAAACAGATATACAACAATCGCTTTTTTCGTGTTAAGAAATGTTTTTTTCAGATCTGTATTGTATTGATTTGATGTCAATGCCAGAATCAGTATAAAACCCTAACAAACAAGATTTCGTGGAAGCGCTTTTTCATATTTTCCTAGCCAAAAGTGCACTTTTTTATATCAATCGGGATGCGGAAAAAATAATCTGTGAAACGCGTGATATTGTAAACGTTTTAGGATTATTGAGTGCTCCATAAAATCCATTGGAATATCAAACAGTAGGTAATAGAGTAAAACTTCCCATGGAAAAGCTTTTAACAAAATTATTTGTGAGAGATATTTTTTTAAATAAGATTTACTTGGGCGTCTGTCTTACTGCGTGAATGTAATAGTATAAATGTGTTTCTACAGTTATCTTGACATCTATTATTGTACTAAAAAAACATAAATAACTTTTGTTATAGACGTCGTATTATAATCTTTTGACATTAAAGACTTTCAAAAACAAATCATTCTTATTTCAAACTTAATTCAATTAATTAACAACAAATAACCTATCAAACTAAACTTTAATTTTTTTTTCTATAAATATATAATTTAGCTTGTATTTATGGAAAATACCTAGATTTTACCATATTATTTTACTTAGAACAAAGCCAAAAATTGGATTAAATAGCGACACAGCGAACTTCGGAAACCTTTCACACGTAAGCTGGTATGAGACGAGCTTTTAAGCTAAAATTATTAAGCTCAAGTTAAACCGCCGCCCGTACGCTTAAAATAAGCTCGCTGACGTAACACCTTAGAATTTATCGACGTTATACCTGAAAGATATGGAAAGTTGCTTTCCATACCGCCGTCAGGAAATCGGCGCATTAAGGGGATTTCAGTTTCATATGATAGGATTTTTTGTATGTCTGTCAATTTGTCCTAATGTATTTCCTAGGTTCATCTATGTTTGGAATATTATGGAGATCAAAGGACAAGCTGAATTCTCTTGCTAAAAATTTGTTCATCACAGCCCTAATCAGAGAGAGATGGAAGGACGGTAGTGAGGCCGTTGCCCTGTAGTTGGACAGAAATGGCAAGATCAAAAAAATTGTTTTTCCAGCCTCAAAGACACCTTTCTATATTAGTCGTGTAAAATTCAATAGTTTAAAAAAAACTAAAACTATGAGTATGGATGGATGTATAGTACTGTGATTTATTTAGATGCTTGTAATATAAAAGTAATAAAACTAATATCAAATAAGTTAATCGCATTTTTCCTTTGATGCTTACTTCAATATCGCTGTTCTTGGAAGAATGAGTAAGAAAATGTGATATGCAAAAGTTTAGTGGGACATAATTTAGGGCAAGAAGGAGAAGTAGCAAGTTTTCTAAAAATTCTGCATCTTCGTACCGGATGAAATTGCATATAAATTTTAATATGACTGTTGCTCTAGTCATTTCTAAGGATCAAATGTTTGAAATACATATATGAGATAATTATTTTGAATGTATTTGAACCGTATTGGTATCAGTAAAATATACTAGAAAATTACGGAGACAAGACAAGCAAAGCTGATCTATTTCATTATTCGTAAAAATTATATACAAATCCAAAAACAACATCAAATATCTCAAATACAATATCAATCGTACCAAAACACACCTATCTCCAAAACCGGGACAAAAGCAAGAAAACCGACTACCTTCAACAGCAGAGCTTCACTAAAACAACTAGTCGCCCCTCTAATTCCCGTTAAAAGCGAAAGTAGAGGCAGCAATAACAAATAGTTATCGTCGGAACTCACCTAATAGATACGACTGAAGAAAAATAAATTGCGTTGAGACTTCCGCCAAGAATTCTTGCAACAATTTTTAGTTATAGAGGATGTTTTCTTGGTTGTCTTGCCTTAAGAGTTTGTAGGGATTGTGTGCTTTTATTATTTATAGAGGTATTATTGTAAGGTATTATGACCAAATGATTAATTTGTAGAACGTACTTCTCTGAATATTGGCTGAACCTTGACGGGCTTTGGTAATAAATAACTTAGTACCTAAAAAAGTACCAGACGGTACAAAAAAGTACCTTCAATTGTTGGTAATATGTATTTCAAGTGTTATCTCAATTATCATTAAATTGTCGAGCTTATTGCAAAACGATTAAAGGAATCTGTAATCTAATTCAATCACAATTTGGAACCTAACATTGTATTTTATTCGGAGAATTTTACACTGACAATATCCATTACTAGGAAAAGCGCCAGTAAAATCCGATACAAAATTGAAATGTAATCATCAAATTGATAGTATAGAAAAAACTACGTACACTAGGACATTTTATTTAACCCGCGCACTGCTTTCTGATAAATGAACGGGGTTTGTGAGACCACTGGGTAGGAAATTGATATTTCACTCGAATCGTCGTGTCGAGGGAGTTTCTGTCTGGAAATTCATCCCACAGATAGGCAGACATTTCAAATTTTGTACAGATGTTTGTACTAATAATCATGTTGAATGAAGACTTTTGGTTTACATTATCCGACTGCCGAAATTGGAATTATTTGTCTAGAATGATTGGAAAGGCAACAAGGCAAAGATAAAACTAATCATTTTTATCAGACATTTTCTCTACTTTCATTATTTTTATACCTACACAAAAAGAAAACTAAAACCAAGTAAAATAACCATATAGGTATTATAATTTATTTCCTTACATGGTTTCCATTTGATTCTATTCTATCCAAAAATTTACATTTATATTGTGACAATGAAAGCGACATCAAAAGAGAAACGACTAAATTATATTCAAGAAAAAACAAGCGTATTTCAGAGTATTTCAGATACCTAGGTGGGAATTGTCGTACGCTAATTGTTTTTCTCAGAAGCGAGTCTAAGATTGGAAGAAGACATAAATTTGAAACCGCTTATTTGCTTGTACAAAGAAGAATTTATATTATTATGTAGATAAAACATTTACATGTTAATTCTTTCAAAGTATTTTACGCTATGTTGTGTATGTTATTTGAAATAATTTGGGGTTTTAAACCATCCTTTTCTGTGCTTTACCTTGGTACAAAGGGTGACTGTTAAATATAGACTTATAATAAATCCTAATCAAGCATTGAATACAAAATTCACTTCAAGCAAATGTTGTTTCAGCTAACCAATGCTAACACAGTAGAAATATCGTCCTAGCATGTAATAATATTTAAAAAGTAGTCTTTAAACACTAAAAAACAATTTAAGTAAAGCTATTTACCGTCTCTTAAAGGATAATGATGTAACTACTGAGCCAGAAAGCTATGAATATCGGAGAGGCTATATAAACATTGCAGAGATTTACGTCTAGGTCTTCTACGAGTAAGGAATGTCGTAAAAATAAGGAACTTAATACATTGCAGGGAGTTTAAAGCTCCATAAACCTCACAGTTACCAATGCAGCGTAAATATTTAAGCGAATCGTGCAACACTTCGGACGATTAAGATTTATTATTTTAGATTAAAAACTTCAAAAGATATTTTGTATACATTTTGTGTAAGCCAAACTCTTTTTCCCTTCCTATACAACCTTTAAATAAGTTTTAATCATCAAATTCTTATCATAAAACCGAGTTGCTTATTCAATAATGCGGCGATTATTGGAAAATTCTTTCGATGAAGCCCGAAGGCCTTTGAAAACGCCCCCATTTCGGGGATAAATTAAATATTAAGTAATGAACGGAACAAATAAATGAACCGCTCTCTCGAGAATTCCTTTCATGAACTCCTTTTAGGATGTCTAAGAGTTTTAATGAGACCCATTGAACCGCTTTTCAAACTCAAATAAAAAGATCACAAAAAATAACGAAGTTCGGGTTCGTACTAGAATTTGGGATACCCTTTGAAGGGACTAATTGTAAGTGTTTATTAAATTATTACAAATTCAGATGAGCTAAAATGTGTGAAAGATAATTTAGAAAACTACTTAAAATAATCATTTTGTATAGGTTACGTAAAAGCAGAAAACCATATCAGAAAAAAAATCTAAAACATAATTTGAGAGCTTAGTGACACGACGTGTCACAGAATAAACTGCATTTTTTTTCTATTCCAAATAAGTATTGTAAAAAAATCTTAGGTTAGGTACAAAACTCTTTTTTAAACTTATGTATATTTTTTAATCAATGTAATGTAAGGTAAGTAAGTACCTAGTGGATTAAAATATACCGCGAAAAAGAAATTTATGTAACTGAATATATTACGCAAAAAATGTGGTAAAAGCTCAGTCCATACCTAAACGAAACTTATTTATTTAAACTCCTTAATGCCGACGTCGGGTCCTTTCGACCACATTAAACTTAAACTGTTACAATATATTTCAATATAATTTATACAAGGTTTTATAAATTTGTGTCCCTAAGCAATTATATATAGAACACAATTTGCATATTTATTTAAAACTTAACGACACGTGACATCAAGTTTTATTGCAATTAACTTAACGGGCGCGTTATAAACCGTATGATTGCTTTACGATGCTGTAAAATCCGTGGTTTTACAGTTGTTCGAGTCCCCACGGTGCGACGTGAAACTTAGGCGAAGACTGTTTTCAAACTTTCATGTTTTTGTTCTACGTAAATGTAGAAGTTAATTACATATGTACCTATAGTGTTTGTACGTTATTTATTGATTAAATATTAGTCATAAAAAAAGCAATTATAATGGAATTAATATGCTTTAAAACTCAGATATTTTAATACATCTAGTAAAGTATACCTATTTATGCTTTATTGTCAATACTTAAATCTAATACAAGAACAAACGGTATATCTATAGTATATATGCAACAATAATGTATTTGTCTTGTACCAAAATCAAAATAATAAATAAAACTGCTTTGTGCACTATGAGACTGTAAGCCCTACAGAAAGACTATTTTAAGTTGGTATTATTTTTATTTCAGTCATAATGTTTAATCATTAAATTTAGCATACAAAATATTTAACATTATAAGGACACAAAACAGCATAAATCAATGAGCACAATATAAAGCAGTTATTTACATTTAATGTTTTGTTTTGTCCGTTTGTTTACATAGCGCGGTCTATCTATCAACGGCGTCCACGCGTGCCTAATTTATTACTTGTTTACTAGTCGTACACACAACTAATATCAACAACATAAAATCGTAAGTTTTCCAATAACAATTCGGTAAGAGTTGTCGGGTATTTTTGACCCATCCCATATATTTGAGTGTTGACAGTTAATATTGCGGTTTTTGTTCGCTGTTCTTTTTATGTATGAATGTAAGCTGTAGGTTCTTTTTTTTTGTGGTTTTATATGATGTTCATATTAATATAAAGATGTTTTCTCAACACAATAAAAAATACAAATTGATTCAACATTGAGTTAAAATTTCATTCAAAAAATCTTCCTATGCGGTGTTCTGTAGGATCATAAAAAATACAATCAAGCTAAGTTCCCAAAGCTTATATAAAATTTCAAAGTTCAAAGATAACCGCTTCCAATGAACGGTAAAAATCAAAACGCACAGAGACGCTGCATTGGAACTAAAGACAAAAAAAAATGAAAACGATTTTGCGAAATGGCCGATTTAACTTTTTCAATTAAGCGAATACGGCCCGCGCGGGTATATTTTGACCCAGATCCGGAGTCAGGCGGTTCTGTCCGGTTCGGACCGGCACAGTCCGGTACGCGCCGGTGCGTTGCCGAAATGAAAACCTTTTGATTGTGTTTTGTGGCACCACTCGCGTGGAATAATAAAGAAAAACAAAATTCTACTTCGAAAACGGTTTGATCGATAGTTCACTTTTATTTTCTACTTCCTTTTATATTTCACAGAATGTTTTTTTTTATAAATTCGAGTACAAATATTTGTATACATTTATAGAGCTGACATAGAGTTGTGTGTACTATGCTTTCGTAAACACGTGTCGTCTAGACTCTGCAGCTTCAATACACGTGTAGTAACAAGTTATTTAATGGTTTTAAAAAAGTTCAATAGACTTATAGTACAGTTAATAGTAAGGTATATTTTTACAAAAAAAAATTACCTAATCAATTAAAAAAAAGCTAAGGAAAACTTGAGATGGAAGTTACTTATTTTGATAAATTTCCTTCTCTTTACGTTTCACCAAAATAACATTTTAACATAATCACGAAAATATACTCAAGCTTATTTATCAACAAATGGAGTTATTGCGTCAACAAAACACTTTTTACAGAGTAGGCACCAAATTTTCCTATCTCAATAAAAAAAAGGTCACGGCGAAACGTCAATTCGTTTGGAACCTTCTTAGATCGAATTGTCTGGAAGTTACCTACACGACAATATATTTGCATGAGTTGACATAGCAATCTTCTTATATTTGAGCTTATCAACGCACAATTCTTCGTCATTCAAGCCTAAATTGTGTTTGGTATCTCTGGGGCTTCGCAAATAAGCTTGTGAATATCCAAAATTGTGCGTTTCGGTTCCACGAATTGGTATTTTTAGTATTGAATATTGCCGTTACGATAATATTGTGATTGGTGACAATATACTGTTTGTATATGTTTATTACCCAACTTGTATGTCCTTAGGTCTTTCAGCTACTATTAGATATATTTCAAGTTCTTTGCTAGGTATCTTAAGTGTCATCATAAAGAGAAAAGAACTAAAGAAATTTGTTCTTTTTTCATCTATATCTATACTTATAATAAATCTGTAGCGAGGTCAATTCTGTACATGAAATACATTTTCAAAATAACTATCAGGGGGTGATTAGTGATCGATACTGATGCCAAAAATGCAATCAGTAAAAATTTTGTCTGTCTGTCTGTATGTTCCTTATAGAAATAAAAACTACTCGACGGATTTTAACGAAACTAGGTACAATTATTTTTCATACTTCTGGGCAGGTTATAGTATACTTATCATCACGCTACAATCAATAGGAGCAGAGCAGTGAAGGGAAATGTTGGGAAAACGGGAGAAGTTACTCTAACCAGAGGTATGCTCGATAGATAACGTTCTACCCAAATAGCACTTTACACACAAAACTCATTGATAAGCTTCGTCATCCACGCGAACGAAGTTGCGGGCACAGCTAGTTTACATAATATTGTAGTTTTCGAAAACATGAAAACAATAACATTAGCATTGTGAAATGACCCTGAAGTTATGCTTTAATCAGATTTGTAACCTTGTGTTCCACAATATAGACTAAAAGCAACTAATAACTATAATTGTGAGGGGGAAGGGATAACTGTCAGTGTCAGCTGTTTGAGATTACATTTACTGCTGCACCGAAAGTGCTTACTTTAATCGATTTGAGTAAGCCAAATAACATAAGTCTGAAAGTTAGCTTACTTAAATCGATGGTAAGAAATCAGTGAAACAACTTAAGTTTAACAAATTTTAACAAAATTTAATTTCTTTTTTCCTAATGTGATTTGTAAAAAAACCATCTAAAGAGGTTATTCGATATTACAGTTCAGATATTAAATCAGTTGCCATGCCCAAGCAAAAATGTTTTTCTACTTAAACCAAGTTTCAGCTTCCAACAACTGACATAAACATCTGTGTCACAAATAAACATTAACTAAAAAAGGAAAGCTGAACAAAGTTTGAAATCATTTAATCAATAGAAATAACGAATAAACTAGTTCCATTATTTTAATATCCATGACATCAACATAACAATTCAATGGCTGTTTATAGTCCACAACATTAAATAAACAGGTTGACATCTAAATAATGAAATAACTAATACGTTTCGAACCGATTCAAACCCAATTCGGTAACCTTGTCCTAATTAAAGTTCCAATCAACTCGATGCCAGTAAAGTTGACACGCCAACTGACCAAATAGTCGGCCTGTGGCTGCAGCAAGTATGACGACCCTCAAGTAAAACCGAAGTCGGTCGAACTTAGCCGAGGGAGTCCGAAGTGGGCCCGAGCATCCGCGATCAATACCCCACACTGGCACCCGCGTTTCGCGTCAATTCCGGGGGCAAAAGTCACGCTTTCGGGATAGCCGTCGATTTCGGCCGGTCAGGGCCCGATCGAGTGCGTCCAGACCCTACTCCTGTCACTAACGAGCCGCTCTACCTACTTGTGCACTGTTAAGATTTTACAGTACTATCTTCGCTTGTATTCAAGAAATCGAAGAATTAATTGGTGTTTTACATTACCACTTATTTTTCTTGTTATTTATTTTCAACTGCATTTACAATAGTAGCAGAGTTGAGGAAATACTATGTAGACACTTAAGATTTTTTGCTGCGACAGTCCCATTCACAGTAAAGCTCCAATAAATTACGCACAACAAATATTGACTGCAACTAAACAGTTATTTATATTAAAAGGTACGGAATACAGAAAAATATCTTGATATATTTACAATACAAAAAGTGTAAACAAGCCAAGAGAACGAAGGCGGATGTACACAGAAATGCTGAGATAAAATTGTTGGTCCTTTTTGATAAATAGGTCACGAAAGCAATGTCAAGTAACGCCGTGTCGAGCGCTTCAAGACACTCCGTACGAACTCAAGACGTTTTTAGACCTTAAAAATAAACAAACACAACTTTTTCACACATTCCGACTTCAAATAATGCCTTTAAAAATATTTATAAAGTATCAAGATTAATATAATAAAAATCAGGAATAGTTTACAAAATGTTACTCGATGTAATAAATCCATAGCTGAGCTTGAATATTCGAGTTATTTCAGTATTGCGGAGTGCAGCACTGGTCTCGGTGCACTTGCGCGATAGTTTGTAATGTGCTGACGTTTTATAAGACCTTTTATCGTATTACTTAGCGGTAAATATAGCTCTATTGAGTGCTTTAAACAGGAAAGTATATAAAGTAATTGATTTGTCAAGATGTTATAAGGAAATGGGAGTTATTTCTTAGTTCATTTAAAACAGAACTTAGTAAGATACATAAAAAAAAACCTTAATTCAGTAATATAATACACTAACATAACATTGAAAACCAAGTCAGAAATGTAAAAGGGTATTTATCCAAACGATTACGTATCAAATCAGTAATGTGTTTCTTCAACCAATCTTATCAGAACATATTACATCGCTAAAGACGAACCAATACAATCAATTTCTCAGCTCGATTACAACTTTAATGTCACTCGATTCTCTCCAACTTTTTTTGCTATAAGTAGGTCACGGTCGAAACGTTTCGAAGGGAGTTGGAAAAAATACAGTCCTCCCCTTCGGCGGGGAACATCGCGAAATTAAAACGTCGCTGTAGGCAAAACTAGGGCTTTCACAGAATAAGGATGTCATTATCCCACCATACGAAACCCGAGAGGGAAAAAATGTATTTGTGTCGCAGTTGAAAAATTGGACGTTTTCCCGCTGTACCCTAATTGTCAAGATGGAATTAAATGATTGTTTCATTGCGAAAAGATTGGAATAATAATATTGACACCGCAGCAATTTGGAAGTCTTGAATGAGGATAAATATAGGAAGGATCAGTAAAAAAATATTTATAGAAGAGTTATTTGTCCACCGGTATACATTTTAGTATTATTTGTTTCTTACAGACCGATCATCACCAAAAATATTAGACGCCTGTCAAACCCTTAAGTCCGTCGATTTTTTGGTACCCTTTAAGTCAACCAATCGCATTTATATACGTCATATACATACATACATAACAGCATACTTTTAGAAATCACGGTAAGACTTTATAACACTTCAGGTTACAAATACCCATTTAAATCGTACAAACAGCTCTCAGAAATCAGCAAACTAGGATACGATTCTCAAGTCTCCTTTGCATGTCAAAAACGGTTTTGAAGGCGCATGACCTAGCTGAAGCGATGCATGTTAGACTGGACGTGTCCACTTAGACCGACTGGAGGCACACGTGTGGAAGTCTATAGATTAAGGGGGTTTATCTCCTCTCATGTTTACACTAAGAAAAATGTACCATGTTTGTCTTGAACTTGTTTTAAATCGTATGGACTATTGAAGACTAGAGAACATGTTCTAAAAAAAATTAGGTAGTGATATTTTCTGCAGGAATAAACATTTAAGACTATGAAGCAAGTACCAAAAATATTTTAAGTGTTGATTCTCTCAGTTCAAATAAACGTAAAATTTTTGTGAGAGGCTTTCGCAGTAAGTCTGTTATTGTATTTACTTAAAATGCTAACAAGAGGCATCTTGAGCAATAAATCACTCAAAATAATAATTACAATATTTTGGCCCAGTTAATTGTAAAATGATAGAATATTTGGAAATTTTACTTAACAGTGCGATTGGGTTTATAAAGATTTGAATATCGTTTCAAGATAAGTTTTGAATAATATTCAATTTATATAAAGCAAATGATACTGTGTCTAATACCCACCTGTTGAATTTTGAATAGTAGGACTCTTTCAAAAGATTATTATCTGTCTATGTAATTTTGTATTTTCGTATTAAGTTTTGCTTTAGTAAAAATCTAAAACTAGATACTGAAAGTGTCTACGTCAGTCTAACATAAACTGTAAAGTGTGTTTGTTCGTATATGTATCGGCTTGTAAAGGCATGACACCTAAATAACGCAATCTATCATAATGAAAAATTTACAAAACATAGACAAAAACTAAGAAGTCATGTTTTAATACACTAATGAAGATTTAAGCTGAGAAAGTTATAAGCAAAATTTGATAATACTACAAATTCGTGTTTACTTAATATTTTTTCTTTTCTATCACCGTAGTGGTCTCCTATTTTCTCAAGTGCCTAACCTAATACACACCTGACCTTTTTGGAGGACATCACCAATGAGTTGACCTTTATGTGAGTCCTTGTAGGGCAGCCCCGCCCGGTATTTCCACTTACCCCACTTATATTCCTTTTCTAATGCTATTATGCGAGTTTTTTCTTGGTTGTACGTAAAGTACAGTAAAATAGGTCATATTTTTTAATAATGCTAGTCATTTTAATGTCTTTTCTGTATAAGTTCTAAAAAAAAGAAATAAATTATTTAGGGGATATGTATCACATGATGCAGTATGTATTACATAGGAGATATGTAACACATAAGTTATTTTTTTTAAAAGAGTTTTAAAGTACTAACAGTATTTAGAAATATTAACTTTTTTTAGGTGAAAACATTTATCCGATTATGTTAAGTTATTCAATGAAGTGCTGTCAACCGTTACGACTAACCCTCAAGATGCGCCGTTAAAAATACAATAGCTATAAAATCTTACCACACGTGTATTGTATGCGCACGTAATTCTTTCAAGAGGATAGGCAGATGTAACATCCCTCTACCAAGGGTACTACCGATCTAAAATTACTCATTGTAGTATTATGCATCTAGTTAATAGAATTATGTTGCTGTTACTTTGGCTGTCTTGTAAAGATTGTAGCTATTTTTATTCGTATGTTACTTTGTTAGTACTTATCGTGGTTTAAGCAAGGATCTGCCTACCCATGTTTTAAAATCTGATGATTTCTGTCATATATTGTAGATATTACATGGATTTATGAAGTTTATTTTTTATTTTCCAATAACTTCGATACTCCTTACGATGTGTTAATAAAGTTCAGCATGTTCTACATCACCAAAAATCTCCCCAATCTTAACCCTAAAGCTGCAGAGCTAAAAATCGTTGCACCAAATCCACATCGGTTAAGGCGTAACAAAATTCTCACGGCGCATGCATCGTAAATTTACAGTACACCGGAGGGTAAGTTGTGTACTTTACTGCGGTAAGCTTTTACGATATGGCTTAAGTAATAAGCTCAGCTTAGCTTAGCTCCACGTGAGCGCTATAAAACTTTGTTTAAGTGTTATTGGGAGACGCGGTGACATGTTAATAGTGATGTCCTTGATTTTTTGTTGACGACTTATTTTGTATTTGGTGGTTGACGTTTGTAGATATTTATTGTGATTTTCATAAAAAATATGTGAGGTATTTGATTGATGGGTGCTATTTCAGTTATAAATATAAGGATAAGATCTAAGGAGGAAGTGATCTTGGATGTGGTAAATACTAAAAAGTATTTTAGATGAAAATCAAGATTAGGCCAGAATATTCATAAGAAAGAGTAAGTTTTAGTACCTATGTATTATTCTTTTATCGAAACATTCATGTGCCTTAAAAACTAGACCAAAACATAATGTATCGATAAATAAATCAACTACCTTCGCACATTACAATTAAAACTAAAATTAGATAATAACTCAACGATACTACAAAACAAAAGAGTAATTAATGTAAAGCCGCTTCAGCTTACAACTTGCTCCGCCCCCGCTGGCAGAACGTCGACCGCATAAATGCCTACACTATTTGATAACAGTTCCAAAAATAGCCGCCCTTTTCAATCATTAGCGTTTATTTGTAATTGTATTTGAATGTCTCGTTGAAAATAATTGTTACTTATTTCTGATTAATATTTTAGGAGAAACAATCTTTGATTGATAGAGATCAAAAAATATAATCCAGTAAATTTGTCAATGATAAAATTATTTATTTTATTGTTTTGTAATGATTTGACGAAGGCATGTCGCATTTGTACGACGAAAAATAATGCCGGCTTTTCTGATACAAGTAGTACCCAAAAATGGCTACAGCTAAAAGTTTCTCCACCCACTGCTCATTTAGTACGTAAAACAATATTAAAGCATTTACCCAATACATCAATGGACGCAAAAAATACTTGTCTAACAGGATAAGTACATCAAAAACTACAGAACAGTTACCAAATGAAATACCATCCACAAAGTTTATTCGGTTTGGTCGCGTGTCACTTTAGTCCGTGCACTTAAACGGGCTATCCGTGGCCTCAAGTGTACTCGCTTACTTGTAACTTGATATTGAACACTACGTACACTGCCGGCAAAGTTAAGTGGTAAAATCCTAAGGTTTTCGCGGTGTTCCAAACTAGTGTTGTGTTGTTTGATGGTGTTTTGTTTGATGTTCCTTTTTGGAGAATAAGATGAACTGATTGTTTATTTTGGGTATACAAAATTGTGCATTTATTTGTTACGTGTAGCTTTTGTTTCGTAGGCCAATTGGTCCTTTAAAATAAGTACCAAAAGATGGTAAAATATTATGACATCAGTAGTTTCAAGACATTATTAGAAATATAGATAAACTTGTATCTGCTAAGTCAACTATAATCTGTAGGCAATTGCAAAACACAGCTACGCTACTGTACATTTTACAGCGACTGCTACGCGCTACGTCATCACTGCTACGGGTTACAAGTTAGGCTCTACGCAATTATTTTCACTTGTATTGCAATATTTCATACAGTTATTAGTTAGTCTACATTTTATTAACTGGTCTAAGTATCTAGCCTTGTATTTATAAGGATTCAATTTTGTCTCGCCGATGGCAACGTTGACATCTCCGGCTTACATTTAAAGAGTTAAAGAACTTCTTTGATCTTACATATTCGAAATCCAATAGCATTCGTGTAATTTTGAAAGTAACGAATATGAAATGAAAATTACATGTACATCGATGTAATATCGAACACATGACAAATATTACAAAAATCAAAATAAAAAGTAATAAAATTTCATCCAGGTATTAGTCAGATGGATTTTTGAAAGTTGGATCATTGTCTCGAAAAGAAGAAGAAGAATAAAACAGTGTACAAATTACATGTGCTTTACAAAATTAGATAGGGAAACTGTCGCAACTCTTAGCAGCCATATCCAAGATGGAGAACAGCAGTGTACCAACGTTAAATAAAAACATTAAAACATCGTATAAAGTCTCAAAATTGTGTGTTATATGTTCGCGTGTGTGTATGAGTGTGTGTATGAGTGTATGTTGTTCATAAAATATAAATGAACACATTTAAATTCAGGATATCCATACCTCATTTAATAACAAGCCGTATAGCAGCCCTATAAATATTATCATAGGTCGTATTACGTATAATTTCCGCAGAATCCGATATTAATAAAATACGTGAGTGATTTTAGATAACAATAATTAATCTTCAATAATAGAGTTTGCTGAGTTGTTTGGTGCTCCTTTTGTTAAAACCATTTAATTACCGACTTGGTTTCGAAATGGAAATGTGATAGAATAATTCGTCTAATTAGTCGTTTTATAATACCTATTGTTTAATGTTATTCTATTTGTTTACTGTATTCTTAATATAAAATGCCAGTCTCTTCATTTGTTCATCAACAAATACATTTTACTCGTGAAGGTAGGATTTTTGTTATCATAACATAACATACATACCATCACGCCTGTATCCCCGAAGGGTTAGGCAGAGGTGTACCAATGTACACCCACAGTTCACCGGTATGTTCAGGTCCCATGTAATAGGGGGCGAGCCTATTGCCACTAACCGGGCACAAATCCAAACTCCGACCTGCTACTGAGAATTTCATAGAAAAACCCAATAACACTTTGGTCGACTTGGGAATCGAACCCAAGACCTCTAGCGTAGCAGTCGCGCTTAGAACCACTAGGCCAACGAGGCCGTCTAATGCATTTCATAATAATGTATTGTTGCAAAAAAATAATAATGTCGGGCCTGTTGGTCTAGTGGTTAGTGACCCTGAATGCTATACCGGAGGTCGTGGTTTCGATTCCTACCTAGGATTAATCTTTGTGTGATCAGCACGATCGTTTGTTCTGTGTCAGGGTGTAATTTATCTATAATATGTATGAATTTAGAAATATATAAGTACGTTTATCAGTTGTCTGGTTACCAAAACACAAGCTCTGCTCAGCTTGGGATCAGATAACCGTGTGTGAGATGTCCCGGAATATTATGTTATTCTTTATCATCACATGTGCTCTTTTTAACTAAAGGACTAAATGGATCTATCATCACATTTAAAATAGAAATAACTCCTAAATAGATTATTAAATCCTTCAAAGAAAAGCTCTGGTTTGAGATAAGTCGGTATGCAAAGGCAGCTGTTTAGTCGCTCCTTCATTCCTCAGTCTGCACTGATTAAACCGTAAAAGCTAGATAAGACAGCAAAAATCTAATTGCATCTCCTGCCAAGGTGTTACCTATTTCTTTGAGCTATTCGCTGCGAAGACTAGGTCTTTAAGCTTTGGTTAGCTTCTAGTGAATTAAATGTTTAATAAAATATAAAGGGCTTTGACTAATGTTCTTGATTGCTTCTTTTTTTTTTGTTTATAATCCGTTTCAATGGATTATGTGACTTGGGTTTTAAAAATGAAATGATTGTTATTCATTTGAAATAAAAACAATTGCAAAATTGCATAACAAAACATATATTATTTATTGTAAAATTATCAATCACGAATTCGTGGTCTTTCATAACATGCGTCAAATTTATTTCAAAATAAAAAAAATGGATATTGAATATGTTTTAAATAAACTATACTTAATTAAAAAAATAATTTAAATTAATTTACAAACGAGTACACAAACATTTTATACCTAAACAAAAAACATATCTATTAGTACCTAACTTGATGATAATGTATCACATTAGTGAACGCCGAAAAAAGAAAAAAAACAATGTATACATAGCATATGGAAGCAATTACACTATCTACAATTCACTTTGATCATTACGCGTACAAATGGGGCCAAGTTAATGGCTCACTTCATACTGCAGTATTAAATATTTTATATTCATTTCACTTACTGCTTCCAAGGAGTGGACGCCTCGAAAAATGTATAGTATACCTAGTTTCAGGAATAAGCAGTAATTTATTTAGTAGTACATCATTTTTCTTTTTATGTAGAAGTAACAGAGATTTTGAGTGTTCTATTAGAATTTGTAGTGTTTTAGCATTGTGCCAGAAAATTCTTACCAAATAATTTCAGTTCTTAATACCAAATACTTCTAAACTGATGTATTTTTTTTTTCTAAGGTAATATGGCCGGTACATTGAATTTTTAATATAATCTTATATAGCTTACAACGCTTACAACTCACAATTATAAACAGTACTCTCAATTAACACACCAAAAATAAAAATAAACTCCTTCAATATATCAATTCTCTAATTGATTCCAAATGTGCGTGAGATTTAGTTTAAATCGTAGCTGTAAAAGTGATCAAGTTAAACGCGCCTGCACTGTAATCGTTAATGTTAATGACCCTTTATCGTACAACTAACAGTTAATACGGCTAATGGCTTTTTAGTGTAATCTATAGTAATTAATATATTCTGTATTGTTTTTATCATACTTTTTCTCATCCTACTTTTCGTATCTGGGACATGTCGTGTAAAAAAGTTGCGACGTAATAATGGTGACAAGTGTCTACTTTTTTGCGGCAACTATCCTTTTTGTCATGAAAATCTGTTAGATGTTATTGTTTTTTAACTCTTATTAGTATTACATTAAGTGTTGTTTTTGTTTAATAGTACATAATTTAGCTAATTTACTAGTCTTAGCCAAATAAATAAAGTTACTTGGCTTAACAATATCGAAAAAACAACAATAAACCTTTACATAAATAAGTAGCGTGAACAATGTTTACAGTTCGAAAATTAAGTCATGCGATTAAATTGGTCAACCGAATAATTTATTGTAAAACGAGTTTTTAGAGTGTCGAAATCCGAAGCTCAAGCGTCCCTATTTTAACAACGGGTGTCTCTAAAATAAACAAAAGCCAAAAATCTTAACAGGCCCTTAGAAATTCTCCGCGATGCCCGAATTCTTGATTGACGGTGACAGTTCCACCCGCTCTTTCGAGAAACCACTTAATCCCGGCTGAAATAATGACTGAAACCCCTTACAGACGAAGACCGGATCGAAGCCGATTGTAAATAAGTCTTCAAAACACGCGGGTTTACTGTAAAACTGTTTATTGAGTAATTTATTTATTTGATCGTTAAGTAGGTGATTTTGTTTGTTTGTGTTCGAGATTTGTAAATAATATTGAATTAAGATTTATCTCGGAGTTTTATGAATGATAAAAGATGAATCATGTACGATTCAAAAAACAATATTGTGTCAACACATCCCCCTTGACTTTCCCCAAATATCATCTATTCCTGATCCAATTATTCGGAATCTCAAAATAACAACAAGTAACAATTTCGTTATAAAGCACGTCAGTATACATATAAACAGGACGTAAAGCGGAGTTGAAGAACTTTAAGCCTTCGAGCCTCGTACGCACGCAAAGTTGTTACTTTATTATTTTAAGTCGGGTTGTGTGACATACTGGCGCGGTGTGTGACAAACACGGCTGCTCCGACACGTGTGGATTAATGCGAGCCATTGTTGAAATTATTTGAAAATTACAACTTTAAGAATCCTGATCTTGGAAAATATTTAGATCGGAAATTGAGGTTGAATGATGAGTTTATTTATTTTAGTCTGCATTGAACAAGGCACTGTAAAGGGAATAAATACAGTGATTTAAAGAAGCTTACTAAAATCACAACTGTTGAATTTTCAGACATAAGTCACTACTACCGACCATTTAGTATCCAGAATATGTCATTTATATGCGACAACATAACAAGAGATGTTTTTTTTATACTAAGACATGCCTTTATATATCTTTAGGAAAATAGATTAGAAACAAAAACAGCATAAGCATGTTGGCAAACCTCTGACGCAGTATGTCGCCACAATAACATAATTAGACTGCAGTAATGAGCTAATGTCTCGAATATTCCTCGCGAAATTTGTTTTCAAAGCCATTACGGCTTACTGAGTGTCAGTTTGTCTCTACATAAACGCAACTCCTATGACAAATTGTGTCGTGGAATCGTGTCACCGATTGTTGAGCGATCGATACCTTTTGAGGGTATTTTGTTCCTTGTAATAGAAAATTATGGACGAATTATGGTTCTGGATTTTATTTATTGAATGTAAGTTAGAATAATGTTACTAGTAATATTCCGGTTTTTGATGTAGTGTAGTTTAAATATAATAAACATGACGAAAAACGACAGTGGGATGACATAATATTTTGGAGTACACATTTTGTTAAAAAAAACGTAGACAAAACGTACACAAGGTCCTTAAATTATTATTGTGACGCTAAATTTAATTGGTAAAATGTTTACAAACATGACTTGTAGTGAAACACGAATACATAACTCCATATAATATTCGTCCTTTCATTATTAATACGCAGTCCAGTAGACCCAGTGTTGAGAAATTCGATACGGCTTGCTTCATAACGATTAATTATGAACCAAGAGTACTTATACAGTTGTGTTCGTGCATGTGCTTTAGTAGGGCACACGTTTTGGGAGTAGCCCGTATAGCATTGTTCGTCGGCGGCAATTGTCGTCCATAATTTTGAATTATCACGTTATGAGATGGACCGGAAAGGACCGCAGATGACCGAAAATTTTGAGAGATCGGACTAATTTAAATAACAAAAGTTGTACCTACGACTAAGTATAATTTTAGAATTAATTGATAAAATTTACATATGTTTAGCTGATTAAGTGCTTAAATATAAGGAGAGAAAAGTGGGAAATAATAAACTTGATCATAGAAACAACAAACTTAATTTAGCTTAAAATAGTGACACATTTTTCGAACAAGCGCCCAGAGCGAGATTTTAATTCGGACAACCGGCTGTCCAGCGTTATCGCCGTCCAACTGTTTGAACAAAAAAAAAACTAGTAAATTCTGGGCGAATTCGGGATACAGAAACACGAGTAGCATTAGTGAGGGGACGTTTTGGACATGCGGCGTTACGTCCGGACAGTTTTGATAAACGCCCATAGCGGCTTGTTCGGGGATTTTTAAAATATACATGTCGCGATGAAATCTTACTTTCTTTTCTAGTGTAAGATAAGAATAGGGAAAATGTAGCGTGTTAGATGTCTAAATATGGAACATTTTGTGATGTTATATAAGTAGCTTTATATATACTTATATACTATATAAGTAGCTTTATACAGATATTTAACGATTTAGACACCCAAAAGGGTTTTCTTTCTTTTCCAAGTATCTTAATAGAATAAACTAGTTCTGTGTTTAGTAGTGTTAATCACAATTTAAGGCAGAATCATACTCATTAATGTGTTATGAATCTGTTGGCATTCTGACGCTATTCTTCAGTTAACTGCATCATTAATCGTCGTCAGAACGAAATAAACGTTGATACAAATAAGGCAATTTTTTTGTTATTCCTCGTTTCTATATTAACTGTAAACGTAAAGCGTCGATTGACACAAGTATAAACAGACCCAATTTCGAACAAGGTCTGCGTTGAATACGCCTTGCTTCGGCCCATTACTCTTAATCAATGCCGCAACAATAGTTCAGATTTAGAGGTGTTATCCTAACAGAATGAGAAGAACATTTATTTCTTTAAGACGCTTGGGAAGGAACGACTCCTTAATTCGACAGTGTTATATCGAAGCTTGGATACATGCGAGAATTTTAAATGTTAACGCTCTCATTCCTCTACAGGAGAATCAAACAGTTACTAAATTTATTTCTAACTAACATGCTACGTGCATCATATTAGAAATTAATACCTAGTAAGTGATCATTTTGCCAAAAATACTGATAAAATATAAGCAAAAAATATCTATAGCTGTGCCTAAAGTTTACAAGAAAATGTCTAGAGAACTTCAGAAACAAAATCTTGCTACAACTTTGAAAAGAGAACATGTAGAGAGGATGCGACTCAAAGTTTTCGAAATACAAAAACAAAAGAAATACGTCTGAGCTAAGCAAGTAACATGCAAAGAGGTTATGTACTTATTGATCCCAAGTTTAAGCTGATGCACTCATGAATGCGTGTAAAGCACTCACATTTGTAACTGTCACCACGATTGGTCATCATACATTTTTTGTCCAGTCGTGTCACTTCTTTATACGGATTATAGGCTTTCGAACTTTACATAATTCATGTACTAATATGGAAGGGTTTGTCATACAATTAATGGCCTCGTGAGGTTTTTACTTATGTAATTTTTATGCAAGGCCCTTCACAAGCGACCTGATTGAGTGCATCATTTTAGGAGTTTGTTTCGTAACTGGATTCGTGTTTATTTATTTTCTGATGCATGTCTTTTGCAGGTATTTGCAGGTAATTTAAAAGTAAAACTTGGAACAATCTAAGAGCTAGGTGTATTTAATCAAGTATTGATGTCTAGCAACACTGCTGTATTTTATTTACATTGTATCACATCATTGGAAAACTTTATTAATCTTTCACAAAAAAATAAAAATGTAGAGCTTACACTTAGCGCGCCAAAATGGCGTCCATTTTGTCGCGTCCCAAATCCCTCTAGTTCAAGCATGTGTTATCGTCTCAATGCAAGGGCTAGCAGCCGTGATTGACAGCACACGCGTTGCCCCGGCTAATCTCTAGTGTCACAGCCAAGAGATTACTAACAACAGACAACCCTACGACGATGACCATTTAAACAAGACCTCATGATCCATTTTATCCCGTACCAAAACAGGATCAAATACAACAAATAGTTCGACGGCCCCTATTAATAAAGTCGAATGTACGTTTTTGGCGATTTCGACTTTTTTGCATATTCGTGTACAATTTTAATTAATCTTTATGATGCACGAATCAAAATTTAATAATATTGTATAATTACAAAGTTTTCAATTGAAATATTGTAGGATATTACTCCACTTACCGCGCAAAAATGTCGGTAATTCTATTACTACTTTGTTAAAGGCGGGGCGCGGGGCAGGGAAACCGTCGGTTCGGGCAGTACCGCTCTTGTTAACGGTGAACGCACGTTTGAGTGGCTTGAAATTTTTCGCGATAAATATTACTAGTTTTAATCTATTGTGTGTTTTTTAATTTAAAATATAATATAAATGTCGGACCGATCGAAACGTATATTAGGCCTTATTCAAAATTCGCCTCCCAGGCCCCCTAAAAAAAGGAAGCTTCAGCTAGATTGCATCAGTAAAGAAGATAATACAGTTAAAAAGTAAAAATAAAATATTTTATATCTTTCAATGTGCTGTTATTATACATAGAGTATTATTTTTAGTTAAATTATTGGCTATATGGCTTTTTATTCATTAAAATATATTGTTCCAATTAATAAAGTCGATTAAGGTACTTACGACATAGCTATCCCAAAATACTATTCGAATCTTCATTTAGAAATGTAGGAAGCGTCATATCCAACATCGGCCGACAAGAACATTTCCAAATAAAATTGTCGAATGTGTCACTACCGACACGGAATCATAAATCGGCACCGTTAAAAATAGACAGTTGTGACTTTTCTTTAAATGTATGATATATTCAGAATTATGGCATAGGCATAATTATTAGGCATTAGCAATTAAAAATGTATTCCAAATTTCAGATCTCTGAGTCACTTACTTTTTAAGATATAATTAAATTAAACTTAAAAACGCTCTATTCAAAAGTTTCAAAAATGTAGATCCTACTTTATTAATAGGGGCCGTCGAGTTGCATGTAACGGAGCTCAACTGTGATCGGTCAAACAAATGAACCTTGTATCTTATGCAAGTTTAAATAGATCTTGTTCGTCCTAACTAATTTAGAATCTAGGTTGTTGTTTACCCATTGTAATATAAATCGATATTTTGGATTGTAAGTTGATCAGTTCGAAGCTGATAATTACCATCGAATTATGAACATTATTTCGTCGATAGAAATAATTATTCGAACTAATTATTTTGTATCAGTTTCGCGTGTTGGTAGTTCATTAATTAAAGTTATATTGGACTAACTGAAATTTATGAACTGAAATATGTTACTATATATTGTAACACGTTTGTATTTGATTTGTGTAGGTGTATATTTAGAAGCGTTGAATTGAAATGTAATAAGCTCCATCGAGCTCTGTTTCATAGTTTTTGTTTTTATGCCAAATCACAAACACTGAAAAGGTTGTAGAAATCCAAAATAATATTACTGTAAAATAAAGTATTCGTTACTCACAATGAATGTGATATACACGAATGTGAAATAGGTACCCCAAAATGTATAATTCAGCTACTCGTCAACAGATGGCGCTACGCGTCTCAATCCAGTTAAAGTGAAAATTAAATTGCTCTATATAAATTGAAATGAGTTCTGTTCACTAAAACTTTTTCTACATGTATTCAAGTAATACTCAAAGAGACTTAGTTTTCAAAGAGTAATTTCTCGACAGTCAGTAGGGGCAGACGCGTGACCGATACCCGAAGTCTTTCATTCATACTTTTTTGTTCGTCCAACCCAATTTAATTCTTATACCCGAGTATAATCGTCAAAGAAGCCGTTCGGACGAACTAAAGACGTTAGTGCACTCGAAAAAAGTCGTTTACAGTTACGTTTATAGTGTTATGATGCGTTTATTAATATTATGGCTCTTTTTGTGGGAATTCTATCTACGTGAAGTGAAAATTGGGATATTTTTTTCGTTTTATCGTCGTTTCGAATTGTGTAATGTTATTTGGGATTTTACTGTTGCGTAACTTGTGTTGTTAATGTGGGCAGTGGTATTGTAGTTTTTTGTTCACAATCGGAATATGGGAAAAGGTAAAGATATAAAAATAATGTGATATCTTGACACGGGACCGGTTTAAAGTAACAGCCAACGACCTAATGGGAAAAAGGCTCGATCAACACCTCAAGAGGCTCTTGTAAGGCGGCTGGGTCAAGGGTTTGATGCTGGGAGCGGTAATCCTCGACACGACACGCAACTTCTTAGATGTCTTTCTAGAGTTCATTTACTTGTTACATTCTCAAGGAAGGTAAACTTGCACAAAAACAGACAAATTAATGAACTCTACAATTCAAGTAAAGAATGAGTAAGTAATGATTCTATTATAGCCACAAAAAAGTCCCTTATGTTCAAATTCCATCTATTTGCATGCCAGACAGATAGGCATTACTCCATAATACAAACAGGGCCAGCCTTTAGAATTGAAAAAAAGATTTGACAATAATTCTATGCCGGGAACGACGCACGCCTAATAAGCTCAATAGGCACTTCGTGACGAAAAACACTTATATTTCCATATACGTTTTTACATCGAACGATTTTATTATGAATGTAGAACGGAGTGCCGTATGGTAATGAGTTATCCATTCATAGAGTCTATTGTCACGGAAAATTGAAAAATAGTAGAGTACGCTTATATGCCATTCATATATTCATAGAAACATATGTAGTTCCCACCGAGGTGTGAACATGACATTATCTTAGTTTTACTTCCTTAAGAATTTACATGTTCCCAGCTCCACCTGATTCCTGAATAAGGAAACTAAGTTTTGGATGGTGTAATAAATATTCAATTTCAAGAAAGCTCTGAACTAAGAGGCTTTAGTAAGATAAATGAAACATAAACGTAGTTTAACTATTGATAAATGGACGAAATTCAAGAAACTGGATCACACATTCGAGTCCTCGATTTATGCCCAAACTAATTCAATTAAGCCTTATTGAATTAATCTGTGCGCTTGTTGAAAAGCAACCCGTCTTTAACTTTGTAGATATTGTGCCACCCAGGTGTCATTACCATCACTGTGACGCCCGAATCATTTTAAGCCACCCACGAAATCATTGTCACCAAATACATTATCGTAAAGGATAAGTTGACAGGCTGCCTTACCAAATATGTATGCCTTTTTATTTTAAAACATCCTGTTTTCATATTACATAAGGAGGTAAGCATCAGTTACATCCAACCAAAGTTTTGAATCCAGCCATTTGATATCCATTTACTTAGTATTTATTATTTAAATTTAAGGCAGCTTGAGCTAAGTGAAAAGCTGAATTATCATAACACAAAACTGGGAATTTACATTAATGTTTTTGTTTGGTATCTATCTACCTCTAGTTTTCTACGTAATTTTTGGTTAGATATAAATTTGAATAAGCCAAGGATTTCAGTTGGCATCAAGTCCTGCATACTTCAAACATACCTTTTAACCTACTTACATTTTTACAGAAATATGGCCGACCACTGAAACATCAATCGGTTTGAAGCTGTCCTTAAGTCTCTTGCTATCTCTGTCATTTTAAGGTGTAAAGTAGCGACAGAACGATATTTAGGATCATCTTAAAGTTAATTGGAGCAGATAAGTTTCTTCTGTAAATATAAAAAAATAAGCTACTTATTATTTGCTGTGTTTGTAGTGAATTCGAAAGAGCTTTATTGGTTTTAATTGAGTTAACTAGGTGTCGTATTATAACAGTCCCATCAATCAGTTGCTGTTGGACATGCAATAACTTATGTGTAATTTGTTCAATTATAGCATGTTACTCGACGTTTTCGTGATGTATAATAAATTTATGGTGTTTTTGAACTTGTTTGTTTAAACCTATTTACTCCATACCTTTGTGTTCCTTTGTGCTTTTGTGAAGATCGTCTATTTACGATATTGAAGTAATGGTGGCATTGGCGGCATCGGCCCAAATCAAAGGTGCTGAATACGCATTTAATTAGTCAACGATTTATCTGTAAAGCTCCTCTAATGAATTTCCAAGATGGAGGATAATCCTACTTGATAATTACAGCCCTGGGAATTCGGAAATCGAGAATTTAACGAACTAGTTGAAATTATCGCACACAGCCATTGGTAATTGGCTGGAGATAGAACAGCATATGTTTAGCGTTAATGAATTCATTATGTCGGGTAATTGGGCATGCTGAAATAACAACAGCTGTATATATAGGTACCAGATGTGCGAAGCTCCTTTGAATTAAAAACTTTAATTTAAATAAAAGATTTTTTGTCTGTAATAAAATACAAAGAGTTTTGTTTTAATTTTACAAAGTTGTTGCATTTTTCTTCAGTCTCCTACAGAAGTTAGGTAGACTCGGTTTTATTTTTTTAAACAACTGCTTTAAAATGCGAATTTACAATCATAAGCCCATTTCTGTTAAAGGTTGTGATCTATGCAAAAATAACAAATAGGGTAAATATTTATCACAGAAGATGGGTTAGCGACTTTTACAGCCTGTCTAGACGATACCAATACAAAAAAGTAAAATATCAAATTCTTATTTCAAACATAAAAATATAAAACGTAAACCAAAATCGATCCCTTTTCAAACCAATTGGTCTTAAGTTTACGATCGCGGTAAAAGCATCAAACAATGAGCGAAAGCATTGTATTTTTACTGCATTTTAACTTTGATCGTTTACCTTACATAACTCTTTTATTGGCTCCCATAAAAATTGTGTATCTTTTTTATTTCCACCGCATCGAATATCATTATCATTGAATGAAATCATTTGTTTCCCCAAATAGCTTTTTAATAGCACTCCACAGTTGGAAGTGCCTATTGACTTTTGGCAAACGTATTATCAGGAAGAAGTATCTTAATAAGTCTTCGGAGCTTCAACTTAACAGTTATTGAAAACAGTCGATGCCAAAATAATTAAGGCCAACCTATAATAAGCTTAAAACTTTCTTCGTGTTGTAGCTTTTGGTTGAAATTTTGAGGTTAAGGAAATATTCACATTGCTTGTTTACCCAAAATCATGCGTATCATTTAGATTTCTTAAAACTGTTTGATATGTACTTTCTTAAAGCTTCTCTTTAGGTATATAATAAGAAAATTAATAAGCGGTCACAATAAACAGAATAGACTTTTTAGAAGGTTTAATATCAGCCTAGACCAAGAACTTTTGTGGTAATAGCAGGCAATTAGGGTGCAATGTTTTTGTTTCTGATGACATTGTGTTTTCTGGGAAGTTTGTTGTTTGTATAACACACGTGGGAGTCCCGGCTGTGTTGTCTTTTGCTTGTCGTTTGGATGCATACGGCGACCCCGGGTTAAATTAACCGGAAACTTAAGGGAAATAGTTGAGATTCGGCTCAGGTACCTTGCCTTACGAAGTTTTACATACCCTGGGAATAAGGTTTGGATCGAAAACTTGTTTAGTCCAATGTTTTTCATTTATATTTCGTGTTGTTTGACAAGTCAGTGTTTTATTAAGTTTACCTGAAATTCGACGCCGAAACTAACATTTTAGAATAATTACAAAGTTACGAGCTTAAGTTGAGTGAAAATTCATTATTGTATAAATATTAAATGCCCAAATTATTCAGTGTGAAGAGAAAAGTGTATTTAATCGTAAACTTGCGGACGAAGATTAGATTAGTTGTTAATATTAAATTCTTTTTGAAAACAATGATAATGCTAAACTCATTATTCCTTTAGTATTTATTCACGCTACTGAAATAAAACTACATTTAACAGTGTATTGTTTTCAACCAGCTACTCGCAACTTCATTTAAATTCATGTAATTTATATCACGCATTACAACTGAGCCACACATTAATAAAGATGAAGTCGATTCTTAATACCATTAACGATGGGAGAAACAAATCGGATTGCCGGTAGCAGACAATGTAATCGATAAAGATGCATCCAATTTAAAACAGGAAAGTAAACAACAAAAGCCGGATGATGATGCAGTTTTACACGCGACACATTCAAACAAGAACCTGTCCCGTAGAGATGACAAAACGAAAACAAAATAGGAATAAGAATAGAAGAGATGTAAATTACGTAAAAACTGAATACAAACGGGCGGGTCCAACTATCTTTTGATAGTATAATGGGGACGTTCGTGCCGCGGATGAAGTTGAACGGATCGCGCGGGTGGTCCACTGCGGTTGGACTATTTAAATATTACTTTTTTATTATTTGCCAGCACTATTTGGTGATTTATGTGTGTTTAACACGAAGGTGTTTGGGTAACATGAGTGTGATTTGTTTGCTCTTTATTGGCTATCGATTTCAATGGGCCAAAGAAAATATTTCTCATTTTTTTTGGGTTTTGGATGAGTTATCGCCCTCAATTCTTAATGAAATTACGTGAGCTAGTAAATGTTGGGATTTAATTTATGGTATGGGTTTATCGACTTATAATATATCCAAAAATTAAGTTAATATTTTCTTAAGTGATGGACTTATAAATGGAGGACATTTGTGTCGATAAGTATAGAACTCGGATTTACAAATTACATTTCGTGTAATACGAAAACTTTTTTCGTGCAGGTTTAAAAGAAAGATTATGTAAATAAATGAACGAAGCCCAATATTTTTAAGCATTTTTCTCTGAAAAGCTTTGCAGCTACAAATTTATTGAAACAACGGTAAAATCAGCTTTAATACCAACGTTAAAATTCATTATTAGCGCATAAAGCTCATGTACTCAGGATATACTCAAAATAGAACAAGGTTAATCGTTTATATCGATAATGTTTTCATTAACTGTGCATTCCATGAACAATGCATTTTCGTCTAAAGTATCGACAACTTTACATTTTGCAGTGTTTATCTTGTACAATATTGCACAACCTTATTAGCATAGATACATAAAGAAGACTCACTTAGTTTTAATAAATTCAACATTAAGCTACTGTTTGCTTACAAATTGATCGTGATAAAAGCGCTCTCATAAGTCATAACATTATAATGTCGTGCATCAAGCAATTCTTTCATTAAATCAATTACTGTCCAAGCATTCTTCAAATAATTTCCAATGATTTCACAACAAGCCATCCTGTTTGTTCCATCGTTTGCCCTTTCGTCTTAATTGGACAAATCATTACCAATTTAACTGGTGCGTGCTCATATCTTAACAAAATAAAGCTGTTGACTCAACGGTCGTTAGCAGTTATCGTGGATTTAATATCGTTCCGAAGTAGCTTCTGCATTTGTACTGCATTTGTATCGTGCTTAACTTTATTTTAGTTTGTGTTTAGAATTTGTTTATATAAACATAAATTTGTACCCAATGTAGTTAGTTGATGTCTGTCTTATTAGATTTAAGAATTTTGTTTTCTTGTGAAGTAATAATAGGAATTCGTTTTGTTTAAATTATTTTCACTTTATTTCACACATCTTAGTAAAGTTTTAAGGGCTAATTTGATTTGATTGCTAATTTTAATTGAGTTTTTGAACGTTTATTAATTTCTAGAGTATGATTATGTTGACATTAGTTTTACTTGTTTTTATCTGCAAGTCTATTTCCACTCATGTTTACTTTTATTTTTTTTGGGAACATTATACGATCGTCTTTTTCTCGTCCTTATATTATTTCTTAAATGATTAGGTTCACAACTTTCAGCTTTACTAATATTATGTTAAGTTATGAAATTCTCACTTGAAGATGTGCCCTAAGCACAAAACAAACTTCAAAGTTTTGTAGTCGAATACTACAACAGTTTAAACTCAATGTTTACTGGATAAATGGAGAAGAATTTCCCTAGCTATGCGAGGAATTCAAAATAATCTTATGTGAAATAATTTAGAACATTTTAATATTACGTGACCAAAGTCACCGCATAGCCGCTGAAAATGATGAAATGCCGCAACGCACGTCCCATTACACGCGAATAAAGCCAACGCTAACCGCAGCCCGAACGAGGCAATTTACGAATTTCCGCCCAATTCAGCATTAACAAGAACCAAACATAACCAAAACACAAACTTACGTTGATCGAAGAAGCAGCGGTCCAAACCATTCATAACGTTGTAAACAACCTCATAGTGCACTCAAAACACAAATTTTATGCGTTTACGTTCACAGCTAGCACTTGTGACGTCACACTCAAAACAAATCACAACGTATTCGTTCCCACTACGGTTAACACAACGTCGGGGCGGGTTCGGTTAAGGGTGAGTTTATAGGACGTGTGGCCCATGCGGCGGTCGGCGCGCGACTGGTGTGCGCGGCGCAAGGAGCAAGGGGCGCGGGGTGGGGGGCCGGGCGGGAGGGGGTGCGTGCGTTCGGAATTCACTTCCCACGTGCTAGCCACCCGTCCTTTTCTTGCGGGACGGGTTAGCTTTTTAAAAGCGGCGAAGCAGGGCCCGTCGACGCATCGATACGGCCGGAGGCGACGCGACGTTTAGCTGTAACCTTGTTTATATGCACTGCAGCTAATAATAACGCGAATAGCACTCGAACTGAGCGTTTGTTGTTATTTTTTTATATGCACTAAGTAACATTGTGCGTTAGTTGAGTGGCCAGTAAAGTTTGTTTATCGAGTTTCCGATACTCTTGTTCCGTTTTGGTATTTCCTGTTTGGTGTTGAGTGTTTTTCGATCGACGATCTTTTTCTTTTTTAATAACCGATTTAGCTTTTACTTTTTAATCTTTTTGGTTCATAAATATTTCTGTATACATTTTAATGCGTTTCTTCACTAATCTGTCATGTTAATGGTTAGTAAATGTTTGAGACAGAATGTAAAGATAATTTCTATCGTTAAAATATGTGGAGCGGTTACTAAGAATGGTGGGATCATACCGTAAAAATTCTTAGATAACCAGTAAGCCGGTACAAAAAGAGGTAATTTTTAATTTTGAACTTTAGGTTCTGTAATAATTTACACTGTATTACAAATAAAAATTCAACGAAGTAAAACATTTGTAATAAGTAAAAAATGAAACACTGTATTTTGAGTGTCAGGAAAATGTAGCTTTATGTTATAGAATATAAAAACAAACTTAAATGTAATGAATCCAATAAAAGGCAAAAAAGTATACAACAAACCCTTTTCGACTCTACATATTTTTATTCCCTATTTAATACACATTTACTTTTAATTCAATTATATGGCAGCACACTGATTGCAGTAGTACTAACTTACTAAGGTAACCCATTGCAGTAAACTTCACGCGTGGGCGGCTGATATATTTCCAAGTTTAAAAATTCCGAGATCAGTATTAAGATTTGTGTAACCCTAAAATAGTTAATGCATTTCTTAGAGCTGTTCTGGTGGGCTACCTTATCGACTTGTCATTCAACGGGAGTTTTTAGTTTTTTTACTATTTAGTACGAACTGGCGAGCGATGAAAGGGCTGACATTGACAGGTTAAGGGTAAAATAGATGATGGATTTGGATGCGTTGTGCATGTTAATGAAATGACTTATTCTTGTCTAAGAGCTTTTTGTATGAAGATGTTTATGGGTTTGTGCTTGAGTAAGTTTTTGTACTATGTATGAGTTTATCCATCGTAGAATATTCGTAGTGTAGAGTTCATCATTTGGAGTCAATTTCCGACCAACTCTACAAAAAAAATTGTTTCCACGTATACTTACCTATGCGTTGTAAAAGAAATATACTCTTCGATCTTTAAAATAAATAGCTGCCTAGTAAAAATAGAAAACAGATATTTAAAATTAGTCTTAAGAGAAAATATATCTAAACAGCTGGCTTAAAGCCGTAGGTCATGACAAAAGGTATTGAAATAGACTAACCGACCTGAGTCTGCGTCACTGAGCTGTCTAACCTCAAGGTTAGACAGACATTGTAGGCAGTTCCGAAACTAGATTATATTTTTTCAGATACAAAACATGTAAGGGATCCTCTTTAGATTCATATCTTAAACCTAAATATCTTGAGAGTCTAAATTTTTTAGACGGAATACATTTATTAGAAGATAGGTACATACACTGTCTGAGAATATAATCGACTCGAGAATAAATGATTTAATTCGATGCGTGAAACATCATCAAATATTAAGAACGTTTAAAAGATAATATCTACAACACACTACATAACTGTAATTATATGCAATGTTTAATGTATAAATCGTATAAAAAGTCAAAAGTGCAAACAACTTTTTACTTAAACAAAGCACTCACTAAAAGGTACAACAGCTGATACAAAGTTAAAAACGTCTCAAGTTATGATTTAAAAGCAAACAAAAAAGTTCATTTACATTTATATTTAAAATGAAAAAACTTACATACCTATCCTTCAAAATAAATGTTTGTTTATAAAATTAAAATAAATTTAAATTTTATTTTATTAATGAAATTTTAAAATTTGAATGCTCAAGAAAAACAAAACACGACTAATGAAATGGAAACGTTTTAGATTTTAATCTGAACTTTGGTGAAAGTTTACTCTAAATATAATTAGTATGAGCAATAAGTAAACACTTTATGACTATATTTGACTAGTGGCTAACCAAATTGTTTTAGACGGTATTCTATTACAGATTATTAATAATGTATGCCTTAAATTAATAATGCCTTCGTTTTTAAGTATATTTAAAAGTTATGTCTGATTCTTCTATTCTGACTGCCTCGTTGGCCTACTGGCGCTAAGCGCGACTGCTACGCTAGAGGTCTTGGGTTCGATTCCCAAGTTGACCAAGGTGTTATTGGGTTTTTCTATGAAATTCTCAGTAGCAGGTCGGAGTTTGGATTTGTGCCCGGTTAGTGGCAATGGGCTCGCCCCCTATTACATGGGACCTAAATATACTGGCGAACTGTGGGTGTACATTGGTACACCTCTGCCTAACCCTTCGGGGATACAGGCGTGATGGTATGTTATGTATGTTATGTTATGCTGTATCTCTAATAATTAGTTACATAGAAAAACTCTGTGAATAAAGATGACATATTAAGTGTAAAATAGTTTTTCATTAACCATTTATTCACTCAGCAATACATCTGTTTGTGTAATACAGTACAGAACTAAAGTTAGCTAACATCTTAACCGTCTAACGCTGTTTTAAATAAATTCAATTCTCAACCCTTTAATCATTAGCCATAAACGTCCTTTTAGTGTTTATTTATTCTATTACACGGAGTGGTAATGTATTTTCCACTCAACGAGTAATCCTAATGGGTGCCTCAGTTGTACCCACGCGCGGTTTTAATTGAATCAAGTTTATA
Source organism: Autographa pulchrina (assembly GCA_905475315.1). Lineage (NCBI taxonomy): Eukaryota > Metazoa > Arthropoda > Insecta > Lepidoptera > Noctuidae > Autographa > Autographa pulchrina. The sequence continues at coordinate 11,123,615 of FR997771.1, read as the reverse complement.
GAACTTCTGAGCATATTATATTGTCATGTCTTTATCTCTTGGGATCTGAATCCCAAACTGTGCTAACTAAGTAATAATTCATGTTAAATCTTCGTAGTGTGAAAGTAATTTCGGTATTAAACCTCATTGATGGTTTGACAGATTAAACTTGAGTACAATAATTTCGTCGACTACAATGTACTTTTTGCGATGTTCATATTTGAGTTTTAAATATCTTTATTTGCCAAAAAAATGTGGTACAACAGTAGGAATATTAGGTACCTACATACCGAAACACACATTTTGCTAAGTTTAATTAGCATGCAGATTTTAGAACTAATTACGAGTTAACAATATTATTTGTAAGTAGTATCACAAGTTGACATAAATAAGATTTCAAACGTAAACATAAATAATGAGAATAACAATTATTTTATTGACATAACATTCTCAATAATGCCCTTGGTAGCGTATGACATTCGAACTCTTTAAAAAGACAACCAGAAACAAACTACATGACATTCTCCGTTTATCTAATGCGTAGTGACTAAGCGTCAGGATGTTTTTTCTTGTTTTTGTTTTCGAGATATAAATAGAAACGAGTTTTGTTTGACACACCGAATATGTTGCTTGTCTATGTGAAAAAAAACTGTTGAGTAAATGTACATACAAGGATTCTACACTTTGATATTTGGAAACTTACAGTGTGTTGCTAATTCTAGTCTAGAGGTATTTTAGTTTGGGTATCGTAAAAAGCGACTAAAAACTATTTCTTACGGTCATTTCTAGCAAGACCCTTGCATCTCTAAGTAAGCGTATAAAAACTTATTACAGAATTATATAAAAAAAAAAAACGAAAAAAAAAGCTATTGCTCCTTATTACCTAATTAGGAATACACATAAAACGATACCGCATAATAATATCATCGGAACATTTATTGGCTACACGTAATGCACCGTCTATGTATTAATAAAATAACTTGTAGCACTTAGCCGATAGCAAAAGCGGTAACTAACAGATGTGAAGCGATATTTTTAGTTAAGTTATTATGCTTTTAGATTATTTCGCAGTATTCTGATAGCTGTTTAACTTCACTATAAAGTCGCATAATAAAATTGTAGAGGATTTCAAATATAGTGTGTTCTATTTTTTTCTTACTGGCCAGTATTAATTCAGGTCATAAATGGCAAGAATTAAAAATAAATGCTTATTAATATTTTTAACATTAATTTAATTTAATATTGTAGAGTAAGTTGTGCTATTAAAAAGTTGTGTTTATTTCTGTTACGGTTTTTTTAGGTTTAATAAAAATATTATAAGTAAGAAAGTATAAACAAATAAGTAGTTACACATTCTTTTCATTTCCTTCCACATGACTGCATATTAAAATAAGACATTTCAGTCTAAATCCATCAAACACGAGCGAATGGTTTTCGCAAACAGTATTCGCCCTAACTATCACACGTTATAAAGCGGACGATACATCATATACGTCACGATACAATGTATAGATATTTATCACAATTTGTAGCCTAATGTCCCGTGTCGTCGCTTACAAAGGGCCTGGACCCTGCACACTAGACCGTAGCGAGCGATCAATACAAATGACGTATCGATCCACCGTTATTTTTGGCGCCAAAGATTTAGAGTAGGTAAAGCAAGGTTAGAAAAAAGAAGAAAACTTTAATTCGAATTTTCAAAATTTTAAGTCCGATGTTTAAAAACAATTAAATTATATTTTTGACCATTAGACACTTATTTTAAGAATTAATCATGTTAAATTATTTTAATTCCATTTTCTTGAATCTTTTATTAATATAATAAAATCATTTATTATTAGGTATTATTTAATTTAAAAATCGCGAGCCGGTTAGCAGTATTTTCAAATTTAATGATAAATTAATTACTAACTACCCATTGTGTCTTATTCTCAAACACGTGACAAACAAAAGAAAGTGAATATTCTACAATAAATAATGTTCTTTTTTATCTTTTTTTTCAAGCTGCCTTTGACATGAACTTGTCAGTTTATTGTGGCTGAGTCATAACGTATTGTAGCTCACTGAACCGCTATCTTTTCTTTGAAGATCTTTCGCACATTACTCATTTTGTATTGTAAGAAATTATCACTGATACTTTTTGTATGCTTAGAATTATTTTTCGAGAAATATGCAATGGCTTTTCCAAGTATACCTAAAACCTTTTTTTAATTTGAATAACAAGAATTTTTCTATAGAAAGTCATTATGGTCGGTAATAATTTTATCAAAAATAAATATGCTTGTGCGAAGCATATTTATTTTTAATTCAATTATTTATAAATGTAATTCTCAATTAAATTGAGCTTCGATATCAGTATTTTTCCCGATAAAATATCAAACAATAAAAGTACCTGCAACGGATATTCACAAAATGTCCTGTAATATTAAAAATTCTGAGAAAAGGTGTTACAGGAAAGACGTGTTACTATGCAAAATGTAATAATACAATGCATTTTATTTTAATTCCTTTTACACCGGAATAATACTTATGTTTGCTGGCCGTTACCTTTTAAATTGTCGTACTTATGTTTTTACGCAAGTCACTCGGATGTGCCCAACTAGTTTTGCGTTGACCCTGTCGCGAATACACCCATGGCTATAAGCTCCGTTTGGGCCCAAAACTAGTCGGACGACACTAGTCAACAAGGGGATAAGAGTGTCACATTTATATACTTTATCTATCTGACGAAGAACAATAGCAAAACGTTCCAGATACGCGTCACACATCGTCAGGCCTAACCCCACACATTAGTGCAATAAACTCGACAATAACTTAATTCTGAGCAGTGAAGGGCGATTCCCCTGTGGTTCCTTACATCTCAGTTAGGGATGACAATAGTTTGGAGCCGAGTTGAATTTAATTAGAATTATCGATCGGTCGCTTTTCCATCCTAAACTAACAATTAGGTGAAGGTATCTGTTCGTCCGTTGAAATATTTGTGGGTTAATCTAAAGTTAAAACTCGATGTATCTATTTACATTGTTTAATAGAAAGGCGTTGTGTTACGAGGTTTTGGTGAGGTTACACTTGTATCAGGAATGGTGAATTAATTCTCAGATTTTGGAACAATGAATTAACTATGAAACAAGTAATTTTTTATAAGTTTCTAGTTGAATTAAATGTGTAATCTTTTTTTAAAGGCAAAGACCAAAGTAAAGGGCAAGTAAAATATCTTCTATAAATATGTAATACACGAAAAATATTTTATTAAAACTCACCTCGCTTTAAATAACTTACTGGAACTTTAGTCTAAGCACTAACCGTGAAAGCTAAGATCAGAATAATACTGTTTCGGTCCGAGACTGAAAACAAGGACACTATATTCATTCATGAATTCATTTGGCAGAAGTCCAGATCACAATGAATGAATTTAGACATGTTGTCAACGCCGCAATAGAAGTCTCGTTAGAAACAGTCCTAGATTGAATTGAACACAGTAGGTATAATTAAACGCACCAAACCAAAACTGAATAAATAAAAAAAATCCAAATCACATACATACATATAGAATCAGGAACAGATCAAAATATCCTAAATGTAACAGCTGAACAAGTTAATCATGAATATTCAAATCATTTCTAACGATAACCCATATCGAAAATGACCTAATTCTATATCTGGCAACATTTCGCGTTTTCAATTCCAAGAACGTGCAAAAATAAAATTATTTTTAAACTCTCACCCAGAATTGTAACACATTAAAATTTAAATTATGAACACAGAGACAAGCTAAGCTTTACGCTGCGATTTAGCAAAGAGAATTAATTAAATTATATTTTTTTTGGTTTCTTTTTTCGCGCGGCAACGCCGGCAACTAGCAAGCGTTCATTTTTGCTCACAACACCGAGCGAAGCGGACGTCACATGCAAATGTTACCGTGAAAAATATATAAGAAAATGCAACATCAAATTTCATTTCCTTCGCCGGATTTTATTATACATTCTCGATGTGTTCGTGACGCAACGTTGATTGTATAGTCGATCGTAAAATTCGAACTTTAAATTTTGTTGTGAAAATGCTTTTCTAAGTTCTTACGGCGCGGCGGCGACATTTTTTTATTTTGTTTTTACAATACGACGGTTACGATTGAACTTTATTGAGTTTAACATTTTTAAACGTATTCGTGAGTGGTTCGCTTTTGTTTTACGTATTTTTGTTAGAGTTGTCATATTTTGAAATACGAACTGTTATGTAAATATATATATGTTTTACACTTTAGTTTTCACCAGTTACTGAAAACCTAACTGAAAATATGGCTGTAAAATAGTTTCATGTCCTCGAAGGTTCAAGTTGTTTTGGATTTGTAAAGCTTATCACTTACGTTTACTCGATTGTTCACTGAATCAGTTACCTGTGAACAAAAAAAAGTCGGTTAATAAAGATGTTTTTAGTAATTATTAACAGTAGAAAAACAATACAATCAACTTAAGTAATCATGATGAAAATGTATATTTGATTTATTTAAACACAATTTTGCTCTTGCGATGCATAATATCACAATTATTTAAATAAGGTGTTTAGGGGAAAAAGTACACTTATCGACGAATTATTTTAAAGTCAAAATTCTATTCGATTTACTAAAAATACACTAACTAACTTGCTCTATTAAACCATTGTCAATAATAACCGTAACCATTAAACAAAACGTTTTCACGATAACCCGTAAAAGTTATGATTCATTTAAAAATACATTCTAACAATGAAAAGTCAAATACATTTAAATATTGAAATAAAAATGCGTTTGTTTACCTGTTGTAGTGTATTAATAACAGTGAAAAGCGATTACTGTCCGTTTTCAATATCCGAATGTTTGGTTTGCACAAATATTATGTGCAGTTGTATTACACAGTTTAAATCACGTATTGACAGTTAGGGCTGTACACATAACACTCGAAACTGATCGGGTATCGGCCAGGATATTGATGGTTATGCCCTGATAGTCCTAGTTTCGTGCAACTTTGTTATGAGTTTTTAACTCATGGATTCGATGCAGTTGTGTTGTAGCTTTTCCTTAGAAAACATTTTTTTTTTATTCAATCCAAATAGACTATAGCGTAAAACACTGGACATTTGAGCTAGAGGCGTCATTCATCTTGACATCAGTGGAACTAGAAAGCTTAAGGTGACACTAAGTACAACGTGAAATATAGAAAACATAACAATAACATAACTCCATTCTAATATCGACTGATTGCCTATTGTATTTGTTATGTAATCTGATATTAAAATAACTGTATAAACTACACTAAATACACACACATACACACCCTCACACGCGCGCACACACCCTCACACATACACACAACACATATTAAACACATACACATATCTATTTATTTTTCTTTTTTGTATAAAACTTAAATAATATCTAAAATAGTAACAAAGGTCTTATGTTATGTTCTCGCTGTCTAATTGGGGCCTGGTAATCTGTGTGACAAGGTCTCCTAGTGCAGGTACCAGTCTCCCACAAAGGCTGATTCTAACAAATAATTTGTATTAAGTATAGCTGTAAGACACCTTTGTGGAACGGAAAATAAATGCATATTATTGTTATATTTAGTAGGATTTATTGATGATAAATATAAGGTCCATCAACCGCAACTACCGTACTCATTCTGGCCCAGGATCAAGCAGCTTGCTTCATTACAAGCCCGCTTACTGACCAATTACTTTACCACCGTATTCACTCCACAAAAGAAATAGCGCTTATCTAGAACAGAGACCCGGGTTATGTAAACCAACATTATTTCCCTAACTTCATTCCAGCATTAAACCATTCACTCAAATTAAGATATGCATCTCAGCCCCATTATTCCGACAAATCCTTAAAAGAACATAAGTTGTAATAAACTTCCCGATGCTGAACTAACAAACTAAAAGTCATTAAAATTATCGTTTAACTTGTTTTCGTACTTAGAAATTGCAACGGCGGCGGTCCAAGTAAGGGAGATGACCCACTTTTGTTATCTTGAGTATCTGGAAAGAAAATCTATGGATGCAAAAGTTGTGCTGTAACTGCATATTATCAAGTTGACTAGGTACTTGAAGATGGCGATCTGTTTGATTAAATGAAAAGTAAGGTAATGCCCGGTAGCTAGGTAAAAGATAGATAGTCTTGTTAGGGTTTCAATTTCAGTTCAGTATTATGTAATTACGGTGGTACGAGTATTTAGCGTATGTCAGCAAAAACCTTTATTTTCTTGCACACGTAGCTATTATAAGTATTTATGCTACCGTTATTGCGCTCACCAGTTGGCGCCACTGGCGCGTCAGCTGTCAAAGCCCTATGGAATTTGACTTTTCGGACATCTACATGCAATTTAGGTATGGCTCTGGTGGCAACATTTTAGACGCTAAAATTACATTTCGAATTAAAATTGTAGTTCTTATTTTATTTTACATAACTTTATGTTCGAAAGAATGAATAAAAATATAGTATGTGTTTACAATGATAAAATCGGCGGGCTCCACCTATTCTAAAACTTTCTTCCGCTTTACGAAATCCTCCTTTTTTGTTGCACCGTTTTTAAGTTTAAGATGCAACGGGTATGTAGCGGTGTGTATCCGTTGTTGAAGCAATAGCGATTTTGAAATTTAGTATATTATCCTATAATTGTGTATTATTCTATTCTCTACTAAGTTTTGCAATATGACAATAAATATTATTTTCATGGGTTATGTATAATGTTATAAAGCCTTGTGTAAACATTTGTTTTTCTAAAAGTATTTGGTTAGGATTAAAGGTTTAAAAAAAAGTATTCTCAAAAAAGACAACATGGTCACTTACATGAGAACATAGTTACACAAAAACAGTTCTGTTCGTCGTCACACTAACAAAACAATACACATTCACAATTATCAAACAATATCTTAACGCTTAATAATTATGCGATAAAATACTGAGCAAATTTATATTTGAACACATTAAATGAGTTAACACTTTTAATGGTTGAGGGTATTTTGTTATAAATTTGTGCTCCTTCAAAGTGATCATCATTTGTTCGGGGCTCGGGTAGAACGAGAATGATTTGTTTTATTATATTATATACCTACATTAAATCTTATATAAATAAATAAAACTAACACGGCTCAAAAAAATCATCGTCATCCTTGTCAATGGCGGGAAACGTGCCCAGAAGGCTGGCAGCATTGCCACGTTGAATGGCTATGCCGATTCTCTGTGTACGGAACAAACCAGCCCTCTCTGATCACGAGTAGTCTACCAAACGTTTTGACAGTTCTTTTAATATTATTTGGTTAAGACCTATTTTTTATTATTAGCAGTCGTAAATTTTACAACTATGATGGCCTAATTTCAGCTGTTAGGTACCTTAATGATAAAAAAAAAACATTTTGGCCATAATCGTGACGCAAATTTCCGTTGGTTTTATTTATACATACGTTTTTTTAAATAGAAATCTCATGAATTTCTAACACGCGCTCGCTCCCACAAAAGAACATATATTTAAGTTAGTATTTTCTTTCTGAACTAGAACAAACTAGGTACAAAGAATCTAAGGAGATTCTGCGCAGAAGTTGGTATTGACAAAACAAAAGATATTGTTTTAAGTTTCTAGACGTAAGTAATATGGAAGGAGTGTATATTGTATATTTTATGGAATAAAAAGGTTTTGAATGTGTTCTCGAAATAGATTGTCGTTAGCGATGATTAGATAAGAGAGGAGCAAAATATAGAGCTGTTGAAACCTACAGTATTCTTGTTTGTTTTTGGTTATATGTAAGAATTTACAACCTTAAAGCATTCTAACTGAACAATAAAATCTAAAGTAAATTATTACACAGGTATAAAACATACAAAACAAAGACTGAAATAAAAAAGAAATGCTAAAACACTATGTTGGTGAGAACAAAATAAATTTAACAAGAGTAACTTAAACCTCATATTATTTGCTTGTTTATTTCCTTTCTAAATAGCAAAAAATAACCACCAATTACCAATTATTAAAACGTGAAGTATAATTTCCAGTCACAAAACAAGACTAACGATATAATCGCATTCGATGGCCGGGGGCGATCGCGCTTTGAACTCGCGGCCCGTTTGATGTTACCGCGAGAGCGGTCAGAGGAAGCACACTCCATGTGGCTCGGGGTCACACCGAAGTGTAACTGCGAAGATCTAGTGTGATTGACTGATATTGCGGATATGAAAATAAAAGATGTATTATGGTTGGAATTCCATCTACTACTATCTACTGCAACGTAAATAATTTGTTACGCATTTTTCTTCAAATGAGGCTCGACAATCAAATATTTATTTTGATTATGCGCAACAGTAAACACATCTCCATATAACACCTTTGGTCACTATGTCTGAGGACTATAAGTAGTACAAATAAAAAACTACAACTATTCGTCCTATATTAAATGGTTTTTTTATAATTATTACAATAAATATTTCACTTTTTATTTTCATAAAATACTATATTAAATTAATAGGTGTGAAAATAATGTCAGCTTCGGTGTAACAGGCGTCCACTTGAAGCTTTCTATTTTTACACTGTCAGTTGAATGGGCCCCAAGGTGCATAGGTCTCGTGGTACTCCAACCACGTTTTTTTCTAATTAAAGCCTCAGGATTTCCGGTACGGCACTCAGTTTTTTGCGAATCAAGAGATTGGTCCGACAATCCGTTCACCCACCGATTTTAGCTATCAATTCGATTGCTTTTTTTCTTTGGGGACAATTGGATTATTACGGAGAACTAGAAAAAGAACTTAAAAGATTGAATGCCAGTGAATTCAACAGTTTTACATCAATAAAAGATTTTTTGAGCTTTCAAGCGAACCCTTTTGTGATATTAAAATTTAGTCTCACGAAAAATATGTCAACGAAATGTCAAGATATTACATGTCATGTCCCAATATTCAAAAGCACAGATTTTGACCTAAATACAGCACACGAAATAATAGCTAAGCCTTATATCAATGCGGTGTAAGAGTCACAAAAGTAGAGCACAGGTAAGGAAGATTTTTGCCCCTTTGACACACTGATAATCTCTTATTGCTAAGGAAAAGAAACAAATGAAAAGCGTGGTTTATAACATCTTGAGGTTAACTTGGAAACCGTTTGTATTTTTTCTTAATTTCTGAATCAGTTTACCATTTTTTAAATTCGGAAATTTGAAAAAAAAAATATTTTTTTACTCAGATATTTTTTTAAGAACTTGTCTTTGTAATGTTTGATATTTTATATAATTTTATTAGACTCCAAAGCCCTCCTTAAATTCTGTACTTTTAACCTTATTTTTGTGTAATTAAATAAAAAAATATACCATTTATAGTTAATCATTTTAGATAAACATTATCTTAGTCATTAATTACTCAATATTCTTACCACACTTCAACATACAAGCACAGCTGTAACTATCCGCCATTATTGTGTTTACGGACACAGCAACTGTATGTGGATCACGTAGCGTAACGTGCTGCAGGACAGCAGGTGGACAGACGACCTAACAGTTATTAACGATTGTGAAGACGGAATGCGCATGTGTGCATACTAATCAGTGCTCGTGTAAGTAATTAAATGCACTGTTTTGACTGGGAGGAAATTTTTGTTAGACGCGTACGTATATTTTACGTTTGTGTGTGTAGAATATTTGAAGTAGGTAAGGTTATTTAAAACAGATTTTATCACCGTTCATTGAATAATTTTATAATTTATTTCTAGCTATATGAAATAATCATCACAGTCACGGTTAAATTAGAGTGGAAGTCTTTTTTTAGGATTTATTTTTTTTCTTATTCTTTTTGTGTCAATGCTTTTTATTTAAATTTGATGAGCCTTTCTGGCCACGTTAAATTTGAACTTTCGTTTCAAATCAACAGAATTGTGTGTATAATTCATTATAATTCACCTACTAGCCAGATTTATCCTCTTATTTATTTGATTTAGGTCTAGTAATACAAAATTGTGTAAATATTTCTACGAATAGCTTATTTATGAATCTCAGTATTATCTCCAGATTAGGGCAGATATTTTGATAGGATCTTTCAACAAATAAAGTTAAGTCAATTACTATTTTATTATCTTGAATAAATCTGTGGGAGACTGAATGCCAAAGGTAAAGGATCTGTTATTGTAAGATAACGAAAAACCTTTAAAAAATAAAAAATAATTATAGAACACATCTGGAAGAAAACAAGAGAAGTATTTTATTTAACAATTCACGCACAATTATGTATTCTGTTATGGCTATCTTAGGGCTTTCACAAATAATTGACAAGTACAAAGTACAATGAGATTTAGAATAAATATTAATGTAGAAAATATAAAAGTTTGTCCTAATTAAGGACCGATTTAATACCATCTTCCTAGTTATAACCAGCATTAACCGAGGCAACCTTATTCAAGACTTCAACATACTTTAAGATTTCTTAACACTCCGTAATCTTACTTTACCATATTTCTTAGACATTTGTGACATACTAAAAAGTAGACAGTTCTTGACATTAGAACTTACATCTTAGTACTCAAACGAGACCTATCCCTTCCTGAAAGCCCTAAGAAGTACCCATGACGTCTACTCAAGCACGAAAGGAAATTGATTATTCTAGCGATCGTTAGCCATGGTTTGAGTTTACCGCTCATTACTAGACATCTTAAGCTTACCATAAATATCGACGGTTTCATATTCCTTCTTGGTTTGCATTTGTTTCGTAATTAAACATCAAACAGCTCTTTAAACTGGTTTAAATAGTTTGAATAGTATTATAAAGATGTTACCAATAAATTAATACATAATGAGAATATCTGATACTTTAAAATGAGATGAATAAGACAGTCAACAGAAATAACATAAAATCAGTAATTATTGAAAAAAAAAACGAATAATTAAGAAACTAGTTACCCAAAACGAGTAAAATAGTGGACAAGAAGAGTCACATAGGCACTGCATCAAATTTAAAATATTGGAAACAAAATTAAAAATTTTCAACATTTCTCAAAGCATATAAATTGGGACGACAATGAAAGTAATGTATTTATTACATTCGGTATTACATTCCAACGATGATATCACAATAAAGTTGTAACATACAAACTTGAAAACTAATCGAATAATTACAAGAGATCGATCATAGAACAAAAGACGAACAAGGATAACTGTTCCAAACAAAGAAAATATTATTAATAACTTACACGCATATACGCAACATTATCCTCGACTTATTAATAAAGAAGATTAAGCTAATACCAACCTTATTACTTAAGGGCTAAGGTCGTTAAAAGGATTAAGGGAATGAAGAATTATCTTTGGAGTTAATAATGAAAAGAATCTCGGGATTATAAGGGCGTGTTCATCCGCAACTAGCTGTTATAATTATTATCTGTCAATTGTAAGGATTATTTATGTTTAGTTCAGCGGTTTTAACTGCTTTTATTTATCTAATTAATTAGAGAATTAGATAATATGATATTTCAAAGGTGGTATACTAACCGGTAAGGTAGGTTAATTTCAATAATAAATGAAAAAAAAAAGCCTAAAAAAATGTTAATTAAAAACCAATTTCTAATTCCGAACTAAACTTTAAGTATTGCGTATAAAAGTTTCAATTTTTTTTGCTCACCATGACGAAACATGCTGTATTTTCGGATACAAGACCAAGGGTGCAGTGACGGTATCTATGAACACACATTAAAAAGTAAGGCCTGCTCTATAGGCATAAAAATCTGGTCGTTAAACCAACCTCTAAGTTCTTTTTGACCACTTGAAAATGGTGCTAATCATTTCACCCACCCGTTACTCAAAAGTGAGTAACTTATGGTAGGTACGTATGTTAATACTGTATACATCTGAACGCGCTCTTACTGTACGTGTAGCAAGCAGCCCACACGTCCAATACCGATAGAGAATAAATGGATGCACCTATTTTTGTTTGAGACGATCCTTCATTTTGATTAATAGTTTTTACCGGTACCGTATTGTTCGACTATCTTGTACTGATTTAGTCGTAATGCCGTTTAAAATGTAGCTTAATGTTAAGAACGTTGTTTTTTAAGGGTATTCAAAAAAGTTGTCATGGTTTTGAATTTATTGGGGTTTGTTGTTGTACATGTTTAAAGTATTTCAAGAAAACTGTGAACAGTATGTCACCTTTTATAAATCTGTGTGGGGTGCATAATAAAAATATGTTGAATTCCCAGTTTAAAATAATGTTGGTACTGTTCAGTTTTTTTTATTTCGATATCAACGAGACTTTTTATCTGAAAAGCATATGAGTATCTAATTAATAAAATACCCAAAAGATTTGTTTCAAATACACCTATTCACTTCCCTACACATTAGGTACATAATGTACTACTCAAATGACAAAAAAAAAATGATCAATAATAATATAGGCTTCTTGTTCACATCACTGAAATAAGCACATCTACACAAGAAAACGATGTGTCATAGACAAACAAACACTTATCAAGTCAATGTACAGTAGAACAGTACATACATATATTTGGCACCAGTCATCGCTCCCTTTCACAGATCGCGACCGTTTAGCACATTCCGAGCGCTCTACTTAAGCAACACGAAAGAAACAAAATGGAATTTTGAATCAGCAATTCACGGTTTTCTAATGAGTTTCCAATGCAATTAGGAGGAAGAAACATTTTAACAAGGTAGCGTTAAGTATATGAGAAAAAGTATTGAATTATTTTGTTGGTACCGGTTTTAGGAACATCTTCGTTTTTGGTTTGTTTAACTATTTGTGAGATGTCACAATAATGACGTCATGTGTATGTTAATTGAATGTCTGTTTTACAGTTTATAACTCTTGTAAACGTACAGTATAATTATTTGGGTTCATTAGAGACGCTTGTCTGTTTTTACCTTATCATGGTATTTTTAGCTTAAATAAAGTTCTTAGTTATGTGGAATAATTAATCTCGGACGACCCGACTGGGATGAAAGTTAAATCACTTATATATTACTGACTCAATAGTTTTCGTTGAGTTAAAACTGTCGGATGTTATTAAAATTATGTTTAATTTAACTGGCATTATATCAAAGTTATACCTTTATACCATACAAAAATCTCTACCAAAATTAAAAATTTTTGGAACCCAAAATTTTAAGTCCCCATCCATTTAAAGCCTTGTCTTGGATTTAGCTGATCTCCTCATTATAACCATATTGTTTGTACCATTAAAGCATATCTTAAACGAATGTTCGTGCCCTCATCGGTCCGAGCCAGTGTTATCTGATTTTTACAACAATAGACCATGGTTGCACCATTTGTCACTAATGGTTCTTGCGTAAATTGTAGAAAAAAAGTGCTTTAGGAATGCGAGCTTTTGTTTACATGTTTACGAGTTACGATGTTTATTGGTCCAACATTATGTTTTGTTTTTATAGTAACTAGTACACTAGTTACCACATGGACGTTATAATAATTTTAAGTATTATGTGTGAAATGGAAATTTTATAAGTAAAAATTTGTGGTTTTTTATATTTTTAAGTCATAAGTTTGTTTAGATGAAATCGAACACATCGATTAAATTGAGTGTTATAAAATTGAAGTTTAATTTATTTATGAAAATAAAAATAAATTGTAGCAGTTTTAGTACTACTAGTATCATTTCTTACCACTCAATCTATGTACTCTTCATTGCTAATGATTAAAATAAACTAGGATTATTTTTGTTTATGCACTGCGGCAGCACATATCGTAAACAATTCTCATATTTTCAATTCCTCACAAATGCATCACATCAAAACCAGTATTAATATCGCAAGAAACAAACCACCATTGTATGGTTAAGTATTTACACGTTGTACCAAACGCAGTGACCCAGAAGTTACTTGTTTAACATTGAATGGGCATTTCACGTCTCGTTAGAACAAAAGAATAACGTATACACTTACAAACAATGTTAAATGATGTGAGTGGAATTAGTATGTGTTCGCGGTTCATTACAAAATGGCGGCGTTTTAGAAAACTGAGCAAAGCAAAGAAAGCTTTTTATGTTTTGTAGTCGATAACCAGTGTAGCTATGAAAATGTATGGGTTGTAATTTTATACAAGTAAATATTTTGACAGTAGGTTTTTTGTCTGCTACGCTAGAGGTCTTGGTTTCGATTCCAACGTGTTATTGGGTTTTTCTATGAAATTCTCAGTAGCAGGTCGGAGTTTGGATTTGTGCCCGGTTAGTGGCAATAGGCTCGCCCCCTATTACATGGGACCTAAACATACCGGCGAACTGTGGGTGTACATTGGTACACCTCTGCCTAACTCTTCGGGGATACAGGCGTGATGGTATGTTATGTTGTTTTTTGTCTGTGTGGATATCTTGACTATTTGTTTACTTATGACCTGTTAACGAATGTAAGATATTGAAATAAAACTACTTTTTTTATTCTGTCTCATCCTGAGCCTGTCCGTGACTGACACATGCTAAGGTGTCGAAACGTCGGGACCTAAAATCTAAAATAAATCGCGATAAAATCTGTCTGTAAAAAGTAGTTTTAGTTCAATTGATGAACTGTTTTTAGTGATTCTGTTATTAGTATTTAAACAGAACAGTAGGTAAAGTGTAACTTGCTACTAAAGGGCTTATTACACTATTCAAATAGTAGGAAACGTAAATCATAAACAATCTAGGAAGCACTGCGGTCGAAACATTCCTATAGCACTAAATCGACATCAATGGCATCTTTCGATTTCCTACAAATTGAATAGTGTAATAAGCACTTTATTAGAATTTCGGTGCTTATTATATTTGACTGTATCAAGTAAACGAACAAACGGCTTTCTTCTCTTTAACATAAACAAAATAGTAACTTTATTCTACAAGTTCTTCGTAAACCAATATTTTATTGTTATAATTTGGATAACGATCTATCGATGTAAATTCCATCGGTACTTAATGTATTGTGAGAGGAGTTTGTGCTTAATTAGAAGTCTTGTAGCTGGACACGTGTGGGCGTACTGTGGCTACACAAGGATGCTCTTCTGTTAAGGCAAAGCCATAATCAAAGAACCTTTTCTATTATACTTACATTATAAAACATTAATTTTGTGATACTACATGAACATAATTTTAGTTTTGAGTGTTTTTAATATTGTCTCATGACAATATGCTTTAGAGATGCAAAAAATATCGAACTACAGGTACAGACAATTAGAACAATAATGGCTAAAACAGATTAAGCATTTATGATAGAGCATCAAAACTTCTATGCAAGTCTGTCTATCACAATAACATAAGTTCAAAATACTTCTACACATGAGCAATATTCTAATCTGACTAGGTAATCTCCAAATCGGAATAGCTTGCCCTTAAAAACAGAAAATAAAAAAGTACAAATTAATATCCCCTTAACAGAACCTTTAGTAATTAAACATAATATACGATAGGTAAATCCTTTTTATCGGATAAATCGATGTAGTTCGTTATTATTTTTAATTAAACACCTTTAAAAATTTACAGTACATTTTTAAAGATTACAATACAGTTTTTAGGCTACTACGAATAAAATTTTCTTTCATCTGTGATAATTTAATTATTTTAGGTTACTGGCCGTTAGTTTTTAAAACTAAAATAGTATTTTTCAGTTTAGATTTAGTCCTTAGACAATGCCTCTTGTTTTATCTTGATGTTCTTAAGTTTCAAATACTTTACTTTTAATTATAAGTACAAAAAGAAAATTTTATACAAAACTAAATAAAAAACATACGATCTTCTTTTGTCCAACCTTTTCCCAAACAATATAGGGTTGGCTTCCAGTTCCACAGAAATCAATACTATGGATCTAGCACCGACTCTCTATCCGACCAGAATTAGACAACAAACATATAATAATATACCTACATTAATAGATGAATTTACAGGCAAATATTATATGCGCAAACATACAGGCTCGGAACAACTTAGTGTGAGCTATATTAATATTTGTCCAGTTCAAGAGTTTAATGCGTAAACTAGCTTAGGAAAGTCAGTTGAAGTATCTAGCAGTATTACTTATTCTATTATTTTTTACTTCAATTATTTAGCAATAAAGAGCGCCAGGAAATAAATAGAACCCAGGTTTCATTTTACCCGAGCACAAAAAGAGGAGGTTCTCAATTCGATTGTATGTTTTTTTTTTTTTGTATTTTTGTTACACCATATCTCCGGCAATGAAGGATCTATTTCAAAAATATCTTTTGTCATCAACAGGTTCAATGATCTCACATAAATTCCATTAAAGTCGGTATCTTTTTACATTTAGGTATGTGTCAATCATGGTTTATATCGGGTTTTCTAGTTCTAAAAGTAATATGTATTACACCTAACAAAAAAAACATCAGAAAATAAGCAAATCCGAAAATTACTGCATCGGTTTCCTTAGTCCGAAGAGGCAATACTCATAGAATCTCCATTCCCCACATCATCTTTCCAATCACTAATTTGACTTGGCGTCTCGTCCCACATTACTTTCTTCCCAAACTAACTGTACAAAGAATGCCGTCGGGTTACAAAGCTCGTCAGCTGGGTTATCACAGCGATAGCATCGCTACGTGTCGATGCGAGCGATACCGAGCTAAACAATTAGAAGCCATTACACGGATCGATTCGGTACAGTTTCGTTAACGTACTTGGATTTAATTACACCGAGATGTAATGTGCATAATCATTCTCGTGTTCTTTTTTTTTTAAGTGATTGGCTTTGAAACCCAACCACTTTATATTTGTAGCTTTAAAATAAATAGACAGAAGAGCACATGTCCCACAGCTGGGCAAAGCCCATAGTTTCTTCACAACTGTGTCCCATGCGTCTAACTTGACAGTTCATATTATCATTACCACGTATTGTTTTTAAACGAAAATCGTTTAAATAATGCTTTGTCCAAACTGCATTTAGGTATGATGATAATGTTATCATTTAGCCTTTATATATATGATCTAAATGTCTAGGTCATATTTAAAGTCAAATGATTAAAAAAAACTAGTGCATAGAGAGCAAGTTTTCAACAGCCACATAATAACATTTTGTGTTTATGATTTAAATATTCTAGAAATATCCATTTACCTACTACTACACAAAAGTTTGTTTATACTAACAAAATTTTTCACACTCTTCAAAAACTTAATTCTATCTAATAAATATTCATATATTAAATATATTATTACAAGTTCATTGTTTTGAAGTCGGTGTGATTGCAGCCTCCTTCGCCGTGGCAGAGGTTAAACAGTTCATAGTGCGATCGTATCTATCAAAGTTGTTATTTTTAGTGCCTTACCGTAACTTAAGTGACTGACTTACATATCAGAGTAAATTCACTCAATGTTACTATCGAACATCTAATATTAGGAAACGTTTAAATGATTGGCGTATTTCGAAAAAAGTTTATTGTATTTTTTTCTTCTTTTGAGGTCATATAGGCTGTCGGTACATGTAAAATACGGTATTCAGCTGAATCCGGTAGGACGGAAAGCTTGACTCTAACTTGGGAAAAAGGCTAGATAGATCATGATATTCTCGTAACTAAATTATAGTCGTAGTTGACCACATTAACCGTGCCATCATTGGTGTGGTCAAGGAAGGACCTTCAATGTGCAGGTGTTCAGACACTTCTATGAATTTCCTTTTAACTTGACCATAATTCCTTGAAAAATTATATTACCTTATGTTTTTCATTTAGCTACAAATTAACCTGTACAATACCATATAACTAAACAATTTTCATATCACTAAGTGACGTCAGGTAGGTAACTAAATAACGCTTTGTAGAAATTATTTCTGATATTGACTTAGCCACTAAACAAACAGCACTGATAGGTTTAAACTAAATACCAAAACACGTGTTTGTAGCAGAATGTACCAGCATTATTTTTTCCAAACAGTTTACAGTGGGACCGCACGCGTGTGGCGATTCGAACCCCGCACAGCCTTACGCAAATACAGTCAGTAAATACTGAACAACATTAACACAACGGATAAAATTATTTTTGTTGAAATAAACCTCCCGTATTTCGCAAAGGACGACGTAATATACCTCTAATAGAAACACAACATTCGAAATTGAACTTTATGTCGTGGATGATAGGGTTCAATTTCAAATAGTTTCGGTTATTAATACTATAAATATCATTCATAGAATCAATGTAGTAGAAAATATGACTTGGTTTCGGTACCGGTCGCTATTAAATGTTTTAAAAATCTGATAAATGCTATAGATTGGAGGACGGTTTTCCTTTGCGTTCTTACTCGAATAGCTTTTGGTAATCGAGTGACGTAACTCATTTTATTATGTGCTCTACTAACTGATTCGAAGTTTTAAAAGGTAAGGTAGCTTATGATATCTTGATATACCTTGACTTGAATATCAGATTCAATAAGTTAGATCGAATGTTGATAGTAGCTTGTCGTAATACTTAGGTACAGATTATGTTGTAACGAAATGAGCACATCATTATCTATAAAAAATCGTATAATAAAATCAATTTCTTTTTCGTTACACTTTTCATCACTTTTTTTAACCTCCGCTCCAGATATATTTTTTAAAAACTTAACAACAAATTGGTTCATGTTTATAACTCATTATTTTGTATTTATGTGTCACTCTTAATCTCAAGACAATCAGTCAAGTTCACTATTTCCCAATATATGCATCAGAATAGAAACAGTACAAACAAATAGAGACAGTACAGTAAGCGGCATTCTAATTAATCGCAAAAGGTCAGCAAAAACACACAACGATCATCTAACAAAAACCATTTGCAACCTTTTAATTCACCATCAAAGTTCGTGACATAACTCAAATTTAAAATAAACGCCAAATAGGGTGACAATCAAATCAGATTAGACGAGACTGTCCGTGAACGCGGGACGTGTAAATTGTGATGTAATTGCACCTATTACGGGGCCCGTTGTCCGGCATTTCACGAGGAGTGGGGTTGCCCTGTAATTAGCATGTCTGTCCATCTGTAATGTGCCAGTTGTTTGAAAAAAAAGTACATAATTTTTAATGGAAGTCGTGTTTGAACTCTGACATGCCAGTGTAATGTTTAGTGGACAAGGGTGTAATTTGTTTTCGAATAAAGTGATAATGTTTTTTTAAACGTTTGAGGTTAATCCCAAAAGGATGGACCTTTCCAATAATAATGAATTTTAGCGTGTTAGAAACCGAAAATAATTCAGTGAATCTGAGTGTTAAATAAACATTCGATAACGTTTTTTAATATACATTTAATAATAAATAAACTATTGTAGTTTTTGCGGTCAAGAAAACGTAAAATAAAAAATATTAAAAAAGCTCAATTATTTTTCATGACCTACGTTAATACCAATAAATTTACTCAAAGAACAATTCACATAAAACAAAAGACGAACAACAATTATGAAGCTTCTATCGCAAAAACGATGAATTTGAAAGTATGCTAAGCTAAAGAGATGTAAAAAATATGACTAATGACAACAATAACCATTGGAGCACTAAACATGAATGATCATCACTCATCTTTTTTTTTATCAAAGTATGTATTACTCATGAGCCTTGTGACCTATAACTTTTTGCTTAAATTCTTTTTTATTTAAAATTTTGCGCGTGAGAAGTAATTTTTATGTGTAAAATTTACTTGATAATTTTATTGTGTTTTTAAGCTTCGTATGAATCACAACTAGAAGTCAGAAGTGAGTCCTAAATAGCAGAATCTATTAATGTTTCATTTTAATAACAAAATATGAGTATTGGGTCATGACATCCAAAATACAAGTATGCATTTTATTTTATGTATTTCAGTTCCAACTTTATTTTTTGCAAAATCCAAATTCAAAAGTCGTACAAAAGATAAATAATTATAACATTTGGCCAACGAAAAAAAAAACTAATATCAGCGGTAGAATTTTGGAGAAAACCATAACAAATGAACATCACATTGAAAGAACTAGTACCGCTTATTAACCCATAACATTTTTAAACCCAAAGCATGAACAGTAATATCAAAGTAACACAATTAAATACCGTTTAATATTTACATTGCGGCGATTGTATAAACGGGATGCAACGTTTTAACATATTAGTTGTGACACGCCAACGTGGTAATGGCACAATAATTTAGATAATGATCGTTATTGTTCACTGTAATGATAGGACTAATAATTATGATTTATGTAGATGACACGTGTTGGTGTTAAGTGGGCTGGTTTCGTGGTTTCTGCTTCCTATTTTTTCCTAAACGTATAATGACAAGATATAACAAATATTGAAATATATTTCATGTCAAAGTCAATCATCAGAACTTCTTTATTGGACATCGTAAGCAATATACAAGCGACGCCTCTCAAGTATTCAAATTTTTTGTTAGTATTTATCAATGCCAAAATAAAACCTGAAATTAATTTTCACGTATATTGAACATAAAATTTGTTGCTTTAAAAGCGTTTAATCTTTTTCATTTGTCCTATAAGAAACATTCATTTACAAATACTTGTTTACTAATAAACAACATTTTAACCCAGTAAATTTGACCTACAATTTAAGCTTTCAAGAAACAAACACGCCACAAATATGATTTGGTTTACCCAATTAAATACTCTCATTATATTACACGGAAGGAGCCAGGAATCTATGGACTTTCCAGCTGCCATTTTGGCCCGAAACACATCATTTAATTTACTCCTAATTACTGGAGGCCGACCAATATTACGGGCAAGCTAATGTGTGCATTGAACGAACCTTTAAACTCATTGCCTGATATAACATAGATACGGTATTGCAAACATCCATTAGAACCGCTTGTTGCTACCGCCCAGATTTATTGATCTGTACTTTTAGCCGCGCTTATAGTTGTCTTGGAATGGTGATCTTCTTGCATGGTGTGGCTTTTACTAGTTGTGAGGAAACTTTAAAAAACAAAAGAAAATCTATAAATGGGTTTTAGTAATCATCTAATTAAATCCGTTATTCCAAAAAACACAGGCTAAATACTGGAAGAGATATAGTTGGATTAGTTAGCTGACACTGCTATAGATTGGAATTGATTGATCACAATATTGTTTATATCAAGAAGACATTCATTTCTGGAAGTGTAGATTTCTAGAAGTTCTGGATCCGTTTGGCATTTGTTTTAAAACCTTAGTTTAAATTATTATTAATCTCAAATTTTTTGTTCGCTCCGTTAGGCGGTCAAAATATATTAATCGTATGACATGCCTCGTCCACTTCGGTGACCATGATTCGTGTATTACCAGCATTATTGAGCGGCAGAACACTATCGGACTAACCAAGTTAATTACAACGCAGATTGATATGTCCTCATACGCTGCGCTGTTTGCCGTGGTTACCCGATAATACATGCTAGCTATAATGTTTGCCTGATCGGTGGCCTTTCATAAGGAATCAAGGCATCAAACTTCATTAGACATAATTCAGTTATTAGTAATACATTGCTCGCTGACTTGCTTTTAAAAATGTGTGATCGTTCTTTAAGCACGCAATGGTTACCGTACATTATGTTTCTATAAGGTTGTGATTGTGCTACTTTCGATCGATAATAAGACCCTTTTTTGTAGTTCTAATTAAAACATTAAATAAATTCTAGCAATCTTCTTAATTAATCATTGAATTAGTTGATAAATAAATTTTCGTAATAAACATTATTTACTTAAAAATAAAATGGGATTGCCCTCATAGTGAGGTCAAGGATAAAAGGTGACCTTGATTAGAAAGGTCTGGATACTGTATGTTTGATATTTTCTTTTTTTTATCTCAATATTATAAAATTTTTGTCTTCGTATTTAGATAGAATATAAGCAGAAATGAGTAACACATTTTTGTTTATTTCAGATATCTTGATCTATTTTTTGGTTTTGTTTTTGCTACGAATCTAGATTATTATTTTTATTTACATTAAAAGATTAATCTATTTAAAGAAAAGTTACAATTTATTTTTGTTATTGTTATGAACCCTCGCGAAATTTACAAAAGTATTATTTTGCGAAACAAAAGAACGCAATTTAACAGAACAATAAAAATAATTCTGTCGCCAAGATTTTTACAATATGCTTAGAATTAGAAAAAATAAGGAAACAATGTTATCTAAAGTAAAAAAGTTCAATTTCAAAAGAAAAGGGGTTCTCAAGTTTGCGAATGAAGCTTGTAATGAAGTTTATTTTTATTTTCAAAGTTCTGAAATGTAAAGTTATTAATCGTTATACTATACAACAAAATAAATAGGTTTAGGAAATCTGTAAGGCAGTGCCTATATGTATAATTTAGGTGAATTCATTGAGACTAAAAGCCGACCCCAATTTAGTTTAGGAAAAGGCTGGACAATTGATTTAGATATAGACGTAAGTAAAATATATCAGAGAAACTATTTGTGTAATACGTAAGATAAACTAGTAGCTTGTTATCAATTAACTACTTTTCCATGTAAAACACGGTAACGCTTAACGATGTTAGATCAGTGATGTTAGATGTATATGTTACATCTGACAAACGAGCACCGAACAAGCATTACACGAGCACCTCGCGAGCGGCCGCGAGCGACGCGCGCACGTCTGGCCGACGGCGTTTTTGACAATAGTGCGTTCGCGGCAGCTCGCGAGCTGCTCGAGTAATGCTCGTACGGTGCTCGTTCGTCAGATGTGGACGCTAACTTATGTATTATATTTTGATGGCAGTTGATAATCTATGAGTAACATTATATAAGCGTCACAAAACATCTGATTCTGATAAAATCATATCACTGATGATAACCTTGTTCTAATAACTTCGTAAGCAATATATGGAAGTTTCCATGATGTAATATTAAACTTGTGCCCAAACTTGTAACCTGCTTAACAGCATATAACTAATATGTACTGTAAATCTCATGTTTGCTGGATTATTGATTTTGGTTACATCTCTTGGTATATATTTGTAATCGTCGGTTTAAAACATTGCTCATGTTTGGTATAAGTTGTTACATACATGTAGTCACTATTTAAAAAACAAAATAGTCGAAAATATGATTGTCTGTAAAGATATAATAATAATGTAAAAGCAAGAAGTGCAACCAATAATGCAGGTGTCATTTAGAGTCTAAGTCTGAAGTAAAATCAATGTATTTATTTCAAATATGGCTGGAGGCTACTCATTATAATTCGTGTTCCAATGTAAGTACTCACCTATTTATTGTTTTAAGATAGAGTCCAATTTAATGCAATTATCTAGTTATTAAGAATCAAGATAGCACTAACTTGATGACGAACGATGGGCGGAGATTCGTTAGCATTATATACAAGTTATGAAAATACATAAACTGCAATAGATCGGGTAACATCTAACTCAAACGAGAAAAACTAGTTCAGAGATACGCTGCAATCTTCACGATTTATGCACGATTCTAATCTAACCACATATTTCAGTGAAGCAATACATATTATGAATATATTACTCTATCAAGTTTAAATCAACGGATTAAAAATGTCATTTACAAACACGTTCGAAATGACCAATTAATCTTAAATAAACATTTCTTAACAAAATAATTTTCTCCACCTATTTGTTCTTTGTCATTAAGTTGTAACACAAAGTCGAGGAAAATGATTAAAATAAGATATCACAGAACACCTTCTAAGATTTCCTGGAAAGAACACGCAATCACAACAAGAAAACCGCATTACACTTTTATAAAAATGACGCTATCACCGCGTCCCTCCGACAAGGTGTTGGGGTACAAATAATTTATCGTCTTCAAGCCACAGACAACATAAGCTGAGAGAAAAATAAGCAAACTACCCACTTAAAAAGACGTAACGTTCCGTTCGTGAACCGGCCTAACGAAACCGAACCTTGTGTCAACGGTCGAAACTCAAAAATCAACCCGCTCGCTGCGACCGTCGGTCTTTTTTACCCTGCAGACTCATAGTTTTCTACAAAGGGGTATAAATTTCGAGTTGAAGCGGGGGAGTCGAGTCGACCTTATTTAATTTCATAATAAATTGCAATAATTGCATTAGCGAGCTGGGGAGAAATAAATCAAGTGATACGGAAGATTTTCCTCGAAGAACACTTCTGTCGAATTATGAAATTTGTTGTGGTTAATGTTTTGAAAAGCTCTCAATATAATGTAATTATTATTTCATTTTTTATTTTTATTTATCACCTTTCTTATTTATTTAAGAGTTTACAAATTTAATTATTATTCAGAACGTATTTTATTTACCGACTTTTAATAGTGGTATTTAATTTTGTATAAAACGCACGTAAATAGCCACGTTATAAATGTAATGCAATTCATTTCATGTTAAACAAAAGTTACTAAACGAAAGTTAAGCACCACGAAATCCTTTAAATGCACAATAATATCAGGGAGGAAACAAGGCTAGCATACAAATTCACTTAAGACATTTTCTCGAAACAGTACTAATAAAATTAACATAAAATTCCGCAGCAGACTTCTAACCCTGTAATTACAACCATATATCTCTCCACGACGAATAACAGACTAGCATTGTTCAACCCCCCGAAAGTGTATTATTGGTCTAAAGTACCCCTGGACTTATGAAGATTCGATTAAGCCAGCGTTAGATTAAACCAACCCTGATTACGAGTGAACATGGAAAAACAATTACGGAGAATACTAAAACAATGACATACTATAAAGGTCGTCTTTGTTTTCGGTATCTTAACGTTCGCTGCGGTGGGCGGGTCTGCGAGACCAGGGGTTGCTTCGGTGGAAATATGCATGGCATTTTGAGGGTTGAACGTTTAAGCCGTTACAGTAGAATTTATAGTTTTTAGATAAAGTGTAATGGAGAATAACTTAGTTTAAATGTTGAAAAGTTTTTCTGCGATTGTATGGAGTTATGGGAATACTTTGTTATTACGACTTCAGTGTAGGTCTACACGGTAACAAATTATATCAAAGTATTGTAAGTATGATAAGAAAAACTTAAAATTTACTGATATTACATAATTTACATATAAGCAAAAGCAGTACATATTTCCCCTGTTTTTTGTGCTTATTGTTTTGCATAAAAATATCTCGTCTCGAATAGATCGCAACAAGATCCTTTCTTGAATACGCAGTCTTCCCGTAAAGTTCAACTTACAAACTTTCAATAATAACTATACAAAATATTTCTGATTTATTTAACTTTCTCCAATAAATTGTAATAATGACAATGCTCATTGATAGAACTAACAATCTCCACCTGGGGCCAAAACTAAATAAAATGCCCTCATTACCCCCAAGCATTATCAAAACGCAACTAAAAAACAATAATACTGGCAGTTATTATAATTATCAAAGCTATAAAACAAAAGAAATCCAATCATTTTAAAAATGGAGCACAATAAAAATGTCGATGATTAACAAATGAGTCTATATATCAATGAGATGACGTCACGGATGGACCATGTATGGTCTCTTGTTTAATGAGTACGAGTGAACGACAATAGTTATAAAATAAACGGGATTTTATTGTGCTTACGTTAAGTTGGGAAAAGTTTTGTTCAGACGGAAGCGGTTTAATAAAGTAAATGAATTGATATTTTAATAGTAATGGTATTCAATACTATTTAATGCGTGAATTTCTCCGTAGTATCTAACATACCTTTTGCTCTACGATTTTTTCATATAACAACTTTGGGTTAATTTGACTATCTAATTGTAACTTAAAAGACTACAATTTCATTATATTACATTTTTTTGGAGTGAAATAACATCTATCTCATTTTATCTCATAGCTGTTACACTGGAAAATATTATGTTGTGAATAAGTTAATTTTTTACACACATAACAAGTACCTACTGTCAATTTTTGATTATACAATTAACCCCATCTGAACTCACCATTATTCCATAGTATTGTTACAAACAACGATGTATTGGATGTTAAACATTTACAAGCGCATTTACATATGAGTTATAGATCTGCCTGCGGCTTTGTTTATGTAGAAAAACTTTTCGAAATATTTTGAGTTTAACTTAGGTACATTACCTATGCAGTATTTCAGTTTTCAAAAATAAAAAGGTAGATACAGGTATTATTTGCCCTAGGAGTTAAAAGATTTTCGAAGCACGTGAACTTGAATGCGGCTTTTTTTACTTTAAAATATTCACACTGTTACAAGGAGTAAAAAATATCTAAATATAAATATATTATTGTAAAAATTTTGGTATCAAACGCTCATATGCACGGTGTCAGAATCACCATACTACTTAACCATATATGCAGTTAACAACGTCGTACTGCCTACTAATAAAAGTATAAAACGCATTTGCAATCCAGATGCAAAGCAGATAATCCAAGTACCTACATCCTGCAAACTATCACTTACTTGTTAATCATACAATAAAACGTCACTTAAATAAACAGTAAGTATAAGCCTATATAGAGAGTTCAATAACTGGCCGCCCGTTACACCGTCATGAATAGCCGGGCTTCGTGCATCAGCCGAACACTGTTGCGCATACTAATCTGATATCGTACTGTGTGACAGCGACCCTTGTTCGCTGGATGTGACTTTGAAATGCGGTTTGTTGTGTCATTATGAGTAGGTAGACTTTATTTAGTTATTAAATAGCAGGATAATATTATATTTTAAGAAATTGTATTTATTATTGAATATTTATTTAATTAGATATTTATGGACTATAATAAATAGAACTAAATTAAGCTACATTGTGACCATAAAGGTTCATTAATGTACACTAATAGAGGTTT
This sequence comes from Autographa pulchrina, assembly GCA_905475315.1. Lineage (NCBI taxonomy): Eukaryota > Metazoa > Arthropoda > Insecta > Lepidoptera > Noctuidae > Autographa > Autographa pulchrina. The sequence continues at coordinate 11,096,939 of FR997771.1, read as the reverse complement.
TCAATGTGTCATGTGGTTAGCATTTTTTTTTTAAGCCTAAAGCTATTTTATTTGCTACGAATAAATTACAACAAAAATATTTTTATATTTTTTAAGATAAGAACTACTTATTTGTAGGTACTATCTTAGCTTTATCCCTTCCAGTAAAACTTAAACATTGTTTTCAAATAAAAAGACCGTATGTTCGATCCATTGTTCTTGTAACTTGATAATCGATTTATCGGAAAATATCTACGTTTGTGGGCGTCACTCGATACAATCGATCGTATCACAGCGGGTAACTGATTCCTTAGAGATCGAAATTGTTAATGTTTTGTGTGTAAATGTTTACCTTAAAAAATCTCGAGATATTGTTAACATCATTATGTTAAGAAACTTAAAGTTTGGTAAAAAAAATTAACTGCGTCAAAATCGGTCTATCCGTTAAGGAGCTACATACTGTAATTTTTATAAGATTATACTAACACTGGATAATCTTATAAAACCCTTTTTTTCGTCGGATAAATAAAAGTTTATCAGTTCGATTATTTTAAATATTTTTAATAATCTAAGATTTTGTACGTTTGTGTCTTTAGACGTATAAATCCGATTAAAATTTTGGAATGTTTACCAACAAGAAAAAAAGAATCCATAAAATTAACATACTTAAATGTGTTTTTTAATCCGTTCACAGATTTCTCAACTAATTAATAACTAGTTTACATAAAACGAATTCTTCAAAGTTACCTAAGTTTTTAATTTCTCTTCGACTTAATTAATAAATTCTTGGAACAAGCAAATATTAAGTTGTCAATATAGCCGTCAATAAGTTAGCATTTTGCTTACCGAACTTAGTTAAGTGTAGTTTCAAGTTAAGTTATTAATAGAGGCACGTCCAAGCGTTAAGCAATATTCCAAAATATTATAATTTTTATATAAATTTTTGAAGATTGGAATCTAAAGGTGTTGAAGTTATTTATGATTGCATTTTATCAAAGCAAGCTAGATATAGCTTTTGATAAATATGAACAAGAAACTTATAAGATTACAAGAGTTATAATAATATGATTACTTTAAGTAAAGTTGAATTAAATTTGAGGTTTGTAAATTTATTCTTTAATAGCTAGTCTTGTCTATAATTTATAATCTTATACAAACAAGTTGGTGGTACATTGGCAGTACTTTTAAGTACGCGTCTTCAATCGCCGCAATAGACGTTGTTATCCAAAATACTTTGTTTCTCATCTAACCAGGGAATCAAAAAGGGTCAATAAAGAGGCTTATACTTATTAATAACTGAATTTAATCCTCTATAGTTTAGATGGTAAAGCAACTGTGCCTTACCAGTAGTCGCGGGTTCGAGTTCTGAGGTTTATATTTAAATAGTAATTAATTTTCAATCACAATTTTTTTTATGTGCGAGTGTGAATGAAAAATGGCCAGGTCAAGAGTACCCTAAACCAAAGAGCATGCATGAAGGGAATAATTAAAGTGGACGAAACGGAACAAGTGTATAGGGATCGTAGCAAGTGGAAAGAAGTGGTCTCTGCCTACCCTACAAGCGAAAGAGGCGTGATTATATGTATGTAAGTATGTGTAAACCTATTTTGTTTCATTTGTATATATTATTAATTAATGATAATAATAAAGCTATAATTTCTCGTAACTTGCACCAAACGATCCGAAACTTGAAGCACACACTTGAAGTCTGCCAAAGAAGCTGACTTTAACTCAGTGTTTACGCAAGCAAGAGTTTCTTATACTTTGCATCTACAACCCTTTTATTAAACATTTATATTCACGCCTTTGTTAAGGGGTGAGTAGCAAAGGTAAGGTACCGACCCTACTGTCCGCTTGAGTACGTTAATGAATTCGGATGACTTGAGTGCAAAATGACTTCGTTTGTACCATTGTTTGTATTTGCGAAAGAAGATGGAAACTTAAACAATTTCTCGTCTGAACCTTTTTGTGTGTATTTCAATCATGGTTCTTCATACTTCAAATAGAGTAGATGACTGGATATGTCTGGAAAAATCTACTAAGTCAGCCAGTTACATATTCAAAAACCATTAAAATTAAATACATCTTCTTGTTCTGTCAAAATAAAAAAAAGGAAATTTAAGTATAGAAGTCATCGGTAAATGCGTCTTTCGGCCCTCATACGTAAAAAAAGCGACTAATGTTTTTATTAATTTCATGTAGACGATCAATAGTCCAAAAGCAAGCTGGTTGGTAGCCACCGTAGCAGATGAACAAAAGAGAAATGTAGTCATCTGCCCTATTCTTATTCTATCCCATTGTGTTACAAATCGCTTGTATGATTATAAATTAGGAATTGCGGCTTAAGTCACGTACAAGTGTAAATTTTCGTAATGACAGGATGCGGCTAATTGTCCGGCCGTACATACAAATTGCTTTGCGAAGGCCACACGTTGAAAGAGACAATTGTATTATTGCCTATTGAAAAGTTTAGATGAATGTGCAACATCAATTTGTGTCACAATAAATTGTGGTTTGTGATAGAGATGTTGTCTGTGTGTCTAGAATCTTGCTCTTGACCTTTTTTGAGGTTACCTCCAGCTAATTTCTTTATCATTGTTTTTCTTCGAACCGAATCGGATCATTTGTTCATATGTGTGTCAGTGTGTGTATCTTAACATAGGTACTTTTTTCATTTTGTTAGGTGACGTGGCGATATACATCTTTTTAACTCAGAAAAACTTGAAACATTTGTGTTTGGGCGTATAACAATATATCGAAAAATTGTCTTTCATTCTGTTCATCATTACATAGATACATGCTTCTGGCTTTATGGAGATATTGCATTTAATATTGAGGTTCAATAACACATAGCTAATGACCACTTTCAGACGAACGATAAACATTTAATGCATCATTTGTCAATTACATATATCCATAGTCCATACATATCTTTCTACATAACACCTACGATTATACGTGGAGATGTGTTTGTAATGGTAGGACTTGATCCGCGCATATTCGGTGAACAATAGAACCATTAGATTTTGAGGTTACGTAAATGTTAAGGTGCGCCAAAACTGATTATCATGGTTTATACAACTATGATGTAGTATCTATGTTTTGATGATACAAAGAGATTTTTAAAGGTCACAATTTAAACAGAAATTTACTTTATCATTCAATTTGTTTTTTTATTCAATTAGTAAATAAAGAAGTAGTTAATTCTGTGACAAAATGCTTAATATAAATATTTTGCTTTTGTACTTTAGCTCAATTTTTTCTTATCATTTCAGTCTCCTGATCATGGTATCTGATAAAATCAGTAGACAGCTTAAAATAACTAGTATTCAAAACACTAGATTAAATATGATTGTGTTCAAAGTATCAGTCTGACTACAGACTATTATTATTTTTATTATTATTTAAAGCCTGTACTGTCCCACTGCAGGGCAAAGGCCTCCCTTCCTTCTTTCCTCAGGTCTCTATTGTTGCTATTTATTGCCACTCCTTTTTGTATGCGTCTAGTTCATCCCTCCATCTCCGCCTGGGTCTTCCACGCGGCTTTCGTCTATTAGGAACCCAATTTGTAGAGGCTTTTGCCCACGGTCCTTCTGACATTCAGCACACGTGTCCGGCCCAGTCCCATTTTAATTTGGCAGCCTTCAGGGCCACGTCCGCTATTTGAGTCTTGGAGCGCAGTAGGGAGTTCCTTATATGATCCGTGAGCCGAACTCCGAGGATGCTGCGCTCCATAGCACGTTGGCAAACACCGAGGCGGGATTTTTGTACGTTGGTGAGAGCCCAAGTTTGCGCACCATACGTAAACCAGACTATGGGAACTCGAAACTTCTAGCTTTCCTATTTGAATATCTGTTGTTAGACCATCAAAGGTAGCCGTTTGGTTAAGCGAATTTCACTGTATTGTACACCAATTTTAACACGATTACCTTTGAAATATAGAATAATAAAAATAAACATATTCATAAAACGACACTTTTCGGATTTTTTCTTTAACTCATTGACCAGTATTTTTTCAATAAGAATACCGTTTTGGAACGAAACTTTTATTTCTATGCCAGTGTTTAATTGATTTAAAATAAAAGCATTTAATGTTGACTGACTAGAAACAAACATTAATTTTAAAATAGTGTAATTTATGTGCATACTATTGCCGGTCTATATATAGACATTACTCATCAATAAAGGTAAATATGAAGCATTGTCGATCTATTCTGGTTACCAATAAGACAGTGGTATTCGTATTTAACATTTATTCAATTTATTTAAATAAAGTTTTTATGTAAACTTAACATATTTTCAATCACAAATATCACGTATTTATGTTAAATGGTTCGTGTAAAGGGTACCATATAACAAGATTTCCTCGATTGCGATCAACATTAAACGCATGTAACACTCATTTTATGTATTATAATCTGTTTAATATTACAGACGAGTCATTTCTGGGAACGTTTGCAACGTAAACGAGATGTCTCGTCCATTCAATGCAAATGTGTGATGACACATTGAGACATTCAATATCTTGATTAAATTCACAAACAACGTAATTTTGCGGTTGACTGACTGAATTCGGTCCACGTATGGTAACATAGCAAAAAAAACACATAAATTTTAATGTCATTTTATTGTTCGATTGTCATTGATCCATTTTAAAATATCGACTCTTTTTTGCCGTCTTTTTTTCTCATTTCTGTAAGCCTAAATACATACAGATTACCAATAGGTTTTTATGCATTTCTGTATAAAACCTATTGGTTTATCTTATCGTAAACATATCTTAGTTGACACTATGTAAAAGACCAATACGTGATAAAACTACTCGTTTGAATATAATAACATAATAAACACGACATAACTATGAATGAAGTGATGAAGCATACTCCTGGACAAACAAACCATCCGTGAACAAGATAATATCCATTACAAGCCTTCACTTGTGACGAATGATCACATTAGAAACGAACATATAAACACACAAATCAATATAGGCACTAATATACAACACAACCTTAGAATTACCACCATAAGGTTTAAATTTCCTTGGCAGGGTTTTGATTGAAGGAGATTCTAAGATAGTCTCGTGAATAATCCAAATGAACTATGAAGTTGTAAAGTGGTACGGAGCAGAGATGTCTAACAATGTGGTTAGATAACGCATAACACGCGTTTACGTGGGACGTACACCGTCGAATAATAGTTTTTTGTTTACATGTCGCAGGCGATAATCGAAATTGGATGAAATGTTACTTGTCATGATTCTTTGTAGCTTTACAAATCAATAGCCTTCATTTATTTTCGAAAATGTTCGGTATTCTTAACTGTCATGTGCTGTGATTTTTATTCAACGTTTTTTTTTTAAACTTACTAAAGATTGGAAACGTTCATATAAATATATTTAGTAAGTGGTCATCGAAACTATTTTTATGAAGGAAGATTTAATGGGTTCAGAATAGATGAAATTGATCACAATCATTGAAATAAAATCCTACCAATGTAAAGTAAGGAGTAATAAAACCTAAATCCGAGTTTTACGACTGATCTTAGATCTATAATACGAAAAGACAAATGATGGAAAGGCTGATAGCCAAAACTAACTCCGGCATTGTCTATCAAACGTTTAATCAAATGTGGGTTGGTTGCAAGTTAAACAGCTAGTTTGTTTTAGGTAGATTTAATGTTTATTATTTTATAAATATCTACATTTAGACATTAGTGAGTATAACAAACGGAGCTTTTGAAATTCTGTGAATGCCATCAAATGTGGGTGAACTATCTGCTTATTTAGTATTTAAATGTCACATTTCTTTCAGGTAAGTTAGGACAACCCACGTGAATTGGGGCTCGGTTTAAAGCATAGAATGATTGCGTTTAATTTTTACAATGCATTGTAATAAATAGGTCAATGTATTTTCTGAACTTAACAAAAAAACCACTAGCATAAATATTTTGAAATTTTTTTTTTTTGTAACATAAAAAAAAGATTATTTAGTAGGTGTTATAGGGCCTATAAATATTTATAAAATAACAACAAAAAGTACAATATGCATTTCGATACTTTCTTCTATTTTAATTTAAACAGATGTCTAAAATATTGACAGCCCTATAATCACAGTCATTTAAAAAGGTCAGTAAAAAGAATTGTTTACAACATTGTGAAGATATCGTGTTGGACATGGGTGTCCGGTGTCCAACTATTCTTACTTGTTTGTTTGTTTGTTTGTACCTTGTTTACGATGTCTTTTCCAATTTAAGTTTTGGGTGATACATATTGAAGGAATAAGATGTTCTCATTGCTTGTCGGATAACAATGTGTAGGTAAAACAAAATCTTAGTAAAAAAAAAACAAATATTAAGATGATATAATGTTACCTATACATACAATAATAATGCCTATTTATCGAATAATTATCTCAAAGGAGGTTCACGAATTTAATATAGTTGAACACAAAAAAAAAATGATTTGATTGTAAAATGTTTTCAGTCATTGTCTCCTGAAAGATATATCAGAGCCACCTATATGGTCAGTTAAGTCCTACTTTATAATAGAGTATTAAAATTTATGGAAGTGTGGAAGCCAAAATGATATTTAATGTAAGCACCTCAAAAAGGCAGTTAAATAAAAAAGTAAAAAGCGTTGACTAATGCAGCACTGTTAACAAACAAAGCACAAAAACTTTGAATGCCATTAAGTTTAAAATTATAATCGGATAACTACGTCATCAAAAAAAAGGGCATCTCTAAGCTCTAAAACTGTCTCTCGTTAAGCATCTCATAAGACGATAAAGTAAACGAGAATTGATCACCGTATTAACAACTTGCGTTCTTTATTGTACCTGCGGCGTTATAAGGGAGTAGAATATTCAGATGGACAAACAAGAATCGTTTTTTTTTGTTTGATTTGTTATATTTATACACATTAGTAGCTAATACTTCAAGTGAAAAATATTCATATAATAAATGCATTATACACCTCGTCTAATTATAACTAAATCGTTAATAACTATATAGTTATAGATCGTAGGTAAACGTCGGTGACAACAGTACCCACGACACGCATAAAATCGATAACTTAAGACAACAGCAGAATTGGATAAAAAAATTGTTTAAATGACAAGTTAAATCTATCTCCATGCAAATTACAGCTGTTTAATCTCCTATTCAGTAAGTCCGGTCAAAGGTTATACCTAACTATGCAGCTTCATAAACGTCCATTAAAATTATCTAAAACCAGGAATCCTGATGGAAATGAAGACAAATTACACATTAACAGACCACCCAAGACAGCGGCAGCTAGAAGCTCGCGCAAGCAAGACCCAACTGTTATTTGTACGCAAAACGTCAGTGTAATTGACCAAGTCGTGACCAACCAGCCAATGTTTGACCCAAAACCTGCAGAACCAACCCTAACATCATACTGTACATTGATTAGATGCCACTTTTTGACAGGACATGTATAATCAATTCAATTTAACTTCAGTTGCGGTGATGAATCATCAAACGAATTGTCGAACCGCTTTGATCTACCGCACTTTGATTTTGCTCTGTCCGTGGCGGAAATTATATTTCGATTTTCGGGTTTTGAAGAGAAATTTATTGAAAAATGTATTTTACACTAGGTAGAGGATATTTGGTTTCTAAAAATACTTTTCATTTGTTTTGGTACTCTGTACAATATTAGGTAACAACAGGTAAAATGGTACGAGTAGTTCCGTTTTTTTGGAATAGTTGGCGCACAATCATTTTAGGTAAATAATAGTGGTGGGTTAGATTTTCTTACATAAATCTTGGTGAGAACCTCAATTTGTCAATGAATATCTCCTGTAACACGGGTAAACAGGTGCATTCAAAGACATTTTCACTTTCATAAACATTTCGAAGGTAAGATCTGATACAGCCTTTAATCAAAATTTTGCTTTTCTCAAAATAGACGAAGATATATGGAACATTATGTAATATAATATCGATGCAATTACTTCAACTGTAATCTAAGTGTAAGTTTAGATACATGGTGGCTTTCTAAGCGATCGCTCACAGCCTTAGTTAACAGTTTAGTTTCGCTGTCCCGGTACCCCCAGGTCAACTTGTACATGACGTAGTTTCCAAGGTTGGCAACTTGAGGAATAAGGGCGAACTTGTTACTTCAACATTGATTGATACACGGCAAGTAATAATTTTGACTATAAATTCCACATTAGTTGTGAAGTGCCAGAGGCTCTTGCGTGATAGATTTTAATAGTTGCGTATTGATAACACTAGGTATATAACTAAACATGGTTTGGAATTAATCCAACTTGAAATGTCAGAGTCCCTCTCTTAGAATAATCAAGTAAATTATTGGTGCTACAAGTGTTTTTCTTTCATTCATCCTAATTCTGCCAAATCATCACTCGTAGTGATGATGACTTACTTCGCTGTGTATATTTTATTAATTTTTGACTTCAGCTTTTACATATGCTCCTTTAGCTTTGGTTTTGCTAAATACTTATAGCCATTATTAAACCTCTACCAAAAATTCTAAATCCAATTTTTTTGTTTACCATCACTTTAATATACGACTCAAACATTTGCTGCTACAATATTAGTTTGAAATTTCGTATGACTTACGACGTGTCTACCTTTGAGATCATCATCATAAAATAAAAGAGAAAGTTTAATTCAGAACTCAGCAATAAAGCTGTCTTATCCAGAATATTATAAAAGAAAACATCGCGATAGAAGTCCATCAAAAAATTGAAATATACATCAAAGGCCCACACAAATCGTGTTTAGAATTTGGAAATTTATGAAAGGACTATCAATCTAAAGTTTGGTAATAGTTTTAATACTAAATATTCCTAGGTAGGTAGGTACCTAATCATTACGAATTTGTCAATATTGAATCTCAAAGATTTTCTTCATGAAGCTTTACGAATTCACCGATATCATTAGCCTGCTTTTTGGTGTAAAACATTAAAATTTTTACCTAAACTTTACCAATCTTTGGGAATATTTCTGAGTACTGAAACGTAGCTTTGACGTTCACTGATTGGAATATTCGCCTTTTATGTAGAGGGAAGCCCATATATCGACAGGCCCGACTAACTATTTGAAACATGAACCTAACAAATCAGAGCTAGGAGTTCCAAGAATGGAGAGGCGAAGCTATTGTGTGGTACATTATCAAAAGCGGCAACATCTGTGGTTCAAAATGTTATCATTCCTTCATATACGTAAATGTCGATATAGTTGCGGTGAATCACGAACTTGGAACAATACATGCTATTGTCTTTGTCTCGGAAATAGGTATGAGCAATTTTATCATACTAGTATAAAGCTATGTTTGTGCTTCAAAATATACGTTTTTGAATAGGTTTTCTATTGATGTAACACTAGTTAGTTTTTGTTGGTTGAGTCATGTAAATGACCTATAAGATAAAAAAATATACTGATTAAATATTGATATGAAAGGTAGATGTAGTTGTAGCTGCGAATTCTTCTGCGTATAATGATAAAAAAATTGGAGGAACTTATAGTCACTAGAATTAAAAATGCGTGTTTTTCGAGAAGGAAAACCACGCCTCGCCTTTAATTAGTACTACAATCCCGTTAAGTATCAAGAATTACAAACCATAAATCCAATTAAGTATGGCCAGCACACCTGGGAACAAACCTGGGACCTCCTGATCCGAACTGTTCTTGTTACTGAACAATAAGATCCCACCAAAAACATTCAATGTAAAAAAAGCCAAGTCTCTCTATGCAATTCTTCCATCGTAAAAAGTTTTGAGATCGCATAGGAGCCAAGTCCTGTTCAACTTAATTTGTAATAATAAATCAATATTTTGTGACTATGTCAATAGTTTTGTTTACATTACAATAACAGTGACTTGGCCATGAGCACAAGTTAAAGGTCGTTTGCTCCTTGTAATTACGTGCAAATACCGTTGAATTTATATATTATATATATTATGGACATGATTTTGTAACTGATTGGAATTTGAGATCATTATGGACTAAACATGCGCCATAGTGCATGTGCAGTTCACTGATCTTGGATGATACCGACTGTCGGTTAAGGTGTCTTGATATTATTTATTATTTACTTGCAACTCCTCCAAATATGCCGTTTTATATTTGTATCTTATTGTGCTCATGGCCAAGTCACTATTATTGTAATGTAAACAAAACTATTGATATAGTCACATAATATTGATTTATTATTACAAATTAAGTTGAACAGGACTTGGCTCCTATGCGATCTCAAAACTTTTTACGATGGAAGAATTGCATAGAGAGACTTGGCTTTTTTTACATTGAATGTTTTTGGTGGGATCTCATTTATTTTTTGTAGGTCTCTTTCTTTTCTTTTTATAAATAAACAAAATTGCTATAAAACATATTTGCTTTTTGTACATAAACAAAGAACAAAGTTAACAATGCAGTCAAAATTCATATACCATGTTCTTGTAAAACCGCAAATATAAATTTGTTTCATATTATTTACTAAGGTATATAATTTATTACCGTTTTTATAATTTTCCCTTTATTTGTAGCTAAAAACCTATCTTGGTGCCAAATTTGAAGGTTCTAAGTTTGCTAGAAGTACCTTAGATTTTTGATGATCGGTCAGTGAGTGAGTCAGTGAGTGACAAAATGGTGTAACTTTGATCGCTCATAACTCGTAAACTATTGGTTCAAATGTCATGTAATTTTGAGGCTGAGCTTGTTTTAATACTTACTCTAGGTCATCGAAAACCTAAACCCCTAGCTTTGTCCCTATCGATGATACAGGGGGGGTGAAATAGCCGCGAAACGCTTCGAGAAAAGAATGGTACGGCCGTGCCCGTTTTGCTCGAGACTTGGCTGGGGCACTGCCGTGCCCCCAGATTCTGCACTAATTAGGTGATTCATGCATTTTCCTTGTGTCCTTAAATAAAGTATATTTAACTTATTGGTTTCCTCTTGGTGAAATGCTTTGGACTTGATATCATCCGTGGTTAGTCACATTAAATATATTTTTCATTGAAAAAGTTTAATACGGAAACGTTATCTTTGCCGCATAATATTGAAGACCTATTTCTACATGATCGTCAAATAATAGGATATAGATCTAAACTATTTAAGTTGTTAGTTTGTGCCTTAAGGATTTAGTGCAGCACCTATTTAGGCAAAATACAGAAAATGATGATATAAAATACCCCAAACGTTAAATTCCAAAGTTAAACTTCAAAAAATAAAAATCAAGACCACGTTTAGCTAAAAGTTTTAACATGAGCGAATATCCCAAAGCGGTAGTCTCTTCACCAAATATAAGCCAAGCAATACCTTTATACGCGCCCTTAGTAATATCACTTCTAATGAGTTTCAAATAGGGATAGTGGTCCACACACTCTGTCATTGTCAGAAATGACAATCGTTGTGCGATAGTGGATGACTTTCAAATAAATTCAACGTTCATTAGATTCGCTTGCGACTCACTGTAGAACTAATGTTTTAGAATCAACCATTAACGCGATCCTGTTCGTGATTTCATGGGACATACGGAGCCAAAAGAAAGCTAACAACACAATAATCATTATTGAAATTGAAAATTAAAGCGTTATTAAGTTTGTACATCATTGTAAACTAACTTCGTTCAACAGAAGAATGTGCGTAGTTTGCTAAATAATTGTTGGACACGAAAACAATATAGGTAAATACATAGCGCAAATACATACATCGGTAATTGTTTTTATAGTATTTAATAGACCATCCCAAACTGGAACTATTGGAACTTAAGAAAACTAAAAAAAAAGGAATCTTCTAGTTTCGATAAACTAAGGCTTGTTTCTTACAGTAACATAAGAACAGCAATGCAAAATGAGTAAAAAAGATATGATATACTAGTTTAAGAAAAAAATTGAAGATAATTTACGGAATGTTGCTTATCGTAAGCGTCAGTGTATCCCACAAATTATGACGGTGAGTCAGCAATATAAAGTAATACGTGTGTATGGGGTTGCGATGTAAAATGTATTAATGCACGTTCTAAACTGAATAAATTTAATTTTCTTGCTGATCTAGTAACTGTAGGAATATTACCGCCACTATACTCCCCTTTGCGAGGGAAGATTTCCCTCACACGATTTCGTATGAAATACTATTGATTCTGTCTTGATTTAACATAAGTACATAATTTTGTATTTAATGGTAGTGAAGCATTCTGGGGCCCGATGCTGCTATTTTAAGTCAGTGAGTGGCAGGTTAACAAACGTTCCAGTGTACTTTTAGATAATTTTAGTTTAATGACAAATGTACACCTACTTGCCGTTGTTGTCATTGTAGGATTGCCAGTGACTGTTCTTATCTGCATACGAAAATTAGGCACAATAACTAGTACACTGGAACGTTTATTAACCTGCCACTCACTGACTTAAAATAGCGGTTTCGGGCCCCTGGTGTTATGGTAATTGGAATAAGTACGTATTTTAGAATAAGAAACTTTACATACTTTGATCCAGAATTCAGTTCGTCATTTTGAATGAAAGTATTACAACACGACTAAAGTATACACACCTATAGGTATCTAGTATTTTTTGTACACTATCCATCAATTATTCCTTAACTAGCTGTGCCTGCGACTTCGTTCGCGTGGATGACGAAACTTATCAATGAGTTTTTAACCGCAAAATTAAGTTTGTTTTCCGGGATAAAAACTACCCAGTGTGGTGCCCAGGATAATAAAGAATAATTATACCAAGTTTCATCGTAATCGAACCGGTAGTTTTTGCGTGATAGCTGAACAAACAGACAGACAGGCAGACAAAAATTTTATTTTTCACACTTTTGGATTCGTTGTCGGTCTAGTAACACCCCCCGCCATTTATTTTTTTGATATTTTCAATGTACAGAATTTTCACTTCTACAGATTTATTATAAGTAATAATATAGATTTAGAAGTAGAAATATTTTTACCTTTCATAATAATATCAGATAGTAAACAGATACTTTCTGAAGCAGATACAATGTTTCATGTATTTTGTTACTGATCCATATTTATAAATATTTACGCAACCCCAAAGCTAACCCTTTTATTTAATTACAAACATTTTAATTGCATTAAGGGCTAAACCGAAGGTTGGTTTGGCTGTTATGTTATTAAGAACCGACTTTCATCTGTTTCAAACATTGTATACCGACTTACCAACATTATGTGAATGAGTAAAAGATCATTATCTTATTTATAACTGAGTCCTGAAACGTCAATCAGTTTAATTCGCCGTTAAGTGTCACTTTGAGGTGTGAAGTAGCGATAGATAGACGTTTGAAAAAGTGTTTCGGTCGGGTTGTGTTTTTTTATTCGGGGGTTAGCCTAATAGTCACCTAACTGCCATGCTCAGAGATGCTAATGGTCACTCAAGGGATATTTCTTTACTGATTTTAATAAGCCTTATCTCAGACCGCATTATTATTTACCATAGATCATCGACTGCCAAGATAGGGTTATGTTTTTCCCGCATATCTGCTACCAACACGACTCAGGTTAATCTAAAGTGTCGGAAATCGCATTCAATGAGCAACAAAAGCTTGTATTCTGTAGCTTCTCAGTAAGATTCGTCACGCATTCCTTGATCGCATGTGTCGGGGTCATGGATCAAGCCCCCATTCCCTATCAGTCAGACAGAGGGGTCTAATGTCTGATTTTAGTGATCTGTCTGATGGCTTGCAGTGAGCATGTCGGTTGTGATTTATTCCAGACATTTATTGTTAAGTTAAGTAAACATTTAAGAAACAGTAGCTGTTGTGGTACAGTGTAAGCCTTTGTAAATGAAAGATCATTTTTTATGTATTTTTACTTTCATTATTTATTCATATTTTATTGAGATTGTGAAGCCTAAGCTTTTGATTTTATATATGAAACCACAAAAAAGCCCGACATACATTTTTGATAATCCGCCATTTCTATTTTCAAAATAAGCTTACCTTTATATTTAAATTACCAAACTATAAATATAATCCAGCATAAAATTTTCCTAGAAGCGTAATTCCATTTGAACTTTTCGAATAACAAAAGGTCAGTAAACAAACGGCATCATTGTTTCTATTTTTATTTTTAAAGTTGCCTTTATTAAATTTGAGAGTTGCAGCCCTTGAGAGGGCGAGGTTTTATTAGGGGCGACTAACGAGTCCCGATAAGGAGGTATAATGCCCCTCTGTGTCTCTGTTGGTGTAAACTATAAGTAGGAGCGAGCAATCTGGTGGTACAGACGTAAATAAACAAATACTGGTTTATAAAAAATAAGTGACTCAGAAATTGATGTGTAAAACAAGCCCCTAATGATCATAGGTGTATGAAAACTAGGTAAATGGACGATGATAGGAATTGCTGCATTACTGTGGTTGGTTCAGACGAATTTCTTTGCAGTCCCATATTTTTTTGACAGAACACCTTGGTAGCCTTGCGAAATCAAAATTTTACATTTTTAATATTTTTGGATGACAAGAGAAGACAGTCTCTTTATCACAATTCAATCAATAATTATCATCCAGAGATATAACACAATCAATCTCTAGAACCTACTTCGTTAGTACGTAACTATCGGTACATACTCATTCCCGCTGTATCGTAACAAATTGCACCCCATCATTGAGGGGGCAAAACCATCCACTGTTTAATCTCCAGTTCAATCTTGACTTAAATGAACACCTAGATGTTCCCTACATCGATTGTAGGATAGTGTTAAGCCTCTGGTTTTGCTAATGAATTGATTTGCCGCTCTCGTCAATTCATAATGGAATTCATTGGATTTCTGTATAGGGATTTTGACTGAATTCAAAGGGTACTGGAAATTGTTTATGTATGTATTTTTTTCATTGATGTACAATATAGTATTACTAGAAAATGGAAAATAGAGTTTAGTTTTTGGTACAAAAATTGTACGGTTATGAAATTAATATTAAAAAAAGTTGGTAATATTGTTGGTTCTGAACGGAATGATAGTTATCTTTTAATGTTTTTGTTTATGATACGCTTTTAGGTGTGTTATTTAAACTTATTTTAAGCCTTTGTAAAACGAAAAAGCCAGATCAATGGTTTTTTAGTAATATTTTTTTGTGTAAGAAAATAAAAATAATATGCGTGCATTGTTTATGCACATTTCCAATACGAAATATAATTAAATTCTTTCCTTAAACATCAAAACAGTATACTTCAGTAAAAATGGGACGCAAGTAATAAAGTTTTATTCCCTACAATTTTCCACTTACCCCATATACTTACTCTGTATACCGACTTCTATCATATTGATTGGGTATTGGCAGGCTAGAAGCGTTGCATGGTAAATCCACATTCACAACCCCTATTTATTATGGTATAACACTAAAAAACCCTTATATTGTACCCCCTTCCTATCTATAATGGGTTCTTATCATCTTTATATTCTTAAAGCCTGCCTTTTAGTACAAAAACACGGCAAATGCATTGTCCTTCCCTTTGCTAAAAAATAAATCCTGCGACCGTATCGCTCGAGATAACGCTAGAGTTATACGTATAAGGATGTCAATCTACCTTAAAGTCGAGACGGTTTTTTTTTGGTTTTGGAATGATAAGAATGGATACGTGAAAAAAGTTATCGATAAGGTAATTGGAGTGTCGACTTTTTGTGCGTGACTCATGTGTGTCTTGCGATTCTGCTTTGCGACTTATTGCTTTTAACGAAATTCATTTCATTTCATTTAGAGCCGGAACTGTCCCACAGCAGGGCAAAGGCCTCCCTTCCTTCTTTCCACAGGTTTAACAAAATTAACAAGTATAAATTAATTTGTTCTGATAGCTAAACGATTCACTCATTTGTACCTACTTGCGTGTAGCTTCATCTATTAACCCTTTGAATTCAAAACTATACCTTCACTTGTTTTTACTATTCTATCTTTGATGATATCCTGAACGGACGTATAGAGATGTACCACAGCTATAGCCTATCTGCATTAATGTGTCACCACTTAAAGCCACGTGCAGTACTATCGTATTGGGTTACAACCCTATCGGCTACAGGCGCCACAATAGCCCATAACCGTCAGTTAAATGGCACAATATGTTAAAATTGATAAGTAACTAAGATGAACTTGGTGTACCCCTTGTAATGTTGCCGCAACTTCCGGAGATTTGAAAATGATTGATGTGTTAAGTTGCAATGCTTATAATACATGAGACCGCCATGCGGGGACAACAAAGCCTTTTTTTGCGAACTAATCAGAAATATAGTCAGAAAAAGAGCCTTATGTAAGATTTTAATGTCGAGCAGGTTTAGATCCTGATAATATTTTTTGATATTTATGTACGAAATCTTAGAGCAAGTTATTTTATTTTTGTAAAAAATGTGGTGGTGTATAGATGAATGCGGACAACATCACATACATTGTTCTGAACCCAAAGTAAGTTGCTATAGCACTTGTGTTATGGAAATCAGATACAACGAAGGTACCACAAACACCCAGACCCGAGACAATGTAGAAATGTGATTTTCTATATTGACCCGTCCGGGGATCGAACCCGGGACCTCAGAGCTAGCGACACCTTGAAACCGGTGCGTACGCCACTCGACCACGGAGGTCGTCAAAAATGAATGCAACGTGGACTGAGCTTATTGCCCATTAGATTTAACCTTGAGATGTCTGACCTCTATCTAATCGAATGGATTATAGAGTTCAAAATAATAATACGAAAGTTTCAGCTTTTTCGGTAACACTCATTTTAATGAAGTAGCTGCTGTAAATATTTATTATTAATACTTATCTCGAACTTTTTCTATTAGGTAAAGTGATTCAAAGAAAAGCTGTTAAAAAGTAAATAAAAATAACGATTATTTTACATTGAAGTTGGTATTTTCAATAACGTTTGAATTCAGCATCTTTAGAAATTATTATTTATTTTATGATTATAGTCTAGATTAGACTGTCTTGAAACTTGGTTTAAAATAGAACAGGTTTCTTTTTTGTTTTTAAAATTAATACTTCAAGTGCTCAATTCATACGTAGGTTGGTTATATTGAGAGTACAAATGTATCATTATATTATAAAACTAGCTGTACCCGCGACGTTGTTCGCTTATATACCTATCATTCATCTTTATGAATAAATATTTGACTGTGATATAGAGGGCCACTAACACGAACTGCCTACTGCCGAGTAAATTTTGTCACAAATGTTGCTGTTTGTATAAATTCTCAAAATAAAAAAGTACCATCGTCATAATTATGTAATTAGCTTACCGCTAAAAATTTTAAGGATTGGTTTTGATGCTACTTTGTTTAAAAATTTTAGATTTATCTTCCAAGTCCAGAACCGTGAGAAAAAAAATATAATTTTCATGGTGGCTTTCGATGTCAATGTCCAAAATATGTCTACCTTGGGCAGTTTTGAACTGACTCTTTTATCTTCTTTTTTATATATGTAGTATGTTTTCTCTTTTGTGCTTTACCCAGTTGGTTACAATAATTGAAGGTCAATGTTTTTGTATTGAGTCTACTGGCAGCGCCAACTCTGAGTTAAAGTGAAAGCAGCTGTCGCTCTAGGCAGTAAATGGCAAAGGGCACCCAAAAACCGGATCCATAAAAACAAATTAGTCCATTTTTTATGCTATAGTTCTCGTTGGTACCGTAGTCCCTAGTGAAACTACAGGGCGCGAGGTTTTGGTGCGAAACCTCGAAATTGAACTACGCCGTTAAATTGAGAGTGGATATCAGATAGGCAGTGACTGACATGAGACCCATGAAACTGAAAGAGGAGGTAGTTACAAAAAGTTGACGTACGGTTTGAGAGGCTTTAACTGTGTTTAAAATTATTTGTTTGGAAAGATTAAGTAATAGCTGTCCAAGGACAATCTCATTCTACCCTGATTAAAGTCAGAGGCTGTATCCTGTACAATTCGCTTTATTAAGTGTAAGGTGCAGCATAAGGTGATGGGCTTAAATACCGTACGTATATATTTTAAAATGTAGAGAATGCGATAGAAAGTTTATTTTATTTAGGGTTTTGGCCCAACCTTCCGGTAATAGGGTACAAAAACTTTATGAAATTTAAACACATAAATAAAACATCATGTACGCATAAAAACCTACATGAGAAGCAAGCTACCTTTTAAAGAATATTAAAGAGGTAGTACATACTAAAGATTGTGTGATAAAAAGATCATTGGGTTTTTGGGTAAAAGAAAATAAATAACAAATACAAAAAGATCTTGTCCATGGAATGTAATATAGATGACCAATAGAAAACATTACACATTATGTTGGAAAAATAGTTTAAAAGTGGATTAAAGTTTTTAACCAACTATAAAGTGATCTATGGGGAAGCTTACGTTTTCAAGTCAGAAGCGAATGCGTAAATTTCCAAGCAAATGGCCAGGACATTTACGCCTGAATTACTTTGCGTCATAATAATATGCCATGCACGTTTGTTCCTCCATGATCAGCAATGAGGAACAAACTAACCTACGGAGATTAGTAAATACAAACACTAAATAATTGTAAGTTTATAAATCGGTTGAGAAAAAATTCACGTCTTAAAGATGTCGTTTATTGCGACTAAAAATACAACAAAAAGTTACAAATATTTTTTTACTTAAAAACGATACGTTAGTAAAACACAAAAAGAGTTATCTCTACTGAGATTTGAACTTGGGTATCAAAAAATTCAAACTTATGTAAGAAAATGGACGGATGAAAAAAAATACAAACATTAACAACCGGATTTGAACTTGCAGCAACATCACTCATTTCCAATCGTTCAACCGCCAAGCTGTTTACCTCGATAGCTAGTTCACTAAAATATAGGTTCTAATCAAATTGAAGATTGCTATGGCTACCTCAGTCTGCCATGGTTACCCTCTTGTTTATCTTTTGATCTGTCAATAATGCCAATTTATGTGTGCAGTTGAGAAAATGATTTTGGAAATTTAAAGCTCCTCCCCTTATCAGCTAGATTCAATAGCATGTTTCAACATAGCTAACAACCATCTACGATTTCTTGAAAACCACCTCTCAATTTTTTACACCATTCGATTAAGTAGTTTATGTTTGATACTGTAACATAAAATCTGACCCCCGGCAAAAGAGAGTTGTAATGCAATTACTGTACTGAATTGCGTGTTGTAATATTTTACTTCTTAAACTCACTAAATTAATCATATCTTTTGATAGAGTGAACCGATTTCGATGAAACAAAAACTAAGTTATACCTCAAGTTGTGTATAATTTTTGTATATAAACATTGTCTGCATTGAATTCGTAGATTTTACGTGATGTGTGCACAAACAAACAGACAAACAGACAAAAATTTAAAAAATGATGGAAATGGGTTCTGTTAGTTATCCTTTAACATGCTGGCTATTTTTTTTTTCAATTTCTTCAATGTACAAAAATGACTTTTCTACAGATTTATTATATGTATAGATAAAATATATAATATTATATTATAATATTATAATATAAATTGACGGGCCTGTTAGTCTAGTGGTTAGTGACCCTGACTGCTATACCGGAGGTCGTGGGTTCAATTCCCACCCAGGACAAATGTTTGTGTGATGAGCACGATCATTTGTTCTGATGGTCTGGGTGTAATTTATCTATAATATGTATGTATTTAGAAATATGTAAGTATGTTTATCAGTTGTCTGGTTACCATAACACAAGCTCTGCTTAGCTTGGGATCAGATAACCGTGTGTGAGTTGTCCCGGAATATTATTATTATTATTATATCAATTGAAATTACTTGAAAGGTTTTTATAAAATTTAATGTGAGATCTTTATCTATACAAAATGTGTGACGTTGTTTGTACGTAAGCAGGTTAGAAACAACTACAACAAACTGTTTCCAATCTTTTTTCAAGTACTTGTTTACAGGGTGAAGTAAGAACTTTTTAAGGCGGGAACTGACCAACAAAACATGTGTTTAGATTTAAGATTTTAAGCTATTTTGGAAGTAAGCATTGCTGAGGTTTTATCAATTTTCGGTACTGATATATTTTTTTTATAATAGGTAAGTTTGGCATGATATTAGGGCATAGCATTGGTCATTTCAAATAGTAATTAAAACTAAATACATAAAAGAAAAAGTTTCTTTATAGAAAGGTTATAACGGACTCATGATAATATGTTGATGCAGAAAATGTTATGTGAGAATACATATTTAATAAAATGGTTGTTGACCATAAAATTAGTTGCTTATTATGACCTACATTTCTGAGGTACATAAAATGTTATATTGTTTATGTCTTCTCCTGGTATTTATGTTCTGTATGATTTATTTGAAACATCCACCCTGTATCAACAACAGCCTCTTCCAGCGGACTTCAAGGCACTAAAACCGTGGGAGGTCATAAAATAAAAACTGTTTACTTGGCCCGAAGATAACCAGGAACAAAGTTCGTTTGATAACTTTTTATTTCCTCTGGGTATAAGCAGGTAACAGCAGTGTAATCCGAACAACTTCCGAAGTTCCGTCCGTAACAAGATTCTTTTAATTTGTTGTGACATTTCAAATTGGTTGGTTAGTGATATATCTGATTGACGTGATTCGTTGACAGAAAAAAAGTGAATGTTGATCTGAGTAAATGATAGTTATTATCGTCGTTTGTGTGTTAATGGGGTGATAATGGTGTTTATTTATAACTAATGTTTACCACCTGGACCTCCCCTTCATTCTGATGATGGCACAGATTATGATGTGGTTTAAGGGGTTGCTCCTCAGATGAATCATTGGCCAAATAGTTCCAGGTAAGGTTTATAAACTTCATTATAACTGAAATGTTTATGTTTGCTAAATAATAGCTCATAAAACTTGCCATAATTTGTCATCACCCACTTAATTTCATATTATTATCCTACTAAAAATAAGTCGCAGCGCAAGACATTCCTCACGCTTATTAAGCCGTAAGGACGTGAACAATGCGAGATAATTCTTACCTGCGGAGATGAATCATATTTAGTGTCCCGTCGGAACGCCGGCGCCCGACCAACTTCCTACAATGGCCAATAAACACGCCATAAAATATAAAAGGCCGCACTAAAAATGCCATTATTGTTTGCTAAATGTCCACCTTTTGTTAAATGAACCTGTCAAATGTTCGCAACATGCACATCCGTGTCAAAGGGTGTCGATCTGACACTGCCATAACTCTTTTATGACGCAATAAAAAATCGAACTTGAATTCCACCGTGTATACACATTTGCGCTTCATAAACTTCGTGACACGTAAATTGCGCTGTGTGAATGACGGCCTTTCCGAAATATAGTTTACAATTCGATTGGCCGCTGTAATTTATTCCTCTTCCAGAATCGTTCCCGCGAATTAATCGCAGTATCGAACCTGGCCAGCCGTTATTAGTACCTACAATAGTTGCCAAGGTGTTCCACCCCTCTATAAATCTTGTCTAATTTGTGTGTAATTACAGAGCGGTACAGTTCCCGTTGTAACAAGGAGTGCGTAGCAGCGGGGAGTAACCGGCACGTGCTTACGCGTGCTCCAGTCCCGAACCTCCCGAAACAACCTAACGCGACACTTGGTGACACCGGAAATTAGGCCGTATCAAGTACAGATTATGAATCAAACTCCAATGACACGTATAATCAAATATAATTTGAAGATGTTTCCGATAAAGCTCTAAGTAATTTCGATGCTACGTTCAAGGTAGAAGGTAGAAATTACCCTAGCAAAATAATACTTATAACGACCGAGGCTCAAGTTTTGATCACTATTAAGTATCGCTGCAAACGCGTCGAAAGGTTGATGTTAAAATTTAGTAATGTGTTCTTTGACCCCTTGGTGAGATGATAATTTTAATATGTAAAGTACAAGGGTGCACTATTTCTATAATAATTTAAGTTTCGTTATTATTTTCTAAGCCCTCGTGTTCACAGCAGGAGCTCGGACGTTATAAAGTCGCATTTTATTCATATTTATTCAAGAAGGGTAGCTTGTTACGTTTGGAATCGCCGCTGTTGACTGCACGTGTCGAAAATTCTACTTTCTAGAAAATATCGTTCATTTCGAATACAAGAGTAGGTAAGCGTTCAAGAATATTTCTTGCCAGATGGCACAAGTCATTTAATCCGTTTCATCCCTTCATAATTAGCGCAGTCAACTCTGCACAGCCAAATAAATCCTTCCTACAATTGCCATTTCAATAATACAAATAAATCTACGTCATGTACTGCATTCGTCGCCAAAATGCGTGTGCAGTACTAGAGTACCCCGATCTCAATTAAAAACGAATCCTGAAAACATTGTTTTAGCATCCAAAATCGAATGCACACCATTTTTACAGTTGCAACCCCAAAAAATATCGTTTCGAGTGTCGATCCGAAACTGTACACCATTTACGAGCTTGATTGAAATTTTGCAATCAACAGGGGGAGTGCTATGATGAAATTATTCGTGTATATTTTTTCCCTCAAACCCGCCGACGTTGTTCCATTATAATAGCCCTTCGGAATAGAAAATTTACGGAGGATTTAAGATTGTAATCACGGGCCACTCGGTTGTTCAAAGTGATTATGGTGGAGATAAGGGCCTGGAGCGAAGCTGGTCGTCCCACGCGCGATGCATGCCACTACACGTACTCGTATAGCACTATCTGTGATGTTACCATCCGACCTGGCTTTGTCTTACTCCTATCTCTTGGCAAATTTGTTCCTGTCATGGTCCACAATAACAATCTTATCAATAGAATGTAATGGTTATAACAACATTGTATTTCAATTATGAAAGCATTTAAGTTTTGTGCAAAGTAAATTTTCTGATTTTAAAATAAACATGTAAACATTTTATCACAATAATGGACCACTAGAATGTATTCCCACGGTATTGCAGATGTGATTTTACGTTACCAACGATGTTATGACTAGACCAACTTAAAGCAAGCTGTAACAATATTTTCTAAAGATCGGACGCTTTACTTGAAGAACTCGCATCAAGCACGAACAATATACAATTTGAATTGCATGACCATAGGTCGTAAGACCAGCTCCGTATGCGACCTACTAACTGAAATATTCATATAAGCATTCAATATGAAAATAAACGTAGTTCCTCGAAGTGTTCGCAATTGAATATTGATGCTTAAATCAATATTGGGCATATTTACTTAAACTTTCCACCTTATTGGCAATGGCCAAGGAATACTCTTTTTAAAGAAAGTTTTGTAACTAACTGTCACAAAACTTTAAACCACGATTAAAATAAAATAACTCTTATCATCTGACATATCAAGCAAGTGCAATCAAGTTTGAAACATTCTAATAGCTTCAGTTTAATAAACAATAAACCCACGCTTAAATAAAAATACTGCCTTGTTAGTGATGGCCTCAGATGTTATCAATAGCTCAGGGCAGATTGGAATCATAAGTGACGTCAAGTGTCAGGTTGAGAATAAAATACTCATAGAAAATGCACATTTCTAAAGCAAAGTAATCACTTCAATAAATGACGATCGATCCTTATCAATAGTAATGATATTACTCGTTTCCCTTATAAACATTCTGTGTGGGACGAGAAACCTGGTATTCCAAATTCTTGCATTCAAATCTGTATATTTTTCTATTTGCTACACAAATAAAATTGTAACCGATAACAAAATACACAAATCTATCTACGTAAATTAACATAACAAGCAGTTCATATTTAATTTTAAGGACGAACAAGTTTTACGAGGCATATTGAATCGCACTATTATTCAGAATTCTATGGGGGCACGCACTACAACGACAGATATTGTAATTTGTTTGTCACAACGAGATTCCTTTCATTATGCGTTCGTGCTCCATAAAATATGCATCTGAAATGAGAAAAATGTGTCGCAGTGTCGCGAGTTTTGCTTCCAAATCGGAACAGCATAAAGCGACACATATATTTATTACATTTTGGACTTTATGTGTGAACGCTAAAGTGCAAAGTTCAGTGTCTCGTATGTATCAGTTAGGATGTCTTACACAAAATGCGCCAAAGAATCATAATCTCGGCTTCCAGTGAGTTATACACACGTCGTCTATTCACATTAGTTTTAGAAATGTACAGTAAACACACTTTCGTGAAAAAGTAAGCGATGGCATATGTTATTACTTTCAGAAGGTTCCATCGTGGCGGTGGAAACGTAATTTTAGTTGTGGAAGTTTTTACGACCTCATGTTTTATTACAAAGATAAGAAAAGACTTACTACTGAAGAAACTTTAAAACTAACGACTTGTCGGACAGCTGTCAAGTCAATCAATCAGTTATTCTTACAGAGTTGCCGATTGGAATCTTTTCACTTCATGTATTTATGCATGAACGGCAATTTTAAATTCTAGTCTACACGATGTCTTCCGTATCATCATAGGTGGCAAGCAACTCTCAAATGTGAAAAAGATAAAGTACCAAAACGTTTATGTTTGCCCACAAATCTGAAGATGACCATTTAACCTGCCAAAACGAAGTCCATTCTCCATATTTATCAGATGTTAAATCCAAAGTAGATGGTTGAAAATACGAGACCGGATCAAGTATTTCACACGTAATCCCACACAACATTTGTCATAACTTTTAATGTGAAACTTGGAATCGAAATAGCACCATTACGAAGGCTTAATGCCGCTCCACATTCAAGATTAAATACTCGGTAACTTGGTAACCGTTATGTACTAGTATAATCGCAATAAATTTGGATAAACCCTGCCTGTATCGGGACTACAGAAATGGGAGTAAATCAAGTCAGATTAGTTATCTCTTTTTGTTTCCAATATTGGTATGGAGGTAAGTAAGAGAGACATGATAATAGTGTGAGCTGCTTATCATCCCTTGTAAGAGTAAAATATGGGGATTGCTTAACTGCTGTATCTGTTAAAGCATTAAAATAACTTAATAGAGCGCAGTTGCAGTCAATAGTTGATAACTCTTTGTCGATAAAGTCTTCGACAAAGGCTAATAAACATTTGTTATTCGGTCTATTAAATAAGGTAGTGGAATAAAATCTGTGATCAGTTTTTGAGTACATCAAATAAGCAGCGGTTGGTATGAAGTATTTAGTTCCTAACATTGAAATAATACCCCGTTTTGAATCATAAAGATTTGCCAGAATTTAAGTAAAATATCACCCTTTTTTGTTACTGGTTTTACTGTTTTAACTAAATTTACATAAAGGAAATTCATAACTTAGTCTAAAACATTTCTTAATACTACAAACATGTGCGTTGTAGAAGCTCCTTTAGAACCTGATTGGTTGAACTGCATTGCCGTTTTGCTTACAAATGATACAGGCACATCTGATACAACTAATCAGTTTAGTTGATCGTTGGAACAAACACAAATGCAGAGAGTTTATGTGCTACTGCAATGCCGTAAGCTGTAAATAATTATGTCGTTTTATTGTGTGTAAAACAAACATTTAAATAAAATATATCACAAATAACTGTAATGGCTGTAATTAATGTTTAAAAAGCTTATTCTCCGAATTATTTGAAAAGTTGTAACGTTATTTCATTTTTGAATTTGAAAAAATAAGAATAGATTCTAATAACCGTCAAATTTGAAAATAGATCAGTGTTGCTACAGCAAAATAATATAGTCTCCAAAATAGAATAAATCAGGCGATAAGAGTAAGTGGTTTTATTTTTAATGGGTCATAAAAGTTTAGCCTGTACAACCGATAAATAATATGTTTATCCTTAGAAAGCGGGCATAATGATGGCCGATGCATTATTATAATGGCCGCGTTGATTTGTAAGTACGAGTTAAACTCGGTTTAAGCCCAGGAGCGGTTAAGACATTTGGGCGACATACGGCTGAATGTACGGGTGAACTTTATTGAGTATTATAGGATTTAGATTTTATGTTATGGTAATTTGAATGTGTTATGTTTAATGGTATATTTGAAACCTGTGCTTTGCATAATAATAATAATAAATGCGGACAACATCACATACATTGTTCTGAACCCAAAGAAGTTGCTAAAGCACTTGTGTTATGGAATTCAGATACAACGAAGGTACCACAAACACCCAGACCCGAGACAATGTAGAAATGTGGATCGAACCCGGGACCTCAGAGCTAGCGACACCTTGAAACCGGTGCGTACCACGTACGCCACTCGACCACGGAGGTCGTCGAAATAAGAAAGTAAGATATTTAAACGAAAGTCTAAGTAAATTTTATGATAAAACGACAATATTTTTTTAGATTTATAGATAAACGAAAAATAAGACTTAGGTAGGTACTCATAAAATATTTACAAATTGATATTTTATAAATTAAATAATTATTTTCTTCTTCTGTTTCACAAAAACGTATGTAAACTGAAATAAATATTAGCCTTATGGTCCGTTTTACAAACTATCCGTCCGTATGTCCACTTTATAAGCATGTAACGATATTCACCATACAGGCTTCTGTACCTTTATATTATACACTCGAACAAAGCGACCGACTACTTAATGATAATTCAGTGACCATTACGAGTCTTAGTAGATATATGTTCCTGTATTTTATACGAACATTAAAGGCACTACTTTTTGTTCTATGTATTACCTACTTGATATAAATAGAAATACATATAAGGATATCTTATGTTCTGTACAAAATCACGGGTAAGATAATAGGGTAGATGACTAGGTATGAAAAGTTAAAGTTATTTAGTCTGCCATTTAGATAATCCAAATATAACACGAGTAGACACGTATTTTAACTTTTATCACATCAATAAAAATATACGAAGATAAACCGCTTTAAAGTTCAGGAGTAGGGGCTTGTGTCGTCACGGGTAGGTACAATTCTTGCTTAGACGTGACGTCACGCAAGAATTGTACTCGCTGTATCTTCATAATTCTTTGTTTACGGGACAAAAGAAAAAATCGTGTCTAATATTTTTTTATTATATAAGAGATGGACATAAAAATAAATTAGTCATCATACCTATCCTAGAAAAATAAATAGGTCATTCGTCTATAATTCGGAGCCTGAAATATATTAAATGATTAAAAATCCTTAAATCTAACAACATTGTGACTTTACCTCATATCAACGAGACAGTTAAATTACAATAAAATTACATTAAACGTTTATTGTTCCTAATATAGATACGAGACATAAAAGTAAATAACTGTGAAGAGTTTCTTTTTAATTTAATACAAGGAAAATAGCAATACAGCTTCAATCAAAAATCACTTATTCAATATCCACATAATCCGTCCGTTGACAAAACGCGTAATAAATAATAAATCACGCGTCCGTTTGTACGTTGTTTGTTTTTAATTAGTGGCTGCAGTAATGCCGAAACAGCTGTTATGTTCAGTGTTGCCAGATTAGTGATATATTGTCGTTATGGTAGCAGTTAATTAAAAAACTTCCAGTCCGGAATGAACGTAAAGTGGCTCGGATTGTAGTTTTTTTTTTGTATTTTATTTTATGCATCGGTTAGAATGGAGATCATATTTCAGGATGTAATTGCAGCAACTGATATTGATCTTGTTTTTGTTTTTATCCTATCTAGGTATATCTATTATTTATTTTATATACTCAAGTCAGCATTAGATACTTGGAACATCAGTTTTAAAAGGTAATTAACATCCAATTAGCGCTTTGCAGAGGCAAAATATAATAATAATAATATTCCTATAAACTGCTGATCTTTGATCCAAATTTAGGATATTTCTGCATGCTTTTTTTCTTAGCTGTTAGGTTATGTAAAAAAAACAATTCCTATAATTGAAACTGAAACGGATTGAAATAGATCAATATTCTAGGATTTTTTTGTAATGACACTAAAAAACCTCTTTCATCGTAAGTAACACTTACTACCGGATCGAAGGCGTCAAAACCTACAGTGTGTTAATAACCCTTTGTGTGGAAACCTACAGGTGCTAAATTGATACTTGGCAGTTAAATGGAAGTTTCTGGAAATTAGTATATAACTACACTACTTCAAAATGACCAATGCAACCGTTTAAAGTTATACACTTGTCAGACTTGTGACTTGGATATCAGTTTTAAATGCATATTAAGTAATACTGTCAGGTTTTGTATTCGACGAACTATTTAAAGTTGTCTTTTGTTTTCCGAGAATTATTGTACATTCAGAATGTCACATTGTAGTATTTACTTCTTATTAGTCAAACATATGCGCTCGTGTAATATTGTGTCTTAATGCGATAAGGTAAATATTTTGACGAGTTCAGTTGGACTAAATAACCAAAAAATGTTATATTAATATCTTTTAAATGAATTAAAGATAACATAAATACTTACGGTTCTAAATGTATGATTAAAGATAAATGTAAATAGAGTCGTCATTCGTCTAAAATATGCATAGAATACAGTATTAACTGGATATAAATTCGCAATTATCTGAAGTCTGTACCAAAATCACGGGCCGCCATTACTGCCAGAGTATTTCTCACGGGGAAACTGGCTCCTTTAGAGCTACAGTGATGTGTGAAAATAAATGGATATGGCGAATAAAATGCTTAGTGCTTTATTGACGTTTTTAAATAATGTTTAGTTTTAAATAGTTATTTAAAGGACTTTTATAATTAAATAATATTTATTTTGGTTAGTAATACCTGTGTTTGTGGAATTCTATTTCTAATTGGCACTCAAAACGTTAATATATTTGCTATGTTTTTTAAACCAAGCACTAGCTTTTGTCGACGCTTAACAATGAGCTCCTTACATAGAAAGTACATAATATTTAAAATGTATGCCGAGTAAAACATGTAAAATTTACCTGCAGTTGTATCAATTAAAATAGTAATAGCATTATCATATTTTACTTCACGATATTAATAGTTTTCCCTTTTTGGATCACCTTTGACTCGACCTTACCAACTACATCCTTTTCCTAGATCCAGGTTTGTAAGCAGTAAATTCTAGCCTGAGGGCCGCAGAAAAAGTATGCCTAACCCTCAAGAGGCGCGTGATCCGACAATTTACCGTCGACCTCTATTGCGATCAGACGCCATTTTGGATACGTTTAATTTTCGATTTCCAAGCACTGGTTTATGTTGGTTGAAAAAGGGTTAAGATATGGATTGCGTTACCTAGAAAGTTTATTAATATTAGAAATTTGTTCTAAGTAAGGCAAATATTTTGTGTCTTTCGTGATCTAATGATAGTTCAAAAAAATATTGCCAGATTTTTGAATGACGCTCTTACCAAAAATGTTATCTGGTAAATGTAATAAAAACTATATTTAATTTTTAAACTCCTTTTTGAGTGTTTTATTTAATGTCAGTAATCAAAATTAGAGTATTTTCCTAACGTCCTATATCAAACCTTAAAATGGCGAATGGAAATGAAAAATGAAAAATTCTTAAACTTAAAATATAAATTTATTTCTAGAACATAAATACGTTAAGTTGGAAACTTAAGTGAACGTCTGTAATGCCTCTCATTAGCCTTTGAAAGGTTGAACAGACCAATAAGGAGGCGCTTAGCTTTCCACCAAACCTATTTCGAAAGCTGGCACGTATTTAAGGGGTCAAATTTAACATTCTTATGGTTAAGAAATGATAAATTGGTATTTAATTTTCTTAATTATATTGTAGGTAAGGCTGTTTCGAAATATATTTTAAGTATTCGCTGTGTTTTAGATTTATAATAATTTCAATCTCTATTTAAGTCTGTTTAGCTCAGCGGAGCAAGAGATTTATTGAGAAATCTCCATGTGTCAAATACAATATTTAAGTATGTATGTACTTTGAAATGATTTCTGTATAATGAAAAGAATAAGTTCTGTGTGTATTAAATACACTTGATTCTCGTTGAGAATACAGATACCTAACAAGACATGAAAACAATATTTAAAAAAAAAACCTAAAAATACAAATACAATTTTCCCCCGACCTTCACATTACCAGCCAGTTAAAATCCCACACAATACAGACGAGATTACACACAAATGTTAATTAAACTATATTTCGGTGTTTGAAGTGATTCCGCAGTTTCCCATATGAATAACATTTCGAATCGACCTTGTACTCCCGGGCGACATCGTCCAACGATTCAATTACAGTGAACGGACCAACAAAACTATGTTATTGTGTTATTCTGCCTTCATAGACGCTTGTGTAACGCACAATAGTTGAATAGCGCTTTAGGTATTTTTAGAATACAATCATACGATTGTTGTGGTTTTATCGAGTACATAGGGTATAAGTACAGTCTGTATAAGTTAATGGACACTGATACAGTAGTCGGAGAGAGACCATGAAGTAGAAACCCGAAATGTTGGAGTACCCAGCCCCTGTAGCTATTTCACTTCTATAAGTAACAAATCATATCAGCCACTGCTGGACATAGGCCTCCCCCAAGGAGCGCCACAGCGCACGATCGCATGCCCTTTGCATCCAGTCACTGCCAGCTGCCTTCTTCAGGTCATCGGTCCATCTAGCCGGGCGTCCTACACTACGTTTGCCTAAACGTGGTCCTATAAGTAACTAAAACTTGTCAGTTGCATACATTTGAGCAATTGAAACAGCGTTAACGCTTGTAGACATGTCACTTGGTTACAGGGAAAAATCTCTCTCGACGCGACAATCCAAGATTCAACAAAAAAAAATAATCTTATAAAGAAGATTGAAGTTCATGTTTTGGAACCCAATATCAAAAAATTAAAGCCTAAGTAAGTCTAAGTAACTACCTATCTATAAGACTGCACTTAATGTGTACTCTGTTGCACAGTATTTATGGCAAGTCGCCAAACTATTATGAACTTTAGATAATGATTGAAACCATCCAAGCTACTACTTTAAAATGAAAATTGTTATTGAAAACATTTTCTATGTTTTCTCTATGGTTATATCATCGTTTGACAGACAAAAAAAATCAAATCAAATATTATTTTTTTACGTTATTTGTAAGAATATGGTCCAATAGGTCATAAATAGTAAATATAATAATAATCCAGCCTGTAAACGTCCCACTGCTGGGCACAGGCCTCTTCCCTTACAGAGAAGGCACGAGCATTGATCACGACGCTTGCTCTCTGCGGATTGGCGATTTCAGATCCCAAATTTTTGGAATCCAGGTTTCCTCACGACTTTTTCTTTCACCGTTTGTCAGAATAGGTCATAGTTTCGTACAAACATTTTATTGTGTAAATGTTATTTATCAACAGAAATATTTATTTATGTATAACTTGGAACATATAAATAATAGGAATGATAAGTCGTAGATATAATAATATGCTATTGAATAATAAAAAGAATATTTATGTATCATATAGACACATTTGGGTCGATGACATCGCCAAAGTGGCAGGAAAGGGCTGGATGCGATTGGCACGGAACCGCAATACTTGGCGTACTCATGAAGAGGCCTATACCCGACTATGGGTGACTACAGGCTGAAGAAGAAGAAGAAGAAGAAGAAGACACAATTTTATTTGTTTGTTGAAATTGTAAAAAGGATGGCATAATTACCATATATTTTCTAGGATTATGTGACTAGAGACACGTAGTCATGGTATTTGTTTATCGGAGAATAAAACCACACGAGTTTATAGAAACATTCATTAGCGGTATTGATGTGTTTCTAGGAATTAGTGACTCATAGGATTACGTTACAAACGATGTGTACTCGGTTGTTTTGTCGCCTGAAGGTCGAATAAATGCGTATTTTATGTGTTTTATCATAATAAGGTCAGAATATACTCCAGACATATTATTTCAAGTTATATAGTACCAATCTCGTGGTATATATGTTTTGTAAATGCGTATATTTTAGCAAACTTAGACAGAATTAGTAGCTAGTTTAATAAAACTAACAAACATAACATTGTTCGTTAAATCTAGGTCAAACTCACTTATTACTCCGCAAAATACTCTGAACTCCTTACCTGAAAACAAAACAAAAACATGTTATTTCGAAATATCTAGTACAATCAGCCACATAACAATCTAAGCACACAAACGTCCGAAAAACAAGAGAAAAATCAAAGGAAAATCTTCGGCCGAAAACTTAGTATGGACTCAACAGGGCAGTAGACCAGAAAATGAGTCGAAATCAAATATAAGCGGCAACGAAATGAGTAAGACAAACACACCGACATTGTGTATCGCACAATAGGCCCGTACGAACAATTCTTGACCCTTTTTACTAAGTACAACCGACAATGGACGCTTAGACCGATTACATATTCTGATGCAAATATATTACGGGCCGCAAGCGTGAATTAATTGAAAAGACCCCGCGTGACTTTGATTTATGGTTTACGGGACAACGTAGATTCTTAAGCTCGTATCTTGTGTCATCTAATACGTACACGTAAAGATTGATTATGTCGCAATTATTTTAATAAGCGTTTGTATAATGGCGTGGCATTTGGAAGGATCTAGCGGTCGGCAAATATGAATTTGTACACTGGAAACACAACTGTGTAGGTAGGATTGACGATATTATTTGAATTTGAATTTATTATCTAATTTATTTATTATGCAGTTATTTAAGTGCATGACCTGAAAAGGCCTTTTGAGCTAGCCTGGCATTCCTTCTCATTTATGTCTAAATTTCTGAACCTTATAATCGAATGACATGTATTTGTACCAAATATAAAATAAAAATTCTCGAAGATATGAAATTCACATAAAGTCTGGAAGTTACCAAACAGAAATTAAACTCAAATAACTCTAATAATGTCTAATAAAATGTTATAATATATTCTATGTGAAATGTAATATGCTAGTCTACTTTAAAATGCAATATAAAACAAATGGTCAAATTGTTAAAATTTGTGGGACACTGTTATTTCATAAGAATACCATGTACCTTTATAACTTGGCGTGACCCAAAGGCTGGCTTCTACCTAGGTCAGCGAATAAGCATTGCAATACAACGTGGCAATGCTGCCAGCCTTTTGGGCACTCTCCCAGTCGACAGCGATGTGGATGAATTTTTTGATGCCTTATTTTAGTTCTTAGTTTTATTTAGTTTATAATTTTTCTTATTTATTGTGTAGGATTAGTGTTTATATTATTGTGAATATTTTAAGTTTAATTTTTGATGTAAAATAAACCTTCATAACTAAATAAATAAATAATAAATACATAAAAAGAGTAAAAAGCAACATTGAAATCATACCACAAAGAAACAAAACACAACGTATCCTAAGAATAATTATAATAATAATAATAATATACAAGTAAAAGAATAATATATAGGCTATCAGAGACTTTATCCGTAACCGGTGAAACTGGCCCTAAATATAGTATCAAATATAACCGACATAGTACACTGCGCTATATCTGTTCACTACGACATAAATATTAAAGTGGCCTAGTAATTCGCATCGTAACAAAAAGGTTTTTTACACATATTACTCACGTTTGAAGAGACCTCGTAAAAGGTTCAGTTAAGCTACATTACATTTAAGCTAATGAAATATTTACATGAGTATTATTTCTATGAAAATATTTTATTATACTGGTTGAATGATGAATGGAAGAAAAATGTTGGATTCAAAACATAATTCTTTCTTATTACGTTAGTTATATTAGTATATTATTTTTATGCTTACAAGGGCTTTCAGATGCACACTTTTTTCATGCATTATCGTATATGCTTTTGTAGGTACTTCATTTTGCTTTGTAGTCGATCTAATTCTAGGAACCAATAAACTGAGAAAAAAACATACATACATTTTTACTATGAGTAAAATATAATAGCATTATAATTGTAGAGGAATATAGAAATAAATATATAATATTAATTATTTAATGCTATATTATATTAAAATCTACTATAGTTTTTTTCAGCTGCCGTATTAATAAGAAAAGATCTAATGTATGCATCAAAACAACGCCCTGCAACAATTTCTGACTAAAACAAGTAACTCGAAATTCTAAATATCTGCTAAATATAACAGATTTTGTTAGTAAAGCTTCATGTTCTGCGTAGGCCTATTTTAGTATACCGACCGCTATTTAATCCGGACGATACTCAAAATTTACCAGTATATAGTGTTTGGGATATCACTGGCTAACACAATTATCAGCTTTCTATCCTGTATGTATATATTTCTAGTTTAAATATTGACAAAAGGACAACAAATAATAAATAAAAAAATAGGTGTAATAAGGTAGTAAATAATTTGTTGATAACTCTTTTAATTTACTTGCGCAACATGTAGTTGGTAATTTACGAGGATTATGACATATCTGAATAGACACTTAATTTCACAGTGAATTTTGTCACACACAATATTGATTTTAAGCTAAGAGAAAACGAGGTCAGTATCTATGTAATATCAAACTTGTATCATTGCTCCTCAAATTAAACGATTTAACCAGAATACCCCATACATAGATGCAGCTATGTACCAGGACAATAACAAGCAGGTATTAAGTTGCACGACACCGCACGAAAGCATCAAAACAATCTACATATTGCATTATCGTCAAACTGTCTCTTAAAAGCAATAATTACACCCTCCCTCGCATTATCCATTTGGAAACAAAATGCCAGAACATTAGGTTAGCTCAAAATTTTCCTTATACCGACTATTAACAGCGAGTACTAACAAGAACACACGAATGAATGCACAAGTGCTTAATATCTGGAATTCCTTGCTTCAAAGCACCGGTCTAACTTGAGCCCCAAACTTTAGGCATGTTCCGTCTCGGTTCCCTAAATTTCGTGGAACAATAGGGGGGAGGGAGGTCTGGTTATTCTGGCAGAAGTGTACCTACATCGGGCTCCTAGTTACGATCCACGATAAACTTTGAGTCTCGTGAAGAGTGAGAGCGTTTAAATTGTCGGCGCTCAACGCTGCTAACCGTACATTCTTCTATGGTTTGTAATGGCAGCACAAAAGTCATGAGCTTTACTTCATTTCATCTTGCTTCAATTTTAGTGACGTAAGTTAAACAAATATAAGTTCATTACTTTTCGTCAGCCTATATTTACTAGGAACATGATAATAATTTGATGTTTAGAACCAACCCAATCTCCATAATATAATTAATGTTAAATCACATGCTTATCGATCATTATATCTAAATCAAAATTCCAAGAAAATTTAACAATTATAAAATGGAACATTTCACACTAGGCCTATGCATTACTACACTCAATATCGTTACAATTCGAACTTACACCATTATATTCAAATTTACCGACAGCACCGATTTTACACACGACAACCCTAAAAAAGTTACAAAAAAAGTCAAACACTGGTAGCGACAGCAAAAAACAGCAATCACCATTTTTGCCGACTGTACAATAAAAGAAGTATTTTAATCAACAAAATAAATGTTGCAATTATATATGTGATTAAGGTGCACTATACCTATCATATATTAAGTCGCAAGTGGTCGGGTGACTTGGGGGTCCCGCCCCCTATTTGGTACCCTTGTAGGGTAGATGGGGGCCGAAATTAAACATTTTGGGGCTCTAACGGGTTACGTGTGCGACGATCTTAACACTGTGTGTGGGGATAGAACGCTGGATAGGACAACGACAGATAAGGACAGTGCTTTTGTGGGTACACTATCTTAAGTCTAGTCGTCTAAGTACTAAGTATATGTTTGTGATGGTTTCTGTTATAGTTAACTTCAATAATGTGTGTACAATAACAATGAAATTAATTTATACCTACCAATAGAAACGAAACGTTTAAATTGTATGAAAACATTTTGATTAGGTTCATATTTTTGAAATATACATTGATTAATGTTTCCAATTCGAATTTAAATTGCATTTTAATGTGTCATTTTAAGTTGACCAAAGAAGCTTTATTGAGATCTTTATTTTTTTACATAGAGTAAAATACTTTTCCAAGTGCGTACGATTGGTCAAAAAGTGCGTGTTAAAAAATAGCGCATCTAGTACAAAATAGATCTACAAAAATTAATGTGTACGCTATATTTGCATGTTCATTTTGCTCCAGAGATGTTATTAGAAATTCAGATTTTAGGGTATGTATGTAGGCATCGCTTAGTTTTTATGGTCCTCATGTAACCGTCATGGGTTACGTTTATGAAGCCATTATATGGGCTCTTGATTAAATATAATTCTCTAACAGACCTCCATATAAAACGCAACTTAATGTTATACATTGTTTTGTAATTGTAGTGGGAAAATGCTAAAAGTTTAGAACTTTCATGACCATTACTCAGCTTGATTGTAGTAATAAAGATGTCAACCAACATACCATTTACCGTAACAATACCAATTTATCATACCATTTAAATTATACGTAACAGAAACTCATTACTAATATCCCAACAAATGAGATTGCCCAAAATTCATGTGCCCAACGTCTGGTTACTCGGGTGGACAAAAGCCGAGTTTAGCCGCTATAAAACTACCAGATACAATATCACACGATGAGATAAGGATCGGTTTAAGCTCCTACCATCCAAACTTGTCCGGGTAAACTGGGGTCTCAATACAATTTTCCGGGCGGATGCATTTTGAATTTATAACTAGCAAATTGGTTCAACCAATTTATACGTTGAATATCTTGGAATTAATTGGTCGGTGACCGTGACAGTTTCGCTAGGCCTTAACGGCGTACTAACTACGTAGTTTATAGTTTAATAAAACTAGTGACCAATATCGAAGTGTTGGGTTGACGCTTACCCCTGTCAACTATCGTTATGGGGGTCGCCAATCAAATACCGACATCAATTCTTTTTATAGATTTTGGTGGTACCGTTAATTTTACTGTTTATAAAACAAAGAGTACACAGGTAATAATAAAAAAAAATTAAATGGAAACATTGTTACTGAGTCGAAGTCAATGTATGGTGTGAGTGCTCTGTGCATGCTTTTTTATTTTCGTCAAAATCAATTACAAATATTCTCCAGAAAAAAATTGACTTCAATTGTTGTACTTACTTATTTTATGCTCAAAAACTATTTGGAATAACCATAGCAGAATGAACACGTTAACATTTGTTTCTTGTTGAACTGAAAACATTAAAGCTAACGCCCACGATCGAACGAACCACCGACAAACGTATCCATGCGTAAGTTTCAAGTGTCTAAATATAGAGCCTTTAAACTTTGTGTTCTATAATTAGATCATATCAATCAAGTATATAGAAGAAATTGTCTTAAAATTTACAATTTATTGCCGAAGAGAGACCTGTAAAGATGAAATAAAAATAATTTAGATTTAAAAACCTTATAAAGTTAGACTTCTACCTTAAAACTTTAGTTCGTTTAAATTTTCTCATAAAACCGAAATAAAATTATTATATTCTGAATGTTAAAATGCAAAAAGAAAAAACAAAATCCGGATATTCTGAAGTATGCAGCTGCGGCAGCAAAAAAAGTTGTATAAACATCCGGTATCGCAAATTTTAAGCGTTTATCATGTTTCGTATTTACAAGGTCGAGGACATCCTTTTATGGTTCACCTCACAGATTATAGGGGATTAAAAATTAACGTAACAACAATTTTACTGAAGGGAATTTGTTAACAATAGCTACTTGAACGACATCGTGATTGAAATTGGAACATTGAAAATGGAATGTCACCAGAGTGTGACTAAATTTGTTCTACGTAACTTTCAATGTCTTTCCATAATTTAACTACACATTTTTTTTAAACACTCCTACATTCTTGAATAGTATCTATTAGATACTGCTCTATACAGTAGGAATGTTAATAAGTTTACTATCTTTTCGTTACAAATGAATTTAATTATCATCTGCAAATGCATAGGCACCGAAGTAACAAAACTCATATCGAAATTCTATGTACCTAAACAAGGATGACAAAGTTTTTCTATAAAGAACTTTAAAAAAAAAAACTAATCCCTGCAACGAAATAGCGGGTGTACTAAAAAGGTCGCCGCTTCTTACTAAAGATAAGAAAAAATAAATGATACCGGCAAGCTTAAGGACAAACTTTCTACGCAACTGTAACTCGACACACTATCTCAGAGGATTAAGTTTTGAAACTTTTTCTAGAATTTTCATACTGGGTAGGTTTAAAAAAAAATATGTTGCTTTCATTGCATAGTCGTGGTACTTATATGAAGATTCTAATTTTAAATATTGTAAAACAAATACACGCCGTACATACATACGCTGTACGTAAATTATAACGTTAGACGCTCTATTGTTTTTTTTTAAATGACTTACATTTGAATTTAAAAATTGTTTTCATTCCTCATTCAAACAATTGATAAAAATAATATTATTGTATTGCCAGTACTAACGTGCAGTCAACACTAAAATCTTTTTTAAATTCTATCAAAAACGATTATAACAAGTTGATTGCGACTATCAGCCGATTCCATTCAATAAAGCTTAATTTAACTTGATTCGCTAAATACGATAGTTAGAAACAAGCGGTGTCGGCGTCGCAGCGATGCAAGTCGCAACAATTACGAGAAATTGGATAATGTCTGTAGTATGTGCTGTGTAACTAGCTAAACTTACTTAGCCTTCCCACTGGATTTAAAAGGATAAAAATATTTTTTAAAGTATTTTCATGAAGATAATAAAAAATAACACTAAATGGAAATAAATAGAACACCCGGCAAAAGGGACCATTTTATAACAATGTTGAGATTTGATGAAAATAATAACAATCATTACTACTTAATTTTTCACCCTGAAACGAAAAAAAAACATCTACAGAGAGCCATTGATTTAGTTCACCAAATCATGTTTATTGACTTTCATATCCTAGTCCTAACTTTGCTTGGCCCTAAGCTAGCTAAGGCTATGTTCAAACTTTCTAAAGTCGTAAAAGCTAAAAGTCACTTATATCTGAACAGAATTCAATTCGCTACAGTTATTATACTATCCAAAGGCGGGTTTAAAGTCGCCGCAGTATTTACGAACGTCACCTACTGTGCAATTATTATTATACAAACAATGGGGCGTCCTAAGCCTGCGTTTGGTCGCATTTCCCTTATAAAATCACTTAGTTAAACCGATGCTGTCACTTCTGTCCGACCCAGAGACGATTAGGACAACAAAAACAATTTTCTGGACACACTACATTCTACATCTAATCGAATTTACACCTTAGAATTCAAGACGTAAAGTTTAAATTCAATTGCTGTAATATAACAGATTTAAATGAATGAAAATGAGCTTTGTGTTGAAGAGTTAAGGTTTATTGTTGATAGTTTGAGGAAGGTGATGTAATATTGAAAATTTGGCACCATTAAGAAGCGGAAAGTGACCACTGCTAATTTGCGAGGGTCTTGCTGCAATATACTATTGTTTTGGATATAGTTTTATTGAAAACAGTAATTTATTACAATTGGATGGTTACCCTATAAAGGAGAGCATTATTTTGTTTGGCGTTGTTTAAAATTCAATTGGGAATGCTCAGGCACACATCAATATTGGAAGCTTGCCAGGTAAATAGCAAAAGACTTCCACATTGGGTCTTAATATTGCTTTTGGCGATTGATGAAAGAAAGCGCATTGAAAGTAAATATTAGAGTGCATCTAAACGGTTACATTAACAATTGTTTTTACAGTAAGAAGAATTTTTAACTAATCTTTTGTAACTTTCACCGATACATACGGTAGCACTTTTTGTAATTTTTTTATTTCAACAAGAGAGGAGGACTTTTAGTTTAAACATGCTGATGCATCTGGTTTCAAAAATGCAGTCAGGATACAAATGAAAATACCAACTCCAGCATCACAAATACAAGTTCCACTAAACAGGTTATTACATAACATAACATGCCATCAGGCCTGTATCCCCGAAGGGTTAGGCAGAGGTGTACCAATGTACACCCACAGTTCGCCGGTATGTTTAGGTCCCATGTAATAGGGGGCGAGCCTATTGCCACTAACCGGACACAAATCCAAACTCCGACCTGCTACTGAGAATTTCATAGAAAACCCAATAACACCTTGGTCGACTTGGGAATCGAACCCAAGACCTCTAGCGTAGCAGTCGCGCTTAGACCCACTAGGCCAACGAGGTAGGCCAGGTTATTAACAGAAATTTATACAAAATTAACACAAATGTATTCACAATAATACAGAGCCCTTATTGTTCTCATTAAAGCTCGCAAAACATTAAATTTACCTGCGATAAAGTCAGACAATCGTAATATTATATCCGGGTTACGTGTAATGCTTAGCTTATCGTGCCACGCTTCAATGTTACGATAATTTAAGACAACGCCGTGTCATGCCTCAGTGGACTTCGGTGTGGAGCCATAGAGACTGCTGGAGGTGAAATATATCCTAAGAATATATGTTTACTTGAAAATTATTGAAATAATTCTGGTACACCTCTTATGCTGCGACTGATGGGCAAAGACTTACTTTCTCGTTGAGAAGGAACAAGCATTGATCACCACGCTTGCGTTAGACGATTTCAGATTCCAATTTTGGTATCAGGATTATATTACCATGTATTTAAGGGATAGGACAGAATAGATATGGCTGCTAAAAACATTATATTGAATTTTGAACGTATTTCCTGCTTTTAATGAATTTAACAAGTACTTTTTGAATTGAAAGTAAGTTAAAAGAGTCATTTACTAGCTGGTAAAAAAGTGAAAGTAATAATATATATCCCAATTAAATTGACTCATAGACAAACTGCCCCGAAAAACTATTTTTCTAACCAACACAAGGTATTCTCATGTTCTTTTTATCCCCTGTCGTTCAAACAAGCAATAACACAACTATCGACCACAAGCACATGTGTTACCGCAGACCACCCCCGGTGTCTACAAAGCTGACGTTTTTACTAATTTCTCCCTGTGACATGTGTTTGCAGATAAGCTAGATCATTTTGAACTGACGACACGACTGCGTGACGATTTTTATTTTTCTTCCTATAATTCGAATAACCTATTCCCGATTTCAAAATTTCTTTTAGAAATAGAGCTTTTTGTTTGCTAAGTTAAATAATCCCTATGAGAAAATTTGGTTTCGAACTCTCAAAATATAAATTTTACAACGAAACTATTTAGTGGGTCATTTTAGTTACCAGCGAAAATGTGTAAGTGCACAACAATACATTTCTTCTGGAAAAACATTTACGTAATTACACTTATAATAATCAGCAACTTAAGTATTATTCGCAACCTTTCGCCAAATACGAAGGACATTAACGCCAAAAAAAGCCCGAGCTGTACCAAAATGTCGTAAGCTGTAAATACTTCCCTTGTCAGCCGGAATCGAGTTTTAAGCAGGCCTGATTTATGAGTTCCAAGTTATGGTGTCGTGAGACAAGTGGCCCCACTCTAAAGATTCCGTACGTGACGTTTGTGTGTCCCTAAACGTTTTTGAGAATTTCTCGAGTGTTTAAAATATCGCGAAATGTGAAACCGACAGGGACAAGGACATATTTCTCTAGAGCTTTTGTGAGATGTTGTAAAAAATGACCTCCTAAAAATAAACTATTTGGGATTAAGACGTTTTGTGAAAAGGCCACATAATATTTAAAGTCTTTTAGTGTTTTGGGTTAAATTACTGATAAAACCAAATCAAGTAAAGAAACAGTCCTAATCATACAATAAACAGTTAAAGATGTATAAGAGAGTACGACAGGATTAAAACATTAGGTACATAAAGTTTAAACCGATCAAATATGATATGTAGAATTATACCTGGTAATAACTTAAAGAGAACAAACACCTTTAAACCACCTGTCATTAGCCTACTAATTAACCTAACTTCGAGTGCCCAAATATAATATATTATCCCAAATGAAAACAGCAATAAAATTTCTTCAAACTCAACATTAATGTCGCATTAATTTTCCTAATCCAATTAACAGTAACATCCATTTAATGTTGCTAACTCGCAAGTTATATTTCGGGATAAGCACAAAACAAAGTCAACTGCTATAAAGGATGTATACAATGATCATCATTCACTTAAATTACATATTACGCCATTCACTATTGGTCTGATGTAGTTTCTCGTTGATATAAATAGCAATAGACCTTCGTATGGTCGAGATTGGCCCATAATAGGCCTAATATACGAATAAGTACGCCCATACAAAATGTGGAAATGAAACAGTAATGTTATACGGAGCGGAATAATGACGTCATGAAAAATTACTTTTATATTAATACGAGCTTTTCTCGCTAGATTATTCGCACCAAGGATTATTATATTCGTAGCGTTGTCCTCGAATGGAAGTAGTATATTAATTCTGCGTAATTCCAGAAGTGGATGGGATCCAAGAGGGCTTGCGTCACTCTTAGAGTTTGCTAGTTACTCGTACTTTAGTTACAACAGTCATGTTACAACTGGAAGCAAAAAAACTAATAAAAAACATTTTTCTAATTTTTCTTATTTTGATGACGATTTAAACAGAATATTAGATAAAATCTTGACTTAGACGACTAAACAGTATTAATAACATAATATAGCTGAGTCGAGCGTTGCAATTATGGCAATAATACTTAATAATTATACTAATGAGAACCAATTGAATATTCATATCAATCATAATTATAAAAGGCTAGGGCATAATCAAGGCGATCTATAGTTTACACTAGTAAGTCCTGAATACAATATTGTTCTGTAGTAATATTATATACCTATTACCCTTGCACTTACCGGGTTTCATGTTGAATCAATTTGATTTTATAAAAAATCTAACCAGATGAACAAAATTAATGGTTTGAATTTGAGTTTATTTCATTTACAATCGGGCAGTGCGCACTCATCATCTTTTAAATTATGACTATGTCAATCCCGTTGATATAGGATATAAGCATAAAAAATTGATTCTATATCTATGATTTCATAAGTCGGAAACTAAAATCTAAAATAAACCGCGACAAAATCATAAAAATTAGTCAATGATAAATTGGTTTTTAAGAAATTACAAATAGATTTTTCTCTTACAAGCTTTTTGATCTCATATAGTAGATACCTACCTAAGAACTTACTAGCTAAGAGTTTTAGTAGTTCCCAATATGTACGTAGCAATATTTTGGAGCGCTTTGAGGATATGTTCTCGAAGAGATGGACAGGCTTGAAGAGGAGGGTTTGTGAGAGTCATAGATAATGCTTTATATTTAAGAAGTCTCATCTAAATTATAGACTTGCTCATTACTACATTGACTTTGGTCAAATACGTTGCTTACTTTCTTGCAAAACTACTCACATTGTGTTATTTTGTGACTCTACTCCTAAAATATTGTCATAGTCAGAAATTGTTCAAGAACAGAATCAAATACTGAAAGTGAACAAGCTTTAGCGTCATGCGAAATGTAAACAGCAAAAAGGACATCTTAAATCAAAACGCTTCTCCATTGAAACATAACTGCCTCATACATACGCCCGTACTAACGATAAATCTTTTCGTGCCATCCAATTGTCCACAACTAGGTCATCTGATTGTCCCCTACCTATTTACTGTCATGTCTTTTGTGTTTGAGTTTTTTCCTGTTTCAATTTTCTTTTGTGGTCCCTGTTGTATTAAGTTGTTTCGTACGATTTTGTGGACGGAGCGAATAATGTATATAGTACTGTTATCTTGGGCTTCGATGTGTCTATCTATACTGTTT
This sequence comes from Autographa pulchrina, assembly GCA_905475315.1. Lineage (NCBI taxonomy): Eukaryota > Metazoa > Arthropoda > Insecta > Lepidoptera > Noctuidae > Autographa > Autographa pulchrina. The sequence goes on along the minus strand of FR997771.1, from coordinate 11,053,503 downwards.
TTAGATGAGTTGTGACAAAGCGTTTTTCGGTCTTTCATTTGTCCATTCAGCTATATTCAGTTGCCTCTGTGTTGTGACCTCTTTTGTTTTTTACCTTTTTCATTCTAAACCAGTCTGTTTTTTCAAAGTTGAATCATTATCTGGATGTAAATGTTATCTTTTTATGTTGGGTTTCGTTTTTGTGTTGATTTCTACCGTATTGCTTATCAGAATATATTTCAATATATTATTTTTATATTAAACAAAATATTCCCTTTGAATATAGACTAACGAATCTTTCATCTACGAGTATCCTTAGATTTTAAACTAATCTGTTTTTTGTTCCAATCATAATCCTCCCATTAACTTAATTATTACTTCATTAAAATATATTTTTTTACATAGACTTAGAGACGGCAATAAGCAATCGCAGAAAATAAAACCAATTCCAATTTTATAAACAGAAATTCGAATACACACAATTTGACGTAACTAAGCCAAACTCCGAGGACAGTAGTTTGTATTAACTGTGATCCAACAAGGGCAAATGAGGTAGGCATTAGTAGTGGCGGTACAAAATACAAACGACACGCGTTCAATCCCGGACAGGTCGGAGTTATGACGGCCGCCAGTCCATTTGATGTCCGATTGTGGGCTAAGGAATGAAGAAGAGCGGGGATGACTTGATTTAGCAGGTAGTGTTGGAAGTCGAGATTGTTATTACAATGATTAAAAGGTTCTTTATCGACCAAAAACTGGACGAGTGAAAATGTTATTCCATAAAAAAGTTGTATTTATGCAATAAAGTTCTTGTGGTTACGAATATTTTGCTTAGCATGAGGAGTCTACCAGTTACAATGGCTACTGCCATCCCTAAAAATCTTGCAGGACCAACGTCGCAGGCGAATAATCAAGGTGTACACGTTCTAATCGCTGTACCCTCGTTACTCGCTCCGCTTACAACAATGAGCAATACAAGGGTCCGGTTTGGACCCATTTCATTTGGCATTAGTCTTGATAGCACGGATTTCTTGCCTTGAAATTTTCTCGTCAACCATAATTAATAGGGTGGGTCGCCCATTAGTATGCCCCATTGAATGCATGACCCTGATAGGACATCTGGATTCGCCATCTGTCTATTGAGGATTGGATGAAAGGTTAATCAGGGGTGTCCATTGTTTTGGCATTTGTCAAACGAATTGAGCCTAGGACAAAGCTGATCAAAGTTGATCATATTTGGGTGACCATAAACGAGTGACTTGTTTGCACTTTTTTATATTAAGATCGTCATTAATAAAAAAAAGACGTTAAGATACGACTGATCCGTTATGATAATTATTTTTAGAACTTTGCAATATTATTTTTTGGTCTAGAAAATCATATTTTTAGTTTAATTTTGAAGTCGTATTGGTCATGAATTTGCCTCAACTCTACGAGCACAACTGTAGTTGTACAAAGCAAAGCTAAGTCACTACATCAATTGGTATTGTACGTCCATGTTATATACCTAATCCCGGTTCCTCTTGGGTGCCGTATTTCTCAACTAATGGTACCACTGGGAACAGATGTCCTAGCAATGTACCAAAGACCAGACATTGACTAACTTAATCAAAATTCTAGTAGTTAAATCCAACAAAAATAAGGATTAGACTATTTGTTCTTTTTCTTGTATTTGCACCCTGGCTGAAAAGACACAAACTTAATTCATTATTATTTTTTCAGAACATATAAAAACAAAAAAAAAATACATAACAATAAACATGTTTTTGTGAGATACTGGTACAGAAATAATTGAGTAATAAAATAAATAGTTACATTTAAATTTTACAATATAATTATATATAATTTACATTTGAATGGTTTGTGTTAATACGGTAAATAGCAGATTATTATTAAACGGAATACCCAAGCGACATCGCGTGCAAAACTTAGTGATGAACAAATCTTCTAGAATTTACTTTTCTGTTAGTATCTGAACTATTTACTGGCATTCCCATTCATTCGCTCGTTGCAGAGCTTTGAGATAATTATAACAACATGCCCCTCGTCCGATTTCAAAGAGCCTTTAGTTAGTATCGGGAAATAGATGAACTTTAGCGTACTGCGTAATCCAGATTAATGAACAAACTTGGAGAAAAGTAAATGTAGCAAATATTCTACGAATATTATTAGTAGTAAAATAATTCTTGTAAAGTTGTTTAAATACTATCTTTGTAGATTCTTTTATAGAAAAGTGTTTTTAGTTTAAAACCTTCTGTGAATAACATCCTGATAAAACATTAAAATTTGTTTATCTGTCAACAACAAATCATACTGCAAAAGTTGTTTTTCTTACAAATGAGTAGAATAGGTAGCAAATAAACTTTTTATAAGAATATCAGTATTTACGAGATTAAATATAAACAAGATACAAAAACACCAAGTCTTGTATTTAGCTTAAAAAATATACGTTCCAAAACAATTGAACCAGTCTACCTCAAATTAAATGAAAGCGAGATTTAAAAACGGAGGGCAAACAATGCAGGTATTTTTTCTTATCGCCCTAAAATTTTTGGGGGTTCGTACGAATCCCTAAAATGGCAGTACAGATCGTACGTGAGATGTTTGGGGCGTAATCATCTAAGTTATGACTGAATTTTAAAGCGGCTTCCCTTACCCTATTGACCGCGATAGGATAGGTCAGAAAGCCCTCATAAAAAATACTTAGCCATATTTATGGGTAGCATTAGTATAAAAGGTGTTTCTTTTTTCCGATAAATTGGATTATGAAGTCTGCGGTTTTTAAGTTGATATCTGCTAGAATAACCTGAAGGTCAAAAATTTGCGGGGTTCCGGTACAATAATTTAATTTCTTTACAAGAACGGGTATGTTTCTTTGTACAAAAATACGTTTGGAAACTATGACGTTGCCCTAAACAATAGTTTTTATTTTGGTGATTTAATTATGTCCCTAGATTCTAAAACGAAAACAGTACGTATGATTCAATTCTGAATCATTGTTTTGGTAAATAGGTCAATATTTCAAAGCCGAACTACACGTCCCTTGAAACGTGTCGCGACACTGTACCATAATTAAATTTTGCTCACATTTGGAGATTCAATTAGGGTTTAATATTGACATTCGCTAGTGAGATCCGCCGAAACTCCGGGATCAACACCTAAACATTAGCATAGTTGATTAGAAGGGCTCCCCAGAACTGTTAACTCGTAAATGTCATACATACAACATCATAAATCATCTTAAGATTATGCCTCACTTGCAAAATTTTGTATAATTTCGGAGAGAGTATATCAAAGCTTCTAATCAATTCAAATTTCTACCCTACTGCTTTTGAATTAAGGTTTGAAATTGTGGTGTATTCGTTCAAAATTTGGGTCATTTTGGTAATTTAGATATTATATTTGCAAGTGTAGGAAAGCCAGCAAGTACTGAATCAGCATCTAGGTGGTTTTCATATAATGAAGTAGAACGTTAGCTGTGATTTATAGTCCAATTCTGGTTAAACAAGAAAAATAATGTTAATTAAAGGTTTGTTTTGGTCTGTCAAAGATTTTGCATTACATTTTGATAAAGATTTTGCAAATAAAAAAAAAAAAATACATTTTCTTCTCTGAAATACTGGAAACTTCAAAGTAATTCAATTCTTTCATACATTTTTAACAATGACAAAGTTTTCTCTTTATATATCCATTCAGCTATATATGTTATGGGTATACACCCATTAATTACAATCATAATTATCGAGATACGACTTTCTTTCCCTTTCGAGAAAGCGTCTAACCTCCGAATAAGACTAAACATCAATCCCTTAGATCAAATAAATCTATTCTCGTCCAAAGCCAGTCAAAACTATGTTCGGTAAAGTCGGGCAAAATGAAATAAACGCGGATATAATTAATATTTCATACGAGCGGTGCTCGGACCGTACATGTATGATGTATCGCGCTGAACATCAGACTGAGACCGACTTGCATTGTGATATTGTGACCTGATTTTGTCAAGTGCTTTTATAACCTACGACTATGACGTGTGTTCAAGTACTTTTTCTTGTATTACTAAGCTAGAGGTAGACTAGGCTTATAGTTCCTTGGATGCGTACTTAAATATATCGAACATTCTTTTGAAATGTGTTTTGTTATTTTAAACTAGCTGTGCCTGCGACTTCGTTCGCGTGGATGACGAAACTTATCAATGAGTTTTTAACCGCAAAATTAAGTTTACTTTTTATTGTTTATACTTTTCTGGGATAAAAACTACCCAGTGTGGTGCCCAGGATAATAAAGAATAATTATACCAAGTTTCATCGTAATCGAACCGGTAGTTTTTGCGTGATACCTGAACAAACAGACAAAAAGTTTTTTTTACACACTTTTGGTTTCGGTGTCGGTCTAGTAACACACCCCGCCATTTTTTTTTTTATATTTTCAATGTATAGAATTTTCACTTCTACAGATTTATTATAAGTATAGATTGGCGTGATCATATTTGATTTTGAGTAAAAGAATACAGTGATACCTGTTTACAGTGGCAAGGAAAGTTATTAGAGACCAAAAAATCTTCAAAGTATACAAAGAGTTTGCGTGCAAATACCAATATATTTACTTGTAACACTAAATTAATAATGGCCTTAAGAGCTTTTAAAACTTTCACAAGTTCAATGTTATGGCTTTTCTATGTATTTCTTGGGCATCACGATGCGACTACATCGTAAGGTGTAAACAAAATAATATGTTATGAACTGTGCCGTTCCAGCGGGCGTCAGTGTCACAGATAACGAATGCGCCCTTTGTGATAATATCTGTGCATTGTAAGTGCTGTCCTGTTTGCCTTTACATATAGGCATAATTTTTGACATGCCTAGGATTTTAAATATGGAATATTTTCGAGTTGCTTTTAAAGAACATGAAAGGCATATTGTCCCGTCGTGACAGACTCGCTGGAATTATTTTTGTATTTTTATTTTTCGCCTATTATAATTTGTCATTATTAAGCAATTTATTTAAATAATTTTTATTTATAGATTTAATTTTAATCACCTAGTAAATCAATTTAATTTAAGTAAAGACATCGAGAGATTGTATTCAATTCTTTCTTTGTATATAAATAACGCTTTTGTCACCAATGCATGCGTTTTACTAGAGTAACTTAATGAGCAACGCTGTTTCAGAAGCCGCCCTAATAAACTAGGGAGGCTGGTTTTGATTATTTACAGGTAGGTTGCGGCTACGGCACATATCAAATAAGGGTGGACTGACCGTACGCAGGTGCAAATACCATGCATAAATATAGATACAACTGGTTAAATGTAGACTCACTTTAATCAAACCACCAGACTTATGTAATTATTTAAAGTAATAAAAACACCACGGAAGTCTGTAAAATAAGATCTTTTACTTTCAGAATTACCGACATAGCAACTACTTTGAGCTTCAAGAGGTACTAGGCTAGCATGACGTAAAGCGGTAACCTGAATGCAAACGCTAACGAAAGGTACCTATGTTCCGAGTTCTGTGAATATACTCCACCCAGTTATGTAGCCCTCGTATGAAATAATAATTTAATTATACCGTCCGAACGCGGTCAAAGATTTGCTTAATTAAATAGCGCTGTTACTTCAAATGATTCGATTAACGTGCTCATATCGTTTTCATTTAAATCGATTAAACTATTGAGAACTGTAACGAATTAATTGTGAATAATGGTTGGGGATGCTCTTTTTTGGCAACGTTTTGTCAAACGTAAACTAATTCTTTAACTACATATCAACAGAGTTTTTTTTTGTAATGCTAATTTCAATGTAATTTGTGACGTTTACTACAGGAATACATTGTAGAGTTTTTGTGCTGGCTGCTTCTGTTAGGTAACGTATTGAGCTTTTAAACCTATAATAAAAATATAATTTTAGAAAGTGAATTGTTCATTTCCGAAACTTAATTGCTCAACTTTAGCCACACATATTAGTTTTCCTCCCTTCAATCGAAAGGCAATAAAAAGACAGTCTGTATATCTGCGTATATAAACAATAGGACCTGATAATTATTCTCATACGTTAGGGTTCGCATTGTTTTAACCTCCCCTTCGATTTCACCCCTACACTTAGACTATACTCGATACGATGGCTCTACAATGTAGGGTTATTACTTAATTGAGCGTCCAATTTATTTATTTTTTTGTTCTTAATTATATCAATTATTTTTGTCAATATGTTCTATGATGAAAGAGGTAAGGGATATTTTGAAGTGTTTGTGCACTGCATGATTTTTTATTAAACGTAAGTATTATTTGTCAGAACCTAAACCTACTCTTTTATAGCTCTTTGTAGATAGCAGTATTAAAAATTACAAATAAATAAAGAAAATACAAATAAACAATAACATGAAAAATCATATGTAAGGAGGGTATTTACCTACTTCTATGATTTATTTAGTTCAAAACAATTGAACGTTTTAGTATGAAATTGTTCAAGAGCCTTTCATAGAACAGAAAACAATTCAATTCCACGTACAGAAAAACGAGTTACAAGATTAGCATGTCCCAAAAATCTCATTTCGTTTTAAAAACCTCTACCAAAGCCCACCAACATTGTTATACCAATAATAATTTAGCGAAAATTCTTCCCTGAATGTAACAATCATAGCGTTACTGCGAATTTCGTCGGAATCGCCTAACTAATGTCAAAATAAACGTTTTTACAGCCGCCCGTCACATAAACATATTGAGTTTATTCGACATTTTGGTTTTGAGCGCACCATTATGTTGAGATAAAAAATAATCGCGCCCATATAGTGAAACTGTTAAGTTGAATAGTTTTTCTTAGAACTGATTATGTGTCATATATTTTATAATGTAATATTGAGGTAGCAAAAAGTTTAATGCAGGTATGATCACGAAAATATAATAAAAGTTTTTTTTTTTACTTTTTAAATTATTTTAGTGAAATAAATGAAAAAATTCTTTCATCGAAGTTCAAATACAAGAAGGCAATGTATGTTGTGAGTTACTCTAACCAAAAATATTTAATTTAAACAAATATTTGTAATAATCTAGACTTATCTGCTTTATTATTTATTTAACAATTTCATCTGTCTCGATATCACAAAATCTCGATACAACAAGAAAATGTCATTGAGTTTTTCAGCGAATTGTATTTCAATATTAATCTTTATTCGAAAAATATCAATTGTCTGTCGATTGGCGAGTGTGTGCCGTAAGGCTTGAATACTGTAGTCTTTCGCAGAATAAAATATAACAAATGAATACAGGTTTACAATATTCCATGAAACTATATAAAAATCTTCGGACCAGTTACTACTCGACATTTTTATTATTATTTTGTATCATAATACACATTTTGTTTTCCCGAAATAAATAAATAAAAATAAAAATAAATAAATAATACCATAAGTGTCTACGGAAATGTATTATTTAAGTAACCCGATTTAAATAAAAAAATAAAATAAATAAAATATGAAAAAAGCTCATTTAAACCAACAATGTAAAGTGTTCATTAAATAGAAACTATATAAGGTAAATTAATTTAACAACAAATTGATTTTAATAATAAAACTAAATTGGGACTGACCCATAGCCATAAAATTCACGAGTTATGAAACTACTCAAGGTTTTATAGTTCTGACTCATCTTACAGAAATGTTTGCGATGGTTCTACATTTATAACACACTTAAAGCTGCGCTATTTAATTGCAATAAAAGGACACATTTTATTTATTTTATTTTTAGGTTCCTGAATACGAAATAACTTTAAAAGGTTGGAGACTATGATTCTCTAACTAAATCGCAATTTTTTTTTTTTTTAATTTTAATATTATTTGTATTATGGATTTTCTTCAATTTAATTCCTGATATAGTTAACTTGATCAGAATAACCGTGATCCTACACCTTCCAGTCTATTTTGAGGTTTTAAATAACTTCCAAACTTAAACACAGTTAGATCAAAGACTCAGAGTTCAATATATTATATTTACCTATTATAAACCTATTGTAATCATATCACCAAGACCGTCTAGTACTTTACTAAAGTCCGCCATTCTATGTTATAAGTTTATGTACTAAAAGGCCGTGGTACTAAAATATACCAGGGACATATTTGTCGGCTATCGGATAATGTAACATCCGAAAGGATGCCAAAAAGTAAAAACAACAGCATAGCAGGCGTAGAGCTATATAAGCGAATATGATAGAAAATACCAAATAAATTGGGCTTGCAGTGGGCTACGACATAACGTAGAATTTCATTTAGATTTAAACCTATGTAACTATTTAGAACGAGTGAAAATGTTTAGGGCTTTGAGGAAAAAGAAAAATCTGATTAAAACTTTTGAAAATTGTGTCTGTTTTCCGGCTACAGGATACGTCGATCAAGAAAGAAAAAAATTGGCATCACTATAACTGTCTTTTTTTGGTATCGAACTACATTTTACATTATAAAAAATACCCATTGAAGACATTTTTATTTTAGCGTACCTTTATACAGTTGATATATTTGTTTTAAAAATTCAAAACTTGTATCATATGTTTATCATATCATCAAACGTATAATATCATCTCCCGAGCCTTTTCCCAACTATGTTGGGGTCGGCTACCAGTCTTACCGGACTCAGCTGAATACCGTATTTTACATGGAGCGACTGCCTATCTGACCTCCACAACCCATTTTACTGGGGAACACAGTATCCAATAGTAAGACTGTTGTCAGAATTGACTTAACGACTGCCAAAGATCAACGTATGACAGTCGGGACCTACGGCTTAACGTGCTTTCCGAGGCACGGAGGAGTCTCGTATGTTTAGAAATGGTCACCCATCCACGGACCAACCGCGGAGAGCGCTGCTTAACCTGTATTATCGGTCAAACCGTACGGCTTACACTTAGCCACGACTTGAAAATGTATTAGAATCGGATCAGAAATAGCAAGTCTATATGTTATATAATCCGTTTGCTTCTCTTAAAACGACCGTCTTCAAAAGTTTGTTAAGCATAGAGTAGGACGCTTTATTCTTCATACTCAAACACTTTATACGTTTAACGCTTTTGATTTCCAACACAATATAGTGAAGATTTACGTTACTAGCTCTTTTCGAATTTATTCTTAGTGGTGGGGGTTTCATTGTTCCTATAAATGAGTGTTATTCTTTTATTGTCGAGACAAAGACGGCACTTGGTCTCAAAGCGAGGCGCCAATATTTATACAACTTTTGCCGCGCCCTTAAGAAACGTTGTGAGGACATTTTGACGAAGTTAGCGGGAAAGATCGTAAAATCTATACTTATAATAAATCTGTAGAAAGGTCAATTCTGTACATTAAATATATTTTCAAAATAACTTTCAGGGGGTGATTAGTGATCGATACTGATGCCAAAAATGCAATCAGTAAAATTTTTGTCTGTCTGTCTGTCTGTCTGTCTGTATGTTCCTTATAGAAACAAAAACTACTCGACGGATTTTAACGAAACTTGGTACAATTATTCTTCATACTCCTGGGCAGGTTATAGTATACTTTTCATCACGCTACAATCAATAGGAGCAGAGCAGTGAAGGGAAATGTTGGGAAAACGGGAGAAGTTACTCAATTTTTTAAGCTTCTGTCGCGTGTGCAGCCTTAATGGTTAAAGACTCATTGATAAGCTTCGTCATCCACGCGAACGAAGTTGCAGGCACAGCTAGTGTATAAATAAGATAATTAGGTACCATTAAGATGATTGAGTTAATGTTTCAAGATGATTTCGGTTATCAACTTATGGCAGTGATTGAATTGAAACTGCGTTTGTGACTGCTGTAAGCTTCGGTGCAATGGTGTTGACCCTTGAATACTTAACTAAACGTAAATCTTGTTATTTTGGTGCTTTAAGTCAATGCTGCTGCATCTTCTAAGCATAAAGCACTGCTAAAAATTCTAACAATACCAAAGGAAAGAGCAAACACCTAACAATAGAAAATAACTAGTCAATCCAAAAATAAATACAAAAAACCTTGTTAGTCACGCACTACTCAGTGTACTACATTATTACCACTAAATCTACCCCAATGTGTCCCCCTACATTTGAGCAGCTCTTGATTATATAAGAAAACGTTCGATGCTCCACTGTGGAGGGTAGATGTAAGTTGTTTCAAGTGTTTGGAGATTAACGTTTTATATTTCGTATGTAACTTAAAATTTTATTATAAACTTGAAGATACCTATTTAATTAATATTCACTCGAAAATGTTACATTAAGTTGTTTATTTATATATGTCTTTATTGTACACAGGTAAAAGACAAAATAACATAAAATAAAGAATAAACATGCACAAAAGGCGGCCTAATTGCACCTGGCAATCTCTTCCAGGCAAAATTTAACTTTATTAGGACACGGATCATCATTATTATCTTATTTCAAAACTAAAGACATGAACAACTAATTTTCAAATACGTACTTGAAATACAAATAGTTCATGAATATTAGTTGATAAAACTACTGCAACATTAGAAATTCTTCGTCACGTACAACGTCATCCAGATAATGACCACAATCTTAGCTTGTTTTAGTCTAGGGAATGCTAATAATAGTGAATGTTCAGTCAAAAATTAATAAGAGAACTGATAACATTCCTTATTTGTTGTACTGCAGTACTTAAGATAAGAAATTTGATTGTATTTAATCCCTAGATAGCAAGCGGTGCCTTTTGTACGGGACCCTAACTAGACATTTCGTGTTAACAATAAAATTGTCACCTTTACAAATGTTTTAATGGCACGCCATTTACGTTTTGACATTTTAATCAAAGAAGGGTGGAATTAATAGATAGAACAAAGTGGGGATACAATTACGACTTCCCATGGGCTCGCAACTGTGTCCAAATTATCCTGGTTACCAGAACTTTCATTAACATTTCGGACAACTGCTATTCCAGTCTTCACGTGAAAACATAATCATGTTTTCATAAACTTTGTCATTTATTTATAATAGAAAATTTCTTGGAATAATGTTATAATTTTATGGATTAAAATCTCGTCATCTTTCAGCTTTTACTGAGAAACTGCTGCCACTTAGATTGTATTAACTGCGTTATTACATGAAATGTAATTTACTTTCAATCTTAAGCTTTCTATACAATAAAGCTTAACTCGTGGGTATTCAATTCAGTTGAAAATTATAAAAGGCTAGATCATTGACTTCAGAAAATGATAACTTATTTTCTTTTTTTCTTAAATGCATAAACTAGCCTTATAAATAAGCAATAACGATGCAAATGGCCAGTATGAACAACTAAAAATAAAAAATATAATAAAATACCTACTAATATGTAGTTAATTATATCACTCATACGGCTCATACAAGTGAAACGATGTGCAATTGTGTGTTAAATGAAAAATAAAACGGGGTAAAATCACTGATGGTAGGGGTTCAAAAGGGTTTCCGAGTGCACTGACCTTTAAGGGTGGCTTGGAATTGGGGAAGCGATCAGCTGGACACAACAGATAGGTTTGTGTACGGGAAATTGGGTATTTCCTATAATCATTTTAGTTTTTCTGTATTAAGTTTATTTTTAGTAAGTGCCCATTTAGTGACCTATTCTAAACAATAGATTTTATGATTACTTGAAGAACCACCTGGTCTAGGCGAACTATAATTACCAACTTTTTGTGGTTTATAATATTCATCATAACTTTCTGGATATTAAACAGCACACGTTTCATTATATGAATAAGTCTTCGGGGACAGTTTGTTAAATAACGTGCGTATTAGGTTACATGAGAGGAAAGTTCCGTACAAATTGAAACTCACGGCACAAAAAGAAACACTAGTTAATGCCTGAACCAGAAAAGTAATACAGATAAAAAAATATTTCAAACTGACAAAACTTTAGTCTCACCAGAAACGAATCAATTCATAAAATATCAGCAAAGTAAATCTTACATTCAAATATACAAGGAAGGCTGCGGTCCATGTTCCCGAAGTAAATCCTGGATATATAGGTTACTGGTTCGTTCCAGTTATCTGCCAGTCGCGCCAGCCATCTGTTCCATCTAAATTTTTCACTTTTACCTTTTCCATCCAAAAAAAACGGCATACCTAAAAGTGGGTCGAGCAAAAATGAATGCGCAACGAGATTTATAGCCGTTTTTTTTTTAAATTTGATAAAATCTCATTTGAGTGTGTCGTCCCTGAAGTTACAAACACTTTCATTTACTTTCCTTTTTCTTTTGTTGTCTTTTGAATTTTTTGGCCGTCTGCCTTTGGAGAACTTCTGTTCAATCTACTAGACGTGCTCTTAACTTCAGATATGTTCTTTGAAACAAATGTTCAAATAAGTTAAAAATAATTTATTTTTTTAATCTGATAAAAGAAGACGCAAAACAAAATGCATACAAATTAGAAAACCATGAGGTTACTATATTATACAAATAAAAAAGCTTAACAGCCCGCATTCCAATTTCCCTATGCCAAACGATCCAAAAATTAATGATTTATTCAACATCCTCATTGTTATTCAAAGATATTCCTATTCACTTAATAAGATGAAGTGTTGAGTAAAAAGCGATTTTATATTAAAATTTCATGGTTTAGCTGGGTTAATGCATTACAGGCAAATGCAATATGGGGCGTGCCACACGTACCATACCGTATGCAGCATACGAGATATATAGGTGCTGCTGTCATTGACTTAGTTGAATTTAATAATACAATATGTGGCGTAAATGTTTATGAATTTTTGTAATATTATAGCACTATTTTAATAGTTTAGGATGATTTTGTTAAAAGATATTTGGAGAGGAAAGGATGACGATGTCATGGCATAATTTTTAGTGTTTTTTTCGTTTTCTTTTACTCTAAAAAATATTGTTATTGTAGTTTGCAGTATTCGTAGGTAAGTTGATAATGTGGAATACCTACTCGTTACATAATAATATATGAAAGTGAAAAATAAACCTTTTACGTTTTCTCGAACATAAATAAACAATCGCACCGTCTCAATTTAGCTTTTATTAAATAAAATATTACGTTGATTCTATTAACCGTCGCGCGTCGTCTCGTACATAAAAGCTCAAATGTAACGAAAAACATTTTTGCAGCAGACAAGGTTTAATCAAATGTATGAAAAAATACAAATGCGTGTAGAAACTCCGATTATCTCGACAATTGTATAACATTGCCCAATTTCTTCTAAGTAATTGCTTTAGTCAGGATTACAGAACAATTCTTAGTTATTTACGAAATTGTATACCTTTACATGCAAACAATTTTAGATTTTAATATGTTTTGTGCTATTCACCCTATCCGAATTTAAGAAAGACATTGTTTGAACTGAAACTTGGATTTAACTGTCATTGATCGACAATCTTAGAAAAAGAAAACCTCCTGAGTGGTAAACAGAGAAGCTTCACAATTTAATTGACTAATTAATACTTAATGTAATTTTGTAAAAATACTGGTAGATGGTGTAGTAGGATTATGTAAATAAGACTATGTTATGTAATCATAAAAACATTCAGTATTTGAGTGTTTCCCTTTGGGCCTAAAATTAGTCAGGCACTTCCAATAACCTGGCTCGAGTACTGTCCAGGTACAGCCCAGGAGTACAGTCGTTTAGTGTTTCAACTGCAGGCAACAAAAACCAAAGGGTGGGCGTTTTAGGGTCGGTTCATCTCTGGCGGGGGGAGCGTCGCGTGTTGTCGGTTGCTTGGCGCCGGGGCGGGCGGATGTGTGGTGGGGCGTTCGGCTTTTCACACTCAACTGATATTGCGTTAGCGCGTCAGGTGTGGGGGGTTGGATGTCTCATTGCGTGTTTGTTTGTTCTGGCGTTGCGCGGCCGATGGTGCGCGGTGCGTTTCCGCCGGATATGAACCGACCCTTAGGGTGCTGTCTGTTTTCTTGTATTTGTGTTTGACGTTCGATAAGTGCTACTGTGTAGCCTATATTGAATAAAGAATATTTCAATTTGAATTTGAATAAAACCTAATGTCATATTTCACGGTAACTTAACACTTATGAATATGATCGCTAGCAATCACTGGAAGTTTACCTCAATGTTCGAAAGGAATACGCTTTGCATACATATTAGACTGATTGAAATTTTACGCTCACAGGAATTTTTACGCATATTTTAGAGCCGTTTCGCAATTTCACACCGTCCTAATAAAGTCGTTGGCGAAAGCGTATTTTGCGTATAAATTTTCACATTTCCTTATTTTGTATGTATCAAGAAATGTGTGTGTACAATCACCAACAAAAGTATTTAAATGACATTGAAAAAAAAAAAATTCACAAATTCTTTTTTTCTTATAGATTAATGTAAACCAATGCGTAGTGGTCAACCAGAGTTACATGACAAAACTATCTCCGATTGTTGTATAAACCGATTTTTTTTTGTAGATGAATACTTTTATTAATTGTAACGCTTTTTTATCAATGTCATTAAACTTAAGTTGGTAGACCTCCAACAAATTATATTTCCTCTACTCTCGTTTTTTTTTTTTCATATTATTTAATGTTTTTGCTTATGACTGTACCCACAAAGAAATGTATGAGGTGGATTGTGAATTAGAAACAGTGTTTGTTGGAGTTCGGATTAGATTTCGTCAAAATTTGTTTGCCCTCAATCTTGAGAAGAATAATTGTTTGATCTGTGGATTTGATGTATAATATGTAAGCCAATATTATGAGACATTTCTATTCCTTTAGAGACTAGATGTCTACGATTCAACTTGTCGTTTTATCATTATACATGAATTTGTTTGTAAAGATTGAACCGTCTACGAGCTACGTCTGGATTCTAAATTGCTACGATGTAATATCAAAATTAAATAATGATAGTTATGAACGAAATTTTTAAATAGCTACCCAAGATTCTCTTTTACAACTTTGATATCAGTGATTCAGTTTTAAACGACAGAGTTTAGTAAAGGCCAGTATTTAAGATAAATAAATATACAATGTAAAGCTACAAGCACACTCCTAGCTTTGTTCACTTCGTAAGGTTAAAAGAGCATGAAGATCTTAAGTAGGCAAAAGTGCAGTTCTTACAAACAACAGAATTCACTACACCAAGGAATTCAACAAATGCAAGGTAAAAATACAGAGTCAAACATTAACATTTTCATTGTCTCGCCCTCGGCAACTTATATTAAACCGTTGAGGGACATTACAACTTATAACACTCGAACGTAAACTTGCTATACAATTACCAAGTTAAGTTTGCCGCTCAACAACAACAACAATGACTTTAACACTTAGAATTTAGTGTTCGAATTTGTGTTGAGAACTTGTTTGAGAAACGCAAAAGCAATTTTGTATTCGTCGGAAGAAGCATCCATTCATATAGGAGGGATGCGCCCTTATTTCTTCCACCCCACATCGGTTGTCGACGTAATTTTTTTAATCATGTTTTATACTCGTATTAATTTACTTAATGACTGTCTTAGTAGGAGGTTTTTGAATGCATCGCTACGTTTTCAATGAATAACGAATGAGCTTTGCACTTCTGTAATTAACTTTGCGATTCTTAAAGATTGTTTGCTGGAGTATTTGAGCGGAAAATTTTGATCTTCATTTTCATATTTACACTCTCGTTGTAATTGCTTTTGAGTGAGATTTTGTTAAATAAACATGTAAAAGAAATAAAAATACATCAGTATGTACCTAAATGTAGGTAAACATTTCGCTGAGTAGCGTAGCTTGTGAGAGACCTATGTCCGGCAGTGGACCGTGATAGGCTGGTAGATTGATTTATATATTTGTCAAAGTTTTAGTTTCAAAGTTGAAAAACACCATTATTATATGTATGTATATCCAGTGTTTTAATCCTAATACCATGAGATGTAATGCAAAAGCATGATCATGACAAGTTCTCTCTAGTTAATCATTCTTCTTCAAGTATATAAAGTTGGCTACTACCTTGTAAATTGTAATTATTTATAGGAACAACCTCATAAATATCAATAATATCAAACAATAACATTTCATGATACACAATAACAATCATACTTCTGCAATTGTATTTCTAATGATCCATTTATTCGGCAATCCACCATAAATCCATTGAAAGAGCAAAATAGGGGAAGATTTTAAACATGATTCGGAAAATTTTAACATCTGAATCACAAAAGACGATATAAAATTTACAAATTGTTGCCATAAAGTGAACGCGGGAAACTTAGACCGTAGAATTATGTACGAGCTAAAGGTAATAGGTATTTGGAACAATGTAACTTTACATTTATTGTTATTCGAGTCATTCGAAGGCAGGGAGGCATCGGGGTCGTAATGTGATTTTTATTCAATACAGATGTACGTACTGTGTTAATTCTAAGGAGCTTTAAATTGGTGGCCTAAGTTACAAGCGAGAACCAACATGTGTAGATAGAATTGAAATAAAACTACTTTTACGGATTTTATCGCTGTTTGTATTTAGATTTTAGGTCCCGACGTTTCAACACCTTTTCAGGTATCAAAAACCTCAGAACTCAATTTGTAGATAACTATAATTAATTTATTATTAAAATGATGTATAGCTAAATATTAATCGTCATTGCAAGTGGAAGTTTTCTCTATGTGAAAATTTAATTCTGTTAGGTCTATTACACACCAGGAAACATTTCGTGACATAATATTCAGTAGCAGGTATTTAAACTGTCGACTGCTCGATAAACACGCAGTATTTCATAATTTATCAAGGTACATTTTCACTTATAAAATACCACTTATAAATTATCAGACCGCAATAAACGCTACAGCTTATGGTTTACGCCAATCGGTCGAGAACACGGGAAGTAAAATTCTTGAGGTGTTGTTTGCCCTAAAGGCGATTTACTCCAAGTGTCTGTTAAGACGATAATTACAAAAGTTTTTTAATTAGTTTAATTTTGCCGTAAGCCGGCGGAGATTTTTGAAGCTTTAAAAGCATTATGCACGATACACTTAAGAGGTGAAAAAATTGGGAAATTTTCTTTCGATCTCTATACCTATATTATATCTACAGCTGACTTGGTTTATTAAATATTTCTTTCTCGGGAACACAAACAAACCATAATAATTACTAAATATTACGCAATTAGATCATATTCATGCTGAAGTCACTATAATGACTGCCAACTGTGCTTGTATCCTATTACATTCTATTCCGTGATGTTAAAGTATCTATGAAT
Organism: Autographa pulchrina; assembly: GCA_905475315.1. Taxonomy (NCBI): domain Eukaryota; kingdom Metazoa; phylum Arthropoda; class Insecta; order Lepidoptera; family Noctuidae; genus Autographa; species Autographa pulchrina. The sequence continues at coordinate 11,036,376 of FR997771.1, read as the reverse complement.
GGGTTTATTATGAGAATTCAGTATTGAAGAGATCTGGTACTTAGACTGAATTGTTCAATACTCAAAAATAAATATTTTGAAAGATAAATTATATTTTATATTAATTCGTAGACCACACATTCCTAAAGGCAAAACAGTAGGTTAAATACTTTGGTGCCAGAAATAAGCAAAAATAAAACAATAACGTTACAGAGTATTATCTGTGTCGGCTTCAAAAAGTGGTAAACTTATCAAGCTTAAGGAAATTGTATTGTTATGTTCAATGCAGTCTTGATCAATATATCTTACGACATAACTTGCGTAAGCGTCTCCCTTTAAGGATAATAGTTTAAACCAAGCATAACAGAACAAGTTGCGACCAGCGGAAGAACGGCACGCGTAGCCAAGCGATGACGTCACAGCCAAGTTTTAAATTTAATTAAAGACAACTTTGGGGCGAGGCATTGCAACTGTAAACAGATTATGGATGACACAGACCGACGGTTCTAATAAAGTTTAGTTTCAACAAAACCCATCACCAATTTGATAGATAGTGAAAGTAACTTGTTTTAAACATTTGTTTTCAGAAAGAGTATAAAGTAGTGTGCTCCAAAATACTGAAAAACTTGAATTTAACAACAATAATTTGCTCAGTTTTTTTTTCAGGACATAATTTTTTATAACATACATAAATAAAAAACACACATACATATAGTTGAATTTTTTACTCTTTATTACTGTCATTCATTAACTATACTTGGACTTGAAGACCGCTAAACGCAGCGTTCCAACCGCTCGTCTGCACAAAACCAGCGTCGCCATGTGTCGCCACGTTACAGATGCACCAAGTATCGCAACACGACGGCCACGCACTTTTGCATACTGCATGCACCCTGACACAACAGACAACAGTCTCCCTTCTATGGGGTGAACTTTTTGTTTTGGGATCCAATAATATGGGAAATATTTTGAGACGTGATTCTTGCTTGTGTCATTTTTTTAGAGGTAATTTGCCAAGTTTTTTCATATTTTTGAGGCAAAAAGCTATTACGTGGAAATAGGTTTTGAAATGGAATATTATTCGAAAATAATCGTTGCAGGGGGTCGTAGTAAAAAATATTTGTAAATATAAATCGGTATCCACGAAAAGCAATTTGGCGATATTTTGTTTCTGAATTATTTTTATATCACACAAAATATTGGCAAAATAACTTACTTTTATATAGGGATTGAACCTATCCTTAGTGCAGAAAGCTCAGATTAACTACCAAGTTAACTTAGTATGTAGTTATATACAACAGGCTATCAAGAAACTTCCAGAAGGTTTTCATCCACGATGGTTTACCGTAAAGGAAAAAGCTCGGCCATACATACCTCTCAGAGAGCCTGCTTTAATGCGGTAGTTCCCGTTAATTTAAAAAGGGCCTAGCCTATTACAGTTTACGCGAAAGCATAAAACTCACGACCCAATTTTGCAAAAAGAAAATTTCTCGCAAAATTACCTATTTGGAGCCAAGGCACGTGTTTTTGAAGTTTAAAAATAAAAAGGAATGTTGGTTTTGCCGAAGCCGGAATGTAAAATCGGAAGAATTATTGGAACATAACAAAATATGACCGGACGGGTTTACCTCTATAAATCGTTTTACATCTGCTATAATGTAATGAGATTTAACCCTCCCATTCGCGTTTACGACAAACCCGCGCCGTCTAAATAGATCAAAATATATATTTTTTCTATTGAAAGTTCTTTTAGGAATACACAGATCAATATTTTATGTATGATCGTTAAATTTGTTTATGGGTCAACAAAAAGTGAAAGTTTGAGTCTTTAAAGTTTTCTTTGTTTTTCTTTATTAAGGACAAGTCAATTATTATAATGAACTTAATATCCTGTAAACTAACTGTATAGACATAAAAGATTTTATCACCGTCGTAAAAGTGAACGCATTTAGTGAGAAACGAAAATAATGTTGGCGGATTAAATATGCACTTATTAAATTTTTATTACTTGCAGATGACATTAACAACACATCATTAAAGAGTTAATAAAAGGCAAAAAAATCTTTTTTGTTAAAAAAAAAGTTTTTGCTCACTTTACTACCAAACTGAGACTCAGTTAGACGGGCCTGTTGGTCTAGTGGTTAGTGACCCTGACTGCTATACCGGAGGTCTCGGGTTCGATTCCCACCCAGGACAAATGTTTGTGTGATGAGCACGATCATTTGTTCTGGTTGTCTGGGTGTAATTTATCTATAATATGTATGTATTTAGAAATATATAAGTATGTTTATCAGTTGTCTGGTTACCATAACACAAGCTCTGCTTAGCTTGGGATCAGATAACCGTGTGTGAGTTGTCCCGGAATATTATTATTATTATTATAGTTTGGTCTCAGTAGCGGCACCGCGCAATAAACTAGCCCGTATATTTTTCTCCTTATCTTTTTAGTACAATCCCACAAAAGTTGATTGACGTATTTGAGAAGGGAATTCCTTTCTGAGAATTTGTTTAGTCCTCAATGGCCGAGGGAAATATTAAGAAATGCCTCCCGTCCTATTGATGCCCGGTTTTTATTCGCCGTCATCGCAAGATTAATTCCAATAGAGTATGGCTGTGTATTTAGATATGGCATTAATGGCCCTTTAGAATTTCGGCTAATATTCATTATTGGATATTTACGAAGTGGATTAAATGATGTTAATAAACATTAGATGTTTGCCAATCATATTAGGGCTGTTGTGATGACAGAGCATGTTTGGAATTCTTTATGTTATTGGAAGTAATGAACTAATGAAAATAGTTTTATAAAATATTGACGACCTCCGTGGTCGAGTGGCGTACGCACCGGTTTCAAGGTGTCGCTAGCTCTGAGGTCCCGTGTTCGATCCCCGGACGGGTCAATGTAGAAACCAACTTTTCTACATTTTCCCGAGTCTGGGTGTTTGTGGTACCTTCGTTGTTTCTGAATTCCATAACACAAGTGCTTTAGCTACTTACTTTGGGTTCAGAGCAATGTATGTTATGTTGTCCGCATTTATCATTATAATAATAATATGTTTTTTTAAAATAAATATACGGTTTTTAGTAAACCTATTTCTGTAATGATTTAAAACGAAAATATTCTTAGATGGAGTAACTTAAAATCTTATATTAAAAAACGAATACTTGATAACTAACGAAATTGCTTCATAGATAACATATTCAAGTTATAATTCAATGCAATCGTCAGAACGAGACTTTAGGTTGATATATCTACTAAATATCAATAAGATAAAACTTGTTATTTTCTTTACAAGACACTTAATTCTGTTATTCTTTTAAGACTTTCGCAGTCCTTAGTTATTTGGAATATTGGTTTTTAGCAGTCTAGTACCTATAACACAATATAATCCCCGATTCACAAAATAATTTCTAATTAATAAAAACAAAATACGTATTGCATAAATCGACAGTATTCTGGCTCGGTTCCAGCCAGCATCATGGTAACCTATTTCCTTCTGCTCGTTGTGCAATTTCCGCAGGATGGTAAACAGCCGATAGCTTTATGTTTTCCCTTTAGTTAATCATGTTGGTTTTGCTCTACATAAGTATTAAGTACCAAGGTTAAATGTAGGTTATGTTGGGTTGTTACTATTGATTTCAATAGGAGTCGTTGGAAGTTTCACCGTTTTTTCGGCTTCTGGCCGGGTTTACAAGAGTTAGAGCCTCTTTCATTACAGACCTAGGTTTCTTGTTAGACAAGCAGAACTTTAGATGTTTGAAAATTTAAAATATTGCCAGTTTTAGATATAGTAGTTATTGAGCAGGTTTTTAGTCATAGTCTCGTAGACCAAACCACCTATTCAAGACGACCTCCGTGGTCGAGTGGCGTACGCACCGGTTTCAAGGTGTCGCTAGCTCTGAGGTCCCGGGTTCGATCCCCGGACGGGTCAATGTAGAAAATCACTTTTCTACATCGTCTCTGGTCTGGGTGTTTGTGGTACCTTCGTTGTATCTGAATTCCATAACACAAGTGCTTTAGCAACTTTGGGTTCAGATCAATGTATGTGATGTTGTCCGCATTTATTTATTTAGTAGGAAATTTATGTCAACATGCCACTACCTGTGCTGTCTAAACTGAAAGTTTTTTTTTTGTTATGCCATAAAACACATTGCTCTACATTCCCACCTTTAAAAAGGAGTTTTCAGAAAAAAAACATCAATTGTTTATTTACAGGATAACAAATCCTACAGGCAGTACTACACTTCTAAGTGATAAAATCGATACAGGTACCTGAAGTTCTTGACCTTAAAAACAAAAGCAAAGTTGAGCTATAATCGTAACTCAATAATTTATATCGAGCGCAACACATCACTCGAGTGTTTACATAATACACGAAGGCAGCTAAAATTGCGCTTCAAGCTGTTCGGGAGGATAATTTTAAAGCACTAAATCTTTTTTGGAATTAAATATTACATTAATATTTATGTGAAAAATAGATAATCTGTTTATTTCTGACACTTATAGCGTAGATTGCATATTTGTTTGCTTTTATGCATTTTTTTAAGAAATATTTTTTTTTGTTTTAATTGTTGTTTTAACACAATTTTACAGTGTTTTAATCTAAAAACATCTTTTGTCCTTCCATATTTGCATACCTTATCATTAAAACAGACGTGCTTTTAGCTTATCAGTTGTTGAATATTTCATGCTAGGCTTCCAAATTGATTCATAGAACTGAAACATACATTTTCAACAAATTCGGGTTGTTTATTGCAAATAAACAAATGATCATCCATTGTTTTTACAATCGACACGAAAACGGTAATTTCAATTTACAGAACGACTGTCTTCACAAATGCGTCTGTAAGCGCAATTTTATCGGCCCAGTGCGCGGGCGCCTCCTATTATTTCTATCTGAATCTCTTTTATTGCATCGTAAATAAGTATAGTGACAGTTTTTATTGCGCCAAACTCAGTTCCGGAGTTAGTTGGGGTGAGATTAACATCTTCGAACGAGTGCAGAATAAGTATGAGGATTGTCGGTTTAGACTTACTTTCTTCTTTGTTCTGTGCTCCTGGTAATTGCTTTTACATTTCCCGATACGTTTTATTGATTACACTTGTTAATTGTTTATGTTTAACTTAACTTTTATGTTGAAGTAAGAAGCTAAGTTTCGTTACAATTTAATTATAATTAAATATTTTTTGTACATTAATGTTTTCTTTCACTAGGTATAGAGTATACTGTTACTTACATTAAACATCTTATCAATAAATACGAAACTGCCACTGCCGTACCCGTATTTAATTTTCAGATTACAAAACTTCCTCAACCACCCCAAAATCCGAGACAATTTCTTACCTACCTACATTATAACTTATAGATACAGACCCCAAAGAGAGACATTCACGCTCGAATTAACAGTATTTGTTACAACAAACTTTCCTCCCCATGCAGGTACAGAAAAAATCGCGAATCCGTGAAAACTTTTAGGTAAATAGTAAGGTATGTTTAAAGTTTCAGGGGTGAACTGATTGTGCAACACTGGTTTTGTTTTAGTAAGAATATTATGTATTAACGTTTACTGAATTTAAATGTTATATAAAACTGGTTGTATATATTTGTTTTGGATTGGTATTTTGTTTTCAGTTTCTAGTGAGAGTTGTTTTATGTAATTGAAAGGAGATACTACAGAAGTTGCCCGAGATGCTTTACTTATCGTGGTAGTTAACAAATACCATCAAACCATCTTCCCCGGTACAAAGAAGTATTGTAGTAAATATAGGTTAAGGACGTTGAATTTAAGTGACCAGCCATACTCTAAACGTCAAGCGATGGCAAATCTTTTGATGTTTCATATAATAATTATGATTGAGTAGAATTTCTTATGTGTTAAGTTTAGACGCATTTCTGTAACTATAGTAATAATGTTATTATAATAAACAGAGTGTAAACTCTTTTTGATACAGGCATGGATGGATAAGCATTTGAGTTTAAATCATAAATTAAAAACCTGTTTAATATTATTTTCTAACATTTTCTCCTACACTTTTACATAATTAGTCCACTTTCACGCTTTTTTTGTGCCTCTACCATTAACGTGTCTACTATTCTAAGATTCTATCTTCTATTAGAACAAGCGTTCTATGGGTATATTCCACTTTGTTCACCTGAGGGATATCACCTTTTTTTTTTTTTTTTTTTTTTTTACCCGGGGAAATCCTCATGGACTTCCTCCGCCCTGGGGAAGGCGGAGGGGTGTGCCGGACTCTTACCGGCTAAAACCACCGGAGTGCTTCACCCTTCCCTTATGCTGAAGACCAGGCGGGAAAGTAATACAAACTACCGCGATCTCCAGCAGGGAGGCTCCTTTTCGGAGCTACAACGATGAGCGAGTGGGGGATAGCTTTGCCTCCCCCTTTCACTTATAAGGAGGCGCGCGGAAGCACCGCGCGCGCCATCTTTGGCCTTTATTGTAGAGCAACAGACTTCCCCAAGTCTGCCGCCTGAGGCCATTTATGGTGGCTGAAGGAGGGCATTGTCAGCCCTTCTCCTAGCCCTTGTGCGTCGAGTGCGGATTGGGAGGTCAGATATGAACTCTCGCTCCCTTTCCGCGCCCTCTTTGAGCGCCATTACCTCGTCACAAAAGACGGTAACGGCGCTCCAAGCTTCCTCGCTCCTGACCATCGAGGCTACTACGACTGGAAGCGAGAGATGATCGCCTATTACCGCAACGAGGGACCGGCGCTGTACCGCCCAAGCTGGACAGTGCTCGAGTGTATGCTGCGCCGTGTCTTCGATATCGCTGCAGTGGTGACACCGGGGGGTGGGTTCCCTCCGTGCTATACGAAACAGGTAACTGCCAAAGCATCCGTGTCCCGACAGCACCTGTGCCGTCCGGAAGGAGAGTGCTCCGTGGCGTCTGCCGACCCAGTCTTGGAGGACGGGACGGACCGCCTCCACAGTCCTGAGGCCTGCTCCAGGAACAATTAACCGCTCCGCCCATACCTCCAAGAAGGCAAAACGGAGTTCTCTTAGCAATTCCTCTACAGCTCGAGGCGGAGGCCTTTCACCGCAGCTGAGTTGCTCCTTTCGCCACTCGTAACCACTCGCCAGGACTCTGGCATCCAGGTCCCAGGGAAGCGTACCTGCTAGGAGGCACGCGGCTACACAGGATATTGTACGGTAGCCGCGAATGACCCGGACTGCCATAGCCCTCTGCGGGCGGCTCAAAAAAGCCAAACCTCGCCGCGTCAGGTTCTCCGCCCACACGGGAGCCCCGTACAGCATCATGGAGCGAACCACCCCCAAGAAGAGTCGGCGACAGCTTGTCCCCGGACCTCCCACATTAGGCAGCAGGCGACTGAGCGCGATCGCCGCCTTCACGACTCGGGGCCCCAATTTTTCGAAGTGGGAGTCAAAGGTCCATCTGCTGTCGAGCACCAGCCCTAAATGATGCATTGTGGACCCCACTTCTATGCGAACCCCACTAACGATGATGTGGGACCCCGCTGGTGGCGCTTTCCGAGGCCCGTGAAACACGAGGGCTTCGGATTTTTCTAGCGCCACGTCCAGGCCCAGCATTTTTATTCGTCCGACGACCTGCGCTACTCCCGCCGTTGCTAAACGGGCCGCCTCACGGAACGAACACCCCCTGGACAATACAAGAGTGTCATCGGCATAACAAACAATACTGACGCCCGGGAGGGTGGCACCTCGGAGGACCCAGTCATAGCCAATGTTCCACAGGAGCGGACCTAGTACCGACCCCTGCGGAACTCCGCAAGACATTTGCCGTGTTGTAACTCCACTGCGACTCTCGTAGAGCACCGCTCTGTCTTCCAAGTAAGCTCCGATTATTCTTTGGAGATACGCTGGCGCTTCGTGGTATCGTAGAGCCTCCCTGATAACACCCCAAGGCAAAGTGTTGAAAGCGTTTGCTATATCCAACGATACTGCCAGCAAAACCCCACCTCCCGATACTGCCTGGTCCGAAAGTGTCTTGACACGCTGAATCGCGTCGATGGTCGAGCGACCCTCTCGGAATCCAAATTGGTTATCAGAAAGATCGGGCCCTATCCTCGATAAATGCTTGACGATGCGCGCAGCAATGATACGCTCAAAGAATTTCCCCACATCGTCAAGCAAAACAATAGGCCGATACGCGGATGGAGCATCCACGGGCCGTCCTTCCTTGCGAAGCAATACGAGTCTGCCCTCTTTCCACAACTGTGGAAATACCCCCTGCTGTAGGCAATTATCTAGGGTGTTTCTTAATCGAGGCCCCATGACCCCGAGTGCCAAGGCTAACACACGACCAGGCACGCCATCAGGGCCAGGAGCGGTGCATTTTCTTTTGAGCCGCAGTTCAGCCGCACCCATCTCTGAGTCAGTGATCACAGGCACCTCTGTGCTCATTCCATTGACACTTTCTGAGCTAGACCGCATCAAAGGAGGAGTGTGGTTCCTAGAAGGAAAGAGGGTAGCAGTGACACACTCCAAGAACTGTGGCTCCAGCGTTTGTGTAAGTGGGGGAGTCCACCGGCGAAGCTTTCCTCGTACCATCTTGTAAGGACGTCCCCATGGATCCCTATCTAAGGACGCTAGCAGTTCCTCCCTAGCCGCATTCTTAGCCTGACCAATAGCTACCTGGAGGCTGGCCTTTGCCCCTCTGTACGCCTCATATAGCAGGGCTTCAAGGGCGCGGTTAATGGCCCTCCTTCTTCGCTGCCGCGTGTAATCCCGCCTCGCGGCTATACACGCAATGCGCAACTGCGATAGCTCCTGAGACCACCAATATACCTGTCGTCTCGGAGGTAACGGTCTGGACCGAGGCATAGCCGCATCACAAATTTGAAACATTGCCTGTCGAAACCAAGCTGCTTCCTCATTAGCCATAGTGGGCCCGGTCGATGGAGCAATCCAGGCTTGGACAATCGCTGCTTCTTTAAGGATTTCGATATCTAACTTGCTGAGCACCCACCGCGGAAACACTGATGAATGCCCTCTGGTCGTCGGAGCCGGTGTTGATGGGTCGGAAAACTCGAACCGTATATATCTGTGGTCCGACAATGTTTCCACGCCATCGAGAACTCTCCAATTATGCACCATGTGTGCTACAGTCGGGCTGGCTAGAGAAAGGTCTACAATAGATCCCCCCTGTTGCCTCACACACGTCTGCACTGAACCTCTGTTGAGAAGGCATAAGCCGGTTTCCATAAGCCATTCCTCTACCAGGGCACCGCGAGCATCTGTGGAAGGAGAACCCCAAGCCATGGACTTGGCATTGAAGTCCCCTAGGATGAGCACTGGATAGGGGCGATTTTGCTCAACTAGAGCACCGACATCACTAAGAAAAGCCTCAAACTCAGCAAGAACCCTGTTCGGTGAAAAATACACCCCCAGAATCAACACTCCTTCCAACAAAGCTGCAGCACAGCAAGGGCGCTGTGCAACGACCCTCAGGGGAGCCCTCGCCACTATGGCCACCAAACCCTTGGTATCCCCAAGCCAGCTGTCACTGGGCGGGACGAAGTAGGGCTCAGAAATCACAGCAACATCTATAGACCACTGCGCCATGCTCTGGACCAGAAGGTCTTGCGCTCTAGCGCAGTGGTTTAAATTGGCCTGCAAAAAACGATGAGCCATATTACGTGGACATAGTTTCCACCTCATGCGCTGCTGTGGCAGACAGAGACACAGGAGGGAGCAATTTTGGTTGAGCCCCCTTGACCACCTTTTTATTTTTAAAGGCAGACTCCTTGCATTTTTTAGCACCTATTTTATGCGCCGCATCTTTCCCATCCGCGGCACATATAGGGCAATGTGGTAACGCACTGCAATCTCTCGATGAGTGGCCCATTTGTCCGCACCTGAAACAGGACCCGGAGCGGTCAACCTTATCTCCACAGAGAGCCGCGACGTGTCCGTTCCGCAAACAGCGAAAACAGCGGGTTGGTCGAGACTCGAGGAGTCGGGCCCGTACAGACACCAGTCCGATCTGTAGCTCCGCTCTCGCCAATTTTTTGGCTGCGGAAATAGGACATTTCACAATCACGGAACCACCGCTCATACCGTGTTCACGGATGTTGCCAGTCTTTACATGATCGACTGGGCACCCCCCCAAGCAAGCCACTGCTGCAGCAACCTCCGTGGAAGTCACAGAGTCGTCTAGGCCTGAAATGCACAGATCTGCACTTTTAACGGGTCTGGAGACCTTTAATACATCAGGACTGATTGCATTGCGGATCTGATCTGCCAGGGCATCAGCCCTCGATCCACTCGCAGCCCCCGGTAACTGCAGGATGCGCGCCCCAGTTGCCGCCTTCCTAAACTTAATTCCTAGACCGGCACCATCAACCTTATTTCTAAGATCAGCCAACACAGATGCGTACGTTACGCCTTGCAACTGCGCAGACGGTTGCAGCTGCAGAACCACGGCTGTCGAACTAGGTGTACGCAATTGTTTTTGGTCACTTTTGGCTTTAGGTATTTTAAACTCCTTCTGCGCCTTGGCCGTCTTAGGCGTCTTGGAAGCTTTTTTATCCTTTCTCCTACTAACCGTTGTCCAACTATCATTGGCGGCACTGGTGGACGCCACAGGCTCCAAGGTGGAGGAAACAGTGACTGCGGAAGGATTGCCAGATTTCTTGGGTTTCTTGCCCTTACCTTTGCCAGATTTTTCTGCGCAAGGTTGTGCAGGTACAAAAGCAGGAGACGGCACCGCCGGCGGCGGAGCAACCTTAACTGCTGGCGCTGCTCTCTTTGCATCAGCTGCCAGTGGCGGTCGCAGACGCTTTTCGGGCAGCAATCGCTCCTCCAGACCTTCGAATCGCGCGCTTATCATAGTCCCGACCTGGATCATGATGGCACGGATAAGCTCCTCCTGTGGAACAGTACCATCAGCGATGGCATCATCCAGAGGTGCAGGCGCAGAGGAAACAACTTTCTCTGGCGATACCTGCGCTCGGATTTCTTCAAGATCCTTGCGCAAATCCAGAAGCTCTCCCTGTAATCGCGCATTTTCCGTCTCCAATTTAGTGGTCTTGCTCTGCAGTGCGGCGGTTTCCTCCGTCACCGTCCATGTGCCGAGCGTTTCGACCGCTTCTTTAATAGAAGAGACTGCGTCCTTTAATGCTCTCTGGAACGTGCCCTTTAGATTACCGGACTTCGTGGCAACCTTCAGAACCACATCCAGACTAGTCGAAACTGCTTTAAGAATGGATGAGCTAGACTTTTCAGTCTCACATTTTCCCTCTTTATCTAAAACCTCCGTCATACGCGCCTTTGCGACGCGAGCACATTCAGCCAATTCAGCCACCTCGTCGTCAGCCTTAAGGAATGTCTCTCTTCCTTTTGTTGCAGCAAGAAGTGCTTTGGCCTTCGCTAAACCGACATACTCCCCAGTAGTTGGAGGTCGTCCTCTTCCTCTTTTCACAGTCGTGCCCACTTTTGGTGACGGCATGTCTTCATCCGACGATATCTGCTCAGAACCAGTGTTCTTCGCTGATCGCGACCTCTTCCTGAAGAGCTTACTCCTCAAGCTCTCCACACTCATCAAACTCGATGCGGTATCAGAACCTGATACTGCACCCACCTTTCCATCATTTTTATTTTTATTTTGGTTTACATTCATATTTTAATCCCACGAGTGCAGGGGAAATAAAAAGTCCGGTCGAGTAGAGCCCCCTATACCCGACTAAGCGTAATACTCCAACAGGGTCCGCCGGTTCTGTGGAGGTGCTCGCTAGCGACTGATAGCCTCGTCAGCCATTCATCCTTTGTTACGAAACAACGGTAACAAAGAAATGAAAATCCCCTCGTCACGAGCAAACTTAGGATTCGAGGAATTTTTACAGTGGTTATCTTCCACGTGGCCCAGCCGGTCAAGGCAAGACCCCCGCTCCCCTAAGGTCCCAGACCCTCGTTGGGGGCTACGGTATGACTGCGGTGGCCTTAATCAAGGCCGTGTACAGAGGCAGTGTAAATGCTCTCCGGACCCGCATTCGCGCTCAAGCACAGTGATCTAAAACTAGGACAATATGTAATCGCGCCGCCCGTAAACAGGCTCTCCACAATTTGTCCAACAGTGACCAAAGTCATGTTCCACCAGCATATACAATGCTGACAAAGGCCGTCGAACCGCTCTCCTCAAGCCTTTCCTTTTCGATCGAAAAGGTTGAAAAGAGCACCTGACGCCCGCTGCCACTACCCGGAATAAGTCCAGGATGCCAGCGGGCCGCGACTGTGATGGTCGCACACCACGACAATCTAGATAGAACCAGACTCCGCCGTTTCTGACCTACTAAAAGTAGGCAGAAAGTTCGCCCGATGCCGCTACTCGAAATAAATCCAAGACGCCACCAAGCCGCAACCATGAAGGTCGCCCACACCGCTGCAACAGCGTCCAACCAGCCATAAGTACTGACCAGGACTGCTGCAACCAATCGCGTCCTCTTTTCGAGGAGCGATCCCGCTTTACTGGCGTCGTTCGCGCCGGGTAAACCCGGTACCGCACATATCTGTACGGCATTCCCTTATCCACGACCTAGGGACGCGCCCGGTAGGGGCCCAGTAACCCCTGTCCACAGTAGACTTCTTTCCTGTGGTTCACGGGGAGGGATATCACCTGGGTGAACAAACGCGACTTTTTGTATTATGCGAGTAGACTTATGTCACCCATATACAAAATGGGATAAACATGGAAATTGAAGGAATTTAATACATTTCACGTCTTTTACTTAAAATTATTACTGGTTTTACGTAATGTTTGTATGCCTATACAATAAACTGATTTTAAAAAAATACTTCTATTTCCATATTTATATAATTTTGTATATGGGTGACATAAGTCTACTTGCATAATCCAAAAAGGCGCATTTGTTCACCCAGGTGATATTTAAACTCAGGTGAACAAAGTGGAATATACCGTTCTTTGTCGCAAACCTCGTAAAACTTTCGTCTACCCTCACTTTAGTACTAGCGTAAAAATTAGCTAATAAGGGTAACCTAGTTCTAAAATATTGACGAAACTCATTTATGTCCTCTGCTTTTAGTGTATACTTAAAAAGTATACACTAAAAGCAGATTTTAACTTTATGGTTTTTGATGGATAAAAGGTACTTTAGGTATGAGAATTGCATATTTATTATTCAGATAGTGTATTTTTGCCAAGTCCTATGTCATGTTAACAATTTGAGATTGACAGTTGAATTATTATTGACGACCTCTGTGGTCGAGTGGCGTACGCACCGTTTTCAAGGTGTCGCTAGCTCTGAGGTCGCGGGTTCGTTTCCCGAACGGGTCAATGTAGAAACCAACTTTTCTACATTGCCTCGGGTCTGGGTGTATGTGGTACCTTCGTTGTTTCTGAATTCCATAACACAAGTGCTTTAGCTACTTACTTTGGGTTAAGAGCAATGTACCTATGTGATGTTGTCCGCATTTATTTATTATACAGTTACATGAAGATGTAATGCTTTCCTCGTACCAAGTTTCATGCAAAAAGGTCCAGCGGTTTAGCTGTAAAAGCGTAACAGACATTCAGACAGTTTTTAGCTTTTAGAACCTTTATTCTTATTAGTTTACTTATGGGCTCAGTTTCCATTCTTTTATATAAAACTCTAACTTCAAATAGTATCTTAAACATAAATTATTTCAAACATTAATGAGAGCAAGGCCGAAACATATAAGATTACATTTAGTGGTGTTAAAATATTTGATAAAAAAAACTGTATCATTGCCCCATTGGTTCCGTGAGAACACCGACCCTGTTTACTGTCGGTGGATAGGATTACCTGTCTGTTCTATTGTATCACATTTTTGGTTAAGGCCAAGCTGGTATTTAAATGTACTGTTATTAATTAACACGTATTTATATTGTGTAGTAATAGAAATAATTTTAGTAGAGAAAGAGGCAGTACGCTTATAAAGATAGGTGACTAAAAGAGGATGCCTTCTTATATTAATTCTTAGGGCTTTGGGCGTAATGCTATGTAAATAGTAAGGAAATTATATAAACTTGTAACTTTAACAAAAACAAAACTTCTGTCAAATGTTTGTGCCCTGAAAACCGTGTGATTAACAGTAACGTTAGCACTATGTAATAACTACCTTATTTTTTTTCAAGTTATATTTAATGATGTATTTCTACTACACAATAGACTATTATCTAAACAAGCTTTACACCCTAAACAACAAAACACTAACTAAGAAAATAAACACATTTCCTTTTTGAATATTAATACCAACCGTCCCTAAGGCGTGTAAGGGTTCGTTTTAATGGTATTCCATTTTCAAAATCACTTCATCAGTAATCACACCTCGAAGAGACTACAGACATTACAAATCCGAATGAAAAATAAAACCCGCTGTACACGGATTCGAACACACTTAGTATGGAAATGAAGTCATTAAGCTAAAGCCGACCATTCAATAGGCGAGTCGATCGCTAGGCGGCGCAGACGTGGTGACGGTCGTCATTCTACAAATCATGTTTACTGGTTGTCCGAACAACGCGGGGGCAGACTGTCAATAATCGTGTATTGCACCCTCCTGTCTGTGGATCGTTTGAATTACTGGGATTTAATGTAAAAGTGTCAATCTGTTTCACTCAAACGTACCAATAAAAAGAATGAGGGAAAAAAAAAGTGTTTTATTTTTTACTATTTATATATTATAGCAGTAACTGATACTATGTAAATATTAAATGAAATCAAAGAAACACTTCTTACTATAATATAAAAAAAGTAACTTTCTCACCTAACAGAGAAAAAATAAATCACCTTATTTAAAAAACGAACGTCCAATCGACAACAAAGACCTAACCTTAAAACAAAATAGAACTGTCAAAACGACAATGACATTCAGATCGGACATGACACGCTATCCACTTGACTGGCATCGTGCACCTTACTGAACGAGGCTCTGCTCGAGTCACCTGTTAGTGAATCTCGATGACTCGGCGAAGCTCACGTGCTTTGCGAGTCATTCTATTTGTTTGTAACTAGTTTATACCGGTACAGGATTACTGTGTAGTTTTGTTGGCTTTCTACGAATGTTGTAAATAGGTTGTATTTTGTTGTTAAGTTTTGTTTGCTTTCTTCAGATTTTAACCGAAAGTTATTATTTAGAGAGGGCAAATCTTAAAAATTGAGCTTGACCCCAGGAAAAAACAAAATGTTTGTATTTCAATAGTTACCAATCAAGGAAGACATCCATGTAGGACATACCTGAAAATAAAAGAAAACAATTTTGTTAAGCAATCATAATTATTAATCATAGTTATTACCGTAGTTACTAACAACGAAATTAAACTAACACCTGCATAATTTACTATTTTCATATCACAGTCGAAGGACATAATATAATTAATGCTAACAACCACCAGTATAACAACTTACTACTGATTTAGAAAACCTAATTATTTTTCTTTCCAACCCGGATGATGGCAATAAAAAGTAAACAAACAAAACTAAACTAGCAAGTGACGAACTAAGTCTCGGCAACAAAGACAAACGGTAGCTTTATTCGCAACAATAAATAAAGCAAGCAAACACATGAGAAATAGTGGGTATACCCTTAGGAGCCCTCATTATTTTAATAGTGTAAACCACATTTATCAAACTGAAATTAACTTTATCTACTAAACATACAACCTAAATTCGTTTAGCACGTCACTTAAGGTATTCTAAACTTGTATATCAAATCTTATCAATGTAATTTACACCTTTTGCGTTTGCATTAAGATGTATTTTTGTATTTTAGGGTTTCAAGATTGGTGGTTGACCGGTAGGGACCGCACACAGTGTCTTGACGCCTACACTAAAATCGAATACTCCTTCGGATCAAGGGGAGAGGAATAATTAACGTGTATCAAAGTTCGAACTTCATGGTAATGAAATATTTGCATGTGAAACTCTTATAAGACTTGGTTGATCATTGACTATGTATGATGGTGTACCCTCGTACCTCTATCCTCTGACAGAGCCTTTGGGCTATTAATTCAATAGAATGTCGATTTGATGTCTATATAATATGTTTTTGAGACATATGCTACCAAATATTACAAAAAGCATTTTGGAAGAGATCTATGCGGTTAGCCTGAGCACAGGGTTTGACTGCTTTACCAAACTTTGTCACAAAAAAAAACAGTATCGATATATTTTAATCAAACTAGTATTGAATTGGCAAACACAAAGAGTTGTAGTCTGCACTAAAAGCCAATATTACTATTACGTCAATATAATCAGCGATGTAATTCATGAGTGAAAAATACCAGCTGTTTAATTGTTGACATTATCCATACCTCGGTGTTTAGTTCATCATAAAAAAGAAAAAAAAAACTCTTTTAGTAACCTTATAGTCTCGTATAGTCCCGTATAGTCTCGTGTATTGATCACTATACTTTTACATCACACCATAATTTGACGTTTAATTTTCTTTTAAACGTTTTACATTGACTGTAACCTAATAGTTATTTAAATTCACTCAGAAATTGACGACATTGATTAAACTAAACTGTTTTAGGAGATGAGAAACTTGAAACCAATTGCTGGTAAAAAACGTTAAACGTTACGAGCTGTTGACAAAGTACCTTTTATGTAAAATGCTTTTCAACCTACGCCGATTCTTATGTCCCCCCCGAGCCTTTGTGGGTCCAGTATCCCAATCTAAGACTGGATGTCAGAATTGACTTAACGACTGCCAAAAATCAAGTATGACAGTCGGGACCAACGGCTTAGCGTGCTATCCGAGGCACGGAGGGGTCTCGGTATGTTTAGAAATGGTCACCCATCCACAGACCAACCGCATCGAGCGCGGCCTAACCTGTATTAGCGGTACAACCGTACGGCATACACTTAGCCAAGAGCCCCTCTTCCACCCATTCTTCAGTTATAGATTACATTTAATTACATCGTTTAGGTATATCCTAACCATAATATTCTCATAAAATCACTAATAACCTTATCAGAATCAGGCATAAAAACGTTATTGATACATTAAGACCACCCAAACCAAGTTTATTTGATTTCCCGGCTAAGTAGCGGCCACCGTAACGTGATAATACAGTTTTATTATAAACAGAATGTCCGTTTGTTTGTTGAATCCAACCGTCAAAACGGTGGAAACGTAATTAGATTTAATTATTTCGAATATAGAACGACGCCATCTTGGTTTTATATTTGACGTATAAACACCTCTATTATTTTGGTTTACAATTACAGTAATTTGAGGAGAATTGGTTTTAATAAAAAGAAAGTTCGATTTCTCAGTTTTATGGGCGGCTGTAAATTACAAATTATACTTGACAAATTATTTGGACTTTAACATAAAATACCACAAAACTAAATATTTAAAATAATTAATTCGATAGATTGTGTATTTTGATAACTCATGTAAGAACTAAGTAACTAACTACCTCTTAAAAGGATTAACAAGTGACCAAAAAATATTTATTAATAATGTGCAAAGGATAGGAGAAAAATGAAAAGCTCACACTCAATAAAAAATAAAGTCTGCTATACACACATACAATCTAATCAATTAATATGTCATGTACCAACCGTGTGCAGTTTCAAAAGCGTAAGTCACCGTTTATTGCGGTGTATAACCAGCCTTATGTGTGTCGTTAGCAAACAAAATTGTTACACGTTCTAGAACAAAATATTAATTATTATAAATAGAACGTAACCCTGCCGTGTTTGGGGCGCGTTATAAATTGCTAATAACTTTCATTATTTAGGTTAATTAGGCGATATTTAGGAAGTACTTTTCTTATTAAAAGGTATATTAAAAGTAGGTTTAATATGTTTAAACATTTGAGCCTATCAATCAATTCTGTACAAGGCAGTATTGCGGAGATATTTAGTTGAATCACACGTTGCCTTTAAAAGCAAAAAGTTTAAAAATAACCTACAATTTTAATAGTAATAGACTATACATTATTATGAACTAATTCCGCAGTTTTTCTGCGCACCGTAATCAAGTAGCTCACATTGTCAGGAGGAGCCACCGATTAAGGTTATCGGTTCCGTATATGGCAACTCCAACAGTCAGCACTTTGAAGATTATAGTAGGTACCCATACTTGTAAAGGACGGAGAAATTATTGTTTCTATTAAGTTGTTCTTCTTATATCGTATTATGTTAGTAAATCTATTGCTATAGAATTTAATTACATTAAAAAATCTAATAAAAAAAAATAATAATTAAAAAATTGTTTCAAGTAACCGACCCCGACTGCAAATATTTGACTTGTTTTTAAATTTTTTTGACATGGCAGGCGTGTTTTTTAATTTTTTTAATTATTATTTTTTTATTTAACACCGTTTAGTGAACAACAAAAAACATGACACAACACAAAAAAAAATATCGTTCGGAACCCTTTGCAGGCGATTTCGACTCACACTTGACCATTTTTTAATGTCCACATAGCCTATGTCACTCGGAATAACTCAAAGCTTCTAATGATACCACAAACATTGAAATCGGTCAAGCCTTTTAGAAGTTATGGTGGAATAAAGAAACTCACAAACATACATACATACATACATACATGAACCCTGAAAACATAACACTCCTTTTTGGGCAGTCGTGTAAAAATAGCAGTGAGGCTCACTTTATCACTAACTAGCGGCCCGTCCCGGCTTCGCACGGGTATTTAACACATTATTAAAAAGTTAGGATTGAAGGTTTCTGTGTTATTACTACTATTACGCTCTTTATAATATTAGTAAAGACACTCCCGTACCTTAGTGATGCTTAAATCGCATAGTTAGCCGAGCAGAGTGAGCGACAATCACGCGACTTTTTTCTAATTCTTATATTTTAAACTCGTGATATCTCTCGTAATAATTCAAAAAGTTACATAAAGGTAAAAGTTACATAAATAAATTACTTCATAGTCAAGACTGCTTCAATAGAAGCAGTCTTGACTATGAAGTAATTTATTTTGATAAGGATCAATACCAAGTAACAAATAAAGAGCCTTTTCTAGCGGCGTCCTTTCAATAATATTTTTTTTACTAAAATATCTTTTATTGTGACCTAACTGTAATAGTTAGACATATGCTGTCGCGACACTTTTTGTAGATAATTATATGTTCTACAAAGACGTAGTACATTATTTTGTTCTATAAACAATAGTTTTCGCAGCGCACGCGATGCAAGAAAGTTTTTTGGTAATTTTTTCACACCTTGGTTTACATTATTGAGGTTTTAGTATGGACCCCTAACTTTTTTGAAAATTTTATATAGCCTATGTTCACCGGAGATAGTGTAGCTTCCCAACAGTGAAAGAATTTTTCAAATCGGTCAAGTAGTTTCGGAGCCTATTCATTTCAAACAAACAAACAAACAAACAAACAAACAATCAAATCTTTCCTCTTTATAATATTAGTGTAGATTATTAAGAGGTCATCAGAAAAAATTATGTAAATTTATCTACAGCAAAAAGTTTGTTTGCATACGTTCCATATTATTAATTGTTTAAAAACAATAAATATTAAAACAAGTAATTAATTACTTAAATTTAAACAATAAATATGAAAACAAGTAAATAAGCATTTTTTTGTTGCAATTTTGTTGTCACTTGGCTTAATTATCATAAAAACCACAAACAAAATGTAACTTATGTGCCGCTTCGTAAACTTTCCAAATAACTTTTAATACGCATGGTTTATTTAACCAATAGCGTGTAAATAACAATAAAACTATCACAATCAGTATTGACGCATCGACTCCATCCTTCTATTGTTAACATTAGTGAGCGCATAACATCCTCAGGAGGTGTGAGGTATGGTGACCATAACGGTAGGAAATAGTAGGAATATTCCCGAAAAAATGTTTATTTGTTCAGCTTTTCTAAAGATTAATAGATATTTTTTTTAATATTTAATGTCCTATTTAGGTAAAAACAAGCTAGAGAACACAGATTGTTGATCATTCGTAGACCAACCGGGGTCACATCTTATATTATTTGAGCCTATGTTAAAAACCACTGGTAGGCAAAGGCCGTTTGTCTTCCAAACCTCACTATTATATTCCACTTTGCATGGGAAAAACGTTAAGTAGTTTGTCAAGGACATAGGTTGACCCTCTAAAAACAAAATGTTTAACATTTATCTTGATAATCTAAAGTACTTTTTTTTTAGTTTAGTCTATTGTCACCTGATGGAATGCATATTGTACGATTTTCGTTAGAATTTCGACCGAAAGCAACGAAAGTCCTCGCAACGTCTGCCACACAGTCACCCTAATAACCGTGACTCGCTACCTTCCGCGCGATAATTCTCACTTCCTGCGGTCAGTGCAAGTCATGGTAGGGGTGAAATGATTAGAAATTAGTGCCTATTAGTAACCTTTTCTGTTACTAATGTAGTTAGATTTATTTCGTTGAGGGTCGTTTTAATTGCTGAGGTGTGATCATCGATCCATTTGTCTTACTAAACATAATTCATGATTTATGTTGTACTAAATTAAAATAATAATGACAAGTTTAAAATTTCGGTTGTATGAATCTTAATGTGTAAATAAATAATTAATTTTAAGTCTATTTTGCTAAGAAATTTGATGACGCTGCCTAAGAAAAAGTTAATTCGAACCGAAAACATCTTTACCTTACTTTCTACTTTATTTATGGCTAAAAGATCAGTGGCAAATTCGAAAAAAAAAGTATAAACCAGCCAGACATGTTCGAACTTTAATATCTACTCAAAAATGGAAACCTTCAATTCCAATTTCAAAACATTTAAAAGCTTAGTACCGGCGATCAGTGACCACTACTAATTGCCTCAGTAATCAGGCGACGTATCTCGCCTTGCGACACGGTGCTCTTCAATTAAACCGACTGCGGAGCTCGCTCGACTCACAACTCGATTATGTCGCGTCCCGGCGCGTTTTAGAAAGTAATTCGAGTAGACTTTCGCCACTGCGTAACCGTGTTAGGGGTTGATTTCGGAATTTGAATTTTGTGCTGCATTTTAGTTTTAGTTGCAGTATTTAGGTAATGACAGATTAATGGTGATAATTAAAAAAAAAAACAATTATTTCAGAGTTTTAGCAAGCACAGCTTAAATTGTAGAAGAGGTCAAGCTATGTTTATAAAAACAAAAATAAAACTAAGAACGGACGAAATGTTTTCGGTATTATTTACAGCGCAATATATGAATAACGGATTCATGAAAACGATAACATTCTGCCAAAAATAAACGTAATTCCAATGGTTGCGCAACAATACTTTTTTGTTTTTAGATTGTCATATCCCGTTTTTATGGCGGCTGCAGATATTCTGTCAC
Source organism: Autographa pulchrina (assembly GCA_905475315.1). Taxonomy (NCBI): domain Eukaryota; kingdom Metazoa; phylum Arthropoda; class Insecta; order Lepidoptera; family Noctuidae; genus Autographa; species Autographa pulchrina. Next base: position 11,015,118 of record FR997771.1, on the reverse strand, counting down.
CGCAACACGTATTCCCACACACGTACATAACCACTATAAATTCACATTTGCCTCCAAGAAACACGAATACAAACAAACAAGATAAAAACAAAAATAGCACACAAAGAGGAAATAGAAAGGGACGAATTTATCGAGCCATTAAGACCACTGCCAGTGACATTCATGTGTCATAGTAGGAAATAACAATACAGAAGCATTCTGGAAATAGTAACAAAACTGTAAAGTCTGGCATTGTATTGGATTCGCCACTTAACTGGTCAATGTCCAAATATTGTGTTTTAACTTTGTCATATTGAGGCTTTCCCGACCGAAGCTACTCTATAAATAGACTTAACTTTATTGCTATCGAGAAATGTACTAGGATTAAAGTAGTAATTAATTCGAAATGGACTTCTAATAACGAAAAAAATATTATTTTTGTCGGCGACGAATCTCTTACTGTTAGCTCATAAGTAACTAGGACCAAACATTTTTGGCGTCGACAACAATTCACTGTAAACTATGGTAGGACAGAATTAAAGATAAGTAAATAACAGGCGAGTATCTGTTAATGTCGCAGATAAAAGGCGGCTCCTAGGACCACATTCTCTTAGAAGTTGTTTCCTTAAACAAGCCTGCCCTTACAGTATAACCAATTTAATTCACATTTCTCCATATTTGGCCGCGTTATAGCTATCCAGTCGACAATACTGCATTGTACCAGTAACTTAATCCGATAGGAGATATCCAAACAAAATAGAACCTTATAGCTTTCAGGATAAGTATCAAAATAGTGCTGGGAAGTGATGAAAGCGGCGCCTACGCACGAGTGTCGTATGAGTATTTTTAGCGTCACCCAAGAAGTTTTATTTGATTGCTACACAAGACATAGTTGTTGGGATTTGTGTTTGAAATAAGTCATGTATAAAAATAACAATGCTATTAAATCCTGGACGAAATAGTTCAGTTTTTAAGAATAGGAGTACAATAAACTGTGGAATCTGCGCGATTGAAAGAAGTGTCATTATTTTGCCTAATTGTACCATACTTAACTAGAAAATTCCAGTATGGTTTTCTAAGTAGTAGGTATGTAAAACTTTAACAATGTAAATATGAAATATGCTAGGCTGTTATTATAATTTTGATCCTCTTTCTTTTCCTTTAAATTAAACGAAGGAACATTGGATTCAATAATAAATCTTTGTATCCCTACCTTAAAGAATCTGATTAAACTTTTATCTGAACCAAAACGAACCCGCTACCAAATTCATACATATTATTCTATGGGAAATAATCTACACCTGGGCTGGTCACATCCGGCGTCGGGATTTTCCATTTCCACACGGTGTATGCCACTTCCTGGGACAGAGGGGGCGAGGGTAAAGGGGGAATTTCTGAATATGTCCTTACAAGTCGTCCTATTCTTGTGACTATGCTCACGTTAGCAATCAGCCGCCATTGTCCGTGTGTGTCGATAATTTTGGCGTTTGCATTTCGGCCAGTCCTGTTTTTCGATGCGGTTGCTGACAATGTGATTACGGTGTCTAAGTGCAATGCACTTTGAAGTGGTATCTATTGAAAGTTTTATGAAGTGGTCGGGTAAAAATACTACATGCAAGATCAATGTGAAGGAATAGGTATAATGAGCTTTTGTGTGCTAAACTTGTTTGCAAACATTTTTATTCAACAGATCTTAGGTAAGTTTTCTAATGCTACGTTAACTTAAAATAAAAAAAAAGTAATTACAATTTCTAGTAGTAAATACGACAAGTTTCTCGGAATCTAAAACTAAAAACTTCAGCACCATTATGAACTCCAAGTTTTAAACACAAAATTTCCCTCTTGAGCTATTCGTAACACAATAAAAGAAAGAATTCGCTTACCAACAGTAACTGTTTCAAAACATACTTTTGTTAGAAAAGCGAACAAACATAAAAAGAAAACTAGCAAATAAGCTTTCCGGAGACGTAAATATAAAAATAAATGAAAAATATATAATATAAACATTTTCGGGGGCGTTAAATTTGCATTTTAATGGAGATCCACGCGTAGGTAACAAGTTTAACTAATAGCCGTGAAATGAGGGGAGGTGGAATGGGCGGCCGGGGCGCAGTCTGCCTTTGTTCACGCCGCCCAAAAATGTCATAAATTCAAAAAGGTTTACCGTCTTTGTCTTATGAGCTCGCTATTTATATGTGTGAAAAAAGTTTTTAACTTTTTCGTATTAAAAATTAAGATCCTTATTTAAGTTTTCTATAAAAATTCTCGTCTTTTCGGTAGACTACTAAACATTTTAAGAAGTAATCGCATTAAGAGTTTAAAGCATGTCTTAGGTAACTAATGTTCAATATTTACAGCTGTTAAACTAAAATAACTATCTCTTTGACAAGATAAATCTATGCCCTAATCTCTTTTACAAAAAAATAGAACTTGTTAATAGTTGACTACTGTTATCTAGGTACAGTTTTATCATCCTAATACGAAACAAAAACTAAACAACCTCAATAAACCTCAAACCTCAAAAAAATTGTCTAATCTAAACCAAATAACAAAGCGGGTCAAGATTTTCTTTTCAACGTAATTTTCCTTCATATCGTATGAAACACAAAACATTGTTCCGTCTGTTGGTATGGAGGACAGTGGTACACTAGTAATCCTGGCTGAACAATCGTCCACCGCTCGCTCCGCGGAATATGGCACTAAATAAGAAGAGAGCGCTCTCTTCGTGTGGCAAAGGTTATAGATGTAGAGGTGGCGAGGTCAGGGTGGGAGTTTTGTGCCTATCTGTCTTCTAATGCTCTGAGGTTTTCATTGGCATTTAAATTTGATGCATTTAAAATTACTGTCATCTATTGCATATGTAATGATGACGCAAGAAAAAAAGGTACGTTCTGCACTTTATCTATGCATAAATCCTTATTTTACCAAGGCACTATAATACCTGATTTTCTATATAAGACTGATGATTAAGAAAGACATCATTCTATATGCCAATAAATTCGAAGACATTAGCCTTTTTTGGATATATAAACAAAATAAGTAGCTACTTACACGTAGTGCAATTCCAAAACATTTTTATGTACCTAAATATGATTACCTACATTTACACAACATCATGAAGCATGTTGGTAAAATTACCAAAAACATAATTATTGAAGAGAATGTGTGCCATCATCGCGGAAATGCAAGCAATACTTTATAATTCACTATCACACCGGTAATTAACACGGGTTCAGATTTACATAGTGAACCATAACATCCGTTTACAACAAAATCGGGTTACATTATTTAAATTAAAATTTAATCTGTCCTTATTTGCAATATATTATACATAAAACATCTTATATAGATAAATAAAACTAACACGCGTCAAAATACTCATCGTCATCCCTGTCAATGGCGGGAAACGTGCCCAGAAGGCTGGCAGCATTGCCACGTTGAATGGCTATGCCGATTCTCTGTGCAAGGAACAAACCAGCTCTCTGATCACGAGTAGAGTCTACCAAACGTTTTGACAGTTCTTTAAAAAGATTTCGTGCACTCGGACCCCATGACCCGAGCGTTTCAACCCCAAACGGCTCGAAAATATAATTACCCATTAGGTTATTATACTTTCGCCGTTTAAGGGTCTCCGCTGCTCCAGCAGCAGCTCCAGGAGAGGCCGCCGAACTTAGAACGTGGGATGGCGCAAGGGTGTCGACGCACGTTGCGTCCCACACCAAAGGCCGACCCAATTTCCAAGGCAACAATGACATACCGTCAGGTCTCTTACCATCGCTGCGCACCAAACCATTGGGTTCCAAAACAGCTGGTACACCGGCAATGACAAGAGCACGACGAATAATGTCATTAATATTTGCGTGACGGGATATACGTCCTGCGCTCCTGCTGCAGGACAGGCCATGGTGACCGAGGCAATCGACTGTTTCACCGCATTGACACCGATGACATGCGACACAAGGTATACCTAAACGTAAACTGATGGCGAGCCGGAAAGTATTGTCATCCAAAATCGTACCAAGAGTGGTTGACGGAAGTGCCTGTAACCAGAGGCCCGATTCCCATTCTCCCACAGCCAGGAGACGCGCGCGCTCTGCAGTGTTGATTGACGTATTAATTAATTCTTTCCGTATCAAACTGCAAAGCGGCTCGTCCCACTGCCTCTGAGAAGAACGTTGCTCGGGTAGATCTGTGCCCGGGCAGGACAATTCCCAACTATTTACTGCCTCAGTCATGCACAGAATCTGAAAATCAACCAGAGAAGACCCTAAGATTTGCCTGGTTAATTTTTCAGTGCTGTGGACCGAAGACAAAAATGCTGGTAAGCCTAGACTGGAAACTTTACGTACACCAAGCCCACCAAATCGGATCGGCAGCGTGGCTTGGGTCCAAGCTCGGTCATCAAACGTTACGTTAAAAATTGACGTTAACGTGGACCGAATAATTTTATCGACTTTTTCCAAAAGCGGCAAATGTTTCCATAGTCGTGAAGAACGAAGAAAATATGTAAATTTTGGACCAAAACAACAAAAACGAATTAAAGTAATAGCAGAATGTAAAGAGATTTTGAAAAGTCTATTCGAAATTGACTGAAAATTTTCAATTTTATCATCTATAAAATTTTCATATGATTCTTCTAAAATTGGGGACCCTAGAAGGCGAAGAGAGGAGTTATTGACTATGTTAATTTCAGGGGCTATTGTTTGGATTTTTTGTAAAGCTAATTTTTTATCTAAATGTGTATCTGGAATATATATTTCACACTTACTTGTGTTTAAATCAAGACCAATTTTTTGTAAATTTGTTTTAAGGGATATATAATCATCTGCTACAGTGTTGACATCGCCTCCTAGAGTTCCGTCATCCAGATACCAAACATTAAATTTTGATTTCAATTCCTTAATAATGGGATGGATGGCTAAACTGAATATGACCGGCCCGAGAGGATCTCCTTGTTGGCAACCTACAGCCGAATTTAAAACATTGTCTTTATAGACTAATTTTGAAGGGTTTCGGTAGCATTGCCAAAGGAAACTGTAAATTTTGGGGGTTTCACTTTTGACTTCTGCCAACAAGGTGTCTCTGTTCACTGAGTTGAACGCATTTCTTATGTCAACTTTTAGAATAACCTCACTTTTCCTGTGGGCCAAATATGTGGACAGTGCGTGTACGGCAGCTTCACAGCCCCCTTTTGAGCCAAAGCCTAACTGAAGGGGCTGGAATTTATCAGACAAAACGTTGCTGTACAACTTACAACAAATTTTGGCTGCCGTACGTCTATAGGTGGTGCCAACAGCAACATCTGTCCTTATTTAATGTTTTGTTAATATTATTATAGAGATTAAAATGATTCGCTTTCATATTTGAATTAAGTCCAGCAATAAGTTTATAATCCATGCTTGCAAGATTTGACTTTAAGAATTTCGCAAGAACGGTATGTTTAATTTTAAATACAAAATCAATTCGTGAAATCGTAATTTCATTGAAATATCCGTATAATACCATAAAACCTCGAATTCGCTACATGGCGTAATTTTAAAGAATTGATACTCATAACTGTATTCTGAGAATCACCAAAACCAGAAAAAAAGTAAAAGTATTTTTGAGTCGTCTTTATCAAACCGTCGTGTCATGTTGTTTACCAGCAAATATTTTAATCTTCAAGTGTTTTTAAAGGTTTAAGTTAACGATTATTATATAATCTGAATTATATAAACTGCCTCGTTGGCCTAGTGGTGCTAAGCGCGACTGCTACGCTAGAGGTCTTGGGTTCGATTCCCAAGTCGACCAAGGTGTTATTGGGTTTTTCTATGAAATTCTCAGTAGCAGGTCGGAGTTTGGATTTGTGCCCGGTTAGTGGCAATAGGCTCGCCCCCTATTACATGGGACCTAAACATACCGGCGAACTGTGGGTGTACATTGGTACACCTCTCCCTAACCCTTCGGGGATACAGGCGTGATGGTATGTTATGTTATGTTATTATATACCTAAGAGTCTGCCTGTGACCATGACACCTGCAGAGGCGTCAAAAAATCGGAAACTAAAACGTTAATATTATACCGCGACCAAATACGTTTAAACGTTTTATTACAATGTCTAACAGTCTCGTAAACCTCAGAAAGCAATAAATATCCCTAACTAATATTTAAAATGACCGCCCTCAGAGAAGTAACGTATCTGTTCCCATAATCTATGGTTCGTCGCCACATAAAGCTGTCCCGGCGTTATCTTGGCATATTGCATACCGTGCGGACGCATATCATAAGTGCATAACCCGAACGTTTGTATGAAAAACACACTTTCATCGCGAAAACCGCCCCGAGACGATCTTGTTTTTCAACATGTTTGTTTGTTTGTTTACATTGCGCGAATTTGTCTTGAGAGGGTTGGGACTTGAAGGTTTTATTATTGGACGTTGTTTTGAATGCAACTGTATTGATTATAGCTTTGAAGTATGTATGTTAAGTAACTCAATGTTTTTGTAACTTAAACGTAGTCTTTGAGACTTTCTTTGATCGATTCCCCGTCGGTTCATGGGAGAAGGAATTTAAGCAAATTCATCTTAAAGGAAAGTTGTTTGGTTGCATCAGAATTCATATAACTGTAGGTAAATACTTCTTTGGCGGCTAATGATAGGTGATACCTTTTTATCGATAAAAACATCAGCCTCTATCTTACCTATATCAACATAGATACAATCGCCGATAAAATTGTATGGCTCTCGTAAAATATCAGATACAATCTATAATCTACACTCCTTAACAAAATCAATTCAAACTTTACATAATCATTGGTATAGCGATAAATTCTCTTAATCTTAAACACGGCACATAAACAAGATACTCGTGAGTCACGTGACCTCGCAAAAAAGCTAATTGTGTGTGTGCGTTTAAGAAATTCGCAAATAAATAAGTGTCCCACCCACTCGAAGTCCGTGTGGTCAGAATGAAACACTCGTGCTGTATTAAATTTATTGTGTGCCAGTTATAGCGATGATATACGCGTAACATAAGCTAAGTTTCTCATCCACGATGAATAAACTGCGAATTAGTGCGAATAGAATTTTTATTATTATTTGTCTTTGTATTTTGTTAATGATGTTTATTTTGAACATAAAATTACCTACCTTTAAATAAGAAAGAGTTTAATAAAAGTTTGATGCCAGAACTAAGGATCCCTCTCTCAGGATATAAAAGTTTAAAGGCTGAGTACCTAATATGCTGCCACTTAGCTAACGCCGAAGTCTAGGAGTAGACCAATATAAACTGAGTTGATTAATTGAAAGAAGTGTTATTTTAATCCTGTACGACAACTGCAAGATTCAAAACAGCTCAGCTTTTTATATTATCGCTTCCAGTATAACAATGCAGTTTTAAGCACTGACAATTTATTACGTCCGCAATTACAATATGGCGGACAAAAATTGCTGTGCGCACGCGCGACAAAAGCCTTTCGGCCGGCGCTTGCACTCCGGTGACATATTTACGATTTACTTGTTTTATTTAATTAGAAATGCCATGTTTATTTAAATGGAATTTTGTTTGATATAGTAGTTTTAAGAGAATCTGTTTATCGCCTTAGGATTGGTTATGTGTTTTGTAAGCTGCTTTGCTAACGCCCAGGTCTCAAAAGGTTACATTTTTGCGTAGGCAGCTTTGTGAAACATAATTCTCTCATGAATAGATACTTATCTTGATTCTAGCCCAGATTTACGCGAAATTGATGCGTTTTGTGCAAGACTCATGCCTACGTATTAAGCAAAATTAATGTTTAGTTACCTGCTCTCAGAAAGTAAATACAGAAGAATCAATAACTTTAAAAAATAATACATAAAACATTGCTAAACTACCAGTAGAACATGACAAAAAAATCTTACTAGCAACAATTTCAATCTCAAAAACGATACTTCAAAGATGTGCTTGAAACATTGTGATAAAATGAACTGAAACAATACACGAACTATTTTACAGTGTATTTTATTAGCTGTAATCTTCATAAACCGGGTATTGGCCGGTTATCTGTCTCGCAAGTCACGGAACGAGACAGATTGCTTGTAAGCGATGATCTCGCCAGTATTTGTACTTCACAAAGTTGCCTTGATATTATTATACTGGGAATTTATACCTGAGGTTTCTGCGAAACAATGAAACACTGTTTTAGAGACTATTTTAGTTCTAGATTTCGAGATAGTTTTTGTTGTGTAGGGTATTTTAATGGTTTACGCGCATGAGTATTATTTAGCAGGTGTTGATTATTTTTTTTAGGGTGATACTAGAAGTACACAAAATAAAGTTATAATTATACAGTAATTACAAGCAGAGTTACCTAGAGTTAAGGAAACTCATTTGTTAATGTAACTAAACTAACTTTTATCAATTGTGATAGAACTATGATTATGTTTGGGAGTTATCGATGTTCTTCGAACAAACGAAGGTCGTTCGTTTGATGGTTTTGAAGTCTTGTCCGAGTATAACAAATTTTGCTTTCAACTCAACTGCTCATCACAAACATCAACTCAAAACCCCCAAACACAATAATTGATCTATAAAAACAAAAAAAAAAGCTAAGACAGTTTATTTATAATGTAATACAAAGCATTCTATATCCCCCTCAAAGTTTACGAGCACTTGACGTAAAACAGATGCTTTGAACAATATATATATAGGATAAAGTGGCAAAACAGACGTTTAGTCGGCCCGGATACACATCAAACCAACATTAATTTTGAAGATTTTTTCATTGTGTTGCGATGAATAGTGAATGTATATTTTGCTTTTGTTGAAGAAGCAAATATGGGCTGTCATCTCACTTTATGATATTACTTTTTAGGAATGAAAGATGGTGGAATCGTTTAAACGGAACATGGCCGACAATGTCAAGTTTGTATTTTAGTGGGTGAAAAGTAAATAGGTTACCTACATTATCTGTGATAAGGTATAATTAAAATGTAGTATTAATATCTCAAAGCAAGCGTGGTGATCAATGCTCGTACCTTCTCTATATGGGAAGAGGCCTGTGCCCAGCAGTGGGACGTTTATAGGCTGGATTTATTTTTATAATTAATATCTCTGACACAAACTTCCAATATTTAATATTTAAATGCGCTAATGATGCAATACGCCAACATCTCTCCATCCATTTCATAAATGTAAAATCTCACCAAATTTAAAAATCTTAAAACCTTTTTAATACCTCTCTCCGTATAGCCACATCACCGCAAAGTCATAATAATATAAACGTAAATCATACTCAACCTAATATTTTGGTAGTGGTGGTACAAAGCGACCGCAAGTTGGTCAATCCGTAGAACTAGATTCGTTTATTTACTTAAGAACCGTTTGGTAACCACATGTTGTTTTGTTTAAGAGCTAGATCACTTTGTGTACGGATTTGAGATGTGCGAAACGTGGGGACTTAGGTAGATGATATTGTCAGTTTGGGTGTCTATCTATAAGTAAAGAAGGTGAAGAAACATTTGACCTCTTTTTTTCTATAATGTAATAAAGTTAAAAATAGATATTTTGTGGGTGAAACATTCATCTATATCTATACTTATAATAATCTGTAGGAGTGAAAATTCTGTACATTGAAAATATCGAAAAAATAAATGGCGGGGGGTGTTACTAGACCGACACCGAACCGAAAAGTGTGAAAAAAAATTTTTTTTGTCTGTCTGTCTGTCTGTTTGTTCAGGTATCACATAAACTTGGTATAATTATTCTTTATTATTCTGGGCACCACACTGGGTAGTTTTTATCCCGGAAAAGTATAAACAGTAAAAAACAAACTTAATTTTGCGGTTAAAAACTCATTGATAAGTTTCGTCATCCACGCGAACGAAGTCGCAGGCACAGCTAGTATATTATAAAGTGTCCGAAACTGCTTAAAAACTTTTGTGAGTTTGGCATTTTTTTGAAAAGCTTAAAGAGTTTTAGGCATTATTGAAAGCTCCAAATAAAAGTAGTCACTACGAACATTGTAGAAAACATATAAACATTTGATTTTACGATAGGCTGGCTTTCCCTAAAGTTTACGAGGGATTTCAAAATGATCGGGGTTGCCACAGCCGTATATAATATTTTTGAACCGCACTATTTCCAAAATAATTATATTCATTTAAATTTAATATTATAATATTAAATTTAAATGACTAATTTATTATTTAATTTTGATGAACTTTATGTACCCATACCGCGAATAACGGACTGTTACTGTCAACAGTCGTGTTAATTAAATCCAATTTACCGCGAACTAAAATAACTACAAATATAAATGGAATCATATTTATCCTTAAATGTAATAAATACCAAATAGATGAAATACCTTTACATACCGACACTTTCCAGGAACACAAAATACTCTGTCAAAATGAATTTGCCAGTGAATGGATAAAAATATAACAGATACTACTTTCAAATATCGTTTAGGAAAAAAACATTGGCTCCTAGACTAGGAATGTTCCTCACTGACTCACGCCATGTCAAGGTCACGTCTCCGATTGATTTCAAACAGATTGAAATGTACTACAGATAAAAAGGCAAAATTTTGGAATATAAACCTAATTGCTTTGCAAATAAAGTCCATATTAGAATAGTATTACGCTTATTATTTGGGAATTAGGAACTGTTCTATACAGATGTTTCTGCGATATATTTTTTAATATAGGTACTTGTTTGCGTGTGACATTGTGAGAACTGTATTAGATATTTCGCACGCTCGTAAACTTTTATATCTGGCGGCGTCTAAATTCCGAGTGTGTGACTTTATGCGTTCAATGACACACCACCCAAGGCATTTATTTACATTGGCGTAGACTTCTATAAATGAATTATTTTATGACCGACCAATTTAGGGTATGGTAAATAAATCTATCTAGGAGATGGGAGGAATTGGACTCATTTCTAAAAGGCTGGTGCTTGGCCTATAAGATCAGTGGAGAAAGTAGGAGTAAAAAAGTTACTTTTAGTGGTATTTTTCGTTATTTTTGTGACAAACTAAGATGTCAGATCATTCTGTTTTTTTCTGGTGACAAACGAATAAACAAGAACAAACTGCAGATTCAAATTGTGTTTGTTTACAGCGAATTCTCAATCCGCCAGGTATTTATAGGTTAAACAGCACAATAACTCATTGGTCAACAAATGACCAGGTACCAATGTTTCGCGGTACTCAACGAGTCCCAAGTGATTATATATATCCGTAATCAGCGAAATGTGGGTAAAATACCAACCTAGATTTCGATCTCTTTGGAGTATGAAGGCCTAAAATATCTAGGATTATATTGGTAGGTCACAAAAGAACTGTTTTCAGAGAAGAAAAGGGTAACCTTTATAGATACAAAAGAATATGAAGCCCTGTAGGTATTGTTATAATTTTCGTCCTTGAAGCCAAAAAACGTTCGAAATATTAAATAAAAACCTTGGTCCGTTTCTCACTCGTTATGATTCCGTACCCGTAGGTGCATGTAACTGATACTTGTCAAATCGTGGACGAGGAAAGACAAAGATATCTTGCTCCATAACCGTCTTCCGAAATTGTAACGCGAGACACAAATCCTCATTTATAGTTTACGACAGTAAAAAGTTGCTCGAAGTACATCACTGGCTAAGTGAATTTAAGGTTCGTCGTGATTTTAAGTAAGTTTGTAAACAGAACATTAAGTACCTAAGTTTATTAAACGAGACACGAAAACAAACTTAGGACAAAGGACTGATAACTATTTTAATGTAATTCAATTTATTGATAATCGTTTTATTGGGGACCTACGAAGGCCTTTTTAAATGGCATCGTAACTGGTAATGGATTTTAAAAATATTTTAATGTTTAATTAGGTTTGTTTGTCTGTGTCTGCAATAATAAAAAGTACTTAATTGTTTAGTAATGTTTACTATCTTGGCTAGTTAAATAAACAGAAATGAAGAAAAGTAATTAAAAGTAATAAAATTAAAGTAAAAACAGTGGTCGACTTACTAAAAGTCTCGCATTCATAAAATGAATGAAATTCAATAATCATTTAATTTTCATTTAACTCTTGAATTAAAATTTCATTTATGTTTTATACAATTTAATGTGCCTATTTATTCTCTTGTTGTAATGTTAAAATTACCATAATTAAATTAATTCGGTATTTACAAAAATACCTAGGTATTATATATTATCATTATCATCAAAAATCCATAACTTATTATTTCCATCAAGCAATGTATTGCCGACATCGGACAAACCATCGCACGTTGAATACAAAGGGATCGGTTTCAATATAATTGTATTTTCGTACAAAAAACTGGGCTGCTATGCATCAGCGATTTAGTATACCGATGTTATGCCGTCGCTCCGTTGTACTATTAAATTGATTTTGACATTGTTTGTGGTCGCACATGTTTGTTTATCCGACTGTAAAATGATGATATGTTTTAATGAGAATTAAAATATCTGGTAGTGTTCATTGATAATAGTTCATTGAACTTAGGCGTTGTTGTAACCAAATAAACAAATAAATATTGAAAACAAACAAAAGCTACGTCAAAATAGAAAACGTTACACAGAAGTAAAAATTACGTCATTAAAATTAAAAACAAGAATGTCTATAAATCTATAACTTATAATAAATCTGTAGAAGTGAAAATTCTGTACTTTGAAGACATCAAAAAAATAAATGGCGGGGGGTGTTACTAGACCACCGACACTGAACCCAAAAGTGTGAAAAAATAAATTGTCTGTCTATCTGTCTGTTTGTTCAGGTATCACGCAAAAACTACCGGTTCGATTACGATGAAACTTGGTATAATTATTCTTTATTATCCTGGGCACCACACTGGGTAGGTTTTATCCCGGGAAAGTATAAACAATAAAAAACAAACTTAATTTTGCGGTTAAAAACTCAATGATAAGATTCGTCATCAACGCGAACGAAGTCGCGGGCACAGCTAGTTCTTAAATAAATAAGAACTTACACTATTACCTTAAAAAGCGACACACATAAAACAAAACCGCATCTATCTCTCCTTTTTGATATTGGAACGTGAATTGCATTCTCAAGTCTGTCATACCGACAATGAGCGACCCTAATAGACATTAAAATATCCAAAATCCAACATTTAAACCATTTATTGGTCGGCAAATACATGAGGCCAGTTCCCAGGGGTCATAAATAAACGATCGAGTTGAAGTAAGGGCTTGTACGTACAGCGAGAACATTTTCGATTATTGTAAATTATTTTGTGAGTACCTACGTTCTGGTGAAATATTTTAAATTGGAGATTACGTATATTTAAATACTAAAATGAATTTAAACAGTATGTTTTCTTATAGTTTTTTTCCATAGCTATCGCAATAGCATCAACGTTAAGTAATTATGAATTATTCATACAAGCGTTTAAAAAAAAATATATTATATTATAAAAAAAAAATAATACTGTCATGAAGAGTAAAGTTCTCTATTTAACTTCGTCTTGCGAAAAATTTACATTAGTTTATAACTATATGCGAAAAAGAAAAGTAAACTGATGAGGAAACTGTATATTACAATATTATGAATCGATGTAATCTCAATCACTCGTCATGCTCAATAGGAAGCCAGTCAAACGTGAACCTTGTCACTTAGTACTGTTGACGCGTGAAGACGATGTCAATGTTAAAACAAATATATAATAATGTTTGGTAATGCTTTCCTTTTTGACATAACGATGAAAAGCGGGAATAAATGAGGAAAAACTATCAATCAATTTATAAGTCTTATAATCTTAGTTTTTTGTTTTTATAACCCTTATTGAACCAAAGCTGAGTATATCAATGTAATTTAAGTATATTATTATTCTTATAATAACATTTGTTATGTGAATTTATTTGACGCACATATTCAATGTCTTTTTCTGTGCATCAAACTATTTAAAGCATTGCCTGACAATAAACTTTTTTTTTTCTTCGTGCCCTTTTCCCAATTTATTTTCACAGAAATACGAAATAAAATGATTTCACCTATGTGAACAAGTCCTTACCGCGTCTCATTTCGCCACATTTCAAAATTAGCGGGCGATACCGCGCCAGTAAAACATGGCCGACCATCGTTTCGACCATAAAACAGTTCTGGATTTATGTATGGTGTAAAATTTTATATTATTCCGCTCCATCTATGAATTGCAGGATACTTTGTTGTGATTGGCCAATACGAAAATCTTTTATGTTTACACAAATATATGTAAATTCCTTTTGTTTACAAATATACTTTTTTATTCTTAGAACCTTCGTAAATCTTCCCATGTAAAATGCGGCGATATCCCATGACCTACATTCGTGGCAATAAAGAAGAAAAATTTAATTATAAAATATTGCTTTTAACCAAAATCCGTTTATTGCCGGCCAGGATAATATTTCAGGGATATTTTCAGCTGATTCCTCCGCAGCAATTAGTTTTACAAGATTCAGTGTAACAATTTGAGTCTCTAGTGAGAGTCTACTCGATCACGGTAATTACAGTTAATGAGACTCACTAAACATTATTTTTGTTTAAAAACAATTAGGTACAATAATTTACAATTTTTATGTAGGAAAAAATCCTTACATATATTTCGTCATTTAAAATTACAGAATACTGATTGAATACATCATGATTAGTTATGAACACAATTATTGCATGATTTGAGGTAATAAAGAAATTGTTTAAGGCACGTAAATATATCCTGAACTACGTAAAAAAGCCATCCCCCAAATCCGTAAATTAAACGTAAGTACACACAGAAGTTAACCATTTAGTAGCAGGTGGGTGAAAGTTTGTGACTGCACTATTGTAAATCCGGATCCGCATTGCAGCCTCCGAGAATACTTCTAGAACAGGACCGCCTGCTCGCCGCAACCGAATAATTTCCAAACTTGCTTTCCCTGGCGCCGAATGTTCCGCGTTTGTTGTAGATTTGTGGAGCCGCATAAATATTATGCATGTATAGTAAAGCTTTGATATGACGTAAATAGATCTTGTGTTTAATGATTGAATAAAGGACCAAATGAGAGAGTTTGCAAAGTAATGACGTCATGGATTGCCAAGTCTAGGACTTGATGGATGTAAGTAAATTAACACATTTTTTTTTGGTAAATGTTAGTAAATCACACCACATATTGGTAAATTACCGGTTTAATAAAATTAGAGATTTTCATATTGAATCGTTGGACTATTAACATTTAGGTTAAATAAAGTTTAATTTAATACGTCTTGACATAATTAGTAGACGTTAACGAATAAATCGTTGAGCTGCTGCAATCAGGAGCATTAAGGAGTGCTATATTAGGATATTTTGGGTCTATTTTTTTTTTAAATAGCTACTTCTCAGAATCATGTATTTTACTCTTTAAACAGAATGTAGTAACGAATTTTCAAGCGAACAAAAATGCAGCGAACGGAGCCATGAAATAAA
Source organism: Autographa pulchrina (assembly GCA_905475315.1). NCBI lineage: Eukaryota > Metazoa > Arthropoda > Insecta > Lepidoptera > Noctuidae > Autographa > Autographa pulchrina. Next base: position 10,999,731 of record FR997771.1, on the reverse strand, counting down.
ATTTCAGGCGGCGCCGTAGGAGGTAAGTTATAGCGTCAAATAGAAGCATTATGTGTTCCCGAGCATGGATGTCGTTAACTGTAATGTAGTTTAAAGTACAATATTACTGTTTTGTAAGTCGGCTAAACTTCGCCCTTGTTCTAAGTTAACTCAACATCATAAATCGGACAAGTTTTGCCTGAAAAAGTCAAGTACTTTTATACGGTGCTTGTGATCTGAGTTTGAATTTGGTTGTTTTTTTTTTCTTGTATGTCAATAGCTTTTAGTTTTTAAGTTTTGAGACAGTGTTTGGCCACTTATTTATGGCCTGTAAGGGATCATTTCTGGAACATCTCAATCAGTTTTAGTGTCCAACGTTCTTTAGGGATGTTTAAATAGCTGACAAAAAATATTCAGATAGAGTAATTAAGTGATAAAGTTCACCTAAATACAAAACAGTCCTAAAATAGCAGTTTTTAAATAATTTACAAATATTTCAGTCGCCTGTTTTACAATAAAATACCCACAAAATAGAAAATTCTTCTTGGAACTTTATTTCGTATAAATTAAGAAATACGGAACTTATTTTTAGGAGATTCCTTGGAAAGTATGGACGGTATTAAAAAACCTATTTCTCCTCATTTATTTGACATTAAATTTAAAAATAAAATAGGCATTATAATTCTTGTTCCTTAAACCGTAAGTGATGCCTAAAAAAGGAAGACATCAATTTTAAAATTGTTCCTCTCTTTCTATTTCGAATGTTAGAAAAGGATAGACGTCTGGAAAACTAATGCGACGTCATAGCTAATTAGTGTCAGTTAGTTTTAAGGCGAAGCGCGTTTAGTGTGAATATATTTCTAAGATATTAAGTTTAGATAAGTTTCATGATTTGTTTCGTAGTCAATGGAGGTAAAAAGCTTTTTAAACAAATAAATATTTTTGAAAAAAATACTCTTAAAACTATAAATGAGATCGACTTTGAACTAATTGTTTAGTTTGAAGTGTGTGAAATACCTACTAGTAAAAGGTACTTCACCTTTTCAAACACAGTAAGAGGTTAGTATCTTAATAACAAATATTTTTTTGGTGAACTTCCGTTAAGTATGTAGTTACTAAGACCGATATCAATTTAAAAATAATATAATTAAAATAAAGTGAGAAGAACCTCTACTTAAATAAGGGCCACTTCACACGGCAAGAAATGGGGGACACGCATCGTTAGTCATGGTCTTAACGTTTTTTTTGTTTTAAAATGGCTTTTAATTGAGCCCACATGTTTTCAATATCTGATAAATCTGAGATTTTCAGATTGCTAGTACACGCCCGCAGTTTTTTGTCGATGCTCACTGAACAGTTTATTGAGTCTTTTTATTTAATTACGTAGCCAAATAAACAAAGGATGGACAATGGATGTTTATTTTTAATTTTATTTTAAAAGAAATTTTTCGTAACGTTTAATCATTATGTGCACTTAGTGAACAATATTAATTTCACAAAATAAAGTTAAAGATCATTTTATTTGTCTAACATGAGTATGTACGAAATGGCACAGGGTGTTAAAAAATACAATAAGTTGCACGTTCATGTTTTGCCTATTAGGCGTACAAATATAAAAAATAATAGTGAAAACCAATCCTCATGCTTCAAAAACAATATGATTTCCCTATTACTACTTGTAGCTGGCTATCCATCCATCGAGTTTTATGACCATTATGTAATTTATTAATAAACCACAGTAACAAAAAATCTCAAAATATTATTATAAAATTAAACTGTTACAAAAATTCAACTTTTTCAATTATTTTACCTCTAATAGGTCAAAACTTCAAAAGGAATTGAATAAATAATCAATTGAATTGAAAACAAACATTCTCAAATCAATAAAAAATAATCAACTTTAATAAAACTAAAATATCAACGCTAACAAACCAATCTCCCAAACAATTAACACGCTTTATATCAAGCCCTTAAATGTGACGAAACATCCATATTACACGGTTTTTATCATTTTTATCACAATTACCTTAATTTGACAGTATAGTCGTGTAATAAAATACGTCCGAAACGACACGCGCCCAATAATTACCAACAAACCAGTAAAAAAATGGTTCAAAGAAAGATTTTATCACTAACCTACAACTATAAGTCAGTTGACAAAAAACTTAAAACCAAACGAATTTCAACCTTACTCCATAGGATTAAAGTTCAAGAGTAAAAATGTGGGTGATATTTTGGTATGGTGGATAGCCCACACAGCAATTTACGGGAATCACCGAGTCACAGATAATTAAATAACAAAAAGAATCAGAAAGTAAAAAAGCGTTGATTTATTTAGGGTTCAAATCGGATTCCGGTAAACTTCTACCTTATACTTTGTGATTAAAAAGATACTTTTATTAAAAAAATCTTTACTATTCGAATATCCTTTGAAGTATAAAAATAAAGCAATACTTTTTTATTAAAAAATTCTCTCTCAATATTGAGTCCCTATTATTTAAAACAACGATTACTACTCCCGCTTTTTATACCAAAATCAAGTCACTGTTGAAATAGTGGCCCTGTCTTGTTAACGTTGGCTAGACTTTATTATACGTACCCAAAATTTTATCTCAATCGGATGTCAATAAGTAGTTCTAATTCACCTTGCAAGATTTGACCTTAAAACTCACATTTTGAATGCCAAAAAACAACATACCTAATTGGATAATAATAATTATACCAGCCTATAAACGTCTCACTGCTGGGCACTCATGTAGAGAAAAAACTGGCCAAGGGTTCCGTACCACCGTCGTTTGAGAGCCCCCCTTAAGTATTCATTTTATGTGGTTTTTAGTATTTGTTGTTATAGCGGCAACGGAATACATCATTTGTGAAAATTTCAGTTATCACGGTTTATGAGATACAGCCTGGAGACAGACAGACGGACAGACAGACAGCGCGCAGCGGAGTCTTAGTAATAGGGTCCCGTTTTACCCTTTGGGTACGGAACCCTAAAAAAAGGCCTGTAAAATTGAAGATAATGTCATAATCTATAACAATGTTACAGAAAAATTAATTAACTTCTCTTTTACATACTAGTGTATAAATCTATATCATTGGCAGTGCAATGAGTTAAAAGCCGGAAAGCTATTGTCCCGATTCGATACGAATCCAAGCAAACATTGCATGTGTCGTTATTTGATATTCAATTATCGGAATGACCCAACATACGAGCTAATGGGATTTTAAATTAGTATTAATGTTTTAATATTAATTCAAGCCTTCATGAGTACGACTCGTGGGGTTTGCAAAAGTAATAACCCTGTAATTATCGTAATACATCGACGTAAAAAACGGTGATAATTAATGTTAGTATAAATGGCTTAATGCGCGGATTGTTTACTCATTCAAACCAGTGACTATTATTCTACGCAATGTATCTAATAATATAGTTATACAGATTTTCTCTTTAAGTTTAACCGACCTGTTTTTTAGTCAGTTTGGTAAATAAATTACTAACAATCATTTTAATAACAACCATTACATTTGATAGTGCCATCAATTTCATGTTGATAATATTATGAACACTGTTTAGTACGAGACTTGTATGATATTCCAAATATTTATTTGGAGTATCATCAAATGAACCAAAAACTGGAGATTCTTTACATGTTTAAAAAAAGACCGACCATTAAATTAATAACTTACACGCGCCCAAAAAAGGTACTTAGCGTCACCAAACCATTTTCAAATAGAACAGGCTGTTCTAATAAAAACAAGTATCCATTTGGTACATTTAATCCAGTTCTAATCCGGCACCGTATAAAACGACCTAAAATAACAATTGGGAAAATATTTTCGCTCCCGAAAAAGAACTAGTGGAATTTTAAGCTCGGAATGAAGGAGACGTTGTAACTGGGTCCTAAACGGTACGCCATTAGGTCTATACGACCGGCATTAGTCTTCAAACGTTCGGGAAATAGGGCGGCACGTGACGTAGGCTCCGCTTTCAGTCGGTGCGAATGAAGGAATTCGTGACGTCAAATGCCCAAGATGCTTAATTCCTGATGAGAACGATTTTATTCATTTTATTTAACCATATAAACCCTGAAATTCATATTTTTCGTCTGTTACTTCAGGAATATGCTGTAATAAAGTTTTAAATGAATCGAAAAATCCGAAAAACCTAGTTATTTTAATCTAACTTACATTATCTCACAGAATCTCATATCATATCTTCAAGAAACATACAATCACAAATCGTAAAAGATACAAAACTTGATAAAAGAAATCCGAAGACTAATAAAACTACCTCAAATCTAAGATTTAATAAGGGCGTGAAAAGAAATAAAATTAATTGATGACGTACAAAAGATAACTCTAGGCCATAAATTGGAACTTAGATACAGATGTATTCAAGTAATAAAAGTCACAAATTTAATTTGTCCCGTGCTAACAGATACGTTTTAACGAATAAAGCTTGATTTGATTAATCTTTGGTAAGCACAGTATAAATCTTTAGGCAAGTGTACATGCGTGTACAACAGTTAAAAGGGTTTCGGGGGTTGGAAGATTAAGCAGCGAAGTAAAACCGATCTTATGTTAACAGCAGTAAAATATTTTATCGCGTGTATAATAAACAAGTGAAATTAACAAAATTTCTTGATGATTTTAAGATTTTTTAAATCTTTACATCTTTGAAGTCCTTATTCGATCCATATAAAGGAACTTACGCCCAAAGTTTAATTTAACTTAATGTAAAGCTTTGACACCATTTTTTTTATCAAATTTCGTTTCGACGCCACTAATAAGCCCATATATTACATAATTTACCTCTTTTTTCTGTCTAGTCTAGAATTACCACAACCTACTTATACATATGTATAAAACTGATACCGTGTATTTCAGGGTACATCGTAGCTACATTATTTATAATCTGTATTCATTTTTGGTATCATCAATAGCGTATAACAATCATTATCAGAACAATAGTTTCAAACAAGACAATAGTATACTGCGCAATGGAATCTACAATATCTATATCCGTCAGATCTATTGAAATGGTTATAATATGCTGAAATTTTAATAATGTCAGCATTGGATATGAACGCTCACCATAAATGCTTAATATGCTCGATGTATAGGTACTATACTTACTAGTAATGCATCTGTGTATAATCGCAATCTTGTTCCACGGAGTACTGACCGATGAGAAAATATACTTCTCGAAAAGAAAAAACTATTATTTTTCTTTGCTCGAAACTGTTTTTGTAATTTTAGGGTAATCAAAATCCGTGACTTCAGTCCTCAATGTGATATCAGGCAAAATCCATTTACGAGGAGTTAACTAATTATTTTTCAATTCTTTAACATTATCCTTAGCAATATGACAGTCAAACTAATTAATACAAAATCCAATAGTTTTGACCTTGCCTGTACATTTACATGTTTACAACGTATTTAACAATGTAGTGGCTTAAAACCAATCGAGCCCAACCGAAACTAATAAGGTGAAGTCCCTTATTGTCAGCCATAAAACTAATTGATGAACAACAATCTCAAAATTGGTATGCCAGTTTTATGGGTTCTCACCCGGCTGTGATGTCAGTAACAATTTATTTAGTGTGGTTTACCTAAATATTGGGTATCATGTAACATGTGTGTCAGACGAGTTATTTGAAGTAATTATAAACTGTAGATATTTGCGTTGATTTTAGAGAGGAAAATAGAGTTAGCTTTATCCCTAGCCATAATAAACCGACTATCGAAGAGGTAAACGGTGAAACACTGTAGGGATCAAAATAGTACCTAAAATATTGCTAGAGGGTACAAAAACATGGGGAATGGAGTTTACATTTACTGCTTCTGATTTTTAGATTGTTTCTTCGACTAGTTCAAAATTTTCACCGAATCCAAAATAAAGGGTGGACTAAAGCAGGATTACTCTAGATCCCCTCACTCAAATGGCCTGGATTAAACAGCAAAAATCTCATCTCCAACTAAAACCATTTCAGAACCAGACAGTATCAATGACGTATTAAAAAATTAAAAGCCTAATAACCACCTCTCATTTGCTAACATCAAATTGATTATAGCGAACAGCGCACCCTCATTAGACGCGGTCCGTAGCTTTTTATGACAGATTCATTAAAGCTCTACCTATTTGCCAGTTTTTTTTATATAAAGCGTTAAAAATCTCCCCGAGCCTTCCGAGAGAATGAGAAATATATTTCGTTTCTGCATAATTAGTTTAAACTTGGTCCGTGGGTCACTCAACTGAATTATGTTTGTCTGTTTGTTTGTACAAGGACGAAGTTTGATTGTTTGTGAAGGTTTTTTGTTTTGCAGTGTCTTTATTTGGAGCAACGTTGAAGATTGCGGCTTTCGGAACGGAAAGTTTGTGAATAAAGTTGGTTTTCTGTTGGACTGGTACAGTCTGTGGGTTAGAGATTGTTACAAATGGATTGGGTCTCCTATTGTTGTTACTATGGTAACAGAATTATTTCCAGTGCTTTTGCGTGAAGTAACAGCATACCTGGATTTATAAAAAAATATTGAATCTAATCTGGTGTCCATTGGAGCAAATTGGGGGAGACCTTAACCCAGCTGTGGAAAACATAAAGGTTAAAAAAAAATTGGTGTAACTTCTTACTTTTTATTTTTGATTAGATTTAGTAATGAGACAGATATTTGTGCTCAGATTTCTACATAGTTAACATTGAAACCAAAATAAATTCTAGTGCTTTGACTTCTTAAACCCATTACCTATTTAGGGAAATTTTCTTACCACATTTTATTTTTAAATCCCTTCATTTCTCTGTCACCATTTTTGATTCGGACAAACTTTTATTCATACTGCATAAAATTATTACAACAAACAGAACGCATTCAGAATACCATACAAACTAAGATAGCTAGGCTAACTCGACTAGTGGACTTTGGTAGCATATTGGTAGGATCATTGTTAACGCGAACAAAGAGTGCGGAACGTCGGGCATCTGCCTTCAGTATTGCCAGCTTATTGTGAAATATACAACTGTTTGGCCACTGAGCCAGCAACATCATAGATTATTTATACTGTACCGGTAACGTAAGCGGTTAACTTAAAAGAGTTTTTAGTTCCGATAATGGAATGCTTGAGTTAATGCTGGCTGCTTTTATAGTTTTATTGATTCTGTTCTATTTTCAAAAAGTCCGATGTACCTGGTGTATTCCACGTTTTTTAACACATGATGAAATACTTGTAACCTTAGAGTATAGATAACAAACTAAAGAGTGAGCCTATCAGTGTATGAACCGTGAGCACTAGTATGAACTAGTTTTATCGTAAATTTTGTATCAAGACGGAGCGCGCCGTTTTAATAAAACTATCTAAAACCCTAATATTATCCTAACAATGTCGAAACCATCGATATTTTCGCATATAAGTCTGTCGTTGCGCGAAAAATAACTTTAAATCAAAAATGTAAACGAATGTACTAGAAACAGACAAAAAGTGCTCTCGCTTGGCACGAAGGAAAACTAGCGATACTATCGGTCTATAGTTATCTATAGTCTAAGCTTGTAACTCTTTTTCTATTACTTAGATACGATTTTGTTTCTAGAAAGGTACCTATTAATGTCACAATGGATTGGTATTCAAATAGTGAGTAGATTTTATGTTGATAGTTCTACTTATTTATAATTTATGTCATCGTTAGTATTACCCAAGCAAAATTGAACGTAAGTTGTCATTTGTGTAATTTCTAATCATATATTATTTAGACAATCAGTTTTGCAGTTTTTATGGCCATACCGATTACAGTGAATATCAAACAAGCATCTTCATATTCGTATCCGAATGGATAATAGAGAAGACTAGTATTGATAAAATACTTATGCGAAATATCCGTAGTTTCAGTTATTTCTAACAAACAAATTATTATAATGATTGTATTTAGTCTCATAGTGACTGTTTTGTTTAAGTACACAGTACTTACTCAAGCGGTAATAAAAACGGCGTTAATTTACTATAAATACTCATTGTTGAATTCTAAATTTATTTATTAATTAAAATGGATATTATTGAGGGAATAACATAAAATATCGCCAAACTGCATAACGTTTGTTAAAACTTCATTTATGTGGACTTAAGCAACGGCCACACAGAAAAGACGCAAGACGAGGGCGGGGCGCGGACCCGTCGCAGACAGGGCGCCGTCACGACTTTTTAACATATTTATACAGAAAAGACACGGACCCGTCGCAGACAGGTCAACTCGCAGGTCAACGTCGCAGACAGGACAAAGGACAGACAATACTCTGGTCTGTTATAATTATAAATTACTGGATTATTTTCAATTAAATTACAAAATGTAACGTTAAATTCAAAGTCGTCACGCATTTTAACGTTCGTTCACACGTAACGTTCTAACTACTCCGACGCAAGATGCACAATGGCGAGCGGGCGAGCTCTGTGAGAACCTGCCCTCCGCGCCCTTTCCGCTCCCCCGCTTGCGCCCGTGCAGGCCCGCGCCCTGCCCGCGCCCTGCCCGCGCCCTGTCCTTTCTATATGTTTTCCAATAGGACGCCGACGAGTTAACGTCGTGACGGCGTCCCGTCTTTTCTGTATGTTTTACGTCGCGACGGCTGTATACATTTTATATGCAAGTAGATTAAACGGGCGCCGCGACTGCGACGGGTCCGTGCCTTGCGTCTCTTCTGTGTGGCCGGTGCCTTAGATTCCAAAACGCCACTTAAGTACAAGATGGCGATATAAATGTTCAATTAAGAGAACATACGTTTGATTGTAAAAATTGTGCATACAGTCTTAATAATATCCAATGCAGTACATAAATTGCAAATATTTGACTATAGTAATAATAATAATAATATTCCGGGACAACTCACACACGGTTATCTGATCCCAAGCTAAGCAGAGCTTGTGTTATGGTAACCAGACAACTGATAAACTTACTTATATATTTCTAAATACATACATATTATAGATAAAATTACACCCAGACAACCAGAACAAATGATCGTGCTCATCACACTAACATTTGTCCTGGGTGGGAATCGAACCCACGACCTCCGGTATAGCAGTCAGGGTCACTAACCACTAGACCAACAGGCTTGTCTATCCTTTATATATATTTCCTTTATATATACCCTGGCAGATGAAACAATGCGTTCCTGACAGGTCGCAACTCGCAATCAACAAGACGAAATAGCTTTGATGTGGCGAAGACTTTACGACGAGATATTTTGTTTTTTCAATAATTTAGAAAATAATATAATTTAAAATACGTATTACGCTGTTACAATGTTACGTCAAATGGTTATTTTTGTAGTCATGGGTCGAAAAGAACCAGGCAGTAATACCATGAATTAATTTAACAATGATAGGGTGTTATATATCATATACATAATTATATATTATACATACTGCCTTATCTGTCACTTATGGCAGTATATTACATAGGTACATTACTTTGTAAGATTACTTTTTATTTAATATCATTAATTCACCAACGCATTTTTATTTACACAACTTATCTTTAGAAATTAAAAGTCAGACTACATAGCATAAGAAAACTCTTTATTTAGCACATACTATTTTTATTATGAGACGTTTAAATAACGTTATTTAGTTCCCTGTACGTCAAGACTAACTGATGACAGGTGTCAGGAACGCATTGTTTCAGCGGCCAAGGTATAGTCGAATATGTTTTGTTTATTATTAGACCAGTCCATATCATAGTCGTAGTCAATACGTCACTCTTGATTTCTACGCGACTACAGGTATTGTCCAGTGACAGCTGCTGTCAACACATGATTAACGACACGTGAACGATTGATTGACTTATGTGTCAGGTGTTCTTGATGTGACCAATAAATGTTTGTGTTCTGGTCTAAGGATTATAAGGGAATTGTATGTTGCAGTAACTGTGTACATCGTATTTTCAACATTGAAGAATATTTTTTGGAAGTTTTTTTTCTTTATTATTTAAGACTCAAAATTAACTGGATAGCATACGGATTAAAGCGTTTTTTTGAGTGGAATGATCAAACTATAACATATTTAGTAGTCTGACGTTTTAAATAATGTACGTATTATGGCAGAATCTTTAAATACAGCCTTTAAAACCTCTTATGCCGAACAAAAACAAAACAATAACTCTGAACACCAACAACGACTACTCCACGAAATTTCTTCCAATTAACATTACTATAAGTTATACCGGATTGCTTTAATGCTCGCTGCGAACATTTACTTTCATTACTCCAAGCTTTCGTTATAATGTAGGTGAATTACAACAGGATTGCTATAACAAGACCCCCTATACTTCTTACTAACTAACTACGTAGGTACCTACATGTTAGTTTAAGTTCCCGAAAGGGAATTTCGGGTCGCTTTTCAGACGTAAATTAATGAATTTCGCAGAAACGTAGGTGTAAATACATGAGTTTTGAGCTAGATCTTAGGTATACTAGATTAACTAAAGGATGAAGGTTGATTAAAACTTTTTAGTTAGACTCGTAGGTTTAGTGTAATTTAGGTAAATATTATTATGTATGTTTATAATTTTGGCAAGTAATTTAAGTTGGTGGTTTGCTTTTATTTTTTAACCATTCTTTTAGGTATATACTTTTACTGTTTAGAATGTTAAAATATTTTATTGGAACACCAGCAAAAAATGCCATAAGAATCTTGGCACAAAAAATCTGTATCGAATAGGATTATAATTTTGATAAATAGGCATAAATTAAATGGAGTACCGAGGAATATCCACCGTAATCCCAAAAAATACCTAATCAGCATTTTATATCAGAACCGCGAATTTTCGTTTTGCCTCAAGAATTTAAAAGTGACTTATAATCATAAAACCTCCTTACAGGCCCACCATAAACAATGATAAGATTATTACACCACAGCGGTTACAACCAGAATCTGTGACCCAAAAACCACTGCGGAACCAAAATACTCGTCGAGGGGGAAAAAATTAAGGGTCCCCAATTAACAATAATGAATTGGAGCTTTAAAGTATTAGGCTTTCGACCTATTTGTCGTCTCGTCGGCGCCTCGTCGCAGGTTCGAATCCGCTGACATTTTGAAAGATGGCCCTACTAATATTTACAGGGCTTAATTTGTTTGAAAGCCTCTCCCCTTTGTGAATTTATTGCTGGATCTTGCTTCTTTACGGTTTTTGTTTTGTCATATTTTATATTAATACCTTATTGTTCAATTGCCGTAGTTTACCTGTAACAAATGAAAAAGATTTTATTAGTAAAATTGTTTTTCCGGGATACGGATTACTGAATACAAATGATATCAGTCTGGGGCCCGAGTCTGCTATTTACACTCCGCAACAGTGCGCTCACAGTTGCATCGTCCGGCGGCGCTCGGGCCCTCTCGGGTGCACTCGGGCCGGTTCGGGCGCGACTCGTGCGCGTTCGGGCGGCCCGAACCAGTAAATAAAAAATATAAATAATAAATATAAATGTAAATAGCAGACTCGGGCCCCTGGTAACATCTGAATTAGACCGTCCGTTTTGTATAATTCACAGAATATTTTTTCGTAAAAAAATAAAAGACCTCGGAAATGTTTATGGCTTCATATTATTTTTTATCTTACACAGTGGCAACATTATTGAGATCAATATATTATACCATAATAAAAAGTATATATATAATATACTTTTTGTCAAATACAAAGATACTATCATATTGCACCAATACCGGAACGAATCGCTTTAGAACGTAAATGTCAAATAATAGAGTGTAAAGTTATGTATGTGTGTCACAAACAACTTCGTTCACAAATAAATTCACTGACCTATCACAATCGCTTGTCATGAATATTATTCCTTCACCCAAGGCAACCGAGTCACCAATGTTATAAATATGTAACGCGCGCGTTAACGTTACTGATACGGAGAAAACGGAGAGCTGCTGTGACGCTAACCCGATCGGCTGACAGGTCAAGGTATGAACGGGTTCGATGGACTCACGCTGATAACGCCAATGCACTTTGTGTAGAGATAGCAAATAAACGGTGTTTTTTTAATGTGGGAAATTTTTACTGGATAAAGTCTACATTTCCATGCTTTGTTCTCCTCTTGTGTGTCAAAATTATGTTTTATTTTTAAAATGAAATTGCTTGTGGGCATTTAATTTATACTTTAGATCAAATATTCAATTAATTAATATAGTTACCTTACGTACCGAAATAAAATTTAATTAACTATATTTTTACCGTAAAACAATATAGTACTATATTAATGCATTAAAGTATTACATAACGTACAGCTCTTTCCACGCATTAATTTTCCAATCAAAGTTCAATTAAATATTCAATTGCAGAAACAACCAATAAAAGCATTATGACATAATAATATAAATAAATACCACATTTTATTATACAATTTATGAAATAAAATCGGATTCTATTTTAAAGCTGGGGTAATAAAATAATTTTCATTCGCACTAAATTAAAATATGTTTTGCAGATGGTACAATAAATCGGTGCACACTAGTGCGATGCGCCGTTGTTATTTTACGCTAGGGCTCACACACGATTGGATAGATTTTGGACACAGTAGCTAAATGGTCTTGAAATTTAACGTTGTCCTAATCGAACGAAAATCAATAGTTGTTTGAAATAAATCCATATTATTATATACAGTTGTCGCTTTATTTTACGAGTTAACAAAACTTGTTTATCATACATAATAACTTCGATAATCGTTATAAAAATAATTCATTTACTTTGGTGCTGCAAGTTTTCCAAACACTTATATTCGTTGCATAAAACTTTCGAGACATCGCGGAAATATAAAAACACTGTAAATTCTCCTCGAAAAACAGATGCATCATAAAAACAGATGAAAACAAAGCACAAACTAAATTATCCAGAAGTTATTAAACGCATACATTTTCAGACCATAAAAATTTCAAGCCAGACATGAAATTACACAAAGAGCCGTATATCAAAAACTTAACACGGACTTCATTGCGAAAGAAAACTAAAAGGAAATCGGGTGTCTTATTCCGTACCTTATTCTTAGTATATTCTAATCCCAGGGGAAACGCCCGCTTGCAAGGATACGTGACTTCTGCACCTTGCATTTTATTATTACTGCCTACCCTAGTAGGGTGTTGTAAGTGGCTGGTAATTGTGTAGGATAACTTAGATTGGGTTTTTAATTCGAAGTGCTGTGCTTAGGGTGTGGTCGCAACTCGGAATTTCATAACTTATTGCTGGTGAGCATTGTGAATTTTAACTTGAACTTCTTTGCGTTTGTTTGTGATTTAATTAATGACTAGCTGTACCCGCGACGTTGTTCGCTTATATACCTATCATTCATCTTTATGAATAAATATTTGACTGTGATATAGAGGGCCACTAACACGAACTGCCTACTAATTTTGTCACAAATGTTGCTGTTTGTATAAATTCTCAAAATAAAAAAGTACCATCGTCATAATTATATAATTAGCTTACTTCTAAAAATTTTAAGGATTGGTTTTGATGCTACTTTGTTAAAAATTTTAGATTTATCTTCCAAGTCCAGAACCGTGAGAAAAAATTATAATTTTCATGGTGGCTTTCGATGTCAATGTCCAAAATATGAACTGACTTTTTCATCTTCTTTTTTATATATGTAGTATGTTTTCTCTTTTGTGCTTTACCCAGTTGGTTACAATAATTGAAGGTCAATGTTTTGGTATTGAGTCTACTGGCAGCGCCAACTCTGAGTTAAAGTAAAAGCAGCTGTCGCTCTAGGCAGTAAATGGCAAAGGGCACCCAAAAACCGAATCCATAAAAACAAATTAGTCCATTTTTTATGCTATAGTTCTCGTTGGTACCGTAGTCCCTAGTGAGACTACAGGGCGCGAGGTTTTGGTGCGAAACCTCGAAATTGAACTACGCCGTTAAATTGAGAGTGGATATCAGATAGGCAGTGACTGACATGAGACCCATGAAACTGAAAGAGGAGGTAGTTACAAAAAGTTGACGTACGGTTTGAGAGGCACAGTGGCAGAATTACCAAAACTGTGTTTAAAATTATTTGTTTGGAAAAATTAAGTAATAGCTGTCTAAGGACAATCTCATTCTACCCTGATTAAAGTCAGAGGCTGTATCCTGTACAATTCGCTTAATTAAGTGTAAGGTGCAGCATAAGGTGATGGGCTTAAATACCGTACGTATATATTTTAAAATGTAGAGAATGCGATAGAAAGTTTATTTTATTTAGGGTTTTGGCCCAACCTTCCGGTAATAGGGTACAAAAACTTTATGAAATTTAAACTCATAAATAAAACATCATGTACGCATAAAAACCTACATGAGAAGCAAGCTACCTTTTAAAGAATATTAAAGAGGTAGTACATACTAAAGATTGTGTGATAAAAAGATCATTGGGTTTTTGGGTAATAGAAAATATATAACAAATACAAAAAGATCTTGTCCATGGAATATAATATAGATGACCAATAGAAAACATTACACATTATGTTGGAAAAATAGTTTGAAAGTGGATTAAAGTTTTTAACCAACTATAAAGTGATCTATGGGGAAGCTTACGTTTTCAAGTCAGAAGCGAATGCGTAAATTTCCAGGCAAATGGCCAGGACATTTACGCCTGAATCACTTTACGGTATATGCCATGCACGTTAGTTCCTCCATGATCAGCAATGAGGAACAAACTTACCTACGGAGATTAGTAAATACAAACACTAAATAATTGTAAGTTTATATATCGGTTGAGAAAAAATTCACGACTTAAAGATGTCGTTTATTGCGACTAAAAATACAACAAAATGTTACAAATATTTTTTTACTTAAAAAAGATACGTTAGTAAAACACAAAAAGAGTTATCTCTACTGAGATTTGAACTTGGGTATCAAAAAATTCAAACTTATATAAGAAAATGGACGCATGATCAAAAACATACAAACATTAACAACCGGATTCGAACTTGCAGCAAGATCACTCATTTCCAATTGTTCAACCGCCAAGCTGTTTACTTCGATAGCTAGTTCACTAAAATATAGGTACTAATCAAATTGAAGGTTGCTATGGCTACCTCAGTCTGCCATGGTTACCCTTTTGTTTATCTGTCAATAATGCCAATTTATGTGTGCAGTTGAGAAAATGATTTTGGAAATTTAAAGCTCCACCCCTTATCAGCTAGATTCAATAGCATGTTTCAACATAGCTAACAACCATCTACGATTTCTTGAAAACAACCTCTCAATTTTTTACACCATTCGATTAAGTAGTTTATGTTTGATACTGTAACATAAAATCTGACCCCCGGCAAAAGAGAGTTGTAATTTAGATGTCGTTGCAAGTACTATACTGAATTGCGTGTTGTAATATTTTACTTCTTGAACTCACTAAATTAATCATATCTTTTGATAGAGTGAACCGATTTCGATGAAACAAAAACTAAGTTATACCTCAAGTTGTGTATAATTTTTGTATATAAACATTGTCTGCATTGAATTCGTAGATTTTACGTGATGTGTGCACAAACAAACAGACAAACAGACAAACAGACAAAAATTTCAAAAATGATGGAAATGGTTTCTGTTAGTTGTCCTTTAACACGCTGGCTATTTTTTTTTTCAATTTCTTCAATGTACAAAAATTACTTTTCTACAGATTTATTATATGTATAGATTATTTGGAGTAAGTTTAATAAATATAAGCAGTGACTTTGAATCACATTTTACGAGATTTTTTATGTTTTTATGTTCAGTATCAATTTGAAATATATTGTAGCATATTATTAGGAATAGATTTTTAGTAACTATAGGTTGCAAAACATTAAAACTACAGAATAACGTTGAACTGAATGGTCTATGACCCCAAATGTTCGAGAAAGGTGTTTTAAAATCATCCGGTCATCATTTAAAATCTGCACTAAGACAGAATGTTTAAATATTTAGCGTCTAATGTTCCGAATAGCTTCAGTAAATTCTTTATAGAATTCTACGATTTATAGCTGAATACCTGAATTATATCACTTGAGGAGTACTTTATCTTAAGTGCAGCTGTTATTCACTGAAGCCACTAAAATCCACAAAGTAGTAATATAATTTAGATTGAAAACTTAAACTACTTAGAACTAAATTTAATATTTAATGAGCGATAGTTTTTAACTACATTACATCAGTATTCAAAAATTAGATTGCCACTTGAGTGATTGGCATCTTTTAATATTGAATTTTAATGTATTTTGAGAACATAAATAAATGAGATTTTATTCATTTAAGACATTATTATATAGTTTTTTTTTCATTCATAATTTGATTAGTCGCATTCTGCTTTCGACTTTTCAGTCCCACCAATATCAAAACAATTTTATTTATAAAGTAACACATGTCCAAACAATGCCTGTTTCACAAGTATTTTGGACACGTAGCTTTGTTTATAATAAACCTGTATTCTCGAAGTAGGCGGTGAAACACGCCCTGTTATCGCCAAAGACGGCGTGAAAGTGGCCGAGCAAAAACCCCGACCTGACGCAGGACAATCGCTTTGTGGTCACAAACTTGATGTAATGATTAAATTATTTATTATTATTTATAAATAATAACTTAAGTAATTTATATTACGATCTTTTTTCATATTTTTCGCATACAATGTGTTTAACACTTAAGCTTTATATTGAAAAAGGGCTTGTAAAAGTCAGTTACTTAAAAAAACTGAAATTTAAACCTTAAATTTAAATTAAATAACATTTAAACTGCTTAACATTTTTGGAAGCACTACTAGACATAAGTTTTCGATAGTAAGCTCTGGATGAATAAGTCATTAAAGTTAGGCTTAATAATATAGATACAATCTGGTTACAAAAAAAATAGAAAACTAGAAAACAGCAGTATTTCTAACTACAAACTTACCTAAATAAATCTATCGTAAATATTGTAAATGTGCCGATACAATTTACATCTTAGGAATACATCAGTCAGCGGTTGTCGGCCGCGGCCCTTATTGTGGGAAACAACTTTATTTTGCACTGACGTGTACAAGATTCTCTCGGCAGTCGAATTTATGGGCTCTTACCTACACCGGCCTCTTTATCCCACTTTTCATGGTTTGAAAAACAAATTTATGTCTTTTGTAGTGTATTAATTTTAAAGGTTAGGTTAGGATAGCTGTTTTTTTAGACTGTTTATTGATTTGTGTAAATATTGTGGTTTAAGTTTACATGTACGAATGAAGATTCTATATTTTAGACATATTAAGAAGTAGGTATTAAAATTAACGATTGCTTTTTATTCTAAAATAATTAAAAATGAAACAAACAGCTTAGAGACAAAAACATCCAAAAAAGAATGGCTTGTCTCAAAGACCTTAAACACGATGGAACAAATTCCATTCATGAAGCACCTCTTTATAATAACTTACACAATAAATACACTAATATGACAACATTAACAAACCTGTTTATTTATATTGATAACTGACGGTTTATAACCGTTGACCAACAAACCGTTGTCATAATGAAGAGTAAAAGGACACGGACGGGAGCAAGCAAAAAGTGTTTGACAAAACGTTTTGACATGTAGAGGTAGGGTTGGCACCTGTGACGATAGGAAGTAGAAACATTATCGAAATTATTTTTTATCGGCAATGGATAAACTTGGATGCTTCTAAACTTTCTTCTGTACGCAGTATGTAATCGATAAAAAAATTATAATAGTTAAAAGCACGAAGCTTTTCTTACACCAGAATAGTTTCTAATCCCCTTATTCCTGTAGTCAAAATATTTTAAAAAGTGAATTTTAGTTAACAGCCCTCTGATCTAGGAATATTTTATGTAAGCGTCATTATTTTGTTACATAATACTTATTTTCTGCTTACCATCCAAGAAGCTCGATAAAGTACATAATATCTAAAACTTTTTGAGACACCATTTGACTTTGAACAACCCTAAATTCAAATCCTCCCTTCCCGCTTAACTTAGATGTTGATCTTATAAAATTATTCACTTATTGTGTACATTTCACGCACTACTAAGTTTCAATCACAATGTCGCAAGGGCTTGTGGATTTAAAAAATCAAGTTTGCAACAATTTACTATAAACTTAAATGCTTCACCGAGCTCTGTGAATTTGGAGTTTTTGTCGTCAGGAGAATGAATTGAATACTTGAACCAAAAGGCATTGAATGCATAGGGTGTATTTTTTTGTTGAAAAACAACATCTTGATAACGTTACTAAGCTATTTTTTTGTGATGAGACATTTTATGTAATCCGCGATTAAATTTTTCGGTCTGATAGTAAGTGCTATGTTATTTGTAAAAATAATCTAAACAAATACAGTGTTTAAAAACTTCAATTTGTAAATGTAGCACACTCACAATTGAACATTATTGTTGGATATGGTGCATCGTGTAGTTCGTACCTGCATATAACC
This sequence comes from Autographa pulchrina, assembly GCA_905475315.1. Lineage (NCBI taxonomy): Eukaryota > Metazoa > Arthropoda > Insecta > Lepidoptera > Noctuidae > Autographa > Autographa pulchrina. Next base: position 10,981,353 of record FR997771.1, on the reverse strand, counting down.
TACTTTACACAAAACTTATTTTACATGCGTATCCTTTTTATCACTTTAATAAAGCTCTAATTTTATTACAGACCCCCAGAATCTTCCATCAAAACATGCAAGTCATCCAACCTCATAAAACATCAGTCTCGTACTAAAGCCCTAGTGTAAAACGTAATCACCCCTTACATTAAATACCGCTCATATTTGAACTCTTATAAAAAACGTGTAATGACTGTCACCGTGCATGTAGCCGAAGGCTCTTGGCGAAAATTGTATGGAAAAAATGTCGGGCGGGACACGTCGAGTCACGATCTCAGCCACCTTACCGACGACCGAACGCTCGTAAATTACGGTAAAAATTGGTAAAAAAGTATCATTGCCTGCATTAATATGAGCTGCTATTTGCTTCGAATGCCTTACGTAATTGTTGCAAAATATTGCTGAATTTTATTTCTGTATGTGGAAATAAAATTTATGGCTCCAGGGCTATCGGGGCTTCAGGTTATTAAGCTATCCGATCTTTTTGTTTTACGTTTTTTGAAAGGTTGATGGGATATTTTAAATTCTTCCATTTTTATTGTTTGCTACGATGCTCACTGCAATCTGTTGTAGTATGGAAGTGCTTCTACAGTTATCAAAGCTTTTATGAAAAATCTGATTGGAAACGAATTTTAATCTCGTGAATAACCGAACCAAAGAGGTGGTGTATGAAGACGCAAGTGATAACACTCTCAGTTAAGATGAAAATAAATAAGATAAAGTAGATGAAAGTTAAGATATAGTAACACCTTAGTATAATATATTTGAACTCCAGATCACTACATCACTCACAGATCGCTTATAGGCCAATCGAGCACGATCGCACGCCTTATAAGCCGATAAAACGTTTCTACTAAGCCTCATTGTTACCGGTAATGTTGGTAAAGTACAGTAAATTACCGTAAGGTTACGGCTATACAGTTATTGTGTAGATGAACCTTGATTTTACGAGGTGCCCGTAGGGTCAGAAGTAAATGGGACACTCCTGAACCATAAATTCTGGGATGTGGTATTTTATTTTGAAAGGCCAAGGTCGTGTGGTCGACGGTAATTTGTTTTGTAATAAAACAGATGATGTAAAATTAGTCTGCGTTTTTGCGTGTGTTAAATATTCTAAAGGTAAAATTAAAAAAGCTGATGTCAGATAGCAATGTTGGTGGTCAAAATTATCCCAAATTCTTTGTAAATGTATTTTTGTTATCCCCTTAGGTTAACAAGGAAGACAATTCGTTCATGGTTACGCCATAAAAATCTGCACTGAATTGAATTTGATTGAGCCATCGTGACGAAACCTGTGCATTAATGTTCTCAAATTACCAGAACGTGTGCAATTTCAGGTGTTTGAAAATTACGAGGTTAGAGTCAATGTGCAAGATTAATAAATATGCTCCATACGAAGCACAACTCCGTCTATTATTACCATCTCTAACTAAATGTGAGGGAAAGTTGAGGTCTCGTGAACGGTAAGGTAATTGGAATGTACATCAAGGTATCCGTGTCATTCTGTGCATAAGAATTTATAAAGAACCAACCATGTCCATCTTGTAAAAGTACTGTAGAGAGTTATGTACTGCCATAATGCTTGGGAAAGACGAGCTACTTGGACGAGGTCAGTCCATGAGTAGACCCGTAAATGCTAAATTCCGGGATTTCTTTTTTGTACCACCTAATCAACACTGTGAATCAGAAGTTTTAAAATCAATGTAGTTCAAAATATTCCATTTCACATCGAAAACTGGTGTTGATTTTTTCTTATCTTAACCTGCTACATTTTTGAGCTTCGATAAGTTGAACAACGTGCAAAATTAGGTTACCTTAAAATCGGTGCATAACATCATTCATATTCTGAGGAAGAGATATATAAAATAATTAATACACAATTCATTTTCTACACAATGGTGGTATATCTGAAGCATTCAGATGGGTTGTGAGATTACGCCCATGTCATAACGAGCTGATGTGAGCGATGCCTTACAATCGAAGTACCGTCGGCAGATAAATAAATAAACAGGTTTATAATCATAAAATGATTAGTTTCTATGGGTAGTGAAAAACTTATGAATGGAAACATAGGTATTGGGTAAATCATAATAGGTTAGAAATATAAATGACGGTTCGCGTGAAGTTTAAAAAAAGTTTTCAAGGCATTAAAGAAAAAAGAAAAATATCTTATATATAAAATTCTCGTGTCACAATGTTAGTTACCATACTCCTCCGAAACGGCTTGACCGATTTTTATGAAATTTTATATGCATAATATATTCAGTAGGCTGTATTTCCCACGGAAGCAGTTCCTGGACTGCTATCGGGCGCGTCCCCAGGTGGTGGATAGGGGCATGCTGCACAGTGCAGTACCGGGGTGGACCCGGCGCGGACCAAAACCAGGGGTCTTGGGCGTACCGTTGCGTTCCAGAGTGGGACGGACAAACGGCCAGTGTCATCCTTATCCTTGTCCTATTTCCTCTCCTTTAAAGGGCAGCTTGTCCTATCCCTCCCCTTTCCTATCCCAATAACCCTTTTCCGGTGGAGAAAACCACTTGCAAAAACCATGGAGGGGGCGGCGGGTCCGGAGAGCACTTACCCTGCCTCCGGACAGGCCTTTTTCAAGGCCACCGCCGGCCAGCCCGTAAACCTCAACGATAGGTCGGGTGGACCTTATGAGGAACGGGGGTCTGACCTTAAATGGTTGGGCTGCGAGGAAGGTTACCTCTGAAAAAACCCCTAATCCTAAGTTGCGATGCACGGCGAGAGGATGAATGGCTGGAGGGTCTCCAGTCGTTAGTGCAAATCCCCGACGAGGTACCGGTCGACACCTCGAAGGGTTATGCTAGACTTTTCCGGGGCACAGGGGGCACTGCTCGGGAATGACCATTTATATCCGCCATACTCGTGGGAACAATAATGGATTTAACAAATTTTAAAAAACCGATTGTCTTTGAAGGAGGAGTTATGTCTGACTCGGATGGGTCAGATATGGTCAGTGTGACGAGCACTGAGAGTAGGAGGATGGTGACGCCAAAATTTTGGCGTCAATCTAAAAAGAGGAAGGCAGAAGGTGAGCCAGTCTTTTCGGTTACGAGGGAAAGTGACGCCGAGTCGTCTACTTCCACTCTAAGGAGAAGTCAAAGAGGAATAAAGGAAGATGAGAAGAAGGCTAGCGAAGGCAAGCGGGCCTTCTTTCTGTCTGAAGATGAAAGGAGAAGGTCCGACGACACCTCAGAGGAGAGAGGAGAGCCGGAAGCCAACATCAGTCAAAAAATCAAGGAGGCCGTGACTTCCATTAAATCGTTGGCCAAAATGTCCAAAGGGCTAAGAGGTAAAAACCTAAACGCCCTAAACGACGCGGCCACCGTAATTGAGGTGGTCACAGGAGAGCTCCTTCAGCGGTCGGCGTCGGAAGAGACACGCCGATTGCAGAGGGAGAACGAAGAATTAAAGACGCAAATGTCAAAACTCCGCGAGGAGTTACATGACATGCGGAAAGAATTGACTGGCCTAAGGCAGGGCCCTCATCGTGAGGACAAGCCCAGGCCGCAATCTAACAGGGACTCGGAGCTAGTGGTTATTGTAAGAGAGGAGATCGCCAAAGTACTAGCCCGGGTCTCTTTCCTGGAAGGTAAAATTCTACGACCACCTCTGGCATCGGAAAATCAGCCTTCAGCGACCGTGGCGAGAAAAACGGTTCAAGTTCCGCTACAGAGCACTTATGCGACAAAGGCCGCCAAAAACCGGCCCCAGCTCAGGAAGGCACAACTTGCAGCGGCTCCTATGGTGGAAGAGGTGCCACCGACTACGGCTAGGCACGTGCAGAAGGCACAGGCGCCGAATAAAATTAAAAAGTCGTCTCCTCCTACCAGTCTCATCCAACACAAACCTGCCACGGAAAAATGGGAGACGGTGGGAGAGACTAAAAAAAGGCAGAAGGCCCAGGCAAAAGCCAGAAAGAAGGCCAAGAAAGAAAAATCTAAGGAAAAAGCAAGGTTAAAGGCGCCAAACACAACGGCGGTTGTGCTTACCTTGCAGCCAGAGGCTATCAAGAGAGGAATGACCTACACGGAGGTAATGAAAAAGGCCAAGCAGAGTATCAGCTTAGAAGAGCTGGGTATCGCGGGCGTTCGACCTAAAATCACAGTTACGGGCGCCCGCATGCTGCAGATACCCGGGGCTACCAGTGGAGATAAGGCGGACGCTTTAGCTGAGAAGCTCAGAGCTAATTTGGAGGCGGAGGACGTCCGTGTCTCGAGGCCTTACAAAAGTGCCGAAATAAGGCTTTTAGAGCTAGACGACTCCGCTACCAAGGAGGAAGTCATCTCTGCCGTCGCCCAAAAAGGAGGTTGCTCTCCCAGCGAAGTTCGCATAGGGGAAATAAGAAGGGACCGCAATGGATTAGGAACGGTCGTAGTTACCTGCCCGGTAGCAGCAGTCCAGAAGTTGGTGGTCGCGCAAGGACTAGAGCGGAGGCTTAAGGTCGGCTGGTCTTCAGCCCAAGTAAGGCTCATGAAGGAGAGGCCCATACGTTGCTTCCGGTGCCAGTTAAATGGACACGTAGGGGTTGCATGCTCGTCTGCAGTAGACTGCTCGCAGCGTTGTTTTCGGTGTGGCCAAGACGGCCACAAGATTGAGGACTGCTCGGCTTCGCCACACTGCCCAGCATGTGAAGCGCTAGGCAAACCAGCTGACCATATTGTTGGTAGTCGTTCCTGCGAGGCCAACAGAGTGCCTCCGAAGAAGCGGGCGCCAGTCTCGGTACCGGTACCAGTCAGGGAAGGAGCGATGGAGACGGACATTAATTAATGGCCGTTAAAGTCCTCCAGGCGAATATTAACCACTCTGCCAGGGCGCAAGACCTGCTATTGCAGAGTATGGCAGAGTGGTCTATTAATGTCGTCATCGCTTCCGAGCCATATTACGTCCCACCTAGTAATAACTGGGTAGGGGACGAGGATGGTTTGGTAGCAATAATATCGTCGGTGGCTTCCGGATGCCCTACCCTGGAAAATACAACGAGAGCAAGAGGATTTGTCGCCGCACACATCGGAGAGCTGATTTTCGTAGGTGTTTACTTCTCACCTAATCGACAAATAGCCGAGTTCGAAGATTTTATGGCCCGACTTGGTTCATTTGTAGCCCAAAACCAGTCTCGACCCATCGTAGTCGCCGGAGACTTTAATGCAAAATCCACCGCATGGGGCTCTCCGGCTACAAATGCGCGGGGAAGACTGGTCGAGGAATTTGCCCTTGCACTTGGCTTAGTGCTGTTAAACCGGGGCGGAATCAACACCTGTGTGCGACATAATGGCGGTTCCATTGTTGACCTCTCATTCGCGAGTCCTTCCGTCGCAAGCAGGACGAGTGATTGGAGGGTCGTCGAAGGGGTGGAGACGCTGTCGGATCATCTTTATATCCGCTTTAGCGTCTCTACCCAATCTTTCGATAGACCAGCGGGGAGACGGTCGAACGGGGACCTGGGCCCCCGTTGGGCTTTAAAAAAGCTCAACAGGGAGCTCCTCGAGGAGACCGCCATTGTCCTGACTTGGGGGCCACTAACGTCAGAAGGGCCGATTAACGTTGACGAGGAGGCCATACAGTTTCGTCAGCACCTCACTGAGCTTTGCGATGCGGCGATGCCTCGCATTCGCAACGGCGATTGGCAAAGGAGGAGGCAAGTGTACTGGTGGTCACAAGAACTCACACGATTGCGCTGGGAGTGTGTGGCCAAGCGCCGTCAGTATACCAGGTTCCGCCGGATTCGTCGCCGCCCGGAAAACGCTGAAGCACGGGAGGCTGAACTGTATGGCTTATATCGGACTGCAAAAAAGACCCTGCAGCTGGCTATTAAAGCTGCCAAAGAAACCGCTCGCATAGAGTTACTGGCTGAGCTGGACAGAGATCCGTGGGGGAGACCGTACCGCCTAGTAAGGGGAAAACTTCGCCCGTGGGCGCCACCACTGACCCAAGTCCTTAGGCCAGAACTCCTGCGGGAAGTGGTGGCCGCTCTGTTCCCTGAACATGACCCCAACTTTGCCCCACCACCGATAGCAATTAATTCGCGCGCCATGTCTGGCGAAGTCACCCCGGAGGTAACAGAGCAGGAACTCCAGATGGCTACTGACCGGCTCAGAGTTCGGAATACAGCACCAGGACCGGACGGCGTCCCTGGTCGAGCACTCGTTCTGGCCCTCAAATATATGGGCCCACGACTCCTAAGGCTCCTCAGTATGTGCTTACGGCAGGGCCATTTCCCGGCAATCTGGAAGTCGGGAAAGATGGTCCTGCTTAGAAAGGAGGGGCGCCCCGCTGACTCTCCATCGGCCTACCGCCCTATCGTGTTGCTGGATGAGGTGGGCAAAATCTTTGAAAAGATAATTGCAGACCGCCTCGTCCACCATCTGACGCTCGTGGGGCCGGACCTTGCGGCAAACCAATATGGTTTTCGGCGGGGACGTTCCACTATCGACGCGATTTCACAACTAAGGAGCCTAGCCCAGGAGGCCGTAAGGCGTCGGGAGGTGGTACTAGCGGTGTCTCTTGACATCGCTAACGCCTTTAACTCCATTCCCTGGTCCTGTATTCGAGAGGCGCTCGTGCACCACGGGGTGCCAGTGTACCTTAGGCAGATATTGGGCAACTATCTCTCGGACAGAGTTATTATGTTTCCTAGTAAAGGGGGTCTAGGAACACATGAGGTGGCGCGCGGTGTTCCACAGGGATCGGTTCTGGGTCCGGTCTTGTGGAACATCGGCTACAACTGGGTTTTGCGCGGAGAGTTCTTACGGGGTGTCAACTGCATATGCTATGCTGACGACACCCTCGTCACTGCGCAGGCCAAAAATTATGAAAGTGCTGCAGTCTTGGCCACAGCAGGGGTCGCCCAGGTTGTGGAGAGGATTAGGAGGCTAGGGCTCCAAGTGGCCCTCCACAAATCCGAAGCCATTTGTTTTTACGGGCGACGGAACGCGCCACCTGAGAACGCTCATATTTTGGTTGGTGGAGTCCAAATTAGCATCAGGCCGACCCTGAAATATTTAGGGTTGGTCCTGGACAGCCGATGGAACTTTGGACCTCACCTCCAGCAGCTGACGCCCAAACTGATGAAGACCGCGGGGGCTCTTTCATCCCTGCTCCCCAACCTTGGAGGCCCTAATGCCGTCTGCAGGCGACTCTACGCCGGGATCGTGCGATCTATGGCCTTATACGGTGCCCCAATATGGGGGAATAGCCTGACGGTTCGCAAAGCGGCGCTGCTTAATAAGTCGCAGCGCGCAATAGCCGTCAGAGTAATAAGGGGTTATCGCACGATCTCCGGTGAAGCGGCGATGTTGCTCGCACAGACGCTGCCTTGGAAATTCGAAGCCAAAGTCCTGGCGCTATTGTACATCTGGCGCAACCAGGCACATAGTCAGGGCAGCGCTCTGTCGCTAAAAGAGAAAAGGGAGGACCTTCACGTGTCAGCTAAGGAGGAGTGGCGGTTAGAGTTACAAAATCCCTCTGCTGGGCACGACATCATAGCCGCAATCTGGCCTGTCTTTCTGGAATGGATGGAGAGGCGGCACGGAGACCTCACGTACCGACTGACACAGGTGCTTACCGGTCATGGCTGTTTCGGGACGTACCTGTGCCGGATCGGACGTGAAATCACGAAGGCGTGCCACCATTGTACGGCCCCAGAAGACAGTGCTCTGCACACTTTGCTGGCCTGCCCAGCTTGGGATTCGGAGAGGCGCGAGTTGATCACGCAAATAGGAGGGCAGACGCTCTCGCTCCGTGCTGTGATATCATCCATGGTCCAGAACGAGAGCGCCTGGCGGGCGGTGGTTGCTTTCTGTGACACCGTCATGACCGCCAAAGAGGCAGCAGAAAGAGTAAGGGAGGCGACGAGCCAGCTCCCTTCTCGCCGCAGACGCCATGGCCGCCGCAACACTGTGGTGCCGTTGGCACGCAACGACCTCAGACCACCTTGAGGTCGGGCCTGCAGGTGACCGGGAGGGCACCCCGTCACCTGATCAGCTGACAGGCCACGGAGGATACGGACGCCATGTCCCACGCGTCCGTCCTCGGAAGGAACAAGAGTTGGGCACCTTAGACCCACCCTCTGGAAGGGGTCCAGTTCAGGACCGAAGCCTGCCGGAGCCGCGCAGTGATTGCGTAAGCGAACCCGTGGCTCTGACTAAGGCTAAGACGGGACCGGGGTGTTTTTAGTCGGTGCAAGTCCGACATATCCCCACGCTGTGCCCTCAGTGTGGGTTGAAATCATTAGAGTTTCACCCCGAAAAAAAAAAAAAAAAAAAAAAAAAAGGTCTGAGAATCGGCTACTATCTATTTTTCATACCCCTAAGTGGTAGTAGGCAGGTGGGTAGGTAGGTAGGTAGGTAGTAGGCAGGTACTAGGTAGAAAAAATTGCATTGCAACGCATGCCGGGTACAGCTAGTAATGATCTTATAATTGGCCAGTTGCAGGGTAAAAGACTTTCTCCACATTACCTTTGACCGCGACAATAAAGTTTATTCGTCTAGGTTAAAGACTTTTTTGACGACCGTACAAGGTCATCACTTGTCCATGAAGCCTTACATTTTTCTTTTTCGCCCATTAGTTTCTTAATTAATATCCCAAACTTGGCATGTTGATGTTCTCGAGTTTGAATCAATCATAATTATTTTATAAGAAATATTTAGTACTAGCTGTGCCTGCGACTTCGTTCGCGTGGATGACGAAACTTATCAATGTGTTTTTAACCGCAAAATTATGTTTGTTTTTTATTGTTTATACTTTTCCGGGACAAAAACTAACCAGTGTGGTGCCCAGGATAATAAAGAATAATTATACCAAGTTTCATCGTAATCGAACCGGTAGTTTCTGCGTGATACCTGAACAAACAGACAGACAAACAGACAAAATTTTTTTTTTTCACACTTTTGTTTTCGGTTTCGGTTAGTAACACCCCCCGCCATTAATTTTTTTGATATTTTCAATGTACAGAATTTTCACTTCTACAGATTTATTATAAGTATAGATTATTTTCGTCATAGTTTTACTGCAGTCGTCTGAGCATAAAAGAGTTATTATAGCTTGTATTGTTAAAGATTAATTTGAGCAGATTAATATTAAGATTGAATTTAAAATAAAAATTACTTTTATAGTACACTGGCTTCATTTAAAATAGAAAATGAACTCATAAGTTATCCATACTTTATACAAAAGCATTTGGACCTCACATAGAAAAGTATGAACCAAAATGATGTTCGGCCTTCAGATTAAAATAAAATAAACAAAATAAAAAAATCACATGTAAGGAATTCGTATAACATGACTCTTTCTGAATCATCCACATATGGTGCGGTCTGATAAAGGATCAGTTACTTATGTTATTAATCACGTTCGTGTATTAACTGACCTTTACTCGACCTCGGAAGCTGTCGAAATAGTTGATGTGATACATCTCCGATAGCATTTGACTCAATAACCCAGCATGAAACAAGACTGATACGAACAAAACAAGAGAAAGTTGGAAAAAAATATGCCAGAAATAAAGAAGCCCAGATAAAGAAGGTGAGAATTAGCTAGACCAGTTGTGAAAAGGTGAGAAATTAATAACTCTTAACTAAGGAAAAGCGGAAGTCAAAGGCAACTAAAGAGTGTTAAGGATGAATATTATAGGCCCCAAAAGAAACTGACTGAAGAGACTTTAAGTAAACAACACAAAAATAACGAAATACAACCAAAACATTGAGGAAAAGGCTATTAAAATCAAAGTCAAATTTAATCAAACGTCAAAAGTTACAAAAAATCAAATCGCTGATGAATTTCGCTATGATTCATACAACTTAGACGACCATTACCAATAAGCTGTCAAGTGAAATCATTCATCAAAATGACAGGCCGACCAGTTCGCGGGCTCAATAAAACTATGCACGATAATTAAGACCGATTCTCAAGAAAGCTTGCGTCATATTCCCAGAATACTACTTCCACTTAATTACTGATTCAATCTCCAAAAACATCAGAATTATTTGTATTTACGAAAGAAAAAATTATAAGTACATATTGATTTTTGCCTTACAGAGAGGATAATTAGTAAGAGGGTAAACAACTGTTTTGTTGTGTAAACGTTTTGCAATATGGCATCTTTAATTCGTGTTTTTATCTGGTGAATGTGGTTCAAGGATATTTATTTTAATGTTTTACAAGAAGCACTTTAAGGTGATGTTAATTCTTCTGTTGCAACAATAGGATTATTTAAGAAGGTCTTATGTGAGATAAATTATTGAAATCATACAGATATTTTTTTTGTCAATCATGCGACTTCGACGTTACTAAGAATTTTGTTTATAAACAAAGCAGTACATTCATAAAATACTATCAGGATTAGTAGGGATTGTAAATAAAGACCGTTACTCTATTTTTTTGTTTAACCAATCCCTAATCTAAGACAATTTAGTTGGGATCAGTACGGACTAAATATAAACGGAGAAAAACTATCCCACCTGCGGTTCGCTGACGACATTATATTATTCGCCGAAACAAAAGAGCATCTACAAAACATGCTTCTAGACCTTGATATAGAAAGCCGCAGAGTAGGCCTAACGATGAACACCTCCAAAACCAAAGCATTAACAAATGCGTCTGAAGACCCCATTATCATAAACGGCGAACCAATTGAGTATGTCAAAGAGTACACTTATCTAGGCCAACAAATTTCAACTACTGACATAATGTCAAAGGAAATAGACACTAGAATTGGGAACGCATGGAAATGCTACTGGCGGCTAAAAGAAATTATGAAGAACAAAGAAATGAAGGTGTCCATCAAATCAAAACTCTACAACACCTGCGTGCTACCAGTTCTAACATATGGTTGCCAAACATGGGCTCTTACCAAAGCCCAAAACAAAAAACTAGAAACTTGCCAGACAGCAATGGAGAGAAGCATGCTGAATATAAGGAAATCTGACAGAGTACGCAACACATGTATCAGAAAACGCACGAAAATAGAAGACGTTACAACTAGAATAAGAAAACTTAAGTGGCAATGGACAGGTCATATAATCAGAGGCATCGAAAAGTGGAACAAGAACACAATGTTTTGGTACCCTAGAAATAGGAAAAGAAATCGAGGTAGACCGATCCGAAGATGGGAAGACGAAATAAAGGCGATAGCAGGAAAACTATGGACTAGGAAAGCGCTAAACCGAGAAGAGTGGAAAGGAATGGAGGAGGCCTTTGCCAAATTGGGCAAACAGACTAGGTTGTCGGTGTCGCCGACTCAGCAGAGTCGTTAATTTAAGTTATTATTTTATATAAACAATTTCTTATGTCTGAATAAAGGCTTATATTATTATTATTATTATTATATATTATTAATCTAAGACAAACTATTTCTGCTTTTTCTTTTCTAGACAAAAATAAGCGTATTCCGTTAAGAAGAAGTTTATAACCTAGGATCTTTAAGGACAGTTGACTATTTATACTATTCTATATAAACAGTCTATTTACACAGCCTTGATTCCTTTGATTATTTCGCTTTGTTTCAGTCTTGGCGCCCAGTTTATCGCTATCTCTAAATCACGATGTGCATTATTCTTGCTAAATGTGGATCAATACAGATGATTGTGTCTTCATCCTTGTTGCAACAAGAATATTCCGACTGACAGAACAAAATAAAACTCCTGGCATTTAATTTAAATTAACGAACGCAAAGCTTATCATACAGAGACATGGTAATTGACATTTTCACGCCTCATAACAATATTTTTACCGTACGGTCTCAGAATTACTAAGAAATTACAATGACATAATTTAATGGTATACAACTACCCACGCATGAAACAAGTGACGATCTTTAGGTCACAATAATTGGTATAAACTGTTTCAATGACATTAAAGATTGAATGACCTAAAATGAAGTACTAGGAATACTGGATATGTTCAAGTCAGTTCATACTTTTTAGGTTACTGTGGACCTCTTCCGAAAAACAGGCGATGCCTTCTTTTAAGTTAATTTTCAAAACCTATAAAATAATTATGACTGTAAAGAAAAGACTCCATAATGGGTTCAGAAAACATGTTATTTATTTCATAATATTAAATATTTCACAGTAAAAACAGCGTAAGGTTAAATACATTATTACCTTAAAATTAACACCAAGTAAACGCGTACACTATTTCCTTTGATGTTCACTAGAGCCCGCTCGACGATAGAATGACCCGAATAACCGGCATGATTACCCCCACAACTCCAAACTCCCGCCATAACGCGTGCCTCGCTCTGATTGGTTAGATATGCGCGGACCAATAAGAGCGATTCGGCGTTGCCAGTTCATAAAAACTGAAGCTTGCGAAGTAAAGTGTTGCCAGATAATAAATAAAAAGGTGTAATATAAAATACAGACGCTAACAGCTCGGCCATCCTGCGAAAAGCGAGTCCCTTCGCGACACAAAAAAAAGTAACATTTACATGTAAAATTCTATTTTAAGTTACAAGTTAAATTAAATAAAGTCTTACAGGGGTAGATTCCATACATAATGTAAGTACGACAAACTCTAGTACATACATAACTCTAGTACACTATTAACCTTGGAATCTAGTTAAAGTTATACAATCATAAATCATGGTAACATCGCCATCTTATAATAATAATTAGTACTAATATTATAATCTTAATATATAAGGTCCATCAGATTTAACTACATAATCTAAAAGCAATTTTATTTTGATAACCTAGTTGACAGCTTTATATTTAACCACCGGGGATTCATCTTAAATCAAAATATGACATTAACTAACACTTATTTTCATAGTAAGCATAATAATAATATAGCTATAAACAACATGATGTTATTAATTCCAATAATATTGTCTTAAATATTACATTAATGCGTTGTAAGTACATACTTTACTTTATTAAATATTGGATTATTTATTACATTTCCTAAATCAATTTATTCCAACCTAGATGTACTATCGTTAGTATGTGGTAGGTACTAATTGGTACGTTCATTACAGTCCTGATTAGCATTATCTTCGGACTCAGATTCTGTAGAGTCATAATTCCGATCGAAAGCGAGCCACGGCTTAATTCTATCTATCGCTATTACATTTTCGTATCGACGTTGGCCATGATTGTGGGTTAACGGCGTATCTTCTATTAAAAACCTATCGTTAGGCAGTACTTTCAAAATTCGGTATGGACCCTGAAATTTTGCCGCTAGTTTTCTCGATTTGCCATCGCTTGGCACATCTCGCTTTATGCTAACTAAATCGCCCAAGTTATATTTGTAAGCGCGCTTATGTCTAGTATCATATCGGATTTTGTCTTTAACCTGTTGTTCGGCAATGCGTGTACCTGCTTTGGATCGTACCTGGCCCAAATCATCTGTGGAAAATTCTCTAACATCGTCTATAATATCGCTTAGAGCATTTTCGGAGCCACTACGTATGTTAAAACCAAGAAGTAGTTCCGAAGGGCTTTTGCCAGTCGTCTTGTGGACAGTAGTGTTCAAACCGATCTGTATTTCCGGAATATACTCATCCCAGTTCTTATCATCTTTATTGTCCGTTTTAGAGGTGAGTGCACTTAAGATTGTCCGATTGTAACGTTCGCATTGTCCGTTTGCTCGGGGTGTGGCCACAGCATTAAGTATGTGCTTGATACCCATGGTTTGGACAAATGCGCGAAAGCTGTTACTGGTAAAAGAAGTCCCTCTATCGGTTATCAGTCTAGACGGTGCCCCAAAGTAAGTAATATGCTCTTTAAGGGCTTTTATTGAGGTAGAACTTTTAGTGTTTCTGACTGGCTTTATATTTATGAATTTCGTGAACCCATCCACAATTACTAATAGGTAGCAGTTGCCCTTTTTGCTCTTCACAAATGGTCCTAGATGGTCCGCGTGAATTGTATGAAATGGAGTTTCAACTTTAGGGATCGGATGTAGTTCGCCTTGAACTTTCCCTGTATGGTCCTTACTCCGTGCACATTCTAAACAAGACTTGATATATTTTTTTATAAACCGGCGCATTTTGGGGAACCAATAGATTTGCTGAATTCGCGCAAAGGTCTTGTCAAAACCGAAGTGGCCTAGGTCATCGTGGTTTATTTTGGCTATCTGCCACCTTACCCCCTTAGGTACCACCCACCTTAAATCATTTACTTCCTTACCTACAATTCGATAAACTTTACCGTTTTTCAATTCATAATTTTTTATAACATCTAGCACCTGGTCCGATTTAGGGTCTTTCAAAATCTCTCTAATACGTGCTATTTCGTCATCACTACTCTGTACCGTAGCTATCCAATCATCCGTACCTACTGTTAGAACGTCTAATACGTGCGACTCGTCCTTAGCTTCCCCTACCGGATTCCTACTCAGTGCATCCGCATGGGACATACGACACCCAGGGCGATATTCGATCTCGCAGTTAAATTCCTGAAATTGAACCCACCAACGCGCTATGCGAGGTATAAGATCTCTTTTTGATAGAGTCGTTCGCAGCGCGTTACAATCTGTCAGTATTTTAAATGGAACACCTATCAGATATACACGGAATCTGTTGAGGGAGGATACAACGGCCAGCGTCTCCAACTCAAATGAGTGGAGCTTTTGTTCATCGGGAGTAGTTTTCCTACTAAAATATGAGACTGGCCTCAAATGACCAGCATCATCTTTCTGCAATAGAATTCCTCCTATCCCGTGCTTACTAGCGTCTGTATGTACCTCCGTTTCGCGTGTTGGGTCATAAAGAGCGAGCAAGGGCCTCTGTACCAGCGTTGCCTTAATTGTTTCGAACGCATTCACTTGTTCAGACCCCCACTTCCAGGTGGTATTCTTTTGAAGAAGGTCCGTTAGAGGCTTTGCGATTGTAGCAAATCCTTTAACAAACCTTCTAAAGAAGCTTGCCAAGCCGATGAATTGCTGTAGTTCACGTTGGCTTCTGGGTGTACGAAACTTCGAAACGGCTTCGGTTTTCCTTTCGCCGGGTTTAATACCATCAGCATTAATTTGGAAACCCAAAAATTCGATGCTATCCATGAAAAAGTTGCATTTGGATAATTTAAGAGTAAGACCACCCTGTTTTAAAAGGGAAAGTACTTCTTCAAGCCTACAAAGACCTTCGTCAAAAGACCGTGCTGGGATCAAAATATCATCCATATAGACGAGAGCGTACTTTATTTTCGCTTCAGAGAGGATCTTATTGATCGTTCGTTGGAAAACAGATGGTGCATTTACCAATCCAAAAGGCATTCGTGTATACTGAAACTGGCCATCGGGCGTCACAAATGCGGTTTTATCTTGCGAATTCTTTTCGATAGGAATTTGGTAATAGCCGGACGCTAGATCCAATGATATGAACAGTTTATTACCTGCGAGCCTATCGAGCTGGTCGTCTATTAGAGGTAAGGGATAGTGATCCTTTTTTGTGCGTTTATTTAAAGCTCTATAATCTACGCACAAGCGTTTCTCTCCGGTTTTTTTCTTCACCAGTACGATTGGACTCGCATATGGCGAAGTGGATTCGGTTACAATGCCCGCATCCATCATCTCCTGAACCATATCTCTGACCAGCGCTCTTTCGCCGTAGGACATACGATATGGCCTGTATACCACTGGCTCTGCATCGTTAAGCTCTATGACCATTTCTGTTGCAATTGTGAAACCGAGATCTTTAAGACCAGAGGAAAAACAGTCTTTGAATTTCGATAATAACCTTTGGAGCTCGAGTTTCTGCTCTGAAGTGATGGTGTTACCGCACTGTACGGACTCATCCAGGGATTTATCATCGAAAGTTACTGAGTATACATTTTGTTCGTTCATGGTAGGGATAGCACGTGTCAGTAAAGACCCCTGTTTTAGACTGACCGAACTACCAGAGACGTTTTGTAGCAGCAAGTTACCAAAACCACCGTGTAATTTATACTCGCCCGGGAGTAAATAGTGTTCTTTACCTGTGGTGCCTCTAACGGAGCCGTTCACATACACGAAACCGGTAAGATTAGTTCGTGACTTCACAGGTATCATAGTTAATTGTTTTGGAGCAATTACTACGTCACCTTGAGTCATGAGGAATATCTTCTGATGGAAATCCTGTTCGAACACTACTTCGTTAGGGGTCTTTATGATAGTAATACCGGGTTTTTCTGTAAACGTATGACCCAAGAGGGCTGGGTGTTTCAAAGCGGCGTCTTCAACAATGAGAATCTCTATATTCTCTTTTATCCCTTGGACAGTTACGTCGGCATTACATTTTCCCAGTGGTTCTATGTGAAAGCCACCTATACCTCGCAAGACTGGTAATTCGTCCAGGCTTGTATTCAGCTTCAAACGCTTTGCTTCTGATTCCCTAACCAAGGTACACTGGCTCCCTAAGTCTATTTGACAATTGATCGGCTGGTCATTTACAAATATTTCGAGGACGTACTTCTGATTAGTATTATCTGAATAGTCTACTAGAGCAACCTGCTTTTCATCCTTAACTTCACTACTAGGACGTTCAGTGTTTTGGATAGCGTGCCGCTTAGATCTACAATACAAATCTAAATGACCTTCGCGGTTACAAAGAGTGCATTTTGTTAGGGGTTTATTGCATTTAAAACTCTTGTGTCCTTCATCATTACAATTGTGACACTTAATGACAAAAGTAGACCTCTTATTCGCGTCAGATTTGTTCCGATTGTTATTTGACAAAGAGTTCCTTTTATCTTGCCCGGACCTATCCGCGGTTTCCCTACTAGTGGCTGGCTTAACAGTTTTAAAATATCCAAGCACATCTTCGGGTCCACGAAACCTAGCCGCTTGTGCTCCTATCCGCACCGCCCTATCGTCTACGCCGTGTAATAAGCAATCGACTGCTTTTCGACCTACGATACCACATCGGTTCAGGAGATTTATCTTTGCGTAGTAATATTGTTCAAGGGATTCGCCGTAACGCACACGCTTGGCCAACATCTGAGTTAGTAGTTCCGCATAGTCGTACCTACAGGGAAAAGACTCAATAAGCTTCCTTTTCCATTCTGTCCACGAGTAAAGCATCGTGCTCAGGCCTTTATACCATGTCTGAGCAAGTCCAACGAGTTTTGGTAGAGCAAAATGAATTGTTTCGCGTTCATCCCAATTATAAATCTCCGCGGCTTCCTCGACTTTAGTTAACCACGTTACTATAGTTTGTTCGGTAGATAAAGGATCGAATTCCGGAATCACGTTTGTTAAAGAAAGCTTAGAGGTCGATTGTCCCTTCACATTGTTGAGGACATTCAGGAATTTATTTAAGATGCTATGAGTGGCATCAGGCATCTCAACTTCCGCTAATTCACATTTTGTACGACATGAGGGAGAACGAGTTCGTCCTCGCTTCAATAAGCGTCTAATAGGAGTATCATAGCTATCACTGCTACTGCTGCGATGACGACGTCGTCCTACCCTCGTGACTTGGATTTTATCATCAGACGAATTGTCACGAAACCGTTTCCTACTACGATAATAATCACTAGAATCATCACGAAGTCGAGTTCTATCACGACCTTTATCGACAGGATCGTCGCGATATCGGTCCCTTCTACGACGGTTATAAGGTCGGTCCCTGCTACGATTTCGTTCGCTACCGTCTCTTCTTGATCGCCGGTTGTTAACATTTTTATTATAGTTTGGCTTTAAAAGAGAGTGCTTGCGGCTTTGCCTGTCTCCTACCAGACTCCCTTCCGCTCCCTCACTCTCGTTATCAGAATTACTTATTAAGCGTTTACGGACTTGCCTGATATTCAGACTCCCTTCCGCTCCCTCGCTCTCATTATCAGAATTACTTATTAAGCGTTTACGGACTTGCCTGATATCCAGACTCCCTTCCGCTCCCTCGCTTTTACGAATTTGGCGTCGCTGCGGAGTCCGCCGTGGACCCTCGTTACGATCCAAACTTATCGGCTCATCCTCGTTATTGCAGCGACGTCCATTACCACTGCCCGTAGGCGATGAATCCATTATCTGTAATTGTGATTAAGATTAATGTATTTAACTTCAGTTTAATGATATTATTATGGTGGTAAGAAGATTAATTCATGATCAAAGTAAAATATTCATCGCCCAAGCAAGCATAGCATTTCCAGAGTGTAGCCCTGGCGAAATGAAATACCTGCTTTAAAACACATTATATATCCACGAGAGTACCCTGGCAATATATAATATGCTCAACGTAATTAATCAAGTCAATAGTTGTATTATGTGTATAAGGAAAGTATGTACCACATATCCAGAGAGTTGCCCTGGCAATATGGGATACATGCTTAAAATAGTCCGTTACATCTCCGTAGGAGTGCCTCGGCAAGATGCAACAAACCACCACATGACGATTTTAAACATAACCTAACAATTAAAAAAGTATGCATCCCATTTCCAGAGTGTCGCCCCGGCAAAATGGGGTGCATGCTTAAAATAGTCCGTTACATCTCCGTAGGAGTGCCTCGGCAAGATGCAACAAACCACCACATGACGATTTTAAACATAACCTAACAATTAAAAAAGTATGCATCCCATTTCCAGAGTGTCGCCCCGGCAAAATGGGATACATGCTTAAAATAGTCCGTTACATCTCCGTAGGAGTGCCTCGGCAAGATGCAACAAACCACCACATGACGATTTTAAACATAACCTAACAATGAAAAACGAATGCATCGTATTTCCAGTGTCGTTTTGGCAAAAATGGCATGCTTTATAGAGGGTATTTATAAACTTTGTAAGTAAAACACGGCATAGCAGTTTCGTGAATTAGGTATCTTAAACATGATGGCGTGTCTTGTGACAATTATAGTCTTTTGAATTTCCAATAAATTAAAATGGTACTTACGTGACTATCGTTGTTTATCACATTAAAACACTTTATGGAGCTTTTCCTTTACAATGTTTGTCACGAGTGTGAGCAAAAGGATAAAAAGAAAAAATCTAATAAGCGTGGACGGGATTAACGGATGGGTTTAAACTGTCGTATTTCAAAACATTTTTTTTTTCTACGAGTTAAAATCCGCTGATCCCACTTCTGAAATGTAAAGAAAAGACTCCATAATGGGTTCAGAAAACATGTTATTTATTTCATAATATTAAATATTTCACAGTAAAAACAGCGTAAGGTTAAATACATTATTACCTTAAAATTAACACCAAGTAAACGCGTACACTATTTCCTTTGATGTTCACTAGAGCCCGCTCGACGATAGAATGACCCGAATAACCGGCATGATTACCCCCACAACTCCAAACTCCCGCCATAACGCGTGCCTCGCTCTGATTGGTTAGATATGCGCGGACCAATAAGAGCGATTCGGCGTTGCCAGTTCATAAAAACTGAAGCTTGCGAAGTAAAGTGTTGCCAGATAATAAATAAAAAGGTGTAATATAAAATACAGACGCTAACATGACATACCCGAATTTTGCAAGAAATTACTAAAAACAAAACTTATTTCCAAAATATTCATAAATTAAGTTTTACGAATGGATATTACAAAAAAAAAATAAAAAAAAAGTAATTCATAGATAGAGTCACGCTCTAATGCTGTGATATAAATAAAAAGTTCCAATACCCATTTAATCGCGCGTTAACAGCAAAGAATATAGCATCACGATGAATACTTAATTGATTGGGGTTGTTCAGCAATAAATTTTAATGATAACCTAAAGTTATTCATTACCTAATCACGCCAGAATGTGGCCAGTATGATTGATGAAGCCGCCCCGAGATTGTCCGTGAATGAAAGTAGTTGAGCGAAAACATTCGGTCAATCATTCGATTTATGAAGTAATAGTGATGTAAATGAATGATGTATTGTAAGTACTAATATTTCATATTTCATATTCATAGTTACATATTTTTTGTTTTCCTTTTTTTTATAAATTCTGTTCTATTTTATTTTTTTCTTTGCAATTCAAATACCAATTGACAGTGCTGGCAGAAAATAAAACAATTAATGAATGCTTTTTTTTTGCTTTAGGTACCCAGCTAACATAGAAAAGAGAAAAATCAGTTGTATGTATAAATAATAAGTGTGAAATAATATGTACGATTGATGGCGAAGAAGTAACGTCAATTATAATTTATTATGTAATACTGTATCTAATACTGTCTAGACCTGTACTTTAAACTTATAACTTCAATAAAATAGCTACAAATTTCGTCATATAAAGCTCAAAGGACCAAACTTCCCTCCAAAATATGTAACCACTGGCCACCAATAAAATCAAACCATGTAATTTAGCGAAACGTCTGCCTTCTACATGATTGTATGATGACACGTCAGCGGTCACAATTAGTTGCAAATATGGACCTTAACACTATGAAATAAGGGCGATATTGTAAACTGTTAAGCCGCTATATAATTTGTACTGAACTCGGTACACTTATGCGTGTCCTCAATTGCAACAGATACGTAATTTGGAAGTGGCATTAATGTTAAACTTCGTCGTTAAAGAAATGATTTAAAATCTGAGACTGTTGATCATGTGTTCATCAAAACATAATTATGATTGGGGTTTATTGGCGATATAATTTTTTGCGTCCATATTTCGCGAGTATATTGTTTTAAATAGATTTTAATGGCGTTAATTTTTTCATGAAAGGGTCAAGTGTGCTTTGTTGGAGCCAGAATTACAGACAAACTTATTACATATTTTATACATTCGTTACAAATTTTTCATTGGGCAGACGTCGACTAAACTTTTACTAAGATCAATAAAAATGTAATCATAATTCCTTAAGATTTATACAAAAAACGCTTGATTTGAGGTTCTGTCTTTAAACAACAAGAAAAGAACCAACTAACCCACACAACATATTTGAACCTTCATTTAAAACTAACGCACCTACACGACATATTTTAATGATTCGAAAGTTTATTTAAACATACGTATTTAAAATCCACGGAAGTTCTTCAATCGACCCTCAACTAGTTAACGTATTTTATAACAGCATTTAATCCTATCATTATGTCTTCCGCCATATTGGAAGGACAGATGCGCGCGCGCCGTTACGATCACCTGTTGTGGCCCGCGGTGAAAAGGGTTGTGTTAAGAATTTTGTTCGTCTTCATTTTTTTTTGACGTTGCCAATTTGCATGGCACAATGCGAGAGAAAAATATGGGGTATTATGGATGTTTTTTGTGCATGAAAAGGACTTTTTAGTTCATTTATAAGAAGCGATTTAAGCAAGAGTTCTAATACACGATAACTAGAATATGAATGACATAATTATCCTTAATCTTATCAATTCCAAAGGCTCGCATTCCCATAGGATCTCGTTCAATGAGATATCGACTTATATAATATCATGCATCTAGTACCTTGCAATATAAACACACCTGATTTTTTTTAACAACCATTGTTGTCAAACTGCAGGGCAAAGGCATCTCTACCCTCCTTCTATTTCTCTCATTGATTCATTTACCAAGTTTTAACTACGATAATTTCTTCGGTAGGTTATGGTTAAATCTCGATGTTTTTCTTTAAGCATGAAATACTAATTTGAATGGCATACCCAAGCATAAATCTGAATAAAGTCATTCCATATCAATGTCTACGGATTAATTAAAAATGTATTGTACGCGTTAAAACGTGCTATCTCGTGTGTAGTTTATAATTGCATAGAAAATAATGTGCCGGCGCTTTCATTATGTCTGCAAGCCCGTTCCCCGAGTCACCGCCTCGTTACGTCGAATAAAACAAACCTTAATTCCTTTTTCATTTTATTTATCGGTTCGTTCGTTAAAATGTTCGTATTATGCTTGTTTATTTTCTGTGCTTATTTGTAAAGGGTTGCGTTCTCATTAGTACCTTCAGGTATCGTGTAAGTTCTTGAATTACTATTGCTGAAATTTACAGTAAAACGATTTTTTGAGCTTATTTAAAGATTATAATCGTCTATTGATCGTTTGGAGTGTAGTGTAATTAGGTACATATTTTACACATCACATAGTTAAATAGATTATAGAGAAATAAGTTCCCAAGTTGTTTGGCTTAGTAAAACATAGGGAGATATTTCCCATAATTATAATTTTATTTTAATTACCGTCAACTTCATATTCGTCATAATGAACCGGCACTTAATTCGCGTGCCGCGCTCGCGTGACGGCCTACCAACGTTGCTTTTATGCGTTTTCATACTGTAAGCTCGGGTACTCCTTCTTAACCTATATAGAGAATGAGTGGTAAGCGCTTAGCCAAGCGTGGTTTATAGTAATGTCGTACAAGTACATATAAGTTTTAGAAGTCATTTATGTGATGTTTAATGTTTACATTTCCTAGCAGAATTTATACCAACTTATATTATTTCAAGTAGGCACTTTTAGTTTTGCAAAGCAATGTCGTAACGAGAAAGTTTCAAAACGATTTTCGTATATACGAGTAGTTATAGTTGTTTGAAATTCATGCCAAAACTACTATCGTGAACACAAATCCCGCAAATGCACTTCACATTGGCAGTACTCCACTGGCTCCATAACAGAATAGAGTTAACATAGAAAATGGTGCTTAAAAAACTAGAGCACGTCACTCTAACTACGTCACAACATATGATCGAACATACTCCATCCAATTGAAATCGTTCCATTCAAATTCTTTTCAAATTCAAATTTGAATTCGCAACGGACAACAGCCGACGACAACACTGTCCGTTTGTATAGTGACGGGAATCGGGCGCTTGAATCGATTATTCGAATGAGCTGTCTATCTGATTGTAGTCGAGAACGGGACCGTCTCATTCTGAACATATGTTGAACGAGTGAATGATGTTTTGTTGCGAATGTTTTGGGAATACCTTTCGTTTTTGCTGATCTTTTCGCTTTGTTTTATCTGAATTTCTTATCTGTGCTTAGTCATTAGTATTTTAATGAACTCTTTATCAGTTAAGTGTTTTTAAATGTATTAATAGGGATGATGACTAATTTTTATTTTTATGTCCATCTTTTAGATAAGAAAAAAATATTAGACACGTATTTTTTGTTTAGTCCCGTAAACAAAGAATTACGAAGATACAGCGAGTACAATTCTTGCGTGACGTCACGTTTTATTACAAATTGTACCTAGCCGTGACGTCACAAGCCCCCACTCCTGAACTTTACAGCGGTTTATCTTCGTTTTTTGTAATTTATTTGAGAAAAGAAAAAATATGTGTCTATTGTATTTTGATTATCTAAATGGCGGACTAAATAAATTTTGACTTTTCATACCTAGTCATCTACCCTATTATCTCTCGTAAAGTGAACAGATTGAAATTAATACAACCCGAATAAGTGTCCATAATCTCAACTTATCATAGCCTAACATAACACTTACTTACTTACACCTTAATAATATGAATATATCGAATAAAACATCGATATCGATGCAGAATGTGTGCAAGCCGAGCGCTAGTATAAAGTAACAGTCAATAGCATATATTATCGACTCAAGCATCAACAGTATCGATAAGTATAATCAGCATCGCACATATTACAATGAATTTCAAATTAACAGCAATTTATTTAAAGATTTATTTAAACATACGATTTTGAGTATAAATGTATCAGTGACTGTATTATCTCATCAAACGGCCGAGCGGTTAGAGATGCCATTAGGATAATGGTCGACTGTAGTTGACTAATGGCCGTGTGTTCAGCTCTTTCATTCACTCGTTCATATGGTCGCTGGGCTATTTACAGCTATGGTCGAAGATCAAATAAGTCTTCATTTGGTTCAATGTTTTAGTGTTTTGTGTTGTATTGATTTCTTTTTCTATTCATTGTTATCATGTAATTAATTTGGTTTGAAATTAAATCAGTTTTTCTTACTTCAAGACTCAGGTGGCTTAGGTACGAGAAAGCTCATGATAAGCGTCAATTCCTTCATATTTAAATTTAGAATGAAGGATTTTTTCAAAGTATCTTTTTTATCTTTCAAATAATGATCAGGTGTAACAAAAAAAGAATAACACACACTTTGATAAACGTCTTTATTTTTAATCCTGTAAAGGTCAATCTACTTCTTGGTAATCCTGTCAGTGAGTTTCTAGTCTGTTACAACTTCGTTTAATGGGAATCTTTAATATCCGCTGTTTCCGCGAACTTCATAATTACCGGAATTACTTTATTAAGTTACTTTCTTTGCACTTGACCTTTTGTCGCTTCTAAATATTTGACTTTGATCCATTTGATCTTGTTCACTGACTGATCCTGTTTGATCCTATTCAAATTGAAGCTGACTTTGTGTAATAGCTTTTATGAATGCTTATGTTAGTTAGTATAAATTCGATTACATTTTTTCCTAAGTGTATGAGGTATTTCAAGTATAGCTCGCATTAGGCTTTGTCTTAGTCTAGATAATTCCAAGAAAGTTCGTAAACCAGTCTAGGTACATATCTTAAAATTCACAAATAAACGTCGAACGTGTCTTGATTAAAATTCTAGCTTTTCGACCAAAAACTTAAGCCAACCAAGAATGTGTCAATCATTTTTATTTTGAGCTTTCTTAGTTTTCTTTTAAAAAAATATTCGTTTATATTAAGTTACGTGCCCTTACTTGTACCTAAAGTTATTTCAACGCAGATGTCTCTGACATATTTCAAAGTAAACAATTTTAACGTCTTACTGTAAAGTTTGTCTAAATCAGTTTTTAATGAAAACAAAACTGGATCTGTTTAAAATACAAAATTAAGTTATATCTTTTCACTCATCTTTTGTTTTAGATTTGTTGTCAACTAAAAATTAAAATATGATTTTTCTTGAAATTTTAATGTCACATATGACATTAGTTTGCGCACGAACAGCTTTCTTTAGGAACTTATTTATATTACGTTCAGGTTTAATTTAATTTATTGATTTACAGAAAAGTTTACGGATTTCACAAACCGCATAATAAACTGAGTAATAAAATTATTGGTTACATTATTTACTTACTTATATTACTATATTTAGCGACTGAATTGCGAAAAGAAAAAGTAATATAATCCAAATACGATCACGTGCAAACTTTCAAATGTCAATCAGCGACCAGAACGATAAATAACTAAATCGATACTCATGTTTGGTCCCAACCACCTGCCAATCGCGTTAAATATCCAAACAGCGAAACCGCACCTGGCGATAAATCGATAAAAAAGGAAAACAAAAGAAATATAGTCTATAAATCGGACCGCAACGTAATTTACGTCTATTAAGGCCTTCACTCGAAACGCTGTAAATCTCTGGCGATCCCCCAAGTCTCCTTTACTTTCACTCGCACCTATACGTATAAGAATACTAGACATTTCCTTTGCGGTGCATTTGATAAATTTTTAAGGGGTCCGAAATAGGGCTCGTGGGTTTTGAAAATAGGGGTCTTGCGTCCACCTGATTCATATTAACTCGTAGGGTCTGCTTCCCCTATTTTGTTAAGAGTATAAAACTAAATTCTGCTTGTTTAAATGGCTATATAAAGTTACATCACGTTTATAGGCGCATATTGGGTTCTCAGGATTACCTAAATAATTGAATGTTTGCCCTGAAGCTTTTTATTATTGCCGTATACTAGAATTTATATTGATATTCTCGAAGATGGTTTTAGTGTGACAGTATCACATTACTTTTTGTACAAACTGCAATGATTTACTTTTTCTGCAGCATTTCTTATGAAAATGTATAACTGCAACAACACTGCTTATATAGCAACTTAATTATTTATTTTGCACAACCAATCATTCATTAAGCTAGACATTTGTATTATAAACGACGACCCAACCCATTATGACAGGTAGACAAAAAAATATGAAAAGTACACTCAAACCTTTCTTTTGAAATAATTTTCTACACATTGTTGAAAATCATACTATGATGTTCAGTAGTTTTGAGTTTATCACGTTCAGTCAGACAGACAGATAGACGTGTTGGTTATTTACTATGTTCCTATAGTTCGTTTATCGATATGTGATAGATAATGTATAATATAGATAAATTAACGCATCTAAAAAGATTAATATCCTAACCGTGAGATCGTGCAAAGCTCCGATTACAACGCCTAACCAAAACAATTTGTATTAATACATTTGCGGGCTTCAATGACAATATATTCAATTCACGGCGTCTTTGTCTCGGATCAGGAAACAATAGTTAAAGAGTAATAGGTTGGATTTAATTCAAAGGTGTTTCGGTTCGATGGCCGGGCCGCGACTTGCTCGGGGCAACTACAACTGCAGATTTATGCGTTCGACTTGCACCTACATAGTTTAGCTTTGTTGTTGCAAGTTCCGAATTATTAAATGGGAAAGTAGAGAGGGCAATGTCGTTCTGTATTAATTATGCATGAAACTTTGTATTTAACTTGTAATGTACACTTTGTTTCTTTAATTTTAAGTTAAAAGCCTGTTGGTCATAAATGCTACTTTTACTTTTGTTACTAAAAAATCTGACATTATTTTAGGTAACAAAAATCTCTTCATGTATTTTAATACATATTTAATTTGAAAACGTATTTGTAAACCCCAATAAGTGGATAATTTATAACTATTAAATTTATTCGAAGATAATTAAGCTCTTATTGAAAAAAAACATCTTTATTTATATCTTCTACTCCAATAACCGCAGTCACTACATTCGTAGCTCAGACATTTCTCAGCTCATTCGTACTTCGTCAGATAGCGAGTTCATAGGAATATAATTTACAACGCATGCGCGACCCTTCGCCTTTCTTGATCCGTCTTGGCTATTGTTGTTATTGTCTTGCCTTGCTCAGATTGCCCAGTCTTGCTCGGATTGCCTGAGTTCTGTTATACACGATGTTATGAGGAGATAACTGTGTCGTAATAATTTTATAAACTCAACTATGTAAAATGTCTAATTTCATTAAGCACACTACAAAATCTGGTGAATTATTTTGGAGTATTTTGGAAGGCTACTAGTACGGTTGATATCTATATGCTAAGTTGATTAATTGTGACTTGAAATTAAAATAAATGTGCAGGTTACCTAATGAAAGCTTTAGGAAACAATCATATACTTAAATAGTTTCTACTATTTAAAACAGCTAACCAACACAATGCACAATTTTTATATTTCATAAAAAAGTTGCAGGAGTTCAAACTTGTTCTTACAACTTTATTCCCCTCAGCGAATGCACGTTCTCATTCATGGCATTCATAAATTTGTTTATTATTATTATGTCACCTTTCTTTCCTCATACAGAAAATTATTACTCCCATAATTTCAACGTAACTCAGCACATACGTTTTATTACGGTGGAAATATCTTTATTAAGTCCATAGCATTTGTCTCCTGTGATATCTTATCGCTTGCCCCCGCTTCCTCCGTATAAGACATAATCTCATAAAACTCTTCTTTTACGACCTCACCTATAACGTATGCGTTTCATTACCGAGTTTCTTCTACCTACACTCATACCCCCGTGTAAAATACAGCAATGTATGGCGTGTAAGTAATTTCGAATGGGTTAATATAGTACGATGGTAGCGGAACTTTATGAACCCTAGTCACACTGTTTTAACTTAACATGGTGTTATGACCATACTTTTAATGTGTATTTTCTTGTTATAAAAGGATTATATTGTGGTCTTATCAAATAAAATTAATCGTTGTCGGTCTTGTGCTTAGAAAACATTTGTCGCATACATTTTATTACTGAAACATGTAAACGACATGAATGCACAGTCAAAGATAATAATGAAACTTTGTTTTAAGATATTATTATGGTTTATATCTTTTTAAGATATCAGTACATTATACTTTAGAACACTCAGCTTCTGTAAACAAATTCGTGTAAGTATTAGATACTAACAATTCTTTTTCTACTTCATTCTTACTGCCACAAAACAAAAATGAGTCCTTATTCTATGAAAAGTTTAGGAATTAAGAACTCATAGCTATATCTGTGTATGTTTACATTATGTAATTAAATAAGTAAGTTATAAGAAAGTTTATTTTATACTTTATAAAGAAAAAAGTTTGCGAACATCTGCGTCGCTTAAAAGGTCATGACGACATTTTAAATTTTCATCACTTGCAACTTTGGAAGAAAAAGTAAATACAAAGACAATGTTAGGGCTTATTAATATTGTCTGGGAATAAAGTCAACAACTTCTTTTTATTAAGAAATCTCATTTTTAGTTTATTTCGAATTAATAAGCTTCGGGTACTAATAATGAAAGGTATATTTTTATTCAGTGAGTTCATCTTTATTTGTTGAAAATGATGAGAAAAACTTCTCACCATCTGTACCTATTTCTAGAACTTGGTAAATAATTAAGGAAAAATAGGAAAAGGCCTGAGAAAACATATTATTTTGTAGATTATAGTCGCAATGCGCTGCAGGTTCGATTCCCGCCTGGGAGAAACAATTTCGTGATCCACAAATATTTAATATCTCACCTGGGTGATTATTAAATGTGATTTGAATGAGACACAGGAATACAAACCCAAATAGTCAAACTTTAAAAATATAATTAATTATCCTTTAATTGTTTTGCAATGTGAAAGTATATCATATTCTGATTAAACATTCAGTTTTGTGTAAGTGCCTTAGTTAAGTAATTCGATATGCATCAATATAATGATGAATTTTTCTATTTTCTTTTATAGTTCACGAAAAAATCATATAAGTCGGTATATTTGTTATTATATACATAAAATACAGTCTGCGAAAGTCGATTGAGGGAAAGTTATTATTGTGCATGTTGGCGACGGCAATAACTTGAACTATTTATGTTTATTGCGATCTATAAACTCCATATAACAGTGCTCACGTGGTTTCATGGGTGTCAATGTTTCCGTGTTTCGTGTCACTTCTTCTATGATATGGTACCATAAATTTATAGACTATATACAAACATACCGTAGAGTTGGTACTAGGGCTGTTGTATAATAAATTGGTAATCATTTACTGACATACATTAAAAATAAATGAAAAAGGAATTGCACTTTTCATTCAGTACAAAATGTATTTAAGTGTAAACTTCGTTAAACAAATATTGATTACATAGCCATACTGATTGGAAGGTATCTTAGGCGTTTTTAATTTAATATCACATAACTTTTAATTCATATTTTTCAATCAAGAAATTTTAAAATGAAAACCACCCGATTAAAGGCAAAAAACTTAATATCAAAGTTCATTTTTTAATTTTAAGACCACCTTCGTTTCTCCGAAGGTCGTGATTACGCGAAATCGACAGTAATCTCCTTAGTATTAAACTCGTAAATAAATTAAGAAAATTGTTTATATAAAAAAGTAGGGAACTTAAAGCGATCGCATACATTGCTATCAAGACCGCCCACGTACCGAAGCTCGTTTACTAAAGATTTACGCTACAGATAGATCTTACTCGAACCTTTTTCAGTCGTTTTATACCCCTAATTCTACCTACGCAACGTCAAAACGTAACATGTCTTTTAGACGCCCGAAACGAAGAAGTTTTTACCGAATTGATTCGGGATTCCTATTTGGCAACATTAACAAAAAACTACACAAGTTATCTTTGCATCTTATGTCTTACAGCATAAGGTTCATATTTAAATAATTTCCCTCACCTTCCCTACGTTTATTAGGTTTGTGGGATGCGTTCAAAAGTTAGGTGTTCGTTTTGTCCATTTTTCTTCTCCCCAACGACGGCCATAGAATGCTATTTTTAAAACATTCAGCGAGATTTCTCAGTTGTGTTATGGGAATTTGGTTTCGGAATGAATACTTGTTGATTTTCTAGGTTATAGGCGGTTTTATTGCTTACTGCACTTTGGTTTGTTTGTTATTCAAAGCGGTGGAGTTTTTAGTAATTGGTTTGAGATTAGAATGATAACCTTCCAAAATTTCATGTTGCTCTGAATGAATTCTTTTATTTTATTACTGACTTAACTACTTTACACTATCGTTATTATTTGTTGTTATATCTATCGGTAGATCCTGATCGACAATTATTGTTCTATATAAAATTGGATAAAAATCCACGTGCTAGCTTTACAATAGGTACACAAATATTATCAAATTACCAACTCCAATTATACCTCTACCAAAACCTTCCAATAAATCCAAACAAAAAACAGTGTTCACGCAAAAAGCAAATGATCACAATCACCAATTGAATGAAATTGAACGAGTACATGGGCCGGTCGTTCTCGTAATGAAATTAATCGGCGTCACCAATTGAGCGTACACGACTGACCGACGGGACATGGAAATTATTGCAGCCCAAACTTTAATGTAACAAGGTATTTTATATTTTGTAATATAATTAGGGACACCAATTTTAATGATAAACTTTGATTGCATATTTTTTCGGTTGGATGGGCAGCGAGAATTTGTTGGTTATATTTTGAAGCTTCATTACCTACAAATGGGATATTATGCTAGCTTTAATAATGAGAGGAACAGCGCTCGTAAATTAGCTTCACATAATATATCTCTATACTAAGACGGAATGATGTCGTGGTGGCCTAGCGGTTCAATGAACGGATTTGTATGCACGAGGTTGCAAGAACGAACCCGGGCAAGTACCAATGTAACTTTTCAAAGTTATAATATGTACTTTCTTAATTATTCTAAGACACTTCTGACAAACGGTGAAGGAAAACATCGTGAGGTAACCTGGATTCAAAAATTTGGGATCTGAAATCGCCAAAACGCAGAGAGCAAGCGTGGTGATCAATGCTCGTGCCTTCTCTATATGGGAAGAGGTCTGTGCCCAGCAGTGGGACGTTTATAGGCTGGATTATTATATTATTATTATATAAGACAGAATGATGAAAAATGGTTCAATAATATAATGATCCAATGATCCAATCATATTATTATGGTAACATGTTTCGGTTATAAAAGTTTACAAGTTTATTACACTGACATAATCATAGAAACATCTACTCTAGCTACCGCATATAAAATTCAACTTTACTATGAAAACCTCGTCTTACAGGAAACGTCTCCTCTTCTTCGACACAGACATCGGTCTTGGTTTCGTAATTATTAGTGCCAACCCCCCATAATTGGTGCGATCGGTCATGGCTAGCCCTAAGGCTCGTTCGTCATTGGCAGAAGCCATTTAGTCGAAGTGTTGTGATTGGCTGAGACATGTGGTGATGATCGTTTCTGGTGTAGAAACACCGACATGTCATAATGTGTTGGGAAGTGTAATGTGATTATTAGATTTTGGCGGTAGACGTAACAGATTTAAAATGGAATAAGATGTTTTTTAACATTTTCCTCCAAAACTGGTACGAAGGTTTGAGGGTATTAAGGACAAAGATGGAAAGCGAAAAATGCAGACATAAATATGTGTCGTAAGATATTGTAATCAAAGCCCAAACACTGATCCACGGCACGCAACAAATTCTTATATAATTAAACAAAAACTTCAACAAACCAATGTAGTTCTCTTTTCTATTCATTTGTGCCATCGGTCTTCATCTCATTTAATTTCACGTGTCGAAATTTAACATTGATATAATTTATTTCAACCACACAGGTAACTATAAATAGATACATTCTATATCAAGTGTAAAATTTTATTGTATTCCAATTTACGCAATACCACCGTCAATGTTTAATGTTATGGTACATATTGCTATGTGGTCTGAGGTTTCATGGGGCGCCGCGTTAATCGCACAAATTGATTGCAATTTGGGAGCCAACCCCATAATTAGCAAACGTTATTTGCTATTGATGGCTTTCTTGTGGTGAAATCGTTTCGATTGAGACTAATATCTGAAGGGGTTGGTCGGCCGCCGAGTTTGTAGCCATGATTGATCCTTTACTGTCAAGGTTAAGGAGTTTGATTAGGGACTATTCATATCTAAGCCATTTAGATTATTGTTCTTAATTTTACAGACATTTCACTTACGTTATTAAGGATAAATGTTTTTTTTTTTAAACTCCAATTTTTTTTGTTTCATAATTGTTTGACGAATTGATTATTTGCGAGCAATTGAGAATGGAAAAATAAACATCTATAAAAATCGAATATTATTGACGAAAGTCAGTACGCAGCGATGTAATTGATCCATCCTATTATCATTGCCACACAAAACGCTTATTGAATACACCGCAAGTTGATGTCCAGAAAACATTGACCCACAAAACCCTTCGTAACTGGAACAAATGCATGACTCGGAGGTGGAATAATGACAGGGATGGGATCTAAATGAATTGGTTCACTGCTATCGGTCCCAATAGGATTGAATATTGATGCGACAGATGGCGGCACATTCGACACATAATTAATTTCTCAGTCGGCCACCGTAGGTTTGGACATTGTTGTTCTATTTACATATTTGCTACTGAGTGATAAAATGTTTGCTGGTAATAATTTGATTTTTGTCAATACGGAGCACAAAATACTATACAATTTAATATTATGTGCCGTTTTATTTCAGTAATATAAATAATAAAGATGTTTGAACGAACTGCTTGATTCATTTTATTTCCCCATAGTGATTTTTGTATTGTAAGTAAACCTTAGTCACTTTTTAGTCTTCATCTAATTCCTACTTATTTACCATCAGCTTATAGCCTACTATCTAATTGACTTCTACGAAATACTTTCCACAAACCACAAGTTCCTAGTCTAAGCAAGAACAATGACTAAGCCATGAGTCGACCGTTACTGACATGCGGTCAACTGTTTGACAATCACGGTACGTTACAAGTCAGTGTATGATTGACATGTAAATTAGTACTGACACGTTTCTTGCTGTTGTGTTTGTGATGGTTGGTGGCAAATGTTTGTTGGTTGGTTCAAAGTTTGCGTTCACGCTGTTCTTCAATATAGTGATCCGAGCATTTTTTTATTTATTAGTATTTTTAACTAGGTGTTTTATATTATTGTTGCCTGGATTAGGAAAACCTATGTTCAGTCAAAAATATTCTGCATTAATGATGTATATCAGATTTTTACCTTTTGGGTAAAAATAAGACACATTTGGAATGCTGCTCTAAGTTATTAATGTCTTACTTAACCGTCAAGTTTCACAACCTACTCTTAAATCATAAGTGAGCTTTATTGGTAAACCAACTATTCAGCTTCAAAGATCAGTATTAAAGTTATTCAAAACCGATATAAGTAGTGACAAAGACGTAAAGTATGACGTATTACACTTGAATATATTTGTGTTAGTACATAATATGCAGGCTCATGCATTATGCATTGGAGATCATCGCGGTAAACGTTCAGATTAAAGTAGGCTTCACATGCGTTCAGTGCCGGATGGGAACCGGAGAGAAACCGGATGGGAAGCGGATGGAAACTAGACAGTGTTGACATTTTCTTGTACGTATTATAATGACATTGTGTACTACATAATCCTAGACGTTTGAAGACGCAATATTCAGCAGCAAATAACTAAGAGCTTATGTGTGATGTAACTGATTTTTTTTATTATTAGTTATTATTAGTTTTTTTATACAATATTTGCTGAGTGTATAGTCTTATTAGTAGTAGATTATTGAATATAAATATTTTTTGATTATAAACTCGTAAATCGTCAAAGCTTTCATTTTATCGCACTTAATAATCGTTTATATTCATTTGAGTTAAGCTATCATCTTTTATCTATCATAAATAAAGTAGAATGCTTTTTATTAAACCGGACGGCATTCTAAACTCTCCCTAAAGCATAGCATGCGTCGGAATGAAGAAACGCATCCGGTCATATTTCGACCGGTATTAAGAGTTATAACCGCATTTTTATTCATGGAGCAATTTTAGAAATCCTTTCTTGGACACTCCTAGGATTTTTAGGGGTTCCAAATGCAACCAACCCCTTATTTCGGGGAGCAACTGACCTTTTATTCTGGCCATAAATGGGGACGTAATGGTATTTCATATACATTTGTGTAGCGCAAATTTAAAGTGCTGCGTTTATCATGCTTAATGCAGTGGCGTTAAAATTAAATGTGCCTTTATTGTGCTCGAATAAAACCTTTCAGCTACGAATCCTTGCTGGATAAAATGTTAAGGTTCTTTAGGTCTATTTTTGTTTGCACGATGCTGTTGGGTCTATTGTTTACAAACTAAAATGTTTTTAGTAGCTAGATATTTTTTTGTATTAGTTTTTAGTATGGAAAGTATTGTCAATGCATGCAGTTTGTTTTTTAATATTGTGTGGAACAAGGGAACGCGTTGAAAACGATGTTATTTTAATCCAACTTTAATGAAGAATTTATAATTATTACTAAACACTTTCCTTTAGCCACACTTCAACACAGTCTAATATAAATTGAAACTCCAATAAATGTTGAAAGTGCTCTCAGAATTAATCAAAATAACCCTTCGAACGCTTCGAAAACTTAACAGAGCCATCGAGATCTTAAATCGTTTAGAAGGGGCCCCATATTGAGTTATCCGGCGGTTAGACATAAGTAATAATGTATGGCAAGGGTGTAGTAACATCGGCGCTTTAGACCCCGATACCGGTTTGATAGAGACTGCCAGGCGAGGAAGGGTTAGTACCGTTAGAATATTACTAAGATATTAATTTTGGAATGTTAATTATGTTACAATGGCTAAGATACCTAGTTCGGCATACCGGTTGGGCGAAACGGCCGCAACTATCAACTAGAGGATACAATATAGGTCAGACCGTTAAACGACAATCGAAGAAGCTTAAAATGGAACACACTTCTCTTAAGTATAATTTTATGTATTACTAGCTATGCCCCGCGGTTTCACCCGTGTGAATGACAATTCATTCACTATCTTTATAAATTAATAGCCTATGTGTTATTCCGATGTATAAGCTACATTATTGTAAATTTTCATTACAATCCATTAAGTGGTTTTGGCGTGAAAGAGTAACAAACATCCATACATCCAAACAAACTTTCGCATTTATAATATTAGTAAGGATTTTCATTTCTAAAAATTATTGGTTATAATATGTGTACTACTACTAGTACTGGTATGTATGTAGTTATTGCTTTAACATAGTTATATTTTTCGTCGCAGCTACATATTGCATAGGCTACATATCTGTCTACTATTCATGATTACAAGAAAGACATTAATTAAAGTACCAATTAATATAAAACGGAGTTGCTGTATTTGCAATGAGCTGGATTCAATACATTTGACATTAGGAAAAATAAATTACCTAATGAGGCGATTATGACTTACTACTTTCTACTGCCCGAATTATAATAATTTTAGGCAAAATTAAATAGTAAAATTTTCGTCGCAGCTGCATATTGCATGGGCTACAATATTTAATTGTGATCATTAACTATGTAGGTTTATTGAAACATCTATTTTATATTATCAAATGGACTTCCTGCAATGAGCTTGATTCAATAAACATGTGACAACCGAAATAAATATACTGTGGAAATAGTAATTTCCCAATTTTTTAAATTTCGATCGTTTTAAAAACTAAACTAAGATTTACAACAGTTAGCTATAGTGCCATTTATGTTGACGCTACTAACCCGTTGAGTAAGTATCGTGTATGCTGAGACCGTAAGTTATCGAGATGCGTTAAAGGCCGGGCCTCAGTAATTAATAATGATTGAAATACGATGCATATACGGAACACAGCTTAAGCATTAGCCGCGGAACACATTGACTACAGTAATGCGTTTGGCGGATGTCGGACTTTGCCGTTTTATTTAAAGTTTTAATTAATTTAGTTAACGCTTTTTAGTTTTTGGACTTCTTTAAGGGTTTCGTTGAAGTAATTAATTAATTAAATTGTTATGTGTTTTTTTTTTATAGCCTACATCAGATCCCACAGCTGGGCAAAGGTCTCCGTCCTCCAAACCTGTCTGTCTTTTGCGATATTTGTCCACGTAATTATTTGTGATTTGATAATATAATAAAATAGCGCTTTGGAACTTTGATATGTTTATGTAATTTTAAATGTGAGTGATTAAATTACTGTACTTGAAACCATTATTATAAAACCGTTATCATTAAATAAATAAATGCGGACAACATCACATACATTGTTCTGAACCCAAAGTAAGTAGCTGAAGCACTTATGTTATGGAATTCAGATACAACGAAGGTACCACAAACACCCAGACCCGACACAATGTAGAAATGTGATTTTCTACATTGACCCGTCCGGGGATCGAACCCGGGACCTCAGAGCTAGCGACACCTTGAAACCGGTGCGTACGCCACTTGACCACGGAGGTCGTCAAATTATTTCAACGAACACTGTGTGGTTAGTTAAATTGTGATATTAATGGTTCATGAATTTGCGAATTAATTGTTAGTAAACCGATGCATGCCTATAGATACCTAAGTTTCCATATTTTAACCGATTTCAAAAAAGGTGGAGGTACTTAATTCGACTGCATTTTTTCATATTATTTTATGTTTACTGGGTGAACCGATTTTCATGATTATTGTTTTATTCAAAAGCTACTGCTTTTCGTGTGGTCCAGTTTTGACAGTGGGATCCATAAGAAATAAATATAAGACTTATTTTGAAGTCGTTTTTTTTGTTCGTTCATTGAGCATGTATTCAGTATTCCAGTCAAAATGGTACCGTTGACTTCAATTTAAAATTTGGCCATTCAATTGTTATTCTACAACTCCAAATTTAAATAAAATCGTTTCGCACATATCAAATGTGGCATGTCCTTCCGTAATGATATTATTAGCATTCCAAAGAGTATTTACTCATTATTCTTGAATCACTTTTGTGTGACTTGTTTTATTTAGAGTTCACTTCTCCCTAACGTGACAGGATGACACGGAAATTTTGACAGTTTTCATTATTTATGATGAGCATAAATACTTTTTGGACTCATGAATGAAACAAAGTAAGAACGTTTGAATGTTTATGAAATGAAATTGTGCGTATGAGTAATAGCAAACTATACTAAAAAAGGTAGACGTCTTTTTATGATTCACTACTGAATGCTAATAAATTTAACTTGAGTTAAATGATTGTTAAACGTATAGGTACTAAAAAAAACCATCACACTGTGAGAGATAGTGTTGAAACAACTAGTGTAAATAATTCTTTATAATTCGAGAATTATATGTTTGAAAAAAAAAATAGTAGTTAATAGGTGCACCTTTGTAAAAGTATTTATTATTAAAACCTGGTACCAAGTTTAATACCATAGAACATTAACAATAAACATTTACCATTTATAACCATAATTCTAAAGTTTTATAGTTCACCGTAAACCGATTAAAATCTTTTCATTTATTGAAATAAAACCATGATGATTATCGTTGTTGTTCTAAAAATAACATGCCTTTATTAAAAACTATTTTGTTTTCCATTCTGTGCTAATTGCAAGTTCGGTCTATGAACTCTACAAATGTGCCCTGAATCAAACATATGACCTTGAGAACCATTATTATAGCAGCTCTTTCAGTGCTTTTGCAAAGAAGTTTCTTATTAATTGGGACTTTTCTGGATATAAGGTAGGCTTGAAAATATGTATATGTATACTTGCGTCACTCGTAATACATTACCTTAATCACCCAAAAGTAACACCTGGTGAGATATATCGAGGTATCTATTGAGGCATATTGAAGCTTATGCTGTGATCCTTAGATAGACCTCAAATTTTCACCCCCTATACCCCACATAAATATCCGTCACTATCTGTACAAATAAGGTTAAGACAACTGAACATCAAAACACTACTCCGGTGGTCGGATCGAATTGCGAACGGTTGCGGCATTAGTCGCGTACGCCGCCGACCGCGTGCGTACGAGAGTCGCATTGTTTACTGAACAGGGAAACACTGCCTACAGATGATTCATTAATGTAACTGCTGAGATCAAATAAGGAAAACTTTAATTGTTAAACATTCCAAGATATCACGTAGTTTTTTTTTTCGGCTTATTGTAAATTTTTTGTAAATTTTAAAGGATGTAAGGTTTAGGTAATCCTTGAGGAAGGCCTTTGTCTAGCAGTCTTTCGGCTGATATGAGGATGATAAAGAAGTAAGTATGGAATTATGGGATACATGGGTACTGTTGCCTATGTTTTACATAGGTTTATGTCTTGTGAATATAATCTCAAAAACCAGAAATATAAACCACGTTATTCATGACAAGCTAAGTAGCTATGACGCATGTTGTCTTCGTTTAACTAGAATTTACTTAAACTAAATATTTACTGTTTACATTACAATAAAGACATTTCTTTTTCCTTGTTTTATTACCTACCTTGACCACAGATTTCTGATAAGTCTTAGTCACCATAGTGTCTGTAATGTAATGACGAACCTCACATACTCAATATTGATGTAGGTACAAGGCATCAAAAGTTTGCAATGCATATCATACGAATAAAGTTTGTCAGTGTTGCGTCCAATGGAGTTTATCA
This sequence comes from Autographa pulchrina, assembly GCA_905475315.1. Taxonomy (NCBI): domain Eukaryota; kingdom Metazoa; phylum Arthropoda; class Insecta; order Lepidoptera; family Noctuidae; genus Autographa; species Autographa pulchrina. The sequence goes on along the minus strand of FR997771.1, from coordinate 10,943,067 downwards.
AATTCTTCTTTACGTAATATCTAAAAGCTATCATTGTATGGTTTACAAGCGTCTTGCTGATTTAATTAAACTTTTAATTTCTTGTCTAGCTCGAGAACATTTTTATCTATTGTCCCGTAAGAAAGACGTCATAATTGTTGATAACTCCTTGATAACGCGCTGTACCAAAATTCAACAACCATCGAATTCTGATTCCATTCACGATATGTGTCGTAACCCAATTTCACTATCACCCTGAATATAAATAAATAACGAGAGGAGACCGCGACGGAATCCTTCAGGTGTTCTGGTACGTCTACGGTTCGTCGCCGGCATTGGACCGCCGGACCGGCACGATCCGGCACGGTAACGGCACGGAACCGTCGCGATAAATACGTTATTATCTAGTTACGGACAGCTTCAATATTAATGGGTTAATACGGCAGGTGGGCATGGTAGCTTGGTGATATGTTTAATAAGTTATAGAAGCTTCTATGTACTTCTTGTTGTTCTATGTAGCTACAGTTTTGAGAAGTTCACTAAAGTGGCTTGTCTAGAGATGTTAATGGGTAGTTAATGGATTTCCTAGTATCGAACGTCTCTGTGTACGGCAGTTAGCTAAGCTTGGATTGGGAAAAGAAGGACTATTTCATCTCACAACCAATCAGCACTTGACATGTGTTTAGACAGACGATTTTTAGTAGAATCCGAGGTTAAGATATTAATAGGTTTTCTACAAAAGCCTTTACCTGGTGAGTCTATGCTACAATACATACCTAAGAGGATAATAACATACAAAAACAAATTTAAACATGCTAGTAAATTCATCTGTATATTTTAACTAACAAATTGTTAAAAATCATGCTTAACCAAAAGCTGACTTCATTCCCAACAAAAATACTGTTCCACATATTATTTTTACAGGTGTTTAATACTCTTTAATACGATATCACGTAATACCGAATATCGGTGTTCGCCTCACTAGCCGCGGGCGACGCGCGGATCGGGTCAGAAATATCAGCAGTTATTTGTGTTACTTCGTTCATTCGACGTGTTTCTGTAAAAGCGGTTTGTACGTGACTGTAAAAGTGACGTCACATTACTTATCTGTAGGGATGCTTACTTATTTCAGTAGAATAGTGGTGCCTATAAAATCTTAATTAGGTAACACTGGCTTATTACTCTTAAATGCAACAAATACAGGGATTTCGTTAAACTTTCAGGATTATAGTTTATCTAAGATATGCTGTAATTTATATGGATATAAATGCGGGAGAACGTTTGAGTTTTAGTAGTCCTAGCTTGTTTTTGCAAAGACAGTCGATGCTTCAAGAAACAAAGATTACATATAACTTTTGTCTCAGAAAACAAGTCATTAAATTGGTTGTCTATTGTTTCAAGTTTTAAAATATATGGAACCAAAAATTCATCCAAAAATATAAAATAGAACACCTGCACACGATTAAAAAAACAAACGATCTCCGCCTTAACTGGCAATCGGGGCCAAGCATTAACATTAATTAAGAGGGTGATGTTAAAAATCGTGACTGCAAGCGACTGTCGTAAAATATATCTTCCTTCTAAAACAAAACGATGTTTTGACGTATGCGCCCGCGCACCGAAGGAGACGCCGAAATAGCCCGACTAATTACGATACTGTTTTGTTTTTATTATTTTTTTGAATTATGAACGCTGCTTGTCATTGGACCCTTTGGATGTGAGAAGAGGTTTGGTAACTGTACGTATAATTCATTATTATGTATGTTTGTTATTATTCGTGATCTATGAAGAAAGTGTTACTGCTTATTATTATTAACATTATACTTTAGCTCATGGTAGATAAGTTTTTGTTGGCCAAGGAAGTTAAAACCAGGAAAATACTAACTTGTGCTAATTTATACCATGCATTAGAATATCAACCTTGTATGTGTAAATATGTATCTAATACAAAGAGTGTGGTGAAATGCAAAAATGTGCCATACCTCTAAGTATCTGTAGGATACACCTGAAGACACAGTATACGCAAAAATACTGAAGGTGAAAACGTAAACAATAACGTCATATCGATAGAATGTACAAATTAGGAAAAAGTTTGAAAACCATAAACAAAACGCACTAGGTCATAAAAACTAAGAAGCGTTCAGTTCATTTTACATTTCACACATCCGTTAATCCGTTCTGAAATCCGTACCGTCGGCATAACAGTTTCAAGAGTGGAATGAGCGCAAGCGAGCGCGGCTTGCGCGGCTCCGGGCAATTAATAAGTTTGGACCGGCGCCGAGACGGCCCGGGCCGGACATCCGGCACGCGGCTGTCACATTGTTGTATACTAACGTACGGATAGCAGAATGGATGGTGGAGACTTGTGGAAGGACTTTTTGAGTTCTATGACTTGAGGTTTTTTTTCTACGTTTAGGTTTCGGTGCATTGATGTACCTACCTACGCAAATTACTTTATTTAGTGCGACTAATGATTATTGGTGATTATTTTTGTTAAATTAATACTTTCAAATATTAGAATTTATTTGTTGTAAAATAAGTATGATTGAATGGCAAAAATTAAAGACAGCAGTAGGATCTAATATATAGAGGAAAAAGTAATATGGCCGTCCTGTATGTAAATCATAAGTCGCACTGCTGGGCAAAGGCCTTCTCTAAATAAGAAAAAAACAAACTGCCTCAGTAATATTCTAACTAGGACTGTACAGTTTATGCATACTTTCCTTAAATTTAGATAAATTATATAAATTTAAAATGCTTTTGCTTACATTATTTAGGCTAACTACAGTTGATTATAAGATAGATTACAGACACCAACCGTTGCTAGCGGTACATCAGTGACAAAAGAGCCAATGGGCATCACCCGCGGGCTGCGACCGGCTGACTCTCCCCGAGACTTCTCAAAGTTAGGTCACTGCTATACATAATAGTTATATACTAACAGATTAGTACAGTTGTGACTGGAACAAATATGTTTGGTTGTGCGATAAAAGATAAAAACGTTTGAAAATTGTTTTTAGGGTTCCGTACCTCAAAAGGAAAAAACGGAACCCTTATAGGATCACTTTGTTATCCGTCCGTCCGTCCGTCCGTCTGTCAAGACCGTTTTTCTCAGGAAAGCGTGGAGGTATCAAACTGAAATTTATATCTAATACTCAGGTCTACTGTCCCTTGGAGCTGTGAAAAAATCAAACTTCTATGCTAAAGCAATCAAAAGATACAGCCGTTTATGCCGCAAATTTCTGCAAATTTTCGAAATTCGCACAGGAATCAAAACCTACAGGGTACTACCCGTGAACTTAGAATCTTGAAATTTGGTACGAAGTAACGTCTTATAGTAGGACAGATAAAGGAAAAATTGCGAAAATCGTAAATTTTTAGTTACATCACATTTTTTTTTTCAAATAAAGGTTTGTACGGAACCCTCGGTGCGCGAGTCCGACTCGCACTTGGCCGGTTTTTATTTACTAAATAGTAGTGTAAATACTAAGATATTTATAGATAGAGTAAGTACCTTATGGCTATTTATTTTTCACTGAACGAGCAGAATATCTGACACCATCAAATCGTCTTTTCTTATCCGATTGCAATCTCAAGCCCACATGCTTATAAAGAATTTACTGCACGCCTTAATGAGCAATATCCCTTCACTATTCAATGAACAAACATGTAAAACAAATCAATCTATCAACAAACCACTCAGCTCAAACATTATTTACATTACACAAGACATCACAAGAACATCTTAAATTACAAAATCAGTAGATACATTTTGTAACCGCGTTCATCGAAAAAGGAGCAAAAGTTTATATAAATCACGTATTTTTTCTTAGTCAGGTGTTTATCCGAAGGAGATTTATGTTCGTAAGCTGTACTTAAAATACGTTCAGAAGAAAATCTAGCTTATATATTTTTAAACGAAGATTTCCACTGCAAATCTTTCTTCGGCATTTCGTGATTTGTACTTGTAATACAAATATACTATACAAGTATTTTAACTATGTCTTAGATATGTAACAACTCTTTTAACATTACTTTTTATGATTGATTTAGAAAAAACTAATTGGTGTGTATATCCATAAATTAAACCATCTTGACGAATCCATTAGGTTTGTAATAGTAATTAACCGTTACAACTAATTTAAGGTAGGCAGATGTAAATCTAAGACATTTATTTCAAAAATGTCACTAGAAGTAAATACAATCAGACTTATACACTAATAATACCTCTTCCAATAATAAAAATACAATATTTGCATGCTTTCCTAAACGTTACTAACGACCTTTTGATTGTCACTAGCCAGTTATAATCAAAATAAAACAGTTTTAAAAAAAATAGCAGTAACTAAGACCTAACAACGGTCCCATATATAATTCAATTCACAGTATTACCCTACATCACTCAATTACTAGTGTCAAACACGCAAACCGACATTTAGCCATTTAACCTTTCTAGTTCATAATAATAGTTTTTAACGTGGCTATTGTCATTCGATAGTTAACACGAGCGGTGCTTAATGACCCTTTTGTAGAGCCATTGATGGTCATAGATACAAACAAATTGTTTGTTAGTAATGATAATGTGAATGTGTGTTAAATAACCTTTAACATCATATTTATTTATTTGAAATGATGAATGATGTCGTGGTGGCCTAGCGGTTCAATGAACGGATTTGTATGCACAAGGTTGCAGGTTCGAACCCGGGCAAGTACCAATGTAACTTTTCAAAGTTATACGTACTTTCTTAATTATTCTAAGACACTTCTGACTAACGGTGAAGGATAACATCGTGAGGAAACCTGGATTCTAAAATTGGGATCTGAAATCGCCAATCCGCAATTGAGCAAGCGTGGTGATCAATGCTCGTGCCTTCTCTATATGGGAAGAGGCCTGTGCCCAGCAGTGGGACGTTTATAGGCTGGAATTATTATTTATTTATTTGAAATAATATGGCAATAGGCTACTGCAAGACAAAAATACAGTTTTATCGTCGCATCAGGTGTAGCCAGTCTCTATTAATGAGTGGCAAGCTATAATTTTCCTGTGATTGGTGGTAAGATAGACTTATGCCAGATTTTCAAACTTGTTTATTTTCTTATCGCGGTAGCCCAGGTATTGGTGACAAATAAACAATTTTCTTCAATAATTTCAGTGACCTAATTTATATTTACACAAACAAGACTAACCTTACTCTTTGATCTATTCAATCTGTCGTCCGAATCCACAACCAAATCAGATACAACATTTACCAAAATAGGTCACGTCTGGACAACTATGATAACGGACAGAAAACTACAGCCGTATAACTCACAAACAAAACTTCCCTGATAAATCTCTACTGATATCGTATAAAACAATTTTTTCCAACTAAATACATAATTCATACAAAGACTGTATCGATAATCGGTTGGTTGCTACCGGCCACCGTTTTCTTTGTGAACGCCTGAAGCCATTCAGATAGGGCTCGGCAGAAATAATAGGACAAGTTTTATCAGGCAGAGACAAGGATTCCGAATGGTAGCTTATCTGTGAAATACTCTTTCAAATTACAGTGGTGGCGTAAGTTTTTATCGGGTAGCCCCCGGCTATGGACCTCATAATCAATAAGGCTAGCTATCTAACGGTGTCATTGCGGGAATGGAACCGGTATAAGTATGGAATTGCAGGAAATTAGCATCCAGCGGAATTGTTTTAAGTTTTGTTTGGTTTGTTTTAAGTTACGCCGTGGAGTATGCGGGAAATGTTAGTTGAGAATATTATCAGTATCGAAATCAAAAGGATAATTTTATTTTGAGAATTATTCTACAACGTGCACGGGAAATATTTGTCATTTGTCAAAGAGGCTGAAAAGCCATTGAATTTATAACGCAAAAGTATCAATACGTACTTATATATCAACAATATATAAAACGTAATCAGTCAATCTCCCAAAATTTGAATTGTAATATTTCTATTGATGTATGTAAAATAAAACATAGACGCTAGCTGGACAGATGACCTGAAGAAGGCAGCTGGCAGTGACTGGATGCAAAGGGCGGGAGATCGTGCGCTGTGGCGCTCCTTAGGGGAGGCCTATGTCCAGCAGTGGACTGCAACAGGCTGATATGATGATGATAATGATGATAATTATGAAATAAAACATAAGGTGTACCGTAGGTAGGCACATCCCATTCAACATAAACTCCTAAATCTTCAATTAAAACCGGGCAAGATTACTCGATCACAAAACATCTTTCTAATCCATGTTCGCAACCATCCGTACCACACATACGTTATCTCCCAACTGTCATACACACAAAACATATTCCGGCTAAAAGTGGGTTATCATAAGTCACAATGGGTGTGCTAGCCGCGACTCCATCAGATAGGCTTCTTGCCAGTGCCTCCGACTTGGCTCACTAACAAATATGACTGGGAATACATGGGACGTTGCCTAGCAACGACTTCAACCTAGAAACAATAGGTCAAGTGTTTGGTGAAATTTTGCGTCACCTTTCGGTGGTGAACCTGACCTAATAAGGTTTTAATTAAAGGTCTTTGTGCACAGTATATATACCTCCTTTTATATTTTGTTCTTAATTAAAGTAGGAAGTTAAGTTACTGCAACAGATTGGCATCTTTAAACTTCGATAATTTGTTAAGATAATTTAAAAGACCATTTACACAGTTAAAAGAAGTTAATCTCAATATAACAGCTGTTTACATAATCCATTTCCAACAACATTCAGTCTTCTATTCGAAGTCATAAAAAAGCTGAAAACCCTAGATATTTACCGTGACCCAGATCCGATCCTTATCTCAAACATTGTAATTTAACATTAAATTAAATCTGAGCGAAACCTTATTTATATCTTCTTCGACATCTAGAGCACAAGCGAATTCAAAATGTTTACCAAACTTTGTGAATTATTGAATGGTATTAAGTATACAGGGTGGGCGTCCTTTCTGTCTACCTCATTTAGTTGAAGTAATCTTTTCAGTTTGATTAATTAATGACTAGGCAAATTAGTGTAAAGCGCTCAGTACCCTACAAAATGTTTGTCAAATTTCCGTGTTTGACAAATTATTTGCGAGTCTCTTTGATGTTAGTCAAACAAACTACCTGTTTGCTAAGCTTTGCGAATTTTTCGTTCATTATGCCGTTGACGAATTGCTGGGAATTGAATTTAAGAGGGAAATGTTTAGCGTTGCTCTTTTGTTCTTTTTCTTAAACGACGTTGGGACTCCTTTGTTTATCAAGTTTGTTATTTAGTAAGCTAACATGATGTTTTTTTTTACAAAAGTTAGTTGTGTGGCAAAATCGATCAAGGTAATATTAATGATGGTAATATTTTTTATCCGTTATCTCTCTCTTCTCTCATTATACTGTAAAATAATATTGCTTGCTACAATAATAACATAAATTGTTTTCACTTATATTTTAAACACTAAAAAGATTCACTACAAAGTAAAACAAGAGTTTTCCACACGCGTCGCGAAACTAAACCAAGAATTAAACAAGTTAAATTCTTTATCCAAACTTAAATTTACATCTGTACATGTCACGTTTGCAACTGCTTGTGTATTTAATTTAAACTTTCTGCTTTTCATTTAAAATATTTCATCGCGTCGCCGTCAAACGTAAATAAATACGAAATTATACAGAATTTTCATTTGGCCCATTTAATACTGATCACAGAAAATCTGAGTAACGTTTGTGCTTACTTTAAATTTGCTTTGGAAAGGCAGTAAACAGGCAAATAGCTGGCGCTTGGTCGTCCGGTCGGATGTTATTAGCTATCAAAGCTGCGATGCCCCGAGCTATAATTAATGGGACATTAATTTCCAATTTACTACTACGCAAAAGCATTTCTCGGTACGTTCATGAACTAATTTCCGAGTCACTTACAAGAGACGTCGAATTGAAAATGTTTGGCATGAGCCTGATTAAAATCGAACACTTTTTTTTTTAATACAACCCTTTAATTTTTTTTAAATTTCTCGCGGTCCAAAAAAAGCGCTTACAATTTAGTCTGTTTTTTTTATGAAATATAAATTTGAAAAAAAAAATACAAAATTATTTTTTTTAATTATGTGATGATTGACCAAAATATTAGCAACCAATCACATCACTTGATTGCAGTGGGCTGAAAATAAATTGTATGTTTATCAACCCTTCAACAAAATATGTCATTTTGGTACCCCACGTTATCTGTTACTCAGTTAGATTAATATTACTTACTTTATTATACTAAATAGTCTACTTAATTGAAACCTATACAGCGTTATACCTTCATATTTCAGTTACATTTAGCAAAACTTTTGGAGATGGGGTATGGGCACTCACGCCAGTGCACCGGTATTGGCGGAGTTTACGACTGACGAAGTTACCATGCAACTACATGCAGGAGCTACTATTTGCAAAGGTGCATATTGGAATATTTTGGCTGTGTGTTTATAGTTGACTAGTCAATTCTGTGCTGCTCAATTTGCGACGAGTTTAAATGAAACATAATTAAGATGGTTATTCTACTTTTCATGAAATAAAAAGGTAAATAACATTAGGTAATAAACAAAGCGCTACACATCAGGAGAAAAACTTCGTAAATTATTAGCTATGAATAAAAAATATTAAATAATGGCAGTTTCGTTGCTATTTAATAACGATAACTCTAAATTAAAACTTAATTTGCGTATAAACTGTTTACATCAATAAAACGTATTGACGAAAATCGGTTTTCAAGTCCACCTTTTTTCCAAATCGGTTAAAACCCGAGCCTTCAGAATGGTTGATAACGTGAGCGTGTACAAACTTATTTATACGTCGCTTGCAACTACGGCGTAGAGAGTGTCTGGCGTTATGGGGTGCCGAGTGCTTGCTACTGTGCTGCCTTTACACTTGTACCATTTACTTGCTTAGCCACTCGCCTTTGAAACTTATGTGACTGTCATGATGAATTAAATAACAGACATCTAAGGTAATATACAATAAAGATCTATTATTCCATGAATAATATCAAATGAGTCTTTGAAATCGTTTTGAGTATATCGTCCCCGTAGTTGGAAAATTAAATAAGTCCAATTTTGGCGATTTTGACTTTTCCCCATTTTCAAAACACCTAAAACATGCCGCATATTTGAGCCTAACAGACATTTTCGTATTTTATACCGTTTCAAAATAATAGCTATTTATGTCGAACAGATGGAATAATAAACATCTTCAGGCAAGCACATTTTTTTTGAAGGAAAATTAAATAACTCTGTAAATAAATCAATAACTGTGGCCAATGATAAGTTTAATATCAAATAAATTAAATAACATGAGTTATTGAATTTTTCTTCTACTTAAAAATTCTTTCACAAAACGAACTAAGTTCTAGGAAAACTAAATAACTCTATTTATTTAATTGTGTTATGATAATTATCTGATTACAATACACTTTTTCTAAATGTTATTGTACTTTTCCATTTCTTCCTTAATATAACTTTATTAATATCATTATACATTATATATCCATTTATACTTGCTATGCTTTTATTTTATTAAACTTACTAAACAACAAAATATATATAATCAGTTCATGCGACTAGCAAAAATACATGGATATATATACCTATATAAAAAATACTATATACCTATATAGTTTAAATAACCTATTTATAAAAAAAAAAAAAAAAAAAAAAAAAAAAATATATATATAAAAAATTAATGAATCATAAGCTACTTGTGATCATAAAAATGAGATAAAAAAAAAATCATAATTGATAATATACACATCTTCCTTAACGAACTTCAAAATCAGTTTCATTTTATCCACTATGTGAGCGGCCTTAGTAAACATCTATTGTTTCGGCGCACTGGCAACGAACAAAATATGACTTAGTATGAATGGTTGTAGTTTTTTAAGAATACCCAACATTTTTGTGATTTTACTTAATAAATGTTAATAAGATTTAAGTTTGTATAAACTTAGTACGTAGTTAACTACGCCAATCGGCCATATTGTATTCTATAAATATAATTTTCTCTGTAAGTGATTTATGTGTCTTTTGAGAAAATAAATGTCTTAAACCATAAACCATACAGCTTTTTTTTTATATGAGACCAATACATTATACACATCAAAAAAGTCTCAGCAACACGCATAATTCACAGAATCTACGTGTTTTACTCATTGATATTTTTTGTTTTCTTTAAAAAGTAGATAGTTATACGATCTTCCCTGTCTTGGGAACATTACAGGCATATTTTAAAAATAGAAAATAGACGAATTTTATCCCAATTGCATGTGCTTGATTTTGGTAATTATTTCACTTTTATCATTTTGAGATATTCAGTTTTTTTTAAATACTACAAGCCGGAAAAAAAACAGTCCCTGGTTTCACGGCATTTTATTGCAAATGAGAGTGAGATTTGTCGTCTTTTGCAGCCTTACGTTATTACTGGGGATCCTGCTGAGCAGCACCCATGACATGGGAGGAGTAAAACTGCTCGACAGGATCGATACATACAAGTGACTGCAAGACGTCAAGTAATGTTAACCGCCCGGGAGATAGGTTTACAGCCAGAATTCTTAAGTGGTGTTGTTGTTAGCCACCAAAATGTGAAAAATAGGCTGCATGAATACGGCCTACGAGCACGACGCTCAATTAGGTGCTCACCTATACGACATCGCAATCGGTCTTGCCGAAACGAATAGTGTAGGGAACACTATGCAACGATTCTAGAGCAATGAGTGGTATTCTGGTAGTGATTTGCAGTGGCCTGTCTGGAAAGCACTCAATCGACTGCGAACCCAGGTAGGCCGCTGTAAACACAACCTTGCAAAGTGGGGAATCATCGATCCCCTTCTTACTGAATGCGAATGTGGAGCTCCCAACCAAACCATGTCCCATTTGTTAGGCTGCCCAAATTGTCCGTACACCTGCACTTTGGATAACTTGAGGCACGCTAACGAAGCTCCCATTAATGTCGCAGCTTACTGGGCCAATGCAATATAATGTAAATCTACCATCGACACGAAAAGAAAAAGAAGAAAAGCAATAAGATACAACTTTATTTTGCGATGAGTCCCAGTTTGAATTTAGGCCCGATTCGAAAAGGGTAGAAGTGTATCATCATCCCGGAAATGCTAAACGGCTGAGATGCGTCCAGGAAGTGCTCCCCTACAGCGGCTCGAAAATGATGGTATATGACGAATAGAAGAACAGAGCTCGATTTTGTAGGTTTTAATATGAACCCTGTAAATCATGTTTAGGACGTTCTGTGGTCTTATGTTCACCCATTTGTACCAGATTTTACGCTGATGCATGACAATGCCTGTTAGCATTCAGCTCGAAGGACCAGAAATTAATTGGCAATGGAAAACCTGCGGGTATTACCGTCGCCAGACCTCAATACCATAAAGCACACATGGGACATTTTCCAGAGATGGGTTTTAGAGAACTTGAACGGAGAGTTGACAACTCAACAACTGAAAAACTTGTTAAAATTACATTGGAAGCGATTACCGCAAGATCAGATAAACAAACTAATAAATTCAATAAAAAACTGTTGCTGAAAAGTTTCAAAAAACAAAAGCGGTCACGATTTGTATTCATTTACCAAATAATACAAAAAAAACGGTATCTAAATAAAAAATAAAAGTTCAATTCATGTATGTTACGTGCAACATAATGTGAATTATTGTGATTAAATAAGTGGAACATTTTTTTTTGTTTTAGTTTAGTTTAAAAAGGCTTAGTTATTATTTAAAAACATTAATATAAGTATACAATACATATTTCAAAAGAAAAAATCGTTCAAAACATCCAAACTGTTTGTGTTGCTTAGACTTTTTTGATGTGTGTACAAAAATATCAAAGTAATAATAACGTACAAAACTACTAAATTTTACATTTAAAAATATTTCGAGTGAGATAAATTCAATAACTGCATTTATTTCACCAAATTTTACTCTACCAAATGTATTTAGCTTGTAGGAAAACTAAATAAATAGCCGAAATAAGTAGCTAATTGTAGTTACTATATAAATAACAGTTGTGGCAAAATTAAATAACTTGGTTTTTTATCTGTTATTTAGTTATAGTTAAAAATAAAGTTCAGTTTGTTAAAGCATAATGTAAAAGGTAATCAGGTCCACAAAATATAAAAGTACCGACGGTAAAATTGTCTCACATTTTTTAACAAATGTACATTAACTGAAAAAAATACACTAAATCGCGTTTATCTCAGAACTACAAAATCTGAGTTATTTAGTTTTCCAACTACGGGGACGATATTTTGTTTAGTTTAACAAAAAAACTGTCACAGTATTACTATACACTTATCATTACTTTTTCTTTACACTTCAAATAGTAAATATACCTACCTAACATAGAATTTTAAAAGCTGTGAAATAAATAACGACTACTAAAAGTGATAACTCTACTTCGACACTGCAAACTTTAACACCTAAACTTTGAAACTCACCTGACTGGTCAACTACAAGATTTCACTTGAAGGCGAGTTACTATCCCAAGTATACAGACTAGTTACAACGGTACATTGGGACGCGTGTCTCGTCACTCAGTGGTACTCAATAATGTATATGCAGACTGAATCGCGCGGCCTACGATCCGCTTCCATGGCTCAAAAATTCCACTTTGCCATACAGTTCATGTAAACAAAAGTTTGATGAAGTAGTTTGATTAACTTATGATCTGAGAATGTTCAGTCATTTTACATCCTTCAGGTTTTGTCTGGTAAAGTTATGCTTCATATTTAATATTGTCTTGGTATCGTGAATTGCTTTATCAGAGTATAAGATGAACTTGTGTTTAATAAGAGATTTTATCAAGCATAAATGTTGCTTTATGAAGCTTCTATACGAGCACTGAACAAATACATATAAGCTAGTTTAGACCTGAATCATAGTGGTTTGCGGGCATTACTTTTACAGCTATTTAAATTGATTTTTTATTATTACTTCTCTTACTTCCCTCTCAGTAGTTACATGGTCTATTAAACCCACTATATGTAAATGATGACAAGTGCTAAATATAACCTTGAACCTATAAAGGTACTTTTCGCACCCACTCCACGCCAAGCCTGTCTGAAGTGGTCTGGCGAGACACCAAGGGGCGCTGGTACTTGTACGTCGAGGTCGGAAAGATAGGACACGCAGTTCAGTTCCTAGTGTGTAGGAAAATTAGAAATACTGGTTTTGGTCAGGACGTGTGGAGTTTCCCGTAATAAGATGAGAAAACCTACCTATTTTTTTTAGACATACCTACTGTGGTTTTGACGGGCTTGTTGGTCTAGTGGTTAGTGACCCTGACTGCTATACCGGAGGTCGTGGGTTCGATTCCCACTCAGGACAAATCTTTGTGTGATGAGCTCGATCATTTGTTCTGTGTCTTAATTTATCTATAATATGTTGTATTTAGAAATATATAAATATGTTTATCAGTTGTCTGGTTACCATAACACAAGTTCTGCTTAGCTTGGGATTCGATAACCATGTGTGAGATGTCCAATATTATTATTATAGTATGTAAAATTTTGTCCTCGGTGTGTTGGTTGAAATATCTTAAAAATTAAACATTACATACCTATATTTTCTGTTACATGTTTCTTTTATTCTTGTGTGTTTACATAAACATAAAATGTATAAGTAAACTTTCAGCTTACAGCAAAACACCCACACACACACACATATTGGTTTCAAAAACAATCAAAATATGTTTCTATACTACTTTTCTCTTTGTTGTGCCACATTGTCTCCTAGGCACTACCCAAAAAGCCTATGATTGACAGACACTAATAACAAATCACTATTTACCAATAACACTTAACTAAAGCTATTTCTATTTCAAATCTATACTTATAATAAATCTGTAGAAAAGAAAATTCTGTACATTGAAAATATCAAAAAAATAAATGGCGGGGGGTGTTACTAGACCGACACTGAACCAGAAAGTGTAAAAAAAAATATTTGTCTGTCTGTCTGTCTGTTTGTTCAGGTATCACGCAAAAACTACTGATTCGATTACGATGAAACTTGGTATAATTATTCTTTATTATCCTGGGCACCACACTGGGTAGTTTTTATCCCGGAAAAGAATAAACAATAAAAAACAAACTTAATTTTGCGGTTAAAAACTCATTGATAAGTTTCGTCATCCACGCGAACGAAGTCGCAGGCACAGCTAGTAATTACATAAAATTATAGAAATTGTATCTAAAATACGTAGAATATTTCGATTATATTGTATTGTAATTGTATAATTTCGACAAATACCTTTAAATCAATGTTAATCATAGTGTAGCCATTTATGTTAGCAGAGTATGTTAAATAATTCTCGTAATGATGTACCAATTAATTAGTATAAATAATCTACTAACATAATGTTTAGTTATTGAAACACGTGTTCCATTTATCCATACTTGAGATTATGAGTAGATTAGACTGTTTATTGTTAGAACATGCCTTCGAAGCAATAGATAAAGGGTTTCTAGTTACTGCTATTTTATTTTACCAGTAACAAAATTTAACATAGGAGGATGCCCACGAGGTAATTCAAATCATTTTTTGGACTATTTATCCTTCATAAGCCCAATGTGCATTTGGTGCATTGCAAAACATGGTGCATCTCCTGACCGGCCCGTCATGCACTACCACCTTCACTCTTCAAGACGCGATGAAGGTCAAGGACCGAATCATACAAGTAGCGACTTATTGGTCAAAAATAATAATCTAAGGGCCATAAACGAAAAAAAGAAGAAAACTATTTATCAGCCAGCAAATAAGTCATTAAAATTACTAGGAAAGAACAATGAACAAATTAATTCCCAGAGTTTTGCTCTGGCTGCTAGAATAATAATTACTAAGCTAATAAATTATTCAATAACGTAATTGAAAAAGTACGAGTTTTAACAAATTTAACATTTACTGCCAATTAATTAACTAACTTTGGAAAGGTTAGAGAAAAATGCAGATGCAAAATGTAAAATTTTTATTTTAACCGGCTGAATCTACAAAAGGGCGATTTTGAACACGCAGACAGTGAAACATAATTGAAAATAACGGCATCGAAACAACGACAAATAACTAGAACTTAATACCTAGTTAGTCCGGATAATTACCATCTTTTTAAACTATCGCGCTGCATGTTTATATCAGACTCTGCTTGCGACCACGGCCGGTGTAACGTGGTCGAAACGTCAAGTCCAAAAGGTATTTATGTATGTTTGCGACAATTCCCGTTACAATAATAATATTACTAATATGAAAACCTCTTTCAAGGGTCAACGCGACAAATCTCTTCAAAAAACCTTTTACCTTTTGCCAAACATATAAAGATCAAAACTCATTTTGAATGTATAATTATAAAGTAACGTTATAATTATAAAGTAACGTTATAATTAAAAGATTACGTTTTAATTTAACAAGATAGCACAGTCCAATATGTACGAAATTATAACCTGAGGTACCCTAAATAGAAGGACTTATTTCCGTCCGTTTACCCTTCGTTTAGGGCTGCTTAGGACGTGACTGCCTTCCATTTACACCCACCCTCACCTGGGCAGACACCCTTTATTCAGTTTGCAGATTCCATTCATGATGTTAGGCTTAATACGTAGTGGGAGATAGGCTATTTTTTATCTTGGACTTTCATAGATAAATATTGAACTATTTGTAATCGACTCATTTGACACAATTGTAATTAAATAATAAATAATAATAATAATTCCAGCCTGTAAACGTCCCACTGCTGGGCACAGGCCTCTTCCCATTGTAATTGAAACTTGAAAATTGTGTGTGAGAATTTACTTCTTCTTTGGGTGTCTACATTGCCGCCGATAATTTTTGAGGCGGCCTTTGAGAAAAGGGGAAACCTTTAAACTAGTCGAATAATTATAAAGAAAACAAAACTTTAGCTGTTTCTTAAAAACATCGGCTGTTCATTGTTTTAGTTCACGTGACACTAACATTTCTATGTGTAATGTTCTCTAACATACATAATTAGTACCCAAATTACATAACTAGAACCTTATAAATAGGTTGAATTATTTGATAAATTTAATATAGCTATGATTGTTAGCTAAATAATATTGTGAAATAGTTTTAGTCATTGACCATAACATTACAACGATTTGGTATTTAATTTAACAATACGATTATATTAAATTGCTGTTAATTTGAACTAGCTTATATGTAGTTAAAACAATACATTGTGAATTTAGGGAAGATAAGATAAAAAAAAAAAGAAAGTAAAGTATTACAGGATACTTTTTTGAGGTCAACACGAATGTAACTTATTGAAACATAGTTTATTTAGATTGTAATGTATAAAACACGTTTTCAATTCTACTTAAGTTTTAAAATATCAGGAACGTCCGGCAATGGAATCCGTTGGCAACAGTTTTTTTTACCTACTAATAATAACACGTAGGTACATAAATGTCAAACAGTCCTTCAAAAAGTCAAGTGCTGTTAACTTCTTGTAATAGGAAAACACACATCATCAATTACTTCCCCATATATCGTTGTATAGTGTATCTTTAACTGCCCCCGGGCCTATTTCCCCCTTTAATTGTGACAACACATTGCCGTGAATTGTGTGATATCGAGCAAACCGACCGTCTAGGCGGTACCTAGCCGGCGAAGCGTTATGCTATCGTTAACGAGGGGTCTCTTGTATGTATAGATGCATGTTAATGAATGTAAATAACTATATAAGTATTTCAATGAAAATGAAGAGTTTTAATAAAAGTATTGTTTGATGATGCAAAAATGAAATTAAAAATGGAGTATTGTGTTTCGACAATTTTTAAAATTAACCTTACGTTGCTATCTTCGGATAAACTTATACATACAAACACATGACAAACCGCCATATCGTATTAAATAATTCGTTGATTAGTTAAATCTTGACTCACCTTGGGTATACAGCATACTATGCGGACCGCGAAATGTCCATTCCTCTTTCCTCGTCTTAAACATTCATACAGCACTCACCTGTGAACAAAACATACGAAATTAATGAACTATGCTATCTTCACAAGTTACCAAAATCTTTACTTTAGACAGTATTTCTGCTTAGCTTGGTATCAGATGACCGTGTGTGAGTTGTCCCAAGATATTATATTATTTATTTTGTTACACAAAAGCATTAGATACACACATTTAATGTTTCTTAAATGACCTGATATGTTTATGTAGGTACTTCACCAAGCAAAGTTCGAAAATAAATCATTTTTATGACACTACATAGTTATCATTGTTTTATTGATTTACTATTTATATATTTTATAAAATATATAAATATATTTATATAAAAGTAATAAACTCTAAGCACTATAGATACCCTACTACCAAGCTATATAAAGATTTTGAAGTGCTCAGCATTCGACAACTTTTTATTAAAACTATTATATTAAGACAACATGCCTGCGAAAAGCGTACTAATATATCAAATCGAAGGCCACACGAGGTATATAAGGTCCCTGCCTGTAAAACTAGCTTCGCTCAGTGTTTTTCTTACTTCTTGGGTCCATTACTGTATAATCGCATAAACAAGATGAAGTCTCTAAATAATATGTCAAGATTTACTTGTGGTAGGGCATTGGATAAGTTTCTGTGTGGTTTGGGTTATAATCGGACTGAAAAATTATTTTATATATGTATTTAAAAAGTATTATTATTTAAATGCTATTTTAATAAAAAAACATTGAAACATAAACATATATGCATAATTATATATATACAAAATTATCATATCTAATATTTATTTAATTTTTAATAAAATAATATACACGTTTCATAAATATTAATAAGTATCATACATATATATATATGCCCATAAATCTTACACACATCCACTAAATTATCATTTTACAAATAAAAATTAAAAAAAGAAAAAAAAAAAAAAAAAAAACACCAAAACAAAAAAAAAACTAGGTATAATTAGATTATAATATTAATAAGAGAAAAAATACTACTTTCATAAATCATTATCTGAACGCCTTGCGTATACTACGTGTTTACGCAAAACTAGTCACCTCGAGTCGTTCATTGTACTTGGTCATAGATTTACAATCACTACAAAAAGTGTCTTTGCATTGAACGAACTAAGGTTGGTATTTACTCGGAGCGAGAATCTTACCTTGCCGTAACACAGTTGCGACTAGCACGGGAGGTAAAGAACGTTTTTCTTTGTATACCGCCAATTACAAAATTAAAAAGTATAACATGATTTATATTAATTTAAGGATGTTTAAGTTTCTATTAACTTTGTTTATTCATTTATAACTCTGTTTTTAAATTTTGTACATGTTACATGTTGTACATGTATTGATTTATAATAAGTTTGTCATACAACACAAACACATATGCTGTGTTATGATTAATTATTCTACCCTGTGTTGTATGTTTTGTTTAAGTTATTTTTTATTTCTTTTGTCAAAATTGGTATACTGTATTATTTTCCTGAGAAATAAATTCTATTCTATTCTATTCTATTCTATATTATTTGGCTACTGAAATATTCTGACAATGAGAAAAGACGATGCAATGTTATTTAAACAAGTAACTATCTCTCACTGCACCTTCCTTTGTTTTTCAAAGCTAATATTGTACATAGTTCTATCAAACACTTATTGAATAACTATGAAATAGCCTAATGCCTAGCATTACGAGATTCACTATAAAAGCTCCACCAGGAATTAATTAATTCGTATTAAATGTTAGTTAATACAACAAAACAAGTAAATTTGTCCGGATTGTTACATAGTTTACGTGAAACATAGCCCACTAAATTATTAACGGACTAGTCAAAATTCAACGCAGATTTTATAAAGCAAATATTACAATGAATGTTTCTGTTAAACGGAGTGCTGTAGTGATGTGAACGATATTGTAATTGCTATCGACATGTTGTTGGTGTTCATTTTCAGTTGGAGTTTTGTTAATGAAATAGTCTTTTATGATAATTCAATTAAAACTTTATTTAATTTTTGTGGTTGAGTTGTCATTTTGAACTGTTATTGCTATTGTCTGGATAATTTTATATACTAGCTTTATTTTTTGCTTACTGAAAATATCTATTCTACCACTTTTATCATATCCTGAAATGCTTTCTGAGCTTGAAATACTATCTTGCACTGGTTAAGTTATTCATATAAAAGGTATAGATCTCTACATTTTTTTAACGTTCTAAATAGCAGCTACGGACATCCAGCTACAAATTTTCAAGTGAGAAGTAATCAAGCCGTAATAATATTGACGGTAACAAAACAGCTGTCTTTCGGAAGTAAACAACAATCGACAAGACAAATTCCCGTGACTGCCCACGCTGGCGTGCACACAAACAAACAGGTGTTCCCGAGCCAAGTGGAACGCATAAATATCGCAAAACACAAAGTTATCGATGCCACTAAGCCGCCTTTATTGACTACGTTTCCCTTCACTAGTGAAACGGCTGAACAACTACACTGTTCATGGAATTGTGAACTTTATGCCTTTGGGATAGAGTTCTGTTTGTGTGTTGTAGATAATCAAGGATGTTCCGTTAGTGTTAGACAAACTTTGGTTTTGCAATAATGATAGCATGACAGCAACGATGTGTATGAAGTGCGTTTCATATAGTAAATCGATACGGGGCTTCGGCGCCGAATACAAACTGGTGTTAAGTACAGGGATCACTGATTTGTGTTGTTGAACATCCTGATTCTAAATGCTAACGAACTGTGGCTGCCGAATTTGTACAGAAAACTGTTCTATTCTGTTCTCAACAAATTTTAAACGTTATAGAGCCCCAAGGACTAAAACACTGAGAAAATGAATTTTAAAAAATTGGAATTATATTTTACAACGTTATTCTGCGTATTTTATTTTCTAGATCAGGGTAATTTGAATTTATATTTCATTGTTCTTTGTTATGTTACTAAAAAAATATTCCTACTTTTTTATACTAAAGATGACAAACGGTGCCTTATTGATATTGTGTAACGTGACTTACGCATACAATATTATATTTACAAGCTTAACTTCTTTTCAAGATAATGAAGTTTATAAATGTGTACAAGATAGCTCCAAAACAGAGTCATTAAGATAACAATCTTAGTTCGTTCGACGGCAATCTAAGTTTGCTCTACTCTTCATAAGGAAGGCAACCTCTGACAATTTCAAGTGACGCCGGGTGGTGAGCTATAGTAGGTTTACCGTTTTTGCTTGATAGCCTTCAAATCGATTGGTTTGAGTGAGGTAGTATGCTAAAAGGTTAGATGAAATCGATTATTAATTCTGCTTTTGAAACTTTCAGAACGTATTGTTTAAAGTAGATTTTTTCGAAACTACTCCGATTGAGTAGTGCTTTTCGGCTTATGTAAACAGTATTTATCAGAATAAGCTTCTAGGATTTAAATCATATACCCAGAATACGTGACATACATAGTACGTTGTACATACTCATGTCCAGAACGGTCAAAATAAAAACAACAAACAAAAAAAGATTTTTAAATAAATTAAACAAATTACCATCACAAAAATAATTTAAATAAAACTGTATTTAAATTCCAAATCACAAAAATTCACACCCATTTAATATTCATTTAAATAAATGAAGTTATAAATGAAAACACTAGGACCTCGCACCGGGTACAACAAACGTATGGTATAGATGATCAATCATTTGAATCACCCCGCGCGGAATACCTTAATCCAACATTTAATTTGTCTCTTTGTCTAGTCTTGTCACTTAGTCATTAATTTACATTAGAATATAACGTATTTGCTTGTATTTTGAATTTGCTTATCTTGTAAGATGGTTTTTCAATCGTTTGACAAAGTTTGCTGATCGTTGCTAAAGCATTGAAAAAAATTATATACATAACTTTGAAATTTAAAAAAAAAACTTTTTGGCTTAATTTAAAAAGTGTCACTTATTTCATGTTACCTTATGATAGTTTTAAGTTACGTCAAATTGGATTAAAAAAACTGCTTTACAACATAAAGATGGTCTCAATTTTCTTTAATGTGGTTCAGCATAAACGAAGACAGAAAAAACTTTGAAGAATCGTTCATCATTCGTTCAATGTTGTCACAGTAAACATAATAATTCTAACTTGTCGAAAAAAGTAAAAGAAGATATTCTCGAATGTTTTTCTAGACTTTAGAACTAAAGAGCTTGAGTTTGACTTTCCTAAGTGACTTTGTAACCTTTACAAAACAATGTCATTTTGCTTCAAAACTTTTAAAAAACTCTCAACGATTTGATTGATCTAATAAATCTGAAGAAACCGCGGTCTGAAAAAACTTTTACAACAAAAATGACGTGCACAGTTATAAGCGTGTTACGTACACGTTCATAATTAAAATACTATTTCTATAGACCTTCTCTTCTTATTCAAGTTCTAATTAAAACAATTGACAATAGTCGCAGGCACCAGACATGAGCAAAAAACAAACTTTAATAAAATTCCTATCCCATCCATTCGGACTCACAGAAAGAAGCCTCAAAAAATCGCATAACAAAATAAAATGAGCCAAGTTGGGACATATATTAAAAATCCCTACGAACCAGTAATTACAGGCTCGTCAGTCAGACATGTAAATACAGCCAAATACGACAATAGTAGTGTCGACAATTAGTCGTGTCTAGTCGAAGCCTTTCAACTTTAAGCTGTAGGCAGACGCCTGTGTCGCTACTTTTATTTCGACTATATCTATACGTACTGAAGGGCACTGGAAGCGTCGAGCTAAGTACGGTGCTACGGTAGGTGTAGAATGTTTAAGGTTTTTATGTTGGGTAATTTTGTTAAGTTTAAAATGTAATTTAACTAGTAAGACTATAGGTTGTTGTTAAATAAACGTGCTTGGATAAACAACATTTAAAACTTTAATATTCAATGAGTTAAATAATAGTATTGAAAATCTCATGAGTCCACAGAGTTTGTAAGAAATCTGCATTTTAGAATATTTTACTGAGTCAGAAATTATAATATGTGTTTCTGAAACTAATTTCTACTCCTAATAAACATTATGAAGAAATTATACTAATCAAGGAAAGTTTTGACCATAAAAACAAAATTGTGCTCAAATAAATCTGACAATGAAATAAATTATGATACCGTATCCAGATAATTCTTAATGCTCAGTAGCAGTCAGTTAGTGAATTCTTGGCATTACCCGTGTCACGAGTTGCGGGGCTTCCTCTGGACGCATTGTTCTTTATCTTCAACAGTCATTACCATTTTAAATGAAATATTATAACACATGCCTGAAAATACGTTGTGTTTTAAATATGCGAATTTAAACTTTTGGTTCCACGATTTTATATATTAAGATTTTATATACGATAGCAATACATTGTAAAAACATAATCCCTGATCTGTGTTTTGTACAACAAAATATACAGCAGAAAATCTCTTGTCAATGCTTTTTCTGCCAACAGTATTATTTATATTCATATTTTGTTCAAAATAACATTCTTAAACCAAAATAGGTGATCGATAACAAGGATAATTGTAACTAGAGTTAGTGTGCTTTAATAAAACAAATCCTTAAATAATTATTAATTTACAATCCAATACAAGACTTAATCCTTAAATCATGTTTTGTTATTGCACAATGCACAATCCAACTTAAAAGACAAACCAAAAAATGTATCGCGTGACAAAACATATTTCAAGAAAACGACACGCATTTCTAACTCACATTCGATAAAACCAATGCAAGCTGAAGCAGGAATCCTTCTAAACAAAAGTAGGTAATAACTTGAAAAGATACTGGGATATTCGCTCGTAACTGAAGTTTACAAAACATGCCCATCAGGAATGGTCCCGAAACAAATGTCGTCGGCAATTCTTTCTCACGGCGTACCCGGAGTGGAACATCACTGCCATCTTATGCATGGCCTGTGGGGTAAGACATGGTCGAAAGCGATACTATAAGAACATAGGAGATCTATATCCAAGGCTATACACAAAAATTAAAGTTGACTGCTATCCATTTTTTTTAATTAAGCTTTACCTTAATCAAACTTCAGTTCAAAAAGTATTATTTTTAAGAACAGAGAGGTATGAGGCTAGTACTAAATATACAACGACAACTTTTTGTGAAAACGTGAAGTTGAAATTTTGTATTTAATATTTAATGAACTACCCTTTCAAAATGAAGTATTCACCCAGTTCACTATTTCAGTCAAAATAACATCAACGAATAGACTGTAACTAAATGCCTACCCCGCTCCATCTCCCTACGCGTACCACACAAAAACTACCTCAAGTAAAAGTTGCTATTTTTCCCATCTTAAAGGCTTCTAATATCCAGCTCCCCGCCTCAGGCCGGTTGTCATTTGTCTGCTCCTCTGTAGGCAAACTTCGCTTCAATGTTTGAAAGCACTACATTATATCCGTCCTTCTTTATCGTCTTCGTCTTGTGAGATAGTGATGGGATGATAAGGTTTTGTTTTTGTCGATGTCCCGTCTTAAGATTAAAAGGTTTACGAAATATTTTTTTAGAGATTTAAGTACATAGAGTGTACGAATCTATTTACAAATCGTTTTATGGCGCTCGTATATTATACTAATTGTATGTGTAAATTAGGTTAACATATTATACACTGCATGTCATGCATGATTAATTTACAAAGAGTATTTTTCAATGAAATTAAAATTTACATTGTTACTAAGAAACATTATCCGCTTGAAAAATACACCACAATGATCAGCAATACACAAAAAAACCCAAAAAAAACTCCTAATTGGATGAAAAAAAAAGATAAATATATAAAACGATAGAACAGTTACAAAGCCGAAAATGTTTAATTAATATTTACTGGCCTTGGCTACACTTCAAAGGTGTCTACATTAAAATAATTCATTTCCCGTTATTAATGTGATCATTTTGGAAAAGCGGAAGCGGCTTAATAAGAAACTTTGAGTTACGTATACAAATTCGTATCTCATTAAAATTATAATCCATGCAAATTATTTGATATCAAATCGCTTATATACAACTTTCACAACACTAAAATAGGCTTTCTAAAGGGTAAGTAGGACGCAGAACTTTAAGAGTTTTGTTTCGGAAAAGCAGTTGGTTTTACAAGTCACGGTGAGAGTTAAGATCTGAAAACTCACTGCCTGTAATTTACAAACTGTCTTTGAGCTGAACTTGGTAGTTTAACATTTATTCAGTACCCAAAAATGTTATCAGATTACTTTTTTTTATATCTATATTATAGTTTTGTCTGAATATTGCAAATTGTCAATTTACAAAATTAGATTCAATAATTTATTTTACAATATCCTCTTCCTTTAGATTATCTATCGATACACCCGTCATGTGACATCGACATATCTTCATCGACAATCACACATGACTATCAGAGCTCAAGACTTGGCACTTCGTAACATGGCTTAGATTTCTTTTTAATACCACACATTTAAACTCTTTGTAGGAAGCACATGTCGTTGGTTAAACTTTATATCTACTCCATGTATTGTTATATTGAAGGTTTATGTTTAAGTGCTTTCGCTTAGTCCTGTAACTTTGTGCTGTATCGAGGTGTTCTGACTTTCAAGATGTATGGACTTTTTCTTTTTAATGATGTTCTTTTTGATGTATTGTTGTTGATATTTTCTTTGTATAGTGTCGTATGAGATAAATTACATACGAAAGTAAGTTGATAAGTATGTAGTCATCTAATTATTTATTGATATTTATTATCTTAAAAAATAAATCTGATCTTTGACAAATTCAAATTCAAATTCAAATTCAAATATTCTTTATTCAATATAGGCTACACAGTAGCACTTATCGAACGTCAAACACAAAATACAAAAACACAGACAGCACCCTAAGGGTCGGTTCATATCCGGCGGAAACGCACCGCGCACCATCGGCCGCGCAACGCCAGAACAAACAAACACGCAATGAGACATCCAACCCCCCACACCTGACGCGCTAACGCAACATCAGTTGAGTGTGAAAAGCCGAACGCCCCACCAGGCATCCGCCCGCCCCGGCGCCAAGCAACCGACAACACGCGACGCGCCCCCCGCCAGAAATGAACCGACCCTAAAACGCCCACCCTTCACCGCTTCCTAAGTGCTTTGGCTGAGGAGAAGAAACGGCGCAACAAACTCCCCAGCAACACGCTGTCTTTACAATTATACTGAACATCATTAAGGGACCGCGCCAAATAAACAAGTGTTTGAGGTACTATGAAGTTAAAAGTTCACTGATCTTAACCAAGGTCAACAGAACGACCAGTCACCGCAAGCAGCACCCGTTCACGAGTATGACGCAAGGGTCAGCCATCCCCTCCCTCGCCATATTAGAGGGAAGGAGGAGACCCGACCCAAAACGCCACCGCAGGCAGTGACAACTAAGGGAGCATGACGAGACTGTTGCCGGCTCAAACAAATATAAAGCAAAAAATAAAAAGGAAATCCTCAAACACTGATTTACTGCACTGTCCCTTATCACAATAATATGAGTGGATACATAATTAAATTCTATAATTAATAAAATTATACATTAAAAAAAAGAAGACGAACAAATACCGTTCATTGGACATAGGTACACTATACCTACATTTGTATAATCGTACTAAAAATAAAATAAAAATAGGTAACAAATGTTACATACGAAATGTATGCCTATCAACACAAAGATAAATCAGGTTGTTTAAAAAAAAAAAAATAATAATAATAATCCATACAGAACCGTCTTGTGTCTATCACGGCGACCAACTATGTTTATCATTTAAATAATCATTAATTGTGTAGTAAGCTTTTTCACATAGCTTATTTTTTATTGTGCATTTGAATGAGTTAAAGGGCAACTCTAACAAACTAATAGGAATTTTATTGTAAAAGCGAATACCAAGCCCCACAAATGAATTGTGTACCCTATGCAGCCGATGTGATGTAGAACATAACTTATGCCTATTTCTCGTATTTATACTATGGATGTCACTATTCTTGGCATACAAGTGAATATTTTGTCTTATAAATAATATATTTGCAAAAATGAATTGAGACGCTACAGTTAAAATACCTATCTCCTTAAATCGCTCCCTAAGAGTAACTCGAGAACCTAGCTGGTAAATGGATCTAACAGCTCGTTTTTGCAAAATAAAAATGGTTTCTAAATCCGCCGCTTTACCCCACAACAATATGCCATAGGACATGATGCTGTGGAAGTAGCTAAAGTAAACAAGACGAGCTGTGTCCACATCAGTGATCTGTCTTACCTTCCTAACGGCGTAAGCAGCGGAGCTAAGCTTACTCGCAAGGCACGAGATATGTGCCGACCATAGGAGTTTACTATCTAGCGTTATGCCTAAAAACACTGTTGATTCTACAGTCTCTAACACTTCATTATTAATAATTATATTAGGGCCAAGATTTTTTACGTTTGGCATAGAAAATTTCACGCATTTGGTCTTCTTCGCGTTTAAAACTAAGTTATTAGATGAGAACCAATGCGTAACCTTAACAAGTGCAGCATTTATCTCATTAAATTCGTGTCTATTCCTATCTACTTTAAAAATTAAAGAGGTATCATCTGCAAACAGCACGACGTCACAGATGCCTTTTAAAAAGAAGGGTAGGTCATTTATATAAACTAAGAACAAAAATGGACCTAATATTGACCCCTGGGGCACACCTAGCTTTACTGGTAGTCCGGTGGACCTATCACCATTGACATCAACGCATTGTAGTCGATCACATAAATAAGAGTTAATTAAATTAAGTGCTGTATTCCTAATTCCGTAATGCTCGAGTTTGCGAATTAGAGTACCATGATGAACGCAATCAAATGCTTTGGAAAGGTCACAGAACACCCCAATTGCGTTCTGCGAGCTCTCCCAGGCACTATAAACATGCTTTAGTAAAGCTACACCAGCGTCCGTAGTTGAACGTCCTTTAGTAAAACCGTATTGCTCGCTATGTAAGAGATGTTTCATATTAAAATGAATTAAAAGTTGTTTCAACATCAATTTCTCAAAAATTTTACTAAATGCGGGAAGGATCGATATTGGCCTAAAATTACAAATTTCGTTTTTATTACCTGATTTAAATAGAGGTATAACTTTACTACATTTCATAAGGTCAGGGAAGATACCTAAATCGACGCACTTATTAAAAATGATAGCTAGTGATGGGGCAACAATATTTATTATATTACTTAAAAGGTTTACAGAGATGCCCCAAAAGTCTTCGGTTTTCTTTTTATTGAGCGATTTAAAAGCATTTACTATATCTAAAGGAGTTACATGTTCAAAACTAAAAATATTATCACATACAGGCACAGTATTACGCAGAAGGTTTTCAGCCTCAGCTGCTGATGAATTTAAGGAGCTAGTTGTAGTTACAGGTATGTCAGTAAAGAAGTTATTAAAAATTTGTGCAATGTCGTGGGCTTTATTTACTAATTGATTGTTAAAAATAATCTCTAGTCCGTTTTCTTGTTTCTTAAGCTTACCAGTTTCTTGGTTGATAATGTTCCAGGTAGCTTTTATTTTATTCGAAGAATTTTTGATTTTATCGTTAATAAATTTTGACTTAGCCATAAAACAGACTTTTTTGAATAATTTTGAATAATTTCTTACATAAGTTACAAACGAAATATCAAAGTTATATTTTTTCATACCATAAAGCTCATAAAGTCTAGCTCTACTTTTGTAGATACCAGCAGTGGCCCATTGGTTAAAAGAGGCTGAAGTGCACTTGACATGTTTAGTTTTACACTTAAAAGTAGCTTCAAACTCATTTTTTACAACATCAAAAAGTGCTCCATAAATGTCATTAGGATTGTCGCATCCAAAAAATGATGGCTGTATTTTGGACTTGATGCTGTTTTTAAAACGAGTACACCGGTGCGCTGTGTATGGCCTACTAATAACCTTTTTAGGTTTATTTACAACTAAATGTGGAAAGCTTGCAAATTGACCACAATGATCAGAAGTAACATCTGTTAAAATAAACTTATTATTCGCTTCACTATTACAAAATATGTTATCTAAGCAAGTTGCAGAAGATGCTGTTATCCTAGTTGGTTCGCAAAACAGGTTATTCAAATTAAAAGACTTAAATAAATTAAGGAGTCTGATAGACATTGGCGTTGATTCTAATATATTTACATTGAAATCCCCACATACTATAATCCGCTTCTTACTACTTTTAATTTTAGAGAGTGAATCTTCCATTACTGATACAAATAAATTAAAGTCACTCAAAGGGGGTCTATACACACAAATTATAAGAAATTGCTCTAATTCAACACAAGACAGCTCAATAGTGCGCTCGATAGAAAGGTTCACAATATCAAGACGTTCTTTACATTTTAATTTGTTGGAAACAATAATAAGTGATCCTCCCCGAATGGCACTCTTTCTTACAAACGCACTTTGTATGGAATAAAACGAACTATTAAAAATCACTACCTCATGGGCTTTTAACCAGTGTTCGGTTAAACATAATAAATGAACACTATAATTTTCAATAAATAAACTTAACTCTAATTCCTTGCCGGAGAGACCTTGCATGTTTTGATGAACAACATTCAATTCATGCAGCCCTCCCGTTGTCCTATCTTGTAGTTTAAATTACAAGAAGTATATAAGCTGTTAGTACTATTACTAACATTATCAAAATCATAAGATACAAAATTAGTATCTTTATCTTGTAAATTAGTACATAAACTGTTAGTACTATTACTAACATTATCAAAAACCTTAGGTACAGCATAAGTACCGGTATCCTGTAAATTATATGCTAACAACTTAGCAATACGTCGCTTATTCATAGATGATATATACATATTGTACTGTGTGAGTCTAAATTTACTAATAAACTTATTTGTTTCAAAGTACAAAATTGAGCTATTGTGTAGATGTGTTATGTTATAAATTAACATATTTAAATTATAAATGTGCCTATTCTCTTCATGAGTTAAGCTACTAGAGTAAGGTAGGGCACAGAAAATAAATTTACAATCATATCTTACACTTAAGTGTAACATTAAATCTACACAATTTATAATATCTGTTCTACTCACAGCCAGACCATCACCATACAATAATATGCTTGTTGAGCCGGAGTTAAGCTCAGTCGAGGCAATATGACTTGTTAATTTATTTAAACTAGCACCAGGCAAACAAGTATTTAATACACACTGCTGGGAAAAAGAACTAATTAAACTACCAAAACCTTGACCTAGTTTATCTGAATAGATGTAGGTACCTATTTTATTTACTACACATGTATTTGAACTTTGCAAAGTATTAGATTCTAAAACAGGTTCAGGAAGCACAGGAAGTAGAGGTTCAACACTCTGAGTATTGGCAGGAGGTGGCGAGCAAGAACAGGTACAGCACAGATTGTTGGTCAGGGACTCATATCTTTCTGCATTGTACCTGACTAAGTCAACTAACTCACCGGCCTCCACCATGCGTTCACTAAGATCTTTCTGGGACGCTTGATATTTGTTGAAAATATCCTTCAGAGTATTTTCCCTCGATTCAAGCTGCTCCTGAAGTAAAGCTGTATCCTGATCATACTTTAACCTACCCTGAATTAATTCCCTATTCAAGTCCTGCAGATGACTTGTTAAATATAGATGTTTTTTCCTAAGAGAATTATTTACCTTATTAATATTCTGAAATCTTTGACATTTTTTATACTTTCTGATAGTTTTATTTAATTTAATATATTTTTTAAGTTTATTATGACTATTAAAAATGGGATATACAGCACTAGAATCATCTCCTGTCAAGTCAATAGTAACAGTATTCCTATCACTAACAAATGCAGATCCACTATCAACCAACTCATTATAAAGGCTACAGGTGGTCGCAGCCTGCTCCTGAACTTTGACTACTTTGAGTGAGGTAATGGTCTTATGTGCCTCACTTAATTCAAATTCAAGTTGTGATATCCGATCTAAGGCCTGCTCATGAGTGCCTATACACTGTTGGAACTCTGAAACTATTTGACGGAGGTTACAATGTTCATTAAGGATCTCTGTGTGAGAAACATGCAATTCTGATAGCTCAATCTTTAAGCTAGTGTTCTTATCAATAATTTTCTTCACTTCTAATTCACTATCATCTCTTTCCCTTAGCAGCGCATCACAAAGGTTCTTGGCCGACTCCAACTCCTTCAGCGTAGCCCTCAGTTTCTCCTCCATGGATGCAGCTCTGCGGGTCTGCATATTCATTAGCAGACCTCAGATGCTCCTGAAAGTTATTAAAAGGGAGTTAAGTGTAAGGGAAGAACTTTAGAGAAATGGGAGTGACAGTTAAGATTAGTTGGGAAAAGAAGAACTAAATGGATAAGATTGAAATAATTTACCAATTACTATAACAGTTAAATAGAAATTAATGAAAAGCAGTAGATTTATGGAAAAAACTATGCACACTTAACTATTAAAATTATTAATCATAAGAGGGTAAATCAATGTAAGTAGGTACTGGATTTTAATACTCTTGGTTTCTTACTTAACTATGAGAGAGTATCAATATTGAACTACGGTGAGGAATAACAATTAAATAAATGAAGTTAATGTTGTTTAAGCATAACAGTCGAACGTTAATAAGTTTGCAAAAATAATTTTGTACTTTGTTCAGTCTGTCAAACGGACCTTTTATAAATCTGTTTGGAAATAAAATAATATGCAACCAGCACAATAGTCTCTAGAATAACCTATATTTGATTATTAGAATACTGATATTATTTAGATAAAACAAAATACTCATCTGGTTTATGTGATGATTTCAAATCCGATCCGTTGCGATGACAGCCGGTAGATTTTTTCACTGTTTTACTGGTATTTCGTAGAAAAAGCTTTCACTAGGACAATTTTTATAACAGTACTATATGTGACTAATTACTTAAACTATAATTAATATAAGATTAACAATAATTAAGAATTTAAATTGATTAAAATTACGAGACACGGTTTTTGACACAACCGGTCGTCAGTGTTCTGTATCTGTAATGTAATCTCTATGTAACAAGAGTAACTAGCAAAGGTAAATCACAAAATAAATCTCAGGCTAAAAAGAAAAGGCTACCTCTTTAGATTTACTTACAAAGTTATATTAGTTTCTATCCTAACACCCTCTTAGGCTACCCATCACGAAGAAAATCAAATAAAATAGTGTGAATTTTAAAATCGTCCACAAAAAAGTGTCGCCAAGGGCGCCACGAGGGGTTCTGCCCGCAAAAACAATAAACTGTCATAAATCAGACGGAAAGTTTAATATACCCCCACTTCGTAAGTTCTCCTACTTTTGTACTAGCCATGTAGCATTCGCCAGTGCGGGTTTTGTTATTGCGGAGAATTTTAAACTTTGTTTTGATATATAACTGTGTAATGTAAATAAATGAGTGATTTTAAAGATTATTTATGAAGGAGTTCGGA
The DNA here is from genome assembly GCA_905475315.1 of Autographa pulchrina. Taxonomy (NCBI): domain Eukaryota; kingdom Metazoa; phylum Arthropoda; class Insecta; order Lepidoptera; family Noctuidae; genus Autographa; species Autographa pulchrina. Next base: position 10,911,687 of record FR997771.1, on the reverse strand, counting down.
TGTAGTCTTTGGTGTTGTCTGGATTGTTTACAGAATTTTCCTTGCCTGGCTTACGTGAGTTGGAACTTTACGGTGGATGTATAATTTATTGGGAAACATTTTGTGGAATTTGAAACCTGTAAAACTTTTACGTGTTCTAACTTCGTTTTTAGTTATCTAGGTTTTTAGATTTGTTTTTACCGTTGTATCTATTGAGTTTATAGACAATCGAAAAAAAAAACATCTCTGTAAAATTTACTATTTATTTGAGTGATTATCCGAATAAGGTTAATAAAAATTCAAACAAAATAAACTACTTTTAGCAAAACGCGAAGAACTTAAAACCACGCAACAAACTTCCAAAAAAATAATCTTTTATTCCACATGCAACGACCAGTTGAAAATGTGTTGGCTGAGTAAAAAAATAATAATTTAGCTGAAGTAGAATTTTGTAGAAAGCAAGAGGAAGGCTTCCTTACTCAACGACTCTCCTGTGGGAACGTCGCGCTAACAAGAACGTCTTAGCGCTTGCCACGACAAATTTAAGTAGGAAATTTTCTTTTCTGACGATTAAGGAAATGTGGAAACAAACATAAACATGCTGTAAAGTTCTTAAGTGTTTTATCTCACAAATTTTCATGCTAAACAGCCAACGTAATGGCAGCACCGAAGTTTGGTACAAGGCTTCCCAGAAACTAGTTACGGAATAACGGAACCTCGCGTAATTTTTCAAGAGACATTGTTATGAGGCTTCCAGTTTACTTACATGTTAGCTATATAATTTTGAATTAGCAAATAGTTACAGTGACAACTTATAGTATGTACGGTAGAGTTTTTAGTAGTATGGGCAATAAATACTAATTCAGGAGCATCATTTTTTGTTTGTGCATGTAGGAAAGAAATTTAACCGAGTTCACGATTTAGGTGAGAACTTTTAAATAAAATGTAGCTCAAAACTTTTATATTATTGTGACATACTAAAGCAGTGTTAAAAATGTAATATTGGGAACCACGACCTCGTTTACTAATACTCAACATCCAAAACACGTGTTCCAGTAAAATACAAACAAACCCTATCCGATGTGACACATACACTCATATCAAGTAAGAACCCAGAATGGAGAAAAAAATATTCCTCTCCGAAACATACAAAAAGTCAACGCGTCTTTAAATATTTATGACAAAGGTGCTTAGGAAATCTTTCGTTGTACAAAAGCCATATTGATTTTGCTTGTTATGTCCCAATGCATAATGCGAACTCCTGAATATTGTATGGTCCGTGGAGTGTGAACGCCATGTCGATGCCAAGGCACTTTGGCTTAGTGCTTTTTTTTTTGTTTTAGCAGCTAATAAACATGCTGACGACCCTGTTGGTGAAACAAATGAATAGCGTGGTCTGTGTCGTTCGTACAAATTGATTTTGTGTTAAATGCCGCGATCCTTCCTTATTCTTTTGTTGCTTACATGTTGTACTAGTCCATTGACGTGCAAAATAACAGAAAAGTTTTCATCTGTCGTCGTTAGCAACTTTTCTTTGCACCTCATTTTCAGGATAAAATATGTATGTCTTATGTAAAAAATCCAATTCATCAATTATTGCTTAAAAAGGGTAATAAATAAAGGGTTAACAAAAATCCAATTCATTACTCGGCTGTTCCTTTAAACGAAGGCTTAGCTTTGACCGGGAAATTCGATGGATGTATTCAGAGCGAGTACTTGGCATCCCAGTACGATTCGATCCGTTCCCCTGACGCACTACCATAAATTTTCGTCGTAGGCTTCATGCCGCCTGAAGACTTTGATTTCCCGAGTGGGCTGAGACACAAGTTTTTAAATTGGATTACATATTTTTAGCTGACCTTGACCTTTTTTGGTAACGAGGTCAGAATTTAATCCCTTCATTTATGTGTTTAGGCTTTCTAACTCCTTTTATAACAAAAGGCTGTTTTTCTTTGTCATTAACTCTTCCACATTGCTTTTTTATCTGTTTTAAAAACTTTTGCCTATCGACATACAGTTTTATGTTATTTCGAATTGGTACAGTTTGTGAAAATGCCCACGGCACTATATCTACTTGTCGTTAACCCAGTTTTTTTCCAAAGGAAAATTCGGAAGCTTTTTCGAAAATCGAATTTTTAAAGCTCCGGCAGGCCCTGGGCCACATTCTTTGAAGGACATACTAAAAAATATATTTTTCTCAAGCCTAGTTTATTTATCAGTACGTATTATGACAAAACAGTATCGAATATACAATTTTTTTTTTTGAACAAATTATCTAGCACTATTAAAACCTTTTGTTCATTAGTTCATATTTCCGTAAAATAAACATATAAGAAATACACTAAGACCCTGAAAATCGATGATAACATGTCTTTGGTGGATAGTACTAAACTTAGCATAGCAACAAAAGTATTTACAAACTAAAATCTTAACTAAAGTAAGTTCTAAACATTAAGAACGTAAACGTATTGTTTGTGTATTTGTATGTATTTATATGTATGTTTTATAATTTGTAGTTTTATAAATTGAGTCGCACACTCTGACTGCCAATATTAACGACTTCTCCCTTCGCGGGTCTGCTGGCAGAAATTTCTATAGAAATAAGCAGCACCTTTGTACATCAGTTTTAAATATGTAATATTATTTGTTAATGTGTTGTGTGTACATAAATGATTAAATAAATAAATAAATAAATAAGAATGCACGCAGAGTACTCTCAACTTCAGCACACATCTTACAGATAAAGTAAGTACTGATGCTCCCGAAGCAACGAGCACTTATACTTGAAATGTTATCCTTATTTATACACAAGGTTACATTTGACTAACTGCAACCATCTCAGCAGTTAATCAACGCGTCTAAATGTTAACTCAAGACTTGTTAAACTTAATTAGAAAGTTGAAAACGTTTGTGAAGACGATGTAGACTAACTTTTTGGGAAGCGTGCGCCCGTTTCGCCGCGTGACGTAACAGAAAAAAATGAATGCCGAAAATTCAACATGGAAGCAAGACTATCTATATCGACAGTATTTAGAAAATAAGATTTACGTGAGAAAGAGTGATAGGTCTAGTTAATCAGACACTAATTAGGGGATTGTCTGTACCCAAATCTGCTATTAATAGAATAGAATAGAATAGAATAGAAAATAATTAAGACTATTCAATCAGTTTGTACCCTAATCCGACTGGTACATCTGCTCATTAGTATTTGTTAACCCCAAAATGCATAATATATGTTCCAGTTATACCTAAATAAACATCTTTAGGTGGAAGTTTAAAAGTCTCAAGCTTTTAAGTCGATAAAAATTTCAAGAGTTTTGCTGAATAACGTCACTAATATAAACGGTTCAGATGTCTAGACTAACTCCAGCAGTTTTATTCGCCCTTTATCTTAAGCAAGTAATAGCTGATGTAAACATGTTTGTCTACAAACTTAAGGTAAAAACTACTCAACGTACTCTACTTGAAAAGTCCAGGCAAACTTGAGTTTTAGTAACGTTACATAGTTTATGTTGGCATAACATGTTTACATTTAAACTTTAATTTGTATAAGCTTATTTAATTGTTCAACATGTGAAACGCATGTCTAAGTAGATTTAGCAATTTAATTAGTATGTTATTTCTGTATGCTAGCGCCATTTTAGGAGGTCTGTGTTGTTTTGACTAACAAGACGTAATTTAATGTGTACATAATATTCAAGAGCTATTTATTAATTAAGACGTCGCGATTGGCAGTGGTTAAAATTTGGCTTTAAGATCGTCTAGGTACAGTTTTGATGGTAAAGTAATAATGTTTGATCTGAAAAGTTTATACCTTTCATGGCTGCAAACCACGAGGCATGACTTAAAAAATAAACTCCCTTTTTTAACATTTTAACCAATTCTTGAAAATGATTTATAAGGAGTTACAAGAATTCCTTAGAACACTGTTTCCCCATCACCTGTCCCCAAACCCATTTTGGGAAACACAATAAATTTGTCACTACCATTTGACGTCACACGTCGTCAACGTCAATTCGTTGCACGTCACTTGTCAGTGAGCCTAAAACAACAACATGGTTGATAGAAGCACACCGACATCCGCTTCCGGCAACCGCACAAGACGAATAGGACATAGATTAAAAAGATACTGACGACCTTGAGTTTTGAACCTACTTGATTTAAATACAATTAATTTTGCATTTGACACATTTCTATTTAACAAGCTGGTAGATAATATTAACAATGAAATAATTTAGTGATTTCCATGATCTAAAAAATTATGAATGTATAAACAAAAGACTGCAGATTTTCAATAAATATAAAATAATTTAACATCATAAAATTAAGCGATAATAACCATCGTTATTTTCAGGTTAAATCGTATACAACTGGGCCGATCAAAATACGGATAGTCCTAAAGGCTGCACATAACATTATACGATTTAAATTTAAATGCTATTATGATAATCATTATATATTGGCCTACTTCCAGTTGCACATCACCCGCCCGTTTAAGACTAATACGTATAATCCAGCAGGTAATCTAGCATTGTAATTAATGCGTATTAATCGAATGCCAGCCTGCACGCGTCACCGCTAATGAATTCATTAATAACGCTTGCGTTTATCGAAAATAGCTGTGTACGCGGTATGTTAATACATGTAGAAATATGTTTAGGGGACCGGATCGTCTTTTTGTGATGGGAATAATTAATATGCCATATATCAAGATCGATTTCCTTCCCGTGTATGAAAATTCCTTTGCTCTGCACAGCGAAAAATACAGGTAGGTGAAAAGTGATTGTAATAAAAATCTGAACTTAATATTTGTTTGTGTTTGTGCTACACGAATTTATCGAACCATATTTATATCCTAATTAAGTGCGACATCAATATTTTAACAGTTGTCAGACTTACGACCTCCTGACATTCGAATACCGATGCTTATCTGCTTCCAAGGATCGATGACGAAGCGTCTCGATACTATGCATAAAATGTTTAGCCAACTGACCGCACTAAGCCCAGTTTAACCTTGCCAGATGATTAATCTGCGCAGTAGAAACCCAATTAGCCACAAGCTAATAACATTACTTCCACTAAATACAATATTGCATGTTACATCAGCCTACCTATTCGATTATCAAAATTCAAATCAGATCTGTTAACTAAATCAAAACATCGAACGATTTGCCACAGAATAAAAATATATTTAGTCAAAACAAGTAGGTAAACAGAAAACAACAAAAAGAGCACAGATTATTGAATCGAGTCGCCCCTCTGCATCGACTGGCGGTCACGTATGTCGCGCGGTGTACGTTAATGTGTCGTACGTGCGCGGCCTGCCTAATGTCCGCTTATAAAACGTGTAGTCGCGTTGCAGTCGCGCGATTTTATTCTCCTTTTGATTGTGTCGACGTGCGTACACCAACACGTGTGTGGCGGGATTTTCGTTACGTTTTCATTTATTTGGTAGTAGGATAGTCTGGTTGTGTATTTTATTTGAATGGCTGGAGAAATAGAAAATATCAAAATTAATTTATTACCAAAACATGTTAAGCAGAAAGTTATACGATGCTATTAGGCATGTCATGGGACTAAGTCCAGAAATGGAAGCCTACCTGATCTTTGGCTTATACAAGTTTTAGCAGAATACAACTTCAAATGTTATCTTTGTCGAAAGATCCAATTTCCTGTCTAAAATGTGTATGGATACTATTTACAAAATTATACTTAATATTACTTTACTAACATTTTATAAAATAGCTATTGTTACTGTCAGAGTTAGGGTTCAACCCTTACTTCGACAATAAAAGTAGTAACTTCAAAACTTTTCACCACTAATTTCATTGCCTCTAAAACAAACTAAACGCAAATTGAGACATAACTTCCAAGAATAAAAATCTCGTATTTCCGCCGACATGACAGCAGATGATTTATTATACGAACGATAAAGCCGGCATCGGTCGCCATCTTGAATATTCGAGAATTTAAATATTGCTCCTTGGAGCCAGATTGACAGTAATATTTTTCCTCTTTAGTGAGTAACGTCACTATTTCATAGAAAATATTGTATGACCTTGTGTGATTTAGATGGTTACAAATATTTGGTGAAGCTTGTGTTTTATGATCGTCTACTAAAAGAGTTGCGTTAAAATTTATGAACAGCTATGGATGGAGGCTTGATTTCAATAGTGACCGTTCGTTTAATTTTAGATATCGAAACATCCAAAGACTTTTAGAAAAAATATTCATCTGTGGTACTACGCGAGAGTAAAATTTGAACTGTCAACACAACGGGACTAAAATATTTTTAAATGTTGCATTTACTAAAATGTTGAAATAAAATCTACAATATTTTTCATTTAGCATACTCTCATCTATGTATTTCCAAAGCTTTTCTGTTTAAACTTTTCATTTTAATACTCGCTACCCTGTAAATACACATGCTATTGAAACCGATTACATAGAAGTCCCTTTTTGTATGAATATGCTTTGAAAGGAATTGATAGCAATGATTGATTGGCATAGAGTCCCCTTGCATGTAGGGCCTAGTTGAGGGAGTTTAACATTTAGAATGACGTAAAATATGGGACCAAGCGTCATGTTATGGATGATGAAAAGCCTTCCTTAGGTTGAGGAAATAATAATGGTCATTATAATTAATACAGATTCAAAACCTTAGACATTTGATATAGATAAAGCAAATAGGAAAATATTATGCTAAGAAGATGGCAGGCTAGATAAAGATATCCATGAATTTCAAATCGGGACAATGCTCGGAATCCAAGTGAGATTACCCATACAATTATCTTAAGTAGAAACTATAAAAACAAGTCCAATGAAAAATAAACTATACAAATAAACGATCGGTAATTAAACCTTTGTAATCGACCAAGAAAGTACACGAGCCACAGTCATCCATAACATGACAAAAAATACACAACAAAACATTATAACAACCCTAATCTGACAAACCAAGTTTGAGTTTTAATTCGAGCACATAGAACTTAAATTCTATTGAAAAGGAATTTATACTTTCGACGTTTTGGACACAAAGCCTTCCTGCCAAGTGTCAAACGTTCACTATTATGACGCGATAGAGAAATATCGGCAAGTTAGACACGCTCCATCGAGTCTTTTTAACTTAAGATGCCTACAAAATTTGTTTGGTTCATTATTTGCTTTGAGTTGACTTAGTGAGCTTTTTCTGTTGTAATGGATGGCATTTTGGGTTCCTATTTAAATAGCTCTATTTATCCAACGACATACATTTAATCCTTTGATTCTCTTATATGATATTTGTTTGACCAACATTTATGAAGTACTGATTAATTATTTCTATGAAAAAGAACAGATTATGAACTAACACTGATTCTTAGCATGCATGAATTTCCAAGGACAACGATATTTTTCACCAAGTCATACATGACTTGTTTACCCATTAAAACGCTTGACTAGGATTTTCAGCACTATGACAAAAAATACCCAAAGTAATTCTTCAAACTGCTTACATTTACATCCCAGTAATTTTTTTGTAAACTTGAGTACAGGCAGGACAATTTTACTTCTTTTTTCTGTCTAGAACCTTATAGTCACGCCATCTAAAAAGGGCTACAAAAAACAATTGAAGTTAATTCAAAAGTTAAACGAGCTCAAAAGTAGTTGAAGTTAAGTTATGGTTTCTATCTCTCTCAACCAACACAGCAAAATGTTATGATACTCTATGTCTTGATTAAAATAATGCATAAACAAGTTTGTCCTCAAAGTCAAGGTCACAAAGGGGTTCACAAGGAAAATATTAACACTTAACATTCAATTATAAATTCCTTGTTTCCCTTCGCAAATTAAATTAAGATTTGTCACTGCGATGTTTTGGGGTTCCAAGGATTCGCAGTTCTTCCAGAATTCTGTTGACTAGCACTGATCTTTATTAGGTTTACGGAAAACGAGGGGTCCGTAGAATAAATTCGGCGCGACAGGGGTGGACTGTCAACAGGGGTATACTGTACCATTCATTGTCCCCTTTGATGACGTTAGTTCATGTCCGATGCACAAAGTCACCGCTTGTTGATGTATTGTCACTTTTAGAGAATTCTGTAAACCAGTCATGTTGTGTTTTTGTATTTGGATCAATTTGTGTGTTTGCGCTACTAACGAATTTTCTGATTTAATTGAATTTGGAAATGGTTAGATTTTAGCATGTGAGAATCAAATCTGATCAGTTTCTGATTAAATAATTTTGTTTCTTAATTATCTTTGAATCCGTATATCAGTAGAAACGGTTAGAATAGGGTCCAAGAAACTTTTCTCTAATGTTGAAGACAATATTTCTAAGACAACAGACATGCATCCTTCCTGTGAAGCTACCCTTGCTTTCGCTATTGTCACTTCAATTCATACAAAACAAAGTTACAACAAAACTTCTAAAGCGAATCTTAATATCTAAAAACGGAACAAAAGAAATTTTCATATATTAAATCCGGTCGTGTGTGTTGAGAACAATAGGCAACTCGAAGCCAGAGATAAATCATCTGCCGTCGCCATGGGAACGACAATTGGGGGACAAAATTAGAAATAAATTCCTTTCGATATGCCGAGGGCTGCTCTTAACCGTGTTATTGGTGTATTTGAACTTGAATGTAGAGTGTCAGGTGTGAAAAATGATTTTGGTTTACGCTTGATCAGTTTGTACGCCCATTTCACTTGTGGGGTAAACCAAGAGCCGTTGTCTGATGTTATAAGGGTTAAAATCTTGATATGGTAATTCAAAAGACAAATTATGCTTTATTTGTTTTGAATTGACTAATTATGAATTATGAGATTTTCGTTATAAGTAACACGCCAATTAAACCACATGCAATTGTATTAGTAATTTGATGCATTTTCTTATGTATATTGTGTACAATAAAGAGTTAAAGAATCAATTTGATAACATCAAAATATGAATATCCTAAAACCTCAATACAAGAACACTAACCGAAATCAATCAACGAACTAGCAAGAGTATTTACAAAAACAGAAAACACCGTTTAAATGAAACTGGCAAAAGAAACACGTAAGGAATCCTCAATTTTTGGCGCAAAAGTGGAAAAAACCTCAGCACTTGATGGATTGCCTGTTACTTATTAGTTAGTGAGCTTAGACACCCAGCTAACGTTTTGGTTCGAGATGTTTCCGAGTTTTTAAATCCTTTCATGGATATTGCAGAATGTTATTTTTATTTGTGTTCTTGGAAGGCCAAATAAAATATGTAGATTTAGATTTCATATTATTACGTGTCAATTAATAGTTTAGGAAAATAATTTTACTATGTTTTAGTGTAATATTTTTACTGATGTAATATAAATCAATATAATATCGAAAAAATTAAATCTAGAGAACCTAACACACTACATAATAATAATATATGATTTTACAATTATTTTGATGTTTAGTGTTGCGCAACTCTTTAGGCGTTGAATTAAAATATTTGTTTGGAGGCTGATGTAGATAGGATAAACTAGTACAATAGCTACTATAGACTAGTACCTAATCGTATATTTGAGGTTTATTATGAATTAGTTTTCAGTTTTGACCTACATCAATATGCAGCATTGAAATGATGAATTACGTTAAATTGACAGTCACCATGACATGTAACGAAAATTTTAAAAGTATGTAAACTTCACGTAAATAGGCAACATTCTGTAAGGATAAAACAAACAAGAATTTTCTTATCCCGTCAGTGTTGGTTATAAATGATCGCTGGCAACCCTTCGCGGGTGTTAAAGCTTTTCAAACCCTTGTTTTGGCAGCTTTTCTGGTTTTTCCCTTAACGAAAACGTACTTCGGGTAATATGCGGTATCTTGAAACCTTGAGTAATTGTATGCGTACAAAGCCGTATGATACGAATTCTCGGAAAAAACTAGGAAAAATATCAGATATTGGATTATTACAATGTGTTACAGAACAAACATTGAAAATGAAATTATTGTTATTAGATTTTGATATTTAGTGTGTATAGTAATCTCATTCTATTTCGGTTCTTTATGTGTGGTCTTTATTTGCCTGTTTCACTCAATTTCATTCCTTATATCTTTTCTGAGTCAAACCGACATTATCGCAGCAACGAAATAATCTCGTTTCAACCCAAAATATAGGTCACGGAGCGGGCATTCTTAAAAAATATGTCACGAAATAAAATACTGGACAAAATATTGCATAGGTGAGTGTAAAAATAATGGTAAAAAAGCTCATATAGGCGTGCGATTGCCCGCAGCGTCGCTGTCGCGTTGTCGCCCTGACATGCGATACGACGCAGTGTCGCGTCGCCTTGCCGCGCGACATCGCGCCCAGGGCGAAACATCGCTACTTTTTTGTATGCACAAAATTTAGATTAGCGCATATCGAAACCAGTATTTTTTTCATTTGTTGCGGTTTTTATGTTTTTTTAGACGGTTCTCGGAATAAGAATTAGTCGCTTTGTTAATTGGACGATTACTTTTAGGGTGATCTCGATTGGTCGTAAGGTTGTCTTCAGGACTGATCGTAGGTTTAAAATAAGAAGAAAATATAGACAGTAAATAGGATAAAATATGTATTAACGATGGCTTATATGTTGTCTGAAAATACCAAAGAAAATTGAACGGTTTTCTGATAGCTTTACACGCATCTCTATATTAAAGGTGAGGAAGAGGAATATGATACCTATCCATCAGCTCCGTACAAGACAAACAATACAAACACAAAACATAAAAACATGACGTCATCGATCAACCTACGAACACACGTTCGCATTATTCATAATTTGTCGCGCGTTTTCACCGGCGGAACCCTAAAACTATAAATTGCAGCGGGCGCGCGATCAATCACCGGGTTCCGTAGTACAGTTAGTAAATTAAGTCCGGTTTTGAATTAGCGACCGCCTGGGCGCTAACTTAGTTACGGTATTACATAATTATGCTGAGCTAATGTAATTTAATGTGGATGTTCATAAAACTCAGTATTTTTTTTATTAGAATCATAATTACAATAATACTATTATTTTGTAACCCTTTACTATTAAAACCGGAAAGTAATTAATTTATACACTTCTAGTTTTGGTTGTTCAAAACGATGCATATAATTATCATTAGTAGCTTAGGGTTATATTTCCGGTTAATAAAATGTTGCTAAAATATGACAAAACTTAACCACTTCAGAATTTGACTGCTCATAATTTACATAACAATTGTTAACAACAATAAGTCAGTAACATCATCAAGAACATTAACCGAACCAAACTCAATAGGAACATCCAACATTAACATAAAGAACACAGTACCTCCATCCACATCCATCAAGTAAGAAAATCACAAAGCACGTACATACCTGAAAAGTAAAAAGACAAGCATTAGCAACATAACAAATGCACTAACCTACGTGAGGAAGATACGGCGAACAGGAACACGGCACACAAAAAGAAAAAGCATAAATTACGTTAAAACGCACAAAAAGGAGAATCGCTTAAAGGGAGGCACTAGTTAAAATATTGTGCGTTTATTTTCCTGCAATGCGACTAAAATAACAATTAAAACTATTACTTAAATAACTATCTAGTTTAAGTACTGAACTAACTTACTACTGTTTGCAATAAAATTGTGTCTACTTTTGTTCTCTTTTCTATATGGGTTGCTACTTGAAGCTAAACTTGTACATTTTGTCTATCAGATATAGACTAATCGATTTTGCCTACGAAATATATAAATTGAGGCCTATTTGGGTCTTCTCACGTAGGGGTTAAGAAATATTCATTTAATATCAATAATATAAACAAAACATGTAATTTATTTGGTGAGTTTTTGCTTGAAAATAATTAAGAAAAATAAACCAAAAGTCGTACAGTGAACAGACAGCCTACACTCATTAATTGTCGTTCATTTAGGTACGTGTACTTTGTTCCGAACACTCTCGTTTGTTTTTCTACATGATTTGCCGAACTACTTTCCCAAATTATTGTTGTACGGACTAATGTACTAGTTTCTCAGAGAGTGGCTATAAACATATCTAGAAATATTTCTCGGTATGTATATTTACTTAAGTATTATATTAGTGTGTGTATAACAAGGTGCGATAAACGTACGGTAGTTTTAACGATAGTTACTGTTGTTAATCGAACTCAATTAGTTTTACAAGGTGAGTGACAATTACCGCACGTCTGCAGACAGCCTTAGAAGCATTTTATAGAAAACAATACATTTTGTATAAAATAAATAAATTAATTTCATCTTTATTTGTAACAAAAGTTATGAAATAAATTAGAGAATGATCCAAAAAAAGAGCAATATATTTGATCCTTGTATTTAATGTATTGCTATATGTCTGGTCTGGATTTTTTGTAAAGTTAATTTACTAGAAATAAATTTTAGTGTGAAATCATTTATTTATTATTTATTAAATTTGGGAAAGCAAACAGCATAAACAATTCTGTATGATACTAAAACTTAACAAATATACTACCCACAACATTTTCTGTGTGTTACACAAGTCTAATCTATGAATTGGTACTTAAATTGAGTTTAAGTAAATTCATCGATAGATAACTTAGAACTTCGATGTATATCGTTTAACCATAATTTTTGATCTGTAACTCGCCCCATAGACTAACCCTTAAGTAAACACACACCGGAACATCGATAAACAGAAATACAATTACAATAATAATTTTTGAATGAATAGAATCCATCACACTACAGGGTGTAACGGACCACTAGAGCCAGAAGTGTGCAATCAAAAGGCGATGTTTGCGCATGAGGCGTCCTCACGACCAATTAGCGTCGACATTGCGCCACATAAATTGTATCAAACAGCTCGGTTCCTAGCCGTGCCAGTCCTGGATCTAGGATTGCTAGATAGAAGACGGAAAATACCAAACTTGACAAAGATAAACAATGTAGCATCAGTAATAATATCAAGACCAAAATAAATGCTTCCAAAAACTGACACTTTAGATTTTTTCCATAATGTTCTTTGGATATGGATACTCGGAAATATAGAAAGCAGCTGCTGAAAAACTTTTACTGGTAATACAGTTTAACATTGTTTTTGCATAAGCTTCAATAATTCGCAGGGCTTGATAATTGGTTCCATTAATATGTCGCACTGCAGATGCAAAAATATAGTATACCTAAAAAAGACTGCAGTTTACTTTCTCGAGCTCTGCTCCCAGTCACGTAGAAACGACCTGACTTTCCTGTTACCTTTTTTTCTTCTTTTATTCCTTTCAATGGGATCATGCCAACCCCTATTAATTATATTGTAAGCTGTTTCATGTTGGAAGCTGTTCTTAAAATTGAAGTCACTTCCACCAAATTTCTACATCTTCATTCAGTACTTTTGTCCCAACCCCCGTCGCTGGCAAGAGTTCATTATCACAAATAAACCGAAGAGCCTTTCCGTTTTTATTGTTCAGTGGCAATGTTCCTCTACAATGTACTACGCTATTACACTTGAAACTATGTTAAGTGTTGTTCCAGAAGATATTTGAAAGATATGATTGTTGTAGATAAAGTTAAAATGGCTGCCGTTTTGGTGTTATCTTTACTGCAAATGTGGTACTAGTTTCAGGAGGGCTCAAAGACTTTTGGATGAGGTCATGTTATGAAAAAGGTTTTTGATTGTACAAAATCAAGTCCGTTAATTGAAATAGCTTTTGGATTGTGAAAAGTGATACGTAGTGTCTATCTAAAATATCCAATTACTAAATGGCGATACCGATGGATAATAACATGATCTATTCTAAAGAAGGAACACGTCAGAAAATCTATTAGGGACACGATCAATAGCCTATTGATAGGAACCCCAAATAGATTCGTGTATTAATATTACTGTTACTCTGGGGCGGATCGCTAATTTCTTTGCGTCCCCTCTTACTATTGTATCTGTACGATACATGCGTCTTATTACATCAATCTACGAAAATGGTTATTTGATTAAGAATTCGAGCTGTACTGGGATCGTTACGTTTTATTAACATTTTTGTACCGGCGAGGTTTGCTTCTTGTGTTGTTGCCAAAATATTAGACATAAGAGATTTGTTTAGTTTACGTATTATTAGCTTGTACCTACAAAACTACGGTAAGCAAATCTAGGGTTAATAAATGACAAGTTTTATATACCGACTATATTTCTAGACGTTGACAATTAAAACTTATGCCCAACCAAATCAATCAACTTCAACTATGACTGTCAAAGCTCCACACACGAAACGCTGAAAATAAATTAGGGACCCAAAACCAATCAATTACCAAAATCTATAAATAAATGGGTCATACCCTATCAATCAGTGAACTCAAAATTTACCTCGAATCGCATAATCCGAACTATAGAGCCGAAGGTCCGAACAAAACATTAGTAGTCTAATTAAACAGCCAGTGGATTAATGGAGTGACAATAATCTTGCGTCACGTTAGGGAAAGGGATTATCCCGAATTTAATCAGCGGTATCTACCGCCCTTATGACGTCGACGTAATATTCAGATTGATGCAATGAGGGTAGATATTAAGAAGGTAGGAATTGAAAATTATTTCTGGTTTCGTTCTTTGTGAATGAAATGAAACCTGTATGTGGTATTAGTAGGTTACTTAGTAATTTTCAATATTTGTGATAAAAAAGTAATTATGGGCAAGAGGCACTCTGTAACGATACATGTAGAAACCTAATACAGATATAAAATAAATAGATTAATACATACATACATACCATCACGCCTGTATCCCCGAAGGGTTAGGTAGAGGTGTACCAATGTACACCCACAGTTCTCCGGTATGTTTAGGTCCCATGTAATAGGGGGCGAGCCTATTGCCACTAACCGGGCACAAATAAAAACTCCGACCTGCTACTGAGAATTTCATAGAAAAACCCAATAACATCTTGGTCGACTTGGGAATCGAACCCAAGACCTCTAGCTTAGCAGTCGCGCTTAGCACCACTAGGCCAACGAGGCAGTCTATATAGATTAACGAAAATTGTAAATTGTGGTTGACGAAGACCTAGTTACATATCACAACCGCTTTAGACCTAGCATAATGGTGAGTTGGTGACCTTTTTGGTGCTGTATGCAGGACAACTCAACTAGTATTGTGTTTATTGTTTTTTTTGTTTTTAATTATTATTATTTTTTTCCTTGCTTTTTGTCTTGTTTGTTTTGTGTATATTATTATGTTCTGTGTGTTGTCTTGTGTACTGTACTAAATAAATGTTTTTCTATTTCTTTACTTGTTTTTTCAGTCGTTGAGGGGTCTTAGTAACCCATCGATAGACCGTCTCTTTCAAGCGCTTTTACTTAGCCACAAGCCCCTCTGATAACCCAAATAAGATAGGGCACTAGAGCAGATTATAATATAACTTACAAAAAGTCTGTCATCTGTGGTTTCTCTAATTATAAGTTACGTTCTGGTTAAACAGACTGCCCTACAATAGCCCTTGGGAATAGAAGGGACGATTATGGGATTAATTATTTTGATGGTCCTTATTAGACCACCTGTGAAAGTTGTATTCACCTGTGTAATAATAGCAGCATGTTGTACTGTATGACACTAATAATAATAATTATGGGGAAATCATATTAAGGAAAAAAAAATGGACCAGTGATAATTTTTATTTGGCAGTCATGTTATCCAAGGACAACTCTTCTTTTCTTAAATGTCGTAGAAAAAAAATGTATTTATATTGTAATTTTTGTCTTCAACATAATGTATATTAAATGTTTGTTTTCTTCGTCATTTATTCGTCAGTTCGGATAACAAGTAATCTTGTACCTCTATCAATAGTAAAAAAACTAATACCATTAAAATATTATGACAAATCTTTTGTAAACATAATAAGAGAAATACGTCTTTTGTGCAAGTAATGTAAAGGTAATTATTTTATACAATAAAGTTTTTCTTATAAGCAACGGTAAACAAGATCTCACAATAGAAACTAAACCTAAACTCTATCACATAAAATTCGAATTCGCATGAATGATATTTGCTTTGGATAATATTAGTTACATGCACATAGAACTCATTAAAATTGTAACATAATAATAAAGGGGCTCTTTTTATAATAGACCTTGTATTGGGGTCCCATTGTATGCGAGCTTGGTACGGGTAATTTACAAAATGTAACCTTGTAGCGACGTCTGTATCGGACATAAATAGTAACATTTCGATGACAAATAATAGTGATTTGGGGATCATACAATGGAACCAACGTTAAATTTGAAATTAGCTGCAAATGTCGGGTTTAAATATGTCATTTGTATATTTCTTTAGCGAGTATGTTCAATTCAGTGCACAGAAAACATTTCAAAACTGTATAATTAAATATTTACTGTATTTATAACGAAAAAAACAATGATTCAGTTTATGATAAAATTATTTCGATGGTCGAATAAACAAAAATTTTCATGCATTCAATCTACACTAATATTATAAAGAGAAAACTTTGTTTGTTTGTAATGAATAGGCTCAAAAACTACAGGACCAATTTTAAGAATTCTTTCACCATTCGAAAGCTACATTATCCACGAGTAACATAGGCTAAATTTTATTTTGGAAAAAAATAGGGGACAGTGTCTTTCCTGGGTAGGCTTTTTGCAGCGGTAACCAACATACACCGACCGCTAGTTGTTCCTAAAATAATACTAAAGATTTGTGTTAAATAATTTTGTAACGTCACTATAATATAATATTCCAATTAATCTAGATACCAGCTAATTCTATAGGAAAATGTACATAATACTGCATAAATAATAATTGCAGACTGAAGTATCAACACAAGTTGTGTATGGTATAATCCTCTTAGCTCCGAATGATTCCCATCCACAATAAACACAGTTGTATGGATTCCATCCAGATTCTGATGAGAGATTACTTCGGTAATTAAGTCAACCAATACATTGGATTTGATTAATTTGCATCTGATATCGTATCTATCGTTTTACATTGTTGTATTAGGAGCTGATAGTGTTTTGTTATTTTTGGACTGATGTACATAAAATTATTGATTTGGTTTTTGCTTAGTTTTTGTGGGTTAATGTTTGGGTGTTTTTATATGAGTAGTTTGAGGCAATCTCAAGAAGAAACGAGTGTTTTTTACCTGACTACTATATTATACCAAATTGAAGAAAATATATGTCATTCCATTATGTGATTTAAAATGGATCAAGTATGTTTGAACATATGTTTTACACTTTATTACAAAGAAACGTTTACTATATTATAATGTCCTCGAGGCAAATTGTAATAAAATCACTTATATTGCGAACTTATTTTCGGCTACTAAAAATAGAACACAGAATTTGACATAGTTACTTAGAATCAGACAAAAATATAAGGCTGAAAATCTAAATAAAGTATCTAAATAAAATCTAAGATACAAAGAATATTAAACTATCTATTAATAATAAGGAATTTAATAAGCAATGGAACTCGTAGTTTCAAAGGAGAGCATACTGTATGCGCATTACTTTCATATATTGTATATTGAAAATGCTACGACAAAATATTCGCAAATACCTAACTGAACGATACTTTGTATAATATAACTATTTCGCTATCGCAAAACTTTGAATATAGAGATGACTATCTTTCAGAAAAAACTGTTTTATTTATACTTATCACTATAAATTTCAATAGAATAATTTAGATATAGGCCTATAGGTGCTATGATCTACAATTGAAAGGTTATCAACAAAATGTTTTTTTTTTGTTCTTTTGACTTTATAAAACAACTTGAGCATTATAAATAAAATAGATTATCTACTAAGCTGGTAGTAAAGCATATTTAACATCGACATTTTCTCTAGGTTATAGAAAACTTAATTTAAATTTGCATATTAACTCTAAATAAATCACAGCGCAATATAATCAAATTCTACAAGCCTAATTAGAACTAATAATCACCAAATGACCAATAACAAGTTTGATTTTCAAACCGTACAGCATTCACATGCATAGCATAAAGCTGTGACATCAGACCAGATGTAGCGTCAGCAAGGATGATGGATCGCTCGTCGTCGCCTACAAATAGGGTCGCCATTCAGAGCTGCTCGTTATTGTGTTAAAATCAATTTGCGCCCATCCCCGTCGAGCTGGTAGTGTTGTATGTTGATTTTGGGAAATCGATATCGAAAGTTTTGGATTGGATCGATTGTCGTATTTTGGTATTGCATTGAGTGTGAATTAAAAATGTATAAAAATCATAATAACATACTACCATATACTCGTAAGTATAACACTATGATGATAAGCTTAACGTTTAATAACACTTAAAAAGAAGGACTTACTTGTGCTTGTTTAATCACAAGTTAAACTTATAAATTCGTAATAATATCATACTACTATGCTGATACTATTTACTCATATGCTGAGTTTGGGTAAGTTAAGCCTAAGGTAAATTAGTGATAATTATTATTGTTTAAAAATAAGAGGTTAAGTGAGCACAAATCTAAACGCAACTTTAATTTAACTACATAACAGGAGACTATCGATAAAACGGTACCCCCATCCCTACGGTTGTATGAGTCCGGCACGCAAAAATAGTTTTTAGGGTATTCTACCCCACAGATTGTCCATAGCCAAGACAATGTAACCGGTAACAAAAGTCGCCCCAAAATGTTGTTAATTCGAGACAAGGCCAATTTTTTTGTATTTTTTTATCAAAGGGAGTTTGGTTACAATTTAATAAGCATTCGTTTTGATTTTGATACCGGCGAAGGGGTACTTTGCGTCAAATGGGCAAGTTTTTTGTAGTCACTTAGTAGATAGATATTAGGGGTATGTTTTAACATATTAAAAATAAAATGGATCGAAAGCTTTATTAAATATATATGTAAAAATCACTGTTGGTTTAACGATAAACTTCTTTAAAATTTATGTTGACATAAAAAAACTCCAATATGAAAAAAAAAATGAAACCAATTCACAAATGCTGTTTTTTTCTATGAACAGATGCTATAATGCCTTCGTTAAGCATGATAATACATCTAATACAATGTAGAAAGTATGTAAAATAAATAAAAAATTAACACTACATAAAATCCTTTTAAAATGGTTAACCGTAAAAACAATAACAAGGGAGAATGACAGCTACATTTGTCAACTCCATTACAGCATTTTTTCCAAATCGGTTTATTTAAGCATTCGAGAAATGGGTTTCTGTTTATTCGCGCCGGCTCTGAGGGGTTAGATAAATAATTCTTTGTTATAAGTGCCTTAAATTAACTTGAGGACAAAATTAAATAGTTTAAAATGTTATTTTGTATGACATTATTCGCTTGGGGAATCAAATTTATGATAAGAGCAAGACGTGTTCTCCGAACAAATAAATTAGACTAAAATTGAAAGGTTTAATTTTATTTTTGAGGCAACGAACATAAAAAGTACTTTAAACTGTCTACATCTTTATCGTTTTTTGTAATTTTTTCCGTTATTATTGGATAGGATTTAAACCATAAGTAGATAATCTATAAGTACTTAAATATTGTCTTAAGTAACCTCTTCAATGTAACAAAGTAACAACACGTTCCTTAAAAGCATTAAGGTCTCAAATAGAGCTACTCTCAGTAACTCAGTAACTAGTTTATTATAGAATGCTACTAGTTATATTAGCATAGTGCTAGCTTATAGCTTATAGGGTATAACATCGTTACTCAATTAGAACCAGTTTAGATGTCCAACTGATGGGTTATTAACGCATGGATACAATTACAGCCTACACGATAAGGTTTGGTACACATCACTAGCAAAACAAGCAAACATACTCAATGATTTTAACATCTGCACTTAGCTTAATCTTCTTATGTTTAGATATATGTACGTACTAATGGTATATCTAAGTAAATGTGTATCTACAAAAGGATGATGTAAACAAAGAATAAAAGAGTATTTTATTTTCATGAATAAGTTTTCTTTTAAAAAGCTCGATAAACGAAGTTAGCTATACCTAATAGTATAAGATCCCGTTAAGAACGACCTTCACCGAGATGCTTATTTAATGAAACGTATTTTATATTTAATTTAATATGTCAATAAATATAATGCATATGGGTTGCCTAGCAAATTTCAGTCCAGAGTATATTTAATTAATAATTAAAAAATAAAATATTTTTTTAAACATTTCACCGGTGTGATTATTGGATAAATTCTATACCAATCGAAAGTATGAAGCCCATAGAATAAGCAAACGTTAGGTTGCCTATTCTTTTCCGGTCACAACTATAGGGTTGCCATAGTATCTACGAGTCTATAGTTGTGACCGGAAAAGAATAGGCAACCTAACGTTTGCTTATTCTATGGGCTTCATACTTTCGATTGGTACAGAATTTATCTAATAATCATACCGGTGAAATGTTTAAAAAAATTTTTTTTTTTTAATTTTAATTAAATATACTCTGGACTGAAATTTGCTAGGCAACCCATATGCATTATATTTATTGACATATTAAATTAAATATAAAATACGTTTCATTAAATAAGCATCTCGGTGAAGGTCGGTCTTAACGGGATCTTAGACTATAATAGAAACATAACATTAAAATAATTTAAATTAAAATATTTAAGTTACATATTATTTAGACTTCTGTGGAAGGTAAACTTGTCCAGTAAAATAAACTTATTTTCTAGAATTAAAACTTAGTTCAGCATTTTCACTAAAAACGAATTCTAAATAATGGCCAAAAATAATAAAAATAATGAGTTCACTAACTCGTTTGTCGAGAGCCTATTTACAAGTAATAAGTTTAATGTATAAGAAAATGAGTTTTGTCTACAAATTACTAGACGTTTATTTTAGTCAGCACTAGCGTATTTTGCCTGTAAAATAAACTCGAACTATAGTTATAGAACATTACTTAAGAAAGGGGATCCACGAAATTTGTAGACAGGCTAACGGAAGACTCCTGTTTCCATTGTCTTACGAACTTTCAGCCCTTTACAATAGTAGATATTGTAATAATGTTGCTACGATTTTTTTAACATTCATAAATTGTACTATCACAATAGTGTGTTTTATATAAATGTAAAGAATATAGAAAACTGAACCGACTTTGAAAATACTGCCACAGTAATGTACATAATATATGTGGCATAGCCAATGGAGATCATATTTGGCTTTTAATTATCCGAAATTCACTTCAATAAAATTTTACTAAAGGTACTACACATATTCCTCTTTTAAGGTTAGCTACAACATTCCGGTTTCAGGGACGCCTAAGACTCGAATAGAGCATACAATTTTATGTCCATTTTCACTAATTATACTTCTGAGCGTG
Organism: Autographa pulchrina; assembly: GCA_905475315.1. Lineage (NCBI taxonomy): Eukaryota > Metazoa > Arthropoda > Insecta > Lepidoptera > Noctuidae > Autographa > Autographa pulchrina. The sequence continues at coordinate 10,890,450 of FR997771.1, read as the reverse complement.
ATGTGCAAGACAGTACAGACGTGATGAGTAAGACGTCTCAATTCAACTTCCTCGTACCTTATCGTACGCAACATCGGGAACAGCCGAACCCCCTGAGCCGTCGTCAAATATTTGCGTAGTAGAATCATCCGCGGGCTAAGTCGACGCGCTCTATGTAATATCGTGATGGATGACGTCAGCTGTTTGTTCTGACTACCGTCCATAGATAGTGCTGAAGGGTAATCACTTTTTCAATAGACAGACGTGGTGTATTGAGAGGAGTTGGATAAGAAAAATGTGCGTACCTATTTTATGAGACAATTTTTTTTTCTTAGTTATGTACAGAATAAAACTCATTAAAGGTCCGTTTTTCTTTTAAAGGAATTTGTTATAATAAGCATTAATTTCCTAATTTCCTATCGATGTTAAAATTAAACCGCTAAGCATAATAATATTACTTTCACAACTATTCAAAATAGTATGACTTTAAATACACCTTTAAGTTTATTTCATTGCATACTCTTTGCCATTACAAAATTAATTAGATTATCATCGTTCTATTCAAGAAAAAGAAACAATCGCGTTTTGGTGGCTGTAGGTAATTTCAAACGACACAAGATCCAAATGTCTAGTACTACCATAATACCCATAATCCTTTGCACTACAAAATTAGCTAAAACATTAGCACACAATAATACCGCACGCATGTGGCCGACAGTCTTTTGCCTTCACTACCAAGCAGTAACATTTTCCGCACCGCTTCGCAGACATCCCCAAAGAGCTGGAGACTTGTATTATAACATGCATGAAATAAAACGTTTTGTCTCTTGTTTTAGTCCTTCATTTATAGTACCAGTTTAAGACTGAAGGAAATATCGTGCGAGTTGCGGTTCATTTCGGCGCTGTAAGGCTACGGTGTCATAAGTGAGCCATCATTGTAGGCAATGTACTGGGCCTCGCATGATTTTTGTCGCATCGTAATCCAGTCATAAGTAATAGTAGTAGGTAGTGGTTAAGGAACGCGACATTCTGTCAGTCTTGTAACTTATTTTTAATTAAGTCCTTAATCACTGTCCATTCATAAAATCATTTAAAGTTAAAAATATATACATTTCTTTGTTAATATTATAAAAAAATGCATGCTTAATAATTGACATCATTTTTTGAAGGAATATTTATTTTGGTCAGTTATAGGCATCTGTCGCTGTTTAAGCTGGCTTTCGACGCAACAGCATTTCCTGTTTTTTCAATTCTAATAAATTCCTACTTTCATACATAACATAACATACCATCACGCCTGTATCCCCGAAGGGTTAGGCAGAGGTGTACCAATGTACACCCACAGTTCGCCGGTATTTTTAGGTCCCATGTAATAGGGGGCGAGCCTATTGCCACTAACCGGGCACAAATCCAAACTCCGACCTGCTACTGAGAATTTCATAGAAAACCCAATAACACCTTGGTCGACTTGGGAATCGAACCTAAGACCTCTAGCGTAGCAGTCGCGCTTAGACCCACTAGGCCAACGAGGCAGTTTCATACATCTTAACATAAGCACTACAAAACTTAATAACCTACGTTCAAAACTAATACATTTACACCGAAGCCAAAGGTCAAACTTCAAACAGGTAAACTGTAACTACCTTGAAACTCAACAGTTACGAACATGCTTCAATAACTTGTGTAACTTTGTTTGATACAATTCAATACAAATGAAATACAAACGCCAGTTAATGCATTTAACTATTCCAAAGTTAGGTCAGTGTGCCACTCCATATCGTTGAGCGACTCCATTCATTCCAGAACAGTATTGTTGTGGCAATTGAAAAAAGTAGATGGTTTGTTTGTAAACGGGATGGTGGAATTATTGTTATGGATATACCTTATTTAAAACTTCTAAAGTAAAAACGATTTGTTTTGTTACTATTTTTTATGTCAATAACAGCAACTTAATAAGAGTAATTATGATAAGCAAGTATAGTAAGCTATGTACAATTTAATAGATCTAATGGTGAAAGTATGAAGGTTTGAATTACATAGATGTTTGTTTACGTATACAAAATTTAAATAAATTATGTCCCAGTCTAATTCGAATTACCGTACCTGTACCTATATTATTACTAAATATATTAATTAATTTCAATAAATATATTAATGTTGAAACAGTTTAGTCTTATACCAAGTCGCTATGTTTTTGCAATGCCTCGTTTTAGAACTGCAAAACAGCGATGCTACTACTAGCGCCATCTAGTATCCGTCCCATACATCATCATTTGCTTAACTCTATTTTACGCTGTTTCTTGCAATTTGTTGAATATCTTGGACAGATATTTATTTATTTAATAGTATTTCGTTAATACTAACCTTCATTTGTATTATAAAAACTGTCTATATAGTTTAAAATAGCTCTACATAATACCAATAATCCTCTCTATCTCGTAATTGTGTGCATTGCGTTCAGTGTGATTGACAGTTGTATGGTCCCACGGGACCGTCAGCGTGCATTACACCGATATGATGTACCCTTAACCAATAGTCAACCATTGCAGCAGTAAATATTTACTAATGAGGATAGTATTCTGTTGTGCAACAATGAATAGTAAGTAAGATAGATAGAGTTTTTGGTATTTATTTATTTAAGGTTCACCCACAGCACATATGGACATAGATACATTGAGTCTTATGGCAATATTCTAATATATATGCCAGATTATTGAAAAATTGGTAGCGAAAAAATAACTTTGCAAGTTTTTTGTGGAGATCTTGTATTGTGACAATTAATAGTGACAGTAGAAAGAGATCTAAAATAAACGAAAGTAGAGATATTTAATATAAGTTAAATTAAAAACGTTTCTGTACTAAGTAGACCGGTAGGAAAAGCTTTGAATGTTTATTATTATTTAATGTAGAATGTTTATATTTGACCATGGTGATCTCACAACTGTAAGACTCTTGTACAACTAGAGTCATTTAATCTGCTCTACAACTCCTGATATGGAAGTATTGGGCATATCGTTTTCTTTACTTTAGGCTGCACCATCTGAAACGGCTAAAACAGAATTATAAGGTACCATAGAACCCTAAAGAGCAAGACAAAGCTACAATATTCCAATAAACAAACCGAGCAGTAACTCACAGTTGATGCGGCGGCTCCTTTGTACAATCTACCGCCTGACAACGTAATTCAGTGTTGAGACGATCAAATGGACACTGTAATTTTTTTTATTCAATTATTTTTATTGTAAATTGAGCTGAGAGATTTGTTGTGTTAAAGATAAAAGGCGAATCTTCTTTATAAAGTGTTAAGAGGGCAGAATCTTTTGGCTTTCATCAAATGGCCATTTCACATAATAAATGGCATGTAATTCAAAGTATAGGTACATAGTATTGTGTGATGTCTTGTCTTTATTCTGAATCAAATATTAATAAGTCTAAAATTTTGTAATTTCTTATGTAAAACTAACAACTAAGTAAATATGCTTATTACAGAAAACTGGCAAACAAACCTCAAGGTAAGCACCACGTTTTTCAACAAAATAAAGTAAACATAAATAAATAAACAAGATTAATTCCAAGATTTTGAATTCTATGGTTAATAAAGAGGTAAGTAAAGATACATTTTCTCAGTAGCCGATTGTGTACACTATCAAGATTAAGATAAAGTTTATTTTCTATTACTTAAAAGAAACAAGAACGAAAATAGCAAAAGATAAACTCTTCGGTAAAAATGCTACATTTTTTTATTCTTGTGAGCGCTTGGATCTAGTAAATATCAATACATCGCTGCTCTGAAAAAGATAGCCGTCTAACTGTAAGTATAATGTCAGCAATGAAAAGCATTCAAGCGTTTAGTGGTCCTATTCTGATAATATTGGCAAACATTCTTTCTTGTCACAGTTTAAATGCAATTTAATTTCGGACTTAACTTTTTGTAATATTGCATTACAACCTTAATTGATCCGTCATTTATTTCACAAAAAAAATGAATTAAGCTTATTCATTTTTTTTTCAAGAGTACAATGTAACACAATAACAAATGACTCCATTTGCTAACACGAGGCATCATCTATACAGAACAAAGATACGGAATCAGCATTCACATGACTTTCATAATACAATGAAAAATAGGCTCAAAGTTCTCCCTATTCGGAATCGCAACGACCTAGCCTCACAAATCCGCAATATGTCTGCAATGTCAGTTCAATCATGTAATGGAACGCTCGGAACGCCCACAGTGGATTCAATAAATAAAACATTCACTCGGAAAGCTAAAAACTTATATTACTTTCATTTTTGTATCATTGCTGATATTATTTACCCTGAATTTGGTACTGGTTTTAGAATTGACTGCCTCGTTGGTCTAGTGGCGCTAAGCGCGACTGCTACGCTAGAGGTCTTGGGTTCGATTCCCAAGTCGACCAAGGTGTTATTGGGTTTTTCTATGAAATTCTCAGTAGCAGGTCGGAGTTTGGATTTGTGCCCGGTTAGTGGCAATGGGCTCGCCCCCTATTACATGGGACCTAAAACATACCGGCGAACTGTGGGTGTACATTGGTACACCTCTGCCTAACCCTTCGGGGATACAGGCGTGATGGTATGTTGATGGTATGTTTTAGAATTGTTGGAATTTTACTCAGAATAGCTCCCATGTATTGGTTCAGAGGTATTTGGTAGGATAAAATGTTGACCAGAATCCAGGTTTTATTTGACAGAAAAGATTACAAAATTAAACCAATAGATAATTTGCACTAACTCTACACGTAATGTTTGAAAGACATCTTTCTTTTGCCTAACATAAAGTATATAGGTAACAAAGTTTGAGAAAGATATTTATGTGAATAATACTATGTAATAAGTAGTAAATACATTTGAGTGTTGAGCAAGTTTTTCACTTCCCTGTGTGACAAAGAAAAAATGAAAAAACCTTACGGATACTGCACACTAAAAGGATATAATATTTATAGAATTTTAATCCTTAAGATATTGTCCCTCTGACAGGTAAATAGGAAAACGCCCACATCCCACTCAAAAACCTCTGAATGAACCAGCTGATACGTCATCTAGTTTTATTGAGTCAACGTTGTGTGTCGGCGAAATTATTTATTAATATAATATGGACGGGAATAAACGCGTGACCCAAAAACATGGGCGACGCTTGTCGCCGCGTTACGTAATCTGATGTAATAACGTAACCTCAGCGTAATACTGAAATAGATGATATTTGTAAAAAAAAATTGTCAAGTGTGAGTCTGACTCGCATATGAATGGTTCCGTACCATCGTAGAGCTTAACACTATGTGCGGATTGTTATTAGGGATTACCACGTAGACCAGTACAACGATAACCGTTAAAAATCTTTTCTTTGCTCCCATTTTGAAATTCGAAATTTTGCTTTTTTATTAATTTTAACAGCATTTTAGCAGCTACACAAAAACACTCGGTTGTCAACTCTATACCTAAGATGTTTCATGAGATACAACCCGTTAACAAACAGATGGACAAGTAGCAGAGGCTCTGTAATATGTAGATTCTCTATGGTGGCCTGGAACCCTAAAAAATATTTTTTTCTAAATAAAAAAGAAAAAGTTTCAATTAATGAAATGGATCTAATTTAGGTTTATTCTATGGCTTTAGCCAGTTTCGTCTATGAATAGACTGCTTGTCTGACTGACTATGTTCCTTGTCTGAGTGTCTTAAGACAGTGATAGATGGGCAGTGTTTACCTGTTTTAATTAGAACGTCGACCGAAATTAGGTAGGGTTTAGGTTGCTTGAAATAGAAATATACCATAGGCTCTTATTTACTTAGTTCCTCAGTGACAATAGACCTAAGTTATTTATGTGGGCAGTGTAAATTCCAAAGGTATTAAATAGGGTTTTCTGTCTATCTCTGAAGTTCTCAAAGTACGTTCAGGTTATTCAACTAAGCTAAAGGGCTTTCGTTTTATTTGCTAATGTGTTTTATAAATGTTTTTGGAATATCTGACTAGTATGTGTTTTTGAATCACTGCTTTTTTTTAGTAAAGATTGCAGCTTACATCAAGAGAGATCACATCAAAGTGATAGTTCTAAAACAAACAAAAAATAGTTAGTATCCTTCAATACTCTAAGCTATCCTTATAAGAAAAATAACTTGAAGTTGTAATACGTAGGTACAGTAGGCTAAGCGTTTGAGCTTACCATCCATCATGATCATTTGCATGTGCGTTGTGACAAATGCCTTCCTAATCTGTTTCAGAGCCTTCCATATTACAGGTAAATATGTACGCTTATTTTCATACTATTACTAGTTACTTAGCGGATTAAGTAAACAAATACCGATGGAGATTATTAATTCAAACAAAAAACGGTGTTAGTTTGTAAGCCATTTCGTAATTAAATTTTGGATAGTGAAATATAAATGTGGCCCTCAATTGCTTTTAAAATTTTACTAGCCAAACTAAAAGTCGCATACCGCGAGGGCTGGTTTTAGGTGGCGCGGGATAAGGTTGAATGGAAGGAGTTGGGGGAGGTCTTTGCCCAACAGTGGGACAGTATAGGCTAGAGAAAAAAAAAACTATATATTATAATTTCTTATTTATGTTACATGATCGCGAAAAGTGTGAAGGATTTTTCTTTTATTTTTCATTTTGAATAAAAAATACTCAAAAAACCGTTTTAACAATTTTAAAAACATACCTTATTGAAATTTCGGCCCTCTGAAGCTAAGGTACTGTAATATCTTTTAATAGAAATATTTACAAATGATCCTACCTATGTCAAACATTTGACTGCTTTGAAGTACGCAAAATAAACACTTGTTTTTACTTTGACTTCTTTAAAAATAAATTTTAAATAAAAACTCTTTTTAAGCACCCTACGTGTAAAGTAATCATACCTCTTCATTCTTATCTTTTTCTCTGTAAACAAACTATTGACGAATCCCGTCTTATCCCATAAATAAAACAAGTAAGGGATTTTCCATTTTCTTTTATCCTTCATCTAGTAAACAATATACCAATTAGTAGTGCCTTGAACTTTGGCAATTTATTGTATGCTTCAATTTTAGTTGAACAAGATGCGTAGGACGGTAGACAACTAATACGTGCCTTTTCTCTGGTGTACAGAAAAGTACAGAAGTATTATAACAGGGTAGATGACTAGGTATGTAAAGTCAAAATTTATTTAGTCCGCCATTTAGATAATCAAAATATAATAGACACATATTTTTTCTTTTCTCAAATAAATTACAAAATACGAAGATAAACCGCTGTAAAGTTCAGGAGTGGGGGCTTGTGACGTCACGGCTAGGTACAATTTGTACTCAAACGTGACGTCACGCAAGAATTGTACTCGCTGTATCTTCGTAATTCTTTGTTTACGGGACTAAACAAAAAATACGTGTCTAATATTTTTTTCTTATCTAAAAGATGGACATAAAAATAAAAATTAGTCATCATCCCTACTACAGAACAATGACTAATCAAGAAAACTAAATTAAGAATTATTATCTAAATTGATAAGGCTAAAGAATTAGCAATGGTTAAAAAGACTGTACGTCTTTTTTTTTTTTTTGTTCTTGAACCAATTCAGTAGATAGAAAATAAACACACATACGAATTCATACTTCCTTTAGAAGTCGGTTGAAAATATTATATACAACGTAATTCATGATTATTGAAATTGTATAGTAGCCTAACGCACAATAATTATGATGACTGATCCTGAATATGGTAACATCAAAATGGGACTGTCCACTTATGTATGTTTTTACCCAAAGAACAAAGTCACTCTTAGTGATACAATACTATTATTAATGTTTATGTGTTATTTGTGCTGTGTACCACTATAAAAATTGTATTTAATCCTAGTTATTTGAATAAATATATATTTTTTTATTATTTACGGTACAAGCCTTATCTAAAACATAAACTTCCGTAAGATTTTGGTCTTATGCAAATTGCCACCGATTCGACGAAAAGAGAACTTACCTTATTGGTAAATTTAAGTTATTATGGACTGTTTGTTTGCATGTTCTTTTAATCCTGACATTTTGTATATACACGAAGTTTTAGTCAAAACTTATTTGACTAATTTAATAACACTGATATAGTATTTCTACGTTATATAAATCATGGCGGCTATTTCTTAAGGCGACGTGTGACAGCCCATCTTCATACTTGGTTCCACGCTCAGTTTATTGGCAGCGCGTCAAGTACACTCAAACACGATGGTGATTGTCAAACTTGCATTTTTTATACTTTGAAAATGTTATTTTGTTGAAGGTGTTTGTTTTTATATTTACTACTTGTGAATGATAATGGTTGCATTTTTAAGACGGGAGGATTATTGATTTAGATAGTTTGCAGTATTAACATGGATGCAGGCAAAGATAAAAGATACAAAAATATGATATTTTCGTGAAGTGTATTTATTTATTTAAAAATAATTTAGGATTACGTCAAAAACTGTATGGTATTAATATAATTTCTTGTTTTCATAGGTAAATCAGTAAAAATAAAACACAACTGCATCATTATTAAACAAGTTTAGGTAGGTAACGTGTTTTGTCACCGATTGTACTCGTATGCATCACGGGAGAATATTGGACATTTGGTTATACTTGTCTTTTTCTATCAATACCGCAAAGAGTGGGACGGAAGATCTTTAAAATTTATACTCCGACTTGATATGACTAAGTAGGTATCCGAATTATTTCTAGACAGGATACAGAGTCGGCCATCCGTTTGAAGTTTATTTCTGTATTTATGATATTATTATTATATTAAGAATTACATAAATACACTAGAGCCGCACATAAAATATTGTGGAGCACTTAGTAACTGAACTATATAAAACAGATTTTGTTCTTTGAATTATACCTAATGGGTTATTTAATTTCCTTAAAAGTAGGACAATTATATTAAAAGAATAGGTAAAATCAGGAGTGTACAGTGACTCATATTTTCGCTTTTATGTTCATTCGGACATTTTTATAAAGTTTCCGTGAAGCTTTTATGTCTCCCGTATGTTTTAACTTCTTCTAATGACACCTTATGTTCTGTTTAATATCCTGTAAAATTCCCTCATTCGTACAAGAATAACAAAATAAATAAATAATAAATAAATGCGGACAACATCACATACATTGCTCTGAACCCAAAGTAAGTAGCTAAAGCACTTGTGTTATGGAATTCAGAAGCAACTAAGGTACCACAAACACCCAGACCCGAGGCAATGTAGAAAATTTTTGGTTTCTACATTGACCCGTCCGGGGATCGAACCCGGGACCTCAGAGCTAGCGACACCTTGAAACCGGTGCGTACGCCACTTGACCACGGAGGTCGTCTTAAAATTATGCTAATTGCTCCCACTTCGCTTCTTACATAGAAATATTACTAAGTCCTCCACAAATCTACTTCCATTCTACATAGTCGCACAAAAGATAGATTGTTTAGATATGAATGTAATACAACAAATGTTCTAGTCAGACACGGCATTACCTAATCCAACTTTCTTATATCTTATGTGGATACTTGCCAATAGAAGTTAGGACGAGGAGGGAATGTTTCTGTTACTTGTGTGTTACAGAAAATATGTATTCAACGGTCCTGGCAGACAGTGTTTTGTCACATACAGTGAGAATTTTTTCTACCCTAACACTATTCTGAATAGGTCTCTATTATAATAATATAATTCACGGGAATAAGCGCGTACATGCATAAATACCTTTTTGGGGCTTAAATTATTTATTTTTAAAACTTGAAAATAAAGTCTCGTAAAACAACACGTAGGTTACTAAAGGTGCATACAAAAGGATTAAGGATATTACATTTTAAACTATCGCGCTGCATGTTTACAATAATATAATTCACGGGAATAAGCGCGTACATGCATAAATACCTTTTTGGGGCTTGACGTTTCGACCGGGTTACACCGGCCGTGGTCGCAAGCAGACTGGAGATGCGGTGTCATCCTTCCGTGCACGAAGTTGATGATTTTTCATCTACCCCATGTTTTTTAAGTACCCCACACACTGCACTGACTGTGTCCGTATTCTGATCACTATCCGACTTTGCAGAAAAGCGCGGTTGTGTTAAGCGAATCACTGGATACCACGATGCTGATAGTTTAAAGCCGTCTTGCCGATTGACATCAAAATTTCAATCGGGAAGACGACTTAAAAAACATGGGGTAGATGAAAAATCATCAACTTCGTGCACGGAAGGATGACACCGCATCTCCAGTCTGCTTGCGACCACGGCCGGTGTAACCCGGTCGAAACGTCAAGCCCCAAAAAGGTATTTATGCATGTACGCGCTTATTCCCGTGAATTATATTATTATAAACATGCAGCGCGATAGTTTAAAATGTAATAGGTCTCTATTACATTAGGTAGCTAGACTTAAACGTTTACAAGGAAACAACTAACCTAATATGCACAAATTATTATGACATTGTTTAGGTAAGTAAGTAGCTTCCATGTACTAAATAATTACTAATAAAATATTCAAAGTTACCTTTTACAGGTTGCAGCTAGGACTGTTTAAATGAGTCATGTAAATTAACAAAATTAAATATAGTGTCTTAAAAAAATATAAGTAAGATTAAGTTTATAGCTTCAAACGTTGAAGAAATAAGCTTTTGTTTATTTATATTCAATTTTGTTTAAGAGATAAACAGTATCATTATTAAGCATTAGCTGCCTACCGTATTCTAGCCTAGCTCCTAAGTAAGAATGTACTAACAAGACACAACTAAAGATGACCTTGAAGGTACACTGTATTCCATCGATTTTTTGCTTGCATGGTGTTAGGGCGTGCTCACACTTCGTGCTACCTACACTGAACATTACAAGAAACCAACAATTTGAGGGCAACCACAGGTATTTATAATAAATAATTAACTTACAAGCAGCACCGTTATAGGGTTTAATTAATCCCGGGCAACGGGAATGTGTCCCGTACAAATTTATTGCCATAATTTACGACAACCAGTCCGGGAAAAAAGGGAATACAAATACAGTGTAATGTGTACTGTATTAGATGGTATATGTTAAGGAAATTACTGCTTCTGTGGTTGTGTTAACCGTAAGGAAATGCGAAGCCTACTAACATAATTATCTTGACAAAATTCAAGGAGATAATAATAAAAGTTCTACTTGCTACAAAAATACGGAACGACCAGTTTTCTATATAGGAGAAACAAAAACAACTTGGTTCCAAACTCGAAATGTCTTAGCAATGTAGCTATCTACTTGCTTTTATTTTCAGAACGTCAAATCTATAAAAATACTTAAATAAGATTCCATATTTAAACTGATTTTAAAAATAAACTAATGCTTCTTGTTACACTAAAATAAGAACCTCTGCGTGTTCCTATGAAAGTGAAAAACTAAGAAAGTCCTTATATAAAAATGAACAAACATTTATAATAGGGCACTACAAAACCTGTTATCTCTACAGCCATTAACAGAACTTTTTTTCTCAAAAATGCATTAATTCTACATAACGTTTACCAATGACTGCCTTCGAACAATACTTAGTACTGAAAGTTAGAGCTAACTACTGAAGCCATGGAAGTGACGCTGAAAGGTGATAGTAGCCGACGAAGCTTAAGATGTACTAATTCATTGTACCTGTAGATAAACTGTTCTAAAGGCTATTAAAAGTGCAAGAACTTCGACTTTAAATAATAATATCTACATATATAACTTGCTGAACGTTTTCAGAATGACAATTCAGAAAATTGTGCTACAGCTGTCAAAATGCAGAACAAAGACCTCTTTTGTTACAAAAATATTAATCAAAGGATGTTTTTTTGTATTAATTACTTGACTGGTAAAATAACTTCCATCCCTGATTGGCTGATTATATGAAAGATAAGTCTGATTTGGTGGAATATGATAAACGAAAATGTATTTAGGATTATAGTATGCTTCAAAACATAGCCTTAGGGTATGATTCTAAAAAACAGTCTTTTTTTTTAATTTTTGAATCATATCTTAAGGAAGGAAAAGTCGAATTAGAATTATGTTATAAAACATATTCGCGAAAAATATACGTTGTTTACATTAAGCCCATATAGTTATTGCTTTTATACATTTTATGACACGCATAAATCCCATAACACGTCTAGAATCATCCAAAATTACCACACAATATTACATGAAAACATATTCTTTTATTTTATGGTATCCTTTTGTGTGCGAATGGAACTTAAGAGGTTTGGACGGTAAAGCAAATTGACTGTTAAATAGGTACCGAACTCGTAATACAAAGGTATATTGTATACGTAATGAAATATTCCTAAACGCAGTGCAATATCTATGAATTGCCAACAGAAACTAGTGTTAATTTCCCTACAATGTATTACTTAAAACTGTAATCCCGCCTCAGATTAATTTAATACTAACACACCAACTCCCAAAGACAAAGAGCGTGTTATACCAATATATTTTCGCATTCCAAACGAGAATCGACCATAAACATTTAAACCAAAACCATGTGTAAATGAACCGAGGTTAAAATCGTAACAGGGTGTAAATCAAACGTACTGCACATGTCTGTTCCCATGATTCATTGCACCACAAACAGTAGAGCCTTATTACAAAGCAATAGAGTTCAAATTTGTAGTTTGTTTTTGTGAATTATATTGAACGTAGGCGTGTAAGGACTTATTAAGATCACTTTGCATGCATCATGGCAATTGAGTGCGGGATACATGTGTTTTGGATTTTTTATTTTTTGTCAGATGATGCTTCGAGTTTGTCGGTGTCAAGATAATTTATCAAAGAAACTACTCTAGAATTTTAGTCAATAAATGTACTACAAGACTAATTGAAATTATTTCCATCGTCATTGATCATTTGTTTATATTGAACGATTGGAAGGTGTACAAAAAGCTCGAGGATTAGCTTATAGTAAAAGTGTTAATTATATGAAATACGCTAATTTATTTATGTGTGTTTAAATTAAAAATCTGAACAACATGATGTGCTGTAAGTCTTACCGGTAACACTTCCCTTACAGCCATTTCGTTAAATAGTCATCACAACAAGCCAGTACCACTATGCTTTTCCATTCTGGTACTATTAATTTAGTAACACATCTACTTACATTTTATTTACTTACTAATAAAAATCGAAAACAAAACAACGCCACCCCTCGGTTGACCTCAACAACTTTTGCAGTTAATACAGTAACTTTGCACATTCTTTTATTTACTGAAGATAAGATTCAAATTCACGATATGTGCGACCTTGTTTATGTAACATAATTATATTAAGTGTGGCAATACATTGTCGGCATTATGACAGAGTGTCACCGCTTTTGTGTGGATCAAAGACGAAATATTGTAAAAACTGAAAGTACTAGCTGTTTTTTACGTTTGACTAGACATATTTTGGACGTAGGTAAATTATTATGTAGGTAAATACCAAAAAAAAAAAAGAAAATAAACTAAGATTATTGTTTATCTTATCAGTGAAATTATACCAACAACATTTTTCATGAGAGGAATAATGTTAGCTTCAAAGCTTTTTCAGCTATAAGTAATTTTCAATAATCAAGTAGGTAACTGAATTCGTTTTTCATATAAAAAAGTGTTTGTCACTTACCTATCACGATAAATTGACAACACAATTTAAGAACTTAATCCAAGTCTAATCGAACATTCCAAAGAGTCCAAACACAAAACGTTAATATCAGTTATATTCAAACTATTCAATACTATTCGGTTTATTCACGAAAACTAAAGTTATTCACAACACTTCGCGATAGAAGTTAGTGCGGGAGGTTGTGTGGAGGCTTCGCACAGCCGCCCAGCGCCACGACTGCCGGCATACTGCCGCCCGCCCAAACCGTCCCCAATGTTTTCGCAACAACTGAAAATTTTATTCAGGCGTCTCTTTAAGTTTTTCGTACTGAAATTGTGAATGAAATTTTCGTAGTGTATTCTTAAGGTGAAATAAGACTTGTAAATAGTTTAGTATTATAGATATCAAGGTTGGTTGAAAAAACAAATGAGTCGCGTAGTCAACGATTCGAATCCCATTCATATGGATGCAATTTGAGTCGGGACCATACTCTGCCAGTCTACACTATCTGTTGATCATTCAAATTGCATTTGCGAGCGGTGTCGCAATTTCTCTACGACTCCTGATTCTTTACAATATTTGCGTCGAAATTTTAAAAGACGTGTTTTTATAACAACATACTGGAGTAAGAATGGAATTCTGACGTAAAATTCAGATACGATACAAGTGGTAGGAGAGACGAAAACTAAAATATTTGTTTTGGAATGCATCCCAGAACATTTTACAGTTCCAGCTAGCAACATTGCAACAATCAGGTCACCGTTAGAAAACAAAGCCCACTTATCTTCTAGATTAATTACATCAGACCAAAAAGGAAGCATTACGTAATCGAAGTACTAAGAAAAATAATGGTAATTAATTTATAGCAGCGATCGTGTCAAAACTATTCGTTATCTATGAAAAAAGCCTCTGTTTTAGCGCTTTAAGTTCGCGTGTTTGAGGCTCCCCTATCCATCACTCAGATAACGTGAACAAATACTTGGTGGTATTAGCATAAACCCTAGAAATTGTTACCACCACCGTCTAGAATAATAATAGGATATTTTCAGTTGTTTGTGAAGTCATGATTTTAATCGTTTGCTATTTAGATAGCTGTATTGTCTTTAGTCGCCGATTGCTGTTAAATATTGAAATTCTTAGCGTTTGAAATAATAATAGTTTTAATACATACATATAATCACGCTTCTTTCACTAGTAAGGGTAGGCAGAGACCAGGACCACATCTTTTCACTTGCTACGATCCTTACACACTTGTTTCGCTTCGTCCACTTTCATTATTGCCTTCATACATGCTCTTCGGTTTAGGGTATTCTTGGCCTGGCCTTTTTTTTATTCACACTCGCCTTTTACACTTTTTCCGTCAATCGTTCTTCATTCATTCTCTCGACATGGCCAATATACTATAAAAGTTTCAATTCATGTAAATATTGTCCAATTAGTAAGTCTAATCTTTTGTACATGCAGAGATGTTATTCGTGTATTGAATGAGTAGTTGTGCATTATTTTGTCTTAGAAATCGTCTAGACATTGAAAGTGAGTGACCTGTAATTTATTGCTTGATCTCCTAGTTAGTTACCCTTGTTATATACCTACCTATCTATGGTCAAGAGAATAAATTAGATACGAGTAAGTTAGTGCAGTCATAATTAAAGCGCTTATAATTATTTGGTGTTTATACTGTTTGTACTTTAAAAGTTTTAACCATGTAAAATTCACATGAAATGATGGATTTTTATGACTAGATTTTGTATACATTCTGATTTACCCGCAAATAATTAAAACTGGAATTACATCCTATCATAAGTAACAAATTTTAAACGACAAAGGTTGGCGGCTGTCATTTATGATTGTCAGAATTTATTATTTTTTATATAAGGTACATAGGTTGTCCTTATTTCGTTTATGTATAATTATACATATACCCAAAATAACCACACCTCTAAATACTAACATTTTAGTAAATTAATTAAAACTAATAAAATTCTAACTAATGTTTAACTGTTTTTTAACGGACCTTCTACTAACAAGCCCAGAATTCTTAGTTTGCAAAAACAAGCCACACTCGAGCCAGACTATAACAAACTATTGCCTAGCAACCACTTTTATGTGCAATTCCATTTTTATCTCCAGTCTATCGATGAAAGTCTAGGAAATAAAAATGCGCTGGAAAAACTTTGATCCTCGATAGTTTTCAGCGGCTTTACAATACGAGTGGTTTTGTATTTATTTCCATCTAAGTATATAAATGTCTGGAGTGTGTTGTTATTGTTGCGGTTTATCTTAAGAAGAACGTCAGATTTGCTACCTTTATTACAATTGCTAATCTTATGATTTACAATTTATATTACTATATAAAATTACTATAAATGCGGACAACATCACATACATTGCTCTGAACCCAAAGTAAGTAGCTAATTAGTACTTGTGTTATGGAATTAAACTTGATTTTTCACCCTTATTATTTATCGTACATAATAATATCTACTGAATAAATTATGATAAACACTTACATCAATTTATTTGCGCTGATATTCCAATTAGGTAATTTTAAATTATTCGATAAATTACAACTACACTAAAATTAAATCTTATATAAATAAATAAAACTAACACGCGTCAAAAAACTCATCGTCATCCTTGTCAATGGCGGGAAACGTGCCCAGAAGGCTGGCAGCATTGCCACGTTGAATGGCTATAAATATAAATATATTGATAAACATAAATGCGAATATACCTTTGTCTGTCTGTTAAGCTGTTACGGATAAACCGCTAAACCGATTCCTATGAAACTTGGTAAGGGGTAGGCTTGGATCCTAAGAAAGGTATAGGATTTGATTTTATTAGAATTTTTGTCACAATAACTGCTACGCAGATGTGGAACAAAGCTAGTTACGTAAAAAGTCAATAATGTATGGTCATTATACACGAGAGTCACTTAATTGTTATAAAAACGTGACGCTTAACCACGGTTCCGTTTAATTGAGTCCATCAAAGCAATTTGGCGGTAACCTAGCAATTAAAAAGAAAACATTTAACTAAAGTCGTTTATGAATCCTAAATAAGAGCAAATGAGTTCGCGTGAACACAATCTTTTAAGTTGATTGCCGACCTCAATTTGTCCATAGTTAAAGGATTTTATTTCAAGCACTGCATTTTACTAATATACAAGAAATTGTGTCATAATTGTTTCAAATCCAGGCATTATTAGCCAACTGCGACTTTATAAATAGGTAATTTGTTTTCGTATGTGATTTGATTAAAATACTTTGTAAATCGACTATAAGTGTTTTAATATTTAATAACTATGTTATATCTGGTGTCCCAGATAAATATAATTAAATTCGGTTTAGGAGAAAAAGAGGTATCACTCTAGATGTATAATATTATTCTATCGATGGCGATATTTTTTGTTTTTTATCCACTATAACTAGGCATATTATATCGCCTAATATAGATACAAAAAAGAATCGTACCTTCGAATTGAAAACCTAATCCATTTAAAGTTGGTTAAAACTGAACTTGAGCCAAACGTTACGAGTTACTCTGTCGTTTTTTTGTTAAAACAAGATGTCAGCTAATTCAGACGTGACGTCACTCAATGCGTCAGAAAGCTAAGCAAAGGGTAGGATGTGTCAGTAACTACTTATTAACAGTCAATTTGTCTCGCATAATTGACTTGATCTTAGTCATTGTGTCGATATATTCGTTCTTGGATACAGTTGGCCATATTTCATTAGAAACACATTGACATTAAGACGGAATTTATTTCTACACAATAAAATTCATTTTCGTGTATTTTTTTGTGTAGGTTTGTGGTACCCAGTACTTTGTGTAAAGTAAATAATATAATAAATAATAATAATAAATGCGGACAACATCACATACATTGCTCTGAACCCAAAGTAAGTAGCTGAAGCACTTGTGTTATGGAATTCAGAAACAACGAAGGTACCACAAACACCCAGACCCGGGACAATGTAGAAAAGTTGGTTTCTACCTTGACCCGTCCGGGGATCGAACCCGGGACCTCAGAGCTAGCGACACCTTGAAACCGGTGCGTACGCCACTCGACCACGGAGGTCGTCTCGTAGAATAGAAGTAGATATCAAAAGTGAAGTATTGAAGAGTCTACAATCTAAGATTCAAAACTATAATATGAGTGAAAATGATCGCCCTGTAAAAGCATGTTAAGCTACCATATCGAAGCCAAAAGTCTTAATCATTTCCCATTCCATTAGGTATTCCATATGACGAAAAAATATTCTAAATATTTCCGAATCTTTACAACACACCGTTATATCAAAATTATCACAAGAATCGTTGTTTTTATGACCCGACGACGTCATCAACGTATGGTTTAACGATGCAATTAACATGGCTACTGTATAAACTTGTTAAGTTCTTCCCGTCAAACGTATGCAAATTCCGTGGTATCGTGTAATGTTGCGTGTGCAATCAAAACTTATGTGTACCTACGTATTATGGTAGGGTTTGTAGCGAAATAATGCGTTCGTATGATTGGGGTTTGATTGCATGTAGATTTGGATGGCTTGATTAATAATTTAATTATTATTTTTTTAGAGTTAATGGTTTCTTCTTATAACTAAATCAATTTGTTGTTTTTTTATAAAACCTACATCATTATGCTGGAATTGCCAAAAGTTTAATACTAGCATTCGCTTTACTGAATGTATTTTCAGGTTAAGCCTCTATGAAAGGCCTCTGTGGAAGTCTAATTATGAAAAACAGTTATCACTGTCTATCTGTACAATAACTTTCTCCACCACTGTCATGGGTATACAACATAACACGGTTAAAGTAGTAAAGGTACCTTCAAAAAAATATTTCAAAAATGCAATTTTACGTCGTTTGCCTTATTTAATTTTAAAAACTGTAAGATCGATTGTTCGATTTCAAATCAAGAAAATTTTTATTGTTACATTATGTTAATCTTCTCAAAGCTTTTAATTACATTCCATCAAATTATATACCAAGTACCATAACCTAACCATACTCTATAATAGAACATATAACACACGTTTATGTAGATCGTCTCAAGTCATCTCACATTTTATAGCCAATTAAACTGGTAGTTAACAAAGAGTCGTTTGTCTTAATAAAGTCGGTAAAACGAGACCGCCGATAACCTTCAGTTAAAACATGTTTAACAATAGTCGTTCGTGTGTAACTATGTTCGTGTAGGTTAGATAATTTCAAGGTTTTTATATTATGCCTGTATGACCTAATTTTAAAAGAGAAAGTTCTAATTTACTGAAAAATACCTAGTCATATTTATAAACATTAACCCCATGTGGTAGTGTATTCTTCATAATTAACTATTTATTGGTGAAGTATTAATTTAGTGTATGGGTTAAATGTATTTGTAACCCCTAAGTTAGTTGCGTGCTGTACGTCTACCCGTGGCCATTACACCTGCAAATGCAAAAGCGTCGCAACGTTAAGACCTAAAATCTGCCGCGGAAAAACTCGGTAAATAAAAAAAAAATAAGCATATTAAATACATATAAACATATAATAGTTATCGTGCCAATATGAAACTTCTTATAAAAGAACCGCATGTATTTAAAGACATCACAACAAATGATGCAAAATAGAAGAAAAACTTGCATAAACCATAATAATCAGAATTGGGAGTGGTTTGTGTATGGCAACACTTTCAGCACAAACGAGGGACAACATTCATGGATGTTGCTGCTGAAAATATACGGTGTATGGATACGGCATCTGATTTATTTGTTGACTGTCTGATCTATTCTATGACTCTATTAATATAGTTTTTTAACGTGTTGTATTATTAACTTATCTACATAGCGTCATGATTCTTTCATTATTTTTAGAACTTAAAAGCACACAAACGCGAATATGGAGGAAAGCTTTAGAAAATTTTCACAGCGTATTAATTATAATCGAAAATATAAGTGTTTATGATTTTGACTTAATGTCTTATAAATATAAACTTTATATGACATCTTAATAGTAGTATCTCTAATATTCTAAACCTACTATACTAAGTTACATCTAACATTGGATATACCGCATCTAGCATTTCATCACTCCACGCCCACCATAACAGCGCGACTTTTTGCCACATCCAGGCAAGCTGTCGCTTTGTTTATGGTATCCAGTCCACGCATTGCTCTTTGTTGTTTTTTGCTAAACTGCACAATTGCAAGGACCAAGTACTAAGGACTCGGTTGACCAAATATGTATTGCTCACATTAAGAAAGGTATAAATATCAGAGCCTGTACTTGATCAGTACAAGTGAGTTTGTTTTTCTTTTCTGTTTGGTCATGTGGAGCAAAGGTTTGCCTTAAATTGGCTTTAAGACGATGTGGTGTGTCACTTGTAATGTAGAGGCATTTATAAGCTTCTAATTTAGAGTGGCAGTTGGAATGAAGATAGAGTCAGACATATTTTGTTGGATAAACAGGTTAGAATTAACAAATTGATTTGGTATCGTCGTTTATTTTTTTACGTTGATTTATTTATGTGTCAACTCTGGACTTGAGTTAAAAGCACATGCCCAAATACCCAAATAGATCTGTGAAGACCTGACATGGCAGAATTTAAGCATAGTATACCTACTACCAGTGTGTTTCACTGCTAGGCACAAGCTTTTTCCAATGTTGATTATGAAAGAACATTGAATTTAGATATACATTACTGTATTTTAATAAATGATTTTTGAACATAGGTACGCTATAACTTAATAACGATAGCGTTGCAGTCTGAATTCTCTAAAATATAAAGTGAAAACTACAGCTAACATACCTTCGTCCAATTATTTTGCTAAGGTCAAAGACAGGTCAGCACAGCCCTTTTTTACAACAACAGTCCAAAATAAATATATAAAGACTAAAAAAACATAAACAAACATGTGCAATTGGATATTGAACTGCAACCGAATCGAAACTCAGAAACAAAATACGGCGTAACTATTTTGTGCAAAAAACGGGAGCAACGGCAAAAGAACACAAAAATACTTCGGCGAAATAAAAGAGCATCTCTCTCACCGATTATTGTACCGAGTTAAATTTACGGATAGAACGACGGGTTTTTAATCAAATACGAATTCGCTAAACCATCTAGGGACATTTTTGTAATAGATTTTTTACTGTAGGATTTTTTGTGTCACCTTGTTTCTTTGTATAAGAAGTAATGCAGTAGTTGCATTAGCTTCTTTGATATATTTGGATGCAGAAAATTAAAAAAAAAGGTAAAATATAAAATAAATGCAATAACTGAGTTGATTTGTCACATTTCCACTTATATAGATGTGTATGGGCTAATTATTACGAAATAATTACATTAATTCCTATCGACCAAGTCTCTCGTTTATTTAAATGCTAGGTATTTACTATTTTCGACGTGACAAACATATCCAAGCATACGTTTTCAGTAAAAAACCTTCAACTTATATGGTAAATGTAAACCTCGGTTTGCTTCCAGACACCATCAGAAACGTCTCACGACTCTCTAGATGGCTGTAACTATTGTTTATTCGTGATTTCAGTGAACCAGCGCAGTCGTATTACCGTAGTAACGTTCACACTTTGGATGCACCCTCATGGACGGTCTGCCATTTAAATGAGGACTTCGTCTGTATAAGTTATTTACGTCGTTTTACTGAGAAAGTTTATCATAAAAAGTATTGAAAAGTCATAGAGTATTCCATAAACAATTAAGTTTCCATATCTAAAATGTTATGTTATCTGTGCACCTTATACTTTTTAAAATAAAAAAAAACTGTTCTGTTCTGCACGATAAACGGGTTGTTTTATTATAGGTTATGGGCCCAGGAAAATTGTAAAAAGTATATTTTTAACAAGAATTTCGTCACGGTACGAGTGTTAAAAGACTTTTTTGATACGCGTTTTCACTGTGTAGTGAAGATTGGACAATCGTGATATAAAATATTTTTATTCGGAATAACGATGGCGGCCAATTACTTGGTAAATGTACCCAAGTTACGCGGGCGGGATAATTACAGCGAGTGGTGCTTCGCAGCAGAGAATTTCCTAATCCTTGAAGGCATGAAGCAGTGTGTAAAGCCAAAAGAAGGAGAGATCGTAGGAGCTGCAGATGACGAAAGAACCCGTGCAAAATTAATAATGACCATCGACCCGTCATTGTACGTACATGTAAAAAGTGTAACAACAGCGAAAGAACTCTGGGAAAAACTACAACAGTTATTTGATGATAACGGTTTTTCTAGAAGGATAAGTTTATTACGGAACCTAATTTCGATAAGATTAGAAAACTGTAGTTCAATGACTTCCTACGTGACACAAATTGTTGACACAGCTCAAAAGTTAAGTGGAACAGGTTTCGAGATAAATGATCAATGGACAGGTTCGTTGTTACTAGCAGGATTGCCAGAACGGTTTTCACCGATGATTATGGCAATAGAGCATTCAGGCATTAGCATAACGGCCGATTCTATCAAATCAAAATTGTTAGACATGGAGTCAACAACGGAGGATGAAGTTAGCGGCGCATTCGCGGCTCGTTCGAAGTTCATCGGTGGCAAAAAAAATAAGATGGCTGCGTCAAGAAAAAATGTCAATGTTGGTAGCACTGTCGATCCGTCAAAGTCAAATGTCAAGACAGTGACATGTTACCGATGTAAACAGAAAGGACATTATAGAAACCAATGTACAAATAACGAAAATAACGCGTCGAACTTCAAGGAAAAACCCCGAATGCAGTCTAATGCGTTTAGCGCAGTGTTCCTGAGCGGGAATTTTAACAAAAACGCATGGTATATTGACTCTGGAGCTAGTGTGCACCTCACGACAAATGAAAATTGGATTCTGAATGCGTCTTATGAACAAAATAAAGATATCATTGTTGCGAACAGTGAAAAGTTATCAGTTTTATGTTCTGGGGATGTGAAGATCACGACTACAACTGGTGATATTGAATACGACATCATGGTTGAAGATGTTTATTGTGTTCCAAGTTTGGCGACTAACTTGCTTTCAGTCAGCCAACTCATAAACAAGGGAAACAAAGTGTCTTTCTCCGATGGTAGTTGCTCAATTTATAACAAAAGAAATGAGTTAGTAGCTACAGCATTATTAGAAAATGGAGTGTACAAAGTAAACTTATTAAACCAGGAATGTTTGGCTGCATCAGTTGTGTCAGGTGCTACATGGCACCGCAGATTAGGACACATTAACAAGGACTACCTGAATAAGATGAAGACTGCAGTAAAGGGTATGTCTTTTGATGATAAAGTGGATATTGGCAAATCTTCATGTGCCACATGTTGTGAAGGCAAACAGTGCCGTTTACCTTTCAAGAGTACCAACCATAGAAGCAGTAACCTACTAGATATAGTCCATACAGATATATGTGGGCCCATGGAAAATGTATCCATAGGTGGGTCCAGATATTTTTTGTTGTTTGTCGATGATTGCAGTCGAATGGTGTTTGTTTATTTTCTGAAACACAAGAATGAGGCTTTAAAGTGTTTCAAGGAATTTAAAGCCCAAGTGGAAAATCAAACTAAGAAGACAATCAAAATATTAAGGAGTGACAATGGGCTGGAGTATTGTAATAAAGAGTTTGACAACTACTTAAAAGGTGCTGGTGTGGTACACCAAAAAACCAATCCATACACACCACAACAAAATGGTTTGTGCGAGCGATTTAACCGCACAATTGTCGAAAAGGCAAGATGCCTACTCTTTGATGCTAACCTAGGAAAGGAATTCTGGGGTGAGGCCACCAACACCGCAGTGTATCTACAGAACCGAAGCGTGGCTGCAGCATTGGGAAATAGAACACCATATGAGATATGGACTGGCTGTAAACCCGATATAAGTCATATCAGAATCTTCGGTAGCACTGCAATGGTCCATGTAGCTAAAGAGAAGCGGAAGAAGTGGGACAAGAAGTCAGAAAAATGTATTCTCATTGGATATCCGGAAAACATAAAGGGATATAGACTGTACAACCCGGAAACAAAGACAATATTGACTAGTAGAGATGTGGTCATAGTTGAGCAGGAACCAAAATTTGAATGTCAGCTAGAAGCTTCATCTCAGAGTTTTGATTCAGTGGGGGAAGAAGTTAGGGTGGATGAGGCAACCTCAGAGTCTGACAGTTCAGAAGACACGTTTCTGGATGTAAATGATGAGACATATAAACCTAGCGATTCTGAAGCTGAAGATGTATCGGAAGTCATATCTGAAAGACCTACACGGGTGAGGAGGCAACCAGACCGGCTTCATTTTTCAAATTTCTGTACAGATGAGAATGCTTGCGATGATGTGACAGGTTTGTCTCTTCAGGATGCGTTAGCTGGACTTGAAAAGGAGCAGTGGAGAGTGGCCATGGCTGAAGAGTTACAGAGTTTCAAAGATAATGATGTTTGGGAGTTGAGCAATCCTCCTGAAGATGGTAGAGTTTTGCAGTGCAAGTGGGTGTTACGTAAAAAGTACGATTGTGATAATAACACTCGTTTTCGAGCGCGTTTAGTGGCGAAAGGTTTTTCTCAAGTGCAAGGTGTGGACTATACTGACACTTTCTCGCCCGTAGTGAGGCATACCACATTGCGGCTTTTATTTGCTCTATCCGTTCAACTTAACCTTGATATAGAACATCTTGATGTGACAACTGCTTTCTTGTATGGAACTCTTGAAGAAGATATTTATATAAAAATACCTGAAGGTTTTTCTGAGACAGTACAAAAAGGTCAAGTTCTTAAATTAATAAATTAATTAAAAAATTAATAAAATTAATTAAAAAAGAGTAGAGGAATGTCTTTTAAAAATTGGTTATGTTAAGTCTAAGATAGAACCATGTATGTTTTTAAAATTACAGGATAAGTTGAAAACGATTGTTACCCTTTATGTTGACGATTTTTTTATTTTTTCGAATAATAGTAAAGAAACCAAGCACGTAAAAAATGTTTTATCTAATAATTTCAAAATTAAAGATTTAGGTGTAATCAAAAAGTGTCTTGGGGTAAATGTAAATGTAAATAAATCTGAGAAAACAATATCAATAAGTCAGGAAGAATATATTGATCAGCTGTTACTTAAGTTTAATATGAGTCAATGTAAAACTGTTCAAACTCCAATGGAGACTAAGTTACTTGCATCTAAAGATGAGAATAATGTAAATGAATTGTTTCCTTATCAACAAATGATAGGTTCTTTAATGTATTTAGCGGTTCTTACCAGGCCAGATATAGCATTCGCAGTGAGCTTCTTGAGCCAATTTAACAATTCCTATACCAAACAGCATTGTGCATATGTCAAACGCATATTGCGATATTTAAAATTAACCAAACATTATGGCTTAAAATTTACTGCGGATGGGAACTCTGTCATTGAAGGGTTCGTAGATGCTGATTGGGGTGGGAACACTATTGACAGGAGATCGTATACGGGTTTCTGTTTTACCTTGTCAGGATGTGTAATTTCTTGGGAGACAAAAAAACAGAAAACCGTGGCTTTGTCAAGCAGTGAAGCCGAATACATGGCGTTAACCGAAGCCTGTAAAGAATCTCTCTATTTAAGAAACTTACAGTTTGAAATAACAAATAAAAAGTACACAATTGAATTATATAATGATAACCAGAGTGCAATAAAGTTAACTATGAATCCAATTTTTCATAAAAGAACTAAACACATAGATATCCGTTATCATTTTTGTAGAGACTGTGTAACTAATAATATTGTGAATGTTAAATATTTGCCATCAGCTGAGATGCCAGCTGACTTACTTACCAAGAGCTTATGCTCTAATAAGCATTATGGTTTATTGGATAAGTTGGGGGTTAAGCATATTTATGTTTAAGTTAATTTTTTTTTGTTTGTCAGCGTAACATTGTTAGATATAGTGGGGGTATTGAAAAGTCATAGAGTATTCCATAAACAATTAAGTTTCCATATCTAAAATGTTATGTTATCTGTGCACCTTATACTTTTTAAAATAAAAAAAACTGTTCTGTTCTGCACGATAAACGGGTTGTTTTATTATAAAAAGTATACCTAAATATTAAATATTAAAGCTTAGACAAACATTTTTAGCAGTAGTAAATTGCCCTTTCATCCACATGTAATTCAACAATCAGTTTATTCATTTCAGAATGTCTAACACTTAAGACCAAAGCCGCAATACATTTCCTACAAAATGACTGCCTAACCATTTAGAAAAGCTACCTACTGAGACCATTCTTAAAACTAGCTTATCTCATTTCATTGTTGACAATATAAATAGCGCAGTTCCGACTAAAATGGGCGCACCACATACCATGGAGTCCTTAAGACAGTGTCGTTAAACAATTACCGTTAGTTTCGGTAACTGCCGGGGAGGGCGCCACTGTTTGTGGATGACCCTTTATTTACGATATTACTTGGTATGTGAATGAACACTATTATTTCACTGGGTAACTTTATTTGGTTGTTTAATGTGAGGCTCTCGTGATGCTCCTTGGGGATGGCGTTTCAAGAATTATGAACGTACATACATTACTTCACGCTTTTCGCCCTAAGGGATTGTAGATATTACAGCACTAGTGTCCTGTACAGTAATTCTTTCTTTTCTCAGTTGTTTCCTTACCATCAAAATTTATTATTTTATCATCACAGCGTTATTCCAGGATAATAAGATTCTACGTTTATATCATACAGAAGATTTTCCTTCGTTTGTAATCATGATATAGCCCATATTTTTGTTAGAGATCTTCGCAGTTAACCCTAGCCCAAGCTAGTCAAAGCTTGGGTTCGTCAGGCGCTTCGCTGGACTTTTATAAAGTAGCCCAATTAAATCTATTGATACCTAACTTAGAGGGTGACTGAGCAGAGTTCTAGTGAAGTCTTAGGCGCTGGCCAGACAGAAGAGACGTAAGACGCAGACGGGGCGCGGACATTTGTCTTTACCGCGACGCTTTCATACAAAATGTATAGAAGCGTCGCGACGCAAAACATACAGAAGAGACGGGGCGCGGGCGCGACGGTTCTATACATTTTGTATAGAAGCGTATTATGTCCGCGCCCCGTCTGCGTCTTACGTCTCTTCTGTCTGGCCAGCGCCTTACTTTACCTGACATAATTTCACTTTACTAACCAAACAAAAAACGTCCGTAAACAAAATAAGAGTAACATATAGGAGTGAAGTTATCAGCAGCATGGTAGCATGGTGTCACGCGTTCCATTGTCTAGGGGGCCATTGTGCGCGGCAGACGAGACGTGGCGTCTGCACTTTTATGCAGGTAGGAATGCAATGTTAGACGCTTTTTAAAACTGCGAACGTAATTTGGAAAATATTGTGAGATAATTTTGTGAATTACTTTTTAATTTAAGTGAGGCTGGAATAGAAATTAAACGTGGTTAGGTTAAGAGTTTATTTAAAAACTTAAAAAATGTACTCCGTGGTGGTTGTAACTAAGGATCAAGTATCAAGTTCTGTAATTCAAATTCAGTGCCAAAAATGCAAATGAATCTTACGACAACTTCATGGAAGATTTTATGCTGATTTATAGATTATGTTTCCCAGAAAAAATTATAACGATTAAAACGAATAAAAAAACTAAATGGATATCTCGCGGACTAAAAACATGCAGTAAGAAACAAAGGCAACTACTCTGGGCATATAGAATTAATCCTAATCCCTTAAATAAATTAGCATTCAAAAAATACACAAAACTTTATAGGAAAATTATTAAGTTAACTCAAAAATCTCAAAACAATTACTATATTAATTCAGCACAAAATAAATCCAAAGCAGCTTGGCAAATTATTAATAAATCAAAATTATGCTTGCCACAAGAATCAATAATGACAATTAAATCTGATAATTACACTCTTACGCATCCCACAGATATCGCTAATGAATTTAATAACTACTTTATTGATGTAATAGAAAATAACATTCAAGTACAAAATACACAACTTAACAATATGCATCATAATAATAAAGCATCGCAATCATTATTCATGTTACCAGTATCTAATAATGATATAATACAAATAATAAGCAACTTAAAAAACACAAATACTGTGGGTTATGATGGTGTCTGTACGAAAGCCATAAAATATGTACAAGATGCCATAGCGTCACCACTGGTACATATAATCAACTCGTGCATTTCTGATGGAATATTCCCTAACAGTCTTAAGAAAGTCATCATTAAGCCTTTATTTAAAAAAAAAGATAAAACCGATGTTAAAAATTATAGACCAGTTGCTAAAATCCCAATTTTTTCCAAAATCATTGAAAAATCAATATATAATGCTATATACGCTTATTTTGAGAAACATAACTTATTCTGCAATGAACAAAAAGGATTTCGGAAAAACAGGAGTATGAATATGGCTTTGTACGATTTAGTTTATAATATTATGACCTCTGTAGATAAAAGAAACCCAGTATGTGCCATATATACAGATATGACTAAGGCATTCGACTATGTCGATCACAATATTTTACTTAAAAAACTTAATAGTTATGGTATAAGAGGGAACATACTGAATCTTATAGAATCATATCTAAATAATAGAACACAATGTACAGAAATTTCTAGAATATGCCATAAAAGTAAATTAGAAACAGTGTACACATCTGAACCAAGAAATGTTAAATATGGCGTGCCACAAGGCAGCGTATTAGGGCCGCTATTGTTTCTTATTTACATAAATGATCTCCCAAAAGAAATAAAGCAAAAAATGGTTCTTTTTGCGGATGATAGTACGGCTATAATTGAATGTAAGAATAAAAATAACTATGAAAATGATATTAGTGATACACTATTTAAAATTATAAATTGGTTGAGTAAAAATAATTTAGTTATTAATTTAGAAAAAACAAAAGTTATGCATTTTCACCAGCGCTGCGTGACTTCAGATATTAATGTTATTTATAAAGGATTTAAGATAGAAGAAGTGAATAATGCCAAATTCTTAGGTATTACATTAGATAATAAAATGACTTGGAAACCACATATAGAAGAAGTTTGTAAAAGGTTAAGTAAGTCGGCATATGCACTGCATCAGTTATCAAAGAGTGTAAACACTGAAACCCTAGTGACGGCATATCACGGACTAGTCGCTTCAGTGCTGCGTTACGGTGTTGTTTTTTGGGGACACTCAACGGATAGGGAGATGGTATTTAGAATGCAAAAGCGCTGTGTGAGGTCAATGTGTGCTCTAGATACAACAGATAGTTGTATACCCTATTTTAAATCTTTAAAATTGTTAACTTTATCAGCATTGTTCATACTTGAAACTGCATTGTTTGTAAAAATAAACTCACATTTATTTATAAAATTGTCAACAGTTAACAAAAACCCAATCCGTTCTCAAT
Source organism: Autographa pulchrina (assembly GCA_905475315.1). Classification (NCBI taxonomy): domain Eukaryota; kingdom Metazoa; phylum Arthropoda; class Insecta; order Lepidoptera; family Noctuidae; genus Autographa; species Autographa pulchrina. Next base: position 10,861,556 of record FR997771.1, on the reverse strand, counting down.
ATGTCAACAAATTATGCCATGTTAAATGTAAAACTGCTTTAATGCAGAAGAGCTTTTTCGGTACTGCTCCAAAAATTTATAATAAATTGCCCGACGCTCTTAAAGATCTACCATTATTTAAATTCAAAAAAATATTAATTAAATTCCTGATTGGCAAATGCTATTATTCAGTAGAAGAATTCTTAAATGATAAACTGTAAAATGATTATAAAAAAAAAATACTTTTCTTAATGTAATTATTAAAATATAATTTTGTTATGTATGTTTTCTTATGTTGTATATTATCTCCAAATTTGTATGTCTAAATGGCAAAACATAGTGTACCTTTTATATTTATGACCATCTCTGTTCACAAAACCTATGTTTAACAAATAAATTTGATTTGATTTGATTAATGTACACTGTTAGGGCTTCGAAAAAATACCAATATTTTATATCAAAATTTGAGTAGTGTCTCCGAGCCTTTTCCCAACTATGTTGGGGTCGGCTTCCAGACTCACCGAATTCAGCTGAATACCGCATTTTACATGGAGCGACTGCCAATCTAACCTCCACAACCCATTTACCTGGTAAATACAGTATCCCAAGGTAAGACTGGTTGTCAGAATTGACTTTACGACTGCCAAAGATCATAGTATGACAGTCGGGACCTACGGCTTAACGTGCTATCCGAGGCACGGAGGGGTCTCGCTAAGTTATAAATGGTCACCCATCCACGGACCAACCGCGGAGAGCGCGGCTTAACCTGTATTATCGGTCAAACCATACGGCTTACACTTAGCCACGAGCCCCTTACGTTAACATAAATATGGGGCAATATTAGATACGAGCTTTAATAATCTCTTCTTAGAACCTATCGCGCTATTACATTGTATCGCTATTAGTGTGAAATATCACAAGAACTGCAATTGTTCTACTATAATTATATTTCCTCGTAAACTTATGAAATCAATTTAAACATCTTAAATAAAGAATACTTACAGAATATATAATTTTGCATCTATGCACCTATATGAAAATTACGTACTTAAGATTAGGTACTTTTTAAGTTTTTTAGTTAAAAAATAAACCTGAGTTTATATTGTTTTACTACTATTTTTTGTATCTTTAATACAAATATTAAACTAATGTTTAAAATGACACTGCATACTTGAAGCTGAACTGCAATTAATATAAAACAATATAATTAACATTATTTCGAAGAACTTTTAATAAATTTTATATTACCTATGTAACATTTTCAATTTGCACCGTTTAATAATTATTTCCAATTATCACCTCAGTTTAATATTAATGAACGAAAGCATGTTTAATAAGTAAAGTTATTGGTTCAGGTACAGGCTTTTTTCGGACAAGTAACAAAATGAATAAACCTAGCCTAGGAAGGAATAGGTAACTAAATTGATAAGTACGTATAATTATTTCTTGGCCCATCAAAATTTGTTCAATCTCACAGTTACCGTTCTTGAAAAAAGAATATAACATAACATACCATCACGCGTGTATCCCCGAAGGGTTAGGCAGAGGTGTACCAATGTACACCCACAGTTCGCCGGTATGTTTAGATCCCATGTAATAAGGGGCGAGCCTATTGCCACTAACCGGGCACAAATCCAAACCCCGACCTGCTACTGAGAATTTCATAGAAAAACCCAATAACACCCTGGTCGACTTGGGAATCGAACCCAAGACCTCTAGCGTAGCAGTCGCGCTTAGCGCCACTAGGCCAACGAGGCAGTCTAGTTTGAAAAAAGATACATATATTTTATTATCATAAAATGTGACTGAAAGAAGTAAAATAATTTTGTGTCAAGAATTTTATCCTTGCATGACAGTTTTGTAAACTGGAATATCTTTCAAGGCCTTATTTATAAAAGTATAACTTCAAATCACCATTTATTGAGTCTATTTCTCTTAACAAATCAATCATTACCCTCAAAAGGTACAAATCTGACTGATAAACGACACATAGATCATTATAGCTACAGGGATAACAGAAACATCAAGATAGGCTGGGAGGTAATTTTCTATGCACCATTTGTATACGTCCGATTTGGACGTCCTTACGCGGTAGGCCAGATCAATGAGATGGACGTTTCTAATAGTTGTGCAGTTTATCAGAATGAATGGTGCAATGGCTAGTGATAGTAAAGTTTTATTAAATTACTTTATGTTTATGTGTTAATCATTTTTATCAAAATTCATAACATACTGTTTGATATAAGCTGTAAACAGAAAGGTAAGTGATCTAGCTGCAGAACTCAAACTACAGCATTTTTTCTTACGTTTAGGTTAAATCTAAACTTAATGATGAAAATAATTTTAGTTTTGTCTATTGGTATTAGGTACTTAGGTTAGAAAATTCGTACATAAATTATTTTATAAACAAAATAATAAACAATGAAAAGAATTAGTAAATGTTTGCCCTGATATAGTAACTACATTTTTATTTATGTCAAGGGTTTTAAAAATCAGAATCTAACACTTTTAAGGACGAACATTTGTGAATGAGACAGTCTCACAGTTAGTCGTACAAAAAAGAAGGAAATTGTTTCTTTTCCCTACATTATTGACTTTGATATCTTAACAACCAATAAATAAATAAATAAATAAATAAATAAATAAATAAATAAATAAATAAATAAATAAATAAATAAATAAATAAATAAATAAATAAATAAATAAATAAATAAATAAATAAATAAATGTGGACAACATCACATACATTGCTCTGAACCCAAAGTAAGTACCGAAGCACTTGTGTTATGGAATTCAGAAACAACGAAGGTACCACAAACACCCAGACCCGGGACAATGTAGAAAAGTTTGTTTCTACATTGACCCGTCCGGGGATCGAACCCGGGACCTCAGAGCTAGCGACACCTTGTAACCGGTGCGTACGCCACTCGACCACGGAGGTCGTCAAACCAATGTTCTTATAACATCAATATACAAGAAGATTATGTTAACTTGTTGTGATAACGTATCTCAGAAAGGTCGCGTTTCTCACACTATCACGTTGTTGATAAGAGACGTGACAGTAACAACACATTTTATGAAAGTGAATTGTGAATAGATAAGATTGTAGTTAACTTGTTAGTGTGGGATCTTGTTAGTGATAGATTTGTGGAGTTCCGTATACCGTACTGAAAAGCTTGGTTTTTAAAGTCAAGGGGCATATAATTTAAACAGCACATACCTGCAAAGGTATCGAAACGTCGGGACCTAAAATCTAAAATTAAACCGCGACAAAATCCGTATAGTAGTTTTATTTCAATGTTTAACATTCGCGTAAACCTAAGAAACCAATATTAAACAGCACATTTCGTCATATTGAAGAGCGGAAAGAAACAAATGTATTTTTTTTTTTGATTAACGAATTTAATTAAGATTTAAAAAAAAAACATAAGAATTTAAATCACTTTATTTGGTTTTAAGCAATTTATCATTGTAACAGTCCAATTTTATTAATGTGCTTATATTCCCCACTTTCCTCTTATATTGCGCATGGAGGAAGATCTGTAGATTTAGCTATTTTTTTCCTTACATTTAACTAAAATTCATTAATTTTAGGAGCAATATTTCAAAATGTTTCAAACCTTTTTTACATTAATATGTTTTTTTTTTTTGCCTTTATGTTGTGGACTTCTTTTTCTTCTTTTAATTTTTATGTTTTAAATCTTTTGTATCTACTTATTTTTATTTCTCTTTTTTTTTTCTTCTCATATTGTACATTATTTGTGTCTTGTTTTTGTGCCGAATAAAAGTTTTATCTATCTATCTATCTACATTAATTATAAACTAAGTACGTTATTTGTTTGGTAACGACAACATTGTAAATATTTGGCCGATTAAGAGAGATAAAAATAAAAGAAACCTAGGGCCTTAACAAATACCAAATCACGACTTTTATTTTTATCTACGGAACCCTGGATCCGTACAACCAATTAAAGTTTGAAGTATGTTCCCAACACATGGTTACGGTCAAGTTCAATTAATTATCTTAATGGTCTCATCTCTATCTCATCAATTGGGAACATAATTATTTTGAATATTGATTGTAATGTCTATTATTGACCATGTCCTGACAGACTTTCACTTGAAATTATATTTATTGACGGGCCTGTTGGTCTAGTGGTTAGTGACCCTGACTGCTATACCGGAGGTCATGGGTTCGATTCCCAGCCAGGACAAATGTTTGTGTGATGAGCACGATCATTTGTTCTGGTTGTCTGGGTGTAATTTATCTATAATATGTATGTATTTAGAAATATATCAGTATGTTTATCAGTTGCCTGGTTACCATAACACAAGCTCTGCTTAGCTTGGGATCAGATAACCGTGTGTGAGATGTCCCGGAATATTATTATTATTTATTATTATTATATTGTGTTTACTCGTATTCTTTAGATTATGTTGTCAGAATTATGTGTTAAATACGAGAATAAAATTAAATTACTAGTCAAGTTATTTATTGCGACGACCTCCGTGGTCGAGTGGCGTATGCACTGATTTCAAGGTGACGCTAGCTCTGAGGTCCTGGGTTCGATCCCCGGACGGGTCAATGTAGAAACCAACTTTTTTACATTGCCTCGGGTCTGAATGTTTGTGGTACCTTCGTTTTTTTTTTTCTGAATTCCGCAACACAAGCTTAAGCAACTTACTTTGGGTTCAGAGCAATGTATGTGATGTTTTCTGCATTTATTTACAAAATAAGAAATAAATATTATTTTAACTTGTACCAGTATAATTTTAAGGTATGATTATGGTGTATAGTTAAGCGATGAATGTATAATTATATTGTTGTAAGGTCAATAGCAAATAAGCAGAAAACAAATGAGAGTTTAGATTGTTTAACTGCTTTGCTTAGTCATTTGTTTTACAAGTGTGCATAATCCACTATGTACATTTCACTGATGCCAACAGACGCCTTTTAACGGTTTGTTTCCAAAAAAACGAAGTAAGTTTATAATTACTTCAGGACTTGCTTACTCACAGCTGACAGTATAAACAAACGCCTAATAATTCAACATGGCGTATAATTTAATCCACACGACACTTAACGCCACGACTCATTAGATGCAACATTCAACTTTCTTTGACTCGTTATTACAAAACGAACATCTTTCCAATCATTTTCAATATGTACTTTATCATTGCGGCATAAAATTCAAAATCAAATACACAAAATTTTGTGAGATTTGACGTTTTAGTTGTGATGTAAACAGTAGCGTCATCTGTCGAGCTCAATAAACGTATCAATTTAAATGTTCTTTTTATAAATTTAGATGACGATAGAGTTATGTGACGTGCGCGCGCGTCGCTCACTTAAAAACTTGTTTTGGTGCATGTTTGATGGAAAAAAATCGTATTTGATTAAGGTGATAATTTGATTTATTGCATACATGAACATCTGTTACGAAATCGTCTTCTGTTTGACAAGCAAAGCCAATAAAAATAGGTTACTTTTCTTCACTCAAATATTTTAGCCTTTTCCAAAACTTTTCTAATGAAAAAAAATAACAATAAACAATACTACATAGCAAGTTTATAGACATACGTAAAAATACAACAAATTACATACTATATTAAGTTATCTATTATTATATATTTCCAAATAACCAGGATATCTACTGTACTATTGTTCTTTAAAATAATATGACAAAAGAGTTATAATTTCAACGCACAATGGCCCAAAAACTTTTCGTCTACTTTTAGCAAACAGCTTAATGGGGGCTCTATAACAAAATTATCACTTAAGTTTCAGGACATACCCAAGTAACGCGTACTACGCCAAGTAAGAATCTTGATAAAGCCTTTTAATGTTGCTAACCTCATTTTCTTGGCCGTCAAGTGCCATTAAAAGTTTAAGCTTCGGCCTAGGATAGCCGGGAGACCCTACCCGCCTTTATGACTGGATTTAGTGCACTAATAAATAAATGTAGCCATATTAAAGATAGTGTTTGTGGTACAAACTTTCTATAATGTTTGTTGTATGAAGATTGAGGAGGCTAGTTTATGTTTTGTAAGTTGAAGCTATAAATAAGAGGAAATTACGTTTTATGTTCCATCCGTAGCCGAGCATTGTGTTAAGAGTGATGTCATTTTGAAGGTCGCTTGTTTTTCTTTTTACATTATCTGTTGAACGACAAACATTGTACCGCGATATTTGACTCTATTGTATCAATAATTATCTGAAGTAAGTGTTTTAAATGTGTATTTTAAAGCTCGTATACATAATGTACAATTTGACTTCAATAGGTTTTAAGGTCAAGCAAGGAAATTAGGGTTGTCAAAAGTCCACTAGTTCACTTCTATTTTCGTCACATCAACCCTTGTATGGCTTATATACATCACAGGAATCAAAACAAAACAGCATATAAAAAATTACCTACATCTTCCCGATCTAATCTAAATACTGCGTGCCTATAAGCATTATTTCCTCGAAAACCGTCGGTCGGCCAAACAAATAACCAAATCGGCTCCAAGTGCGATAGTTCAATGCGGATCGTTTTATCACGCGGTGGGCACGAAACAAATTGAGATCCCAGATATGTGTGCGTAACATAAATCTTCCCTGTTCGCGGGAATCCTTAGAATTATCTTGTTTTTGTTTAACGTTATTGTAAAAATAAAGTGTTTTTTCTTTGTCGCCTGAATTATGCTGTTTGTTGGGCTGACTTTATTTTGAGTTGTCATTTTTTATGTAATATATTACTTTGCATATAAATCTTTAACAGTCTTGTTTGCGAGTAGAGGTAGATAGGTAAAGATTATGTTTCAAAATAAGCTGTGATATCTATTACTAAATCAATTAAACCTTTACAGCCGTGATGTTAGTATAATATTATACAAAATTAAAACACAAACAAAATAATAGTAAAGGTATTTTAACTATTCCTCCTTAACAATCAACTTCAGTAGCTACTCAATGTCAATTTTGTGCGGGAACTAGAGATTTTGTCATATAATATATAAAATGGATTCCAAAATATTGATTAGTTATCAAAATCTAGCATCACACATTAAATATTGGTCCATTACAAGACTAATCGCAACATAGGTCACTAGCGCCACTTTTAAGCGGCGAAGTAAAGAAACAAAAGTATGTTTGCCGCCATTCACCAATAGATGTCGCTAACAGCTGTTAAACATGAGTTTCAGAACTTTGTATTCTCATAATAAATTTCAGGCTAAGTAAAAAAATTAAAGACAAAATAGAGAATAAAAGGTTTATTTAGAGAATGTTGAAAAGTCAGTAGTTTACTCGCTGTAAGTCTAATTCAGTGAACTGTTTATTTAGATAATTATATTCCTACTAGTTATTATTATGTTTTAAGTTAACTACAATATTAATTAGTCGAATTCTGCAAAAGTCCTGGAACTCATTAAATATAACAATAGGCTCTAATTATAATTATTGATTGGAATCCTAAATAGCAATTAGATGTTATTTCGACGTTGGAATATTTGTTAGGGTAGCGAAATAGGGCACTCATCGCTTACGTTGCACTTATGTCTGGGCGCAAGTTACGAGAGAAACGAATACGAAGAAACGATTACAAGTGCATTATTTTACCTGTAATCTTTTAGGTAAAATAAAACATATCCAATTGTAACAGACTGAAATCATTTTACTTCTAATTCTAGATACAGCCGAATGTTTTACATCCTAATCAAATGGTCAAGTCAAGAAATAGCTTATATAGTATTTCAAATTGCACAGTAAACAGCACCGTTTCACTACATTTTCTGAAAAGAAAATTAGTAAAAAAATATGCCCTCCATAAAGGCCTATCTCTTCTGTTTAAGTCAATTTGATATTCTTATACAGTCTATTCGCCACAGATCCCCACAATTCAATAACCCAAAAGCCACCTGCTCCTAACTTAGTCCGGGTCCCCAAAAACCTGAATCTGGCCGACTGCCACGAAGGCAGGTTATTAACACTACGTGAACACTTGGCACATGCCGGGTGACAAATGAAGCCGACATTATGAACGAACCGCTCATATTTTCAACTAATATTGTGCAGCCGCGATGCTGGTGGAACTAAAAATTTGATATTGTGGTGTAGGTTGGGAATTAAAATTTAATTAAAATAATTTTAGTTTTTACTAGCTGTGCCTGCAACTTCGTTTGCGTGGATGACGAAGCTTATCAATGAGTCTTTAACCATTAAGGCTGCACACGCGACTAAAGCATAAAAAATTGAGTAACTTCTCCCGTTTTCCCAACATTTCCCTTCACTGCTCTGCTCCTTTTGATTGTAGCGTGATGAAAAGTATACTATAACCTACCCAGGAGTATGAAGAATAATTGAATCAAGTTTCGTTAAAATCCGTCGAGTAGTTTTTGTTTCTATAAGGAACATACAGACAGACAGACAGACAAAAATTTTACTGATTGCATTTTTGGCATCAGTATCGATCACTAATCACCCCCTGATAGTTTTTTTTTTAAATATATTTAATGTACAGAATTGACCTTTCTACAGATTTATTATAAGTATAGATAATGAATCTGATTACCGTAGATTTTTTATTGAATTATTATTATTATAAGTTAAAACAACATGACAAATTATAATAGTTGAATTTGATGTCTCTTGGTTTTTTAAAGCGAAGTCTCACACAGCCTTTAGGATGATAAAGCTACTCTGCTTTTCATTAAGGTCGATTGAATTGTCTTATTTCTTGATATGTATAAAACTAACTAAACTAACGGAGCAAGAGACCCCATAGCAACATTTTTTTTTTTCTACGAAATGTTTTTGTTTTCCTCTGTGCAAAATGAGTCGTGAAAGCGTTTTCATCCTGAAAATTGGCCTGTGCAAACCAGGTTTTAAATAAAATAATAATTTATATGTCAACTCTGAAAAAGGTAGTTAAATAATATTTGCAACTCAAAGTAAAACCTAATATAATACGTACCTATATCAAAACAGTCATAATTTGGCGTCCGAACGCATTACCCATCTTAACGGGCGCGCCCCGGTCCCTGGATTAGAGGTGGGATCAACGAGTGCAATTCCCGGGACTCGCGCGCGCCAGCCATAGGATCCCGTTTATTGACCATTAGTAAGGTCCGCTATGGTGTTTTCTGCTTACACTTTGCTATATGGTAGTGACATAATAATGGGACTATTTTCAAATTATGGTGACTTAGTGGTAATCGGTTGTGGTGGTTAATACGGCCTGTTTAGGGTTATGGATGTTTACAAAGCGGAGCATAATATATTTATAGAGCATTTTATGATTGAAGAAATTCAGGCATGTGTTAAATATAAAAAACCATCTTCATGATATAAAAAGTGCTAATTTCAAGTTAATTGATATCTGAATGATTATAAGTAAAATCAATTAACTTAATTTAGTACCTACCTACTCATTTATAAAAAAAAATGTTGACTGATATTCTTATAACATCACATAAATGCTGCATAAAGATTACTAAATTCGAATGAACATGTAAATGACAAAAACGAGTTACCGCAGGTCAGCCACATAACTTTACTGTAATGGAACCTTCAATGAAAGCTCAAATTTAGTTATGAAACTCCGGAAACACTATTAAAATACTATAAAGCCACTGTTTTGTACCCCGGCACTGCTCAGAAGCGCACGAGTAATCAAACAGGCGTAAAATTTGTTAGATATCCGACGAAAACTAACTTTATGAGCTAATAGAAGATGTAGAGGGACTGGATATGACATGATAAAATAATTATTTATTTTTGAGGCTTTATTTTTGGACTAGGAGTTTTATGCCGAATAAAAGATGTTATAATGTCTTTATAATGAGTACACTTAATAAACGTTCAAAAAAAATGTTTTTTAGCTTGAATGTTTTGCCGAATCCTTGTAAACACCTTTACTACATTTACATAAAGAATGGAGGTTGCCTAATTTCAGAACCAGCTTTATTGTTTTAATATAACAATCGCAATTTTTAAAAAACAAAATTCGTTGGGATCCCTAGAACTAGAGCTTGGCCGTCTATCGATCATATTTCTCTAGACAGTAAACTAATAATATTAGGCTAGTTTGCTTTTATTCTCATGCTAACGTCTTTCACTCTAAGGTAAATAAGATTCATTCCATCGGCTTGCCTTATATTTAACGTATTGACGGGCCTGTTGGTCTAGTGGTTAGTGACCCTAACTGCTATACCGGAAGTCGTGGGTTCGATTCCCACTCAGGACAAATCTTTGTGTGATGAGCACGATCGTTTGTTCTGTGTCTGGGTGTAATTTATCTATAATATGTATGTATTTAGAAATATATACGTATGTTTATCAGTTGTCTGGTTACCATAACACAAGCTCTGCTTAGCTTGGGATCAGAGAACCGTGTGTGAGTTGTTCTGAAATATTATTATTATTATTAAGTACGCTTAAAACGCGATTACTCAAGTCAGCCAGATCCAGTCGCACCCAATTATAATCTCATACGTGCGAGTAGTGCAAGATTATTGCTAGAACTTGGTTTCTTCCCACTCTATTTGCGGCAATGTTTATGGGCCATTACGACGGAAAACCAGTCGTTATAGTAATGAAAACAGAGTGGACGGCAGCCTCATTATCATGGGATAATCTGAAACCGAGGGATGGAACTTTCATACTTAGTAGTTTAAGATATTAAAGTGTACTGTTGTGGATTACATGTGATTAGTACATTACGAGTTACGAGATGAATGTTATGTGGATTTTGACCTCACAACTTGGCTTGTTTGGATAAGCTTATCGTCAACTTGTTATGTTTCTGAGACACTTCTGAAAATTTCCCTGTGAACTAAATGTAAAGTTCTTTGCTTATATGCCTGCCATTTGTCAGTTAAGGAGCTGTAAATTACGTTATATTTATGCTGAAAAAGTATGAATATGAAAGAAATAAAGGATAGATTCGTTGTACTAAATTGTTACTAATGCAACAGGTAAGTAGAAACACTGAATTCTCGTCAGTGTCACATTTCTAACGACTTAACATTTTTGTTACTGATGTAGAGGAGGTTACAGGTACAAGAAATATTATAATGAAAGTATTATTTTGACCTAGAGAATCATTTGAAAATATTGCAATTATGAAATTAGTTTTCAATTGATGCAAACAAACATTCACCAAACAAAAAAGTACATCCCTAAATCAGACCGAAGGATATTTAAAACAAAAGAATCCCTAAAATGTAAAAATCTTTTAATAGGAGCGTAGCAAGCTTTCCGCTTAAAACAAATCCATTTCACCCAATCCTTTCACCTTTTCAAACACTCGAAAAATCTGAAGACCAACGCAAACTTTCCCGTTTTAAGAAATTATACGAAGTCCAATTACATTAAACTAAATTAAATGCTGAAATAAAACAGTAGAATCCTTATTAAGACCCCACTTAGCCAACATCTTATCTGCGGTAATCCTAGAAGCGACTGCGTTAGGTCTAAAACACAGTGATATATAGCAAGTGGTCTGGGTTTAAACTCAGATTAACTTAGATTCAGTTCGTAGAGTTAATTTGTTTTTAGCTGCATCATAGTTGCATTTTAGAACATTTGATTCAGTGAATTATATACTAAATGTAGGATTTGAAAATGAATATAATTTATATGAACTACAATTTTCTTCATATTAACTTTGATAAGATATAACAACGTGTACTCATATTATTATTATATATTTGGTACGTTCGTTGACGGTTTTTAATAAACAAGCGAGCGATCACGAAAAAAATGCTTTTGGATCCATTGCGCCCAGTCCACTGTACCTAATATTCAAAACAATATTATTTAGTTGCACAATTTTATTTTTTAAGTTTTACATTTACTTTAGTATATCTAAAGTGTTTTATAAATAGAGTGTAACTATTCGTTAAATTAAACAAATTAAGTATTAAAGTAGAATTATACTAGTTTCTTAATCCTGAATCAATTGCGGACAAACAAATCTCCATGTATAGTTAGAATCGTTAACGTGCCTAGGATAGACCCCTACAGTCATACAAAACAACTATGGCTCAACTACGAATAGTGCTCGTACGGGTTTTTACTATGCAACGAACTTTTATTCGATAGAATAAGGACTCTTTGGGAATTTAAAAAACGAGCTTTTTTGGATCTGGGTGCATTTGAATTTATTACTTTTGTAAATAATGTGATATAGAGCATATCAAAGAATTCCTAGTATCAATATTAGATACATATATATTATTTGGGTATATTATATTGCGTCCTACCTACCTACATACTACGCGTTGATTACCTATCATTCTTAAAAAAAAAAACTCCCATGAAGATGAATAATAACTATGAAGATGATTTTTAATAAACAATTTATGTAGGGAATAATTTAAAATTAACGTTTTGGTTGAATTAGCTGTTAAAATGACGTGTTCTCTATATTTAGAAGGAAATTATGGTGGAAATTAATTTTGCTTCCAAATATTATAGCGCCGCTCTCTGTGTGACATGTTCAAAGGTTAATTACCTTATAGTTACCCGGACGTCCAATATTACAATTATTGACCAATATCGCTTGGAAGCACTGATTGATTGATTGCCCAATATATACTAACGGCCTAATTATTCATAATTACATCTGGTATTAAGGGGATCATAAAGACAAAATGATATACTTACACGGATAATTAACTTGATTATAGGCTGATTAAGTACATTAGATGAAATAAAAAATTATTATAAATAGTTAACCTTTTTTTTCAAATGACATTAAAATATGTAACCTCATTACGCATTTAATTGCAACATCATTGGCAATCAAGATTCGAAATTTAAATTCACACTTTTATCGAAAAGCCATTTAAGATAATAAGAAAAACATTAACAGCTAATTCTTTTGATTCTAGACCGCTATTATTCAAGCAGCCATACTTATGCCAGATAAGCAGCTGACACAGAAAGTAATTGCATTAATAAAACGAAACTTCCTCAGTTGAGAATCGCCTCGCAGTAAAATCGACTATAATTTAATTATTATCTTACTATCTCAACCCCGGGATAGTATTACTAATTTAATTGCTCTACTCGGCTGCCGCAGTTCAAGTAACTTACTTAAACAAGACTTCTTTTATACGGCCAGACTTAATAATAAGTGAGGTTTGCTGAGATATTCCTTCTTGTGGATTTGAATGATTATCAGCTGTGTTTAGTTTTGTGATTTCATTGGAATTGATATTATGATCTACTCGTAAAAAAACTCAATATTATCATAAATCGTTTCTTCCGGTCCATTTACAATTTTGAGAAAAAAAAAAATTACGTTTAAATTTCCAATGTGCGAGACCATTTCAAAATAATTTTGTTTGACTTCCAAAAAGGAAGAGGTTCTATGTTCGACTGCATATTACATTATCGTTAATCTTACTTTTCTTTCACTCAAACGGCTTGTCTAGTAAAATTTTTCATAGTACACTCTTTGTAAAAAGGCGTGTTAATAATAAAAATCCTTGCATCCTGTATATTGTGTTCTTCCAAGCGTATAGCCGACAAATTGGCTGCATCAGAAACAACTCATGTGCTCATTAGCACGGGGCAAGTTTCAGATTTTACACGTAATTACTACCGTCTGACCTATGCAGCCCTTGGGAAAGCTGGTGTAGTCGGAGCAATCCAAGTGCTCTTTTACGATAGACGAAGTTCATCTCACTTTGATACGTATTTTAATTGAGTGAATGGATCATTAAAATATATAATGAATATTATTTACATTTAGGATTTTTAAAAATTAAATATTATACTCATTTTTTCTCACTGATTATCACACTCAGAATCTTTAATGCTAACTTGAGGAATTTCAGCAAGCCAACTTAAGAGTTGGCTCAAAAGTCAAGGTGTTTATCTTCGTCAAAAAAAACACTCCTATTTTTGCATTTCATTCACCAAACATTTGCTCTACAGTTACTGTTTGTCGTTCATATCACAAAGCATTTGCGACCTAAGTTTGACAGTGAAACGGACCAGAGATTTCAATGGGACCTTATTATCGGGACCTCGAATGTCATTCACAGTCGCGATGGTTTGACAGGTTAACGCTTTATAGGGACAGTCAATGAGCATTCGAAATCCGAAATTACTGATTATTTTCTTCATTATGTTGCCCTTAGTAGGATTTGTATGATATTATATGGATTGAGTTGTCGAAATTTGAAATGTACTATTTTTTTTTTTTAAACACTGTCAACTTTTTTTAATTTCATAGAACTGGCGGAAAACGTGCAATGTGTTTATTTAGTTTTAAGAGGGTATTATTTTCAGTTTTAATACTAGATAGGTTTGTATACAGTTTAGGATCTATTTGTTATTTTTTTGTGTAAAATTTAGTTGCCTAAGTTCTGAAAATGCTAAAATAAATGAGAAAAGCCCGACATAAATATAAATTACAACCTCTTCAATTTGCCCGCCATGAGACAACAGTTTGTCATTCCTCAATATTGACTTTTCGTCCGGAATTCGTTCAGTTTAGAAATATCTGGACATTAGCTATTCCGAACATTCGAGATAAGTTCGGCGGACCAAAAATTTCACATTCAGTTTATTCAAAGTTTATAGCGAGGGAAATTTAATAATCTCAACAACACCGAGGCCAACTTTGTGTGTTTGTCTTTCTTCGCGCTGTTCCCCTGGGGCCCGTTTAATTCGCCACCCGGGCCATCTGTCGCACTGCACTCCCTAACTTAGACCTGCCGACTTTATAATTTTACACGCCACGATAGAACTGGCTGTTTCGTTTTTCGGCCGTGCCTCTATTTGAATTTACATTGTTCATACTTCGGTGTTTTAGATAGAGTTTCGAATAAGATAGCAGCTGAAAGTGATTCTGCCTTCTGTGACTCTAAATCTTTGTTTAGTTCGCTTCTCGCTCATAGCTTAGCTTTATTCAACAGAATAAAGACTTTATTCAACAGAATTATGTGCTTAACATAGAATTTCAAGTAGGTACTACTTATACATAATGTTTCTTTATACGGGGCAGTAAATATAAAACTAACAAAATGTAAAATATAGAAACTGTCTGGTAATATAATTACACAACTAAGCTTCAATGAATACTTTGCTTTTAAGTGGCGTTCTTTTAAATTTCATTATGTTTCCCTTTTATAGCTTATGTTACTTTTTGTCTATAAAACTAACTTTCCGTTGGTTAAAGGTTATTTCAATATATGGTTTGTAACTTAAAAACGGCCTGGGTAAAATGAAGAAAGAATAACACATTAAACTTTTTATGTAATTTGTTTGATAAATGTTTCTTATATAATTATTCATTGTTTATATTACAAATGATTATAATTCAGGCTTTTGATCCTATTAAAAGCTCCTTAACAGCTACCAATCTTATTAACCTAATAACAATCCAATTGCGCAAAAAAACAAACAAGAAAAATAATCTAACTAGGACAATCTGAGATTTTCACTCAATAAAACCATACTTATTTACTTCAAAGCGGAATAGTAAAGTTAAAGAACTATTTACCAGTATAATAAGAACTCTTTCAAGCAGATCTTCGGATTATGCGAGAGACCAGTTTACATTGGGTATTTATTACGTTTTGAGAGAACGGGGCGGGATGTTGGGTAGCAACACTAATTACGTTAAAAAAACAACACGTTTAGTTGTGAAAGTAGACTTGTGGTAGCTCTTGACCCACATTTGAGCCATTCAGTGTAGTTCCTTTGTCTAATTAGGTTTTTTTATGCTAGAACTAACTGGCTGTAATTGTGACTTGTTCGCCATTCTTTTACGTAAAGTTGGGTTCGTTTGTTTTTTTGGCGGATATAAATTAAAGGTATAAGTTATGAGTTAAGTTTTTATTTATTGCTGCTTGTTCGTTGAGAAGCGTTGGATAGGTACTGCAGATGTGGTTTTATATTATTTTTATAGAAAGCTGAATTATCTAAAGCTGTTATTTTCAGATGATGACTTATCATATGTTGTAAATTGGCTAGTTTTTATGTACCCATTGTATGCGTACAATGACCAAGCAATACTGAACAAATAAAAAAAAACTTAATTAAACAATGCCACTATATTTTTTTAATGAAGATGTTGTATTCTCTACATGCCAAACAATTACACTATTTACGTTTAACAGACCAAAATTTACATCCCAAAATATCTTCAAAGTCCGTATAAACAGATTTTTACCTCCTGTTTTCACGGGCCACTGCTACTCTCCCAAGAGAGCTAGCGTGGTGATAAATAAACTGGCAGCAACCAACGCGCTACTTACTAGCAGAACTTGAGAAGATATAGTGCAGCTCCTCTGCTATTTGTTTGTATAATCATGCATGCTCTTGAATTTCATTCTTATACTCTTTTAAGTTTGTAGGGTGTTTATTTGAAAGTTACCAAATATTTTATTTAAATAAAACTACTTTTTTGGGATTTTGTCGCGGCTTATTTTAGATTTTAGGTCCCGACGTTTCGACACCTTTGCAGGTATCATCGTCACGGGTAAATTGATAAATATTTTATTTTCAGGAGAAGAACTTTTCTAGAATTAAGAACTAAAAAAATATGTTTGGATGTGTAATATGTTATTTAACACTATATTATTATAATTAAGACACAAATATTACACAACACAAAAGCTAATAATTCTTTCTTGCCCTTTTTTTTCTTCTAACTAATCCAAAGTAACACAAAATAAAACTTCATTATTTTACCTCATAATATGTTCGCACGAAAGAGGATAACACATGCACAAAGACTTAAAAATCCGAAGACGGAATGTAAAGTCTACGTCCCGGCATTTTCTTTTTAATCAATCGTAAATGTCAAAGACACGGCGCTTTCCGGCCTGGGGCGCAATTAAAAATTGCTTTGTAAGCGGTGTGCGCGTGTGTCCCTGCCTTTACGAGATTAACGCGCGCAACCGACTGTAGGAGCCGCGCCTTAATTAAATTTTAAAATTTCGAACGTTCACGTTAGCGAAAGGATTGTCGCGATAGCATGCGAGGTTTGTTAGTTTTTTTTTTCGTTTATTTGGCGAGAGTAACTTTGTTTTAAGTGCCAATATGCGACATGTTAGTTGCAAGCGGTACATAGATAAAAGCTATGTCAACAGATCGTCATTTTAAATTATTTGTTTAGCGGTCAGGAAATGCAGGAAATGCAGGTCAGGATGATGCATGTTTTCAATTGAATGGTGCAACTAATAAATTAACTAGTGATACTCTTTTCAATTTAGTATTTATCAAGATTTTTCCCTGTATATCAGTATAATTTAATCTTGAATCTATTACGGACCTTTTTGATAGGCAATGATTATGCATTTACCTACAGGCGTGACTAATAAAATACATAGCACAACACATAACCAATATTGATTCTTGGAACTGACTACGCCACCTGCAGACTGTTTTCCTTATTATTGGCTAAGCCCTTGCAACAATTGGGATACGCTAAGTCGCTGAGTCAGGAAACCAGAAGACCGACATAGTCTAGTTGACAGAAACAGCACTAATTTGTCAGTCAATCTAGGCAATTGTAACAATTACATTGTTACCCATTCATTGCTGCTGTAATTAGAAGGCCAATGTTTAGCAGAGCGTTTGCGCTGATGGACATAATTACACCAACCATATTACTATAATTATTCAACGGGCGACCGAGGTATATAACATGATTTATTAAATGTGTCATACATTGATGAAACATTTAATAATGTGTGTGATATACGCATTATGTGACGAAAATACATAACATTTTGCTCTCAAAATTTAGGTGTACCATTTCGACTTTGAAATCTGATAAACAAGCTAAATATAGGTTTAACGAAATATCAAACCAAATATTGAAACATAATAGTTTAACGTTTATGCTAGTCACAGGAACATTAAAGTTTCAATGGTTTACGTAAAGTCCAAAAAATAAATAAGTTAATTTTACATTTCAGTTGTTGTTGAGTTTCAATTCAATTGAAAGGCTTTCGAAAATAAAATAAAAAAAATATAAAATCCTGTTTTACAGACCAAAGAGATCCTACAACTCAACATTCCACATTCAAATCCTGATTGTTTCAAATGACGTCACGAGCCATGTCGCCATTGAAGCTCATCCAAGACCCGTCTGAGTGCTGACTAAGGATTCAAACAAATGTATCCGTTATCTAGACTTAGTATGCAGTTTGCTGGAACACTATGTGCGAAGCTTTTTCTTGAATACGATCCGGATAGTAGTTTTTTTTCAGGCTGTTTATTTACGGATATGAAGTTTATTCGCCTGGCTTTCTATAAACAATCATGATTAGAAGTTGGTTGAGTGCTTTTTTTTGTTATGAGGATTAAAGGAAATTCACAAAGATAAGCGCGCCTTAATTACTAGAACACGCTTTGCAACTCAGCATGATGAAGATCCTCCACTTTCAGGTATCTTTTAAAAGTAAGTAACAAACATTTTTACTCTTATTTTTTGGAGCTTATAAATTATACGTCACAACTTCTTCCACATCCTTAACTATGCCGACTTCATTAAAAAACAAAAGTAAATCACGACAACATGTTCCGCGCGAAAAAGGAGCGCGTTCCAGAATTCCGCATTTGAATAGTAAAAATTTAAAAAACGAACTCGCAACCTCGTGCTAACGTTGGCAGCACTGAATAGATACTCGTGTGCTTACAGCTCTAAAGGCTAGGCTGAAAGGCCTGAGACCCGTGCACGCATAAAAAAAATCTGCTTTTTTTGTGCTCGTCTACCGTGTAACGAACACTAGACTTTTTATATTTGTACTTTTAACCATCCGTGTAGTTTAGAATTCCTGAAAATGGTGGTTTGGTTTAGTTACGAACGTTACATAAAAACTTTAAAAATAAAATGTTTGCCAATCATTCCTAGAACGACTCGGAGTATCAATTTTGACGTCAAACTTCAACATGTTTTCTCCTCATATTTGCGCTTTTATTTTCATGGTTTTAAGTTTTTTCTAGAAGATTGTCAGTGCCGTATTTTTACAGGATATGCTTAAAAACATGAAACGTACAAACTCGATTGCTAAGAAAAATCTTTTACTACTAATACTGTGAGACCAACCACGGTTCGAATGCACAGTAGGTAGTAATAAAATGAACATACCTAATATAATTTATTTATTTATTTATTTATTTATTTATTTATTTATTTATTTATTTATTTATTTGTTTATTTATTTATTTACTTATTTATTTATCAACTTAACCTATCATTACAGGGCAGTTTGTCCTAATGCAACAGATCAGAATTTAAACTAAGGTGGTGGTAAGGGGTGCTTTAGCAAGTAAGTTGGTTCTGGCTGTAGGTACCAGCAGCAGGTTTATATATGTAATGCAAGACATAAAAAATATCAACACACTTAACACCACTTTACGGAAATCATTTTCAAATCACCTTATGTTTTCCATGGATTGTCAAGACAGTTTTGAAAAAAATTCAGTCGATGATAACATTTATAGATTTTTATTTTTATTGTGTAATTTATTCTAAAATTTACATAATACCTACTTTTATTTATTATCTTTGATGTTTCATTGCAACTTAAAATTGCTAAGTGTATTTTAGAACAAAACATTCAATAATACGGGGTGCATAAATTTTCGTACGTGAGTATCCTTGGAAATTGTATAATTGATTAACAGTATAAGTATTCTCTCCTAAGATAATTATCATAAGTGTGCTTGTTTCAACAGAATATTAGAACTTTAAAATTCAAGTGGACAAGATGCGAAACTCCTTGCGAGTTACCTGAATTTTGTTAGCACTTCAGTCAATTCCAAATTTCCCTACTAGACATAATTAAGCTCTATGTAATGTTACAAAAAGTTTTAGGTACACATAAAATGGTTCGTAAGCATGCATTTCAAATCACACATAAATCATACATTTTCAAAATTAGTGTATACAGAACACTCTAGTATTTCAATAATAAAATTAAGTAAGGTAATGTACGCAATCACATGCAAATTGAAAATTGAGTGGTTTGACGATTTAACAAAAACACTGGCCTAGTCGCAAGACAGATTACGAAAATAAACACAAAAAAAATCGAAAATTAAAAATGGAATCAACGCAAAAGTTTTTAAACATTTTAATTTTCATTCAACAAAATCATGGCGGCACAACTTCCTGCTTAACCGTCAACAGCTAATAGTATATTCATAACCCTTTCACAGCTTAGCAACTCGCTCACGTACATAGTAATTCGACGTCGAAAGAATGGACGCACAAATTGCTCGTGCAATTGTCTGAGTAGGAATGAGCCAATGATATGAATTGTTGCTGGACTTGGACCACCATGCTTGGGATTATCGCTATTAGGGTTCAGTTAGGTTCACTATTTTTTTTCAGTTTTTATTTAGATTCCATTCCATTAGCAGTGAACATATCGACGCTCTGTTGATATCTGAGTCATTTCTTAAACCTTCTCTTCCTTCTAAACATTATGCTCTCCCTTTTTTTTTTTTTTTTTTTTTGCGGGGTGAAAATCTAATGAGTTCGACCCACGTCGAGGGCACGACGTGGGGATATGTCGGACTTGCACCGACCAAAAACACCCCGGTCCCCTTCTCGCCTTTGCTGGAGCCGCGGGATCGCTAAGCATTCTCAGCGCAGCTCCGGCAGGCGACGGTCCTTTAAGGACTCCTTCTAGAGGGGTGGGTGTAAAGTGCCCACCCCTCATTCCTTCTGAAAACGAACGCGTGGAACATCGCGTCCGTATCCTCCGGGGCCTGTCAGCTGATCGGGTGACGAGGTGCCCTCCCCATCACCCGCAGGCCTTACCTCAGGGTGGTCGCAGGTCATGAAGCGCCCTGTTGCGGCGCCCTGTGCGCCTGCGGCGCGAAGGGAGCACAGCGCTTGCCTCCCTCTGTCGCTCGGCGGCTTCCTTTGCTGCCACCACGAGTTCACTGAAAGTGACCACCGCCCGCCAGGCGCTCTCACTCCGGACCATGGCTGATATCACAGCCGGTAGTGAGGGGTCCTGCCCTCCAATCTCTGCGACCAAGTCGCGTCTTTCACTATGCCACGCTGGGCACGCCTGCAAGGTATGTGCAGCGCTGTCCTCTGGGGCCGTGCAGTGGTGGCACGCCTTCGACTGCTCACGTCCGATTCGACACAGGTACGTCCCGAAACAGCCGTGTCCGGTAAGCACCTGCGTCAGCCGGAAAGTGAGGTCTCCGTGACGCCGTTCCAGCCAGTCCCAAAAGACAGGTCGGATGGCGGCAATGGTGTTATGCCCAGCAGTGGGCTCGCCGAGACGTTCAAGCCAGGTCGCGTGGGCTGCTGCTCGCAGCTCCTCCCTTTTCTCGCTCAGCGAGAGTACGCTGTCCTGGGTTGCCTGCCTGCGCCAAGTATGCAGCTGCGCTAGGATTTGGGCTTCATACTTCCAGGGCAGTGACTGTGCGAGCAAGGTGGCAGCCTCACCGGAGATCGTACGATACCCCCTGATGACTCTGACAGCCAGCGCTCGTTGTGGTTTCTGCAGCAACGCAGCTTTGCGGGCCGTCAGGTTACCTCCCCAAATTGGGGCGCCATAGAGGGCCATGGACCGGACGATACCGGTATAGAGCCTTCTGCACAAGGCGTTAGGACCTCCGAGGTTTGGCAGCAGTTGGGACAATGCCCCGGCTGTCCGTATCAACTTTGGCGTCAACTGCCGAAGGTGGGGACCGAAGTCCCACCGGCTATCAAGAACCAAACCCAGATACTTGAGTGTTGGTCTGATGCTGATTTGAACACCGCCAACGACGATGTGAGAGTTAGCAGGTGGCGCGTTCCGGGGACCATAAAAACATATGGCTTCGGACTTGTGTAGCGCCACCTCCAGCCCCAACCTCCGAATGCGCGCAACCACCTGCGCCACCCCAGCAGTGGCCAGGACGGAAGCACACCTAAAGTTCTCGGCCCGTGAGGTGACAAGCGTATCATCGGCATAACAAATACACGAGACACCTCGCAGAAACTCACCGCGTAGGACCCAGTTGTATCCGATGTTCCACAGGACCGGGCCCAGAACCGAGCCCTGCGGAACACCGCGTCCAACTTCGTGGCGTCCCAAGCCCTCCTGGTTCGGAAATACGACTACTCTGTCCGACAGATATGACGTTAAGAGCCGTCGCAAATAGGTCGGAACCCGGTGGTGCACGAGTGCCTCTAGAATACAGCTCGTTGGGATGCTGTTGAAGGCGTTGGCGATGTCGAGGGACACCGCCAACACCACTTCGCCGCAAGCCGTGGCCTCCCGCGTCAGCGTCCTTAGATGAGAGATGGCGTCGATCGTAGAGCGCTGTCGCCGAAAACCATACTGACTTTCCGCCAAGTCCGGCCCTACTTGTGTTAGATGGTAGACGAGGCGGTCTGCAATGATTTTTTCAAAGATCTTGCCCACCTCGTCCAGCAACACGATCGGGCGGTATGCTGATGGCGATTCGGCGGGGCGCCCTTCCTTCCTTAGCAAGACCAATTTTCCGGACTTCCAGATCGCCGGAAAACGGCCCCGCTGCACGCACACACTAAGGAGTCTCAAGAGGCGTGGTCCCATCGACTTGAGAGCCAGGACGAGAGCCTTCCCAGGGACGCCGTCTGGCCCTGGAGCTGTATTTCTGACCCTGAGCCGGTCAGTAGCCGCCTGAAGTTCCTCTTCCGTCACCTCTGGAGCGGCGTCGACAGAAACTTGGTGGTCGCGGGATCGTCTTGTCATTGATGGTGGGGCAAAGTTGGGATCGCTTTCGGGGAACAAAGCGGCTACTACGTCTCGCAGGAGCTGCGGACGGAGAATTTGAGTCAATGGAGGGGCCCAGGATCGGAGTTTGCCTCTAACTAGCCGGTAGGGCCGGCCCCACGGATCCCTGTCCAACTCAGCCAGCAACTCGCGGCGAGCTTTTTCCTTAGCGGCTTTGACGGCTAGCTGCAGGGTTTGCTTCGCCGATGTGTATCGGCTGTACAGCTCGGTCTCCTGGGCATCTGCATTTTCGGGGCGACGTCGCCTCCGACGAAACCTTGCGTACTGGCGGCGCTCATTTACACACTCATGTCGTAAGCGAGCGGTGTCTTGCGACCACCAGTACACCTGACGCGTCCTTGGCTCGTTGTTGCGTACGCGAGGCATCGCCGCATCGCAAAGCGTGGTTAGGGCATGCCGAAACTGAACAGCCTCAATATCTATGTTGATCGGTTCTTCAATCGTCTGTGACTCCCAAGTCAGGATAATGGCTGCCTCCTCGAGGAGCTCTCTGTTCAGCTTTTTTATGGCCCAACGGGGACCCTGAACCTCGTCCGTAATTGCGCCTCCGTCCGTTCGCCCAACAGAGGATTGTGTGGAGACGCTGAATCGGATGTAAAGGTGATCCGACAGTGTTTCCACCCCCTCAACTACCGTCCAATCTGTCGTCTGTCTTGCGACGCTTGGACTAGCGAACGAGAGATCAACAATAGAGCCGCCATTGTACCGGACACACGTGTTGACTGCGCCTCGGTTTAAAAGTACCAAGCCTAGTGCTAGTGCCCACTCTTCAACCAGTCTTCCTCGAGCATTTGTCGCCGGGGAGCCCCACGAAGTGGATTTTGCGTTGAAGTCTCCGGCGACTATGATAGGGCAGGACCGGTGTTGGACCACGAATAAACCGAGTCGGTCCAAAAATTCTTCGAATTCGGCTAGGTGCCGATTCGGTGAATAATAAACACCAACAACAACTAGCTCTCCGATACGTGCGGTGGCAAAACCTCTCGCCCTTGAGGTATCTTCGAGGGTCGGGTATCCAGAAGCCGCAGACGATATTATGGCGACCAAACCGTCCTCATCCCCTACCCAGTTAGACCGAGGTGGGACGTAGTACGGTTCGGACACGATTACGACACTGATCGACCACTCCGCCATACTCTGCAAAAGCAGGTCCTGCGCTCTGGCGGAGTGGTTGATGTTAGCTTGGAGTATCCGAAGAGCCATTAATGGGCGTCGGTATCCATTGCTCCTTCCTTGTTCGTAATCGGTACAAGCGGCCGCTTTTTCGGGAGCCCTTTGTTAGCCCCACAGGACCGAGTACCAACGATATGTTCGTCTGGTTTGCCGTGTGCCTCACATAGAGGGCAATGAGGCGAGGCCGAGCATTCCTGCATCTTGTGGCCAGGTTGGCCACAGTGGAAGCACCGCTGCGAGCAATCCACTTTTGACGAACATGCTACTCCCACGTGCCCACTTAATTGACAACGGAAGCAACGCATCTGCCTCGCCTGCATAAGTTTAACCTGTGCCGAAGACCATCCAACCTTGAGTCGTCGGTCCTGCCCCTGGGCCTCCAGGAGCTTCTTGACAGCTGCAACTGGACAGGAAACAACAACTGTCCCTAGTCCGGTGCGGTCCTTTCTTATCTCTCCCGTGCGAACTTCGCCGGGAGAACAACCGCCCTTCTGAGAAACTGCGGCGATTACTTCCTCTCTGGTTGCGGAGTCATCCAGCTCAGTGATCCTTACTTCGGCACACTTGGAAGGTCTACAGATGCGGACGTCCTCCGACTGCAAATTCGCCCTCAGTTTCTCAGCCAGGGCATCAGCTTTATCCCCGCTGGTAGCCCCGGGTATCTGTAGCATGCGAGCGCCCGTAACCGTAATTTTCGGTCGGAGCCCCGCAATGCCCAGCTCCTGCAGGCTGATGCCCTGCTTGGCCTTGGTCATGACCTCAGAGTAGGTCATCCCTCTCTTTACGGCGTCCGGCTGCAGCGTCAGAACTACCGCAGTCGAGTTTGGCGTTTTTAGCCGCGCCTTCTCCTTGGCCTTTTCTTTTTCAGCCTTCTTGCGGGCCTTAGCTAGCGCCTTCTTCACTTTCTTACTCGCACCCACTGTTTCCCATTTTCCCATATTAGGTTTGGTCTGGCTGGGGCCTGGAGGCAGAGTAAGTTTCTGCAACTTCCTTGGCGCACTAGCCTTTTTCACTAGAGGGGCAACTGACGGCTGCGGTTCTTCCATCGAGGAAGCCGCTGCAGATTGCACCTTCCTGGACGTGGAGCAGTTCTTGCGAGCCTTCGCCGCATAAGTCGCGCACTGTTTAGGCACCTGAGCCGGGTGATTTTGCACAGCCACTTGAGGCTGGTTGTCTGAAACCAGAGGGGGTCGCAGAATCTTACCTTCTAAAAACGAGACCCGGGCTAGGATTTTAGCAACCTCGTTTCTGAAGGCCGCCATCAGCTCCGAGTCTCTGTTAGCCTGCGGTCTGACCTCATCTTCCTGGTGAGAACTGTGCTTCAAGGCAGCCAACTCCGTCTTTATTTCGTCGAGTTCCTCGCGGAGACTCGACATTTGCGTCTTGAGGCGTTCGTTATCTCGTTTTAATCGACATGCCTCTTCCGATGCCGATCGCTGGAAGAGCGCCTCCATATTCTCTTCAATAACGGCGGCCGCCTGTTTCAGGGCCTTCTGGCTTGTCCCTTTCAGCCCTGGCGCTTTGGCTACCGATCTCATGGAGGTCACAGCCTCATGGACATTTCGACTAAAGTCGTCGCCAGAAATCATGTCGATGTCCGGCTTTGATACCGAGGAGGACGAGGCCCCACACTCCTTTTCACGTCCTCTCAAGCTCCTCCTAGGACTGGGTACGGAAGCCACGACTTCGTCCTCACTCGATGCCAATAAGGACTTTGCCGCCCTAGCTGCCTCCGCAACTCGCCGACCCACTTTCACAATCTTAACTGATCCAGTCGTCAGCGGCCGAGCTCTCAGCCTTCTGGCAGGTGACGCCTCAGTCTCGTCCGCACTGGACGCCGACACTTTCGGCTCCACCTCCGCCTTTCTCTTCTTCGTCTGACGCCAGAATTTGGACGCCAAACCACCTCGACACTCACTTGATATGCTGCGCATATCCGCCCCGTCCGAAGAATCGGACACATCACCACAAACCTCCTCCGGGCGAGTGTCCCCCCTTGCCAGTCCCTGAGCAAACCGCTCAAGGGGCTGGGAGGTGGGACCCTCCCCCTGGTCCTGAGAAGGACCTTTTTTACCTTTCAAAGATCGCATCGTATGATAATATCACAATTTGCTCACCAACTGGTTCAAGCGCACTTTAGCCGCGCGCCCTCTGCTTCTGCGTTACCGAAGTGTCAGAGGACGGCGTTTCCGGGAATCACGACGTGGACGTAAGCGCTTGGGGGGATCCCCATTATGCTCTCCCTGGCTTTGTCCTGATCCGCAATGACCGGACTGGCAAAGGTGGTGGTGGTGTGGCTATTTACCTTCGTGCTGACATATCCTTTAAGATCATTTACACCTCTCCCAATCTTTATTCTGAATCAGCTGAATATCTCCTCATTGAGGTTATAGTTCACCACACCAAAGTATTGCTAGTTGTAATTTATTGCCCGAACCTTCACATAAACTACTTTGACTCCCTCGAATCTGTATTGCAGGAATATTGCCCTCTTTACAACCACATCATAGCAATGGGGGATTTAAACACTTGCTTGTTGAAGCGTGACTCCCGTTTTCTCAAGCTATCATCTCTTTTGTCTTCTTTCAACCTTCACATTCTACCATCTTCTGCTACCCACTTTGCTCCTAATTGCACTCCTACTCTACTTGACCTCATGTTTGTTTCGTCTCCTAATAACGTCTCTACTCACGGCCAATTTACAGCTCCCTTCTCCTATCACGATCTTGTATTTATGTCCTATCGAATCCGCCGCCCCAAAATTAAACCTCAATATCTCCTATTGAGAAATTATCGCTGCATGGACCTTCAGGCGTTGAGTTGCGATGTTGAGGCTGTTGATTGGTCGACGCTGCTTGCAACACAGAACGTTGATGATGCTTTATCTTTTTTCAATGCTAAGGTTATGGAAATATTTGACAAGCATGCTCCTAACCGTCGAATAAAAATAAGGCATGAGCCTGCACCCTGGATAACATCCACCATTAAGGAGCTTATGGCTAGAAGGGACAGAGCTAAAAGTAGGTATAAGCGGAGACCATCTGAGGCGAACTTGCTGCTTTTCAAAGATCTGAGAAACCGTTGCAATCGTCTGTGTCAGGATGCTAGGAGGCGCTACTTTCAAGATTCTCTCGACAAACTTAATCCTTCTGATACATGGAAATTTCTCAAATCAGTCGGTATCGGTAAATCTCCTAAAGTTGACATCTGCAAAGATGTAAACTTAAATGACCTGAATCTTCACTTCTCCCTTTCACCGGCTTCTTTAGGTTCATCTGCCAAAAATTGCACTTTATTAGAACTGTCGAGTATGCTGGTACCGAGCTGCCCTCCCTTTGAATTTCACACTGTGACTCACTCCGAAGTAGAAAAATCTGTGTTGGCTATATCTTCCTCGGCGGTTGGCAACAATAATCTCAGCTCGAGGATGATTATCCCTATCTTACCGCAATTACTTCCCATCCTAACCTACTTATTCAATTTATCCTTTTCCTGTTGCATTTTCCCATCTCTTTGGAAACAAGCTTTCATAATCCCTTTGCCCAAATCACCGAATCCCTCTATTGCATCTCAATTTAGGCCTATTTCGATTCTCCCTTTCCTTTCTAAAGTCCTCGAGCACATCGTACACCGTCAAGTTTCCTCTTTTTTAACTTCCAATTCTCTCCTCTCGCCTTTTCAATCTGGGTTTCGCCCGGGCCACAGTACTGTCACAGCCCTGATTAATGTCACTGATGACATCCGTTTGGCCTTGGAGAACAAGCGCCTTACGGTACTTGTTCTGCTTGACTTCAGTAGTGCATTTAATTCAGTGGACTTTGACGTACTGCTGGGAATACTGCAATCGATAAATTTTTCTTCATCTTCGTTAGCTTGGTTCTCTTCCTACCTTCGGGGCCGCTCGCAGTGCGTCCGTCATGAAGATTCTACGTCTGAATGGTGTGAGCTCTCTGCGGGGGTGCCTCAGGGTGGCGTCCTCTCCCCTCTATTATTCTCCATTTTCATTAACTCAGTCACTACTGCTATAACTTCAAATTTCCATCTTTACGCAGACGATTTGCAGGTGTATAGGCATTTCTTGCTGGCCGACGCTGATGCTGCCATTTCAGCCATGAACGTTGACTTGGCTCGCATTAGTTTGTGGGCTAAGTCCTACGGCCTAAAATTGAACCCAGCTAAATCTCAGGCTATAATAATCGGCAGTCGGTACTACCGCAACTCACTTGACCTGAACTGCTGCGATAAACTATATCTTGATGGTGTTCACATCCCTTACTCCGATTCCGTTAAAAACCTGGGTGTCATATTTGATTCTAACCTTTCTTGGCGAGCACACATCAATGAGGTCAGCCGTAAAGTGCATTATTCTTTCCATTCTCTCAAAAGCCTCCAATATTTCCTTCCCCATAAAACCAAAATTTCCCTAGCACAATCTTTGATCCAGCCCATTATTGATTACGCTAACGCCTGCTTTTTAGACGCTACTGAGGAGCTATTAAATAAGCTTGAGCGCTTGCAAAACTTGTGTATTCGGTTCGTCTTTGGTCTACGAAAGTACGATCACGTCTCCGACTTCCGCAAGGATCTCAAGTGGCTCCCTATCCGCCTTCGCCGGAACACTCGGATATTATGTCTCCTCTTCAACATCCTGCATAATCCACAATATCCATCCTATCTGCGAGAGCGTTTTTCCTTTGTAAAGCCTCCCAATGCTCCGTGCAGATCCCACCTCAAAACCCTTCTAAAGTTCCAACCTCATAGCACGGACTTCTACTCCTATTCCTTTTCCGTACATGCAGTCAGACTGTGGAACTCACTGCCGCCTAACTTACGAAACTCACCTACTATCTCTCTTTTTAAGAAAAGAGTAAAAGAGCACTACCTTTCTTCGTGACTTAAGTGTATATTTATTTATGTATTATAATTTATGTTTAAATTAATATGGTACTATAAACTTTTTTTTTTTTTTTCCATGTAACTATTGTACACATTGTCTACAAATTTCTTGTCCTTCTCCTTTCGCAGGTCTGCTGGAAGAGATTTCTTTTAGAAATAAGCAGTACCTTTGTACATCTTTTATCTTATGTTCTGTTCCATTTTTCTTGTCCTGTTTGTGTACATAAATTGTTAAATAAATAAATAAATAAATAGATTTTTAGAAAAAAATATGTACACGTACATGTGACCATTTTCGACTATTTGGAAATAATTTTATCTAACATAAGTATCAATTTTTTTAGTCATGCAATAATTCGCTATTTATTTTAAACTAGCGTTTGATCACGATTTGGTCCTGGTTAACGCGAGTAATCCAGACCAAATTTTATTTAAAAAAGTCTTATGTTTAAGCCACAATTAAATCATTTTCTAAGGTTAAAAACACTGCCTGCTTTCAAAAACGACTGCTTAATAAGTGAAATATAACGTAAAGTACATTATTTGATGCTTACTGACATGATGAAGGCACAGCTAACACTATCAGACAGACATACAAGTTACGCGTCCCGACTTACGTCCAAACTTATGAGCTTGCTCCGCGAAAGTCTTAAGTAGTTCAAATTAACTAAAGCGTATCAAATAAATTCTCGATAAAGGACGTGAAGGCGCCGTTACTAAGACTTTTATAAGATTTTGCTGAAACTGTTTAAATTTAAAGCGTGAAGGAGTGTAACTACTTACTCCACTATAAAGAATGGAGAATATGTTTTACCTAAAGTAATTAAATTGGTAGTAATTTACAAAAATAAAAAAAACATTGATAAATTAGTAAAATTTTAGTTACTCTTAGGTTTGTTAATATATAAGGAGAATTTTGAGAGCGATGGAAAAGTTAAAGTTAAATAACTATTTCACCTATCAGTGTGACATGACTGATCACTATTGAGAAATTTGAAGTACCCTTCTTAGCTATAGCCATGTTTTTGTGGCAAACAGAAAAATTACGGTGTGTGGTTGACAAATTAAAAAAAAAAAATGTGTTAGGGAATACTGTATTATAAAAGTACCATAATAAACTACGTACGGAACCGTGTTAACAAACACATAACACTCGCGGCCCGTCGTCGATGTATTGTTTCGCTTGCTCTGTTATTATTTAACATTTGATTTGTTGTTGTTTTCGCTTGTGCTTGATAAATGCGCCGTAATAATAATGCGCGAATAAATCTCTTGACGCTCGAACGTTTTGAGTGAATTAATACAAGTTTTTGTTTGTTAGCGCTCTAGTCGTGGTGTGTTTGTAGTTTGAAAAAGTCACATAACTCTTGTCTTATAAAACTGAACAACGATGATAAGACAATTAACTTATTTTTTTTTTTTTTTTGCGTTGTCGCTACTCTTTTTGTTTTCAGATGTATCATGAATAAGAAAATCGACACCCAAATTAAGACGTCAAAATTATCTTTACAGAAATATAATGAAAACAAAATTCTGGTTCAGCTTTCAATCAACTAAAGAACAGCTTCATTCAACCACTTGAAACGAACAAAATATTTATTAAACATCAAATTTCGAACTAACAAATCGAAGCGAGCCGCGCCGCCTAACCCGTGAATTGCGCGTTCGGTCCCAAAAGCCGAAACTCTTAAAACTCTGTCGAAAACTTTCGACTCACTGAATATATTTTCCTCCACGCCTTATTAATAAAGACCGGGTGATTAGTAACTTTTGATTCCGACTTTCCGGAGCTACGATGAGGAGCAATTATTCGACATATTGATTTATTGTTCTACCCTCGTAAAGTTTGAGACGAATCGTCCTTAGTATGGAAACACACGGAACGGTGGTCTTTAGCCGGTTCGGTGAACTGTACGGTGAGCTTTACTAATTGGAGCAGATTGATTTTGAACATTAGGAACAAACACGTCGTAACTATATTGAAAAGGATACCCTCCTCAGTCTATTGTAACATGTTTATCTAGCGGTTACCAAATTCAAACTTATAGTACCTATACTTATTGTAAATTAAAAACTATCATTTTAGAATATAACGTTCTGGTCTTGTCTAAGGAGATATTTAAAACATCAAAATAAAATATTTTCTTAATTAGTACATCACATTTTGCGTCCCCGCGCCATCTATTTCTCAGTACATTTCTCCAGTTAGAAAGTTTCCTATCGACCCTTAGAGACGGTGATTTTGCTCGTATAAAATATTGGTAGACGCTTTAATAACTTTCCGTGCTGATATGGAGTTTGTTATCAGTTTCCGTGATATGGCACGTTCTGCCCGCGGCCTCCGATACTTTTTTGAGTGTTTGGTATTTTGTCACACTCACTTATTATCTAAACGTTTGTTTTTGAGGGTGGCCTAAAGTTTTCCGTATCAAAGTTTACATCAGTATATTGTGGGAGCAGGTGCAGGAGACTTTTATTTAAATCATTCCTAATTTACGAATGATAATTTTAAAAGCTGTTGTTATTTTTCATATAAAAAAATAGTTCAACAATGACCACAAGAGCATTATCATATTTGGTGCTCATGACAGTCGAATAGTTAACCAGGACCAAACGTCAAATCGTTATTAAAATCAACCTTTACACATTAACACAACAAAAAGCTGACAATGGCTGCCTAAAACCGTGGCCTGAGACGCACGGCGTTGTCAGGAACAATGCAACATTCATATTATCTATTCAAGACATCACAGGTCAACTCGACCCCACAAAAAGGAGCAAGGAGGTACAAAATATTAATATTTTTCAACTGAGCAACAATGCTCTGTGAAATGCTGGCGACCCGAGAATTATATTCAACCTTTTTTACTTAGGCGAAAGGTTGTATTTAATTGTATTGTTTA
This sequence comes from Autographa pulchrina, assembly GCA_905475315.1. Taxonomy (NCBI): domain Eukaryota; kingdom Metazoa; phylum Arthropoda; class Insecta; order Lepidoptera; family Noctuidae; genus Autographa; species Autographa pulchrina. The sequence goes on along the minus strand of FR997771.1, from coordinate 10,829,865 downwards.
TTTTACATATAATGGAGCTATTTGTATATGTTCAATTGTTTTGTTCCTTGTGCTAGGGGAATAGTCTAAAATGAAGCTGATAAGCGCCGTAAAATAAAAACGAGAATTTAATTTAGAATCGGTACCTAAATAAATCTATGCAGCTATGTAATACACAATATACCTTGAATACACAAAAACAGTCAGATCCATTGACAATTACTCCATTGAAATTCAAATACTAGACATATTTCTTTGAATTTTACATTTAAATCCCCGTTTCTACTTAGGACTCATTCTAGGTATTCTATATCCTATTAACACAGGTTTTAGCTCACAATAACCTTTTTTTTTAAAGAGTAACCTATGGAGTTTCTTTCCGGCTCTTCTCCATAGGAATGACACTTTGGAACCGAGAAACTAGAGTCAGTAGATTCTAACGTAACTTTTCTTAAGCGCCTTTTTGGTTTATCTACACTAATATTATAAAGAGGAAAGATTTGATTGTTTGTTTGTTTGTTTGTTTGAAATGAATAGGCTCCGAAACTACTTGACCGATTTGAAAAATTTTTTCACTGTTGGGAAGCTACGCTATCTCCGGTGAACATAGGCTATATAAAATTTTCAAAAAAGTTAGGGATCCATACTAAAACCTCAATAATGTAAACCAAGGTGTGAAAAAATTACCAAAAAACTTCCTTGCATCGCGTGCGCTGCGAAAACTATTGATTATAGAACAAAATAATGTACTACGTCTTTGTAGAACATATAATTATCTACAAAAAGTGTCGCGACAGCATATGTCTAACTATTACTAACTGTAATAGTTAGACATATGCTGTCGCGACACTCTACAGTCACAATAAGAGATATTTTATTAAAAAAATATTATTGAAAGGACGCCGCTAGAAAAGGCTCTTTATTTGTTACTTGGTATTGATCCTTATCGAAATAAATTACTTCATAATCAAGACTGCTTCAATACCTTTATGTAACTTTTTGAATTATTCACTTTGGACATTCCCTTTGAAAGATATCACGAGTTTAAAATATAAGAATTAGAAAAAAGTTGCGTGCTCGGCTAACTATGCGATTAAAGCATCACTGAGGTACGAGTGTGTCTATACTAATATTCAATCCTTCAATCCTAACTTTTTAATAATGTGTTAAATACCCGTGCGAAGCCGGGACGGGCCGCTAGTGAGAAATAAAAACATTTTGATTTTGATTTCAATACCGTTTAATAGGAACTGTGCTTTATGATGTAATTTCAGGTAAGATTTTTAAAGAAGGAATCCTCAAAAAATTCTAAACGATCTAAGATAGCTATATCTTATATCAAAATTGATGCGGAAATGAAAAATATTGGGAAACGTGTTGACTGGTTGTCGCGACGCAAGGTGCCAATGTCAGGTGGGGGAAACATGTAGCTAAATGCTTGTCAACTACCAAACTAGCTTCTTGTCACTTCTGATGTGAGGGGACTAAAGAAATAACATTTAAATTGCTGTTGTGAATAACTTCATGGAGGCTTGTGGTCGAATACTGAGACGTCGATCAGTTTAAACCACTTTTAAGTATATGCTGTCTTTGTCACTTTAATTTGTAAAGTGGCGACAGAAATATATTTAAGAATGTCTTAAAGTTAATTCCATTTCAAAATTCGGGGGTGAGGGGACTATGTGCTTATACTTATTATATAATTATCAAACGAGCCACACGTAAGGCCCTAATGAGTACAAACACCAGAAAAGAAATCGTTAGCTGTAGATGATATTAAGCAATATCTTTTTCCAAAAAAATATACAATTTATTACCATTTACCGGTATTTAACCCAACAGCTATATTTGGAATAAAAATATTAATCTCTTCGTCCCCGCTCCCCGGTGGCGACAACTAAAATATGATTTGAGTCCAAAGCGAATACAAAATGAGAGACAAAATTGGAGTTTTCTCTTCTCGGCTAAGAATGGAATAAAACCGTGCAATAGCAGTTTTACTTTAATATTTCTTCTTGGGTGTGTAAAACGCTTTTTAGCTCTCAAAGTGTTTTTGTTTTATACTTTTCGAGATACATTGCTATTTTAAATTGAAATGGGTCTTGAAACCGTTGTCTTTTAAAGATAATGGCTTTCGATATTTTTCATACATAACACCTGTACTGTTAAAGACAAATATACCATCTATCCTCCAAACCGTCGTTTTAGAAACAACAAAAGTGTTTAAAAAATCGTCATATAATTTAAAATCAACCAATCATCACGAACGACCGACATTTCACTCATAACTTTATAACGCTGCCCAATAAAAACACAAATAATAGGACCATCAAATAACAACAGAGGAAAAACAAAAAACCAAAGCCAACATGTACGTATATAGTCGTGACAAATTGTCGCAACCAGTTCACTAATTACCTGTGTCGTTTCGACCCGCCCCGCCAGCTGAAGGGTTAAGCCTGCCTATTTTTTATATGGCTTTTTTACCCATTCTCTTTGATTTTTATGTGTATCGCGATTAAATATTTAAATTCTATTTTTACCTTGTATTTTTGGAAATCAATTAAACTATAATGAGCACGATATCATTGTTACACTAGTAAGCATGCATAATATTATGACTGTAACACACACATCTAAAGATACATAGTTATTTTTGAGCTACAAATAGGCCTATTATTCAAATATTAATTATAAATCATAATCATAATTCCTAATTTAAAAACAAAAACTTAAATCATCGTTAAACCGACATAGAGTATAATAACTGCCATCCGACACCAATAATTTAATATTTTAAATGCGGAACAGAAACATTTCCAGCTCTATACGTGTCCGCGTTTGTCGCTGACAGTAAATTAAAAAAAATAATCAACACGAAAATAGCGTGATTTGTTATGACTGGCTCATTATAAATGTACGACAGTTTTAATAAGTTCTGAAAAAGAAAATAAGGTTTCGAAATGATGACGTCTATTGCTTGGTGTTGTCACAAATATTTTGGGTCAACCAACTAAGTTAAATTATTGTGTTCTTAATTCTGGTCTTAGGGTGAAAGTACTCATAAGTAATTGTAAGATTTCAGATCAAGCAATTAAGGAAAAACTTTGAAAGGCGTAATTTTGGAAACAACCTTTTAGTTTATTTGTAGTTCATACATACCTAATATGTCACGTAAAACACTCGAGTATGACTAAAAGTTGACTAAATAATCTTAATGGTTAAAAATAAAATCATTCTCTATGTCTGTCCAGTCCTTCATGATACAATCACCACACCGGAAACTGACAATCAACATAACATAGCACACAGCACTAAAAACTCATAAAAATCTCCATGCACACAATTATAACAAAGTGAACAAAAATAAAAATCCAGAGAGCGATTTTAAAATAGATGAAAAAGTAATGGTCGGTGTTGACGGTCCCAACGATGAAACGATGAATTATGTCCCATAAGCGATGGTAATAGGTATCGTGTTTGTTACTGCACTATCCTTGTGATCTATTTGTTGTGCTTATTTTGTAGTAAGCGTTTGGGGTTCGTGTGTGTAGGCATTTATAGAGAAAGGACTTTTTTAAATGAGTTGGTTAAATTTTCTTGATCAATTTGGGGTATAGTTTTAAAGTAAAGAACTATACTTATTTTTTATTATTTAAAGGCTAAATGATTAAGTTCTTAAACATGCATAGGGCATTTAAAAATATTATGATAGATTTTTATTAAAATGTTTTAGATACGGTTGAAAATAATGAAAAGATAATAATACAAATCTCATTTTCAATGCAAGTGTAAAATGGAAGTAAATTACTTACCTACTTATTTAGTTGCTAATATTAACAAGAATACTTGACTAAAATTCGCAACCAACTTCAAAATAAAAAGAAAGAAATCAGAAAGCAAAACTGGCTTCAAAGAAACTTGCAGCTACAGTTCGCCCCACTTACAAAATATAAAACTAAATAGCCTGAGGCCACTAACTATTGTGCTACCTCTTAATATTGAATAACTATATTGTTCTTGTTACCAAGTTGCAGTGTTTAAACAGTCAAACATTGTGAAGGCAACAACTACGTAAATTAAAAATGTATTTTTATTTAATTATTAAATTACAAAGCAGTTTTACTTTTACCGGTAGAAAAACCTGTGCCCGCATTTCGTTACTGATTTAAACCGGAAAAGTATTACTATTTTAGAAACATAAATATTAAATGAAAAAACATGGACAGACAACTTAAATTATCCAAGAATTCAGTGTATCATCTTTTTATTTGGAATTTGTGATCCAAGTCTGAGAAATATACTATTGAGCAGTTTGCTTTGGCTATTGTTTATTGCTGAATTTATTCCTAAGCGGTTTATAATTTTCCTTGATAACATCCTTACTGCCTGTATACACTTCTTATTTACTCTGTCTGGGCTTAAGATAATGAATCTAATACTATGTTTCTGCATTTTCTTACAGGGTTGCATATTAGAAAATCAAAACTTTCCTGAGCAAATTTAGGGTACCTAGACAGGCAGCATAGTAAATTCAAAATCGGACTGTACAAAAGATAATTGGAAATAAGTGATTTCTTCCTAATTACATAATAAAAATTTTACTTTCGAAATCGTCGGCTTACTGATTACGAGTAAATTTACAAAAGTAGGTATGACACAAAGTACTGCTCATATAGTAAGGGGAAAATGGCGTGAAATTATCTCTCCACAAAAACAGGACGTCACTATAATTTACGGCGACACGTCAAACTGTAGCGTGTAAACAAATTAACACATAATTTTAGCTGCACCGCTTGGCAACACATTAAAATATGAAGTTCGGTAAAAACGGATAGTTAACATTTTATGTGAAGCGCGCACTATAAGGGTTAAGCTGTCATATTTTTATTTTATATTTTAAATTAAATAAAAAAAATAAATCATTATTAAGTTAATGTTAATTTTTTTTTTTTTAATAAAAATGATTGACACTACGTATTTTTTTATGTTTTTTGTCTCAATTTATGTATAAATTATTTAAGTTTAATCTAAGCTTCAATTTGTTGAATATTATTATTTTATCAAAGTCGAACTGTGTTTGGTCATGTTTTAAGATGTAATAATAAGTAGAAAAATATATTTAAAACTCAGTGTTAGTCATGAGTTATTTGTAACACTTAAATTTTGCATAATCACTACGATTATAAAGATTGGTTTTGAATTATAATATTCAATGCTTGCCACGTTTTGATAATACAGGCTCGGGTCAAGATATTAACATAATTCATGCTCTTTTGGGACCCAAAACCTGTCATTATATTGATCTCCTATAATTTTGAACCGAATAATGATATTTTTTAAGTTTTTAACGATTATGTACTAAAATTATATTAAATTAGATACTTTGGAAATGGAAGCTAATTTCTTGATTGCAGTGCAATTTTTGGTTATAAGTGGGACATGAAATATTTTAGGGTTATCAAATATTTTGTGTAAACATGTCTCAAGTCTTGAGAATCTAATCTTCAAATTAAGTAAAATTTAAAGTTTAGTTTTATTTTTACTTTCCTTCGTGATGTCATAATTAATTATTCAAGAGTTAAATGGTTATAGGGTAGAATATGTTAAAACTGTTTTTAGTTCAACAAAAACTAAAAAATATCTACTTGGTACTATGTTTTGGCTGCTAAAGACACTGAAGACAATCAAAACAATCAACGAATATCAATCAAATATATTTCAGACAGATACATTGCTGGCGCACTTCGCACACGTCAGCTTTTAACGTCAACTGTACGGGCAATAGGCATCATGTCGGTCGTAAATCTCGCGGCGACTCGACGAAGATCGATTGTGACAGGTTGGCGTTGCAACAGGCGCGCTTTGGATGCTGCTGGCGACTCTCGACTCTGGACCCCTATGAATTAATTAATATATGTATATGCTAAGATTTTCATTTCGTATGTATTGTGGTGAATTCTTGTTTTATGAGGGTTTACAGGACGTTTATACAGGGCAACTATAATTATTGCGGTAATTTATTTTTAAAATGTGACTTTTTAAATCGTTCCTTTGGATGATTCTATCTTCTGAAATATAAAATAAATTTATTTAAATTTTATTTATTTAAATTTATTTATTCTAATTAATTTAAATTTATTTATTTAAATCATAAATCTGAATCCTTCAAGCAAATGCAAGATATTCATATAATAGTTTATATATGTTTGTATAATAAATTAAGATTCCTTTGTAGGTAGTCAGCAGTAGGTATAATCCAATTTCTTGTTAAATAACTTTACTATTGGGCACCTACGTGTCTTTATATTTGATCATAAAATTACACGTCCATACTGCCTATACATCCGTCCATCGCCTGAACAAGACGGAAACTAACTAACGATATTTCAAAACTGCACGCTCGACATTTTCCGTTTACCTCTTTCGGCATACTCAATTTTAAACGTAAGATGCATATCATACAACGCCAATGCCATACAAAATATTCTATTTACAATACATACGTTTCGTTCGCGTGAATATTTTTAAAATTTCACGCCCGGCGACAATTTGAGAGAGAATCTTAAAATTTGAATCTCGAATTTTACAGGTCGGGCGGTAAATCAGAAATTTATATTCGAATTTCAGAAAATGTTTTTTTACTTGCTTTAGTGAAGTCGTGACAATCGGTTTTTGGTGCTTGGAATTTTAAAACTTAAATCCTTTTGTGCAAATAACAATGAGAGACATCGGTACATGACCGGGATCGGAATCGCGGCATTGTGAATCTATTTTAATACACTCCTGAATTTTAAGAACGTACTTATGTACGACGAGGAGAAGGACCTACCTACCTAGTCACCAGTATATTCTTTAATTTATAGCATTTTTAAACTCTTGTGTCTATTTTGGTAACGAAAGCAATCGTTTGGTTTGGCCTTAGTGATCGACAAGATTTTAGGTTTGGTACACATACCTAATTATGGGGAACAATGATTCTAATGACGAATTCGTTTTCTTATCGCTGAAAAACTAAAAGATTTGCATCATAAACTATAAATGAGAATGGTTCATAATAAAACGAACTTTCATAATTTATTTACTCTTGAAATGAAAATAAGTAATATCTATTTCACGAAAACAATTTTAGAATATTAAAGTACTACATTTTAGGATTCATTTATCGCGCACCCATAAAATTGTATGCTTAAATGGAACCGTTTTTAAGACTGCTTAGCTATGGAATGATAAGAAAGAAGTCGGTAATAAATTGGGAGCTCAGACCTCATGACCTTAGGGACAATAAATATTTGACCTCTAAGATCAAACCAGCCTTTGTTATCTTAAAGAAGATAAGTTTTTTAAATACATTTAATTGCAAAGTTGTTACGACTTTGTTTTAGATAAGTTTTAATTGATTCAATCGAAAGTTGTGACTAAAATAGAAAAGCTAAGTATTGCTACCATTGTTAATACTTTATTAATGAAATTAAACTTAAAATATTTATAGTATTGCTGACAAAACAATTCAAAAGCAAAGATATAATGTATATCTTCTAGATATAATGTTTATATGATGTGTAACGATTATATTGTCTAATCTTCTTATATATAAAATTCTCGTGTCACAATGTTAGTTACCATACTCCTCCGAAACGGCTTGACCGATTTTTATGAAATTTTATATGCATATTCAGTAGGTCTGAGAATCGGCTACTATCAATGGCTACTATCTATTTTTCATACCCCTAAGTGGTAGTAGGTAGGTAGTTGGCAGGTAGGTAGTAGGTAGGTAGAAGGCAGGTAGGTACTGTAGGTAGTAGGCAGGTGCTAGGTAGAAAAAATTGCATTGCATAGCATGCCGGGTACAGCTAGTAAATACATAAATGTTAACTAGTGGTACAACGTAAAATACATTATTAGTAAATGACGAACAGATAATGAAAATAAGTGATAATGTAGAAAATAAACTACCTTCACAACCAACAGAAACGTTTTTATTCACCTGCATTTTATAAAAATATTCCTGTGAAGAATAAGTCTGTAGTACACAACGAAAATAGTGTAGTATTTACCAAGAACATACAGTATCAACTTAAAAAGAACCTTGTAAAACCAACTCCACATTTCATACTCCGTATAAACCGTATAGGTGGTTGTCTCCTGCTTAATGTGACAAAGTTCTAGAAGTCAGGTTGCATTTTGGCACTAAAGTGTTAGTAGTCGGACGGGGTGAGCCTACGGCAAATTGAAACGGCCCTCCGGTTTGATTCGCACACCGGTCACGGCCGGACACTGCGGCGTACGGTTCGCAAACAAAATATTAAGTGACTTGGATTTGGACTTAGATTTACTTGAAAATGGGCTGTTTTTCTTGAGTGATAAAGATTTTGTTGTTTTGTGTCTGATTAAAAGAAACGCGCTGTTTTGTAAGTTGTTTACCATGTTGAGAATGACTATAATATTTTAAGCCCACGAAAGATTTAAAAAATAATATTTTTAAGTCAATAAGGACCTACATAGAATATTACATTGATTACATTGTTTTAGTATAACTTTACAGCACTTTTAATGAAAAGAGTTCGTATTACATAAAGTTATATTATATATTTATAATATTTCAATATTACTAACTTTAAATTACGAAAGTTTATATCCCTCTATGCAAATTGGAAAATGCACCTTTAGGAAAAATATTTAAAAAATTTAAACAATTGACCATTTTATAGAGTCGTTCTAACACTGTATCAACTGATTCTGCTGTCGGTACATGGAACTCCGGCGATGTCCGGCGCGGACGAATTGGCATGCATTGCGCCCCGGCTTTTTACATGCCTATTCCGACACCGGCCGCGATTTAAGTAATACGCTGAAGCGGGAAAATTCCTATAAGATTAGTTAGGTTTCTTGAAACAACTAACAATAGAAGGAAATTGTAAAAGTATTGTTTATGTACAATGGCCAAATTTCCGAAAATTTAGTTTACTTTCTAAAAATTTTATCATGAACTCAAAACTGTTGATTATTTTAATCATCAGTTTAAAAGGGTTCTGGATTTACAGTAATTTAGACACACATCTGGCGTCCTGAATTATGATACACTTATGTAATTAGATAATAATATGTAGTACATACATAAGCAAACAATTTGATTCTATAACTATCCTGATTAAAATCGAAATATACACTTCTTATTGTTCGAATAAAATAATCATATTGCATTACCATTTACTTTTCAAGACTACCAAATATATCCCGCCCTCGCCTCTGACCAACACCTCACCCTATGAAAACGGCCAATAACGTAATAGGCACGTTCGCCAAAAACGGTATCTGTATCTCGTCTATTTGTTTATATATTATTTGGTATTGCACCCCAAAGTATTATTAGTGTTATTTATTTAAACACAAACGTTCTAGATATTTTATTTCGATGGGCATGGAAAAACAATTGTCCTTTTCCGCTATACTTGTTAGTATTTTACGACTTGGTATTTTGTGATCGCTGTAATATGCGATGCTGGAAACAGTGAGATCAAACTAGCTGTTTGCTACTTTACTATGGAAGTGCATTTTATTCATTTTGTACAAGTTAGATACATTCTCTAATTGTTTTGTAGGATTGGCTCATGTAATCATTCTTCGACTTAATATAATTTACTTCATATTTCTTACTTGCAAACAATGGACGAATTGTTGTGTTTTTGTTTGTTGCTGGTCTCCACCTCGAATTGCAGAATCAGTATATATTCGTCGGAAAAGTAAAAAACTTGTCTTACAGAAACGGGCACTACTTTTGCGGCTGAAATCGTTTAGCTTCAAATAGATTCATTTTTATTTCTAATTTCTACATACAGTCAATATTTAGCCGTTTACATATCGATTTCGACGGGCCTGTTGGTCTAGTGGTTAGTGACCCTGACTGCTATACCGGAGGTCGTGGGTTCGATTCCCACCCGGGACAAATGTTTGTGTGATGAGCACGATCATTTAAATTTTGTTCTGGTTGTCTAGGTGTAATTTATCTATAATATGTATGTATTTAGAAATATATAAGTATGTTTATCAGTTGCCTGGTTACCATAACACAAGCTCTGCTTAGCTTGGGATCAGATAACCGTGTGTGAGTTGTCCCGAAATATTATATACTTGTTAGTATTTTACGACTTGGTTTTTTCTGATCGCTGTAATATTTTGGAAACAGTGAGATCAAACTAGCTGTTTAGAGACTACGGAAGTGCATTTTTTTAGTCTTGCACAAGTTAGATACATTCTCTGATTGTTTTGTAGGATTGGCTCATGTAATCATTCTTCGACTTATAATTTACTTCATATTTCTTACTTGCAAACAATGGACGAATTGTTGTGTTTTTGTTTGTTGCTGGTCTCCACCTCGAATTGCAGAATCAGTATAAAATCGTCGGAAAAGTAAAAAACTTGTCTTACAGAAACGGGCACTACGTTTGCGGCTGAAATCGTTTAGCTTCAAATAGATTCATTTTTATTTCTAATTTCTACATACAGTCAATATTTAGCCGTTTACAAATCGATTTAAGAAAAACTGAGGCCTTTTTAAGCCTTTCTTAACAAACCTCATGTACCATAACGTAAGCATCAAATTAATCGTACATTGATTAAATGTTTATGGGTATTAGGATGTGTATACACCATCGTTATTTATGCATAGCACGACAGCAGACGGACATTACGTGACATGTCCCCGTAGACTTAATCTGATGCTTATGTATAGCTAGCTTATGTCGAGCCATTTATCTAGTTAGGGAAATGGACACAAGATAGCTCTATGCATACGTTATAGTTTTTAACCGGTAGGGCTATGTTTTGCCTAGTTTGCAATGACCATTGTTTTCTTGGAATGGTGGATTTTTTTTCTTGTGCTTATCGTGTTGTTAGTTTCATTACATGTTTCACATATAAAAAAAAAAAAATTAGCTTAAAATAGTCCCATGCACTACCATTTTGGATCAAGGTTTTGTTCAACTAAGTTTTAGAATTATTTTATTATACCTTGAATCTGCATATTACCTATACATTTTATTACAAGATTTTATCGGACTAATTTATTAAGATTTTTTTAAACAAAATTCTCAAAAGCGTCCTCTATTTCTTTCCAATATAATGTTAAACGTCTTGCACTTAACAGCCGCAGTGCAGCTATAGTTGCATGTATCTCTATAACCTAGGGATACAACACAAAGGCCCATTTAGAGCAATCAGAGGATTAATTGCTCAGATTAGATGACGTCACTTGGTAGCCCGTAACGTTTGGACTGCGGACGATTTCACCGATGCTCGTTTATGAGCGTTATTATTAAATTGTATGGTTAATTGCTGTACTTAGTTTTCTTTCAGGTAAATAATGTTTGTAACATTAAATGAAAATATATATTATTTAATGTGTAGGTATCTATTTTGTTGGTCAAACTGATAAAGTTGGCACACTTATGATGCTTTAAAAAGAGTTATTACTTTAGCACTTATTTTGTAGTGTTATATTATATTTTTTTGCCATATATTCCAACCTGTCATGACAGTGTTTGGACAAAAAAGAAGATAAGAGAAATTAATATTTGTAATAATTAGATACCGTATTTTTTATACTCTAAAAATTATATAATGATGCAAAATAATTTATTCATCAACAAACAAATTCATCTACCCAAAAGTCAAAATCGGAATCGGAAAATTGGACACGAAACTTCGTGTCCAATTGAAAATGCTTTGAACATCATCCAGAAATTCTCTCATCCAGGCTTTAACACTAAAACTGTAATACTTATTTACGTGAAGAAATAGTCTAGACTGGTGAATGGACTGACTATTGGTATCTATACGATTGGCCTTTGTTTGAGTCCAGAACTGAAAACAATTGACGCAAGTTTTAGAATATTCCAAATGTGGACTCGAAAGAATTTGAGAGTGGTTTTTGGTAGCGAATATAAAGAACAGTATTTAAGGTCCGACTATTTAGATATAATCAAATTGTAGTCAATAGTTTCAATTGAGAATAAATACATAAGCAGGATAAATTATAAACGTATTCATGTAATTTATGCTTATGTAATTTAAAGGCATTTTATGGTTTCACAATCTATCAAATACACTTATAGGAAGAAAATTCAATCTGAATAGTAAAAATAGGCAATTTAAAATATAACTATCGAAAGTGACTTTTATTCAAAACAATAGCTGTAAAACATTTAGAAAAAAAAACACTTTCACTGTTACAAAAAAATATTTCCCGGAAGCCATGAAGAAAAAACGGTAAACCAAGCAGGAAAATTTTAAAAAATAATCTAATTAAAAGCGGTATTCTGAACCCTCTCAAATTAACGTTGATTGTGATAGATTGCTAACTAATTACCGCCTCATTTTTCAGTCACTGTCACCAGTTTTTATGATGCACACCACAGATTGCATAAGTGGTTAAATTGCTTCTTAATCTGTGAAAAATTATGATGAACTGCCTCTTAGTTCTTGATGCACTGGAGTTTTAGGTTTTTAGCTTAGTTATGGAAATGCAGTTCTAAAAGCAATGGGAAAGAAAAGAATATAATGAAGATGCAGTAGTTGGAAAATTATTATCATACAATGAAAATATAGTATGTTGCTTAGTATCCGACTTATGACCGAGTTCAAAATAAGTCTTATATGGTTTTCTTATGGATCCCTTTGTCATAACTGGACCAAATTAAAATGGGACCACACGGGAAGCACCACCTTTCAAATAAAAAAAGAATCATCAAAATCAATTCACCCAGTCTAAAGTACTGAGGTAACAAACATAAAAAAATACATTTGTATTGAGTACCTCCTCCTTTTTGAAGTCAGTTAATAAGTTTGTTACTTAATTAGATTCCTATTTGCTTAACCGTTCGTGGGTCTCTTGGCAGTTCCTTTTATTGTAAGAATTAAGTAAATAATTTATCATAGAAAAAATAAGCCAAATAAGCATAATTTTTCATTGTGCGTCAGTCTAGAAGATAATTTACATTGCAGTAATTGTAAATAACTGATATAATTCTAACAACTGATAATGGTCAATAAATCTGCTACCAACCAACATCTATATTTCTGAATCTAAGTCTATTTATCTGTAACATTACAGTTAGCCTCATGGGCGTCGTAACGGGTGACTGAGACCTCTACATGATGTAAACACGGAGGTTAATGACCCGCGGGCTAGTACTTAACATTTTGACACCTAAGAAAATTTCATAAATGCCTTCACATAAAGTTTATATGGGAAATAGGCATACTGTAATCAATACGATGTGAAAGTTTTTTTTAACGTGATATCGAGAATATTTATTTTTTGTATACATGCATTTTGTTGGTCTATGTACCTTTACTAAATTTGTATGTATAAAGTATTACTATCACAATATAAAATCAATTTGTGTAGCTTAAATATTCTGCTGATCCTTGAATAAAAATTGTCTTTAAGACTATTGCTTAAACTAGTGACAACAACGATTAATTAAAATAATTAAAAAGCTGTTACTTATTCTATTTCAAACAATAATGATGTCAAATTATTCATCAGTCTTCACCAGTCAATCAACACAATTTGCGTTCAAATTAAAACAAAAGAATAAAGAAAGTAAGAATTAAAATTTTCAATTAATCTATTAATTTGATGCGAAGTGTCTAGCAACTTTTTTAGCCCCCACCCCAAGTATTGCAGTTATTTCGATTCTTAAAGCGACTTATCATCAAAATTTACTGTTTGTTCCGCTGAAACTTCCAAATTTTGCCTATTTGGTCCAAGTTACAAGAGGAACTCGCAATGATTGTAATCACTGTTGAATATAGAACAAAAAAACCTTTTTTAACCGAAATTTTCATGCTCAAAAAGTTTCGTAAGGTATTAATATTACTAAAAAGATAAAAAAATAACCTACCTATAGGCAGTTACTAAATACCCTAACAAAGCACAGTTTTGTAAGCAAATACACCATAAATAAATATGATTGTATATAGCAAGATATTTTGATTTTGCTCATCTACAAAAAAATAGTAATACAAAAACAGTCTCTTTTAACCAATTGCTGCTCTAAAGATATATAACCCTTTTGGTTCTGGTTTGTACGAATATTCTCCATGAATATTTAATAGAACAAATAACAACAAAGTTACATCGCTATATTCTTTTAACTTGCATCAACTCTCAGAGTCATATTCCCCCTCAGTTACTCGGTATTTCGCTTAGACATGATTGTTAAGAAGAAATTTTAATTAAGCTTACATTTCTAAATTTCTGAGAGCTTAATAATGTCTGCGACGATTCTGTTTGTCTAACTGAATTATCATATGAAATCTGATTGTTACATGTTACTCGGAGGGGAGTTTTGCAAGTTCACAGTTTTGTATTTTCGGTGTAAATGTCGTTTTCAACTCCTGCACATGTTTTTGTTGTTATTTACACCTAGATATAAATTAAATGCTAACGTCCGTAAAACTGAATACGAGTATTCAGGGTAAGTACTAAATATTGGTTACTAACTGATACACGACTTACTCGTGTTGATGAATAAGAGTATGTAAAGGTTTTTTCTAAATTTAGACTTACAGTATAAAAAGTAAAAATCATAAAAAACATCAGAAATTTCTCACGTTTTTATACCTTAAAATCGAAAGCTTCGTATCTGAATATAAAGAATAAATGCTGACACGCAACTCACTTTTAGCATACATAAATTCTAGAACACTTCATAAATTCTTCACCATTTTATGTACAAAGAATCAGTCACATAATTTAAAACTAAATCCATTCAAAAAATAATAATATATTTATAACACATAAAAAAATGCCTAAGAATTTATTATTGTAATAAACAAAACACACGAATGAACTCTCAAAAGCCGGAGTTAGGAACAGCGATTAATCCACAAGTGTTAAGCCAATTAGAACAACACTGAAAATTATCGTGAAACCCAAACACGTCTCAGGTGCACTACTAATTTATTTAGGTCATACACGTAAAGTCTAGACGAAACAGGTTGCATATCTACCTAACACTATCTAGTATATAATAAACTGCACTCGTAAACCAAACATGGGTTTAGCAATATACTGTTTTAAATTCGTCGTAAAACAAGATGTGTTGTAATTAAAACGTGAATGCATGAGTGCATTATAGTAAGTGGATTTAGCGACTACAGTTTTAACACTGATGGGCTAGTTATTAGTTCAATAACACTAATTCAGTCTTATAATTAAACTGAAAAGAACCGTAAAATAGTAGAAAAAAGAGAGTAATATAGCGGCTGATTCCGAAATGTAATTACAATTATGTTAATTTATAAAACTAAATAGTTTATGGTGATAAAGACTAAGCTAATCTGATAGCTTGTATTGTATAATCACGAAAAAGGTAACTGCCTCTTACTTACTATGTGGGTATTAAGTAAATGTGTACACCATGTCTACAAACAAAATAACGCATGCAGTTCGCGTATAGACATACTCGTCCGTGTACACACACACACACGCACGCACACACGCACGCACACACGAACGTAGGTACATTGAGACTGTCATAGGGAACCCTACCACATACTGAACAATATTTTTTATCATCTTTGGCTATTTCACGCCTAATTGTAGGGTGAAATCATCATCATCTCCCGAGCCTTTTTCCCAACTATGTTGGGGTCGGCTACCAGTCTTACCGGATTCAACTGAATACCGCTTTTTACATGGAGCGACTGCCTATCTGACCTCCACAACCCATTTTACTGGGAAACACAGTATCCCATAGTAAGACTGGTACTCAGAATTGACTTAACGACTGCCAAAGACCTATGTATGACAGCCGGGACCTACTGTTTAACGTGCTTTCCGAAACACGGAGAGTTCTCGGTAAGTTATAAATGGTCACCCATCCACGGACCAACCGCGGCGAGCGCGGCTTAACCTGTATTATCGGTCAAACCGTACGGCTTACACTTAGCCACGAGCCCCCCTTCTGTAGGGTGAAAACAAGACACAAATAAATAACAAGATATTTTACAGAATTAACGCCGTAAGACGCGACTAAACATTAATTCAGAAATAATTAAAGAAACGATTAGAACACTTCAACCCCTTGTAGAGTAGAGGCCAAAATTGTTAGCGCGAAACAGGGCTGTCTCTAGCAATAAACTTTGCTCAGGAATTTCATTAGTTTCGTTCAATAAATTAAGAGGTTATGCTCGCGTGTGTCGGCCCTGCAATTACCTCGTCTACGCGGAGGTGTAATGAAGAACCTCTCTCTAAGAGGACGGAGGAACTACGAACCTTGTTTGGATATGACGTTGTTCAAAAACATTATATTGGCCCTTTTTTGCCTTTGAACGAGGGCAGCATGTAACTTTTTTTTACTTATTTCATTTCTTAGTCGTTTTTAGGAGAGAGATGATATTTCCCTGCTTGATATATTGTAATCTTTTTAAGACCAAAAAATCCCGTCATATTAGTACTGTTTTACTTATTTCTATAAAAGCAGTTTTCACCAGCTATTGTCATTATGTGACACACACATTACACATTGTGTAAGCTATTTTGTAAACCCACTTTAATATAACTCTTTTAACAAGTTCATACATACAAAAGGCAGGAAAAATAAAAAGGAAAAATACCTGAACTTACAACAATATTCTCGCGGCACTAAAAAGGTTTTATGGCGACGTTTTTATATCATATCCATATAAAATGAATTCTCATCTCCTTGCAACAAAGTTTCTCATAATAGTTAGTTGGCTTGTCGCCCTATTACCCGACCGACTTCGATGAACTGCTGCCGTCGTATAACATTTTTAAAACTAACTGCCTCCGTCATTTTTTCGGGTTATTGCCGTTCTTTGCAAGAGTAGATAATTTTTTGGTATAATTTAGGATTGGTATTCTAAATCTTTTATCTTTTGTAATGAACTCAAGAAACTATGTAATGTTTTCGTTTGAAGTACTTTTTATTATAATTATAGTCGTAGGCTCTATCATTTCATTAGATCAGTAAATACAGCTTTCATTATTGACGATGAAAATTCTTTAACTCAAATATACCTACTACTTTCACAGAGAACGAAAACATTTAAATTGTTTTTACATCCAAAAGCTGCAATAGGTAATGATTACATAAATAAAACATCACCATTTAACTATAGTCAAAAGCTTATTGAATTACTGTTATGATATCTATCGTAACAAGTAATCGGACACCTAGTAAACAAAAAACAACAAACAATACACTCATATAAACACCAATCCATCCGTACTCACATTATAAATCCATATTATATTAATATTATGAAAGCTAAAGTAACTCCGTCTGTCCGTCTTTGTGTATGTCTGTCTGTTACGCTTACTCGGCTAAAACACTAAATCGATTAAGATGAAACTTCAAAAAAGGACATAGGCTACTTCTTGCATGAAAAACCGACAACTACACGAGAGAAGCCGCGGGAAAAAGCTAGTTGTAAATAAAACAAAGAATAAAATACCTGACGGACGTAAATCGGTTAATACGGCCATCAATATTGTGCGACAATCAATTCAATGATAATTACCTTCACTAATGACGTTAATATCGTCACAATAATTCTGAAGAGCTTCACTGTTCGTGTCGTTTATTACAATTATTAATGCCGTGAGAGGATGATTATAACTGTTTTATTTATCTGTATTACAATTACTGTTAATTATTTTTTTAAATAATAATATGTTTTCGAAGCAACAAAGATCGATTTGATAAAAAATACTTGATTGCCAAAAATAATATTAGGTATTAAATTATTATTTTTTTCACAATATATATTTAGCGAATAAGATTTTTTGCTAAAACTTCTTTAGGATGTTTGACGGCATTTTAGTATGAATAATTTAGCATTTTAGTAAGTCAGTCTAAAAACTAATAGGTACTTACCTACGCACATACTTGTATGCAAATCAAAATATGTAATAAAAATCTTAATGTGACTCTAAGTACAGATGTATGAAATATTATTTGTGGTTATTTTAAAATTATTGCATAAGATTTATTTACCAACAAATCAATGTAACCTTTATCGAATACCAAGTTTCAACAATTCCTGCTTCAAAGCAGTATCTTTCGCTATCTCAGACATAAATAAAAAAAATACTGCGCTTATATTTCTTATTATCTTGAGTTATATGATAATTCTTGTCTCTTGGTCCGTGATTTAGTACGGGGTCGCCGTTAGAGGGCGCTCTCAGCTAAAAAAATACACAGACGTCATTATGATAAATTACCCCCTGTTATCTTGGCTGTTGTAATTGTACACTGCTTTATCAAATAACAGAATAGGAATACTGGGTTGGGATAGGGATAGAAAGATTTTTAAGTTGTAGAAATAGATTAAAAATTAAAATTAGATGCAAGGCTATTATAAATTTAAAAATAATATGGTTAATGTAGAAAAAGAGGATGCCTGCCTATAGATAATAATGAGATTGGAGAATATTGAAATCTAAAAGATTTTATATAAATACCTTTAAATTTTGAATAATTGTCTACAACTAACAATACACTTATGTGCAAAATACAAGTAACTAGTCAGTTAGAGAAATCGAATTGAAAAAAGATGTGAGACTTCTTACAGAATTTTACTAACACCACTTCAAATCGATATACCAACGTTTATCGATTAACTAATCGAATATTCAGGATCGAATCACGTGTCCCCAGTCGGTAGTGTCGATATAAATTTAATAAAACATAGTGATAAACAAGGGCTTTATGTGACGTACGCAACGTGTCTGTATTGAAAGTTCGATGGGGACCGACATCGAAATATTGTGTCGGAATTTATAGCCGCTGCGGTCAGTCCACGAAACGGGGTGAGGTGGGGTCCCAGTTGCAGCGACTTTATACTATATTATTTTAGTTAATTTTGGTGGTATTTTGATGGTCCATTGGATATAAAGGTTTTGTAATATTGCATTTTTTATTGCTGACACACTAACTAAAGTGTAATTTTTCGTTTAATGTAGTGTTGTAGTTTATTGTTTTGATACGGTTTGTAATGAATTTGCTGTATATTGGTGTCTAATCTGAAATACATTCCTATTATTATTTACTTTTCTAAATTGTTACTAGATTGGTGAAAAATATAAGTATTACATAGTAATACACGGTTTACGCCTCAGAAATAACTAATATTCTAATATTACAAACTAAACTTACTAAATTTACTTACTCTTATTGAGTTAAGCTCTGTCAAGCTCTGTCAAGATTCGGTGTCGTGAGAAAACCTTTAACGGTATAGTGGCAAGATAATATAAATAAAAACCTGCCAGACCTGTACCCAAGAAAACAGATTTTGCAAGTGAAAGGGATTTTATCGCTCTTTAGTCCGCTAACTGCTAGCACTAGCACCACACCCCACAGATTGGCATAGCACTGGATTGGCGGAACAAGTTGTCTCGAAACTCGTCTATAACTGCGGCTGATAATTAAACAGCTGCGCCGGAACAACGTTTTGAAGCGACCGTGTCAATACAGATATTAAGTACGTTAGTGTTTGTGCTTACACTCCTTAATTAAATTCGTATATACAAGCTGGGTTGGTTATGGGGAATCGATAGTCTATTGTTTACGTGTTTAATATCATCGCCTCTGTTTAGGTGGGACATAACTTTCATGTTAATATGTCTAGGCTATGAACTCATGGTATCAATATTTTATTAATTTGCTTAATCTTAATCTTAATTTTGAAATGAAAAGAAAAAGTGTTTTTTTTTTTCTTTTTTTAAGTGTTAAGGGAATTTGTAAACTACTTAAAACTTGATGCTAGGAATAAGTTGTTGCTTCCGTCTTTCAAATTGTCACAAAGAGAGTTAATAACATAAGTAACTAATGTTGGAAATGTTGGCAATCTCTAACTCTTTGAAAACTGCCTATTCGTGAACGTTGCCTAATTCATCGAAAACCGAAACCGACTTCAAAGCCCACATTGTCTGAAACATTCGTACCCAATTCTGGCCACAATCATTGTGCGCACGTGCGTCTTACCAGAATTTACTGTGTCTAATACAATAAGTTGGCGCCCACCGTGGGGCGCGGGCCTAAATTATGTATTTTATTGTCACTGGATCCAATTTCATAACCCGAAGAACGGTTGGGATGAGTCCGCAACGTTATAAGCTATCCTATTGAATTTTGCAATACATACAAATGCGACGGTAGTGTTTTTGTGGGTAATGTTCGAACGTGGCGGATTATCGGCTCACAATATTTATTTTTGCTAAATATTTGTGGCTTCTTCTTGTTTTGCTAGTGTTTTATGCTTTGGTTTTATTTTTCTAGTGTTATTGTTAAGATTCTCACATGTTACTTTTTTGCGTACTTTTTTACGCGCATACTAATCCGCATGACATAACAATATTATTAATAAAAGTAACTGAGAGATGACATTTATTATATATTTAACAAGGAATGCACAAGCTAAGCACAATCAAAGTTTTTAACCAGACATGTCTAAAAACTCAAGTAGGTACAATAGAGCAATTTTCCACCAAGTTGCAAAATGTCTAGCAGCCGCACACATAATTGAATTATTAAAATTATAAATACCGCACACAGCTAAAATATGGTAAATTATTAATTAACCTGCCCAACTCAAAGGGATCAAGAACCCACACAGTATTAACACCACGTCTAACCCTCACAATGCGATCCTTAATTTCATTGTATATTGAAACGGGTAAAAAAAAACTTTTTAAAGTGCAGTATCTTAAAATAGCAGAAGCTTATCAAGTGTAAAATTAATTTCACGGCAGCTATTCTCCGAGATAGTTCATCAAACTTTCAAGATTCAGATGAGCATAAAATAGGCAGAGAGCGCCTTCGGAAAACTTTCTGTGTAACGGAAATTAGTTCTAACATTTTACTAGTTTTTTAAAATACTTCAGCGGAAGCGAGGAAGCTGACGAAAAATAGAGAAAGATAAAGAAATGATTATAAGGGCTCTGGTACTACACCTATAAAGAGTTTTTTCACTATAAAATTATGGACGCCATATTGGTTTTCTTGGAAGTCAAATGTATCATATTTATTTTTTTTACATGTCTGTTACGATATTGCATATTTCCTAGAAATATATTCAATAATTTTGTCATGAAACAAAATTTGAAAAGCTTTACTAGAAAATAAAGCTTAACATTGTTTTTTAAATATCTACGTATGCAGACGTGCACACGAACATTTGAGGGTTTAAAAAACAATAAACAAAAATTAGGAGAACAAAATAGAAATTGTACTCAATCAACTGAACTTACAAAGCTCAGTTGATACGAAACTAAAAAAGTGAACAAAAACTCCTGGAAATGCAGGACTTTTTTCATGGGAATAAACAAAATTCAGGGAAAC
This sequence comes from Autographa pulchrina, assembly GCA_905475315.1. NCBI lineage: Eukaryota > Metazoa > Arthropoda > Insecta > Lepidoptera > Noctuidae > Autographa > Autographa pulchrina. Next base: position 10,808,512 of record FR997771.1, on the reverse strand, counting down.
CAAATATTAAAAAATTTCATTCCAGTTAAACTTGATTCTTTTGGTAGGTACGGGTATCAGCGTAGTATTTAATAAGTAAATAACTCGATCCTGTTTTTTGGAACAAAAGCATTAACAAAATCGCCAGTTCATGTTTTCGTTGTAAAATATTATTGATTTATTTTTTCGTTGTAGCATCTGTTAGGTACCGGTAATATTTACGTGTCATACATACGTACATACATACATATAATCACGCCTCTTTCCCTTGTAGGGGTAGGCAGGGACCACTTCTTTCCACTTGCTACGATCCTTATACACTTGTTTCGCTTTGTCCACTTTCATTATTCCCTTCATACATACTGTTTAGTTTATGGTACTCTTGACCTAGCCTTTTTCATTCACACTCACCTTATACACTTTTTTCGTCTATCGTTCTTCATTCATTGTAAGAAAGGTAAGCTATATAACTTAACAGCGCAATGCCAATACACTAAAACTAACGAAAATGATCACACCTACACACTTTTGTAACAATTTATGGATCATTGACTTGTAACTGTGGCTTGTACCGAAGTATATGAAGTTATATCGATTTCATATAAATATCTGCTGTAGTATATAGTACACATAGTACATTCACGGCTCGAAACTTACGACGTTTTATTCGTAACAATTGCATATGAAGCTCTTATTACAATATTTTATAAAAATTCAGCAACAACGATTTATTGCAGATGTACTTTAGATACAGCAGTGAAAGCGCTTGGAAGCGCTGTACCCTCAGCAGCCCTAATTAATATTTTCTCTGCGGACTGCAGTATAAACCAATTACGTAGCTAGACCAAAACTGTGGTGTTTTTCGGCGCGCGCCAAATTGCTTTACACACGAGCTTTGAAGTGTTAAGCGCTTATTAAATTTGGAATCAAAAGCGCAACATTGTTGAATGTAGCTATACATGTGCCATCGCTGTTTCATGTGTAATGAGCGTTGAGTATTCACCTCTTAAAATAGGGAAAGTGAAAATTAAACTGTGACTCAAAGTTGTTGACAATTTAACGTTAAATTTAATAATAAAAAATAAGACTTGCAAATATTTTTTTAATCTGGCGTCTTCTTATAATTGCAATAAGCAAATTTATTTCTGAAGCCTTTGCAGTAAAACAAATTTGAAAAGCAATAAAGAATTATAATACGAATTGTAGAAGAAGCTAGACGTCTAATGGGTAATGTAGTAATAATATAGTAGGGAGCAGGTGTCGAATAATATTAAACAAGGTTTTCTATGTACCTTGAAAGTCATAAAGCTGCAGACACATTGTGAGGGTAATAACCACCTGATTAATTTTTAATTAATTCCGAAAATAACGTCGGGGCGCCCAACTCTTATCTAGACACCAAGATTTTCCAATTTGAACCCAACGACTTCTCACACAAAATAGAACAAGATTTATTCCCTAATCAGAGTTTAATCAAGGCGCGGGAGTATCAACGAATTAATTCGAAATTAACGTCGTTAAGGGCCGTAGAACGAGTCGTCGAACAATAAACCAGTGAGAAATTGGGCCCTTAGAAAATTATTTAAGTGGGCGGAACGCCGATAAATTCTCACTCCAGTGTACTGAGAGAATTTCTTTAGCGAGATCATTGAATGCAAAATTATATTTGCGAGGGATTGTTGGCTGATTACAAGAGAAGAGTCAGTTCGGCAACCCTTCGCGAAGGTATTGAGAAACTCCCAATGGTATCAATTTGAGGTATCTTTTAAAGAGTATAAAATATAATGGACGTTTTGGTGCATAATATTACAGGTTAAATATAGGTATCCCTTTTATTATTTGTTAGGTAATATACGTAGAAAAGACCAGTATATTTTTTAAACAAGGCGATAATTTCTTCTCCAAGTCACTGAGTTATTTTAACAATTAATGAAAACCACCTTATTAACACACGTAAAATTGATATGAATCCTAATAGCAATAGTTAATTAAGAAAATCGTTACCTTATTGAGATGAATCTGAAGCTACCGCAAGTACCTGTAACAAACATGTAGTGTGAATAAATTTTTAAAAGAAAACTATATATATATACCTAGTAGTTTCCAGCTGTTTAGATGGCGTATAATATATCTGTAGTTTATATTCTAATATTCGAATAATTCCTATAATAATATATAAGTTATATTTATCCATAAACCAAGCAGTTTCAAACCCATTTATTAAAACAAGTTCATAAACTCACTAAACCGAATTTAAGAATTAGCGCCGTCAAACGCCAGGTATGCGGAAGAACTCGAAGGCGGTCTCATTCCGCGCCGCTCCATTCATCGTTCAACTCAACCCATTCACTCACGCGAGACTCACTCATTCCCTCTGTACCGATTCATTCCGTCTCAGACCTGCGTTATTTAAAAAGAAATTTCTAGAAAATGTCGAGACGTATGCTTTGAGTGTGAGCTCATTATGGTTTTCTTTGAATACAGGTGTTCATTAACGGGAATAGTGCTGCAAAGGAATTTTTCATTTGCGAGTCATATTGAGTTCCTGTTCGGTATTGAAACTTGAATGTGGATTCAATTATACGTGTTCAAGAAATTTATTCTATTAAAAAGCCCGATCATGTTTAAGCAATGCTGGGTATGTTTTCTATTTATGCGGAAGAAAGTAAAGTGACCGATTTCTTAAATAACTCTTTTCATGATTTTTAAAGCCCTTTGCTTTTCAATTAAAACACTTGAGTCTAAAAGTTTGTGAAATCTTTTCCATTGAGCTCTGACTCAAAAAAGCTGCTCAGCAATTCTTAATGAAGAAATGTATGCCATCCAGAAATGTAGACCTTTGATAAAAATCTATCCATTTATATAAAGCTCAAACTCAAACCCATTAAAATCTTTTAATAGTCTACTTAGGCAAGAAAGTATGAGCTATAGCCGCTAGCTATATTCGCTCTAGTTAGATACAGAACATGAGTACAGTATCCTCAGAAAAAAGTGTTAACTTCAACAAATAGCCCATATTGAATAATGAAAGAAAGGAAATCACGTACAGCATTGATTCCAGGATTTCCAGGCTATAAGAAAACGTGCATACATAAATCTAAAAGCGGATATCAGTTAAGAAAACTAAATAAGAAAGGTCTTTCAAAGCATTTCCGCGGCGTCTAGCTCACGAACCACCTTAACCATTGTTACCTCTGCTAGACACAACTTTTTTTCCGTCGTCGCCTGCCTTCGATCCACTTACAGTGTGGTACGATGAAAGGAGGTTAGCTTGTTTTTATTTGCACTTTTTTTATTTTTATTTGACATAGACAATTTAATAATCGTCTAGTAATAATAAATTACAAGTCAATACTTGTTATTTTTACAACTTTAAATAAACTGTTTAAATAGACAACATCTTATGTTTCGGTTTCGACGTAAACATCGTCATAAAATTGAATTTAAATTAAATAAACAACCAAAAAATTCAAATGTATGAATTATTTAACTATTATAATAATATGGTTTTAATATACTTTCGAGATATAAATCCGCTTCAAAGAGCTGGTTGAGCGTTGTATTAAAAAAAATTGAGTGCATAAAACTCGAAAGTTTTTTACTTTAATTCAAATAAAATTTAAAAAATCTCTTAAACATTTCAAGGGCTTGTTTTGTAGAAACGTATTTAATTTCATTTCAATTCTAAGGCTTTGGAAATGCCTTAGAACTAGCTAGCTTTAGCAAAATAAATCTAATCCCCGCTTCCTCCTATAAGATGGACTAAACAAGTCGGCTGCGAACGTGATCTCTGAATACTGAGATCTCTTTGAATACTCACCCGGGTGCAATTGACGATAGAATCGCTAAAGCAATATTACTACGTTTTACAACACAAAATTAAAAATTTAAATTTAAAGTTAGTTACATCGAGACCCTTTATAGAAGGATTTTTTGTTTGATTTTGTATTACATTGTGTCGATTTGTAGTATTTGTTCAATAAAGTATAACTTACGTGTTGCAATGATTTCAAATTATTGTACCTGCAATGTATTTAAAAAACTAACAATATGTGGATGTCTTTTAATATTTTATTTTTGTTTCTAAGCGGACAACATCACATACATTGCTCTGAACACAAAGTAAGCAGCTGTTAAGCACTTGTGTTATGGAATTCAGAAACAACGAAGGTACCACAAACACCCAGACCCGAGACAATGTAGAAAAGTGAGTTTCTACATTGACCCGTCCGGGGATCGAACCCGGGACCTCAGAGCTAGCGACTCCTTGAAAACCGGTGCGTACGCCACTCGACCACGGAGGTCGTCATATATTATTTATTTTAAGAAAACAAAAAACTTACACAGTGCGTATAATGCGAATTAGTTTATAAATACATCAGGCAGTATCTGTCGCAAACGCAAGACGTAACAGGACCATCTATCAAGAAGAACAAACATTTACCTTTAGTTTGTAAACACAAATTTCCATCAACATTTATTCCGAAATAAACCAATCTGATCTTCTTTATGGATAGTCAGAATTGATCAAGCAATTAAAACAATAAATCCGTGCGATCCAAAATAATCAGCTCCGGACTACAAAAAGTCCTGCAGTACACAAATTATTTTCGATACCGAAACCAGTGGCAGCGTATAAATCATTATTTCCTGTAATTAACAACTACGCAACATACACTCAAAAACCGTGTAACATAACAAAAAGTTTCCACCAATTTCTCGGACCATAAATTTCCGCTATTTGTGAGTAAAACGGAAAACATTTACGAATAAAATTGCACATTTCGAGTTTATTTTTTCGAAAAAAAAGGTTCGCTTGCATTTTCAGTTTTTTGATTTATGACAGCCTAACGTACTGAATTAATTGACTCAATACACAAACGGAACCATATTTATTTTTGTGGCCATGGATATTTGGTTTTGGTTAAAAGTTTTGTACTGATAAAAAATGCAAAGAAAATGTTTATTTCGAATGTGTAAATATTTGGATTGAACTTGATGTGAAACTATATTTTATTTTTAGTTTCTATTTACTAAATAAAGTTTTTATATTAGTTTGCCTTTTCAAACTTGTTACGAATACGTGTGCAGTCATACTAACACAAATACCTAACATCAGCTTAACATTAATCGTTAAAAATATGTCCAGTGTCAACCCTCCTCGCCGTTTTAATCACGGCAATATGTCTGGACATCATTAGGAAGTTAATCGTACGAAATGGTGACGTCACTCTAACTGGCGCTGCAGCGTATTAATCAACAGTGTAACACCTGAAAGATCACGTGTCGGCAACGGACCGACAGTTTGTCGCTGGTAAGTAATTTGTGGGGTCTCACTTACAGCGGGTTTGACAAAGAAAATGCTTAATTTCGATGAAAAATATTAGGTATAAAAAGAAAAAGAGATTTTTCTAAAGGATAACTAAGAGGACCTTAAATAAGCATGAAAAATAAATAAACTTAGTTTAGATTTTTACCATAGATACGTTATTGCTTTACCAGAATACAATTACTTCCTTGTCACTAGAAATTTCCCAACATAAAGTTTTATTAACTATACAGGGTGTTATCTAAAGGGCATATCAATCCAAAAGGGGTGAAGAGTACTCCTGGTATGGAGTAAGTTTACAAAATTTGAACTGTATTTATTATGATACAGAGAACAACAGCTAAAAGGATACGTTAAAACCGCTCCTAAGAGATTAGGTAACAAATCGCTATCACAGAAGCTCGCCGCTACCGCCCGCTCTCTCCAACAACGCATGTTAATCAGACAGATCACGGCTAATTGCCGAGTCGAGTGCGAAATGCGGGCTTACTGATGAAATTATCTGCAGTTTAGCGTTGATATATTATGCCTCATTTAAATGTAACTACTTATCGGCACTATCGGTATCGGTATCGGTACTAACTAGTGACTTGTTATCACCTGTACAGTTTGATAAGGTATGATGTATGTCGTTAAGCTATTCATGATTTTGGATTAGTTATACTGTGGAGACAGGCATGCGTTGATTATGGATTAAGATTATTTTAATACAGCTTAGCTTAATATCTGTGCTGATATTGTTCTTTAGCTCTTAATTAATTTTAGCTTGAATACCTAAATCAAAACTTTATTAAACTTGTACTTGTAAGTAGTCAAGACTTTTGAAGTGTGTTAATCTCAAACCTGAAACTGCGTTGAAAAATAATATATTTTTTTTACCGATTACACATTTCCCAGACATGAGCGAAATTCCGAAGCATACCTACAAACGTGAGAAAATCTGAAGTCTGTCTGAGTGTACCTATTTGTCACAAACTGCAGACTACAATAATAGTTTTCAAATCTCAAAAATTAATATTATTTTCACAAATCAACAGCTTCATACGCCAAAACACGAAGGAAATTTGCAATATGTCAAACGTTGGTTTTCATTTACAAGTAAAGCGCGGCGCACACTGCCGCTTCATTCAACATACAGTAGCACATATTAGGGCGGGTGTGCACCTGCGACTCATTGCGTCGATGTCGTCACGACCTGACTCGGCAAGTTGGGACGTTTCGATCTATGTACACCTTTTGGTACTGTTCGCAGAACAAATTATTTGCATGGAAATAAAAATGGACCCCATTGTGTTGCATGCGTTGTGTTATATTGCAATTGGTTCTTCTTTAAGAGCCGGGATACAGAATGTAGTAATGTTTTTTTTTTCTAAATAGACAGAACAGTATTTTTTAATTTTGTGGCTTGTTGAAAAAGACGGTCGTTTATAGCTCAAAATGGAAGTTTATTTAAAGCACTAAACAGGCTTTAAATAGACATTAGTGAACAGGAAACAAAAGTTTAAAATAGATCTGAGAGGCGTTTGACGGAAAACAAAGCTTAAGCCCTGTAGAGGATTATATTATAAAGACTAATAATTCATAAATGATTAAGGGAGCAGGTAGTAAACAAAATGTACATATTTTATATATTATATGTAACACAAATCAAACCTACTCCAACAACAGCCTTAAATAATTGTATTTAAGATTCAGTAGTTCGGTTGTTAAATAATTGTATCGGAGCACACAGGCCACCAACGAAACACCGTCTGGAGCACGATGCAAGATCTGGGAAGAACAGCACCCACCACCAGGCAACTATATACCGCCTCACGAACATCTGCCGCCCGGAGGCAACCTGCAGTGGCCTGCCTGGAAAGCACTCAACCGATTGCGAACCCAGGTAGGTCGCTGTAAACACAATCTAGCAAAATGGGGGATCATAGACCCTTCCGATATCCGGTGTGAGTGCGGCCTTTCCGACCAGACAATGCCACACCTGCTAGAGTGCCCAAAGTGTCCGGACACCTGCACTTTGAAGTACTTAAACCTCGCCAATGACGCTGCAGTTAGTGTGGTCAATTACTGGGCGCAGCGTATTTAAATTTAAATAAGATTACCATCGACTCGAAAAGAAGAAGGTGTATAATTATACGAAGAACGTCATATCGGTAAATAGAGTGAGTATATTCCCAATTCAAAATCATTTCTAATTACTCGCGCTTTTGAAATCGCTTAAAAAACTCCTTTATATTTCAACACTAATTCTTGTAGTCGTTAAAAAACTCCTTTTTATTTGAGTACTTTTTCTGCTATCGTTATGAGCTGCAGTCGGTGACGCGGCAGCATTGTCTCGGCCACGAGTACCGAGTCTAATTGATTCCGGGTCCAATGAGGGTGATTGGACCACCTGCGGTAGTGTGCCGCGATTGTTAGCGAGACTTTCTTTGGCTGCGATTATGGGGAAGGTGTATTTGGCTGCATAAGTGTTAGGTATAGGTGTAAGATATTTTCTTCAGGACTTTAAGTTGTTTATATTACGAAGGTGTTTATGTAAGCTTCAGTCTCATTGTACGGTTGAACGAATGTCAATAGTTTCTCCATTATTCCCACTAGTGGTAACCAAAATTGCAATATATGTGTCCAATTTTCCACCCCCAAGTATCACAGTGTATGTTAGATTTTATGACAGTTTTTTTTTGTCAAAATACATAAATTTTCTGTAGACCAATTTATTTATTAAATTCTCAATAAATACTATAGCTTGACTATATAGTGCTGCAAAATGCAGTTTAATGCAATTTACGGTAAGATTCAGTTCAATATACCTCATGGGTTTAGTAAAACAGAGCGGAGGTTTTCGACTGAAGGCTAGACGGGAGGCCGCTACATATGAAGAATCCTGAACTCCGATCGTCCCCTGAGCTTACAGGTAAGTGTCTCTACCAGGAAATAAATGCGTTGACATGAAGGTTTGGACTTTTAAAGCTATTTTTAATGAGCCTTTTCTACGTTGAGTTTAATAAAACTTAACTATTACATTGGTTGGCATGGTATTCCATGCATAATTATTATGTGGTTTGGTGACGCAAAATACATAGACGAATAATTATTTAACACCATATATTAAACTATTTTTTTTTAAGTTTCCATAGGTCATGCAGAATTTATGTTTTCATTTTACTACTTGCCAGCTAAACTTCTGTGATAATAAAGATGTTCATAACTGCATGCCGTACTATTACAACCTTAAATAAAATAATTTAAACCCTCAGACATAAAATACGTACTCAACCAACAAAAAAATCCCATTCAAAGAATTTGAAAAGACAATTTCCATCTTCAGCCAATCTAGCTAAATTAAAACAGAAGAAGACTAAAATAAAGGAGAGCATTCTCCAAGACGTCTCCATTCCCTTCGAAGCCGATGGCATTGCTCGAAGTAATCGCGTGTATTTGAACAGTACACACTTCGCCGTCTCGCTCCGACTCTCCGTCTACGTCATAAGACATTAAACCTATTGCGCGGATAATATCGGCAGTATTTTACGAGTGTTTGTATAAGGATCCTACCGTTGGCGAGGCAACTCGAATAGTTTATATTGTGAAGTGAAACTTGATGATAATGGTGCATCTAACAAATGCATTTACATCACAAACATTATTCAGCGTAATTATATTATTATTCGATATGGTATTGTAAAATGTAGGTGATTTACATATTAAATGAAAATAAGAAAAATAAACCTAACTCAAAAAAGCAACGGAACACGTACCGGGTACTAGGTGTTTCGTTGCTTTTTGTCCAAGTGCTAAATCTCTAAAATCTAAACAAATAAATAAAGCAACAAGTTCAACAAATACTAAGGCATTTACAAACATTATTCCCCAAGAAATTGTTATATAAAAGTAACTATACAACACAAGAACAATCATAATTTTATTCATATACCATCTCATCGAGTATTAAAAGTAATCATGAAAGAAAACCGACCGTATTAGATATTCAAAACCTTTGTAAGAATCGAGAGCTCGTGGTACCGCATTCAATTCGAAATCCATCTTTCCACTTTATGACTCGCATAGAATTGAATTGTTGATTTTTGGCGAATTTTAAGTAAGCAATAAAACGTTTTATCGTTTCACCGTCTTATGTATTTTTGCAGGTTTTTCCTCGTTCGTTGGATCTGCGAGTAGGTTCTTAAATATAATGTTATAACGGAGGATGGGATTGTTATGAATCGATGAAGTGTTACGTTACCGTTGAGTAATGTTGATAAATAGAACTAATTACTTCTTTGGATCAAAAAACCTACTAACTACTTATAAAAATACATTTCCGTTTCTTAAAAAAAAAAGATAATCCTAAAAATGATAGTACATTTTGCAAACGTCTGCTGTATCCCAACATTTTCGTCCAAGCTCATCAATTTTGGGTACTCTTGACCCGCTCATAATCCGGAACATCTCTGACTCATTCAGAAATTCTTCAGAGTTCTCTCTATTCAAACCCTTTCCTTTTGAATTACGTACTTGCTTTGTCAATCACTTTCTCAGAAAAAGTTAAATAGAACATAATATACCGTCTATAGTATATTAAGTCAAATATTTCCGGAAAACGTTGAGGAAAACACGTTTTGTATCGAATATCAAGATAAATTATTATACTCAAAACTGGTTATTTTGTTTCACAACGAATCCTTTTATCGTAACCATTTTAACTTCAATTAGGGAGAAAAGTAAATAAGTGTTTTAATGTATTATTTACAGTACCAGGTACTTTAAACTATTTTACAGCATCTACAAATGCGTTTTAAAAGCGTTGCAGCTTCCCACGACGACCAAAGCAAAAGGCAGTTAGTTCATAATTTACCGGAGGGCTGGCCCGTTCGATACGCGGCTTACTTTGACGTGTGACAGATTTATGAGCTCTCAAACAAAATTCGCTCGGCCGAGCACCCAGTTAAAACCAGTAGCTTCGTTTGATACGTATATTGTACAGATAATTTGTCTACGGTGGTCTAGGTGTTGTTCGGAAAATATTAGGTTGTAACGTAATAAAACCTAAAAAAAATATGCACGTTTTCAGAATGGCGTGTTCGATTGTTCATGCGTAGATAGGTACTAATGACTCTCTCAATAAAGTTAAGGTAGGTATTTTGAGAAGCAACTGGAAATAGTAATTAGGAATTTCTCATAAAGCACTCGGAAGTAACCCACGTTTAGTAAGACCCGAACCACTAAAACAGGGGCCCATCAGCCAGTCACCCATTACCCAACATTGGACATAACACATCGCGTAAAAGCCACAGTTCACCACACAAGCGGTCACGTGGTCCCTACGTGACCACAATTAATGAGACGCAGGTAAGAAATTACGAGGTATATCGCTCATAGATTAGCGAGAAATATGCAGATGTGCTGGCGGGCTGACAGAGATTTGTGCCTATCATTATAATGCCTCTAGAAGAATTTACTTCAAACTCATTACCATAAGTTATACAATTTTCTTCACCGTTAATGTTTTAGATACCCAAACCTTCAAAAGAAGAAATAAAAAAGGTTACTTATATATACTTGTTTGATCATCAAAACAATCAAAGTATCTTTATATAAAATGAAACAAGAAATCACAACGAAAACTAATAAGAAACGAATTTATTACAATTAATTAATAAATTTGTTACAAATTGCGAAATGACAATTACTTTTACGGTCTGAAACTAATGAATCTTGTTATTTCTTTCTATAAAATCTGATTTAAGAGAGTAGACGACCTTGACCTTTTGTTTATAAGGACAAACGGCCATTGCAGTGTGCGTTACATATATAAAGATTTTAACTACATTTTACTTACCGATATCTAAGCTTGACTGGTCCTAAGAAATAAAGACTGGAACTAGATTCTATGCATCATTTTAAACTAACTATAGGTAATAAAAAGATTTTAAATATTGTTCTAAGATTTATATTTATTTGTTTTCTCAAATTAGTTTTATTTTTTTCTTGACGTTTCATTTGTATATCTTATATTTAGACGAGCCCAGCAGTTAGCACCGTTAATTAGTTAGTTCGTTTTAGCTAGGGTTAAAGTACTCACTAAACAAAAAATCATGGGTAAATAAAAACTCTACAGGCATAAATATATCCATCGTACAATGGCCTGTCTGCATGAATTCATAGTCTTTGGCCCAAAATTAGCCCGGCTGGTGCGCATGTTTGAGCATCTACTTGTTAGCGGGCTACGTGCGTTACGTACGGCGTTCGTTTGCTTCTGTTTTACTGCATTTTACCCATTTTTCATTTGTTGCCTTTCATTTGTTTTCTATGTGAAAGATAAAAGATAAATGTTACGGTCCAATAATTTTGTATAAGTATAGTGACGTGAAATACTACGATACTAACAATAAAAATGTTTAAATATTTTTATTGTTAAAAGTACCTATTAAAAATGCAATTTGTATGGAATATCAAAATATTAATGCGAGCTTTTAACGTAAACATAATTTTAATTCGAAATGTCTGTAATTAGTCAAACATTGGTTGGTTCTGAGAATACTAATACGCTTATTAACATTATTGGAACAAGTAACACGTCAATCCCACATATACAATAATATACATTAATGCAGTATGAAACCTATTAAATTTAATTAATAAAATAACTAATGGAAAATTATGTATTTTAACGACAATATCGTGCAAACAAAATTATATTTATGATCCCGTAAAGTTTATATATTATAACCTCGAAGAATTCAAATTACTTTTGATCCAAGATAATTCTATGGAACAACGCAATTTAATTAAAGCATTAGTCTATTACAGAGAACGAATTCCCGAAATATCCTGAACAGGTCTTAATTACTTAACGCAAAGTTATTTAACAGTAATCTTTTAAAGGTACCGGCTTCAGTTAAATCGATAATTAGTGATCTTGTTAGAACTCTTAACGAGTGAATTCAGTCAAGTTAAGAGAACTTTTAAATGTCCAAATTATTTTTGCTTTGAGCGCATTGAAATGTGAAATTATTGGCGGGCTCTTTGAAAATATTAATGGCTGATTAATAGAAAGGTTATCGATAAATTTCTATAAAATGATTGGTTTTAAATGGATTGGGATCCATTTGTAGTCTTAATTAGTAAACTATGTTTTTACATGCTACGCTTTATCGCCATGTTCAAACTGAGTATTTGGCATGAGTATTGTACTTTGTCTAAAATCACATACAATACACACGTGCTCTTCTTCATCCAAATTAAGACACGTTAACTCAAAAAAAAATGGTAAGTAATCAAGTTAAATGTTTTATCCTCCAAAAATGTTAAGTACATACTAATATGCTCGGAATGTAGGGTCCTTGATATGTTCTCAATTACGGGCAGACAGTTTAATTAACGATAGGTCTTTTACGTACCTTAGCTATTCAAGAGGTGCTTCTGATTTTGAAGAATGTGATTACTTTGTATCAAAGGAAGAAGTTATTAGTCAATATGGTTTTATAATAAGACCAATTATGGTAAGAAACTTGGTACGCCTAGTAAGGCGTGAATGATATGGCAAAAAAAAACTTATAGCGTTGTAAAAATAAATCTTGTTTTCTTTCTATGTCGCATCTTGAGGAAAAATCAAACCCCAAGAACATGTTTAATGGTTTCCCTTCAAGTAATTAATATTCTCCCAAAAAAGTAGTAAAACAAGAAAAATGTCGTCCGAATTTTAGCAAACACAGACAAATTAATGTCGTTCGCAATTGTCTAAGTATCTTTAATGAGTTCAGCTAGACGAAGGGAAACCCCTGCTGTGTTGGGTGGGTCTTGTGAAACTGACAGTTTTTCGATAATTTCCCCGATTCGGCATTTTATTAACAAGCCAAGCAGGCGTCTGATTTGGACGGCTCTTCTAAAGATAGTGGATAATTGGATGGAGATGTGATTTTATTTATTCAGGTAGGACTTGTGCGTGAATCAAGGGTTGAAAGCTTTTATTGTGTTGAGCAACATAATGTTTTAAATGAGAAAAGATGTTATATTCGTCATCATATATCATGATCATCATTGCCATGAATCATTTTGTTAATTTTACTTTTCTTAATAAATGTGTATGCTTCAATTCTTTAGAAACGCTAGTTCAAGATTGTTTTAGCTGAATTTTGTGTATGTAACAAATTGTTTGACCTAAAAAAACAGTGTACAAAGATTACACACCAACTTGTGCACACATAGGTATTGTACGCACTTTGTACATGTATAATAAAACCGTCCATTTCCATAAATCAACAGTTTTCCAAAAAAGGAGTATTTTGTTTCACGAGGCATCGGGCCACACACTTTCAAACTCAATCTACCTCCATTTACATAGGCGAAGCGTGATGGACTGCAGAACTAACAAAATTATTCAAAGTAGTATATTTTTTATGGGAAGAGCTTGGGAAGGGAATGGTACATTTAGGGGGCCAAGGTTTAAAAGATTACGGCCCTGTAAGGACCTCTCAGAATATCGAGTGTATTTTTGCGGTGCAGATTGAGGCTCTTTTCGTTTGTTTTTTAATATCTTAGAAATGTTAAATGATGTAGAGTATATATATTTACCAGTGTCCGGGTCAAAAAAACATGGTTCGGTAAAACTTCACCATTATTGTTCAAAAACATTTTACACCGCCATATGTCACATTATAAGAAAAAATAGTGTCGAGAAAGTCCTCAAAACAGCTGCCAAAAACATTTAAAACTCCAACTAGAACGCATGAAGCTCACCAGTCCACAAATCAAACTATCAGATCTGCTACAAAATAAACAGGTTCAGAAGCAGTTTAAAGTTGGAACTACTAAAGTCTACAATCGAACCCTGGAGTCCCCGAAAGCGCTCCACTCAACTTCGAAGATATATCGGTTTTGTTCCAAACTGTCTTCGATTCGTACCTTCATTTTCGCCCGCGGTATAATGAAACTTTGAAAGAAAACTCCGTGAAAATTGTCTCCGAACTCACTTTGCTAAGAAGTCAAAAATTGAGCTGCGATGAAGTAGGTGCCTTGTGTGTGGGAAACTTGTTCAATTTAGGTTAAGCTCCTTAAAGGAATTGTGTTATATTTGAACGTTGATCTTCCTGCCTCCAAGTATCCCATTACAGGGAAATTCTGTTTTTCTGCCTAGTCTTTTCCCAAGCTGTGTTAGGGGTACCTATTCTTACCAGATTCGGCTATCTTAAGAGCTTAATATCATGACTAGTCTTCTGACCCTAAAATGCACAATGGCAAGATATGAAAAAGGCAATCGCAAAACATTTTTAATACAAAAAACTAACGATCCAAAAATAACCAGCAGAAAAACAAGTCTACAGAATAAAAGGTGATTTCTATTCCAATAGAAAATCGTTTAGTTGAGGATTTATTTTTTTGTCATTAGTATTGCAACAAGTCTCCCCGCCGGCCTTGAGGGTGACTCGTAATGAAGCGGCGTAACGAACATGAGCTGACGTCACCAGCTTTCACTGCCAAACGGCGGTGCTCAAAGTTATTATCAGAAATTAAAAGGGAATCCGTAAAGTAAAGACAGGGAAAACAAAAGTAAAACTGGAAATATACAAACTCTATTTTCCTAGATGACAAAATTACTGTTTTTTTACTACCGTTATTACACTCCATCTTTGGTAATACACGATTATAAAGTAAGTAGTATAAATAATATTTGACACCACAAGTGTATTGGTCATAGATTGAACCGCCAAACAGTACCTAGCACGCAGAAGAGTATTTGCTAACACATTTACCGGAATGATTTTAAACAACCAGACACGCAAGAAATATGTGTAAATTGGCACAATCCAATGATGGAAATGTGACAAAGAGAAGAAAATAAGAAGCTTATCTTTATTTCAATACAAAAAGATCTACTCCCCACGATATTTTCCGTCACGTTCTCTAACATAACCTAAACTATGACCGCAACAGAAAAAACCAACAACACTAGTGATGCACCATCAAATAATCAATAAATCTAAATGACTCACTCAACGCTCGATTCGTCTCGCACGGGCGCCTACGAATGGGCGGGATACGCTCAAATCTGGTACTGGTAATAGACATTGGACAATACTATCGATCATTTTAACAATGGCCTATCCCCACACAATAGGCAAAAAATTAATGATTTTTGAAAATAGTACGTGTATCTTTCTTTTGTTGGGGTGTTTTTAGATTTAACGGATTTTATGTTTTGATTTTGTTTGTCGGTAGAAATAAATAAATACTTACGCGTAAAGATTTACCGATGAAGGGTTATTTACGAAAATATGCATAGCATTTTTATTTGTATGTGCAAGACATAATGCAGGCACTGACAAATAAATACGAAATTTTGAGTGCAACGTTTTTTATAATCAAAAACAATGGAGTTATTGAAATCTTTTTAATCCACATTCCACGATAAGAACTTTATTTAAAACAAAAGCTCATATCAATATAAACATTTATACCGACCAAACTTTAAGAATAAAAAAATCACAACAGCCTGTACAATATCTTGGGCTTACTTTATAGTGTCCCCTCTAAACATTATAAGTGGATGCGCTGACACCAGCCGCTGTTATTGATAGTAATTCTGATCTTCAACAGACTATCGATATCGTTCATAACGTTTTCAGCTATCCTACGGCAGCAGTTGCGTACAGTCCAATACGAAGGTGCTTGATAAGAATTTAATTTTAAAATAATTTTATAATATTTACTTATCGTTCTGAACACGTACAAAATCTTGAACATACCCTATATTTAATTATGGAACTTAACTTTAGAACATATAATTATGAGTTAACAGTGATTAAAAATACAATAGGTATATCATTATACACAGACATTTTCTGCATTGATCTTAAATCTAGTTTTTATCGAAACTTTTATTTAAATACATTTTGGAACGGAAATTTGTGCGAAATAATTTTATCAGTATAAAAACCCTAAAAGTCTAGCAAATACATAATCCCATCTACAAAAATATTCGCGAACACTTTTCTCCCCGACTATTCATGACGTCACCGTCACGGTTCAATCAGAAGGGTTGATAAATAGAAACAATTTTTGAGTGCACATAACTGCGACCTTATATTTATCTTACATTTTGACACGTCATTTTTCCAACACGTCACAACGTGTTACGCGTGAAATTTTATATTTTCGACAGTGTATTTTATATCGACATTATTCAGGATTTGATTTAGCTTTCGCAGATATTCGAAATCACATATTGAAATATCTGTGAAAAATGTACTTTATGAACTACGACTTTCAGTTTCATGATAAGTTATATTTTACTTGAATGATGTATTCTCGTAGAATGTTATTTGAGTTAGTTCCCAAACGATTTGTTAAGACGTGTGATGTTTGAGACACAATTCTGGAAAAAAAACGTTCCGTTTTGATATCATTTATTATTTTATCTAACAAAATTTATTTTATGATAAAAGTACAAACATTACACAAATTTCGAAATCTGAGTTGGATCAATGTATACGTTCTATTTCATAATATGTACGACGTACGTACACAACGAAAAATCCTTCATTGTTTAATTGATTACCATAAAAAAACACTGCCTCTTGGTTTAATTTAAACATTGATGCAAAATAAAATCTCGACATAAATTTCACAAGCAATGACATAATACGATTTAAAGTTCCGTATCTCAATTTGAAATCAAAGATTGATATGTGGAAATATGTTCGTTGAGATTAAACCGCCCTACAGTCTGGTGTACTAATGGTGTTCCTATGTAATCTGCACTATTTAGCCCTTCTCACGAGACCCGCGTGTCGCACCGGATTTAAATAAGGCTATTTACATACTGTGCTATGCTTAATGCTTACTCTGAATTATATGATGTTAAGATGCGAAATATGTACCAGTAATTTGAGAATCAAGGTTTTTATACTTGTGTAGTTAAACAGACAATTGGATGAAAATATAATTATGTAACTTAACTCCATATTCTGTATCCACATAGTTTGGACTACACCACATAAACTGCATTCTTAATACATTTTATTTGCAATCATTAACTTCTGAATCTAGGGAAAATCACATTCTATCGAAAATTAAATAAGCATTTAAAGACGAAGATATATCACAACCAAAAAAAACAACGTAAATAAATAGTCTATCGTAAAACTGATATCCTTCTGCATATTCACTTCACACAAGAATTACTGCGTTTATTTTTAGAATTAAACGTAAGTGTGCAAACATCCTAATTTTGTCTCAGAGTGAGGATTTGAATAAGCTACAATGCGGAGAAGAAATTGTACCGAGTTTCAACTGAAACTATACGTTTTAAACACTATAAGAGCATGAAAATGAAATGATTTTAACCAAATTTTTAACTCACATAGAAGAAACTTTGTGTAATGGTTAGAGCTTTATATTTTAGATAGATTATAAACACACCTATGAGTTTTAAAAGTACATTCTCCATAAATAAGAAGATATATAATTAAAATAATTACAGGTTAACACCACATGCACAGAAAACGGCTTTACATTACATTATTATAAATTATTGAATTATTAAAAATCAAATTTTTTACATAAATAATTTAATCGGTACAAACCCCTTCGTTTTACCTATCATTTTTAGCATATCATCACACCAATAATGATGATTAAAATGCAGGCGTATTACTATTCCCATACATCATATTTAAAATTTTAGTGTTTATAATCTTTACTCAGACTATCTGAGTAAATAAATAAATAAACGTTTCTAAATACAAATCCTTACTAAAACAGAATACAGTACAAAATCTATTAACTTATTACGTTAGAAACCAAATCCGTAACGAAACACACCTTCCTACAGTTACATTTACTCGAAACCAAAACACAATTGTATTAAAAATTAAGCAAATTTCACGCAGTACGGAACAAATATCAAACGAGCAAGGGAAATACAAATACAGCCTCGACAAATAAGGTTGTTCTTGTTGATATAACCTATTACGTGTATTAGAATATACTATATACTTGTACTGCTAATTCCTATTCAATTTGCTTGATTGTGACACGCTTTTTGCGATAAGTCGAAATCAGATTTATGATAATGATCTAGGTGTTTTTTTTTCTGCTTGGCCGAGGTATTTATGATATAGTTTTTGTGACGTTAAAGCATTATTGCGGGCTTCGATAATAAGACATATCTGGGTAAAAAAAAATTATACGCTTTTTCTAATTTTATGGAATGTCAAAATCTTTGTAAATCATCACACGATATAATTCGTTATAATCTGATATTTTATTGTCAATTGCGAAAAATAAAATGTCCTTTTATTCCATTTTTTAAGTTGAACACTTTACTCCCTAAAGAACCATCAATTTAAAAATGGTAAACCCCAAGACAGTGTTAAGCATACTTCAAACATAACTTAAATCACCCTTTTGGCTGTCAGTTGGTAAAATCTCCCCTTATTGGCAAAACAAACAAGCAGTGTACAAATCAATGTCTTGCGTGCGACTTAACAATGGCAAAAAATAGCTTTAAATCTTTGGTTCAGTACGTTTAGTAACGCTTTTTACAGGAAGAAAATGCATTGTTGCTTATGTGCTTAAATAAAGATATCATTTTCAGTTCAATTTCCGGTGAAATAATACGCAAGACTCTGCATAGTTTGATAGAGAGTCGTAAATTTTTATCTTATTGGATAAACCATGAATGAATCCATGAAATAAACATAGGAAAATAAGATGGTAGGTTAAAAATATACCATTAAAGTATAATAATTTTAAATAAAAATATTTTTAGCGGAACCCTAAGTTCACGAAGAAAAAACGTCAACGGTAACGCAAAGCCCCCCTAATTTGATGTTGCCACATACATGGCCAATGCGTCATTGTGATCATTCAAAATATCTACAACGGAGCAAGGTACATTGTTAAGGAAATGTCAAACATCTGTATGTACTTTAGGGATGACAAAATTATAATGTACTTTAAAAATACATAGTCTATTATTTTCCATAGTAAATTTAGTATATAAGTCAATTTGACGAAATAATGTTGAGGACTTAAAAGTCTGAGTTTCCGTACATGTTTATTCTATTTAGGAGATAACATTTTGAACATTTGATTCATGAGAAAAAACACTTATTATAATTCTGAAAATATAAGATCAAGATATAAGATATTTTCCACAGGCAAAGCCAACGGTAGCAAGTTAATAAACTTTTAACATCGATTTTATGCAAAAACTTAGTCTAGACAAAAAATACTAATATCAAACCATGTTCACCCTTAACTACATTCATTCATTCATTAAACCAAGAAAATTTTAATATCCACGGCCAAAGCCGCGCTTAAAAGCAAGTATCAAACTAAATACGACAACCTAATGAATTTCAAGTGTCGATTCTACGAGCTAATATTAACGTTGCTCTCGTAGAGGGTAATAAATGTAAATTCAATAGTT
The DNA here is from genome assembly GCA_905475315.1 of Autographa pulchrina. Classification (NCBI taxonomy): domain Eukaryota; kingdom Metazoa; phylum Arthropoda; class Insecta; order Lepidoptera; family Noctuidae; genus Autographa; species Autographa pulchrina. The sequence continues at coordinate 10,788,770 of FR997771.1, read as the reverse complement.
GAGGGGCTAATTGCCAACCCGACGGGAGTACAGCTAAATATTTACACAACGCCAGCCATACTTAAGTTTAAAATTCTAATTTTATTGAAATCTGATGTGCGGATTGAAAGGGCCGATTTTTGTGAGTTCTTTTTTTGAATGTTGTTAGGGGAAAATGGTTGGTTTGTTTTAGCTGGAAATTCATTCTAGGTACATAAAAATGATTTTTTTATCGTAACTTTTACGAATATAAAGTTTTATTTCAAATAAAATATACTTTCAACTTACAATATTCCGGAAATATGGCACAGGAAAATCTGTAACAAAAACACATGACCGTTATTTAATTGATTCTCACATCTAACGGTATTTATTTAACAATCTACAGTTTTGCATGAAAAAACAATAATTGCCTATGAAACACTTAAACATGTATCCTGAAGGAACACACAGAGATCCTCAAAGGCAGACGACGACGACGTCTTTCCAAAAAAAAAACTTTTACAATTTAAAACCTTTACAAAACGAAATTCTCAAGAATCGCACAAAACTATCGAATATCTTATTTACTTGAAATGTTTGGTATGCAACCTGCCCGAGTCGGATCTGCAAGGAATCCGGGATTGTCAAAGCTTTGTCGCATAGCTCGGCTGCATTCCGTATCGCCATTTGTTTTTCAACTTCTTACTTACTTCGGAAAATTCAAATTCAAAGAACTATGTAGTTTCGTAGTTGGGTCGCGTGTAGACCGACTTAGCAATCTTGTCGAAGGTCTGTTTTGATTTGTGTGTGTGTGCGTGCGGTTGTGACGAGCAGTTTGTACTGTATCAAGGTTTACTTGCGAGATGCGTTAGATTGTGTTTTGTTTTGTATCTACCTTCGTTTATATTTTGGATTTTGTTGTTTTGTTTTGAGATACGAAAATCTTAAATCTTGAATCCGGTAATCACAATTTTCGGATAATTTGGTGTGATGTAGTTGTAATTAGGTGTGTACAATGGTTCCTTGTTTCTATCATGTTCGTCATTATATTTAGTAGGTGTGACATCTTCATTTAATGGGTTTGTATCTTGTTCTTTAAAATTGGCATGTATCTTAATACCTTTGGTGACAACATTTTCTAACATCAGCACTCGTATTAAAACCACATGAACCCACAACCACTTAAGTATACAGCACAATACAAGTCTTAAGTTCGCGTTCAAACACTAAGTTAGACAAAAGAGGGTTCCTATCAAAAGTAGTTTGGCAAAGTTACCTTCGGCCCAACACAGTTCGAATTGTATAAACTTTCCTACTTTCACGATTCCTTTTATCTGTTTGAAAGTGTGTTTTTTTTCTAAATTATTATTTTTTTCTTTCCCTGTGATAGTTTTGCGTGCTTTATGACGCGTATGTGAGACGCGGGAAGTTTTGAGATCAATTTTTTACGAGTTTTACGCATGATTAGTTTGTTGGCAAGGTGTATGAATGAAATGTGTGTACCTATAATAGGCATGCACACAATAAATGTTATGCTGTTGGTATAAGTACCTAATAAATAAATAAATGCGTACCTAGGGTTTGATTCGACAATTTATATTGTCAAGAGTGAAGCAACTGATTTTTTATTGTGAGATGTATGCACGGACCACGGAACAACGAAATAAAACACAGGTACTCGGTTAGCCCGTACATTGAGGACTGCCGACCGTGGCCGGCGCCTCACCTACCTACCTTGCATAATATTTATCTTAGTACCTACATTACAGATTAAATGTTATTTAGTACGTTATTTATTTAATAATTCTTAAATATGTTTTAACTTTTAATTTTGCCATGTTTGTTAAAACTAAAGTACCTACATATTTAATTAAAGTTTTTTTTATAAATACCCTTTATAATTCCGTTCTATTTCTGAACACACAAATTCAACGTATTCTCGTACATTATCAAAATACACACTCGACTAACAACTTCTGTTCGATCGATTCTCTTAACAGGAACAATGATAACACATATTATTATATTACAGATGTTGATTTTAGTTTCACCCCCACTATGACTAAAGATAATATTCTGAGCCGAACATCAATATTAATTTTGCTCTTCAATGCAAGCATATCTCTCATAATATTTAGCGAGAAATATAATAAGCAAAAGAAGCAAACAGTTGAATTGGAATAAAAAGGTTGTTTACCCCTTGGCTTCAAATTATTTCACACATAGGGTAAGCTATCTTATTTTAAATTCATAAAGTTTCATTGTCGACCTCCGTGGTCGAGTGGCGTACGCACCGGTTTTCAAGGTGTCGCTAGCTCTGAGGTCCCGGGTTCGATCCCCGGACGGGTCAATGTAGAAACTCACTTTTCTACATTGCCTCGGGTCTGGGTGTTTGTGGTACCTTCGTTGTTTCTGAATTCCATAACACAAGTGCTAAATAGCTACTTACTTTGAGTTCAGAGCAATGTAGGTATGTGATGTTGTCCGCATTTATTTATTATTTATTTATTTATTTATAAAGATAAATTATAATCATTTTTATTAAGGGCCTTTTTCCAAAGATTTCAGTTGAGTTTTAAAAGGACCTATCAAACTGTATTAATTTTACATAGAAATATGTATATCCAACATTAAAATACAATAACACTTGGTCTAAAGTATTAATGCAAATTCCTGCCATTTTGCCATCTTTAATATAGTATTTTTACGAGCCACTGGCTGCACTGTAGTGTTATAGTGTTTATCGATTGTTTCATTGGCCTTACCTATATAACATTACAAGCAGGTGACCTTAACTAATTCACTTACAAAACTCAAACAATTTATTGTACAATTTATATGGATTTTTTCTGGATTAAATGGATTATTATTATTATTAAACTATTATGATTACCGCACCGGTTTTCAAGGTGTCGCTAGCTCTGAGGTCCCGGGTTCGATCCCCGGACGGGTCAATGTAGAAACCAACTTTTCTACATTGTCCCGGGTCTGGGTGTTTGTGGTACCTTCGTTGTTTCTGAATTCCATAACACAAGTGCTTCAGCTACTTACTTTGGGTTCAGAGCAATGTATGTGATGTTGTCCGCATTTATTTATTTATTTATTTATTATGATTTGACATTTGCCCACCACTGAAGTCGTAACACCACGCAATGTAGCATCAAAATAAAGTTGTAACATTTACGGCCGGCAATAATTTCAGTAAACACGGGCTACGCGTGAAAATTACACTACAAACACCCAGCATAAGTGTTAACCAACTGTAAAAAGTGGAACATTTTACACGCTTAATTTCCTATTAGGTTAGTTGGAAATATTTAAAAATGTTATACTTTAAATGACATGTTAGCAAATATGTATTTAAGTTGGTTGGGAATTTATAAAAATGTAACACTTTAAAAAAAATATTTAGTTTATCTTGTATTAGAATATAATTATTTGCAATAACATAATTACATACAATTTGTTTTATTATATTATCTCTTTCCTTTAATGAAGTTTTATAACCTTGTCGTTTTTTAATAAATAAACAAAATAAAAATCGTGTGTACCGTGACATGAGTAACAACTTGGCTCTACATATTTTCGTATTTAATCTTCCTTATCCAGGCAAACATTGATAAAAATCAAGCCAATACATTTATCCATCCTACTTCATTCTTTAATTCCCAAATTACTTCACACAAACAATGTTACCCTAAGCCCACAAAGCCATAAATAAGGTAGCACCTCAATTATCTGCGATCACCATCGTTTCCCCATACTACGGTGAAAGCTAACAACAAAATTAATTAACACATGGACCATTGTCAGATTTATACAAACGGCTTATCTCGCCTCGTCTTATTGCGGCAAATATCAGATAATTACAGAAGCCGAATGGATTGGAAACTGTAGAGTAGTTTCTTGTTTATTTGATTGCATTATATTTGTTTTAAGTAGCTTATAATACACAAAACGAAAAATAAATTAGAGTAAAAAAAATCTTATATTTATTTTACATTCCATGTGAATATTGGAGACTGTTATAAGATAAGTGCAAAGATAAATGTTTTGTTAATGAAACTACATTTAATAAAAACACATTATTTTGTTAAAATTATCACAATATACTAAACTTTTGCTTTGTAGTAGTATTTTCATATTTGGCTTTAAAGTTTAAAGACCTGTTTTATTTTATGGTACAATTTTATTCCTTTCATTACGTTTTGTTACAAGAATAGATTAAATAATTGAAGTCTCTACTAAACAGCGTTCTATACTAGCATCTGATTCCGATTCCGCTCGTATTAGACAAAGTCGCGAGGAGCGCACGCACCCGCGGCACGCACAAAAGGTGTTCGCTTGTGGTAAGTAGCTGCCACTTTACTTGAGTATTTTTGCTGAATTAATTAACTTATTAGCAACAAGATTTAAAAAATGCATAAATATGTAATTGTGTGTATGTAATTATAGAGTTTATTAATAAGTTTATGTTTTTTTAGAGTAAGAAGGAATATCTCTATTAGAGTTATTTCTAATAAATTACCAGTAATATAAAGTTTAAAGATATTATTATGGCGTTGTATGGATATGATTTTACATAACATTACTATTTGCATAATGGAAAGACGAAGACCAAAAAAGACGTATATGAGTTTATTATTATTTAAAGATGATAATTCTTAAAAAAAGGTTCGCACGTTAAGATGGTAAATGATCTCGTGAACAAAAAAAACACATCGTTCCTAAATCGCCAACAGGAAGAAAAACATTACTGTGCGATAGTAATATAAATATTTTCGAATTAACCTTTCAACGACATCATTATAAAACGTAAACAAAACCCAACCAGCAACTTACTACCAGCATTCAGGCATAAAAGATCTCAGCCGTGATAAGAGCTCGGGCGAGAATCGAACTGGGACCGAATTGCCCCATTCCACGTGAGATGCCCGATACAGATGTGTCGATATCTTTACACGGAGCCGCTTTATGAGAGACCTTGATTATTGAGGAACTATCTTCGGTAATGGGTTTAATTATTTAAATGTAGATAATGAAAAAAAAAAGATCTGTTGTGATTGAAAAGAAGATTGGTGATACTGATATTTCCGTAAAAAATATTCACATTATAAACTTGAAATAAATATTTGTGGATTAATGACAGGTGTATATGTCGTGGTGGCCTAGCGGTTCAATGAACGGATTTGTATGCACGAGGTTGCAGGTTCGAACCCGGGCAAGTAGGTACCAATGTAACTTTTCAAAGTTATATGTACTTTTTTAATTATTCTAAGACACTTCTGACAAACGGTGAAGGAAAACATCGTGAGGAAACCTGGATTCCAAAATTTGGGATCTGAAATCGCCAACCCGCAGAAAGCAAGCGTGGTGATCAATGCTCGTGCCTTCTCTATATGGGAAGAGGCCTGTGCCCAGCAGTGGGACGTTTGTAGGCTGGATTATTAATGACAAGTGCGGAGATCGAACATGTAGCACGTCAAGCAGTGCTATTTGGCTTTTTTTACTCTAATACCATTTGCTTACCCGTGTAGTTTAAACGAAATAATATCATCCTCTCCAGGAGTCATGTATCTAAACTAATATGCCATATTGTACCAATAAGTACAATAAATAGATTTATTTTTCCATAATATTAAAGTAAATTCAGAACAAATCTGTCTCACGGAGAATAAAGACCTTATTGAAAAACAAGCATTGATCCTAAGCCCAGACTCTTTGAATACATAAATCAAATAAGAAGCTCCAATATAAAATATGAGGTTCTTTTATCATCCAGAGAGTATTTCGCAGTTGTTTTTCAGAGACATAAGTTTATAATCCAGACGCATTGGACTTATTGAAGTTTCACCACGCATCATTGGCAGGGGCGGGATTCCATCCACATGTCTTTTTTCCCCTGTATTCTACCATTTTTCTGTACATTTACAAAATTTGACGTTTTTATAAATCGGAAGATGTCTTTTTATTGAATATACCTATTGTAACTTGGGATGTGAACCTATTGTAAGGACGGTTAAAACTTTAAACATTAGAAATTGTTACGTAAGTAACCTAGATACTTTAATAAATTTACTTAAGAATTTTAATTTTACAGAGTATTTTTAATCATCATTCAATTTCAATTCATCGTATCAATTGTCAGGTTAAGTATTAAAATAACTGGATAAGTAGGTACTTTATTAAACATCGTCCTAATACGTTGAATCCACTAACGCTTCAAGATGCAAAAGCCCTAACGATAGTAAAGTACAGCTTGCACATTCTTACACGACAGCCATACAATTGAGTCATACAATCACATTAAAACGTCGGAAGCTACAAAAAAAGACAAAAACTCGCTTTTGATATGAAGGAAATTTATTACTAGGGTGGTCTTCCCCATTGAGCAATCTAATGGCAAATCTATAGAGGCGCCGGCCGAACACCATAAGACTGTTAAATGAAGCGTAAAATTAGGGGGTTTTGTGGTGGGCAGTGAAGTCAATAAAACCATACATCCATGGGACTTGTTTGATGTCGTGGATTATTGAATAAAATTGAGATCGCTTCGTCAGCGCGTGTTTGAAAGGCAGATAATGTCGAAAGATATAAAAGTGATATCAAATAATAATAGAAAAAGTATTTATTTGGATTTGACCTTAGATTTGAAGAAGTTTTGTTTGATGGGTATTGTTTTTATTATACCATCAGATCTTTTAACTATTTTATGGAGTAGGATCGAATTTATAGAAGTATAAACATAATAACTGCCTCGTTGGCCTAGTGGCGCTTAGCGCGACAGCTACGCTAGAGGTCTTGGGTTCGATTCCCAAGTCGACCAAGGTGTTATTGGGTTTTTCTATGAAATTCTCAGTAGCAGGTCGGAGTTTGGATTTGTGCCCGGTTAGTGGCAATAGGCTCGCCCCCTATTACATGGGACCTAAACATACCGGCGAACTGTGGGTGTACATTGGTACATCTCTGCCTAACCCTTCGGGTTATGTTATGTATGTTATAAACATAATGTCAAAATATATAAGTACAGACGCAAGCTTCTTTGTTAGAAGATGCGTGTAAATAAGGTCGCAAACTTCTTTTAGAGCTAATCTGTGAAAAACCAAACCATGCGTATTTAGACAAAAATCTAGACAAAGAAATACATCAAAATACCAAAATTAATTCCAAACTCAATGCATCTCCAGGTTTTTCCCAACTGTCAAGCATTCCGGCCCGCGTTACAGCCACCGCACCCGAAAGCCTACACCTAATGAAACACGCTACACGTTCAGATGTTGGAGCGATCCTCTCGTGGGTTCACTAGACTATAATAATTAACGCTTCGCTATTGCTTTCCTGGAAATTCGTAATACGTACCGAAGTGCCGAACCCACTGTTCGTACCTACACCCGATACTCTAAAGCTTGAAGTTCTAATAGTTCGAAAAAGGTTAACTTTGAACATGGTGTGCATATTTCGAAAATTATTCTCGTGTTTACGGATAACATGAATTCATATTAATAAATAATTTTAGACTATGTATTTGCGATACAAAGCTGTTGTTCTTGTAGGTATAGATTATTAAATAAGTCATTAAATGAATAGCAAAAATATCTAAGCGTTAAAAAGTTGATAGGCATCTCTTTTTGTGACACTTTGTTAGCTACTAATTAGCACATTTCGAAGTTGCAACTGATCCTTTGCAGTTAGGCAACGAACAGATTTTTTTTTATAAAATACTACCATATTAATCTATTTTAATGTAGACATTAATTATAACTATTTCGCAAAAAACTTTGAAGATATAGTCTTATTCGGCAGACAGGAAAGACAGGCTTTATACGCACGTTCAATTAATACCAACTTTCTTCGGAATTGGCTCAAAGTGACACCGAACAAATGGACAGATAGACACGGAGGGAAACTTTGTTACGTAATATATTGTAGTATTGTTAGTTTGTAGAAAAGTTTGTTTTGCTCTTGAATGTAGGAGGCGGAAAAACTATTTAGTATAAAAAGTAAATTGATCTGAAATCTTAATAGTACCAACTGTCCAATTTAATTCAAAACAATTTCCTAAAATGACATTTATTTTTTCAGGGCACGTAAACCTTCACGCCAAATTTTACTAAGAGAAGTTAAATCAGTTCAGCAATTTAAGCAGAAAAACTGTCAGACAAACTGATTTACATTTATATTATAATATCAGTATATTCACAAGATAAACCCCTCTATAATCGATTATTGCACCTAATCGGTAAATTCAAGTCACATCGTACAAAAGAATTTCAATTAAACCAAAGTGGGGGTAACTCGAATTGATTACGAATAAAAAAAATGATCGTCGCCTCACGCACTGCATGAGAATTGAGGGAAACCATTAAATCACTTGACGCCGCAAAACCTATTTAAAATGGCGATTTTTTATCCCACCCCATTCTTGAGCTTTTGAAAATGCACGTTAATTTTGTACCAGGGTGACCAAATATATGGTGAGACTACAATCTCAAAGTAAAAATCAGTTTCATTACGTCAATTTTTTTATCAATTTCATTTTTTCTTGTTAAACGTAAGTGCGACAAATCTACCGATATTTTTTGCAAAATTTAATCATGGATAATTCTTGTTAGGTAATAAGTTTACCATTGTCATATTAGGGATACTGTAAATGCTGGATCTTAGTTTGATGACCACGGAAGTTGAACAGAAAACATTGTTTTTCTAATTAAGAAAAAAATATAGTGGTCTGGTACTAGACAGTGACATCGCATTAATCACAAACATTGTACCTAGATTTGGCAGAATAATTAAAATCAGAAAAAATGTCATTTAGTCCACCTATGCAAAACTTGCATGAAGTATAAATAAATAGTTTATCTTCTATATATATATAAAAATGAATTGCTGTTCGTTAGTCTCGCTAAAACTCGAGAATGGCTGGACCGATTTGGCTAATTTTGGTATTGAATTTTTTGTGGAAGCCCAGGGAAGGTTTAAAAGGTGAATAAATATAAAAATGTTCGGAATTAAATGTAAAAAAAAAAAAAATTATTTAAGATTATTTTTTATAAAAGTTTAGGCTTTTATTTATCAATTGAGGCAGTACGAAGTCTGCCGGGTCAGCTAGTTTGAAATAAAAATATTCATATAAAAAACGAAATCATGTTCACCAAGACCAAGTGCTTAAAACTTTCATTGCAGACTCCCTAACATTTATTACCTGAATAAATATGCTAATTAAATCCCACCATATTAGCTTCTCAGGTATTTTAAATTCACTGAAATAAAAAAGGTACCTGCTTATTAAAGTTTTTGTATATCTTCGCCAAGTCTAATAAATTTTATTGCACGTTGCTATAATCTGAATCTGTCTTGTCATCCAAGTATGTCTGTTATATTTTTTATTAGATTTTATTATATATTATAGTTAGTTATTTATTATATATATAGATTTTATTATATATTTATTATATTAAATAAATAAATTAATTAATTAATTAGTAAGTTCTGTTTTTTAATTTGTACTATATTATGTAATTCATTATATCTTCTTTTATTGTGTCTCAGTTTGGTGCCAATAAATAATTTTCGAATACCTATCCAACATTGTTTACTATAAAATAGTTTTAGGTGTGTACAGTCACGATCATAAGTATGTACGTAACACATAGCGAAATTTCAACACTTAAGCGAGAAGATTGTTTTGCAACTGAAAAAAAAAGTTGATAAGTAATTAATATGCTTATGCTCGTGACTGTACAAATCACTAGTTTTTTAATTAATATCTGCGGTGGAAACACTACAATAAAATGTCTAATTCAGAAATTAGTAAGTTTCAATATTCATTTTAACTTTTAGTTTTATTATATTTAACACTGATTATTTCAAAACAAGCTCTCTATAATGTAGAGTATATTGTAGAACCAGTAAATTGCCGACAAAATATTATGCCCGCGTGTACTAATACTGACGACCGCAAAATATTTATTATTCAAGCCAACCAAATTTATAACACCTTCCTACGCAAATGTGTTTATTGGAGTACAGCAGTAATTAGTTGAGAATTTAATTACTAGAGATATATTATTATATGTAAAGTAATATAGCAGAGTCAAGTATGAATTTATTAACACATTAATAAAATAACATAATTACTATCTACAATTTACAAAAGTTTATATACAACCAACACAAAAAGTAGAACTATACTAAAGTAATTAAAAATTTTAGGTTAGTAACAAGTGAACCGGAAAAAAACAATCGTCTATACAACATACATAAAACAATCTTCCAATTACAAAAAATAATAACAATATAACTATCATCAAGCCATAATATGTTTTAAAAGAGGGCTCTTTCAATAGAGTATTGTAAAAACAACAGCACACAATGCACCGAAAACCCAAAACTACTTCAACAAATCGAGGCTTTACATTATCTACAAAGACCAAGAAGATACAGATAGGATTTTCAGAAACCAATTACATTTGTGCAAAAAGTTTGCGTACCCCCGTACTGCCTCCGGGGTATAGCCCACAAATTGAAGCGACCAATGAAACTAATGGTTCCGAAGATTTTCTATTTCTAACAAAGAGTATTATCAAGATATGACGTACTAAAGACTCTTCGAATGAGGAACTACTTTCTGATAGCAAATACTCTATTTGATTAATCCAATTTAATTGTTGATAGGCGAGTTAAGATTCGACTGGTGTACACAATGTTTCAATAGTAAATGGGTACAATGCATTTTCTATAGACTGCGAACTTAATATTGTTAACAATTACCCAATACTGAATTCAATCTCTGTTGAGATACTATAAGAGAGATTGATAACATAAGTTTATAAATCAGTGTAGACAGCAATGTTTGTACAATTCAGTCAACGTTATGTGTGAAATTTCAACACCACAAATTTATCATTAATTTTAAATCCTCCTCTGGAGAACCATAATCAAAACAAAATATCAGAATAAGAGGCACGAAATAAATGTCATGTACTAAACATTCTTGTTCTTCCACCTATTCCAAAACAATTACGTCACCTAGAATATTAATTACCTTACAAAACATCGAAGATAATATACTCTCGTATTTCTAATCCTAACCATTGGTTTGAACATTAAGTGTTTTATCGTGTCGAATCTCCGCAAGACGCAGACTATTGAAAGAACTCTCCTTGCAGGTTCCTACATTCATAATGAACTGAATTCTCAGATATGGATGGTGAATGCTGGGTTGAGAATCTGTTTGGCGTTTTGAATATTTGTTTTATGTTTTCCTATAAAATGCAATTGAAAATTATGACTACCAGTTTAGTATTGTTGTGTAAACTGCTAAGTTAGTTTTCTTTTACCACACCTAAAGTGATTACCTTGCGGTACTGAACGAATTAACAATATAATTTTGTTTCCATTATATCCTCCTTTAAATGTGGCAAATATATACAATCCTTAATTTAGAATCCTAAAAAAAATGTTCCTGATTTTTGGCAGATTTATATCTGAATTCAATAAATATTAAACACAAAAGATTTATTATATGAGGCTTATTAAATCGGAATCACAATATGTTATAGTATGTCGATTTCTGTTAATAAGATATGAAATCGGAAAGAGCAATAAACGGCTTCTAAGAATTTATTAGGAAAACAGTATTAGCTTTTATTTCTTGGAAATTACCAAGATCTTGACATTTTAATATAGCGATCATAACACCACAAAATGAAAGAGTAGGTAAAAGAAGATAATACTAAAAATAACCATACTATAATGTTAAACCAAAAATAGCTGTTCACAGAGTCGAACGTGGAATGTAATATTTTTAGGAAAGAAACAAAATTAGAAATATTTGATGACATGCACGTCATAATATCCCAGTTGACCTATTTGAAGTAAAACTATTGGGAGGAATGGCGAGCTGGATAGATCGTCATTTTTATCGAAAAGTAAAGAATTTCCGAGAATTGAAGGCGCACCCGATGTATGTCGATTGATAACTGCCAAGAGGTAGCGGTTGAACCCATAAGTCTTCAATGCTTCGGTTTTCAACAAATTGATAATTAATAACATACCGTGTGACACATTAACTTATTGGTATTTAATGCAATCAGTCTTTTCACTGTTCTTTTTGTGTACTTTCACAAAAAGAACATTATTTTAATTTATATTTTTTTGAGATTAGGTTTTTGCTCAAAGATACAGTGTCTATGAAGAAACTCCATGGAACTTATGCGGCTTGAGAATAATCCTTTGTTAAATAATAAAATATAAATGTTACAATTTATAACTCAAACTCCTAGTTTTCAAGAAAAACTGATGACTTGAACTTATGTAACATTCACAGGGTCAAATGAACAACAAACGCCATCATTGAGATTTGTTAAAAAAAATGATACTATTTTCAGCAACCTATTATAACAATTTTAAGTAGATACAGTGTAGATTACAGTAGTTAAATACGCGTTAAACTGGAGTACAGTCTGCTTCACGAAATAGCTAATGCCGGCACAATTAGTTGGCATTTAGTTTATTATCACTACAGAATTAAACTTAAAAACTGCGCATTTGTGTTTACCCTCGATTTACATTAAACTTCTTCGTAAAGAATTAATTCTAGAACTATCTTGTTACAAAAAGGCAATTTTTTTTACGAATAAAATTTGATCCAAATAGTTAGAGGTTTAAAGTTCCAATAAACATAACGTCTAGTTATTTACTTTCATAAATACAATATTATATCATTTTCTTAAATATTATTTCTACAAATAAAAAAATAATCTGAATTTTTGTTAAAATAAACTGTAGCACATAATTGAAAAGTGATATCGCAACACGGACATAAAAGCGCGTAACCACAAAACATCAATTTCCCAAATCTGACAATAGTCACAAACGGTAGACCGCTCACAAATTAATTCTCCCTTTAATAACCGTCGAGTTTTTCCTCTAGCACTTTCGTTCCACTTTTGTTCCACTATCTTATAAAAGATGCATCAACCGGAACAGGAAAATTAATTTCAGACAATGCGACGTACGAAACAAGTCGCTGTGGCCTTCTGTATAGGTATTTACATAGTTTATACGTTTACACTTTGATATTACAAGGATTTTATATTTGATGGAAATTTTTTGGTCTCGGAAAATTATTTACATCAAATATTTCGGACTAAATTATTTGGTTAAGGTTAAAATTTTCTGGATTCCTTTTCCTGTTTCACATTTCTTTTTAAGCATTCTCAAAATTTTCTAAATGAAAACTTAAGCAAACAGACTTTATGTGACTATTATGACTACTAATATTATAGGCACTGATCGAAGAATCCTTATGTGACGTAAAGCTCGCAATGATGCCGACGTTAACTTGGACGATCCCCTACTATATCTTCACCATCGGCTTGAAACGCAGAAAAAAAGCGTCAATCATAGGATCACTGCGTTCTTCACTAAAATCAAAAAACAACAGAACATCTTACAACAATGTATCTACCTGCTAATCTCAAACACTGACATCGGTCACATTGGAAACGAATGATTCTTAGAAATATTTAAACAGGCAACTCGTCCCATTGTGCTGGGATTGGATGTCGAAAATTGCCTATTACCAACCCCTGAGCACGGCAGTATTGCCTCTTTATCCAATTTATTGTTCTACTTTACTATTTCTTCAGACAATTGCGATTTATATTTGCGAATAGGAAAGTCTTTGAATGTGAAAGAGAGTATTGTACAGTTCGACGTTGTATAAAGTTTCAATATTCCAAAGCTGTCTATACTAAACTTTATTTTATATTGCACGCATTACGTGAAGTTGATGGAAATTATGAATTTTGTTTTGCAGCATGTTTTAAAACTTTAATCCATATTCAATTGTTATTATTATCGTTTTAGTCACCGCTATTTATTTTTCTTCAAACATTTTTTTTCTTTCATTTTCAAGTTTTTCAATTCTCAGATCAGCCTACCACCAAACGTAACAATATCGCAATTCGCTATTTTTTTCACATTTCTTAATATATTTAATTTCTGACAACATTATTATATTTATTTTATTTATTTATTTATTTGATGCACAAAACACATTACAATCAAAGTATAATCACATTGAAATAAAACATTTTGACCTAGATTGTAACATAACACTATGTGCACACTACAAATTCACAGTTACATAAATTATTAAAATGCTCAAATAAATCTAAGGGAATAAAAATAACAAAACAACTCAGTGACGTGTGTCAACACTGGTAACTTTGTACAGCAAATGAGTTTAGATCCCTCAGACATATCTTCCTATATTGACCTAACAAGTACTAAGATCCAGATATTTAAAAATATTCCTAAGGCCTCAAACTGTACCTGGTATTCCTCGTACTATTATTCTTCATAATTCACATTAGGCGTAACCTGCGCTCGCAATAAGACGGTGTGCGCATTTAATTTCGTCCGCCCATATATTTTAAAACGTGCTTTGTAACTACATTTTACGCCAAAGGGAGGCGTATATTGTGGCGGTTACCGGGCGAATTGTTTTATTGCACTCATTATGAGCGAATCTACTAGGTATTAATTTGAGAGAGAACTTAAGGTCTAAAATTATTTTGTAAGAAACGCTTGATTACAATATAGTGCGCTCAAATTGGGTTTAATTACTCGAGTAAATAACGGCTCACCTTTAGATAGGGAGAGGTTATTATGGAGCTATAAGTAATGGGGCTGTAACCTGTCGCCGTTTACAAATTATATTGTACGAGATAACTAGGTGTTGTATAGGTAATATATTTTGTCACTAACTTTGATAAGTGACACTTATGTTTATAAATAGTATGATAAATTGACAAACATCTTTACTAAAATATAGCCATGTAAAAATTCTTAACAAATAAGTTTTACTCTAACTGATTTTTTTACAAGAAAAAAAATATAACAAAATCATTCAGCGTGAAATTTCAATATTCATTTTTCGGATGAAGGGATCGGACCATAACAACGGTTTTCCTCAACAAAGAAGACCCTGATACCCTCGCAGGTCTAGTATTAAAAGACGACAACATTTACCTTCACCTCATTATCCTTTCTCAACTTTCACAATTGACACGCACAATAACAGACCTTACCCTACCGCATATAAAAATTCATTGTCGGAAACTCTCAATTAATACATTCTCAGGAACTTAAAGTGGAAATCCTTTATAATGAATTCGCAACACTCGATAATTGACACGTCTGCGAAGGTTTAATCTGGCCCCAAGACCCGCCGCTAAGATCTCGACAACTTCTGATATTTCACACACGAATTTCTCCGAGTTAGTTTAGTGGGGATGCCGCGAAATGGCATAAATTTAATTAATTTCAACAATTTTATAACACACGGCCGTTTTCATTTATAATAGACATTTTATTTGCGCCAGTTTCTGTGGCAGTGTTCATTCAATTACGTGAATGTTTAGTAAAACAAACAAATAGAGTAATATAAAAAGCTTTCTTTCAAAGGATAAAGGTTTACTAACAAGTTTATATTAAAATAGCACTGAAAAACAAAATTCCTATTTTTCCTAGTAAATGCTGCAATGTAGCTGCAGGTTTTTCTTTGAAGCTGTTAATAGATAACCAGTAATTCTGCTTCAAAGAAAATAAATGACTTCAACAGGTACTATGAGTTTATTCCTGCAATGACTGCTAGCTAACACTACCAATGAGAATCTAAAATTAAACGTTAGTTAAACAACAACTTTTCCCTACACACTACCTTTCATGGAATCCTTTTAACAAATTACATCCAGAAAACAGAGCTGCGTAGGTACGAGCTAGTTTGATTTCCTCGTAGAATGTCGCAGGAAATTCCCAGTGGCCAATTCACAGCAGGCGACTGTAAGCTCCAATAGTATGAAATGTAATTAACTCAGGTAAATCGGATTGGGTGAAAGTTTTCGCACGATAACTGGAGCGGAATTGTACCCCAGCCCTTTCAGCCGCCGGCTTAAAACTGCGTAAGGAGGTTTCAACGTCATTAAAATTTAAATACTATTTAAAGTTTTAAGCTACACATTTGTGTTCTTGTTATTCAACATGGTTTATTAATTATAAGTTTGGAGGTAACATAATAAAGTTTGACGAAAAATGTAGAATTAAACATTGTTGCATGATATTGCGTGTTTAATAAATGCTCGCTTAGTTATTTCATTTTATATTATCCTAATTCAATCATAACTTTGTAAGCATTTCTTTTACAAAGTAATATAATTTACTCGTTCTATTGTGCAGTAAAATTATAAGGCGGGCTACAATCCCCCATAGTTGTCGCCACAATAATATAAAAGGAAGAGATAAAAAGAAGGAAAATTGTTATCATAACGTTCCGCAGTAAGGTGACAAAGGATGGTATCATGTGGAATGTGCTTTAGCATGTATTTATTTTCTTTTGATCGGTATTGAGAGCGTTGGCTATATTTGGAGATAATTAAATGGTTACAGTCGTATTGACTTTTGTTATTTTTATTGTTGGTAAATTATTTTTGTATACTTGGGTAGGTTTTTGGTTTTTCACATATTGTATTTTAGTTACGTCACATGTTCTCTCACACTTTATAAAATATCTGTAATTTGTGCAAGACTGTGATTGAATAAATTAAATGGTATGTTTTTTACAGTGTTTTATTTTTTTGCGCAGACATCAAGATAATTCAACCTTAAAGCATAATTGAAAATAATTTTAAACAGAAATGAAAAATATGATAATCTTGTCTCGTTACCCGATAGTGCCGTCCGCGAAGTTAAGTTGTAGTCTTGTGCTGATAAAATGCAAATTCACGAAGATTTCGCAGAAGTTTTCTTATTACTTGCGCTAATAAACGATCTCGCCGCCACGGGATAGATATCCCTTCGCGATTGTTCCGACCAACTTTTAATGTATAGGTATATCTCGGTTCTCATCTAAGAACCGTGACCATGCTTTGAAAATAGGGTTTTATATTTTTATTAATACGCACAACACTATTGCTACCTTTTAGGTCTATTCCTAGTGTGTTTTAAAAATAGAGTTCCCAGCTTTGTTTATTTATTTCTACTTCGTAAAAGATGAGTGAGGTGAATTTTGTTTTGATGCCCACTTATTTCTTTTTGCAGTTAAAGTTGCACTAATACAAAATACATTGCAGGTTAGGAATTGATTAGGTGAATATTCGTTGCTTTTACTTGTGCTAATTTTCACCACAAAAACGCAGCAGCACAAATATTATTTTTAAAGATATTATTGAATTTTAAAATATATTATTTTTAAAAAAACTTTTCACACAATTTAAAGCTACGGAAACGGCAAAATATTTTTTCTTACAGCACAGGAAATTCAATATACTGCCTACTTGAAGGCTTCTTGGTATAATTATGGAGCAGGTAGGCATTTGAAAGGCTCCGAGTAGTTCAGTAAAAGGTTGGTAATAAATGTTGATATCCCTACATTTGTAAAGGTAATTTTATTGTTACCTTTACTTTGTGTAGCTATGTATGTGATTGTAGAATATTAGAATCACAGACTTTGTCATGGTTTTAAATAACCCTGGAATCTTATAGTCGACTGTCATAAACAATTGAAGTTATAATTCAAATAACTTACTAACTACTTATTCTACGTTATGATTATTTCGGAAGTAGGGATCGGCATAGATGTTATCAATATAGTGCATGATGTACATTCATATAATTTCTTAAATAAAATCATAAAGTTTATGAATGTTTAATCAGCATAAATAATGGGGATACTATTATAGATGAAATAGTCTAAGAAATAAAGACATTTGCTCTTTTTTATTCTTGCTCTACAGTCTTTCGAATACCTACATTTAATTATCTAACAAATCTGGAGAAAGAACATTATTTATAGCAAAATAGTAAAACAAATGAGCAGAAAGCCTATGACCTACATTATACTCATCCCTATAAGAACTAACTAAAGGTCTCTTAAGGTTTTCTGAAGCCCGGGTTGTCGTAAAACGACTAAAGAGATTACAGAAGAAGAATGTGTGGTTACTTCTAGCAGTTAAATATTGTCCTGTGAATGCACCCCACATTATAAGCTTTCTTAGATTATGTTAATGTTTAGATATGTACTTCTGAGGGTATTATGTATAAAGCTTATTATTTCATCCCAGAAATAGTACGAGCATCGGTAGATAGATGGCGCTATCTTAAGTTTTGATTGATTTAAAGTTTATGCTGGCGTCACAAGTTTCAGAAAGATTATGTATGTCGCTAAAATAGTGATGGCTTTAACGAACATTGAAAATGAGTTTGTAGATATATAAAATAACTATAATATAAAAAGTTATTGATCAGATTTAATGAATCAGATACAGGGTCTCACCGTTTGCCAAATCTTTTCTTTACACCCAAAATAAATTGAGGTTAAAGGATCAAGAAAAAAAGATTTCTTCAAGTGTTCTCTTAGTTCTTAGTTAAGAAAACAATCGAATGGAGCTTACAATTAATTTGTTCCAGGTTTCGGACTGACTAAGTTGGATAAGTCAAGACTTTCTTTAGGCTATTTTTCAATAGAGTAAAAACGTTAGGTAAATAAAAAGTTAGTGCTAATAAGTGTTTCGAAAAGAAATTATCTCAGGCAATAGATTTACAATTAGATATTACCTTAGAGTATACATAAGAAACTAAAGAGTAAGCCTATCAGGGTATGAATCGTAAGCACTAGTATGAACTAGTTTTGTCGTGAATTTTGTATAAAGATGGAGCGCGCCGTTTTAATAAATCTATCTAAAACACTAATATTATCCTAAAAATGTCAAAACCATCGATATTTTAGCATTTAAGTCTGTCGTTGCGCGAAAAATCACTTAAATCAGTAAACGAATGTACTAGATACAGCCAAAAAAGTGCTCTCGCTTGGCACTAAGGGAAACTAGCGATAGTAGCGGTCTATAGTATATCTAAAGTCTATGGATATTACAGTGTTTACTATTAACGCATATCTAAAGTTTACTTTTACATTAAGACTTATCAATTTATTTATTGACGACCTCCGTGGTCGAGTGGCGTACGCACCGGTTTCAAGGTGTCGCTAGCTCTGAGGTCCTGGGTTCGATCCCCGGACGAGTCAATGTAGAAACAAACTTTTCTACATTGCCTCGGGTCTGGGTGTTTGTGGTACCTTAGTTGTTTCTGAATTTCATAACACAAGTGCTTTAGCAACTTACTTTGGGTTCAGAGCAATGTATGTGATGTTTTCCGCATTTATTTATTTATTATATACCGGTTGTAATTAACATTGCAAAATTTTCTTTATGTCTTATAGTAGGTACATTTTTTTCACGATTGTTACCAGGCACGTTAATTATTGTAATCCTGACAACGATCTACTACAACGTACTTCTAACACAGTTACTTTATATTGCGTTAGTAGGAAAAAAAAACATGTAACATTTTTCCAATTACCAGCAAGATAGTGAACACGAATTAGTCGTACAGATTTAAAACAAACTTCCACTTAAGAGGAAAGGGGAGTGGACTTTTCTCCATACAAACGCTCTCGTCTGTTTTCTCGCTGGTTTCTGAAATTAGGGCTATGATTTTTTGCAGTAATATAAATATTATTATTCTTTTTTTTAAATAAGTTTTATTTAAAGAAACTAGAACCTTCTAAAAAGTGCCGATTTTGACCGCAGTTTTCAGAGGCGTTTTTTTTTCAAATTTGGCAACGATTATTGAAAAAAGGAAAAAATAGAGGCACAGATTATTCTTTTCTTATGCAGTATATGAAATATCTTTAAATTTAATGAAATATCTCTAAAATTGGTTAAGAATTGGTGGATAAAATAGACGAGAGCCAAACCTCGATTTTTCGTCAGTTTTTCGGTCTGAGCTGCAGTTGTCCTTATCGCACGAATTAGAGGGCGGGGGGAATTAAAGCGACAGCAATACTTTCTTCAAAAACCGAATTTTCAAAAGTATATCCGCTCCCCTTTCCTCTTAAGAGCAGATAATACGTCATTATTAACTCTGAAAACGCTAATGCCACAGTTCCATTGCCTATCTAGGTCAGGCAAACGAGCCACATTCAGGCACCGTAATGAGGATAGACATTGAAAAGCCTGAAACAGGAAAATTAACTCTTAAAAAGAAGTATTTAATAGTCTGGATGAAATGAATTAGGTCAGCTTTTAAGATAACAAGGTCAGTTGTGAATGAAAGTGTTTTATTTGTGAGTGCATTTGTACACATGAATGCAATAAATGCGGACAACATCAAATACATTGCTCTGAACCCAAAGTAAGTTGCTAAAGCACTTGTGTTATGGAAATCAGAAACAACGAAGGTACCACAAACACCCAGACCCGGGACAATGTAGAAAAGTGGTTTTTTCTACATTGACCCGTCCGGGGATCGAACCCGGGACCTCAGAGCTGGCGACACCTTGAAAACCGGTGCGTACGCCACTCGACCACGGAGGTCGTCAAATTTACAGAGTACGTTAAATTTTGAAATGTAAATTGTGCGTTCTGTTTATAGTGTTGTTTAATGCTTATTATCAAAGCAGTGTTTTAGTGTTTTGTAAATTATGTGTTTTATTAATATAATTTCTATAACATTACCTTGCATGTGAGTATGTAGTTTATTCTCCGCAAAGCCTACTTTATTGAGGCTTGTTAAAAAATAGAATTGTTGTTTCTTTCACTCACACCTATAGGGGAGAACCTACTTAGCAAGAAGCTAGCTTTTTGAAACCTGTTCGACTAAACTTAATACACTTACGAGTATGTTTAAGATATTTATTTCATGTGTGAATAATTAAATATCACACACAAACCTAAAAGCATACATATTTACTAATGATACCTTTATAAGAAACTGTCTGCATAGAACATTTTAAAAACAAATAAAGTTAAATTAGTCATTCCAGTTCGTTAAGTATAACCATAAAACAAACAAACTAGTACACAAATACTCAAACTCTCCACTAAAAACAGTTGTAAAAAAGTCCGTAAAAGTAAGTATTCTCTATTCACATTCACAACAAAGGCGATTCCCGTACACCTCAACAAACCAGCACAACGGTATCACATAAACGGCGACATTTTAAAAGTAAATACGTAAAAATATGAACCGCAAAGATTTGTGTCGGCTTGAATTCGCCACTATAAAGTGCATGCACTTCCCAAAAATATATCGCCAATAAACAACTTCGAAATAACTGCACCACAAAGAAAAACAAACCTTGTTACTTTAAGATAGAGTTTGTAGTCGCTTGTGATGTAGTTAACGAAATGATGCTACTTGGAGAATATGTTTGGCGATAGATAAATTTTAGTTTTCCATCGTCAGTGCAAACAGCCCGACGTGCATACATTTGGGTCTCACCTTACTCGGTATTTCAGTAAAGGTGCACTTTTATTTACTTTCAACTATTTTTATTGCTCTAAAGACGTGGTGTTAAATGATGAAATGTTTTACCTTCGCTTTGGGATAAAGTTTCTGGTAAATACGATGGTGTTTGAAAAGATTTATATAAATTTTGAAGATTTTTATTTGTAGGTTTGATTTATTATAATTTTGGATAATTTACTTTATTAATACGTTTATATTTTTCCATAAATGTGTTTCTTTTGCATATCAATTACATAATAATACATTTATTAAATTGAAAATATATCACAGGTTTACACAAAAAAAAACACTAATTAAATTACAAAAACTATCAGGTATTTAAACCAAAATCCAACAATGTATTATTTAATACTAAAAATACCGGTCGCATTTAACAAAACAAAATAGCAGTGCGAAGTTCACTGGTAAAGTTGGTAACTGGCGGGCCTGGGTTCGAGTCTGCAATTTTATGGCGGAGTGCTTCTGCCGTGCAGCAATTTCAAACTTTAAAAAAAAGTTGTTCTTTTAGACAGAATATTACCTGTTTGTGTGTGATTAGTGAATATGGTGGATCTGAGGTTAAGAATGTAAGATGGAGTAGTGGATAAGAATAAATAAACTTTTTTAATTGCCTACCTCCATAAAAAGTTACAGTTTTCTTCTTATAATTAAGCCAAGGCTTTAAAAGAAGATTTAGGATAAAATAATACTAACTAATGCTAACAACTATATCCTTTAAAATTTCACCAGTATTGTATTGTATGGTCTGTATTAAATAATATCTCAGGGTGAAAATATGTAATCAATAATTTTATCATAGTTGCCCTTTGCATTTAAACTATTTTTACATAATACCTACCTACTAAATAATTTGCTATAAAAATCAACTCAGCTCAAAAAATCCCTCCAAAAACGCACCCAAAACCCACTATCTTTCAACTACATTTGTTCGTATCGGCAAAACAAAGCACATTCAATAAACCTTATACTTTATCAGCGCATATATTCTAGGAGATTTATTCTATCGTTGAGCAGGCATCTAGGACCGGCATCGCGGCAGTTTGTTGGCCCACTGAGCACCGGTAACGCGTGGAATGAAACGCGGTCCCATTGCAATTTATCTGAATAAATCTATAAATAAAATCGGGCGGGTCGTGTCGTTTGAGCGTGAGATTTTTTGGTAGGCTGATATTATTATTATTTTTTTTTGCTTAGGTAACGCTTAAGTTTTCTGTGGGGATTATGTGACTCATTTTCAGCAAGTAATATATTATGTTTAAATTAATAAAACGCTTACACATTTTTGTGTAATAGCAAAGAAAAACGTTTGAGTTATAGACTTGAATTTACTTAAAAATAACAATGCTAATTTTAGCAGTACATATTATACCTACTCGTTATACTTAATTGTATAGTCATTTATAACCACATCCAGATATCATTTACGTAGATTTACAGTCTTCAATCGCTGACAAACGCTACTTCATACATTATAGTTCATATCACAAAATTAAAAAGAACCCTAAACTTCCAGGTATCCAAACGAAGGTGCAATATAACCCTCACATGTTCAGGCATCAAACGGCAAACATTCCAGTGTCTCAGACTCGCGATATTAATGTGCCGCTAGTTAACCCCCAAACTCTGCAAAATGTAAGTCGTTTGTCAAACAATGCGGCAATTATGTTGTTATTTATGCACGGGGGTTGTTCAGATAGGCTTGCTGATTACTTTACAACAAAAATCTAATGATTTTATGATTCTTTTGTTATTTTAATAACTAAAATAATTCATCCCGATATTTGGGTGCAAAATGAGTCTGAAAACAATATTTTGTAATACATGACATTTAAGATGTGTGTTTATATGTTGAAAATGTACATGGGAGTCCTAGCTGTAAATAAGAAATGTTTTAGATACTAAACTTAGTAAAAGCCCAAATTTCTCAATAAATTCTTTACGTCCTCAGTGTAAAGCGCATTTTTTGGAATAGTGCTAGTATACAATTCATTTCTTAGACTGAATTATATTCTGCTTCAACCATAAATTAACGTGTAACCAGCGTTCAAAAAAGAAAAACAACCCTTAAAGCAAGTGTAATTTTTTGTTAAACTTTCCTGTTATCGAATAAGCAAGGGGTTGTTACCAGACACTGCAAACTTTTTGATAACCTGCACGCATAACCCCTTAAGTTTCACTTTACCATAAAATATACCACCTTATATCTTTGTTTTTATATTATGTGACACTTTGGAACCGAGCAACTAGAGTCAGTAGTTTTTAACGTAACGTTTCTTAAGCGCCTTTTTTTTTGGTTTTTGAGAAATAAAAACTTTTTGATTTTGATTTTTGATTTTTACGACCAAATTAATCACAAAGATTTGAGGCTAAAGTAATTTATATATTGCAAGATTTAAACTTTATTAAGTCACATATATATACTTTTATATGCCGAAGTGTTAAGCGTAACCAACAGAGTAAAGTTTTGTGTAATATATAATTCTGGTTCTTACTAAATGATTACTAGGCAAAATAAAGTATTACTTCTTCCTTCATAAAACGAATCAAGCGAGAACCGCCAAAACAGACAAGTGTTATTACGTGCATCCCAATTAGCTATCGAAAACACACATCATGTGTACACTATTAAACTAACGCATAAATATTACCTCCGACCATCATTAGTTAATTACCAGCCGTAACGAAACCACGCATTCGTGTACGCAGCAAATACGTTATATACGTATACTGAAAATAGGTGCGCATTTTCCCCATAAGCATGAATAAAATTAAAGCATCAATTTGAATATAATCACTTACTACACACACATTAGCATAGCGAATGATTAATACCCGTTGATAACACGTTTTGCGACACCACCCAAGGAATTTTGATACAAATTTTCATTACTCCTACATGGAGGGAGTTTTTGCACCTCGTGATAAATTAGACGTTAAGGAAAATATTTTGTATGCAGAAGCAAGAAATGCTTGAGTCATCAACATGGTCTAAAACCTTGTGCCTTAGTGGTGCGTACGATGTGGCGACGTCTAGATAGCAACTTGCGTGCAGTAGTAAATATGTTGTACTTTTATTAACATGAAATTTCATTCAAAGGGGAGAAAACGATGTAGTTCATACTTTTTTTACGTTATACTTTTTATGTTTCTAACACTGTTGCGGTCAGCGTAGATAAAAGGCCACATTTATCAAGAATATCACGCACAAACTATGCTGTACATAATCTAAAGGGTACAGGTAAATCAGAGTGCTTTAAAGTACATTCCACTGCAATAAATAACATCATAAGCAGCATGACTTTGATCGCGATTTACAAGTATGCTGTATGTATGCACATCAAGAAACAGTAGAGACAAACAAAAGAGAAATATAATAAAAAAAATTGCAACACAGATTTAAAATTAACACTATCTTAGATCACGTATATTCTTATTTAAACGGAATTCCCAAACAAAACAAAACTAGTGGCTGCAGACTATACGGAACACCTGGCAGCAATAATTCGGCTCCTACCTCTATAAATCGGAACGTAAGAAAACAGTTAAATCGAACGGCTCCAGTGATATACGAGAGAAAAAATCGTAATTCTGAATAGAGGAGTGTACTCACTCGTTATTGTGGTAGACACTATAAATATTTGTCGGTAAGAATTTACGATACGATATTTGATAATTTTGTAAGATAGAGTACGTATATCATCAGATTGCAGGCATCGTTTGATGTGTAGATGTGACTTTTGTATGTCACTAAAATCTTGATCGAATCTACTTATACGAAACTATGTTTAAAGTAGTAAGAGGCGAGACTAACGTTATTTATCCCACAAAAAAATATTACACTGATAATGATCTTAGGTTGTGGTGTAATATATGAATTAACTACCTGTGTTTCTATTTATAATAATTAGAATTACATAATTGTATTGTACATTTGTACAACCACAGTTTTTATTTTCAAATATTAATTTCCATATAATCGCTTCTTATTCAGTGTTAACAACAAAACAAAAACAAACTGAAGTCTACATAAACTTTTACCAAATACCTATACATGAAGTACGATGACGTCGATATAGATAATAAACTATAGTTGTATACCACGCGTGCCTGAACTAAATTTATTAGGAGAGGAGAGGCGAACCCTTCGGTTTGAATTAGTTTTTGCGCCGCGTAGCTAACTGTCGGCCGCGGTGCGTGGTGTCTTGTGCCGACCGCGGACCGGCGCATACGGACTTATGTGTTGGGCCACGAAGCCTACGAAAATTGAACTATATTTTTTTTATAAGAACATTTTTTTAGAAATTTTTAGTACATTATAGCAAAAAGTAAGTTGTTTACTTCCTGCTAAGAAGCTGAAAGTAAGTTAAGTAAGAAAGTAACTTTTTAATTAGATCTTTAGAGATATTCAAGATTGTGTAATTAGCCGTAGTTAAGAAATAGATTAGTAGTTTTATATTAAGTACCATACCAAGCTACTAAATTACCGGTGTACAAGACTTCACTCCCATGACATAAATAACAAACAATACAATCCTAGTAGTTACAACTATGGTTTTTTTTTTTTTTTTAAATCATTTATTTGATGAGGCTTTTTGCGCTGGTGCGCCAAGACAGCCTCGTAAGGTACCACAATAAATTAAATAATAAATTAACAAAAGTAAAAATAATCTAATCCTAAGACTTAAATATAACCTAAAACTAGACATCCCGTTGGAATGTAGCGCCTTCTACAGGTCACAGGCTAGAAAAGTACAGACCCTACGTCCAAATAAAAACTAAAAAAAATAAAAAAAATTACGTATTCCTCCTTGAAAACACCCCCCTTACAAATTTATAAATTTCAATACTCTGTTCCGAAAAAGGCCTCCCAAGCAAAATAATGGTTGTTAAATATTTCATATTGTTAACATAAAACTTTACTCTGGCTGTACTTTTTTGAAATACTTTTAAAACGCGTAAAAGATATGCTACATTATCTACAGCAATTTATGTTAAACACCAACATTCATCTTAACATAAGTTAAAGACTAAGCAACAAACATAAGTCCCTAATTACACATATAAATTGTATCTAGCTATTCACCTCTAATTTCATTGCCTCGCATTAGTGAAATTCAGCGTTAGTTTATAAAGGTGGCGAACAGAGCTCGTGTCCTCCAGTGCTACCAACCTGTGTGACATATTCATTGCTACCAAGTTGGCGTATTTAATTTATTGTTTTAATTAACATTCGCAGATGGCCTTCGGTTTTGCTGTTCTGTTGTTTATGATGTATTTGGCGCGCGATATTGGAGGGTAAGTAAATTAGTTATTAGTTGATATTCGGATGTTTGTTTAGTTATCATTGTGTGGATTAAAATAGTGTTGTTTATTACTAGATATTTAATAAAATATTTTTAGCATATGAAAACACTTGGGCTTTTGACAGACACTGAGACAATTATGCATATAGGAATTTCGTAGTTTTTAGCTGATTGGAAAAAGGGTCATCTCACACTGAAAACGAATAAACTAGAAAAGCATCCTGCAGAATCTTTTTCGGGGAAATCTCGTTTGAATATCCGTTATTTTCTCGTAGTCACTAACACATTCTGTGAGTGGAATTCACAGTACTAAGGTTCCAGGAATTCGATAAAACTACATGTTTTACTCTATTAGGCTTGAAAACACAGAATACGAAACTATTTTATCGAAATAAATGAATTAATGACATTAGGTAAGTAGTCCTAACTACTAGTTATCATAAGAAGTTTTTTTAATATTTTTATCAAAATCTCTATATTTTGATGCTAACAAAACATTATTTTTCCCCATTACATTTCCCTCATCAGAAATAAGCACGTCAGACGCCAGGTCACTTTCTTTCACATCTAACCGAGCAAAATGCATACAGAAATAAAATTTACGCCATTTTTAACGTCAAGGTACTTAAAGTGTCGGTCTAATTGCGTCATCAGCCGCGTCGTATTGTCACTCAGTACTTGTGACGTCATCCTGCAACGAAATGGACCGAATGACGCGCGGAAAATGGCGGATGAAAATCGGAACGTGATTATTTTTTTAAACGCAAAGTTTTTATGTTCGTTCATATTTAATGGCGCTTAAAATTCGAAATAGGAACGCCTGCCATGACCATTCGTAAATAATTATTAAATCAAATATTATTTATAAAAAAAAGATTTATTTTGCATTTAGAATTAATGAAATTATTTATTAAACCTAATACCTGTTCCCAGTTATTTATTTTCCATTAAAATTTGTAAAGTGATCACGTCAAAATATTATATGAGCTAGATATATTTTATTTTAAACCCAGTATTTTGTGTTCATTATGACTAATGTTCTGTAATTCTCATAGGTATTTTTATATAAGCCTTAACTCATGAACAATCATTATCATTGACCATAAATTTACGCTGCACAAATAATCTGTAAATAGGTATTCATTCCTAGAACCGGCGTTTATGGTTACGAATATATGTCCACTGAATAAATATTTATATAACCAGGACATGTTCTTTAAAACTCTTGTTCCTACTAAAACAGAGTGGAAACATACCTATGTGTAATTTTTTTACTTTAATTATAAATATATAACCCAACTTTTGATCAATAAAGTTTTTTAAATGAAAGATAGTGTAAACTACATGGTTTTTTATTACAGTGAGAATTTTTTATTGATACGTCATCATCTCCCGAGCCTTTTCCCAACTATGTTGGGGTCGGCTACCAGTCTTACCGCATTCAGCTGAATACCGTATTTTACATGGAGCGACTGCCTATCTGACCTCCACAACCCATTTTACTGGGAAACACCGTATCCCATAGTAAGACTGTGATATGTAAATATTAAAAAAAAAACTTAAATCTTCTGTACGTCAATACAATTCTATCGAAAAAGCTAGGTAATTTTTCCACGTCGTCACTTATCTAATTTGTTAAAAGTACCCTAACTCTTATAATCCTATTAATCATGAAGTAATCTACCCAACATAATGAAAAGAAGACTTTAAAAATTAATAAAAATTTTATAAACCAATTTAAAAGTGCAGCAAATTGATTCATAAGTGAGCAGTGAGATTGCGAGGCGGCGCACGCCCGTAAGTTGGTGTAATGTATTTCAAGTGAGGTGGCTCGTTGCCGGATTAATAGAGTATTGCCGACCAACTTGCCGTATGCTATATGTTACTGTTTTGTTATAGTATTAAAGTTTGATGCTGAGAGTTGATAAAAAAGCTGGAAGTTTAAATAACATTAATCTTCAGTGATTCAATAACAATAAGCATTTGGTTGATTGGCAACTAAATTTGATCATCTATGTATATGGTCATTTAAATACTATGTTTTAAGTTGGTTTATTAGATATGTAACCAGTGACTAAAAATAAGGACTGAATACCCAGACCAAAGTCAAGCTGAGGCTAAAAACACGACTTATTGTTAGATTATAAGATTTATTCGTAACTTGTTCAAGTTCCAAAAGAATTGTTTCCTTATAACATGTGGAAGCCCATATATCCCCTTTCATTTATGTATTCCTTAAAAAAACATGCAGTATTAAAACCCCAAAATGTATTTACACAAATACATTCAAGTAAGCCTCCTCGGAATTGGACGCATCAAAACCGCAACTTAGCCGGAAACAGCATCGCGGGATGATGTAATTACTTTAAAAGCTTAGCAAATATTTTTATACGGAATAAACGTTTACTAGACCGTAATAATGTTGTGTACCTTGTTGCCTGATTCGTGGTATTTCGAGCACATTTCGAGCAAATTTCGAGCACATTTCGTTACACCCTTTATTCCGCATTACCATCATTATACCACATGTTTATATACCATGTTTATTTTAACGTATTTAACAAACGTAAATCAAGTTATGCGTGTTTAATATTTATACATGTTTTGATTAAAATAAAAGGTTTCGCACTTCATCAATTATTTTGTGGCCTAGCGGTTCAATGAAAGGAATTGTATGCACAAGGTTGCAGGTTCGAACCCAGGCAAGTACCAATGTGGCTTTTTCAAAGTTATATGTACTTTCTTAATTATTCTAAGACACTTCTGACAAACGGTGAAGGAAAACATCGTGAGGATCCTGGATTCCAAAACTTGGGATCTGAAATCGCCAATCCGCAGCGAGCAAGCGTGGTGATCAGTGCTCGTGCCTTCTCTATATGGGAAGAGGCCTGTGCCCAGCAATGGGACGTTTATAGGCGGGATTATTATTATTATAATTTGTTTAATTTGCTATGGGACAGAGATACATGCGACTACAGTTTTGATAGTAACATTGTACTCTGCAAGGTACATCTATTATATTTTCATTATAAGTTGTATATTTTTTTAGAAGTTCCGATTAAACTTGCATCGTGTGTTTAGTATGTTTGTTTAATGCCATGAAACGATGCTATCCCATTGTGTTTAGGTTTGTTTGTTTGTTACTTTTTACGGTCTAACTGTTTTAATTGTAGTGTCTTAATTCCAATATCTTTTAGATACATTTTAATAAATCAAACCTTTTAAACGAAAAATACTTTCAAACCCAAAATTAATTAAATTTCACTCGCAGATATTAAATAAAATCAAATAATTGAATCCGTCATATAATTAATTGAAGTCCTCATTAAGAAATGGATGCAGGCATGTTTACATTTCAAACTGTCAATATTCGTTAAGAGATGAGCCGACTGCGCACCGCGGTTACTTTGTAGACATAGTTCAATTTATTTAATGGCATTATCATATGCACACATTTATTTGATGAACCTAAAATATCTCAAATTTTACAGTTGTTATTATTAGAAAATATGTATTATTGAAGAAGACAAATTGATAGCCGCTCTGTTAACAAGAGCCTCTTTAGAAGATTTATAAGAATCTTAAGAAAACTTGATGTGTTTTCGTGATTATTTCTGTCATATTAATTACTATGCTCAGATCTTGAATAAGGGCCATCAAAACATTTTAATCGTTGGTTAATAAAAAGGAGAAATATGAAAAACTGGCTAAAGACAGCCCTTAATAAAAGTGAAAGGAGTTAGACATTTAACCCAGAAGTAAAATTACAGTTGTCTTTATCAGAAGTGTTTAATTCAAATACGACATAACAATATTGTATTAAAATCTGGCTACTTGGGTTATATTTGATAAAAAGACATTATGTTTTATAATACATAGAACGTTAATAGTACCTTAAAACTTTTTGTGGTATTAAATCATAACTTAATTGCATAATGCAGTATTATTTTTTCGTTAATATAAATATTGTTACTTGGAATTTAATAAGTAAGTAAAATAACAAAAAGACAAGGTAATATTGGAATTATTTATACAAATCAATGTTATTTTAAACGTATGTTAATGGAAAAATTAGTCTTGTAGTTTGCAGGTTTGATCATGATATTTTTGGTAACATTGTAACGTGACAATTTTTACGAAAAAAACATCATTTAATATAAGAATGTTAGCACTGTTTGTAACATAAAATAAAAATAGAATCTTCACGCGACAACAAAGTTCTCGGTTACGTCTACGCCGTAGTCACGTGTAGCTACGCAACCGCTACGCACGCGACGGAGATGAAAAGGAAAAACGTATTTTTAGACGCAGAGTGGAAATTTGTTTTTAGTTTAGAAGTTAAATATAATTTAATTAATTATTTTAATTTACGTTTTTTTTTGTGAACCCAAATGTCGTGTTTAAAATTTAATTTAAAATTGTATTGTTTAAATTTTGAAAAATAAGTTTTTAATTAAACATCAAATAAATTAAAGTGTGTTTAAATAACGTGCGCCCAATATTTTGAACACAAAACTAGAAACTACGAAATAATCGTATCTAAACTTACCGCTATGAAGATACCGCAGATGGCGATATAACTGGATACATTCAGTTCATACGAAGTACTTAAAACTTTACAAACTACAGTAAAATCGTATACAAAGACCCTACACTAACACCGAACTACCACATCGAGACCTAACATGCAACTACTGACAACTTCACAACCAGTGAGTAGCTTCTTAACATTAAAAACTAACCTAAACACTTTTTAATTACTTTTTATTTTAAAAATACTTTAAAAACACCTATTGAATAAAAACTATTAGAAAATTTTAAAAGTTCGATACTAATATTTGAGTTTCGAATGTTTTAACGAGATCGCCGCGCCATTTATAAGTGGCCAGTTTTAATTGTTTAAAAACTTTTTGTTGGTGGAACTTTTTTTGATAGAGATGTGGAGCGCGTGCTACGGCGGGCGCCGACGAAGTAGCACTGAGCTCGCCGGCTATCAGGCAGTTGGGTCTGATATCGGTCTAGGATAGGTGTAGGATGTAGGCACAGCCTACCACTGGTACTAGTGCATGCGAGGCGAGTCGGGAACGAGGTGTGACGTACTAACGCTACTGTTACAGGACATGTTTGGATTTAGTTTCATTGTTTAGGTGATAGTGTTTGTTTTGTTTGAATGTTGGGAAGTCGTTGATCCTGTTGTTTAATGTGTTGTTAAATATTACTTGAGACGTAGAGAAATTACAGTTATTACGAATTGTAGTATTGTAGACGTACCATATTTTCTATTCCTATTGTTGATAACAGAATTTTTAGGTAATCTCTTTACTTATGATTTATTTTATTGATTATAGTTTATAGAAAAAGTACATCATTTTATTTGTCAAAAAATTTCAAGTAACTATAAAAAAAAAAAAAAAAAACAAAATTCTTGTACTGTTTTCTTTGTCAGCTCGTATTAATATATTAAACCGAATGTATACGTGATAAATGTCTTTACAAATACAGCACTAACAACCATTCAATAGAGAAAAGTAATTACTTAAGGTCTGAACCAATATACCTGATTTTGACCGGAGACCTAAGAAAATAACATTCAATCTAAATCTGATTCACGGTCAAACGAAACAAAAGTCAATAAACCGTTTGAACTTCAAACGCTCGATACCTAAACCAATTGAATGCCGTAGGTGATCGACGGCCACGTTCCACGTAATCGGTTCTCAATCGAACGCGCCGAATATAGGCCTCACATTCCTAACTAGTCGGAATGAAACTTCGCCCATTATTGCCTTCTGCGTCGCCGCCCAAAGAAATTTACGAAATCACGTGCAGGAGCACAAAGCGAACGTTGTGATTTCAACCCGAAATAAAGGCCGGAAGAACGGTTCTGGTAGCGTTTTCGTATTTTCACTACAATGGATGGACAAAGGCGTGATTGCGCTCAGATACGAACCATCGGCGAATATAGACGCAGCGCCATCTCTGAGCGGAAATAGGAACCGCTTAGTCGGCCCTTGATTGAAGCATCGTATTCCGGCTGCAGCTGAATTGCAGTTTTAGCTTTTGATTATTTCGTACTACACTCGTTGAACGTGACGCAGTAGCTTTCTTTTTAGTGCTTTGTGTTCGTATAATTTAATTTGGAAAGTTGTGCGCGTTCAACTGGGAAATCGTATCACTTGTATGTACCGTATTGTATGCGTTCTGTGTACAGCTTAAAAGTAAAGTGTAATGAAATGACTTTTATACCTACTGTTTCCACTTTTCTAATTGGATAAATTTTATGTTATGTTGTACGATATGATTACTGTATTGATAATTAACTCACTAAACTTTATTTTAAAGCAAACGTTTTGTATAGATAGGGTATAAAACACTAAGCCTATATAATAATCAAAACCTCCATACCAAAACATAAAAGGTAAACAACATCTTTATTTCAGTAAATTCTCAAATTTTAATTGCTAAAACATCCAACAAACATCCTCAAACCGGCCGTAAAGCCAAGTTATTACAACTACATGACAATTGTGCTCCAAACATTTACATAACAAATTGTTGTCCGAGGGACAGTCCCCAGCGATTTTTATGGAGTTAGAAACAGTTGCCTATGAAGCCGACATATTTACACAAAATATTTAAACAAGGGACGGGTAGAGCATTTCTGTTTGTAACTATATGACCTTGTTAATGTTTGTTATAGTTTGTTCTCTTATTTAATTAAAATTCGATTGAAAACTTTATAAGCATTGCCGTTTTTTAAACTTTGAAACAAATATGTTTGATCTTGCACTAAAAATTCAAAATCAAAATATTTTTATTTGAAGTAGGCCTTTTTAAGCTCTTTTTAAACGTTAAATTACTGACTCTAGTTGCTACTAAAAATAAAACCGGCGTTTTATAACACTTTAACAGATAAATGTAAGTAAACAACTAACATTATAAAACTAAGTCTTAATTAAGTATTATTATATATACCTGTAATTTATTTATATTTTTTTAGTAACCATTTTTGCAACAAATTATCTAGCACAAATTCAATTCCTAATTCAAGACCTCTAAACCTAATTTAATTCTAACTAGGACACTTAAAACAAAAATAACAGAGCAGGCTAATGTGTCCTTACTACGCGATACGTTAGAGTTGTTTACTTATGTAGCGTAATGTAAGGCTCGAGGCTCGCCGCTTGTTATTCAAGATGTCTGGGGAGGCGCTGTAAAGTGAGTCGGCTGTTTGCTGCGTACGAACCGACTAGTTCATGGTTCTATAATCGTGAATCGCATAATTTTTAGTTGCTGGATATAGGACGTGCGTTGTGGGTCTCTGTGTTTTATTATTTTCAACTAAGACACAAACCAAACTTTGAGAAGGACAAACATAAAAAATATATGTATATTATTTGTTTTCAGGAATTAACACGATTAAAGATATTTCGCTTTTTTTCTGTTTTCTACTTTATTTTGAAACTAATTTAGTTTAAAAACGGTCAAAACTTACGATAAGGTTTATCTTTTAAATATCCAAACAAACGACAAAAAATATGCAATCAAGCCTAAAAAACCAGGGAATTAAAATAGCGTAATGTACACTCATACAACGCGTATATCAAAAGGGAAAAACAACCAACAAAAATAGAAAAGATAGATTTTTGCTTCCCAAAATCCAATGACGAAAAAATAACCATAATTTTCCCCATTAATGCGCAACTAATCTCATCACTAAAACAAAACCAGTGACCAACAATTCTAATACCTTCATACCAAGAAACAAGCTCCTACAAACTAACAAGTCCAAAAACAATTTACATGGCGCACGGCTAGAGCGGCCGGCTCGATTTCCATAACTAATTAAATTGTGGACAAAGTTGGTTCGCAGGTGTGCTGTGGTCTGCTACTCACGACCTGTTTATTTGACTATATAATGGTGTAAGGGAAATATTTCTTTAATCTGGTGGTGGTTAGATAACTAAGGAAATAGGCCTTTGCACAGTGGGACAGTGGCGGCGTATAAAAAAAACTGGTTAAGGAGTTTTAAATCGGTTAAAACAAATGAAGACTTATAGGTGATTAGCCGAGGTCAGAATTGTCTTTATCTCATGATGTCATATTCCCGTATGATTATAATATAATAGAGAAACTAAATTAGCATATAGGCATATAAGGATAATATGTCTGGACGACCATATTTATCTATTTTTTTGGATTCTTGTAGATTTTGGTTACAATAAAAATCAATAACGCCTGAAAAAAAAGGTGTGAAAATACTAACAGGATTATTGGTAAATAAAATACCCCAAAATATAAAGATCCAACAGAAATATTATAATTTACTTGTACATTTTAAAATCAGTAGGTATTTTAATATGATTTGAATTATATATTGATTTTCGATTGAATTCTTATGATGTTTTTGATGACCACTATATACCACACCATTTAGCAGTAATATCTTCGAATTTGTCACAGCAACGAGCTCCAACGAAATGTTTTAATAGTCCAGTTACCGTGTGCGGCTATAACGTTTTATTTGGCCTATCGGATCCGGGCCGGCATTGCATTCGATACAGAACCTCATTACCGGAACGATTCAATTCCGACCGGATAACCGAAGGCGTTACTGTAATGATAATGAGCTTAATCGAACGTTTTAAACGTAAAATCAATTTAATTACTTCGCGTTGAGTGGCTCAAATAATTTTGTTTATTCTTGTGCGACAAATAGTAAAAAGTACATATTTTATAGACGCCGTCAGGCGGTACGAACTCACAGCTAGAACCAGAGATATTTATAGTTTACACATATTTTAATATCAAATGAATTGTGAGATTTCAACTTAAATAAATCAAAGAAAAATTTTGAAAAAAAAAAACAATAAACAATAATATTAACAATAAATAATGACTTATTTGCAAAATTGAACCCTGAAATCAACATCCTTGCTCCCTATAACTTAAAAATTATCTCTTTCTCAAAGAACTCTAGGTTAAATCACATTCCCCTTTACAAAAATCTTATAACCTCCTGAATTTAGTCACATAAGTGTTTTTTTATTAATATTTATACGTGATATAACTTCCTGTACGTCGTGAACGAACAATACGCACATTTGTTAAGAGGGTCCCCTTATTAATGGATAGTTTGCCTCCATTAAAATGCGGATGAAACGGGGGTGGTAAATGCGTAAGCGTAATGGGAAATTTATTTTACAGAATTGTTCCTTATTTTGGAACATAATTTATTTTATAGAGGACATGATTTATCACTGAATTATTAAACGAGAACCAGTGACTTAAAACGACACTGGTTGAAGTTTGCTGAATTTTTGAAAGTCAAAAATCAGATCGGAATTGGGAGACAGTTGTTCTCAGACATGGAGCTTGACATGGAGATTGACATGGAGCTGATCTTATTAAACCTGAAGATCGAAGGGAACTGTGTAATAAAATTACTCAACTGCATCGAGTTTGGGCTCGTTAGATTTGTCTTGATGAGGACTCTGATACTAAATGTCCAGAGCTAGTATAATAAATGTTTTTCTTTTTATATTTCTTATCAAACTTTGTTTGGTGGTGGAGTTGCCATTTCATTTATTATTTTCAGTATAACTATTTTATCGGGTATCGAGTACGTCCTTACGTCTCCATATCTTACCGTTAAAGCAGTATTTATAAACGTAAAACCCTATAGAGTGGAAACAAAAGCCATTGAGTTAATGAAACACCACGGAGCGGCGTTAATGAGCCATATAAAACACGTTGCAAATGTTATATCAGGTTATAGTAAGTGGACTTAATGGTTGGGGAACAACTACTAACGTGTTAATAGTACGCTTTCTACCCAATACTCGATTGGTAATGAGGTTGTATAGGCAAACCTAAAATTGGGGTTCAATTTCTTTGAGGTACAAAATATTCGAGTGTTTATTTTTAAAAACAATATTAAATGTGTATACAAAAAAATTATATTCTTACATTGTATGCGTACAAAAATTATGAAAACTATAAAAAATCTTGAAGGTCAAACCTACTATTTGATTAATATTACTATCATCAGATTTCAGTCAGTGGTAACAAATCAAATACGACTTATTATTAAAACAGGAACAAAACATAGTTTTCTTACATTTGCGTAGCTCCTAAGCTAGCTGTTACATAATATCAATGAATACATCTGTAAGCGTAACTACGAACATCGTAGCACAGAGAGTACGTAGCGGCGTAGTGGCGTAGCACATTTGTAGCCCTTCAATTTGTTATGTAAATGCATCTTTTGTCCGTCCATCCGTCCGTAGCGAGCACCACTCTATAAATTTATTCGAATACCGCTGGGCGTGGGGATTTCGAGCAATTTCGTGCAATTGCTGCTCTGCTGGACAACTATTGGCGTTGTCAAGGTTACAACAATCGTAAGACGTTGAATGGTCACTTTTATGGAGTATTATGGAGATCAAAGTAAGAGAGGTCTATAGAAAAATATGTTAAGTGTATGCTGAGTACTCAAATATCTCGGACAGGAAAGTATGTCACATAAATTTCTGAGTTTAGATTACGCGCTGAATCTTTCGATACTGATTTTAAAACAACTGTATATCGTGCTCTCAATACACAAAACTAACAGCAAATACAATCACCAATAATTTACAGTACATCGCTGCGTATGTAAGTGTTAATAACAGTGAAATGTTCGAACGCAGCCCACGAGAGCAATTGCCTTATCTACCGGCGTTGGAATCAACCGCATTAACTAATAACCCACGTAGTTCAATCTGATATATTTGTGGTGGATAATGATGATTTTGTTTTGTTTCTACTTCGCTATTTATTGGTACGGTGGAAAGTTTTGTTTGAATTAACGATAATGTTCGGTTGATTTCGAATTGTAGTAACAAAAAGTTGGATGTTAAAGTTGGTTTTTAAAAAAAGCACGTATGTAACTTTCCAAGGCTTTAAGCAGTTTTTGAAAATATGTATTCTAAAAATAAATTAAGCTTTCAGTAAATCTAAAAATAATTACATAAATAAAACAAATATACGTGCTGACAAACTTTCTTGATTCGAAAGTCGTAGGCAAGTTTCAATACAACTATACACATTTTCCTGAACAACACACCTTCAACACAAAAGGCAACATTATTAATTCCAATTAAACAGCACCAATAACCAAACAATCGATATCAATCAAAATCTCCGGTATCACCTCAATCAATCGCCACTATTCACTCGTAACAAACGCATTGAATACGTTAATAGTTAATAGGCTAGCAATCATCAAATCATCGGCCGTCATCGAATCATCGGGTAGGGGGCGCCAGTGAGCCCTCTCAATATGCAAATTGCTCTGCCACCGAAAGCCTAACTGGCTATTGTAGAGAACGACCGGGTATAAACGGGTTTAGCGTCTAGATGCGGTGTTAGTGTTTTTACTATGTATAATAAATAGTTATAGTATTGATTAATTATTATTGATTGTGTTTGTTATTAATGGGGAAGAAAAGTAGAAGTTATTTTTAATTATTTAAAGTATATATATATTATTTCATAAATTCAAATACCCCAAGAATGATGTTGACGATACGGGTGTAAATTGTCACGTAAAAAATAACACAAAAAAGCTTTTTTTAAAGTTCGTTTATTGATCTTTGCATAACTGAAGCTTTACCTACATAACAATATCACAAACTAATAAACACCTTAACGGAGAATTTTCAAACAGTTAATAGATTCACAAAATTAGCAAGGATTTTTTTTTCGTGCTTTTATAAACTTAAAAAAAAAACCTATTTATTAACCGCGACATATTTTAAAACCTACATTTCCTTGAATAACTGGAGTAGGTACAGTCAGCAGCGGTGGCGGATATTGACATTATTGACATTGCCGCCATTTCCGCCGCCACGTATCAACCAGAATAAATACTGTATTGGGGTGGATGACCTGGAATACTCTACTTAATGGTGGTTTTTTTAATTAAAACAGTACGTTACAAAAAATTGTTTATGAAGAATATTGCGTAAATAACTAACACCAGACTAATAAATGTAAATTAAATTTTACCTTAAAGTTTCACCCGTACTACGGAGCTGTACCCGCAATTATACATTTACGTAACTAGCAGGTACACAAGGATCAAACAGCCTATATTTATTTCAACCACTAACATCACCTAATTAAAACAATACTACAGAACAAAAAATACAACAGCTAAAACAAAAGCCAAAGATAATAAAAAGAATACCCAAAGGGACATTTAAAATTAAAACTCGGAAAACTCATGAAGTAAAGTCGACAAGTTTTAAAAGCATTTCTCGGTTTATTTGCGAGTAATGATTAACATTCATCATGTAAATTGTTATAAATTGTTAGATCGAAATGTAACTCCGAATCGTGAATACACAAAAAGAGAAAAAAAAACTTACTCTTGAATATTTCCGTTTTTAATACTTCGTAAACTTGACGATTAAGATTTCCACTCTGGTTTATGAAAATTTACTTTTCCATTTATCTTTTCAATTTCTTTTTTACATATTAAACAGGGTACTTTTGCTTAATAAGTATTAATATTTATAAGAATGCTGAGAAATTGTGAGTTTTGTTTAAGTGTTTAATTGCTAAGACGAGGCGCTTAAGATTAGGTTAATATGACCACCGGGTTCGGAACCCAGATGTAGAAATCTTAAACCGTACCAAATAAAAGAGTTTTCTATTACTCCTCATTGATTACTTAATGTATGCAAAGCAGTAAGACTTGCTTTCACCTAACTTTAGTCTGAACACCCTTTACGCATTGTAAGGGGCGTTTCCCGTACCCCAGTATAAAATTAAATTAAATATACACACGAATAACTAAACTTTTCAGCGAACATAACTCAATTTATACCTTTTAAACAAACAATAAAACATAAGTAATTACGGCTTTTATTAACCCAACGCCGAATTAACGTAACAAATGGATGATCATAAAAATAATTTATTCAGTGAAGCTTGCTATTATGATATTCACAGAAACATAATTCGATTTACATTCTAAACGATTTTATTACAGAGATTGGTGACCTCTTAAGATGAAATATCTCTCAATTGCATTGAGTAATCTTTTCAATCGGGAATGAAAAAAAGATTTCATTCCATACCACGGGGTATTACGCATTAATTTGTTGTAGTCTAAGATCCCGTTAAGAACGACCTTCACCGAGATGCTTATTTAATGAAACGTATTTTATATTTAATTTAATATGTCAATAAATATAATGCATATGGGTTGCCTAGCAAATTTCAGTCCAGAGTATATTTAATTAATAATTAAAAAAAAATATTTTTTGAAACATTTCACCGGTATGATTATTAGATAAATTCTATACCAATCGAAAGTATGAAGCCCATAGAATACGCAAACGTTAGGTTGCCTATTCTTTTCCGGTCACAACTATCGGGTTGCCGGGTATAAACAGGTAAATCTATATAGCATTTTGCAACGGTCCGTTTATTGAATGAAAATTAAATGAAATTAAAGATTATTTTATTCTGAACACGGTGGTATAGGGTTGCCTGCAAAAAATCAGTCCAGAATTGCGGTTGTCGAATTTTAAAAACTAAAATATTGCTCCGAGTGAATGTGTGCGACTGAGAGGTCCTAACCAACCATCCCATGGGATAGAAGAGGACACAGCATAGCAGCTGTTTAAAGTCCGCCCATTTAAAGAAAGAGAGTGGGCATGCTATTTGGGCTTGGAAAAGAAAAGGATAGCGATAGACTCGTAGATACTATGCATCATTTTGGAGTTATTATTTCAATAGAGAAATAATTTAATTATT
This sequence comes from Autographa pulchrina, assembly GCA_905475315.1. Lineage (NCBI taxonomy): Eukaryota > Metazoa > Arthropoda > Insecta > Lepidoptera > Noctuidae > Autographa > Autographa pulchrina. Next base: position 10,748,325 of record FR997771.1, on the reverse strand, counting down.
TTTTTAATCAATTCGAGGGATAACGGTCTATTTGGTTTAAGCGAAATTTTTGCAACTTTACAGGAGAGCCTTTTAAAGTTTGAGAATTCGAAAAAAAAATCATAACAAAAAATCTTCTGCAGTTATTTGAACGGGATAAACTGCATTTAAATTTAATTAAAAATATCTAGTTGTTGATGCTAATACCAAATAAAGCGGACCTTTAATTACAAAGATAAATGTCGCTTAAAACAGTCTGCCCTTTTCTAGAGACAGGAAAAACGATTTAAGTGACTTCATACCTACAATTGGCTACAGGGGAAAAAAATTAAGCGACGACGCATTCTATTTACAGAGTAAGCCAAAAAGTATGAAGTAACCAAACCCAAAATTAATAGAAGCAAGCTATTTATCTCAACTACCAATTTAGACTAAAATGACCGACAGGCTAATTTACTTGTGACATGTAACATTGAAATTGTAACGTTTAATGTTTATGTTTATTTACATCTAAGACTATCAAACGCAATCACCGAAAATCTCAGGTACTTACATTAAATAAATAAATTTTTAATTAAAGATTAATCAGCAAAATCAGTTAAATTATTAGAATTTTGTATAATAATTAAGTAAAATCAGTCTGAATGTAGGAACATCAACTATAATTATTTAATACCTATTCATTCAGTAGGTATTACTTGAGATTAGTTGTCATAAAACTTTCTAAAAGTATAATTAATCATAATCAACAATATTAAAATAAAACTTATATATTTGGTTTAAGTAGCACCCTGCGTGGAAAATAGATGCAGCTAAAAGAGTTTAAGCGACGAACCATGTCGTATTTGAGTGACGGACAAATGGTTTAAGCGACATCACACCGTGTGATTAGTGGGAAGTCAAAATGATTCAAGTTACTTCTTAATAAAAATTAGAAACAGGAAAAACGCTGTAACTCTTATTGACTTATTGATGAGAGATAGGGTGACTGGTTTATGTCTCGGTTATTAATATGATGGTATGGTTCAAGTACATAATTTAATAAAAAATGCAAAATCCACGTCGTTTAATACACTGCCACTTTGGAAACAACACGAAAATAGTATTGTTTGAAACGCCAAAAAAGTGCTCCGATTTTAATGAAACCGGCATCATCATCACGGAAAAAATATCGCTGATTCCAAATATATATATATCTCAATATCACCCAAAATGTCGCTTAAACCAAATAGCCCGTTACCCCTCGAATTGATTAAAAAAATAATTAAATTATTTCTTTATTGAAATAATAACTCCAAAATGATGCATAGTATCTACGAGTCTATCGCTATCCTTTTCTTTTCCAAGCCCAAATAGCATGCCCACTCTCTTTCTTTAAATGGGCGGACTTTAAACAGCTGCTATGCTGTGTCCTCTTCTATCCCATGGGATGGTTGGTTAGGACCTCTCAGTCGCACACATTCACTCGGAGCAATATTTTAGTTTTTAAAATTCGACAACCGCAATTCTGGACTGATTTTTCGCAGGCAACCTTATACCACCGTGTTCAGAATAAAATAATCTTTAATTTCATTTAAATTTCATTCAATAAACAGACCGTTGCAAAATGCTATATAGATTTACCTGTTTATACCCGGCAACCCGATAGTTGTGACCGGAAAAGAATAGGCAACCTAACGTTTGCTTATTCTATGGGCTTCATACTTTCGATTGGTATAGAATTTATCTAATAATCATACCGGTGAAATGTTTCAAAAAATATTTTTTTTTAATTATTAATTAAATATACTCTGGACTGAAATTTGCTAGGCAACCCATATGCATTATATTTATTGACATATTAAATTAAATATAAAATACGTTTCATTAAATAAGCATCTCGGTGAAGGTCGTTCTTAACGGGATCTTATACTATTGGGGGTTCAGGAAAAATGAACAAGCTATGTTGAAGTCGAGACGTTTGCACATTTTTATTAAAATGAGACAATCATATTTCCGAACGCCTTATTTTAAAGCTATATTATGGTACCTATACTCTTTTGAATATTTGATTAAGGTATGGATGTTTAAACGATATAGTCAAAAGCAAGGATCATAAATTGATAATTGTGGGGAAAAAATATTTTTTGGGGATTACAACTATAGATACAGATAAATAGAACTAAAACTATGATTCTGAATACAAGCATCCCTCCGCTACTCACATGAAACCGTAGAAGCTTTTAAATCTCCAAGCAACATGAAACGAATTCACTCATCGCGATTCCAATGCAATGACAGGCATTGAACGTTACCATACGCTTTCCTCGAACCCTAACTCAGAGGATTAATTAATTCATTGAATACGTTCAAAAAAATCCAATACTAATGTTTCCCGTTTTGCTGATGTACGCATCTTTTCATCCTCCCCGATTGCGGAAAATAAAATGTATCTCCTCCCCCGTCAGTTTTACTAAAAGAACCATTTGTATATGAAACGACCATTACCATTAGCCGGCGTTTCACTTCGCCATTGATGGCCAGCCCCTCGGCCATTCAGTGTCCGATGCAGACATATTATGTTGAGTTCATTACATTGTGCTTCCCAGTAGGTGTGTACGCGTAATGGGGAATCGACAGCGCAATAGTTTGTACACACGGGAAGTAATGTATTGAGTTCTTTGAAAGAAAAAATGGACATTGTTTATGATCTGGAACTGACAGCGAAATATGAATCAGGCGCCTACGTAACACTACAAATACTTTTGCTTAATTTTCTTAACTCCTGATGTAAAAATGTCTATCTAAAAATATAGACCAACTTTCTTTTTACCATTTAATGTAGCTATTACGTCAAAGCCCATATGCATGTTCATTTTAAGCCCAGCATTCCAAACACGAGTGCAAATCTGAAATCCTCTTACAGGAATACTTCTCGGCTCTCATTGATATACTGTAGCAATAGCCTCTGTGGACTTTGCATTATCACTGGCCATGTTCAAGACGATTTGAATTTCAATACACGCCGAACTGTCCCGGCGTGGATCACAGCTACGAAGCTGGCAGTTAAACATCATAATATCGGTTTTGTATAGTGTCTGAGCTGAATAAGGCTATGGAAAAAATCTGCGTGCTGTCGATTTTTAAAGGTCAATCATCTGCAAAAACCGGTTTTTACAATAAAATTCTGTTTAAAATTTAGGGAATCCTACCTAGTTCCTGTTAAATGCAGCATAGTTAATGTTCCTATATTTTCTTTTAAATCTATTTCAAACGTCCACTGGTGAAGAGTGCAAGGCCACCTTGCGTGTTTATGTATGAAAAATTGAAAAGCTATATACATTATTGTGTTTGTTTATATATAATTTTTTTATTCAGCTAATATTATTTCAAAATCTATAGAACTTATGAATTATTTGTGTAAAGCAGATACTGGACAATCAATATCCACCTACTTTGGGAAGCTAGTTCTAGTCGATTTTATAAAACAAATGTAAGCAACAAAATTCCTGACCACAATTCGAATCTTCAGGGATTCTCTTCTTACGTCAGCTTAGCGCATAAAAATAAACATCATATTATAAAAGGTCTCTTTTAAAAGCCCGATACGGTTGTGACAACCGCGGGCATCGCGTATCGTCTCCGTATATAATACACAGTTGTCCGGTCGCCGATCTTAAACAATAAATCTATTGGCGTCCGAAAGGGGCTTAGCCGGTCCCCTTGGCTTCTCTTTGTAAATTCCCTGTTCGTATCTTTTCGCTCGAATGGCGACTTTATCTTCGGGACTGTATTGGCTTCGATGGAAAATGTATGGTGTGGAATTAAGACCGTCTCTTGTTTGGAACGGATTTACTTTTTTTGAATAATGTTTTTTTTTCGGAAAGATTTTTTTATTGACAGGCTCTATTAGGAGGCTTAGCAGATTGGCGGCTTATGCACGTAATAGGTTGATATAATTTAATAATGTTTTTTCATACTTATTTTTTTTGTGAGACTACAAAAATTATTCTGTTTTGCCTTAAAAAGTACATTACATTTGTTTATTTTGACGGATAGAAAAAAATATATTTTTCGTATTGCTTATAATAAAATATAAAGGACAACGTTTAAAATCTGAATAGAAGTTACAGATGCAAATATTTTGAGGCACTACCGATGCTTCATCGAATTGTATGTTGCAGCCCATGGATAAATATACCATCATAGAATTGTGGGCCCAGTAATGCTTCAAGACAGCTAGGAGCACTTTCGCGTGGTTGTAAAAGCGAGCTTGGAATGCTCGCAACGTTTATACGTAGCAAGGACAGGACACCCTTATTGGCTTTAATAGGATCTACCTTAATCCAGAATAAGATGTGTTACAAGCTCACAAGAAACAGTACTTTACTGTACTCAGCATGATTTTGCAACACAACACTGGCATACTTGCAGTGATAGCGTCCAAAAACGTAAAAACAAAAAGCGAAAAAATCTCTCACGATCGACCAATTGCGAATTTAAAAATGGAATTGCTCCAATTTCGTTCTGCTATGGAAGAGTGCGCAAACTTATTAGCAAGCGACCGTTGGGTTATCGGCGATCTTCCTTTACTTTTTGCAGGTGATCGGACGGTACGAGATTGATTGGACGATCTCGATTGGACGCTGGCCCCGTGACTCATTTTAGACGTCACCAACTGACGTTTCAGCTGCGACGTTTTAACGATTACTGATTGCGTTTTTAATGAATAGAGGATTTTGTGTCGTTAGCTTGGCGTGTGGTGATTTGATTATCGCTTTTTGGTGAGATTGGTATCTATTGAGGCGACGGGCAAGCTGCGTTTTTAGTGTATAGGTAAGTTAGAGACATTTATGATCCAACAGTTTTTTTATTTTAAAGTCTACCGATAATCAAACATTAACAATGATCAAGAAACTCCACACGGAATAAGGACCTTTGGAATTTATATTCCAAACAAAATAAGTTAAACCGAAAATTAGCCAGCCTCTGAAATGTCTAGATAAATTTACTTGCATGCATTAGTCCAATTAAGACAGTAAGACACAGATACAAAAGTAAACGATAATATGATTTATGCGGTGCTCGTTACGTAAAAATGTTAAGGTACAAACGTGCACACGTCTCCGCCAACAACATTAGAATAATTGATTAACTAAACGCAAAGAGAAATAATCGCGATTCAGCGTTTTATCAACTAAGGATTGTTGCACGTTTGCGACTGAAGCGATCTTGAGGGTGACTTGCAGCCTTAATATAAGTTTAGAACAAAAAAACTGACTGCAAAATTACCATAAAACTGTAAAGTTGAAATCATTCTTTTACAATATTTGTAATTAATATTCTAATTTTAAATGAAATATTTTTTTTATGTATACCTACTACATTCGGGATATTACAACCTCGCGGGATAAGGTTGTATGGAAGGAATTGGGGAGGCTTTTGCCCAGCAGTGGGACAGTATAGGCTAAGGATAAAATAAACCTCTTACAGTACAAATATTATTGATAGCGATGATATCAATCAATCAACATAACCTATCGTGGTCCACAACTAAAAATAAGCGTATCTCAAGTTGCACCGAGAAAACACTTAAGTAGAATAAATATAATTCACAAGTCATTAAACGTTTGAAACCCCCTCGAAAAAACTCCATGATGCAACCAGCCTAAATCTCTTCCGTGCCAGGAAAAATGATTTATAAAAGCTCGCTCCACTATACACGTCTCTTTTGCTCCTGCTTATTTCACATGCTTCCGTCCTTGTCTATACTAGTCCAATTTCACAGGCGGCTGGTTGCTTCCGTAGGACCTCGGTGGCTCGGTAGTAATGCCTCTATTGATTAAGAAACGTGAATATTCATTCAATTATATGGTAGCGCGGCTCCCTGATGAAACCTCGTGGGTTATGGTTTTAAAGGGTATTTACCTACTTTATTCTGAAAGAAAATATTTGCACTGTTCTATTGACGTTGTCGGGTTTCAGTCTCGTTTGTTTTTGTAAGGATACCTAGTTTGTCTGGGGATATGGTTTAAGTCTCAGTTATGTATAATGGAATTAAAATTAAAGTAATAAAAAGACGGAGAAGAATTGATTAATTAAAGGGACTTTCCATGACCCATAGTAACAAAGTAGAAAAAACAACACGAAAAAGAATTTTATTAAAAAATACTGCTAGGAAGCATGTGACCTACATACATACAAATCATTCACTAACATATTTAAAAATATGTACCGAGGCTGTAACGACATGGCAGAAGGAAAACTATCATACATTTTCGAGTCACACATCTTCAACGACGAATACATCTTGCTTTTCATTATTCATTTTCCCAATATTGGAATAAGTAAGCAAACAAAAATATTCATCGGGGTTCTGGATAAAGATTTCTTTCGCAATATGTAGGGAGGTAGCAGGGTAGCAGTAGCGGAGGTTTCCGCACAATCTATCGTCGGTATAATGGAGCTGTTAAAGACAATATGCTAGGAAACATATTGGATGCAGCCCGACGAATGTGTAAGCGAGCGAGCGGAGACGACTCGTGAAGGTTGGGCTGCACTGGGTGGAAGATGCTGTAAGATGTGCGAAAATATTAGCAATGACAAATATTTTGTTTTTAAAACTTAACATAACATACCATCACGCCTGTATCCCCGAAGGGTTAGGCAGAGGTGTACCAATGTACACCCACAGTTCGCCGGTATGTTTAGGTCCCATGTAATAGGGGGCGAGCCTATTGCCACTAACCGGGCACAAATCCAAACTCCGACCTGCTACTGAGAATTTCATAGAAAAACCCAATAACACCTTGGTCGACTTGGGAATCGAACCCAAGACCTCTAGCGTAGCAGTCGCGCTTAGCACCACTAGGCCAACGAGGCAGTTTTAAAACTTGGTCGTTGTGATGTAGAACGACTATATTGATAAACCTAACAGGTTGTATGAAAGTTGGCATGCTTGTTGGTTTAACATAGGTACCTGTTAAATAGCAGTCTAATTTTATTTCGACTACATACATTTTGTTTGATGTTCTGCATATAGCCTGTAATAACTGGTGGAAGTAAAACTATTTTCATCAGCTCTACTATCAAACAACACAATCAAGCTGAGGTTACTTCTACATTTTTTTGACTGTTAGTCTTCTATAAATAAACAGTTTTAAGTATCTTAATAATTTTATACTATAATAATATATTTCTAATATATTTCTTTTTAATTCCTCTAACCCAACATCCCAGCCAGTGTACCACAAGGTTTAGCAAGCGATAAATCCATAGCTACATCTGGGCAGGCGCTCGGTTCAATTTTATTACTATTCTCTCTGGCGAGGACTTATTCGATTCACCCGTCAAAGCGGCCCGTCCTACGGGAACCTCGGTTACATTATCTCTTCGCCTTAGACGCTTCTTACCAGCTTATCTTGGCTCCACTCTTTGAGAACAGTAACAGATCCAGTGTAGGATGCTTGAGACCTTAATTGATAATCCAAATTGTTTCAAAAAGGCGTAAATAAAATGCGGTTGTTTTTGGGAGTGTTCAATTGTTGGGATACAAGAAGCACGAGCATGGGGGAAATATAGATAAATGTTAGCGAAGCTAAAAAAAAAACAAATTTCTATCAGTGGATTGTCGAAGTGTAATAAACCTTCCAGAAAAAGGTCGCCACAAAGAAACCCCTTAATACTTTTCCATCAGAAAACTACTTTACAAAAACATCATTTCGTGTAATCTTTGAACTGTGAATGTAAAAAACAAGATAGGTTTTATTAAATGCGCTTCAGCCTTACGCATCAGTCAAAACTAAACTCCTTACAGTTCAAAATACCGCATGTCACATAAGTCATCATAACTCAACTAAGTTTGATTTCCTTTTAGATTCATTTCATAGTTATACATACATTCAATATGCGACCAAAACATGAGTTTCACAGAACACAAGTTACATACAAAGCCAGTGTACACGTAAACGTATTTTATGACACATTTTTTTATTTTATATCCTATAAAATGCATGGCGCAATCTAGCCAATCCGGTTCAATTGGATACAGAATGTTAACAGTTTATTTTCGTATTTTTTACAATCAGTCTAATGTATAAGTTAAATTATTTAAGGTTTCTAATGTTAAGCATTCTTATATCTAGAACTAATAGTGTATTAAAATTTAATAACTTTCAGGAGAAATTAGTATTGGTAATGTGTTCTCATTTTTTTTTTGTCTAGATAATAGTTATACATAATTATCGACTGTGGTTCAAAATATGGTCAAGGGCAAAAATGGGAACGTCTATCAGTGAATAATTGTAACACAATGATGGTGATACAGATCTCGATTAAAACTTTGTAACAAAATGTACACAAATTAGTTCGGAACTCGCAATTCTTGTATTGATTGTAAAATGTGAAATTGTAAGGCAACTCTTTCTATCTCGTAGGGTACAATCTATCGATACAAAAACCTACAAGCTAGCAAAATATAGCCTATAAACTTACTTCCTTATTACAAAGTCAAACGTCACAAATATGTGGTGCGTGTTACTCTACACTTCAATCACTACAAATTAACCAGCATTTGTTTTCACAGCAATTATTAAAAGTGAAACCCAAAGCAAATTTGGTGGCATCGCCGCTTCTGCTGCGGTTTCCTCTGTGCAAGCTGACGGCAATAGCCACGGGGGAGGCGCGGCAAGAGTTGATGACCTCTTTAGGGTTCAAAGATGAAAGCATGGTGAGTAACAGAAAAAAATCTTGATGCTTTATACAACTGGAATTTTTTTCCTTTTCTATTAAAAAGCAGGAACTATGCACGTTAAGTACCGTATATTGGTTACATAATTGTAAACAAATTCAAAGTGCTCATTAAAAAAATGAAATGCTTAATTACCCGAAACGTTTGCGCGCCAAAGAGGTAACCAGCTGGTGTAACGTTGATAATCATTATTAGATGATAAAGATTGATAATATTATTATTAGATTGCAGAAAGATTATTCTGGACTAAATAAAAGACCTGAGCATACAAGGCTTCTATGAGCGAAAGCCTATACAAACTGGCTCCCTGGACGAAGATCCAGGTGGAGATCGACAGATAAACTGGCAGAGAAGGTTTCCCTGCATTGGAACATTTCAAAATATAAATAATGTAAAATGCACAAATTGTTATAGGTTCATTCCGTTTTTATAATCACATAAACTCCTAACTAATGCCTCGGATAGCACGTTAAGTCAATTCTGACAACCAGTCTTACTATGGGATACTGGATTACCCAGTAAAATTGGTTGTGGAGGTCAGATAGGCAGTCACTCCATGTAAAATACGGTATCCAGCTGAATCCGGTAAGGCTGGTAGCCGACCCATAGTGTGGGAAAAGGCTCGGGGATGATGATGGGACTCCTTACTAACGCAGTATATTTTTCAGTTGGCCACTTGTTATACAAGGTTAAAAGAATCTATAAAGACATTGGCTGAGAGTGATTTGACTCTAGTCAACAGAATATACGTGAATTACACGGACGATATTGATCCGACTTTCATGACGAATTCTACAGAAAAGTTTGGAGTACAAGTGGAGAAGGTTGGATTTAATTACCCTAAAGCAGCTGTCACATACATAAATCGTTGGGTAAGGTGGATTTATTTTTATACATAAAAATAACCTGTAGCACAGGCTTCACCTACAGCAGACACAGATGATGATGAAATGTCGTGGTGGCCTAGTGGTTCAATGAACGGATTTGTATGCACAAGGTTGCAGGTTAGAACCCAGGCAAGTACCAATGTGGCTTTTTCAAAGTTATATGTACTTTCTTAATTATTCTAAGACACTTCTGACAAACGGTAAAGGAAAACATCGTGGGGAAACCTGGATTCCAAAATTGGGATTTGAAATCGCCAATCCGCAGAGAGCAAGCGTAGTGATAATTGCTCGTGCCTTCTCTATATGGGAAGAGGCCTGTGCCCAGCAGTGGGACGTTTATAGGCTGGATTATATGGATAAGCATGCATTTTTTTTAATAGATACTCTTTACACTTTCTAGAAGGGCAGTTACATAACATTTATTCCTCTTACAGATAGGCGCTGGAACATACAAAAGAATTTTGGATGTATTAGATTCCAACGATGTTAGTAAGGACACGATGATGGTTATTATTAATGCTGTGCATTTCAAAGTAAGTATCAACATTGAAAAGTTGTCGCTTTACTTTCTTTTTTGTCTGACTCCCGAACTAAGAAAAATCCTTGGGTCTCTGCGTTATCACAAACATTCAAATTTCAAAAATCTAGACTTAGAACAAGCATTTGTGGATCACAAAAAAACCGGCCAAGTGCGTGTCAGACTCGCGCATTAAGGGTTCCGTACCACCATCAGAAAGAAGTGTTTTAAAATTACACAAAACATGATACGATACTTCCAATACGAAACGCTTGGCATTTATAACATATCAATTTGTTTAACTGTGTGCAATGTCTTTATAAATTATAAGGCATTTCGTTTGCGGTTTGAATACATCAATGCTATGCGGACCCCAAAAATTTTTCAATGATTTTAGTATTTGTTGTGATAGCGGCCATAGTAACAAATATTTTGTGTAAATTTCAGCTGTCTAACTTTTACCGTTTGGTCTGTAGAGGCCTGTGACAGACAGACAGACATCGTAGGCTTAGTAATAGGGTCCCGTTGGTACCCTTTGGGTACGGAACCCTAAAAAATACTTGTCCCAAGCGGAGAACGCACTAGCAGCGCATCCACTGTACCAGTAATGACAATAGCTTCCAGTTCATAAATAACTAAGTATAAAATAATCATCTTTCATAAGTTTTTATCTTTCTTAATAATGCTTGGCTGCTATCTTCACAGGGCACGTGGGAAACTCCCTTTGATTTTCGATTGACTAAACTTATGAAGTTCCACCATATTGATGGAAAGATCTCAAGGGTTCCAATGATGACGAAAACGGATTCCTTTGCTTATATAGCTACTAATGACCACAAGGTAAGCATTTCGATAAATAAGCTTTTTCATATATCTATTGCGATACAAATTGTTTTTGGTAACTAAATAAAAATATGTTTTAGATTCTCTCAGTAAAGTTTGCAGCCTGGAGAGCAACATTCACAATCGTTCTGCCAAAAACGGCACAGGGTCTACCAGAATTCCTTGAAAAATTACAGAAAGACCCAAATTACATCACAAATGCCGCGAAGAAAATGCCTGCGACACCTATGAGAATTTACATCCCGAGGTTTAAAATCAAAACCTATGTAGATTGGACTGGATTCCTTCAAGAAGTAGGTCTATCTATCCCTTGTCTGCCGATAAGCAAGTAACCTATGTTACGTGCCTGCATAATTTTTGTCAATTTCCGTTTGTATTCGTGTCAAATCGGACTGTTTTTTAATAGTAGACCATCTACATGGTCAATAAAAATGATACGATAGAGTCGAACTATAATAGCAGTCAAGATAACCAGGTTGCAGGCGGCTTGATTTGATGACATAGTTAAGTTTACAGTAATATAATTCAAGCAGACTCAGTTTCCGTTTGCGACCGCGGCCGTCGTAACCTGGTCGAAACGTCAAGCCGAAAAAGGTATGTCTCGCGCTAATTCCCGTTGAATTACATTACTGTAAACATGTAGCTTAAGGGTGCGTCCATATCTGACGTACAAGCATTACACGAGCAGCTCGCGAGCATGCAACGAACGCACCAGTGTCAATTACGGCGTTAGATGTGGACACTCTCCAATAGTTTGAAAGTTAGGAAAGATAAACTTACAATAAACAGACAGAGCAATCAACAATGGCAAGAAAAAGGCATATACCTACTCAGTAGATGCTTCTGGACTACAATAATTATAATTTAGATATGCTACTATGACTCTGCTATGAAGTAAATATAACTAATTCTTTCAGTTAGGAATATACACGATTTTCAGTAATACTTCGTCGGGACTATCAGCAATATTGAAAGAGAATAGCGTCGCAAAAAATATACCTTTGAATAAAGTGAAACAAAAACTATTCATACAAATTGATGAGTTAGGCGTCGCCAGGTTTACACGAGGTAATGTATTATGTTTATTTTTTATTTAATTGTATATCATTGCCTTGATTTTATCATTGCCTTACAATATACCCCAGGCCTGAAACACACGAATTTTTATCCTAATCACTTTATCCATTCACAGATCCGATAAAACTAATGGGTCCACCGAAAATGCCAATATTCCTAGACGTGCCAGAGTTCACTGTTGACAAACCGTTCTACTTCCAAATTACGTTGGACTTTGAAAACGCCCGTTACGAGATGTTCACTGGTGTTTACTATGGCCCAGAACCTGGCCTGCTTAGCAAAGTGTAGCAGACGAAGAGTCCTGGCTTCTGAGAGGCTGATGAACATGAAAAAAACAAACGTTAAGTGCGTGTTCGGTTGCTCGTTTTTTGGTCGACCAATCAACTTGACTTTTCATTTGTTTTTTTTTACTGATCTTACTTAATCAGCCTATCAGAAATTTGTGATACGTCATGTATTTTCTTGGATGGTGATTGGCAAGAAGGTCTACATTAGGCTGCCGAATATTTGTAAATTAAATATAATAAATAAATAGTTTTAGTTGTGTCTGTGTTTAATTCACACAAGTTATTTAATTTCTTGTTGCATTTTCATATTAAAACATTAACTCTAATTACGGAACTAAGTTGCTATGCCCAAAATGTGCAAACATATCGACGATTCTAAGTTAAAAATAATCTTTACCTACTACATCCAATCTTTAAAGTTAACCTTTAAATAAAGTCTTAAAACCCTCTTATTATTAGTGCTACAAAATAGCTTTGTCATTTGAAATTTAATGCCTCACAATGACTATAATTGAGGCCACGCTGACATGTACTCAATAAGCAATATTTCTAACCCCTTCACAATTAGTCAAATAGTTCGTAATTAGGGGTGCACGGCTGGACAACGCGTGTGTGGCACGTGCTTGACTAGTTAGCAATAATTGTGTTTTATGTCTCGTAATTTGAGTAATTTAATTCAAATTTGACAAAGTTACCTATTGTAAACTGTGCGAAAAAGTGCTTCTTTTGATACATTAAAATTCATAAATATGTACAAATTATGTAACTCCATTCGGAGCAGTATTTACTTTATCTTCTCAACAGTATGTATTGCTTAGCTAACGATTGAGTTTTTGTAGTAATTAATTAATAATTATTACCTATTATTGGCAACTGTGTAAGTCCAAGTCGCGTAATTCTATACCTTTTTATGATCTCATGTACACAGAAGCTGTTGGCTAGCCTTTTTTAATAAATAAATAAATGATGTGCATATACGTAACTTTTCAAAGTTATATGTACTTTCTTAATTATTCTAAGACACTTCTGACTAACGGTGAAAGAAAACATCGTGAGGAAACCTGGATTCTAAAATTGGGATCTGAAATCGCCAATCCGCAATTGAGCAAGCGTGGTGATCAATGCTCGTGCCTTCTCTATATGGGAAGAGGCCTGTGCCCAGCAGAGGGACGTTTAAAGGCTGGATTATAAAAAAAAAAATAACTTTGTTAGATTATGGCTGACCCAAATTAACACTTAAATCGGCATTTATTTCACCTAAACAAATATTCCTTGTATAATATAAACAGCTTAACAGACAATTATAACCCAATATATCATGTGACACAACTATGAGGTTCAGGTCAAACAATAAATTGCTTATTCCCATTTGAATATTGCTAAGTGTTTTGCTATGCATACGTAATACCGTCGAATAAGGGTGGTTATTTAGAGCAATATTACGCAAAACACTTTCATACATTTGAGGGTCCATAATTAATTCATTTGTTTTAAATTCGCTACTCGATTTTCGAACTAGTTACATAAACAGTTTTGCTATACAGAACGAGAATAACATTTATTAATTTATAGTAATAAAATTCACGGGAATAAGCGCCTACATGCATAAATACCTTTTTTCGGGCTTGAAGTTTTGACCGGGTTACACGAATACTTTAAAAGTTAGTATAGAGTAATTTATATTGTCAATATTAGGAGCGATATTGCAAACAACTTTATAGGAAGGAGCTGTTTTCAATTCGACTGTACCTATGTTTAAATTTTCCACAACTTATTTTCATCACTCAATTGCTTGCTTTTTAATCCAAATATTTTCTTTGAAGTAGTGTATCAGTTATACATTTTTATTATAAATTTAAATAAAATCGATAAGATTATTTAATAAAAAGGTCTCCACTTAGTAACTACGTTATTAGTATTTACCGCAACAATTATTCCTAATACTCATCCATTTATACTAATCATTGATTACCTCAAGCAACATACATAGGTAAGCTCATGTAGATAGGAGGACTTAAATTGAACTCTCCTTTCATATGCCTAAGGTCTATAAATCAGTGATAGGTTTAACCGAAAGCTTCTCGGATCTAAGCCGACAGGCGAAGTCCGAAGTACTGCGACTCAACTGGATTGAACCGGTTCAAATCGGCTTTGTCTGGATCGAAAAACGGAATAAACTTCAGGTGTCAACTGTTAAATATTAGCTGAGATTTGTAGGTTTCCTAGGAATAAGAATCTAGAACAGAGTAATTAATGCTGGTTTTAATAAATTTGTTAAGATTTATGAGAAAATGTTTGTGTATTGTTGTGCTTAGAAATCTCCAACTAGTTTGTTTAGTTTTTAACGAAATATTGCATGTGGATTTTAAATATCCAGAATTTTGTCTGTGGTATTTACTAAACTACTGAAATAGGTATTTTATACATTAAAATTTTTAAGGGTGGTTTTCCAGGAAGTTTTGATATGTGCAACAAACTGATAATAAATGTAACGTTTATCTATACTTATAATAAATCTGTAGAAAGGTCAATTCTGTACATGAAATATATTTTCAAAATAACTATCAGGGGGTGATTAGTGATCGATACTGATGCCAAAAATGCAATCAGTAAAATTTTTGTCTGTCTGTCTGTCTGTATGTTCCTTATAGAAGCAAAAACTACTCGACGGATTTTAACGAAACTTGGTACAATTATTCTTCATACTCCTGGGCAGGTTATAGTATACTTTTGATAACGCTACAATCAATAGGAGCGGAGCAGTGAATGTTGGGAAAACGGGAGAAGTTACTCAATTTTTTAAGCTTCCGTCGCGTGTGCAACCTTAATGGTTAAAGACTCATTGATAAGCTTCGTCATCCACGCGAACGAAGTTGCAGGCACGGCAATTAGATATTTAATTGATAGATATTGTAAGCTACACTCAAAAATGTTACATTGTTTATCTGTATCTTTTGTGTAATCTTTTTCCATGCTTTGGGTATCGACTATTAAACTCTCACATTAGGTACAAAAAAAAAGCTTTTTTTTTAATCTTACTAAATTATACTCAAACTCTTGCCACAATATCATTACGTAGCGTAAAAGTAACGTAAAAGTTTTTATTCCGATAAGATTTTATTCCTTCATATTACACCTTTTATATACAATTCACCGAAACTCACAGAAATCTGTACATCAGCAATAATCAACTAGCAATCATCAATCATAACAATCCTTACTGTAGTGTACACCATAAACCCAACATTAATTCGGCGGTACCAACAGCAGCAACGTAACAGTGCCGCCAACCGCACCTACATCAAGCCGTTAGGTACGGTGTGCAGAAAAATTGTGCGCCGCGCGTACAATGACAGCGGGTCATTTGTTAATTCGCTGAAATATGGTGGCAGTCGACGGCTATTCATTATAAGGCCGGCTCGTTTGCGCCACACGTGTGCTGTACAGACAGCATACAAAGGTGCATCCTCGAATAGTTAATAGTCGCTTGAAATGCATTAGGTTTCAGATTTAGATTTTTATGTATGATAGGTATATACAAAATTATGCAGGAATTTGACTGACATAAGGAAAATTAAAATGTATTATTAATACCATGCATGATTTCAATTATTTTTACCATTTCGTTTTATGATAAAATATTGTTACTTTGAAATTAAAATAATGTTACTTTAGCAGTACTATACCATATGCTATGGAACATTTACCTTCGAACTATGTATATAGTATGTGTGTTTAAAGCATGTTTCCAATTATATTTTCAATATAATTTTAGACAACAGAATAAAATTAAATCAGTAAACTATTTAACAACAATAACTAGTTCCCTAAATATATTAAAAAGTTTCTTCATTTCTGCGCTAACCATACCCAGCCGGTGCATTCGCTCGTGCAATGGAGACAGATTGTGTTCTATATGTGCATCTCTTTCTGTCATCAAACAAATGAATGAACCCTTCTCTGTCTATTACACGTTGACTACGTTGTATTTCAGAGAGCCTACGTGGAAGGAGCTTTAAAAAATTGAAATGTCCAGGTATATATTATGGTTTTAAATAAAAAGATACACATATGCTATAATTATATTAATGTTTGGTACAGATTATATTCGGTACGTGTCAAATAATGTGTTAATTGGAATAAACTTTAAGGTTTTTACTAAATCTACCCTGGTTAGGCCTTTTATAAGGCCTCATGTTGTGTTTTTTTTTTTTAACTTTTTTATGTGATGTTCTGGTCATGTTCTTATGGAACTCCAAAACAAGAGGTTTTTCTGAAATTTGTTATTGCCCTTTGGTTAAAGTTACTTGGATGTATAACATGTTTTTATTATAATCCAAAGCGGTATTCTTTTGTGTTTACAGATATTTTTTTTTTTGCCGCATCATCATCTCCCGAACCTTTTCCCAACTATGTTGGGGTCGGCTACCAGTCTTACCGGATTCAGCTCAATACCGTATTTTACATGGAGCGACTGCCTATCTGACCTCCACAACCCATTTTACTGGAAAACACAGTATCCCATAGTAAGACTGATTGTCAGAATTGACTTAACGACTGCCAAAGATCAACGTATGACAGTCGGGACCTACGTGCTACGTGCTTAACGTGCTATCCGAGGCACGGCGGGGTCTCGGTATGTTTAGAAATGGTCACCCATCCACGGACCAACCGCGGCGAGCGCGGCTCAACCTGTATTATCGGTCAAACCGTACGGTTTACACTTAGCCACGAGCCCCTCTTATTTATTTATTTTCTTTTGCCATGATTTACAAAATTAGATTATTCATAAACAATTCTTTATCTACAATACATAAGTCTATGTCGCACGATGCTTGATTATGGGATGACACATGGGTGTCAGTCACTTGTGTATTTTAAATGACGGTAGTTGTCAATGTCACTGACTAATAAGCTAATAACGGTTATGTGACCCCCATTGATTTAATTACTTGCAGAAATGAAGTTAATTTTGTGTGTCTACCACGATAGCATTAGTAACGTTAGTGTTTAGAGTAGAATTTTTAATAAAATCAAAGTTACTTTAATTTCATTTGCATTTAGCATTTAACCAAATAAAAAAACACCCAGCCCATGATGGGATCGAACCCGCGGCGTGGCGTGCACGGTAAGGGGCGTGGTGACCTATACCACTCGGCTATTCAAGCAGTTTAGTAGCATTACCTATCTATTAATTAACACTTTTCTTTGTTTTGGTCTTTGAGCATCAGATTCTACAGGGTGTTAAGAAAATCCTGTCCGATCCGTTAAGGTGTTGTTAGGCATCGATAACCATTAAAGTAAAAAAAAATGGATATAAAAATTGTAACCCAAAAAAAAAAATTCTCAAGAGGCGAGAGAGAGAGTCGGTGTCGTCAATGATCAAACTTCTTCTTCTTGCGGTGCCTCTCCACTACTGGAGGTTGGCCGTCAACTCCGCATATCTCTCCTTGTCCCTCGCCAGACGAAAAAGTTCTTCTACGTTGGCGATACCGGTCCATTGTCTAACGTTTCGGAGCCAAGACATTTTCCTTCAACCGACGCGTCTTTTCCCCTCAATGATCAAACAAAAGGCCGTAAAATAACAACGACGAAAATGGTGCTGTAATAATTTTTTTAATCACAAATTTAGGAAATTTTGCGGCCAAAAATCGTTATTTCAAAGTTCATTATTATTGATACTATCATGAGTATATTTTATTTGGGCATGTGATTGTGGAACCTATGTTCCTTTCGGGTCGGACAGGGTTTTTTTAACACCCTGTATGATTATGATGACATCATATTATAGAAAGCTACGGAAAGCATACAACAAGCCCATATTTGACGTTTCCTCCATACTTATGACGTAAATGAGCCATGAAATAAATGAACACGTTATTCTTGTGTCATAATCGGTATTCACAACTTGCCAGTGATTGAATTTGTATAATTTTCCTGCAATTTTCCTTGACTTTGTTTTGGTTGATATCAACTTCATATTCATATTAGTTCCTAAAGTGTCCGGTGCGTGGTGTGTCTGTGATTTGCAGTAAATAAATCAAATTTTAAAATAAATTTAAAGTACTATTACATAATTGTGATTAAAATACAGAATACAAGTCGTTAATTATTTCTTGAATGCCGAAGTCACTAACTAAAGGAGTACACTACATAGAAATAAAAGAAATATAGAAGTAAAAGTTTTTTTTTTGTAATTTTGTTTCGTGTTCTGCCTTTTTTCGAGACCCTAAAATAAATAAGCATTTTGCAATCAATTTCATTAGTTTACAATTAGTTCTAGGTGATAAATTTGATTGCCAACTAGGTCCATAATAAGTATTTCTTAAATAAACTATATGCTATAAGCTATTAATTATAATCCAAAACGAGCTTAATTCTTTTTTATTACATTACCATTAATATGCTTTTTTCTTTCAGCGCTTACATCAACAATGAAAGGCTTCGTGTTAGTGTTTGTTGTGACAGTCGCCGCGGCCCAGCTCAACGGCTTGGACCCTGTATTCAGCGATGAAACTCCAGATGAGCTATTACTGTACCTTTACGACGTAGTCCTTGCCTCACATATGATAAGCACACCTAACAAAGAGGGTGGCGTATATGACATGCCTAGTAAATGCCCAATCAACCAAGTCAAGATGGAAGGGACCTGCTACAACAAATCCGATTTAACTTTCGTCGAATATGATTATTGAAAACATTATGGAATAGATAACTAACGATAGTCTATACATGTTTCTTGCAAAACTTAAATTTAATCGTAACTTTACTTAACTAATAATTAAATAATCAATGAAAATTCATTATTATATTGTCAATTCAAAATAATACACAAAGTTTTATATATGAAAGTGTCTGAATTAAGTAAATCACCATTATTTAAACTATATATTTTTTTTTTTGTAAACTTATGTTTCAAGTTATTAAAATACAATAAAATACTATATAAATGGAAAGGGTTTTTTTTAATACCTTAATGGTTGTTATTACAACATGTCAGTTGAGTTATACATATAAAACTTCAATTATGTTATTTATTTATTTAAGTTAAAAGACATTACGTTATTTCAATAAAATTATCTACATACACTCCTTAAAAGAGTTTGAAATTTAATTACTTCCATGAAATCAAGTTAATTTTGTGTATGTGTTGTTTGTAGTACATTAAATTTCAATAACATCAATGTTGATTTTATTTTATTTGCCTATAGCCTTAAAACAAGATTTTCATTTTAGGATACAAATACAAAAACATCCAGTCTAGGAAAGAGAATTTGTGGATCATACGAAGGCTTTTTTTAATATTATTTTATCTCATTTTCTATTAAAAACTGGTTGTCTTATGAATAGCTCATAAAACATAACATATAACATACCATCACGCCTGTATCCCCGAAGGGTTAGGCAGAGGTGTACCAATGTACACCCACGGTTCGCCGGTATGTTTAGGTCCCATGTAATAGGGGGCGAGCCTATTGCCACTAACCGGGCACAAATCCAAACTCCGACCTGCTAATGTGAATTTCATAGAAAACCCAATAACACCTTGGTCGACTTGGGAATCGAACCCAAGACCTCTAGCGTAGAAGTCGCTCTTAGCACCACTAGGCCAACGAGGCAGTTATACAATACATCAGTCTATATTTGACGTTTACTCTTTTTTGATGACGTCGAATGAGGAATAAAATCAAATAAATAAAAACATTATTTATGTGTCATAATCGGTATTCACATAAGTATTTATGTGTATTTATTTCCTGCAATTTTCCTTAACATTGTATTGGTTGATATCAAAACATATTAGTGCCTATAGTTGTCTGTGCGTGGTGTGTTTGTGAATTAAGGTAAATAAATTTTAATATTAAATTAAAATAAATTATCATATGGTACTTTCTGCAATGTTGTCCAGAAGCATAATTGTAATTAAAATACAGAATACAATTTAATAATTATTTTTGGATGCCGTGGTCTCCACTACCGACAATGAAATAAAAGTGTTATGGTTATTTTAAAGTTTGTTTCGTGTCGCCTTTTATTCGTGGCCTTTAACCCTTAAGAGGAAAGGGGAGCGGACATTTTTCCATACAAACGCTCTCGTCTGTTTTCTCACTGGTTTCTGAACTTAGGGCTATGATTTTTTGCAGTAATATAAATATGAACTAGATCTATGCCCCTATTTTTTCCTTTTTTAAGAAAATTTTTATTTAAAGGAACTATAACCTTCTAAAAAGTGCTTATTTTGACCGCAGTTTTCAGACGCGTTTTTTTCGAATTTGACAACAATAATCGAAAACAGGAAAAAATAGAGGCACAGATTATTCTTTTCTCATGCAGTATATGAAATATCTTTAAAATTGGTTAAGAATTGGGGAAGAAAATAGAGGAGAGCCAAACCTCGATTTTTCGTCAGTTTTTCGGTCTGAGCTGCAGTTGTCCTTATCGCACGAATTAGAGGGCGGGGGGAATTAGAGCGACAGCAATACTTTCTTCAAAAACAAAAATGTCCGCTCCCCTTTCCTCTTAAATACTGACGTTTCATTTTGTTACACTACCACTGAAGTAGGAATGAGATTTGTCTGTGTTTTTAAAGAAGTCTCATCCAGTCGATACTCGTAATTTATGTATATATTGGTGTTGTCCTGTCCTGGAAAAAGTCCTGGAAAAAAATGTAACCAAACCTTGCATATTGCTATTTTAATAAACAGGCATTTTGCATTCAATATTCAATTTTATTAGTTTACTAGCTGTGCCAGCGACGAAACTTATCAATGAATGACGAACTTATTACTATTGATTGTAGCGTGATGAAAAGTATACTATAACCTGCCCAGGAGTATGAAGAGTAATTGTACCAAGTTTCGTTAAAATCCGTCGAGTAGTTTTTGTTTCTATAAGGAACATACAGACAGACAGACAAAAATTTTACTGATTTCATTTTTGGCATCAGTATCTATCACTAATCACCCCCTGATAGTTATTTTGAAAATATATTTCATGTACAGAATTGACCTCTCTACAGATTTATTATAAGTAGGTATAGATTAGTCGTTCTAGGTATTAAATTTGTGATCGGCCAACTAGGTTCAAAATAAGTGTTTCTTAATAATATAAATCGCATTACAGAGTCCGTTAATAACATACCCGATATTTTTGTGCTATTCTATTGCCTACCGCTAACACTACCGCTTTTTTTATTCTAATGAAATTGTTTTTTTTCTTTCAGCGCTTGTTCATCAATGAAGGGTTTCCTGTTAGTGTTCGTTGTGACCGTCGCCGCGGCCCAGCTCAACGGCTCCGAACACAACCCTGTACTCAACAATGACCTCCCAACTCCAGATGAGCTGCTACTGTACCTTTACGACGTAGTCCTTACCTCACATATGATGAGCACACCAAACAATGAGGGTAATGGCTTATTAACCATACAAAGTGGTTGCCCAATAGGGAAAATGATGTTCAATGGTCAATGCTACGAGGTTCAACCTATTGATAAAACAACTGAAGTAGAGTACGATTATGAGGGCTGATTATGAATAGATAATGATCGTCTAATCATGTTTCTTGCAAAATTTAAATGTAATCGTAACGGAATTATTTTTATTTTTTATTAGTATACTTATTAATATTTACATATTAACATGAACGCGCATTAATCATTGTATGTAGACATTGTACATAAATCTTGATATATCTAATTATAAGCAATACATATACATAATTCAATAAATAAACCTATAGAATATAGGTACAATATATCTTGGTATTATTTTGTAAGTTACTAAATAAAATAAACTTCTATGGAAATGGCACGACCTTTTATCTTCTGATAATGGTTGTTATTCCAACATGTTATTTGAGTTTTTTTCTTAAAATAATTATAGGTGTGAATAATAAAAGTAGGGTGACTGATCCAATTATCAGCACTTTAAGAGTTAGTCCTAACTTAAGCCCGTTTATCACATTGAAAAATACTGTTTCACCCGTTACGACGAGTTTTCTAGTTTCAATATTCAATCACAAAGATGATTATTGAAAAAAAAATGTTTATCTTTATCCATTTTTTTTCTAGATAGGCAAAAGTAAAAAATGACCATCTCACCATTTACTAGCACCATCACCACCAATTAATAGCATAGAGTGAGTCAATTAACAGCACTGTCATAGTGGTATTGAAATTATGTGAAATAAAAACTGATTATTAGTATGTATCTATAATCTCTTTTATTAACTTTTTTTTTTAATATGTGACTAAGAATAGAAAACATATTTTACTTATAATCTAATAGTACCTACCTATTTATAAACTTAACAAAGTTTAACATCTTTATAGTTATGTAAATACGTATTTAAAAAATAAAAACAGACTTTAGTTCAATCTCGCTAGATAATATGGTAGGTAGGTAATACTAGTAGATAGGTAGGTACAACATTAAGGAAGCTAAAATTGCACTTAATAAAGTATAGCAGTTAGAAAATTAAATAATAAAGATAATGTAAAGAAATAGTTCTTGCTCATCTTCAATCAATACTAATCCTCAGCAAGTATCTCCTCCAGTTCTAGTAAAGAGTATTTTTTCTTTCTCTTATTGTTCATTATTTTGTCCAGTGGGTCACTTTGGTTGTCATCTCTTTGACCAACTTGCGAAGTTCTGAATGCGTTTGGTAAATTCAGTTTAATGTCATAAAGAATTTTGATTTTTTTATTAGGTGGAAACATAGACTGCTCTTCAGCTTTTCTTTTCTTAATGTTAGGTGGGTCTTCATTTTCAGGAGAGGATGGCATATTGTTATCATGAATCATAACTTGGTGATTAATAACTTGATGGTGGTGATTAATAAATGTCTGTTGTGTTTTGTTAGCTTTTATCCCTTTTATTTTGTTAGGATTAGGATTCATCTCTTTTATTTTTTTTTTCATTTTTCTCCTGTATTTGATTAGCTTTTGTCTCTTGTTTTTTAGTAGCTATTGTCTCTTTCGCTTTTTTGTTTATCTTATTTCTATTGGTTTCTACTTTCGCGTTATTTTTTTCTTCTTGTTTCAGTAATCTGTTCTTTTTACGAGTCGCTTGTTCTTCTTCTTTAAGTTGTTTAGCTTTTAATTTGTCGTTTTCAGTCTTCTGCCATTCAGCTGAAGTAAGAACGAATGATGATCTCTTTACATTTTTAACACTTTTTCGTTCAGGCGTTTTTTCCGTAACCAATACGTCCTGTATTTTAACTGGAGTTAGTAAATATTGTTGACTATCAAGACATAAGAATTGCGCACTCTCAAGACAATCTTCAGTATTTTTAGCAGATGGTTCAGTTGTTGTTGCAGTGTTCATAGCTTGCATATCATTTACAAAATCTTCTGCAAATATTACTGGAAATTGGTCAACATTGAGATACTCGATAACAGCTTCTTGGAATGTGGACATTGTAGACGCATCAGTTTGATCATCAAAATAACAACAAATCTTCTTTAAAATCCTTTCTGTTTCTGTTAGGCTTTCAAGCGACGTTCTTTGCAGAAATGTAATTTTTTCCTGCCCTACAATCTTTTCTAAAGTTGCACGTGTCATAACTCTATCTTTATTAGAATCTTCTTGTAATTTTGATTTGTCTTCTTTTGGTTCTTCATCATATTTACTTCCTTTACCCAGACATTTTTTGTAGTTGATGGCTTCAGAGTTCCAGGAAAATAAGCCAGTTGTCCTGAATCCATTTATAACTGCTGTATCTTTGACGCCAACCTCTAGAGCCTCCTTAAGAACAGGTACAAAATGATTCTTTGTGAGAGTCTCCAAAGGGTGATCTCTCCTCCATTTCAGGACACTTTCCTTCCATGCATTTTTTAGAGGTCTGAAGGCTGACACGTCGGCTGGCTGTAGTATCCGTGTTGCGTTGGGGTATAGAGCAATCAAAATAATCTCCAACTTGCTGCACAATTCACTCACTTCAAGACTAAGATGTGTTTTGTGCCCATCTACAAATAGTATGATGGGAAATGTTACTTTTCTTTTGATAAGGTATGGATGAAATACATTCTTTATATAATCATAGAAAAGTTCACATTTCATCCAGCCAGTATCGCTTAAACCAATGCCCCACTTATTTGGGATTGATGATGTTATACCTTTGGGAAGCCTCTTGTTGGGAAACACAACTAGTGGAGGTGTAATATCTCCATCGGCGCAAAACGTAAACAGTACAGTAAGGGATGTTTTGACTGCAGCACGATCAACTTCATACACGTCTCTTTCTCCTCGTAATGAAATAACTTTGCCACTCTTGGGACATAACTGAAAATTCGATTCGTCCCCATTAAAAACACGAGACGGGTTCTGTAAGATGTCAAAATAGTTGTTTTCCTTAAGATAAAACTCAATTTTTTGGAACCACCATTTGATATCTTCTTCTGATACATTAGCACTGGCTGATGTTACAGCTTCGGCAGTGCGTTCGCTGAGTTTTGGATGACGGCGCATAAAAAGGTCATACCATTTTCTACCAGGTATGTCATCTTGAAAGGGTTTATCTCTACCTGTCTTCTTTAAGAAATGTGCTACACTTAATTGTAAATCAGTTTTTTTTTTTGGGAATCCTTTCCGACAGCAATCTAAAACCCACTTCACTAAAACTTCCTCTTCTTCGTTCGACAATATTGGATCAGGGCCTGGGAGCTTCTTGCACGGCTTTCTTAATCGCGACTGGATAGTTCCTCTAGGTACATTGAAGGTTTTCGAGGCCAGTTTTTTGGACATACCCTTTTCTACTGCATCTAAGGCTTTCAATAGATTTTCGTGAGAGTATTTTTTTCTTTTATTTGGCATATTTACTTCCTTTGGTTTCATGGTAGGTGGGTCTGAAAAAATTAAAAATGATGAAATGCTAGGAGAACCAAATTATCAGCATGCTTTTGATCCAATTATCAGCACTATGCTGACAAATAGCAAATGTAATTTCAGCACCATGCTAAGATTTGGATTCTGAAGGTATAAACTAATTTTATGGAGAAAATTGAATTGTATGCATCAAATAAACAAGGTTTACAATTAAAAATATGGAATAAGTATTTACGTACTATTTTCCATTTATCAGCACCAGTGCTGATAATTTAGAATTCGCAAAATATTTGATCCATATGTCAGCACCACATTTTTTAACAATATATCACCTTAACCTCAAGTTTGCCTTTTTAAACTATCCTCGTAAACTAATTAAGAAATCAGATAAATCTAAAGTTTCAGTAGAAAATGTCTACAAGATCTAATATAGTATAAAATGTAAACACGTGAACTTACCTTCGATCTCTAAGAACAGGCAAAAATAGGACGGACTGCAGGACACAAACGTTCGCTTACAAAATTGGCGCCATTTTAAAGTCGCAAAGTATGGTATTGCCAGTATTAGGATTCCAAAAACATCTATTTATTTATTTTTTAAAGTGGTAATCCAAATTAGTTAGTGTAATCCTTATTATTTTACTATTTATTCGGAGTGCTGATTATTTGGTACAGTGCTAGCATTTGGATCGCACACCCTATATTAGAATTTACTTTTATTATTAACACATTTAAATACACTCGAGAGCAATGAATCCGGGTCACTTAAAGAATGTTAAAAATCTCGGAAACTAAAAATGATAGGTTAATGCAATAAATTGTATTTAATAGACAATGTAATACTCCTTAAATGAAAGTAAAAAAAATATGAGTCACCATACATTTTATTAACACAAAATTACATAAAGAAAAAAAACTGCTGATCTCTCCTTAAAACAAAAATAGGAAACATGAAATTTTTGAACTTTATTACGATTTTCTTGAATTTTAATACTTTGTATTGCCTCCTCGTGCTTCCATTACTGCGTTTACGCGGTTTGGCATGATGTACACCAAGTTCCTTATACGATTTTGGGGAATATTCTCCCATTCCTCTGTGAGAGCAATTTTGAGCTCACGAAGCGTGATTGGGGGAGGGTTTCGTTGTTTTACGCATCTGCCTAGCTCGTCCCAAGCATGCTCGATCGGGTTGATATCCGGGCTGCGCGCTGGCCACTCCATACGAGTAATGTTCATCTCTTGAAGGTAGTCATTCACAATCCTACCTGTATGAGGTCGGGCATTGTCATGCATAAATATAGCATCCTCACCTAAATTGACCATAAATGGACCAACGTGATCATTGAGGATTTCTTCCACATATCTTTCGCTAGTTAAAGAGCCGTTTTCTATGATCACCAGCTCTGTGCGACTTTCAGAAGAAATTCCGGCCCACACAAGTACAGACCCACCACCGTAGGCTACTTTTTCTTCGATGCATGCTTGCTTGAATCTTTCCCCTGGTCTTCGATACACTCTGTGTCTTCCATCGTGCTTGTAGAGCATAAATTTTGATTCGTCGGAGAACATAACTTTTGACCAATCTTCAATACTCCAATTTACGTGGCTCTGGGCATATCTTAGTCTTGAAATACGATGCCCACGCTCCAGTTTAGGGCCGTTTGCAGGTCTAAGGGGTTTTAAGTTAGATTCAGCAAGCCGACGTCTTACTGTCCATGCACTTGGGTTACTTCCTCCGAGGCGTCGAAACTGATTTGTGAGTTCAGTTCCTGTGAGAAAGCGATTTTGAAGCATGGTGTTCACCAAGTATCGGTCTTCTCGTGCTGTGGTACACCTGGTTCTGCCCGTTCCTGGTCTGCGTAGGTTAGAACCAGTTTCTTCGTAACGTCGGAGAACTCTTTGTACTGTTGACAGCGACACACCGACAGTCCTGGCTGTATCGCGCTGACTCCGGCCGGTTTCCAGCATTGTAAGTATTCTGGTGCATTCTTCAGGCGTAAGCGACATAATTTCAGCTTGAATAATGAATATAGAGCACTATCAACATGGTTTATGTACCCACATAAATGACAGATTACAAACAAAAGCAAAACCAAATGCTGTAATTTCGTAGTTCCATCTTCGAAAGTGGCCCTTTTTCAAATTTGATTTTTTTATGGTATAACTTTACAATAACTAAGAAGTTTTAATACCTTCATTTAAGGAGTATTACATTGTCAATTAATGCATTAACCTAGCATTTTTAGTTTCCGAGATTTTTAGGATTCTTTAAGTGACCCGGATTCATTGCTCTCGAGTGTAGTTTTAGAAACATAATTTTGCTGTACCCTTTAAAGTAACGGTGTTTTCAGTCTGCTTTAAAATACCGGATCGTAATTAAAATCAAATAAGAGCAGGGAATATTAGGAAAGCATTTGTGTAAGACACGCCGACTTTCCGCCGGTCATCCGAGCGAATAGACTTTATTAGATTACCACAAGCAGTCGATAAAACATTCGGGTTCACTCACACCACAGTGTAATGTTACGCGTATCGTTGAAGGTAATGTTCGCGAGTGGTTTTATTTTTATTAAACTCAATAAAAAGATAAATGTGGTACGTTTTAAATGTAATTGGCTTTTTTAATATTTTATTTTAAGTCTATTTAGAACATTATTACTAAATAAAATATGTATGGTAGTACATAATATATATTTTAATTGCTAAACAAATACCTACATTTAAGGCTAAATCTTTTATTGGTAAACTTTCTATTAGTATTAAATATAAATGTAAAATACGCATTTTAAGTTAAGCAGCAGTCATCAATATATCAAACATTTTGAATAGAAGTCGTGTATAAAAAATTTTGAGTTTATAAAGTTCAGTTGGCCAGTGGTCTAGTTGGAGGCAACCTTACACATTCACTTAACAACTGCTAACTAGTAAATCGGCATTAATTAAACGGAGTGCATCTAGACGAGACCGTCTGCATAGTTGAGTGTTTGTGTTCAAATGCAACCACTCATGAACCGGGTATCTTTTGTAAATGCATGGCACAGGTATCTATGAATTATGTTATATCGTTTGAATGAATGAAAGAAGGAATATGTTTAATGACTGTGGGATGGTTTTTGAGTGACATTTGTGAGCAAAAGAACGATCTGATTATACTGCACTCTTACTTCATAGTTGTTTCATACATTGTGACGAAAGACTAAAGCAACTAATTTAATTAATTAATTAAGTTGTGTAGCAAGTTTTTTTTTTTTTTTTTCAAAGTATAATTTACACATATGATGTATTTTTTACAAAAAATCTGAATTTCTTCCTCTTCACTTCATTTATTTCCACCCAAAAACTATTATGTCTGTCTTTTTAATGTAAAGTCATGAAGACTTTACAAATTTCAAAACTATTTCGAACCTTCATGTGGAACCGCTTGTTCCGCGACCAACTTAGTATTCAACTCGGCCCGAACCAGTTGAAGCGGGAACATAATTCAAACAATAAAGCATTGACAATAACACATCGGTTCATTCGATTTCCCTTCATTTATATGGGTTCGTCCGCTTGCAGTAACTGTAGTTCCACTGAATAACTCAGTAACGAGTTAATTCTGTTAACTTTTGCGCAATGCCGGACATCGCTTTTGTTTTGTACGTTTTCTGTTCTTGTCTGTCTGTGTGTTCTCATTTTGTTGCGGAAGAATTAAAAATATATTTGCCTATTGTGTTGTCGAGTGCTGCTAATTAGTTCGCAGTTACATAATATAACTGTATTTTCTATACAACGATATAAGAGGAAGGAAAATACCTACTCATGAAACTAAGCTAGAACAAACGGCCGTAGGTGTTTGTTTTACATCATGTAAAATTTATTTTCGATAGTTGTGTACCATAAAAGCTGGCACGTAATGAACTAACCGTCTCTATTCTTTTTACAAAAATTATAGTAAAAAGGAGAAGGGTTAAACTTAACTTAATTAAATACTTATTAACATAACAGACAATTTGCATAAACTTTTTGATAAGGAAGGCCAATAACATTTAAATATTATTTAACTAAATTCAATCAAAATCAAAAATCAAAATATTTTAATTTCTTGTACCTAAACCAAAAAAAAGGCGCTTAAAAAACGTTACGTTAAAAACTACTGACTATAGTTGCTCGGTTCCAAAGTGTCCTTCCTATGGAGAAGAGCCGGCAAGAAACTCATAGGTTACTCTTTTTAAAAAAAAGGTTAACATCGATGTTAAGATTACACGATTTTAAAATATGTGACAACAACGTAAACAGCAGAATGTTTAGATTAATATAAACTAAGACATCCAAAACGGAAGAAAAAAATGAAATTAAATATTCAACTAAATTTACACTGTCGTAAAATTTACAAAGGACGAAAATATAAAGGAAAACAAATCTCAAAAAATTATAGAAGATGAAAAATTAAAAATATAACTTTACATACCATCAATATGTAGTCCTAATCAAATCCCTAACGGAATGTCAAGGCATGTCAAGAGCCTTCTGAAAATAGAGGCTATGGGGGCAGCTAACTGTAGTAAATAAGCTAAAACAATATTATTAGCAGACCGCCAGGGAAGCCACATTGCATGCTGCATGCTTGCTTGCGTGTTGCATGCTTGCTTGCATGCTGCATGTTTACTTGCATGCTGCAGCAATATTGTATAGAAATGTGTATTAGTGTCTAATATTTCAGGTGTTAATTATTAATTTTTTGTTATGCCTATATAATGTGAGCAATATGCAAAATTGTGTATGATGAAGTTTTTAATAATTAAGGAGTGTTAAAAGGAAACCACTGATGCTTTAAACTTTACAATATATTATCATAAGAATGGATACAACGTAACAATTACAATACTTTTAAAGGCCAGCGACGCCATAATGATTATTATTAATTTATATAATGCAAGAGACTACTACAACGAGAATCGCACGCGCCGCCATTACACATTACTCTCTAGTGTTGTCAGTTTATCCGGTAATAGTGACGTATTAGTCGATTCTAATTTCGGTTAACAGGAGTTAGATATTTGTATGATGTATAATATACATTGTTTGCTTATAAAAGTTATGCTTAAATATCATTATGCGTAAGGATATTTATTCTTTAGAATATTATGCTTAACAATTATTATGCTTAAAGTAAGTATGCCTTATAAATTATTCCTACAAAGTTATGCCAAATTAATATTGAGCGTAACTATTATTAGGATAAATAAAATTATGCCATGTTAACTTATGACATAAATTTTTTTGCTTAAAAATAGAGAACCCTAAAAAACAAACAAACTAACACACACAAAATGTTACCATTGTTATAACTTATAATTTTATTTAAAGAATTGTTATTATTTTAAGTCTGCAATTTGAATTTCATTTTATTTTATGCGAAATATTTTTTACTTTATTTTTATGTTTAAAAATTTGTTATTAATTTATGCTTAACTGATTTACCGAGCTAACGGAGGGATGGCCTGGTAATCTGTCTCACAGGTTTTACCTTCTACAGACACCAGTCTCTATATAAAGTGTATAAAATTTAATCTGTAACTTTCTAGAAATTATGAGAAAATAAAGATTTTTATTAATTATTCACTACACTACTTTCATTTTCATTACTTTCATCCCTCGTAACAATGATCATCATTATTCTGCCTCCAGTAGCCGCTGTTAACGAGATGTGTTGCAAATCAAACAAAATGTAGCTGATTGCGTGCCGTCGATTCATACCGTGTTTGCGGTCGCTAACTATGCTGGTACATTCATTATACTGTTTTATGACTGTTCTGCTGTGATGTGATGTGATGATCATCGTCAGATTGTCTTTTAACTGCAGTGATGTATGTGTAGATGAATGAAATAAAATAGCTGTACGCAGGGTGCGTAGTTAGTAAAATAAAATCTAAATTTTTCCATTATATGGATATGGATTTTTATAATATTTTTTCCACTAAGACTAAGAATATTGTTAAAGGGGTTATATCTTGTTTGTGTATTATTCTGTTACATAATTTAATTATAAACTTAACAAAACAGCGATATAGAATAAAACAGCGTTTTAGGAAAAATGTAACAAAAGTTTAATACTAGCTATTGCAAAACAATAAAGTTAATCCATGAATTGGATAATTCTAATCCATATTCACAATTATTTGTAAATTTATAATAAATTTTTTGTTATTTTAAAGAATAAATAACAATTGACCCGCTGGCGTTCTCACGCGGCTTTATCCCCTTCGATAACATTAACAAATCATGTATTATAGCTTTATAATAAGATCACCCTGTATCACATCCCTTACGCTTTTTAAACTAGTGTAAATAAGCCCGGATTATTGAAAAATACATTAAAATTTAATATAGAAGAATTAAAAATTAGTCTGTTTTTATAGTTTATAAGGTTTTATTCTTTGTTGGAGACCTTAAAAAAATACACAAATTCTGTTACAAGCCTATTTTTATCAATCATAATTACAAAAAAAAAACGCTTAATTTTCAGTTAATATTGATGTATAAAGAAATTATCTATATTGGTATATTTTTAACAAACATATAATTGTGCAAATATTGAACGGATTTTTGTAAATTGATACAAAACATTTTATAAATTACAAATCGATAAACAGTGCATCCACTCAACCAAGACTTCAGAGAAAGCTACTCTCAAATATCGTAATATAAGTGAAGTTCTCAACTAATATTTCAAGATTACTCAGCACTTTGATTCATATCGTAAAAGCATCTTAAACAGTTTCAATCTGATCAAACTCAGAGCTATCTAAGTTAAAGTTAAGCTGTGACCCGTAACTTGCAACTTAGATTGCGTGCGAATAATGGAGTCTCTTGCGTATCAATCAAACTAATGTTTAATTCTGCTGAATCTGCATGGTGTTCGCTAAGTATTATTGAAACCTCTCCATGGTTTTAGTTACACTATAACACTATAGTTACTTTGAAAATATCAGTTTGATCGACATAATATTATCGTAATTCGACCTTAAGTTCCAAGTGTCGAATGTAGAGAAATCAGGCAATGTTGTTTACCATGCATCTTTTAAAAGCATTTTTTTTATAAAATCCTTTCATTTGTGGCGTGTGCCAATAAACATTTTTTCTTTCTTTCATGATTTCTGTCACCAGGTAGATATGGGCCTGAAATATTACCTAAAATTTACTTGTAAAATTCTAACAATGAACTTTTTAGAAACGTTAGTTAAACTTACTAAACACTCATTTATATGCAACTAGCCGTGCCCCGCGGTTTCACCGCGTTACATTTACAGTAATTTTTTTTCAAATGTTTCTACGTACTTCAAGAAATCTTATAAAAAAGAATAAGCGTAACCGGTTCAGTTGCTCTCGAGATTTGCGCTCAGCAACACATTAGCGATTTATTTTTACATTATAGAAGATTACATATTCACAAAGTCATTATTATTATAAACACAAACTGTCCCAAAGCAAAATTTTATTTATTAATATTAATATTTATTAAAAACCAAACAACCGTTCAACTATACTTGCATATAAACATACATATATCAATCGCTTCATATGAAGTTAAAGTATAAATCCGTTTGAACGTACCCCGGCTAACACAGAGACGTGTCTTGTCCAATTACTTGTGAATGAAGATAATAAAGGGGTGGACACCCCGCCTGTTTCTTTCACGTGCACACTGGACGATTATTACGGCCAAATGACCGGCTTAAGACTGGACGAGGTCCAAGGTGAATGAAAAGCCTTTGATAACACATCCTCACAAAAGACCTCTAACTCATTTTTCAAATGTTTAAAGAAGAAGTTTAGAGACCTATGTTTCCGTCATGGCAGTCTCACCCATTGTTACAAAAAGAATACGAATTCATAAAAACTGTTGACCAATACCGACACATCCAGTTAAAGATAAAAATTAATAATTAAAAAAATTAAAAAACACGCCTGCCATGTCAAAAAAAAATTAAAAACAAGTCAAATATTTGCAGTCGGGGTTCCTGTAATGAATTGTTCCAAGTAACCGACTTTTTTTTTGACATGGCAGGCGTGTTTTTTAATTTTTTTAATTATTAATTTTTTATTTAATACCTTTTAGTGAACAACAAAAAAACATGACACAACACAAAAAAAAATATCGTTCGGAACCCTTTGCAGGCGATTTCGACTCACACTTGACCATTTTTTAATTTCCACATAGCCTATGTCACTCGGGATAACTCAAAGCTTCTAACGATACCACAAACATTGAAATCGGTCAAACCTTTTAGAAGTTATGGTGGAATAAAGAAACTCACAAACATACATACATACATACATACATACATACATACATACATACATACATGAACCCTGAAAACATAACACTCCTTTTTGGGCAGTCGTGTAAAAAAGAAAGAAGTTGTTACTGTTACACAAATATTTTCGTAACAGCTTCGATTTCATATTCTAGACTCTCACCCACAAATCTTAAGAAAAAAAACAACTTCTACTTTCAATGTTCTTTAATTTTAATTTAAGTAAAACATTATCTCATTGTAGGGATTTTGGTACGCTATGTAACATAACAGAATCCCTACAAAAATTGTCCAACCCTTACAGGTTTCTTATAACCACTTGAAGCTTAATAGTCTCTTCAGCTCATAACTCAGGCCATCACTAAAGCGGAGATACAGAGAGAGCTCCCTATTGCCATCATTATGGAAACTCATCTCTCGATACACGGAATTGATAACTGAGTCGTTCGAGAAAACGAAGATAGTTATGGGACCATTTTAAAAGGATAGCTTTTCGTTAGGTGTTTAGAAGTTTTATAGGTGTTGACAACAGCAAGTCTGAGTACTTTAAGAAAAAAGTTTTAGTTCAAAGTATGGAGTAAAAATTGAATTGTTAATGTGTCTTGCGTGTGTAACAAGTATAGCACAAAAATTACTAAACTAAAAAATCCACCGTGATCCAGGAACAGGCGTTAACCTTTGATTTATACCCCGATCACCGAAATGTAAACAAGCGTAAAGATTAGTTAGCAGGGAGACCGACCGAACAAAAGTTAATAACTAAATAAAATAACGAAGGTCCGAAGAAACGTCGCCAATCAGGAACCCTTGTAATGTGTGAAGTGACGCGTATAACTACCAGTGACGGGGTGACCAGAGAATGGGGCCCTAAGGATAGCGCCCCTTGCACGGGTCAGTGGCGGACCCATGTACAAAAATTAAAGGGTCAATAAATAAGATTTTTTTTAATGTCTTTAGTTACGGTGCGCGCTGATTTAGGCTGACGTCCAGTTTTTTAAACTCCCTTGTTTTATTCCGACAGCGTTTTTCATGTTGTATAGTAGTGGATATAAATGGGGAGAGCCGGCCATGTTGTATCAGATGTAACACAGAAAAGACTTAGGTATTTATAAAATGTTAATAATCGTGTAGATGTCTAAATTACATACTCAATATCTTTATTGCGTTCCAAAATGTACATATGTAAGTTTACATTAGCTGGTGGGTTGTAATATAGACACAATTTGGACCCTGTCGGGCACAGCATAGCATAATTATGGAAGAGAGGAGGACACATTACTACTAGTGCGCTTCAAAATCGTAAAGATTAAAGCATCAAAAGAAAACTTATTACGTTCAATCCTATAAACTTTCTCCAGTTCATCCAAGGAAAACAAGACTTCGGTGCGAATTCTGTATATTTTAGGCAATGTAAACAC
The DNA here is from genome assembly GCA_905475315.1 of Autographa pulchrina. Classification (NCBI taxonomy): domain Eukaryota; kingdom Metazoa; phylum Arthropoda; class Insecta; order Lepidoptera; family Noctuidae; genus Autographa; species Autographa pulchrina. The sequence continues at coordinate 10,713,465 of FR997771.1, read as the reverse complement.
TCGATACCCGACAATATTCTTAAGAGTAAACCGACAGGTAGCAACCTCACGAATTCTGAGAGCCCAATCCAGACACCCCGAGATCGGATTTGAATGCTAAAGTAGCTCAAAATTAACATAATCCCGTATTTTGTATCTTTAAGTTCTCACTGCATTATTTGCAGCTAAGATCTTTGGAGACATCGATCTGTGTATACAAACAATTTTGGCGAAGGAGAAAGCAGGTTCCCCCAATAAGGGTTCTGCAGGATCGTATCCAGTCTGCGGCGACTAGGGTATCGTACTGTAGCGCCTGTAAATCTAAATGTGGAAGTTCGATGTAAAAATCTAAGAAATTGAAGAAGAAACCTAACTTGTTTTTAGTTATCGGTGGTAAAGAATACACATTTACAGATTATATTTTTTTTTATAAAGCCTGTTGCAAATATTTTCATAATGGATTACAATATGTGTATTACTTTATACATATTGCGATACTATTTATATTAAAATATAAGTTACTAAATACTGTACTGTTTAAATCTCCAGGAAACTTAAAAAATAACGCTCGACGCAACCCTAAAACTGGGAGTTCTTATTTGGATACATTGTTATGTATAAGCTGACAGCTTTTGCTTATTAAAACCGAAACATGGAACCATTGTATAAAGCAACATGATAATACGTTCGTATTTTTTTTCTGCTCATATGTATTTTGGTCAATTCTTTGCATATAAGTCTCGACCAAAAAAATATATTAGAAGTTTCCAACAAAAAACTAAATAAACAAAGTTACTGTATTAATGTGTTACATACATACATAAATAATATATAATCACGCCTGTTTCCCGTAGGGGTACGCAGAGACTACTTCTTTCCACTTGCTACGATCCTTACATACTTGTTTCCCTTCGTCCACTTTCATTATTCCCTTCATACATGCTCTTCGGTTTAGGGTACCCTCGACCTGGCCTTTTTTCAAGACGTCTCCGATTTGGTCTCGAAACGTCCGCCTAGGTACCCCTTCTATTAATGTGTTTCTCATATTATTTTACAGATTTGAAAAATAATTGGTTCAAAAGTAATACAAATATCATGTTTTCTTATGGCATTATTATTCTAATCACAAAAAAAAAATACATTTAAGGATCACACACACGACTTGTAAATGAAAGTAGTTAAGTGCAAACTATCCCATCCATCTCGTCCCGGCTTCCCCCCGGCTGTATGCAAATATTCCTGCGCCTGACGATTGTGACGAACAAGTACAACTTTGATCATTACACACTGTTTTGCTTTGTCTACGTACTAGATTGCTCTGTGAAAATCTAAATTATGCATATTCTGTGATTTTGGGCGTACGCCACGAGAATTGTACGAATAATTTGCGTTTTGTGAATAGTTACAGTTGTGTTGATAAGATGGTAGCGAGTTAGTGATAACTCTGTTATATGTAGAATGTTAGGAGAATATACTGAGGATATTTTATTTCAAATTTAATAGAATATGTTCGAAACATTTAATGTGAAAATAACGTAGAGTGAGTAAACAACTCCAGTTCAATCTGTAATAATTTGACGAGATGTCACATATTTACCTTACGACTTTTTTTATTTCTTTTTAACATCGTGTAACCTATCTTTTTCTGAGTAAAATAAACTTGGACGTACAAAAAAATGTCAAATAGTATTTACTTCTTTAAATGAAAAAAAATAAGGAAAGTGGTTACTAATTATTTCATTTACTTCATAAAGCGATTATATTCAATTCAAAATCTTCAGTACCAATACATTAATGAAAAGAATATTATTAACGGCAGAAGCGAAAATAGGCAGATCTACATTCATGAACAAGTGTTTATGAATTCAAGTCGCGAGCGGTTACCGAGCGCTCGCAAATTAATAACGATTTAATTTGTCAATTTACCGATTGCACGTATAAATATTTAAGTTTTGTGGCATTTTAAATGTTCAACGTATTTTATTTAAACTACGTCAATTATGCTATTGGTATTTTGGAGTTGTGACACTAGACTGAAATTATTTTATATTGGAATTATTGCCATTCTATTTACCTATTGAAACGTTGAAACGCTCGGGTCCGAGTGCACGAAATCTTTTTAAAGAACTGTCAAAACGTTTGGTAGACTCTACTCGTGATCAGAGAGCTGGTTTGTTCCTTGCACAGAGAATCGGCATAGCCATTCAACGTGGCAATGCTGCCAGCCTTCTGGGCACGTTTCCCGCCATTGACAAGGATGACGATGAGTTTTTTGACGCGTGTTAGTTTTATTTATTTATATAAGATTTAATTTTAGTTCTTGTATTAGATTTAAGTATTGAATTGTAAATAAATACACGTATTCGATTTACCTATTACATTTCATTGTATTACAAGCGCTTTAAAGTGTAATATAAAGTTTATTGCTTATTTATTGTATATTGCTTTACCAAAACTATTATAGCAAATATTTATTTGCCAATTTACTAAATAATTATATTTCATTTTCGACATTACTTATCTATTAAATTAAAGCACGTTAACATGCGACACGTAACTACATGTAGTTTCACACTACACCTACGACTTACCTAGTACCCTAAGCATTTTTCGTAAAAACCAATATTATGTTTAGTCGCAATAATACCTTCCTAAAAAAGGGTAGAGTTTATTAAGCCTTAAAAAAAATATATTCAGAACTTAAGCTCCCTCCCCTAAATTTCGTCATTATCGTTTACGTAAGTTTCAGAGTTAATTCGCGACGTTCGCGTATCGGCGTCTTCGCGGTGTCGCCTCGACTAATTTATAGCCTCGCGATGTAACGAAAGTAGCTTGTAATCTTTAACACGGATTTGATACTTCGAGACTATTGACGTCACGTTTATTTTGGACATTCTGCGCTTAGCGGCACTTTGGTAAGATAGTATTTGTAGGTTAATACGGGACTTGTTTTGGTTAGAGTTTTATTTCAAAAGGGTTTAGTTCTACTTAACACAACACATACATTATGGTTATAGTGAATCAAAATGTTAAGTGTATTCTCTTTCAATTCGACACCTTATCACTTAGCATAAAGTTACAGGAATTTTCCCTTTTGAAACTTGCAGATGTAAGTTCAAAATCAAATAATCCACAAACAAAGAGCAACTGGTCAAGCGAAACGTAAATCTCCAGTCGACGTTCACAAGACTTCATCCCATAATTCCTGGCAAATATTTTCCCATATAAATCAAAATGTAAATAAGAAATATTGAAGGAAGCTGACAGTGCCATCGGTTCGTTGGTCCGCCATTTGTTTGGAAACCCCAGCCCGCGCGGACACCCGGGCTTCACAATTCAATTTGTTACGTTTGATTGAATATAACATTCAGTTTAATCTGCGAATTCTCTCAATGTACGTATGCATCATTATTTAAGTTTCGATGATCACCTAAAAGTAATAAAATAGCGTTAATTTGGGAGATGAATATCTGTGCAACCAGTGTCGGAATAACAGAATTTATGATATTGTTAATTAATTGAGTACTCTTAATTATATGATTTTTGTTTTGATACTGAATACCACAACATCCCTTTACATAGTTTATTAAATTTGAGTCCAATTCAATAATTGGAAGTTGGTCAAAAGTTTCAAAAGTGCCGGGTTATTTTGGACTCTACCAAAATCTGACAAAAGCAGCGCCAGAGAGTATCAAAAAGCTAAAGTTAAAGTTTAGAAATACCTGGCTACTTAAAAAAACAACCTAGTATTAGCCTTATATCATCTAAGTGTTCCAGATTAAAAGCATCTATTTGATATAAAGTCATATTAAATATTTTTAGAATTTTCACTTATATATCCGCTTACAGAAAACCTACGGTATATCTACCTAAAAAACGTTAAACAATATAAAATTTATCGTTTAAAATATTTTTATTTCAGAGTCAATATACGCGGGTATCGTCATTATTGGCCAGTTTTGCGACAAACAAAGGGTGCGCGTACAAAAAGTTTGACAGCTCGTTAGGCGGGACGGAACGCGCACTAATTGGCTACCTAGGGGACATTTTGACTATCAGTACCCGCGTACTTGTCTTTGTTTAGGTTTTAAGGTAATTCAAGCTTAAAATTGTCAACATTTTCCTTCCAAAACCCTATGAGATGAGACTGGATGTTTACGGGACTTTTATTATTAACTAGCTGTACCCGGCATGCGTTGCAATGCAATTTTTTCTACCTACTACCTACCTACTACCTACCTACTACCTACCTACTACCTACCTCCTACCTACCTACTTCCTACCTACTACCTACCTACTACCTACCTACTACCTACCTACCACCTACCTACCACCTACCTACCACCTACCTACCACCTACCTACCACCTACCTACCACCTACCTACTACCTACCTACTACCTACCTACTACCTACCTACTACCTACCTACTACCTACCTACTACCTACCTACTACCTACCACCTACCTACCACCTACCTACTACCTACCTACTACCTACCTACTACCTACCTACTACCTACCTACTACCTACCTACTACCTACCTACTACCTACCTACTACCTACCTACTACCTACCTACTACCTACCTACCACTACCTACCTACTACCTACCTACTACCTACCTACTACCTACCTACTACCTACCTACTACCTACCTACTACCTACCTACTACCTACCTACCTACTACCTACCTACCTACTACCTACCTACTACCTACCTACTACCTACCTACTACCTACCTACTACCTACCTACTACTTACTACCTACCTACTACCTACCTACTACCTACCTACTACCTACCTACTACCTACCTACTACCTACCTACTACCTACCTACTACCTACCTACTACCTACCTACTACCTACCTACTACCTACCTACTACCTACCTACTACCTACCTACTACCTACCTACTACCTACCTACTACCTACCTACTACCTACCTACCTAATACCTACCTACCTACTACCTACCTACCTACTACCTACCTACCTACTTACCTACTACCTACCTACCTACTACCTACCTACCTACCTACCTACTACCTACCTACTACCTACCTACTACCTACCTACTACCTACCTACTACCTACCTACTACCTACCTACTACCTACCTACTACCTACCTACTACCTACCTACTACCTACCTACTACCTACCTACTACCTACCTACTACCTACCTACTACCTACCTACTACCTACCTACTACCTACCTACTACCTACCTAATTACCTACTACCTAATTGTTTTTTTTTTTTTTTTTTAATGTACAAAAGTATCCTATGTCCGTCTCCTGGCTCTAAGCTACCTCCCCACCAATTTTCAGCCATATCGGTCCAGCCGTTCTTTAGTTATAAATGGTGTAACTAACACGACTTTCTTTTATATATATAGATTGTGCACTTGACATTGCTGTTTTTTGTAAACAAACTAACATCTGCTCTATGTACTGTAAAACACGCTCTTTTTTTTTTAATATTTTCTTTTACAAAACTGTATTTCATTTCTTGCAGAATTTGGTAGAAGTGTAAACTTGAATTTTTAGAGTCATTCTTAGTTGACGATAAAAAACATTACATACATATTTGTCAAATCATTTAGTGACTGATCTTTTTTATATCTAAAAAAGAAAAAAAAAAAACCAAATAATACCAACTTCAACTTAATAAAACTGAAAACCTTCGCATAACCACATTTTAACATTACAACGTACACCGTTTACATTAAGAAAGACCTTACCGGCAGCTATTTAATCTTGGTAATTGCCCCGAAAGCTTATCAAACTTGTTCCAAAGTTTGCTTATTACGATTCAGCGTACGAGGCTTGGTAGGCCACTCATGAAATTAAATTACATCGAACCGCCGCCGTCGGTGCTCGGTACAAAACTCGCCATTTTAAAAAGTGGCCACAGTTGAAATTTTTTGTTAGTGTTCGGTATTTTTGCCGTCTTGTTGTGGGCCTCGCTGAAGAAATGTTAATTGTACTTTTAATTTAGCTTCACAATAACTGATTCTCATTTTTAGAATGTTTATATTTTATTCATTCAGAGAATTATCGAATTTATTTTTTATTATTTAAATCACTGAAGAGTCGATGTGTTCGGTTATCTTCCTGATATATTTATATTTTTTTAATAATACCGGTTAACTTTTGTTAGCGGTTGTAGGTACTCTACATCTTATTGTCAATAAGATGTAAAATACCTACAAATCTACTAAAACAAATCCTTAGATACTATTAATGGCATAACAAATAAAGTACCTATTTATCTCATCTGCTCGTACATAATCATTGTCGTATAGGTAATACATATTGCGATATTGCTAAGAAAGGCAAAGTTTTGCATGCACCACGCTGCGTTCACGAGAGCAAGGGTCCTTTTTTAAGTACATCAATCTGAAATGTATTCGATACCTATATAAAATCTTCGAACCAATCCATTGTATAAATGTGTCCATATTTGTATATTTGTTCTGAAAATAGTTTTGATCAATAGAGATGGTGACAAATTTTTATTTTTATGTCCATCTTTTAGATCATAAAAAAATATTAGACACGTATTTTTTGTTTTGACCCGTAAACAAAGAATTATGAAGATACAGCGAGTACAATTCTTTCGTGACGTCATGTCCAAGCACAAATTGTACCTAGCCGAGACGTCACAAGACTTGACTGACTTGACTTTTGACTTTTCATACCTAGTCATCTACCCTATTGTAGCAAAATAGTTTTAACAAAATCAGGTGTTAATTAATAACGATTAGACGAAAGTTACTTGACAGTAAGCAGGATTTGTATCTGGCTCTAATTAAACAAGATTTCGACTAACTGGAATTACAAACAAGCTTTTTGTTCTAGGGAGCTGCTTTGGATCTAGGTCATGTATTCAATTTATCTAGGTTGTAAGTATTGTCACGATTATACCTGAATACTGATTATATTCAAAAGCAAAGAAGTTCTTTGCACACAGTGAAAATACAAAAAAAAAAAAACTAAGTTAAATGTTCTCTTGAATAGTATATTTTTATTACTCAAAATTGATGCTACATACAGAAGTGTTTATTCATTTAATAATTTATGTACACACACAACAGTTCAGTATATGTAACATAATTATATATATATATAAATGATGCACAAAGGTGCTGCTTATTTCTTAAGAAATTTCTGCAAGCAGACCCGGGAATGGAGAAGTCGTCAATATTGGCAGTCATAGTGTGCGACTGTAATCATAACTACAAAAAATTATAAAATTTAATTATTTCATAAAACATAAATTATACGATACGTATTTTTGTTCATACCTACTTATTGAAGTAAAATATACTCGGTTGCGGCAAAAGTTCGATGTAAACTTTTCTCACTGACTGCACACGTCCGTTTCCAAGCGAGAGCGCGCGTTCAATAACAGTCACCAATCATGCGGCGTACGAAATTTAAAAAAAGCAAAATGGCCGATCACAACCGTCACTAATTTGGCATGCGACATCACATTTTGTTCTGTGGCGGTGTGGCCAGCCGTGATACGTGATGTTACTGAAAAGTTAATTGGCCGTTTAAAAAACTATGTTCGAGCGATATTTTGTAGAGTAATTAGAATTGTTTGTTTAAGCTTTAGTTGCAAAACTTTTATTTAATGACTTTTATATTTTTCGAACAAAAACAGAAAATAGGGGGTAAAAGCAATTCAAACCAATAATTTCGTTGAAAATCTAGAATGGAAATAGCAGTAACAAGCACCGATTAGGCTATTAAGACTAAAATGGTTATCACATAGTCCGAGCCTCCAAGTGCCGCAACGTGAAAAGTCAATAGGGTTACACCAATTATTACCAGTTCGATTGAAAGTGCCTAATGGAATTTTAAATGCCTGCTTCCGTCCCGTACAATGGGCCGGTGGGTACAACCCTAATTGTTACTTTTTTAAGTTTTTCATTGTCACATAAAGTGTCAAATTGGCTATTGTAGGGAAGCATTCATGTGAATGTAGGGTTGGTGACATTTTTCTTTCTATCTCGGAAATCGAGGCGTGCGTGTTACGAGCATTCCGGCTTTGTAGCGATTCGGTTTTGATTATGTGTATGGCACAAAACTGTTTCAATAGCGTGCCAGACCCGTTTAGCGTCCGCTCTAACCTAATCTGTTCTAACACACGTTCTGTGAAACAATATGCGATAAAATTCGATATTTACATCGCTGTCGCAGTGTTTAAAATTCATAACAAAACAATATACACGTGTTATCGTATCTTTTGCTTTCATAAAAGATTTTTGAATGAGGATAGTGTATGTTTTAGATACAGGGTGTTAAGAAAACTCTGTCCGATCCATGAAGGTGTTGTTAGGTATCGATATCTAATTACAAAAATGTGATAAAAAAAAAATGAAAAAAATATCACCTAAAAATTCTTTTTTTTCTCAAAAGTTGTGACAGAGATTCAGCGTCGTCACAGATGCTACCTAATTACCTAAAAAAAGGCCCCCAAAAATACCGACGAAATTGGTGTTGTAGTTTTTGTTTTAATCTCAAATTTAGGGAATTTCGGGGCAAAAAATGTTTTTTCAAAATTCATTATTATTGTTTCTACAATGAATTTCCTAAATCTGATATTTTATTTGGGCATGTGATTGTGAACCCTATATCACCCTTTCGGGTCGCACAGGGTTTTCTTAACACCTTGTATAAATAAGTATGTTACATACAGGGAATGGTTACATAAAGATAAAATACAATTATAATGTTGTCGGCAGCCAATCAATAATACTCTCATCGATAAATTTTCTCGTTATTCTTCAACAATAGTTCACATTAAAACACAAAACATGTTTGTATGGGTGATTGACATGTTCATTAAAACTAATATCGGATTATCCTAGTATCTGTAATAGAATCTAAGCAATAAGGGATGAAAACAGATTAAATGTACCATTGATTTATATTAGAAGGGTTCCTTCTATTTTAATAAAAAAATATTCCCTGTTATTTTTTTCATTATTTTTATGATGATATCTACACTTATGGTGGAGTTATATGAAAGATAGCCTCGTAAACAGACGTTGTACAGTGCGGGTTCGATTTCACAATGCAGTAAAAAAAAGAGTAATTAACTGATATTCGTTCAAAGTTAATACTAATTACTGGACACTCAATGTTGAACAGTAAATCCCAGTTTTGAAATTTTTATATACTTATAGTGAGAATTGTCATCTTTATATTGGTTATAGTATAAGTAGTCATATATTGGAAAACTAGAAGTCGGATAACTTTTAACACTAACATTTTTAAACAGCATATTCCAAGAAACTCTTAATTTTATCACGTTAACAAATATTAAAGCTTACTCTATAAAGAGCCTTTAACACCAATTTGATGGTTATCTCCTCAATAAAGCCTTCAGTCACAAAGCCGTACCAACTATAATAGTTATAGATTTACTAATTTATGTGTGCTTGAGGTGCGTGGGTGAAGATTTTTTTTATGTTTGTTACCTCAGAACTTTCGACTGGATAAACTGATTTTGATGATTATTTTTTTATTTGTAAGGTGGTGCTTCTAGTGTGGTCCCATTTTATTTTAGTCCAGTTATGACAGTGGGATCCATAAAAGAACCATATAAGACTTATTTTGAAGTCGGTTTTTTTTTGTAAAAAAAATACAGTCGAATTCAGTACCTCCTCGTTTTTGAAGTCGGTTAATAAATAAATACAAATTAATTAAATATTAATAATAAATTAGACATAAATACCAATTTGACGGTTATCATCTCAATAATCCTTCACTCACAAAGCGGTACCATCTATAATAGTTACAGAGTTACTAATTTATGTGTGCTTGAGGTGCGTGGGTGAAGATCTAATTAAACTGTCTACTGATAGTTACGATTTATGGTGGTTGCTTAGCTTTTTCTTGAGTTTAGAGACAACTTCTAGAAGCATCATAGTTGTATGTAAAATGTGATGTATGTAACCATCAAAATGATATGGTATATTTTTTAAATATAGTCAAGAAAGTTGGCCTTTTGTTTCATTATATCTATAAATTGTTTAACTCTAGTTTCTAATTCAATGTAAAAAAAATGGTAGGCATATCTAGTGATGAGGATTTTTTTCAAAGTCAAATCTAAAGCAGCTTATTTTTGTAGCTTTATGAATATAGCTAGATTTCTGTGAAATTGTTTACCTAAAGGAAGATAATCTAATCAAAACAATAACCATTGAAATTTTTAAATATGTAACAAGTAAATTACATAGTTTATAAACTTTAGATACTATATATTATGTCACAAATCTAGTTGTTAAGCTAAACTGTTCATACAAATAAGACTGTGTTCTGCTCAACAGTACGCGTTTCACTAACATAAGTGCAGCAAAACGAAGCCTCAAACACGTCTGAGCTTTGAGGTCTGATAATACAATTTGTGGACCCGCCGCGACGGCGTTCCTTACAATTAGCACGTGTGAAAAACTTTGTATTACATTATGAGTTTATGCTAATCTATGAAATGTAATTAGGCTGTTGATTGCGAATGGGGAAATGGTTTGTGGAAACATTGAAGTTCAGTGACTGCTTTGTAAGTTTTGTCGGAGATTTTTTTTTTTGCGTTAAATGCACACGACAAGGTTTTAAATAAGATGGAAAAGGAGGGCAGATTTTTATAACTGCGTAGTTTATTATTAAGTTAATAGTATTAATAGTTTTTAAAGTTTATGATAGTAGCTGTAAGATAAATAAATAAATGATAAATAAATGCGGACAACATCACATACATTGCTCTGAAACAAAGTAAGTAGCTAAAGCACTTGTGTTATGGAATTCAGAAACAACGAAGGTAGGTACCACAAACACCCAGACCCGAGGCAATGTAGAAAAGTTTGTTTCTACATTGACTCGTCCGGGGATCGAACCCGGGACCTCAGAGCTAGCGACATCTTGAAACCGGTGCGTACGCCACTCGACCACGGAGGTCGTCAAAGATGTTTTCTTTACCTTACCAAAGTCATAAAAAGAATCTTAGTTTAATTCATGTAGGCTTCCTTTTAAGCACCATCAGAGTGTGAAAGTCACGTTAAAGTTGTAAGTATATAAACGGCGCTTATTTTCCTTAATCGCTATGGCAAGTAATCGTTATAAAAATTAAGCCATTAAATTAATAACATAATGAAAGCAAAATTACAATTCACATCAGAGCTTCATTCGTCGTGTTTTTAACACAGAAGCACGTAGGTGGCAGCCAATTATCAACCGCTTCCATTCACGTAACCGTTTGCATTACAATTAGTCCACATTATGTGTAAATGCACATTTCATATCGCACGGGAACTGAATACGTAATCAAGAGGACGTGTGCTCAATAGTGTGGAAGAGCCCCAGTTTTGATGTTAGTTATCTGTTTGAATTACAGTTTGGTGATTTGGTGAATGGACTGTGAAAGTTAAATATGAATTAATTTTGATTTAGGCCCCGTAAAGCGATTTTGTGCCACAGACAATTTAGCTAAATACCTCATCATTTAACATAGTCATCTAATCACAAAGAATGGGCCGAATAAAAATTAATACTATTTTTATACAAGTTCCTATGTGACTCTTAGAATAAAAATAGGGCCAAATAAATTCATTAAATAATTTGCTTCATTTGATATCACAAACATTTTATCCATTATAAGTACCTACTCATACAATGTATGAAAAAGCATCCTTACGTATCATAAATGGTGCTCATACAATCTAATTACATTGAAATCCTAATCTCAAGTACTGGTCTCATTTCTAAAGTAAGAAAAATAAAAATATATCAACAAGACGCACTTATCTGGCGTAAGGTCACGGATTTCATTAACTGTATCAATAGGACCTCTTGGGGATGGACCCTCGCTTTATACTCGGGAATCAACCACCAGTGTATATTGGCCTTTAGATTTATCATATATTACTTGGTTCTATCTAGATGTTTTTGTTTCTAAGGGCTGATTTTTCCAACGCCAGATAATTTTATCAGAGGAATAATTTAGAATTTTTGACAGGTCTTCAATACAAAATCTGTCAAACACGAATTTTATCTCTCGAATAAAAATTATCTGGCGTTGGAGAAATCGGCCTTAAGAATATTTACTGTCACAACTCTTGATGGCGAACATTTTCTAAAATAACTAAAGATTACAAAAATAAATTCCAATAATCGTTTACTAAGGTTATTTGGGTATCTCGTTGTTTTAACCATCAATATAGAAAAGTAAAATCATTGCACTGTAGTAGATAATTTTGGTACAATATTATCAAATATCGAAATCTATTTGGAACAAATATAACCAACAAAATAAGGAAACAACAGTGCCAAAAATACTTAAAGAAAACAAAAAGACTAAAAATAAATAATAAAAATAAACAAACAAATAAATGACGTCTGATTTCAAAGTAAAACGGTTCCAATTACATTGGCTGATCCGACCCACCGTCGCCATTGTCAAACGTCCAAGGGTTTATCAATACGTAAATAAATTGACCCTTCCGCTGCTCCCGTGTTGACGGACATTTGCTCTTTTCGGCCTTCATTTTATTCTGTTTAAATAAAACTGGATTTAGAACAGTCTCACTATGAAACGTTAGTGATGAGAATATTTGCTTTAAGTATTGGTTAATGATGACGATTGCGTATTACTTTAGGGTTGGATAAATTCCAGTACAAATGGTGCCTAATATATTTTTAGCTGTAATGTTACGTAGTGGGCTGGTTCAAGGACTTGGAAGAAGCTTTTGCCCAACAGTGGGACAACATAATATATGCTAACCAAAAAAAAGTTTCGTGAATATACAATCTAATAAATATTTTTACGGATTTCTGTCTACAAAAACGACACCTGAAAAAAAATCCTGATTGATCCTTAATGTTACCTACATAGCAAAGTCGTGGAAATTCGACACATAGCAAAATCAGCTTATCCCTTATTGCATATAATTGGCACGTGGCCCTAGCACCCTCGGGGGCGCGATGTGACCAATCAGCGCACGGCGACACGTGTCATTTCGCACCCCTTTTGCGCATATTCCTTTGATTTATTAGGTGCAGACGAGCGGCTTTTTTTGAGCGGTTTTATCTACTAAAGTAAAATTATTTAGGCTTAAGTTTATTTCCTTAATTCGAATGTTGATTTGTTTACCTAAATTAAATAGGGGTTCAAAAAACTTATGCATATATTAATTCCTAAATGCAGATTTTGTACCAAATGTTATCGTTTATGTCAGTTTACATTAAAAGTAGTGTACCTACCTACTCGACAAAATATTTTGTCAGAAAACTGTCACTGCAAAAAGTTGGTATGTGGAAGATATTTAGAACCTTATAAAGTCCCAAGAAAGCTATAACTGTCAAGTAGAAAATAATTTCCAGTATCCATTGCCATTAAATTTTTATTAGGCGCTAGTTTACTATTTCTAGCGGAGCGTTTAAAACGCCGCGTTTCACCCGCCCGTATGTACTCCCCAATAAATCCCGTGGGATGCGACACCGACACATTGCATGTGACGGATTAACATTATCATTTGACACTGCATTTATTTAACTGTAGCTATACAGTAGTGACTGTTAGTGTTTATTTGTTTACGCAAAGGATTATGTTATGGAAAACTTGTTCTATGTTAGTGATATGTTAGAAAAGGTATGTGCGATCTAATACGATGTAGCTCTATGTTTTTATTCCAATACGAATTAATATCACGGAAAAAATATGGTTACAATGAGTATTTAGATTAAGGTACCAGGATGAAAATAAAATCAAATACATATACATACGTGTACATATAGTATGTATGCCTGATTTAAAATTAACTGATTCCTAAAAAAAATACTTAAATTTCCATGTTCATATCATTTTGTATATGGGTGATATAATATAAGTCTACTCGAATAATCCAAAAAGTCGCATTTGTTTACCCAGGTGATATCCCTCAGGTGAACAAAGTGGAATATACCATATTTTAGAAGTAGTTTCATTTTAGTAAATTTGGCATCTGAACCAAAATAATTTCACTACAAATACTTAACATTAATTATAGACAACAATTGTCTAGTAAGCTCGGTACTAGTACTAAAATCAAGTAGGTAGTATAATGTTATGTAAAATCAAACATAAACCTACTTAACCCGTTTCCGAACATGTAATATCAATTCAAGTATCCGGCAAACCTTTCCGAGCACTTGAACACTACAATACAGACATACCTGACAGACATACGAACATACAAACAGCAAACACTAATTGCGTTTGTATTACTCAAAGCATCGTTAGACATGCTCGGAGTATTACAAACGAAGCAATAAGGGTCAAACATCATCAATTTGGACCGAACAATTGAATAGACAATCATAAACGCTACTCAAAGGTACAAAACAATTTAAAATTTATTAGAACACAAAAGATCAATTAAATCTAGTACAAGAACAAACAAAAACTAAAATTAAATCTTATATAGATAAATAAAACTAACACGCGTCAAAATACTCATCGTCATCCCTGTCATACAACATCATACATACATAAATAGTTGGTAATTGGAAACATCGGTGTGAGTCTTCATAATTCATTTATTAAAGTAAAGTATTGAACAAATCTAGAAATGAATTTTTAACAATAGATACATGAACTGAAAAATAAGATTTAAGTCGTACATCTCAAACTGCGTAAAATCTTTTTCGTAAATGTAAAAAAATATTACTTAAACAGAACCGATAGCTAGGAATGAAGGCAGTTTTTTGAAAGTTTGGTTTTGTTCAAATTATACTACGTTGACAATATGATGGGCTTTGAGACGCACCGAAAAACACTAAGGCGAATTTTCCTGATATGTTGTTACAACAAGCTTTATGTTTATACCTAATAAACACAAGCGTAAACATACCTTTGTAACAAAACCATCAAATTATTATCATTTAAATGTCACCAGTTTCAATTATTCTATCAAACAAAAAGTCGACGCATAGAATAATGAGCTAAAACTACTAACAATGCCGACCACAAAATTAACGAAAACCATAAAATGCAAAACTAAATTTAAAGTTAACAACTAAAATATAGCATAAAATGTGGAATGGACGGACACTGCCGATTCGAGAAACCTTAAAATGTACGCGCGGAGTTGTTCAGAATTATTTTGTACAAATGTAGGACATTTTCAGTTAAAATTAATTCTGGCTAACCGACGGTTTCATTTTGGGAAATTGTATTGAAACCTAATTTAAGCGCATTTAGTTAAATACAAAATGAAGACAAATTTTAAAATGATTTTCATCTGATATTTTATGCTGGTGTAGTTACATGGGCTTAAAAGTCGAAAGTCAACCTAAGATTATTATAAGGTTAAGAAAGAAGAAATGGGTGGCCTTTGCCCTGCGGTGGGACGACCATCGCTGCAAAGTCCGGTGAAGCAGTCAAGGCATCAGAATATCTGCATACACGGCTGAAAACGACTATATTATTTACACACCAAGTTTTTTACAAACTGTTATTTACTATCAATGTTTAATTTTTATATGTTACTAATCATATATATAATGAATTCTCTTGCGCTACTGCAGACGTAAAATATAGTTCAGAGTACCAGACATAACTTCCAAACAATACAAATATCAACCGTCTGAACAGCAATTGGACAGGCACCCCTAAATATAAATCATATCGGGGACCGAAGCAATGCTGTTTAGATCACGATCCACGTACGTACGAGCGATTTCACGAGCCGCTGCGCACGAGTTGACGAACACAAATCATTCATGAAATATTGAACTTTGCATTTCTGAACGAATATTTGTGTAGCCTTTTTGAAAATGGTTTTATTTGTAAGGGGTAAAGACTTGTAATAATTTGAAGATAGTAAAGGTAATACAATCTTTTTTAGCTATCACAGAATTGGTTTAGCTTAGGGAGTTTACGGACTTTATTGTTAAAGGAACATTTAGTTGAAAAACGTCCTGAATTCCTGTGGTACAGTACAGATACATTTGTTTCTATAAAAATAAGAAAAATATAAGACATTTTTTTTTAAACTTGTAGTTTGATCCCAACACTAGTCAAAAACTAAATACAATTGTCTAAATCAGTGTACCCAAGTCAGGAGTCAGCGGAGAGTGAAAACGAAGACACCCGGGTGCCCGGGTGGACCGGTTCCCATCGCATCCGGGTGAAGCCGCCCGGGTAATTGTGACTCGGCAGAGCGGAGAAAAATTAACGGGCATTATCATATTCAAAGTGGAAGGCTTAATTTAATTGAATGTATAGAAGTTTTGGAACTGTTTATTTTTGGTGATTAAAGCGCGTGTGTATGAACATTTTGTGCAGGAGTTTTTTGAAGTTTCTCTACATGTTTGATTGATAATAATATGTTCCGTATTTGAAACGTTGTTTTTTAACTAAAAAAGAAACGTGTGATCGTCACTCATATTCACACATTTAAAATAAATAAGTTATAATCCAGTTTCTTTAAGAAATTTTTTTATTATTTATTATGCGAACTTCTTTCCTCATCTTAACATTTAGTTAAAGAATAAGATATTTTTTATATTTTTCCTATTCTAAACGTAAATAATAGTAAATAGTGTGAAAAAAATTTGAATATCATGTACATCAAAATAATTCTTTCACATTCTGTTACACATTGTGAACTTATTTGGTGTTATCCATAACCTACTTCACTGAAAACACTGCCTACAAATAAAAGCACAACTTTAGAAACTATTAATATTGTACGTAACCCTAAAACATTAGTGTTATACTAGCTTCAATTAGCCGGTTTAAAATCTTTGTGGTACAATTATCGCACGTAGTGACGTCACGCGTCCTCCCGGCTGGTTGCGTGTGCGCTGACGCTGCAAATTTGATCGCGCGGTTTCGGCTTAACGGGTACGTTTAGTTATTGTTATACAGGATGCGTGGAAATTAGTGTTGTTGTCCTTTTTTGTGTGGTAATTAGTTTGGGTTTTGATGTTAGTTTTTTTTTAGTTGGTTTTGTTGTGTTTGTAAATTGTGTTGTGATGTATGGTCTTCAGGAAGACTTTAATTAGTAACTGTTGATATCTAACATTGTTTGGGAAGTAGGTATCTAGCTATTAGATTTTAAATTTATCTTTTCCAAGCAAGCAAGCAAATTATAATATGATAGGCAGATGCTGAAAACTTTTTATAAACATTTTACCGAATGTCTGTCAGTCAAAATTGATATTATCTATTTATGACTTTTAATTACATCGATCCTTAACACTTTACAAACACTATCAGTCACGATCAACAAAAAAACAACCGACAAAGCAATGGTATTTCGACGCCCCCTGTATAAGCCGCGGCGGTTCGCTGCGATTCGCGGCCAAAGAACCGTGAAATTGGTTTATTCGCTCGATCCGATGAATAATTAATATTGTAACGTACGTCTAGCCTACGAGGCCCTAGATTGAACGCGATCGCATCTGCATATATAAACCCTGTGGGAAACTCAACACACCATAGGAGGTAATAAAATGGGATCTCTTTGGTTTTTTAAGACAATATTTCAGCATCACCCTGTAGCCGAAGAAGCACAGAAACATGCAACTCACGCAAGTTTTCGCTTTATAGTTTCATGGTGTACTGTTTTCACAAATTTTGTAGCAAATTTAGGAATTATTAACATAAAATTAATAACGTTAAACATGAAAAAAGAATGACCTATTTTCGAGGTGTAAATCAGTCAATCAAAAACTAATAACAGGTCTCATAATTTGACTTGTAAAACAAGATACATATTTTTTTAAATATATATGATAAGTAACACTCAATTATTAGGTAGCCTAAAATAAATAGTTCCCTACGTAAACAAAATAAAAGTTTGATTTAAAATACACACTTTTCTACCTCAAAGGTCAACCATTCCTTACAAGAGGTCCCAACTCCCAAGCATTGATCGGCCTTCCAATTTCAGTACAGTTACAATAGTGCAGGTATACATAAGTGAGTGTAATTCAGTAGTGGGCAGCCTCCGCAGCCTCCGCTCAGATTAATGACACAATATGTCACCCGGCTACCTCGTATTATAGAGTTAATCTACCTTCGGCAAGGATTAATGTATCAGACGCTGCTAAATTAGTGTCCCTTAATTGTTAATATCGGGAAAAATTGACAGGATATGTTCTGAATCGATTTCGTAGATTTGTCAGTGTAATGAGCGTTATTTTTAGGATTCCGTAGCCAAATGGCAAAAACGGAACCCTTATAGATTCGTCATGTCTGTCTGTCTGTCCGTCCGTATGTCACAGCCACGTTTTACCGAAACTATAAAAACTATACTGTTGAAACTTGGTAAGAAGATGTATTTTGAGAACCGCACTAAGATTGTCACCCGATTGTCAGCCTGTTAATATATAAAAACTTTATCTAACTTATCTACGTCTCTATAGAAAACAATATGAAACAAAGTGCTACTAAACAAAATAAAAAACATATTGCAAGGAAAACTGAAGACAACGAAACAAATTTATAGAACCCAATAGATGCTATCAAAGTTTATAACACAGTAATCAGCAAAGGGCAACAGTCGAATATAACCGAACAACGAATTAATAAGTCGTCAAACAACACTCGTAGAGTAAGCGCCAAGTTTTCGCATTCGATGCCTCTGATTGGCTCTCTCTATATTTTAATTAACTTTTCGTTTCTTGTTCCCAGTTTCAAACTGTTATGGTCGGCTCTGTTGTGGTTAATTGATTAAACAATGTCGAGTTTAGAAATCTTCGATGGTATATTGGCCTTAATATCTTGAAAGGGTAGGAATAATAATCTTAACCAACAGTTATTTTTTACTTATTCATCAAAGAAGCTTTTTTAAGGTATCAGGGACAAAATATAAACTCGAATAACTATTTACTATTGCAAGAGGACCGCCAAAAAATATAAAGGCATAAAATGTAAGCCAAACATATACCAGTCAAAGTTAAAAACCGTAATAAATCACAGAAGCCAATCTTCTTTGGGACACGTCTATTCAAATCGTATTTTTCCGATTCAAAAATCTACAAAGAGCCTATGAAAGTCAACTACCCTCAACTAATACAGCTCGGGCGTGGTAAGGTGACAATATTATTCGAGCTAAAATTGGGGATCGCCGCATTTATTAAAGAGAAAACCAGCAACAAAGGGATGATATTGAATTGTAAGGAACGAAATCATGGATCACACACTTCATGGATGAGGTATTTATATAAACCTGTAATGAATTGTTCCAAGTAACCGTCTCCCGACTGCAAATATTTGACTTGTTTTTAATTTTTTAGTTCAATTTTTTTAATATTTTTTTGACATGGCAGGCGTGTTTTTTAATTTTTTTAATTATAAGTTTTTTATTTAATACCTTTTAGTGATAAATAATATTTTATAGAGCGCTACAACACAAAAACATGACAAAACACAAAAAAAAACGTTCGGAACCCTTTGCAGGCGATTTCGACCCACACTTGACCATTTTTTAATGTCCACATAGCCTATGTCACTCGGGATAACTCAAAGTTTCTAATGATACCACAAACATTGAAATCGGTCAAGCCTTTTAGAGGTTATGGTGGAATAAAGAAACTCACAAACATACATACATACATGAACCCTGAAAACATAACACTCCTTTTTGGGCAGTCGGGTAAAAAAGGTAAAAATATACAAAAAGTGTCATGCAGGAGGAGACTGTTTCCGCCCGGGATCGAACCGGGGACCTTGTGCGTGTGAAGCACACGTGATAACCGCTACACTACGGAAACGATGTTCTAAATTGCAAAATAACTGATCTTTTGCAACAGCACTTCCATAAGCGTTTTTTTTATTATTTTAAATCAAATTAATCGTCTACTTACAAATTAAATGAAAGTACTCGATAAATACCTAATAAGTACCTAACAATAAGTTGTATTTTCGTTTTTCGCCTCCAAAACCACACAGCGATATTTTCATCGTTCCACGTATAAGATCACGCCAGTTCCGAGGGTAGGGCGGGTGACACGCACAAAGAACCTCCAACTTCTTTCATTGTAGATTAAATTCTTTGATTCTCACTCACCTAGACACCTTCCACTGAAAGCTAGGCGAACACTTGCTTTAAAACGGTTTCAACAAATCATTTCGGAATTTGGATCACTGTGGTTAAAAGCAAATGCCATCAGGCAACAGAAGAAGAAAAATGGTGCATATTACTTACTACGTTTTATATTATTTTTGTTATTTCAATATACCAACAGAAACCACAAACTAAAGGTCGTCAATAGACCAAAGAAAATCTTTTAAAGACACTAGAAATCCAAAACTAGTTTAAAAAAAAGAGATCTGCGTACTGATTAATGAGAAAAATCTAATATCAGATATTTAATGTTTTCTCCACGGTAACGCAAAGCTTAAAATACTTATTCTCCCGTCGCTTTAACTGGATGCTTACCCTCATTAATATCTGATCTTCGTGGCGGCAGCTTAATCTCAGTGGCCCGTGGATTTAATACATATTTCATTTCGGTATTTCATGAGGCATTACTTTCATTCACGCCAGTTGTTTAACAAATACCTGTATATTACTATGAGACTTTGTAAAAAAACTGTATTGTTTAAATTCTTTTTATTTGACTTTAAAGAATAGATACTAATTCGAAATGATAATGTCACAAGAATGAGAGTAAAAGAGCTCTTTATAAAGGACCCTAACTAATTAAGTGATGTTGAACCTGTTGAACTTAGGTAGCAATAAACAAATTATATGTTCATGTGACTAAAAGAGTAATGAATTTGGTTGGCTCGAGAGGAAGAGGAAGACCGATAAAAAGGTGGATTGATTGCGTAAGAGATAATATGAATTAAAAATCAGTGAATGTATGACAGCCAATAGATTGGAATGGAGTGAAAAAATATGGTGCGCCGACCCCAATTAAATTGAAAAAAAGGCAGGAAGAAGAAGTAATAAATACATTTTATACCTAGAGTATATTCAAAATGCTATAAAATATTTTTAGTATGTGTTTTTCAAATATCAAACACCAGTAAATAAACAAACAATTATCCCACATATAATCACAGTTCACATCGAACCCCTTCATAATCCAAACAAAACAGCGAACATCGTCCATTTAACAAAACTTTGTAAAGTTTATCATCGGTAGTGTTAATTCACGGGGCTGTCCCGAGGTCGTAAACACAATTGTAGCGACTTTAAATCAAACAGTTCGCGAGACATTACGCACACGTGCTACTGCTCGTCGGAGAAGGGATCTAGCTTCATTTGTTTATCCGATACGGGAAGATGAACGTAGGTATGTCTGGTAGAAGTCTCCAGAAAGACTTGAAACCAGTTTATGTTAAAAAAAAAAAAATAAAGAGATATATTTTGGGCACTAGCAACAGGTTTCAAAACGAAAAAGGTTTTATGCTTTTTCATGTCAACATAACGCATATTTAAAAGGACTTGATGTTTATGTGTTTGATAAAAGTAGGTAAAATAAATTTTTATAATAAAAGAACCCCGAAAATAGCCGTTTATATGATTATATAATATTAAACATCCAGTACTACAAACGTTGCACAAGGATGTCCAAATACCGAAACCGAATAATACCAGTATTCTGTTTTGCGTTGCTCACTTGACACATTCTGCGTATAAAGAGGTTTAATAATGAACTCGCAGCGGATATATCTCGGTACCCAAAATATGCACGTGAGTAAAGCATTGCGGCAGTCATAAACAAACGAACGTCAAAACAACGGAACTGCGCACCAAGAATAATGAAAGTACAAGTGAATGGACACGCAAGTGTTGTAATTATCCGTGAACTTTGTTGTTCCTCTTAATTTATCGTCGCCGTATCATACCCCTTGGATGCTGCGAACTTTTGCAGAGATGCTAAACAGATACACGGCTAACTTTCGCTTTGTTTTGTCTCAAATTATATGGTACAAACGTATTGTTGAAGTTTCGACTAATGTGTGGTTTGAGAGCTAGATAAAATACGCTTTGGAATTTTGGTTCGGTTTGCCTGGTTTAGAACTGTGTACTTTACTTTGCCTTTAAATAAATAAAGAATATAAAAAAGGTTTTTTTTTTATTATTTATAGTATTGTTTTTGTTAGTAATTTATGTTATTACACCCTTAGGAAAATCTCTGACTGAATCCTCTAATTTTGAACTTGAGTTTAGTTCATATTATTGCCAGAACCTCACAAAATATTTTCAAGCTATAAATTCTATCATTACACCCCAATGATAATATACAAACTCAAGCAAAAACATCCGTAAATTTTTCCTTGCTCCTAAATCGGTATATAAGGTAAGCGAGCATCGTGTCGGTCGCAAATCGTGCTCAATGTAGCATGCCAAACGTGTAGGCGTCACGCCTCCTATTTGATGTCGCCCGCAATGGATAGTGCCCTACGGCTAATTACGAGCATGACTACTGGTAGGGAGCCTATATTGTTATGAAACTGTTGTTTTGAAAAAGGGGGAATGTTAATGGGACCTTTTTGCTGACTTTTTTTCTAGTTTCATGCCTTTTTTATTTTGATTCTGGCTACATAAGTATGGTTATCTTATCTGCTTATCTAGCAATTAAATCAGACTGTTAAAATATATATGATGTACTATTACAATCCTAGCATGTTGCCCGTTCGAACATACAGCTCAGGACAATCTGATCTAAGATTTTACAAAAATTAAGGCGCCTTTTTCCATATTTATGTTCTCACAAAAGAATACGTATTATTTTATAGTTTTGTTCAATCTAACAATATTTTATGACATACAATATTTTCACTGCTTATTTGCGTTAAAGTCGACACGGAGCAAAGACAAACAAGCCCTCACTATGATCGGAAACATGACAAAATCACAAACTGAGTATACCGGCAATTGAACTCTTAAATCCAAGGTCATAAAAGTCATTTTTCATTGACCTGACTCCAAAAAACATATTGTTTTCAGGATGACGTACAAAGTTAAGTTTACTATCCTTGTATATTTTATTACGATGTAATAAAGGTTGTTTTGGGTTGTTGATGTTTTCGGTGTATTGGTACTGAAAGCAGCGGGGTTCCGTATAAGCTGCACTGGACACCAATGGATTTATCGTTGGAGGTTAGACAAGAAAAGCAGCTTTGTCTTTGAGACAAACGGACGCCAGCCACTGGTGTCACGGAGGGGGCGATAACAAATAAATAAAGATATTGATTCTCACAAATAGTAAAATGTGTCATAAATCGGAAAAGATTCCTCTCGGAAAAAGAAAAATATTCGCCTCTCAAAAGAGAAAAAACAGCGTTAAAAAAGTATGCTTTTGTCGTCATCTGCGAAAGTATGTAACAAGTATTATATTACAGGCTTTTTGATCGTCAATAACACCTACAAATCAAGAATGAGATACTCTAGAATTATTAAATTGGTCATGCAAGGCTCAAGCTAGGAAAAAAAATACCCAGATTGTAATATGCATATGAAATAAATAAAAGAGGAGTGTCAGCCCAAATAAGGATATAAGGCAAAACCCTAAATAATTGGGAATAAGGAAGAAAAATAATGAGCATACGAGATTTCTGAGAACATCATTATTTCAAAAGCTGAACATGTAGACACCTACAGGGCACACAACCTTCGACAAACCTTTTGCTACCCGCAATTAACCTTTTACAGCCAATAATAAACAAATAAGGACCTCTACCGTAGGTCATGGAAATAACAAAAAGGAAAGGTCAATAAAGTCCCTTATCAACTAAAGCGTGTTATTTAATAACTAAAATCAATAACATAGTTTGGACAGACACAAACACGATTACAAAGGGCCGACAATCAAAGGGAACTGGGCATTGTCGAGTTGGCAATAATAACATTATTATGAATTACCAATGCAAATAAATGGACTAAAGGTTGGTCGCATAGATTTTAATATTTGGTCAGTGCTGGCAAATGGTATGAATTGTTTTCAACTAATTAAAACCATTTGCCATTTTATCATTTACATTTTTATTCCGAACATGAGGCTTAAGTAGCTATCGCTTTTTGCTGAAAAACTGCTTTAACTTAGACTGCTTTATATTGAAATAAAAATTTGTAATAGAGTCTAAGAATATATCTTTCTGAGATAAAATGTACGAGTTTTAAAATTAATAAGGTAAATTATCGTCACTATCAAAAAAATAATAAAACAAAATCCATTTCCTTTTCTTGTTTCAACGCAAAAGGCAATCTCACAAAAATAATATTCGCGTAAATCGTCCCGTCTGCATCTTAGTCTATGTATTTATACGTCACAGGAGCGAAACGGGCAGTTGGGCGGCCGTGTCCGGCCGTGATTGCCTGTGTGCTCATCCAATAAGACTGGGCCCTTCACGGCTTATCACTCCCGCTACCAGACACCCTTCTGTCAATATTTGACTTGCTTACTGTATTCAAGATTAAGTTTGTAATGAATGGCCCAACTTGTAACGATTTCGTAGTTTCCAAATTCCAAAGCTGTTGGTTTTTATGAAGGTCGTATTTCGCACTCATAAATATTAATTAAAGACTTGATCAAGTTTTAGTGCAAGACTTTAGGGACTATCGAAAGTTTGGTGTTTATTTATTGTAGTCATAGTTCTGTGTACTTAGCGAAGTTTGTTTGAATGGGTTTAATTTAACACCTCATCTATAAAATACATTCAAGACAAATATGTAAGGGACTAGCTAAATAATTTTAAGATAAACTTTCATTAGCATGCAAGCTCTAAGAAAATTCTCTTACTGTGTGGTTTCATTAACAAATCAAGGCATCTAGTTAAGCTAGTCTTCAGAATCACGAACTGCCACCAGTCCTGTTTACCTTGGCTTCAGAGTTTCGGAGGCAGAAGTTGACAACACAAGTTTTTCCTAATGAAGTCACTTGGCAGTGTTGTTTCGGCATTGCTGCAATTTTTGGTTTCGCGTACGACGTGACTTGGATGGAAGATACGTAAATATGCTGTAGTTGCCTTGTGTCAGCTTGGTTTTGGTGTAAATAGTACGTTGTCTCTTGTATTATAACTAAATAGAATATATTTGTTGTATCTACAAGGCCCTCGTATTATTTGTGACAAACTATAGTTATTGTAGGTAAACCAGAAAAGCTTACCGGAATAACTTTTCTTTTACTAATGCAACATGCTCAGAAACTTAGCAAAACTTCTTTACAAATCACTGTAACCCCTAGACGGTATACTTTTGCATCAGTTGTAGATAACCAATAGCCAACATGTATGAAATGCAGCGCAACTTTTAAAACACTAAACTCTACCCAAATCAAACACCATACAAAGCTATTAAAACAGTAATAAGAAGGAAAGCAATATCGACTTCATCTTCTCGAACAATCTAGACGGGATCCCGTTACGTTGACATGTAAACACAAAGTTTTAGAAACGATTCTCATCTATCGTCGCGCCCAGGGGCTCATTGAGTTCCTTCGCAACTTTCTCCAAGTGTAATCAAAGGATAAAACCTTCTGTAGCCAGAGTCAAGTGGCTGCATAAAGGGGAAAATTCACTTACTCCTATAGCGGACGCAGCTCCAAACATTGGGATGAAGTTGTGGACTCTCGATATGGACGTGGCTTTCGCTGAAGTCAAACGTCTAGGATGAATATGGTATCATTTGATCCGTTTTACCAGTTTTACACGTAAATGTTAATACGGTTTCATTGTTACACCATTGTACTATGCCTTTTTTGTATTCAGCCCGTGCCACATACCTAACTTTCAAGAATGTATGTAGACACACAGTTGATAAACAACAGGAATATTTTTTATAAGTCTTGTAATAAAATATTTAACAATGATATCTTGTCCAAAAAGTGCCAACCTGTCATTCGAAAAATTATAACTTCCGTCTATGTCCGAATGCACTCAATTCTTATCACTTTAGTATCAAATACACAGCAGATAACAAGAATACAGTCCTTTATATAAAGCCATAGTTGGTTCAGCGAGCGAATTTGCATAGGAATGGCTGATTACAGAGTCATACCATAGGCAGTAGCTTGGACCTAGCTGTACTCAGGTACGCCCGAATGGGTTTCAGACAACTAGATTTTAAACTTGCCGAGAATGTCCTGCTTTATATACGATGTAATGTGTTTAGGGGTTAGCCGTAAATATGAATATATTTTGCAACTGTTTGCAATGGTATTTACATCCTGCCTTTTAGCAGGGTGACCATTTCAATTTTTTGTTTAAATTTTTGTTAATACCTACTCTTACCGTTTAATTTTAGTAAAATAAAATTAAAATATTGCCTGTAACATTAATAAAACATAGATCTTCAAGTGAATATTTTTTATTAAACTGTATCCAATATAATATACGAGATGATATGATATTGATATCATACAAAAATATTGATGACAAAACAGAGTTCAATTTTGCTCAAACGAAAATATGTTTCGTTTTTTTAAATAAAAGTAAAAAATATCATTAAAGACTATCAGATAAAGACCATATTAAAGCGTGGAACAAGAAGAACATAATTATGGTATTGTAAATAAAATTATTCAAGTTTTACATGTCAAACTACAATGCGGCCCGTCCCACTGCCTATGAGAAGACCATTGGTGAAGCTACAGACAATAGCTAGAGTAGGTACAATAAACGTACGCACAATGCCATTAAAACAGAAAATATTAAAAAACCGTCATTTGTTTAATACGGATTTGCCAACGACCGGACCAGGCATTGTTAAATCTACTTAATTAAAATATTACGTGTAAATACAGTCTATTAATTAATTAATTATGATTAACTTTTCCCAGTACTCAAAGTTTCTTTTCATGCAGGAAAGGTAAAATAATTGATTTACTTGTGACTTTTGATTTAAATTTATATCAATAAAAAATGAGAGGAATGGTCCCATTTTAAATTTAAATATCAACCCAAAGGCTGGCTTCTACCTAGGTCAGCGAATAAGCATTGCCATACAACGTGGCAATGCTGCCAGCCTTTTGGGCACACTCCCTGTCGACAGCGATGTGGATGAATTTTTTGATGCCTTGTTTTAGTTCTTAGTTTTATTTAGTTTATAATTCTTCTTATTTCTTGTGTAGGCTTAGTTTTTATATTATTGTAAATATATAAAAACTAAGCCTATAGTTTAATTTCATCAATAAATAATAAAATTGTGTAATATTCAAATATCAACTTAAAATCGGCGATATCTAGGAAAAAAAATATTTATGAATAATTATATCTTACGCTAAAAGTTTCTTTTTATGCAGGAAAGGAAAAATAATTGCTTTACTTATGACTTGTTTCAGGTATCATTGCTCAATTTTTTCTTTACCTTAAATACCTTTACACAAATCGCTCACACTATTTCAGATAGAAAATAAAGTTAACCATTTAAAATATTTTTTAAACTTTATACAAATAATATAAACGAGTGAATCGCACCGGCCGTGGTCACCGGAACACCGGTCCCGGTGACCGCAGCCGGTGCAATTTGACCAAAACCCACGGAACAAAGTATTTACAAAATAAAAGGTACCTACTTTTTACCTCTTTGGTGTTTTTAACCTATCGAATGTTTATCAGACGCCCTTTTAAAAAATGTGTTTAGTTGCTTTTAATTTGGATTTTTTCTTCAATTAATAGGTATCAATAAAAATGTTAGCAAGTAAAAGTACGGTTAGTATAATGTTCATATGATTTTATTCTATCCGATTCTGAGAAACATGAACGATCATTTCATTTTCCTGGTTGATACATATATTATTATCAATTAATTATACATCAATATAAGACAAGGCATGTTACTTTGTATGCATAGAATTAATGATGTCGCAAATTCTTCCTCTTGCTTTGTATTAATTATGTTTCAAGAACATACTCTCTTTAAATTAATTGTCTCCACAAACAGTACAATACATCCAATTCAGAGATTTCAAGTCATTTATTCAATTTACCTCATCGACTGTCTGAAATAATCTTACCTACAACAAACGTCTCTAAAAAACAAAGTTCTTCAAAACCACGAACAAAACAAAAAACAAGATCGAAGGAATAAGTTCTTTAATTCTTTTCTAAGTAATAACTAAACTTGTAAGCAGCGGAAGGTAAACCTAGCCTGTGTAAGGTAAATGCGTTCATTTGCATCGGGAAAAGTTTTTCACGGTAACTTGAACTTTAATTAAAAACAGAATTAAGTATATAGGATCAAGCTGATATTTACAATCGAGGCCAAAAGTTTTGGCACAGTAACATTTTAAATAACAAAATTAATAATATAACATTTGTAAAATATAAAATCAGTGTTATATCATTTTAGGTTGGAACACAAAGTCATATTTATGTCAAACATAAGGTTTATCGTAAGTCCACCTTACAAGATTAATGGATCTTTAAGTAAAATAAAATAATTTTAACAAACAAAACATTCGCGAAAATAAGTACTAAACCATTAATAACATAATTTGGGAGTTAATTCAAAATTGAACACTTTGTTTAGAATTTAAAAATATTTTTTTGTTTTCTTTTCTCAAAACTAAAATGGCCGCCAAGTAAGACTGTCAGGCAGTGTACAGTACACTCGTGTGTGTATCAAGGTCCTAGGAGGCGCGTTTTATCAGCCGCGACCAGCCGCCCCAGCGGGACGCGCTCGCAGCTAGAACGGAGAACTAATCATTTGTGTTGCTTCATTTATATGTTGCTCATTATTTCTACAACTTCTTAGTCGAGTTTAAATGAACAAATTAAATAAATAAAACTCTTTGTATTACTGTCTGTTGTATCCATCACGAGAACCAAGGTTTCTAGTCAAATAGTCGAGTCTTAAAACAACAGACACGAAATATTACAATTCATTTGTTTTCTATATATAGGTACCTACATTTTGTAATGTAAAAACTTTGCACAATATAGCTTACTTGAAAAGCACTAAATATTGATGTAGAAGATTGCGTACCCACTAAAAATGCACAAAAACTATTACTGCCTATAAAAATAGCAATAAAGGTACCTTTACAGCCACTTTTTCTGCAAATTACATTTTCTATTATGTCCTTAGGCTAACCTTTTATGCCCCTTAGCTTGGTCGGGCATTTGGGTCATCTATCGTTGTTAGGTGCTACCTAAGATGGATGACACTACCAGCTAGGCGTATCGAAGCCTAGCTTACATACCAACATAAACTAGACATACATTTAGGTCAGCTTTGGAAAGCATTAGCTAGTCTCATGTTACTGTTTGGAGAAGGTAAGTAAAGGAAAATAGACCAAAGTTTTCTGATATCGGGTCAGATTTTAAATCAGTATGTACGAATAATAGCACCAATAATAATCGACGTGGTATAAACCCCTAATAAGTATTGATTATAAAAGATAGCAATGGTACTATTTTAAATTTATTTCGTAAATTACATCCTCCAAATTATAATCATACTTTATGTCCCAAGACATAATATGACAAGTATCTATTACACTATTTCATTTCAGACAGTTTTCAACAAAGTTTGGTAAGTGTTACCTGATAATAGCGAAGTTTAATGGCCGACGTGTTTATCACTGGCCCGGGCTAACGGGGCTAAACCACCCTTCAAACATTTTATGACCTCCTCACGTACGCGAAAAAAACTACCATCAGCTCCTGACAAAATTACATCTCACTTCAAATAGTGATCATAAAATTTACGCCAATTTAGATTCCCTTTAGTCGGAGAAAGTCGTTTTTACAAAACGTTGTCGTATAATATGTCGGTAAAACGTGTGTTTTACGAGGCTAGACAAACCCCTCTGTTGTCTGTGTGTCTGCGTGTCTGTCACAAGATTGTTTGCGTGCTGCAGATGAGATGCTAGATGGAACAGACCCTCCCTTATACGGAGCTTACAGCTAACTGGGCTATTCCACGGAATTGAGTTTTTCCGCTTTCAAAAAACTACATTTGTGATTTCATACGCCTTTATAGCCTTTATTATTATTGTGATAGAGATATCGCGGTTACCTCGATTTAAATTCCCATATGTGGCTCGCAAAATAATTATGGCATCGTTTCAGTTAATATGTATTTTCATTGCTGTCATTATTTTTAAATGTAATCATTTTACAGTACTATTTAATTGAACTATTTTAGTAAGTACAAATGCTGTGCAGCACTGAATATAATTATGTGACGCAAAAAAACAAAAAAAAACTTTATATAAATGTAAGTATTTTTAAAACAAAAGAACGCCAATTTCGAAGCAGCCTATTTTTATCTAGACCCTAGGGCCACTTAAACCAAGATATCTGTTAAAGAGTTTTACGTTTTATCGTAACTATCTATCGCTCACAATAACTAGTCCATCCAATTCCCTCTACATGATTTACATTCTAAACCGGTATAAGTGACTACAGTCATTCCCATCGCATCCCGTCCCGGCAATCCCATCAGGCTGCGAACGACAAACAGCTGATACTATTTCATGAAAAACGAAACTTGGACCAATCCCGCAGAAAGCGACGCAGGCCAGGCCACACGCGTCGTCAATCAGAAACGTCGTAATCCGGCAATAGAACGAAAACAATTGCCACACACACACCTACCCGACCAAATTACATTTCCAATTCATGAAGGCAGTTATCCAACTTTTTCCCTTTCTTCATCCCTTGCCCTCGAACCCACCCCACAGTTTTCACCTCGCGATCTTTTTCTATGAATATTTTTTCAGAGAAGCTTGTTGACTTAATTTTATATCGGTATCCTTCTTTTTTAATGTGGGGGCTAAACCGATAAAAGTGTTTGTTCTGCGAATTGTTCGG
Organism: Autographa pulchrina; assembly: GCA_905475315.1. Taxonomy (NCBI): domain Eukaryota; kingdom Metazoa; phylum Arthropoda; class Insecta; order Lepidoptera; family Noctuidae; genus Autographa; species Autographa pulchrina. The sequence continues at coordinate 10,682,715 of FR997771.1, read as the reverse complement.
GGATTAAAAGGAATTGGTACATCGCGGTAACGTGTGTATATTTAGGAGTGTTCCTGTTCCTCGTGCTAATGTTGGTGCAGTTACTGCTAATATACCCTCTTGGTTATCTTTACCACCTTTGATATCCTGACAGACTTTTCAATTGCCATCTTACCAATCAAGAGACAAATTCACTCATAATGTAAACTACGTTACACAGATAAAAGATTATTTAATACAATACAGAATTCTTTAACAGAAAGTATTCTAAAAGCTCCAATATTCCCAATACAAAATTTATTAATTAAGCCAAAATATGTCTAAAGCAAGTTAAGCGCATCAATTATGATCCCGTCTCGTTAAGTGCAAGTTAAGCTGAAGCCAATAGGATCGGTTAATAGCCAAACTTTTGGACGCAAGAGCTTTGACAAACGACGCCTGGATAACTAACTTTGTTGTATATTGTTTTATTCTCGTTTTATAGTAATTTTAGCTAATTAACTAGAAGTTCTAAAAGTGTGGTTTGCAGTTTTTGGAATTTTGGAACTATGATCGAAAATTAATTAGTATGTGTCAAGACAAAAAACAAAAAACTGGAAATAATTGAAACGACATAAAAAGTAATAGAAATCTTAATAAGTTATGGTGTGCTGCCTAGTTGTTATCGCATCTCAATTTGAGAAACAATTTATGTAATATTTATAGTTAGTAATTTTTAAAACAAGTGAACATCTACATTTGACGACTTCTGTGGTCGAGTGGCGTACGCACCGGTTTCAAGGTGTCGCTAGCTCTGAGGTCCCGGGTTCGATCCCCGGACGGATCAATGTAGAAAATCACTTTTCTACATCGTCTCGGGTCTGGGTGTTTGTGGTACCTTCGTTGTATGTGAATTCCATAACACAAGTGCTTTAGCAACTTACTTTGGGTTCAGAACAATGTATGTGATGTAGTCCGCATTTATTTATTTTATTTATTTATCTACATATCCTTGAACTACTACTTTTACACACATGTATGAGAATATGAGCTAGTAAACTATTTCAACGATCCAAACATTTGTCATACATTTTAGCAATTGGTTTAATAATTTACCAAAGAGAATACAGGGCGAAATATACATTAGAATTCATAATATTAGCAGAAAATTTCCACAAAGAAGTGGCTTCGAGTCATCATGTTTGTGTGAAGTAATGGTGGATCGTAACCCGTAGCACTCAATTCAAAGTAGGCACATTTCCCCCAAGAGACCCGTTATAAAATGCCTCGAATGAAAACCAAGAATTATCTTTTCTTTTTGTTGTTTAAAAGTTTTCTGTTCTAATATTATGGTAATGTTGAATAAAACTTTCTTTTTATTTAGATTTTTTTTCGAATATCATTTATGTTTCTAATGAAATTTGTTTAATAAATAGGTAAGTGTACTGGATCAGTTAACATTTTTGCGTTAGTAATTTTTTCGCGAAATATTCGTTGAAACTGGAAGAGATATATAGAGAGATAATAATACAATAATAAGACCAGAAGAAAAAATATTGAATTTAGCTTTTATAAAACACTAGTCTTTTTCATCTTGTCTCTGCCTTGTTCTCAAGGGGTCCACGCTATGTTTGTCTATAGCAAAATATAAAAATTAAAACTAATTAAAAAAGGAATCTGGTCGGCTCACAGGTATTGTCAAAGAATTTGGTAAAAATTTACATAAAAATAGAACATATAACCTCCTTCTTTTTTTACGCCAGTTAAAAATACTGGATGACTACCAAGCTTCTGAAATGTTATTTTCGTTAATATTATGCGCACCGACACTATATTATATCGATACATATTCGCGAAACGAGTGAGCCTTTCGAATTTTCCAACCAATTACGTCAGCCCTCGTTTGCTATGTAACCAGTGCACTTGAGATTTGCTACCGGTGCATACAGCGAGACTTATGCCTCAAAATTTAAGGAATTTAAAAAACCTACTTTTTCAGATCATGGTGTCAAAATTATACATTTGCAAGCTAGATTCAGAGTCCACGTACTAAAGTTCTCTCATGTTTTCATCCCCTGAAAAAGTTGAGCTATAGGTAATAAACTATCCCACGGGTATGGTTATAAGAAATTGAACAGATCATGCACAAATATAGCAAAATAATGTTGTAAAGATTCTATCCTTTAATTTTTAAAACCTATTTTTTTCTACTGTATGAAATGTAGATAAACTTATTGAGTATTATGTATTCAGTTTTTAGTTTTAATACTTTTTTAAAGTACGGGTAATGTCATAACTTTAACGTCTTACGTTAATATTAATGTCATCTGACTCTACAATGCACCGACATCATCAATTTGTTCGTCAAGCATGATGATTATTACGATATCGCCTTTCCTCATCCCCTTTCCACTTACTGAATGCAAAATAGTTTAAGTCAATGAACTTGATCATTTATAACTTCTAGAAGATACTGTCATTATATATCATTTAAACTTTTGACACATTGCGAATAAACAAAAATTGGAGAGACTATACAGTAAAATAATTGCATTTTTCGAACAAACGACTATTAGAACCTAATCTATAGTGTTTTTATCAACTTCATACTAATCCTTTCACCAATTAAAGTACCTTAAATAAAGAGTAGCAGGTCGCCATGTTTGAACAGCTCGTACGTAAGCCACTCTTGACATGTTACGTGCTGGACGAGTACCGAGTACTAGCTACTTACACAGATTATCGTCATAACTGACAGCCTACTACGAATTGCTCAGAAATATCGAAAATATATTTTTCGGAGTTTTTCTGAGAATATCGTCGAAAATTTACGAAGTATTTCTAGACTAGACTTTCTTTTCTAGACCAGGTTTAAAAAAAAACAATATTATAAAATAAAAAAGTTATACAAATTAATGAAAAAGTTTTTGATATATCATTTATACATCATTTTCACAAAAGCTGCATAGAATATATTTCTATGTGCGGAAGATTACATACCAAAATAATTAGTTTATTTTATGACTTGCTACGCAAATGAGTACTAGTTTCAATTTATGTTTTATTTCATAGTATTAATAAAAACTAACATAATATTATATAGTATCAAGCAATTATTGTACTAACATTGATCCTCAATATTGATTTAGTTTTCCTGCAATTTATCAATCGGATATACAGTGATACTCTGAGTGATGGTTATTCAATAGCATTGTCCCGTGTCTATACAGATTGTAAAATTCATAGGCATCATAAATGCATGATACAGGTTAGGTATACTGCACTACAACCCTAACTTGCAGGCTTCCTCGCAGGCCGTGGAACATCAATATTTGCTGTAAATAGAACCTCTAGGTCTGACCTCTGAGTCAAAGTTCAGTTGCTAAGACCTCGACGCGTATATCAAAATACATTCCTGAAATTTGGAGGGCTGGTGTACTAAATAAAGTTACTAAGTTATTCAGTTTGAGTAAGAAAGATATTGAAAAAAATAAAAAATAAAATGGAACTTTCATCGTAAAAGGAAATATAAACTCAGCAATAATTAATAACCAAAATACCATATCATAAACAAGCCAAGTAAATAAACCCTTTAAAGACACAAACATTAATTAAATAACCAAAAAGTGTTATTATTTAAACAATTTTCTGGCGATTCGATACACGAAACAATTCGACATTAATTAGCCGAATTAAAATAAGCTTTTACGGTATTACGGAGGCAGCTGTTAAATGAACTGTGGACTTTAATCCAGCAATAGTATTTACCGGTCGACGTTTAATCGCCACACTGGATTACAAATTAAAATCGTCGAGTTGCTCGCAATTGTCGCTCCAATGTTTGTACACTGGACACTCGTAATTGTGTACTTGTTTGTTATTGTCAAATTAATTATATTATATTGTTATGAGAGCTGTGTGCTTCAGGATACATGTCTCTTTGTATGGACATAACTTGTTCTACATGATACCTCTTGTTAAAGGCACAGCCGATGTAATGTAATTTTCGTTGAATGTTTTAACTTGGTATACTTCTCGTTAAACATTTAAGTAGACACAAGATCAAATCGTTTTCCACCTTGATTGATTATTATTACCATTTTGGATCACTAACGTAAGTATAATACAAACAACTATCATCCGATTAACATCCAACTATTTAAGAGCTATAAAAATTCATTTAATTTCAGAAGAAGAAGATGAGAGAGATATTAATTAAATAACCATAAAATAAATAAGCATATTTACCGCTTTCATAAACCGAAACAAAAGACGCTCCATCTCAATTCTAAATTAGGTATTCAACGCAAAAACGTGATCTGTTCGCGTTAATTCCGAAATCCTCTTAGCAATTAGCGGCTTTGAAATAAGCCCGGGATATCACAGGTGCGTCGAACAAGACGGCGAAGGTATCGCCGCTCGGAATAAAACCATTACACGGATGGCTGAGCACCGTACATTATCAGTACTTTGCTGCGTTTTAACGGACACTGCGACCTACGAATAAAAGGAAAAATATTGATTACTATTGGGACAACCGAGGGGTTTAAAAATGAATCAAATTGGGTTTGTAAAAATATGGAAAGTGTGACAACTATAGGAAAGAAATCACCGTGAGTGCTGACAGCTAACATTGCTTTCGGCGCTAAAAGTTTCACACAAGACCCGGACTGAATTTTCGCAAGTACCTGAAAAACTGACCCCAAAAGTACAGAACACATAATAAATTCGCAAACTTAAAACATATTCAAATGAAACCCGCTGAAACACACATAAAACGTGTCGAAATCTTTAGGGTCACATCCGAGAAGGTACCCGTGGGATCGAAAATATCGTCGTTGACATTAGCATATGAATTCTGAGAGAGTAATAAAGGAATAATATGCAAATAAACCTGCGAGTTAGTAGAATGCCGGCGGGTAATAAAACGCGTGTTGTGTTCCGCTTATGATTATCGTATGTTCACATAAATCTAGACCTCAGTTTTATTGGCGCGCGGGGTGCACTTCCAGCCAATGTAACTTCATTATTACTGCTTCACATTTGCGGTAATAATTGGATGCTATCTCTAGTTGGGAAATAACTTCTCTAATATAAAGGCGGATTTTTATTTTCATTGTGCTACTCTTTAAGGTGTTATCCAGTGTTATCAATATCCGTTTTCCTCAAATCTCTTTATTAATTAAAATTCTCTTGCCGGCAATAATACATTAAATCTATAAACGTCCTATTAAACTCAGTAACAAGGCAATTCTAAAATTCGCAAAGTTTGCGTTCCAAATATATTAATTTGGTCATCGTTTATTCAAAAAAGCTTGCAAAAAAAAACCAGTAAATCAAAAGCCCAATTCCGCGACCCGTAAAGCTCAACCAATTAAAAAGGCACTCTCAATAATGCTGTCCATTCTAAAACAAGTGCCGTTTAACTTGGTCGCATATTTGGTTATATGCATATATAGCGGGTGTTGGTGCGTGAAATTGGGCAGTGTGGAGCGACGCCGGCTCATAAAACATAGCTGACACGTAATGATGAATCACATGATACTGTATTGACGGTCACATGCTATGCTCAACAGAGATTACTGGGGGGCACGTGGTTATATCTTTTTGATATTATGTTTGCAGAGTGCATGATGTTTGGGCTGGTTGGATCTAATGTAAACCAGCGAAACGAAAAAAAGAGTGCACGATAAATGAAGTAGTAGAATTTATTTACTTCTTCGAATCACCACAATATTATCCTCCGCAAGGTAAAGTTCATTAAACTAATATCACTAGTTGGATTACTCATGGGTTTTAGAACACATTTAAAATCACCTAGCTCACTAAAAGGTTTTGCTGAAGATTTTTGCGCCAATCACCTCCGTTCCGAACTTTGTTCGTTTGCATATTTATTACTTTTTAATTTTTATTGACGATGACAGACGGAAACTTTGGTGCTAACCTCGGTTCGTTATAATTAAAAATAAGGATCTATTTAACGGGTGAAGAATATAAACTTCAAAAAGTTTAGTTTTCTGAATATACTTTAGATTTTAAAAATCAGTTGTGTCTAACCAGATTTTTTATAGGTCCGTTCTACATTGACCTTATCAGCAAAGAACTTCCATATTATAATTAGATGCCTTACCTTTTAGTGACCTCTACAATAAACATACCTACTAGAATTTTCTGTACCTTTCTGAAAAGGACGCATTACATTAGTGAATTACTTTACTGCATAGTAAAGAAGAATAATGAGTTATGTAACTAAATTGCTGTCTGAAAAGTCAGATAACTTTTTCTCAATCTCATCAGAACAATCATTAATAAAATCGGTTCTAAATAATTCAATTCAATATGTTATTACTTACTATCCCTACTTAGCACCGAAGCGAACTAATTTTGTCGTAAATACGAAATCTTCATCAAAGTCTTAAAGAGTTCCTGACTCGTGCTCTCCCTTTTAAATTGCTAGCGTGAGCATATTAGTCTTGATTACGTACCGCCGAGATAAGGTGCTCCATTTGTCTTATGCTTAACTCGTATTTACAGTTTACGAGCTACTGATACGAACGGATCTTCAGAAGCCTTGTTAAAGGAGTTAACGGGTCTTTAAGTCGAATAGTGTTAGTGATTTTTTTTGATGGGTAAGATAACGTCCAAACATTTATTAAAAAACGAATACTCAGCACCATCTTTGAAGATCAAAATAATAAGACATAAGACAGTTTCCCCCTCCCTATTGCTGGTGCTTGCAAATACCATTGGCGATTTGAAAAAGTTCAATTACCTAAGAATTAAGGTAACATACCTAATATTTGCATCATCTCATGATGCAAATATTATGTATGGTACATAGGTAAAGTACGTGTATTATACATATATGAGAGATATAGAAGGAATATGTATTTCCTTCTTCATCCGCCTAGCGTTTTTCCAAGGTTTTCCATAATTAAATAATGATGACGTACTACATCACATACATTGCTCTACACAATGTTAAAATAGCACTTGTTACGGAATCAGAGACAACGAAGGCATAAACAATTAATAATATAACATCTTCGAGCAAATCGACATCCATAATGTATAAAGCAGTTCCATGCTAAGTATATTCAAGGAGTATATGGAATCACTTGAGACGGTCCACAGTTCGATTACCGAGTAGGTTTGCATACCGGTCAGGGGGCGCGGTGACTTCGCTGGACTAATGCATTTGTGATTGCATAGCCATTGTCGGGTAATACGCCAATTTTCGACTATCTCCTTAAACTTCACACTTAGGTACTGGACTTCGTACTTATTGGTACTTTATGTTATGTCATACTAGGAAGGAGATGTATGTGCCCTATGTACGTGTGGAGGAACCAGCCTTAGATATATTAATTAATGGTCCTCAAGAAAGTAAAGCTTGGTTAGGCAAACATCACTATTAATATGGAGGCGGACGAATTAGGTTCACCATACTGTCATCTACGTACCTTATATACCTAACGTATACTTAAAAAATCAAAGTCATAAGTAAATCGATACTCCAAAGTATTACAATCAAGAAGTAACCAACATTACCTATCTTAAAACGACATGAACTGATCCCTATCACAACAATATTTCATATCAACATTTGAATAAAGTGTAGGTACTCATCCAACATTCAAATACCGTCCACGTGAAACACAGAGCAAACAATTCCAGCAACAGTCTCTTAATACGGTATAAATTGTCAATTTGTTCCCCCAGACGTCGCCCGCGGCGTTATATCCTGATATACAGCTAATTCGCAAGGACATTTCTTTAAAAAGTTGCAGAACCCATAAACGAGATAATCAGAAGTTTTGGCTTCTAACCCCGGCTTGTTATCGCATTGTGGCCTCTCTAATCAAGTTCTAACGAGGTGGTTTCAACTCGAAGGAGTACACACTTGCGAACATTCCAATAGTTGAATTTAAACCGAGATTTATATAATTCCAAATAATTTCTACAGTTTTGAATAAATTACATTGCAGTCAGAAGCGAAATAAACTTGAATTTCCTTGAGTTAAAAAAACACAATTTCAAAGTACAAAGATTTTACTTTTGTTTTCTGCAGCTCTCATTTCTCGCCTATTGCGTTCTCAAAAGTTCCGTGACATTATTTCCTAGGGGAGCTGTCGGGGTTCTTATTATGTAAATAAGTCGCGCTTTTGCATTTAACACGTCATTTTGTAATAACAGCAACACTTGTGAACATGTGGGACTTTTCGCTGCAAGTTTATATGGCGTTGTCATTCATTCGACGTTGTGAATGATCTTAGAAATAAGTAGTGGAGTGTGATTAATGGCCAATTGAAACTGTGAAGTTAAAAGTTATTCCATTATGTATAAAACTTGCTATACAAAAAATGTTTAGCCTTTCTAATTAGGTCACTATTTTTTTATTAATTACTTTAATGCTACACTCAATTCATGCCGTTTTAATTTCCTCAAAGAGAACTAACCAGCCATTTAGTAAAATTAACCGGAATAATATAGCTGTCTCGTGTGTTCGCTCCCCTACAATAACGTCGACGTAATCAAGTCTTGAGGAGAATAATATGAATCATCCGCCGTGAGGGCGGTTTGATATCTTAGCACGAAATGTGCCACAATTTAAATTGTCCCCGCGTCACTCGAATGAACCGCGATGGATAAACTTAGCTTAGTTCTGAAGTAATTTATGTTTAAATGTCTTATTTGTCTATCTTTATTTCTGTTCCACGAAATTTATATGGTTCATGTTGTACCTAATTATTCCTTTGGGTAGACGTTGGTGATGTTTGTATACTAAGTCTCAACTTTGATTCCACGTACAGTAAGTAACTGAGTGTATGTCGGTACAAAAACTTTAAATCGAGTGCACTGTTTTTTTTTTTTAATATTATGCTAGCCTTTATATTTAATGCTGCTAACTGATACTAATATAGAATCAATAATACTGTATCACTTAAAGTAACGCCCATGAATTTCCGAAGTAAACACACGACTACCCCTACCATTAACAAACAATAAAGACCTTAAACCTTCTCGAGCCGAGCACTCTAATAGCAAGACACCGTATAGATTCGCCGATAAAAATGCGGAATCCTCTTGCAATGAGATTGCGTATTGGGGCTCAGACAGGGTGTAATCTGCCTACGGTACCCAAACGCTCCCGAGGGCTCGTGGCTGCACTCGCCACCATAGATTAGACGCGCCTTCTGGTAAAGGGTTCTGTATACCTGGACTATTAAAGGTTTTCGATAATCTTGATTGCTTTGGATTTTGGACACAGTTATATTCAAAGCTTTTTGTATTAATATTGTTTTAAAGAAGGCGCTAAAGTCAGGTTTCTCTAGCAAGTGAAGGGGAAGCAATGGTTTTGAAGAATATAACGTGCAAATATGCTGCGATGAAAGACTGGCCCTGAAATTAACTTGGAGGACAAAAACTAAAAAAAAAAACACACTTGATACCCAAGCCACAATCTTTGTTTAATCTTTTTTCAAGGTTTTTAAACATACAGTTTTTAGGAACCAAAGTAGAGCTGGCAAAAATGTCTTTTAAGAAATTCGTATTTTTATCAAGCATTATTTATTTATAACCCTATAAAATTAAATATTAACTAAGTGAAAAATCTGAAGTGAACGTTACTTTCTGCAGTATAATGTCACAAGTGCGTAAAAACCGGGTCTGCCGGTAGAGGCGTGCCATAGTCTCTGGTCGGCACATGGAATCGCGCCAGAACTAAATGAAATTGAAATTAGCTTTCTCTCCCTAGAGCCACTCGCGGAATTTTCCAAAATAAAAGCGTATTATATTTTAAAATACGATTCTAGTCGCTCTCGTAAATGGAAAAGTCAGGGAACTTAGTGCTCAGTTTTTCGATTAGGTAAAAAGTTACAAAACTTTATGTAGATTATGCATTTTATGCTGGTCATTGCATGTAAAGAAGACCGCATATGTACCAAAAAATATAGTACGGATTGACGTTAACTTTTCGTTAAAAATATAATCGTATATATTATGTTGACCTCTTCATAAATAAATTATTTTAAAGCTTGTAGGTACAAATTAGATACAATAAGAGTACTTAGTTATTGAAATGTATTTTATATTATTTGTTGTAAACATTAATAGCTAAACGAGTTCAGTAACTTGTTACTTTAATGTTACCAGTTACATTAAATCCTAAAAAAATACACATGTTAGGGTTGCTAGGTTCCTAACAGCATTTATAAGATACAGACTAGTCATCTAAGTAAAATTAATTTATTACTATTATTAGCGATCAGTCAGTTTAATTACACGTTTGAATACCTAACACATAGAACATGGTTTGATCTATATTTACCAAAGTACGTAAGCGATGAGCAAATGTTTTGATAGTTCCCAGAAATCACATACTGTATTATTTCAAAATATCGGAGCACGATTTGTTCAATTCGAACATTCCAGAACATTTATGTGTTGAGTTTATCACTGGAATATCGTGTGAAGCGCCAATAAAATACGCATTGTGGAGGCTTACAGGGACATGTTTGAATACGCCGCTCAAAATTCAGAGGCGCATAGTTGATGAGGCTGTGTGGGAACAATGACAAGCCGCGCACTTGCACAACACCCTGTACCCGAAATATATTAAATTGTTACGTTTCAAACTGAATTACGGCTATTCTTTTAGTTGCGGTTTAAATTTTCAAATGAAATTACCGTTTGTTATGATGATTGTTAGTTATTGCTTTGGAGTTACTACTTACGTTTAATAAACTTCCGTGAAATAGAGAATATACTAAAATACGTCAAAATGAATGCAGTAAATTATTTGAAGATTTGAACCGTTTTTATGCTAAAAAATATTTTTCAACAAGCAGCATACTTTGTAATACCGATTTTTATAAGTAAATATACCTACGACCTGGCCTTAGATACGAAATGGTGAAAAGAAGAAAGCAATTATTTCAAATTAATTTAACTGACGATTTGAAAAATATAACGTAAAATCTTAAAATCGACATTATTATAAATTGTCTTAAATAACAAAGAGCACGTAGCTGCAATATATTTTTGAGTAAATTGTATTTTTACAAATCTAGTAAACCTTCAAATTCTAGATATTTTTTACAAAATACTCGCTTTCGTCGAACATAAAAAAAATCTCTACTACTGTTATAATGGTAAAATAAAATTTTATGAGTGAAAAACTTGTGTCGTGTTAAAGTCAAAGATGAAAAAAATATATATTAGGAGCACTCATTTCCAGAACCCTCAATGAAGCCAATACCATAGGACCAAAATTCTTGTAGGATGGAGGCATTTATTTCTTTATGAAAATGAACAGTTTGCAATGAATATACCATATTACTTAGCACTAATTACTTATGTATGTATGCACCCACTTTCTGTAGCACCCGTACCATAAACTACCTATTCCATGCTAAATAGTGATAAAGTACTATGATTACGTCAACCAATGTCATCGTAAATAATAGCAAGGTGTTTGACAAAGTTCTATGATAAGAAAAAAAACGCACGCTATAGTAATCTGATCTAATACATTAATTTTAATCGCTACAGACTGATACATCCCCACTTCCAAAAAATACAGATAAAAAATAAATACTAATAATGCCTTTAATACTGGTGGTAGAAATAAGAAATCCACATAGAATATTATCCAGATAAGCAGAAGTAATAAATTTTGCAATATGGCAAGAAGACTCTACCAAAGCGGAGATGGGCGGAGAAGTCCGAAGCAGAGACGAGGAGAGACGTTTTTCAGTTTAAAAGTCCGGTGAAGGAGTCAAAGCCTGCGCTTAAGCTAACTATTATAGATCTCTTCCAAAAAAAAAAACTTTTTTCAGCTCGGGACAACCATTGAAGCTGAGAACGGAGAAGAGAAGTGTGAATAACGAATTTATATGCTGCAAAGGAGTCTTCGCATGACGATTTTCATGGCAAAAACATTAACCTTAATTGGACCAACCTTAGGTCGCGAAGGTGACCCAAGCCGCCATAATCCCGAGAAATCCTAATGTGCCAACAACGCCAGCACCGCAGCAGTAAATTTGCGCAATTACTCATACATTGCAACAAAAGCGAATTCAGATTTCAGAGCGACAATTGCATTGTCGTGCAACTCTTGACGCGTATTGCATTGACGTCGGCAGACGTTCCGCTACGCTGCATCGCGTCGACTTGTTGTCGCTGCATAATTTTGCACACCTAATTTAGGACAGATTAGTTTAAAAACGGTTTACAGAGGTATTTACTGCAAACGTCAAAGAAAATAACAGGTAGTGCTTAGTAACTAGTTATTGTTTCTTACAATCCAACTTTCGGATTCATATCAGAAGATAAAATCAACGTGAAGCCCCGAATTAGGATGTTAGGTAAAGAGAAAGTTACATAAAACTGCTTTCTTCGATTTCATCATATTGATGTAGAATATACGTATACAGTATTACCCAAGGCCCGGCCGAGCTAAGAATATTGACAGTGTTTCGTTCTTTGCCCTAAACAGTAGGTGGGTAGCGTGAGACGCACGGACGGACAAAAAGCCAACCCCGGGAGCAAACACACGCCGTTTACTGACCATACGTGCATCAATGGCAGGGAGTTGGGTAGAGATTGGCTGGTGGATGCGGCATTTTGCTTTTCTCGGTTTGATTATACGTTTCTTATATGAAGTATTCTGAAAGTCTGTAGCCAGGAATCACCTACTTCTGGGTCTGGCCTGCCCTTTTTTCTCCCCCTTATTGAACCTTGCCATATATTGAGTCTTAATATATTGACCAGAAAAACAGAACAGGCTTCGGACCAGCAATGCTATTCTAAAACCACATTTTCGCCGTTCTTAACTCTAGTCTACACAACTTTGTACGCAAAATCTCTTTTGAAAACTTTGGTGCTACAGCCTCTAAATGCCACATCCAAACTTAACCGGATGACCTCACATCTCACTTCGATACAAGTCACGAGTTAAATTAGTTACATTTTCTGTATTCAGTGAGCGCCGTGTTGGTTTTTTCGCTCCCAATGCGCGCCATTCGTGTGTACTGGCCCGAGTATCGTGCTTTTATATCATATACCTAGGTAAAAAGTAATCATGGAATCCGCAAACAGGTTACTTCATCTAAAAATGTAAGGGAATTTCCAATTGAGACAATAATAACTTTCCAGTAGTAATGATTTTGACATTATCAAAAGTAGTGCCTCAAACTCGGAGCACAGGGGCCACCGACCACAGCGACCGATTACCAGCGACATACTTTTTCATACATTTGATTGCTGTAGCGAGTGGCCGCCACCGACAACACAAGTGTGCGGAGCCAAGACATAATATATGAAATCTGGGTGTTAAATTACTTTCGCTGGCTGTGATCAAATTTCTTCCTTTGCATCTTACTTACTGAATATGATACCTATACAATAATAAAATTACCAAAACATGGACTGATCCTACCTTGACTGATAAGATGGGCTATGACATGTTTAGATCAATTTCTTTGTTACTTTACGTTTGTAGGCATTTACTGTCTCAAGAGTGTGGATTAGGGACTAACGACGAATGTCACCTAAAAAAATCTGCGTGATTCCTTAGCACTATATGCAAGAGCTAAAGAATCACGCAGTTTTTTTTTTTTTTTATAGGTATTTGTATAATTGAATTTTCGTGATAACGTTAACATATTTCTAATGCAATGCAATTTCTAAAATACAAAAACATAGTTTAACTTCACGTTTACGTTTTTCAATTACATTTACAAATTGGAGAATAGTTAATAAAACTCTTTGTTATTGGTGAATTAATGTAACGACAATGTAATAACTTGAAAACATAAAGTTTTCATTAACTATTTACAGAGAGAAATACGTTATTTCAAGAGTTTGATTGGAAAGGAGAAGGTAAACGTTCCAAAAATGCAGAAATCGTGATAACATTTTTTGGTCCTTGTTGTCAAAACTTATATGCTAAATATAATTGTGACCTGGTAAGGTTTATAAACATTTGCAAAAAATATATATTTTTATTTAAATATTTGTCGTAGATTGCCGTCTTGCGTATAATAAAAATGATGTTAAATAGGATTGGCTTTTGTTTCATGAACTTCGATTAAAATATTCGAACATACAACGCTTAGAATCATACTTTGTTTAAATATTTATTTCTATTTTTATATTGTGATCTTACAGACTAAACTTTTTGGTCATTTAGCAAAATTCAGGAAATCAATTCTATCATCCTGGGATCGCATCAATGAAGATGAGGGTTAGATCACGGATACACTAGCTCAGGATTCGAGCACAATGCACACCCAGTGCTTTCCCTTTTTACAAGAGGAGGGGCAGAAGGAAGGAGACGTAAATTGCAACACATTCCCTAATGGTACATGGTAATGGAGAGAAACAGCAGTGATAGTTTAGTTGGTCGAAGTCGAATAACCATTAAGGGTAAACGAGATGAAACCTTTATGGGTCCACCAATATTGAAAAGGAACTTAGAAGTGCGCTGCTTCAAGACAGCTTTATGGCAAAAAGACGTATGTTAGAGAACATGACACAATCTGGAGACCATTACCTTCACTGGTTAAGACTAAGGTGAGCTTTTTTAGTGTCATGCATAACCTGAAGCTAGATGTTTAAAAACAACCCTTTTAATATTCATTGTAAGTACCTGAGTGTTAAGAACCATACTACCTAACCTAAAAAAAATAGGATGAATAATTTCAATGTATATTTTAAGCTAGCATTTTCCATATCAAGAATTTACCACAATAAATATAAACATGTAAATTGAACGAATGAATTACTTTACATAAGCAATATATTGTATTATCTTAATCAGTAAGTATATAATGTGTGTTGTTAAGAAGTTGTTGATTATATACATTGTTGGTAGTGAATTAAGGTGCAATGGGTTTTAAGATTGTTTTGGTCTGCTTCGTCCTTTCCGTGGTCCAGAATGTTCGCGGAGGTCAAGTGTGGGAGTTTGGTTCTGATAACAATCCGATGGCAGGAATCATCACCAACTATATCGGGCATTTTAGTTACCTTGAAAAAGAACAAAGTATAAAGTTACACGTAAGTAATAAACGCCAATGTGCTTTTATATTTATTTGCGACGAGTATTCTCAAAAACTCATATCTTCCAAGTGGGCCAATTATTCCAATCGAAGGTTGATAAAATTGAGCTGAAAAAGAAATTATTTCATACATTGCCTAGGCAATAAACCCCGGGAAAAAATCTTTTTTCTTGAGTTCTATAAAAGAAACAAGTTGGTTTTAACTTATTTTTTTACTTCCATAAGCCGCACATTATTCAAATATTGGCGATTCAAGATATAGCAGTGTTCAAATGGAGCAAAATCGCTGAAATATCATGTAAATTTTTAGCTTGATTCTGAAGTCCTTTATTAATCATTGTAACATTGTTACAGGTACCGCCGTGTCAATTAGTAACGTACGTCAGAGTACTAGTGGATAACCCTGTAGTAAGCCCAAATGTGTATTATAACCCTGTCTTTCAGACGGTGTTCATCCAGTATCAACTATGGCAGATGAGCCAATCTGATTTTAATATTATAGCGAAGGCAGTGTTTGTACCAAATTGTATCTTACCATTGCAGTAAGCATCTATCAATAATTGATTGATAGATGCTGATTGTTAACATTAACTAAACAAAAACTAAATAAATAAATTGGTTTCACATAATCTTGTTTCTTATATGTCCCAAATCGACTGGTCATGACCCTACCAAAGAACCACTAAAAGTCTGACACTTCGACAACGATTCTTTAAGGATGTGTATGTAACGCAATACCTATATAACCTAAGTAAAGCAGTAACGTGCATTCGTTTTCGGCCATGGTAGGCAGGCATGTATTGTACGAGGAAGGCGGCCATCAGAGAAGAGTGGCGGCGTGTTGTGAAGCTTGCCACCAAGTGATGACGACGACCACTCTTAAGAGTAGTCCCGACAAGGAAGAAGAAGGCAGACTCGTACATATATAGTTTGATTCAGTCTTGTAATGTAAGATATCGGAAGCATAATGATGTCTATATTATACATACCTATTGTATCAGTGATGATTGCGTTAGCCACGACAATCAAATAATCAAGGATGAGAAAACATGGGTACAGGATAAAATCTAGATGGAATAGCTTCAGTTTCTAATATCGTTATGCCTAAAACTTTGATGAAATAAGAATTAAAAATAGGTCTTATGAGGAAAGGTTTGTATTGAGAAAAGTCCACCCGGACTTTTCTCAATACAAACGCTCTCTGTTTCTCACTGGTTTCTGAACTTAGGGCTATGTTTTTTGCAGTAATATAAATATGAACTAGTTCTATGTCCGCATGTTTTCCTTTTTTTTAAATAAGTTATATTTAATGGAACTACAACCTTCTAAAAAGTGCCTATTTTGACCGCAGTTTTCAGAGTAGTTTTTTTCATATTTTACAACTATTATTGAAAAAAGGAAAACATAGAGGCGCAGATTATTCTTTTCTCATGCAGTGTATGAAATATCTTTAAAATTCGTTAAGGATTGAGGGAGGAAATAGTCGAGAGTCAAACCTCGATTTTTCTTCGGTTTTTCGGTCTTGGCTGCAGTTGTCCTGACCACAAGAATTAGAGGGCGGGGCCACCAGTAAGTATTATGCACAGACGAAAAAGTGATGCGTAGCATTTAAAAAGGATATCGATAAACTAATGTTGCAAACAGGTATCGATTCCATATCGATAAACATTTAATAGAAATTAAAAGAAAGTTTTGCATTTGTATTAAGAGGAAAGATGGTCAGACAGACTTAAAAAAAATTGGTATTTGAATAAACTCGCTGTCTCACGGCGTATATATCCAAGTGCGACAGGGACAACTCCAAATCAGACCGTAAAAAGTTATATACTTCGAGACTCGGCTCTCATCGGCTTTCTTCTTATTAGACCAATTTAAAGATATTACGTATACTGGATAAGAAGATTATAGACTATGCTTCTATGATTTTACTTTTTCATGAAATGTTGTCAAAGTACAAACAAAACACCTCTGAAAAAAATGTAATGATTTCTTGCAGTAGGTAACATAAAGGTATGCCGATTTACTTTCATTTTTGAAAAAAAAAAACGTGTACAACCGAACTTCTGTAACAAATATTAAAATGTTATGATTTACCTGGATCAAGGCATTAAAAACTACATGAGTAGTAAGCTACCTTTTTATGAATAGTAGAGGTAGTTGTCATGAACGAATTGAGTTAAAATGATAAGATAAAATGATCATTGGGCTTTGAGTAAAAACAATAAGTAATAAAGGTGCGTACAGACTATGTAACAGATTATATAACTTGTGTTTTATAACACGTCCACATTATATTTCCTTGTTATTCAACATTGCAACATAAAACAATATTGTACCTACACAAGAATATAATGATGAGGTATAACATTCAGTGTCCACATTATCTGAAACATGTTATATAGCAATTTGTATAACGTGTTATGTTGTATAGTCTGTACACACCTTTACAATCACAAATAGATAGATCATAAATTATATCTTGTCAAAGGAATACTATAGATGATGCCACAGATTTAACATAATCAACATAATTTTTCTTACGGCATTTCTCACGCTTGGTCTGCAATGGGTATCAAACTTACCTACGGGAAAAATAGTAAACACAAACACAAAAAAGAATCATCGTTTATGCATAGGTCGAATCGTGTAAAAAATGAACGACAAAAAAAAATCAAAATCATTTTTATGTCGTAAAAAAGCAACCAAAATTTAAACTAAAAATGGTTAGTTAATAAACTCAAAAAGGGTATCTCGATTAAGATTCGAACTTGCAGCAAGAATACTAATTACCAATCTACTACCACCAAGCTGTTTACTACTAAATCTGGTGTTTCAAAAAGCTTATCATATGGCTACCTTGTACTGTCATGGTTACGCCATGTTAAATATGTCAATAATGCCAATTTACGTTTGCAGATGATACAATGTTTTTGGTGATTATGCAGACATCTCCACGAAGCGAGCGCGCTTTGACACTCACACACTGTCAACTTACGCACACGTTCATAAACCGTGCGGTAGTGCGACAGCAAAACTTTCTTCAAAAACCGAATTTTCAAAAACCGCCTTTCCTCTTAATGTAGGATTTTAATATGTAATCTTTTTAATTGAATAACTATCTAAATGAATAATAAAATCAGCGTCTAACACGTCCAAAGTAAAGTACCGTCACTAAATTTAGATATACCAAAGACATTTGTCACTCTAACAGACTCAAACCATAAATAGTTTCAATGAAACTAACAGAAACTAACCTTTAAGTTTTCAAATGTAAGTATTAAATGTTAGTAACATTATTAAATACACTAATCCTAGTATTTTTTGGTTTTTTTTTGACAATGTTAAGATCAAATGCAAACATCGTATGCACGTCAATCTCGCAGAGTTCCACAAGGCAGAATTATAGGACCATTTTGACAGATTTTGTCAAAACAACTACCAAAATTTTCTGTGAATTATGTGGCGATTATCTGCTTTAAGGTTTATTTACTATAGAATAGCATGAACAAATTCAGGGCAACTTTGAGCAGAACAATTTTGAAATCATCAATAATTATATGACATGACACGTTACACTCATGTTTAGCAGCTCTTACAAACTAAACAAATTATACAATAATCCGACTATAATTAATTACAATCATATGTTAAAAACACAATAATTACGAAGTTACCATTTCAACTTCAACATTGTCGCTGAGCAAGTAACTATATATTTACTCTTACTCATTGATATATGATATAATTATAAAATAATACGATTATTATGTTTTCTAAACCTAAAATGACAAAAGCAATACTCATATTTTTTTCTAAAACTACTTGACTACAGGGTTAAGGTAAACTCCTCAAGATCATATGTTTTCTAAACTGCTCTTCTGAATAAGAAGGTATTTCTATATTATCATGACATCAAAAGCCTTTGCTTGCTTTTAATACCACAGCCAAATCCATTCGAATCCAGTCCAATAATAAAATCAATATTAAAGAGTTTTTTTTAACAAATAATTTCAGATTTCAACTAGCAACACAATACAACCATTTTATTTTTGGTGTAACTTATACCAACGATATAAAACTACAACAAAAAACATTAAAAAAAACAACCAAACAAATTAAATTTACTTGGATGTAATAAATTCATACTATGTTTATAATATGTTTAATCCATAGTAATTTATGTATAACAATAAGTTTACGGAGTCGAATTTATTTAGGAGGTTATATAAACATTTTTCGGAACGAACCACTTCCATTGATTTCTGTTGATCATCTAAGCATCCAGTGCAATGGGATCGAAAGCAATTTTTATAATTTTTGGCGTCTTGTCTGCATCCCAGGTTGTACTTGGGACATTGTGGGAATTCGGTGATAAAGCTAGAGGAGACGAAGTTAT
Source organism: Autographa pulchrina (assembly GCA_905475315.1). Classification (NCBI taxonomy): domain Eukaryota; kingdom Metazoa; phylum Arthropoda; class Insecta; order Lepidoptera; family Noctuidae; genus Autographa; species Autographa pulchrina. The sequence continues at coordinate 10,663,299 of FR997771.1, read as the reverse complement.
AGCACATACTGAAGGTCGCATAGGAGCATACGAACTTTCAAAGACAATTAAAATACATGTGAGTAATATTGTAATCGGATATTTTTTGCCGCAATTCAAGCTATAGGCAGAATAAAGATTTTTTCTGTTATCCCACGTTAATAGTTCCCATTCTCTTTGGATTATTTTTCGTCATTTATTTATGTTTTCATAGTTATTCTGCTATTCGTTCCGAGACGAATCTAACAAATCAAAGATCATGTCAATTGGCCCTAGCTTGAGTTATGATTGGTGTAACTAACCCGATTAAAATTAATGTTAAGCCACGGAAATTTGAGCTAAGTAATCGAGTAAAAATGTGAATGTGAATAGATAAAAATGCACTGAGGAGTTCTAATAAGCTTAGAAACGAAGACATCAATTATGTGGTGGGAAATTTAGCATGTATTAAGCAGCAGTCATACCGTATGAACTAAAATCCGCTTTTACAAAATTTACGCTCAAATAGTAAAACAGTGTATTCTTTATTGCAGGTACCACAATGCTACGATGTAACATATGTTAGAGTGATTGTGAAAAATATGGTTTCAACGCCGTTGGTGAAGTATAACCCTTACACGCAAGAGGTGTTTATCCATTATAACAGGCACCAAAGCAGTTTGTCCCACTATGACGTTTTAGCCAGGGGATTGTGGAGATTCGGGTGCAACCCGCACCACCGTTGTTGATGAGTTATCAATACCCACACAAAAAAATATACAAGAATTAAGAATAAAATGGGCATATTAATAAACTATTTCTTTAATTTTATTTGTCCCTCTCTTTGCTCCGCGGTAGCTCCCGCGTAAGTAATGTCCTTTTCCCGTAATTCCAAAGTTATTCTGCTATTCGGGGCGGAAACAAATAGAAGAAAAAAAACTTGAATTCCGGTCCTCCAGGTCTTGGGTTGTGAATAGCGAAACTAATCCCTAATGCCATCTGCCGCTACCCTAGCGCCTCTAGCGGCAAGTTCATACGCTATATCCCCCAATAAAATGTGACTAAAATTTAAACAAAACATTGTAGACGGGAGTACAAGGCCAATATGTACTAAAACACATGGTATAAGATTTGAGGAACACAATCAGATTTTTCAAGTCAGTCGATTCTCGGCGCGGCTATTTTAACATACTCTTTACATAGGTATGACCTAACCATACTTCTCACTTGAATATACCTCAGAAACAAGTGATTTTAACTTACAGCTTTCTAAATAATACGAACAAAACCTACCAGTCTAAAATATTGCTAAGAAATTACCACGTCACCAGTCATAAATAATTAAGAGATTTTAATTTGTATGCTTTTATCAGATTTGTAATACTATTTTGCTTTAAGTGTTACTAATTACTCAATAAAAAATACCCATATACTTCTTTGAACAATTCAACTGAACGAATCAATTTAGCTTGCAATCGAATAGCATTACATACAAAAATTATTGCGTACGATGAAAATGATTTTCTGTACAACAATAGGACAGCAAAGTCAAATTTGATTATATGGATGTTATAAAGCCTGTAACCTCATAAAATCATCATTACTATATATGTAATCGGTTGATTGTGGTGCGATGGGATTCCAAACAATACCTATACTTAGTATCATCTTAACAGTCGCACAGATAGTTCAAGGTGACCTTTGGGAATTTGGAAATGCTCAGACACCCGGTGATCAAGTTATCAGTCACGAAGATGGCTCTGTCGGAATATTCGAACGTACTAAAAAAGTTCATTTAAAGGTAAGTGAAGTATCGAGGACCTATCCAGGACATGTGACTTTTACGAAGAAAACGGAACTAAAAAGAAATTATTGTATTGCTAACCAATATCAAAATGAGATTCTCATTAAAATCCATTATCTTAATCAACCGCCTTTCTGGCGAGTCTGTTTACTGATACCAATTATGTTATTCTGTTGATATTCACAGTAGCAGCCTGTTACCAGAGTTACCTAAAACTATATAAATGGTGTTGATTACTAGCCCCTTTCTCTTAAAAAAAATCATTGACAGACCTCTTTGTCTTTGCAAAATTGTGTATCTTGTCTTCCGTTAAAAAGCTTCACTCTTGTACCTTACATCACTGGTGATATTCCTAAGCTGCTACACTGAAAACTGTTTTCTTTTTACAGATACCACCATGTTACACGGTCACATACGTCAGAGTGGAAATCAGTAACATAATATCGAGTCCTAAAGTATTGTATAACACACACACACACGACGTGACGATTTCCTACAGGTTCTGGCAAAACAGCATATCTTCGTTTGACATCATTGCTAAGGGCACTTGGATAAAAGACTGCTCTGTAGCACCTGTACCAATTAACCAATATGGGTGATTAAGGTTTTATTTGCGATCCCATTTGCTCACATGACACTAGACTTAATAAAATGAAGGAAAATCTAATAAATTTCTCTCGTACTGCGTTTGTTCTTATTTGTATAATTATTTGTGTTTTCCATTCTTATTGTTCATTTATTTTTGGGTTAAAATTAAAAGTATTGACAAAAGAAGAAAAGCAAACTATAACATGGTTCACCATTACATAGGTGAATTTGCAGCTACGAATGAGGTGTTTTCCAGGGACCTATCATAGGACCAAAAATGTTAAATGCCAATATTTTTTCCGTGCTCTTGTTAGACAAGGTGATAGACAAATACATTGATTGAAATGTCAATGATATGTAATCAAATTGAACCGGAAAAAAAACCCATAAACGACAAACGTATATCTATCTTTCTTTAAGTGAAAATAGAAAATGGACAGTATTTATTCCTACCCTCATTTTATAATAGACCAAGCGCTGAAGATAATGAAGGAATTCTGCCAATGCATTGGAGGCGACAAAAGTTCCAAGAATGGGGATTTGGGTCTTGTCAAACAATTTTTTTAACTTCCTAACCTCATCTAACATGTTTATGGAAAATAATGGAGATTATGTACTTAAACGATTACAATAACGAATTTCAATCATAATTGAATTTTTTAATTTCTGAGGTGTGGAATTTCCGGCGGATCGCTAATAAGATAGCTCACGTAGATATTTTGATCTCGATTCAACAGAATTCGGATGGCATTCTGTTGAATCGATTCTGGTTTTGACTACTTATAATCAAACATCTGCTCCATAACAATCGCTACCAATTACGCCACATATTACAAGATTGAATGATGAAATATTACATGGAACAGTACACCTAACAAATCAATTTTGATTACACTGAATAATATTAGATCATTTACTTCAAACGTCACAACTTAATACGTTTAACATAGGTGATTATAGTTTATATATAGGTTGGTTGGATTTTGTAGTCTATTGTGGCATAGTGAAAAGAACCATGAAGCTTCTAATAACTCTTCTACTCTTTGTGGCTTCAGTATTTGCCCAAGTTTGGGAGTTTGGTAAAGATAATGGCTTGAGTGTTTTAGTCTTACAATACCAAGGTAGCGTTTCCTTCTTTGAAAAGACCAAGACTGTAAAACTTGAGGTAAGGACTAATTATTTCTAAAGCTTGATTGAAGTTATTTAGTAATGAATGACCAACAATGAATGACCAAAAATGAATGACCAACAACCTGTAAAACTTAAAGTGACAAAAACTCACTGTTTTTAAACTTTCAAATTGTTTCAATTATTTCCCATTTGTTTTATTTTCAGGTGCCAGATTGTTACGATATCGATTATGTCAAAGTGTACGTAAAAAACATTATATCGAGTCCAAATGTGCATTACGACAAGCTGACCAATGAAGTGACCATCAAATACAAACCACTGGCAGTGAGCACATCGTATTACGAAATCGATGCTAAAGCCGAGAGAATACCATACTGTCCCGTCCAACTACCGGAAACTACTACAAAATTTAGTGGATGGCACAAATAAAAAACGATTCAAGTTCGAAAATAAAAAGAAATTGACCTTAACAACGTATTTTATTCTGTGTACCTAAGAATGCTTCTGTCTTTTGGATATCTGCCCGACTATGCCAGAAGGAGGGTTTTGTCTTCCAAATGTAGGTATGTGTCAGTGTTGTTATGGATATCCATATCTGTAACCGAAACTATCGGATATCCGAAATAAAAAAATATCCGTAACCGTAACCGAATCCGAAATAAAAGTTTTGGATAGTTTCGGATAGGGCGGAGTCTAACTAAATACTACACTCGTACGAATTAACTGTGCACTCTGCTGGAATGCGACACCTCTCCCGCTACCTAATGACGTCACAGCGCGAGGTGCACAGCTATTCGTACTTACAGTTCCTTAAAAAAAATATATCCGTAACCGAAACTATCGGATAATCCGAAATAATTTAATATCCATAACCGTAACCGAAACCGATATTATATTTTACCAATATCCATATCCATATCCGGATCCGAAATTATATATCCATAACATCCCTGGTATGTGTATTGCCTTAGTATTGCTCAGTGACCTATCGCTCCACCGCAAAATATTTTAAATCGATAATTGCACTTTCATCTTGTGAGGTATTTATATTAAATAAATACAATAAAATTACAAAACTTAATTTATATAAAGCCTGGTGTTCTTTTTTACAGAAAATCACATTTGATAATATTTTTTAACCGGCACAACCAATTATGCCACAAATTATACGATTGAATAACGAAAATGATATGGAACAAATCGATTTTAGCTGCACTGAATTACATTCGGGAATAGTTCATATAAAACTTGGTACAGTTTTAAAGACGATTACTTGTGGCTTGTGAACGGAACAATGAATCTTCTTATAACACTTATTATGTGTGTTGCTTTAGCTTGTGCCGAAATTTGGGAATTTGGTGAAAATAATAAAACTAGCATTTTAGTTTCACATTACGAAGGTGAAATCTCTTTGTTTGAAAAGACCAAGACCATACCTCTCATAGTAAGTAACAATGGTGATTAATTATTTGTCAAATGTCAACTAAAATAGGGACAACTTGTTTTATTCCTTCTCCTTCTCTGTTCAAACAGTCCGACTGTGGAATATGCTGCCGCCCAACATACGGATTCTCCTTCTTTCTTAATTCAAGCGTCGAATAAGAGAACACTTTTATTCTTTGCAAAATTAATTTATATGCATATCTATATAGATCATCTCCCGAGCCTTTTCCCAACTATGTTGGGGTCGGCTACCAGTCTTACCGGATTCAGCTGAATACCGTATTTTACATGGAGCGACTGCCTATCTGACCTCCACAACCCATTTTACTGGGAAACACAGTATCCCATAGTAAGACTGGTTGTCAGAATTGACTTAACGACTGCCAAAGATCTATGTATGACAGCCGGGACCTACTGTTTAACGCGCTTTCCGAAACACGGAGGGGTCTCGGTATGTTATAAATGGTCACCCATCCACGGACCAAACGCGGCGAGCGCGGCTTAACCTGTATTATCGGTCAAACCGTACGGCTTACACTTAGCCACGAGCCCCTCGTGCATATATCTATATAGATAGATGCATATCTATATAGATATGCATTATAAAAAAAAAATGTATTTTTTTGTTATATCATTATTTAAATTATTATTTATTTTATTACACACTGTGTCCACGTCTCTTTTAAATATATTCTGTCGCAGGGCTGCTCGTAGAAATTTCATTTGAAATAAGCAGTACCTTTGTAGCTATTTGTTCTCTATGTGTTTACTATTATAACTGTCTGTTGTGTGTACATTAATTTATGAATAAATAAAATAAACAAATAAAGTCTGGCCTCATGGAAGTCAATAGAATAGAATAGAAAAACATTCAACGAGTTAAGCCTTCTAATTACCTGTTTATATCACTTGCAGGTCCCAGATTGTTACGAGATAGATTACGTGAAAGTAGACGTGGGTAACTTTTTATCAATTCCAGCCGTCTATTACAAGAAGGAGACGCATACAGTGACTATCTCCTTCAGACCACTGCAGTATAGCATTTCATCTTATAACGTTACTGCTACAGCTCAGAAGACACCGAACTGTGAAGAGTCACATGCCGAAACAGAGCAACCTGCGCTTTTATTAAAGCATGACAAATAAATACAAATACGATGAATGAAAGAGAATACAAACAGATGAAAACCACTCTATGATTGTATTTTATTTAGTATACTTGCGACGCTTCTTCTACTGGACTTATTAGTTAGGGCCGTATTTCAGAAACTAATGGACTGTATTTCCGACCTAGTTATAAAAACTTTTCACATGTAGGTATATTCACACATGAATTTGTATTTTTAAAGCACCTACAAATAATCTATCGATGCGATTACAGTCCTATCCTGCTAGCTGTCTTTTTACTTCCCCTTTCTTCTTTTTTTTCGTTGTTTCCTTTTTAGGGTTCCGTACCCAAAGGGTAAAACGGGACCCTATTACTAAGACTCCGCTGTCTGTCTGTCCGTCTGTCTGTCTCCAGGCTGTATCTCATAAACCGTGATAGCTAGAAAGCTAAAATTTTCACAAATGATGTATTTCCGTTGCCGCTATAACAACAAATACTAAAAACCACATAAAATGAATATTTAAGGGGGGCTCTCATACGAGGGTGGTACGGAACCCTTCGTGCGCGAGTCCGACTCGCACTTGGCCAGTTTTTTCTTTTTAAGGTACGGAACACTAAAAACAAGTAAAATACAGCAGAAAGAAGTCTCCTTGGTCGCAGAAAAAAAAAACAAAGAATATAGAATAATAAATGTGACACTTCATTATATATAGTTGTCAAAAAAGTATCAGACGGGCATGCATAAAATTTTTTAAAAGTAACTTTGCTAATCCTATTTTATTCTTTGAAATTTGTCTTGTTTGCAGTGTTTTTGCTAGGCATCGATGTTTAACTATATCAAACGAATCCTTATTCCTGCACAAAGGTACATTTCTAAACTTTTAACTATGTAGGTGCTTCCATTCTTTTTCTACAGGTCCAAACTTCGTCCGTGCTTCTGCCTGGGTCGCATGATCACCAAAGGTTTCAAAATTTTGCGATTTGTGGCATTCTTTGACTTGGCAAGTAAAAATCCGAAGGTGTCTGAATGACATATTATGTCACAGAGAGAACCATAATATCATCATCTGCCTAGGCAAAAGGCTAGCCTTTTCCTAACTATGTTGGGGTTGGCTTCCAGTCCTACCGGTTCAGCTGAATACCATATTTTTATTATCCACACCCCACTTTACTGATTAACACAGTATCCCACAGTCAGACTATCAGAATCGTAATGACTTAACGTTTGCCAGAGATCAACGTATATCAGTCGGGAGCAACAGCTTAACGTGCTTTCCAAAGCTCTTTCAGGCGTCAAACTATGAGTAGTAATTTTCAATACTTGCTACTTCAGCTTGGTGGCAGCGCTCTATCAACAAGTTCCTGCCAAGTCAAGCGTTTGCCAGCAGTGAGTCATGCATCCGCTTAGGGAGAGAGCATGCGACGAGTTGCTCGAAAACCCACTGCTTCGCACTCCGCCGCCAGAACCAGAAAAACCCCGGCCGCCGCGCGTGCGCAAACCACGCGAATTTAAACTTGTAAAGCAATTTTTATTCTTCTAGAGTAAATATTTACGATCGTCATAGTCGGCGATCCTTAGCTCTTGCATGGAAGAACCAAGGGTTTCGTGCCTTTTGAGATTCGACGCATATTGTTTTTAATCATTTAAATAATAATTATTATCGTTGTGTGAATAACTGGGTATCAAAAGACAACATCTAATTAGTCCGTGATTTGGAAATCATTATAGTCATGTGCTGTTCCTGTATAAAAAAATCCTTTAAGACCAAAGGTTAGCAAAAAATTCTAACCCCATGTTTTCCTTGCAGCCGGCAAAATTTACTTTGTTACCAAAAGACTTTTATGCATGCTGGTGCAATCATCAAAAAGAGGTGAGACTTCAATTTATATTCATGTCAATCATGTCATAGAAATAACCAACGTTTGTGCAATTACCTAATTCTCGACAAATTTTCTAATTTATTTAAATATTTTTTTTCATAAAATATTATTATTTACTTCAAATGTTACATTGAAATAAATACTCTTTGACGGTACTATTACAGTTGCAAATGGCAAAACATAAAGTGGATGACAGTCCGCCGGAGCTGTTCCCAGAGTTGTACCTAAAGCCACGAAGACTTGACTACTACGCTCGTCAGCTGGAAGCAACTATGAACGTCAACAAGGAACTGCTTAAAAGAATTAATTTAATACAGCGGACTGGTGTATGTTGATTGAAATGTTGATTTATTGAACTTTTTTCCTTTAAATTTCATCCAAAATTTTATTATTTTAATGAAAATTTGGGTTTTTTACCCCTTACAGAATTAGATGAGGTGGGTTTTATTAACTGGCTACATTGATTGTGGTTTAGACTATTGTCTTGGTAAATACTGCAACGTAAAACTTATGTCTTTTACATCAAGGTGTTAAATCAGCTATTATCATCTACTATTAAAATAGCTGTACTCCACGACTTCGTCTGCGTGTTCTCGTTTCTTGAGTTGTCATTTTTGCGATGCCTTTACTTTCCTCGTGAATCTTGCTATAATATACATTAGGTACAGTATAGATTAATTGAATGATTTGTCCTTTCCAGGGATTCGTGGACTGTTGGATGCAGGAGCCTAGCAACAAATACAATAAGTTGCTTTGCCAACAACGACAACGAAACTTAAACGAGATACAAAAGTCCAACTTCTATTTCTATTCGAGGCTACTAATTGCTGTTAGTTCATTGTGCGTTTTGGTGTAAGTCTTAGATAGATCTTACGCGCTAAATATTTGCAAAATTCAGTGCCCATTACTTACAATATCATTAAAAAAGATAAATTTAAAATTAAATTGACAATAACACTGGATGAAATTTTTAAATAATCTGAACATTTATTGACCTCTTTACTTTAGCGCAGTGTTTTATATTTCGAATTCGGATTCACTTAAATTATAACGAGGGCAAGAAATTGGAAAATGTACGCATTTGTAAAATTAGTTTAACTCCAGACAATTTTTTTAAGTGAAACTACATTATTTGAGCCTAACTTCCTAACTTTCGTTAACAGAGGTCAGAGCAACTACTTACTAAAGAACTGGACGAAGCCTGGAAAGATACAAAGCATAAACTAATTTTAGGAGCTTCGTGAGTATCCCATGAAAACGCGACGCTAAATACAAACCGCGATAAAAACGTTAAAAGTGGTTTTATTTCAAAAACAACTGTATTGCCTACACATATGGTTTATTTTGCGCTAAAACTTCATAGATGATGACTTTTTGAATAGTGCTGTCAGTCCAAAATGAACGTTATTTTAGAACGTTTAACACACATTGAAGTTCTTATTACCTACAATGTTCTTTTACAGTTTGCCATTTATATTATTCAAAACTGGGAAAATTGATCGTGATATAAAAGATCCTGCGTTCGACAAACCTATTAACATGAATCGGCCTAGGTAAGTTTTTCCTAAAGAGCTTTGGTAAACAGATAAATTTTAGTAGCTAAAAAATTGTAGCTATGCAACGTAAACCGACCTCTTTATTTAAATCTATTTGACGAGTCTGTGTATGTATTTTTTTTATCGAATAAGAGTTTTTTTTTTTCAGAGTATCCATGGACATCTGGGTCCTCGGTGGGTCCAAGATCGGTAAAGTCATGATAGAACTATTCAGTGATATAGTTCCAAAAACATGTCAACTGTTCTTGAGCCTTGTAAAAGGAGATGCGTTGGGCCATGCGTATACAGGCACTAGATTTTTTAGGTTGGTGTATAATTATTATTACCTTCTTTTATCATCATTATTAGATGGGAATGAGTGTGTATGGTCTCCTACATACTCATTCCCATCGTAATCCGTCATCTTTTTATAGTGTTTATCATAAGTCCTCGGAAAGTTTTATATATGCAAAGATTTGGGCTCGCCGCAAACGGGCCATCAGCCACTGGTGGCCAAATATATGAAAAAATATGTAGCTGGCGGCCGGTTGCTATCGGTGGCTTATTTGTGCCGAGCCTTTAATAGAAGTTCAGAATGAAATGGAGATAAACTACTAGTGAAGCTAACTCACTGTGTGCTCACTAATCTATCGCCCTGTGATAAAATAGAAAATACTTTCTCCAACTGGTATTTTTCCATATTACAGAATAGTACCGGACTTGTACTGCAGCGGCGGCGACGTGACCAAAGACAACGGTTTCGGTTGTTACACACCCGAAGGAGACGCTGACCTCAGGGATACAGAATGCTTTAAGCTAAAACATACAGTTCCAGGTATGGATACGTGTACACATTCTTCTAATATATTGTGTAGAAATGTAATATTGTTGGAGGCTCCTCGTTACTTATACCCTTCTTTGTGTTTCCTTCTTTCCATTGCATTTGTCTTTTATAAAATCTAACAGTTATTCAATCGTAAATATAGATAGGTACCTACTTATGTAACCACCTGTTTATTTATTAATGGCATGGCTTCTATGTCAAACCCTTTTTTAATCCTTACTATTTCAATTTCCTAAGGTCTCATGAGATTTGTGTACCAACAGGTGTATTATCCATGGTCGTCAGTCCAAAAGGTGAAGTGTGTGGTCACTTCAACATTATATTCAAGCCGTTGCCACAGTTCGATAACAAACATATAGTGTTTGGCAGGGTAAGATCTTTACTCATTAAACGTAACATAAGAAGACAAATCTGGTTAAATGTTATTGACCTTAGTCTGTTGTTTTTTGTCCTGAAATAGGTACAGTAAAGTGGTGACTATTGGGTACTATTTGGATCCAGAATTCATCCAGGCAATCCTATTCTGGAATAAAAGAAATATTTGGTCTTAATTTCATGTAATATGTAAGAACCGCAGTTTTGAAGAAAGTCAAAACTAATGTTCGTTTCAAATAACCCGTCGTTATCAAATAGCCATCCTTTTCTGTACCTATATACAATCTGACACACATAACCTCAAATTCTAAGAAAGCAGTTTCACATCCTCATAAAATTTTATAATAATATTCCACAGATAATAGCAGGTCCAGCGCCAACGTTAGAACGCATCAGTGCTCTAGGGCTACCCCTCGGCACCACCTCGACGGACTGCATCATCAAGTCCTGCGGCTGGATCACGCGCTCCGGCCAGTACCGCGAGGGCAACACCAACGTCATCAAGTTCCCGCCAAGACGCAAAGCGAAGAAGTGAACTTAGTCTTATAGCTTACATGTGGTTGTACTTTCGTAAATTTTGATTGGTTTTTGAAGGTTATTATATTGTTATAAAATTTCAAATAATTGTTTTTATTTTTAGTATAGTCCTAGTTATAACTATATCCTGTCCGATCCATGAAGGTATTATTCCATTAATGTAAAAAAATAGGAAATAAAATAAATATAGCATAAAAAATACACAAGGTGTAAAAGATTTTATTCTGGCCCCTAGACTCCCCAATTAGTTTACCTAGTATTTTTTCATTTAATAGATGACTTAACGTTAAACGTTTGGTCGAATTACCTACGCACACGCATAGGTGCGAACGTCGCGCTCATTCGATTATTCGTCAGCTGTTTAGACACAAGTTTAATGATCGATCATTCTACCCACACTTAAATAAACTCTTATAATTATAATTACTGTTTACACTATGTGATATTATTTTGGTATAACTTATTGATAGTCTATTTTACAGTAATTGTGTTAAGTAGTAAATCGAACTTAATAAATTAGACAATATAATAACGGTATGTTACTTTAATCGATGTGCAAATTTCAACCGTCTGCGATGTAGGTACCTGTCGTCAATAACGTAATGTGGAGGGGTTGGCGCCCCGAGTCACCGTATTACACTCGTAGGTAATTGAAGGCGGTAAGTATAGAAGGAATAAGAAAAAAGTTGTACTTACAAAACTGAACATTATGTAGAAACACAAATTTCCCCTGGTTCTTTGTCACTTTTTCGATACACTTTAGGTAAGTATTACGTATTACCCACTTTATTAAGGTATTTTTTTAGTTCTTTAGTATTTGAGTATCACTGTTCACCGTCACAAACGCAAGTTCTATTTTACTTATGAGGTCATCGACACTTGTTGCCTAGTTAGTGTACCTACACCAGCGATATTATTCGAACCACAAATAAAAATCCTTTGGCGTTGAGTCGCCCGATCAGGAAGGCCACAACGCCACGAGTCCTCTAGCGGTCAATCCATCAGGTGCAATTCTTCACGTCAAGGTCACAAGGCCAGAACGTAAACAACAAAACAATCACAGAACGCTGTCAACGGATGACTAATCGTCTTTGATGTTAGGCTCTTGGCGCTGCAGCAGCGCGAGCGGCCGCGGCGCGTGCGGCGCTCATAGGTCAGAGGGTGACCGGGAAGTGATTGCGTCTCACTCTTTTGCATTATGTTTACATTAGCAAGTAACGCACAATATTTTTTTCGGAAATTCGCGTCTGATGCATGATTGCATGACATGTAGAATGCCGATTACAACTCGGACGTACATTTAGATAAGCTTTATGTCCCTTGCAGTAAGTTCTAAATTTCCTTAAATATTTATTATTCGTGTTCTGCCAACTTTAATATTTAAAATGTTATACCTATGCATTGATCTTGTTTATGTGTGTGTAAGAAAAGCTAGCGACGTAAGAACAAAATACAAATCGATCGTGCATTTATTTATGTAAGGCTTCATTTCTTTGACATCATTTTGGGATGTGATTGTGAATGCGAAACCTATATCATCCTTTCGGGTCGAACAGGGTTATCTAGAAATTTCCTCGGTCGAACTTCAGAATGAGGCAAACTAAATTCAAGTCACCGTTCTGAGGAAATTCCACAAGCAAACAGCAAAATAAAACTAACATATTGCAATCAAACTTTTATTGCAAAGAATTATTTTAAATAAATAGAAAAGTCTGAAGGCACACGATACGAATCAAACAAATCACAGGTACACATTCATAATCGTACATATTTTAATACTCAATTAACTTCGTCAAGTTCCGATGTTTCATAATGTCGTCATCATTCTATTTTTACGAACAATCCGCATGATAATATCAGAGCCAGCAACTGGAAACAAACGTATGAAAATTATTACCTACTAACACAGACAGAATAGATATACAGGGTGTTAAGAAAACCCTGTCCGACCCGTTAAGGTGTTGTTAGGTATCGATATCTGATTGCATCAAAATTAAAAAAAAATGGAAAAAAGAAATTATAACCTAAAAAATATTTTTTTCTCAAATTCGAGAGATAGGTTCGGCGTGGTGTTGTAATTTTTGTTTTAATCTCAAATTTAGGGAATTTTGCGGCCAAAAATGGTTATTTCAAAACTAATTATTAGTTGTGCTAATCACACAAAGATTTGTCCTGGGTGGGAATCGAACCCACGACCTCCGGTATAGTAGTCAGGGTCACTAACCACTAGACCAACAGGCCAGTCATAATAATTCGTTAGTTGTATATAAAAGGGCTAGTTACCATTATAAGCGCGATAATGACGGCTGCAGTGCCAACGTATATGGCGTCTTCCCTCAGGAAGTCTATCACTTTACTGAGACAACCCTCCACGTACATCGTCGTCGGGTTCGGCGATGCCTTGCAGTCCATTCTCTGAAACATACATATTGTAACATAAGAAGTACATTCAAAATACATTTAAAGAAGAATTCACATATAAGAAAAAGTCCACATCACAGTGTTAACTACATCTCAACAGTTAACTTAGCCCCGAATAATCAAACCCAACCTTATTAGATTACCGTTCTTTAATGTGTATAGGTGGCCATTTTACACTTTAAAGAAACAAAGATAGCATAAGCTTAGCAGGAACTTGAAGTGAGTTGCTTTCGGGTTGAGTATTCCGTAAATAGAATTTGGTACATTTATTTAAGAAAAAAGTTATTTTGTAAAAAATATAATGTAATGTCGGAGTTTAAATTTTTTAGATTCACGTACTTTGACATTTGATTATCTATTTATTTTTAGATCTCATGTTCTTTTTTATAATTTTATGTTGTTTCTTTTATCAACATTTTAATAGGTAATAATTCAATGCTATTACTTAGAATTTTGGTCGACTTATTATTGGTCGACCTAGTATTGACTTTTGCTACTTATTCATATGTACTGATGTATACAGAAGCTGTTGGTTAGCCTATAATAAATAAATAGATCTCTACATAGATCATCACTTTTTTTGTATCCACAGTTCATAAGGAAAAGACATCGTCCAATAATATACTAGCCGGGTATTAGGAACCTTCCCAAGAAAATAAATATCTCCTCAAAATGCTCACCTTTCCGGGATAGACTTCACGGCAGCAACTCTCGGGCACATTATCGTTCCAATCCTTATATCCTTTAACCCCGCAGCACTGTAAATACGTCTGGGTATCGTCCCAGGACTTGGTGTACTCGTGCCTGACGCCGTAGTACGGGATGGCGGCGTACAGCTCCCGGTCTAGCGTGGTCACCACCTTCTCCCGGAACACGAACTGTAGGATCCCGCCTACCAGCATCACCACGAAGATTATGAAGACTAGGATGTAGTACTGGAAATTGAGGAGATCATTTTAGAGTTTGGATTAGATACGGCGATCGTGGGGTTACTCTTTAATTAAGTTCAATTCTTATACAATCTGACATTGGCATTGTATAAATTAAATTGAAGAATATTTCCTGGGTTACATGCAACCGAACTTTATAAAAAAAAAGGGAAATAATTTACAGAAAGACAAAGAGTTGTAGCGGAGAAACTTTTGGTAGGACCATTTTTTTACAATTAACTAGGTATTAATTTAATTTCATGGACTGCTGCACTGGAATTTCGATCATGAGCTCGAAAGGCAACTTTAAAAATGACGCAAAAATATATAATGCTTCTTGCATTATAAGTATGTTTCGTATAAATCATAAGCACAATACCAAAAATGCTATTTTTCAAAATTAACTGTAGGTTGTCAGTTTCACTGAATAAATTGCAGTTTCTATAATCAACTCTTTCAACGCAACAAACAAGTACCAACGCACCGTAAGCAGCATACACTTGACTTCCTTAGCAGCGCCGCAGCAGCCGAGCAGCGACAGAACCATCATGGCGGCTCCCATCGCCACCACCACTCCCACTGACGCTATGAACATGTTGTTGCTCATCAGCGTGCTCGAGAACGAGCGGGAAACCCACACCCACAGCCCAATGGCTAGGGCTAGGGCGCCTCCGATCTGGAAAATGGAAACACGTCTCTTTAATATGCACCCAAAAAACATCCTTATATATTAAACAGCTAAATGAAGTAATTTTAAAGTCGTAACCCTGACGATTTTCCTCTTTTGCTGCGATATATAAGCCAACAAAAATTTGTTAAGGTGTATACAGGGTGTTACCGAAAGTGTATATCCATCCAAAAGGGGTGAAGAGTAGTTCTGGTGTAGAGTAAGTTTACAAAATTAATTTATAATCGTCATCCTAGACGTTACTCCTCTTATGCTGCTCCCACACCGACCAACAAAAATCTACATATTAGGTGTATACAGGGTGTTACCGAAAGGGTATATCCATCCAAAAGTGGTTAAGAGTAGGTAGGTCTTGTTATAGAGTAACTTTACAAAATTTCAGCTCAAATAGTTAAATAATTGGAACCCGATTTTTCGCATTAATTATATTTGACAGAATTTGAAGATATAACAATACTTAGGAAGCATACATAAACAATAATGTGGACAGTTTACAGTCAATGTAAATATAGCATTGTGTATAATATAAACAGGATATTAAATGTATTGAACGATCTAACGATCATTATGTTCGCGTATTGTGTAATTATGACGATCTCCGGTTGTATTTGATGGATGTGAGAGGCAAGACATTGGAGACACGCAACCTACATACTCACCATAAATATCCTATGATTCATTATTATGGTAAGTATTAAAGATACAGAGGTATTTGTACGGCAAGGACCTTAGTTAAGCATTTTATCTATTAAATAATTTACCACTTATTAAAAATTGCCTTTTAACATCTGAACCTACCGCGTAAATTAATAGAGCGTCGTTCAATGCTCCATTCAGTCATCATACTTTTTTCTAAAATTTAATGGCATCAGACATCCGGTTAAAACTACGCATAGACGTAATTCACCTCTTTAAATATATTGCTACAGTTAATCACCAGGACATACCATTATGCCGAGAAGATGTCTTATACAATGTGTATAAAACATCTAATGTTGAGTGTTTGTCGTTTGATGACCGCTGTTATTTATTGCGAAGTTTTTTTTACTAATCATCTTCCTTTTAAAACTATACAAGGCATAATGGACGGATATTCCAACATGCTTTAACTTATACGGATAGAAGACTGGGCAGTACTTACGAAGGTAACCACATTAATGCATATTAATGAGAACTTCATACATCTCCCGCAGCTGTCCATTGCTCCTCCCATACCCATTGCTATTCTGAAAAGTGAAACAAAAGCAGTTATGGACATGAAACAATCTAATACATACAAATACATCTCTAAGTAAGAAATACCTTAATTAAGGAATCACTGGGTTTAAATGTGGAAACACGAGTAAAAACAAACTGTTTAAAAAAGAAGCTATTTGTCTAGTGTCGAAATCGAAGTCAAGACATTTAATGACTATTGTAAATTGACATCATCTATATGCAAAACCTTGATTACTAATAGTGAAAGTTGATATCCCGCTGTATGTAAGCCATTCACGTGTAGCAGCCGATAGAGACAATTATGGCACATTTTGGATTGTTATGATCAATGAGAGTAAAAGTCCTACATGCCCTACACGCCATTTAAACGTGTTTGGGTCACAGTAACTTTATTTCTTGTGATATATTGCAACGGAAGTGTATGACAGGTGCTAATATACAAATATTTTATAGACATTTACCGGAATTAAATCCGAAAGGTTGAGCTAAGAGCCACAAAATATGACTCAATTCTTATGTGCACCTTGTAAGAGCGCTTGTTAGTACACTTCACCTAATTTTGAACTGACCTGTTTTTATCTAATAAGGTCATCATTCATTAAAAGGTGACCGGCAACTTCATACGTAGGTATCAAAGAATATAGTACTCTGTCGTTACTTACGAAGTCAATGAAATAGGGATACTGAACACTAAACAAATACAATCCACTTCATAAAAAAAAGCTAAAATCCGACAAAAACACAAATGATCTCGAAATGACATATTTATTTAGAGCATGTTACAAATTAAATAACATCATTAATCTTAAGCGCAAAAAAAATATAATCAAATAAAGCTTTGTACCTGTTCAAAGTGATTTATATTTGCAATTTGTTGTTAATTTCTCGCTTCATAATCATATTGAGTCACCTTTATAAACGACATTGTAGGGACTGGGGTAATAATCTAGACTGCCATGAAATCGTAAAGATTAACAACAAATAAGTTCTTACCTCCAATATGTTGATTTTTGTTTTCTCCGTAGTTTTAAATGTAGTTTAATATTTCCCATGCTATTGTTTATATTTCATGCTTGTTATGTTAGTATACTGCTTTTTATAGAAGGTTGGAACGATAAGATTGTTTTCGAAATACCCTCTGTATTGTAAACATTATTGCGTCATGAACTAATCTATGGTTATTGACATGTTTACTCTATGTTCCTGTTATAGGTGTACGAATATTCGTACATAACAGGAACATGATGATACAACGCCACCTAACTGATGGTACATTTAACATGGTATCTTCAATGAGAGTTTCGTTATGTTAACCAAGAAATATTTAAAACAAATCATCTATAGGTAAGTACAATATTATTTAACAGAAGGCTGGCCGATACAGATGGCAGGGTAGTGAACGATAAACTATTTACCAGTCAATAAAAAAGCTTGTCATTCAACAGTAACGGCAGTAAGAAGCTATACAGCTCTGAAGAAGTTAAACCTGCTCCAGGCATTTTCCACTTAAGGTTACTAAAGACAGGAACACAGACCTGTGTATATTTCTCGAAAGAAGTGGTCGTCATATAGGTAACTTAAGGATGCAGAGACTGGATATGTTTGATGGATTCTCTAATCCCATGTAAACGTGTAATAAATATTAAGCTATATGTGACCTTGCATCGAAAATACCAAACATCAAATGTCTTCCAAAAGGGACCTAATCAATAAGGCTTATTACCTACTATGATGATGATAAACGAATACTCATTAAGCTTTTTTCACATCAGACGACCCTTCGCACAGGTAATTTTCTTTTAGGGTGTAGGTGCATTAGTGGACAGGTGCACCACAACATTAGACATCGAAAGGATGGTTTCAAATAAAATAAATAATAACACAAGTTCCGTCAAAATAACTTCTCTAACATATCTACTGATTTGAAGTAGTATTCTATGGATATTTAAGGTACGGTCAACTACTAAACCTGAAGGTATAGCAGATTGTTATACTAGAATATCCAAAATGCTTAAATTAACAATTTCAGTCGTAATAGAATTAGAATTATTCTAGTAAGAAAACAAAAAGAAACAATAAAACTATAAATTCATCCACAAAATTAACATTTTGTTTTTTTTTAAATGCTTACACTACAGTATTATTTACAACATATTTAAAGCTTTTTATATACCAGTGAATCGTTGATTCGGATCCTACAATCGTCAATAAAACATACAAGGACCTTTGACTGAGTACTAACTCATACTCGCAAATCATGTGTAGGTTTACGAGCAATTAAAATATTAAATAAGGTGTCACATACCATCATAATATACTTATAGCTATAAGTAGATGGGTACGTAAGTTATATCGACTTAGCGTTGCTTTGCCAATAAGTCTATATGCGATATAAGTATTACGGTATGTGTGTCGTGTGCGCATGTATTGCGACCACTCGCAGTGAGGAGTTACGCTGCGCGGACGCCACTCAAGGTGATGGATAATAACACAAGGTCCATCTAATCCATTCTCTTAACGATTAATAAGTGAAAGTCGCATTGTATGACTATTTGAACGAGCGCTAATAGAAAATAATAACATAGGAAACCGTCAAATAGAAACAGCAAGTCGTTTAAAACGATCGATTTATGTCAACATTACATCGATTTATATAAATTTTGCGTTTACTTACATTTTGTCAAGAAATCCGATATCTTGAATGAACCGTTAACCAAAACAATTTCACTTTATCATCACTGTTGCTTCACTAGTTTTTGAACTCATTCACAAGTTTGTTTTGTTTGACGACAAGTGTGTCGTGGCCGGTTGTACGGAGGCAACTGGTTTGTAGTGAAGCACGCGGTGATGCCTTACCAAGCCGCCAAGCCAAGTAGGCTGTAGGAAGAATGGGACAGCCTTCGAAGGGTCTACTAACACGTTTATATGTTCGTAACTAGGTCATAGCGTGTAAGTGCTGCATTATTTACAACGTAAGATCAACATCATAGATTAAACTTTTAATTTATCGTTATGTTTTGTTATTTTTCCCCAAAAATTTTGAATTTAAATTAACGGTCTTATGAACACGCGATGTAAACCGTTTTGTAATAGAAGTAACAATTATGATGATACCTTGTTATTATAATTTATAATGAGTAAGAGTAAAAAAAAAATCTACGTTCTTGCTAATTCTAACTTACAAATTTAATGGTGTAGGTAGGCAATTGTAACCAGCCTTTTTTTTCGGACATAAAAAAAGAAAAGCTTAGGAAAGATATATCATATTACTTAGTAGGTATTTACCTAGGATTGAACCTGTAGCCTACGAGTCCTGCAAATTAATTGGAGTACATATTAAATTATTAAGAGAAGCATGATAAAATGCGATACAATAGATATGCACTGACACTATTTCTACAAATAACCGTTGTTATCGTCACAATGGTTTTGAGGCACCGCGCTACATACTTACTTTCACTTTCGTTATTAGCACTTACTACTGTTTGCACAAAAAAGTCACAGTTGCCATTTAAGTTAAAAAAAATGAGGACCGTATTTGTTCCTTCTAGAACACCAACGTTAACACTAGATTAGTACTATTAAATCCCGACGAAAAAAAGAGTGTTTATTATTTAACCTGTTTATGTCTGTGTTCACATAAATACACTCCGTATTTAGTGTAAAAAAACATAACATCAAGTGACTCCTTGAGATTGAAATAAAACAAAAGATTGTCACAGTTTCATTTATTAGCTTTTGTTAATAAACGTTCACCTCAACTCAAGAAAAAAGTGGTATAAATGTAATCAACGCTGTTTTACATCAATATGAGCATTACTGCGTCCACTACCAACTAGATGTAATTGAGCTTTGGTTTACATGAAATCATATTCCGACATAATCAGTTTAGTAAATAAGTTTCGTATTAAAAACTCAAGAAGGAAGGAATATGATCTGCGCGCGTTCAAAATGTAAAACATGTCACATTGTTTATCTAATATTATACTTATTTATTTAAGTTATTAACATATAAAAGATAGGAACAAAAGGCCGTTCGCGAAGTGTTTAGGCTGCACTCGCCATATTTACTAGTATCAACAGCTTTTGCGAGCCGTAATATTGCTGTAAATAATTCCTCGGTGAGTATTTAGTGGATGATCTTTATCTACACTTATTAAAAACTATATATGACCAAAAAATACCCGTCTTATACAAATCTTTGAATAACTCTAAACAAAACCTAAGACAAAGTTATGCCATACGATCGCGCGGAGATCATATTCGAGCGAAACTATGTAATAAATGTACAAACCAGTGCTTTAAACTCTTGGAATATAAGATGATATCGAATAGCAGTCGATACGACACCAGCGCGGCTGACGTTCACACGGCTGACCTATCTGATCTCACAATACATTCCCACCTGCTACGAAACTCTCATATTATGCTATTACTAATGATTTAGAAAATTCAGTAACAAAATAAGTAGCAAGCGTGAATTAGTGATTGCGTATAAATCAATATAAATACAAAAAAAGATCTATAGATACATTCTCAATTGTTGTTAACTTAACATAAATATGAAGCAGTAAACGGCAGGTGATTTCGTAGGTACAATTATTTATATCTATTTAGACACGGATATAAAATAAAAGCAAATTTAATTGAAACAATACTTTTAACTGAAATAATAATAATATATTACAATATTTTGCGCTAAAAATACAACAAAATACACTTATACAAGCAACCGCTACTGCTGTTGTTACATACGGACTGACAATAAATAAACGCTAACGCTTGAGAGTTACATCTTTTAACATTATATTACCTATATATTAAACATTTAAATCGTTTTAATTAGACCTAGATACACAATACGACCTGCGTAGCTTCCCTTATAAATTAATTGACAAAGATAAAATATATGCTTTCGATTTGGACTTAAGGAAGCTCGAATAAGTGATATTCTTATTGTGGACCAGACAAATAAGAATTTACATTGGGAACTTTTACTTTAACATATAAATACAAAGTTTGTTATGAAGAAGCAACAAGAAAAATAGTTTTCGATCTTTAAGCAATATGCCTTATTAAGATTCCTAATATCCACTTTGAAAAAGCATAGAAAAAAACTTCAACGTAGGTAATAAATAATACAAAATTTCAAACATAGCTGCGACATTTTCCAGAGAATACTAGATATTTTATAAGAGAAAAAAACTTCTGTCGTACTTAATACATTATGTATTTTGTATACTCTTCAGGTCAACCATAAATTAAATATGATTAGCCTCAAGTCAGTAATGGAATCAGATCTGTGTGGGCACGAGTGGAATGACGTCATCGGGCATAGCAACACATTTTACTAAGAGCGACTATTCTCGAACACATTTACTATCATATTTATTACTTTTAAAAAAGTATTCAGTAAATTATTTAGTTTTGAGTTACCGAAAATAATCGCTTTGACCTACAGGTTTATTTTCTAAGCTCCGCCTTTTACAGTCCACATCATATATCTACAACTTCTAATTATTGCACAAAATAAAAATATACTTCAAGAAAAGAACATCAAATGAATGCGTTAAATTCCATAATTATTACGATATTCAAATCCTTTGTACACTAATATTACACATTTAATCAGAAGCTACGCAGCGACGCTTACCTACGCCCTTTCCTATATACAATAGTGAAGAAAGTTGAAAACTCACAATCTTTCGCCTGTGATACGAAATTTAATATGAACATTTAACACGTACTTATTATTACATTGTAGAGGTATTTTAAAATGATACCAGTCCCACTAGCCAAGTAATACTCCAAGGGTTAACACTGATCCAATCGCCCAAATGTATGGAAGTGACAAGTCTAAGTCACGTGACTTGTCCAAATAAAATGTCATGTCCATACATTTCAAGAGATTTCTATCATCGTTTAGGCTAAGGCCGTACTACGGCTAAACCGCCGCGGATTTCAACCGCCTGATTATGTGAGTAATGGAAGCGGCCGCACTTAAGCCGCATTTGTTACAGAATTACTAGCGGGGAAACACCGCGTCAAAAATTGTAGTTCTGGGTAAATCGTGGCTACTTTCGCGGATTTTAAGCGTACTGTGTACGTCTCGGGCGGTTTTACGGTTTCACGGTTTAACGTTTGCGGAAAAAAACCGTAATGCGGCCTTAGCCTTATGCTTGTATTAATGTTTCTTGGCTATAGAGCTGTAACCGATACATTTCCGGAACATTCACTCATTGCTTCGATTGGGAGGACATTCAACTTAATTCACTAACCCCGAACTAAATCGATGGAGTTGAACATTGAACTATAACTGGGCACTGGATGAGGCTTAAATCGCAGTTATTAATATCGATTCGTTTTTCGCTAATTGGTGATCGAATAAAATATTATTATTACATTACGTGTATCGCGTGTCAAACATAAGTGTTGCGTGCGTTCTAGAATAAATTAAAAGAAAATATTTGTTTCTGTGAGACCACTACGGTTTTAAAATAAAATAATGAGTTAGTTTTTTTTTTATTTCAAAATGTATATTTAATTGTATCATCAAAGTTACAAAAAGAATCGATCCTAATAAACAAGACTTAAGCCTTCCACCAAAAAGTCGGTTCTTGGAATCACTTTAAAAAAACGGAGACTTCGTGAAATCCATAAAATTCTTTAAGACTTGGTTTTGAAACGCGACACCGATTCAGACGCATTCCTTGAAATTGCCGAAACACATATACGGCGTGTGACGTGACGTCATAAGCCGCAAATATTCACAAAAACAATCTTTAAAGTCCAATGCTTTTAGTGGAGTGCACGGTATATCCCTTTTAACTATATGTTGCATCAGATACGCAATTTAAAACAATGATCATGTTCTACACAAACAGTAACATTTAAAGGAGCAACAGAAAGAGATGAAGCTATACAGACAGATAGCATTATCTCTTTTTCAAAACAAAACAATATAGCATTCATAATATGGTTCTTGATTGGACAATTGCTATTAGAACCAGATTCTATGTAACATGATCGTTGTTCTTTAACTTGCTTTCTGAGTAACACATAGTGTAATAAAACGATAACGATGTGTGCCGGATGTGTGATGTTCAGTACGGGGCGTATCGGAAGACGCGGGCGGTGCGGGCGACGTGGCAGACACGCGGGTTGCGGGCGGCGCGAGCGGTGCGGGCGACGCGTGCGGGGCGGGCGCAGCGTGCGGGGCGCGGCGTGCGGGCGCGGCGTGCGGGCGCGGCGTGCGGGGCGCGGCGGCCGTCAGCTGCGGGAGCGCGGCCGCGCGGGCGCCGCCGCAGCGCAGCACTAGGGCCGGCGCGCCGCGAACACGCCGCGCTGCAGGTACGCCTCGCCCAGCGACCCTGCAACCCACCCCCATACCATCCATACCCACACTACCACGCACCACACACCACACTGTGCAGGTAGGACTGCTCGAGCGAATGCCGAAACTTACGGGGCTAACCTTTAACTGAGACCAAAAATAAATTAGAATGGGACCAATTTTCAAAAAAAAAAAAAATCTAATTAAAATAAAATGTTTTTCTAATCTTGTCTATATGATACTTTGTTCGATTCCATACATCATTGCATAACGCATCACATTATACAATTTTATATCAGAAGCAAGTGTGAAACAAGCACACTATCATCGTCACTAGATTTTCAAACACATTTAAAACATGAATAATAAAATCATTATAACAAATACAATTCATCCACTTACGTAATCCTTTAGGTATGCGATTTTCGGAATGTAATACATAATATAAAGACAATAAATGGTTATAGAAAAGTTGCTTTTATCCTTGAGACGAACAATTTCCCTTTTTAATTGTTTTTATTCGTTATTATCAAATCATCCATTAATTGCATGAACAAATGATCCAAAATAAAGATTTCAGCCAATGACAATATTACGCGAAAATCGAAATATTTATAATTATTCTGCGCATGTATGTATGACTTTTAATCGTTACAATATTTATCTTGTATTAAACTGACCTTGGTTGGGGAATGGTAGGCAATTGGTCTTGAGAATCTCCTCGTGGTTACCGTAGGCGCAGAACTTGACTACTACTGTGTTGGCTGATATGCCGGTGATCTCCGCCTCATAGAACTGGAAAAATAAATTTACATAAATAGGATGGAATAATTGCGGTAGACAAGTAAACATTGAAGATGCATGTTAAAAAGTGTTTTATGAGCCTCATATAGACAAAATTCTCCCATACTTAGTAGAAATGTCAAAAAGTGAAGGAATGGACTTACGTTATTGTCTTCCCAATACAGGGCGAGGCAGCGATCGCCAACCTTCCAGTTGATATCAGCGACGCCCAGCATGGCGCGGGCCTGCTCGTTAACAGCTGCATTCTGGAAGCCCAGCAGCGAGTTAGTGAGGAACGGGGCGCCGCGGACGCCGGCGAACTCCTGCGGCCGCGCGCCGTAGCCGTACTGGCGGCCCGCGTAGCTACTCGCCGCCGCCGCTGCTACGGCAGCCGTACCCATGTAGCTAGCTACGTTAGGGTAGATTGGTTGATTCTGACGATTTTCCACGTAGCCATTCGGCTGCTGTCGGCGCTGGTAGGACTGATCCGGATACTTCTGAATATCACTACCCCTTCTGAACGTCTGAGCAACGTCCTGGACACTCTGAGCAGCAACAAACGCCGCCTGCTTGGCGTACACTTGGTCCAGCGTCGGGTAGTTCCGAGGCTGTTGTAGCTCCTCTACTGCGCGCTGGTTCGCCAACAAATTCAAGTTCGCCGTCGCTTCCACCAAACTCTCCATAGTATTGGAAGAGTTTCGGTAATTCTGATGTTGGTTAACTTTATTCTCGTTAAAGTTCCTGTCGCTTCTAACGTTCTTATCGTTAAAGTGGTTCTGTGGCGGCGGCGGTAGTGTGTGATATGAGTTGTTGTTGTAGTGCATGTTCATGTTGTTCATGTTGTTCATGCTGTTCTGTTGATACTGCTGACTCTGATACTGTTGTTGCTGCTTGTTTTTCTCCTCTAGCTTTCTCTGGAACCTTGGTGGTTTTTCACTCTGTGTCTGGTACTTCCTATCGTCTCTGTGTGGGTGGTCGTGAGAGTAATGTCCTCTCTGACCATCAAATCTTTGCCTATTAGGACCTTCGTATCTAGATCCTTGACTGCGAGGGTTACTTTTGGCACTATTTCTGTCCCTAAAATTAGAATTATTCCTATCATTTCTATCCTCCTGTGAGGTACTGTTCTGGCGATTATTTTTATCTTTATCGGGTACATTAGGCAACTTATCTTCTAAGAAGTCAAATAAGGACACTTTTCCTGATGGTTTCACTTGAATGTCGTCATCATTGACTTCTTTATTACGTCCCTTGCGTTTAGGCGGCTCTGTTTCTTTTTGCTGTTTTTCTTTATTTCTATTTTCTGAATTGTCTCTTTTCTGCAGAATTTTGAGAGCCCTATCAACATTATTCTTTGTATACTTAAGAGCATTTTCAGCTTGTTCCTCTGAAAATCCTGCATCTACTATCTTCTGTACATTTGCATCCAAAAGAGGTTTTGTGCCCCCACCAAATACCTTAAATTTTTAATAGAATATATTAGGTAACATATTTCAAGATAAGATGTGTTAAGAATCCAAATCATTATATTACTATATTATATTAGTTATTTTCATTTTTGTAGTTAATGTCTAATAAAAATTAAAGGTTTAGAAAAGCACTCTATGTAAAAGACACAATAAAGTGTCCACAATTCTGTTATATTTTTAAATTCACATTGTGTTAAGCCATACAATAGAAATCAAAAATCTATATTCTAATTCTCATGACAATTAAAAGCATCAAAATTTGCATATCAAAATGTAGTGTAGAATTATAATTACTTTTTTAACACCAGATAGTCTCTGCGCCTCTGCTATTGCACCTTTCCTCTGAGCTTCAAACTCCGCGTTGTCCTGCTTAGCTGCTTCTTGCAAGCTCTTGAACTGCTTGTCCAACATGAGAGCTTCTAATCTCTGTCCAAATGGTATCCATGGGGGAGGGCCACCATCAGCTCCAATACCCCCTAGAAAAGTAAATGATATCATAATAAAATAAAAAAAGTTCAAGACTGACTAAAATTTCGTGATTTTTTTGTGCGTGCTTGACGGGCCTGTTGGTCTAGTGGTTAGTGACCCTGACTGCTATACCTGAGGTCGTGGGTTCGATTCCCACCCAGGAAAAATGTTTGTGTGATGAGCACGATCATTTGTTCTGGTTGTCTGGGTGTAATTTATATTATATATATGTTTTGAAATACAAGTAATACTAAAGGGGTTCCTCTTTTAAATATTTATTAAACACTATAATGGAACCCTAATAATAAGAGTATATGAGTACGTCACATGAGCCTGGATGCAGAGAAAAGGATAGTATAATAATTTTTGTCATAAAAATATTTAATAAATATGTTTGACTAAGCCATTTGATCCTCCTCTGTTTAAATAGAACTTTGCCCCACAGGGGAACAAATACAGGCTGTAAATTTTAATATTATAAACTAGATAAACAGTAAGGCATAACTAAGTGCATGACACTATTGTTAAACTGCTTGTAGCAATTGTAGCACAAGGTTGAATGTTGAAAACAGGTATAATATTTGTCTATTTTCTTTAAGAGGAAAGGGGAGCGGACATACTTTTGAAAATTCGGTTTTTGAAGAATGTATTGCTGTCGCTCTAATTCCCCCCGCTCTCTAATTCGTGCAATAAGGACAACTGCAGCTCAGACCGAAAAACTGACGAAAAATCGAGGTTTGGCTCTCGTCTATTTTCTTCCCCAATTCTGAACCAATTTTAAAGATATTTCATATACTGCATAAGAAAAGAATAATCTGTGCCTCTATTTTTTCCTTTTTTCAATAATCGTTGCCAAATTTGAAAAAAAAAAACGCCTCTGAAAACTGCGGTCAAAATCGGCACTTTTTAGAAGGTTCTAGTTTCTTTAAATATAACTTATTTTAAAAAAGGAAAAAATAGGGGCATAGATCTAGTTCACATTTATATTATTTATATTACTGCAAAAAATCATAGCCCTAAGTTCAGAAACCAGCAAGAAAACAGACGAGAACGTTTGTATGGAGAAAAGTCCACTCCCACTCCACTCCCCTTTCCTCTTAATACCTGTGCTTCTATAGGTATATATAAAAATGAATCGCTAAATGTGTTGGTAAGTCATAACTCAATAAAATGCCTGGACCGATTTCGCTAATTCTCTTTTTGTTGTGTTTGTTATTGTCAGGAGAAGGTTCTTATTAAAGAAAAACTTTGCAAAATTGCGCTGAAAATTAGGAAATTGAAGAATACTTAACCACCAAATTAAGTAATCCTGACTTTTGTTACGATAGTGATTTGTTGGATTTGTCTCCACCCCTAATAATACAAAGGCACCGGGAACGGGACCTAGGTATTCACACGGGTGAAACCGCGGGGCACAGCTAGTAATAGAATAAAAACAGTATGTTACAGGTAATTTAAGACTAGACTAATAATAATTCAGTTGGTGCATAAGGTTATAATAATGCTCAATATAACTCACCTCTAGTATGCTTAGCTAAACTCCTGTTCAGTTCCCATTTTTCAATCATATGGGACACTCTGCCACCCAACACGGTTATTACATCAGGAACCAGCCACACCACACCGTGGCATACCTCAAGCCCTTCATTTTGCAACAACAACTTAGTCCCCGGTGGGGTATTAATACTTAAACTGGGTATAGGACTCGTTTCTAGGCCTGTACATGTTGTTTTACCGTCGTGCAGCGTAAGCTTAAGCATTCGAGGGGCAGATGTAGACTCCTCATTTGCTTTTGGTGCTGACACATTTCTTATCTTTTGAATTTGAAGTATTACTGGCTTCTCCAACTTTGTTGGATCCTTAGTAAAGTCTTCAGGAAGCGCTGCTTCGCCTACATCTCTTAAATCATACTGGAAAACAATAACACTTTAAATTACTACACCCAGAACCAATTGAGCAGTAGACCTTGACAATACAGAAATGCAACTGCATTTACCACTTACATCTAATGCTTTCTTCGTAAGAATATTTACATCCTGTATTTGACCATTTTCACTAACAATATCTAAACCTTCTTCACTTAGATGCCTGAAAAATCGGAGATATGGTTAAACTGTAATGTACTCCATAATCGAACACGAAAACTATAGTTAAGATTAAAATATATTTACCAGCCTAGATCTCTTAAATTCTCTATGAGTGACATGTTTTTATTAGTAGCTAAATTAACATGACTTCAAGAAAATAATTAAAAATAAAACTCGGAGACATACGGCACCACCATCGGACATCGGTGACAGCCTCGGTAAAGTGTACAACAGATAAAATAAATTCAATCCATTCAACCAACGTTAACGCATGTAATCAATAAATCGAAAATTATATGGAAATTATTGTAACAATCTTCAATTGGTAACGCAAAACCTGTTAAAAAATACACGGAAAACAATATGAAAAGAAACCTGCTTTTGGTTGTTCCTGATATTTTAGTTATCAATACTAATAATGTTTACATGTTTTTAAAACAAAATGCTTTTCCTGGAATCATTAATACATAATATTCCAAATTAAACTTATTTAAAAGATATTTCGTACAAATTGCAAATAAGAATTAATTATCAAATTATTATAGTCCTAATATTACGCTCTTTCTTTCTGAGGAGTAACTAAACTACACTTTCTTCACGTCATTGTCAATGTCAACAGTGAGAACATCTTCCAATGACCAATCAAAGCGAACGTAAGAAACGTAATGGTATCAGATGTCAATATATATTCAATCTTATTCCATTGAAATAGGTGATAATTTTATTTGAAACAATCTACACCTTTCACGATATAACACCTAGATTCTTGTATAATTTTTGACAACGTCACAATATAATATTATAATACCTGCCTGCTTAGTTACTGATAAGCCCTCATCTACAATCAGTTGTAATATCTTGGACTAAAATTTCTTATTTCGTTATCATTGTCATATTTACACGTACATTAAATCTAACAGTAACCATGTCTTCAGTAAGTATCCTACCTATATATTTACGAGTCATACTGTGTTGATAAATATTGTTGTTAATTTTTGGCAATTTCCTCAGACACACATCTTTAACGTTGAAATGACGTGCGAAGGTTGCTCGGGTGCCGTCGAAAGAGTACTCAACAGGCTAAAGGGGCAGGGCGTCGACAATGTATCTATAAGTTTGCCAGAACAAAAGGTGTCAGTCACGTCTACACTTAATGCTGACCAGTTGTTGGATGTTATAAAGAAAACAGGCAAGAAAACGACATATGTGGGAACACAATAGTGAAGTGTACACTGTAAACATAACTATAACATAATCTTATAAAGAAACCTATGGAATAAGATTGGCATAATTTGAAAATCTAGCAATCTTAAGTGTTATGTTTCAATTTGGAGGCTTTGAGACTGCATGAGCCAAAAGTTGACATATTTTGAAGAAATTTTTCATTAATCCAATTTTTTATTATATTATATCATGTTTATTTGTACTAAATTGATATTATTGTGTATGGAATAATATAACTACAGTATTTTAATAAAACGTTTTTATAAAATATATGTTTATTAATAATAATTAAGATCTCCAATCATTTTTCAACATAAAACAGTTAAAATAAACAATTACTTCTTGCTCATAACATCCTCTAAAGTGTTAAGCCTTAAGTCAACAAGGTCCACAGCCTCATGAAGAGCATTCAGATGGTCAACAATAGCATTAACAGTTGGCAACACATCAGCACAATCACAATCTTTAGTTTTA
Source organism: Autographa pulchrina (assembly GCA_905475315.1). NCBI lineage: Eukaryota > Metazoa > Arthropoda > Insecta > Lepidoptera > Noctuidae > Autographa > Autographa pulchrina. The sequence goes on along the minus strand of FR997771.1, from coordinate 10,633,001 downwards.
TCTAGCTGACAGGTATAAGTTTCGTCAGATCTTCTCACTTTCTTCCAGCTTGATTCAGAAAATTGATCATTAATAACTTTGAAGCCACTGTTTATAGGAAAGCTTCTCTTTCTACCCACCCATTCTATTGTGCCACTAGTATAACAAACATCATTGTCTCTTAGTTTAATCATACCAAACATATCTTCCTCCTGCCCACATCTAGTTGTGCCTATAGACTTGTTTATAGAAGGCAAAGTGTATGTGGTGGGGCTGGGTGGGATTCGAGGAATGTGAGATATATGCCCAACACCGTGAGAAGAACACTCTTCATTGGAACATTCCGAACGAGGTGTTATATTCCTTGGCATACAAGATGATCTAGTTGAATTCCTTCGTACAGAGTGATTAACTATCGGAAATGAAGTTCTAATGCAAGGGTCTGTCTGACTGCTAAATCTTGGTTCAATCATAGTACTGTTTGCATTTGGTTCTTCAGAACAACATGTCATTCCCACTAACTCCTCATTAGAAGCATCATCCAGGTGAACAAAGGTAACTACAGGGATCTTGGTAGTGTGATAGCATTGATACCAAGCCTTTGTGCCCTAGTTTATGGATGATTAAAACTATATTAATACTTAGACTCATTTTGTTAACTTAGTAAGAGGATGAACGTTTTAATGCATATTTATAATTGCAGTTTTCTCTGAATTCGATTTTTTGGAAGGCTACCATGTACTTGTCGGAAATACTGGTCAATGAACCATCCTGGATAGGGAGAGTAATAAGTTAAGAATTTGTTATAAATTTAGAAAATAATATATTTTCTTTTTCCCATATGAATAATTTACATATTAATATACAATTTACTTACAAGTATCTAATGACTAAATACTACTGTACTACTGTAAGTACTATCTTTTGTGAACAACCTGACTCCTTCCTTTTGATGACAAAGTAAGTTTTGAGGCTTGAGAAACAGAATTAGGTATTGTAGGCGTATTTTGGGCAAAATTTTCCTTTGTGTCACTTGATAACTCAGTAAAGTTTGTCTTCCATATGAAAACCTGTAAAAATTTGTATAGATTCATTTGTGCAAATAATTATTCATAATATTTATACAGTTACAATGGACAATGTATTGTCAAAAGGACATATTATGGTGATGGAAGTTTATTTATAGATGTATAATAAATAATGGCAAGTACCAGTTTATCTTCCCCAGCAGAAGCAAATGTATCTCCAGTGGCAGAGAAATTGACAGCATTGACAGCTCCAGCATGCCCACTCAGAGTGAAGATTGGATGGCCCTCTAATAAATCTAATATCTGCAAACAGAAATTGTGACTTTGTTTATATAACACATAAGACAAAGACAGTACAAGTAACTAAATATTAGTGAGGAGAATTTCACATTCTTTTTTTATTAGCCATTTCTTTCTCACTGCAGGGCAAAGGCTTCTCTACCCTCCTACCATTTCTCTCTGGTTAGGGACGTGGTCAACCACGCTTTATCAAGGAAGTCCAGCTCGTCCCGCCATCTCCATCTGGGCCTACCGTGATGTCTCTGGCCATTTAGAAGGACCCATTGGGTCGTTCGTTGGAGAATAACACATTTATGTAATTTCATTATAATTATGGGCACAATATAAAAATTGCACTTCTATTTTAGCCCAGATAAATTGCTGATATTATTCCTCTAAAAAATCTTTCAAATAAATAAGAATCTTGGTAAATATATTTGGCTAGTTTACAAGTCAATATAATAATTACATAGTTGTATAACTATTTACCTTCATTTTCCCATCCTTACTAGAAGTCAGGATATAGCTACCACTAGGATGGAAAGCAACTTGCGTGACTGCATCATTGTGGATACTGAAACAGTAATGTCTAATTGTAAATATTTTGTATTTATTTACAATAGGTTCTAGTACTGGAGGGGCTTGTGACTAAGTGTAAGCCGTACGTCCGATTATACAGGATAAGCCGCGCTCGCAGCGGTTGGTCCGTGGATGGGTGACCATTTATAATATACCGAGACCCCTCCGTGTTTCGGAAAGCACGTTAAACAGTATGTCCCGGCTGTCATACATAGATCTTTGGCAGTCGTTAAGTCAATTCTGACAACCAGTCTTATTATGGGATACTGTGTTTCCCAGTAAAATGGGTTGTGGAGGTCAGGTAGGCAGTTGCTCCATGTAAAAGACGGTATTCAGCTGAATCCGGTAAGACTGGTAGCCGACCCCAACATAGTTGGGAAAAGGCTCAGGAGATGAGGTTCTAGTACTGAATATCTGATAAAAGGCCTGCATATTTCCAATTTAGTAAAATAATATTGGAGATTTAATTAAATAATATCAGAATTACCTGTAGTATTGCACTAAACTATGTGTCCTGACATCATACAGTTTAACATTCCCATGTGAAGTACCCACAGCTATATAGCAACCTGATGGATGCCATGCTAAACACAGTCCATGGCCTTTCTGGTCCTTGTAAGTGTAAATACACTCTCCAGCTTCAGGATTCCAAAGCTTTGTAGACTTGTCGTCAGAACAGGAGGCTATTATTGACCCGTCACCTGACATACGGGCACATCTCACCCAGTTTGTGTGACCAACAAATGAAGATATAAATTTATGTTTGTCTGTTGACCAGAGTTTTACTATTTTGTCATCTGAGGCAGTGATAATCTGAAAAATTATTACATGGTAAATATAAAAATGTAACTATGACAAACTTACATAGCAATATTGAAATACTATGTACCACATCCTTTTAAAAAAAGTAAGTAAATAAGACATTTGAAGTTAGACTATTGTTTATAATTAATTTAAATATCATACCCTTGTTCCATCAGGACTGAACTGTACTGAGCGTACAGTCTGTGAATGTGCCTTGAACATCCCAGTGCTGCCCGTAACTGTAGGCACCCACAGTCTAACAGTTTTGTCCCGCGACGCAGAGGCCATGAACTTGCCCGAATGTGAAAAAGTAACGTCCATAACGGCCTCATCGTGACCTTGAAACCTGTAGCTTCTCATAGTACCGCGAAGATCCCATAGCTAATAACGATCAAGAATTTAAATATGAAGAGTTTCATGTAACAAATATGATAAAGGTAAACTTTTTAATAAAGAATTACCAGAACACTGTTGTCCAGGGAACTGCTGGCTATTTGTTGCGCATTAGGATTGAAATAAAGCGCAGTTATTGCATTTCTGTGGCCCTTAAGTTGCTTTTCTAATGATGGTTCAAGATAGGTAAATTTAGTTTCCATTTCAGATGGTTAGAACATGCAATTCGGAATTATATAAATATTTCAACAACAACAGAATTCAAATTAAACTGCTGCTGTGTGTGATGCTGTCACGTATGACGTATACAAACAAAACTGGAAATTGGTTGGGCCTCGGTTGCCTTGATCTTTTTTTTTTAATAAATCAGAAACATATTCTCGATGGGCTTATTATTTTCACGCATGTAACACACAAATTTTGATATTTAATTCATTAATACAAAAATCTTTTAAGATCTTTATTAAAAGTACTTAATTTCTAAAAGCTTCTTTAGTTATAAATAAGTTAAATAAGTTATAAATTTCTAAAAGCTTCTTTAGTTATAAATTTTACAAGAGAAACCATAAAGTTTTTCAGTGGGTAAACTAAAAATAAATGTTTTTTTTAGGGTTACCTCACCAATCAGCTGTAGTCAATGCTGCTGCAACGGATCGGAATGTGCGATTAAAAACTTTTAGTCTGTGGCGATTTGGCGATATTCGATTCCTTTTCAGTGGACACGAGGTGTTTCTAATGTTTTGAATTTGATTTTTATAACTTAATGATATTCATATACTTTTAGTAATTCCAAAATATTCTTAAAAATTACACGTCCTTATAAAATAATGTCATTCAAATCACAATCATATTTCTTACAGATTAGCTAATGTTAATTTATTGGCATGCTCTGCCGGGTGTATTCGTATATTGTTTTATTGGTAAGTTTAAGTTGTTCATATTGCATCAGTTTCAAGGTATTTCAAATAAGTTATGTTTTAGTGTCAAAGCTATAGAAACTTGACATATTGTAAATAAAAAAATACTTGTACATTGTTGTTGACTGATCTTGAAATAAGAATAAACATTTGATTTCTTTGTCATCATTTTCCTATAAAGTCATACAATAACAAAGGCAAAAGTGTCAGAAATAGACGTTACAAGTAAAGGAATAAATAAACAAGTATTCAACAGAATATTATCACTTGTTATATTATGAAATGACTAAACTCAGCATGTTCTATTACAAAGTATTATCAAGTTTTGTAAATTATCTTTGTGTTTAATAACATATTGGTGTTGTATTTCTGGTTTTTAGGTGTATTAGTGAATTGCAATGAACGTAGGCACCGAGGCAACTGGGGAGGTAGCTCTCCTGGTTGATGAGCTCAGCAGGGCAGTGGAGCTTACACTAATCCCAACAGTTTCTCAAGAAGAGAGAAGCCAGGCCTATAATGCTTGTGAAAGGTACCATATTTCTGCTTATCTTAAATAATACATCTATATCTTCATTTTTATACTTCTATATTTTACATTTTTTTTCATGACTATAAGTTTTACATAGTTCTAAAAATCATTCTATATCAATACCATTTTATTTTTTTAGTTTCAAGGAGAACTCCCCATGGTGTGCCCAGGCGGGCCTCCTACTGGCCAGTGGCAATCAATACTCACCGGGCGTCAAACATTTTGGCCTCCAGCTCATGGAACACACAGTTAAATACAGATGGACTCAAATTACACAGGCAGAAAAAATATTCATTAAGGTAAATAATATTTTTTGCTTAGTTTCTTAGTTTCACCTTTATGTAGTCAAATCATGTTAAATTATGGCTATAATTTCAAATATATATTTTTTATTAAACTTCCTAACGTTTGGTGTTACAATTTTGTACACATGTCTATTAATTTCTGCTATGGTCGTAATTGACATTGAAAACATGTGTGTTCATATATTAATCATTATTATGTACAACCTATGTTATTGTACTGTAAAGTAAAAGGTGACATCAAGTTTATAATCTAAATATTTTCAACACAGATGAGATGTTGCATAACAAAAGTATTTGTCATACAAAAAAGTTAATTTTCAATGTTTACATTAGTTAGTTTGTTAACCTTTGTTTAAACCAATGTAGTATTTTTTTAGTTAGTAGTACTTTGTCTAATAATAAAATCATACTATTTCTCCTTTTTTTTCTATATAAATAGAATTTTTATTCTTTTTATTCATGTACCTCTTCTAGTCAAATAAATCACTTTTCTTCTCTTTTTCTATAATTTATTTATTTCTTGCTACAGGAAAATGCAATGAAACTGCTGTACATGGGGGGTTGGGAAACTAGTCACCTTAATGATGCTTTGGCCCGTGTGATTGTTGAGATGATAAAGAGAGAATGGCCGCAGCAATGGCCAACTCTACTAGTTGAGCTGAGTGATGCATGCTCCCGTGGACATAGGCATACACAGATTGTTCTACATGTATTTCTCAGATTAGCAGAAGATGTGGCTATTTTACAGGTCAGTTTTATTTTATACATGCCTATTTTCTGTGACTCCACCCACATTAATCTAGGTTGTAACAAAATGTTTAATATAACTAAAACTCTGTCTGTCTGTCTGAAAAAAATACCTATCTCTTCTGAAAAATTTCCTGAACAGTAAAATGATTTATACAGGTTTCAATCCCACTCAAGCTGCATTTCATCAGAAGTAGTACTGAACTACTTTTGATGAAATGCAGTATTGAGTTGGTTCAGCTACAAAAGTGGGCAGGGATATTTTACTTTATTTATTTATTTATAATGTATTCTAATATTAATTAGTTGTCACATTTTTATCCTTATTGGTATATCCCTGATATAACGACAGTATCAATTGCTTATTAAAATAATAAGATTAATTGTGTGTCATCTATCAAAGTACAGTACCTTTATAAGTATTTGTATTATGCAACTATATGCAAAGAATGTAGAGTGTTATCCCTGACCTGAATATTCACCAATCCTTATCTGTAGCTTCAAGCTAAGAAGGAGCAGGGATTAGAACATCTTAATATATATAAATCTCGTGTCACAATGTTTGTCCTCAATGGACTCCTAAACCACTTAACCGATTATAATGAAATTCGCACACCATGTGCAGTTTGATCCAACTTGAGAGATAGGATAGTTTAAATCTCAAATTATAGTCGCAATTTTAAGAAATTGACGCGGACGAAGTCGCGGGAATCAGCTAGTACATACAATACAATACTAATTTCCTTTACTAATTTAATATTTCAATATTATAATATATGTAACCTAAATATATACCGAATCAAATCTTAAATCTGTCATAATTTGTATATTGCAAAGTGGAATTCTAAAAGGCTGTCGTAAATTAAAACTTAAATAATAATATCTAGAGTAATATAATTGTAAAAGGCTGGACCCCTGAGTTTGTTTCGACATTTCTTCTCAGTCAGTAGACTGTTAAGAGATGACAAACCTAGCGCGCGCAAAAAATATTTTATCTTATATATTAAATTCTCGTGTCACAATGTTAGTTACCATACTCCTCCGAAACGGCTTGACCGATTTTTATGAAATTTTATATGCATATTCAGTAGGTCTGAGAATCGGCTACTATCTATTTTTCATACCCCTAAGTGGTAGTAGGTAGGTAGTAGGCAGGTGCTAGGTAGAAAAACTTGCATTGCAACGCATGCCGGGTACAGCTAGTAACACATATAAAAGTGATTTTTGTATCTCAGTTACAAAATAACTTGACTGATATGATATAAGTTCTATATTTAAATATTGTATTCCCTATTGAAATCTCACCTAACATGTCTTTGTCTATACATAGATATACATCTATGTGTAATTAATGTCACGATTTCATGATCAACCTTCATATGCATACATATGTTATGTTTATTCACTTTCCACTTCCTTTAATATTCCATTAGAACCTACGTAATGTTTGTATACATAGATGATGTCATATTTGATGGAAATAGATTTGAAGAGAAGTTAGGCGCAGAATAAGGGTGCGTTCATATCTGACGAACGAGCACCGCACGAGCATTACACTATTAGCTCGCGAGCGGCTCGCGAGCCTGCCGCGAACGCACTAGTGTCAATAACGCCGTCCTCCAGAAGTGCGCGCGCCGCTCGCGAGCATTACAGTAATAGCTCGCGAGCTGTTACTGTAACGCTCGTTCGGTGCTCGTTCGTCAGATGTGGACGCACCCTTAGACATTCATGTTTTATTGCGGAAGTTGTAAAGACACTTTAGGTCCGTTTATGTTAGTGTATTATCAGTTATTTTACAAAGATTACGTAAGTGATGACCGCACAGAGTGCACGAACCCATATGCTCACTAAGACCTCTACTTGCTTTAGAGAGCACGTCAACTTACCTAAGAAGTTCCTAATAAATATGATAGTTGTCAACAGAACATTATCTAAAATAAGATATTGTATAGAAAACATACCAGTTACCATTTCCTTATACTACCTAACTTACACGCCGTAGAGAATTAGTTCAAAACAATTTTCAAAATGTTGTTTTTTTAAGCTCGAGTAAATGTTCCAAATATTTGAGATAACGTTTTATGTACCGACATACAATATTCCTAGAAATAAATCAAGAATGTTTCCATTTACTGCTTAAACTCGCCACATATTATTTTAAAATATCTCAACCATTTCAAATTAACTGTGATTACGAACATGTAATGTTTGAGTTACCGATATTTCCGCGCAGTTGAATCCGACTGTTTCTATGCGTTCTTGTGTTTATAAGATTAAAACATGAACTGTAGGTATCAACACTACTCTAACAAGCGTAGTTTTAGCGAGTTCTAAATGTCAGTACAAAAATATTGTCAGGTTGCTATTTCTATTAAAAATCAACTTCTGCCAAAAGACATTTTCCCAGATCACACAAATATATACCTATATTATTGTATGCGATAAACATCCTGGAAATTAGTTTCTTCTACATGGTCATAATTAACACTAGCTATACCTATGTCGCTTGAATTTACTCCATAGCATATAAAAAAAAAATATTCGCAACGCTAAATCAGACTTAGTTTTCTTGCATTCAATACATCTTAATATATATAAATCTCGTGTCACAATGTTTGTCCTCAATGGACTCCTAAACCACTTAACCGATTATAATAAAATTCGCACACCATGTGCAGTTCGATCCAACTTGAGAGATAGGATAGTTTAAATCTCAAATTATAGTCGCAATTTTAAGAAATTGACGCGGACGAAGTCGCGGGAATCAGCTAGTATTATTATAAATTAATCAACACACGATATTTAAAAAAAAAACCGTATTTACTGGTCCTATTGTGTACATCATGAAAAATTAGAGTGAAGTAGTGACATGTAGTGTATGTTTTCTAATTACTAACTACAACTTTATTTACAGACATTAGAGAACCATCAACGACGGAAGGATATAAACCAAGGCCTAACCCTCAACATGTCTGAGATATTCGCTTTCTTCATGCGCCTCATAGAACAGCATGTGCAAGAGTTCAGAGAAAAGACGGCCGCAGGAGATTACGCTGTTGCCGCTAGCCACGTACAAGTTGTACAGGTAAATATATAATTTAAAAAGGATCATTTGGGTATGGCATTTTCAACAATCTAAGCTTTTGCCTAGTAGTAGTAATACTTTTGCAATGTAGGTCTTGCAGTATACTGTATAAGTCAGTTACGAGCCCGTTCTTGAACGACTGCAAAATATATCTATAAAAACTGGTCCATTTCTTCATTTGGCGAAAAAGTCCAATTTAATTTATTTTTTATGTATTTGGTTTTTTCACATTCAAGTATGTAGTAAGACACTGATAATTTTATAACATAAATAATATATTAAATTCTTTCAAAAACTACAATGCCCAATATCAATATGAAAAGCTAATACTGGTTTACCAAAAATCGTAACAGAGATTTTATAAATTTTTATTTTATGTTTCAGGTTGTGTTATTAACTTTAACGGGATACGTAGAGTGGGTGTCAATAAATCACGTAGTTATGAACAATGGTTGCTTGTTACAAATTCTGTGCATACTGCTTCAAGATGATGTCTTCCAACTGCCTGCCGCTGAGTGTTTATTACAAATAGTTAATAGACGGGGTTCTGTAAGTGTTGTGTTAATTTAAATTAATATTCTTATTAAAAAGGTATATATAAAATAAGTTAAAAAAAAATGACTTTTGAAATTATTCATCCACAAGCATTTTTAACACGCTTTTATTAGCTTCACTTGTATTTAACGTTCGATTTAAGAATCAATTTATGTGGCATATAATAAGCTATAATAATTATGTTTTTATATTGCAGACGAAAGAAAGGAAACCCCTTGTAATATTGTTCAGTAAAGACGCCATAAACTGCATTTATCGTGCCGCCGTAGATAGCATCAACAAGTTTGATGAAGCACATTATTTGTTCCTAAAGAAGTTTTCACAGGTAATTTATGACATTCTAAAAAATATTTTTAATAATTTTATAAAGTTTGTTTACTCTTCATCTATTCAGTTATATCAACCAACTTAAACCTGGAGCGTTGTTCTTTTGACAAATGCCGCTTGCCGTGGACAAGTTGAGCGCGACAACCCATAGAACTTTGAGGATCCTAACTTATGGGCGTTGAACATGATCGCGGCAACCAATGGCTGTGTTATATTTTGGGCATTTTTGGGTATCATCTACCCAGGGTATAACAGCATTACTTTCGACACGAAACTATTAGATTTTTATTTAAATATATATTTTACTTTTCTCAGGTTCTGGCAGGCATCGCTCAACAGCTAACATCTCTATGGAGCTATGTCAATGAAGCTGACACCTGGTTACCAATACTTCTCGAGACAATGTTACTGTTGACGTCACACCCTTCTTTAACGCTAGCACACACAGCCAACTCCGTGTGGCTAGCGTTCCTGAAGCACGATCATATATCCAAGCTGCCGTATGTGGTTGCTATTGTACCTAGATGGCTGCAAGCATCTGCTCCTAAAGTACTTAAGGTAAGCTAAACTCGAATAAAAATCGTGTTTAGAACTTTTTTTTATTGTTATATTCGTCTTCGCACGGAACAGCCGAATATCTATAAAGCAGAGAAGTCACAAGCTAAATTATGACTAATATGAGAACGGGATACTCAGGCGGGTGAAACCACGGCAACGCTAGTTAAAAATATTCTCTGAACGATATTCGATTATTTCAGGTAACCTACCCATCGTCTCGAGTGAGCAGCACCAATGACGCAGTCGCGTACGCATGTATGGACTATGATAGTGAACAGGAATTCGCCATATTCTTCTCACGATGTCGCACGGAGATACTAGAAAGTTTTAAGTGAGTAACTATTCATACAACATTTAGTTAAAATTGTAGTAACATGTAAGGAATTAAAAAAAGGAACAAAATATTCAGTTTTATCGTTTTTATTACACGATACTTTTAAAATATTAAATCAATTGTTTTTATTAGTATTAAAACTGTGTGTATCTTGTATAATTATGCCAAAAATTAATATACTATAAAAATTACAGATTTTGTATGATAGCAACACCTTTAGTCACATGGGGCTATGTAGAACAATGGACGCGGGCAGCTCTAGACAAAGTGGACACATGTCCACAGCAAATGGATACTCATCATCCTATGTATATCGAATGGGAGGCCTTATCTCAGGTAAATATAAATATAATTAACCTATTTAAACATACCGTTTTACATATTTCCCTTCAAATTTTCTTTGTGAGTTCGATTTAATAATTATTTACTGCCAATGCAATAAATAATCACTAAACGTGTATGTGTTTGATAAAACCTTCGCTTTAACTCGGCCGATCATTCATCGCCTCCTTAAAGCCTTTTTGGAATAATGTGATCATCATTACTTGCCAGTATACACTGAGCAGACAATGCATAATTTGTCACTGTATAAAAATAACCGCTAGAGCCAAACTTAATGTAATTCTGTATTCCTACAGGTGTTAGACATAGTTCTATCGCGATTACTGCAGGCGGACCCGCGGCCCAGCGTAGTCGAAGGTCTCCAGCTGCTACAGCGCTGCGTTGTATGCACTCCGCCCGCGCCGCTCATACTGTCGCTGTTACTCTCATTTATATCAGCGCTTTTCGTGTTCCTGAGTTGCGCGTATAGTCAGCTTGCTGGTGAGTAGTAGTTAACATGACAAGGTGCTAAAAAGATGATATATATTTTTTTAAGAAAATCATTACCAAATTTAGCCAATGCGCCGTGATCAGCTTTTTTGTCAATTCAAAGCTTTATTGGATGTCGGTCGGCGATCAAAGTTGACCAAGGCAACCAATATAATTCGCGGTTATACGTGTCAAATATTAACTGTCCACCGCCTATTTAAAGCCTTTTTGATAAAGTTTATTTAATCAATGCAATGAGCAGTAAAATAATTAATTATCTAAAGGTTAGGTTATGTTTTATTTTCTAGTTCTTTACTACCTTTTACATATTTCTTGGTGTAAAATAGAGAATTATATTATCAGGTCCGGGCGTAGTAGGCGCAGGGGCTGAGTTATTACCCCGCGTTTTAGACAAGATCTTCGCGGCACTTGTGTACGAGGGCACGCCGCCCGACGACCGTCGCTCACGCGCCGTCAAGAACGTAAGGCGACATGCCGCCGGACTACTCGTTAAGCTTGGCTCTAAGGTAATTAAACAATAAACATGAAGGTACACAGCAACACATCTGAGGCTACTTCAATATAACGTAAATTTCGATTAGTCATGCCCGCTTAAGTTCCGTTTGCTTCCAAACATTTTTTGAATTCCTAGTGTGACTTAAAGAAAAAAGCGAGTTTGTTTTCTTAATACAAACATTATTTACATAGTACCCACTGCTACTCCTGCCCGTTTTCGGAAGGCTGCATGACTTGTGCCGCGCGGCACTGGCTCGGCCGGATCTCAGTGCGGTCGAGAGCGTAACGTTACAAGAAGCGTTATTACTGGTCTCGAATCACTTCTGCTGTTACGAAAGGCAGAGCGCACTCGTTGCTCAGGTGAGTGAATTATGTTATGTTATGTGGAAGGTGAAACTATCAGGACTATTAAAAAGTAGAAACATATTAAATACCTTTTTTGTCGCAGGTCTTAGGTGACTGTAGCGAGCGTTGGGCTAGTCTGAGCCCTCACTTATCAAGTGCGGAGGGTCTTGCTCGGCTCGTGGGACTCGACTCTCCGCCGAGCGAGGACGAGGACGAGCGTGGGCGCGCACGGCGCACGCTGCTGCACGCGCTGACGCTGCTGCTGGGCGTGGTGAAGCGCACGTGCGTGCCCGCCGACCCCGACAAGGCGGCGCGCGGCGGCTTCAGCAGCGGCGTGACGGCCGCCGGCAACCCCGTGTGGCGCAACCCCTGCGCCGCGCACGTGCTGCCGCTGTTCCCCGCCGCGCTCGCCCTCGCGCGCGCGCTGCACCAGCTGCACGCGCCGCCCGCCGCCGCCCTGCGCCACCCCGCGCACGCGCGCGCGCTCGCCCCGCCCGCCGCCGAGCGCCGCAACCTGCTGGGCGCGCGCGACCACGACCCGCCGCCCGCCACGCGGCCCCAGGTACACACTCACTGCTAGCACAGGCTCACATACATATAGCGCGCGCTCGCCCCGCCCGCCGCCGAGCGCCGCAACCTGCTGGGCGCGCGCGACCACGACCCGCCGCCCGCCACGCGGCCCCAGGTACACACTCACTGCTAGCACAGGCTCACATACATATAGCGCGCGCTCGCCCCGCCCGCCGCCGAGCGCCGCAACCTGCTGGGCGCGCGCGACCACGACCCGCCGCCCGCCACGCGGCCCCAGGTACACACTCACTGCTAGCACAGGCTCACATACATATAGCGCGCGCTCGCCCCGCCCGCCGCCGAGCGCCGCAACCTGCTGGCTCCAGGTTGCTCAAGGTATGTGTACCCATCCGAGTGTACACATACAGACGAACCAATACGTCTACTCGGTGCTGCATTGTGTACACCATTGCTTTCATAAAGACGTAGACAGAACATATTCACGAAACCGTATCTTTCCAAATTAGTTTAAAAGCAGATGACACGAATATTTACCCATGCAACAATCATGTATTCAGACATTTAGTTTCATATTTTCTTGTACAGGACCGCATGCAAAGTTTCCTGCACACTCTCCACGAAAACGTGTGCCACCTAGTGGGCGCGGCCGCCACCACCCTCGGCCGCGAGCTGTACGCTGTCCCCGGACTAGCCGGCTTTCTGGCCGACTCCCTGCTCTATGGCTTAGAATACCTGCCCGACCATTGGCTGCGACCGATAGTACGCAACGCTCTCAAACCCCTGCTGCATCACTGCCCACCAGCGCATTACTCAGATGTTGCACTACCTCTGCTTGAACATTTTGCACCGTTTAGTAAGTATTTAATTATTTTATTTTCAATTACAATAATATAATCTATTAGTATTCTCGGACTGTTATTTGATCATCTATTTTCCCCAGTGCTAACACACCTCTCTGTGCGTTGGGACTACATCTCGTCTCTCTACGAGTCTGGAAAACTCGAAGAAGAGGGGGGAAGTGAATCACAAGAAGTACTCGAAGATATGCTCGTCAGAAATCTCACTAGGGAGCATCTTGAGGTTTTAAAGGTTAGTTTATCAAGAACATAAAATGATATATGTTAAAAAAAAAACGAAATTAAAAGTTCACTGTCTTAGCAGATGAGTTTCTGACCGCGGCAACCAATGACTAAAAGATGTATTTTCGTACCGCGGATAAATTTACCAATGTCTGCGAAGCTACTGTTGCTGTTCTGCAATATAAATTGATCCTGATTTACGCAATAATTATATCTTTCTTTTATCAGATCTCACTAGTAGACGGTGGTTTAAGCGTAGAAAGCAGCGTCGACGACATGGATGAAGACAATACGGGTGGTGGCGGCGGCGGAGGCGGGGGAGGCGCGGCTCGAGCCCCCGACCACGTGTCGGAGCTCGGCGCGCTCGTGCTGGCTCAGCCCAGCGCTGGGCCCGCCGCGCTATATACAGTGAGTAACCGTAGTAGGATAGTACTATTGCAATGAATATAGCGTCGACGATATGGATGAAGAAGACAATGGCGGTGGCGGTGTTTGAATCGACACGCTATGGATAGTCAGTAGTAATTAAGTCCTTCTACTTTGAATGCAGGAGTAGGTAGCACAAAAATTACTCGTTTTTTGGTATTGGTTGCCGTGAGCAAGTTACTGAATTTGCACACGGCAACCAATGACCATTAATTTCTATAATACATGTTTCTAATAATGTATGTTTGTAATAGGTGTTACGCGCCCTAACATGGAACGACTCGGCATCGTCTCTCCGCGCGTGCGCACTAGCGCTGCCCGCACTGCGCGGTGCGTTGGCCGCAGGGCGCGTGTGTGCGGGCGAGGCGGCCGGGGCGCTGTCGGCCGTCTTACACGCGCTACGTCTGCACGGACAGCATGATGCTAACCAAGCTGCGTTACTGCAGTTAGCTGTACAGGTATACACGCTCTACATGTTTTATATCGTCAAGATTTAGTGTCAAACATAAATTAGAATGGATGTTATATTTTTCTGCATTAGACAAATTGTGAATTATTTTATTACTCATTTGGTAAATACAGAAAAAAATATAGTTGGGCGCATCGCGAAACGCAAGTAGGGCAAATTTTTGTATCAACTTATGTTCCTTTTTTAATTTTATAATACCATTAAATTTTTCCTTATTTACTATGAATACTCTATTGCATAAGGTGTGCTCATCAAGCGAAGTATTCGTACTACGTGACGAAAAATAATATTCCGGGACAACTCACACACGGTTATCTGATCCCAAGCTAAGCAGAGCTTGTGTTATGGTAACCAGGCAACTGATAAACATACTTATATATTTCTAAATACATACATATTATAGATAAATTACACCCAGACAACCAGAACAAATGATCGTGCTCATCACACAAACATTTGTCCTGGGTGGGAATCGAACCCACGACCTCCGGTATAGCAGTCAGGGTCACTAACCACTAGACCGACAGGCCCGTCAAAATACACGTGTATTTCTTTCCAGTCTGTACCTTTTTTTAGTATACACACAGTAAAGTACCTTACTCCGTCAGACGTACGAGATCCTCCGGCCGCTGTTCCCGGGCATCGTGTCGGTGCTGCGCGCCATCCCGGACGTGGACGCTCACGACCTGCTCCGACTCGACGAGAAGCTCGCCGCGCACCCCGCCAAGCCCAGCAAGATCGACAAGAGCAAGCGCGACTTGTTTAAGAAGATTACTTCTAGGGTATGTATAACACCTATTGTATTTACTTTATATAACGGACAATGATCTTCTGAGGAGTTTGTTGCGCTGGTTGTTTGCCCCATAAGAAAGTAATGTTTTTATACTCGTGTCGTTAGTTTTATGTATATTCGTATCTAATGAATACAAAATAGCCACCTGAATATTTTGCAGAGCAATTTTTCTGAGTGACTTGTTATTGCATATTTAGACTGCACTTGCCAAACAGACAATATAAATATGTGTTATTTACCTTGAACAAAATTGATTAAATAAATATATGATGTAATTTCTAAATGAAAAAAGTTCTGCTGAACAAACTCCCCATTGGTTATTCAATCAACAAAAACAGGTATTTCGACTACTTTAAGGTCTCCATAAAAAAATCACGCATTGTTTTTTTTATAATTATGATCTTTTTGTCTTCTGTTTCTTTGTTGACTTTATATTTCTACATATTTAACTTTATATTTTTACATATTTAACTTGTATTTTCTTATTACAGTTAATTGGACGCAACGTAGGACAGCTATTCAAGAAAGAAGTGTACATCTTAGACTTGCCGACCATGCATATCCTGAAGGATAAGCCCCGCAGTGCCATCGACACGCCCGAGGGCGCCGGCCTAGAACGACTGTTCGCCCCCAGTGCTCCCACTTAGCGCTCTCGCTTGCAACTACTGTTGAACTTTATTATTATGTCATTATACATATTAAATAAATCTATTTATACTGAACTTTATCTCGCTTTTGCATTTTTTATTTGCTTATTTGGAAATGTGTGTATTCAAGTATTGTAGGTGTCTTTAAACATCGTTGATTGATAAAAAACCTAACAAACTGCCTATATTGCGGTTTCCAGCATAGGTTTCCAGATTGGCGCTGAACATACTATAGACAAATTGTTCGCAGTCAAATTTCCACGGGTAACTTGTGGCTACCGAGGGCGAGTTGCGGGCGGCAACCAATAGTCATGCGTGGTCTTATCTGTCCGCTGACGTGTTGCCTGTGCAGTGCTTAATATTGCGTTACCTATCCTAAGCTAGGTACTGATACAGGTAAAGCTGCAGGGAACAGCTAGTGTATACAAAGTGGTGATGACAATACGACAGTAAATGAAAACACGGACAGTACTAGTTCATAAGAATAATCCTAAACGGTAAAAAAATCGTAGCATCAAAAAAAAAATTTTTTTTCAAACAAACTAAATCGCATAAAATTGGAAACGCAGGAGAACATAATTTTTTATTTTTGAAGCTACGGTTTTTTTACCGTTTAGGATTATTCTTATGAACTAGTACTGTCCGTGTTTTCATTTATTGTCGTATTGTCATCACCACTTTGTATATAAAATCAAAATTTGTTAACTAGGGTCAAAGGTACATTAAGAAGGCAAAATAAAACCACTACAAATAAAACTTCAATAAATAATTTATTTCTATTTAGAAACTTATTTATTTTTCATACGTGTAGACCATTTGCTTGCCTATAGGCAGGTTCTTTCCATTGGCAACCAACTCCACAGTGGTTGTCGCTAAGTCTACTTTTAATACCGAAGCGTTTTCCAACACGACGCATTTGCTTACATGGTCACCGGGAACGGGGATCGTTCGGGGCCCGAGAATGGGGTCGTTGTATCGCCATAACTTCAGGCTGCTTATATCTGAAAGGTAAAATAAATGTAAATTATAAATAGATAACACATAAGCATTATACGGTACGTATTAGTAAAGTTGCTAACATGTACGGTCAACCGTTTGTAATAATAAACCGGGTTTCATAAAAAAATAATAAAAAAAACCTTTCATTTACAATTCTCCATCAATGCCGAAGTTTATTAACCAACGATATGCGGCCTATAAATAAAATAATTGTAGAAGAATTTTACTAAAGTCTTAGTTAAAAAATGTCTGTCTACTTCAATAAATTACTGTGTCAAAGAAAATCACATTTGTACGGATTTTACCTTTAATAGCTCTAACTTCTTTCGCGATTTTCGCCTTAACCTTCTCGATAGTATCACCATCGGCGAGCGTGGCGGTCACAGTGAACAGTCCGTTCATGGCCACTGGGTTGACAAAGCTGACTTCAACGCCACTCTCAGCGATAAAGGTGACGTGTGGTTGCCCTGGAGCACAGTCTTCGCGGGTCTTCTCTGGCGCTTCGGCGTCGTCCGTGAACTTTATTTCTATTGAGTCGAGCTGAAATAAATAGGTATTGAATGAAAGCTGCAGTGTTATTGCTTGCAACTTGATGGTTGATGCGGGAGACATTGAATTATAATATACCTCGTTGAAATTATTTCAATTTTTAAAATGCAATATGTTTGCAATTTATAAATTATATATTTTCACAGCCAAATAAACAACTAACATCTCAAAATCGAAAGGAAATAGTTATGACTGCTTGTTGTTGCTGACTTTTCGAGGACCACAACATTGGACCGTCAACATTATATAGTTAAAAACAATTATTTATATGACTGCTTATATAAACATTACACTTACATCTAAAGTATTGAGCAGATACATTTTATTTTCGAGCAGCACAGCAGCTTCATCGAACGGCAAGCCGACCGACAGCGCCTCAATACCAACGCGTTCCATATTCTCTCTGGTCGCTTGCACGAACGGCATCACTCGCTTCATGTACTTCTTCAGTTCGGGGATACCGCCTAACTTGCTGGAAATTATCTTGTTGTCTGGTAGACCTGTTGGCTGCAAAAACAATCACATCAGTATAAATACATATGTATTCATATGGATCACCAAAAAGGTTGTGCTGGAGACATAATAATGATGAAACTTAATAGCGAATAATGTTTAAGTTTAGCTTATACAGTGTTTTTGTAATTTTTCTATAACGCAAGAGATAGTACGACGGCTTATAAATTGAAATAGAAGGACAAAACATTATACCCCAAATAAACTGGGAAAACACATACCCCATTAAGTTCTTTCAAAGTAGTTAAAATAATATGCTGCCACTTAGGATACTCCTTTGCAACCCAAATAACAGCTTTAGTTGGTTTCTTCTCTGGCTTAGGTGTTTCACCCTTCTTTGGTTTCTTGACCGCACAGTGGTTTTTCAAGTAAATACGGAACGAATGCGCTGCGTCCATTAAATAGTTACTGGCTTTGATTGAAACTTCGTCGATCTCGCCTGCTACTGGCCAGCGTTCGTGGAGGATGCTCTTTGTCTAATTAAGGGGAAGAAAATATTATATAAATTGATTTTAGATTAAAAATTATCATAAGTGATTTTGTCTACAATGGTGGAGTGGCTTAGTAAAGTCAGATTAAAATATAAGTCTTGCAATTCAAATTACGCTAAAAACAAAGGAGCTAGTTTTTTTTGCCACTACCTATATTCTGTCACTACATAATACTTGAAAAACTCGGCAAAAAATCCAAACAGTTATCGGGAATTCATCAAAAGTACATTAATTAAATCTTACGTAACATTACAAATTGTACCCACATTGCCTAACAGCTCCCAAACGTGTTCGGCCACATGCGGGCATATCGGCGACATGAGTTTGGCTTGCGTCTCAATGTACCGCAGCACTAGATCTCCATGCATGCCGCCTTCAGAACACAGCTCCCTGTATTTGTCACGCGCCGCTTGCAACTCAAAGAAACCAGACTTTAAAGCCTCTTTGAAGAGCATCTTGTTGTAGTTGTCATCGGTTTGATTGATTTTCGTGTTCATTTCGCTTACGAATACCTTGTCGTGGAAATTGTGTTCTCCTGGAAGTTAAAAGGTTTCTTATATTTACATCGAAAGTTTTTTTTTATCAAACATTACTCTCAACATTTGACAGGCTTGTGATTAATTCAAATGATGGGCATAACATGAAGTTGAAAGTTTATAATCTGGAAAACTAAGAAATCTAAAGTAGAACATATTATTTACCTGTTCTTAGAGACGACTTAGTAGCAATGATCTCCTTAACCCATTCAATGAAAGTGTACAGCCTCAATATAGCCGCATCGGCGGTGTTCTCAACAAAGTTAGCATCTTCTACTGAATCTCCAGCATCTGCCAACGTCAGTCTCATGCCATCAGCGCTAAACTTGTCTATAGACTCCGTTAGCGTCAAAAAGTTTCCATCAGACTTCGACATTTTGGCAGAGTTCAACATAAGGTGGCCATTGGCCCTGATTCCTTTGGGCCACTTGTCCTCTTCCTTGGGCCATATCGCGCAGTGATTGTAAATGTAGAATGTTAAATGGTTTTGGATCAGATCCTTTCCAGACACTCTTAAATCGACTGGGTACCTAAATAAGGATATAATAATTATTTATAAGTATGGAAAATGACACATATTATTTAGATATTTCAATGAATATTGTATTACCAAAACTGGAAGGCCTTTCTCATCTTTTCCAAAGACGCTTTAGGAATTTTCGTTGACTTAGGGAATGGTGCATCTTGGAAGAATATGTAATCCCAAACTGCCATTGTCATATCATCAGGTTTAATTTTAAGGATGTTTTCCTTGTTGCCTCTAAATGTGTCCCCTTGCAAGAAGTGTGCAATAGTGTAGTATGCATTGTAAATGGTCGAGTCTGATAGAGATTCTATCAGCCATTGTTGATCCCAAGGCAATTTGGTACCTGAAGAAAAAATCATATCAATCTTTAGTTCCTCAAATATTATTGCTATTGTCCTGCCGAAAACTTCCGAAGTTCGCAATACTTACCAAGGCCATAAGTTCTAGAACACGCGTATTCGTGCAGCCATTTCAGTGTAGCTTGGAAATTCTTCCTGACTTCATCATGGTAAGTGTTCATAGCACCCAGAGCCTTCTCTACTTGACTCTTCCACTCTTCATTCCCATAGTCCAAATACCACTGATTACATAGAGCCACTACACATTCATCACCTGACCTCGAAATAATAGTCTTCTCTGGCTCGTAGTAAATAACAGCCCCCTTCTCCTGTATAAGCTTATTTTGCAAATTCTTTTTCACATCCTGGATCTTGCATCCTTCGTATTCTCCAACCAGTAACACGCCATCATAGAATCCTTTCAGGTAAACCATCTCTTTAGCTTGTGTTAACTTGTCCTTATCATTTTGGCTTTGAATCTTAAGCTTATCATACACAAAGACAGCAGACATGTTCCCGAATTCTGGGATTTCGAGGATGGAGACTGGTTTGAAAGGAAGTACCATATCATCTTGAATGCCATACTTTTCTCTGAAAGCTGGTTTCTTTTGTAAGTCCACAAGTGCCGCATAGTCGTCAGGTGAGTCAGAGGGAACACTGGTGACAATGCCAGTACCCTTATCCTCCTTAATTGTTAACATTGGAAGAGCATAGATCTTAGGATAACAAGTGAATGGAGACTTTAATACTGTTCCTAACAAGTCTTGACCCACAATTTCAGCTAGAACCTCAAATTCACCATCCTTTTTGGTGAAACCTTGGTAAGCCATATTTCTGGCTGCTCTCCTTGTACATACAAATATGCCATCATTTACTGTTTCAAAAGCAATGTATTTGATATCTGGATGTACCCAACAATTTGTTTGTCCATACATTGTTTCAGGTCTTAAAGTTGCTGCAACTAAGCTAACTGGTTTGCCCTTGAAGGACCTACAACATAAAATCTTGTCTTAGATGAAAAATACAAACAAATACTCTATGTAAGTAAATAAATATTAATTTTTTACATTAGATTAATATTAATTTTGTAAATTGATTTTTTTATTTATTGAAATACTTTTAAACTAACAAATAAAAAACGACATACTTAAGAGCTTCAGGGAACGGTTCTTGTACTTCCATCTTCACCAGGGTATACTCTTGAGGACCAGCCCCTTCTCCTGTACTCCTGTCGTGGTCCATACAAGGTTGCTTATCTAACGGCGAGAATATGGTGTAGCGCTTACCATACATGATCTTGTTACGCTCTTTCAGGTGATAGAACTGCCACCTTATAAATGAATCATAGAATGGATTTGCGTCAGTCGTAATGAATTTGCGACGCCAGTCTACCTGTGTGAAAATTTAGAAACCCCTTTTTAGAACAAATCTAAAAGTTTTTAATTTTATTTTTATTGACCCACAAACTATAACTTACATGAATACCCATTCTTTTCAAGTCTGCTACAGCCAGTGGTGGGAAGTATTCAAGCCAGTGGCTTTCATCAGCAAACAGACTAATTTCCTCCTCAGGAACTCCAAGACTCTGCATGATCTGCCACTGGTACTTAGCACCCCCAGTCTTAGCCACAGCTTTACTTTTCTTTCCTTTACTTTTATCCTTAGGGACAATATCACCCTCTTCCTTGACTATGGCCTCTTCTTCTTCAGGAAATACTGGTGGGCAGCCATAGACAGCCATTTCTCTTTTTAACTTATCAGCACAGGCCTTTATAGGCATGCCAGTGCAATGAAATCCAAAAGGAAACAGGACCATTCTACCTTTTAATCTGTAGTATCTTGATGCAAACTAAAAACAAGATTTAAAACTTATTAAACAGTTCACTGAGTTCTGTTTACAATTTGTAATCAAAATTCTTATCATAATTAAAAAAGTTAATAGCCAGATGTATAAAAAGCAAAATGTTAAACAAAACTATAGTGGTCTTATGATTAAAATTGCATCATTCTTTTAGCCATATCTAACTTAAAATAAGTTTAAATGTTATGAAAAATATTTAGTTACAGCTACAAAAATCCAGGCTTGGAAGCAGGATGTAGTCCCACCCTCATGCAAATTTCCTGCATGTGCATATTACATGAGGGCGGGAGGGTGGGACTACATTCTGCTTCCAAGCCTGGACTTTTGTAGCGGAATTAAAACTAAATATTTTTCATAACATTTAATATCATGGATTCCCACAAAGTAACACCTGATTCTGTTACTTAAAATAAATTTACTCTACAACTGTTTACCTAAAAGTAAAGTTTGTGACCTTACCTCACATTTTGACAATGAAAATGTGTGCCCAAGATGTAAGCGCCCATTCATGTATGGGTAAGGAAACGTACACATGAACTTTTCATAGGATTTCCCGTCATCCGGTGCCTCCATTTCAAATATCTTCTCATTATCCCATTTCGCTTGTACTTTCTTCTCTATGTCCTGTAGATATTCTACCTTAAACGTGCCTTTTCGATCTAGCGTAGCCTGAAATTCAAAATGACATATTTATTCTGAATCATCAGCCACATTCTTCCCGAATTCCTTTGCCCCGGCTGGAGTGTAATTGTCAGCGATTTACCGTGAAGTTACTAATAAGAGACATTCTATGATGTTAAATATTATTTACAATATGTTTTCTTTAAATTTTCTTACCATTATGCTTATGTTTTATTCAGCAATTCCAGTCATGCACAAGATTATTCTGTGTAGGTAAACGACCGAACCAAAAGATTTGGCAGTATTTTGCACGTTGCCTGCCACGACACTGACATCTGCTCACTGCTGTCAGCCGTCAGAATTGAAATGTCATATGAGACAAATGTCACAAATAACTAGTGAAACAGCTGCTAAGCTGCTAATTATTATTTATCTCAGATTTCAGAATAAGATTGAAGTTTAGTATGGGTAGCTTAAGTTTCTTATAAATAGTAATTTTTGTTAAATTGAATTGTTTATCGGTACAATCAGTATCAATAAACAAGTTCTGAGTAAAATATCGGATTGTTGTGTGTGATCATTGTAACAAAAAGGATTCGAGATAAAAGGGGTCAATTTAAATCACATCGTTTGTATTTTTACAAATATGCGTATACAAAATATAACTTTGATTCCGGTTTAACCTAAATAGTTCTTGTTTTTGCTAGTATTCATTAAGATGTCATGGAGAAAAATAAGGTCATTATTCTAAGACAATATAAAAGTATTTTATCAGAGGCAGATGACGAGACGACTAATTTAACCTCACGGCTAATTGAACCGTCTGATTATATCGTAGGAAACTGAACAGTACTGATAGACTCAGCATGCACTTATCGAGCACTCACTGCTGTAGAAGGTATGACGAGCTCGAAGCCAATTTACTGTTGATTCGTCATTATGATCGCTTAATGAATTGGTTAACCCGGTACCTAACCAATTCAATTATGTATTGAATTCTATATATGTTAAATAGCTAGTATAACATATTTAAAATCAATATGGACCCTGTTGGGCACAGAAAAATTGGAGAGAGGAAGAGGGCTAAGTAGATAAGGAGGGTAATGCAAGCAATTTAATTTTGAAATTATCTAAAAAAGTTGCGGTCTGTAGGTCTGTTTAGGGAGACAATCTTAAGCGGGACTGCATTCCCAAAGCACTGTATTTACTAATGTATTTAAATGTATTGATAAAACTTTGTTTGACCGTTTCTAACGCAGATTGATCGAAAATCCATAGACAACATCGATATTTAATGCTTAGGTTACCCGCCATTTAAAAAAGTACGTTTAAAAAAAATACTTGGCAAAAAATTGGCGGCAGTGGCGGTACACGATATCTGTCATTTTGCCGGAAACTTCGCCCGCTACCCCTGCTCTCAACAACGCGCTTTTTTGTTGGGAGAAGCAAAATTTGCTTGTAATTATTGTGAAATCTGTGATATTTGCAGAAACAATTGCCTCGTGATAATGGCGCCAAGGACCGCGAAAGCAAAGGTATGGTAAATTGGCATGATACGACGCGCTATCTCAAGTATTTGCATCGAATTTACAAACGGGTTTTAGCATTGTTATCGATGGGCACTTAACAGTAATAGTGTCCGGCCTTTTCATATATACATTGAGTGGTTTGTTCATATACTTTCAGTTGTTTTCCACATTAGATATATAAGGACAATCATCTCATATCCCGTTAATACTACGTCGTCCTTTTACGAACACATGTTTTAAGAAATTCTGCTGCTTAAGCCTTTGGCGGCATTTGGCGCCACTTATTGTTGTATGTCTAGTGAATACGCCGTAGTTTGCCGTTATTTCATGATAATAACCTGTAATACCCGACTAGTTTTGGCTTTGTATATAATTCGTTTGATGTTAAGGAATTTACATCTGTTCTATTTATAGCTGTTGTAATCTTAATGTTGATGTAGTTGTATATAATATTTAAAATAGTAAGCCAACTTATATTTTACTTCATTTCTCTTATGGTCTTATGTCTGAACTGTTTAGATAGGCTGGAAAAATGTGAAAAATAGGTACAAATGTAGTGTTTTTTTCAGAAACCGGCCGATGTTAAAGTAACAGAAAGTGAAGCACCTAAAAGAGGGCGAGGTAAAGGAAAAAATGTTTCAGAACCAGAGGTTGACACAGCAGACATAGAACTTAGTGAAAAAATAGCTCCGGTGACTGACAAAAAGCCAAAGCGAGGGAAAAAGGCTGCCAATGATTCAGGTGAACCAGAAGTAAATGAGGATGTAGGTCCACCAGCTAAAAAAGGTCGTAAGAAGAATGTTGATGAGGTACAAGCCACAAATGGTGACCAGTCAGGTGAGGAAGATTCATCTGTTCAGGCTGAAGAAAATGAACAGAGTGATGAAGACTTTGAAACCAATGGCCACACAGAAGAAGCTTCCAGTTCTGGTAGAGGTAGAAAGAAACCAGCAAAGAAAGAACCAGCTCCTAAGAAAGAAACAAAAGGCAGAGGTAGAAAAAATGCTAAGCCAGAAGCAACTGAAAATGATGATGAAGTTGAATATAAACCTAAGCCAGCTGCTAAAGGTAGGGGAAGGAAACCGGCAAAAGTAGAGGCAGAGCCTGAAGCAGACAAATCTGACATTGAGGAGGAGGTTAAAGAAAAGCCTGCACCTAAGGGTAGGAAAAAGGCTGTAGCCAAAGTTCCAGAGAAGGTAGAGGAAGATGTTGATGGAGATGAGGAGGAGCCAAAGGAGGAAGAGAAGCCTGAACCTAAGAAAGGAGGGAGGGGGAGGAAGCCCCAGCCCAAGAAGGCTCAGCCCAAGGAGGATGTTGATGATGATGCTGATGAAGAGGAAACATCCTCTAAAAAGAAGAAGGTGACCAAAAAAGGTAATATGATTTTTTGATTTTTTGTTATTCTATGTTATTGTTCATACATTTGCAATGATGAGCTTATGTGTTTTAACTGCATTTTTTGATAGTTTTTGATCACATAAAGCCCAATAAATAGTCTTTGTTGATATCTTCCTGCCAGTATTCATTGCAGTGTTAAAAGCTAATTCATAATGCATATTTATTACATCCCATATTCAGAAATCTTATTGACATTAAAATTAAGACTAGGATAACACTTGTTTAGTTTAAATAGCTAGTACAAACTCATGTTAATTATTTCAGCTGAAAAGTATGATGAAGATGAAGCTGATGTGAAACCTGCTAAAGGTAAGAGGGGTCAGAAGAAGGCTGTGGAAGCCTCCACAGAGACTGACGATGAACAAGAGAGTGAGCCAACATCAAAACGCCGACGCAAGGGCGCTGACGACAAGGGTAACTAGTACTATGATTATAATTTTAACATTTGACAAATATTGTTTCGTGTTACTATGATTAAGTGTGTTTTATCATTAATTATTCATAATAAAACTTTCCAAATGTATATGTTGAATGCTTTATTATTTTTTCTACCTTATACGCTCATTATTAAAACAATTGGACATAAGTATTTGCTGCATAGGTATGCTTGTTAAGTAACTGACAGGACAAAAAATAAAAATGCATATAATTATGGGATTTATGAAACTTTGGTACACATTTGTAGATTATTATACACAGTACTAATTTACAATGGGTTTCCCACATGGTGACTAATCTGTATTAAAACAGGTGTATACACAGTAATTAAGAAAATATCTTCGCATGCTAATTCTTAAGTTAAAATAATTATTAAATGGCTATTAGTGGTTCATTAATATTGTAGGAATTGCGGTAATTAGATGGCTTTTCTATATCTTAATAAAGAAATAATGACTATAGAAATATATAAGCGAATACTCACCAGATGAAACTTTCTTTTGCATGCATGTTACATGGTTCTTGCATTGATGCAGGATAAAAGTGGAAAGAATACAAACCAGTAAATAAAACACCAAATAATTATTTTAAAGATTTAATTGTTTACTGTAATAATGCACATGACTATCTTCACTGCCAATGACATGAAATAAGGCAATATCTATAAGCCGTGTAAGTATTCATTTGCAGACACGGCTAATTGAAACTGACATAAGTTGATTTCATGTTAGTTGTATATTTCAGTGCCAACCGAAGATACCAAAAAGAAAGCGCCTCCTAAAAATAAATCCGTAACTGATTATACATCTATTGACTTCTCGAATTCTTCTAACAATAGTCAAGGTAAAGATTGGAATTTTAAAATAGCGAGCTGGAACGTCGATGGTATAAGGGCATGGTCATCTAAGGGGTGTCTAGATTATTTGAAATATGAGAAACCTGACATTTTATGTGTACAAGAGGTAAAATGTTCTCAAGAGAAACTACCAAGTGAGATAGCAAACCCTCCGGGCTATCACGCGTATTGGTTGGCTGGCGAGAAAGATGGCTACGCTGGCGTTGGCATCTACACAACAAAACTAGCGATAAGCGTCGTGTACGGGCTACAAAACGAGGAGTTGGACAGTGAAGGTCGTATAATAACAGCGGAGTACGAACAGTTCTATTTAATATGTACATATGTGCCAAACTCAGGACGAAAACTAGTCACACTGCCGAAAAGACTGCAATGGAACGAAGAGTTTCGTAGACACGTTAAGGAATTAGATAAGAAGAAGCCTGTGATAATATGTGGGGATATGAATGTTTCACACAAGGAAATAGGTACAGCGTTTCTTTTATTCATTCATTTATTCTATGTCTCGCCACTTTCATATGAATTGGCTATGACATGTTTCATTTATTCTTTAAACTTGCTACCCCTGCACACCTACCTACATGTGTGGTCTTTAGTGCTTAGTAACTGCAACTACGAAGTTGTAAGTATTTAGTAATTAGTCTAGATATAGAAGTTACAGAACATAAATAAAATGTGTTACAGGGCTGAAACAAAGTACCTACAATTTAATGAATTGTACAAATAGCTGACTCACGAAAATCATTTACAGATTTAGCTAACCCTAAAACAAATAGAAAGAACGCTGGTTTCACCGACGAGGAACGAGCGGGCATGACAGAACTGCTGGGGGATGGTTTCGTCGATACATTCCGACACTTATATCCGGATCAAATTGGCGCATATACGTTCTGGACGTACATGTCGAATAGCCGGGCGAAGAACGTCGGATGGTAAGCCCATTTAACACTATTATGTTTTTATAGCTAAAGCTAACTGAATAGCGTAGGCTCTCGTTAGTCAAAAGATAAATAAAAAAAGATTAGATTGATGTTACATACACAGTTTCATAGGTACTTATGTACAGACTTAAACTCTTATCTACAAAAAGTCAGCCATAGCACTTAATAATAATAATCATAATGTATAAAAACCAGTATTTTTATCTCGAATCTAATATGCTAATCAGATATCATACATCTTAATTTTAGATATAAAAATGTAAGTAAGTAGGCATATATTATTTTTTCTTTGATAAGCGTTATAAAGTAAAACAGTATGTACCTACTACTTAAAACTTTGATAATGCGTGTTTAAAAAGCTTACAAAAAGTGTCTAATGCTTATTCAATTTGTTACAGGCGTTTGGATTACTTCATAATGTCTGAGAGACTGTTGCCGGCTCTTTGCGATAATGTTATAAGAGAGAAGGTCTATGGTAGTGACCATTGTCCTTTAACACTTTTCCTACACTTGAGGAGTGCTGACAAACCTAAGGAATAATAAATGACTACGATTATAAACCACTAAATGGCTCACGGTGTAGAATTCAGTAATGCGTCGACGTCGGCTTCATTTTAAAACTATTCGAGCATTCGGGAATTTTACACCTGAATAAGCTTTTACTGTCTTATAATAGTTATTTTTTCACGACATTTATTATGATTTATTTTGATATGATTTATAAAGCATTTTCCCAATCGGCATTTTTTTTTGTAATATGTTTGTATTGTTTCAATTGTTTGTGAAGGTCACAGAAAAATAAAGAAGTTACTATAAATGCTGTGTTTTTTGTTTACTTATCTGATTAGTGAAGTTTTACCATACTTATTTATGTAATCAGAAATAGGTACCTAGATGTGTGAGAGAAAATTCGTGAAATAGTTATGTACTCAAAATATACATTATTTTCTGCTTAGGTACAGTTAAAAAGTTGTAGGACCGTATTCGATACTCAACAAGTTATTTTCATGAGCAGTCTATGTACTAGACACAGTACAATTGTCTGAATAAAATACTAATATATGTTTTATTGTTTTATTTGGCAGTCAACTAACAAAAATGTTACGTAAAATATAATACAATTTTGTTTTGTACCTTTAACAGACATTAATTTGGCGATCTTAATGAATAACTTGTTGTTTCCTGTACAATTGTCGATTTACGTCGTAAGGTAACGATACAAAAATATTTTTTCTTCCAGACTGCTTTCTTGCGATGTCTGGAGTATCATAATTATAGTAGTCACTTGTGTATAGATGTTTCTCTGGAGAGGTAACATAGGTCCGTAATCCTAATGGTGGGTTTTCTCGTTCGCGGTTCTTTTCCCGTGACTTATGATGATGATACGCTGCTTTTGGCCGATGTCGTACATGCACTTGGAACTCGTCTGAATCATCACTGCAAACTTTTCCAAACATCATCAGAGCAAAAATAATGAGAAATTTTATCATAATAGATTTGTTTTTGAAGTTATGCTACACGGCTCTAAGGTTTTTCGTATAAATACGAGTGTAGCACTTGACAGCCGCAGACATATTAAATGGTCTTCAAGTTTAAAAATAATCTAAGTTGAGTATTGGTTTATTGAAGTAATCAATTTCCACGCTTAATTATCGACTATTGCGTATAGCAATTAATGTTAATTATTCTAAACACACTATTACAAGACAATGCGTAATTAATAACACACTGAGCTAACTATTTTTAAAAGTTACATGTTCAGAAGATTGTAATTTACTGGTTGATTTTGGGGTAGTTGGGGGACTCATGTTGTATGTACCTATACTATAAATACAGCGTAGCGGATGGATATGCTAATTACCTACATGAAAGAAAATCTTTAGGGTGCGTCCAGATCTGGCAAACTGGCACCGAATGAGCATTACACGAACAGCTCGAGAGTCGAGCGGCGCGCGCACGGATAGCGGACGGCTTTATTCATACAAGTGCGTTCGCGCGCTGTTCGCCAGATCTGGACGCACCCTTAGAACAACAGATTTTAGGCTCGTCTACTAATGAGAAAGACTGCCAAATAATCAAAGATTTATAATTAGATGTTAATTTTAACTCAGGAAAGAGATGTATTTGAGAATATCGTCCTTGCTGACTATATCTACTAAAGCTTGTGATTGACCAAAATCTTTCTGTTATATATCTAAGCTAATTGTCTACAGGAGTCGTTCAAGCAGATGAAAAATGTTTACTCCAGCGAGAAATTAAAAAAAGCATGTAAATGTGACGATAAAACATCCTACTTACTAAATAATTAATAGAGAAAAATATAAGGTTTCACGGTTTTTGAAGCAGTTTTAAATTAACCATATATCTTAGATAGGTAGTAACTTAGTACGGATGCAATATTATTGTAATAAAACGAATATGTTTGGAAAAAATATTTATTTATTAATAGGTACAAGAAAACGTCAATGATTATACATGTTGCAAAATATCACATAATTTATATTATACTTACATACACTAATTATAGTTATACAAATTGAATAAATACGCACAGGAAAAGTGCATCCTGCTCTTTTTTTATATCAGGTAATAACGATAGAGGTATGCCTTAATGAGAAATAAAACGATTAAAAAATCCGCGAGTGTCGCTACTATCGCCTCAGGTCTGTCTGTCATTTTTTACC
Source organism: Autographa pulchrina (assembly GCA_905475315.1). NCBI lineage: Eukaryota > Metazoa > Arthropoda > Insecta > Lepidoptera > Noctuidae > Autographa > Autographa pulchrina. Next base: position 10,602,686 of record FR997771.1, on the reverse strand, counting down.
AATTGAGAGAGAGAAAAGTGGCAATACTAGTGACCCTAGGGGCTTTTAAATATTTTTTTGTTGTCCATTCATTGACCAGCAATGGGCACTAAGTACTATTATAAAATAATGTATATAGAACACGTTTTTAATTATAAGTACCTGTACGGCGAGAAATGAGCGTGTCTTGTCTGTTATTTTATAAAGCTATTTTATTACAGGGTTATTAGTCAATTCTTTTCGAGCACATAGATTTCAACGTATTCCGTTTGTTTATCTTACCCAAGGAAATACATTACTTACTTGACAGAATATTCGAGTCTCACTCAATCATGCAACAAATACATTACTTGCTGGAATGGTTAACTTGTTTACTTTTTGCAACTCAATATTGACATATCGGGTCCTTTGCGTCGATATTTCAAATGTGCCTGGAAATGGGAAATATTTACAACGTTAGATCAACTTTTGTAGTAATAATACTAATGGTTTTCGCAAAAACACAGATACAGTCTCAATTCTTTCAATCTCATAGTCCGATGGGACAGCAGACCGACACGACCAGAGAGATAGGAGTCGCACAAAGATCGGCTATACGTGCTTTCCGGGGCACGATATTGTAAAAACCATCTATCTTCCTGACTCCATCCAGCTGTACATAAGTATCTCTAAGCTATAAAACCAAGAATATTTTCGGCCGGACGCGGGATTCGAACCCGAAACTCGCGTACGCTACCGACCACTAGACTGACAAAGCAGTCAACTTTCATTATTGATGTCCCACAGCTGGGCAAAGAAGTCCTCACTTTCCATTAATCATAATATAGTACATAATATTCAGTGTAATAAAAATATTGTAAAAGGGTTAGAAGGGCTTATTACCTGATAAGAAGCCTGAAATAGGACTAAGACAAAAAAAAGAATTACCTTTATAATTTCAGCAAATGCCTTTCTGTTCAACACAGTATATGCTGCAGTGAGGCTGCTCAAGGCACTGGGTTCTAGTTCTTTCAGCCCTGAACACAGTAAAGCTATGCCTACTTCGATCCCAGTACCAAAGTCACTTTCATCGAGAGCTATACTTGCATAGGTTATGACAGGCTGAAGTTCAGATAGGATTTTGTCTTTATCATTCTTGTTTGTTGCTTTCTCTAGACTTGCAAACATTTTCTTCAAATTTGCTGTGGAATGACGTCAATAATTATTATAAAGGAAATGTAAGTAATAAAAATGTGTGTGTTGACAGTCAAGTTCAAACCCTGTACACAAAGGATTTAAGTATAAAATATTAGTTAAAGCTATCTCACCATCTGTTTCTACTAAGTGCCTATAACCCAGTTGTGTCTTCTTATTATAAGGCACTACAATGCCTGCCCCATGGAATGATCTAGTGACCATGTGTGGAGATCTCTTCTTCATTGTATATTCTTCTAAAGAGATTTTGTTTTCTTCAGCAAATGCTTTTATTTTGTCCATCAATTTCTGACAGGCCATTGCAGTAAAAGGTGATTGTTTCTTTTCATTTTGTAAATACTGACTGTGGGATGAAAATAAAAATGTTATTTGAACTTTGTTTGTACATAAAAATATCATGCATAGAACTGCCTACTTTGTTGTAAAAATGTTCTATAATAAATGTTCTATATAATATTCCGGGACAACTCACACATGGTCATCTGATCCCAAGCTAAGTAGAGCTTGTGTTATGGTAACCAGACAACTGATAAACATACTTATATATTTATGAATACATAAATATTATAGATAAATTACACCCAGACACCAATGATCATACTCATCACACAACATTTGTCATGGGTGGGAATGGAACCCACAACCTCCAGTATAGCAGTCAGGGTCACTAGCCACTAGACCAACAGGCCCGTCAAATATATAAATATATGGTAAATATATAAAAAATTATATTAAATTTTACCAATAACAGTAATACTGGCCTTTAAATATTCTACTGTGGGGCAAAGACTTCTTCCAATGAAATAACAAGCATATTTTGCAGTTTATTTAGAACTGAATTAATAATTCTGTATTTCAATTACACAAAGGACCACTACTCAGCCAGTGGCTACATAACCTCAATGCCATTGATTGACAAGCTAAGGAAGAGAATAGAAAGGAATTTTAAACATAATATTACAATCATCATCATCAGTTTATAATAGTAGTCCACTGCTGGACAAAGACCTCTCCAATTGCATGCCACTTAGTTCTATCCTTGGCTTCTCGCATCCAGCTCCTGCCAGGCGTTTTGCACAAACAAAGAAAACAATAACAATGCAATAGGTAAATTCTAGGAACTTACTAAACTGCTCCAAATATATTCTCAGCCATGGGGGAAATGCGGTAATCCTTCTTGCTGTCATTGCTAGCCACGAATGTTGGTTTCTGTTCAGGATCATCACGGAAGTAACCTATATGATACTCACTATTCTTATTCCTTTTTAGTACAGCCTGTAAATACAAATTGGAATCAAAACATAAATTTCAAAATAAAAATGTATATATTGTCACACAGCCAAACCAGATCATCATAGAGTGAAATTCTATTATTAAAAGAGAAAAAAAAATACTTAAAATTAAAATAATATATAATAAAATTTTAATAATAATATTAAAAGCAACATAAATACCTGAAACTCGGGAGGATCATAAAAAAATCTCCAGTGAGCCAAATACAATTCTTTGTCCTCCAGTTTTGGTAGCTTTCCTATTAGTAACTCGTATGGGCCAATAGCTTCCAAATTCACACTGGCCAATGTCTCTTCAAACGATTTGTCACTACCACTGATACATTCATGGAATTTAAAAAAGTCTTCAGGCATTTCTACTAAAAATAGTTCTTTATATACATCCTGGTCTGTGGTTTTATCGTAATATGTTACGTCTTCTGGAATTTCTGGGACTAGCTGATCTTCTCGTTTGTTGACACTTTCCTCAGAAACAGATTCAGTTTTATTGTCACTTTCATCATTTACCGCCTTTTTTTCAGATAATGACTCTTCCTTGGAAGTAGTGTTTGGAGATGCTCTGGGACTATCCCTCGTATACGGTGAAAACCGCCTCTTGTTGCGATTCTCTTTTCTCTTGTTTTGAGGAGGGTGCTTAAAGTTTTTATGATGTTCTGGGTTCTTTTGATAGCATTTAGAGGCATATTTACATACCATTCTAGGGTCTTTCACGTACTCTTCCCATTCGTCTGCCATAGTTTGGACAAAATAATACTGTTTTATGTTACCACCAAATTCCTCTTTAACTTTATATTTTAGTTTTTCGAATGAGATTGAGATTTTGCCTTGTTATGATAAATAGGTTAGGTTTAGGTTAGCGTCGAAAGCAGCCGGTTTACTGTCAGTGTCAACTGTCAAATCTCTGAAATCTCGATTTTCAACTGCCAATCTAATTTTTTGCAACTCCTTTTCTTATCGTTAGCTTTTTAAATAAAATCGATGATTATAAAAGATCATTGCATTAAACTATATTACAAAATTAAAAAATTACCACATATTGGTAATGCATAATGAAATGCATGAATGAAATGCATAATGGATGGCAAAGTTTTTTTTATTTACTTATTTAGTACTAAATGCTGAAGGTTTTTTGTACATTAAAAATTGTAGCAAAAACAGGTTTAATCTTAACTTACATACGCGTAACTTATAATATTAATCCTATTATTTGGTAATTAAGTTACTTGCAATGAAGTGATTTGATGTGTAGTATGTTTCGTCGCAGAATTCATTTATAATCACTGGCGACACTAACGTTGTGGACCGTAAAATGAACAGGGCCCTGAAAAAGTCATGATTTTTTAAACATTTTTCTTAAATTTTTGTGTCACTCATATGATTGGAAGAGAAGTTACAGTGATTGAATATTTTTAAAAAAATACGAATGAAATACAAAGGATATCCTTTGTATCCATAATTAACGATCAGGAATATGACAATTATTGTTTTATTTACTCAAATTAAATAATGCCAATAACGTGATTTAGTGCATTAATATTTGTTAAATTCATTCACTGGTGTGATATATTTAATACAAGTTACGTTAAATCGGTGCACAATGTAGTTAATACAAACATAAGTGTTTTTAGTGAATGGGTGTCTGGAATTTTACAATAATTTACCAAGGACATGTACATAATAAATCATCGTAACTCACGACGATCTTCAATTTCTGCGGGCGACGAATCATGCTATTCTGGTAATTAAATCTCAATATATATTTTCTAGAATAACCTGTGGAATGTTTCATTCTTTAAAGAATACAATAACGAGAGTACAATATAATTATCACCATCTTTTATTGTGACAAGGTGTGGACATTTTTAGGTAAAAAATACATTTAATTACTAAAAAAAAATATGTATTAAAACCTGCTATTGCCAATCATTTAGTAGAGCTTTAATTTGAATTGTGTGCCATGAACAATGCATTTAGTATTTTTTTTTTATTTAAATTTGTCTTTATGGCTTATTGAATTGGCTCTAATCTTTATTACTTTAAATTCGTTTTATAGATAAATATTCTGAGTTAAATAGTACGTTTTTGTGTGAGATTGCAATCAGACTTAGAAGTGACAAAATCTCAATTTTCTTTCTCATAATGAAAATCCTATGAAAAATTAATATAACAGAAAGCTACTATAATTGTTTATTATTAGCTGGGCCTTTAATTGGGTTCTAATGGTATAAAAAGGTATTTATTCTTCTTCAACACAAGGTCACATATTTCGTTAAGGTTACATTTACATTACTTTATGAAGAATTTTCGGATATTTTAAACATGAAATTCAATATAAGGTCATTCAATAATATAAACCTTTTATTTTAAATCATCATACCTTTTCCTTTTTTTATTAAATTCATCTTTATAATGTCAGTATTACTTCTTATATTACCAACCCCCCTATCATTGTTTGTAACTAATTAGGATCATTCCTTTACCAAACTCCCCACATCTTTGGCTCATCAATTAATTATAATTTAATATCTTTTATTTAAATGATACACCCTCCGTTGTTGTTAATTAATATGCAACTGTCCATCTTAATGTCCTGTCCAAAAGATTTATTTTATTTAACAGTAAGCAATCTGCAATTAGTCAAGCATTTATTGGGTCAGTCTTAAATAGTATTGTAAGGTTGATTCCATCATATTATATCAATTATATTTTGATACTGGCATTAGATCAACCAGGTTTAGTTGTTTGATCAACTGACTGGCTTGTCTGCTTCTCTGTTCCCATGTGCTTGTCAATGCCATATGCTTGATCATGACTTCGTTTAGTTGTCAGCACAGTTGGGAGCCCTCCTGTAAGCTCGGTTGAGATTGATTATTGCTTCTATTCTCTGCATACAGCATATGGTTTGCAAAAAAATGGTTAGTCATAGTTATATTTATTTTTGAGACAAATCTGTAAATACAGAAGTGCAAAGGTATTTCTGGTATTAATTGTCTCTAGCCACATTAAGGGACTTTATCATACCCGTTCCTATTAGGGTATTGCTTTTTTAAGATATGCCTCAATGCCTGAGGAATGATGTCTGACTCTTTACTCAGATATGAGAGTACCTCCACTTATTTCTTTAGCAAGACCAGTATAGTGAGCAACACATCATTGAAATAAATGCACTGATAAAGTACTTGAAGTGCTGGAAAACGGATAAATAATATTATTTACATCACCAAGATTGTTAAAAGGGAAGCATCTCATATAACATGTTTCATGCCTAATAAATGTAACCTGTACCTGTTGTTAAATATTGTGATCCTTAGATTTGAGAAATCTTTATTATTATAAAAGTATCCATTATCCTTGAAGGCTTATAAATAATAATGGATGCTGCCAAACACATCCAACGGCAAAAGATCGACAGTAAACTTTCAAACTATGATGTTATTATGTAGATTGAGTATGTACTTGTTATTTATTTTAATCCTGAGCTGATCCATTCTATATCAAAAATTTCGTCTTTCGTCCTTTCTCGATCACGCCGTACTCGATCACGCCGTAATTGATTCCACTCTCCCTGACACATTCAATTTAATGTCTTAACTAAGACTCCCTGGTCCAGATCAGTTAGTTAATCTTAAAGAAAGGATTAGCAAGCTGGCGATGGTTAAGGACAACATATTATCGGTTTATCCTTCGCGTAAGAGCGCATTTAATTTGGGTTTCTATATCAGGATCAATCTATATCAGGCTTTGCAGTAATGTAAACATAAATAAGACGTTTAAATTCTTGTAATTCATTGACGCAGATACAATTGCATCCATTGTTTCCGATCATTAAACGCTTGTAGTAAATACTGATATTTATTTATATGCAAGTTTTTGCGGTTTTGCCCCGCTGGATTCCGTTCCAGTGAAATTATCTAAATAAAATCTAGCCAACTTTTTTCCGAAATCCTCATGCCCGCCTCAGGCTTTTAGTTATTTCGGCAAAAAGAATGTCAGTGTCATGTCCTTTTTTGGGATTCTTTTATGCTCCGTACAAAGGTTCATCAGCATTAGTTAAACGGTTTAGCCGCGAAAGCGTAACAGACAGAGTTACTTTAGTATTCGTGAAACTAGTATCATCATCATCATCAGCCAATCATAGTCCACTGCTGGACATAGGCCTCTCCCAATTTGCGCCACAACACCCGGTCCTCCGCCCTCCGCATCCAAACTAGTATGGTTGTTTTTAATCTAAAACTTGTAAAACCTGTAAGTAGTTAGATCTAATCAAACAACATCGTAAACGTTCACATTTTTTAAATTAGTAGTTGACACAACCGAATGAAATATTTAATTCCCGAGTTGTGTCAATGATCGTGGTTTAATCGAATGGATTTAAAGTAACTATGTAAATGTTGACCTATTTCTAGAAAAGATACCTATTACCTCTATACTATTTGCAAGATTGCAGTAACTTAGTATTCTGGATATCAGAAAATTAGATCTCTATATCCTAATAAGACTAAATTAATAATTTGGTTGTGATAAATTGAAAAAGAATGATGAATGCTGTTGCCAACGTCAGTAATATTTTATAGTAAAATTTTTCAAGCGGACCTGTTCGCATAAAAGTTTCGAAAGCACATTAATGTTGTATTCAGGTACTGAAACCTATTACAATCACATTGCGGGAAGCTATATAGATGTTAAAATGTTGGAGTGATTAAGAAAGGTTATAATTATTTATCTCACTACTTCCTGGATAATTTTAACTAGGTCTAAGACCTTATTACTCATGCATATATTTCTTCTCTATGCGCGCGGTATGCACTGCGTTAATATTTTCTTGTACACTTGCCAAGTCTTACTAAACTTTACTATTGTATGGCCACCGGCTAAATTACAATAGTATTACAGAAACTCAAGTATGTAACTCATAATTCGATCAATTGATTTTATAGCGTTACTTTTATAATGTCTGACTAGGGGTTTCGCATCCCGTTCCTAAAGGAATGTGAACATAATGAATATTAGGCTGTCGGCTGCACTATTTAATCGCCTTATGCCCAAATAAAAAAGAACTGATAATGAGGTTCAATTCAAATTGCGGATAAATAATCTCGTAAAGCTAAATCATCTGAAATGTCTGCCGGTACTGACGTTATAGCCAATTTCTGTTTTATTCATCTGCTCGAGATTAACCGCTTAGTTTATTAGGTGTTTCACAGGTGTATAAGTTCAACGTAACGATGCCAGGAGTCGTAACATTTACTGACCCTTAAAATAACAGCTTAATATCGATTGTTGTTTGTAATTGGACATAGCTGCACATCCATGACCGAAAACAATAAAATTATACAATAAATGTATTTTTCGGTAACTTCTGCTTTTCCAATATAGTAAGTGCGACAGGAAAAGCTTAAAGATATATATTATGTATAGAAATGATCTAATATTATGAAGTCTTAGCCATCCTAATAACATTCCTCAATTTTTGATTACTTCTGTTTGCAAACATTAAAATACGAGAGATGGCTTTATTAAATTGGATACTTTCTTTGTTACGTACTGCGTATTAAGCTCCAATCTTAACGAAACAAACATCGCCCATATTGTAGGTAATGATTTGAGCTGTTACTCCTTCGTGAGTGACCGAGTGCTCCACCTGCGTCGCTATATTTAGTTTCATTGTGTGTTGGGTGTAATACATCGATCTACCGTGCAATTTAGAACCGTGTTCTTCTACGTTAAAATCGTATAATGGGTACTCAAGATAGCTTTCAATTTAACTCGATATTTGATCAATGTATGAGTATAAACAAACTTCTTACGTAATCAAATAGTAATTAAAACTACTGCTTTGATTTATTAAGTATTGTATCGTTATGTTACCAAAATTACTTATATGCGAACAAAGAAAGTAGGTAATAAGAATACAATGTACACGTAAAAAATCGATGAAATTATTTATATCAAGGTGTTGGCAAAAGAGTTAGTATACGTATTAAAATGATTACCTCGATCGGATTTTACTTAATACTCATTGAAGGAAATGTTTGTACCTGTAATAGGTAATGCTTGTTTTTATCTATCTATACTAAATAATCGCTAGCTATAAGCGCTACTCGTTTATCTTTTTATTTCAGCTATAATCGTTCCATTGCAAGGCACAAAGCCTCGGGCTTTCAATTCGGTTCTGTCATACGTTTTCTTTACTCTTTTATCTTTCCGTTAGAGAATTTCCCAACCTTTTAGTAAAACGAACCTTTAATTGGCTGAATACGTCTAATTAATTGGCTTTGTAGAGCTATCTAGCCAAACTGAAGAGCACTTCAAAGCACAAACTCACGGATCGTAACCGGACAACACAAACGGTTCGAAAACCTTTGTTTTATGTAAAGATGATAATTATTTTCAAACATATCTTGATTTCATTTAGTCCATTTTTGATTAAGCTATCAGTTATTTAGGCCATTAATTAAATAACAGTGTTAAGAAACTAAACAAATAATATACAACGAAGAAAATTTCAAATGCATAAAAACTGTATTAATTTAAGGAAACACGTAATCACCGATTAATGCCTATAAAATATTATTTGAATGACTCATGCACGCTCGAGTTTTTTTTTTTTCAATGTTCATTTTTCATTTCAATATAAATACTTATTACTTTGGGATGTTTTTTCCAAGGCCTTAATATTTTTATTCGATAGCTAGAAAACACGTCTGACAAATTTTGTATTGAAGAACTATCAAAAATTCAAAGTAATATCTCGGATGAAATTATCTGGCGTTGGTAAAATCTGCCCTTTCGTTTTTAACTAATGATTATAATATATATAGGGCTACTTACAGACTACGTAGCCGGTAATAATATTGAGTGTATGTAGAGTTAAGGCTCAGCCATCAGAATCCTTGATGCAAGTTGTCTTGCTCCTTAAAGATTATTCTTAATGCAGCCTGGCTCATAGCCAAACTACATTAAGAACGATTACCTCAAAAGACAACAGCAATATAAGCCTTTGAATAATAATTCCAAGCTCAACAGACTGATGACGCAAAGTTAAAAAAAATAAACATTACTATTATTGACATAAAATAATTGAAACATAATTACCGCATCTTTACGAGTTATAATTAAAGTTATTTTGAATAATTTTATAGTACTACAAATGGTCTGTAAACCAATGATATGAAAATTTGAAATGTAGAAACTATACCACAATATGCACGCCGTGTCCCAGATATGTCGGGAGTGTAGTCCGATGCAACTGGCGAACGGAAATCGGCTAGCGACAACATTGTTGTGCGGTCTCTCTTGTTCAACTTATGAAGTCCCGATACGATACCTAGACCAAATATACAGGCTGGATTTGTTTAAATATTTTATAGATTTTCTGTAGAATAAACTACACTTGCGCTTACCTAAATCTATAACCAGCTAATTTACTTTCAAATCAAGCGTCAGTCAATGATCTTGTTTGATCAAAAGCCTAATAGTAACAAACAAGCACAGCTATTTGTTTGACCATAATAATAATAAATTTTCATTTCGATCGGTGTATATAAATATTAGTATAGTCAAGATTTTTCCATATCCTTACTACTTTTTCTCCGTATCTGCTATAGACAAATGAGCAAAATATATAAATAATTCTGATAAGCTCGTATCCATTTACTTTAGTTCGTATATGGTGATAAATCCTAAATGGATTTTTAGGTTTTATGCCGTAGAAACCCACTCTCGCTTTTAGTAAGAGGATTAACGAGATTATTGAAAAATGGATATGTTAGATATGTATGTAAACGTATGTACCTACGACCATTTACGCATACGTGCATTGAAATACATTATCATTATAATATACATCATATTGAATGTATATAATTTAAATAAATAAATATTTTGTTTTGTTCGCAGGCGATGAACGTTTGACCGCGCGATGGATAATCGTGATGGATGGAGTGGTGGAGAGTCGGTTGCGGCCGAGAACTCAACTGATAATTCCCGTGCCGCTGAACGCGACCGGGTGCGAATTGAGTTCTACGCTACTTATGACGTCATGACGGGCGTGCGCATAGCTGCCACTCTTGGCGGCTTTTTCGCACTAATGGTATTCTTGATCGTTTATAAAAGCCGAAGCAAATCTGTGAAAGCCTTGAACGATCCCAAATTAGTAGAATTTGCTGAAGCCGTTGTCGCCGAGGAACAAGCAGTCGAAGAAGAAAGACAACTTACAGCAGCTATAGAAGAAGCATTGTCGGAACGTGCCCGATCTCGACCGTCAATAGGAGAAGAGCCGCCTTGGCCTCGCACAGCGCGTTTCGCTTCTTATGGTGGAGGCTATGGAAGCTTGTTAACGCCACCTCGTCGATTATCGACCGTGCGTGGTGATTCCCTTCCCGGATCTGCCTTGCGTTTCGTAGAGCGAAGGGTATCAGCCGGTCCCCGAGATCGGCGGCTTAGTTCCGCGACCTGTTCAAGCTCAGGGAGCTCATATTTAGAGAGACGAGGTTCTTCAGTGGTGTGTGCTTTGCAAGAACGCCGTTTATCGCCATGTCCCAGTGAGCGACTCGCCCCTCTGGCATCTGTGGGTAGCGTAGGCCCATCCTACGCAGTAGAATGTGAATTAGCGTCAGTGGGTGCGGATTCTGTATTCGCGGAGGACGATGTAGATTCCACAGATGATGAAGTGGAACAGTTTTCGACGGACAGTGGTGGTGGAGATGCAACATTGGTAGGCGAGTGCACCGAGCTTTCGAGCCGTCCCAACACAGCACTGCCACTGCAGCTAGACCGTGCTTCACATTCACGGGAAACGTTGTTCTAGTCTTAGCCAACGGTTATGTAATCGAAGGCTAAATTAATGTTAGTAAACAAATTAAAATATCGGCATTTTATCATTTCTGAATACGAATTTCTTTGTATTTTAACATATCATAAAAATTTGACATATCGTTTTAAATTACTAAATTGAAATTATATTCACATCAAATTATAATTATAATATATAAATAAAGCACTATAATTTTATAGTACTACCGCTAGGAATACATACCTATTATTATTATAATTATCTGTAGTACTACAGTAGCTTTTCTCAAAAATTATTGCTTCTATTTGCGCAAATTATTTCACTAAAAAGTGAAATGAAATAAAACGTCGATATTTTAATGTGTACATTTTTTATGTATATAGATTGTTTTTGTTGATAAATAATTAATTGATGTTTCATAATGTTGATGTTTCCAGACCACGCCAAAAATTAAATTATAACGATGTAATTATTACTTATATATGTTGCGTATATACATAAGTAGCAAATTAGTTAAATTTGGCTATATGTGTATTTAATTTGCTAACGGCTGATCCATACACTAATCATATTCACGCGTTATTACATCAAGTTCCGCTGGTATTCACCATAGTGTTCGATTCGATGTAAAAGTAAATGTAAAGATTTGCCGAATTAGTCATTTGTAGTTACAATAAATTAATGTAATTATGTAATAGTTTTCGACGAATTTTAAACTTCTGTAAATTGCCACTCTATTTACAAAGTTTTCAACTCTACCGGGCTAACAGCCAACCCCACTGTAAGTGCGGTTGAGTAACAAACCAAAGCATTGCCGACTCACATGGTGTTTGTACAATGTAGATATTAACTTGTTAGGGGTAGATAGTCGTCAGTGAAGTCAATTGCGAATGTGTATTTGTATTATAACTAGTATTGTAACTACAGTTTTACTTAGAAATCAAGGGCACAGAAGACCAATACGTCCTTTGAACAATAAAATATGATGAAGTTGGAAGCGGCCTAAGATGTTGCTCGTACCAATGTCATTTTCCAAGTAAACTGCCACTGTTCTTGTTAGTAACAATGTAACGCGGACACCGGGGTTTTATTGATTCTGGGTGTTTCGATCCCGCCACAGCCACACGCGGGCCCAGTAGATTGATTACGCATAAGTCGTTTTTATTACGATTTAGATTTACGTGTTAGTTTATGTAATGTTCGTTGCTCGAATTAAAAAGAGCTCCCTGTAGTCTGTAAAATGTTGAAATGTATGTAAAAAATTGTAAATATAAAACACAACTCATTTATTGTTTCATTTTTCTTTTTGTTGGTGTAGTATCTGTCAAAAATATTGCACTGGATTTCTTATTATCTTGTGAGCCCGCCGCGAAATATACACGGTTATTGGTAATACATAGGCAATACGCTAAATAACCCTTATTATAACCGACATGTAAATGTCATTCATTTATATTTAAGTAGGTACCTACAAAAAAATAATGCATTACAATAATTCTCCATAAAATATATAATTGTGTTGTAGATAGGTGGTATTTGAATCTAAATAACCTTCCATCCTCTTATCCACTTGCCCAAGTATAACCAAGAAACCTGAAGTCTGCTACGTATCTCTGTTTTTTGTATAAACTACAAAATAACCACGATAGTAGGTGGAAACTTGAAATAAATGTTTAAAATGTAATGTTCAGATTGAAAACATCGTGGCGAGGTGGATAATCGGTTATACAATACAACCTTATCGGCCTGCGCCGGACGGTTTAAGAATCACAGAATCGATTTTGAACGCCGCACGAACTTTTGGAGCCTAAGATAAATTTGGCTTTGGGTGATAAAATTGGTGCCAACTGACTCTAACATTTTTCATCTCCTTTTGGGTCTATATTGTTTATATTTCAAAATTGTCCAAGCTAAAACATAGCCTGATCAAGTTCTCAACAATTCTGACAGTTTTATATTATAACACTACATAGGATTTATTAACTTGGGGACAAATGCGTGCATGTCTTAAGTAAGTATCAATAAACTAGGTACGTAAACATTAAAAAAAACGGCATAGGAGCATGGGTAAAGAAGGGTAATTATTAAAATCTTTTAACAACTGTTGGGAATTAGTGAAATCAACTAAAACTCAAAATCTTGAATTATTAGAAGCGTTATTATTCTACGCTGCATTTAGCTGGAAAACTTACCTTTTGTCGAAACAACACCAGCATGTATTGAAAAAGTAAATACGGTAAATAATACCATACCCTAAAACAACTGCAGAAACGTAACTGATTAAACGCTTATAGCATTTTCACCAATAATAATAAAATAGTAATTAAATACCTATTGAAATACAACAGGCTCAAAAATGTTAAAGTTACCGCGAAAACTTGACAGCTGTCAATTTAATTCTATGCCCAGAGACGAACTTCATGCACATTTGAATCAATAAACTAAAAATAACTATTTTTTTTAACAATTATTGATATAAATGCTATAGTTTTATATTACTCTCTGATTTATAATAACACTATTGTTACTCATATTGCTTCTAATAGTAAAAATATAAATTTTATAATTTTGAGATCTTTATGCACTGGGCCTAATCTGCCATAATGTAAGTCAATTTTAAACCGATTGGGCATCAGCTTCACTTTACAGAAACTTAATCAGAATTTTGAGCTTTAGACTTAAAGAATAATATTTTTCCAAATATAGTACAGATGAAATACCTTATTTACCGGATTTACCTTGCGTGCTAATAATGCACATGCATACGTGTCTGGTGCGAAAAAGCTTTGGTGCCTAAACCTGTAATATCGACCGTGAACAGTTGATTTTTTTGACTGAGACAGTGCACTGTCAAAAAGACAAGTGTCAAAGTGTCAAGTAGCAGATTTGGTGGAGTGAGATCAGTCAATTTTGTAATTGTTAATTTCATAAGTTTACATTTTTGTGAATAGAAAATAAGCAGGAATCATGGACGACGATTTACCGACCGATTTCCAGGTCATCGTCGTGGGGACAGGTATGCTATATTTCTCGTATAAATGTGCACCGGTCATGATGGCGATAGCAGCCTACTTATCGATCCTTTTTTTACATAGCTGTCTAGTCATCAATTTTACATTTGAAAATGGTCTGATTTCATTCTTATTTGATTTGAGATTCCTATGTATTAAACCCTACAGTATTTTTTTGTAATAAAAACAATATCTAAGCATAGAAACCGCCCATTTTCAGGGGCTTAGTCACTAATTAAATATTTGCAAAGTCGAGCTGCTGTCATTGTCTGTCTACATCGATGAAAACGTTCACTCGTTTCAGACTATACTGTAATATTAATATAATTAATAATATGTTTTTAGATAATCAACTCAATAGGTTTTTCAATACTAGGTATATATTATTTAAATTTACAATGATGATTAATCATCAGATAAATCAATAAAAACTTATGATATTGTTGTTAATGCATAACATTTCAACATGTTAGCTGCACAAATTAGATGATTTTATAAGTCACCAACAATAGTTAGGCTCATAAGTTCAGAAGAAAAAGAACAGACTGAACAACTTAACATAACAACTAATATGCCAAAAATATTAAAAAGGTAATCATCACTATTTAGCATTAATGTCTAGGTGAATCAAGTCGTTGGTTCAATGACCTTTCTTTTAAGAAGCTTAACATCATTAACTTTGCTTAGGTATGGTGGAGTCCATTGTGGCCGCCGCCTGCAGCAGGATAGGAAAAAATGTATTACATCTCGACTCAAGTGACCACTATGGAGGTCTTTGGGCCTCCTACAACTTTGATGGTCTGCAGAAATTCATCAAAGAAGTGAATTCAGACCCTAAAAGACAACTGCAGGTCTACAATTTAGCTGAAAAATGGTACATTGAAAAGTAAGTAAGAAAGATTGTGTTGTCTAACATATACTATCTTTTAACTGTGCTAGGGTCTCACAATGTCCTGTGTAGCCAACCTGTCGGCCACTTCATGTGTATCTTTTAAAATCCATTTTGGTTCATTACTTTAGCAATCTTAGAAATGTCATGTATTGATCTAAAAATAATTGCCTTTGATTACAAAAGTTTAAATATAAATAATAAATGTTGTCCTCTAAGAATACCTATGTAAGACTAAGCAAGCTGTGTGGTACTAGGGCATCAGCACAAGAAGAAAGTAAGGGGGAAGGAGAGGAGAAGCCCGAGGAAGGCAAGGGAGACCCAGCCAAGAAAGTATGGACCCAAGACAGCTTTGCTGCCGAATATAGGAAGTTTAATATTGATATGACACCTAAGGTAGTTATTCTATATTATGCATCTTGGTTTAAGTATATTATTAAATCACTCATATTATGGTGCTGTCATAGGTAGAGAGTAAGCAGAAGTTTTGCTTCAAGTCATTTAATCTAATTACACTAAGTTGATCTTAATTTCTTAAATGTATATGGTATGAACTATAACCATAACACATAGACTCAATGCACAATTTTTTATACTATTCTTATTCTTCAAAATTTTCTGAAAAGAAAAAATGGGATATTATGGTCTATAACTGAACATGAGTATGCAGCTCCTAGTCCTACTGATAGCCAAATTCTTTTTTACTAAGAAGTTTCATGGAGTATTACTTTCCACTGTAACCTCATTTCCGCGATATAGCTGCTGTTCTCCCGCGGCCCCCTCGTCGAGCTCCTGATCTCCTCGAACATCGCTCGCTACGCGGAGTTCCGCTGCGTCACGCGCGTCCTTACCTGGCTCAGCGACAAGCTGATGCCGGTCCCATGCTCCCGAGCCGATGTCTTCGCGACCGAGGCCGTCGGCATCGTCGAGAAAAGACAGCTCATGAAGATGCTTACTTCCATCGTTGGATATAATGAGGAGGAGATGAATAATGAATTTAAAGGTAGGTTTTAAAGTCATTTCGATTAACCTTAAAACTTTCATACGACAGTCAGCTGTTTATAGGAATAACTGGTAAAAACATGGACTTCATTGTACTCAGTTAATAGCCCTGAAATTGCCATTTACGGAGCTCAAGTTACTCCTTAGAATCTTTGAAGTAGCCATCGCTGTATGTGTTTGCTGGTAGTAAAACCAATTCGTTGTTAACTATTAGGCGTCTAGAATATGTAATCCATTGCATATACAATATACATGCAAAAATTTATATTACAACCATTAGTTTAAGAAGGCAAACCGATGCCTCATTTGTTTACTATGAGCATAATTTCGGATTGTAAACCATAGCATCATTATCAATGATAAAAACTGACTGAAATGTCCTGAAAAGACATGGCTAAATACTTCCGTTTTGTCATTTAGATTGGAACGACAAGACCTTTAAAGAGTACTTAACCCACAAGGGTTTGACTCCCAACCTCATCCACTACGTGCTGTCTGCGATCGCTGGCGGGACCAACAGCATGCCTTGCCTCGAAGGAGTTAAGGAGTGCAAGAAGTTCCTCATGAGTTTGGGACGCTATGGCAACACGCCGTTCCTTTGGCCCATGTACGGCAGCGGGGAATTACCTCAGTGCTTCTGCAGGTATGTAAACTATTATATGGAATTCGTATTCGTGTCCCGATGTCGTGTTTTACCCCTAGATTTCAAACATCTTTCATCAGCACGGAACAGTATGTTAGTTACATTGCTGAACCACTAATTTCTTCTTATGGAGTTGACGACAAGCATAAGTAGCTTTCATGAGATCATTACAGGTGACGGAGCGATCAAATCTTTTTTACATTTGCTAAACAGCTTTGTTCAGCTATGTAACCGTAACAGGTTTCTTTTGATACATAATTTGCATACTTCATAACTATCAACTAGTTACTATACAGACGATGAGTCATACTTTTATTATAAGATAATCTTTCGGTAATTTGATAATGGAATTTGATTCAAACCGGCTTGTAGTGGCCGAGAGATATAAAATTATCAATTGTTGTTGCAAAAAAAGTCCACCATGAAAGTGGCGACTCAACGGTTGCCGGTACAATGACCCAAATGTGCACAACTCGACTACGCAAACAAAAATGAAGCAACTTTCTAATGTTGCATGCCGCACGATTTAAGATATCGTAATTTAAAATGGAATTAACGATAGATTTGCTAATTAATTTATAGGACTTCAAATCCTACGGGGTGAAATAGTAGATAGGTACGAAAAACTCATAAAAGTAAACGTGTTTTTTAAATAATTATGTTAACGCTATGTATATTTATACTCATTAATTAATTCTGCTGATTCATCCATTTTCACAAATCTTGAAATCGTATCATCAAGACTACATGTTTAGCATGTTTGCATTCCTGTTTTCATATTAAAACCACTATCTAAAAACACGTCGTAAAATATGAGCAAACATTTCATAGAATGAGACTTTCCAGACATGGGAAATATTTTATAATTATAGGGTTATCGTGCTTATTTTTTAATAGCCCCTTTAATATACTCTGTCATCTTTCTATTTAAAACGCTACTTCTCTGACTGATTAGTTTGGTTCCTGTTATTACAGATGTTAGGTCTCGGGTAGTAAAGTAAAGACGACAAAACATATGCGTCGGGTCAAAAATAAACAGATGTTTATTCGTACGTTGAAATTTTTATGTTCATAGAACTATTGAACCGGTTTATTTGCGTTTTTTACAAGGTTATTCGCCGAGGAAGTTTATAATTAAAATTCGGCAATTGAGAGTAAGCTTACTTTAAATCGATCCAATCATTACAATAAAATAAAATACTGAAAATTGGTGTTCTTTGAAACTTTATATACCAATCGTTTTGTTTGCTATAAACATTTTTGAATAGCGGAAGCGTATGATAGTTCGCCGAAATAGCGAATATCAAATTTTTATGAGGACTATCCAAAACGAATGTTCCCAAATTTTCCACTATTTATTTAGTTTTCCATGAATAAATAAAGAATGTAACATGGTATAATATTTTTAGATTGTGCGCCGTGTTCGGCGGTGTGTATTGTCTGAACCGGCCGATCGATAAGGTGCAAACGAAAACAGCTGACGACGGAAAGACTGTGGTGACCATCGACAGCAAATCTAAGACCCTGAACTGCGACCACCTGGTGATCGGTATCAACGAATGTCCTAAGGACTTGATATCTCCGGAGCCGGCGGAGAGCTGCGACATATCTAAGGCGGTGTTCATCACGAATGGGTCTATAATGAAGAGTGATAAGGAGCCTCTAACACTTCTTCGCTTCCCTCCTCTGACTGACGAGGATAACGCGGTCACCGTGCTGGAGGTCGGGCCCGCTACCGGCTCCTGTCCTAAAGGCCTCTGTAAGTATTGCACACAGCTTAGCACATCGTTAACGCCAACTGTTAATATTTTGAACATTCTCTCGTGACCTTAATTTGTACTTTCTAATAAATCTGTCTAGACATTCATGAAGCTAATTAGGATGTGAAATATTACACATATGTAACAATTCTTTTTTATTTGTTCGTAACAATAAGTTCGCTTGTTATGTAACTACTTAACTACTACATACTTACTAACTGTTAACTGTGATATAAATTTGTTATTAAAGAAAGAATCAGGAATCCTGAAAATTACTTACAAATTGCCTGTTTGAAATTGCGCTTGTTACCGTATCAGTAACAGTAAATTTAGGCACAATGATTCATTGTTGGCTGAATCACTTTGACCTAGAGACATGCTTAAATGCAATAAGGAATTAAAAGAAAATCAACGAAGCGATTAAAAAAAAATACTGCATGGAAAATTACCACTGTGTTCGACGTGCCGCGGGTTCGATTCCCGCTTTGGATAAGCATTTAGGTTATCGACAAATGGTTTTTCCTTTAAAATAGGGGTGTCTTTGTGTAGGTATGTGAATTCAATCTTATTCTAACCCCACGCGATACAGCGATTACTTATTTAATTCACTAATACAAGTTTGCTTTTCGAACTGAGAACAGACTAATATCCCAATAGTACTTCTCTTTGTGATCGAATAAATCTCAGCAACATAAACTGATTTTATTTGAACGTTGAATTAAGACTTGAGTTGTTAAAACTTCAGGCAGCCGAAGTACATCGGTAAGAATACGTCCAGGGTCACAATCACATTTAAGTTTTTACTGTCGTTTTTGTGAACGTTTCGCCGGTAGCACGTACTTAAACCTCTTTGTTGTATGTGAGTCATACCGAAACACTTCCATCCAGATGTTTAAATTGCTTTTTAATTAGCATAAGGTATCCCCAAATGTATGTTGGTCGTAGCTAATTTTATAACCTTAATTTTTACTGATCAACCTTGCCTTTTATAATAGGCTGAAATTATTTGATTAGTACAATATTAAACGCCATAAATTTATATAGTAATCTTGCCCATTCTTAATCTAAAAGGGCATACTAGAAAAACCCTTAGTTAAAAATTTCAAATCTTTATAGGTATGTGCAAATGCAATGGTAACTTCTTGGTAACCTCTTTTTGGAGTCGTATAAGAAGAAAAAATAATGTCTAATTCTAATTAAAGGTTGACTTCCTGACTTTCATGGGTATCTCATAATTTTATTTTGTAAAGACCGCCCTTTACCTTATATTTGTGTAAACCAAACAGCGTATCTAACACGATTATTTCACTTTGCAGTTGTGGTGTACTTCATAACCAACATGGTGAAGGACGCGGAGAGCGACCTCATGCCCATCGCCGAGAAAATCTTCGACATGTCCGGCGGCGACCAGACCGCTGAGACCGAGAAACCTAAGGTAATATTATCCATAATAATAATATAGCAGCTTGGACCACGTCCAGAGGCCGGTTGGACACTATATTTTATATCTTTTAATGTACATTTATTTTTGTATATATTTGAAAATGTATTCTATATGTACATATATTGAAAAATAAAGGGGATAATTAAAGTTTATTTATTAAGAATGGTTACAGTTAGAAAACATTTTGATGAGCCATAACCTTAATGCTTGGATCTTGTCTCTATATCATAGAAAACAAAACCAAGTTACGTTATAAAACACAGTAGTGCTATACATATATTTGTTCTTTCTCTACATGAGAAGCCCTTACTAATGGGGTGATGATTGGCCAGTAATATAAACAAATAAATATATGATGGCTAGAGTTGGTGCATTGTAACAATGACCAGTTTCAAAAAGATCTGCTATAAAAAAGATTCGGATCCAAATAAATTAGTAGGTATGTGTGTATGTAGTTACATTACATTACATAGTGTGTGGTATTCCTAACTAGAGATTTCATTATGTATTCAATTAGATGCAATTATGTACAGTCCCTATCTCTGGTAAAGCAAAAGTCCAAAACACAGAGATCAGAATAAAGGGATATTTTCATATACCATAAAAGATAATTTGCTTTGTAAACTAACTTTATAATTCTGTTAACGTCGAGAAGAGTATTTCGAAAAAATAAATAAATAAGATATTGATTGACTTAAGAACTATGAAGTAGTTATTTACTTGATGGCATACCATTGTTTTTCTATAATTACAATAACAGACGCGTGTTAAACTCATTTAAATATCTTTCGTTACTGAACTCGTTAGTTCAGCTATAAGTTGATACAAACATTAATGTACACACACGATTTGAAATAGTAACATTCATAATTATAGTAGAGAATGGGTCTAGCAGATCTACTAAAGGATCTGTCAAATTCTTAAAATAAAAAAAGATCTAGTTCTCTTCTGGTTGTGGTTTATTTACAGACTGCAATAGCAATCTTTCTTTTATACCACAACTATTGTCAGGTTTACTTAACTTATATAAAAGTAGAACAACTCTTCTCTAAATACAATCGGATATACTACATTTTTTTGCTGCTATTTTCCCATTTTTCATTAAATTCAATAAAATAAACCATTTCGTATTGTTGCAGTGCTTGTGGTCGTTGTTCTACAACGTGAAGGACACGAGCGCTCCGGTGGCGAGCGCGGCGGACAGCGTGCACGTGTGCTCCGGCCCCGACGCCGGCCTCGACTTCGATCGCGCCGTCGAACAGGTAATAAGGGAATACGTATGTTATAGTCCGGCCGCTGAGAGAATGCGTTCCTGACACATGTCAGGTGGTCTTGATTTATATAGGGAAATAAAAAAACCGTGTTATATTATTCATAAATGATTCACCTGGCATAATGAATAGTTTTGAATGCTGTAATTAATTCGTTTGTAGGACAAAAAAGTGGTAGTAATTATTGTTTTGTAAATTCTTCGCCACATCAAAGTTATATCTTCCTTTTGACCACCACCTGTCAGGAGCACATTCTCTCAACGGCCAGACCATAAGGCCGCGTTTCCGCTGAATTGTTTGCAACATTTGTCAGGTGTAGACAACACGAAAGTTGGCATTTTTTTCTTTGGTGGAAACCAAGCTTTACAGAAACTTTTGTCACCAATACGTTTTGACAACGAACGAGTTGGAGCAAATCCATAAAGCGTATCACGATAGTCATGAAGGGGTTTTGAAGGTCAGATAGCCAGTAGCTCCAAGTAAAATAAAAGTCAGCTGAATCCGGCAAAGCTGATGCGAACCAAACAAAGCTTGGGGAGAAGGGAGGAAGAAATTCTTTGATTCCAAATTTTTTGACAAAAATATAAAAACACAAAATATTCTTCAACATGCTAAGGATTGTTACATACACATGCATATGCAAATAGCAATTAATAAAGATTAAAAAAACTGGATGATTTATTAAAATTAAGAAAACCAGTCTGATGGCTTTTGGTAACAACTTTTTTGAGTCTTATAAGCTGTTTCCACCAGCGATGTGGGAGGATGAGAAGCGAGGGATGTATTAAGAACTGGTAGAATAGCTTGATTATTTTACATTCATACTTAACCTTACTAAGCGCAGCTCCTGTGGAAACGACAAAACATGAGAGAGTTCGGTGCGAGAGATATATGCTAGGAATGGAGGCAAATGAGAAACTTCTAGAATTCACTTAGACGGCGTTTATTATGAATGTATAGCTCGCAACACATCCACACACGGCTGATCTGTCTACCTTTTCAAAGCGTCGAAAAGTATCTTCGCATCGCTTAGCTACCTCGCACATGTCTGGTGAAAATGCAGCCATATACAGACTATATAATATATTTAGTATAGCATGACTATTTGTAACCAAAACTTAGTGAATTGTGTTATTATACACACCGATTTATAGCTTAAAAAAAGGACCCAGCCAAACTCCATTATTTATTTTATTATTAATAAAAGTACAAGGTATCTTTTACAATTCATACAATGTCTAACAAAACTGCATTTGATATAGTTTGTTGGATCGCCATAAAATGGCAAATCTAATAATGATAATTGGTTAATGAATACACCTTTCAGACCAATTATAATGTAAACATTCTATAGGAAATCGCGTTATCAACAATCATAAACCAACCATTGAAGTTAAGGATTGAAATTATAATGAATTGGACTTTGGCCCCGCTACGAAACTGGTGAAACATAAACATACATTGACTTTACTGATAGTTACCTTAGGCTGGTTAACATGCTAAATATTAAAGTAAAAAAAATTACATTTGTGAGTTCAATTCATGACGCGTTAGCTCCTCAAAACTTATGACAGATTTACCACTTTACACTAAGACCTAGAAAGCTAAATAATCAAAGACAAATAAAAAAATCGAAGCTAAATAGACAAATTATTAACTTTGCTGGCACTAGGGCAGTCCAGGCGATCTTTGTATACATATGTTAAGAAGAAAGGTGGGTGGAGTTTTCTCCATACAAACGCTCTCGTCTGTTTTCTCACTGGGGCCCGAGTCTGCTATTTACATTTGCTTGAATCGTCTGAGTGGGTGGGGTTAGTGGGACCATTTTACGATAATTGGCATTCTACTAACTGTCAAAACGTCACAATTGGCCATTGGAACGATTGAGCCGCGAGTTGAGTGAATATGACCGATGGCCGGTACAATTTCGTATTCCGCTATTTTTTGACAGCAGTTGCATCATATCTATGGCTAAACATTTTTTATTTTTCATAGACAATGTGTCAATTTCAACGAAAACTTTCCTTTTTTAAAACATAATTATCCTTATTTACAAGTTTTTAATAGAAATTACATATTGTATGGGCTTTTACAATTAATTAGTATTCAAAAAACAATTAATACAATTTTTTGCAACATAAGAAACGATTATTAATAATTAGTGCCAATCGGTGTTGCCTATTAATAATTACAAAATGTTTGATACTTTTATTTTTAATTTAAATTGACAACACCGCATCCCACTCATGCCAGTATGCCACTGATTGTTGTTGGCTTAACTGAATACGAAAATTAGGCACATATTGGGTTGACACTATCATCCCACTATGATCATAGTAACACGGAGTGTAAATAGCAGACTCGGGCCCCTGGTTTCACGCACACATTCACAAACCTTGCGGTAGAGCGACAGCAACACTTTCTTCAAAAACCGAATTTTCAAAAGTCTCTTCGCCAGCCTTTCCTCTTAATTAGAGCCTCTCCAGATTAGCTTTAGAAAATATATAATTACGTTTTTAACTGCTACATTATTATGATATAAATATCACACTTAATTATAATTATGAAACGATATACATAATTATAAATATCGGTTTACTACAAATGTCGTAGTAAGTAAACTATAAATATTTCGAGCAATCTATACAATGCAACCGAATTTGTTTTGTACTATTACGTAATTAACATTACCGAACGCCTATACCTACCCAGTATTGTTATACTCAAGTACTTAATTAACACAATAATGCTAATCAAAAACAAAGACTAGGCTCTCAATCATAATTATTACAAACTTCTAACAAAAACGCGAATTCATTTACAAACATAACTAACTACCTAGGTACTGCAAAAAGCTAGTAATGACATAACTTCTTAGTCTATCTATACAGTATACACCCATACTGGGCCTCGATTCAGCCATTTAGAGTTGCTTGAATTGACTGAATGACCTGCTTCATTTGGTTATTTTTACGATAATTGGCTTTCTGCTAAACTGTTATTACGATCATCAATTGGTCATTACGATAATTCTCTTCGAGAGTTCAATGAGATTTTATTGTAGGCTTATCGGAATACGAAAATTAGGTACAATGACAAGTACACTGACCGACCACTGACATGCATTTAAAATAGCTGAATCGAGACCCTGTAAAGACTAACATTGTTTATTGCTCGCGAACACGAAACAATTCAATTAGTCTAATGGAATCGTGACCTCTCACTTTCAAGAGTCCAGTGTCACATCCTAGTCACGTTGTCGGACATGTTTCGGCGATAAAGAAATATTATTAGATGGGACCGGAATAAAAAAACTTGGGTCGACAAACTAGTTTACCTACCTATGTGAATTTATAGATAAAATATATCAGTTATAACAAATATGTTATTTTTTCGCCGCTAGGAGAAATAGGATGTTTATTATTTTTAATTGTTTGATATCGGTTGTGGAGTAAGGTATGGCAGTTTTAGGGTTCAGTCTGTTGTAAATTGATTTGTCTGTCCTCTTTGCATCTCCTAATTTGTCAATAAAGAAAAAGCTTTCTCTGCTAAGATATACTTATAATAAACGATTCTGTTTATAATATAATATCTATCAGTAAGTAGTTAGTAATATATTATTATTAAGCAAAACATGTTGTGCATGTTGATTGTTTTTTATCTAGATTTATCTTATAACGTTTTGCTTTCTTTCGCCAATTACACATTTCACATCTAAATAATATAAACTAAGCTGACCCAGCTCCTATGCCCTTGAGACCTCAATCATATTATGGTTTTATTTAATGTTCAGCAAGCTACTATGGCGACTAAGTGAAAACATAAAACTTAAATACACTGGACATACAATTAAGAATTCCCATTAGCTTTTTATTACACCAACAGGCCCTTGTGTCACGCGTAGTACGTCATGACCTGCCTGATTTTTTTTTCTTATTATCTTTTCAAATTATCTACATGCGTATTTCTAATATACATATTATGTTTATGAGTAACGATTGCGTATAATGTAAACATAACATTTATCTTGAATTGAACTTAGGTAACGATTTTAATAAAATTGTGGTGCAATTTTTAATTAAAGGTTGAAACATCGAGATCTTTTTGTGGTAGTAATTAATAAATAAGTCATTAACGTAACTGATTGAATTTATGAATTCGAATTTGTGATTGATATTTTATTACGTTGCCATTGTGTAATTTAGTCTATGATATGGTATATCCCAATCCACTTTGTTCACCTGAGGGATATCACCTTGGTGAACAAATGCGACTTTTTGGATTATGCGAGTATACTTATATCACCCATATACAAAATGATATACCTAAACATGGAAATTGAAGGATTTTACTACATACATTTCACGTCTTTTACTTAAAATTATGACGACCTCCGTGGTCGAGTGGCTTACGCACCGGTTTCAAGGTGTCGCTAGCTCTGAGGTCCCGGGTTCGATCCCCGGACGGGTCAATGTAGAAACTCACTTTTCTACATTGTCTCGGGTCTGGGTGTTTGTGGCACCTTCGTTGTTTCTGAATTCCATAACACAAGTGCTTTACAGCTACTTACTTTGGGTTCAGAGCAATGTAAGTGATGTTGTCCGCATTTATTTATTTATTTATAATTATTACTGTTTTTTACGCAAAGTTTGTATGCCTGTTTACAATAAACTGATTTCTAAAAAAATCCTTAAATTTCCATGTTTATATCATTTTGTATATGGGTGATAAATTGATCTGATAGAGATCTAACAACGGATAACCCAACAACGATATTCTTCGTGTCTTATTTAATTAGTCATACACAGTATATTAGGTATGGCCATACCGTGCGACAAAATACATGCTGTTTAATGCTTATGATAAGGAATAGCAACATGATTTTTAAAAAATGTTGACCCAGTCTTCTGTATCGACGAAACTAAAAATGTTATCTGTTTTAAAAATATGTTTATGCCTATGTATGTAGTTATAATTAATTATACTAATAAGATTGGTTATACTAACTGCTTTTATGTGCAGTTATAACTGCCTTTGTGTATAGTATTTGATATGTTATTGAACCAAATTTTATGCTTATTATAATTAAGGAAAATCATTAAGGCCGATACCATAATATGTAAGAGTACCTACTTAGTTATAAATTTAGCACAATGGTTTCTGTATATAATCAATTTTAATTGTATTTTATTAGGCTGAGCAGATCTTCAAGAAGATCTGTCCAGGCCAGGAGTTCCTGCCGCGCGCCCCCGACCCAGAGGAGATCGTGTTCGAGGATGACGTCACGCACGGGCCGGAGTTCCAGCGCGAGGACGAGGAAGCCGACGGCGACGCGCCCAAGGAGTAGGCGTCGGCCGCAAACCCTGCGACACTACTCTCCTCAGCACGTTTGAGCGAGTGCGACATGGCCCTAGAAACTGTGGATGGACACCATTTATACCGACACTGTATACTCGCCTCAGCAGACACTGAACAAACCGCTAATAGCATATCGCACCAAAAAAAGCTTTGTATCAAAGTCATATCCACTCCTTCCTAGGACCACGAGTTTATTGCTCTAGATTAAGTGATTATCACAATTTCGATATCGATTGTTTTAAGAATTCTCAAACACGCTTAAACGTGCTGAATAAATTCAGCTAAGATGTAATCTCAGTAAGAGTTATACGCTTTGGTCGCTTGACTTCGTGCATTCCGACTGGTGCGTTAGGTTCGAGTAAGATGATATGGATGTCGTTAAAACATGAGCTCCGTCTTTACGAGTATGTTTATCGAAATTTGAGACCTGCTGAGCTAAAAGAATCGCATTCAGAGCAGACTAATGAATGAAACGAACTTCCATTATTAGTTAGAACTTTTTAAAAAGATACACAATTGAATACTTTTTTATTTAGCATTGTACTTAGCAGGTCGTTACCAACATCGATCTATGGTCTGTCAGGGTAGATTATTATCAGCTGGGTTGTCTTGATATAGTCAGCAAGATCAACTTGAAGCATTTGAGGCTAACAATGTAGCAAACGATATGGTTGACTGAATAACTATTATCTAACTACGTAACAGTTAATCAGCCAATATCACGCCAACATCTTGTTGAACCGGTGTAGTACTGACTTGATATCAGATTAAGGTATTTAAAGAAATATTTGTAATATCACACGGTTGCTATGCTCTCTAGATCTCATTTATTTGGCAGTATTGAAGATTAATGTGGTTCGCTTTTAGACAAAGGAGTATTATGATTCAAGACGAAAATGTTACGCGTAATTACGGTAATACAGATAGCTAGGATGCAGTTTTAAAATGTTAAGCATAACATTTTTGGACGCACCAGTCTAAATCATAGATTGTAGCACATATAATTTTTATTAAGTTATTTAGCACTTTTATGATATTTATTGTCAAATAATAAAAATAATAATCATGCCTGCAGCTTGTGCATTTATAATTCCATTAAATTGTGATTATTAGAATATTTGTTGTTTTCTTGTCATTTATAACACCTGCAGATATCTACACCTCTAACACTACATAAAGAGCATGTTGTTTATTATTTATCAAATTCATTTATGTCAAGGATCTTTAGAAATTAATCATTGATTCAGTTGGGTAAGAAAAACCAGTTATTTTGATTCACACTTTTTATTAATTAAAAGTTGTTTCTTATCACAAAGCAACATTAAATTGCTTAATTCATAAACACCAAGAAAAACATGATAAAATATTAAATGGAATACTCTGTTGCAATGGATAACATATACTTATATATTTAAGTTTTAACACTAATTACATTCAGAATCTTATGATATAAATTACAATATAAAATGATTAATCCCTCAAAAATTAACTAGATTTTTTTCTTATCATCAGATATACATATACATACATGCATGGTTTTAATTTTTGCCTTTGACATTATGGCACATTTTAGAATAATCGTTTCTCATATGAGAATAAACTGTGCACATTGCCTTCCAACTGCGCAGAGTATGTCCTTTTCATAAATCTCAGATCTCCAGAATAGCTCATATCACGTAAAATACCAACTGATCGAGCTCCAATGTCTTGGCAGCTG
The DNA here is from genome assembly GCA_905475315.1 of Autographa pulchrina. Taxonomy (NCBI): domain Eukaryota; kingdom Metazoa; phylum Arthropoda; class Insecta; order Lepidoptera; family Noctuidae; genus Autographa; species Autographa pulchrina. Next base: position 10,574,332 of record FR997771.1, on the reverse strand, counting down.
TGTTGCATACCTGCCTGCAAGTATGGGAGGAATCGCAGGACAGAGCCCTTGTCAACAATACTTCCACTGACTCCCTGTGCCACTCGGTGCTTGTCAGACTCTTTATGGTAGTACCTGCTCATTGCAGATCCCTTGCCATCTTTGTTCTCCATGGCTTCTAAGCTGCCCATTCCTCTGTACTTCTTCAACCTCACTCCATCAGAGAAGAAGTATTCTCCTGGGGCTTCTGATGTTCCAGCAAGAAGAGAGCCCATCATAACAGTGGAGGCCCCCAGGGCTAATGACTTGACAATGTGTCCCACAGATTGTATACCTCCATCTGCTATGACTGGCACATTGAACTGACGAGCATAGGATGCCACTTGGTATACTGCAGTTGCTTGAGGACATCCGCAGGCCATGACTTCTTGTGTGATACATATGGAGCCACTGCCCATGCCAACTCTCAAGGCATCAGCACCAGCTTCAATCAGGTTCTTAGCTTGAATTCTTGTCACAACATTTCCTCCTATAACTTGTATATCTGGATAGGTCTTTTTAATGAACTTAATCATTTCAATCTGGTATGTAGAATTTCCTTGAGATGAATCAAGAATAATAACATCAACTCCATTACTGACTAGCAACTTAAGACGGTCCCTATCTGTGTCACGAGTTCCAATAGCAGCACCAACTAACAGCTGCTTATTGGAGTCTTTAGAAGCATTGGGGTAGCTGCGAGCTTTCTTTAAGTCGGTTCTTGCAATAAGGGCCACCAACTCACCAGATCCATTTATGATTGGTAGTTTACCTTTCTTGCTCTTCTCTAATATGTAGTTAGCATCCTGTAGGGTGACACCAGACTGGGCAGTTATCATATCATCTATGGGTGTCATCACTTCTTTGAGACTTAATTGAGGGTCTCCCTCCCTGAAGTCAATGTCTCTGGATGTCACAATACCAATAAGGCGTCCTCCCAGCTTACCATTTTCAGTAATGGGATATCCAGTAAATCCATTTTTCTTCTTAGCTTCAAGAACATCAGCAACAGTATTTTCTGGGCCCATGCACACTGGATCCCTGATGAACCCATGTTTGTATTTCTTCACTTTGTGTACTTCATTAGCTTGGTACTCAGGAGTGCAGTTGTGGTGGATGATGCCGATGCCACCGCACAGAGCCATCGCTATTGCCATGTCGGCTTCGGTCACGGTGTCCATAGGAGCGGACACTAACGGCGATTTCAGGTTAATTTTTTTTGTAAGTGGTGACGTTAGGTCAACTTCTTCAGCAGTAAAATCTATGTATCCCGGCAGCAGCAGGAAGTCATTGTAGGTCAGTCCCTCCCTGTTTGCGAAGATTTGCGATGCGGACAGCCCGTCGCGAAGATCTCCCTCGGCCATGGTGGACATCTTAGCGCGCACGTGGAAGGGAGGTGCGATCTGTAGCGTCGGTACGGGTACAACCACCGTACACGATTATATACACTTTGGGTATATTCTTCACATACAGTACACTAAATCTGATATATGACCAGTATATTATAGAACAAAATCGCACACGTGGTGTTTCTGTTTTAACTCTTGAATCTTGTTTTGTACATTAACCTTAATAAAACAGCTATTGTTTCTTATTTAGGTAAACTTGGCGTGGTAAATGGTATATATTCTAAAATAGATTTTCAAAAAAATAAGTAATATATCTACAAAAAGAGATATACCGGCTACTCCACGTTCTATTGAAATGACACTGACGTCTGACAATTTTATTGACAAATTCCATTCAGTGTTACTATATTTGTACTATTTCCTGGGATGCCAGCTACCAGTCTTAAATTAACACTATTTTTCTAATATTTTTTTTTTAATTATGGGGAAATTAAATAAAATATAATTTTCAAACTGTCATTTTTATTTAGCGGCCATCGCTTGTGTTGTAACCAATAATCCTATGTAATTATGCTGTCGGCGTAATGAGTGCCTTTCTTAAAAAGACACGATTTTAAAATAATTGTATTGATATCAGTCTGCGGCTTTTAATAATAAAATAAAAATATTTATATTTTCATTATTAGTTGCATAATATTTGAAATACATTTTAGTGGTTATTACATAAAATAAAGTTGTAATTTTAATAAAATGTATTGTTTTATTTATAATAATAATAATATTCCGGGACAACGCACACACGGTTATCTGATCCCAAGCTAAGCAGAGCTTGTGTTATGGTAACCAGACAACTGATAAACATACTTATATATTTCTAAATACATACATATTATAGATACTTAAATTACACCCAGACAACCAGAACAAATGATCGTGCTCATCACACAAACATTTGTCCTGGGTGGGAATCGAACCCACGACCTCCGGTATAGCCGTCAGGGTCACTAACCACTAGACCAACAGGCCCGTCAATAATTTAATTTATGACACTTAATAACTTAATAAATTATTTTAAATGCACTGCAACTGTTATGGGTAAGTTTAACAATTGGCAAGTTTTTAAAATGACATATTTTTAAGAACGAATTATGTTCATGAACTATGTACTCAGTACTGTATTTACTTTAATAAATTAGAACGAATCTTATCGAATTATCCTACTTTATATTATAATCAACTATAAAGTAGTTATTTATTCACTTCTAAGACATTTATTTTACTACATGAACGTAATAAATTACGTCCATTGTTTATATTAAATTAAAAAATCCAGTGTCTTAGTATTTTCCCACCAAACAGCGGAGAATTTAAAATTGATTTTTTCCTCGACCTTCTTAGGTTATGTTCATCAAGCCTGTTATATAGATTTGTATATTTTTGCTTTAACTGATGCAAAGATTCTTGAGAATCATACACTCGACTGAGTGGTGCTTATGCCACTAAAACGATATACATAATAGGTATTAGCACTAATTTCCACTCTTACCCACAAAAGTGATTGTAGAAGTCTCTTCATAAGTAGTTTTGTAAGTGTAATATACATCAAAATATAAATTGATTATTTTGAAGTTAGTCCTTTGTTTAACTTAGTCATGTGTTTTATAGCTCTTTATATTTTGTCAGGCGCTAGTACAAAAATTATATGCGTTAATTATTTACATTATTCATTATATGTGTTAACTACTATATTTAACTTTACTTTATTTAGGGTTCCGTGCTACAAGGAAAATTATTACACATGTCTACCCGGTTATCTGTCAGACAGAGCAGTGTCTAGTGTTGTCTATCTCATCATCTGCCTAGCCTTTTTCCCAAGCTATGTTGGGGTCGGCTACCAGTCTTACCGGATTCAGCTGAATACCGTATTTTACATGGAGCGACTGCCTATCTGACCTCTACAACCCATTTTACTGGGAGACACAGTATCTCATAGTAAGACTGGTTGTCAGAATTGACTTAACGACTGCCAAAGATGTACGTATGACAGTCGGGACCTACGGCTTAACGTGCTTTTCGAAACACGGAGGGGTCTAGGTATGTTATAAATGGTCACCCATCCACGGACCAACCGCGGCGAGCGCGGCTTTACCTGTATTATCGGTCAAACTGTACGGCCAATTTTATTGACAAATTCCATTCACTGTTACAGGTATATAGTGATTTAAGTTTTGTATATTGCTTGGCACCGACTCCAAAAAATAGTACTCCTCCTTTTTTTTAAAGTCGGTTAAAAATAAAATGAAAGGGAACTGGCGAAAGAAACTACGGGACCCATTGCTTGCAAATTCAACTCGTACTGGCTGGCTTATTTTAGGTTTATTTTCTGTTTCACAATCTTGTTAAACGAGTTAGGCTCGACGTGCGGTTATAATATACCACAAGTCTGGTTAATAACAAATTACAAAAATCGACCTTACACATATTAGAATAAAGGCGCTAAATTTATCATTGCTGCCATTGAAGAAGCCTTCTTTAAACTAGCTTGTTTTCGAATAATTAAATCTATATTTAGCTTCTCAGGCATATAATGCGGTAAAAAATGTCCTTTATTTAGGTGTCGCAAAACATAGAATTATATGCTTAATTCTGTCGCATAACATTTAAAATATTTTTATAACTAATAGAAATTCAAATTTACCTACAAAAAGTTAAAAAAGAAATCAGCAATCTTTCTAGGTTCTGTAGGCTGTGCTTAACATGGTTTTTAATTTCACTTTCGATTATATAAAAAGTGAAACAGAGTAATTATTTCAGCTTGTCTATCTGAATAATATAATAGATGGACCAAGAACAGTATTTTATTTTGAATTTAATTGCGACCTCAAAATGGTTTACGACCACAAAGGAAATCTTTAAAAATGTTTGAATAATATCTGGTAAGGTCATAAGGATCTTTGCGGTTTTAAACAATTTTATTAATAAAAACATAATTAATGGGCAGGTAGGAAGGTACATAAATAACAAAACGTCACTGTTCTCATATCAGGCATTTAATCACATAACATACTTTGTTTAATTATTAACTTTGGTTTAAAAATCCTTCACAATTCACTACACAGGTCTGCTGTACCACATAAGACACTTACGTTGGTATTTGTAAGCCAATTAACGGTGCACTTCTAAGAATTCCTTTTATGTAGCTGCCGTTGTTGGCCGCTAGCCCATTTAAGTCCTACCATTGAATTAGTACAGGACCTGCTTCATCACTAGTCCGTAGGCACACACTGTCCCTGCACTTTGGCAAAACCTTTGGGGCACTCGTCTCCATTAAATGATGATCGTTCATCTAAATCGACAACGGAAGGCACTATTATTTCATTTTCACTTGTCGGTGCTGTTTTCATAACATTCGAATTTGCATTATTCTCATTCACTTTCAAAGACTGAGGATCATCTTTGTCTTTAATTACTAAATTATTGTTGTAATTTAAATCGTCACTATTTTTTTGTTTGAAGGTATCGTTGACAGTGTTGTTCAAAGGTCGATTCATGTTTACGTAAATTTTCCGTTTCTGTGGGTTGTTTGTCACGGTCAGCTGCGGAAGGTTGAGGTTGTCACTTCCGTTGAGGAGAGGCGGATGCGGTCTGTCAGCTGGCCTGGGCGCGTTGGTATACAAGCGTGGAGGCTGCGGAGTTCGTATCTCGCTGTACTCTCGATGAGGAACCGCTCTTAAGTCAGTCACGGGGACAGGCGACGCACGAACATTTGACACTTGAGAGACGTCTATCCCTCGGCCGTGGATTTTTCCTACTGCTAATAAAGCGACCACAATGAGTAATGCGGTCATGATAGGGTTTATAACAAATAATGCTAGGTACTTTGTATTTACTTGGTGATTAGCTTCTTTTAATTAATAAATTTATTTAGTAAACTAATAACAATATAGTGTTCCGTCAAATGATGTGTTTGTCAAGAAACAGCTAAGGCCGGAATAAGAAATCTGTTTGTTGTTCCTTGATCGTCACGCTTTTTGCTCTTAAGGCGAAGACTCTTGGCTATGTGGTTTTGTTGAGACAGTAACGGGAAATGTCGACTTTGTAGATCAGTTCTCCACCTTAATATAGCAACTATTGGAAATCATTTCTAGATTTTATTAGGTTTTTTTTTCCAAATTAACTCATTTTTTACCAATGATTCACTCGAGTAGAGGAAAAACCTTGTTTTTGTTGAGAATATTCGACCAAATTAGCATTTTAATGAACAACATTTTGTACAATCTTTAAACATCGTTAGTTATTTTAAAGTTTTTAATTACATTTAGAAGGTAGTGATTAATTTTTTGTTGAGATTTAGGATAAATCTGATGCAAGTGACATTAAACTGACCCTTACAAATAATTAATTTCTGGTAAAATATATAAGACACAAATATTTATACAGTAAAACTTTTTCGTAATTAACTACTAAATCCTTAATTATAAGAATGAATATGGTCTGATAAAGCGGTAGTGGTAAAGTTTTAAGCCCTCATAAATGGTAATGATACTATTTTCCCAAGGTTTATAAATAAAACACTCACAATATTCTAACATGTGTATTCTCTTTAAATGTCTAATTATAATTTATAGATGAAGGTATGAGCTAGCGATTATCTTCACAATAGCAGTTGAAGGTAAAATACAATGTAATATTTTTTCTCGGTATTATGATAATATCAAACTACAAATATATAGTTACGTCAAGTTTAGTCATTCGATATGTATGTATCTTAACATGATGGAGATGGAGTACGACTAAAAAAACACCCGTAAATATTAATTTATTGGGTTTATATAAGTTATTTATAAACACGGACACAACAACGTCATCATTGAGCATTAATTATGGTATAAAACACTATAACTATTTTAATTAAGTATTCGTATCAGTTTAACAGTAACTGGTTTATTTATTGGTTGTCTATCCTAATATCGAGACCCAAGTCTTCGTCATTGTCCTCTGCTGGTTTGGGTGTACTGTTATTTGTTTCTCGTTTGGGGGCATTGACTTCTATTTTGTCACCACCGTAGACGTAATCGTTGACACCAAGTGGCACGAAAAGGGGATACGCATCTTCATCAGGTTTTTTGGTCGTCTTTTTTGGTTTCTGTGTGGTTGTGTATTCTGTAGTTTGCTCGAAGACTGGTCTTCCATCTTGATTATTAAAACCATTATTGTTTTGATCATTGTTTCCAAATTGGTTGTTGGGGATTCCAAATTGGTTATTTGGCTTTTGGAACTGAGTATTGGGATTGCCGTTCTGGTTGTTTGGATTACCATATTGATTATTGGGCTTTCCAAATTGATTATTTGGGTTTCCAAACTGGTTGTTGGGGTTACCGTTCTGGTTATTTGGGTTTCCAAACTGGTTGTTGGGGTTACCGTTCTGGTTATTTGGGTTTCCAAACTGATTGTTAGGATTTCCAAATTGATTGTTAGGGTTGCCGTTCTGGTTCTCATATTGGTTGTTGGGATTGCCATAGTTGTTGTTATTGGGCCTGTTTTGGTTGTTAGGGATTCCTTGTTGATTATTCGGTCTGTATTGATTGTTTTGGTTCCACGGGCCTTGTTGGTTGTTAGGATTTCCATATTGATTGTTTTGGTTCCACTCACCATTGCCATTCTGATTGTAATTGTTCGGGATTTTATTTCCTTGTCCGTAATGGTTTCCGTGGTTATGGTTCGGTGGTTGGACGTTGTTGTGGTTGTGGCCGGGAGGGCCGTAGCCGTTGGGTCCGGGTGGTCCGTCTCCGATACCCGGGCGTCCGTAAGGAGAAGGTCCTGAATCCGAATCTTCTACCACGACTACAACAGTTTCAGCCGGTTTACCTGGTTTGGGTCCTCCATATGGTGGTGGTCGGCGATTAAATGCTTGCGATACTCCTCCCAAAAAAGCACCGGCCACATCGTGAGCTCCATGTAAAATGCCTTCTAAGAGACTTCCATTACACTCATAACTCACTAGTACTACGAACAATGTCAAGTGTATCGACTTCATTTTAATTATTGTAAAAAATATAACGTTCGAAGTGATGCGTCCGTCCGCGTCAGACTAAGTGCGTTGTTCGTTTACTTATGTACAACTAAGGAATCATCTTCATAATAAAACAGCTAATAACAAAACCTGTTCAGACTAAGATACAAGTTTTATACGAAAAATGATTTAAATAAAGCTAGACAACACATCACAAATTAGTGGTTTTCATAACACGATACTGATATTATTTTAAGTAGGTATGATGAATTTTTTTGTTGTAGGTAATTTATAAAAATCTCTTTATGAAAAAGTAGTTGCAAATGTTTTAGGATCGAATCGAATTATTCTATGACAATAATTGTAGTTCAGTTTTTGCACAAAATTTTGATGGCTTTAGGTCTATTTATAAAGGTGTGTAAATCTTAACAATTTATATTTTATTTTTATTATTGTTAAATGAACATTAAATCACTCGGTGCCATCTTTTCTAACGTCAAAGTCGTAATCGTAGTTGCCATTTTTATCATGGTTTTCCTGTTTCGGTGTACGTTTTGTGGTCGCTTGAGACTGCAAACCGCCTATATGTAACACAGGTTTCTTTGACTTTAAACTTGTTTCTCCATTTGCAGTCGGTTCACCTTGATTTTGAGGTCGTCCGTTTGGCCATCTATTGAGGGGTGAAAAAGGTCGCGGGCCGAATCCTGGTGTCACAAAGTTGTTTGTTACGTTAATATTCATTATTGATGTCAAAGTTTGAGTAATTTGCTTCATAATGTTTCTTATAAATGTGTTTGTATCTTCATTTATGCTGCTGTAGTTGTTGGTAGGATTGAAAATATTGGTTCCGAATGGGTTTGTTAAGTAGCTATCTAGGGGTCTTGTATTATGGTTGTCAGGAGCGTGTGTTGTTTTCTGTATTACATCCAGTAATACGTCATCTATGGCACCAAGGTCTTTGTTAATTAATTTACCAGCCGAAATACACTTTAAAACAATACACAACAGCGTCACATGCACTAACATTTTTTACACTGAATACGCCCAACTGTTAGGAATTTAAAATGATTACTGTCAATTTTATAGAATTTTATAACGATACATTGCTAATTATTTTTCGACTTAGCTTAATGAAATACCATCACGTAATGACAATTTAATATCTAGTTAATCTAACAGCAAAAATAATTTACGCGTTGGATACTATATCGGTGAAAAAAAAGTAAGGCAACATATAATTTGGAATTTGTTGCTTTTTAATGAAACTCTACAAAAATAAAAGGTTTAATGTGATGGTACTGTTGCCCGTCTGCCGATGCGGATTAGTAATTAATATTGTGGTCAGGTTTAGATAGACATTATATTCTCCTCACACACATTCTATCACAATTCACTACCTACTTATAATGTACCTACATGGTATATCCCTACTTAAATGTCCTAGTGCATTTTGCAAAACAGAATCTGCATATCTTACACGAGATTTCCTGTCCTTTTAGTAGCTGGATATTTTTTTTAAACTACAGGGTTGAGTCATTTTTTTTCTGCGATTTTCCTTGAAGTATCTTATTACAATTACAACAATAACCCAAACCGCACGCCTGTTTTTCTGCGAATGACCCATAGATATAAGAAATATTTCCATGGATTGACCTCTAACTTGCACCCAGCTCATCTGACGATAAATGAAAAATGCTGTCTATAGGTACGATTCATCCATCTCATGGCGATGGCATGTTAAAGTATCGTAACGTATCCATACGTATGAATAAAGACAAAATATTCCATATTATGTACACTCAAAAATACAAGCCTAAAATTGTTCCACTGCTGGGTCTGAGCACAGGCATCTTCTTATGTTGAGCAGGAACTGGCATCTCCTAAACCACAGTTATTGAAGATACGTTTAGAAATTAAACTTATGGGCTAAAGGCCATCGAACTTCCCACAAACTCGAAAGAACATCTTCTTCAAGTCGCTCGCGTCGGAGTTAAACGAAGGTGTGTTAGGTACTTCCCCGGACCCAAGGCCTACCCGCCGTGAACGTCAAGTTGTGGTGTGTGAATTTTGTATACAAATATGTGCTGTTCGTTTTTAGGGTTCCGTACCTCAAAAGAAAAAAACCGAACCTTTATAGGATCACTTCGTTGTCCGTCCGTCCGTCCGTCTGTCAAGACCGTTTTTCTCAGGAACGCGTGGAGGTATCAAACTGAAATTTATATCTAATACTCTATATCATAAATCAAACTTCTAAGCCATCAAAAGATCAGCCTTTTATGCCGCAAATTTTCGAAACTCGCACGGGAATCAAAATCTACAGGGTACTTCCCGTGAACTTATAATCTTGAAATTTGAAGTAACGTCTTATAGTACAGATAAAGGAAAAATTGCGAAAACCGTAAATTTTTAGTTACATCATAACAATATTTTTTTTTTTGAAAATTTTAAAGTTTCTACTTCTTTTCTCATGAACTCGTAGAGGTATTAAATTGAAAGTCATATCAAATACTCAGGTCTATAATACCTTTAAGCTGTAATGGCTCCTACACACAGTGCCGGTGGCAGTGCCGCCGGGCGAGCCGCCGGCTTTGCCGCACAAAGGAGCCGCCGGCATGGCTGTGCCGGCGGGTTACGCGGCTTGCCGGCGTCATTTCATTTGTCATTGTCACCACTATTGCGGTTTGTTTGTGTGACGTCTGTGTAAATATGCTATTTGGATGCTACCGAGGAGCTCCTTAATAAACTTGAGCGCTTGCAAAATTTGTGCATTCGTTTTATATTCGGCCTGCGCAAATATGACCACGTATCTCACCTTCGCAAGCAGCTCAAGTGGCTCCCAATCCGTCTCCACCGGAACACTCGCATTTTATGCCTCCTTTACAATGTCCTGTACAATCCAACGTATCCCTCTTATCTGCGTGAACGCTTTACTTTTAACCGACCTCCTAACGTCCCTTGCAGAACGCAAATAAAATCCCTGTTACATTTCCAATCCCACTCCACTGACTTTTATTCCTACTCCTTTACCGTTCACGCAGTAAGACTTTGGAACTCGCTTCCGCCTGACATCCGTGATTCGAAATCTCTGTATATTTTTAAGAAACGTATCAAAGAGCATTATCTCTCCTTATAATTGAGTTATTATATATTATTTATTTATATATATATAAGGTGCTATAAAAATATCTGCCACGGCTTTAATGGGAGGTAGTATTGTGTTTATAGATTACAATAGTGAAGAACTTTCGTACCCCGGAACAGTTAATTAAATTTTAGAAAATAAAATTGTTAAATTAACATTGACTCTATTCTGCGTAACGTGGTTCACAAATTACGTGAATTCGGTGCGGAGCGGCAACATCTTAGGACACGGGATGGTTTTATACTAATAAATCAATTCAAATTTATACGTTATTTTTTTTGTATGAAAAAAAATATGATAAATAATCAATAATTTATCTATACTATTGTAATCTATAAACACAATACTACCTCCCATTAAAGCCGTGGCAGATGTTTTTATAGCACCTTATATATATATTCGTTATAAGTATGTAGTATTTGTGTATTTATATTTATATATATATGTATGTTTATAATTTGTAGTTTTCATAAATTGAGTCGCACACTGACTGCCAATATTAACGACATCTCCTTTCGCGGGTCTGCTGGCAGAAATTTCTTAAGAAATAAGCAGTACCTTTGTACATCATTTGTAAATATGTAATATCTTTTGTTTTATAAACTATTGTGTGTGTACATAAATTATTAAATAAAATAAATAAAATAAATATGAATGATGCTTGGCGGCTTTGCGCGGCTTGTGCCGGCGGCTCGTATTGCCGGCGGCATAGCCGCTCGGCATAAACCCGGCGGCATTGCCACCGGCACTGTGTGTAGGAGCCATAACAAAATGAAACTTTTATGTCAACGCAATCAAAAGAAATAGATACCTACAGGTTTGTACGGAACCCTCGGTGCGCGAGTCCGACTCGCACTTGGCCGGTTTTTATTTATTGATTATAAACTATGAAGCTTCTTTCCACATGCTTGTTGTAAAGTAGGTATTTTGTTTTGTCGATAGTGGTCTAATAACTTTACTAGTATACCTATGCGAACTAATTTATAAGCGTTAAAGAAAAGTGAGGAAAACATAGATGTAATCATATAATATTTATTTATGGTAATAAATTAAGTTTATAATTAATAATTTAAATAAATAATAACTTAGCCTCTTTGTTACAATAAATATCCTTAATCTCTGATGTTTCGATTTCCAGTATTTTTCAGGGACTTTTCACTGAAAAATACTGGAAATACTCATTTCAGAAACAACATGTTATGTTGTTTCTGAAATAAGTAGCTTCATTTGTACAGTTCAGTAGGTTACGCTTTTGGATTTTCTGGCTGATTGTTATGGACCACTTCTCGTTTATTAGAGGCCTCGTTCTGGTGGCTGAAGTCCTCTGTCTGGATGCTGTGCAGTTCTTGCTTGATGCCGTTTTCTGATTGGTTATTAATGTTATTTAAGTCTTCTAGTTGGTCCTCTTCGTTCGTTCTTTTTTGCTGATAGTTGTCGTAAGCATTGATATGGCTGTTAGGAAGTAGCGGTCTTCGGTTTTGACTGGTTATAGCTTGAGCGACGCTGCCAAAGAAGGCACCAGCCACATCCTTCACTTTAGCATTTAACTCTAGGGCTCCAGTTAAAAGTCCTTCTATTATACGTCCTTCGCACTCAAAACTCACTGCTGCTACCACTAATAATACCAAGAAAGCTTTCATTTTTAACTTGGAAATAATATGGCTAGATACAAAGACGACCACGGTTATGTGACTTTGGTTTGAGTATGGACTGCTAAGGAACCATCTTCTCTTTATATTCAGCACAGATTTCTACCTTCACGAAAGTACTTGTGCAAAAAATGAGCACATCCTTCACGTTTTTTGTTAGAATTCGTGATGATACCTTGTGTTCATCAGAGAAAGTGAAGTCAGTGATTACCCATCAATAGTGATTTGATTAGTTTGCGGTTTGCTATTTTTAAGACTACATATATAATATGATAAATTTATCATATTATATAGGTATGTAATTGCCATTAAAAAGCTATGACCGAAATTTCCCCTTCTTCACAACACCCCCGTTTTGAAACGGGGCCGAGCGAAATTTTTTAAAGATTTATGTAATGAAAATGAGGACCGTGAAAAATTTACGACTTATAATGTTAGTGCTGGACCAACAGTAACTAATTGTTAACTCGTGGTAAATGTAGCACTGGCGTGTGAATAGCTAAAGTAAGAATGAGGAATAAAATATCGTGCCAACATAAGTAAATAAGGATGTCTGTTTCATTTCCATAGCTATTTTTTATTATTTAAAATGTGACATTTATGGCGATTAGTCTGTAATATTACATGATCTAGGAAAGATTGTTTAAATTCAGATATTTTAAAGGTAAAGTCTTAAAAGTTAAGAGATCTTTGTTCGTTGCTTATGTTACCTTGTTTATTGTTAACATGTCCTAGTTGGTTGTTCAGGTTCCCTTGCTGGTTGTTCAGGTTTCCCTGCCAGTTGTTCAGGTTTGCCTGCCGCTTGTTGAGATTTTCTTGCTGATTATTTATATTTCCTTGTATGTTTTTAATATTCCCTTGTTGGTTGCTCAGATTTCCTTACTGATTGTTTAGATTTCCTTGCACGTTGTTCAGGTTGCCTTGCTTGTTGTTCAGGTTTTCTTGTCGGTTGCTGAGATTCCCTTGCTGGTTGTTAATATTCCCTTGCTGATTGTTCAGGTTGCCTTGCACGTTGTTCAGGTTGCCTTGCTTGTTGTTTAAGTTGCCTTGCTTATTGTTTAGGTTTCCCTGCTGATAACTAAGATTTCTTCGTCGGTTGTTAAGGCTCCCAAGTTGGTTATTAACATTACCTTGCTGGTTACCCAGGTTCTCTTGATGGTTATTGAGATTGAGCTTTTTTGCCGGTTGGCCAGGTTTTGCCGGCTTGAGCCCGAGATTGTCGATCCAGTTCCTGATATCCTGGTCGGAAATAACAGGCTTGACGACATGGTTTAGTCCATACGGGTTGTAAGAGTAGCTCAGCTGATTGTTGGGGATCCAGTTCCCGATAGCGGTTTGAATGACATGTTGCGGACTGATGTTTCCAAAACTTGGTCCACTAAATGTAGGGTTGTAGTTATTGACCGGTTGTTGACGACCACGGCTACTTAATGCATGGGCTACGCTTCCGAAGAAATCCCCAGCGACGTTGTGCACCTTCGAATTGAAGTCCAAAGCCCCAGTCAGTAAACCTTCTATAATTTTTCCTTTACATTCATAACTCACCGCTGCTACAACGAACAATATTAAATAAGAGCTTATTTCTGTAACTTGAGAGCTGATGCTTCCACGTCGAACTTCAAGTGTTCTTCGTTTCGGATTGTGTAATGTAGGAATTCTGATCTCAATATATACCACTTTCTAATTTTATTTTTCCTTTCAGTTAGAGAGTTATTAATAACAACAACTAACTAAAAGCACAGTTATAAATATTTTAAAGGGCCAAATAATTCTCGTGACATGTCTGTTTCCACAGCATATGACGTCTTTAGATACGTTTCTGGTATGACTTCACAGATATTTAGGTATCTGATTCAGAATGGGCTTGTTTCATACTTATGTAACCCTCCTCTATATTTTGTCCGAGAGTAGGTAAGTTCCTTGCAAAATCTTTTTAAGATTACATACGGTCTATCTCGCACAACATTCAGACATCATTATCTATATTATCGTAACGTATCGTCAGTCAATGCATACGTTCATCTGTCTCGGCTGCCATGTGCCAGATTTGTAACTGAGGAATGACCAGTGTGAAATCAAACGATTGCTCCCAATTTACTCGATACCGTTAATTTTATCCTCTTCAAAGTAAATAATTTAAGGTCCATTTCACATTTGCATGTATGTAATATTGTGTAGGAAAGCCAGGTAAGGTGAGGTGAGGAAAGAATGCGCACTCTATGCTAATAAAAAAAACGAGTGCTTCTTTTCCGACCTAAATAGAAAAGAAACTAGGAGAGAGAGGAGTTATTCTATGGGAATTTAGTTTTCTTTTAATCTGTTTTAAACTTTGAAGTTTATTTATAGTATATATTGTTTTGAACATTCGCAAATCACAATTTTTGTGCTCAATCTCAATATTCCGAGCTACTGACCAAATAGGTATCCACTATTGGACCGACATGACAGGGGAAATCCCTCTGTACAATAGTACGGACCTACTAAGATACAAAAAATGTAGGTACGAGCAAAAAATATCTGGATTCAATTACTGTTTTATTTGATTGATCATCTACAGTGTGAAAGTTACAATGAGAAAGTTTGATAAATGAAAGAGCATTTTTGTGAGAGTACAATTAGTTTAGTAAAATGTAGCTTAGGATTAAAAAAATATGTATAAGTAAGTAGCTACCTGCTTATAATAAGAGCTGTAACTTAAGAGGGAACATATACACCTATACGTTTCTTGAGCTTTTGTATACTATACTGCAATTAGTGAGTCAAGGAGTACCTATTCCGTATTTTTAAATGTCGTATTTTTGTTTTAGTATTACAGCCAAACATTTGAGGCCAAATGTGTTATAAATTTTGTCTCTTTTGTCTTGTGACTTGGTATAAGGGTTCATTAACATCCATAAAATCCGTTCTTCCAATAAATTCCTCAATGTTGTGTGTAAGGATAATAAAATAAAACAAAATGCACCTTTAGTTGAACTGTATTAATTAACAAGAATTTTATAATGTGGAGACAAAGTTGACAAGTGCACTTAATGTGATCGACAAAACTAATTTTAGAATAATCGTAGCAAATATCCAATCATCATATCCTTATTAGGTAAAATAAATGTATAAAAGAATATTGCAACCGGGTAATTATAAAACTAAATGACTAAAATTCTCGTCGGGTGAATTGGTTGCTTTCAGAAAAAAAATACAAAAAAAACAGGTAAAATCTCGTGACTTTTATTTTTTTATGTAAATGTATTTGCACAAGTGTTCTTGAAGGAAAAAGCCTTTTGTGCGAATTGCTCCTTGATTCTAAATAACATTAAAACCAAAATTATTCATGTTTGTCCCACGGAGCATAATTTTGTCGATCACAGTAAACGCACGAAACGTTAACAGAATATTATAAAGTACAATAACATTGCGGTGTTAGTAAATGAAGTGGGAAACATCTCTACACAGACATATTAACAGTAATTAAGTACCCGTACAAAAAACAATGACTTATCTTAGCATTTGGCTTTAAATATTTCATCTAGAATTAACCACAGACCAATTAGAAAGGTAGTGAACTTAAAGAAAAGCGTCCTATAAAAACTTGAAGCACACTTTTCTTTAATGTACTTCGAGAAGATTGTCTTACATTTTGAATTGTGTTTTTGTTTAGATTAATTTTACAAGAAAGAAGTCACATTAAAAGTATGTCCGTCAGATAAATTAATGAGTAATATTAGAAACGTATTTTTTTATTTTCTGTCATCAAGATAGAGTGACAGAAACTGCGTGATGGTGACGGAGGAGTTACCTATTTTCTTGCCACCGTGACGTCACAAGCCCTCACTTTTAAACTATAAAGGGCTTCATCTTTCTCAGTTTTGATTATTTTGATGTATGAAAAATAAATGACTAAGTTTTTTTTTCATCTAACTAATAGATTTTTACTTTTCATACCCCGTGAACATCCCAACTCTGTCTAACTTTATTTGGTCTGTGGTATTAACATAAACGCCAACAAGGCTACTATAAATAAAATAATTTTGATTATAATACTTTGGACTAACTTTTCATAACTCAATTGAATGAATAATTTATTTTTAGTTGAACTGTTTATATTACATTCATTATGTTATGTTATATACAATCTTAGGTAGTAGTAAGGCACATTTTTTCCACTTAAATGTAATTGATTAAACAGCTGAGTGATCTAAATACATTGTAACATTTAACTACACACATTAATCTGACTGAATGGTAGTTAGTAATATTATTTTTTTTCATAATGGAATTTAATATTTTTTTGTCTTAACAACATTGTTATAAATGGAAATTTTCATTTCACATTATAAAAATGTTTTCTTTTCTTTTCCATTTCTTTTTCCTAGGATAAGGACTGCTTCGAGCTGCGATTGGAATGGTGAACTCCTGCTGAGACCGCCGTTACACGAGCTGCTTGAAGTTATTCGACTACTTTTGTTTCGACTGAGAGGCGCACGTGAAGGGCGATTGAAAGCTCGCGCAGACCACGTGCCTTATCACTGACTATTTAAGGCTGCCTATACACGAGTAGTTATCGTGGGCAGCCTTAAATAAGGGTTATAATTTAAAGGATAATTATTTGCGCAAGTTAAAATTAATGTTTTCCTAAAACACGCTTGTTTTGAAATGATATTGCTAAAAGTAAGTTGTTTGAATCAAGACTTAATAAAATATGTAAGAACACCAATTATTGTAACATGCCAACAACCTCGTTTTTTGTGTTTAGTTTACAATGTACCAAAAAGTTTCCATTGCTCAGTTGCTTGCATTATTTTTGTCTGTTACCATGTAATAAAATGACTAGGTATTCACTTGCAATGCGTTATGCGACTCACGGCTCGTATTCTATACCAACCAACTAACAAGAATGTTGAATTTATTTTCCTCTTATTTGCTAAAGGAATTCGTAAATTGTTTCATTTATTGCATGCACCAAGACTGACGTGTGCTTTGAATTGCTAATGCATATACACGTAATAATATATTGTTTTAACCGGCATTGCGTATTTGCTATAGAAAGTATGCAGTGGTAAGACAAAACTAACAAATTGTGATTTTTAAATTGCTTGGAACAGATTTTTTAAATCATGTGCAAAAACATTCGATATTTAAAGGATGCTGGATGATTTCATAGACTTAATTATACAACTACTAAATATACTTGCAATTCCAAATGGCTCGTACTTAATGAAATAATAAAATACTCCTTTCTTATCATTTGATGCGCTATCTACCCGCGACGTAACAAAATATTATAGCACCATCTTACAGTTAGTCACATCGAGCTGAACGCCGATACACTCTGATATAAATTCGGTCACAGTTTCTACACTAATTAGACACGAACATTAACTCTGTATAGTCGTTTGACTGATGAACACATGATCTAGGTCTACCACTATCACTGGAACACTTGTGGTTTATATGCTGACGTTGTCGCTGATGGTGGAGATGTTCCTGGCGGCGAGGGCGGGGTGCAGCGGGCAGGGCGCGGGCTCGGGGGGCGCGGGGGCGCGCGGCGGGGGCGCGGGCGCGCGGGCGGCGGGGGCGCGGGGGCGCGGGCGGGCCGGGCCACGCGCCCCCGCCGCGCTCTTGTCGTGCACCTTGCGGGAGCTGTGCGAGGCCGCGGCGCGCCGTCAGTCGATCACGTGCTTGATCTTCACGTACAGCACGCACGAGAACAGAAACCCGAAGATGGGGATCACCGCCATGCCCACACCCACCGCTGCCAGGATGATCAGGTGGTCCCGTATGTGGTTCGTGAACTGGCGTATGCAACCCTGTAACGATTGTTCACACTTGTAATTATCATGATATTATGTGCAATATTTAACTTGAACAAACTGTCTGTTCCATGCATGTACTCGGTACGTCATTCAGGTTTTATTAGAAGTGATATACAAGCTAACAACGCTCTATTGTGTGTGTACGACGATATTAACCTCCAATTTTTGAGTGATCAAGCTAAGTAAAGAACCAGCCCGGTAGCTATACCACACCAAACTAGAGTCCTCTCAAAGCACCTAAGACGTGTATGCAGCACAATATCCAATACAAGATAGGTCAATGAACTCACATGATAGTATATATTAGAGGGGTGGTCCCTCTGGCCGCAGCGGTTGGTGACAGTCTTGCAGCACGAGTCCGGCACCAGCAGCCGCGGGTCGTGCTCGTGCCACGGACTGTGTCGCCAGTCCGAGTAGCGGACCGCACCGCAGCATTTAAACTGGAAATGTACAATTTTATTATTATTTACTTTATTCAATTAAGTACACTTGAAAATAAAAACTAAACAAAAAATATTCATATGAAATATAAAAATGTTTGTGGAGGCATCGGGAACATTGTTCAAGGCAAGGCAAAGAGTGTATTCATAAATAATAGTAATCTTTATTCCCTACTAATATTGTAAATTCGATGTGTTACGCTTTCACAGCTAAATCTTCAAACGGATTGTGATAAAGTTCGGGGTAAAAAAATAATAATTAACTCCTAAAAAAGACATGTGCTACCATTTTCCACGATATTCGACATCCATCAAAAGCAGCCAAGAGCATTATCTACTAAATTTCATAATGCTGAGTTACTAGAGGAAACACAACTCAGCAGGGTTTTTGATGGGAACAAAATTAGTTATACCTACACAACGACAGAAGACAACACATTTTTTAAGGTTAATTGATAGTCATCCTGAGAATCGTGATTGACTACATTTGTTTATTGCGTCACCAATTGCGGCGATCGAAACAATTGACTTTAAGAGCCTAGTTGTACACCTGACCATCCAGCGGTATCACTGTGACATGAAATGGCCTTTATTCGAAAGCAGTATGGTTGATTTTAGCATGTAGTAACAACACGGGTTGTGAACTGTGGTTGACCGTACGTAGTGACAATTCATTCTCATCTTCGGATGTGATGAGCGAATTGTTTACTACACGCGTTGAATAGTAAACACATATGAGCACGAGGCAGCTAAAAACATTCTTTTGAACTTGGGCATCAAGCCAAGATTATATCACTTCAGTGTGACGATGGCCAAATATAGACTAATTTTGTATCGACTTACAGAGTAATAAAATAAACAACGATACGTAAATGTCAAGCCTTGTGGTCGCCTGTGACCAATGAACAATAGCTTTATCCACAGCTGACCATGTTATTTAAAATCCAAAATTGTCTCCATTAATAAACTCAGTTTAAGTCTATATTAGTCTGGTGCTACTTGAATTTTAGTTATGTTAATTTATACTCAACGATACAGAGCATTTCACCGCAATATACTGCTGGTTTTGGTAATACAACTCAAAAACACCCCCGACGTTGAACGGCAATGTTCATAAACACTTTACCTCTTTCTGCATGAGATCTACGGCGTCAGTGACGGTGGTATCTAGTGCGTAGTTTGACAGGAAGGTGTTGTTCATCTCCGCTCGCAGTTCGTTCTCAACCGCCACCTCGTAGTAGTAGGCCAGCCCGCCGGCTCCGACCTCCAGGATGAAGGTTATCAGCAAGAAGTATGTGTACTGGAAATATAAATAAATAAATATTACAAATAAATGTGGAAATCATCAGATACATTTCTCTGAAGTCAAAGTGACTAAAGCACTTGTGTTATGGTATCGAAGACAACGAAGGTATCACAATCATCCAAACCAGAGACAATGTAGAAATGAGGTTTTGTACATTGACCCGTCCGGGGATCAAATCCGTGAACTCACAGCTAGCGACAGCTCAAAAGCCGTTGTGAACATTACCGGACCTCGAAGGTCTCAAATAAAACATAAGTCGTATTGTTGTAAGTTTTTACGCAATCAGTCGCAACTCGCAATACACATTTGCTAGTTTATTAGGAGGAAAATATCAAAAGTAACAAAACTGTCCAGATTACTAATCTAAGATTAGAG
Organism: Autographa pulchrina; assembly: GCA_905475315.1. Taxonomy (NCBI): domain Eukaryota; kingdom Metazoa; phylum Arthropoda; class Insecta; order Lepidoptera; family Noctuidae; genus Autographa; species Autographa pulchrina. Next base: position 10,554,233 of record FR997771.1, on the reverse strand, counting down.
ACTCCATAATCTCATTTTCCATAAAATATTTTTTATATCGAGCGAGTAGTTCACTTGTTTGGTCAAGTGCCTTGTTTTAGGCCTTTCGTATCAAATTTTAAGAAACATAGCGATTGATAACAAATATTTAATATTGTATTTTAAGGGCTGTCAAAACACGAAATGCTTTGGTAATCATGTATATGGCGTACATACATTGTCTAATGACGATATTGTCTCCATTTAGTAAAGAGGTCATTTAATTGAGGCTTTATTTCAAATAAGTATATTAGAATGAAAATACTCTTTCCACGACCAAATTAAGATCCCATCATTTTGTCCACATGGTACAATACTCACGCACAACAAGCTGGTTCTGTTCTCAGTCTTGAGGCCGCAGCAGCCGAGGGCGCAGAGCGGCAAGCCCATGACCCCGGCCACGATCAGCAGGTACGCGATAGCCGGGTACGTCGGCGTCGGTAGCAGAGACACGAAGCGGTGTCGGTATGACACTGTCCAAGCGCCCACACCGAGCACGCCGGCACCCGCAAACTATTAGATAATGAGAATTTAAATTGTTTGTTCCCGGCCATAAAAAAACAACATGGAAATAAAAAAAAATACATTTATATAATTATTCTAAGACACTACTGACAAACGGTGAAGGAAAACATCGTGAGGAAACCTGGATTCCAAAATTTGGGATCTGAAATCGCCAATCCGCAGAGAGCAAGCGTGGTGATCAATGCTCGTGCCTTCTCTATATGGGAAGAGGCCTGTGCCCAGCAGTGGGACGTTTATAGGCTGGATTATATATATATACATTTATATAATACTGTGAAGAATCCCAATCAAAATTGTATTTGATCCTCAGTGTGGGGGTGACAGGTAAAAATGCATTTCATACATGGCGGGGACTAAGCATTGATCATCACATTGTCTATTGAGGATTAAGTATATTTAAACGGCTTTCCAAATTTCTACAAGATGTTGTTCAAGTTATCCTTCTCTATTTAATCAGTATTTTTGATAAGAGTATTTAACTGTGAAATAATCATTGGTTATGCCTATTTGAAAAACAAGGAGAAACCTCTGTTGAATAGGTTAGTAGGACAATAGAGATGGACCTTTCGCAAATTCTAAATAAAACATGTCCTAAGTCCCATATATCCATAGCATGTCATAATCCCATATGAATAAAATTTTATTTTGTTTTTGTTTGTCTTGTTTTTAACTAGAAATAATTTTCATTTTTATTGTATAAAATAAATAATTGTTCTACCATATAAATATTTGCTTACGTCTTACTAAACCCAACAAAGAATGTATTTCAAAGTATCTTCCACACTCCGGCCCCAAGATACAAGCTTTGGCTTAGTTTGGGGACCACTGTTATCTCCTATGTTAAAATTCTATAAATTACGTGTATTCTGTCTTAGTCCTAAAAAATAATGTAATAACAATAAATTTGTTCTTATTCCATATATCTTATAGATAAAACTACAGGTATTTTATTAATTTCTGGCCTAGGTCACTACGTTTTTACGAACTGAGTCATGCGTTGTTTATATTATTACTAGCTGTACCCGGTATGCGTTGCAATGCAATTTTTTCTACCTAGCACCTGCCTACTACCTACCTACTACCTGCCTACTACCTACCTACTACCTGCCTACTACCTACCTACTACCTGCCTGCCTACTACCACTCACGGGTATGAAAAATAGATAGTAGCCGATTCTCAGACCTACTGAATATGCATATAAAATTTCATAAAAATCGGTCAAGCCGTTTCGGAGGAGTATGGTAACTAACATTGTGACACGAGAATTTTATATATAAGATAGCTTTATGTAAGTGTGACGAGTCGCTGTTATCTATTAAAGTAAGATTATGAAGTTGTTTGCTTTGTTCTTTTTATGAAGATAATTATTTGCGATTTGTAACAGTCTGAATGTGAGTAATGTACTCCGATATCGGCATTATTAAACCTTAATACTTAATTAAAAATTATTAATTATATTTATTTTTTTAAGTTAATGTATGAGTAACGTTCAATAATAAGAACATAGAAACAACCTAGGCTACTAATTAAACTGTTGGGTTTAATATAAATAAAAACCCACACGGTAATTCCACTATCAAATTGTTAAACGTGTAAGTAGAGGAAGTTCAATTAAATTCAAGCGTTCCAACGTTTTCATTTATGTAAAGAAACATGAATACAAATGCTAAAAAAAATTATATATTATTTCCATGTACCAATACTGGAAATACTGTATTTTCAGTATTGGTACATGGAAATACCGGATCAGATAACACGTTTTTGCCATCTACTCACTATATTTTTGTTAGTTAATTAAAAGATTTACAATAAAACCTTTTTATGAAATATACATGCCGCAAGTTCCTGTGAGAGAAACGACTTTGGAGAGTACAGTAGAATCTCTTTTACAAAATCGAAAAAGGGGGAAATAAACATTTATGTCTTTAAAAAAAAAAATTCTAAATAGCACCAACTCTTTCTAAAACGGAATTACACTGTCTTGTCGCTTCCGGCCTCCGAAAATGTTGTGTATACGCTCTATAAACTCCTACTCTTCAAATTAAATTATAAATGTACACAGACATGTTTCGTGGGTTAACAAAAGATCGTAATATGGCCATGAAAAGATTATGACGTTGGGGTACTAAGGCGGTTCAATCCCACGTTTTAATCCATTTAAGTATGTATAGCGTTTGGAAATGTTGCTACTGAGTCGAGGGCTAGGTACTATTGATCGGATGAAATTTTGCGTAAAAAGTATTAAATATTCCTGAATCTTTACAGCCTGTATCGTTTGGGTATAGTGTCTAAGTTGTATAATAAGTTTATAAATTCAATATTTTTTTACATGTGGCTTGGGGTACTTAAGCGTTGTCTTAATTTGTTATAATTTATTTTTGAGCCTTATCCGTCCCATAGCTGGGCAAAACTCGTCCTCAGTCCACGTTCCTTTTCTATTTTTAACACAGCGCTGTGTCCCATGCAGTTTGAATAAAACCTAGCTTTAGACTCTAGATAAAACTATTCATATTAAATGTGCACTTAAATACATTTTAATAACTGTATGTTCGTATGAAATACTATGAAATCGTGATAGCCGTAATCGCTCGATAAGAATTAACTGTGCATGTCATTTGTTTAACAATGGAGCTACACGGTAGGTTTATAGAGCGTGCGGGTGAGACTTACTGCAGTGCTAAAGACAGGCCAATATAATATAAAAATAAAACTTCTGTTTGTTGATTTATTAAATACTACTGTAACATTTAGTGTTATATCATAAAATGGAAAATCATACTATGCATTCCTGCTGTATGAGTTATAAAACTGAATTGAGTAAGTTTTTCTGTGTAATAAGCTTACCAGTTAAGACCCGAATGAGACAAATATTTGTTATGTATTTCAGAGCTATTGCATTTAAAATTATGCAAATATATTAAAGAGTTCCTATATAAAAACGTGCGCAAATTTGGTCCCATAATATGTCTTTACATCTAATTACACTCGTGTTTCTATGCGAAATATGTTATGGATATTGTTATACATACCAAAAACACAACATTGAAGATATGCAGCACGCATTTCAAGAAGTTGACACTGCAGCAGTCTGCGTCTCTCGATTTACGTGGTTTTACTTTCTTTTTTTTAGCTAATAGTGCACTGCCGTCTTTTTTCTTTTCTTCAGCCATTTTCTTTTATAAGTATCGGTTACGCGGTTTTCGATTGCTTCACCTAATTTCTTTTCTATTCATGTTCCATTTCAGTCCTGTAAAAATAAAAGAATATATTAAATTTTGTAAGATATTAAGAGTAGTTACAAAGGTGGTGATATTAATATACTTACAGGTGACATTCAAGAGTTAACTAAAAGATTGTGCAGGCGTACATTAAAAGACACAAAAACGAATTACATTGTTTATTAATTAAATTTCTAAAATAGCTTATAAAAGTGGAATATAGTACAACACTTATTCTAAATAATTATACAACAAAATGTCTCAAAATAATTGATCCATAGTTAGTACATGTAATAAAATAAAAATATGTATACATAATAAAAAAAATTGTATTATGAAGACCTTGTAAGAGTGCGAAAAATATATACAGACAATTTGAGTTTATCAAAATTAAAATATAATGATGTACATATCATTATCATACTTTACATTCAGTCCTTAATTTCATCACAATGTAAATTCACTCTATGCAACCTTATTTCAATACTGCCTTTTAATCCTTTGGATTACATTAATTATATATTTTTATTACGAGAAATAAATATGGTCCTATTAAATTTACACGACAAGAAAATCAAGTACTGTTAAGTAAATACAATATTGATAATTATCCAATATTTAATGATTATTTATTAGTTTTATCAGAACTCATAAATAAATGCGCCTAAATTCATACTAATTGGGTCTCGATTGATAAAGTAGTATATATATTCTAGACAATTTATATCAATGAGAAGTAGTTATCACAACCCGCCCATTGTCAAATTATAAAAAGCATACCCTGGCACTAGTTAGCACTAAATATATAAAAGTATAGCTCTTAATAAAGAGTTCTGTGATGGATCTATTATACAGTTATTAGTTTGTTATCAAATCCTTGGCTCAATTGTTTCTTATTCTTCGTCATAGTACTTCAAAGTAGTTTCTAATTTATCAACGATTTTTTTGTAGAAGTGTATTTGCTGTCTCAAGAATTTTTGCATTGTAGCGTTTAGGTCCTTAGTTCTCTCGGCTTTGAAGTGATTAACTTCGGCAAGAAGTGCATAGGATACAACGTCGGTCCGCCGGAGTACTTCATTCAGTTGGGCTATTTCCATTTTGTTTTCAGCAGTCAGTCTCTCGCATTCTCGCTTTTTCTGTACTGCACTTTTGTGGGTGCCTAGCACGTCGGGAAACCCACCCACTACACCTTTATACAGGTGGAATTTATCACCGAGGGGTTCCCAATCATATTTAGGATGCTCGTCGTACATTCGCCCCATATCGATGTATGCACTGCCAGTCATTTTAATAGCAGTTGTTAGTTTTGATGTCGACGCTAATGAACCTTCGTCCAGACTTAGCGAAGCAGCTAAACTACAAAATGCTTCTCCAACTTTCTGGCAATCAGCTTTATAAGGGCCCTGGAGCTTCTTTGTGTGCGCTATACACATGCTAGAGACAGACTTGACGGATGTGTCCATACTGTTTATGAACATATGGCATTGTTCTGTTATGTGGTCTACTTGAGACTGTAATAAAGCTTTTTCAGGTACTACAATTGATATGCAATAATTTAGACCTATTAAGGGATCCCTCTCAGCCTGTCTTTTGCCAGCTTTCCACCGCTTCTCATCAGTACAGGTGAGAAAGTGTTGCCATACTTCACATTTTGATAGCACTGGGTGCCTGCACATCCAGTCTACAAATTCTTGAAGTTGGACTCTTCTGCGCTCTATCAATTGTTCATCATATCTACCAGATATTTGCTTATCTGGCAATGGTGGTATAGGAATGAGTGTAAATTTCTCTTGCAATCTTTCATGTAGCCAATCAAAATGTTTGTATCTTCTAGATACTTGAATGTTGTTGAATGATGGTGTCAATTGGTAAGCAATGAAACTTTTGATACCTTTGAACTTGGATTCCTTTTTTGGTGAGGCTACAGTGACAGTGTAAGGCTGTGTGATTGGCCACCATTCATATCTGTCTTCTTCTTGGACAATGTACACTTTTTCAGCATCCCGCACTTCAACATTTAATGTGGCAAGTAAATAGCTTTCACCGCTAACTTTAGAAGATGGTGCAAACTTATTCTTCCTAACTGTTCCCACTGAGGATCCATAGTTGGAGGCAGTTTCTTCTACATGGTGGTTATAGTCACTTATAGGCATTCCTGGTAAAGGTGTAAGCTGCTGGTTGTATTGTTGCTGTTGTTGAGGCTTGCTTTGTTGTGGTACAGGGCCAATTTCAGAGTATGTGTCGTCATCCCAATCATCATCCCAGCCGTCTTCATGTGATGTACCTCTTTGGAAATTACTGTCACCAGCACTAAACTGTTGGTCACCCCAGTCATCAGAGGCTTGGTCGTATCTGGGTGCCGCTGGTGCTGCTTTTGTTTGGGTTGATTCATCTGGTGCCAGTTTACGAACATAGGCAGCAGGAAATAATCCAGTTTCTCCTTTAGCATTCTTGCCCTCCCACCAGCCCTCACCAATTTCTGTGTTAACTAATGTCAGTATTTCTCCACAGGTGATTGACATCTCTGTGGTGTTGGGCTCACCCGAGAAGTCATACAGAGCTTGTACTTGGGTCGTCATATTGGGACCCCTTACCTAAAACAATTCAAAGATTATTAAATAAAACCAGCGCATTTAAGGATGGATTGAAACATAAAGTACTAACAACACACTATCTTATCACTGTTATCTACAGAGGTAGGGAGTATACACATAGTGTGATAAATTGTTATGTAGCAGCACATTCTGTTCTATATTATTATTAGAACTGGCTTGTGCGATTTAGGGCGTCGCACACTGTAAGGCGCAGAGCCGCTGACACATATTCCTAATAGCCCCTAATTAAACATTGTTGAAACCTAATTGCCGAATGTGCGATGGTTATACGCCGTGCTTTATGGTTAATTTTAAAGAAAACTTGACAAATAATATTCTAAATGAGTTTCTATTGTGTTAATACACAATAACATTACAATAGTAAAGTAACATTTACCATGTAGGAATACCTGTTATTATCACAAGGCTGTCTAAGGAATGTGACATGAACCAGTTTTAGATCACAGAAACGTAAAATATACTATAGTTGAGTTAATAATTCATAAAATAGTAGAGAATAACCGCTCATTACAGTAAATTCATTTAGTTTTGTGATGGAAATCAAACCAATGACGTCAATTTTGGAGAGCGTGTATCGAGTATTGTTCACAGAGAATACTAACTTATTCTGAGACAAATATATAAAAATACTATAATTAGATTTACAAACAACTTGTTATTAGAATATATAGAGATTTTTACTTACTTGTATCACTATTAAATTATTACTCAAGGCGGATACACCGATTGAACAGTCATCTGTTTGACAGATTACAAAGAATTTGTTTTCGCTTCACCTTGTTCTCGTTTACGTGGCATTAGAGTACAAATTCAGCTGAGTTTATTGGTTATGGAGACACGCGCCTTACAACGCCCAATACGCCATAGTTCACGAATGTTATCTGCCTCGCTAGCCAATGAGACTCGCTGTAAAGCTAGTTTTCAACCAATGGTAAAACAGGTTTGCAAAGAGAATGAACTCGATGTGTAGGTTTTCCAAGTTGACGAGAGATGGCGCTGTTCCGCTGTTATTAGTTTTGAATATTCCGATGTTTTCGAGGTTGTCAGGATTGCATGAAACTTATTTAATAACAATAAAAGTAATGTAAACTCGATATATAAGACATTTATTATAAATTAATAACACAATCTTCGACACCTAGGTATTCTGGTAATACCTTCCTATTTACCTCTCTATATGGCTACATTTTTTTTTAATTTAGAATAGATTTCTTTCCGATTTTTAGCAGTTTAGTAGGTAGGTACCTAATGTAGGAACATCAGTTTCCCGAGTACGTAGTGGTCACCTACCTAGATAAATTTTACAGAAATTGCTGACAAAATCATGAAACTGACAATAGCGCTTATAGCGCCGAGATGTTTTGTATCCGATGCGTCCATATTCGCAACCCGACGCAGGGGTGAATAAGTAAGCAGGACGTCCAGTGTTCTGTGGCGACGGTAATTAAATCAGTTCCCGGAGACCTGACGCTATGTCCGTACAGTTTAATAACTAGGTAATAAGTTGAGGACAGGGCCCAGCTGATAGAGAATGATATCAGTATTAATTGGTAGCGGCAACTAGGTACACGAAAGGAATAAATAGGTCCTTTGTGTGATAAATTGGTAGTTCACCTACCTAGCACCTACGCTATTTACTTCAATATGACTTCAGATTTGTATAATTTTAATTAAAAAAATTAAATTTATTATTAAATATAAGTAACTAGGTATGTTCCTACTGGAAGTCTGAAGCAGATTTTGTACTTACTTTAAAATCTGTTAAGTAAATGAATTCCTTAAATCTCTGCAATCTTGTTTCGTTCAACTTATAGATTCGAAGGCAGCACGAATCTTGAAAGTTATGCAGCAAAGTCAATTAAAGTGAAAAGTAGGTGCTTGGCTATTTGCATCTGGACGCCAGTTTCTTTGGCACTGTGATGCTTGAAGGAGTTGACTGTCGAGAATAATTGTTTTCCTTTGTCAAATGCATTAATTGTGCTTTTAAAACTTGCGCTTTTTATTTATAAGACTTGTATTTAATCTTCTCAGCATCAAAGCGGTATTTTAAAGTAAGATCTTTTATTTACACTTCTGTTTTGCTCTTTCAATTGATATGAAGAAAAGTTTTGTATTTAGGTAGTTTTTTTTTAAAGGCATACCTACTTAGGCTGCAACTTATTTGATAGCATAATTATAATGAAAGCAGTAATGTAGGCACCTACTTAGAAAGAAAGTATGCGATCGTGTAGGTATCTTGTAAAGTCAAGAATCTACTCCCAACGGCATGGAATTAATTTCATTTAGTTCAATCTGAAAATAGAACAAAAGAACCAAAAACATGTATAAATACAAAACACGAGGCTCAAAAATTGAATTCCAAGCAAGATTTTTCCAACTTATTTTAACAAAGTTAAAAGTTCAGTATCAGTCCCTGAAGACCGTTACATGGTTCAGTTTGCTCGCTTGCCAAATGCGGGTAATTTGCCACCAAATGGTCCATTAAGCTAGCCCACTTTTGAGCCAAAAACTCAGCCTTTCATCGAAAAAATTCACACGGTTGCAAATATTTATGGATATTATTTAAGCAATTGTTACAAATATGATGTTAACTGCCGACTTTGCAAATGAGGCGGGCTCTGACACATCGTTGTTAACAAACACTTTTTTTAAATGATTATGAGCTACAAGTCTTAATAAGGTCTTAATATGAGCTACAAGGCTTGGATGTGTCTAAAAAATATATATAAAAATAAATATCAAAAGATTTTCTAAAGCTTCTAAGTCTTATTCCAGTTTGGACGAATGCCCCCTAAATACTTGAGAGAAACGCTTAGAAATACAGGTACCTATAGGTATAATTAGGTACACTAACTATTATTTCCGACTGTTTCTATAAATGAGAAGGTAGATTAGGCACAGATAATAAATATTAAGGTACCCTTGAGCCTTCGGTGGTATTTATTTTATAAAGGGAAACTAATTAAAGTTCGGACCTTTGTGTGAATTTTAAATGAGTACAGCTACAAGGAGGTTTCGCTGTTAGCAGCTCGTAAATCTTCGCAGCGGGAATTCTATTTCGCTGGCTAGGCACTTGGGATAAAATTCTGTGGCTGTGGGCAAACCGTTGCCACTCTACGCTCTGCCCTGCTTTTCCTGTATACTTTGAGATTTAAGTCGGTGCGGTCACCAGGTTTACGAGATTTCCCGATAGTCGTTGAAAAAGAGTTTTCGACTGAAATACATCTGTGCAGCTGACAGCTCTGTAAGGCTTTTTTTATTTTTCAAGTAATAATGCTACAAAATCCCAAAGCAACATTTTATAAACAAAGGGAGAAGTCGTACTTAGGTAGGTATTGGGGATATGATAGGATGTCTATTAGCTATTAGCGACGTACCTACTTACAGACATACTTGATCGTTTGCAAATACTTATGCATAGCTTAATTCACTTGACTGGATAACCACTGGTACCGATCTACTAACAGATAATATATAAAGGCGTTTTTAAAGAAAAATATTGGAAACGTAGCAAGTCTCGAACCGAAGTTGTGCCAAACTTTATTGCTTTTCTTTTTATAACATTTTAGATTCGCGTTCTGTCTGAACTTGTAAGCCTTCCTTTACAGAATGTATTGGAACAGAAAAACCGAAATTTTATCATTATTACTCGGTAGGTACTTTGTTCAGCTTACCTTCAATTGCTATAATTATCATTTTGGCAACTTTCATATATTGCTTCGCTGCTTTAAATTAGTATTCTAATAAGAAGGACTTAGCACTAACGTTAAATAATAATTAATATTTTATGCAGATTTATTATTTTCAGTGGTTCCAGTACCTATACGCTAGTAGGAGTAAGCTATACCTACGTAGGTATGTGTTGGAAAAACAAATAATTGAGTCATTTTATTTTTTTCTGGACTAATATACATAAAAAATTGACTCGATAATCTAATATAATGTATAATCCCATTCGTCGTTTGACCGATAATAACATATTCATCAGTAGATAATATTGTTTTGAAGATATTTAGGGATTAAAGGTGACTTGTTTTCTAGTCTAAAATTTCTTTTTAACTATTAAAGTAAAACTTTATCATCTATTCATCAATAAAATAAATCCAATGCATTTACTTTTGCAAGAGACTTATAAAAACGCCGTATCTTACTGCGTCTTGTTTTCTCGAGTGAAGTGGACAACGCCTGTCAACTTCACTACAATATTTATTATTAACTTTATTATACCTATTACAATCCTAAGCCGTTCGTTCAGTATTTTTCATAAACACATTTTTTATTTCGGATTTGTGTACCTAACTAGATAACATATGGGCCATATTTAGAAGTAAAAAGGTGCTTTAGTACTTTAAGATAGTATTATAATACAACTAGCTGTGCCCCGCGGTTTCACCCGCGTGAATACCTAGGTCCCGTTCCCGGTGCCTTTGTATTATTAGGCGTGGAGATGAATCCAAAAAATCACTATCGTAACAAAAGTCAGGATTACTTAATTTGGTGGTTGAGTATTCTTCAATTTCCTAATTTTCAGCGCAATTTTGAAACTTTTTTCTATAGAACCTTCTCCTGACAATAACAAACACAACAAAAAAGAATTAGCGAAATCGGTCCAGCCGTTCACGCGTGATGCCGTGACCAAGGGAAATAGGGATTCATTTTTATATATATAGATTGCTTACACTTGTTTACTAATAACCTGTAGTCAAAAAGAGATATATTGCAACAACATGTTTTATATTTATTGTAGTAGCTAAGTCCCTTTACAGTATTCGTTGTGCGAGATTTACTCAAGCGTAGCATCTACGAAGCGCTACGTGCTACGACACTGCATGCCTAGCGCAGTATATCCACGTAGGTAATCTTATATCCACATTCAAGCAATATGCTAGGGACATGGCGAGATAATAATCCTTTCTCATATTATAAATATCGGTGACAGTGTGATGATCTTACCTTGTGATGTTTTGGAGGCCTTTGCCCAGCAATGGAATACTTTATAATCTAATCTAATTAAAAAAAAATGCTTAAGTAACCTTGTCTGTTTGTCCGAAACATTCAGTTAACAAATTAAAAAGAAACTAGTTAGCTTTTCAAATAAGCTATAAAGCTAATGACCTGTTATTAAAAAAATATTTAAACTCCTTGGAAGATACAAACCGAATTATTTTTAGTCTTATTTTTAGTATACATGCGGGCCCTTTACTACCATAAAACATAGAAAAGATAAAAATCATGATGAGGGTTTTACAGTAATACTAACTACTCTTATTTTATAGTTCTACCAGAAAGGGAGGAAGGTCTAGCTCCAGCCGACCTCTGTGGTAGACTGAAGCGTTACAAGCGTTAGTCCTAGTGCGCTGCAAGCCCGCAGGAAAGCTATGTATGGGGTGGGGATTACGCATGCGCGCTGAGGATTGCTACCTCGGATCAGAGAAGCAACGGAGCTGTCGAACGTGATAGATTAAAAGCATTGTTTTATAACGATGCCGATGAGTTAAAAATAACCTGGTATACTATTTAAATAGAAGATAATTATGATTCCTAAGGTATACGCGAATGTTAGATATTGAAATAAAATTACTTTTTACGGATTACATCGCAGTTTATTTTAGATTTTGGTCAAGACGCTTCAACTCCCTTGCAGTTATCATGGTCAAGGGCAGACCCGTACGGGCGGACCCGTGTTAGAATAGAAGAAGAAAAAGACAAAAGTAGTTTTATGTCGATAGCTAAATATGGTTATGATGATGACACCGAAAATAGTTTCATATATTTTTAGAATTTCTTAAAATATAATGTCTCTAATATCGGTTAAGGTATTAGTGACTACTTTTGAAAAGTAAAGAGAAAGTAATTTGTGGAATTATATTTTTATGAAATATATTTTTTTTTGTCACGGTTATAATATACGGCCTAAAATGAGAGCGGAAAAGACAAGTAACTATATAATCTATGTGAATTTTTCAATTTTACAGATTGCTTAATTTTTTTTGTGATCGGACTTTAGCTCCAGACGTCGGAAATTGTATCTATTAAAAGAAAAGTGTTTCCACCTATCAAGACTCCCTTATCGTGATGCAATTAATGTCAACCATTTTCCTCTATAAACAAAGAAAACCGGATCACATGTCTTTTGAAGTTAGGAGCTTTACTTTAAAAGTCGCTAGTACTTGTTAGAACGTCGCGAGTGATTAGGGTTGCTACCTTCTTATTACTTACCAAGTCTCAAGTCAAATGGGAGACTTGTGTTTGACAATGTATACTTATTGAAAAGTTTTCATGTTTGTTTCCTCGAGTAGAAAATGGATGTATAATTTTCTTGTGTTATATGGGTTAGAATATGTTTTTTCTTCGCTTGTTAAACATACTTCCAAAGATGGATATGGTCTCCAGAGCGAATTATGACAGGTTAGTAATATTAATTGAAGCTTAATATAAGTTGATGAAGAGACATGGAAATAAACAAATTGTGGGTAAGATCTTGTCATTATATAAATGTACTTGTGATCAAAATAAGAAATATCTTTGTTGACGTATAGGCCTTTGTCCAGCATGCATGTGGCCGACATTATCAACTGATGAAACAGCAGACCAATTAAGGAAGCAATACAAATGTTCCGTTTATTTTCCATAAAAAAAACTTGTCTATTATTTCTTAAGATTTTACAATATATTTATCCTGGCAACCCTAGCCTTTAAGGATGGGCCATCTGTCGGGGACAGCGACAGATTGCGCGCGACTGCCGCGCCCGGCGGACGACTGCAACTCCTATCTGTATCGACGATCACGTCTGAAACTGTGGCAGCTATTGCACTCACGAGCTTTGTTCTGATCAAACTATGTTTGAATTGTAAAGTTTTGTAGCGGTATGTTTAGATGTATCTATATTTTTATAAATGTTTGGATCTATTCAATAGGAAAACAGAAGATCTGTTTTGCCTTTTTAATATTAAATTGGGAACCTTTAATTTATTCTCTGTCATAGTCTAAACAAAAATCAATAACTTACTTATTATCTGACTTTATTAATCTTAAATAATAAGCTGGGCTTTTGACCATTACTTACCCTGAAAATAAGTTTCATGAACTTCTGGACTAATAAGGACTTCAGTAAAATTTGTAACAGCCTAATATTTCCAGAAGTAAATAGTAAATTGTACATTTTTTAATGAGCAGAAAACACGCCTGAACTTGTTACATATTTATAAATACTTGCCTTTTTGACAGAGTCTAAGAAAAAAAAACTGAATAAGAATTTGGTTATTAATGTAAATAAACTATATGGAAAAAAATCCAAGTGTACCCTATTTTAAATATTTACAAAACGTCAAACACCAGCAATTGGCACTATCAGGTTATTTTACGTCCAATATTGATACAGTGAATAATTTATGAATCGAACTTGTCGGTAGTCCATCACCAAATTTATTTTATTTCGGAGAGCATTTTATTTTACTGTGGCCAACCATAATGACAGGAAATGGAAACAGAATGGATTTGAAATTCCACGAATTCTTATTCGAAAGAAAAGAAATTAGAAAGAACAATAATGTGTATTTTCAACCGATTTCAAAAAGAGGAGGTTCTTGATTTTTCGTTTTATTTTGATAATATTTTTTGTGTATTACGCGATGTGTTTATATTATGCAATTTGTACGGCAGTTGTGGACCGATTTCATATATTTTTTTCAAATACCTCAGTGGTTCCATATAAATTACATAAAAATCGATCCTGTTTTTGATATTGATAGTATTTAAATTGAAGTCGGTTTTTTCTACATTTATGTGCAATCAATGATATCAATTCGTAACATTAACTACACCTGATAAATGTACAAGATAATGCTTCTAGATTTAAAGGTACTCTAGAGGGGCTAGAGAGCTAAAAATTGATTCACTTTGTTTGAATCCAATTGAAAGTTCTATTATGGACGAGTGATTGCGCACTGAATCAAAACGTTAGAACGAATTCTATTTTCATCGATACGCTAGTGTTGTTTGTAGAAGCAGCGTGAACCACTTTCCATTTGTTTACTAAACCATTCGAATCGCAATACCTAGATTGAAAAGGGTTAGGAAGTGCTAGAAAACTATAATTAAGTAATCACAGTCAAAAAACAAAATAAGTTATTCTGTACTTAGCTAAGATTTTTCTACTCTTTAGTATTGAGTTATTTACATCCCTCTCTTTTGTTTTCGCCAGGGTCCTATTGTATTTAGAGCTTTAATTCAAAGTTATTTTAGAGTAAAGACAGTGAATAAGTGAAATATTTGCATTCCGTGTACACTGAAGCTGTTTTGTCTCTTTTGCTTAATGGCTTAGCATTTCGATAAGTCTTGGTTAGTGACGTATTGACGTAACGTTGTCTTTTTCCTTAAGTAACGTATAAAATAAACTTCTCCGTTCTTGAGTTTGATCCAGCTGTGAAGGATTTTAAGTAGATAAAAAGCTCTAGCATTACAAATTACCTCACCTTAATCTCTAGGTTTTAATTTCACGTTTTTAATTCGTATGAAAAGTTTAACATTCAATGAACAAGGGTTAAAACATTTTTAGAACTCAGTTCCGAATAATTTGGGCTTGGAGAGTTGTATACAAGTTGGTATTGCTCTGCTATCGGTAGTCAGAACTCCCGTAGGTGATTTATACAATTTGGGTAGATCGATAGCGCTGCATGGATGAATAGCAGCGGATAGACGATCCGCTATACGTTTTTGTTTGTTTTCCAAATAAGCAACAAAAGCGCTTTGTTGTCCAAGTGTCGGTACGTAACGGACACGAAATTTATTTGAATAGTTTCTCTTGTTGGCGTATTTTGAAATATCTACCGACTTTACTGCGATTTCGCTGTTTAAATAAGTTTAAACATATTGTTGGGCATTACATTTAAAATTATTTACAGTTTCAGTTTAAATTAAGAAAAAATAATTGCTCAGTATTTTATTAGCTGATTAAATACACAGTACAATTATGTAACTTTTAACTAGCGGAAAATTTCTAACTGTCGCGGCGTCTGTCTGCTGGCTATTTATTTAATTTGAATTTAATACAATTTCATCAATAAATGTTGTTCTACAAGAATATATTAAACTAAAACCTTTGGAGCATCAATTAGCACAAACTTTGCGACGTCCTTATAATTTGTTCAGTGTTAAACTTGGTACGGTTTTGTCCGCTGAAAAGTGTATCGGGGACAGTTGGAAGTTTCTCCACCGACGCGGCGACGTAACATTTGCCACGAAGAGCACTTTAAACTTGGTTACGAGGCGCAGACGTCTGAGGTCGATTAGAGGGAGATGTGTCTGTAGAGGCATTAGGGTGGTGATAAACAACTCGCCTTGCCACGCGGGCTAGCACGTACCGACTGAGGTATGGCTGCTGTATGGACCTTGTTTTTCCCGTCTATTCGGACCGGTGAGTTTTCCGTCGGTCGGTCGGTCTTTAGACAAAGATCAAAGGTGAAATCAGGTTATTTATTTCGCTTTAAATGTGGGTAAATACTTATGGTTTTATTTAATCAAATTTGAATACCACATACTTTTTTTTTTGTGTAAGAAAACAATTAACGACGCGTGGAAGGATTTGGGACAGGCTCATCAGTGGGACAGTATAAGCTAAAAAAGAAGAAAAAAGAAAACAACCATTCATAACATAAGATATTGTCTCTATATCTAGTAGCGTAAAGTTACTTTTAAAGAAAAATATAGCGGCTTGTATTTGCCTCTGCCAGCGGACTCGTAAGGTGTCTGTGTACTGGCTTCTGCAATACAGTTAACACTAGCGCAGAAGCCAGGGAATTCATAAAATGTATGATGAAGCATATGACAATAAATACTTTTTACTTTACTTTACTTTACTTCCATCTCTACATGTGTTTGTCAGAAAGGCCCTAGACGAATGTTGTTGTTGATCGCGGTCTCTTAGAGCTTAGAGAAAAGACCCGCTGAGAATAAAGTAACGAGCTATGCATCTAGAATGTATTTGTGTCCGCAACTTTATCTGTGTACTCATCGAGAACTACTGAACGTGCCACCGGGACAAAATGTTTCTTATCTCACAATCAATGTCAAATTACATACAAAATTAACTTGCTCGCATTGAAATGTTGAGGCATCGAAGTGGATTTACGAATTATTTAATGTATGTAAAATAATTAAATTGAGTTAAGGATTTATTAGCTAAGTTATTTTAAAGAGCTAGCTGCAAAGTTTTACCTACATATCCCACGTATGAGTGGCTAAACCATTAAATAAATTTCGACAGAACATATATTCAAATTTTAATTATTCATTTGTGAAACATAGGTGGTATAATGTTTATATAAGTTTAATTAAAATTATATGCTTTACATAATGGAATAGGTAAAAAATATCTTTAGAAGCATTTTTCGAAGAGATAATCTAAACGACAGCGAGTTTAACATTCAGCTCTGTTACAGTAAACGTAACCGCTACGAGGATGGGCTTACATACGTAATATTCTTTGAAATGGAATTATTTTATGCAAATTACATACAACTTACGGGCTGTATGTGACTCCTATAACCTTAGAGTATAAATAGGTAAGCTTAGAGTGCGTAAAATCGCCCGTAGTTCATTTGCCACATTTGCGTATTTAGCTGAAAGTTTAATCATTTAAGTGATTTTTAGTAGGATTCCGGATATTTCTCCGCACAACGCAAAACCTTGTGCTCTGTTTTTAAGACGACGATTGTTCATACTGGTAATCACAGTTCATACTCTGTTAGGCAAACTCTATAGTTAACTTATACTCTAAGCCAACATACAGATTATATGGTCACTTTGTGAGTCATTATAACACATGGTTTACGTTTTATCATAATGTTGATTGTAAACTGTTAATGCACTTCATTGCAGATGAAAATAATTCGTTGTAGTTCAAAGTAAAACAGCAATTTTAATGAGGATCAGGCTTTTTGATTTTAATTAACCGATTAACTTATTAAATTTAGTTTGTATTGTTGTGTTAAACTGTAAAATTATCGCGCATAATGATCGGCAATATTGTCATTGTGAATTTAATAATGTTTATTTAGTAAAATCTGTGTAAATTGCGACACGGTTTTCTAAATTATGTGTTTAAAAGCATACGGTTGTATAGTCGCGGAACAAAATTTTAAGCAGTTTTTTATGCGTATTCGCCAAAGCGAGTAGAATTATACAAATATAAAATAATATAGGTATAAAAGCACCTAAAAGTAATTAATTTTTCCAAAAATAAACAACTAGCTTTCTAATATCAATCTTCAATCATTTATTAGCTTCAATTATAACAAAAAATTTTCATATGTTATACGCAACTGAAAATAACAACTTACAAAAATTCTATTAAAACTATTTAGTTGTGTAATTATTGGCGTATAGGTTCACAACTAGGGTAACAATGAAAGTCCTAGCAGCAATTACATCCGTGACTTTGCTACTCATGATTAATGTACTAAGTTCTCAACTAGCTCAAGGGATTAAGTTTCAGTTACACGTAATGTAAGTACAACCTTATATGTTGGAACATCTAATCTTATTGAACTTGTTAAGATATTTTCTATACGTAATTAATGTTCTTTGTTTTTATAACAAAAATCTTCAAGTTAAGCTCTTCACTAGATTAAAAAAAAACAAACTATAAATTTAGTTTTACGAGAGTAAACAGTAATTGTCTCTTTGATTTTTCTTAAAAGAAATATCATTCAGATTTACAAAATTAGGTTTGAAATACCGAAAAAGAGTATCGATATTTTTTATAGATTGTAAAAGGCTGTCAAAATTGATGACGTCAATATTGAAACTACTCAGGCAGTTTAGCGACAACGTTGCCGTTAAACTGCCTGAAAACAAAGCGGATACTGTGAACCACTAATTGTTTTACTTAATTACCTACATACAGTTAGCGTAACTACTGTAAATCATTTGCAAATTATTTACTGCAGTATTATAAATCATGTTATAGTCAAAATAACGTGCATTACTTAATTATTATGGTATATCATCATTGTTTGTGCGTTAATTCGTACTAACATATACATTGCGTATACCACAAATATTTAATATTTGCATATAAAAAACTGAACAACAAAAATCGGACTACTCGGTAAAAAGTTATGCGTGATCAAACATAAAAAAAAAATATAGGCCTACGCGTCGAATTGAGAACCTCCTCCGTTTTCGTCGGTTAAAAATAGCATCTTCCGTTGTTCACTTTTTACTCTATAAAAGGAAAAGTTACAACATTAACTCTACTAAAAACGTAACGTTCAGGCATAGTAGAAGATATTCTAGAAAGCGCAACAAAGGGTATCTTGAGTTTAATAACAGGCTAAACATTCGACACGGCGGATCTCAAAGGCTTATCCGGATAAAGCGTATTCATCTCATTAAAAGCACGACCTTTTGAGAGAGTTTCCATGTTCCAAAGCTGTACTAAGGAGCCGTTTTAGCTTACATTTTTGTGGACCCCTGAATATATCAAAAAGGGTTGGATTCGAGGGTTTGGTGGCAAAGCCAGGTCCCTTCCGGGGATGGTGTCTACTGACCTCTGCCTGGTGGACCGCTATCTGTAACAAACAAACAAAGCTTATTAAATATTTATCAGTAAAATAACATAAATAAAGGAGTATTCGATAACTTAACAATTTTACTGAATATTAGGCTGTAAAATCATGTAATTATGTAGTAATTGTCAAGGCTGTAATTAGTAAGACAATATGCTTAACAAAGACTAATGTTCATACTATTTTATTTTTAAAACTAGCTGTGCCTGCAACTTCGTTCGCGTGGATGACGAAGCTTATCAATGAGTCTTTAACCATTAAGGATGCACACGCGACGGAAGCTTAAAAAATTTAGTAACTTCTCCCGTTTTCCCAACATTTCCCTTCACTGCTCTGCTCCTATTGATTTTAGCGTGATAAAAAGTATACTATAACCTGCCCAGGAGTATGAAGAATGATTGTACCAAGTTTCGTTAAAATCCGTCGAGTAGTTTTTGTTTCTATAAGGAACATACAGACAGACAAAAATTTTACTGATTACATTTTTGGCATCAGTATCGATCACTAATCACCCCCTGATAGTTATTTTGAAAATATATTTAATGTACAGAATTGACCTTTACCTACAGATTTATTATAAGTAAGATAATTTGCTTTTGCTCAAAACATGTTAATTTTGAAAGTGCCTCTTGAAAACCACTTATTTTTAGGCTTGTCTATGTGAGAATAATCCTTCTACAGGCAAACATTTATACAAAGACGGCACGAATCTTGATCCGTACACTTGCTCACGGCTTGTTCGCTTTTTCGGACCATTAAGTTCAGGTTTAACGACGTTTTCCTTTGCCGTAAGGCGGTGGTACTTTGGATTAACTAGGAAAATATACGTGACTATGTAACAGATTGATGAATGTTTGGATGCTTTAAATGTTCTATAAAGAAATCAGGTTGATGTGACTTGAAGTAAAAATTAAGCCAAATATGACATACGGGTTACACTATACATCAGCCTTATTCAATACATATATGGTTATAATATACCATTAGTCACTGGTACCTATGTACAAGAGCTTACTTACAGTTTTAGTAATTGATGTGAGGACGCTGCACTAATACTTTAATACTTCATAATAATTAAAAACGTAGCGACTTAAATTACCGTCCGTAATGTCTATAAACTAACCTAAATATAATACTTTTAGGCGTATCTAGACAACCCCTTATTACGGAATGAACGCTGGATAAAGCTAGTCAATGTGTGCACCGTATTCATTAGGTAATGTAACCTGCACAAAATTAACTGCCGGCAAGAGTTTGTCTCACTAAGTTTCGGTTTGCATAACGTCGGCTGAGCTAAGTAACGTTAAGTCCATAAGTTTCCGACGTAAACCGATTTCTGGTTTAACTACGATTACTGTAGTTAGAACTTACCTGCTTTAACTGTTCTATATGGATTTAAGTGTTCTTAATTGAAGTGGGTATGAAAATACAAAATCTAAATAGTCCGTCAGTTAGGTACAATTAAATATTGGACACGTATTTTAGCTTTTTCAGAATAAGAAAGTAAATAGATAAAGTGTATCAAAGTTAAAGAATGGAGTTAAGCTAAGGGCTAATGACACCACACTTTAACACAACATGTACAATTTGTGACGTCATGCGACATTTCAATTCAATTTATTCAATGTCAACCACTACACGGTCAATCTAGATGAAGATCCGTGATCGTGATCAGGGATTTTAATCAAGATTGAACGTCTAATGTGTTGATCTGACGGTACACAGTAAATCTTTAGATCACTGATCACGATCAAGGATTTTGATCTAGAAAATCGGCTGAGAAAAACTAAATCCAGTTCAATCTTTTACGAAAAATGCGCATTGAAAATCCAGACAAGCATACTGCATGGTTTACTTTACATTATAATGTAGTGATTTACAGCGAAGACGAGTCTAGAATTTTCTAAACCAATGAGCATGTAATATGAAAAATGTGGTTCGAATGAATAAAGCAAAACGAGAGTGAGAAGAACTTAGCAATTAGAATCCACCTTTTGGAAATTGTATAAACGTGTGATGGTAATTTGAACTCAATTTTTTTTACAGAATGGAGTGGTTTTTCTTGTAACGGATTATATCGCGGTTTTTAGGGTTCCGTACTCAAAGGGTAAAACGGGACCCTATTACTAAGACTCCGCTGTTTGTCTGTCCGTCTGTCTGTCTCCAGGCTGTATCTCATAAACCGTGATAGCTAGAAAGCTAAAATTTTCACAAATGATGTATTTCCGTTGCCGCTATAACAACAAATACTAAAAACCACATAAAATGAATATTTAAGGGGGGCTCTCATACGACGGTGATACGGAACCCTTCGTGCGCGAGTCCGACTCGCACTTGGCCAGTTTTATTTAGATTTTACTTCCCGACGTTTCAACATTTTTGCAGCTGTCATGGTCACAGATAGACTGACATGACACCTGCAAAGGTGTTGAAACGCAGGGAACTATAATCTGAAATAAACCAATATAATCCGTAAAAAGTATTTGTTGTAATTCATTTTACATTATAATCAAAAACTAAACACACGTACGCTTCTCGTCTCACCTATTTAAATCTCAGAAAGCAGTCGTTTTTCTTTTGTCTACTCAAGTGATATTAATTAGAATTCGACCAACGACAATGCAACCGTGAACTATTCGTGTACGAATTGTTTAGATGGACCTCCGGAAATGTTCGTGCTATACATAGTTAGGGTTCCGGACCAATGAATGAGATCTCTGTCGCATTCAGAATCCAAGGCTTGTGGTTATCGGATTTCAGCCCAATGACTAGTTTGTTAGCTGGCTCGTATTTAAGAAGATGGTATTAAATTGAACTAGGTATTAAAGTTATTTGGATGCTTAAATCCAAAACATTTAAGGGATTCTTCGCGAAAAACGTTGTCAAATAATTACCGTTCTAGTAATTAAATTTATTTTACCCAAAAACTGAAATTCAAAAACTGCTTTAATTTTTTTTAATTTCTATGTTTTCACTTAATTTTTATACAATTCTAAATTAACTAGTACAAAAAAGCATAAACCAAATCCTTCTGCGATTGATGTTTGATATGTGCATAACATACGTACCTAAAAAAAGAACACCAAAAAAATCTGAATGCCCGTCGAGTTAAAAATTGGGCCACCTATGTACGTAAATGCAACTGACCGTACACCAAGATCAAAGGCCAGAATTCAATCCCCGCGGACTTTAAATTGGAAATCTGTGTCCGAGCTCAATGGATATTGTATCGTTCTACTGGACATTTCGAACTCCTGTGTTGTTTGATGGTAGCCAATTGTTTTCTGCTTCAGGCACAAATCGTACACCTTATTTTAATCTGAGGATGATAGAATTGTGTTCTATATTAATTGTAGGCGGATTGGTTACTGTTAATTTAAAAGATCAACTTTTTTGTGCCACCAATTTCCAGACTCCGATAGTGAATAGTCAAAGGCTTACATATTATATTCTTGTGTGAATATTTTAACCTCTTTATTTATTCCAAATAAATATTTTAAAACCGTCAGGATGTTGGTTTATACCAAACATTTCAGCGTTTTTAAATACCCTATCTACATGGAGCGTGTCAACTCTTTTGCGATACTATCCGATGTTTTCACAGCGGTTGCGATAAGAAAAACATATTTACAAATTCTCACAGCGTATTACAAAATAAAGTCATATTTTTTTATCTCCTTTGAGAAAATGGTGTTGAAGTGATATTATCATAGCTAAAGGGAGCTTGTTTATTTTGCTTTGATTGTTTGCCTGTATCTCGGTACTTTGAAACGATCCTATGATACTTTATCCACCGGAATTTTGATCAAGAACCGATTAATGTTCACTGAGGGTGTTGAAGCGATAAATATTTTGGGAGTTGAGGGAAGGGTTACATTTAGCATAAAAAGGTAGGAACCTCAAATGTACTATGCATATTTTTCGGACAGAATGCCTGGTTTATACTGGTTTACAAAGGAATAATGGTTTCAACCAAATATGGCGCACATTTAGAGCGGTAAATTGCGTGTGGTCGGAAACACTAAATATTCCAATCATTATCCTTTGTAAATATGTTGGTACGGATGACAATCCAAAATTTCTGCTACAAATATTTTATTAATATAGTAAAATACCTACAGGTGGAATTTAAATATACTTCAATATATGTAACTGAAATCATACAAATCCCTGTTTGAAACGAAAATTGTTATTTACAATTTAAAAGTTTATTTTTTCAGGTTCAAAACCTATAACTAACAAAGTAAAACAAAACGTACCCAACCTTTATAAAATAAATGGGAAATGAATTACTCTGGCCACCAGAAAGAAGACTTACAGCTAACACGTTTTTTGTTCATCCCACAAGAAGAACATGCAAGTAAATGCAACTGCAGGCAAATAAGGACACCATTTTGGATCAACTTGGGCACGCGCGGCCTTCCAACGCTACTTCCTTTGATATGTTTACTTTTTCTTTTTAAGGAGAAAGGCGCACTGTGAAGCCACGGCACTAATAACCCTGTTCGTAAGGACAGTCTGACACCATGTTTTTTCAGAAATGGAACATTTTGTAAGTATTAGATCAGTAATGAACATTTCACCGAGTTTAACTCTTAGGTACATTTTCATCAACCGTAAAAAGCTTTTAAGTAAGTTCATAGTCAGAATTTGTAACTGGTTTTTGAAGGTTAAAAACTTTTTTATTTATTCCATTTGGGCCCACCGATTGCGAATAATCGAACAGCACCTGCCGTTTTTGAAATTTGTTCGAGAATATTACAAGCAGTATTATATGATAATTTATTGAGGCCTGTCCCAACAATACTGTGACACCGATAAGGCGGGAATTTTGGGATGAAGTTTGACAGGAACGGCTTATTTTATCCCGGCCTACTGTTAAATTCTCTCTGCAAAATGTTCGTTAAAGTAAGACGGTTTTCACATTATCCGACACGATATCGGTAGCGGGCTCCGAAACAATATCGGGGACACTTGCCTTCCAAAGAAAAGTACATGTCTTATACATTTATTTAAATGTATGAAACATGTATAAAACATATACCTGTCTTTCACATTATCCGGTCTTATATAGGATAGCGGATTCGTAATTTTCATACATTTACTTGCCTTATCGTGTCGTAGTCCGATACCGATATCGTGTAGGATAATGTAAAAAAAATCTTAGACGTATTGTTCCAATAATACAAATATAAACTCATTCCTGCTATATTAGAGGATTACATCCGAAGTTTGTACATCTAATATTCCCCTAAGGAGGTCCTAAATATTTAATTGCTGAAGGGGCAGCGACAGTACACATATGTGCATGGGGTACATTACGAACTATATTAATATAGCATTACGCTTTGTATAACTGTGTGAGTTGCTAATATCAACAGTGAGTATGAAACTTTATCGTAAGTTTATGTCAGTTGTGTGTGTAATATGCCTAAAACATTTACTCATTTATGTTTTCTTAATATTCAGAACTATTAATATGTGTAATAATGATCATTAATTACGTTAGGTGTCTGTATAATCAGAGACTTGTATTCATATAAATGTAGCAAGAAAATTATTCAGTTTTAAATAAGCGAAAACTAATCACACAATTTGAATATGTCATTAATCTTGAGAGAAAATAACATAAAATATTCTAGAAAAAGACGTGTAATTAGTTAAGCAAATTAAAATATAATTTGCCCTGTTAGAGGATATTATATTAATTATATATTTCGGTATGTTAAACAAATAATTATGGAGGTCTCTGTTCTACAAACTGTATGTCCACAGGGACTAGAGAAACGGGTAGCGATAAAATTAAGAAAATATATCAAGTTTTAATGTGTTAGAAATGTATCTAAGTAATTATATTATAAGGAAAATTATTTATGTTAAAAGTATTTAAAAAAGTAGTTTCAAGGTCAAATTTAATTCAGTTTATAATGTAAGGATGCTTGGGGTTTACTTGTAATTAACAAATTTTTTGGAAATCCTACTCGTTGTAATCTTTGATCAGAATCGGTACCACTGTGATCAGGTTACCAACATGATATTCATTTCCTTGCTTGATTACTAAAGTATCCTTAGACTGGAATGTTGGTCTACTGGTTAGTGACCCTGACTCCTATACCGGAGGTCGTAGGTTCGATTCCCGCCCAGGACAAATGTTTTTGTGATGAACATGATCATTTGTTCTGTGTCCGGGTGTAATTTATCTATAATATCTATTATGTATGTATTTAGAAATATATTGTATCAGTTGTTTGGTTACCATAGTACAAGTTCTGCTTAGTTTGGGATCGGATGACCGTGTGTGAGTTGTCCCAGGATATTATTATAGCCTTTCTCCCTCTAATATTTATAAAAGGCTTTCTCTAGCTCTAGTGCCTTTATCAGTTGTACTTATGTGGGATCACGTTAGTGCCAATGTGTAGTAACTTTGTCGACTAACGCAATCTCTTAGGGTCATCGTGAGTCGCATTACTTAGAGTTATACCACCAATTATCCTGAGGTCAAGAGCCTTTGATTCTGTTATCGAATTGGTCTTAGTAAAGAGCCCCTTACTTATCTGTGGACGTTTTTGCATGTTATAAAATCAGGTTTATTAAGCCATTTCTTACTTTAAAGATCTGAAAAATGTTTACCCCGTATGTAATACATACTGCATTACGTGATACATACCCCCTATGTAATAAGAGAAACTCAAACTATCAATAAATTTCATGATTTGGACAAAACGTTAAAAAAGAAAAGTGGCCCTTTTTTGTTATGATTGGCACAATAATTTTATAAAAATAATATTAATAGATATGCAGTGAGTAGTGATCCCACCAAAAACATAAATGTAAGAAAGGAAAGCCAAGTTCAATACACAAAAAGAATGGAGATCTAAATTAGTGCCAAGTTCTATGCAAAATCCAAATATGTATTTATAGGAACAAAATAACATTATGAACAAGTATTAAACTCTATTTCTTTGCTTTATTGGATACCTATAACAATTGCTGTCATTTCAAAATGTGAGATCCTAAAGTAGGTTAGATTTGACTTGGCCAATTTTCATTACATCAGTCATTTTATAAAGTTATTCATATCATCTCACATATATATGTACTTTAATTCTGATAAAAACTGATTTTAAGTGTCTAAAATTTGATGAGTGTTATATAATTTCTCTATTATAAGAGATAATACGAAGAGCGATGTGAACGTAGGCTATTAGTAATATTCTCTATTATAACCATTACCTTAACTGAATAATAAGATAACATCACATGTTTTATGTGCTCACATAATTTCTTAGAATTAATAATGTTCTGCTATTTATATCATTTGGTCATACTTATTAGGTTATGTATTATCGTCGGTACTTGAACTTATGCAAGCTCTTGTAAACGTAAAGATTAAAAAGGGTTGGTAATGTTGGGTTTAAATAACTTTTTATTTTTATTTTAATGCCCTGATTTTTTCTGCATATGTATCAAGTAATAATATAATCTAATTAGATATGTTTTTCATTGAGGAGGGGCTCGTGGCTAAGTGTAAGCCGTACGGTTTGAACGATAAAACAGGTTAAGCCGCGCTCGCCGCGGTTGGTCCGTGGATGGGTGACCATTTCTAAAACATACCGAGACCCCTCCGTGCCTCAGATAGCACGTTAAGCCGTAGGTCCCGACTGTCATACGTTGATCTTTGGCAGTCTTTAAGTCAATTCTGACAACCAGTCTTACCATGGGAAACTGTGTTCCCAGTAAAAATAGTTTGTGGAGGTCAGATAGGCAGTCGCTTCGTGTAAAATACGGTATTCAGCTGAATCCGGTAAGACTGGTGGCCGACCCCAACAGAGGTGGGAAAAGGCTCGGGAGATGGATGGACATGTTTTTCATGATGTGTAATTTATTGAAATTATGACACAATAGGCAACTAGACATTTGCGCTATGATTTGCATACTAACAATTATTATAATTTTTACTACTCTACTACTATTACAAGTATAACTTACAACTAGAAATTTAACCTATTGCCGTATTTCTGCGGAACAAATTATTTTAACAGGATTTCCAAAAGCTGTATTTATCAGTTACTATTATTTAATTAACTAAATAGTTAGATACGCAACGGTACGCCTCAAGGCAGAGCGACTTCAAAGTAAAGTAACGTGTCTTAAGCTTAGGAAATGCGGTTTTACTCGAAACTCCGGAGTTATGTTCGCTAACAGCTAAGATTTAACAAGCTGGGCTTACAGCCGTCCTTTACTGCGGCCATTTTCCGTAAGACTAAAATATCTGTCGACGACCTCCGTGGTCGAGTGGCGTACGCACCGGTTTCAAGGTGTCGCTAGCTCTGAGGTCCCGGGTTCGATCCCCGGACGGGTCAATGTAGAAACCAACTTTTCTACATTGTCCCGGGTCTGGGTGTATGTGGTACCTTCGTTGTTTCTGAATTCCATAACACAAGTGCTTTAGCTACTTACTTTGGGTTCAGAGCAATGTATGTGATGTTGTCCGCATTTATTTATTTATCTGTTTTCACACTTTAGCGAAAACAAAAGAAAATCGCTAGACTTTAAAATATATTTACCTACATAAGCTCATATATCACTGTTACTGTACATGAAAATGTTTGGTCTTATATCCTCTAAAAACTGAATTATTATTATCTTCATCTAAATTAAATTAATTTATAAAGGGTTTTTTTTAAAGCGTAGGTAGACATACAGAATAGTAATAAATATAAACAGTTCTCTCCCTATCTTATTAACAAAAAAGTTTAATATGCAATCAAATCGAATACATTCATAAAAAAGCTCTATTTCTATAAACCATTTTGAATTTCAATCATCGTTTATAGTTTATCTACAATTTTGTTGATATAACCCAAACTGATAAGACAGTATAAAAGTATTTCATTTTCAATTAAAGTGTTATGAATCTATTCACAAAGTTTTATGGATACTAACATTTTCGGTATGAAACATTTTCATCCGGGTAAAGGAATCTCCCAATCCTTGGAGAAAATTGTAAAGCAAACGTTTATTACCCGGATTATGGAAATGTAATCTCCATTTTATAGATTGCCGATTAGATTATGCTTCCCATTTTTATGTCTTGTCCGGAACGATGACGTAATTATTTTAAATGTAGGTATTTATATTTTATGAACCCGTTGTTATACGTTGATGGACTATTCTTAATTAATAAGGCCTTGCCCTTCCTCTAAATGATAGATTGACTATTGTTAACTTTGAACGCTAAATTACTTAGTGAAATTGACATTTCTCTACGATACGCTGT
The DNA here is from genome assembly GCA_905475315.1 of Autographa pulchrina. NCBI lineage: Eukaryota > Metazoa > Arthropoda > Insecta > Lepidoptera > Noctuidae > Autographa > Autographa pulchrina. The sequence goes on along the minus strand of FR997771.1, from coordinate 10,526,006 downwards.
GTGACATATTATATGTAATTTTCTTACATTTTAGCGTCTTCCATCAACATTAATGATTGTAAGAAAGTCACTTGGCTTCAATCCTTGTTAAAAATAACGCCCTTGTCCTTCCGTGTTACGAAACTAATACATAATGTAAAAGCGTTACGAAGGCATCTTATTACGCTACTCTTAACGCAGTGAGAATTAATATTCATACCTCGCCCACACGGCCATTTCTGCGGACTGAAAATGTCCCATTTTATTCCTAATTACTATGCTATATATCACATTATAAGGACCCTCGAGTTTTACGACTCTTTGGAGGCTTTCAATGTAATTAAATGTTATGCGAATTTTATCGACGAAGTATGGGTGACGACGCTAACATTATTAAATTTATTGTCGATAGATATTTGCTGAGTACGACACGCTTCAGTTAAATTACTTTGGAAACTTCTTATTTTTTATTAAATAACTTTGTCTGAGTTCTCGACTCATTGGAGCGAAACTGAATCAATATACTGTAGGAAGATATTATTTACTAACTCCGAGAGTCAATTTTGAAAAGCTGAACTCGTAATATCATTTAAGATTTCATAAAATTCAGCCAACATATAACAACGTTACTCAATAGCAAACGTCAAACGCATGCATGGAAGTGATATATTTTCCAATACATAGTGGCTCGAGTGGAAAATGGCAATGCGTCATTCTTATAAAACACAGCAACGAAGACAAAACGCATTAAAATAGTCGATTTGTTTGGAGTCGATATCAAACGAGATGTGTCTGTGCGGTTGACAGCATTGACTTATGAGACAGAAGTTCGCGCCGCGGCTTCGTCGAGTTCCATGCGTATATTAATCAAATTGCGTTCTTCTTTTGTTATGTAGACGACTCGATAATTCGTTTTAAAGGGTTTTCCGATAATCTTATGTAGACGGAAAACTGGTTATTGAGATTGCATTGTCTTTGTAATTTGTATAGAATCAATTTAATCCTAGAACCTTATTCAATGAGTTATGTCCATTTCTATAATGGATTTTTTTGGTGTTTTTAATGCATTTCAGAAATTAATTACTCAAAAACTTTGTATGTTATAATTAGCTATTTATTGAAATAATTGATATAAAACTACTTTTTACGGATTTTTTCGCGGTTTATATTTAGATTTTCAGGCAGGCATTTTTTTCGGGCAGACATCAGTCTGCCCGTGACCATGATACCTGCAAAGGTGTCAAAACGTCGGGACCTAAATTTTAAATATAAACCGCGAAAAAAAATCCGTAAAAAGTAGTTTTATTTCAATGTCTAACATTCGCGTAAACCTAAGAAACCAACCAAGCTATTTATTGTTTCTGGCTCTTCATTAAATTTTATGTAGGAATTTCTGAGAAAAATATATAATGCTTTTTAATGAATATCAATTTTGAATGATAAATATCTAGGCTTTGTAGTATTTGAGATAGGATAGATATAATATATGATTTTATTGGGTATTCCGTGCTAAGCGAGAGAGTAATTAACTGAGTGTCATGGACACTGGATCGCGATAACAGACAGAGCCGTATTGTGAGGACACTGGACAGACAGATATACATACCTAGATCTAGGATAGGAAGATTGGTATAAGGTATTACAGATCTACTCAATTAACAAGGTTCCATTTATATTTCAGGGTTTCATGAAGAAAGTGATGAGGATGATTTAGCCCACATTATGATACAATTGTGTTAAATAAAATTTATTTTCTGTTTTTATTCAATTGTTTATTATTATTTTTAGCCATTATAGCCCCACTGCATAACAAAAGCCTTCCTGTCCTTCTTCCAATTCTAGCAGTCCAGGGCTAATGTTGTCCATCGTTTAGAATGGTTTAGAGGATAAATTTAAAAGCGGTCAAGGATATAGTACAGAGAGAAACAAACATAGTGTAGGGAGGCCTTTTCCCAACAGTAGAGTTGGACAATATGCGCGTTTTCTAAGCATACAAAACTAAACTAATTACAGCTGTCAATTAGCTAACAAGTATTACCATAAAGGGCGGTTCTCCCAACTAATATAAAAGAAGCGGATTCATCTATTGGGTATTTAATTTGCGGCGAATTCTCATTTGGCGCGTGTCCAACTAGAACTAAGGGAATTTCAGCCGCAATTCCAATGAACTTTGCAGAAACTAAAAAGTTTCTATTCTTTCTTTTTCCATTGGATTTTTTTACGTTTTGTTAGGGATTGGGTCAAGGTTCTTACTTTTAAAGCGATCTAAAAGCACCACGAGGGTTATAAGCAGCAATAAAAAAAAACTAACTTTATATGTCGTAGTGGCCTAGCGGTTCAATAAACGCATTTGTATGCACAAGGTTGCAGGTTCGAAACCAGGCAAGTACAGATGTGGCTTTTTCAAAGTTAGTTATATGTACTTTCTTAATTATTCTAAGACACTTCTGACTAACGGTGAAAGAAAACATCGTGAGGAAACCTGGAATCCAAAATTTGGTATCTGAAATCGCCAATTCGCAGAGAGCAAGCGTGGTGATCAATGCTCGTGCCTTCTCTATATAGGAAAAGGCCTGTGCCCAGCAGTGGGACATTTACAGGCTAGATTATTAATATATTTGGTACCTTTCTCCAACTACAATAATCATATCAGACTTCAGTTACGTCCAGCTGGCACTTTAATTACGGCCACAAATAAACTCGTAAAATATGATATCCTTTCTTACTTTAGACACTTTAATCAAATTAAAAAAGTTTGTCTTCACAAATGGGCGAGCAAAAAGTGAATTACTGAGGCGAAATTTATCCGAGAAAAAGTACGAAGCTAGGTGTTGTCGAGTCATGTTTAATACAATGAAGGCTGCTAGGACGGCGGCTTAATCGAAAAATTCCTTCAGACCTTCCACAAATACTTGCATGATTGAAAAGGCAGCCCGAGGACGAACATACGGTCCTTACCTGCCGTTATTTTCAACTACATGAAAATGTGGTAATCCGTTTGGACATATACGACCTCCTTACTTTCAGAGTTCACATTTAGTTTATGCAACAAACACGTGTAAAGTGTATAACATTTAATCTCTTTTTAAAATGAACTGCAAACGATCAAAGACATTGAAATTTTATCTTAAGTCTGTGCACCGTCTGCCATCGCTTACAGTCCGTTTACGCTTGTTTAACCTCAAATAGTTCCAGGTTGTGTTAAGTAAGGCCAGTTAATTGAGTTAGTAATGTAAATACAAACCACATGGCCGTCCAATGTTTGTTTAAGAACCCTTTCAGACCTTCTTACGTAATAACTTTAAATGGATTTATGGATGTATAATTAAGTATGACGTTTAAATAATGCTCGTTGAGTGATGATTCCAAGATGACTCCAAGTACTACACTTATTTATTTAAGGACTAAGGTACAATCACGGGCTTTAAATTGAGCCTCTTCACTGTTTTTATTACAAAAGATTTCATTTTCCTTTTCAATTTCTAGACTGTTAATATTTATTAAAAAGTATCTGGGCTTCAATAGGCAATACATTTTATTTATATTAGCTATGAATTAAACTTGTTGGAAATTATACTTTAAATTTTTATACAAACAACCTGAGAGCGACAAGTAGAAGAGGTGAGGGTAGGCGTCTGTCCAGCAGTGGACATATTAGTGAATAATAATAGTAATACAAGGGATTCAGGGTGCCCCAATTTACTTGACCGGGAGTGTATATAATATAAAACGCAGAAACAGATTTTAAGGAAATTTTAATTCTTATAACAGCGTAGTCATTAGTGCGCGCGTTGTGGCGTAACAGCAAATGCATTATTACGGCCTTTACAGCGAGCAGTTAGAGGAACAATAAAACAATCATTTGTACAGAAAATGTAGTTTACTCAGACATTACAGTCATTTTGGTTGCTAAAATATGAACCATTAAAATGTTCGCCTTTCTCTGCAAGGATTTTAAAAGCTTTCTTTGTCTATACTTATATTTTAAATAAAAGATTTGTACTTTTGTATGTTTGTAACAAATCAGCTCAAAAGTTCTCGACCGATTGAAATAGTTCTTTAACCATTACGATCCACTAATATCTTTGAGTAACATAGGATATTTTAAGTATTGCTATGCTAATCGTACAAAGCAGGGGTATTCGCTAGTAGTTCATAAATCTAGGTTATTTTTTAAGGGATGAAACAAGATAGGCAACTACAAGATCTCGGGAATGTGCCGTATTACGTGAGCATCAAATATAATAGTTTTTAGGGTTCCGTACCTCAAAAGGAAAAAACTGAACTCTTATAGGATCACTTCGTTGTCCGTCCGTCTGTCAAGACCGTTTTTCTCAGGAACGCGTGGAGGTATCCAACTGAAATTTATATCTAATACTCAAGTCTACTGTCCCTTGGAGCAAACTTCTAAGCCAAAGTAGTCAAAAGATACAGCCGTTTATGCCGCAAATTTCCGCAAATTTTCAAAACTCGCACGGAATCAAAACCTACAGAGTACTTCCCGTGAATCTTGAAACTTGGTACGAAGTAACTTCTTATAGTACATAAAGGAAAAATTACGAAAACCGTAAATTTTTAGTTACATCATTTAATAAAAATATCTTTAAAAATTTTAAAGTTACTACTTTTTTTCTCATGAACGCGTAGAGGTATTAAATTGAAATTCATATCAAATACTCAAGTCTATAATACCTTTAAGCTGTTACAAAATCAAACTTTTATGTAAACGCAATCAAAAGAAATAGCAATTTAAGCAGCATATTTTTTAAACTCGCAACTACTCGCGAGGGAATCAAAACCTAAAGGGTACTTCCAGTCGATCTAGAATCTTGAAATTTGACATGAAGCAATGTTTATTAGCACGTATAAAGGAAAATTCTGAAAACCTTAAATTTTTAGTTACATCACTACCTACAGGTTTGTACGGAACCCTCGGTGCGCGAGTCCGACTCGCACTTGGCCGGTTTTTTTTGTTTACTGACAATATAGAGGCGAGGAAAAAATGTGTGTTGAGACGCGCCGTCGCCGACACGACCGCCACGAAACTGTTCCATGTTTTAACCGACTTCTAAGGAAGGAGATTCTCAATTCAAGTAGTTTTGTTACGTGATGTCTCTGGTAATTATGGATCAATTCCGAAAAAATATTTTATAATCGTTTGTATATCTGTGAGGTGTTCTTTTTACATTACATATGGTTTTCATCAGTTTTTTTATAATCGTTATGTTATTCACATAGTTTATGCGAAAGGATTTGACTGTTTCTCTGCGTGCGCACAATAAAATATTGAAATAACTACTGCGTTCAGATTGTACACTTCTACACAAGTTGTGAATACTAAACATGTGTTTTGTTTTGTAATTTCATTAAATAACTTATTTATGGTCAAGGGATGTCTGGCTTCTTTAGCGTTCTATTTAGTTCAAACTGTGTGGGTATTAGTTTCGTCTCGATATTATACGATAAAATGTCGACTTTAGTAAAATACAGATGCATGTAAAATTAGGCAGGACTTTCTCAAATGACTTTAAAAACTTAACCGCGTTATATTGTAATCAATTACAGTCAGCCAACTCTCAGAAATATTTTTGCACGTTTAAGCTCTTAAACCAAGTTGGTTTTTAAGCGTTTGTTTGTAGTTAATAAAACCGTCTATTATTTAATTTCGAAAAGATTGTTTAACGTTAAGCCGAGATTGTGGCTGAAGTTGAACTGTCGAGAACCTTAATTAGGAGCTATTGCAAGGAAAGTTCCACAAGAAAAACTATTTAATTTTAACAAAAGAGGGTAGTATTTAAGTACTAGCCTATTGTTTTGTCAGTTATCTACGGCTTCAAAGTTTTGTATAGTTTACCTACAAAGAGTTCAATTAAAGAATTTTGGTATTTTGGTGTGATTATTTAGTGAATAAGCGTTTGTATGTATTGGTTGTCATTTTTATTCCATCTTTAAAATAGGTTTCTTAAAATCTAAAACAAAAATTTAACGTTTTTGTTCTTTAAGTTGAAAGAGAATTTTGCTCTTGAATCATAACTTTACAAATTGAAATGGTGAGACCATGACTTTCTAATGAAATCAAGGGCATTGGATGAAATATTGAAATTGTTGAACTTCAGACAGCTCCAGGTGAAGAAGCTAATCTTATTAAAACTTGTAGGGAAGTTCCTGACGATCAATGTTTTTTTAAGTTCGTTGCCCACATTATGGAAAGCATTATGTAAATTACTTACTTCAAGAAGTCACATAACTACAATCTTCATACATATTTTCATCTTTCTGAACATTTTATTTAATAAAACTGTTTTTAAAATAACATCATGCTTCTCTGTGGAAATTCTTACGTCACATGTACTTAGGAAGCGTTTCTAAAAGACGTGAAATTTTTCAGTTTAAGTTGCGACACGCCTTATACGATAAAGGCTTTAAAACTACACAAATATAAATAGAGCAATTACAATTTATCTATTAAACTACCAGATATTTATACAACAGTAAAAACTTATAAAGACTTGAAACATTTATAGTTGAAACAACAAGAGATGTTAAAAGTTAATTTATTTCTAAAACCTTCAAAAGCAACTCAGTTTATTATTAGACGAATTTATTGTTCTTCAAAAGTAATTTGTTTTCTCAATTCTTCGGTGTTTCAGAGAATAATATCAGCAAGATTTTTCGATGGTACTTCAAAATTTCCAAGCCTTGTATTATTCTGTTTCAAGTGAAACATGTGAAGTGCGCAATCCTTAGACGCCTATTTCGGGGTTTTCAGGAAACTCCAAGGACTTTGCTGAATTATTTTGAAATTTGTATGAAGGAAGTAATCAAGGATTGGCTAATACGTATGGTAATGTAGGTGAAATGGAAAGAGGCGGTATAAAAAGTTTATTCAATGCGAAAGTTATTCGTGGTAGGCGCGGCTAGGGGAAGAGAAATTCTCTCTGTTTCACATGAACTGAGCCGACTTGCGACGTTGACAAATTGCCTTCTTAAACGCAAGGGAATAATTTTAAACACTTTTAATATTCCCGCATACAATATCTGCCTGTTAGCCTGTCAAAAAAAGACTTAAAGAATATAATAAATTTGTAAGCGACATTTGTAGACCTTCATGGTTTTGTCACCGTTTGACAGAATGTACAAGAGATCACTCACTGGGTGACGGATGGTAAAGCTATCAAGCGCATAGTCCGATGACGTCAGAAGCGAAGTGTTTGTTGGAAATGAAATGTGGTGAGCTTCGTAGAAATATCTCACAGAAGCCACGATAATTTACACCAATTAATATCAAAACTAAAAGCTTTACAACTAAATTCCAAAAAAATAAAGTATTATCAAAATACTTTTGGGAAATCACAATTTCAACGGTACTTAGTGTCATGAAATACCATAATTTGAATAATTGGAATTTTCTACTGAAATGAGTATTTGGTATGCGTTCAATTTACTTAATTTAATTCTGTCGTTCATATAACTGTAGTTGTCAGACAGTCTTTTAGGTATTTAGTAAGCTTAGAGTTTCGTCTTTGCATTTTCGTTGAAACTAAATAAGAGCTTACAAAGTCTGCTTAAGTGTCTTATTGTTTATACCTACGAAATTGAAACATTTGTATCTAAAATTTCTTAATTCATGTTTGTATTTATTCCTACTTTTTATTACCTCGTAGCATAAATTATTTCAAAATTTAAGTTATAATTAAGGTCAATCAAAAAATTACTTAATTTGTATTATTATCTTCAGAAGAAACATACAATGCAGCTAGACTGTCAGTTCGTAAATCTCGTACTGTACATTAATAGTAATGTAGACGTGTAAGTGGGCATGCATGTTATAGGTACACTAACACCTGAGTATAACTACAGTAGGCCGCGCAGTTGGTTAACGAAGCCATTTGCGTGTAATGTGCGTCATTTGCGAGCTGCACAAACTCAGGAGAGAGATAAATCCGTGTGAACACCTCGATAAAGGGGTAGGTACGAGTATGTTATCAATGAATCCCGTCTTATCTCATCTCGCAGGCTCACTTTATCGCTCCGGGTTGGAGCAAAGTACCGCTTAACGCCGATTGTCGAAATATAAAAGGCAGTAATTTCAAACGACAAGAAAAAGTTTTCGCATATTTTATTGGAAATCGAATTGGATTGAAATGAATAATAACCTCAGCATCGAGGGTGACGTGACAGACCCGGCTAAACGATGTACGTATGATACTTACGCCTACGTTACGTCAAGTAAATGTTATTTCTTACCTTAATGCGTTACGGGCCATTTAATTTTTATAATGACGTCACAAATGACAAAGTTTGTTTATCCTTAAGCAGAACTCGCGCATTTTTATTCAATCAGAAAAATAAAAAGTAAATTTGACCGAAAATTTCTTTGAGGGTTTCCGAAAGTAATTTCGACGTGTAAATGTTTTAATTCCTGAGTGACACAACTTCAGGGAAAACGTTGCTAAAATGTCAAGCGATTAATAAAAAAAAAAAACAGAGAATATGAAATAAACAAAATATCTTTTCACGTCACAATATTCTGAAATAGAAGTTCCATTATTAAATTGTATGTTCGTCCGTGGCTTCGCAACTTGCTAAGAAAGTCTTGACAATCTGCGCAACTCCGAAGCAAAGTAACTCTTGTCTGGACCGCGGAGTTGTATCTGTTTCTGATTGTGACCGTGGTTATTACGTTATAAAATAAATAATAGTGGAGTAAAATACAGAACAAAGGGAAGAAAAACACAAAGCGACGCTCATTTGTTTCGTTTTTCAGGTGTTTTATTGATTTTGTCACATACTTAAAACGTCTTTATTTCAAAGTGGTAAGGTTTATATTTGTATGACGTTACGTGAAGAGTAGAATACATATAATTATAACATTTTTTGACTGCACATTTAAATGTAAAATACATTAATTTACAATTGTTTCATAACATAACCAATTAACATGAAATCTATACCGTTTGTGGAGCATACTATTAACATAGCTCCTTCCTTTACATTAATCATGCAAATATTAATCTTGCCCGAGAATTGAGCCTGCAAGCAATTGCATTGCAGGCACTTAGCTAATGCGATCCATGAACATCGCAGAAACTCCGCAATGTAAGTTCAATATTATTTTACCTCACGTTTCTCGTAGATCCTGTCCTAAAGTTTTATATGATATAAACTATTGTACTATTACTATACGTTACTTTTATGGTCGTAAACTCTTACCCCGATGGTTTTATATTTGATTCCCTTTTCCCGGCTTTGTAATAAAACTTATACTAGAATATCTATATAGAATGTATAGTATTATCCTTTATAACATTCGATTTGTAACAAGGTTTTATTTGAAGAATGTTTTTTTCCGGTTAGCCTCAGATATTTTGAGGATCTGTAAATTTTATCATGTGTTATCAAGTGGTATAGGTATTTTGCAAAGTTAACGTCTTAACTGCTGAAAATAAAGCAGTAATTTATACTAAATTAGCGATGCTTCTCACACAGCTAATCTCTGTTTTATAACTTAGTGAAGTGCCGTTAGCGAAGTCAATGAAAACAAAACTTCGGAAACAATTATCAGAGCGTAGTAGTTGAGAAACTAATGGGCCTTTATGTGAAGTGTTGAAGGTAGTGGAAATTAATCACAGTGCTTTGTGTGAGGTTCAGTAAGCTTGCTCATTTACATGACAGGGAGTGTAGGTCAGTCTGATAAAGACACATGTCACATAAGGAACTAGATACACTGGACAAATGTAGCAACATGTTGTAGAACATGACATGTCTCTTCGGTAAATACATGGTATGTGAGTATGTCCATGGTATGACATGTGTTCACTATTGGAAAGCAAGCAAGCAACATGTCTCGAGTCACGTAGTATGTTGCGGGTTACTGGGCAACACGTAGTTTTGAGCGTTGCGTGTCATGTCGCGAAACAGTTTGTCCGCTAGTATATTCTTGGCAGAAAGCAGAGACTTCGAGCACTTTTTAACTTGGGCTTAGTTTTTAGGTTAGGAAGGCCGTAGGCTTGTTTGTATATATTAAAATATTTATTTAAAACTTTAAATGCCTTATGTTTGTTTGTAGGACATAGTTCTTCAAAAGGCAAGTCTATGATATTATAAATATTAAGGTTATATTTATTTCTCTAAAAGGGTTATCAAATATGGTAAATATATAACTGTTTTCTTTTGACGCAAAATAAAATTCATAATCATGTCTCATAAAATATAAAACTACGAAAACAGAAAATAAATCATCAAAACGATTCAACGAGCGAGCAAGGTGAAGCTGGCTCGAAGACCTAACTTTTTGTGAAACTTTCATAATGCAACTGTAAAAGCTTTCTCATCGTCTGTTTTCATTTCTGAGCACGTTCATATGTTTAAAAGCTCGCGGGGCCTTTTCTTTCACATTTAACGTTTCTGAGTACCAATTGAAGTTATCTGTCACAAGTGTTTTAGTTTTCTGCTTTTCGTTGCTATTTTTGTTACAAGCGTTTTTCTAGATGTATTTTTTGGATATTAGGTTGTAATTTAATGTGTTTGGTGAGTAGCAGTCTACTTAATACTGAATGTTATGGGTACTTACTTACATAATGTATTTGTGTTACATTTTAGGCACGTAATATTGTTTTTTTTACGAATAGTAAGTTTTCTTGTTAAGTAGGTACAAAGGAGAACCTTTATATATGAACTAAAAAATTTCATAACAATTCTGATGACCTTAAGCCATTGCACTTGTACGATATTTTTAACATTACTATCAAGCTTCTTAAAACCGTTTTTTTTTCCTTTTCGTGACATAGATTATTTTGCGTTTCGTTTTTACATTAGGTATATCATTAATCGGCATTAATCAATGTACAAAAAGGAGGCGTTAACTATTTTCAACACAAAAAATTCATCAGTTTTACTACTAAGTCTATTGTCCTAAAGCAACTGCCACATAAATTCACGTCGACGCTAAAATTAATTACGGGCATTTGTGTATCGGATCCCTAGTGCCGCGTACCGTGTAGAGTAGCCTCATTATGGGGAATTTGTATCAGAACAGATTTGTTACTGTACAGCGTACCTGGCAATCAATTAGCATTATAGATACAAGGATAATACTGCGGTTATATTTAAATTAGTTTAAAATGTAGCATCGATATATCAGTTAGTTAAATAGGTATAAATTTTACTTTTATATTTTAACGTTTTAATCGTTTATGTGTGAAAAGTTTAATGTATTTTTCATGATAAGCGCAACCATACCTTATAATAAAAAGGTACAGCCATTATGGTACCGCGTTTATTTCTTGTAAACATTTTTTTTTTAATTAATTTAAAATAATAATATTCCGGGATATCTCACACATGGTTATCTGATCCCAAGCTAAGCAGAGCTTGTGTTACCTATGGTAACCAGACAACTGATAAACGTACTTATATATTTCTAAATACATACATATTATAGATAAATTACACCCAGACCAGAACAAATGATCGTGCTCATCACACAAACATTTGTCCTGGGTGGGAATCGAACCCACGGCCTCCGGTATAGCAGTCAGGGTCACTAACCACTAGACCAACAGGCCCGTCAATTTGTTTAAAAATATGAAAGACTTGTTAAATAAGGATGAGTTAAAAAAAAGGACAAATCAAACACAGGCTGCATATGATTCCAAAAATAAATGCCCCATTTTTATTTTCTTCTGATTTAATTGTCAATTTTGTCTGCATTGTTTGATTTAAAAAAAAATTAAAATAATTTCACAAACTATTTGAGTGCCTTTTTTACAATTTATTTAATAAATGGACAGTTGGACACGCAAAGCAGGTCAGTCATTCATTTCCAATACTATTAACAACGGAAGGGATAGTGAACATCTATTAATACTGAATGCAGTGGAGGGATATTTTAAGTGTATTATCGTGCGAGTGGGGGAGTCATGGCATGTGACGTCATCCTAATGGACCATTAACAGAGCATACAGTTCAAAGGGTTCTGTCGGCTGTGCGTTTGATGCAACTCGTGTAAATGGATTCAGTAATTTAATATGTTGCAGGATATTGGTGTGTGACTTATAAAATAAATGTTTCATATTAGTTTTATATTTCTAGATCTCTTAACAAAACCCTGAGGCATCGTCCTAAAAAAAAGAGAATGCGCGATCATCGTAGGTTCGCGCGAATTTTACTCGTACGAACGCGCGATTAAACATATTGAACTCGAATAGGTGTCCTAACTGACAATCGCACGAATTTAACAAAGCACTTTGCGTCCCACGTTGCTTTTTTTTTTCATTTTCATCTTAACCCACACAATAAGCCCACTGCCGTAGTCCACGGTCGCTCGCTCGCTCGAGTCGTCAATTCGCGCGATGGTAGGCCACCCAGTTTTTGACATCGCGCGAACTCACGATGGTCGCATCGCTTACTCGCGCAATGATCGCCCATTCGCGTTCTATTATATTACAATTTAAAATTCAGTTTTTTAATTTAAGTTGCATAACCAATGCCGTATAACTAATGCAAAATTCCTATTATTACGAAAATCCATTATAAAAACTTTCCTGTGACATTAGTCGCGATCGCAATTTCTAAAAACATTATCCACGAATTGGATAGTAACCAAAAAAAAGTTCATTGTTATTACGTCATTATGCAAATACATGCCATAAAATCACACATTCCAATTTGCCGAACTATTATATAAAATCGGTGGGTTATTCTCGTCGAATTTTACGGTCGTGAATATTGTTCGTTGATTTTATTGAAAATCGGGTTCGTTCGATGAAAGCTGGTCACGTGTAGGTAAAATGTAGCTGAACCAATTGTCACCGAAAGCCAATCAGCGAGTGATTACGATTCCTGAATAATGAACCAATATGGTTAACGTGTTACACGCTGTCGCGCGTGCAATTCAAAAGTTAAGTTTTTTTTTAATTTTTGTTTGTTTACTATTTAATATATGTATTGCAAAATGTTAAATGTAAGCATTAAACCAAAAACCCTCCTTTGTTGGTTCCTCTGCAGTCGGGTAAAAAGTAAAACATATGACATGTATAATAAGCAAGTTTAAAAAAACCGTTCCGTACTATGTTCAAGCATAAACTCGTTGTTAGTTTCTATAAAACTATAAATAGTGTAAAATACTATTTAAGAACTCTTTTATATTTAAAAATCCATTTAATGCGCAGCCAACACGCGTTAAGCAGGTCTAGTTATAAATTGCGCGTTACTTTGTTACTAACTTGCAAGCGATGCGCCGACAATTGCTTTAATGTAGTCGCAATGTTCCTTTGTTAAGCGTTTAAAACAAATTATCTTATCCAATGCTTTGTTTTTACGCGAAATTAAAACCACATGTTCGGGTCAGAAACTTTTGAACAAACGTTTGAATAATCATGTAAAGAAAATTCGTGTTTTTTAGTTTTTTTATTTACTTTGAACATGGTTATACAATAAAGGTTCACAATAACAAAATCAAGTAACATAAAATTACTAGTTACATTACATGACTATGTTCAAAATAAAAGTTGAGGAAAATCAGGACAATGTTTTTTATCAAAACCGGACATGAAAGCAGGAAAATATATAGTAGCTGTTTTCATATCCTTAAGGAAATTTAGAATGTGGATCATTGGGCAGAAAAAAATACACAACTTCAAAGTACAAAAAAAAATCAGATCAAATACCAAAAAGAAAAAAAAGTTACAAATATATTATAAGTCTTAAGAACAACAATCTAACTTCGCTGATTGTACTAAATCTGACGACGCGACGGTTCATTTTAAATCAAAAACTCATCATTCATCATTCAGCCAATCATAGTCCACTGCTGGACATAGGCCTCTCCCAATTTGCGCCACAATACCCGGTCCTCCGCCCTCCGCATCCAGTCCTCCATCAAAAACTCAGTTCAAATAAATTCGCATCAAAATAAATTTTATTTTCACGAAAGAATCTTATTTTTACTCTAGAAGGTTTCGGACGTTAAATTATACTGCGCTAATTTTAGTTGGTCCGTTCATTTAAACGAGGTAAATGGGACAGAAACGAGAAAACGAGGGTTCTAATCGAAATTTTGAGAGTTAAAGTACCTCGGAGACAGTTTTGAGGATTACCGGACTGTTGCAGTAGCTTCACTTATTGGCAGCGTTATATGCCAGCGATTGATTAATGTTCATTGCGTTGCAGACCGTGGATATTGAGATTGTTGATACGTTGAAACTTCAACTATCATTGTAGAATTGTGATGGGATTTTAAATATTAAGTTTAAAGTTAAGTTTAAAGTCAATTACGTACAATTTGGAATGATTCACAGACTCAAATGATATGATATTATATATTTATGTTAATAATCTATCAGTAGTGGTTTTGAACGGGAAATATATTGAGAAATGTATTGTCCGTTCAAAACCGATTTGATTTAAAACCATATTGATTTAATTAACAGGAAATGTGCTTTTTGAGTCGTTTAAACTGATCCTAAATATCCAATACAGTTACAAACCGTAAACCTAACTCAAATACCTCTACAAAATTAGTTTAAAAACAGGGCATTGCACGCATTAACGCACTATTCGAAATCAGGAACAGTTTGTGTTGAGTATAATTTTAGTTTATTTCCTAGAGGCGCCTGAACTAAAGATGACCATTCCCAGTTGGATGCCGCCCAACTGCAAGCAATTAGTGACGGTCCGACGGTCATGATAATGGTTGTCGTTCACTACAGAATACCCTTTTATTGGGAAAAGGTCGATTTTATCTCGTATGGAAATTTTTTTTGCTCTAATGAGGTTGCCTTATTATTTTCGGAGAATGGTTAATGTTGGGATGATGTTAATTTAAGCGACTTTTTCGAAATAAGACCCAGTCTAAATAAAAAATATTAAATGCACTAAATCATTTTTATTGTTTTAATATAATAGAATATGTTGTTAAAAAATATTGGTAAAAAGGTTGACTGGTAGAAATGGCCTTCTGGCATTAAGTCCGATTTTATACCATACACTGAATGAATTATTAAATAAATAAATACATTTTTTTAGTTTACTTACGTTTATTTATTTATATAAGATTTAATTTTAGTATAGTTGTAAGTGTTTGTTCTTGTATTAGATTTAAGTATTGAATTGTAAATAAATAAATGAAAACAAACATTTTGTCTATACTAGAACTTTCTGAGTGTTGTTAGAAATCCAACAATTCCGAAACATTATTTACATTTTAATGTTACTTTGATGCAGTTGGGTTTATTTATGGGATAACCAGGAAGTATTGCGAACATAGTTCACCATTAAAATGACTCTTAGCGGATTCAAATGGCTTTCTGAATGTTTACGTCTATCAATATTGTTGTTTAACAAAACTATTGATAAAAAGTTATTTAACAAAATTTATTTATTTCAAACTTTAATAAAAAAATTTAAAGTTACTGATCCTTTTTTGATACAAATCAGACGAATATTTTCTCTCTCTAATATACATGTATTAAATACATCACAAAATAGTTTTGCCTAGGTTTTTATGTTTTAATAATATCATATCGAGTACCTTATATACTAAAGTGATGTACGCCCAACAGTGAGGTTTACAACGTCATAGGCGATGACGTCAAAACAATATTATATAATGATACAAAATACACTACACCGAAAATTCTTCAGCTTTTTCAATATTAATTGAAAAAGCTGAAGAAGAAAATGAAGAAGAAAGAATGAATATCATGTTTGCGTTAATTTCACTGAAAGTAATCAGTGTCATAACCATCATTAGTCTTGTCACGAAGACCGCGGCAACCCTTACTTTAGCACTAGATCTGGCCCTGGCACTAATTTGTAACGACTCTTGTTACGCCCACACTAATTGCTTTCTTGTCTTCAATAATTAATTAAATACATTTACAACTTATGGTTTTGTTAATTTATTACTAAAATAAAAAAAGGGAAATTATAAGTCTAGCCACAAAATTATTTATTGGACACGTGATTAAACTTCTAATTTTATAACTAAGCAACGGGAAAATGACATAGCCTCTAATAAAATAATTCGTATCTATTACAACGCCCACTAAATATTCTATAGAAAGCGTCAGGTAAAGATCATCAATTATTGTAACTTTTCCTTCTTATTTATGCATTGACACCTAATTTACTAACTCGGCCTCGGATTTTACATCTCGTCACCATTTTACGTTTTACAGCTTCAACGCAATGTCTTCAAAAAAATATAATTCAAGCTTCTACAGAAAGCATAATTTATTATAACTTAGCATGTAAAATAATACATCATATTCTTTTATCGTGAAAATAGCCACTGCATGATTTGGCGCGAGTACGCGAGACGACAGCGACAGCGGCCCCGACTCCAAAAAATTGTTAAATTGTATTATAGGTTAATCGTAGTTTAGGTTAGGTTTATTCATATAACTTTTTAGTGCTTTTATCGATTTTTTGAAGTCGGTTTTTTTTTTGCAAGTAAAAAAAAATATTTTTATATTTTTAGTGACATATTTTAAATCTTAGATAATATGGGTAGGCCTTCAGCTGACACCCTTTCATCATCCTCATGATAATTTCCGTCAAACGAAATCCAGTGCCACGCATCTCACATCCAACGAATTCCCGCTACATTCACGAGGTCATCTTGGCTTCATCATCAGATCTGATAGTAGAATGGTTCTTATTGAACGCAAATGCTTCACTTGTAGAAAATACCAAAATCGCTGTACGTTTTCCTATAAAATTTGAAGAGTTCCCTCGATTTTGCCAAAATTCCATCATCAGATCCCGACTTGGTGACTGTGGGACCATTTGGGAAGTATACCCTTCCCAACAAAGAAAAAATATTTTAAATCGGTTGGAAAGAAAGCAACGGAGCTATGCACGAAAAAACATAAAAAAAACATACAAACATCCGAATTGAGAACCTCCTCCTTTTTTTAAAGTCGGTTAAAAATAAAGTCTTTTATTTTGTCTCTCCTCAATAGCTTCTGATAATATTAGTGGCCAATATACCGACTATTTGATGACATTTTTAGCAAAATTTTGACGATCAATTAATATGGGATGAGTTACATTTTAAACGTACTGGGTTAAAAAGTTAGAAGCTAAATAAATATATTTTTTGATGTCATTTAATAGTATTTTAGAAGTTTACTGTTAGAATGCATGCTACAAATTTAGATGCTAAAAAATAATCATTATGCTGAGTTGTATTTAGAGTCGTTTACATAGAAGATAACTAGTGGCTAAGATAGTATTATTTAGATGCTCGTTAATTGTGGCTGACTTAGTAATTTAGAAGGCAACATGCATTTTTGGGGGCGAATAATGATATTAAAAAGAAGCCTGTTTAAATAGCACCCATAAAAAAATAGTTAAAAGTACTCGTTATATTCTATTAACGGAACTAGTTTATCCTTGCAACGTGTAAACAAAATTGCAAGGCCAAAATCTCTTAGTTATCTCTGCAAAGTTTGATACTAATGAGCTTAGTAGTTTCGTAAATTAGACAAACATTCTTTACAATTTTATGTTGGTATTTTTACGCAAGTTTTTTTTTAACACACGTAACCTACAATAAGTTACAACAAATAACATCACTGTCATTTCAAAGTAAATGTAGGCTTAGGCGTCAGACTGAGTTAGATCACGTCGGATAGGTAACAATTGAAGTGACGTTTACTTCTGAAAATAGGGCAAAACAAATGTATTTATCGGAAAACTGCGGTAACAAAAAGAATCTAGATAAACAAAAATATTTTGTGGACTTTTATCAGAAGCACTTGTTTCCGAAATGGTTTTCACTACGAACACTTTGACTTTAAAATGAACTTTTGTTTTTATTCTCAATTTTTCATTTCCAATATTTGCAGCCAGTATTACTCAAAAATGTAAGTATTGCTTCAAGTTTTAATTGGAACTCGTATTTGTTGCTTCATTTGTTTTTCCATCCGTTTTTCTCTCATTCATAAGTCAAGCAAGAAAATTTTGCTAATTAAAACACTTATTTCTTGTTCCAAGCTGTAGGGTTGACGTAATAGTGTTAAATTTGTGGCTTGGCATACATCTGCGTCGCAACAG
Organism: Autographa pulchrina; assembly: GCA_905475315.1. Classification (NCBI taxonomy): domain Eukaryota; kingdom Metazoa; phylum Arthropoda; class Insecta; order Lepidoptera; family Noctuidae; genus Autographa; species Autographa pulchrina. The sequence goes on along the minus strand of FR997771.1, from coordinate 10,507,964 downwards.
TTTGCGTCTTACGAGGGACTTTACGCTATCTATTGCAGTTTCCGGACCGTTACACACGTTTTTAATTTATTGTTTAAGTAGCTGTTACCGCGACTTTGTCTGATGGCCTGAATATTCAGTATAAATGAGATGGTAATAAAAGTATGACTCTTTCATACTTTTATTACCATCTCGTGTCTAAATTGTCCTTATGGTTTTAGTTTATGTACGTTAAGTAGAAGACCAGTCAGTGTTTTTCCAACATTTTTTTATAAAAACGTCTACAAAGTAAATTCAGTCCAATTTTTCTTAAGCTAAAAGGATTCAATACCAGGAAATGCGCTCATGGGGCAAGATACTGAAAAAGCTTTTAGGATTAACGAATTGAGGGATATAGACTGGTCACATTACTTGAGGGTGGACTACCTCGCATTTGAGGTAGCTCGGAGTTTCTAAAGGCGACTTAGCTTGTAAGCAGAACATACGGTAGCACATATAAGATGAGAATAGCAAAAATGCGGAGAGGTTTTAGACGGTCCATCAGAATTATATAATAATTTATTTAATCAAAATTATTTTAATTAAATTCTACAGAATTATGCAGGTATAATACGAAATCGGTTTTAATATAATTAAATTACTCATTCATTTTAGGAATTAGTCGTCTAAAATTACAGTTCTCATCACATTTCCGGGAAGGTCGGTACAATGTTCGGTCCTTTATACTACTTAACCAGGTATGGAAGGGTTAACCGACGCGGTGTCCCTTCTTTGTTTGAAAAAGGTAATGTTTTTTAATTAACTTGATGTTAATTCAATTCAACTCACGTTGATCCCTTTATCCTTTTATTTTACGTTTTCAATCTATTCCACACATATGTATATAAGTATGTATATAGATATAAGGTAGGTGCTATGTACTTGTGTAATTCAATTTGTGTAGAATTCAGTACTTTTTCTTGCCCTCGTCCCTAGATGACATTGATCATTAGATACGACAGATCCGATTTCGTACTGATATAAGGAGGCGAGGATTTCGCAAACGACATTCGAATCTCGTTCTATTCAGAATTAGCTTTCACATGTCTATGTACTTCTCTCATTGAATTTCAGCTGTCAAACGAGTGACAGGACAGATTTACTTTTGGGTAACGACGAGATACAATAAAAGGAACGTTGTACATTAATCGAGTTCCTTTCTTACATTGACAAACGATTAATAAGAGAATAAATAAATTATTTTTTCTTTTTGAAATGGAAAATCTAGATTTCAAAAATTGGTATCTGAAATCGTCAACCCGCAAATGAGCACGCGTGGTGATCAATGCTCGTGCCTTCTCTATGTGGGAGGAGGCCTGTGCCCAGCAGTGGGACGTTTATAGGCCATTATTTTACAATGGAAAATGTCTATATTGCATGTATTTGTGGTATACTTTTAGTATCTAACCTTCGTGCAAAAATACAGTTTAAATGGTTGCTAAAATGGAAGGTGCGACAGTAATTCCATCACGTTAATGTGAGATCAGACAAACATTTTTATAACGATGAGTAATTAGCAAGGTTCGCATGTCGCGCGACCTTCATTACAGAAGGGTGAGGCTTCAAGGTCCTGAGGTCTATTTTATTAGAGTTGACGATTTTTAAGGCACTGTTAGTAAATCTGTTTGTTAGTTATTAGCACGTAGGTTAACATTAAATTTCTTTAAGGATATATATTACCTTAAAGGATTACAGTAAAAATTAAAATTTAGATTAAAGTAAAAAAGTAAAAATTTAAAGGCATTTTTCAAGAATGCTTTTGTTTGTAAAAAATGAAAGTCTACTGCTTTTTATTTGATTTAATTTTTTGTGTAGTTAATTATTTTACTTAAGATTAAAGAAGTAGAATTATTTCTTAAAGATCAGTACAGGTACAGGTGCTAGAATTTACATATTTATTTAACACTAGCTGTGCCTGCGACTTCGTTCGCGTGGATGACGAAACTTATCAATGAGTTTTTAACCGCAAAATTAAGTTTTTTTTTATTGTTTATACTTTTCCGGGATAAAAACTACCCAGTGTGGTGCCCAGGATAATAAAGAATAATTATACCAAGTTTCATCGTAATCGAACCGGTAGTTTTTGCGTGATACCTGAACAAACAGACAGACAATTTTTTTTTCACACTTTTGGGTTCGGTGTCGGTCTAGTAACACCCCCCGCCATTTATTTTTTTGATATTTTTAATGTACAGAATTTTCATTTCTACAGATTTATTATAAGTATATATTATGATTGTCATGCAAAAAGTGAAACTAAGTAGTCAATTTTAAAAAGTGTTTTTTTTACTACTAAAACTGTAATAAGCTTTTTTCTTTTTTTTAATTTTTAATCCAACAATTCAATGCAGTTTTCAATATACAAATTGATAAGTTATTATTATCGGGTCGTACCCGTGTCGTCTACTATAAATGAAAGACCGTGAATTCATCTAATAGTGTCATGTTACCATGCCATTACTCACTGCAAACATTTTCACTAGAACGTTGAAAATATGAAGCGAGTCATTTATTTCATGTTATTTGCGCGACAAGAGACAGTGAAATTATGATGTTAAATTAAATTAAATTATTATATAAGTAAATAAGTTTTTCGTCTACTTTTGTTTTAGCACTGCTTTAGAACTTTATAAAGATCAAAAAATGTAGCGAGTTTTGTACTCTATTTTTTTTAATAGTGTAAATGGTAGTAATTTAATTAATATCCTGGAACTATAAAATAAATTTAAAATGTCACCGCTTTGTCAATAAATAAGTTTAGCTTCAAAATTTCGGTAGTGGGCAGATTATCCAGTCCAGTTTTATCAACGTACTTTTTTTTAATATCTTTAAAATTTTATAAATAGTTGTAGGGCACCCACAGCTAGCTTTTGAATTAAGTACAGTTCGTTAAAGTGACACTCGCGGTGGAAGTTAGTTTTATTGTGACAAGCGTTTGCTTTCCCAAAGTTTTTAACTGTCGAGATTAAGTTTATAGACGAAGTATAACTTTCTAGGTTAAAAATGAGCTTTCGAAGTTGATTTATATGTTTTTGAGAAGTTAAGTTTAAGAGTAGCAGGTAAAAAAACCATAATTAACATTATTTTCATACAACTTCAAAATAGTGCTGATCATTCGTTTTATAAAAGGACACACCAGTGTAATATAGAACAAATCTTAAATGATATTAAGTTGACTTTTAGTTATGTTCAGTTCGGACTAAAATATAAATAATTAGTACACACTTACTTAAATCGTATAAACAAAGATCTTTTATGTCAATATATAACAAAAGAAAGCCTGCATTCTTGCTCAACCCTATAATGTAACTCAGTTTATTCTTCCAAAGCAAACATTTATAAAAACTAATCTAAGTTGCGGCCTTTTCGAGCAGTTTCTGAAGTAAAGAAGTTTGTAACACAAGTGTAGGGTTAGTACTAACACAAGAACTCTTGCTTCTTCGGGCTCGTCCATAAAACATGAGTGCACACTGGCTCAGTGTAGGCAGTGTGCACTGTGCAGTATAAAATCAGATTATCCGGCTGTTCAGATTCAAATGTGTCGGTGACTCAATATCTGTGGTATACTTCGACCTACACCTGCTAGAGTGCACAAAGTGTCTGGAAATTAGCACTTTGGAAGATCTGATGGTCGCCAATGACGCTGCAGTTAGTGTGGCCAAGTACTGGGCGCACTATTTAATATTATAAACAGTATTACTATCGAATCTAAAATAATAAGAATAAGACTTCAACATAAAGCATGACACCTATTGTAAATGTAATTGTAGGGTTGTGATATCGCCAGTAAAAGGTCTAAACTATGAACCTTATTTTTTTATCCTAGAGCTGGCGCCGATTTCTCATTTTTCCCGCTGCTTCTGTTTGTCTATCTGTCTCAACGCGATGAACTGAAAACGAATTTTCATGTAGTCTTCACTATTGGATAGAGTGATTCAAAAGAAAGGTTTGTGTATATTATTAATTCATGTTTTTGTCTCGGGGCAAAGCCAGGACGGGTAACTAGTTGTTATATAAAGTAGTCCCGTCTACAATTTCTATAGATTCGCTTTGAGATATCTGGCGTGTTAGTTCCGACTTATAGAATGGGAGACGTTTGCGATCAGAATGCAAACGAGACTCCATGAATAATTCAATAATCCTGCGAGCTTTTTGCAAGTCATCGATATTCATTCGATGTTGAGCGTACTCTTAAATATAGTTCTGTGAGCAATCACCGATGATCGCTAGATCTGGGGGTTTATTAAGGCAGACAGATAAGAACACTCATTGCTACTATTAAGGCTCTTATTAGACTCTGATTTAGAAGGCCTAATGGCAAAGTATTTGATTTCTTCGCAGTTAGGGAGATTGAATGTGATTACATTCCTAATTTCCGAAACGACGGATACTTACGCAGACTCTATTTAGGATAGTGTATCCGTAGCTTGTAACTAGTATTATAATATGTACCCTGCGTAGAAATAACAGCTGTCGATTAGTGTCGATGTGTATATTACATTATAACATAAATACTTTTTTCTCTCTTTCATAAATAAAACGATTCTGTTTTTTTCTTGTATTTTTTTAAATATATAAAAAATTCTTTTACGTAATATTATATTCTTTCCACGAACTTGAGAAGCGAAAGTTAATACTTTGCTCCATCTCAAGAATATTTGAATTGGAATTTAAATCGCGTCTGCTATAAAATTCTTCTATTCTAGTTGAGCGTTGTCAGATTTGGTTCGTCGTCAATTTGTTCGGCGTCTCACATGTGAGCTGTAGAGTCAGCAATACTATTTCAGCGATCTACTAGAAATAAAAGAAAAGTTTTTATGTTTTTTTATGCATATTTACGAGCAAGACTATGTATTCATACAGGGTGTTAAGAAAACCATGTCCGATCCGAAAAGGTGTTGTTAGGTATCGATATCTGACTACAAAAAAGTAAAAAAAATAATTATAACCTATAAAAAATGTTTTTTCTTAAATAGCTAGATAGAGAGTCCGCTTTGTCACAGGTGCTGTTAAATGATCAAACAAAAGGCCTCCAAAAATACCGACGTAAATAGATTTGTATTCTTTGTTTTATTCTCAAATTTAGGAAATTTTGCTGCAAAAAATGGTTATTTCAAAATTTATTATTTTTGTTACTATCACGAATATTCCAAATTTAATATTTTATTTGGGCATGTGATTGTGGCCCCTATATCACCCTTTCGGGTCGGACAGGGTTTACTTAACATCCTGTATAGCGTAATTGTAAAACAAATACATCGAAATTTATGTACATGATTAAGGAACTGTTTTAAATACTTTTTTGTAATCTGATTTACAATACCAATCTAGAAGTGAAGAGTGAACAATTAAAAACTGCTTAGTGTGACACATTTTTGCTCATTATTGTTTGTGGTTTTGATATAGGTAGGTAATCATGTAATATACAAAAATGTAGCGTGTTTAGTAGAAGCCGATATGAATAGATTTAAGAAAATTCAGGAGTGATTGATTGACCGCTATACATTGTATAATCAATCATCTTCATTGTTTATTCGGTGGTAAATAAACAAAATACTTTATTTTTACGAACCCACCCATTATATTAGTTAAGATCTACTATAGGAAGGTATAATAATATAATAATTATAAATTGAAAAAAAATATACGTTATGAGACTTACATTTCGAAATAAAAAGGACTTTTCTGCCTAACTTGGTAAGTATATTATATAGCTAACAAAGCTACCTCCCGTTGTTATGTTCTCACGCAACTTTTTCACACATCTTTATGTTATATTAATAATTTTATTTTAGAGGTATGGTCCACTATACTATAATTATGAATTGGAAAAATTTACACCTTAGCAAAATAGTGTCTCAAAATAAAAAAATACCAACTTATTTCTCCTGTTCATATGGTTTGTTTTGTTATTGTATGAAATATGCATTGCACATTATTGCAGCCTAATGCATGCTAACCGTACAATACCGGTGTATGGTGAATAGATAATAATTTAGGCACAGAAAGCTTTAGGTGCAGATCGTGCGGTTTTATTGAAAACTATTGCTTTGGTAACTTACGTATGTATTGTGAATATTTTGGCTATTTTGTTACTGTGGTGGTATTTTAACCTCTCGTCTGTCGCAATAAATAAGACAATAGAATTCAATTGTGTCTCGCGTAGATCTGCGTTTCCGACATACAACGGGTTAAGTGACGTTTAAATAGTTATGAATTTTATTGTTTCTTGTTCGATCACCGCACTGAGTAATTTTTTTTTTAACCTACAAATGGTTTTATTTTAACATCGCATCAAGGTGTTTTTGCAGTTTGGTTATAGTTGCGAGATACTAGGAAACTAAAGCTTCCAGGCGATTCTAAGTGTCTGTGAGTATTCTTATCTATGTGTATATGCTTCTATGATTTATAAGTATTGTTCCAGCTACTGTGGTCGTTTGCAGAAATTTTAACTGAAATATTCAACAACATTCGTGGATGAAAAAAAAAAAAAAAAAAACGACTGTACCTATTTTATAACCGAAATTCTTAGTTGAATGTAGAGAGCCTCGCCTTAAAATATCGATATTCAGTAAGTGCCTCCGAGAACTGAAAAGCAGGTTCTCAGAGGCCTGTTTAAAAAGACTGGAAACATTTTCAGCTAATGGACTACAAACCTTAACTTATGTGAATAAGAATAAGAATAAGAATAAGAAGTTTTTATTTGTATAGAATGTAGGTATTACAATAAGATGTTAACAAAAGTTCAAGAGTCCAAATTTTGTATGCCGAAAGGCAGAATGTACAAACATTCTGCCTTTCGGCATACAAAATTTATGGGTAGTCACCGGTACATACATAAGACATTACAGCTTGCCAGCGCAGAAAAAAAAATAAAATAATATGTTCTATATACTATCACAAATCATCATTCAAAAAATCGGATATAGAATAGTAACATTTTTGTAACAATAAGTCAGTTAGTCGTTTTTTGAATATTCTAAATGGTTGTTCTTTAATAACTTCAGGTAACTTATTGTATACCTTTGGCGCCATATACATAACGCTTTTCTTTAACAGTGTGGTGTTATAGCTACCTGTGTGCAATAAATTTTGATACTGAGATCTCATACAATTTGTCCTCTTTCGTATCTCACATAACAATGGAAACAGATGCAGGTTGCTTTTTACAAAAATGGCTAATTCTAGAATGTACAGACATGGGAAGGTTAGTAATTTATGTAATTTGAAAATAGGAACACAGCTGTCCGTAACCTGTAAGTTAAAAATTGACCTAACGCAGCGTTTTTGGGCTTTGAAAACGTTTTCTCTTTCACTACTATTACCCCAGAATATGATGCCAAACCTCAACGTTGAAACAACAAGGCCATGGTAAGCAACAATGACTGTATTGATATTGACTTTTTTAGATAGGTTGTATAACATGTAGGCGTAAGTACTTAACTTTTTACAAATAAATTCAGCTTGAGGTTTCCATGTTAATTGATTGTCAATTAATATTCCCAAAAATTTAGCTACCTTAACATTTTCAATCTTATGACCATCATAATTGACGTTTAAGTCTTTGGGATTAATTCGTTGGTAAAAATGCATGATATTAGTTTTTTGTATATTTATTTTTAAATTATTGTAATTAAGCCAATTAACTATAGATTTAAGAGTATTGTTAATATCATTTTCATAGTTTTCTTTACTTGTGCATTTAACTAGTGCTGTACTGTCGTCAGCAAACAATATGATTGGATGGTCTATTTGAAGTGGAAGGTCGTTGATATAAATTAAAAATAAAAGCGGACCGAGAACGCTTCCTTGAGGGACGCCATATTTGATGTTTCTATAAGATCTGAATTTTATTTCACGTTTTGTATTCAAACAAATATTAAAAATTTCAGTATATTGCATACGACCAGTTAGATAGGAGTTAATTAAATTTAATGCATTTCCTCGAATTCCGTAAGCTTGAAGTTTGTTTAATAGTGTCTCATGATCTACGTAGTCAAAGGCCTTTGTCATATCCGTGAAAATGGCGCATACTGGTGTTTTATTATCTACGTTCACCATTATAGTTTTTAATAAATCGAATATAGCCATATTGATGTTTTTATCTTTACGGAAACCTTTTTGTTCGTCACAAAGTAAGTTAAATTTTGTCAAAAAATTGTAAATTTGTTCATATACAATTTTTTCTATTACTTTAGAGAACACAGGAATAAGAGCAATGGGTCTGTAATTTGACATATTTTCTTTATTGTTTTTTTTTATGAAGAGGTTTCACAATTACTGTTTTGAGACTCTTAGGAAATACTCCTGAAGATATACTTGCATTAATAATATGACTTAAAGGACCAGAAATCACATTAGAAACGAATTTTATGACTTTAGTGGAAATGCCGTCGTAACCAAAGCTCTTTTTATTTTTCAGTGATCTTTGTGAAACAGGCGGTACTTTGTTTTACAAGAATGTAAGGAAATAGCAAGAATGCTAAATAGAAATCAAAGAGAAAATCGTGTCTAACAATAGGTAGACATAAATATTAAAAAAATTGGGACATGGTCGAACGTATTTCGACGAAATTTCCTGAACTTCGAGAGAGAAGTTAAGGGATATTTATTGATATAGTATTTCGTGTTCGTTCCATTTAGCTCCGTTGTACCAGGAGAACAGGTGTCAGCAGGGATTAACGAGCTTTACAAAGCCATAAAGACCTTGGATTCAATCATACTGATGCTGTTTGCACCGGGATAAGAGCCGAAACTAATCCACAATGAGATTAATATAAATCCTATACGAGTGGGAACTACGGACCGTTATTTTAGCACATAATATGCCGAAACGGAGTCCGGGATTAACTCTCGTGGATGTAAAGACGTTGGCAGTTATGTGGCCCGGGTACAAACATGCCTGTATAAAGGAGTCCATTCATTCCGTCCACTACACTGTAGCGTGTTTTAAGCCTGGAATTAAGTTTTTGAAAGTTCTGCAATACAGATTGTGTAACGAAATAGAAGTGAGAAGTACCCTATCCTCAACTACCTACATCTATACTTATAATAAATCTGTAAAAGTGAAAATTCTGTACATTGAAAATATCAAAAAAATAAATGGCGGGGGTGTTACTACACCGAACCCAAAAGTGTGAAAAAAAAAATTTATTGTCTGTCTGTCTGTCTGTTTGTTCAGGTATCACGCAAAAACTACCGGTTCGATTACGATGAAACTTGGTATAATTATTCTTTATTATCCTTGGCACCACACTAGGTAGTTTTTATCCCGGAAAAGTATAAATAATAAAAAACAAACTTAATTTTGCGGTTCAAAACAAACTCATTGATAAGTTTCGTCATCCACGCGAACGAAGTCGCAGTCACAGCTAGTTTATTAATATAAGGTTTGTTTACATTTTCCAACAAGAAACTGTTTCTGTTCTGGTTTCTGTAAGTTCTGTTGTTTTTCTGGATGTGTACTCAAAAAGCAAATCACAAACATTCTAGTCTTTTGCACAGCGTTTTCTCATTGTTGGACTTCACAAACATAAATGTGCGTACATCTCCTATTAAGGCATTGTTGCGCTAAAGTAGAAAGGTTTAATCCTCGACCGTCGTACTAAACTGTCTCATTTTTATTCGTATTGTAACGACGAACTCAAATTGTCCGGACTGATTCAGGGCCTATTTGTCAATGTAGCTTTTGTCATATGAAAAGGATATATTGCCGAACCGATTTTCCCTTGCTTCGCTTCAAAAATGCGCGGTCAGCTGTTTGGAGACAAATTGTATCCCTTTTAACAGTCTGCCGTATATTTGAAAATTGAAAGGGTCATATACGAGCTTTTGTTTGATGTTTGTTACATGACGTCACTCTTAAATTATTCAAGCGGTTTGTCGTAGATTAATGAAGTAAGAAGACGTGTTATAGATGATGAAACGTGAACTTTAAAATAAAAATTTGAAATGATTATATTATGATTTCATTCTATATGTTATAATAATCTATTGTAAAAGTATGTTATTATAAGTTATAATTATAAAACAATGTACAAATATTCGTATGCCTCTTACAGAGGCGGATGTGTTTAAGAACTATACTTGTTATGTTACCAACTTTTGTACCATATCCTTGGCGAATAAATATCTTCATCTTATCATTATCTTTGAAACAAATGTGTTATTTTCTAGGCTTTCAAAGATAATTAATTATTTTAAAACGTCACTCTGTTACTATCAAGTTCGAACAGGTGACAGGGAAACAATGGCGGGGTTAAATATTGGTAGAGCAATCAGTATTGGAAAGTTAGTGCAAACAGTTTTTGTAGCTCTCATTTATGTAAAAGTTTACAGTTTACATTAGTTCGTGTGTGTTAAATAATGTAGAAAAGTATGTTATATATCGGCCAGAGAATTTTCAATGGCTTTATCTATATACTAATATAATAAAGCTGAAGACTTTGTTTGTTTGTTTGTTTGAACGCGCAAATCTCAGGAACTACAGGTTCGAATTGAATTTAACAGAGATAATAACAGAAATAGACGCGGACGAAGTCGCAGTGAACAGCTAGTGTACTATTTAATTATAATTTATCAGTTGAAATAATGACTGCTTATTAGGTTGCTTTCCCGAAGATATATATTTTTTTATAGTATTAAAAATATGAGATTGTATGTGCCACATATATTTTATTGTCGTTTCATTTCACACTCCAAACTCATTAGCTGATATAACACTGTTCCTTATGTATGTATACGTTCAGTAACTTTTCAAAGCATTTACATAGTCGGTACTTTTCGATAAAAATGTAAATCACGTTTTACGATTCCATTGAATTTAGTTTAAAAAGTTTTCGAAACAGGAGTTTTGTCATGAATTTTTTACAGCACCAATTTCTTAAGAAAAGTATATTTTTATTCAAAGTTACTTTTGAAAATGGCTATTTACACTGGGACGGATATTTTTATTTCAAAAATGCGTTACACCACTCAATTACTTTCAATAGATTGAGTGCTAAGTTACTGCAAGTTACTGTAATTTAGTCGCTTAACATTGATAGTCGCCACTGTTTGTTGTGGTCGTTCAACGGCAAGTTGTAGTTTACTGTCGATTAACATTGGAAATTTACTCTGAGCTCGGAAACTTTCATTAAGTGAACGATTTAGTGTTTCGGTTCTGGACATTAGTATTAGCATAAAGAAGATGCTGACTAATATACTATTTGGCTATCAAAATCCTTGACCTTAAATGCCAAAGTTTTTCCACCATTCGGCCTTTGGACATGAAGAAAAATATAAAGGTGGATATAATAGTCTCATGAAAAGTTTTAAAATAATCTGAATCTGTTGGCAATGTACTATTAGTCAGCGCAGGGACAATATGGACCCAGCAGATGGCAGACAGAACCACAAAGTTTGAAGCCAATTAAAAACAAACTGAATTATATTATGTTCGAAAACAAAAGAATAAACTACATGATAAAGCATATTGCAGCAACATTTATCAAAGTACGGGTCAAACTAACCAGCGGTAATTAGCTATATAGGTGGTAATTTGTGACCTGCGGTAAATCTGTTCACAATGTAGGTACTATGGTCATTGCAGGTCACTAGCTGAAGCGCTGAATATAAAGCAAGCAAACAGTATAGACCCAGTATATGGCAGACTGACAAAGTTACGAAGTCAATTAAAAATAAACTGAATTATCTGATGTTGGAAAACAATATAATTAAATACATGTAAATTCAGATTGCAGTAAAATTTTAAAGTACGGGTGAAACTTACCATCGCTTATTTGCTATATAGGTGGTAATTTGTGACCTGCGGTAAATCTGTTCACAGTGTAGGTACTATGGCCAGTGCAGGTCACTAGCTGAAGCGCTGAATATAAAGCAAGCGAACAATATAGACCCAGCAGATGGCAGACAGAACCGCAGACCGCAACCAAAATCTGCTATATGTTAACAGTTTAAAAGCCTATTGATAAGCATAAAGTAGCGGTCGAAACTTAATTTGAGGTTTTATGTCCATAACGCAACTTTAAAACACGTATTTTTTAATTAAGTACTGAGTTTTGCGTCATGTAAAAATTTGGTACGCGGATATACACTCGAGAGCAATGAATCCGGGTCACTTAAAGAATGTTAAAAATCTCGGAAACTAAAAATGATAGGTTAATGCAATAAATTGTATTTAATAGACAATGTAATACTCCTTAAATGAAAGTAAAAAAAATATGAGTCACCATACATTTTATTAACACAAAATTACATAAAGAAAAAAACTGCTGATCTCTCCTTAAAACAAAAATAGGAAACATGAAATTTTTGAACTTTATTACGATTTTCTTGAATTTTAATACTTCGTATTGCCTCCTCGTGCTTCCATTACTGCGTTTACGCGGTTTGGCATGCTGTACACCAAGTTCCTTATACGATTTTGGGGAATATTCTCCCATTCCTCTGTGAGAGCAATTTTGAGCTCACGAAGCGTGATTGGGGGAGGGTTTCGTTGTTTTACGCATCTGCCTAGCTCGTCCCAAGCATGCTCGATCGGGTTGATATCCGGGCTGCGCGCTGGCCACTCCATACGAGTAATGTTCATCTCTTGAAGGTAGTCATTCACAATCCTACCTGTATGAGGTCGGGCATTGTCATGCATAAATATAGCATCCTCACCTAAATTGACCATAAATGGACCAACGTGATCATTGAGGATTTCTTCCACATATCTTTCGCTAGTTAAAGAGCCGTTTTCTATGATCACCAGCTCTGTGCGACTTTCAGAAGAAATTCCGGCCCACACAAGTACAGACCCACCACCGTAGGCTACTTTTTCTTCGATGCATGCTTGCTTGAATCTTTCCCCTGGTCTTCGATACACTCTCTGTCTTCCATCGTGCTTGTAGAGCATAAATTTTGATTCGTCGGAGAACATAAAAGTAGCCTACGGTGGTGGGTCTGTCCTTGTGTGGGCCGGAATTTCTTCTGAAAGTCGCACAGAGCTGGTGATCATAGAAAACGGCTCTTTAACTAGCGAAAGATATGTGGAAGAAATCCTCAATGATCACGTTGGTCCATTTATGGTCAATTTAGGTGAGGATGCTATATTTATGCATGACAATGCCCGACCTCATACAGGTAGGATTGTGAATGACTACCTTCAAGAGATGAACATTACTCGTATGGAGTGGCCAGCGTGCAGCCCGGATATCAACCCGATCGAGCATGCTTGGGACGAGCTAGGCAGATGCGTAAAACAACGAAACCCTCCCCCAATCACGCTTCGTGAGCTCAAAATTGCTCTCACAGAGGAATGGGAGAATATTCCCCAAAATCGTATAAGGAACTTGGTGTACAGCATGCCAAACCGCGTAAACGCAGTAATGGAAGCACGAGGAGGCAATACGAAGTATTAAAATTCAAGAAAATCGTAATAAAGTTCAAAAATTTCATGTTTCCTATTTTTGTTTTAAGGAGAGATCAGCAGTTTTTTTCTTTATGTAATTTTGTGTTAATAAAATGTATGGTGACTCATATTTTTTTTACTTTCATTTAAGGAGTATTACATTGTCTATTAAATACAATTTATTGCATTAACCTATCATTTTTAGTTTCCGAGATTTTTAACATTCTTTAAGTGACCCGGATTCATTGCTCTCGAGTGTATTTAATATAAACGTGTCTTATTTTAGTTTAATCTATATTCAGGATTGGAGACAACAACCTAAGCACCAAAACAGAGAGGATGCTCAAAGCAATGTAATAAAAGTGTTTTGGGACTTAAATTATCGATAAAACATTTGTAAGTATGTAAGCCTACCTTTTGTTTAATTACATAAATAAAAAATACATTCAAATAAAATTTATTTTAAGGAAATAAAATATTTCAGGTACACAATTCCCAAAATTGTGATGACTCAGGGGAAATCAAAATAATGTGCGACGGCGTCCCAAGCAATCGCTAATGTTCATCAGTCTCTATCTCATTTATCTTAGTTGAGACAACACAATATATCATTTGGACAAAGCCATCTTATATTTTAAGAGATTAAATTTGCGTTATACGCAGTAAATGTGTTCACTTTATTACGCGCTACTTATATTAGGACTGTGAAACATTACAATTGTGAGTTTGGAATAACGTAATGTTCAACATAATCAGGTCATAACCAGTTATTATATATATTTGTAAATATGTGTATACATGCAGAGGAAGACCAAAAAGAGATGGATGGACTGTGTGAAAGATGATATGAGAAAGTAAGGAGTGAATGCTCAGATGACGAGTTGTAGAGATGAAGCTGAAAACGCATTGCACCGACCGCGATGTATAATTCCATATGATCATTATTTCATTTGCTGCTACATAATAAAAAACGCGGTAAAATAAAAAGTCAAGCTCTTAAAACTAATTAATCTCTTAAAACATTTAATTGATATTGGTAGACTCTATCATAGCAAGAAAACAATAACGCTGCCAATAGATTCTCAACAATTTTCTTCGAAATTTTTCACAATATTTCTACCGATGCAAACTCAAGTGCTTTTTTAATTTCCCTAGAGACTTGTAGCGATTATTCTGTAAATATATAAGTATTACTCATCTAGTTCCATTTTCATAAGCCTATATTGAAACAAAATTAACACGAGTTAAAACTGTGAATACATTTTAATAACCTGACGAATATTTGATTGAAATGTGTTGTTCTATGAAAATCGTGACGTAAATTATAAATTAAATTGAATATTTATTTATATAATTGATACGTTCATATTATTATGATCGTTTTTAATTTATCAACTCGTGTTATTTTGTAAAGGCTAAACGTCCAACGTATTTCATTGCAGATCAAAATAGTAATATATTTTTTATCGGAGTATTTTAATCATAGTTTTAATTTTACACCCTCAAATTTGTTGATCGGAATTTCGTTATTTTGATAACATTACGAGACGTTAATAAGATAATTTCTGGAACTAAATATTGTATGACGATGATATTATTACTTTGATATGAGTATGTAATATACTCGTATCATAGTACATAACCGTTTCTAATAAAACGAAATACCTCGACGAAGCGACTGAAATCTTAAGCTCATGTTTTCATTAGCAATGAACTCTAAGAGGCATTTAACTACTTCCAAGAGACGATCTAGCTCAATAACTTTAAGGTAAAGAGTTAATAAAAGCTAATGCTAGCAGTTACTCAAAATTGGTAAGTAACACAATTTTCCTATTTAAAGAATAAGAAAATTTTGTTGTTGTTTAAAAAAAACTTATTCCGTATATAAGAAATGTTGTTAGTTGATGATGGCCCAGAATTAGAGAATCAGGTAAATATTATTAGAACAAAATTTAGGTATTAATCTATAGTTTTCTTTGTAGTTCATACATAATTACTCAATTTAAATAAAGTCTTTAGAACCCCGCCTCAAATTAGTTTACTCTTTAAGGTCGAATTCACAAATGAGTAAACTCAATAACATGAAAACCGCAGAGAGAACACACGTAATTTTCAGAACTCAATGTGTTGTCTCAAACTCAAACAAACAGGACAAAACAATTAAGTTTGCAGTCAACTTGTTTGTTACGACATAACAAACAAACTTCTTTAAATTGCTCATGCCATGCGCTTTTTGAACTGTGAAGACTGACAGGAAATTAAATTTGTTCATTCGTAAAGATCTTATTAAAAGCAATGATTTGTTTTCGTCGACTGTTATTGAAATAAATAGGAATAATTAACTGGAATTTGCCTGCTGCTCCACCTGCTTAGGTGTCGGTGAAATTATAGAAATAGGGTGTAATTTCTAATACTTTTTTGCATCCAAGCTTACCAAGTTTATTAAAATCGGTACAGCGGTTTAAGTTCCAGTTTTTTTTCACCATGAAAGCGTAACAAGCAGTCGGCAAGACTATAGATACTCGTAGACTTATTTTTGCGTTTATCATATTAGTATAAATATATGAATATCATTTAAGACGGACTCAAAACATGAAAACCAAGAAAATGAAAGGTTGTCATATAAGGCTGTAGAGAAAAGGGTCGGAGTTATAAATTTAACACTGCAACGGTTCCACAAACTTTATTTTGCCGTCGGCAAAGTGAGCGACTATAACTAGTTCAGTTATTTCGTCTTCGCAGCTAGTTATCATTTCGCAGTTGTGCTACTGTAAAATTATGTTTGCAAAACTTTAATATGACATGCGAAGAGCTTACTAAAATCACTCCGTGGGTATATTGATAAAATATGACATGGTATGTAATAAAATAGAGACATAAAAGATTTGGGTCTTTCGGTAACTTGATGACGACGTTATAAAGATTTTTAGGAAGTTACTGGGATTGGATAAGGTTCCCTATATGAAGAGTTTATAAGGATATAAAGAGAAAATTTTAATGTCGATAAAAATTTGGTATGGAGAGACTTCATGATCTTAGTTAATAATTAAGATTTTTGGGAGGTTTTTAACGTAAATTAAGGAAATCGTATCTCATTCCCCCGGTGTTAGTGAATGAATAATTCAGACTTTCATCATCGTATTCTAAAAAATCTTCTAACATTTCATCGGGAAATTAATACTTGAAAAGTGTCGAATTGGATTTATTGGTTATATGAATTTTAAACATTTTACAAATTGACAAACTTTATCCCGATTTGAAATTGAAATTTCAAAGTATTGTTTACCAACTTGAGTTTTTGTGAGATATTTTTTTGAAATTATTCTATTAATGTGAATAATATTAACCTATTTAGTTTAACAAAAGTGTATTGAACAGAACTGTAATAAAAAAGCGTTATCATTCTGGTATAAAAATAGAAGCATACAATTTTTCGGCCCACTACTTTTCTATATTCCGATACTCCATTTAATAAAAGAGTCAGTAACTTGTGGGTAATCGATAGCCAATTACGGGGATACGTATAGTCAGTCCATGTATTGGGATTCCGCGATCGCTACAAATCCCGGGGCAATACTGTTAAATTGGACTCGGCTCCCTAGTTGACAGTCAAGACATTCGACAAACTGCACTGGCTGGCGGTACAAAAAGCTAGTCACATTTTTTTAGTTTTTTATACAATAACATTATTTTTTTTCTATTCAATATTTGAAATTAGGTTCAAGGGAAAATTATAGAGCGCGAGATCGCTAAAAGCCTATTGCACCACGTTTAAGCACATTTTTAGCTGAATGTGGTACATTCGTATACTGATTTAACTAATTTTCCGTGCAAAGACACGTTTATGCGAAAACATCGGTGGTTTCGATATTCTTAGAGTAATTTTAGGGTTTGAGATAGATTTATTTGTCTTATAAGCGGCATGCTCTGTTTTGATATAATTTTTAATTCAAACCTAGTTCATACTAGTGCTCACGGTTCACAACCTCTGTACACACGCACTCTGTAGTCTCTTATCTATCCACTAAGCTAGCCAGATACATTTGCTTTTTTGTACAATGACGTTCCTTTGTTTCCATTCGATATTTGAAATAACTTCTTCAAAGTTTATTACTTTAGGTTAATAGATTGTTGTTAGATTTAGTTTTCCAGGTCAATGGAAAAAGTTTAGATAGATTTTAGTGTAGAACTCAATTTATACTAACTTTGAAATAACTGATTAACTATTCAGAATACTGTACCAAGTTTTATTCGTTTTGTCTTATTATAAATACTCCAGTATTTAATTGGGTAAGTTTATTCGAATGTACATTCAAAACTTCATTGAGACATCTATTTTTTGGTCTTATATATTTCATACTTGTAAAACCTTGCATCATTTGTCATGGTTAGTACTGGGTGGCGCAAAAGTAAAGACCCTATTTGGTTCAGCTATAACATTTTTTCTAAATTAGAAAACTAGATTTAGATTTTTTTAAATGTATATTTGTGCCATTAAATTTCGTACCATTAGGATTTAAAGATGATGTCTTTTAAATGGTGACCTCCAGAGTTGATACACATTTGAGCCCTATTTATGACATTTTGCATAACTTGCCGTAACACTTCCTGCGATATGTTCGTTATTTCTTGACGAATGTTTTCTTTTAGAGCTGCCAGAGTCTGTGGCTTGTTCACATACACCCGAGATTTCAAAAAACCCCAAAGAAAGAAGTCTGGACTGGTCAGATCGGGTGATCTTGCAGGCCAAGGCAAATCGCCAAAACGAGAGATAACTCGGCCTGGAAAAGCGTCCCTCACTAAGTCCATAGTGTCGCGCGCTGTGTGTGCCGTAGCGCCGTCTTGTTGAAACCAGATGTGCTCCAGCCCCAATTCGTCCAAACTGGGTATCAAAAACTCACGTAACATGGTTCTGTAGCGTTCTCCAGTGACAGTAATCGCATTGCCTCCAGCGTCTTCGAAAAAATAGGGTCCGATCACTCTGTCAACACAGATGCCACACCATACAGTAACTTTTAGTGGGTGTAGAGGTGTTTCTTGAATAATGCGCGGATTATCAGTGCCCCAGAACCGAGTATTCTGCTTATTGACATGCCCTGAGAGATGGAAATGCGCTTCGTCACTCATAACCAATTTTGAAGGAAAATCATCCTCTTCAAGGTTGAGGTTTATGACGCGCTGGCAGTAATCTAGACGAGCTCGGTGGTCAGCAGGCAGCAGCTGATGAGTCATTTGAGTTTTATACGGGAACATCTTTAAGTCTTTCACCAAAATACGCTGCAGGGTCCGTCTGGAAATGCCCAATTGCGTGGCACGTCGCCTCGTTGATGTTTCTGGACACTCTTCCACATCTTCGCGCACAGCATCGATATTTTCAGCTGAACGGCCTGTTCTTGGTCTCCCAGACTTAGGTCTATCCAATGTTGAGCCAGTTGCTTCAAGGCGTGTGGCAAAGCGTCGAATTGTGCGACCAATCGGTGCCGGACGGTGGGGAAATCGTCGACGAAATTCACGTTGTGTTCTTATCACTGATGAATTATTCCGTAAGAACATTGACACAATTATTCCACGTTCTTGGGGAGTAAAACGGTCCATGTTTATTTTCAGTGTATTTTACATTTGTTCACTACACAATTTTCAACAACAGAATGACAGAAAATGTCATATAAAAAAAAAAAAAGTATTTTCTTTAGTGCCAGTACTTTTGCGCCACCCAGTATAAATCATTTGAGTTTCGTTGGAATAGAGCGTATTTTGCTGTGTGTGTTATCTCGATAAATCTCTAAAATGTAGCAAATGGTACCGAAATGATTAATGTAATGTGTTAGGTAAGGATTTGAACAACTTTATTTAAATGCTTCATTTAGTATGATACTGAAAGTTTTCAAGGTCTAAAAGTTATATAGGCATGGAAATATTATTTTTTCTAATTGTTTAGTGCATCCATGTATGTCATAATTGACTTCAATGCTATTTCACATGGGGCCTATGAATAATTTATCTTTTGAATACTCTATAGTTTAAATAAAAAGGAATCATAATATTATTTGGACTCCATACCTTTTTGCGAACTTGTAAATGAAACAGGAAAAAGTTAACTCAAACAAAAACACCTACTTCTCTCAATAGAAATCGTTGTTCATACGGGTGTTGTTGAGCTTATTTATAGTTACTTTTCGGGAAAAACTCTATACAAAGCGGGAAAAGCCGATAACCCTAAGTAAATTTCAGGGCGGGTTAAAAACTCTTGTGAATAGCGCTTCTCATCGAACGCGTTTAGCATTCTTTCCGTGACGCCTCCTTCGATACAATACACTTAATTGAGTTCACAAAGTTACTTGTGTCGTCTTGTTCCTATGTGAACCCGCTAAGGACCTTCGACATTCCGAGAGAGAAATTTCGAGAATTTCCGTAAGATCACTTATGTTATAGACTACAGGTTGATAGATGCTTTGGTTAATCCATTGTTGTATTGTTTGATGATTCTGAGAAATGCCGTAACCTTTTCGGATGTTAGTGGCTAATTCACCGGTTTAAGCTTATATAACTTTCTAAAATATAGGTATCATTAAACACTACTTGCTGTAATTTCTGCTGTTCAAAACCAAAATTCGTCCCTCCACAACGCATATTGCGCGTAATCTCAAACTAAAAAAAACACATTTCAAATAAAAATAGAATACAATAGAAAAAGTTGTGAGAGTCGAAAAACGAGCTACCGGTCCAACTTCACAAACCACCTTTATATACACCGCTAAAAGTACAACTAAACGCTAAACAACGGTAACATACTAAACGTATTATATAAGTATAATTGTGTATACACGTTACCGCCAAAGCCCGGTACAGGTAAAACTAGTTAAGCCTCAGCTAACTAGTTTGACCGAAACGTATTACGATCGATTAGTTCACCGTCAACAATATCATTTTGTCTTCAGAATAATATTCTTATTTCTGTAACTTGCGTAGCCTAGGATAATCGAATTATGCGGTTATTGGGAAATATGTTTTGGGTGAATGTAGCATTTCCACAGATATAGATATCTGTGAGAATTTCTCCCATAGGTGCGGTATTATTTATCGCAGTACATTCCAATATTTTATTACTCTAACGACAAGTCCTTTTTTAGATAAAATGAAAGATTTCAACAGTTTATTGTAACTAACGATAGAACATCTGCTATTGTGTTATAATAATTAAAAAATATATTATTTAAGTACATTAAAATTTGATGCAAATTATATCTTTATACCTTATTCACAGCAACGCAACAAAGTTGGAAGACATTACGGTGACAATAATAACTATAAACTATCACGCTGCATGTTTATAGTAATATTATAGAACGGGGATTAGCGCGTACATGCTTAAATACCTAGACGCAAGCAGTCACTGCTTGCGACCACGGCCTGTGTAACCCGGTCGAAACGTCAAGCCCTAAAGGTATTTAAGCATGTACGCGCTAATCCCCGTTCTATAATATTATTACGGTTACAGTTTGTATAAATAAGGCATAGTTAATTAGGATCGAGAATTCGTGAGTACATGAGTTAAATATCTCGTTGAAAAGAAGTTTCCATTCTTGGAATGTATAGGACAGGAAAGGCAACATGCTCGTACGCCGGATAAATTCCACCTACTATAAATTCTTTCTCGTTTTGCGTTCATTTTAAAACAAGCGGCTTTTTTCTGCGTTTAGTTGAAAAGTAATCGAATTTATGGCTTCACACCTACGCCTTTTCATTCTGTTTCGAATTTCAAATGGAGGATTTTAATGTTTTTTTCGCGGATTTGAATGTCGATGAGTTTTTTAACATGGATTCAAAAAGCAGCGTTTTATTAATTAACTGCTTTTATTGTAACGTTTGTTATGTCAGAGATTTGTGAGATAAAGGAACGTTGTTATTTGATTTCCTAAGAGGACTGAGACGACAAGTTTTAAGTCTTTAACTTAAGACACTTAGATAATATATTAACAGAGCATTGTGCGTACTTCAAAGTTTATTCCAAGGAGCATCGAATTTATTTCTTATTTCATTCGTTTATAAAAATACTATAAGCCAAGTAAACAGTGCCCATAAACCATTGAAATATAAAGTTAAATATTCTAATACTTCCATAATTAAGTCAACGTTAAGTTTTAACTCCGGACAATCCTTTACCAACTCCCAGAAAATTCAGATCCATTGTAAAACAGGCCGCAACGAAGTTGTTTCTCAAATAATGCCGTCGAGTACTCAAGAATCTGTGTTTTAACAGCCGGCTTGGGCGCTAACTTGGCTCCCAACAAGCTTCCAACTAATAAAACAGCTCTGTTCGGATCTTTAAAATCCCAAAAACGGGACCTTTGAGGATTTTTATTGCAAACAATATATTTATATGGGCAGTTTCTAGGGCAATAAGGAGTTATCGTTTGTCGAGACTTGCGACCGTGGGATTCAGAATTTTGTTAGAAACTGTTATGTACTTGAGTGCCATTTGAATTTCAAGTGCTAGTTTGTTACCGATTTATCATCAAGTTATATTTTTGGGACTTACTCTCGTACGAAAAGACACACAAAATTTTAGAATTGAAAATAAATTTTAGAATAAAGTTTCTATGTAGACTCGATCTCATGGACTAATTGTAAATACCGTTATGTAGGGCAGAATTTCTCAAAGGATATTGTGATATAAGTATATATTTGTGAAAAGTAGATATGATTCTCATCTTATGATTAAGTTTATCCAAGATTTTTTGTTCTTATTTAAAAAGTAAGTAAGCACCAACTAAGAGAATAGAAAAACTAGAACTTTCTACTTAATTAAAGTATCTTGGCGAGCCCTCAGGGCAAGCGCTGAGTAAACCGACATTCTCTTCAATGGATCAGGCGATGCATGCTGCGGGATCTTGTTTTTATAAACATTTTTAAAAAGCATAATATCAAGTTATTTTATCTCCTGAGCCTTTTCCCACACTATGTTGGGGTCGGCTACCCGTCTTACCGGATTCAGCTGAATACTGTATTTTACATGGTTGTCAGAATTGACTTAACAACTGCCAAAGATCAAAGTATGACAGTCGGGACTAACGGCTTAACGTGCTATATTCAAATTATTCAAGTTATTTAATTTACTTAATTTATTATGCTCAAAATGAAGCTAGTTTTATTTTTCATTTATCATGTTTGACATACATATTGTGAGTAGGCATACATATTATAGTTAAATATAAGATTAAAGGTTTGGTGGCACGTTTAGATCACAATTGTGTATTAGGTACACAATAAAAAAATCTTATGTTTGATGATCTTTGTTTTAACTTTTATACATTAAACATAACAGACTTACGCATATGCATGTTACCAATTCAATATTCAGTCCATATTTTTTCACTGCATAGTTAAAATAACAGATTTCGAAACAAACATTTTAGAAATATTATCTGAATCTGCCTGCACCACTATGGTTTAACTTTTCACTCTAAAAGCAAACTGAAGTCAAAATCAAAATCAAAAATCAAAATATTTTTATTTCAAGTAGGCCTTTTTAAGCTCTTTTAAAACGTTAAATTACTGACTCTAGTTGCAGGTTTCAAAATGTCATTCCAATGGAGAAGAACCGGCAAGAAACTCCATTGGTTACTCTTTTGAAAAAAAGGTTAACATCAATGTTAAAAATACAATTATTTTAATAAATATACAAATATGCGACAACAACGTAAATAGCAAAATGCTTAGATGTCATCCAAAATGGAAGAAAAATGAAGTAGTACACGCAACTAAATTTACATTGCCGTCACATTACAAAGCTCGCGTATGCGAAAATAATAATAATAAAAATAAAAGACTAAATTAAGCAAATATGAAAAAATATCTAGTTAAATAGGTAAATAGCTTTACATACAATATATATGTAGTCCTACCTAAACCCTAACAGGAATGTCAAGGCATGTCAAAAGGTTTCTACGAATAGAGACCGTGGGGAAGCTAGTCGAGTAAGATACAACAACAAGATGAGGCAAATGAACTGACGGACCGCCAGGGAGGCCACATGTGCAGAAGGTCCTAGATCCACGCACTTTTATCCTCTACGTAGTCACTAATTTTATAATAGGCCTTTCCTATTAGTTTGGATTTCACGCATGTTTTAAACTTTTTGTTAGTTAAATGAATTAAACTATCTGGTAATTTATTATAAAAGCGAATAGAATTCCCTAGGAAGGATTTAGTATTTGTTTTAGTTAGTCTAAACCTTGGGACTACTAGTTTATTTTTACTTCTGGTGTTAATATTGTGATAATCACTGTTGACACTAAAACTATCTAAATGTTTACGAACGTACATTATATTTTCCATAATATAAAGCGATGGCAACGTGAGAATACCGATTTCTTTAAATTTATCTTTAAGTGATTCACGGGGGCCCATACAGTAAATGGCGCGAATTGCTCGTCTAACAATATAACTGCAATTTTCTGCATTCAAAACTTAAGACGGCTATTGGTGATTGGGCAGGCGTGAATACTAAAACAAATATACTATTTTACAAAACTAAAGCCTTAGTAAGCTTGATAAAGTATACTTTTTAAATTACATATAGAGTTTCGAGTTTGAATGCGCGAAAGTTCATATACTTTTGTGCATTCTCGGGATTGCCCGACTAATTTCAGACTCTAAAACCCCCTCAAACTCTCGAAAGCGTTAGTGATTAAACCACCTAGTAGAGATATCTTAAATAATAATTAAATGGCCATACGCATCTTATTATTTAAATATTTTGAGTATCCAGCAATATACAACTCCTATAGAATAAAGAATAGTTGCCTAGCTTAGTACGTATTAACCTTTTCCTTCTTGAGACTTCAAAGGGTCTCCAAATACTTTTATCTTTGTCAAAATCTCAAACTAGAATGTCTCTTTATCAAGAAAGTAGCCCTTAACATAATTTGTATGTGTCCAAAGTCTGTAACAACGACGATTGTCGTTTATCGGGCATATTTCCCAGAACTTCGAATGTTAAGAAAGTAAAAGAAATTATGCGGTAATTTCAGTTTTAGGCTGGAACAGGCCCGATAATATGGAAGTAATATTTCTCAAGTGGGTGCTTATGTAAAGTCATTAATAAATGTCGTTGGGAACAAAAAGCCGATATTCTAAGAAGGACTTATTCATTTTGGTCGAAATTTGGTACATTTTCGCTTTTTATAATGCAGCATTTCGCGAGAGTCATACCAATACTAATAATGCCATTAGGTTCCTATCCCTAATGGAAAACCCGAAACGAGTCACAAAAATTATTACAAATTAACAATTCTATTTATTTCATTTCTTAAAATAGATTTAATTCCTTTCACATGTACACTTTTATATTATTTCATACACTGCACCTAATTCTCTGTAAAACGTAGAAAATGCTCGTAAAACCTTTAACCAACAACTACAAACTGCAGTTATTTTTTAAATAAACTGCCTGCAGTGTTCTAAATAGGTTGCAAATTATTTTCCTGAGCTAAATAGAGAATTTTCGCAGCAAGTATTCGTTGGTATGATGGAATGAAAAGAGGTACTTGTTATGCACGCTTTTCCTGATTACCTTGAAATGAAAGAGTTCGTCTTCTTGCTTTTATTTCCTACGAGAGTTCCCTTACAGGCGCATCGGGGAAAATAATAAGTGGAAAACTGCTAGATGCTTGGCTCGTTATAATAACCTATAGATTGCAATATGTTTTAGTTAGTCTGGGTTTCATATTAATTACGTCATAATATGTTTTGTTGGGTTACAGGTCCAAGGTAGACTTATTACATACAGTAGGAAAGTACCATAATTCCTACTGTTTTATTGGATTTTAACTGAGTTTACTACAGGGCAATGGCCTCTATTAATTCCTTGATATTATTTACCTCCTTAACATATATATACAGTTTTTTTTTAACTGTAGTTAAATGATAAACGTCGTACTGATTAAAATAAACTGTAGCATATAATTAGAAGCTTCAACAGTCGACATCATCATTTAAGTTTCACTATAATCCTAAAAACATACAGAAGAGACGGGGCGCGGGCGCGACGGTTCTATACATTTTGTATAGAAGCGTATTATGTCCGCGCCCCGTCTGCGTCTTACGTCTCTTCTGTCTGGCCAGCGCCTAAGATAGGTTAATTTTCCGCTTTCAAGCTGAAAACGATACTCTTCAAAGGAGCTCCAAAGTCGGTAACAGACGTAAAATGCAACAATGTTTTAACTTAATCAGCGCTAGACTGCACTACAACGTACAACGCAGAGCTTAGTAACACTAGAACTTAGTTCCTTCTTGGAAATAGTCAGCGATTCTTACTAGGAGTCCGACAAGATATGCTGAGCCGAATAGTTTCGTGTCTTATGCGGTAGAAGTGTTTGACTATTTATTAGCAGATTAAGCTCATAGGAAGGAGAAGGGAATTGGGGAGACAGGTTTTTGCCGTGTAATACAAGAAGGCTTTCTTGTAAAACAAAAATAGTTGAGAAAGAAAATAGTAAGAAATAAGATAAAAGCCCTTTAAAAATTGACCGCACAAAAACTATTTAAAGCAACTTCTTTCGGAAAAATTAATATTAATGGCTGCTTTTGAAAGGTGCAAGATTTGGTCGTTACTTTAATCATATTAAGTAAATACAATAAAAAAAGTAATTCAAAATTGTCTTTCATTATTTTGAATGCATCACGTTCCTCTTTATAGAAATATAATTTGCCGTCTTCATAATACATTTTAAATGGTTATGGGTTGATTGAATAGGTCCTTTCAACGTCTGCGAGCTGCCAGTACCTACAGCTAGACAATCTCCTAAAGCTTTAATGGAGTACGCATTTAATTATACAGAAATAGAATTCCACTAAAAAGACTTTAAGTTAAATGATAAGATGTGAAATAAACTAAACTGAATTAAACTAAATTAAATTTAGTTTATTTAACATTATTCAGTATCTTATGCCACTACTCTAGAATAACATCGGGAACATAATTACTTTTTAAATGATCACTTATTATTTCGTGAAGGCTGTTTGTACCTGTTTAGGGTTCCGTACCCAAAGGGTAAAACGGGACCCTATTACTAAGACTCCGCTGTCTGTCTGTCCGTCTGTCTGTCTCAGGCTGTATCTCATAAACCGTGATAGCTAGAAAGCTGAAATTTTCACAAATGATGTATTTCCGTTGCCGTTATAACAACAAATACTAAAAACCACATAAAATGAATATTTAAGGGGGGCTCTCATACGACGGTGGTACGGAAACCTTCGTGCGCGAGTCCGACTCGCACTTGGCCAGTTTTTTATAAATACGTGGTATACTCATATCTAATGATCACTTATTATTTCGTGAAGATTGTTTGTACCTTTTTATCGGTCAATGTAACATAAAATTATACCCGTGTTTTATAAAATTAATCAATGTATAAATTACACACTGGCTACTTAGTAATTAAAACCTATATTTTACTAGTATGAATAGGACAATCTCTAAACGCGACATTTTCTTAAACCTTAGACAAACAAAACTTGCTACCATTGTCCTTACTTCTATAATTTTGTGTACTTAGGTTCCAGAACTCTGAAATTACAGTGAAGAGTTTTGTTGACTTTCAAAGATAAATATAACAAGCCCGGGCCTTATTAAGGAGTTCCAAGCAAGTAAGCACTATCCCTAGGTCTAATTTACAAACAGAAGTCTTTACAGTTTAATTATATTGAGTGGTACAGCATCTAAAGCGCTGTAAATTAAACCGACGCGACGCGACTCCGCTCTCAAACATTAATTACCGAAACATTGTCACGCTGATTTCAGCGCATGATAAATAAACCGCTTTAAAACCATCTACCTTAATTCTGGATGCAATTAAATTATGTTAATTACAGTTGAATGTTCTTTATAGGACTATAAATTTATGTTTTGATAGATGTGGGTTAATGTTTGGTTTAAATAAACAAAGAAGGGATTTATTTACGGTTGATAGCGTTTTGTTTTAAACTGGTTTATATTAACTTTGTTCTTTCATTGGTAATACCTGTCTTGAATTTGTGAGTTAAGAAACAATGGCGCCGTCTATTGATTGCGCTTTGACGTTCCGCTGAGTGAGTTTGAATAAGAACTCAATGCCGAATTACCTGTACTAAATGGAGCTGTATAAAAGACGAATTTCAATCTCTTTACAGCACTCAGAACAAAAAATGGACTAAACTCGTTTCTTTCATTTTATGTAGTTGCCTAACCTAAATACAATCTATGTATACATTTTTTCTAGCAAATGATTTGTAGATAATCTGACTTAAAAAAGTGTTGGACTGTTGCATTGTACCATAAAATTAAATAAAACAAATTGCTACTAAATACCTTACATGAATATTGATATATTCAGTTTTCTTTCAATAAGCTGACGCCTCAGTGGCTACCACTTATAGAGGTGAATGGGTAATATCGTGGCAACTTACCCTTAAGGGTAACTTTCCTCGTAAGAGGTTCACCAAAAACTTTTGTAAGATAGTCGCAAACATCCCTCCTCTCCATATAGATTTTGTAAACAATATACGAATTGCGTATAAAATGTAGAACATTCATATTGTAACTACTTATGATAACAGCAATAATAGGGTCCACTTTTCTCGATAAGCCTCTGAGTATAATAATCGCAAAATATCGTAATCCCGTACGTATTCTCAAAATTTGCCGAAGTAAAGATCTATATTTACAGTAACTATTCAGTTCATTTTACATCAATTTAATCCGGTTTCCACGAACACTATATTGTTCGTTCATCGAGGTTAAGGTACGTCGAGTTTTAGGTTTCAAGTTAGGTTACAAAAGCATTAAAGCAATTTATCGAACATTTATTAATTTTTCATTTATTTAATTATGGCACTTTATCGACTTATTCACTAATATATTTTTTAGGGGTAATGTAACAGTTAATTTGGTAACTTTATGAGTGCTATGAAAGTACAAGAACCCTATATACATAAATTGAGTTCCTGTTACGGTCATTCCAATCCGGTCACCCACTGCAGATAAGTTAGTTTTTTACCTCGATTAAGTATACAGGGTGTTAAGAAAACCCTGTCCGATCCGTGAAGGTGTTGTTAGGTATCGATATATGATTACAAAAATGTGAAAAAATATGGAAAAAAAATTATAACCTAAAAAAATGTTTTTTTTCTCAAAAGTCGAGATAGAGAGTCGGCGTCGTCACAGATGCTACCTAATTACCAAACAAAAGGCCCCCAAAAATACCGACGAAATTGGCGTTATAATTTTTGTTTTAATCTCAAATTTAGGGAATTTCGGGTCAAAAAATGGTTATTTCAAAATCCATTATTATTGTTTCTATCATGAATTTTCCAAATTTGATATTTTATTTGGGCATGTGATTGTGAACCCTATATCACCCTTTCGGGTCGGACAGGGTTTTCTTAACACCTTGTATACCCATCAAGTTTTCTAAACCAAGCTAGTTCTATTTTTATTTCCCACATGTGAAACTAGTTTGTTCACTGTGTTCTCGGTCGGTTTCCTTCTCAACTATACATGTTTCTATCCTTTTCCGTTCCTATCAATTATTGCACATTGGAGCGTTTACAGCTCGCCTAGTGATTACTCCGCCCATCGGTTCTTTTATACTCTTGCTTGTTACTTTTATAGTGGGCAATATGTTTATTCTTCTGTGTTCTTTCGCCTGTAAGATGGCTTCTTCAGAGTTTAATAAGGATTTATTTTTAAGGGTAGGTATTAAAATGAAGTTGCATGAGTTTCCTAATAGAAATACTTAAAAAAATACGTAATCTAAAAATGACGTATAAAACCTAAATTAATCTGCGGGAATCGAATTTGCAATACATCAATGCAATAAACATTTACTTATTATATATCACCCATCCAGTGCAAAATTACGATTCTCCACGATGTAAGTAAGTAGTTACCTGAAACAAAAAAACAAATACAAATTAAGTTCAGAAATTCTTTTAAAACATTTGTCTTCCGTCCTTGTGCGACAAATTAAGTAGTACAACGGTATCACCCATTAATTGAGTTGTCGGCTTTGTAATGTACTTTCCTGCCACATGAGTAAATAAATAAATAGGCTTCCTTCATTTTTGTTCGTGTAATTAATGCTACGTGTGCTGAATAAGCAGTTTGTTAGAGTTCAACAACTTGTTTGTGGCGGAATGTGAGGTAAGCCTGTGTGACATGGGTTGGAAATACCTACGTCATGGTTCTCCATTATAGGAACTTTAAGTAACACTTGTAGTAACATTAAACAATAATATAATTGCATGATATTTTTTGATCTTATAGTCTTCGATCTGAAGATGATGATATTCTATTGCCCTGAATCATATGTTCCATTTACTCATTGTATATCGGGCCAGTTGGAATAGCATCAATAAAATCTCCACGATATCCCAACTTGATTTTATTACGAGATCAATTTGGTCGTCAACAAAAACTTTTTACAAAGTAACCCTCTTTTATAGACGTTGTTTATTTTGAAAGGATGCCTCTCTATCCCAACGGTAATAAGATTTACAGGGAGTGGGGACTTTATTTAATTTTAAGTTCGACCTTCGCGAAGACGGCATGTAGAGACATTGACCCCTTTTTAAGTACAACGGAGTATTTACTTGACTCTTTGTGCTCTATGTCTGAGTTAGACTTCTTTAGTAAAATACTAGTGTATTTTGGGCATCTTATTATAGAACTAATCGAATAATAGATCTTCTCAGAAAATGATTACTTAAGTTAAATGTCAAACTAAGCTATTATTAGAACAAGCTCGTCAATAACAAAGGCGTAGGACACAATGATGGGCAACTTTGAGTACTTATAAAGTTCGTGTCTAAGTTTGCTCATATATGGTCAAAATATTCAGGTTCTATTCACCAAATGCCTATACATTTTGTAAGTAGTTATAACAATAACATTCCTAACAAATAAATTACAATACAATAATAAATAATACTTATTGCGTCTTGTTTTAAGTTTAGTACTGACTTCATGCCGTACAAATAAGGGCCCTCAAGGCGACACGCCCAAAATGGATTACAATTACGATTTGATATGCTTATGTAGCGTCCAATATCAAAGCAGATTTATATTCTGAATGAAAATATATTTAACATCGTTAGGGACTTTGGGCCATATCATTTTTCTGTTGTTTGTTGTTGTTGACAATTTCCTAATAATATTTTAGAGTGATCAGAACCATTGGACGCAAAAATGAAGAAAAACATATTTTATGGTATGTTTTTGTAATATGTCCACTTCCGGTTATCAAGGTGTCGCTAGCTCGGGGGTCCCAGGTTCAATCTAGGTGTTTATGGTACCTTCATTATCTCTGATTCTATAATACAAATTTTTGTTTATCGACTTACTTTGTGTTCAGAGCAGTGTATGTGATGTTGTAAACATCAATTAATTAATTTGACTACCTCCGTGGTGAGTGGTGTACGCACCGGTTTCAAGGTGTCGATAGCTCTGAGGTCCCGGGTTCGATCCCCGGACGGGTCAATGCAACTTTTCTACATTGCCTCCGGTCTGGGTGTTTGTGGTACCTTCGTTGTTTCTGAATTCCATAACACAAGTGCTTTAGCAACTTACTTTGGGTTCAGAGCATTGTATGTGATGTTGTCCGCATTTGTAAACATTTGTTTTATTTAATTAAAAAAAACTTTGTGTAAATACGAATCTTTAATACATTTTTTTACTTTACTCTTTTTAGTCGGAACGTAAAGGAAACTAATATTGTTACAACAGGTCTTCCTTTACTAGTCATATTTCTGAAGAGGCAGTGCACCGGCTGCATCTTGCATACAAGAAGGTTTAACGTAGACAATATCTTCACTTTAAGAGTTTCAACTTGAATATTACGTTGTATAAGATTAAAAAGGCAGTTTGGAAGCTTGCAAATATTATCTGTCTTCGTTCTGAAATAATTTCTTTGCCACATGATACATTATTTATTTCGATTTTAAGTTATTTTAATAATTCTTGTCTGGTTTCATAGCTCATAATTTAATTAATAGAGGATCCCACTAAATTTAACTCTAATGCTTCGGAATAAGGGTGTTGTCATTCATGTTATTAGCTTTATAGGTAACTGGTGTGCGGTCTATATCACTAA
This sequence comes from Autographa pulchrina, assembly GCA_905475315.1. NCBI lineage: Eukaryota > Metazoa > Arthropoda > Insecta > Lepidoptera > Noctuidae > Autographa > Autographa pulchrina. The sequence goes on along the minus strand of FR997771.1, from coordinate 10,476,422 downwards.
TTAATAAATAAACACATTGCGTGTGGTAATTCTGATCCTTTTGTAATAATGTTAACAGCATACAAAATTATTGCTCTACCGACTATTTGATTAATTCATGTTGATTTGTTGACCGAATACGGTTTAACTATGTTTGGTGTTATTGTGTTTTGATATTGATATAGATTCAGCTAGCCAGGCTCTACCATGGGTTTGCTTTTAACTAATATTTGGAATATATTTTAATAAAGATAATTGAAAAAAAAAGTCTTAAAAAGCAATTCTTGTGGAAAATCATTCCTCTAAGTTTGTTCTTGGATTTTTCTCTAATAAATAACAGTGTTTTAAATTTTTTTTACACTATTGAATTAATTTTACAAGTTTTTTTAAAGACCATGGAAGTCTTACAGCTAAATTCAATGATGATAAAAAACAGTATGATAAATCTGACAGCCATTCACATGTCTTCACGTCTAGATGTATCCCAGTCCTAGCTATATGCACACAATTAGATATATCTTCAAATAATTGAATGAAAAAATTCATTACAGTTATATCACATGAAATTGCTTTTAAACTAGGTCGATCCTGCTTCGTACCGTTCTAGGTAACAACGTTGAATTTAATCATACAACTGAGTTTCTAGGATACCTAATGGCATTTTACCTATGGGCCCTAGATAGGTACTATCGTAATAGGCTTCAAATAAATGGGTGGTGACGTAACGTGTGACGAGGTCGTTGAAATTTTATGGAATGTCATGTATGTCATTGTTATAAGACGTTAAAAGGTTTTATCTTAAAAGGCACATTCGCTTTTTAAAATAATCTTTAACAAAGTGGGTTACTACTTGAAGCGTTTAATAGATTACAGTTGTATACATGTTTCAGATATATATATAAGATAAACCATAATGTGTTACTAAAATTGTTTTATAGCAGACGAATAAACAGATTTGTATTCAATTAATAGTTTGGTTATTAGTGGATTATTCACTGGTTTGCAAATAGCGGCGCGACGAACCGGCCACCTGTGCGTAATTGTCTTTCCTTAAGATTAGTTATTGGCCCGAGAATATTGTAGAGGCGTATGTTGTTATGTTACCTGCGTGACAATAGCAGTATCGTCTATATAGAACAATGTTGTTAGAAATTAAACTATAAATTACATAAGTTAATATACAACAACAAAAACTTACAACTATACTAAAATTAAAACTTATAAATAAAAATAACAGGCGTCAAAAAAATCGTCGTCATCCTTGTCAATGACGGGAAACGTGCCCAGAAGGCTGGCAGCATTACCACGTAGAATGGCTATGCCGATTCTTTGTGCAAGGAACAAATACATAAATTACTAAATGTCTGTGAAAGATATTTATTTATTACATTATTTATGTACAAACACGCAGTGAAATTACATATAATTGTGTTAAACATATTTTTATTGATGTTTGCTTTAAACTTGATTAATCTTAAAAATTTAAGGTAAGCATTTGTACCGAGGATGTTACTGCTTTTCCGTGATAAAATGTAATATCTAACTTTGGCTAAGCGACTTTAGTAGTCTTGATAGATTTAAACCTTGTGTAAATTATCAGAGTCAGGCAACACGACTGTGAGATCTTGAGATCTTTAATATTATGTTCCCAATGGACCATTTATCATCAAAAAATAGTCAAAGTACTGAAATAAAAGAGCAGTTACTAAGAAACAGGTTCACGATTGTAAATAACTAGTGTTTGTAATCGACCCGTTAATCAGTTGTTTAAACAAAATGGAGTTTGTTCCACAACCCGTACCTTATAACTGGTCCAATTGTTTGAGGAATCGAAGAATGAATGAACTTATACCTACGATTTCTATGTTTGATTTCGTTAGTAGGTAAAGCCGTTTAAGATAGTAAAAGTAGTAGTTAATTGTTAGGAACTCAAATAAAAAAAAGTGCGTTTCACACCATAATCTATCCAGTTAAATAACAAACTTCATTGTTTAATGCACGCCAACAAAGTAACAATTAGATGAAAGGTATATAAAATATTAAAACTTGTTCATTTATAATAATAATAATAATCCAGCATATAAACGTCCCACTGCTGGGCACAGGCCTCTTCCCATATAGAGAATTTGTTCATTTGCAACATACAAATTATGTTATTCTCATTTATACTTTAGGTTTACACGAGGTATATGTTTACTTAAATTTTATTAAACACATTACGAGTACATCAACTTAGCCTTATTTCGCAAATGCAAAGTCATCTCGTAAATCCAAAAACAATATAGAAAATGGTAAGGCATTAATGTCAGTGCCCACTAAAGTCTTAACGTGACATTTTTATTATAAATAAGCTTTAAGACCAACTCGAGGAGCTCCAGTCTCCCTTATTATGAATTCATTGAAATATAAGCGGATTCTTGGTAGGTTATATTATAAAAGAAAAGGTCGGTGAACTCTTGAACTGTAGGAAGTTGTTTTAGTTTAAAGGGTTTGATAAAAATTTATATGTTAAGCTTTGTTAATGTACATTCAATGACAAAATAAATGTTAGCAAAATAAAATGAAGTCCATCAGAAAAGAGTGGCGGCGTGTTGTGAAGCTTGCCACTAACACCTGAAGTGATGACCACGACCACTCTGTCAAGAGTGATCCCGACAAGGAAGAAGAAGAAGTTGGCTATAATCGACACCTCAAACGTGATAAGACTTTCAACGTTCTTAGGTAATAAGGGTTTGTTGTTTTTAGTCGCAACAACATAATTTTATTTCGAAGGATATACAATTGTTAATACTTTGAATTCCCTTTTATGGTAGCATCAAATATATTTAACGTATGCTAGTATGTCGGTATTCAATTCATTACAAAGGCATACTTAATTCCCTAAATACCTGCCTAAACCATTCTATGTTATCGGAATTCTAGTTAACGTTAGCACTAGAATTCACAGTATTCATTTTGTATTAAATAGGTTACGAACTCATGATCTGTTAAATAATTACTGTATAGCGCCTCGTTTAAAATTGTCCAACTAATCGTAATAAACTTGCTATTTACGTGGACTTATGATAGCTATACCAACTTTTATTTGTAAAACATTAGTATATAGCTTATTTATAATAATATGTATTTTATTAAGTTACCTACTTTTTGTTCAGCAGAATGTTTTTGAAAAACCTTGAGCGACTCAGAGGCTAAGCAAAAGTTTCAATTAAATTCGAACTAAGTGTTTTTTACCGTGGTCGACAACATTTCAATTATTTTTACCACTGTGTAACATTTCAAATTAACATAAAGTTTTAGCTGAGGTAATTTGGGTTATATTTTTATCAGCAATAAATAAATATAAGTGGAAAAGGCAAAATTTATTAAAGATTTTGTGCATTTTCTCATGAAATTACAAAATTAATTTACTAAAAATTTCTCTTTCTGTAGGGAGAACAAAGAACTCAATGCTAAAAGCGACCTTTTGTGAAAAATATGAACTAAACAGATGTGCTGTACAATCATCCTGGGCCAACAGTTGGACAAATGTTTTATATGTCATACCAACAGTTGGCCAGTATAAAACTGAACTGTAGTCTTTATATACCATATAACCTCAAAGGAAACTCATTTGGTCAGCCAAATAAAGTATATGTTATAGTATTGGATATATTTATTACTTATGTAAGATTTATTCTTTATGCAAGATTTTATATCATCAGTTTCTGGTCCTAACCAGTCGCAAAGGAAATATTTAATCTTTAAAAATACTTTTCATGGTATAAGTTTAACCATTTATTTGATAGTGCTATTGAAATTGCAAGGTCTTTGAACTTTATTCATGCAAAAAATCTCATTTATTGAATGTTCAAAATCAAATGAGATCATAACACAACGAATTCATGACGTTTTTTTAGTTACAATTCATACGAATGCTACGCGCAGCTTTTTGCGATTACAACCAAAACTCGAAACAAAAAGGTTTTGTTTGAATATTATTTATAGGTTGTTTCTTGTTCGAAACAATTTGCCGCTCAGTTACGCTGGCTCCGTATAATTTGTCAGCTGAATGCACTTTTATACTGAAGCCAAATTACTAAAGCTAGCATAAAACGTAGTCAAAATTGTAACATAATAAAAATATTGATAGTTTTATCGTTTTATTTGAGTGTCATTGAAACATTTCAATATTTAATATGGAACTTATATTTGTAATGTTTTTAACAAAAACGATTAAATAAATAAATAATAAATAAATAATAATAAATAAATGCGGACAACATCACATACATTGCTCTGAACCCAAAGTAAGTAGCTAAAGCACTTGTGTTATGGAATTCAGAAACAACGAAGGTACCACAAACACCCAGACCCGGGACAATGTAGAAAAGTTGGTTTCTACATTGACCCGTCCGGGGATCGAACCCGGGACCTCAGAGCTAGCGACACCTTGAAACCGGTGCGTACGCCACTCGACCACGGAGGTCGTCAATTGTTGTATGTTTTGTTGTGTTGACGATTGTTGTATATACATTCTAAATATGATTAGAATAAAGATTATAATGAGTAACGTTTTTGTAACTAGTATTCTAGACTTCAAATATTACAACCCTACTCATATCTATCCAAGGCACACAAATCTGAAATCCACTTTATAGTTCCGAAACTGAAATAAAAATTGAAATTCAGTCTGAATACCCTCCAAAGCTTCAACGAACTCAAATTTAATTAAAGAAATCTCTTATCGTTTTATGCAGCTCGCAGAAGTTTCTCGAAGCAAATGTTATAGCGATAGCTAATGCTACAGCGTGGAACTGTGGAACTAGCAGCTGCCTCTACAAAGTACATCGTTATGACCGCTTACGTTCAAGATTCTATTGGCACCCGCTTCCACCAATATTGGCATGACTTTCGAACGTGACTCTGTATTGTTATAGAACTTAGTGACCGGTTACAGGCGTTAAATGGTTTTAACAGTTGACTATCACTATAATGAAATTGGAAATATGTACTTTTCTTAATAGCTGTTAAATTTTAATAAACATTTTGATTTTTTAGTATCGTGGTTCTTACTTGCTTCAATTATAATTAAGGTAAAGATTTAGTTGAAAAGGCTTTTTAAAATACGATGGTCATGCATTAGCCTTAGGCGCTGGCCACACAGAAGAGACGTAAGACGCAGACGGGGCGCGGACATAATACGCTTCTATACAAAATGTATAGAACCGTCGCGCCCGCGCCCCGTCTCTTCTGTATGTTTTGCGTCGCGACGCTTCTATACATTTTGTATGAAAGCGTCGCGGTAAAGACAAATGTCCGCGCCCCGTCTGCGTCTTACGTCTCTTCTGTGTGGCCAGCGCCTTAAATTTCTTTTGAGCCCATTCCCACAGATTTGTGTCGGTTATTTCAACGAACCTTTTTCAGAGCCGAATTGAAGGAACAATGGCAACGTTAACACTTCAGATAATTTTAAGCCGTTCCCAAGTTTTTGTCTGTCCCCAGTCTTCGCCCCATTCCTTGAGATACGTAAATCGGATTAAATATAAGAATTCATTCAACGGACTCTTTTCTCATTTTCAATTAAAAAGAAAATTAGCCCATTGGTCGACATTTTGAATAATAACCAAAAATTCTGTTGTTGATTGAAAATTCAACGAAGATCATTTATATTCGTAATGCAATTAAGATGTTTTCTTTACGAAGTTTTGAAAGCTTCTACCCTTCCTTCGATACTCAGTTCTTCTGTAACTGAACGGCGTTTAATTTTTAAAAAATATATATTAAAAGATTATGCCTATGACAGATTAGGGTTAAGTTCATATGTAAATAAGTATAATACTATGAATTTAATTCATCAGAAACTACGCGTGTTGGTGAATATTCATACCATGAGCACGAGCAAACATAACACATAGCATGCTCTACATTCTTTTACATCTGGTGATCTGCCAACTTTATTAACTATAGCAATAATTTCCAATATCGTTATTTTAAAGGCGAGAGGAGCGAGTATTAGAGTTAACAATATTATCTATCTAATTGAATTCCGGAGCGGTTGGATAACCACGATTAATTAAGGACCATCATCCCAATCAGCAGGGCCTCGATTCCGCTCTTTTAAATGCATGTCAGTGGTTGGTCAGTGTAATTGTCATTGTGCCTAATTTTTGTATTCAGATAAGCCTACAATAAAATCTTATTGAACTGTCGAAGAGAATGATCGTAATGACCAATTAATGACAGTTAGCAGAATGCCAATTATCGTAAAAAAGACCAAATGAAGCAGGTCATTCAGTCAATTCAAGCAACTCTTAAATAGCTGAATGAGGCCCCTGCAAAACTCATTGACCTTTATAGAAGAGTATTGTTGGAGCTAACTGTTATTGCCCGTTAATGTTGATATTGTTTACCTCAATTATTTTCATTGTTATAAAGCCCTGAAGTATGTTTTATTTTATTAATGAAAAGAAAATACCTACATTTTATTATTGTATGTTAATGTTATTTGAGTGAGACGAAAACATGATATCAGTATTTTAAGAAAAAAATATTTTTAAAAATAACATTGAAATTTAGATCTTTGCAAATTGATGTTCTATCTTATCCGAGAGGGGAAAGAAAAAAAAGTACCCTTTTCAATAACTGACCCCTCATTTTGTCTGAATTTACTCTTCATTCGTTATAACAACACTAACCTCGAACTGAGATAGAAGACAAACATCAAACATTACTTTATGTGTTCGGAAAATATGATCTCACAGTAAGGAAAATATTTGCATAAGTGACTTTGTTCTTAAACTACGCTCCAGATTAAGGCCATTGAGGAAGAAGATAGGAATGCCTTTGCTAAGTCATATTATGGAAATGTAGATATGTGAAGATGGAAGTTATACGTAGTAGTTGGGTAATAAGGAGCTGTTGTATACTTTCGTAGCTTGTAAGTAAGTGAAAACATAATTAGGAGCAAACCTTCAAGATTTAAAAGGCAGCAACGAAGGAAGAGCAAGTTAGCACTCATGAAAGAGTTTGTTTTTATTGATTAATGGTGAAATAGATAGACTGACCATGACAAGAAATAAATGCAAAAAAACACGTTTCAAAACTTTTGACAGAAATGGATTATGAAAGCACGGAGAAGTTCCTTAACTCATGATCACAACACACACATTCATCACACTAATACATAAGGGTCGATTTGGACTAAACGAGTGCATTCTTTTCGTATGGCCCAAACCTATCCTTACTCACACATTCATCACACACCCACACAACACACCTATACAATTCTACACTACACACGTTTAAACTGAACTCAAATAAGATTATTACATAGACATAATATAGTTTGTTAAGATAAGGTAATATATTCGATTATTGTCGCCTCACAAATTCTTCTCACTAGTTAACATTACTTATGTGTTCAATTATTATTGTAAAACGAAAGAGACTAGTCTCCACGACACAGGGAATCCTAGTGTGGAGGCTAGTGCTATTTGAATTTATGCTTCTCTGTTGAACAATAAAGCTTATTATTATCTATAAGCCTCTTTGATCAATCATAGCTGGTCAATCGTAACTACAGAGATTAAAGTCAGTATTATCCACATAGATACTACATCGACACTAATAAACTGTTTCTTCTATTTTCACTTTGAAATATCAACTTACAAATGAACGAAACTAATTAATACACTACACGAGTATTCCCCCACAACCTAAAAATAAAACTACAATTATATAAAAACTCCATATGAACCACCATTCATTAGCGTTATCTCGTTGAGATTTATAAGGCGGTTACTTTTTCCCTGTTCTCCCGCGAAAAACACAAGTGTACCGCAATTTTTGTGGGCTGCGGGTTCCCAGACAGTCGTGTTTTTGTCCTTTATTGGTTTATTGTTCCGTAAGCCACTTGGGACGTTCATCTTCATCAACACTTTTGTACGAGTCTCGACAGTCATGACAAGTGTTGCTTTAGAAAATTAATGTCCAAAATGTTTCTGTTTTTGTTGAGTTTATTCTTGGAGTTGGTGTAAAATTTGTTCATTTATACAGTCACAGTTGAAGCAAAGGATTTCTTTTATTTTAAACTAGTATTAAGTAGATATTTTCTGAGCCCTAAGCGGGTCTATAATGTATTCCTAGCCCTTCTTCTTCTTAGCGTGTCGATGACAATCTATTTATATAGTGTCGGCCCAAAATTCTGCTACGAGAACTGCATTCCTAGCCCTTTTATTAATATATAAGATTATACCCTGTTTGGATTCTAGATACAATTTAAAACAAAGATGTATTGTCTTCCATTGAGGTCTACAATGTTTATTTAATGTTCGCATTGCATTTTCTTCTGACGCCCTCATGATATATTAGCACACCATTATATGAGTCTTGGTTAGAGTTATTACAATTTATTACAACAGTATTTTCCTGTACTCGTTTCTATTTACATCAAAGCTTCAAAATAATGTTTTCTCTTGTATCAAATAGTTCGGGAAAGAGGTTTTACCTCAGAGAGTTAGGTACATCTATTTCTTTTTCAATTCGCGGATCAATCATACGTTAGAAATCACAATAAATATGGAACCACTTCTAAGTTTATAAAGGAGGGATATATCATATAAACCTCAAAGGATTCAGTCCCGATATCCGTTTTACAGTTTTTATTTGGAATACAGGATTTTGCTGCAAAAAGTAAAACATAGGAACAAATAGTCTACATATATGGTTCTAGCTGGAGGATCAAATTGAGTCGCACTTATTTTTCGAAGTTATCATTTTAGGCGCAGGCCAGACAGAAGAGACGTAAGACGCAGACGGGGCGCGGACATTTGTCTCTACCGGGTGCCTTTCATACAAAATATATAGAAGCGTCGCGACGCAAAACATACAGAAGAGACGGGGCGCGGGCGCAACGCTTTTACGTCTGCACCTTTTGACAAATGTCCGCGCCCGGTCTGCGTCTTACGTCTCTTCTGTCTGGCCTGTGCCTTAGGATGCATAATTACCAAAATTCGCAGATATAATTAAAAAATCCTCGTAAGCCTTCTAGGAAAAGAACTAATATTCCGTAATACGTCTACGAAATCTTTTGTTTTCTAGTTTCCTCCCTTTTTTATAATAGGATAAATCCTCTGTATGTATCCTCCTTTGTTTTTCGTGTGTAACACTAAAAACTAAAAAAGCTAGCTGCCTTATAAATCTCGGTGGGAAAGATAACGTGAAACAAATAGTAGGTTGTGTCACGGAGAATTGTTTTACAGGCTGAAAATGGGCATGTTTATGTTTTGGTATCACTATAAATATTTCTACCGGGTTTGCTTTGAATGTAGATGAGATATGTCACGTAATACTTATCGGATTTGCGTTTTCTTATCGGTGATACATTACGTTACCTTTAGCGGAAGTATAACATAGGTAATAATAATAATATGCATTATTATGAATTTTGTTTTTGGGACCCAATAACGAAGACTCCGCTCTCCCTAAGTCTGTATGTCAGCGGGCTGTGTTTCTCATGAACCGTATAAGATAGAGATTTATAAACTTCACAGAGTATATATTTATTGGCATGAGTAACTATGTGTATTTTAGTAAGAGTACTTACTTCGTTTAATATCCTCTACGATTGTACGCAACCCTTACCCATCGCTTGCCCGATATTTTACTACGATAGAAAAACTGCAGTATAAATGTAAATTCAATAGAGTTCTCAACAAAATTTGTTTGTTATTAAGTTACTCTCATTACCAACTTTCAACAAACCCACTTTTTAATGCTAAAATATTATTTGAAACTTTAAATATCTTGAAGCGCTTTGTTAGTGAAGTCTCATAAAATTTGCGTTCTTTCACTCATAAATTATTTATAGAGATATTCAGAGCCTCTTCTAAAAGACGCCTATAGAATGAGCTTTTTTATTGTCCAAATATTAATAAACATTAGAATACTACAAGACAATACCATTTGGCCGGAAGTACATGTTTACTATAGAGTTTATCATAAACAGGAAGGTATATTATATAGTACCTATGTACTTTATATAACATGATCTGACGACCTCCGTGGTCGAGAGGCGCACGCACCGGTTTCAAGGTGTCGCTAGCTCTGAGGTCCCGGGTTCGATCCCCGGACGGGACATTGTCCCGGGTCTGGGTAATTGTGGTACCTTCGTTGTTTCTGAATTCCATAACACAAGTGCTTCAGCTACTTATTTTGGGTAAAAAAAAAAAAAATCATTTTTTTTTTGTATCCTAATACCGAAAGTAATATAAAATAGAAATCAGAAATAGAATTCATTTATTTGTTAAAACTGTAGGTAAGTATATAAAGGCATGGCAACGATTTTGCATTCTAAAACGCTTTGATATGAATCGAGCGATAAAAAATAAAATGTAAGCACAAAATTAAAACTGTCCTTTGAAATTTCACGTTCATAATTTAAACATGAATTTGGCACGAGAAATAAAATTGTTGAAAATTTTCTAACAAGCGGATATGGATGGAAAGAGGGGAGACCGAGTATTCGAGTAAACAATAGCTTTGTAAGCCTTATGAATAGTCGCCGAGTGTTGAAAGAATAATTGGCTCTTTTGTTTTTGCCCCGGACATACCTATTCATCAATACATAGACTGTTTGAATCTCTGTCGGCTTTGTTTTAATTTATCCTGGTGGAATATTAATCTGGATCAAGCGTTTCGAATTTGGAATGCATTGATTGTGCGTTAGGTTTAATTATTTTTATACATTGTTTTTTTTTTTTATAATAATGCAGCCTTTAAACGTCCCACTGCTGGGCACAGGCCTCTTCCCATATAGAGAAGGCACGAGCATTGATCACCACGCTTGCTCTCTGCGGATTGGCGATTTCAGATCCCAAATTTTGGAATCCAGGTTTCCTCACGATGTTTTCCTTCACCGTTTGTCAGTAGTGTCTTAGAATAATTAAGAAAGTACATATAACTTTGAAAAAGCCACATTGGTACTTGCCTGGGTTCGAACCTGCAACCTTGTGCATACAAATCCGTTCATTGAACCGCTAGGCCACCACGGCATTGTTTGTTTTTATTTTTGATAAAATAAATTTTAGCTTTCATCATTTATTGCAAAGGCGACGTACCATCATAAAAATAAAAATGAATTTATTCCTGACAGTACAGGGCCTTAAGAATACTCGTACATTACTGAATTTGGTTAGAATAATTTGATATGTATAAAAGACAAGAATAGGACGTAGTGCGCATAAAATTTAAATATCAGTAGACGATATAAATACACATAACGTCTCGCTAAGTGTTTGTGGGATCGTCTGCCGAACCTTAACCTTTGGGTATATGAGTTTGTTTGGGCAGTTGGAAACGCAGATTTTAAAAAACTGGTAAAATGCTTATATAGTCTTACTTTTGATGATAAAATAACGATATTTAAAGTTTCCAACGTTAAAAATCTTAAAGAAAAATCAAACACGTTTTTAAATATAAATATTTTTTTATTTTGTATTTGGAGGCTGACATGATAGTTATCTATAGAATAAGTTTTTCAGTAACAAGAAGTAAGAGCTTGGAAAGCCAAGGCGGAGTTAGAGGGATGAATTGGATGTTCATAAGCAGTAAGCCCAGCCCATAATGGAAAAAAAGAAAGGAGGAAAAAGGTGTCCTGCAGTGGCCCTGTTTAGTCCTAAAATAATAAGAAATAAATAATACAAGACCATTGCCCAACCTTTAACCTTTAGTGGGTTCGTAACCAGCAGTGGTGGGTCCCGCAGGTTTCTAAGACGTTGGTAAGAACGGTAAGATGTCGCGGTTACCCGGGTAAGGAGCCGCTCCTCGGTTTACGGCCCGTCCCGATCTAACAAGATTCCCGACGCTCGTTACACCAATTTATTACGCCCTTAGGAGGGATTTATACTTTTTGTGGTAGTTTCCGTCTGTCCGCAGCACGCTGGCTCCATAACGTATTATCTCTCGGAGTGGCTCATTTTGTATCTCTGATGTGGGCGGCATCTGCAGCTGATGTCTCTGTCCGGCTTTACTTTGAACCCATTTAGAGAACTGCTAAAAAGCGGCCTGTCATTTGTAGTGGACGTCGAATTTAGTTTTTAGTGTGACGTAAATTGAGACTGTTTGTATTTGTGTCAAGCCTTTATTTTATAAGCATAGGCATATAAAACAAAACACTTTTCACTTCTTTAAGGCCCTTGTAAATTAATTTTGATAATACAAACAATTTCATAACTTCTTCAATTTGTAAACAAATATTAAAACTAAGATATATAATCAAAATGTATCAAAACTTTTAATAATTTAATTAAAAATTGTTAAAAGAGCTCATCAACTTTTGTTTTTATACACTGAATAAATTAAACAATCGCTAAACCACTGTTTGACTCTAGTTAACTGTACAACTGTGAACAACTATAAAGTACCGGCAAAAGTTTTTCAGTGGTTTTCAGGAAGTTGGCTTCGCGCCACATCGGGACTTGTCGCGTTCCACACTAGGGCTGTCATATCACAAAAAGGCAAAAAAATATACACCGTGAATCCGAGAATTGTAACAGACAAAAATGGAATGGAGAAACATGGAGACATATTTCTCGGAATAAAAAATAGGCACTTTTCTTACCGGTTTTTTCTCATTGTTTCCAAGAAATATAGCTTGTTTTTTATAAAATAAAAATATTTTAAAAGGCATGTTTTATGAACGCATTATTATTTCTATTTTATATTAGGTATCGTCAATGAAATGAAAAATTAAAAAGTGTACCTTTAGCATTAAAAATGTTTCATTAGCGCGAAATGAAATGTAGCAAAAATTTTGTATGCAAAGCATGTTTCGCTGGCATCGGCTACTCGGCACAGATTGAGCAATTAGCATAATCCCGACATTTTTGATACATTGCCTTGGCTTGTAGTGGAAACTAGAGCGGGAAGCTTGGTGACAACCCTACCGCGACGACGCGATATCTCGCCTGATGACGTCACTGGTTTATGTCAGTCTCATGGAATACGAATAAGGATTTATTAAGTTGGAGATAAAACAAATTAATTATATCAGTAAATGCTTTATAGGGTTATCAGAGAAAATGCTCTTGAAGTTAATGGGAATGCTTCATCATTTAAATAATCGAGTTGAAAACTTTAATTACTTGAATTGAATTTATTTATTAAATATGCTCAGAGCAGCGCAGGGTATAATATTAATATATTACTTATTTGGAAAAACATTGACGCGTCAGAATGCTCTGTTTTTCAATGATATATTATTATGACTGCGGAAAACGTCATCAGCACAAACCATTATTTTTAATAAAATATATAGGTATATAAATATGAATATTGTTTGTCGGTCACAAGCGACGTTCCCCGCGGATAGGCTCTGCATGACGCCGCCTGCTTTTGTTTTGTCCCTTTGTAGAACATTTCGGTGCATTTCACTCACAAGATTTTCCTTGAAAATAATATGAGAAAATGTCCCTTATTTTGTTTTCTTGCAAATAGTAAACTGATATCTCTGGGGGACGAGTGTTTTATTTATGCTTGTTGAAAGCATTGCGAAGCTGCGACTTCTTTTCGCCTTTCCATCTATACATATATTTAACGAATATACACGTAGTTAGATAATGTTATGGTAGCTTTTAGGAATACGTATTTAAATTAAAAGGGTTCTGAGAATGGGATTTTTTTGTGACGGTTCGGGCCTAAAATAGATAATAATTTATTTGGTACGTTTAAATAAATATTGTTCCTACCGAAATATCGTTTGAAATAGCATTTTATTATATTGACATTTTCACATCAAATAGCAAAAAAATAACTAAGTAAGTAAAGCCATTAGATATCACAAAAATCATAACCTATAAAAAGTTAATAGCTACAGTAGACGCATCAGTCGTGACTCTTTAACATCAATAGCACCTTTATTTCAAAGCGGTAAGGTTGATTTTGCTATAACCTACGTGTACATACAATATAACATAATAGTTCATATAACAATAATATTATCGAATATCTTGTTATAACGAGAAACATTATTTCAGCGGTTTCAAGGATGTTCGCTAGAATATGAATAGTTTACCTCACTCCAGACCTTTTCGATATTAATTCAATTACCCACTGTCTAATAACAAGTAAAATATCGTTTGATAGCAAGATAGCAAATGTAATATCAGGGTTGAAGTGGATCCATTATTGTTTTGGAGAGACGCTTGAAAATTATTGAATTAGAGTCGACGTTTACTTACACAGCAACAAATTCTACGAAACTGTGTGTTGAATTGGTATAAATCCGTATAATGTTTTTTTGTGGTTAACAGATTTATAAAAGAACAATCATTTATTTTTTATCTCTCTACACGTCACACCATGTATAAAATAGAACAATACATCCAACACAAAAAGGACAGGTACTGGATTCCTAAAAGTAATTACTAACTGAAGCTGCCACGTCACCCGGTGAGCCAAAAGTCGGGACCCCAACAATTCAACTCGACACTACACCGGGCCCGAGGTCAAAGAATGTCGCCATTTGTCATCCCATCCATACGCGTGATAAAACTCCAGCTGAACGCGTTCCACGTAACTATGTTACATAACACCAAAGCCGACGTATTTCCTTCAGCAAACGACTTTCAAAAAGGTAACTTAGGAAAAAGACACCAAAGAATCTCCACTATGCGTCGTATACGTCGACTTTCGTTTTACCGGAAATTAGGGTCTCCTTACTGTAGATTGCTCAAAGCGATAACAAGCGAAAGGTTACTGCGAGTTGAATCGAATGAGGTTGGAAATAATTTACGTAGAAGGCGCTCGATGTTTTTGTTATTTTTTTCTTAAAAGGAGAAAAGAGAATTGCTTTTATCCTTCGTCGACTGGGCGGATCTTGTAACGCTTTCAAAAAGGTTTCAGGTTGGATCATCGCTATTAATATGTTATCCTACTTTAATCGTATTTGTCTGTGTTAAAGCAGCCTTTGTTTACTTGAGGATTTTGATTCGCGTCTTACAGATTTACGGAATGTTTTAGATGGAGAGTAACGCTAAGTAAAGGAACGTAGGCGCACAAAGAGGAGTGATTTAATTATTTGTCAACATGACAACTGGCTCCGAAATACGCATTCACTCACTAAATATATAAAAAACATTCAGTGAGAAAATACATTATTTTTTTTACAAACAATACTTTTCTCGAAAAACTCGTAATAAATTTAATCACAATCAAAACTTTTCTTCATTGTTAAATGGAAAGAAAAACATTGTGCTAAATCCCACGCATTCATTATAATTAAACGTGTAATGTTCGGAGGGTTATAAATAGAGCCTGCTGTCAGGCTGAATGTGAGTTACCGTTGCCTCGTTAACGCATCTAGTATGAAGCATTGAACATGATAATTGACGCTTCGCGCGAAGCTTAAGGGACTTCCCCGGTGCAACATTTGTTAGATAGACTCTTTAGCTTATGAGTAGCTGTTACCGGTAACGAAGTTGCTCTAGTTCTTTTGTATGTGTTTCATTGGATCCGTGTTCTCAGAAGGGATAGATGTAATGCGGATTACTGCTTTAACGTAAATGGAAAATCACAAAACGCGTGTAATTCAAGGCACAATTATTATAAATATGTTTTGTTTAATGCAATGGCAAAGTCAAAAATATTGTAGGAACTTTTTATAACTGCCTCGTTGGCCTAGTGGCGCTAAGCGCGACTGCTACGCTAGAGGTCTTGGGATCGATTCCCAAGTCGACCAAAATGATATTGGGTTTTTCTATGAAATTCTCAGTAGGTCGGAGTTTGGATTTGTGCCCGGTTAGTGGCAATAGGCTGGCCTCCTATTACATGGGACCTAAACATACCGGCGAACTGTGGGTGTACATTGGTACACTTCTGCCTAACCCTTCGGGGATACAGGCGTGATGGTATATTATGTTATGTTAACTTTTTATAAAAACTTTGCGTTTTTCAATTAGAAAAATCCATTGATGAGCTAAATAAGAAAATCCAACATTTTATTACATCTTTTACTTGGTATTTTATATGTAGGTACGATCTACGCATTTTATAGGCATAAATATGACGAGCATAAAAGCAGATTTGGTAGAAAAAATCTCTGGATCTTAAACATATTTCTTCCAACCGGAAATTGAACATACGGCCTTTGGCGCAGAAAGCCAAACTTGGCATAAAGATTGTAAAGTTGTTCATGTGTCATAATTTAGACCAAAATCACAAACAAAAAAGATGAAGATGAAGAGACTTAATGTGTGTGTTTAGAGAGATTTGAGATAAAGCTATTGGGTAATAAAATGTACAAACAAAACGAGTACAAGGTGTATATATATATATATATATATTTATATTTAAGCACAATATAAATAAATATGTCTAATAAAATGTTATAATATATTATATGTTAAATGTAAAACAAATGTTTAAATTGTTTAAAATTGATCTCACAGTCAAACAGTTTGTACTGTTTTGTGGGACACTGTTAGCTCATAAGAATACCATGTACCTTTGTAACTAAATAAATAATAATAATAAAAGTGGATAAAAACAATGACTTCAGGAAAAATAACACATTAAGGATAAGTGTGTATTCATTTAAATTTAATGGGAGTCTGCCCGTGACCATGATACCTGCAAAGGTGTCGAAACGTCGGGACCTAAAATATAAAATTAAACCGCGACAAAATCCGTAAAAAGTAGTTTTATTTTAATGTCTAACATTCGCGTAAACCTAAGAAACCAATATTTAATGGGTAATAAACTTAAAACATATTTTTCCACGAGTTTTTAACCTTTTTGTCACACCATGACAGAATATAAAAAGACCATCTTTTCAGCCAGTGGCGTTAAGATGTTTTTACGACAAAATTAACGTAAAGACGGGAGAAGATTAATGAATCATCTGGAGCGGAATAGGCATCGCACCGTAATTCCGCTTTTTCAGCCAACAAACTGAACTCTCTCGGAGAATATTTTAGGAAAAAGAAGGTTTTTAAAAGATTTTGTGTATCTTATTCATTATGTTGCAAAAATGTTGGAACATTTAATAATTTTTATGGTTGTGTATATGTATTATTTAAGAAATTAACCATTATTCATCATCATTCACTAATGAGTTAGTTGAAAAAGGATCGGTTTTGGCGGGCTGTTATGAAGATTGTTTACATATACAATTATACATAAAAATGCCTTTTTTCAAGTATTATTTATTTTAACATAAAAAAGTTTAAAACCTTATATAAAATAATTTTACAAAATTCCTTCATCATTTCTTGAATAAAAGCTGTTTATTAACGAATACAAATTTCATATTGCGTACTCATTTCACAGTTAGCCTCATTTCTAGGTGTAAAGCCGGCAACAGCACTTGTACAAAGTAAGCGCGTACACTTATTCTCCGCGCAAGTAAGCACACATGTGGCTCCACCGTTATTTATGCTGTGGTACAGGGCAAGTACTTTGCCTCGATCTTCTAACGTAGCAAGAACAAAGAAACCCCAAATATCGGATTTCTTCTCTTATCATTTAATTTCACCCCTCTTAATTTTTTCCGGCTAATTAGTGAGGTCTGTACCGCGATTTTTTCTCCAAACCCTGCACTTCCACAATGGGACCGTCTTAATTGACCCGCCAAACGCCGTTAACACTCTACTTAATATCAATATCGTCAGCAAATTTTCAACTTTTCGAATTTTCTCGTTTCGCCAGGGGGATTATAAGTCACCGTTTTTTTGTAAAAGTACAGACAACAGAACTTTTTACAATACCCCACTGCAGCGTTAAACTTTTATTAAACGTTTTACAGACCCGCAAGTTAGGAGGTCTTTTTTTAAGCAATCCGATGTAATTTATTTATCAGCTTTTGTACGAGTATTTTTTGATAAAATACGCTTTGCACGGTAGAAGGACTTAATTGAAATGTACGTGTTTGGACACAGGGTAATGTAATTTTAGGTAACCTCACAATTCACATAGGCAGTTTTATTTTTCTGCTAGATATAAGACCTATTTTACAGTTTGTGATTTTGTGTGCTTTTTAAGTTGTATCTAAGAAAAAAAGAGGTCGACCCTACGGATTTCGTAATAACGGATAAAGCTACGGTATGTTGTAAAAATGTGTGAGGACAAAAATCCTTGAGTTTCTTGCATTAGATGGCAAGATAACTTGTCACAATAGACATAAGACTGATGTCACTCACCTGTACCTACATGTATGATATTTGTTTTAAATAAAATAAAAAAATATTACATGAAGGAGCTTCTCACTATATCTGGTGAGCCTATTTCTTTCCCTTTTAATATCGAGAACGGGATTTAACTAACTTTGTTCACTTGGTTTTTCTTTTAGGAACAAACTTTCTGGTAATATACATGTTGTAGACACACAAGAACTTAACTACAAAATGCCTTTAGCAAAATTTTGTGCTAAACGAGATACGAACAGAACCCTTAAATCTTGTAATTGACCTTTATTACATATTTAAATGCAGCAATTACATTATAAGAAAGTATATGTACTTAGGTTTACTCAATAATATCCTATAATAATATCCTGGGACAACTCACACACGGTTATCTGATCCCAAGCTAAGCAGAGCTTGTGTTATGGTAACCAGACAACTGATAAACTTACTTATATATTTCTAAATACATACATATTATAGATAAATTACACCCAGACACCAGAACAAATGATCATGCTCATCACACAACATTTGTTCCTGGGCGGGAATCGAACCCACGACCTCCGGTATAGCAGTCAGGGTCACTAACCACTAGACCAACAGGCCCGTCATGGAAGTAAGTAAGAATTTTTCTTTGGCACATCACACGTCGGATTGATTTATTAATTACAAAATAGTATTATTGTTGTTTATTTCTCCTGAGGTTAAGTTAATAGTTTTGTTATTGTAATGATACATATACACCATCAATTATAATACGTAGTTAGGTAGGTATAATTTATTTAGATTTTATGTTTTTGCTAATCAGTTGTAAATTAAAGTTATATGTAGGGATATCATGCTTATTTATTTAGTTTAATTTTGTTTGGTTAGTTTTAAATCTAGATTGTCCGTTCTAAAATTTACAAGGTATAGCGTTTAATTATTCATTATTATAAGTGCCTTTGTACATCTTTTTTCTACAATAAAACATAATTCGATATACCTTATGAGATCAGAAACAACAATGCATGTTACGTAGATGGTTAGGTTTATTAAGCCATAAAATATCACTTAATATACAGTAATGTCATAGCTTTATGACCTCATTAGTAAGACCCTGAGATGATAGATAAGGAACTACAGAGTGTGAATATCAGAGTATGAACCGTGAGAAACCGTTGCAGAAATGGTATTAAAAAAGAGTGCGCCGTTTTAATAAAACCATCTCAAAACCTAGTAATATCGGAACCATGGATATTTTTGCTGCACGGAAAATCACTTGAATCAGGAAACGAATGAAGGGTGGGCGAATTGGGGTCGGTTTATGTCTGGCGGAGGTGGCGGCGCGTGTTGTCGGTCGCGCGGCGCTGGGGCGGGCTTGCGCATGGTGGAGCGTTCAGCCTTTCACACTGAACTGCTGCGTGGGTGCGTCTGGTGTGGGAGGTCAGATGTTTTATCGTGTGTTCGTTCGTTCTGGCGTTGCGCGGCCGGTATTGCGCGCTGCCTCTTCCTCTTCCGCCGGATATGAACCGACCCCTAGGGTGCTGTCCTTTTTATATTTTTGACGTTTAACAAGTGCTACTTTGTAGCCTAAGTTAAAAATTAGCTTACGCTCGAAACAATGAGGGCTAAAGCGTGTGAATTCGCCGCTAGAGGCGCTAGTGTAGCGTGAGGTCTCCAAAATGTCACTTTTCACTTTAATGGGTGGGCTGCGCAGTTTTATTTATTTCATTTAAGTTTAATTTTGAGGTACCTATTACAAAATATTTAATTTAAAACATCCTTATTATGGCAAATACGAGTTACGGGTCAATGAATGTCAGTGCTTTAAAAGTGGAACTAAGAAAAAGAGGTGCAACGTTAAGCGGACTGAAAAAACAGCTAATTAAGAGTTTTGTTTACTGTTTACAAACAAAATATTTTGTCGAAATTAAGCTTCTTTACCGAGTTTACAGCTATGTTTTTTCTTTTTCCACAGACTTTAGATCTTTAGATTGGACCTCACTCGCCAGTGGCGCCAACTGGTGAGCACAAAAACGGTAGCCCTCATTGGCTTTAACGATACGCGCATTCTATAGTTTTTACTTGGTTACTCTATGGTAAGACCACATTAGTTACTATATAGTTCTTTTAGACGACTATATCACGCAGCTACCGTGAAGACAGTTTTTGTTCACTTAAGCTCGTCTCAGTCAAGAACTAGTTAGCGAACCTTTTAAGAACTCGATACATGTTCAGTATACTGACGATAATGATTATAATTAAATTGTCTTGTTCCGTATACGTGTTTGTCATTTAATGATTAATTAATTTAATAGATACTTAATATGTAGGGACTTGCGTTGGTCACGGAGGACGTCCTCGGATTTTTATGGAATCATGTGTCATATTATCTGTTTTGTGCATTATGAATATTATAAGTATCTAAATTAGACATTCTGGAGCATTTGCTGAGTATAATTTAGAATTTTATATTTGAAATAGATAGGGTTAAAACATTCCGACATAATTGCATAAAACGAATGTTAATTATTCAAATAAATTAAACGAACAGAAATGGTCCATTAAATAGAAGCCGATGCGCTCTTTGGTGGCTTTAATCCTTATATGTTTACGGCTTACGTGTTAAGTAGTCTTGACCCTTTTGACAAAATTTATGTTTTCATAGGATAAATCTTACCTTTTTCTTTCCACGTGAATGTCCGTTGTTGAGGTCACGTTAGCACTGCAAAGCTCTGAAACAAATGATATACTTTTTTTATAAATTATTTACTTAATGCAGATTATAATATAATATAATAATATAAATATTTTTTAAGTTGGTAAATTTTTTAAATGGTAAAAACCTTAAATTACAAAATCTTTTTATGATACTCAGAAGGAATAAAGTTTTACACAGATTGCTTTAATCCGGAAAAGTTAGTTTCTAGGAATTTGATATTGAATATTAAGTGGATTTCTGCAAACATCCCTTTCATTTCAGGGAACTAGGAGTTCATTACAGTTCAGACACGTGAAATGAACATTTTTACTAAAGATATAATCCCGTGCAAAATACACATCAAAATTAAAATCAACACATTTTTATTCAAATATGGTCGTGTGTGAAATACATAACTGTAATCTGATTTCAAACTACCGGTCACTTAAGTGTAGTAAAGTGTTTGATGGCTCCTTCGATATAACGTTTGAAAACTAATTTTCCAAGTTGATACAATAACTTATAAAGTTAGGCCATTGCCGGCCGACGCTAATAGACTGGCCGCTACAATTTGACTAACTTTCACTGTCACAAATCAGACGTAATGTTTATGTTTTTGTGCAATATTTCGCGGTTTATTGAGCGTTAAATCTTGGCAATAACAGATTGTATGTAGATTTCGGTATGTTGAAGGTAATGGAAAAATAAAGTAATTGGATGAGAAGGTAAAGTAAAAAGAACTATCGATTAGAAGTAAAGAAATAAACACAACGACTTAAAAGTTGCGTCACTACAGGGGCCCGAGTCTGCTATTTACACGCCGTGCCACTATGCCAACAGTTGCATCGTCCGGCGGCGTTCGGGCCGCCCGAGTGCGCACGAGTCGCGCCCGAACCGGCCCAAGGGCACCCGAGAGGGCCCGAGCGCCGCCGGACGATGCAACTGTTGGCATAGTGGCACGGCGTGTAAATAGCAGACTCGGGCCCCAGTTAGTAAATGAAGCTGTTTTTACTTATTTGCAAAATTTATAAATGAGATTTTAGTTTGTAAATAACGTAGAAAAAATATCATCGTGATTGTAAAATAAAATTCGAAGAATTTTAACTGTAACAGTAGTTTACGTTTATGCTTTAAACACGAATATGTAATCAAAATATCGAAGGATTTCACGTTCAAAGTTTTGTAAAAGATTTTTCAAAATCTCCACTGTCATTGCAACTTACTGTTGCATCTTGATGGATTTTATCTGTTTCGCACAAAACAATATTTCAAAGATTTTCAAACAACAAGAGATTTCATATCGGTTCGAAGATTGTAACAACAATGTTTGTGTTCCATTGTACGAGTGCAAACACGCCGTAGAGTACACACAAAATGGCAGATTGCTAGATCTGCCTTTTCTCTAGAGGAAACCATCCCATCTATGGCAATACTACTTTCATTGAATGTGAATAGACTAGTTCCTGTACTATGTTGCTACTACATTGCTTGTAGCAATCGCTTTAAACAACCCTCGTAAACATAAGCTAATGTCCGGCCTACCAAAGTGACAGTTCCCTTATTGAGCGCCTACATAAAGCTATTAGGTACTGCTAACAAAACGGCTTGTCATTGCAAGGGACACTTAAGAACATGTGACAGTCTAAATCCTTGGTCCGAAATAGTGAAATATTTCCAGCTTTTCAGTGACGTAGTCTTAGTTATATGGCCGTCGTACGTGTGCTCGGGGACGATAAGAAGCAGCTGCACTCTATTTTTCTTCCGCTCCGACCACAACCTCACCTGATTGAACGAACATTAAAAGTAAAACGAACATGAAGAGGTAAGTGAGATAGATAGCTGTGCTGTATTTCACACGTAAGTAAATTCGATAACGACGTATAAAAGATTGGGTCGTGTGATGTGAATGTATATTCCTCCTGAGGCCCCGATCTATCCATGTTTTATAACCCTACCTGGGGCTTAGATTATTTCAGAATAGTTTCCGATGCTCCCCGCTACGCCGCGCCGTTCCTTTATATTTAGTTTACGGCGGAGACATAAGGTTTATGTTTTCATATTGTGTTTTAGCAGCTAATATATTGCATATACGGAGAATTAAATCGAATAAGATTTTTTCTTCGCAACATGTTTTATGTGAAAATTCTTAGTAGCTTTTTTATAGTCTGGTTAATGCGAAGTCTTTAGAAACCTTTTACATTTGTAAGTATATGAAATACCTAGTAAAATATTTTCAATAATGGAGTGAGCTCATGGGAATTTATTTATTTATTTATTTATTTATTTATTATGGCACTCCAACAACAAAGTCACAGAACTTACACAATAAAGAATGCTTAGAATAATAATATCGTGACCTTGTCACTTATAGGTGTGCACAGCTTTTACATGTTTTAATGATTTACAAACAGATAATTAGTATAGGATTGCTAAGTTACAAATACAAGAAATTAATTAATGAAGAACAATTAAGAAAGTCAGAAACATTTAAGGGTTGGGCGGACTTACAAATGCTAAATGCCTACGAAATTCAACCAGGGTATCGCGAAAGATATCGATGCAGTTGGTGCGCGTTTGAGATTGATTGTAGGTTCTCAATAAGCGGTTCACTGGTGCTGATCGACCCAGGTTGGTACGAGTGGTACACGGTGCAAATATTTTTAAAGCGCGTTCCTGTCTGATCATAGAGCAGCGGGGCACCGATATGTTTACCTCATCTAGGAGTTTTGGCGCGTCCACGAGGCCGACGGAATACCGAACTTTTCAACATATCCTGAAGATTTAATATAACTTCTGGGAATTAAAGCGAGAGTCAGATACCTAGGTACAAGATCTATCTCTATTAAAGTAATAACTTAGCACGTCTAGGTGACCATTTATTACATCAACGCATAACGCAATAAAGTCACAGTTTAGTGATAAATTTATTAGTTGGAACGTCGCCAAACGTGTCAGTTTATTTTACACTAGTGGTACCTATAAAGTGTAGATGCAATAAGAACCTTAAGAAATAAATTTTTAATCTTAGTCAAGTTACAAGCACACTGTAATTTCGTGTTAGTTAAGTTTGCTTAGGTATATTTTTTTTTGCATAATGTGTACACAAATGGCATTTTGGATGCCTCTTATTAAATGGGTTTCGTTTTCGAATATATAGGTACAGTATCAAACGTATACAGCTATACATGGTGTTTAACAAAAATGAAGAGTGACATTGAAATGATTGAGTAACTTATTAGTTTAACTGGTCTTGGATTCCGATTAAATTGTTATAGTAATAGTTCATTTAACTTCATTATTAGGAGTCAGTTACCATTGGATATAGTATTTCCCGGTAATTGGGTTACTGAAAACTGTCGGCAGTCGTTTGGTGGAACGTTCTGGAACCTATTGAACTCAGTAGGACTCTACTGAAGTATCCAGTAAATTGGTAATTTGATTTGAAACAAAAGGGATGCCAGGATTGCAGTGTTGGCGTGGCTTGCTCGTACTTTATTCAAGGAACTTTATTTACTCATTGTTAAGTTTCAACAAATTAATTTAATTATTTTATATATGAAAAGAAATACTAAAATAAAATGATGCTATTTTAAACTTTTTTTATACAGATGAAAAAATAAAATAGAGTTTTAGTTAAAAACTGTTATTTAAATTAAATAAATTAAATCCACGTGTTTAAAATGGTCTTTCAAACATAATTGATTAAGCAGTGTTTGTTCTCTATTATAAAAAATAATGAATAATTTCTTAGTTAAATAAAATAATCCTTCAGTTTACCGACAATTTATTAACCTAGAAGAGTCTTAGCCGTTATTATTAAAGTTTATTTTTAATAGCCGCCATTAATATTAAAAGTGAACAAACAGATTTTTATTAAATTTCAAGCAGTGCCCGGATAAAAAACGAGCGACATAAAAACGCGTGCTTTTGTTTTTATAACATTGTCATAGCCTTAGGTAAAACTTCAGGAATACAAAACACAATAGCACTCTTAATAATTTATTGCGTTACCGAGAGCTGGCGCATTTGTCTCTGAATTTCCATCCTCTTAATTTTTTCTTTAGCATCTCAAATTCATATGGCTGCGATTGTGACACGAATATATTAAACCGAATGAATTGTTTGTTTATGCACACGTTTTTTATCGAGGTGCCGATTCCGCTATTTAAAGTCAGTGAGTGGCGGGTTAATAAACGTTCCAGTGTACTTGTTATTGTGCCTATTTTCGTATTTAGATAAGAACAGTCCCTTGCAATCCTACAATGACAACAGTGGCGAGTAGGTGTACATTTTTCATTAAACTAAAATTATCTGAATACGAAAATTAGGCACAAAAACAAGTACACTGGAACATTTATTAACCTGCCACTCACTGACTTAAAAGAGCGGACTCGGGCCCCTGTTGTATGTAGGTTATCAACCAAACAGCGTGATAAACTATTGACCCGTATTTTTTTGCGAACAATTTTTTGTAGCAAGCATTTAGTAGCCATTATTTAATACGAGCCCAAAAATCGTTTTGGTAGAAAGTTGGTGCGTTCGCAAAATTCTAATAGGGTCGGATAAGCGTTTTGTGGGAACACTGATTAAATAGTAATTACAAAGACCGTTTATTTAATTAACTATATGTTTTACTGAGCACGGTAATATAAAAGCAATTAGATAATTGTAATTATTCTTATGATCTATATATATAAAAATGAATCCCTATTTCCCTTGGTCACGGCATCACGCGTGAACGGCTGGACCGATTTAGCTAATTCTTTTTTTGTTGTGTTTGTTATTGTCAGGAGAAGGTTCTTATTAAAGAAAAAGTTTGCAAAATTGCGCTGAAAATTAGGAAATTGAAAAATACTCAACCACCAAATTGAGTAACCCTGACTTTTGTTACGACAGTGATTTGTTAGATTTATCTCCGCCCCTAATAATACAAAGGCACCGGGAACGGGACCTAAGTATTCACGCGGGTGAATCCGCGGGGCACAGCTAGTACCTTATAAATATGCATGAGTTATGTAGGACGTGTTAAAACCCTATAAAACATCTGCGGTTTTCTTCAGATAGGTTTATTCATTCCAGACAGATTCAGAGATTTGTTGCAAATGCGAAACAAAAGCATGCCAAGTAGCAATGTTTATTTAAGCGGCTTTTCTCTCTTAGTGAGGGAAACCGGAAAATATACTTTTTTAAACGTAAAATATAAGTTACCTGTTTATTTGTGTGGATATCAATTTTTACTTTTAAGATTGTTTAAACCGTATAAACTCTGTGTTATAACTAGTTCGGTATAAAGCAAAGTTTCTTAAGGAACTTGCAACGCACAAGTCTTCTGGGACTCTTAGTAAACATTTGCATATAGTTGGTAGTCTAACGTAATGCACTTAAAAACTTCGCGTACTCGTTCGTCTGTGGCTAAGTGTAAGCCGTACGGTTTGACCGATAATACAGGTTAAGCCGCGCTCGCCGCGGTTGGTGTGGATGGGTGACCATTTATAACATACCGAGACCCCTCCGTGTTTCGGAAAGCACGTTAAACAGTAGGTCCAGGCTGTCATACATAGATCTTTGGCAGTCGTTAAGTCAATTCTGACAACCAGTCTTACTATGGGATACTGTGTTTCCCAGTAAAATGGGTTGTGGAGGTCAGATAGGCAGTCGCTCCATGTAAAATACGGTATTCAGCTGAATCCGGTAAGACTGGTAGCCGACCCCCAACATAGTTGGGAAAAGGCTCGGGAGATGATGATGACTCGTTCGTCTGTATTTCGGGTATTTTTACAGCACTTCACACAACAAAAACGTGATAAATGTTCGCCTGTTGTATTTTTTCGTTGCGAACAGCTGATTGGGGCTTCGAGCGAATAAATGCGAGGTCGTCCGTCGATGAATGAAATTCGAATGCAAAAAAAAGTATTGCTACACCAAAAACAATTACCGGCCAGCACTTTCCATTAAACGTTATTTACAAATAACTATGCCTAAAACAACATTCCCGTTTAAAGTTCTCCCTAAGTCTAATTAAAAGTCATGTATGATCCGCCGGCCGGACCCTTTTCAATATAACCCAACGTTAGGCTCCGCGAGGGAAGACCACAAACAAAATATATATCCTTTTCGTGCCACTACGCCGCTCAAAAGGTATCTTTTACGAAGAAAATCAAATATTGACCACCATTAAACTTCATTATTAATACTCATCAAATTGTAACGCTGTAGGAATTTAAATACCCGGTTCGGGTCGTGAATTTTAATGGAAATAAACATTTCTACACATTGGGGTGGTAATTATATTTTATATTATAAAATATTTCTTCGAAGGCTACAGAGGGCGAAAGTGAAATTAATAAGGTCGGTTGTCCGGGAGCTACGGATTCCTGAAAAAGTTAATTAAGTACCATTATTAAGGGCGTAATTTTGAAACTTTAGATTTTTGCACGAACGGGTCCTTTTGGAGTATTTATTTTGTGCTGATACTCTCTACAATAGACTGCATGTATATAGCAGTATAATAATAGCCTTTTGTTATTAAGAACGGATTCATTTTTGCGTTTTCATCTGTGTAATGGTGCATGTTTTAATTTACACGTTATGTGATTTTATTTGTATAAAATTTTCATGACGTATAATCTCGCAGAGAAACTGTCACAGTTTCCGAGAATGCCGAAAAATTTTGTAAATGATAAATGAAGTATAATGCATTTATTGGATATGACAATAAATATGAATTTAATTAAATACAAAACGACATTATTGCGGTGAATAAAATATTAATAGCAACGTAATTTATTTTTAACCCCCGACACACAAGGAGATTTGTTATGTATCCTTATTTTAAAGCAACCAGAGGATCAAGGGCTGAAAGGTCCATTTATTAGTAACTCTGAAATATTTCTCAGTTAACCCCAATGTTGATGAAGGTAAACACCTGCTTCTGGTCTTCAGGCCTTGTATAATTATCTTGAAGATAGTTATAATCTTAGAGGATAGATAAGAAACTACAGAGTGCGCATATCAGGTTATGAACCGTGAGTACTAGTATGTACTAGTTCCCTTGTAAAAATAATATCAAAACAGAGTGCCGTTTTAATATAACTATCTCAAACCCTAATATTATCGGAACATCGATATTTTTGCATAAACTTCTGTCGTTGCATGGAAATCAAAAAACAAATGTAGGTACTACGGCAGCCAAAAATGTGTTAGGCAGAATGGGCTTTTAGGCATACATGCACTCTATAGCTTTAACTTTTTTACTCTATGGTTATAATGTAATTGAGTGGGTTATTGTACATGTACTCCCTTGTACCGTTAATGAATACCCGCAACTATTGTGTAGAAGATCGGCAAACTAATTTATCTTGGGAACCTAATTAATTTGGAATATGTAGTGCGTGGTACGAACTAATGTAAGATATACTGGTAGACTCTCTTCATGTATAAGGTGACGTTATAAAGTAAATTCAATTAAATCCTGGTATATATCTTTCTCTAAGCTATCCTTTGACTAAAACTTGACATAAAACGTGTAAGTTCATGTTAAAATAAAGTGACATTAAATATTTGTGTAACCAACTTTGTATGTAAAATTTAAAACTAATTTAGAGGGAATTTGGTGCTTTACTAACATGAAATGAGTAAAAAGTAATTACACTACATGTAATGCTATACAAAACCCTAATTTGCACTTCAAATACATACATAAAATATGGGTTAAAACGGTAGAACGTACAAAAGATTAATCATAATATAGGTGGCGACGGCAACATATTATTATGGTAATGGCGTTTGGTAAACTTACAATGGACAATAATGGCTTACATATAATTCACCGACTTTTAAATAGGGAGGTCCTCAATTTGACGGTTTGTTGTTATGTATGTTTGTTGCGAGATATCTCCACAATAGGGGAACGATCGAAGATCGAACTAAGAAGGGCTCCATATAAACTTCAAAATCATAATTAATTCAGTAGTTATAAAAATACATACTAAATTTGTTTCTTACCTCTAAGAAACAAATTTAGGTGTGAAACATTTATAGTTATGACATGTCATGAAAAAACTTTTCAGAATTTTATGTTATAAAATCTAGGCAAAACTTTTATACCTAGAAAAACTGAAGAACGAATACAAGGAACAAAAAAAGCACCATCTTTTCTTTCGTCCTTGAACATCGCCAATTAATCAGAGTGCTGAGTGGATTCCGTATCGAAGAGCTCTATTCATACAGAACTGTACCATGAACTCTTCAAGAAGGATTGTTGCCGCCGTGAGAGAGGGACACCGCTATGCGTGGTGTAGCGCCGTCTCGCTTCCATACCTGCTTCAAGAACTCGTGGTACAGGTACTGAATAGTTTCCGCGTTCACAATACTGAACAATGAACCCTTTGTACTTGAGAATTATCGACGAAGATTTGCAAAATGTATGGAGATAACACATTTGGCTTGTTCCTTTCTAATCTTAGAACGTACGATCATGTGGGAATACATGATCAAACAGTCTACCGAACATCATTCACAACACTTCCATGTTAAAACCACCTTTATTTGTGAAGTATTAGAGGCCTCTTTGCAGATGAATTTTACTTCTAACGAGTGTAGCCTGTGTACGGTGAGATCCTGAATATTTCGGATATTCAAATAGGTATGTAAACAGAAAAGCTTCCAACAAAAATAAAATCAGATAGCAAATACCCAAATTAGGATTCACCATGCATTGTTATCTGGGTTTAAACAAGATTACCTTTTATAAAAAACCAACCAAATAGGTAAAATAGCCAACAATATTTTTTTCGAGATCTGTGTACTTCCATTGTTTTTGTTTTGTGTAATTGAATTTAGTGATGGCTCTAATGATAACCCTTCTAATCTTTGTAGCTACTATGGGATTAGATGTTATTAACGTCTTATGTTTTATCTCCTTTAGGTCTGTGTTGTTTTTAGTAATATTTTATAAGCGGTGTAAGTTAACACTACGCCGCAGTGGTGATCGCCAATAATATACCTACATCAAACATTTTATATCAGGACTGCATCTTTTCTTTGTTTATTATTTAAATTTAACAAAATAGACATTAAATCTCTTTCACCTTCTTGGGTATTTCGAGAGTTAGGTAAAATGGTCACACATTTTTCCCAGTAATGCTTGAAAACTATACACCGACCTTTAGTCTCTCGTAGTCGGCTAAAAGTAGGTAGAAATAAAGTACTCAGCGTAAATGTTTAAAGAGAAGTTAATTAAGTAAATTAATTGTTGGAACTTCTTAAACAAACCGAAGACGTTGTTTCAACACTTATTCAAGTACTCCGTAATTAAAGCTCTCGAAATATTTTCATCAAAATAGCGAACGTTTCTCAGGCCGCAAAGAGTTAAACCATAACATCGTAAAGCCCTTTGAAAACAGACTATTATATATTGACCTACCGCACCTCCTCCATACCATATTCTTTTCATACTTATAAGGGATAAAAGAGGGTTCTTTAGAGGTCTATATAGTCTGGTTGTTAATAGTTCAGTGGCTGTTATCGCAGTGATTGAGCAAGCCAAGGCCATAAGAGTTCGTGCTCTGAATGTAACACAAAATGCGTCTTACAGAAACACTACTATTATAAAACAAGTCAAGTTTATATTAGTCCTTGTTTACATGAGTATACTTGAGTTAAATTATGTATTAGTTGACCTATTTATAAATACAGTATTAAGTATGCCAAGTGTATGCAAAATAGTAAAAATAATGAAGCAAGGGGTCGAGTTGGCTTTTGAATATATGGCAATCTGTAGACGAATAGCAAACGTAGCACAAAAGTCCTGTACACTGAAGCAGAATTGGGCCGTTCTTGTCTTGCATGAAATATGGTCTGTCAGATTTCTATGGAGCAGAATCCTGATGTAGTGCCGCCGTAACTGAATACTCTAGAAAATATAAAACAAAAGAATGAGCTATTTTGTCAGTTACACTAATTTAGATATTTTATCTTTTATGTGAACAGACTATTGGAAGTTTATTCCTGTGTCCATGTGTAGCTCGCATTTACGAAATTTTATACTTACATTTAAACGCATTTGGAAATATCTTGTTTACTTCATAATAACTGTCTTGGAAAAGTTTTACAAACCTAATCATGTTGTCTATCCTTCAGACAGTCAAATTATATTGTTTGAGCGTTGTTCTCGAATGACGAATTTCTTAATTTAAATAACATAGGTAGTAAACTTTTTGAAGCATCATGTTCAACTTAAAGCCAGATAGAACCGTCTTAAGGTGTATTGAACTAAGTTCAGCGGAGGATCAGACAAGGGTTTAATGACAAGGCTTAGGCAAACAATCCGAGTTTCCTGATAGCATGATAACCCTGTTTGTGGTTAACTATTTCTTAACTTAAACGCTTAACAGTTCGTAATGTTACTAATATTCGTTAAGGAAAATAAGTTTGTCTATTTTAATGTATTTTTTTAATATTTTGACGAAAAATTTTGTATTATTATTTTTTGTGAGAGATCTCGTTTCTATATATTTGATATTTGATTGATTTAAATATTCGTTGTTTTTCTTAAAAAGAAAAAGTTACCTATATTAAAAATAAATTATGTAAATTCATTAGGAAAATTTTTAATGTTACGTCTATTAATTAATAAACAAAACAATAACTTACGCAGATATCTAAAATTATTTAAAATACTAATAAATCAGACAACAATTCTTATAACCGCACTAAATACTGTACTACTAATTCTGGCTACCAGAAAATGAAGAAGGGTACCTACTTAAGGGGTCGTCCACATTGAACCGTCATAAAAAGCCCATCGCTCGTCGTCCCGACTGAACTGAAGCACTCCTTAACAATGACCGTCAGTCCAAACGGCTTGAAGTGCACATTACGACTCGAAAGACATTGTCAAGTGCTTTAAGGATCCTAGCGAACTTCTCAAGTGTATGCTCTCCTATTATTTATAAAACTGTGAGAAACTCAAGTTCGAAGACGGCATGGATTCCGTTGGGTTTTTTTTGGGATGACCGTCTAAAACTGTGAGAAGAGAGTTATAAGCACTTGCTGCTTATAGGTACTTTTAATTAATAAGTAGTCTAAACGTAAGTACGTAACAGCGATATATTTATGAGTATTTTAAACAGAAAAGTATTAAATACATCAAAATAACATAACAAAGTTTCATCAGAATTTCCTCCACATCAAAAGAGAATATTATGTGTAAAAGTGCAACAACAAAACTACTTCAGCTTAAACCAACACACAAAAATACGGCATAAGTCTGATCTGATTAAATCTGGTAAAGTATTCACTTGAATAATAATAATAATATTCCGGGACAACTCACACACGGTTATCTGATCCTAAGCTAAGCAGAGATTGTGTTATGGTAACCAGACAACTGATAAACATACTTATATATTTCTAAATACATACATATTATAGATAAATTACACCCAGACAACCAGAACAAATGATCGTGTTCATCACACAAACATTTGTCCTGGGTGGGAATCGAACCCACGACCTCCGGTATAGCAGTCAGGGTCACTAACCACTAGACCAACAGGCCCGTCATTGAATGTTTAATTAACACCGGCGTTTCGGGAAGGTAATGGTTATTGTGATGGGCCTCACTAAAAATTAACAGGTGGTTCTTTAGGGGTAGGGTTTACTGAATTCATCATTTACTTTTCCGGATAACTTGTTTTTTTTGGGTTTGTTTTTCACAAGCACGGATTTAGTTTGCAGTCTCACTGTGTTTAGTTAAGTAGTTAGTCTTGTATATTTTTGTGGCTTTCTGTCTTTTATTTTACTGTTTGATTTCTGAAGAAGATACTTTTCCCTGTTTAGGTTGCTCATTAGAAGTTATCATTGTAGGAATACTTTTTAAATAATAAATTTAATCAAAGCCTAAATATTGGCTTGCGTCATTTTACCATAAAAATACCTGATGAAATTGCAGTTTACTATTTGTGCCCAAAATAAACTAATTAAGTTTAAATAATAAATAAATGCGGACAACATCACATACATTGCTCTGAACCCAAAGTAAGTAGTCTTAGATCTATCCACTTAGGCTAAGAGATCAGTTGATATCTGGTCCTTTCGATCAAATATACTAATCACATCCTAACTAAATCAGTATTTGTCAATTTAAATAAATTGTCTTGACATATTCCAATGATGACATTATAATTATAAATAAATAAATAAATGCGGACAACATCACATACATTGTTCTGAACCCAAAGTAAGTTGCTAAAGCACTTGTGTTATGGAATTCAGAAACAACGAAGGTGCCACAAACACCCAGGCCCGAGACAATGTAGAAAAGTGAGTTTCTGCATTGACCCGTCCGGGATCGAACCCGGGACCTCAGAGCTAGCGACACCTTGAAAACCGGTGCGTACGCCACTCGACCACGGAGGTCGTCAAGAAACTCGTTAACTTTCAAGAACTTCGTTAAGTTACTCGTTAACTTTAACGCAACATTATATAATACAGGACTCTACGTCGTATTAACCAGAATATTAGTGCTTGTGCCTAAAATAAATAAAAACATTATAGTTTAATTATGTTTCACTTACTAGAGACAAAATCCATCGTTGTGATAAAGTTAGACATTATTTTCTTAAGTACAACACAACCATTCGTATATATTTCTAGATGCTCGTTAGTCTAAGCCTGTATTTCCAAGCTTCCTCTTAATCCTCAGTTACATAAACAATTGACTTCGAGCGTAAAGATCATCAGAGCGGTACAAACCAGGAGACACTATCCTGTACCATACGACCAAACTAACTTGGTATGTCTCGAAAGAGCTGCAAGATATTGCCATCTCTTTCTCACTCACCATTACACCATGCTTGCGTCTCGCCTTACATATCTTCTATCTCACTTCCCATGCGCCAAGTTGACCGTACAGTATGTTACATAAACCTAGCTCATATTAGGAGTGAGTCTGTTTACATGGGCCCGCTTTCTTGCACGCTGCATTCTATAAATACACTTCCCGTACTTGGTATGGAGCTCAAGTAAACAAATGTAATTACTACCGAGACGGTTGTCTTCATGTTATTTTGAGGGAGGTAGGTAAATAACACGGAATTAAAGGGAACATCTATTTTGAATTGTTTCTGAAATTCAAAATACGATGGTTAGTAGACTCAATTAAACAACAGTTTTTTCAAACTAAATAAAAACCCTTGTCTAAGAATCTTCTTTTATTCTAGAGTTAAAGGGATTTTTATAATGACACTAGCTGATCCCCGCGACTTCGTCCGCGTCAATTTCTGTTATTATGACCACGATTAAGAAGTTAAAAAAAAAAGTATTTCTGCGTAAATGATAATTATATATAATTAGTATAGATTATGTTGATAAAACTCTGTAGCAAATAATTGGCAATAATGCATTAATTTCGACCAAATGATTACCTTAAAAAAGGTTATAGTGAGTCAATTTTAAAAGAAAGACATATACTGTCGCAGACATTTTTTTATATCATTCAAAGAGGAACAATTCTTTCATATCGATACCTTAATTGGCAAACCAGCTAACTCCTTATGAGCAAATTTTTCAGGAGACACTTAAAATCTATAATATTTTTTGTAGACTACTTATAAAGAAATCTAAAATCCCGTTGGTAGATATTAACCTAAATTCTTATTTTTTATACTGTCAGATCGTTTTTGTAAATAAAGCCGTATTTTTGTTGCTTACTAACTAAACAAAAAAAAAATTTTTGACGAAATGTGGAGTTGGCTGGTTTGACAATTAAGGTATCGATATATATATTTTGGGTAACTCGAACCGTTTACGCAGCGCACGCAACGGAAGCTTTCAAGTATGAATATTTTCCCCCGTTTTTGTGACATTTTTCACTGCTGCTTCGCTCCTATTGGTCGCAGCGTGATGTTATATATCCTAAAGCCTTCCTCGATAAATGGACTATCTAACACAAAAAGATTTTTTCAATTCTAACCAGTACTTCCTGAGATTAGCGCGTTCAACCAAACAAACAAACAAACAAACAAACAAACTCTTCAGCTTTATAATATTAGTATAGATAATGCATTAATTTCGACCAAATGATTACCTTAAAAAAGGTTATAGTGAGTCAATTTTAAAAGATAGACATATACTGTCGCAGACATTTTTTTAGATCATTGAAAGCGGAACAATTCTTTCATACATATATTTTGGGTAACTCGAACCGTTTACGCAGCGTACGCAACGGAAGCTTTCAAGTATGAATATTTTCCCCCGTTTTTGTGACATTTTTCACTGCTGCTTCGCTCCTATTGGTCGCAGCGTGATGTTATATATCCTAAAGCCTTCCTCGATAAATGGACTATCTAACACAAAAAGATTTTTTCAATTCTAACCAGTACTTCCTGAGATTAGCGCGTTCAACCAAACAAACAAACAAACAAACAAACTCTTCAGCTTTATAATATTAGTATAGATAATGCATTAATTTCGACCAAATGATTACCTTAAAAAAGGTTATAGTGAGTCAATTTTAAAAGAAAGACATATACTGTCGCAGACATTTTTTTATATCATTCAAAGAGGAACAATTCTTTCATACATATATTTTGGGTAACTCGAACCGTTTACGCAGCGCACGCAACGGAAGCTTTCAAGTATGAATATTTTCCCCCGTTTTTGTGACATTTTTCACTGCTGCTTCGCTCCTATTGGTCGCAGCGTGACGTTATATATCCTAAAGCCTTCCTCGATAAATGGACTATCTAACACAAAAAGATTTTTTCAATTCTAACCAGTACTTCCTGAGATTAGCGCGTTCAACCAAACAAACAAACAAACTCTTCAGCTTTATAATATTATATATTAGTATAGATAATGCATTAATTTCGACCAAATGATTACCTTAAAAAAGGTTATAGTGAGTCAATTTTAAAAGATAGACATATACTGTCGCAGACATTTTTTTAGATCATTCAAAGAGGAACAATTCTTTCATACATATATTTTGGGTAACTCGAACCGTTTACGCAGCGCACGCAACGGAAGCTTTCAAGTATGAATATTTTCCCCCGTTTTTGTGACATTTTTCACTGCTGCTTCGCTCCTATTGGTCGCAGCGTGACGTTATATATCCTAAAGCCTTCCTCGATAAATGGACTATCTAACACAAAAAGATTTTTTCAATTCTAACCAGTACTTCCTGAGATTAGCGCGTTCAACCAAACAAACAAACAAACTCTTCAGCTTTATAATATTAGTATAGATAATGCATTAATTTCGACCAAATGATTACCTTAAAAAAGGTTATAGTGAGTCAATTTTAAAAGATAGACATATACTGTCGCAGACATTTTTTTAGATCATTCAAAGAGGAACAATTCTTTCATACATATATTTTGGGTAACTCGAACCGTTTACGCAGCGCACGCAACGGAAGCTTTCAAGTATGAATATTTTCCCCCGTTTTTGTGACATTTTTCACTGCTGCTTCGCTCCTATTGGTCGCAGCGTGACGTTATATATCCTAAAGCCTTCCTCGATAAATGGACTATCTTACACAAAAAGATTTTTTCAATTCTAACCAGTACTTCCTGAGATTAGCGCGTTCAACCAAACAAACAAACAAACAAACAAACAAACTCTTCAGCTTTATAATATTAGTATAGATAATGCATTAATTTCGACCAAATGATTACCTTAAAAAAGGTTATAGTGAGTCAATTTTAAAAGATAGACATATACTGTCGCAGACATTTTTTTAGATCATTCAAAGAGGAACAATTCTTTCATACATGTATTTTGGGTAACTCGAACCGTTTACGCAGCGCACGCAACGGAAGCTTTCAAGTATGAATATTTTCCCCCGTTTTTGTGACATATTTCACTGCTGCTTCGCTCCTATTGGTCGCAGCGTGACGTTATATATCCTAAAGCCTTCCTCGATAAATGGACTATCTAACACAAAAAGATTTTTTCAATTCTAACCAGTACTTCCTGAGATTAGCGCGTTCAACCAAACAAACAAACAAACAAACAAACAAACTCTTCAGCTTTATAATATTAGTATAGATAATGCATTAATTTCGACCAAATGATTACCTTAAAAAAGGTTATAGTGAGTCAATTTTAAAAGATAGACATATACTGTCGCAGACATTTTTTTAGATCATTCAAAGAGGAACAATTCTTTCATACATATATTTTGGGTAACTCGAACCGTTTACGCAGCGCACGCAACGGAAGCTTTCAAGTATGAATATTTTCCCCCGTTTTTGTGACATTTTTCACTGCTGCTTCGCTCCTATTGGTCGCAGCGTGACGTTATATATCCTAAAGCCTTCCTCGATAAATGGACTATCTAACACAAAAAGATTTTTTCAATTCTAACCAGTACTTCCTGAGATTAGCGCGTTCAACCAAACAAACAAACAAACAAACAAACTCTTCAGCTTTATAATATTAGTATAGATTAAATACATATAAAAATAAATCTTTAAACATACACTTAATAAAATTTCAGTTATTTTAACCATGTTGTTTGTCTTTGAATTATCGACTTAAATAAGCAAATATCCTTAATTTACTTTCAAGTTTTATACCGTTACGTACCACCTTATGCAGCTTAATTAACTGTAACCCCTACATTTACCATTCCGTGGCAAGGAAATACACAAATTACCATAAGATGATGTGTAGTCTGTTTACCATTGTTCAAGACGCCGCGCGCCGTTGTCTATTCATCCCAGTTGTCATCTTGTCACTTTTGACAGCATCATAGGGGTCGGTTTACAATGCTAATTGGGCTATGGATGGATATATAGATTTTTAGCTATTTAAACTGAAGATTAAGTTAATAATAACTTATAGTAATAAATAAAACCAGTGTAGGTGCATACATTAACGCAAGAAAAAACTGTTTTAAAACAAATGAAGAGGATTTTCACTTGTTTAAAAAAGTTTCGAAATTCAAATTCAATTGTCTCAATTTGCTTTGCGAACTTGCTCCAAGTAATTGCAGTAGCTTTGCACCTTTTATAGTAGCGAATAAAGATTTTCATATGCAAAACAAAGTCGTTGGTTTCGGAGCAGCGTCCGTAAAGCAGCTATTAGACGAGACGATTTCAGTCTGTCTTAATAAGACAACTCAACGTGTAATAAGAGTAAGCTAGCAAGCACGCTAACTAGCGTGCTTCCTCAGTGCGATCGCTAGCTCACCGGTTTGTTCAGTCTAGTGTCGTCAACTATCGATATTTGCTTTGTCGATACTATACTGTAGTGAAAGTATATATACAAACAACACAAAGCATATATACCCTTAAAATATTTACAGGAAAGCTTATAGCGCTGCGGCGGCGCACGGCGCCGAACGGTTCTCGTATTGAATGTTTATACGCGTGATTACTAAGAAATTAATTATCTAATACTAGCGACCCGCCCCGGCTTTGCACGGGTGCAATGCTGATACTAAATATACTACATAAACAGTGGCGTAACTATACCATCTGGGGCCCGTGGCAAATTCTTTTGATGGGGCCCTATTAGTACATTTTTTACGTTGTACTTGGTTAAATTTTAATAAACTACTAAAGTATTTTTCCAACACGAATAACAATTTTATTTTCAAGAGCATGGATTTATCCCTATATTAATTCTTTTTTTAATCATATCAGATCTTATTTTTGGTCTAGAACACGGGAAGTATAGGTAAACTGAAAAAATAACTGATAGTAATAGAGAAAAAGGTTTGGGCTATATCGAGGAAATGGTAAAACAGTCCAGATGCCACTTCTTTGTCCTCATCTTTATTTTTTACTGTCCCAGGAATGAGTCGAGCAAATCGACTCTACCCATATACTGATAGTTGCGTATAATTTGAAGGAAATATATTTATTTTGTTTTATTATAAAACCTCCTTACGTTGTGAATCTTTCTCTTTCGTTTTCGCTCCCACTTAAACAATTTTCTGGAACTAGACATTTTAATATCTAACTTTCACAATCAACTTTACTTTCAAAGTGCCTACTTTATTTCTTTAAATAAAATTTTAATACGAAAAATCAAAGATAAAAATAATAAAGATCGTTTAGGATGTGTTGAAATGCATAACCAAATTTGAAATTGTGTTATGGTCTTTAGTAGACTCACTTTACTTGATTTTAAGCAGAACGTTTTCATGGAAAATTAAATCAGGGGCATAGCTACCGCCGTATCTGCCGTAACAATTATACGGGGCCATGGACCACGGGGGCTCCCGACGTGCGTAAACCAAAATTTACAAAATTTAAATAAGAATAAAATAAAACTGATAAATTTTGAACTTTAATGGGACATGAACACCTGACAGACCTGTGACTATTGTCCATTGAGGCAGAAACTTAAGAAAAACTAAAGTCCTCATCAGCTATAAATGATACAATAAATAAGTTTGCCGAAAAAAGGCAAGGATGTGTTACATATTTAATTTAAATTGCTTGTAATTTTTTTGGAAAAGAGACAAATAGAAAATTATGATATAAAAAGTATTTCTTTAATTTTATGCAATTTTTTCTTTCTTTTGTGAGAATTCTTTACCCTTCATAAGGGCTCTAAAACAATTTTGTATGCGGGGCCCGCCAAGTCACGCTACGCCACTGAATAAAATACTCAGGTATAAACTTAAAAAAAATAACAGCTCGCGGCCTCTTGGGCCGGGGCCCTCTTGGGTCGGGGGCCCGTGGCATTTTGCCAGTCCTGCCACCCTGTAGTTACGCCACTGTACATAAACATAAAGTGCTGTAGCGCGAAGCGCGGCCTTCGACGCACTATTTGGTATAGGCACGCGCCCCCGGCCGCCGCGCCGGCGGGGCCCCCCGGCCGGTACCGCCGCAACCGCCACGCCATGTCCCTGCATTTTAAATCTTCGAAAATATTCATTTAAATTACATGCTGTAAAGGGCCATATAATAATTGGATAAGAATTAATGCTGTAGTGCTCTAAATCGTTTTTTCGTAAATAATTTATAAGTAAAGGATAAAAAAATGGTTATTGTGGGTTAACCCCAAGAGATAGACATATACCATCGCGGACTTTTTTTTAGACCTTTTTAAGGTGCACAATATTGTAGTACATTATTTTGATCTAACTCGTAGGGTTCAGCCAGCGTTTGCAATGTAAGCGCAAAAAAATGTGTTTAGTTACGACCTTACATTAAAAACCTCTAGGATTATCTGTGTTTCTCTACTATATTATGCATGTATTATACATATAATATAAACCTTCCTCTTGAATCACTCTATCTATTAAAAAACCCCGCATCAAAATCCGTTTCGTTGTTTTAAAGATCTAAGCATACAAGGACAGACAGACAGCGGGAAGCGACTTTGCTTTATACTATGTAGTGATAGTGATAATAATATCCTATTTGAAAGTAAGTACCTACACTAAACACTATTTCACTGCTTCATAAATACTCTTTATAACAAAACTGTTAATTTAAATAAGATTTAATACTAAGATACGAATTTATCAAAGTTCTGTTTCTACCGGCGATCTAATTACATATTTTAGGAACACGAAGGATACTATTATGACTTAACTATGATAGCTAGATATAGTACCTCGCGGACTTATTTGTAGGTAGGAATGAGTACTTTAATCACGTAGAACATATTTTTTATATATCATTAATAGTTTTCTCAGCGCACACCAAATAATGAATTTCCAGTACTATCGAAACCTTTAAACTTGGTATAAAAAAAACCCTTTCCTGTTAATCATATTAGTATCGACAGTAATGTGTAAAAAAAGATGTGGAGTGGTTTATAAATGGTAACCCTACACCACGCAGCTAGCACGCAGAAAGTCTCTGTAGACTTTCTCGAAAACCAGCAAGCACGCTGCCGGACTGTTTAACCTTGTAAGCACGCGATTTGACCTCTACGGGCCGCCCGACGAATACACCTAGGGTTGCGATCTTTACGTAAGACAAGTGCAGTAAACTATTTCATGCAATTGTTAATAATAGGATAAAATTACAATATACCTTGATTACTTTTCTATTTCATATTTTAGATTTTGCGATTTGACTTTTGAAACTTATTATTTTTTTAGTACTTCGTTTTAACTTCTCGATTGATATTTGCTATTGAAAAGCATTTATCGCTATTCAGTAGTTTTTTTTGAGACTAAAATATCTATTATTTGCTTATCTTTTATATGATTTTGTTAACTAAAAGTAATTAATTAAATTTATTGAATCTAAGCATTGCCGTGAATGTCTTATATATATTACCTTAGAGCAAAGATTCCAGTATATTTTTAAATATTTGAAAATAAAAATGTGCTACAGTTGATTTACCGTTGAAAATGTAGTAGGTACCAATTTTTCGTACCATATTATTATCCTATTATATATATTACAATTTACTGTATTATAATGAACATAGTACGATACTATATAATAAATTGCAGGAGGCAACCCTACACCACGCAGCTAGCCCGCAGAAAGTCTCGACTAGACTTTCTCGCGACGAGCAAGCACGCTGCCGCACTTTTTAACCTTGTAAGCACGCGATTTGACCTCTACCGACCGCCCGACGGATACACCTAGGGTTGCACAATCTTTACGTAAGACATGTGCAGTTTCAAAACTGCTAAAATAATTCACATGTGGAAAAATAGGATGAAATATAATATACAGTATTTAGGATTTTGCGTTGATTGCACCTTCGAAACTCATTATTTTTATAATTCTAATGGTTATTTTTTTTAACTTGTCAATTCATCTCCACTATTGAAAAACATTTGTAACTATTCAGTAGATTTTAGACTAGACATCTATTATTCGCGTACCTTTTATTTGATTTTATTTTCTGTACTTAATTTTATGTGTTTATAAAACAAATAACTATATTTTTCATAATGCGAATACAACATAACATTACTTAAAACTAAATCTTTGTCTATACGTTAAGTATGTGTAAAAATGTTGGTAAACCTAAATTTATTAAAAAATAATAACTTATTAGCGCATTACTAAAAATATCGATATCGACATCGTCCACCTTGTTTACCTGACGACCAACACCAAAAACTTCACACTGGCGATTGAGTAGCATGCGATATTAAGTCCGGTGTAATAACGAGCGTGCTAGTTAGTCTGTCAGCCAGGCTAGCTAGTCTTGACTGGAAATTGTGTCGTGTAATTGCCCCTTAACGATAAGCCGGGAACTGCCTGTGTAAACACTCCAATATTTACAACTATCCGCCACGCATTTTATAAAACAATCCGTTTGTTCCGTTCAAAGCCCGGTTACCCCGAGATTAATATTTATATGAGGTATTTGCGTTTAACAAGGCCTCCGGCGAAAAAGGGAATAAAATGTACATTCATCAATTTTCCTCTAAATTTCTCTTATAACCCCCAGGTAACATGAAAGGCAAGTGACCGCAAAAAATACATGTACATTTCCCTACGTAAGGTATTTTGGTAATGTCACGTAAAAAATCCAATCGCAATCAGTTGAGTGGTTTTATAGAAAAAAAAACCCGCATACGCTCACATTTACACAACGGTGATAGTACGGACGCTAAGGTCACTGTTACAAGGTTAGGTCAGAAGTGTTACACTCAATGTTTAAAGACAGTTTGACATGTTTTTAGTATCGCTTATAAAGATATGACGACGAGTGACACTAAATAAAACATAAGATTATTTAATGGCATCTTAACCGCGCATTCGAGCATTTACGGGTTAAGACCTATCAATCTTAGTGTAGAGGTCAAACGTCGGTAATATAACACGTTATAAACACCATTCTATCTTGATAGCGAAAATGATGAAGTAGTTTAACCATTTTTAGGGTTCCGTACCCAAAGGGTAAAACGGGACCCTATTACTAAGACTCCGCTGTCTTTCTTTCCGTCTGTCTGTCTCCAGGCTGTATCTCATAAACCGTGATAGCTAGAAAGCTGAAATTTTCACAAATGATGTATTTCCGTTGCCGCTATAACAACAAATACTAAAAACCACATAAAATGTATATTTAAGGGGGGCTCTCATACGACGGTGGTACGGAACCCTTCGTGCGCGAGTCCGACTCGCACTTGGCCAGTTTTTAGTGTACACACTTCTTCTCGCGATTGAAAAGCGCTTCAGTTGCTCGGTATTGTTGGATTTTATACGAAACCCACATAATACCACTAGCTATCTAATAAAAAATAACGACAGGGATCGCTCTAAATTGAAAGCGTGTGATAACAGTTCCTACAAAATATT
The DNA here is from genome assembly GCA_905475315.1 of Autographa pulchrina. NCBI lineage: Eukaryota > Metazoa > Arthropoda > Insecta > Lepidoptera > Noctuidae > Autographa > Autographa pulchrina. The sequence goes on along the minus strand of FR997771.1, from coordinate 10,433,358 downwards.
CACGACACTACACTACTAACATAAAACTGGAATATGCCAAGTAATGCAAGCATATTTTCATGGATTTGTCCTTGTGTGGTAGAGAACTGTACCGTAAACAATGTTATATTTTTCTGAAAAATATAAAGCGCGAAAATAAAGTCATCCTTTAGGTTCAAAACTAGTCCCTTCAATGGAAGTTAGTGATATATGTGTTGAAGGACTATGTAACATATGAACTCTCAGGAAGTTTGGATCGTAAATCGTGTGATAAGTCGCTACAGCTGGACCAACGATCGCACGGATAAACTAACGGACTTTCGACACTGATTTATTTTGTGCATATTGATTGACCTCTTGCTTTTTCTTCATCCCTTAGATTAACTATGAAGAAAATTCTGTTAAATCAAAGAGTTGATTAGGTAAACGCACAAAAATTAAGCTATAGAAATACTTTTTAAGCCCTATGTTACTAATATATATAAAGATATCTTGTTATCTACTTTATAAAGTAGAATAAAATGTAAGAAATACTCTCTTCGCAGAACATTGAAACGAAATGATAAATTTACAGAAATGTATTTCGATGCGACGCAGAATTTTCCCAATGTAGAATATTTGAAAGGAATGGCACTGAGCTACACGCTCCATTTAAAATATTGCATTGTATTAGAGCATCTCACAGATGAGGGCCCAGAGCTATTGGAAAAGGTTTTCGTAATACCCCAAAGTTGATATGACGAGAAATATTTTATACGACAAAAACATCGTTCATAGGGGAAATTGGTAATTTTCGCAGTCAGTGTTGTTTGGTGTCAATATTGGCAGCTTTTGATTGATCGCCATTCATTTAAGCGGCTGTCATGTTGCATGTTTGCTGGTCGTGGAGTCATTGTGAAGTCCCAAATTGGATGCCACGTTTGCGGTCCAAGTTTACGAGCGCCCTCTTGTCTACGTGGTCTAAAACGTTGGACGTTTGCAGCCAACCTTAATCAAATCAAGTCAACATTACTGTCTCTGAATTTCGAAATTCGGGTTCAGGGATGCGGGTTTCCATCCTGAATGTAATGTCGTCGCTTTACGATCGTCCCAAGATTATCTGTGACCTGCGGAGGATTTCATATCTTTATGAAGTTTGATTTCTTTAGAACTTCCACTCAACCTATAAATCATTTCTATATTCGACGCTCTACTGAAAACGGGGACAAATTCAAGAGTCAATGAAATATTTGAACTTCAATACTTGAAGAGGATATTTTATTATTATTCCAGTAATATACTTACCTTATTTTTCGGTTTTGCCAAACTCAAAAGTTTTAAAAGGTCATCTTTGAGTACTTTATTTAACCTTAAACTTATTAGATTTGATTTCCGTTTCCAATTTTCTGTATTTCGTTCTTATTTGATTTATTCTTTTTTCGTAGAGTCGAGCCAAATCGAGCAATTTAACGATTCTATCGCTGTTTTAGCATTCTAATCACGTAACGACTATAGTAATCGGAATCGGTTTCGTGTGACGGTTTCTTTGGATTTGATTACCATTAAAGGCACCCAATTAGGTGGTAAGCCTGAATATACTTAGACCTACATAATAAAACTGCTGTGGTTGCGGTTTTGTCTGTGTAAGAATTATCATTAAGGGTAGTTTTTGGCCTGAATATGTTTTGATATAATTTTTACGAGTAGATCAGAAGGGACTTGTTTAAGTTAGCCGTAGATAGTTATTAAAAAAAAACTCTGATGCGGACGTTCTGTTAGTGGCAAAAATTAAATGATGAAAATTAGTTTTGAAAAAAAAAAAATTATACTCATCGTGAGTTGCTATACTAAAATCGAATGTGACAACCATGTTTATATTAAGTTTAAATGTAGGTGAAATATTTTTTATTTCTTTAGAAAACGACTTACATTTGCATTTAAATATCTGTAGGTCAGAACCGCACAATAAAATTGTACTTCTCGTGCATTAGCGACTCATTCATCATTGTGTTTGAATGCATTATTGCTACATTTGGTTCGGAGATCGTATCACACAAACGGTTACGCTCTACTTGCTCTGTAAGGACACAATATATCATGAGTAATGCATACATTAGGCAAATGGATTAGCTTTCTGGCTTACTTTTTGGTCTTCTGCCCAAGAAAAATAGTTTTCCTAATTTGGGAAATGGTTGACTGTGATACGCACAAAAAAGTAAATTTATGTATTTTAACCATCTACAAAAAGGGGTATTGTAAGTTTACCGTATGTATTGATTTGGTAAAATGCCTTTACTTTCCAAAAATATATATATATTTTTTTAATTTTCTATTTGTTTTAGTGTTTATGTAGTATAAATATTGTCGTGCCATACATGGACTAAAGTGGATTTTACTAATATATTTTGACCTCTGACATGTGGTCGTCCATACAATAGGACTATGCATGGAAATATTATAAAGCTTTCTTAATTATCTTATCCAGATTCGATTCGCTTCGTTGGTCTTCTTTGAATGTTATTTTTGTTTTCAGACACTACTTGTCTTAGTCAGGTCAAAGTTTATATTTTTGCAATACATAGCCAGAACTTGGAGGTTGATGAAGAATAGGAAGTAGTAGAAATATGGTAAAGATAATATGCGTGGTATACTGGCACCTAACTGAAGAATTATATTTTGATTCACAATAATATACATAAGGAAAAACTATTACTTACAATATTCCCAAATTATGAATTTCTAAAACCTCTGGTGTCTGGGAAATGTCCGTTTATTTAGTCACCTACGCTTAGAGAATTCACAAAATCAAACTCATAATAAGAAATAAAAAGCAATTTCATGTCAAGTAACAACGAAATTATCATACACTAACATACTACGAATAATAGAAATCCAAACTTACGTACGAACGCGAATAAAATAACAATTTTATTTCAATCCACGTTTCCTGAGCTCTCACGTTTCGCGAAAAGGAATAATGTGATAGGTAATAAAAATACGAGTGTAAATAAATCTTTGTTATCCCCTATTTTAGTACTCGAGGTCGCATGTGTCACGAAACCTCTACATCTGAACATTAAAACAAATTCCGCTGTCTTGTACTTTAGCTCGTAAAACTCAAACTTTAAAACGTTCTTCAACGGCTATAAGTTTAGGACGGTTTTAAAGTCTATGTGTTGGAATCACATCAGACGGAACATGCGTCGCGTATTATCGGTCGCGTAACGCCAGAACAGACAAATTTCATCAGTTCACACTCAACCGATGATACGTTAGTCTGTTGAGTGTGAACGGTCAAGTGTTTTTCTATACATTTGCCTGTTGTGGCGTTACGCGACCTATAATACGCGACGCATGTTCCGTCAGATATGAACCTTCCCTAAAGTAAATATATTATGTAGTATGATTGACATGAAGAACAGTTACTTATGATTGAGTGGATTTCGAGTATTCGACCATTTTTGTTATTAACTGAGATGGTATCGGCTTTCAGTCTTACGAAATACCTATAGGTAAAAAATATCTGACCTATTCCACTTATAAATCGTAAAATATTCAATATATAAAGTTATTTTTTTAATCTATCAAAAAATTATAATTGGCTTTTAAAACATTTTTGTGCCGTAATATAATTTGTTAATTTCGTTCGGTACATCGCTAAACAATGTTTCATAAAAACAATGTAAAAGTATTTTATTAAGGGTGTTCCAAAAGGGTGAATGTTCATTAGCGTCAGCATTTTTCGCTATGGTTTGGGTATTTTTTTATTGTAGGTATCAAAGGGGTGAACTTTTGCTTATCAAACGCAACAGAAGGGTTGTCAACGTGAACGATAAAACGAATAGCGACAAAGTAAAAATATAACTGCATTTTTTAAGACGGCAAAATTAATTGGACTATGAAAACGAAATAAAGCTTCGAAATTAAGTAGCTGCTTTTTGATGATTAAGTTTACACCGAATAATATAGGTATTTAGCTTTTACAAACAAAGCAACGAAAACATGTAACTTTAGAACACGGCAACCACATAAGCTTCCTAATAATTATACTCAGTATATATACTTTATACTTAGACGTAACTGCACTAGTTTCGATAATCGACATGAAATAGGTATTCCTAATTCCCAGTTCTCAAAGCTATGTTCCAAAACGCCGTTCGTACATGAGGCTATACAAGTGTCTGATCCCTAACAACTAAAGTCTTCAACGACGTGTGCCTATGTTCTGGTCCTTGTGGTTTGTATGGCGGTAGTGGTTTACTAAAAACGTTGGGTATCAGACACTTGGTATCGATGCCAGTCTCCGATATCCGACGATTTTGCAAAACGGTCGTGTGCGAACGGGTTGAGTGTTCCATTTTCAAAATCCGCTTTACGTACGAAGTGTACGTTGCCTGGCAACGCTTAACCGCATAATTATGCATCGCACAAATTCTCAATAACTTTCCGACGATCTCGACGAAAGTGCCAAATTATAAAGTTGCTGGCACAGAGTTTGAAAAAGTTAAAACTATAGAGTACGAGTATCACTAAAAGCCCGTTGTGCCGAGCTTAAGCACATTTTTAGCTGTGTGTAGTACATTCGTTTACTGATTTCAGTAATTTTCCGTGTAAGCACAGACGTTTACGCGAAAATATCGATAGTTCCAATATTATTAGGGTAATATTAGGTTTTGGGATAGTTTCATTAAAACGTCGCGCTCTGTTTTGACACTATTTTTTCGGCAAGACTAGTTCATACTAGTTCACGGTTCATACCCTGATATGTGCACTCTGTAGTTTCTTATCCATCCTCTAAGGTTGCTGCATTTTCTGTAGCAGAATGTTAGGTGTCATTCCGCTATAATGCCGGCTCATGTTATTTCGCGAGTCTTTACTTTAACCGCCGAAACTTGGCAAGTGCGACCTGCTTAACTTGTACGACTATGGTGGCAGTACCATAACAAATAATAGGACGCCCGGCTCTAACTGTTATATGGTTTGTATATTGCACATTGGAACCACGGTTATGATGTAGATTCACGATGCTATGCAGACATTCCGTTTTATTTGCGATTATAATAAAATAGACGACCCTGATGATGAAATATTTGCATGTAGTTTGTATCGTCACTTTTTTTTGCATTCTTTTTAATGGTTAACATATTCAGTTTATACTTAAAGTTTCTCTTTTTTAAACCACGAAAAATCCCAAATCTCCACAAAACATCAAAAGACCTCGTGGCCGGCCCGGAAGGAGATGGCGGGACGAACTTGACTCCTTTTCAGCATTATGGAACACAATAGCTCAAGACCGGGAGAATTGGAAGAAAGAAAGGGAGACCTTTGCCCTGCAGTGGGACGACAATGGCTGAAAATAATAATAAATATATAAACCACGAAAAATTTTCACCTTTCTTACATTATTATTCTAGCTTTATTAATATACAGCATATTTTAAAAATACTGATAGTCTGACACATCAAAATACAATTTGTAAATTACCTTTCAATTATCGGATGGTAGCAAGTGTTCTATTAGCAACCTCACCTCTATATATACCTACCAACGTAAGTACAATTTCATTATCAGTAAGATGAATCAGATTCTCGGGCGCTCTCAAGTGGAACGCTGGTTTCCAATTAAATAGTACGGGCACTGAAATGTGCCTCGGTACGAGTATTAGTTCTACTTTGATGTGTAAATGCAGGTACTGTAGTTATACTGTGGGTGTTGTAGGTCCTTTATAACGATCAAGTTTTATTTAAATTAAATAAATTAAGACACGTCGTTCGGAGAGACTCTAAAAATAATGCCTATTAATTATTTTTTTATTTATTCCTGTTTTGGAAATATATTTCGTTAATTTTTAATTAAGTATTTATTCCTTGATTACGTAAATAGTTATTATAAGGGTGAATTTCAACAAATGCCATTTTTTTATCATATCGGTGAACTTTTACAATTGTAAGTTTTTTGAATATTTTTCTGGTTTTATGTAATCGTTAGGATATCAAATATCCCCAAATTTAATATCATCAACGTATCATTTAAGACTAAGGAGTAAATTCAGTTTGAATTTTGGTTTCCACCGATATGAAAAACCGGCACCGACTATTTTTTCTGTACACCGATATGATAAGTATATCCACCGAAATGATGTACATAATATCCAGCGATATGATAATCTATCCACCTTTGAACATCAAAAAGGAAATAGTAGGTACCTATACATTTTTACAAGGGTGACTTAGAACTGAAGACCTGAACTTAGGGTCTTATGTGGGTAGATCACATCCAAAGAGAACTTCTTCTTAGAAATCTTAGACTCACCGAGATGATAAAATGATCTACCGATATGATAAAGCAATCCACCGATGTGACAAAACTGTGCGTTGATCATGAATCAAAACACCGATATTAGACATAAGACACCGATTGATTTTTTCTTATCATTTCGGTGTAAATTATCACATCGTTGGTAATAAAGACCACCGATTACAGCGATATGAGAACACCGACGTGAGAAATAACACCCTTTTTAGAAAATTTGAAAAATTCCATAATATCTAGGATAAATTCAATAACAGACAATGAAGCTAATTCACTTACTACATCTGTTAGAACCAAACAATAATAATAAAACTACTCATTACACTAGAAAAATGGAACCACCGACAATATAAAATAATTGTCCGGGAGCAACTGAAATGGCGTACTTACGTTTTTGGTGGGCATATGCAGCGATTTGACACACTTCCATCCTGATTGCGCACTAGCACACACCAAGGAGGGATATACAATTGGGGTGTGGACGCTGTCCGACTCGTCGATGAAAAGTTATGTTTAAATTACTTTTGTCCAGCGATATGAGAAAAAATTTCAGGACAAGTACGTTTGTGCCTCTCAGTAATAATAATCGTTAATTATGTAAAAAAATATGCTATATATTAATAACAAAACTAATATTCTATGAAATAGAATAAGTTATATACTTATATTACTTATTTTTATTAGTGTATAAGCTGTTTTGTTTGTAAAAAAAGTAGAGGGACAGCACCGATGTGAGAAAAATAGAGGTTTATGTATTTTATTTCTACCTTTGTAATAGTCCTAGGAAAATTATATTTTTGCCACAACCCAATAACTACCTATTGAATACTAAAAAAAATAATTCAGAACTATATTCCTATTTTCAAATACTAATTTCAACGAAGACAAAAAAAAAAGTCATCTGGGAAATTCACCCATAAGAATAGAGTTAGAAAAAGTTATCGGTAAATGAAATAGTCAGTTTGTGACACGATTTTAGTACACATAAGTTACCAAGATGCATTGCCCTCAACCAAACTTTCGCGAAAAGTTTATGAATCATATTTTTTCATTATTTCAAATAAAAAAAGACTTAGTCATATCAAGGCAGCCAAGACAGGCCATGAAAAGTAACGTTAGATAAAATTTCCATATTCATTAGTATTCGTACACATTCATAGAATTTTAATAAATATGCGACAGATAGCTGCGACACAGTTAATTGCTTGTTTGCCACTAGTTTGTGAGTGCCTGTATAAACTAAATTTGTCCAGTTACAGAGTTATAGTCAAACACTTCACGAATTTCGTCTAGTTTTCCAAAGCAATCGTGATTTCACGTTCATCAGCAGTTTGCTGTATATGAGGTTATATATTTACAACCTGGGCGCTAAACACGGCAGGTATTTTGCTGTACATAAGTTCTAGATAGTTAATGTATTGGTTTGTGGAATTAAGTGGTACCTACCTACAAATCTTAGTATATTATACCTGTATTTCCGTTCTATTGCTGTTAGAGAAGAAAGTCAAGTTTTGAATGCCAATGTTTACAGTTGTATATATTTCTTCTAGCAATTTATATTCTGAAAACATGTAATAAGAAGTAATCTTAATATATATAAATCTCGTGTCACAATGTTTGTCCTCAATGGACTCCTAAACCACTTAACCGATTATAATAAAATTCGCACACCATGTGCAGTTCGATCCAACTTGAGAGATAGGATAGTTTAAATCTCAAATTATAGTCGCAATTTTAATTTATTGCTAATTATTTGTCTGTTATTATATACAAAGGCACCGGGAAGGGGACCTAGGTATTCACGCGGGTGAAACCGCGGGACACAGCTAGTATTTTATAAGGTTTGTTCTAATATGAGTTAAGGAACAAAGTTTATTAAAAATTAGCTGTGCCAGCGACTTCGTTCGCGTGGATGACGAAACTTATCAATGCTTTTTTTGTGAAAAAACTAATTCTATACGAATGACTAATCCTACCTAAGAGTACTAAAAATAACCTACGTTAAACACTATCAAATATACTATCTATACTGGAAATTAAAATCTATACGGTCTACGCCTTATAAAAGTAAACCTAAGTACGTAGGTACTTAGGTTTACTTTTAAATTAGAAAAAAAACTCAACAGATCCGAACTGCTAAGCTATCGGGAGTTACACGTGTTATTGTGAGTACAATAACACGTGCAACCATAAAAGATAGACATTTGCTGTTGTGGGATATTTTTTATATAATTTTATGTAGAATATTTCTGTCATACAGGATTTCTATGTAGCTTTAACCATTAAGGCTGCACACGCGACGGAAGCTTAAGAAATGGAGTATCTTCTACCGTTTTCCCAACATTTCCCTTCACTGCTCTGCTCCTATTGATTGTAGGAGTATGAAGAATAATTGTACTAAGTTTCGTTAAAATCCGTCGAGTAGTTTTTGTTTCTATAAGGAACATACAGACAGACAGACAGACAAAAATTTTACTGATTGCATTTTTGGCATCAGTATCGATCACTAATCACCCCCTTATAGTTATTTTTAAAATATATTTCATGTACAGAATTGACCTCTCTACAGATTTATTATAAATACTAGCTGTGCCTGCAACTTCGTTCGCGTGGATGACAAAGCTTATCAATAAGTCTTTAACCATTAAGGCTGCACACGCGACGGAAGCTTAAAAAAATTGAGTAACTTCTCCCGTTTTCCCAACATTTCCCTTCACTGCTCTGCTCCTATTGATTGTAGCGTAATGAAAAGTATACTATAACCTGCCCAGGAGTATGAAGAATAATTGTACCAAGTTTCGTTAAAATCCGTTAAGTAGTTTTTGTTTCTATAAGGAACATACAGACAGACAGACAAAATTTTTACTTATTGCATTTTTGGCATCAGTATCGATCACTAATCACCCCTGATAGTTATTTTGAAAATATATTTAATGTACAGAATTGACCTTTCTACAGATTTATTATAAGTATAGATAAATATATAGATATAGATAAAATTACTACCAAAAACATTAGACGCGCTTAGGTGAAGAACAAAACTAAAGTTTATATTTGTTGCTCATAATTTGTAAAGAGTTCAAGTAACGCTCCCCTAAGTTTTCTAGTTGCTATAGCCAAGAAAAGCCGAGTAAGAAAACCAACTTTTCTAACCAAGTTCATAGTAGTTTAACACGCGATACTCTTTTACCGCTTCCAATGAAAAATACCTTTACAAATTTCGCTGAAAGCTGCTTTACAGGCTATAAAAGGAGCTTTAGTTTAGTCTATAGTCGATTGAACAAAAAAAGTAAATTGCTGATTCCAATGCACCGTAAATAGAAAATAGAAACAAATATTTTCAGTTACAGCGATCGTTTGCAAAACCCTGTAAAAGTCATTAACGAACGTGAAAATTGGAGAGTGACGAGTGCACTGTGACTGATATCGATTTTAACCACGTGCACTGATTTTATGGAGTACCCAACTGCCGGCTAAGCCGAGGTAAAACGAATGACGAACGCTGCATCACTCAAACGAATTTAGTGATGCGAGTTACGTAAAAATGCAAGCGATGAAATAGTTTGTTTTTGTGTATTCGATTTTGATATTTCGGGTGTTTGTGGTACCTTCGTTGCTTCTGAATTCCATAACACAAGTGCTTTAGCTACTTACTTTGGGTTCAGAGCAATGTATGTGATGTTGTCCGCATTTATTTATTTATTTATTATTTATATAATAATATATTCACTATAGTTTTGTTTTAGGGATTGTTCCTTTTTTATTATTTGAATTATTGGTAAAGGTTTAGTGGTCCTTAAAATATTAGGTTTGTAAAATAACATAAATAAATCATCATTACATTAGGTATATATCATTAGGGTGTTGCTTCATTCATTTCGTTATTACATTTAACTGCTCAGAAATTTAACTTGAAAAAAGTAAATGATTTTAAAACAAGCGTTCATCGTTTTATTCCGTCTTAATTACAAATTCGGTTTTGTCAAAATCGCACTTTATACTTTTGACAATATAATTGAAATAAAACTACTTTTACGGATTTTGTCGCGGTTAGTATTTGGATTTTTTTTTTTTTGGATTTTAGTTCCCGACGTTCGACACCTTTGCAGGTATCCTGGTCACGGGCAGTCCAAATATAAACCGCGATAAAATCCGTAAAAGTAGTTTTATTTCAATGTCTAACATTCGCGTAAACCTCAGAACTCAATGACAATATAATTCCTAAACGTCGTATTTCAATAAAGGATTTAGCCCGCCTGTGTTAGTCCCACTGTACAGTAAAGGCTACTATTTATTGGTCAATTTGAATAAATAAATAGGTACTAAATAGTATCTTATCGCATTAAAGAGCTTAGCGCGCATGGACGTTGATATTTGTTCAGCCTACGTATCGTAATTGCTGAAAGGATTTCAAACACATTTAGGACTGTATCTCTCTACTAAATTTTAACTAAAACCTTTTGTATGAGTCCTTTCCTTTTATAACCCTATGTTTTATTATAAGTTGGTCAATGGATTTAAACGAGTAAGGCCATCTTTCAGCAAATAATGTGATTTAAAGGTATATTAATTGCTTCAAAGACTTTTTGCTTGTAGGTGCTATACATATTTTCAATACTAACTGAACTGTAAAAGGTTTACATAGCATATTCTGATAAAAATATAAATTGCACATAATTTCCAATGTAATCCATTATTCACGGAAGAGCAAAAAAAAACGTACAATTAATTTGGTTCGCCACTGAATGTAAAACAACAGGTTTATTACATTAACCGCGCAGTTTGTAAGAGTCAACAGGCAAACAAATCCACAACCCAACGGGGAGTATTCTGGTGAGGGCGGCAAAAAAGTAATACAAAAAGATTAGGAAAAATATGTGTTAAAAACAATAGAATATTGATTATTTTCTAATCAAATCTGACAAGATTTGTTAGGTAGAATAGAGACAGTAAGATAGGCTGTCGCTCCATGTCAACTGGGGTGTTCAACTGAATCCAGTAAAACTGGAAGCCGACCTCAACATATCTTGGATAAAGGCTAGACCAGTGTCATTTTTTTATATAAAAGTTTTGTATCTAAATTATATGTAAGCTCATAAACATAACATAACATACCATCACGCCTGTATCCCCGAAGAGTTAGGCAGAGGTGTACCAATGTACACCCACAGTTCGCCGGTATGTTTAGGTCCCATGTATTAGGGGGCGAGCCTATTGCCACTAACCGGGCACAAATCCGAACTCCGACCTGCTACTGAGAATTTCATAGAAAAACCCAATAACACCTTGGTCGACTTGGGAATCGAACCCAAGACCTCTAGCGTAGCAGTCGCGCTTAGAACCACTAGGCCTACGAGGCGAGCATGTAAGCTCATAGGTGTCTATTTTATAACAATACTCTTTTAAATACGTGGAGAAACATTCTTTAATAATCACCTACAATCCCAAACAGAGTCGTTTTAGGTTTCAGGTCTATTCCATTAGTTTTCAGATCCTTTAGGCTTTAGAGCAATATGACTTAGGTCACATTGCTCTCAAAAACTTTCCCTTGAGTACGATTATGACTTTGGAAAGTCAATTCCATTACTCATATTGCTGGCAACCCACGACTTTTACATTTTCGCAAAAAATATAGATGAGAATCAAAAAGGGTCACAAAGTAGAAAGTCATAATTTTCTCGTGAACCCTTCGCTTGACAAATGAGGTGTTGTTCATCTCCGCCTTATGTAACGAAGACTATTTATATTGAAAACCCATATTTCTCGGCGACTTCCATTTTTTATTCAGATCTGCCTACCTGATGGATTGAAGGTTGAGTATTTTAGACAACGTTATTCATTTGTTGGTAGTGGTTGTTTAATATTTTAAGCTTTAATATTAAATTGATGTATTTTTCTTTTTTAACAAATATTAAAACTATGTTTGCGGTAAAATGTTTAACATTATACTACAAAATTCACTGTCAGAAGTTTTAGTATTCCGAACTATGTCGGTGGATACTTTTATGATTTTTACAATAAAGATTTTAATGCACGTAGTTTTTTAATATTGTTTTGATATACATACTTACTGTTTTATGTAGGTCCTGAAATTGAAATTTGTGACCATAAAAAAATCTATGATACATGACTTTGCATAGAACCACAACTTTTTGCTGTGGCGTAAACAAAAACAACAGGACGCCGTGATGCGATCCTTTATTGTATCCCTTTTGGGACATGACCTTTCACGACTAATGTGCTTAGAATTACGGTGTTATTTCTAAATAATATAAATCTAATCTTTCTTTCTTCAGAAATTAATTTAGAAGTAATTTTTCATTTTGACGTCGTGGTGGCCTAGCGGTTCAATGAACGGATTTGTATGCACAAGGTTGCAGGTTCGAACCCAGGCAAGTACCAATGTGACTTTTTAAAAGTTATATGAACTTTCTTAATTATTCTAAGACACTTCTGACAAACGGTAAAGGAAAACATCGTGAAGAAATCTGGATTCCAAAAAATTTGGGATCTGAAATCGCCAATCCGCAGAGAGCAAGCGTGGTGGTCAAGGTGGGCTCGTGCCTTCTCTATATGGGAAGAGGCCTGTGCCCAGCAGTGGGACGTTTATAGGCTGGATTATTATTAGAAAGAAATGCTGAAATAATAATCATGTAAGATAGGTATTGTCTTAAATACGTACATACATATAATATAAAATACATAATTCATAGGTCCACTATCCACTTGATGCAAATAAATGGTTACTTAATGTTTTTTTTTTATATTATTAATAGTATTTTATTTAGGTTTATTTACAGAGTGGTTTTGTTAATCTGCTGTAAAGTTTATTTTATGTTAACATTTAATTTCCTTTACATCGGCGGCGCAATGTGAGACAGTTACAGATTTCCCCCGAGAATGTTTGCGCTTCATTGCTTACTACAGATTGGACTTTTATTTTTAGTTTCAACCTACCTTTACCCTATGCCGTAGTAGTGTAAATTAAAACTTGTACAGAGTTGAATCGTTTAATGTTTACTTAAGGCAACGCAAAACATTGAGAACCAAAAAAGTAAAATAAAAGTTACTTTATTGCCATGCAAAGTAAATAATCAACAACTCCATAAAATACAATTTTATTTATGTCACAATTCTTTGTTTGATTTTTCGTAGAACATTTAATAATTCCAGTGATTCTGTAAAACTGTTGTTAACAGCTTACTGTAAACCATATATAATCCAGTAACAATAATTAAGTACCGAAACATCGAAAAATATAAAATTAAATCATGATAAAAGTTCGAAAAAATTTTTAAGCTGTTATACTGAAATTGCATAAAGTTTAATTAACGAAATTTCCTTAACAGCGAATATATTTCCAACTAGGTATATACGTCATACTTTTATAACAGGTGGATCACGGGAAACGGATGTTCGTTAGCAAAACAGACAGGTATAAATCTGTTCAAAATTTTATACCCGATCTGTTCTGATCAATATTCTGTTTTGACTCAAAAATGCTCGATTGCTGTCATCTATCTATACATATAATAAAATGGTAGGAAAGTCAAAACTGTACATTGAATATTTTTTTAAAAGAATACTTGGGGTATGATCTACAATCGATACCGAAGCCAAAAATATAGTTTTTAGAATTTTTGTCTGTTTGTCTGTTTGTCTGTTTGTCTGTATGTATGTCCGGGATAATCTCAAAAAGTACTGCATGGTTTTACTTCAAATTTGGCACGAATATTATTTAGAAGTCGGGTCAACATATAGGCTACATATTATCACGCTATCACATACGGGGAACGAGCAGTGAACCTTTATTTTTCAACGCATTCTGTAACAACGTGTAATCTAACGACGCATATTTGAATGTTGTTCCTATGTTGACCATGTTATAAGCTAGATTTACACCATAAAAATCACGCAATATAAGTAACTTAGGCCGATAAACATAATTAAATGAATATAGGTAGTATCAAAACATTCTTAAAGCAGCGCCATCTATGAGATTTCAAAAACATCAAGTGAAATTACATGTGTAAGCACTTTTTGGATATAAATAATTTAAATTTGATCATGTTGGCGAGGTTAATAGTTGATTTTAAAATTCATAGATGGAGTTGTGCATTTTCTTCTGTACATATAATATTACACATTCTTTTGCCGGGGGTCAGATTTCATGTTACAGCAGTAAAAAAATGACAGTATGTTTTCAGAAAATCGTAGACGGTTGTTAGCTATGTTTAAGCATGCTATTACATTTACCTAGCTGATAAGGGGTGGAGCTTTAAATTTCCAAAATCATTTTCTCATCTGCACACGTAAATTGGTATTATTGACATATAAACAAGGGGTAACCATGGCACTCAGGTAGCCATAGCGATCAAATAACTTCATTTTGATTGAACTACACATACTTTTCGGAAAACTAGCTGTCGTAGTAAACAGATTGGTGGTTGAACGAATAGATTTTAATGTTACTGCTGCAAGTTCAAATCCAGTTGTCAATGTTTGTGTATTTTTTTGCGTCCATTTTCTTATATGAGTTTGAATGTTTTGTTACTCAAGTTCAAATCTCAGTAGAGCTAACCCTTTTTGTGTTTAACTAACAAAATAATTGTAACAAAATGCTAAAAAAGGGACGCCATTTTTAGCATTTTATTACATTATTTTTCGTTTGTATTCATTATTTTCCCATAGGTAAGTTAGTTGCTCATTGCTGATCACGCATATCTTATACTGTAAATTAATAATAGATTTATATCTATGACCATGACATTAACGCTCAGTTACTTCTCACTTGACAACATAAGATTCCTCATAGATAACTTTAAAGATGGTTAAAAACTTTAATCCGCTTTTTAAATTATTTTTCCAACGTAATGTGTAATGTTTTCTGTTGGTCGCCCATAGTATTCCATGGTTAAGATTTTTTTGTATTTGTTATTTCTTATTGCTTTACCCAAAAATCTTTTTAAAACACAATCTTTAGTGTGTGCGAACTCTTAAATACTCATTATAAGGTAGCTGGCTACTCATGTACGTTTTGATGCGTGCAAGATTTTTTGTTTATTTGTTTTAATTTCATAAAGTTTTTGTATCCAATTACCGAAAGGTTGGCTCAAAACCTTAAGTAAAATAAACTTTCTATCGAATTCTCTACATTTTAAAATATATACGTACGGTATTTGAGCCCCTCACCTTATGCTGGGCAGAATAAAGTGACTTTACTGTAAGGGATATAGCCTCCATCTTTATAAGGGTAAAATGAGATTGTCCTTGGTCAGCTATTACTTATTTTTCTAAACAGTTAGAAATAATTTTAAACACAGTTTTGGTCATTCTGCCCCTGCGCCTCTCAATACATACGTCAACTTTTTGTAAAGGTTCTACCTCCTCTTTCAGTCTCATGGGTCTCAGGTGTATTCCTTATTAACATGAAGTCACTGCCTATCTGACATCCCCTCTCATTTATAATGCGTAGTTCAGTATTTCTTGATATGGAATTTCGAATTTCGGAGTTTTGAACCTAAATCTCGCGCCCTGCAGTCTTACTGGGGAGATATTAATGAGAACTATGGCATAAGAAACATAATTGTAACAAAAAAAACACTTCAAAATATGTCAGCATAATCGTCAAACTTAACCTACAAAGTCACAAAGCCGAACCTATTTGTCGAGTGCAAATCAAACCCTCGACTTAGTATAAAACCGACATTGCCCAGAAAGCCATTGCTTGGTTAGGTTCGACTTTGTGACAGAGATCAATAGGTTAGGTTAGGTTAGATATTGTGACCTTGGAACAGAGCGAGCGAAGCGAGCGACGACATATGTTATTCAAAATTAGTCTTTATTAACAATTACGTTCTATTTATAGATTATGACGTCAACGTTGCTAGGCGTTTAATAACCAGTTGACTACTCATTGTGTTATACCTAAAACCAACATAAAAAGTAAAATGTAGCATTTACTAAATTCAAATAGTAAGAGCCCGAAAAAATCGTCCTATCTTCAGAAATACTTACTTTTACCAACTCATGTCGGCAAATGCTAGGACTTACGCGTAAATCTTAAGGTTTACCTTAGTTCAAGCTTTTACAGTAACATATATAACAAATAAATCCAGCAAAACAATGTGTTGGAGTTTTGAAAATGTGTTATATAAATTTTTAAATATTTAAAAACAACACCCTGAATTCGATTTATTTGTGCCATACGGAAAGTTACTCGCAGTAGGCAGTTCGTGTTGGTGGCCTTCTATTATAACGGTCAAAATATTTATACATAAAGATGAATGATATAAGCGAACAACGTCGCGGGTACAGCTAGTACATATAATAAAATGGTAGGAAAGTCAAAACTGTACATTGAATATTTTTTTAAAAGAATACTTGGGTTATGATCTACAATCGATACCGAAGCCAAAAATATAGTTTTTAGAATTTTTGTCTGTTTGTCTGTTTGTCTGTTTGTCTGTATGTATGTCCGGGGTAATCTCAAAAAGTACTGCATGGTTTTACTTCAAATTTGGCACGAATATTATTTAGAAGTCGGGTCAACATATAGGCTACATATTATCACGCTATCACTTATGGGGAACGAGCAGTGAATCTTTATTTTTTCAACGCATTCTGTAACAACGTGTAATCTAACGACGCATTTTTGAATGTTGTTCTTATGTTGACCATGTTATAAGCTAGCTTTACACTATAAAAATCACGCAATATAAGTAACTTAGGCCGATAAACATAATTAAATGAATATAGGTAGTATCAAGACATTCTTAAAGCAGCGCCATCTATGAGATTTCAAAAACATTAAGTGGAATTACATGTGTAAGCACTTTTTGGATATAAATAATTTAAATTTGATCATGTTGGCGAGGTTAATAGTTGATTTTAAAATTCATAGATGGAGTTGTGCATTTTCTTCTATGCATATAATATTACAACATTCTTTTGCCGGGGGTCAGATTTCATGTTACAGTATCAATTATGAACTACTGAATTGATAGCAGTAAAAAATTGACAGAATGTTTTCAGAAAATCGTAGACGGTTGTTAGCTATGTTTAAGCATGCTATTACATTTAGCTGATAAGGGGTGGAGCTTTAAATTTCCAAAATCATTTTCTCATCTGCACACGTAAATTGGTATTATTGACATATAAACAAGGGGTAACCATGGCACTCAGGTAGCCATAGCGATCAAATAACTTCATTTTGATTGAACTACACATACTTTTCGGAAAGCTAGCTAGTAACAGAGTAACCAGTAACACTAGTAAACAGATTGGTGGTTGAACGAATAGATTTTAATGTTACTGCTGCAAGTTCAAATCCAGTTGTCAATGTTTGTGTATTTTTTTGCGTCCATTTTCTTATGAGTTTGAATGTTTTGTTACTCAAGTTCAAATCTCAGTAGAGCTAACCCTTTTTGTGTTTAACTAACAAAATAATTGTTACAAAATGCTAAAAAAGGGACGCCATTTTTAGCATTTTATTACAATTATTTTGTGTTTGTTTTCACTATTTTCCCATAGGTAAGTTAGTTGCTCATTGCTGATCGAGCATAATTATCTTATACTGTAAATTAATAATAGATTTATATCTGGCCAGGACATTTACGCTCAGTTACTTCTCACTTAGAAACTTAAGATTCCTCATAGATCACTTTAAAGATGGTTAAAAACTTTAATCCACTTTTTAAATTATTTTTCCAACGTAATGTGTAATGTTTTCTTTTGGTCGCCTATAGTATTCCATGGTTAAGATTTTTTTGTATTTGTTATTTCTTATTGTTTTTACCCAAAAATCTTTTTAAAACACAATCTTTAGTGTGTGCTCTTAAATACTCATTATAAGGTAGCTGGCTACTCATGTACGTTTTGATGCATGCAAGATTTTTTGTTTATTTGTTTAAATTTCATAAAGTTTTTGTATCCAATTACCGAAAGGTGGTTTAAAACCTTAAGTAAAATAAACTTTCTATCGAATTCTCTACATTTTAAAATATATACCTACGTACGGTATTTGAGCCCCACACCTTATGTTGGGCAGAATAAAGTGACTTTACTGTAAGGGATATAGCCTCCGTCTTTATAAGGGTAAAATGATATTGTCCTTGGTCAGCTATTACTTATTTTTCTAAACAGTTAGAAATAATTTTAAACACAGTTTTGGTTATTCTGCCCCTGCGCCTCTCAATACATACGTCAACTTTTTGTAACTACCTCCTCTTTCAGTCTCATGGGTCTCAGGTGTATTCCTTATTAATTAACATGAAATCACTGCCTATCTGACATCCCCTCTCATTTATAATGCGTAGTTCAGTATTTCTTGATATGGAATTTCGAATTTCGGAGTTTTAAACCTAAATCTCGCGCCCTGCAGTCTTACTGGGGACTACTGTATTAATGAGAACTATGGCATAAGAAACATAATTGTAACAAAAAAAAAACACTTCAAAATATGTTAGCATAATCGTCAAACTTAACCTACAAAGTCATAAAGCCTACCTATTTGTCGAGTGCAAATCAAACCCTCGACTTAGTATAAAACCGACATTGCCCAGAAAGCTATTGCTTGGTTAGGTTCGACTTTGTGACAGAGATCAATAGGTTAGGTTAGGTTAGATATTGTGACCTTGGAACAGAGCGAGCGAAGCAAACGACAACATATGTTATTCAAAATTAGTCTTTACTAACAATTACGTTCTATTTATAGATGATAACGTCAACGTTGCTAGGCGTTTAATAACCAGTTGACTACTCATTGTGTTATACCTAAAACCAACATGTACCAGCTGACAGCGGTAAAATTTAGCATTTACTAAATTCGAATGGTAAGAGCCCGAAAAACTCGTCCTATCTTCAGAAATACTTACTTTTACCAACTCATGTCGGTAAATGCTAGGACTTACGCGTAAATCTTAAGGTTTACCTTAGTTCAAGCTTTTACAGTAACATTTATAACGAATAAATCCAGCAAAACAATGTGTTGGATTTTTGAAAATAAGTTTTATACATTTTGAAATATTTAAAAAGAACACCCTGAATTCGATTTATTTGTGCCATACGGAAGTTACTCGCAGTAGGCAGTTCGTGTTGGTGGTCTTCTATATAACGGTCAAAATATTTATGCATAAAGATGAATGATATAAGCGAACAACGTCGCGGGTACAGCTAGTAAATGTATAATCTTATCACATGCGAAAGGTTAATTATGTTTTTAAACGAAATTAGAAGCTAGTGTTGTTACTTCTCATTATAAATATTAGTTGCTTACGTAATGCAAACTGAATATTTGTTTTTTTTTTTTAATGTCCGCCATTTATTTAAAACTAAAAGCAGATCTTACTTAATGTATGTAGCAAAATCATGGAATTTTAGATAGGTAAATAAAAAGAAACAACACAAAAACATTCGATAAAGTATTGAAGAAAATAAAAATGATTTTTCCGCTATTATTCTATTCTCGATTGGAAAAACAACTTTTTTTTTCAACTGAAACAAAATTATCTGTTGAGAATTCTAGAAAATTATTTGCTCCAATGTAAATTCAAATATGTGCCTACTTATATACAATGATGTATAGCACTTGTATGCGTGGGAAAGATGGGATGGTGTAGCCCCGGCCTTCTAAGCAATGAGGCGGACTTTCATGAAATGGCGGCAAATATATCTTTATATGCCTCGTTTAACATTGCGCTGCACAAATGGTACAGCTACATCCATTCTCATTATATACGTGATATTAAAGTAATTTCAGTAATAATAACACCTTCATACGCGTAAAATACTTTGCAAGACTTATGATTATGTTAAAGAATGATAATAAAATTTTCCTGGTACCTAATTTTCGATATGAAGGTCCCTTTTTCTTAATTGAGTTAACCATATCTGACTTTTGGTTCAAAGTTTTGTCTTTTACATCTTTGTTGTCTAATTTATTGAAGTCATGTAAAGTATGAAACCCTCACAATAACATTTTCCGCTGTTAGTGGACATATGCTTACTACCCATTCGGAACTTCCATTTGCATATTTATCCATTGAACGTCATCACAGTTTTAATTTTTATGAATTTATTACCCTTTCAGTTACCTAAAAACATTTTCCTGTCATTTCGATTTAAAATATGAATGCTGCCGTTGAAAAATGTGAACTCATAGTTTTGTTGACATTTATTTAGTTTTTGATACATTTTTATCAGCAAACCTAAATAAAAATGTATGCTAAAAAAATAACGGAACTATGGGAAATATTTTTCTACCGACGTTCAATTTGTTTCATCGTACCTATGTGGAATAAATGAAAGCGGAAGTTTATTTTTTATTTTTATGCATGAACGACCTTCATTTGGTAGCTACGAGTTGAATATCCTGGTATTTTATAAAAAAATATTTGTAGGGATATCATATTATTGTAATCTAAGCAAAGATGCTCCGACGGGGTTTAGCGTGGGACAGTCACTCCGGAGCGCGCATTGTATTGACACGTGTACATTGTTATATACCATTAAAGTGATTCTTAGTGTTTGAGACTTTTAATATATTAACCTACTCGTACCGTTCTCGGTACGAGTAGGTTAATATATTAAAACTCTTCTGAGACTATCCTAAATATTAATAAGTGATCTGTTAAAAATTTCAGAATGATCTGTGAATAAATAAAATACAAAGAATATAGTGGAGCCAACAGTGATCTTCAAATCACGAATATTGAGGAAAAAGGAAAGAAAAGACGAGCAATTTGCTAGAGTGTTCAACAAAGCATCACTTTGAATAATAACAGGAGTGTAAAATGAAGTACGGGTTCGCAAAATAAAGGACCCTTACGTCTAGTTAGTCACACGTTTATAAGATAGTATCCTCGGAAGCTGCGTCTGATAGATGACGGGCAATTCCCTTGTTCCCTCGGCGGTGGGACCCGACCCCTGCACAGATTGTATTGACTGTTATTCTCCAGACGGGTTGACATCAAACAGATTACGAGAACTGTTCAAAAATACTTCAAAAACTTTCGCCTTTATCGAAAATGACCAAAGGCCTGATCCCGATCGCAAAGTTGTGTTCTTTTAAGTGCTACAACTTTTTAAAGACTTGGTAACTTTACCCCGTTTATAATCGTTAGAAAAATCCTTTGACAGCATTCTATAATCTAACTTTGACGTCTCGAAAAGTGATATACAAAACTTGGGCCATTAAGAAAGTGTGGAAAATTATGAATAGAGCAATTTTTGTGTCGTCTTATAACGGATTGTTGCAATTTTATCTCAGTCAAGTATAATAGTCGGTATATTTCACTTGCGCTGCAGCTAAACAACGTTATAAGGCTACCTGTGTAAGACATGGAGGTAATTTGTTTTCAGGTTCGTTCATAAAGTCGAGCTCTATGAACTCTCGCTGTCAGGTGGTTTAAGCGGTTTAAATCCACTGCACTTCTAGCCTTAACCATTATTTTCATCATAAAATGCAGCTAAGAAAATAATAACGAAAGCTTAGCTACAAAAATTACAATTTCAATTTTTTATGTTATTGTTTAAAGCTGTTTACAGTGTGAAGAATCGAAACGAACGTTTTTATATGCAATTGTGTTTAAAAACGTTACAATATCTAAAATTAGTTGCGTAAAAATAGGGTGATTGTATTTGCGATCCTTAAACACCATTACAGTGGTATATTCCATGAACATGGGCCTTGTGTCGCTAATGTTTGTCAAACAAACAGAACCCTACTCGTTATATCAAAGCTCAAAACATCAAACAAAGCTGAGACGCACGTGGGCTGCACGCCGAAACGATTCCGTATTGAACTGTTCTGCCCGCCATTAAATATTCGCAACAAATCAAGCCTGGTTTCCTACATAATTGAATAGCACTGGATTATTTATAAACCTACTTGGAATACCATATTGTACGATTTTTGGTTAGATTCTTTCAGTATTCCATTATATTTTGTTTGATAAGACGAATTTTTATCAACATTTTTTTTCTTTCTTATTTCTATAAGGGTAGAGGTGCCTAACAGTGGGAATTTCATAGGCTGGTATAATTTTCATTTTTATAAATTCAACGTAAAATGACAACGCTAATTCGAAGTTTGATTAATTAATAAGAAGGATGTAGAGAGAATTTGGTATCGTAAAAACTTGGTACGAGTAAAAGTAATTAAGATTACTTTGAGAGTTAATCCAAATTATAATGAGTGGTAATTTTCGGAACTCGTCCGTGTAAAAGCTTTCCGGAAGAGTTGGTATTGAAATAAATTAAAAATGTCTGTAAATTTTACGAAAATGATAATATAATTTCCGTTCTTATTAAATATGTGTGTATTTTTGTAATAGTAGGTACTAAACATAAAATACTAAATTAATTAATAAAAAATTCTAATATTTTTTGAACAAAATTTAATCTTACATAATAAGAATATCATGAAGGTACATAATACAAACTACTTATTATTAATTTTCAGCCATTTTGATAAATGCAAATAATTCTCTTTTATTCTCACCTTCTTATGACAAAAAAACATAACGTAAGTTGTAGGTACGTGTACAAATTAAATAAAGTTCATGTTTAAATACCAGATAGAACTTTTTAAAATATATTCTATAGGTTATTTATTCCCTAGAAATACTAAACTTAATAGTTTTTAATTAAGATGAAAGCCTAATACTATTGTAAAATTAATTAAAGTCGTAACGTATAACCCCCGAAGTTCGTTAATTAAAGTTACCAATAGAACTTACCCGATACCATCCTACAATGGTTGCTATTAGTTTCCATACATTAATTAGTAACTAAAACTTTACATGGTCTAGGCTTGTCGACTCAAAGGAAATATTTTTACTTGGTCCGTCGATGTTATCGTGGTAACAACTAAATTTGAAAATTAATTTAATAAATACTCAGTTTTAGGATTCAAACCTAACATATAATATTTAAAGCTACATAAAACAATAAACAGTTTATTGCCACAAATTTTTGCGAAAATAGTTTAGTTTCCAGTTTCTAAGTAATTTGGTGTTATCACAGATAAGTATTTAGTAATTTGTACATCATAATGACTTATCATAATATTTAGTGGTATTGACTTACAGATTTCTTAAGTTCTCTGTAAAAAGCTTAGTACAGCAGCATAAATTGCGCCAGTGCTGCAGTGTCGGCAGCGGGCGGCACGCGATTATTTCATAATGTAACAGTGTTTATTTGTCTACTGCTTTTCAGTTTTAATATCTCAAACCTATAAGAAGTTTAACTCTATATCCGTTTTGTAGCAAAAATTTATTAAAGTCATTTATTTATTTATTACATTTTAAAAACTAACAGAGGCTAACTTTTAGGCTAACAGAAAAATGATATAATATTATCTAATAGAGTGTAATATTATCAAATAGCTAATTACAAGCCTCGACACATAGAAAAGGCATTTCAGCATTATGGACAGCAACAGCTCAAGACCACAATTGGAAGAATGAAAGGGAGGCCTTTGCCCTGCAGTGGGACGATAATGGCTAAAAATAATAATAATAACATATATACTATCATTTTGTATAAATATATGGCGCTACTTTTGTATATTACGAATACAACACTAGGAACTAATTTAAATTCCAGAATTCCTACAAATTTAACTAACAAATGATAGCAACCATAGAAATATTCTTATTTCTCCGGGAACAAGCTTCTTAGCTTGCCTTTGGGACCTTTCAGAACATGAATGTCCAGTGGAAGACAGGCTAAATGAGACTATTTAATTCCGACATCAAAACTATACTAACATTATTCTATATTTGACGGCCTGTTGGTCTAGTGGTTAGTGAACCTGACTGCTATACCGGAGGTCGTGAGCTCGATTCCTACCCAGGACAAATGTTTGTGTAATTGTGTGATGAGCACGATCATTATTTTGTTCTGTGTCTGGGTTAATTTATCTATAATATGTGTGTATTTAGAAATATATAAGTATGTTTATCAGTTGTCTGGTTACCATAACACAAGCTCTGCTTAGCTTGGCATCAGATAACCGTGTGTGAGTTGTCCTGGAATATTATTATTATTATTATGTATCTCTTTATATTCACGGGATATCTTCAGAAGAAGAGACCCGGTCCTTTGAAAGGCTTACGTGGGGATACAGATCCAACACGCAGCGGCCTTGTTGAGAACATTACTCTATTATTATTATTCTTAAAAGGGCCCAGAAATTATGTTCATTCTAAACTTTCGCACCATCCTAGCTGACAGATACAAATAGATTGATATTCCAATGTACAAGTATACCTCATTAGGCTTCGACAGGCTTTCCAAGTTCGATCCCCCGCCGCTGTAAATCCGCAGCTAATGATTAATTAGCGTCGTGTTGTTATTGCCGAGTATTGTTTGTTGACTCTTGTTAAAACAATGCCGATCAATGATATCATGGATACGATGTAGGTATGATTACTTCATGGTTTGGTTAGTAGATAAGTTTGTTTAAAGAATAAAGTTAATTGAGACTGTTAGTTCGGAACAGAGATTTTTATCTTTTCCTCGCATTGATAAATTATTTTCTTAAATTTGAGTTAATATTGAGTTGTTTTTGTGTTACGCAAAATTCTTTAAACTCTCTCTGAATTTTTAACCTCTTCTTCAAAACTTTTGATAAAAGAATAAACAGTAGTCGACAGAACATTGTTTGTTTAACATTATTTAAAATTGTGTTTAATTTTCAGCAATGCGTATTTAAACAGGTTTTGTTTTTGCTCTAAAATTTATAATGATAGTTAACTAAATATTGCTCACAAGGTAACTAAAATAAAATTCCTAGAAAATTACGTGTGTGCTAATATTTGCAACACAAAACGTAACCAGCTTTATAAAGTTACTTAGCTGGCACTTAAATTAGTTTTTTGCTTTTAATACAGACTACACTACACGTTTCCTTTGTAAATACACGTGAAAGCAAATCCGTACACCAGTTTAATTAGTTCTTGCGATCTAATTGCAAGGGTTGTATACTTCGAAAATCTTTGTATCTCTGTCTCACTTCTCTGATTGAAATCTGTATCTGCATCTCTCTCTCCGAACTTTTTGTTCAAAAAAGATCAAAGGTTGTCAGTTTCTGGCTGTGCTTAATGCGGTGCAAATTAATTAGTATCTACGTCATCGCATTACGTCACAAGGAAGGTTGCATCACAACTAATTAGCGAGAGTGGTTCGTCACGGGTGACGCGCTGACAGCGAAGATGATAAATATTCTAGTTTTTATCGTATATTTATCATTCATTTTCTGAAGGACGTTTTTGTAATTAAATCGAGAGATCCTACTTTAACAATTAAGTGTAGATGAAATTTCATTATTATAGTTTGATATCATAGGTAGGTACTTAATTATAAATTATCCTTGTTTCCAAGATTTCTATAATAATCTCAACAGAATATTTTTTTTTGTTATTTCGAGAACACGAAAAAAAGAGCGAAGAAAAGGGATTGATAAACCTCTAAAAATTTATCTCCGAGACCTGTTGAGTATCCTTCATTTATCAAAGAGATCGCCACTCTACCTTCCATTACTCATTTGAATATTCATTACAGAATTCCAGTTAGACTAACACAGTAATGTATAACGTCCAAATTGGAAGGCTCACTGATAATTGTAAATGTCGCGTTTGTTAATTAAATTACGAGTAACACAATAACTGATAATAATGTTTGTTCGATCAATAGTGCTGGGCTTATCCCGAGAATTACGTCCGTTCACACGGCTGGGATTAACGATACAGGGCTATTACATAGCAAACATGTTTGCTTGTAAGAACTGAAATAAATTATACAATTATGATTGTGTTATGTTTTGTTTGAATAATAAAAAGTAAACGGATTAGGTGATATCAGATTTGCAGCCGGGAGTGTTTATAATCTTAAGTTGTGTATTGGAGTGACATAATTTACTTATTGTTTCTCTTATACTTTCTTAAAATTATATTATGTTAAGCTGAAACTAAAAATGCTTGAATCAGGTTTTGCTACAATTCACAATAGTAACTAGGGTCTCCAAATTGTTGGGATTTATTAGGATTTTCAGGTGGCCACGAACAATGGACTTACAAATAAATGTTTTAAGGCTAACCAACCTTTTTGCTTCATCGGTCACCCTAAGAATGGTTTTCTTGCTAGTCTGGTTTTTATCAAAATACCTTGTTGCTCCTACTGTAGCTAGTAATATTTCTGCCAAGACGAAATACTGAATTCGTTCTTCAAATTATATTAAGTACGTTATTTCTTTTTAATTTGTTAAATCCCATAACACGCTCAATGGTGTTTTTAATGGTATTCCATATACCATTAAAAACGTATAGATTATCAATAAGGATAATATTGTCAGATACCTTTGACAATGGGCTTACCCTCTATCACATGAGATTTAATATGTCAAACAGAATATACCTCGAATTATAATTAGGTGTTTATCATTTACAAAAAATACCTAGGACGTAGAATAGGTCAGAAGAAAATTAGATTTACCTAACCTAAGATTTACTAAAACCTAGAATTTACTAAATCTATAAGTAAATCAGTGAAATTCCCAGAAAAAACTAGGTACGAAAATAAAAGAACTGGATCAGGTTTAGCCTTTTCAGATTTTTTTTTCCACATACTCAATTTGTAGATGTGTGCGTTTGACCGGGATAAGTCCTCAATAAGGGCGAAGGGTGAAGGGTCCACTATCGCGGGCCCTATCACTGACGAAGCAAAATGTTATGAGACTGAAACTTACGCAAGTCAACCACTCCACGGGTAAATTGTGATAAAATGCTTGAAAAGGGCCCTCTTATTATATATTGAATATACTCGCCCTTTACAGGTAGATTTTGGGAATAGAAGAATTTTATTTTTGTTTTTCTACACGTTCACGTTTTATAAGGATTTGTTTTTGATCCCTAGTTTCGTAACCAGATAGGAATCATAGATATAAAATAAAATAATAATTTGGGATCTGAAATCGCCAATCCGCAGAGAGCAAGCGTGGTGATCAATGCTCGTGCCTTCTCTACGTGGGAAGAGGCCTGTGCCCAGCAGTGGGACGTTTATAGGCTGGATTATTATTATTATTATTAATAATAAAATAAAATGCGGACAACATCACATACATTGCTCTGAACCCAAAGTAAGCAGCTATTAAGCACTTGTGTTATGGAATTCAGAAACAACGAAGGTACCACAAACACCCAGACCCGAGACAATGTAGAAAAGTGAGTTTGTACATTGACCCGTCCGGGGATAGAACCCGGGACCTCAGAGCTAGCGACACCTAGAAAACCGGCGCGTACGCTACTCGACCACGGACGTCGTAAAGATATACATTATAAGTATGTTTAAAAACTCTGAAAACATGAAAAACTTCTCATGTTTACACACTTGTAAAATCAAATTTTGATTATGATTAAATTGACCTAAAGGAGATCAATAACACGGGATTCCAATCAATCCCATGATATTTGTTTGTAAAATGTTTTAATCGTAATTATCGAAAAACAGATAATATCACAGCACTTACAGTCCGTCGTTAATACGAAACCATGCATGAAGCTAATCCAATTATAGCACCATTTAAATTGTAATGCATATGTATTAATTAGTTCAGATTGAAATTAAACAGTCTGTAATTAGTGTAGCGTTCACTACATTTACCCAAAATAATTGGGTCACATTTTCATGATAAATAGGCTCACATTACATCGTTCCCTGTTTCACAGAAGCTCTTTTTCATATAGGTACATTATTGTTTCACAGAATCCATCCTTTACGACAAAAATAATAGTAATCGGTTTTGTTAACTGACAGCCACATTTTATTTTTAGTAACCGTTTCTGGCCCACTGCAGGGCAAAGGCCTCTCCTTCCACTTCTCTCTGGTTAGGGCCAAGGTCATTATATTAGTTACTAGCTGTCCCGGCAGACTTCGTACAATCGATAAATAAAACCCTAAACTTTTATATTTGTTTTTTTTTTATTTAATTCAGAGCTTTTTCATATTTATTCACCTTTTAAACCTTAACTGGGCTTCCACAAATAATTCAAAACCAAAATTAGCCAAATCGGTCCAGCCGTTCTCGAGTTTCAGCGAGACTAACGAACAGAAATTCATTTTTATATTATATAGATTATATTGTATCAGCCACATTACATAGAGTAAAAAGCTGTAAGTCTGCCATAATAAATAAGTATAATACTTTTTGAACTTACTTTCAATCATTTATAATCAGGTTACATTTCTTTTTCTAACCTTCACAAAATTTGCACATCAATTAACACCGGGGGGAATTCTTTAAAGTTATGATTGAAACTTTTTAGAAATGGAAAACGTTTTAACCTTATTTCATCGCGTATAATTGTTCCTCAAGTTATAAAGAACTCAGATACATAAACTATTTTTATATGTTTTAAATGTAATTATTAGGAAAGTATATTCATAAGAAAATATCAGTATTAAAAAAGGCAAAGATTACTTTCATTTTGAAACATGTTGTGTTGCAAGAAAATATGAAAAGTTTATTCTCGTTCTGAAAGATGTGATTGTGTACAAGACTTTTATAAACACGTCATAGGTATAAAACATGTGTTATGATTCTAAATCAGTCTCCATGATTGAATTTTAACGGACGCTGGCACTTATTTATGTGTCGGTTATCGTTCAAGAGCAGGCAATGGGCACTTTTCAAGGCGGTGGCTATTTTTATGTGCACACACACATGCGCGGCCGAGCCAGATGCATGTACTGGCATCTAACACTCATCGTGTAGTATAGACATATCAGTAACACTCCGTTGTTTTTGTAAGATCTTAATATTTTTAAAATCTCGAAATATGTTTATCATTACTTAAATAAAATATTCTTGATAATCTTAGTACGATGAATGTTTGAAACGACTTAGAGGAGTTTGCCCAACTGTAGGAAAAAATGAAGAATTTGTTTGGCATGTAATGCAACTTGTTATTTCTTCTATGTGCGTACCAACATGTAGCAACAAAATACATTTTTCTTTCTATATTTTACTCTATTATACTGAGATAACCTGCGACTACTTCGACTACCACTAGGTATTAGAAGTAAAACAGAGACTTAGAAACCAATTTTAACAGCTATCAAAATTCGTAGTATCATAAGAGTTGACATCAATTCGCACGTGACTACAATAATACCTGTACTACATACTTTATAAGTATCTTGAGTCCCAGTATTCCATATATGTACCTACGATATGTAGGTATGTATGTATGGTAACTATTCAGGTTGCGTATAAAGCAGTCGACAGCGGATTAGGTAAGAACGTATAATTTAATGGCAGCCTGATATTGAATCGCAAATTTAACTGCGAAAGCAGAATTAATCCATCCGTTGTCGGTTCTAGCTATTAACTCTGTCTTGAATGTCATATACCTATCTACATTGTTATGTGGATGAATTTCGTTAGATGATAGGTTTGATGTCTTTATCAAATTACTAGAGTTTGCCTACGACTTTACCGGCGAGGAGTTTGGCAAAAAGTAGCTTATGTACCCACTTTCTTAGAGTTCAAAATAACTACTAATCAAAATTGGCTGTGTGGTTTAGCCGTGAAGATGCACACACAGAGAAATAGAGTTACTTTCCCATTTATAATTTTTATTTCGGATGTGGATTTGCACAAATATTCATATCGATAATATATCAATAATCGAAATAATCACGACAATTGCCACCAAGCAATTATGCGATTTTGATCCTCACATTTAACGAACACTAGTGTCGTCAAAAAAAAAATAGTTAACCCCCGTACAATGTTCATACTCGATTAAACATTTGAGAAAACTACCGTTTCTACTTAGAATGCTCATAATCTGTATAATATCTCCTGTGTCCTTAGAGCAATTAATAATATTTACAAGGTGGCAAGCAAAGCCTCTTATTTGACCACTTACTAACAATGATGTGTAGGTACTAGGTACCAATTCTGTCTAGACCGTAGTTTAATAATGAGAAGCCAAATTTGTGAACCTATATTTACAAAGATCGATACTCTTGTCTGTGTCGCTTATAGACTCAAATGCCAGCCGAGATCGAGCTGAAATTTATGCGATATTTTCAACGCGTTATTGAAATAGGTTAGAACATTTTTCAGTATGAGACGCGTGTACTATATTACCATAAACCAATTGTTTGGTCTAGCTTAGGAATTTTCGTTACTTAAAACTGTACCTGTACTTATACACACAAGTACCAATACCTATTGGTTAGTTATCCACTGCGTCTAAATAAATTCTTAAAAAATTCTGAATCAAAACAAAACTGAGTTTTTTTCTTCTTCTGTTTGCTGTTTATTTTTGTGGTTTAAAAAAAAAAAAAAAATAGGTCAAGAATGAATTTTAAATCTAACCCTACATTGAACTATTCCTAAATACCTCAGGAAGTTCCAATAAAAATACCCTTTATCATTTTCCCGACAATATTTAATAAAAATATTTATTCAGGGATAAGAATTCAATCTATGTAATATCTGCCGTATATAAGAACGGGGTATAAGCGTAGTGACGTCACACGGTAGCTCATCAGAAAATAACGTGACCTTTGGGAACGTTTAAGTGGAATTTTGTGTTAGAATAGATGGAATTGAAATGTAAGGATTTATTGGAGTTCCTCCTTTTTTAAATAGCTTTTATTCGTACGTTTATAGAGATTCCGTGTTGCTTGGTTATTAACCCTTTTCTGTAATGTAGAGAATTTATCTTGTAATAATTTATTTCTGTTTTTATTTTAAAATCTTTGTTTTTCTAATTTAATACAGCTTCAAAATCAAAATTTTCATTTATCGAAGATTAGCTTTAAATATAATAGCTAAGTTAGATGTTAGTTTAATGCTCTACGCGTCAGAGGTATCTAAATAATATTCAACATTTATCGTATGAAGAAGCACACTAGTTTACATCGAAAATGTTCTAAGAGCTAAATTGACCCACCTGTTACGGAGCAAGGGCCGAGTAGGTACAATGTCTACATAAGAATTTCTACCTTATGACCTGACATAGTGCAAGGAATCTAGGTTTGTATTTAGTAGGCAGCAGGCATTTGTCAAATAAAAATACTTTTAAAGAAACATCTAAGACTCAGTTTGGTGCATTAAAAATAGCAGCAACAAAAACTAAAATAAATGCTAGTTCATTTATCCTTAATTTAAAGTAGGTTTTCGCCCACAATTAACCTTACTTAGTCCATAAAAGATCAAACTATTACAAAGAAGCAAGGAGCGATGAAATTACGTCACAAACACACGTATCGCCTACGACCAAGTGATAAGCGCTCACAACACATGCAGTCATTACAACCGTATTCATAATGTGCAATACATTGCGCAGCTTAAAGCAGCCTTCCTAGCGAACGAATTTTAAAAAGAAGCATTGTAAAATGCAAATGTATTCTTATCACGCTTGTAATGTCTCCAGTGTGTGAAAAAAAAGGAAAAATACGTTTTTGGTTTTAGCCACGAGTTCCCAATACACTAGTTTTTACTATTATTTACTCAATTCAAATATGCTTATTACTTAATTAACATTGAATTTTATACTGATAAATAGTCCATTTACCCTTTTTCTGTTTTGATATCCAAATCCAAATAATTGTCGAGAAAATGTAGGTTTATTTTTGCAAAACAAAATACAATTCTACACATCTCATACAACATATTATGTCAGTCCAATACAGAAGATAAGCCGAAGTAAATCTGTGTGCTAACACAACTTAGTATCAATACTGCGCTCGTTGGAAGGCACTAATTGAACTCTGAACTTCAACACGTGTTTGCTTAAGTAATAACTACACAACTCGGCACATGCGATCCGAAGCGGACGAAGTTAGCTCGTAACTAATAAATTAATTCTAAGTTTTAAACATATTTTTATAGCAAAGTACGGGGTCAATATTTATATGATTCCTTGAATTTTTAAAAGGAAATTAATAAAAATAAAAATCTCACTTTTTATACTAGAAACTACCATAATATGAGTTACTTCCTGATGTATCCTCTTTCTTCCATCCTTGTTTTATTACGACCTCTAAAGTTGCAATTTAATGATAAGAATCTTGTCAGAAAGATGATGAATATCCTATCTTAAGAATGATTTTCACTTGTTTTCAGTCTCCTTCATAACCAACTTCAAAAAGACGGACAGCTTCTAACATTTCATAAGTAATTTAGAAACACAATAGACAACTTAATTCATTAATTTTAAACTTGGAACTTTTCCTGCCGAACTCATTCATATTTTAAATCTCAACGGAAAGTTTTCCACTTTATCATGTCGGTCTAACATAGTTTCGTATTAACTATTAATATCTTGAAATTATTATATTAGTAATGTACGTATATAGGTATATTTTCTGGAAGAACTCTACGTATCACATTAACATTATTTATTAATATTGAAAAGACAATCTCATTTTTGTTCATGTTTCTATTCTCATCCTTTCGTTTAGTTATTCCATTTGGGATAGAAAAAATAAACGTGTATTAATGTCGTACGTTTTTTGGTGACTAGCGAGAAAAAAATATATTAGTAATTTTCGGAGACTTTTCTTCAATACTTACAATGGTTTTTGACATATTTTCTTACACAACACAGAAAAGATATGCCTTTATTTATACCTGCCCATTTTACTAAGGAATTTATTAAAGACTAAGGATAGTGGAAGTCAGCGATAGATTTAACTTACCTTTTGGCTTTCCGAGAAAATATTTTCTGAAACGAACGAAATAAGAAATTACGTTGGAGATAAGGGTGTAAGGATTTCGGAAATTAAAGATACCGGGAAAATAAGGTCGTTATATCTAGGTAGATAATAGTAGATATATTATTGTCAGTAGGGATAGGTATAATACCTAAATCTTAGATGATATGCTCTCTTATGCACGTTTTTTAAATTTTCCATTTAAATGCTTAAAAAGCCTTCAATGGATGCCTTTTAAGGCCTTAGATAAAAGATTAAAAAAAAGAAGATTTTGTAAAATAAATTTTTATTTTATTCAAATTTTAAGAATAAGCAAAGGTGTTTTTATATTTACCCTGCTTCAGTATTTTACTAAGACAAATTATCGTCATTTGTTTCTTAACTAAGCCCAACAAAGCCCAACTTATTTTTCATACTTAGACCATATTATTACGTCTAGCTTTGTTTGAAGTATTTATTGTTTTTATACCAAGAGCCCGCGAACTTTGTCAAAGGGATGTTTCGTTTTCCTTCTGAAGAAACCTTTGTAGAGGTGACTCGATATTACAGTATTATAGAGACAAAACAAAAAGTTTTAGTTTTTCCCGATACCTATTTCACGAAATATTTTTGTTGTAAAAACTATGCGTCATTTTGTGTTGGAATTTAATAAATATTTGTATAGTTATTTTGTTTACCAAACATCCTTACGCTGTCAATATGGTAATAAAAATACTGAATAGGTACTTAAATGTTTTGCTATAAATCTGCACTTGTAACTGCTATATGACTGTAATGTATAGCTCATGATTAAAAACATTTTCAGGTAAACAATATCGACAAGATAACAACACAAACATCTTCTGACTGATATTGACATTCCCAAATCACGTTTATCGCAACCGGAACGAAACCGCAACGGTCAACCTCGTCCCGTATCCGGCTGCATTACGGCCGCAGTCCGGCACGATAGCCAAAACTCAAGTGCATTTCGTTAGTTAACAATGAACGTATATTCAAGTCCTTATCGGGAGCTAAGTTATCGCTCACGTGTGTTGAGTTCAAAACGTTTGGTATTGCGTCGAGATATTATGTTCTACAATGCTTGTTTATTTATTTGTCGGCGAATTGTAGATGGGTTTTGTTGAACTTGTCAATGAACGTATTTCTACGTATATAATAAAGAGGACGCAATCATGTTATAGTACGTAACGAAGTCTATCGAAAAATTCAGTTGGGTGCAATTTTGATCAGATTTTTTGGATTTCCCTCTTACGCGTTGACGTTAATTATGTTAGAAATAAGATGCATTTTGTTGAACGATGTTTTATTAAATATGTGACATCATAGATCGATTTAGTAACTGCAATGCTTTCTAAAATTAGGTATACATTGTGTGTTCAAAACTATGAGCCACACAAATACGAAATAAAAGGATATCAGGATAGGGTCTAACTCAGTATCAAAACTATTCTCATATTTTCAGTTCTAAAAGATTTTGAAACCAAATATTACGTGGGATATTCAGCTTTCTAAATGCGCTCTCCAGTGGCTAATATCACCTAACTTAGCGCTCGCGCCCATATTTTACATATTCGATGGCTCTTTGCCCGATAATATCGCATCCGACCTCTGGTAAAAGACTCCGTTTTATTTGTTGACTGGACAATTGATTTACTGCAGGGAAATGTTCAAGTAAAAGGAGTCTGCAATTTATTATGATGATGATATTCGTGAATAGGTATTTAATGTTATGAGTTGATATTTTGAAATTAGAATAATGACATATACTTACGTGCCAAGATATATAAAAGGAACCATTCTATCTTTTAAAATACTTGTATTTTTACTACCAGCCAGCATTTCATCGCATTCATTTTTAAAATATGAACTTTAAATAAGTGAAAATAATAATTGCTATTAAAACTTATCTCTATTCGGAACTTATTTGGTAAAACAAAACACTGTCTGCCTAAAACAATCTATACTTATAATAAATCTGTAGAAGTGAAAATTCTGTACATTGAAAATATCGAAAAAATATTTGGCGGGAGATGTTACTAGACCGAAACCGAACCGAAAAGTGTGAAAAAAAAAATTTTTGTCTGTCTGTTTGTTCAGGTATCACGCAAAAACTACTGGTTCGATTACGATGAAACTTGGTATAATTATTCTTTATTATCCTGGGCACCACACTGGGTAGTTTTTATCCCAGAAAAGTATAAAAAATAAAAAACAAACTTAATTTTGCGGTTAAAAACTCATTGATAAGTTTCGTCATCCACGCGAACGAAGTCGCAGGCACAGCTAGTTTCATAATATTTGTATACGTATCTTCAATCTGTGTACGCACTTATCTATTTATAATCAAGTCAATTATTAAGAAGCCAAGCCTTTTGATCTGCCGTCTACTCCCTGAATTATCTTACGCGGGATAATTTTGTGTAACAATCATTAATTGTGAAGGGTTTTGTACATTACGTCGCAAATTACATGTTCCTCGTACAATTATTATTAATAATTATGTTATTATTAATAATAATAATTTTAACTGAATTATGAAATGGCGTTTAAAATTATAGTACCTAATAGCTTCGTCTAGTGCTTCAATGTGCAACAAGAATTGTTTGTTTAAGAATGAAGAATGTATTGACTAATAAACAATGATATTTAAACAAAGTTGTCATGCACAAACAACGAGTTTACAGCTTCTAACGTTTTATGATTATTTAAAACACCTACTTAAATGCTAAAATAGCATTTATTCAAATGTAATGATCTGCTAATGACCGTCTAAAGCTAAATTTAATCGGATTAAACCAGTCACTTTTATCGGTGTAAATTAACAAACTTTCCAAGTGACTGTCAAAAAGCCATGGAACAGGGTTCAGAGGTAATGAGATTCTTGTTCAAATTAATGTAAATAGATGGTATTTATAAAACTTTTTCTTATAATTATACTTTTACGTATAAAACGTTTACTTTTCAGACTACTTGTTTATTTTTTCATGATGAAATCTACCAGATAAAATATTTTAAAACCATTATTTTTATAAGACCTAAAAAATAATCAAGTTAAAAAATGTTCAGAACATATTAAAACCTAAATTATATTTATACTTAAGTCCTAAAAAATGTACCCTAATCAAACTTTAACATCAATGATTTTTCAGATGCAATAATTATTAAACATCTTTAGAACTCCATTTTACCAAGACTGTTGAACAAATATGTCTTTACGACACCTATTTACGATACAAACACACATTTGTCATAACAGAACCCGCTGTAAAAACAGAAGCTTTACGAGACGTCGCTTCCAGTGCAGGTACGGGTATTTATAGCACTGGCCTTGGAGCAGGGGAGCAGCTTCAAAGTGAAGCCCACAGCAAAACTGCTATTCTGTTGTCAGAAGTAAGACGCACTAACTCCCCAACTAAGGGAAGGAGAAGTTTACCCTCAAACTTCGTATTTACAAAGGCTAAACTTTTTAATGGGCGTTTAAGTTTGCAGACAAAGTCATCCAGGTCATGAGTCCAACCTTAATGTAACCTGTTACGTCACACGTTTTCTTCTTTATTGTAGAAATAAATGATTTGCTCCGAACCCTCAGATTAAGGTAGGACATTATTAATCTGGTCCCTTTCAGAGATGATGAGAAAAATAATCAACTGTCATTTGTATTATGCGTGTTCTAATATTCTTACTTTGTACTACGTATGAGACATTATTTAATGAAAAAATTCTTATGTTATTCGTAAAAAGTAAATAGTTTTATTGTTTAAAAATGTTGTTGAAAAGTTGTCGCTTTCATGTTTCAACATTGAAGCAAACTGTAAATAAAAAACGATAGTAATGGCTGAATTGAAACTCCTTTTTTGTGCTTAAAAATATAACGGAAAGATCTGCAGTACTAAGATAGGAATGGAGTCTGACTATCTGCTCATATTACGTAACTAACATTTAATAAAAGAATATCGTTATTTTAAGAAATTCGTACGCTGTGAAGTGCGCACTTGACAAGATCTGACCCAATTGTAAAAGATTTTATTGTAAAGCTGCGGGCTTTGGGGATGATACGAGACTTAGTTGGCCTTTCTAAAAAATGTATTTAATTTACTTACCTACTACGCAGTAGGATAATAATCCAACTAAATTATAAACACAAAAACATTATTTTTTCAGTCTTCCGGTTAAATTGTTAATTTTAAAGTGTCTGAAAACCAAGTAACTAGAAATAAACTATTGCATATTTATTTTATCTTTTCACTTTAATTAAAGTACATTTGACATTTTCAAACATAATAAGGTACGATTTTTAGCTCAGCTGTAATAAAACGAATATAATTATTATACTTTGTATATAGCCAAGCTCGTCTACGCGAATATTAATTATGTTAATTACATCTCCATTATAAATGAAACTCGCTAAAACTAGCGAAATAAAACGACTATGTGAATTTTTAAATAAGACGTTGCTTAATTAATTAGTCCGCGATAACGTCGGATAAGGTTTTACTATAATTACACTATCGATAAGGATATTGTTTACAATAGACCCGACATTTCAAATTACCGGGTTTTTAGGAAAATTAAACCTATTACTTAACCTTAAGGTTTAAATTAGAAAAGCAGCATAAATTAAGTTAAAGCAGAACGTAAAGTAATAAATAATTCTTGTAGCTAACTACATAACATTGTTAGTTGCTTCAAGAATTTGAGGTTATCCTAGATAAAGTGTTTTATTTTCTGTTCGTTTTTTACAAGTTTTAGTAATATTAATACGATTGATATACATAGTATAGAGATTACTCTATACCACACACTACAAACAATAGTTGATTACAATTAATGTATGTAATGTGTGGTATACAATAATTTAGAAAGGATTATGATTTTAAAAATCTGCTGTGTTCTCTACTGTTCCGTCAGGTCTATATGTCATTCTCCACCAATGAGAGACAAGCTGGCCTATTAGGTGGAAATTGACAAATAGACTTCATTGGATACTAGCAACTCTACCGGGTTTAACATTTACTTTATTTTATTTAATTTTTTATTTTTATTTTAATTAAAAAGGAACAACAGCTACACTATGTGATATTACGGTTGCCTTTAGAAGTTGTACAATTGAACTATGTGTAGATACTAAAGTTCTGTGTTCTGATTCCAATGCAAATGCAACATCAATCGGGTGGATTTCAAATTGATTGAATTAGTTCAGACAATGATTTATTGCTAAAATATTCGTTGAATGTTTGCTTGATGTAACGTGACCGAACTCTATCTATTAATAGCTGTACCTACCCAGCGGTTTTTTGCGATTTTCATAGTTATTTTGCTATTTAGGGCGAAGAGAAATTCAACAGATTAGATCATAAAAATCGGTCCACACTTTCCTGACTTATAAATAGTGTGACTTTATATATTAAGATCTTCGCTTTACTGCAAAGCAATTTCTATAATATTTTTCCAAACATTTGTATTTATTTTTCCAAGTCAATTTGTCAAGCATGACAAGTTTAAAATTCATTGAAATAGTCAATATACTTTCCTTAAACTATGCTGCAGTTGCAAGTGTTGTACACATGTACAGTTCCACGTCAACAAACGAGTGACAATAAACGACCTTATGGCTAAAGATATAGAGTCGATGTCAATGTTAAAATGTTTCCGATGATGTGTGATAAAAATATAGTGTTTCTTTTAGTTGTAGTTAAGTATAGCCTTGGTTTAGTATTGCATATAGTAAATAATGTAGATACCTACATTTTTATCTGTCTGTCATTTTAAATGCACATAATTTAAAGGTGATATTTAATAGCATACGTTATAACCCTGATTTCTTAGTCATGATGAGTTTTAATATCATTTCGCAAAAATACATATGGTAATGTTTAGATAGAAATAAATCCCATTAGTCATGACGGTTCGTAAAAATCTTTTTATACCTTCCTGAGATTTTCTGATTCATATCTAACTGAGATGATAAAAATACCTTATATTTAAAACTAGAGCGTCGATAAATAGACTTCACCTTTTAAATCATATGGTTATTGACCTATTTATTTTGCTTAACACATTGTTATTAATATAACTTGATTAAACACACAGCGCTTCATAATATATCTTCCATAAACCAACCACGATATCTTGCCTATTTTTTGTAACTCTACCATTCAACCACAGCTCACGTAGTACGCAAAAAAACTCATTCCAGAATCATTAATTAATTCCACTTTCACGCTTCTTTTGCCACACCCAACATACCAGGCGCACAAATTTTTTGCCATCTCTATACAAAATAAAAACTCTACTGAAAATATATGAAGATATGAAACCATAAAATATATGAAACACGTATCTCGGGCGAGGAAAGTCAGTACTGTCGCAAATATATTTTTTGACCCAGAACCTATGATAGATGTTCCTATTTATCCCGTAAGAAAGATTCTACATAAATCTAAGCAAAACAAAATGTATTAGTTTTGTAGTTGGTCGACGATAGTTTTGTAGTCTGATTGTGTCTAAATAAGTTTTGAAGGTCTAACGGTCTAACGGCATTGGTAGTTTTGTCATTCCTGAATTAATCAAAATCAGCACTGATTTTAGGACCAGTTTTAGGGGTTTTAATGATAGTTATTTATACTACAATGTTTGTCTTGTGGTTATGTTGTTAGATAATATAATGAATCTCATTGCTGCTTAATTCATCTTAATTCTCACGTCTTCTTTATCCTAGTTACACGGTTTACTGTTCAAGTATATAATTATTATTATCAAAACATTTCTCTTAACTGCATACTAGCTCAGATTCAATATTAAAATTAGAATCTTTGCCACTGTAAATACATCAGACGATAGGTGTTAAACGTACTCTAGAAAATGTGACTTATTACATAACTGATACATAAACTATAAACAGCGCATAACCTTGAATGACATACATATTAATTCATTTATAATGTACTTGAGATGTAAAGACTGCGTTTACTAACAGATTAGCATGACTATTATGTACTAAGATTTGAGAGTTCTACGTTTCCTATATACGGTTCTTCAATGAGTCACTATGCAACGCGGTGACTTAATACTTACATACAAGGCCGACCGTGCGCGGTCATAAACTAAAATCAACTGTTTTTGCGAGATAACTAGTTTTTAGTTCGTCGAATCGTTCACGCATAGAAGCTAGCCTTTTAGTTTTTTAGTCAACTAAATTGTTGGCTTAATAGAATTAATGGGGCGTGTGAACTACGTTTTGTGCAGTCACATACTAGTTATGCTGATAGGTTTTTAAAGGCGGGTAGATAAGAGATTTTTATAGCCGCTCTCGATTTTTATGACTTCAGACGAGATGAAAGAGTTGATGTTTTTATAGTTTTATAAATGATCGCCTATTTTTGTACCTTGTACATTAAATTATTAGTTGCTATGCATATCTACGAAGTGATAATTTTGAGTGCTAATTTTTTATGGTCGAGTGTTTGTCAGATTTTGAAACAATAAAACAGTGTTATTCAAAATAATATTCAATTGTTATCGGCCACTTACCTACCAAACAAGGAAAATCTCAAGCAGTGTTTTATGTTAATTATCAACTAGTTCTCAGTTGCAACAATTTTTAAACAAAACTTCACTGAAAACACTTTCCACACAAACTCCAATATATCAGTGCGAAACGTTCAACTAAAACACATTAAAGGAACATTCAACATAAACAACTGTGATTTGAAATCGGCGCGAAAAACATCGCATGGGAACCTTGTGATACGTACTACACGTATTTACTCTCGCAGCGTTGCCGCCGTACTGACTGGCTTACGTTGCTCCACTCCTTCATCTACTGCGAAAGGTCTCGTGACGCGCGCCGAAATCAGCGCATAGAACAACATACATTGCTGGCTGAACTGTCCATCTTAAGTTTTCAGCCTAAGTTAAGCAGCAATGGATGGAATGTCGGGAAAATCTTAGGTAAATCAGACATTGTAGTAGACATGATCCTGTCAACAGTAGGAAAACGCGGGGTGCGCTCGGAAGTTCCTGCTCGCTCTGGTCATTTGGTTCACTAATTCGAGCTAATTTTGAAAGGCTTTCCCAGCTCCGGAACTATATAGAGCCGTAACAAGAGCTCCTTTAGCAATCCGGGGAGGAGCTATGTAAAACAAGTCAAGTTAAATTAACAACTTCTGGTAAGAGATTAGTGTGTTTTAGGCCAATCCACAATCGTGTTCCATTTCCGACTGACTGTTGATTCAACCAAACTTGGAAGCCGGAGGGTAATTTTTTAATTCAACTTTGTTTTAGTACCTACCAACAGTTTTATAATTACAATCTAATATCTATGAACCACAGGTTTTGTTACCTAATACTTTTTAATTAGTTTTAAATTGAATTAGTGTTAGCAAAATAATAAAAAACATCGTTATTAAAGATGAGACCAATAATGAAATTATTCACGTACCTATTCAAATGGCAATGAGGAATGACAAGCACAAGTCGTTACATTCTTGATTAACTCGATTGTTTACCAACACATCGCCTCTAGAATGTAAATAAAGAGGCATATTGTTGTGCCGCGATCGCGAAATTATACAGTAGACCGAGTTAATTAAGTTTATCAGCGATATATCAAAAGGCAAAACGATTGGAGAATCATTTATAAATTTATAGGCTTACTATTATTTCGTAAGTGCGGACGAAAGTGTCGCTCGAAGATCGGTCTCTTTAGCCACGAGCGACGATGCTCCTCTCGTGTAGGCGCTGCTTAAATCATCTGTCAAGATGTCTAAGGCCTAATGATGATGATTATTGCTTGGGTGTTATAAGACTTTGTAGAGCGGAACACTATGTATATTATGATAGGTATAATTATAATGTCATCATTGGAATATGCTAAGACAATTTATTTTTATTGACAAATACTGATTTAGTTAGGATCTGATTAGTATATTTGATCGAAAGGACCAGATATCAACTGATCTCTTAGCCTAAGTGGATAGATCTAAGACTACCTAATGACGTATTCGAATGCTAATTTTCCAATACAATCCTATTGTATTGAACTTGATTAAAACCTTAGATCCTATAGACTTAAGCATAACCTATAGATTCCTGAATGAGAACTTCAAAGGATTGAAGTATGGTTCTAAATATCTAAATAAAGTGTTTCCTTCAAAAGCCAGCAATAAAGTTTAAAAATAGCATATACAAGAACAGTGAAGGGTAGTTAATCCTACCCATGTGGGCACTTCAAATGTATCATAAAACCTTCAAGAACGCTCGTCCGTTTACCGACTTACAAAATATTGTTCATTATCTTTCTTGGTAAGATTTAACTTGGCTTTTTATCGCTACACGGCTACATAAAAAGTATTGAGTCAGCTAAGAAGGGGAACTGCTCTACATACGTGTCTGGTCGTCTTTCTTCTTTGAAAAGGTGGTCAATAATATTTCGATATTTAGGCCTCATTCTTGGGTACACTAGAACAAGACTTAAAAATTGTATGTAGCAGATTGCACTACTATAAATATGAAGGCGCCGCTCAATGAAGGTCGAATTAGAGTGACAACAGTCACTCTGACGGAGCGTCGGGTGGTTGGCAGCGCGGCGAAGATGGACGTCACATGAAAAAGAAAGGACGGTCCCATGACGGTCCGCGAACCACATTTACGACGAATTGTCTAAATTCGATGCCATCATTGATAGTTTTGATTAGACCCTTATTGCAAAGTGTTTTAACGATCGATTAAAAGTGTACTATGGATTTCTTTCGATGTTTCTTTAATAAAGATCTTCTCGAAACCTCGACCACGTCCACGATGAATATTACCGATGTCGGCTGTCCTGAGCCGATAAATAAATAGTTAATAAATAAATGTAAACAACATCACATACAATGGTAAATAGTCCACCTTGGTAAGCGTGGATGTAAGAACTACCTTTATACATAGTCTTGTAAGTGATTTTAAAATATCAAATAATTATTTCAGATTTAAAAGTAATTTTAATATAATATTTTATGTTATCGAAGAATTAATTCAATAAAACAAATTAAGTGGATAAGTAGGTACTATCGTAAATGAAAAATTGGTGTAATTGATATTGCGCCTGCACTCAACGCGTCAATCTGAATTATCTGTAGAATCGACCAGTGAAAATAACATTGCTGCATTTAAATTGTTTTCTTCATTCAATTTTTTTGGTCCGTAATTAATTTATTATTTAAATGTGTTACATTTAACACGAATTAAATGGAAAATAAAAACTCAACTCAAATATACTAAAATGAATCAAGAATAATAATTGTTTAAAGAAAGTCTTTTCATGATTTTTTTTATTTTTTTTTAAAGCAACACTTCTGCTTAAAAAATAAACCAGTGTCGCG
Source organism: Autographa pulchrina (assembly GCA_905475315.1). Taxonomy (NCBI): domain Eukaryota; kingdom Metazoa; phylum Arthropoda; class Insecta; order Lepidoptera; family Noctuidae; genus Autographa; species Autographa pulchrina. The sequence continues at coordinate 10,389,988 of FR997771.1, read as the reverse complement.
ATAAAAAAAATTAATTACATATTCGTATTCCAATGTTTGAATGACCAAACTGAATGGCAAAATTAGCTTATGTTTGTGTAGCTAATTCAATGTTTTTAAAATATTGACGCAATCTCTTTGAAATGTCCGGTTCCGGCTACCTACTATACATTACTCAGCTAAGCCTCTTGGAAACGTACGGATTTGGATACCTCATCAAGTATTCTAATGTAATTATGCCAGCTTTGTTGTTTTATTAACTTGTTTTTTTACATTACTCTGGCTACATTTACGGTCTAGTGATTACATTTTTGCTGTAGATTAAGTCTAGGTACATTTAAAAAATACTTCAAAAATATACATTACGGCCATTTTGGATTCTAAAACAAAACCCTATCGGAAATTCTGCAATAAGTTCCAATCTATCAAAGCAATTTTTTTCTATGTCATAGCAGTAAGAGTCAAAGATAATATGAATAAAAAAGAATACCTCGGAAAAAGCCCATTTAGGCATAATTATGATCTTTGCTGAGGTACAATTTTTCTTGTTTCGTAAACAAAGGTTCCAATCAATTCGATGGGATTCTTTATTCCTTATTGGAATATTTCGTCTCATCATTTATTAGGGGTAGGATATTGAAATGAAAACGATTTTCGTCTCCATTCGTAATTTTCGGTGAATTCTGAATTCTGATTGTCGTAATGAAAATGTTCAAGAAGCGAGTAGAGTTAACGCTCTGAATGTTTGGGTTCATATTAGGCTGGAAACATATTTTTTATTTTTTTTTGTCCTCGTGGTGGTTTTTTAAAGGGATTCATGGCATGTTGATATATTGTTGAATTAATATTTATGTATTTTATTTGCTAAGGATAGCAGACAATTTAAGAAACGAATTATAATCTTCTTCTCCCGAGCCTTTTTTACAACTATGTTGGGGTCGGCTACCAGTCATACCGGATTCAGCTGAATACCGTATTTTACATGGAGCGACTGCCTTTTTTTTTTTTTTAATCAGGTGAAACTCATTTATGAGCCAGCCTTGCATCTCCATGGGGGGGTGGAGATGCAAGAGTCCGGGCTTCCAGAGCCTTGAAAAAGGCTCCGACTACTCCGGCAAAACACCTGGTGCCATCTTTCGCCTTAGTGGCGGCGTTACGGGACCAACCGAAGTCTTTGCACCATAACGCCCCCGGTGACTGCCCGCTTAGTGGCGGGCCCGACATGACCCCCCTCCTATGCCAGAGGGAGGACAGCGGGGGCAGTGTATGGCACTACACCACCCCCACCCAGCAAAGAAGGAGACGCGTGCAAAGAAGGCTAAGGGACCCCCGTCCCAGCCCTCTGCGTCCCCCCCAGGGCAGGTCTGACAACGGCAGTTCTCGTCCGCGCCCTACCCACCCGCCGTCGGCGGAGCAATGGAGCGGAAGGGTCAGCCTCCCGCTCGCGCTCCGAGGTCTCTTTCTGCGAAATGACAATCTCGCAGAAATGAGACACTGCCCGCCAGACGCGATCATCCGCGAGCATGGCATTAACCACACCCGCGAGCGAAAGGTCCGGGCCAGTAACTCCACGCAGGACACGGCGCTCAGTATCGAAGCTAGTGCAGACCTCGAGTGTGTGCTGCGCCGTGTCTTCTATTGCGCCACAATGGTGGCACGAAGGGGACTCCTCCCGCCCTATTCGGTGCAGGTACGATCCGAAGCACCCGTGCCCGGACAGCACCTGCACCAAACGGAACGTGAGGAAACCGTGGTGACGCTCCAGCCATAGGTCCAAGAGCGGACCCACAACTTCAGTGACGCGGCGTCCGTAGCGGGCGCTGGCGAGATCCAACCGCCAACGGAGGACCATTTCGTCGTAGGCCTCGCGCCGCACGGCGCCGCGTTCTTCTGGGGTTGGGCGCTCCCCGAGCGCTTTCCGGGCCGCCGTCTGGTGGTATACGGCGGCCAGGACCCCAGCTTCTAGCTCCCAAGGGGGAGTACTGGCAAGGGCGCATGCTGCTGCATGCCCCACCGTACAATAGGCCCTCCCAATGCGTTGCGCGATTGCCCGCTGGGGCCTGCGCAGAAGGGCCACGTTTTCCTTTCTATAAAGGGAGTCTGCCCATATTGGCGCTCCATAAAGCGCCATAGAGCGCAGGACTCCGGCGTAGAGGCGGCGGCAACTAGTCCGTGGCCCCCCCAGGTTAGGAAGGAGCCACGAAAAGGCGTTAGCCGCTTTAAGGAGGCGCGTAGCAAGACCTTGAAAGTGGGGGCCAAACTCCCACTTGGCGTCCAGGATCAGGCCCAGGTATTTCATCCTGGCCTTCACATCGATCCTGACGCCAGCTACAACAACGTGCGCATCAGGAGGCTTGCGCTGACGAGGCCCTGGAAAATATATAGCCTCCGTCTTTTCCAGGGCTACTTTTAGGCCTAGACGTCCCATTCTGTTGGCAACCAGCGTGCCGCCAGCAGAAGCCAGGCGCGCCGCTTCCCCATATGTCCTTCCTTGGGCAGTGACTAGGGTATCGTCTGCATAGCAGAAGATACCCATGCCTGAGAGGAGGGCGCCCCGAAGCACCCAGTTATAACCTATGTTCCACAGGAGTGGCCCAAGGACCGACCCCTGTGGAACTCCGGTGTCCACCCGGCGGCGCTTGACGCTACCATCCTTACTTTTAAAGAGAACCTCGCGGTCTCGAAGGTAGTCAGCCAAAAGCGCCGCCAGGTACTGCGGTACTCTGTGGTACCTCAGGGCCTCCAATATTACGGCGTGAGGCAGGGAGTTGAACGCGTTAGCGATATCAAAAGATAACGCCACCACTCCCTGCCCTCTCTCTTTCGCCTCTGCGCACAGGACTTTTAGGCCCTGGACTGCGTCTATGGTGGACCGACCCTCACGAAACCCGAATTGGGCATCAGATAGGTCCGGGCCGGTCCCGGCAAGATGGTCCTTGAGGCGGACCGCGATTATTCGCTCGAAGGTCTTGCCCGCCTCATCCAAAAGGACGATTGGCCGATATCCTGACGGGGAATCGGCCGGGCGCCCATCTTTTCGAAGGAGGACTAGCAAGCCCTCCTTCCACGGTTTCGGGAACCTCCCGATAGAAAAACACCGGTTGAAAAGGTCCCGGAACCGTTCCTTCAAACGGGAAGTGGCGATCGCCATAACCCGCGCCTGTACGCCATCGGGGCCGGGAGCCGTCTTCTTGCCACTTAGGCAGGACACTGCGTCCGCAAACTCCTCTGAGGTCAGCGGAGGAATGTCCTCCGATGGGCTCATCCCGTACGGGGGATTCATCATGGGTGGGGTGATGTTGGCAACGCTCGGAAATAGCGCCTGAACCACCCTGTCCAAAAGATCAGTTGGAAGGGTCTCCGTTAGTGGGGGACCAATAGGGCGCAGCTTGTCGCGTACCATTTTATACGGTCTCCCCCAAGGGTCGGCGTTAAGACCCTCCAACATTTCCTCCCTCGCGGCGTCTTTAGCCTCCCTAATGGCCGCCTTCAGTGCCTTCTTCGCCTCCTGCCATTGCAGGTGGTACCGGGACTCACCCTGAAGGTCCCGGTTATGGCGACGTCGACGGAGGCGCTGATAGCTTCTTCTGGCGGCCGTACAGGCCTGTCGCAGATCGGCCAACTCTGCAGACCACCAGTAAACCGCCTTCCTAGTCGGGGGCCGACGAGACCGAGGCATGGACGAATCACACACCTCGGTCAGCAAGTCCCGCATGTGAGAGGCCGCTGCGTCCACATCAGGACTAGTTGGTGGACAGAACCAGTCCTGCACTAAGGCGACCTCGCCTGCCATCTGGCGGTCCAAGTGGGTAATAGCCCACCTCGGGAACGGTGTGCACCCTTGTGTGCCCTGTGCTCGCTGGGAAGAGAACCCTATCCGTATGTAGCGGTGGTCGGATAGGGTCTCCATGAGCTCGACCTGCCATGACGCGACGGTTGCGGCAAGTGCAGGGGTGGCAAAGGTTAAGTCCACCACGGACCCTCCGTGCAGCCTCACACACGTGTGCGTTGTCCCTCTATTGAGGAGGGAGAGGTTGGCTGAAACCGCCCACGCCTCCAAAGCACGGCCTCGTGCGTCGTTGGACGGATTGCCCCACGCCACTGACTTCGCATTAAAGTCGCCGAGGACGACCACCTGCCTCGGTGCCAAACGCACCAAAACCCCCGAGAGGGCAGCCAAAAATCGCTCGAACTCCGCCAGTGAGCGGTTAGGAGAGAAGTATACGCCTAAGAGCGCATTCTCTCCCCAAGCGGCGGCGACAAAGCCCGACCCCCTTTCCAAGGACGTCAGGGGAAGGGAGTCCATAGAGGGTCGTGGAATTATGGCCACCAAACCATCCAAATCCCCGAGCCAATTCGGGGGCACGAAGTAGGGCTCCGCGACCACCCCCGCATCGGCACCCCATTCGGCCAGTGTCTGAGCAACCAGGTCTTGTGCCGCCCGACAATGGTTAAGATTCCCCTGGAGGAGTATTTTCTGATTGTGTCTTGACATTACTCCTCCATTTGTAGGGTACCCTCTGCCACCGGCTTAGTGGTGGTGGCGTTGACAGGCCTGGCCTGGACCTGTGCTATGCCTCTTTTTGCGGGGGGGTTGCACTTGGCACCTCCCATGCTATGGTTCGCCGTCTTGCCGCTTGCCGCACATACGGAGCAGTGCGGCTTGCTGTTGCAGGCGTTCGCCTTGTGGTCCGCTTTGCCACAACGGCGACAAAGAGCCGACCGGTCCTCAGACGACGGGCAGCGGGCTCGAGTGTGTCCGAGTGAGAAACACCTGAAGCAGCGCATAGGCTGGTCCTCAAGTGCCCGGACTACACCCGAACTGAACCCAATCGACAGATGCCCTTTTTTGATAAGGGCCTCCGCAGCCGCTACTGGGCACGATAGGCGTATCTCGCCGATCCCACGACGGCCAGGCCGGACCTCTCCGGCCTTAATGGCATCGGGACTGCATCCACCTACAGCCGCTATCGCCTCCACCACCTCGTCCCTGGTGACTGAGTCATCAAGCTCGGAGATCACCAAGGACGTAGACTTGGTTGGCCTGCCCACCACTGCCAAGCCAGAGACTGCAGCCTGTAGAGCTGTCGCGAAGAGGTCAGCGTTGGTGTCACGGCTCGCTCCCAAAAACTCGAATAATCGAGCCCCGGTCTGCGTTTGCCGGCACTTGACCTCCTCGATGCCCATTTCTCTCGGTTTAACTGACCGGCGGGCCTTGGTCAGTACCTCCTCGTAAGAGACCCCCTTCTCCACAGCCTCTGGCGTGATGGTTAACACCACTGCTGCGGATTTGGGGGGAACTAGTTTAGGGGTCTTTTTGGCCTTGCCACTTTTCCCCTTTTTTGGGGACTTTATTTTAGACGTCGATGAGGGGGCAGTAGTAGTGGAAGCCTTCACCTTCTTCTTATGCCCCTTTTTCCTCTTGTTCCCGGCGACCTGCCACTCGTTAGCGGCTGTGGTTGCGGGAAGCATGCCGTCTGTGTCAGCTAGACGGCCAAGCGCCGGGAGCCTTGATGGCCCTGAATTTGCAGCCTCATGTGGGCTACATGTGGTTGCTTTCGAGCGAGAGTCCTTTTTTAGGCCCGGTTTGACCTTGGACGGTCCAGAGTTTACTCTCTTGGCAGGTGCAGCCGTGGAGGCCACCAACGCATAAGACACTGAGGCCTCGGGATCCGCCGAGGGCGCCGAAACCTTAGGGGCCGACTTTTTACCGACGCCTTTCCCCTTTACGGGTTTAGGGGCCGGTTGCTCGCCAATCACCTTCTGTTGTTTGTCCGCCGCTAGGGGTGGACGAACGATCTTGGGAGGATTGAGACGGTCCTCAATTCCCGCGAAACATGACCGCACAAAAACTTTCGTCTCCGCGGCATGTTTGAGGAGCATTTCCTCTAATACACCGCGAAGAGAAGTTGCGGAATCCGCCGTGTTCAAGACGGGGGCCACGTCCATTGGCGAATTGACCGAGTTGAATTCAACTCGGCTATGTGGAGTGACGCCCTCCAGCTCGGCAATCTTGGCCTCTAAGGCCTCAATGCGCCGGTTCTGTTGCAGCTTCTCCTCTTCCAGGCGGTTTACAGTCGCCTGGAGTCGCTGCACCTCCTCTGTGGCCGAACGTGTCGCCATCGATGCCAAGATCCTCTTGGCGTTCTCTGCGTGGTCTCGTAGAGCCTTTTGCAGGGTTCCCTTCATGTTGCTAGACTTTCTAGCAATTTCGACGATGCTGCCCATGTCAACATCATGAAGGGACTCCAGCTCAGCTACCGTCTTGTCCGAGTAGTCGGACCAGAGAGAGGCGCCGTAGCCATGTTTGGCCCGTGCGAGATTGGCCTGACGCTCCTGCGCCGCAATCTTCGCCTCGAGCTCTTGAGTGAGCGCCTCTCTTTTCAGTCTATTGGCCTCTCTTTGGGCCTCCGCCAAACCAACATAATGGCCCGTAGTTGGTGGTGGCTTCCGGGGGCGGCCACGTTTGCTAGAGGCCGATTTGGTACTCTTAACAGAGGGAGCGTCCGAGCTGGACCCCTCGGCACCCGCTGATTTGAGGGAGCGCTTGCGCGACGGTTTAACAAAGAGTTTGCCTGTCTCGCTCAAGCCTCCCACCGAGCTCGCTACCGACGCATCGGTTAGCGTACCCTCCTCGTCCGAGGACAAACATCCCGGGGTCGGGTTGAAAAACTTGCTCCCCGAAAACGAAGAGCAAGAGTTGCGGCTCGAAGGACGCTTGAACACCTCAGCGTCTGGACGCGCAAGGCGAACCGAAGTCCTTCGCATGCCAACCAGGGTTGTACCGGGTGTGAAACCCGCACCCTCAGTACCGCGATCCTTCGAAGCGTCACGCTCAACCGAAAGGGAGCCGGACAACCTCTTCTCATCGCAAATCTCCTCCGGGCGAGTGCCCCCCCTTACCAGACCCGGAGCTAACCGCTCAACGGGCTGGGAGGTGGGACCCTCCCCCTGGTCCTGAGAAGGACCTTTCTCATCATTTAATGATAGCATCATAATTAGTCAATTTGACTGCCGACAAAGTTCAAGCGCACTTTAGCCGCGTGTCCTCTGCTTCTGCGTTACCGAAGTGTCAGAGGACAGCGTTTCCAGGGATCACGATCGTGGACGTAAGCGCTTGGGGGGATCCCCATGGAGCGACTGCCTATCTGACCTTCACAACCCATTTTACTGGGAAACACAGTATCCCATAGTAAGACTGGTTGTCAGAATTGACTTAACGACTGCCAAAGATCTATGTATGACGGCCGGGACCTACTGTTTAACGTGCTTTCCGAAACACGGAGGGGTCTCGTTATGTTATGTTATATGAAAGTTAAAAATATGTGTCTCTTTGTGACATCAAGAACAGTTCACAATGTTTGGAAATAAAAAAAATAACTTGACTGCAAATAGTGACCGTCGAGTGATGTTAATTTGATAACATATAAATACGCTACACAGAACTTTTTTAATAAATACTTGGTAGCAATAAATCTCCTGTATAATCCTTGATTTTATAAAAGCTACAAACCTTATGCAATTAAATCAGATTATCTTATATCTTATTATGGGACACCCTGACGTTTCCTGCTCCTATCAGTTTCAACGATAAGATAAAACATTTACAATTCCTTATCCAATCAGCGAAGGAATAAATAAGAGAAAGTAAACGAAAAAATAATTAAAAACCTTATAAAAAAAACCGGCCAAGTGTGAGTCGGACTCGCGCACTGAGGGTTCCGTACAAACCTGTAGGTATCTATTTCTTTTGATTGCGTTGACATAAAAGTTTGATTTTGTTACAGCTTAAAGGTATTATAGACCTGAGTATTTGATATGAATTTCAATTTAATACCTTTACGTGTTCATGAGAAAAGTAGTAGTAACTTTAAAATTTTCAAAAATATTTTTTATTTTGTGAAAACTAAAAATTTTAGGTTTTCGCAATTTTTCCTTTATCTGTACTATAAGAAGTTACTTTGTACCAAATTTTAAGATTCTAAGTTCACAGGAAGTACCCTGTAGGTTTTGATTTGCAAAATGCGAAAATTTGCAGCATAAACGGCTGTATCTTTTGATTGCTTTAGCTTAGAAGTTTGATTTTTTCACAGCTCCAAGGAACAGTAGACTTGAGTATTAGATATAAATTTCAGTTTGATACCTCCACGCGTTCCTGAGAAAAACAGTCTTGACAGACGGACGGACGGACGGACGGACGGAGGGACAACGAAGTGATCCTATAAGGGTTCCGTTTTTTCCTTTTGAGGTACGGAACCCTAAAAAAGATTGTTTGTTTTGCATTAAATAATTTTCTATTAAAACACTGAACCGAATTGGATATTGTTTAGCTCTAAAGTGCATTTGTTTGTAGTCCCGTAAGTTTGCTTATCATAGCCTTGACATTATTAATAATTATGATTCGATAGATCCGGGATATTCACTGAACGAATGACTAATTCGTTCATCTCAACTGATTCGCAGAACAATGAGTAATTGAAAAACAATGTTCACTCGTGCCTAATAAGAAGTTAATCATTGTAACGTCATAAAATCTTATCTATTAAATCTCAACAGTAGTTTATTTTTAATAAGGTCGATGCGACATACTATGTGATGAGTCACACGACATCAAAAAAGTTTGAATATGTTTTTTTTAATTCGTTTTTTAAATTCAAGCAATGCTTTATATTTTTGTTCGGGGAACATTTAAGATGGTTCGATTTTTTAATGAAATTAAAAGAATACTTTTATTTTAATGCTGTCATTAAATACTAATGTTCATTTTTCGTTCTAATTAAATATACTGTGATTGGTGTGGTTAATTATAATCAGTTGTATTGCATCGCAATCATATCGATAAGAGTAAATATTGTTCTCTATGCAAAATCTATACTTATAATAAATCTGTAAAATTGAAAATTCTGTACATTGAAAATATCAAAAAAATAAATGGCGAGGGGTGTTACTAGACAGACACCGAACCCAAAATTGTGAAAAAAAAATTTTTTGTCTTTCTGTCTGTCTGTTTGTTCAGGTATCACGCAAAAACTACCGGTTCTATTACGATGAAACTTGGTATAATTATTCTTTATTATACTGGGCACCACACCGGGTAGTTTTTATCCCGGAAAAGTATAAAGAATAAAAAACAAACTTAATTTTGCGGTTAAAAACTCATTGATAAGTTTCGTCATCCACGCGAACGAAGTCGCAGGCACAGCTAGTGTAACAATATAATTAATTAAAACAACACCCTGAAATAATATCCTGTTGTATGCTAGTCATGCTTACAACAAAATATTATTTCGGTTCGACTATCCCTAACCCAGTACACTTCAAATTGCCTAGTTCCCTAGTTTTCGCAGTAATTTGTTTCGACATGTAAATAAAAGATCATGTCCGCAGTGATCGCGTTGTTATTGTTTGTTTTTGGATGCTAATACTATGAATGTTAAGTAGAGCGGAGGGAACTATACCGACGCAATGTAATTCGGTTATATTGTAAACGAGTAAGTTGCGAATATTGTAAGCAAGGCAACGCAAGTCCCTTAACACTTCGGTAAATGTGTAAGCAATAACGAGACTCGCTAAGTAACTTTCGTTGCCAATTGTACCTATGATATTTGAATATTCCGTAGTAGTTGTTTTGTTTGAAAATTAGACTCAAAATATTTATTCTTTTCATGTCTTAAATAAGTCAGAAAAATAGAGTAAAACAAAAAGCGTGAATTGTTGGAATGTATTTTCCTATCCGTTACTCGCTACCAACTCAAAATAAGCACCGGACTGCGACGGAAATTCTTTGTTGAAATTTAATTATTTTCCCTTTGAATGGCGCGTAACCTTCAAACATTCAACCTGTAAATAAAAAAAGGAAAAACATTAAGAGTATAATACAGTGTTCGGTGAACCCAAAAACCGAGGGAAAAGTCGGGAGCTGACTGATATTTTATGAATGAAACATGAATATTGAATTCGACGAAAGTATAACGTAACGATAATTGCATATCGGATACAATACAGATCCATGTTTGGGCGTTCTCTAGTGCTTTGGGTTCGACAAACCATAATGGGCAAATAAGGTTACGAAACAGTGCGTGGGTGGTTCTTGTCACAACTACCAAAATAGAGGAATGTCATCGTCCAGTTACACTTGACCTCTCTCGCCCCTCTCAATTCATTCAGTTTGAGGTCGAAAATATGATCGACACTATGGCGCGGGGGTCTTTGATAGTGGTCCCATAAAACGCTTACTTTTGTTGTACTAGACTGTTTAGATTTATACAGCTTCGGAGATTTTATGTTACTTAAATAGATACGAATTTATAGTTGAAGAATGTATTGTGGTGTTGTAGATTTATCATAAATTAGAAGTGAATCCTGTATGCAGTAAGAATGATATTAAAAATATGTGAATAGAACAATTTACTACATACATTGTCATCCAAAAACGTGTATGCCAAATTTCAGCTCAGTTGGAAATTGGGAAGTGAGTTTACCTTCTAAGATAGTTTACATAATTATTTACAGGTGGGTGTTCTGCATAATTCAGAACTAAGTTATAAGTATGTACTAGGTGCTCTATACACTACTGGTCCAAACAGCCTGCAGTACCCCATGCCCACAGCTAGACAAGGACCATAGACAACTACAACTAATGATGCTGCCAAGGGCTTAGCGTTCAGGTGGCTGACCACACTGTGTCGTCACACATTACCTTTGTAACACACGCTCGCATTAAGGTGCTCCCTCATTAGGAGCATTCGCGTGTAATGTAACTGATTCTACTTTGCGCGTTACATTACAATACTACGATGACTGACGAGCATTCGTGTATAATGTGACATTGAAGAACAAGTGGAGCGCATTGATGTTCCAAAAGTTAAGTTGTTTAAACGTTTTACACATTGTATCATTAAAAGGTGTGCGCTCTAAGCCTCGGAATCCACAGAAGCGAAGAATAGCAGTACGGAGCGTTAAAGTTTTTTAAACAACCGATAGGAATCGGTTATTAAAACTTCGCTGTGTAGCCTGGCCTGAATAACGAGTTTCTATTCTTTTGTGGAGTCCGGGCCTAAAGCTTGATACTTTACCTTTAAAGTTGTCATGCTCTAATCTGTAACGTTACATTACGTGCTGGTGATAGAATACCTTTAACTGACACTAAAATGTTCGGGGATGTATTCCCTATGAAGGATTTAATGGCGGCATTTGCTAAGTAATTGAATGTTCTATTCTATGTTTCTAGGTATTTGGCTGATGTTGGCGAGGTTTTAATGAGATTCGTACGGAAATGTCTAATTACAGGGGTTTTGTTTTACAACGTGTAGAGTTAGAGCTATTAGAGTAATTAATGAAGCCTCAAAATTTCGTCCCTATTGCTTTTTGTAAATAAAAATGACACGAAAACGCTAGAACAGTTTGGACTATACCTCATTAGGTATGCTGCTGCTGCTGCTGCTGCATGCTTATAATATAATACATAAGTTATTTAAAAGGGTGTAATGATTTCTTTTATGTACAATTTCTCTTTACTAATAATTTTCTTTCTACAAGACACATAACAACTTAATAAACCGCCGTCAAAAAGCATTCATCTGAGCTGTAATAGCAACTATGAGAACTTTAGAACATACAAACTTAAGAACTCGCCTATTTCAGTTGAAGTTTCATGATTAAATATTCTCAGCTGTAGATTAATTCAAAGTTGTGTAGTTTTAAAGGAACGTTGTGCATTACTGCTTAAGGGGCTCGTGGCTAAGTGTAAGCCGTAGGTCCCGACTGTCATACGTACATCTTTGGCAGTCGTTAAGTAAATTCTGACAACCAGTCTTACTATGAGATACTGTGTTTCCCAGTAAAATGGATTGTGGAGGTCAGATTGGCGGTCTCTCCATGTAAAATACGGTATTCAGCTGAATCCGGTAAGACTGGTAGCCGACCCCAACATAGCTTGGGAAAAGGCTAGGCAGATGAAGTGCATTACTGCTTAACAGTCAACCTTAATTTCTGTAAAGCTAATGTAACTCCAAGTTCTTAGTATGGAGTTGCTGTCGAAACAAAACTTACTATAATCGTTACAAAATAGGAAGTCGTATAGCAATATCTTTTGTATTTATATCTCAAAATAATTAAGCAGGCGCCAGTCTTGTCACAAGAAAACAAATCACTTGTGAAGGATGAAATCAAAACAATATTATTATTCTATGTTACTACAAAAGTAGTTCAATTTTAGTGATAAAATAATAACGGCTTTAATAATTTATATTAGGTCGGCACATAGTAAAGGTTTGTACTCTACTTATTTAAATTAAAAACTATATTTATTAAAAGCTCACAAATGTCCACTAAATTGTAATTAAGGACCAATGTTAATTTTTGTATATGTTAATATATAGTGTTTTGTTATTTTATTTGATGCTTTATAAATTGTTTATTGTTTTTTTTTAAGCTTAAAGTGGGGTGTAAATTAAAAATTCACGCTTTTAATGTGTAGTTATTTAAAAATACACTGATATTGTGAATACTGTTTTTACCTTTAATTGGCAAATATATAGGAAAAGTCCTTATTTACCATTTTAATTTAATATAACATGAAATGATTAATAATTCTTTATTGTACACATATACATTACATTTAATAGACATACATTAACGTTGATGTAACTGCCTCGTTGGCCTAGTGGCGCTAAGCGCGACTGCTACGCTAGAGGTCTTGGGTTCGATTCCCAAGTCGACCAAGGTGTTATTGGGTTTTTCTATGAAATTCTCAGTAGCAGGTCGGAGTTTGGATTTGTGCCCGGTTAGTGGCAATAGGCTCGCCCCCTATTACATGGGACCTAAATATACCGGCGAACTGTGGGTGTACATTGGAACACCTCTGCCTAACCCTTCGGGGATACAGGCGTGATGGTATGTTATGTTATGTACAGAGGCGAGCTTAACTCAAAATGATGTTGGTATACCTTAGTAAATAAATAAATAGTTGGAAAGTTGTTCTCAAATAAGCTTTCAAACAGCGAAAACCACATTTACCATGTCAAATTTAATCTCTAAAAGCTGAAAATATAAAAGGGAATTTAAAGTAACTTCCCTTTTAATCTGAAATCCGAATACCAAATGAGATGATATCATCTTTCTTCTGACAGAAGAGGTATTGCATTTTACTCAATTTCTAAGCAAATATATGTAAAGTTACTTGCTAACGGTGGACTTGAAATATTTCGGTGCAAAATAGATTAATTATGTAGCTTTAATATTAGTTAGGTATATTTTAAAATAAATACTACTGGTAAAGGAAAATAATATGGTACAACGATTTAAGAGGGAGTAAGTAAATGGCATTATCAAATGATGGACTATGACTTAATAATAATATTTTAATATTTATAATATTTCGGGACACCTCACACACGGTTATCTGATCCCAAGCTAAGCAGAGCTTGTGTTATGGTAACCAGACAACTGATAAATATACTTATGTATTTCTGAATACATACATATTACACCCAGACACAGACAAATGATCGTGCTCATCACACGAATATTTGTCCTGGGTGGGAATCGAACCCACGACCTCCGGTGTAGCAGTCAGGGCCACTAACCACTAGACCAACAGGCCCGTCGACGTTTAATAAAATAAAGTATATATTATAAAAACACACCTGTATTTAAAGAAGTGTATCTTCCTTTATAAATGTAGGGCGTAGAACGTGTCTGACTAACCTTGCAAAGAATACACGCGTAAATATAAAACGCAAAAGTAAATCTCTCTTTTATAAGGTCGGTTAAAAACAAAAGAAATTGCCCCCACTTGGGAGCCACGAAAATGTATTTTTTATTGCTTTCGGTAAACTTTTTAAGCTTTTTGGAGAATATTACTTACGGTCTGTAAATGGCTACATTATCTTAATGGCTGAAACAATTTCTTTTTCTTAACAACGTCTTTGATTGTAAGGCTATCAACTGTTGGAGACAAGTTAGGCTGCGGTATAAGGTTTTTCTGGTCATAAATCTTTAGTGTCAGGTCTGGATTAGGTGGTCACACTAGTTAAATAATGTTCTGGCTTGGTGAGACAGTGTATCATGGACTGTCCCATTACGAATTATATTGGTTTTAACTCAACTTTGTTAATGCCATAACATTAACACAAAGTAGACTAAAAATCTTATCGAAATGGTACGTAATATGTGTGTTATATTTAAATAAGTTGCTAATTTTAATGCTGTAATAATCAAATGATCCATTTAAGTCGAGTTGCAATTCTCGCCTCGAAGCTTGAAAGTACAAATCGCCTGTAAAGACTTTTGAATAAATCCTTTGAAACTTTTTGGTACTCTCAAGAATTATGGGAGCTCTTATTTAGTATATTTTACTGTGTTGCTATATACATACAAATATGCATACAAGACTTAGGTACTGACACTTAAATTGAGCCACCTTATTTTTTTTTATCATGTAATATCATAATAACAGTTTATAAACGTCCCACTGCAGGGCACAGGCTTCTTCCCATATAGAGATTATATTGATTTACTAAATTTTATTAAACATTGTCGTGATTTACTATACAATATTGTATTGTATGTTCCAGTATAAAATTACCATCACATATTTCCATTTAAAACAAAAACACTTTTTTGAGCAGTGACATAAATAACGCCAGAAACTTAAGAATTTGTCGCCTACTTCTAATTGTACTACACTTCTTTCCATTTAGGCAAGTCCATCACATCAATCTTTATAAGGCACAATAGTGTGTCCAAAGGTGGCCTTAACTAGGTACAAATAACGCTGACGTACAATACGGCCGTCGCCGCGTCGTTACTTGGCGAGTGTTGAAAGGGCTACAAGACTGTTTAAGTGAGATACAAGTACACATAAACAGTGGGTGGAAATAAGACGGCGATATCTTGCATCTCTTGTCAGACTCGCCAAGTTATGTCGGCCGTACAATAATAAGTTAAAGAGGAGTTTTTTCGGAACTAGTTCTGTTTGGAAGCCGAGCAGTTCCGTGTGGGAAGGGCCGCGCATTGTTAATGTGGACTCAAGTGGCTCGATCACATGGGTCTATAGATTCTGGAAGAGAGATCTATTTATTTTGATATTTGACAGTGTATGGTACTTAAAAAGATAGTTTTTGATTTTTTTCAGAATTTTTGTTTTGTTTTATAGTACCTAGTTTATGTGGTGGCTTAAATATTTCAGTTCGTTTCGATAATAAACGATTGTATGTTAAATAGAGTGGACAAAGCATGCAGTTTATGCATAGTTCAAGACTTTAAAGCCTTGAATTGAAAATAGACAGTTATACTTTATTTATGTTTATTTACCTGGTTATACATATTATATCCTGTAACTATTTCAAATTTAATACCAATATATTATCATAATAATCGCAATACAGTCTACCCACAATAGTTACCATTGGCACCATAGTTTAACGGCCCAACCATAAACTTGTGACCATTACTGTACCGATTCCCGCTATGTTTTATGTCTTTAACTTCCGCGACGTAATGTAGTGCACGCCTAACCAGCAGTCTTGACCCTCCCCCCTCCCCGCATATATATTGAAACCAGAATAACCAGGGGTCAAAGCGTTGACAACTACAGCTCAATATATACTAGACGAAAATAAGGTTCCGTAGTTATCAAGTGTTATTGGATTTTAATGAGAAGTCAAGTAGTGGAAAAGCGATTTTTGTTGTTGACGAAGATTTTGACCAGGTACGTAAGTATTGGAATTATATTTTCACTATTTGTATGATCGTAAACCGTTAAGGGTCAAAGTGTACATCTCATAAAAGAAACGTAGGGATAAAACCATCCACCCACACGCGAACAAAACCGCTAGGGTCAACAATATTATCAAAATATCAATTTATGTCCAAGATTTTATGTGGCATTATCTTTATTATATATTTGAATGTATAGATATTTTATTAAGTTATCAGTTTTGTAGACCTTTGCCCAGCTGTGGGTGGATAAATAAACCATCAAAATATTAATATCGTACATTTATTTTTATATTTAACAAAAGTTGCTATGCTAAACCACAATGTTAGAAAATGTGTATAAAAAAACATACTTTCATTCTCCAATTGGACATAATAAAATAGTTGAGCTCAATGGACTTTCTTTTACTGCGGAACCCGTAAACTGCCATAACAATGGCAATCGTAGCACAATTGTCGTATACTTCTAATAAGGCAAAACGATTGCTGTTTTATAGACCGCTTCTATATTTGACGGATAATAGCCCATTGATAGCCCACTGCCTCAAATACTTCACTTTGGTGGGCTACTTTTGTTTTATATGGTGCCTTATACAGTTGTTTTAAGAACAGGCACGTTTTAAAATAATGCAAATCTTTTAAAGTGATCTGATTTCAATGATGACCGAATGGAAACTTCACCTCCTTCGCAAGACTTCGATGTCTGATTCGATTATTTTGTAATTAGTATACTTGTTTCACACTCGGGGTTCTACAAAAGATAGATTAATTACTGTCAGTTGCATTCTCTAAAATGAATATTACGTGAAAGATGCTTTTTATAAATACCAACACAGAACATGTGCCACTCGAAATCCGATGTTCTATTTAATCGCACCCATTCATTAGTTCAATGAACTCAGCGAAACATATTTTAAGAGTAAACAAAAAAATTAAACAATGTGAAAATAAAAGCAAATATATATTCTACACAGTAAATAAGTACTAAGATAAATAATCTTGGTATATTTAAATAATAACGCTACAATCTGTGTCAGGCAAAGATTAAGATAGGATTTTCTTTTCCTGAACGAATGTAATGGAAATCGTGTTTCACGTTTCTTTGTTATCTGCGATACTAATCAGGTTTCTTTCCTTATCATTTAGAACATAAAGGAAACCTCTATTGTCATTTGCTGAAAGTATTACAAGATCTTAGGAAAAAAATACAAAGAAAAGTGTTAGATTCAAATCACTATTTTTGCCTAACTGACGATTTCATGACGATGCAACTGTAAGTATATCATCATCTCCCGAGCCTTTTCCCAACTTTGTTGGGGTCGGCTACCAGTCTTACCGGATTCAGCTGGATACCGTATTTTACATGGAGCGACTGCCTATCTGACCTCCACAACCCATTTTACTGGGATACACAGTATCCCATAGTAAGACTGGTTGTCAGAATTGACTTAACGACTGCCAAAGATCTATGTATGACAGCCGAGACCTACTGTTTAACGTGATTTCCGAAACACGGAGGGGTCTCGGTATGTTATAAATGGTCGCCCATCCACGGATCAACCGCGGCGAGCGCGGCTTAACCTATATTATCGGTCAAACCGTACGGCTTACACTTAGCCACGAGCCCCTCCAATTATTATTTATATATACTTACAGTTATAACCGTGATAAAACTTCATTTAAAAAACAACACTTCTTGTTTGATTTTGATGATTTTTATATGGAACCACCACTAAGGTACTATCGATGATTTTTGAAACCGGTCCACAATTGCCCTAGATATCGCATAACATAAAACCTACTTATGAATTGAGAACTTCCTCTTTTTGAAGTCGGCCAAAAGAATATAGTGGAGAAAACTCTCTGTATAAACCCTGCAAAAGTTTTACCAGAATTAACCACCAACTACTCATCTCGACTACTAAACAGGCCCCAGTTATTTATGGCCGGAATATACCAGCTTTAAACTCTGTTTAAAACTACAGCGAGTTCGTTAGTTTCGAATAAAAATGCCGGATAAAAGTAGTGGATTTTGTTCGACAATCAAGTTAAAATGCCGCTGATTCCGAGCCTTCGGACTGTAAGGTGCATATAGAAAAGACAAGTCGGTAAATTCAGCAAACGTGCTCCAGCTCGGGGGCTATTCTTAACGACGTGACATAAAAACGAACAAGTGCTATTTAGTGCGCCATTGAATTTTTTAAAAGAAATATGCTCTAATTCTGTGAAGCTGTTGCTTTGCATTGGTAGATTGTGAATTTATTTATAGTGCCATTTAATTACGCAACTAGAACCTGACTTGGTAATGATTAGGTCTATTTTTAAAAAGTGTAATGAGCTAATTTTACCTCATAACAAGTAGGTAATAGTTCCTTCGCTTCGTAGTTATTAATCACACTCCTAAAAACTCCTAAAGCCAATTCAAGGAAAGTATATAATTATAATTACAGTTGTTTAGTTAATACTAAGTATTTCAAGATCTTTCACGTAATAAATGGATATCAGTACCTACTCACCTAGTGCAGAAGAAATGTTATGAAGGTAGTCAATTCATTTTATTCGTATTTTATGTATTTGTTTTTTTTTTTCTATTTCTAAATACGTGGACAAGATATTCATAAGGAAATAAGGAAGCTTTCATATATTTAGTGTCTCGTTAGGTTGGCTCTCTGCCAGGGTCAGTTATTTGTAGGTATTGAACATATGACGGTATTTTCAGTATATTTGTTTTATATTGTAGAAACCTGATATTATGAAAGTATATTTATACGAGACATAACGTTAAAATTGACATAAGCACATACACTGCAGACATAATCAAATCAGTATTTTTTTAACAAGTCTGTAAGTAGCAAATTTTTAAGATGCTATTTCCTATACAATGATACGATACACACTGATACAAAAACACGAATATTCCATAAGTTACAAATGGAATGTTTATTCATGTAAACAAACACATTTACTTTCAATCAAAGCAGGAAAACTCTATAAAAGACCGATGTCGAAAACTGTCCACAAGGTCTTCGTGTTTCCACCGTCACAAAATAAAAAGGAAAATTATAAGAGGTTACGTTGATCTCAATGACAATGAATAAGATTTTATGTGACTTGTGCTTTCAGAATATGCCTTCAGTTGCTGACGTAGGCCTCATTTGTTCCATTTACCGGAGCCGTCCAATAAACCCACCTTGTACCAAACTTATAGGATTTTTCTGTCGTCTTTCTCATCCGTCTAACATGCCTTAATAAATTAGTGGGCGCTATCAATATTCAGTCCGCATTACCGTCCCTTATTAAGATTAAAAGCAGGTTAATTGTACAGTGTTTCGGTCAGAAAACATGTAAGTTTCATGATACGGTTAGAGGAACTAACCTAACCTTACATGGGTTGCATAATAAATCAGGCTGTAGACTGTTACGAAAATGCCTTTAAACGGAATATAAGTCGACATATTTTACATAATGCATTGCAGTTGGAAGCTGCAACAATGGAGCGTTATTGAATAAGCTTGTCTACTTTGAATAAGCTCTATCATATCCATAAGACGTTTTGTATAGATAGTCTTCATCCATCATGAAGCTCAAAAATCAATCAGTTACTTTGCTGCAATTTACCATCTTCCAAATTCCCGGCTTTTCTGAACCGACTATTAGTTTAGTAAAATGGAGACTTCATTGGGTCATTATATACATGATACTGTTCTGTCTAATAGTTCAGTAATTTATATATATTAGATAGACTCGTTACATACCTACATTATCTACTGGTGTACATAAAACTCTTAAACATCCATACATCTACAAAGTTCCTTTTGAATGTAATGAATAGAGAGTCCACTATTATGAATACCTAATAATTTTCTACACAAAATAACTAGAAGGAATCCCTTTTTGTAAGAAACGATTTCATTTGGAGACTTAAATCTTGGGAATGGCGGCGAGGAACTCTGGTATCGAGGCTCCCGTTCATTCCGCTTCAACGAGTCGGCTAGGAATGCGAGCTATGTCTGAAGTTTCTGCAAGACCCAGACTTATACTATGCTGAGGGACACACCCGACCGAAACTTCGATATTAAAATCATCTGCAACTTCACTGGTATTTTTAATATTTTTATACGTAATTGATTGTAAAAAACCTTGCACATAAATGCAAAAAAAAAACAATTATCTACAATTAAAAAAACCGCTGGATAGATTTTGATGAGTTTTTCTGTGGGGCCACCTTTGAGATATACCGTACCAAATCAAAAGATTTTTTTTTAAATCAACCTCCATTTCCGTAGTTATCATTTAACAAACATACGAACAATATATGTAAATGAATTGAGAACCTCATTTTTTTAAGGCGGTTGAAAATGTTTTAGGGTAAAGTACCTATTAGATAATATAAAATGTTGGTATGTAAAAAGAGTCTGAAACATCAAACACAAACAATGCCGCAAGCAACTCCATCAAGTTGCAAACCTTTTATCCTGAAGGTACTTTTTTGTGTAGTTTTTATATGTCAGCCGTTTTAAAATGTAAAATTAATGAAATATACTTTAATTGTCTGAGTATATTTACCGATTGCTTGATAGTACAAAATACTCTATGTTTCAGTTTAAAATTTAGTCTTTTGGCGAATAGAATTTTAAATTTCTCTCTCTAAAACCCATCTCAATTCTTAGAACAGAATATAATAATTTCATTATCTAAATTGGTGAACAAATGCAAAAAGTAACCAACCGCTCATGGTTCTGTTTTCAGAAGGGGTTCTAATATAATTCGGAGAACAAACTAATTTTAAAGTAAGTTAAATACTGGTCTAGCATTCATAATATAGAATGTGTACTTAATGAGCGAAATGCAATTAGAACTGCTCTGT
Source organism: Autographa pulchrina (assembly GCA_905475315.1). Lineage (NCBI taxonomy): Eukaryota > Metazoa > Arthropoda > Insecta > Lepidoptera > Noctuidae > Autographa > Autographa pulchrina. Next base: position 10,369,422 of record FR997771.1, on the reverse strand, counting down.
TTTAAACTTCAAAGACAAATAATTGCTGTAGGAATAAAGTATATTATTTTCGAATATTTAAAGGATCGTAATGCAATGATGTGCTTAAAAAAAGAATTATAATGTATAGATGTGCAAAATATTTAAAAAATATACGGTTTTAAAAAGTCTGGTTTTTGGCTGCTTATATGAATGGAAATAAAATTATCATATTATATGACCCTCGAAAGGAGAAGTCGTGAAAAATAGGCAGTCAACAGTGTGCGACTCAATTAATATACAACTAATGCATTATTAATAATTTATAAAACAACAATATATTTGCATAGGTACAAAAAAAGAACATAAAACAAAAAATTAATAAAAATGCTACCTACAGAATTAATAGATAATTATAATTATTTAAATAGTACTATTTATATAACAGCACATTTCTTAGAACATTTCTATTTATACTAAAACATAGAAAGCCAAATAGTACAAACATTGAAATCTACTAATAAATTCACAGAAAATAAATAAATTGCTACAATATTTTGTTTAAATAACTAAGATAACAGAAGACAATCTGCATTTCTGCAGTTCTTAACTCTATTAGGGGAAACTACCCAATCGTTGGCACCTACCCAATTATTGGCTACTACTACTACTACTATTTAATCTAAAAATATATAAATGTCTAATCTATACACAGCGTTTACTGACTGATACATTTAGTAAAAAAATGTACATTTTATTTATAACAACATTCCAACTATCATTTAATTCAATATGGCTTCACAATCTGTGAGTAAAAAACTGCTGTAACCGAAACCGTCATTTTTGTAAAGTTTTGTAAGTACATTTTAAAGAGTCTGCATGAACTTAATTCCATTAACATGTAAAGTGTTATGTTTTTATAGTAAAATATGTTTACCAAAGCGTTTTATAGACATGTTTCTGCAGAGATAGGTTACCTTTCTCTGCAGAAACATCTGCAGAGATGGGATGCTGAGAAAGTATGCCAATAATTGGAGTATACACCAAAGTTTGAAATAATTATTTCATTTTTTTTCTTGCAACCCTGTTCTTATTTCACCGTGAGAAATTAATACTAGATTAGCTGTAGGAGTATCTAAGTTAAAAAATAATATAAAAGTCCTATAAGGTTACACAAAAAAGACACTTCTAGAACACTAACGCCTTAAAGTGCCAATAATTGGGTAGTTTACCCTATTTAAATTCCTTTTCCAGCCAGTATTTTGCAAGCCATTGTAGTGACGTCATTGTTCTTTTAAATACTTTTGTCTTCTATACAGTAAGTGTAGGTATTTGCGGATGACGGCGCACCTTTTTGGAGGATGGCTCGCTTTTTGTTAATAGAGGTGGCATTGTTATGGGTAAAGCCATAGAGTTGTCAGGATGTACGATGAAATCTCTGGACGAAAAAACTTTGCTGTTTTTCAGTTTGAGCCTGAAATCGGACAATGTGGCATTAGTAACGTAGAGTAGAATACATCTTTTATAAATTCATTTTGTATTTATGGACTGCACGCATTCAAAAGCATAGATCATTAAACTATGCCCCTATTATCAGAGGTATTTTTATGATAAAACTTAACGTTTTGCTAAAAATCGCGAAAAACTCATTTTTTTGACCTTTGATGTTGAATTTTTTTTTCCCATACAGGGGAAAGATGGGGAACTTTCAAATTTTATTATTAATTATATTTTAAACAATCAATTAGTATAATTTGACCGGACTATTTACATGTCAGTCGATTTAAATTATGTGATTGTTTCTTAATCATTCATCATCATCATTTAGCCAATCATAGTCCACTGCTGGACATAGGCCTCTCCCAATTTGCGCCACAACACCCGGTCCTCCGCCCTCCGCATCCAGTCCCCTCCAGCGACCTTTTTCAGGTCGTCAGTCCACCTGGCGGGGGGGCGTCCTACCTTACGCTTGCCGAGTCGCGGTCTCCATTCTAGGACTCGTCTGCTCCAACGGCTATCGGTCCTTCGACAGACATGGCCAGCCCATTGCCACTTCAGCGAGCTAATTTTACGAGCTATGTCGGTTACCTTGGTTCTTTGTCGGATGACCTCATTACGAATTTTATCCTTCAAAGAGACTCCGAGCATAGCTCGCTCCATAGCCCGCTGCGCGACTTTAAATTTGTGGACTAGTCCAACCGTTAATGTCCACGTTTCGGCACCGTAAGTCATAACAGGTAGGACGCACTGGTTGTAAACTTTCGTCTTCAGGCATTGCGGTATAGGCGAAGAGAAGACTCGACGTAGTTTGCTAAACGCTGCCCAGCCTAACTGAATTCTCCGATCGACTTCCCGCTCGAAGTTGTTTCTACCAAGCTTGATGACCTGCCCTAGGTAGATATACTCTTGAACAACTTCGAGCATCGATCCTTCGACATATATCGGTCTCGGCATGACATGTTCATTGAACATGATCTTGGTTTTATCCAAGTTCATGCCAAGACCGACCCGTCGTGAAGCTCCATTCAGGCCATGCAGCATCTCGCTTAGTTGGTCCAGCGACTCTGCCACTATGACGATGTCATCGGCAAATCTAAGGTGCGAGATGTGCTCACCGTTCACATTTATACCCCGTCCAGTCCAGTCCAGAGTCTTGAAGACATCCTCGAGCGCATTGGTGAACAGCTTTGGGGATATAACATCCCCCTGTCTCACCCCCCGACGCAGCTCGATCGGATTGGTCTTATGGTCATGGAGCTGGACAGTCATTGTGGCGGTGTCATATAAGCATCTCAGCGCCTCGATGTATCGCCAGTCAATACGACATCGTTGCAGAGCATCCAGAACCGCCCAAGTTTCGATGGAGTCGAAGGCTTTCTCGTAGTCCACAAAGGCCAAACACAGCGGCTGATTGTACTCTTCGGTTTTCTGCACAATCTGCCGAACAGTATGGATGTGGTCTACGGTGCTAAAGCCTTTTCGAAACCCGGCTTGTTCTGGTGGCTGGAACTCGTCGAGTCTTCTAGCGAGGCGGTTAGTGACTACTCTCGAGAACAACTTGTAAATGTGGCTCAGGAGTGAGATAGGTCTGTAATTCTTCAGCAAGGTTTTGTCGCCTTTCTTGAAGAACAGAACCACCGCACTCCCGCTCCACGCTTGTGGTGTTAAGCCTTGATGAATGACGGAATTAAAGAGACTCGCTAGCTCTTTCAGGACTGTGGTCCCACCGGCCTTAAGGAGCTCGGTTGTAATTCCGTCATCACCCGGCGCCTTGTTGTTCTTTAGTTGTCTGAGAGCTGCCTCAACCTCGCCCGGGTCGACATCCGGGATGTCCTCGGTGTAATGGCGCGTGAGTGGGGCTCTGTGGTCATCTTCGCCTTGTCTCGATGGTTTAGTCACCCGTGATGCATATAGGCTTAATCATTACTCTAAAAAATATCTAAAAATAATGTTGGTCTTTAAATAAAGTCGTAAAGCAGGTATAACAGTATATTTAACTCATTTACTTACATGGTATCCCAAGAAACGACAGTTCGAATCAACGGCGTCATCAGGCTCGAGAACCGAGTCTCATACGTGATGGTGTAAGCGCCGTGGTTGCTGAATACCAGCCAGTCGTTAGCCGTGATGGGAGGCAGCTCTAGTACAACTTCCTTCATGACTTGGTCGTACGAGTCGCAACTTGGACCCCATAGAATTACCTCTTGTAGGTTACTTGAGTCGGCACTATCGTGTCTCTGAAACGTAGAAATTAGTTTTTATAGTATGTGTAGGTTTTGAAAAGTTCAAGGCTACATAAAGACCTTATTTATCAAATTACTTCTGGCCAAACACTTTTTTTCCTGAAATAAGCTGAGAATGAAAAAGAGAAAATAATTTTGGAAAATGTAGGGAAAATAATAAATCATGATAAACCTTCATAAGATTTTTAGGCAATTGTTTTTTACACATTGACATAGTTATTTGACTGATTAGGAAAACACGCTAAATTCTGATATTCTGATACCGGTATCAAAACACATACAATTGATTTACAAACAGCGTGCAGTCAAACATCTAAGTATATTGAAAATAGATCCTTAAAACGCCAAAGAATCAATTCCACATGAAAATACTCGAATTCCATACATACCTTGAACTTGGTAGGTTTGTGGTTCACAAATCTGATGGTCCCATATATCCCGTCGTTGAGGTAAATCATGTTCACAGTTTTGTCCTCCCTCTTAGACTGAAATACGATAGCAAAGTCAATAACATATAAATCAAAGACATTTTCTTTTCAGAAATTATTTAAGAGATGACAAAAAATAAATTTATTTTTGAAAGAAAAAATTACATAATATGGTGCAATATTTAACGTCATAATTATGTAATATAATCATCATCATCATCATTTAAAGCCTGAACTGCCCCACTGCAGGTCAAAGACCTCCCTTCCTTCTTTCCACAAGTCTCTATCGTTTGCTATTTGTTGCCACTCCTTATGTAATATAAAAGTAAATAAAAAAAATAAAAAATTATATTACTTATTGATATGCAAAATAAATAATTATACTACAATATTTGCTAGCATCTTGTATGTCTGTCATTAATTTATCTTAGATAATTTAATGACATACATTTTTCCTGGAAAATGAGTGTGAAGAAACACGTTGTAGATAGTAAGAAGACGACTGATCAAACAGTCACACAAGAGCTTAGTAGGAACTTTATAGTTATAACTTTCGAGAACCATATTCGCCCTTAAATATATCATCGGTTCTAAGCCGTATTTCATTCTAGTATCTAGTTGTAATATCTTTGTAATGGGGAAATATCGGTTTTTCATGGTAGCAAGAATTAGGTCTATGCATTATTGTTAGTAATTTAGTTGTTTTGAAAAGTCATATCTGTTATTTCTTTTTATAATAATAATAATTCCAGCCTATAAACGTCCCACTGCTGGGCACAGGCCTCTTCCCATATAGAGAAGGCACGAGCATTGATCACCACGCTTGCTACCTGCGGGTTGGCGATTTCAGATCCCAATTTTGGAATCCAAGTTTCCTCACGATGTTTTCATTCACCGTTTGTCAGAAGTGAGATTTTGAATCAGTTACCGATAACAAATTTAATCGTTATAACAATCCAATAGAAATTAGATATTTATCTTGTCCTTCTTTTATGTAAAAAAATTATGTAATACTTACTTTCCGCACACTATTAATACTACAATACAGAGTGAAAGCTGATTCACAAAAGTATCTGCCGGGCTCCGAAATAATCTTCACATTTGGATCAGGAAACAATTCTTCTATCGTTTTATTTATCACTTTGGAGACCTGGAAATAAATTTGGTATGACGTTAAGGTTAAACTACGTTTTACACAAAGGACACGATAGTAAGAGTAATGTATTGTCACCAAAATAAGGTAAATGTCGGTTATATGTGATTGATCTCCCTAACATCTAGAGTTACCGTGTCTCAACAGAGATTGGGCACAAAAAAAATGTTTACTTATGTAGCGTTTTCACTATGGGGCAAGATAAGGACTTTGTATATAGGTCCCTACATAATAACATTTAATATTACTTTTTTAAACGACTACCTACTTCTTATTTCTTGTATCAGGGTTTTAACAGAAGAGGCATAAAGCGGTGAGAAAGTGAATTTTAAGGATATTTTTAAATAAAGTATAGGTGAATCTAAACAAGTATTATTAATAGGGCAAAAAAGAAAATCGTCTTGAAGTCTGCTTAAAAAAAAACTATTCTTAATGATAAATTATTAAATAATTTTCTTAAAAAATACTGAGCTATAGTACTGGCCAATCTAGGAAAGGAAAAAAATCCAGTAATCAAAAGCATTTTTTTTTAATATGAGGAATGAGATATTCCTCATATTAAAAAAAAGCACGCTTTCTCTGTCTTGCACCACAACACGTTAAGGAAAATAAATATAAACATTGAATGCATAACGAAGCAATTGTGCAACCAAAAGTCATTTGTAACATACCTACCTAATTTAGCAGTTGAATAATCATACTTTTGTAACTCTTTTCCAAAATGGTTAAACACTAAACAGATCACTTGTGCAAATTTAAAAAAACATACATACATACATACATACATGATCCTTGAAAACATAACACTCCTTTTTGGGCAGTCGTGTAAAAATACGAGAAATTTGTCACAATTTAAGAGCAACTAATTAAATAATGGGGGGGACCTTAATTTTTGTTTCAAACACAACCCTCCTTTTCTGGTTTCTACGCAGTTGGTTAAAATCCTCGTTACCTCATCAATCCCAGTCTCTTTGTCGCCACAGAATCCTCCACCGATGTCGACAACAGTCATTTTCCTGCCGGCTTTAGTCTCGTGGTCGAACAGAGCTCTGGCGTATGTAAAGCCCAGCAGGTAACTGCTGGCTGTGGTACACATGCTGCCGACGTGAAACGCTACTCCTATAACCTATAACAATAGAGGTTTGTGTAAGGTAGGTACAACATATATAGTTTTGTTAATTGAGAGACACGATGTCTTATCAAGAAGTTGTAATTTCCTTTTCTCAAGTAAAACAGTAAGAAGCAGTGAATATCGTCCATTTCGGTTCATGTTTAATGTAGGTTCCCGTCCCATTTACATTCAGCTCATTTATAAATAGAATATACCTAAAGTAATATCGTTAAGTAGTTTTTACGTAATCTCGTTTAAAACATATAAAATAAAATACCCTCAAATACATGTTAGTTCCAGATACCTACATAAACGAAACGACTCATTTATTTAGATTTTGTTTAACATTAACATTAAATGATTATTTACTTACATTTGCAGCACATTAAGTTACTCTAAATGAACAAGTTACATGCACAAGTAAGGATAAGTTTTGATTAAAATTCCCGTTTCCAGACGGGCCTTGCACTATTGCAAAATGTCAGCGAACCAAGTTCACAAGTATCTTATATTGCAGTTCTAGGCTTATTATTGGTAAAGACTTTGAAGAAACTCATACAAGCTCAGGAGGTAGAACAAGTTTCCCTGTTTCAGTGCTACGCTTTTGTGACAAATTATCAACGGACTTAATAGGCAAACTATGTAGTGACTGACAACTCAACTATACGCAAGAAATTTTCTACTATATCAACTGTTAAGCTGTTGTTAAAGAATTGTTGTCAACTTTATGTCTAGACGACGCAATTGCATCAGGGCTTTAAGATTCGAGACCAATCTTAAATTATGTCCAGATGTTAACAGCTTTTAAGCTTATTTTGTAATAATCTAAAACTTTACTATTAATTTACCCGTAAGCCAAGGTCTGCTGCCTCATCTAACAGCTTCACCGCCTCACTTTTGAAGTCACAACCAAATTTTTCTTCAAGTTTTATTTCATCTCCCGATCCAACTCGAATACGCAGCAGCAACCTACGACGAACTTTTATATTAGTTTAATCCATAGGGTAAAAAGTCAAACGAAGTCACGGGAACTTTAAAAAGCCAATAAAAGGATATTAAAAAGTATATTATTGTACTAACTTCATTTGTTTTTTTAATTCTTATTAATCATGGTCACACATGAATTTAAATAAACAAAAGAAAGCTATCTATAATTAAAATTATATTTTGGAATTTTGAAATGTCATTTCTTTTTCTTTTTTAGCCATTTTTTCACACAGGTACCTATTTATATTTTTTTCCTTACCGTGCATCCGGCCAGTTTTCTTTTAATTTCTTCAATTCCTGAGATGAATCGAAAGTAGTGTATTTGATTCCAGAATCTCTTGCGTATTCCATATGTGCAGCTGTTTTTGACGGCATTGTATACAGTATGGTCCTGAAATGTTTTATTACATACGTTACATTTAATATATCCAATGAGAATAGTATAGTAACAGGAAAAAAAATAATAATAAAATTGCTTATTAAATACGAGGTAATTACTTACTCGGGAGAAATGTTGAGATGTCGTAATTTATAAAGTTCGGTTGGTGAAGAACAACTAAAACTCAATCCACATGATATAGCTAACTTCATCATCATTTCTGTATCGTTTGATTGCATTGCTGAAAATTTTGAAAACACATATTAAATGAAGAAAAAGAACACCTAGGTATAGTTACACAATATGTTTTTTAACGAAAACGCTCTTGTGTTATTTTCAACATGATAAGTCACTTTTATTAGATTTGTGTAAACTACCATACAAAAGGATAAAAGAAATCCAGGGTATTTTTTTAATTCCCTTTATTTCTTGGGTCGCTATATACATAAATCAAATTATACATTTAACTAATTTATAACTTTTTTCATTATCTCTACTATAAGCGATTCATGAAACGTTTCTCAACTTATATGGAACACAATATGTATATCACAATCGATACACATTAAACAATAACATATAAATTATAATAGTAGATGATATTATAATCTATTTCTGCATACATACCGTAAAATACCTGTACCCTCGGCATGGCATTCCTGAAGACCTGGATTCTCCGGTACGCCTCGTCCAAATCAAATATGTAGAAGGGTTGCTTTTGATATCCGTGTTCGATCATGGAGCGGCCCACGTCTTGTGGCTTGCAGTCGTGAAGGACATAAGCCGGAAGTTTAATACTGCCATTCTGAGCCATGCTGTTCATACCCTGACATCAAAAATATTATTTTACAGCCTCTAACACCAAAGTACCAAAAATAAGACAAACAAAAAATTATAAATCTTTCGAAATAAGAATTTTTCCATCTTTATCAATTATACCATTCTTGACAGGTTACAAACAAAAAAGTAGGGAAAAAATAATTATAAAGATTATTTAACGAATAATTTTATTGAAAATAGCAAAATCTACTCGTTTTAAAATGTAGAAGTGTCTAGGTGTTGGAATTAATACTAATTATTATTCAAATAGAAGCCAAAATAATTGTAAGATATGTGCAAATGAGCAAGCGTGGTGATCAATGCTCGTGCCTTCTCTATATAGAAAGAGGGATGTGCCCAGCAGCGGGACGTTTCTAGGCTGGTATTATTATTGTTTATTATATGTGAAAAATTCATTTATGTAATCTAGGCGACAAAGTAGCAGTTATTAATGTCAATATTACAAAAAGAACAGCAACCTAAGGGTCGATTCATATCCGGTAAAAAACGCACCACACACCATCGGGCGCGCAACGCCAGGGACAGAGAAACATACCACATCACACCACAGATTCGTCCGCCCCTGCGCTACGCAACCGACACTATGCGACGCGCCAGACATGAGCCGACCCTAATTTTCCCGAATTTTTGGAAAACCCCGACCCCACCACAATAATTATACGTATGAGAGTAAGGCATTTAAAAGAAAAATTGAGCCTGGTTGATATATGTTCAGTAAATAGCATAATATCAAAACTCTGACGCAAGTATAATACTCTATTTACTTTGTTTTTCATTATAAACACACTTGATGGACTGGTAGACAATGCTTGGACTGTCTAAACGTCTTTTGTTATATACAAACTTGTAAATACGCAGTTACCTACGTGTGAAATAAATGTTATCGTTACAAACTTTATCTTTACAAGACTAACAATAAGTTTATGCACTCATAATTATTATTAGACATAATTGTTTGTAGAACGCATAAATTATACATATAAGGGTTTTATTTATATTTAAATAATTAATTAAAACTCCTTTTTTTTTGTTTTTATGTATACAATTTACAGTACAGTAAATGAATAACAGCAAACATTTAAATAATCTATGTATATTACAAAAATTGTGAACAATACATTATATTAAAATCGAAAGCAATAAATATTGTATTCTTCATAAATAATAAAATATAATTATATTTTAATTTCATAAAATATATTAAAATATAATTATATTTTAATATTTATGAAGTATATTTATAATCCATCTTGCAAGCATTAGTTAATAAGTTACATTATAATTAAATAGTTTACAGAAAACTAAAAGCAAGCTATAGGTAGTAGGTATGCTTAAAACCTTTTTTATTACTATGAATTTATAAGTAACGTAAAGTTACACATCGTGAAAGTAAAAATTGAATATAATATGAAAGTTGAGCTTTGCATGCGATCGTTAAGTGAATTTTACATAGACAAAATAATCTTTATCAGTTTTAGATAAATCTAAAGCTCTACCAGAAAAATATATTCAAAAATAGCTTTTTAACATTCTAATGTTAAAGAGCTATTTTTGGCAGCCTTAAAATTTAATTATTATAAGGCTGTATTAAAATTTAATCTTTTATGTTTTAATAAAAAATATTAAATTTGAATAAATCCTTAAAATAATTAAATTTGAATACTTAAATGATTTGTGATACATAATAAACTAGACATATCATAAAAGCTAGAAAATTCATAAATTTTCAAATAAAAGTGGTACTTACAGAACTCATATTCACACTGCTGTCGACACTTAGTTACAATCGCTCGAACAATACGTTTTCACACCGAGAAGAGCGAACGTGTATTGATAGAACAATATCATTCACCGATCGTATATATAATCCATATATAGGGTGTTAGGAAAACCCTGTCCGACCCGAAAGGGTGATATAGGGTTCATAATGACATGCCCAAATAAAATATTAAAATAAATTATATTAAATTATTATAAATTTGGAAAAAAAAATTATAGTGACAATAATAATGAATTTTGAAATAACCATTTTTTGCCGCAAAATTCCATAAATTTGAGATTAAAACAAAAATTACAACACCATTTTCGTCGGTATTATTGGCGGCTATTTATTTTGATCATTTGGCAGCACCTGTGACGACACAAAATCTCCCTCTCGAAGTTTGAGAAAAAAAAAATTTTAGGTTATAATTTTTTTTTCAATTTTTTTTTATTTTAATGTAGTCAGATATCGAAACCTACCAACACCTTAACGGGTCGGACAGGGATTTTTTAACCCCCTGTATATGTATGTATAAATTATGGTTGCTTATCTTAATCCCGAATTATAATATTCCGAATATCATGATCCCGAAAACGTTTGGACATTTTTTCATCACCCGTTTTTTTAAATTGCGAAGTTATGTTTGCCATATAATCGTAACTATGAATTTAATTTGCCCATTTATTCATTTGTACGACGTTTTAGAATCCAGACGAATGAGTTCCAGAGACACGAAATCTAAATGCACAAAATCCAGATGACCGTAATCCATATGCACGAAAGCCAGATTTTTAAAACCAAATGACATGGCCGGAATTTGTATGAAGCTATGCCCTGAAAAAAACTTTCATGTACAGCGATGTGCAGTATTTCATATTAAAGCTTATGGTTTTGTCTGTTAAATGGTATAAGTTTCATTCACCCCCTAAGAAGACCCACTGACCTTGTAACAAGTTTATCAAAATTTACATGCACCATATTTTAAGTTAAGCCCTCAACTACGCGCCTGTGACAACCGCTTTCAATTTCGTGTTGTAGTTTTCACGTAAAACCTACGTGTACAAAATAACGAAAGAAAAAAAGAGTTATTGACACTAAAAAAGTATCTACCTTTAAAAGTCCAGTTGTTGGGACTGCCACTGTCGACTGTGCTTTAGATACACTTAACAGGTCATAGCTGCTATGCTATAAAACATCTGATAAATATGTAAAGAAAAGGAACGATCACCCATCTTTCCTTATCTTGACATGAGATACGGCGGACGGAAGGCTACTATGCATTATAATAATGAAGGTAGAGTTTAAAATAATATGACACAGAAGTTGCTCGCCGCTTCACTGCCGGCCGCTGTCATCTCGGTGTGATTTCAGCATTATGAAACACAAAGCCAGTCTTCTAAATGTCAACATAGTTTTACACTCTCGATTTAAAATTAGAGATTTGCTGAACATCAAATCATTACGACAGGGCCTCGATTCAGCTATTTTAAATGCATGTCAGTGGACGGACAGTTTACTTGTCAAATGTGCCTAATTTTCGTATTCAGATAATCCTACAATAGCCTCAGAAAATGAGTTTTCGCGCAAGTGTTCTTGTTGCATGCCTTCGATGGACTTACGACTTTCAAAATCCGAAACGTTTATTATTTGTTTTAAAATTGATATTTATAAACACTGTCGTTTATTTGTACTAATGAGTAATTTTTAAAACACTTCTCTCACTCACACAGTTATCTGATCCCAAACTAAACAGAGCTTGTACTATGGTAACCAGACAACTGATAAACATACTTTATTTGTTATCAGCATATTTCAATCATTTACAAAATTCGATATGATCGATAATATTAAGTAAGTAAACTTCAGAACATACTTTAGATAATCTAGAATACTCTCAAAAGTAATACTACATTTTAGAAACTCTGAGGATGAATTAAGGTGAACATTATCCGAAGAAAATTCATACAACTTTGTCTTTTGCGGTTTATAAAGTTATGTCATTCACGATTCAAGATCCGAATACGACCGTCAAAAGTTTTCTCATTTCGCGTTTGATTTTTTGCATTGAAACGTTCCACAATTTTTTGCATTGACCTCAAAGTTTAGAGTCGTGGTTAACTTTGAGTGTATTAAGGACTTTTAAGTCAAATTGAACATTTTGTTTATTTGCCGTCCTCTCTCTAAAATAATAATCTTGTTTTTGAAGTTAAACTTAGTTAAGTCCAAGTAATTATTAGGTAAGTAATTATTAGCAGCGAAACTGGCATTCGGGTTAATCGTTCGTATCACACGAACGATTATCCCAGGAGTAAAATTTCTCTTAAGTCTAGATATTTTAATGAGAGATTTATTTAAAGACACTGCAAAATCCGAAAGACAATAAATGAATCAATTTTCGGACACATTATAATGTTTTTGTCTTTTTTCACATTTCCTTTTTTTATTTACAATGCACACTGCGCAATGTCTATGATTAAATATTTTAAAATTTCCATGTCAGTTACTAAGACAATAATCGCAAAACAGCCACGATAAAGCCAGTTGTTTGCTGGTATCATCATTGTGTCAAAATATTTACATATTCGTATAGTCTTTAAAAAAATATTTATAAATATCACAGTAGACTTGAATCTGTAATTTTTAAAAACAGATTTATAAAATTAAGATTAAAATGGAAATATACTTCATTTTAATGTGATTGTATTATGCCTTTACATCGGCCAGGGGCCCGAGTCTGCTATTTACACTCCGTAACAGTGTGCTCATAGTTGCATCGTCCGGCGGCGCTCGGGCCCTCTCGGGTGCACTCGGGCCGGTTCGGGCGCGTTCGGGCGGCCCGAACGGTATGAAGCAATTTAAAAGGTTTTTCCTAGGGTCCGTTAAGTTTGAACTTTATACAATAGGATACATAAACTATTTATTTATTTAATAATTTATGTACACACACAGAAGTCAAAAGGAAAATAATTACATATTTATAAATGACTAGCTGATCCCCGCGACTTCGTCCGCGTCAATTTCTGTTATTATGACCGCGATTAAGAAGTTTAAAAAAAAAGTATTTCTGCGTAAATTATAATTTTAGTTCATATTATGTTGATAAAACTCTGTAGCAAATAATTGGCAATAATGCATTAATTTCGACCAAATGATTACCTTAAAAAAGGTTATAGTGAGTCAATCTTAAAAGATAGACATATACTGTCGCAGACATTTTTTTAGATCATTTAAAGAGGAACAATTCTTTCATACATATATTTTGGGTAACTCGAACCGTTTACGCAGCGCACGCAACGGAAGCTTTCAAGTATGAATATTTTTCCCCGTTTTTATGACATTTTTCACTGCTGCTTAGCTCTTATTGGTCGCAGCGTAATGGTATATATCCTAAAGCCTTCCTCGATAAATGGACTATCTAACACAAAAAGATTTTTTCAATTCTAACCAGTAGTTCCTGAGATTAGCGCGTTCAACCAAACAAACAAACTCTTCAGCTTTATAATATTAGTATAGATGTACAAAGGTTTATTTATTCTTATGAAACTATATTACTGTTGAACTTATAATTTATGTTTTATGTCTCTGAATACCAGGAATACATTTGAAAAACGAAACGGAAATTAATTTGTTTGCGCTTCATCTTCTTTTGACGTAAATTAAAGATAAAGAAAGAACTAGATAAATAAACTTGTTTTTGTGCAAATATTGTTTTTTTTTTAACCTATTTTATTATGTAGGTACTTATCATTAAATTAACATTTTAATATAAAATACCTACTCGTCTTTTAATAATATAATATGTAAATTATTTCTTCGCGTATACTTTTTTCGTTTTTTCGTTTTACTTAATGTTAATGATAACAAGTCAACATCGTTTTTTCTTCCTGCTACCTCATTTCCCTTATCGACTCTGCCTAAGCACCCGTGAAGGGGTTATCACATAAACATAACCGTGTTTCTAAGACTATGTATACTTTGTATTCAGTAGAAGCGTTGTTTAACACAGAGTCGATAAGAAAAAGAGGGTGCATATTATTATACAGGATGTTAAGAATACCCTGTCCGACCCGAAAGGGTGATATGGGGCTCGCAATCACATGCCCAAATAAAATATTAAATTTGAGATATGTATGATAGTAACAATAATAATGGATTTTGAAACTACCATCTTTAGCTGCAAAAATCCCTAATTTGAGATTTAAAGAAAAATTACAACACCAATTTCTTCGGCCTTTTGTTTTGATCATTTTGTAGCACCTGTGACGACACCGACTCTCTCTCTCGACTTTTGTGAAAATATTTTTTTTATGTATCGATTATCAGATATCGATACCTAACAACACCTACACGGATCGGATAGGGTTTTCTTAACGTTGAAAACCTTTCCAATAAAATAAACATTGATTTGCAATTATATTGCGCGTGATCGTTTACGCGTACGTAGCTAAATTATGTCCGTGATTTATTTTTGGGATTATTATTTCTAACTAGCTGTGCCCGCGACTTCGTTCGCGTGGATGACGAAACTTATCAATGAGTATTTGTGTAAAGTGCTATTTGTACCTCTGGCTAGTCTCATTCGCCTAGCGTGTCTCTATGTAGCAGAAAGAGATGGTATCTTTCTGGAAGGCATCGTGTTATAAGTATATCCGTATTAAAAATAAAGAAATGTTTATGACTATTTTTATAGAAGAGTACTAACACCTATATGTATATACCAATAAATAAGCAAAATCCTGAAAAAAAATAGTTATCCTACCTACAATAAGAGTACTAAAAATAACCTACTTTACACACTATCAAATATACTACCTATACTTGAAATAAAATCTATAAGGTCTACCCCTTACAAAAGTAAACCTAAGTACCTAACTAATTAAAAAAAAAAACAATAACAGAAAATAAAATACTTACCTAACTAAATAAACCTATTTCTGGTGATAACTAATCTAACTCAATAAATAAGCAAAATCCCTAAAAACTAATATCTATACGAATGACTAATCTTACCTAACAGTATTATAAAATAACCTACGGTCACTATGTACACTATCAAATATACTACCTATTAGTACCTATACTTTAAAAATAAAATCTATACCTACGACTTATAAAAATAAACCTAAATAACTCTACCCTAAAGGTGTCGTAACGTACGACAAATTTATTATTTGCAGTTGGTACCTACAGTAATCGGGTCATGGAATCGAACCGCAAAATTAAGTTTGTTTTTTATTGTATATACTTTTCCGGGATAAAAACTACCCAGTGTGGTGCCCAGGAAATTAAAACCAAGTTTCATCGTAATCGAACCGGTAGTTTTTGCGTGATGCCTGAAGAAACAGACAGACAGACAAAAATGTTGCTGTTCACATTTTTGGGTTCGGTTGTTGTTCGGATGTTTTTGATATTTTCAATGTACAGAATTTTCACTTCTACAGATTTATTATAAGTATAGATTTTATTTATTTATTGAAACACATACAGCTATCATCACAGGCTTAACCTAATACGATAGTTTAGTTACAGTTATAAGTATATAATATCAAATGTGGCCCGTGTGAATTCACTCAAAGTCCAATTCAAACAGTCAATCCGTTGTGACACCATATTGAGTGTACGCAGCGCTCGCGTCAGCGCGAGCGGCGCGTGCTGCAGCAGGTTGATAACGTTCTCAAACGAGCGAATGCTCATTCTATCCCCACTCTATCAAAATCTTTTAGACACGTATGTCGTATGAATTAAGCTATAGTTAGTAAAATTATCATCTTTGTGAATAATAATATTTACTTGCTTCATAATTGATAATATAGTATTTACTATATAAATCTATAGCTACATTCCAACTCTCCATTTTATTATTACTTCTTGGTACCCCATAAAGGGGCAAACGATGCATGAATGTAGGAAATAAGCGACAGGGAGCGATACTATTACCCTTCTTGCACGATATTAAAAGTGCATTATACCTAAATATGCTTAGGATCTTTGTTCTCTTTATTGTGGAAGGTAAATTGGTTTTAACATTTTTTTTTTAATATCATGTAAAAAGTAAGAAAAATAATAACACGAAAGACTCAATGTGTAAGCACAGGTTTTTATTTGGTATATTTATTGAATTATATTAACTTATTGTATTCTTAAAACATAAACAAGTAATTGTATGAACTTTATTAAACAACTTAAAAGTACGACAGCATATTTGTAGAAACTTCACATTCTTGGTAATTACATCATCTCTAATAAAGCATAAATCTAACATATAAGGTAAAAATAATAACCATGACCTTCAATCAGCTAGCACAAGCTGTGAATATTCAGTCCGGCCTGGGTACGGCAGGAGAGGCGGCAGCGTACTCGGCAGGGGATCCGACAGATCAGGGGAAACAATGAAATCGCCTGAATTGAAGATCGCTCTGTCTTTTATTTGAGCCCTGGAAATAAAGCTCTAATTAATTAAAGCAAAGGAAAATTTAATTATAATTTTGAAATAATTACGAAATTCAAGATTATTTTCCTTTTTAATAATTGTGATTAGGCACACTGAAACTGAAGACACTATTGTCTTGACATTCGTCTTATAAACCTTGTAAAAAAGTCTAACAACATTATGTCTATACATAATGTTGTTAGACTTTTTTACAAGGTTTATAAGACGAATGTCAACGTTCTCTATTTCAGTTATTGACTAAGGTTATTGACACTTTAAGAACTAAAACAACGGCGTCAAAGAGACACATGTTTAATTTCATTTTGACTCTTTGAGTAGGCAACAGGGTTTTTTAAATAATACAAATTAAACATATAAGTAGGAACAAAACAGTCTTACCAAACGTTTTTAGATATAATAGGCCGTATCAGAGGTACTTCATATCCTGCGAACCGTCCTGAAAACACCAGGGAGTAGGCTCCTTGCATATCAAAGACCAGCCAATCCTCTTCCGTGAATCGAGGGAGTTGCACCTCCATATAATCCTTGGAATCAGGAGTAGGACCATAGAGTATCGTATCCTCAAGATTCCCGTTATTACCTCCATTGTCCTATTCAAACAGTTTAAATACAGACAATTACATACTATCATTCGTCCGCTGAGATAATGCGTTCCTGACACATGTCAGTTAGTTTATATTTCTTAGAGTTTAGATAAGAAACTAAAGAGTGAGCCTATCGGTGTATGAACCCTGAGCACTAGTATGAACTAGTTTTATCGTAAATTTTGTATCAAGACGGAGCGCGCCGTTTTAATAAAACCATCTAAAACCCTAATATTATCCTAACAATGTCGAAACCATCGATATTTTCGCATATAAGTCTGTCGTTGCGCGAAAAATAACTTTAAATCAGTAAACGAATGTACTAGATACAGACAAAAAGTGCTCTCGCTTGGCACGAAGGAAAACTAGCGATACTATCGGTCTATAGTTATATTTGTATTGGGAAATAAAAACCGTCTTATATTATTAATTGTAACCGGGCATCATAATATAGTTTGATTGATATTATTCGTTTATAGAACAAATAAGTGACAGTAATTTACGATTTATATCTCCCTATTGACTTCGACCTGTCAGGAACGCTTTTTCTCAGCGGCCGGATCATATGTTCCATTCCATCGATAAAATGTTTTTAGTGGTGGCCAGGATCATACTTACATTAAATTTAAACACCTTTTGCCAGGCTTCCAAATACCTGAATGTGCTATTACGTCCATCGTTTATGTATACCATGTTAAGCGGTTTGTTATTTTGTTGTACCTGTAATATAAAGTTTAATTAGGTGGCTGAGTGTTATTTAAACATTGATCTTGATAAACAGTTTTTTTTTTTTCATCTCTTTTTGAGACCTTACATAAGCCAACCGACGTAACCTGTCATCTATTATCCTGTAATTTAAATTAATATTGTGTAAATATTGAATATTAAACGCTCTAGCGAAGGTGGTGTGCAATGCAGAAAATTCTCGCTCTCTATATATTCATTTAAGTAAACAACTTTTACATTGGAGCATGCAACAGGCACTTAGGATGATAAAAGGCATTATTAATTGTATACCGTTTTAACTTTGTTGATGTTGCAGTAGAGAGTAAAGGCAGCCTCGCACAGGTAGCGGCCTGGCTCCGCGATCACTTGCACGGATGGATCCGGGAACAGCTCGGTCAGGGACTCCATAATGAGTTGTGACACCTACACAACACGAGTAGTCAGTAATTAATCAAATGTCCATAATTATGTTTGTAGGTAAGTCAGTCATATAGGCTCTAACAAGTTGGCACTTTTGTGGGTGAGAATTGAAATATGTTTCCAAGCAACGAAGTTATTCAATCTTAAGTAAAGTGTGACTTAGTACCGATAATATGATATCAAAAAACTTGGCGCTAATTTCTATCTACATATTAAACATGTTCGGAACGAGAGAGAAAAATGTTTGAAATTTACTGGCCAAAGAAAAAATTGTCCCGAAAAAACCAATAGAGGACAAGATCGAAACGATCTTATCCAAAGATAGTTTGCAATCCCATGAGTCACATATATACTCGTATGTGTATCAAGAGAAAACTGTTGAAGAAAAAGTTTAGAAGTTATTTCAATAGCACTTGTTGCGTAGCTTGGTGCTGTTCAAAATTAGTCTTGAAACATTGTGTACAAAAAATTAAATGCATCGTGTAAAATATGTTATTAGACCAGACGATGCGGTTACCACTAATTGGTTTTGTAGATTGACGTTTCGGTGCAGTAAATGCAATCAGCAACGGCCTAGAATGATTGGTCAATCCCAATCTCAAATTAATTTTGTAACACATTTTCCGTAGCTACACCATTTAATTGTAGGACTTATTTTTTTATAGTAATTTTGCTCATACAGTCGACATCATTGATGATATTATTTCGTTTATACTCTTATTTATTCTTAATTGTTGTTGAAAGAGGATACAATCAGCCAAAATTACCACAACTTTGTGGTGTTGATACTTAATATTTAAAGTTTATGCATATTATTATTTAAACATTAAAGCAAGTATAAAAACAATTGTTAAAAAAAAAGCAGTAGCAGTTCTGAACCTGATCAAATTTAGTAGATTCCTCTCGGTAGAACCCTCCTCCGATGTCCAATATTTTCATCTGCCTTCCCGCCTTAGCTTCGTGGTCAAATAAGGCTCTAGCTTGACGTATGCCTACACCATAACTCTCTATGGAAGAACAGCCACTTCCGACATGGAAGGCTACTCCTATCACCTGTAATATTGAACCACTTAAATCGCAAATATAAAATATGTCCTATTGTATGAGGTCATTTAAATTTGATGTGATATACTGATTGTCGGCACTTGTAGCTTGGGAATTACGGGAATAATATAACCAATAAACCAGCAAACATTTTTTATTTTATTTTTTATAAAAAAAAAACACTGTATTCATATAATATAGGGGAAAACTGAGCCTTCAACTAAAGGCATTTTCCTCTCAACTCCTCAACAATCAATGTAAACCAAGAATGATATAAAATAAATAAAGCTCATCTTTGTTTACTGACAAAACAAAATGAGCAGTATAGTCACTTCACGATCCTTATCTTACACGAAAACTTTACATACGGTAAGGTCGAGGCTGGCGGCTGTTTCCAAAAGACCCACGGCCTCTGTTTCGAACAGGCAGCCAAACTTCTCGCCCAACTTGTAAACACTCTCGCTTTCCACCTTGATGCGAATTAATAATCTGGAAAAATGATTTTGTTCAAATTTCGAACAATTACTTGCTGTCACATTCAATTGTTTTAACAAAATTTGAGATAATTTTTTTTAGAACGATTTTTTTCCAACTAACGAATGCTCATTCTAACACCCCCACTATAAATTTTTATAATTTCCAGTTATTTTGATGGGGTAGGGATAGAATAAGCATTCGTTAATTTCATGTAAATCGGCCTTTACACTAGATTTATTGCACTAGAAAGGACACCATTAAAATAGCATAATTAAAACCAACGCAAGTATCTTACCACGGCACAGTATGGTGATATTTTGAGTATTTTGATGGAGTATTTCAAGTACACATAGATCACAGAAGCTTGTTGCTTTACCATACATACGTCGAATAGAACATATAGGTTATGTTTGTTTGTTTGTTTGTGTTAATGCTTAGTCTACTTACTTAGCGTCAGGCCAGTATTGTTTTATCTTGTACAGTTCGCAGGCTGTATTAAATGTAGTGTGCTTCACTCCGGATATTCTCGCGTAAATCATTTGTTCTGGAGTTTTGTTCGGAACAGCATATATTATGCTCCTGTACGAAACAAGTGAAAAACATGTAGATAGATAGATAGAATATTCTTTATTGTACACTATTTAAATTACATTATTAAATTATATTATGTATTGTTAACTTAAAGGAAATCTAGATACAAACGTTAAAGGAACATGAAAAAAATAGTTCGATTTCATTCTATTCAGATTTGACACCGGTTTTCTGATCTTCATATTCCAAATACTAAATATAGTGATATGTCAAAATAAGTGATATTTTTTTATGTTTTAGTCCATGCATTCAGCCTTCATAAAAGCAAGTTGTAAAGTATTTGAAATGCCACTAACCAGGGTGCGTAATTAACATCACTGTGAGATTTTTCAAGCACCCCAACTCGGGCCGAATAAAAGCCGACGAGAGTACCATTCAATATTTAAAAACGCTAACAGCATGATCGAGAGCTCGTGAAATCGTGACTTTGACCTTTCGCAATTATATATTTTTCCTGTCCAAGTAAAAATTCTCGGAAATTACATTTAAAAGACAAAGAATTCGAATCGTGTTCTTTTCAGCATGTTTAACATAATTTATTTAATGTGAAAATGATTTCAGAGGTTTATGGAAATGTTAAAATGAAACATGTTTGAATATACCTACTCACCTACTCTGTGACTAAAGTCGTCGGATATCTTAGATTTGCATCGCCTCTTTTACCAGAGGCCTAACTTTATAATTTACTTACGTGGGATCAACACCAAAGTTGATTATCTTGTTGATTTCACCAGGTGAAGCGCAGTCGAATCCCAGTCCCAAAGCTATCGCCAGTTTCAACATCATCTCCGAATGGTTGGCTTTCATTGCTGCAATAAAAACAACATTACCTTCAGTACGTTGTCAACGTTCGTATAAACGTTCTGACGAAAGAATGTTTATACTGATTGCTGTCACTCTTGAAACGTGTAACCGAAGGTGATAACCTACGTAACATCGAAAAGCATACAAAGGTTTATATGTAGTTACCATATTAGCTGCTATTGAAATTAATCATTTTTTTAGCGCAGACTTTGACTGCTTCACCGGACTTTTGGCGAGGACCTTAATGCCTCCAGAGAAGTTAACCAATGTCACTTCATAGCCAAAGGGCTAACAACCAATTACAGTTTATGACTAGAAGTTTAACATGCGAATAATATTATTTTTGACTAGCTGTGCCTGCAACTTCGTTCGCGTGGATGACGAAGCTTATCAGTGAGTCTTTAACCATTAAGGCTGCACACGCGACGGAAGCTTAAAAGTAACTTCTCCCGTTTTCCCAACATTTCCCTTCACTGCTCTGCTCCTATTAATTGTAGCGTGATGAAAAGTATACTATAACCTGCCCAGGAGTATGAAGAATAATTGTACCAAGTTTCGTTAAAATCCATCGAGTAGTTTTTGTTTCTATAAGGAACATACAGACAGACAGACAGACCAAAATTTTACTGATTGCATTATTGGCATCAGTATCGATCACTAATCACCCCCTGATAGTTATTTTGAAAATATATTTAATGTACATAATTGACCTTTCTACAGATTTATTATAAGTATAGATGATCGACTTTACATAAATCAGTTGATTGGTGCAACATTCATAACTTCATTCACGGTAAATCATCATCGCCTTTCCAGAGAAAACCGATGAAAAACTGTGTGCATATCAGGAGAACAATTAATTGGGATAAGCACAGAACAAACAGGTTTAGTTAGGTTATAGTTCTACATCAGTCACGAAGCAGAACAACAAGCAGCTTTGTGAAATGTATTCAGAACTGACCAATGTTCGTCAATAATTGTTGTTTGTGCGATCAAGCTTATTCAGATGGTTACCTCGAGCGAAATGTTTGAAGCACCAATAAATCCATAACATGTTTATTAGGTGTCCAATGCAACATTGTACGGCTAATATTCACCGCAAAAATAGAAAGGATGGATAATAGTAATATTAAGGAACTAAGCCTTGTGAAAGAACTACGAAAATCTGCCTATTTTAGGCAAATGAAGGCTATTAAATCACATGGCCCTAAAAGTGTATACTATGCGTGTGTTCACCCTATGTGTATGTTCCTTTAAAATGTGCAAAAAATATTTCTAGTAACTTACCATAAAAGACTTGTACCCTCGGCATTCTTCGTTTAAACCTCTGTATATGTCGATAGGCTTCGTCCATATCGAATATAAAGAAGGGTTCATTCTGCTGCTTGCTCTCTATAAGCGCTGTAGCCACATCCTCCTCTGAACAACCATCCAGAACGAAGGCAGGCGGTGAGGCAAATTCCCTGAATCGAGCCGTGTCTTGAAACATCCTAAAACTTCATTATAAACATACGACAGAAATTAAAATATAAATTCACCATCTATTTTGCTGGCGTCCGGAATATTGGAAATTTATTAACGTTATTATATTTCAACAAAAGCATTTTACAAAATGAATTCCAAAATGTAATTTAATTGTATTAAAATTTTGTCACTCCCTTTTCTGTAATATTCTAAGGCCTAAAATTTCTGTTACGTTTATTTCGAGAACAATCTAAATAAGTAAATGAAATGAGAAGTTCAGGAAGCAAAAAGTCGAAGGGAATGTGTATCAAGATTGCGTTCAATTGCAATATTCCCAAAACTAATGCAAATTCAGGAGGAAAATGAACAACAAATACAATACAATTGTGAAAGAAGCGAACTTATTTACATAATACAGTTTTTACTGTCTTTTTTGTATCAGTTTTAGTAGCGCTCTAGATAATCAACTGATATTGAAAATATCTATATATACACTAGCTGACCCGACAGACGTTGTCCTGTCTTAACTATGAATTCCATAGAGAAAAGTAATAAGATGAATTCTGTTTCTTATTGAATTCTGTCAATTCTATGTCAAACGTCATGATGATGATGATTGTCCTCCTTGACGTAATCCGTCAACGGCAAACCCTGTCAATTCCGATTATGAGCACGAATATGGCTAGCGAAGCCAAATTTGGTCAAACGTCATAAGGTGACATTAAAAAGTTTAGGTTAGATTAGAAATAATTTCATATGGTGGTTAAGTATTCTTAAATTTTCTAATTTTCCACGAAACTTTCCATATTTTTTGTTTCTTAGGAACCTTCTCCTGACAATAACAAACACAACAAAAAAATAATTAGCGAAACCGGTCCAGCCGTTCACGCGTGATGCCGTGACCAAGGGAAATAGGCATTCATTTTTATATATACAGAAGATATATCTATGTATACAGTGTATACTGTATGTAAATGTAACTGGCTGTGTATATACGAATAGTAATACTTAAATAAATACTTACTCAGTTAATTCGGCTATTTTTTCTAATCACACTTCACTTCAAAATAGACTGAAAATAATAAATAAATCGCCACCGACAACCGCGGTACTTTCAATTGACAATGGCAGTTTTTATATCACTATAGTAAAGTTAATTTGTTATATATGTATTTACTCAGGTTGTCGGATAACTAGTTAACTTGTCATTCCACTTTATTTTGGATTAATTGTAGAGACGTCTTGTATCTTTATGTGTCACTTATTTGTGTTTGTATTATACAGAAGTCCAGTTTTATAATCATTTTGAAGGTAAACACTTCTTTTTCTACACTAATAATAATATATATATAATATATAATAATAATAATATTATAAAGAGGAAAACTTTGTTTGTTTGTAATGAATAGGCTCAAAAACTACTGGACCGATTTTAAAAATTCTTTCACCATTCGAAAGCTACATTATCCACGAGTAACATAGGCTAAATTTTATTTTGGAAAAAAATAGGGGACCGTGTCTTTCCTGGGTAGGCTTTTTGCAGCGGTAACCGACATCCACGCGGGCGGAGCCGCGGGCGACCGCTAGTTTTTAATAAATTTAGTAGCTAGCTTGATAACATAAATGTGTTTATACTTAATATGTCTTGTGACATGTGACAAGCCTGTTTATTTTTTGTCACGGTAATGCATACTGTAAAAGTGCGTCATTGTATAAGCAAACATGCAAATCTGGTTACTTATAATATATTTACATAATACAAAAAAAAATGCATAGATATTTATTGCCTTGAAAACAATTTTATTTAATACTAGCTGTGCCCGCGACTTCGTTCGCGTGGATGACGAAACTTATCAATGAGTTTTTGTGTAAAGTGCTATTTGTGTAGAACGTTATCTATCGAGCATACCTCTGGCTAGTCTCATTCGCCTAGCGTGTCTCGATGTAGCAGAAAGATATGGTCTCTTTCTGGAAGGCATCGTGTTATAAGTATATCAGTATTAAAAATAAAGAAATCTTTAAAACTATTTTTATAGAAGAGCCCTAACACCTAGCGCCTACCTACACTTATATGTATATACCAATAAATAAGCAAAATCCCTAAAAAGTAAAATCTATACGAATGACTTTCTGTGTAAGTATAATAAGAAAAAAGACATTTTCAGCAACTTTTTCTCATGCTACTGAGACGATCTTAATCTAAATATTAATTTTATTTACCATTAAAAAACTTAATTAACATGGTTCTCCTTTATTACAAAGCATTGCTGAAGTCAAAGTAAACTGATGGCAGTCTGGCGATGACGTTAACTAACGCCACGAGCTTCAAGCAAACAAAAAAAAATTAAAGAAAAATACCACTGAAACTAGTTTATTTTGTGAAGAACAACTTCATGATATGTTAAGTGTTTGATTATAAGTGAGCTTAATGCTATGATGCTCAATAATGACTCTGTAAATTTAATTCTCCATTGGAATGACATTTTGGATACTGCAACTAGGGTCAGTAATTTAACGTTTTAAAAGAGCTTAAAAAGGCCTACTTGAAATAAAAATATTTTGATTTTGATTTTTTGATTTTGATAATTTAAATACCTTGTCTAAAAACCTTAAATAACGTGTTATTTGTACTGTAGTTGTAATCAATAAATTAACATTTTTATTTATTTTTATTATAGGTTCTACTCAATGTTAAGGATAACAAGTCAACATCGTTTTGCTTCCTGGTGCTTCATTTCCCTTATCTACTCTGCTTAGGTACACAACCGTGAAGGGGTTATCACATAAACATAACCGTGTTTGTAAGGCTATGTATACTTTGTATTCAGTACAAGCGTTGTTTAACACAGAGTCGATAAGAAATGGAGGGTGCATATGTAGCTGTGTTTAAAAAATATATCAAACGTTGAAAACCTTCCCAATAAAATAAACATTGATAATTGATTATGCAATTATATTGCGTGTGATCGTTTAAGCGTACGTAGCTGAATTATGTCCGTGATTTATTTTTGGGATTATTATTTCTAACTAGCTGTGCCCGCGACTTCGTTCGCGTGTATGATGAAACTTATTAATGAGTTTTTGTGTAAAGAGCTATTTGTGTAGAACGTTATCTATCAAGCATACCTCTGGCTAGTCTCATTCGCCTAGCGTGTCTTGAATTCTTGATGTACCTAGCAGAAAGAGAGGGTCTCTTTCTGGAAGGCATCGTGTTATAAGTATATCCGTATTAAAAATAAAGAAATGTTTAAGACTATTTTTATAGAAGAGCCCTAACACCTAGCGCCTACCTACACATATGTATATACCAATAAATAAGCTAAATCCTGAAAAAATGAACCTACAATAAGAGTACTAAAAATAACCTACGTTACACACTATCAAATATACTACCTATACTTGAAATTAAAATCTATACGGTCTACGCTATGCCTTATAAAAGTAAACCTAAGTACCTACCGAATTAAAAAAAAAAAACAATAACATACCTCAATAAAATACCTACCTTCTTAAATAAACTTATTTCTGATGATAACTAATCTAAACTCAATAAATAAGCAAAATCCCTAAAAACTTATCTATACGAATGACTAATCCTACCTAACAGTATTATAAAATAACCTACGGTCACTACGTATACATACACTATCAAATATACTACCTATACTTTAAAACTAAAATCTATACCTACGACTTATAAATTAAACCTAAATACCTCCACCCTAAAGGTGTCGTAACCTACGACATACTTATTATTTGCGGTTGGTACAGTAATCGGGTCTAGGGATCGAACCGCAAAATTAAGTTTGTTTTTTATTTTATATACTTTTCCGGGATAAAAACTACCCAGTGTGGTGCCCATGATATCAAAGAATAATTATAGCATCGTATCCAATAGTATTTTATCTATTTTTTAATGTCTTATTTGATGCGAAAGTTAAGCTATAATACATTTATCAGACTGTGAAAATTCTACATAACTATACTTAAGAGTTAAAAGGCTCTATAGTTGCTAATAAATATTTCACACTGAGTTACTAAGCGTCGGCTTTTAAGCTAGACTAGGCACAAACTTTTTAATGAAAAAGTTCCTACAATACCTACACACACACCTACAAAACACTAAACTTAATATCGCCTTTAAGACAATGCCATAAGGTTTATTTTTGTATTTTGTATTTACTGGTTCCGAGTGGTGTACTGTACCAATGTTAATAGACCCCTAGGGCCTACTTCGCGTACTAACAAAGTGTTTAGAGTGAATTCAATTAGGCTTTAAATAATAATAATAATTGTGCAGTCGCGATAAAAACGATGAGTTAACCGCACATCTGGGACAGCCTAAGAGGCTGGACGATCACACAAACGATGTTCCTATGAAAATACAGCAGTAACAAACTATAATACGTGCACGTACCTTGGTCTGCTATTTCTGCTGCCGATGATCCGCCGGCGATATGATTCCACCACAGTTGATTGCTGAAGGTCACGAGCTGCTCGGAATATTGATTCCCAGCAGAATATCGGTCGAGTTGACGCGTTTAAGGGTTTTTCTTGAGAGAGATCGCGAAGTGCGCGCGCGTGCAAGATGGTGAGAAAAGAATTGTCGATAGGCGGTCCGTCCGTTAACGGTAGTGACGTCATGACAGATGCAGCAGTAGCACCAATCGGATAACGAGTACGGCACGTATTACAACTGTCAAAACAGTTGTGATTGCCACTGCTGAAAATCGATAAAAACATCGTGTGTTGCCCGTGGTGAAATTAAACGATCTTATTTTAGTCATTTGTATGATGACGAAACATTCCGCCCACCAAAATACCTATGGTATTTTCGAAAATACGAAATATAAATAGAAAAGTTAGGAAGAAAACGTTAAACCTTAATAGTTACTGAACTACGAATCTAATCAACCTAACCTACGATGCTTAATAATATTAAGTTAAATAATACGTTAATCCTCTATAGGTAGAGGACAGAGTTTGACCAGCGGTCGCTTAACAGAATTGCTAGTAGCGGTCTTAAGAATTGCAACCCTAACTACTCCGTCAGCGCCAGGAAGAAGATCAGTAACCCTACCGAGTGACCATGCAAGAGGAGGTCGATTGTCATCCTTGATGATTACAAGCGAGCCCACCCCTAATGGTCTTGAGTTCTTGGTCCATTTGGCGCGTTGAGTGAGTGAATTTAAGTACTCGTGTTTCCATCTTGACCAAAAACTTTGTTGGAAAGCTTGCAACAACTGCCACCGATGAAGACGATGAGTATTGACGTTAGAATAATCATCATCGGGGACAGCGGTCAGAGGCTCCAATGTAAGGAAATGACCCGGTGTTAACGCTGACAAGTCATTAGGGTCCGAACTAACAGGGCACATTGGCCGTGAATTTAAAACCGCCTCGATTTGGACGAATAATGTAGTAAGTTCTTCAAATGTTAGAACCCGATCACCGACTATGCGATACAAATGTTGCTTTGCGGCTTTGAATTTTTCTAACGTTGAAAAACGATTTAATAAGTTATCGATAATTGAAACATCTTTTTCCCGAGGATGCACAGTTGATACTAACACAGGAGATTTACGAGTCTCGGCCTCAACAACTTTCTGCTCGTCATTAGTAACGCTGTCAATACAAGATGGCCATGACTCATGCGGCTCGGGTAACCATCGTGGCCCCGCCCACCATAACGAGTTGTGAAGAAGTTCACTTGGAAATTGGCCTCGCGAACAAACATCTGCAGGATTGTCTGCAGAGGACACGTGATGCCAATATTCAATAGCTGTTATTTCTTGAATATGACTCACGCGATTGGCAACGAAAGTAGACCAACGACATGAGGGTGAACGCAACCCAGAGAGTGTAACACTGGAATCGGACCACAAAAAGACAGCTGAAATAGGAATACGAGACCGATAAGTTTCTGTAATTAATTTGTACAGATCTGAAAGCAAAACTGCGGTGCAGAGTTCTAGACGTGGCAATGAGGTACGTTTTAATGGTACCACGCGAACTTTCGAACAAACGAAATGAACGTAAGAATTGTTATATACGTCTGTTACTCGTAAATAAATAACTGCGCCATATGCAGTTTCCGAACTGTCGCAGAATTCGTGTAGCTCGTAGGATTGTGAATCAGTACGAGTGACTCTACGCGACATTTTTAGATGTTGCAACTGAGAAAGTTGATTCTGATAATTTTTCCATGTACTGACGACCTCGTCAGGGGGAACGTCATCCCACCCGGCACCGATAATCCAAAGTTTTTGGATTAAGCTTTTAACATGAATTGTCAGGGGGGATAAGAATCCTAACGGGTCGAAGATTCTTGCGAGTTCACTAAGAATAGACCGTTTGGTACATGGCCGATGTGAAGATACAACTTCAAAAAGAAACGAATCAGTTGAGGGATCCCATTTGAGTCCCAAGACTTTGAATGAAGCCGGTTCAGCTTTATCTAACGATACAGAATCAGTTAGGCAATCTTCAGGTTGAAGATCCGATAAAAGACGATTGTCATTTGACACCCACTTCCGAAGATGAAAACCTCCTTTTTTAAAAAGAGCGATGAGTTGTGTTTTTGTTCTTTGTGCAGTGGCGAAGTCCTGACTACCGCTGACGACATCATCGATGTAGGTGTCCGACAAGATTACACTCCTGGCGAGCGGGTAAGAATCCCCCTCGTCATCAGCAAGCTGTCGCAAAGTACGGCAAGCGAGATAGGAGGACGAAGAGATGCCATACGTGACCGTGTTCAGACGAAACTCTAAAAGAGGTTCGCTAGGCGAAGGTCTCCAGAGAATTCGCTGATAGTCACGATGGTCGCCGAAGAGTATAATCTGTCGGTACATCTGACGTACATCTGCCATGAAAACGACGTCGTGTTCACGAAAGCGTAATAGAATTTCCAAAATGTTTGATTGTAATTTTGGACCGATGTGTTGACTTTCGTTTAACGATCGAGAACGTGCATCTTTAGCAGAGGCGTCAAATACGACACGAAGGCGAGTCGTGGTACTATCAGGACGTATGACGCAGTGATGGGGAATATAGTATTTCCCATTCCCTACGTCATCTGGAGAGACCAATGACATATGGCCCGCAGTTAGATAGTCAGACATAAAATCGCAATATTGACGATGACACTCGGGGTCACGTGACAGTCGACGTTCAATCGCATAGAAACGACGCAAAGCAATATCACGTGAACCAGTGAACATAGGCTCGGACTCGTCCCTGAATGGCAACTGCACGATGTACCGCCCAGATGAGTCACGAGAATGAGTTGTGATAAAATGTTGTTCACATGCTATCTCATCTGGGGTTAGGGATGCTGCGGGTGGTAATACATCTAACTCCCAAAAACGTTGAACTAATGAGTTTAATTCCTTATCACTTTGTATAGAAGTGTTCAGTAGGGAGCCGAGTGAATGAGTAGCTAAACGAGTTTTACCGAACAATAGCCATCCAAAGACTGAGTCGAAGGCGGTAGGTTGATGTGATTTTCCTTTAATATTACGGTTACGAAGCGATTCCGCAAATACATCCGCACCGAACAGTAGGTCGATCCGGCCAGGAATGTCAAAACCGGGATCGGCTAACGATAGTGAATTGATGTGAGACCAACCCGATGTATTTAATTTAGCTATTGGCTGGTCCCCGCAAATTTTTGACATTACGTGCATATTTAAATTAAATAAAACTTGATCACCAGTACCAAGGGAACAATTAATGTCTCCTAAGATTGAAGCCGGGGCTTCACCGATTCCACTTATAGTTGTGGTAGGACTGGATAGTTTTAAATTTAATAGTTTGACAGCTGAGTCAGTAATAAGATTAATCTGACTCCCCGAATCGAAAAGAGCTCGAAAAGACACGAACTTGCCATTCGCATCCTGTACTTGCACAATGGCAGTTGCTAATAAAACAGTTGTGTTATTGTTTTTAGAAAATAATGAAGAGGTTGGGTTCGACTCGACCGGTTTATCTTTATGAAGTAAAGTGTGATGTTTATGATTACACTTACGACATTTAAAAATAGATGTACAAACTTTTAATTGATGTGAAGCTCGAAGACAATTAAAACACCAATTATTTTTGCTTGCGATAGATATCCGCTCATCTACTGGTTTATTTAGAAATTGTTGACATGATGATATTGAGTGAGTATCACCACAAAACGCGCACTTAACTGGTTGTGACGTAGGAGTTTCACTGCTTGTAGTACTAGCTGTGGCAACTTGAGGTTTATCTGTACTGCTCACAAGCGCATGAGAAACGTTTGCCCGTGTATTTGTTTGAAATGATTTGACAGATCGTTGTTGTGGCTTACTCAAAGTTTTATTATTAGTTTCGCAAAAATGAGAATCACGTAAAAGCGCTTCACACTTCAAGTTTAAGAAAGATTTCAACTGTGCATATGGAGGAAACTCAATATCAGGATATTTTTCCTCGAAATCGCGACGCAAGTTTGAGTCTATCTTAGAGAGAAGGTGGTAGACTAATACAAAATCCCATCGGTCCTCAGGTAAAATAATTTTCTTTAAAATAATTAAATTTTCCTCAAACAGGTCTAATGATTTTCTAAACTCATTACCGTCAGTAGTATTAAAATTAATGTTTAAAAGGTCCTTCCATGACGTAAAAGCTAAAGGTCGTTTCCTTTGATAGCGAGTAACAAGGGCCTGGTAGGCATCATTGTAATGCTCATAAGTTAATGGGAATGCCTTGATAACAGATAATGCATCGCCGGTCAACGATGAGAATAAATAATGAAATTTTTCCGTATCAGTAAGACTACTCGAATTATGAATCAATGCATTAAAAGTGTCGTGATATTCAGGCCATTTCTTGATGTCACCACTGAAAGTTGGAAGAACAATTTTCGGTAAACGGATATTCGACGATGAAGCACTTTGTTTATTGTTTACTTGAGGTTCACTTTTAGTTAAACTACGATGAATAGATAAGATTTGGAAATATTTATCGTCAAATGTATCCTGGAGCGTATTATCTGCATGATCAGGATCATCTAGAAGCTCTAAAACGATCTGATGAGCACTTTCAAAGCTCTCTAGAATATGTTTGAGTTCCTGATAATAAGAAAGAAATAAATTCCGTTGTGAGTCATCACTCATTGACAATGTACCTATTTCCAATGCCTTATCCAAACGCTTAATAGCTAAAGTACGCTTTCTACGTAACTGTGATAAATCTTGAACTGTATATTCATTCTCCGTAGAGTGGGATTTCGATTTCTTAAAGCAACTTTGTTTACGAGACGAATGTTTACTTAACAATGACATGATGAAAACGATTAGCAAGATCGGTTACCGATAACGAATAGTCGGCGATACAAGGTTCCAACAGATGAGCGCTGTCTGCTTACAAAGATGTAAACAAGATAAGAACACGAGCACTTACGCTAATCGGTAGTAATATTTATTGAATTTTGGTCGTGTGTCTGCAGTACAGATTATAGATTGTGTAAAAGCGCAACATAAATCCTTTGTTCAATGTTAATTTAATTAAGTTTTGAAGTTAAACGGATGTAAGCTTCGTAATACCTATTGACACAATTTTTCTTTTATGTAATAGGAAGGAATGTAGCTAAGGTAGTCTTGCCTTGGTTTTACGGTAATCTCACGAAGAGTATTATCGCGTTTCCCGAAGGCGGAACGTGTTGGCTGCGTATCCGAACGCAAGCCGCTGACAACTCAGACTACTAGCGCGGTACGTTGAGATAATTTGTTACACCTACCTCCGAATAAAAAATGTCACACGAACAAAGGACTTTTTACGAATGTTAATGACCGATATTTTTTCGATACGTTATACCTAAAACAGTTAATATAGGCCGAAAAGAATAATATTAAGCACCGAAGGAAGATAGATTGCCTAATATTGAGATCCTACAGTAACTATTAAGGCTTAACTGGGTTGAAAAATAAGTCGTAATGGCGGGTCCCGGGTTTCGGCACCATAAAAATGTGCAGTCGCGATAAAAACGATGAGTTAACCGCACATCTGGGACAGCCTAAGAGGCTGGACGATCACACAAACGATGTTCCTGTAGTGTACTCGTTAACACTCGATGCACTGGCTCGACAACAAACGATGTGCGCAGGCGGCGCGTCCGCTCTCGCCCGTGGCTCGCGCGGTAATGACCCGCGCGCCCCCCACACCGTGAGCACGAGATAGTGTCTATAGCTATTTCTATAGTTATAGTACAACACAAACACTACAGTTCCTATGAAAATACAGCAGTAACAAACTATAATACGTGCACGTACCTTGGTCTGCTATTTCTGCTGCCGATGATCCGCCGGCGATATGATTCCACCACAGTTGATTGCTGAAGGTCACGAGCTGCTCGGAATATTGATTCCCAGCAGAATATCGGTCGAGTTGACGCGTTTAAGGGTTTTTCTTGAGAGAGATCGCGAAGTGCGCGCGCGTGCAAGATGGTGAGAAAAGAATTGTCGATAGGGGGGCGGTCCGTCCGTTAACGGTAGTGACGTCATGACAGATGCAGCAGTAGCACCAATCGGATAACGAGTACGGCACGTATTACAACTGTCAAAACAGTTGTGATTGCCACTGCTGAAAATCGATAAGAACATCGTGTGTTGCCCGTGGTGAAATTAAACGATCTTATTTTAGTCATTTGTATGATGACGAAACAATAATAATAAGGGTTTGATTCAGAAAGCGGTACTTCTCGACACGGCGCGTATTGTGAGGAGGTTCCTCTCTCTGGAGTCCTAACCACCGGCAGCTTGGACCCCGTCCCGAGGCCGGTTGGAAGCTACATTTTATATTTTTAAATGTATATTTTTAGTTTTTATTGTATACTAGCTGTACCCGCGACGTTGTTCGCTTATATCATTCATCTTTATGACATGCATAAATATTATGACTGTTATATAGAAGACCACCAACATGAACTGCCCACTGCGAGTAACTTTCCGTATGGCACAAATAAATCGAATTCAGGGTGTTATTTTTAAATATTTAAAAATTTATAAAACACATTTTCAAAACTCCAACACATTGTTTTGCTGGATTCATGTTCCTATGTAGTCGTATTCGTTATATATGTTACTGTAAAAGCTTGAACTAAGGTAAACCTTAAGATTTACGCGTAAGTCCTAGCATTTACTTTACCTTTGAAGATAGGACGATTTTTTTGGCTCTTACCATTCGAATTTAGTAAATGCTACATTTTACCGCTGACAGCTGGTAAATGTTGGTTTTAGGTATAACACAATGAGTAGTCAACTGGTTATTAAACGCCTAGCAACGTTAACGTCATCATCTAAAAATAGAACGTAATTGTTAAGAAAGACTAATTTTGAATAACATATGTCGTCGCTCGCTGCGCTCGCTCTGTTCCAAGGTCACAATATCTAACCTAACCTAACCTATTGATCTCTGTCACAAAGTCGAACCTAACCAAGCAATGGCTTTCTGGGCAATGTCGGTTTTATACTAAGTCGAGGGTTTGATTTGCACTGGACAAATAGGTTCGGCTTTGTGACTTTGTAGGTTAAGTTTGACGATTATGCTGACATATTTTGAAGTGTTTTTTTTTGTTACAATTATGTTTCTTATGCCATAGTTCTCATTAATACAGTAGTCCCCAGTAAGACTGCAGGGCGCGAGATTTTTGTTCAAAACTCCGAAATTAGAAATTCCATATCAAGAAATACTGAACTACGCAATATAAAAACGCAATACGCATCATGTTAATAAGGAATACACCTGAGACCCATGAGACTGAAAGAGGAGGTAGTTACAAAAAGTTGACGTATGTATTGAGAGGCGCAGGGGCAGAATGACCAAAACTGTGTTTAAAATTATTTCTAGCTGTTTAGAAAAATAAGTAATGGCTGACCAAGGACAATCTCATTTTACCCTTATCAAAGACGGAGGCTATATCCCTTACAATAAAGTCACTTTATTCTGCCCAGCATAAGGTGAGGGGCTCAAATACCGTACGTATATATTTTAAAATGTAGAGAATTCGATAGAAAGTTTATTTTTCTTATGGTTTTGAGCCAACCTTTCGGTGATTGGATACAAAAACTTTATGAAATTTAAACAAATAAACAAAAAATCTTGCACGCATCAAAACGTACATGAGTAGCCAGCTACCTTATAATGAGTATTTAAGAGTTCGCACACACTAAAGATTGTGTTTTAAAAAGATTTTTGGGTAAAAACAATAAGAAATAACAAATACAAAAAAATCTTGTCCATTGAATACTATGGGCGACCAACAGAAAACATTACTCATTACGTTGGAAAAATAATTTAAAAAGTGGATTAAAGTTTTCTTTAAAGTTATCTATGAGGAATCTTATGTTGTCAAGTGAGAAGTAACTGAGCGTTAATGTCCTGGTCATAGATATAAATCTATTATAAATTTACAGTATAAGTTATGCTTGATCAAATGAGCAACTAACTTACCTATGGGAAAATAGTGAATACAAACATAAAATAATTGTAACAAAATGCTACAAATGGCGTCCCTTTTTTAGCATTTTGTTACAATTATTTTGTTAGTTAAACACAAAAAGGGTTAGCTCTACTGAGATTTGAACTTGAGTAACAAAACATTCAAACTTATATTAGAAAATGGACGCAAAAAAATACACAAACATTGACAACTGGATTTGAACTTGCAGCAGTAACATTAAAATCTATTCGTTCAACCACCAATCTGTTTACTACGACAGCTAGTTTTCCGAAAAGTATGTGTAGTTCAATCAAATGAAGTTATTTGATCGCTATGGAATATTATTATATATTCTTATTATTATTATTATATGTCAATAATACCAATTTACGTGTGCAGATGAGAAAGGGATTTTGAAAATTTAAAGCTCTACCCCTCATCAGCTAAATGTAATAGCATGCTTAAACATAGCTAACAACCGTCTACGATTATTCGAAAACATTCTCTCAATTTTTTACTGCTATCAATTCAGTAGTTCATAATTGATACTGTAACATGAAATCTGACCCCCGGCAAAAGAATGTTGTAATATTATATGTATAGAAGAAAATGCACAACTCCATCTATGAATTTTAAAATCAACTATTAACCTCGCCAACTTGATCAAATTTAAATTATTTATATCCAAAAAGGGCTTACACATGTAATTCGACTTGATGTTTTTGAAATCTCATAGATAGCGCTGCTTTTAAAATGTCTTGATACTACTTAGATTCATTTAATTATGTTTATCGGCCTAAGTTACTTATATTGCGTGATTTTTATAGTGTAAAGCTTGCTTATAACATAGTCAACATAAGAGCAACATTTAAATATGCGTCGTTAGATTACACGTTGTTACAGAATGCGTTGAAAAAATAAAGGTTCACTGCTCGTTCCCCGTAAGTGATAGAGTGATAATATGTAGCCTATATGTTGACCCGACTTCTAAATAATATTCGTGCCAAATTTAAAGTAAATCCATGCAGTACTTTTTGAGATTATCCCGGACATACATACAGACAAACAGACAAACAGACAAAAATTCTAAAAACTATATTTTTGGCTTCGGTATTGATTGTAGATTATACCCCAAGTATTCTTTTAAAATAATATTCAATGTACAGTTTTGACTTTCCTACCATTTTATTATATGTATATAGATATTTAAAAATGTGTTTTGTATGTATTTAAAAAAAATAAAGAGAATAATAATAATATTCCGGGACAACTCACACACGGTTATCTGATCCCAAGCTAAGCAGAGCTTGTGTTATGGTAACCAGACAACTGATAAACATACTTATATATTTCTAAATACATACATATTATAGATAAATTACACCCAGACAACCAGAACAAATGATCGTGCTCATCACACAAACATTTGTCCTGGGTGGGAATCGAACCCACGACCTCCGGTATAGCAGTCAGGGTCACTAACAACTAGACCAACAAGCCCGTCGAAATAATAGACCACTAGGGCCTACTTCGCGTACTAACAAAGTGTTTAGAGTGAATTCAATTAGGCTTTAAATAAACAGTTCTAGTTTTTAATAGTCTCGCTTTTCATTTGCTCCTGTCTCGACTGTTTGAAGCAAACAGTCTGATGTTACCTAATTGCTTTCAGGGAACGTGTAGGTTTGCAATTTAATATTGGTAGTACGTTCGTAAATACACTTTATTTGCTGTTACTTAAATACTTTAGGTGCTTACGTTTAATATTATAAGTCAAATGTGTTTCAAATAATTTCGTAATAGCTGTCACTTATCTACCTCAAATATTTGAATCTTGGTCTTCTCTCGTTTGCTTGTTATCTTGTAAATGAATTTCGTATTAAAATCTGTTCATTAAATTTAACTGAAATACTGAGGGCCTTAACAAGTCACAACGTTTACATTATGTTATATGATGGTCCACAAGGTGACATAATAAAATGTGATCACATATACGACAAATGTAGACCTACCTATCTGACCGTTGTTTTACATAGATAATACTTTCAGCGCCCGTCAAGCCTGTCACGATTGGGGTACTTTAATTTCGTTGACAGTAAATCTACATAAAACCCCTGTACCTGTATTTATGTAAGCACATTCTAGAGTAATTTTAAACTACGATAAAAAAAACTGGCCAAGTGCGAGTCGGACTCGCGCACGAAGGGTTCCGTACCACCGTCGTATGAGAGCCCCCTTAAATATTCATTTTATGTGGTTTTTAGTATTTGTTGTTATAGCGGCAACGGAAATACATCATTTGTGAACATTTCAGCTTTCTAGCTATCACGGTTTATGAGATACAGTCTGGAGACAGACAGACGAACAGACAGACAGCGGAGTCTTAGTAATAGGGTCCCGTTTTACCCTTTGGGTACGGTACCCTAAAAAGAAAATGCTGTCGCAAAATGTTTAAATATATGATATTTACGATAACTACTACTTGTATTTAGACAAATTTTCATAACATGGCCAAAGGATTTTAAACTCTATACCGTAACCATAAAGGTGGATATTCTTTAAAGTGCTGTGAGTATGCGGCAGGCGCCAACGACGATTCCGCATTCTATTTGCAGTTGCAGTCGTCTATCAAATATTTCCACGTATCAAACTAAAATATCCCACATAAACTCATTTGGAGCATATGCACTAATGAGACTTATTTATAAGACTGTTAAATGAAATTGACGACAAGACATTTCAGAAACTGTGCTACTCAGGAACGTAATTGAAACTATCATATTTTAAAATAAGAGGAATAAGAAGACTACGACGAAGCCCATAATTCCATCGTGGATGACGAGATAAAAATTTATATTTCTGACATTTCGAACCTCGGTTTTGAAGACGATACACTTACAGAACCTTATCCATCAACAATAGCGAAGCGAAGGAGAATGCGATATATTTTGTAATAGTAAATAACAAGTGGATTAGGCCTTCAGTAATACCAGTAAAAATTAACGTGCCACTTACTCTAATTCATGGTGGTGTGGAAATTAGTGATTTGGCGGAATCCGTGTTGGAGTTGACTTTGCGATGCTAGTACGCTAAAACTATTGATAACATCCTACATAATTGTAGGATTTTTTTCTAGTTTAATTTATTACAGAGCTATTTTTATCCTAAAATGAGCCTGAAAGGAGTTATTGTCAAAAAACCGGCTTTGAGCGCCATTTACCCAATTTGACGAAGCGAGCGGCAAAAATACGAGGTGGCAAAGTAAAATTCGAAAAGAGCACGTCGGCGTCGTAATCTATAAAATCGCCAATTTTCAAAACTTTCCAGGTAGAACTACCAAATGACTGGACTATTAGATATACAATAATATTTTCTTGTAACTTTAATACGTCAACAAAGTATATAAATAGTGATTGAAAACAATCATACATGTATGCCACTAGTTTATTAAACTTAGAATAACAACGACACTTGTGCAAACAAATTCTATATCATGTATCTGTTTCCATTAACTATTTTAGCCTAAAGCGACATCGTATTAGTGTGGTCCACACAATTTATGTGGAGGTATGGTCCAGCGGGAACTATGAATAATTGCATCTCGTAACGTGAGAGTGTAATGTGAAACAAGTCGCAAGGGATGGATTAACTCCTCATGGAAAGATTTGTGCAAAATAGATGGCATATTAATGTGAATTCATATGGTTACTAGCTAAATGTTATTTTTGAGGTAATAATGTGGAACACTGGACATGTGGTTTTCGGGATTAATAGATATAAAGTCGAAACTTAAGATATTATTATTACCAGTCTTATGTAATTGGAAATACCGTTTTGGAGCATTTTAGCACCGTAAATATCTTACAGGTTTTGACTGAATTGTTTACAGAATAGTATACTTACACAGTGGTCAAAATTATAAACATACTTTTTGCGTCGCCAAGGTGTTTGAAAATAAAACGGTATTAGATAAAAATTCGTAAATATGAAGTTTCGTATAATTACAAAATAGCCACTTTTGATTCCTGCTCGTTCTGACTTATTCTGATTTTAGAAGTAAGATAGTTCAGATAGTCTAGATTAAAGCTGGATGTAGCTACTACAAAAATATACTCATATAAAGCTCGAAAAGGTGTTCGGTATTGACATAAAGGCTAGAAATCCTCTGAAAATATATTCTGGAAGGACGGTGTACCTCAAAGATGCACACTCGATTTCCGTATCGGAAATTCGTCCCAAATCTTGATATTTGCTCGATGAGATGCGACATACGTGTGAGTTTGATTTAAAAAGGATTCTACCACAGTTGTTATCACCATGTGCGAGCTTCATTTTATACAGACCCTTGTGCAGCATTTTGTTCGAAGATAGTATGTGTTTCGTCATCATACAAATGACTAAAATAAGATCGTTTAATTTCACCACGGGCAACACACGATGTTCTTATCGATTTTCAGCAGTGGCAATCACAACTGTTTTGACAGTTGTAATACGTGCCGTACTCGTTATCCGATTGGTGCTACTGCTGCATCTGTCATGACGTCACTACCGTTAACGGACGGACCGCCCCCCTATCGACAATCGTTTTCTCACCATCTTGCACGCGCGCGCACTTCGCGATCTCTCTCAAGAAAAACCCTTAAACGCGTCAACTCGACCGATATTCTGCTGGGAATCAATATTCCGAGCAGCTCGTGACATTCAGCAATCAACTGTGGTGGAATCATATCGCCGG
This sequence comes from Autographa pulchrina, assembly GCA_905475315.1. Classification (NCBI taxonomy): domain Eukaryota; kingdom Metazoa; phylum Arthropoda; class Insecta; order Lepidoptera; family Noctuidae; genus Autographa; species Autographa pulchrina. Next base: position 10,329,308 of record FR997771.1, on the reverse strand, counting down.
CGGGTCATCGGCAGCAGAAATAGCAGACCAAGGTACGTGCACGTGTTTTAGTTTGTTACTGCTGTATTTTCATAGGAACATCGTTTGTGTGATCGTCCAGCCTCTTAGGCTGTCCCAGATGTGCGGTTAACTCATCGTTTTTATCGCGACTGTACATTTTTATGGTGCCGAAACCCGGGACCCGCCATTACGACTTATTTTTCAACCCAGTTAAGCCTTAATAGTTACTGTAGGATCTCAATATTAGGCAATCTATCTTCCTTCGGTGCTTAATATTATTCTTTTCGGCCTATATTAACTGTTTTAGGTATATCGTATCGGAAAAAATATCGGTCATTAACATTCGCAAAAAAGTCCTTTGTTCGTGTGACATTTTTTATTCGGAGGTAGGTGTAACAAATTATCTCAACGTACCGCGCTAGTAGTCTGAGTTGTCAGCGGCTTGCGTTCGGATACGCAGCCAACACGTTCCGCCTTCGGGAAACGCGATAATACTCTTCGTGAGATTACCGTAAAACCAAGGCAAGACTACCTTAGCTACATTCCTTCCTATTACATAAAAGAAAAATTGTGTCAATAGGTATTACGAAGCTTACATCCACTTAACTTCAAAACTTAATTAAATTAACATTGAACAAAGGATTTATGTTGCGCTTTTTACACAATCTATAATCTGTAGATAGATATACATAGACACGACCAAAATTAAATAAATATTACTACCGATTAGCGTAAGTACTCGTGTTCTTATCTTGTTTACATCTTTGTAAGCAGACAGCGCCCATCTGTTGGAACCTTGTATCGCCGACTATTCGTTATCGGTAACCGATCTTGCTAATCGTTTTCATCATGTCATTGTTAAGTAAACATTCGTCTCGTAAACAAAGTTGCTTTAAGAAATCGAAATCCCACTCTACGGAGAATGAATATACAGTTCAAGATTTATCACAGTTACGTAGAAAGCGTACTTTAGCTATTAAGCGGTTGGATAAGGCATTGGAAATAGGTACATTGTCAATGAGTGATGACTCACAACGGAATTTATTTCTTTCTTATTATCAGGAACTCAAACATATTCTAGATAGCTTTGAAAGTGCTCATCAGATCGTTTTGGAGCTTTTAGATGATCCTGATCATGCAGATAATACGCTCCAGGATACATTTGACGATAAATATTTTCAAATCTTATCTATTCATCGTAGTTTAACTAAAAGTGAACCTCAAGTGTAAGAATCGAAGTAAAAACAGTATTAAGTACTATATTTCTTTACCTACTTAACTAAATGTGTAATAATTAATTATTGTTTATTTTACCAAAAACATATGTGGCGCCAACATTTGGCATTTGAAGTACCAGATAAAAACAACAGGTCCCTTTTGACCACTTAACTAAATGTTAACAATCTGTTGATACTTAAAGTACTGACGATAATAAAGGATCCTATTTCAACAGGACCTGTCACATATCTTATAATAAGTTACGGCACTTGCCTCAGGACCTGTCACATATTGTATAATAAATTATGGTGCTTACCTAATGACGAAAGATGGGATAACATGGAATTGTATAAATATGGGCATTCGCCCTTCGACGAGGGAACGACAACGACGTGTTACATAAACATTGTTATTATACAAGTAGTAGTATATTCGTAAGAGCTTTGTAATCCTGTACTTGTAATATTAGTATATTTGTGAAAGTATAAGTAATCAGTATTGTAAACCATTAAACTATAATATAATATAATAATGGAAGATAATCAAGAAGTATTATTTCACTGAGTTGTTTAGGTGAATCCTTTTACTCTTTCAACTCAGAAGTGGGATACGCCTACGTTAAGAAAGGTACGTAAAACAAAAACTTTTTTTTTTATTGAAGTGAATCTAACTGATTTGTCAATATACATTCGTTATATTGTTTAATTTTCTGTGATCCATAACGATAACCTATCTATTAAATTTTTACCATAAATATAAATAATGTAGAAGACGGTTAATATGTAAAGGAACAACGTAGATGAAAATGAACATTAATTTATTATTTGTTTTGTTTCTGATCGAGGTATTATCAAAATGCCAAAGCACAAGCATCGCTCCTCGACACCTAGCTTGCCTCGAAGTGGAGGTAATTCCCGAGCACCAGTCGAGTCGAGGAGAGCGCAGCGGCGTGGGTACGATGAGCGGGCAGAACTGCAGGGACGACCCGAGCAACCCAGGCCGAGAGCATCAAGATCCAGACAGAGCGTATGGAGGACGTCGATAGAAAGAAACCGTCGTCGTCGCAGCTCGTCATCATCCTGCGAAAATGTACGTGCACCCAGAGTTCGTCAGAGGTACGATTCCGATCCAATTAATTTGATCGAAAAGATAATGACTACTATGAAAGATTTTAAAAGTAACAACAGTGATGAACGAGATAAATTTCCAATTCTTAATAATGTAATTCCTGAATTCGATCCACTTTGTAAAGAGCAATCAATTGATTCTTGGTTAAATAAGGTCGAAGAATGCGGTCAGATATATGGTTGGAATGAAAAGCATATTATTCATTATGCTTTACCTAAATTAACTGGCATTGCCAAGTCTTGGTACCAGGGTCTATCAACACTTTTATATTCTTGGGCCGAATGGAAAAATAAATTGAGATAATCTTTTCCATGTCGCCATAACTATGCCGAATTATTGACAGAGATGTTACATAAGAAAGTTAGATTTGGTGAATCACTAGAGCTGTATTATTATTCAAAAATTAACCTTTTAAATAGATGTGAGATAACAGGTAAAAGAGCGGTAGATTGTTTAGTGTTTGGTATAGATGATAGGAGTGTGAGATTAGGGGCACAAGTTAATGAATGTCCCAAGACAAATATAAAAAGAGAATAATCAGAATATAATGAAAGTTGAAACAAAAGGATATACTAGCTCCAAATAAATGCCTATAAAAGTTAATACCTTTATGTTAAATGGCTACATCTAATAGACTTAGGGAGTGAAGATACATTGATTCGTTTAAGCGATGCTAAGCGAGCAAAGTTACAGTTTAGCTTTTCCGATGGGCCTATACTCAAAGAATTCGGTGGAGATCCGTATTGTCCGATTGCAAGTTCTTTGTGTACAACTGAAATACAAGGTCTCATTGAAAAGGACGTAGAGGTACTTATCGTAGAAGATCAGTTTTTAAACGCGTCATTATTGGGCATACAGTTACTGAACGTTTATATTCAAATTAAAGCCATCCCAATTAAATGTAATACTAACTTCACCGGAAGCGTCTATGTACAAGAAACTTTAAAGGGACAAGAAAACAAGGAATTTTACTTATACCTGGGCGAATATAACAAATGGATTAGGATTGCTACTCATTCAAAACGTTTGCTTTAATAAATTACAGTTTGATTCATTAACACGTAGTTATGCGGTTAATAGCGAAACATTCCGTATTATTAATAAAATTGATTTAAACAAGTCCTATTCAGACAAATCACTATTAAAGTGCGGTGACAACTTAACTCAACAGCAGAAGGATACGTTAAGAACAATAATCGATAGTTATCCCATGTATTTTTTCTACAGGACTAAGAAACTTAGGTTATTTTAAGGAAACGGGCATGGTAATACGTCTTAATGATTCAGAACCTGTTGTATATCGACCATACAGGCTGTCATATAGCGAAAGACAGCTAGTTAGGGAAATGATTAACGAAATGTTAGATAGTATTATTATTAGAGAAAGTAACTTCCCGTATGCTAGACCGATTGTTTAAGTAAATAAAAAGTCAGGAGAAAAGAGATTATGTGTAGATTATCGCGCACTAAACCGTAAGACAGTACGAGAACATTATCCAATACCCCGCATTGAAGATCAGTTTGATATGCTTGTAGGTAGCACTATATTTATAACCCTCGATTTAGACCGTCTGTATTTCAACCGACAATTAACAAAATTGAACAAAGTTCTCCCGTACGATAAATCATTTGAACAATCTATGAAAAGACTAGAAGATGTTTTATATCTGTTAAAAGAATGTAACCTTACTTTAAAATTAAGTAAATATGGGGTTGCGGGAATTCTTCTTGCACAGCGACCAATCCAGCTTAAGGCATATTAAATGACGTAATCAGGGACACATAACTTCATCCAAATCAGGAATATTAAAAGACATTAGAACAAACGCTTGTGAACGCATTAAACAACAACAAAACAAAGATAAAGAGAGACTTAACAATCGTAGGTTAGGAAAAACGCAATTTAAAGAAGGAGATTTAATTAGAATCATAAAAGCTAGAACAGGTATAGACGGACAGTCGAAAAAGCTAGAACTCAAATGCCAAGGTCCGTATAAAATCAAAAAGGTTCTCCCTAATGATAGGTTTGTAATTGAGGATACGCCAATTACAAGAAAAGGCAAAAGATATGAGGCTATAGTAGCCATTGATAAAATATTTCCCTGGCTAGTTTTCCAAAACCAATCATCTTCCGAATCGGATAATTCTGAAGGTAACGAGTCTGATAGAAATGATTGATTGCTCTTCTAATAGGATGTAAAGTTAAACAAAAGTATCGAGATAATATCAGAAAGCACGCAAATTTAAAGGACAAGACGCCCAATATATATCTGGAGTAATCTGGACTGGCTTATGACACATTTGTCGGAGTCGGCATATAGAGAGATATGTCGACTAGGTAACGAGCAAGTATGTGGGGCCAGTTCACGGAATGAGGTATACTGGATAGATTTCTGGATTGGCTTATGACACACTTGTCGGAGTCGGCATATAGAGAGATATGTCGACTAGGTAACGAGCAAGTGTGTGAGGCCAGTTCACGGAATGAGGTATACTGGATAGATTTCTGGATTGGCTTATGACACACTTGTCGGAGTCGGCATATAGAGAGATATGTCGACTAGGTAACGAGCAAGTGTGTGAGGCCAGTTCACGGAATGAGGTATACTGGATAGATTTCTGGATTGGCTTATGACACACTTGTCGGAGTCGGCATATAGAGAGATATGTCGACTAGGTAACGAGCAAGTGTGTGGGGCCAGTTCACGGAATGAGGTATACTGGATAGATTTCTGGATTGGCTTATGACACACTTGTCGGAGTCGGCATATAGAGAGATATGTCGACTAGGTAACGAGCAAGTGTGTGGGGCCAGTTCATGAAATAAAGTATAGAATATGAAATGAAGAACAACATGAAAGTATAGAATATAGAACATAGCCAAGTTAAGGGCTTCACATTGTATTCACTTAATAATGTTTGTCAATCTAATTTTAATAGAGACATGTATTTTTTTATTCTTATTTTTGTATTATTATTTTATTGCTTTGTATAATGATGTCTACAATTATGTTTAGTATAGTTTTAAGTAGATTATATCCGTACTATATGTAATGTAACTTGATAAACCTAAATATTTGTGTAAATCAGCTCTTATTTGTAAATGTAACTTTTACGAGAGGACTCGTAATAAATCAGATGGCCGAGTCAGCAAGAATACAAATAATATTAATTATAAATAGTCGTAAACCTAATCCCTTTTTTCTTTCTTTTTGAAATTTTTAACGAGAGGACTCGTTGTAAAACGGATGGCCGAGCTGTAAGAATCGAAGTAAAAACAGTATTAAGTACTATATTTCTTTACCTACTTAACTAAATGTGTAATAATTAATTATTGTTTATTTTACCAAAAACATATGTGGCGCCAACATTTGGCATTTGAAGTACCAGATAAAAACAACAGGTCCCTTTTGACCACTTAACTAAATGTTAACAATCTGTTGATACTTAAAGTACTGACGATAATAAAGGATCCTATTTCAACAGGACCTGTCACATATCTTATAATAAGTTACGGCACTTGCCTCAGGACCTGTCACATATTGTATAATAAATTATGGTGCTTACCTAATGACGAAAGATGGGATAACATGGAATTGTATAAATATGGGCATTCGCCCTTCGACGAGGGAACGACAACGACGTGTTACATAAACATTGTTATTTGACGACCTCCGTGGTCGAGTGGCGTACGCACCGGTTTCAAGGTGTCGCTAGCTCTGAGGTCCCGGGTTCGATCCCCGGACGGGTCAATGTAGAAACCAACTTTTCTACATTGTCCCGGGTCTGGGTGTTTGTGGTACCTTCGTTGTTTCTGAATTCCATAACACAAGTGCTTTAGCTACTTACTTTGGGTTCAGAGCAATGTATGTGATGTTGTCCGCATTTATTTATTTATTTATTTATTATACAAGTAGTAGTATATTCGTAAGAGCTTTGTAATCCTGTACTTGTAATATTAGTATATTTGTGAAAGTATAAGTAATCAGTATTGTAAACCATTAAACTATAATATAATATAATAATGGAAGATAATCAAGAAGTATTATTTCACTGAGTTGTTTAGGTGAATCCTTTTACTCTTTCACAAGTAAACAATAAACAAAGTGCTTCATCGTCGAATATCCGTTTACCGAAAATTGATCTTCCAACTTTCAGTGGTGACATCAAGAAATGGCCTGAATATCACGACACTTTTAATGCATTGATTCATAATTCGAGTAGTCTTACTGATACGGAAAAATTTCATTATTTATTCTCATCGTTGACCGGCGATGCATTATCTGTTATCAAGGCATTCCCATTAACTTATGAGCATTACAATGATGCCTATCAGGCCCTTGTTACTCGCTATCAAAGGAAACGACCTTTAGCTTTTACGTCATGGAAGGACCTTTTAAACATTAATTTTAATACTACCGACGGTAATGAGTTTAGAAAATCATTGGACCTGTTTGAGGAAAATTTAATTATTTTAAAGAAAATTATTTTACCTGAGGACCGATGGGATTTTGTATTAGTCTACCACCTTCTCTCTAAGATAGACTCAAACTTGCGTCGCGATTTCGAGGAAAAATATCCTGATATTGAGTTTCCTCCATATGCACAGTTGAAGTCTTTCTTAAACTTGAAGTGTGAAGCGCTTTTACGTGATTCTCATTTTTGTGAAATTAATAATAAAACTTCGAGTAAGCCACAACAACGATCTGTAAAATCATTTCAAATAAATAAACGGGCAAACGTTTCTCATGCGCTTGTGAGCAGTACAGATAAACCTCAAGTTGCCACAGCTAGTACTACAAGCAGTGAAACTCCTACGTCACAACCAGTTAAGTGCGCGTTTTGTGGTGATACTCACTCAATATCATCATGTCAACAATTTCTTAATAAACCAGTAGATGAGCGGATATCTATCGCAAGCAAGAATAATTGGTGTTTCAATTGTCTTCGAGCTTCACATCAATTAAAAGGTTGTACATCTATTTTTAAATGTCGTAAGTGTAACCATAAACATCACACTTTACTTCATAAAGATAAACCGGTCGAGTCGAACCCAACCTCTTCATTATTTTCTAAAAACAATAACACAACTGTTTTATTAGCAACTGCCATTGTGCAAGTACGGGATGCGAATGGCAAGTTCGTGTCTTTTCGAGCTCTTTTCGATTCGGGGAGTCAGATTAATCTTATTACTGACTCAGCTGTCAAACTATTAAATTTAAAACTATCCAGTCCTACCACAACTATAAGTGGAATCGGTGAAGCCCCGGCTTCAATCTTAGGAGACATTAATTGTTCCATTGGTACTGGTGATCAAGTTTTATTTAATTTAAATATGCACGTAATGTCAAAAATTTGCGGGGACCAGCCAATAGCTAAATTAAATACATCGGGTTGGTCTCACATCAATTCACTATCGTTAGCCGATCCCGGTTTTGACATTCCTGGCCGGATCGACCTACTGTTCGGTGCGGATGTATTTGCGGAATCGCTTCGTAATCGTAATATTAAAGAAAACTCACATCAACCTACCGCCTTCGACTCAGTCTTTGGATGGCTATTGTTCGGTAAAACTCGTTTAGCTACTCATTCACTCGGCTCCCTACTGAACTCTTCTATACAAAGTGATAAGGAATTAAACTCATTAGTTCAACGTTTTTGGGAGTTAGATGTATTACCACCCGCAGCATCCCTAACCCCAGATGAGATAGCATGTGAACAACATTTTATCACAACTCATTCTCGTGACTCATCTGGGCGGTACATCGTGCAGTTGCCATTCAGGGACGAGTCCGAGCCTATGTTCACTGGTTCACGTGATATTGCTTTGCGTCGTTTCTATGCGATTGAACGTCGACTGTCACGTGACCCCGAGTGTCATCGTCAATATTGCGATTTTATGTCTGACTATCTAACTGCGGGCCATATGTCATTGGTCTCTCCAGATGACGTAGGGAATGGGAAATACTATATTCCCCATCACTGCGTTATACGTCCTGATAGTCCCACGACTCGCCTTCGTGTCGTATTTGACGCCTCTGCTAAAGATGCAAGTTCTCGATCGTTAAACGAAAGTCAACACATCGGTCCAAAATTACAATCAAACATTTTGGAAATTCTATTACGCTTTCGTGAACACGACGTCGTTTTCATGGCAGATGTACGTCAGATGTACCGACAGATTATACTCTTCGGCGACCATCGTGACTATCAGCGAATTCTCTGGAGAGCTTCGCCTAGCGAACCTCTTTTAGAGTTTCGTCTGAACACGGTCACGTATGGCATCTCTTCGTCCCCCTATCTCGCTTGCCGTACTTTGCGACAGCTTGCTGATGACGAGGGGGATTCTTACCCGCTCGCCAGGAGTGTAATCTTGTCGGACACCTACATCGATGATGTCGTCAGCGGTAGTCAGGACTTCGCCACTGCACAAAGAACAAAAACACAACTTATCGCTCTTTTTAAAAAAGGAGGTTTTCATCTTCGGAAGTGGGTGTCAAATGACAATCGTCTTTTATCGGATCTTCAACCTGAAGATTGCCTAACTGATTCTGTATCGTTAGATAAAGCTGAACCGGCTTCATTCAAAGTCTTGGGACTCAAATGGGATCCCTCAACTGATTCGTTTCTTTTTGAAGTTGTATCTTCACATCGGCCATGTACCAAACGGTCTATTCTTAGTGAACTCGCTAGAATCTTCGACCCGTTAGGATTCTTATCCCCCCTGACAATTCATGTTAAAAGCTTAATCCAAAAACTTTGGATTATCGGTGCCGGGTGGGATGACGTTCCCCCTGACGAGGTCGTCAGTACATGGAAAAATTATCAGAATCAACTTTCTCAGTTGCAACATCTAAAAATTTCGCGTAGAGTCACTCGTACTGATTCACAATACTACGAGCTACACGGATTCTGCGACAGTTCGGAAACTGCATATGGCGCGGTTATTTATTTACGAGTAACAGACGTATATAACAATTCTTACGTTCATTTCGTTTGTTCGAAAGCTCGCGTGGTACCATTAAAACGTACCTCATTACCACGTCTAGAACTCTGCGCCGCAGTTTTGCTTTCAGATCTGTACAAATTCGTTACCGAAACTTATCTGTCTCGTATTCCTATTTCAGCTGTCTTTTTGTGGTCCGATTCCACTGTTACACTCTCTTGGTTGCGTTCACCCTCATGTCATTGGTCTACTTTCGTTGCCAATCGCGTGAGTCATATTCAAGAAATAACAGCTATTGAATATTGGCATTACGTGTCCTCTGCAGACAATCCTGCAGATGTTTGTTCGCGAGGCCAATTTCCAAGTGAACTTCTTCACAACTCATTATGGTGGGCGGGGCCACGCTGGTTATCCGAGCCGCATGAGTCATGGCCATCTTGTATTGACAGCGTTACTAATGACGAGCAGAAAGTTGTTGAGGCCGAGACTCGTAAATCTCCTGTGTTAGTATCAACTGTGCATCCTCGGGAAAAAGATGTTTCAATAATCAATAATTTATTAAATCGTTTTTCATCGTTAGAAAAAATCGTTCGTATCCTTACGTACATCTATCGTTTTCTTCAAAATACTCGAAACCCGACTATTGCTAATCGGAGTGCGTTTCTTAACAATTCAGAACGTCATAATGCATTGATGACTATTGTAAGACACGTTCAAGGTCAAGAATTCGCGGATGAAATAAGTAAATTAAAATCAAATAAAGTACTTTTAAAACCGTTCAGTAAACTTAATCCTTTTATCGACAAAAGGGGAATTCTCAGGGTGGGCGGTCGCCTCGCTCGATCTGGATTAGAGTTTGAGCAGAGACATCCTGCGCTTTTACCTTCTGATCACCCGCTCACCTTGTTAATCGTCGATTTCGTTCACCGTAACTACTGTCATCCTGGAATTAATACAACTCAATATTTGGTTTTACAACAATTCTGGATCGTTTCCGCGAAACGCGTCATTCGCCGTTGTCTTGCTAAGTGCATTCGATGTTATCGTACAAATCCAGTGCCTTTGCAACCGTTTATGAGCGATCTTCCTACATATCGAGTTAGCCAGGTGAAACCTTTCTCCGTGGTGGGTGTCGACTTCGGTGGGCCCTTCCGTATCAAGCTGGGCACTCACCGTGGGGCAAAAATAGATAAAGCCTATTTATGCCTATTCGTGTGCCTAGCTACGAAGGCCGTCCATTTAGAGGTGGTCTCCACACTATCGGCAGAGGGTTTCATTGCTGCATTGCGTCGTTTTGTGGGTCGTCGCGGACGTTGTTCAACGATACACGCTGATTGCGGAATCAATTTTGTCGGTGCTAAAAATCAACTCACTGCTTTAATGCAAACTGCGTCTAGCACGGAGAAAATTGAGTTCAAATTCAATCCACCATCCGCTCCCCATTTTGGAGGAGTTTGGGAGATTCAAATCAAGGCCGCAAAGCAACATTTGTATCGCATAGTCGGTGATCAGGTTCTAACATTTGAAGAACTTACTACATTATTCGTACAAATCGAGGCGGTTTTAAATTCACGGCCAATGTGCCCTGTTAGTTCGGACCCTAATGACTTGTCAGCGTTAACACCGGGTCATTTCCTTACATTGGAGCCTCTGACCGCTGTCCCCGATGATGATTATTCTAACGTCAATACTCATCGTCTTCATCGGTGGCAGTTGTTGCAAGCTTTCCAACAAAGTTTTTGGTCAAGATGGAAACACGAGTACTTAAATTCACTCACTCAACGCGCCAAATGGACCAAGAACTCAAGACCATTAGGGGTGGGCTCGCTTGTAATCATCAAGGATGACAATCGACCTCCTCTTGCATGGTCACTCGGTAGGGTTACTGATCTTCTTCCTGGCGCTGACGGAGTAGTTAGGGTTGCAATTCTTAAGACCGCTACTAGCAATTCTGTTAAGCGACCGCTGGTCAAACTCTGTCCTCTACCTATAGAGGATTAACGTATTATTTAACTTAATATTATTAAGCATCGTAGGTTAGGTTGATTAGATTCGTAGTTCAGTAACTATTAAGGTTTAACGTTTTCTTCCTAACTTTTCTATTTATATTTCGTATTTTCGAAAATACCATAGGTATTTTGGTGGGCGGAATGTTTCGTCATCATACAAATGACTAAAATAAGATCGTTTAATTTCACCACGGGCAACACACGATGTTCTTATCGATTTTCAGCAGTGGCAATCACAACTGTTTTGACAGTTGTAATACGTGCCGTACTCGTTATCCGATTGGTGCTACTGCTGCATCTGTCATGACGTCACTACCGTTAACGGACGGACCGCCTATCGACAATCGTTTTCTCACCATCTTGCACGCGCGCGCACTTCGCGATCTCTCTCAAGAAAAACCCTTAAACGCGTCAACTCGACCGATATTCTGCTGGGAATCAATATTCCGAGCAGCTCGTGACATTCAGCAATCAACTGTGGTGGAATCATATCGCCGGCGGGTCATCGGCAGCAGAAATAGCAGACCAAGGTACGTGCACGTGTTTTAGTTTGTTACTGCTGTATTTTCATAGGAACATCGTTTGTGTGATCGTCCAGCCTCTTAGGCTGTCCCAGATGTGCGGTTAACTCATCGTTTTTATCGCGACTGTACAGTATGTATCAATAGTATGTTTCTTTTTTTGACAATTTTTTTTTTAATAAATAAAACATGGAATTTCACGCGTTAAGCACCTTCTAGTGTTACAAATTCGGAAAACTTCAATTACATTTTATGCTTGTATGTCTCATTTCACAAGAGCATTTCAAAAATGAACTACTGTGTACCTAATAATTCACGGCACAATAAATTCAAATTTTAATAAAGACTCCAAAAACTTTGCGTGTTCATTAAAAACTTTTGGAAAAATATGTGTTCTGGATAAGTCTGGTGGCTCAATTTGGAGTTTTATTAAGAATCTGGAATATTCCAGTTTCAATTCGGTTCCTGATTAGCATAAAAATCGAAGCACGTCCCTGCATCACGCGACACGACTTTTTTATTTTTCGGTGTATGTTGGAGTGCGTACAACCGGATTAAGTCGGGTATTATGTAGACAGTCACGTTTGCTTTTGTAATTATATTTCTACATTATTTTCAACAGCGTGTTTTCCTCAAACAGAAATCAAAACAAAAATAATACCTTACAAATATTTTTGCAGCTTTCCAATATTCAACTACGAAAAGACAGAAATTTGGAACGTGCTAAAGTTTTCGTCAATTGTTCGGGCAGTAAGGGTACTTAGGGACATTTCAAAACGTATTTACATTTTCTGCGCCCATTGCAGAATTTAGGAATAATTAGGGCACTTGTTCATTTGTGGACGGTTGCAAGCTGTGTATATACAATAGCTATTTTTAGAAGTGATTTCCCTATATAGAAATGTTTATTTTTTTATGAAAAGTTTTATAATTAACTAGCTGATCCCCGCGACTTCGTCCGCGTCAATTTCTGTTATTATGACAGCGATTAAGAAGTTTAAAAAAAAAGTATTTCTGCGTAAACGATAATTTTAGTTAATATTATGTTGATAAAACTCTGTAGCAAATAATTGTCAATAATGCATTAATTTCGACCAAATGATTACCTTAAAAAAGGTTATAGTGAGTCAATCTTAAAAGATAGACATATACTGTCGCAGACATTTTTTTAGATCATTTAAAGAGGAACAATTCTTTCATACATATATTTTGGGTAGCTCGAACCGTTTACGCAGCGCACGCAACGGAAGCTTTCAAGTATGAATATTTTCCCCCGTTTTTGTCACATTTTTCACTGCTGCTTAGCTCCTATTGGTCGCAGCGTAATGTTATATATCCTAAAGCCTTCCTCGATAAATGGACTATCTAACACAAAAAGATTTTTTTCAATTCTAACCAGTAGTTCCTGAGATTAGCGCGTTCAACCAAACAAACAAACAAACAAACTCTTCAGCTTTATAATATTATATATAGTATAGATATATAATATATATTATTAGTATAGATTTTGTAAACTCAGCTAACTTCTGCATTTGTTTACAAAATGTATATTCAGAAAACTAAATATTTGCACTGTATTTTAAATATTTGCACAATATTTGCACAATTTATTTGATAACTGTAAAATAATCAGTAGTCTACACATACATACAAATATGCATAACATATTGCATCACAGGTTTTGGAAACTTAGCACATACCTATTCCATTCGACCTTGCCATTCAAAAAACACCTTCTCTCGACACGTAATACAAACAAAGTAAACCCCAAAGATAAGTATATAGTAAGAATAACAATTTATTATATGTTATCAAATAAAAAACCTGAAACCTATAAAGAGTTTCTCAGGAAAATAACAATTAAATGCATATTTTCATCTGATTCTGAAAGATTATTTCATGTCACTCGCTCACGTATGTTACACGTGTATGTTTCTGGATGATTTGTTACATTGGTACGTGATTTGTAATTTAAAAAATATTCCTCCTTATATTAGACATAAAACTGGTAACACAAAAATGGAGCATTTAAGTAGCTTTCTCGCTAAAATAAAAAGAGGTATGTAGGAAATTACAATGCAACAGAGTCTTGTTGAATTAAATATAATGTGCTCATTAATTACCTACATGAGGTCAAATATAAAGCAAATAGGAGATAACAATTAAGACCGTTCCACTCTAGAAAGTCGGAAATTTGAGCCCTTTTTATGTTCCTGTTCGTAAATACTTATGTGAACACAGGAACTTGAACAAGCCCAGTTTACGTTGATCCGGTTAATAGGAGAACCACTTGGAATACGTAATGAGTTCTTAACAATAACTGAAGATCACACTTGGGGTGGCAATAACAAGCTAAATTGAGCAATCAATGGTAAGTGAGTCATTTAATGTCCTTTTGCTTATTAATAGAGACACCGGTTCGACAGTTTCGTAAAACTTCAATACAAAGATTAATAACTGGTCACATAGCAGACGGTCAATTAGTTACATTGAAATATTGTAACCACGATTTGACTATGAATACTGATAGTACTGAACTGTATTGATTTACTTTTATTTGCTTCAGAACAATGTTGCGGAAATGTAAAAGTTTTCTGCTGAACACTTCCAAACACTTCCGCCAAATTACCTCCTTCCATGGTTTCCTGTATCAAAAAAGTTAGGTATATACCAACCAACTCAATTTTCCTAAGTCCAAAGTACACAAATAAGCATCAATAACAATAAATGTGTAAAAACAAATTGTAATTTCAATTTAAGAGATTATGCACCAATCTGGGCCGAGTTCCTACAAAAGGCAATCCGGCAAAATGGTAGCCATTACATTGTAGTAGCGAGCGGAGGGCAGTTTACCTCAAAGAGTTGTCCAAATTGCTCAGGCTTGTATCCCAGTAATAAGGGCTGAGATATTACGGTTCACTGTGCCCTGTAACACATGTCTGTACTATGACTGCCTTATTTTGTACAGACTAATTTAGCGGGCCCTACTAAAACTAGTAATGTAATATTGTTGTAAATTTATATTTAGTTTTTATTTTTCTGTGTTTTAGTTTGTTTAAATATTTGTGTTACTGAGATATTTCATACATGGTCAATTCTTTTTACAATATTTAACCTGCCGCAAAATCATTTTGAAAAGTTGCGGTTTGACTGTAAACTTAGGTAACGTTTTGGTAATTCGATGTATTACTTTGATCTATCCTTTTTTGTTGAATTATTTTTACACTAGAGAATAATCCCTGAGTAGGTTTTTTAATTTTAAGTAAATAAACAAAGTCGGATATTTAATATTTCATTATTTGTATTGAAAAATGAGCTTACAGTATGTCGTGTAGTAGAAGTGAGGACGAAAGGTAACCTACCTGATAGATCTGAATGGAGGTATACAAACACAAGTTCAGTTTTCATTAAAAGTCTTACATTTTAAATGAAACAAGTCCACTTTATTCATTTTATACGTATCATACAAAATTATTGTCTACACAATATTCACGAAATAGTATAAAAATAACAAACGCTGTAGAATGACATGTTTAGTATGACAATGTTGTAAACAAATGAAAGCTTATAGCGAACCAAAGGCTCTGGTGCTTAGGAGACGAGAATCATAAATGTCACATATTTTCACCTGAAATTTCTTTTCACTTATTTAAAACTTCAGTTGCTTGTGTTTCTTAGGCGGAAGCTGAAAAAAAACGAAATAATTAAATAAGTAATTAAGTAAATAAAAAAAAAGGAAATAATAAATGATTTTATGAAAGTACCTTCGACTGGTGGAGGTGCTGCTGGTGCCTCCGCTGCGGGCGCCGGCGCAGGCGCAGGGGCTGAAAGATTGTAAAATAATTATATTTATCGTTTAGTAATATGTATTTACGGACAAAAAAAAATATTCTCACGAAATAAATTAATCATTAAATTAATCATTTGATTCCTACAGCTTCATTTTTATAATTTTATGTTCATTTTCTATTAGACGAACATAGAATTATGTTATTAATGTATTAGTACCTGCTTCGGGAGCTGGTGCGGGAGCAGGTGCTGGTGCAGCGTCAGCCGCTGGCGCTGGAGCCGGAGCAGGAGCTCCTATTGTCAAATACAATTCAAATTCGACACATTTAAATGACTTCCATCAGCTGATCATTAACATTCTCTTATACAGGGTGTTACCGAAAGCGTATATCTATCCAAAGGGGATGAAGAGTTCATTGGGTATAGAGCGAGTTTACAAAATTTTAGCTCAAAATGAGTTAATGCACGAATAAAAGTAGTTTACCTTCTGCTGGGGGCGCAGGCGCGGGAGCACCTTCCGCGGGCGGGGCCGCTGGTGCACCTGTGAATGAAGGCATCATACGTTACTGATCAAACCTTTGAATTTATTGGTCACCAGTGACCGGCGATCAGTAAATATTTAAACGTACTATTTGTTTTTAACGTTAACCATGCTACTTTTTTGTTTTTTCATGTTAAATGATTTCCCGCTACCTTTCATAATCCCATACATTTCATGGTCGTCTATGACGACCAAGTCTTACTTTGCTTTAAATGTTGATGTTTACTTTATTGATAGATTAATTCTGAACAAAATCTTTATCAAGTATAACGTGGCAAGTGCCAACTTAACCAAAATGGCGTAATTAGGTTAGTAAGAATTTCTCAATCACAAACAACTTATTCATATTCAAATGATATCGATACATATTGTTGTCAGAATATACATAACAATTAAATAAGTTCATTAACAGACAAACAATATTTGATTGATTTATTCCACACTTGAGCCAATATTTTTACTTCTAACAATATTATTATTTAGTCTTTGTTAACACATTTTGTATTGAATGGTTTTTCAGTAACAAGCCAATTAGTTATGTTCATCGTCACATCTACAAATTAAACTTGTATAGAATATTGCGTAGTGTTTTCAAAGTTTTCTTTATAAAGAATGTTTTGCTAATCTACGTCTGTGAAAGTGTGAACGTTAATCCCAACACTGGTGCTCGTCATTTGGACGGGAGCCAAGAGCAACAGACATTATTGCTGACAGCCCCTGGAATGCTGCCCACCCCGCACCGAAAAAGTAACTTAAAGATAAATAATTGCTCCCCACGAGTGTTGCAAAGATGACCTCCTTAAGAAATGCTCTGTAGGTTAGTATGCCTGTATGCATTTCATTTCCAAAGAAACGTTAAGACTTATCAGTTCTCAAAACCTCGTTTTTTTGTCCTATCTAATTAATGCCTAAATAATTTTACCGACTACATTATTTAATGCGGAAATACTCAAAATAAACTTTAGCATTCTTCCTCAATACGTACCTAAAGATACATCAGTTTGAATCAAAGTCGGTATCCATACAAAAAGTATAAATTGACTTTATATAAAAACAACTAAAACTTTATCATTACCTTCTGCAGGGGCAGCAGGAGGGGCTCCTTCCGCTGGTGCAGCGGGCGCAGGGGCCCCTTCAGCGGGAGGTGCAGCCGGGGCACCCTCCGCCGGCGGGGCTCCTTCAGCAGGAGCAGCGGGGGCCCCCTCCGCTGGGGGCGCACCCTCCGCCGGGGGAGCTCCTTCGCCCGCTGGTGCTGCTGCATCACCTTCCTACAATCATCCAACAACATCAACACACTGGTCATAAGCTACAGTTCATCAAAAAGCTGGCAGAAATTAATATCAAAGCGCTTAGCCAGAAATAACTTGATTAATCGTTATATAGCAATTGGTGACTATTATGTGACTAATGAGACATTCGCAAGAACAATGAAGACCACAAGCTTATTGTACTATCCACATAATTACAATTATCTACAACAGATTTTGGGGTTATAATATGATATAGAACTGTATTTAATTTATAATGGTATTATTATTTATGATGAAAACTTTAAAGATTATCATAACCTAAATGGATGTAGTTACAAGCTGAAATATTGTACAAAGCTATAAAATATAAAGCTACTAATGAACAAAATGTTTTGTTACATAGTGCAGTCTTTACTAGAGTTAATGATGTGTTCAAAGCCAATGAAAATATGCACAAAGCTTATCCTGCGAGCATTACATTAATGCATCTATAATACCTGAATAAACGAGTAACAAAGCGGAGTGATCAGCTATTATAATATAGGAAAATGGTATTAAATACACGACGAATCATAATTTAAATGTAACCTATTAAAACTAAAGTAAAAAGGATTTAATTTGATTGAGAGATCATTCAAACAAAGAGGTAGGTACCCTTTTGTCTGTTATTGTCACCATCAAAATAACTAACAAAATCCTAGATTAAAACCTAAATATATTGTGGTTTAAACAGTAACTAAAACTTACTAAAGGCCAACACAAATTCAAGTGTTAAATACATGTCGTTCAACGTTAAATATTGACTCGTCTCATTTAATTGAATAGCATCCATAATGAGAGCGAAAATGATTAAATTTATGAGACTACTGTAATTATTATTCGGAAAAGCAATTAATGTCAAGCATAAAATTAAAAGATTCTTTTACAAAAACTGAATTTTGAAATATTTTATGCGGCATAAATAGCATACAATAAAAATCATCTCTTTTAGAAAATGCATGTTTAGTTCCAGATCCATTTTACACACAAAAAAATATCTTGGATCTTGTTCAAATGTTAGTTTAATGATACGAGAAATACACAAATTATTATACTACTAAATTAGGGAATTAACTACTGAAAAATATCGATGGGTCCTATTTATAAGGGCCAGACTGCAAAATCACAACTTTACAGGAGGGGCCCACAAAGTATCAATATGGTATAACTTAAAGATGGTAAAACCAAGTTTAGTGGAACTTTGCAGGCTTACTTTGCAAGCTATTTTCTTTATGTAAAACAAAGTCATAATTTTTTTTATGTTTATGTTTTTATTTTACTACATTTTGACCCTTTTACGTGAGTTTCAGTCTAAATTTATTTTACGCAAAACTACGTATAAGTCTCAATGTGAAATACTTTTTACAATGCCTAGATATTTTGGATATAAACCAGTTAATTATAAATATTGTTTAACTGTCTATGAATTTAACGAATCAAAATTAAAAAATATAAATCTAAAGAAATGTAAATATATTTGTAGGCCCTTATACGCGTCGAATGCTAACTAACAATGTTTTGAGTTTCAAGCGTATAACGGCCATTTAACATATTGGCCTTTTTACGTTTAAAATCACGCTACATAGGCCTTTCTACTACAGAAAAAAATACTATTTCCGTGTATAAATTGTAGATTTTTTTAGGTCACTTTATGAACCATACTAATGACATGCGTTTTCCATAAAAAAGTAAAAATGGCCAAATTGTTAGTTTGGCCCTTTTTCATAGGACCCATCGATATCTTAAAACTGAATTTTATATAAAGATCGCGTTACCCTAGCTAGACCATGTATTATGAAGAAACAACGCAATTTACAAAGCTCGGTAAGTAAGCAGTCAAAAACTAAGGGTGGCTCGAGCAAAAATTGCGATATATAGACTTAAAGATCGAAACTTACCAAGGGAATTCGCTGTAACAGCCGTGGTCAACTTAGTTTCAAACTCTTTGATTGTGATGGAACAAATCACTTGATACGATCTAGGTACTTATTTATCAAATGAGGACCAGTATAAAACGTGGACCTACTTTTTTAGTAATTTTCTTACCTATAAGACCCATGTCTATGTCATTTAAGGTCTGCATTTCAATCTTCGAAAGCGAATACCCAATACAATACGAAACTTACAACTCCGATACTACAACCTACTATTTCGATACATAAGTATTTGGTTCAGCATCTTATAAATAATATAAATTAAGCTCTTATCATTGTTTTCATTTTTCGACAGAGTTGAAATGTGGATCGAAATAACCTCTGGTTCATAGTGACGGATCCTATATAGTCACTACAAAATTACTTTAAACATTAAATAATAATTCTCGTCTTTATAAATTTTCTGTTTGACGGTGCCTGAGTGTTAAGACTTAGGTAGATTACAAAGAAGAAGCACTCTTAACTATAAATAATTTAACATCCCAATAGTGTTTGTTTTAAAATTTTAGAGGTATAGGCTTCTGAAGTCTTTGTTTCCTATATTATGTACTTTCAATTTAAATTAATCTCTGTCTATATTTTTTGCTATCTACATTAGAACTATTAAATATTCCGGCCTCCATCCATACTTTGTCTTGCTTTTTACTTTCTCAAAAAGTGTCAAATCTGATTCTAGTTATGTAATAGTGAAGCTAATCTAAGTACATAAACGTTTCTATATATGGTTCTACCATGTAATGCAATGAGATTACTAATTTATATCCAAGATTACCAAAGAGCAATAATAATCTCAGACACTAAAAATCAGGTCATGAATGTGTAGTTTCACAAAAAGTTTTTTTACTTACCATACTCATGTATACTTACCGCAACTCTTACCGCTAGCACGTAACCAGGAAACATAAACATTCACATATATTTCTACATCTACATAGACATTACAACCCAAACAACATGTACTACCTTTTTCAAACATAAAATTGTAAGGACTCTGGGGATACAGAGGATCAGAGGGGTATATGGATCACGAGAACTGAATAAAACAAAAAAGAACATACTTCTGAATTTACGCGTAATACCTCCGATGGTATTAATGTTTTCATTGTTTAACTTTACAGTCACGAGCAAATATGTATGTAATACACACAGTGAAATTGTAAAACAAAAGACGATCACTAGAAATGTATGGAGCCTGGTCTAGCAAGCACTAACGTTAAACCATATCTCGTTGGAAAGGATTTTTTAAGCTCTACCACTTCTTCCTTTGAGGCAAGTATGGAAACTTGTTTTATTTGTTGAAAATCAAATAGATAAAATATTATGTCCTTGATTTAAGGAACTGTTTTAAATAATTCGTCATAACATACTTTACAATACCAATCTAGAATTTAAGATTTATGAGGAGATCATTTAAAATGCTATGTTTTTGTTATAAAATGTCACTGACCTAATTAAAAATTATTGTATGCCATTATGGCGGGTCATAGCTGTGTACAATCTCGGAAACATGTAACAACTATTTGCTTACCTATGTACCACAATAAAGAATTTTGTATCTGTATTTGTATTTGTATTTGAAAATTGCTTAGTGTACCTATACATATTTTTGCTCGTGATTGTACCATTGTAAGCCGATTAAGAACTCTTTAATTAAAAGCCGTTGGAATGTTCGTTTCTATTTTTGAATCTATTCAAATTAATACCCGTACTTAAGGTAGGTACTTATACTTGTTTCATGATTTTATTATATTACAAAACCTTTACCACTTCCACGTATTTCAAAATGTATCTATAATTTATTAAGAACTAGCTGTGCCTGCGACTTCGTTCGCGTGGATGACGAAACTTATCAATGAGTTTTTAACCGCAAAATTAAGTTTGTTTTTTATTGTTTATACTTTTCCGGGATAAAAACTACCCAGTGTGGTGCCCAGGATAATAAAAAATAATTATACCAAGTTTCATCGTAATCGAACCGGTAGTTTTTGCGTGATACCTGAACAAACAGACAGACAGACAGACAGACAAAAAATATTTTTTTCACACTTTTATGTTCGGTGTCGGTCTAGTTACACCCCCCGCCATTTATTTTTTTGATATTTTCAATGTACAGAATTTTCACTTCTACAGATTTATTATAAGTATAGATAGAGGTACTCGTCTGAATCTAAATTAATAATAATAATTAAGGCATTTATTGGTTTAAACATCATTACAAAGTAATTAAACCCACCAAACTGTGTGTCAGTTTGTCGGCGGGTTAATTAGTATACCTTTAAAACTATTGTTTAGTTTGATATTAAAAATTATGCTTTCATTTAGTTTATTCAAGTTTAAATGTCGTTTCTGATTTCAATATAAAATGACAATATTTTAAAGAGTGAGTAGTAATAATATATTATTTTTTTTCTTGATTTAATCATACGTTTTAGATGACTTTAAGAACACTGTATTCAGTATATGAACTTTAAGAACACTATTACCTAATGGCCAGTATATACAATTCATTGGTCCTCAAAATCCACTATTTGTTGACAAAATCGACGTCGAATTCCGTTAAAATTATACGCGACGTTCATTTTACACGTAATAAGTACATATGTCTGCGAAATCGCGATTTACTTTCAGCGGCCATCGAGTTCATCATGAAAGCTCTAGTATCATTGAAATACTTACTTTATGGAAGAGCTCTCTGAAGGACCAGTTACGTAGGATTTTTAGCTCTCTCTAACATTTCAAAGTGGGAATGTAACGATCAAACGACTTTTCAATTGTTTATTCGACATAATATATATATAGGTACTTAAATATCCAAGCTGTATTGAACTTAAAATTTTATAACATTTAATAAATACGTGGTTCGTGGTGTTTAAATCCTAAGTCGATATTGATTTACTTTTAAAAACTTTTTTTCTTGTTAGACACTTAAAACAAGGGTTTCGTAAAATACTGCGGCATTTTAAAAACATTTTACTTTAACCGCCAGTTACAGAAGGCTGTCACAGCTCTGAAAAAAAAATCTACTTTGTTGCTACTGAGGTTGAAAACAACGACAAAGGGAAACGGGGGAAACGGGGCACAAATGACATCCACAAAGTGTAATACAGTACAGAAAATTAATTTTATTAAACGTATTATCTTACAAAAAACATTATTTAATAAATAAATAATTATAAAAAATTATCTGATATTTTCGAAATGGATCTGTTCAGTTGACAAGTACACAGATTTGATAGGAATATTGTGGGTGGAGGATACCTACGGGAGGGCAGCCGTGTGGCACGGACCGGCCACTAGGGTAGGTATATCACAATGTTGAGTTATTAACAATTGCCAACTGACATAGAGTAAGGTCTTACAATAAGGTGGGGGTGGTTAACAGATCATGCCTCAACCTCTTCCTCTTTTACCTTCTGATCTCCGGGTTTGCCCTTGGACCAGTCTGGTTTTTTCTGTGGAAACAAAAAAGATCAATTAATAAAATGTTCACGATCTCCGGTGTTTGTCAAAGCCGAATGTGCGTCGTGGCTGTATTCTCGATACGCCAGCGAACCGCAAACCGCTTAAAAACTGACAAAGCAGGTCTCATAAAAATATTTACATATGCTTAGAACATAATACCAAGGCGTGTGACTTTTGAATCGTACTAAATAAATAAATAAGTCGAAATACTTATTTCTCCGAATAAAAGTCACAATTATTTGTCTCGGTATAATAAGCTATCAATAAATAGTGCTTCTTAACCAGCAGACCCACCGCACCACACGCCAAAACACACTGACATGAAAATAATTCTCATCAGTCGATGGCAGGCGTGTGGTCTGGTGTAACAATAGGTTCGCGAATCGTATAGAATAGTCGTCTAAAGCACACACTTCAAAGCCTTGAAGTAGGTATGTAACACATCTAATAAAACTATGCTATAAAAACCGAAGCGTTTTGTGTAGCAACCTAGAATAACCGTTTATAATACAAGTGTGGATATGTTTGCATCGTGGCGTCATGTCGGTATCACACAAAAGCTTTATACAATAAATCTGCTGAGGGCGAAAAAGGCATCGTTATCGCAGCAATCTAAATTTTTCCTTGAATTCATCAAAGAAATATAAACGCAAATAACAAGCCCTTGAAACCAGGTGGACTGATGAAATATACAAAACGAATCGCTGCCAATCTTATGTATTTGAATTGGCAAAGATCTTCAGCTTCAGTGAAAATTAAACTAGGTAACTGTAGCCACTCTAATAACGGTACATGTCATAGCTGTGCTGAAAATAGAACATGCCGCGTGTATGAGCAACGTCTAAATGAAAACGTGTCCGTACGCGTTGCCGCTTTACTTTTATTTACCTTGGCTGCAGCGCCACCCTGTGAAACATCGCATCATGATATTGTTACATATTTATATTTCTATTCTACTTTGTTTACTTCAACGAATATAGCTTAAAAAATATCAACCTTGACTTTTCATAACTCTGATATAATATAATTTTTTTTCGATATAATTTCTATATCGAAAATTTGCTTTGAGTTGGTGTAAGGTTAGATAATTAATGTTTGTGACAGCGATGCGGGTATTCTCAATCATGTCTGATGTGAAAATGTCTGTGTAATGTAGATAATCATTTGAAGAACATGTTCACTTGTTCTGATAAAGTTAATCACCTAATTGCAGATTTATTTCAGAATGTTAGTCACTAAAAGAAAATGCCACTGGTTTGTAAAATTTCCTATTCAAGGAATTGCGAAGCTTTGCGAGGGTATTGCTGAAAATTCGAAAACTCTTTTTTATAGAAAAATTGCAGCGAAGCCTTGGTCGGGGAGGACTTAAGTCAAAATGTTATTAACAATATCACAAGTCACATCTATAGAAAATAGGAAGCTGTGTTTAGAGCGCCATCCGAACTCTTTCTCACCTTGATTTATCAGGTTTGGATATTTTTAAGAACTTTAAACATTTTTTTAGAAAAGAATGATTTATTTATATTATATTATTGGTAATTAAAAAATAAGTCATCATTTATTCAATATTGGAGAATGATTGTAAGAAATTGACTGTTAGTTTTAATGTATGGTCTACTTCTTTCCGATAGCCCAATCAGCTTTCTCCGCTTTCTTGGCCTGTTGAAGACGATTAAGTAAGTGATTTGCTGTTATTACCTCTAAGAAGAAAACATTATAAAAGCAGACGCCAGTGTTGGGTTTCGAACCAACTTACTAAAGGCAAGTGATGAAGTTAATGAAGAAAAGAAAAAAGAAAATTATGACAGATAGTTATTTAGTTCAAAGATAAAAGATGTATAGAAGAAAAAGATACAGCCAATAGAAGGAGCTAATTTTAGAATGTTAACTTTACTTTGAAATAAATTCAAAGCAAACTAATTTTAACTTATAAATTAATTCCAATCGTATTGTACCTATGTGGTGTTGTAAAGAATCGTGTAATTTTGTAAAATTTTGTATTGCATATCGAACAATTGAGTTACACAACATTTATAACTAAAGAACAGTACAATCTGACAAAACATACAATGTATAAACATACATATCCAGCATTCTTAGGATAAACTTAATCAATGGCATTTAATTTAAACGCCTTTCTGTCATTTGGTATAGCCTACGGGCCATTTAACCTTCAAATTCATATACATACATCTTAAACTTATAAAATAAATTCTTCATTCGTTCTGAAAGTCAACTTTTAAAAAAGATATACAGAATGTTGTATTCTTACCTCTTTGTCTTCTTCTTCAAGGGTGAATTCCTTCTTTTTGACGACCTTCAACTGGTTACGGAAGTTGAATTCGGCGGCCTTCTTCTGGAGCTTGGCGAATTTGTTCTCGTATTTGGACACCTTCTTTAGTGTGGGTTTAACGCTGGGGAGAAAAGAAATTACATTTGATTGTAGACTCTAATATCTTAGGAATAGGTTCCTTATCAGATGAAGGCTTCAGAAAAACTCCAAGCGGAGGGCAGTCCGGGACGCGTTTTAAGAGAAGCCTCAATTAGCAAATGGTAAATAAAAATAAATGGAAGTAAGAAAGGCACTAAATCTTCTCAAAAACACCTAATAACATCAACCTTTGTATAATTACAACAGTTTTTTTTTCATATTTCGAATCAAAATCATTAACGTTTCCAGCCAGGTTTTTTGTTCAAAAAGTTTTGATACAATGTAAAGTCCTTTGTATGTTTATGTGTTCATATTTAATAACGGGTGTGATACAATGGACCTTTACAAAGGCGGTAGCAAAGTTCAGCTCTCAGCTCTGAATATTATAATCATCTAGTAATTGTATTCAGGGACACAACTTGCGATGCTTTGTTGACTTTAAATCTTAATTTATCAGAAGTATTTAGGAATACACTTTTAGGATTTAGAAAATATTTTTAGAGCTCAATAGTCACTTCACATATTTGAACACAAATATGTGTAGTGTATCTACTTGATATTTTAATTTAGAAGAAAACGAATATGGTAATTGGAAGCTGAAATTCCTATTCCGTGTGAAAAATTATATAGCATCTTTTGATATTATCACCACGATACAGAAAAAACAGTTGCCTGTTTTTTCTGTTCCGTGATTATCACAGTTAAGGATTTTTTGCGAATCAATATATAATAAAAGGTACTTACAATTTGCCTCTGAGGTCGTTGACTTGAGTGTTCAGGTCGGAGATCTGTCAAAGTAACAAAAGTCTTAGTACACAATATCTAGGATATGTCGTCGAGTTAATATTATAGAAGCAAATGTAGAGAAAATATAAGGAAATGTTATACTGACTACGGAAAATAGTAATGTTTTTATTTTCATTCCAGATTCTACGAGAAAGGTTTTGAATCAACATTAGTCGTAATTGAAATGGTATTGAGAGTAAATAAGAAAAAATGAAGTTTAATTGGTAACTTTAGGTAGGTAGGTATTAAATAATTATAATAACTAAATGGATAAATAGACAGGATAATATGCAATATGTTATGCATATAACGATTAAAAGGCAACTTTTGATCGACCACCAATGAAATAACTTAATGAATGCATTTCACAAGTTTGTTTCAAACATTTCAAATTAAAATAACTATTTCTTTAATATCAATAAAACACACGACAAACGGAAGGTTCAAACTTGTGCAACGTACGTTTCAATTTACAGCTGAAACCACATGCAATGCACAGTGAAAATTATGACACATTTAAAGCTCAAAAACTCTCAAATTGTAAGAGTAACAACAAACTCAAAAACCATCACAATGATTAAATGAAAAAAGAATTGAAATATTAATTTTAGAAAAGCACAGAACTAGATATAGAGCTGAGCATAGATTAGGCAGTGTTATTTGCGAGCTGAGTCTTGATTCTTTTTCTGTGGTCTGTAGGAACATTTTTTATTCTATCCCAGATCAAAGTAGTGACCTCCTATAGGTATATCTTAAACCTGTGCTCTTTCCTAACATTACAGTCAACGTGGGCTATAACTATAATTACAGGTAGGTACATCTGACAATACTCGTGCAAGAGATCTACTTATCGTGCCTCGTGATTGGTAGCTGGCCGCCTGCAGCTCCTGATCCTCAACAATCTAAATATATTCACAAATGTACACAGCCATGTGCAAGATAATATACATGTGCAACATATATAACACGAGCGCCAACAATATTGTACTTCTTCGACTGTAATCGAATCGTGCGTCGATTGATATTCAAGTGTGCTTCTAACTCTAGTCCAGTTATCGAAGTTGTAACATATTGAGCGCTTGTCGGTATGCAAGTTATTAATAAATGTATGTTGCGATGGAATCAATTCTGTATACATCGACGATCAATGTATGAGTACCACGTTGCATAATGTGTATCATGGAGTGACGGTGCAAAATCGATCCAGACTTGCAAATGTGGGTATGTATGTAGATACAGATGTGGGTACTGTGTGTCTTTGGACTCGCAAGTGAGCATAGTATACACCACTCCGTGTCCCGAGTAAGTGATGCAAACGTCCGAGCGGCGGCCGACCGGCACGGGCTCGCAGGGAGGGGGCGGGCAACATCGACCAGAGCATGGCACTTTCAATTTAACACTCGGTGTATACAGGTATTGCAAAAGGTTTGTGGGGTATTTCAGCAACCGAACACGCAAACATGTCGCGCGGAATATTACGGCACATACGTGAAAAGTTGGAGATTTGGAACAAGAAGTTTCACTTACACTATGCACTTGCGTGTGCCAATAGAGGAACCAGTCCAGCGTTCCAATTACACCTCAACGGTATCTCTAGTTGTTATCATAAAAAAGAGAAAATTCAGTAAGGCCACTAAGCTCGCCACCACACATGAAGCGTCACACTGGCGGATGCTGCGATTATGCTTGATTATGTATTCCAACACAGTTTTTAAATTATTATTAAAGTGCCATACTATTTTAGGTTTGATTTAATCAGATATTTTAAGGGATAGTTATTATTTAAATTACAGATTTATATTATCGATATACTTGACATGCAACACGCAAAAGCTTTAGCTGATTAGCGGTTTAAATGACGAGATGACATCGGTAAGGATGAACATGAAAAGCAAATCGAGAGATGACCGAAACGACACATCAATCGAAGAAATATATATAAACATAAAGATGATACATATAAATATGACTAACAGGAGAGACGTGGCCGCGGTTTGATACAATAAGACAGTGACGCGGGCATGCACGGGCGAGGCGGCGGGCCTCCGCGCCGGTGAGTGCAGTGTTACTGTTACGCCGGTGGCGCGATGGCGGTTACTGTAGTTAGTGTAGTTAATGGTGTAAGCTCCATGTCAGATGACGCGATCGGCGGAGATCGATTTTGCACCGCACGCCTTGCCGGGGCGGGGCAGTGCGCCCGCGCGGCCCTCCCCACTACGACACATCACACGCGCTCTACAAATACACCACTAGACTAACGAACCGACCTTTCACCGTTATTTACAACTCAACAACAAACAACCGAAAACTTACAAAGCGTTATCAATGTACACGACTGTCACACGCGCACGTTTGTTACAGAATCGATGACTGTGGTATTCACAATGGTTATAAAGTATTGGTCAATACCTCATAATCTCTTTTCCTGACTTCATGTTCCAAATCCCACTTCTGGCCCTCACACACATACAAGCGGTCATAATACTCCTGTATTATTCTCTTGAGTATTGCTATAGAAAAAGGAAAGACATATTATTGAGCCAGCAGAATGAGCACGGGCGTCGGTGTGAGTAACCTGACGACGCGGCGTGGAGCGACGTGTGCATGTGTGCGGTGAGCCGTACAACTATCATGTCATGTCGTAACAACTAAATCAGAACCAACTCATATCATGTCATATGCATTCCCAATCCTAATTATGCAGTTTACCTCCATTTTCCTAATTTCGATCGCTCGTTCTAGTTCATATTTATCCCCCTCAAGGTTGTATATTCTGTGCCAGTACATTTGACAAATCGTCTGGAGTTCCGCTAAAGAAAAACATAATCACAATTTAAGGTTTGAATAATTTTCGGCGCTTCGAAGCCTTGTCTCACGGGTTTGTGTTGTTGTGTAGTGGACTCGACGTTGGGACCTTTGACCAGTGGAATCAAAGCGTAAGCGAAGCTACATGATCAGTACTGAGGTGGGTATCAAATGGACAATTACTGAAACATAATCAATGTTGTTATTGACTCAAAACTCGATGAGAGTATCTACAGAATCTATTGCAGCTTCGGAAGTGCTACAACGCAACGGGTCGTTGTTATTTCAGCATTTTAGAATTAACTGGTTATCCACACGGTTAAGGTTGGAGGTATAACTTATGTTCAGCTTCAAAAATCGACAATTATGAATTTGCTGCGAAAACAAAACATTTTAAATCTAGTCACATTATCGGCACGAACTACTCAAACGAGAGCGTAATGAAATAATTGCGTAGCGCCCAAACCAGGTCAGACCTCGAATGCTCTGCGGGCCACTTCCATCTCGTGATCGTACTTCTCCTCTTCGAGCTTGGTGATACGCTGATGGTAACCGGTTATGATGCTTGTGAGAGCCGCTACAAAATCAACCAAGAGTTACTTGCGCTGTGCGCAGCAGTACTGACGATACACTGATGTACGCGAATATACCCCGCGCCCCGCAGCCGCGGCGGCAACCGCGCGTCATCGACCACCAGTTAGCCAAGTGTGAGTAGAAGAAGTTTAAGGACGGAAATATAGAAAAGTAAGTATACGCAATAAGATCAACGATATCAAATGGTGTTTAGAAGAAATAGAGACACGCGTTAGACAGATAGGCCTGAGATTGACGGCCTGGCACACCATTAAATCTTTGTTAAACCAGCTGACGAAGTAAAGACAACACGGCACTTGACATTTCACAAATTACGTTAATTTTTTTTAATATAAAAGTAAAGACTTTGTAAGTTTTGTGAGTTCGACAAATGTGAGCTACTCGTTGATAGCTCATCTCTCTACCTCCATATCTTTTCTTTTAACGATGTATTCCAGATCGAACTTTTCATCCTCGAGCTGACCGATGCGGGTGTGGTATTCTTTGCAAACCCTCATAATCGCATCTATAATTCGACATAACACATGTACATGTAGTAGCTAGTGATGCCCTAGGTGACAAAACACGAAGATGGCTTGGTATCGCCGTGTTGTGGAGTGTATGATGGCTTACACTATACAGGTCAATCTACATTGGTCAACATTTACATTTGTCCACTTGTATAGCTATATATCATGTATGGGAGGTAATAATAAGATTAAGGAATCGTTGCAGCGGGGGTTGAACTGATATTTACCTTCGTTAGCATCGTCAATGTTCTTGGGTTTACCGCACCTCTCCTCAATGATGCGCCTCCTCTCAGCCGCTTTGCGCTCCTGCTCCTTCTTCAGTTCCTCAGCGGCTTTCTTACGCAGCAGCAACTGTTATAAGACCGAACCAAGAGCTCAGTATTGAATTGCTACCTAAATTCCAAACTTTACGAACAATATAACAGTCGACAGTACTCAGGCTGATTGCTCCAAATAAAAAAAAATGCCATATATTTTTTACTAAACTAACCAATCTCCTTGCTATACTGTGATCTGTTTTCTTCCATTATTTTAATATTCTAACTTACCCTGAGCTTCTTCTTCCTCTCAGGTGTCATGAAACCCTTCTTGGCCTTCTTGGCTTTGGAGGCTTCCTCCATGCGCTTGCGCACCTCGGCACGCTTGCGGTCGATCTCGGCCTGTTTGGCCTTCTTCGCCTGGAGACAGTACACATTGGTAACCACTGATTCTTATTAGTCTCCTAAATGTAGATGTGTAGTGGTAAAATTGTTAAATGTGTATTATTATTGTGTGCGTTGTAAGTATATTTGATTTGTGTTTGTGTGTGAGACTGTATTTTGTGTAAGTGTCTTTGTATTGTTGCGTTTGTGGGAGTGTCTGTACTTTAATGTATATGTCATGTTCATGTGTGTCAAAAATGTAATGTATGCATGTGTGAAAAATTGTGTGTAAATATTTTTATGTATGGTATAATTGTATGACAATGTAAGAAAATAATGTAATAAGTAAATGTAATGATACAATATACGTGTGAAGTAAATCGTCCATGAAACGATTGTTGATCCTTCGTTACTTTACCTCGTCGAGACGCTTTTTCTGTAAAAGAAAAAAATAAATCTCAGTATACGGCAACCAGTTTATATGGCTAGGGTTAATATGTGTGTACGAAAATTACCAGCACAATGGAGTTAGTTAGGGACCACAGACTATTCATTTAAAGGTTTGGATAGCTCTAACAAACATAGAATTAAAATCAACTGGGGGAACATATAACGACAATAAACAAAATACATTTAAATTAAACAAGTGTACATTTAAGGAACATGTTTGAAAATAAAATTAAAACCATTTTACAAGGGGTATACAATGATAAAACACAAATAATTATATACTGTTTTATCTAGAAAACTATAGTGAGATTTATGTACGAGGTTGCTTAACACATAAAATGACAAAAATGTATTGTGCTGATAATAACGTGTGATTCCATTACAAAACGCTGCGAGATTGTTTTAATACAGGGTGTTGAGAAACCCCTGTCCGATCCGTGAAGGTGTTGTTAGGTTTCGATATCTGATTACAAAAAAGTGAAAAAAAGAAAAAAAAAAAAGAAATAAAAAATATAACCTAAAATCCAGATGTTATCTAATTACCAAACAAAAGGCCCCCAAACATACCGACGAAATTGGTGTTATAGTTTTTGTTTTAATCTCAAATTTAGGGAATTTCGGGGCAAAAAATGGTTATTTCAAAATCCATTATTATTGTTTCTATCATATATTTTCCAAATTTGATATTTTTTTTGGGCATGTGATTGTGAACCCTATATCACCCTTTCGGGTCGGACAGGGGTTTCTTAACACCCTGTATAATTAAGAAGTTGAGAAAATTTAATTATCTTTTGCTGGCTAGCGCATGGTAATAGAATTAAATTGAAGTAGTTGTGTTATTGTAGTGCAAATGCAATCACAGTGTGCGGTATGAGTTTGGCGTGGCAGTTACATAAGTACTTAGATATATAGGCTCGTATTGCTTCTTTAAAACGTTACTTAAATAATAAATAGTTAACTTTCGTTTTCTGACCAGATTTTGTTTGAATGCTTTTTGTAAATCAAATAGGAAAAAAGTATTTTTTTCATCATATAGTGGTCATCCAAAGTTACTAGTTAGTACTACATAAGTAACGTTTTTTAAAACGGCAGTTTAATTTTAATATATTGCTAGGGCTATTTTTTATTGTAAGCTTTTTGCTACAAGTGTTTTTCTAAGCTCGGGTTTGACAAACACATCATTTAGTTGTTTGCAATCGTCCCAATAATTTAATTATAAATTGTGCATCTTTTTCTGATTGTTCTAGCGTATGTGAGCGCTACAGGTATTGTGCAGTTTACTTAAGGGAAATATGCGTGTAAATCTACGTGTAAAAGTTTCATTGTTATGTTACGTAGGTAGTATTATTGTTACTAGTACAACTTTCTCCTAGTATTCTTTGCTTCATAGTATATTATATTTTTATTGACTTTATTGTTTATCTAATTATTATAATTAATGCGTAAGCTTGTGCTGAATTTACGGTTAAAAGTATATCTAGCGCGTATACATAGAGTAGTGTACTTTGTGCTGGGCTTACATTTTGTGCAGTTATACATATAATTAGTTACATTTAATATTACCGACATAGTGACAGGGCATCTATTGACTTACAACATTTTTATATAAAATAAGAAATTGCTGTAAAAAATAATAAATTACACAGAAACTTTTCTCCTGTCATTGAGAACTGAGTAAGTTTCTCTTTTCTAGAAAACATTATATCTTTCATTGTTCAAAGAAATCGGAAATAAAAAGATGTTTTATTATTTTTTTTCCTGAAATATTTTGTGTTGTTTACAATATTGGAAAGATTTCAATTAAGAGCCAATCCTTTTCTTGCCTAAATAGGTCTTTATTGATTATGAAATGAAATGATTCTTTGTGTGTGTACAATGCATTTGTTAGTCAACCACAATAATTACCTAGGTCTCGAAGAGGCATAGCATTCAATACTACATGATGAGCAGCGACGTTCCACGAAGAGTAACATTCCCAGGTCAGATGGAATAACAATGAAACAGAAGAAAAAAACACAAATCTCGTTAGATATGAAACTTAATCAAAACAGAATTTAAAAAATTCTGAATTCAATTTAAATATTTGTCTTAAACTTCATTTGTTTAAGAACAAACTTTTTAAAATCGTATTTCAAAAGTTTAAAATTCGATATGAAATTCCATTTTCAAAACCAATTGTGTTTAGTTTTAAACTGCTTTTTGTTTTTTTTTTTCTTGGATGTAAATTTATAGATAAGTCTAGTAGTCTATAAGTAATTATTAATGTCCTTGGAATTAGGTCACCCCTTCATCTTCTGAAAAACTTCGACTTACCTCACTTCATCATCCGCCATTTTGTTTGTGTTGGTTTAGGAGTCCTGGAAAGGGGAAAAATCATTTTCAAATTTCGATTCAATCCTCAAAAAATAATTTATTAGATATCGGTTAATGTTTTTCTTCATTTTGCCAAAGGTAGATAAGAATAAATTATTTATTAACAAATAACATAACATAACATTAACAAATAACATAAATGTCAAGGCATGTACTATTTAATGTCAATCAAACATTAGATCAACAAAATATCATAAAATATATAATAAATAAAGCGTATTTGGCCATAGTTAAGAAACAAGTTCGTTATTTGAAACTGTTTGGACCAGAGCCAAGTAGACGTGGACTGTGAATACCGACACTTGATACTTTAAATCCGGCTTAAGCAACGTTTTCCTTAGCCTAAAGACTCTTACAACTCGTATTCTAAATTCAAATTCATCCAAACATTTTTATTTTGTGCCAGTTGTATGCAAATTTTAAATTTCGTTTGAAAAAAATAAAATACCTAAAATTAGATGATGAAAATAGTTGGTATAGTTAAAGAATCTGTGTAATAAACGGTTGGCAACGTAATGAAAATTCCACAATTAGGTTCGTGCGCGCTCGGTTATGTTCGGACACGTTCGTGCGGAGCGCGGGCGCCTGAAATAGGTTGGCTCGCATACAACGCATCCTAATTTGGTGGCGCGGACCGCTTCGCTTACTCGGGTTTCGGACGTTACGCAAAGCGGACCGGCGATGGAGAGTAAAATGAAATTTAAACCCGAAGCGTGTAATAGCAACATTTACCTACAATATAAATTTACTAAATCATGCTAATTGAAATGATGAGAAAAAATATTTTAAACGAACACGGAAGTGAATCGGATATCTATTTGACTTTAGTTTACCGAAAATAATTAAGTATGAATTAGAAAAAAACGATTTATATACATTTATTCGATAGTACTTTTGCGTTGTTTATAAATTATCAGTATATCATAGTAACTCCCTTAGAAAAATAATCATATTTATCTCTCATTCATTTATCCTTAAGTAACTACTAGATTAGTTATAAGATATAATTGATCAATGCACTAAGTACCTACATACCTACACACGTTATTGAACACGTGACCCAGGAAGTTTAGTTATAAAAAAAAAACTAATTTCACTGACTCTACGACGAAAGAGTTAGTCTAGTACAACGAAACAATTTTTCACTTTGGGCGGATTTGCGAAAATTCTTATTAAGATATTTTTCTAGGGATCTAAGGTAAACTAGGGTCAATCACGTCTTACAGAAGTGACGACACACAACTGACAATGACGTCATCAGATTACATTCCATCGTTTTTTAATACCGGTATGACACTTGAGAAGATTTAGTTTTAATACACGGATATCTCTCCAGTCCACACACTATCGCGGGAACGATGCATCACGTCGCCGCCGTCAGATAAGCACGTCGTTGATATATCACTTCACTGAACGTTAAATGCACTTTATAAATCTTCAGCGTCAAATAACCGTTTTACATGTTAGTAAAATTGTATTAACTTGCACCAAAACTCACCTACGGCAAAGAAAAAGAAGATGGCCCTATAGATGGTTCAGCCAACACGAGCCACAGCTGCTGACTGGTGCGAGGCGGGCGGCAAGGTGCGGCGGGCAGTGCGTAGGCGCAGCCACCCCGCCCCGCGCGCCCCCGCGCCCTCGCCCCCGCGCCCCCGGCTCCTGCAGGCCCGCCCCGCATCACACGCCTTCAGTGCAGACATTTTTAGAGCAGTGTCGTTTTGACACCAACACCGAAATAACATCAGATGTAAGCTCCAGTTCGAACGACTCGGATGCCTCGTAAACGCCTGACCAACTGATGCCATGTGCGTTTATATTCGTAAACAATTTCCATCATTAGTATTTTAACAATTTCTATCTTTAGTATGAGGATTATGGGTAAAGCAAATGTTTATATCCCTTTTATATATTATGTGCTTGTATCTATTTCTAACAGTTGCGCTAGTTATGATTTTCCAACAAAGTTGTGTAAAATCTAGACGATCTTCCTTATTATGCTCTGCTCTGCCTCATGTAGATTCTTGGAAACTTTTCGTGCCATTCTTAAGTTATAAATACAATAACGTTAAATGTATAAATTATATCCTATCGACATTCCTATTGATAACTGTAACTCCAATAAAATCGATCACTTTTGTAATCCAATACACATACGCACAACTCAAATTTTGAACTGACATTGATCTTTTTCTTAGTATAGTACGAACAAATATACACGAAAATATACGAAATAATCCACAAATCTGATGTGTACCTACATAACTTAGTCGGACAATCCCATTTCATTGAGATCTGACTGAATGACAAAGATTTGAATCAAGTTAAATTGAATTTCACTACGAGCACCGAAATAGTACAAAGTTGATCGCCTCAAACAAACCCCACACGCCATTTTAATTGTAAGTGTATAATGAAGGTTTAATTTGGTCCTAAATGAGGGATCTCTTCTAAGATCCCAAGAGAACGCTCAGGAAACTTTGAACCCTCTCTCGACATTAAATCGTTACAGCCGGTGTCAGAAATTTACATGTAATTTTCGGAAGCACTCCATTTCTTTTGAATTTTTTATACGACTTCCTACATAACTTCTTAATGATATGTACAAAATAACAACCCCGAATAAAGCTACTCGACATTACGCCAAAGACTTATAATTTTATTAAAAAAAAAAAGCGGCCTTTCTTTATATTTATTATAATTATAGTACTAAGCAATAACTAAACTTCTTCACTTCTTCTTTGGCATGTTGCCCAAGAAGAAGTGACAATAATACCTATATATTTGTATATATGTTGGTATACATCCTCCCCAGTTGTGGCGTCCCGTCGTGAAAGTTGAGAGACTCAACCCATGATTTAGGGTTCACATAACAACAACGTTAGAACCAACAAAAGCCTATTGTCTGACTGAACTTTCCGTCGCTGGGTGGGAGATAATAGCTTCATATTTTCACGTGAACACAAAAAGGTCACATGGTGTTATTTATAAAAAATATAATTTACAACTGCTACATGTTTTACCTGTAATATATCAAGAGGAAACCAGGATACAAATTTTAGTCTGAAATCACTACCCGTCGGTATAGTATTTAAACAGTAACATTCTACCAACAAACAGCACATTTTATTACAGGTTTAATTAAAGTTAGAGGATTGTAGTGGTCGTAACAAACGCTTGGAAACTATTCCCTGATTGCTGCAGTTTGAGTTCGTCGACAACGCATCAACCGTTGCAGCCATTACAGAGTTTCAGACACCTTTCACTGGAATTCTGTTTGTATTGTTAAACTTTACATATTGTATGTTTCACAAGAATTTCATATATTAGGTACCCATTTCTATTGCACATGCAACTTTAATACAGAATACTATAATTACGCATCAATTTGTTGCAAGCGTTGATGGATGTCTCAGAAATTGGCGCAAGCACTTCTAATCAAACACTACGACGAGAATAAAAGAGACAATTATAGGTGTAATTTATTTGTGACTAAGCTATTGATCTTCAATTGTTCATCAACAACATTAATTGGTATAATGACATTCAAGTACAACATTATTTTATACTGTGTCATTATTAACAGTTGCCGTTGCCGTTGCCGTTGTTACATGCAAAAAAATAATAAAAAAAAGAAATAAAAATGATAACTATTTAATTTCTTTTTTTTTTTAAAAGAGAACCGCCTTCAAAAAGCCGATTCACTGAAAAGTATGAAATAATTTTAAATGTACTGCTTATCAAATAACCAAAATATTTGGATAATAAGTATAATTATACTTCGGTTAATAAACAACGAAAACCTTTTATATTACACAAAGACTAAACAAAATTTTAAAGTGTAGGATATTTAATTATATGTAGAAGATTTCTATAAGACTGGAAGACAGCAAAACACAGGATATGCAAAGGACGCTCAAGCCCTAACGTCGATAATAAAAAGAAATTGACAATAGTATCAAATAGTTTCCTTATTTAATATACTAAATCTTAAAAAACGTACCTAAGGGCGGAAATGTAAATCTCTACAAAAGAGGAAGGATATTTTTATCTTCGGATGTCAGTTACTCAATCACTCAGACCAGGTGATAGAATGATGGATTTGGATACAATTCGATACTAAGGTAAGTTTTACCTAAAAAACTTTTTTTGTAAGGAAATTTCTGAGAATTTTTTGGAACGGTAATGCGGGAAGAATCGTAATTTAATTGTTTATTATTTTAATTGAATACAGTTGTATTAAAAAATATGTCACAAAATAATTACTCTTAATAAATTATAGAATCTTTCCAAAAAGATTTGATCTAATCATTACAGAATATTGCCAATACTTATAACTTAATTGTTTCTGTGTTCGTATATGAATACCTCGGCCAAATAAACGACAAATTTCTTGTTTACGACGGTCTCTTATTACAAGATCATTAAAATTGACCTAAAATTATAAATAGCGAGAACAACACACGGAATGAGGCCGTTAATGATTTACCATTTTCACATTTCTTGGTATTTTTAGTTTTGGGCTAGCCTTGTCGTATTTAGTTAAGTAGTATTTGCATAATTATTTTCGTAATTGGTTTATTATCACAGAAGTTTATTTCGAAGAACCGATATAAAGTTATGCAGTATGATGACGTCACAATATGAATATGTACCATGGAATTGGATATCGCTAAAAATTCTCTCGGAATGTTCCGATGCGACTACAAATAATACAAAAAAATGCCCCGGAAAGATTAAAAAAATTAAGGCTTTTATGAGGCTGATATGATGATGATGAAGGCATTATATTTATTCTGCAGAAGATACTATTTATCACCTATATACATTATGTTCAAATCTCTGAAGCGATTGATAAGAAGATCATATCAAACTCTACGTTTACCGCGTCACAGCTTTCCGAAGACTCCTCTGCTTCAATGCTTCTAGATCCTTTGACAAACTTAGCTAGTCTATGGTTGAATGAATACAGGCAGACAAACGATTGATTCAATAGAGGTTAGTGGATATAATAAGGAACTTATAAATGTAATTATAGTTTTAAGGTATTTTAAAATTATGAACTCGAGTAAATAAGTATAACAATGTTAGATCAATTTTATACATGAATCTTAAAATATTATTATCTTAAAATCTGAACTTCAAATACTTACCTGTCACAAAACATGTGCAGACTTATGTAAATACATACTATAGAAGATTTTTTTTTTGTTTATGAATAAAAAGTCCATTCAAATACAAAAAGTAAATATATAAAGATGCTTCCTCGAGAACTGCTATAGTTATAAAAGAAAGAATAAAGTCAGAAACTTTTCTTCTTTTGTAGTTTTCTTCTTGAAACAATTTTCCACAAACTTTGAATGACCCTTTAGTACATTCAAAGAAATGAATAAGCAAAATATTTTTTTCCTATTTGTAAAAATAATAAGTACACACAAACATACCTACATAAAAGTTCTGCAGAATAAAGTAAGTTTGTTTATTGAGCTACAGATAAAACCCAAAATTTTGTATTCAAGTAACTGGTGTAGAGAAAATAAATAAATGTTTTATAATATTAGAAATAATGTACAGATTTTTTTTATGAGTACATATAGGGTGTTAAGAAAACCCTGTCCGATCCGTGTTGGTGTTGTTAGGTATCGAGATCTGATTACATTAGTGTAGAAAAATATTGGAAAAAAGAAAAAAAATATAACTTAAAAAAAAAAAATTATTCTCAAAAGTCGAGAGAGAGAGTCGGTGTCGTCACAGGTGCTACCAAATGATCAAAACAAAAGGCCGCCAATAATACCGACGAATGGTGTTGTAATTTTTGTTATAATCTCAAATTTAGGGAATTTTGTAGCAAAAAATGGTAATTTCAAAACCCTTTATTGTTGTTATGACTATCATAAATATCCCAAATTTAATATTTTATTTGGGCATGTGATTGTGAGCCCCATACCACCCTTTCGGGTCCGTCAGGGTTTTCTTAACACCCTGTATAGGTAATGTAGTCTTCACAGGCCTTGAGTTGTCGTCACCGAGATGTAAACAGGAACGTCTACTAAAATAAGAAGCATCAATGTACAGCCAATGATCGACATTGGCTCGGGGAGCGGTGACGTAAACAACTATTGTCATAGTTGTACATAGCTCTTAAATACATGTATACGTCAAACTTATACTAACTCACCAGAGAGCAGAGAAAAGGAGAAGGAGGAAATTAAAATATTATTTCGATTGCACAACAAATATTGTTCTTGATTTATATTACAATTAAATAATCGAAAAAAAAAAAACAATAATTGAAATATAGTCGCTAATGTGCAATTTTCCTTAGAATTATGAGCCGGTGTAACCCGGTCAAAACGTCAAGCCGAAAAAAGGTATTTATGCTTGTACGCGCTTATTCCCGTGAACTATAGGTATTAATAGTTAATAATTTTCCATATTCTGTCACCTACTTTTCTAAATTTTTCTAGACCCAGTATTCAGTCAAGCACACCGCATAGACGTAGTTTTGATTATGTATGCCTTTTCTATATTTTCTCTGATCTGTGCAAGTTACTGATGTCATGAAAACAAATTACATGTCGATTTCTGCGTGGATATCGCAAACATCGTTTACGGCATCGTGGATTATTGGACATAATTGATGGGTATGGCTAACCAATAAACCTTTTATCTTCGGTACTTATAGTAGTTTGGGAAATTATGAAATTGGTGTTCAGAATTAGGTAGGTAAGTATATTATATAATTAAGTCACAACTGCCCGATTTACAAAACTGTTTATTAAGAAACAAGACCAACCTTAAAGCTACTTGGTGGCTCCCCTGAGAAAACAAAAGAAGTCAAAATCATATCATTAATCTAAAAATAACCATTTAATACTCTTTTAACAAAACATTTTCTATACAAAGCATTATAACAACAACGGAGGTCAATTAAAAAGTCCTACCGTCTAATCCTAACAAAAACATCCATTTGACATCAAACAAATTATGTCAGGGGGCAAATTAATAAGAAGTTAATTAGATATTAATACCAAAAAGGTCCGAGTACTGATGAATATTTAACATCATTACGGAAACAAATATTAAAAAAGCTTTATGAATGTCAAAGAGACCTTTGCTACGTCTGATATTTTAATTTGTTTGGTATTGTTTCTGGCATGTCCTTTGATTTTAATTATTTTAATGTTGTTATTTTTTGTACAGTACGTCACAATGTTAAATTATTATCTCTTGTGATCGTCGTAGTGACGAAAAGTAAAAAGGTTCTTTGTTTTGACAGCCAGTGTCACTAAACGTTTTTAAAAGTTAGGTTCTTAGACTATAGATAACTATAGACCGCTAGTATCGCTAGTTTTCCTTCATGCCAAGCGAGAGCACTTTTTGTCTGTATCTAGTACATTCGTTTACTGATTTAAAGTTATTTTTCGCGCAACGACAGACTTATATGTGAAAATATCGATGGTTTCGACATTGTTAGGATAATTTTAGGGTTTTAGATAGTTTTATTAAAACGGCGCGCTCCGTCTTGATACAAAATTTACGATAAAACTAGTTCATACTACTGCTCACGGTTCATACACTGATAGGCTCACTCTTTAGTTTCTTATCTATACTCTAAGGTTAGGTACTATTTTGTGGCAACATTTTTCAAAAATACATTCGCAAGTAAAAACATGGCCACCTAAATATCCATAAGTGAAGCAAGATAAATGGCTGGTATTACTCAGTTATTTCGTAAAGGAACTAGTTGTCACCGGCGACTTTGTACAGAATTACCTTTGGGCTTTGCTGGGATAAAGGGTAGCCTGTTTTTCCCTCGGGTCCAAGCCCTAACCAATGGACATGCCTATACGAATCAAAATTGGTTCGATGTTATCGTGATACAGACAATCAAACTTTTGTATAACATTAAAAGTTATACCCCTTTGTTAATTCCGGGGCAGATTTTACTCACATGACAATATAATCGACAATGCACAAAAATCACTGAACCGAAAGAGATAAAACACATTATTTTACATTTAATATTACGTGAAAAACGAACATTTAACATCACCGACCTGAATGTTTCCAGGTTATTCTGATATTGTTGTCAAGAGTGCTTTCATTTCCTCTTCAAAAGACAAAAAAAGTACAATTAACATTCGTTCAAAGAATGCCTTCTATAGCGCATGTTTCAGTGGCTCAAAGGACCTAAATGACTTCGTTTATGGTTTCAGGCTGAGGTTAATGATATCGCCTGTACTTTATAGAAATTCTCGTAAATGAAGACTTTCTGAAGTCGTCTTTTTATTTTAAAGAGGCCATAACTTTTCTTTACTTCAGTTGTTTCTTTTCATTGACGGTCTTGTAAACGTTTTATGAAAGGTTAAGGACTTCTGTTGTCTTTTATCTTACCTTTTTCATTTTAATGTAGATTTTTACCTTTTTTTATTTTTCGAATTGACAAAGCTGAAGTACTTTCGAAGATGAGTATCAATTAACAAACCAGGACAGTATTTCATCTTTCTTTAACTTTTTATCATACCGACATATTATGTGGTCATGATTAAAGACCTCTTCTAGTATAAAGACAGGCATATAGATGTTTTTAACACACTTTTAGTGTCTCAAACATACTTAGTCCTTGTGAGAACTAATTACTTCCTAGCTGTTCATGTCGCACACATACTGACTTATGTGTGAATACCCAACTTACCGTACAAGCTCTCGTGTTATTGGCACCAACTTACAACGATCAATCAACTGCGGTTTATAGAATAAAACTTAGAGCGTGAAGTATTATATACTTTATTTAAAGATGTGATAAATGGTAAGAGCACCAGAATCTTCTTAACAACCTCCTTGTGTAATATATAACTGTTTTAGCAGTCTTATATTCTATCGCACTTAGTTGCCAACTACTTAAGTAAGATAAATCAAAAGTTAGAAGTGGGCGCTAAAACAAAGTAACTAACTAATGATTTTAATGCGAATAAAAAAATCTTGTAAGATCGTGTAAGACCATATTATTTGCTTAACTTACAACATTTGAAATAGAAACTCCTTGCTTGCTAAATTTTCCTTGGTTTTAGAAAACAAAAAGAATAATTTGAAT
The DNA here is from genome assembly GCA_905475315.1 of Autographa pulchrina. Classification (NCBI taxonomy): domain Eukaryota; kingdom Metazoa; phylum Arthropoda; class Insecta; order Lepidoptera; family Noctuidae; genus Autographa; species Autographa pulchrina. The sequence goes on along the minus strand of FR997771.1, from coordinate 10,286,788 downwards.
TTGGAACTAGTTGCAAAACTTTTTATGGATTAAAAGTAAAATAAAACATTTGAAAACTTCTTTCTCGGAACTATTTAGTTTAACTTGATCTATAGGCGACGAAGTTTACATGATTACATGAATTTGCACTTTCCGGGATCAGTCTGTTCGTTTTATCTTAAATTTCTATTTAATTAAAGCTGTGAGCTACAGCTGTGTGACCTAAGCTCAGACCGCCAGCCGCCAATTGGCGACTTTGGTCTCGGCAGCCTGTAATTGAAAGCACGAACTTTGTAATTTATGTTTAGTTTGGTAACTCGCTTGATAACATTCTGTTGTGTTTAGTGCAGAAATTAGAAATAAAATACTCTGAAAAAAATGTATTTTATCCGTAAACACAGTTTTTTTTATTCCGTCATTATTTTTTTTATGTAACCAGCTAGCGTTTCTTAGAAATTTATGACAACAAATCAAACCCAATACTATCAGGGCAGTGCTTGAGCTAAAGAAGCAAGAAGACGGAGAAACAAAAGAAAAACACCGGACAGTTCTCCCTAGAAACGTTTAAAACGTCGTGATCAAAGAACTCAGTACTCGTATTACAAAAGGAAACAAAGCTTTTATTTATATTTATGACAAGGAAATATTTCATAAAGAAATACCGTCATTTTCTTCAGAAAACATTGTCATCCGATACACAAATTCCTATAAAGAAATCTAGTGAGATCACAAAGGCATAACGCAAATCTCTCTCATAGCATTTCCCTTAAGCGTGTCTCATAGAATTTCGTTACATAACTTGTAAGGTAACACACTAGCGTCTAGGGTCACATGTATCTAGACCCTACATTACTTAGACTAGGAACAATGGTGCCGACCTACATACTTAGCGCAATGAATCTTGTGTTCTTAACAAAGCTACAAAGACCGATAACATTAAATAACATTAATTTATTAAATATATTTTTACTTGAAAATATGTATGGCTGAATAGATGGCACGACTGCATTTTAAACTAGAATCATAAAAATGAATGACGAATATTGGCAAAAACAAACTAAGAGCATTGACGCGGATATTGGTTATTAAATTTGATCAATATCTATCTATACTTATAATAAATCTGTAGAAAGGTCAAGTCTGTACATTAAATATATTTTCAAAATAACTATCAGGGGGTGATTAGTGATCGATACTGATGCCAAAAATGCAATCAGTAAAATTTTTGTCCGTCTGTCTGTCTGTATGTATGTTCCTTATAGAAACAAAAACTACTAGACGGATTTTAACGAAACTTGGTACAATTATTCATCATACTCCTGGGCAGATTATAGTATACTTTTCATCACGCTACAATCAATAGGAGCAGAGCAGTGAAGGGAAATGTTGGGAAAACGGGAGAAGTTACTCAAGTTTTTAAGCTTCCGTCGCGTGTGCAGCCTTAATGGTTAAAAACTCATTGATAAGCTTCGTCATCCACGCGAACGAAGTTGCAGGTACAGCTAGTTTCAAATAAATTAATTATTTTGTTATACCTCAGTATCCACTTTAGTTTTACTTTCTATACATTTCAAAATCAATTAATTAATGGTAAGCTCTGAAATGCATAGGCTATATGATTCCCAAATTGTTCCGGATTATTTACGTATCAAGTTCCATTACGTCTGTGAAGACGTCTTCGCTCTGGGAACCATCATATTAAAACTATAACTCTATACTAAAAACCATTTCATTGCTGCACATTTTTATGAACAAGACAAGGTGACCGAATTCCTTCATTCGTGTATTTCAATACCAGCGATAGTATGACGTCACTATACAAAACACTCGCATCCGACAGTTTACTTATAAACCGTATTGTAGTTACAGTAACGTCTACTATTCTGGTCAGTCTGATTAACTGCTCGGTTATTTCTGAAAACGTTAGTTCACAAGCTATAGTGTTCAAGGTGGGATGAGCTATTAATCTGACATCATACCCAATTAATACAAGCTAAATAATGTCGTTCAGTCTCGCACGAGATCTATAATACATTGAAGCATATTCATCAATATATAAAGCTAAGTGTAATGCTAAACCAAATCGGCCTAAAATAAATATCGGGGAAAAAAGTACGAGAAAATCGTACAAAAGCGATGCCCAAAAAACAATTGAAATAATAACGACTTTGTAATCGCTAATTTATTTGCAGCAAATTCTTCAGCACGTCTATAAAGCTTATAATATACAACGTTCAATAAAGAGTAGTAGTATATGATTGGGCATTCTGGACCACTTTTCGCTCGGCGAAACAAGTTCGCCATCGCGGTGGTCCAGAATACCCAATCATAAACGGTTAACTCGGTTAATGTTAGTTACGCAAAATATACAGTGGTAGTGGTATGGTTTATAAATATTAATCTAAAATAATATTCGTCATTGTTAATCGAACTGTTTCACACAATTATCATGAAATTTGTAAAACAACCACAATCGTTGAATGTAAACACTATCTGTGATGATGTTCCTAAGACTCGGGTTCGTCATGGTGAATTATTACCTAACATAGTACGTTGTATTATTTGTGGTCCGTCAAATTGTGGAAAAACAAATTTGCTCATTGGTCTTCTTATACATGAAAACGGCTTAAAATTTCAAAATGTTTATGTTTATTCAAAAACTTTGCACCAGCCTAAGTATAGATTTCTGGAAAGAGTTTTACAACGAGTTCCAGGTATTTCATTTCAGAAATATAATGGTAATGAAGACGTTTTGAGTGTTCAGGATGCTAAACCCAACTCTGTAATAATATTTGATGACGTTGCATGTGAAAATCAAAGTAACATGCGAGATTACTTTGCAATGGGCAGACACAAAAATATCGATTGTTTTTATCTCAACCAAACGTATAGTAAAGTGCCAAAGCAGTTAGTACGAGACAACGCTAACCTTATCGTACTTTTTAAGCAGGATGATATTAATCTAAAACATATTTATGAAGAACATGTCAATACAGATATGACTTGGATCCAGTTTCGTGAAATGTGTTCAAAAATTTGGAGCGAACCTTACAACTTTGTGGTAATAAATAAAGATTGCTCTAAAAATAATGGATGTTACAGAAATAAATTTGACACATTTGTTGTCTTTGAATAAGAAAATGATACTATATTTAAGACAGTTGACATCGTTACGTTATTATTCTTATAACAACTCTTAAGCGATAACTATATATTTAACGACTATGGAAAAATCATTGAAAAAACAAATCATAGATGCCTCAGCCGCTGTAAAGAAAAAAGTACGTACCATGAGAGAACTTGAGATTGGGAATAAGGAAGCATTAGAAACGGTTTTTAAACCTATAACCAAATCACTTAATTTACTAACCAACACCAGTAATGGAACTACTTCTGATGAAAATGAAAAAATCCTGGAAAGCAATCAAACATTATACAAGGAAGGTCCTACTAGCAAAGAGTACGTGGAAAGCAGTGATGAAAATGAAATCGACAGTGAATCTTCATTTCAATCGTTGGGTGATAAGAACGAAGAATGCGATACATCATCTTGGTCTCTATCTCCTGAAGCACTACATGATGTACCATTTGGTGTTCGGATAGAGCGTGGAAAACTTATGTTAGGTTCAGCTAGCATTACGATTGGTGATGATTTTATCACAGTAACGGGTCGCAAATATCGAAATACACCGGGTTTGAAACAGTTGTTGCTAAAAAAAGATGTAGACGTAAGTTTAGTGACAGATAATGATATGCAACATTATAAGTCAATGCTGATCGATACAAATGCACACCGTCGAGATTTTGAACCAAGCAAACCCATCAAAAGTAGCAAAGGGCAAAAATATTTGCAAGTCATTAAACCTCTTTTTAAATTACAAAGTACAAATCAGACCTACAATCAACCGAAGGGGAATGGACTACCGTTGAAAAAAGTGTGGAGAAAAAACGTAGATTATGTCTATTGGGATAATCCAAATGAACTAGTGGATAGATTAAAACTATTGATTGCTTCACGAGACGCTGGCAACACTGGGCTGGACAATGAAATAATATCCATCATCGAAGAGTTACGTGAAAGTAAAGTTATTAATTAATAAATATCTTTTATTCTCTGCATACGTTTCATTTTACTGTTAACCCTTCAATACAAAGCACATTCAACATGAATATAGACAAATTTGGACATTATATTCATAAAAGAATGCGATTGTCAGAATTATTCGAGAGTAATGATAATGCATTAACGAAAACAGAAAATGGTGAATTTGATTTAAAAGCTACGACGTTGAGAGGTATCAGAACTCCTGTAGAACCAGATGATGCTGTAAATAAGGATTATGTAGATCAATTTATGACAAACATAACGAAAGATTTATATAAATCCATGCTGTTAATGCGAACTCAAATTATGAATGATGTACAAAATACTTTAAAAGCAAAGATATCTGAAGTTTCCATTCATTTAGAAGATAAGTTTTACACAAAAACAGTTGTAGATAACTTATTAGCATCTAAAAAGCCTTCATAATGTCCAAACAACAAATTGTAAATGAAATTCACAAAGCGGCAAGAAAAAATTTTGATCGTCGTTCTGTAATTTTGAAAGGGATTGATGATTTGTGGCAAGCTGATCTGATGGACATGCAAAATTTAAGAAAATACAACAATGGTTACAATTATATTTTATTGGTGATAGATTGTTTCTCAAAATACGCCTGGGCGGAACCGCTAAAATCGAAAAATAAAATTGATGTTACTAATGCATTTGGGAACATACTCAGTAAAAGTCAACGCAAACCGGTTAATTTACAAACAGATTCAGGAACAGAGTTTTATAATACTTCATTCCAGACACTCATGAGAAGGTTTAATATTAACCATTACTCAACCTTTTCTACAAAGAAGGCTTCAATTGTTGAGCGATTGATAAAAACTATTAAAAATAAATTATATAAGTGTTTTAGTATGAATGGAAACTACAAGTGGTATGAAACGGTGTTACAAGATACATTGAAAATGTATAACAACACAAAGCATCGTACTATTCAATGTAAACCTGTTGAAGTAAATAAATGCAATGAGTTAAACATAAAAGAAAATATAAAAAAATCACATAAGCAAGTTTCTTTTCGTTGCGTACCTAAGTTCAAAGTTGGTGACAGTGTTCGCATAAGTAAATACAAGCATGTTTTTAAAAAGGGCTATACTCCTAATTGGTCAACTGAAATATTTACCATAAAAAAAGTAAACAATACCATTCCAAAAACGTATCATATAGAGGACCAACGCAAACAAGCTATTTTGGGAACCTTTTATGAACCGGAACTTCAAAAAACATATTTCCCAAACGTTTATTTGATAGAAAAAGTTTTAAAAAGAAAAGGAAATAAATTGTTTGTGAAATGGTTAGGTTTAAGTAACGCAGAAAATAGTTGGATCAACAGCGCTGCGATAGTGAATTGATAAAAGTAGATATCATATTATTCATATAAACATTATTATTTCTTACATGTATTTCATTTTACTTTGAACAATGCAAGGTGGTGGACTAGTCAATAGTGTGATTAATAATTTACCCTTTGAACTTCATTTGCCTGGTTACAATTATTGCGGACCGGGTACTAAACTACAAAAACGGTTACTACGTGGAGATCGAGGCGTAAACAAGTTAGACGAAGCTTGTATGCATCACGATATTGCATATCAGAACCATACAGATTTACCTAATCGTCACAAAGCTGATTTACAACTGTTAAACATGGCTAAACAAAGACTTAGATCCAAGGACGCAGGAAAAGGGGAAAAACTAAGTTCGTGGCTGGTGAGCAAAGTCATGAAAGCCAAAATAAAGTCTGGTGCAGGGATTAAAACGTTTAACAGTTTTGTATCGAAAATAAGATCAAAAATTAGGAAACTCAAACACATGGACAGTAAGGCTCTTATAAACGCCGCTTACTTGGCTGCTAGAAAGATATTTCCTTGCGTACAGAAAGTACGAGTTCCTCGTGTCATACCCATACCGAAGACTGGTGGAGTTCTGCCTTTGATCCCAATTTTCGCTGGTTTATCGGCATTAGGATCTTTAGCGGGTGGTGCTGCGGGTATCGCAAAAACAGTTAACGACTACAAAACAGCTCAAAAAAAATTACAAGAAACTGAACGGCACAATAAAACTATGGAAGCATTAGCTATAGGAAAGGGGTTGTACATTAAACCGCATAAAAATGGTAAAGGTTTGTTTATAAATTCGTCAAAAAACTGTTAAGTAAGCTACCTAATCGTCCATTAACTGATGTTGACATCAAAAAGCACGCTCGCGACTTGCCATACTTTCGAGGAGTTTACATGAAAGATCGGTTACCGAGAAAACCAAAACAGATTGAATGTGCTATCGTGAATTTGGACAATTCAAAAAATGAAGGAACTCATTGGGTGGCTTATATTAAATTTAATAATTATTGTGAATATTTTGACAGCTTCGGTGATTTGAAACCGCCTCTCGAATTGATACGATACTTAAAAAACTGTAATATTTTTTACAACTATACAAGATACCAAAAATTCAATACTGTGAATTGTGGACACTTATGCTTAGAATATCTAAGGAATTTTTGGAAAAATAAAAATGTATAAATTAATATGTTATTCTTTCATTTTTATCATTCTCAAGATGTCCCTCACTTTGTCAATAACTGGAAAGTCATCAGATTTGTCTACTTACTATCCTAACACATTACAATTAAACGGTCAGTACGAGTGCGCATTATTGCATTTCTCCACGTTTAATTCTATTCCAAATATTGATAAAAAGAACAATAAGTTCTACTATGGATCGGAGGAAGTAATTGAAATACCCGAAGGAACTTATGAACTTCAAGATATCAGCGATTATATAAAGTCCAAAATACAAAACGCTTCGATAAAACTACTGTGCAATAACAATACTCTAAAAACTACTATACTCTGTTCTAAAAATATAAACTTCGATAAGGAAGACACTTTTCGAAACCTATTAGGATATGATAAGCAGATCTTAAAAGCTAATAAATTGCATGTCTCACAGTTTCCAGTTAACATTTTGCCAACGACCGTGATCAGGATTGAATGTGATATTGTCAGTGGTTCGTACGTAAACGGAGAGCCCAGTCACATTATCCACGAATTTGCACTCAACGTGCCACCAGGATATAGAATCATAGAAATTCCTAAAAACGCAATATACTTTCCGATTAATCAAAACAACATAAGCTGCATACATATACGGTTATTGGACATAAACAATCAACTGATAAATTTACGCGGTGAAGAAGTACAGCTTTATTTACATCTAAGAAGAAAAAATGATTGACTATAATAAATATACGCATCAACCAAAAAAAACCATCAGTTTATATAAAGCTCCCAGTCATATAAGAACTAGCTCAAAGAAAAGAATAAAATTAACGAGAGAAAATAAAGCATTTCTTAAAGCTATCGGTCTCCTAAAATGAATATCTTAGATGTTTTATCCGCACCAACCTACGACAATACTGTTGAAGGCATCGAATACCATTCATATAAACCGTACGTGACCAGTTTTAACAGGAATGACGAGATACGCATACCTATCAACCAACAGGACTTGTATGTACTACCGTCAGCAAGCACCTTGTACTTGGAAGGAACCATAGTTGTTAAGAAAAAGGATGCAAAAGAAACCGCGAGCAGTGTTCATTTTACCAATAATGCTCTACTCTATCTATTCCAAGATATAAGGTACGAGCTAAATGGAGTCGAAATTGATAAAATAAAAAATGCTGGTGTAACTACCACGATGAAGTCATTAATTTCAATGAATGAGACCGAATCAAAAATATCTAATTCTTGGGGCTGGAATATCGAAGGCATTAAAAATATAAACGGTGGTAAATTTTCTGTATCCATACCACTTTGCAACATACTCGGTTTTGCGGAGGATTTTAAAAAGATTGTAATAAATAGTAGGCACGAGTTGATATTGTTACGTAGCAATACAAACTTGAACGCTGTGAAATTAAATACTGGTGAAATTTTAGAAGACGTTATTATAAATAAAATCATATGGCGCGTACCGCACGTTAAAGTATCTGATAAGGAAAAACTAAGTTTAATTAAATTGTTAGAAAAAGATCGTCCACTGCAGATGGTATTCCGAAATTGGGATCTTTACGAGTATCCTGCGTTACCTAGGACTACTAAACATACCTGGTCTATCAAAACATCATCGCAAATAGAAAAACCCAGATATATTATTATTGGTTTACAAACAAACAGAAAAAATAGTGCCAGTTCTGACATGTCTCAGTTTGATCACTGTCATATACGAGATGTTAAAGTATACCTCAATTCAACATACTTTCCATACGAAAATTTAAACGTTAATTTTGCAAACAACAACACAGCTTTATTATATGAACAGTATACTCGATTTCAACAGTCGTACTACGGACGTCGCGCGGAACCCTTATTAAGTGAAAAACAATTCAAAGACTTAGCGCCACTATTCGTTATCGATTGCTCCAGACAAGCCGATAATCTAAAAGGAGGACCTGTTGTGGACGTTAGAGTGGAAATCGAAAGTGATTCAGACATACCTGATCAAACATCGGCATATTGTCTGATATTAAACGACTGCATAATTGAGTACAAACCGCTTAGCAGCACTGTTAAGAAAATATCATGAAATCGGATACTCTCATATTGGATGTACAAGGATTCAAGGATCTTTACAACAATTTTATAATAAAAGAATTGGCATTTGCGACTCAAAACTATACGCAATCGTTTTTAATAAAACCTCCATACTTATTTAGACATCTAACAAGCGAAGAAAAGATTCAAGTTAAATGGATAGAAAAAAACCGAGGCATTTATTGGAGTGAAGGACACATCGACTACAGAGAATTCCATCGTATAATCGTACCATATTTAAAAGATAAGAATATTATAGTTAAAGGTTCTGAGAAGGTAAAATGGGTTAAGGATCTATGTACCAATTGTAATGTATCGGAACTTGATGAGAAATTGTGTCCTAATTTATCCAAGTTGCACAAAAAATACTCCTGCGATGGAAAAGTTAACTTGTGTTGTAATAAACATTCCAAACAGTGTGCTCTTAAAAACGTATTATGTATAAAAAAGTATTTAGAGGAATAACTAAAGGTGTATATGTATCTGTTTATTAGTTTTAAGATATAAAAATAAAACATTTTTAAATGACAATAATGCGTTTATTTTATAATAACCCTATACTATTTACAGTTATGTTTATTCCTATTCTAAATATAAAAACACAAAACTATATACTATTCTACCACAAACAATATAGTCACCCTCTTACGTACCTTTATTATCCCCCATACTAAAACTTACAAATACTTAATACAAATATTTTCAATCACTATATTCTATTAACGATTTAGATATTTTCCTAACTAATGATTCAGTTTCATCCACTATAGGGTCCACCACCTCTTTAACTATGTACTGCGCACTTATAATCACATTTTCAGTTTCATTGTCATTGTCGCTGCCTAGCGAGTTATTACACAGGTCAATTACTGATATTTTGATCAGTTTAATGCCTCGCCGCTGGTGTCTGCTCATCACGAAAGACTGAGTGGAGTTGGGTTTGTTCACGGTGTCTTTACGACGTGGTTTCGTCTTTTTTTCTTTCGCCATTCGATTGGCGTTTTCACGATCGCATCGTAGCATCTCATTGAATTCTTCGTAAGGATCTTGAGCATACTGACTAAAAACGATGTCTGATCCCGATCGCTGAAACAATATTATAACAAGTCGTTAAATATTTACATTGCATAAAACATCAACATTTGTATGAAAATATAAAATAATTACTTACCGAAGTCATGTTGAATATAATGTGCAGGTACAAGTACTTCAAGCGAACTATATTTAGTAAATGATTAAATAAAATGAATTTATTATGCAGTGCAATAAGTATCGAATGCAATATCTTCTAACCTTTATGTAATAAATACATATTGGTGCACAAGACAATCAATCGTAATGTAAACACAGTAAAAAGCAATTTACAGTGGTTAGTTTCAAATGATTGTATTTTTGTTTATGTTCTTAAGCTACCGAAAGTTGTTAACTAAGCATTACATGTATCCGAGTGATGAAATACATATACGCTCATATTACAGCGGCATAAACATTGTTAGTAATAATATTCCTGCTACATGTCGCAACTTGATTTTTACCCGACTGCGGTGAAGCAAAAAAAGAAGGGTTATTGTATTCATGATCAACAAAAAATGTAAAGCTGAATAAATAAAACAATTATGGTTTCTCACAATATCACATTTATTTCTATTATGATAATATCATTTTATTCTTACACAATAAAACTAAAATAACTTATAAAATAACTTACGACATTCACATAAATACACTTTCAACTAACTCTAATTTAAATATAATCTGGTTTACGTGGTAAAATCTTATTCATTAATACATTTCTTTTAAAATAGCAGAGTGACCCCATGCACGCGTTGAAATGTTATCTGAAGATAATACTCGTTTATCATCATTTCCAGAGAGTGCAATTTTATTTACACTTTGCGTGAATATCTCGTGCTTAATTGATTTGAACAATATATTTTTCCTTCGAATGACTCCTTTATTATACAAAACATTCTCATAATCGTTAATTGTTAAATCACGTACTACACTAGATTGTATCCCTTTCGCTTTCTTAATTACATAATCAGGAGTTTTAATAGAATACAATTTTGACCTTAAACCAACGAATTCTGTGATGATTTTTCCTCCCATCTCATCTTTGAATAATCCAGGGATTTTTTTATTAATTTGAGGTATTTTAAATTCGTTATCGATACAGTAATTACTAGTGTCAAAATAATCTAAAAGCTTAAAATTCAAATCTTGATAAAAGTTTGATGTAAATATCTCATACACTAAGGAATCTGTATCCGTATAACATAACTTTACTTTATTTTTATAAAAGGGTTTGATGATATTGTAATGAAAATTATACATATGCGATTTAGATAATTCTAAAACGGTAAAGCCAATATAAATAGGTTTGTCTAAAATTATTTGATCAGGTTTCATTTGTATCGCTACTAAATTTTCTGAGAAAACTGAAGCACTATGAAAATAAGGATTGCTAATTAGTTTTTCAGCGGTGTGACACTTTTTAGTAACATTATTAGAATCATTCCAAGTATTAACTAAATGAACATTCACTCTATTCTCTGTGTTTTCCAGTGTTTTCCCAAACACGCTGTTATTTAAAAGCTTGAAAAAATCTTGTTCGAATACATTATTTGCCTTTTGTCGTAGTTGTGTGTTTAATTCAATATACTCTTTCAAGTATGCACTTTGCCTAAATGTAATAACTTTATGAATCTTACGTAATATTAATCCATGTTCCAAACACTTTTTTAAGTGAACATAATGAATTACATAGTTATACTTATTATAAAGGTTGGAAATAAGTTTTTTCGTTTTACCACCCGGTGGAATGCATTTTTCAGGACAAAATGGTAAATCATTATGCAAAGTATGTAAGGATTCCGGGTACAACAGATCTACTTCTAATATGAAACCCCATTCTGCTTCATCCTTTATAGTGTTAATATTATTATGTAATTGCACTATTTCTGTTGCATTCAAAAATCTAAAATCCGAGTGGGGTAAATATTGACACATACTAAAACCATAAAGGTTATTGCAATCCAAATAAACTATAAAGCACGGTGGTTTTGTTGAATCATAAGAAGACATATACTTATGATTAGCTTTAGCATAACGGTGTGAGCACACACATAACCCTCCTCTTATACCATTTTGAATCATTCGCACAATAGCCAGATCATCTATGAGTTCTAATCGAACCCCAGTTTTTAAAAGCATTGCGTCAAAAGATAAACTCGGTGCGGTAATATAAAATGCGGGATCGAGCTTATAATGTAACTTGCAAGTTTTCCGGAACTTTTGAAATATATCGGTAAGTAGAAGTACATCTGTTTTTAAGTATAAGTCAGTATATTCACCTAAATTTTTTATGTTAAATGCATTCCACACTAACTTAGCGTGTTCATAGTCCTCCGAGGAAATACTTTCATTGGTTAAAGAATTAAAAAAGAAACGCTGTGATGGCAAGACAGTTTCCTCATAGCATTTCCAGTCCCTGATGTAATCATAAGGATATACACCTTTTCGTGTAAGCAATCGAAAGTGATCATAACTTGGAAAATGGTAACGCATATTTTTAAAATCTTCAATAGCCATATTTTTTGCAAGTTTGACTAAACTAGTACCTAAAAAATGAAATGAATCTAAAAATCTAACATGAACGTATTCACTATCGTTGATTAATATGAATTTGGAAAACGACATGTATTTTTCTTTACTTTTTGGAATTATGGTTAACTTGCCTGGAATTTCCCCTAATTTTTTAATGAATAAATGACAGTCGTAACCTGATAAATTGTGAAAAAAAATTGGTACAAATACAGGTACTTTATACTGTAAATTACAATGTTTATGTGCGGCGCCACGATAACGACCTGTGATATGACAATGATCTCTAACTTTGTTATTCCACAAGGGAAGATCACATATGTGGCACTGCCATGCTTGAATGTAATCGATCTCATCTTTTTGTGAAAATTTAATCCTAACATTTTCGGTTAATATCTTATGAATCCTCTTAACGTCTTCAGTAAGAAAATCAATGAATTTTGAAACACAGTCAATACCACGATACGATTTAAATTCATTAAAATTATCATCCATCGAAGAAACAATGTTATATGCAAATGCAGTAGGAACGTGTCGTTGTAAGCGGAGCGTATTCGCGGTGTCATGTTCATGGTTACAAATCTGTTCAAGTAATGTTTCAAAATCAGCATATATAGCAAATGGAACATTTTGTTTTCTTTGATAGTTTGTAAATTGTATAACCGACCCCTTATTTGGTAAAACAGTTACGACTCCTCCACATTGGTGTTTATTAATTTTTTCTTGATCAGGAAAAAACAATAAACAGGTTTCACAAAAATACAACTTACTGTGGTGTTTTGTGATTTGACTTTTTACAAGACGAGGTAAATCTTTTATGAGACAATAATGAGATGAATTATCATTTTCTATATACAGCAAATGAATAATTTTGGCCCCTTCGATTAACTTCGTTGGTCTATACAGTGGCCCTGTTATAGTTTTACCATTTCTTAGACCATAAACGTAAATTTGTATCATGGGATTGTGTCTTTCAAAAATATTGATGTCTGAAAAAGAGATTGGAAAAGCAATGCCATCAATGTTTAAGACGTCGCGAAAATGTGGATAAGAAGTTACTCTCTCCGAATGATGCGTAGCAGGGTATAGGGCAGCAACAATGCACCATAAAAAACAATAATCATCATTGTTTTGAATATTCAAACAAGCTTTTTTGCTCTTTATGAATTTAGGTAAATCTAAAAATTTTGATCCGCTAAGTGGTTGATATTTATTAATGTTAATTTCTAAATGGGAATTATGTAAAAATGACCATCCACTATCTCTTTCTTGAAATTCCTCAATTTTTTTTAAAAGCTGAACTGAAAAGTTTTGATACAACAAATCAAAATTGTAATTACAATGAACAATTATGTTTTTTGTTGCAAAAGATTTTAGTTCTTGAACATCATTTTTGTACATCAAAAAAATACCGTAATAATCAAAGTTAACCTTGACCGATGTATGTTTTTGAAGTGAATTGTCTATTAAAGAATTTACTTCTTTTTTGATACTATTTAAAAAAGATTCTGGATAGTCATTAATATTATTTTCGCACGCTTTAATACGATAACTTACAATACGTCCTTTAAAACAAGTATCTATAATTTCAATTTTGTCATCGAGGGGTACAATGCTATTATTTTTATGTTTATTAGTACGTAAATGCGTAAACCAAGTGCGAGAATTAACATCAATTTTGCATACCGAACAGAAAGGCATTTTTTATCAAAAAACAAATTGAAACTTACAAAAATATAAAGTAATCGTTACTTACAAGGTATATAGGTACTAATTTTAAAAGCTAAAACTTAACTACTGGATCTGTTGCCTGCTGCGATTAGACTTTGTTTTATTTTCATCACATTCACCACAGTAACAGCTCTGTTCTGCTTCTGAAAAAAACATGAAACTTTGATTAGAATACGTACAGAAAATGTAATTCTTACTTACGCTCGCGGTTACAAGAACCTTTTTATCTCCTTACTTTAGAAAACTATACATAAGATCATTATCTTAAAAAATACCTGATTATAATATTATTACTTGAGTAAATTTAAACCTCTAAAACCGAATGATAATGACCATTACCTTTTAATAGGATAATCTCAGATGATCGTTGTAGATATTTCTAAATCATAAATTTCACAATCTTCTTTACTGTGCGACGATCACTGTTTCCGTGAAGGCATCAACGTAATTTATATCGTTTGAGATTGCTGAAAAATAAAATACACATGTGCTTAAGTATCAGTAGGAAACGGTCATGAAATAATAGTTAAATAGTTATGGACTTACCTTACAATGTTGAGAATAGAGTTTTTCGATTTACACGTACATTATAATATTTATTAATTTAAGTTTAGTTTAGTAAGTAAACTACGAATAAAAATTATTTATTATTACATAGGTCCACCATACTGCAGTAATTGCGAAATTATGAATGTAACTAAGTTTCAAATTGCATGTATTGTTGATTCAAATATTTTATGTAGGGTTGTCACTCATTGAATATTAGTAATAATATTATCATTACAGAAATAACAAGATGTCTTATTTGTTCAAACGAATAAAGAGTGAATTACTAAAGTTCACTACTAATACAAATTAAAGTTATCTATTGGTGGTGTATTATAATCATTCTTTTGTTTGGTTAAATATTAAAACATTCTCACTTTAATAAAAAATCCTAGAGTAGGTATCATGTTTTCAAGTATTTTTTTTTTTTTACTTTAAAAAACCTATCAGACTATTTATTTTAATCCAATTTTATATCTATAAAAATGATAGCCCTTATGAATTATGCTAAATTAGCAACAAGTATAAAATCGTACGATGTAACTTGATCACGTAAAGCAATATATGAAGTCATTACTGACAAACAAATTAATCCCTTAGTCGGTACTTTTTGCGTTTACACGAATATAATACGAACCCGAGAAATGGTAGCGTCGCTTAGTATGTTTGCTTTGATTACTAACATTTTAAATTATCCAAGGAATCACATCACATTTGCTTATAAGCAAAGGCATGTTTGTTAGCGATCATTAGTTTACTTTCTAGTGCTGATATAATATTTGGTACAATACCATACCCCAGCTACTGGTTTTCAGCTAAAATCTAGATAGTAAACCGTGCATCAACACAACAGTTTCAATTCGGAGTATCTTTTGTGTAAATAAACTATACTCGTACATCACCGCTGCTCAATGTGCTAGAATTCACACCAGTTAAAATGTAAGTATTGACTTTATTACTTGATTAATTTATATCTAGATTGTCGAGTGTTTAATGTGGTCGAGCCTTCGAATACAATGTACACAAACATTTTATTTCATATAAAATTATTATGTTACTGATATTACGTTCAATAAATAATTATAACAAATTGATTTGTTAAACTTTCAGGTCTGACTGCGAGAGTGACATCATTTCCTTCAACAATGACCGCAAAACAGAAACCTCTCAAAAACGGACAACATCTACAGGCAAACGCAAGGCTACTCTAACTACAAAATCCGCTACTATAAGGTAACGAATACGATATTTTAACTTTTGTGTATCCCAAAATCTTAACAAAACAATGTACCTAAATTCAAACGTGTTCCTAAAATAATTGTTAGTAAACGTGTACTTTGTAACATTATTATTTACTCCTTGCTCCAGCAAAAAAAATAAGCTTGATATATTCGGGCTCCGACATGAACGAGACGATGAATGTGATGGTACATCGACGCCTGTGTTGTCCACGTTCTTCGTTACAAGAATAGCAAACGGTAGCGAACGCCGGACCGCAAACACCTCCGGCGAGTACTACATTGACCTCAAGGTGTATCAAACAAATGACGCTCGTGAAACAGACTCTCAAGAGCTATGGAGGAAAGCGCTACTTCGAATAAAATTTCAGACTGAGGGTGACACCAGCCAGTGGCGTAAACTCCAAGCGTTCGTGCAGTCCGCAGATGAACTGTTTGTGAAGCCTCCAATGTTTAGTTCTTTCTAGTCTTAATACATAAACTCAATGAATTGTTATATTTTTAATACAATTGAATATATAAATCTTAATACCTTTTGTTTGTTTTTTATTATTTGCTTTGCGATAAAAAAGCATACTGCGTACACCAATCTATATCACAAACGATTATATCAGTTGTGAGCGCGCAATAACAAACACATTACAAATTAATACAATCATTGTCTGTTGGTTCCTATCGTTATTGCGATGAAAAAGCATATTGCGTACATGAATCTGTATCACAGACGGTGGTATCAGTTGTAAGCGCGCAATACAAGAGTGGGACAGAATGCCCAAGACCTAATTACCAGAAATATTATTGGGCATTCTGTCCCACGTCGCGAATGCGCAAGCATGAGCGAACAAGTGACGGTAACGTGTTTAAATATCGATATACGACCCAATCTGATCGATGACAAAAATGCATCGCATATCTATAGCTAAAACCGAGTTTCATTGTTAGGTTCTCATTAGCGTTAATATCATTGATCGAGTCGACCGTTTATGATTGGGCATTCTGGACCACCGCGATGGCGAACTTGTTTCGCCGAGCGAAAAGTGGTCCAGAATGCCCAATCATATACTACTAAGAGTTTTCCAAACCAGTCGTAAACATCATCGTTGAATCACAGGTTTCTTATTTTAAAACCTGTAATATGTCTGTGCTAGTATTTATTGTGAAATATAATAATCCAGCCTATAAACGTCCCACTGCTGGGCACAGGCCTCTTCCCATATAGAGAAGGCACGAAAATTGATCACCACGCTTGCTCTCTGCGGAATGCGATTTCAAATCCCAAATTTTGGAATCCAGGTTTCCTCACGATGTTTTCCTTCACCGTTTGTCAGAAGTGTCTTAGAATAATTAAGAAAGTACATATAACTTTGAAAAGTTACATTGGTACTTGCCTGGGTTCGAACCTGCAACCTTGTGCATACAAATCCGTTCATTGAACCGCTAGGCCACCACGACACTATTTTTATTATTGTGAAATGCAATGGGTTAATTCCTTCGGCGATTCTACTGAAACGACCTATGTGGTGATTCACCCAATATAATTCTCGTCAAATTTTTTAATTATAATGTAACTGCTCTAACTGACATTGCTTTTTATGCAAAGACTTGAATTTGAATTTGATAACTAAGCCTTTCTTCTCAAACAAACCCAGTCCCATCTGGTGTTTTACAAAACGAATCAATCTTATCCACTCTAGAACAAGCTCAAGAACAGTTTGTGTATGTAATCGCATTCAAATCCGGGCTTCGTGCGATAAATAGCTAGCACTAAATAAATACGATTGAGATGAAGCGAATGTATGCGTTTGTATGTAGATTCGTATTTGTTTCATCAATCACAGGTCTGTCGCTTATAGTGGGTAGCGTATAGACGGAGATTCACTTCTGTAGTAAGAATGTATGTAAGATCGAGACAATATTGTCTTACTTAAAAATACAGGTAGCCTATATAGGCTACCTGTATTTTTAATTGATTTCAAAAAGAGGTGTATCTTAATTCGTATGTTTTTTTATGTAGTTACATCTTCACTTCGCCAATTGTGGACCGACCTCTTATCATCAATAGGGTTTATATAACACATATAAATGACGACCTCCGTGGTCGAGTGGCGTACGCACCGGTTTTCAAGGTGTCGCCAGCTCTGAGGTCCCGGGTTCGATCCCCGGACGGGTCAATGTAGAAAACCACTTTTCTACATTGTCCCGGGTCTGGGTGTTTGTGGTACCTTCGTTGTTTCTGAATTCCATAACACAAGGTGCTTTAGCAACTTACTTTGGGTTCAGAGCAATGTATGTGATGTTGTCCGCATTTTTTTTTTTTTTTTTTTTTTATTATATAAACTTCATCTAAATCAGATCTAGTTTCTTTCAACTCAAGTGGATTTTTAATTTCCATTTATGTGCAATCAATTATCTATTCAAGCTCTGGTCTAATTAATTTACCTATAATGAGCATTTGTTAAGAAAACTGATAATATTATATCTAGAACTATTATAAAGTACAAAGTAAACGAATAAAGCAAAAAACTTGAAGTAAAAATATACGGGTGTACGTGAACACGTGCATGTACTTAGTGATTTATCGCACAGAAATATGTTTCATTAAAATCGTGTTCAAATATAGCAATTGTGTTTGAAATGAAAATTCGTTTCGTGCAAAGAATGTAGAAGTATATTTTTATTTTAAAACCTATCCATTGACAACTTTAAATATTGATAAAAATATACATGATAAATCTAATTTTATTGTATGAACAAAATAGGTATTAAGGATAATTGATGCTGTGGGTTATCTCTAGGTGAAATATTCAGCTAATTTCTTATTTCTTCTAACCTAAAATGTTGAAAATCAAGCAAAAGAAATTCTTTATTACGGCCCGTCGTGAACAAAAGAACCGTGGGCACTAATTTTCTCATCTTTGAAATATAAAATGATGTACTCTAGGACGGTCTAATGATGAAAACCACTTTAGTTACCTCAATACTCAACGTAAAAGAAAACGGATACGAAATATAATTTCGGCCTTTGTTTTCAAATTAAACACTTCTACCGCTTTTAATACAGAAATGTTCTTCATATTTCTGTTAGGTACAAATTACGTAGTTGACGGGCCTGTTGGTCTAGTGGTTAGTGACCCTGACTGCTATACCGGAGGTCGTGGGTTCGATTCCCACTCAGGACAAATCTTTGTGTGATGAGCACGATCAGTTGTTCTATGTCTGGGTGTAATTTATCTATAATATGTATGTATTTAGAAATATATAAGTATGTTTATCAGTTGTCTGGTTACCATAACACAAGCTCTGCTTAGCTTGGGATCAGATAACCGAGTGTGAGTTGTCCCGGAATATTATTATATTATATTACTAGCTGTGCCTTTTTTTTTTTTTTTTTTTTTTGCGGGGTGAAAATCTAATGAGTTCGACCCACGTCGAGGGCGCGACGTGGGGATATGTCGGACTTGCACCGACCAAAAACACCCCGGTCCCCTTCTCGCCTTTGCTGGAGCCGCGGGATCGCTAAGCATTCTCAGCGCAGCAAATATTACTAGCTGTGCCTGCGACTTCGTTCGCGTGGATGACGAAATTTATCAATGAGTTTTTAACCGCAAAATTAAGTTTGTTTTCCGGTATAAAAACTACCCAGTGTGGTGCCCAGGATAATAAAGAATAATTATACCAAGTTTCATCGTAATCGAACCGGTAGTTTTTGCGTGATACCTGAACAAACAGACAGACAGACAGACAAAAATTTTTTTTTCACACTTTTGGGTTCGTTGTCGGTCTAGTAACACCCCCCGCCATTTATTTTTTTGATATTTTCAATGTACAGAATTTTCACTTCTACAGATTTATTATAAGTATAGTATAGATTACCATCTCGACACTGAGTATTGTAGGTATTTAGCTGCTAAGATTAATTTACACTGGTCTATAATAAAACCTAAAAGGAAATATTTCTTAAAATAGGATTCTTTTTTCTTAATTTTATCAAGTACTTACGGAATTAAATATCTCTTGTGAGAACCTAGACTCAAAACTAGAGCAGCACTTAGCAATTGCGCTAATGAAATTGTCGACAAGTAATTTAACAAATAGAATTATAGACTTATCTAATATTAGCTTTAGGGATTAAACTGAAATTATCTAATGTAAAATAATCATATAATTATGAATAAGTAGTTAAAGCCCTGTCTTATTCTTTTCGTGGATAATATTCATGAATGCTATGTAGATAATACTCTTCCATTTCAAATAATTATCCTCTTGTTAAACAATAAAGAAACTGAATATTTTAGTTAATCTTCATTGTGACCTAAAATCTTCAGACCTATTTTAATTTCTCGTTCCTATTTCTGTACGTAGGTATTTATTATTATTATTACTTATTGTTTCAGTCATGACTGTAACTGTATGAAACTGATTAAAAGAAACTATTTTTGTGTATAAAATGCCCAATTTTTATGTATGGTAACTTGATTTTCTCAATCCTTGCTGCCGAAATTAAATATATTACATAGTTAGAAAGAATAATAGTTACTTAAAGGATTTTGTACTACCGATTTAAGTACATCAATTCTCAGTCATCTAAGAAGCAAAAACAAAAGCAGCCCTTAATACATAAAGAAACAATATACCTTCTTAACCAATCTAAACTATTGCGTCTAATATGTTCAATCACAGCCGTATTAGCCGTCTCTAGTGACGCGACCTGCCCCTAATTAAGCAAGATTTAACGGGGATGTAATGGCTAGTAACGTGTAAGCTGTCCCTGTACAATTAGGTCACCCCTCACGTTGAGAACGTCCCTAAGGTATTACGGAGCTATCATATTTGGTCGTGTTTAGCTGGCAAATTAGCTTGTAATGAATGACTGCAACGGTCTATTATAGAGTCGTAAAGTGATTACATCTACATAATAGTTCAGGAAAAATTAAAAGTGGTTGACAATTAAAATGTAGGTTGTGTAATTTTTATTTTATGCTTAGCAAACATGATACTGAAACATGTTGAGTATTAAATAAATAATTAATGAAACAACGAATACCAGCCATATCAGTAATAATTGATAACAAAATTTTCCACTTAATAAAATTAAATAAATGAACCGTGTTTTTGGAACGCCTCATTACTTTAACATTTTAAAAAGTGCTTTACATGCTCATCAATTTACCGACACTAAAAAAAAATGTGAAAAGAGTCACGTAACATTTAGTAAAGTAGATGTTTAGTTTTACCGAAGCCAAAACAAAATCCCAGTGAGTCTATTCGTTCGTGCTTTGCCGGTATGAAAATAGTCGCCGTTTAAAAATAGCACAGAGGATTGTGTCAGAGTGAACTCTTTCTGTTTCGGAACTAATACTGGACGCTGTGTTGAGCTGCGGTTTAGATGTGTTTTTTAGGTTAAAAGTAGGCTAGGCCGACTAATGTAGAGGAAAACAAAAAAATAAACTAAGTTTAGACTTAGTACAGTACATAATATGTGATGTGAAAAAGAAATAATAGGTTAAAAAAAATTGTTTGATCAATGTAGGTCTTTGCATATTTTCCAAATGATTGAAGTCTTTCATTTAATACCTCAGTTTTTCCTAGCATTAACTAAATTAATAAGGGTATGGTTTAAAAACCTATATTTATGTTTAAAAGCGCTTAATTAAATGACGTGTTATTTTTAGATATTTTATGAGACTTTTATTAGTTCAGTCAATACTGTATAGTTTTGTAAAAAAGTAACCTAACTTATTACATGGTAACAACCAAATTCTCATATCTGCAAAAATTGTCTAACGAGACCATATTCAATCATACAAAAGTACGAACGCATGTATTTTATTAAAATTGATGACAAACTTGAAACATTTTAATGAGAGCTACACAAGTACACATTAATAATACATGGTTATGTTACAGCGCGATAGCAGCGTCATCTGTCGACTGGGATATAAATTACAGCCGAGATGCGGATGACGGGTTGACAATGCTAAAATATATTCGTTGTTGAGCCATTTTTTATTCTATGCTCTTAATTTTAAAGTTTTAAATTCGTTGAGATAAGTTTTAAATTTTCTAGATATTAGATGCCTTTTGTTACAGTAGACAAATTTTAATTCAAAGCTGACGATATGTATAAGTAAGTTAAGTACGGTTATGTAAGAGGTAAGGTTTATTTGAAAATATAAACTTCTAATAAAATAGTTGCTATCAATTTCAGCAGTCATGATTTACTACCAATCCGCTGAAGATATACTGCTGAAACTTATAATTTTTCTATCTGAGTTTTCCTATTAGAGATTTTGTTCTACTTTACCGATTCCAAGAAAGGTCATATGCTACTCTTGGCCGCGGTAAACGAGGCCCATAAGAGCGGAGTCGCAGACAAAAGCTAGTATCTCCTAAATTGTCAGAATGATTAATATATTACACGCTCTCTTTGACGAAAGATAATGCTTAATTAGACAATAACTTAATCCTATTATGAATTATGTCCTATGTACATATGTAACTGATCCGATTAGGGTGTATGAGGAGTATGAGGACGGTCGACCACATGTCAGTCACAATAACGAAATAGGAAAGTCAACCTTCTAACATTAATATAAGAGCTACTTAGTGTAACAAAATGTTTCCACTTATGTACAACAAATAATATTCTGTTAATGAAAAAATAATCTCATTACTTAGGAATAACTTATAGGTACTTTGTTTCTCCATATTATTTTATGTTTATTAATTGTTAATACACATATTAGTTAAAATTATGTAAAGAACAAAATGACTATGTATGTGTACTTTACATGATATTAACTAAAAAAATTGTCTAACATTTTCTCCACAACAACATTTACATTTTATTCAGAGTCGAATAACAAAAAAAAGGAGAGAAATCAAAGAGTTCGCAACACAAAGGTTGTATAGCAGATAATAAAGGACAAATACAGCCCATTCCCCCGGGCAGGCCTCAATGAAATAGATATACTATGATCAAATGGAAACATCGATTGCGATTGGATACATAAAAACAAGTCATCGGTGATGATATAGCTGTAATACTCTTCTGTACTGTATTAGGTTATTAAATAGACCTTCTATTTCTATATAATACTAGTGATGTGAGTTTTCTTGTTTTATCTCTATTTTTGTTTTTTGAAGTGGGAAACTGCTCTGGTCTTTTTCGAAAAGCTACAGGTATTGTGTAATTTTCAGTCTATTGTAATATGCTGATATAGTCTAGTTGTTTATTTTTTAATAAGAAGATTTTGACATGCAGGGACAGTCAAGATTTTATACTTATGTAATTAAATGTAATGCAGCTGTAAGGCTGCTGAACACGAACTGCTCGAGCAGTTAATGTTCAAAGCACATGAACAGCTGTCGCACGACACATGCGCCACATGACCGCTTGCTTTTTGTTGTGACGACCCCTCGAAGCAGTCTAACTTCTTCATACAGTCCGTCTGCGCTCAGACGTGTAAGTGTATACTGTTGCTTATACAATTATTTAGGTCAAATGCCTCGTACGCCTTCCAAAGACGTTCAAACAAAATTCGATTTAGTATCGTGTTCGAAACTAACTAGGTTTGTCGTTGAGAGGCATGGCAAGAGAAAATTATCATAGTATTGTATGTACTCGAAGTGGTACAATATATTGGAGTAAAATCAGTGACGTCATCGAAAGAAAAAGCTAGCTCGAATATTTCTAGATTTATTGTGAGACTTCAAAACAGTTTTACGACTTTGTTTTCTGTCAAACTTGACAAATGTTATGATCTTTATTTAGGAAAGAATTAGATATCTGATACTTATTTAATACAATAAAATCTACTTAAACTTGTTACCATAAGCAGCGGATTATGGTAAAACGTTTTATGGACGGAACTTCGATTGCTTATGAATAAAACGATTGATTGCATAGTGTATAAATAAATGTACTAAACGACCACTAACTTTACAATAAATCAAATAAAATATAAAAATATTGTATATAAGTATAGGTAACATACAAACCTTACATTTTTTTTTATTTGCGGGGTAATCTCAAAAGGCACTAGGGACTTATGGGAATCATAAGATCAGGGACTGCGGGATTTTTACATACAAACCCTACCTACTATAAAAGGTAAATACATAGCAATTTTTTTTTGCCCAAATATTGTGAATAAGTTCTATAAGGTACAATGTAACCTGAAGAGTAGTAGGACTATCTAGAATATACTATCTGGCTATTGGTAATGTCATTTACAATACTATGTTCCACAGCCAATTCCAAGTCCCCTGGGAAAAGTACGACGGAATCCACTACCCGGTACTCTATTCCGTACACCTACAATTGGCTTGAAAGTATATTTACCTATTATATGTAGATTGTGGTAAAAGAGTTTCGAAAGAGTCGATAAAGTTTGAATCCCTAGGAAGTAGAACAAGCTTGGAGCGATAGTCAAGTTTGAATGCGATTATGCGATTGGCGTTGGATTAACTCGGCTTTATGTTCAGATTTGCGGATGATATAACGTGTTTGTGTGTTTACAGATATGTTAGAAGGTATTTAAATGGTTAGCTTTACGTCTACCGGAGATAAGAAGATATTGAGAAGATAATCTTTTTCCTACTTTTAAGAGCGGTTCGTGTTTCGCCGGTTCTTTATTTTC
Source organism: Autographa pulchrina (assembly GCA_905475315.1). NCBI lineage: Eukaryota > Metazoa > Arthropoda > Insecta > Lepidoptera > Noctuidae > Autographa > Autographa pulchrina. The sequence goes on along the minus strand of FR997771.1, from coordinate 10,262,337 downwards.
ACTTTTTTATTCGAATTTTAAGATTTTTTTCGGTTTAACTGTAGTCATATCCCAAATAAACCCATTAAATCTAAAATACGAATAACCAAGGACATTTTCTTAAAATGAAAAGTTATTGAAAAAAATATACCAATATTTCAATACCATAAATCATTTTTGTCAATACCTACGTACAGATTTCCAATGAGGCGTTTAATAACGGCTTATGAAAACTGAGCGCGATCCTGGCGACCGATGTAATGAACCCGAGGGAAGGGATAATGTAAACATGGATCCAACATCGATGTCGATGTTATTCAAGCAAGATGAACCGACAATCACATACCTATATTTTCTTCATAATATGTTAAATACAAATCTTAAAATTTCCTTGCGATTTCCTATTATCTTTTTTGTGTGTTAATTTATTCTGGATTTGTCAAATGTTGCAATCATTTGCAGTACCACTAAATGACAGAACTAATAAAAAAAACATAATTAAATCAAATAATTAACACTTGTCAGAATCAACTGTGATTAGACAGATATCTTATAGTAATATACACAAAAGCTACAAATTCACTGAAAAAAGTCAAGGTACAAAAAAATTTGGAGCTAAAACTAGGTCATTTAGCTCAGTACCTACCTAATATCACAAACTATTAGGTAGGTACTGAAAAATTCGCAAATCATTAGGTGAACAGTCAGTAACAAAATCAAACATCCATTAGAATACCACATTGAAAGGAAGAGATGGTGAGGCAATTTAAGATTTCATTTTGTTCAGACGAGACATGTTTCCGACTTACTGAGCAAAACGTTTCCAACCACATGCAACACGGCTGCGTTATTTATTCACCGCTTTGTACTGCACTATCTTTTAGGAAATATTAGTGTAACTACACCTACACCTAGGTAGAGTCTTTCGGTGGTCGCTTTGTACCAGTGGAAATATATGACATGAATTGCTCTTTGAAATACTTTATAACAGTGTGGCATATATTATACCACTAAACCTGCATGCACCACTATATTACAATATTGGGGTGTATCTTGGCCAAAAACGCATACTAGTTTATGGTTCAAATAGCACAAATTCAACTATGAATTGATTCAAATGAAGTCCTGCATTGTAAGCTTCTTTGCTCTTTTTAATTTTTTCGCAACTTTGTAATAAAAAATAACTTCAAAACATAATGTATATTCATATATATAAATATACTTAATTTTAATATTTGGGAGTTAGTCGATTAAATGGTAAGATAATGTAAATGAGGCTAAGATTAATACTGTACTACAAACCGAAACCAGGCTTTCCCAGAATTAATAAAATTAATTAATTTCGCTAAAAGTCACGTTTTCCATCATAATTCCGAAGCTCGCTAACTTAGCGTAATTATTCCATTACAAATAAATGCTATATTTCTTCTAACCGTACAGTAATTTAATATTCTAAATCTTTACCTAATTAGCTCAAGAAGTAAAAATTACAAAAAGAAGTACTTGCTTTTACAGTAGGTACTTATTTTCATTAACAATTGAATAGTTAAATCTAATATAACAACAAACACTTACAACTATACTAAAATTAAAACATATATAAATAAATAAAACTAACAGGCGTCAAAAAAACATCGTCACGGCGTCACACAACTGGAACTGGCAGCATCGCCACCATTGCAACAAACCAGCCCTTTGTTCACGAGTAGAGTCGACCACAGCAGGTACTTAAGTATAGTATACTTATATTACCAATCAAATACAGGTAGGTATAACAGTCACCACTTATAAAAATAAGTAAAGAATAAAGATACATATAGGCTTGAGCGTGTAAAATAATATTAATAAGATGTAACCTGAAACTAGAAAAATGCAAAGATCTCTTTTTGCAAACACATCTTATCAAATCAAAGTCTATTAGTCAGCTGGAACATCAAAAACTAGACTGAAAGAGTAGTAAATACTTATTGATACTCAACTAGGTAAAAAAGGTCAATAAATACCTAATATCAATAGCAGGTTATTAAGGCTCTGAAAATGCAGAACCGTAGAAACTGTAATAAACGCGAAATGATCCCTAAAATCAGTTCCCTTCTTCTATACAAACGTGAAATTAATTCAGGGATGAAAGTGGTAATATTGGTAAATTACCATTCTCTTTGTTCGAATGATAGTGATTTGCGAACTACGAAAAATAACAAAAGAAACTCTATAAACTTTTTCCGCTTTGACTCTACCTTTACTAGCGCCATCTACTAACAAGTAGGTGAAACTATTTGGTACGTTGTATGCCGAATCGAAACCTTGGGTTCCTTGCCCGCTTTTCACAAAATGGTACAACGTAGAGTATTGCTTCCTAGTTCCCAGAATATCGCTTCGAAAAGTTTCAGGAAAATTCCGCTAGATGGCAGTTGCTAGGTCTTAATATTTCCGCAGTAAAATTGGAGTCGTATCAAAATCTATTTATATCTTATAATTTTATTACATGTCCAATGTCCAGTCTTTTACCAGAGTGTGTATTTTTTCTTAAGCTCGGTAACGCCACCTTTCACTGTAATCACGAACTTTTACCGCAATTCAGAGAAGTATATAAAGCGTTTCACTCGTGCAAGATATGGACAGGTGGCGTAAAATTATGTTTGAATGTGAAGAAAAAGTAGCAAAAAATATCTAACAGATGTCTATTTAATTCTGTCTTGAAATTTTACCTGGATCAGTACATCTAGTGTCATACAAGTTTATTCAATCTAAAAAAAAAATTCTTTCCATGACAATGATTATAGCTATTCTATAATACTACAGCCATGCCATGCTTTGGGATCGAACTCACGAAACACGGAAGAATGTGTTACTCAAGTTATCTCAAATACTGAACATGGAATAAATATCAACTGTAACTTTTCTAAATCTAAATTATAAATCGTCGTAAATCTCAAAACAACATATTAATAACGTGTCTTCCAATGTAACGAGCATAATTACTAACCAATGTAGTTATTACATATATTATGCAAACTTTGTACTCTTTCTGATAAAAATAAACTTTGTTTAATTTTAACTGTTTTTCTTTTGTTTCTCTCTTGAATTGACTTCTTACGGAGCAGAATGTCAACAGGTTTCTAAGATGAATGACTCAACGGAGCGTCGAACGCAGTATAATGTAATCGGGCAGTGTCAAGTGGTTGAGGAAGTACATTCTAGCATTCTGCACATTTTTCTTTTACTTTTTTCTCTTTTTCTTTTCTCAATTATAGCCTTTAAGTTTTTTATTTCCTAGCTATCTTACATGACTAAACATGAAATAACATTTGAATTGGGTACAGCTTAAAACATCAACTACGCATTCGATTTCAGCGATTTGACCAGCATATAATTGCGCATTGTGATATGCATACAAAATTTATTATATTAAAATCTTTATTGGCCTGTGCCCAGCAGTGGGACGTTTATAGGCTGGATTATTATTATTATCTTATATATAAAATTCTCGTGTCACAATGTTAGTTACCATACTCCTCCGAAACGGCTTGACTGATTTTTATGAAATTTTATATGCATATTCAGTAGGTCTGAGAATCGGCTACTATCTATTTTTCATACCCCTAAGTGGTAGTAGGCAGGTGCTAGGTAGAAAAAATTGCATTGCAACGCATGCCGGGTACAGCTAGTTATTATTTAAAATCTTTAATTATATATATCTATACCTAAAACAAATAATCGATTAATTGTGAAATATTTAAGTTTTTGATCTTAACATTACACTTGGTACAGGAGTGAGCTATCATGGTGCAGGGCGATGAAGGGGGGTTGCCCGAGTGGGGGTATGACGTCACACTCCTATACTGCGTGAACAGAGTAACGCCACTCTCTATCCGGGTCACCTATTTTGGGATATTGCACTAACGTCATACAGGATTCTATGAAAAAGGAACCTTTAAAAGGTAGCATAGGATCGATCTTTTTAATGAAGAATATTAAGATTAAATTTTTCGAGTCTCATTTTTAAAACTACTTTGTTCTACAATGATGCTAAACAGCTGTTTGAACTTTGGCGCGAAAGGTGCAGATTTGATCGTCACTCCGAATATCATTTTGTTAAATTTGATATTCACTTACATCTTATCTCGATGTTCGTGTCAAATGTTAATAAGTTGATAATTTAATACATAAAAAAATTACATCATTAAAAAACAGCATCTGATGAAATTTAATTTTAGTTTATTTTCAATGTACAGTACATGAAAAGAAAATATATTGCTTTGTGCACTACATAGATTCAGGTTACAAAGGTCTCTGCACTTCCATAAAATGCTACGCCTCCGGTACTTTGCATCAAAAGCGATGTAATTTTGCAGATCTATCCTATTACGTAGCTACGTCAAAGCTGATAAAGTGGACTGAAATATTTTTAGACATTTTTTTATAAATATATTTGTGTAAGACTAGTGAAAACAAAAACTTTTTTTCTTCTGAGTATATCCTCATTTAGCCCTAGAAAGGCAAAGGGGTCCTACCGGCTACAGGCTACAACCATCAGAGTGCTACTCGCATTCCATATCGGAGACCATACGGGAAAGCGATACAAACTCCCGCGATCAGTGAAGATGTAGCCTAGTTTAACGTACGAGGTGCCTCTACGCCGTAGCACGCTGTAGCAAGTTTCAAACTCTCGTATTATTTGTGCTGCCATGAGAAGTTAAATAATATCTAAGACTCTCGAGATAAATACAGAGTAGTAGTATTCATCTCTTCTTTTGCAAATGAATGATAAAAAGATATAATAAGGATTTGCCTTGTCATCTGCATTGAATACATAACTTTACCGTACATTTCGTTACCGTACATTTGACTGCATCAAAATTTATTAAAAAAATTGATTGCAAAAAAGTCGTGGTGGCCTAGCGGTTCAATGAACGGATTTGTATGCACAAGGTTGCAAGTTCGAACCCAGGCAAGTACCAATGTGGCTTTTTCAAAGTTATATGTACTTTCTTAATTATTCTAAGACACTTCTGACAACCGGTGAAGGAAAACATCGTGAGGAAACCTTGATTCCAAAATTTGGTATCTGAAATCGCCAATCCGCAGAGAGCAAGCGTGGTGATCAATGCTCGTGCCTTCTCTATATGGGAAGAGGCCTGTGCCCAGCAGTGGGACGTTTATAGGCTGGATTATTAATTTGACTGCATTGATTGAGCTTCCGTACGTTCATCTTCAACGTTACCACAATTACAAGTCAGTGGCGCGTTTACATTTTATATAAGATATTTGCACTCAATGTTAAGTATGATTACCTACAAACTTTATTACTCCGTAGTTTACCAGTAGTTTATGTAACAAATTATTTTACTTAATGACGTTAAATAATTAACAATTGTTACTCTGTGTAATTAACTAAAATATTGTTACCTATCAAGTGCATTCTGTGACGAGTATTATTCGATGTTGAAATATAAAATACCTGTATGCCTATTTTGAAACTTGGGAAAATAATTTAGAAGTATATATTTTCTTTATACCACTCTTAATTATGTTATTAACGACTATGTGGATGCGCACAACTTTATAGAAAAATGCAGGGAGTCTAATTTTAGATATTCAGCAGTGTAGTTCAGATCAAATAAGTAGTATATTTTCCAAATTACATTCAATATTAATTTCAAAAACGTATAGGCAGAGGTGTGTTTCCGCAAACGGTAATCTTTCCAAGGTATGACCGCGTTTAACCTTGCAAACCTATCGATTTACACGGTAGCCATTTTGCAACGAACGTAGCAATTTTCCCCAGGTAAAATGTACTTTTTATTTTTCACTTTAATTACAGTAATAAAAATTCGTTTTCAATTAAATGTAAAGAACTTTACCTATTAATTATCACGAGATCAGATTGGCAAGTAGATATTTAATGATCGAAATTTCTCAATTCGTTTGATAGATTATGGTTATCAATACTCAATTACATTAGCTGCAGAATTAAAATATATTTGTACTTTCTTAATTTAATACATAATTGGTTACACGTAAATGTAAAAAAGAACCGACTTAAATGAAAATGATATGAGACCTCGTGAGCTTTACCCTATCAATGACAAAAAGATTTTTGAATACCAAATTCCAAAATATACAGACGAATTGAAAACCTTCTCCATTTGAAGTCGGTTAAAATAAAAAAACTGGCCAAGTGCGAGTCGGACTCGCGCACGAAGGGTTCCGTACCACCGTCGTATGAGAGCCCCCCTTAAATATTCATTTTATGTGGTTTTTAGTATTTGTTGTTATAGCGGCAACGGAAATACATCATTTGTGAAAATTTCAGCTTTCTAGCTATCACGGTTTATGAGATACAGCCTGGAGACAGACAGACTGACAGACAGACAGACAGCGGAGTCTTAGTAATAGGGTCCCGTTTTACCCTTTGGGTACGGAACCCTAAAAACAGTGTTAATGTTGTTGACACACCCAGAAGCTATGCACCTAGCCTCCGTTGGTAATCGAATTCGCTAGTCTTTACGCAGAAGGTCAGATGTCAAGCCACGGCGCCAATTGGGTCATCAAATACGTCACTGCCGTGTTCCAGTTAAGGACAAACGTTTTTGTAGCTTTATTTAAAGCCTTCCTGGGAAGAGTTTGTGCCAAATTTTGAACAGGCATTTCGACAAATTTGTCATTTCGAGGTAGGTAAATATGAATCCAAATAACATTGTCACAAATTAATCAGCCTTGTAGGACTTAATATAATGGCACGATCTGTAAGTTTTGTACTCAACAGCTCCTAGTCAGCCCTATTTTTGAAGAGTATGGCCGTGTATACAATCCATACTTGCGTATGCGCAATATAATAATAATAATAATATTTCAGGACACACGGTTATCTGATCCCAGGCTAAGCAGAGCTTGTGTTATGGTAACCAGACAACTGATAAATATACTTACATATTTCTTAATACATACATATGAGAGATATAGATAAATTACACCCAGACACAGTACAAATGATCGTGCTCATCACACGAACATTTGTCCTGGGTGGGAATCGAACCCACGACCTCCGGTATAGCAGTCAGGGCCACTAACCACTAGACCAACAGGCTCACTTAATACTCTTAGTATGAGTCGGTCACAAAATAAATACCTAAATAGAATTTTAACTTAGAATCTGCTAAAAGCTGCTTAACTAATAATTAAAAGCTATTTATAAACTTTTAAACTATCGCGCTGCATGTTTATAGTAATATAATTCACGGGAATAAGCTATTTAAACTAGAAATAAAATATAATTTCCTGTATAAATTACAGGCTGACGTCGTCAAGGTCTACCTCAACGTTATTTACATCTCCCTCTGACATTTCCGCTCACCATAATATTGTTACAAAAAACCTTCAATGTAAATCTCCGGCTACAGCAAATATGCAGCGACTGAATTTAATGACATACTCTTTTAAGAACCATGTAAAAATATTTCACACTAGTAATTTTGTTTTCTTTCGTATCTGATTTTCTGTGTAAAGATACAATTTTGACAAGAAATTTTCAATTAAGTATTGGCTGGTGTAGTACAAATTAGGTTAAATTAGCCTATCTCTACTTCGTCTAAAAGATATGTGTAAAACTGTTTTCTTTTTAAAATTAATTCTTTCAAGCGCCTTAACTGATACTAAGCTGCTTATAGACAGGCCTAAAACATACCTACCTAATAAAAAATTGTCAGACTAACACTAACCCTTATGCAATTAACTTCTCAGCTAGGTTATTTACTAAAGCAAAATACTTTCAGGGTTTTCATATTTAAATTGTCGACAACACTTACTTTTGTCTTAAAAAAAACCATATTTACATATCAACCAATAGTAAACATAACATCTGATAAGCTAAATTGACACAATTTTACTTTAAATTTAGTTTATATAAGGTCGGAATCCCATTAATGAAGCTTCCCGTCAAGTCGTCCGTGACGCAAACTTAATTAGTATGGATTGAGCTGCACTGACCGAGATATTTATAAAACTCCAAACGCCTGCCCCGAGTCTAAACATAGAATCGGTGATCAAACTAAGCTATTTGCGTGACCGAGTGAAGGGTGGGTAAATAATATGATGAAAGAATAGTATAAATAATATAATAATCCAGCCTTTAAACGTCCCACTGCTGGGCACAGGCTTCTTCTCATATAGAGAAGGCACGAGCATTGATCACCACGCTTGCTCTCTGCAGATAGGCGATTTCAGATCCCAATTTTTCGAATCCAGGTTTCCTCACGATGTTTTCCTTCACCGTTTGTCAGAAGTGTCTTAGAATAATTAAGAAAGTTAACTTTGAAAAAGTCACATTTGTACTTGCCCGGATTCGAACCTGCAACCTTGTGCATACAAATCCATTCATTGAACCGCTAGGCCACCTCGACATTAGAATATAGTATAGCTTACGTTAATTAATGGTTTGAAAGAACTGACGTTGTAACACAATACTTTTAATGTAATTCTGTCTTCCTTAACTAGAAAACTGTTTTCCAGCAATAAATACAAAGGTATTGCTGGCCAACATGTTTCTGGATAAAACTATTTTAAAACCAAATTTATTTTCAAAGAAATATAAATTAAGCTTAAAGTAGGTACCAAAGGGCAGTCCAAACTAAAAATTGCCATTATCTAGTGAGGGCTACATATCGTGCCAAACTTCTGCCTACAATATTTCGTGTCGTAGCAACAAGCTTGTAACTCTTCAATGAAAATCAAAACATATTAAAGGTAATGTGTTTATTTCACGTTATCCTCGATGTAATAGTGATCACACCACTGCCTCCCAAACCTCATCTCGTGAAGGATTTTCATAATAATTAGTGGCAGCTAAATTCTCGATTAAGCTGATCCCCCCCCCTGCTCCCCTCACCCCCGCCTCGGCCGAACCTGTTTCAGAATGAAACTGACCTAATTCTCAGCTGCAGTCCCCCTCCGCACCGACTGACGTCATACCACACCTTCATATACAACAAGAATATATAACAAATTCCCCAGCAAGCAATAACAACAGCAATGGACTTTTATACAGAGGTCAAAATTGCATGGCAGGTCTATGGTGTGTTACAGCGTTTCGTTGCTATGCGGAATGGTATGGAGTCAAAAACTGGGTCATCCCGGGTTGCAAGGCTCTATTCATGAATCGAAGCACGCAGGGTGACGCGCACTCGTTCATTCTTGCTGGGACTTGTTAATCGAACATGGTTCCACCTGCGCCGACTGACGCATGAATGGTCTATATTGGGATATAAATAGAATTTTTCGAAAAATACAACAAATATATCTAAAAACAATAGTTTATTAGAGTATTAACACTAAGTAAGGTTTTAGTAGAGGAAAGACAATGGAGAAAATAATAGTAGCAACTTAATGAAAGGCCTTGTGTTTATGGTTAAAAGCCACTTTCATATACATATATTATATCCAATAAAAATCATTCAGTTAATCGCGCTAAGCTAATTTGCTATAGTTACCAACTAGTAGTTCCAACGAATATTCAGGGTATATAAAAACCTTTCTTACGTAGACTAGAGTCTAGTAAATAGACTAATTCACACAACCTTCGACGCTACCATTGTTCCATTATCAAAAATATCTATGAGTCAAACCCAACAAACTAATATGGGCCACATAATACCGAGAAGCTTCAACTTAAACCGAAAACACCTAACACCATTATCAGACTAAAATACAGGTCGTACAAATAGTACACTACACCACACATGGATGTTACCACTATGTTGATGACCGACTCTATTTCAAAGTACTAAGGTCGATTTTTGTATTAAATGTTTGTGTTATTGTGTGGTCTTTTGTACGGGCCCATGCTTTGAGCTAGGAAGGCTGTGTCCTTGCTGCCTGTGACGCACGTACTCGCCTTGAAGCTCAATGGACTCCCCTGGACTATGATAGAAGCTTGTATGATACAATGTTTGTTTATTCATGTAATTTTGGTCTCTTGGTACAGGGGCTGGTCCTTTTTTTAAGTGTTTAATCTAAAATTGTATCTGAAAAGTAAGAGAGGGAACGTTCTTTATTGACTTTTAATATTGTAATAATATAAATTATAGATTTTGATTTAATGTTTGATAAATAGGTCAATCATAAATAAATTGTAAGTAGGGAATTAAAAAAGAATCACATTTTTAAATGACATTAACAATAATTCTATTAATTAGCATGCGATTTAAACATAATGTAATTAGTAACGTTAAATTGGTGTACAATCGAACTCATTTATTATAGATAATGCAATCACTGCCGTAAGTTTTTATAATAAAGCTCCATTGGGCCTGAAAGTATAAAAAAAATATATATAGAAAGTACTAAAATTAGGTGTTTGCGTATAAATCAGGATACACGCCCCATGACACAGATACGGTGGAAAGGTCACAGAAATAAGTAGCGTCAGATGGAAACAGAGGTTGACTTAGGTTATGGTGTGGTCTAGTTTTTTTTAAAGTACTGATTATGATTGATGAATACCACCTTTATGATTGCTTTCGTGTTGTTTTTGTTTATGTGTCATAAATAGATGCCGTTGTTTGTATGGACACGAATTCGATTAGCTGGTCCTTTGAGCTTTTTGTAGATTCTGATCGTATTTATTGAATACTTATTGGTCTACATTTTCTCGTCTTTTTATTGATCTTCTAATTAGTATTAAGTTTTGTAATTAAACACATGTACATGAAAATTCGTTACATCATTTTTAACTTGAATGTATAAATGTAAGCCTTGACACATGTCATTCTTTTTAAATCGACTTCAATTGTTACTGCCAATCAAATTAAAAATTTTGATCGGAGAACATGCATTGTACTTATTTCATCAACTAGTTGCAAAACATAAGCTTGTTCTACTAATAAACAAAAAATATCTCATATTATTGCACCTTGCCTGTGTTAAGTATATACAACCTTCTTGCACTTCTCGTATTTTATCTCTTCTTTTGCACTTAGGTCGACGAATACCTTTACCAACGCTATCTCATTTTAAACGTATAGTTTTCATAAGATGTTATCTGCTTCGAATATAATTTTATAAACCTAAGTCTTAGTGCAATACTCTAAGACTAGTTTGTTAATTTTCTGCCTGCAAGTTTAAATATTTCTATTCTGATATATGGGTCATATCTCTATCTTAAAAGGGTAGTACATCTCAAAACTCAATTCAAACGAATAAGTCAAAAGTTCTTTATAATCCTTTCCAAGAATTACCCTACATATACAATTACAAAGACAATCTTCATAAAAAAAAACAATAAGATAAAAAGTCAGAGTGCAGCAAAAAGCTAAATTGCCTTTTAACCTTAAACATAATCGCATCCTTAACAATGTACAACATCCCAGGGCCATCATAGTTCCAATCTATTTTAGGTTCCCTAGTTGCCTAGTTGCCCGAGTTTCCTCCTAAATGTCAAACGGGTAGAGTCGATACACTTCCACTTGTTGCACCGTGACCGGGTCAGCGGGGGCGCGGGGGCTGCGGGGGCGCGGACGCGGGGGCGCACGGGCGCGCGGGGCGTAGGGGACCAGCCCCCAGCATCGGTCAACGACCCACCGGACGCACCCTGTCGCATCCAACCTATTTTAAGAACAGACCTGTATGGGCAAAGTTCGAAGGTCAAATTATACCGCTGTGTGATTATGTGGGATTTTATTTTGACACTTTTTCTTATTACTGATTAGGGATAACAAATCAGAATATAAGTATATTTTATCTTTTCTTTTTTTAATATTATTTTACACTAGTTTTTCTATTATAAAGTCATATTATACATTGACACCTATTTAAAAAAGACCAGACAAGTAAGCAAAGCATTTCCTTTTGCTTTTCAATGTTGCATTTATTTTTTAATTTTACCGTTTAGTACGGGAATGCAAGAGCTTGGTGCACCTTGATTAAAGGCATTCATTTAAGTCAGTTTCTTTTATAAAATTGGTCACTGTTTAAAGATTGCACATAAATATAAACCAAACATTACAGTAAAACTGTTACGAGTTACATTGACGTACCACAAAGTTCGTAAACATAATTCGTAACTGTTTACAGATTTATCTAAACCCCTATATGAAGGTTTAAGTAAATCAGTGAGTCGAAAGTTATTAATAACCTGCAAGTTATTATTAAATCTATTTCAGATGCTGGATTGCATAATGGAGGCTGGTGTTCGGTGACGTCAGGAAGGCAGGAGAGGCGCGCCGCGGGCGCGGTAGCGGGCGCCCATTCATGGGCCTTCGCGCACGCACACACCCACAACACACCCATACACCCACAAACCCACATCATTGTGATTTTCGTTATGACGTCACCCGCTCCCGACCAATCACAGCTCGGATCCATTCAAGCCTAACTCCTGAAGGGAATTTCGTGGAGCGGGATGGAGGCAGCAGTCGACGAACGAACGCCGCGTAGGCGGTAGCTGTACACGCCGTAGCTCTCGCGAACACTTGTCGAAGAAAAATTATGTTTTAAAAAAGTTATCAACAATTTTGTTAAAAGATTTTACTTAAAGTATTTAAACCCGTTTCCTAAATAATGTTCATATTGGCATGATAAAACAATCAAGGATCAACAGTCTGAAGCCTTCATTTGGTAAGTAATTGAAATAAAGAAAATTACAGGAATGGAAAAGAGGAAGCTTCAAGTTATCGTAGCTTAATGTTGAGAGCACGTGTTAGGCTACGATAGTCTACGATACGATGCTACGCCGCCTACGCGCTGTCTGGCTCGTAGCTTTGTAGACTCGCCCACGCTTTGGAACTTCCTCTCAGCTGAAACGTGCCTAAATTTGGTTCTGAACGAAATCACAGATTTTCTGAGTTACTCAGAATTTTTTTTTTTCTTTTTTTTTTGAAACTAGACTGAAACCAGTTAAAATCATGCTACAAATTAAAATGAATAATACACCTACACCCAAAAATCTTATTTTGACACAAATTTTAATGTAAAGCATAATTATAACGTTCTTTGTCCGTAACGGGTAGAGTTACATCCCAGTACCAAGGGTCTTAGGGCCCTCAAGGTCGGCCCATGGTAAATCAGGTCGTCCTTGAGAACAACGACATCACGATAAGCTACCTTCACTGCAATTATGGTATACATAAAGTTATATTGAACAAATAGTCGGAAACATAAAGAACTAATAAAATAAGTAAAATTGCATCCAACCAAGATTCGTACGACATTTTAGGAATGTAAAAGTCAGTATGGTCGTAATAAAAAAAAACATGATATAAAACAGGTGATTATGTTCTACCTGTTGTTGCTTAAATCTTGATATTTAGAACCGTAATTTAATCGTCTTATGATCACGAATCTGTGGTCAAAACTACGCAAAAATCCTCAATTATTCATTAATTCGTGACAGAACTTCTCACAAACATTTCCTAAGTTCAAGTAAATTACACAAGAGACGTAAACTGCAGCTTTTTTTGCCACCATATAGCCTGAAAAATCTTAATGGTAGATTTGTAAGTCCTACCCTGAATATGTATATATCAACTGCATCCTACCTACTACCTATATCAGTAGATAATTCTCTCATATAGAGTTTAGAACATTCAATAAGTCTATGTCTAAATCTTGTGTTAAATTTGCGCCAGACTCCATCAAACTGCATTTTACTTCTGAACTCAATTTATTCCCAAAGAAAAAATCTTCCTGTGTCGAGTTCAGATAACTACACAAAAAGCGCATCTCACAGTAAAACCTTAACATTTTCTTAATAATTGCAAATGTCAAAGGTCATTTTTTGTCCTATATTCACAAACCAACCGCTCCCCTACCTGCTATTTCTTTGTAAACATTCTCCAATCCAAAGAGGTAATATGTTGTTATTACATTACAACATCTTAACAGGAGCTCGATCTCAACTAAGCTTATAAGCCAACAAAGACGAACCTACTCTTTGTCAACAATTAAAACTTACAATATCTAAACGTGGCGAGTATGTGTTTGCAACCTCTATTACATAAAATATGTATTTAGCAAGGCAGCTCCTAAATTGGTTGTTAGATACTGTAGGTGTAGTTATCTTATTCCTCTTGCCATAAGAACGCTTGCTGCTCTTAAAATGCATAATAATATACACATAGTAAGTGGAAACAGACAAAATATGAAGGGGGTACATTCAAACTAAAGACTCTTTGGAAGGATTACAGACTATATTTTCGTAAACCCTTTTGATGTAAGCAAAAAACCGTAAAGACATTTAAGAGAAAATGTACTTCCTCGTAATGCACTTACTCGTACTCTCATAGTATAAGGAACTTGTAGGGTACGTTTCTTTGAATGCAGGAAGTAAATTTCAACTTTATGTTATGCTCTTAGTACTTTGCTGTAATTTGTCGCAAGGTAGGTGTATGGAGGAAATATGCACAATTGACAGATGTTTCAAAAATAATACATGGTAAATGAAAAGAAGAGTTCTAGTCAATTCTGATTAAATACCAATCTAATGTCTCACAATTGTGACTTGCCATTCTTTGCTGTAAACTGTAACAAAAAGTTGTGGATTAATTGTTGTTGTTGTAGTAGGTAAAATTGTTTTTAATAGTAGTAATTTTACATGATACATTGTTTCATTAAGCGTTGTTATTGCTAATACTGACTGACTAAATAATAATAATTAGTTTGTTTGTCCTCATCTTAGTAAGTCTTTATCAAGTACTCACGTTATTTGTTCGACTGCTCTAGCTGCATCCAGCAATTCGTATTCGTGTTTCTATATAATCTTTCTATGTTTGGTTACTACACTTTACAATTAGGTATATCTGGATACCTGTTCCATGAACGTGAAACTAATGTACATTGCAAAGATCTGCTTGCTTTTATGTAGATATTTATGAGCCCTGTTGGTTTATTACGAGGTAGAGATAAGTTTCTTTTGGAACGTGGTCTAGTAAGAAGTGAAGATTGACCATCAGCTGGAACAATAATTATCATAGTTCTATTAGGTTCAATTGTATTATATTTGTTAACTTAGGGGCTTCATATATTAAGGTTGTAGGATTGGTATGATGTAGAGGATATCTAAGGCTATTTTATAGTACGACTACGCCTCGTCGTGCTTTCGTGCTAACCATATGTTACAAAAATCGTAGTTTTCTGCTTAAGGTTTTTTGTATTTTTTGTCGGTTAGTGACAACTGCAGACGAACTGCAGAGGCCACATAGGAACAATACCCATAAAGCTGTACAAGCAATTCGTGCGGGGGGCTCGGGACCGTGTCAGTGGGGGAGGGGGGGCAGGGGGCTCGCTTTGACGTCAGAGCAACCTCGTGACGTCATGGGGCACTGCCACACCCGCGTTTGACGTCACCAGCTGCTTTTAGAACTATATAAACTTCATTTTCTACATAATTTAGCCGAAATTAATACATAACGTAAATTAAGCCCATCTGATAATATTACATAAAAATAAATAAAAAATAACTTAGAAATTAGCTAAAAAGAAATTAAAATAACAGAAAAACATTTTCAAATTTAAATATAGCAATTATTAAAACCATTACAGAAATCAAAATATCTTACTTTGATGCACCAGCACCAAAAGTTTTCAGACTCTCAGTTCCCTGTAAAATTCAATGAACGAGCTTGCCGACGTCACTGGCGCTGCAGATCCTATCTTCGTCCTTGTTACTCGTACCGCCTGGCGACTGTGCGAGCGAGATAGGTGTTCCAGTGACCCAATTTCCCGACCTCGCTCGAGGGATCGGCTTCTATTTTTAATCTGAAGGTCGATTTATTTATAGAGTTGGGTGTGTGGCAGGTGGCTGTGAGCGCGTGCCGAACGCGGTAATGCTGGCATTCTGTTCACGTTTACCTATTAGTATTGATGATTATGTAAGATTTTTATCAATATCTGATAATTAATATAGATAGATAGGTACTTGTTTGATGTGATATTTAGTTGGCTGTCACTCTTTAGCAGTGGATGCTCTTACATAAAAATCAAAGAATAATTCATAATTTTCTATCAAAAGATTTAACTGCACTTAAAAACAATTATTATGTCATCCAGCAAAATTAAAATTCCCATGCATTTTAAATTTAAACAGATTTATTTTTCCTATTAATAATGGTATATTTATTTTTCTAAGGGTTTTAAGATAAATTAAGTAAGTAAATACAAAACAATTTACTATAGAGCTGTTTTTGTTATTTATCAAGGTCGCATCCTAACAGAATAGGACTCAAGGACAAAGACAATACCGTCCTTTATCATCTGTTGTTTATGGAATAACTAATTCTAGATCAATATGAAAAAAAAAATGTTGTGAAATGTGAATCGTTTACAACAATATAATCTATTAACTACCCTACCCGTACTAAGGGCTGCATCGGTCACCGGTTTCCGATACAGAGTATCGGAATGATTTGGTAGTCAACACGTTTAAATATATATAACAAAAATGGTTGAAATTAAATAACTTACTTGTAAAACAATGCGATAGCGATTTAATATTTATTCCGATGTCTAACATTGACAGCATTTGCAAAAATATGGTAATGAAAATTTTCCATTCAACATAAACATCAACGAAAGGTTTTTACTAAACAATTGCAAAGTTCATACAGTACCTCAACTGAATACATGTATTCTATTTTAAAATTAATTTTAGCACGTATGTTAGTCACGCAAGTTAACAAGTATAATAGCAACAGGACACAATTTCAAAATATTAGTGCAAGTAATCTGAAACTTTACTTAATACATTTTCATATCACTTACTGAATTATTTCATACAATGTATCTACATGATACACATACAATGTAATCAATGTTTTTACAGGAAGCCTAATTCTGTTTTTAAAACTCATCCAAGTGTATTTATACAGTGAATTAAGAAATACTTAAAAAACTTTATGTCAAGTTACCTATCTATATATTATTACTACTGTCTCACGTTTTGCGGCCTACAATTAGCGTTAATAGACCCATATGCCAGAGCCTTAATACTCTATACAATTTTACATATAATAATAATATTCCGGGACAAATCACACACGGTTATCTGATCCCAAGCTAAGCAGAGCTTGTGTTATGGTAACCAGGCAACTGATAAACATACTTATATATTTCTAAATACATACATATTATAGATAAATTACACCCAGACAACCAGAACAAATGATCGTGCTCATCACACAAACATTTGTCCTGGGTGGGAATCGAACCCACGACTTCCGGTATAGCAGTCAGGGTCACTAACCACTAGACCAACAGGCCCGTCAAATACATACATTATATAATTATGTCACCAGTGCTCTTCTTCTGCCTAGCCTTTTCTCAAGCTGTGTTGGGGCAGCTTTCAGTCTTACAGGATTCAGCCGAATGCTATATTTCCTACTGCGATTGAGCATTTCAACTGAACTATTTATTTATTGACTCGTCTATCAGCCCTAAAATTACACATTCTCGTTTTAGAAACTAAATTGAACAAATGAGTCGATGTCATTCATTGATTGCTTTGATAAGCGAGTGGAGGCAATGTGGTTATTTCTGAATCGTTTTAGTTTACTTATAGTTGGGACATTTTTAGAACCATGCACGCATTGATATTTTATGTTTCTTTGCTTCTGTTTAATCATTAATTAGGAAGTGATTACTACGAACAGTGGCAACAGGATTTTTTGAATAAAAATATTAAACTTATAAGTATTTTAACTATTGCATTAAGATTTAAAAAAATATATATTATTCAAATTATAATCTCCTAAACGATGCCCACTCTCAAACTTGGTGCTCAATCAATCACAAAAGTTACGAATTGGAGTTAGGAAAGAGCTGGAAGACAGCATTGTTAGTGTTGTTAGAACAACACCAAGAATGCGAACGAGTCCAGATCATGGTGTGATCCTGAACTGGGAAACGTGACGTTGGCAAAAAGTCTGCCAGGTTAAAATGGGATAGGGTGGGTAACATCAGTCGTACGCTTAGTGACCGCTGGGCGAAGTTTTATACACAATAGGAGCCTCCAGACAGACAGACAATACAAAGGTGGCGAAAGACTTAGACGCATACGAGGTCAGGTTATAAGGAAGGACTCAGAGAGCCGTTAACCTACCCAAAAGTGAGAGAGTATAGTACAGATGAAAAAACGTAAATTCTCTATCTACAGCAAAAACTCCAATATTAAACTATTTTTAGAACAATACCAGATTTTTTTCTTTTTGGTACCCGTAACTTACCCAATAAACAAACGTTAAATTCAAAATTAAATAAAATTATTTATTAAAAAGCACGCAACCGATCTCTCCCCGGACTATCCACAGTATGGCAGTCTGTCGCACACTCATTACGGCTGACTGGCGAGTGCCGAGTATCGGGTGACAGGAAATAACTTCCGCGGCGGGGCTTCGGGATCCGGTGTCTAATGTGTACCTGCATTTTTTATTATTAGATCACGTATAGGTAATGCACCTGATTGAATAGATAAAGATTATTCAAGTGTAGTTAGTTGAATCGTGGTATCTTCGTCGTCTCTGATGGCATAAGTTTAGCTACTTATTTTGGGTTCATTGGAACAATGTATTTTATATCTAGATTAATATCTTATATAAAAAAAAACTATTTTTTTTTAATTAAGTACATAATTTGGGAAGTATTTGTGATAAGTCATCTTTAAATATATTTTTTTAAAGCTGTGCATGCACGTATCATATTTGCAACCAAAAGTACTGGTAAATAAAACAAACATCTGATTGTTTCCGCAAGTGTACAATATTCCAAGTAACTTGTAATGCTTGTACTACACCAGCGCAAATCTGAAAGGGCGCAGGTAAAGGTCCTTGACATTTCATTTGCTTTCGCTCCATACTACTAACGCCATCTAGTCGTAAAAGCTGGTACTATCTACTTAGGTACCTTTGTTAGGTGGACAAAGGAACGAGCGTGCCCCTACTTAATAGTACGGCTTCTAAAAGTTTTCTCTATTACTAAGCTATCATTAGCGGTAAATGATGAGGTAAAGACATAGAAATTACATATTTTTAAGTAAATAAGTTCATTTAAAAATACTCAGATTTCTCGTTAAAGCAGATTTTGTGTTTCTGCGACGTAAGACAATAATTACTCTTCTGTAAGCCAGTAAAATCTTTATTCATATCAACCTAGTTTTTATTTACTCATAATAATACCATGTAGGTACATCTACGATTTCCCATAGTCAATGCAGAGTCATTAAAACATGACGCTTCTAATTATTTTACAGAGAAAAATAATGAGCCACACCATTACCTATTCTTCTTATACGACGTGTTCTTAATTTGAAAATCTTTTTCCGACTTAATACGGCCTGAAATCTTTTGAATTTAAATTTTTTATAATTAAATACTGCGATTTTTATAGAGGATGGTATATATTTATTGGGATGCACTATACGCATATTATTGCTAAAGTAATATTTGTTGCATAGTGCTATTAAAACATATTTAATGTGTCGAATAATAAGAGGTTTATGTTTTTATCTATTTTTCACACCCCGTTAACATCCGTATTATTATGATACATGACATTATTTTGTTTTCTTGTGTGAATGAGTAACTAATATTAGAAATTAAGAACGTGGGTGAAGAAACAAGAACAAAAAGTTCTTAATATCTCACATAAAGGCAGGAAATCAGATCACTAACACCTACCTCTTCAGTTTTGTATCTATACGAAAGATTATTATTGTTATGATGGATTCGGATCTGTGTCTCGGAACTAACTCGAAAATAAATAAATGTCAATTAGCAATTAATCTTGTCTGTGCATAGATGGGCACTAAATTAACGCAAGTCCTAATAAAATAGGACGTTGTTGTAAATGTTAAAAGTTACTTTTAGAGATATTTTGACGACCTCCGTGGTCGAGTGGCGTACGCACCGGTTTCGAGGTGTCGCTAGCTCTGAGGTCCCGGGTTCTATCCCCGGACGAGTCAATGTAGAAACAAACTTTTCTACATTGTCTCGGGTCTGGGTGTTTGTGGTACCTTCGTTGCTTCTGAATTCCATAACACAAGTGCTTTAGCTACTTACTTTGGGTTCAGAGCAATGTATCATGTGATGTTGTCCGCATTTATTATTATATTAAAATATAATTTAACATAGAAAACAATAAGTGTTTTTTTATAAATCTTTGCTCTCACTGGCGAGCGAACAGGCTAATAAATTAAATATAAAAGCACACAAGTATTTTTTTTTTTCGGTAGAGATCTTTGCAGTTAGCCTGAGCGCAGGCTTTGACTGCTTCACCGGACTTAAGCACACAAGTAATTTAAAAGTTTTCATATGGGATCCGTCGGCCAACTTTTGCCACCGATGCCCAATAAAATAGCTTTATATAAAATACCCATATTTATTTGGTTTTTCCTTATAAACAACATTTTTTCATAGCAACATAGCTACCTAATACGTTCCAGGCTGGAATAGGGCTCCAGGTTTAAATCTTGGCGGTTACCTCATAATCCTGTTACGAGGGAGGCGCCGACCTCCTTTGCGGGGCTTCCGGCCGGCCTCGCCAGCTTACGAGATAATGTCATATCAATGTATTTATTTTCTATAGTTATTTGTTAAGCTGGACTAGGTATTTTTAAGTACCTTCACGCACCTACTTTTTAATTAACCATATTTTTTATTTACTAAACATGTTTTTACTTACTATGGAAGGTTAAGAATTATAACCGTGTATTATTTTTTCATAAATTAACTCCAGTCTCAACTCACGCATTATACAACTCAAGCATTATTTAATTTGTAAAAATTAGGTATGTACCTATCCACACAAAAGTCAGTTTTTGTAGCACAACGTTTCCAAATCCAACAAAGAAGCGCTATAGTGTCAAAAATTTAAACAATAAGCGTACAAAAATACCTATTTAATATTTTTTAACATAATGGCTTTACTTAATAAATATATTGTAACAAATTTGCCCAACTTTTCTAAAACTCTACCTTTTAAACAACTTCTCAGAAGAAAAATAAAATATGCCTGTGATAAATATATTGCCCACACAGTATTATATTTATAAACACCTACATCAATTAGGTTGATAATGCGACTATCTGTGACAAAACCTCGTGAAGACAATACAGCCTTATACTGTGGTCTAAATTAAAAGCGTGAACGAAACGCAGCATTCATTACATTTCGTTGACAAGTATAATTACAAGGGACTTCAAAAACATTTTTATTTTATATCATCTATTTTCTTTTGAATAATGATTACTAATTTGGCATTTTTTTTTTCACAAGTTTTGTCTCCTACTTTTAACTCTGCCAGACTGTAGCTACAGCAACTAAACTAGTAAAGTAACGTAAGTGCTACAGCGAAATCTTGAGCTTTAGATTTTTTCTATCGGACAAGAAAGCTTTTAAGTTATATTTTATTATAATAAACTTCATATTCCATGTTGTTTTATAATTTAGGAATCGTCTAACTTACGGTTACATACTGGTTGGAAAGTCACGCAACTACAGACTAGTTGGTAAGTTTAAAAAATAAAATAAAAAGCAAAATAACTTTTACTCAACCACATATCCTATTAATTACCTACAAACACTCACTTTGTCTAGGTCTTCTTACCTACGTATTAACTACTTACGTCCAAGTCACCGCTTCTGACATGCGCCAAGCCGACAAGGGGTGGAGACGGCACATAATATAGGCCCGACCACCCGCTTGTCAACTAGTCTGCGCTGTTCATTCGCACCCCGATCTACCCCGTGGACACACGTCGACAGTTCCTTGTTTATTTGAAAAAGTTTTCGAGTTAGATTTTAATTTTTTTGTTTTATCGTTAGTTGTCACAAGTTTTTTTTACGTGTAATGTAAATGTAATTAATTTAAAGTGTTTTTAAGCAAGTGAGTATGGTACCTGAATTGTTTAAAAAGTTTAGTTATCTTGCCGATAAATACAGAAAATTTTAATATAAATTTTTAAACTTACCGTATTTATTACGTGATAATCTACAGACTTGATAAGTTAATAACAATAAGTAATAAATTTTGTTTAGTTTACGAATAATTTTTCGTTATTTTCAGTTTGAATATTTTAAAACACCCTCTTTAAATACGTACAAACTAGGTATAATGTAATTCAAATTAAAATCTAGTAAATACTCATTTTACCTATTATAATATCCTGCTTGTTACGGTTCCACCACCATCTAGACTTCTTCTCATATGGATAATTAAGGGCCAGTAATTACAATGACCAATTAACAAGAAGTTAAAAAAATTGTTAATTTACCGGGCTTATAAATTCAATTACTTTATTCCAATAAATATTGCAACCAATAATGTTATGAAAAAATAAAAATTCTGAAATTAAAAAAATACCTACCTAGCAAGTTTATACTTAAATCATAAAATTCGACGGATATCGTCAACATCGTGTTTTTTTAAACTTAATAACAAGAAAATATAAATTCTGAGTTTATTTTTTTGTCATTTCTAATTTCGAAAAAGGAGCCATTTAAATATTTTTTTTTTAAATGGACGGATCGCGTCGTTTCTTTTTTAAGTTTTCGATAGCCTATGGCACCGGTAATAAGGCATTAGTATCGAATGCTCCGACATGCGTGTATTAAGTTAAGCCGGTAGTACGGCTTCCACCGCGGGGCTTCGGCCACCCGATACCTTAGTCACCCTTCCAACCGAACAGTTGCATAAAATATAACGTCAAGAATTTAAATAGTTAAGTTTATTTTATGATAGTGACTTCGTTGCTAAATAGGTTCTTTATTCAAACGTCGAATTAATTTAAGATTGTTTAATTGTTTATTTTTAAAGAACGTTTTGATTTTGTTTTTTTAACTTTGTCATTAGCAATCATTTCGTTTTTTTAATTTATAAAATCGTTTCAACTGTCATAAGTATTTGTTTTTTTTTATAAAGTTTCAAGCAAAGAGTTTTTACTATTTATATTTGTTTTCTTACATCGTGCTTTTTAGCGTTTTATGTTACAATCACTTAACTATCGACATGGATCGTCTTGGAAGATGTTTATTACCTATCCTACAGTCTTCAATATTTAGTTGTAATGAAGCCCAAAGCAGCTGCTGGCCACTGCACAAGATTAGTTAAATCTATACTCTTGTGCGTGTGACAGCGGCTATTGCGGGCTATTCATTGTCTACGAAGAACAGCTACTTCAAGGAATTGCGAAGATGAAATAGAAATTCTAGTGTTTTACTCAGGATATAGCCATTAAGATTAACCACATTTTCATTGTAAATCTAAGTTAACTTATCTACTTCTATTCATAAATATTATTACTTACATTAGAAACGTATTTTAGTATAAGACTTCGGCAGGAACTTAGGGACTTAGTTAACGTGAAAATGCTCTTGAAACAAAATTAAATATTGTTTTTTGTTTTTATACTTGTTTTTTGAAAGTCAGAGTTTTATGTTAATCTTTGTAGAATTTAACGCAAATAATTTTTTTATGAAACAGTTGTTTGCATGACATTATTTTTTTATGACATTGTGTTATTTCGATGTAAGCAAATTGACGCAAATTATGATTTAATTTTTTTTTTGTATTTAAATAGAAAATGTAGTTTAGTTGCATGTTTACATCTATATTGTTGTTGTAATTCTATTAAATGTTGTAGCTTTACAAAGGCTTTAACTTTTCTCTTTAATTTTAACTATTATAATAATATATGAATGTTGATGTTAAAACTTATTTTTTTTTAATTTGCTTTTTGTTGTTGTGACAAATTGTTTTGCAGTACCCATATCTAAGTCTAGGTAAGCATTTAGAAGCAAAAAAATAGCAGCGTGAACGCCAAAATAGGCGCCCAACGTCGTGCCCAAAATCTGGACCAATATTCAAGTAAGTGGTTTACCATATATCTATCTAATTATTTGTAGCAACTAGAGAGAGGTAGAGAGTGTGCAACTAAAGTCAGTAATTTAACGTTTTAAAAGAGCTAAAGGCCTACTTGAAATAAAAATATTTTGATTTTGTACTTTTACGGTATTCCAATCAAATCATTTTAAGTGTTTCTGTTATTTTATACTCATTAGTACTTTTTTGACAACTGAATCTAGTAACCCATAAATTGTATTGAAAACTATACTAAAGCCAATATGGAAAGAGAATGAAACGTTATTACTAATTACGCAATTATCAACTTTGACGACATGTGTTTAAGTTCATTTTAGAATGACAAATATTACCGAAAAGGGCCTAAAAGTAATTTGAATGTGATGGAAACTGAACTATTAGTCATTGAATTAAGGTTCATAATCCCAAAGCACGTTCATTCTTTCTTTAAAGTGGCTGATATATAGATTATTTGTTATAGACTAAATTATTTTTCGCAATTAATTTGTAGGGTAAAAATAGTACAAAGAGAAAGGTCAACAGTTTATTTAAAATAGGATCAATTTATTTACTGGATTAGTCAGGGATGAGGACTTCAATTAACAATACTTATTATCGTCTTGTTGGTTATAATAATATGATGCATCACGAGGACTAGGATTTGAATCCTAAACGTGATAAAAATATCGCATTTGCAGTTTTACAATGATTGTGCTTTTATTTGTTTTTATTATTGACATATTGATGACAGATTAAATTCTTGAGCCTTTCCCACAAAGTTAATAACGCAGTCGTTTATGATATAGCCTACCGCCAAAACCAATCTGCAATAATTTGATGGAGGTACCTACCAAAGTCATTATGCACTGCCCACAATACACCTACATAGGTACATACATGAATTACGTTGCACTACAAGTCACAATCATATCATATTACCAGCGGAATAACCATGACAAACAAACGACGTCCAGAATTTGATGGCAATTGATACCCTTGTGATGAACATTTCAGTGAATCCATGTCAGAAATTGCAAGCAGACATGGACATAATTGATACCTTTGACGGACTTTGCCTTTGATAGTAATAACGTAAATAGACTACGTAATAACAGGAATATCGTATTTGCACTGTTTTAGGTTTAAGCCACATTTCAGTTGCATGTTCGGTCATATGATGGTCATGTAGACTTATGGTGCATGTGTAAACGTAAGTATATTTATTATTTTTGTTGCAGTCCTCTGAAAAATTCCGTTGATTATGATTTTTAAAGTTTAATTCAAACTTTTGTCTATTACGACAGTTATAGGCAATCAAAGTAAAACAGTGCGCTTTAATTGCTGATACAATTACAAAATTCGGAAATTTTAAAAGGCTTTTTTACGTAGAGACATAGATTTTGCATGTTGTTTTAAAGTTTTTTTTATTGTGTAAAATGAAAGAAAATATAAAGTCGATCATGAATATTATTGAATGTCTTTCCAAGCCCGGCTTTGTATTCGCAAAACCTAAGGTGGAACCTTTTTACATAGACGGAACACTTGGACAAGTCAACGCTCATCACAAAAGGTAATGTTTTATTTTAAGTATTCATAATTATAGATTGGTCAATGTCTTTGTCCAGTGCATGTGTAGGCATGTAATATGATATTTACATTATAACTAAATGTGAAAACTTTACAAAAAGGTAGGTAATCTATCATTATATCCAACACTACAATGTCCTGTAAAACGATTCTGATTAGTTACCACTTGATTATAGGTATTTTATCATATTATAGTACTGTAAAGTGAGTACGGCTTATTGAACTAAGCACTATTTAAAGTAGGCATAAAAAAAAGGAAGAAGAACCTTAGTAACGCATTTTGAAAGTGCTTAAACATGTTTAAAATCAAGGATTTCAACGCTTTATTTTCCACGTAATTTTGGCATACGCGGAAAATTTTGTTTTATGTACTGTATCAATATTCAATGTCAATTAAATTACTCTATTCAGTCATAGACAAAACAGAGCAAATATAAAAACAAACAGCTCAGGCAGACTGGGCTTTAAAAGTTTTATGCAGTATTGCATTTTACCAATCCATCAATTAAAAAAGCTTCTAGGTAAAGCTTGTTTTTCGAATAGCGTAATAGCAATGTCTGTCCGTCTGTCTATTTTAAGCTTTTCCACTATTTTGATAGATTACCTATTCGATTCGTTTTTTGCAGATTTATCATAGCACTTTGTTTATGGACAAAAGCTTATCATTCTGATTTAAATGTAGTTATAGTATAGGAGCTAGCAACGTTTTCGAGAAAGAATTTTAGGTCAGCTGATTTTGTGATATGCCGTCCTTCTTGCTCTTTCGGTTAGAGTCTGGGCTATCTGGCTGGCGGGAGCGGTTGCGTTCATTAGTGCGCATCCAATCCAATACTTTTCATGACTTTCTTATTTTAATTCAAGGTTTAAAAATTGAATTAATGTCTGGCAAATTAATTTTAAGTTTTTCTTATCTTTAAATAACATAATATTAAAATTACAGACATTATAATCATTTAGCCAATCATAGTCCACTGCTGGACATAGACCTCTCCCAATTTGCGCCACAACACCCGGTCCTCCGCCCTCCGCATCCAGTCCCCTCCAGCGACCTTTTTCAGGTCGTCAGTCCACCTGGCGGGGGGGCGTCCTACCTTACGCTTGCCGAGTCGCGGTCTCCATTCTAGGACTCGTCTGCTCCAACGGCTATCGGTCCTTCGACAGACATGGCCAGCCCATTGCCACTTCAGCGAGCTAATTTTACGAGCTATGTCGGTTACCTTGGTTCTTTGTCGGATGACCTCATTACGAATTTTATCCTTCAAAGAGACTCCGAGCATAGCTCGCTCCATAGCCCGCTGCGCGACTTTAAATTTGTGGACTAGTCCAACCGTTAATGTCCACGTTTCGGCACCGTAAGTCATAACAGGTAGGACGCACTGGTTGTAAACTTTCGTCTTCAGGCATTGCGGTATAGGCGAAGAGAAGACTCGACGTAGTTTGCTAAACGCTGCCCAGCCTAACTGAATTCTCCGATCGACTTCCCGCTCGAAGTTGTTTCTACCAAGCTTGATGACCTGCCCTAGGTAGATATACTCTTGAACAACTTCGAGCATCGATCCTTCGACATATATCGGTCTCGGCATGACATGTTCATTGAACATGATCTTGGTTTTATCCAAGTTCATGCCAAGACCGACCCGTCGTGAAGCTCCATTCAGGCCATGCAGCATCTCGCTTAGTTGGTCCAGCGACTCTGCCACTATGACGATGTCATCGGCAAATCTAAGGTGCGAGATGTGCTCACCGTTCACATTTATACCCCGTCCAGTCCAGTCCAGAGTCTTGAAGACATCCTCGAGCGCATTGGTGAACAGCTTTGGGGATATAACATCCCCCTGTCTCACCCCCCGACGCAGCTCGATCGGATTGGTCTTATGGTCATGGAGCTGGACAGTCATTGTGGCGGTGTCATATAAGCATCTCAGCGCCTCGATGTATCGCCAGTCAATACGACATCGTTGCAGAGCATCCAGAACCGCCCAAGTTTCGATGGAGTCGAAGGCTTTCTCGTAGTCCACAAAGGCCAAACACAGCGGCTGATTGTACTCTTCGGTTTTCTGCACAATCTGCCGAACAGTATGGATGTGTTCTACGGTGCTAAAGCCTTTTCGAAACCCGGCTTGTTCTGGTGGCTGGAACTCGTCGAGTCTTCTAGCGAGGCGGTTAGTGACTACTCTCGAGAACAACTTGTAAATGTGGCTCAGGAGTGAGATAGGTCTGTAATTCTTCAGCAAGGTTTTGTCGCCTTTCTTGAAGAACAGAACCACCGCACTCCCGCTCCACGCTTGTGGTGTTAAGCCTTGATGAATGACGGAATTAAAGAGACTCGCTAGCTCTTTCAGGACTGTGGTCCCACCGGCCTTAAGGAGCTCGGTTGTAATTCCGTCATCACCCGGCGCCTTGTTGTTCTTTAGTTGTCTGAGAGCTGCCTCAACCTCGCCCGGGTCGACATCCGGGATGTCCTCGGTGTAATGGCGCGTGAGTGGGGCTCTGTGGTCATCTTCGCCTTGTCTCGATGGTTTAGTCACCCGTGATGCATATAGGTGTCTATAAAAACTCTCAATTTCCTCGAGAATCTCGAACTTAGAGGTGACGGTCCTGCCATCCCCGGTCCTCAGTTTCGCCAGATGGGGTCTACCTAATTGCTGAGCGAAGACTTTGGTGCCTCTATTTCGCTCAATCGCAGCCTCGATATTACGAGTGCTGCAGCGTCGGAGGTCACGTCGCGTCAGTTTCCTGATTTTCAGGTTTAAGGACCGCCTATCTGACGAAGACATCTGGGCGTCCGGCGTTTCTCGTCTTTCCTTCATAAGTTCGAGAGTCTCGGGTGAGAGCTTGGACTCCCTATTACCGCGTTTTCCGGGGAACAACCTTCGAGACACATTCTGTAGCGTTTTGACCACTGTGTCGGTTTTTTCGTCAACATTGTCCGTGGTTTCCAGCAGTGCGAAACGATTTTGGAGTTCCAACTGGAACTTATCGGAACCTAAAGCTATTTGGGGCAGCGTGGGTCGGAGAGTAGGTCTCATCATCCTAACTCTTTCAGCCTTAAGGTTGATATTTAGAGAGCCTCGGACGAGTCTATGATCGCTACCGGTATTAAACCTATTGATCACCGAGACGTCTCTAAATATGTGCCGTTTGTCCGTGATGATGAAATCTATCTATCAGACATTATAAAATACTTAAAAAATTTAATAAAAAAAAAAAAAAATTAGCATATGGCACATAATTAGCATTGTCAAAAATGTCTGGCAATAAAAAAAGTATGTCAGGTAGACTTATTTAAAAACAAAAAATAAAAAATTACGCCTCGTAAAATGTTTTTAAAATGTAGGATTATCACCTGGACAAGTAGGATGCGCACTAATGAACGCAACCGCTACCGCCAGCCAGATAGCCCAGACTCTAACCGAAAGAGCAAGAAGGACGACATATCACAAAATCAGCTGACCTAAAATTCTTACTTTCCAAACGTTGCTAGCTCCCGTACCATTATATATACTACCTACTAAATCGTTTTTTCGACATATGAAACAATACAATTATGAAATGACACGCAGTGGTTTTGAAATAGTTGAAGTCACGTTAATTAAGTTGGTAAGCATCTGCGCATAGCTAACGTTACCTAAAATCAAAGGGAGAGTATCGTGTAACTAATTGGACAGTCAGCAACAAAAGCCGCTAAACAAAATCAGATCTCTTATCAGTGGGATTTAGAACATTGCTGTTCAGCGAGTTTTAGTATCAAACTATTTTGTTTTTTACTCAAAGCAACTTACTGCGTTTAATTGTTCTGGTGTTTTGAATCTGATTGTGTTCATGGACTCTTGTTGCAGACTGTACCCACGAAATTTGGTTTTAGAACCTACGGCACAATTAACCAACTGGCTATCGTAAAACGAGAAACTGATAATCAGAAATAGGTACTTATACAGTTTTGTTGTAACGTATTAATACTGTTTTTTTTAATTATGAGTAGAAATAAAATTAATGTATTTTAATTCTAGTATTAACTTAGTGTTAAAATATATTACGATTTAAACTGTTAGTTACAAAATCATCATAACGCTATTATTAAAAATTACAATTAATTTGTAAAAATAATTTATAAGTATTAACTATCTATCTATTTATATTTTTATTTTTCCTAAAATGAACAGTGTACCTTTGCAACAGTGCAGTGATAGCAATGGGTTACGAAAATCCATCTCTACTTTTAAAATAAAATCTTCTTTGAAATAGTTATTTTTACAAAGTTGGGTTATTATTGAAATACGTTTGACTGGACCTCTGAATCAGAATCAAAATTTAATAAAGAAATAGAGACTTTCTGGTAATATTTATTAAAAGGGCTATTCACAAAACATTATGCATCGAAAGCGATGTTTGCAAAGTCAATTTTTTTTTTACTTCTACTCTAAACTCGATTCGATAACTATCCAGCAAATAGCAAAGTAAATAATATTAAATTTTTTTATTATTATGTATAATAGTATTTTTGTACAGTCACATATTATTATAACGGAGTGATCGTTTTTAATTTCTTTATAATTTATTTACAGCCTCTTACTTCACATCGACGGAAGATAAAATCCTGAAGCCCAAAACAACTATTGGGCACAGCACAGGACTAGTTAAACGAATATACTCTTGTGCGTGTTCTAATAGTTGTTGTCGGAGCTTCACTATCAACGATCTGCGCTGCGGACATCGGAAAATATTTAAGGTTTAAGGTTTAAGACATTTATTTTCTCAAAAGACACATAAATCACTTACAGAGAAAATTATATTTATAGAATACAATATGGCCGATTGGCGTAGTTAACTACGTACTAAGTTTATACAAACTTAAATCTTATTAACATTTATTAAGTAAAATCACAAAAATGTTGGGTATTCTTAAAAAACTACAACCATTCATACTAAGTCATATTTTGTTCGTTGCCAGTGCGCCGAAACAATAGATGTTTACTAAGGCCGCTCACATAGTGGATAAAATGAAACTGATTTTGAAGTTCGTTTAGGAAGATGTGTATATTATCAATTATGATTTTTTTTTATCTCATTTTTATGATCACAAGTAGCTTATGATTCATTTATTTTTTATATATATATATATATTTTTTTTTTTTTTTTTTTTTTTTTTTTTATAAATAGGTTATTTAAACTATATAGGTATATAGTATTTTTTATATAGGTATATATATCCATGTATTTTTGCTAGTCGCATGAACTGATTATATATATTTTGTTGTTTAGTAAGTTTAATAAAATAAAAGCATAGCAAGTATAAATGGATATAACTCTTAATTTAATAATGAAAAATCCTTCATAATGTGGTTTTTTAACATTTTTTTAAACATTAACATTGATTTTGCCTCCTTAATGTCTTTGGGTAATTTGTTATAGTTTTGGGCCCCCTCTACTAGAATGCTCTTTTTTCCTATATTTGTCCTATGTGTTTTTAGGCAGAGATTATAAGCCTGTCTAGTCATGCGCTTATGATGATCTATTTTCTTTGTAAACGTTATCTGAGAGTTAATATCTTTAGTTATAATTTTCCTTATAAAAATACTGGTGTTATATATGTAAGTTTGGGTTAAATTCATTAGTTTAGTTTCTTTATAGATTTTGATAGTTGATGTTAGGTAGTCGTATTGGAATAATCTTTTAATAATTTTGTTTTGTGTTATTTGCAATTTCTTTAGGTTGGTTTTAGCTGCTGATCCCCATATTTCAATTAAATAATCTAGATGAGACTTGACCAAGGAGTTGTATATGGTATACCGGACATGTCTTGGCAGACACCGTACTACACCTCGTAAGGCGCCTGTTAATGAGCTGATTTTATTTTTTATTTTTTCAATGTGTGGCTTCCAAGTGAGCTGACTATCAAGAACTAATCCTAAGTATTTCTCACTCTTAACTTTAGTTATTTTTTGGCCATTTATGGTAAGAGGATTGTGATTTCCAATTTTTCTATTTTTAGCTGAGAATATTATGTAGTTGGTTTTAGACGCATTAATGGTGAGTAAATTTGACTGTAACCAGACGTGTAATATGTCTAGATCGTGTTGAGCTTGATCTATTATGGCATCTAAGGAGTGACCGTAATAAAAAAGGCTGGTGTCATCGGCATATAGAGTGATATCTCCCTTGAGTCCAATTTCTTGTATGTTGTTAATATAAATGAGAAACAACAGAGGTCCTAATATTGAGCCTTGTGGAATGCCACAGGTGATGGGCTGGGGGACACTCTGGTAATTGTCTATTTTTACTACTTGTTGTCTGTTTGCAAGATAAGATTTGTAAATGTCATAAGCTGTACCTGCAACACCTATGCTTCTTAATTTTATCAAGAGTATGTCGTGGCTAACGGTGTCAAATGCCTTTTTCAAATCAATGAATACTCCCAAAGCTATCTTTTTACGGTCAATATTAAGTCGTATATTTGTAACTAGGTCTACGGTTGCAGAGACCGTGTTTGACTGAGGTCGAAAGCCATATTGTTTATCAAACAGGTAGTCTATAGAAGCTAAATACTTGTATAGTTGCTCATGTAATATTTTTTCGAATATTTTGGAAGCCACCGGTAAGACTGAAATAGGTCGGTAATTGTTTGGGTCGGCTTTATCCCCTGATTTAAAAATAGGACTAACCTTCGCGAGTTTCAAGCTGTCAGGGAAATAACCTTCAGCTAAACATTTGTTAATGCATTTAACTAAGTTATCTGCTATTTCATCTTTAATACTTTTAATACATTTTGTGCTAATCCCATCCAGTCCTGAACTAGTATTTATATCGAGATTATTTATTATTTTTAGTAGTTTTTGTGGATTTGTTGGTTTTAAATTTGTTAGGGCTTTGTCGTTACTTTTAAGGTTATTTAGTGTTAATGATAAGTTATTATGGTATTTTTTAGGTATATCATTAGCAAGTTTAGTACCGATTGTAGCAAAAAAAGTGTTGAAATACTCACAAATTTCTTTGGGGTCTGAGATTTGTCCGTAAGAAGTATTTATTTTTAATGGTATAGAGTTTGTAGTTTTGTTTTTGTAGTTTGTTAGTCTATTTATAAGTTGCCACATTTTTAAGGGGTCCCTCTGACAATTTGTAAATGCCTTGTGATAATAGCTATTCTTAGATGTTTGAATGTGAAAGTGGGTTTTGTTTCTTTGCTGCACAAACTTGTTTCTCAATTGCTGATCTTCAGGTGTTTGTTTCAGATTATGCCACAATTGATTTCTTATGTTTAGCTGGTCAATTATTGTTTTATTTATCCATTCTTTGTTTGGTGGGTTTAGTATTTTAATTTTTTGTATTTTATTTTTTGCAATAATTTTTAATAGCTGACATTCAAATTCACTATATTCATGAAACTCATTTGATGTGAAAATTTCTTTAGCATTATTCTGCAAACTTGAAAAATTTATGGCCTCATACTTGATTCGTTTTTTCTTTTCAGGTGTAGGTCTATTTATTTCAAGGTATATTTGATTGTGATCAGCAATAGAAGATTCAATTATGGACATTTGGAATGTATTTAGGAGTAAGTTTGTACACACATGGTCTATAATAGTTTTTGTTGATGTTGTTTCACGGGTACAGTGTTCTTTGCTAATTTTATTCAGTATTTTTATTTTGTTATCACGCAGTATATCTTTATATTCCTTTACAGATTTATCATTATAAGTAAGTAGATTAAGATTAAAGTCACCGAAAACCACAACACGCTTCCTTTTTGAAAGATATTGATTGTAACTCTCTAAAAACTTGGTGATGTTTGCTGCTGGTTGCCTATATATAGCCCCTACGTCCAAGGAGAGTGCATGAAGATGTACCCATAGAAAATGATTTCCATCATCGCATTCTTCTTCTAGAAATTCATGTTTCAGGCTATTGTGAACGTATATAGACACTCCACCGCCTCTTGAATTTTTCCTGTAGTTATAGTGATGTGAATAATTTGGTAACTTTAATCTTTGGGCTTCATCGTCATTCTTTATCCATGTCTCCGTTAGCACTAAAACATGCACAATAGAGGGAAACGTTTCTAACACACATCTTAGTTCGTCCAGTTTTCCAGGCTTAACCAAACTGCGGACATTTGCGTAGAAAAATTTTAGTGCTTTATTTTTTGTTTTTAAATCTGCGTAGTTACTATGGACTTCATGTATCACAAAGTTGTTATCTGTAATTTTGTTTGTCGTATCTTCTCTGGTTGCTAGTTTTTTGACTCCTTTTGTAGAATTTTGGGAACTCCTTTAATATATTTTATTATTAAGTTGTTTTCTCCATTTTCTGTGCGTAAATGTAGCTCTTCTCTGAGTTTGATCATTGTTTGTTGTTGGTTAGGTGTCTGATCGGAATAGATTTTAAAGCTGGTATCCTTACAATTTACTTTCTTCTTTAAAATTGTTTTTGCTGTTTCTTGAGACGAATAACAGACTTTTATAGGACGTGTTTTTTTACCATCATATTTTCCTAATCGTATTACTTTGTCTGGACTTGGACAAAGAGGATGTATAGTTTTTATTATTTTACAGACCTCATATTGATCAGCTGCTCTTTTCTTCTCCATATCTCCATCTGATTGTGGTTCAGGAACGCCAGTGATAACTATATTCTTACTTCGTTCCAAGCGTTCTTGCAGTTCAATGATTATGCCATCACAAGCAGTTGGGTTTGTGTGTTCTGATGATGATGTTATTGATGAGTTATTTTGAAGTGCGTGTATATCATTTTCAAGGCTTTTTAGTTTTTCTTGGGTGTTACTCACTGTACTTGTAAGATTTTTTATGTCTGATTTAAAGTTCTTATGCTCCGTAATGATTTGATCTGTTTTATTCTTCATTTCAGTCAGTTGATTATTAATAGATGATATGTCTTGCTTAATACTATTAATGTTTTCAGTTTGTGACTTTCCAAATTCCTTGAGTAATCCAATAATTTCTTTTTTAAAT
This sequence comes from Autographa pulchrina, assembly GCA_905475315.1. Lineage (NCBI taxonomy): Eukaryota > Metazoa > Arthropoda > Insecta > Lepidoptera > Noctuidae > Autographa > Autographa pulchrina. Next base: position 10,227,963 of record FR997771.1, on the reverse strand, counting down.
TCGGTAAATTGGTAGGAAAAGTCATCATCCGGTGTCTTCCTCTTTCTTATCGATATATTTTGCGAGTCATGTAGTCCGAAGGCAGACAAGTCAGGCTGGGAGGTACTGCCTCCTCCGGTAGCACTGACAGTCTCGGTTGATTTACTAACAGGAGAACGTCGAACACTCATATTAACCCAGTTCACCAAGTATAAGTTGTGTTATCCGCTCCGCTTACCTTTATATTTACACCTATTATATTTATATTTACATCTATTATCTGTAACTATTTTGTACCCTTACCGCGGTCTGAAAGGCTGATCAACTTAATCTGCTGAATGAAATCAAATCAACCAGCGATCATGACTATGATTGGTTGGGCTCACACATAACTAAGAATTCACATCGCATCGCAAATATCTGCGAGCTCGCGTTACATTTAGAACTCTATTTTACTAGAAGTTCCTGCGATGTGGCGTTTTATGTGAAAGACCTCATAACCAATCACAGCGCTTAACATTGAGGTTTGAGGTGATGAACATTTTTTTGTGTTGATCAGCGTTTTAGAGACCGGCAGTGTTTTTTTGTGGCTAGCAACCCAATGTGTATGTTTTTTGTGTGTGTAGCTATTAAGTATAGGTAATGTTACCAATTTATTTATGAAGTGGCAAAATTTAAGAACTATACCTGTATAAGACCAATGTAATTGTGTTTTTAATGCTACTTAGGCACAAAGGAAAAAAAAATATTATGCACAATTTTTTTTTTATTTACAATTATTAAAATATTATGCATAATATTTTTAACTCACAAAACTTTCCGTATACATGCCTTTATTGACTTTTTTCAATTCGCAGATGTTGGTAACATATAACCTACGGCTTATAATGAAATGAATTAACAACCATGCAAGCTTGATCTGTAATATCCATATTAACCCTTGCATAGAGAAAAGGGCTTTTACGCTTTTCCAAAAATCAGGTTAGCGGAATTGATTTTTGTAAGGTCTTAGTTGGGACCCAATTGTAGATATAAGCTAATGTATTACTTTTGAAATAATCAATTTGTGTATGTATTTCGGCTAATTAAAATGATCGTAGTAGTATTATTAATATTTATGCATTACTAACGCTATGTAAAGACAACTGCATTTATATTTGTTGTTTGTTATTAATATTTGCTACAGTAGTGTTATTCCGGTACTTACAGATGTAAAACCCAGGATGAAGAAGTTAAGACTTGTATAGGTTATGGCCATTATTTAAAGTTGGAGAAAAAAAAATCAGTTCAGTGGCTTTTGAAGTATGGCAAGATAAACGGGTCTCTACATATGTATGGTAAATAGTTATAGCACATAGGCAAGTTATTTAAGTTCAGCACATAGTGAAATGACTTTACATAAGTACGGGCCATAGGCCCAGAACATGGGAGTTTACTAAATGAATAAAACCAAAAAAAAATCACTTGGAAAGTTTAAGTTTATTGATACTACAAAGCAGGTCAGTCTTAAGTATCTAAGAGGAAATAGCAACAAAGAAACATTTTTAAGACACAAACTTTTTAAACAAAAATAGTTTAACCCCGTTTTCAACAGTATGTACTTCAGTTTAAGTAATAATATTACAATAATTTGTAGGTACAACGCCAAGATAACTAATAACATAGCTTTATGGAAAAGTTAACTATGACTAGTTACAATAAATTAACCAAAATGTTTTAAAATTAACTGCTGTGAAGTAGGTTCGTTTGGATATTTGAGCATAACAACAAAGGAATGATTCAACATTTTGTTCTTAGGCGGAAATAAATTTAACTTAACTAATAACATAAATAAGATTTAAATCAATAAAATTATATAAGCTTCCATAGAAGTACAATGTAAACAACCTCTTTTTTTTTGGCAAGATAAAATAAGTAACAAAAAATTACAATATGATCCAAAATAATTGTAGGCAACCTTGTTGGCAGCGATAGCTTTACATTGAAAAAAAAAACAATTACACTCATCAAGTTTATCAAGTTTCAAAAATAATATAACCTAAAATCGGAAAAAAGAGCAAACCAGCTTCCGAATTTCATATCAATAAAACATCAAATGTTCTTTTTAAAAAAAGGTACTCAATAAAATACATGGAAATATTTTTACAGCCAGAATTTTAAACCACAGGATACAAAAATCAGGAACAAAAAGGTTCAAAACATGCAGTAGGTGAATTTATTTGTAAACATTTTACAAGGAACGTCAAAGTATTTTTTTATTTGTACACCTAACTTATAATTATGGTCACAACACATACGTCATCACAATTATAGTCATATGAATTCACTTACATTTTATGTAAGAATATTTTTGTTCTTTTTCTACTGAATTTAAGTAATAAATAAACATTGGAACATCAATTATATTATACTTATGTTACAGGAAAATCGTTGCGGTTTGTTCAGTTGGTTCTCATGAATTATGTTATACTGGCGCAATTTAAAACAGCTAAAAAATAATATTCTGCATATTTTTGCGCGGTAAAGAATAACTCGAAAATCGAGCAATTTTGAATCAACGCTGCTGATTGGTCTAATTGAAAATGCGCGCGCAAACGTATATGACGTAGATGGCGCACGCGGTTCTTATATCACACCTCAATTGACTATGGAATTAAGGAGCGATTTCACGAAATTAAAAACTTAGTTCTAGCTAAACTATCCATGATTGAGTTCAAATGTCGAACTCAGAAATCAACTCGTATATTGGTGAAATACAAATTAAGTCGGTTTAAGGTAAGAACTAAGATTAGCTTCCTCGCCACCCTAACTCGGTCACATTATTGTTCGTTTTAAACGATTGTCATTTTAAATTGCGTCTCAGTTTAACATATTATAGCTTCATTCACGTCATTTATTTAGTTCTGTTTAGGTTTAGACTTAGCTGCGTCTCCAAAGAGCATGAGACACATGGTGGCGTGGAGGCACGCTTTAGCTGGCAAGAACTTCTCGTCGAAGGTGAGCGAGTATCGGTACATCCACACTGCTGGCTCGTATTCCGCCTATAAACATAGTTCATTATAAATACCTAAATGAAATAGAGAATAAATATAGTAATATAAATTGACGGTATTATATACAAAATTATGTGAATGTACTTGGCTTTGATCTGTATTAATGTATGTATTCTAATTAAATCGTTGCATATTTTCAGATGCTGTGGACAATTGGGTCTGACGACATTTTATAATGAAATTATGCAAGTTTTCCTGATTTCGGTAAGTGTACAGGGTGTTAAGAAAACCCTGTCCGATCCGTGAAGGTGTTGTTAGGTATCAACATCTGATTACAAAAAGAAAAAAAAATAGGAAAAAAAAAATAATCTAAAAAAAAAAATTTTCTCTAAAGGCGAGAGAGAGTGTCGGCGTCATCACAGGCGCTGCCATATGATCAAAAAAAAGGCCTCCAAAAATTTCGACAAAAATAGTGTTGTAATCTTTGATTTAATCGCATATTTATGGAAAAAGTGGTTATTTCAAAGTTAATTATTAATGTTACTATTATGAATACCTATTTCAAATTTAATATTTTATTTGGGCTTGTGATTGTGAAGCGTATAACACCCTTTCGGGTCGACAGGGTTTTCTTAACACCCTGTATAATATAACATTCAAAATAAATAAAACAATGACTTAATTTCTATTTCATATGCTGAATAAATTTGTTTTCTTTTTTTTAGAAATATTTCTATTCCCTAAATTACTTACCAAATATGTATGTGAGACTGCAACTAGAAAAGCTTCTATTTTACTTTTCGGTCGCGCGTAAAATGATAGATACGCTACGTCCCTAGCATCTTTGATCTTGGATTGTCTGCAAAGAAATATAATTATCATAATTACATAAACAGAAATAGTGTTTGTAGTTTTGTGCTAGAGATCATTATGGTGTATTTTATAAAAGAAATGGTGTAATATGCAAGATGGTAAAAACATTGGCAGTGACACAAAAAAATCCCCATTATAAAAATCTTAATCTTAAAGTTTTGGTTTTATTGAAGCAAGAAAATAGTCACAAATTGGCCTCTATTACTTTTGTTCACAATTATGCAACAAACACAAAAAAAAAAAAAAAATATTCGCGTCGAATTGAGAACCTCCTCCGTTTTCGTCGGTTAAAAACAAGTTTTTCGCTTTTTCAGTGCAAGAGCCTTGCCCGTCCTCCATCTCATTGTCCATTATATCTCGCCATACCATTCGCATATAATAATACTGTGTATCCTTACATGTGCAGCAAGGCCGCCAGCGCCCTGGGCGCGTGTGCGGCGTGGTGCGGGGGCGCGCGGGTGGCCGCGGCCGCCAGGCACCGCGCCGCGCACGCCCCGCGCCCGCCCGCGCCGCACCACCACCCCGCCGCCGCCAAGCCCGCCCAGCATGTCGGGTGCTACGATATGATAGTACAAATGTCACGTGTATAGAGATAGAGAACCACATTCAACCACGGTTCAGCGGCTGAGAGAATGCGTTCCTGTCAGTTGGTCTTGATTTGTATGGGAATTAAAAAACCATGCAATATATTTATAGTAACCTGTCATAATGAATAATTTTGAATTATATTATTCGTTTTTAGGACAAATAAGTGATAGTAAATTATGTTTCGTAAATTCTTGACCACCATCCGTCAGAAACGCATTCTCTCAGCGGTCGGGCCGTAGACCGTTTAAAGGCCTTCACCCACAGCACGCCATCCGTCCCACCGATCCGGTCTGAACAAATGCGATCTCTGTAACTCATGACCACCCGAAAAATTACATGTCAAGAACGGCATGCGTTCAGATCGCATCGCAGATCGGGTCCGTGGCACGGATCACGTACTGCGGGTGGAGAAGTTAGAGAATCCTCACTTGCACGGTATTGGAGTGAAAACTGAAAACTCTCGAATTGATAATCAACAAGTGTATTTGTATGTACGTAACGATCAATATTGAACCAATAAATTAAAAGATCCTTCACAAAAAAGTAATATTGAATTGGACAAACTTTTGATTATATTCATAACATTTTATCAAAAAAAATAAACAATTTCTAATATAACTTGCATTTTTATTTCCATACTCACAGTCTCAACATACTTCGCTATCTTAGCACCTAAAGTGACGTAATCATAGAAATTGAACAGCTCCGCAAACTGGTGCATCAGACTCAGGATCGGCTCCCAACCCTCGGTGTCCACCTTCATGAAGCGGTCGAGAAAGAAGTCTTCAGAAGGATCCGTGCTTATACGACATTCTGGAACCTTCTTGTTTGAAGGAGTCATTGCTACTATTTCTGATGGTAATCTAAAAATAAATACAAGATCTAAGTATCACTACCTGATTTATGAAATTTTAGTTCAGGAGCATCCTGACTGCCGACAGCTGATTTAATTGAATTCTCAATTTATTGAATGTAGGAAATCTTGTCACCAACTATTCAATTAGGTTATGGGACTATATTTGAAGTTCATATAATAGATAGCACTATTAGTCCGGTCAAATTAGGTCAAAAAACAAGAGCAAAGCTACAATAATTACCATCAAGCTGAAACTGAGTAAACTTGTTCAAAACACAATTAAAAACAACTCCTCAAAACTCCCCATCGTTACGACCCATGGAAAAAAAAATACTCAAGGTCAAAGGTAAAAAAATGGGTTTTTCGCGATTTTCTTCAAAACGGTAAGTTTTATCGTAAAATTACCTCCGACAAAAGTAAAAAGGATGCAGTGATAAATGTGGTTGCAAAAAAGTTGGACTGTTTTGTTCTCTTGCATGCACGAATTGTCAAGGCCGGTGGTGTTCTAACGTTGAATCACCAACAGCCTTTATTCACTTTTTTTTTCACTGCATCCTTATGTATAGGTATTTTATATTTTAAAAATAAGTTAAATCACCCATAGAAAAATATTTTTACTTATATTACAGCTACAGAGGTATATATATACGTGGCGCGCTTATGCATACAATGACGATAACAACTATTTGAATCCTTCTATCTCAGAAGTGGTGCTTTTAGGAAAAAAAATATTGATACCTTTTTATAGATAATTTTATGATCTACAATTTTTGTCTGAGGTAATTTTACGATAAAACTTACCGTTTTGAAGAAAATTGCGAAAAACCCATTTTTTTTACCTTTGACCTTGAGTAAATTTTTTTCCATGGGTCGTAACGATGGGGAGTTTTGAGGAGTTGTTTTTAATTGTGTTTTGAACAAGTTTACTCAGTTTCAGCTTGATGGTAATTATTGTATCTTGCAATGTGTAGATTGACCGGACTATATGAGATGGACACCATAATCTTTTCTATGTAGATTCACATGGAATAAACTGATCCTAAAATGCTACACAGGTCTGATATGCATTGTGAGTTTCCTTTTTCGATTCTAATTGAAGTTTATAAAACATTGCATTAAATTGGTCAAACAATATTTCTGAACTTCTTATGAAAACTCATTACGAAATTGAATTATCTATTTCCAAATAGGCTGTAAGAGAACTATTATTTTTACATATTTAACATTATTAATCAATAGTGAATTAGATAAAACACTATACCTTGATTCAGAGTCACTTAGTAACTGCCTGAAACTAATGATGTGCAACCAATATCCCAGTTCCAAATGTTGATAAGTACAGTCTTCCTCTTTTAATGCCAAGTCTTCTGGCTGGATACCTGCGTTACAAGTTAACTATTTAATACACATGATACATTTAGGAGAATAGGAGATATTATGGTATGATAAAGTTTCATCTTTTGGATTATATCAACAAGTAACAGTCTCCCAAAACACATACATTTTTTTCTTGTTCTGTATGGAAAGATATCATCATATCTGCCCATTCCGACACGAGCACATAGCGATCACGACCGCTCTGTCAAGAGCGTACCGGATAAGGAGAAGAAGAAGGAAAGATAAAAAAATTGCAAGTAAATGAAGGGACTTCATAAACCTTAAACCTTTTCTGGCCAAAAAATTAATAAAGAGAAACAGGGTCTTTTAACCTCTCGCAAATTAATATTATTACTGAAAAAAAACATACAGACGAATTGAGAACCTCCTCTTTTTGAAGTCGGTTGAAAATTGAAAACACAAAAAGTGAGTACAAAAAATTAAAAAATAGCATGTATTACTTGCACATCCCCTATTCCCGCAGCCCTTCAGCGCTTTCCCGACGGTCTTCATCAGCGCGTCATAGTTCCTCTGATGCGCGAGCTTATCCGTGCGCTCTGACGGCATGTTCTGTATAAACTGCTCGAACACGCCCTCATCCATATCGTCTACTGACGCGCCCTGGATATTATCGTCTTTTAGTTCAAGCATTCGTACTAAAGTGCTGCTTTCTGCGACAATTGGAAGGTTGTTATGGTACTTACGTGTTGCTTTGTTAGTGTTGATGGTGCGGTAAAGTATTATGATATTTATTAACGCAGAAACTCTTTGAATAATAAGATTGAAATATTAATCTAACTGTATAATATAGTAATAGTTATAAAAGAGAACAATATTTTTAAGGTCAGTTTTCTAGTGTTACAAGTAAGAATGAAAAACAATAATTTGAATAATGATTAAAGTTAACATTTTTAAAGCATAGTATACAGAAATGGTAACTAACTTGCTAATATTTACATTAAAATAAGTAAAACTTACCACGTTCATGTGGACTATAACATTGTATGTTAGTTAAGTGGCAGTTAGTGCCATCCTTTTCGCACACCATACTCATTCCTGGTTCCACTTGCGTACAAATGTCGCCTTCATTAAATTCTGTAACAAAGATGTTACAAACTGTTTACTATACAAAGAATAAGTACATCGAATTTGATTAGACATAGATTTAAAATATAATTAAATAGTTCCCAAAATACAGACACACAGCAATGTGTATCGGACTAGTTAAAAAGATATACTGATGGGGTATTTTTAGTTGTTGCAATTCGTCATAGATTTTCAAACCGAACAAAAACAACGTCGAAAGAAAGACGTACCTAACTCGTGCAGGACGTTAACTTGTTTGAACAAACAGGACCAGCCCAGCAGCAGCGAGCGAGCCAGCCCGCCCATGAACATGGGATCGACGCGGATCACCTGCTTCAAGTGGAACATGTGTGTGTTGCGATGCTTCTTTATCATGTTCAGTTCTGCTAGAATGAAGTTTGTTGCTGGCTAGAAAGAAAACATAAATGTTGAGCTAATATGTAGACGTAACTTCATCTAAGGAAGTAGGAAAAAAAATACCCTGTGTTACCCACTAAAGCTGTTAGCGAATTTTATTCAAAAACTGTTCTAGTATTTGGACTATGCAACTAGAAGACATTGGAAAATTCAATCTTTAAATATTATAAAATTATAAAGATGTGGAAACTACTGTGGGGGATAACTGTGACTGTAATCATGTGAACTAGACATCGACATTCGCAAGAACAATCAAAAATATTAAGAGGCTAAGTTTTTAATTTTTTACAATACATTAAAATCGACATTATTTCGAGTCAATGTAACTTTCTTTGTATTTATTTCAGCCATTACAAGCAAGTAAAATACAGCCATACCTCATAAAGACTCAACTTAAAAGCTTCTTCAGCAGCAGCTAGCGCCTCATCGAAATAGCCCATCTCTAAGTATATAGAAGCTAAGGATATTAGCACGATGTCTTTGAACCGCTGCTCTACGGTACGACTGGCTGTCATGGCGCAATGTAAAGCGTTCACGTTGTTGCCTCGCACGCGCCAGTATAGGGAGGAGACGGTGTAGAGGAGCCATTTAGGAGCTATTTTCTGGAAATAAAAGTAATGAATGAATTCTTATTTTGATTAATAAATATTTTCTAAGCAAAGTATGTGTCTTATTTTAAGTTCAAGTTTTTAAGCTCTTATCCAGTTGAAAAAATGACATAACAACTGAATGTTTATCTTAATATAGACAATTTAGTAAAAGGAAATGATCTGATTTTTTTTTCGACAAAATATATTATACAAATATTGTAAAGAATTCAGCCTTATAAGCATATCTTAGTATTTATACAATAATACAAACTTATATGCGAATTCTAAACCCCTATTTAATTAAAATCATAGGCTATCTGTGTGGCTACAGATAAACTACTAGATTTTCCTTTAAATACCCAGTAATAAATAAGGATCAATTTATTGTTTTTCTGACAACTTTGTGTACAATAAAGAGTTTTGTTTTAGTTTGATGTGTTTCATTATAATTATCTAGTACAAATCTTACCATCTGCATAGCAGCATATATCCGCTGCCCTATCTCCGCGTCCTGCATGTTCTTGACAGCGGTGACGTCACCGTCTCCGACATACTCTAGCAGTTTATTGCGCAAGTGATCTGTTACCACTACTTCGCTCACGAATTGTGGCCTGAAATGGTAAGACTTGAGTAAATTGTTGTTGAACATCTAGAGAAGCCTATCTTAGCTTATCCAGGCTATACAGGGTGTTAAGAAAATCCTGTCCGACCCGAAAGAGTGATATAGGGTCCACAATCACATGCCCAAATTAAATATTAAATTTGAAATATTCACGATAGTTACCATAATAATGAACTTTTCAATAACGATTTTTGGCCGCGAAATTTCCTAAATTTGAGATTGGTATCAGTATCATTTATGGTATCAGTATCATTTATGGTATCAGTTATCAATACCTAACAACACCTTAACGGATCGGACAGGGTTTTCTTAAAACCCTGTAAAGGTAAAAATATTTAACGAAAAATATAATCACTAAGTAAATGACACAGGTAAATCTCACCTCCGTCATCGTTACATTCTAAAATCCTTTTAGTCTTTAAGAAACAGTAACGAGATTCTTTTTACTGTACCTGGGATATCAATTGTCCTGAAAACTTTATTTAACTACTACTACGTAACGTGTCATTTTTTTTATTTGGTGTATAATTTCTACCATGCCCATGCAATGCACGGCACTAATGACTTAAAGTAGTTTTGTTTAATAACTAATGCTTACTTTTGTGGTTTCTTCTGAGTAAATGCAGTGGCATCCTTATCATTTGGACAAGTTGGCGGATGCCACGGTAGCTCATGTTCCTCTTTAGCTGAGAACCCAATCTTGTCAGTCAGCAACGATTTCAGTCTGAAAAACAATGTTTAGTAGAGTTCACACTACAAGGAAGGTAAATAATATAAGTTACAAAATAAAAATAATTAATAAAAAGGAAACTTTTTAACCTATTTAAAAAAGAGGAGGTATTCAATTAGACGAGTTCTTTTTTTGTATTTTTGTTGCGCAGTATCGCCGGAAATAGTTTTACAAGGTATTTTTATGAAATATAACATCTTATTTAAAGCTTTAAGTGATAGATTCATAAACAGTAAAGGAAAACATTCAGAAATACATATGGTACCTTAATCCCTTATTCTCAAAAGGTAAAAATATTTGATAAACAACTTCTAAATTATCTGGAAACGAGGGCGCCGCGTCTTTGCAAACCCTTGTCGACGGCCATTCGGCGTCGTTATCAAAGTCTTCCGTGTTTCTGCTTATCTTTAATGTTGTTGGGTATCTGGAATTAATTATATAATAATTTAATACTTTTTTTAGGAAATCAGAAAGAATCGAAATTAGGAACAAAAGCCAAATGTTAATTAGTTTTATGTAATATGATTTTTATCAAGTCAACTTATGTAATCATAATAATGTGTGAAAAAAAATAATATTGTTTTTAAATTGTATGTACATAACATTATATGTATGTTGTATGTTTAAGAAAGACTTTATCTTGAAGAAAGTCTGGAGAAAGGAACCCTTTACCGTACAATAAGATAAACAAACAATAGCAAAAATGTGACAATGAGACCTTAATAACTTTGTATTTACTACTTACAAAATGATCCCTGTATCATATTCAGATATGCTCTCTTCATAGTCTACCGCAGTTGGCTTCTTATCAACTGGCTTTGATGGATCCGATTTCACTTCATTAGTCTCAATGAAAGCATTCGCTGTGAATAAAAACCAGTTGAATATACTTTTTCATACGACACTGTCAAACCATTAATAACGTAGGAACGTAAAAAAGATGCTCTAACTACATTATAATTTCTAACTACCAATAGATTTATCTACACAAAACTCTTTGAAACTAACAAATAAAAAATACATTTCCCTGGAAAAATTAATGGAATATAACATGCGAAATTAAAAAATAACTATGGATCTTATAACACCAACCATGGGAGATCTGCTGCCGCTCTATAGTAGAACAGACATGTAAAATTGTACACATAATCGTTACAGAAATACTTAAAATGCGTTTCAATTAAAATATATTCATGGTACTAAGAAGTGAGGACAATGACGGCGCGACGTAGTAAAAACTTTAATCCGGAGTGACGTCACGCGAAGTAACGATTCAGTTTCTTGATAATTTTAAATGGATATTCATGTGATAAACAAAATATATATTTACCTTTAACAATCTCCGGAAACAGATCAGGGAAAGTTGGTGTTGGACCAATTTCTTGTAAAATTTGTTCATCAGACAGTTTTACATAATCCCCCTCGGGCCCTAAATCTTCTAAAATCATGTTTGCATGTCTGCCTATATGTTTTACAAGTCTTTGTAAACTATATGCAGACTCTATGGAGTGAACTCCTTTTTCCTTCAACCACTTGTCGTTGTAAGTAGGCCCATCCAAGAAGTATTGTATCAATGAATATTTGTCGCCTTCTTTTTTTAAATCTTTTATATTTAAGCCAGTTATTTCCGACATCTTGTCGAAGTTTTTACCTACATCCCTGTAATCTGAAGGTAAAAGCTCATTAGCTAGAATTATGGTTTAATAAGAAGCTAATTAAAAGTTTTTGTATTGTGACAGCTTACCAAATTCCTCTTTATGTTTCATGGTTCTTAAGAATGCTGCCTGAGATTTGAGCCAGATAGCCTCTCTCTGAGTATACTCAGTCAGTTCTTCGCGAAGTTTATTTAAAGTTCTGAAACAGTAATTATTTGATTATTTCAATTTGTGGATTACTGCAATATGATACACTACTAAAGTAACATAAAGAACCCACATAGCCAGCTTTAGGGTTTATAAAAGATTGCAACTAGCAAAACTACAATTGCTACTATATTTGACAAATGCCAAACTAAGTTAACTATTAGCAAGTTCTGCATCAAGTTGGAAGAGATGCCTAGAAATGACCAAAAAATATTACATTATGATTTATCTACATGTATGTCAATATCCTATCAAGAACACGACCAGAAGAGGAAACTAAAAAGTTATGAAACAATACTCACTCATGTACAATTTGTAACCGTTTCAATAGATAAGAATGACACATTACAGCATTTTTATATTTCACAGCCAAATTGAATGAAGGGTTCAACTTTAGGCATGCATCATAATGTTTTATGGAACTGTTGAAGTCTCCAACAACGGCCAATGCATTGGCCAGTATAAAATGGTTGGTTGGGCAGCCCTGGTCATGATCTACTGCTGCTCCTAAGATTATGACAGAGTCTTCCGTCAGTTTGCTACGGTGCAAAATCAGTCCCATGCTCAAAAGAGCAATGTCTTTGTATTCCCTGAAAAATTGTAGTAATTGAAGTAAAGAAACACATTTCCAGTTAGTATAATCATAGTATAATCTGGTCTCAATTTCTGTATTAAGATTTATGATAATGGCTATCATAGCCATGAATAGTAAATGCAATTTTTAAAAGGAACTGTTAATAAATATGAGGAAAACCATTTAATAGGTTTTGAAGTAAAATTATAACTTGGATAAAAACACAAACATTGAAAAAACTAGATCATTATTTATACCGTTCCATTCACTTCACATGCCTATTGATCATACAACTAGGTAGATGGAAGAGAAAAAGGTAAATGTCGGCTATTTTTTACAGATTACAAAAAAGTTTGTAAAATCAATTTAACAGCTTTATGTCCAAGTGATAACATCAAAGTAATGTTGGCTATCTCTTACACAATTAAAAAAATTAGAAACTTGCCCAGTATCAGACAGTACTTTTGGTATGGACATAAAATGTATAGAGATCTAAGTTGTAGATCTTACCTAGGTGCATAATGCACAGCACGGCGACTACACTCCATGGCTTTAGGAGCATTACCCCTGACTCTCCAGTACAGTGAAGCCATGTTATAATGCAGCCATGAAGAACTGTTCTTCCTAAGAACTCCGGCCAACCAGTTTCCAAACTGATCGACGCTCATATCTCTTATGTCTGTGCTTTTTGCTGACATGTGGTCAGGGAGAGTAAGCTCAGGACTTGCACTTAAGTTTTCCCTTTGTTTCATACTCTGGAGGGGAAATTATTGTTATGTAATCTAATATTATAAAAATAATTATGTTGTCTACATAAAAACAACTTTTCGCACATAAGATCTTTTCTAAAGAAAATAAGAAATATTATTTTATTAAGAAATATTTCTTAATAATTACATAAAACATTTTATAAGGTTACAACATGGTGTGTATTAAAAGGTACATACACACACAGCTTACATACGCATACATACACAGCTTTTCATGTACTTTGTAATAAACCTTACCTCTAAATGTTCAAAGGCACACATACTAAATGTCAATGAGGACAGCTTCTTACAGTCGGGAACATCAGCATCCTCAAATTTCATATTATAAAGTGAAAGGTCTTCAGTAGACATTTTACTCTTGCTTTCCTCCAAAGAGGATGTATACCAGTCCATCATATTTAATTGACCTACTTTGACACAGTTCTCATCTTCATTCAATAAAGCATTAATATCTGTGGTTCTTTCTAGTTCTGCCCAAAGTCCTTTTATTAGCTGTTGTCTTTTAGACAAATCATGATGTAGGTTAATTATATTATCCCAGCGAGTGTCTTGATTTAGAAATGCCAATAGGTCATAGGGTCGAGCCATTTCGAAAGGAGAGTCCAGCTGAAAGTTAATAATTTTACAACTTTATAATAAATAAGGTTTAGGTTCTCAAAAGTTTCCATTAATTAAATGAGAATTAAATAATTTCGACATTTATCTACATCTACCAAAGAAGTTGTAATTCTATGTAATAACTTAAAACTAGCATAATTATTTTTATACCACAAAAGTAGGTCTGAATTAATTTCTGGCTAATTCAATGTAAACAGGAACAGGGTCAAACTTTGTTTATACAGCTTATCAGTAAAACAGTTGCTGCTTGTAGACAGATAGTCGCACAGCATAAATAAATAATACATAACATTATATCATACCCGCGGCTGTATAAGACCCCCCTCAGTCACCATCCAATGTGTCGAACCATTTATCTGCATAGTACAGAAACTGAACAACCACCAAAGTTTCATAAACTGCATTTTTAATATTTTGAACAACATTCTGTTATTAAAATATCATATTATGTATGAATAAACAGCGTCTTTACACATCAGAACAGTAAGAATTGTGTGGCCCACATAATACAGTTACTGCAATTAATTAATAATTATAATAATGAATGTTTCATGAGCAACTGCAGCAGGCTATTTCTCGATATATTCAATGACGGAATGACCGACCGACCGACAGAGCGAGCTGAACCGAGTTCACACCAATACTTTACTCTTTGGTTCACACTGGTTCACAACTTCACACCGAGTTAGTGAGTTACATACAACATACACCGTGCCCCGTGGTGCTTATTTACTTTTCTCTATGCCGTGGTGGCCCAAAATGTCAAATGTCAATTGTCATGTAATTTTTTTTATAAAAATGTCATTTACGAAACTACTTTTCGCACAAAATAAAAATCGACTAAAAACCTTCAAGTATATGTGAAGTAATTGTATTATTTAATTAGGCCAGACGAGGTAATAAAATGCTAAGATTTAAAAGCAAACTATGGCATCCCGGATAAAAAACTTGGAGTTATATTAATAATCAAATTTTCATGATGATGAAATAAATATATGTATGTATGACTTCTTTCGGAGACGTCTTGAAAAAAGGCCAGGTCAAGAGTACCTTAAACCGAAGAGCATGTATGAAGGGAATAATGAAAGTGGACGAAGCGAAACAAGTATGTAAGGATCGTAGCAAGTGGAAAGAAGTGGTCTCTGCCTACCCCTACGGGAAACAGGCGTGATTATATGTATATATATGTATATATGACTTTCTTACGACATTCGGTAAAAAATCGTTGAAATAGAAATCGTTTTTTATTAATTTACGAGGTATTTTTACTTACGTAAAGTTTAAATTGATCATAGTACTGGTTAGTCGAATACAGTTGGTCTAGACTCTAGAGATAGCATTTATTCATCGATTAAGCTTGGTTTCGCATCACTAGGTAAATCATCGTATGACACATGAAATATCGTCCAAAAATCAACTGCTTTCCAAAATCGTTTTTTAAATGATAAACTGGAAACTGAATAAAAAAAGAAAAATACTATAATAAAATGGTTAAAATGGTCTCCGTGTGACCGAAAATAATAATAATCTATTCTTCCACTTATTAGCATGCAGTTTTAAGCAATTAACATTTAATTAATCATGAAATACTTCTTCAAATAGCTATAACTTAGCTAGAAACATAATATTAGGTTAAGTAGGTATCCGGTTCTGTTTAAATAATAAAGTTATCTTTTTCTTTTAACATTAATGTATGATATATATATATATATATCGTACGGTCGTAGGTGTTTAGAAAAATTAATTCAGCAGTAGGTAATTATTTCATTAAAATGAAAATACCCAGCGACATGAAAATGTTATTCATAATATTAAAACGGCATGTGTGCATGCCAAATACTAAGAACGATTTCTTTGTACTTACATATCTATAAAAACACACTTTTATAAAAGGGTGTAGGTACGTACGAACCCCTGTCCTACTGCCGAAGGGCCTAATGCGCATGTCCAAATAACCTCATATAATCCACGCCTATATTCATCCACATAAATTGTAACATTGTGCTTTTTAATATTACAATAGCATTTGTGAATAAACACAATAAAGCTCTGCATTGTTAACTACACCCGTACGGACAGTTTGATTGGGCTGAAGTAATTTTGTTTCATGAAACGTCGATGTTTCAGAAATGTGTCAGTATGAGGGGTTGTAACGACGTTGATTGAGGTGCAGAGCTTGTCTCATGGGAATTAATAAAAACTATGTGATCGCAGTGTATAAAAGTATTGAGTGAATGAAAGATAAAATGGTAAATGACGCACAAGTACAGTCGCCGCCAAATTTGGATGTGCGTGGTGACGAACGCACAAACGAAAAGTGTAATGTAAATAGAAGTGTTAAAGTATTGGAATATAAGGTCGGGATTTAGTGCTAAATTACCTAAATATGACTTTTGGTTTTATCAGTGAAATAATGTGCTATTTCCTTTAAAGGGACTGCTCTGGTCATGTGGTTTGAGGGAAATATGTTTAACTGCACTCTGGCTTCCATTAGGTGCTTTAATATTTTGTTATGTGACAGCGTCTATGTTCCAAGCAGATGACATACACGAAACGCATTGTAAAGTAAGTATTTCTACAGGAAGATTAAATTATCTGATACCTAAATGCCATCCCATTAATACTACATACAAGACAGCTCTTGCCTCTTTGCATGTCTCAAACTTAACACTTGTGACATAACGCGACTATCTTACGTTAAGCCGTATCCCGTAATGCATATTTTCTATTGTTACGCAAGGCTGAATTTTATTACGTCACTGCATCTACCCCACTAAATAAAATATGTTATAGTTAGGTATACACGCGTGACATAATATATGTACTTACCTACCAGTTGTTCTATATGAAATTTAAAAATATGGAAGCGATTATAAGAAAAAAATAGTTTAATATCAATATCTACTGTACTTATATGTTTATAATAGCATCCTAATTCCCGATTATATGATCATCGATAAATTATGCCCAACTTATTTAAGACTGCGAGTAGGTATCATTTATTTATCAGAACAATACTTAAGAGGACTTTAATCTAACTTTGGTACCTTCTGAAGTTTTAACAGATTTTGGTTGAGGAGTGACTTAAAATTTGATTCTCTCTATAATGTGTAGATAGATGTGTGCCTCAAAGTACTTCCTTTAGGTACTTAAAAATACTGCCTTCATTCATGATTACAAGATTACATTTCCTTACATTTTTGCCGATAGAACTCTTCCCACGATGATACTTTTAAAATTCTTAGAATCGGGAAGTCGGGAACCCGGGAATCTGCCAAAAAACAAAAACCCCTATTGAATAAAAGCGGCGTCTAGACACTTGATTCTTTTGTTTTGCAGGTGTACAATGTAGTGCCGTCAATAAGTGCGATTACGGGAATAAGCCCCCAGAGATACGTTTGGAGGATATGTATCGCTTTCCATTTAGGACCAAGGTTGTTGATAGGTTCTTTATATTACAACTACCATAAAGAGCGGACTAATTACATTACAGAGGAGAAGGTAATTTATATTTGATATACTTTTTAATACCCAACCTGTCGAATGAATGAAGTAATCAACTGACTCGCGGTTTTTGAAAGGCTACCAATTTAATCGGTTTTCAAATTACTGATCACCAAATCACGGCTATGATTGGTTGACCAAAAGGCTAACAACCAATCACAGCGCTTGACAACAGATATGACAGATGGTTAACAAATTTTTGTGTTGATTAGCCTTTCAGAAACCACGGGTTATTTAATTTACTATGAAAGCTTTGCGACTTACCTATTACCTAACTTTACTAATTTTATGTAGGTACATATTTACGTTTAATGTGTGGTTAAACAACAATTTTAACTAAATTTCCAAAGTAAACTCTTTGCTCGAAGTACTTATATTTGCATCGCTAAACGAATCTCGGAAACCATGTTTCTTTGAATAGATACTTACGTGGTTACCTTTGAACTTTAAAGGTTAAAACGTAAATAAATTACCTATCTAGGTCGAATGGAAGCTTAAAAATAAACATGTCATCGTCGCTTTGTTTATAATTTGCTTCTAGACTTCGTGTTGTGGAGGAAGGATTAATGATACATGAAACTGGAGTTAAGAGCATTTAACTTTCAAAATGTTGATGATCTAATTACCTACTTAATTAATGAAATACAGAAAGACTTCCCTTTCAATCTGTCCCAAAAAGGATGATAGCGTATTTTTTTTAGTTTAACTTACCTGTAAAGCCTGAAAAAGTTTCTAATAAACAGAACATTTAAAGCTCACTATTTAATTTGATTTAAGAAGATTTTTCTGTTCATGGTTTTCGACTTTTATCGTACATGGTCAATGGTCATTCATATAAAAAACGTCCCTACCTGCCTATTCTAATTAAATCCTATTTCTATTTCAGGCTCGAACAGTAGCGACCAATTTAGGAGAAGCTTGCTACTGGCTTAATTTTATAGAGCTGTTTGCGCTCACAGGCGTGACTTATATTTCCAATAGGGAAAACTATTGTAAGTGCAATTTTTTTATGATATTACCTACTATTGTACTAAATATTATTGTGTTTATTTTATTGCGGCTACTTCATCAGGTAATAAAGTTTTAGATATTTTTTAAAACTTCCATAAAAAAACTTGTCTAAAGTCAAATAATTTTCGAATTTCCGGTTTTAGAGTCACTCATTTAAAAGTGCTACACTTCAAAACGTAGCTAGTAGATAGTTAAAACACTAGTCGATCAATTACATTACACTTGTGACTACGAGATGGGCCCTTTCCAAAGCCCGACGTTAAAACCAGTTATCCCCTTTCCGCAACTAAGATAGATAAGTGGATAAGTAGACTAACAGTACTACAGTCCTATTTATAGTTACGGATATGAACACAAAGTAGTTAAAAAAAGCTCTGGCGAAAAAAGGCTTTTGCACAAATTATTTTGTTGGTAGTACAGCATGAGTTACAAACAGGGCCTCGATTCAGCTATTTTAAATGCATGTCAGTGGTCGGTCGGTGCACTTGTCATTGTGCCTAATTTTCGTATTTAGATTAGCGTACAATAAAATCTCATTGAACTCTCGAAGAGAATGATCGTATAACCAATTAATGATCGTAATGACAGTTAGCAGAATGCCAATTATCGTAAAAATGACCCAATGAAGCAGGTCATTCGGTCAATTCAAGCAACTCTTAAATAGCGGTATGAGGCCCTAGAACATACATGAATGAAGAAATTTTCTTACCACCTATGTCATGCCTTAATCTAAACTCATTATTATCTAATTGAACATAATAAGTGCACGATTTAACTTCCCAATTCGATGTTTCCAGTCATTCACGAGAAGATATTCATAGTGTTCATGGTAGCGGCGCTGTTGCACATGCTGTGTCGCGCGCGCGTCGGCTGCATCGCAAGTGATGTGGTGGAGCCAGTGAGGACGAACAAGCTCGTCTGGACATTGTTCTACGTAGCTATAGCTGCTACCGTGGGACTTATTATATTCTTCTTGAGACACCGACTGCTGTGTCGGCCGTTAGGTAAGGTATTTTTATATAGAAACTTCTTAGAAAATTTGACGTTTTAAATCCAAAAAAGGTAAGCTTCTTTTGGATATGGAACGTTAAATCCAAATTATAAATCTAGAGTTTAGAACTGCTCCTCAATTTTATATAGACTTCAAGGTATGTAGGTATTTGTTATCGTTTGCCCTAAATATCGTATATTTTTGCAGCCAGACTTTTTAAAAGAATCATTAAAATTTTTGGCAATGGACAGGTAGAGCAACAAAATTAATTGTTTTAATTAACATAGCTATTGGTAGACAGTTGTTTTGGAACATTTAAAATATCTTTTGTTGGTTGATTTTGACCTTGCCTAACACATTTCTTTTTGGATTGGGCTACCTATAACCTTTCCATGAACTATTATAATGTAATACCTTAAATTCAATTGATAGGTAGGTCAGTAGGAACTAGATTTTTTACAAACCATTAATAAAAACACTTTGTCTAATCTTTATTTGATAAAATGCCAAAATAAACATTGCCCTTTTGAACTTTAACCAAGTAAAGGTTATTTAATCTTAAATTAGGTACTTAATTCTTCATTTTTTTCTTAATTTCGACTGTAATAAGCTTATCATATTTTCAGCGTTCACATGGTTCTCGGTGTGCGAGTACATCTTGGCGACAACGAACATGGCATTCCACGCCATTGTGGTCCGCGACCTGCCTCTACACGAACTCCAAGTGGTGTGTCCTACTCACAATAAGGCGAACTAAACGTGTACATACATAATTTGATTGTGAATGGAATCGGTCAGCGACACGTAACGGAATATGGATATTTAACTAGAAGACGACGTGAAATGAAATGAGCGGGTAAATCTATACTAATATGTTCGATCAATCCCAATACTTCGTACGCTATAGAATGTGGGAGAACAAGTCTTTGGTTATGAGGTGTAAAACATGATCTATTTGCAATCAAATCGAAAATAGCTTTGCACTTAAAAATCGAAGTGTGATCGACGCTTTTAATGTAGGTATTACCTAGTTACACACACTTAAGCGTAGCGTAGATACGCCTGCGCCGGTTTTGTTAGGTTGTTGTGTCAATTAAAACACAAGTTTTTAAGAAACGTTAGCAAGTAAATTATGTTTTACCTCTCGTGCAATCGGATTTGAATTTTAGTAAACGAACTCAACTGTTTAAGGCTTTTGGCAGACAAAAAGTGATGGAAATGGAGACGTTAATTACCTACTAATTGTGATTATATGTATCTACCTAAAGTTGGATGGTAATACAATTCTTTCCAATGTACAGTGTTATACATAATTAAGTACGGTATTATAATAAGAAACCAAAGAATCTCAACTATTCCAAATATTATACCTTAAGAGTATTTGAGAGCCTGAAAAAATGTCGTCGAGGCTACTTCCAATAATTTTAACTTTACATTGAATGTTGTTACAATTATATTCGTATAATACCATCTTATAAATGTCGTAATAGTATCTATCTGAAAAAGTGCAAGCTTTAACCATATGAATTCGTAAGAAATAAGACATTTTAATAGACATTTCCAGAGGAGCAATAGGTCTCTTCCACGTCAATTGTAGGATCAAGTCCAATGAAGTTTTACAAAGAAGCTAAAACTTGCCAGTTCATTTTAACCTTATATCTTCTTTACATATATTCGTGAAGATAAGAGAATATATAATATAATATAATTTGACGACCTCCGTGGTCGAGTGGCGTACGCACCGGTTTCAAGGTGTCGCTAGCTCTGAGGTCCCGGGTTCGATCCCCGGACGGGTCAATGTAGAAACCAACTTTTCTACATTGCCTCGGGTCTGGTTGTTTGTGGTACCTTCGTTGTTTCTGAATTCCATAACACAAGTGCTTCAGCTACTTACTTTGGGTTCAGAGCAATGTATGTGATGTTGTCCGCATTTATTATTTATTATTATTTATTTATAATTGTAAATATAAAAAAAATAATGTTGAAAAGAATTAATTGCCTTGAGTATTTTATAATAATTAGGGAACATAGATTAACTCGCTATTCAAGCATTTAAAAATGTTACAAATACTATAAGAATTGCAGAGACATCAAATAAGATAACCCTTATTCTGGAATCGCAAATTATTAAAATTAAAGTTGTTCCTAGACAGGAATCATAATTGACTTAACCTTTCGCGTGTCTTAAGTACACCTAATAAAATAAAATACACCTAATAAAATAGTAACTCGAAAATGTTCAATTTGACTCGATTTGCCATAAGGAAACCCGTTAAGTTTTTCAAATTAATATTTAGTAAAGACGACATTTCGCTGCATACACGTAGATACCACTTATTTATAAGAACGTAAGTAGTTCTGATAATAATAATGACTTATCGGTCTTTACTTATCAGTTTAATTACTTTTCGATTCATTTAAAATTCATAATCTAAAAGTAACAATTGCACCTTTGTTACGTAATCAGAAGTCGCTGATTATTTCCAGGAAATTGCTCCGCTTATCTACCACAATATTCCCACAAACCTTAAAAAATCGTAAGCTGTTTATAGGATTAGCTAAATAGATAATTGGCTTGAATTACTCCACATACCATCAATTACGTTCAAGATACGCAGTGACTGAAGTTTTGAGGTCTCCATCGAAAGTAACACTCTTCAAAATATATTTTAAGGTACAGTCTTCCAATCTAAGACTTATCTGGTTTTATTTTTATTTTGGAGTTCTAAAATGTTCCAAAAGTAGGTATAATTAGGCACTACTAATGTGAGAAATGTCAAAGCCAACTAAAAGTGTGACTCTCAATTTAACGTGTCCCAGTATTCTGATGAAAATATCGAATGTAGCCAAAACTAGTCATACTCGTAGATGGAAGTATTTTAAAACGTTGGATAAAGCAATGAATTATGTTTAAGTAATGTTTAAGGACTGAAGTGTTTTTCATTAAGTTAAGGGTTTGGAAAACAATTCTTAGATGAAAGGTAACCGTAGTTTGTAAGCTGTTCACGATGTTTTATGATCTTGAGGCAATTGACACGGTGTCGGACACTATTTCGCTTGGTGACAATGTCATTTAGTGTCGCACTATTTCCAATAGACGCTACTAAAGTGTCGTATTATTATGTATTCTCTTTACAATATACATAGGCTGGGCATAGTATAAGAGTCACGGCGTAAGGGTGGCGGCAAAGTGCCTTAATAACTACCACGAGTGTCAGTCGACACCGTGTGAAAATGCCCTTATTCTTCCCTAGGGTTTAGATATAAACTAGAACTAAACTCAATTTAGCTTGTACGCATTTCGCGTCGTTAAAAGTGATTTGTGAACGTTTCTCCGCTCAGGCTTGTACCAAAGCCTTTGCAGTATTTTATAATAATTATGACATTATAGTTACAAGTTTATATAGTAATTAATACCAATATTATATAATATTTTGTTTTGGTTATGTCCGCCCTACCTGTACCTGTGTTCAGGTAGTTACTTAAGTCCTTATCTACCCTAAAATTAATGCCTTGTTCAATTAATTCTTCGATAACTGTAAAGGACCAAAATTATTATTATTATCAATTATACTACAATGTATTCAAACAAAACATATCTTAATTAAAAATAATCGACATCTGAGTAATTATTTTTATTTAAGAGTTCAAACTCATGATACTTACTTAGTTAAGTTAATAACTGTTAAGAAATGAGCATCTAAGAAAGGTGTGTTGTGCGTATTACCTAATTGGACGCAAGAATTAATTACTATTATGCAGTGACGGATTAAGACTACTTGATGCCCTAAGCAATCCACGTCTGTGGGGCCTATCCGTTTGTCAACTAGTAGGTACTACAGTCATTTGTTGCTCAATAAGAGAGTAACCCGGAAAGTTTTCCGGGAGATTGAAAATTGGTCATTTTGTAGAATACGACGTGCTCTTTTCGAATTTTCACTTTGCCACCTCATATCTTTGCCGCTTGCGCCAAAAGGTAAAAATGGCGCTCAAAAACAGTTTTTTGACAACAATTCCTTTCCGGATTATTTTTACGAGATAAATATTTATTTAATAAATTAAACTAGAGAAAATATCCTACAATATGTTAATAGTATTAACCTTATTTTGTAGAATCAATAGTTTTAGCGTATGAGGGCCACAAAGTCCACTCCTACACGCTTTCCAAATAAATAATTTCCCCATCACCATGCGGTGCGTAAGTTGCTCGTTTTATTTATGTTATCTCCAGTAGACCTAATCAGGGGGCACGGCAGTGTTCCCGCCCAGTCGAGAAAAAACAAGCGGCTAGGCCGTACCATCCTTTACTCGAAGACTATTTTCGACCCCCTATAACCTAGTTGTGGAAAAAACTAGCAAGCCTAAACTTTTATTAACCAGGCAGGCATTATATAAATACGGTATATTTCAAATTTCATTCAATTTAAACTAGTAGTTTAAGAATTATCGTGTCTTAGTTTTTATGATCGGTCAGCAAAATTAACAAACTTTAACTAGTTATAATTTTATTCTACTGGTTCAAATTTAATGACGTTTAAAGTACCTATAGGTACCAGGTCTGGGGGCATAATTTGATACCTGATTTAATCATTTTTTTTTTTTAGCTTATGTTTTTTTAATCACTAATCGCTACTTTATATAAAATGAATACATAAATACGTTTCTTAAATATTTTATTTGGTATATGGTACGGCCGTGCCGCTTGTTTTTGCTCGACTTGACGGGGGCACTGTCGTGCCCCTAGGTTAGGCCTACCATCCATTTTTTGAAGCAGTTCAGACCATATTCAACCCCCTATCCTATAACTTCGTTGTAGATAAAATTAGAAGCCTGAACTTTCATTAACCAAACAGGCATTATCTAAATACGATGTATTTCAAATTTCATTCAATTTGAACCATTAGTTTAAGAATTATAATTTGTCAAAGTAAGTTAATTTTGTCAGTCACTTACTGACTGACCGATCATCAACTCTCAAAGACACAATCATTTTTTCGGTGTAGTGTATGGTGACGTGGGAGTGAGACGTGATGCCCTAAGGACGGATTTTTTTTTTGCTTCTTCTGGTGCCCCCCCAGACGTGGTGCCCTAAGCAATTGCTTAATTTGATTAAGGGTTAATCCATCACTGCTATTATGGTCTGAGATTCTGAGCTGCCCAGATCCTACAATTTCCAACGAGCTAGGCCGACACTCCATCCATAAAATGATATGACACATTTTTTCCTTGACCGGGTGAAATCACAGTAAACGAATTAAAAATAATATAGTGCCTGACAATTCCAATTACCTACCCACATAATTCCCATTTTAATACACCTCTTCCTGATCAATACATGTCAGGTAGAGTTAGTATACCCTAGGAACAAAAATCGTAGATAGAACTAACTAGTCATCAAGGGGAAATAGATACCTTGCTATGTACTCACTTGCGTGTACACACATGCATGTACATTCACTTATGTATGTAGCAATTAGAATTCAACTAGATTTTTTACTCCACCGTTGTTACCTAGATTTGTCCTAATCAACTGCTAGCATTACCTTTTGGTAACACAAAGTTAGGTGCCTAGTGCCTGCCCCAATTAGTTTAGAGCTAATCTTAAAATATAATTATGTTAAGTATTGTATGCAATATTATATTATATTTAAGTAGGTATATATAAATAATTAATGAAACCTATTAAAAAAGTATTTATTAACAAAACAATTAAATTTTTATCAAGATCGTTACCGTTATGTTTAGTTAACGTGAAAGGTTTTTAGCAATTTAGTTTGATAAAGTCCATATATTTGGAAGTAATAAAAATGTTTTAAAGGGCGGATACATACTGACGAACAGTTAGTAGAATAAGGTGTCCACTTTTCGTATCCGCCATTACTTAACAATCGATGATGAAGTGTCAAAAATCTGACAAAGCGATTATGACGTTCCAAAGTTTTTGAAAAATATGATGATGATGTGTTGTGAAGATGTATCTATCTATTTACATCTTCACAACACAACCACCTTCACATGTTGTCTAGCCCCTATATCCATTTGCAAAAATACTAATAATATAAAATACTTGTGTCTGAAACAATGCACTATTGCCTTTTGTTTCCCATATGCTCACGTTTTTTGTACCTGTCTAGTTATTGATACTTCAACATCGATAAGTAGAAAGAATTAATTAATTATCAATAACGTCATTGTTGAATTTTAACTTTTTGTTGTTTTAAAGTAGTAGTTGGTAATCTAACCCTCAGTTTCTAAAACGTTGATCAACTCTAATATTTGTTAATCACCTGTCAAATCTACTGTTAAGCGCTGTGACAGTTGTGATCAGTTGATTTGACAACAGATTAAGTTGGTCAGCCTTTTAGAAATCAGGGGTCAATTTTTATATTACATATTATATTGAAGTTTATATATTTAAATGCTTTAATATTTAGGATTGAGTACCTATTATCGTAGAGCTATATTATAGTTGTCATCGTACCTACATAGATATAAATTTTAAGAACATAAAGCACAGAAATCAATTTCTTTACCTACTACCCAGAAACTGGACCTACCAATAAACATTCATAGGTAATCCTTCCCCTGCAAATAACAGTATTTTGACATTTCTTTCCCTACATAAATCCATTTATTTGTTTAAAAGTTAAGGTAATAAGAATTGAATAGGGTATTATTAAGTTTATAGTATCATGACTGAGTACTACTGTTTTTTTGCTGTTATTCAATAAATGTTATGTAACAATAAATTATGTTTAAGAAATACCTTTGAATCAGAAATCCGCTAAACGAATAATAAATTTGTCTGATTATGTGGGCAGATATTTGTTTTAAACAATAAATATATCTTAATAACTCGTGGTTTTGTTGCGTTTATCGTATTTCCTAGCTAAATAATACATACATGTAGTAATTCGTTACAAAGTACCTACCTGATTAGGTATATTTGTAAAAAAAATACCTGCAGTAGGTAGGTACCTAATATAATTGGAACATAGATCCTCCTCCATTATTGAAGTCGGTTACAAATTGGAGGACCTAATAAGTATAGCAGAAGACAAACTAAATCAGGAATATAACGCTACATGCCGCTGTAAAACAAGAATTCAGAAATGTAATGTACTTCTAGCTAGACCTATGTCGATTTATGATTATAATAATAATTCATAAACGTCAACATCATTCCAAACACAAACAAAGCTTCGGTTGTAATTGTAATTTTGATGAAAATAATCTATAGAAACAATATAGATGCATAAAACATGCAAAATAATCCTTTAAACATTTTATCAATATACAAAAACCTTTAATTATATGATATTAATAATTATAAAACAAAATTAAATTAAGAGTAACGTAAATGACTCACGTAAACTACTACTCTAAACGCCATCTAGCGACTGCCTGAACGTTACGTGCTGTGCTTCTAGATGGCGCTATGAGAGTTGACAACGTGAAATAGAAATATCTCTAGTCTCTTTCATATAGCAAAGATGGCGGCAATCGGGAGCTAGGGCAGGTACTAAATGTATATGTGTTAGTGTATACGTGTATAAAATTTCACGTTTGACCACTCTGGACACGCACACAAGTAAAGGAAACCGGGTGAGCGCGGGGCAAGGGGAGTAACGTCCGTGAAGTTGTGTCAGCATATGCGCAAACGAGGTGCGCATTCGTCGCGTGCGTTGTCGGGATTCTTTGTGCCATTCTTCGCATACCAATAAGAGTATATTCTTTAAATTTACTCCTAAATTGACATTTAATCAAAATTCGTCCTTTCACTTCATCTTCGAACTTCATAATAGGTGAGTAAAAAATATTTTTGATACTATTTTCATACAATCAAGTGAAGATATAAGTGATTTTTATTAGGGAATGTCAACAATGCGATCGCGATCCTGCAATATTTTACATAGTTGTCGTGTTTGCTTCGCTGCGACTTCCGGTCGTTCGGGTGTCGGCATTTCGCGATGTAAACATTATCTAGTTTTAGGATTCAGCTGCATTTAGGCAAGCTGTCGGGAATGAAGTGTGCTCAAGGTGCTTTTGTGTTGTTAAATTCGCTTGAGTGTGCTTACTGGGATGGCGCAATTTTCGAAAGACGCGGTATGGTATCGTTCGACTGCGATACACTTCAGTCGCGTTGGTGGCTGCATGCGATTTGACGTATTCTGCGCGGAGTGATGTCACTTGTCAGCTTATTTTATGAAATGTCAAACGTTTTACATGTAACGCGCGAGTGAATGGTAAACAAATTGACAGTGAAATTGATATTGATGCTGTGAAATTATTTACGAGTGACATGGACTGTTATTATTCTAAATTTTACCCAAGGCGTGAGTATTTATTGGAAATAAATAGTAAATAAACAATAAAATTCCTTACATACTTTCGTTCATACTTAGCATAGTTGAGTGAAGTTCTTGCATAAATTAAATATTTTATAGTTAATTAAACAAAACCAACTTAGGACGCTTAATTAGATGTTTTTTATTATTTCGAATTTAATATAATGTGCATTTTAATGATTTTAACGTCGAACTTGTGGATAATTAACTATAAATTATACACTCTTTGTGGGCTCTTTGGGGCTGGGATTTAGAATATTTTGTAGTTCTTATAAATATAAATTTATTTTATTTTATTAGTCTCGGTCAATTTTAATTATTATACTTAACACTATTAAAGGTTAATTATTTAGGCTGCTGCTGAATAAAAGAATATTTTAAGAATAAATAAGGATCAAGCAAATATTAACTAACAATGCTTAGTTTAATATTAGTTTACATCACCACATTGGAAAAAAACTGCTTATTTTTTTGCATTTGAAATTCTTTAGTTAGTAGGTACAGTAACTACATATAAAGTAACTACATACTAAATATTTAATTACAAAAACTTCCCATCATTAAATTTAGAGATAAACCGTAAACCTTGGTACTTAAGTAATTAAAATATATGTTACCTAATTAATAAACAATTAAGTGTTTATTTTAAAGTTATGTTTTTTTATTTTAATTTTTTTATCATTGCAGAACCAGTTGATATATCAATTAATATCTGTTAAGTATAATAAAACACTTTTATATTAATACGCAGGGGTAGTTTACCTACCAGATAAAAGCCTACTAGCTTAGTAAGCATGAAACTTAGCCAGTAATGAAAGAAAATCATATTTTTATACGGCGTTACTTTTCGCGGCAATATTTATGAAACCACGAACAAGTGACATTTATCTTAATATATATAAATCTCGTGTCACAATGTTTGTCCTCAATGGACTCCTAAACCACTTAACCGATTATAATAAAATTCGCACACCATGTGCAGTTCGATCCAACTTGAGAGATAGGATAGTTTAAATCTCAAATTATAGTGGCAATTTTAAGAAATTGACGCGGACGAAGTCGCGGGAATCAGCTAGTAACTATAATAAAAAAGTTAAGGGCCCATATCCTACGTATAAACCATTCTCGTAGTTATTTACGTACAACTACCTACTGAAAATATTTTGTTTATAATAAACCGCTTCACCCTAACGTGAAAATTGAAATATCAAACTCTTTGATACTGTAAAGTGGTGCGTAAGTATATAGTTTTGTAGAGATCGCTTCACTTACAGTATCTGTCGGACTCACGAATGGGTGCCAAGAGTTATTTTGGTCAATACAGTTGATGTTTTTATTGCGCGTCGCGACGCGGGCGAAGCCGACAACTTGTGAGCTGCACGACAAGCAATAAGACGTGTAAACTGCTGACGCTCCAGGCCCTCACGCCGCGTCGCATCTAATGGCCGATTCAGAACGATTTATCACGTATTCCGTCTTAGGGAAATTGAATTTGGAATCGTTTGCTCCTTTCGCTGACGGTTATTATGTTCCTTGATTAAACTTCTTTCTTTTAAATGTGTCATCTTTTACACATTGTGGCCAGTACAACTCGGATAAAATAAAACCTCCGTACAATATGAATTATATGCTAGCTTTGTCATTGTTAAAAAGTACAATTAACAGTTCGGTAGTACTGTTACATTAATGCAAAGCTAATTGGTGTTCAGTTTATGCGCTCTCCGGATGCTGTAACCGAATAGCCCAAAATATACGCTTACACTGAGCCAGATCATGTAACAACGTTCAGAGAAGAAATATTTATATATAAATTCAGAAGATACCTATGTTTTATGAACAATAATTGACACCCATGTCAAAATATGGCCTGTTAACAAACGATCTTATTAAATACTGTCATGCTATGTTCTCATTTGCCATGCTTACTGATATTGTATAAAACGTTCTGGTATGATGTTACATAAATCTTAACTTAATCATTATTCGTGTAATCACATTACATAAAACATGTAACTAATGAAATGGCCTATTATTTCATTACTAAAATAATTTCGTGATAAGAATACATACCTGTTAATTTTCGAAGCCTTACAAATACCATCTCGAAACGCAAAATATAAATTACAAAATACATATTATTATACATAATTATACAGTTTGTACAAGTCGCATTTGAATGATGCAAGCTGGTAATCTCTTTGGAAGAAGCTGTAAATCTCAGAGTAATGTACTTAATCAATTGAATTTCGCTAACATGATTAAAAGTTATGATATCAAAGCAAAACAGGTAGTTATCGAAAGAATAACGATAAACTGAATGAGAGTTTCTTCACTCGAGATGAAAGAAAAGTTAGTGCCTTTTTAATTTTTAATACAGTCTGAAAAGTTGAATGTAAATGTAAAAACTCGCGGTCTTCAAAAGAAGAATTAACAACTTAGCATTTTATTTATTATATGTTCAATTGATTGCTTTGTTTTATAGCAGTGGTTTTATTAGTAACAAGTGTTGAATGGCGCTGTGATTCCGGGAGCGCTTCGGTTACCGCTACCTGGGTACCTGCCCACATTGACCTGCGGAAGGTTCACTCCTTTAATCCCCTAACTATCTCGCCGACCACGAAATCATTTCATTCAATATTGAGTCACACGCTACTAAGGGCCGGGAGGCGTTTCTTATTCAATTCTGATTTTCTAGGAACTAATTTTGCGTTAGCGTTGCAAATGCCGTTTGAATGGCGTTTAGAATATCTTTCTTTGATCAGTAGTCAGATAAAATATATCTTTTTTAGGCTAGACTGTTGCCGACGGCATAGATAAGGAACAGTGCGTCGACAGTTCATCAAACTTCCTGACTTTAACTAGATCTAGTAAACATGAACAAGAATAAAAAAACGGAGCTGTAACTAACACTAAAGATTTACTCTAGCTTTCTCGAGTAGAGCACGTCAAAAAAGCTTAAAAAAAAGATCCTGGATTATGTTTCTGTTTAGTTATTAAATAATATTTGCCGTTTAGACGATAACGATTGACTCATGGAGAATGTAAGCTTTAAAAATTTTCACAGCTCCGCCTGGAGATATGATTGCGACGAGTGTCCAGTAGCCTCGCTCTATTCTCGGACTCCTATTTGTGGATTACTCTCGCGTGAAACTACCAACTCAGTCCTGGCGCTACAAGCCGTATTATTAAAGTAATAGAGTCCAAATTCAGTCACTGAGTGTCGTTTCATCCGACCTTCTCGAGCGACAAGAGGATTGGAGCGAAAGGACCCACTCCTTACCTCTTATTTATCTTAATTTCGCTCTCCAAAGAAGTGACAAATGAGGATTATGGCTGTGTGAAATCGGTGTCACTTGTACTTTTGTATAACACTTTCCAGAAATGTTTACGTGCGTAATTAATATAATAATATTAACAGGGTATGACGTTCGTGTTGAGATTTTAACACTTTTCTCGCGTAGTCACGTCTTTGCAAAATTCAAGAATAAAATACAGATTTTAAATGCACATGCAAGTCACCTTTACGGCATATAAATTATACATTTGTTGGTTCTTCATTTGCCTAAGAAAAGAAGATTTTTAGCATAAAATCGAATGATCACTCGTGTCTACTATTCGTTAGAACCAGTGAGACGTATCGATTGTTGTTAATGCGCGACAAGATTAACCAGTTTCAAATGTATTTTATTCCCCTGAGAAAGATCTCAAATTGTATGTAGTGTGCTTTATTTTATAGCGAAATTAATACAATAAAATGGAACCTTTTTAAACGGTTTTATTTATTTTATGCTCATTAATATCTTCTTAACGTTTAGGAGTATTTTATGTTTCCATAACTCGTTTAATTTATGTAGCTCCGAGCTGTTTTAATTAGATCTGAAATGGCTCTTATCCACGTATTTCGTCAAGTTTAGTTGACATTTCCGTGACTTTTATCACTGTATTAAACAGATGTATTAACGGAACTCACGACTCTATGTATCACGATATTCCATGCTGATATTTTTTTGCATGGGAGCCATAAATACGATTTCCTCTATAGCCAGTAAAATTAGACAATGTATATTAATCTGTGTTGTCTTTTTTCATGCTTATGTGATTAGGTATCCATTGATAAAAAATTATCACTATTTCTACTCAAAGAAATAAATAATTGTCTAGAACCTCTCTGTAACTGTTTTAATAACTGGTCAACAAGCCGGTCTCATTCTAAATAAAGTAAATGAATCGGGATATTGACTATTATATATTTTTGCAAAATAAATTAACTTACCGGAATATGATTTTTAAATATATTTTAATTAACTTATAAATAGAAAACTATAAAACATTTAATTTCTCTTTTATGAATCCGTATCATGACCTGACAAAAGTCAAAAAACTATATTTCAATAAAGTTTAAGTGGCTTGCATTTAAAATGGCAATGTGGACCATTCCTATCTCAATAGCCGATGCACAACCATAATATGACACGCGGCATCATAATAGACACGATAAAGCCTCCGGCGAAACAGTTGCCGTTCCCCTACTGTCCCTTATTCGAAGACTCTATTTTAACTTGACTTTGACAAGTGACATAGCAAGTATTTCTTTCACAAGAAAAAGATGTGATGAAGTTTGTTTGTGTTACACAGCGTAAGTGAGAACCTAATACATATTAATAAACATTAGATTTCATATTCCCGTCGGCGTATTGAATTATAGAGCATTTGGCAGCACGGCACAAAGAAAAAATACGCGCGAATTTAATCCCACCAGTGTTTGCATATTTTTTATTAACGAAAGTTTCAATAGAAAAATGTTATTTGAAAATCTACAAATTCCTAAGCTTTAGTTGAACGTAGAATAATTTAACTTTGTACCGAAACGAAATCACAGCGCAGTGAACAAATAATTCTGTCGATCGGGTGCACTACATATTGCAGGTAGAATTCAATATGAAGCTCACTTTGAGTTCACTTGTTAAACTATCGTTATAGTTGGAATTGTTCCTGGAGCCCGCTCCGGGTCGGTCTTGGCGATTTAATTAAACTTGTTATTTGTACGTTTTATTTCGCAATTGGGCCCGTGTTCGCTTTGATTGTCTGTCGGCTTGTGAGCGAACCAACCTTTTGTCTTGTACAAATTTGTAGTTTTAACGTAGTTTTCGATTGAATTTCCTCTCTATAGTCTATTACAACAAAGTGCGGAATAGTCGACTATTTATTTTAAAACGATAGACGCTTACTATGTTGACTGTACATTCATCTTTCACTGCTCGAGCTCATTATTATGTATTGTGTTTCCTCGTTATATTCTCAGAAGTTGAGTGTGCTTTATTATTTAGAAAATCGATTAAAAGTCGGCAAACATAGTTAAGATTTATGAACACGCCAAGATATTATTTTCGTCATATTGGATGTTCCGACGATATTCTCGTTTTTTTAACTGTTTCGGCAACATCAACGATGACATGATTGACGGTTATAATTCTAGAAATTGCAATACAAGAACTAGAATAAATCAAATTCGTTTGTCTGTAACGTAAAAATAGCAGAACTAACAAATGTTAGCGTTCGTTACTCTCAACTGCAGCATTCAATCCAGAAAAGTTTTTGTGAAAAATGTTCGTTTGCAAATTGCGCGGCTCTAATGGAAATATCGGATCGGGGCAGATGTCGAACCGAACAATTAGAAGTTTTTGTGTTGCTTCATTAGCGACGGACAACGGAGAGACATCGAACACAGCATCAGCTATGTAGCTAAATGAGACATACTAATTTGTAAGCGTGATCAAACAAACTTGTTTGTTTAGAAATTACATCAAAGCTTCTGGTTGTGTCTCTAAAGTTCGCGAATAAGAGGTAACCTATATCTTTTATTAATTATGTCTTGCGCCATATTGATTAAAAGGTCCGCCGGCATATAAAATTAATAAGTTAATAATGGGTGGCTTAGGCGTAGGTTTAAATTTTAATAATCTATCAACCTTCTGTGCGTGTTCATAATTTATGAACCCCTAACTTTACCATATTTATTAGTAGTAAATTTTCTCTTTACGGGATTTTTCTTTCCACTTAAAATAATATTTAAGTTTATAAGCTAGAATTTACCCGTGGCTCTGTCTGTATCATTTCGTGGATAGAGTCGGCCATCCGGATATTTTTTGTCGTTTGTTACCTCACCCCTACGCATTGTAGCGGAACAATTTGTGTTCCGTTTGCTATGATACCTTGAGTTAGCTTTAAATAATACAGCATCGATAACAAATTATAATAATTTACGGCAATTTAATAGAAAATAACTAATTAATTAATTAATTCGGTAGTGTGACGTAGATAAATAAATTGTATAACATTTGTATTATTTTATTTCTGACATACATATATTAATTACGAAGACCAGTCAGAGCTTTTATTTACAAAATATAATGAAACTTACGCTATGTAAGTTTTACATCATAAAGTAATGATAAATTGTAAATGTCCACTATTCTTCTAGCATGACAAATAAAATCCCATATTACAACACTGTTAAAACAAACATCGACTAATAAACGACAATATAATTCATATTAAACAAGCTTTATCGCAGTTCAGTGTTCTAATGTAATTTAAATGATGCATTGGTCAGAGCAGGTGTAGCGGATAGGGAAACTGTATATTGATTTTCACATGCCACCGCCCTGAATGTGTCCGTCAATGTGGTCCGAAAGCTCGGGTTTTGTATAAATTTAAACAAAATTATCCCTTATTTATTTTGCCTCCAATATTTACCGAAAGCGCCGCATTGAAATACTTTATGCCTTTATAAAGCAGAATGTCGACGAGTTTAAATAACAAACTCCACAGTACAGTTTCAATAAACCAAATAATAATACTAATTAATATGGCAATCCATCAATGCAATTAAAGCCGAGTCTATAGATTCGAAATAATTCGAATGTGTCTATTCAAAATATTTTATCGAACGTTAATATATTTCCATTTACGAGCGGGAATTCAGTAAATCCGATATTTTATTAGTCGAGTGTATGATTTGTATTCAACGTAGAGTTGAGTGTTTAGCCACCGCTCTCCACTCGGAAGATTGATGTAGCGCCGCTCCTGCCGGCTACGGCGACCAGTGCGGCTGTCGCACGATAAATTAAAACCAACTCACATTAGAGACCGTATATTAAAACTCACTATCATCCTACTCATTCCTAAACGAAGGTCCTGTGCGAGAAGAGGATGGAAACATCGGCGATACTAAAGGACCGCTTTTTTGTTATTCCACGACGAGACTAACCGTTAACAGTAACTTTGTTCCTACAATGATGGCCTAAGTAAAGATGTTCCGTCTACAATGAACGGAGAAACTTTGTTTTGCAGCTGACTCATAGAAAAGTTTGATTTTAAAGTTTCGATACTTGATGTATAGTTAAATTTTCTTGTAAGTTTGTGACAAACTTTAAAGTTCGTTTTAATAGTTGTCAGTTTTATATCGAATCAGTCTTCCTTTTGAGATACAATTATTGAAAATCGTAAATTGTCGCTATGTCTCGCAACCTCATTAAATACACCATGGAAACAAGTATTTCTTACTTATTTAGGTTAAAAATTATGTGTAGCAACAAGTATGCGAGTGAAGCGATCTGACCAGATTACTCGGTCGGCCATCGCGTATCTGCAATCGGTAAATGGTTACTTTAAGTCTCGATATGCGAAGTATTTCCCATGGAATGTCACCGTCGCCATGCTGCACTTATATGTGCTCGACGAACTGAATTTTTTCTTATCGCAAATGCATTTTCTGCAAGTTTTCAATGCGAGCGACGTGGTCGCGGCCCCGCACTCATACTTAACCAACTCGCAAGCTACTTGTGATTTAATTTTATACACTTATTGGCTAATTAATTTCGTGGTATTTGCTGAGAATTTCGATAATTTTTATATATATTATTTTTAAGGTGATTATAAATTTTCCACTTGGCTAATATGAAACCTGTTGTTTTGATTTAAATACTAAGAATCTGTTGGTGTACGCCAAAATACATGGCGCATGACCGGGTCGTACCTCTAATGCAGTGGATGTTTGTTTTTTGTAATAAGAATATATCGTAATTCCCGCCGAGTGTGGATATAAAGCGGCGGGCGGCAATAACCCGGCCGGCTCCTGTAATCCATCACGGGCGCTGCAATCGTCCCGCTGTCAGTCTATTCCGGGATGCTCCGTTTTCGCTAATGATTCTTCGCCGCCGTGAGATCACGCGACATTTACAAAGGCCGATTGCGCCGACGATTTGTATCACAAAACGCTACTTCATCTCGTTCTTGTAGCGATGTTTTTATTTTCCGCGCACATAGTTGCAGTTTTAACAAAGCACGCTTTATGCGTTTCGCATAAAGCTACCTATATATGCGACATCGCGTTCCACACGAGAGAGTTTATAATTTATTTGCCTCGCAGTTTTCTGGCGACGATTTTCCCACAGGGGCGGCGCGCGGCGTCTCAAACGAGCCGCGCCCGCCCTTTATGTGGTTTTTTGTAGCGGCACGAAATGCCCGGTGGAAAACATTCAGTGATAACTGGTAACAATCGCAGCCGCCCGGATGCTCCCTCCATTCCGCGCATACCTCGCTGGACCTCGACTGATGCTTTTTCATCTAGCACCGCCGAGCGCTGACCGAACGCTCTTGAGACTCGAGCCGACTCGCCAACACGCCAACCTGCGACAGACAAACTAATTAATTTATTATTGCACATTGCTATGTTACTAACTAACCATATCACCACAAAAATGTGGTTTACTGTGATGTTTTCAATAAGGATCGTTATTGCACAACAATGTACATCATACCTACAAGGAGCACTAAAATTACTAGACTGAAGCATGTTGCCATAAAACACATCGTAAATCCTATTAAACACATTTTCAATTATATAAATGGCGGCAACAACAGAGTTAGAGTTAAAATAGTTCTATATTTAAGTCCTTTTAGCATTTCGTTTAAAATATCACAAATTAAATTAAATAGGTGTAAAGTCGTATAATGGCCATAAATTAAAGAGATCTTACCATAAACTAATGTTACTCTAATACCAAGAGCGTTTGGTATTGCGCGGCAGTTCATTAGCAGAGGCGCGCTTCAGTCTCGCGTATTTCATTGTTCCATTGTTTTATTTGCCTCTGTCCGGTGCTTACTGAGAGATATACAGCCCCGCTACACTCCAGCTCTGACACCTGTAACCAGTACTATTTCACTTTTTTTAAGGAAACAGCACTTAGGCAAAATTTAATTGCGTCTGCTTCTGTCTTGCATAGTACGGTACCTAGCAACCCTGACAGAATGTACTTCACGAAATTCATGGAATCGTAACGTTTCATGCCTCGCTCTAGTACATTTTTTTATTAATGTCCTATTGTTTCTTAATCGCCGCTCTAGATTTGATATCGCGATAAGTTTCTGTTAAAAGCATAAAGTTAAGTAAGTAAAGCGGTAAGGTCGCTGCCGGTAGTTTTTCTCAACCAAAAAGCGTAGCCGTCAGATATGAAGCCCGATTTCTGTTATCTTTCCGTTCGATCGCTATTCGACAGACATTACTAAGTCGTTGAGAGCCAAAGATGTCGATTTTTCAAATCGTAAACTAGCTTTATTGATATGCGACGGTAAATAAATATCTCGTCCGCCTACTTGCTTCATTAAGGTTTTAAGATTCACATACTTATAACTAAAAGTGAGTAAATGACATGTTTTGGAAAGCGTCTTTTGAAAGGATGTGACATGTTTCGTGTAGCGACTAGACGAACATAATTAGTCTTAATTTTTCAATGTTTTAGACTATTGAGCGAAGGCGTGACGCGGCCGCCGCACAAATCTCACGCTAGATGTATCGCCGTTCCAGTTAGCTGACAATAAATCGTATGTTTAGCGACGCGGTGACTTGTATAATTAACAATAGCGGCATTATACGCGATTTCCAAACTAAGCGACGCAACGCAGATCGTTTGTCACGACGCAAATTGCTATTTATGAGGATTATCTATACTTAACCAGCGTAAATCGTTTTGTTTAGTAATAGGCAACTCGTAATACATCTTATCTTACTGAACTTACAAAGCACGTCATTGCCACGAAACAAAGCACGTCACATGTAAAACATTAAGAAACTTTCAGATCAGCTATTGTACGTACTTTTCAGTAAAAAGTGTAAAAACGAAACCACTAGAGATGGAAAACCTATCTAAAAGTACAGTGTTGCCTAGGCTAATTTAATATTCCTTTGTCTTTGATATTCAACTCACTGGTTTATAACTAAATAAATTCATTGAATCCTGAAAATTCCTTCCGCTCACAGTAACACGTAGTTGTAGCATCGACCGCAAACAGTACAGCTAATAAATAAGCCATTGCTATTTAGCTAACAATCGAGCTCCGATGGGCATTTGGTCAGATTCCGGGGGAGGCAGCCGTGGCAGCCACGTGTGCTCGCCTCCGCATGCCTCGCCCCGAATATGCAGCCCTTGCAACATGAATTCTGGCCCCTATGCCGAATATTCCATGCACATTGGACACAAATAATGCCGGAGAATAATGTGACACAGGTGAAATCAACCGTCGGCTACCATTTCATGTAGCTAGCTGTGATATAGATAATGTGCGGTTATTGATTATTGTTAATAACTGAATAGTACACTCGTGGCCAATGTTTCGAGAGTAAAACCGAAAATGGTTCTCTATTACGTTGCGGGCGCCGGCTTTGTTCGCTGCAGGTTCAAAGTAACAATTCTAGTGCAATGCTGAAAATGAAACAAAACACCGTGCGTGCTCTGATGAAGATTCACGTGCAGGCAATTTTTATCCGAGCGATCGAATTTACATGTTCAACACTCCAATATTTTCCATTTAATATAGTCTCTGTATTTTGCGTTTCAATACACTTTAATAGTAAATATAATTGGTCTGATTGCTATCTCTGAAAGACAATTGACTCGCGACTGTACCTATTTACTGCACGCATGTGTCTGTTGTTATTAGGTACATTCTGCGGTCTATATAATTCGTATATCTAAATTAATTAACGTACTTATTAACTCATTTACGATCTGTGAGGTTCCAAGGATTTGTTACGCATTGACGTTGATCGGTTTTAATACATTCACCTGTATAATTTTGCTACTTGCATTATATCATTGTACTTTGCATTTTAGTTATTATATATTACTCTTAAAACAAGTAAAATACATCTAAACCGTAAACACTGAACATTGGTGACTGTCGTAGAGTAAATAAAAACTAGTTTAAGCAGCTCTCCATTCTAAAATGATTAAAAGTATGTTTACAAACTTCATCGTCTAATTGTTTTGTTAAGCGTAACATGTTTACATAAAAATAATGTCAATTAATAGAAAAGTTACTTTGTTCAGCATATAATTTCCGCAATAATAACTTAAGCCTTTGTGTTATATTTTGTGTTACTTTACGTTATATTGTATTCGTTTTAGGTAAGTGACAAATGGAAAGTTTACTACGGTGATCAATAAACGCGATGCATCCAGCAGGATACTACGCGAATCTCGGTAAGATAGTTCAAAATTACGAAGTAGATAGATTTTTTTCTTAGGTTAAAAAAATATCATTTTCGTATCGCATTTGTGAGATTTTCATCAGCATAAAAGGGTCTCGCCACTTTTATTTATGAATTAAGATACGCCTTTGATACGTCTAAAAGATAATTATAATTATCTTTGAACAATCAATAGTATTGTTGAGTCTAGATGTTATAATCCGTCACGTACTGGATTTAATACTTTTACACGTTTCTCTTAATAAGGTTTTGTGTTCCGAACTGATAGGCTATTCAATTGATAAGTAAGTGAATCAAAGATAAATAGTAACTTTTTCTGGAACAATTTTGCTAAAATTAGGCATTATCTACTAAAACGTATTTTTTACGTATTCGCTTATCATAATTATCGTGAAGACTTGATAAGGTATTAACACTATTACGTCGCAATGATCTAAAACAGTATCTTTAACTTACGAAAACAACGTAAATCACAGAATAAAACTTAAGCCTTTAGAAAACTATCAGAAAGTTTTCCCTTACTTACAAGCTACATCTCAAAGTAACCAATCTTCGAACTAATCAAAACCAAATTCAACAACATTGATATATCCAACATCAAATAGGAAAATTGAGATGAACCTAAAATAATATAAGAGGCAAATTAAATATGGTCAGAAAATAATGCATGCGAAAATAAACTTTACATTTTAATTTTAAAAGTATTACTTTATTAAGAAGAAAGATGGACACACAGGACGATTTAATTAAAAATGCAGGTGGGTTCTCAATAAACCCTTTGTCGCCTATTACAAGATCTTTAAGTTATATAGTGGTCTGTTGTATGCCAGAGGCTGCACTTAATATTCTTATCAGACCTCGGATGTAGAGCGACCGCTCGGCTAGGAAGACTATTGAATTGATTACATCATATGGTGACTGATTTTTGTATAAATTGAATTATATTTTATTCATGTAGATGTTAAAACGTCAATGGGGATTGGCTCTACTTTCGGCTCTTTCCATAATTTCCTGTTGTCTCTTGAAGGGTTGCTAGATTATAGCACAAATTGGTGATCTTAATATATTAAAGGATTCACAAAATAGCATGTGAATAAGTTTAGGTTTTTTAGGTTTATAATTCATGGTTTATATCTCTTCATGTGATAAAATAAAGTCACCCTCCGTCTTATAGTTTTC
This sequence comes from Autographa pulchrina, assembly GCA_905475315.1. Lineage (NCBI taxonomy): Eukaryota > Metazoa > Arthropoda > Insecta > Lepidoptera > Noctuidae > Autographa > Autographa pulchrina. The sequence continues at coordinate 10,187,444 of FR997771.1, read as the reverse complement.
ACCAATAGATAGAGTGATTCAAGAGGCTGATTTGTATGCTTAATTCACGTTTTGTCTACTCGTGCGAAGCCGGGCTGGCTAGTGGTTTACAAACTTAAATAATAGTAGTGTTGATAAATTAATCAAAATTAATTTGGTTAACCTTATCCTACCGTTAAGCCATTGTATAATTATTATTGATGGACCACTCAAACACTCAGATTCCCGACTTCCGCATCAAGTCTACCTCAGTTATTTCCGGTCGGCGTCTAATCTCAGGTCTATCTAACGGTTTATACTATCATTTATTAATAAACTAGTCATATCATATCACGTACTGATAAATATAATTAGGTGTATTGGGAAAAACAAATGATAATGTTGCGTGCGTTGATATTCATTGAGAATTAGACAGTGTGTGTAATTCATGAAATAACAAAACATGATGTAATTTTATGATATTTTACAGACATTAAGAGAGTAGAACAAGATTTTTTTTTCTTAAGCTTCTGACGAAAACTTCGTTGAGTTCCACAGTCAAAATTCACATTAACTTGATATTTTTTTAATTTGCAATTTTAGCTAATTACGCTTAACACATCTAGATTCCTTACCCAGTGGGTAACTATTCAAATAATTTCACAATTCTTTATTGTTCGTGATTTTAATACAATTAGCAAATACCTTTGACGCAACTGTGGTATGGTACAAAAAAAAACACACTAAGCATTACTCTATAAAATTAACTTTTAAGTGGGAATAACCAATGTTCTCTGCATCGTGTTTGACTGTTTCCCCTTTGTAACGGCTGGAAATACAAATAGGCCCCTCTAATTGCTGTAGTCAGGTTGTTTGTAATGAACCGGGAGTCGGGAACCTCGATTGATTGGCCAATTTATACACCGCTAATACCCTCGATTGCCGAACTGTTTTAGGGGAAACACGCTTATTTAGTTAATTCTAAATTACTAGGTCTTAATTCTGGTAACGAATTTTTCGATTTAGAATACAGTTAAATAATAAAATATCATTTCTGTAATTAAAATTGAGTTAGTATTGACTAATTCGTGATTGAGAAATAATTATCTTGTTAGTGTAGAATATAAACAGCGAAAGTTCGAAAGTAGAGCTTATATAAAGCAGCTATCTAACGTTAAATACTACGATTTTCCGGCAACGTAGCATCTGAATTGATTTGAATGGAGTATTAGAAGTTTTTTCAAGTTGTAGCCGACTTTATCAAGTTAGTGGAGTATCATAGAACAAAAACTTTTCACAATGGAGCACTGAGCACGCATAAAAAATGCACGCTATACCTTGTCGTGACGTGATAAATGAACTGATTAGATTTAAAGTACGGTGTTCTCATGATATTAGGGTAAAATACTCTTCGCACGGTGTCACGGGAAGTCACTTGCCATGATACTAGAACTAAGGAAAAAATGTTCTGTGATTAATAGTAAATACGCTTAGACGTCATACTATAAATAATATTATTTGCATTTACCTCGTGAATTACCAGTGAGGGACGTAATCTAACCACTTAGCCAATTAGCCCATATTAGTTAGCCAATATCCATATTTTGCGGTCTATCGGACAGAAGAAAGTTCACCTACTTTCGTGTAATTTTGTGTAAGTATATTGCGATTGATGTAGATAAGTTTTGATATTGTAAAAGTTACTTCGTTAGTCGATATTTAAAGGATGCTACTGATGCATTAGCTCAGTACATTTTTTCTCATTGTATTACAGTTTCGTATGAGGTTAGAACTATTTCAGTCACAGATAGATGTATGTGTACCTATAGGCGAATTGTACCTTACTTTTTCAATGGAAATATGATAGCTCTGATGGTTGATAATAAAGTTCAGTTTCCTACAAACAATAAAATAAAAAATAAATTAAGTACATATTACTACTTCATTGTTTGTTAATGACTAATTGACTCCGGAAACAATAGAAAACCGCATTACGTGTTAGTTTTCCAGGTTGTCATTGCAGTATAACAACGTTTATCCTGTGTCAGGGAACGCATGATCCCTCGTAGGAACACCGGGTGCCTGTAGGCGCACGCGTTCGCATCAACGCTAGAAACGTCGAGTTTATCGCTAAGAATAACCATAAAAGTATGATTTATAAACGTCGCCTCACCATTGGTTCGTGTAATAAAACCGTCGCATTGTGCCATGTGCGGCTGAATCGTGCCGTTTCTATCGAACGCGCCTTATTTATGCATAAAAATGTTTTCATTTGTGCCTACCAGTAATTTCCACATAAAATACTTTATTCATCCCCAACTAGTATGAGAACTATGAATATAAATCAAAGAACGTAAATGAATATAGTCCGTGGATTAAATGTTTTTCTTTCTTCCCTTGACGTTTGTTATTAGATTGGTGTTGGTAGCTAGTGTTTTCCTGTTTATACTAGTAACCTCTACCCTTATTTATACCAATATTAATTGATTTAGTAGTTTGCAATTCTTTTTTTTATAACCCGCGCTTTATCCTGGTTATTTTCCTCTTAACGGATCCATATTCTTTCCTCAGTTTTTTTGACGATATTGATCATACATCCATGGCATGTCTTACTTTACTGTCTATCGAACGATCTCAAGAAGCTCTCCATTTTAAAATCTTCTAAACAGAACCACATGTAAACACATCAATCGACGGACGGGTACAATCCAACGATATTAGTTCTGTAATTATCTTATGAGATTCACTATAATTATACTTAACCGATCGATAAATAACATGGAAACTAATCCAATAACAATCCATTCAATTCATGCAAATCCTTTGAACCATTGAGAATGTAAATTACATACAACATGCATGTTTACATCAGAAATATATCCTCTTTTACCTTTATGGTAACAAGACGATCTATAAGGTAATGCTAATATGGTATTACATCGCAAGATGCATTTATTTTTTTATTCAATTGCAATAAGCTTTATTTAAAACCTAGTTGTCATTGGTTGACTCTACATTTCATATCTTTGACACTCCCGCATATTTAGTCTTGTTTATTGAAGTAATTAGTTTTTATGTTGTACCTGAACTGTATGTAACATTTTAACACACGCAAGCACTTAATAGGCAATAAGTGCAGCGTAAACATTACGTGATGATCACATTAATTATGGAGATAATGATCAATGTTATTGATGGTCGTACCCCACCTGAGTTAATATTTATCTGAGGCTGACCTCCGCTCCTTTAACGAGCGTTAATAATGAAAAGTCGGGAAGTGTAGCGGATGCAGTGAGTGCAGCGTGCACGGCGCACTCCGCTTTGGACGCCTTCACCGCCCGCGACGTGACATAACACGCTGAGCCCCGCCCACGCGCTCTCGCTCACTCGCGAACCGTGCGAGCGAGATGCCAACACACCCTCCGTCGAAGCCTCCATGCCGCACTGTTTCTAAGAAAAGCCAACTGTTATTATCGCCCGCGGATTGTTCTCGACCTCTCGCCGCTTTATTTTGCTCCTCTCATGAATGAATCTCGCCCGCAGGTGCGCACCCTCGAGCGCTAAATTTCGACAGCAATTACTCAATTCTAAAATGGTGCGTATAGTTGCACGCCAATTTCCAGCACGCCACTTGATAATTTCCAGTGGCTGAGACTGCTACGCTTTCGGCTAATTTGAAGGGGCTTCACAGGAAGTTGCGATTTGGAAGCGCTTTCGCCTTATTTTGATTAGCTTTTTCTTTGGGTAGCCACGATTTTTGTTGTCAATCCGCCAGTCGGTTTCACGAATGGATAAATGCCCGCCGGATCACCCATCAATCAGATAGCTATTGGCACCGATTCACGCGATAATTTCAGCATGTGCGAGGAGATTTAGTGATTGTTGCCAATGATTGTATAATCGTAATACGATTCTACTAATAAACACTTTACATGTATAAGAAAACAATGCATCTATCAAAGGAATTAAAAATTCATATTACAGACAGAACAAGAAAATAAAATAATGCGACGTTGTTAAAGGTTTATTTAATGACTAGGTTTATCGATGGCCATAAAAATGTTGTGTAAAAAGCAAGTCATAAATTTATAAAAACCATATTTCTTTTAATGTGTGACAAAATAGGGCAAATTATAAAAGAAATTTAACAAACTTTTGGCACCAGTTCCAACTAATAACCCATAAATGATTTACATCATCACAACAGGCATTCTCTAAATGTATTATACTCATATTTTTGTAGCAGGACTAAATATAAAATAAAACATTTCAAAGTAGGTATTGCAATCTAGTAAGCGAAACCTATACAATTCAAGTTATTGTCATTCGCTCAATTTAAATCTGTTCAGATAAAAGCTGTCATTTTAACTGTGTCAATAGAACAACAGTTCACTGAAGAATTGCGTCACCGCCGCACCGCGCAGCAACTCGGCAAGCAAATTACCTCTAACCAGACTGGCTCTGCATCTTCCCCTAATAAAACAAGTCTTTCCATTTACATTTTAAATTACACGACAAATTAATACATTTAATATTAATGACTTATTAAACACAAAAAGTGATGAAGCAATGTAATATCATAAGAGACGTCAGTTAGTACAATAATAAAAGCCTCTTTTGCTTTGGTGTTAAGGCTATGATTGGCGTCGTTTCGGCACTGGAAGTGGACAAACCGGTTGCCGCACAGGCCGGTAACAGTAGCCTTAACGATTGTTGGACCACGATCAAATTATACCTTGTTCCGATTTGTATGCAACTAAAACTTTGCCGCCGACTCAGAGCCGACACTCGTTGCATCTGTTGCGTTCTCTTCTATTACAACATTAGGAAGTGTATTGTCTCAAAATTTGTTTATCATTGTACGTTTCTTGGAAGTGAATAAAGTAGATCACATAATCAGCTTCCAGTAGGTACATAGTATTTTAGTAAATATTTGAGATACTAAAGATAAGTATACAATAATGTCATCTTTGCACGACTTATGACTCATAGAAATGTGACTTAGGTAAATTTGCTTGTATGGAAATTCCGAACCTACTAGTAAACATAATTAACATTGTGTATTTAAATTTGATTATCATCAATCATTCTATTTTATGTCAGATATTTTTAACCTTTTGGTTACTAATATGTTTGTGAAAACACCCAAACAAATTTAGTGAATTTTAGTAAACACCTATTATTACACCTACCTACTAATATTTATATTATTTATTACAAATATTAGTAAATAATTTAAACTTACTCTATATGGAGCAATAAAGACATCACAATTTAGATATTAAATCCGCCATCGCATCTAATAACAATACTAACTCAGACAAGTTGGAAGATAGTGGAAGGAATCGGCCAACACATTTGCATGTTTTCCTATAGACCGCTTACGTTGCCAACTAGCCGTGACGTCAACTCTACAATACAATTATCGGCAACCTATTATCATTAAAAATAGACCCATTAACGTTAAAGGCACCGTTGTGCTTTTTGATGGACATAATAATGCTGATGTAAGTGATTAAGATTTACTACGAATATTTTTAAACGGCAGCCCGTACACAATAAATTACATAGGCATTTAACAAACTAGACGTGTGGAGAACATTGGCTATGACTGTCCCATTTTTGGCACTACTTACTGTTGCGTGATTTGTTTTAACTATACATAAGGAACGCTCGCGTAATTGAAAATACCGATTTAAACGTCAACTTTGATGTTTAATCTTATTAACGTATAAGAAACGTGCATTCTCTCTGTGGGCAACGTTGAGGCAAAAACATATAATGATTCACCGAGACGCGATCATTTCCACCGAGTCGGAAAATTCCTGTAATCGTGTAGAGACTTTCTTCAGCGATCACTGCACCGTTTGATAATCACACGCGAAACACATGTTGATATGCCGACGTTTTTACATACAATATCGCCACATCTATAATGCTTCAATGTATTTATTTGTCTTTCGCGGAACAGTATTCATATGTCCATAATACAAGCTCCGTATAACCTTTTCATTAGATGAGATAACTGCGGTGATGACAGGATGCCTAGTTGGTACGCGTTTTATTAGCTAACTTACGTCTGTAGAACATTCCTAACTAACGTTTTATCGTCGTTAAGATAAGAGGACCGAAGTAGTGGTGACATCACCACGACACAGACCATGTCTTGATAAAGAAAGTGTTCAGTAGGTAACCTTTACTTGATAAGATAAATAATAAAATCTGCTGATTCACAATAGTAGGTATCGTTTTAAAACAAGCCGGGAAAGTTATCGAGACCGGTCTGTGACTAATTACGATAACAACCATTAATCGAAAAGTCGTCGAAGGCCAGTTAAACTAAATCCTAATTGGTAAACAGTATCAAGCCGAATAAAAATAAAGAGCTTTAATGTACGACTTCCCTGAGTTTCGTGAACGGCAGTTTTACTCAAGCGGAGTCTACTTGGCACAGACAGGAGAGTATCGGATCGAAACTCGAAATCTTAAACCTGTTTTCTGAAATTTCTTGTCCTTATCTGGTACACGGTAATGCATATTTCTGTTCTCTCTCTGTGACTCACCGTTTCTACGTATCACACCGGCCAGTCGCTCTACGCACTTCATGGCCACTCGTTCGACTTCGTCACGCTTTGGCTGCTATGACTGGTCAGTTAATGCGACAATAAATTAATGTCCAATGTAATAAGTAAATAGATTTCTTACAAAAAAAACTTTGATCGTACAGTTCCGCTCTTACATTTCGAAATCAGGCCCGTTGCTATTCACAACGTAGGTAGAGTCATTGCTTTAAAGAGACTGTACGAATTTTATTGATTGCAATTTCATTTTGAGTCTTTTAAATTCAAGAAATGAATTGCGTACATAATGTAATATGAACAGGATTTTCGTATCATTATAAACGCGAGTAATTGCAGATACAATTGATCTTATTTCCGAAGTGCATACAATATTTCATGCAATTTTATAAGATCTCGTTCTTAATCGTCATCGTTCCAAAAGCGTTCCCAGGTGAAAGGACGTTTTATTTGTCATCACGCCATCGAGATTAAGAGAAAAATTTACAACGCTAAACGTTTATGTGCCATTTGGCGAGTTCTCGTATAAACATTTTGCTCTCTCTGATATGGGCTTTATTTAAAACTTTTCTTGTCCGAATACGTCTTGCTTTTTGCCTAAGCACTTCATATCACACTTAAAAAAAATAATCGTACTAACTCTATTCTTTAACTACTTTAACAATTTGCGAAAAATATTGACAACATTTTTTTATCTAATCTTTAGATCACTGATCCGATGGTTTACCAAATATTTTACTTCATATGCCACCAGTAATCGGTTTGTTGTTTAACCTAAATAACTTTGTCTTTGTTTTCAAACGACTGCTAGATGATAACAAATACTGCTCGCCATGACGCTATTTCGGTAATACGACATTGACAAAAATCATGGTCAAAGTCAATCCATTAGATATGTATTGATAATGATTCATTTGTTTATTGATACAACGAGTGGCGCCGAACATGGTGCACGCTCGGAGATGTAGAAAGAGAAAGGAAACTTATTCAAAAGTAGGTAATGTTTTTGCTGTTCTTGTTGTGTGTTGCGGCAACGGCGCGGGCGCATGCGCATGATTCATCAGCGCGTGGGCAGAGCTTATTGTGTTCACTTCTATCTATTCATACTAGATAACTTTGACTTTTTCTTTCGCCTTGATCCTCTCATGAACAGTTTTTGTCTACTAAGAATAACAAATTACTATGTAGTGTCTATAGTTTATAATGATTTCAATTTCGTTTAATTGTAATCCAGATGAATAGCTGAACTGTTTCATAACAAACAATAGCAAAAAGTCGTCTGAAAAGAATTTGAAACAGGTTCATTAAAATGTCATTGTTATGTTATATCTCTTAGTGTTATTTACGTTTCACTGCATCGAGTCCTCTTCGTTAAGGTAGTTTGCGGCTCTTTTATATTAATACAGTGCCTTATGGCTTACCTGCTATGTTTACAGAGGTGTTCTTTAACTATTTATTCAATTTTACTTACGGATTGTGCGTCTTTATCTATTTTTAACAGTTTTATTCTTTCTTATCTGTAGGCGTCATCTACGAACTTGTCCTGTCTGGAGCTATTTGTGTTCAAAAGAGATCTTTGACTTAATTGTGTTTCCTAATGGTTGTATCATAAAATCATCGAGAAGTTGTTTTTTTTTTGCGTTTATTTGGTGCATTTATCTGTTGGTAATCCGATCCAATGTCAATAAGTTACTAGCATTTTCTTTAAAGTTCATAATGCAAGGAATTAAAACAGCAAGTGAATTGCGAGTTGGTTTTCAGTGTGACCTTTTATAGTTCGATACACATAGCGCTGACGATGCTGATTGTGATGTCGCAAACGTGAGCATTGTACCGGCGCCGGCGCACACGACACGACCGAGCTTTCTCACCGTGGCATTGTAATAGATCCGTTCACTTCAGACCTCTACGCAAATATAATACCAGATTATTTTATATTACTTTGTCGTTTTGCTCAAATAAACAGGTTTACGACCAAGTATTCAATTAAAAATATCGTGCTTTATGCACTTACGGTAACCGGTACTAAAATGAATATAAACACATTAAAATAAAACATTGTAGTTTACATACAATTGTAAACATTTTACAACTTGAATCTTTCGTTATTCCATCTTTCATAGGTCAATATAAATACCGTTGTATGTCCCTAATGGGCATTGAAATGTTGATTAATTTCTTTATAACTCATACCTCCTATTCAAGGAAAACAATGAAAAAGCTTCATGTGGCTGAGTACTAAAACGTCATTCAGTTTTGAGTCGCCGTTAAGCCTCATACTTTCTGTCAATAAGGTATAATATAGCGACAGATTATACATTCAAAAACTTCTTTAAGTTTATTTCCCTTTCCGTTTTCGAGAGATGGATTATAACCTTCCGTCCATACTTTTGAAAGAAAGAGAGACAGTTGTAGTTGTTGTATGCAGATAGATACCGCTTTTTGTAGCCTAAACGCAATCTACTTAGACATTACGAAGTTTTTACGATCTTTTTACTATCGCGCGTAAAGTTAAAACTTTTATTAAGCTTTCGACTCCAATTAATAAAAACGTTTGAGTTCATTTAGAAAAAGTTTTGCCATACAGTCCTGGAGTATTTATAGCAATAGGTTAAGCCAGAAATAGTCAGAAATAAGTGGTTTATTTTATGTTTCTTGGACAGAAAGTAATAAACTTAGGTATCAGTAGGAGTAAGTTAATGTTTACTTGGCGCTGAAAAAATCTTAAAACAATTTTTTTTTTTCATAAATATTTTTAGTGTAGTTATCAAATTACATCAGTATATACTTAAAAATCATTAAGAAATTGTAGTAACGGTTAAAAGAAATATAGACATCATGTAGAGCTTTTAGGATGATAGAGATTTTACGAAATTTCATATTTATTTATGTTCAGATAACGCTACATAGTTTATCACTATCATTCAGTGATATATTATGTCACGTAAATTAGTTAGTTTTCTCTCTCTTCTCTCTTCTCTCTCTTTTGATATTTTATCCTTCACAATTCGATTGCTAATAAATATTCATTCGGCAGATCGTTTCAACTAGCATTGTCAATTAAAACGTCAAGTACAGTTTAGGCGTGTAGAGCTGTTCTGTACGAAACATGTTTTTTTTTTAAATAAATGTTTCAATACTAGTGTAATAAAGTCAAATAATACATATTTGGTTGCTACTAAGACGGTAGTTAATATTTTTTCTATTGCAACGTCTTTATGTAGCAAACATTTTATTGATGTAAATTCTCAGTAAATCAAGAAACCACCAGTTAGTTTCTAGTTAAGAATGGAGGTAACAGCACAAAAATGTGTACTAGCTTGCGTTCTACGACTTATAACACAGCCATCTTGGCGTACAGCAAACCAGAACCTCGGCCACAAATGGCTCGCTTCATTCCCGCTTTGAACGCAGCTAGTTAATGTACCGTTCCTTCTATGTACAAGCTCTAACGTACGCCCGTTTAATTTTCAGCAACTAAAGCCAAACAATGAATAATATTCTAAAACAGTTAGGTACATGCATTTTGTTCTAAGAACAACGATAAACCCGTATAACATTGTATAAAGACTTATTCGAGTATTGGTGTTGCATGAAAAAGATTAGTATCTAACATCGCATCAATGGGTTTAAGGCACAGGAAGTGAAACCAGCCTCGGGGCGCTCGGCTAAGTATCTGGGTTTCACAAGCTCACACACTTTACTGTAAACCTACGCTTTAATATTAAGCTATATTACGAATGCTATTATTATGATTCGCTATATAACGTACGGTTGACGTCCACGTTTTTCTATTTCGACGCTTGCATTAAACTGTTTACTTTCGAAGGATTATTTCACGCTCAACTTCACGAAACATAGTTTTACGTAATGGAGTTGTGAGTCACAGTCACACTATAATGCAGCGTAGGTCATATTGTATTAATATGCTATTATCAAGTTAAAGTTGTTATTAAAATCCAGCAGTAATTTTCTCACAGTGAGTTTATATTTGTATAAGAATATCACATAATGCGGTGTCAGCGAGTAGGTTGGAGTTGAGCACATGGTGGTATCGATGGCGTACTACCGCGGTAGAGTACAACAAAAGGTAAACACCTGTGTATGAGCGTGATCGTGTTGTTGCAACGTCGTCGGTTGCAACAAATCAGTTTGGAGAGGTGCGGGACGCGGGCCGCACCACACATGCATTATTCAAGGCTCATTTCTATTCAACGCCGACAGGCCGCCCGATAAAAACTTCTCGTTTGACAACTTGGACGCCTGCACCCTTTGTACTTACGTCATGTCCCCTGCGCTGATACGCGCTGCTTAAGTGTCTTAAACATTATTTGTCACTCCTATATTTATGAGTTCGTAATAACCTTATCGACACGAATTTGTTGTGTGCTGCTACCGTCTCATTGTTAAACCGAACACATGTTTTATTAAGTAACAACTTCAGATGTTTTTGTGCTGCTGGCTATAAAAACTTGATTGTATTTTTATCGTACAATAAATGCGAATACATAATACAAACCAACAAACCGTAGATATATTAAGATAACATTGTGTAATAGATGTGTTTAAGTACCTACATACATTTTTAACTGTACTGTAGATAAAAATAATATACAAAGTCAAACTAAAAGCTCGCCGGAGAATACAATCAGCAATTTACATATTGAAGATAATTAGTGAGCATAACAAACGCACCCATGCCCATGGTCTGTATTTACATGTAGTGTATGTACCGACTGAGGTTAGAGATCAAACAAGTAGTATTAACGATGCTTTATGTCGGAGCAAAAGCTCAACACTTCAATCGATGCGTGATCGATTCGGCCTACTTACAATGTCTAGTGCACCCGTCCAATCTTACGAACATTTTAAATTAATTATTTAAAATCGTAAGTAGTGCAATTGAGATCGTTCTGTACAAAATTTCGAAAGGAAAAGATACTGAACTGGTTAATCGATTTCGAACTTACTCAACGGTTTTTAATTAGACACCGTGTCTAGCTCTTAATCGTTTGCATAACGTGGATCTATTTAATTTTTAACGATCATTAAGTAAACACCCCAATTATCGGCGTCTATTGAATGACAAGTGGTCGAGCGACACTGATTCGGAAGCGGCGAGAAACACCGTTGTTGCTGGCACAGTGCCCACGACTGGCGCGACGCCTTTACGGTTACACGTAAGGGTGTAGATTGACGGTCCGTGTTCGCAACACTATAAAAATGGAAATGCGTAAAATAAAACTTTTGAGTACCTCTAGAAACGAAAATAATGTTATATTTCGAGAACTAGGTTTTTTAACCTCGATAACGTTTTAAAGAATGATATAAAAGCCTAATTAAAATAGTTTCCTCTAAAAGTGGTCACATAAATCTACCAGAATTTGGAGTTAAATCCTACGTGTAATAAAATAAACACTTTTATTCGTAAAGAACGATAAATGAGCACATAAAGTCCTCGGGCAGGAGTGTGATCAATGCTGAGATTAATAAGTTCCGTCTGATACTGAGCTTATAGAATTCTTGATCAATTGAAGAAATTTTAACCGCGGTGGAATTTCCAAAGTATTTGTAAAAATATTCAGCCTCCTCGAAACTTCAATAGCTTGAGAGAGACTATGTTTGAATACCTCAAGATAAAAGATATTCAGATCTTTTTAAAGACCCTGGCTTAGGATGATTAAAATCTTTGTTATTCTAAATTAAAAAGTGAATAAATAGAGGTGCTTCATATTAGTAATCAAAAGACAAGCACTTAATCCAATTGATTCGTTAAAAGATAGAGCTGTCTCTCCCGGCAGCAAAAGTCTGTATGGCTTAATTCAATTTATTACCGGGAATATTCCTCATACTACTATATTTATTTACTTAAATATGCATACCTAATATATTCTATGTCTATAATCTTAAGCTTATTAACAATATTCCGCAGTTTGATAGGCAAAATTGATGACATTATTTTTTGTTCGAAAGATAATTGTAAAGTAATCACCTCAAAATAAATTGAATTTCAAGTACCTAAAAGTGTAATTAGTTTCATTAAAGGTATGATGTTAAATTATGGAAATAAAAGTTACATAATGCATTGCTAATTAAAAAAAGAAACAATTTAATCAGTTGGAGCTGACGGGTGACTAATCATCCGTTTAATCCGCGCATCAGGTGATAAAGAACTCTTAGTGATATTATTATATTCACCTATTATAACTACCTAGCATTCATTCTGGAAAACTGATCATACAATTAGGGAACGTAATATATTGGTATACTCAAATTATTATGTGAATCTTAAGCTCTCTGTACAGATACAATAACTCGATTTTTAACCTACTTTAAAAAAAAGGAGGAGGTTCTCAATTCGGATCTTTGTATGTTTTTTTTTTATGTTTGTTCGCGCATAACTCCGTTGCTTTTAAGGTAAAATAATATGTCACAAAGCCGTTACGTTTGTGACTTCAAGACATGTGTTTCCTAAAGTCAGCTACATGAAAATATTTGAAAATTCTGTTTCCGTTTTTTATAGAAAATGTGAAGCCATTTTTTTGTAATTTTTCGATGCTGTATGGTTCATGAACAATAATTATATCTATTTACATATCTGAATGTGGTAATTGCTTATACATACTTACCTGACGTTATAATGTATGTTATTAGCATCTAAACAAGCAACGACAAAAAGTAAATTATTCCGGTTTTACTATCCTAGGAGTTGATACTGATGAATATTTACTGTAATATCAGTTCGTAGTTCAGTAAAGATTTTTGTTAAATATTTTACCTGCCTATGGATTATGTTTATATTTTTGTTTTTAACTAATTTCAAAACAAGGTTCAAATACGAATGCTTGTATTTTTGTTTTAAATGTTTGTTACTCGATATCTCCGGCAACTGCGATCGATTTCAAACCTTTGAGGTGGTCTTATATAAATTCCATCAAAATCGATTTAGTAGTTCGGTTGTTAAATCAAAATAATTAGACAAATCCGGGAATGTCAAAACGAAATTGCATACTTTCCTGCAATTTTGTAATCGATCATAAATTGTAATCGGTTTATTAATTATACATTTATGTGTAATCAAGTTTTATTAGACTATAATGTTATGGTTTTCCAATTGACGTATCTTAAGTACGTATTCTCGCCATACTTATGGAAACATTCGATACGGATTGAGTGAAACAGTGTCATAACGTTTATGACGCTCGTGCTCGGTATACTTGTGACGCCATATATATTGTATACTGCGGACGTCGACCACAATGCCTGAACTTTGTTATATGACCTTCGTTACACTACAACTGCCAGTCAATCATGTAACACATTAGTTAAATTAACTGTTGTTATCGTCCACACTGCATGTTTACATGAACAAGGAAAGTTCAAGCCGTTAATTTCCACTTAGTTATGCTAATTAGTCTTCCAAGGTTTTCAAAGAACATTTTATTATTTAAAAGATGTTACAAAAAGTGTAACTGGCGCAAAATGTTTTCCATTTGTACTTAATTATGAAAGTGAAACTTCCTAACAAACACGCGGGTGTTTAAGATAAAATGAGTAGTCGTCATCGTCGACGCACTACGAATGCAACAATTGCACTTTATAATAACCCGCATAGTAAACGCGCCAGCGATTGTCTGTGTCGAAACTCCATGGATCGTGCCGCAGCCTGTCGCAGCCGCTCATTCTCTAATTACTGCTATCAATTCCATTAGCAAACTTATTGTGTAACATGGCAACTGCAAATCATTGAATCAACTTACTGCAAACTATGCCTATTATTTCTAATACTTACTTAGGTATATAATTAAGATTCTTACTCAATTATTTATACAGGTAAATAAAACTGATAGAACATTATCTCGGTAGGTGGTTGATGCTTCACACAAGGGAATGACGAACGTAAATGGAAAATCAACAAAACAACTAACCTATCCAGTCATTAAGTACATATGTGTGTCGCAAAGGCCTTGTTTTTTAGCATTTATATGTTCTATTGCAAGGCAGGAATTCTGCTAATCGTCGCTGGCAACATTTTGCACATGCCACGGACGTTGTTGCTGCGGTAAATGAGTGTAATTTAACCACAAGCAGCCTTCTCGACGCGCCATACAGTAGAGCCTACGAGACGACCGCCACCATTTATGATTATGACTTACTATTGTTTTTCTTAATATACGCTTCTAGTTTCTGTCCGTGATCCTTATATGGATTAATTTGTTTTAATTTTCACAACACGTGCGTGTTTAATGTTGAATTAACAAAACGACAAAATATATTTGTTGTCTCGTAGTACGTAACTACTAGTAGTAGTATAATAGTACAAGTAGTAGTATTAGTATTGGTAGTACCAGATAATATAACAAGCTATTGATACATTTTGTGCTTAATCCGCTTATCAGATAAATCTCTGGAGTCGTTTATAGACAGTATGGAGCATTGAAAAGGCAATTTAACAGCAGCAGTAGGCATATTTTAGACACCTTAAGCTTTCAAATTGGATTTATGTATTTTTAACAGTCTTCAAAAAGGAGGCGGTTTTCAATTCATTGGTGTTTTATTTTTTTATTTTACGTTTTATCATTCTAGAAGCAGCTTTTCAGAGCATATACATAAACTCCAAGACCATACAAAACTGCTTTAGAGCACGTCAATCACATTAAAATTCATTAAGCCAACAAGAAAAAAAGATAAGATAACGTAAGAAACAATGCAGCTTGTGTTTTATATGTAAACAAGTCGAATTTGGCGTCGGGTCAAAGCTGTAGTCGTGTTTATTGTTGCCTACATATTTTTTGCTAGGGTTCGTGATCGTACGGCTCAGTTCACCGGGGTGAGGCGAGGTGTCATCATAATAGCAGTGCAGGTGTTATCTGGCCGTCGCCCACGCGGCCGCGCAAGTAAATCACCAAACACGCGCCCGCGCCGCGCCGCCACGCCGCCACAATCTATGCAAATCGCGAGCTCAAACTTATTGCTCTCGCCTCAACTCCTTTCCAAATGCATACTAAATAGCTCACCGACCACGCCAACCTTTGTTCCAAGTTTTTCACTTAACCTCATATGCTCCGTCGATTTTAATGGAAATATTTGGTGAATTTTGAAAGCTGGGAATCGTGACATGTTTTGCCTATTAGTTTCGAAGTCGATTTCCTCGTGAGGTGCTTCAAAGAAAATTTTACTGAGCTTTTGAACTGGAATTCGTTTTAAGTATTCAAATGGAACATAACGTGATAATTAAGAATTTTAAGCAAATTACTCTTATAAATATTTATATTTTTTGTATTGTGCACTTCTGTGCGCGTGTGTAGCTATGTAAAAGAGCTAAGCAAATATTTTTATTTCTTCATTCTCAGACTGTAATTAGGAAAATTTGTGCGGACATTAATTATCAAGATAGTTTATATGAAAGCTGTGAACAATGAGTTTTATGAGTAGGTTACTATTTATGTTGCTGAAAGTGGCCGATGTGTTCCCATGGTGTTCTTAGAATAAGACACAGAATGTAACGAGAGATGTTGCTCCCGTTCTTCCGCATAGATGCTACTCGCATTGCGATCCAATTATACCTGATACCGTCGAGAAATATTATTGCGCTGATTTACTATGGCAACTATAATTACTGTGAGAATCATAAACGGACCACAATGCTGGCCGCCTACGGTTATTACATATAGGCATGTGATTTACACTATAAATGAATTTCCTGTTATTGATGTAAAGTTTTATTCTTGCAATCCACAATAAAATTATTGGAATTGTATCGCTTAGAACATGTGATTCAGTCATTTTCTAAAGAACAAAGAACGATCAAGACACGTTGGACAGCTACTTGTCTATTCTCATCACCACTTGGAAAAAAACCAAAACTAAATGCAGTTTCCCGCTTATCAATAAAATATAGAGTCAGCGGCATCTGCTAAAACGTAGATGTTCCACCCGGACAACGCTAAAACTTTCTAGAAGAAAATCGTCGTGTTTGAGCGCGTCTTACTTGCATCGTCCGAGTGGTCATTGAACCCTCGCGAATTGTCGGCAGCAATTGTCTCCCGCCATCACAACGCAGCTGTGCTTGCTTCTATCCACCACAACCGTTAGTACTAATTGCACCGGCCATAATCACTTTACGACCCTATAAACCATGAATTAAAGAAACAGTATGTCTTAACGCTCGATTTCACACAGCTAAGAGCGCCAAACTATTGAACAGAACCGTTGAACGGTTCTATACGGCTTAACCGATTTCAAAGCACTCAAGATGTTCCCAACAAACTTGTTGCACTAGAGCTACTAAGAGCGTACCTAACATACTCATAAACTTAGTTAAGCTCTCTGTCGGCAACATAGCTGGCTTCAGTGCAGTTCAAATTAATTCGATTATCAGCGCACCTTGATCTCGCTAAAGCTCTCAGATTCCCTTCATTAGGTACCTACACATACGCGAGACTGCGGCATAATGAAACAAACACGATCTAACACAGTCGACGTCTAACTTATATTTGCGTACAAATATTAGTTAGACACCGACTCTGCTAGACGATACATTTCATGTTCAGTTTGTACACGACGTACATTAGACGCACTCCGAAGTTTTAATATGTACATTAAACTATTACTCAATATTCAGATGGCGGGCGTTCCAAACTCACGCACTCTGCACTGGAAGTTGGTCATGAATTCATTGTTTTTGACGTAGCCGTATGATATTGAACCACAATAGGAAAGAGTTCAGGTCACGTTTGAACACTGTACGCCCAGAGAATATTAAAGATCTAAATATATTGAATGGGTTGAGTTTTTAGAATTTTTCCCTTATGTAGAGACATGCATAATATTGAATAGTAATGGATTGCTAAAGCTTTCTTAACGATTTATTGTAAAAATTGGTTGTGTAATACGAAATATTTGAAGGTTCATTCATTTGCATATGATTCGCGGTTCTTGCACCACTTTACAACTCGATATTAGGTATTTGTATTGACGTAAGCCAAGAGTACCCAGTCAGTAGTCGCAGCAGACCTACATAACCGTTCTAGTGTGGCTGCTCGGCTAACATGTTGATTACTCCAGATCACCGTCCACATACAACTATAAAAACAAATGGACAACGAACTAATCAAGTGGGTAAAATGATTAAATAGCTCTCCTAATAGTTTCAATGATCATTGTGATACATTTTATACATACACCTATTTTTAGATCTCATTCAACGTTTGTCAATTATGTGCTATCACAATACAAATATGCACATGTTGAATCAATGCCAATAATGAAAGTTTATTATTAGTTACAAAAAAGGTTTTAATGCCTTATGATCTATCTCTTGTTATCGGTCCAATATCGAAAAAGGTATATGACACTTGGACCAATATGGAAATTTGTCTAGATTTTGTGAGGCGTCGAGAAATTTTCAACAACAATACCAAACTACTTAATGGGTATTTCATACTCAAGTCATACATTTATCGCTTAACGCTTCTGTGGTTGCTTGCAGTCGGTTGTTATCTCTGAGAGTTGCGCCGACCACGTTCCGCGCTGACGCCTCTTATTTACGCCATACGAAAAGTAATTTGAACGTCCGTTTTGCAAAACCAATCGTCTTACTAGATATACCATTCACCTTTTATAGAATGAACACTACTGAACATTGTTTGTTTGTTGAAAGTTAACACTTTCTTCTTTGGTTAAAGGAACTTTACTGTTAACTTATGTTTGAATTAAATTTATCGAGTCTGCCTTTCGCCCGGAGACGGAGCTTATCAATTATAAACATGTCGTGGCTCTAAGACTATTAGCACTCGATCACTTGGCATGTAATGTCCTGTGACATATTACTTTATATTCAGGCGAGCGGCCGTCGGGCGTCGGCATACGACATTATTTACATATAATATAAGTCGTTGTTCCTGTGCTCATTCATGGCCCGCCTCGCTCAGACCACGCTGATTTATCGCCTTAATTTCATAAGTATCTCTTTGTTACCAGGCCATCTATATCATATTTGAGTAATATCCCTCTCGCTTTATTGGATACGTTCAAGAAGGGTCAAATTCAGAGGACCCGAAACCAATTAGATTGTATGCTTCATTTTGGTCATTTGCCTATTTTTCATAAACTTGTCCTTGCTCATATATTTAGCAATGCCCGATATTACATTATGTGTAAGATTGAATATAGAAGATTTTTATAGAGCAGGCAAAGGTTTTACTTTTTAAGGAGGAACTCTCCATATTTTGCCTATACCTACGAAATGGAGGATAAAGAAACAATTAAAAATGTTGTAATTACTCAACGACCAGCAACTTTTTGTCATTAATTTCAGTAATCATATAAATGTAGAGCTTAGTACTTAGCTGCAAAATGTCAGGTAGAGCAGTCTCTCCGACAGACATGGTAATGTACTTAGTAACTACAATTTAATAATCTGATAACACAATATATTACAGTGTCTGTCTTTGACACGTGTGAGTAATTTCGCTGACTATTATATTATCATATTTTATACATCAATCTAATATTCCTATCATCACAACGCTTAAAACAACTTTTACATTATTTGAATCTTACAAGTAACAAATTCTGCTAGTCATACATTACATCAATATGTTTAAATATAAAATTTTTGGGCAGTAAATTAGTTTCATATTTAGTAAAAACTGTAATCCTTAAGCAAAAACGGCTCTCCTTTTTCATTCCCACGATCAATATCTTATTTTTAGAATGGATAAAAGTAATATAATGTTTCTGTGATCGTTTCAAATAGGACCTAAATGTTACAGTTCATTCATTATTTATTTATGAAGTTATACGGCTAACGGATGTGTCTCCTAAACTAAAAGGCAATAGAAATTAGAACATAATAATATCAAAGTCGAATTGCCAGCAATACTTAGAGAACCGACAAGTAACTAAAAGTAAACTAAAAGTAACTAAAAGTAAAAGTAACTAACTTCAAAAGTGCTCAATTGTTCATATTTTAAGTAATCTACGGTAGTCGTTTTTCTTAAAAGTGATATTTAAGTCATTATAAAAATTTATACTTGAAAAAAAAATACAATTATGGGAGAGAGCTAGAAGGCTTAACACCTTAATCCTGTATCATGTTATGCATACTCCGAGGCGATGCTTCGTCCACAAGTTGATTTAACACCCAAAGGTCCTCACGTACACATAAAATGTGATACTGTTTACAGCTAATGTTGCAAGACGAGTAAAGACATTCGCTGAGAACTTGCAATCTGAGTCTTAATTCGCAGCTGGCGAAGCGAGTGCGATGATTCACAATTTCTATGCTCACTTCAAACTGTTGTCGTATTGATACAAAGTTTAAATTGGCGTGGCAATCTACATAAATACCTATGTCTTGTATTAGTATTATTCGATGTTGGCAAGCGTCTACGTGACTCAGAGGTGAGATCTCTTGATCATCCACGAGGATTTGGTTACTTTGAAACATTAAAAAAAATTGGCATCGATCCGTTCGAATTTTAACAGTTTATGATTAAACGTACGTTCATATTTTATTCTCTGTGACAGTCAGACGTAATACAAAAAGTATATTTTAAAGTTGTCGCCATGCACGGAACAGTTCATCATCCGTTAATGAAGCTTAAAAATATATATTTCCATTGTACTATCTACATACCTTTTCTAATTAGGTAAAATCATAGTTTGGGATTTTGTTTAAAATATTTAGTTAGTTATTTATTCAATTATTGCTTATCGTGTAAAATTAATAAGTTCAAAAGAGTTTTTATATTAAATTCTCTTACTCTACTGTAATTATAGCAGATACCTAGGGTCAGTTCATTTAGCCCTCCACTCAATTTCCATTAAGTACCCACACAAGTTTACAAATCAATCAAATCATTGAGTTGTCAGATTGAATAACCTACATAGGATAGAGCAAAAATTATTAGCGATCACGTATAACATGTAACAATTGCAAAAGTAGCTAAATAAATATTTTGATTTAATTTTGTAACGTTCTGCGTTTCCGTATAACCGCGTGTCTGACGCAGCGGTTGTCGTCGGCAAGCTCGGCCGGGTAGAGCATGCTAGAGCAATGCACGCGGAGTTCGCGGCTAGTGCGACAATGCCGCCAGCGGCCGCGCGTGATGGCTCGACTGCTCGAGGTGTGTACTCCACAGACAGTACATAGTGCACGCGCCACGTGGCCGACACCACGCAAAACGCAACAGCCTTTGTGTCGTACACGTCGCACTCCGTTTGTAAACATTCACGCCGACCGGTAAACATCTTTGTGAGCGGCTTGATTGTACCACCGCACGCGCAGATTTTAATAAACATAATAATCGTGCTGAATCATTAATCATCCCACTTTAATATTCCGAGGAGGAATTAATAAAAACCCATTGCCCCATTTCCGAGCGGCTGTTAACGCTATTGAATTATTAATTAAACTCAGACGACGGTAAAATCGAAGATTATGTATGAACTACACGCATGTTTTGTCAACGAGTTGTAGCCGATATCTTTACGTGTACCTATGCGTAATTGGATACTACGAGTGTCGGTTTATCATAAAGTATAATTAATTACAAATATTAAGTATTTGATATATCATCACAAAACATTGAGTTATGCCATTGACTATATTAAGCATATTATTAGATTACATGACTGGCCTTTTATGTTGAAAACAAAATATACGAAAACCGCACGGTGGGCCGATTTGAGCAAACCCGTAGAGCACTGGACGGTCAACCGAAAATTAATTAACATACTTTGGCGCGCAACCCTCGACCGTTGCGCGGACGGTACGCTCACAGGTGGCCGGGCCCCACCCCCGTAGCACACCCCAACAACTAGGGCTACCACCTTTGTAAACGTTTTTTGTTCCCATAACGATTCATGATTTTTTATTATTTTTTGTACGCTCGAATACAGGAGCGGGATAAAAAGCGTTATTAACTGAGGAAATATTCAAGCTCTGCAAATATGTAGAACATCCGACGAAGGATTTTGATATAGCCGTGATAGTCTTAATATCCGATGTAACATTTAGATAATACGGTAATACTTCTCTGCTTCTACTTTGGGTTTGCTAATTAAAGATACGTGTAATTATATTGATTCAAAACACATAAATGTTGTCAGCCCTGGATAATCTGAATCGAAAACATACATGTGTACATTTCGAACCTATATGTAGTTAATTTGATGTCTCTGATTGCTAGTCGAGTAGTCAAACGAAATAATTGTAAACGTTAACAGGGTTTCAACCACAAACCCGAATGAATTTATGAACATTTATTGGTTTTGCCAGGACATAATTATGTTTTCATCAGTTCATAAATTATGTTGCATTTATTGAAATTATGCGAAAGCCCGTAACTAGTGGTTTTGTTGTTGATGTAGCTTATGATGAAAGAATAGTATTAGACTCATTAAAATGTATCTGCGATAGAAAAGCACGCAATAGCCGACTTTAAGTTAATTGAACAATAAAATCACGTATAATGCCTTAAATTTACTGTATTTAGTTTTACTAGCATCGTAAAATGTTAATGTTTCTGATAATTTTCATATTTCATAGAGTTCCATTAGCTACAATACTATGGTTCGCGTAAACAAATATTACTTAGCAAAACAAAGTTTAAATTGGTTGCGATGGCATAAGTGGATAATAGGACAGAGTTATAAAAAACTCGTAGTTCCACAAAACATAGAGGTGCTTTTATAGATTTTAAAAGGGGCACGCGATATGGAAGGGCCATACAGCATTAAATTACCGGAATTATTCCGTTGTTGATGTTAAATGCATTCCTGTTTCAGGAATCGCGTGCAACACATATGTACACGAAATTGTATGAAACCATTCTAACATGTATATAAACTGTATTCATCTGGACACATTAAGAGCAGTTTGTTTGATAAAATATAACGAAAGATTAAAATCTAAAAGTCATCAATCAATTCAGTAATCAATTGTTTTTAAACACTTTTAAAGTATTGTATTAGAAAATGAAACGAATAAAAAGTAAAATCCTACAACTAATTCAATGGTTCCATTCATTGAAAATTTGAAAGTGAACAACTACATACACATATTTTTTTTACAAAGTCTGTTTTATAATTCACTTTATAAAATTACGGCTATTGTAGGGAGAACGGTTGATACAACTATGTATAAACATGTGCTCCACAAAGGTTTTCTATGTGCGTAACTATTGTAGTCGGGTGCTGTCCCAACAGTTTTGTCTTTACCTTGATGTGACTAATATTACGTACTTACTTACGTACTTTGTGAGCACTGTCTATAAATACAACGTGCCTTTTGTGCCGCCCACTCGTATATGTTATAAATGTTCTCGAGAGTTTACCCTAGTTCTATTCCTGATACACCGTCTTACTACACATTTATTGTAGTTACGCTGTTACTGATGGTGTTTTGGCTAATAATTTTGTCAAAAATATTTTGTATCATTCAAAACCTCTGTAATAAACAAAAAACATTTCATGAGGTTTACTATAAAATACAAAGGAGCGACCATACAAATGAATACCAAACAGTGCAAATATTATTCGACATTATAAATCTCGCACGCATGAAATAGATAGGTCCCGTTTAAATATGATCAAGAGCCGACCCCATCGCAACAACGCGAGGGTCCCACTTATTGCGGGCACTTGTCAAATCAGCACAATGAGCAGAGGCATACTTTATTATTTTAATTATTGCACGTCCATGCGCCCTTTGTCAGCCAACCGCGAGAGACCGCTTGAATTAGTCACTGCTAAATGATAATTGTCCTAATTGAAGATCCTTGATACAACTTGTGTCGTTGTCTCTATATACGGTTAGTATACGATATCTAGTACTAACGTAGTAATGGAAATATACAATTGATAACAACGATAAAAATTTAATAAATGTGCAATATTATGTTTTGATTTCGCATTGATAAAAACGTTGTTTTAAAGAGGTCAATTTCTCATCTATAAAGTCGATTTCTCAATTTGTATTGTCGGAGACAATGCGAATTTGTTGCGTCGATGTGGGGCGTATTGACATTACAATATACTAAGCCGCTACTTTTTATGCATGTGCCAGTGTCATTATTATTGGGAAATGACATATTGTGAGAGTATTTTGATTAGCCACATCGACCTTATTATTTCTGTTTACAAAACTAAACTTACTACTTTTAGGTTGAGTATGATTTGCATGTAAAAACGGATGTGAAGCAAAATGTTTGACATAAATAGTAGCCGGGAAGTAGGTAGATAAAGATAGGATTTATAAAGTAACGAGGAGGACAGCTCGTCGCGAAGGAGGCGGGCGCATACTTTACTCTCTCGACTCTCGATCCGATCTTCATAAAGAAATTCTCCGTTTTGATATTATATTTATATTGTAAATGTTTCGTACCTGCATATTTGTAACAGTAAATATGAAAATTTCCGGAATGCCTACGAGCTCGCCTCCGATCTTGAGGTAACAAAGATTATTTGGTATTATGAAAATTTGAATTCGGTGTTTCTTATCTTCATTTTTCAGTTTTATTTTCTTTATGGAATATTATGTTGAGGAGCTCCTACAGTATTATAAATTCTTGAATAGGTATTTCTATGTTTATTCAACGTAGATTTTTGAGATGTAACATGCATGTAGTCAGACATAAATCGAACTGCACAATAATGTAGAGTTTCAAATGCAGTTTCAGATTTGTAGGTAATCGGATCTATCAGAACCTGACATCTGAAATGCTGAATACCAATTCGAAAGCTTTTTGTAATGCCATAAAAATAGTAACAAACTAACCGCGGCTTTGGTTGATGTATTATCGTAGCGGCCACAATACGATTGGAAGTTTACAAGACGAGCATCCGACACGGTAAACAAACAAACGTTCTGACGTCAGACGCACTCGAATCAACTACTACCAGGCATATCCATGTATTACTACGTACTATGTCATAGTAAGAAATTAATTCAATATAAGGACTGATATTATGCAGTAGAAAATGTAGAGGCGTTCCATATTACATTTGCAATAACCAGATAAACGTTTCACACGAGCTTCAGTATGCATTATCCCGTAAACATTCACTACCAAACGGATCCCTTTATAGCCGAAAAAGACACCCCTCATAAGGAAAACATAAATGTTAATAGAATATTTACGTAAGACACATTTTGACGCAATAACAATCGACATTGTTAAAATGAAAACCGTATTCTACTAAAAAAATAACATTAAATTATTTCACCATCCGATTTCTTAATATTAAAAAGGTGCCTTATCCTGCCGTTTGTTCCAAAGCCTCGTTCAAACTTTCACTGCTGTATAAATTACCTTGTTACCGATTGTTTTATGACGATTAATTAAGCATATTTTATTATTTATATCCACTGTAGGCTGTCGCTTGTTTCGTCACAGTAATAAAGGTAAGAAACCAAAGCCGTTGTTAAAGGATAATTACCTTCAAGTGCTCTTATTGTACTTTTCTCGCGTAATATCTACGTGGTTAGTGCGTCATATTAGCGGCCACGCACTTACATTATCTACAGTAGAATTACATCGACGGTAATACTGATTGTTGTGTAATCGGCTATCGCCTGATGGAAATCTTTGGCATACAACCAATAAACGTAATTTGGGAAATAAATATTAAACCTTATCAAGATTTTGTTTTAGCACTTTTCTCACGTGTATATTGTTATACAGTTAAACAGTTAGCTTAAGCGTGTGTCTAAAGGAAAATAAACATGATCTATTGAATGCTTGTAAAACAAAGTCTAGTTGACTAATCAAACAGCTAAGAAAATAGGGAAAACGATATTTATACATCCTGAAGACTGAGATATTTGCGATAGTGCAAATGTTTTAGATAGAACTGTAAAATCACCTACGGATAAATAAGATTCTGGAGAAGCACTGAGCATTTCAACATAGTACTGATTATAGCTGACATCTTATACATTTCGAACTTGTATCCTAATCCAATACTTTATTTGGGGTTGCTGCACAATGTTTATCTCATTTTATTCAATATATATCATAATAAACATGTATATATCTGTTTATTCCAGCGAGCGGCGCGCTCGCAGCCGGCACCATTGCGTCCCCGTGGAGCACGGCGGCCGGCGCGCCCGACACCAATGGCTCGGGCGGCGCCGACGCCAAGCACCTCGACGTCGGCGATGCCAGTGACGATGAAAAGGTAAACAATACATCTGTATGTAAACACTTTACATCCAACTGAAGACAAGTAAGTAACCCCTGATTTCTGAAAGGCTGATCAACTTAATCTGTTGTCAAATTAACTGATCATGACTGATTGGTTGAATAAAAGACTAACAAGTAACAACCAATCACAGCGCTTAGAATGAAATTTGAAATATGATTAACTAATTTTTGTGTTGATCAACGTTTCAGAAACCAGGGGTAAGTGACGTAGTTGGCTAAGAAACAAATAATAATAACATATTCATAATATTCCGGGACAACTCACACACGGTTATCTGATCCCAAGCTAAGCAGAGCTTGTGTTATGGTAACCAGACAACTGATAAACATACTTATATATTTCTAAATACATACATATTATAGATAAATTACACCCAGACAACCAGAACAAATGATCGTGCTCATCACACAAACATTTGTCCTGGGTGGGAATCGAACCCACGACCTTCGGTATAGCAGTCAGGGTCACTAACCACTAGACCAACAGGCCCGTCGCAACAAAAGCGATAAGTGGTGATGTTTGCCAAACGCTGGTAAGTTTTACTATATGGAACCCAGTGGATAGAAATCAAGAGAAAGACTCCTCCTGAGTATGTAGTTTTGTTATACAGTCTTAATCTCTTAATCTAAAAATATCGTGAAATAAATAGGTGAAAAACTAACTAGGAAAACGAAATTTTAAATTAACGTAGGCCTACTTGCATAGCCCTATAAAAGGAGTAAGAAAATATTTTTAGAATCAGCATGCGTCGCAAGTATATTCCTGTATGCTATAAAAAGTCATATTGCTTTGAATGCAATTCCTTTCTCATTATGGTTTCTGTAAATACAAATAGAGGAATTTTCTTTTTATCTTGTGATAGGACGATAGTGACTGCTTTTTCATTCACTGAGTAGCTATTTATTGACTTCGAAGTCTATCTGGAGTTAAACTAAGTTGGCCATTAATTTCATAGTCATTGCCTGTCTGTCGTGAAGCGAAGCCGACACGTGTCGCACTTTACGACCCGTAAATATTTGTGTATTTGAGCTGATCTTAACCGTGAGATACGTAGTTTGGCATAAGTGGCCGGTTTGTGGGTTTATGAAATATTCACATTCACGTACTTAGGCAATATAATCTATAACAGGAAAAATACTTTTAGCCACTATTATAACAATGACTTCTAGGCCTTTACATTCTTTTTTGCCATATAGTGAGAACATAGTTGAAAAAGTTACCATGATTTCACTGTGAAATGAGATTATAAAAATATTATAATTATTTGAGCCTAGTTAGGTTCAATCTACAACGGCGTTAGTTAGATTAGTTTGTTGCGATTAACAGCTGAAATACCTACAATTGTTTTAAGATACTAGACCTATTGCAAGTATTATTAATGTAGTCGAAACTGTTTGAAAAGATAAATAACTAAACAAATCTAAATGGCAATATTTACAGCTTATATTTAGCATAATATATGCAATATTTATTGATTAATTTCTCTTTGTCGATGGTTGATCGTAATTTCATGTATCGTTGCAAACCTCCTAGCACATAGCGGTGAACTCTCAAGCCAAATTGGTCGACTTTATAGCCTGGTTATTAGTAAATCTTGGTTCCCTTTTGTATGTTATATACACATAAGCTTCGCTTGCACTTGTAACTGTAATTGAACAAGGAAACTATGAATGTTTGAGTAATCAACTACAACTGGAATATGCATAAGTCATCAGAAAGTACAAGTAGAGTTCACACGATTGTAGGTTTATCGCACACAGCTCAGTTTGCTACTTATTGCTGGAACATCTATCATAACAATATCGTGTATTTATACATAAAATATTATGTTACTGGTATACTTACATGCATAATTAATTTTCTGCGATGTATTTCTTTGACTAACAAGACCAGAATAAATAAATGACGGCAATAACTTCTAAATTGAACCGATTTCCTCTGCGTTACATTTTAAATGTATTTATTTTAATATCAATCACATTGAACAGGTAACTACACACACTCGATTTAAAAGACTACTAAGGTTGATTGATAACGAAATAAATCTTAAGTGTAACAAAAACAAAGCAATATCGGCAAGACGCGGTTGTGAGAAATATCAAGTAAATATTGACTCTTAGTAGTTAACAAATCCAGAAACAACCACGATTCAAGTTGTTTCAAGGAACAGTGATTCACGATGTTTTCGATCGGCGGCCTGTTGGACCAAGCCGAGGGCAGCGTTATTTTTATTTTCTTTTGAGAATAGAAGCGAGTCTATTAATTACAATGACGCACTCCGTGAGTCCGAGTCTGTTAGCAAACTCGCCTTACTAATATTATTACATCTGTTTAGTGTACTTATTTTCCAGGGAATAAGGCTTCTTGATTAGTTACTAATTTCCTAGAATGGGACAAGGCTAACGCAGGGAGTAAATCTTTGAAGCATTTATATATTTAGTTTAGTATCACAAGAATCGGTTCAGTGGAGCGAAACAAGCTTAGGATAACTTAGATGAAGCTACTATTAGATTCTACGGGAGCAAGTTGCCTACCGCAGCATCTAAGGAGAATGTTAACAGCTATTTAAACTGTTGATTCCTCTCCATACGTAAGCCTTAAGTAGGTTGCTAATTAGTCCTTTTCAGAATTAGGCATTTCACGAATTAGATCTTTTCATAATACGGCATTTCACGATTTCGACCATTCCGAAATAAGTAGCCATTTTGCTAATTAGGCATCGACTATAGATAATTTAACAATGATCAATTACCTTTTTGGCTCGGAAAAAAGGCTTAGAGTAGCTTTGCATTAATTTACGACCAAAATATGTTATCTTCAATTTGCAGCACATATTGTTCTGAAATATAAGTTGCACTTGTCACCAACTCTGTCGTAGAGTAGGTATGTGAATTTGCTATTAGTACAAGTATCTCCATTAGAACATCGGAGTTTCACGGAACGTGATTGTTTCCTAACTTGCTGGATCTGGCTCATTATGATATTGCAGTAATTATGTTATTTTGGAGCTGTTGGGTTGTAACTGAAGTTTCAGAGTATATTGTGTTACCAATTACTGTCCACCTTTATGTTTTGTCGTATATTAAACCGTATAATTTCGAATCCTTAAAGTTTTCTGTTCTTTACAGTTTGATGTTTTATTGGATATAGTTTTCCGTAGTTTCAGTCTATAACGGTGTTTAGAAAATTCCAGGCTGTTTTTACTGTTGAATATTAACATGATACCTTTTATAACAGAGTTGCATTCTCAGGATATGTCGGCGGCGGATGCGGAGGGAGTATGGAGTCCAGATATCGAGCAGAGCTTCCAAGAAGCGCTCGCGATCTACCCGCCGTGCGGCCGGCGCAAAATTATACTCTCCGACGAGGGCAAGATGTACGGTGAGTCCAAACATCCTAGGAGACTTAGGATCACAGATATAACCAATATAACCCATAATCATGTACAAAACTTTAAATTTTGTACAACAGAAGCGAAACCTGCTCGTGGTTCTCTTATAAAGTAAAGTACAGGCGGTAATGTAGGAAACGAAGAAATCAATCTAATCACGCCGGTTAACCATAACTGATTAGCGAATAAAAAAGATTGACACAGTACAGTGATAAAGCTCATAAATTAAGGTTAGTATACAACAGCGTGACGGGTCATTTGAGCTCAGTTGAGCTTAGAGCTATCAGTACATGCGTCATGCTCGTAAGCGGTTGCCATCAGACGGCAGGCCAGCTCCTAACTGACAAGACAAATTATTATTGTGTGCTCACACATTATCACATTCTCATTCTATATACATTATAACAATTTCATTTACCAATATTGACATACGCATTCTCGGAAAATAGTAGCAGAGTCATGCGTTAATATTAGACATTAAAGCAGCTTTTCTGAATGCAGTTTATTCTTCAGGTTAGACATTATACATTTGTAATTTGAACTTAGCTGTCGAGGCAAGCGTTTCAATTTACCTGTGTCACTAAGTTAAATAACGGTGAGGTATCAAGGCCACTCCGCCGAAAATGAACAATGGATATGGCACGAGACAAAAGCCACTGTGGTACCTATTGAAGTAAGCCGACAAAGCCGTTTGCGCAATAGGATTCCGCGGAAAGACGTGAACCGACAATTATTATCTCTCTTGATCGGACCATGTCGCCAATTCGAAGAACCCATATTATGATGTCGCGTGGCTTTTGTTCAACGTTCCACCACATCACATATGTGCTGACATACACATGATTTATTATTAGTCAGCCATGAATGCGCGATATGCCCCGTATGTAATAAATAACCCACAATAAAAATATTTCTAAATTAATCCAACTTGTTCTCAATAAGTCTCGATTATTAAAATGAAAGCTCTGTTCATGAAAGGGGCGGCAGGAGCGAATTTTTTCACGTTACATTGTTAACTTAGAAAGCTCGTTAACGCGAACGTGACGATTGCTACATAAAAGCAACGTTTTGCCTCTAGTAAATTAACTGCCGAGGGAAACAGTTCGTGTAGCTTTAGTGTTTTATAGTTGTTAAGACTTCTTCAGCATGCCGTTGTACTGCCGGGTTTCAGTCTGCCTTTTGCAGGGATACATACGAATAATTAAGGCATGATAATATTTTAAATAAAATAGTTTATCAAAAGGATTAGACCTGTATGTTAACCCGTTGGGTAGAATAGTTTCCATGAAGTCCTTTTCCGAAAAGTAATATTACGGGTGCTATGGAGCAGAATTGACATAGGACAATTATCAGAGGGTGGCAGTGCCATTACAACGCCGCCGGACGCACATTAAGTTTGCGTCAAGCGCCCAACATTATACGTCCCAGTTTTAATTAAAGGACTGCCCGCTCAGCCTCGTCGCGGTGCCAAATGGAATTGCTAAACAAATTTACCACAAGCGATGTGTCCACCTTAAGTGATTTAATAGGCGTGAAGAAATGCGATGTTTAAATTACTTCAAATCTTACGGTTCAAATTGCGGAAACGGAAATTAGGGAAATGCCCGATATCTTTAGGCCTATGATATTCTTTGAAGTAGTAAATTAACATTTTAAATGAAATCTTATTTATCACAGAACGTTTATAGAATTATAAATATCCCTATGTCACTACAAAAGAAGTTAGAAATGAACAAAAAGTCCTGAATTAAAAAGAGAAAACATTGTGATGCTCTCGAGCTCTATTTGTAAACAAGTATCTCGAACTGTTATTACTATGTGCAAAAGATGTTGATAATGGCTATCTGTGTGGATAATAATTGCGGACACGCGTCGCGTCGCCCGGACAATATATGACCACATTACTCGAGGACGTGTCGTCCCGCTTAATCTACGTAAAAGTGCGTCACCCTTGTCCGCTTGTACCACCCTCACCCTATGCCGTGCCGCGGGACACTGTTTTGCCTGATCGTCATGTGCTGCAATAATCCAGCATTCTTTGAGGGGTATGAGAATTATATTAATTTGTTTGTTGAACAGTTAAACTTATTTTAGAAATTACTTTCTATTTTCAGTCTGATACTAGTTGTTTATTTTTGAACCGTGCAAGAAATGTTTAGATTCGTCAATGAATGTGTTGACTCTCTAGGCGTATTTAAATTAATTACTATCTATGGATTTATTAGTCAGTTGAGTATTCCTGCTTATTAGATCTCCAATACTAGAGTTCGGATGTCTCTCCGGCTGTATTGAGATATCAGGGTCTGTTATTACATTAGTGAATTGAGTGCGGCGTCGGCAGCGGCGGCGGCGTGTCACAGTTGCACGTGTTCGGAGAGTTAGCTCGGCTAGCTTACGCGGCATGTGTAGACTAGTTGGGAACAGTTTGCCAACAAAGCTAGTGCTCAGCTTTGCTGGCGGCACGTTCGTGAGTTAAGACATTCAAAACCGCTCAATATCCTGGGAGTATGAAAGTTTCGTCGGCGCACGGCTTCACGTGGTCCGGGGGTGGCAGGCGAGGGGTTCGTCGGGAGGGCTAAACTATGCGAAGAATGCGCAATTAGTGAGCGAGCGAGCGTGTAAGGGGCCCGGCCGCGCCGCTAGGCGGCGAACGCAGTAAGAAAATATAAAGAAGGGGCGGGCCGCCCGCGCCCGTTGTTTAGCGCCCCGCCCGCTTCGGGCATAACTCCCGATTGTCTCCCAAGAAATCCTCCTTAGACCTGTCGCAACTCAACCCTTTCCGCGAGGATTTGCTCTGCATAACTCCTGTTTGGGTCAGCGTGAAATTCTGCTACGACGCCCATGTACAAAGTCCAATATCTTTTGCTCAGTCTTTGTTATTCAAACGTCTTTATTTTTTGACGAAACGGCCTCGGCCCTATGTTTTCAATCCTAAGTTGTACAATTATTATGGTAATATACTACCAACACATTGTTAGTAGCACTTTAATGTCTTAGATAATATCTACCCAATGAAATACCCAAAGTAGGGTGTAAATTATTGGGGTAGCGATTGGTAATTAGCTTTAATTATGGTAAATAGGTCCATAAATTATGCTTATAATATTTAGTTATGAGCTTTAAATACTTTAAATTAGAGCATTATTAGATTTAATATCGGCTCTATTGCGACCTTAATCGTCGCTTAACACAGCTCAGAGTACTATTCAAATGTTATGTGGTCCTATTTGGCGGGATTTATTAATGGAAATATATTTTGTGGGCATAAAGCTCTTTAAGCGAAAACAATCGCGGAGTCATGCCTCAGGTACGACGTTAATGTATTTCTGATGGATCTCCAATATCTCCCCAGTTGTCGAATAAATTACTTTTCAAAAGGCCCCGGGTATAAATAAGATGAACGAAGCAAGATGTAATATCAAAATACTTCTAACTTCTAATTCCGTCATCTAAATTCAAATGGTGAAAATTGTGTGTAAACAATCCAGTTAATTATAAATAAAAGCAAGTAACAACAAATGCTTGTTCAAAAAGAAAATAGTTAATATTCATAATGTAGCTGGAGCGTGCACGCACAATTTCCTCGCGGAGTGCGCGAGAGCGTGGCCGCGTCGCGCTGGCAATGGACCAAATTAGCCAACTAACGAACTAATAAATAATGATCTCTTGTTTTTCTATTCACTGTGGAATAGAAACGTTTCGAGTTGATCCTTCTCTGCACCGCACTATTTATAGAAGGATGCACACGACGTTTCGGGTGAAAGCACTCTTAATGCTCAATTCGCGGCCGCGTATGTCACTAGCTGAAGCTACGCTTGCAACGAATAACATACGGCGTGTATATTCACTTTACTAATTCGTGCTAACAGCAATTTGTTAGAGTGGCCACACTTACTAATTTTAGCTTAACACCCGCCGTGAAAAGTTTACGACGGTGCCATAATTTCGAAGTAATTTCAAGAATGTTTGACTTAACAGTCTTGAAGAGTGTTTCCCAAGATCAGAACTTTTATCTACCATTTAGTTTAACCCTATAGTGGTCGCTCTATCATACTTGTACTTATAAATTGTTGTAAGAATTATACGATGACTATGTAGACCAAATAGGGGTAGTAAATAATACTCTAGGATATAAAATAGTGCTTAAAAAGTAATTTATTTTTACAACTTTTAAAAACTATGGAGGATTAAAAGCGGAAAATTCAATACGAAATTTCTAAAATGTAGATACCTATAATTAAACATTAAATAATGTCCATATCTTCAACGAGGAGAAAAAGAATTTCAAAGAGTTTTTACAACTGATACCTCATCTTTTCGATCCCAATCATTCTAAATAGAACCAGATACAACTGGTTTTAATAATGATACCCTAATCTTTCTCAGAACTCGTGTACTTTAAAAACGTAGTTATCTGCTATCATATCTCGCGAATCAAACAATCGTCCTCGATGCATTTATCGATTGCACACCCAATTTGTTGTTATTCGATGCGATATAAAACCTACCAAATAAGGAATAATAAGATATAATTTTACTAACTCGGATAAGATAAAGAGCAGTAGCTAAATGAAAATAAAATTAATAATGATTAAACAGCTATATTTGAAGTAGTTATCATACGTTTTCCACGAATTTTCGATCGACTCCCGTAATGACACATGCTAACCAAACATTTGGCACATATACTCATTGAGAAAAGTAAATAAGGCATATACTGAAACAACTTTCGTTAAAACAAAAGATAAACGTGATAGTCGACTATCCGTGACAGATGAAAATCAACACTACCCATTTGGCATGAAGTCTAGATATGTAGCAAGTTTTTGTTTTACTATATCACCTATTTTGGTATTACATTTTTGAAACTTATCTTTTTTATGTTTATAACTTCAGGTAACTACCGTTCTCATAATGTTTCAGAAGAGTCCGAGTATTTTCTTGATAAGATGTAATTAAAACAAAACGACATCAGATTAGATAGGGTTAAGGTTAAGATTTCCTGGATTTGAAAATTTTAAATATCCTAACTTAAAATTTTAATTTATATTGGTTTTATTAAAACTACTAGCTGTGCCTGCGACTTCGTTCGCGTAGATGACGAAATTTATCAATGAGTTTTTAACCGCAAAATTAAGTTTATTTTTTATTGTTTAACTTTTCCGGGATAAAAACTACCCAGTGTGGTGCCCAGGATAATAAAGAATAATTATACCAAGTTTCATCGTAATCGAACCGGTAGTTTTTGCGTGATACCTGAACAAACAGACAGACAAAAAAAAATTTTTTCACACTTCTGGCTTCGGTGTCGGTCTAGTAACACCCCCCGCCATTTATTTTTTTGATATTTTCAATGTACAGAATTTTCACTTCTACAGATTTATTATAAGTATAGATATTCCATTTTTGAACAACAATCCACGAGGATTAAATAACTGTAAATATAATTCTATTTATCTAGGAGAAATAGCAACATAGAGACTGTGTATGCACACATCAATGCACAATAACAAAAAAACCGAAACCAGCCCATAGGCAAAATCGTAGTGTTAATCAATACACGTACAAATAGTTGAGTACGTATACGCACTCGCCTCAACGAGCAAGCAAGGGGTTAATTAAATTCGCACCAGCCGCCTCTCGTCGCCATCGCATTCCCCGAATTCAATGAGATTTCAATTTACTTTGCTCTGACCGGGTCTTCCTATATCGTGTCCGCCAATTAATGCACACTTTATTAAAATTTTGTCACTAAGTGTGGTTTCTATTGATGGTAATTTGAGTTGTGCTTTGTGGGCATTATTTAATAAAACCACTACAACAGTAGTTCCTAGGGCTGGTCTCGTGATTTACTAGGGTAAAAATTATTTAGTGAATGTAAAAATATAATGTTTTAGATGATAAATGATTTTATAATTAAATCTTCCTTTCCTATAGTAATAATAATAATTCAGGCTTAAAATATAAGTATTGGCGGCTATGTCATTTGAAGAAGGAAAAATCTAGGTATATTAAAGGTCTTACCTACCGTCAGCCTGAAACCTCTCAATGTGTAGTGAATGAGCGTGGTAAATTGGTGATAAATGCTTGTTCCCACTCTGTATGTGTGAGGCCTTTGCCCTGCAATAGGTCAACTGCAGGCAGTTATTATTGTTTTAATCTGAAGTTCAACTCAGAAAGTGTTCAACTGCGTAAGAACCTCCGACTAAAATGTTTTGATAAAAATCTATTTATTTTAGTAAAACTAAATATTTAAAATGTTTATCAATGTTATTCAGTTATACAAACTGAAAATTATTTAACAATGCCAGCTTGCACTGACTACGGACGATCCACCCCGCATTCCTGTTTCGCTGCAGTTTCAATGATTGAAAATAGCTATTCAAAATATTTTGAAAATTGTTTCATAACAGGATCGGCAGAGGCCGGCATTGCATACAGCCCGTTTGTCTGTAACAACTATGCTAAATATTCCGCGGCCGATTGGCACATGTTTTAACCCCTTTATTAATTAAATGAAATAACTCATTGTTATCATAACGGGGACGTTTGGATCGTTATTTATTAGCAACGTTAATAATTCGTATATTTTATATGCTATTAGTAGATGTGTGAACCAGTCTTAATATGGGATACTGTGTTACCCAGTAAGATGGGTTGAGGTCAGATAGGCATTAGTACCCGTAAAACGTAGTATTCAGCTGAATCCTGCCCAGTAACACTGGAAGCCGACCCAAATATAGCCTAGGAAGAGACCAATAAGAAAGCGTTTTAACGGTCACCACACAAAATCAGACTTAAAGTTACAACAAAAGTCTCAGTACCTACTTATTTCAATAATAATAATAGATTTATTTGTCAGAATATAGTACAATAGATGTTAACATTAAATTACGTTCCTTATATTCTACCATTTCTGGTGTACAAATTTTTTAGTTTCAGGTAAACAACCTTAAGGCTTAAAAACTGTATAAGATATAAAAACATTGTATTACCGATTTACTAAACAACGACTTTTTTGTATTACAGGAAGGAACGAGTTGATAGCAAGGTATATAAAACTCAGAACAGGAAAGACGCGCACGAGAAAACAAGTCTCATCCCACATACAGGTGCTAGCTAGACGGAAGCTACGGGAAATACAGGCCAAACTCAAAGTGGTAAGCATACAACAATATTATTTATAATGTATTTTATTTTATATTTTCCATACCACGAAAAGACTCGAAAGCTTCGTTCGATTTCTGAATGATAAAATAAAAATTGCGAAAAAATATTTCCGGCCAGTGCCGTGACAGTTTAGAAGTTATGATTAAAACATATGAATGGCGTTTAGGACGGTGGAGTGATGAAAGAAAAGGCCATGCAGTCAATGAGCTCACTATCTAGCGCACAGATCGTAGCAGGTTTACCACACCCAGCGTACCACCATACGGTACTCAACTTGCAAAAGGCATGCCTTTGTGTTACTAGTAAAAACAAACTAAATCGCCTTCCAATTGTGTTGCTTCAATACTATTTAGGCATGTTGCCAAATTGCACGTATTAAGTAAAGAATAGGCAACAATAACACCAATC
Source organism: Autographa pulchrina (assembly GCA_905475315.1). Taxonomy (NCBI): domain Eukaryota; kingdom Metazoa; phylum Arthropoda; class Insecta; order Lepidoptera; family Noctuidae; genus Autographa; species Autographa pulchrina. Next base: position 10,150,724 of record FR997771.1, on the reverse strand, counting down.
GAATTCTGAAATTGCTTTACTCACATTTTTGTTTCTCTTTCTCTCATATTACAAATAATTGACTGGTTATTGGACTGGACTAAAACCTTATTGGAAAATGCTCAATAATATTGTTAGGAAGAATAATATTGTGTCTTTCATTTTTGCGGCTCAACACATTACAATAAACAATTTGTCTCCATGTTTTCTCATCAATAATGCTTCAAGTGATTATGTGTGTAGTATATTTAACAACTTGAGCATAATTAATAACATAAAGCTTATATTTATTTATTGTTAAAATTATAAAGTTATTAACAATGTTTTGTAATGATTACAGCAATTTTGGCAACCGGGTCTACAAGCTGGACCATCACAAGAGTAAGTATCCTAAAAACTTTAAAATTTAAAAATGTCTCAGTTAAACCCCTCACACAGATCTAATTACGAAAGATAATAAATCATCCATTGTTAAAAGACCTAAACGAGACTTGCTTGGTTACCACGGGTATGCAAACTTAACGCACAATAAACCATCATGGTCACAGCGTCTAGTTATCTACCGCATAACGAACGCCACCACCGCAAACATAGGGATAACATAGGAGTTGCAAGTTTTGAAAGTTCCAATCCAAAACTTATATTCATTCAAAGCCTGTGATCTCCAAGAGTTCTAGTGGTGAAAATATCTACTTCACTTCACTTACTATATGGTATACTGGTAATAATAACTTCTTAACTTCGATAGATAATAACTGATTCAGAATGAAGACTGGCTTTATAATTGATCGAAGAAATATGATGACTATGCTAACTTTTTACTGGACTGTTCAGATAAGGTCTTCCACATCTGACTACCCAACCAGTTACCCTGAACTAATGAAACACCTACAATATCTTTACTTGTCTACATTGGGGGTACCGGGATTTTTTTTCTATTCTCGCACTTCCGTATTCCAAATACGTGTATGCATTGCTTGCACCAAGAACACCTAGGCTTTTCCCATGCGGATAGAACCCGCGCCACGCGCACTGTGGTAGCCTATACCAGGTGGGTATCCGTGCAGTCAAGTTGTCACTTCCAATCTCAGTTTCAAGCAGTATTAAACATTTTCGTCATTGTTGCAGCGTGAAGCCGTTCCCTGGCGCGGGCTACAAGGGCGTGGCGGTGGGCGGCGTGCCGGCCGGCACCGACGTGGCGCCGCCGCCGCCGTGGGAGGGCCGCGCTATCGCTACACACAAGCTCAGGCTCGTAGAGTTCTCCGCCTTCGTTGAGCATCCGAGGGATCCTGAAACGGTATGTATCTTCAGTGACTGGTTAAAACCTATTCTGACCAGGAAACCAAAAAATTTTCGCCCACCCTTCACCGCTTCTTCAGTGCTCTGGCTGTGATTAAGAAACGGCACAACAAACTTTTGCAGCAGGTTTTCTTTATGTTAATGTTCTTTCCGTTAAATTCTCTTCGACTTCCTCCACCACTATGAAAATTATGGTATGCTGGACTTTCACCAGTCCGCTTTAGACACTGGGGTCTATCTCTCTAACCTTTAATGAAGACCAGGCGGACAGACGAAAGACTGTTTAAAACCAAGAAGTGTTACTCTTACTTAAGGGAATCAGATTAAGTACTATACAATATCTTCTCCTTGGCCTGTATCTGTAAAAAAAAATAAGTAGGTAATAACAGAAAATATTCAAAGTAGATAATTTAGGTTTACACCACCTAATCTTTGGGGGTTTTCTTTCACATGTTCTTCTTGACTTATGCACAAACGATAAAACGATTATACTTTTAAGAAGAGTACATAGAGCATGTTCCATTTTATTATAATCGAACTACATGACAAACAGTTGTATGTAATGGTATTTAGATTACGTACAATACAATTATATTACTTGTTAAATTAAATAGGTTTATTGAAAGTAATGCACCTTGAACTTTGACTACGCACATTTTAATATCGACTGACATTTGTATCACGACAATAACAATAAACAACAAACAAAGTATGTAGAAAAGTTACATTATATAGTAACTGCAATACTAGTTAATCGAAAGTTATAAAAAAATATATTTGGAAAGATAAAAATAAGGGGTGATCTCAACTTGGACCCACTTCTTGAACGTTATAGAATCTATAGGAAATTAGTAATTTAATTTATTATATATAGCTTTAATAAATAATGTTTGTTTTTCAGTACCCCAGTTCGGCGCCAGCGCAACATCTATTCGTTCACATAGGTGGTTCAGTAACATATGCAGATCCCTTACTAGAGGTAAATGTCTTACAGATGTGTATACTACATACAGAAAGAGTTTACTTAAGAACTATATTGAAAAACATTTAAAAAATAATTCCTATAAAAAAACGTTGCAACTTAATTACTTATGGGTAATTTTCTTGGATAATTAGTTTCGGTAAAGTTAATTTTAAGATATTTGTATGATATCATATTCGAGATTAAATTTGACATAAAATATCGGCTAGTCTTTATTGCAAGCCGCAAAAAGCGGTGAATCTTTGAACCTTATGTTTAATCTGTCTGTCCATCACATCACTTAAAGTAACGGATATTGATGCAAAATTGTAATTTGTGAGATATGCATCTCTTATCACTCTATATCTTTATTGCTTTTATCAGTTTCCGGTTACATAAATATGGTAGAAATATACCATGCTAAATAATAGATTGCCTACTGGATTATTTTAGTCTAAAGGCGAACTGTTTTATTGACGCCCCGGTATATGAAAGATCATCCCAATATACATACATAGATCATAAAATTAAAAATGCAAATGAAAGTTCGGGAGTGAAACTTACGTCACGATTTCGCACAAAATGTACAAAAGAATGACGTCATGAGACATTTTTAATTAATGCCTTGTCGTGAGGCATTGATTAGAAACGTGTCTTATTTTTTTATCTATCTGTGGTACATTATAAACCGTAACCTACCCCATTGTTAATCAATTTTCATTACAACTCCATTAAATATAAAACAAAACACTTATTATACTCTTTTTCCCAACAGTCGGTAGACGTACAACAGATAAACGATAAGTTCCCGGAGAAGAAAGGCGGCCTCAAAGAATTGTATGAGAAGGGTCCCCGGAACGCGTTCTTCCTCGTCAAGTTCTGGGCGGACCTCAACACAAATAACCTGGACGACCCGGGGGCTTTCTACGGGGTCACTAGTGTGTAAGTAAAAAGGTTTTGAAAAAAAATTGGAATCATCGGTCAATCTTTCAATTTTTTTCCCTCACTTTTGTCCAAAAAACAATTGATTGTCCATTGTGCATATTTTTAGACGTTTAAATAATATTATTAGGTTTATTTTGAATATTTATTTGTATTTCGTTTTAAAATCTTATTTATTCAAACATGATAATGAGCGCATGCAGTCAAATCGGATAATGGATATTATTTCAAACGAAAAAGAAATCTAAGAATAATGAACTCCTCATTGAAATTTAGATAACATTCCAAAAATAAAGACATTCTTATGAATAAATCATTTCTATTTATGTAAAAGTAAACTATTTAAAGTACAATTAATTCAGGTATTTAGCTTCTGTCGATATAAACAACTATATCATTAACATAATGTTTTCATAATTACTATGACCCTAACCTACTGTGTACCATGCCGTGAGGCGTGTTGCGACGCAGCCCGGCCACAGTTGATTTCGTCATTTATAGACGTGTCAATTAAATGTTCTTAAATTGTTCTTGCAGTACCAATGAATAGATTAAATGTACCACAAATATATCTTGTTAAAAAAGCACTTGTTTGTGGCCGGGTAGTACCGTATACTTTGCAGCCCGGCCACATGTTTATTTTCTGGTAGGAAGGTCAAAATGATCTAAAATATAAACCAAATAAATGTTCTTTTTGTGTTCTTTAATTTTTTCAATGAAATATACCAAGAGAAACGCTTATATAAACAGAAAATTATTTCAAATAAGAATTTGCACTAAGCGCCTGTAGAACTAAAATAGCACGTGAGCGTCAGGATGGCTGGACCAAGAGAGATTTTGGAAGTTTGAGCAATACCAAGTTTTAGTACCTATTTTGTACTATTTGGTACCAGATATCAAATAATTTGTACCGCGCTAAAGAGGGAAAACTATTACAAGGAAAGTGGCCAGCCATTCTGACGTCAGAATGGCTGGACCAAGCCGGGTTCACCTAGTTGTAAGCGTTATAACTACTTCATCTTTTCGTCAATATTTTGTACCTCATTGGTACCTCAACATATGTTTTTCTTATATTTTTTCGATAAGCCAAAAAAAAGTTACACCTAGAAGAAATTTTGCATGTAATCTGGAGCACGTTGATTTCACCTAGTTGTAGGCGTTATAATTAGTTTATCTTTTCATCAAAATTTAGTACCTCATTGGAACTTCCACATATGCTTTTCTGAGATTTTTTCGATAAGCCAAAAATAAGTTACACTTACAATAAGAACTCGCACTTGCCGGTTTTTTTAAAGCCGATAGGTACTTTATAACAAAAGAACGAGAGGAGCTCGTGGCCAAATAATAACAGTCGCACGGGTCCATTTTCAATGTTAAGCCGCGTTTGCCGAGGTTGGTCTGTGGATTAGTGAACATCTAGCATAGCGAGTTTTCTCCGTGCCATGGAAAGCACGTAAAGCCGTTGGTCCCGGCTGTCATTTGTAGATCTTTGGCAGTCGTTACAACAGTAACGACGACTTTCGAGCATCTGACTAACAAGTCAGAAGCTCGAAAGTCTGACAACCAGTCTTACCAAGGGGTTTCGTATTACCCAGTTACTGGGGATGTGAAGGTCAGTTAGGCAGTCGCTCCGTGTAAAATACCGGTATTCAGCTGCATCCAGTTTGACTGTATACCGACCCCAACATAGTTGGGAAAAGGCTAGGCAGATGATGAGGTACTTTAAAACGAAACTAATTTGTTTAAAATAAATAAATAGGAATCTTTAAATGTAACAAAAAAAAATCACTTTTACATAATATATAAAAGTTACTAGACCAAAATGTAAGAAACATACTTACATACTTACATACTTACTAGACCAAAATGTAAGAAACAGCAGATTGTTTTTTGTGATTTCATACTTGGTCCCTAAATATGTTCATACGCATGGGTAGAATACTTACCCTGTGATTTATGTAGATAATGATTTAAAATAGTCCGGTAGGTATTATAGTTTATCCTTCCTTACGCAAAACTTCTGTTATCTAACTGTTCATGTAGTAATACTCAACATATTGATTTATTATTAAACTACTCAATACGAGCATTTTTTTTGCGTTTGTAATTCATCTTTTTAGTAAGTGTTTTTGATGTAGATAGTAAAACACAGTCAGACATTATTTAAAAAAAAAAGATGTGGGTATACGTAAAATATTCATACCTGTTTTCAAAATCAGCTGTTCAGTACCTACATTTTTGTCGGCATAACTCGGCAAAATGTAGGTACTGAACAGCATAGCCAGCATACCCATAGTGAAAGTTGTTCATAATGATAAGTACAATGACCCCTTTAAAGGAAATGCGTTTATTCTGTTACAGGTTGTATTTGCAAAACTTCTTGTAGGTGTAACTTATTTTTAAACTAATAATGACGCCTACAACTAGGTGAAATCAACGTGCTCCAGATTACATGCAAAATTTCTTCTAGGTGTAACTTTTTTTTGGCTTATCGAAAAAATATAAGAAAAACATATGTTGAGGTACCAATGAGGTACAAAATATTGACGAAAAGATGAAGTAGTTATAACGCTTACAACTAGGTGAACCCGGCTTGGTCCAGCCATTCTGACGTCAGAATGGCTGGCCACTTTCCTTGTAATAGTTTTCCCTCTTTAGCGCGGTACAAATTATTTGATATCTGGTACCAAATAGTACAAAATAGGTACTAAAACTTGGTATTGCTCAAACTTCCAAAATCTCTCTTGGTCCAGCCATCCTGACGCTCACGTGCTATTTTAGTTCTACAGGCGCTTAGTGCAAATTCTTATTTGAAATAATTTTCTGTTTATATAAGCGTTTCTCTTGGTATATTTCATTGAAAAAATTAAAGAACACAAAAAGAACATTTATTTGGTTTATATTTTAGATCATTTTGACCTTCCTACCAGAAAATAAACATGTGGCCGGGCTGCAAAGTATACGGTACTACCCGGCCACAAACAAGTGCTTTTTTAACAAGATATATTTGTGGTACATTTAATCTATTCATTGGTACTGCAAGAACAATTTAAGAACATTTAATTGACACGTCTATAAATGACGAAATCAACTGTGGCCGGGCTGCGTCGCAACACGCTGCCGTGAGCACATGATTTGTTCGACTAGCCTATTTTTGAGCTATCGTAAGATCTATCCCCGAAGATTCAAAATGTGTCATTCAATGGATATTTTTTGAAGGAATCGTTCATAATATTCTGTGGTTATTTAGTTTACATATTTAATTCCTTTATGATCGGGTGTTGTTTACTCACGACACAGGGATTATATTTTCTAGTGCAGAAGTAGTTTTTAAGATAAGCTACTCCCTTCTTTAATAGTCTAAATTTTTTATGGACTACAGAAAATCTAGTCCGATTTTCCGCAGAAGTCCACAATTTGCCATCAGTTCATTATCATCCGTCAATTATAAACTAACAATCTCCACAACTATACCAAAATATACAGCTTATTTATAAATAATTGTTGTTTCCAGGTACGAAAGCAACGAGAACATGACAATAACATGTAGCACGAAAGTGTGTTCGTTCGGCAAGCAAGTGGTGGAGAAGGTGGAGACGGAGTACGCGCGCTTCGAGGGCGGACGCTTCGTGTACCGCATCCACCGCTCGCCCATGTGCGAGTACATGGTCAACTTCATACACAAGCTCAAGCACCTGCCAGAGAAGTACATGATGAACAGCGTGCTAGAGAACTTCACTATATTACAGGTTAATATATACCGATATTATAAAATATACACTGAGAGGGGATCGTGGCTAAGTGAAAGGTTTGACCGATAATACAGGTTAAACCGCACTTACCGCGGTTGGTCCGTGGACGGGTGACCATTTATAAACATACCGAGACCACTCCGTGCCTCGGGAAGCACGTTAAGCCGAAGGTCTCGGCTGCCATACGTTGATCTTTGGCAGTCTTACTATGGGATACTGTGTTTCCCATTAAAATGGGTTGTTAAGGTCAGATAGGCAGTCGCTCCATGTATAATACGGTATTCATCTGAATCCGGTAGGACTGGTAGCCAACCCCAACATAGTTGGGAAAAGGCTCGGCAGATGATGATTATAAATGTGAAAGTTAAGGTGGCTGTATGTCTGTTACCATTAAACTACATAACCGATTTTAATAACCGAAACACACGCGGGAAATGCTGCAAGTCGAAGCTAGTTAATTTTTTTTATTCTGTCTTCAGCAGAATGAGTTGAGACAAAGCTCGCGACTCAGTGTTCGCATGTTGATTCATGAAACAGAGCCTGAAAATCTATTCCTCAAATAAAATAGTAAAAAAATACTCTGCTCTCCATCTTTCTGAAACAATATCTTGATGATATCAAATCAATACAAAAAAAAGTCTTTTTTTTCCATATTATAACACATTTTCCTTAGCGGTCTAACAAAATTAATATTCAGGCTGCAACTATGGAAAACCCGGCTTTATTTTTAATTGTGGTTACTTAGAATACAAATTGCTTTGTAAAAAAATGCGCTACATGATATAATTGAACGCGGACTGCATTCAATTGGCATTGTTTATGTTTAATGGCTATAGTGTAGCTGTTAACATCTATGTAGGGCATAAACGCAATGTTTAAATACCGTTCACGGTTCGAAGCATTCACTTAATATAGGTATTAAGTAAATACCGACAAAAATAAGGTTTTTATAATGCACTGCAGTTAATTATGACCTTATCTGGATAGATTTACCCCCTTATATTTTTTTGTATTACTTATTAGGAGATATCCATAATTATTGAAATATAGCTTTGCTGAATCGCCATTTTCTTGACCAAAAATTAAAAAAAAAATGTTTTTTTTTTATAGTAAATCATCCGAGGTAATTTAAACACTCAACTGGGTATAGTCGATATTATTTTGTCCATATGAATTATTCGATCGTAAAATAGTCGAAAAAAGTTAGTATCCTAATTTAATTATTAACCAATTTATTCATTTTCCCAGGTGGTATCAAACAGAGACACGCAAGAGACATTGTTATGTGCGGCGTTTGTGTTTGAAGTGTCGAACAGTGAGCACGGCGCGCAGCACCACATCTACAGGCTCGTCAAAGACTGAACGCGCTCACCCCTAGTTACAACCATTCCTCAAGCAAGTGACACGAATCATATTGATGTAACAACTCACGTTCATACAAAAACTGTGCTTTCGTCAAAACAAGGGTGGCTCGGTATTGTCATGTAAATCGTTCGCGGTTGAGTGCGTCAAGATGATTCGAGGGTACGCGATGTCAACGATGGCGGCCATGTTGTGTGACGGACTCTGTGAAGCGTGTCGCGCAGCGCCCTCTCGCGGACACAACCCCGTGCTCCCACTTAACACGTAGACAACAGTCTTTAGATTCAAAAATAAAAATATCTGTTATTAAACCTAAAATAGCAAAATGTGATCTGAAAATTACGCTACAAGTATTTTTGTAACTGAGTGTTTATTATACATAGCTCAATTTTAAATATTATCTATCGTAGTTCTGATCCCATGAATCGGCAACAGATCATAGTAGACCTCTGTCTATAGTATTATACTTCGTTTATTACGTTCGTAATACTCTCGATTCTAAAATGATATTGTTTAAGGTTCTAAGATAAAGAGAGTAACAATAATATTTTACATAATTCTCTAAATACGATATCGTTCGGTATACTTCGCGTGTAAAAATGTCATATAAAAATATAAATTTGAATACACACAGTGCCTCTATAATTATGTTACATTAACATAAATTACTTGAGCATGTTTAGTCTTTTCACTGCATTAAATGTTGAAGAGAAAATAAATAATGTAATGCGTATGTGAAAGGATTAAAACTTAGTGTAGTAGGTATACCATGAAAATAATAGGTTTAATAAGTATATATATAGAAATAAAACACCTATTCTTTTTCAGATAAGTACTCACGGTACAATTTACGTGTAGTCGCTTCGTTTATTTGTCTTTGAAAACCAGTCCAAGTCTTTCTGTCCCTTAGCATAGAAACCTTATATTTTCATAATTTAACAACTTGGCATCTATTGTTTTCTTTCGAGTATTTTATTATGCTTTAATTATTATTTCATTTTGCCTTGTTATTTTTAGGTCTTTTTGAGACATAGCATTTTATCTAGTTTCTACGTACGTTTTGCCAGATTTGACTTACTATTGCAGTCTTTGCCACATTAAATACTAGGTACTTAGGGTATGTTATTGTACCTACATTGTACATATTCTATTGTTATGTACGTAAGGTTAATAGTGTCCATGTGTTCACACGGTCTGCCAGATCATAAATTGTGTAATAAATTGTATCATATAAAAATGTTGACAAATCTTGTACGATCGTGTACCTACAATATGTACATATCTGACTATTAGAAACATGATTTGTTCTTATTAAGGGGCGTACTCTTCACGCGTCCCGAGGCAGCTTTACCCTAAAGACCCTTCTTATTCAGAGTTTTCCATATTTACTATTATAAATTATTACAAATACTTCTATATTTTTCACGAAACTAATAAAAGCAATAACGGCCGCTTTTGCTTCCAATTTCAAAGTACAAATGAGTGTCCACACTACTCAACATACTTGCATGAATATGTGTTTGCGTGGCAATGATTTGATCTCTCTTTTAGTCAAATATTTTTAGGGTCCTCCCGTCGCGTGCTATGGCGCGCTCATTTAATTATACACAGTGTTAAGTTTATGTGCATTAAATAGTGTTTAGTTTCAAGACATGAAGGTAGGAAAATATTATCTTAGATAATAAAAATAAGAGATTTTTGTATTTATTTGATAGAGTTATATTAGATAAATTGTAAAGTGACTAGCTTTAAGGTTCTTTTTTTATATGGCGATAGTCGTTCAGAACTTATCAGAAAAGTTGTCACATATTTAGTACTTAAGAAAAACTTAATTTTTGTTGCAACTGTAGTTTTCAATGTCCAATACTCTGTTGAAATATTCGAAAATAACATTACTTTCACAATTCTTATCAAAATTATGGCAAGTGTTGTTGTCATGTATTTGCAAAGCGACGGCGTGTTCAGTAATTAGTAAAAGAGATCTGCCCTGTTGTGATTTTATATTTTAATGTTATATTATGTACTCAATCAAATGAGATTAACTCAATGTTATCCGAACCCGGTGCGACAGCGTCGGACTAGGATATAGTTTACTAAACTTAAACATGGAATTGTTTGAAGCCGATGGCAATATTCAATAATAGGTATCGTTAGGTCGTGTTGTGTAAATAAATATAATTTTAGCGCATTTCTTTCAGTTAGTATTTGTAAGCGGGTTTTGCTTCTATACAGGTCTTTCATATCGACAATCAGCCATATCAATTTGAAAATATAAAAAGAATTAGTCGGCGGAGTTGGAGATAATCATTTGCAATCGGCAATACTCTTCTATTTTCTATAATTGACTTTGTTTTGATGATTATTTACTTTGTTGATTTCTTTTCAATCGACATGGCAAATGATTTCTTTCAATACTAGCCGACAGTGTACAGTATTTTAAAGATAATACTACGTTAAAGATTTGTATGAAAATTTAATTATATTGTCTTCATAAAATGATGTGTATTATTATTTCAGAATCTCTATTTATCTATAATCCCCTGATAGTAACACCCTACACGAAGAACACTGATTCACACCAAGTTATTTTATTATCGGTATAATAATATGTCTAATCCAATGTAAACGTCACTTATGCTGCACCATATACATTTTATACCTAATCAGTACTCTAATCTCAAACTATGAAATTAATTGTTATTCTTTAGGGTTACGTACGTATTGTCAAAAACCCTTTACTTTAGCTGCTAATCATTTTGTAACATTGTGGTAACCAGAGATTGGCATATCAGATTCACTTGTGATTTTATTATTTAAAATGCAAGCTACTACTAATGGCTCAAAAGTCGCGTGTATCATTCTTACTTTTTTCCCTTAGTCGTTCTATGAATATTTAATTGAAATCGACAGAAACTTTATTTCGAAGCTATAAGATTGATTTCAGTTTAAACTTGTTTTACCAAACTTTGAACAACCAACCACCTATATGTAACCCTATATTAGATGATTGGTAAGTTTTGTAAATAATTACCTATCTATTTAATGACAGTTCTGGGGCCTCTTTCCGCTATTTAAGAGTTGCTTGAATTGACCGAATGATCTGCTTCATTTGGTCATTTTTACGTTGATTGGCATTCTGCTGTCATTACGATCATTGCGATCATCCTCTTCGAGAATTCAATAAGATTTTATTGTAAGCTTATCTGAATACGAAAATTAGGTACAATGACAAATACACTGACCGACCACTGGCATTGGCGACAGATAGTTGAATCGCGGCCCTGTTGCAATGACTCAATATCGGACTATTTATTAGTGGGACCATACTTAATAAAGTAATTATTAATCTACTGAAGATTATATTTCACTAATTATTTATGATAAGATTAAAAAACAATTTCAAGGTCTAGTCAAGAAATACTTTCAGTACGCGGATTCGTTAGTGGAGGTAAGTTTGTATATTGTTGTTAATGTTTGATTTTATTTTTTTATAAACTCGTAATAACTATTTAAGTGTAGGTAGGGACTTGATACTTACATTTTTCATCTTACCGTAGACTTAAAAGTGCTTATAATATAAAAGTGTATGAATTGAATATATGATTGAATATAGTGTTATAGCATTACACAAATGTACGAACTCGATAGCCAAAATATAAATTGAAGATATTACTTCGTTAGATGTTAACCTACATAATATTTATGAATATTAAATGTTAAAAATGCATAGTTAATTAACTATGTAAGCAAAATAAATCAGGATCTCCGAACGCAAAAGTAAAACATTTTTACAAGCTCTATTATTTTTTCATGATAATTATACAATTACAGGGTCCAATAGCTTTAGATTTAAAACTACTGTATAAAATTCAATTACATAAAAATACATACTTGCATTTCATAAACTTTTAGATGGCGATCTCCAGGGCAGTGGGGTGCATTGCCACACTACTTCTACTGTCATTAAACGCACTGGGACAAGCAGGTAAACTTTAAATTGATGTTGTTATAGAAGCATTAGCTAAAACTAACTACACAGTAGTTGTCCAAATTAACTGTTTTTAACGGATAGTCAATGAGGCAACACCAACTACTACTACGAATGCGCGAGAAGTTGCAGGTTCGATACCCACAACGGTCAAGAATTTTATTGATCCTCCTAAATACATATGTGTGATTTAAATGATATTAAAACCCGCTATAACAAAGGAATTAACTACTACTTTATTTTGGTACATGTTTTATTAAAATAAATACTATTAAAACAAATGACTTTCTGTTTAGTTCTGTTTCAAAGTCTTGCAGCAAAATCCATTTAACTATCATGATAACTATATTTGTATAACAATAACTTACAACAATTTTAGAGGAAGATTTGGCGTGCGCTGCTCGCGATGTGGGCATTGAGGGAAGGTCTGTAGTGTGCGTCTGCACTGCGACCTATTGTGACACCATCACCCGAGAGGACCCCGAACCTGGCAATTACGTCGTTTACACTTCTAGCAATGTAAGATTCTTTAAACTCGATTCATTTTATTGTAATATTATGTAACGGGAATTAGCGCGTACATGCTTAAATACCTTTTAGAGCCTGACGTTTCTACCTGGTTATCCATGGCGTCCATTTATCTTTTGTGGATTCACCCAAATTGGTAGGAATGGACACGCATAGGTAAAACGGAAGACCTTACCCTTCAATGGAAAATTAGCAACCTTTTTGGTACTAAATTTTCTTATTATATACCGAAAGACTAGGTGCTTAGTTGGGACAGGATCTTAGAGCATTAAAACAATTTCTTTAATGCTCTAAGGACAGGATGCTATAAATGATTTTTAAATGTCTCAGTTTACATTCTTATAATTATATTATTGAAATATTCACTGGGAAATTAACCCTTTTTAAAATCAACAGATTTTTTAAAGGTGAATACCTGCCAATATAATAAGGCAAAATAAAAAATTGAAATGATATCAGTTCTATAGCTATCATTTATAGCGTCGTATGTTCATTTTTATCTCGAAAATCTTCTAAAAAATAACACTGTTGATTGCTGTTATCTTTATCAAAAATTGTTTACTAAACCATTTTTTTGCCTAATATGATCCCATACCTAGGAACTGCTATTTTAGGTTTCAAAAGTAGGTAAATATAGTTATCTTTTCTTGATATAGGTACCGGAGTAGGTCGATCAGAACTTCGGGTAAAAGGAAAATGACAATACCCTTGTGGTTTTGTAATTAGGTGGGAAAGTCCATAAGAAATGAAATAAGGTATCTAAGATGTAACACCAAGCAAATAAGTATCTACTTAATTACTCATATTACATAATACTTCTTAATAGGCTGGTCAACGATTTGAAAAGAGTCGTGGTGCAATCCTGGAAGAAGTAACGGAACAGCCCGAAGACGAATCAGATTACACGCCACCTGCCGGCGCGGAGGGAGACGATGTTCAGGATCCACCTGAGGGTATGTGCCATTCAATATAGGACTTTATATCGTTGGATGAAAGTCGGTAATGTATGCTACCTGCTGGGTGGAATGATAAAAGTACAGAGGGTGGAGGCTCATTAGCTACGTTAGGTTGTAAATAATTAGGTACCTATGAAAACATTTACTTAACATTTATGTACAACAAGAGTTAACATCCAATCTTACTAAGAGATCCAGTAGGTTCAACAACCTTATCCAACCTTGGATCTCTTAGTCAACCCAATGGTTGTGGAGGTGAGACAGGCAAAACCTAAACTGAATCATGAAATACTGGTATTCAGCTGTAGGTACCAACCTATCTAAAAATAAACATGACTCCAAGACTCCTAAGTAACTTTTTCTTCCAGCTTCTCAGATCTGGAACAACGTGGTTCTGAGAATCCAGACGGTCGCTCGCTACCAATATATCGAAGGTTTCGGAGGATCTGTCACAGACGCAGCAGCTATCAACTGGCGTAAACTGTCGGACGCCACGCAACAGAGATTCATTGAGTAAGGAGGTTTTTTACTAATTTACATTCGGAGAGTTAATCATGGCAGACGACATAAAGTGGACACAATGCTTATGATATTAGGTTAAAAGTAATGAGCAAGTTGAAAGAAATGTGTTAAAAATCCTAATACTATCGAACATTTCTTGAATATGAATAGGAACCAGATAAAAAGTCGGTTAAAAATAAGATTTGTCAACGAAATAGAAACCACTAACTAATCATTAAGTAAATAAAAATAACTAATTTGCTTATTTTAGTTCGTACTTCGGGCCTAAGGGTTTGGAATACAACTTGATTCGCGTACCAATCGGTGGCTGCGACTTCTCGGATCACCCTTACACGTATGCAGAGGAACCGTGGCATGATGCTACTTTGTCTAACTTCTCACTTTCTTCTGAAGACTACTTTTATAAGGTACCCACTAAGCTACACCTATATTTTTCAACCATGACATAAATTGAATTCAAGTTATATGCCCACGGAGGTTGGTTCCATGTAGACGGGTAGTTAGGTCTTATTTAATCATAGCTTCCACTAGTCGCTAACAAATAGGTTCAAAAGTTTGAGCTGTTCAAGGGCCCTTAAACTATCTTATTAAGGTGTTCTCAGCCAAAAACTGAATTCTTATAAAATTTATATTTAAAGTAATAAGCGGCACCTTTGTACATCATTTATCTATAAATATGTAATTATTGTCCTTTTAACTTCTGTGTGTGTACATAAATTATTAAATAAATAAATAATAGTTGATTTTCATATTTGTGACATTCCAGCTACCTATGATTAAAAGGAGTCAACGAGTAGCGACAGACGAGATTAAAATTACTGCCAGCACCTGGTCCCCACCGGTATGGATGAAAACCAACGAACGGATCACTGGCTTTGGTCAGCTAAGACCACAATACTACCAAGCTTATGCTGACTACCACTTACGGTAAGATATGCCCCATCTGGTTGTAGAACCATTTAAATGTATGTAAATGTAACGGCTTAGACAAACATTTTCTCGACATGGTACCTAAGCTAAGGAAATAATGAGGAAGACGAAAGAAGGTTTAAATTTTTTGGGTGCTTAGGTTTATGCATGAATATTGTTGCACCTTTTTCTTTTTTTATTCTATACCTCATAAAACCTTTGTAAATGAAGTCCTTTAAATTTTATTTCAGTTTCATTGAGGAGTACGACAAAATCGATGTGAAGATTTGGGCTATCACCACAACTAATGAACCTATCAATGGCATCGTGCCTTTTGTGCAGTTCAACTCTTTGGGATGGGCTCCATCTCAGCTGGTACGTACTAATTACTACTAATACTACGAGAACAATGACTGCCACTTGGTAAATCGTCATTCTATTTGTACCAGAAAGAGATACTATTTTGTAGTCAGCAAAGATAGAAAATAAATTTAAAAAAGGAAAATATAATTTCAATAAACCAGAGAAATGTTTTTTTTTTATGTTTTTACCAGTAACGTAAAAAAATAAGGAACATTTTGAGTAATATTATTAAACGGAACTTTATGAGACTTAAATAATATTATTATAAAAATGCAGCGCGATAATTTAAAAGTTAGTAAAGAGTATTTTGTTTTCAGGGTCGCTGGGTAGCGGACAACCTCGGTCCTACCATCAGGAACTCTCGTTTCAACAAGACTTTGATCCTGGGTGTTGATGACCAACGTTACCTTCTACCTATTTACTTAGCAGGTGTAAGTACCTATCGTATTCCTTTTACATCACGCTGAGTTTGGATATCGAAAATTTGATTTTTCTCTTAGAAACGACTCCCGATTTTTGCTTAGAAGAAACAATCCTTCACTTGGTAGGTATAATAAATCTTTTTCACTTGTCTAAACCTCAGTCTACAAACCCAAAGCAAATTTGTAGATAGATATAACGAAACTTCTGGAAAATACCTAATGTCTTTTTTATTGCAGATGGAAAGGGAAGATCCGAAATCGATTGAATACCTAGATGGTATTGCTGTACATTGGTATGGAAACTTCTTCCCGCCAGAAACTCTAACTTTACTACAGAATAGATATCCCGACAAGATTATTCTTGCTACTGAAGCTTGCGAAGGTAAATACTCATCAGATAGGTACCTACTCATTTCACATTATTCCTTACATTTCTTTACAACTACATATTGTTAAATTTCGAGAACCGAATATATTATACTTAGGTGAAAAACTAACTCAATCTATCATGTTCTTCTTTTCAGGATCCATGCCCTGGCATTTAGAGCAACTTGAACTTGGATCTTGGGAACGAGCGCGCCGATACGTCACAAGCATCATTGATGTACGTAAAAGACTCATTAGGAGGAAACTACAAGAAAAAAAAAACCTTAAATACCTTGCTGTCTAAAATTCCTTTTTTTTTTACAGGATTTAAACAACTTCGTAGTCGGTTGGATCGACTGGAATCTCTGTCTCGACCCTGCTGGTGGCCCCAACTGGGCAGACAACTTCGTAGACGCCCCTATCCTTGTCTATGGAGATAAAGATGAGTTCATCAAACAGCCCATGTTCTACGCAATGGGACACTTCTCTAAGTTTATACCGCGAGGCGCCCGCCGAGTGAGAGTCTCTCGCAGAAGCTTCGCGACTGTCGAAAATGTTGCTTTTATTAAAGAGAATGGAAATATTGTTGTTGTGTTGCAGAACAGGTACAGTACTCCCTTCATGTCTAATACTCAATAGTGTACTGTTTTTATGTATTTAAATGGTCTTCTTTTAATTATAGAGTGAATTTTCAAGCCATTATTGTATAGTAAATGTTGTAAATAATAAAATAGTTTTAAGACTTACATATTTTGTAAATTTATCCTGTATTAAAAAGCTTTAGTTTTTGTGAATAATATTCTCTATAATAAATACTCAATTTAATATTTATCATGTTAGTAAAATGTAACTTGTAAGCCATCCATCACTTTATTGGATTTACTGTGATAAATTTATTTTAACATTTATTTATTTGCTTTCAGACTAAGAAGGGAAATGAATGTGAAGATCAGAATTAGCAATCGCCACTACTTTGATATTGTAATGGAGCAAAGATCCGTGAAGACCATAGAAATCAACCCCAACTAACATGTGTATTATTTAATAAAATTATTTATATTTGTAACAACTGTTTTATTATCATACCATCTCTACATTCAATGAACCTTGAACCAAACAAAAACTTGGCAGAAATAAAACTTGGCACAATATTCTGTACTTGTAAAAAAGTATTGAAATATCACAATATACTAGTAACTTTGACTAAGTACATAACAGATAATGATTAATAAAAATTCTATACATATTTCGGACTGGTTCAACATGATGATGATGATAGCAACGTGATCTTATCAAATGGCCAAACGCGGCAAACAACTCTACTTCTAATTAAGCCCTCTGGCACCGGGCCATACACCCTGGAATCTGCAGAATTACTAGAATTATCACCTTCTAGCCATACATGGCCTCTCGGCACCACTTGATTCCGTCTAGGGAAGTGACCTCTTACTCGATCACCTGACACTGCTGTAATCCTTTTACAAATATTCTGTTTGGGGTTTGAAGGGCTTTTAAATATCACAATATCTCCACGCCGCAGCCGCTGAAATCTAGGTGATATATGTTCGGTAAATAGTACATTGTTGGTCTCCAACGTGGGCTCCATCGAAGGTCCAGAGCACTGTAAAAAAGTGAAATCCTTTATGTTAAGCGACTGTATGTGGTTATATTATAAGCAATACTAATTGTACCAGTTTGAAAATATTTACCATTACAAAATCTCCGACATATTCGAAAGTACAATGGGTAATACATGCTGTTTGAAAAATATATCCCATGAAACCGCAGGTTTTACCAACAAATTTCAAAAAAGCCATTTTTATTGTTAGCTATTAAAAATATATTAATTATTATAGGACTACTGCTACTAAAACCTTCATGGCGCTATTCCATTTTATATACAAGATTCTAAATAATTTATAATAATATAATTATTTGTTATCAACAAATCATAATAGTTATGAAAATATTGTCATTTTGACGTTTTTGAACAGTGACTTTTGATATAAATGTCAGTAAACGAACAGATAATAAATTAAAAACATAGTTTGAGTAATAGAGTTTCAGTAACTAGTTCATTTTAGGGTTAAAGTTGAGAATACTGTTTCTGCAAAAAAACCAACAATGACAAATAATTTGGGGACCTAATTCAGACAAAAAAAAATGAAAAAAAGTAAACAGACAGTAACAGACTGTTACATTGCTTTAGTAATTTCTCTAAGTGTTACATCACCAAATATAATATCGCTAGAACTGTACTTGTACAGGAGGAAATACAACCACTAAACAAGCTTGTAAAAAAATATTCCTGATATTATTATTGGATTCATTTATTTTCAATAGTTCAGAACAAACATGACAGACTTTGAAAAACATGATGTTTGTTTTTATTTCATTTAATTAATCGTCTAAAAAAATCACTTAGGCGATTTTAAACGGTTTAGTTTATTCAACGAGATCGGAGATTCATTGCATTTGAGTTGACATAATGACAGCGGGCCAGAATCAAACAGATTATTGTGTGCCTTGTGTGGAATTCGCTGGGGCATATCGAGCTTAGCGATTCGTCACAAATTTTGTTACAATAAAGTGAAATAACGTAATCCACGGCGCACTAAACGTTTATCTGTTCTCTTTGTTCGTTGGTTCCACAGCAAAATTCTAAGTGTACCAAAAATTGTTTCGACACGGTCGTCCCATCAGCTTTCACATTAGAATTTGAATTCTATGGGATTATTTCGACTAAAATCAGCGGTCAACAGTAGAAGATATTTGTATTTGGTTTACCCAGTAGTGTTAGATGTTTATGTTATCAACTATTCGCGGTGTTCTATGTTTATGCCTGGTTAGATTAGAATCAATATTGTATTAGAACATTAACCTATTGTTGTGAAATGAGTGTGCATATTTGTGTACCCACTGAATTATGAGCACCTGATGGAAGATTAACATTGCCGACGAAGCTTTCGAAGCGCAGGAATTTATACCAAGTAAGTGTCTTTTTGCTCATGATGCTTGACCCTAAATCTTTGAAATATGTATGACTCATGCATGTTTCGTTATCAAGTTACTCAGGTACGGATAAACAATTCCCCGTTTTGGATACATTAGTGTTAGATTCCTTATATATATGTAGGCAGCCTTTATAATGTGGTACTTTTGTAAGTGATGCAGTAGTCTTCAGAAGTTACCAAAGAAGCATGTGTTAATTTATTAGTGTTTCTCATCATTTAATCAGTAGTGAAGTAGGTAGTCAATATTAACAAATATCTAAGTGAAAGTAAGAAATATAGGTTATAATTTAGAAGTGTTGGTAAACCTAGTAACTGAAAAATAATTTATTTATAAATAATAAAGGTACAGTTTAAATTGAGTGATTAATTAAAGATTTTTTAAATGAACATAAATTGTAACTAAGTAACACCTTTATCAATATCTTGTGTGCTGTAAAATGTATATTGTACATTATTATAACTGTTATCAGTTATTAACTCATTGCATATTATTATCATAATTTAAATTTTATATATTGTAATTCTGTTAAAATTCAAGAATTGAAAATATAAAATGGATTTTTTCAATAAGTAATTGGTTACTTTTTTTATTAGATATTTTCCAGTTCTTAAAGAAGGTTTAATCTTATGTATCAACAGATCTAACCACTTCTCTGTCCCGTGAGTTACATATGAACATTTCTATTGTTTAACTACTGTACTATGCTATCTACTGGCAAGGCATTTAAATTGTTAAAATTAATCCTATAATTAATAAACTTTCTATAAATAATGTAATGCTTTTCTTCCAACAGAAATCATGGGGAGGTTTTCAGGAAAAAAGTGCCGTTTATTGTCTATGCTATGGCTAACTGGCAGCTTCTTTTTTGTGGAGCTGATAGTTGGCTACATCACCAACTCAATGGCCCTGGTAGCAGATTCATTTCATATGTTAAGTGATGTTGCTGCTCTTGTTATTGCATTTTTATCAGTTAAGGTAAGACTTGCACTATTTACTAATTAAATAATGTATCTATTTTAGGCAGAAGATAAGACTGACTTGCACTGCTACTGCTAGTTTTAGTTTTAAAGTGTAAATGAGGTTTATTAATTCTTATTTCTTTACTGTAGATCAATCACTATGTAGAAAGAAAGGCTAAATATAAAGTAAAACTAATGTCTTACCAATGTTGTTAATATTTAAATGTGAAGTTCTAATAATATTCATATCAAATAATAAATAAAATACTATACTTTAAAGTGCAATGTGAATATGCTGAATTTGCACCAGAGTAGTAACCACAAGGACATTGTAATATAATAGTAAATAATTAATTTTGGAAATACAATTGTTTTAAATCATAATGCCTATGTCATTATATAATTTTTCCTTCTATATTATAAATATAACCAGTCACCATACACTCCACATTGTAATTTATAACTTTATTTATTATTATTTTTACTCAAATCATTCATTTGTGTGTATGTATATGTTTATTATCACTTATTCAAAGTCATTGTACATTTAATTACAACATTTCTTAAAGACCTAGATTAATGGGTTAAGGTAATGTGTTTACATTTGTTAATGAATTCATTAACAATATTACTTTGTCAATCTTGACAACATAGCTGTATCTATTGTCAAAATAAATACAGGGTGTAACAGAATAAAGGCAATACCTTAGACACCCCATTTAGTATATTAAATTATACATCCGAAACAACATCCATAATTAAATTAATTTAAAATCACTAGGTTTGGCCTAGTGATTTTATACAAAATAGTTATCGTTACTAAACTTAAAACGTTTGATTGAGCGACGCGGGCGGCTCAAAACATATTTCCGTCATAAATTAACATCTACTTTTAATGTCAGAAATCGATTCAGAAGCCCATTCTGAACCTACTATTTTCAGGAATTGCATTTACTCTGTTACACATTGTATAATGTGGGCCTATATTCTTAAAACTGACTTACCATTGCCTTTGCTAAAGAGTAGTGATCCACAAAAACAAGTAGACTAATGCTGAACAATAGTATTTTATTATTAAAGTAAGGCCATTAAAATTATCAATGGATGTGTACTTAATACACTTAATCCCATGCATGATTAGTTGATTACCCTTAAGGGAAAATACACATCATAAAACATTCTCTGCAGCTTATATTGCTAGTTAGAAAAAGTTTCATGTATCTTTAATCAATGATAACAAGTTGAATGTAGCGGCTTACTTTTAAAACATGTGTATTACATAAGATATGAATCTAACATATTACAGATATGTATTTAGCATTTATTTACTGGCAACATTTGTATAACAACCTATTTAAAGAAATATATCTCCTTGTAAGTTTTATGAACAAGTGGTCTACAAAATTTGAATCGACACCCACTTTATTAATTCATAATGATTAGATAAATCAGTCAAAAATACATCAGAACCTCTTTTAATTGTTTTTTCCTCAAAAATGCACAAGCCAAAAGTACATTGACCCTTATTTATGATTTATTTTGATAACTCATACACAGAAATAAACTGATTTGTATGTATATTTATAATGCAACAAATCTGAATGTAAAGTCCCGCTTATTAATTAGGTATCTCATGTAAAATACTACACATGTAGTAATATAAATTTTATACAAATAAAAACCCAGTTTCTCTGTATTGAAGTGATTCATATCGATTTTCTTGTTTACCATAGAGTTAGTCAAATGCTGCGGATAGCTGCATGCCGCGATCCTGACGTATCGTTTTCATTCCATTCGGTTTTAGTTAAATTCGAACTGACCTTCTGCTGACCCGACCTGAACCGACCTTTTTATTTCTTTTTCGTACAATACCCTCTATAAGTATAGGGTATTCTGTAGAGCCAGACTGCGGCCAAACTATTAAAATTGACGATGGTTTTTCGATCGTTAAGCGGTCACATCTTCAAAGTTAATATAAAAGAAAAGTAGATAGTAGTTTACTCCTCAATCCTCATTGCTTGGGAATAGATGAAAAATTGCAAAGTTATCAAAAATATCCAATGAGCAGCAAGTACAAGTAATCGGAAGTCTAAGATATAGGAAGACCATAAGGAAAACCGTTCTAAACTATTTAGAGTTTTATATTCAAGGAAATTAGTTGCTGCGTCTTTTCCGTATGAATACCAAGTAACTAGACTCGCTAATGTCGACACAATACGTATGAATATTTAACTCTGTAT
Organism: Autographa pulchrina; assembly: GCA_905475315.1. Lineage (NCBI taxonomy): Eukaryota > Metazoa > Arthropoda > Insecta > Lepidoptera > Noctuidae > Autographa > Autographa pulchrina. The sequence goes on along the minus strand of FR997771.1, from coordinate 10,128,161 downwards.
ACTTTACGCAGATGTCGCCAAAGAAATGGTCAAAGAACACATTTGGGTGGGCCCGCGCCGAAGTGTTAGGTGCGCTGGTCAACGCGGTGTTCCTCGTAGCGCTGTGCTTCAGCATAACTGTGGAGGCTGTGAAGAGATTCATTGAGATCGAGATGATACACGACGCGAAGCTGTTAGTTGCTGTCGGGACGTTAGGCTTGGTCCTCAATATTGTGGGCCTGTTTCTTTTCCACGGTAAGTGACACTATAACTAATGAATGTTTCCATTTTAAACATTTCTCCACATAGGATTCCAACTACGAAATTTTAAGAAGAACGAAACTCTATAATTTCATCCAAATTCAAATTTATGCTAGTGCTTTGAAAGAGTTGAGTTCACAGTTCAGATTCTTTGTTAAACTGGTTTTAAACAAAATATATAAATAGCAACTATAAGTATCATGAGTAAATAAAAGTAGGATGTTGAGAAGGATAAGCATTTAAAACATCTATTCGCACATTGATGATATCATACTGTGATTACCAATCGCCTTGTCAAGTAGTTACCTGGTAGTTACCGTACACGATACCATCTTCCCAAGATCTAACGATTACAATGTCCTTCTTCACATTATACAGAAACTCCCGCCATTACAGCTGTACACTAATACCCATGTTAAAGTTGTTCAATATTTTTGTTTATGTACGCTTTAAGTATCGTGTAATTAAAATCAGATAAATAACGACACGATTCGATACGGATAATTGGGAAATGCCTGCTTCGAAATCAATCCGTTCTGGATGTATTTAGTTGCAAACGTTAAATCGAACGATGTTTTACTGTGTTTTCACTTTTTACCACGTAATTGCTTCTCGTCGGCTGAGCTTTTTACATGGAAACACTGTTCATGCCGTGATAAGTCCGAAGAGCCCGTCAGTGTTACTAACCCTTGTGCGAGACGTAATATGTTTATTACCACCTCGGACGATTCAACTTATTTATTAATATGCAACTCAATAATTGCCTATCTTAAAAGTCCCTAAAATGCTTTTTTTTTAACCAGCTTAGTTTTTTAACGGCTCTACAGAGAAAATGATTCAGTATTCTAACTCGTCTCAATATTTATGCGTTCCATTTTGTTCCGCTCAAAATTTTATTGTTTCAATCCCACTCGAGCCATTGTTCTAAAACAAAACTGTTTCGTGCATTTAAAATTCAATGTTCGTCTTCGCTGACGGGAATGTATTTACAATTTTATGGAGGTTTGGGACTTTACCATTCTACTGTACACTGTACCTTTTATATAGTTAAAAAAACATTTACAGTTAATTGTTTGCAAACTTTTTCTAACAAAAGTTACATACTTTATTTTTTACTGCCAATTTATTGCTTAATAGGCTTTTGAGATGTACCACAAACTACTTAAGTTTATTCGGGTTTGAAGATGTATGTATCCAATCGCCGTGGTAAAACTTGATTTACGATCGAGCCACGAGGTCTCAAATAAATGAAAAAGAAATTAAAAAGCATCATTTTCGACCTCAAAGAATGTAGTCTAACTGAACAAATCAGGTAACCGTTCGTCGACCTTGCCATTGCGTCATAATAACAAACATTTTTACGGTCAGTATAGGTGTACCATAAATATTTATTGCTGGTTTTTAAACGTCATCGAACCAAAACATAGTTTTTTTACCTTTTTTCTCTCGACGAACGGGAAACATTTGATAATCGTAATAACGTAATAATATATTCAGTCGGCAATTTTAGTCGAATTAGTCACAGATTTCTCAATAATAGGTGGTGATTCAGCTCACAGTTACATCATTTACCTGTTTGCATATTTCAATATCTTTATTTAATTCGTATTGTTATAAACATCCCAATGCCTTTGAATCATATAAGGATGCTATTATATGACGGATTCAAAAAAGGAAAATCTCCTCTAGAATATTTAGCTTCTTATCCATTATTTCCAAAGCGAGCTTAATTATTCGCTTCGAAGACATTTAAATATGAAAGTTTATGTACCCATTCTGGGTAACTTAGCGATCCTTAAAATATTGTATGTAACGTTTTTAAATTTTAACGATTTTATCAGAAATAGCATCATTATTTCCATATCTAACTCAATTATTTGCTTCAGAAAAGTTTGTTAAAAAATCATTTCCCTTGGGATTTAAGTAATGTATTTTATTTTCTTCCTACCTTTTCTAAGTTTCAATAACTTGCGATGGCAGGATAAATAACAGTAAATCCTACAAAATAAAAAGACATGCTTACGGCCAGGCCAGTTAGGCTAATAGCGGTTTAGTTCTCAGAAAGTATAATGCTTAAATCTAAGCTATGTTGGGAAAATCGAAGGTTATCTGAATAAAAAGTAGCATCGTGTCTTATGCCACTGTTTGTGCGATTACAGTAATATGGGCCCTTACAGTGATGGTGGTATTTGATTTGATTTAAACATAAACTTAAATTATATAATTTAGGTATAACAAACCGATCGCCTTTCTTGGCGTGTGATAACATGCTCCACTTTATAAGTACCTCTTGTTTATTATCTTGACCAATCATTTACCTCGAAATGGATCCACAATTAACAACTTAATTTTGTACAGATCATGGCGGAGGCCACGGGCACTCACACGGAGGGGTTCCACCTCCAGCCAACGTACGACATCTCACGGAAATCGTGAACAGCAACGCTGACATGGCACTAGGACATAACGCCACTGACACGGAAGAAACAGACGAAATGGTCCCACCGAAACCTGATAAAGTACCAAAAAATAATAAGCAGACGCCTTGCAGAGCGGCCCACGATCCCGGCCATATGAATATGAAAGGCGTGTTCTTGCATATCCTGTCAGACGCCTTAGGTAAGTTTAATTCTATTGTATTTCTTTATAGCTCTGCGATTATATTCCATTTTGTTATTTAAATTGTTCAATTTACATTTATTATTAGACTATATCAAAACCTTGCCAATGATGTACCTGACTGCAAACGTTTGTTACCGAGCTTAATGTTAATTCCCTACGTGCTACATTAATATTATCAGCTGTGTTCTTATCAAGTAATACTTTCATCAAACAAAAGAGGTCGGTAAAAATGGAGATACGTGCAACGATCTCCTTCGTATGCTAGTATTCTACTTTCAAATTCATAAACTTTTTGGTACATTATGCGCCGGGTGTGCTTCATCTTTTATTAAGAAAATGTGACGTCAGTGTAAGTTCTCGTCTCATAGCAGCATTCAAAGTCACGCGTTCGTATGCTCTCTTTAATAAGAAATTTTTATTCATTCCTTTCAGAATATAAAGCACTATAGATTTATGTCATCCTCACCTTTCAGTTTACTCTGTAGGCGGTTATTATCAAAAGGTTACAGATAGAACATTTGCGTCACTAACTGTTATCGATTTGGTTTCTTATTTCAACTGTTTTATTAAGAGATAGAAGCTTTCAAAATTACGTCATGACTAATGTGACGCAATTTAGTTTTTCATTTTTGTTTGAAAACAATTGAAAGCTATTTGGCTCAGTCCTTAACAACTGTTATATATTTTATGACGTAATGGATTTGTATTATATCATAATTGAATGACGAGCCGTAGCTGATACATTTGTTTGTGGCATACACATCCCCAGGTTTTAGAACTAGAATTATTAAAACGAAGTCAACACCCAAAGTTACACATACTTTGCGCCTAGCCTTAAACATGTAGTACAGAAAAAGCCGCACTTCGACAGAAAACAAAACAAAACAATGCAGCGAGACTAGTGTTTATGAAAGCAAAGGTGTGATATAGGTCAACGAACACTGCCTTACTCTAGAAACGTTTAGTTAGCTGTTAATGCTATAGGTGGTTTGCGATATCGTGTGGCGTGAATTTCACACCATTGATCTGAAAAGGCGATCAGTCGTTTTATTTTTCGCCTACCGTGCTGTATGCTAACGTACTTAAAAAGACAAAAAAAAGAACTGAGTTCTAAATCAATGTAAGGTTTTTATTGAATGCAGAAGCGAAAACAGGTCAAGGAGGTAGTTCGCAAATGCATCTCCGCTTGGTGATTCGTTTAATTGGAGGGATAAATACCCTGCAGACTGGTGGAGTCTCTTAGATCTTTGCCTTCCTCTAGGCAGAGAAGTTCTATGATTACTTTTCCGGGTCAAAAAGAGGTTTTCTGAAACGAAAGTCTCATATTAGAAAAATACTCTCAATTCCAGTTACGGAAATAAATCTTTAATTCAAACGTATCTATCACCGCAAAACCACAGCAATCTAATCTAAGCAAACAATATACAGCATCAGCCTACTTCGACGTCTAAGTAGCACAAACTATGTACAGAACTGTACTTCGGGCGCCAAACGAACGTTGGAGCTTGGATCTAGTTGTTAAGCTTTACATCTTCATCCATCGGATGTACTGTACAACTTGTAGAATGATCCGAAACCGTATTTTGACGTTTAGTTTAGTACAGTGACAGGAAAACGGGCCGAAATATTTTTTGAAAGAGAATATTTATGGGTCACCTTATGACCCTTAAGACATTCTATCGGTATGTTGTATAAGCGGTTAGTAATTGTCATTTTATGTTCTAATAACAGAATAATTCCATGAATTCCATCGAGTATAGACCAATGAGTATAGTACCTTGAGAATAGGCGACAGAGTAAGTAATACCTTGAAGGAAAACCACAAATGTTAGCGGTAATTTCTATATTTATTGGTTATTCCCACAGTAAATACTATAACGGTCGTTTTCACATATATTATTCTACTGAATATTTGTAATATGCTTGGTAAAGGAGAATTACCCAAAATGGCATACACTAAAAGAATTTAATGTTCATTCTTATTTTTGTTAAACCAAATTTGACTTTTCTTCTGGCCTACGCATATAAGGTGTTATATAATATGTGTCCGTAGGCGTCGTGCCAGTGGCACACTAAAATATTGTATTACTGTTACACAATTAATTACAGCCAATATTGCCAAGACGGTCCCGTTATGACAATGCCCATGTTAATTGATGCCAAAAGAATATTTACGTAGCGTCAGACGTAGTAGAATCCTCTGCGTAGTTTTATTTCTTAAATTAGTATTACTTAATATGGTAAAACTTTACGTAGCTCGTGAAGCGATGAAGTAGTTACTTTTTTTACATATTTTTTTCCTTTTCCTGTAACTTAATTCACTTGCATATCGGCAAACGACAATGTGCCTAGAACATACTAATGGAATAAATAGTATTCTTAGCGTAAATCTCACCTACAAACTACAAATTACAATAATAATACAAATACAATAAAGCTATGTTAGCTTTATGAAAGACAAAAAGTAAGTCTAGCTCAAATCAGTAAATTTTATACTAACCCTGCTAGCTAAATAATAATTCACGACCTCCATTCGGGCTTAATACTCTGCACTAAGTACGTGGTTAGTTAGGGGGCTCTGCACTAGGGGACTCCGCTAGGGGATCTAGATTATTAACTAGCTGTCAAAGGGGTCGAGGTCGGACTAACTATAACGGAAAACTTATAATGAAACTTGGATTTATTAATCAGAAGTTAACCTACAATGAGTAAGCGACGTTTTGATTGAAAAGAGATCAGATTACTAAGAAAATTATAATGATCAAAGGTGATCAATGTTCATTCATTTCCTGTATGACGAGTTTACTCTAGGTGTGTACTAAATGGGTTTTCCCACATCATAAAATACATCAAAGTAAAAACACTTTGAGCAGCTAATCTTGCTGCAATTTAAACAAACGATTATTCTAATGATTATAATTATCTAAATTAGTGCATAACAAAGAGTATCCAAACAACCGTGTTATCGTTTTAATCTTCAATTTTCGTGGTATTAAAATGAGTATCGCCTTTCTCAGTATAAGGAGAAGCTGTTTTAAGAAGATTATAATTCATAACAATTATTATCTCATACGCTTATATTATGTGTACGGTTCATATACTTATGGGAGTTCTACTTAATGGAAGAGGTTGTATATGTGTGTCATAACCTTACCTCTAAGCCAGAAAGATTTCTTGTGCTATAGTTTAAGAGTTATATTATTTTAACACTATACCTTATGATGCACGAAGGACCAATTGCATCGTCATCTTAGCTGATGGTAGATGGTCTGCCACCAACACTCTACCTATTCTAAGGCGAAATTCAGATACCTTTAGTTCCTAATGTCATTTGGGAAGTCCAAATGACATTAGGACATTAGGCAACGAAGACCATGTAGATATTTACTAATAGCATTAAAAAAAGATCTTCATATCAAATGACTTTGTTTGCGCTTAACTAATATTGACTTGAGACACACAAGATATTACCGAGTTGCATGTCTTCAAAATATGTTAAGCCAAAACACGAATGTCGTTCAGGGAATTGATATTTCTATTCGAACAATCATGTTTATCCATCACGAAATCTTTATTAATGCGTGTTCTTGCACGCACCATATACAATATCGCTTGACGTACCAAGCCAAGGGCTACATAAATAAAAGCTTATAAACTTCTTTGTATACGAATTCTAAGAAGAAATCTGAAAGTGCACTTAAGATTTCCTCCCAAAATTGGCATCACATAAAAGCTCATTGTTTCAAGGCAATAAAAAACTGCAATTGAAACTGGCGGTATCATTTAACTAGGTCAATAGCTCTTGTACATACATACAGACTATATAAACTCATCTCATATACAACGTAAACCAATACAGAATAGTAATTTGAGCCGGTATCGCTATTGCAAGTACTGTGTGACGTTTTCTATCCATTCACCGACGTCGAAGGTTCTTGTAGGTTAATTCTAAGAACCTTGTATGAACTTGATTTATCAACCCGTTACCCTTGACATTGCCTGAATACTTTCGATAAGGAAATTGCTGATTCAATCGTGACAATTAAAAAAAGAATCATACGACTACATTGAAAAGAAAATGATTCGACAGTTTAGTAGTAAATCTTGTTAACAGTTAATCAATGTAGTAAATGTGTTTAAACCTTCGTATACATTAATGCTTAACTTAAACACATACAGTTGCTAATTATAATTACAATTCTATGTTTGTAAACGATTTTTCAATGTTTATTCGACTAATTCAGTTTGTTCACCTTTCTATGCACGTTCTTTTGTTTTTCTTTAAGACTTAAATGTGGAAGGAGGTCGATTGAAAATGTCTTCTCCTTTTAATGCAAGATAACACTAACAAGGTCGAATACTGAATGGCGAAAAATAACAATTATCTATTTTATTGTTTTAGATTTTATATCACGCGAACTTGACTAATTATTTATAACTTTAGTATCACGTTGTAGAAGTATGAAGAATTATTACGAAAACTAACTAACTTGCTGTAATAAAGTAGCTGTCAATATCAGTGTTTCCATAAATTTCTGGTCTGCGTTCCACATTCTTGTATTAAACATTTGTAAATATCAGGTTTCCCTCATTTAACTATTGTATAGTCACCGGTCACGTTGTTATTCTGTTATTATAAACATCTATTGTTAACGTATTGATCCTCACTTGAAAATTAAACAAGACCTTTGAAGACTAAGGTTTCGTTAATCAAAACTGTTTTGGGTTTAAGTAGACACGACGTGTGTGGCATTTAATGGCGGTCGTCCAAAGAAAATTCAAAATCAAAAATCAAAATCAAAATGTTTTTATTTCTTATAAACCAAAAAAAAAGGCACTCAAGAAACGTTACGTTAAAAACTACTGACTCTAGTTGCTCGGTTCCAAAGTGTCCTTCCTATGGAGAAGAGCCGGCAAGAAACTCCATAGGTTACTCTTTTAAAAAAAAGGTTAACATCGAGGTTAAGATTACACTGATTTTAAGATATGCGACAACAATGTAAACAGCAGAATGTTTAGATTAATATAAACTAAGACATCCAAAATGGAAAAAAAAATTTAAATCGAATATCCAGCTAAATTTACATTGGCGTCACATTTACAAAGGATGAAAATATAAAGAAAAACAAACTAAAAAAATTATAAAAGATAAAAAATATAACTTTACATACCATTGGGACGTGTTATATGGCTTATCAATTAATTTAATTGATAAAGTCAGTTGAGGTAATCGAAAGCACTCGTACACGTAATCTTCATACTTTTTTTAAACGATTCAAGTACTAGGTTTTATCTTTTTACCGATTCCTGATAGTAAAATTTTAAGTTGCTTTCGTTCGGTGTCTGTTTTTGCGCTAACTCCTAAATCACTAAACGGACTTAGATACAGTTTCCACAAACAGAAAGAACGTTAAATGAGGATGTTATGTATAGGGATTATTAGTACATCTTTCTTATAAAGCTATAAAACGTTACTTCGCTTCGTTAGTTTATAATAACACAAATATAATCTGTAAAAATGTGTCAAATATGTTTTAGAACATTTTAAGAACGAAATGACAAACTTTATGTTCTTTGCTATAAATAGTTTCATGAATTTACTACAGGAGCTAAATTCTACACGCGCGCCCGCTTCATATTTAGATCGTCCGATTTAAAAACACCTAGCCTACATTGTTGAGTGTCACTGACATTATTTTCAATATAAAAACAAACGCGAAACAGTGTCAACCTTGTACTAATTTAACGAAAAGAGCCTTATCGTAACATTACAACAATCTGATCACTTGCACTGATCATCGGTCAACTTATCAATTATTTTACTCTCAAGGTTAAAACATTCGCGATAAGAGCTACCTGTCGTTACGAAACGTTAGATAAACGAAAATTAACGATTTTATTATATACAGGGTAATTACAAACTGCCTAGAAACCGCGTACGTACGATTTGTTTTTAAGTATTTGCATATTTATTATTGTCAGTTGGTAAATTAGTCACTTATAGTAAACATGCTATTGGTTGCTACAAAGTGTAACACAATAGTGACTGTCTGTAACCGTACTACGTATAGTGGTCGTGTGTACCGAGTTGAGCCAATTGATGAGCTGTTGTCAACCGCTATGCCACGGCTATGCAGTGTAGGCAGGCAGATAGGCAGGTTTAACCTACTATTGTAAGCTCTATCAACCGTATTATGAGTTAGTGAAGTATTAGCGAACGTGGTTACATTATTATATCAATACAATCTTGCACTTTTGCACACCTGAAAATTTTGCGGCATCTTTTTTTTTATTTAATAATAAATTAATTAATTAATCTGTCACAGGACCAGTCATAGTTTTAGAATCTTATAGTAAGGCATCGGGGCTGAAAATTTGACCTAAATTGAAGGAGTCATTCTTTCAATTTAAGACTGATATAGGCCACATACATTTTTCTTAACGCTTAAAATATTAGAAAGTTGCTCTATCATTGTTTAACTCGCATATTTTGTAGACATTAATTTCGTTCCATATTTATTATAAGAGCTATAATTTTCTTACTAACCAGTATATTAGTGGTACAAATATTATTTAGTTTTGTTTAGGACACGCCATGCTAATAGCATTATCAGATGGCGTTCTGATAAGCCCTTAGTTATTGCGTGCCTTTCGATGTTATTTCAATACCATACATATTTATACCTTTTTACTTCAGTTATAAAAAAGGTAGAAAACCACTTTCTCGCGTGATTTGGGTCGTGGGATTTCCATCATCAGGTTTATAAATAATTTTGCTAAAAATAGTAATGTATAAATCTGTTACCCAAAATTATTATCGCTGCTGTTTTAAGACAATACCTTTTGATATGTATCAATATTGAAGGTTCCAAAATACGTCTAAACATAATCTTAAACCCGAACTAGTGCAACACATAATTCTGAGAGGATACAGCGCTGCGTTAGCTTGGTAGCTTAGCTTTGTGTTAGCAATATACACGTAAATCCCTTTGCTTGCTTCCCGAGTCGAGACTGATGAGAACTTGAATAATCTATTTGTAGCTGAGAACTTGATAGAGAATGTATGTGAATAGAAAGTATGAGGCCATAAAGGTTTTGAAATTAGAATGAAGATTCTAATTTCAAAACCTTGCGGATGCCATTAAACAAGAAAAAAAAAAGTTGCCATGTTAATTTTGCAAGGAGGTTCAGGTGGCCTGACCATAAATGCTCTAAGTTTAAACTTTTTAATTCAGCAACACGCTAGACTAACACGGAACATATTAATGATGCCTTTCAAAAAGTTCAGTAGTGCACACGCGACCTGCTCGCATGAAAAGTTGCACGTGAAAGCAAAGTAAACAAGTATTTCTGTAGCGTCAATTCCCATGTAACATATAAAAAAAAACCTAACTTCTTTTTTTTCGTTGAGTGGCAGACTTTTTACACGTGTTTTCTTTGTTCTAGGTTCATTAATCGTAGTAGGATCAGCTCTAGTGGTATGGCTAACAGACTGGAAATACAAATACTACATTGATCCGGCGCTCAGTATAGTGTTAGTGATCTTGATACTTGCGTCTGTGTGGCCGTTGCTCAGAGAGTCGTCTCTCATCTTGCTGCAGACTGTACCAACACATATTCAGGTAAACTTGGTTTCTAATTTGATTGTTTTTTGTTTTGTGTGTGCGAAATAGAAGAATTCTTAAAAGATATCAGATCCCTAATCAACTCAGCCTCTCTTTTAACCTTTCTAGCTTTTTACCTAACTATAACCTTTCCCTATGTATCCTACAACAGTTTCGCTTGGTCCCAATCGTCAGTTCCCTGGGTGTCTTCAACGCTGTCCAATTATCTGGGTAATGATCTTTAAAGCATCGAAGACTACATTTTGAAAAGCCAAACTTGTTGCCTAATAAAATAAAAGTATTTTGCAGTTTATAACGTTTGTTTTCAGATATTCATGTATGGTTTGCAATCGTGAATGCATTTTTTTGTATCGTAAATTACGGATCTAATTAAAAACCAAGTCAATGTGAAGTTTTATTTTATTCTAAATAGTAACTATTTGATTTAAAATAACTTGTTTCGAATTTCTAAAATGTTGGTGAATTGTATGCTTTAATCAACAATTAAATTTGTGTAAATTTTTGGCGTAACATTTGCATTGTTCAACGAATTACATGTAAAATGCGGAATTCCTATATCCGTCCTATATTTCCGCTTTATTTATCAGTACAATGACAAACCAGCACCTTCAGTTTGGCCTCATTAATCCCACGACTGAGGTCAAAGGTATCATTTGACGTTCGACAAAAACGCTCAAAGTTTTATAGAAAATGTTCCAGAATTTTTGCTTGTTGATATTTTGGATGATGACCGACTAATGGCTTTCTTTTTTTTAATTCATATACCTATACCTAACTGATGTAGTACATATAGAATATCTGCAGTTCGCTTTCTGTTCCTAAGTCGATTGAATAGTAAATTTGTTCGAGCACCATCTTGATTAGTCTTGGTTTCAAACGCGATTAATTAAAAGGCTTACAGACAGTTCGATTAGACTAACTATGATTAGAATCATTTCTATTGCGATAAGCCAAAGTCTACAACGCTATCTCTATTCATAATAATATAGTCGTGGCAATACGGCACACGGCAAATATGAGGGGTGAAAGAATTGCCTTGTTATTGTATAGTTGAACCCTCACAGACCGTTGCCTACCATATGGCATGACGTTTACATACAGATTTATTTTCGACACGACTCCCCACTTTCTTAGGTAATAAACACTAGTGGTACAATTGTTTGGTTATTGATAAGCCGCGCAGTATTTTCTGACGTTATTTATTTGTTCAGGTGGACGCGATACAGAGGCGTTTGTTAGAAAAAGTGGATGGCGTGCTAGCGGTGCACGAGTTCCACGTCTGGCAGCTAGCTGGTGACAGGATCATCGCCAGTGCACATATTAGGTGGGTATCCGAACTTAGCCGATCTTAGCCGAACACACCTGATCCCGCAAGATTAAGAGAACGAGAGTTTTGATAGAATTTTTGTTATGAAAATAGAGACGAAACTGGGGTATTGTAGCTATCTAATCAAAATGCGGACAAATGACGAATATTTTTATGGAATAAGTAGCACTTACACGTGTATGATTGCTTCGCTTTTGCAAATAAAACTAAAATTCTAGATTATTTGGCGACCTGGTTTTGTTTTTAAAGCCTATGTTAAGATTGCAAGCGTTTTTCTTAGATAATTCTGTAGCAGTAGTGCATCGTAAATTTGATAAAAATACGTTCTTTATTCCGAAGTCAATGGCAAAGAGCACAGTCACCGCGTCCAGAAAATCCTGGACTAATAAAAACAGTCATATTCTATTTAAAATTCCAAATAATGTATTTTGTATTTTCAAACCTTTGTGTACCAAAATATAAATGTGCTACACGATTTAATGAAGATATCCTTATTTAATGACGGATAATAACTTCAAGGAAGCAATCATAAAGCTTTTCGCAGTAATCTAAATCACGTCACTCCTTGAGACGATTTCTTAGTATTTCCTGAAAGTCTTTGTGCCGTACATTCACTTTTCATGATTAGTCACTTTGTATCCGTAAATATTCTGAATGTTCTTCTTCTTCTTATCGAGTCAGAGATCCAAACTTTCAAATTCTGTCTGACCAAAAAGTTGCAACCTGGATGGCTCGGTCGCTGGCCTCCATCACGTCCTGGAGAGTGCAGGAGGTAGTGCAGGACGGGCAGGACAAAAGGTGTGCCATGTCCTGCGATGGGGCACCTGAATGTGCAAAATACTTTTTGATCCAAAGAAAAATAAAATGGAAACTCGTAGGCTTTGTTCGACTTAATATGCGTTAGATCTCTCTGAAACAAAGAGTTATCTACCTCATTATTGGCAATTGTAAAATTAAGAACTGTAAAAAAAAATTAGCTCCTATAGAGTAAACAAATAGTGCAGTTCAAGGATGTCACATAACATTTCGAAAATAAACAGCTAAAAGCACATCAAGAATTTATACAAAAGCAAGTTAGTAATAGTCAAAATATTTATTTTGATAATACTGCCTGCCATGGAAGCTAAAATCCGTCAAACTAATGGAAATTCAGAGTTCGATCTGTCATTTGTTTCAACAACGAAATGATCGATGGACCATAGCATTAAAGTTACTGTTAGCTTTAGAGTTTTTTGTTTCAGTAAATTGGTATGGATATGATATTTATTTATGGTACATGAACTGTTAAAATGTTTATAGTTTTTATCTACAAACTTAATACAATTTTCTTTGTGATAAAAAGTTGCAGTATTATACAAAATACCTAATGCTTTACATATTGCGGCATACCACTAGCTTTCATAGAAAAAATAAGTACTGCAATACCATATTACCTACGTGACAACAAAATAAAAGTAGGCGCAAGCTTAAATAATTGGACAATATTCGTCTTTATTTCAAGAGTATAAAGATCATTTTCGCAATTGTTATTATTTACACGCGACTCTTAAAGAAATGTTGGCTCAAATTGTTGTACAGTCTTTTTAGTAAAATAATTGGGAAATATAATTATAATTGAGGTTAGACGGCACGTAAACGACACTGAAAGAAAAAGTTTGTCGCAATTTTCCCTTAGGCTTCCCGACTCAAGGAAATTTTGTTTGTAAATTCTGAATTTTGTAATGAAAGAGTTGCTACGAAAAATGTTTTATTGGTTTCTTTAATTAATTTAAATTGTAACAAAATTCCTGTCTCAGCGGTTTTGTTACGAAAATAGAACGTTTCGGCGTTTGAGTTCAACGTTTTCATTTTATTAAAATTTTAATTTAATTTTTACTAATTTTCTCGTAAGTGTTGTTTAGCGTTCAAAATACAGGACCAAGTAAATACTAAGTAAATCTTTTCCGTAAAGGATTTGATTGGTCCAATCCCATGTTGCTCAGTTGTGAACTATAACTAACTAGCAACAATAAAAAATATTGTGCAAGATAAATATTTTTAGTACCCAACAAAAGTTTAATGTAAATAATTCTTCTTTCTACAAAATTTGAAACAAAGAATACAGAATTAAGATAACTGTTATGTCAATGTTTAGCTACCTAAATAGCTAAAACTAAATCAATGTTACGTACAATTTAGCGTGCAAATGAGAACCAGTACAAACTGGGTCAAGTACAGCATACATATGAACGCTAGACGCTATTTATCTAAACATTTGAAACTTTTCATTTTATACATGGCTCGTTCGCGTATGTCATTTGTTCGCGTCAATAACTTGATAAGCAAAGCCTTTTAATGTGGCCAGATAAGGATGAGTGTGTAAATGTCCTTATGTGTTTATAGTAGCGTGTACATATTGTATTTGAAACATTGTAATTAGGTAGGTACTCTCTTTTTAACCGACTTCGAAATAGGAGGCTCTTAATTGGAAGATTCTAATGATATTTATGTCATCACAGAAAGTGATCTGTTCCAAAAATTGCGACAGTTACGTTCATTTTGCGGAAAAACTAGCACCAAATTTTATCCTATATTACACATACTTAAGTATTCTAATTTACGTCGCATATAGATACTTGAAGGTGCAATCGGATGAGGAACAGCGCAATTACAAGTTAAAATTGCAGTTGTGCGATGACATATTGTCTTATCTATAAAATAGTGTAACATATAGATAATATTGTTGCGTTATGTATGGAAGTGATTGTACTAATTGATAGGAACGACATATGTTTGGGTAGTGAGACAGTATATACAGTACACGAGGAGTTGTTACCTTTATTAGGAAAAGAGGTAAGCAATTTATTATTATGGATGCGAATTTAAGGGACTGAAAAGAGGGACTAGGCCAACGACTATTATTTTACTTTACTAGCCTATCAGAAGGTTTTAACAAGGATGAATATGATGATGGATCAAGAACTCATAATATTTATTCCAGCGGTTCTGTTTTATTAAAATACGTGTATTCATAATATATGCTAATGTTTGCGTAGAATTCTTTAAACTCATAATTTATTTAGAAATGGTTATCAAAATAAAACTATAAATATTATTTGGTGTCTATAAATAATGAAATCTGAATGAATCCTGCTATTTTTAAACATTATTGTTTTAATAATAGAACTTAAATATCATATTCCAGTCGAAACTGCTTTCGTGAAAATTCAAAAACGTTACAGCGCTTTAAAAAACTTTGTTTTTCAATACAAAAGCAATTTTCCAGCTCACCCGGTAATGTTTGTTTTTGAAAAACGTTTCTCAAATAAATTGGAGTTGGCAACGGCCCAATCCAAACTAGTCTTTGTCCCAGAACCAATGTCAATGAACCAATGCGTCGGCGCCTTTAATTCTTAACGCGTGTATGTGTTAGCGGCCTTATTAAATTATTGACCCCAACAACGATCATTAAATATCTTGTTGGTAATCATTTATCATTAAAAAAAAATCGCCTGCTTTTTTATATTGACATGTGATGCTTGGATTTGCGATTAATTCTGAAAACGGTAATTCAATTATATTTGTTAGCCCACGGTACAATCCACCTTGTTCGCCAGATGATGTCCACTAGAGTAAAAGAAAAATTCGTATTCATTCACATGATTCGCTCATCTGTATGAGTATTTCACCTGGGTTTTTCTGCAGTGGATTGAGGAATTTCCACTTGAGAGCATCCGGGTGGGTGTCAATGCAAGATTTTATCACCTCTTTAGTTTTTAATGAAAACTGAAAACCTTTAGCCTTAGTTCATTACCATCAAAACTTCGTGGTTTTATTGTTTGCATGGTAAATGCACTGCTATGATCATAAAGTCTTGATTTCGATGAACTATTTCGGGCTTCAAACTTTTAGTACTCGAGAGAGCGAAAATACTGATTTTGATACCCAAAATACATGTTATGTTAATTGTCTATTTAAATGTTGTTATGCACATCTAATTAGGTAATATGTCCTTTGTTTATCGAGCTAAGTATTGTTAATGAATACGCACGGACGTTTAAATCACTCAAATAAAAATGTAATAACGATAAGTCACAAAATCTTTACCATCGTACAGAAGAATATATAAACATATCCCATTGTATATTTTTAAAACCGAGAGTAATACTGACGAGTGTTGAAATAACAATCAATGATAAATGTTCCTTTGTTTAATTATAACGTCATTGTGTGAGATTATCGATTTTAAAACATCTTATTTTAAAACCTTAAACAGATCACGTAGCAAATGTAGTGATATTTTATTTTAATTGCATTTCAATAATTGTTTTGTGTGTAGATAAGGAAAAGCATGAATTATGGAAAATCGTTTAACATTACCGGTTAATCGATTTACATTACGGTTAAGTACGGCCATTGTATTGTCAACACGTGCCTCTCCAATAAAACTAAGCGATAAAATACAACGTTATCACCTTGGCTTTTTGGGTAATTAGCTTAGCCTGCATAGACCGCAGGCTTAGGAAAAAAACCACATAATTTGTCTATAACACTATAAAAAAAATTAATAAGGAAAAATAGCTTTCGATCTACTAGTTCTCTTAACATTATGCTTTGCTCTTTTTATATCATGTATTTAAGGCCTTATTTTTGCAGAATCTTGTCCCAAAAGCACTTTGTTGGATTTACGAAAAATCAGTAACCATTGTCGAGAAAATCTTCACTTAGCGATCCAAAGAGAATTGATTTGGACTGGTCCATTATCTCGAATTTTCTATACAAACCTTTCAATAATGATGTAATTTTCTTTATAGGTGTAGAAATCTATCGGAGTACATGAAGATTGCTGAGAAGGTTAAAGAATTCTTTCACAACGAAGGCATTCATTCGACCACCATACAGCCAGAGTTCGTCGAGTTACCTTTGGGCGGAAATGAGGTAACGTATTATAAAATTATAGTTTATTTAATTTAGGGTCAAATGTTGTGGGAAAATAAGCTTTATGATGAAGTGAGTAGGATTGAAATTTATTTGATAAAATAATTGCTATTTAAGCACACTAGTCATAAGATGTTTTGTCATAATCAAACAAAATCCTAAACCTTCGAAACAGATTATATGTTTTCTACGGAACCCACAGCATCCTTGCTTATAACATCGATTCAAATCTTAATTATACCATCCATCAAAACGAGTATGTAAATACGTTGTTTATGTTATTCTAGAGCCTCTAATTAATATTCTACAATGAGTATAGCGATCTAGATAACGTAACGAAATTGATTATGTTTATTATCTGAAGGTTCTGCTTCAAAATTCATAGATAAGATTTAAATAATATTACGCAATCAGTACCTATTTATAATATTTATGTATTTCGTAAGGCTTTATTATTTCTACATCTAATTTATTTATCAAATAATAATTTAAGATGTTATCGAAAATATTTATACTTTTATGAACGAGTTTGTCTACGTGTGCGAAAATATATCGAAAATCAATGGCAAGAAGACACTGGATAGGGGAATCTATGTACAAGTAATAGTTTTTGGTTACTCAGTTGAGTAGGACACCAGAACCTGTCTGAGTCGCCTTGGATGCACAACTTAGGTTAGGGGAGGACTGATCATTTAGTGGACCGGCAAAGAATTAATTGTTTAAGATTTCGCTTCCACATTGGTAGATAAATTGACTTTTATTTGCCCTCTTATCAGGATACGTAAACAGAAATTAATTGTAGAATTAACAATAGAACGTACTACAATGACGTCCTCGATATTTGATACATGGATCTGAACTTTAATTCTTCATGTACTTCAAGATTTTTTGAAATACCGTCTTTAAAATTGTTGGTAATGATATAAAATTTAACCTGTGTTGTTTGGTTCAGATAATAAGCGGCGCATCAGCGGAAGCCCCGTGCGCCCTGCACTGTCCGCCGAACGATCTCTGTCACAACGCCACGTGCTGCGGGCCCAACCAACAGGTGCGTCTCTTACCCGAAGACATTATATAGTAACTAACCAATAACAAGGCAATCCTAGCATCTGCTTAGCTATCCTAAGCTTCACCTTTCTTTATCTTCCAAACCTTTTGAGAGGTTCACACAACGAATAACGTTTAAGTCTTTATCCTGCTCATGTTTTAATGAGCGTTATTGGAAATGAGAGGTGTATTCAGATCGTAATTTGCATAGTCGAGACAGAAGTTAATGCGGGCTACCGAGAAACAAACATCCGCTGGGGTCGCTAGTGTCGCGTCAGGTGTATCTGTCACTCTCCACCAATGACGGACAAGCCCAGGTCGATTGTCTCTGATTGATTGAAATTTACAAATAGGCCTGATGTGACTATAGCGAGCCTAGCGGACATTTGAAACACGGCAGCCCCCATTGACAAACGTTGTTGACCCTATATACCCTTATCGTAGTTAAGTATATGTATTTTATGTTTTTGTTAAATATATTTTTTTGGATTATTGTATAAAATTATTATTATGTATATATTTTGTTGTAGTCGATTAGTAATACAACTATAGGATTAAGACTGACTAGTCTTTTATGAGACCAAGTAGTTCTTAGACTAATGGAAATGGGTGACATTCTTCAAAAGATTGTATGTACAGCCTACTTAGTATAGTTACTTTAACTGATGTTTGTATAAAGCGGAAGCTATAATAAAACAAGTGCAAATATAATTGTTATAATTACTCCATGTGTGCATCATGCCATACATCGTACCCGCCATCAAATAGAAACAATAAACAACTGTTTGATTTCACAAAATTCGTATAAACAATAAAATAAATTGAAATTTTACTAAAACTTTTTGTTTTTCATTTAAAACCAAATTCATTACGTTTTGTTGTCCGTTTTGTGTCTAAGACTCACGAACCGTTTCTTATGATTATTTTATTTTATGTTTTATTTGTCAGTCACTTAGCAGCGTTATTTGTATTTTAATTACAGTTTTTCACTTTAGAAACGATAAGGGTTCGATAAAATATTTTTCAAGGAGATGGTCCCGTTGCATACGGACGATACGAACACCCCGACCGTCTCCATGGCTTTGAAGAATTTTGCTGAAAACTAATGTAGAAATCATTAGATTAATTATATTTTATATGTATAGAAAATATATTTGTATGACAGTTATTTGTTGAATCATAGTTGTATAATTATTACAGGTTTATTAAATCATAAGTGATTTTGTATTAATGCCAAATGTTTGTTAACGAGGCTGTGTTCATTTGTTGTAAAAGATTTATAAAAATAGTAAAATGTTTACAATTTATTTGACTTTGATTTCCTTGAGAGTCGACCTAGAAAGCCTTTTAATACTCTGACAAACAAAGGAAAGAATCGAAGGAATAATAATGAACATTTGACTGCATGTTTTGGTGAAAGGAACCCTGGCTTTACACCTTGCTCTACACACTATAATACAATTAAAATGGGTATGGTATATAGAAACAATATGGTGGAATGCTAACACACAAATCCTTTACCCTTTTAATTACACCTTTCTTCCTTTTCCTCACTTTATTCTATAGATATTACTTATATTATTATTTATTTATATCTGGATATTAAAATCACACTAAAATGTTTTATAGCTCTTTAACACACCTTGACTTGATGGTCAACATTAAAATCACTTGAAAGTAAGGTTAAAAAGGAAATTAAATAGTCCTTTATTAGTAGTGCTCTTAGACTAACAAGCGTACTTAAAATTCATTTGTCAAGAACTGGAACTCGTTTGATCAATGATGCATAATTTTGAAGGACACAATTGTTACGACCTACATCGATCATGAAAATTGTCTGTACGAAGACAATTTACTAAGAAATAATAAAAGGTAAACGTTTATTCTGTTCGTCGTTTTGTGTACTTTGAGTATTTTAGTTAAAGTAGAAGTAGACTAACTTATCAAATATAACGTACTTGAGTTGTATACTCAGCACATTTATTTCTTAAAGTCTAAAGCCGGCCTATAAATGTCCTATGGACACAGGCCACTTTTCATGTAGAGAAGGCACGTGCATCAATAAGTATCGATGGTTATTTAAGTCGAAACAAAATATAAGTATGTTATTTAATTATGACAGTAATCGTTTGTTAGAACAATACTCAAACACTAAATTAATCACTATTCAAACCTTCACAATACACTTAAGTAATTACACATAATTAGCAATAATTATCTTCATAATATATCACCGTCTAAGTACATTATATCACTGTATATTTGAAATATTCAATTGATGTATTTCTTAGAATTAATGATTAACTGCCGTATTGTGAGGTACTTAAAAATAAATAAATTACGAAAACAATGAGCAGTAAATTTTGGTGCACTTACATAACATATTAAATATATTGTTTAAAACATGTTGGTCAATTTAAGTTAGTAATAATGTTATTATAAGTAACTGAATACGGCAGATGTTTTATCGCGTATAAACTATTGTAAGTAACCATGGTGATTGATTTATTATCGTATTATATTGTGCCGTAATAGTATTGTTCTTTACCAATGGAACGCGACGTGTATTTATTAGTATGTAAAGTTATTTTCAAGTAAATACAATTATCTTAGGTATGTAGTATATTATAGTCTGGGCTTTTTGAAAATTATCTGGGCTTTACTGCGACAATGATATGAAATTTGAGGACACGCACCATTGCGTACCGAGACATTTTGCACTGCTTCTTATGAAGGTTACAGCGAGCAATGTATTATACAGAAGTGTCAATTCGAAGGGGGCTGGCTTATTAGCAAGATCATGTCTTCCAAACAAGCACTGAAAATTTTGATGGCGAATTATGTTGGACTTACTTCTTTTTCACACGGTCCGCTAGCCAACTATCGGATGCCATTTATTCGATGGCAAATGTATGGAACAAAATATTGCTGAAAGTGCTATACGTTACGTATAGCATAAAACTGGCATCAGTATTTTGGATCGTGTGGAAACGGGGTTTACTCTGTCTCATTGATAAAAATAAAACACATAATTATTATACTGTATGAATATTTATTGAATTCCAGGAACAAACTCCGCCTTCCCCTACAGTAACGCCGTACCTCTGCAGACAGCGAACAATGGGATCTAGAACCGAATCTATGTGTTCAACGAATGGCGCGAACGCAACAGGCCGACAAGCCGCCACATGGAACCTAGAAGCTCTAGAGTGCGGGTTAGTAGAGTAACGATCTAGGAATCGATTACGACGGACCAAATCGATTGTATCGATCACTCGAGTTCTTGATTATGTGACTAACTCGTTTATGTTTATATTATGTTAATTGATTTATGTTATTTACACCTATTTAATTTTTACAGTGTTATTGAAAATTATGGATTTCTTTGAGGGGCACAAAAATAATTTTATTATTTTAATTTATCTGTTTTTAGTTTCCATAAGTTTTTAATTTCACTGTATATTATTTAAGACTAAGAAACAGCGAGTTAATAAGTCTTCCTACAATGCCCAAAGAGTACAACTGCGGTCGTTAGTTAATATTCTCTTGCATTTATATATCTGAGGCTTTATTGTACGTTGGGAGTATTATTAATCGTAAGGGCTATGTTTATAGGTGGTAATCTTCAAGTGCCGACAGACAGTTTAATCGCGTAACTTAGGAAGTTAGGAATAGATAAAAGAGTACAATAATACGTACGTACTTACGTACTTTAAAATATTAATTTTATCCTATTTTTTTAAAGCTTTTGTAAACGCAGCTGAGTAAAATACAATATTATAAATTAAGATTTTGTTCGGATATTTGGCAATATAAACAGCAGGTTAATTGTATAAGGGAGTTTAATTAAAGTATTTTTTTTAGTTCCCTGCTCCCGACGCCAATGCTGGACGGTCGCCTTGCTGTGTGACAGCCGGCCGAGCCCAGCCGCGCTCTATCGGAAATACCCTAGCTCCATTATTAAAAAAATACGCCTTCTAGAATGTTCCCATTTTGTAATAACGTTCATCTCATAAGCTGCTGTTGTAACTAAAATTCAATATAAATCTCGCTACACTACGTAGGTATAGTCACTCATTAGTGTTACATTTCACTTGTAAATTAAGTACTTACAACCTAAATTGTTACGGATGCATAAATAATTCATTATAATTTTATTATATTGGATATTTAATAGTTTATAAAATGGTATAATGTTAGGGTTCAGTATTAAATGCGTTAAGACTTTTTGTATCACTATTTTCTCATGTAGGTAGTATTATAATGAAATTGTTAGTTATTTATGGGTTAGGTATCAATTCGATAAAAAATAAATAAAAATAAGTTTAAAAAACATTTTAGTTGAACCCTAAACTTGTACTAATAGCATACCTAAAAGTGCTTCAAAAATGATTAAATTAATCTTTAAATGATTATAATTAGTGAAAGCAATAGCTTTGCGTGATTAGAGAATGTATTATTATTAAGGGATAATTCAGAAATTATGTATAGAGGAGTTTATTTGTACCAATGACGTTGAATGATTTGCAATGTGAGTTATATTCGATAATTTATATTGTAAGGAACGTATGTCTTCAAGGCACAAATAAATATATTTTCCAGCGCAGCAACTATGACAGTTAACAAAATTGAGAATAGATGAAAGTAATTTTGCGGGTATCCGCATATTTTCATTAAAATCGAAGAAAGGCTGAGAGCGCTATTCTCTGACAATAATCGTCAGAAATTTCTGCGATGTAAAATATAATTTATTATATTGTATCAAATATTTTTTAAAGTGCGCACCTACTTTTGAGTTCAGAATCGATACACTTACGATTTTTTAATAAAATCTGGATGTTCATCCCTGAAGTACAATACGCATATTAATATATTATTTTTATCGTGAAATAGTTAACATGGCATTATTTTTGTAATACAATAATAAATAATATAAAGTTTAGGAAATTTACGAGGAAAACGAGGTCAATAAACTGATACACATCTTCCACGTGGCTGACGCGACGCGCATTGTAACAATCTTATCTACAACAAATATCTTAATACGCGTATTTGATAATTGTTTAGTATTACTCTATTATATCAATGTAAGGTAAGGTGACAACTTACAAGAAAATATTATAAGGAATTCTGATTAGATTGTTGCTAGCTAGATTTAATAAGTGCTATCGATCTTTGCGTCTAAAATAAGAAGTTATATCGAATTACGAATATAAAATTACCACTAATCTGTAGTCGAATACTCCTAAAATCAGTATCCTGTGTCATAAAGGTGCCTATCATTTGCTCAAGATTTGATCGATAACAATCTCACTCGATAGAACTCATATCTAGTACATGTTACCGATTGCACAATAAAATCGATTGTCAAGTTAATCGTATAAAATAATGACATTTGTTGGTTTAGCCGACTTCATTAGATGCTATCTGATTAGGTAATTTCACAAAAACAAATTGTTTCGTAATTTGGTCAAGTCTAAATTACTAGTTAAATAAATCTCATTCCGAAAGTCTAATATTTAAAACATTTAAGCTGCCTATCAGACAAGCAAATTTCATGAGTTTTAGATTTACAATATTACTTAAAAATGTGATGTAATTTTGTAGTTGTAAGTAGTAAAGTAATGGCCGACAAAGGCTCGCATTTCAAAGAATGTCTACAACATTTTGCGGGTAGCATTGCAATAATAACTTAGTTAGATAATCACGAGTTAGTAAAAAACTAGTTATTGCACGTACGTCCTGAAATATTGTTGGATTATTGTCACAAAGAGTTTTTATAAAATTAACTATTTAACGTTGTCTTTTGTACCAGTCTTATTTTAGGTGAATTTAATTCTATGGCAACACCATGCGCCTGTGTTGCCACTGCACCAACCTATCATTATTGGTAAATTGCATTTTTAACTTTACTTTTCAAATAATGGATTCAGAACGCACAGATCGTTTCATTCTATTATCTTATGTTCATCGAAACAAAGTGTTTTCTTTAAATATTAACTTAAAAAATATTTAAAGAAAATCTTTGTTATGGATTGGTTAATTCAACTGTTATATTAAAAATTAGGCTTCCAATTTTAAATTAAAGTTATCTGTATTTGTATCGAGTAAAAATAAGTGATTATAAGTAGTTTTTTTAAGTCATTCGAAGTATAACGGTATCTTTAACAGAATCCGTTGGAAACATGCACCGTCGTCAGTGATTGGGTTTGAATTCACAAATTAATTAAATATTTTTATAATTATGGGTTACAAAACTATTTTGGACTTATTTTTTATTGTATAGGGTTAAAATGTAATTATTGGTTATTCAATATCTTTAAAAAGTTAAATGGAAATATGACTGATGTATGATTTTAAACGTGTGGCCAAACGCTCAAAGTGAGAAAATACGTACCGCTGTGTATTACAGAATTTATGTACCTACCTACTAATGTAAACAAGATTGTACTTTTTCAGGAAAGACTATTATAAGTATCAATATGTCCTCGCCCTAAACCTTACAAGGAATATCACGACTGGGTTATTATTTGTACTTTTTTTGTCTTTTTGTGCTGTTGTACAAAAAGATTGAAAACACGAGCAGCTTTATTTTGAATATGTACACGACTTAGAACATTTAATTATCTCGAAATAGGACTCGTTGAAACATTATTTGTATGTTGAAATTGTGGATTAAGTTTTCACAATCAATAAAATTATGTATTAAAACAATTGCTTGTGCGTATTTTTTATTATATAACAAGTAACATACTATTGTCTGCCCCATTTAAAATTATTGTGCATGATGTGCTATCTTTAACATTAGTTTACTTAACACTATTACTACACACGCTAAACTAGAGCATTGTGAGTAGTTACTATTGACTAAGAAACAATAGATAATTATTCTGCAAATAGCATAATTCATATTTAATTGGGTAGTACAAATTACGCAACATCTAATGAAAAACAATACAAAAATCAATGTCTTAATTAAGTATTTTCCATGTGTTCGAATTTTAACTGTTAATTTTTACTCGCTTTTCCGTCATGCCATAGTTTTCGGCCAGTATCCGAAATTTCTCATATTTATTTATCAGACCGATATAGAAATGAGGACGGCGCCCTCACTGGTATAAGTTTCTTGTCACCATTCCCTGTCTCAAAGACATAATATTCTCTGCCATTTATCATCTTAGTGCGGGTATTCTCGACATTAAACTTTGGGTTTCTGCTAAAGAGCGAGTCGTATGGTGGAGGGCGGCTGTCGTCATAGATTCTAGATTTTTTGTTTGACAGTTTGGATTTTTTCTTCTTGGTTTTCCCGCCTTTGTTCATTTTGATGGTGACATAGCGCTTGAGGAAAACCTAAAATTAACAAAAAACATGTATTTATAAGAATTTACAAATTAACTGAGGCTGTTCTCCATACAAATTGTGATGATAGCTATTGGCAATTAGACATGTAAGAATATGTCGAATGCATTCGTGCTTTGCCTACTAGGTTCCTATATAGGGTTCATAAACACAAAGTTTTTTAAGTAAATATTTATCGGAATAGACGTACCTCGGCGGCAAATACAGCGATAGCGATGCCTGAACCCGCAGCCATTACCAAGTACGTCATGACAAGGTCACTATTCCTCAGCTTGCGGTCTTTAGAACGTAAGTCCAGGGGACAAATCTTCGTACTCGGCAAGTCACTCCGCTTCAGATACTCCAGAATGCCGGCTTGGAAAATTCTCGTTAGTCTGTAAGAATGTAAGTATTGAAAGGTCTCTGAAAACTCCTAATGGAAATTGAATACTGGATGTCCATTGAAAAAAAAAAATATATAAGCCATGTAATCTAAGGGCTAACAAGCAAAAGAACAGTTCAATTTATTCATTGAAAGAGTTAAATAAGAAGTAGTTATTCTTACACAGGATCGAACAAATCTTTCAAAGTGCTCCCAACTGGGAATGCAAAAGCCCGCTGTTTCTTCATGAACGCTTTAGGAGCCAGGACATAGGTGCACTTGTCGGCTTCCTCCACATCTTTTTTGGAGACGTAGTCGGAGAACATGAGGTGGTCTACCACTGTCTGTTCCTTGACTAGGACCACGCCCTTCTTGACATGCTCCAGGAAATCCATGTCGCTTCTTACCAAGAGGAACCGCGCGTGATTGTTATTGATCATTGAATTTAAATAGTAGAGTTCATCTCCTTCCTGTAAATAGTGTAGATATGTAAGTACCTAGGTACTTATAACACATAGGTACCATCTAATAGTAATTAAGCTCAAGAACTAATAACAGGATGGCGCCACCGTTGACACATCGCAGTAGAAATGGGTATGGCGATGCGGATTTGAAATAAGTTAATTTTGTTATTTTATCATATACCTACATCAGCCTACCTAGAGTTAGATTTAAATATAATTTTGTGCCAGCAGTAACTAGTTATGTGTGCCCAAAAGATCTCTTAATTTGTGGCTAAATAATTTAACATGAGTATTGCATTAACTTACATTTTTCACAGCATGCTCTACCGAACTGCCTGCTGAAGTGACCCACCGGTAATTCTTGTCATACAAATCCTTAGGGTTCTCTATGGCCAGTGTGAACTTGGATAAGGTGAGGAAAGCTGTCAAGTTGGCCGTATAGAAGGCTGAGAGTAGGATCATGAACAGCCACCAGGTTACGAATAGCACGCGAGTCGTGTCTGCAAGTTTAAAATGGATTTATAACAAACATTGAGAAGAGTGCCGTTGGTAGATATAAAGCTGAGTTCAGACTATCGGTAGACTGTATGCGTAGCACACTGTAGGAACTCCTACAGTGTGCTTGTGTTATTGTGTTGAGTTATTCGACAAATGGTTAATGAATCATAGCCAAAGAATTTGAGGATGGGTTCCCGATCTTTAACATGGATGTGGCCTTTCAGCATGTTACGTGTGTGAACTCACCTTTAATCTTAAATCGTTATCGATATCTATTATAATCCCCCAGCTTGGTAAGGTAGATCGATATTTAAATAGTTCGCTAAGTGAGGATGCCTGAGTGCTAAATATTTATAGGACTTAAGTAATACGGTAAGAAGAGTAGATGGATATTAGTAAAGTAACTATATAGTAGGTAGGTACATACCTAGTCGCCTACCTAAATCTAACGGTACGTTCACACGGCGTCGAGTGTTTCTCTACCGAATCGGTTTTTTGCAGGATTCGGTTTAGTGGCAACAGTATTTCAATAAATGAGTTCACACATGCATTCGGTTTTAAGATACGGCAAAAAAATCGAATCTGGCTGAAGTTGACATCCGATTTTGCGACTACAAACCGACCCGGTCGTACTGCAAAATTTAAGATCCGGTTCAGTGGTATAGCGCATTAAATACATGCGTTCATACGATACACGCAGGGTAGATTCGGTTATTTGCCGAATCTTGAAAATGAATACATCGTTGTAAAAAAAATTGTGGATCACATTTTAAGAGTTGTAAAGGCACCAACTGTTGATCGTCTTTGTACTATTGGGTTTAACCACCATCTTCTTCCACGACGCTGACGGCGATAATACCAGTATATAATAGCAAGACTGTTCATGTCCATCTGAGGAACTGTGCGCGCTCTTGCTAGAAAAACCGGATAGTGTGTTCACACGGCATCTCGATTACGGTGCCGTCGGATACGGCAACGCAATATTTGCCGTGTGAATACCACATTCGGTTTTTCCAGATCCGATGAAAATAAGATTCGGGAAAACGTGGCTCCGTGTGAATGTACCGTAATGTAAAGTGATCAGTAGGTAATCTACAAAAAACAATTATAGGCTGCGTCAAACATTGACTTTCAATATAATTTCCGTGCCATCAATCGAACATAATAATCATAATCACGGTCACACGACAAATATTTGGACTGTCTATCATTAACGCCATTTTGATTTGTGATTATTACATGTCCTGGCTAGAAGGGTGTCACAAAAAGTGATAGATTATGTAAACCATTAGACGCGATACGATCGACCACAATATGGTAAAATGAGTTCGTAGGCGTTGTCATTTTTTAACAGCTATGTACCTAAATACTAATAAGACTATGTATTTACCAACATAGAGCCTAGTCTGCGTCTTCTATATGTACCAAAGTACCTACCTAATTTATCACTACGCCTAATTTGCGTCTTAAATTGTCCTAACTACGTCTCAAAAAAAGCTAACTTAGTAGATACCATAGGTCTAGTCTTTTAATTTGAATTTCAGTTAGAATCTCAGTTAGATATCTAAAAACAAGCAAAATTACCTCACAATAGTAAGGGCAAGTTTGTTCTTTTATTTGCAGTAGATATAGGTACCTACTACATCACGTAATTTGTACACATCCTCCTGTATCTAGAAGAACATTTAGTACCTAATACTTAAGTAATTACTGATGCTTATGAATAGTAGGTATACTTACTAGCTTCTGGTGACAAGTTGGTGCCTTGTTTCAAGAAGGCGCTGTATACGAACCAAAAGCTTGGGTTCAGCGGGAGAACGGGCTCATCATCAGCGATCAGCTTGGTTCGCACTCGAGTGAAGAAGGTGATACAGGGTCCAAACGTAACCACCGCTGCCAGGACTAGATACCTAAGTATTTGAAAAGTGGCCCATCAGGCCTAGTGGTACAGTGGGGAACACTTATCGACTTCAAATTTTAGAGTGAAAATTTCTTACTTATTCGATTCGATGAGAAAAATTCCCCATTGAAATTTCTGAGGTTCCTGCCTCAATAGCCACAATACGCAAAAACTTATGAAGGTAGATAAAAAAAGAGAAGATGTTTTGTCTGTATTATGGATTTTTATCTGAATTAAACGTATTATTATTATTAAAAAGGTAGCCTGTGTATTAATTAAGGATTTAAATCAATTTTAAGCTCCATTTACTCACACTACGTTGGCAAAAACAACTGTTCACAATAAGTTGGTATAGATAATGTTTAATTTCCTTACCAAACGAGCTCGTTAAATGGTGCAAGAAGCCCAGAACCGGCGGCTGATTCCTTGGGTCTCTTCAGCATCATCACCCATGTGCCCTCGTCAAGAACGATGGAAAATGACACCTTTTCTTGGTAGGGTCTCAGAGTCGGTAGAAATGCGGCAGCAATGTCCACTTTCTGGTTAGAAAGGTTGAAAATTATCTCGTGAAGCAATAATACCACGCATATAGGCACGTTTCAGAAATCTAAACACGATAAGTATTTTAATAAAAGTCATCCTATTACGCGGCATGTCTAGAAAGAACCTTTATCCCTTCAGTGACATACACTCCTGAGTATGTGCGAAATGTTCCTCGGAAAGTCAGGCAAGTAGACATTCTACCGGATATATATACCTACATATAGACAGTTACAGTATACTTAATATTATCTAACTCACAGAACTATTTAAGAGACCAATAACGGAGTCTTCAGCATATTTTCCTCCCAACTCGTAGTTTCTTCTTGGCTCAATAACGTCGTAAGTAAAGTTGAATCGTTTCCGCAATATTTCCATGACGATGAAAGCCACGCCTTTGCCAACCAAAGATCCATTGTGAAATTCTACCCAACTCAATGGAGTATTCTGAAAGTATTTGCAAAGGAATTTCTGAGAGTAGATACTTATGTACACCATACCGCCACGAGCAAAAATATGTATAGCTACCTACACATAGCGAAATTGTAAAAACTAAAATCTTTTTTTCAATACCTATCTAGAATTGAAGAGAATATAGGTATCATTTAAAAATTTAAGTGGTGGAGTGTTTACAAAATTTTGCTCGTGACTGTACAAAGTTACAGAGGCTGCCAAAATGTTCTTATTAGTAAGGTGCTTCCAAATTGTTTGCAATAAAAAAAACAGGTTCCTTACTCACGTTGTATGTAGTAACTTTAATATTTTTCCCGTTGATTTCTTTCGCCAAGGCCTGGTAATTAATTTCTTTAGCAGACACTGTTTCAGCTCCTTATTAAAAATGAAAAAAGATCACACAAGTTTAATAATTAAGTACATTTTAAATAATCACCTATTTTATTTTTGCAATATTTAGGTAAGTAATTATCCTTGTAAGTAAAAGTTACGAAAAAACAAAAATTCAAGACATTGGCATATTTTTAACTTTATAGAGTAAGTATAAATACCTATATAGCTATCATTGTACGGTACTTCGCAATATGTTGCGTTACATATCGACGATATAATCAATTCGATGCCGGCCATGGCATAATTAGGCTTTCTGTCACTCTGTCCGGAGGCATTTGGTGTTCGGTGGCCGAATGGTGACTGCGACGAGGATGCGCCACGGCACACGCCACGCTACGCTAATGCACGATGGAATTATATTGACATGGAGGCTATTAATCATACAAATATAATCGTGACCGCCAGCGCGCGTACATTTTACTTGCTCAGTAGCCAGTCCGTGTCTACCTTTTTAGTCACTGGTCTACCTTTTTGCTAAATCAGTCTCAAGACTATTTTCAAGTTCTTTGTTCTTCAAAACTCAAATAAATTAACCCCCGACGCAAAAACGACGGGGTTTTATAAGTTTGATTGTGTCCGTCTGTGTGTGTCTGTCTGTTTGAGGCATCGAAGCTCTCGAACGCATGAACCGATTTTGACTTTTTTTTTTGACAAACCGATTCATATGTATGCAGCTGTGGGGAAGTAGTTGGAGAATGTAGTAAGAGTTTCGTGCTCTTATTCTCTAGTACATAAAATAATTCGAAAGGAATATCCACACAATGCCAAAAGCCAATAAATGTTGAGGTAAATAATCATAGCTCGTTAATGGGTGACGGCATGGCGAGTTACTCAGTAAATTGTCATATGTGATCAACGTGTACGTCATATAAGGCTACTACAGCTGTTTATCGTTTCCCTACAATATTTAGTTAATTTTATTGTCGTTTAGCCTACGTATGCCTAAATATGTATTAGCTGCTCGCAAACAGTTAGCGAGCTGCGCATTAGGTGCGCGTTCGCCAAATCTGGACGCAGTCT
This sequence comes from Autographa pulchrina, assembly GCA_905475315.1. Lineage (NCBI taxonomy): Eukaryota > Metazoa > Arthropoda > Insecta > Lepidoptera > Noctuidae > Autographa > Autographa pulchrina. The sequence goes on along the minus strand of FR997771.1, from coordinate 10,097,395 downwards.
TAGATACCAAGCAGCAAAGTAGGATTTCACCTATTTCTTTTTCTTTCTCTTCGCTGGTCAATGATGTAATAAATACAACAATAGGTTCATGATTGAACAATTCATTCCTAGAAATAACAAAAGTAAAGAGTGACAAATACGGTCACTACGGTCACTATGATAACTAAAAATTGACATTTACGTATAGTAAAATATTTCAAGCACCTATTTACTTCCATTTTATTCAAATTTTAAATGAGGCTCCTAATATGTACGTGTACTATCGGGCCATCATGATAGTCGCCCCATTAGGTACTTGCTTACGTTAAAGGTTGCTGTAATTTCAAATTGTTTGCCTACTTTCATTGTTGCAATTTCGAGTTCAAAGAACAAAATGTAATAACTGTTTGCAGCGTAAACAATTTGATGTATTTTACTTAAACAGAATGTTTAAAAGGTCAGTTCGTATTTTGAATTATGAGGGTAGACACTAGACAAAAAGAGAATATTTAACAGCATAATTAATTTGCTACAGTACAGCCTGTGCCTGTAGAGAGGAATTTACAAAAAAATACATAACTCTCACTTAGTCTTATTCGTAATATAAACGACTTAGCTAACTATATAATTAAAATTATATAATTCTGCCAGGTAACCATGAATAATATAACAGTCTTTTAATTCCCCATCTTAAACTAAGTTCCCCATACAAATCAAGAACAACTGACATGTGTCAGGAATGCATTCTGTCGCGGCCGAATAAAGAATATTGTATAACTCGCGGCAAATAACTTGGCAAGAGTCGTTAGATGCGCAGAAATCGTTTTTTAGGTCTATTTGGTGGTCAAGCGGGACGCGGGGTATGCGGTAGCGCCGATCCGAGCGCGCGATTGGTGCGTTAGTCGACCGAGTCGCCGATCCGAGCGCGTGATTGGTGCGTTCGTCGACCGAGTCGATTAGAGATTGGTGAGTTAGTCGAATATGCGCGGGTTTACCCCCACTACGTCAAAATCTTGCCAAGTTATTTGCCGCGAGTTATAACTATTTGTAACAAAGTACACACAGCAAACTAGATGGGCTTGCAGCTGTTTGCAGGGCGGTGCTTTTAACTTTACAGTAAATTCTTCGCCACATTAAAGTTATATTATCCTGCTGACCACCTGTCAGGAACTCATTCTCTCAGCGGCCGGACCATAGTAACTTGTATCTATCAGTCATACACTTTCAATTTTACAAGGGTAATTATTTTTATATTACTGCGTTTAATGTATGACGCTTTCGAGTGTTTGAATTTTAATGTTTGAATCATAAACCCTTGTAACTAATGGTATTAGGTACCCTTACTAACCCCAGCGCACAATAAATATGTAATACATAATTAATAACCGCACGTCCCATCATTTGGTTTGCAGCAAAAAGTATAGGTTTGCAGTTTCTAGATTCTGTGCGGAAAGAGAACAGTCGTGGCGTGAAATAGAACTAACATTATGCTAACATTAAAATCACTCCATACAATAATTCGAAGACATTATGTTCTAAGGTAATTTTGTAAATATCCAGATTTTACAGTTTCACTATATTAACACAACAGTGTTTACAGCTCAACAAATGCGGTAAAAAGACACAGCACTACAGCAGTGACCTCAATAGCTTTTATTTTTTATTTACTCTTAATCACATCCCTATATATTACTCTGTGGTTCAGCGAGAGGTTGGTAAATGGGAATGTCATTGTCAAAAACGTGATGAAAACATAACCTAAACGTAAACACAATAATTAATTTTAAAATTATTTATTAATGTATGTTTAAAATATTGGAAACATGAGGGACGTATTCTTATCTAACTGCGAAAAAACATTCCTGAACAGAATAGTGTCAGAAGGACATGTAAGGAGTTGTTATATTTAAAATTTGTGAAGCATTTATTGTAACAAAAGCTTTTCATCAATATTTCTTTAATTACAGCGCTTAGATGGCAGAAATTACAATGAAAGCAGAACATTAAACATATCTTTTGGATCAGAGTATGGCAGTTGCATCGTATCATTAGGAGAAACAAAGTAAGCAACTTGGTTTGGAGACTTTGTAAACTTTTGTTCTGTCATATCTTAAATACCACTTTATTTGTAGTTTAAATTCCATTAAATTTGTAATTATACCTGCTATATTCTTGTCAATCAACTGAAGCTTCTTTGCGTACAGATATTTTTCTTTTCAGTACCTTGAGAATTCAGAAATATTTTAATTTATTTTCAGAGTTCTGGCCCAAGTATCATGCGAGGTAACACAACCTAAACAAATAAGGCCGAACGAAGGCATCCTCTACATAAATGCAGAGATAAGTCCTATGGCAGCTCCACAGTTTGAAGCAAATCGCCAGACTGACCTCTCTGTGTACCTAAATAGGCTCCTTGAAAAATGTTACAAGGACTCAAAGTGCCTTGACCTCGAATCCTTGTGTATTGTTGTTGAAGAAAAGGTAATTAGACTCTTTGTTTTTATAGGTATGGATTGATTATAAATTGATAAATAACAAAAACAGTCTATGACTACAAAGGGCCAAATAACATACTATGTTTAAATTCTACTTGCTTCGAAACAAGTTTAAAAAGAATTTTAATACTCTTAGACCTGCAACATAAACCTAAATTTTCTAAACCTTACATTTATATTTTCCAGGTATGGTCCCTAAGGGTAGACATAAAGGTTTTGAACCATGATGGCAACCTCATTGAGTGTGCAAGCATAGCAACACTGACATCCCTGGCCCACTTTAAGAGGCCTGATGTGACCCGCAGTGGAGACAGTGTGGTGATACACACCATAGCTGAAAAAGATCCAATACCTACAGTACTATTTCACTACCCTGTCTGTGCAACATTTGCCATTTTTAATAGCGAGTGAGTATATTCCTTTCACTTGTGAAACTATGTTAAAGTTCTAGATAAAACTTACAATAATTGATAGTTCATGACTATGAAGTGATTTTGTAAGATTCATGACTTTGTAAGTTTGGTATCACTTGACATAAAAACAAATCAACAGATTTTAGAAAAAAAATATTACTATTAGTCAGTACATAGTGTTAATACCTATGGGATTCTTATCCTAGGTTCAGTTCACATGATTTCACAGATGATTTCTTGAAAAAACTATGTAATAAAACTTATAAAACGCGATAATTTGTTGGCCTCAAGCAAACTCAATCTAAATCAACCTTTTTAATTTCCAGCATTCTACTCTCAGATCCAAGTTTCCTAGAGGAATCTGTATGCACCAGCAGTACTGAAGAGGGTACAACAACAGGCGGCGGACTACTTGTCGTAGGCATGAACCAGTACAAAGAAAGCTGCTTACTAGACCTCACGGGTGCTGCAATAGACAGCTCAAACATAGTATATAAAGCTATAGTGCAGGCAGCAGCTAAATGTAAGGACATTGTTGATATGGTCAAGAAGGCTATTGTCAGTGATGATACTCTCAGGTAAGGAACTTATTTTATGACCTTTTGTGTTAGGAATTAACTTGTCTTTAATCCCTGAGTATAATATAGTTGTAGCTTATAGAATTTTGAGAAGGCGGAAGTTTTATTGTTAGCAATAATACCATGGACTAGACACTAGTTTGTATTGTTATAATACAAAATACCATGATTTTTAGAAATAAGATTTTGGCGTCAATAAGGACAGTATGTACCTACACATAATATCACCATTATTGAACATTGAAGGTTATCTATTTTATTTACCACATAAAGTTTGTGGTTTTTCATTATCAATTTAATGCAAATAAATATCATCATTCATGATAGACATAATTTGTGGAAGTAGATGCCTTGTTTTAATAAATACTGACAAGTCAAGACAAGTATGCTTGTTCCAATAAAGATTAGTTTATACAGCTTTCTATTCATATTTTAACCAATGCTCGAACATTTGGACTTAATGGCTTTTATTATTCTTATCCCAGAAAGTTATGTGTAACCTTATTTGATCCTATTTACTACATGAAGAAAGTCTGATCTTATGCATACCTTACTCATATGGAACTGATAAAATGCTACTGACTACCATAATATATGTTTGTTAACTTAAGAATTATACAAAATTTTCAAAAGATCGATGAAATCTTAAAAAAATATCTATTTGTAGTAATATTTTGTTCTTTTCAGGCAAAAACGAGTGAAGATAAACTTCTCTGATATAATAACACAAGATCATTTGCAATCTTTGAGCAAAAAAGATTTGAATATTAAACTGAAACATTACAATACTGATGAGGCAGAGGATGATGAAGAATCTATGGCAATTGAATCAGATCCTGAACCTAGCAAATATGATGGTAAATAACAATTTTTTGATTTTATAACTGATCATAGCATTACTTTTTGAGTTTTTGTATAAAATTTTATATGTTTCCTACTAAAATTTGTGTTTATATTAATATTTATTATTTACAGTGGTGTCATCCGTCCCCCAATCTGCTGAAATACTAACAAAGAAAGGAGCCTCACAGTGGATAGAAATATCATCAGATTCTGAGGAAGACTGAAATAATACAAATGTGTTTGTCAATAAAATGTAATAAATTTACATTTTGAAATTTCCTGTTATTATAATCTCTCTTAACAGTATTATATTAATCATTGCATGTCCCTCATCAATTAACAATACATTACATTTGACACTTTGAAATTGAAGTGTGAGATGGAAATACAATCTTATTACACTAAACAAATAAATAAGAGTAGTTCATAAGGATGCTACTGGTCACAAATGGTGTGGAATAATAAAAGAATACATTTAATAACATTCACTCATTTACATACATATATTTCATAGTCATTTAAGAAAATTTGTTAGTATACAATTTTGCATGAAGTAATATACTTCAAATAGCTTTGCAACAGATTCCCAATCTATATTTCTATGTTTTTACTGTAGAATGCAGATTGAAAATTTATGAAGAGAATAAAATGAATACTATTCATAAATCTTACACTATGTTAAAACTACACACTTCAGATATAGATACAGTCACATTATTCTACACTGAGTCAGAGTTCATTCCATTTTTCTGGTCTAACTTATTTCCATTAGTCTTCACCATATAAATGAAATAAGTCATTATTTCCTTTTCATTTACTGGTAATGACTTAAAATGTTTCTGAATAGCCTGTAAAAGAAACAAAACAGTTTTTAGAAATAATTCTGATAGAAAAATATACCTGACAACAACAACAACAACATTTGAGGAAACAGATGTTAAAAATAATGTTTTACTTACATCAGCTAGTTGAGCTTTATTCAATCCTGGCCTTGCTGGCACTTTGTAATGTCTTTTGTATCTCCTCAATGTGTTTACTTGTAATTGAAACCAGTCTACTTCAGGTGAGTCCATCTCTGCCTCATTACTGTCATCCTCGGAGTCCTTGGGCCTCCTTTGTTTTGTCCTTGCACACTGTATCATTGTTTTATGATAATCACAAATATAAGTATGCCTAGCCTGAAAATAACATATGGAATTTAGTTATTATAATGACTGTGATTGTATACATGGCACTTGAAAAAAGTTTTGAATAATAAAGTAAAACAAAATGTGTGTGACATACTTGAGGGTCAATGTTAAGTTTGAGCCTCCTTTGAGCGACTGTCTTTTGTATGCGCTTGCTGTACGAGGCGTTGCCTGCGGGTCGCCTGCAGCTCTCGCCGTCATCCATAAGGCAACATATTTGATCAGAATTACCTCTTGAATCTTCTTCTCCTGTACTAAACCCGTTGTTCATTTGATACTCCCGTTGAATCATATATAACGAATAAAATGAACTCTTATATTACACCTCGCACCAGGCGATGGAAAACAGTTCGACGTATTCACTATGATACACGATTGAGGTTATGATTTATAACAACACATAACATTTGTGTGAAACAATTCAATTAAAAACATCACAGTAAATATCAAGCCGTTCATTTATTGCACACCGATCACTATTTGATGATAGTAATTCTTTATTCACTGCACATATGCAACAAATTGACCATAGCTTCTTCGTAACACTTAATCGTTAAGGCCCGGGTATTAAATTATTTGTTTTATTTATTTGAGCAGAACAATAATTATAACGAATTAAATAAGTATACAGTAGTCGCAGAGAACTCAACTGCAGCGGCTGAATAAAAATGACTCGTATCCGCACCGACCGCTGGCATCGCCATTACAATTTTATTATTACTAGTTCGTCATTTCATTCACTCACTCATTCATTCTCCCAGAGTCACAGATCGTTTATTAAATAGGGCATTATTGAAATCGCCATAGCATCCACTTTAGCTTAACACTATTGGAACTGCGAAACGAAAACAGTTCTTTTGGTGAATGTGTGCATGAATACAATATCACAACGTATCTATGTATTGTAGTATAAACAAAAAATAAAGCTAAGGTTAGCTCGTTTATTGGCTGAAAAATGGCGGGGTATTTAATTTAAGCCAATCAGAAGGTTTTGTCACTGACATCGTCTGTTCATGTATTCATTACGACGACGAGCGCAAAGTTCCCTACGTAATAAGCGCTGAAATCGTGTGCTCGTTTTTAATAAACACAATACTCGGTGAGTTTAATTATTTCCTAATAAAATCATTTAAATTCCGTCTTAAATCTAAAAGCTATGTTGAGAATATTATTTCTGTGGTCTAAATGGTTTCTGTGCTTTGCTGGAAACGATATTTATAGTTTTACATTCTAATTTTGTTAGCAAATGGCTGCCCGAGTGCCGAAGTAAGGTGACAGATGCTATATATACAGTCGTATGTATATAACAATGTGATAGTAGGTAAGTAAAAGACAGACCGTGTGCGCTATCCACATTAGTATGAACTTCTTACGTCTTTAGAAACACAAACTATTAAGGTTGAAGTTTAACATCCTTTGAAATTGTTCATAGAAGTAGCTATTGTAGCACTCATAGCTCTTGGATTAAAATTAAATAATGAAAAAAAAGTGTAAACATTGCGTTACGTAGTGATACGAAATTAATGTAAAGGTACTTACTTTGTAGTTCGTACTTTTATGCCAAAAGTTGAATGAAATATAATAAACGTGATATACACAGTCATGTTTCTTTGAGAATAATCATACATAAAAAAGTTATTTTGATTGATCATCGTTCTGTTTTTATTAATTTTTCGTCATAAATATTAATCAATAGCAATATAATTTTATAAATGCACTTAGTTATTTAAGTTGTAGAATTAAAAAATATGATCCTGAATTTTGATGACTGGTATTTGGTATGCACATAAATAGTTTATGCAGCAGCTGCGGCACGTAGCTGGTATGAAACCAAACAATCTGAAAGAAGTGGGGTGAGGGCATTATAACTTTTAAGGACTAATGACCCTTTATGAGAAAGATGCAAAATCGCACCCACGCATAAATTTAAAGTTATGCGAGTCAACACTCAAAAGCAAAATTTTGGTGGAAAACTAGTATTCAAATCCGCTTTTGGGATAAATATGGAAAAAAACGAATAGTAAAAATTTTATTAAAATGATCGGTTGCCAGCAAGGCATTTATAAAGTATAGAAAATATATTAATTTTCATGAAACACTCTCAAACATAAAAGGCTAGGCAGATGATGACTCCCAAACATGAACGAAAACATTTATAAAAATAAAATTAAATAGAGGGCAGTTGACTCTTTTTTGAGGTTCCTGGGACAAGAATGATTGTACTATTGAGTAATCTGTGGCGATTGATAACGAGAACTTACAATAGGCGTTTACGTTCAAACTAGTATTTTCATAACATATAAACCCGATGTTTCACTTGGTTTAGTTCCCGTTCTCTCCTTACCGGGATAAGAAGTTTGTATATTATTATGTTGTGTTAATCGAGGTTCGAAGCACTGAAACACAATTTCATACATAGATAGTACATCTATGTATGAAATTATGTCCAGATTCTTTCAGTAGGTACTTTTTGGGTCAATTTCAATCCTTAACACGAAGATAGTATTACAACAAAAATAGACCCTTGTATGAAATTAGAGCCTTAAAGTGTAAAGATTGCAAAGCTTGTTTAAGGATACTATTTTTAGTTATTGTGTTACGATAACTTAAAACAAAATTTGAAGTAGCAAGGGTGTTACGGTATGATGGTAGCTAAGCTAAGATTAATAAACATTGTGCTCAAATTTTGCAAAACAATAGTTATTGTCCAATGAGATGTGATATTAATTATAATTCAAATTAACATTAATTAAAAGAAAACCTATGAATGTATTCGTACCCTAAGAGAGTTTCAATAAGGACTTTAAAAAACTTACTCCGATAAATATGCAACTAAAGCATTTTGAAATTATTACGAAAATTAATATTCTTTTCGTGTATTATTTATAATGATTTTTTTTTCTCGAAAAAAGAACATCGAGAGGAGAAAATTTATGGTTGCGTAACTTTTCTAAATCGAAATCACCAACTTGCAAGTAAGGAAGTGTGGTGATTAATGCCAGTTTCTTCTTTGTTTGGGAAGAGCTATTTGGCATGCAGTGGCATAATTGCAGGGAATATCATTAATTCCTTAATTTTAAATAGTTTTTACTCAAACATATTTGCAAAGTAATGGCCAGCGTTTGCTATAATTAGCCTAATAAATTTACCCGTTTGGCCGTTTGTACGATTTTGAACACGTCACAAATCTTTTGTGTTTTATCATAGCATCTGTGTGATGAAAATGGTAAAAAAATACTATTAACTAATAAAACTTATTAGATAGATACTAATCTTAAGCGTCCGATTTGACTTATTACATACGTGGCCTTGAAAGTATTTTAATAAACTTACAAGCATGTTGTGCTAGTGTATGAAATTACATATTATTACTACGCTCATAGCATCTTTTGTTAAGAATATGTTGTTTGAATTTTAATTATTAAAGTAAATTTAAAAATATACAGTGACACATGTTAATAAAATATTGTCAATAAATAGTGAAAGGAAATGGAATGTTAAATCATGTAACTAAACATGTGTGATTTAGTCCCAAAGTTAGCAACTTGCTCTAAAAGGAGATACAATTATAAAATGTATGTAAATTTACTTGAATTATAAACAAAAGAATTTCAGTATGAACATGGATACCCGAGGCTGCGCTAATCGTCTTATTGACCGGTTGCTGGACGAGCTTGTTGCCAGTTCGTGCACACTCGTCTCTTTTCGTATATGTTCGAACGTTTCTAAAATGGCCGCTGCGCGTTGAGGGCGCTCGTGTGCACTTGTTTGGCGTCTGACTGCGACGTTGCCAACTTTATTGACTTAAGTACAAACGAAGACAAAACGTACGCGTGTGGAGTGGAACTTACAGCCGGTAGCTTTTTCACTAAACAACACGCGAGACCTTGTGCGTTTTCGATTTCCGTGGAATAAATTTGATTAAAAAATAATGTGGCATAAATAATTACATAGAGTCTTTGTGATAAAAATTGATTTGCATGAAAAGTGACAGTGTTCTTGTGAAAATATATTCCTCCTAATACATAAAGCTTACATCTCGAGTATTTGCGATATTAGAGAAAGGACATGATTTCAACAGCAATCGGAACGCAGAAAACATTTTAAAGTGAGCAAGGAGGCATAAAATAACTGGTTAACCGCAGGCAACGATAGTAACATGGGGGATCGGGGCGCGACGGGGGACGCTTGGGGTGCGCGCGACGATGCCTCGTGGTGGCCGGGTGGCGCAGGTGAACTACAGCATCAACAACAATTACATGAGGAGATCGCTAGGAGTACTGCTGCTTCTACTCATCAGCTTTATACATATAAAATGACTGGTGGATTTTCAAACAACGGCGGCGATACTTCTACTCCAAGTTATGATTATCGTATAATGTCAAACTCAAATGCTCGAGAAGAATCTCCTCAACAGCCATGGTGGTATGCATCAGGCTCGGTAGAGTCGCAACAAACGTCTTCACCAACGGTACGAAAGTGTTTTAATGATAACACTAAATTTTATTATGGTTGAAACAAAAGGTTTTTAGACTCTTTTTAACCCTTAATAAGTAAGGTTTCTAAGAGCAAGCAGGTTAATAAATGAAATAGTTTATAAATGAAACATTATTGTAATTAAATGAAATTGATTAGTCATAACTTCTAAACGATAACAAATTACCAGTTAAGATGAAATACATATAATTCACTCCATCCATCTAAAATACATAAGCAAGATCATGAAGCCTCGAGTTAAGAATTAAAATTGAATGGAATTCGTTATTTCAGTTTCATCGACAACGTTATTACTTCACAAGTCATACTAAATAAAACTATAATGAATAACGTAATATTATGATGTTGGATAACGTATTTAGAAATGTATTTCACACAAAGAAATTCTGAACATGAAAAACGTATTATCTTCTAATTCGAGTTGTTACTAAAAAACATCTGGAACAAATATGAGTTAATGATATTATTGTAACTAGATAAACCATAGGTACAATCTGCTTTTCAATTCAAACTACACTTTGTATTGAATATCATATTTTGTCATGTACTTACTTTCGAAAGCGTGGATAGTTCTTGCTTCATGTGATAAAAGCTCTAGCAGTAAAAGCAATATAATATTTTATAAGTTTCATTAAGTAAATTCAAATGTGGCAGATTCCAAGCGGTCACTGCAGCATAAAAATTAACTTCATTCGTTCTTTGCAATTCATTCGATCTGTTGTTGTTTTCAAAAAGGGAATGAAAATTTTCATTAGTTTCTCTAGTGCCGTGACATTGACATTGGGAGGCGCATGTCATATAATAGGGATGTCTTATAACAATCGACTAATGAAACTAAAACAATAAAAAGGATAAAGGATGACTGTAAAAAATCGTATCTTTTAATCGTGTTTGTTATCATTAATAATTATATAGTCGAAAAATTATTCCCTGATTGACTGTCCTAGTCCTAATTTTTTTGTTTAATATTTTAGCATCTACGAACGTATTACGGAAGTAAATAAAAACTTAAAAGTTTTTTTTTAAAGTAAGTTCTACGTGAATTACAATTTACATTTATATTGTTTCATACATCAGATACATCTTAGCACCTGCTAGCTAAATCACTCTTATTGCATAATAGGTTTTGAACCGGATAATTAATGTTCAAAAAAAAACTTAAAAATTAACATCGTTATTTTCAATAAATCATTATTTATCATAATCAGTATTTAATTTTGTTCATCGAGCGAGACTTGCTTTGTCTTGAACTTCCTTCCATTCTAGTTTAGTCTCAAACTTCACTCAAATCTGAATTCTGAGACTGGTTTATGAACTGAAGTCGATGAGTCGACTCCGGGCACTCCGGCTCATAAAATGGTAAACTTTTCGGATAGGTTTAGGTTAAAACTTTTAATGTATTAAAAAAGGGCTGGTAATTGTGATTCTGCAGGTAATTATTATTGTTGTAGATTTCAGTGGATATTACAGTTATCGAAGAGATTGAAGAGCTTTCAATTTAAAAAGAACTTGTTTTGTTTTTAACACGTCATTTATTTAACATTGTTAATTACTATTGGTTAGTAGGTAGGTCAATCTAAGTATATTAGTTTGAATTCAAATAAGTAAAATTGAAGTTTGTTTGTTGAAAAAAGACAAAATAATGATTGAAACCTACCTACCTATACTTATTAATATCAAGAGGCATAAATAACACACAATTTTCAAGAATATTCAATAAAACCTTTGTTCATTAGAATTGTTTCTGGCTTATAAAAAGATCATTTTTTTTTACAAGCAAAATAGTTTTTGTGAAGGCATAAAATTGAAGTTCCAATTTTGAAAACATGCCAATAGGTACATTTTTGACCAAATCTTCAATTTTTAATGAAAGTTTCATTGTTATGAAATTATTGTTTATATTTTAGTGTATAATATATAACTGCAAACATATTCAATATTAGTAGTCATATCTATAGTTATGGATATAAATTAGATAAAATAATTTGAATCAATTAATAACCTCAGTAAATTTTTTGTATATTTCAAAAATCTTATTTTTTGTTTTCCACATAGGTGGCAGGAAATGCTGCATCAAAAAGCAAAGTAATAAGTAGGGTGCTGCATTTTGGTGCTAGTATTGTAAAATATAAGTTGTGAACTCTATTCTAACAGTAAATTTGTGGTTAGTGCAGTTCTCTACTGGTATGATACATCTTTATATAATTTTATTACTATATGATACTTTTTGTAAATTATTAATTTTTCCTACAACATTTCTATTGGTACACCAGTAGCCCGTGTCCATATGTGCTAATGTTAATAGTTCAATGCTTTATAATTTTTATATAATACTATTAGTGCCCTTCAGTTTTAAGCCTCAATGAAAGAGGATACAATTTAATGTGCAATATATGTGTATTGATTTAAAACATAGGTGACTTGACCTTGGTAAAAATTTTAATTTCCTTATCATCAATTCTACACTAAAATACTCACCTGTCTATACTAGCGTCTGTGTTAGCGAGTCTGATATGGAAATAACCATATGTTAAAAGATGTACTTAAAGTTGAAGTCTAGAGTGAGAGATGTCACTATGTATGTTACTATTGTAAATGTTTACAAAGAAATGAAATCTATTTTTCTATTGTTGTAGCCTCAAAGTCAGTCAAGTCCAGACCCTGAACAGAACAATCAGCAAGCTAATGGTATACAACAAAACCACCAGACTCTACAGCAGGTGCAGCAAGAGCAAAGCCAAGCTATTCAACAGCAGAACCAACTGCAGCAACAATTACAGCAACAGAACTTGCAACAAGCACTGCAACAACACAACAGGACCCTTCAACAGACTCTGCAACAACAACAGCAGAGCCAGCAGGAGACCCTACAGCAAATGCTGCAGCAGCATCAACAGCAGCAGCAGCAACAACAACAGCAGCAACAACAGCAGCAACAGCAACAACAACAGCAGCAGCAGCAACAACAACAGCAGGCTCTACAGCAGAGTCTGCAGCAGACTCTTCAAGTGAGTCCTGCCCAAGCTCAGGCTATTGTTCAAGCTCAAGCAGCTCTGCAACAGCAAGTGGCACAGACTCTTCAACAACAACAACAGACCCTGCATGAACAACTACAAGCTGTCCAGCAACAACAAATCCAAGCTGCATTACAACGGCAATCTGCCACTCTACAGGTAATACTTTAGAATAAAATTGATTCTTCTTTACATTAGAAGACTTCATTTGAAGTGTTGTTACAATTTAATCTGTAATATTAATAACATTTCATTTAGATGATAACATGGATAAGATAACGTGTTTAGATTAAGTAGAACCCACCGAATGAAACTTTAATGTACAGGAATTGCAGCAGCAAGCTCAACAACAAGCGCTAATAGCCCAAGCAACCGCCAACAAGAAGATGCCGAGGGCAAGGGCGTACAACAAGCCGAGGGGCCGCATGACGGCGTACGCGTTCTTCGTACAGACTTGCCGTGAGGAACACAAGAAGAAACATCCCGATGAAAATGTTGTGTTTGCTGCATTCTCCAAGAAGTGTGCTGAGAGGTGGAACGTGAGTAATTTTGTTTATATATGTGGCTTGTACACAATATTTTGATTGGTCAGGGTATCTTGTTGCAGCTAATAAGGGGTAAAAACTATTGACTAATCAAATTCCGTGCTATGGGTACATACTTGTTAAATAAGCTGTAATTAGTAATAGGGGAAACCTCGATCACGAATAAAAAACTAGATACACAATCAGCGACAAAAAATGTCCTCACCGAATAGAGACCCAATTGAATGTTTGGGTAGTTATTTCATTTAGTAGCATTCGAACGCTCCGCCGGTAAACATGCCTGTGCTCGTTTAAAAACTGCAAAAATCACTCATCCAGGACGCTAAAAAAGGATGGAGTTTCATATTTTCGGTAAGTATTAATATTATTATTATCATTATATAATTGTTATCACTGTATTGTAAATACTAGTATTTTGTCAAGAAAACATATTTTTAGGTTATAACATAGCGTTAAAAAGCATCTCAATTGTGAATACTATCACATGCCCACTTAAATCGTTCAGGTTATCGTTGTTCGTTCCGTTCAACTGGAATTTAGACTTTAAACCATACAGGTATGATTGAATTTGTTTTGAAGTATGTTGACCAGCTAGTTTAGGTTGTAAAAAGTCGCAAGTTTTTGTACATAGTTTTGTGAATACAACTTTAAGCATTGCGTTTAAGGTTGAATTTTCTTTAATGTATATTTATTTCGGCTAAGATTAGGTAAATACAACTGGCGACAGTTTTAAGAGAACTTTTGCATGAGATTGTGTATCTAGTTTTTATTAGTGATTGATGTAGGGAAACCTCTGTTTTTATTACATAATTTTAGCTGCTTGAAAACTCAAACATTAATCAATAAAGGTCTTACTGAAAATAGCTCTTTATGATTAATCATCAATTTCTCATTTGAGGCATGAAAAATATTGGCTCTATTTTAGTTGGTATTGTCTGCCAATAGTCATAAATAGCTGGTATATGATTTCATATTCAAATTGTGTTGCCATGGAAAGAACTGCTTATTGCTAGAAAATAAATAAATCTTGAAAAGCTGTTATAAGATACATACAATAAACAAATATTGAAACAACAGAAGTGCATGGAAAAGAATGGGAGACCATTCTTTTCCATGGATGCACTTCTGTCCTGTCATAGCAAGGGCCAGTTTTTTTTGCTAGGAGTTGGTCACTCCCCTTTCAATCCATTTAGTATTTTGCACTATTTCCTAGTCACTGCCTCTAAAATTTCCCATAAATTCCACAGACAATGTCAGAGAAGGAGAAGCAACGGTTCCACGAGATGGCCGACCATGACAAGCGGCGCTTCGAACTGGAGATGCAGAACTACGTGCCGCCGAAGGACATCAAGGTGCGCGGCCGCAAGCGCCAGCAGATGAAAGACCCCAACGCGCCGAAGCGATCGCTGTGAGTTATGGTCATGAGTTTTTCTTTGATTCATTGTTCGTCTGATTTTTCCCATTTAATCCTTTTTGGCACTGGCTGACAGGTTTTTTGGTTCGTTCTTGTGTATCAGAGTTTTGGTAACATTGGCTGTTTGTTAATTCTTTGTTTTAATTAACTGTCATACTCCAATAATCTTCATCATTCACAATCCTTTTAATATCACTGCTGGGTATTGACCTCTTCTCCTGCCATTATCTCTAGTCCCCTGCCCAATTGAACCGACCTTCAGACCTATTAATGTTCCTGAAAGTACCTAGTCATAGTAAGAATACTGTTTTTTTTTTTCATATTGTTAGCAATAAAAAAAAGCATAAACAAAATGCAATCACCTTAAAATCACATCACTGTATTTTCAGGATTAATTTACCAACACAATTTAAATATGTAGTGGTCGTTCAAATGGCTAAAGGTAACACACTTACAGATCAGCGTTCTTCTGGTTCTGCAACGACGAGCGCTCAAAGGTGAAGGCCAACAACCCTGAGTACACGATGGGTGACATCGCCAAGGAGCTGGGCAGGCGCTGGGCCGCCGCCGAACCCGAGACCAAGTCCAAGTACGAGAGCCTATCGGAGCAAGACAAGGCGAGATACGATAGGGTGAGTCACTTTTATAATACCTATTTATAGCAACAACCATACTGCAAGGCAATAGTCATTTCTGAAGGATTTTACCAGACTGCACGACCAAAACAGCTGTTTAGCTAAAGTTCTCTTCCATATTTGATATTCATGTAGACATGAGTGGCATGTGTTACCTGAGTGGTTAAATTCGTCTAGCTCTTTGTCCTGAAGCGTCTTTCTAGGAATTTCGAAATTTCGTTATTTTTTAGGGACCATTTAATTTACTTGTACATCTAATATCTTCTACGACTCTATCTCAGGCCCAAGTAAGTTTTCATAAATAACAGTTTTCTGCCTATTAAGTTCGCATGTGATAAAAAAATATAGGGTAATAAATAATGTACTACCTATCCAATGTCCTAGGCTCAAATTTTAAGTAATATCACATAAAAATTATATTAAGAATATTTTCTATTATGTCATAGAGAATTATTATTTATTCACATATTACATAACATAAAATACCATCACGCCTGTATCCCCGAAGGGTTAGGCAGAGGTGTACCAATGAACACCCACAGTTTGCCGGTATGATTAGGTCCCATGTAATAGGGGGCGAGCCTATTGCCACTAACCGGGCACAAATCCAAACTCCGATCTGCTACTGAGAATTTCATAGAAAAACCCACTAACACCTTGGTCGACTTGGGAATCGAACCCAAGGCCTCTAGCGTAGCAGTCGCGCTTAGCACCACAAGGCCAACGAGGCAGTCACATATTAATCTTTACATATTGGTCCTCAATCAATTTGTGCGTTTTCCATCCGCGTCTGTGACACCTGTCTCATACGTCAAGCCGTATCTAATATAACAAAGGATAAAGGTTCTTCATAGAGGCTCGTCATCTGTAGCAGGTGCGAACGATTCCTTTATGTAATGGCTCAGAACGCCTCCATCCGAAATGAAAAAAGTTAGCTCTATAACAAGACTTTTTTTTTGTAATAAATAATCCTCAGATGTTTTATGTGATTATTATTTTCTTTGTGGTGTTTCTGTTTATTTTGTATTCATCCTTTTGCGGTATATGAATAAGCTTTTAAATCGGCTGTGAAAAATTTGTTGGAGATTTTTAAATAGGTGGGATGTTAGTATTTTATAGATGTAAACTTTAATGTTTGTTTTTTGATTAAAATATGTCTGTGTTGCATCGATATATCTTTATTATGAGATGAAAAAATACTATCCGTTTTTGTTATTAGTACTAAGATTCAAATTTCAAGTAAGCAGAAAGTAATGGAATGACAAAGATTTAAATCTTTCTTACAGTTGATAAATCTGTATAATATGTATATCAAAATTTATGTGCACAGCCTATGATGAATTTGGTAATCATCAGCCTAGCCTTTTTCTAAGCTATGCTGGGGTCGGCTACCAGTCCTACTCAATTTTAAATTTTGTATAGGTTTATTGATTTGATTGAATTGTTATAGGAAATGACAGCGTACAAGAAGGGCCCGCTGGCGTTAACGCAGCCACCAGTCATGGCGGAGGTGGACGAGGAGTGCGAGTTCGACGCCGAGGAGGAGTACAAGTGAGCGCTGCCGACAACCGCCGCACGCCACTACACCGGCCAGTGCACACTAACTACTTACCCTCATAACACACTCGACCCCTCTCTCCCTACAATTTTATATACTCGAATATTTTTATACAACGAGTGGTCGTTTACAAATCAGGACGAGTGTTCCGTTTTTATTCCCATAGATGTGCAGTTGTTTTGCGAAAACCAGTTTTCAGTGTACCGAAGTGGTTTTGTTGCGGGAAGTTGAAATTATAAGTATAATTTGTTGTTGTTAGACTATGTTTAGTTTTCTGTTTCGACATTGTTCCTGTCGTCGATATTCTAATTGTAGGTGCGATCGTAAAGTGGATTCGTCGGCGACCGTCCGGGATGGTCTTGGCAAGGTTCATGGACCTACCTATGGATTGTCCTTAGGGTCGGGATGGAAGGGGCCTTATAATTTGAATCATTAACAGCAATAGATTAATGTACGGAACAAAATATAGGTTTAACGAGTCCATCGAAAGAAAAATTAATTAAGTGGATAGTATTTCAAGATAGTAAATTTAGACGTAAGTTCTAAAGCGCGAATGAGTGAGATTTTGTTATTCATGATGAGAAAATGTATAGTTATTAAATTATATTCCTTTATTGACATTAGATTATTTTATGTTACTATTTTTTTCGGTTAAGTAATATGACATTGTTCAAATTAAATTAAATTAATAATTGAAGGACATTTGAGTGTTTGATTAAAACACTAACGCATGAAGTAGTTAAAAGAATTGTGAATTCTTATGTAATAAAAACAATAATATTTTGTCACCCAATAGTCGTTAAAATTGTTTTTATACCATTTTTACATGATACCAAGTGTATGTATTTTTGTGTACATAAAAAGGACTGCAAACCGTGATAGTACTTAAATTTGTAGGACATCTAGGTTCCATTACCGTCTATAGAATAAATGCTAGAATATCCTATCTTTGCTTAATGTACTTGTTAACGTAATTTGATTGTTTTTATTTGGAAATGTTTTATTGATTCTGTCTTGACACGTTGTAAGAAATTAAGCAATTCCACGAAATTACTAGAACCGTATCGTATTAAAAATCTAGTGGAAAAGAAAATGAGAAAATATTTTAAGTCGTTCTAAGTGTAATAGGGGCAATATTGTTTTGAAATTGATTATGCTCATTGTACAAAACAATATAGTGAATCTTTTGCACAAATTATTGATCTTTTTATTTTACCCTTGTCCTTTGTACCCTGATAACTAAACATACACCACACTCAACGCTTTTGTTTGTGATAGCAAAAGAACACAGTGATACATCTATCTTAGTAGATGGAATTTTTGGCATTTGCATGTTATACAGTGTTATGAAAACCCTGCCCTATCCGTGAAGGTATTGTTAGGTATCGATATTTGATTCCATTAACCCTTTAACAAATCGGAGCTTAAGAGGAGCAGAAAGAGAAAAGTTTTTATTTCACCGATTCGTAGCTGAGCGCTAGGGGCACGTCAATTGATCTTTAGCGAAGCGATTAAAAGGTTAAAGTAATAAAAAAAATTGAAAAAAATATATACACATAACCAAAAAATTTTTTTTCTTAAAATGCCAGCGAGAGATTGTTCCTCGTCACAGGTGCTGCCAAATGATCTGATGATGTAAATATTCGTTATTCAAGGAATTTTTTAAACTGAGGTTTGTGATATTGAGGTTAGGTTGGTCTAAAATTAGAAAGATGAAAAAATATAGTTTTTTTCACCTCAACATTATTTCCGAGCCATTACAACTAGAACGGTATATTCCACACGCGACTTTTTATTTTATTCAAGTGGACTTTTATCAAGGGTGTACAAGGGTCTTAGCGTGTCGATATACAAGTGTGGTACAAGGGAAAATTCGCAGCTCGAGCTATACTCGTACTGTAAGTACACCGATCGGCACATAGCTACACCACTTATATATTATGTGGACACTGGTCCACATAAATAAGTTAAGTTGTTTATATACACGTATTAAATACTCCCATCATAAATACTGATGTATGATGGGTGTATTTAATACGTTTCCATAGTATTTAGTTAGTAGCAAAGCTCATCGCTCTCGCTCTCACCGTCGTAAAAGCAGCCCAAGGCCTTTGGCTTTTACTCACAGCACCCGATCTGTCCCGCCATAGGCTAGGCAGAAGTCCTATCTAGTGGAGTCGATAATAAGAGTCAGCAGCATGGAGGATAGGTAATTAAAATAATGCAATAATCATTTGAAACATTTTATTTTATAAAAATAAACGTTTTGACGACAAATAGTTACAATATTCGGGGTCCTTACGAATTCAACTCATAACAGAGTTCCCACAAGAAATGTTTCAAGACATTGTAAAAAATTCAGTTTTTACAAAAGTTACTTTTTATCTTAAAACATTAACAACATTACATTTTTTCACATCTAATTCTAATAACGGTTGATCACTTTCTTCTTAATAACTTTAATGAATAAGAAAATAATATATTTTGTTGAAATGTTCATCCAGCATACAAATTGGATTAGACAATACATACATTATTATATGACTAAAGACTACCCACACTGCTGTGTTAGGTACCTAAAAAACTGACCATAAACTTTCAAAGCAATAAAATGATATAGGTATAAAAATATATAGGTACTAACGTAGGTACTTAGGCACTCTGTGTGGAGAAAAAACTAGTGATCCAATTTAGAATTAAAACCAAAAAAATAAAATCTTTATTAAATTTTATGAAAATATTAAATGCTATTTACATTAAAAACTAACAGCAGTGTGTTTAGAGTAGAAGTTATAAAAATAATATTAGAAAAAAAAATAAGTCTTGGTACAGATTTTGAAGACAAATTATAAATAAATTGTTCGCTTTTCTGTATGCCGTTGTCGTTGGCCCATATCATTTCCCTCGGTGCTCACTGACAACTTTCCAAAGTCTCTTCTGGACGGTGAGTATGCAATCTTGACGGGTAAAGGTGATCGTTTATTTAAATGTTGTTCAGCTAGATATCGTATAATCATGATTATTTTAAATGGTTTGGCGGTATGCGGGGCCTCTCGCTAGTGCTACTCCCAACGCCTAATCGAAGCACGGGGTCGTAAGTATTCAAAGTTAATTTAATGTACAATGCAATGTATTTCATATTTCTAACTAGTAGTAAATAACCAAAGAGATTTTTTTATTAAAACGAAGTGTGACTAGAAAAACTTAGATGATAAATTTACTGGAAACATTTTATACATTCCATTACGCTATTTCCTTTTTTATACACACGTATTGTAATTGTCCATACATTCCGTATACCGGGCTAATGACAAAAGCTCGTTGAAACATATTCTACATAATAGGTACCTATTATATATGGCATACACAATTATAATTAATGATGTCTTTAACTAATATCACGAAACGCCGTATGCAAATTAAGTTTTTTATCTACGAGATCAATAATTTTATTATATCGTTTGGCGTAAACACTTCGCTCAGTACCGTTACAAAACCTATACATACATAATTATATGCAGTATTGTAGTAAGATATCTTTAAAGGGAAACAATCTAAATCAAGCGACAGTAAGGTGAAATACAATACATTATGCCCGACTGAGATAGAAGGTAATACCCTGATTGTTCGAAGAAATTATAAAAATAATCGATAGGCAGATAAAATCGCGACTGGCCGTTCGTTTAGTTTGGTGTTCGAAGAAGATATTCCTAAGCAAATATTATTTACATGTTCCATATTCACGTCCGAGTCTAATATTCTACGGTGGGCTATGAGTCGTCGGTCTCGTGTGGGTCGGGGGGCTGTTGGGGGATGTAGTTCCATCTCGCTCGCACTTCGGTGGTCGCTGTCGCTGTTGTGGCGGGGTTTGGAGGGGTTTTATTTGAGGCGGGGGTGGCGGCAGCTACCCGTCTCGCTCGCACGACGGCCAGATGCCTCTGTATGTAGTGTTCATGTGGGGCCAGCGCTGCAGCCCTCGTCAGGCACTCTTCGGCGATGGCAAGCTTGCCGCGCTCCACTGCTACCACGCACAGGTTATGGAGGGCCTGTACATTGTCGGGCTCCAGCTCCAGAATACGCCGATAACACTGGAATATGTACAAAAAAACATTTTAGTAAAAGAAAAAATAACAAAGAAATTTCCTTATGTAAAGTCCGATAATAATAATGACTTACACTCTCGGCCGCGTCCAAATCTTTAACAGAGTTGATATAGATGTCTCCAAGCAGCACGAGCGCCTTCACATGGTCGGGGTGATGTCGCACCAGCTGCTTTAGGAACGGGGCCGCTTCCAACGGCCTCCGTCTGTCAGCTAGCAACAGCGCCAGGTTGAAGAGAGCTGATCGGAAGTCAGGCTTGAGGTGCACGGCCGCTCGGAACCACCGCTCCGCGCATTCCGCGTCACCCTCGTCCATGCATACCATGCCGAGGTTGAAGTGGACACGTTCGTTTGTGGCTGAAAATAAAAAAAAGTTATTTATTACAAATAGAAGAAAGTTCCATTTAAAGGCAAAAAAAACCTTTCTTTAATTATTCCACAATTATATTTTATGATCAGAAAAAAAATCCAATTATGATATATATCATTGTAAAATTTATTCTGATTCACGAAGGTATAGGGATGGTATTTTTATATCCTTAATGAAAAGTTAGTTCTAAATTTTATTTTACAAGTCCCTTTTACAATAGGCGCCTAAAAGTTTGTTAATGACTGCTTACCGTCTTTATCCAGTAGTTTGAGGAGACGCTGCCTGGCCAGATGCCTTAGATCAGCGGCTCCTAACTCTTGGAGGAGGATGGCGGAGTTCAGGAGAGCTTGTTCATGCTCCGGCTCTAACTCCAGCGCTTTGTCTAAGTAGGCCAGCGCTTGGGATGGCTTGCCTTGTTCTAAGAGCACCACACCGAGCTGCAAAAAGCAAAATAAATAGGTTATATTAAAGCTTTATGAAAAAATGACTGCCTTTTTTCGTACTTGAATGTAAAATTTTCATATACTTACGTTATAGTAAATGTCAGGGTTCCCACTGTCATACAGCAAAGCCCTTTCGTAAACCTCCTGCGCCTCCTTTGTTCTATTTAATTTGATTAAAATATCTCCTCTATTTATGTAAGCTTGAGTATAATCAGACCTCATGCTGATAGCTTGTCTGTACAACATGTCGGCTTCTTCCAGTCTTGTGGCATTCTTGGATATTAAGTTGGCAAGGTTGAGGAAAACATTTAAGTGGTTAGGTGCTATTCTCGCTTGGTACGATTCTCCAGGCTTTGCCTTCGGAAGTAAAGACTTGGCCTTTACGTAAGCGTCTTCAGCTTCTTGGTACAGGCCTAGATGGTTGTAAGTCCGGCCCACGTTGATGTGAGCGCCGACGTCGTCTGGTTGTACACTAACAGCTGTGTTGAAGAATTCTAATGCCTCCGCGTACTTCCCGTCCGCTTCTAAGGCATGACCCACGTTATTGTATAGTTTGGCGTTGTTACGATTAACCTGAAAATGATTATAACGTTAGAAATATCAGATACCAGATGTTTCAAACATGTGAGTGTAATTAAACCTCTTTAAATCACCACTTACTTTCAGTCCCGAAGCAAATATAGAATATTCAGTCTTCCAATCCCAATTCCTCATGTAAGTTTTAGCACTGAATGCTAGGAGGAGGAATATGAGTACGCTAGCGGCAAGTTTGGCTCGCCTCTTGGCTAGGAGTCGCCAGCCGTGGGCCACTAGCAGGCACCAGCCCATCGAGGGCATGTACAGGACCCGCTCGGCCACCACGAAGCCAACGGGGAAGAATAAGTTAGAGGCTGGTAGAAATGGCAACACTAGGAGTGCAAGACCCTGGAAAAAAGACAATTTACTTTAATATTTCATATATCTACATATTATATGAAATTTGGACCATATACTTAACAATGCGCAATGGTGAGGAAAAAGAGTAAATTATTTATGTCATAAACCATCATTCCTTACGAAAAAAATTGAGAAGGTTACTCTTTTTTCTAAGCTACCATTTCATCGGGTATTTGGTGCAGCTAGTACCAATCACGTCAATCAAAAAAGCACATTTTCAAAAATGTTATATAATTACCATAGAAAGAGCAGAAGATCGTGTCCTCAAGGCGTGTATAGTAGCAGCCACGAGAATCACGACAAGCGCCAACGTGGCCAGGTTGCGAGGGTCCTTCCAGCACTTGAGCAACGCGACTGTTCCCATTGTCCAGTCACAGCACAACGCTTCTGGTAGCGTGAGGAGCCACGCGTTCAGGGCAGGTAGGTACGCAAAGGTCAGGTGCCTGGAAGTTAAACGTTCATTAACCACTTTAATAGGAATAAAACCATAATTTGATATTAGTGTATGTCCAGAAGTGAATCGTTTTATTACTAGATCATTTAGTTACAGATTTTTTTGTTTATATAGTTTCAAACAAGCTTATGTTTTGAAAAAAAAAGTCAGATAAATATAAACAAAAGACGGAACATCAAAGAAATGACTACATTACGCCCCTAAATCTTAGTAAATGATACAAAGCCAGGTCTTTGTTTATTTAAAATGAATCCACCATAAGCCAAGTTTCCGCCCCTTGAACAATGGTAGGAGCGGGAGCGCTCATAAAATTAATGTGGCTTAGCTTTGCGACCGGCTCCTTTACAACTAGTGCGCTTGTCAAAGCCAATTATACTTATTACAGTGCGATAAAGATAAAGAAAGTCGTCTGGCTACAAAGGATGAAAAATAAGGCGACATGTTCGTGGAGACACCTTTAAGTAGGTACTTAACTTGTTATTGAGCTTGACCAGTGTGTCGGACTATTTGTATTACAAATATGAATTACTGTAAGTTTGGTTTGTTTGGTAAGTCATAATTACTGAGACATCAATTAACTTTAAGTCTAAAAGTTATTAGGTCGACTACTTGTGTAAGATAAGGTGTGAAAAAAGACACTTTTCAAGCTACGACATAGAATAACAGTTACCGTGTAGGAGGCGGTGCCGCTCCAGCAGGGTTGTCGAACCTCGTGAAGACTGGCAGCTGCGCGCCCATCACGTGCAGCCGCGCAGCCAGGAGCGCGAGGGTCGCGCAGCACACGGTGGCGACCCTGCGAGCTGCTTCACCGCACGCACAGCCCCAGCCGGAGCCCTTGCCCCACGCGTCCACCCACGACCAGCGACTCACACCGCCTGAACTACGACGCTGAACAAAAGAAAGGAACAAATTATTGATTAAAATTTAATGATTGACATGATCATAGATGCACGACAGATAGTTTCATCCATATTATTGTCGGTCTGGTTGCCCATAACGCTTTTTTTAACCGACTTCAAAAAGGAGGAGGTACTCAATTCGACTGTGTTTTTTTTATGTTTTAACCTCAGAACTTTCGACTGGTGTACTGAATCAATACAAATATTTGAATTCGGTTTTACTGTTCTACGGTACTCGGTTTTACGGTACTTGGCAAGATCGAAACCCAGGAACTACTATAGATTAGATGTAGCGCTAGTTGCCGTATGCATAATAATATAGTAATCCATATAAGAGACAGAGCCGTCTGGGTCAGGCAGTGTTGCATTTTAGATATTTTATTTAACATGTCAGCTCCGTCGGCGGCATGTTGGAAAAATCTAGAGGTGTAGGAGCGGTGCAACAAAAAATAAAATGTTCGGTGCGCGCGTCCTGTCTGCCGCGCT
The DNA here is from genome assembly GCA_905475315.1 of Autographa pulchrina. Taxonomy (NCBI): domain Eukaryota; kingdom Metazoa; phylum Arthropoda; class Insecta; order Lepidoptera; family Noctuidae; genus Autographa; species Autographa pulchrina. Next base: position 10,072,549 of record FR997771.1, on the reverse strand, counting down.
ATTTAGGGCTATATTCTAGAAAATTCATTGGCCTTTGCGACATTTCAGAGTCATAAGGTATGTTTTTAAGTAAGTTCTTCGCATGCATCTATTTACATTTTCTTTAAATTGTGTAGGTAGAGAAACTGCTACTTTATGTTAGAGTGATTTTTTTGTTTTGAGTAAGTTCTTTTTATACCTATGTACGTACTATGACGTATGTATTATAAAGAAAATAAGCATTAAATTGAAGGACAATACATGTTGCTCCACCACTTAGAGGGTCATCTGTGTGCTCCACCTTCTGTAAATATCTAGGTACTTCTCTATCTACATGATGTATACCTATTCTTCTTGCATATTCCGGGTATACAACTCACCTTCTGTGCGACGAACAGTTCGTAGACAACGCAGACGCCGGTGACGGTGATGCCCTGCTCCTTGCACAGCATGGCCACGCCGACACACGCGGTGCACGCCACCACATAGCGCCAGTCTGCAACGTTGCGAGGTCTTATTAAGATACTAATAATAACATTATTTCGGCCAGTAACTGTTGGGCAAAGGATTCTCGTCATATAGAGTAACGTATTATGTTTAAAACAAATCGTAAGTACCGTAGTTTCAGTACTTGTGGGTACCAAGGAAAGAGACATGCGATGGAGGTTTCAGGAGACGTGCAGATTATACTCTACGTAATTCAAGCCTTTTGAAAAGGGGACAATAAAAAGGGTAGATATCATCAATATAGATCGGTATATATGTTTTCTTCTCTGATGAAATAAAGCTGTTTGTCAGTTCACATTTTTTTTGTATCTATGACGATGTCTATGTTTATATACAAAGTATAAACCTTCAATTTTCTGAGAAAGTAACTCAACCACCCATCAACAGTGACGGTATATAAACTTATCTTTTTCAACAACACTGTAAAAATATGCTATAGTAGTCGGTCTTTCTATCTTCATCGATATAAGGAATAAACGACTCCTCAAAAAATCTCTGAAGAGCTCTCAAACATTACCGGGTAATGCTTGGGCATTCCCATGCGGTGTCAATGACCTCAAGGTCACCGGATCCTTTACATATTGTTTGCTAAAGTACGGAGGTAGAGTAAGGAGGTGTCAAATACAGGACATTGACCCGAGAAACTTGAAACTGTAGACAAAACATCAGTGGTTGGATTTCTTTGTGGCCGAATAGGCGTTAAATGTTATTTTTTATTAATTAAAGTCACAATTTGAAAACATAAGAAAAACATTTAAAATCAGGTCTGTACAATTTTTGAAAAAATATGATTAGTTGGTTTTGGTTTTCATTGATTCCTTTACCCCTAATGTAACCTACTGATAATTAATTTCTATGTTAGCTGTATTTTGTGTACTGAACCAGCTTGTTCCTTCTTACCTGTATATCTTCTTCGTTGAGAAGCTCTTGCGTAGCAGAGCAGCGCGCCGAGAAAGAACAGAGAAGACAGCATTTCGGCGCGACCCACCACGCCTGTCACCTATTATACAAGAAAATATGATTAAGTATGACGCCACATATATAGTAGGTAATACTAGGAGCTAAGTATATTTTGAAGGTGATGTTCATATTGAATAGTTTGATGATGCATTTGTAACTGATGACCATTACGTACATCTTTTCTTTACTGTGCAGACAACCTATGGATTAATGTATGAGACAAATTACTGATACGAAACTAAAAAAACCTACTATCGTAACTACTAATTTACCAATTACCAAATGGTTCAGTAATGTGCCACACGAGAAATGTTTAATTATACGGGTAAAAGGTGTTTACTTTTTTCACGACTGCCCAAAAATTAATCTAAATTAATATCTTTTAAAACAAATTGGTTATCGGTAAAAAAGGTCCTATCTAAATCGACACCAATATTTACCGCTTCCTTGTAATAAAACCTTGAACTTGCACTTAATCTCTGAAAAGAAAACAAGACAAGTTGCGAAACATCGTAAAGAGTGTGAATGGCGGCGGTTGTGCCACAGACTATAAAAATAGCAAACATGGCCGGGGCTTACTGCGGCCTTACCGCTCACGACTTCATTACAACGGACACGACAAACACATTTCCTCGACTTTTACGAACGCACGAAATATATAAGTTATTTAAAAAAATAAAAGGGCTTGTTTTAGATTTTTTACTGATAAAAAGATCAATTAAATATCCGAACTTTGAAAAGCTAATTTAGATACTAATAAATTACACAATCAGACATGGGTGCTATATGTGTGCAAACTGGAAATTCTAAATAACTAGTTTTTGTATATAGTATAGAATCAGAAATACTAAAAGAACATTATTCACCCGTACAAACAAAGCAATCTATATGTATACAGTTTGGGTACACCTTCAAACTAACATTTAGATCCGTGTGGGAATTGAACCTGATCGGTACTTTGTTTTTTCGCTAAAGGTTACTAGGGTAGCGTAAAAAGTCAAACACCAATCGGGCCCAGCCAAATATCAGGGCAGCAAAAGGCACGAGGTATTTCCTCCTATTATGTCAAAACAAATCCGTCCTTTTAATATGGTAGCTCGTCAACGCGAATTTAAATCGTTTGTCGTATAAAATACGACACAATAAACCGTGTGTATCTAATTGGAATGCTGACATAAACGGTAAAGTTTAAAGATCATCAAGTTTACACCTGACTGCGCGTAAAATTGTCATCTGACGTGTGTGGGTGCTATAAAGTGGTAGCTACCAGCGGATGGCTGATGCATTATCACGGCTCCTGTCCACTCGGTAATAGCTGAATATTTTCAGGAACTAAAAATGCGTTGGAGGTAATAAAAATGAAATTTTTCGACCTTTACAATAAGTAAATTAAAAATCTCTACGAATTTCCAAAGGTTCCTTATTTTTATGTATCAATTGTAAGCAACTGACAGCCTTCATGGGATTCATTGCTCCTTATGGGATCCAATAATGATTTACGTCTGCGATTGTTAACTAGATGAGTAAAGAAAAGCAATTACATGTTAATCAAAGACTGAACATCAGTGTTTTATAAATAAAAAGTACGGTAATGCAGTCTTTAACACTCTGGCAATGAAATACAACCCCACCCTCTTCGTCGAATCAAACGTCAGAATATAATCAGAACCGCGAGCTGTAAACAGGAAACAATCCTAACACAAGCTCAGCACACGATTTCCCTCCAATCGTACTTTTTATGTTGAACATAAATTTAATTTCATCCGAGATGCACGGCGCAAATAATACTGTTCGCAGGCAAAAACCTCGGTAATTTTTTTAAAGGCTGAGGGTTTCATTTGCATGTATTCGATTTATCGTTTATTTTTCGCTTTAATATATTGCCCAGTAAAACTGGCTAATTGGCTGTACTCTAACCTATTGTCCGGGTAATAACGAAGGAATATTTACTCATGGGACTTTTTCTCTTTCACTTTTTTTTTATTAATTATAATATTGTTTTCGCGTTCTCTTTGTACTGTAGGATGCGTTATTAAAGTCTGTGTGTTAGCTTAATTAATGTACTAATGAATACAAATTCTTGCACATATTTTTTTATAAAATGCTTTGTATAATTAGAGTGTTTAATTAGACAAATGTAACTCCAGTCTACTCAATTGCATTTTATTATTTTATTACGAGCATTAAACAGGCTTAAGACCTAATAATCTCAATGCTCAATGAATAAGCTTGTTAGCCAAAATGATTTAATCGTGCACCTTCAGCTGAACACTGCACGTCGTACGGAAAAGGCTTGTCACCCAAAGAAATTGGTATCATAAAACGTATGCTAAGTGCGCGCCTTCCGCATAAAATACTAAAATAAGCTGCTTCCACAGTAATATGGGTTGAGAATACCTGGCTAAACCATAGTTTAATATGGTAGTAGATAGTCAGTTTGTGTCAAACTCGTGACGCAAACTGACAATACCACACCCGTTCGCATTTTCTCTGACCACAATATAACTGATGACGTAGTTTTGAATGAGTATTACAAATATAATATAATGAAATAATGCTTTTTTTTCAGTACTTGACTTACGATGATATATTTCGGTGTGTTTAGAAGTATTCAATGGTAGGTGTTGATTTTTTGGTAAAATATTGTGTAATGTCGTCAAATTCTTTTGATATAAGTTACTATTTATAACGTGAACTATTTTTTTTAAAAATCCTGATCCTTTACCTACAATATGGTCTCAATTTAATAAAAGTGTTTTTAGTTACTTTCATTATTTACAGTTTTTTTTTAAATCACGTAATGAGAACACTAATCATCAATCTTCCTATCAATTAATTAACTATGTCGTCAAAATTGCCCTTGTTATGACTTTTTGTCTTAACAAGGGCAATTTCCATGGGCAACTATCACAACTGGTAGTTTTATACAATTTTATTTGAATAGTCCAACAACAAAAAAGTATTGACATGGTTTCAAATTCTATAGACGAGAGTTTTGTTTCAAATTGCATGTTATGCACAATTCTGATTCGTTTTTTTTTTAATAGGAATTTCAGTATAATCTGATGGAATTCGAGTAAAAGCTGTTGAATCGATTTTTTCTATTGGAATATTAAGTATATTAATCCTGAGCACAACTTGAGTATAACTATAATTATAGATAGTAAGGAATGGTACTACAAGCGTTATCGTTCAAACGTATGAAAGTCACATGACTTCGAGAACATGTCATTTTCATGCATGATTGTCATCATTAATTTCAATGTGTCTTCTATCATCGTTAACGGTTGCAGAAAAGTAATAGCAATATGACAATATAACTATCTATCATCACCCTTACATAACATCAGTTCTATAAGTTCCCCTAGATTCGTTTGCGCCATTATAAGATTTAAGAGCACTTTAAAAGCCTTTGCGTGTTCTAACGACCCGGCTCACCTGCGCTCTTGACGTCGCGAGATCAGCGCGAGAACATCTATCCTATCGTCACACATTAATACAAGCAAGCTTTGTAGGTTATAATTATGAAAGAGTTGCAGTAGGAGTCTATGCTTTTTTTGGATATGTTTTTTGTTGCAGTTAGCGTGTGATACTTAGCATTAGTTTTTTCCTTTATGTTTATCATTTATAGTTACGGCATGAATAGTTATTAAGGAAGTAGCTGTTTAAAAAAGTTAGACACTGATTTCTTAAAGCCTTTTTTTATTTCAATGTCAAAACATTAGTGCTGGTTTTGTTCGAAAACTATTCTTATATCCTATTACCTAATATAATTTTCCATAAAACAAGTGTAATACGAAATCACTTTCTAAATAATATCAAAAACTCACAAAGTAACATATCACTAATAAAAATAACTTCATACATCGACACACTTTAAAACAGTATAATGAATATGTATCGAATAAAAGCAATGTATTGGAATGAAATGTCGAACAAGATATGCGGTCGAAATAAAAAAAACACAAATCGGATACTGTCATACACAGCGCACAGTTTTTCATACATAAAACGTTTAATATCACGAATGAAAATTAACCGAATACCATCTGATACGTCGGACTTCGACTGATCAATGTTTAAAAAAAAATCAAAGCGAATGTATAATAGAACTACGTAATTTTTGTTTAATTTATGTTTAGAGTGAGTTATTGGATTTCGTGGAATAGTGTTTAGGGGTAGCTTTTAGTTTTAAGGGTTATTAAGAACTCAATAAGTAAAGAAAATCGTACACTATAGAACATGTTTTTGCCCGGCATCGGGACAATTATAGACCAGTAGGCATTATAAAAGAAAAGAACTACCTAAAACTTTATTAAAAGCACTTGAAGCCGTAAATATTTAAATAGGATAGTACCTACCTGCCTACTACTTAGGAACAGGAGAAGCTTAATTTTGCTATGTGATATTATGTATAATTAAAAATATTCACACAGTACTCAAATAGTATATGCCTCGCTTGAATATCGTCTAGCAGAAACCACGAGTATTGGCGCAGATTGTCTATGTTTGCAATAAGGCTTGTTTGATCTAGAATGCACGAAGATTCTATCGGTCTCATCGAACTTATGCGACTAGTTTATGCGTTTGACAATCGTTACTGGCAAGATCGTTTGACAACTTCGAAATTAGAATATCGTATGTATAATAGTTTGGCAGTTTGAATTTCGATTCCTATGTAATGTCTTCTACAGTTATACATTTGAATATTGAATTCGATCACATTGTTATTTTGGCGTGTTATTTAGTAAAATGGGTTTTGAAGGTATGATAAACTGGCCAGTAAAATATGTTTTGTATTAAGCTGTACCGGACTCCAAAGTAAATTAAACATACTAACTTTGTTTTAGAACCTGGACGATTAGAATGCTGTGCTTTCATCCTCTAATTTATCACAGCTTTTTTTTTTTATTTAGATGCTTCTCAGTTAGGTCAGGAGCTGACTACATATTAGAGAACAACCTTGAACATGGTTCGGAAATTGATATAATACATTAATTGTGTGTTCATATTTAGTGACTTGTTGCTACCCTAAAGATTCCTTAGCAACCATAAATTTTCCTCAACAATTCGCGGAACTTGAAAGGATATCTACATATATATCCTGCGTTATTTAAGGGTTTGGTGACTAAGCCAGTAATTTTTTGTAGTTTTGATATATCTGTGTAGGTTGATGCCCGTTAATAAAATGTCTTAAAAGCAGACTTCCGTAATGAAATACTAAGTAAACTATAGAATATAATGTAAATTTTCTTGGTAACAAAATGCCAAAGTATTTGATATCTAAATCTATTTAGCTCACTCCGATTCCTATCGTTACGTTGCAGATAAAACGAGTGTTCCATATTTCCACGCAAGTAAATCGACGTCAAAATAACAAAGTTACCTCTAAGCTCTATAAACATGCAACAACACCTTCAAAGCACCATCCTTTGATAGACACTCAAACCATAATCTATGAAAATATACTTACCGCTTCGGTGTGAATAGGATGTACGGCGAACAAAATGGCGGCAACAAAACTCGCAAACTCCGGCAGAAACATCGCACACACCCTGTAACAGAATAACTAGGTCAGTGGATGGATAAACAACCTGAATGTGTCGCGGTCTTCCCAACTTCAACTGTTTTTGTACGCCTATGGTTACAGCTGTTCAAATTGCGTTATTAGCAATCGAGTGAGGTATATCGATTACAAATGGATGTATGTGAATGGCTGAACGGTTAGCATGGATACTCGATTCCGTTTGCGAACTGATTTTGTGGGCCAATTATGTGAAAATGAAAACATTATTTTGTAACGGCCGCAGAAATAATATCGAATGAAATGTTTTTATGGTTACAGAATCAACAGATACTTTTTTAGAGAGGATTATTTTTCGATTAGGTATGGTCAGATGTTGGTTTTATATATCAATATTATTGGACCATTTACTAAAACAATAGATGTGTATTTCTTATCGGACTTGAGGGTATATTCGTTTTGTATAGAAACCATAACTTAACAGAAGGTCAAGGTAGCAATAACAGTCGGTCTTTGTTCAATAGTTTGGTATTTCTAAAACTCCTTGTTCTCTAATACGTTATTCGGGCTTGTAGAAAAGTGTTAGGCTAATGAACATGTCTGGGTAAGCAATTAGAATTTTACGCCAAAGTAGCGTTTCTCCCCACACATACCCACAAAACCTAACCTACAATATGATTTGATAAGGTGTTTAAAAAAGTAATAGTATCTTCTACGTAGGTATGTAAGTGGTTAGTACTTAATAAGACAGGACACATAATTAAGGTGTAATTATTTCAGTACTTTTTGTTTCAATTACAGTTTTAAATGAAGTATAAAGCACAATTTACATTATTCGTTGTTTAATTAATATAATTGGTGGACTAAGTAAGTATATTTTGTTTCAGTTTTGTTAGACACTGCTTTAATATGCTTTGTTTAGTGAATGTATCGGATTTTGTTCTATAAAAATAAATCTAACGTAGCTATGAACCTCAGTGTTTGTCTGTCCAATATGCTCGTAACTTTTCAAAAAAACATTTTTATACATTCTAAAAAGTACCCTAAAGATCTGAATGAAGTTGGACCATTGGACATCGACAATTCCGATAGTCAAAACAGGTGACAGTTTTTCCTGTTTCTGTATGACAAAGAATAGAGGCCATTGACCTGCATGAGACAGGAACTGGCTCATTTTATATATAATGTTACACAAAATATCTACAAATACATGAATAAATTTCCGAAGCGTTTCCAGCAAACAGATTCTATTTCTAAGTGGCGGAGTTAAAACTTATGCGGTTTCATTTCGCACGCATGCCTCGCACATGAGGAACAAAACTTTTAATGGATGGATTTTATGTTTAGCTTTTTATGAGAAACTTTAATGACTTGTTTGCGGCAGATTATATTATTATACCAGGGTAGTAAAAAGTTCAGGTAGACTGGAAAAAAATAGGATATAATTTAAGTGAATCAATAACTTTATGGACACGGACTTGTGTGTCTTATTTTGAACCCTCATTTCACCAGGAATAAATTACCTTACATATTTTATAAACCAAAATCATTGTTCTTTTAGATGACATTGTTTCACGATACATACCTACTTAAACAGGTACTTGATTGCTTATTGTATTCAATAATGGGGAAGCAGGTGGTACACAACATACCCTACATGATCCACCCACAAACCCATCAAATAAACCCATAAATATAATTACAAGCTCCAAGAGTTATAGGAGCGTCTTAAGTTCCAATCGACGACCCACCGGTGACATAAGCGATGGGCCATCGAAGCCGAGCTAATGTCGAATGTCACTTAGTACAGGATAGTGATGTAATGCCCTCGAACGAACCGAACTAAATTAGACGTCATAAATTGACCACCACCGTGACGACGACAGCCGATAATTTAATCAGGTCGAACGATCTTGTCATTATCTTTACTTAGCTATTGTTGATAAAACTTTGACTGTGATGTGTTGTTTTACGTATAATATTCATAATTTTACTTCCATTATTTGCAGAATGATCTGTCTCGTTTTTTCTCTTTATGCTATGCTATTAATTTCACTTTGATGATAACGAAAAAAATTACAAAAGGGACTATTGTGTGATTTCAATACTGTTGTAAAAAAGAAACAGGACTCTTAATTAACGAACCGTATGAACAACAGAATAAGCTTCATTGTTACATTTAAATTAAAGTTTCCAATTAAAAGATACAAAAATACATTGTTGCATTGTGTTTCAAAATTGAGAAAGTTATAACAGGAACGACCAGGTAAAACCGTCAACTTAGTTATCAACAACACTTTAAAATTGAAGCGACAATTTTCGCCGCAGTTTGCGCTGTCTTGCGAGATATTAACGAGTACGTACGTCCTGTCTGTCTGAAATGCGGAAGTCGAATGACAATAATTGGGCAAGTTGGTCCAGTGGCGCCACCGCGGCGCAGCGGCGCTTGCGGCCGCAACTTCGCCGCGGCGGTGGAACAACGACTAATTGAGACTAACGCAGGGAAGGTGATTCCTCCGACTAACTTCTGCCGGGATTAAGGCACTCGTTAGCGACTTTTTGCGAATCTGACGAAATCTCTTGCGAAGTTAGCGAAAAAACATTTATGGCTAGTTTGTTCGAGAAGCGAGCACCTAATAAGCTCCGGAATCGATACGGTTTTGACGAGCGGCAGTCGCTTGCTACCAAATTGCACCGTTTATGTTTATCGCTATTTTATATCAAAAGTTTTAATGAAACTACTTGTAGACGTTTGCTCGTACAAGACGTATGAGTAATATGAACAGTAAAAAGTTTAATTATATTTTTGATGCGAAAGCGCTTCGAGAGTTATTAGTTTTCTAATATTAAACGTAAGTGTTTCAAATATACGCGATAATACTTTTACTGGAACTTAAATTAAAAAGAAAAAGGCATACTGCAATTCGTTTTAACAGCCTTTATTTATTTACAATTCCTAATACTTCGTTTGATGAAAGTGATGGCAAATTGAATAAATCCTAAATGTATACTTGAATAGCGTAATAATACAAACGGCAAACGTATTGTATCAGTAGGATAAATTATAATCTATTAGGCATTATATCCCGGCTATAAATACGTTTTCATTTACATTTGAAAGGGCCAAAGTAATGTAGATCCGATGTATTCAATATTTCGGAATTAACTAGCAACCGCGAATCCAGTTCCTTTGTTTAATATTTAATTATGGGAATAATTACATTCATTTACCTTTAATTATAAGAAAAATAAGTCGTGGTGGCCTAGCGGTTCAATGAACGGATTTGTATGCACCAGGTTGCAGGTTCGAACCCAGGCAAGTACCAATGTAACTTTTCAAAGTTATATGTACTTTCTTAATTATTCTAAGACACTTCTGACTAACGGTGAAGGAAAACATCGTGAGGAAACCTGGATTCTAAAATAAGGATCTGAAATCGCCAATCCGCAATTGAGCAAGCGTGGTGATCAATGCTCGTGCCTTCTCTATATGGGAAGAGGCCTGTGCCCAGCAGTGGGACGTTTATAGGCTGGATTATTATTATTATAACTAGCAACCGTAATATTTATCCCGCGAATCCAGTTCCTATCCAGTAATATTTAATTATGGGAATAATTACATTCATTTACCTTCAATTATAAGAATAATTACATGAAGGTAGGTTTGTAACAAAAGTATCATATGTCTATCATTAAAAAATATTTTAATTGAAATGCATATGTATTATATTTTAATAAAGATATTTAAAAAAGAAATATAAGTGTTGTAGAATGAGTATTTAAGGCTTTGTTTATTCAATATGAATAAGTGACGTCATAAAGATAAAATCAACAGCAAAAAGTTTTAATCACTATAGTTATTCTCGAAACTAGAACAGTGCAGTAGTTTTTCGGACTTTTGAATTAAATATTCATTGAATTTTTAACTAATACGAATATGTCGAGCTAAAGCCTGCTTAACTACGGCCTTCGTCGCCTGAACATTAGCTATTAAAAGTTTGACAGAAATTATAGTAAGAAACAATTTACTATAATGTGCACTTATTTGTGTAACTATGTCATAAAAATTATGTTTTTTCCATAAAATTTGCCAGTACTATTTTTTATTTATACTAAGAATTTAGTAGTTAGTAATATTATTATGTCTAACTACTATTTGACAATCTTTTACCTTGTAGGCTTGTAGTTCCGACAAGTGTAACTCCTGAAGAAATCACTACAAAAATATCTCTTGACACACATTTTTAAAAGTACCTACCTAGTCCAAAGAAAAATACTCTTTATTATCAAAGTAGAAAAGAACATATTACATAATCAATTGATATTCAATATGCGATAAAATCTTGATCACTTTGAATATCGATTTCAACAGAATTGTTCACGTCAGGTCACCTTGTATGAAGTCGCGACGCTGACGTAGCGGCAAACAGCTTGTGTAGCACTTTCGTAGCGCTGCGTAGCGTTGTGTAGCACTTTCAAACGATTGGAATGTGGACATCTCTCTTGTTTTACAATGTGGTAACATTTTAAGTTGTGTTTATAGTTAAATCTATTAACAATATCGACATAAAATTATGATAATTACCTTTTAAATGTAATTTTGTTAAATAGAGGTAATTTTCATTACTTAGTTACTTATGTTCGATTATGAAGTAAATTATAACGATACCAAAAGGCACAAGAAAACGTATTTCGTCTAAAGTAGACTGTAGTTCAATATAGAAAGATCAATGACTATTTTACTTGGCATAGAGGTCTACGAAATATTGTATCGGGAGACTAAATACTGGATTAAGTGAAGGCCTATCCATGGCTGTCCTATCATGAGAGAGAGAGAGTAGTAATGGGTAATGTCTAGATGATGATACAAATATTGACTCCACAAGAGGTTCGAACCCTCACAAGGCAATTTGGGTCATCTACCCAGCTATATCAGTATGATTGACCGGCGCCGATGTGTCAAAGTCAGATATACAACCTTTTTTCTTTTGTGAGCTACCCACATGTACGATATTGGCCAATTAATTAGAAACGGCCGGAAGATACGCTCGGCTGTGATTCGGCTGCGATCGGCTCATTTCGGGTGTTGAGTGCTACTTAATTTGATTGAACAAAGAATTAGGTTAAGAATAAAAATCTATGACTTATTGTTTCTAAATCAAAACTGTTACTAATTAAACGCTGACAAATAGATACGGAAACTTGTAGAAAGTAGGTCGAATATTCGAATAAGGGAAGTCCTTAATCTAGGCTCTATCCAAATCTACTCTAATTTGTTATTTAGCCCCAAACCAAGTAATTTACTTTTTATTCGTATAAAGATACAAATAAACTTCTACATATTTCGACATTCTTTAAGATCAGCCATGTAACTAAGAAACCAAACTATTGCTAATTCTTCATAACATAGCTAAAACAAACAAACAAACATAAATTAATTAGAAAAACTACTGACAAACCCTTGCTCAGGGCAACTCTTACCGCGTAATGCCCCCATTTCCCCTAACGTGGCCTAGGGCGCGTTCACTCGTGCATTCAACGCAACGAGCGCAACAAGAGAGGGAAACAAATTTCCATAGTGCACACATAATCAGTAACCTCATCGTTACGAATGAGGTTTTATTCAATTATCTAGGTACTAATATTACTTTGGCTGGAAGTAAAAGAAAAAAAAACTTTTTTTATTTATTGGATTCTCAGTTTAGAATTTGAAAGTCTATGTACAAAACGTTTGTTTTTAGAATTCCTAATTTGAAATTATGTTACTTCATTTTTTACCTTGTCTTTTGTCTTGATAATTTCTTATTTAATACTAGCTGTGCCTGCGACTTCGTTCGCGTGGATGACGAAACTTATCAATGAGTTTTTAACCGCAAAATTAAGTTTGTTTTTTATTGTTTATACTTTTCCGCGATAAAAACTACCCAGTGTGGTGCCTAGGATAATAAAGAATAATTATACCAAGTTTCATCGTAATCAAACCGGTAGTTTTTGCATGATACCTGAACAAACAGACAGACAAAAATTTTGTTAATCACACTTTTGGGTTCGGTTTCGGTTTAGTAACACCCCCGCCATTTATTTTTTTGATATTTTCAATGTACAGAATTTTCACTTCTACAGATTTATTATAAGTATAGATTTCATGTTCAGCTCATATTTTTTAATATTTAAAATAAGATGTTCTACTTATATTTTTTAAGGAAAATATAAGGGGTTTTAATAAGTTGGTAATATTAAAAAAGGGTCTGTGTAGTAAGTATATTCAGTGATGTCTCTGTGATCGGGAAGGTGAAAACCGGTAGCGATCATCGCATTGTCAGAGGCACACTGAATATCAATGTTAAGCTTGAACGATCTCGTCTGATGAAGTCCACGCTCCGTCCAGGTCCTGCCCAAATCCAGAATCCCGAAACCTTTCAACTCGAACTGCGTAATCGTTTCCAGTGCCTAGCCGAATGCGAAACAGCGGACGAGATAAACAGCGGGTTGGTGGAAGCTGTCCAAGCAGTGGGGTCCCAGTTCTTTAGGACCCCACGCCGAATAAAGCCTCAGAAGCTCTCCAATAAAACCATTAAACTAATGGAAGCCCGGAATGAGATGAGACTGCAATCTTCAGCTGATATGTCGGAATACGGCCATCTCAATAGGCAAATTTCTAACTCCACGCGTCACGACCTGCGTTCCTTTAATACTGCCCGTATAAAGGACGCAATTGAGCGGAACCAGGGCTCCAAAGTGTTCGCGAGAAATTTCTCTATTGGGAAAAGCCAAATGACGAAGCTGAAGATCGACGATGGCAGTATCATCTCATCGAAACCGGAGATATTGAGAGAGCTCGAGAGGTTTTACGGACAGCTGTACACTTCGACACGGAAACCCGTTGTCAGTGTGGCTCAGGACTCTAGAGCCAAACTGACCCGGCACTATACTGAGGACATCCCAGACATCAGCCTGTACGAGATTAGAGTGGCTCTGAAACAGCTTAAAAACAACAAGGCGCCGGGTGATGACGGAATTACAACGGAGCTTCTGAGAGCGGGTGGAAAACCGGTACTGTTAGTCCTCCAGAGGCTATTCAATTCCGTCATACTCAAGGGTACTACGCCAGAAGCATGGCACAGAAGTGTGGTGGTGCTCTTCTTCAAAAAAGGCGACAATACCTTGTTGAAGAATTATAGACCCATCTCGCTCCTGAGCCATGTGTATAAGTTGTTTTCGAGGGTCATTACGAACCGTCTCGAACGCAGGCTTGATGACTTCCAGCCTCCCGAACAAGCTGGCTTCCGAAAAGGCTTTAGCACCATAGACCACATTCACACGCTCCGCCGCCAGATTGTACAGAAGACCGAGGAGTATAATCGGCCACTGTGTCTAGCGTTTGTGGACTATGAAAAAGCCTTCGATTCAATCGAAACCTGGGCTGTATTGCAGTCCCTCCAGCGATGTCATATCGACTATAGGTATATCGAGGTGTTGAAGTGTTTGTATAGTAACGCCACCATGTCGATCCGGTTACGGGACGAGAGCACGAAACCAATCCAACTGCAGCGTGGTGTGAGACAGGGTGACGTTATTTCTCCGAAACTGTTCACAAATGCGTTGGAGGACGTCTTCAAGCTCTTGGACTGGAACGGGTTCGGCATCAATGTCAATGGCGAATACATCACTCACCTTCGTTTTGCCGATGATATAGTGATCATGGCGGAGTCGCTGGAGGGGCTCAATACTATGCTCAGCGACCTCAGTATCGTTTCCCAACAGGTGGGTCTTAAAATGAACATGGACAAGACGAAGATCATGTCCAATGTCCATGTCGCACCCCTACCGGTTGTTGTTGGGAATGATACTCTCGAAGTTGTTGACCACTACGTCTATCTTGGACAAATAGTTCAATTAGGCCGGTCCAACTTCGACAAAGAGGTCGCCCGAAGAATCCAACTCGGATGGGCAGCGTTCGGGAAACTACGCGACATCTTTTCGTCCAAAATTCCGCAGTGTCTGAAGACGCAGGTCTTTGACCAGTGTGTGTTGCCAGTGATGACATATGGCTCTGAGACGTGGTCGCTAACGGTTGGCCTTTTGGAGAGGCTCAGAGTCACTCAACGAGCTATGGAGAGAGCTATGCTCGGGGTTTCCTTGCGCGATAGGATCCGGAATACGGAAATTCGCCAAAGAACTAGAGTTACCGACATAGCTCGAAGAATATGCAAGTTGAAGTGGCAATGGGCAGGCCATATCGCTCGAAGAACCGATAACCGCTGGGGAAGAAAGGTTCTCGAGTGGCGACCACGAACCGGAAGACGCAGCGTTGGCAGGCCTCCCACCAGGTGGACCGACGATATCGTCAAAGTTGCGGGCACCCGGTGGATGCAATTGGCGAGTTGTCGTTCATTGTGGCGTTCTAGGGGGGAGGCCTTTGTTCAGCAGTGGACGTCTTCCGGCTGATGATGATGATGATGATGATTAAAAAAGGGTCTGTGTAGGCAATCTTTGAGAGGATATTTACTCGAACATAGATGAGGTTAATTTGCGATTGAAACCATAAAATGGTATTTACTGTAGAAAATGCTTTGGTAGAGTTTATAAATAACAGAAAATGTGTGTTGTTTACTTAATTTTCTTTGAACAGATAGGGTAAGTATAATTTGTTTAATTTATAGTCTATAATATCAAAGGTTATTTTTCGTCAGAATAAGTAATACAGTCTAACGTATACATGTAGTATTTGTAGTACAATTTAAGACTTTTGAAAAATAATGCTTATTTTAAATTCCTATTCCCATGATTACCTAAATATGCAATGCGCAGTGAGTTCAAGAAAGCTATTTAGTAGTCGTTTCGAGTTATTTATGCACTTTAGCCGTTAAAGGAAACTACGATAAAGAGCAGGGCTTTTCAACATTTTTCACTGGCTAAGATTATTTTGTGAACTGATTAGATATTATTTTATTTTCTTCGTATTTTTTTTTAAAAAGGTTCTTAGGATTTTGTTAGCGTCTGTAATAAGAATAACTTTGTAGTTAGCTTATTTTCCAAGTTTAGTTGCAACTTTTCTCTTTAAATTTATTGCAGTGGTATATTTCTACTTCCATCTATTGTATAAAAACAGAATCCTTGAAAACGATCTTCAAAATTTCCAACAAAGAACTCAAAAGCACGTTTTCCTTCCGGCCCGCCTACGCCAGGCTACGAAACCGGTGGGTGTGCCAAATTAAAAGCATGAAACATAGTATCTCTCAATAAAAAACGTTGATCACCTCTGACAAACGCATCGCTTTCAGTAAATCACACCTATTTTCTGCTTCACTCATTAGTCTAACCGAACGAGTGAACGTGTATCACGCGATACTCGCCAGCCAATCACAGACACCCTATTACGCTTTGCATATATCTATTGTAGTTCGTTCAATCATTCACTCCCCGAGCCGTTCGTAATTACTAGGTTGAAATAAATTGATAGAGGCTAGATAGGAGCTCAAATAAAATGGTACTCGTACTTTTTACGATTGGAAGTGTGGGCTTTTTCTGCCTGGCAGTTGGACACATTAATCGAGTTTAATATCGATTTAAAGTTCAATATGGCTGTAGTGAAATACGCATAAAACGTTGAACGAATTTGGATGAACTTTGTTTGTAACAATTGTTTGTTATGTCTTATATAAAACTTTGCGCTACCAACAGATTCACTGTATTTAAATACTGGTAAAATATATTTTTTCTACGGTGGTATATGTGATATTTGTTCACCTACAATTTTTTTAACAAAGAACAAAAAAGCTAATTCCAAATTTAAAGTATACGTGTTAAACGTCTGTAATCTGGCAACTCTGATTCGGTAAACATATTGAAAGTGTTACCAGCTCGCAGCGCAGGGAATGTTGACACTAACTTATCCGTAAGCGCACAGCCATTGCAGTTAAACTTTACTAACCGTTAGTGATTAAACGACTATCCGACTACTCCAGCTTTATGTGCTTAAAAAACATGTTTGTTTTTTTACTATTAAAATGCTAAATTAATTATTTTTATATGCTAAATGATCACGAAAACATTAATAATTTTTTCTATTCGCAATGACGTCACATTTGCCTTATTCAAATATGGAACTATCGCTTTTTTTTAAAACAAGTTTTATTTTTTATTCGTAATCAGCATGCGAGCGACTACAGAATAGTTCTTATTTTTACATTGAAACAGAATGTAATTAACAGAATGAATGAAGTTTCTTTTTAGTGTATGATTAAAAATGTTTTAGTCTTATTAACTAAAAATATTACAATAGTAGAAAAATATTATGGTATTTTTGTACTAATGAAGCAAGAATATGCCATTGCTTTTTATATTCGTAAAGTTAATATAAACACTATTATTTTAAAACAGTATAAAAATGTTATTAGGTTATGTTTCAATGTTTTAATGCATCTACAATTTTAGCATCATATAATTAACTGAACATTTCCAAATCAGTTATTCATAAAAGCTTTGTATTTAGATAATCAATTAGGTAGTGGTTCCACACCAATTATGAATAGTGTTTAACGTAAACAAACATAGGTAAATTGAGTGTAATAAATTCATGAAATATAAATACAAAATTAAAAACTCCCGTCAACAATTATTCTTAACCTTCAAAATACTGAAAAGATCCTCACAAATTATATCTAAGACACTGCCGAATAATTCACTTTTCAAATAAAATCAAAATTGGTTTATGCATTCGGGACCTACGAAGCCATACACGTACACACAGACAAACACGTCAAACTTATATCAAACATCCCATGGTTTATGAGACGGGGATTAAAAATGGCCACGCTAGTCGCTTGTATCTTGCCAAAATACTAAACTCGTGTTCTTAGACTGTACCTTAAATCATTTGGAACAGGTAAAGAGCAATCAATCAAGTATTATCTACCTACCTGTACATATATGAAATAAATTGACGACCCGATTATCCGTATGACTAAGTATCTATCCTGCTGTGAAAAGGTTACAGGAGATTAGGATTTAATCACCGCATTTGGTGTATCAAGAATTAATGATAGTTTTCTGGTTTACAACCGAAAAGTGAAATATTATGGTACTTAATGTTTGGGAAACCGATTAATAAATAAGTATTCTACGTCTTAGCGTGTCGAACAATGGTAATTTTTTATTACCAGTATTAGTGTGTGCATGTATAGTCCGGCCGCTCAGAGAATGCGTTTCAGACAGGTGGTGGTCAACAGGGAAATATAACTGACGGGCCTGTTGGTCTAGTGATTAGTGACCCTGACTGTTATACCGGAGGTCGTGGGTTCGATTCCCGCCCAAGACAAAAGTTGTGTGATGAGCATGATCATTTGTTCTGGTGTCTGGGTGTAATTTATCTATAATATGTATGTATTTAGAAATATATAAGTATGTTTATCAGTTGTCTGGTTACCATAACACAAGCTCTGCTTAGCTTGGGATCAGATAACCGTGTGTGAGTTGTCCCAGGATATTATAATAATAATAAATAAAAATGTTTATTTTCTCATCATCACATAATATTTTACAGTTAGTAATTAGGTCCTTAAATAGAGACTGGTGTCTGTGATAGGTAAAACCTGAGTTACAGATCACCATATTATATATATTATAATTTTATGTTGCGAAGAATCTACTAAACATAATGTACTATCACTTATTTATCGTAAAAATGAATAACATAATTCAAAACTGTTCATTATGCCAGGTTGCAATGAATAATATAACACGGTTTTTTATTTCCCAACCCAAGTCCACTTCCAAATCAAGACCAACTGACATGTATCAGGAACGCATTCTCTCAGCGGCCAGACCATAGTTATAGTAGGACAATTCATTAACCTTAGGTTCAAAAGCCTAATCAATATGCATGAATACTAACAGAAGAGATTTTATGTTTGAACAGTTTATACTCGTAAGTGTATTAGTTATTGACCTCCTTGACCCTTGGTACACGTGACCTTTGCTGACCGCGACAAGCAAAGTTCAAAACAAATCAACTTGACGGCGAGGTTTCGATCAAGGCCGACCGTTGACAACTAAGTAGACGCAAAGTTACATGGCTGAAATACTTGGGGTACATCGTTTTACCAGTAGAAGAAAAATAAAGTCGGAAAAATATATTTATTTTAAGATGTATTGATTGTCATCGGTGGTAAGTGGCCGGTTGCAAGCATTTAGCGATTTAAATAAAAAAAGGTACGTTGTTGGGTTTGAAATTGGAAGACCGGGTGTTATTTCGCAAACTGGGAGAGGCTTATGCTGGAATAGGCGGATTTCATTGAATAGTTGAACGAGTAGTGATGTTTTTGCGATATAAGCATCTCTTGGAACATTGTGGTACTTAGCACATACAATTTGTAAATGTAGAAAGATTAACATAATATGCGATCTTTGTCCGGAAAAACGTATTTTTAAACAGAAATCTAATTTTAACTTCATAGAGTATGTGAGTTGTACAAACATTTTCCATATGTAAATATGACCTAAAAAGAAGCTTTTATAGCAGGAATAATATTTCTTTGCTAACAGGCTATGTATTACAGCTCCATAAATTGCTTTTTTCACAATTCTCAGAAAGGGAATTTATAAAACAGAACTCAATATGAAACAAGTTATTAAAATTAATGATTATATTTCTTGGAAATGTGTGTTGTCAAAAAAGTGGTCGGGTTGTTATCGTGCGATTGTTATTCTTTTAAAATTCACAAAACAAGAAGAGTATCGATGTTCTCAATTTGATTTTCTTTTATAAACATTATGTGGTTGAGAATTATTTATTGTTACGTCAGCCATGTATTTTGTGAAGGTTTTGTGTAAATATCACTTCATATAATATCATCCAAATACGTAGAAGATATGAAAATTATATAAAGAGAAAACAGTGAGTTTTCGATTTGGAAACTGTAACAGAAACTAACGAGACTAAAATCACATTTAGCTAATGAATACCACTAATGTGTTTTGAGTTTAGAGATCGGGATTCACATAGGTAGGGCAACGGATGCAATAATCCCAGTCTTGTATTCAACTGCCACCAAAACATGGTCGAGGCAAACAGCGAAGCATCCTCGATAATTAAGCGCCATTCGTCATCCAAGCTCGGCGCAACCCCCAACAATCACGGATCGACCAACTCACATATTGGCCTAATTGGTAACACAGGCGTGGGCCCGCCAAACGTTCCATGTAACCACATAGCAATCAATCAAATCGGCATAATGTATTCATTGGCAATGTCACTAAACCGCATATACGTACGTTGTAAAAGGAGAAAAATACGGGGAAGCAATAAACAGTGGGTGTGTACCCGGTAATGGAACCCGGGGGAACGCAAATCGTCACAGCAGTTCGCTCTCGTCATATAACTTTTACTACACTTATATTTTTCTATTTATAGCCCTCTTTTGTTTGTCCTTATCTTTGCGCCGGCGATTTATGTTCCTTGTATGGCTCCAAGCGGTTACAGGTTAACAGCACTCCACCTAGCAACGTTTGGCATTTGAAATAAGGACGTGACGTCGCTACCTCACGTTCTTCCTTCAATTGAAGAATTATAGGCAGCGTGCTTCAAGATTTAAAGTAAAAAATGTACGCAGAATCCTTTATGAGAAAAAGAACAATGTGGGCTTTGACACGTAGGTACCTAAATCTAATATGAGCTTTAATAAAACCGAATTTTATCGTGATTCCGCAGATAGTTTCAAGGCTCAAATCTCACATATTTCTATGAATGGATGAACTGACCTCGACATTTAGCACACGTTCAAAGCGCTTAGTTATGTCCAATAGAATTGTCTTTCACACTTATCGAACAAAGAGAATTTCTGAATATTGATGACGTCATATTACTTGCTAGAAGCTTAGTGATATAAAGTCTTTACCCGGAAACGTTTCAGAGTTAATAACTCTGAGTAAAAACAAATATTCGTATGTAAATGTGTACAACAGCGAAACGTGGCTAACGTTTAGGTTAACATTTTTCGTCCTTCCATCTGTTTGATTACATTTCTACTCCCATACGCTGTGTTCACTGCTCCATCGTAACTTTACGCACCGTTTTCCATTCAACTACAGTAACATTACCCCGACAAACCTCACACAAACAATAATTACTCATATATGGAGTTTTAATTAATAAATGGCTTAATTATTTCCGAATACGATACACTCGCATTATGAGTGAATTAATTACTAAATGTAATTAATTACTGGCATGCGAGGATAAGACAACGGTTCGCAAGTAACTCTATGACAGCAGAGATGTACGGGGGCTATGAAAAACTAATTTAACTCTGCGGCAAAAAGTTTCGCGCAGGTCTCTCGTTGCTTCATTACGTTATGAATGGCCCAAACAGCTTTCGTCTCGTAACTAAATCTTTTGTTTACTCATTACGTTACTTCGACTCGAGTTGCGTTGATTACACCAGCTGCCTTCAATATTTTATCTAACTTACCTATAAAATATTAATTAATATTAACGTTATTAATACTAAACCTACCGTTTTTCTGCGTTATTGCTCTGTGCTCATGTTTCCCTCTGGTATTACATTTTATTTTGTTTTGCCATTTTGTTTACACTTAGCTACTACTTTAATACGTTGTGTAAACGTGTCTTGCATTCGCACAGCCACTAACACAGGTAAACGCAAGAAGTTTTATATTACAACATGCATTACTTTCAAATTAGGGTTTCCGCATGCAAACGGCAGCGAGCCATGAATTCGAAAGTAATTCCATTATAAGTTTGAAGTTGAACATTTTCGAGTTGCAAATAATGTGGCAGCCTAAAATTTCCGCTTGATACTCTAATATGATTGGAGTGAGCTCGGCACTAAGCACATTAAAAACTTTTGAGTGGCGTAAACAAGTTGTTGTCGACACAACTGCTCGGAGGTGCGATCGCGATCCGTTTGTGGAGCCTTTATTGAGCTGGCCCGGCATGGTCCGGTACGAGGCGTCCAGACACAATTCGAGCGGATTAGAATGACGTTTGTGCTTCGTTACCAGCTTATTGTCGGCTGTGAATGCGTCATTTGCGTGTGAATTTGAACACCTCTAGAAAGGCTGTTAAAGGAAATAGGCTGTGCGCCGGTCCCGAGCCGCACTAAGCCTGAATGGATAGACATACCGACAATATTTGCCGCCATCCGCAATGTAAAGAACGGCCAAATATTTTTGGAATGTGGCACCATTCTAGATGGAACAATTCTAGTCTTCGCAAATATTTTGTTATGGTTTTTGTGTGCGGTGCGGTATTTTCGCACAGAAGCGAACCCTCCCAAAGTGCGGATACCGCTGTGGACTTGAACTAAAAGTTTTCCTTTCACTTGAAGTTTGTTATCGAATCGTAACAGTTTATGTAGGTTTGCTATCAAAGGGAAGTTGTAAATACGTATGTACAAATGGGGTACCGCAACTATGTTTTGTAACTGCGTCCGGACTAGAATAATAATGAGAGCTCGAAAATCGTTAATAGGATTATGTTGGCAAATTGGATATTGAGCATAAGCCGGCTAAGTTCGCGGTGGACAGCAAGTATCTGTAATTAGCAGTAACTAAGGGGATCGGGCGCACGGTTGCCTGATTAAAACTGGCTTAACTGGAGCAGTTGGTAGCCCCCACGCCGCTGCGCTGCACGGCTGACCCAAATTGTAACTACTTATTAATGGTTACAGCAGTATCCTATTACACTTCTGTTTTAAAAGCAATAACAACTGAATCAAATGTATATCGCGAAGTCGTTAACATTATTTAATTATGTATTTTAGTGTTATAGTTACTGTTCATGCAATCTTGATTACGGCGGTTTGCTTCTTTGCTGTTCATTAGCATGATGACCAAGGATATTAAACATGATTAAACAGTCAAACATTCTCTTACCAAAGCCTTGAATTCCATTCCTATTACCTGCATAAACGTTCGAATGAAAAACAACGTTCGTCGAAACTCGAACTCAATTTGAACAAAGCATTTTCCGCTTTCAATACCTGCGTACGTCAGTGCGTGTGCAATTAAGACCGGATAGTACGAGCACGCAAGCTTGCAAAATGAAAACGTCGATGCGAGCTGTACCCAACACCCTTTCTTTCATTTGCTGCAACGCGTTAAAGTGAGGCCTGTTCGTTGTGTTGGAAACCACTGTATAGGGTTTTGATTTAACAATAAACTAAGCGTTTGTCTTTCTTGTAATCAATGCTTCAGGATTTAGGTTTAACGTTGATGACGGAATTGACAAGTATTAAGTTCATCGTTCTACATATTTTCAGTTTTTGGTTGTTTGAACCACATACACCAAAAATAATAGTATGTAACATACATTCATTTCATCAAAGAGATTTTTATTTTTCTTGTATGTCAGGACGAAAAAACGTCCCCTTAACAGAAATTTGCAGGGTGTAAAAACAAATTAAAATTCACTTGATGGTGGCGCAAACAACCCTAAACCAGCCGATCAGGGTATATTGTACTGAATAATTAAACAACGCTCACAGCTTCAGCTCAAACAGCTGGATTATTGAGTCTGAACAATTAAAAGTTTCGCTATTCTATTATCAATTAAGGGTTAACAACGTAGGTCAACTCTGATTGGACTTTCATATTAATCAATGTTATGTTACATTAATGTAAGGGACCTTTCTCAACGGTGACTGAGGACATGTTTCTGTTTATTGTAATACTCGTATGAACAAATACTCAGGCAGAAACAAGTGCATAACTATAAAAATCTACAGGCCTAAAACGCTGCCGATGCAGACAGCACCCTCGCTAGCGTTGGAGCACTCAAAACGCAGCAGAAGCTTGACGGATATAAAATAATTATTCATTTAATCAGACACTAAAGCATTGAAAGTCCTCTCCATAGCTCTTCTCGTCCAATTAAGCTTCTCTGTCTTCCTTAATCAATCCCATTTAGGTTGTAAAATCATTGGAGTTTTAACGAGATCCAAGGAGTACGATTTTTCGGTAGGTGTACAAGTTTGAATTCCCACTTACTATAGCAAAAAGTTAAAGGGAGTGTAGAAGTTGGGGGTTAATATGAAAATCTCGGTGGAAATCTCGACGGTCACGTGCATAATTAGTTGGTTTGTTAATTTCGTGTTACATGGTTTTAATTGCATGTGTATTATGTATGCTTGGGCATGTGCGGGTTTAGTGGTAAGCCGGCTAAACTGTAGATAAGGCTTCCTAACAATGGGAATGTATAGAGGATTAGGGCGTATCGGAAAAAATGAGGGTATAAATATAAATCGTATCGTATTAACGGATGGATTTTGATGGGTAATAACTTCTTTAAGTTACTATCTATATTCCATTAACTAATTCTGTGCTAAGAGTATCAAATCGTTCTGAATCGAAGAGGTAAGTAGCTTCAATAAAAAAGGCGTTCCGAATCAAAGTGGTATTTTCCTTTAATTTTTTTTTTTTTGATTTTAAGAAGATCTTGTACAAATATTTAAAGTAGTAGATCCTTTAAGAAGATTTTATATCAAATTGGTTATATAATTCCGATCTTCTCTACTTGTTAAACGATATCCCGAATTTAACATAGTCGAGAAAAACCCAGGAAAATGTTGATACGGTTCGTTAAATATAGAAACGGTAAAGTAAAGTAATGTTTGAAATATATATGTATCTGTTGAAGCGTGGAAGTATGTTGAGCATATTATTATAATAACGTTAGGTTAAATGCGGAGCCAACAAACTTTACTAAGTAGTGTAATTTTGTAACTTTCAATGTAAATTCTGTAACGTATTATAAATATATTTTGTTCTACCTTGCTTACCCTGTTATTCTAATTATATATCTTAAAGTTTCTTAGAAAGTATAGACAAGTACCAACTAATATATCTAAGTATCGCATTGGTTTCATCTACCTAAATATGTAGCTCAATATTATAAAATTTGACATTAAACAAACATCTTTGTTGATATGTATGTTTCTGCGGATAGTTGAAGTAAGTGAAAAGCGGCTAAGCAGATTACACATGGAATCGAGTTAAGTACCAAAGGTATAGACGAATGTAGGTTTAAAAAAATACAGTGTCTAGCCAGCTGACCTGGGTAGAAGACACAAGTAACCAATCAAACAATTTACTTTATCAGATACCCTCTACCCAGCATTGTATATAAAAACTATAATCCTCAACCGCTTTGCTGAACTTTATTCTTCAACGATGAACTAAGTTATGGCTTTAGAAATTGCCTGTCAAACGCTACTAGTCGGTAGCACGGAATGTGGTGAACGGACACTTTAAAACAAAAGACTATAATTTATTTCTTTGAAGATTAAGGTTATGGTTCTAGGGCATTTAGATACATAAATAGATGTAATTGACATTTCAGATTTACTTCACTTTTAAAAGTTGATTGTTATGGGTGTATTAAAGCGCATTAAAATGTAACAAGCAAGTCATTAAGTCTTTTGTCGGCGTTGCCCAATACTGTCGGTTTGGAAGCTTTAAAGAAATCATTTTCACTAATTTAGAACAGCTACAATCAGAGCTACTGTTATTGCGCTCACCAGTTGGCGCCATTGGCGCGTCAGCAACGACCACCAACAAACCATTGAAAATGACGTTTTGGAAACCACGTGGATAACAAATAATTAATCATTTAATTTATCTTAAGTAATGATTGTTGTTCTTACCTGTAGTACAGCAGTGAGACTAGAGCGTGTAGCAGCAAGTTGACGAGGTGGTAGCCGGCCGGCTGGAGGCCGTGGATGGCGTAGTTCCATCGGAAGGTCAACACCGTCAGCGGGCGGTACGACTTGTGAGATTGTTCCTGGAAAGAGAAAATTAACATTATTATTAATAATACGCTATTAAATATTAAATGATGAAAAAACAGCTTAAATGCATACATAATGGTTCAGTCATATTTATTATGACTTTTTGTCGGTACACAAACTACGTCATTATAAAATCAACATTATTCACACGGGCATAAAGTTGATGTTTGTTCTGGTGAAAATAATGAAAGGGCATAAGAATTCAAACAAACATTATATTTTTTAATTGTAATGTACAAGACGATTGTTAAATATTGTATTAACAGTTATAAATAATAAATCCAATTAGCGATCATTTAATTAAACAACGAAAATAATGTTTGCTTCAGACTGATATGTTTTTGATTACTTAAAATTTATTTTTTATTTAAGGTTCTCATGAACTTTAATTTTTGCAAAATTAATTGATATTCATTTCGACGTGTCTGTTTTGTATCTGTGCATACATTTTCATTTGCAGCTTTAATTAAAAATGAGGTGAAGTGAGAGAGGTTCCTTTTTATAACGAAAAATAAAATAAACAAGTCTTATTTCTTATTTTATACGAGAAGTGGCCTGTCTAGTTACTGGCTGGATTTAATATTGATCAATATGAATCTAAAAAGTTTCTAATATAATATAAAAATAAATCGGCAGTAGAATTTTATAAAAAGAAAAATAATTATCTAGTAAACAAAATTACCCAGTAAACGTAAATTTTAAAAACAAATTATTTAAAATTTACGTTACTGAACATTACAGGTCAGGTTTTATTACGTAGAGATGTATGACATATTAAACTGATGTACTGAAAAACGGATGCCTCGCATGGTTCATAAAAAATAAAGAATTCAAGGCTCTTCACACCTGTTAAGGTTTTTATAACGTTGCCGCACGTTTGTTTATTTTCATCCTTTGTCCGGCGTTTACCGTCATGCATCTTACATGTTACAAACAATATCCTGAAAACTAATACCGTATAGAAAAATGCATGTTAAAATGTGTTTTGAGTAATGTGTTTATATAACTTGGTTAACGTAAAAATAACATTGTTCGTACGTATTTATATTTAATACTTTCTTTATTTACAATTTAATACTTAAATTCTAATACAAGAACAAACAAAGACTAACATTAAATCTTATATAAATAAATAAAACTAACACTTATTTATTTATATAAGATTTAATACTTAAAAAAAAAGATATTTAACTTAAACACACTACCTGGGTTTTCCTTTGGGTCAATATGTCAAAATGTCAAAAGGTCAAAATTCCTTTGTCGTCAAAATGCGAAATAGAATCAATTTATAACGTTTGTATATTTCTATCCTATAAATTATCTACTGACAAACAGAAAAACAAAAGTATGCTTATGTAATTTTCTTCTGTTTTCACAGAAACCTACAAATACAC
This sequence comes from Autographa pulchrina, assembly GCA_905475315.1. Classification (NCBI taxonomy): domain Eukaryota; kingdom Metazoa; phylum Arthropoda; class Insecta; order Lepidoptera; family Noctuidae; genus Autographa; species Autographa pulchrina. The sequence goes on along the minus strand of FR997771.1, from coordinate 10,045,376 downwards.
TTCTCATCAAAAAAATCGAAACACCTCGCAGTTTATGATTTGATAAGGATTATCAGAAAAATGTGTATATTTAGGAATAAATGTAAAATGTCATTTAATAGTGAGTAGTATGAGGTTTTTAAATCCTAATGTTAATGTTCTAAATTCAAATTAAGTCTTCATAGGTTTCGTATTTTGTATAATGAGTAATTTTTACCCTGTATGGAATATGAAGGAAATGGGTAAAACAACACGCGTAAATGAAAAAAAAATGTAAGAAACGTTTATTTAATAACTTGTATTCCCTCCGCGAGCTCTTATTACTGCTTCCATACGGTTCTTCATCGATCGGATGAGAGTCACGATCACATGTTGTGGTATATTATCCCATTCCTCTTGGATTGCATTTTGCAGCTGGCTAAGTGTTTCTGGGGCTGGATCTCTTGCTCGAATTCGTCTCTTTAATTCATCCCATAGATGTTCAATGGGATTCATGTCCGGGCTTCTTGCTGGCCATACCATAATGGAGATACCGACTTCGGTAAGATAATCTCGTACGACGCCCGCGGTGTGAGCTCTAGCATTGTCGTGCATGAATATGAAGTCGTTGCCAATAAAATGTGCATAGGGCATCACATGAGGTTCAAGACACTGTTCGATGTACCGATGAGAGTTTAGTGCAGGCAGCCGTGGCCCAGACACAAAGGCAAGTTCTGTCTTACCGTCGGCGCTGATTCCTCCCCAAACCGTCCACGAACCGCCACCATAGCTGACCTTTTCTTCAATGCAGCATTGTGCAAAGCGTTCTCCATCTCTTCTGTAGACCTTGTTCCTTCCGTCGTTACCATACAGCATAATTTTACAATCATCAGAAAACAGTACTTTGCTCCACTGAAGGTATGACCAAGTTAGGTGCTCGCGTGCAAAGTTAAGGCGCGCTCTTCGATGGTCTGCAGTTAATTTCGGCCCATTCGCTGGCTTATGCGGTGCCAATCCGCGTTCCTTCAACCTTCTTCTTATTGTAGAGTCACTTACAGCTACTCTTCGTACAACGCGAAGCTGCTGCTGCAGTTGAAAAGCGTTAAGGCGTCGATTTCGTAAAGAAGTTGTTACAATAAATCGATCATCTCGCTCAGAAGTGACCCGATTCCTGCCAGATCCTGAACGGCGCGTGAACGAACCAGTCTCCCGATAGCGTTTGTAGACTCTATGAACAGATGATAAGCTTAGATGCAATCTTGCAGCCACAACACGCTGACTAAGTCCAGAATCCAGCAATGCCACCACTTGGGCGGCTTCTGCGGGCGAAGTATCCATATGTTTTAGAAAAAAAAGTTTTTTCAGACGTCCCAAAGTCACAGTAAATGAAATAAGAAACAAAAAGTTTAAAGACAAGCGCTAATTTTTAGTTTTTAAACGAGAAACGTACTCCAACCCTAAATACACATTTGTCTCAAAACAGTGATTAATTTCATTTATAGGATAAACAAATGAAATTCTAATTTCGAATTTTGATTTTTTTCTTCTTACTGTAATGACCAAACTGCCAGCTACACAATAATGTTTTTTTTTTTCATGGAATTAATTTTCTTTTGTAAAAAAATAGGACAAAAACAATAAAAACGAAAGTGTTTCGATTTTTTTGATGAGAAGTGTATAAACTTAATGTTACTTACACGTCACTAGCAAAGCATATCATTAAAATGATAATACAATTAGACATTCTATGGTCTTATAATATAAAAAAAGTATATTTCATGGACTACTTCTCGGTAACGAAGGTCTACAAGATTATAAAAGTTAATGCTCTGAAAATACTGTAATGAAATTAAGTTGACAGCGTTATTCTGTCACTAACACGTTTTAAGGGATATTTGGGACGAAAATGTTTTATTTGCGATTTAGAAACGTTATGGAAATACTGAGATAACGTATAAATAATATAATTAGGAGACAAGCTGAAGCAACTCCGTTTTTATAAGTCTGAAAATACAGAATTACACATTTGTTTGTAGAATAAATTCTCGTCAGACTTTTGTTGTTTGCGAATTTAGTGATGTTAGAGAGTGATGTCAAAAGATTTAATTCGCTAACATGACACCTACACTATTCAGATTAGGCGTAGGATACACTAAAAAGTCACATGTGACTTGTTAGAGTATCCTACGCCTAACTTTTTACATGTAAAAAGTTCTTATACAAGATGCAGAACAAAGAGCAAGGCTTTTTAAATCTGTCGGAAAAGAGATTATGCAAGATAAACTAAAGTAAAGGAACCATCATCATCACCGAGAAAATTTGTTTAAAATGCAGTGAAAATTTACCCCATTTCTCGACTTCAATAATATAATAACTTCCAGAATTTGAACAGTCTTAACTTTTGCGAGTACTGGTTGACTTTCATATATCTGGGTTAAACCAAGTAACTCTCTAACTTTTTACTAAGCTAGTGAAAACTACTACGTTAGCACAACACTAAAACGAAAGTTTTGGAACTCACTAGAAGTTTCGTAACAAGAATATTATTCATCATGTCACTGTACGATTTACCATCGGCTGATTGGTTGTTCAAAACAATATAACGAAAAGAAATCACTTTCGCAATATTCCTGGAAACCATCCTAGTATTTGAAAGTAGAATCTAATATCAAATCCATAAAACCTCCTTCGTCTCCAGTTACTTTGTTTTGTATTGCGTACATTAACTTATATGTCTTCGACTCACATAACATACAGCACAATGCTCCTCCGATACACTGATATGTTTTCCTTCTATTCCCACTTTACGGAACGATATGAAACACAAACAAAATAGAAAAATTGCCTCTACAACCTGCCCATATACGTAGGCATCACACGGGTTATTTGCACAAATGATAAATATATAAATCAGTTTTATACAGCGCCGAGTAACACGCACAAAAATGTGGCTGTCTCATAAATATGATTCATGGCCTAACAAAATTAGCAAGTAGAACGGAGCAATATGGGCGGCTTCTTCTTTAAATGAAATTCCATGTCAGGTGGTAGAGGTAGTGCCATAATGGGAGCACATTTATCACAAACAACAATATGGGTGTGCTAATAAATATTACTTGTCACGAGTTCCCAAATCCTATTAGAGGCGGCTGCATACAGCGAAGCCAAGCTGTGGATAGCTAGGCGATTTTTCAAAAGTTTAATGACCGCCACAGTTTAACAACGGGAAAGTTTGTCAGTTACCGAAATGAAAATTCAAATTCGCCAAGTTATGTTGCCGTAAAATGTAACGGCATATTTTTATAGGATTACTTTAAAGCGTTGATTTACGTTTACGTTTATGGTACACGTAACAATTGGGATCGGTAATTACGAGGGTGGATGCAGAAAGCCGCAAAAACAAATCGCGGGAAAACATTTGTTCGTACATACTTATTACAAATTAGCTTTGTCTCGCAGATTCGTTCGCGTCAACTCCGGGATTGAACCGTTGGCTGCCCAATTCCCCGTGGGTTGTTATCGGCTACGGGACCTCGGTGATTGAAATGGGGAGCGTTATTGAAATCTGTTCAATTGAGAGGCGTGCAATCGTAATGTGTTAAATAAATGTGAATATGCTCGAATGATTTTGCCTCTCAATTTACACAGATGTTTTACAGGTTTTATACTGTGCAAAGCTTTTTCAATTTATCGTTAACGCACCATTAGCAGACTATATCAGTCAGTTTCACTACCTTTTACCGACCAAATAGGCCATTACAAATATTTGGCCCATAAACCCTGTAGAATCCGGGTATAGCGTATAGCGACGACTCGCCAGTGATATTAATTTAGATATTATGCTGCTCCCATTTTCTACATAATTTAAACTGTAATTAACGTTATTAAATAAAATGTGCGTCAACGGAATAATTATCTAAGTAATTAAATCTGTATTTTTAATTTCATGAAAAGTTCTGACGAGTTTTCAAAAGAGCTCTCGGAAAAAGTATGATGAAATTTTAAATGACACCACATTTCGGTATCACGAGCGTCACGTGGTACTCATATTTAACGGGGAGCGAACAATTAAATGGTCGATTATGCGTATCGCGGTGGTCTGCGGTGCGCCTGTATTCATCAGTCACCGAAACAAATTGATGGGTTATGATAAATAATAGACACCCCGACCGGAGCGGCCGCCTCGCACCGCCGCCGCTGCCACGCCGGCTTGCCATACGTCACGGGTGTCAACTTGCGAATGTTCGAGGGGAAGCCGCCGCATAATCTGACGTTCTTTGATCAGCTAATGTTTACTATTCCATTATGTTAATAAAAACCAGCGTTGAAACTAAATGGATTAAGCGTTAAATTTGGTGTTCACGCCAGATGCACAGCTGGGTTTATGTGGGGTCATAATAATTTATCTGTGTTAACACTTTTTTATATTTTTTTTCAATTTATCTTTATTTATATAATTGTGTGACATTTTAGCTGCTCTCACAACTATATTTTATATGTTAGTGCATTTTACAGGAGAATTTGGGCGACATGGCAATGTACTCTGCTAACACGATTACATTATTTTGGCCTCGTTTCCCATCCCCAGTTTTAGTCTCTTGGGATTGGCAAAATCTAATCAAAAATAGGTAATGCCAGTTTTTATTCTAACAGATTGCCATTAGGCTTATCAGACCCAACCCAATTACTTTGACTAAGCCCAATTACTAAAAGCATATTGATATCTTGAGATCGGTGGCTAGACTTTTATGGTAATTACACACAAGTGGTCTTAAATGTACTGTGTGTAGTGTTGTTGTAGTGACTTTTCTAAAGCAAAAGCGGACCGAAATATATTCCAACGAAAATAATGTATTCGTTTCATTAATAATTAAAATGAATTGTTCATGATAATTTCATCAACAAAACGTCGTGTACAAACAGAAGGAAAAATTCACTGCGAAATTAAATCAATTAGGCGACGCCCTTACAGAAATGCAAACACTCAGACGTCGCGTCGGTATTTTGGAGTATTTGGCATAAAACGACAGACAGATGGCGACAGCGCCTTATATTTGTTCAGGAGATTAATGTCTGCCGCTGTCTGCGTGTAATAACAACTGAGGGAAGGTGACACAATCACCGGGGTCTAAGGGTCGCCTTACATCGCACCGCCGCGCCGCCGCGCCGAGACAAGGTCGCACTGATCAATTTTCAAAGCATATTTGTTTACAACCACCTGATACAGTAGCTTAATTAACTTCGCCTTCTGACCTTCATGAAACTGAAGTTTGAAGCGGAGATTTATTAATGGAGTTTTCCAACATACCTAACAACGTGCGCATATTGCAATACGAAACTATGTTGGTAGGTACTAAGTATAGTATGAACTTTTATGATCGAAATAACTTTGATAACTCAAATGTAACATACTGTAGGTACTGACTACTGAGTATATACAAGCAGCAAATAATATTGTGGGCGACATATTATATCTCACAAAGCTTCCAGTACAGCGGTTTATGCAAAGTAACCGGTATATCTACCAATACATTTCAGAGTCCGCATATATAATTTCCCGGTAGCCGCCGGTAATGTGTAAATCGACTGTAACTGAGCTCGGGGCGCGGTCGCCACGATTTGTTAGTTGTTTTCGTGTGCCTTAAAAGTAGCCTGAGCCCTGAAATGTAATTCTTTTTGCGTGGGTAGACAATTTCTACAGCCCTCGGCATGTACGAATAGATTGAAGTAGAGTGTTGCTACTTTATCTTGAATAAATGGGATCGCATTGTTGAAAGTACAATTTGTTGAGTGTTTTTTGTACACGATGCGGGGTGAGCAGCCTGCGAATGGTTTCTGTTAGTTTTATTGCAGTTGCGATTTGTAGTGTCTTTGTATTGATTATTCACAAAGATTTTTATTGCTTTATGTAACTTAACTTACGCTTGAAATTATTAATTTATCCATACATGTTTTTCTCTATGAGATAAAAAAATTACAGTATTTATACGCCGCGCCGCTTAAGTAAGTTTTTAGTCTTTTTTGGGAATAGAACAATGTCTATGCTAAGAGAGAGAAAATTACAGAGTACTTATCTAATAGATACTATATTGTGTTCAGAATGTAGTATGCAGTTTATGGTAGTATGTAGGTATGGTAGTTTATGGTAGCCGATCCCAACATAGTTGGGAAAAGGCTCGGGAGATGAATGTAGTATGCAGTTTTAATGAACGTAGACAGAAAAAAGGAAATTCTATCAGTCAGAGGAGTTACAAAGTCAGAGTAACAATCCGAAGGTGGTTACATATCCATAAGCCTGCAGCATAATACATGTGTTAAACTTTTGCGGAATAGGTTTTGATATCATGTAACTTCACGTTACTATAATAATGAATGTATACAGTATTTTACCGTTCGTTAACGTTAATTAAGCCAAACCGTAATTTTGTTAATGTACATTAAAATAATATTCAAGTATTTTAGTTAATTCAAGTTATATTCAAATCGTGTTGTTACTCAAAATCATAAAATTACATTGTTAATTATGTAAAATGAAACCGTCGAAAAAGTTGTTATTTTAGTACCTACAAAAGATTGCTGTTTTTCGTAAAGGTGAGAAAAACGTCTAAAAGTCTTAGGCTTAAAGAGCTGGGTGTTGCCTAGAGCTAAAGGTTGCGTTATCCCTGGATCGAAGCTCCTCTGTTACATAGAGAAAAAAGCAATTTAGGTCTCGCCGTAATACGCTGAGATTGAGCCACGTATAATGTAATATTGTTACAATCACGGAGATAATATAGTGACGTAACTGTTTAATACTGTTGAATCAGTTGGTTGAGTTACTTACTGCAAGACAATAGTGTGGTAGGTTATTGATATTTGCTAGTTTTTTTTTGTATTGTGATTAGTTTTACCTTATTTCCCATAAATAATTTTAACGGTGCCTAGAGTAATTTTGTTGAATTGTAGGTATATAATAATGTTAGTAACATTTGTAGGTAATTACACTTTTTCTTGTTATCTTCAACACGAAATTATATGTATAATGTTTCTACCCCAAACCAAGTAAACAAACTTAACAGTTACGGCATATTAAACAAAAATATCCCAAAAGTAAGAACGAAGGCGTAATGCGACTTACAAAATGGAAGCAGTGCGGCCTTATAAAGTCAAGTTTTGTTAAAATGTGACGTCACGGTTTAACACAATGAAACTTTTTTCATTTCGTACGATCCAACTGAAGATAGAAAAGAAAATAAGGGAACACAATTAAAAAATGTTATTCCTTTAAATTTGTTGCTACGTCGCTGTCTCGGTATTTGAAAGTTTCGTAACTCGACTTGCTTCATAATTAAAGCACTGTGTGAACTCCACTCTTATTTTTATATCAGGATTAAGTGTTCGTTGACATGACTTTGGGAATGTGCAAAGCATTGTAAAAATGTATAAATAAAAAGCTAGTACCTATGTATTCTCTAATAGGTCCATCACAGAAGCATGTTATTGTATTGAATTGTTCTGTTTTGTTCTATTATTGTGGTATTTTTATTTAAAACTCTAATTGATTGTTAATTTTTAGTTCACATAGAATATTCAATTTTTAACTTTATTTTTAACTGTTTAGTTTAGTGTTCACCTAACTACATTTGCATGCTGTGATTTCCTTTAATTGAGGGAGCACAACTCATTGAGACATAAGATATTTTTTATATATACCATGTATTTTGTGTATCTATATATTAGAAATCCATAATTAAATAAATAAATTTTAGAAATTCACTAAAAGACATACCTACACATCATAAGTTATGTAAATGATATTTCAAATTGAAGTTGTATTTACAGTCTTTTTTGAGCTTTTGATCAAAGATATTGATAACTAGAGTCAAAGTATTTACTTATATAGTATTATACTCGCAAACCTTGCAAGAAACATAAACAAACACTTCCTATTGTAAATTTTTAAACACCAATTTGTCATTGTCTCCAACGAAAACATTAAGAAAGTAATTTTTCTTCATATTTCGAGATGAGAGGTTTTTTTAGAATACGTAATAATTCAGATTATCCATATAAATTGATGGATGATCTAAATTAATATGATATATGTGTACTTATGGTATATTTACATAATGCTTGCAAACCGTATGTAGGCTTTTACGCGTGATTATTGTGTTATAACGATGATGTATGTGTCGCTTTTGGTGGATTTCATATTATCATGCTTCTTACCCCGAAGGAATAGGCAGGTGTATTAAGGACACATTTTTCATAAAAAGTGTACCTAACAAATGTAATATAGAGGCGAGCCGACAATGTTTTAGGGTGCAATTCAAGAATCATATGCAAGTCGTTATATACAAAATGATATGATATTAAATAGCCACAGTTTATGTTATTATGAGAATAATAAAAATAGGAGTCTAACGTATTGTAATTCGACTGATAGATATAGTTTAGTAAAATAACGTGGTTAGCGGTTTGTTTTGGTGACCGAATTGCTTCTGTGGCACAGTCGCGTGTTAGTGTACGATAAAAGCAATACATTAGTACCTAGATATGTTTTAGATCTCAGTATTCTGTATGTTGTAAATCCTAGTAAAGTATTTAAAATTATTGTCGGTATTTAGCCTTATGTACATCATTGTAAGGAAATATATTATTAACTATGTCAGACACATAACGAACTGTTACTATTATGTGAGACAAACTGTTGTTATTATGTCAGACAGACTGTTATTTACCATGTCAGATATTGTGACGTAGTGATCAAAACAACAACGCTTCGAGTATAGTACTTATATTATAATTATTGATACTATTTATAAAGTAGGTAGTAATAAGTATTATTTTCGTAGCAGAATTATAATAAAACAAGCTATTGTATAACACAAAATAAATAAACTGGAAAATCTCTACTTTGTTGAAACCATTTTTATTAATACGTGTACTAAATGACTAGTCCTATCAAAAAAAAAACAATTATAAAGCCTAAAATATCTCGCAGGCTGTTCAAAACGGCTTACAAAACTCCATTATCAAAGGCTTAGTATCCAAACTTTTAGAAACTTTCTTAACCCTTTAATCGGTTTCATATTTCAAAATTACTAATAGATAATACTGCGAAATAAATAAACCGATTTTATTATATCACCAACCAACATATAAAAAAGAGGTTTTAATACTCTGTTTAAAATCGCTGTCAATAACAAAATGTTGCCACTGAAATGCGGTTGGCTGCATAATATTTTACTAGTGAAACGCTCGGGACATGGGGTCCGAGTGCACGAAATCTTTTTAAAGAACTCTCAAAATGTTTGGTCAACTCTACTTGTGATCAGAGGGCTTTGTTCCTTGCACAGAGAATCGGCATAGCCATTCAACGAGGCAATGCTGCCAGCCTTCTGCACGGCATGTTTCCCGCCATTGACAAGAATGACGATGATTTTTTTAACGCGTGTTAATTTTATTTATTAATATAAGATTTAATTTTAGTATAGTTGTAAGTGTTTGTAGTTGTATTAGATTTAAGTATTGAATTGTAAATAAAGAAACTAGTACATACATATGTGTACAAAGAAGTTATGTTTACCTGTTTAAACTTTACCTTTCATTCAAAAAGGTAGCGTTATATATTATACGGTATTCATCATTCAACTGTCTGTCCACTGCTAGTCATCGCACATTCTTGCTCAACTGGAACCATTTTAGTTGTAATTATAGACTTATTAATACTCAACGCGCTATAAATAGGTTTAGGTACTTAAAATAAAACAGTAAAGAGGAAGAATAGTTCAAAATAAAAATCTTTTTTATGTTAAGTAATCTTTTCAGGCACTTATGAAATGTTGACTCTAGTTGCTTTAGTTTTAAACATAGTCCTCTTATGCTGCGATAAGCAATGTACCAAATAACACCCCTTTCGGGCTTAAAAAGCATTAAAATAATCGTAAAACACAACACAAACGCAACGACATCGCGACAACCGGGATATGAATAGCGCTGTTCTGATTGGCCACTCTCGGACGCTTGACACATATGATGGATCGACGTGAAATATTTAATTTTAACTATCGATACACAGTAACACCAACGTTTAAATCGCAATGAATCAAAACGAAATGTTTGAAATAATTTCGATGTTACATCGTGATTTGTTTGGGAGTGTTAAAGGGTTTTTCATTTAGGGAAACTGGACCAAAGAGAGGTATAGGTGGAGGTGGTTGTTGAATTTATGTTCCATAGGCTTAATTTAACAACACCTATGAGTACAACTAAAAGCTTACTTTAAGAATAGGAGGGGTGTAGAAAATGAGGTTCTTTGCTTTTGTTTTTGTTTATAATATTACAGGAAAAAAGTACCCAGTTGTCAGGAACATGATATTAATGGTTTTAAGTATGTAGATCGATTTGGAAAGCCAAGTTTTTCTTACATGCAATAATTCACTTTATTTCTTTATCTAAAATTTATTTAAATATACAAAAAAAAAAATTACGTAAACCGAGTAATCAAAACCAGTCATACAATAAAACAGATGATATAGATCAGTTTTAAGGCGCATGTATGCAGTGCGAGACATAATGCAAGCACTAAAATGCAACATAAAATGGCGACGCTAAAATATCTACGTGCAAGCTGTTGGTAGAATCTGCAATGTGATTTATTTTGCTTAGGCTAGTGCAAGTTGCGATGGTAACAAAGCTTTATTTGTGTTCGTTTTTAAGGAATAAAAGTTGTTTAACTTTTGTTTGAAATAGCAGTATATAAAATTTTATGAACCAATAATTTAACAAAATTCCATCAATTATTTCAATATAAAAGTTACGAAACGTAAAACAATATTTTACTCATTATTATTAACAATATTTTACATATTATTATTTTAGTATCTAACGCAAATGTTAGACAATAAATAAAAAAAACTTTTTACGGATTATAGACTTGAGTGACCATGACACCTGCAAAGGCTTTGAATCGCCGGGATCTAAAATAAGCCCCATTATAATCCGTAAAAAGTTGTTGTATATGAAAGTACGACGAAGTCAAAATTCAATCTCTTATTTACAAAGTCTATGTACACATATAATAATATATAATAATAATAATCCAGCCTATAAACGTCCCACTGTTGGGCACAGGGCTCTTCCCATATAGAGAAGGCACGAGCATTGACCACCACGCTTGCTCGCTGCGGATTGGCGATTTCAGATCCCAAATTTTGGAATCCAGGTTTCCTCACGATGTTTTCCTTCACCGTTTGTCAGTAGTGTCTTAGAATAATTAAGAAAGTACATATAACTTTGAAAAAGCCACATTGGTACTTGCTTGGGTTCGAACCTGCAACCTTGTGCATACAAATCCGTTCATTGAACCGCTAGGCCACCACGACATTAACAAATAATATTACCGGCCAGTAATCTACGAAGGAGGTTGGACATAGAATCGATGTAGTCAGTGTTCCAGTTAAGGGGTTAATACAGTGCCAAGGCGATTAGTCAGTGGCTATAACACTACCTGAAACTGCCGGCTATATTGTTATGGTCTTTAGAGTAACTAGGATATCCAGTAATGAGTGTAACCGTCTCTGCTTGTGTACTGGTTGGTATAGAATGTACCTAAGTGATAAACCTATATGTATGTCCAGTAACATGCTCTTGTATTTTAATCCTGGAGTGTAATAAAGAATATTCCATATAATTTTCTATTTGGACTTATTAGATTAAGGTTCATTAAAAAAATGAGTTTTAAAATAAGTGCATTTTGTTAGTATTTTATCATCCATTAAATAGCAGCTAGCAACTAAAAATACTTTTCTATTCTGGATTTAAATCGGAAGATTAAAAGTAGAGAGTTTATAAAAAAAGGTACATACGAAATCCGTGTCCATATTTTCGGATCTAGACTTGAATGATTCATATCTGCATCCATTTTAACTATCCGGCACTTCACTATGAATATTTGAATTAATACAAATCTTGTCGATGACGGCGGCAAGTTCTATTTTCGCAATAACGACAATCAAATCGATTCCGAATTATAAATGTACATGAAACCGTTTCAAAAGCAATTAATACGCAATACTCTATTAACGTATGTTTTAAATACATTGTACAGTCAACCACAAGATATTAATTACAACTTGATATAGATAACGTACTTATTTTAAGGCAGATAAGATCGATTTTCATATCCATTGTTAACTTTGACGTATTGTCGAAATATATACATGTATTTTAACATTGCTTGTTAATAAGGAGCTCACAATATTCTTTTGTGAGTCTATGATTGGCAGACATACCTGACAGGATAGACCCGACAAGGCTTTTATAAAGCCCTTTACGTAACATGTCAGTTTTAGTTAGATTGATGATGATGATGATGATGTGTCCGACCGGTTTCGGCCATGGCGACCACTTCGACTCCTAGTCTGTATTTTGGCGCTCATGCGCCCGAAGATGGCTAATGTAGCCTATCTTCGCAGAGAAACTCCGTGCACATTGAGGGCACGTAAGTACGCCGTCCTGATAGTGGTAGGAAATAACAGCAGGTGGGCGGGCTTTTACCCGGTCGCGTTTAGTGTCAAGGTCAACTTTACGTTGATCCTCGAAATCGCTTACATGATTGTTCACCACTCTGCGCCATTTTGATCGCTGTGCTGCCAAGCACTCCCATTGAGAGGGTTCGATGTTGCATCTCTTCATATGTCGCTTTTGGACATCCTTATACCGGAGGAGTTGTCCTCCATGCTTACGCTTGCCCTCCTCCAGTTCAGAGTAGAAGATGCGCTTCGCCACTCTTTCATCCAACATACGCGATACGTGACCGCACCATCGAAGTTGCCGACGTATTAAATAGGCCTCAATGCCACCAACATTGGCTCGTCGCAAGACTTCGGTATTACGCACTTGGTCGGACCATTTGATCTTCATGATGGAACGGAGGCATTTTAGGTGGAATCGATCAAGAGTGCGTATATGGTGACGATACAAACACCACGTCTCGGAGGAATATAAGAGGTTTGGCAGGACAATTGCCATATAAACAGAGACCTTGGTGGCCAACTTAAGGTCATGCGAGCTAAAGACCTTGGAACACAGCTTACCAAATGCTGCAGCTGCAGCACCGATCCTGCTATTGATCTCTGCATCAAGGTCACACTTAGATGTTACAGTGCTCCCCAGGTAGCGAAATTTATCAACCTGCTTAAACACATCCTCGCCAAGCTTTATGGTCAGTGACTCATGACCGTGAGTGCCTAGAGACATCACCTCTGTCTTATTGACACTGATCTTCAAGCCGAACTTACGGCAGGCTTGGTGGAAAACGGACATCAGCTGTTGCAGGCCATCTGGAGATTCAGCTAAAAAGCACAAATCATCAGCATACATGATCTCAGAGATCAGTGCATACGAAACTTTGGTACGAGCCTTAAGTCTAGCTAAGTTAAAAAGATTGCCATCAGTGCGGAAGCGGATGCGGATTCCTTGGGGAACTGTTTGTAAGACCTCTCCAACCACCACCGCAAAGTATAGAGCGAACAGAGTAGGTGCTAAAACGCAGCCTTGCTTCACTCCACATGTAACGGGGAAAAATTCTGACTGTGCACCGTCTACAGCGATACAACATTTCATGTCGTCATGCAGTAGTCTAAGAAGCCTTACAAACTTTTCCGTGCAACCGAGCTTTCCTAGCACCACCCAAAGAGCTTCACGAGGCACGCTGTCGAAAGCTTTCTCCAAGTCGACAAAGCAGAGGTACAGCTGACGTCCCTGTTCTCTACTCTTTTCTTGTATTTGGCGTACGGAGAAAATCGCTTCGCACGTACCTCGGTCAGGTCGGAAGCCAAATTGGGTTTCCGGCAGAATCCTTTCCGATAAGTCCTTTAGGCGGTTCAGAAGAATTCTGGCAAAGACCTTCCCAGGGGCCGAAAGGAGTGAAATACCACGGTAAGAGTTGCAGTCAGATCGGTCGCCTTTGTTCTTGTATAGAGCACTAATTCGCGATATTCTAAAAATATCAGGAACGCGCTCTTCCTCCCACATACGCACAAAAAGTCTCCACATCGACGAGTGCAACTCGTCTCCGCCATACTTAATCAGCTCTCCCGGTATAAGGTCAATACCAGCCGCCCGTTTGTTTTGTTGCTGTCTGATGGCAGTAACAACTTCGTCACGTAGTAGGGGCACGTCCAGCTCAATGGCAATAGGGAGTTGAGGCATTAAACTAATACTATGAAGATCAGCTGATCGATCTACATTAAGCAGGGTATTAAAATGCTCTGCCCAGCGTTTTAGTACATCCTCCCTGCTCGTCAATAGATGCCTACCGTTTAGAGACCTTAAAGGAACCTTTGACCGGTAGGATGTACCAATCAGTCTACGCATCTCACTATAAAATTCCCCAAGCTGGTTTGTGTCATTGAGCCATTGCATGTGACTAGCTTTCTCCTGCCACCACTTGTTTTTTATTTGTCGAGACAGCTTACGCAATTCTTGGTCACTAGCTTTGACCGCCGCAACGCTTCCTCTTCGCCTTGTATACTGTCGCAGTAGGTCTCGATGTTTGTCAAGTGCTGCCTGCAGAACTTCATCATTTTCATCAAACCAGTCTTCGTTGCGACGGCATTTATTGCCCAGTGCAGTTGAAGCGGTTTCCATTATGTGAATTGTTAAATTTCTCCAAGCAGCATCAACGTTGCCTACCTCGTTAGCAGGTGACAGATTTCCAGATAAGGAGTCAGCAAATTTCTCCCTCACCTCAGGATTTTTCAGCTTTTCCACGTCTAAATACGCAAGCTTTTTTATCGTAGATCTACGTGGGTGACGAGGACGGAGTCGCAGCTTAGTAACTATAAGTCGGTGGTCAGACCAACAGTGCGCACCTCGCATAACGCGGGTTATCTGCACTTGGCTGAAGTCTCTTTGCCTCACAATCGCATAGTCGATCAAATGCCAGTGTTTGGATCTTGGGTGCATCCATGTCGTCTTATACTTGGCGGCAAGTCTAAACATGGTGTTCGTAATTGCCAATCCGTATTGAGCACAAAGACTGAGCAGCAACTGACCATTACTGTTCATGTTGCCAACTCCATGTCTACCCAGAACTCCAGGCCAAGCCTCATAGTCCCGACCAACCCTGGCATTGAAATCACCCAGCAATAGTACCTGCTCTCGGTCATTTATGCGGTCGAGGCAGAGGGTCACTTCTTGGTAGAATTTGTCCTTGACGTCATCAGATTTGTCTAACGTAGGCGCATAGACACTGATGACATTAAGGTAATTGTCTTTGTCCAGGTGAAGACGCAGTGTGGTAACGCGGTCGGATATGTGTACAGGGTACTCCTCCAGTCGCTTTACTAAGTGACTCTTGATGGCAAAGCCTACACCTGACCGCCGAGTTTCGGAGGCAGCTGTACCTTTCCAAAAGAAAGTGTATCCACCACCTGCTTCCACCAGCTCTCCTTCATCGGCAAGATGTGTTTCGCTTAGGGCGGCCACATCCACGTTATAGCGATGAAGTTCCCGAGCTACAATGGCGGTCTTACGTTCAGGACAGGCGTTACCATCTCTATCAAGAAGCGTTCGTACGTTCCACGCGCCAAAAGTCATTGCAGATGTTTTATCGTAAAATTTATGATACCTTCGACCACGTATTAAAGTGATGCGATGGCAGCCGCGGTAACTGCCATCTATCGAGTTGGGACAAACATTTTTTCAGGGCACCTTTTCTAGCCCCCTCCTCGGCTGAGCGAGGAAAGCAGTGCCTCCTTAAACAGGGCTGCTTTGTCATCCCGGGTGCTGCCGAAACCGCGCTGTCGTCCCAAAAGTGCAGCGCAGAAACGACCACGGCATGTACTCACACCCCCGAGACCGCCTATGTGCAGATATCAGACAAAGCTTAGTTGCATCTGTCTAAGCCTCTCTACTTCTATCCATCGCCACAGGACTTACTCAATCGGAGTCCATTAACGGAAGCGGTCAAATACGCAGGATATATTAGGGTGCACAAGCGTTCGCGCAAACGTAGGCGCACACACTCGTCCTTCCCTTCCTTAGTTCAGTGGAACGGACAACCGCTACGACTGAAGGAGGGGTTGGATGCTGTGTCTGACCGACAGTGACTATATGCCCTCCACTGTCGCCCTAGGCCATCCACCTTGCCTTGCTGACCCGCCGAGTCCGCCAAATCACATTGCATATCTGCGTTGTGTTGCCTTCCTCACCGGACCAGACTTTGTGAGATGAGCGGGAGGGAGCCGCTGGGAATGGGTTCTGGATGGAGCAGGAAGTGTGGAGTAGGATGGGTGGGATACCATAGCCACGGATAATTGGACTGTGGACTAAGGTAGCTCTGGGAACGCGGGGTCGCGTGCCCGTGCACTAAGTTGCCCAAGTGCCCCATGCCCCAAATTAGTTAGATTACCTGTACATGAAAGAGATAGGCGCCCCGAAGATTAATTTACAATTCAAATTATAGTTCCATTGTTGTACGTCGACGTGCGACGTTCAAAATTCATTATTATGATGCTCGTATTAATTTTCCTTATACTAAAGGAGAAAACAAATACGTATAGAACATTTACGGGAATTTTATAGCTAACAACTAAATAGTAGATTATAAAAAGTAGTATCACAGTTTTCGACCACCATAAAACAGTTACGTTGATAGTTTGAACTCCAGTTTTAGTTAACGAACTAATATCGCGAGCACTAATTATGTGGAGCGTTGGTCTAACTTATACCACTGTATATAGCCATTTACAGTGGCGCCCGGAGCGGATGCCTCAAAGTTAATTTTGTAGCGACGAAAACTGCTTAGATACCCACATAATTTAATAAAATTGAAACACGGTTACCTTCGAAATTGACCTGGATGTTATAAATGTTTTAATGTAAAACAAAATAAATGGATGTACATTAAAATTGTGGTTTTGAAAACTTTTCGTTTATAATTGAAATCTCGTTTCTGAAATTAATCTGAGGACTTTCAGCATCAATTATAGCTCCATTGTATTTCTAACATTTAAATGGGATGGGTAATAGAGTTACAGTTGAATAAAGAAATATTTTTTTTATTAAAAAAGAATAATAATGGTTTATTTTTGACGACCTCCGTGGTCGAGTGGCGTACGCACCGGTTTCAAAGTGTCGCTAGCTCTGAGGTCCCGGGTTCGATCCCCGGACGGGTCAATGTAGAAACCAACTTTTCTACATTGCCTCGGGTCTGGGTGTTTGTGGCACCTTCGTTGTTTCTGAATTCCATAACACAATTGCTTCAGCTACTTACTTTGGGTTCAGAGCAATGTATGTGATGTTGTCCGCATTTATTTATTTATTTATACTCTTTTGCGCAAACTTTTCATTATACAAATTACAACTAACGTGTTTAGTAAAGAAATTTGAATTCAAATGTGTTCTAATTCTATATCCAAAATACTTAAAACTGTAATTTAAATACCCTGATTCCTCATAATTGTCACAGTTGGCTTTGAAGTGCTTTGAAAAGCGATAGCAACCAGCTGTGTCAGCTTTCGGACCAATAAAAGGGACTAGCAGGCCCCAAGCTAAACATTCAAATATTCTGATGTCAGCTTAGTTAGACAACGATAACATCTACTTGCCTTTGGCTATTTCCTTTACGAAATTACTGTTTTATAAAAAAATCTCTATGTACATAAAATCAAGGAGCCAATTTATTATTCTGTTATTATAAGATTTCCAGTAACGGTCACCCGCGGGTATTGTAGTTTGATGTATATTGTAGGAATTATCCAAAATAGAACAATAGTAAGAGTCTCGTATTATAATGTTTAACTTGAAACTATACCATTTCTAGTAGACTGTTATACGGCTGATATGAAAGCAGTAAGATTTTATAGTATAACCTTGTGTCTTTTTGATAAGTAGAAACAACGTCAAAAGCTATATTAATTTTGAAAAAAAAAACCTTTTTTTTCATTAATATTTTTTTAGATGTATTTCAACACTTCTGTAAAAAAATACATTAGTATAGTCCATTCAGTTTATTTATAACGATAACTCAAACTAGCCTTGGGCTAATTCGTTTTTCCAAAATAACTACTTGATAATACGGCCATAATTTAATAGAAAAGGTCAACTGTTGTTTTTAGCGACAGCGGGTCATTTTCATTACGTTGAGCACCTGCCGGCCTTTCTATTCCCTCGGGAGCCTTCTTTCCTTGTAGATAAAAATCAATTTGCGAGTATTGTTCTTTGTTCTTATCTTAATCAAAGAAAAATATTGGAGTGGATAAACGCAATGAAATGAGGTTTAGGGTATCGTCAAGAATGTTTATAATATAAACCGTTTTGTTAAGATTTTTCAATCTGGCCATTTTTTTCAACGATAAATTTATCATATTTAATTTGAGAGAAAATGTTTTACATACTTAAAATGAAATATATTTGGTTTGTTTAATATTTGTTTTATAATCTCAGCTCTTAGCAAAACATGTTCGTACAATTTTAAACAAAACACTGGAACTCCTTGTTGTTTTTTTAACTTCACAGTTTTTTAGCGCTCGTGTAGTCGACGTTGGTTTTGTTCAACATTAGCATACAAATTAAATCGTCCACCATTTTCGAGTCTAAACGACCAACAGGGACCTCGGTCGCGATTAACTTTAAAAGATACGGAAAATGTCTGCAATCAATCTACTATATGACTTTTGATGGCAACAGAGGGTATTTAGATGTACCTCGTAATGTGTTTTAAAGGTCAAATAATTACCTCTAATTTGGGGTTTCGGAGTCTCTTAGACCAATGACTTTAACAGAGAAGGAAGTACCTTTCTTTGTAGCGGTACCTATTAGTAGACATACCTTACAGTAATCTCTTGTGTTTCTAAACAGAAAAATTACAAATTTTTGGTCCGACTTCGGATTCGAACAAGAGACCTCTTGCACTATAGTCACGTTTGCGAACAGTAGAATAACGAGGCGGACATACCTTATGTTCAACGGAACTAAGCAGCTTTTTAACACTTCGTAAATCCAGTCTATTCTGAATACTTCCTGAATTATTAAATAATAAATAAAAGCAACATTGAAGCAAGACCGTGGCTACTTACAACTCATAAATAAAACATGTAATTAGCATTTCTGAACTTTATTAATTATGTTTCAATCGGATTTCAGTTGAATACGTCAGCAATGTTCGTTATAAAGATAAAAAATGTTAAGGCGAGTTGAAACTGTTTGCTTCTGTTGGCAGAATTAATTTACAGAGTTATAATTAGTAGAGATTCCTAGTAAGACCTAAATCAAGAGCTTTTTGTGGTGTGCGGCCGTGGGTTTATATAGGGACTTTAGGTTGTTCAAGGTTCACTTGAGGCTTTTTTTACATTGAAATGTTCACAAGTTATTAAACCAATATTTATTTTCCGATATTATTATATTATCAGACTGTTGTTGCACTTTCCTGATTACATAATCTTCTTATATATAAAATTCTCGTGTCACAATGTTAGTTACCATACTCCTCCGAAACGGCTTGACCAATTTTTATCAGTATCAGTAATTAGTTATTTGTATCAGTGTCAGTTCGATTGCAGCGCGCATCGAATACGGACGTGCCTTACAAAGTGCATCGTACAGATATTTAATTCGCGAACAGCGCGGCTATATGCCGCTGCCCGCCTCTGTTGCTATGAGCTCAACACTCATAGCCAACGAATTGTTGGCATTTATACAAAATGCCATCGATACAATGGATGAAGTTAGCATCTTACAAATATGTAAGACTAACTTCAAAGAAGAAGATATTAGCAGTGGCAAGAGGATGCTGTACACGAGTCTGGACAAACTCAACCAGATGCCGTCTCGACGGAGGGACGGTACAGAGAAGAGCGTCCAGGACATCATCACCTTGTTGAAGGTGACCGACCCTGACGACGTGCCGACTTTCGTGGCGAAGGAGCTGCACAAGCTGCCCCCCGTCACTTTCGACCACGTCGACGTCACCAGGCTCCTGAAGGACATCATCTTCCTGAAGACGAGCCTGACAGAAATGCAGTCCAAATTAGAGGCCTCGGACAGGACTATTGAAGATCTGCGTGCCGAAGTAGTGTTATTACGTAACACTATTACTGTAAGTAGGTCACCTGACGAGGCGTCTAAGGTGAACATGCGTCGCGGGGCGCAAAATGCCTCCGTGTGCAGTTTTGCATCGGCGGGGTCTGATGCGTCACCGACGTTAGCAAAGTGCGATGACACGGCGAGTGCGAAATGTGTAAACACGTCGACACCTCGACGCGTTTATGCTGACGCCGCCGCTAGCCGGGCCGCAGCTCGCGCACCTAGTTGCGCCGCACCCGTCCCCGCGCTCGCGCCGCCGCCCCAGCGCGCTCCTACACGTGCCGCGCGCGCGCCGTGCCCCGCGCCGCTGCCCGCGCCTGCTGTGCCCGCGCCTGGACGGGATGAAGACGGTTTTGAGATGGTGCAGAGGAAGAAGCGCCGTCCCATAGCTGTGAAGAACCGCTGCGGCAAAGCTCCATTGAAGCCCAATGGACTAGTGCGTGCCGCACAGCCGAACACGCCAGTCTACATCTCCCGCCTACATCACTCTGTGACGAAAGAGAGTGTTGTCGACTACGTGCGCCAGAAGTTGAACTACTTGCTGAGGGTGCAGGAGCTAGAGTCTCGCCGCAACGTCAACTTCAAGGCGTTTGTGGTACGAGTACCGAATTGCTTCTTGCATCAAGTACTGGATGAAAACTTCTGGCCTCAGAATGTGGTGTTCCGTCGCTTCCGCGGACAAGTACCACCAGAACGCACTAAGACGTAGTGCAAGGAAGATTACTAACTTAATTTTAAGCAATATATACTAACAACTTTTGTATAAAATATCTATGTTAGTCTGTAAGGTATATGTCTATGGGCCTGAGTAGCCTGAAAATAAATGATTTATTATTATTATTATTATTATTATTATTTATGAAATTTTATATGCATATTCAGTAGGTCTGAGAATCGGCTACTATCTATTTTTCATACCCCTAAGTGTTAGTAGGTAGGTGGTAGGTAGTAGGCAGGTAGGTAGTAGGTAGGTAGTAGGCAGGTGCTAGGTAGAAAAAAATGCATTGCAACGCATACGGGTACAGCTAGTTATATATAGTTTTATCATTTGGTCAGATCTGAAGTATTGTTACTTTTTGTCTTTGTTACAATGGAACCCTTGTGAAGTTTACTAGGACAAAGTTCAATGCTTTGAAATATTTTTCATTAGAAAATTTAGCAGTATTATTTCTTTTCTACAAAAACCTTAACTAGAAACATTCAAGGAACGGGTCATTGAAAAACAAAGGCGAAAGAGTTTTTATTCAGTGTAAGTTTGTTGCAAATGGTAACTACTGCTATTTGCGTGCTTTTCTTTGATCTTGAGTGGATTAAACGTACTAACTTAACTACCGGCTCGAATTATATGTAATCGAGGCTAGGAAGGAAGGCTATACAATTTTATGTTTTCATAGCTCAAGAGTTTTCATATTGCCAAAGATAAAATAACTCTATACTTAAGATTCGAAACAGAATTTGATGTATTTTTAGACACGAGACTTCTAACTTTATTTGATTTTCAAATAACAAAATAATCTTTTTAAAACCAACCCATCTAATTCTAAATCTTACTGAAGGTCAAATGTCAAAAGTCCAATCTACAGAAAACAAAGATTTGCTCATCAAAGTTAGTACTAAGATAAAACCGATCGGTATCTAAAGATCTCTTAACTTTAGTTACTTCTGTCGTAAATCCGAAAATGGATGCCGAGTGACGTCTACAAACAAGGGTAGGCTAAACGATAAAATAAAAGAGTACCTAAGTAAACCATTCACTTTACTGATGACTTGTATGGGAAAATAACCCTTATGTTACTTGAACTAAATCGAGATTGAATCTAGATTGGCTTGGATAAACTAGTGTGACGGTTTTAGGGCATACACCGCGTACTTAAAATTTAATTTGGTTTTGTTATTCCATGGCTAAAATCTCTGGCATTAAACTGGCACAAAATAAACATAGGAATAGTAAACGCATGAATGAATTTAGTTCGTTTGACGTCAAACGATATCGTTTGATAAATTAATATTTACTGTAAAAACTGTAATCAGTTTGATTACAAACATAACGTATCTCATGAACTCATTTACCTGTGATAGTGGGTTCGGTACCGGGTTAAACAGAGTAGTGGAAATAAGTCATTAAATTGAGGGAAATTTATCGAGTAGGCATACTACTCGATTTAATCGACATCTATTTAATCTGCCCACATTTTCTATTTGTAGATTTAAACGACACCCTACGCACTGTCATTGGAATATACGATTGTTTGCGTATAAATATTTAAGTCCTTTGATTGTGATATAGCCTATATTTAATACTAACCGTTCTATTGTGGAATGAAATCTTTTGATCTAGTGATCTATTTTTATTTCAAAGCAAAGAACTTTGCTTTTATTTTTTTATCATTGAAATACTTTTAGCCTTTAGCGTTGAACTGGGTAAGGCAAGCAATGTTCATTAAACTTTATTTGTATGTGCAATATGTTACTTGACACAAGTGCTACAGAAACGACTATAGTTATACTATACAAGGTGTTTTGTAAGGATATACCTATTCAAGAAGGGCGAAGAATACATTTGGTATGAAGGCAGTTAAGAAAATAATCTAAAATAAGTAAATTAAATAATTGATATTAATTGTCTCATAATATGTACGTAATAATCTTTATAGAATCATAAAAAAGATTATTAAATATAAAGTTTAATCTTTGCCATCAAAAACACGTGATAATTACTCGTGGAAAAAGCCAGTATTTCTCATTATGGTTCGACCATTTTAATGTCGTTCTACGCTGTACGTACCGAATTTTACATTAAATTTTAAATTCTCATAAATAAAGCAATTAAATAAATGGAATATACATCATGTGATAAGCAGTTTGTATCCTATATCTGATAGCAATTAAGTTCTAATTAGAGTGTCTGATGTTAAGTGGTGTTATCTTGGCTGTTCTGTCTTGACAGAGTCCTTTGAGATATTATCTGATCTATGGCAAATGTTTTTGTTTATGTGTGGGATCGGGAACATATGAGCATATTGCGTCACAATCTACTACCTTTTAAAGTCTACATGAATTTAAACTTTATAATTAGTATCCTATGTTTAAATTCTTAAAATTCAAATGTTTTATTTTATCAAGTACTCGAGATATTAACATGATAAATTAATAGGTAGCTAATAGTGACGATATCCCCGAATTATCTCTTTTTTACCTCAGATCAAATATGAGCATTATATTGTTGAGTTAAAGATGAATTTAATTATTTACTCTTATATTGACGCTTCGATGCGCTGTGACTCTGCTGTAATGTGAAGTGCCCACCTACAAATCTATCTACGTTACAATCAAATTTCAATTCCGAAGATGAGGCACACCCAAAACAACTGAAGGAGATTAGGATGTCTCAACTCTAAACAACATACCTACACATATATATACAGGTAAACTGTACTCTCGATACGATCTTGGCCGCGTCTAATTGTTCTCAAGTTTGTTCGGCTCGCTTCGCAAAGGATGCCATCGTTTTGTTTCCCGACTCGGTTCACGTAGTGTGATCCGACCGTTAAAGCGTCTATTAGAGTAAGGTATCTTACAGCAATTTCAATAAGCGCTTATTGGTTCCCAGACAATGGCACCTGGCTGTACTTTCGAACTGATTCATGGGCATTTCTAAGTTATTGATGAAATCGTTTGCTTTCGTGAAACGTGACTGTTTTTAAGATTGCGTGAGCGTTTGTGGAAGACGTGGATGAATGGGGCGGTGCTTCCGTTGTATCTATAAGGAAAATAATATAAAAAGTTACTATTAGAATAAAGGATTATTTTTTTTGTATGATCTCAAGTCTAATAATCATAAAAGTCTGATACATAAAGGATAAAATAGATGTTCTTTCGTTCGTTTCCAGAATTAAACTCATTCCATTAACGATAAGAGACAAACTATATAAACAAAACAAGACAGAAATAAACTATACAACCGAGACGAACTATAACTTCAGTTTGCAAAATTAACTACAACTCTCAACATTAAATTGTGAAACGTATGCATTCATCTTAATACAAGTTGTCGTTAAGCTCGAGTTATTCTTCACGTGTATTATATATTATTATATTTATGTTGAAAGCTTCGACTCAGCAGAGAAGAAACTTCACGGTACATAAACACGTTGCTATGAGCGAGTTGCCAGAACTTAACGTGGAGTTGTGTTATGCTTGCCAGTATGAAAAATTAGCAATGTATTCGTGAAATTTATATTAAGACAAACGAAAGTATCTAGGTATATAAGTATCTAAAATTAACCCTCACAATCTTAATTTACCTACGAGTTGTTAAAATCAATTTAATAGACACCATATTTTGTACTTAGTATAATCGTGCTCATTTTCTAATAAAAATATCTAATGTACTTCTTTTGTTTTTCTTACACTGTGTTTATATTATTGCTCTGTTATTTTGTGCTGTGTTTGTGGATAGTGAAGATGCGAGTATTGTCCCATCGTCTTTATAATAATAAATAAGAGGTTATGAGTTTCAAGTCATTTTGTAACAGAACTATAATAATAAATGAGCTAGAAATAACTAAAATACGGTGCACAGATGATTTAGATGAGCCATATTAGGCTTAGTCATGAAGATAATTTGAAAATTATTCAAATGCGCCTCATTACGTGACAATTACTTCATGTTGAATATTGCAGCATTCGGCCACCGATGCTGAATTTGCATAAAACGCATAATTTCCTAACATCGAAATATCAACAAATTATCGTCGTCCCGCATTTGTCCCGTTTTTTTTTTTTTTTTTTTTTTTTTAATAATAAAATAATAATATTTCGGGACAACTCACCCACGGTTATCTGATCCCAAGCTAAGCAGAGCTTGTGTTATGGTAACCAGACAACTGATAAACATACTTATATATTTCTAAATACATACATATTATAGATAAATTACACCCAGACACAGAACAAATGATCGTGCTCAACACACAAAGATTTGTCCTGGGTGGGAATCGAACCCACGACCTCTGGTATAGCAGTCAGGGTCACTAACCACTAGACCAACAGGCCCGTCAACGGCCCGTTTGAATTCACTACGAAAATTTTGATGCATACAATTTAACTGATTCTGAAATGGCTACCTTAAATTTGGAAATTAAGCTGTCTGCGAAAATACACCCTTCTTTCAGCTGTCAACGGGCGGACTGGTACGCAGCCAAAAATGGTAGCTTTGTTGCGTTGAATGGCAATGTTAAATTATTCATAACGTAAATATAACGTTTTCCTAGTGATTATAGTTCTAGTGGTATATTGTATTACTTATATGCTGAGTTTGAAAGTATTTAGCATTATTTATTTCATAGTTTTTTATTGCACTATCACGTCCAAAAGCCTGTTGCGGTTTGCTTTTTCTATTCATTTCTAAATTTATATTACTTTCAAACACTCGCAATGACTGTGAAACAGTACAGTCAATGCACGAGAGCTCATAAAAACTCAGTGATTCAATGCAGCGTGATGCCAATTGCCACAAACTCAGTGTCGCCATCTCTGCGTTCCACTCTATGCGGCAGACATGACCTACCTATTTAACTTTGCCGACATTTCCGAATGTCGATCCGGTTTTTGGAGCGGTATCTACTACGTATATTGTATCAGGATTTTATTAACTTGAAACTATGTTCAATTGACTGAATCGATTTAAATCCTATCCGAGTTCTGCGTTGATTTTAAACTTTGAATCTATTTGGATTTGGGTTTTGGTTACAGTATAATACTTTGTCGTACAATGTATCTGGATTATAAAAACTTTATTTAATTAACTAATGTATTGAGTTCATTACCTTTTGTCAGAGTCGGATGACTTGCTTATTTCAATTATTAATAACAAATAGCCAAGATACCATTAATTTATCTAATTTTATGTTTTAGGAATTTATTTGCATAAAGATGGAAATATTTTGAAAGTAACCTAGCCCTCCTATCCCTATTTATCTATAGATTAAGAACTTACTAGTCACTAACTCGTCGCTATTCCTCATTATCGATACTAAATGTTAAAGTACCGTAACAACATTATCACGCTACGAAATGCGAACATAACTCAAATATTTGGCCGACTTTTGCTACGGTTTTGCTACGCGTATGCGACCTAAGTTGTCCGTAGCTCGTAGCGCCTCAGGGGAGACATTATTCCAGTTAAATACGCAGGGTTGCCGCATTATTGTATAATAACATACTTATATCAATAGAGAAAAATGTCAAAGCCGGTTTTAGTAGGTTAAGAGTAATCACAAAGTTTTCTAACTTAATAAACCCAAATTACTCGGATATTATTTAAGTTAAAGGTAAACAATCACAATACAATTTTCATATGTAATTGAGAACCAGATTTCACAGAAAAAATAATGGAATGAATATTACTATTGTTACTGTTGTGATTCCTTCCAAATGAAAATGGACACAGAAAGTAAACGAAATAAAAAGCAATTTATGAGAGTGTCAATTAACGTGACAGAAAAAATAATACAATTCGACACATATTTTTTATTCATTATAGTAAAGAGAAGGACTTGTGACGTGCTTTTTGTACTGAGGTTAATAGACCAGTACCTAAAGTGTAATTACATGGCGTAGCTATACTGGTTAAACGTGCCTAATAATCCGCTAATCGAATTATACCAAGTCTCTAATCGATGTTAATTACTGATATGCATAGATATCTGTAATTATCTTAATCGTAG
Source organism: Autographa pulchrina (assembly GCA_905475315.1). Classification (NCBI taxonomy): domain Eukaryota; kingdom Metazoa; phylum Arthropoda; class Insecta; order Lepidoptera; family Noctuidae; genus Autographa; species Autographa pulchrina. The sequence continues at coordinate 10,018,617 of FR997771.1, read as the reverse complement.
TGTAAGCATAATTGACTTTAATAGTAGCTCATTAAACTGGACGATAGATTTTAAACGCCATAAAGTGTGATCAATAAGAAAAGATAAAACGACAGTAGAATTATGAATATTGCAGAAATAAAGTGTTCTTCAGCAATACTATAACTATTGCTATCAAAATGATTTACGTATTATGTCTCTGAATAACTATATTATAGAAATTATAGTTTTTAAAAGCAATAATTGCGCAATTTTCGCCATCAATTGCTTCAATTTTGCAAGATACGTAATAAGGCTAATCCTCGATCATATCACATCTCAGTCGTAAATCTTCGTATAAACCCTACGTTAAACCTGAGATAGCCAGAAGAGAACCTAACCATTTCGACTCAATCAAGATTCCTGAGAGCTTCTATTCAACAGGGGTACAAGTGAATTGTACAATAAAAGGCAACCTCTGACTTGTCTACTTTCAGAATGATGTGAATGCGCCATTTTGCTTTTTGCCTTTCGCCTGAGGGTAAGGAGATATGCCTTCGCTAAGTTCCTCTCACGTTTGCCTCCCGGCGGTGACAACTAAGGTAACCTGCAACTTCTTTTAATATACTTGTGTATAATGTACTGTACATTTCTGTTTTCTGAGAATACTGTTCGTACTGTTATGTCTCGTTTATTTCCTGTTTTATGTTTGCTTGTTATTGATTGAAACTATGATTTGCGGAAGTTGTTATATTATTATTTTTATATATATTTAATTTGCGTGAGGGTTACTGTCATGAAAGTTTAATCTATACTTAAAAAACGCAAATTATAAATCAAATAAAACGTAAAAAAACGTAACGTAAAAAAAGTAATGAAAATCTAAAGTAGCTCCTTATGTTATCGATATAAGTCTGTAACTATCTAATTTCAATCAAAAAGTCGTTTAAAAGTCAAGTGGCAAATAATTCATGTCGATAAAATTATGTCGAGTACATCTGTTAACATCCTTGCGTCTTTAGACGATTTGCATTCCTTGTAGATTTATACGACAGAAAGACATCATTACTCACTTAAAAAAACCGGGGATGACAGTAAAAAATGAAGAAGGAAAGACAGCTCTTTGTTCAAACCGTTTTATTTTGGGTGGAAAATATTGAAAACAACCCGAGGCGTATACTTTGCTCGTATAATTAAACTTTCACAAATAAGCTGTCACAGAAATGGAAAAATATATTTCAATGGTAACATTTTTAAAATATTCTGAGGCTGGATTTGTTTCAGCGGAATCACTTAATAATGCGGTGGACGCGAGTGGGCAACGCCGCGGCTCGCCCGGCAACTAGGTAAATTCAACCGGGAAGGGTCGGGATGTCCCTTCACGGCTTAATTCCGAAAAAAAAAACGTGAGATTGCCGGATCTTTATGTACTGTTTGCGAATCCGACCGTCGATGTTTCAACCCTTCAAGGCTTCAGTACCTATAATATAAAAAGTTATTTCGCGTTCCGTCCCGACAATTTTTCATGCTTAGGGTTGGGCGGCGGAAAATACGTATTAGCTCCCAGCGGCTATTTCGTATTATGTTTCTATTTTACAGGATTTCATTGGAAAACTGAACAATACGTGGTAAATGGCGCACACGTGCTAGCTTTGAGGCTTTGTAATAAGAATTCCTGTACGAATTAATATTGGCTATAAGGTAGGTACTAAAAATGAACTGTGGTCGATCTGTAAACGAATTTTCTGTGATAGGTACAATTTTTCTTTAAGCTTGAGTACAATTTTGCACGAATAAAGCTTAAGACAAAAGTACCTTCGTTTCAATCTGAATGTTATCGATTAGAGCCTTTCGGAATAAGATTCTGTGGCAAACGGTGCGTAAATCGAAAGCGTCATCATTACTTATGTTGGGTATCGACAATTTAATTTATTGTGAAACCGCGTCAGCCTTGCTTTTGTCTCCCATAGATTGATACCATTACAAAAGGGAATAACGGTCTACCATTCCCTTTTGTAAGCACATTCCAAATTGAAAGGAACGCGATGTTGGATGTTGAAAATCAGAGGTTTGCTTCTACCGAATGTATTTGTGTACTCGACGGATTTACTTTGAACACGTTAGATAAATTTTGCGTTAGATGCAGACAATTAAAACATTTATGTCACGAATAATTCCCAACGAAATTAACATAATAACTTGGTATTTAGCCGCACGTGGCCGCTGCTTGTGACGTTTTGACAACTTAAAACTTAAATTCCCTGCGAAACTACGTTTTCAACATGCTTGAGTTGAGGTGGTAATTACCAATACATAAGCATAATATATGGGAATGTATAGAACATAGGTGAAGGCGGAATACTGCTGTAATGTTAGGTCGGAGGATGTGTTCCGGAATTTTCGGACAAATGATCAGCCCCGCTCGGAAAGTTTCAAATTACGGTTGGCTCCCAACGCTTTGCTTTTAGTTCACTGAAATATTATACGCAATCATTCGTTCGAATTCTAAATTACTTTTGTAATTAAAATTTCCAGCGAAATGTCTACAACGTCCGGAAGCTTTGGTTAAAAATGACGGATATGATGCGAGCTCTATGTGCAGTCGACTATTCGAGCGGACTGTTTGACTAAGATCAGAAGAAAAATATATTTGCAGTTCGTAAAGTGTTAAATTCGCTGACACTGGGCGATCGCCTTTCCCGGACCCTTTTCCGACAGGCTGATTACAAAGTTTCAACAGAATGATGCCGAGAAAGATTTTTTAATGAATATTAATTCCTTTCAAGTAAAACAAAGTTTGCTCTCGGCGCGGATCGGTAATTGCTTCGGTTTTCGTTTATGCTGAAATTCTTAATCCCCTCTAAGGTTGTGAAATGCTAACAGCCGAATTGATTTTCGCACTCTGAGCCTTTATTTTGATTGATGGAATCCGGTAATTTTATATTCCTGTCAAGGACAACAACAGACGTTTTTGCGTTCATTACTCTTGTATTGAAGGGGTGTCAAAGCAGACATCCGTATATTATTGTATGCCAACAATTTGTCAATGTCATTTTAAGACTCATATTACATCAGAGAAATCTAAGGAAAAACCGTCACCACACAAATTGAGCAAATCTTTTGCAGAGTTTTAATGAATTCAAAATTCCAGGCTAAATAAATATTTGGACTTGTTTCATGTTATAAATGGTTCAAGTTTATTATCTATTAAAAGCATAATGTAGGATACGGATGAAAAGCGGAAGCAAATTACAAGATTTTCTTTTAAAAATACCCGGTAACGTAAACACGGGATTCACTCTGGTTAGTAAAAATATACTTTTTGCAATTCGTATTCAGAGCGAAAATATCGTCCAATTTGAAAAAAAGTATGCAATTAATATTCGATATTTTACCAATAGTTAAGTGCTTTTAAAATATATTTTTGCAATCCCACTGATATAGTTGCGATAGAGTTCATATTCGAATGTTGATATTTCATCAAGGCATATAGATAGCTAGGTATTTGCGGGGCTCAGGATTTTTACTGTTATTTTAAGGCAGTAATATTGAACAAAGATAAACTTTTATGAGTGTACCCAAGAAGCCACTCTAAATCGGTCAGTCTTGTTTCGAAATTGTTAATAACTTTTATGAAGATAAGTGCTTAGCTATATAATACCCTTATACAAAAAGCGTGAACGAAATAACTTTATATTTTAACAAAAGATTGGGAGCCGAATTTACTTTTCAATCTCTAGATATTTTGTTGTAACAGATGTTACAATTCAATTAATATTCTTCAATTAATGTAAGGAATTCAATTAAAAGGAAAATTGTATTTTAATCTTTATCTAAAGTTTGTGGAGGCAGTATGGCCGTCTGTCCATGTGTTATCTGGCTCGGTGCCTAATGGCGGATGACGCAAGCTCGTGTGTACAAACTTGTACCGAAGAAGATGGTCGGAAAACATTGTTCAGAGAAACTAATGTACACTATAACGTGCACTGACGCACACAATTAGCAAGACGAATAGAATTACAAATTCTACATTACAGTAAAATTATCTAACAAAACAATAGATCTCTTGATAAAATATTACAGAACAATATCTTCGCGACCTTCATTGTCAAGAGCAATTAAGCTATAAAGAAAGAATACAAGCATTCAAGCATCTCTTTTGATATCAAAAGCGCGGCTCAGTGTTACATCTTTAAAAGTATAAAAAGTAACTTTGAGATATTAAGGAAGCAGCGACTCAACTCCGCGCCTCTCTTAATTAGACTCTTTGTATTTCCCCATAATTTATAATTTCAGATACCACGATCTGTTGGCCGATGTAAAAACAAAGTGCGTTTGTTCTCTTTCCCTTACAAGAGTCGTAATTATAGGATTCTTTGAAGCTCAGCCTAGAGGCGAAACGTGTTATCTTAAATTTCAAACTGTAGGTCGTAACGAAGATTTGTAGGAAATGTCTAAAGTAGCGAGAAAAAAAGAGTTGCTATAGTTACCTGTCTTAAAAAGCCTCTTGTTTTGGTAATGAAATAGATCAAAAGGTTTAAAAAGTCTACTGAAAAAGAATAAGGAGGTTTTTCATTTTCTTTTTATTTACTTGTTTGTCTATCAAGTAGGTATTTTTGTTATGGGTAGGTATGATTATGTAATGTTGTTTACTTATAATAACAACCTTTAAAGTATTGTTGTATTTAGGTTAATTATCTTAGGTGTACTTATGTAGCTGTCATTACGGATACTTTCCATGCAGGTATAAAATCCAAATTTATGTATAAGCCATATTGACACTCTGCTTAAATTAGGTCATCATTCCCTATGAGTAAACTAAGGGTAAATAGAAGCTATGCAAAGGCTTAAGTAGACAAACTACACGGTACGTACAGATAGTATAGAGCTCAGAATATCTACACCGAAGTTTGCATAAACGTGAAGTTCCTTTGAGCGATAGCTAACATATACGAACTGTGTATTTGTAATGTTTTGGAGTTCAATTTGCTGAGGTTTATATAAAACAAAATAGTACCAACGAATTATATCAGTCAGAGTACACGAGGTGTCGAAAGTCGACTGTTTTAGTATTCAAGCAACTAACGCTTTACAAATGATAGGGGTCGTTATGAAAAACTTGCTTCGTCTTGTGTACGAATGGGCTTAGTTTTCTTTTAACGCGAAAGGAATAGATACTAATTAAGGCATAGTTTCAAATTTATCCATATTATTTTTAAAACTCAATGTAGGCCAGCAAATGGAGCTCATCTTTTACATCAAAAGCGAATATAAAATAATTTTCAATATAATAAGAAGTCATTCATTCATTACGGCGTCCACTGAGATTAAATCAACGTTGCGATATAAAACTTGGCTCAGATAAGATTCCCATTGTGATCGGGATGAAAGCGCGGGAGTACCCACAATGGACGCCATGCTTCCCCATGCACAATAGAGTCCACATCTCTCATTTCTGAAAACAACGGATTCAAACACTTTTATTGTGCGATAAATTGGAACAAATGGAAATTCTGGACCATAATGAAGTTGACGTAAGGCTCACTTTCCGCTGCATTGTCTAGCGCTGATCAGCTTTTGAGGCGTGTGAATGGACCTTTAAATGTATTGAGTTCTGATACTCCAGTAGAATGTTTCGAGATAAAATATTATGCCAGTGAATGCGATGACATCGCAACGGCATTCTGATAATGATATTGTTCAGTGCAGTGAAATACACATTGACTGATATTTAAATCAATCAGTGAACTGAATGCGATAACTTTTTTTATTTAATATTGTTCCTTTTTTCGACGTTTAATTGTGTTTTGAAATAAACCTGATTTGACACAATGGAAAATTTTCTATAAAAATTGTGCCGTAAGCATCAACAAGTACTCTAAGTCGTGTATTATATTCCGTGTTCAATCTTACCGTCTACCCGAGCCAATAAGGCACATTTTCCCTCGACAACAAAAGAAGCACGACTTTTTTAAACAACAAAAGACGACCTTTGTATCAAAGCGAAAAATAATAATACACTCGCCGAGGCGGACGTTGCGAATCACTCGTAAATCTTATAATACATATATCCTTACCAAGTAAAACATTTCTATTTCAGGGACTGACAGAGTCAGGAGGTAAATAGGAGACACCAATCACGGACTGCATAACAAGGACTTCCGTGATATTAGGATGAAACATAAACGTTCCGTGATTGTACTTCCGTTACAGGGTACTACGTAATCAAGTTCTAGGCATAAACCTGAGATCAATAATACTCGAAAGGTATTACAATACCTACTGGTCGTAATATAGAACAATTTAATATAAAAATATTATACGAAGTATCGAATAGCTTGTGATTTACTTCTCCGCTTTTTACTTAAGAATACCCGAAGCAGAAAGTTTACGAACGGTTTTATTAGATTTCGTGATTAAGTGTAAAGAAGAATATATAGTGCAATAAATGTTAAGTTTCGAAACAAAAACCTTTTCCCCGGATTATTTGAAGTTACGATAGGATGTAAAAATAAAAGCAAACTGTAACTGGTCGAAAGGCACGTGTGAAATCTTTATTTTTCTAACTCGCCGCGAATCGAAATTTGCAAAATGCCGGCTGGCCGAAAATAGGATCTCACCGCGTCCCACACAGCGTTTTGTAAAGGAAAAAGAAATAAAAGTGAGTGTAGCACGACTGACTCATAAAAATTGTAGTAACCGTAGGCTACGGACGCCACGGGAAATGTCGAAAAATGGGGATGGTCGCCGAGATACCGCACTTGTGTTCCATTGAAATCACTCCGCCTACTAATAATAAAACATGGAGGCCCTCCATAATTTTTGACTCACAAGAAATTGACATGGCCGTTCCGAGAATTATTCCACAATGTTTCGTGTTTTCTTTGGCTTGTCTTTGAGAGAATATCATAAATATTTATTTTTCGACGGACCGACGTTATTTATTATAAATAGAAAGGATGATATGGATCTGGGCAATAACCAAGGCCACTTTTGGTTTCAAAGTTTCAATAATTAAGTGAGTATTTTGTGTCTAGTAGTTACGTCACGATTCATGGCGGTGCTAGGGAATTAACATAAATCTGTATTTCATTAAAATCGTAGATGCGGATAACTAGTTAATAATAAATACATTTACGTATTCCACTGTAGGATTACTTGGGAAGCGGATTTAGGTCTCTTTGAATAATTATATGGTAAGACGGTATATATTCTTGCGTTTAATCTAGGTATTCCGGTTCTTTTGATTACCAAGGCTGCTCTAAGTCTAGTGAACACATATTTTGAAACATATACAAGTAGATTTCAATGGTTAACGAAAAAATTAAATAAATTATCTAGGTATTTAGTACGAATGTTGCTACAAAATTGGAATTCAGCCTCTAGATGAACAAATAACTTGATTTCTATTCATAATGAAATCAATATTTGATTAAATCACGAAAGGTAGGTGCTTTAATTAAGTGCGGAATTAAATTTTAACAAGAAGTTATTTTCGTTGCAGATTCGGAGAGGAGCCCTAAAAGTAATTATAACATAATACTTTATTAGAAAATATATTTCACTTTAGTCAAAAATATTATTGCAGTACCTACCTATTGATGAATTTTAGTTAATTGTATATTCTGTTTGTTCGTAAGTTGATTGCCGCTTTTGTAATTCGGTGACCATTTCAGGAATACATATTTTTGTATTTCGTATCTAGCTTATGTTTATCAACTTTTTCCTTTATGATTAAAAGAATATGATATGTTTGTTCCTGGATCTTTTAAAAGGAAGCTAGGCTTTATAATAAAAATAAGCAATTTTAACGTTTGTTAAAAGAAGTCAAATTGGTATTTTTTGTACATAACATTGAACTGGATGTTCACAAAAACATATTATTAAAAAAATATATAATGGATAAGAGTGAATAGGCTTGGATAAGAATATATTTTTCTGACTTACTTTTTTATCGACGAGTTGATTTACGAAAATAATATTTTAACGTTTAATCCGTTATGTAGATACATTTCTGTTTAGCATAACAATAGCTCCTATTAACGTCTAACTTCCCGATGAGGGAAACCCAAAAAAGAAATGGCTTTCGTCAGTAACCCACAAATGTTATTACTGAAGGCTTTCGGAAAATGCTCGTGAGAAAATGCGGATAAATAGGTAATTACTTGCGTAATAAGATGGCAACCAGGATTAATGACGGCTCTTGACCGAAGGCTGTGGCCTATTGGTTGCCGTTCCCTTCAACCGGGTTGCTGCCACTAGATTTATAACATCCAGCCTCATTACATCCGTAATTATGTTTACGGGTCGTTTTTATTCGAAGTCGTAACGTTCGGGGTATTTGATGCCGAAGTTTTGCTTGAGTGGTTTATAAGGGTTGAAATTAAAATGGCCGCTTAAGTACTCGTGGCAGCAACTCAGGGCTTACTTAATTTGGGTACTTTTGGGACCGATGTGACTTTTTTATTATTAATTTATAGAGAAGTTTCGTTTGTGGTATTCTACTCGTAGTTATAATAATATAATATTCTGGGACAACTCACACACGGTCATCTGATCCCAAACTAAGCAAAGCTTGTACTATGGTAACCAGACAACTGATAAACATACTTAAATATTTTTAAATACATACATATTATAGATAAATTACAATTAGTTTATAAAAGAGTATTTTTTGGAACTCCTCTTTATGTATAAAACCTAGTAACCCCACTTATAGACTTCCGAAACTGTGTAGACTACTTAAATCGATACTTAGGGATCCCTTAAGACACAATCAACGTCTGTAAGTAGGTACTGTATTAAATGGTTCAGTAAAAACATATCTCCCAGAGCAATATGCTTCGAGTTAATACAATATTTCGCCAACTGGCGCTCGTAGATGTAGGAGTAAATCTTAGAGGAGCTATTTAAAGTTATATTTGAAGTGAAGCTCAAAGAAGCGAGCACGTCGAGAGATTAATAATGGAGCCATAAACTCCATTACCTATTCTGTAATTAAGTTAAATGGATAAAATTTCGCCAAGCGTTGAGGCAAATAATTAATTTTTGGACTGAAACATTTTATCGCGGAAGTTTTTGAATTGTGCCCTTTTGGATTAAGGCTGTTTATCTAGGCTTTTGAGATCGAGTGCTTGTTATCTAGATGAGTTTGTAAATACTAGAGGGTTGAATTAGTTTTGTAATTGAATTTAGAAATAAACGGATCCTACCTTTAGCGTTGAAAGCGGTTGTAAAAGATATAAAAAGATTTTAAGATTAAAATAAAAGGATTTAAAGATTTTGTTACAAATAAGGATAATTATAACATTAAAATAAGGTAACTACTACCGTTCTACAGCAATAATAAATTAAATTCATAAAAAAAAAAACATATGTCAAAATAACATTCACTTTTTTTCAAGTCCGATCGTATAGTAGTAAAATACAAAAACATACCTCTTATTAAGGATGTATAATAATAAAATACCACATTTAACATTTCCCTCGATGAACACGTAAGTCGTAACCAGTCAATAACGAAGCCTTTATTACCTGAAACAAAGTAAAATAAATTTTATTATTTTTACAACTCATTTAAAATATTTCACGAAACATTTCCACGAAAAACCTATAATGAAGTCCAGAATTATTTTCTCTCCACAGACTTTATATGGTATATGCAAAGAAAAGGTAATTTTTAAGCACGTAAATTAATGTTTAAAGAGCTTTAAATTTCTCATTTAAAATTAATAGAAAACGTTAAAGTTAAAAGACCCTCGTCTGTTTTATTGCTAGTGAACTTCACTACTGTACGAATGAATGAAGTATTTTGTTGAAGAATTAAGTATAAGAAGATTTCTTTAGATGCACTCAGCAAAAACACTCTGACTACTCCAACTATACTTACTATTCTTAGAATATGTACTTCAAATAAAAATACCGTTTTCACCATTCCATGTAAACAACTAAAGCCTAAATGCAATAATCCCAATTGACATCCCGTAGTGAGCACTCTTACGTCAATAGCACTTCTATGTCTCTTTGTTTATTTTTTTTAAAATAGAGGATTAGTAAATCTGGTATTATATTTATTTTTCTATCAAATAGTTCGTTTGTTATGAACAATTTAAAAAAAACTTACGTGCCAAGTATAATAATAATATCCTGAGACAACTCACACAAGGTCATCTGATCCGAAAGTAAGCAGAGCGTTTGGTATGGTAACCAGACAACTGATAAACATACTTATATATTTCTAAATACATACATATTAAAGATAAATTACGCCCAGACAAAACAAATGATCATCATTCAATGAGTATCATTTAGTAGTGGTTTCCCTCAAGCTTCGAACCCGGTCAAGGTTTTCATATCCATATCCATTTTAATCTTTCCACCTCATTGAAAACCAAAAAGGTGCAAAGTCACCTAATCTAAGATATTGTCCTGAATCAACTATCAAGGCTATGAAAATGTATTGTTGTCCACATTTAGCCCACGGTATGTGGGCAATAGGGTCCCCCATATAACGGGACTCTATTGCCATTTGCCGTTACGATAATGATATTATTATTACGCCAGCCCATTGGGGATTTACTAACAGAATACCATTGACTGTTATATCGAAATAGGACAGCAGTCTATTTTATAGTGACCTGCATAATTATGGGGTTTCTTTTTAAATAAAAAAAATATGTTACAAAATGCAAGGTCATACTTTTTGTTGTTATCTAATTCAAAGACGGTGTTTACAAGGTAAGGCACACAAGATTAAAAAAAAAACTCAGTTTAGCTCAGACTTCGTGCTATACTAATATGATTAAAAGTTTAATTAAATTATAGATCGATCATAAAATAACAAAAATATAGTTTCAAGGGATAAGTGTGTTGTCGCCTGGCCTGTTTGTCATTTATGTCTTATGGTCGTCTAACTCAAAACATTGAATGTGCTTATGCATTGAACAATTTTAGTCTAAAGATTAACATACTCAAAAAGATAAAAGGCAATGTTTGCATAGCTCAGATGTTGATGAATGGACCGTAATGGCGATCAATGCCGCGGGCGAGATGAAACGTACCGCCCCTGTCTGCTTGTGGCGAGTTGGGTCCATTGTGTTATCAAGTTATTTTATTATTTTAGTTGGATATGTGTAACACATTTATATAAACGTATTTACATCAACATGATTTTTAAATTTTTTTTATTACTTATTGTTTTTTTAATACTTGTTAAAATATCTTTTCAGAAATCTTTATCCATGCATTTGCAATTGTTTCATTTGTTATTGGTGTGTTTGTTAATTTGATTCTAAAAACAATACAGAAAACTTACAGTTGTCGGTCAAACTAAAACGCGTATCACGCGCGCCGACCTCCGGCGAACGTAATTTTTTACTTACCTAAAACGCAAACACCGCGCCCGCGGCTTTTCGTTAAATAATTAATCTTGGAGCTTATCGCATTAGTCCCCCCACGTCCGAACTATTACAAGGTGGTATAGGTGCGTGCGAGGGTCAGTTCACAGATTTATGCGCCACTAACATGCCCAAAAATAATTGGATCGCGACCGAAAAATAAATTGCCGCGGACCCCTCCCAACCGGCCCACTAGAAATAACTCTAACAATTTGTTATTGAGGATCCCTGAATTACAACAGCGTGGCCTTCCTTGCGTTATTTAATAACATTTTTGGTTGATCGAATAAATTGTACTTTGGGAAAGTGGATAAGGAAGCTTGCGGTATCGTGGTATTCGGTAACAAATATAATACTGCAAAAGCCGTAATACGAATACATACCTACACATATACCTATCTTATGTAGTCTTAGTAATTTTCTTGAAGACAAACAACTATTAACGACGAAACATTTCTATCGTTGAACGTGTAATACATAAAATATTATGATACAACCAAATACTATCATTGAAATAATCTGATTATTGACTAATCCCAGTCCTAAATCTAGACACACGGCAGTGTGTCCGCCAAGTTCGAGCAAAAAAAAGCGACACACCGGCCGTGGGTTATATTACACGAACCATTTCGGGCCAATTTCGACCACCCTATAACTCAAAACATATTTTATCTACGCATATGAAATTTCGAGTGTCTGTTGACATCTCCTTAATTGTCTAGAATACACAATTTCATTATTCTACATATAGCAGTTCTTGAGATATTGACGTCAGAAAATCGCTATTTTTACTATACACTCACTGACTCATCAAAAACCTAGACCACTTCCAATGGTCGTACTGACTTGAAATTTGGCATGGAGATAGGTCTTAAGGTCAAAGTAAAGGGAAAAATCTGAAAACGGCCAAGTGTGAGTTAGTTTTAAAAATAGCGAAAGTGTAACTTTGTTCTACTATGAAGTCATAATGAACTAAATGGTTCTATCTTCCAATGGTCGTACCGACCTGAAATTTGGCTGGAAGGTTTGTCTTTAGGTCGAAATAAAGTAAAAATCTGAAAACGGCCAAGTGTGAGTCAGTTTTGAAAACAACGAATGTGTAATTTTGTTCTACTATAAGTAGGTATGAGGTGGGAATGAGATAAGACTTATTTAAATTTAGATACATACCAATTTAAGACAATACATGTTTGTCTTAAAGACAAGAACAATAAAATTGTTCACCACTCTGTGTGTGTCTGTTGCGGGAACCGAACCCACGATTTACGAAGTGCAAAGCAGGTCACTAGGTACACTAGGTGCGCTTAATCAGTCAAACAAAAATGAAAAGACTATTTTTTCTCGCATAGTCTAAATAATTTATAATTTTACAACTAATAAAATAATAAAGAACCTACACACCTAACAAAAATAAATGAAATCCCATCAAAAACATAAATGTGAAAGGCTGCCAAGTTCGATACTATGGGAATGCTTCGCCTATAAAAGATGTGAGATCTGAATAAGTACCAAGTTCCATAAAATACCTCAAATCATAAATAGTTATAGGAATGCACACTTGATTTCCAGCAGTTTTTAAGGTACATTTCGAATAAGTATCACGTTACATAGAAATACCTATAATTATAATAGTCAGAGAAACGCACACCGGTTTTTTTAGCAGTTTCCTGATAACATTTATTATTTTCAGTACTTTTTAATGATGTTACTTGGCAAGTTTTAATAGAAAATTATATACTTGACACATTTCAGTCCAAAGGTGTCGATTCATTGCATTGAAAAGGCGAAAAGGTGTGTGGTGTGTGAAAACTTGCCAAGTAACATCATTAAAAAGTGCTGAAAATAATAAATGTTATCAGGAAACTGCTAAAAAAACCGGTGTGCGTTTCTCTGACTATTATAATTTTAGGTATTTCTATGTAACGTGATACTTATTCAAAATGTACCTTAAAAACTGCTGGAAATCAAGTGTGCATTCCTATAACTATTTATGATTTGAGGTATTTTATGGAACTTGGTACTTATTCAGATCTCACATCTTTTATAGGCGAAGCATTCCCATAGTATCGAACTTGGCAGCCTTTCACATTTATGTTTTTGATGGGATCCTATTACCTAAATAGATAGAACTAATATAATATCCTTACTATAATACAGACTCTTCTGGGAACCACGGTCATGTATTCTCAACAGCTACCAAAATACGAGGGGCAAAGCATTTATTAGTGATGCGAAATTGCCAATAAATAATTCAGATCCACGTTTGTGTCAATGTCCTTTAGTCCATTTGTCTGTCACAGCGGATTAGAGATGAAAAGGACTAAGCTATCGACATACTCGATTACCGAGCGATTTCATTGGACGAATTCGTATTTGTAACTCAGGTATTAATTTGTCAGGCTAGCAGCGCTTGCGACTGTACTCGTGAAAAGGTTGGAATTTAGAATTTAAATGATGTTCTTTTGTTTTTCGGATAGAGAACGTCGAATGTTTTAAATTGCTTTTTAAAAAATAAATATAGTTTTGTACATGGGATTTGTAATGGCCAAATACATAGATCGAATAATAAAACATTTATATATAGGTATACTTATGCTGTTTTTTTTTTTAAACTTGATTACCTAACTGTAGCGCACACGAAACAGGGCATCAGGATTACCTTTTTGCATAAATAAACTAGAATTATAAAACCGTTTTCAATAAAAACAAAAAAATACCTTTAGATAAAGCTAAGTGGAATAAATCTTAACAATAACACAGTTTATATTGAGGCTATAATGAAGTGGTTTTAATGCATGCCTGCAATTGGTATCTCACAATCCAATTTAGCTAAAAGCTGATACCGTCCGTCAACATTTCATATGAAATTCATGTGTATTTTTATTTGAACTGACAGCCATCTCTTTTAATATTCTCAGTTATTTTATTCAAAGCGACAATATGAATGGAATGGGGGAAAGTACATTTATATTTCGTTGCCTTTGGTTGATTATTTCAGTATTTTGAATCTATGTACTTTTTCAGTTTTAATTACTTTTTCGTATCGATATTTTGTAACTGTTACTTCACAACACTATGCACGTGATCATTATTTTGGTGTGATCGCTCGAAACTGGTAAGTTATTTTTTATTTTTGGATACCTAATTCATGTTTATCATGATACTATCATAAGATTTTAAGGTTTTCGCCAATTACAGTATGTAAATAATCGGGTAATTCACATGAAAACGATTTTATGACGTCATATCGGACGATATTCGCGGCCATACCACCCAAGTCCGTAGCTTTATGGATCATACGAAGGAGGAAATTTATTACATCGTCATTCGACTAAATTCCTTCCACAATGTTGCAGACTAAAAGGAAATGAGGGTTGGCAGATGTTGCTCGATATATAAAAAATGTTGAATATTAGCTCGTAAAGATGACAGTTATTAAATCTATAGCCTTTACGTTCGCTCTAACAAATACTTATGAACGCCGAAGATTATTGATCGGGCTCGGTTGAAATTCCGTAGGATTCAGGGATCTTTAGGGATTCAAATAGTCCAGCATAACTGCAGTAGGGAAAATTGGTCTCAATGCAGCGGATCGAGCAATCACTTACAGTTGGGAGGGCGCAGTTCCTGTCTGTTGCGAATTGAATCGATTTGACAGCGGTAGGCAGTGCCATACTCACGGAGCACGTCCTCGGAATTGATACGAATACGTTTAGATCCAATTTGACGACCCGATTGCTGCTGTAATATGCTTAGCTTTCTCCGATGACTTCGGTTATGATTTCTAAGTAGTAGAAACAGTGTGTGTGACGTGTAAATAAGCAAGACCGTTTCTTGAATATCTAAAAAATCTTTATGTGAACAAATCATATCAGATTGAATATGTACCAGTTTAAAAAGTTTTTTTCTGAAATTATAAGTTTAGAGTAAATATATTGTTTTTCAAGGACAGATTTCTTATGATAGAGCCAAGATAGAGTATACTGAAGCAGTTTACTGTAAGCCTATGGATGTTTCAGTAACGGCCACGAATGAAGGGCGGGTGTTAAAATTAAGTTGGACAGATATGCGACATGGTGACAAGGGTCGACTGGGGCAAGGGACACTGTCTCCCGCTCCCCAACTCTAAAGCCTTAGCGAATATATATTACGGAACATGTTTACATGTAGATATATCACTTTATCTCAACACGATGAAATTATTAAAGCGGATAAAAATAAAATGTGGAGTAAAAAGCCGCAAAATTTTGCGCCAGCAATATTTCATGCAAGATAAGACTGGAAAAAAACTACACCTAATTTTCTTAAGACGACACCAGACAACATTATTCAAAACTTTCTATTATTTAAAGGATTTATTCAGTGTTTCTCAGCTCGTTATTCTTTAAAACCTATTTAGGTCTAGAAACTCAAACCCCGAAGGTATTATACGGACTGAAAAGACAAATAATAATTTGTAGCTAGTCTTGGAGAAGCAATCCCGGAGTACATTCGTGCTCATCAATAATGAAAATATTTTCTTCGAATGTGAGGATATTGACTCTGATTGCGAACTTCTGAAGATATTTCACGAACCGTCTACGTACCTACTAATATACAACCAAATAGGATTTACGCTCATCAATTTACAATCCTCATACACGACCCACATACATCAAATGTATGATTTCGTTCGTAACACTTCGACAAAATATATAGAATGTAAATCAAGATAAGAAAATATTTAACGACAAGGGTGTTTGAGGGTAGGAATCTGATTTGCCGCGTCGCAAAACCGTGAAGCAAGTTTTAAATGGATAAGTACAGTACCGAGTAACGTGTACACTTAAAAGGGTTTTTACAAAGAAAAGGTAAAAGAAACAACAAAAGTTTGCGGCTTATTCCGCTAAATTCAAGGAGGGTTTAGGTTCAGCCCACCCTTGTTATTGCAGAGCTACATAAGCGCGAGTGTATCTGCGACGAGCTCCGACTTCAAAGAGATTCTTCAAATCAACCGTACGCCTGTCGTGTTTATCGAATAATAAAAAGGTAAGGAAATCCATTAGGCTCCAAACTAATAAAAACTTTACGTGACGGGAGCTTTATAAGCCGCGCACTATTATGTGAACTAACACGTTTGATTTTATGAGCTGAGCCCATAATAGCTATCGCCACGACAAAATGAAGTGGTTCGATATTTTAAAGCCCGCTTTACGGCAGCCACTGTTAGCGTTTATTGTTTTTTACACGACAACATTGTATTGTGAGACGGATTTCTTTCTAGAGTTCCTGAGAAGCAAAGGAAAGCGGTAACGGCAGGATTACTGACGATAAACTACGCTACATTACACGCGCGTAAAGGGCAAAAGTCACACGATTCAGATGAGAAATGGGTAATATGCCATACCGCACTTTAGGTACGTATGTTACGGCGGCGGGAACTTTGCCTCGACAACACATTCTACCTATTATTTATTTGTTTATTTTGTTGTTTGTTTCGACACGAGCAGCATGAAAAATAACATCACTTGAATGTTATTAACTGTTACAATGCTTATTTTAGGTATGCGTACTAACTACTAATCAACAAAATAAATAGTGTTACCCATTTTAGTAAGTATTATACACATCGTGTGATTGACTAGGAGATGGATTTACATGTCAGACACAAGTTAACCCTTGTTGTGCATTTGAAGGTTTGTTGGCCACGGAGAAAATTAACTGCCTAAAAGGTTTCCCTTTTTTAAACATTTATTCATGAAGGCTATTTATTAAAGCAACAGCAGTTACATGTTAAGCAGTAGATAGGGGGAGAGGCCATGTGGCGGACAGTAAATATATCAGCCTGACAAGAACATCCATCTTGAGGATGGAGAACGCCCAACCTTTAAACGATTTACGAGGGGCAATGGGCGCCGCTGGTAAACACCAATGGATCGAGTTCAGATCCATAAATAACGCCATTCCTCTAATCGTTGCTGCGCTCTACTCTCCTTACACTTGCATAATATTCACGCGCTCCGTGAATAAATGCAACATGGTGAAGCATACATGGTGAGGAAATGCAAATCGGTGCCCGTACCGGTTTGAAAATGTAAATTGAATGGTCAAACACAGCAAAGATTCATGAATTAAGCATCCCCTTAAAATTCCACATTTAAGAGGGTACATAAACAGGATCGACTGATGTTCTAATTTAATTTACAATCTGACGAGCCGACCTTTGTTGTCAGGCTCAAGTGACGAACGGATAATGACGTTCGGGCCGCATTCATGAGTTCCCAATGTATATCCTTTGTTTAAACATTGTAAATTAGACGTTATTAATGACGCCACACAGAAAGGTTTCCAGTGTCGTTTAATTTGGGTAATAAATTGCCGAGCGCAATTGTTTCAACCGCAGCACATTCAAAGAAATCGACAATATGTGGGCGAAACGCTGTCGCTCGTCTCAAAGCTGTTTTATTAACTATTCCCATTTCATTTGTATGTAAATTTGGGACGTTGTTATTTTTCAATCTGGTATTGGAGATTGGATAAGGCAAAAGAGCGGTCATTGTTATTCGAATGAAATATGAGTGAAGTCGCTAGTCGGAGGGTATTGTTTGATGGCACAAAGCGGATGGCGCACCATCTACTAGCGGCGAACTTCTTCCGAGATACAAAATTTAATTTCTATGATTTCGAGCTCATTTCTTTCTTGAGCGAGCGTCTTTGTCGTCGATGCCCTTTATGTGCTTCAAGTTGGAATCCAGTCAATGGAGACTCGATATTGTGCAGCGTTTGTGCGAAATGACGGCCACATTTGTACTGTTTTTCACCAGTTGCAACTTCGCAAGAGAATTTGTTGAGGTAAAATGTGCAACAACATTTATTTCTTCGTATCCGTCGGTATAAATTGTTTTTAGCCTGTTGGTTGGATACTTATATCTTGATTTTTTCAATTTTATCATCTAATTAATAGTTGGCAGGGAACCAGTAACTAAAAGGGTTAGTCTCTTCCATTGTCCATTTTGATGGTAAGGAATACACTAATTAAGCTGCCAAGAGGGTTTGATCAGAACGTACATTTTAATCTCATTTGCAATCAATATCTATTTTGCCGAGGGTTCGGGATGACATTGACGTGCCCAATCGAGGCTCCATTCTGTCGATAAAGGCAAATCTTCGGGAGCTAATATTTTTGAAAGGCTTCCAAAGTGAACAATAGCCTTTTGGACGATTGAATGTTGGGTATTCCAATATCCTTTCAGAATTGCAAGGTTTCTGATTTTATGTGGCTATTAAAAGAGTTTTACGTTTTTCTTACCTGGGCGATTTTATTTACGAGGTTGTGAAATGTGGTTCGTTTCAAATGGAAAAATGTAACTCATTTGGTATGACTGATTGTTGAAGGGTTTAGGTGTGTTTGCTTACCTTACCTGTTTAAACCAGTTCGGTATAAATGTTTTTCGGTATGTATGTTAGTTCTACAAATAAGTAACAAATCATTGAAGGATAACTTTCCTGTGATATTTGTTGTAGAAGTCGCTTCGTTTTCATAGCGTTTATGTTTGAGAGCTCATGCTTTTAATGAGACTCGGAAGTTTCATAACTTTGTGACATGTTCTATTGACTTCAAAAACGAGACGGCATTTAATTTGGATGTGCTGTAACTTATTAATCTCGTTTACATAATGTTTTTTTAAGACTAATTTCAACATTAATTGTCAAACTACATTAGTTCTATGACACAAAAGTTTTTTTTTTAAACATAAACTAGCAATTTAGGCTATACTAATGTACCTTATACAACAAGAACACTTTATAACCCTAATATTTAAGGTTACAGGACATTTTTCATTAGCAAAAACAGTAGTAAAGAGATTTAAATAAAATACTTTAACACCATAACAAAGTTTGAGGATACCTGTAAAATGTTGGAATGAAATTTGAGTCTTTATACTAAAAATAGGCTTCCCATCCACAGCTAACTAGTTAAGAGGATTATTGCTGGTAGGTTGGCAACACCGAATTGTTGTGTGTACCAATATATCGGATTTTCGTGGTACAATGATTTTTGTTATAAGAGAGATGTACATGTCTTAAATGGAAAACACAGCCCATGTGAATGATGAGATGAGATCTATTTTTATATAACTATAATAATAAGAATAAGAAGTAGATACTTATCGAAAAATAGCATTGAAACCCCAAAGTTAAAAAAGTAATTAGGTTTTGTTTAAACTAAGACTCAGAACTACCGTTACTACTTACAGTACCTGATCTTATATATTATCATCATAAGGTCTACTAAAATTCTAAAATATGCAGTTAAAATACATACCCAACCAAACAACCATGTAACCAATATCAAATGCACAAAAGTAGGTATAACAACAAAATAATGACATATTTCAGGCAATAAATACGCGAGTCGCTAACGAGGTTGACTGTAGGTAATACAGTAAACAGCGCACTGCTATTTCCTATAGAAACAATTCTATTTACTTGAAAGACGGAGCGCCTTGAGTGCCAGCGCGCAAATGCAGCGAATCGAATTTAAGTTGACATAGGATTCGGTGCATAAAATTTATTGCATAGATGGCAATGTTAAATCAACATTTACGCGGTCAGAATACGGATTTCAGTTAAACGAAGTTATAGAAAGTTACTGTAAATGTTATACATTTTTCTTGTTAGATTGACGGGTTTCAAGTAAATCATAAGATTTGAAGGAAACGTGACGAATGTTTTATGTTTAGGAACATTAAGCTGGTGAGCAATGCTCGTGCTTTCTCTACATGTGAAGAGGCCTATGCTCAGCAGCGCGACATTTATCGTCTATTATTATTACAAGAAAGAGATAATAATTATGTTATAATGTACAATGATAAATATGGGAATAGTCTAGATGTTTGATAAAGTCATCCATAGCTTGTTCTCCTGATGTATTTGTCACAAAAATAAGTTTAGCTCATACAGACAAGTATTTATAGATAAAAATTGAAATGTTAGTGTCTACGTTATAGATATAGGTCGTAAGTTTTCAGGCGCCTAAAAGGCCTGAGTTGGGTACCATGAAATCGTGGTGACAGATTTCAATTTGTAACAAAATCTACTTCTTGATGCGTGATGTCACTGAATTTTGGGAGCTGTTTGTTATTACTCGGTAAAGTTATCGTAAAAGTAGTATATCATAGGTATATCTGAGATAGTTTTATTCATAAATGTAACAGCGAGTCTATTACATTTATGAATAAAACTATCTCAGATATATTGTGAATGCAACATGTACTCAGTGGTTCAAATATTTTACAGGGATTATGCTTGCGAGAGGACTGAGTTAGTTAAAAGTTTGTGTAACTCTATCTGATATTATATTGTAACTAATTAATTTGTATTTCTGATCTGAAATACGTAGTATGAGATTAGTGTCTTCCGTTCAAATAGGTTTTGATCAATGTTTAACATTTGCCTCAAAGTCCAAAATCATGAGATACTATTAGGTATATCTAAGTATTTTTACATGGTAGAAATATATGAGATATTTCTATAATATAGAAGTATATTATACTCTATTGATATATTGAACCCGTTGTTCAGCTATTTCCAACTTTTTAAATTGATGTCAGTCTCCGACTCGTACCTCAAATAAGATTATATAAATTTTATTTTCTTCAAATTGAATTTTACTATGGACTAGAATATTCTCGAATGTCGAATTCTCAATATAAGTTACCTAGATACCAACTATTGTTCTCTTTTCTATTTGTTAGAAATAATGAGAATACAACAACCTAAATTCTATTTATAACAACTTTTAAGGATATCGTATCCGAAGGCCATCTAAAAAGGGTGCAAATAAGAGTAGTTATAAGTTAAAGATATATACTTGTAGGCGCTTCGCTATTTCTAGTGTTAAGAAACGTGAAAAGGAACTGCTGAAACATGACAAGCGGGTTGACGTTTCTTGACACTGACGCAACTCCGGGCTCTTTTGCTCGCGGCCGTCGGATGAAGAGGAATCTGGTGGCTCCGCATTGAAGCAAAACGTGTTCGGTGGAGTGTCGTTGTTCTTAATTCTCCTCGCCCGCCTACCCACGATAGCTCGGCAATCGCAATGAACGATGATGATAACCAAGTTTCTACATCAGAAGTGGGATAAAGAGGGCTTGTTTTATAGGAGAATAGCCGTACGAGATCTTTCGCGCCGCACGTCTGGTAGCTGATTGAGTCCGATCCAGATGGCGAGGCATTGCAACTGACGTGGCCCTAAATAAAAGAAGTATTGCTTGCGAAGTTTGCTAAACCTATGTTGCCACAAGATTACGTCGATGACATTCTACGCTTTCAAGTTGGTGTTAAAGACACCGCGAGTGAGGCGGCCATGCGCTTTTGGAACATCATCGAACGCATTCCGCGGATGGAAATGCCTGAAGATGTTACGACGGGATTCGCCGTGAGCTCATCGTCATTCATCAAGGAGCAACTTGACTACATCATCCGGTGATCCAGTTTCTTTTGTTTTAAGTAGTTGAGAGTAGTGTGGTTGAAAAATGGGGCTGGCCTTAACTGGGTCGATGCCTCTGATCAGATCACGTTTTCCCATGGGGTTTGTAGCGTAGTTGATCGCTTGGGCTGGCCTGAATCGGGTCGACGCCCACGGTCAAACTGCGAGTTCTTCGGTGTGAGCTGGGTGGCTATAGATTGGTATGGAAACGGCCTATGTGGGTCGACGTTCCAACCGGTTGATTGCAACAGCTGTGTGTGACTGGTGGAAGGGACGCTGACAGGTAGTCCGGTCTATCGCACCATGCGAGTTGGTGGGTAGTCGAAGGGACGCCTGGTCAGTAGTCCGCCCAGTGTGTTTCATTCTGATGTGAGGGGTAAAGACTGGTGGAAGGGACGCTGACAGGTAGTCCGGTCTATCGCACCATGCGAGTTGGTGGGTAGTCGAAGGGACGCCTGGTCAGTAGTCCGCCCAGTGTGTTTCATTCTGATGTGAGGGGTAAAGACTGGTGGAAGGGACGCTGACAGGTAGTCCGGTCTATCGCACCATGCGAGTTGGTGGGTAGTCGAAGGGACGCCTGGTCAGTAGTCCGCCCAGTGTGTTTCATTCAGATGTGAGGGGTAAAGATAGAAATCCATGGTGTCATAAATGGGTAGCTAGTCAGGGATGGACGAGCATGCCCAGACGGGTACTACAGACTTGTATTTGGTCTTTGCAGATAACTCGAAGCGAGAGCAGTCGCACGAGGACGTGCGAATGTCAGTCCGGCCGTGTAGGCGCTTCGCTATTTCTAGTGTTAAGAAACGTGAAAAGGAACTGCTGAAACATGACAAGCGGGTTGACGTTTCTTGACACTGACGCAACTCCGGGCTCTTTTGCTCGCGGCCGTCGGATGAAGAGGAATCTGGTGGCTCCGCATTGAAGCAAAACGTGTTCGGTGGAGTGTCGTTGTTCTTAATTCTCCTCGCCCGCCTACCCACGATAGCTCGGCAATCGCAATGAACGATGATGATAACCAAGTTTCTACATACTTATATAAATTTTCAGCGTCGTAATCATAATTACTAATTAAAAAAACATGCTTGACATACTTTCATTAGCTTACGAAGTCATATACTCATAAGTTACAGGAAAGAAAACATTAAAAAGAAAGATATGAAAATGAAATTGAAACGGACAACACAGGAAGGAGTTATAAGCTTTCAAAGACTCTCAAGTTGCCCTTCCGTCCTTTCTCCGCGAAAGGAGGATTTTCACGAATTTTATATGCCTTTTTGTATTGTCAGTGTCTAATCAGAAAAATTGAGATGACTGTTACTCGGGCATTTTATTGTCCTCTTATTAATGTTTGCAGCGGTAAGGATTTATTCATCTTTGAATTAAATAACAAGAAGAAAATGTATTATTTACAACTTCCTGTTTTCTTTTTTTGTGATGTCTTTGTCTATTACAATATTATTATCCAAGCTATTTTTGTAACTACAATTTTTGAATACTTATACTAAAAGTTAATTAGTGGTAAATTTTTGTGAGGAACAGATCTTCTTTTTGAAACAATGTCATTTTTTTTTCTTTCTACATACATTCAGTGGAATCTAGAACTATTTAGCACATAGTGATAGACGCTTTAATAATATGAGGTTAATGTAGTATAAAGCATTAATATTAATATGGCAATTATGTCGTAATAAACCTCTATTATGTATCTCTTTAGTGCCTACTGACTCACTAGCGAGTCGTAGATGTTATAACGTACCAAAACTCTTCATACCCCTATAGAGTATAAACGCAATTTCAATTTTACTTAATGAATTAAAAGTTTAAAAATACTTATATTACTACAGCGGTAAATCGCAGCGCCTTCCCGCATGGTCCCCGGCATAGGGGAAGGGAAAAGGAAGAAGGACTCTGCCTTCCCCAGGGCAAAGTAAGTCCATGAGGATTACTCCGAGTCAAAAAAACTGCCTAATTACACTAAAAGTCTACTAATGTCATTAACTGATAGTGAACTATTAATCTCTAGGCTTTGGAAATAAACTAAAAAAAACACATTAAGTTCTTTTCCTAAACCACAGGTTAAATAACTCAGGAATTGTGTTTTCCGAACAAAAACCAGCGCGATGTATCACCTGTTATCTCCTGAGCTTTGCGTTGGACTCAATTGTGATAAATGGATGAGTGGCCGTAAGCGATGAGTTCGTAATCTACGAGTATACTACATTAATATTAACTTCGAACTTAAACAAGGTTAATGTTGTATCGGTTTTGGTAATCGCGGTAACACTATATATTATGTAAATGATCGGTAATAATTTAGGTTTGTAATTGAATACCTATTTAAATCGTAACCTCCCGAAGTTTGATTATACCTTACAGTATGAATTTAGCTTTTGCGGATTTTTTTTGAATAAGGCGTCAATGCACTAATACTCTCCAAAAATTGACTTACGCAAATACCATCTAATAATAATATACACGACTAATTAATTACTTTAACACGTTTAAATAGTTTTCATAGTTGATTGCCCACTAGATAACGATGTAACGTTAATATATTTTCTGTTTGATTCCGCGTAGTAACAAGCCCTTGGTTTTCTGCTCCGGGTCGAGTGTGTCAACAAGGAAGTAATATTTGTATGGCCTACAGATATTTGCTCACAGTCTGGCTTAATATAAATAAAGCTGGGAGAGAAAAGACTGGCGAACATAAGTTTTGAAGTATATAATGTTTAGTTGGAGTTAATGAATGATTTCTATGTTTGACAAAGTATTCTTGATCATTCATTTAATGTATTCCATAGAATAAATACAAAACCCTTTAATTTCATTGTGTTGGATTGCAATTTACAATTGCTTACTTGTCTTAATTTTTGAGAAAGAATTTGCAACGGATAATTAATTTCCGTAAAAGTGCTGCTTTTAATCTATACTTATAATAAATCTGTAGAAAGGTCAATTCTGTACATTAAATATATTTTCAAAATAACTATCAGGGGGTGATTAGTGATCGATACTGATGCCAAAAATGCAATCAGTAAAATTTTTGTCTGTCTGTCTGTCCGTATGTTCCTTATAGAAACAAAAACTACTCGACGGATTTTAACGAAACTTGGTACAATTATTCTTCATACTAATTGTTAGGGCAGGTTATAGTATACTTTTCATCACGCTACAATCAATAGGAGCAGAGCAGTGAAGGGAAATGTTGGGAAAACGGGAGAAGATACTCAATTTTTTAAGCTTCCGTCGCGTGTGCAGCCTTAATGGTTAAAGACTCATTGATAAGCTTCGTCATCCACGCGAACGAAGTTGCAGGCACAGCTAGTATAAAATAATCAAATTTAATCATAAATAATGCATGTAACAACTTACTACAAACATACAATACGTATGCGCATAAAATTATATATGTCACATAAAATGGGTTAAACGAGTTGCAATGTGTGCCAAAAACAAGTTGCAACTGCAACCACTTTCGTAGAAAATATAGGGGGATGAAAAGTTCGTAAAATTGTACGCTAGTGACAATTTGCTAGCTTCGCTACGTCATCAAGAATGCAGACGTATGACATTCGGAAAACGAGCTCTCGACGAGTGTATCTACGAAATGATGAATTTAAAAATATGAAGCTTGTATTTCACAAATTATCTGTACGTATACCTACGTGAAAGAGAGGAGATACTTGAACCAGAATATAGTTAGTTTTTTTATGATTTTGTTTCGTTCTCGGGACGTGTATACTGTTTCATTTTTTTTATGTTATTGCAATATTTTGTCTGGTCAAAGCATTCTGGCTATTTTCCAATAGGTGAAGAGCATTCACAATGCTTGGCCAAAATAATTATTTTAACAGTTATTATCGTATTATTCCAAAATGACCGGTCCTCTTCAAAAATTTGCTTATCTTCTGGACAAACAAAAAATACTACAAATAAAATCGACAGATGTTGGCACTAAAATCCAGAATTCCCTGTCATTTTCGTTTCAATTTAATGCCAAGCAACATTCCACAAAAAGGGTAGTTCCATTACTTTGCACCTACAGCACGCCTTTCGTACCTACAAGTGAATTATCATTCCTCATTAAGTCTGCCAGCTTTATTACTACGGAGCACTTAAAAGCTACAACCGAATTCACAGATAAACTAAACGCTATGTCGCAAACTAAGTGTACTCATTTAATTTGCGAAAAGGCAAAAGGGTGGATTGAGAGTCCCTAAATGTTTTCCACGTCCCCTATTTACAAGTTACCATTTACCGGAGCCTTACATTCTCCGCTATTCGTATTCAATTTACCGTCAAAATGGACGTTAGGCCTCATTGGTATCGTATTTCTAGTTATATCTTTACAAATAACAATACAATCAGATTTTTTTCAAGGTTTCCAGACGTCTATTACTATTCAATCAAGTAGAAAAAAGTGTTTATAATAATAAATGTTATATTGATTTCTGGAACTAGTACGTCGAAGTTCGGTAGACGGTAATGTGGTAATATAAATCCATATTTCAGGGTTCTGAAGTCAATTCAAGTTCGAACTAATTCCGACATATTATAATTACCGTGGTATAAATGAAAATACACGTTTACCTTCTTTATTTGGTTGGTCGAAAAATCTGCCAATTCATCAAAATCTACGAGTAAGTCATTTTTTAATATCCTATCTAGCTAGCTACCATAGTTTTGTTTTATATGAAGTCATTGTCTCTACATTGATATCCACTCATTACCATGGTTTCGGTAATGATTACTGCGGTGAATGTTTTATTTCCTCGAGTCCGTTCGCTGATAACAAGGGCCTAGCCCGATACCATCAACTTGAAGTCACGCAATACGTAAGGTAGCCACCGTTCTTTATTCATTGGGAACGTCTGAAAATCTAAGCTCTCCCACAAACAAGCTTCATACATATTAATGTTTTATCTACATTGCCTAACACGTGGGGGAGTAATACCTGCTTTAATGTGTTTGAGGGAATTTCGCTTTACCTGTCCAAATTGTGACATTCTCATGTACGAACCCTGTGGAAATATAATTCTTTTAGTAATTTTACTTTAATGGGTGAACGTCGGGTCGATAAGCCGGCGCTCTGTAATTATTCTGGTTGTTAACGCTGTTATACTTTTTTTAACCTTCTGAATTACGATACAATGACTTTTGTTGAGGTCTTAATAGACAGTGTTTAAAACCTTTAACTTGTCGGACTTTATTTTGCAGAATTTATTATATTTTTAAGGTTCTTGTGTTTCTCTAATATGTTAACTGTAATAGGTAACCTTAGAAAAATGTTAACAAAAAGAAAGGCGTTGTTTTAATTACTTTATCATTCAATACAAAGTCCACTACATTTAAAATTAATAACTTGTAACAGCGACGTAATAAATAATGTATATTTTCATCACTACTCTTCGGAATTGAATAAACGTTTTGGTATTGTTTTCAAATCTTTTCAAAGTTTTTGTATCAGAGATGTTTTGATATTTTTTATTTCCATTGTGCAGCCGGTCCTATTGTGTTTAAGCTTGAAAGCAGTCCGCATTGAGAGGTTATGATTAATATTTTGAGATGAGACGAAGTGACAAATAATCTGTAAAAAATGTGAACGCAAAGATATTTTAGCATTGAGAATGGCAGTCAGATAACAAAAACATGCTCCGCACTAAAATAAATAAGGACTAAAGTTCTATAACTGGGTAGTACTAATAGCAACATACTCGAATTTTTCAAGGATACTTAAAAACATCTCAAAATTCTCCATTTCTGTGTATCTCCGGTTCACTGAAATTTGAGCACGCGCGTAAAGCCCCAAAAATATTCAGTCGGATGTCTCGACTTACATAAACACACAAAGGAGATATTCCGCTAGTCATCTACATTAAGCATTCAAGTAATTTCGTTGTGCTTTTATTTTCGTCTTCAAAATAGATTCGATGACAAACTCTACCTTTGTAGGTGTCGACGTGATACTTTTCTTTGAAAGTCTATCATTGAAGATAAATAAGTAATGAGCGTTTGCGAGGAACGTGTCATTTTAGAGGCAACGTTTTAGGTACTTCAAAGTAAATTGAGGTTATCATGTTGCCTTGATACGAGCTCCTGGGTGAATTGCGCCGTTCAATCGAGTAGGTACCCTATGTCTTAAGAAGGACGTTAAGCTAACGGCCGGCGATAAGACGCTTGATATTCTTACAAAAGATTCAGAATAAGAATATAGGTATATTCTGTGGTGCAAGAAAATTGTATCTGCAAATTGCAATTCCTGCGGTTGATGTACGGACGTGCTTGCTTGACATTTCTCACATGACAGAAAGGGAAATTTGGTTGTAGAGAGTCACTTCGTGTAAATATTGCCTTACCGCAGGTTTCTGGCAACCGACCCTAACATTGTTGGGACTAGCCGTTCGTTGTTGGCATAGCATGTTATGAGTATATACTTTCATATCAATATTCGATGTCTCAAAGTTTCTATATGGAAACACACAAAAGAAAACGGCAAATTTTGACGACATGGGTAAAAATAATAATTGTTTTTTCGTTACCTATACTAAAACCGCTTTACATACAACGTAAATAATTCCCATATATTTAAAAACCTCCTTAAACAAGACTGCAATACGAGAAGATTCTTACTCGACATTTTTAGACCTACATATCGGAATCTGGAGCACTAAGAAAGAGTCCACACTCGGGACATATCTACAGTGTGTAGACAATGTGTGCGACAATCAGGCCTTAGTGAGCAAACATCGCAGGCGCGGCGCCAACGCAAACATCGCCCTACCCGGGTCACCCGGGTCAATTAACCGGCACGCCAGCTCGTTGCACCCAGCTGGGCCTGTGGGGCTTTGAGACGTCCAGTGGGTGCAATTGTAACACCCTCTAAGTGCCTTTAAATTTATATACGTGTATTTTCTTCCGGATCTGATAAGGACTTTGTTTTGTTATTGGTTGCACATAAATTTAAACATGACAGTTTCGAAATGTGTTGGATAAAGTTGTTGTTTGAGTGTGAATATTAAGTCACTTTAACAAATATAAAGTGCTCAGTAGTGTATTGACTTATTTTACGCTTTGTAAGTATATTTAAAGTGCATGCTAATATACTCCAAAAACTTTGAAATACGTAACAATCATCTAACCTATTTTTAATTAAAGTAGCAGGTAGGTAAGTCGTAGTTTATTATAAAGCTCATAGTCGTTACAACTTGGTTAATTAAAGTAAAAGGAGCCGAAAAGCCTTTCAGAAAACTCACTAAATATGATGTAAAATGTAATTAGACTTCTACCTATCTCTACAACGTCGAAATTCCTTAATAAAAGATTTTTTACGGCGCCATAAACCTTACCTATGTTAATATATAGGCTTTGAAGTTTCCGCTGTTCAACATTATTACACAAAGAGAAAAGGTAGGCCGCGTGCACACGGACTGCTTGAAGTGGTTCGACTGTTTCGAGTGGTCGACGAAACAAAAAGCAAGCGGGCGGGAGGCGCTCGAGACGCGCGAGAGCGGTCGACAGCTCGCGCAGTTCTTGAGCGTTGATCACCAGACTGACTAACTGTCCGAGCAGTTCGTGTACGTCGGCCTTACAGACAATTTACAAAGTCGCATTTCTTAGCGGTTTTTATATTGTTAAGTTAAATGGAACCAAAGTAGTTTGAAACTAGGAGGTCGTATCTCGGCGCCTAATGGAATTAAATCTGGGTAGTGTTTAGCAACCAAAACTTTATTATTTGGGAAGGTAGGTAATTGCGTATATACTACCAACTTATTCTATTAGGTTTATATTTGCATATTTATTAGGCTGTAAAACTACGCTAAAACTTTTAAATTATTATACGTGTACACCGAAAAAGCAAGATTATAGCGGAAATTAAGGTATGTGTAGCGAAATAGATTTTTTGAACAGCCATTTTTACTTTAAATAATTAAGTATATTAATATACTTAAGTACAAAAATATTTTTGCTATAACATTAATGACCATTATTTTAAATAAAAATTATTGTTTTAAGCATAAATTCAAAGTTGAATAGACTTTGAATTTATGCTTAAAACAATAATTTTTGCTTATCTTGCTTTACTTATGTCATTATTATAAGCCACAACTGAAACCAGGGGCCAAAAATAGTGATGTTGACATTTCTCGAATCAGTCGCGGACGCATTTGAAGCAAAAAGAGTTTGTTTGCCGACTCAGCGCGGGGTTTAAGTAATTTCCTCTCACGACTGAGGACTCGTTTCCGTCACTTTACTACGTTTTGTTGGCCAAGTGTTATTTTAGTGATTTACCGAAAACTTCAGCTGAATTGTCCTTTATTGGAAATATCAATAATACACACACCGTATACCGTGTTTTGTGTTCATCCGACGATTTTTGGTTTCCTGTTAAATTATACGGGGAATCTAACATGAGGAAATGTGTGTAGAAAGGAGAGGTAAAATGTATTGTTTGGTTTATTCTGGTAAATGTTTTATGAAACATATCACTCACTCATATATGTAGGACTGTAGGTACCTACTAATAACTAGGTAGGATTTGTAACCCTAATATTACAGAGCCCTAATGTAAGTCAACCGTTTCTTAACATAATTATCTAGCAAACCTTTTAATTAGACTGAAACAAACAAATTATTAAATTATCTAAGTATAACGTTATCGTCACATAGTCTCGCCATCCATATTTATACTCTCAAGCACACCACTTGACCTCTAAAGGACAATGGGGCCGGAGAGTTCTGTAACTAATAATAGTCAATTATTATTAACTGGTGTTAACTACGTCCCTTATAAATTCGATTACAGCAGAATATACGACAACTCAGATTTGCCGTGAACATTGTAGGTTGTATAAATATTTGTCTCTTGCGAAATTCGTAACAGGAAACTAAACGTTTGGCGAATGTGCCAAATAGGTCAATGCAGTTAATAAGTTTTATTTAAGCATTTCATTTAACATTTATAATCTAGATTTTTAGCACGACATTTTATTTTTATTTATTAACATTCAACTTTTTAAAAATATCGTTTATGTTTTGCATGGAAGCAGAATCAGCAATTACTTTTAAAAATGGAATGATCTTTTTGAAATTAATCAGTATGTTTGTATAGATTCGTTGCGTTGCACCCTACTAATATGTTGTCAATTAGAATAGTATGCTATCTAGGTATGTTTTTTTTTGTATATTTATGTAGATGTATTTTGTGTATAATTTGTGATTTAGATTAATAATAATGCTTTCTGCTTTATTAAATAACTCAGCATCTTAAACAGAGTTCAAAACTTCTTGCAATTTACTCGAACTATATCAAACGAGTTATTATTTCCAAATCTGATTAACAATAGATCCAATCAATAGGGTTCTAGTACAAACTTCTACCTCGTGTATAGTTGTGAAGATTCAACATTTAATTAAGTCAGAGGTAGATTTAACAACTGAGACACCGCAATAACCCCCTTCCCTTTGTATTGCCACGTGCGAGGAAATTCAAGGAGGTTATTACGCTGTCCGTCTGTTGTTTAATTTCTATTTCACATTATTTGAGTGAAATAAAAGTTTAGGATATTAAAGTAATATATATATACTAATACTAGTCTTGTCTAGTATGTAGCGGTTTTATATCCGACAAAGCTACTTTTTAGGTGGTCAATGGAGCTTATTGGTTTGTAAATAATTAATTAATGTTATTCCAATAACAGTAAATCAAAAAATATGTTTTATTGAATCAACACATCTATTTATAGTATTTATGTGTTCATGTTCGTATTTACTTAGTCTTTTAAAAAATACGAGTTGACAAAACAGAAAACATATACCCACATGCTTGTAAGATGTAAGAGTCCAACCTCACATTACTAAGCATTTAAACTTCAGTATATTTCATTCTTAAGACGTCGAGAAAATATAGGGTTGGTTAGGTAACACGACGTCGTAAGTACACCCCTACTTCCACGTGGGCGGCGCCAAGGGTCAAAGCTAGTTACGAAATAACAACATCAAGACGTGTATTATGTATGAGAATTTTCCTCCTTACTTTTATTATATTCGTATCGCACACAATATAAGCACAACGGTTTCCAATCGATTGTTCCGTGATGAAACAAAATATCCACGAAAGGACCAAATAAGGAGGGTGTGTAATTACCAACAATTTATATGGAAAACAGCAATCGACTTAACTGGCGAGCATTTTTCCGTCGTAATGCCATACTTAGGAATAATGAATAAAGGGCACGAGCTCAACACTAACCTTAATGAAGGTGAGAGGGCTCTCTCGAAGGAGTTACGTAATGGCGACGATGATAGCGATATAAAATCTAATAGGGACCTCTAACAGTAGTACGTTTCGCTCCGGCCCGCGGTAGAATTAGTGAGGTACGGCTGGCGAGCGGCGTATTTCATATGTGGCCCAGCGCGCCGAAGGGTCGCGTCATAACACCCGAACCCTGTATAATGTACATTAAATTGTCCCGACATCTCAAGTTACTGAGTTGTGTCAAGTAAATTGTAAATTATTAAAGCCGAAACAAAAGCTGGGGCACACATACACAATATGTAAGTACTAAGCCACGCAGTGAGTAGAAAAAATATTTGCTTGAAACTAAAATATAAATTTGTCAGTCGAAATTTATTTAGACGTGTTTTGATGCGTCGAATACTCGTCGCGGTTACGTTTATTACGAACGCAGTTAACGAATGTGGAAATATCTCGTCAAAGCAGTCTGTAGTCTGCGGCTGTCGCTTCGCAGTTTGCAGAAATAAAATTAAAATAATCTCGCGCGTTTTGCTGTTGGCAGCGCTGTTAGCAAAGTTTAATGAAAAACAAGTACATCTAACGTCTCAGTGTGCATGCTGCAGAATTCCTCTTAAATAATTATGCGACTATCTGTAGGAAATTGTTTCGTAAATATATAAAAACTAGAATATTCATTTTGTCTCGTACTCCGCAGCTTAATCGACGTCAAATCCCCAGTTTAGGTTAACGGCACATTAACTGTCACTGTGTTGTCGTAACATGTAATAGAATATCCGAAAATGTTTATTAATCCATGTGATTAACACATAATGGCGTATATTCGCTCGCGCCCTGTAATAAGCGATCATTGACCTTCCCGCGCCGTTCGAACTAACCACGACCGCAAAATCCAGCGGATGTTATTCAAAACAAACAATCTGCCTGATTTGCATGAGTAAAACAAGCTCTATGTAGACGACAGACGACGCAGCGGTCACGATATTATGCTGTGCTAGTAAAATTGTCGCAATAAATTTTCCTTGTCGCTGATAGAAAAAGTTTTTCTAGCATAGATGGGGACGCTCTCTTGCCAAGTCCCCCGTCCTTGTTTTACTACGCCTCCGGTACGCATTACTTATAGCGAGTTGGCTTCGATTACAGAACTGCGTTGGAATGGGATTAACGAAACATAATACTCATCCTTCGGCACTCCACAAAACGTTTAAATTCTAGAAATACCATGTACACAACTATGTAGCGACTTGAATGCAAGCCGTAGCGCCTTAAGGCAGTAATCGATTGTGGATGCCAGAACAAAAGTCTATAAATAAGAGAGTATTGAAAAGTTAAAACCGAGGTTTTATGACCGACATAACTTATAATAAATTCTACATCAATGTCGGCGATAAACATTAAGTAGAGCAATAACACACGCACAGTGCGCTAGTGAATCGTCGTCGTATACGTCGTTAATAGGAAAAGTTTTTGCGCAATGCCGAACTACTACTACAGCATTTTATTTGTGTTTTGTCGTTTAAAAGCGGATGCATTGTTTATGTTCTGTTGAATTTGCAAAATGTATGTGCTTTGTCAGATTTGGCAGAGATAATCTGGCGGCCACTGTTCATACGGCGTGTATACAATTGTTATGAGAACTCGCCATGTAGTTTTAATTTCGATTCTGCTATTATAAACCTAGTAGCAGTGTTAACGCTTACAATAATGGCCTAATAAAGACTATTGCTGAGTCACGATGCCCAGTAGATAATGTAAATGAAGGATCGTAACGTTGACTGGCTGATGATTGATATTGAAAGGCGGTTTATGTTTGATTTTCAAACGGTTATAAATCATTATCCTCACTTTCTAAGGTGCCTATAAATGCGAAAGAAAATTCTATAACCTTAGGGATTTTCCGTACGATTTCATTTGCAAACCCGATTCCGCAGGCCGCGCTCGTGTGGTCTATTTTGCGCTACACAAAGCACATCGGTAGTTTGGCACGTCCGTGCACGCGGCCTGCCAAATCGTCAGATCTCCATTGTTATAGAAAAGTTAACAATTTTCACTTGTCGAGAAATTCGAAAGCGAAAGAACGGATGAGGAATCAATTAACCGATGTTTTTATTTTAACAAAGGATCGTGGAAGTTTGGTATGGAGGGCGATTGTATTGTCTCGGTGCAGAGATAAGAAAGAAGAAAGACAAAGACATCGATCAAACTGAAAGGTCGGTGACATCGAAGGGGTTCTGTAAATATATAACAGTATGAGACACATCTACAGGACATTATTACGTCGGGTTATGTACACTTGGCTTTGGATTTTATATATTAAACACTGTATTGGGTCCATTGAGAATGTATAAGCTTTTTTCGCTCAATAACACTTTCAATCCTTATTTAGTCGAAGAGACTACGTAATACAACGAAATAGAAGTATGTAATAAGTTTTTATGACTTTCATCGCAAAGTTAATAGTATTTTTTATATCACAGTAAATCTGTCAATCTTATATTATGTAAAGTTTACATGTTAAGAGGTTAATTGGCGCGCCCTTTACCAGGAACTGTTGTAATGGAATCAAGTTACCTTGTGCGTAATCTTATTTAGATAGGTGAACATTTCTGAGTGATTTTAGATATAACACACGTGTTAAGAAGTGAACCGTAATTTGTTTACAATTAACAATAAAGGTTTTAAACGATTCAATTTTTCTATTTTGAAGTTCTCAATTGTAAATGTGTGCTATATAAGAAGTCGGATATTATTAGTAATTACCACTTTCTGACATTTCTTTTAGTGATTATGTAATCAGTAATTGTAGTGGTTTAGGAATTCACAAATGTGTTTTTTTTTTTCTTTTAAGTTATTTAATTATGCATCATAACTATCATCTAAAAACAATAAAAATCACGTAAAACTTTAAGCAAATATAGCCAGAAATCTATAAAAATCAATTCATATTTAATACATAAATCCGTATTCAATAATATAATGAAAAAGCATTTGGATAGCACAAAGCGTATTGTCGATGTAAATAAATTATGTAAGTGTATGCTGTCGAAGCATAAATTAAGTATTGCGATATGATTCCGGTAATCGTTTTAGTTTTGTGTTTTGTTTTTAGGGTTAATGTTTATATTACTCGGCTTGTTGTTTTCCAAAGTGAATCAACGTTACTGAAAATATTTTCCTAATATAAGCCTAAATTGTTGTTTTATACTTATTCAAAATATAACAAATTCGTACGAGAGTAACGCTACATACATGTCATAAACATTTTTTATTGTATTATAAGCTATATTCATCATAATATAAACTAGACCGAAATGACTCTTTAATCCATTAAAAAATAAATGATGTCTCCAACATTATCACTGACAAAGTAAAGGTACCAACCATATATATAAAAACTACCTTTTCAGCTCAGCAGGTGACGTACAAAGCACTCAAAGGTAAGACAAGCTCTACTCCAGTAATAAAGTGTCTAAGTAGGCTTGTGTGTATTTAAAGTTTTAACCACTGCCACCGTCAAAGGAAACTCAGCTTTCTTTGACTTCCTGAACCCCTACTATGAGCTCTTACAGCAGGACTGTTGTCACTGTCGAAGCGAGACGGAGCTCAACGCGGTGCATGGCAGCGTCTCGCTTCCACAACGGCGTCGTTCCTGTTTTAAGAGCTCATGGTAAAGGGACTGAAGATCTAAAGGAAATGCATTAACAAAGTACAAGCGTTATCTCCGTTTGTTCAACGTTTTACAAGACCGTCTTAATATTTTTATTAAGAAAATGGAATTCGTTATGATATTTGTAAAGTTTTAACAGTTTGTCTTCTGTGAATAGACGTTTTGAGGAATAATTGATATACATTGTGACGTTTTTCTGTTACATGGACTTTTAATGAGAATGATTTATTATGCAGTATTGCATTATGAGTTTTTTAGCAGTATCTGGGTTATGAAAGTATTAAAAATATATATGCAGCCATAGGAATAATGATTAGTATTTAATAAGGTAAGCGAATATTTTAAATATAATTACACCACGTTTCATTCTACATATGTCAGGAATAAATGACCAAGTTTCACATAGAGCAATTTATTTAGCAAAAATTTAATTCAACAAAACAAAAATTTCATCCACTAGTACCAAGTGCAACATATGGTGATCAATTTCAATATTCAAACAACAGTTATAAAATAGGATTACAAAATACAAATGTTACAAACAACCACAAAGTATCATTGGTTTTATGAATTTCCAGTAACGATATAATAGGTGCCACAAAAACGTACAATCCCTAGCCACAGCTCAGTTTGAACTAACAACGAATACATATATATATCAAATAAATGGTTTTTATGTATATTATACAATTAATATTCGTTTATTGTTATTAAATAATGGAGCGTGCATTAATTAATTTGTTTACCGCGATTATTTAATTGCGGCATTTTTTACATATTCTGTATGGGTCATGTGGTGATATAAGTACGTACGTTAATGTTATAAAATAATTATATTTTTATGCATTTTATATAATAATAAGTTATTGAGGATTAGATAATAAAGTGACAAGTCACAAACTACCACTGCGCTATAATTTGCGAGTTTCTTTACCGCATAAGAAAAACAATGTTATCGACGAATATATTATTTCGTTTAATGTCTATTGAAAATGGCATGAGCACATATTGTAACCTAGTAAACACTAATTCCAATCTCTTTTTGATAACTTTAGTGGGTAAACTATAGAGCTACAAAACCAATTTCGACCAAATAAGCAGGATAAGAAGCATTAAACATAAGACAAGACCTATTTTTGTTACGAAAATAAGTTACCTATTACTAGTAAACCAAGTATATAAGTGTCAGTATATCAGTACCAGACAAATACGTAGCAACAAGAAACCTGACACAATCCCGGCGAGAAAACAAAAGCCAAGCTACTAAAAGGTACAGTCAACCACACATAGTAGCAAACTCCTTTATATAGACATCAACTTTAAGAGAAAGGTGTAAGGTTGATTTTTGTTTTGTCTTGTGACCTTAAACATGCGGTTGATGTTACATTGACAAAGTGTGACGGAACTCTTTCCGTGCCCTATCAACGGCGTTCTTTTTGTGTGCCATGATTGATGAACCTCTAAGATGAGTATTGACGGCACACGACGCGGGAATCTCCACCCTTTCTCCTCAACGTGGAATCTCCACCCTTTTCCCGTGACGTGGAAATGTGCGACAATGATACAGCGTCATTCTTCTGATATGAGTGACGTCACTGATATGAACGTCTTTTGTTTATTGTGTCAGATGCCGCTCGTATTTAATGTTAAATAATTTATATTTTAACATTCTAGAGGGCCTCGCAGTGAGACACGTTAACATTCCATATGACCTAATTGTTTTTTAAAGTGTATTGGTTTTAAAAATATACTAGCTATTTACGCCTGCTTGAATAAAACGTTACTGCTTGAATGACACATATACCTATATACATTTTTTTCGGAAGAAAACTTATTTTTAGAACGAATTTTATGTACAAAAAGAACGCGACTTCCACCTAGAGATCACCATACATAATTCTATATATAACATATAACACATAGTACATCAATTTTGTAAATTCCTTCTTCATCCTTGCAATTAAATTTATAGTTTTTAGAATTAATCTAATTATTT
Source organism: Autographa pulchrina (assembly GCA_905475315.1). Lineage (NCBI taxonomy): Eukaryota > Metazoa > Arthropoda > Insecta > Lepidoptera > Noctuidae > Autographa > Autographa pulchrina. Next base: position 9,980,877 of record FR997771.1, on the reverse strand, counting down.
TCCATGGCCATATTATATAGGTCAATTTATCCCAATAATAGGTAACAGGTTAACACTCCTGATTACATTACATTGTTAAGCGCGTGGATTAATTAACGCGGTTTAATACATCTACCATAGTGTCATATATTCCAGTTAATGTAAAATTAGACTTATCGATTATATGACTGCAATTATATTGTTCATAATTTTATGATTATACGTTTTCAAATATCATATTCACGAGATATTCTTTAACCTTTAATTGTGTAGTTTTTTGGTATCGATAAAAAGGAGTGAACAGGAATACTCCTATTTGACATGTCGCATGAACGAAATTATACCTTGAAGTGGATTAACTTTAAATATGTCTTTGATTGTACAATTAGCTTTTATTCTACTTAGATTTTCATAATCATCACCAGATTTAACGTGTCAAATAGACTTCTTTCAAAACAAAACTGTTTTATTCCACAAGAGCTATCTATATGTTGGTTCGTAGTTGAATAAACTCCTTTAGAAAATTTGATCGAAGAGCACGCCACCACGAATACATTCAGTTTACCAATTTTTCATAGCGTTCGAATGTGGTAAAGCATTTCAAAGGCTAGTTTTTATATCTTACCAAGACAAGTTAAATAAATCCCAAAATATTGAGTACTAAAACGGCTTTATTAACAAAGTATATATTGTGTACATATTCACTGTGAAAATCAGTTCATTAAATATATTGGACTTTAATTTAATACATACATATAATCACGCCTGTTTCCCGTATGGGTAGGCAGAGACCACTTCTTTCCACCTGCTACGATCCCTACACACTCATTTCGCTTCGTCCACTTTCATTATTCCCTTCATACATGCTCTTCGGTTTAGGGTACTCTTGACCTGGCCTTTTTTCAAGACGTCTCCGATTTGGTCTCGAAACGTCCGCCTAGGTCTACCCCTTCCAACACTTTCATTCACACTCGCCTTATACACTTTTTTCGTCAATCGTTCTTCATTCATTCTCTCAACATGGCCAAACCATCTCAGCATACCTTTCTCAATTTTTGTCAAATTTAATTTACTCAAGATATGAGTAAAATATCCAAAATATGTATTAACAAATATTTGGGCTGAAATATTTGACTAGATTTACCAAAAACAAATACGATTAATGATTATGTATGATTATATTCAGTCAAATAGTTTACTTCACATTCACCAATTCAATACATACATACCACACAAATAGTTTAAGCCCACATAATATATGGGATTATGCGATGTACCTAATTAGAATAGTATGCTACTCTAATTATGTTGCAAATACCTACAGTTACTATATGCAAGTATCCTTTAATATGTCATATTATTTCCTACAGAATAAAGAATCTAGAATGCAAAACTTTTAACGAGGTCCTATGTTCCACTCGTTTGCTTCAACCCACTTCTCCTCAAATTTCACGAGAAAGGGTTGGTCACTTCTTGTTTGTCTTCCCCAATATGGAAATATAGAAAAAGGTCAGTCTATTTCAGGCTGAATGCGTTATACATCTTAAAGATACCCTACATAGGTATGTGAATGTTCGTTGTCGTATAAGCAAACGGGGATATTTGATCATATCGGGAAGGGAGGAGATGACCCGGAATTTCATCTTACTGAGAGCTTCGAACTATGCGTCATTTATTTTAGTTTGTTCGATTTCTTATAGCTGAGAAATTGACTTCGAGTATTGCGGGAAATGTACGGAATTGTGAATGATATACGGCTTTTATTATTGCTTCGTATTAGTATTTTTAAAATACGACCGCCTTTTGTTTATTGGTGTTGGAGAATTATTTGTTGGACTTGGAATGGGAAAACATTGGCTGTTTATTATTTTGGCACCAAATATAAAAAGCTAGTTGGTTACATACTTTTACGTGACAAAATCTTGCCATAGTTTGAATGTACGAATAAAGCGCTAGTTATGAAAATATTTTCCTTTCCAATTACATAGGAATTAACAATGTCAGTGGGAAAATGTGGGCGTGGGACTCTAAAAAATAGACGAAATATGCCTTCACCACTAGGCTTTTCATGATGGCTTGAGTTAAAATTTTGGACTTATGAAAATAAACATTTCAACATGTAAAATGTTTGGGTTTAGTTATTAATTAGAAATTCTAAATTTACGCTCAAAAGTTAAACTCAATTTGAATATTGCAATGTTTTTCTCAAAATTATTAAACTATAAACAAACATTGGCTTTCACCACTTATTAATTTAACTTTACTGAGCACAGCGAGGGCTCAACTTCGTTAGAAAAATCAACATACCTTCTATGAATAATAATACTAAACGGATTTATTAAAATACGCTTTAGATATTAAGAATATCTAAAACGTAGAACATTAACCTTTTGTTTAGATTGAAGGTCAATAGTTCAGGCTCTTGATAGACCTGATGAAATATAGGTAGGTATACATTTTATCTAGTCACTCGAAACATGTAAATGTAGTTCAAAACCTTAATTTATATAAACAAATGCCCAACGAATAACTTACCTACTTATCAAGTACTTATAAAATCTGATTAGGTAATATTTGTTGTAAATTGTCGACCGCCTGTGAACCTCAATGTTAATCATAAGTGTCCCTCATAAATAATGTTCAGTCTCGCTTAGCGGTCATTTCATTTCACACAGGTCGATCGTATTTCCACAGGTCATATTTTCATGCTCTAGACCGCTCCACAGCATCTATAAAGTGAGATTGGAAAATTCCAATCCGTCAGGTGGACATAACTCACATGTACCACCACCGGGATGAATAATTTACTAAGTTCGAAACTTACTGATATATATGTATTGCCCACGATCCAACCCGATCCCCAAGGAAAGCTTCCACTATAATTAAGTTTAATATAAAACGCTGTAACTAATCTGTTTCAACCCTCCCTCCCTGATGAAAGTTAGAACATTTTTGCAAATAAACTCGGCCAAACCAACCGCCACCGGAGGGGCGATGTCAGAAAATTATGTAGGAACGTCAAAGTAGAAACCTCGGCTAGGTAAATATTTGCATGTGCCACAAACCGACCGGCGTAGACAAAGCGGACGTAGTTCTCACAAGAAACAAAAGACAAAACACTGCAAATGGAAACACCAAGATGGAACGCCAAGGGCTCCGGCCGCGTTTTAGAACTAAGAGCTGTATAGTTCACCGAAACATAATGAATATTTAGATGATGAGCGAAATGAGTTCCGTAATACGCCTCTTAAACCCAAAAAGCTCTCTGTCTCGAGTGCGTAATGTATCTTTACGAAGTTCTACATTTTCTACTTTACTGTTATAGATTTACGAAATATTTTATAGACATGTTTTTCCTTTATGGTGCTTGAAGCGTCTGGTATTCGAAATGCTCGAGTATTAGTCGGCGGAGAATGTCTAAAATATATTTAGGGCGCCAACATCGGATGTCGTAAATCGATTGACTATTCAACTAAATTCCCGTCGGTCGGACAAACTATAGCTTAAGTGCGTAAATCGAAAGTTCCGCGCACCCTAATCTACGACCCCCTCGCACATGGGTACAACATTTAGATAATAAACAAAGGGAGGTTTTCAAGCTTTGTAATTTGCCCTTTGTCTGAAAGCTTTTTTAACGACTTCGGTAATGTTAGTGTACATTACTAAATCTATTATTTGATGGATTGATCTTGGCCTCCGATAAAGTGTATTAAATTAAATCACACTGGCTAACGTCCAGCAATTAGGTTTCTATAGTAATGTAGACACAAAAAAAAATATCGCTTTAATGCCTGGAAATGGTTTATAACTTTTCTCACATTATCACACATCCTCTATATAAAAACTGTTTGGTGGATCAATACCGATTAGGAGAGAGTAGCGAACGGAGAGGTTATTATTATGCTGTCATCCACAGACCGCTGTCGACCTCGGCAAATATTTTAAGCTCAATGTTACTGGGGAAGAAACAATAGTGAGCTGGAAAGGAATTGATTGCTATTCGTTTGCAATTATTTGTTATTGAGATAAAGAATTGTAAGAATTAGAGTCAATACTTTGACGATGCGCCTTACTTTGTGCGCGCATTTAATTTAGCGAGCATTTTTAAATATTTAATATAGGTATTTTAAATAAACTGAAGGCAATTATTAAAAGTACTCTAAACTGTAAATAATTCAAATGCATACTACGTTTATACGCATTCATCAAATTTCAAAACGCTTGCACTGTATTTTACTGATAACAAAATGATGGAATCACATAACTGTCATGCCGTACACAATAAAATCTAGCTGCAATCTATTGTAAATTGTAACTGTGTTTAAAATATGCAGCCATATTGTGCGTAGTGTTTTGTTTTGTACTATTCAGCATTCAATTACTATTACACTATTGTTTGGTGCTTGTTTGAAACAGTGTGCAATAAAGATTTGAATTACATTTAGATGGGAAACATTAAATATATAGGTAGGTACTATGAGTAATGTTAAAAGCATGTAGGTACTTTATGATGGTTACGTGATTTATTTTGTGTTTTGTTTTTATTTAAAATATTTATTGTTTTTTTTATTTTTTACCCCAGTAAAAACAAATTTTTCATGCCTTAAATTTTTGATAAAAAATATATCACTCATAAGGTATAGTCTGAATAGTGTCAGGATAATTTTTCACCGTGTCAAATTATATGAAGGTCCAATTGTCACCGTACAAATGATTTGACAAGTTAACTAATGACTTTATCATGTGAAGCTGATAATACGTTGTAATCAATTAGAATGAGCTCAATAATTGTGATTTATTGTAAGCATTTAACGATTGCAACACGTTTATTTTACAGGATATTGTGGAGCCTGATGTTTTGACTCCCATACTGTTTTGTTAACATTTTTCCACTTTAAACAGATTTCGATAATAATTTTTTTCATTGTAAATTGGAGTTGAATACTATGACTGTAGCGTATTTTTTCAGAAAAGGGGAGCGGTGAATAAGTTGCTCACATAGGTTATCACATAGTGATAGTAAAAATGTGTGTAAAAATTATTGCACACACATACGTAGATTACAACATCGACAAATTCTTTTTGTTATATCGGCGTTAAGATATTTATGTTCATAAATACATCCAAAGCTCATAAATATTTTACTTTATTTATTAGGTAACATAATTTATCAAAATGTCGTACAAAAAATTCGTTCAACAGGAAATTTGAACTTGTAAAGGTAATGAACGACGGGCGGTCCTATCGTATACATCGATCTTTTCTTGTCTACCTTTTTGCTATACACATGCCGTAAACATTATGTACTAACTATATAGTTAGGTCTTCAATATATAATTTTCAAAAAAGAAACAGCTAATAAGGTTTATTTTCTCTATTGATATTTATTTCGTAACCGATTTAAGCGCATGCGTATTTCACTTTAGACAGACCCGACCTTTAGTTAGCTATAGGTTTGTGAAACCTTAACCAAATTAACAACGAGATGTCTACAGTTACTAATACCCATTATTTATCCTACAGCAAAAACTAAAATCAAAAGACAAAAGTAAGTGAGCCAATTTGTCCTAAACTCCCCTAAACCGTGAATGCACAAAAAGCAGAAATGCCATGGAATTAGCTGGGTGTTTCAAAATTCGCGGTAGGTAATCCGACGAGGCCATGTCTCCCATTAACCTCATACAGTTTTTGTTATACGAAGCGAGCTTTGTTTCCCTGAATAAATTTACATCTTAACAAATGCCCGCTTGGATGCAAGACCTTTTTGCTGTAGCGCGGACCCTAATAAGTTCTTAATGGGGAAATGGAACTAAAACAATTACATTGTGTTCAAATTGGGTTTGCGCAGTCTATTCGGTTAATGTTTACAATTTATATTTAGTACTCTTGAAACTTTTACAATACTGAAGTCCCTTCGTCACACCCACTCCGAGAATATAGCCTTAATCTGGTGTAGTGAGGTACGGCTACCTACTTTAGGATAAGTCTTTGAATTTGATTTCCAAAGGATCCAAAGATAGGCCATGCACACAAAAACACACGTGCTCAAATATACCCGTCCTCCAAACAAAGTAGGCCTTATTGTTCCACGAGTGGATCGAACCAGCAACTAAGCCAAGCACTTATCCTCAGGCTAATGGGGTCGTCAAACTCTTAGGAAGAAAGTTGTCAACACAACCAAAATATACTCGCCAAATAAAACCAGAATGTTCATTTGTGTGAGCAAATATTACGAGGGGAATGTCACTTTTCATTATAGCATTTATTTTATTCATACATGTATATCGGATACTTGAAACCATGAGCACGATCTGCAGATTTGTTCCGCAGATTACAAATGCTATTTTATGTGGCACTAAAAATTACAGCAATAACTAAGATTCCTTTTAGAAAAAAACTACCTTTTATGTTAATTGTATACTTTTGTTGAAGTGAGATTTCATGTTTTTTAAATGGACGGCAAATCTGAGAAACGAAAATTGTAATTAATTAAGAGAGAAAGAAACAAATGGCTCCCCACTAAACAGCAAAGAAACTTGACATCTGATCTAAATAAACATCGAATAACTAACAAACTATCGGCTACATACCTACAATCGAGTAAACACAGCACGTTGATTTTATATATCAAATGTCAAACAGAGATATCAACTTGATATTGTTGCAAATTAGCTTCACCAAACATGTCTTAACTGTCTCTGTGTGCACAAGGTGAAAGGGTGAACTCAAAGACAGCCATATTTACTTAGCAAATAAAGCTAGTCACTGCCGTTTAAAATTATTGTACAAAGGGAGAACCGGATTTCATTAATAAACAAATTAAAGTAATCAAACAATAATGTGGATAAAAATATTTTTTTAATACAGCACAGAAAGCAGAAAATCGGTAGATTTGATAAGGGGACAAAAGGGTAATAAGACACACTGTTTCTGTCCATCTAACATTTGTTATTTCACACTAGAAATTGATTTATTTCGATAGTGTTTCAGTTTTTATTTAAATAATATAGGTGTAAAACAATATTTACGAAAGAAAACAAGATTTTCATAACAGCAATAAGGCACACCGGTTAAAATAAGCGAGCCATTACACATATAATTAGTCAGCAACCCATTAACCCCTTGACAGATTGCTAACGCACAAACATGACATAATTCTCTGTATTACCTTAATAACCCTCATCATGCCACTCTTCAAACAAAACAGGAACCATTAAACGTCATCTTTAATTTATGTTCCACTCATTTTCTAAGACTTGCCTCAAGCAGAGCTACGTCAATCTGTGACGTCACTTAAATGTACAGGTTGTTACCGAAAGGGTATATCTATCCAAAAGCGTTGACGAGTACATCAGATATAGAATCAGTGTTCAAAATCCTAGCGCAAAATTAGTTAATTTAATAATTGATATCCATTTTTTTTTAATCAATTATTTAACACTAATTCACCCCCTTCGGATTGATATACCCTTTCGGTAACACCCTGTATATAAAGACAGTTTAGACCTTGCTCCAGACGGCGCGTGTAAACTTGTTTTTCGACGGAGCACGTGCCTACTATAATACCTACACATTCATTTTCAAAAGAACCCTAATTTGCTTAAGGACGTAAGTTGTTTTTTATTACCAATTACCTATTAAATAAAAGCAACTTACGTCGTTACGTCCTCAATCACCGAAAGTGAGTAGGAGTTTCAGAAAATATCGTGTTGGTAATGTTATTCAAATATAATACGAGTATGTATGGTTAAATCTGCTATATTTCTTAAGTTATAATAGCTGGAGTATTTAAGTCAAGCGCTTCGCTTTTCCAAGCTGCAGTTTTTGCCTAGTTCTTGAGAGCCCGTTTTCTTATGGCCATTACGGTATTATCAACTAGGACGGAGAGATAAATGTGTTCAGAAGACATTACCTTATTTCTAGCGTCTTAACGTTAGTACTCAGAATAATATGCAAGTTTTAGGAAACTTTAGAAATTTAGTGCTTCAAATATCATTATAATGACTATCTATAGATTTGTGTATTTTGACACAAAAGTAGTATTGGTTGTACCTTAATAGTAATTACGAATAATCAAGTAAACAAGCTGTCATTTAACTTATATGTGGCAGTAGTTATCAAAATACCAAAGAAGGGCAAGCAATTTGTTACATAATATAACATACCTAATAACTTTCTACTGTTAACAGTTTCTTCAACATCGTTTAATATCGAACCAAAGTCTGCGGCTGTAACAAGATTATCGACCACAGTCTTTACTTTAACTTGTGTTATTACATTATTGAAATCAGAAAACAGTCTGCTGAGAAACAAATCTTAATATTGATCAAGGTATAAAGTTCAATCGTAATACAATAACATGTTTCCACTACGTAGTCGTCATACTTATAAAATAATAACGTTCTTTGAATTGTCAAAAACGAAGACGTAAACAAAAACATACCTCAGTCAATAAACTCATAATCTACAATAACCCTTCCGAGTCACGCAATTTTAAATTTATTACCTTGACAGTTACGACTATTTCATAAATTGACGGGAATATTATAAAACAGAATTGCGTCGCTAAGTATTGTCCATGGAGCGTTAAAAGAACGATGGCTCATAAATATTCAATTCAGTTTCAAGCCCGAAAAGTCATCGTAAGTCTATTTCCGATAAAATGCTGAAGCGCTTTCGCCTCTAATGGTGATTCCATTTTGGCCCACCTGCCCCGAAAAAAATATTGAAACTTATTTGTAAACTTTGTTGGTACGAGGGTTCTATTAGAAGTAATCTCATCACTACCTATTTTTACTGAGTCGAGAAGAGCTTTCTGCTATTAGTTATAACATAAAGAATATTTTTACTAAAACACGTGTAAGGAAAGTTTTCGTACCTTGTTACTCTATCCATCCATAAACTGATGATACTGCGAATTTGGGTACAAAGATATATTTTTACGAGTAGGAAGTATGGAAGACAAAAATATGCTGCCAATTAGGGAAAAAACCCTCCTACGAAAAAAATCTTTCGTAATTGTAAAAGAACCTTGGAATATTATCCTTATAAATCAAAACACATGTCTGTTAATATTTATTTTCGGTCACGGGGATAATATATCAGTTGTACATCCTTGTTCACCTCTCGTGGATTGCGAAATTATTTAGTATCAAGGGAACAGGAACATGGGATCCTTACCGTGTGGGTCGCGTAAGGGACTGGATGATAGCCAGCCGTGTGTAAACGTTACAAGATTTGGAAGCAGTACAGGGAAATAATACAGATGTTATGTATTGCCATGAAAGAACATGTAATGCGTAGGATTGTTTCGGGAGCCTTTGGATTTAAGTATTCTATACAAACTTTTTTTTGTCCTGAATGTTTCACTTTAAAACGAAATAACATATAGAGTAGATTGTAAGTACTAATTAGGTTTAAAGATAGGTATCGAAATTGAATTTTACTATAGAATAAGTACACTACCTAAGCTCTAGATTCCTTACAGTTTGAATCAAAAGAAAATCAAAGCCACGTAAAGTTATAAATCACTTGTGTAATTGACTTTAATAGACGCTTTTACGCGTCAATTTAAATATATTATCGACTAACGACGTTTTGGTAATGACAACCTAACGAGTTGACGAGACGTTTTTATGAGCCTAATGTTATTACCTTTAATATGAAATTTGATATCAACATTTATTACGGTGAGTTAGCATAAGCAACAAATTGATGAACATATTAAAGTAGAAAATTAGAAAATTTAAAATTTACTGTTTTATTTAAAAACATTTATTTATACTTAACAATAGTTCTACCAAAAGTTTACACTCATACACTACTACCAATGAGAGATGTACTACCATCATTAAATTTATTTTTAATTAAAGTAAAAAAATAAAACCAACATTTTCTACGTGATGCAAAGTAACGTAGATTGCTTTCGCAAAATTAAATGCCATGACCAGGATGTTTTTTAAGCAGTCAAGATTGCCTAAAGGTATACTCTTAAAAAGGTGGTTGTTTTGATCATACGACGTTACGGCCTGAAGCGAATCCTTGTATCAAAAGACCATTAACTGTAGACCTTGATCTTAGAACATTTTAAGTGTACAAATAACAAGAAGTAGACTTCAAAGTCTCTGACAAATAAATAAACAAAGATCTTCAAGACTGAATTTACTGTGATGTAATATTATTTTCAGGGAAATTCGCCTCAGATATGCGTTCCTACATTGTTTACTCTTAAAGATATAAAGGAGAACAGAGAAAGCCTACTTGAGTGTCAATCATAGCTTCGTATTTCTTACAAAAATATATATTATTTATATTACATCATTTTATTTGCTTAGGTACGTTTTCTTTGTAGGTATTTGGATTTATGTTGCAGGCTTTACAGAGTCAGTACACAGTGCAAAGACAGATAAAGTAACAAATATATAAATGGAAAAGCTTCGTCGATGACAGACGCAGAACGTGAAAACTTTCAAAAGAACAGAAGTGTGAAGTATCATTTATTAAACAAATTGATAGGTACGAACAGTAAAAAGCTACTGAATATTAATCATTTGAAGCCCGTGAACAATGTTCGTTTAATAACAACCTTATAGATATATGAATAAGGATTAAATTGTTTTGGTTCAGGCGATCGTGATCTGAGAGTTTTGGCTCTGGAAACAAACCGGGGGTATGTAGGTCAACAACTTGAAGGGAGAGGCAGTGGGTAATTGGAACGTAAGCCATGTGAACCTTCGATTTTCGGTAAATTCAGTAGGCGATTCAGTATCGATGTTGTGATAGGCAGCGTTTCTTTTGAGAACAAAAGCCTTACAAAAGTGTGCATACATTAATTCTATAGCAGGAAAACATAGCTACCAGAATATTTATTTGATTTGGTATAACTTATGACGTAGTATTAGTGGTACGGGCTCTTTCTCATACAGAAAAGTAATGGGGTATAATTGCTCACAGCTGTTTTCTTTCATTGTCATTTAGTTTCTTGTTTAGCAAAACTAGAACTTTAACTTGATGTTTCTGATGCTGCTTCAAATGTAGCCTCTACTGCCACATCTTGTACTAAGAGCTTGTATATTGAAATTCAGTTGCAAGCTGTCTGTAATGCAATACCTTTTAACCCCGTTTTTTCCTCTGACTTTGCAGTGCGAGGGATTTAAAAATCAACCCCGATTCACTAATGTGATGAACTTTTCGACGCACAGTAATTGAAGGAAGGGCGAATGGAGGAAGGGAAGATAGGAGTTTCAAAATTACAGACTTTTTTGAGACCATCGTGATTTCTCTTAATAAGATTGGTTTATATTTTAGTCTTTTCGGCCAGGTTTATGCTAGAGAAATTTTCAGTTGATTTACGTGAAAGCTAAGACTTAACTATCTTGCTTATCTGACATAATTTGTGTAAAAATAAAAAGTTATAGTCAGTAAGCGAGGAAGATAACGAAGGGAAGTACGTGGCTCAGGTGCTCGTTTTAAGCATAATTAGAGGCTCCGCCAAGTGGAAGTTTTCGACGTTTTCAGCTACATTTCCCATTATGAGTTCATGAATATCAATTAAAGTTTATGACTTTAATTGGCGTTCCACCGATATTTAATGCTATTTGCATTTTGCGAGGGCATTAAGTTATCTGACTATACCCGTTCGTAATTGTGCTTTGTACGTTTACGAAGACACGAATTGCATTTCGACGTTTATTGAAAAATGTTTTAAGTCGCTTGGGTAAACATTATTACCATAGTAATTTGTTTTACTTGTAAATTTTATAGTGTTTTCAATATTGTTTCAAAACAATGTTGGATTAATATAATAAGTTTAAAGTTGTAAAATATAACTGTTAAAAAGTCGGTATAAATCAAAGTTAAAGAGGGATAAATATATAAGTTCTCTAGTAAATACAAAAACATAACATGTAGGATTACCATTTCTATGAAAACTTATAAATTCACTCGATGATTCAACGCTTCACATTCATTATAATTTAAAGGCAACGTGTGAGTGGTATAAAAGCACGCCATCCTTATTCACCATTCCACATTCAGACGTCTTTTCAAATTGAAGCGAAATAAAATTACCAGTCTCATTCTGCAACTACTATAGAAATATTCAGAGCACTCAACAGACGTAAGAGACGTAATCTGAATGTATGGCTGCTGTAATCAATTTTAAAATGTTTGTGCATTAAATAAACCAAGCAGGGTTCGACGCAACGACGAGCCGCTTCGCTAATTGAAGTTACCAACAACATTAAGTCAATTTAACTTCATTATGGTGTCATAGTAAATAAATGCGGACAACATCACATACATTGCTCTGAACCCAAAGTAAGTAGCTAAAGCACTTGTGTTATGGAATTCAGAATCAACGAAGGTACCACAAACACCCAGACCCGAGACAATGTAGAAAAGTTAGTTTCTACATTGACTCTTCCGGGGATCGAACCCGGGACCTCAGAGCTAGCGACACCTTGAAACCGGTGCGAACGAATAGTCCAAGGTCTCTGGACCTTATCTCGGCAAGTCAGTAGTGGTCAGGAACTTATTTAAACGTTTGGATTCAGAGTATGGATTTTATTTATCTTTCAGGATACGACGATAGTTAATAGATTATAGGATTTGATTTCTTTCAGGATACGGCGACGATAACGTTCTTGTTAATGAGTCTGCACTTCGCGGTTTCACAGTGAAATGTTTGGATGAACGAGAATGTGTGTCTGGATGAATAAGGGTGTGGAAATTACCCGTTTAATATAATTTAAGAATCACAGCACAGAGTTCACTTCACTTTAGTTTTATTTAGTTTATTCACACCGCGGATAGAGCAACCGGTAGATTTTCGTATCCCACCGCTGCCACCAAAATGTTATAGGGACCCTCTCTAAAGGCTTTTTAAAAAAAGGATTTTTAATTTAACACTATATTTATTCACTTTTAAGTACAAAGAGAGGGTCTGGAAACAACGTTACGCGCCCGGAGTTCAAAATGCAGACTGACGCGCGAGGCGCCGTGCTTCTGTTATATTAAGAGTCATATTGCTGACTTGCAGCTTAGAGTTGCAAGCACAGCATCATCCCCTACAATACAGGGGTATAACAGTACGCCACTCGACCACGGAGGTCGTCAATTTTCACTAGTCATTGATAATGTACGCCGTAATTATATTTAAGTTCGGAAAACTACGTACGTTGTGGTGATGTTGTTATAGTGTGTGGAGACTGCATTAACGGTAAATAAATGTTTTTAAGAATGATATTTAGTTAGCATTTCGTCTTCCACAAGTACAGGGTTGCTTGAGATTATATTATTATTCCTTAGACACACCGGCAAACCTTACGATGATATTGTATTTATTTAATTTCCTAATGTCAGAGTATGATTTTACTGTACTTCTCAAAATCAAAATGCTGGTTTAAAAAAACTGCATAGGAATAATAATCTTTTTATACGTTGAGCGTGAGTGCTTGAATAAGCTTGGATAATTGGGCACTTGTAGTCTGGAAAGTTGAAGGACTTTAAAAACCGGGTGCGTAGCGTGTTATTCCATATTTTTCGTTCCCCATTGAATTCTTAAAAAAGTGTATTATACAAACGAAATAATTTTCGATATTATCTTATGTCCCCAAAATGATTAAACTACAAAGCGAAAAGTGTTCAAAAACTTTGTAAATATGACATCAAAGTCAAACCATTATTCCCAACTTCTAAAGGCGTTAACATTTTAGATACAATTTCCAAAGAATAATAATTTTATGTATTTAAAGATAGCGCACCAAGCACACCGAATAATTAACTTTAATAAAAAAAGAAATATCGAAGGGGGCCTTGTAAAAAATTACTTAGTCTACAAGGCTCATCACGGTGTAATAGATGGCTATTACGTAATCTATTTTGTCTTCGCAAACGGTAGAACTGGGACTTTTTAAGGCGAACGTCCCTTATTAGGTAAGAAGGGAAAAGGGAGAATATTTTTAGCAAGCTCGCGCCGAATAAGTACGTTTTTATGTGTTACAGTACAGGGGAGAGATTTGGATATAAGATTTAATTTTTCGTATACTGAGATGTTTGTTAAGATTAGGTACGGAATACGGGTGGCAATAGCGTTGATTCGGGTGATTTATTCTTGCTTATTTGGGGATGACAGTATAGCGTATTTGACTTTGAGTTTAAAGAGTCAAGTTGGCGATATATTTGCATTTTACGATGATGCTTAACAAAGCATTCATAGGATTTCATGAGACACGTGCAAAATACACATCATACATATGGATTATTCAATACAGTATTAATTTATTTACTTAGTTGTTATATCCTGCAATATATGCCAAGGTATTAGTGCTCAAACAGAACCCTCAAATGGCAGTGCACTGCTTATAGTAATATTATAGAACGGGGATTAGCGCGTACATGCTTAAATACCTTTAGGGCTTGACGTTTCGACCGGGTTACACAGGCCGTGGTCGCAAGCAGACTGGAGATGCGGTGTCATCGCTCCGTGCACGAAGTAGATTTTTCATCTACCCCCTGTTCTTCAAGTACCCTACACACTACACTGACCGTGTCCGTATTCTGTTCACTAACCGACTTTGCAGAAAAGCGAGGTTGTGTTAAGCGAATCACTGGATACCAAGATGCAGAGAGTTTAAAGCCGTCTTCCCGATTGAAATTTGGATGCTTCTTGATTTCAATCGCTTCTCGCACTGCTCTCGAATGAAAGTGGCGATCGGTGGAGAGGACTTGCGCGCGATGGAATTGAATCCAGTGATTTACGCCAGCCTGTAGTATGTGATCTGCTATTGCCGATTTAGTGGTCTGACGGTTCTTAACAGCCGCGATATGCTCTTTGAGCCTTTCCGCGATAGTTCGCTTCGTTTGCCCTATGTACGATTTACCGCAGCTGCAGTCGATTTTATAGACACCTGGCTGTTGTAGGGGTAGAACATCCTTCGGTGTGCCCACCATGTTGTGTACCTTTGTCCCCGGAGTGTAGACGGTAGGGATGGAGACTTTTCTAAGTACTCCCCCAATCTTGTCCGTAACTCCTCTGACGTATGGCATGTAGGCTCTTTGTCTATTAACGTCCGGATGTCTGACCCGCTTCGACGGTCGTTTCATTTTTCTTTTCACCTTAAATCCATTTTTGTGTAGTACCTCCTGAACATGGTCCAGCTCGCGCTCTAAGTGTTCAGGGTCACAGAGGTCATATGCTCTATTCTTCAGTGATGTTATCATGGATTGCAGGTGTCCAGGGTGGTGATGCGACGTACCATGCAGGTATCTATCTGTGTGTGTAGGTTTTCGGTATACACTGTGTGATAATGACCCATCTGTTCTCGCACTCACTTTGACGTCTAGGAAGGCGAGTGATCTATCCTTCTCCATCTCACACGTGAACTTCACCTTCGGATGTATGGAGTTAAGATGTTTGAGATATTGATCTACTTCTTGCTGGCCGCCTCTGACGACACAGAAGATGTCGTCAACATATCTCTTCCACAACTTGATGGTATTTGGCCCCAAGGCCAAGGCTTTTTCTTCAAAATGTTCCATCCAGAGATTAGCAAGTACAGGGGCTACTGGACTCCCCATTGCGACACCATCAATCTGGAGGTAATGTTGGCCCCGGAAGAGAAAATAATTGCCTTCTAAGCAGTGTTTGAGTAGATCAATATAATTGTGGGGCATCGCCACTTTCATTCGAGAGCAGTGCGAGAAGCGATTGAAATCAAGAAGCATCCAAATTTCAATCGGGAAGACGGCTTTAAACTCTCTGCATCTTGGTATCCAGTGATTCGCTTAACACAACCTCGCTTTTCTGCAAAGTCGGTTAGTGAACAGAATACGGACACGGTCAGTGTAGTGTGTAGGGTACTTGAAGAACAGGGGGTAGATGAAAAATCTACTTCGTGCACGGAGCGATGACACCGCATCTCCAGTCTGCTTGCGACCACGGCCTGTGTAACCCGGTCGAAACGTCAAGCCCTAAAGGTATTTAAGCATGTACGCGCTAATCCCCGTTCTATAATATTACTATAAACATGCAGCGCGATAGTTTAAAAGTTATTAGTGCACTGCTTACATTATGTTCAGTTAGTATAGACTACTTAGCTCTTAATCTATCTTTACTTACGTTAATAGACTGTCTAGGACTTATCTCTCACCTTAGAGGCAAACAGGGCCAATATAGAATAATGGCACTCTGTATGGTTTAAATCTAGGCTTATAACAAATGCTATATTCAATTAGCGACCAGAAATAATAATAATAATAATAATGTTTATTTATTAAATAGAATAGAACAATACAACAAATTGGCGAGCCACAAACTAAGCAGAGCTTGTATCTTGTGGCTCTGTTATAGTTAAACAAAACCACTCATACATAAAACAAAAAATCAATGACTAATATTATGTTAATATGATGATATTTTTACATAAATAGCGAGATACTTTAAACTTATGACATCGTAATAGGCGCCTTTGTGATATAGATGTACTTATTTAATTTTGGCTTAGTGCTTTTAGCTTCAAAGCGCCCTGATTTAGGCGACGAGGCATTAATCCAAGCTTATTATAAGATAATAATAATTTATTACTAAACAGCCATTGTACTCTAGACCATATTAAAAGGGCATAAGATTGTTTTTTTAATGCAGTAATAATTTAATTCGCGTCGCAATGAAAGGTAAGGTATTCAATGTCATCTTCAAACAGAAATAACGATAACATTCAATGAAGACGATAAAGGGTAGCTATAGAACGAGATAGTGATATTGGATACATTACGTGAATAGGGAGAAGTGAGGCGCCTTCGAGGCGAAGCGTGGGTTCAGGGACCGCGGGAAATAGGTGAGAGACAAAACGCTAGGGTGGCACCAGTAACATGACCTAACCACGCGCCAAACACCGCAGAGTCTTTTGAAGCACGAAAGTTAAAACGCAACTCAAATGTTATTCAGAAGATACATCAGGACAAATGCGAGTCTAAAAAACAGTCGAGCAATGAACAGCACTATTTCGGGATTGAATTCCGTAAGCCTACTTTTAACAATGCTATTAAAGTTTCACTCACTAAAGTTATTTGGCTTCCAGTTTAAACCAGAGCTTTACTATCAGCAGTAATTGAAGGATTTCCTGGGATAGTAACAGTAAAGCAGGGAAATTGGGCAGCGTTTTATTCAAGTCCTAAATCCATTCCATCTACACGTATATCTTTCCTTCTATTATATACAGGACATATCGTCTCTTTATTATACCAAAGTGCAATAACCAGACGTAATATTTTTTTATATCTCTTATACGAACACGGTTTTATACTTAAATACAACATTCGCTATGTAGATATTACCTTTCATCTACATCAGGGAAATAAAAGCGAATATAAAACTGCCAATCGTATTTTTGTATGAGGAAAGAGGGGGTTACCTCGAAACGTTAGTGAAGCACCCGCTTTACGCTTTGGACGTGAATAATTATTATTTCTATCGGGGGGTTTCTTGCTGCGGGTCTCTCGCTATCAATAAAGCTCGCCTGCCGGGAGCAAGCCAGCGCGCCGCCAACCGTTCCATCTTTGGAATTACCTCGCGACAAGGACACTTGCGGCGTTTAAATTCAGATTCCGATCTTTACTATAATCGCTACTTAGTCGGCGCGTTTATCGTGGCTTAAGGAATTATTTGGGCCGTCGCTTTCGGTCATATGGCTCGGTACACTAATATTCCTTTGTTGAATAATACTTTAGGAGATTAAGCCAGTTTTGCACCAATAAACAAGGCTTAATAGGATGTAAAATGTAAAGCCATTTATAGCTAACTTTTGGACGAAATTTAGAGGATTATTTTAAATCGTGTTTATTAGATACTTAGGTACTATAAACTGGATACAATTTTGGAAAACTTTCTCGTTTATACTTTAAAATGTAGGTTGTATTCTGCTAACATATTTCACCAAACAAACGAAGTAGGGATGTGTACATTTATGTATCTAGAACCAGAATACAACGTCCCGGCACTATTTGTGAAAGTCAACTGAAGGAATTGGGTCACTGTGTCGTTGTTCATAGGCTTTCAACCTGTCACTACTCATATTATACAATCGTCATTTGTGTACGGACGTGACTTCAGACCAAAACATTTGACGTTACCATTTAACATACGTGTATCCTGATTTTAACAAAGCACAACTCGAACGTTAGGTGAAGTTTTGAAATTGCGTTTTCAAATATCGAGTCGACGGATTACGGGCGGCGGGGCTTTTGTGAATTGTATAACTTTATACATCACATCAGATTGTACGGCTGGTGGAACATCGCTAACCTTGTATTGTATGCCGGCAGTTGAAGTTTCGTAAACGTGGAGCCCGGCGACTGGCTCCTAGACTAACTCACAACAATGCTAGAAACAACAAACTCCTAATGACAGGATTGGAAGAGGAAGTATTTGTAAATAGCAAATAATGATAAAGAGGATTTGCTGAAATGTATTTATTGTTAACAGGTAGAAATATTATACATTATTTCCAATTGTAAAGAGACTAATAATTTATATGAATCGGAAAACGTTTCATTTTAAACTGTCATAAACCTGTGTTACAAGATTTTTATTCAAAGCCAATCGCTATATTAAGCTACCGTAATATCCTTGTCATCGCAACACAAATAAATCTGCAACGATGCTAACAAATGTCTTTATAAGTACAAATATTTCTGCATCAAGCGTATCTTCGGCTATTAATTTTCGTTTTACACAGTGACACAGTGTAGTCTGTCCCTCGGTAATCCGCAGATTATGCGGTAACGGACCGTGCGGATGAGCTCCGTGGTGGGTCGCGTCGCAATCAATAAGCCAGCGCTGATCCTCAGCTAGCCTGAGCCCAACTTAATGAAGTCCCCAGAAGTCAGTGTTACGTCACTCGGTTCCCTCAACTTTCCATTACTCAAGTAAGCCTTATCGATCTCTGTAGTTTGTTGTGCCTTATATGTGAGTCTGTCAAACGCTGGTTTATCTTATATTAGGGCCCGCTTTTACGATCCTGTTATGTAGGGACCATGATTGGTACTATGACGTCACGGTGATTCGCTTCTGTTTTTTTATTTAAAACAGAATTGGCTTATGACTAGTTTTTGTGCCGTGTCTGGTAATTTTAGTGCTCACCATTAATCAAACTCAGTTTAGCTCATCTGTAAGATGAATTGTGAATATTTTTCTTACAGATTGATGTTTTTGCATCTCAAGCTTTTTTTATTGTAATCATCTTTAACGTTGACTAGCTTTACGATACTCATTTAAAGTAATTGATTTACTAACGCGAGAAATTATATCCATATTAATGAATAACGGTGTAAATAATTGATTCTGCTCAAGATTTTTTATAATACAAAGTGAATTTGGTTGAAGCTTGATTCAAAAAGCATTTCTTCAACAAAAATAAATAACGAATGTAAATGTGCATCGAAGTTGCAGTAAAGCTTTAAAAAGCAATACTCAAGGGCCAAGAGCCGAGTAAACGTGTACAGCTGACGTTTAGCAAGAAATGCACAACTTAACAGTTGCAAATGCAATTTATAGGTATTTTGCGACACAACGTTGCGAGTTCGTTTCGAGACCACAACAAACACATTTGGGCGATTCCATTCGCTCCGAGTCGAGGCGATAAACTTTGTTGACAATGACTGATGCGGCGAGTGCCCGATCCGGCCCTGGCCGGTAGGTACATCGCTCCAAATGTGCAATTTTCGAACGTGCCACTGAAAAGGACTAAAGTTTCCCCTTTCTCGGTATAGTAACTCAATTTTGAGACAGTGACACAATGCTGCGCGACCCACTTTAACTTCGCTCTTATTTTGATATGAGTTACCAACTTCGTGGATTCTTCATTTTGACGTTTTCTTGTTTTTGTACCTTTCTTATTATCTGTTCGTCGTCTGATGAGAAAGTTACTCACATTTATAATGTAGTCTTCCTATGATCTATATAATCAGCAAATGTTTACCTGAAACAATAAATGTTTTTTATACAATAAGTAATCTGTCTTAAAAAGGAAATGTTAAAACTTCCTTGTTACCTGAAGAAAATATTCAAAAAACATTTTGTAGAAAATGATTTTATATATTTAGACATGTATTATGCGTAATTCTGCTTATAATGTATTATAGTTAATCAAGATTTACTTCGCAAATGATTTTTGCTTAAATCGCAACAAAATAAGCCTTTCAGAATCGTATTACGCGAAGCTCATTCTAACCCAGTTGGTAAGTAGTTACAGTTGCCGCTACTCGTAACAATGGCAGAAATCTTAAACTTAAATATAATGTGGGTAGTTTGTACATTAAGGCGGGTATGGCTCATTACGCGGTCTGAACAACTTACAACGGCAATCGTAAATGTTTGGACGTCGGCGAGGAACTTCGGAAAGCTGATCGAACTTATTTTATAAGAAAAATAAATTAAATTTCAAACAATTGAAAACTTTAAACTTCGTGCCCTGAAGTTAAGTATTTATTTTCATGTTATTTTCGTCGAAAATAAACTTCCCACACGTGCCGGTTTATGAGTAGCATATTAATCAATATTAGGGTTCAGCCTTTAAGTAGGGCTTTTGATCTGAAGCTTAAAATTAAACCAATTAAAACGCTTAAACATATGTGTAGGTGTAGTGAGCGTGTGTTGCGAATTACTGGTGTCCATGTTAACACATGTTCCGCTTCTATTTACTTTATTTATCGGTAAGCTGTGGAAATGAACATGAGAAAGCTTAAAATAACTTAATTTGCATGTAGTGATGTTACTGCATGTTTCAATGTGTAACAAGTTCTTTATAAACAAATGCAGATAATGTGTTTCTCACAAATATCTGTCAAGTTACTGTATTTCAAACAGTTTATGCTTTTTCCAGACTTAATAACTATTTGTGAAAAACAACAAATTTTATGAAGGCACAAAAATGGGAACTGACTCTATAGAATAAAAGCTGTTTATCAATCAAGCACAGAGAAAAGCTGTTATATATGTTTTAAATGTTATGTATATTTGAAGTTTAATCCCTCATCGCAAGATGAAGATTTTCTACAAGCCGAGCATAACGATACATCAACCAAATTTACTGTATATCCTATTCACTTGCAATGTCGCACTACCCCAAAGCCAGGACGAAAAAATATTAAAATAGGATGAGATAAACTAGGGCCTTACTACATTCCTTTGCCTAATCCAATATTCGGTTGAAAAGGGAAGCTAGTAAAATATCGTAAAAATGTTCCTGATGTATTTTTTGTCAGGAAATCTCGCTTAGTTCTGGAGCCGACAGGATTTCGGCACAATAGACTTGAGAGAACAAACAGGTTACTTTGCTTGAAACTTTCATGTTAATTTGGAAAGTAAGTTTTTACGTCTATTGTAACGCCCATCGCTTTCAGCTTCCATTGCGGACCAACTTTAAGATATTCAGTTAAGTAAATATACTCGAAGTCCTCGTTTTGGAAACGTTTCGTTTGGCAAAATGCCCTGTGAGCGGCAAACCTACAACAGAAGACGAAAATAATATCTTAACATGTTCTTTACACCTCCACCTTCGAGGAAGACATGGGAAATACTTCCTGAAGTTACATAAGACAACAAAGGGGTATAAACAGCACGATAGTGATACGACGAAGTTTAGAGCCGATTGTTCGTACGTGTATGTGATAGAGTTTATGCACGGTACTTGTATGACGATAAAACATGAATGACGCATAAACCGTGACCTTGAGCATAGTAAAGCTATTCTGTATTTTACCCTACATTGTATATTTTTTGCGGCATTCATATAACTTCATTGACTCTTTTGGTTAATGACCTAAACCGTTTCGTATAATTAGGTAAACTGGTTTTTCACTATCATTTAAATCTACAGATTGTTGTTTATATACCTACAGTTAACCGTTGGTAATAAACTCGTTTATGTAATTTAAAGATTGTTATTCTTTTTGGTAATCCTCTTATTTTCTTAAACCAATAGTGGCAACCTAAGTAGTTCGCCTACAACATTGCATTTAAAAAAGTAAATTGGCAAAAAATCGTCAATGCGCATTAATTACCAGTACAGCTCATCATTATCAGTAGTTGGATAAACCACTTTAACATAAGTAATCAGGTACGAAGTCTACCTAATCCCGTAGAGTGCTCACCGTCTAAAATACTCATGTAATGACGCTCGCGCATGCTAGGATGTCTAGAGATAGGGGTCTAAACTTGCTTGGCAGCGCTCCTTGGCACAGCTACCTATTTTATTGTGAGTCGGCGCCAACAACCGGGAGATTTACCCCATCTGTAATAGCTCGGTCCGTTTATTAATAGCTACGAATGTTGTGGTCGTATAATGTTTCTGCTGGTTAATGGGCGGATCATGATTTTGATAAATCTGGAATCATTTCGGCAGAGGTAGGCTTTAAGAGTAATGGTTGTTGAAAATTTATTATTTCGATGCGGATTTTCGAGAATTTTCTTTGTTTATTTGTTTATGGGTTGTGAAATATGTAAGACTGTTTTTGAAATAAAGAAATGGCAAAAGCTATGTCAAGGTGTTTCGTCCATACACAAATAGAGGCAATTTTTTTTTTATTTATTCTCACATACCCTGATTAAGACTAACCTAAGAGAAATTACGCAACATTAACTTTCCACGCCACTAAAGAGAACATTAACTTAAAGAAAAACACGGTAGCCTGGACTTAATGGAGTAAAATCGCCAAATTTTTCGTTATAATATGTAGACAGCCTTTTACCTTGCCATTTACACGATAGCATTATTTAATTATATTACTTTAATTTACTAGGAATCGTGGTCGCAATATAAAAGTGCCAGATTTGAGCTCTAGGGTTTATTATGTATTACAGCGATTTGATGTTATTATTCTTTACAGCAGATTGAAGATAAATCTCAAAAGAGTATACGTCCTTATTTCACGGTCTCAACTATTTTTTTCTGAGTTCGTGAGATGCGTATTCCATCAGGGAATAGACGTGTCGCTATACAAATATTTACAGAAGACAGATTAGATTTTTTGAGATTAAATCATGTTCAGGTGGCATAAAAACAATTTTCTTTACAGGAACAAATTCTGTCAGCTGTCATCATGTATCCTCTATTCTATTCTTCAAACTGAATACTACTGCAAGAGGTTTAAGCCGCTTTTCTCCGAGTAACACGAGAAACGCCGTACTTAAGTTTATACTGAGTTCTGCTTGAAGTCCTTTACTATATTTACCGGAGGCTTTAATATCTAAGTACGTCTGATGTGAACATCGTTAACGTGCTTTACGTATGACTAGAAAATAGGGCAGGTTACGCATACAAAAACGTATTTGAGGGCAGCGATTCGTGCTAGTGACGTCACACAACCCTTTACCGTCCAACGCTAGCGTGGATCTCGTACCTATATGGTATAGAATACCTATGGTTTGGAACACGTACAGTTTGTATCCGATAGGCGATATTACAGAATGACGTTACTGAATTCAGACCGAGCCCCGAAGAAAGGTAAACATTTAGCAGTGCGTCGCATGCACAATCAGAACGTTTGTGAGAGTATTATTTCCCGTCTGGTTCATATCCTATGAAATACCTTCGTATTGTACGGTAGCATGTTTTGTGTGGAAATGAGGAAAAGCTTATTGTTTAATCGTAAGCATCATGCATGTGATGCAGGTTGAATCATGACAACTGTTGATAATTATAATAATATCTTTATGATGAATTTTCGCTCTTAAAACGGTTAACTAATAAGTATACAACCACGAAAGATTTTAGTTCAAAATACATAAAGAAAGAGAATACTATTATTCCCCACAAGAACAGCAAAGAAACCATATTTTATTTCTTAAAACTCAATGTTTTGAACAAAACTGCGGGCACATCTAGTGTAGCTGCTATAATACGATATCAATGTCGAGTAATGTTCGCAAAGCAGAAAGATCGTGACGACACGTACCATGTTTATGTTGGAGTACTTTTGTAATATGATTTCGCCCACAGAGAGTAAATATTCCATTATAACATTATTTTGTGGTCTGACGAACTTTGTCAATGAAATGTTGCTGTTAGACTTTGAATTACAGAGACGGTGGTTTGTGATTGTTTTCTAGGTAGGTATACTGTGGAAAAATCTGATTAGAGTGATCCTTTATATTTTTGGACACCATTAAACATATTACCACTAGGCAAACTGCCTCGTTGGCCTAGTGGTTCTAAGCGCGACTGCTACGCTAGAGGTCTTGGGTTCGATTCCCAAGTCGACCAAGGTGTTATTGGGTTTTTCTATGAAATTCTCAGTAACAGGTCGGAGTTTGGATTTGTGCCCGGTTAGTGGCATTAGGCTCGCGCCCTATTACATGGGACCTTAACATACCGGCGAACTGTGGGTGTACATTGGTAAACCTCTGCCTAACCCTTCGGGGATACAGGCGTGAGTATGTATGTATGTATTAAACATATTAAGAGAATTATCAAAATGCAATACGATACGAGAACCTAAATTCCAGATTTCAGTACCGCACACATTTGGTATCGCTTGTGGTAATACTGACTCGATGTAGTAAAAATAAAGTTATAGGATATTGTTTTGTATTTATGACTTTAAATAATTACTCCTTAACTTATGAAAATATCGCTGGTATTTATCAACTGTTTAACAGATTGTTGTTTTAATATTACTATATAGAATTCCAATTCATAACCTGCTAAAGCCCTCAGAACCCAAGAATACCTAAAATATTAAAACTGTGCTGCGGATCGGAGTCAAAAGGACTGCGAATACACTAATTAGCTCTCCAACTCCCGATATGTTTGAACTAAGAGCAATCAGCAATCAATTACCGAGACGATTGGCAAGCTACCGGTCATCGCTTATGCTGAAATGCCATCTTTAATCCCAAGATTACTGCATTAACAGCTCAATAATCCACGTAAGCTGTGATTGATGCTCATACAAACGAAGACACATGTTCAAACTAAACTTAGTCCTTCAGGGAAAGAACATTAAAGTACAATTCAACGTTCACACTAAATAATTACGTACTGTTTTGTAGTTTCGTAACAAAATTTACGGTAACTACTGTGAATTATGAACTTGTGGAGACAAGAGACCTGAATTCCAGGATTCCAGAGGATTTGTGAGTCTTTACTAGCGGTCTACGTCTAAATAATAGCGGAGCAAGATTATGTAAACATCAAATTTATTCGCTACATTTACATTTCGGTAAATTATTTAGGTCTTATCTGGCTCTAGGTCGTCTGCTTTCGATGTTTATGCATTAAGACGGGTAATCCAATATTAAGGAAGGTTGTGGGTTGAACGAGTAGCTAGGTGCTTCTCTAAATATAGATGAAATTTGCTTGCTTCATATTTTAGGTTAGACGTCTACTCAGTCACAAACTCTATCAAGAATAAATTATTGGCTTTAATCATGCCTGCAAAAGAACAAGCGAACAGATTAATAAAGCTGACACTCGTGTTATAAAAATGTCGTTTGTTCAGATAACTACAAAAAAAAAAACCATGAAACATAATTTGCTTAAAAGCGTTCACTATTCATTGTCATGTCCCTTAAAGCTCAATACACAAATAGTGTGCACATAATCCCCGCTTTGCTGATGAATTGGACGCTTTTATTATGATATAGGAGGACAACGCTGTTCCGTTTGTCGCATTTTATGACCCCCACCGTAGAAAAGCGGATACAAACATTTAACGAGCAACAAAAAAGGAAATACACAACTCGATAAATGTATTCTGTTTCTACATTGTTTTATTTAGATTATGCAAACAGAAAATCCGGGAAATGGATGTGTCAAAAATAAAAACGGCGAACAATATCAGCGGATTTAAACACCAGTTATGTACACTAGAAATGCAAACACTGTCGCCTGGAATTGTGAATAACGGTCGAACACACGAAATTACTGTTCGAGTTCGAGTTTCGACTAATGGTACTTAGTTAGTACAGCGTTGAAATACTGCGGGTAACGAGCTTTAAGTTCAGAATACTCGAATCGCTAATAAATAACCAGATCTATTTCTTTCTTCGTTTGGTTGCGGTAGACTTGAAGCGTTTAAGCTAACTAAAGTTCATAGTTTGGGTTTTCTCTGCACATTCCAAGATATTTTTTTGACTAAAATAAAAGCTGGCTTCGTCCTTCAGATTTATCAGCCTTACAAAACAAATACGTAGAAACAAACAATAAAAGCGAACACATAAATATATGTAAACATCTACATTGTTTGTTATTTTCCCTTCCTAAGCCGCTTATGACAAATGAGATATTATTTGACTCATCTCAAGAGCAGAACGAGATTATTCGTAAACAGTACCTGACTATTGTTTATAAGACAATTTGTATACAAAATAATAAGTCATACGTCTCATGTTTTATTTATTTGTTTTTCCATAGAAAAGGTTATATATTTCTTCCCTGTGTTAGAAGATTTGCGCTTTATTTTAGATTATTACTGGCCAGCATGAAAAATATTTTTTGTACTGGCGCATTTAACGCTATTTATTTTTATTAATTTATATTTTAAATAAATAATATTGTGCTATTTTTCTTCTTGCTTCGTATCTTTATTTTGATCCCTCGTCTCCTAACTCATGTTGATGTCAATGTTTAAATGAAAATAAACAGTCGTTTCTCCGCAACGCAGCTTCACCCCTGCATAATTATTTAGCCAATGACACACGCGGGATTGAGGCTCGTTTCGTACGTATGTCATTTGTCAAAATATCGTTGTTTGACAGGGTTTCTCGTGTCATCTGCCGCAAACACGGAGCAAATACAAAGAGGAGACGGCATAAGCAACCGTGCACTGTACCTCAACAGACCTCAACCAAGCACTGACGTCATTATGTGGGCGTGGCCTAACTCAGTGTATCGTTGACATTCATCGTGTGCACAACTGTGTTAAAATTCTAATTTTATTGCAAAGTTGAGCTAAAAGAAAAAAAAACATGAGGTGTCGTGTTTTAAATTGTAACAACTATTCGGATAGACGTTTAAATGCTAAGGAGGGCATCTCATTTCATCTGTAAGCAATTTTATGCGTAATTTTCATAAAATTATTCTAGAAAAGTCTCTTAGTTTGGCGTTTCCAAACATAATTCTATCAAACACTAGATGGCGACACTTGAGAAAATAGAAACTAAACACATTTACGTACGTAGAGCTCACTACTAACATTTTTTAATAATCATATGTACTGAAATTTGATAAACATTCATTCTTAAAGGTATGTAAGTATGGCCAAAATATTATTTTTGTAGTTTTTATATCATTTTTAAACAAGCCGCCATCTATGGACAAAAAGTATAAACAACGAAATACAGGGCCGTTATTAGAATCCAATTATTTTACCGAAGGTACCGCGACTATATCTTACATGGAAAGTACTTGAAAAATTTGATACACTGGACATATAAATACAATATCCTATAAGCTAAATAATTTATCTATAATAATTTATTTAAAGTGCTTTCCCTCCGTGAGACAACGTAATAGTATGGTAGTGGTTGTTTAATAATTTAAAGTATTTAAAGCTCACCTACTTTATTAAGTTCAATAAACTTATAAATAAATAAACAACAAAACTCAAGCATTATTGTCTGCCAGTAAGAACCTCAATGTAATAAGGTTTTATATTTTGAATGAATATTTGTTTATTCCAACATTGGTAATCGAGGTTTTTTTTTTAATAATTTGTCTTTTATTTATTCTGCCGCTGAAATCAGTATTACCTACCGACATTAATGGTTTCGAAAGGATTGTCACGTAAACGGAATAAGGTGTGTGTTTGTGTTTTTTTTTTCCTAAAAGAACTTGATTTGCTATCTTCTTAAGTATTTTTAGCCAAATCAAGTCATTTAAATATTATAGAAAATCTAATAATCTTCATTTATCAAAAACCTTTTGATACTAGCATGTTTCATTACACTATTTAAAAAATAATACCCATTAAGATTGTTCAAAAATTTAATTAAATATATTGCTCTCTGATACGACAATTCTGAGTACGACCCTGACATCTTGCATTTCGCGACATCTAATGGCAGATAGTTGCGTAATTTCAAAATTAAATCAAGAGAACGAGCGAATACTTTTGCTTTTGACCCATAGATGGAAAATTTAAAAGTGGGCGGGATCTAACTCCCCCCTCACCCCGCAAATTGTCACGCGTTGTTTCATAGGAAAATCTTATTACGACATCTCCTCTTTGTATTTGCTCCGTGGCCGCAAACGGTTTCTGTATGAACAGGGATTTATGGCAATTGGAGATGGTGCTCATTTCGGCTTATTTTAGAGCTTTTTTTAGGTATTTTTCTTGTCAGTAATGAGTAGATAGTAGAATAAATATCAAACTTAGCAGTTGTAATGCTGTTAATTAAAGTTTTATGAAGATAAACCAATGCAAATTTTGTTTGGAAAATGCTTAAAGCAAATGCATCGATCAGTTTTTTTTGTATTTTTTGATACGGAAAATATGAAGAACACAGCAGCAAAAAGGGCAATTTATTGAAAACTTTTAGAATAAAGTAAAAAGAAAGCAACGCAACACCATAAAGTAGAGGGAACATGGGATAGTGAATTAACTTTCAAGTTACTTGTTGGATAAAAATGTTTCGAGACGAACAGGAAAACTTTGGAGGCTGTATAAGGCAAGTATCTCAGTAGGTTCCCATCCACAATGCTCGCTTCACCAACCTTGTCTTACGTAAAGTTAGCAATTGAATATATTTTGTTGAAGTCCCCACTATTGTGTTCCGATACAAAAGGAACTACGATTTCGAGTATTGATAAAGTCGAAGGAAGATTTCGTTGTTTGTATGGCTTTATAGTTGGCAACGAATAATTAAAGGACATTGCTCTGCGTTCCTTCAGTGTTGGCCCTGGAGCCAAGAGCATCGGAAAATTATGTATTGTATTCTCTATCATTAGTAAACTCCTATACGATCTTATTTTTATAGCGGACTAGCTGTAGAATAGATATATTTAAAACAAAGAATCAGATTTTGAGGTTATAATTTAACCATAACAACGAATATTGTGTATACTTTTTCATTCACTCTGACAATGAGTAATGACGTAACTATGGTCACGTCAAAACTAGGGATGCAAATGCGACACCATTAATCGATATTTTCTAAGATTTACTATGGTCATACGTTACAAACTGTCTTACATCAACTTAATATGTCATAACATTATAAGTATCACGTGTGTCTTTAGTTTACTTATAACTAGCGGTCGCCCGCGGCTCCGCCCGCGTGGATGTCGGTTACCGCTGCAAAAAGCCTACCCAGGCAAGACACGGTCCCCTATTTTTTTTTCCAAAATAAAATTTAGCCTAATCTATGTTACTCGTGGATAATGTAGCTTTCGAATGGTGAAAGAATTTTTAAAATCGGTCCAGTAGTTTTTGAGCCTATTCATTACAAACAAACAAAGTTTTCCTCTTTATAATATTAGTGTAGATAACACTCTTCTACGCTTGTAATAATAATAATACACAATAGCATTTGCACATTATATTTTATTTTTAATTAGTTTTATTGTAATGTATTAAGTAAAAATGTTTTTTTTTTTATTTAATGAAGCTCAAAAGGAGATTACCGTTGTATTAATTGTTGTAAATAATCATTTAGATATTAAACCACACACTTTTCTAATTGATCATAAGAAAACCTTGAATAATGTTTATAGAGAAATAACTAGGTTTTGTTCACTGCATAATATTATTTTAACTACCTACATATTTAAAATAGAGTGTGAACGCATTCATAAAGCATTCTTATTAGGTTTTTAAAAATACACTTATAGAAAAAAAACAATCGATCGATTAAATATTCAATCGATCGATTATAATTGATTGGTCATCCCTAATTCACTATCGACACGACATTAGGCGACTACTAATGTCATTAGTCGCGAAAAATACTATTAAATGTACATTTTGGCAAACAGCTAGTCCGTGTTAAAGAAGTATTTGCAACTTATATAATAAAATAGACCATTAATTATCGTGTATTCAGATACTCTTTATTGCACAGGGCCTATTTGGACATTGTCTTTTGCAGGGTCAATGGAGTCGATGACAATGGTTTTTTAGTGTTAAGCTTTATTTAGCTCTTATCCTAAGGTTGCCTGGAAAAAAAATCCAGGTCCATTAAGGCAGCCTTTTGGACATGTTCCTACTTAATTTATTTTCTTTGCCTATGTACAATAAGGAAATAAATAAATATCCAGTCAGTTAGTTACATCTGATTTATTTTATAATCTAAATGGTAAGCTTTCGTTTTATATCCATTAAACTTGTAATTAAATACTACTAGCAGTCAGCATCACCGTCCGCGTGGGTGCCGCCGCTACACCCGCGTGGGAGTCGGTATCAAGGCGAAAATACGCTAACCCTTTCTTATAATCCAAGCTTAAATAATACCAAGTTTCAGCAAAGTTCAGCGGTTTGACTGAGAAAGCGTAACAGACAAACATACAGAATTAGTTATACTTATATAGATCTAAGTATGATGTTAAAGACAAAATTAGTACTTCGACGTTTAGGTTTCAATTATACCATATTTTCAGATTAGCAATTTAAAGTTTAGGCATAGAAATTCATATTTATTAGCTTCGTAACTCGTAAGTTGTTACAGACAGACACTAATTAGGCCCAGCTAATTAACAATCTTAATTTGTTTACTCGCGCCGTTTCTATAAAATTTTATTAAGCTTTAAATTTCATTTTATTCAAGCCCACTTATTTCTTGTTGGTTTCCTTAGACGTTTCAATTAAAACATTTAATATTTGCTTTTATTAAAATAAATGAATAATTTGCATTTTAATTAATAAAGTACTAACGTTTTCAATATTTCCTAGGATTCGTTTATTTTCTTTTATAGTTGATGTAACTTCTTATTTATTCAAATAATTACTTTAACTGAAATATTGAAATGTATGTTTATATAACGCTTGAACGTTACTCCTTGATATATTGATTAGTACTAGAAGGTTATACATTCAAAGGTTAGAACTGATACATGACATATAAGGCATACGAGCAGCTTGCGAGCATGGCGCAAGCGGCGCGCGCACATTTGACCGTCGGCGGTATTGACACTAGTGCGTTCGCGGCATGCTCGCGAGCGGCTCGCTAGCTGCTCATGTAATGCACGTTCGTCAGATGTGGACGCACCCTAAGATGAACATGTCTGATTAAGAAAATAGATCTCTACGCTCTCGTTTCTCCTTATTATGAAAAATAAAATAACTAAAGAATATAAACTTTACAGTTCTATAACTCTTAACACTATCGATAAACTATAAAAAATAGTTGTGAACTGAAACTCTCTTACATAGTTTTAACGTATTAAACTCAAGTAATACCTACATTAAGTCTTATTCAACTCCTTAGGGTCAAGGAACGTGAGAATAAGCACCCGAAGTTTTCAAGTCAAGAATGTCTGGTCACGTAGGTTACCTAAAGCCTTTATAATTTTCAGACAGGCACGTACAATTTGTTCTAGTCTTAAAATAGATTAGTTCCAATATGAGAACAAAGCCATCCGTTCACGGCGGATCTGGATCAGAAAATTCAATAATACTTTTGGATTATTGAATTTGGTCGTCCAGATAATCATATTATGTTAGTAGCAATTTCACTTATGCTTATCGATTTTTATTTGATAAATGAGCCGTTTTGACGTCTCATTTATTATGAACTCTATTCAGACTACATATACATTCACAATATATTTGTAAGGGATATTCAAAATAAAGCAATAACATCGTGAAATACACTGACCATTCGTAGAGGGATATTTTTCCCCTGTCAATATGTGAGCTTTGTTGACGTGTGCTCTCCCTGTTCATTCCATCCCCTCACTATTAGAGGCAAACAAATTATTGGGGAACAAGCATCATGCCGACTATACATTGTTATGCCATTATTCTTTGAAAGGGAGCAATAATAATAGGTATATGTGAATAGAAGTTTATATAATTGCAGATATGAACCACAAAAACTGTTAATGGGGCCCAATAAATACCTCCTCATTTTTAAATTATAGAGTCGTTCAACTTCCAACTAATCACTAGCCGTTCTAGTTATAAGGTTATTAGACGCGCCACTAGCGCCAGTTGGAGCGAACTTTATTAGCTTTTAAATAACGAAGTTCTGCTGTTATCTGCATAGAAGTTGAAAGGGGAACTTTTTCCACAGCAGAACAAACACATTAAAGGATCCCGCGTCCACGTCCTGGGGCGAGGCTCGAAGGCGCGATAAACTTGGTGTGCTGACGTTGATTTATGTCTCCGTTTGTTTGTCCCGGAGACAGCCGGCTCCCAAGTCCCGGTTCATCCCGGAATACCGGTTAAGATAAGACGCCTCTAATGCATACTACAAATTACTGGACGAAATTGCTGTTTACGCATATACAGGGGACGGGGAGCGTTTGCTAATTCGTCTGGGGGACTATCTTACCTTATACGCGCAGTTGATTATATCAGTTCATGAAGATGCGATAATCATCTTTATCTAAAGGCAATAAAGGCTCCTATCCCATGCATGTGTTTAATGGAAACAAGGAAACAAAATTTGCTGGTAAGAGATGACTTGAAGTTTCGAAGTACAATGAAACACATTTTGGAGGGTAGTCCATATATTTATATTAAGGCTGTTTATATCAGTTGGGTGACAAATTAGTCCCTAAGCGTAAAAATAAATATGCGAGAAGATAGAAAAAAATACTGGGAAAGTGAGAACCTTTTTGCATAATGCGACATAAAAATATTTAATGGCTGTTTTTAGTACCGGCTTGAAATTTTACAACGCAATTACATACGTTTAGGTGATGAACCGGAACTGAAATTTTCGGGGTGATAAATAAAAGTGTATTCGTGCATGGGTTTAATGGAGCATGGAGAGTTGTCATGAAACTGCCTGACATGGTCAACGCTGGTTGGAAGCGTGTCCACAAGCCACTTCAAGCGGGACGCTGTCATCAACATTTTTAATATTGTTGGGGACATTTATCTTTGTTATTCATGTAAATATTTAAATCTGTAACATGGTTTTTGTAGTATGGAGTACTGCAGCTTGCCGGAAAGTTATTATGTGGAGTGTACAAACATGTAAAGAATTATTTGCGTTTTTTTAAGTTTTAGGTCAGTAAACCAATAATTTTATTGTATTCCCGCAGTTAACACAAAACGAAAGCAGGTAATAATTATTGAATATTGACTAAACACCCGAATTTAACTGAGATATGTGGGATGAAAA
This sequence comes from Autographa pulchrina, assembly GCA_905475315.1. Taxonomy (NCBI): domain Eukaryota; kingdom Metazoa; phylum Arthropoda; class Insecta; order Lepidoptera; family Noctuidae; genus Autographa; species Autographa pulchrina. The sequence continues at coordinate 9,947,609 of FR997771.1, read as the reverse complement.
TGTATTATTAAACCAAGGACCAATATGATATACTTACAATTTATATACTTATTTCAAAGAAGCTTACTGACATATAAACATAGGCTCTCCATAAATAAGTGAACAAATCTGAAAGCCAAACATGTCTGACAGAGACGTATTTTAGTAGTGAATAAGTAAAGCTCAGAAATTTAAAAAAGTTGATAAATATGTATCTGAAATATGTACTTTCTACATGTCTGCTACAGTTTTTTCTTACGCTCATGTTTTTTGATTGATGAATAAATAACAAATCTACATCATTTTTTGTTTTTACCAGCTAAGCCTACATTTTATCAAAATAGTAGTTGCAAAGCGGTTTTTATAGTGTAACCTTTAGATTTCGCCGGTTTTGAAAAATTGCTAAATTGTAATATTTTGCTTATACCTCGATGTCAGAAGGAGCATTGACCTTGAATAAAGCCTTAGGTTTTTAGGTAACACTCTTCTTATGTAAACTGAATCATTCATCAAAACTATCATCACTTTTTTTACATATTAAACATTTTGATCCCTGCATTTCTCACAAAGGAACGTGTACAGTTAGGTATATCTATGTGTCCATTTCTGTAAACGCCAATAAGGTTTTGGTTCGACTTGGGAAACGAACTCTGACCGCAACCTCGACACTTTTGCGAGGTCACTGACTACCACACAACCACACTTCCCTCCACAGCCCACATTTTCTACCATATCCTAGATGTATAGTTTGATTTTTGTTCGCAAACAGTAATTTATTTTAACGTATAATGCCGCACGACATTGCTCTGTGCGCGTTTATCTTCAACACAAAAACAGCTCTAGAAAAATGTATTGCGCTTTCCTACGTGAAGTTTAATGGCTGAGAGTAGACGTACACCTACGCGTTTCGTTTTTATTCCTTTTGTGGAATCGTATAAACAGAAGAAATATACTCGCCTTAAATACTGCTGTAATGATGTAGGCTGTGGATAAGAAGAAAAGATGTATTTTCAGTACTAATATACTGGGTTATTTTAGGTAAATATTTTAATCTATCCCTGTATTTTTATAAATAAAATGAAAGTAATAATTGGACTGATCTTCAAAAGCCTTTGTTTTTGCAGATCAGTCCAGTATAACATTAAACCCACGCAGCGAGACCAAACTTTTTTAAATTACAGAACACAGTTAAGGTGATAGGACTCTGAGGAAACGTATTCCATACATTCTCAACAGTTTACCCGCGATCATCCGAGATGAACGAGATAAAAACAAATTTAAATGTAAACTTAAAAAATATTTAATAGATTCCCTACCATAAAAACTATATATATATAAGCACAATATAAATAAATATGTCTAATAAAATGTTATAATATATTATATGTTAAATGTAAAACAAATGTTTAAATTGTTTAAAATTGACCTCACAGTCAAACAGTTTGTACTGTTTTGTGGGACACTGTTAGCTCATAAGAATACCATGTACCTTTGTAACTAAATAAATAATAAATAATAAAAATAAGAAATAAGATAAAATCATAGTTATATAAAGTATAAAGCTAATATTTATGTCAATAATAATGTACAAAATAATTTTGTTTCCCTTGTAAATGCAAGTTACAGTTAGTAAGCTTTACTGTCAGAGCCAAATGTGGAAGTAAATCCTAGCAAGGAACCAGAAATTAAATGTTTGTTTGGTCCGCAGAGTATATTCGACTGTGAGTATATTTAGTAATAGTTCGGGCCATTCGTACACGTAGCGACACAAGTATTTGATTTTGGGCGACTATATCTCTCATGACGCGTGCATATGGATGAACGTCTTTGAATTTCGTTGGCGATAGTTGCCTGGATACTAAAGCCGTCGAGTATAGGAGACTTGCGTTCGCCCGTGTACGAAAAGCCTTAGTTTAAATAGTATATTTTGATCTAATATTGACGGGCCTGTTGGTCTAGTGGTTGGTGACCCTGACTGCTATACCGGAGGTCGTGGGTTCGATTCCCACCCAGGACAAATGTTTGTGTGATGAGCACGATCATTTGTTCTGGTTGTCTGGGTGTAATTTATCTATAATATGTATGTATTTAGAAATATATAAGTATGTTTATCAGTTGCCTGGTAACCATAACACAAGCTTTGCTTAGCTTGGGATCAGATAACCGTGTGTGAGTTGTCCCGGAAAAAAAAATAACTTTCTAACTTGTCACATCGGTCACTCTTTATTCGGTGATCAAGACTATCTTGTTTTCTTATTTATATTTCGTATTAATTATTGTGTCAAATCACTAACAAAAATCTTTGCCTTCAATGTATACACGCCTTTACTAAAATATAGTTTAGCAAATGGTAGCGTAGTATCACTCTTCGAACAATGGGACACATGCTCTTGTCCTTCGAGCACACACAACTGTGTATTGGATGACCTCGTCAACTACTGACAATGCAGTTCTCGTGGCAAAATTGTGGACTAACAGATTTATATACATGGATAGATTGGATATGAAAAAAAGTGTACTTTAAGACGTTTTCTAATGTCTATCTGTCGCTACTTCTCACCTTAACCTGACAGAGAAAGCATGGTGCTTTTTGGTGGTTTTAAACTGATTAATTTACAATGTTTTATATCAGAATACTGCTGGACATAGGCTTTGCCCAAGTTAAAATTCGAATACGCGAGCGAAACTCAATACAAATTATCCAACGTAAAATAAATAAAAGCATACGTAAATCGCTGCGAGGGACGTCAAGCTTAAATTGGTAGATAGTCTTGTTAAGCAACATAAATTGTGGTAACATTCGGGGTCTCAGTTAAACACTGGCGAGCATTTAAAATGCTACGGCCAAATATTTACAAGGATAAAATTATTACTATGTTGAACGCTTGCGGCGTTATTGAAAATATTTCAATAGCTCGTTATTACCCTGTTATACGCTGATGCGTATATTTTAATTTAATTTATGTAATGTCTTTGTAATTTCGGTCTTTGTAATTATATTAAGGTCTTGGGGCTTTTTGAGGAAGACTGAGCGAATTTATTATATTGTGTAACCAAATAGGTTCCGTTCATAACGTATTATTGTTATCTTGTATTAACGAGTTATTACAATAGGCTACAGCAAATTTTTGATTTAACCAGCTTTTAAACCAGCTTTTATAGACTGTTATTCAGAAAAAAGAAACAAATGTATTTATGTCACAGCAATTTAATTTATTTTAAACCGAACAATTGAACATAATCACCACTCTTTTAGAATCAATTTGAATCGTTATTTTTGACTTTCCAAACTCTCTCGATTTCCATCAAACTGAGTCAAGAAGTCCGACCATGCATTTAATATTTATAAATGCATTAGCAACATGCGATCTTTCGTGTAACATATCCAAAATCATTTAAACACTGGTTAGAAATTATAAAGAAATAACTAAAACAAATCTTATTTTATTTTTTTGCTGTTTAGCTTTGTGTTTTTGTTATTTGTGTGGATGTCTGATAAAAATAATTATGTTTGGTAAAAATGTAATATGCATTATTTAATCCAGTTTCTGTGTAGGTTTTTTCAAAATCAGATTATGTCGTTTTAATGACTTGGTATCAGATGTAAAATTATTTATTGGTATAGAGTAGCTTAGCGTAGCGTAGAGTTAAATATTATGAAAGATATTTAGCTTTAATTCCGCTACCAAAATCCAAGCTTGGAAGCAGGATGCAGTCCCACCGTCCCGCCCTCATGCAATATGCGCATGCAGGAAAGCCCACCCTCCCGCCCTCATGCATATGCAAAATACACGAAAAGTGAGACAAAAGGGGGGTAGCATGCCATGCAACCAAACCAATACTCGACACGTGTTTCGCCCCTCCACGGGGCATCCTCAGGAGATGTTGACTCGACAACCGCTCGGGCGCGAATGAGCCAGTTGTACGGCTCTCGCCCCTTTATATAGCGCAATGATGACGCATTGGCAACGGTCGATACAAACGTCACAAAGACGTCTGTATCGACCTACCTGCAATCATACTTAAAAGAGGTGATGTAATTAAGTTAGTTTGTTCATTCAACAGTGTATAGTTATTATTATTATTATGTTTGGAGATTTCTAACTGCTCCAACACACACAACCGGAAACTTTTATCACATACATGGAGAATGTTGTACGTATTATTGTCGCTCAAGGAATGGCCGGTATCGATTAAATGTTTAGCAAAATGTGATTTTTCTGAATGGCCATTCCTGTAAGCGGCAACATGCTCCCTATACCTTATTTCGAAGTTACGGCCTGTCTGACCTACATAGACCCCGTTGCAATCATTGCATACTAATTTATAAATACCGGATTTTTTGGAATTTTCTAATTTATCTTTGCCGTTACAAAGATTTCGTAAGTTATGATCTGATCGAAAGGCAACGAAAACATTGTGTTTTTTAAGAATATTCGCGATTTTATCGGAAATGGGGCCTATGTAAGACAGACTACCAACATGCTTGTTAATTCGTTCGGGGGTACATGCATAAAGTTTATCTTAAGTAGCGTAGAGTATCAAAAACAGTGTACTTAAAAATGCAGAATATTAATTATTAAAGTGACACCACATTAGCTACATTAGCTTCTTACACGTAACAGAATGTTAATATAAAATTAAACAGGCTTAAAGCTTCGTGTAACCAAGTCCACGCGATCTCATAAATTACTCGAGTGCCTTACATACAAATGAATTTCTTGAAAAGGTCGTAGAAATTAGAAGTTCACGTCAATGTCCGGTCACGCGAGCCCAAAACTCTTTGTACATATTTACCTGTTGTATTATTTAACTGTAGTGCTTAAAACCGAGTTGTAATTCCCTACTCGCTCCCTAAATAATAGCTACCTATGTTATACGGCTACGCCCATATAAGTGCCGGGACTGAAACTTTTATGACAGAAATAGGGACAAACACGCGCCGTTTTGAGTGTATAGTTGTGTACCGCCAACCTAATAGTTATAGTATTGTTTTCGAGAGGAATTATGAACTTACCCTTTATTTCAGAGGCAAACAAACTTGTTAGTGTTTGCGAGGACTGCTCAGCGAAAAGTCGCTGGGAAATGTGTAAGAACGTTTCAAGTAACTTTGTGATGAGAAAGTGACATTGAGTTTGTCTACTATAGTACCCGAAAAAAAAGATACATTACCGTAACCATCCAGTTGTATGATAATGTAGTTTACTTTAAATGTGGTTAAAAAAAACTTTCTAACTGTTACACATTTATTTTCTAACTTTTTGTAATCTATCACTTGTATTTCATTAGGTCAAACATTTTTTCTGCAAAGTGAATTAGATGCAGCCTTGACACCAACCTCACGTAGAAAAACACATTTATCTCGGAACAGGAAGAGGAGCTTAAAAGATTAACTCGGGAAGCAACTCGCCTTGTTATTTAAAAAATCGTTCCAAGGCCTTTCCGTGTTGTGAAACAAAACACGTGAAAGTGCTGCCCTAGCGTAGCTTGTAATTAACAAACGACTGACAGGTATGAACATGAAAATCGTACAGCGAAAAAACTGGGGATCATCGAACGCGAACCTCTCATAAATCGGCATCGGCGGGCGTGGAATAAAATAATCGAGTGACAAAGCGCTCGCACTGAACGGCTCGATCCCTGATATTCCATGCATAAGCAATATAAAATGTTATTCTGTTCTGGTGAATAATTTATTCTCGATTGTTACCCTTGTCAACATCGGAACCAAACTTTGTTCACCAGGTGTTCGATCAAACAATTATACGTGTTCCACATTACTTTCAGATAGGCTCCCGTGTTTCAGGCCTCCGTTGTTACAGGTTTTGGATTTTTGATAGAATAAAGGAGTAAAATTGGAACTCTTCAATTACAGCAATGTAGTTATAATGTGTTATTGTGGTTATTCAATCATTTTTGTTCCAATGGATACAGTAGTTTAATTAATTCAGTGATTGCTTTTAGAACGTTGAAGGCCTAAGGAAAAAAATGTTACATTATTTCGTCTTCGTGCCCGCAGGAGATTTATATAATGTGATCAAAAATAAAATTTTACATCGTTAAGGAAGCACAAAAAAACAACACAGTCATTATCACAACGAGAACAAAGATCATTATTATTCATTTTATTTCTTGTTCACTAGTCCGAAACTTGGTGGTATTAATCAAATCTTAAGAAAGTTAATATTTAAAGTGATACAGGCTGAAAGTTTGTAAACAAAAACAGCGCGCGGACGCTTCGACGGAACCAAGAGAAAAACTTGTTCGGCCGACAGTGATGGATGTGACCGGCAAACGCGCTAACGCCGACCATTTTGCTAAAGATACGCGCTGAATACCTATACTTAATTCTAATTCGGTAACTGTGAGAATTTACACAGCAGTCACTTGAATATAGGCACTTATAAGTTATAATTCGGAACTGTTTGAAAGGAAGGGGACGTAATTCAGTTTTTAACAATTAATGGCATCCGTTACTACTTAATACTCTCCCACTTTCTTTACCTATACTTTTTGTTCATCATTGTACAGTTCACGTACTGTTGATAGCTTATTTGCATTTTGGGAATGACGTTACTCAGGATTTCACTAAGCTGACGTTTAAAATGGCGCTAATCTCTTATTTAAATGCTTAGTAATACCCCTTTCTTTGTGTTGCCCGATTGTACCGGCTTATAGAACATTTTGATAGATGTTACGTCATCACATTGAATTATAATCGACTATTTTACGAAGCTGTACCGATTGAGTTTGTATGAAAAAACTTTATAGCACAGTTCAGTGCTCTTAATATTATGCTGTTCTATAAAGGAATAAGATTAAAAAAGATTACCAAAAGCATCCGTGCAACAGAAGTAGAACAATTCAGGAATACTGAGAATTGAGGAAAACGATTCGATACTTTTCCTGCTTAATAGGTCAGTTTACGGAAACGTGAAAAATTCAATTATAGCTCTGTATTCTTATACTACAATATAATAATAGAAATTAACAGAATCGTTAACTAATATTTAAACATTGAGGCGAATAACTTTATAAACTTTATAAATTTAAAACTACAACAGGCCCAAATCTATGTTTATTCAAAATCTTAACGAAAGATATAACATAAAAATACATTACTAAGAATTATTAATTTAATTAAGAAAATTTAACATGAATGAAATTTCCGTGAATAGATGAATCACATTTCGGGTTCAATAAGAATTTTCGTTTTGGATCATAATTCCATTTCTCTACTTTCATTAAGAATGATTACATGAATGATAATTCCTATGGTTTTAATTAATTATTTCAAGCTCGAGCATTAGTGTTTATAAAAGTACTTTATGTTAAAGGCCACGACGTCTTTTTTAGCAATTTTCTCTACCTCTCGCAAGTCGCAATTACGTTCTAAGGCTTCGTAAGGCGATTGACTTTTAGTTGACTTGTTTTATCTCTTATTTCAGGAGCCAGCCATATATCTTCCAGTGACCTTTTATTTGACATTCAATTACTTTATCCGCACTGCAAGTTGTAGTAAAGCGATTTAATCAAACTACATCTCTGTGAATGGAATTCCAAATGAAAACTTTTAAAAGAAATAGTCTTGTGTGAAGAAATCTTTTTGTATCAAGCTACTCAATTTTATTTGGGACTTCGTTGGGATAAATATTTAAAGCTGTAAAACATTGGGACAGTAAAATCACACGACTCATGTACCTGCATAATACATGACACATTTTTTCTTTCAATGTCTCGAGAAAGCCGAAAGTCTCGCTGTTCGTTTAACTTTATTCGTTTTTGTTTGAGACTTAAAAATTAACATCAGAAGTCAATTTTATGTAGATGTTATTCGCCTTTAATCCTGCCCTTGAAAGTGTCATCACGATCCTGTTCCATTCATTTCATTAAATAAACCGGATCTGGAGAATAAATAAAAAAATCGAATCGATAAGAAAAAGAACAAAGTAAATAAAATAAGTAGCTAAAATACTTTTCTTAATATTGCCTTCCTTAAATTGACTATAACAGAAGAAAAATTAAGATCTTTTTCATATCAACTTGGTCTTCATTTTTTGATCGTTCAGATAAACTTTAACAAAGCTCTCGATTTAGACACAATTTAAAATCTAGTGAAACAAGATTTTGGCGTTTTCCCTACACGATATCAGAATATAAATATTTGTTTTCTTTTCCAACATTTTTGTACACTCAAATGGAGCACTATTGTAAGATATTTTGTTTTTATTTACAAATCACGCACGTTGTGAAAAAGTCTCGCAAAGTCATTTGTGTACTCCACCCACTCCCTTGACGTTCCATTCAACGCCTTACGCAGAATATATTCAAACGGAAGGAGGAGCGATTACTTTGATTACACTTTCCGTTTACAATACCCCAGCCGAAGCACGTTTACATTGTTCTCGTATAGGCATTAAGAGGTTTTCAAAAATAAATTTGTTTGTGAAGGATCTATTCAGCATTCGATCATCCAAAGTTTTAACGGGCGGTTGTAATATTCTCAATGAAAAGAAAGCTGCCACGGTTCATTAGACTTTTGGGTTGAAAAAATTGGCAATCTTCTCAATATTTTTTCTTCGTAAGCATTTAATATCAAGAAGTAAGATCGGCAAAACGGTAGAGTCCCGTATCCATTATGATTTCGTTTGTTAGAATTGGGGAATCACAAAAGCCTATTTTGAACACTTGCGAACAGTGAAATTCATGAAATATATAGTGTCATTTTACGTTAAAGCGGTATAGTAGATAGTAAATTGGCGAGAGGGCATTATGCACAAGGTTGAAACATTCATGATGATTACATCCATAAATTTCCCGGTTACCTGCGCGTAAATGGTTGATTTATCACACTCGTACAGAAGTAATGTGTCGCAGTGTTTCGGGTCACCAATTATATTTGCATATTCGTGCAAATACATTAGCAGTGATAAATGACAACAAGGACGAAACAAAATAACGACATCATTCAGACTTCATTGGAATATTTGGATCGTGTTTGTGCATTCAGATTGTGTCCTGATCGGGCACGTAGAAATGGACTTCGCTTCATTATTAAACCTCTGCCCCGGTTTGTTACTTTTAAATTTAATCAATATTTTGGCTCAATTAATTACTTTTTTATGTTTCATATACTGGTTACGTTGAGATGGAAGGCATATTATGTTTCGTATTTGATTCGAATAAGTTTAAATTGAAGTTTATGGCATATATTAAAATTTAAAAATAGATGTCGGTTTCAAAAATAGTGATGCATGAAGAGTTTGCTAACTAAAATTGGAGTTATAAATTGAACGAAGAAAAGTATTTGTCTATAGAATTCAATGAAGCACAAAAATTACATTTTATTCTGGCGAATAAATTATCATTTTAATCTCAATGCGGTTTTGGTTTTTATTAGATATATTTCTATTTTGAATTTATGCAAATTTGTGACAAGGTACCTGCTATGGCGTTTCTAGCTTGTATTCCGTATCTCTCGTTTCAAATTATTACGGTAAATAGAGTCATTCACACTTCTGTGTCAATATCACTTCCATGATAAGTTCAAAAGCGAGTAAAGTGCAACGTCAGTTTTCGGTATTTGGTATTATTTGGTGATAATTAAAGAAATAAATACAACTTAGAGATTTAGTAAATAAAACTTTTTAAAAAGAAAAGAAAAAAATTAGGATGTTGGTTTTTCACTAGCGATATCCTTACCTTATGAATAGGAGTTCCCCAAAAATCGTTGAGGAATATATTTGAAATTGGAGTTTGTGGTCTCAAGTCTCTGTTCTCTTTTATGGCACTTATGTCATCGAAGACGAAACCGCAGTATAAACAGTTGTGATAAACGAGTATGCAGGCGAGAACCAGAATAGCGCCTAGACCTCGGCGCGGGGGCTCGGGCAGCTCCCCTGCCATCTGAGCCTGACCCGTCAGGCGACGTTTACTACGACCTGTTCTGGTTCTTACCGCCGACATCACTCCTCCGAATCTACACACGCCACTCACGCGGTCCATCATGTATAGTATCACATCGGCAAACAATTAATATTTTTCTAATAAACACGAAACACTAATAAACAGTTTCCAATAAGTACAGTCATTTATGTTAAAGCAAAACCGAGCCGCCAGAAATGTTTAGTAGCTAGCGAAAACACAATCACGAATAGAGCCGGGGTAATAAATTTCGCTACTCAAAATCAGAGATTAAAAACGACTAATACAGAGATTTACACTACCGGGCACTGATAACCGAATGTTATAATTAATGTTTAGGTTATAACCAAGCACATGTCACTATGTTATTTCGAAATTGTTTCATTTGACATTTATGTGATAGTTTCGTTCCGACGCGCGTGGACACACCCGCTCAACGGGCAGATTCGCCGACAACTGCCGAAGAGCGTCGAGCGAATGCCGCGTCGAGTCACGTGACCCGTCGTTTTACTGCGGGTCGTTTTGTTATGACGCATGCGCCCTAAACACTTGGTCTGGCGGCAAAATATTTTGTTAGATATTTTTGTGCGAAGCTTGACTTTGGGTATAGGGTAAATAAAAAACAAAATAACATTATTTTAAATTTTGAATATTTTATTCAATTATTTTGCTGTATAAAATAACGTCTTTTTAGGAGTCATACTATTCATAAAAAAATCTAACACATAATTCCTGTTTTGAAATAAAAAATGTTAAGAAAATACAAGTCAAAACCGACCTAAAATTGTTTACTCCGTGGAAGATTTAAGTGCAGTGGCATATTATCACAATTTGATTACCCTACGGTATTATGAGCGCATGCCCAGAGGTTGGCAGCGGACGGGAGGGGTCGGAGTAAATGTTGATGACGACATTTGGTCGGGTTCGGGAGCCTGAGATGAGAGCGCTCACGGATTGGAATACGCTCCACTCTATTATTCGTTCCGGAATCGAAAATTTGAAATTAGAAAGCGAATTGCTAATGTTTAAATAAATTAAATAATCAATTATGAATTACTGCCAGCTTTATCTTTTCTTTGTATAAATAGTAAATACTCTTTTGTGAACGTGCTAAAGCTTCTTGTTATTCGTATTTTTTATTTATTTTGCATCAACTGTACCGAATGATGAACTCTGTTAATAAATAAAAGGTTTTTCATGTTGCGGAGTTTGGTCGCATTTGAAGAGTAAAGTTAGGCAATCTCGTGTGACTTTTTGGAACGAAAATAAGAAATGGAATTATATTTTTGCCATAAATCAATGAACTGGTGATGTAGAAATATACTAAACCTTTTTGTGCACTGGAAAACTTTTTAAGGAATACTTATTCAAATATTACAGTACGTTGACCTCTGAAAAGTGGAGTTTTTGCTTAATGAAAACAGCGTCAAGAAATCCATCGTAAAGTGAATAGAATGCGCTATAACAAAAAAATATAGGAATAAAACAAAACTAATAAGATATAATATGTATGTTTTGTATCATTTATTTATAGGATATGTTTTTTTCTATCATTCACTAACCAGATTAAGAGAAATAAACCAGATCATTATAATTTTAGTATAGGACTCCAGTAAGTTTATTTTTTTATCGTCCTAATGAATAGGGCCAAGCGATTCTTTATCTCTTTTTAGTGTTTACCTGACATATATCGTTATCTCTGTTTGTTATCTCAAAGGTGTCATCGCTAAGTAATTAACAAGTTACATTATTATATTAACCTGTTTATTGCCTATTGGTTTATTTATGTACTTTATGTTTTGCTTGTTTTCGGTACAAGTTATGATTAGAAAATTAGGGACTTATTTTGTGTTATTTTTTTTTCTTTATTTATATGGGTATAACTATTTAAGGTGATAAAGAACTAACTTAAAAATGGTAATTATTAACATCTTTCATGGCTATTGGTTTTCATTTATAATTTTAATTTTGCTTGTTTTCGGGTCAATTTATGATTAAAGAATAAAGTTTTTTCTTGTAATGTATGTCATTATAACTTTAAATATATTATTAATAATACTAAGAACATTAAAAACTGTATCATTTTATTAATGGTATTTTATAATTCGCCGATTCATCTATATATTATATTACCTACTAACATAACTATTTCCTACCAACCTAACTCAAAAGAACCATAACATCGTAAACCAACACTCGGGGGATTACACGTCTATTACATAAAAACCATTCGTTCAATTTCGATGACCCCTGACATGAAGATGTCAAACTTAAAGACGCATGTTTCGTATTTAACCCCCAATATATTTGACCCCCAATTGAAACTATTTCCCAAAGGATACATAACCAATTACTGAGACAGCAAAGTAGAACGAACTGTAGTGAAATAACATTCTGTTAATATACTCCTTTGGGAACACACGTGCGTATGTAAAGGAATGTTTTACGGTAAATTCAATAAAGAAATTATCTTTAATTAATTCAATTCTTTATTGCATGCCATAATGTTACTTAGGTGGTCAATTATTCAGTTAGTTCAAAGCTCATTATGGACCCTGTCGGGCACAGTAAAAGTAGGAGAGAGGAGGAATATGCTAATTATATTATGTATGATATATATTTTTTTAATATACATACTCAATATCAAAATGTTTTATTGAAGAATATATCTATATAATAATATATCTGTACACTCCCGGACTCTCAACCTTTTTCTGTTTTTTTTTTTTTTGCAGTTGTTTAGTATTATTTCTAGTAGTTATATAATTTAACCTTTCGTCGTGGACTGTTTTTATTAATTTTATTAAATTATAAATATATAATGGTGTTGTGCACCTCACATGAACGGCAAAAACTTAAAAAAAAAAATGAACCTTACTGTATTGAAATAAGGGTTCCGTGAATGCTAAAGTGCAAGCTCTATTGGGCACTGACCAGTCAACTGACCGTTAACCGGTTGTCGAAAACGCTTTTTGTTAATTAAAAAGCTATAATAATTTTAAGTAATAACTTCACCATGTTTATTAAAATAGATTTAAAAGGTTTAATTAAATATCATTGTGCGAACATTTAAGGCTGTCATAAAGGGTGAAACGTGTTCGGCTTTTTAATAGCAATGAAAATGTTGGAAATAAATTGCTCTAGCTTTCTGATTTCCTAGTAACCAGTAACAAAGTAGCGTGTCATTTTTTTGTTTACCTTTTAAATACAGCTGTTGTTTACAATTTTATTAAAGTGTATTTTTTAGTTTCAATATTGTCATAATGAATATCTGTGAAAATATCAAAGGCGATTAAATTGTGTTTTTATTAGTAAAGGAAATTAAATATTGTTATTTTGCTTTGATATTTGTTCAAAATTCACATAAATACAAGCTCTGATTCTAGTTGTGTCCGGACAATTTGATAGTAATAAATCTGATATTTATTTTTGAATGGTTGTTTTTATATTTTTTCGTTAGTTTCCGGTTTTCGTACTCTCATAATCATAAGTATCAATATGGCATCGGTCACAAACAAGCGCTTAAAAACAAAACGCCGTCAATTCAGAATATTTGCTGCAACGTCCAAGCAATGGACGAGGCTATTGAACTGTAAACATTCCTACAGTGTTAGTTGTAAAACGAACAATGTCCACTTCCCCTCACTTCAATCTTTTTCAATTACAGTAACGATTCACTGGACCTTTTAGGCCCTTTGTGGTATCTCGCCTTGAGAACTTTCATTCAATCATGTTAATTATTTTCTAAGGAGCATTTTCGAAGGGGAGTTTAGGGGACTAGAACTTTTCTATACAGGTATTGTTGTGAGTGCTTTTGAATTTGTTAAGTAACCCGGCAAGATTAAAATGGCTACTTCAATTGCAAAAATGAATACGAATTTAGAAGTGTAGCTGTCGTTGGCTCTGCTAGTTTAGCGAACTTTGTAATGTGGACGGATATTAGTGCTTTGTTTTGCATTTTAATTTTGTGGATAACATAAGGATAACTTGAACTGGCGTCTGGTGAATAGCGATGAAATTTAAAAAATAACTTGATTAGGCATCTAGCGACGAAATTGCCAATATGACCAAAGCTAAACCTTCCAAGAGCTATTTGCGGTTAATTAACATCATCAACTTACATAACCCACTGTTGGGCATAGGTCTTCCTTTGGTTATAACCATGTTCATCGGTCCCTTGTCAGTCATGCAATTAATAGTGCATAAATCATACGTCTACCATTTAAATCATACTTCATTCTTGGCTTTTCACATGATACGAATACTAAGTTTAAGTTGCGTCTTCAATTTTAATTAAACCGAAATTGAAGAGCCTTGTTGAAATAAGCTTATAAGGGTCTTTGACGACATCGATTATAATTAAAAATAACCATGCCTAGGACGGCCCTAAATAAACCAATATACCGAATATGGCGATGAATTCTGAACTATAATCATAGGAAACAATCTATAAGTAATTCGATTCGCTGAAATAACTAACGGTGAAAATAAGTAAGTAGATATCTCAAAAACAAAAATTTATATGATATAAAAATACGTTTCTTATAAATACACAACGACTCCATGTACCTACGTTCCTAGTTGTATTTTAGTTCCTTATATTACCTTAAATAATGAACGGTATACCATTCTTCAATGGTAAAGCATAATGCAAAATTCAATCTTACTGCTTTGTAATAAAAGCTATGTCCAATTTCATGTACAACATTCACAGTGCGACTTGTCCAAAAGCCAAAAGTCACTCAGAACTGGGGAAAGAGCTTTGTCTGAAGTTAGTTTTCAATCGAATATGAAATGAGATAAGCTGAGAAAGCAGAGTTAGTGTGAAAGTCTGCCAGACTACTTCTTTGTTAATTCCACACCAATTTTAGATGATCTAAGAAGTAAATAATATAATATAATATTCTGTGACAACTCACACACGGTTATCTGATCCCAAGCTAAGCAGAGCTTGTGTTATGGTAACCAGACCACTGATAAACATACTTATATATTTCTAAATACATACATATTATAGATAAATTACACCCAGACACAGAACAAATGATCGTGCTCATCACACAAAGATTTGTCCTAGGTGGGAATCGAACCCACGACCTCCGGTATAGCAGTCAGGGTCACTAACCACTAGACCAACAGGCCTGTCAAATAATAAAGAACTTCTTCCTATAAAAGATTTGGATACAGACTAGGGGTCATATACATCCTTAAATCGAGTTAACAAAAAGACAAAGATGGCTAAGAAAAAATCTGTGAACAATAAAAACATTTTTTGAGACGTTTCCAGTACATTTACAAACGTTTTTTACGAACCAAGCTTTAGCTATCTAGAAACATATAAAGATGATTGATGTGGGAGTCAATCAATACTGGAATGAAGAACTGTTGAAAATATTTACGCTAGATTACAGAAAGAAATATGTCTGACAAGGGTAAAAAGATATAGATATGTGGTTACTTATATGTATAAATTGTATAGAAATAACTACTGTGGTCTTACTGTTGTATAGAAATAACTACTTTGGTTTACTGTGGTCACTAATAATTATATTTTAAGTTAGATCCCTGCTAACCGGTTAAACCAATAATAAATGACATCAGCTTCACTTCACTATAATTAAAATTACTTCAAAATGTGTATTTGGATGTCAAATATTAATAGCTAAAAAATTATATACCTAGTATTTTTTCATAATCCTGAGCCTAGATTATTTGTAAAGTAAAAAATATTTTAAGCGTTTTGGTAACTTACTAACTGACGTACTGTTATAACCCTTATTACAAGGCACTAAGAGCTAACATCAGCAATTCTTTATTTCAATATAATTAATTCCCATCATTAGTGCAACGTTGCAATTTAACTACAGCATGGCTGTATTTCATATATTAAAAGACAGTTAGATCTTGGACGCCGTCGCGTATAGTACCTTTGAGTATATTTGGGAAGTTCATCCTAATTATTGTAACTTTTAATAATAAAGTGAGTGTGTGTGAAAAAGTAGTTTTTTTTAAAAAGACACTTGGGTTGAGCCTTCTAACAACTGGTGTCAGAAGTGGGATACCAGAGAATAAGTCTAACGACGTAGAGTCAATAAGACGCTGGTATCTCGAACTCAGAAGCCACCCGTGTCTCTGACCGACAGTAAGACTTAGCCTAAGGCGAAGCCTGCGTCAGCTACATTGGACGACGATAAGTCTGCGCCCTTCAGCGTCAGCCCGCTCCAGCCACCACCAAGTCGAGACGACAGTGAGTCTCCGCCTCTGAGGTGAGCCTGCTCTCAATTGGATGAAACTTTAACCTCCGCTGCTCAGCGAGAGCCCACTCCAGGACGACGGTCAGCCTCAGCCAGAAAGACTGAGCCCGCTCCAGCCAGAGAACTTCGGTATCCAGGTCTAACTCACCATCACCATCTCCAAGCCAGAAGTTCCCACGACAAAGCGTGAGAACCAACTCCATCCATCGTGTTCCGTCGACGTCAGCGCAACAGGACTCCGGTTCCCGCAACGGCGATGCACGTACAGCTCGTGTTTCTGTGAGTTTTCTGTGCTACTTATATAATAAAGTCAAGTCTACCAAATCCTAAAGTGAATCGTATATAATTCTAGTGACATTGAAGTACGTGATTAATCTAACTCTAAAATAATTATTAATTTTATATTTTACTATTGTTCTGCAATCCTTTAAAATCTATCCAAATGTCATTAAAATCAGAATCATCGAAGAAAGGCGATATGCCCGAAAAAATAACATTATCATTTTTAACGAAATTTATTAAATGCTATAATGGTGACAGGGAATCACTCCCCGCATTTATCACAAATTGTGAGAATGCTATGAGTCTTGCCAGTCCCGAGCAACAATCTATTTTATGTAAATTTATAATATCTCAATTAGATGGCAAAGCACAAGTAATTTGCAGCTTAAAGAATTTTTCTAGTTGGGATGAACTTAAATCATTCCTGAGGACAACTTTCGGCGAAAAGAAACACTCCACTCATTTATTATCTGATTTACAACATTGTAAACAACAACCCAACGAAGATGTCACTAAATATTCGCTCAGAGTAGAATCTATTTTAACTAAAATTCAATCTGATATCCACTATAGTTGTAAAGACGAAAAAGAACTACCCGGCAGAATAGCTGGCATGGAAGAGTTAGCCTTGAATTCGTTTTTATTGGGTCTAAGCCCTTCAATTTCGACTATTGTCCGGTGCAAGAACCCAACTACTCTCAATGATGCGGTCCAGTACGCAACTGATGAAGAAAAATTATATAACTCATCTAAGAATAATAATACGAGGTCACAAAAACAGTGTACCGCCTGTAATAAGTTCGGTCATAATTCTAGCGAATGTTTTAAAAATAAAAAGCCTAATTCTAATACTCAGCAATCATTCCATGTTCATTCTAATTCTAATCCTAACCCTAATTCTAATACAAATTTTAATAACCAATATTCTAACTTCAATAATAAATCTTGTAATTATTGCAAAAAATTAGGTCACACGATTAATGAGTGTAGAAAGCGCAAATTTAACATGCAGCGACAGCAAAATGCTGACTACGCTCATCGCGACAATAGCGCACCTGCGCGTACATGTGATTTCGATAACGTTAATTCATGTGAACCTGATGAAGATAATAACAATTTAAACTAAAAGGGATTTCGGAACCGTGTCTACCGAAATCAAGGTCAAATCAAAATGACACGTGTTATCATTGTTGTTATCATTCTCATTATACTAAATCTTTTACTAAATCAAATATATCTCAGTCTAAAGGACTGAGTCCTACAAAATCCAAATCTCAACCAGATGAGTTGAGTCCTACTAAATCTCTTACTAAATCGGCTCAGGTACCCAAGGAGGACCCGAGACATCCTAATTCACTAGCAGCCTACCGACAGGGTAACCAGCCCCAAACCGCAGGCAATAACGAAGTCAAATCAACCCAGACACCCAGGGTGGATCTGGGAGATCCTAAATCTATATCTCAGCCAAAGGAGCTGAGTCCTTCTAAATCTATATCTCAGCCAAAGGAGCTGAGTCCTTCTAAATCTATATCTCAGCCAAAGGAGCTGAGTCCTTCTAAATCTATATCTCAGCCAAAGGAGCTGAGTCCTTCTAAATCTATATCTCAGCCAAAGGAGCTGAGTCCTTCTAAATCTATATCTCAGCCAAAGGAGCTGAGTCCTGCTAACTCTAATACCAATATTACGTGTACTAAGTGCCCAAATCACGCTACAAACTCTTATACTAACTCTACGTCAAACATATATACTAACTCTAATAATAAGCCACTTAAATCTAACCTAAATAATTATCATAAAAATAACTTATCTAAGTCTAGTTTAAATTCTAAATCTGAGAATAACCCTCCTGAATCTAACTTAATTACTAACTCTAAATCTAAGCCTATATATGAAGTAAATGACTATAGTAGAAAAGTAGCCTTACCTCACACATATTTGTGTTCAAATAACGCTTCAAAGAAATTATGTTTTCTTATTGATACAGGATCATCTATAAGTATAATAAAGAAGTCCTCTTTGTCGCAAATCCCAAGGTTATCTGACGAAATTGTGAAATTAAAGGGCATTAATAACTCAGAAAATCCTGTTGAGACATTAGGTACTTTTCAGATGGGATTCAATTTCCCTAACCAAATATTAAAATTTAAATTTCATGTGTCGAAGGACGACATTAACTTAAACAACTACGATGGAATCATAGGTAGTGATTTTTGTAATACTTTCAAATCTAATATTGATTATTCATCTAAGTCTATGTCAATAATGAATCACCGCGTCCCTATTATTTATACGCAGCCGACATATTTTATTCCGGCTCGATCAGAAGCCGTTATCGAGTGCTCTGTATCAAATTACTCGCCCGAAGTTTATCATAACAACGAAGCTCTCGTACTAAATCACATCTTACAAGAAGGAGTTTATATTGCTAATTGCATAGTCTCTATTAAACCAAATAAGAAAATCAATATTTCTATTCTAAATACCACGGAAACTGATATTGAGGTAAAAGATTACTATGTAACACTAACACCACTCGAACGTGAGTGTTCTGACCTTGAATCTTGTCATAACATTAACCCTATTCCTTATTCTAAATCTGAACGTGTAAACAAAGTCTTAGACCTAATTCGCTACTCACATCTTAATGACGAAGAGCGAAAGGCTCTCTTAGAATGTTGTTCTCAATATACAGATATCTTTCACCTTGAAGGTGAACCCTTAACTTTTACAAGCGCAATCGAACATACCATAAATACAGGTGATGCGCCACCTATTCATGTTAAATCTTATCGCTTCCCTGAGTGCCATAAAGAGGAAGTAGACTCCCAGATTCGCAAGATGCTCGATCAAGACATCATCCGCCCTTCTATTTCACCTTGGAGTGCCCCAGTTTGGGTAGTTCCGAAAAAAATGGACGCATCTGGCAAACGTAAGTGGAGAATAGTCATAGATTATCGCCGTCTTAATGACGTCACCGTTTCAGAATCCTATCCACTTCCTCTTATCACCGATATTCTCGATCAATTAGGTCACTCTAAATATTTCAGCACCCTAGATCTTACTAGCGGGTTTCACCAACTCAAAACTTGTCCCCAGGACGCACCTAAAACAGGGTTCACTATCTCTACCAATTCTAGCGTCTCCGGACACTATGAATTCACCAGAATGCCTTTCGGGCTGAAAAACGCCCCCGCTACTTTTCAGCGGCTCATGAACACCGTGTTATCAGGTTTACAAGGCCTTCATTGCTATGTTTATTTAGATGATTGCATAGTGTATAGTCAAAATTTACAAGATCACATGCAAAAATTGCAATTAGTCTTTAATAAATTCCGTGAATATAATTTAAAACTACAACCTGACAAATGTGAATTCTTAAGACACGAAGTAACTTACCTTGGCCACATAATCACCGATAAAGGTGTTTCTCCAAATCCTGATAAAGTCAAGGCCGTCTCCCAATTCCCAGTACCAAAAAATCAAAAAGATGTTAAATCATTTCTAGGCCTAATAGGCTATTACCGTCGATTCGTAGAGAATTTTGCTAAGTTAACTAAACCACTTACCTCGTTATTGAAGAAAGACACCATTTTCCTTTGGAATACGGAGCAACAACACGCCTTTGATTTCCTGAAAGAAAAACTAATTACTGCTCCTCTTCTTCAATACCCAGATTTTTCACAACCTTTTAACGTCACTACTGACGCGAGTAACTACGCAGTAGGCGCAATTCTGTCACAAGGTCCCATAGGCAAAGATAAGCCTATTTCATATGCGTCGCGTACGCTAAACCGACCCGAAGGTAATTATTCGACCACTGAAAAGGAATGTTTAGCTATCTTATTTGCCGTAAAAACCTTCAGACCATATTTGTATGGTAATAAATTTAAAATAATTACGGATCATAGACCTCTCGTGTGGTTATTTAATGTAAAGGACCCAGGTAGTAGACTTATCCGTTGGCGCCTCAAACTTGAGGAATATGACTATGAAATCGTATATAAACAGGGACGTCTTAACTCTAACGCTGATGCATTATCTCGTTGTCCCGTTACAGTTCTCGATATAAATAATTTAAACAATTCTTCTTATGAAAAATATTTCAAAGACCAGTTTACAAACCAACTTCCTACCTCAAATACTGTTATCGAAGAATGCACTCAAGGTTTGCATTTATCTAAATTAAATACTATCGCGTGCCCAGTCTCATTAGACTTTGATAATTCAATACCTTATTGTGAAGAAATTTTATCTCAGCTTGATAACGTTGAAGATCTACTTAATTCTGAACGCGAATCCCTCACAATTAAACATGTTATAAATAATAATAAAAATTACTATTTTTTGTTCACTAAAATTTATCATTATGAACAGACTCAATTTAGAGACATTTATACCTTATTAATCAAACTTAGAAATTTGTTAATCGATTCCCCAAACACTACCGACCTAGCGTTACCAGATTTTTCAGACCCATTTTCTAAATTAGCCTACACTAAGGTTTATAATATGATCTCCTACATCTTTCATAATACTAATATCAAAATACATATATATAAAAATCAGTTAATCTATCCGACTCCTGTGGAAGTCCCAAAAATATTAAAAGAAAACCATGACTCAGCTATCGCTGGTCATCCCGGGTCACAACGTATGTATAAACGCATTAAAGCCAGTTATTACTGGAAAGGTATGCGCTCCGACATAGAACAATATGTCAAGAAGTGCAAACTCTGCCAAATAAATAAACCCTTAAGAAAATCTAATAAAGCTCCCATGGAGATAACCTCTACTTCTACAAAGCCATTTGAAAGATTAGCCCTTGATATCGTAGGTCCATTACCCGAATCGGGTTCCCAAAAATTTAAATTTATTCTAACCTTACAAGATGACCTTACTAAATTTACAAGTGCATACCCGATGGTCAGCTCTACTAGTGAAGAAATAGCTCGAGATCTTGTTCATTTTATGTCTTTATTCGGCTTTCCTAAAACCATCTTAACGGATTTAGGTACTTGTTTTACGTCAGATCTGTTTAAACAGTTAACAGAGATTTTAAAAGTCAAAGCTCTTTTCACGACCCCTTATCACCCACAAACAAACGGAGCCCTTGAACGGTCTCACGCTACTCTAAAAGAGTACCTTAAATCATTTGTCAACGAAAATCAAAATGATTGGCATTGCTATTTATTTACCGCTATATTGTCTTACAATACTACTCCTCACTCTACTACTAACTTTACCCCGCATGAATTATTATACGGTTACAAACCAAGCATTCCAAATTCCTTATACGAAACTCCTGGTAATACGACTTATAATGAATATATCCGCGCTCTACAATATAGGATGCGTTTTAGTCGCGAGAAGGCTATAGAGAACATTATAAATAGTAAAGAGAAATCAAAACAATATTATGACGTTAGCTCCCGCGAAGTCACGTACAAGACAGGTGATATGGTATACCTAAAACATCACCACAGATTACGCAAGGCGTTATCGCCGATATGGAAAGGTCCTTACAAAATAATTAAAGTCCATAATAAACATAACGTGACCTTGCAAGTAGGTCGTAAGCGTATTAAATATCACACTAACGAGATTAAACCTGCCGTGTCCCAATGAAGTCTTAATCTACTATAAATAATTTTAACTCTACTATCTATAAACTTAATCAAAATGAACTCAAATTAAACTCACAAATCAATAACATGAGCGGAATCTTATCTCAGATTACTAAAACAGATAACTTACTACTCTATATGTCAAAAGTAAACAACCTATTAAATATAATAGAAGGTTCCCTATTAGCTATTTCTAATTTAATGGACACTACGTTGAATGCTATTTTGTTTTCTAAGGTCAACATCCTGCACCCTAGTGTAATAAGTCCTCTTAACTTATATAACGAATTAAGTAAACATAGTGGTCAAATTAACAAAGGATTAGATTTTCCAGTTCAATTAAATATACATAATATAAACTCTTTAATTGACGTATCTAAACTTAACTCTTATTTCTATAACTCTAAAATTGTTTTCATCTTGCAAATTCCTCTGATAATACCTGGCAAGTTCACTGTATACAAAAATATACCATTACCTACCCCTCATGATGAAGTGCATATTAATACTTTCGCGTTGATTCAACCTTCTAGCCAATACATTGCTATGAGCGATGATAGACTTCATTATGCTATGTTGAATGATTTAAAGGATTGCAATATATTAAATAACAATTATACTATTTGTGAATCATGTACTGTTTATTCTTGTATTAGTAATCCTAACTGTGAATCGAAACTACTTACTGAAGTGACTTTTACCTTGCCTTCTGAATGTAATGCCAAATTATTATATGGCCAAATTGATATTTGGCAAAAGTTAAGAAATAATAAATGGATCTATGTGCAGTCTAATGTAAATAAATTGACGATCAAATGTAATGATGATATTAATGATTATCCTATATCAGGTACAGGTATTGTCAAATTAACCGAAAATTGTATAGGTTATTCGAAAACCATTCAACTAATACCGTCTTCTCTGTATTCGTTTAAGATTAACTCTCCTTTAGATATAAGTTTTGATATAACAGTTGACGACTGCTGTAAAAAGGAAGTATTTAATAAAACCCTACCACAGTTGACGCCTATTTCTTTAAGTAAAATAAATCTAGACTCTTTAAAATATGCAACGCATCAATTGGACAATTTGGAGTCCGAAATTAATAAAGCTCAAAACGAGTCGCATTTTATTAAATACGGCCCTTATTATTCTACGTTTACTTATATACTTATTGTTAGCCTAATCTTATATCTAAGTTATAGAATCTATCGTTACATTAAGAACCAAAATTCGCCTAATGGAACTGGATGTTGTGTCCAAATATTTAACCATTGTTACAATAATAGTAAAACTAAATCTAAAATGTCTAACTCTGTAGAAATGACAGAAATGTCCTCGTCATCTGAAGAAGATAAAAAATCTATTAAATCTTACCAAAATTGTACAACTACAGCTGTAATACATAAGAATAAGTTCCCGTCAAACAGGAACTTAAATTATTAGTTATTATTTTATATTATATTGTAATACTTTGTGTTTTATTTGTAGCTTAATTTTGTAAATGTTTTCCCAAATCTACTTAATTATTTGATATTTTCTCTTAACTTCGCTTATCCTTCAAGGACATAATGCTCCGTTTCAAAGGGGGAGCTGTTATAACCCTTATTACAAGGCACTAAGAGCTAACATCAGCAATTCTTTATTTCAATATAATTAATTCCCATCATTAGTGCAACGTTGCAATTTAACTACAGCATGGCTGTATTTCATATATTAAAAGACAGTTAGATCTTGGACGCCGTCGCGTATAGTACCTTTGAGTATATTTGGGAAGTTCATCCTAATTATTGTAACTTTTAATAATAAAGTGAGTGTGTGTGAAAAAGTAGTTTTTTTTAAAAAGACACTTGGGTTGAGCCTTCTAACAGTACGAAGGGAATCATTACAACGAGAAAGTTACAAGCGTTCATTCTTACATAATAATTACATACATAGTTACGTCGTTCATGGAATTTAAAAACAATAAATAAGAAAAGCATAAAAAATTGTAAACAATAGTCTTGCCAGTTCATTCAAGTTCCTTAATATCGTATCACAGTATATTTATCAAATTAAAGTAAGATTAGAACATCATATTAAACTGCAATAACAAAGGTGTACCAAAAAGGTAGGCAATTAATTGTGGTCTCTTTTAAAAGAGGTGGACTTTGTGAACGTTTTGTTAATGTTGCGTTGCTTCCGGCGAGGACCGGACCTAAACGAAGTTATTAAATAGACAATTATATAATCCGGATTACTTTTACAAGTTACTTCCGTTTGGCAATTACCTATACACATAAGAACATTTTGGGATTATAATTGCCGTAGCTTATGTAGGGACTCAAACATTTTTGAATATTTGGAGGCAATTTTAAGCGCCGGTCAAAGGTCATCCGTATTGTTAAAATACTTTTATAAGAGATTCCAATATTAACAAATACCTAAATATAAAATCCAGGAGCCATAGTGTGCGAATCGAGTACGTGCTGATATTCATAGAAAACACCGAACAGAACACAGTAGCAAATAAAACGTTGCAAAACCCAATACAGTTCGCAGAAAAACCAATGCAATAACTTGACCCAATGTTTACCAAATCAAAATAAAGAGGTAAAGCAAAAATTCTAAGCGAAAAACACGTTAATTCATATCCCGGCGGAGGGTGGATTCTCGCAAGTTTTTTTGGGCATTCCGTCAAGGGACGTCGGCTGCAAGTCGTGTCCTACGGGAGCTATAGTCCCGAAAAACTGAGCCCTACAGTGATTAATGGAGAAACGTGGGTAAGCACCGAATAAACACACCCCACGTCCCCTGCAGGCCCTCAGGTGGTCCTTGTTTTTTGTTTAACCTTGCACCCGTCTACGTACCGTGTACCCGATTTGTTTGGTCGTGTGGACAATCGCGGGGATTTATTCTTTTACATTAGCTGTATTGATGTCATTTTGAATTACTTAAGTCGGGACATTTATTTTGATAATGTTGACCGTACATCTTTATGCAGTATTAATGTTTGGACATGTTGGCTTATTGGATACAGTTATCTTGTTTACGTATACCTGTATCATCGTTACTCACTACTACGACAACTATAACTTATCACATATTTGTTTACATAATTTGTAATAATTTTTTTTGCATATAATCTCAATACATTTATAATGCTCTGTGCATGTAAGGTCATGTTTATAATTATAAACACACCTTCACCAACGAGGGTCAATAAAAAAAACAAACTTTTTATTCGAAGCTTAGCCAATCTTCGCAACACAGCGCAAACTTTCCGAAACACCCTTTATAGAACTTTAATAATGAAGTTTCAAATTATTACCTACTTCATAATAATACCGAAGTTGCTTACGTGAATACTTAATTTGATTAAAAGCTTCGAAGTAACTGGGACCGCTTCTTGATCCGGGCTGGGCGATAAATCACAACTTTGCCATTAAAACAAACGTGGGACCGCGACACATCGAGATCAACTATCCTAACTTTACTTCTTCAAGCAAGTTTATTGTCTTGAAAGTTTTATGACTCTTACCAACCCTTGCTCGTAACTTACTTGTTGTACTTTACTTGACCTGAAGTCACTGCGATGCTCTTTTCTAGGGACATTAATAACTCATGTACCTACTGTCGCCTTATGTCATTTCTTCATCATTTGTTATTTTCTCAATATCTGGAATAAAAAAATAATATTTTGTTTAAGTAAATAGTATACGATCAATAGTTTTTATTGCTCTAATATTAGGCGCCTTCAACCATTGAACCAATAAAGTCGAGTAAACTCTGAATCGATGAAAATATGTGCTAACTTAGTCTATATATTATTTGGGACATAAAGCTCTTCCAAAATCAAAATCAATCAAAATCAAAATATTTTTATTTCAAGTAGGCCTTTTTAAGCTCTTTTAAAACGTTAAATTACTGACTCTAGTTGCAGGTTCCAAAATGTCATTCCAATGGAGAAGAACCGGCAAGAAACTCCATTGGTTACTCTTTTGAAAAAAAGGTTAACATCAATGTTAAAAATACAATTATTTTAATAAATATACTAATATGCGACAACAACGTAAATAGCAAAATGCTTAGATTAAGGTAAACGATGTCATCCAAAATGGAAGAAAAATGAAGTAGTACACGCAACTAAATTTACATTGCCGTCACATCTACAAAGGTCGCGTATGCGAAAATAATAATAATAAAACTAAAAGACTAAATTAAGTAAATATGAAAAAATATCTAGTTAAATAGGTAAATAGCTTTACATACAATATATATGTAGTCCTACCTAAACCCTAACAGGAATGTCAAGGCATGTCAAAAGGTTTCTGCGAATAGAGACCGTGGGGAAGCTAGTCGAGTAAGATACAACAACAAGATGAGGCAAATGAACTGACGGACCGCCAGGGAGGCCACATGTGCAGAAGGTCCTAGATCCACGCACTTTTATCCTCTACGTAGTCACTAATTTTATAATAGGCCTTTCCTATTAGTTTGGATTTCACGCATGTTTTAAACTTTTTGTTAGTTAAATGAATTAAACTATCTGGTAATTTATTATAAAAGCGAATAGAATTCCCTAGGAAGGATTTAGTATTTGTTTTAGTTAGTCTAAACCTTGGGACTACTAGTTTATTTTTACTTCTGGTGTTAATATTGTGATAATCACTGTTGACACTAAAACTATCTAAATGTTTACGAACGTACATTATATTTTCCATAATATAAAGCGATGGCAACGTGAGAATACCGATTTCTTTAAATTTATCTCTAAGTGATTCACGGGGGCCCATACAGTAAATGGCGCGAATTGCTCGTTTTTGCAAGATGAATATAGAATCTACATCGGCTGCAGAGCCCCATAGCAGAATGCCGTATGACATAATGCTGTGAAAATACGCGTAGTAAACTAATTTTGCCGTAGGAATATCCGTGAGCTGTCTAATTTTCCGTACCGCAAATGCAGCTGAACTTAGCCTTTTCGACAGTGCTTTGATGTGAGCACCCCACTGTAACTTAGAATCTAAAGTAACACCAAGAAATACCGTTTCGTTAATTAACTCTAGTTTTTTACCATCAAGCATTAGATTTAGATCCAAATGCGATCGAACGTTCGGAAGTGAAAATTTTAAACATTTTGTTTTTGAAGCGTTTAGTAGCAAATTATTAGCTGAAAACCAATCTGACAACACGTTAAGCGCACTATTTAAATTAGTAAAGTCGTGCAATTTTCTATTAATTTTAAAAATTATAGAGGTATCGTCTGCAAATAAAATTATATCCGTTAATTTAGACATTATGAAAGGCAGATCATTTATATAAGCTAGGAAAAGAAAGGGGCCTAATATTGAACCCTGAGGCACGCCCATTCTTACTAAGGACCCAGGTGAAGTCACACCGTTTACGCCTACCTTTAGCTGTCTTGTTGACAAATATGACAATACTAGATCTAAAGATTGTCCTCGTAATCCGTAGTATTTTAGTTTTAGGATTAGAGTGTTATGATCCACGCAATCAAAAGCCTTGGAGAGATCACAAAAAATGCCGATGGCATCTTGTGAACCCTCCCAAGCTCCCAAAATGTGAGAGACTAACTTAACCCCGGCGTCGGTCGTCGACCTTCCCTTAGTGAAACCAAATTGTTGCTCGTGAAAAATATTATACTTGCTAAAATGTGACATCATTTGGTCAAGGACCATTCTTTCAAATATTTTACTAAAAGCAGGAAGTACTGAAACTGGTCTATAGTTAGATGGATCATTCTTGCATCCAGATTTAAAAATAGGTATTACTTTACTGTGTTTCATTAAATCAGGAAAAGTGCCACAATCAACACAGTCATTAAAGATATTTGCAAGAATAGGGGCAATAGTGTCAATTATGGATTGAAGTACTTTGACAGAGATTCCCCATAAGTCTTCAGTGGTCTTTACTTTAATCTTACTAAATGTTTTCTTAACAATACTAGGAGATACATGCGTAAAATTAAAATTTGGAAAACTTTTATTCATAGACGTCTTTAGTAATGATTCCGCTTTTGACGAAGACGAAGGAAGAGACTTCGTCACCTCTACTGGTATATTTGAAAAAAATACTTCAAAAGCGTTAGCAACATCTGTCTTGTCTGAAATTATTTTATTATTGATTTTCAAAGACAGGTCTGTATCTCTTTGAGTACTATTTCCAGTTTCAGAATTTATGATCTTCCACACCGTTTTAATTTTATTATCAGAACCGTCTATACGCTTGCTGATAAGTCTAGATTTTGCCGCTAAACACACTTTTTTAAATACTTTTGAATAATTTCTAACATACTTATGAAAATCAGGATTAGTGTTGAATGATTTTTCATCATAAAGACCGTAGAGAACGTCCCTACTTATTCTAATGCCTTTAGTAGCCCACTCATTAAATTTACTCTTAAAGTTGAGTTTAACATCTTTTCGAGGACACGTTTTGTTAAACGATTCCCGTACAATACCAAACAGGGAATTATAATCTTTATTTGGAACTCCAGAAAAAGAATATTTACAATTAAGGGCTGCTGTAATATTATTTTTAAATGAATTTAGGGTATGATTTGTTAAGGGCCTGGTTGAAATAACTTTAGATACAGGTAATTTACTTTTAGCTTTGATAGTAACTAATTGACCCATATGATCAGATCTTACACCGGGTATTAATCTAGAGTTTAGCACCGAACTATTCGAAAAAATATTATCAATACAAGTAAGGGAAGTTACAGTAATCCTCGTTGGTTCATTAAAAATATAATTTAAATTAAATGACTTAAATAAAGATAAGAGCTTACATTTATCCGGCGAATCAATCAAGATATTAACATTAAAATCTCCACAAATATATATTGATTTATTATTGCAGCATAATTTACTTAAAATTTCTTCCATAATAGTTAAAAACGATAACAAGTTAGATGAGGGAGGCCTATAAACGCAAAGAACAATAAGAGATTCTATTTCTGCACATGCTACCTCACATATGCGATCAACAGAGAAAGAGGAGATGTCTTGACGTTCCTTGAACTTAAAGTAATCTTTACATAAAATCAGACACCCACCCCCCCCAGCTGAAAGTCTGCTGAACGCACTGGCAATCGCAAAGTTATTTACATTAAAATTCATCATATCTGGTTTAAGCCAAGATTCACAAAAACAAAGAATATCAATTGAATACTTATCTACTAAAAGTTCAATATCAAGAATTTTGCTAGAAAAGCGATTTATATTCTGATGATACAGCAGAATGCTATCAGAGTGCTTCCCTATTGTCTGCGTTGAGAGTTTAAACAATCTACATTGTTACTTAAATCTAAACTTAACCTATTCAGCGTTATATCTCCTATAACTGTGTTAATATTAAAAGCTATTAAACTAGCAACTAAAAATTTATATCTTCTAGGAAGATACATAGTTTCATGGGTTAGTTGAAACCCAGTAATAAATTGATTAGTGTCAAAAAACACTAATTTGTCACTATGACAACAAGTTGACATGTACAAAGTATTGTTTAAGTAATGCACATACTTATTGTGTTCGCTACTTAATGTGTTTGCATAAGGCAAAGCACACAACATAATTTTACCTATATCTAAACCTAGTAAGGTGTCAATGCCATAAACAATGTCCTTTCTCCTTATGCCTAAACTGTTACCTACTAATAAAACAATGTTAGTGTTTTTATTTAATTTCATGTTTTTAATTTTGTTTACCAAATTGTTGAAATTACAGTTTGGGTAGCAATAGTTTGTAACATTGTGATTGTTATTGTTATTTAACAATGAACCAAACCCTGCTCCTATTTTATCAGAAATGATTATGCACTTGTCTGAGTAAAAATCAATATCACTATCAATTAAAGGCTGAGAGACTGTAGGTGAGGAAGGAACCTGCGGAGGCTCAGATGGTGAAACAGAGTTACTACAGTTGCAAGAGAGATTGTTAGTCAGGGACTCATATCTCTCTGCATTGCCTTTTACTATGTCTAGAAGTTCACTAGCCTCTACCATACGCTGACTAAGTTGTTCCTCACAGGAAACATATTTAGCAAAGACATCTTTCAACATATTCTCTTTAACTACTATTTCGTTATATAACAATAGAGTGTCTTTGTCATATTTAGCCCTACATTGATCCAGTTCACTAGTATATAATTTTAATTGAGTTACCAAGTGAATGTGCTTTTTATGACTATTAATATTATTTAATTTAGTGTTTTTTATTTTTCTTAAGGCTAAATGGGCTTTCCTAATTAATTTACTACATTTTATGTATTTTTTTATCTTATTATGACTAATTAAAGGACATTGTGTAATGACATCCTCACCGGTAAGGTCTATAACTACAGGCTGACTGACAGCCGAGGCTGAGTAACCTACCAACTCATCATATAGGCTCTGGGTGTTCGAGACCTGTTCATTAGTTTTCACTGACTCTAATAACAATATTGAATTATGGGCTTTACAAAGTTCATGCTCGAGTTCAGATATGCGATTCAAAGCGCTTTCATGTGTATCACTGCATTGTTGAAAAGAAGAAAGTACTTCTTGCAGGTGCTGGTGCCGGTCTAGTAAGTCCACATGTTCAATATGTAGTTCAGCCAGTTCGTTCTTGAGAGCGGTGTTCTTGTCGACTATGTTCTTCACTTCTACCTCGCTGTCATCTCTTTCCTGTAGCAGCTGCCTGCAGAGGGTTTTTGAAGACTCCAGCTCCTTTAAGGTTGCCCGAAGTTTGTCCTCCATGTCCCTTGCAGTTGCTCTGCGGGTCATCATTATTATCTTCCTGTTATCAGTTATCTGAAACTTGAAAAAGTAAAGCTAAATATCTAGATCCTAAAAATCTGGTGGCAGGGAAAACTAAAAGCAAAATAGTAAATTTAAATTAAACAATTATATTTAAATTAAACAATTATAAAATGTTAAAATTTAGATTTAGGGACAGTTAGATAGTAAATAAAGTAATAATATATTTTAAAATGAACATTAAAAGGGATACAAGATGGTTATTTAGTGAATAGATAAGGTTTATAAAATTATTTAAAGTTTTAAAAGATAACTATTATAATAAGAAGGTAGGTAGGTAGGTTAAGGAAGAAAAGAATTTGCTTAATTTAACAAATACTATAACTTAGTTAACTAAATGTGTTGTAACCTTGTATACAAGGTATTTGTCAAGTATTAAATACAGTGAGTGATGTCTGGGGCGATTGATTATGTCGTCGATTTTGCTTCCACAGTTCGTCAAACAAAAGGAGACACAATATAAGCCAGTGAGTAATGGACGTTGCTCATCGATGATGAGCTGTGTGATTAGATGGTGTGTTGTATGGTGTATAATGTCTGTAATTAACCATTAATACTTAAGGTTGGGTACTTTCCTTGACTTATAGTTTCAAATATCTCCAGTGACCGTTGACAGCTGATTTCTTCGACCAACTTTTTGCGATAGACTTTTACTAAACACTGCACTTAACCAGATACATAACTTATTGACTATACTATAGATAACTGACAACAATTACACAATAATATCAGTAAAAAAACTATTAAAAACTATTTTTCGAAATTTAAATTACAAGAGGTCGATTTTTGACGACTAGTTGGCTGTGTTGCCAACGCGGAAAAGTTCCCGTGATAAAGTACTAAAGTGGGTAGGTTAGTACTAAAGAATAAGTGCTAAAGGTAAATCCTTGCTACACATACAGTACACATACTAGGAATACAGGCGAACTGATACCTTCGAAGGCTGAAATCAGGTACCTAGTACCTATGTATATGTGTGTGACGTCACTAGTATCGCGGTATGTCATTTTGAGGCACACGTCAAACAGACTAGAGCTCGATAGCAGCACTACATCATCGTCAGACGTTTAGGTACAGTCACTGAGAAAACGCGATGAATATTGACGAAGTGTCATAAATTATTTTAGGAAAAACATCACCGTATATTTTTAAGAACATTTTATGTCGAATCGTAATTTGAATGGCAGCTTTGAAATGAACAAAAATTTAACGACTTTTGTCGTTCACTGTACTAGACGGTAACGACGAAGCTCGCGGTGGTGTAATAAAACAGCCATATTCCGCATACGATTCGTTGCAGACTAATAGAGATGTGTTCTATCTAGAATGACGGAGTGCTCATCGCACGTGTTACCGTTATACGTCTGTGGGCGAACTAATTGTAGATTTGAACCAGCACATTCTGAATTTTATGCTAAATGATACTCAGCAATTAAATTGCAATGCCATTAATTAAACACCGCGGTCACTGCGTCAATAGATACTTCGAAAAGTGGTATTACATGTTGCGATAGCAAGCTGATACTATCCGGCGTTACTAATGGCTAACTATCGCAAATGTATCCTAACAATACAAGGGGATTAATTTGGACTGCTTGTAAACGTTCTCATGAAACAAGTGTTTGAAATTGCTTCAAGTTTGATGTATTTGCGCTCGCTCCTCTAGAGATAAATTTGTTCGAAAACTTGCTGAATGTGAAAAGTTTGAAGCTCACTTCAATCCATTACACGAGTGAAATATTTCTTTGTTTTCTGACTCCAGTGAGGGAGGACGCGACCTTACAAATCAGAAGTTCACCATTAACGACGTGGCGGGATAACCGCGGGTACCTCTAAATACGCTCTTCATACATTCATCATTTTAATTGTAATGGGTTTTATAACGCTTGATTGATGACAACGGAAGATTTCCTTCAAAATAGATCCGGCTTTTATTTCTCGCAACGTTCTTCTGCTGTCAAGGTCGTCTGAAAGTTTTGTTCGTCTCTTCATAAACGGGCGTCGATCAATCTTGGCTGTAGGAACCGATATGTTTGAAATGTAATATCGGTGCGGTTTATTTAATATACCGTCCATCAATCACGGGCAGACGGTGTGTATCTAGTAGGTCGGTGACAGATCGTCGTGCAACATGTGATATGAGTCAGCCTCGGCCCTGTCTCCGCCAAACTGTTTGCTACTTATTAAATAGCTCTTTTGCTGTGTCACTGATATATATTAAACGTGTTTATCATACTTTCTGACGTGAATTACGTAGTTAAGGCAGATGACACACGTCCGAAAAATGTCAAAACAAATAATACCATTAGGTTATTGTATACTTTTTATGAGTGCAAGATTTCATGTCAAACGCCGAAATTTAAATAAAAACAACATGAACAATCGGTAATAAACAGAAAGAAGCCAATCCGACACGATTCCAAATAAAATGGCAGAGACAAAAGCTTTAACGGGAATATAAGAAAACGCGAACAACTTACAAGTAACACGCATGGAGCGGAATCAGTGTAAAACTTTCCAGTCGGCGGTTAAGTTTTTAGTGCATTCTCAACTTTGTAGACGAAATCATAAATAAAATTGTATGAAATAAGTCAAAGAACATAAATCATAGATTGTTTAGTGCAATATTTTGAAACCGTTTAAAAAAGGATCGGAACAATAAAATGTTGTATGGTTCATTTGATATAGGGTTGTTAATTATTTTTGAGTATGATGTGTTATAATTTGAAAGTAAATATAATTTTTTGATGACATTGAGTAAAAATATAAATATTTTGCAAGCGTATCCCAAATTTTTCGACTTTTATTTCACATGTACAGCCTTTTTCGCCATTTTACTTATGTCCCATTCGTTCATTCCGTTTGGAAGCTGACGCAAAGTATGATGGCGGTCCTGGCAGCTGATATGATGTTTTAATCAATTGATTGATTACACTCATCACTCATTACCGCGTTGTATTTCATTTGCCTATCAATAATTTTGACAGATGCCAACATTTTTCAGCTTATGTTTTTTTTGGTGCTTGCAGTATGTTTTTCCTAATCACATCTTTATGATGTTCAAAATGTTTACTTTTGTCCCAGCTATTATACAGTTTAACTCTGGACTCAGCAGCTGTTTATAGTGCGTGTTAAATATCAGTTAATATAGCAATTAATTTGGCGCCTGACTGATTTATGGGACCTCTGAAACTGTGAGACCACGCGAAACCCCAAAGCTTCAGTGACGTCATTTTCCAACTCTAACCTTTAATGAGACTGAACTTTAAACTACTCTTAAAAAGGAACGAAAAAGAGACATCAAAGAGTCTTTAAGTGAAAGGAGACCCATAAAACCCATTATCACTAAGCGGAGAATATCATGTCAGACGAAAGTAAACCTACCATCATTAAAACTTACTTAGACGTTCATTAAAGATCTAAGAAGAAATAGGGCGAGAGTTACCTTAAATGTCATGCACTAATGATGTGTAATCACGAAAGGAATTCTGTCGCAGACACAACTATTAATTGACGAAGGGTTTCGTAATGTGGGTGACATTTATTAATAGCCAGCTTGCGAGCTCGGCAGGCCGTGACCGAACCGCGATACTGTACATATTTGTCAAACGACTTATTGTCAAAACGAAATTGATTAGGAGTCTTTGCTTACTGTAGAATAGAATTTCTGTTTAATCATATTGCCTAGTTTCTGTACTCTCGAATTTGGATTAGTTAATCGAATCTAAGTTTGACAAATAGCTCCTGTCTAATACTGTAGTTCAACAAAGTTACTTGGTCGGGTCAAAACTATTGTGACGAATATTAGTTCATATTCGGGAAGCGTTGTACTATCCATCGCCTATTGAATGGTAGAACGACAGTAAGAAGTAATTAAAGAGCAGTTTGCTTGAGTAAACGACTTCGTTTGTCCATACTTTTGCATCATGTATCATCTCAACTTAGCAATATCAAGATAAAATATTACCCTAAACTTCTACGGAAGCAATTCCCATAGTCGCTTGTTCTTCAAAGACTTTGTATGGAAAACGGACAATTCGGTAAGCCCACCCATCCCCGAACGTATTCACTCGAACTAGTCGAGGAGCGACCCCCTAACGGGAAAGTTTTGATTTAGTGCTTATAGCTGTCCCAGTCGGGAGAGAGCCCTCTTTAAAGTTTTAGTCGTGTAATAGAATAAAACTGTTGGAACAATGCTCGTGCTCAAGCATTCATACCCCGGGTTCGGTAAAGCATTATAGAAATGTACGGACCCGATTGCCAGCATCGCTTTGCCACATAAAATCTAATGTTGCCGTCGAATGAATATATCATAGCTAGGTTAAACTTAAAAACTTAAAAAGTTGAAACTCTTGTACATAATTCTAACTTAGGTGAATAAAATATAAGTGGTCCTAGGATAAAAGGTAGCATCAAAATTGTTGGTAGACCAGTCAGTCCAGGGATGCAAGCGCACCGCTTAATGTTAATTTCAAAACTACAGGTGTTTTCGTTTATATTCATTAGATTTAAATAACCCAACAAATACGTAGAAACCTATCAATACTGATTACGATTCCGTGAGTTTGGGAGAGATTTGGTATAATAAATTATGTTTTTCCTTACTTGTTTGATTCTAAAATGTGTTGTAAATTGTGAAAAGATAAATTGTTAGCCGAAAGATTGTCATAAAATATTGTCTTTTTCGTTCCTATTAAAATTGAGCGTTCGGCTCTAAAGTGCTTGTCAAAATGGACTGTAATTTTTTTGAAAGCTAGACAAACTTTGTGCATGACAGCTGTCATTAGTGGGAAGTTGATATTTTTAAATATTTTAAGACTTCTTTGGAATTGTTTTTGACGTAAAATTATTATTATTTCTTTGATGTTGGGTAAATTATTTTCCTTTTTAAATGTTATCTACCTATTGAACTATACAATTATATATATATCGATATATTTCTTCATGAGTAACTAAGTTATTTCTCATACAAAACCTATCAAAAACTAACAAAGCTACAACTACAAAGATGTAGTTACGAAGTCTACAAAACTTATTTAGTTCCACTTTATTATTAACTTTTATTTTCGCCTAAAGTGCAAAGAGAACAGGAACAAATGGGATCAACTTGAAAAATGTGTAACAATAACAAAATGGGAAAACTTGAAAGTGACACCGGGCCATTAGACACCGCGGGGTGACGCGGCCGCGCTCGCGCCGTGAGCTGACGATAATGAATCAAAAGTTTCCCGCGACGTAAATGGAATACTCTAAGAACTTTCGAATCGAGAATAGTCATCACTATCAAGTACTAGCTTTAAAAATAATTGTGTTATTTGTTCACTTGTTTCGTTCGCAAAATTCATGAGTGCCTAGGATTATGCTGTCAGCAACATTTTTGGCTGTCACATGAAATTACGAGACTGTCAGTTGCTAGGCAGACTAAAAGGCCGTAATGTTTTATGTCATGAATTTGAAGTGATACCGAAAACTATGATTAAGTGAAATTTTAACAACTACGGGATAATGGATCTCTCCCCTGTTTATTATTAAAAAAAATCAGAATAAGGTGTATAACTGTTGTTATATTTTTTATCGTTAATTAAATGGCAGCCTAGATAGTATTAATAAAACATTATTAAAGTCGCCGATATTTTTAAGCAGATTTTCGCCAGAGCATTTATGACTTAATCCATATTAAAAAGTTTTGCTTCTTTTAACCATGTACGTAATATTTGGATTGTAGTGCAGTGAAGTTCGAAAATGATGAAGTATTTTACGTAAGTTTAGGTGTATCTGTATTTAATTCAATGGTAAAGACCATTGAATTATTTAGAAGTAAATACCCATATTTTGTAGTTTCGTCTCTCAAGTTTTGGACATATTGCAGCAAGGGACAAGTTTTAACGAGATCCTATTGACTTGGCGCTTGTCGCAGAGCTACCAACTTATAGAGCTTTATTTAAACTACAAAACTTTTGGCAATATTGTGAAAGCGATTTTCTCTTGCAAAGTTTTTATCTCCAGTCCAGACAGAGAATAGTTCTGGCTATTTAAAATACAATTAACGAAGTATTTAGAAGTGCTTGTTAGTCGTAGACTACAATTAGTCTGTTGTGTACACAAAAATATATTGTCGAGTTAACAGTATGTATTGATTCACATCAACCTGTTTTCGTGTTTGTTTTAATATTACAATTAATCGATCAGTACATCACGGTCTACTGCGGACATACGCCTGTTCCAAGTGCGCCACAATGTCCGGTTCTCCTCTTAAACATATGTTTATATATCAAGTATCGTTGTGATGTAGCGATATAGAACCTCATGAACTCTTATATAATAATGTCGTAATATTACATACCAAAAAATAATTTAAATCAGATAAAAAATATACCCACAGTCCCTCATGTATCAGCCTTTATATAGATAATGCTCTTCGTAAAGAAAAAAAATCTGCCTCTTATGGAGTTAACTCTGTGCACTTGACTACGGAAATGATGTAGGGTGAATGTTAGGGCGATTAAGGGTGCTCGGGGAGGCTTGCATTGTATGTGTTTGATATAGATTCTTATGTCGTTCTAATCGCGATCTATGAGTATGGTGTGTGATGTAGGTTAATGTAGTAAAAATGAACGGTGATAGTAATAGTAATTTAAACCCCTAGGCAGTTTTAGAAAATTGCTTAATATTTTGAAAAATACTTAAGAGGTATAAGTTTATATTTATTTATTGTTTATATATTATGTTGTAGCTAAAACCATCGCGATTACGACAGCTTTTAAACAAAAATCAATACCATAATCGGTTCATTCCTTTAGGAGCTACGATGCTGACTGATACACAGACCAACAAGTCTTTATAACATAGACTCATTTAAAGTCGGACGTTAAAAAACCATTGATGTTACTGTGTACTGTATTTAAATACTGTCGAATGCATATAAGCTGCTCTCATAAATCGGTTTGTTGCAAAATACCTGTTATTCTTTTGAAAAACTACTACAAAATAATACTCGGTAATCCTTATATGAACAAATTATTCATGAGATACAAGACCGACTAACAATATCTCAATAAACTTGTACGTAACACAATCTTGATACTGGATAAACAATAACCCTTTAGCAGAACCCATTCAGGTCACGTCATACAAACTAGTGACAACTTCATGAGAATATTGAATCGGAGACAAAACCACATCCAAAATCCAATTGACGTATGAAATGTAGGAAAAAAGATAAATAGTATACCGGAAGATCGGTCCATGATTACATCATTGTCCCATAGGAATAGAGTAGAACGATACGATTTCGATATGTTTACAATACTCTTGTGTTTCCACTGGGTATTTTTGAAGGTATGTTACGTCGATTAAGTGTGTCAGAAAGTTGAGTTGTCATTTGTTTCGGTGTGTTCGGATTTTGCAGTGCTATAACACTGCTGGTTTCAAATGTCAGTAACAATATTTACCTACCAGCTGAATCCAAAATCTGTAGAGATAAGATCTGCGACCGTGTAGGAATTGCTATCAGTATTTCAAGTGGCTCAATGACTGTGTTAATTTAATGATTATGCAAATGAGATTCTGCTTCATGAGTTGTAGTTTGCAATAGGCATGTTGATTTTGTCCGTGTGGTGACGGACCTAAAGAATACAAAGGTCACCACCCCATCTCATCCCGTGGGTGTCGTAGAAGGCGACTAAGGGAAAATTGAGCAGAGCCGAAAACCACTGCTTAGAGAAGGAAAACTCGAGACCAAACCCTATGCCAACCCGTCTGGCCAGCGTGGCATTAGTAGGCCAAAACCTCTGTATGAGCCCACACCACACAAAACGGCCCCCAGTTCCCGGTAGTCCCGCTATTCCCGGCCAAGGTAGCGGTCGCGGTAACGGCGGGACAGGGGGTGCTAGGAATCTCCGGGCTACGGGAGGCTACCACTACCTCAAAAAACTGACCCTGGCGACGTATAACGGACGAAGTCTACGGCTGGACCAACACCTCACCGAACTCGAGGTAGAATTGGGTCGCATAAACTGGCACATTTTGGGGTTATCTGAAGTCCGAAGACAGGGGGAGGACACGATAACCCTTGAGTCAGGTGACCTGTTCTACTACCGAGAAGGTGATAGGCCCTCCCAGGGCGGTGTCGGTTTCTTGGTCAACAGGTGTCTCACAAGCAGCGTTGTGGAAATCAGTAGTGTGTCGACAAGGGTAGCGTACCTCTTATTGAAAATCACCGACAGGAAGTTCCTGAAGGTGGTGCAGGTATATGCGCCGACCTCGACATACTCTGATGAGATAGCCGAAACCATGTACGAAGACATAGCGAAGGCACTACATGGTACCAGGAAGGCTCACTACAACGTTGTTATGGGAGACTTTAATGCCAAGGTGGGAGTACAAGAATGCGGCGAAACGAAAATCGGTCCTAACGGCGTGGGGCGCCGAAATCACAGAGGCCAAATGTTGGTCAACTTTTTAGAGTCCCAGGGGCTCTTCTTAATGAATTCCTTCTTTAAGAAGAAGCCCCACAGAAAGTGGACATGGCGAAGCCCCGATAATGTGACGAGGAACGAGATAGATTTCATCATCACGGACAAACGGCATATATTTAGAGACGTCTCGGTGATCAATAGGTTTAATACCGGTAGCGATCATAGACTCGTCCGAGGCTCTCTAAATATCAACCTTAAGGCTGAAAGAGTTAGGATGATGAGACCTACTCTCCGACCCACGCTGCCCCAAATAGCTTTAGGTTCCGATAAGTTCCAGTTGGAACTCCAAAATCGTTTCGCACTGCTGGAAACCACGGACAATGTTGACGAAAAAACCGACACAGTGGTCAAAACGCTACAGAATGTGTCTCGAAGGTTGTTCCCCGGAAAACGCGGTAATAGGGAGTCCAAGCTCTCACCCGAGACTCTCGAACTTATGAAGGAAAGACGAGAAACGCCGGACGCCCAGATGTCTTCGTCAGATAGGCGGTCCTTAAACCTGAAAATCAGGAAACTGACGCGACGTGACCTCCGACGCTGCAGCACTCGTAATATCGAGGCTGCGATTGAGCGAAATAGAGGCACCAAAGTCTTCGCTCAGCAATTAGGTAGACCCCATCTGGCGAAACTGAGGACCGGGGATGGCAGGACCGTCACCTCTAAGTTCGAGATTCTCGAGGAAATTGAGAGTTTTTATAGACACCTATATGCATCACGGGTGACTAAACCATCGAGACAAGGCGAAGATGACCACAGAGCCCCACTCACGCGCCATTACACCGAGGACATCCCGGATGTCGACCCGGGCGAGGTTGAGGCAGCTCTCAGACAACTAAAGAACAACAAGGCGCCGGGTGATGACGGAATTACAACCGAGCTCCTTAAGGCCGGTGGGACCACAGTCCTGAAAGAGCTAGCGAGTCTCTTTAATTCCGTCATTCATCAAGGCTTAACACCACAAGCGTGGAGCGGGAGTGCGGTGGTTCTGTTCTTCAAGAAAGGCGACAAAACCTTGCTGAAGAATTACAGACCTATCTCACTCCTGAGCCACATTTACAAGTTGTTCTCGAGAGTCGTCACTAACCGCCTCGCTAGAAGACTCGACGAGTTCCAGCCACCAGAACAAGCCGGGTTTCGAAAAGGCTTTAGCACCGTAGACCACATCCATACTGTTCGGCAGATTGTGCAGAAAACCGAAGAGTACAATCAGCCGCTGTGTTTGGCCTTTGTGGACTACGAGAAAGCCTTCGACTCCATCGAAACTTGGGCGGTTCTGGATGCTCTGCAACGATGTCGTATTGACTGGCGATACATCGAGGCGCTGAGATGCTTATATGACACCGCCACAATGACTGTCCAGCTCCATGACCATAAGACCAATCCGATCGAGCTGCGTCGGGGGGTGAGACAGGGGGATGTTATATCCCCAAAGCTGTTCACCAATGCGCTCGAGGATGTCTTCAAGACTCTGGACTGGACTGGACGGGGTATAAATGTGAACGGTGAGCACATCTCGCACCTTAGATTTGCCGATGACATCGTCATAGTGGCAGAGTCGCTGGACCAACTAAGCGAGATGCTGCATGGCCTGAATGGAGCTTCACGACGGGTCGGTCTTGGCATGAACTTGGATAAAACCAAGATCATGTTCAATGAACATGTCATGCCGAGACCGATATATGTCGAAGGATCGATGCTCGAAGTTGTTCAAGAGTATATCTACCTAGGGCAGGTCATCAAGCTTGGTAGAAACAACTTCGAGCGGGAAGTCGATCGGAGAATTCAGTTAGGCTGGGCAGCGTTTAGCAAACTACGTCGAGTCTTCTCTTCGCCTATACCGCAATGCCTGAAGACGAAAGTTTACAACCAGTGCGTCCTACCTGTTATGACTTACGGTGCCGAAACGTGGACATTAACGGTTGGACTAGTCCACAAATTTAAAGTCGCGCAGCGGGCTATGGAGCGAGCTATGCTCGGAGTCTCTTTGAAGGATAAAATTCGTAATGAGGTCATCCGACAAAGAACCAAGGTAACCGACATAGCTCGTAAAATTAGCTCGCTGAAGTGGCAATGGGCTGGCCATGTCTGTCGAAGGACCGATAGCCGTTGGAGCAGACGAGTCCTAGAATGGAGACCGCGACTCGGCAAGCGTAAGGTAGGACGCCCCCCCGCCAGGTGGACTGACGACCTGAAAAAGGTCGCTGGAGGGGACTGGATGCGGAGGGCGGAGGACCGGGTGTTGTGGCGCAAATTGGGAGAGGCCTATGTCCAGCAGTGGACTATGATTGGCTAAATGATGATGTTGATTTTGTGTAATAAATAATTTAAAATACTATTTATTATTGATATTATTTATCAATTAGGTTGGTCTCCTTTGATTTCGATATCAATATTATGTAGACTACCTTTTTATTTCAGTCTCTTGAACAGAACAAAATATTACCGTCGTGTTACGTTATGGTTTTTCACAAGAAATTTCAGAAAAGTATTATCCAGAAAAATAAATAAATATAAATATAATAAATGCGGACAACATCACATACATTGCTCTGAACCCAAAGAAAGTAGCTAAAGCACTTGTGTTATGGAATTCAGAAACAACGAAGGTACCACAAACACCCACATCCGAGACAATGTAAAAAAGTCGGTTTCTACATTGTCCAGGGGTCGAACCTGGGACCTCAGAGCTAGCGACCGAAAACCGGTGCGTACGCCACTCGACCACGAAGGTCGTCAAAAATAATAAATAGTACATAACTCAACAGGTACACGTTAATATAAACAATAGAACGGTTGTCGATGACTTTTTTCTACGAACTTCTCTGAAGACTTTTTATGAACGAGAAATTTCTTTAAACCATACCTACCGAGGACAAAGAATTCTCTTAGAAGCAACCTGACGACGAGCTTTTCCATATAAATAACAAAAGTACCTACCTAAAGTTTTGTGTTTCCATCAATAAAATATTTGAAAACGAGGTAACAAAAATTCAGGCTAGCGTCACGTAAACAAAAAAATGAACAGTGAAATTCGTTAAAAGGAACATTCGCAAACGTGATTTGGAAAACTGTATGGACGCGACATATAGTCGAACTGTGATCTGGTAAATGAAAGCCATTTTTTTTTGTTTGTACTTTTTTTATACGGATTGTGACTAAGTCGGTCACCTTAGTATAAGGTACATTTTGTAAGGTAAGTCTAATGCAGAATAGGTTAGAGAATTTGGTAATATGGTTAAAGGATCTTTTCTTGAAGCATGATTCTGTAAATAATGTATATAGGGTTTACCATTTAAAATGTACACACGTACTAAGTCTACATTACATGGAACACACAGAAATGGTTAAATACGTGTATTCTGTACATTGATGCCACAAAAAAATTGCATTAGTAGGTATAATATATCTACCATAACGTTTTACCACATAAACATTGGCCTGACAGAGTCAGAAGTGTCAGATACTGTACCTATAAAACGTGAAATTTAGTGTCAGCTCACCTCGAGTGGATATGATAGTATTACTATTTTACTTAATATTACTGCTTCCAGTCGCGGGTCGCTCCCTGCATTTTATTGCTATTCAGATAGACACGTCTAGAGGACTCGTAAAATATATGAAGTATTACCAACTACCTCTATTCATGACGTTTGAATTTATAGAGCTCTAATCTTGAATTTGCTGATATTGCCAATATCTGACGTTATGCTCGTAGACCGATGTTATTACCTTCGAGGCTTTGCCAGCTAGTGTTCCAAGACATTTTTATTTGACAAATTCGTGAGTTGTAGCGATGCTTCATTAAATAAAGAGCGCTTAATAGAATTTAACAAATTATGTCGTTATGGAGGCTAATTGGGCCATATCTCAAGCAGGGCCCCAATTTGTGTTTGTTGCCGCTAGATGGCGGTGGGTGTGACCTGCTTCGTTCACGATATAGTGAAACTTGAATCGAGACATTGTACGGTGCCGGTGTCGTCGCGTGTTTCACAAATTGTATTTTATTTTTCGTGTGTGCAACATTTTTTATTTCCCGACACATGTGTCTGGGCATGTAGCGAGTATTTTTCGCGTGTCTTCTGGACACTTCTGCAACATCTTGATATTACGAACTGGCTACACATTGGTATTTATTTTATTCACTTGGAATAAAGTCTTTAGCTACTACTACTGTAAATACTAGTAGATAGCAATTATTCTTAGATTAGTTGGGTTCTTTTTACTGCTTACACTAAAACGATTTGTTGTTTTTTTTATGAAATAAATCAACTGAGATTCTAGTCCAGCTTTTCGGTGAATTTATGGTAAGGTTACTTAAATTTATATTAAAAAATGATTCAATTATAAGTGGAATTTGATGTTATGAAATACCTTACAGTACAATATCCTTTTCCCATGAAATTAATTTACATTAAAGAGTTTTTGTTTGCGTATAATTTTAGGATAGATATTTCAGTTCTTGAATAATAGTGGTCTGATTATATTATGATCGTTATTTGACTACTGAGGTGGAACGCAGACTACGTAGAAAACTTGCTTACACCAAATTAGTTCATAAGGAACTAGACTTAAGGTACAGTTTTGGATAACCTTAGAGTTATTAATTAATGTATTCATAGGATGTACGATATCTTTTTGCTATTCATAACAGCTTAGTCTAGGTTTGTTTTTCTATTATATTAGTTTATTGGTATTCATGTTTTCACAAACAATGCCTGGGGCTAGATTTATAGATCACAAGTGCTTTTGGAAAGGGGATAGTCTTTATATGGGGCAAATTTAATTAGGATTATGATTAACACAAAAAGGGTTATTCCACGATTGGTGGTTTGTTTATTTAGAACCTAGACCTGGTAAAGAGGTATATTACTTATAATTCGAAAGGCTTGGAATCGATTCATTATATACTTTGAAATGAACTGATGCTAAGAGATGAAGGGTAAAAAGTCAAGACTCGAATTTGGTGAAATGTTTACATCAACACGAAAAATTGTTCGGAGCAGTCACTAATTAGTTTCATTTGATCCAAAACAACAACCTAAATTACATCAACAAAAACATTTGAAATTCAATCTATCACTATTATAAAATTCAATTTAAACTCAACGGAATTAATGAAAACTAATCTAATGACCGCAATTCAGAAATAAAATGTTGGCGTTCGCTATCAAATTTCATCTGATAATACAAAATACAGGTGAATTAAATCTCGCTTCGAGTACATCGTAAAATAGCAGGTTAAGTAGCCGTCCAAAAATTTAATAACATTTAAATGGCCAGTGAAATGTTCGGGCGTTGTATTTAATTAAGCTACCGGTCCTTTTGTACAGCCCTTTAGCCTTTATAGGGTATATGCCCCAAAGAGTTTTATTACGTGTTATTATTTCCAGACATTGTTCGG
Organism: Autographa pulchrina; assembly: GCA_905475315.1. Lineage (NCBI taxonomy): Eukaryota > Metazoa > Arthropoda > Insecta > Lepidoptera > Noctuidae > Autographa > Autographa pulchrina. Next base: position 9,902,868 of record FR997771.1, on the reverse strand, counting down.
AATTGCTGGAAGATGAGGTCCACAGTAAAATTTTATTACTTTAGGTAGGTAGCTATAGGTTGTAGTAATTTGTACAGACTATTGATTTTTATTCGACTGGTGCGCGACAGGCATTTGTTTTTTTATGATCGCCAGAACAAAACACAAACAGCCAACAATTGCGATTGGTATGTTATTTGTCAATAACTTTAGTATACATTATTTCTCAAACATTGATAGATAAAAACTTTTTCACAGGCTTAAAATTAGAATCCCTAAAAAATCGCAAAATATGTAGAACCCTATAGTTTCGCTTGTCCGTTCATCCGCCAGTCGTGGTCCGTCACACCCTCGTAGTTTAAACATTTTTAGGCCTATGTAAATGAAATTTTGTATGGAGATGCTCTTAGGAAAGGGATGTACATGGAGAGTAGGGACGGGACAATTTTTCCGCATATTCTATCCTCATGGATACCCTTAAATAACACTTAAAAACATTCGCCCTATTTTATTCAGTTACTTGTATTATAAATCCACACTTACCGCGGCCTACTATGAATATAAAAATATTTAAGATGAGTTTAATCCGTATTTAACTACTATATTTTTTTCTTGAAAACTTTCCAAAATAACATAATTTATATAAATTCTTAATTTCCTTTTTAGCAAATAATAGACACATTTAATAAGAAAATTCTGTTTACCATAAGAACATTTAGTAAATAACATATTTAATACAAAAACAAAACTACAAAATTATCTAACATGTTCAGTTGTGGTTAGCTTGTACACAGGTTCCTTAAATAAGTTACGTTCATGTAAGTTGTCTAAGATAATTCAAGTACCCACATAATGGTTCACTTAATACAAGGAGCCCCGATCCAGACGGAATGCAATTATACGCAAGCCTTGGGCGTCCCTAAATATTTGGAAATCAAGGGCCAGTTATACAACTCCTTAAGTGTAATGGAAGATCAATATGTTTAGGAAATTACCCCCATGTGGCTACTGTTTGCAGAAAATGTGGAATTCAAGGCAGTTTATCCTGATGTGAAGAGATTAAGCTGTCTTGCGGTTTTTTGTTTATGTTACTGTTTGTGCATTTGTGCATTGTTTAGTAGAATAAATCAAGGAGTAAACTGTAAGATCGTGGAATGCTGGTTTTAGTTTTCTTTTGTTTATTTTTGTTCACTAGGATTGTTGATCTTGAATGGTCCCTGAAAGTAGAATAATGGTTCTTGAAGTAAAGATACTAAAACATTTGAAATGACAAGAATAACTAGTCATTTCAAATATCTACTGAGATTATTTATAAAATTTAAAATAGATTGGTAACGAACTTCTAAAGCGCACATACAATTTTCTTTTAATTAAATTCCCCTTTAAATTAAAATGGACTCTAACAATAATTTTCCATCGTCAAAACAGCTACATACACGAAATTATGTTCAAACTACCAGATGCGATGCACGTACGTCTGTGCTTGACAACTTGTACGGAATAATTTAATTGCATGTCACTAAAACATGGAAGAAAAATAAATCGTTCCGTCCTCAAAGGGTTTAAAAGAAAAATGTTTTAGTTTCCGATGAAAATGTACCCAAAGTCCCGAAAGCTAGGTACATTTATTCAACAGTAGGTCTTGTCCCTAATTGTTTATCTTCGCCATCATCGCCGGAATCGTTACAATTGTTTGTCTTGCGAAGAATTGCCGAATTTGAATAATCAGGCACAATCCTTCTCGAGCGAGGGTTCTGACAGTTTTTGCTTACTTTTCTTAGTGAATGGGCAGATAATGTTAAGTTGATTGTTTACACAATAATCACATAAGTATTCTCTCTCTCTTTCTCTGTCTCTTAGTATAAGACTTCTCGCAAAATACCTGCTGAGGGAGTGATAGTCTCTCTTCCTTTATTAGTGTTTTTAGAATAAAATACACATAAATTATTTGTCTTTATCTTTAATGATTTTTTTAAATGTGGTACAAAATTTCTAAGATTTTTTTTTTAAGCAGTTTTGATTATACGTATTACTCTAAAACTATATCCCCTGCAAATGAATACAAAATTCTTATCTAAATACATCACAGGTACAAACTGCCCAATTCCAAGCTTTGAAACTTTTCCCATTTCACGGGAAAACCTATTAAGCTCGTTTATCCCTTATCTCCATGGAACTGGATGGATCGCACCATTATAAACCAATAATAGCGTCCACATCCGCTGCAGATGTGAAACGTAGGCACTAGTATGGCACGGCATATAACTACTCTGTAATTACACCCTCATTGTCCGTAGCGATGTGTGTGTCTATCAAGTAAATTTACCGTCACTTGCGGTGTACGAACACAGCACGGATATTGAACAATTTCCTTGGTTCAACGTAATTGCTTTAATTTCTACAAACACAGGTTGATCATACATAGCGCTCTAGTTGGTATATCATTTGAATGCACAGTTCATTCGATTTGTACGAGTGCTCGATTAGATTGTATTTCTCGCTATTCTTAAAAGCTTCTGGAAATAATGTTACCTATTTTACGAAGTGGTGTAAAGGTACTTAAGTAGCAATCGTGTGAATTTCGATGTGAAATCTTTTTTAAAAGCCACACGGATGCTCAGTTCTATGTTTAATCTTTCTGAAAAACGGATCCGTACCTTATATTATGATAAAAAGCATTTTGATATACAATAGAATAAATTTTTATTGTTCATTATTACATTATTTCTTAGGACTAAGACTGTGACATGTTAAAACTTTATAAATCATTTAGTAATTTATAAAGTTTTAACATAGACAAAGACATATTTATTTATTTAATTGAAATATAATCCTTATTTTGATAATCCATATTTTCTGAAACTCAATAAATAAAATTATACAAAAAAAAATTTTTGCCCTTTGGCCTCATTTATACATTTTTTTTTTATTTACACTCCGGACTCATTTCCTACAGTTACACAGGTTTCTACGATTTAGAAATTAACATTGCGTACCGGATAATGATAGCAAGCCGTTGCCATCTGAATTGATGGAGACTGTACCAGGTTACGTACACTGTAGTCGGGCAAGATGCCAAATAGAGGTCTGGCGACTAGTCTACAAACTTATTACTTAGGTACTATGTGGAAGCCTGACTTATTAAATACATTATTACAATCCTTGTCTCTTACATATTTTACGCTGATTTTTGTTTTAGGTCGTATTTTTAATCGAAAACAGCTTTTGTTATTTGACAGTTGCTTCTAGAGGTTATAAGACGTGTTTTGGAAACTGTGTATTTATAGTAAGATCATCATCTCCCGAGCCTTTTCCCAACTATGTTGGGGTCGGCTACCGGTCTTACCGGATTCAGCTGAATACCGTATTTTACATGGAGCGACTGCCTATCTGCCCTCCACAACCCATTTTACTGGGAAACACAGTATCCCATAGTAAGACTGGTTGTCAGAATTGACTTAACGACTGCCAAAGATCTATGTATGACAGCCGGGACCTACTGTTTAACGTGCTTTCCGAAACACGTATTTATAGTAAGATGTAAAACTTAAAATAATATTATTGTAATGGCATACAATTTATAAAAGATACTGTATTTTTATGATACCTTTTTGCATTAATACATTTAGTGACGTCACTATTACATAGCATTGCGAAGACACAAAATAAGGTAACAAAATGTAAACAAAATATACACTTAGGTACGGAAACTAAGTTAAACCATTTTTATCTCCGCTTTATCTGCGGTCCGCTAAAACGAATGCTTCTACAAATAAACAGTGTAGTACTGTAGACATCGATCCTAACCTAATGCTATATCGAAGCGATTCGGCTAGATTGAGATTTATAACCTTCTCTGCCTCTAATGAAGTTCTATTGGTTCTATCGTATTTCCACTGACTTTATTTTACAATAAATAACGGCTTTACTCCGCTTTTCTTTGTTCGCTTCTGTTTTAGAACACTGAGTGTCGTGTTAATAAATATTTAAGCGATGTTGTATTGGTTAAGAGATAAATGGCAGTGAAGTCAGAATGTTGCTTTAAATTCTAATGAAACTGCCAATGTATTGTTACTGATTTTTATTCAAGAAGTATGGGTATCCTAAATACTTAGGTATCGGGTATAATAAATTGTGGTTAAATTAATGATGTTACAATTTTGTTGTTGATGGTGTCCAGTAAAATAATACAGTACATTATTTTCCATTATTCTTGTGTTTAATTGGGAAACCCAAAGGCATTTTTAAATTAAGCTAGCTCCAAAAATACTTTAATTGTATTATATAATTTAACAGGAACCGCGTGAAAAGGTCACGAACTTTGTACAAAAGTTTTACAACACTTTCAAGGTCTGAAGAGAATTAAGGTTTCTATATTCCACCAACTGCGACCATTACAAATATTTGGGACTGTGTTAGAAACGTTAAGAAACTAATTAAAAACAGTGAAACGTAACATTTTCTGTATAAAGTATTATTACGGAGCTTAAGGTAGTTTATTGGTAATTTGGGTTAATGGGACATCACATTATACAGTTACATAAAATCATATGTTACAATTATAAAAAGGAAAAAAGTTAACGACTAATATTTTTTTTTAAAATACGTAGGTACCTATATTTACTTACAGAATATTGAACATGAAGCAGTTACAGGTAATAAAGCTTATCCGCAGAATTGTTTAAAAATTGTAAATTGAACTTTCACGACAGATATACAAACGCTGAGCAATCTACTTAGAAATTTTGAAAATGGAACCCCTCGCTTCCTACTGCAGAATTTGCTGTTACAAACAACCTCAAAAACAATTACCATTGTAAAAATAAAACATTAAAACAAACTCCGAGCCTCGAAACTTTGTACATCAATCAAAATCTTCCTTAATCACGAACTTTGCTATTATCGGGTGTTTGCGTCGTTAAGATGAACGTGCGGGGTCCCTCCCATAAGTCTATTACCAGGCTTGGCCACAAACCCGCCATTTCACGCCGTATACGATTGAGCTAATTGATCTCCACTTAGGAAACTAACTCCCAGGCGATTACGGAACTCCCGCCTGATAGTGATTTAAATGCGTGTTCGCTTTGATTCCAAGTTATTTTCGGATAATGTTGGTAATTTGGGCGAAGTGACAATATTGAATTCTTTGGTGGGTGTTCAGTTTTATGCAGTGTAAGGTCATCTGAGAGATGGAAACGACATGAAATCACAAGTAAATACATGCATGTAGGCACGAAGGATTGATCTGGAATTCGTTACTAAAGCTTTAAACGATCTCTCTACTTAAAAACTACAAAAAAAATAACGCAATTTAAGAGATAGATACAATAAGGATTACAATTAATAAATACTAAAGTAAGTAAGTCATAAAGACATTAAAATAAATACCTTTCGTATGTCAATTTCCAAGTAATACCTACTAACTACAATTACCAATTTTTAGTTAACCAAAAGAACTAAATATCTATTATTAACAAAGTCAATACAGATAACAACTAAATAACAAAGCATGTATTTTTCTGTAACGTGAATGAACGGAGTGGTTTGTTATTCGATTCCAATTAGAAGTCCTTCAAAGAAATTATTTACTACTATCACAGTCTGTAATTTACTCTATCGTATAATCATATTATTTTCTACGTTAAGGTGTTCATCATAATAATAGCTTTATGAACACCTAAAGGAAATTAACGAGTCTATGAATAAGTTTTTAATTCTAGTAGTCGTTATTACATTCCCCTCCATAAAATAAACTTTTGTTTAGTTTTTATCGTTAAACCGTTTACTTACTTAAAAAAAGGAATAGATGGTAAGTAGGTATATTTTGATGTTAATGAACATACAGAATTGTAATATTTCATTTTTATTTCCAAAAGGCTTTTTTTGCTTGTTTAATAAATTCTGATATGTTTTCCAAATCTTTCATCATCAGCCAATACCGAAAGTCGTTCACTGTTGCATAAAAGCCTCCCCATAGAACGAAACAAGGAACGAAAACTTGCCCCCTACAAAAAAAAAATTCCGATGAATTATTTCCTTCCAGACACCAAAAATCTTTTCCACGAAGCAATAAAACCAAAGCACACGCATTATTCACATCATCCCCACCACGAAAGTCCCAAAGCAATAATTCGATTCCGTTAAAAAGGATTCTCTCGTTGGAAAAGGTTTATTTATTTCCTATAATGCGGGTTTCCATCAGTCACTAGTATTTACATAGTAGGCCACTTGGCAATCCTTAGATCATTCAATACCGGATATTGGTACTAGTTGGCTGTAGGTTGAGCATTCGATGTTCCAAGCTAATTGGATCGAGCATTCGGTTTTATATGAGCGCACTTCATGACGTACGGACTATAAATTGGACTCGAGTAAATATTCAATAAGAAATCTTTTTCTCGTTACCTTTGAATGGAAATACTCTGAATTTAGTTTAGCTGATTAGTGAAAAAATGTTAGGAATAATGAAATGTCTGGGTTTCAGATGAAATGATATTTTTATCGTTTTTGCCGGCGGTTTAGGTTCTTAAGAAGGAAAGCGGTATTTCGGAATTTTATAAGAAGGCTTACAATCAAAATTAATTGAATTACGCAGCTTTTCTTTATTAAGTCTTAGTACCCAGCTAAAGTTGGCATTTAGTAGGTATATGTTTATAATCACAAAAGTCACTTGCCAAATCACTTTATAAATACGAATACGAAATTTTAAAAATATTTAAAGAGCTGTAAACTTGCAGTTTAAAATTTTCCGCATCCAGATTTCATCTCCGTTTCATTTCTTCTCGTACTATAAGTATTAAAGAAGAAAATAAATCTCAAGGAAATGTAATAAATAATAGATGTAATGGCAACCGGTGATGCAAGCGATGCAATGCTGCGGATATGAGGATATGAGCTACCGGAGCAACACGGATGCTGACTGATTATGATCGCTGATGGCCCAATAAACGTTTTGATTAACGTACATGTTGATGACGGAAACAGCTTAAGAACGTGGCTGTTTGTGTATGTTTCAAGTTATGTTATATTTAATGGTACATGAAAACATGGAGTTAGGTTACCTGGGTGTAGAGATGATTTTGACGTTCAAAATTGTGTTATTGATGTTATGAAATAAAGTGGTAAGGTAAAGTGCCCTAATTCCGAGGGGTTCTAAAATTGGCACCTAATTCCGAGGTATTTAGAAAAACTGCATTTACGACCGATTTACAAGGTCTTTTTTACTGCAAGATCACTTATTCAATTGATAATTTATCCTGGCGTAGTTATAATTATCATCAAAGGTCTGGAGTAATACTGTATACGTTTTAAAATAATTGGTTAGTTTTGCGTCAGCAGCTGGTCCGAACGCACCCTTCATACATTTTGGCCCCTGTGCACGTGAGTACCACGTTTTTTTAAATAGTGATTTTTTGATTATTTTTATACTGTGTGTGTAATTCTTTGAATTAAACTATTTAAAGGATTATATTTTTAATCGAAAACACTTAACCTTTATATGTGTTTCTGAATAAATCAAAGTGAAAATACGTTTTGAAAATACCGCGGCATTAGGTGCCAAATATTTTAGCCGGTTCCTAATTCCGATGTAAACCGCGGAATAGCGATTTCACAGTCTTTATTTCTTTTTTAATTTTCAATGTTGTTTTTATGATTAGGTCTTTCCCGCTTTGGGTTCGATAACTTAAAAAGACAATGAATATTAAAATCTATTTCCGAGGTTATATAAATCTATTCTATTTCTTTTGCTTTTCATTTACTAATTACAGCCTGTCAAAGGTGATCTATTGAGGTAATTTGTTAATTCATTGTATGGGAATGCTAAGAAGAAAAATTTAAGTTCATACGCAATTGATGTAACTTTTAGCAAGTATTACATCATATTTAAGAAGATTTTGCAATGAAGTATTAATTTCTGTATAAACTAAAAAAAAACTTTCATTTTTTTATACTCGGAATTAGGAAACGAGATTTTTTGGTATGAAACGCTATTCCGATGTATAGTAGGTCGGGATAAGGTTCTATGAGCACCTTCTTCCGCGGTACTTTCACACGTAAAATACAGGATGTTCACAATTTTAAGCAATTTACCATGTACTTTTTTTTAGTATAATCCTATTTCTATTTAGTGATAATTAAATTATTTTTAGCTTTAAACTTCAATTTTTTTTTATTACTTAATATTTGTATTTTGGTTTTTATTTTCCCTATGCATATTATGATAGTAATAATATAATAATAATAATAATATTCCGGGACAACTCACACACGGTTATCTGATCCCAAGCTAAGCAGAGCTTGTGTTATGGTAACCAGACAACTGATAAACATACTTATATATTTCTAAATACATACATATTATAGATAAATTACACCCAGACAACCAGAACAAATGATCGTGCTCATCACACAAACATTTGTCCTGGGTGGGAATCGAACCCACGACCTCCGGTATAGCAGTCAGGGTCACTAACCACTAGACCAACAGGCCCGTCAAAGTAACATAGAGTTATTGTTTTTTGTTTTTCTATTTTGATACTTATTTCGCATTTTTATTAATACATACATATGAAGAGTAATTTAGTCAAAGGATATTGACACGAAACGAAAGATAATATTAAATAACAGATAATAATGTTAATGTTTAGGTTTAAGATATTTTATCATTTTATTAGAATATAAAAACCTCATATAAGAAGACTGAGAACAAACGATAAAACCTAAGTGAATAAATAAAGTTGATTTTTTGAACACCATGTATATTGTTCTTCCTACCTATTTCCTTGCATTTAGTATACTCAGAATTAAAAAATCAAAATCAAAATATTTTTATTTCTTATAAACCAAAAAAAGGCGCTTAAGAAACGTTAGGTACGTTAAAAACTACTGACTCTAGTTGCTCGGTTCCAAAGTGTCATTCCTATAGAGAAGAGCCGGCAAGAAACTCTATAGGTTACTCTTTAAAAAAAAAGGTTAACATCGATGTTAAGATTACATTGATTTTAAGATATGCGACAACAACGTAAACAGCAGAATGTTTAGATTAGGGTAAACTAAGACATCCAAAATGGAAGAAAATAGAATCGAACATTCAGCTAGATTTACATTGTCGTCACATTTACAAGGGACGAACATATAAGGAAAAGACAAATCTAAAGAAATTATAGAAATAATAAAAATATACTTTACATACAATCAATATGTAGTCCTAATAAAATCCCTAACAGGAATGTCAAGGCATGTCAAGAGCCTTCTTTATATAGAGGCTATGGGGGCAGCTAACTGTAGTAAATAAGCTAAAACAAGAAAATTAGCAGACCGCCAGGGAGGCCACATATGCAGATGATCTAATTCCACGCGCGCTTATCCTCTACGTAGTCCTTAACCGTATAATACGCCTTCTTTATTAGTTTTGATTTAATGCACGTCTTAAACCTTTTATTACGACGACAGACGACCTCCGTGGTCGAGTGGCGTAAGCACCGGTTTCAAGGTGTCGCTAGCTCTGAGGTTCCGGGTTCGATCCCCGGACGGGTCAATGTAGAAACAAACTTTTCTACATTGTCTCGGGTCTGGGTGTTTGTGGTACCTTCGTTGTATCTGAATTCCATAACACAAGTGCTTTAGCAACTTACTTTGGGTTCAGAACAATGTATGTGATGTTGTCCGCATTTATTTATTTATTTTATTTATTTATTTATTAGACAAACTCGTTATCTCTTCCGGTATTTTATTATAAAATCGAATTGAATTTCCTAGGAAAGATTTAGTATTTGTTTTAGTTAGTCTAAATCTTGGGACTACTAGCTTATTTTTATTTCTTGTATTTATATTGTGGTGATCACTATTAACACTAAAATTCTGTATATTTTTGCGAATGTACATTATATTTTCCAAGATATAGAGAGCTGGCAACGTTAGGATATTAATTTCTTTAAATGTATTCCTTAGAGACTCGCAATTAGGAACCAAATACATCGGAATTATGATTTTTACATCGGAATTAGGTGCCTCCGACTTCTTTTCGTATTTAATTAATTTAGTATACAAATCAAGACCAAATAGCCAAACCTATTGTCTATTTCAACAGTAGAAACACTAATGGTTCTGATAAAAAATAGCTAGACCATGAAAAGGGTACAATAAATGCTTAATTTTTGACCTCCTTTCGAGTTTTAGTGAAAATACCGCGGAATTAGGGTACTTTACCTTATATGGAAGTTGAAGTCAGATTAATTGTTATGATTGAATTTGGCGTGAAAAATTATGTATTTTTAAAAGGAAACCACAGATTCTGTAAACTTTACAATATATTATCATTAGAATGGATTCAACGTTACAATTACAATACTTTTAAAGGCCAGCGACGCCATAATGATTATTATTAATTTATATAATGCAAGAGACAACTACAATGAGAATCGCACGCGCCGCCATGACATATTGCTAACTAGTGTTGTTCGTTATTCCGGTAATAGGGACGCGACGTATTAGTCGATTCTAATTTCGGTTATCAGAATGTATTAGAGTCTGTTTTTTTTTTGTTTACTGTATATTAATTATAAAGGTTTATAACAAAAAAAACATTCGACTCAGATAATTTATTACATGTATATTTCAATATTTATGACATCCGTATCCAATTCCAGAAAATTACAAAAAAGCTCGTGTAGCAATCACAAAAATTTGGTGACATGGAAATGTCCAAATGAATTCAATCTTTTTTCTTCTTACATGAAGACGCAGTGCGAAGAAAAATTGAGTGTTCCGCAAAATAAGATGAGCAAGATTACTTATGTAGATATCAACGTTTTGCTGCGGCCCAATTTACTAAGAGAAATTGAAATTTAAGACGGTTCGTTCACCATTTTGAACTGGGAAATTCCTCACTGGAAGTACTCGTAAGAAAATGGTAATCTGTTTAACCGAAGTATTAATTTCAGTAGAACGGTCCACGGTGGCTTTGAATTCGTTTCTTCAGAATTTGCAAAATCGTTCGTAATACGAATCCGATTAGTTTGAATGAAATCTGCGAATCAATTTATAGTGAGACTTTGGGTCGATGTGTACCTAACGTATTCAGAAAGTTCATGACCTTATAGTTTTGAGCTTACAGTTGAAAGTTCGTTGACTGGTATTACTGCTAACTTAATTTACAAATAATGCTTAGATTAATTTTGCTGCATGATGATTAATCTGTTATTCAAAATTCTCAAAGATAAGTGTTTTAGCGCCAACATTATCCGAAGCTCAACAAAATAATTTATAACCATGTCACGCTAATGTTCTATATCAAACATGGTTAGAATCTCTTAATAGCGCTCGTTCTAACATTTTATTCTGTTTGTAGACAGAAATATAATTTAATTTACTGCTCGCGTTGAACGTAGATTACTCGTAAAGTGAATATCAGCAACCATTTGTAACAAAGTTGGCGGCTAGCAAACAATTAGGCGAAGTTAGGCTGAGGGCTCACGGGTTGGATCTGTTTGCAGTAAGTCCATGTTTGTTGACTATAAACATTCCTCACCGGATATTAGCCCTTGTCTGAACGTGTGGAAGAATGTGCTCGAATCAATTTATATTAGTTCTTTGACACACTTCTCGCGGTTGATCCAGATTGATCAAATATAGGCAGTTCGCACGGATTTCGCCTTCTTTTATTTTGATTGACGCATATCAACCACTATTTTTATTGGACGATTCTAGCACGTATGAACTAAACTCGATTTTTTCTTAACTTCTTTATTGTGGTTAATATCTAGAAAATGGACTGTAACATAATAACTCAACCACTTACAAGTTCAATCTAACTCGACCGTTTACCACGCGTGGTGTTAGTAAGGAAATTTTCTTTCTCGACCATTAACTCACAGTCAATGTATAGGAGTAGAGAAACTTGAAGTATACAGGGTGTTAGGTAAACCCTGTCCGACCTGAAAGGGTGATATAGGGTTCACAATCACATGCCCAAATAAAATATTAAATTTGAAATATTCATGATAGTATCAATAGTAATGAAGTTTGAAATGACCATTTTTTGCCGCAAAATTCCCAAAATTTGAGGTTTAAACAAAAGGTACACCACCATTTTCGTTGGTATTATTGGCGGACCTTTGTATGATCATTTGGCAGCACCTGTGATGACGCCGACTCTCTATATTGCTTTTTGAGAAAAAAAAAAAAAATTATGTTATAATTTTTTTTTTTCATTTATTTTTTACATTAATCGAATTAGATATCGTATTAATATACCTAACAATACCTTAACGGATCGGACAGGGTTTTCTTAACACCCTGTATAGTAGTATCAAGATTATTAAACGTTTTCTAACGTTACCCATAATCAGGGTACCTTTGTTATAAGGTACATAATTATAAAAAAAAGAAATAAAAATGAAATTAAATTCAGAATAAATTTTGTATAATCAAGAAAACACTAGCTAAGAATAAATGTACTAAGTATACAGCTGTCTTCAACACATACATTAAAAAGAAAATAACACGCAGTGTCAATTAAGTAAAAAGCAAAACGTTTCAAACAATTAAACGAATTAATATTAATTACATTTTCCCTTGATCGCCCGCAATTTGTAATTACGTATTTAATTCTCTTGGACCCTCATTAAAGTCCTAAATACAAGAAAGGTTTAATCTTTATCAAACAAGTGTCAGAAGTACATTAACATGGGCAACGTCACAAGATATAACATGATGTCGGTACAGAGGAAGGGATCGAGAGAAATTTATTATTTCATTCCATACAGATTTGTGTGACAAAGTCACAAGAATATATTCACGTCAGATATTGACATTTCCTTCAATAAGAATCCTATCAAACGACGGAGGATCACAACTTATTACGGCAACAAATGAACCGATACAGTACAATCTTATATGTTTCTTTACAAAGACGTCAATTTTAAGTAGAGCTCTAGGAGAACAGAGTGATTTGCCTTTGTCGCCTGTCTGTTTCATAAAGAGGGGGGAGGGGAGGTTTTGTTATCTTGGGCGTTGTACATTATATTGCTGTAGGAGAATTCATATAAACTACGGGCGACTTCCGCCGCGACGTTCGTTGTTATGGTGAGGAAATGGACCCCAGCCTTGAACGGAAAAGTGAGAAATCCGTGTTTCCCCGCAGTCGTGTAAACAATGAACAGGCAAATGATCAATATATTAAGACGTGTATATATTGCCTTAATGGTAGCTTATCTACCGAATCGCTTTCTTTGCCAAATATCTTAGAAAGTTTGCGTGCAGCTCTCATTCAAAACCGATTTGGCTCATGTTACCTAGATAAGACGCTTTTCAATATTCATCACGTGGCTTGAGAACTTGTTTAAAATATTTTATACCTCAAATATACATGAGGTATGGGTTGGCTCTATCTTTATGGAGATTGAGATGAGAAACTTTGGTACTTATATCTTACTTAAAGATAAATTAATGATGTTTTGGCAACAAGATAAACAATGGCTTGCAATTTTTATTGTCAGATAATACCAATTAACCAATTCCGTTTGCTAACGGACAACCGCTACACATACTTACTTGTAAAGTTTTTGTTTAAGACTATTTTCTTGGTTTGTCTATTAATGTACCCTCTGAAAAATGATCGTGCAGTTGTCTGTTTGAGCAATATCATCACGTTGTTTACACTTTGGTAACAGTCAGCGGTAAATGTGTTTGCTGTCGGAAATACGATAAAATGTTTTGTAATTTCGTTGTCTTCTGAACTTCTGTTTTTACGAGCTATCCCCAATTTTGCTAACTTCACTTTTATATACACGTTGAGTGCTGTCACTGAAATGTTCATTTTCTTCTCAGATAATATTTCAGATTTTTCCAGGAGTTCTTGTTTAAGACTTTTATTGAAGTATTCTTTATATGTGCTGATATCATTTTATGAAATGTTAAAATTTAAATTCGGTAGTTGAAAATTGCTTTCAAGCCATGAATAATATTACTATAAATAGAATGGAATACATAGAAAGAAGCATAGGTGAAAGGTAGATAATTTTCTCAATATAAATCTGTTGCCAAACTGAGTGATGTACAGTAAATAAGAATAATATATTGTAATTTACTGCTTTGCAGATTTTATTTACCCGCGAATCATATACCATATTTGTATAATACAGCACCCCAGACGACTGCAGAATTTCTGCTTTTGTCAACCATTCCGAGTGAATGTCTCGAAAAGTATTTTCGGAAGTTGTACTAAGACTTGTAGAATACTGTGCGAGAATGCTAAAATTTATATCATTGCAAGTGTAAGATTTACAGCGAACGTTCCGTGCGTGGGGGTTTTCTAAAACGTAGTAGATCTTCCTTATTTATGTTTACAGCTTATACCGGCCGCTTCCATTTCGTATATAGTTTGAATCCGTTTATCGGATTTCGAACACGTTTCGGTCGAATCCCATATCGGTGGACTTGATATATAAGCGTGGTCGGGGTACCCTTATAAAATTACCGCTAAGGAAAGAATCGCTACGAATGAGGATACAATAAGAATATTCAAATGGGCGAGATCGTTCTCCTATATGAATATAGAAACGTTTATTTATTTGAGAAAGAAATGTCTATTCATCTACAAGATTTCGACTTTTTGTCTTCGGAAGAAAATTGAGCTTGTAAGTTTGGGAAGGAATAGTGGGTTTCGATACTATGACTACAGAGTGGATTTACTTAGCCCACTGACAATGACGAACGCGTGCGTGCACAACAATACAGGTGTGGCAATTCCTACCGTATTATCTTTCGTACGTTTTTATCTTAGCAAACACAGATAACCTAGCTAGCGTTTATCAGGCTGATAAGTTAGTAGTTACGATTCGATCGAGGCGGTGAATGGACAGCACTGTTTTAGTGTTGGAAGAATAAATTTGTTTGTAGTGTAAAGTGTTTTTGAAGTGAATATGGCTGGAGCTGGTAGGGGTGAAGGGAGGGGCCCGGTGGCCGGCAAACTGGAGTCCCAGATCTATTGTATCAAGTACACGTTGTTTTGCTTCAACGTCGTCTTATGGGTAAGTTGAACTTACTATTTGATTTTCTAAACTTCGATTTGGGTCAATTGTAAAACATTTGTCGTTTGAATTTGGACTGTGGACTATAATATAGTATATATTATGCTCTAAAGTTAAGTTTTGTGTAACATTTTGTTTGAAATCTAAACAAAGAAACGGATCATTGAATTGAATCAATGACTCACTTAGCTATATCTCACAAATGAGTACCGGGTATGTTTAAAGGTAAATATTTTATGTAACAAAGTTCACAATGCCATATTATTTCTTAAGTTCTCAAGGTTGGTATAGCTTGATATAATAGTATAGGAGCTAGCAACGTTTTCGAGAAAGAATTTTAGGTCGGCTGATTTTGTGATATGCCGTCCTTCTTGCTCTTTCGGTTAGAGTCTGGGCTATCTGGCTGGCGGGAGCGGTTGCGTTCATTAGTGCGCATCCAATCCAATACTTTTCATGACTTTCTTATTTTAATTCAAGGTTTAACAATTGAATTAATGTCTGGCAAATTAATTTTAAGTTTTTCTTATCTTTAAATAACATAATATTAAAATTACAGACATTATAAAATACTTTAAAAATTTTATAAAAAAAAAAAAAATTAGCATATGGCACATAATTAGCATTGTCAAAAATGTCTGGCAATAAAAAAAGTATGTCAGGTAGACTTATTTAAAAACAAAAACTTAAAAATTACGCCTCGTAAAATGTTTTTAAAATGTAGGATTATCACCTGGACAAGTAGGATGCGCACTAATGAACGCAACCGCTACCGCCAGCCAGACAGCCCAGACTCTAACCGAAAGAGCAAGAAGGACGACATATCACAAAATCAGCTGACCTAAAATTCTTACTTTCCAAACGTTGCTAGCTCCCGTACTATAATGGTAGGTGTAAATTCGGTTATCATTCAATTATGTATTTGAGTCACAGCGATGGGAATTGATTAACACGCGACAAACTCGTTCAGTATTGCCAGCTCGCGACATTTTTCATGTAGCAGTTTAGTAATGTGTAAACAAGGTTTATGACTCATAACTCATGGAGGCCGCACGCGATATATTCAAATAATTATGGTAATTTTTCCTTAATTATTTTAAACGAGATAATGTGGTCTACTAGTTGTCCCACCGTAGGGTAAAAGCCACTTCTTTATTCGTACGAATAAGGTAACTAGCTTGGAAAAGCTGTATGCTTTTCCGTGCTTGCTGCGTGCTTGCTTGTTTTTGGTGAATTTCGTCAGGCCATCTCATTCATGGTCAATCCACAAGCTGTTTTATCAATTGATATGTCCTTAATAATAAACAAGAAATATAAGATCTGAGGCTGTGGAAATGCTCGAAAAGCGGAGCCTTATATAACATCCGCACATTGACATTTCAATAAAGCAATTTAACTTAAGTTTAATTATAAGATGATTCGATGAGGAGTGTGGGATGCTTTTATAATGGAACCACATTAAAATGTAACAATTCCAAACTTTTGGAGGTTCTTTGTAAATAAAATCTTTAGTCGTTTGAGACTGAGAGTAGATCAAGGTCATCCCACCATTAATTAAATAGCGATTAGTGACCTAAAAAGCGGGTGTCTTTTTACCGTATAACTATACTTATTTAAAAGCGACTAAAATATCCTCTATAATAACCTCACCTGTACTTACTACAATAAATTATTGTCACATGTGATTACTGCCTTAATTATAAGAGACATTGCAACTATATTTGTTTTTACTGTCTTATATATGTGACTCATGAAAGAAGGAATTGAAAGTTAAAATGTGTGAACAGATATACAGATAGATATAATAATATATATAAATATAGATAGATAGATAGTGTACATAAAAATACTCTATACTATATCCTAAACAGTGTCACGAACATTTAATTCGTATTGATTACAGTGTGATATCACACCTAACCTAAAATAAAGGGCCTAGCATGAAGAATGCGTTATCAGTGAGATAAGCCTGTCCTGTTTTCCGAGTAGTATGCATGCTGTCATACTATGATTCACATTTAAAACTATATTTTATTAAACTGTTGATGCGTTGTGTTTTGTTTCCGTTTTGTTAGTTCCTGGGATTTAATCTTCAAAGATTAATCGACCTTTTAGTTGGAAGTATTTTGTACACATACCTTGATTACAGTAGCTTGCAGCCTTGATTAGATGATGACTAGTCTGACTAGATGGATGACTAGTCTCTTGAGTAAATTTCACAATACTAGTAACGAGAACACAAAAGTGAATGTATATTACTAAACTATTAACTCAAACACACATATACGACCTCCGTGGTCGAGTGGCGTACGCAAGGTATCGCTAGCTCTGAGGTCCCGGGTTCGATCCCCGGACGGGTCAATGTAGAAACCAAAAATTTCCTACATTGCCTCGGGTCTGGGTGTTTGTGGTACCTTCGTTGCTTCTGAATTCCATAACACAAGTGCTGTAGCTACTTACTTTGGGTTCAGAGCAATGTATGTGATGTTGTCCGCATTTAAATATTATTTATTATTATAATATAAGACATAATTTAGAAAAGTGGTTTACTATACCAACCGGTGTGCGGAGAAAGTAGAAAAAATAAATGGCAGTGGGGTAAGGGAAGGAGGTAGTAAATAAATGACCCCAAAAAATAAAAAAAAAATGAGTTAAATAACTTGCACTTAAACAGTTTGTAATTTTGTCGTAAATGTAAAGTTTGTATTTTGTGTGTAAAAAAAATATTTTGCTTTCAATTCGTCAGTTATTCAACACACAGCAATGTATCTTA
Organism: Autographa pulchrina; assembly: GCA_905475315.1. Taxonomy (NCBI): domain Eukaryota; kingdom Metazoa; phylum Arthropoda; class Insecta; order Lepidoptera; family Noctuidae; genus Autographa; species Autographa pulchrina. The sequence goes on along the minus strand of FR997771.1, from coordinate 9,885,087 downwards.
TCCTACAATAAATTCAAGTCAAGCTCAAAATCAAACCACAATGACAAACATAATTTATGTAGTGAAGTAAAGTATCAAGAAACAGACATTAGCGACACGTGGCAGACACTAAATCTTGTACTCGTAACTTTGTAATCCGCAACAAGTTCGATACAGAGGTTAGTTAGCTCTCTTATTGCGTAATCAAACGCAAATCTACTACAAGTTAACTTTTAAACTATCGTGCTGCATGTTTATAGTAATATAATTCACGAGAATAAGCGCGTAACATGCATAAAAACCTTTAGGGTTTGACGTCGCAAAAAAGGTATTTATGCATGTACGCGCTTATTCCCGTGAATTATATTACTAGTATAAGTTGTGGTTAATTATCATGCTTTTTCTTGGACGGATACTGAAACGTTGATCAGTTTTAAGTAGATGTTAAATCTCATGTTCTTTTTCACTCTTAGGTGTTCAGAAGCGACAGATAGACATTTATGTTATAGTTAAGTTGTGTTTGTGTATTTGGTATTTATTTAATTAGATTAAAGTGTGTTTTATGTAAAGCTTATCTGAATGGTCGAAAGAAAGTATAAATAATAAAGTACGGAGAAAGTATTTTAAAAATGTCTTTTATGTGCCCATACAAAACCTTACAATTACTGTGAACAAGTTATCTAAATGTACATTAGACGGCAACTTTGAAGTTTGTAACATTGTTTAAAATCTCAATTTTAACATACTTGCTTATTAAATTTACTCGTAACATCTCTCAAAGCACATCACTAGTTCTTTAAGCTTTTTCATTCACTTTGCGTGCTGTCTTTTACCTACCTGTTTGTTTAACGTATTGCTTGAAGTATTTGCGTTACGTTTTCAAGCAAGCTCTCATGTTTTATTATTTTTAAGCAGCATTACACGAATAACTCGTGAGCTGTTCGTGTAATGCTCATTCGGTGCGCGTTCGTTAGATCTAGACGCACCCTAAGTAATGTACTTCTTGATTTTCGGATGAATGCAAGACCTTGAGTATTTTTTTGATTATTTATACAATAAAGATTGATTTCGGTTTAATCAATTGTCTAAATATTGAATCGTAAGACAATTTATTCCTAGAATATCTTCGAATACGAATCTAAACATAGAACTCATTGAAATCGGATTTATTCGTCTGGTTCTCTTCGTTTAACAATCTCAAAACGTTTGGAAGTCAAGTACAGTGTTTTATTTTCGGACTTGTTTAGGCACTTCAAATAATTAAGACCTTAATAGAATCGAAACAAAAATCACAATAAAAGTAGTATTACAAGTATTTTCTGATAAATGGAGAGGTATTTTTATAATAATAATTGGCCACTAGAGAATGCCAGTAAATAAGCTTCACTTGATAATCAAATAAAAGTGTATAGGTATTTTCTTATCATTGTGAAGAAAACATCCTACTACATAACAGTATTTTAAAAATAGTGTTATCTCTTACTTTATCAATAACTATTCGTAACTCATTACCTCTTTCAATATTCAAAACCCATTATTATTCAACAAGAAATCTGAAAATCATTTACCAAATCACCACAAAATATTTTCAAAATTCGTAAACAAACACCACCATTTCTCACTTCTTTTAATGAAACCAGCGCCTTACGTAAAACAATAAACAGGCGCAGCACTCCAGTTCCCGCGTTAATCACCCGAGCTGTTCACTATAAATTGGAGAGCGAACAGCGCCAAAAACTGAGTCCCCTTCAAGAGTCACTCACCGCACCTGAGCACTCGTTAAGGTGTTCCTGCAATAAGAAATAATTGCCGAACGTTACCAACTTGGTATCGAATAATTCGAATAATTGACTTTTGGATTCAAGCCAAAAGGAATCTCAATGCTGATTTTAATGCAAGTCGGACTCAAGTTGGTTTTGGTTTCTGATTAATGATGAAGACTTAAGTTTGTACCTGTCGGCAAACGTTTCGCTTACTTTTGGTTGCTCTGATTGGTAAGCATTCTAGCTCCGTAACGTTGGAAATTCTTGATGCAAACTCTATGTAGAAACTTCGAAATTAATTTTCTTGGAAATGGCCATCTATTTGGGAGTGACAGTGATTCATAAAGTACGTGCATGTAAGCTTTAGAGCACATGAAGTCTTCTCTCCGTTATAACATGAATATCTTATGGTTACCTAGGATCTGAAAAGACTTAATATGCTTGTCACGAGACAGGACTGAAAGGACAACTAATTGACTGCTAAGATCAAGCAAAATTATGGGGAAAATATTTTTAGTATTAAAATACCTTGGAAAATAATCATTTCGCCCCTTTTTTACATGCACTAAGTAAAGAATTTTATCATGGAAATAAGGTGTCAATGATGATTAATTTAGGGGAAGCCCGGGCAAGACGCATATGTTAAGGGATAATGTAAATAAAACCACAATCTGATAATCAATAGCACTCTCTGTACTTTTAATTTGTAGTATGTTTAATCATCTTTGGAAAATAATCACATAAACTTAAAAACTTTAACAATTTCTATATTAATTATGAGCATTATCAAAAGGTATCAATTATCCGTTTTGCCCGTAGGGGTCGGGCAAAACGGATAAGCCCCAAGGGCAAAAAGGATAATGTTGAATTAGTTAAGATCAGTCTTCGCATTCATCACAGAAGTAACTGCCAACTCCTACATAAGAAGTGCAGTCTTCATGCGCCCAACTTCTGCATTGATTACACTGAATCCAATCTTCGGCTGGTGGTTCAGTGTATTTGTCAGCGCACACTAAACAGTAAACATCTGGTTTCGGGTTTTTGTTCTGTTGTTTGACTGATCTTGGTCTTCTTATTATTTGCCTTTTGAAATTTTAATGTTTGCTCAGCTTTGACGGGAGTAGACGTCAATACCTCTGATTTCTGCCTCTTGTGTTTGCGACCGGTTTTAGGAGCAGCCATAGTTGGAATAGGCCTAATTTGAAATGGAGTACAGCTCGCTGCAGGTATTGGTAGATTTTCTTCTAGTATATGAGCTGATCTTTCTTGCAGTATATTGGAATTAGGCAAAGGTGTAGTAGACCTTTTTCGTTTTTGCTATAGATGTTGGCTCTGGCGCTCTTAGTACAATTTCTGGGTGACGACGCTTGAAACCAGAAAACCAGTCATCTCCAGCTTTGCCATTTTTAAATGGATTAGTAATATGATTTCTTGTTGCATAATCATACACTAATTCTAAGAAATCTGAACGAGTAAGCCCAAAAAATAAACTTTAATTTTTTAAGATACAAACACAGCTCTTCTTCTTGTTCTGGAGTAAAAACTGGTGTGAACCTACCCAATTTCTTTGACTTATTCTCCGTCTTCACATGTCTCTGCAAAGTTGTAAACGGAATTCCAAACTTCTTTGCGGTTGAATTTATAGACTGCCAGTCATCTTTTACAGCTCTTACTGCTCTATCAAGTGTTTCTTCTGACCATGCTGCTCGATTACTTTTGCGTTTATAATTAAACACCATCTAAAACAAAAAGTCCTCATAATATTTTCATGATTTCATTGAAATTTAATTTAAAATACCCTACCTTTAATTAAAGTTCTCAAAATACTGTTAAAATATTTCTTACTTATGAAGGAGATAATGGAACAACTAAACGGGCAAAACGGATACCTATCCGTTTTGCCCATATCCATTTTGCCCAACACGCTCATATTAGAAACAAGTCAAGACTTGAAATCATTTTAGTAGGTAAACAAAAAGTAAGGATCACAAATAATACTTAAATAAACGTGTAATTGGATAAATAAAACATTTCATAGATAACTAATCACTAATACAAAAGGTTAATGTACAAACCTTCACAGAAATCGTAACAAAACAACGATATTTCTTTTTTTTTTCTTTTCACAACAAATGCACTCGCGTATTGTTTTGGTTGAACCGTCATGTCGTCACCGGTCGCGAGCTACACGACCACAAAATTTATCAAAGCGCCATCTATTATAGATCACTGGGAAAAACAGTTATTCTTCTTACCCGCACTATGCTTCTTGCCCGGGCTTCCCCTACTTATTTTGTAGGTATCATAAACACAGGGCTGTTTAGCTACATTGTACAGCATTATTACTAAACGGGTTTAGTGCGACCCAATTGTTCCGCACTTACATAGTACGTAATAGTCTATTAACATACGTAATAGCTGAATGCATTTATCTGCGTTAAATACAGCGGATTAAGCAATTAAACTTAGTCGGATGGTGCAAGAAAGTAGAGTTTTACTAAGTAGCTGCCAGCGAGTTTATTCGCATGTTACATAGCTATTCAAAACCTACAAAACCTTGGCATATAAAACTAAAAGTTTTAAATATCCCGTTTGTAATGGATTTCTTTAGCAAATAAATCATTGTTTTTCGATTCGATAAAAATAAGGTAATCAATTTAAAACATTTCTAAATCAATCGTTTTGGTTTCAAAAGCTCCTAAAAGTCATTACGACAATCTAAATTAAAGCATCGATTCTTTGTATTCCTAAAATAAAACAGTTTCCTTCGATCAAATAATTTGATTACCACCTATAGAATCCAGTATTTCTTGGTAAACGGAAGTGAAGCGATTTCAAGATACTTCATAATCGTTTCTTGAATAAACACATCAGCGTTCGCTTCGCTTCATTTTGCTAGTTCGCTTACTCCACTCCCCTCTTAAATAGAATCGCAATATTAATTAAAACGTTGAACCAATAGTCCATCTACTTGCTTTGCTTTTATTGCTTATACTGTATTAATTATGTATTTCATCATGTTATAATTATTATGTTCAGTTGAAAAGGATGATTTAAATAAATTAATGGTCTTTAGTCATATTGGAAATTTTAAGTAGGTTTATTATTTTGAGAAAGCTTTGTTCTAGTTTTTTTTTTATATTTGCACAATGCACACGTATGAGAAGAGTAATGAATTTTTAATTAATTTCTATAACTTTTGCAGTTTGCTGAAAACACTATTAGTAACTATAGGTTATAACATTTACAAAACCAAATTAGTATTATAGGAGTATAAGACTAATTTATAAGTGTATATTATAAGTAAAAGATTCTGCTAAGAAGAGAGGCATTTTAAACCCATACAATTTTTAAACTCAAAAGAAAATCATTAAACTAAAATGCAAGAGGCCCTGGAGACTCCATTAAACATGTCCAAAACCTCACACATCTTTTTGCTACCGTTCCCGTATCGCCGTCGGTAAAAAGGAGAACATTCAGGTTTTGATTAATTGAGGTTAAACGAGGTCATTAGTCTAGTCTTCTCATTTGAGGTCACATTGAGGTCGGTTTCTAGACAAGCTAGATGTGGCTGAAATTATGAATTTGATTTAAATTATTGTTATTTGAGCTCTATTCTATTTGGGTAGTAAAGTTGAAGAGGAAAATAAAGTACATATTTTGAATCTGATTTAAATACAAACATACATATAATGCACACGCCTCTTTCCCTCTAGGGGTAGGCAGTTACCACTTCTTTCCACTTGCTATGATCCTTACACACTTGTTTCGCTTTGTCCACTTTCATTATTCCCTTCATACATGCTGCTCGGTTTATGGTACTCTTGGCCTGGCCCTCGCCTTATACACTTTTTTCGCCAATCGTTCTTCATTCATTCTCTCGGCATAGCCAAACCATCTCAGCATATCTTTCTTAATTTTTTCTCGACATCCATCATCTGGCATACTTCAGCCACCTTACCATCCATTCCTCCTCTTACATTCAACGTAGCGAAGCGGCTCTCCGTAGGCCACTTTTCGCCCCCGCGAGAAACGAGACGTGATGCATCTTACATACCTATATAAAACAAAGCTGGGTTAGTTAGGTACTAATAATAGCTCTAGGACGGGTGGACCAACTTTCATGATCTTTAATTTGTTGGATGTGTCTTCACTTCTAATACCTAAATATACTGATCATAATATACTATACAAACATCGGAAACAGAAACTGATGCGGATGAAACTACGGGAGCAGCTAGTAATCACATATTTTTCTCGTTTGACATTAAACAATTTTACTAATCTTTGTGATGCTAATACAAAATCTCTATAACCAATTCAAAAATACTTTGCCGGCTTAATCGCTTGATTAAATCCAATGTTCTATTGAAAGTGTATTTTCTAAGTTATCATTTAGAGTTTCGAGATAGCAAATTGCGAAATTAGTTCCAATTCAGGGTTCTTAGTATCCGCTGTTCTGAACAGTTTAAGTTTGGCCAAGACGAAACTTCCTGAGGCGAGAGCCGACTTTGATAACCTTGTCTGTTTATTTATCAAAAACTTTCTTAAAGCCAATATTTACAGGGATGTAATAGTTTGTAAGTAGTGTTTAAAAGGTCTGCTACTCTAAGAAAACTTTTAAAGGCTATGCTAGCAATTGAGGGTCATGTAAGGCCTAGTGGATCAGCACACCAACTCCCTATGAGCGAGAGGCTACGGGTTCGGTTCCCAAATGCGAAATATAAATAATTTGTCCCGCAAATTCTTAGACTCGGTGTTGTCTTTATTATTATGGTTTAAAGATTCCGAAACCCAATAAAAAATATTTCAAGTGCAGGACCATTTTCTACTTAGATAAAAATCACTCAATCCAAAAAACGTAAACAAAACAAATGACGTTAGTGTATTGTTTCAGATATGTTTTAAAAGATAAATTATATTGTTGGAAGTAATACTATGATACTTGTTTGTTGTTAATTTATGCTAGCGTAATTTCAAAGGACATATAAAGAACATTTTCGTAAATTAGGTTATCTTGATACTTTTTACAATATTATCTTAGGCTAAGCAACACTAATATTATTAAATGTTTAACCACTACGATGATGTTCTTTTAAAGTTATTTAACTTTTTCTGTTGTTTGGTCTTTGGCAAGAAATTTAAATCATTTTTTTTTATTCGTATTGTGTAGTTTTATAGCAGACAATAAAACTATATCAGTTTTACGAAGTTTTAATTACGTAGAAAGATATATATATGGTTAGACATTAAAAGGTTTAGATTTAGGTTAGAATTGCGAAGATTTCGTACTTGTTTTTTTAAACCCGTGTCTATTACGTCATCATTAGCTGCCAATTTAAATAGCTAACTATCCCAATTCTTAGCCCTTAAAAGTATCAACATACAAAAATTTCAACAAATAGGCACCCATGTAATAACGACTGATAAATAATTAAAAGCTGTTAGCAAACGGGGAAATGAAAAGCACAACTTATTTCTCGAATTGTCTAGTCAACTTACATCAATTAAATTACTTAAGTAAAGGAAGTACTATAATCTACTCTTATTTCATTAATTATAAGTAATTAAGTAGGTAATTTCAAGAATTTAAAAGAAATGCTAAATTATTTTCCAGAATTTGGGGATAAAACCACAACAACAAAAAACTAATTATGAGAACCAATTAAACTTAATAAATTTGATAGGTATGTAGGCGCTTCGCTGTTTCTAGTGTTAAGAAACGTGAAAAGGAACTGCTGTAACATGACAAGCGGGTTGACGTTTCTTGACACTGGCGCAACTCCGGGCTCTTTTGCTCGCGACCGTCGGATGAAGAGGAATCTGGTGGCTCCGCATTGAAGCAAAACGTGTTCGGTAGAGTGTCGCTGTTCTTAATTCTCCTCACCCGCCTACCCACGATAGCTCGGCAATCGCAATGAACGACGATGATAACCAAGTTTCTACATGTATAATACTTATAACAGCAATCTATGCAAACTATGCAGTTTATAACTGAATTACTTTTGCAAAATTTTATATTTTTATTAAATAATACATGCTGAAATAGTTTTAAAAAATTTGAACTCCAATGTTTTTTGTTAAAACATGTCGGTGTAGAATAAAAGAATGCTTTGTCTAGTGAAAAAGAATTTCCCAACTGTTTTTTTAACCTATTGTTTTCCTGTTATTGTGAAAATTAAATAACGTATAAGAGCTATATAATAGGTATACATGTTTTTTGTTCTGTAAACATTCCTCTTCGCTTTTGTCCCATCAAATATGCAGGAAGGATAAATATCAATGAATACTATTTCCGATTTGACTTACCCAAACGTTAAAAGAATTGTTTAAGAACTAAAATGCTGAGACGAATTCATTCAACGGGGAGTTGCGTGGTACAGATAAAACGTACCATATAAGATATTCAAATCCCTTAAGTGCACGTTGCGGTTGAATTGCGAGAAAAAGTCCCATTTTGAAACGTTGTAAAACTCTTTATTATTCCGGCTTTGCAGGTGTCTCGAAGGAGATACAATGGGAACCGAGACTGACGGCTGTTACCGTGGAAAACCGGGCACTGCGACCGAAATAATAGTTTTTTTGCGCTCTATAAAGGTTTGAGCTCGGTCGTGGTTAAGTGTAGACGAAAAATAGGGGCGTAATTCTCAGCGGGAAGGAAATGCGTCGTGTTTCGGGTCTGCTGTATTTGTTTGGACTTGTAATTATGAATTCAAGAATTTCGACATTATTTTTGTTCCATTTTGTCCCTCATTTCTTGTACAAAATACTTTATTCTTACACAATTGTACACCAATTTATCTTTTTGTAGGAAAACCGTCTGTGTTATGATTATCAGTTAAACTGATAGTGTTAGTTGAATATTGCTGTAGATCACGCGAGTTTATTACTCTAGACAAATAGAACACAAGTCAAACTAAATAATCATTAACTGCCACTTTCATACTGATCCAAAAAACAGGTAGTCGAAGCTGCCAAAAAATTGCTTTTGTCATTGTCATAAAACGATCAAAATACATGCTGATCGATTTTTTAAAAGGGGATACTTTATTTTTTAACGTCTGTCAAACCAGCCACGCCAAGAAATCACATTAGTTAAAGTATTTGAGAAACTGGAGCTAAGCCTACCTCTACTAATATGTGTAATCTTAAACTACATTATTGTAAAGAAGTATTATAGACTCATCACTTAGGTAGATATGTTACAAAGTAACGTCATATTCGTACCTAGAACCACTCTTGGCATGAGAACGAGCGCTGCGTGAGTTTTTACGACCCTATAAATTTTTAACGTTCCAAAAATGGCGTCTTTTTACTCTCTAAAAAGAGTAAAAACCTGACGTAGTTCTGGCGCGATTACAAAACGTATAACTGAATTCGTTTGTACCTAAATGAATATAAATAATACGAAATTTACATCGCGCCCGAGTTTATTACCTTACCGCGGACGACTGTCGCACCATTTTCAGATATAAATACTGTGTTTTTATGTAGATGTCTTTTTAGTGGTCTCTATATTAAAAAAAAGATTACTTGTGGTATTTTACGAGGGGTGTTTAGCTGTTTTTCTTTTCGTTCCAAATGGAAAGTTTCTTTCTTATTTTTTTGTTTGGATACCTTTTTTTCCACAGTAAGTACTCTTCTCTAGTCATTTCATGATAGCACAAATCGAGGTATTTGTTGAAATATCTTAAGTAGTGATTTTGGGATAAATTCATTTCTTTTTAGGTTTTCGTACACCTTTTTTAATAAAAATTAGCTTATTAATTTACAAGACTTTTTACGAAAACTACGTTTTTTTTAGTAACATACATAACTAATAAAAAAAGTTGTACAAAGGATTCAGTTTCTAGAACTCAATTTATATGCACATACCCAAAAGAAAAATCAAAACTCATCTCAATTACAATATAAATACAAAATAACACAACTATTCTACATGTATGTCACATAATGATATATTATTACTATTCCCCAAAAAACTCCAGCATCAAATTACCGAAATCAGCAAAGAATACTTTGTCCCCAGATCTCAGCAGAATAGTTTTATGATACAGATACTATGAACACTCAGTCCTATAATGTTTTTTATCAGCCTTTTATTACTGTCACACAATTTTCGATACATTCGGAAAGTTTCGTCGTAAAAGAGCTCATAACATTACTTCTTGAATCAAAATACTGTTCGCTAGTGTCCAGCAACCGTATTAATTCAATAAACATCCTTCTGAGACGCAATTGCTTTCGAACTACGTTTGTACAGTCAGCAACAAAAGACATAAAAAATTAAATTAAAAATTTAAAATACCCCCGCCACAAAATCTAAGTTCCCTTTAAAAAGTACAAAAAAAACTCAATCTTAAAGTACCTAAGTATGTATTAATAATTCTTAAATAAACGTCGCGTTGGGCGACCGCTCATCTTATTTTTGTTTTAAAATTCATCTATGCTGCTAAGTTAGGTAATAGACTATTTGCAATTAAATTGTTAAGTTTGGAGCGGTCCCCAACGCGATGTTTTTTTTAGAATTATTAAAACATGCCTAGGTACTTTAAGATTGAGTTTTTTTTTATTATTTTTTACTTTTTAAAGGGAACTGAGATTTTGTGGCGGGGTTTTTTTAAATTTTAAATTAAATATTTTTTTTGTACTTTTTATAGGTACATACTTATTATAATGTAGATTATGTTATGTTGTAAATAATTCAGTGCGCTTTCATTTGAGACCCCACTCGAGTATATTTGCAGATATTCGGTTACTCTTACCCACTTTTACCCCCACAACTTTAAAACGGCTCAACCGATTTTCATCAAACATGACTAAGAACACACGCAGATAATCCACATTTTGTGGTTGTCAGTAGAAAATATAAAGATAAAATATAAATCATGAAGATTCATAATTTTTTGTTGATGACTGTACTTTTGTTATTGCGAATCTACTTTGTAAGCAGGTTTATAAGTAAGATTATATTAGCTTTATCTGAAGTTTTCTAGATCTGTGAGTTCTGTGACTACGCTCCCTTAGTTTTGTGAAATTGTTTTTTTTTTCTCTATATTGGTAGGTACCTAATGTTGTTTTTTTTTTGTAATGCACCTTAAATAAAAATGCTAGTCATCCTACAACCTTAATATATGAATTAGTTTGTCACCATTATTATATTACAAAGATGTTCAAAAATATTATTTCTTTGAAAGGAAAATTAAATAATAAGGAAAATATAATGTCGTTAAGTTCTACTCCAAGATATTATTAGAGGATTAACGACATGAGCTGTTTTTAAAACTAGAATCAGACAAATTTAAAGATAATTCTTCATTCTTTGTTATCAGGATTCTGTTTCAAAGTAAAATCTAAGTTAGAAAACTAAAAAGTTAAAATACTAAAAAAATCTAGATAATTTTTTCTCTTCAATTTAGTTAGATAATCCTAGAGGATAAGAACTAAAACTGTGGAAGAAGAAACAATTTTGTTGTTCTTAGACACTTTGAAGATGATCTGCTCAGAAACTTTTTACAATCAAGAAGCTTACTTAACTTTTCATCTGTTTAAAAAATTCTCACTTAAACTTGCGTCGAGTTTATGAACCAACATACTTTTAGTTAAGACTTTAATTAGTTTTTCACTTTGAAAAATATCAGTTAAAAAGCAATATTTAACAGCTAAAGCTAAGCTGTTTCTGTAGCATATTTTTCATACAAATAATCTGTTATAATAGTTTGTCAACTTCATTTACAGATTTGTATATTTATTGCGAGCTTATGTGTAGTGTATCAGAGCATTAACGGTGCTTACATTGGCCTCAGTATTATATGATTTTCCCAACAAACGTACAAGTCAACTTTCCGCATCATTTGGCGAGATACTAATGGATTGCGAACAGTACTGTTGTCTCGACAGCGCTTTTTGCAGACAAAGTATAATGACGCGCGGTTATGCCTCAGGGCCGGACTCCACGAAAGCGGAGATGAGCTGAGCGGAACGGAGCGGAGCTGAGAAGTGTTTTTAAATAACTAATAGGAATTCCTTATTCACTCTTCGCTTTGGTGTCGGGCTGGAAAACTTCTCCGCTCCGCTCTACTCATCTCCGCTTCGGTGAAGCCCGGCCCTCAGTTCTCTATCCCTCGTTCCTAAAGATTGTGTAGACGCCATGTTTGCTAGAGCTACGGCACAACGTAATAGTTTTTTCTTCTATCCACACAAATCCATTAATCTTTAGTACCTAGTCCCTGAAATATGGTTCTATTGTTGTAGTCATATCATACATTTACATATTTTCAGAACATTGTATATTCATGTCAGTTCCTTACGCAAATAACAACGCACAATATAAGATATTGTTATTAAGAAAGTTTTTTTTATATCATTCAGCAAATAAATAATATTAAGTAAATTGTATTACGTAACATTAATAATACTTTTGACTTTCATATTACAGTACTTGTTTTATTTGTACAACCGACATTTCATCATGTCCCCGGAGCAAAGTCAAACAAAATAACAAAGAAGTGACGTAGAAGGTTAAATATTGTTTAAGTTTGAATAAGTAACATTGTCGCGGAGTACATGTGCCGAAATTTGTTTTACTTAGTGGATGATAAAAGGCCTTACGTAAAGCGTCGACGGGACGGAGACAAGTTCGTTTGGACATATGGAGACAAAACGAACGTACAAAACGCAAAACAACTGTAAGCGTTTGGTTCCAGTCTATTGAACTCGTCCCGTCCCCTTTTCGTCTGGTTCACGTACGGTGTGCAATAACCTAATGTGAAGTTTGATTTCAATTCGGACTGAGTGTTTGGACTATAATCAAACTTCTCTGTTGGCGAATGTTCTGTGGTATCCGTAAGAGATACTAGTTTCACAGTTTCAACACATCTGAGGGAAATTTAGTTACACGGTACGAAGGTATGGGTATCATTTATCGTCAATTAATTGCAACATTAACAAGAATTCAAAACATTTCTCAACTAACATAATTACACAAATCATAAACAAACATTAAATAATTATCATTAATATCTTAGCTCCAAACAAAGTAAGAGTCGTAAACTCGAAATTACTGTTTCGATAACATCGATCGCCGACATTGTGCAAATAACATCTCCATCTTGTACACAAATATATGTAGGTGGAGTAAATATTACTCAGACAATAGCCCCTGGCTTTATCTCTGGCTATTTGGAAGACAAAAACAAGGCTATTATAAGAAATCCTGTGATCTGTGGATCTTTCTGGCTTCGTATAAAGGTTGACGACTCCCCCCAGCATTAATGAGATTGTAAAACTTTTAGAACACAACTTATCTATTGCTTGTTTTATCTTAGTTTTATCGGAATATTAGACCGTGTATTACTTAAGTTTGGTTTTTATTGATAGTTTTATTCTTTTGATGTTTCTTGTTAAGATTAAGTTACTGGTCAGTATCTACTTCGAAATGTCATTTAGTATCCTACTTAAAGACACATATCAGTTCATAAAAGTTAAGACGCATATAAGTACCTACCATTGAGAAGATTCCGTAAAAATGCGAAAAATGATTTATTAAAAAAATAAAATACTATCTTTTCCCGCTGTAATTCTGACTATGTACTGGCTCTCTTAGTAAGAATCATGACGTCAAAAGTCTACGTCTCACTACGAGACTATTACAGTTATTTGAATTGTACAGACTAGCTAATACCCTGTACTATTATCACAGAACATGAATAATAAACATAACATTCTTGACAAGTACTCAAAGTGAATGTGTGTTGGGAACGACTCAAACTGCACTACAAAAGGGTTTACTGTGGTAAAGGCCAATTAAATGTTAGTGGTCTATTTCTTGGAAACTTCTTTAATGTTTACTAAGCTAGGAACTGAATTAATTAGATTGCGGTTGTTATTTGAATTGCATATTACAGGATACCCTAAATACTAATACCTAATGTTTAATAACAGTATTAATGAAAGTTTAATACTTCGTTATACAAACAGCGTACATCTAACAAATAATTAAAAAACTTAAGCTGTGTTTGAAATAAAATAATCATCATCATCATCTCCCGATCCTTTTACCAAATAATATGTTGGGGTCGGCTACGAAATAAAATAATCATGTTACTAATTATTGTACCTGTACTTTTATTCATTGCACAACCTTATTTTGTACAGCTGGTTTTTCAAATTTCATGAAACATAATTATGGACGAGCTACGTCATTAAAAAGCTCATATATTTCCATATCTTAAAACATATGGAGGCCTTTAACCTGAAATGATAAAAAAATAAGGATCACATAATAAAAAAAAAACGTTCTATGCAAAGAATGGAGGAGCAATGCAATTAGCAATTACTTAATTTTCACTAACCAATATTTTTTTCTTTTTCAGTTGTTCGGCGTATCCATATTCGCTTTGTGCCTATGGATTTGTGTGGAACCAGGATTTAACGAGTGGATGAGGATCTTAGAGCTCCAGAAATACTTTATCGGAATCTACATTATCCTTATTGCGTCTCTCGGTATAATGGTGGTCGCTTTCCTCGGATGTGGTTCAGCTCTCATGGAAAATGTTAAGCTATTGTATGCGGTAAGTTTGATATTGTTTTTTTTTTAATATTTCTCAATTATTATTTCCATCCATACAATAACCCTATGAAAAGTAAATTTAAATAGAGAAAGCTATCATCATCATCATCATCATCATCATCATCAGCCGGAAGACGTCCACTGCTGAACAAAGGCCTCCCCCCTAGAACGCCACAATGAACGACAACTCGCCAATTGCATCCACCGGGAAGCTAGAAAGCTATTAAATAGAAGTAAAGGCAAAATTCCTCGGTTTTGGTAATTGGTAATATGCCCAAAAAACTTACAGCATAGTCAGTTAAAAAGGCCATATCAACCCTTTTATCACATTCATAATGCAAACAACGGACTTACATACACTTTATACATATATTTTAATCAGAAATACTTGGAAACAGCAGTGACAACCCTAATATGAATTGTATAGTTTCCTTTTGCTCAAGCTCACCCTGAAAACAAAATTTCAAAATCCTCAACAGATTTCTATTTAACCGTATGCTTATGTACCTACATTCTCATTTCCAGTATGTAGCAACACAAGTAGCGTTATTTGTGTTCGGTCTGGTCGGCGCGTGCGTCGTTCTGGACTTCTCTACGTACGACTCCAGCATCCAGCCACTGATTAGGGACGTCATTGTGAGACTCATGAACAACCCTCAACATGAAGGGAGCCGCGAGATTTTAAGGATGGTGCAAGAAGGAGTGAGTATATCTTTATTTATAACCGACGAAAAAACGGAAGAGGTTCTCAATTCAACGCGTATTTTTTTTTTATGTCTAGTCACGCATACATTTTTTTTATTTATTTATTGCAGAATGTACAGTTCGTTACAAGTTTGGCTTAAAACTACTGGATACATTACCCTGTTAGGGCGCAGCAAATAACTTAGGACTAGAATATCAACTAAAAAATTACATATTATCTAATATCTAAGAATAATTATAGCTTAATAATAAAAAAAAACAATATTTATAGGTGATTAATATATTAGGTGTTTAAACTTCTATCTTACATTGTAACAGAACCTAAGTCGTCTTGACATTGACCTGTACCTAAAAAATCATTTACAATTGCTTTCTTTCTGATTTCTATTTTTTTTGAGGCACTGTATACACCGGCACTGTATGCTTCTTCTTACTCTTAGAATAAGCCTGGTAAACAAGAAAGAAATCAAAGCTCGGAGACAAATGATTTCGATTTAAACCTATTTTTTTTATTTTTTTTCTACAATATGTATGAAAACAAATATAGTCCTTGTGACTGGAGTTGTTCCAATTATGTTGGAAACTATGAAAGGATCATTATTCAGATATGCATGCATGCAATAAATGCGAACTGAATTCTGAATGATCAAAAAATTGTAAATCACTGGATCCTATCTGAAAAAAGAATGTCGTCTGTGATTTTTCTCTCGTCAAGCATTGGGTAGAAAAACGTGTTACAAAACCGGAGCATCTAACGAAGCAAACACCTAAACGCATTTGTCGAATGGCCAGCAGACGAATCTGTCGATAGGATATGCCCTCGGGGTCTCGAATCAATTAAAACTCATATGGAAAATCGATGAAAAAATAGTACGATTCATATGTAATTACTAACATGTAAACGGAGCATGCTTCACATGTTCTTGTACGTTACAACTTTGCGTAAAAGCGACAGAGATATCTTGTATTTTTAACCGACTTAAGAAAGAGGAAGTTCTCAATTCGATTGCTTGTTTGTTTTATTGTATATTTAGCGATATCTCTAGTAATTAGAAATCGATTGCATAAATATTTTGGTCTTCAGTAAGATATCTCTGAGTTGGTCCTATATAAATTTGGAGGAAGTCGTTTTTCTTCACATTTATGTGTAAATTAATTATATCCGCAAAAAAGGCACATGCACTAGATCCATTCTTGTTACGACTTCCTTAAATTCCCGTATTGTTTAGTTTGTTTCTACTTTCATTTCACCATTTTCTAGATCGGTTGCTGCGGTGCCGACGGCTCAATGGACTACATCAACATGAACAAGCCTCTGCCGTCGGAATGCCGCGACTCCGTCACCGGTAATGCTTACTTCCACGGCTGCGTCGATGAGCTGACCTGGTACCTTGAGGGCAAGACTGGATGGTTGGCTGGTATCGTGCTGGCTTCCTGCATGGTTTCTGTGAGTATACTTAGTAACAAACAAAAAGGTTTCTCAATCCCGTAAAAAAAAAGCAAAGTGGATCGTTAGCGCCGGATATAAATAGCTTACATAACGACGTCTCAACACTTTTTCATTCATTCATTCAGGTAAGATTCAGGTGGATCTATGAAAGTTCCTGAAACTACCTATTTAAATGATTCATCAGTTAAGACCTCTTTGGGATAAGAAATTGGTAAACTATTTTCTTGGTTCTAATGTATAGAGCAAAATCCAAATCGCAGCACATTGCAACTTCTTATTAGAATACAAGACGCCAACAACCACAGCTTAATTAAACTTAAAAAATAAGAACCACCCATACTTCTTTATTTAATGTCACCTACAAAATAAAAACAGGGCGCTGACATCTAGCAGTCTTAAATATATACTCATAAAACCTGTATCCAGGACACGCCGGTCGTTATATCTTAATGAGTTTTGAGCATCTTAACTACGAGAGGTGGAATTGCTCTGACATAATATAATTATATTAACATAACAGTTTCCAGAAAGTTCCGTAGTGTTATTATACCGGGATATACAAGTAGGGTAAATAAGTTTATTCTTCGGATCTGTGACCTTTATTTAGTGTTGTGACCTGGTATTTTTATTTTTATGTTGAATTTTGATAGCATTTTGGGGAATAGAACAAGGAATATAGCATAGACTAGCCTTAATAAAATTCGTCTGTTATTTTCGGAGTAAAGAGCAAGACGATTTTTATCTCTACCCTTCGTTATTGTTAATGATATGAAAATTTATGACAGTCATTTCTAATGTGTTTACTTCATTGTTTTTTTCAAGGTTTACGTTACTTCGGGATGCAAAAAAGCATATGCATATTATTTTAAAATTTACTATACCATAACAGACGGACATTTTTCTTCTGTATCCAACTACATTCATACTTTATTTTTTTTTTTTGCCGTTTACAGGTCGTGAATGCAGTCATGTCCTTGGTCCTTATCCAAGCAGTTAAGAAGGAAGAGGACGAAGCTACCATATACAAATAGATATAAGTAACAATCAGAATAAGTAATTAATGTTGTTATTTTAATACTTAAGTAAAGCTTAATTTTCATATTCTACAAACTTGACGGAATAGACAGCTGTTTGAAAACATCCACCGTGTTTAACTTAGGTATAACTTAGATTGTAATTTTATGTAACCTTTTGTTTAAATAAAGTTTATTTTTACGGCGAAATGTTTTTCTTCAATTAATAATAATATGTATCTAACATTATTCGGTAAGCATAATTAAATTAAAAACTCTATTTTAATTATTAAATTTTTCATAATTAAATTATTTATTTATTTTATTTTTAGCCATAATTGTCCCACTGTGTGTCAATTATTAATGTAAAAAAGTGGGACAATTATTAATTATAAATAATTAATTTAAATTATTAAATTAATTATAAATAATTAATTTAAATTAATTATTTAAATTCAAATCTATTTACTATATTTTGCTCTTCTTAGAAAATTTAATTAATTCAGATTACAACGAAATTATTTAGTGCCTAATTTATTAAATGTGACAATAGCCTCCTAATAATTAGAAAATATTTAATTTGTACTTACATATTTAGATTTTATAATTAAATTATTTTGATTTAATATTAACCAGGCATTTAAGTACCTATGTTATAACTGGGTGTGGTTACTTAATAAAATGCACACATAGTACAGTTTATGCGTGAGTGTTGCCAGTGAAATATACCTATCTATTGTTGTTTTCTTATTACCAAGGATAGGTGCCTCCTACAGTAATTAATTCACAGAAATTTTCCTATCACATTCAATTTCTAAACAAAAGGTTTTCGAAACAAACCTAAACAATCAAAACAAACTTATTTATTCAAATTTCAATTAAATGTCTGCATAGTTCATCATCACGTTGAAAACTCAAGTTTGAAGTGGACTCTGGTACACTGAGTACCATTCAAAGTTTAGAGATGGTTGGAACAAGCTACCTTGCCAGTTCATGAAACATTTTACTCTGATTAAATTAAACTTTGGAATACACAGACCGATCTTTACAGTGTTTGTTTAGAGGAAGAAATTATTCTCAACTTTCATGCGTTTTCGTTTGTTAGTCTTTGCTGTGCTCGTCAGTGTAGTGCCAAGCAAAAAGGTTTTGAATTGGAAAATATTAATGGCGCTTTTTATAATTAGGAGTCAAGAAAAACAGAAATCCCACCAAAAACATTCAATGTAAAAAATAGCCAAGTCTACCTAACCCACCTCAACCTAAACCCCTAGCTTTGTCCGTATCGATAATACAGGGGGGGTGAAATAGCCGCGAAACGCTTCGAGAAAAGGATGGTACGGCCGTGCCCGTTTTGCTCGAGACTTGCCTGGGGCACTGCCGTGCCCCCAGATAGCCTTTTTGCGTTAGTAAGCAATCATGATTGTAAAGTTTTAATAATATCTTTAACATACCTACGACGACCCACGTATTATTAAGTACCTATGGATAAATTTAGTTAAAGATTAAAAGAAGTAAATATAAAATAATAAATCAATGAAAAGCCAATAGGACATTGGTAAAAAGTAATCACTCATACTTATTGACCAAGCCACCTTATTTAGGTACCATTTACCCATCATTACAACAATTCGGGGCAATTTACAAAGAAATCATTGCAGTATCAAACAATCAGGTTGCACGGATGCTACTCGGACACGAGTTCTCTAGTTTTGTATCAAGCGGGAACCAACCGGGAAAACGATAGGGTAAAGAAGTTTGCAAACTTTCCGTAACAAGCAAAACGGGGTACATTCGAGAACTGTGATTATGTTACACTAACTTTAAACTATTGCTTTGCATGTTTAAATATATTAAGGATTGGGAATGAACAGTCAAAGGTTAAGCAATTAAAATTGCTCATTTACTCGCGTTAATTCACGATCACGTATGTGATTACAGCCGATCCGATTTTGACTGGACTTTCACTCACTATCTATCTATCCATCTATCTATTAAGCCCGTGCTGTCCCACTGCATGGCAAAGGCCTCCCTCTTCCTTCTCTACGCACTTCTTGAGCTAGGATGGATCCATTCAATAGGAGTCTAGTTGGTCTCTCCGCCTTCACACGCAGATAGGTAATCTATATATATAAAAATGAATCCCTATTTCCCTTGGTCTTGGTCCCTCGGCATCACGCGTGAACGGCTGGACCGATTTCGCTAATTCTTTTTTTGTTGTGTTTTTTTATTGTCAGGAGAAGGTTCTTATTAAAGAAAAAGTTTGCAAAATTGGGCTGAAAATTAGGAAATTGAAGAATACTCAACCACCAAATAAAGATCCTGACTTTTGTTACGATAGTAATTTGTCCGATTCACCTCCGGCCTTAATAATACAAAGGCACCGGGAACGGGATCTAGGTATTCACGCGGGTGAAACCGCGGGCCACATTTTGCTTAAAATATTAGTAGAAGTAATAACTGCTTCTCAAATGACGATTCTATACGAATAAGCATATCACCCAATCATGATAATTTTAAAATAAAACACCCAAATGAAGCTGCAGTCCAGTACACATTATCATATACCTACATCTAGAAGCCAAATAACAAAGGTCTGTGTAGAACAGAGACGGAACAATAGATTGTTTGAAATCCAGGCTATGTCTGAGGCCAAGCCTAGGCTTTGTGTCTTCACAAATGGAACTTGCATCGATCGATCACCTACTAACCTGAACTCGCTAATGAACGTTAATTTATTCGAAGAAATGTTACGGTTTTAATTGATGTAGCGAATGTTTCCACAGTAAACATTAATAAGTGGATATGGAGTTGGAACTTTGACTGCAAAATAAAAACAAGAATGGAAACATAAACATAATAACATAACATAACATAACATACCATCACGCCTGTATCCCCGAAGGGTTAGGCAGAGGTGTACCAATGTACACCCACAGTCCGCCGGTATGTTGAGGTCCCATGTAATAGGGGGCTAGCCTATTGCCACTAACCGGGCACAAATCCAAACTTCGACCTGCTACTGAGAATTTCATAGAAAAACCCAATAACACCTTGGTCGACTTGGGAATCGAACCCAAGACCTCTAGCGTAGCAGTCGCGCTTAGAACCACTAGGCCAACGAGGCAGTCATAAACATAATAAACTGTATGAAAAATATTCACCGCAATGCAAGTAGGTACCTATACGAAATTTTTCGTCTATAAGAGACCAAAAATGTACTGACATAACGTTTCAGGTTTATTTTGGTACTTGCATCTGAATTTTGAATACATACTTTGTATTCTTCTATAGTCTTTTCTATTTGTCAGACATTTTTGTCCCACTGCTGGGCAAACATCTCTCTACTCACCTTCCATATTATTTACTATTGTAATATTAGTTACTATTGTATTTCATAAGAAGCCTAGGATACAGAGCTCATAAAAATATGTCATCACACATCATTTTAAAATTAAATGAAGTTCTAAAAATTCAACTGCAATATCATATTATGCAACAAAGTAAAACGAACATCACACGACCGTAAACACGAACCGCATCTCACAACCAAAACAAGTACATAAACTCAAAACGCAAGTGCACCTGAGCGCAATTCTAATAAAATATTCATAATTAATATTCTCAGTGTGTGGTTGGTAAGTACGTCACAGGGTTGCACTTGCACCTCGCTTTCAATATGGTCTTGCGATGCACTCTCACTTGAAATTAATCTGCAAGAAGCCATTGCGGTGACTATTTACAAAGCGTCCCCCGAGCGTATTTCCCTTGGCTCTTCATTCTACTTGCATGTAGGGCTGGCAGAAAAGATAAGAAATACATAAAAAGTAGCATTTTTTTTTTTTTTTTCTTGTTTACCAAAAAGTATGGAAAAGCATTCCGGGAGTTCGTTAAGGTAGCTATTAAGAATTTAATAATAATCCGAACTGAGAACATGTACATGTACTTTACTGATAGATAAAAGGAAAAGTGATGTACTTGTTACATAATTTTCTTTTTCTGGTTTAAATTTGTTTTTAATAGATTTTTATTTTGATTGCTTCTTCAAAATTATAGTTAGGTTTTTGAATAGTAGTAATAGTAAATAAATAAGCGTAAAAAATATTAAATTAATTCAGTTATCTATAACATTCAATTTACATAAACGGGAGAAGAACAACAAAACATCGAAACAACATTGATGTAAACTTTGTTTCTATACAGCAGGTGCTCAGATTTGACTAGTAATTGATAACATTACATTTCGGTTCGACTAAACTTCTTAAGTTTAACATTTCCTGAATGAGGAAACTTGTTTAAGCAAATCGAACTCAGGAAAACATGTCGGTAAACGCTCGGATTTTGAGGAAAACAAATATTGTTAACGCATACAGAACCTCTTTACAAAGTTCTAGCAAGTGATACTCGGAGCTAGATAAAAGTATTTTTTTTTTTGTGTTAGCTTGGAGACTTTTAGATTTGATGTGGTTCGTATGAAATACACGATTGTAATTGGTATCGGGAAAAAACAAATTATAAAACGGATTAATTAGACTTGTAACCTAAAAACCAGATGATACTTCTTAACTGCCTGGTTATTATTTATAAATGTACTCCAAAATTATAACACAAAACTGTAATTTTCCAGAATATCTAAATAAGGATAATCCTCAATAACTTGTAATCACAGCGAAGGATTACGGGTACCGCTGTTAAGTAAACTACTTTTCAAACTAAACATTAAATCAGTGTACCATTAATAAACACGAAACTGGTAAAACAGGTATTTTCTCGTTTTATTCCCCGAATAGTTCCAACGTAATCCAAGTTTCGAATTAACGTGAAAATTTCCAACTTAGCGGGGAAAATTTATTTTGTGTAAACCCTACGTGTATTGCCAACGAGGGCTGTAGACATGAGTAAATAATTTTCCTGATTACCGTGCAGCGTCTTCGCAAGCGACGGAGTTGTCGTCTCGACCTCCACAAAAATATTAAAGTCCCCCCCCCCTTCCTCGACAGCTCGCAGCACTCACCGCGCCTTCAACTTCTCGCAATTGGAACCGGCTTGATATTACTCGACGAGCAAATTGATTTCCCGTTACGTATTTCGAGAAATGCAGCTTAATGTGAATTCAGGTAAGTTGCCTCGATCCCGCTTTGAGTTTATCTCTATAAAAAACTAAAGTTTATCTTGAATTGTTAACTGTATTCGACACGATTTTATTATTGATTGCTACATCGCTTTCTAGTTAGGTCTGTTTGTTCAGTAGATTGCTTTTGTGACTAGTTTATGTACCTACGTTTTGAACTTTCTTATTGAGTTCACAAATTATATCGACTATAAAAATATATCACGATATTGGCTTACTGTGTACACTTATAATGTTCTCTGCCATATTGAAACTTGGTTTGAACTGATGCATTAAAATACCAATAAGCTCACTACTACATTAACGGTCCATTGATGTTGTTATTCATTCTCATTGAAATCCAGTAAAAACAAAGCACTTAAACGATTTCGTCCAATTATTATGATGCAACATGTTTATCACGATAATAAACGAGATTTAAAAGCATAAAACATTGGGAATCAAAACAGGAACAACACAAAATATTGTTTGGATCGAAATCGCTTGCAAATAAATAATAGTTATCCTAATAAAAGGTTATGAAACCGGCTAGCTCTTTGTTAGTCCGGGATCCAAACAAACAAACAAAAGAGTAATTTACAAAGCTTTGTTTACTTGTTCTAAAATAATAGAATCGCAGAACGAACAAACCAAATAATAATAATATAATAATAATAATAATAAAGCGCACACAGGAATATTCTCGTCAGTTAAAATGAATGTTGGTTTAAAGAAATAATTCTAAGGGTGTAAAGGTGAAAGTCCATTGCAAGCTGTGTGCACTAAACTGTACATATGTACAACAGGTAAAAGGCGAGGTAAGTCTGTAAGCTATATTGAAAGAGACGTTTTCGTTTAGCGAGGACGTCCTCATTTCGCTCGGCTGTCAGTGTAGCATTGGTTTTAGGAATCGGGAGGGACGTATGTATGTGGATAGTACAATTAAATTTTGCAGGTAGAGACCGCAGTCCGAGGAAATGTAATAAGCGAGTCGCTTCGGACCAAATATTTAGACTTTGCGTTGTGGCTACATAGTTGGAGGACAATGAAGGCAGGTATTTTAGTTGATAATGACTTTATGTGTCTTTAAAGAAATGTAGCTACGTTACATTCTTAATTGAGCTGTGGGGTTGTGTTAATCAATAACAACGGAGGGAGATATTCGTCGACAAAGGGAAATTGCCTTACCAACTTTAACTAGTTTAAAATGACAATTCTGTTCTTCATGTTACAAATAAAGATCGGTTCCTATTCATATTACCTAAGTACTTTCTGCCTACCTCAAGCAATCATACTCGTCATTACCTAATCAACTGACTATTCTTTCCACCCACGCATGTTTCTATGGGACAAAAGTATCTTTCTCATCCTAATTAGCTATCGCCCACACAAAGAGGAACCACCCGCTTGTTGAGAAGCCCACCTTTACATATTTTATTAATATAACAAATCTTTCAGTTTCACACAGCCTTGTTTTCCATTACACTTCTATTGTTATTCGTAAGCTCACGTTGTTTATTAAAAAGTCTAATACAAATACCTTTCTGAGTGTGTTTTTCTTTTCCTTTGTACTTGACTTTAGCCTTTTTAAGCAACCCCTTTCCACCAGTGAATTGGATAAAGAAAATTCTAAGGAATTGTACATGAAAGCAGTTACATATTCTTTTACCGCATTCTGTTTGTCTTATGATGAATGTTTTAATTTTAGTAAAAAGGTTTTGTACCTTTGTTTTTATAGATAGTGGCTCTTGTTTTGTTTTAACTGTAATTAGTTTGAATTGAGTTCTAAATATTTTTCATATTTTAAGATCATTAATTTCTTATATCCGTTGTTTAGAAGTAAATTACGATATCGTTCAGACACAATAAAGATGTTTGCTAAGACACGTAGCCTATATCAAAGTTAATGCTAAATAGGTAAGAAAATAATGTTTAAAAGTTAATGTAGAAATTATATCCATTGTAAGTTTATTTTACAGTACTTAACAAAAATATTTATTTACTAGCTGACCCGACAGACGTTGTCCTTTTTTTTTTTTTTTTACCCGAGGAAATCCTCGTGGACTTCCTCCGCCCTGGGGAAGGCGGAGGGGTGTGCCGGACTCTTAAGTCTCTTTTTAACGTCATAAGGTGACATTAAAAAGTTTAGGTTAGATTAGAAATAATTATATATGGTGGTTAAGTATTCTTAAATTTTCTAATTTTCTCACGCAATTTTCCATATTTTTGTTTCATAAGAACCTTCTCATGACAATAACAAACACAACAAAAAAAGAATTAGCGAAATCGGTCCAGCCAAGGGAAATAGGCATTCATTTTTATATAATATCTACAGATTATTACCTTTATTACCCTTCGTTTTTACTAATATTCATATTACGCTAGTTGGCAATGTAAATTTATAATATGTTATATATCTAAAAGGCTTAACATCGATACCAACAACAACATATTCTGTGATTATGTTAATGCGTTTACAAATAGGTGCACATTATGTGGCATTATTTGTTATAGGTTTATGTTAGTACACAAAACAGGTATTTATTTAAAAAAATGTCAAAATAAACAAAAGGATTTAAGTAGATAGGTATTCCGTTTTTCACCCCCAAGATAGAATTGTAATTATTTAAAAATGTACAAAAAATCATCTTACATTTAGCTTTAAATTTTTACATACAATTTTATTATAACCACCGAAAAACCACAATTTCTTCTATTTACTTACCCAGAAATACCTGTACAAACAACACAGAAATTTAACAGTAAATCGACAAACGTCGTAAACCAATAAACAGATCTCCCACATCTGTCTAAATATTTGTGAGGAGAGATTGCATAATACATGTTATTTTAACTGTATCCGTGATTGTTGACGGTAACCGAAACACCGTAAAGGTTTGCTGGCGATGTTTGCCCAAATACCCCAAGGAACAACGTACGACGAATATCAATGGCACAACATAAATATATATTATTTATTAAGAATTTTTATTTAAATTTTGTATTTTTATTTTTCAGTTTTTATGATTACAGTAAGATGATACATAATTATTATTATTGTCAAATTGAAAGTGTTGTTCTTCTACAGAAAACTTTTGTATGACTTTCCATTAATTGTTTATTGGTACACATACTGTTTAATACATCAATTAATATTTATGACACCTGATTATGGATTTTATTCCCAACTAGCTGTGCCCCGCGGTTTCACCCGCACGAATGACAATTCATACACAAATGTTTTACAAATTATAGCCTATGTGTTATTCCGATGTAAGCTACATTATTGTAAAGTTTTATTAAAATCCATTCAGTAGTTTTTGCGTGAAAGAGTAACAAACATCCATACATCCAAACAAACTTTCGCATTTATAATATTAGTAAGGATAAGTCAACAAGGCCGAGACCCAACGGGTGAAACTGAGAGATGCAGCAAGCAATCGAATAATCTCAACTCTGCCGTATGTTCTTTTTTCGATTGCCTATTTTGACCTACTGCTGGGCTACTGATGGTCTTCCAAAGTTTTTCATAGTTTTCTGTCTCGTGAGACCTAAAACAAACTCTTATGATCAAGAACTTTATTAAGGTTGTCATAATATATTTATGCTCACTACATGTACCTAAACAGGGAATGGCGGTCTGTTATAAATTGTAATAAAATGTTATTTAGTTATCATTAGAATACTAATTAATTAGTTATAATTACATAACATAATTATAGAACCCATATAACGCAAATGGAATTAATTAATCCGTAATGTGTGTTTGGCATTGTAAGGCAACAATATTATGAATAAAAATAACCTATATTATGAATTTAGTGAGGTTTCAATAAGTTTCAAGATCAATGCTCGTGCCTTCGCTATATTGGAAGAGTCCTGTGCCCAGCAGTGGGACGTTTATAGGCTGGATTATATTATATATTATTCAATAAGTTTAATTTTTTTTTTGGCTATTATCTTTACAAAGTTGTTTTCAATAGAAACGTGGAAGTAGGTTTTGTTATATAAAACAGATGAAAGATGTATGAAAAATAATTGTGTAGATTTCGTAAAAGGTCTTACAAGACATTTATTTATAATTATTTTTATTTTTTTTATTTACTTTTAAATTCTTATTTTGTTTCTTGTTGTGTTTATTGTTACAGAGCTAGGTAAAGGTTGCCCCGGCTGACGCCAGTTCCTTTCTAAAGAAGTGAAACTTATTTCAGCAAAAACTACCATCAAAATTGTAAATATCATTAAATTTCACTTAACTTTTAATGGTTGTAAATGATCTGCTACTTGTATAAAATAGTTCACGGGATTTCTTCGACCGCAGTTAAACTGCATCCATTTAGCAGAGTCGTAAAGAATAAGAGTGACCAGCGAGTGAAGAGTGCACCAGACATCATGTTATACTTGTAGATTGCATCAAGAGCAACCTGTTTATGGTAATACAGAAATGGGAGATTTGTAATGTTTATGTTATCAGTTTGTGTTGTATTTGTTTATTATGCTATTGTCATTGCATAATTTTCATGTTAATAAGTTTTCATGAAGAAAATAATAAAAGTATCAAGGAAATACGATCAGTAATGAAACAAAAAGGAAAAATTGTGAAAAATTGAATTCATAATAAGTTGCTGAAGCACTTGTGTTATGGAACCAGAGACGACGAAGCTACCATCAAGTAAACATCAAGACTCGAGACAAAGATTGAAAAATGGTTTTCTAAATTGACTCGTACGGGGATCGAACCCGGGACCTCAGAGCAGCACGCCATTCGACCACAGATATTGTTAATTGATTGTGACGGTTGGAATGAGCTATAGAGTCGTATAAACATTAACTAAAATGATATTGTTCTTAATCTTAATATATATAAATCTCGTGTCACAATGTTTGTCCTCAATGGACTCCTAAACCACTTAACCGATTATAATAAAATTCGCACACCATGTGCAGTTCGATCCAACTTGAGAGATAGGATAGTTTAAATCTCAAATTATAGTCGCAATTTTAATTTATTGCTAATTATTTGTCTGTTATTATATACAAAGGCACCGGGAACGGGACCTAGGTATTCACGCGGGTGAAACCGCGGGACACAGCTAGTAATAATATAATTTATTTGCATAGAAAGTAGGTACATGAGATTTTTATAATATGAATTAAAATATTTATGTGATTGATGTGCCCAATGATTTATAAGCAGTTAATAATAAATAATGCCTGTTAAATGTTTATTTTATATAGTTTGCTCTATGAGTCAGCAAGAACTCCTACGCGAATAGGTTAATATTGTTTTATGTCATGACGTAATAGACTATAAATCTAGCCCGCGTTTAACTATTATTTTCTTTTAGGGGATAAAAATTACGTTATAAAATCTCATGTTTAAGTAGTTTCTTAAATAACAATAACAAAGCTTAAATAATCAAGCGTTTGAAAAACATACATAGGTAATTTAAATTACAATGACGCTTAATTTTTATCATTAAAATTACTTTTTTTTGTACACTACATGCTTTTTTTTACACGACTGCCCAAAAAGGAGTGTTATGTTTTCAGGGTTCATGTATGTATGTATGTAGGTATGTATGTATGTATGTTTGTGAGTTTCTTTATTCCACCATAACTTCTAAAAGGCTTGACCGATTTCAATGTTTGTGGTATCATTAGAAGCTTTGAGTTATCCCGAGTGACATAGGCTATGTGGACATTAAAAAATGGTCAAGTGTGAGTCGAAATCGCCTGCAAAGGGTTCCGAACGAAATTTTTTTTTTGTGTTGTGTCATCCTTTTTTGTTGTTCACTAAAGGGTATTAAATAAAAAAATTATAATTAAAAATTAAAAAACACGCCTGCCATGTAAAAAAAAAATAAAAACAAGTCAAATATTTGCAGTCGGGGGACCTGTAATGAATTGTTCCAAGTAACCGACCCCGACTGCAAATATTTGACTTGTTTTTTTTTTTTTTTTACATGGCAGGCGTGTTTTTTAATTTTTAATTATAATTAAATGTGAAGTTGACAACTTACTACTACTCAGACCCTGTTTGTGTAAATGAATTCTAGATTTCTGGATATTTGGTCTAATAAATATAGTTTAAAAAACTAAAAAACACGCTTTTAAAGTACTTCTAACTAAAAAAGTGAAAAATAATTCCTAATGTAAGCTGAAATTGGTAATGAACAAAAAACACTAGTATTATAATTGTGAAAAAGCGTGGGTTGCTCGATAGACGAAAAATATGGCACAGAGCGCCCCACGCTTTTTCACAATAATACTAGTGTTTTTTGTTCATTACCAATTTCAGCTTACATTAGGAATTATTTTTCACTTTTTTAGTTAGAAGTACTTTAAAAGCGTGTTTTTTAGTTTTTTAAACTATATTTATATTTCACTTTTTAGTCCTAGCAGCAATACGTGTTGTCTGAATTCAAACGTATTGCTTTGTGGACTAAAATTTTTTTATTGTTTTTTTTTTATTTATTTAATCCTGGTGATCCTAATCAGGATAATGAGATAAACCTATGAAATTATTATATTGTCGCTGATTCTTGGTAAGTGTACAAAGTTTGAATTAAATCTGTCCGTTTAAAGTGGGTCAAAATCGAGTCCAAAGGAGTCGGTTACATACATACATACATACAAGTGAAGCTAATAAAAGCGTGTTAATAAAAATTAGCGTTGAATCGTTTGCCGCCATTGTTCAGTATCTTAACCTGTTTATGCCTATACAATAAATAGTTGTAAGTAGGCCACACCTGCACCTAATTGTGTCCTTGTCA
Source organism: Autographa pulchrina (assembly GCA_905475315.1). Taxonomy (NCBI): domain Eukaryota; kingdom Metazoa; phylum Arthropoda; class Insecta; order Lepidoptera; family Noctuidae; genus Autographa; species Autographa pulchrina. The sequence goes on along the minus strand of FR997771.1, from coordinate 9,855,723 downwards.
AGCATGCATGAACAACCGTTCCATGCACGCATGCATTGCTCCTATAACCCATCCATAGCAATACGCTTGACCAACCGTTAGTTACTGGCCATTGCTTATGAAGACATTAAGGTTCAATTCACATAACCGTAGTACGTTATGTCGCGTCGTAGCGATTAAGTAGTCTGCTACGATGCTTACGTAGCCCGCAACCTTGCTACACTGCTACGCTCTTGATACGTTAATTGCCAATATGTTCTTGCTATATATACAACTATATTGATGTAATTGCTTACTGCTTCAACTATGAATAACTCACGATGCTTATTTACGTTTTACTACTACCTCCTATCTACAAAGGTTTGTTTTCTTTTGAAGACAGGTAGAAACCTCTGTTTTATTTATAATAATAAAATTTGCATCAGCACTTAAACTAACATTCTCTAACATAAACGGCAGCACAAACATTTTTACATTCAAAGTCATCCTGTTTCCGTAGTAAATGCAAAAAGGAGAATAAACCTATGTAATGAAAAGGTTACTCAATTAGAAATATGTTTATTTATTTGAACTTTCAAATAGGCTCAAATGGGATTGGGCGGGCCACGTCAGCCGTATGTGCAGTGACCGCTGGGCAAGAATTACAACAGAATGGGTGCCTGAAAACGGACGACGCCGCCAAAGCCGGCCCAGGAAGAGATGCTCAACCGCCAGCACCGCCACGACAACGTACTTACCTAATTACCGTTATAAATGTAACCTGTAAACTGTAGTGTTTAATTATTAATACAATAACTTGTACCTACGTCTACGAGTCTCATTTGTCTCCAACAGACAACACAACACAGCGCACACAGCGCCTCCAGTGGACGAAATACAGACATACTGCAGGGGTTGGTTTGAGGTTGCACAAGATCGAGACACATGGAAGGACTTGGGGGAGGTCTTTACCCAGCAGTGGGACAGTACAGGCTAGTAAAAAAAAAATTAACTTTATAATACCTTAATAGACATTATGATATTATGTTAGATGTTTCCGAAACATTTGGAGGTATTTATGTTCTGTTTTTAAAGATATCTGGTACCCGTTACTGTACCATTTTTTTTTTCAAAATCGAGATTCGACTTCAGAAAACTGTAAATTCATTTAAAGAACATTGTGGGTTTAAAAAACGTGTGTTTTTTATCAATAAAAATAACTGTCATGTACCGCCGTTGGGCATACAAGTACCAACAGACAATGTTTAAAATGATTGGTGGTTTGTTTTTAATATCGTATCAATTAATAATATTCAGAATAATATGTTTTTTCCCCTACAAGTTTTTTTAGTTTTATAATTTATGAGAATCCTTTCGTAAAATAAGATATCATTCACCTAACTACAAAAAAAATACATTAAAATTTAAACACACAAGTTGTAACAAAATTTATCAGTAATTTTTACTGAGAAAAAAAATAACAAAACAAATAAGTTAATCACGAAACAAGTGAAAATAATTCACAACAATTATTTTTTTAATTCACTAAGTGGGTACGTAATAAAAAATGAGTAAACTAATTGGTTTAGAATTGTTTTATGCAAAATATTTGAACATGAAAAATCTTGCGCGCTGTTAAAGTAACAGCGGTGAACTTAAAAGTGCTCAGCAGTAATTAAAAACGGAGCTTAGCATAAAGTATGGCAATTGCTCAATGTCGACTGCTCGACTTTTGAAAATTTATTTTACCCCGAACTTCTCACCACTTAATCACCTACTATGTTTTTTTTTTTTATTATAAGTGCTCAGTATACTAAAATACTGAAGCTGCAAGGAATCAAATTAAAGCTCAAATACTTAACTTATATTACATTTTTTAATATTTGAATTATGAATAACATTTTTCATCTCATGGCATCACAGGTGATTCTTACGCGCCAGCGACACATTACTGTTTACACTATGTCTTTTAACCAGTGTCTGTGTTGCGAAAAAAGCGTCCTGTACCGTATAAATTAGAATGTGAACAACACTTGACACTCAAGTGATATCCTTATTACACTAACCTGTTATCAAAACTTTCGTGTCCGTAAAACTCAATTACGAAGCAAATCCTTCTTAGAATAAGGAGCACAGCTTATTTAAGTTTGCGTAAACGTAAATTTATAGCTTACGTAGATGTTACGCAGCTATATAATTTACATTACCCAACAAATTCCGAACACCCACGCAACAAGATAATCCAGCTCCCCTTTTCGTGCCGATTCTATTCGGGAGGGTATCACTCTTATCTATAGAGGTTATATAGGTATGTGTTGCAAAACAAATCACCAACGAGTCTTGATAGTCGGGAACAAGTTTTTCATTAATATTCCATTCATATTCAAATCGGATTCGACAGGCGTTATCGCGGGGCGTTCCAGAATTCGGATCACGCGCCTCGCGTCTCGCGCCACGAATATCATGGCTATCGAAACTCGTGATTGCCTATATTATCAACGTTAAACATGACGGTGTTATTTAAACACCCATTGTTTGTTCGTTTGTCGGCAAATTGGGCTGATTTGTTGGTAAGGGGTTGTTACGTGACAGGAGACAGTTCTTGTTTTAATGCGGCTTATCTTTATGTTTTCTTTCCTTACAAATGGTAACGGTAATCGTGTTGGTGCTGGTGTTGTGATAACTTTTGAGGTCGACTGATAGTCGAGTTAGAGCTTAGTTAGGCGTTGTCAACACCTGTCTGTTTTTTTGTGGTAAATAAAAACAGTACAATATTTACTTATATCAACAAGTAAGATATGCTTATTAAGGTTAAAATTATAATTTAAAATTAGAACTTATTCTCACAATAAAACAAAAAGCAGTTGATATTTAGTAGTAACTATCAACTTCAAAGCGCCAATCGTGACTTCATAATAACTATGACCCACATAACAATACTACTTTTCACAATGTTAAAGCGCTAAAGTGCAACCTCTTCAGATAATACAAACGTATTGATACAAATATACGCATTCGCAGAAGATTGTGGTTGTTGTTCTAGATCAGTATTAGTTTAATTCCAATATACTTTACCCATAGATGAACAGATCTGTGCTCGCGACGTATCGTCAATTGCAGGCATTGATTGTAATAGTAACAGAACAATGTTATTGTGTTTGAAACAACATCCTATTATATTGACCTTTCAGGAGCTTCTGTGAAAGTCATCAAGTACATCTACTTGGACAAACAATGTATTGATCCCCGTTCATACTAATAACTGAGTAATAACATTCCACAAAGATACTGTAACTAAATATAAAATATGCGTACCTAAAGTACAGAAACACGTAACATAACATGAAAATTACTTCATAAATGACAATTCACGTTGACCTACAGAGAAAAAAGCAATTCACTTTACGGTCAACATTCCAACGCATTGCCCACACAAATCAAAACGAAATTAACAAGCGAACCGCCAATGTAAAGCCACCAAAGATGTACCGTAGATATCAGTCGAATTCCAATGCTGTAAACCGTTTATGATTCATGTTTATTCAAGCGTGGCTTGCGGCGCACTTCACTCGTAAACCACTGTTTACTGACTTCGTAATTATTATCCTATAGCTTTATAATCAGCGGCCATCATTGATCAGTGGAAAGTGACGTCATAATGGATTTAGATGTGGGGTGAACGAACAATTGTATTTCGAATGCAGCGTTTATATTTAATTTTGTTTGATTTGATATCAATGTTTCGATAAACAAATTTAATTACAAATCGGTTATCGGTTTTGAGGGTTGTGTATGATAATTTAATTGTTATCGGTAATTTGATGTTATGTATTTGGTAAAAATACGAGTGTGTTTTTGAGTAAAGTTATTTTATTGCGATTACATGCGATTTATTTTGTGGGTCAGTAATGTGTGATTATGAAAATCGTTTATAGAAAATAGAAATGAACATTTTCCTATGTCTTTCTAAAGACTGATTTTGAAAGGGAAAAAAAAAATATTTTTCATATATATTGTGTTGAAAATATTCTTAACTTCGTAGATTTTTAGGTTTCAGATATTACATATTATTTATCAAAAATGCTTTACCTTAAATATTAATTTATAAGCTTATCTATAACCTTTTTTAACAGTATTTTATTAATGAAAAAATTATTTACTCAAAAAATTTTAATTAACTCAAAATATTCAACATTTAACTAGTTCTAAACATTTATACTTAAATAGCTTTGCAAATGGCAATTAAATGGTATATTAGTAATGAGATAGTAAATGCACCTACTGGGATCGTGTGCGAAGATAAATGGAATGAATATCGCTCTGGAGGCTTGCAGCTGACAGCAATGAAATTATTGCGAACGCTTATTTGATACTAAGTCTCTGGAAGGTCTTTGTAATTAAGCATTAAGACTAGAAAATTATATTATAAATATAAAAGGCTGGGTATAAAATATATTTTTTAAGGGAATCCTCTCCTATGTGTGAAAAAAATGCATATTTAATTATGATTATTTTAATAAAAATAAATTTCATTAGTTTGTAAAGTCAATGTTAAAAAAATGACAATTAGTTCAGTAAACCCTTCACTTTATACTGAGCATTTTTTCTTTTTCGCTAATTATGTGTGCGTAAAATTATGCATGAAAACATTCCTTAAACATTATAATATCATAATGAAGTAAACTCAAAATATTATCACACTCAAACTGTAAATAATATTCGTGCAGTTTTATATAATTGGCAAGGGAGTGCGTCTCAACGGCCCTAGGTAGCTGGCTGCCATCGTAAAATATTTTACAACCTTCTTAAATCGAACATTATCGCCGTACACCCGACCACACTACCTTCCCAACAAAAACATTCCAAACTCAACCTTATACATTAGACATAAGGTTTAAGTTATTGTTGGTGTGGGTGTGGTGGACTGTATGGATCTCCCATGGGGTCTGCGACGTTCCCTCATAACATTTTGCATTATTTTGGTCGTTGGAGATAAGTGAGAGCTAAATATAAGTTCTAAAGATGTCTTTAGAATTGCCCGTGGCTGTAACTGTTGAGATATTGTTTGATGTCTTTTTATTTAAATGAGACAACTAGATATTTTTTTTTTTATTATTTTATTTGTAGGTACTATTGAGAAAAAATAATTTGTTTTACGTCATGAATTGAATTGGTATCAAAATAATTTTTGATTACCTAAATCGAACCGAATATCGGGAAAATTAGTATTATGTCTTTTCTTGAGATCCAATCCAAATTTAAACTACCAAGTTTGGTTTAATTGTTCAAAGGTTTAGCCATAAAAGTGTAACAGACGAACAGAGAGCCAGAAAGAGAATATGAAATTACTATGAATATTGCCTGAAATAAAGGAAATATATATATATATTTATGTATTATATTTTCTATGGGCCCTAGCTGCCTGAAATAAAGGAATAAATAATAATAATAACATGGATTGTTTAGTTTTATTAAAATTTATCGATACCACACAAACTTACGTATACTTGACTTAAATATCAAATCTACGTTCCAAGAAACTGACTAATATTATCGATTGTATAGTTAGTTGGAATACCACTTGATATACAGTAAATCATGGTGATTGTACAGTATTGGTATATCAAACGATCTACAATTACGGTTTCCAATAAGACAAGCCCTAATACCCGTCTTTAGTACAATTGCATTTAATAACCATTGATTGGATCTAATACGGTTGCTTAAATATTTATCTCTGGATAGCTTAATGCGGGGTTCGTGACTCACGAGGACTGTTCTACATTAACTTGTTATGCATTTAAATAGTACTGGCTACTATCGATTCCTGATCGGTCGAGTTGTAGCTATCGGGAGCGTGATTTACGAAAATCGACCTTAAGATACTGGCATGAAGGTGTTAATTATATCAAAGTAACTATAGACTGCACCAGGATACACTTTTATCAAAACTTTCTTGCTAATCTGTACAGTAAGTAACGTTAAAAAGTAGTGCACTGTAAGTTTTGAATTCATGATCGCGCTAAATTAAATAAATAACAAGATTATGTACGGAATGTTAGGTACTTAGGTAGATGTTAAAAAGCTTTAAAAAAAACTACAATAAAAAAAATAAACCAAATTAAATAAAACGTTTTCGATTAGTTGTAAGTAAGTATTTTGCCGTATTCGACTTTTTCGTAAGGCCTGCGTTCTTGTTATAAGAAATTAAGAGACAATGCTTTTTGTTATTGTTTAAGAAATGATATTTATTTAGGGCACACATTACACTTCAATCGCACTTTGTCAAAGAGTCGCATTTATTTCAAAGCAGTATGAATAGTAACTAACCTCAATTGAAAAAACATTTATGCAAATAAATACAAAACTACTCAATAATAAAAGAGATATAAGTGTCAATTGCTATGTACTACTACTATCCTAGCTGTATCTCAAATCACCGTGTAGTAAACATCGCGGCAGCAGACGTTAAGCATGAAATATTCCTAGCAATATATTTGTATGCGAGCCGTGAAGCCTAAGCGGTCGTTTATCAATATGCCCTTCGGCGGATCTCGGCAAACGACACACGAAAACATATGAGAAATTACAACGGCTATGTTTGCCGGAAACAAAATACAGTATGTTTGTGGGCATGTGACGTCATTAGAAGTAAATAAACGAAGAGAATATTTTGTCTCAGATGATAAATTATATATTTAAATTAGTAATATTGCACAAAATTTAAGAAAATACATACGAATTAGAGAATTTTGTAACCTAACTACACTTGTAGCAAAACTTAAAACCCTAGTCTATGAAAACTCAAAAATGAAATAGAAACTGATGTTCGATTAAATGACATTAAGACTGAAAAAGTTGGAAAGAAAACCCACAAAATCTGACGACAGTCAAATTGATAACGATTATAATGAAATCGATTACACCTAACGACTTTCTTATAGTGACTACAGGATGGCATAAACTATTGGTACTTATTACGTCGGTTTCTATGAATAAATGCTATACCTAGAGAAACTCATAACCGGGTCTGTGCTGTGGAAGTAACAGGAAGAGAGGGGTGATCTATCCGTTGCCGGATACACACACCACATTATTCAGTCTGGCCGAAAACAAAATAGAATCGCGAACGACTTTTCGACTGGCGTCATTTTAATTCAGAAGTCGAAATTCAGTTCGGATTATTGTTTTCTTATTTCTATACCACTTCGAACAAGGAGAAGATTCTATGTTCGACTGTAAATCACATATTTTTTAAATTTTTTGGACATAATTGTAAATTTTTCGTAATCGTGAATTAAAAAATAAACGTCCACAATTTTTAAGTATACTAAGTAAGCGTTATTTTAAATAGTAATAGCTTAATAGCTTATTTTAGTAAATATATATTTTTCTTTTTGGAGAGTAAATAAATAAACAATTAAATTGATCTGAAATGATTGTTTCAGATTTCTTGTGTTTTCCCTAATTTAATATACCAATTAATCAGGGACTGTATTATGAAGTTATGCGAGTAATCAAAAGTAACATAGAAATTTTATTTTATAATATTAACACAAGTAGGTACTGAAAGAACGTCGCCGCGCCTAAACACAACAAAACATTTCGTTTTAAGTAAAAACAAAACAAAACGTTTGAAACTTTTCCTTACAGTGGTTTTATTGCTGTTGTGAAACAACATTGTGCTACGTTGTACAAAATCAGTCAACAACAAACTCTGAATTGTTGAGATGTGTGAATCTTAGACCCTCGTCGCTCACCTGATTGCGGAATGCAAATCGGGCCCAAGGGACCTTAGTCCTAATACATAAACAGAATAGAGCTTTTTATCCCTTACTACGGGTACAGGAAAGGCCGACAAACCGTAACAGACATGTGAGTAGCTGAAATGGTTTTGAATAGTTTATAGTGCTTTATTTCGCTGGTGTTTTATTATTTAAGGCCACTCCGTCGCGTGGCATTGTCCGCATTTTTCTTAATTTTCCCACGAAAAAAAAAAACATTCTGATGGAATTTCAAAAACGTTCTTTTCGGCCTGTGTTTGTAAATTTTCACACTTTATACATTGCACGTGTGAGGTTTTTATGTAGTTACGAAACTTTGGCATTGGTAAAATGTAGCGGGTATTTTTTTAAACTTAGTTGGCTTTTATGTCGATTGGTATTTTATGTGCGTGTTTTTGGTATTAAGAGGTATTGGCTAGCATGAGTTAAATAGTTAAGTTTGTTGAGCTCCTGAAGAAAGTTAATAATTTAATACTATGGCACATTGATATGATACTAGGGCACAATGACCCAAAACTAAATAGATTACAAATTTTTTATATATTTTTGTAATACACTGAATAATGACACTTTTATTAAAATTTAAAGTATAAATAAACCCTTCATAGTAGACTGCTTTAAATTCCTACAGCTAACAACGGTAAATAATTTTAAATATTCTGTATGCTATTGATTATATTTCTTCGAAACGTTTTGAAGTGGCTACGTCACCACCGATACCTTTTGAATAACTGGCGCGTTATAACTACGGGTTAATAAATGGGGTTATTTTATGATGTCATCATTTATGTTGATAGTTTATAATATAGTTACTTGTGCGGTTGTAGTGGTGGTTGTAGTTGGTGTACGATCGATTAAATACGAGTTACCTTGTCGTTTTGTTGGTTAATTATACACTTTTCTATGCCAAGTCTCTAAAACTTGATAAAATTCAAAACTCTAAAACTCTGAATTTTTATGTAAAATAACTGTTCGGAATTGACGCGAGCCAATTCACAAAGATTCACATTATATGCTTAATTAAAACCAGGACTTAAAAAATAAAATAACATTATTAAGTAAAAGACGATTTGAAACTGAACGTAAGCAAAAAAACATGAAATGAAGAAAAAACCTAAGTTGGGTTCGTCCAAAAATGCAGTTTTACCTTTCATGCCACTGTACACAACTTATTCACCACGGTACAATAATCGATTAGGAGGTTTCGGAAGTAGTCTAGACTATGATGCAACCACAAATATGATAAAACTAGACGCCACTCGACGGAAGCACTCACCCCAACCTGACATGTTTCATTAGTTATTGATTTGAAACTGGCCAGAAACCCTTTTAAAATAAAAAAAAATATCTGATTTATCTGTAGATGGCCAGAAACATGAATCAGAGAAAATAAAAACAAAAAAATGATTAGGTTCGATTTTCAACCTTCACAGGCCGTTTAGAAGGATCCCACGCCGATATTCAACTATTTATAGTTATTGTATTAGAATTGTACAAACAAATCACGAGAAAGTCGTTAACAGCACCTCTCCTAAGTCGGGTAATAAGCTTCTGAGTTAAGAGCCTCGTAATTTTAGCGTGGGGCATAACAGCTGTGGCTTAAAAGGTACCTAGATAATCCGATAATGTAAGGTGCTCCAAAATAACAATTTTAATCTGGAATTCAAGAGTTTTAAAAATTAAATGTGACAAGTATCGTGTGATTTAAAAATTAATTAATTCAGTCTTTTGGTAATCGGACCTTACGGAAAAAATATTCAAGATTTTCATAGTTTAAACCCGTTTAAATGACGACCTTTTGCTTATAATTCTAATGTTATATTTTTTTGTTTCTTTTATTTTTCTACACTAGAGTACTTAATATTATATGGCTATAAAATTAAAAATAAATCTTGAATAGAAGCAGTTTATTTCAATGTCGAAACTTAGAATAGAGGCAGACATGTAGTCAAAAATATCAGAACCCATTTAATCCATTCACACACGAGTTCAAAATTCTAAGAAGGTCTTTGAATTTCACGGAATCTACATAGACTTCACAGATGACTGAACAGACAGACCAATCGCTAGAATATTGAATAACACAATAGGAAAGAATATTTTGTATATTGAATTCGAAATAGACCATGAAATTTTTAGTATAGGTTTTAGTAATAAAAAGATTTAAGCGCCTAAACTTTAAATATCGACAGCTGTAGTACTGTACTACGCGATTTGATGGTGTGAGGTTTATAAAAAATAAATAAAGGTTTAAAAAATGAAACTACCATAGACAGTAGTTGCAACCATTTTTTCCAATTCTAGAAGGCGTATTGGCTACAGGGGTTTATAAAATCACAATGAAAACAAAAACTTCGTTTCTGCACGTCGAAGACCAACAAGATCTTCTACTACGTAGTTGGTCACAGACGCCGCGATGTTGGCAGATACAAAATTTGCATATATACCGTTGTTTGTTTTTCGGGAAACATTGCTAGGTTTGTCATCTGTAGATAGCCAATAGTCCAACTGAGTAGTTTAAAACAATAAAAACGTACATATCTGTATCATATCAAAATAACTAGAGTTAGATACTCTATTGCTTAAGTGAAAACCTCTGTAATCCATAGTACAACAGTCAAAAATAAAGCTAACTACGAAACTAGTATCTAACCAAGATCAAGATAAAACCACTCCAATACCGTAGAACTCCTGAACACATCACATGTAATCTCAATCAAGCGAAATGGAATCACGTTTGTATTTCAGCAATATATATCGATAAATCCTAGCAAAAGAAACAATCCTCATTCGAAATAGGAGCGCTCATTAAACTAATTATCCCGGCTAAGTCTCTGAAGTCACTGGAGATAACATCTGTTTAGGGCGTTCGTCCCGTGTCCAGTCCAATTTCATTAGACTGTTTTTCGTTAAAACAATGGTGGATTGTTTGTGTTTAGAGACTATGTTGTTATACAGCTTTACTACTATATCTTCATTTGTGATTACGGAATGTTTTTCTGATTGAAAAATATTATAAATAGGTATAAAATGATTCTTCTATGAAATATAAAAATAAAACACTTTTCAATAAAGTATTGAAAAGTGTGTACGTGTTTATCGTGTAGTGAGTACGTGATTATCTCTTTTCACAAATTACACACTCTTTATTATATTCTTCTTAAAAGTAGAAGTACTTCTAAAATGTATTTTTCTTAATTATTATGGTATAAGTCTAATCGTTTCGTCAAAAAAATGTAAGTCTTGTAAAATATGATAGTTAAATGAAGTAAGAAAAGCTTCGATGTCAAAAAACCTTAAAGCCAATTTCTGAAACGAATCACACGACAAAGGAAATCAAAACGGGATACATTCAACACAAATTAAAAATAAAACCAAAACTGAAGTATCAACCGGACATAAACCAGAAATAATACTGTAAACACGATTCGATCGAGTTCGATATTCGTGTAAAGTCAACGTCGCAGTGCGAGATTTGTGTTCCGAAATGGATTGAAGTCGTCCATTGTTGCCGGAGCCGTTGACTAGAAACTAAAACCCAATACTGGTGTCTACAGATCCAGTGGTATTTGCAGCAATGCCTTCGCTAAGCTCACCGTAATAAACAACCAATCAAACTGCCTGAACCTTTGTGACGCTTTTTAAGTCGGCTTTTTAAGTTGTTTGGTTTATCTGCAATGCGATTTTACGGATAAAATTAGAATACTATAATGCTTAGGACTACAAAAGCGAATATAAAATTGGGCGATATTTAAAGTGATACTTACCTACTGTAAAAATTATGTTTCAAAATTTAAAATCGATCAAATTTTTTTAGGACCTTCTTTTGTTCCTCAATAACTTTATGGCTGAACAAAAATATTTACGTGCGTCTTTATTATAATTCATATTTTTTGTGCTTTTTTATTTAAGTGGTTAAAAATATTAAATCATTAAATTATATCCAAATTTCAAATTGAACTTATACAATGACGTAAGTGCTCCTTTGACACAAACTACTTAAATACTTAAATGGAATCTACTCTGAAAATGACACAGAAGATTAAAAGTGAACCGGCACGCGATAAGAATTGCAACGTCAAAGAATTTTCAATGCATTTCAGCACAATATGCTTTACCGGATCAAAATACCTTTGAATCGGGCTTGCAGAAAAGGGATGGTTCTCTAATGGAATTGGTTCTTTCCAGCTCCGTGCATATTAGACAAGATACGATCGTACGGTAACAACACGTAAGTTAGAGCCAGCCTTTCTATCCGCGGACAATTTTCATGAAGATGTCCCTTCAGATATAACGCAAGCCGCGTTCGAACCTCCCTGTTTTTGTTTCTCTCGACATTTATATCGGGAATAAATTCGATGCTTTATGCGTTGGGATGTGTTGTCACCTTGTGTTGTATACGTTTTTACGAGCTTCCTCCTAGTATTGGGGTTCGAGCCCTTCATGTTTATAGAGATATGTTTTGAAGGCGCCCCATTAAATTAAGGAGTATATTTTGGTATGTTTACGGCTTCATGTTTTTACCATATTTTGTGACCTAACATATAAAAGTGTCATTGTTAAGGGGTGCTATATTATTTGACAAGTTGTTTTGAACTTGTTTGAACGACGTTCGGATTGTGGTTCTGTTATTGAAGCATTTGATTTCTCTTTTTACGACTTTGTTTTTGTAACATTTCTACAAGTATATATTTTTTCGCCTCTGATGTTATTCATCAATCTTTGTCACTTTAAATCGACTCTTGAAAAGTTAATTTAGGAGCAGAAAAGCTTATTGAACAACATTATTTACGGAGTAAAGTGAGGTGTGGGTGGAAGTTAGTATAACATGGGACGGCTTCATCAATTCCAGTTTGATTTCAATGAAGCGCTTTCTTATTCAGCGGGTTTCGTTAAATAACAGCGTCTATTAATTATCAATAGCAGTAGTATTGAGGTTGAAAGCCGTACCCGGATTGATTTATCGCGCTGAGCGCCGACTGATGGTGTGTGTACACTGGGGTACATTAAACAATACCCAATTTAACCAGTTTCGTTAGTTTTTCATAAAATTGCATATCCGTTTTTTTTTATTAAACTTTAATTGAGTTTTTACTGCATTTTCAATATCTACTATATATGCATACTTACAGAACATATATTTTTATAAGTTGCAATGTTCATCTTTCATAAGGCGTCTTCTTGTAATTGACTGACGGGCCTGTTGGTCTAGTGGTACGTGACCCTGACTGCTATACCGGAGGTCGTGGGTTCGATTCCCGCCCAGGACAAATGTTGTGTGATGAGCATGATCATTTGTTCTGGTGTCTGGGTGTAATTTATCTATAATATGTATGTATTTAGAAATATATAAGTAAGTTTATCAGTTGTCTGGTTACCATAACACAAGCTCTGCTTAGATTGGGATCAGATAACCGTGTGTGAGTTGTCCCAGGATATTATTATTATTATTAATTTTTGTCTTATAAAATTCAATCCAATTGCACTAACCAAAAATGCAAAATCTCTATAAACAGATATATACCTAAAACCGCAATGGGCCACAGAATCGAGAATGCACTTTGAGTATTATAAAATAGAAATAGAATTATCATTTCTTGGCGTCCGGCAGACGGTAGTAAATGTTGAAGATTTGTACCGTGTGCGGCCCGTGCGGTTAGATCGGATCGGACAGCCCGGAACGGCTCGGAACGGCACGTGACACGGTTAAGAAATCCGTTGCCGTATTGTGCCGTAGCCAAATAGTCATATTTTGGTTTCCATTCGATGCAGCGCTTATATTTAATAAACTATTTCTGATATTATCGTATTGGCTGTAAAGGTTGTTTTTTTTTTTAAGAAATACTTTTTAAATAAACTCGCATAACATAATAATTATAAACTGCCGATATCGCTAATTTTTAGGCGACTTCAGTAAGTGCTTAATGCCCCCCATTTTTTTTCAAAATCTTCCTTTTTATTTAGAACTTTTAACCTTTCAGTGCTTTAATAAAAAAAAACCTTTCCAAACTAAATAAAATAATTATTTGATAGTCTAAAGTTCTAAACCCCAATCCGATTGGGTAAGATGAGAGTATCGCAGTGTACGTCAACCATTTGGTAAATGTAATGGAATTTTGTCCCATCCCTACCCAATGTTTCTTATAAATTAATTAATCTGGTGACGGGGGAACAATCAATATTATTTATTAATGTTAGATAATAATATTAAGTTTTATTTATACTTCTATACTTATTTTATAAAGCGAAGGATGTGTATTTTTTTTTGTTGGTAACGATTATAACTGATTTCTTATATCTTATTTATAACAAACTACCCTCAACCATTAAAAGTGTTAAGTCATTTACACTTTAAATTATAAAGTGTTTAAAAAAGAAACTTGCTCAGTATATTATTTGCTAATTTTACGTGTTTAAATATTGTTTTAAAATTGTGAATGTGTATTGTTTTGTTAGTGTGTCGACGAACAGAACTGTTTTTGTGTAACTGTGTGTTTCATGTAAGTGATCATCATCTGCCTAGCCTTGTCCCAACTATGTTGGGGTCGGCTTCTAGTCTTACCGGATTCAGCTGAATACCGTATGTTATATGGAGCGACTGCCTATCTGACCTCCACAACCAATTTTACTGGGTAAAGGCGGAAACATACTTACGTGTCGTGGCGTGGCGTGGCGCTTACTGTCGTGACGGTGTGTGTGCACATTAACGTGTCGTGGCGTGGCGCACTCTGGCGTTATTTCTGAACAGTATTTAACGAACCTTCGCAGCGTTTAAACATACATAATGTTTTCTTCTGATTCGGATAGTGATTTTGATGATGACCTTCAATAAATATCTCTTAGCAATGAAACTTCTTAAGAGCAAAATAAAGAAAAGAAGATACTGGGTTCACCCTATTATTCATTAAAAAGTTTAGGTTAGATAAGAAACAATTTTATATGGTGGTTAAGTATTCTTGAATTTTCAAATTTTCCGGGCAACTTTCCATATTTTTTCTTTCATAAGAACCTTCTGTCGCGCCACGAGCCACGCGCCGCTATAGAAACACTTTTGCCTGTCGTGTCGTGTCGCGTCATAGCCCCCACCACCGCTCTGGCGCAATCGGTGGCGAGCAGTCGGCGCCACGGCAGAACGTGTCGCGACACGACTCGACACTTAAGTATGTTTCTAACCATATTAAATGTATGAAACCGATATGCTTCTGGCGCGTCACGCCACGCCACGACACGTAAGTATGTTTCCGCCTTTATAGTAAGACTGGCTGTCAGAATTGACTTAACGACTGTCATGTAAGTGACCATTTTACTTTTTTTATACTAAATTTCTTTAAACATATACCTATTTCAAAACTTCTTTCACAGTTAGTATGATACATTACTCTTAAGTTACATAGGCTATATTGCTTTACTACCCATACAAAGTCGGGGCCGGTCGCTAGTTTTTATGTACAAAACACATCTCTAACAGAATTATTTCAAAAGAGCGTGGGGGTCTACTTTTGTCAGTGGGTATTAAGTCAAAGATATTCTGTTTTTTTGACATTGATTTTCTCTAATTAGGGATAGAAAAAATTAAATTAAAAATCGTGGGTGTATAAAAGAATAAGCTTTACATCCTTCAGAAGTAATGGTTTTATTCATTTTATGTCAGCCATTCATATAATTTGCTGTTTATATTTAACTCTTACTATTCATAATATATGTGTATGTGTGTGACATTTATAACTTCGTCATTATGTAAGTTAACAATGATTAAGTATACGCATGTAAGGAGGAAGTTGTGTGATATTGTGGAAACAACCATTATGCCTCTATTTTCGTCGCTTTAAATAAACAACAAATTACGCAACCGTCGTTATTATTATGTTTTGTAAGATTTATTTTCGTTGTATGTTGAACTTGATTTCAACATGTAATGTACTAGTTATAAAAATATTTTACTGAAATTATCGTGTTTTGTTTTTATCTTTGAAAAAAAGAAGTGTTTTGAGTTTGACCTGTGTCTAATATGTCTGTGAAAACCACCTAAAAAACTCTTAAACTTAACAAAACAACCAATTTAAAAACCCTTTTTAGCTGAAGTAATCGATATATTTTTAAGAGTTTTGTTATGAAGCCTTTGAAAATTATTAGATTTTTATTTAAAATTCTACTCGTGATCAGAGAGCTGGTTTGTTCCTTGCACAGAGAATCGGCATAGCCATTCAACGTGGCAATGCTGCCAGCCTTCTGGGCACGTTTCCCGCCATTGACAAGGATGACGATGAGTTTTTTGACGCGCGTTAGTTTTATTTATTTATATAAGATTTAATTTTAGTCTTTGTTTGTTCTTGTAATAGATTTAAGTATAATTAAATAAAAAAAAAAATGATATGTTAAGTTTGTCTTAATAGATGTACGTATAACCCGGGTTTATCTTGAAATGTTACGGTAACCATTATTTACAAAAACATTGGTTTATATTTTGATAATTCCTTTTAGAGTAAACATTAAAATGAAATCGTAAAAAGTGTTACTGCTTTATTTCATTGTTTTATGGTTATTGTTATGACTGGCTTTACTGTCAAAGTTATAGACGTGATAATATTCTAAATAATATTATAAAGCCATAAAAACTAATTCCTTTTTATAATCCTGACCTGGCTTATTTTAATCCCAGTAGATTTGAGTAGGTAGTACTAGGTAGTAGTAGGTCTATGCTGGTATTAATACGTACCTACACATAACACTAAATTACTCCCTAGAATACGTAAAACATTATTTTGTTTATCACTCACAATTGTCAGTTTTATGCTATATATAAATTCATTACTTATATATAAATTTAAGCATACCTATTACAATAAATTAGCTTAATGATTTCAAACTAAAAGAAAAGTTTTAACTATCCAAACTGGAAAAAATAGATATCTCACTTTGTAATTTGACGGGCCTGTTGGTCTAGTGGTTAGTGACTCTGACTGCTATACCGGAGGTCGTGGGTTCGATTCCCACCCAGGACAAATGTTTGTATGATGAGCACGATCATTTGTTCTGTGTCTGGGTGTAATTTATCTATAATATGTATGTATTTAGAAATAAATAAGTATGTTTATCAGTTGTTTGGTTGCCATAACACAAGCTCCGCTTAGCTTGGGATCACATAACCGTGTGTGAGTTGTCCCGGAATATTATTATTAGGTATTATATAATTCTAAATTAAAAGGCTTACTTATGAAGTCATAAAGAACACATTTTAATACATTTTCTGTACAAAGTTTGGCTTTGGTCGACCCCATTTTCTATTTACTTCTATAAAAGGGTAACCTTACACACCACAACCAATTTATCTTACAAACTTATTAACCAATAAAAGGTATTGTTAGTTTCCAATTCTAGCTACAAATAAAAGGTAAAAATAGAAATCTTCATGTGACTGTTGTTTATGTAGCTTTGTTGTGCCATTGTCGTTTTTCCAATAGATTTGCACTAACAAGACAAATAAATACGGTTGGCACGGGACAGCCTCCGGTTGATCATATTTCGTTTCAGTCCTCAGATAAACAGGAAATTGCAGAAACCGTTGTACACGTTATTTTCCATTTGTAGATAAAACGTGATACATTTTGTAATTAATGCTTTGTATTCTTACGTATTATGTAGGTTTTAATGTTATTCGAGTATATAAACTGAGAATACATCTTTTAGACTGAGACAAATTATGTTAGTTATTAATATTAATAAATTAGGCTTAATGATAGTGACAGAACATTGTCAGTAGTTGCATTTTATAATTCGTTTCACTCCTAAATAATAGTATTTTTGACTTTTGAAAATTTTAAGGTTAAAATAAACAATTTTTTTTCCTAACAATTTTTCAATCATATTGTCACATAATACGTATTAATTCTTAAAGAATTGCGAAAAGAGCGGAGACTTTGTACAGTATCGTAAGTTGGCAAGTCGAAGTAATACTGAGCAGTTACAGAAAGAATGCGCTTGACATTTCAATTATGGTTTATCTTTAAACTTGCTTCTTCCGAAAGCCAAGACTAACCAGACAGATAGCGGTTCGGAAACAGACATCAAAAGATTATTATTAAGTAGATTATTTTTGTAACAAGGTCTAATTTTATGATCGCTATTATTGGATTTTGTGAAATTCTTAATTTGTTTTTGGTGATTTTAAAGTTACTGAATCGCGGAGGTTAAAGTGTCTATGTTATATTAAGGAAGTGGTTATTTGATAGATCTATTAATGGGTTTAAAATAGTAGGTGTATTGTGTGTTAATTTCGGTTTCAAAGTTTTTATATTATTATATCCTTGTTGCAATCGATCATTTTGCGCATATTAAATTACCTGTCTACAAATTTACCTTGCTTTTAGCTTTAGCAATACTAACTTAGTTATTATAGTATTAAATTATTTTTTATTATAAAAACATTTTCTTAAAAGTTAAGTCTTTAAATAATAAAAGTATTATAAAGCTGTTAGTAGCTGATATAATTGCCAGCTATGTTATATGGTTGTTTTTTCTAACTGTCCTTGTCCAATCACTTAGGGTGGTTCACGGTTTTTTCCCCTCATTGTCCCTTCTATCCATCATCTTTGTGATTATTTTATTCCTAGTTATATCATACATACATACATATAATTATACATTTGATTGAGCGGTCACTCGCCAAAACGAGCAAATCCTACAAAATAAAACTATAAAATTAGTTTCCAATTATCACTTTCACACATAAACAATGAGTATGAGTATCAGAAAAATGAATATGTACAATGCTTGCATTTTTATACGTAAAACATTAAATAGATATGTCCACTCCAATATATCTTTCACTAAATAAATAACACTCCTTTTTGGGCAGTCGTGTAACGTAAGTACGCGCCGAGCTAGTTTTTACGTTCTACCCTAACCCCGAACAAATTATGGCTAGTCGATGATCACTTTTGAAGGATCAGTGCAGATTTATAACAAAATACCCTCAACCATTAAAAGTGTTAACTCATTTAATGTGTTAAAAAAAACTTGCTCAGTATATTATGGCTAATTAAGTGTTTAAATATTGTTTGATAATTGTGAATGTGTATTGATTTGTTAGTATGACTTCGAACAGATCGGTTTTTGTGTAACTATGTTCTCATGTAAGTGACCATGTTGTCTTTTTTGAGAATCAATTTCTTTAAACCTATACTTTTGTTCTCAAATATACTAAGAGGTGATAAAGCAAGTATTATTTCAAAAACATTTAAGGCGATGTATATTCTATATTGTATTCAGTTTTTCTTACGAGACGTGATTGGTTTTCCGAACTCTCATATACCTACAAACATTTTACATTTTGTCGTAGAAATAAGTAATTTATGTTAATAAATTGGTAATTATTTGAATAACATATTAAAACAAAAAACGTTTCAAAAAAAAATTTTTCTGATCGATACATTTCCTACAACAAACATGCTATGCTAAACACCGTTAGCATTACGCCTTAAAATCTTAAACAACAATTGAACCTTAGAACCAATATCGAAACAAAAACAAAACTACTTCCACTTTATTTCACAATAAACTGTCGAAGTGTTATAAATCTTAAAGTAATTATACGAAACTTCGCCGAAGACTTGAGCCTATCTACATAATATAAACATTTTACTCATGTCTTAAGTTCGCTAATTGAAGCCTACGTATTGTTTATGCATGAACTTTGAAATTTACGTGTCAATCCGTATTAGGGAAAGGGTTTTAACGAACAGGTGTTTGTTTGTGGCTTACTTGAGTGCGTCGTATCTAAGAACTACTGTCTATTACATTATTTAAACTTAATTAGACTAAATTGCGAGATTGCGTCTTCAAGATTTTACTAAAATCTATACTTATAATAAATCTGTAGAAGTGAAAATTCTGTACATTGAAAATATCAAAAAAATAAATGGCGGGGGGTGTTACTAGACCGACAATGAACCTAAAAGTGTGAAAAAAAAATTTTTGTCTGTCTGTCTGTCTGTTTGTTCAGGTATCACGCAAAAACTACCGGTTCGATTACGATGAAACTTGGTATAATAATTCTTTATTATCCTGGGCACCACACTGGGTAGTTTTTATGCCGGAAAACAAACTTAATTTTGCGGTTAAAAACTCATTGATATTAATACGTTTCGTCATCCACGCGAACGAAGTCGCAGGCACAGCTAGTATCTTAATATTTGAGTATGGTGAGGTAGTTAATATTTAAAATATTTTATTTATTATTTGATGTTTTGTTACGGTAAAGTTGATTCAAATAGTTCGAAGCCCCATTTTTCATGTTATAGTCTCTAAACGCAGCGCAATGCTAAGGATTTTTTTTATATCCACATACCTAATTAATATAAAATCTATACGTCGCGTCGCATAAAAATACACCGTATCGTAAGAGATTACAATAAATTATAAAAGCTATAATCATCTCAACAAATCCATAAATTCAAGGCATTGAGAAACAAAGTGCTGTGGCAACGCGCAAACGGAAAGCGGGACAGTTACAGCTTGGAATAGTCTGATAATTGGATGATGGTTTCAAATAATATGGCTAGACTCAATTCAAGACCTAGATAACACCGTTTACTGTTGGCAGTTGGTAAGGCTGTCTGTTTTACTCTAGAGCAACAAAGTACCATAAAGATGGTATATCGTTAGGAAATCTACTTCCTTTGTGATATCCAGCCAACATTTATAAAACATAAATATTTTTACAGGTAAATTAAATGGTTTCGTTTACATAAAACACAGGCCACAGGGAGGTTTTATGTCATCGAACCTCCCTCAAAAACAGACCCCTACAAATAAAAACCCTTATCTTTAGGGCAATTAAAAAATAAAATCCAAAACAGGAAACATATCATTACTCTGTGACCCAAATTAATACGGTTATAAATACAGATAAAACATAAGCGGTCATTTGAAAAAACTCGTTTGGCATCACATAGGGTTACAGTATAAAAACCTAGCTAACGAACAATGGGTACAAAGAAAGGAATTTTATTTGTTTTTGTGTATTCGTTATCTAAACCACTCTTTGTACAGAGTTTTCAGTGAGAGCCTGTGGCAAATTCGGTTTGCTTTATCGAGCCTACGCAAAAAATGTTTAGCTTTTTAAATTAGCGGTACATACGTACAGTTTAAATAACTGATTTCACTTGAAAGAAGAACCAATTAAATTATAATAATGTTCTTAAGGTATTATTTCCTTTAAAAAAGGTTTCTATAAGTTGACTTGCCATGTTTTGTATTATGTCAAGTACCATTTTATAGAGAGGAATCCAGGCTCTTTATTGCCTGCGCGGGTATCGAGTGGTGCAAAGGACAAAGTACCGACACTAACTACTATTGTATGGTGACCCGCAGGTCCGAGCTATGGGCCAGACGTTTTTAAGAACCACAGTGCAGTGATTTGAATGTTCTTGAAACCAAAATACAGACATTTAAGTCACTTAAATATTTACTTCAAAACGAAAATGTTAGACTGGCTGTAATATCCTTTAAAAAGTTCATTAAATTTTAGACTTGAAAGAAAAACAAACGTATTATAAATATGTAGGCGCTTCGCTATTTCTAGTGTTAAGAAACGTGAAAAGGAACTGCTGAAATATGACAAGCGGGTTGCCGTTTCTTGACACTGACGCAACTCCGGGCTCTTTTGCTCGCGGCCGTCGGATGAAGAGGAATCTGGTGGCTCCGCATTGAAGCAAGACGTGTTCGGTGGAGTGTCGCTGTTCTTAATTCTCCTCACCCGCCTACCCACGATAGCTCGGCAATCGCAATGAACGATGATGATAACCAAGTTTCTACAAATACATAGGAACTTGGTAAACATCTAGAACAATGACAAATGGTTCTCGAGTCGTGACAAAAATGCTAAAGTTTTACATTCAAAACGATAAGACAGAACAATTTATAAGCGATTGGAATCTTCCCTATTCTGGCAACTATTCTGAATGCTTTATAAAATCTTATAGAAGCTAGAGTTTATATTCTAACTTACGATGACAGTTATTTAAAATACCTATTCGATATTTTCCCTAAGATTTTATTTATTTTCACTATTCTTTTTGCATTCTATATGATCCTGTTTGATAAGATAGTTTATTGTTTTAAGTGAGTATAACTATCGGTTTTAGTTCATTATAACGGCAACAATGTAACTGGCTGTTATTTATTTTGAAATTTAAACGACTTTATACTTTCATAATTTAAAAGACTAACAATTTATTTATATAAACTCTTTCCACGATAATTCTAATTAAGTAACACGATTATGATAAGTAGCGTTACTATGGCAGCATTACATGACAATTTTGTCAAAATCTCCGACAAAACAGATTTAATGAACGAATTTAACCCCAAAATGCAGACTTGTAGTAACGTGCATTCTGTAACGCATACTCTTCATTAACAAAAAGCCTGCATCTAACCCATATTGCTCGTTACCTTAATCAATGAGAAACAATGGTTAGTTAACTGGCTCCCAAAATGTGCCAGTATTTTGGATATAATTTAATCAAATCCGATCACATTTTAGCAACTATATAAATTAATTTTCGAGATGTAAAAGTGGATATTTATTTTAATCATACATGTCTTTCATTCATGATTCATCAGAGGGGCTTCTGGCTAAGTGTAAGCCGTACGGTTTGACCGATAATACAGGTTAAGCCGCTCTCGCCGCGATTGGTTCGTGGGTGGGTGACCATTTCCAAACATACCGAGACCCCTCCGTGCCTTGGATAGCACGTTAAGCCGTAGGTCCTGACTGTCATACGAAGATCTTTGGCTGTCGTTAAGTCAATTCCGACAACCAGTCTTACCATGGATACTGTGTTTACCCAGTAAAATGGGTTGTGGAGGTCAGATAGGCAGTCGCTCCACCCCTGCCTCACGCAGTAATATTGGAGGCCCTGAGGTACCACAGAGTACCACAGTACCTGGCGGCGCTTCTGGCTGACTACCTACGAGACCGCGAGGTAATGTTTAAAAGTAGGACCGGCAGCATCGAGCGCCACCGGGTGGACACCGGAGTTCCACAAGGGTCGGTCCTTGGGCCACTCCTGTGGAACATAGGTTATAACTGGGTGCTTCGGGGCGCCCTCCTCTCAGACATGGGTATCTTCTGCTATGCAGACGATACCCTAGTCACTGCCCGAGGAAGGACATATGGGGAAGCGGCGCGCCTGGCTTCTGCTGGCGGCACGCTGGTTGCCAACAGAATGGGACGTTTGGGGCTAAAAGTGGCCCTGGAAAAGACAGAGGCCATATATTTTCCGGGGCCTCGTCAGCGCAAGCCTCCTGATGCGCACGTTGTGGTAGCTGGCGTCAGGATCGATGTGAAGGCCAGGATGAAATACCTGGGCCTGATCCTGGACGCCAAGTGGGAGTTTGGCCCCCACTTTCAAGGTCTTGCTACGCGCCTCCTTAAAGCGGCTAACGCCATTTCGTGGCTCCTTCCTAACTTGAGGGGGCCACGGACTAGTTGCCGCCGCCTCTATGCCGGAGTCTTGCGCTCTATGGCGCTTTATGGAGCGCCAATATGGGCGGACTCCCTTTTTAGAAGGGAAAACGTGGCGTTCCTGCGCAGGCCTCAACGGGCAATCGCGCAACGCATTGGGAGGGCCTACTGCACAGTGGGGCACGCAGCAGCATGCGTCCTTGCCGGTACTCCCCCCTGGGAGCTAGAAGCTAGGGTCCTGGCCGCCGTATACCACCAGACGGCGGCTCGGAAAGCGCTCGGGGAGCGCCTTGCCCCAGAAGAACGTAGTGCCGTGCGGCGCGAGGCCTACGACGAAATGGTCCTCCGTTGGCAGTTGGATCTCGCCAGCGCCCGCTACGGACGCCGAGTCACGGAAGTTGTGGGTCCGCTCTTGGACCCATGGCTGGAGCGACGCCACGGTTTCCTCACGTTCCGTTTGGTGCAGGTGCTGTCCGGGCACGGGTGCTTCGGATCGTACCTGCACCGGATTGGGCGAGAGGAGTCCCCTTCGTGCCACCATTGTGGCGCACTGGAAGACACGGCGCAGCACACACTCGAGGTCTGCACTGGCTTCGAAACTGAGCGCCGTGTCCTACGTGGAGTTGCTGGCCCGGACCTTTCGCTCGCGGGTGTGGTTAATGCCATGCTCGCGGACGATCGCGTCTGGCGGGCAGTGTCTCATTTCTGCGAGATTGTCATTTCGCAGAAAGAGACCTCGGAGCGCGAGCGGGAGGCTGACCCTTCCGCTCCATTGCTCCGCCGACGGCGGGTGGGTAGGGCGCGGACAAGAACCGCTATAGCCAGACCTGCCCTGCGGGGGACGCAGAGGGCGGGGACGGGGGTCCCTCAGCCTTCTTTGCACGCGTCTCCTTCTTTGCTGGGTGGGGGTGGTGTAGTGCCATACACTGCCCCCGCTGTCCTCCCTCCGACATAGGAGGGGGGTCATGTCGGGCCCGCCACTAAGCGGGCAGTCACCGGCGGCGTTATGGTGCAAAGACTTCGGTTGGTCCCGTAACGCCGCCACTAAGGCGAAAGATGGCACCAGGTGTTTTGCCGGAGTAGTCGGAGCCTTTTTCAAGGCTCTGGAAGCCCGGACTCTTGCATCCCCACCCCCCATGGAGATGCAAGGCTGGCTCATAAATGAGTTTCACCTGTATAAAAAAAAAAAAAAGGCAGTCGCTCCATGTAAAATACGGCATTCAGCTGAATCCGATAATAAGACTGGAAGCCGACCCCAACACAGTTAGGAAAAAGGCTCGGGAGATGATGATGTGTTTCATTCATGGTGAAGGAAAACATCGTGAGGAAACCTGGATTCCAAAATTGGGATCTGAAATCGCCAATCAGCAAAAGAGAAAGCGCGGTGATCAATGCTCGGGCCTTCTCTATATGGGATGAGGCCTGTGCCCAGCAGCGGGACGTTTATAGGCTGGTATTATTATTTATTATATACCTATGTGTTTTATATGTACTGCATATCTAATAGATTTATATAGTTATTTTTCGGTTGAATATGATATTTAAAAAAAAAGCCACATAACAGACTTAAGTGAACCTTTAAGTGAAGTAAATTAATAAATTTTGTTAATTATAATGTTTTAGGTAATATCTTTACAACAAATTGATGTCTATGGTTAAGATTTATTTTATTTTGCAAAATATAAAATGATAACCTAATATTTAGTTTTTCTTTTCTCTAGTTATTTCTGTCCCACTGCAGGGCACAGGCCTCTACCCTACTTCCATTTCTCTCTGGTTAGGGCCGTGGTCATCCACTTTTTATTAAAGTTTAGTGATTATGTTATTTTATTCTACTAATTTAACAATTACCTCTGTGCTAAGCTGACACATAAAATATTTTAATTAACACAATTATAATTAAATAAATGGAACAAAGCGAACTATACCTTGTCTTTCATTAAGATAACTGTCAGAAACAATAAATCTTTGTACGAATTGATCTCGATGAATTTATTGTCATTCTGCGAGTCTAGTGGTCCATGAAATTAGAATTTCGATCACAATATTTTATGTTCGTCCTTTTGATTGGTGTTTCAATCACCTTCTGCCGAATCTCATTAATGTTTATTACTGTAGTAATAAACCATCTAATTTCTTTGTTTTTCTAGCATTTCATGTACTGGTATCCTACATCAAATTTTATCGATATCATTACATGGAAGTATTATTACCAAATTAGTGTAGGTAATATCCATTTCTCTTAACACAGATTCTTAATATTTTGTCGGAACACTTATGGCAAAACAAACAAGTAAAATTTGCTTTTTGAATGGCTCTGATATAGTATGGGTAGGTTAACTCTACTATGTAACTTATAAAACAAAAGAGATGGTAGCTCACAAACCTAAGCTACAATAATTGAAGTGAAATTAAAAAAAAGAATAACTTTAATAAATAATATAATCTACTGATTTAATTAGTTGATAATTATTTTTATTTTGATGACCTCCATGGTCGAGTGGCGTACGCACCGGTTTCAAGGTGTCCCTAGCTCTGAGGTCCCGGGTTCGATACCCGGACGGGTCAATGTAGAAACCAAATTTTCTACATTGTCCCGGGTCTGGGTGTTTGTGGTACCTTCGTTGTTTCTGAATTCCATAATACAAGTGCTTCAGCTACCTACTTTGGGTTCAGAGCAATGTATGTGATGTTGTCCGCATTTATTTATTTATTAATTAATTAAATTGTCAAATTTACCTATGTTCTTGTTATAATTTTTGTTATTGAATCATCGTATGCCATAAGGCAGTATGAGCTTGCGTTTATCACATATATGTTCTTCGGGTAGCTGCCTTTTTATGTCACGAAATTTTTGCTTTTATATACCTTTGCTAATCTATACCGGAAAATACAAGGCACATTGTCCGTAGATGCTTATGTATTATGCAAATGATATTCTGATTTATTAATAAAGTGAGGACTTAATTCCTAATGGTGGCTGCTTTAATACATTTGAATACTGTAGCGCCCTGATCTAAATGTTACCTCGTGTTAGTTCAATCTAATTTTCACACGCAACTTGTAAATGTCACGAGACCACATATCGACCACAGTTGGGCCCAAATACCCAATATATTTCTTGCAGTAATTTCATTAATGGCCACAAATAACATTCAATGTTAAAATTTATGGAGCGTAAATGTTTTACGTACATTTTTTATAGTGCCTTTTAAGAAAATAACAGGCATTTGAAGATAAAGCGTTTTTCCTACTTTTCCTCTCCGAATAAGGCCGAATGTATTCTCCAGACCCAGTAAATGGGATGGGTGTAAAAATCCTTTCCAATCTGAACCTCTAAAAAGAATAGAATAAACAATAGCACCTTCGTGGAGCGTTCCTTATTATTTAAGAGGACCTGAATGTTTAATGCATGAACTGAAATTTATACGATAGACTGGATAATGTGAGTGGTATCATTCGGATGATTGCGTTTATGCACTAGTCTAATTCCGATTCGGATTGTATTGGTTCGCTCCGAAGAAACGAAACGTTCAGGAATGGCGGTCGCATCATTGTATATTTATGAATGAAAAGTACAATTACAGAATATAATATAAAACTACTATTTTGTTTACAACTCCTTAACATTTTAACGTCAAATACATACATACATCCATACATATAATCACGCTTGTACTTTTCGCCCCCGCGAGAAACGAGACGTGATCAGTGGCGAACCACATCGCCGCCATTTTGGATTATTAAATTATTTTTATGATTGTCCATTGCGTTCCTGCGGGATAAGGAATTAGGAAACGATACGTTGAAAAGGATAACAAAGTAGGACGGGTTATAGAAAGCTACCATCACGGAGGTACAATGAATGTGACAGCAACAGCTAGGGTAGTCCGGGGTCGCGTACCCGTAGTGGATCAAGCCAGCTGTCGGAGAGATAACGGGTATATCCACCCCCTGAACCGTATATTCAAATAAATAAATAAATAAAAAATCAATTAATATTTCTCTCTTCTCAACTTGGCTGCAACAAAATGCGCTGTAATAAGTCAAAATTTTACAGTATACTGTAAACTTTAATGTATCCTATTTTAAGCATATAAGGTACCAGGTGAAATTCAAAAGTTTTGCTGCATCTGGCCATACTATATGCATGCACTTCCCTCATCTATGGTATGACAAGTTAGAAGTTTCTCGAGACACCTGCTGTTTAGTTCCTGACTTCGGCTACTGTTTAGCTTTTCCCATTACGATGTTATGAGTGTCCAGGTGGTAGCTCCATATGGTACTTTGTGAAGTAAAGCGGGGTCATAAATAAACACGATAAATTAGGACCGCTATAACAGTTATAACGCCCGTGAGCTAAAAGTCACTTACTGATATATAAATTGCTAGATAAGGCTCCAAAGATTTATATTTTGCGATTTCTAAGCGATTACGTATAGATATTATGCTCCAATCCCATAACGCCGTAACTAATTTCAGAAAAATGGAAATGAGATTATCCCTTTACTGATAACGGAAGGGTCTGTTTTGATTGATACTTATTTTATCTATGCGTTCGTTTAAGTTTGGCTTGGCCGAAAATATTTTTGTTTCACATTTTTAAATCGCAGTCTTTTTATAAATGTCAGGCGAATATAGTGTTATGATGAGTAAAACTTCAGACAAAAATCTCCAATAAAACGGTTGCCTCCATTGTTCACGGAACCATATAATATATAATAGAGCTGTACAACTTATTCACTATATTGAAAAACATTATAATAACCTACAATATACGCAATCACATATTTCTCAAGAAACATTTTTATGGTCGCCATTAAGGTAAACGTCCGCACGTACCGACTACTCGATACCGACCATATACGAGTTAACAACTTCATAAATTTTATAACTTGCTATCAATAAGAACACGTAAAGGATAAATATTTTATGTGTGATTTTTATTACTCACACGACCTGTACACTGACGTAAAGATAGGCAGGTGTGCCATTAGTACAGGCTTTGAATGATGACAAGATTAAAGAGCTAGGTTTAATATTACGAGACATCATTGATTTTTATTGAGACCATATAAGTTTGATTGTAATAGTAGCATAGACTTTAGATATACTATAGACCGCTAGTACCGCTAGTTTTCCTTCGTGCCAAGCGAGAGCACTTTTTGTCTGTATTTAGTACATTCGTTTACTGATTTAAAGTTATTTTTCGCGCAACGACAGACTTATATGCGAAAATATAGATGGTTTCAACATTGTTAGGATAATATTAGGGTTTTAGATAGTTTTATTAAAACGGCGCGCTCCGTCTTGATACAAAATTTACGATAAAACTAGTTCATACTAGTGCTCACGGTTCATATACTGATAGGCTCACTCTTTAGTTTCTTATCTATACTCTAAGTATAGTAGTTATTGAAAGTTGACGTTTATGGTAAGTGACATAAAATGAAAAGCCCTCAATTTAATAATATTGTATTGCTACTTATAGGGCCTTATCTGTGAAATCAGAAATATTGACATTTGTTATCCATATAAAGACCCTTCCAACATACCTGGAAAAAGAAATCTTATAAAATTCTCGTGTCACAATGTTAGTTACCATACTCCTCCGAAACGATTTGACCGATTTTTATGAAATTTTATACGCATATTCAGTAGGTCTGAGAATCGGCTACTATCTATTTTTCATACCCTAAGTGGTAGTAGGTAGGTAGTAGGCAGGTAGGTAGGTGGTAGGCAGGTGCTAGGTAGAAAAAACTGCATTGCAACGCATGCCGGGTACAGCTAGTTTCTATATAGATAAAGATTTATCCATAACTTGTGATATACCTAGGCAACAACATTCCTTAAAACATCGATTACATATCGAAAATTCATTACCATTTTGACCCGAAAACCTATGATCTCGATAGTCCGCGACTAATGAGTCAGATGTTACAAACCCACCTTTGAAAACTTTATATCAGTAAATACGCAGGTATTTTGTCGCTGTCACAAATATTCGAGGTAGCGGACTTTAAGTTGTAGTTTCACGTGAGCTGGGTATCCCGCGATCCTAATCTCGACGCTTGAATAGGGACAAGCTGAAAGGGAAAAATTATGGGATCAATTTCCCTGAAAGTTAAATGAACAAATTACGTTTTACACGTAACAGGCGTGCTATAGAATAAGGTTTTATGTAGGGATGGCGGAATGTTTATGATGTTCATTGTTTTGATGTTACTAAACCATGAAATACATATCACGACGCTTATCCCGAAAGGGTAGACAGATATCATGGGTACGTTATGTTTTGTTTGTAAATGTTTGTATTAAAGTTACACATACAAAATGTAATATTATATACTTTTATAGTTCTATGACGTTTTAGAAGACTGGGAAGGCTGGTCGGACGACAATATCTTTTTTCACAATAGAACTGACATGACTTGAAAACTTTAAGAAATTGGTGTTGTTTTTGTTAATGAAAAATTTAAAGTGGATAAATTTAGATCTCCAATTATAATGCCTAAATATAGCGTCGCAGAAAAAAAAACCAATTAAATCCGCTACAAAAACCATACTCAGCTGTATTTATAAAAAAATAAGTATCTTTTTCAAGACAAAGCAATGTTGCTGACATTGTTTAAAAATTGACTGGCTGTAATCATTGAATCGGAAATATCTTTAGGGTGCGTAGAAACAACGTAACGACATCTTTAACGAGGGTGTTGAGAGACAAAAAAAATATTTTCCGCCGATTGGATGGGTGTCGTTATAAAATGTCTGCTTCAGTGAGTGTGTCGCTGCGTAACGATACTTTTGTTTTTGCGAGATTTGACTATTTTGGCGTTTGTGTGATTCTGGAATAAGATAATTTTGACACTTTTTCAATCACGAAAGTTTCAAAGTACCTTGCTAATTGCTACGGGCACAACAAGGCAAAGGCGTTTTCTTTAACAGAAATATATTAGGTCAATTAAACGCTCTCATAATAATCCAAATTCATATGTAAAAATATACTTTTTTTTGTCATTTTTTTTTACTAGCCATTTCTGTCCCTTTGCAGGGCAAAGGCCTCTCTATCCTCCTTCCATTTCTCTCTGGTTAGGGCCGTGGTTATCAACTCGTAATCATAGAAGTTTTGTTATTTATTGATTGACAAGCGTCACACAATTAACTAAACTATCGCTACAAATAGGGATGTATCTCACATACACAAAACACACATCACTTAAATCAAGGCACATACAGGGGGAACAACATTATATTAAGTTAAATAATAATTAAAACCCTCACGCTATTTAATATACGTGTTTACGGCAGTGTGACGTGTTGGGTGCGGCGTACGAACATGTTTAATTGAAAATTGTCACGCGACATTGCCGACTGTTATTTATAACAACTTGTCGGGGTGTGGGGCAGAAGGCTAACCGTTTAGGATTTAAAATATTTGGTCAAAAGACTTGTCAATCAACCCGGTTTGTTTTGTATATTGTATTATATTTAACTAACATATATTATTTAAATATTTCTTGTACAGCTACGTGTGTATATGAATAAGTATGAGTGGTCACTACAGTTATATACAGGGTGTTAAGAAACACCTGTCCGATCCGTTAAGGTGTTGTCAGGTATCGATATCTGATTACAAAAATGTGGAAAAAAAAATGGAAAAAAAGAAAAAAAAATTATACCCTAAATTTTTTTTTTTTTTTCTAAAAGTCGAGAGAGTGTTTCGGCGGCGTTGTTGAAATTAATTTATAAATGAAAAAGTTTAAATTTCTTAGTAAGCACACATACAAAAATTAAATAAATTACATTACATACATCCACCTACTTAACTATAGTTCTGTTTAACACTTGTACAGTGACGTTCATTTGACGCATGTGGGTCGGAACTATCACGTGTAACGTTTTCATTCGCGCTAATGTCACTTTCACTTTATGACTGCTCTCGGATACTTATTTATCATCTTGAGGGTCGAATGGCGAATCCTTTGGTGCGAGTGTCATCATTTTTATATCTCAGAGTTAAGCGGGGTACTTAAGTCGTCTAGTAAATGCGGTGAAGCTTTTTGTTGGCAGTTATTTGAATATCGTTAGTAGGTTTTTCTTTATTAAATTTTGCTATTTTGAGTAAACTATATAAGGTCAATAATGGTTTCTGTATTGAAACAATGTTACTTCGAAACTTTTTTAAAATACCTTTATACATGATAAGCACCATACTTATAAGTGTTTGATTTGTAGCTTTGTTTGTTATCTACAAACAGTCCGTCTTGTTTACGACGACAGGAAAACCGCTTACTTTTAAAATTTGCTTACTTCTATTACAAAAGCCTATATTACACATACCCATAGATTCATCGGTACGTGCGTAAGTTATCTCTAACACTTCCAACAAGAGACTTGTCATCATACTCAGTTTAACCGGTGACCTATAAATAAAACGACTAGCTCATTCAAGATTAGACTACGCTAACCAAGTGGCCTATTCACTCCTAGGACACACTAAGCTTTACCTATCATCAGTATTTATCGTAATGCGAAATCTTTTATCGAAAATCTGTAAAGTACTGTTGAAGGGAGAACGTGCTTAAGCACCTATGTATAATGCTTTGACTTTTCCCTTTTTATATTAACAAATCGTACGTAATAATGAACATAAAATCTAAAATTGCTCTCGAAAACCGTTTTAATTACACATATTCGATTGGATCGAAAAGCATTATTAGTTAAAGAAAGGCCTCCTGATGTAAGGATTGCTACAATACATTCATTATTGTGATATTCCAAAAACATATTTTCGTAGTACCATTTTTGGACGGCACATTTTTAGTATAAACAAAATATTCCCTATTTTCTTATCCCGTTCAAAACTGATGTTAAACATTCTCGCTTATAAAGCAGTTTGGACCTTAAACGGGTACATGCGATCATCCAATCATGGGCTGAGCCATCTTATTTGACGGAGATAAAGGCCTGTATACATAGATCGATATTCTTCGAGACGGACAATATTCCGCCCTATGAGCTCTCATCTTTATTCTATGTTGGAACCACCTTGAGTTATTTTCACACTATCCGACACGATGTCAGGAGTAAATGTATGAAACATGTTCCTGTCTTTCACATTATCGGATATATCGGATATCGGATTCGTAATTATCATACATGAATTTGCCCCAAATGTATGAAACTTGTACCTGTCTATCACACTTTCCAGTCCGATATCGGATACGTAATTTTCATATCTGCCCCCGATATCGTGTCGAATAATGTGAAAACAGTCTCATTCTTCCTTCATTTCACGAATTATTTATACAATGCTGATCCCCCTAGGCTGCAATTGATGAATGACTTTCATTTTATCGGTGACTACCTTTTCATGGGTGAATTGAGTAGGTAATCGATTAGAGTTATAATAGAGAAATAACCCCTTTTATAGATGACGTTTTAATTGGTCTGGTTCTTACTACAATGAAGGTTTTAGTGATTACTGAAGAATTAATAGTCTTTGTATGTATTTTGGGTATTTGAAATATTAGGTTTATCATTGAAGTCAAGTAAAGTAAAGTTAGAGCTCTGTGCAAATAATTAAAACTTAGTTAAAAGCTTCCAATAAAAAACTAGTGATTATAGGGTTTGGTCCATTGAAAGTTAAATTTGAGGAGTGTAATGATTTTGAAAGTGTAATTAGTTGTTAAAATACAAGTACAAAAAACATTACATAACAAACCTGATAACCTGGTTCGAGGTGGCGCGAGACAAGGACCAATGGAAGGACTTGGGGGAGGCCTTTGCCCAGCAGTGGGACAGTATAGGCTACTAAAAAAAAAAAAAAACAAACCTGAAGCAAGTACCTACCAACTGAAAACCATACCTGTAATTTTCACTTACTTTCACGAACAAAAATATCAATTTCACAAAAGAAAAGGAAGCCCTCAAATGTATAATATTTATTAAACAAAGGAACGCCTACATTCAAATTCTGTTACCTTTACAATGACTGTTTATTCGTTTCAATAAGACTAAGATCACAAGGCCAATAGCTACCAATTTCACACAGGAAGCGGGTGTTCGCATAGAAATGTAATGAAATTTTCTAAGGAAAGTCTGCAGGTTACATATATGAATATTGAGTACTGTATCTTCAATGAATTACTTTTACAAATTGAACTCTTAATTTATTTTTCTGTTTTGTTTGAACTTTTGTGTCTGCCGTTTGTGTTATAAATAACAGACCTATTCTTGTTCAAGACTGTGTCGTAGTATGTTTTGCTTATTACATTATTATTTGAAAATATCTTTTTTATTTATGAACCTTTTTACATATATATATATTGCCTGGCTGAAAATTAGTAGTAAGTCCTATGTCTATTTACGTCCTTACATTAAAATAAATTAATTAATTTTCAAAACAAGTCTGTTGGTTTGTATTTCATAACGAAAATAAATTAATGGTTCGCCATTTACCTAAATGTTAGTCGTAGCAAATAATTACTAGGTCAGTTTATAATTACCTAAATAGTTGCGTAATTTTTTTTTACTTACTGAATAATAATATAATGTTGAGTATGGGCTGGTTTTTCCAATGCCAGTTAATTTTATCCGAGGAATAATACAGATTTTTTGCCAGTTCTTCAATACTCACAAATACTGTCAGATGTGAATTTTATCTCTCGAATAAAAGTTATATGTCGACTGAAAAATCGGCCGTATTTCATTTATACTCTTGTTCCATAACATACAAAAAAAAACAAAAGGAAAGCCCAGGTACTTGTAAATAAACGTACTAGTATATAATATTAAGATATTTGTATATAGAAAGGTCATTTAAATCCTAAGTCTTAAGCTAGGCAGCATCAAACACGGGTCCATATGGGACACCCGACTTGGTTAGACCTATTCAAGTAGATAGTTACTAGGTTACGTCAGGATCACTGCGCGGCAGGCTGTCGGTCGGAAAGCTAGCCAATTAATACAAGTGTAAGTCAGACTTGTGTGGCCATCGGAATATGTTTATATAGTATGTTTATGTTATATGTAAACATAGGGAAATGGAAAATAATCCAGGGTTTGTTTGTAACTTTTTTTGATTTGGTTTGAATTTCATATCCAGAAAACTCGTTTTGGCAGGTATTTAGGTAATTTTCTAATGATCTAATGTTATGTCTAAAGAAATCAAATATGAAACCTTTTCCTTTTATTTACTACAATTGAAAAAACTGTAAAGCAGTGATGAAATTGATGAAAATAACACTATTGAAAGAACGATAATATTTTTTTGGGAAAAACCAACAATAAATATTAAGACGCATAGACTAACTCAGACAGCTTTCTTCTCAGACGTGTAGTAGATCAGCTCCATTGTGTTTTACGACCGAACCCGTCTATGACTTAAGAAAATAACAGCAAATATCTATTCCCCTTAATCGTAAATCATAGAAACGGATAAAACTCCTCTTTCTTCGTTTATTCCGTTTATTTTCACGTTTTTGCGTTGTAAGGAATGGTTTATTTATACAAGTATTCATACTGAAGCTTTATTTCACCGCAAGAGAAATCCTGGATATGATGTGTGTAAGGCATGAGTTATTCTGAATATTTCCACAGGATCTAAGAACCGACATGTCAAGATATCTCGAAAATAATAAACACGTCTCGCGATGTAGTCACATAAAATTACTGGGCGAAGTGAAGTGAAAACGAGTTCTTTT
This sequence comes from Autographa pulchrina, assembly GCA_905475315.1. Lineage (NCBI taxonomy): Eukaryota > Metazoa > Arthropoda > Insecta > Lepidoptera > Noctuidae > Autographa > Autographa pulchrina. The sequence goes on along the minus strand of FR997771.1, from coordinate 9,820,807 downwards.
TTCTCGCACAATAAGGTAGGGGAGAAATATAAAGTCAGTTTTAGAAACACTTATTAAAAGTATATTATATTATAGTTTTTAAGTCCTTTTTATTAAAGTCAAAACTTTAGAAATGAACTTTGAAATCTTTGCATGTTATCTGTTAGACTTCTTTTTAATTTGAGATTTATGGTCACTGTCTCCATCACACTGTTACTGATAAATTTCATTACAATACTAATATTCTATCTAAAATAAATCATATCTATTGGTTTCTTAGGTTTACGCGAATGATAGACATTGAAATTAAACTACTTTTTTACGGATTTTGTCGCGGTTTATTTTGACTTTAGGTCCCGATGTTTCGACACCTTTGCAGGTATCATGGTCACGCAAATTCCAAATTCCTACCTAGGATGTTTTGCGAGGCTATTGAGATTAAAAAACACCCTAATTTCAATAGAGAAGATGGCTGGAAGATATCACCTACTTGGGACCCAATAATACATAAACTCAAGCCCGAACCCAAGAGCAGCGCTGCAAGACATCAAGACACAGTGAGCTCATATTGCGTAGGTCGGAACTCAAATAATTAATTAAAATATGAAGGTAGAACGAGCAACATCTACTGTCAAGACGAACGCCATCTCAGTCCGCCCGTGACCATGATACCTGCAAAGATGTCGAAACGTCGGGACCTAAAATCAAAATAAACCGCGACAAAATGCTTAAAAAAGTAGTTTCTTTTCAATAAATAATATCACAACGTGATTTATATTCAGTATTTGTTCCCTACAATGTCACTCCAATTGAAGAAAATGAATTCCACGTAGGCTTTCGATACGTACCCAGATGTTATACCTACTTGCTTGTAATGATTATAGCAACCATTTGCCCAAGAAAGCCAAGTGGGCTCATGTTAATTGGATTGCTTTCATTGATTGTTTGTGACTGTTATGTACAAACATAGCCCTTACTAACCCTTTCATGGAATAGATTTAGAATCGCCTATTATTTAGCTCGTTTGATTTTATATAACTAGTTTAGTTGTTGAGTATATTTGGGAGCGGAATAATGAAAGGATTAAATTAAGTTCCAAAAGTGGAAAGGTTCTATTTAATCGAAGCTTAAGCGAAATGTTTGTGCGGCAAATCTCAGAGAAGTTATTTATAATGCAATTAAAACTAATGTTACGATATTTATACAGAACTGTAATGTCCAGGATTGTGAACGTACTGAGCATAAAAATAACTGAAATGTTAATGATATACTTAATTCTAATTGTACTAATACGGTCATCGAACCTAAACCATTTAACCTTCCATACTAGTAAGGTAATACCCGACAAAATGTTAATACTCTCTCCACTATATTTAGGTAAACTGTTATGCCGTAGATACGAATCGCAAAATCGCTGGGCAGGCTGAAATTGTAATTAGCTTTCTGCCTTTATGCTATTTCAGGGTTCATCGGCTTGGCTATCTATTTTATGCTTTGACTGCAAATGTAATCGACATTTGACAAACTCCCATACTCCGTATACACACAGAAACGCCATTTGGCCGATCGGCATCAAAGGTGACATAGAAATGATTACATAGCCGGGTGGGATTTGACGGGCCTGTTGGTCTAGTGGTTAGTGACCCTGACTGCTATACCGGAGGTCGTGGGTTCGATTCCCACCTAGGACAAATGTTTGTGTGATGAACACGATCATTTGTTCTGGTTGTCTGGGTGTAATTTATCTATAATATGTATGTATTTAGAAATATATAAGTATGTTTATCAGTTATGGTTACCATAACACAAGCTCTGCTAAGCTTGGGATCAGATAACCGTGTGTGAGTTGTCCCGGAATATTATTATAATATATTATTATAGCTGTTTGAACTATAACATGGATTTACCGTCGGTAAATAATGTCAAGCAATGTAAACAGCCGGCGCCGATAGACTCAACATATGAATGAATACTAATTTCCTAACACTGTTTGAACGCAAATTCATATACTCCACCAATATTCCCTCATGTGATAAAAAGATCAAGTTTTTCCATCAAAAAGGTACAAAATGTAAATGGAATATTGTGGAGCTCGACCTCTGACGCGCGGCTCGACGCCTCCACCATAAACAGTCATCAGACGGCGGCGTTCCCAAGCATCGGACAAATTCCTTTGATCTTGTTTAGGGTAAATCTTTTCGATTTATATGTTAATTTATAAATTTGAATCTGCGGCACCGCATCTCCGGGTGTTACTGGTTAATCCGCGCTCTTGTCTGCCGACACTTATTTCGTTTCATCTTTTTCATTCGTCTGTAATTGATTCTTTTATTTTATTGCAACTTGCTTCGTATTCTGGTTGATTGATGAATTACGGAGTAATATGATATAGTCCGAGGTATGCAAAACGAGTGCTTCTTACCGGAAGTGAGTGGAATTTCTTTGCACAGCACAAATTTTACGACGACTCGTAATTTCCTTTGATCCCTCATCTATATTCAATGATCCGAGGACCGTAACGCTTCGTAAGCGAATTCATTATATCCGTGTGCTCTTTATATATAACGCGGGCACCTTCGAGAATAATTTATTTGAAAACGAAAAGAGTTCACACACTCACAAATATTGGAGACGGCATCGAAATCACAAAATGTTTGAGATCAGAACTGAATACTGAATGAAAATCAACATGACGTTATAACTACGAAATAACCTTATATATTGTCGTGCCAACGAAATTTTTCTTTCTTAAAAATACAGTAGGTTTGTGGTACACTTCCGTTAAAAAATACAGGTTTCAAAACTAATACTTAAATATAAATCACTTACTGGCTCAATCCTAGAGCAGTAAAACCTCCTGACACAAAGATCTGTATATCAAGGAACGTGACATTACCCAATTTTTATGCTCACAAAAAAAACTTAACGTCGTTCGCTGAATCGTTTTTGTGAAAACAACGGGGGCAATAAAGGGTCTTATTGTTATCCTTTGAATTTATATCCAGATATTATCGCACTCATAAATTGCTACCACGTACAGCTTTCTCCAAATCGGATGCTTGAAAAAGTGACCGGGGATAACCCTACCACTTTATATACGAGTCGCCGATAAAAGCTAATGTGCCTTTTATACTGTTCTAAAAAACGTACCGTCTTACAGTAATATTCCGGTATAACGAGCAACATGTTTAAATTAGAGCGAAACGATTAAAACTGAGCGTAAATAAAAAACCTTTAATTCGCAATCCGGCGCGCAGCATCTGTTTTCTAATTGAGACATTAAGCGTGGGATCGCTTCAACGGGTCTTTAATAACGCGCATATATTAGTGATGGCAGTCGAAATGCGAAATGTACAGCGTTTCGGGTTCGGCGCCCGGCCGGCTAAATGATGTCCGTTTACTCGCAATCGTCGGGCAAAACTCTCGGATAATTGACACGACGACTGTTGAAATATATTCCCCCTGTTTTCGTGTGCGGTCCTAAACATATTTCGTGGAGCAACGAACTTGGGACGTCTCGATACGTTGCCCTTAATATGTTTTGCTGAATAACTAAGTTCGCAAGTGTCTTGTGAGCGCTTTGTGTTTTTCTCGTAATTGTGCCAGTCGATTTGGTGCGATGTTGGCAATATTTTTGAGATATTGTCTGTTTTGTCGAATATTGTGATATTTGCGTAAGGGATAAGGTTGTTATACATAGTGAGTTTTATAAAAAAGTATTTGATAATATATTTACCCCGCTTTAAAAATGGAGGGTTCCTCTTTTATTTTTTTGATGCCGAATTACTCTTAAATTATTTAATTGTATTTTTATGTACCTCTTTTGTTTTTCTGCTCTTACGATTTGGTATTCAACCTACATAGTATAAGAGCTTTGATAACATAATGTGGCAATAGGTAAAAGTGTATAAAAATGAAATCCACTTAAACGTTATAACAATATGACAATGCAATTACGAGTATTTCCTTCACATCTGCACAATAACATTGGAAACAACGACTAAGTACATGTCTTTGTTATCGCTCGGAATCTACGGCCCGGCAATGTATTGCAATAACCGCAAAGCCTGTCTTTTGCATTCTACCGTTAAATGAAATTGCCTGTTCTGTAAACTAAATGTAAACTTTCCCGCAACCCTGCTTAGGAAGTACTGTTTTACTAAATTATTTCCTTTGTAATAAACTAACTAGGTGTCGCCTCTAGCTTCTAGTAAAAATGTTTCACACTTTTTTCTTTATTTATTACACTGGTTTTCCATAGAGAATGTTAGTAATATGAAAATGAGTCTTTTAGAAGTTGGACTTTTTTGCAAGTGTTGTTTTGTATTTATTTATTTTGACGTACTTAATAATTCAATTAACGAAAGTACAAATACTAGTACACTGCAATATAATTATTTACCTAACGCATATTATATTTCCTTTCCATAAACTAACGTAGTATAAGTTGTACTAAAATGCATGATTACTTTTATGCATTTGCTAGTAATTTACAAACTCCTGTAAATGAATAAATATAATTCGCACTGTTTTCAGTAGTCAGGATCATCTTTAAATCTTAATTTTTCATTCATATTTATAAAGATAAGAAACAATTGACGAACTTTTTATAAACGCAACATGAACTACTGTAACTGTCCCACATTAATGTATGGAAATAATATCGAAAAAACCCACAGATTTCACTTTGATAAAGCGAATATCAGTTTCACGAATGTGTACCTTTTTGCTGCGAACTAGATCGTTTTAATGTTTTTGTTGAACGCTCCTGCAGTAGCGCGAAAGTGATTTATCATAAGGCAACATGCTGCGGTTGAGACGAAAAATAAAAGTAATTCCTTTTGTATTTGCCGAGTAGGGCGGTCGCCTTGAGACATATTTGTCAAACGCGTAAATAATGGTTCCTTCTTTGATGTGAGTTACCTATATTCATGTTATCTTATCTTCATGTTTTCGTATCCTTGACAAAGGACGGAAATATATCACAATTCGTCCTTTGTAATTAATACGAAAAGGTCAAGTTACAATTTATTTATGCTGTAAAATTTTTGTATAGGTATCTCATAAACACACAATGGTTATATAAAAATGTAGCTTAGTGATGCGAATGGCAACGCAGCGCGGCGTCAAGTCATAAACGTCCATTATCTAGCGGAGGAGTGCTTCCCTCGACACTCTCTCCAAAACATATGTCTAGTGCGAAAACTGAACAAAGCAACCCGTTTTCTTCACTTTAAAAAAATAATCACGAACCGTTTATCTCTCACTTGTTTGTATCGCCATATCGACACCGATGCCGCACTAAATGGTTACAATACTAAGTAGCTGTTACTTTTACGTTCCTAAAATATTATTTTGAGCGCAATAAAATTCTTTCTTTATATCTTCGGTGTCCATGAAAAAGACATAACAGTGTGCGTTGAATTTATTGTAGCAGACGAGGACCCAGATGGCTTTCCTCATAAAATACTACGAGTGGTTCTGTTGGTAGCAACGTTATACTAAAGATAATCACAATTTACGGGAGCCCTTTGGCCAAATTTGGAAATACTTTTCCTTTGCCGTTACGTGTGAGCAATTACAACACCTTTAATGATGTAGTGCCGGGTGTGAGTTCAACTTACGTTAATGTTGTGCCGAAGGATTTTTATTGCCACTTACGGTTTCGTATTTTAGTGCTCCGGTTTTATGTTTCTGTAATTGTTATTCAAGTTGTTAGTGAACGATCGTTACAGAGCTGACGAAATAGTAATGGCCTATATACGTTGATCTTCAGATTTTGTAAGATTTATTTTACGCAGTTTCTTATATGATAGCTTGCGTAACGGTGTAATAAATTCTCCTATATGGCACTTAACGTTTTTCTAGATTGCATTTTTTTACCGAGAAGGTAAACCCAATGGAGTCGGTGGAATTTCAGCAATCTTGATTTTCTATTAGACTACCGATAAGCGAAGTATAATATCGTATATTATGATGGTATAGCTTCCATATTTTGCAAAGGATGATCAAAAAAGCCCCATGCCTTTTTTCCCTTTTTTTCATCGATTTCACGATGCAGGATCAACTAAGTATTTATTAAATCCATGTGACATAATGATTCCTATCTAAATCTGTATTATCACGTATGTTGTATTGTGCCTTACTAGTTTTACACACTGCACTATGCATAAAATGTAAATGTATGATACTTTTATGATTGCAGCTTGTTTTCTGACATGGAGAGCGCATGAATGCAAATATGTGTGACTGACAAAAACTGCTCGCAACTGAAACTGTATGAATTAAAAAACATTTCTTATTTTTATTTAACCACCAAATACACAAATAAAATTCCTTGTGACGATAAATGAGAACAAAATACATTGAGCGATTTCTATGCTATGTCGCTACAAAACGAGAGATTGATTAATTTATATTAGTGCCAGTCATAATTTCACACGAGTCAACCGAAAGGTCGATGACAAACAAATCGCCATCAATCTTAAATTATTATTTCTTTGAAACTTTGGCTCATTTACTCTGTAACTTACAAATTTATCTTTTGCAGTAAAATGGATATGAACTTCGAATTTCAACTGTTAAATTTACGTTCGTCTTAAAAACATCCAGTGTGCAAAATTACCGATATTAAAACATCAAACGTCTAGACAGTATTTTAGTAGAAATATCCTTTTAAAGCTTACCCATTACATATATTCCTCAAGATATACGGTGCCATATGTTTAAAACAGTAAAATAAACCATCTCAAAGTACTGGTACTAAGTTAAAATGGAATTTCTTATTTGATAAGACATGGAACGTGTATATTGCTTTTATACTAGGATGATCTCAGTAAGGTAAAACAACGAAACCATTTTTAATATCAACGCTGCGAAGGAAATTAAATTTTCTTTTTTTAGTGTAATGGAAAACTACTGGCGTCTTGAGTCTGAATTGCAGTCGCAGATAACACGGAGCGAATATACTTTGCTAACTATATAGAATAAGCATAATAAAAATGGAAGGGTGGAATGTGTTCTTTTTGCTTACATAGACTAGACGACGGCTCTTTGTCTTTGCTTCAAAATGAATATTTGTTTTGATTTTTTTACTCAAATAGCGCTTGTTAAATACTACAATCTCTTTTTGTTTTTAACCTATCTGTAGGTTGTACTTTGATCTCGTACCTACTACACATGTGATAGAAAAATATCTAATGTAAAGAACTAAAGTTACTTACCTTAGAAGAATAACAAGGCGCGTGAAACAGCGGGGCGCAGCTAGTTAAGTTACTCGACAGTTAAAATTATAATGGCTACATAAAAACCCAGATTTTACTATAACCCTTTGTAATTAATTCAATAACCACGACCCATATCTCCAATGCGAATAATTAATACTTAAAACCACATTGTTACTGTAATCGTAAATGAATGCTAGGAGAGCAAAATATCCAATGTCGCTGTACATTTATTTTGTTGATCGGATTAACTGAACCAATTATATCCAGTGCAAAATGAAAGGTGTTTCTTGGTATTTCGACCAGTGTATGTACCATGAAACCGTAAAGCAGTACTGTTGCCTTTGTGAAAGCGACTCAGCGCAGTGCACAGACAAAAATTCGTGTGAAGCCCACTGGAACCAAAAAGCCCACATTTAAAAAAAAATCTATATACGCATAGCCCTGGAATCACGTAAATTTCATCAAACGTCACAACATAAAAAGTATGTAAATTTTTTACTACCAGTATATTGAATTAAAAAAATATAAGTACCTAGTCTTTTAAACTATCACAGTTGTCCCTTTCATTTCAGTAGGTTCCTTCTCGAGTTGTCGTTCCGTATGAGCCCTGTAGTATTTCACATTACCCAAAACATGTTGAACCTATTATTTCATAATTATTTTAGAATGAAAACACACAAGCCCATACCATCAATAGGTTTAAACAAACCATGTTAATTTATACCCATGTAATACTGTCGCGCTAATGTCCATGTGAAATTGGATTATCTAATTGCTATTCAAAGAACAAAAGGTGGTTTAAACAAAAGATGTCGAGGGAAACATATTGTGGTTTTAGATCACTGTGTAGTGTTTTGTTTTTGTTCGGTGCTCGTACGTGAACTAGCCAGTTTTTGTGGACACCAAGAGGGATTGTTAGGCAAGATTTGTGTGTACAAAAACCTCTTTTTTTGCTTATTATCCTCATTGCCTTCATGGAGTGGAAGTTGGTAGCTGTGAAGTACGTGTGGAACGCATTGTACGTGTTTACTGTTTATTTACAACGGTTATGTGGGTGGTTAAGTTATGGCTATAGCGTGCTGTTGCTTGTTACGTCATCGGCTTAGTCTGTGACCAATTGTGATATTTTTTGACATGGCTGTATACTGGTGTTTTGTATTATTTATCTAACTGTTTATTTATAGAATATTGGTTTTAAAATTTGACTATTTAATGTTTATATAATTGTTGCGGCTATTGAAGTAAATACATCAGGAAAACCATGTTTCAATCCACATTAAAAAGTTTTATTTTGCATTCGAGACCTAGCCAGACAGAGTTGCAGGAATGAAGTTTAAATACGTGAAAAGTCGTATTCACACAACTGGGTAGAACTAAGACTGAATGGCCCTTGGTGTTGAAAAGTGGACGGTGAGTTGGAACGGTGTGAGAATCGAAGAACACCGAATGTCAGAACAAAATAAAATGTTCAGAATGAATGTAAACCTACCGAACTTAGTGGTTGACGAGAGGTTTATGACTACGTAGAAAACGTTTGAATACATAAGCTTTTTAGTTTGTTGGCCAAGGCAGGCTATAACTAAATAGATGGACAGAACATGAAAAGAAAAGTTTCCTTCACAACAAAACACAAAGCAAACTATTCTTAACAAATTCCACAGAAAATAACTCATACAAAAAGGGATAGCCTTATGCGAAACTGGCAAATCAACTCTGCTGTCTTAATAATAAGTTGGTACATCATAAAAATGTTAATGCCAAACATTCTTTTAACATCAACGAGAAACAAAGCGTAGTACAAGTCGGCACATAAAATGACGAGCGGCGCGACGCAGGCCCACGTTCAATACCCTCTCAAGAAGTATTACTCGTATTATGAGGGGTCACAAAGTGAGGACGGCGATATTGGCAGCCCTTACCGAGCATCGTAAGAAGGTGAGGAAACTTCACATAAAACCTAAGGAGGCAGGTGCATTCCATTTCCAGGGTACCGAAATGTTCGCGTATTTCACGCTCGGCGCGTCATTACCGCTCCTTACAACGAATACGCTCGCACGGTGTGTTACAACAAAAAGGGTAAGTATAATAATAAAAATCTTACGGCGTCTGGAGAGCCAAATAAAGTACGAGTCCGTGTTTTGCCTGTGTAAGCGCTATTGTCTGTCGAGGCAGTCGTATGTTTTTGACTGATTGTCGTTTATACTGCTTACTTTGACTATAAAGCTTGCGTTCTTTTAATGTCTGTCTAAGACTTCAGCTTCTTTAGATAAAATACAATCAACAAAAAATGCGAGACTTTGTTCGTACGATGCGATGCTTCAAACTTTATATTTGTCGTAGTACATACCTACGTCGTAGCACTAGCGTAGCAGTTCGCATCGCTACGTTACCGAATTGCATTGAATCAAAATTTTTCACTTTTTAAATTCGCTTTCCTTTTCGAGTTGCAAAATCAGCATTTGTCAAAGCTCTTTTGTGGTACAAACTGATCATAGTAGATGGGGCTCTTTTCTGCAATCACTCTCATCAACTTGATTAGATAATCCTACCGACATAATTTAATGACGAACAGATTTGCACCTGCACAAAGCCGCTCAGATTGAGCTACAAAGTGCTGTTTTCCGATTTTACAAGTCATTTGACATTAAAGTTTCTGTATTTTCAGATATTCATTGTGAAGTGAAACTTTTTCAAATAAAGGTACTTTCTTTAAAATGGTACCATAAATCAGCTAATATGGAATTGCCTACATTGACGTATCATTTAGGTAAGCTTGTGTAAACAAGCGTTCTCGTCACAAAAACAACTTTATTATGTTACTCGTATTTCAATTATTAATTGCAGGTTTATTTTTTTTGACACCTAGAAAATTAAAAACATAATAAATCCTGTTTTATTTCATCATCGTATCAGATTTATTTTGGATACAAATGTTTAAGTAAACCAAGTTCTATTTTTAACAGAAAGCCTTGTCGCCACCCTAAGTAATATTATAAATTGATGTTTTTATCAATTGCCACTGTTTCTTGGAATCGTCCATTTTGTTTTAAGCAGGAATAACAAAATTCTATTTCGTTATTTTCAGATTCTTAGTAATGCTTAAGCATAGTGAAAAGAAAATAAATTGAAAAGAAAATGAGTGTTTCGTTTACAGAAATTATTATGGAGAGAAGTTTTTTTTCATTACATATTACTTGCTGACATGAAAAATGTCGTTATAAAGATACTTCTTACATTTCATTACATTTTTTATTATTTATTTCAAGTCTGAGCTGTCCCACTGCAGAGCAAAGGCCTCTCATTTCTTATTATATAATTCTCAGAAAATATATTATTAAACTCCTCATACGAACTAAAATCAAGTGACAAGATACTGATACGTAAGCGAAAATTTATTTTTGAACTAACTACTAACAAGTGAACACGGACTAAAATCGAATGACAAATTATAATATACGTATCCGAATCATACGTAAAACTATACACTGAATATTTGTTACTGTCCTCAAATATGGATTCAGCGTTAAATGTGAAGCAGAAATGGAAAAATAGCAAACACTAGAGTATGAACAACGCTTTGTGAGAGGATTCGAAAGTGGATCATAAATATTGAACAGAAAGTTTTCAACGCGGTTCAAAATCTATCATGTTTCGAACGATACCCAAATGATGGTTCCAAGCTTAGTATTGTATTTCGTTGTTGTTGTTTTGTATTTATATCACTTACGTAAAAGTGTAGGTAATTGCATGTGTACACAACTTAACACTTGTTTAAGTTGAGATTCATACATTATTATATAGTTTTAAATGTTAATTAATGTTTTAAACGTGCATGTTTAGGTGTTAGCTTGGTCAACATTTAAGACCTGTGACGTATAAATGAAATTCACGTTTATTGCGTAAATTTGCCTATGGGAAACTATGTCAATTTTGAACGTCACCATGTGAAACGTTATTTATTTTGTTTAATACCCCTCACACACCCCTACAGCAAACAGCAATACCCCTCCCCACCCCGTTGGTTAAATATGCATAATGACTAAAATCTATTGAACAAGCCTTACAATTTGATAGAAGTGGTACTAATTTTTCAATCAAATATAAAATAATAAAGTACTCCTTATTATTTTATATTTGATTGAAAAATGAGTACCACTTCTATCAACGTTGTTCAATAGATTTTAGTCATTATTCATATTTAACCAACTTTTGGTACAGTATAGGCGTTCTATAAACTTTAAGTCATTGAAAGATTGGGAGGTCGATTTCCATTGTTCGAATGAAATATTGAATTAGTTTATTGTCTTTTATTCCCATTGTCTTCGCAATATTTTGAGTCGGAGTATTCCACACAATTATCTCGTCTTGATTCATAGTCTTATTATATTTTTCATTTTAAAACAGCGGAAAAGTGTTGAAAGCCACTCTCGACGGCAACTTGTGAAAAATGGCGTGAGACTGTATTATCGCGGATTATGAATCGCAATAGATAAGGCATTCAGCGTGCCCTCATTAAAAAAGGGAATCCGAGGAAAAAATAATACAAAAATACACTGAAAGCCAGTCTCATTTGTCAACTTCCTCGCGTTGCATGCAGCGCCTACATCACTCGAGGAGTGGCCGACTTTTTATTCATTCCAGTTATACTCACACACAACTTTAATAACTCACTAACAGAATGAAAATACAAGTCAAAAAAAATAAAATTTTCACCGGTGTTGGTTCGGTGCGATTTTACGCGGCCGAGATACGAAAAATGTAATTGGCTGAAGTGGTAGACGAGATAATAATTTTATAACGTTGTTTTGTAAATTTTCAAGTTACAAAATGTCGGAAGCGAGTCGTTTGAACGTTTTGAACACGAACGATGAATGTTTTTTGGTATTGTAACTACTTATGTTGTGACAGAATTAATTTTGAAGCGTTTTCTGTATTAATAGTGGAGATTAGGTTTTGCATGTATTTTTATTACAGATTTATCTTTTTTAAACTTGGCGAATAATGCCGTCGTATTAATTGAAGCTACAGAATAAAAGCCAAAATACTTATAAAGAAAATAAGTACAAAACTGTGGAAGTTTAGTTATAAGTCATTTTCTCAACGGATAACAGAAATAAGGCTGCAAAAGACTATAATATCATTTCAGAAGGTTTTTTACCTTTTTTAATTTAGTGTACAATTCATAGAATAGAAAAAAATACACCGAAAATTTAAGCATCAAATAAATCTACGTACTTATTATCTATACTTATGATAAATCTGTAAAAGTGAAAATTCTGTACATTGAAAATATCAAAAAAATAAATGGCGGGTGGTGTTACTAGACCGACACCGAACCCAAAAGTGTGAAAAAAAAAATTTTGTCTGTCTGTCTGTCTGTTTGTTCAGGTATCACGCAAAAACTACCGGTTCGATTACGATGAAACTTCGTAAAATTATTCTTTATTATCCTGGGCACCACATTGGGTAGTTTTTATCCCGGAAAAGTATAAACAATAAAAAAAAACAAACTTAATTTTGCGGTTAAAAACTCATTGATAAGTTTCGTCATCCGACATCCACGCGAACGAAGTCGCAGGCAACAGCTAGTATTATAATATTACAGTGCAGTCCATTAATCATGAAAATGGAAACTATAATTGACACTTGAATCAAGAGCTGTTGTTTCGAGTTACAGTTTTACTGGTATTGCATGGGATTCCGAAATCGTTTAACTGAAACAAAACTATCAGTATTTTATTTGATTAAATACTGGTTTTTCTGGTACCTACGTAATTAATTTGTTCTGGAGAACAATCAAAAACGTGTTTTCATTAATTTTCAGATTTAATGTAAAAAATAAAAAAAAATATAAAATGCGGACAACATCACATACATTGCTCTGAACCCAAAGTAAGTAGCTAAAGCACTTGTGTTATGGAATTCAGAAACAACGAAGGTACCACAAACACCCAGACCCGAGACAATGTAGGAAAGTTGATTTCTACATTGACCCGACCGGGGATCGAACCCGGGACCTCAGAGCTAGCGACACCTTGAAACCGGTGCGTACGCTACTCGACCACGGAGGTCGTCAAGTAATGTAGTAAGTTCATGAAAAATTATACAACAAAAACAATATACATATACATATTTCCCTAAAAAAAATTACGACGAACTCAGTTAATTGACCGACTTGCTGGCATAGGTACTTAATGTCAATAAATATTTTACATAACGTATCCTTAACTCAAACGTGAATGCATTTTATACTGTAGCCAATAATTAAAGATTTTAATAACAGTCCCGTTATGAGAGGAATGAAAAGCATTGATTCTTCCTCCGCTCCTGGGATTCCAGATTAATTATAAATGCAGGTTTCCTGCGAATGGTTTCCTTTACTCTTTTCTCTAGGCTTTAGCTTATCAATACATATTTCCAGATTGAAAAAGTAGTAAATAATATTTTTCTAGGTATATTTTAGATCAATGTATAAAACATTTACAAAGTATGTACAGTACATTCTTCACTTAACTAAGCAGATTATTGAACAATTCAATATCTAATAATTTACTCAAACACTCACTAGTCACAATTTACTGTCATAAATTTCGCTTTTACCGTAATTAATATTCATAAAGTTACAATAACTATCTAATCATAAAAATTGGGATCATTTTTTCCCTAAAGCAACACGAAGTGTTAGACACAAATATTTTTATCATCAAAACCATTTGAATTAATTTCACTAGATCGTCAATTTCATGACAATGAAGAGTCGTGCGGCACGCAACAATACGTTTTTAAAATTCAGTGTCATAATTGGTAAATACCTTAGAGAATAGATAAGATATTTAGAGTGCGCATATCATGGTATGAACCGTGAGCGCTAGTGTGAACTAGTTTCGTCGTAAAAATAGTATCAAAACAAAGCGTGCCGTTTAATAAAACTATCTTAAAACCTAATATTATCCTGATAATCTCGAAACCATCGATGTTGATGAACCAAATTCTGTAGTTGCACGAAAAATAACTTAAATCAGTAAATAAATGTACTACATACATCGAAAAAATACGAATACGATAGCGATATTCGTACTCTAGGTATAGTTTTACTTGTTTTAACTCTATGGTAGATACATTAATTAGTGGGCCATTGTTTTGGTCATTTAATTGCGATTACGTCACGTGCCTTCCCTCTTTAAAAATACACATTATCTTAATTACAGTTTGCCACGAAACATTAATTTGTTGGATGCGAAGTCTGACTTACGATTTATGTTAAAGAGGCTTTGAGGTATGGTTCACAGTTTGATTTTTTTTTTCCATGACCCAAAAAGTTGATTATACGTGGAATTTGGATAATTTATTTACGATGTAATTGTGACATTTTTGTTTGAGTATTATACATAAAAAAAATGTCGTGATGGCCTAGCGGTTCAATGAACGGATTTGTATGCACAAGGCTGCAGGTTCGAACCCAGGCAAGTACCAATGTGGCTTTTTCAAAGTTATATGTACTTTCTTAATTATTCTAAGACACTTCTGACAAACGGTGAAGGAAAACATCGTGAGGAAACCTGGATTCCAAAATTGGGATCTGAAATCGCCAATCCGCAGAGAGCAAGCGTGGTAATCAATGCTCGTGCCTTCTCTATATGGGAAGAGGCCTGTGCCCAGCAGTGGGACGCTTATAGGCTGGATTATTATTATTATTATTATATTATACATAATATTATTAGTATTTACGAATAAAAGTCGACAGTGATTGTTTTACTGAGAATACATTTACTATTTATTTGTGATACCGAAAAATCTTTCAAAAAGTAACGTCAATTTCATGCAAGAATAACGAAAAGGAAATCCAGTGGAGTGACACTTTTGAAGGCGTCGACGTTGATTTTAGAAAGAGCCTTTGTTTCTGCTAACCATACCGCCGCGTCCGCCCCTCGTTGATTTAAGTACACAATGGGAACCCTCTTACGTCCCGACAATACTCCGATAGCTTAGAAAACGCTCACAATAAAAATGAACAAGACAATACTTTTATTGAATAGAAATGAAGATATGATTTGCTCGTGACGTTTATTGTTCCCTGTTTCTCTTAATTTCGATATTCAATTCCCATTAGTATTGACTCTTTTGAAGTGCTTTCAATAAAAGCGTATAGAATTATTAAGGTACCGCTAAATGTATATAAATTTTACCTGTTGTTTGATTTTAATAAAGCATGCCTTTATGGCTTCTGTAAGTGTTGCCAGCCACCATCAATGTAATTTATGAGACGGTAAAGAAGAGTAATTCTGCTTATTAATTTTGCGCGGGCGCGTCCCGAGGTGCGGTTTCCCGGCTTACATGACTCGGGCTCTTTAATCACGTCTCCTTGCTCTATTTAGCGAAAGAGCATTATTTCACCGCTCGATTACTCAACGACCCACCGATTTAATCACGATATTAATCTATTGTTACTGTTCACAAAACATTTATTACAACCTAACCCTTTTGTTTCTATTTCATGTAAATAAAAATTCTATTTGTTAGAATTAAATCGATATCATCAGAATGTTACTGCTGAATTGCCCATCAAATAAACCCCTTATCGACTCATTTTCTTTCCCCTTTCGCCGGAGAAATGCGCGACTCAATAACGGTAGCGAGTTGGGTTTGGCCATTGTTTTCGTGTTACGTAACGCGTCAGTTTGCGTTAAGGTACTTTATTTAGGAAACGGACTTGAAGGGTTCGGTATGTGATAACAATAGTCTAAAGGGAGCGTATTGGAGTGCACGCGACCTCACCCTGTTTATGTTTTCAAACGTGATAGCCGGCAGGTAATTATAATATAATTCACGCAACCCCAAACGAAAGGTACTGGTAATACACAAAGTATTAAGTTTCATGTTAAAACATCGGGTAACATGTACGAATCGTTGATTTAATTGGGTAAGAAGAAGTCGTTTGTCATTTTGTTTAAGTCGTGTTTCGTTCATCGTATTTTTGATAACAGTGTGGTATAATGCGGTGACTATAACAAGGTATACGCAGTACGTAGTAAACATTTAATTAGTTGGATTTTGGTACATTTTAGTGAGAGTTAGAATCACGCGATATAATGGGGCCTTTTGTTTGGGCCGCGGTCGTTAGGAGCGCCCTCCTAGTTTAAGTGATAAATTACACGTAACAATTAAAAAGTTACGTGGGTCCGTGCTCAGCCGTTACAAATGTACTCTCGAAATGTTCAGAAGAGGTGGAAAGTTGTGTATGTTCATGTAAAAATAAAAATTATCTCGAAACGCCCTGTTGTTGTCAGATTATATTTTTTTGTAAAAGGCCATGTTTATTTACCAGTAAAATCAGACCTACTTTTTCAGTCGTTATGAAAACAATGTAAATCCTATTCAGATCAAATGACGACTAAAAATAATATACCAATATTTATCGAATGAACGGGGAAAAAAAAATCTAAACAGCGTTCAAATTAAACGCACACTATGTGCTATTTAAGCTTTAATATATTAGACTAGGAAAAAATATCAACATTCACGACCAGGCGCTATAAAAACTATTTGCTGCAAAACCTTTGAACATTAAAAATATTGTTTTACGACACGCAACGTTATCGCTCACCCTTGACGCACGAAATTACAATATAAATCAGTTTTTAAATGAAAGAAAAAACAGATTTAGTAGAGTTTCAGCCTTTAAAAGCAAAGCAAAACGTGACTCGTAGACATAACGCTACGGCGCTACAGCGCTACGGCTGCCGTAGAGCTGCTACGATAAATCGTATTTAATTTATATTGTTGTATTATCGCTATGTGTGCTGTTATTTGATTACCTCTATTTAGCTTTGACTTAGATTAAAGCGCTAAAGTAATAAGTATGATTAAATTGCGTGGTAAAGTTGTGTTTTATATTACAAGTTAAGGCCTAATTTACACTAATGGCGATTTATTTCGGTGAAACCATTTTGGGCCCAAAATAATGCTATAAAACATTGTACCAATTTCCATTTGAAACAAAAACTTAGTGAACGCGGACTAAAATAACGTTATTGTGAAGAGAGATTAAGTTGAGGTTTTTAAATTAAAAAAAGCCATTTTGAATGCAACGTCCATTTATTTACGAGATAGTGATGTTATCTGCAAAACGTTTATACACCGAACGAGAGAATGTTTACACATTTCTATTTAACTTCCACAACCTTATATACATCTTACACAACTGCCACATTAAAATGACAAAGTTTACACTTAAGGATGGTAACAGTTTAAGAGAATATAAAAAGTACGTCAGTGAATACCATTGTCATTTCAAATGAAAACCGTGGCTGGCATTTTGCCTATAGTTCGTAATATGTAAGATTTTATAGCTTTCATCGCGCACGAGTTTAATTTCATGTTTTATGTTTATTACACTGTGACCACGCTACCGACCGTTCGAATTTTCAAACAGGTGTCACAAAGAAGGCAATCCAGAAGGTTTAGTTCTAATTTATGGCTTTTGTCGCAGTATTTATACATATAAAGTTTAGCATGTAATGTATCTAAATCCCTGAAATTTGTGTAAGCATACTTATATAACCAATATAAGACACTAAAATAATGATTTAACGTATACTCTTTCTAAGAAAAAATATGCAAGAGTTATAAACAGATAATAATTACAACATGATCAATGATATAAATGGGCTGATAGGATGTACCTATATAGAAACATTAGCCGTCTTTTCAAGCCACAGATTTGATAAGCCACAGATCCTCGCTAAAGAACCTAAATTCCTACCTAGGATGTTTCGCGAGGCTATTGAGATTAAAAAACACCCTAATTTCAATAGAGAAGACGGCTGGAAGATATCACCTACTTGGGATCCGATAATTAACAAACTCAAAACCAAACCCAAGAGCAGCGCTGCAAGACCTCAAGACACCGTGAGCTCATATTGCGTAGGCCGGAACACAAATAATCAATAAAAATATGAAGGTAGAACGAGCAACAACAACCGTCAAGACGAACACCACCTCAGTCTGCCCGTGACCATGATACCTGCCGTGCTATTCTGTAACATTATTTTCATGTCTCGACAGCGGAATCCGCGCTGAATCCGCGGTGAGATGTCAAATACGTATTCTCGAATTTGAATTCTAAATCAAGGCCAATTGGGTTCACTTTTGAAGTGAGCTTTATTGTCACTTCACTCTCACCTGTCACCGAAATTATTAACAGAATAGACATACTGCAAAGGTGTCGAAACGTCGGGAACTAAAATCCAAATATAAACCGCGATAAAATCCGTAAAAGTAGTTTTATTTCAACGTCTTTTCAAGTTTCAAATATGACTACTTTTTACGGATTTTGTCGCAGTTCATTTTAGATTTTAGGTCCCGACGTTTCGACACCTTTGCAGGTATCATAGTCATGGACAGCATCTACGTAAACCGCGACTAAATCCAAAAAAATAATAGTTTTATTCAACATTCGAGTAATCCTAAGAAATCAATTAGTTTGCAACACTTCTATTTTTTTTACAATGTGTATTTTCTGTTGTTTGTCTGTCATGTGTCAAAATGTTTTAGGTCATATAAATCCATACGTATAACAAACATGTTAATTTGTTTATTGCTAGCTATCACTCGGGACTCTGTCTGTATTCCTTTTATTTGCTTTTTAAATACGAACCAATTTTGTTAGCTCACGTTATTATGGTTGTTAGTTAAATTCAAATATGTGTCGTTTTTAACTATTGTGACTTTTTTTGTTTTACTATAGTATTAATAAAGTTGTATTTGTTTTTTGTGCCCGGTTAGTGGCAATAGGTTCGCCCCCTATTGCATGGGACCTAAACATACCAGCGAACTGTGGGTGTACATTGGTACACCTCTGCGTAACCCTTCGGGGATACAGGCGTGATGGTATGTTATGTTATGTTTATTTGTTTTTCGTTTGTAGTATATTGTAAGAAACAACTACATATTTTAGTTGGTTTTTTATGACATCAAACAGGCTCAATTTAGAGTTGACAAGGAATTCCAATAAAGTCATATTACCCACGATATAAAAATTGTTAGATCGTAATTATTTATTTACAGAATCAAATAGCTTTCTGTGAATGTATGTTTTTGTTGCCGGACAAATCTTTAATGCTTTTGAGTTTATTACTAAGAGGTTCACTTAAAGAAAATGAAAAGCCATCCACAAAACAAAACATTAACGACAAAACAAACACACAGTTCGATCAAACAAAAGCTTTCAAAGTAAACGAATCCGAACTTTATATCTGTAATCAACTGCAGACGTATAATAAAAAAAACAACATTGTAGATTGCAAGTTGCAGTTTATTTACAAGAACAAACTACCGAGCACCGTGACATTTATTGAGACGATCGTGTATTTATGTACTTTTAATGGCATCGCACATTACCCGCACACTTCGAGCGACATTAGCAAAGAAAACATCAGAATAGATGCTGTTTATTCCAATCGCACTATTATAGAGGACTTATAGAGAAAGTTTTTGAGTGTCGTGAAATGTTTATGTCTTAGCGAATAATACAGCGTGAAATTATGTTATTGTTATAATTTTATTTGTGTGTGAATTATGTAATGAATATAAGTATTGAGTTACGTAATATAAGTATAATGACCGACTTCCTTGGAGTGAAAATAAAATTCGAAATTCAGTGTTACGAAATATAAAATTAATAAAAGTTATTTCCGAAATGTGGAAACATTTTTGAGATAAATTTAAAAAAAAATAACTTTATGCAAAATTACCACTTCTTAAGAAAGTCCATGAACAAAAATCTGTTTATCGATTGTAAACATACCTGATAAGCCGCAATTAATAGTTGTTATACCTGTTGTATACCTTCCCCTCTTTAATATAGTTTTCAGTTCAATAAACTTCCCTCTACTTGCGAACCATACCAAGACAATAAATATTGAGTGTAACGTTTGCCTACAGGTCGCAGGGGTAGCAACATAATTGTGAACGCTGAGCACCTCTCGGGGCGGTGAGTTGCAGAAACGTTGGAGGTAAGTACAAAGCCTTTATAAATACTGCTTGATTTCCAGTTATTTCACTACCTTGAGATTTCATATACTGAATAGGATTCGGTTTTTATGACAGTCGGTTTTTTATGGTATTTAAATGGTGCTATGATATGCAAATGAAACTAAAATGTCAATAGAAGAAATACACTTTATTTAGTAGGTTTTATTAGTAATTTTTAAATTTTCGGTATGTTATCTACTTTTTATGTTAACTGGGACTACGATACGACTTTGTTCCTTGATCACAAAATGTCCGGACACCTGCACTTTGGAGAACTTAAACCTCGCCAATAACGCTGCAGTTCAGTACTGGGCGCAGCGTATTTAAATTTTAATTAACAAGATTACCATCGACTCGAAAAGAAGAAGGAGAAGCCTTTTCATACCATTGATATTAATTTTTATATAAGGGTTGCGTTAAAAAAAAAGGAGAAACGTGTAGACAGTGCGGGTCAAATCAGGAACACCAGAAAACACATTTACGAAGTACCTTATATTTTTGGCTTACTTGTAAAGGTAAAGCTGATACAAACTAGTATAATAACATTAACAATACAACCGCAAATTTCTTCGAGAAGCTTACCTTGTCTTTGTATTTACTACAACTGATTATTTGCCATGGCTACTAAGTATGAAACCCAACAAACAAGGAGATTATACTAAGCTCAGGATATCTTGGCGCGCCATATCTACGGGATTTGTTTATTTCCCATATAAAGATAACTACAGACCCTTGTTTTAGAAGTTATGTGGATACTAAAATAGTGATACTTATTGATACTAAAGCTCTATCTCTAGAAAGGTTTTCAAGATACGTAGACCTGAATACTGTGTTACAGAAATGAAATTACGTGCAAAAGTATGATTTTTAGTAGGAAATTTTGCGCAATATCTAATAGTAGAATTAGAGTATAATTGCAGTTTTTTTGTACCGGTATTTTATTTTTATTCTGAAAGCATATTTTTATTTCCGTTGAAAATCGTTCAAATATTTGTATTTAGCATTTGTTTTTATATTGGTGAAGGAAAACATCGTGAGGAAACCGGGATTCCAAAATTAGGGATCTGAAATCTGGCGGTTTGCTCTCTGCGGATGCCAATCCAAGCAAGCGTGGTGATAAATGCTCGTGCCTTCTCTATATGGGAAGAGGCCTGTGCCCAGCAGTGGGACGTTTATAGGCTGGATTATTATTATAAAATATCAATTTATTTTGCTAGATAGATAGATAGATAAAGCTTTTATTCAGTACAAAACAAGACACAGGTTATTTACAATATGAGAAAAAGAAAAAACAGAAATAAAAATAAGTGGACACAAAAATTCAAAATACAAAAATTAAAAGAAGAAAAAGAAGTCCACAATATAAAGGAAAAAAAAAATAAGACTTGAAGTGACATCATAGAGAAAAGTAATAAGTAGTGACATATTTATAAAGTGACAAACTTGTCGGTAGTATATTATATTACTTTTCTCTATGGCAGAAAATTAATATATACTACCTTGCTATTGCTGTAAATCTTCTACACCAATGTATATATTGTTTTAGGACATGTTAGACTATGGACGAACACTGTTGGATATAGGCCTTCTCCATGTATTTGACATTTGATAGTGCGTTACTAACTTAGGAAAACTTTTCAAAGCACCAAAGTCAATCACATAGTCAAACTTTTACATCTTTTGTGACGTTTGTATTAATTCTCCTCTAAAAGAAACTTGATTTAAACCTACAATTACCAAAATGTAAAAGAAAATTAAGCAGCTTTTAACAAACTTATAAAAACGCCGTTATTCTTAAACAAGAGTTCAATGTAACGGGAATAACGAATATTTACGATGCCACGTCCCCATACCATAAGCTCTTTGAGCAGGACAGTTGTCGTTGTGGAAGCGAGACGGCACATTACACCGCGCGTAGCGGTGTCTCGCTTCCACAACGTCAACATTTCCGCTTATAAATATTGTAGTAAGTGCTCATGCCTGAAGTTATGCGCCCTTATCGTGATGTATGATAGCGATATTATAGAGTATAGTGATATCGGCCAAAGGGCGATGGGACAATACTGGTAAGACTCGTTAAATTCTAAATGTAGGTGCTTATTTTTATCTCCAATATTTTTATTTATCCTGTCAAGTATACACACCCTCAACACTTAAGCAACGTAAATATGTCGTCAAATATCTATCTGGTTTACTTTACACCTTGAAATGACAGAAACTTATTTGACTGAGTACTGAAAAGTCAATTAATTTGAAGTCGCCATTAATTATCATGCTGTCTCATTCATTTTAAAGTATAAAGTAGAGACGGATAGACATTTAGGAACGTCTTGAAGTTCAGTAGGATTTTTATATTCGGATAGTAATGCATAAAACAAAAAGTTCATCCTTTTACTGTTATGAACTTAAAGCTTATGAAATTTTGAGTAACATTAACTGGGTTTACTTAATTATTGCTGACGGAACTTATGCACTTAAACAATGCGGTCCAGCACAATCTTTAATGTCTCTAGAATTTATTTTTGATAGCTGTATGTTAATGAGATTATCGACCTAAGGGCCAACAAAATATAAGCGAAGCTTAGGTGTAATCAAATGTGTACCTAAACTAAAATTCAGTTTTGTAAATTCTCTTTATGGACTAAATTAAGAGGTTTAATTGGACGTAGTTACACGATAAGGATCCAATCCACATTAAGCTAGTTTTGAGATATTGAATTTTAATATTCATTCAAAACTAGCTTAATGTGGATTGGATCTCTTTTAAGATTATTTATTTTTAACTATTACCAATAAATATTGTTTCTCACTAATGATCCATGAAGATTGGATTCTTTCAGTAGATTTATAATAAATGCCTGCCATACATGTGGATTGGTACCTCGTGTTTATTACAATGTCATGTGTTCGTATTTCACTGGGATCTTTTTGCTGAACGAAAGTATCGACCTTTACGGTCTCTTTGGTATAGTTAACTCAATTTTGGTAGTTTTGTGGATTGGATCCTTATCGTGTAACTACGTCCAATTGTGACATAATAGTTTTAGTATAAACATTAAACTTTTATTACCTTTACTAATGTTCTATAAAGGCTTCTTTATTTATTAAGGGTTTATAAGTCGACGGAGAAACGACGATACTTTATCAAGTGTCCTCATATAAACAAGACTAGCCGTAGGTCCGAATCACAAAGTCTTTAAATCAAGTACAAAATACAAGCTAGTCATGAGTTCACCAATTAATGAGGGTACAGTCAGATCTTGCCGGCGGACCTTTACAATCTAGTGCGAACATAAATTGTGATAGGGGGCGCTCAGGGGCTTGTTTAATTTCACGACTGAATAAATCCAAATGTTATACCGCGGAGACCCGCGCGCCCGCACTGACGTTTCCATCTGTCCCGTCCATAAAATTCTAGTGCTGCCCCCTACCGAAAATTACGAGGACTGTACCAGTGTACTATTATTAAAGTTAGTTCCGACTTTCGATATATTTTAGTTGTTTTTTAAAGTTGGACAGCTCGTTACTTTTTATATCGCTTTTAGTCGTTTGATAATGTTTTTTTTTTTATTTTTTAAGTTTTGAAAGCAGAATTTTTAACTTACGTGAATTGATAAAAGTCAAGGGGAATTTCTTAAAGTAATGACGTAGTTATTTGTAATATTTTTGATTCTGTTTTAACATAACCATAACTGTCCGTATTGGATTGACCCATCCAAAATTAATACAGTGACTTTACACATACACCGGTAAACTGATTTAATAATATTGACTATAAGCCCGCATAATATGGCGTGTACGCTCTATTCGATGCATACATATATATTAGTGGTATACCTAAATAATATTAATCTACGTGGGTGCTAATGTGGTTTGGGTATGATGCACACAAACATAAAAACAAAAACCAAATCAGACCGGATGCAGACTCCTCAAAAGTCAACGCGGTGATCCATCTAACCAAACATTAGAGCAAAATAAAAGCGTCGTACGCGACAATACGACTCCGCTATTTGTACTGTTTGATTTCGTTTTCAATACGACCAAAACAATATCGGTATATTGAAGAGTGAGCAAACTGAATAGCGGCTGCAATACAATACATGGGTTCCCTTATTGAATATTTACTCAACAGCCAACCGCAATTCGACTATGTATCGTTGTCAGCATTTATTTCGCATGTACTTTGCAATGAGTGTTTAAAGGCCACTATTAATTATTTGTGGACTCGATGTGTTTGCTGTTAATAATTTGTTTTTGCAGTTTGATTTACGAACATTGTACCAGTTGATCGTAAAGTTACGAAATGAATGACAAGATTACAGAACATCGAACAATTATTTTTAATTATGTTTTTTGGGAGAAATTACTTTACATTTATTTTTAATGTCAAGCTTAATAATTAAAACTACTGTTATGTTTTAAGTGGAACAGTCAAGATCAAATAAGATAATAATGATTGACGGCATTATCGCTGTAGCGAAAATCAGATCTCTGAATTAAAAATAAAATGTTACATTATTGTGTTTCTAAGATAATATTTTCTTTGTCAACGGTTTACGTGTGGGTAACATAAAATACAATAGGTTCCTTTTGTACATTGTCACTTAAATAGACAAACAATATGAAGTCTTATCGCAAATAATGATTTCAAACGTAAATTTGTGACAGAAAAGACTTGCTTATTTATTTATTTATCAAAACATGGACAAACACTTACAACATCATCAAAAAATCGCCAAACTGTATAACAGTTTGTTGGCGTTGCTAACAAGAGGCATAAGAAATATTGTTATTTGTAAATGTATAAATATGTACCTAAGCATAATTATCATACAACAATTGTAAAAACATTTTGGAAAATTCCATTTAAAAAAACCTTAACTACAAAGTGCTGTATATCTAGAACCATTTATTAAACAAGTTAAAGTTCTGTACCTAAGTTGTGCCAAAGATATGACAAAAAGTTAACAGAAAATACTACCGACTGGTCTTAAAAAATGGCTGCTTCATTTGCATTCTATTCAAAGCTATTGTTAGATTAATATGCATATATAATGTAAGTATTACATCTACGTATAAGCTCAACCAACACACGGCTCACGAATGTTATAACAACGGGTGCTAATTATGAAAAGCTATGGGTTCGCGTGCAGTCGCCGCTCGTAATTATGCTAATCTTATTAGTCAATCCACTTCGCCTTGCAGTTTTATGTTACTGGCCAAGCTCCGCATAGCGCATATAACTACTCCACTTTCTTTACTTCAATAGCGTGTAAGCCCAACCGTAATTAGCTTTGCTATTATCGTGACTAAACTATTTGAATTTATACCCCTTAAGTTCTCTTTAAACTTATTATTCAAATTCATGCACTCATTCCCAAGATTACAGTATACTACGCGGATAAATGTTAAAAGCTAAATCAATTGTTATCAGCGATTCGGTCGCACAAAAGAAACAATTTTTTCAATCGTCTAACTTTTACGACAAAGAGTAAGTACGGATTTACAGCGAAAGCCCCGCCTTTGTAACTTAGAAAATTTCACTTAAGAAACAAAAGTACTCTAATAAAAGAAGAACAATCATAAAAAGAGAGATGTAAGAACGCACTTTCTTAAAAAATATCGCGACGTCGCCGTTCCCCCGCAGTCTGTATACCTTACATTTAAAAACCAACACTTACATTTTCTCTAATTACATCCATGAAATTTAAACTTGAATCGTCAAATAATCATATTTGACGATTCAAGTTAGAATAAATAGATAATAGTAGAATCAATCAAATTACTGACAGACAAAAAATATACTTCGGATGGTTAAATGAAAAAACATAAAAATAAAACAGGAATCGTAATTTCTTTATTGTCAAACTTTCTACGGCTCACAAATTTTGAAGTGTATAAAATTATTCATATTTACAACAAAAACCTTTTTACGAATGAAATTGAAAGCTTTATTAATTAAATATTCAAAATTGATTTTAAGTGCTTCGTCCATTGTGTGCCGTCCCTTTTGGAAACTGTCGCGACGTTGATCTCCTTGCTTGGCTTAATTAATGCCGACTTGTGTCAGACTCCACTAGTGAAATACCTAGCTTTATTGATAAACAGACAGTGCTATAGTTAAAGTTATTAACTTAGTTATATAATATGTAACTTGGTTATTGATTTACTTAAAAAATCTTCATCACGTGTTAAATACATGGTACTATAATTAGTCGACAAAAATACATTATTATCCGAACTAGAAGTGTATACAAAATGTGAGATTCATCGAAAAGCCGATAACTAAGATTTGTAAAAACATACATTGTGATTTATATTATTGAGAGTTATTTTGTTTACTATTATCGTAATTTTGTTACATAAATTTAGAAGGATCAGAAACATATTATTTTTTTAATTCCTATTCTTCTTCTTAGCGTGTTGATCAATGACTATTTTCATCATGGCTAGATTTTTGTGGACCAGTACTCAGCCACGCGGACAGCATTATCAGTGGCGTTGTACAGGTCCTCGCGTGTACAGGTGGTGGGACACGCTGGGCAGCTCAGCAAGTGAGCCATGGTCTGGGGAGAGGTACCACACTCACAGGGCTCGTGTGTGCTGTAACCCCACCGATACATATTTTCTTTACACCGGCCGATTAAATTCCTATTAAAATGTAAAAAAATAAAAATAGTAATATTCAGGAGTGATTCACAATGAGTATTAAAGTTTAAAACACTCACTTAAGTAATCCTGCAATAATAACTGTACGTCTTTCAACTTACTTCAAGGATTTCACAAGAGCTTATGCAAAATATTTTGAAGAGATATTATTTGAAGTTATTTAATGGAAAGGTTCCGTAGGTAACATTTTTAAGATGGAGTTGGTTGGCTCGTACATAAGTATTAAATTTTGTGGCACTGGAATTCCTCTAGCGCTTTGAAATTTCAGTAGATTGGTACATTGTATTCTTTTAGTACATGAAAATTAAAAGTATCTATCGGCATCCTTTTTTTCACATTTTTACCTTAAATTCATTTGCATATTAATTTCAGTAATTCTGAAATGTTAAAGTAATTTTCAATTTGAATCTACCAGCTTTTCAGATTTCCAGAAAAACACTGCAGCAGATATTATATTAGCAATCACTTAATTACTCTAGACTAGTGAGTCTGCCAACATTAGTTTAGCTTGGTGTACACAAAAAGTTGTAGTAATAGCAAAGTGTAGTTATGAACTAAACTCATTAAAACTTTTAACCTTTCTACGAAGCATATCCACCTAAATAATGTAACTAAACGCTCTTCGGAACCCTAAAAATTAATTTCGCTGTCCGCCGCTCAAAAGAAGGCTTTAGATAATTTAATTTTGACTAATCCTGCTATCAGTTCTTACCTTGCACTGATCACAAACTTAATGCGCAATTTTCTTTCATATTTAAGCTGAAAATTGTTTTCTGTGAGTGCAGTTTTTGTGGTCTTTTAGATAGAGAGTATCTAGCTGCGAGTTTTTTAGGTATACAAAGTTTTTATATGTACTTTGTGCCGTGAAGATTTTGATAAAAGTATCGTAGATTTTAGATTTTTGTGTAAACATTTATGTTTTGCAAAAATCGCTACATTGGTCTAAAGTTGTGAAAAAATAAAA
Source organism: Autographa pulchrina (assembly GCA_905475315.1). Lineage (NCBI taxonomy): Eukaryota > Metazoa > Arthropoda > Insecta > Lepidoptera > Noctuidae > Autographa > Autographa pulchrina. Next base: position 9,792,934 of record FR997771.1, on the reverse strand, counting down.
AAAGTAAACATCAATTTTGTATTAAAAATAGTATACAGAAATTTTACATTAAATCTAATATTACTTTTATCTGTACATTAATGTTAAACGGATAACACATTATCATAACAAAAATTCTCTTTTATCTAGCGTTTAGCTAAAATATTCTCAACATAATGACGTCTAAGCTATAATAAAAGCACGAGGGTCCTTTTCAAAGTAATTTTATTTTATACCTTATGAATATGTTCGTTTTAAACATGGCTTAATCTGACAACGCTATTATACCTTTTAGCTGAACACAGCTAGTAAATTGTATTCTACATGTTTACTTTCATAAGACTCTGAAAATAGTCCATATTACCTTTTTGGAACCTTTTAAGCGTTTAATCTAGAAGCTGTCATCTCAAAAGAGTTTTGTGAGATAAATATTTTTGTTTTCAAGTGTGTATGAAAATGAGCTGACTATAATAATTCAGTGGTTTCGCAATCTTTTCATATTTCAAGAAGATCCTTATAGTTATATATTTTTAGAATAAGTCAAAAGAGGACGAAGAAATCGTGTGTTTAAATAGGTAAAATTATCACATATATAATACATATATATTACTGCATGAACCTAATATTATTTAGTTGAAAATAATCCAGACGACCCCTTTGCAGCCACCACTATTTATAAAACATCTAAAATATGTATTCACCTATCATCAACGCAAACACTGAATCCCACATTCGCCTCACGACGGCATATGATTTCCCGAGCACTCGAGGGGCTTGGTGTCACACCAATCCTCTTATTTCATTTGTCAGGGTGACGCGAAAAATGTCCACGACCGCTGACAATACGCGATCTGTCAGCCCTCGGCAACACACACAGACAGACAGGACGGATCAAGACTGATGGCTTTATCACCGTTACGCCGTTTTTTGTTACTTGCTCGGCCAGTTCTGTTTAGATTTCGCCTACTTCATCAAAACGTTGGCTTAATGGATGTCCGTATGTGTGAACAAATTTATGGCTTGATATTTTTAGGCGAACACGGATTGTCGATTTATGTTTTTCGTTTGTAAATGTTAAATTATTTAGTTTTCTGACGTACAGTACTAGTGACCTGCTTTAAGAAGGACGAGAATCTCTATAGTTCCGTTTCTGTTACTCGTCACTTAAGATGAGCAGCAACATTATGTGGGTACGTCACGGAATTCTATGGAACGTGTTACTTCCTCAGTCAAGCCAATTTAGAAGACGTACTCAACTACTAGATCAGTGGGACCTACCCCAGCCAGTAACAAGATTGAAATACTACACTGATCCAAAAGGCGAAATCTCCCTAAACTCACTAATACAATGAAAGCAAATAGCGTAAAGTAAATTTAATCAATTCTGATAAATTGTTAGTGTCAGATTCTTATTAACGGGAGACGAACCCTTACGAATTGGAGGCGAGGACGGGGCGGGTTGGGGGTCGCCAATTAACGCACGTATTAACGTGGGCTCACCGGGCCCGGTACTATTTGAACGCGGATCGTGTCTCGCTCAACAATTCCGGGGACACGAGACGGGATTTGCTTAAATTCTCAGGAGACCCTCCCACCGCTCCGTTTTAATGGTATTTCATTGTGATTATTGATGGAATACATTTTGAGCCAAGTTTCTTACCGTTGTTTTAATGTTTTGCATTTTTCATAATAAGTAATCCCTCGAGCTAAGATAAAAGTTTCTTCGATTATATATTTATTGCTTTTCTTTTTAACAAATCTAGAAACCTAATTCCAAGAAATATCATACCGGTCTAACTTAAAACGGATCATTTTAAATCCTCAAAAGAATTTATCTCCAGGATTCTGCTTGGTTACACGAATTAACTTTCTCAATTCAGATTTCGAGCATTAAATTCAAGACGATCCGGTGCGATCGTATTTAAACAAAACGAACATAATGAAAACATTATTATTAATTATGTTGTCAAATTAAATCTCTGTACACAGTGCGTTGTTTGTAATTTAATTAAGGGTATCATGTAAAACAGTAATTTCGTTAAATAATTGTTTCTATAGAGTTCGTTCGCGTTTATTAAAGGCCATAGATTTGGTGGGTTGCCCGGGCGAAATTATACGAACATTATCCGTGAATTACTGCCGCTAATATGTCGGTGTGAGAGTCGAGTCGTTCTTGGATGTGAATTTTACTAAAGCTTTACGTTTTGCCATCTTGAGCGCGCTTAATGAGATTAAGGGTTTATTTTAAAGATATTGTCACTACGTTTTTTAGATAACTGTGTGAAAATATTGGTGATAGAAAGATACTTAATATCTTTCATCTGGTAATTTGTATATCAGCTACAAAGTAATGTCAGTATGTTTGTATAATTATTAACTAGCACTTAGAGAAAAATTGCTCTTTGACTACGTTTAATCTATCTTCGCCACACATTATTGTAAAAACAAAAATACCTTATCTCATGTGCCCAAAAATATCCAAACCGAAAAACCTTAAATAGCGGGAACATAAACAATTTAATTGTAAAGTTGTATACGGCATTAAAATGTACATGTCAAACAAATGAAGTTCTTTCGAGCGTTACGCATGGAGCGGTAACAAAGTTGAGAGTGCGGAGTCCTGTCGCGGTACTCGCGGTCGCAACTCGTGACTACGGCTTTTCACACCCCAACAGGCCCCAACTAAAATACGAATTGAATTAGAAAATTGGAAAAACCTTTAATTAGAACTAAAGCAAAAAAGGTACAGAAATCTGAGCTCTTACGCACGTTTTCAACGTAATTGGATTGGAAGACTTCCAAGAAGATGTGATTTTATTTTTAGGGTTGGTAACAATGAAACCTTTTTGCTTTATAATGCATAGTTGACGAGAAGCAACTAAGTTGCCGTTTACGAGACACAATTACTCATTTCCTTTTATTGTTATTTCTTCTTCGAATGAGCAGCTGATGCTCAATCGTATTTTGTAACCTCAAGACTGTAACAATGTAAACAAAACGGTATAATCGATTTCCAGCCAACCCTTCGGCACGTAATGACGTAATTTTCATATCTCACCAAAACTTTCAACAGTACATACAACTAACTATAACAATCTCGATCACCAAGGAAGAGATTTAATGCAATCGCGCATTCTGAAACTGCCCGAGTTTGGGAATAGAAAAGCAATTAAAAACATATTAACATACCCCGCGTGGATCCGTTTGTCGTAGGACCACCTGCGACCCATTACCAAAGAGTTAATGGGCCATATTAGGCCGTGAAACTATTTCAACTGCTGATTCTACGGCAGTTTTGTCCATCTCCTTAACAGTTCAGTACTTAACAAGTTACATTTTAGAGACTACTAGTGTAATGGAATGAGAACAGTTTTAGCAAGTTATTTAGGTCGAGCCTGAAACTTAGTAAACGTATTTTTTTAACCTATTTGACAAGTTTTAAATGGTATTTCAGAAATACATCCATGTTCATAAAAATAATGTAGTTGAAATAATCATTTTATTCTATATGAATAATTGAAGCATATGAAAAGCTTTGATTTAAAGCATTTTTTTTTAAGATACGAATGTTACTTCCGCTTATATTAGTTCACTTCAAAAAGCACTTAAGGTTTCATGTCTTCTAACTTACCGTTCTTAAATTCATATTCAAACCAAAAAATTACAAAAAAATATTATCGCGGAAAAAATTTGTTATATTTTTAAACTAGGGCTTTCCGCTTGCTTTATAATCTGTTTTCATAACATCTGTGTATGAGATTCTCGTGTTAAAACACACAGTGATAATTTCGAAATAACGCAATTTAACGTTAATTAGAGCTTGCAAAGCCGTTATAATTAACATGCTGACCTAAAATTCACATGGATGTGTAGTGTATCATTTTCTATCACACTACTGGGTTTGTAGTATGGAAGATTAATAGAATGAAAATGCTACTACAATTTCAGTTGAGCACTTTCGTAAAATGGTTAAAGCCAGATACAAAAACATACTCATTGCTTGTGCCTAATAGCAGTAACTACTTTTACGCAGTAAGACGATCAATATATATTTATAATATTTAGGAACTGAGGCGATTTATGGAAATGTATTGTAATAAATATTCAACAATAAATTAAATTTATCATTGGTCGAATTTGACCGTCTTTACAAATCGCCGTTGCGTGCGAGTCGTGACCGAAGATTCCTTGATTCCGGCAACTGGGCCTACAATTAACCTCAAGCGCGCTTATAACGAATGATTTCATAAATCACCCAAATTGCCCTTTATTACGCATCTTACATCACTTTAATTGAGACAACCGACGCAATGAGCGCCGAATTTTCGGCAATTTCCTTCGGTCGTGTGAGCATTTCATTTTGTTTTATTTAATTACTTGAAATATTACTACGTAATTACTACTTTGATCCAGTGAGCATGACTCGTTTGTTCTTGAGAAATATGTAGCTTGGTATCTTTGTAACGATTTTAACCAAGATGTCGTTCAAAGAGGATGGTAATAAATTACGAAAATGAAGGTGGATTTTCACCTATCTTGATGTTAAAGTTTTAACTAGTGTCACCTTAAAATTCATTAACTTTAAGTACACTGTGAACCTAGGGTTATAATCTGTTCATTTTATTTAGTAAAATAAAACAAAAATGTATTAAAGTTTTACCATAATACTTTTTGTTAACAACAACAAGTTTGAATTAGAGTAGTAGTAGAGAAGTTAGAATGTATCAAAATTCAATTCAAACACTCAGTTATTTTTATGAAAAGTCGAAAGGATAGAATTTTTCACCCAGTTTTCCAGTTTTAGGAAATCCTAAAAAATATGTAAAAACTCTGCGGCTATTCAAAAGAGGATTATATTTTAGACGAAAATGATTGCTATTGGAAAAATAACTTTTTCAAGGGTACAATTTTTTTAGACAATAATATATTCACGTTGCTATATAAAGGCACAGACTAAGGATAACTATAAAAAAATGATGTTCTGTAACTCTTTGATGCTTCACTACATTTCATTTAGAACCGGTACTGTCCCACTGCCAGGCAAAGGCCTCCCTTTCTTCTTTCCATAGGTTTATTTTTATTAATTAATTTATACCAATAAAAAATAACGAACATGAAAATGTCTAACTATAATATTATAACGTTTAAAAAGTATATTTCTAATTAAGTTGCCAAAGTCTAGGCTTAAACTCGTTAAAGCGGGGATACTACTAATAAGCAATTACTTGACAATAGCCTAAATACATTTTGAGCCAAATTGGAGAATTTAAGCCGTTTCAAAGGGTAGAGCCCAAAAGAAATTGCGTCATTCGAACCTCCAACGGTAAAATTAATCAGCTTACTACAATATGCCTGGCATACTTAATTTTAATTAAAGCTTTAGACCACTTAATTTTAATTTCAATTCTATTTTTATTTAGTGGACTGATATTTATTGACACCTGGTGATGGCAGAAGACTTTTGGCCGGCTGGCGTGGTGTTCCGTCGCTTCCGCGGACAGATACCACATGAACGTACTTGAGGAAGTGTTTACTAACATAGGTTTAAGTCTATATATACTGACACAAAATGTATTTATAAAATATGTATGTTAGTTTATAAGGTATCTATGGGCTTTAGTCGCCTGACAATAAAGGTTTTATTATTATTATATTATTATTTAGAATAGGAACCGAAACTTATTATGGCCGGTTTAATTTTTGAAGGTGTTTTTAAATGTTCAAAAATGTTAATTTATTTCTTGATAGTGAACATAATATTAATCAAGTTTTGTGCAAAAAAATATAGGTACATATAAATTTAGATATTTCCAATACCCGTGGTCTAAAAATTTTTTTCTTATCCTCTTCATTAAGTTTTTACTAACCGACCTAATAAAGTTATTTTGAGCTAGGTTACTTTGTAAGAAGTATCTTATCTATCTCAAGAACCAAATTGTGTGTAACAAAACAGAAGATGAAATGGAATAAAAGCATTTTTCTATTATATCAACAAAGGCCAACTGAAGCAACAGCCTGAAAATAGCCCTAACAACATTAGGAATAAGAATAGGGTCAAATATTACAAAACTAACTTTCAGGCGGAGCAGCTTATTCTCTCGAGCACAGCGTAAATAAACTTTACTAGCTCTAAAACTTGCCGTCCCGACTAAATAAGTATGTATTTCGGTAGAATTATGATTTGTCGGTCCCTATAGTACGACGCTGAATAAATTTTATTAAATCCGAGAACTCTTCAGCGCCGCGTCCCATCTAAGGGATCACGCAGGATTTTTAATATAATAAATCATTGCTTACTTTACTAGGTCTGCTGTGTTAAGGAATGCTGATTATCCTCCCACGAAATTTGCTTCGGCGAGATTATAACCGCTTGAGAATCTGACGTCAAGGCGACTTTCTTTTTTTTTGTTTGAACAGTGTAATATGAAGTGAGCTTTGTGTAATTTGGACGCGACGGAAAATGGAGAAACTTGGAATTATTTTGTAGGACGTGTAATCAACGATGCTATTTTGTTTTTATTTTTAACTTTGCGACGACTTTTTAGTTATGGTGATAAGAAATGGGTTCTAAACTAAAGTTTGTATTTAGTAATAAATTATTTAGTAAAATATAAATAATGAAATAAGCCAAAATAACATACTTTAATTGTTAAATGCACGACAGTCGTCAATGTTAAAACATGTCACATAATGTCAACTCAACAAGCATTTTCGACAACATGACAACACAAAACCGCAACTCAACCAAATGAACCCTAAATTGACCCGATCTAATACGGTATTCGGTATATCATAACACAAACGCAGAACATCACACCACCGTGCCATCAGGCGCCTGATCTAGCCACAGAGCAATTTGCAAAACTCACATTCCTACGTATTTTTGCTGCATTATTTTTAAATTACCACGGGCTTGATGGCGATTTTATTCGCGTCGGTGTACGAATGAGAGAAACAAAACACTGCGAATGGAAATTTGGATTTAGCATGGCTTGTGGATACGACTTTGTGTTCGAATAACATTCCAAACCTTGATTGTTTTATTATTTTGTTAGGAGCCAAAACATGGCTATCTGTCATGTGAAAAGGTTTTTTTATTCCTTTCACGCTGGTTGTTGGCAATGTTCTTTTGAAAATTTTCGTTTCTAATTTCTGTGCTGTTATATGCAATTAGAATATTATTGGAACTGAGTGAAGTTTAGTTTTTATAAACGTGACCTTGTAATTTTTCTGTACCTAATATTTTTGTGAACAAAGTATACGTTCGATGAAATAATGTTTTACATCAGTAAAATCTCAGATTTCTGAATGATTTTTCAAAGAACCATTACGACGACCTCCGTGGTCGAGTGGCGTACGCACCGGTTTTCAAGGTGTCGCCAGCTCTGAGGTCCCGGGTTCGATCCCCGGACGGGTTAATGTAGAAAACAACTTTTCTACGTTGTCCCGGGTCTGGGTATTTGTGGTACCTTCGTTGTTTCTGAATTCCATAACACAAGTGCTTTAGCAACTTACTTTGGGTTCAGAGCAATGTATGTGATGTTGTCCGCATTTATTTATTTATTTATTTTTCAAAGAACCATTAAACTTTTTTTTCACTTTAAGTTCTTTAAGTAATTATGCAATCATAGAACTGCAAGTAACGTCTGTTTGATGAATTCTTAGTGTAGTAAAACGTGCATATGTAAAAGATAAAATCTTGTCATAGTTTGATGTTCTACCTTAGTTTTCCGCAGATTTTTTTTTATGAATTCTCTTTGAGGACCAACAAAGTGTACCTAAGCAGACTCCTAGCTTAATCCCGTTGCTAGTAAAAGTAGTTTTTTCATGCGAAAAACTGAGCTCAATTTTAAGGTTGTTCTATTAGAATCATAGATCACTGTATAGCATGTCACAATACTGCTGAGATATACGTTGTAGAGGCTGGAAATAATTATATTGATGATAATGAACTTTGAGGTACTGATATATTTATTAAATTAGGTGAAGCAGAGGACGGTTAGAAAGATATAAAAAAAGGTTTTATTTGAAGAATGTTTTTTTTTATCTTCAAAAAATGTAGGTATTTTAGAAAATTACAAAGGAACTCTCTCACTTTTGTGTCTTTAGTTAGCTTACTTACTGAAATCGTTTACTACTGTTGATGGTATTTAGGTTAACAGGGTACGGTACGGAAGAAAAAAAAAACAAAAACGGTACGGGTGAACCATAGTCATTCAATTGTTTTATAAATAACCATTTAATGTTATTACCTACATAAATATCTACTATACTATCTGATGTCATCTAAATAATCAAAACAATTGCATACCAAACTGTAATTAAGATAATTGATGGATTTTGGTACCCAATAATTATAAATACTAGATGATTATTATCTAATATTATTGCAACATTTTGATTTCAAATCATTTAATTGTTGGAACTGACGGATAAATTATATCAACGTAATTATAACCGAACATTTAATTAATATACATTGTTACACATAGTTAACGCTAACTATATCTAGTCTGAGGAGACTAGAAATAGGGTATAAATTCCAATATAATTTTTCATTTCTAAATGAACTACCTGTGTCACATTAATTTTTTATCAAAATTTGTTAAGGAATTTCGAGTTTAAAGATAACAAACGCATACTTACAATTATTCGGATGAGCTCTCAACGTCAAAGTCTATGAACTCACTGTTTTCTATCTGACTTACTTGACTTTGCCGCAGATGATTTTTTTACGTAAAAAGAAGAAAAAAAATAGAGTTTCATTCTCAAAGGGCTGTTTATAAAAACCTCTATTTAGTTTAAGTTGCTCTACAAATAAACAATTTATATGCAAAATACAGATTTAAAATCTGCTAGTTCAGCTTTAGTCTTAAAGAATATTGTTATTATGTTAAGTCGCCTTGATAAAAAAAGTATTATTTTAAAGTGAAAATCTTATGTAGTTGAATAGTGACCTGAAACACGTCATACGTGTAATATAAATTGTAACCTGATAAAACTATAATAAAAAAAAAATTAACATAACATAACATACCATCACGCCTGTATCCCCGAAGGGTTAGGCAGAGGTGTACCAATGTACACTCACAGTTCGCCGGTATGTTTAGGTCCTATGTAATAGGGGGCGAGCCTATTGCCATTAACCGGACACAAATTCAAACTCCGACCTGCTACTGAGAATTTCATAGAAAAACCCAATAACACCTTGGTCGACTTGGGAATCGAACACAAGACCTCTAGCGTAGCAGTCGCGCTTAGAACAACTAGGTCTTCGAAGCAGTTTGCAAAAAAAAAAAATTCTGAAAAAAAAATTGTTATCTTAGGAAATTAGGCAGAACCTGTATTATGGCAATCTGACATCTTATAAACATAATATCTCATATTTCTACCACATAACAAAGTAATATTTCACCGTTCTACAGTAATACTTGTAACAACATAAAGCTGTACTGTAATTGACAGAACAACTTGACGTGTACGCTCCAAAGCAATTCTAGACAAAGTTTCTGCTAGTAAATAGTACGATTGTTATAAAATAAACTATAATAGTAAGTAATAGGTACCAGTCTGTACTGTTACCTATGAAAATTGGTTATTGAGGTTAGAGTCGCACCATGTAAAGTTAAGTAAAGTACGGTATTTAGCTGAATCCCCAATAAAATGGGTTATTGAGGTCAGATAGGCAGTCATTCGTCTGAATCTGGTAAGACTGGAAGCCGACCCGAAGCTTTGGAAAAGGCTAGGCAGATAAGTAGGTACTAGGTTCTTGTATTAAAGTAAATTACTATATAATTAGCGCCTACTGGTTTCTTCGTAGTTAGTAATCACGTTTGAATGGGTTATTGGTATATTAGGTAGTTGATGCCTAAATTATTTGCATTATTTTATTCCATTCTTCGATTTTACCTTTATTAAATAACCCTTTCTTCAAGTTAAGCCATTTTGCACAACTTTGTATTTATTTTACATACATAATATTATAGACATAAGTATGTTATGTAATAAATAACTCATACAAAAAAGCTGATAGATAATATTTTTAACACCCTGGAAATCCTCTTATACTTCCTTCGTCTCGGAAAAGGAATACAGCCGGACTTTTATCGACTTAACCACAGGTCTTTCTCCCAGCCCTTTATAAAGTATGTTTTACCGTCCCAAGAAATAACATAAAATCATTATTTTATTACTGCAAAGAAAACAAACGATTTTATTGACCAATTTATGAACATTTTTTGCTTTAAGTAGACACATTGTTAGCAATTTATTTTGTCACTTATTACGGTGTCGCGCAAAATATAGCCAAAATAGAGCCTATTTTCTAAAAAATGTATGTTATTGTACGTGGGTACAAACTATAATGGTCATATTTTCTTCTACACACTCAGATAGACGGCAAGCATGTATTATTTATGAAACAATAAATCTTTATAAAGTGCCTGTTAACTTAAATAAGGTAGTAATATAACCAATTTATTTGACAGTGGAGCATACCTAAAAAAAGGAAACAAATATGAATTAAATTCACTTGATATCAAATTAGTCATCGCTGTAATCAAACATCTGTTATTAATCATACATTTGTACCGGTAAGCGCTTTTATCAACCGACTTCTTTTTATTAAATAAACCTGCTTGATTTTTTTTATTTAAGCAAGCTAAAACATTTTACGTGCAAAATTGCATTGAATCCGACAAAGAATGTACCAAATATACGAGTACCTACAAAAAGACAGGTATTACGGAACCCACGTTATTTATACCGTGATTTAAACCAAGGGGCTCCTTAATAGATTCCCCCAAAGGTCTATTTTCTTTTAATTAAAACATTCGTGAATCGTAAAAGAACATAACGGTAACAATTCTTTTCGCGAATGAGGTACTTATATAAAATATGGAATCCTAGATGTACTCATAAACATTTTAAGTTGAGCTAAAAAAGATTGCGGTTATTTTACGTATAATTTAATAGGGCTGTTTGGGGCGTTTCAGGATCGTAAGGCATCTTATTTTAAGTTAGAAGCTTAAGTAGGTAAAAGAGAAGAACATGAGCTTCCAAAATAATATTTCTAATATCAAATTCTTTATGTCATGCCTATATATAGAGTTGCACTATATGCCTTCCTAGATGTATGTTCCTGAAATTTCTACCTATATTCTTGAAATTACTGATGCATAAAAAACTCATTTTATTTTGAATTGAATTGTCACCCTTATAACCAAAAGTTACGCCAGTTAACCAAGTTCTACTTGGAAATAATCAAAGAACAAATTCCTTTCATAATTTTATATACCTATTACTTATTATATCTTCGTTATAAATTTATTACAACTGCTGACGCCACGAAATGAAAACTAATTACGATTTAATTAGCAACGATTATTATTAAGTCAATTAATTGGACTATAAACTGTTTTCAGACGACATACGACACAGGAATCCGTAAAGTTCCAAACTAATCAATTAATATTCGAATTTAAATTAGTTCAAAGTAGTAATTTAAATACTCGAAACAGTCTCAGCAATAACGATATAACCAGCACCCTGTTTATAATAAACAACTCTATTTACAAAACATTCACTCCTTCGCAAAGTATTTTAATTATTTCGAGGGTATAATAAGCGCGAATTAAACTTTTTAATCAGCATTATACAAGAAATCTTGTTAATCCGAAATGATTTGTCTCGGCTTTAAGTACAAATTCTGGAATGGTGGAACCCCGTTTAATCAAAATCCTCGGAACAATAGAGTAATCAGAAATATAATATAATTTTCGTGTTCATTATAAGTCTATCGTGGGAGGACGAAATTGATCATGGCTCGCTGCAAATGAAAAGATCCCAATCTGCTCTATTACAGAGGTTGATGACTAAGCTCTTACTTACGCACAGGTCTTTACATTTTTTGCCTTTCTCTCATATATTTTGATCACATACCATTTATTTGAAAGGCGTATTAACGCTGTAAATAAAAAGTCTCTACATTTTCACATTTTCTTTTTTATTTTGTTCACCTCTAATAATTTGTGTAAGGTAAGGTAGACGATTTTATGTTTTAGGGTTATTTTCAGATCAGTTGTTTTGGAATGGTTAAAACTTTTGATTTTACTACTGCTTAACATATAAAATGTTATTTATTTATTTTGATTATTTTGTTGAAACTATTATTGTAATAAAACCCATAACCGAAAATTTATTAATTCTAAAGTGAATAACTAAATTCCGCGAATTTTTAAACGCGCCCAATTAATAACAAAAAGCCTCTTAACACAAATTAAACATACCGCGGTAATATTTATCTATTCTATATGAAAACCCGGCTGCATTACAAGTCTCACGGTAAAAAGGACGATGAAAGTTATGAGGGTAGGGGAAATTCTCGTAAATACCAGTGAGGGAGAATGGGGATAAAGGAATAATATATCAATACGAATCTTTAATATTCGCGCGCCGCTACCGTAAATCAAAACGAATGAAACCGGATCATAAATCAGACTGCGTTTTTGCCTATTTTTAACGTTTTCAAATTGTTCGCAAAGAATACTAAAAGCAAGACATCTGATTCTGTTAATTACATATTGGGGTTGTATAAACACTATGTACTGTCCAACGCACAATATTATGTTGTACTTTAAACTGATAATTTAAACATTTAATTGAAACCCTCTTTGATGTGACATTGGTTACTCTCAAGTTATGTTAAAGAATTTTTTTGTTTGTATAGTTACGGGTTATAAGAATTGTGGCGAAGTTTTCACAGAATTGGCTTTTATTTAACCTTCTTCTTGTCTAAGTATATCATGACAATCTTCGGTCTTCAATTCTTAACTTTATTTCAAATCGAAATCTATTCAAAAGCGTACCTGAATGTACATAAAGCAATCGGAATCAAATTATCATCGCACATCGTAGTCCCATACGATATACGGTAACACCTACGGAAAGCGCTCGTTTTCTCTCATGAATTGACTGTACACGGTCGTTATTCGAAAGTGCAGTGTCGCATACTGTGATTAAAATTTGAATGAGTCCCTCAATATTTCAGGGCTTTCGTTCAATAGGCGGAGTAGCTCAATTCGTCCATCCTCTATGTACGCATCTGACGCATTTACATTCAAATGAGCTATTCAAGCCACTAGCAAACCCGTTATTTTGTTGAATGCACCATTTGCTTAAATTTTCAATACGAAATACCAGTAAAGGGAGTTTCAGTTGCCACATCAGACCAGTCGGAATGTGACTTTTATTCATTCAAGTTCGCGATGCGAGATATTTTAAATCGAATTCGACAGTCAATGATATTGAATCTTCGAAAATGTTTCTTAGAGATGTGTAAGAATTGGACTTCAATACAGAATCGACAAATAGCATTAAACCGTGATAGACGTATAAAGTATCTTTAAGTCTATATTCATACAGCACTTTTATAATTGTTATGAAATTCATAATTCACTCATGGTATTCTTAATTACAAGATGTGTCACCAGTAGTTAAAGTTGGAGCACAAAAGGCGAACAATTTTCTACCCGACTTAAAAAAAATAAGTTGTATACTACGCGACCTGCATGCGTAATCATTGTGGAACTAAAACTCTATTCTACATAAAATTCGCTCCTTAATTTAGTAGTTTTAATATACGTAAACTTATGCAAGCTGTATGCAATTTTCCTCAAACTTTGCACCTGTTAAGCTCTATAAAATTTGTTTAACAAAACACTCTTAGTTTGTGTGTGGGAAATTCACAATTAAGCTGGTATATACTACTTACTAAAACTCTACATATTAAGTTCTGGAACCTACTTATGTTTTTAGTATTTTACGTAAAACGTATACTGCCGAGCATCACATGGTTTTATATCTTTACTGTACGGTGCACCAGTTTAAGCACCATGTTTACGAAAGCCACCTTACGACAAGAGGTCGCTTCTTTGAAGAATGACGAAATGAAAAACATCAATGATGTACATTAAAGAGATTCTTGGAAACTTATTTTGCTTCAAAAAATGTGAGAGGAAATACATAGTAGCCTAGACTTTTGAAACACACAATCGATTTTCTCAATTACTAAATTATTATATTGGGTTTCTTAACTACTCATGAAGACAAAAGACTATCGTAACTTTGAGGAGCAAGGTAATCGCATCCCAAATAAGAAAACTCCCTAGACACTAGTAAGAACTGTGGAGTATCCTCCAAGGAGACTTGTTGCAGTTCATGGCTGGAAAGATAAATGCTTCCCCAGATGCACACTTCCTTCATGCCGTATATCACCGGGGGTATATTGTTTCTGTGCACCAATGACAAAGGTTCAATTATCCAGCAAGGTCTAATGCTAAAAGAAACTTTTTAAAAGGTATATTAAAAAAATGTAATAAATCGAGTAATGTTAAAAAAAGACAGTAATACAAAAGATTGAAATGTTCAATGGACCCTTATTAGATGGCATTATATTTGAAGACAAGCAATATGTAATCATGTTTATATAAGAAATAATAGGACCAGGAAAAATAGACATTATTCGAACAGAATATTAGTCGAATTATTACGGCGACCCAATTCATCAATGTTCGCTTGTCGATCCTTCCCGTTACAGCCGATACTTTATTTCGATTTCCCAATAAATTTGGTTCAATCTCACTGAGAGCCCAGTTTATTTCTCGATGGCAGCCAAAGAATAAATTTCCACTTCGAATATTAGAGAAGTTTCATCAAGAACTTTCACAATAGTCCCCCTCAAGAACTCGGCCCAAATGCCGTTATTCAAATTTAACTTTTGATAAGAAATTGAATAGATATCCGAATCACGAATTGTTACTAACTTTAATGGTAGCAATAAAACATTTATTTGTTCTGTGAAAAAATTTGGTCAAGTTCGAGTTTTTTATTGCAAGGTCAGTTGCATTTTTACATTGTTGATTGTTTGTAAGAGTAAATATGTTTTGATTGCAATATGGATATGGAATCTTAACTACAAGAATACATATAAAGAGCACTATTATTCATTATGCTTATTATAAAAGGAAAAAAACTTATATTAAAGGAGAAAATGGTAACAAAAACTTAAAAACTAAACAATGGTTTTATTTTAACGATTTATCATTTAAATATACATAAAGAACAAAAAAAATAGTTTATCACAACTTTTTTAATCAGAAACATTGCAATTATTCTCTTACCCAATCTACCGTAATGAAATGCACTCTTCTTTTATTCTTTACATTAAACTTTTTATTCCTTTTATCACCAAAACACCCCATCTCTAAAGTTTATTTTGAAAGCGTCAGAACTTAAAGCCTTTTCGGGTTATTCCTTTTTTTCAAAGGGGCCATCGCATAGCCCCCTTGAGTATCGAAGACACATCTGTAAATTGAAATGGAAAAGGGTCAAAACTCGTAAGGGCAATAACTATAAGTTTTGCGATCGGTACCAGTCCTTGACGTAACCTTGACGATATTATAAAATAATACAGAGCTCTTCAAAGACCCATGTTGATTGGGATCAGGGGAAGCGTACATAATGTTCAATTGAATGTAAATTCGATCTGTTTGGAATAAACTTTATGCATATTGGTCCGCTCGCGTCGTCTATAAACGATGAAAGCTTTAGATGAGATGAGGAGTCGTTCGGAAAGGGGATTACGCTTTTAAATCTGCTTTTTCGTTTGGTTAGTTGTACATATAAATATAATCTTACATTTTTGGGATCCTCTAAAATTTATAAATTTGTAAGGGGGGTGTTTTCAAGGAGGAATACGTAATTTTTTTGATTTTTTTTAGTTTTTATTTGGACGTAGGGTCTGTACTTTTCTAGCCTGTGACCTGTAGAAGGCGCTACATTCCAACGGGGTGTCTAGTTTTAGGTTATATTTAAGTCTTAGGATTAGATTATTTTTTCTTTTGTTAATTTATTATTTAATTTATTGTGGTACCTTACGAGGCTGTCTTGGCGCACCAGCGCAAAAAGCCTCATCAAATAAATGATTTAAAAAAAAAAAAAAAAGACAATTTCATAGTTTCAAAAGGTTAAATTTTCATTCAATTGATTTTCTTGTCAAAACAGATCTATGTCATCATGCAAGAATAAAAATAAAGCTGTGTACTTACTAAATACTATTCATGAGACAAATATTATTAAATTCGATTCTTATCTATACTTATAATAAATCTGTAAAAGTGAAAATTCTGTACATTGAAAATATCAAAAAAATAAATGGCGGAGGGTGTTACTAGACCGGCACCGAACCCAAAAGTGTGAGATTTTTTTTTTATCTGTCTGTCTGTCTGTTTGTTCAGGTATCACGCAAAAACTACCGGTTCGATTACGATGAAACTTGGTATAATTATTCTTTATTATCCTGGGCACCACACTGGGCAACACACAGAAAAGTATAAACAATAAAAAACAAACTTAATTTTGCGGTTAAAAACTCATTGATAAGTTTCGTCATCCACGCGAACGCAGTCGCAGGCACAGCTAGTATTTACTATAAGTATGTAAAGGTTACGCTTAAAATAAACGACTTATGATATTAATCTACCGAAAAACTTTTACTTTGTACTCTGAAATTTGATGATAGTCTGCGTAGGAGTGATGGTAACATGATGCTGAACCTCGTTACGCCTACACAATATATGTATAAACATTCCTTTCAGAAAAAAGACAAGAAAGTTCCACTGAAATACTCGGACTATTTATTTCAGTAAGTAAGTACGTACGGTGGATCACACAAACGTAGCTATGATTATTTTTAAAACTAACCTTATGTCCTCGCAATAAAGGTGTTTCAATTTCAAAGTAAACAACATAACATACCATCACGCCTGTATCCCCGAAGGGTTAGCCAGAGGTGTACCAATGTACACCCACAGTTCGCCGGTATGTTTAGGTCCCATGTAATAGGGGGCGAGCCTATTGCCACTAACCGGGCACAAATCCAAACTCCGACCTGCTACTGACATTTCAAAGTAACAGTGCTAATAGTAGACAAAGCCATTTTTATGATAATTATTTTACCTAATGTTTCAATGACTAATTTGATTACTAGTCAAAGTTAGGTGTTTTTCTTCGACAACAAGGAAGGGAAAAGCTTATTAACCTAAATGGAATATGTCTGAAGTCGTCAACGAAGTAAGCAAGCACGGTCATTAATGATATATTTTAAAAGTCCGGTGAAGTAGTCAAAGCCTGCGCTTAGGCTAACTGCAAAGATCTCTACCAAAAAAAAACGGTCGTTGATGATTGATGGTCATTATCTGTATGAAAAAGGACATTTACCTTGAAGTAACAGTCATAGGCTGGTATTATTATCAAAAAATACAATAAACAAAATGTCTTTACACAGTTGAAACTTCGTTATCCATGATATCAGCTCCCAGATCCCAGAAATCACATTCAGCTGAACTGTATTGGACAAAATTGGTCTTCACGCTTGATTGCACATTCATTCGGTAATCAATATTCGTTCATTGAACTTAATTTACATTGTCAAAACATATGCGTGGTAATAAAAACACCGGGTGATTAAACAGGTGAATAATGTGTTGACTTTTTGTTAATAAGTCATTTTAATTTTGTAATATATTGGTCCTGTATAAAGTTAATTATGCAGCCAATTTCACAAAATATTTTAATTACGAAGTTTTAGTTCGTTGAACAAGGTAATATTGAAATATAGGGATGTTGGGTATCTTTATATTTTGTTTACGCTTGATTAAAAAAAACACCATGACATATCTATAGATGTTTTGTTTTTGTGGTTATGTAAAGACTAATATTATCATCAATAATAGTACCGAGAGCTAATGATTAATTAGTATTTCAGAGATAAAGAACGACAGTGGATAAGAAAATAATTTCGACTAAGTTTAATGGACTGTCTAAGAACCGTAAAAAGATCAGAGGCATGTATGTATCTTTAGTCTAAAACTAGACTCTTTAATTGAACCTACAATAGAAATAAACCTAAAATAAATAAATTATACAAAAAATACAACAAAACTCGCGACATTCATGTCGCATTTCCCATGAATGACATACTACAGGACAGTGATTTCTTTACATCACTTGACACACTTTACACATTACGAAGCTATCTAAACTTTTACGTAGTTATCACAAAATATAATAAATACAAAGTGATGCTACCGATGCGTATCTAGAGCGCGACCGCCTTCGACGCGTCACCATCACCTGCACGTAAATGGAAAATCGACCGTTGTTAAAGGAGGCCTTGTCGCCTGTCAAAACCGTTGTCCAAACAGAATCTGTCAGTTTTTGTCGATACCAAAGGTTCTATTGATAACTTTGTTTTGTAGTTGAAATTGTACGGTGTAGTGTCCCGTACGGTCTTCAGTCCAATATGAGCAAAAATCAATTTCGTCCGTTCGCGGCTGAATGCGCCCTTTGTGTGACACTGAAAGGTTATCGATGTTCGTTTTCACGGATCACTAGGGCTGCCGAGCTAACTCGCAGGAGGATGATATTGTTATGTAACAGCTGTCTATTACCTAATGGGAACTCCTGTTTGTGATGCATGTTGGTTATTAATTGTTTTAATGGGTTGCAGTGCTTAAAATACTCTATTTGGTTCAGAAATTCTATGTTATATTTTGATCATAATTAATTAATAAACTACGATTTTAGATCATTACAAACAACTAGTGTTCCAATTTAATTATTAGTACCCGTAAACCAAAGTAGCTGAGTACCTACTTACTGAAGATAGGTACTTACATAACATGTTAAATATTACGTAGGTACAGCGACACTGTACCAACGCTTAGGATTGTAAAATACTAGTTATACCTACTCAGAGGAATAAAATCTAAACCAAAATTCTTTTATAAAAGATAGGACTCTGTGTAGCACCTTTTGAAGGCCAACAAAGGGTTTTAGACAGCTCCTTGATTTCCTAAGCTATATGCTTTGTCTGTGGCGAAGAAACGTCTTAACAAACTCCCGAGCAGCACGCTGTTTCTCATTTTACAAACACGTTAAATACACTCTAGATCATAATTACAGGTATAGAAATAGCTGTTTGAGAAGTCTGCTATTAATTTATTTGAAAGTCAGAGCTAAAGGCTAAGTATAGCTTCAGACTGAGAGTTTGATGAATACCACTTAAAACTAAGCATTTAGGTAAAAGTTCTAAGCACTTTAGTTATTATAATGTAATATCAAGATTTGAAAGCAAGTTTTAATTAGAACCTAACTTGAAAACTTTAACATTGATTTTGAATTAATATGGGTAACAAACATTTAGTTGTTCAGAAAATAAGTATTTATTTTATAAAGCGAATGATTTATTATTTAATTCTTTTCAGCACATTGTTTTTTTTTTTAATCATTTATTTGATGAGGCTTTTTGTCAGCACATTGTTCTGGCACACAATTAAATAAAATGAAAGTTTCTGTTTGTAATTTAAAATAAACAGCTTTTCACGAAAGTCTTCTGAAAGTATAAACGGTAATTGCACAAAGAAACATTTAATTTACATTATTTCCTTGTCTTTTCGTCTGTCTGTCTATCTGTCTATTAGTTACGGCTAATGGCTAAGCTTTGAAACCGCTGGACCGATTTTGACGGGACTTTCATTCGCAGATAGCTAATGTTATAAATAGTAACTTAGGACAATTTATTTTAGGAATGTTGTTAATTTTGAAATGGGATTTCGTTCCAAAGCACGCGACACTGCAGGTCCCAGCTGGTACACAATATCTTTGTCACAAGCAAAATGTCATTGTTGCCTTTTTGTCAAATAGATGATATTATTATGTGACCTCAAACAGTACGTGTTTGAAGCACCACCTTTAAGGATTTACTCTTTTTAAATTGGTTTGCTTTTGAAAAATTGTTGGTAAAGCGTATTTTGTAGATACTCGCTTACCAATCATTTCTTAAACCCCTAGATATTTATTGAATTGGTCTAGATTTTCAGAACAAAGTAAGTAGGCAGTAAATTTACTAAAATAACTAGATAGAATAAAGGACAATCTAATTTCGAACAAATACAATATTGAATCAGAACCAATACTTAATCTAGACCGTAACTTTATGTATTTACGTAACAACATTTATTTTTCTGGGTCAGACAAAATCACTTATTGTTCAACAAATCTTTATAAATGTCTAGACTATTGTAATACTCATCAAGATTTTACGTCACAAAAATTTTCTTGGGAAAATAAAAATATAACTTTAACCCACTTTTCGATTCTCACAAATTACAGTTCGACGGGCCTGTTGGTCTAGTGGTTAGTGACCCTGACTGCTATACCGGAGGTCGTGGGTTCGATTCCCACCCAGGACAAATGTTTGTGTGATGAGCACAATCATTTGTTCTGGTTGTCTGGGTGTAATTTATCTATAATATGTATGTATTTAGAAATATATAAGTATGTTTATCAGTTGTGTGGTTACCATAACACAAGCTCTGCTTAGCTTGGGATCAGATAACCGTGTGTGAGTTGTCCCGGCATATTATTATTATTATTATAGTTACATGTCTTACAATGACAGAAAAATGAATAGCTTACGGAGTGCTACACAAAGGTTTCCCTTAGACCTTTTAAACCTTCCAAATAGAGTGGAACACGTGTGGTCTATGACATTTAGAAGAATTATTGCCAAGTTTATTGCGCTTCATTACGATACCTATGGGGCGTGTCGCATTCAGCATTTCTGATTTCACGCAAGAATTTCCGTTTTCACGTGAAAGACTTTAATAAAATATTTCTCTCCCTTCCGATATCAAAAGTTGAGTCGTGCGGACCGGCCGATATTGTTAATTTAAGATTTATTACTTCTATCTGAATAGTTAAAAATATATAGCTTCTTGTATTAAAATATGTAAGTCTACAAAGTGAATATTTTGTCCAAGTGTTACTAAAGTTAATGTAACCCAAGTATGTTTACAGAATATCTGTGGAAAATATTAAAGTAAATAATATAGCGATACTAGACAAATTTTTAAATTGAGCTTGAAATGAGAAATCCCGCGAGAAATTCCCTCGTTCCCTCCCGACAGTTAGGGTGGTGGTAAAGAGGTTACTACTAAGCAAATTGCATTCACCGTTGTGGAATTACCGTGCCAAGTTTTCACAAATATCTCGATGAAAATTTCTCACATGTCAAAGCTTTGCTGATAAAAAGGAACGGATTGTGCCTCGACCGCACGCTCTCTGTAATATAAAACGAGTTGGAGACTGTAATATCTTTTACCTTTTCGAGATTAGAGACTTTTTCTTTATGTTCAAATAATCGGTAAAGTTCAATTCTATATCGGATAGACTCTGCCTACCGCTTTTTGGAGATTTGCGTATTTAATTTAAATAATAACACATTCAAGGGACGATTAAAAATTGTTCAGACTAATTAACGTTAAATTGCACAAAATATATTAATTAATATAATTCATCATACCATATCGTGCGTATGGAATTGCTATTGTTCGACATAAAATTAATCCATAGTTTTAACTCAAAGTATTTCTGAAATATTTAATGTTAAGCATGAAATATAAATGTGGCATTATAATTATGTCGTAAATTATTTGAATACCTAAAAGCATTTCAAATAATCAAAAGCTCTTTCAGTAATTACCGCACGAATTTAGTTTATGATATTGTAAAATACAATTTGTAATATTTTGCATTTGAATAAAATATCTTACATTTTCAAATTAATTTTAATTACATATTTTTATTGTGTTATGTTGAATTATGCAATTAAAACAAATTAATACAATAAAATAATAATTATATTTTTGTATAATAAAATTAATTATTAATATAATAAATGAAGATAATAAACATACATCTTCACAAGAGACTCAATAAGCAGTCATTTCTATATCTAAAAGCAAAAAAATTGACTGCCTGCAGGTGGTTTATGACTAAGATCTTTTTCAGCAATTTTATATTTTATACACAAATTATTCAGGAGTCATACTAAAAGACAAAGGTTACAAGAGTGTCTGGATAAAATTTACGAGTACTCAGCAAGTATTTACCCTAAATGCCAGACAGTACCTAACATACCCTTTCAGCAAATTTTAATATACTATGTTTCAAGTACAACACCCGCTGTCCAAAACATATCGTCGACCATCAAAATTTTTCTATTAAAACTGAAGCAACTCGTTAATATTGTACGTTATATTCTAAAATTTGGTTCCCCTTTAAAAAGACGTTAAAAATTTCATTAAAACCACGAGCAAAGTGCACGATATTCATTTTAAGCAGTGTCGAAATTAATGTTAAATTTAAAAATGTTGGTGGTAATAATTTTATATAACCGGCAAATAGCCTTCCGCCTTGCCCTCTTTAATCAAACTTGCAATAACGTCACCTTTTCTATCTAGCTTCAGTTTCATAAGCTAGGCTTCTTTGAAATATAGTATAGCATAAAATGTGCACTTTTTATTCGAGTATCGTCAAGTCAAAGGAGAATTTAAATACGAATTTAATAACGAGATCCCGACGATGCTAGGAAAATGTAGATGTGTCTTTGTCAGGGCTTTTACTTAGATCTTTATAAGGAAAGTTATTTTTAGAGCTAACTTCATAGTATAGGTCCCTACTTATTTGCTTTTAAATAACTGGAATTACGTCTGCTCAAAAACATTTTCATATTAAGTAAATAGGTAGGTACGCACATACACATATAATTAAAAAAACTAAATTGGTAAAAAATAACTAGTTGTACAGCAATATTATTAGTTGCTATAACAATATATTATCATTATCAAAACCAAAACAAATCGTGTGGTCCTTATTTCTTGTTTACTTATCATTACGCCCAACAAAAGGGTAACAGTTTTGTTTTAGTGAATTAAAGCCGGCCCTTTGCCTTTCTTTATTAAGAACAAAACAAAAACCAGGAGGTCCGACATACAAATGAGGCCTATTATTCTTTGGAAAGCCCCAACATTTGTAAAAGGTAATATTTTTTACTTACCCAATAAGATATAGGGATAGTTACGAAACTTTTGCTTTGGCAAAAACTTTATATCATTATAAGTTCAAAAATCTACGTAGTTTGTGCTGTTAATAGAAGTTTTTAGTTGGTCCTATTTGTATATCTGACGGTGAACAAGGATTAAGTTAAACAATTTCTGGTTATAGAGACACCTTATATTATAGAAAGCGACCACCTTTATATCAGGACCTCCTCCACCCTACTTATTACTTTTCTCTATGTCCTCCACTCTTGTAAAATTAAAAGTGAATGAATATGCTTTTGTTTTTAAAATACATTTTTTACACTAATATTATAAAGAGGAAAACTTTGTTTGTTTGTAATGAATAGGCTCAAAAACTACTGGACCGATTTTTAAAATTCTTTCACCATTCGAAAGCTACATTATCCACGAGTAACATAGGCTAAATTTTATTTTGGAAAAATCCAAAATAAATCCAATGGTCCACGCGGGCGGAGCCGCGGGCGACCGCTAGTCGTAAATAAAACTGGCCTGGTTCTAATTTCGAACTTAATGTTTAATTAAAAAAATATATGTAAAACACGGGAAAGGCGACATATTGAACTACCATAAAACTACGTTCTCTTTAAAAATAGCAGGAGTTGAAGCAAAGAACTCTAAGATAATATATAGGATTGAAATGCTATAATTAATGCAATATTTCAAAGTCCATTTTTTATCAGAAGCTCTATCCAATTTTAAAAATCGTAGCTATAGAAATTCTCGATTTATCATCTAAGAGATCTACGTCAGTTGAACTAGGTTAGTACCCACTGTATGAATAATAGTGCACTTTATGTGACAGACGGGATTTTCTGGGAAATTCGTGTGAATAGTACCATAGCCTTTCCTTACCCCAGCTTTGTCCACCGCGAGCCGCTCAACCCTGCGGAAAGGACCCAAGGTTGTCTTTGACAAGGGTGTTAGTGTCACAAATTAATATTAGTACCTACATAAATTAATTTTAATGTTTTGTAATTTGTCTGGGAAAGCTGTAAAAGCAATTAGCAATAAATTGGAAGCGTCGACAATTATTACGTCATTTTTATAATTAGTTATGTAAACAGTGTAATTGTAGTCTTATTTAAGCTGAATGATTTGAATTTGGAAGTGAAATATGCTATAAGTTCAACTCGGTTTCACCTGGATGACACTCTATGACATGGGTCGTATACCAGCATTGAAAATGTATAATAATAAAAAACCTTTAGCCATTCTTTTTTTTATTTAAATAACAGAATGAACTAAAAATAGAATGTAATAATCAACTATTACTTCGGTTTTTTTTATTGTACACGAATAAATAGTTCCTGTCTCCGGACATCATTATTTGGACACACATTTCCTGGAAACATCACAGCAGTGGCAATGTTAATTTAACCCGCACGAGCACGAGGTATATTCCACTTTGATCACCTGGGTGATATCATTTAGGAAAATAAATTGGATTTGAGTCTCCTCATTTCACCTCGGGAACATTTCACCCGAGTGTTCATCAAAATTCGTGTTGGAACTATATCGACCGGGTTATCAAATTTTATATATTTTTTTACACACAAAATGCTACTATGTCAACCAAATTCAGGTAAAAATAATTTATTAAATACAAGAACAGGTCAGTAGAGTGGTCCGTGTGCGCGCAGCCTTACATTTGTATCCTCCCAGAAAACGAAATAAACACAATACAAACCAACACTTATTATTGTTGTTCAATAAATCTTTCAGTGTTCTATTTTTAATGCAGAATACACGGAAATATTCTTTAAAATAAGAATTTAACCGTTACACAACGTACCTGTGTTATGCAATCCATTTTCCTAGATCCGCTATCCGATGTGAAAATACAAGCTTCGCCATATCGATTTTACTCTCAATTCCACACATATTCGGTCCGTTGCACCTTTTGGAGTACAATAAAAATAATCTTCTTTGTTCAGTGGTCCATACGGGGTTGAAAACGAGCGAATGATAACAAAAGCTGCTGGAACGCAACACACCTTGTTATTCCAATCTGAAACTGATACATTTATTGAGCTTCATACATTTTAATTGAAAGGAAAGCAGTTGAAAATACACTGATAAATGTGCAGTCACATGTGTAGGGTTTATTTTTGTTAGGTAAACTAGTATGTTTTTATTAGTTACAGTCCAAAAAAATACAAAACAGATAGTGGTATGTTTTACATTTCATTGGATGTGCGATTAAGGGATTCAGTCTATGGACCGAAAAGTCTGAAATAAATGTTTTGAATTTGAATTTGAAAGTACAATAAAAGCTAAAACCAAAATAATTATTTTTAGGTACAATAAAAAATATACATGTATTCGTTCTATTTTTCAAACCTTTACAACGTTAAACTAGAATAACACGCTTTATGCTTAACGCCTGCTGATACATGATCACAAACAATCGACGGATACGCAAAAACTAATACAAACCTGCAGGCGAGTTAGAACCTTAATTCGTAGTTATATTAAAATAAATCGTGATTCAAAGCCAAAGATTCTTCTATTTGATAACACAATTTAGGTACGTATAATTTTTCATTAAATGTATAAAAACACAGTAGATACTGCACGTGTGTCGAGAAGTAAATTATGTTTTAATGAAATGTTTACGTAATATTTTTCTTTCTTGAAGGCTCCTTAAAAAATATGCGAATACACTTCATAATAAATAACTTAAAAAAGTGGACGTTCAAATAATATACTCATCCTAAACTCAATTACTATTTTAATCTCAGTCTCACGCGTATCCTAAGTACACTGCCATTCAGTGTATAGCTAGAGCAATTAATAAAGAAAGCGAAGCACTGCTTGTTAGCATGCAAATGCCGCAATCCTCGGAAGATTCTGCGGCAATATTCAAGTCGTTAGTGTTTGTGCAGCCCACTGCACAAGTGCAAAAAGGGTTCGCCGCCTCGCCAATGTAAATGACAATTTAATAATAGCAACGCTCTTTGCAACGTAAATTACAGCTTTTATGAGATTTGAACTACTTTTTATTACGCGTGTAATTTGTTTTAGGTTTAAACGGTTCGTAAATAGGCAGGTATTTTTGTTATTAGCAGGTTGCAATTCAATTTGTAAACATAATAAATATGTAGGACGACTAATCGAAAATGAGAAACTGTTAAAAAAATCAGCTTACTTTTGAGTTTTTCATGATAGGTTCTGTTAGTTTTGACCTATAGATACAGAATTACACATTGAAAAGAACGGTATTTAGCAACGAGGTACGTACAAGAATTCAGAAATCTTACTGGGTTCCATCAAAAATTACATTAATTTCATTAGTATCAAACAAAATTCGACAAAAATGTTAGAGTAAACCAAACTTTCAAGGTTATTTCAACTTCTAATAGCTTTATCGGTTCTTTTGATAAAAGTATATCTGGATTTGATGTTCCAGTTTGTTTGTCGATCGTCCGTATTTTTTGTTCCTACACAAAGGGCTGTAAAAGGATGATTCAAAGGGGACATCTTCGGAGGGCCAATTCTTCGCTTCATTTCCTCTCCACCCGATCCAAGTTAAAAGAGTGATTTGCGTTGTTTAGTCAATTTGCTCTTTTTACGAAATTTTATGTCTAGATGGCCATTCCGTTTTATGTTTATGAAAGAAAACAGACACAAGTTCCGTTTTTGCAAGAAAGTATTTTTATACGTGACTTTTTTGAATTTATTACTCAGTACTTTAGAAATTACCAACGGTAACTGTTATAATTGTTATGTAAGAACATAATTATTTTCACAAAAAAGTAACAAGATGGTCTATATAGCTAAGAAATTAATATTTATTGTACGTGTTTTACTTTAATAACAAAAAAATGTGTATGTTAAATAAACAATCAAACATATTTGTACCTTATATCCAAGTAGTAGCAAAGTTTGCTCAATTTATATTATTTTTTTTGTAATTTTCTTTTTAACCAATTTATCTTTGAACATTATTCTCACAAATTGTGGAGAGTCCGTAGGCTGTTGTTATTCTATTTAATTTTGATTCAGTTTATCTTTTCTTAAACGGTTCCCTCAACAAGTTAAATTTGCTTTATTTTCTAATGGTTCTGATTGAATAACTCTTCACCATTTATATTCTTAAAAAGTTTCAAGCTATTTTGTATTTAAACCCCCTTATTGGTACTTTTTGTGGCAGTAATTGGTTCATTTGTGATCGTAAAAGAGTATTTAAAGACTTGGTCTCAGTTCGGTTTTAAAGCTTTTTCCTACGGTCAATTAATTGTATCTAATGTGCAAGACCATGATTTTTACATTTTTGCTAAATTATATCATAGAAAACATTTGCTTGTGTCATAAACCTGCATATTTATAATCACTCTTAAATAGAAGATAAACATTCAAACATAAAAAAACTTGATTTTCTTAAAATACTGGTGCAGAACCGTAAAATTATCTGCAATTACTCACTAAAGAGTTTTAATTAAAGGAACCAATAGGTAACATACCTACATACAAACATAAGTTTCCTACGTAATTTGCAAGCTATAACCTTGAACAGAACAGTCGGTGACTTATTAGATTAGACGTGAAATAAATGAGATCACATTACAGAATCCTATTGTGGCAAATGTCGTGATCGTTCCATGCCGGTAGTTGTACGGTATTAGCGAGAATGTCTGCTTTAATGTGTGTGTTTATGTTGATAAATGTATTCTTAGAATCGTTTTGTAGGGCCTTTATTTGGTACATGAAATACATTAAGTTCCGTAGTATTTTCAACAGATGACAGAATTTTGTATTACCTCTATAATTACATAATATGCTCCATTGGCGTTCGACAAGTGCTACTGTGTAGACTTTATTAAAAAAATAAATTTTGTATTGGAATTTTTATAGTTACTGGTAGAACTATTACTATAATTATTCATCTTTGAGGTTTTGGTATATTAACCGATTAAATAATCAACTCAGCCTATCTCAGTACATAGCTGGTCGTAGACCTGTCCCAAGATTTAGAACACACTACTTTTGGAATACAGGTCCTCGAACCTGAGGGAATTTCGGCTTATCTCAATAAAAACTGACCAATTCTGCTCGAGAATCGTCCAGTGCACAAGTGTAGCACTCTAAGCCCGATCGCACGGAAATTCGACAGGACGAAGAGCTCTGGCGAAGAACCAACCGCTTTACATGCTTTTCAAAGTACGAACGTAATTCTGTAGGTATATTTATGATCGTTCGACCTGCATGGTGTTTCTTTTAGCCATATAGCTATTAGATCTCATGCTGTCTCTTTCATTTTAAGGTGTAAATTAGCGACAGATAGACATTTAAGAACGCCTTAAGGTAGGTTGCGTTTGTGTATTCAGGGGCTTAGTTATGAGCACCTCTGTAGGTATACTTACTAAGTAATAAAGCTTAATAATAAGACCCATAACTCACAGGACTCCCTAATAAAATTCAAGATCATAAATAAAAAAGATTCGAATAAGTGCGTATAATTCTTATAAACAAATATGGGTTCGGGAAACTTTGGGTAGGAAGAGGGTCTCGGGTCTGCTGAGCTAGCATCGATAGAACTGTGAATGTGGAAGATATATGAAGTGTGCGGGCATCGTAAATATTAGCGTTGCGTATTACGACCGAAATTGCTAGCTGAATGTCGAGGGCAGGTTAATAAATCGAGGTTTTTATTTGTGATTTTTGATCTCCGTCTAGTCATGACTTCTGTCGTAGTAATAAATGCTTGCTTTATTTGGACTTTGGCTTACCAGAGTGTATCAAATCTTAAGTTATTGTTATTCACAGATTTTGCTGAGGATGACATAGAACGGTTAAATAATTATGGTTTTTGTTAATAGTACTTTCATACTACTGAGGGGCTCGTGGCTAAGTGTAAGCCGTACGGTTTGACCGATAATACAGGTTAAGCCGCGCTCGCCGCGGTTGGTCCGTGGATGGGTGACCATTTATAACATACCGAGACCCCTCCGTGTTTCGGAAAGCTCGTTAAACAGTAGGTCCCGGCTGTCACACATAGTTCTTTGGCAGTCGTTAAGTCAATTCTGACAACCAGTCTTACTATGGAATACTGTGTTTCCCAGTAAAATGGGTTGTGGAGGTCAGATAGCCAGTCGCTCCATGTAAAATACGGTATTCAGCTGAATCCGGTAAGACTGGTAGCCGACCCCAACATAGTTGGGAAAAGGCTCGGGAGATGATGATGTTAATAGTACTTTCATGAATACCTACCTGGATAATAATTGCAGGTTAGATTTTAAGGGCAACCATAACTTTCGTGAGTGCTAGGCACTTTTGCGCCACTAAATTACGCTACAAAGTAAAAGTAACAAACAACTGTTTCTAACTTTGTCAGTTGATAGTGACGAACGACGCGATAAAATGCTACTCCTGCGATTTATGTATGCGCTGGATTTAAGATCGTGTTACATCGTGTTACCTCGTGTTACATCGTGTAACGTCGTTTCATGTCGGATTAGCTTTAGCTATACAGAGTAGGGTCGTATTAATGTCCATGTTAAGTATACAAGGACTAGTTACACAGGTAGCTTCGGGCCTAATTAGGCACGCCTCGACAATGTCCGTAGTTCCTTAATCTTATTTATCCCGGATTTCCCTTATTAGTCAGTTTGCGATCCGATAATAATTCCGGTGAACAGTTTCCCGGTAATATTGTTAAATGTAGGTATTGTTAGAAACGGTGGTGTCTTGCTGTAAATACGGTACGGAGTCCTGCTTGATTTAATTGTATTTACGCTTCAGCTATTCCAAGAGATCGGAATCAGATATTGCGATGAAAATTTTCATGAAATAAATTAAATTAATAACAAGTTTATAATTAAATATTAACAAAGGGTTAGGTTTCCTGGTAATAAATGTAATTTAAGTTGCTGAATGTAACATGAAATTTAGGCACTTACGTACTTACATTTATATTATGAGCCTCCCTAGTTACAAATAAATGGAAAATCAAGGAAAATTTAAATATATTTGGGTAGATACATATCTGTATTTATATCTGTTTTCTGATTAATTATATGATAACTTTAAACGATGACAAAAAACAAACAATTTAATAATCTTTTCACCAAAATAAAGGCTAAACTTTAAAGAACTGCAGCATAATAAACATCAACACTTAATTTATATATGACCCCTATACAAAATAGATGCACGCTGCACTGAATAATTTTCTCTTCATTTTGTAACTGCGTCTCGGAAATGAAACGCGCGTATTTCGTCGCTTGGACGAGCGCTATATAACGAAGTCTCAAGCGACGTTTAAACTCACCTTATTATTGTCACGATACCGTTCCTTCCGTGTCCTTAAAGGAAAATTTATTAAACTATTAGTAATATTTGTCGGTAAATATGAACTTAACATAACGCCTTTTGACATTTTATATTTTTGAAAGTTCGGTGTTATGTACTTGCGTTTTAACATAAATATGTGGTCAAAATAGCTGAATCTATATTGTATCAGATTTGTTAAAAATATTTAAAGTATACATATTATATGATCTTTATATTAAATTTAAGCTTTAATTACGTTTAATGGCAAACTTATCAATTACCAAAAAAGCATTGGCACATTACAATGTTTCAATAATGTTTACATATCAAAGTACACGCAGTATAAATACCCTAGTACGATGAATTGCTCGTGTATGGCAACACAAAATCACGAAAGTGAACTTTACATCCTTCAGATAAAAGTGCTTTCAAATTGACAATGATAATAAGGTTGACTGTACGATGATCACGTTCTAAATAATATGCCCAACTAGAAACAGTGCACTCTGATGAATTCACATAACACTACAAATATATTATCTTACGAAGCGTGAGAGAACAGTCACAGAGATTATTTTATTGCCCATTGTTTATTTGGAGCTAGTTCTATAATATTATTATGTAGGAATGAGGAAACCTCGCTGTTCGCCCTCGCCGCTTGTTTGTCACGACAATCGCATTTCTATTAGACCACAAGACTATAATTAAAATAGTTATGTTCTTGTCAATAATGAATGACGTAAGTAGTATGTAGGATACGTGTGGGTGCTATCACGAAAAATAGTTTTGTACCCTGAAATTACGAAGTTAACAGCTGTTAAATAACTCTCGTCAATTACTAAGCTATGTAGCTCAAGTAAGACATAGTTTAGCTGTAAACTTGAGCATCATAGACTCATATACTAAGTATGTGTTTAATTTTGTCAAGTTCTCTTCTATGCAGCATACTTACTTATAAATTAGAGTAGCAGTAGCAAAATAATTCCATATCGTAGATCATTATATATTTTTAACACTGCAACTTAACTTCTTATTTATGTATTACTCCTTCATCAATCTTCCTGTTTGTATCCCAACCCCAATTTTATAAATAAAAGCGTGTTATGAAATTATTAAGTACCTAAACCGAATAAATAAAAGTTACAAACAAAAAATAACACGTTAATTCTAAAGGTGCAACATAACTGCAAAGAAAGCAGTACCCCAAGTTTGTGCAACAAACATTAACAAGCAAAGCACAGTCAACAATATCAAGTTAAGAAATCTTGAGATATAAGTTTCTTGGATACAATCAATGTTGTATTGTTACAGCTTTGAGGGGTGAATATTCTAAGGATGATATATAATGATCTACGATATGGAATTATTTTGTCGTAGACGAAGAAGCTTAATTATCGTCAAAGGTTACAATGAACTTATAAAGTGTTATATTTTTTTGTTATTGTTAATTTATTTTTAACTTTTTAGTCCATTTTATTAACAAATAATAAAAGCTTGTTTTTGTTGCTATAGTCCGTTTATTAATAACAGTCACCTGATGTCGTACGTATGTACTATAATTTATAAGTAAGTATGCTGCATAGAAGAGAACTTGACAAAATTAAACACATACTTAGTATATGAGTCTATGATGCCACTTGAATTTCCCCTAACTATGCATCGTTTTATCACATTACGTATTCACGAGGCCCTTGGGAACTGTCCGTAAATGGTCAGCACCATGATCAAAGACTAAGCCGCAGAGAGACTGGATGTTAGAATATTCATGTTGTGCCTAATTTTGTGGTTGAGGGAGAACATTGTGAATAAATAGATTTTAATATAAAACTGTAAAGATATCTAATGTTAAAATACATTTATATTTGCTGTACGTTAAAACGACTGCCTCGTTGGCCTAGTGGTTCTAAGCGGGACTGCTACGCTAGAGGTCTTGGGTTCGATTCCGAAGTCGACCAAGGTGTTATTGGGTTTTTCTATGAATTTCTCAGTAGCAGGTCGGAGTTTGGATTTGTTCCCGGCTAGTGGCAATAGGCTCGCCCCCTATAATTATTACATGGGACCTAAACATACCGGCGAACTGTGGGTGTACATTGGTACACTTCTGCCTAACCCTTCGGGGATACAAGCGTGATGGTATGTTATGTTATGTTTATGTACGTTAAAAAAACTTTAGATTTTCTATTTACTTTTTCATTAATTCTTTTTTAGCCTATTAAATATAAAATATTATTATCTAAAATTTGGTTCCAAAAACATAAATCACAATGCTTAAACCCCCCAAACTGTGTGACAAATGTCGGCGGGAATAGCGCTCTTTAGGTATTATTTAGCGCGAATTAGGTACAGTAAATACCATAAAATGGACTTTTGGTTTATTTCAATTTATTTTCTCCCTGAAAATTACATAGACAAATGACTTTTTTTGCAATCACATGAAACCTAGCTAGTTTACATGTCTTATAAATATTGTGTCTCTTTAGATCTTTATTTAATCTTTGCTCCCACTGTAAATAGTTGCATTTGAGTTCGCCGTAACGCTATTTCTGCATAGCGAGGTAAGTAAAAGCGCATATGTCGGGTGTTGTGTTGTGTCCCCAGATAATTGCGCATTTCGTAGAGATCAGAAAACCATTTGATTTCACTGCTGTTCTACAATGTACAATGCAGTTATCTGGAAACAGTAAATGTGGAAACATTTGCAGATTGCTTGTAAGGCCAATCGAGTGTGTTAAAACTATTTTTGAAGTATAAATGTGCAGCTATGTTACTATTTATTTTTACCAGTACGTTGTAATTGTATTACTAGTAAAAAATAAGCAAGCTTTTGCGTTATAGACAATTTCTGATGCTCAATGAATTGAAGGGGTAAATAAATTACCGGTTTTCAGTGCACGCCAGGAAAGATTGTCATTCCTCTTAAGAAACCTAAGCTCTGTATGTCTATACATAGCATGCCGTTTGTGTGCACATCACGCGTAGCCCATAAAGAGCAAATTGTGGACCGAACAGACAGCGTGTTTTGTAATCCGTAACAAATGAACTCCAATGAAGATTTATATTTAATTTAAATTTGTAAGTAGCCCATAACATAGGTATATAGAGAAACCTAAATAATCTGAAAAAGGATAGGAACACCTTTTCAGTGGTACTAGAACTCCAATTAAAATCTATTCAATTCAGTCCGATCTAGTTCACGAAGTAGGTATATAGTTCACAGCGTTTGGCAACATAGATTACAGAAACCTTCAGATGTTCCAGTGAATAGGGTCCCGTTATCTACCTACCCTTTGAGGCGCTGATAATTGAGATCTATTATGACGTCATAACTTTCAAAGAACATCTGAGTCCGTCTTATAGCATCTAAGTATTTGAAAACTGTAGAGTGCGCATAACGGAGTATGAACCTGGTACGAAGTATGAAACAGTTTCGTCGGAAACATACATGCATACATACATACATATAATCACGCTGTTTCCCGTAAGGGAAAATAAAAAAGAAGTCGGAAACATGACGTAAAAATAGAGCGTACTGCGTTAATAAACTATCTGAACTTTACAATATTAACCATACCATACCATCGATGTTTTCGTATAAACTTCTGTCATTGCACGGAAAATAACGAAATCAGTCAAAGAATGTACATACAGCAAAAAATTTAATTACTCTCGGCACATTGGGCTATTAGCGATACGCGCAGTCTATAGTTTTCACTTTAATACTCTAAGGCTACCTGAACATTTAGCCGCCAAAACGATCCGATGACGTTATGTTGGGACGAACTTGAATACTCATTCTCAATATGCTATTTAGGTAAAAGGGTTTATCGATGATGGGAAATTTCATAATACCATCACGCAGCTTTGAGGGTTTTATTCATAATAGAAAACGGGAGTAAACACGTTGATATTCAGCATGTGTGCGCCCGAATGACGTCAGAGGTACAGGGTATTGCAAAATCCATTAATTTTCATACACAGGGGTGACTAATAACATTGGGGTTCGAAGGATAACTAATATAGAATTATAGATGTAAGCATAAACAAATAAGGTACTGTTTCTGGTGATGCAATGAATAAATGTCTATTCTGATCTTAATTGCAAAGCTCTTTCAGTAATCTTAATGAGATGGTTCCAATTACTCTAATATTATACTTAATGTTCTGTGCTTTATGAAGTCAGTCTCATTGTTAGCAGCTAACATTATTACCTTTGTTTAAATAATTGACAGTGTTTTGCTTCATATGTGCAGACAACAAGAGATCTTTAAAAAAGTCACCGTTCTACTTGAAATATAATGAAAATTTAATGTTTTTGTATCGTAATACCTGTGTAATAAATTACTGTTAGCTTTCAAGTTCCCTTATATCAAACCCAAACAATATTGCGCAATTAAATTACAATTTAATTAGTCTCTCCATCTTCCCACGCCATCACGCCGTACATAGATTTGGTGCAAACCAATATCGTGTAATCCAGTCGTCGTACCATCATAATCAATTATGTTGAACAGCCATCGATTTATAGCTCAAGATTAGATCAAACCGAATTATATTAACGGGTAAATGGAGGCTACAGTCAACTGCAATACAATAACAACAATAGGGTACATGAGTAGTTTTTTTAGTGTCTTAGTTAGATGAACAAATGAAAGGATAAAAAATGTAAAATATGAACATTTTTTATTTTACGTAACCAAATACTCACAACCATACATTGATTTAAAATGTCCTATGACGTCACATTTTGCTCAAAAGCATGACGTCATTAACCCCCATTAGCTTGGATCCTCATTATCTATAAAGAGTTTTCTTACTGCGATAAAACAAAATAATCATGTAATTTTTTTTTCTAAACTTACTTACCTATTGAACTATTAAATTCAACTCTACACCCCTGAAATAAAAATGCTGTTATTCTAACTTTGTTGAGAGACACGTGTGGTAGACTGTACTTCAAGTAAACTGCAGCATTCGGGTCCACTCGGACGTAATCATCAGATGTGCTCATGTGATCGCATATGCATGGGTAGGACAATCCGTAGAAACAACAGGGAAATTCAAATGCTTGATTGGATGTTCTGACTTATGATAATTTTATAACTTTAGATGTCACTGGTGTAAAAATGCGCTCAATTAATTTAGGTATTATAAAGTAGAAGAAAAATATTTTTTTATTATGTTGCACACTCGTTTAAAGGATTTATTGCAATTCCTATTTTATTAAAATGTTTTTCTTTTTTCTGGCAACATTTTCGATATCCGTAAAGATGACAAAAAGTAAAATTACTATTGACTGCACATGTAATGTAAATGAAACCTTCAGTTCATTATGTTATTATCACTTCAACAGGTTCACTTGCTAGGATCACTAAATGCCTATCTAGATGCATATTACCTAGGCTACTTGCCAAACAATAATACAGGCACTACAATATAATTAAGCAAACACGATGTATTAGTATAGAGTTGTAACGTCATAGACTTGTAGTATCTAGGTATTATTAGAAGATATAATTATCAATTTAAAGATCAGACTATATTCTAGGTATTCTGAAATAATTATAATGTTATACTTCGTAAATACTACTTTATTAATTGATATTCTCTGTCTGCTCACAGTCAAATAATAATGGTATACAGTAGCAAATTATACTTGGAAAATACCAAGATGACTAATTAATATTTAGAGCAAGAAACTACATATTACTAGTCATTAAGTTTGCCACCAAAACTTAATTACACTGTCTCTTTCCGGGTTAATTTGGAACAATATAGGTTAGTCATGAAAAAGGTTATATTTAATAAATTGCTGCTCGCAGATTATATTATGGGTTTTTATACGATCAGCGTCATACTTAATTACTTACAGAAGGAATTAAGTGTAGAAGTACAAATATGCAACTAATGAAATATAATCCTATTATTAGGTTAACTAACACTCCCACTAAAAAACCTCTGCAGGGAGTGCCCTTAGTGGACTGTATTTCTCTGACTAAAGGTCCGCGCCAAAAGTGAAGCGCCGGTGAAGCGCGCCGTTGAAGCAGCCAATGCCTGAGCTGAGGCAATTGCATAGGTCTTTACCACAAAAAAGGCTCCTACTGAAATCGCTTTAGAGATGATCAAAAGATGAGAAATAGTCATAGCAAAGAAACCATAGATTTTAGACTTGCTTGTTTACAGTTATTAACTTTATTGGTAACACAGACATTTTACACGACATAAAAATTAACTAACAGACGTTATTGTTTAGTTATGTAGATTGCAGTCAATGTGTATCATCAAGTGATACAGTGCTTAATCTAAATACAATCTTCCGATCTCATTGAATCTGTCACATTAGATGTTTCTGCTATGCGCTTACATAATAATGTAAGACATTTACGTGAGAAACGAAGGGTAAATACAAACACTAATAGGTGTTGAATATACGAGTTAAAGATAACAATTTAAAGTTCAACGCAATAGTAAATGTGATACGACATCAATTAAATGCTTTACAAATGTCATGAAATGCGTGTTTAGATTTAATTTTAATTTAATTTTTTTAATTTATTTAATTTAATTATTATTATGTTCTTTTTTAAGTTTACATAATCTATAAAATAAACCAAAATTATTTAGGATTTTGTAAAGCCAGTTGTTTTATTAACTTTCAAACTACATTTAGTTCCACTAACAAGCATTACGACTGAATAGTGGCATTTACTAAGACTATACTCTTGATACCTAAAATTAACGATACATAACTCAAGCCAAAACAGCTTGTATATCTATTGATTTTATAATTACTGTTTTACAACCACAAAAGGAAAACCTTTGAAATAACTTGAATTGAATACCACAAACGTATGAAGTTTGTAATCGACACCGTTGGCGAAATCTCTCGTACTATCCTCTTTGTACCGTTTCGATTGACATGCAAAGTCGCTTTTAACATGTCAAACAAAATTGTTATAGTAGTTCCAAAGGGCTTTTGTTTGATTGTAAACGCTTACAAGTTGTAATTGGTATTGAATGCTTGGCGAACTGTTAGGTATGTTGCTGAAAATGAAGCAACAAGAACGTGATCATTATAACAGCAAAACTCGCTGCGACACGCTGTTTTGCCACATATTTTTCGTGCTCATATTATCTTAGTGTGTAAATATAACCTTCCCCAAGATTTGGGCTATGAGAAGTAAAAGGTTTTTTTTTACTCCGTCTATTTTTTTTATAATGACAAGTTATTTTTTCGCTGACGTTTTTTTTTAGGATTCTAGTGCAATATTAATAAGGCTTATAACCTTCCTTAAGATTTAGACCAACAAAAGTAAAAGCTTTTTTCTAGGCCTAGTTTTTCCAAAAATTTGCTAGTACAAAATTTAAATTATTGAATTAATTCCTACTGGTCATATTAGCCGCGTCATTACCTGGTCTATAATAGTCAATTACATCTAGTAATGTATTTAATGGGTTATTGTTATGTATTACTTTAATTAAAACATCGATCGAGCCACGGGCTGGAAGGCGGTGAAGCGTGTTGGTGACATCTGGCTAAATTGACGTTTGCATCAATATTACAATCAGCTGCAGAATATAATTAGATACATTCATGTAGCTGCGTCTTCTGTTTGTTCAATTTGGTAAACATTACCAACAAGAGTCAAGGTTTCTAGCAAGAATATTTGCGTGCCAAATAAGTTTTACTATTTATATTTGGGTTCCAAATAAGTTTTACTAGATACCTACTAGCTAAATTTCATTGTATCCTATACAGCATCTTTGTATGCAAGCCTAGGTGCTGTTTGACTGATTAAACCTTCCACGATACTATATTGATTATGCCTTCTGCGGATATCGTTTTAAAGTAAGATATTCCATTACATATCAAAATGGAAAATTAATTTCACCACACACGTTACAGGTACCTCAAACTCTCTGAACATTTTGCCGTAGGCCAGTTGTTATCCTGTCCTTTGACAAAAACGTTTCATGTTGCAACTCTATGCGCTTACTATGGCTTCTGAAAAGGATACTGTTGTCGTTGTGGAAGCGGGATGCCGCTATACGCAGTGTAGTGCGCCGTCTCGCTTACTCAATGCCAACAGTGCTGCTTTAACAGCTCTTAGCGCAGGCGGTGTTTAGTGAAATAAGCAACTTTAATAGCTTTTATGTATAGCCTGAGTAACGTGTTTTGAATGCGCCCCAAACTTTTATTTTAGCTTTTCATACAGTTTCAACGCAGCGTTTATGACAAAGTTTGATATTTTCATGTTTTGTAACTCCGTGTAAAGCCTTCAACGGATACTGTTCACATTAGCTATAAAGGAATAATTATAACCCAGACCGAGTAAAATTTTTTTAGGTTGGTAATTACCAAAATATGATACATATAATTATATATACGTAAAAAAGTAAATTATGAAAAATTTCAAACCAGAATTGAATCTTTAAATTTTAGTTTTTGTACCTACATTTGTTTTAAGTAATAAAGTACTAGTAGTAATTTTGCTTCAAAGCGCAATTAGAATGTTATGCTAAAGGCATTTAAATCAATCAGTGCTCTTAAAGACTAACAATTATAACACTAAAACAAACAAAAAAATCTAACAAAAAATCATAAACGCGACATGCGCATAAATATTAATAACGGGGTGTTATACTCAAATGTATTATTTAAGTCAAATTACGCAAGAAATCAATGTCAACTAAGACCATTGAAGAAACAATATAAATTATGTCTGAGTTAAATAGTGCTATAATTTTAATGTCTAATAATTAAATATGAGATTATAATCTCTTCCCGTAATAATGTTATATGGTCTATCAAAATGGTCTACAATGACACGGTCATATGTGATTAATGATCTCTAAACCAATAATCAGTCGGTAAGGAAATCATTTTGGCCACCGTTTGTTATGATGAATGAACTATATACTAAAGTGCTGATGTATAATGCTATGTCAAACCACAACTTTAATATAATTGATGCAAATATAAAAATAATACCAGCCTATAAACGTCCCACTGCTGGGCACAGGCCTCTTCCCATATAGGGAAGGTAGGAGCATTGATCAGCAAATACTTTCCTCCAAATAAGTTCTCTAACTATCTAAGAAATTACCTAAATTCTCTTTCGCGTAACATAGATATTTTTGTTATAGAAAATTTGCAATATCCTAGTTTAGTTTCAAAATTGACTTTATTTTAACGTTCGGTCTTCTATTTACTCACTACCACAAAATGAAAAAAGGCACATCTAGTGTACAAAAATCTAGACACAACATACAGATACCATTCATTCATTCACCTGTATATACCATAACCATTTATTTAAAAGCTCTATCAGTGATTTCTTATGGAAAATAAGGTCAAAGCCGCGACCCTATCAGGAAACTAAGTAGAACAACAATTAAGCAATCAACAAATCAATCGTTTCTCTACGTGATAAATTACACCCTAAGTGTAGTTCAAGCAAGGAAATCAATATATACATCGATCGTCTATTGTCAAAAATCGCCCGTGAAATTAATTTTGTATTCTAACACAATAATTATAAGCGTATAAGTAATATACTTCAATAATCAATTTCAACTGTCATTGAACACTTACGCAAGTCAGAAAATATGCGTGCAAGCAATTATTAATAGTATCACACGAGTGATTTGGTTATAAAGGTACGTTTTCAAAGGTATATTGATAGATCACGAGAGATGCATAAAGACGTAAATATAACACTATATTTTCGTACTATTTTGTGTGTTTTTGAGCATTTCTCATATTGAAGTAAGTTTTTTATTCAAAAAAATTTATAAACCTCTAAATATATTGAATACACTTGTCTTGTCCCAAAAGACATAAGGTATGCAACTAATAAATACATGAAAAATACAAACACGATTTATTTTAAAATTATCAGATCTCGGTTTTTTTTGTCTCTTATTACAATTACCAAAATACCATGAACTCGAATAATAGCAACGTGAAAATGACCGCAAGTGAACACAAACCTTAACCCCACATACGCAACGTCAGTAATTAAAACCATTAAACAGTTACAACAATATAAATGTCTATTATATTCGTCACGATTGTATAATTGTGCGTGTCAATTATTTATTGATATCATATTTATTGGTAACCATGATCTATGGTTTCTATTGTGAAATTAGGTTTATGTGTTTACTATGCCTATTATACTGAATCATTAAATGTTATAATGGGTTTTCTCATATTAATGAACAATTAGTATAACTACATTTATTTGTTAATATGTCGTTTGCATGCCACACAGTTGGGTGGGTATTGAGTTAGGTTTATCGAATCAAATGAAACAGGATAAACCTATTATGATTTTTACCGTCTACAGTCATGAGAAAAACTAAAATAGCATTTTCATTCATATTCATAATGGTGTTGTTTGTCTCACTTGTACGGCAGGCAACATATTCAGTAATTTAATGTTTTGCGCATTTTATTGTAAATACTCTGGGCTCAAATTGAGATAAATTTGGTCTAAAAAATACTCATGTTTACCCTTACTAATTTAGGAACGTAGAAAACATATTTACTGTTTACCGTATTAATAAACGAGCCTAATACAAGCTAACGTTTCAAAAAGTCTAAAAATAAACAACGCTAAATTCAAACAGGGTAGTTCGAATTTTCACTACATCCAATATGGGCCGGTCATGCGTACGTAGGAACAGTGTTTGCGAGGCCAACAAACAAAATGGAGTCGGAAAGCGGCATCCAACTATTTCCAACGAAACAAAGGATCACCAACTGTAAAATTCGTGAAATAGTACAATTATTTGTTTTTGGATGGAAAGTTTAGAAGAATGGTACGGGATTGCTGGGTTCGGTATTGTGAAATAAGTTATTGTTTTCAAAACAAAAAGTAAATTAAACGAGATAACTTATATGAAATAGATTAGGTATCCCATTTTACATGTCAGGTTAACTTCTTTGGTCTTGTGAGAGAAAATGATGGTGGCGATAAACCAAGGTGCTGCTGATAACTGCATTTAGATAAAAAAATGCTCATGAGCAATAAGACTAATTTCTTCAAACAAAATATCTCCAACTTAAAAGATTAAGCTTGTATTATCTATCAGTAGATCCTATCAAATTCAGACAATACAATAAAGAATTTGAATTTCAAACGATATGACGTAACTTTACATGTTCGAAACGAACTTTTAAAATCGGAAAACAAAATTCGAAATTTCTAGTTCATTAAATCGAAGGAACATCCAAAGAAATAACTATTGTTTCAATACTGTTTGGATTCTGTATACAGCCAAACTTATGTTCAACTTTAGTAACAACTTTGGTAACAAAAACATCCCAAGTTTCTCTATTAGGAAGTTGATGAAGAGAGCTCGAGCAACATTTGTTTTATTAATCCCTGTCCGTTCCGAACTTGTGTGCGATAGAATACTGAGCCAATTGCTTTTTATCTAATCAGGCGTTATGAATAATCAGTAAAATATATAGTATTAAATAATAAATGTAGTATTAATACAATGGGCTATGAAGATTAAATTTTAAGATGCATGCATGAGATATGCATGATATAACGAGTTTAAACAAACTGACTCTTCTGAATGACGTGTTTTAGATTAATTTTGGCAAATTCTTATCTAAATATTGTTTTTCTTTTTTAATTATTGCCATGAAATATGAATAGACTTTTACTTAAGCCTACAAGAAGAAAACATTGTAAGTAGTAGGTGTAGACTGAACCTTAATTATAAAAGCCTTGGCTAAAATTCGCAAATGATTTTCCGCAAAAGTTTAATCACTTTTTGGGGCTAATCAAAGCTAATCGAGGGCTAATCGATCTCAATTATTGGAGCAAATTTTAGCACGCGATGTTTTACGCTCTAAAGGTGATGGCGCGTTATATGACTAGCTTATAATGCAAGAATTCGTGGCATGAACATGGATTAAAAAATAACACGAAATAAGCTTTTGTTTGCAGAAATTACGACTTGATACATTTGTAGAGATATTTTGACGTAAAAATAAACCACTGAACTAATTTGATACGATTTACGTATGCACTCCCCTGAACTACTATCAATGTAAAATTATGAATACTGGCCTACAATTGATGAGAAATTCGAGGAAAAATTAGGTGTAAATAAACATAAAGTGGATCATAGAACCTCTCCCTTTTTTTGTTTAAAAATGTGAAGTCTTAACGGTGCAGTGAAAAAGTTACCGGCTAGTATTAGAGCAAAATAACGTCAATAATCAATCAACCGCAAATTCGGTCAAACCTAGCAATTAAGTATTGCTTGCTTTCCACACAAGAAGTCTAATACGAGACTACAAGTAAACGATGCATTATGAAATTCCATGCGACACATAATTCTAAGTAAATTATGGTGCTAACAGCAAATACTAAAATTGTTCAAATAACACGCGTTGTT
Source organism: Autographa pulchrina (assembly GCA_905475315.1). Taxonomy (NCBI): domain Eukaryota; kingdom Metazoa; phylum Arthropoda; class Insecta; order Lepidoptera; family Noctuidae; genus Autographa; species Autographa pulchrina. The sequence continues at coordinate 9,750,278 of FR997771.1, read as the reverse complement.
GGCTTGCGGTATGATAACCTGCAAAGGTTCATTTGTTTCACAACAACAGCGTTGGCGGGTAAGAAGATCATTGGTTCATGGATTTATAAGCTTGCTTTGTGACGTTTCGATTTGTTCGTTATTTAAATATTTTAAAAGCATATTTATTTATTCTTTACTGTACATCCGAAAAAAATAACAGTTAAAATAAATACTAAAGTATAATTTATAAAATTGTATTACTAAAAATATTGTCTTGTCCTTAAATTAACTCATTTAAACTCATAATAATAATATGTTTATTTTTTCCCTTAACTGTGTTTGATTTATGGGTTAACAACATAAATGTAACCCCCTGCGTGTGGGACTTATTTCTGAGTAATAAGGAATTAACCCTAAAAAAGTCGTAAATTGTAAAAATGAACAAATAATAAAAATAAAATAACGAGCTTTTCGTTATTTTAATTTTTATGTTTAGTTCTCACGTTTGATGTTACTTTCTTATTACCTAATGTACTTGATGCGTTAAATACTCTTTACATCTTTTTAAGTACTTTAGCGTCGTCTAGTTTTATAACCCTATTATTTGCAAGCTCTCTCGAATCCTCTGCACTTGATGTTGCAATACCTACGTCATTGTCGTGAATGCGATCACGGAGAGATATAATTGTTCTGTGAATCCGTGCTGATAATGCCCGTGTATTGTTAGTACACATTGTTTTACTGTTTGTTTTTTTGTTGCATGTTTACAGTTGTCAATACAGTAAATATTGCTGCCATGTAAAGGACCAAAATTCTTTATTGTACACGTTAAACATAAGACTTTTAATGATTAGTAAATTCATGTACCTACATTTGAATTGATAGCAAGCTTTTCATGATTGAGATCTCTTAAAACAAATCTTTAAGTGATAGCAAGAATAAAATATGTATAAGACCTTGTGCTCTCTCAGAAAAAAATCAGAAAAAAAAGTGTTTATCTAATCTTTAGTGTGGATAGAAAGTTAATGTTGAACTTTTTCAAAATCAAAATGTTTTTATTTATTATAAACCAAAAAAAAGGAGCTCAAGAAACTTTACGTTTAATCTACTGACTCTAGTTGCTCGGTTCCAAAGTGTTTCCTATGGAGAAGAGCCGGCAAGAATTTTGTTTATTTTGTTTCAATTTGACATGATTGGTTAAATATATTATGCGTCAACAACGCAATATAAACAACGTTAATGAAATAAAGAAAACAAAAAAATTAAAGCAACTCTAAGATGACGGTGCGGGTTGTTGAATGTGGTATATGCTTATAAGGGGTGACATTATGATTGATAGCACAGCATTGTAGACATCCTTTTAGAGGTAACGTAACATAATAATTAATAAATCTTGCTCGCCTATATGAGGACGAAATGACAGAAATATGTAACTATCTAAAGAATCAATTAATAAATTATAGTTAACTAGCTGATTCCCGGGACTTCGTCCGCGTCAATTTCTTAAAATTGCGACTATAATTTGAGATTTAAACTATCCTATCTCTCAAGTTGGATCGAACTGCACATGGTGTGCGAATTTTATTATAATCGGTTAAGTGGTTTAGGAGTCCATTGAGGACAAACATTGTGACACGAGATTTATATATATTAAGATTAATGCTCCTTGACTTAATAAACTGTATTCGAATAAAATTATAATGTAGATGGAAAACATGAACTTCAAGTCAGCGACAGATGCGTTAAATAGTGGTCGCGGGTTTGAGTCCTGTCGGAGGTTCAAATTTTTCCTTACGACTATTTGTATTTATTTAATGATATATGTACACATACCTAGTAGTTTAAAAATATAATATAAATAATAGATGTAAAAAGGTCCGCTTATTTCTTAGGAAATCTCTGGCAACACACACGCAAAAGGAGAAATCGTGAAGATTAATTACAAATTAAATTATAATGATAATTCATTACTAGTTATAAAACAATTCTAGCACAGAACCGCCATTTTCTAAAGTTTTAAACCTATTGATAGTGTCCTCGTTCCAAAACTCTAAAGAAAGTGTTGTGGAACATTATTTCAGTAATGTGTAAAAGTTTGGCCGTAGAAACTCGGGACGCATTGCAATGCATTGCAGTTGCAGCCAAAGTTTCTAATTAGCAGTGCATTTAAAGAAACGCGTGTGTCGTCCCAGCTAATCAGTTGAATGTGCAACTTTAGTTTTTAATGAACTCTGCTCTGAATACTGAATTTTAGTATAGTCTGTTTTATTTGTATAATTTCGGGAATGTGCTATGATTAGGTACTAGAAACTTGAATATTATTCGAATAAAGTGATTGGGCTTGGTGATTAATTTGATTGTATTGTTACTTTTGTGGGGTACGAACTAAAATATCCCTACGTTGTATAATTTGAATAATTTCAATGTCTAAATTCGCTTAAACCTAAGAAACCAATATGTTTATTAATGCGTCAATTTTATGCCCACATGAAACTAATTCATGTTTAATCATAACGTAACATTAGCTCAGTAGATATGTACGTACATTGTATACTGTACGTGTACAGTATATAATATACATTACACAAAATAAACCGTTGGGTAGCTACGTCAGCATAATATTTAATCAAATCAGAATGAAAACAAATAAATATAAGACAGAATACGATTTCGAATATAGTGATTGGATTGGTTAAAAAGGCCCGAGTCAAAGCCTTTTAAAAATGCATCGATGCAAAAATAGAGGCGCGACCAAATTTTTATAAAAGCTACCAAAAAATCGGCTTTATTCGACGACATTTATACTCGGAATATAAAATTTTATAATGGTTGTAAATGAAAGATGATATTTTATGAGTTTGATGATCGTAGTGTGCGAAAAATCGGGCAGGATTTTCTTTTCGAATAATAATCGTATTCAGTCGCAACTGGTGCTTTATCTATATTTAATTTGATTGCAATAAAATGATTTCATACGAAAGGCAGCTACAGTAGAAAAAAGTATTGTTCCACCTTTTATAGGACTAAAGTCTCTACCTATAATGAAAATATAATAATTCATTTATTAAGACATTTATTTCTAGAATATAATTATAATTTAAGCCTGAAAATAATATATTAATTATGGTTAAATTCTTAACAAAGAATTTTCAAACAACATTTAAACTATACAAACTATAAAATATAATTAACGTCGGTCCAAGATTACAGCAGTATTTAAAATTCGCTTAACACATTTATTTTACAAAGTCTCGTCGTCTCATCTGTGTAAAAGTTAAAAAGAAAATAGCAAGCTTATCCTGACCTAAATAACTTGAGGTTTTAAAACACGTTTAACATTTATTACAAATACTGGTTTTCTTTTCTTGAATGCCATTTTGTAAGAAAACGAAACAAAGAAGCTTAACGACTTTTAAAAGTAGTTCCATATTTAAAATAGAGTTAACGGTTTAATGTAACGAGTTGTGATTTTGTTTACGTTTGCTTCAGCATTTGTATTATAATATCACTTCTTGTGTTAAGTACTTGTCCTCCTGTTTTAATACTACATGAAATAATAGTCATATTATTCTTTTTTGTCTGCAATAGAGAGTTTTGATGACTTATAAAAGCTATGTACCTCATCATCATCTTCCGAGCCTTTTCCCAACTATGTTGGGGTCGGCTTCCAGTCTTACCGGATTCAGCTGAATGCCGTATTTTACATGGAGCGACTGCCTATCTGACCTCCACAACCCATTTTACTGGGTATTAAACAGTATCCCATGGTAAGACTGGTTGTCAGAATTGACTTAACGAAAGCCAAAGATCATAGTATGACAGTCGGGACCTACGGCTTAACGTGCTATCCGAGGCACGGAGGGGTCTTGATATGTTCGGAAATGGTCACCCATCGACGGACCAACCGCGGTGAGCGCGGCTTATCCTGTATTATCAGTCAAACCGTACGGCTTACACTTAGCCACGAGCCCCTCCAAAAGCTATGTACCTATAGACAATAAAGACATATTATAAAACAAAGTCTGTTTTTCAAAAGCGCTCATGTCAATCTTTTCTACCTGAGCGAAGCCGGGATGGGATGCTAGTTATTAATAAGGATAGTTATTATTTATACAGAAACATATTTAATGAAACCTTTAAAAAAATATTATGGCTCTCGGTAAGTTTTTCAATTTTCATATTTTTGTTCTTGTTTTTAAATATAAAACCTACCAGGGTTTGATACCAGGGATTGTAATTAAAATGTCCTGGTTTTTCCAAAACTGGTCCTTACCGAGAACAAGGTTTTAGCATTAAAATGTTTTCAGTGTTAGACCGTCAGTGACCATACCGCACCCTTGGGGAGTTTTAGGACCAAAACCGTACGCCGCAACACGTCTTTGAATACAATTAATGGACTAACGACCATAATCATTTTGGATTCCAATATATTATGGTGAAAAGTAATTAATGTACCTAGCCACAGCGCTGATAAACTTTCAACATAAAATTCTTCAGTTTAAATTGAAAATAATATTTAAATATACTTACAGAAGGTAAAAAAATATATTTATTATATAATACAGATTTTTCCATGAGCTTAAACAAGTAAAGTAATCAGGTCATATTATAATGTTGTGTAAAAAAAATAGTTACACAATGTTATGTCCATTAAACATGAGCTACTTAAGTAACATTTTAGAACACACTGATTAGTAACAAGACCTGAATTTAAATATAAAGCTAAAAAACATAAATCCGCTAATTATCTCGCCCATCAGTCGATAAGGATCGGTAGCAAACCTTGTCAAAACCTCCACCGTTGACACTCGATGTTATCTCTCATGATTGAGCGTTTTTGTTCCAATCATAATTATAACATAATAATTAAGTGGTCAATTCAATATTATATTATAGGTTACCGGAAGAATGGAAACTTTTTGTATGGTATTTGTACTTTATTACTGGCCAGAAAAAAAGTAAATGGAGCGTGCGCTAACAAATGAATGCGCTGATAAAAAACGTGACGAATGACGTTGAAGTCTATAATTATATCATCAGCCTGGAACTATCCCAAAGCTAGGAAAAGGGTGCTTCTTCTAGAGAATTAAACCAATATTGATCACTACGCATGCTCATTGCCGGTTGGCGACATAATTCTTAACTGAATTAAAATAAAAATGTATGTTAGTTCATATTCTTTATGCGGCCAAATTTTTAACATTTGGAACTCACTTGATAATTCTTAAGTCTTTGATTATATAATGTCTAGATGGACTGTCAAGTGCGCGCAGACCCGTCAAAAAATTACAACCAAATTTGGTTGTTATTTAATTTCCCGCAATTCCCGCCAACCAGTACAGATCGTGCCGCTTTCGTGTCACTACGTTTTACGCGCTCTAAGGAATAACCACATAACAGCGATAAAATGACAGTATGTGCTTTTAAAGTGTGCCGGAATTATAAAGGAAGGCTAAAAAATACCAAACACATCACCTATCACCGTAGACAAGACACCAAGAAACTTCATATTTATTTTAGTTTTTTTTTATGATTACCAAATTGCGCCATACTTTATCAGTGTTGCCAGTTTCTGTTTCTTATTCTCCCATTTTTTTGGTTTATCATTACGTTTATAAAATTTCGTTGATGTACTTCGAACGATCGCCTGTAATTAAAACTCATTCCTAATTAACGAGATGTGATCTTTCATTTCAAATTTCAAAATCCTAACTGCTCCAAATATTGTATTAACTTAGTTGATTTAATACTCCATTCAAACACACAAATCTAGTTTTTTTTTTAATTATTTAAAAAAGTTACTACTTAATAAAAATACACATAAACTGAATAATACCACATAAGTACATAAAACTATTTTTTTTTTTATTATTATAAATTAGTCTTTATTTAATGTGATTTATGGGAGAATTTGTAATAGCTGGTAACACACACTTGAAATTGTTGCCTCGTTTTTTTTTTTATGATTGTAGGGCGACGCTCCATCTAGACATTATATAATCAAAGTCTTAAGTATATTTTATTTTTTCAAATCTTTATTTGTATCAAGAAGTTTAAATAAAATGGAAGGACAATATGTTAGTTAAACTGCGTTTCGCTGTAACAGCAATGACAGTACGATATAGTTAGCAATTTTAAAAGAACTCTTCGTCGGTACGTTTAATTTCATTTACAATAGTTGCAATTTCATTTACCGTTGCGCTTTTCTAGTATTGTTTTTAAATAGAAAATAGTGTTGTGCCATCTGCTTTTTGCAGTTTATTTTGTGTTTAATGAAAATAGAACATAAAGATTTGTCTGGAGTTCTGTTGTAGTCGTTGTAGAAGACACTCATGAAAAAAGATTGTAGTACGAGCATATACATACATTTTTGTTTTTACCTCAAACATTTCCATCAAAAAATTAAAAATTATGCAGTTTAGGTTAAGCATAACTCAATACTATTTCGTGAGATATTATCTAAGGAATAACTACAAATACACAATCTAACTTACAGTGGGTATATAGGTGCTCCATAATCAGGCACCAAACATCAGGACAAGTTAATCAAACAATGTTTTTGTCTAACATCAACCTAATATTATTACGTTGTACCTACATAAGTTTCCATTAGCTAATACCTAAGGCAACATTTCAAAAGCAAACTCCAGGTATACACAAAAAGAGTCCGAGCGTCATTTTGCCATTCGGGAATATTCAACTTAACAATAACAAAAATATAAACAGTAAGTTAAATTTGTATAACCTTTACAATTGTTTACGTATGTTAATTTTAATTTATTCAATGTAATCATACCCTTTAATAATTTCGTAAACAATAATGTTATTTTATCATAATACTGACCGTTATTTTATTCAAATTTGGAAACATTGTTTATTGTTTAACTTTCTTGGCGTTGAAAAGCTCTACGGGGCCCGCAGAAGTTTGTTAACACAAGGTTTACGAACTCCCATTGGACGGAAATCGAGTAACTGCGATTTATTCGTCAGATTTGATCTCCTCAGTGCCGGGAACCAAATACCCTAGCCACTTATCGAGATTAAAGAATCCACAGAACTTGGTTGTTTATTGTTAAGACTTCCGTATAACAATTTAGATATTACCTAACTGTGGCAATTTGAGAGTATATTTTGTCATGTTTTTTTTAGTAGGTAATCGAAGTACCCATCTTTTAATCATTCTATTTGCGAGTACTTACAAAAACAAAAACATTTTTTTTGTTGCTTCAAACCAATTGCTCAGTTCGAAAGAGTTCTTCCTGTGGAGGAGAGCCGAAAAGAATCTCCATAACCCAATTGATTTACTGTCAATACTTAAATCTAATACTAGAACAAACACTTACAACTATATTATATTAAAATTAAATCTTATATATAAATAAATAAAACTAACACGCGTAAAAAAACTCATCTTCATCCTTGTCAATGGCGGGAAACGTGCCCAGAAGGCTGGCAGCATTGCCACGTTAAATGGCTATGCCGATTCTCTGTGCAATTGATTTACTAGTATTTTTGTTTATATTTTAAATGTTTGTGTATTTGTATTATAACATTCATTTTAAATAAAAGCTTCTTAAATACTTAAAAAAACATACGGTTATGCTTCTGTTTCACTTGTCCATTGGCATCGCATGCGGATGTTTAATCGTGTAACACACGCGTCGCCAAACATACACAGCCTTGCCAGTTCACGTTAGTATTACTAAAACTATTGTTTATTATGTGGACTATTTTTACAGTGACTAGCCTTGTTTTAATTAACTTTTAGATAAAACATTTGTAACTGAACACGAATTTCAAGTCACGAAATCGTATTTATAAAACTTCCTCTGTCATCATCAATCTTATTTTGATTTTATACAAAAAATATATTATATTACAAAAAAATAAGTAATATTGTATGTGATACCTACCTCACATTTACTTCTTTTTTAAACATGTGTATAATAGGTCAGACGAAGTAGTACTGCAAGATTTATTATTAGCATGATTATTTATAACTTAAAAATAAAATTATGTTAAACAATATTGCGAACGTTTATCATTTCAAACTTTTACCACCTCTTTCTACCATCTCATAACACACATGGCCTATTTATTTAAGTTCACTTATATGTTGTCACCTTGTGTGCGGTAACTTGTTCAAGCTTCGACTATATTTTTCATATTTGACACAACTACGTCTAAAGTATATTTATGTGACTTTCAGAGTACATCACTAAGAGATTCTCAGAACTACTCAGATCTTAACTCTTCGTCAGAGGAAAGTTTCACTAACTCTATGTACGAGCTCTACGGAGTTATATTGTTGTATGGCAACTTGTTGTTCGCGTTGACTAAAATATGTTCTCTTTTCAAAAGTCTTTGTATATTGTCAGTGATGTAGTACTGGCCGTATATAAAAATAATAATTATTATGACAGTTAAAAAGACAAATGAAGTTCGGAAACGGCATTATGACGAATGTATTTCATACGTTGACAGAAATCTGTCTGTAAAAAAAACAGATGACAACTCATTAAACAGCAATGCATTTTGAGCTTATTAATGCTAATCGTCATTTGTTTTCAATGATGTTTTGACATAATATTCGAGTAAGACATTAATCACTTTCAAACAATTTAAACGCGACCAATTATTTTTGACGGGCTCTTAAATATTTATATCCGCATAAATTATGTTATCATAATTTGTTGCCTAATTAAATGTATCTGATTATAGTTAGTTTAATTATTAACATATGTAAGAAATTAGACCTTCGCTTTGACTCGATTATTTTGAGTCAATCAACACAAATAAAAAATATGTCTCGTTGAAATATAATAATTATAAGAATTCAAGATCGGTCGTTGATAGTTAGACTTTTTTTATTAATTGACTCTACATGTTTTTTTTTGCCCTTTTTAATTCGCTCATTATTTTGCTTAAATCAGTTACAAGTTGAAAATTTTTAACTGTCATAATAAAGATATTATTAGGTCATGCAAGCTATATAGGGTAGGATTATACACCCCAGATCTTACATACAACATTTAATATTTTTCATTGTCTATCATATTATAAACACTGCATAAGACAAAGCAACTTCAAATATATTACTTAGCAAAAAAGTACACCAATTTGTGATTAATGTTAAAAAAAAAACTAAAAAATAACATAACCTACATTAATTATTGCATAGGTACATTATTATTATTAAGTATAGCACAGCCACGCCTTAATTATTATTGTTTGTTGGTGTAAGGTAGTATTTTTGTTAATAACGGCTTTAGCCAGAGGCACGATCCGAGCTTCCGACAGGAATGAAAAGTGGATTACTAATACTTCCTTTGTAAATGTTTTGTAGGCATATCAATCATAAAAGGCATTTATAAATTATTACTTGTGTATTTTGGTAGTACTTTGTTGTTGTTATAAAATATTAAGGACTTTAGTTATGTTTCTGAAAACAATGCGTGGTAAACTGTAGTTAGTAGCGCGTCATAATCTACCTACAGGACTTAAGAAGAAAAAAATAAAGAAACCCCTAACAAATGATGAACTTTACATTGCTGATAACTTTACAAATGTCGGAAAAACTTCATTAATATGGCTAAGATTAATATAGATCAAGACAAAGTAAAAAAAATCCCGCTTAATCATTCCATTCGTTTAGAAGCTATGATGCCACAGACAGGCACACAGATAAACAGATAGAAAGACAAGTCAAACATAAAACATCACTTTTTTGCGTCAAAGGCTAAAAAGAAAAACTCTATTTAAAAACAACAGGTAAATTTTATCAATTTAGTTAGGTGCTAAACCATGTAAATATAATAAACGTTGAAGGCAACAATACGCCATCTTGCATTATGTTAATCTTTGAGTTTGCTAGCTCATTGGTGTAACGTTCTAACATAGACAAATAGGTTTAATAGAGCACGTAAACACGTCTAAGTTTCAAAACAAATTGAATGACTAATACTGTTGTTATGTTTATTTTGTGTTGTAGGAACTAGGGTGAAAATAAACTGACATTAATTCCGATAACATTTATAAATAGTGGTAAGATAGATTCGAGTAAATAGGTTGTATTCAGTCAAAACATTTGATATAGACATACATACCATCACGCCTGTATCCCCGAAGGGTTAGGCAGAGGTGTACCAATGTACACCCACAGTTCGCCGGTATGTTAAGGTCCCATGTAATAGGGGGCGAGCCTATTGCCACTAACCGGGCACAAATCCAAACTCCGACCTGCTACTGAGAATTTCATAGAAAAACCCAATAACACCTTGGTCGACTTGGGAATCGAACCCAAGACCTCTAGCGTAGCAGTCGCGCTTAGCGCCACTAGATCAACGAGGCAGTCAGTTTGATATAGAGTTAAGAATTATTAGAGGAAAGTATGACATGGATTAGTTTTATTTGTCTGATTAGTTTTATTTGAACTTAACACTGTATTTATGGAATTACACTTAATAATATCATTAGTTTATTGATATATAGGTACTTTGGTTAGGTTTGGTTAGGTCGTATTTATTATGAGCTTCTTCCTAACCACAGATCAACAGAGTACACGGTTTCGTGGGGCACTGGTTTAGTATAAAATATATACAGTATAATACATATTAAATAAACGCTAATGTAGCGAGATATATGACATACATTTTTATGCATAATTACATAAACAATTTTATTATTACAAAATGACACCGAACCAGGTAAACAAACCAATCAACCTCAAGATTTAGATAAACTAATTGATGGCATCTATTGTCTGCACAGGGTTGCATTGTCCGCCTGTCACTAACGTATATCAGATTATAGGAAGCGACCTGTCAATTGTATGTCGCATTGACAGCTATGCTTTAGTGACGTAGGTAATGCCCTGGAGTTGGCTGGGTTCTGATTTATAGCTCATTAGTAATGTGGATGTTGGTGGGTTGTACATCTATTTGGGTGCTGTGTTTGAAGTTGTGTAGGTGTATTCTTGAGAAAATGAGCATTTAGGTATATAACTGGAGAGATGAGTTTTGAGATCGCGTGCATAGACATTAAATAATTACTACACTACTATGAAGAACAATGTAATTTTAGAGCTAAATAAAACACCTGAGATTTGATATAGCCAGTATTAACGTATATTAAACAGAAGTATTAAATGAACATTAAAAAGTATATTTTAACATTTTTTTATGTAAACAAGGCTTAAAAATTTCTAGCTTCATAGTAGTTTGAGGTTTCCACTACTAGGGAACAGGCTCTATATAGCTTGTTACCTATAAATACTAGAAAAAAGTTATGTTAAGATAAAAGTTTAGATCTCAAAATGGTATCTTCAATCGGACTTATTTTATAAGTAAAGTTATTAATTAGGTAATTAAGTACTACTTATGCTAATTAATTCATATATAATTATATATTTTTAATTATCTCACCTCAAGCGCTAAAATCGACCGATGTATATTCATGAATTCTAATCTGAATACCGCCTTCTATAAAAGTTTCAATGGAAATTCTTAGTCTTAAAATAAGTCATTTGCCGCCCTTTTTAAATACAAACAAACCCTTATAAAGCCAGTTATGTTGTTATAAGCGTTAAGGTAATGTCAAGAGATTTACCTGAATATTCCAAGGTGGCTCAGGTCATGGCTACTATATACTACTACCTAATAGAATGCACGTAATAAAGGATACCTTCGCTACCAATGGGTTTTAGTTGTAAACATTACTGAGTATAGCAACAAGTTTTCTCATATATTGCATAATTGGAATTATCGATGGTAAATCAAATTAAAATCATGGGTTTATTTTAATTAAGAATTTATGATAAATACGTAATCCATATTTGTTGTGTCCTTCTTAATTTCTAGTTCATTGTAAATGGCCTATTTATTTATAGTGTTTACTTGAATGTAATGAATTCATTTAGAAGTATCTCATCGAATTAGTTTGAAAGGTGTATTTAAATGGGATATTTAGTGCACAAACTAATCCATTAAGATAATTGAAGACTGAGGTTTGCTAAAAGAATTATTATAAAAATGTTTATTTATTTAACTTTCCAACAAGTAACACATGCTATTATAACGGTTTTCCGTTCTTCCTTAATTAAAGAAGACTATTACATAAAAATAAGCTATTAATTTGCATACCTACGTGACAAAACGTACCGTCGTTGTGTTTTTTTTATAAAGCAATGTTTTTGTTTGAAAGGTAGAGACCATAGGTAGAGGTAATTTCACATATTTACCAAACATAAATAATTATGAAAATATGTGAAAAATATATATTGTAACAAAATATTAGTTAAGTAATGATAGTAATATTTTGTGGGCGTTCATTATTATGTTACCTTGAGTGGTCAAAACAAAATATATTCTAGTAACATAAACTAGCCCGGGGGCAGGAAACTAAGCAATTGTTAATTACACAATCGATTGTTAAATTAATATCAAACGCGAGAAATCATTTATCAACATGTTTAATATTTTGTCGAGCTAATTACGCCTTTCATTTATTTTTAATTGAAACGTTTTTGTGAGCTTTAGTGTTGCCCCATGTAATAACAGTTCAGTGTTGCATAGAATCTAATGATTCGAAATAATTAGAATTAGCCTTCAACTAATTAATCATAATGTTAGGGTTATTATTTTGGTAATCAGAATTCGATTTTAGTTATGTAACGTAACATGCCACAAATATTTCAATGACAAAAAAGGCCACAGACATTAATCCTCTGAAAAAAAAAGTATACTATTCAAAATAAGAACGCACAAAACTTTTTTAGATTCCAGTGCAAAACATTTAAATTGTTAGAATTGGTAAGGTTGGTATAAGGATCATAGCAAGTGGAAAGAAGTGGTCTCTGCCTACCCCTACAGGGAAAGAGGCGTGATTATTATGTATGTATGTATGTAGAATTGGTTCTTCTTTTTTCAAAAACGTATTTCGAATCCGCCTCTAGAGATATCAAATATTTTTTATGAAACCTCAAAATCGTTAGTACATTGAGAGAGAGACATGTGGACGGACAGATGAAATTAAAAGAATTTCTGGCTATGGAAGCTGGAAACGTGACTGTTTTTATTATTATTTGTTCTCATTTTCTGACAGCACCATGTTACATTCGCCTGGACGGTTGTTATATTGTGCTGTCGCGTCTCCACCTGCAATTGATATAAATGTTAAGTGAAAATGTAATTGGTCAGAATTGTGATAATATTTTTTTCTGGAATTCTGGATTGTAAAATATTGTTACACATGTAAAACATCACAATTAACTTTAAACCATGAAAACATTGAAACGTATTTTTTGATTTAATGAAAAAAATAAATTAATTTAAAGGAGGTACGGAATCCCTACAACGAGTAGGTATCCAAACGACACAGGTACCTAAACAACATTAAACAAGAAAAAAAAAAAAGAATTTCCAATCTAATTTGAATACCGAACACTAGAATTTTAATGGCATCCTACAATACGCTAATACCATACACAGTCGTGTAACACATATCCAATCACTTAGGGCAAGTTTACACCGTATGCAAATCGGCCACGAATGCAGTCAGTGTGCGTTTGACACGGAGGACTGAGTTATGTTTATAATGCCATTAAGTTCTGTGCAATGTCGGCAAGTGTTTTGCCATATATTAGGCCACAGATGCGTCGTCGCATGAGTTATGTCGATCGTCCACGCGTATGCTCCTTGCACCTAATATATTTGAACACATGTGTCAATTGCAGACCGCCCCAAACGTGATTTGACTTGAGTAGTTTGTCTATTACGGATTTTGAGCTAGGAATCTTAGATTAAGAGTATTATTTGCTGGAATTGTAATTTTCAATTTATTTGTTCTGTGTTAAAACGATTGAATTAAAAAGCGTATTTGTTTAGAGCTAGTTTCAAAAAATTAAAAGGCTGAAACAACTATCAACAAGAATCTTTGACACAGATTTCAGTCATTTTGCTATATAAACCTAAAAAGAAAAATCATGTCTGTTTTCAAGCTTAAACCGACAATGAACATCATAAAACTATAACAAAATTTTCTCAATACAACCAATTAGTCAAATACCGACACACAACGAATTATTTATCTACAAAAAAACTACATACAATTTATGTATTGTTGATTTTTATTTTCGTATAAAAAGTGATATACAGACTCACATGTTGACGTTGTCTATCCAGTACGAATTATGTACGCATACGACATTTATCGGTACGAAATTCGTGTATAACAATTAGCGTATCCGTATAACAACCGAAATGCAATAAATTTTATCCCTGTAATAAATTGTTGCGCGTATTCAGAAAAAACAAGGTATTTGTAAAGCCGATATTCGTTTTTCAATCGATATTTATTGTGTGTGGTAAAATTGATTGGAGATCAAAATTAAATGATGATAACTAACACATACATATTTATTTAGTACCAAAATAATTCGTTATTTAAAGTTAAGTAAATAAATAAATAAATAAATGCGGACAACATCACATACATTGCTCTGAACCCAAAATAAGTAGCTAAAGCACTTGTGTTATGGAATTCAGAAACAACGAAGGTACCACAAACACCCAGACCCGAGGCAATGTAGGAAAGTTGATTTCTACATTGACCCGACCGGGGATCGAACCCGGGACCTCAGAGCTAGCGACACCTTGAAACCGGTTCGTACGCCACTTGACCACGGAGGTCGTCAGGTAATAATAAAGATACTTTAAGCTCTCTCTTAAGTGTCTCATTTACCGAAAAAGAGAAGATAACTAAAAAAGTAAGTATATACCCGTGTATATAGATACCTGTCTTAAACTCAAACAAATAATTAAAAAAGAAACTAAATATTTATTTTCAGTTACAATACAGAAACATTAACCACTTGTACTAAATGTTGAACACGCATATTTGACGGCATTTTTACACGACTGCTATTACGGAAGCGAATTAGTAGGAACTGATCAAACATGCCTAATTATTCAAGCTATTGTTCCATTGTTTTGGAACATAACCACACGTGTTAGATCACTAACAGCGGTCACGGCACTCCCTTTAAACGTGTCAATCATTTTTTTTATACAAATATTTGCTTGCAATGATCTTATCTAAACGCTTTCAATTACGTTTATTGGATTATAAATAGCTATCTATGGTTATTTGGAAGCTTTATTTGTATACTTTAGTTACTTATTCATAATAATATTATCTAAACATACAGTTAGAAGAAGTCTAATCGCTTTATAAATCAAAATTGTATTGGGCCTTAAAACTGAAAAACTAGTTGGCCGACGACATGGGATAAATTGACTTCAAATTATATATTATTCTCGCGTTGAAAATAGCAGTTTCTCAAAAAACTAAAGTAACCAATACATTTACGTATGAAAATAAGCAAGTAACAAACACGCTTACTAAATGATAAGTGACTATTGTTCCCAACATGTCTTTAGTTACTAACTTAGTAACGTACCGTCTTAAATTGTACTATTCCATTAAAGACACGAACATGCTCTTCCACTGTGAATCGTTAGCAACAGACTTAAGTCGTACTTAACCACTGCATTTATAAATCAGTATAAAACATTTAATACTTTAACTTAGTTGCATAGTTAATGAGCCAATTTGGAATACTCAGAAACAATCGAACTAACGATCTCTGTTCACATTTAAGCTCACAAAATATGGGAGAAGATGGCAATTGTAAATGCCATCGATAGATATCCTAAAGGTTGAAACTTTGGATATTTATTGCCGATACAATGTAAGTATTGTGTATTAAGTGGTACATTTACACCCATAATAGCCAATTTAGAGTAGTATAATATCAAATCTCTTGATACGAAACACGAAAACTTGGCGAACGTCAGAAAAAAATAAGGTTATTTTTCTGTTTCGATGAAGCGTATATAAGTAACTAGTTCTTTTAAATACACTATCTTAGTCAATAATTTAAAGAGAATCTTAACCTCTAAGGTAAAAAAAACACTTGGATTGAGATTTAATATGTCCGAAATACTAATAAACAATTGACATAAACGCCAGCTAGAATACTGACGACAATTTCAGAACGAAATTATTTTAAAAGGTACAAATCATTTTACTGTTATCATACAACTCTCACAAAAACAATTATAAAAATACACAAAATCCCTTAACTGACATGTTAATTACTTTACAAACAACAAGTACCATAACAAATCGTAGGTACGAAACCAGGTCGTCTCAATTATACAGTTTATAACATCGGTGAATTGTTCGAGCGTGTCACGGCCATAGGTTCACGGCAGCTCATTATTACGAGGTCCTGCGCACGTGGGCAGCCAATATTAGCACTATAAATTATGTAAAACTCATCACCGGTGATTACGCTGGTATTAAATAATAACCATTATGTGATAATAATCAGCACTTGATTGACGATGGCCAACGTTACTCCAAACGGTTAATAGCTTTCAAATATTATGATTTGTGTTTAAAATTAGTTATTTGATGGGATTCGTGTTATTTAATTGACGATTATTAGGCCTTTGGTGCTAATGCGGTAATTTATTTGTCTAAATATTGACGAAATTAATTTGATTTAGGCGACTTCAAAGTATAAAATAACGAGCTGTCAAGTGATAATTGCGTGGAATCTAGCGTTGCAAGTGACGTTTATAAACAAAGCAATTTCCGAAACGTTAAAGAAAGATATAAATATTTTTCTTTCAAGTTTAAAATTAATTAAGAAAAAAACATAATTGCCGCGATTTTTGCGTTAACATCAAAGATAAACAAAAAGGTATTTAAAAAATAGGGAAGTATTTAGATCACTTAATTATGTCTTCTTAACAACAGCACAAAAGAAATTGCTAAACATTTTCATTGCGAGTTAAGTAAACAATTATGGGTGCTCGACAAAGCGTTCTCGTTTTACGAAATACTCGTTATTTAACTCTACTAGAAAAGATAAATAGAAGAAATTAACTATAGGTCCTAGGAATTGTTCCCGAACAATTACGTAAGCATGTGGGCTAGCCTTTTGTTTCGAAAGCAAATGTTATTCATTATGTTTAGAAAACGGATCGGTAAGAAACTTCGCTAATTGTTACAGAATGCGAGAAGTTAATTAATTTTCCTTTGGTTTTAGGGACGCCTCCAACTTTATTATAAGTGTATACTTAGAATTAATTTCAAACCTAACACGTCTTAATTTAATTTAAAATATTTGTGTTTCGAACTTGATCGGCCTGGCTGTTTAAAAGAAAAATATACGGTTTCATTTAAAAGTTGAGTTGGAATTAATAAATTGTTGTTTGAACTTTTATAAGTAGAATAATGTACATTTCATTTTACGCAGAGGTCTAGTGAAAAATTGAGTTTATACAGTCTTGAGTACTAAAACTTAAGGACGTTCCAAAGTACATTTAAATTATTTTTAAGGAATGTAAAAAGAACTTATACCTTATCAGTTATTGTAGATGCAATGCTATTTACTAGTAATGCAATGGAAAATTTAATGTTTTAAGGTTTTAACTTAAGGCTGTAACTTAAAATTTAAGGTTGTAACTTAAGGCTTTTTTATCATTTATGTCAAATTTGAATTACAAGATTACCAAATAACATTTAATTTTTCAATTAATTTTATTATTACACGTGTTACGTGTGCATAAAATTTTACACAGCCTTAATAAGATTCAAACAAAATAATGTCATCATATTCATTGTAATCATATTCACACTGAATAATTAGGAACCAGTATCACCCCACAAGTGTCACAAGTGGGTGTTATTATACCATTGTCAACCAACATACAATAACCAACCTTGATGGTTTTGACCAACTAGGGCCAACACTGGTATTGGCATCACAAATTGTTTCTTTGAGTCTTCCTGCAGGCGATGACAAGGCAAATAGAACTGTCTGTCAGTTCGCCTGATTGCCACGTCACGTTTCACACCTTTTATAACGTAGGAAGCAATTGTTTTGGCGGATCCTGTTTGGGCGGCACTTTGTGTGTTAAATCATAGCGTGTGACGTAAGCAAAGGTTTTTATTTACTGCTAAATATTTATACTGGCTGATTGATTTTTAAATATACATCCTTTTTTCTTAAATCTTATTACATTACCTTCGGAAAAAAATATTTTTAACAGACAATCCTATTCCAATTTCAAATCTAGCTATTCATTTGTTTAATCTATGCAGATGTTGAAAAAAAATCCTAACACACCAAAATCTAATTATTTCGATTCTAATTCAATTTTT
Organism: Autographa pulchrina; assembly: GCA_905475315.1. NCBI lineage: Eukaryota > Metazoa > Arthropoda > Insecta > Lepidoptera > Noctuidae > Autographa > Autographa pulchrina. The sequence continues at coordinate 9,732,083 of FR997771.1, read as the reverse complement.
TCGTGCCATTTTTAGAACCACATATTTAATTTATTAACTGCCTCGTTGGCCTAGTGGTTGTAAGCGCGACTGCTACGCTAGAGGTCTTGGGTTCGATTCCCAAGTCGACCAAGGTGTTATTGGGTTTTTCTATGAAATTCTCAGTAGCAGGTCGGAGTTTGGATTTGTGCCCGGTTAGTGGCAATAGGCTCGCCCCCTATTACATGGGACCTAAACATACCGGCGAACTGTGGGTGTACATTGGTACACCTCTGCCTAACCCTTCGGGGATACAGGCGTGATGGTATGTTATGTTATGTTATGTTATGCTTCTGTCTTCAATGAATATGGTTTATTGAGATAAGTTCGTAGAAATTGAGACAAGGCCTATATTAGCGATGCAAATGATTTGTGAGCCTTACTGTAATCGAATGCTAATATAACATCGTATTGAACAATAAAAGAAAATCGAACTGGAAGCGGTCCACCATTATATATTCTCTACTAGATTGGTAATGTATTACATAACTTGTATTGCTATACTACATGAATGTGGTTTTAGAATAACCTATGCTGCCATTTTTTTAAAAACAAATATCGTTTTGTACAACCCTCTGTTTTATGCAAGAATTTTTCATGAAAACCACTTACTTTAAAACTATACTGTACACAAACATCAGGTAGGTATTGCTTAGTTTGAATATAAGCGAAAATATTTAATATCATTTCATACGTGTTAATGTTAAAAATCAATGTCAACACATTGACGTTTAATAAAGTATCATTATCAAGGTTTATTACCATAATTATATACTAAATGCAAAAGTTTAGTATAAGCAAACAATAGCAATCTTCTGCCCACACCTTGTCGCATATAGTCGCAATGTTATAAATAGTCAACATAACTAAACGATACATAAATCATTGGAATACTGATGTCAATAAGTGAGGGGACTCCGATCCTTGGCAGCCATGAACTACAACCGCCACAACTTATACAATACCTATTAATAAACTATTATCCTTAAGACTTTATAGTCATGATGTAATCCTTAAGAAAACACAAGTGCCATAGTTGTAAACAAATAAAAATACAAATCATTAAACGTGTGAATTCAGGACACAACGATTGTCTTCAAGGAAATATTTATTATTCAGCGTTAAAACATCGCTAAAATAAACAAACTACACAAAAGGATCTTTAGTTGTAAAATCATATATTTTATTGTTAACATGAAAAATCATTTAAATATATGTTTGTTATTCTAATGAGGAAACCTTATATTACAGAGTACATCTTGATTACTGTTATATAAATTGTTGAATCTTTCTATTATATTCTTATCAATACTGGTAATGAATAAATTATTTTTAATGACCGTCACTGAGAATGAAAAAAAAAATTGACACATATTTTTTCGTTTTTCCCGTATTCAAAAAAGTGACGTCACATCTTGGCTCAAATTGTAATGATGTCAGAAGTCTTTCGTCACTTCTGAACTTTAAAGCGGTTTATCGTTGTTTTCTTCTTAATAAATGACGGGCCTGTTGGTCTAGTGGTTAGTGACCCTGACTGCTATACCGGAGGTCGTGGGTTCGATTCCCACCCAGGACAAATGTTTGTGTGATGAGCACGATCATTTGTTTTGGTTGTCTGGGTGTAATTTATCTATAATATGTATGTATTTAGAAATATATAAGTATGTTTATCAGTTGCCTGGTTACCATAACACAAGCTCTGCTTAGCTTGGGATCAGATAACCGTGTGTGAGTTGACCCGGAATATTATATTATTAATAATTTGATTAAAGAAAATATGCGTCTATTTCTTATTATAAAGACAGACTGAACAGATTTTTTATTTTCTCACCCTTTTCATCAAACTTTATACATGATGATGGAATAATGAGTATTCAGTTATTCAATCATCTTAATATAAGTGTAAATATAAACAAACTTAAAATGTACAAGGTTATTGACTTAACGAAGTAATAGTATTCGTTCGTGACTCCGGCCGCGCGGGAAAATCACGATTATTTTACATCAGATGGTACTAACTTTGTTTTGTGAATTAACAACCTTATTATTCTTGTTTAAATTACATTTATCATACTCTATTCTAGATATAAGGTTTATTCATTGTTTAGTAAATCGTTATATCTTTTTTTTTCGTGGGGTTTTAAACTGTTTGCCTCAAAAAAATAATAAGAGTGGTCCGGGAAATTAGAATGTAATTCTTAATTGAAGACGTTTTCTAAACGGGAGAGAAAAAGCAAACGCCTTCACGTGAGCCTAATATGAGTTAGTTACATTTGAGTATAAAAATAATACAATCACACTTATTTTTCAAAAACGTGATACAATAAAAAAGCTCTTCATTTTTAAATAATTCGCTCACATTTTTTATATTTATTCAAGCATACTGCATTTTGTCTTATACCATTTTATCAATATCTAAGTAATAATAATATTACAAGAAGATAGTACGAAGGATTTCAACAAGTCTTATCCGTCAGCAGCGGATCCAATCCTCTCGAGCGCTTTAGATTCTTGAAACTACGAGCGTCGAGCAGCGCTTAAAGCGCTTGATAAGATTGCATTGTTTCAGCTTGTTAGACTGTTCCAGCTATTGATAAGCCAATTGATCCACATACCACTTGAATAAGTTGGCAGAAACTTTAATCTGATTTAACAGATATAATCAGAAAATTGAATCGAAAATCTAATTTAGGAAATCGTAATAATGAAATGAGCGACCGAAAAACCATATTGCAACATAATACATATGCATATAATATCTAATAGAAAAAAATAAGTTTCTTGTTAAATATATTTGAATTATTTGGTTTCCCGTATAAATGGATTTCCTAAAATCTGAATTAAATTAATACAACAGGTATAAATTAATACTAAAACAAATTCCTCATAACTTTGATCCAAATATGCGAGCAATTATAATCAAATAAAGCTGGCAATTCGATTTAATAAATATTATTCCATCGTTAATCTTTGTGCATAACTGATTGATTTCCTCTTCATATCGAATATTTCGATAATCGAGATCATATGGATTGATACGCTGATTTGGCTTATCGATAATACAAAGCGACTTAGGTACATTCCTTAGGCATGTCGGAATAAATCTCAGCCTACAGCATAAAATTTAAATAATCCTATTGTTACTTAGATTTTTGAACGCTATAAAATCAAAATATTTACTGGAAGTGCAAACAAAACAAAAATCTTTTTAGGTATTCTTACCTGTTTTTGTTCTTCTTCTTAGCGTGTCGATGACAATCTATTTATATAGTGTCGGCCCAAAATTCTGCTACGAGAACTGCATTATCAGTAGCTTGCATTAAATCGTCCATCGTGCAGGTGTAAGGGCACGAAGGACAAGATAACAGGTGTTCCATCGTCTGGGGAGTAATACCACATTTACAACTCAGGTTAGTTGTATCTATGTATCCCCACCTAGACATATTTCATACATCTTTGCTTCGGCCAACCTGTGTCCGAAGTCGGTTTAGAGACTTCCAGATTAACCAGGGTAGCCCATGTCCTGGAGGAAGGTCTTCTTGTAAAGAAACAAAACAAAACCTGTTTTTGTTTCCATGTGTATTTTTAGTAGGTTACCCTTATTTCATGCCAATTATTTAGCCTTAGTAAGAAGACCATTTTAAAAACCTTGACGAATGAGACAATCTTTATAAGACTGCTATCATAAAGGGTGTAGAAAAAGATACAGTAGACAAAATGTTTAAGTAATTAACAAAAAAAAAGAGTAATGTAATACATAAATCAATACCACATCTAGTTGATCTAAACTATTATCTATGAGATTATAATAATACCAGTGCACCAGGGTTAAGGTGGAAGCCTTGAGCTTGACTCGTGACTGTCACTCTGATTGGAACCGACACGACGCACTAAACATTTTAGAATCACTATTATTCCTATATCAGACAGGGATGGAGCTATATACAAGTATAGCGCCATCTCTTTTTAACTCAAAACTTAAATATGTATAGTTACGTAACAAGATTTAGAAGTCCCTGACCTAATCAAAATGTGATTCAGTTGTTTTTTAAGACTTAACATTTTTTGTTTCGCTGTTTGTTTAATGTTGAACATAAATGTAAATGTCAGTGTATAAGTATAGTGTAAGAATCAATTCGGTTCATATCTTTGATCATTTTGTTTTGTTTTTTGTGAGAAAATTAGTGTTCTGTGTAAGTATTTGGACTATAATTTGTGTACGTTCGAAATATCATTAGGTCAGTTACTGTACCCTGCCGGAGCTGCGCTGAGAATGCTTAGCGATCCCGCGGCTCCAGCAAAGGCGAGAAGGGGACCGGGGTGTTTTTGGTCGGTGCAAGTCCGACATATCCCCACGTCGTGCCCTCGACGTGGGTCGAAATCATTAGAATTTCACCCCGTAAAAAAAAGACCAGTTAACAGAAACAATACTTTATAGAAATTAAATAAATATCGTTAAATAATCTTAATGATGTTCTCAACAGGTGTAGAAAACGGAATTTTGCTAAGATTCATATTCTTTGTGTGATAATAACAAAATTTATTTACGAATCCAATAAAAATACCCAAAAATATTATTAATTCCAAAGGTTTTTTTATTTTATATAAACCGTGCAGCTGAAATTGAAACAATTTTAAAATACGCGTTTAATATTTTATCTGATTATATTATACTAATACCTCTACCATATCCAGTTTCAGTAATTAAATTAACTATGTTATAAAAATAGAACATCATTTTGTATTTAATATTTATTTCCCAAGAACAAAATGAAATATATCGAATATTTTTAATTGAGTTAGTTTTTCAGCGGCTCATGCAAAACCTATATTAACCAATATGATCTGATAACTTTTTTACTGCATTGCAAGCTTAACTCAATCATATTTTTGACTCAGTTGAAGTATTGTAATATGTAGTAACGACAAAAATGTTTGGTTTGGATGTCTCCAAAATCAGAATTGAGAATCTGAGTCCTAAATAAAAGAGTAACGAAAAATGAGATTCATGAGCAAAATGTTTGCGAAACAACGTCTTATATACATAATGCAGGTTGGTCGTCGCCCTTATATCGACTTTTAAATTTATTTAAATAAATAATGCATCATTGTTTTTTTTTTTTTTTTAATCATTTATTTGATGAGGCTTTTTGCGCTGGTGCGCCAAGACAGCCTCGTAAGGTACCACAATAAATTAAATAATAAATTAACAAAAGTAAAAATAATCTAATCCTAAAACTTAAAGATAACTTAAAACTAGACACCCCGTTGGAATGTAGCGCCTTCTAAATGCATTATTGATATAATGAGGATAATTTGTATAGTGTTTACGCGAACCCAAATCTTTTTGCAACTCTTCGGCTTCCATGTGATTGCGTGTAAATGCTTACAGAAAGTTAAAAAAAATCTGTATATTAAGTATCAACACTATCTTATTTAATTCATAAGCCTGAAAGCAACTTTTTTGAAATCAATCCTTTTAATATTTAATGAAAGCATTTTTCAGTCGACTTATTCTGTAATCAAAACTTAAATCGTCAAAAAGAATTACTGTAACAGCAATCTGTTTCAATTAACGTAACACAGGAAATAAGAATTAAATCAGCTCCCGGTCTGTTTACAAGTGGGATTTCCTCAACTTGGCATCCCCGACCCCACGGTCCCCGACCAGGGGTATCAACACACCAAACTCGAGCAAAAAGCATAACGCTGCCTCACTGCGACTAATTACGAATTACTCGTCCCGTTTCTCTCACTGAGACTGTTCAAAAGTTGTGATTCACAAACTTCGTATAAAATATTATTTTCACCTCCTCCCCGTCCTACATTTGCTCTTGGGATTAAAATACAAAACTTTCTAAAAGCATCTTAAATTTCAAGTTTATTTGATTTCATTAGAATTTTTAGAGGACTCTTAACGCTCGTCCGGCCTTTTATTCGGTAAATTGATTATAAAATACTTCCATTTAATTGTTAAAGGTTTAAAATTAAGCGCTCCTTGACCTTTCCGTTTCCAAATTATAATTTCTTAGACAAACAATGGAAATAATAAATTAGATTAACAGGTACATTCGAAATTGGTACAAAATACAGATGTGAATTGCGAAAGTTAAACATTAAATATTTCATTACTCTTTTTCTTTGCTGTTGCGAAGGGACTAATCTTTACTGAGATCACAGGGAATTTTAAGGTAACGACAAGAGTTTTTACATAAACAATTTGCTTGAAATATTGGGACGAGTAGGTTCGTGGAGTGTTAAGTCACGCCACGGGAGACGGTATAATAATTCAGAGTTTTGAACGAGTTTTCGTGCAAAGAACACGTGGAAAGAGCTCGCAGCATCTCGGGAAGACGGGAGTGCACTTCAACGGGGAATTTCTCACATTTCTAACCTAAACGGAGACTCAAGACGGTCTCGAGATTATATCCACACATCTGGCCCTTTTATTAAACGAATTTAAAAAGAAAACACGCCGCGTCTACAAAGCTAGTGGGAAACATCTTTGTGTATTCAACGGTGCGTTATGTTTGTGATGCGAAGATATAAAACTATGGCTAATGAGAAAAAAGCTAAATTAAAATGTTCATGATATTACGTCTCTTGCTTTGTATTCAACTTTACCTACTTTTAAACATAACTTCTTGTACGTTATTTTTTGGTACTTTGCAACAAACTGCTATAAACACAAGATACTTTTTAAAAGTAATATTAGAAATATATTTTGGCATCAATACAGCGCTTTCCTTGTAATACCTAATAGGAGAAAATGTTTTATAAACAATAATAACAGTATAACTTTTCGACGATATATTAATCATAAAAATTTACATTAGAAAACAAAACTTCACTCTTTATTGAAATCAACCACAGGAATCCGAGCAAAAGTATTTCATAGAACTCAAGTTATTTAAATATATTCAGTGATTAACTAAGTCCGCTAGTTTTCTTATGTAAAGCCCTCGTTAGTCGCGTGTGGGTAATTTACACAAAAATGTATTCATCGCATTAAGCTAAAGAAATAAAATTCCGTTGCTGGCGGTATCAATGGGGGTTATAAAAATAGCTGGGACCGGTGACGCTTTAGGGCCGGACTCCACTTAAGTGGAGACGAGCAGAGCGGAGCGGAAATGAGCAAAGCGGGGCGGAGATGAGCAGAGCGGAGCGGAAACGAGCAAAGCGGAACGGAGATGAGCAGAGCGTGGCGGAGAAGTTTTTCAGAATCAGAATTCGTTATCCTCACTTCGCTATGAAGTACGGGTCAAATAACGAATTTCTATTGATTATTTAACAAACTTGTCGGCTCCGCTCTGCTCATCTACGCTTAGGTGGAGTCCGGCCTATAAACATGTTAAGTATGGTTCGCAGCAGAATGAAACGCGACTGTGCTTAGACGGTACTATTGGAATGTAGAATTTAGCAAAAAGTACAAGTTTCCTTCGTTTTATTCTCTTTTGAAATGTCTTAATGTGAGCTAATGTGTTTAAAGACCTAGGAGTATATTCGGCTGTTTTTTGCTACAACGCTTATTTGGTTTTTTATGTACTGATAGGTTATTAATTCAAACTTTTACTTACACCTACAAATATACTATGTCTCGATTGGCCACCAAGATTAACTTAAAGAGCGAAACTTGAACCTCGTACAAATAGCAAAAAAAAAGTAGTAAAAATTAAAAAAAATAAATAATTGAAACAAAAGGTTAATAAACTCAGAGGTTAACCATATTACCTGTTTAATATGATTTACACAAGAGGGTGTGTTTCCGTTTCCAGGATTAATAAAAGTTGTGTGTCAACAAAGCATTAAGTAAATAATCAGCATAAAAGTCTTAAGACTTAATTCACATGCGAAGTTTTTATGCAGGCGGCAATGGGTTACGCACGATGTTATGTGGCATACCTTTAGGGTTTTACCAGTTTACTTAAAGAAATATGTACTTCTAGCGACCAGTACCTGCTTCGCAAGTGTACTCTAAATATTTATGATAAAAACACAAAATTTAAAAAGTTTTGCGTGTTTTGTAAGCTTAGGAAAACTTGAGCTTGAACTCAATTGGTGGAAACCATTTGGAAATCAGTTTGGTGGAATTTGAGTTTCTTGTTTTCAGATGGACTGACAACAGGACACACAATTGGGTACTTTGTTTTACAATATGTATAGATATAGATTAAACGTTTTGCATGGCGTATAATTCTTGTTTTAATGTGACAACAGATAGTTGCCCTTGCACCCACGGTAGGCTGTGTGTCTCTCCTAAATTTTCCCTTAGGCGGAATAGATAAAAAATCTTTTAAGTAGTATATTAAGCCGTCCTATTATAACAATTATTTTTATTGTCTAATAAATAACTGACTCTAAATTAAAGTAGTCATAATTGCATTAGCAATGTACACACAAATTAAGTTTTATTACCAGATAAAATCGCTTGTTGAGTGCCCACGATCGCGTATAGGGCCATTCTGAAGGCTATAATATTAATGTAGGTACTTTGTAACCTCCGCTAGTTGTAAAATATTGATTGATTGTACCTCATAAATAGGTATAGTTTTTTGTTTCTCTATATTTATATATAACTTAGTTGTGTTTTGAAGTTGACGAATAGCGCAGTCATACAAGGTCATAACGAAAAATGTCCTTACGTGTTGCGGGTTCGATCCCCGGATGGTGAAACATTTATTATGATTCTAAAATAATTGTACAAGTCTATTTATTCTTTGCATTTTTAAATCAGACATGTAATGTTTATTTTGTAGAAAACGAGTAGATAATAATTATAGTAAAAGTGGTACCAAAATAACTTTGATCTTATGTGTGTATATTTATTTAACTAATGTCTTTAAGTAACAATTTTGTTTGTGTTTAAGACAACCTTCATTCATTATCTTGGCTGTCGTTTATGAGCTTTTAGGTGCTATTCAAAAGCCATTTTAAATACGTCATGATGTCATGTGTCATGACTTTGAAGGAAACCTTGACAGTTAAAATCCTTTGATGTCTGCCACATAATTTGTATGCACCAAGCTACGTATGTCGTACATACATTACGAAAATTAATGACGTAGTAATAATTTGATTAATAGAGATTATTTGCCATCCTAATTTTTTAAAACTTGTCACAAATAACGATACATGGAAGTGCAGTAGATGCAGAAGATTTCATTTTTAACTACCTATTGTCTAAAAAAAAATAGGGTTGCCTTAAAAATCTTAGGATTAAAAACGCACCCGTTCACTCTACCTAGATTGTCAAAAAATCTATGATATCAATTATTATGACATGACTACAATGAAGCGTAAAAACATTATTTTGTTAAAGAAGTTAAAAATTATTGTACCACAAAGTTCCAAACATTCAATTCTTACAATCACAACCAATATCGATGCATCGTTAGCGGTCTACAAATTGGCATTAATCTAAGTGCAATAATTGGCCAGAATGCTCCGGTGTCACTGAATTGTTCACATTCCTGCTTCGGATACAATATGTTAGAGTAATCACGACGTTAAGCTGCGATACACTGTCGGCCGATCGTAACGTCAAACGATTGTTAACGTGTTGACAGTTATGATATTATATACTGTTTGTTGTTCTTTTATCAAATATTGAATATAGTTTTGTTATTTATTTTTTTAATAAAATTGAGACTTGAAGTTGAAGATCCTGAAGTTTAGTGTAATTTTGTAATTAATTTAGTAACATAATTTGTATACTTTAACTTTGAATAAGAGTGGAGAAAAAATTTCTCATTTCTTCACAAGTTTTATTCCTATAAAACTTGTGAAGAAATGAGTTTTTTTTTTTTTTTGACTTTATCCTTACAGTCAAATATATTTATTGTAAAATTAATAATATATGGTCCTATACTACAAAACCCACCAAAAATCTCACAAAGAAAACTCGTATACAGCAAGTTTTCTATCTTACAAATCAAAATCCCAACAAAATTTATTACGTTACACGGGCCATAAAATAACACGTGTACCAACCAACATCAATAATCGAAAAACTCCATAAAATTCGTCTCAATTACAACAGCACACCAATATGTTATCCATGACATTTTATCATTTTAAATCTACATGCACGCACCTTAACAAAAGCAATGGAGAGTAAAATATCGAAGTCGTGTATCACGTATCAGTTTGTATGAAACTGGCTCAATATATAGTCACTACAGTGTACAAGTAAACACACTGGCCCTCGATTCAGCTATTTTAAATACATGTCAGTGGTCGGTCAGTGTAGTTGTCATTGTGCCTAATTTTCGTATCCAGATATGCCTACAATAAAATCTCATTGAACTCTCGAAGAGAATGATCTTAATGACCAATTATTGGTGGTAATGACAGTTAGCAGACTGCCAATTGTCGTAAAAATTACCAAATGAAGCAGGTCATTCGGTCAATTCAAGCAACTCTTAAATAGCTGAATTGAAGCCCTGGGTATTATTAGGTACACCTACTGTTAATTGCCATGTCAAATACAACAGCATAAATCGCGTTGGAGGGTTAACGACGTCGTGATTGTGAAAAAAGGCAGCGCATATTGTGTACGGTAAATAGGACGTTGATGGTGGCGATATCGGTAAATAAGTTTGCTTGATATTGCATTCGATTAGTGCAAGTTAATTTACGTTCTAAAAAAGTTAACAAGATTTTATGAGCGTTTTGTCTTTAACAAGCTTTTGTCCGTTCAGTTTCAGAACTTTGGTACTGAATAAATTGTGGATGTAAAAACTATGTTGTAGATTTTAGACAATAGACACCTAACTAACTGTGAAAAATTACAAAAGAATAAATATATTTCGGAGTCGACACAGCGTACACCTATGTAACATTTTAAGACGTAAGTATAATAAAAACATAACATAACATACCATCACGCCTGTATCCCCGAAGGGTTAGGCAGAGGTGTACCAATGTACACCTACAGTTCGCCGGTATGTTTAGGTCCCATGTAATAGGGGGCGAACCTATTGCCACTAACCGGGCACAAATCCAAACTCCGACCTGCTACTGAGAATTTCATAGAAAAACCCAATAACCCCTTGGTCGACTTGGAAATCGAACCCAAGACCTCTAGCGTAGCAGTCGCGCTTAGAACCACTAGGCCAACGAGGCAGTTTAATAAAAGAACATGAAAATAGATATATTTAGCTACATTGTTATATAATGATATTAATTATACATCTTCGATTCCTTTATGTAATGTAATAATGATCTAACTTTGGTTAGTATATCGTACATCAAATTTGACCGTTGATATAATGATACGGCATGTGATATAGAGCAAGACTTAACCCATTTATCAGAAGCAGACAACAGAGTCGTATACAATGAGAGTGTGTGCGGGCTTATGCCAGTAATTAATGATAGAAGGACGCCAGTCGTTGGCATTGGCCAGCCAGCTGTGAGCACTGCCCTTATAATGAGTTACCCTGATTTCGACAGACAAAATAACATCTAACAGAACGGCACAAGATATATTTTCCTCAAACCATTTAGTTATTTTCCAATCGATTTACAATAATCTATACTAATTCGGAAGTAGATATAAACTAGACTAGCCTAAAATATGCAAAATATTCGCAAGTAAACACGTGGACTGGAAATTGCTGGTCACAAACTGATAAATCGCAACGATTAATTACCTTGCGCAGAGCAAACACAGAAAGTTATCTTAGTGATCAGTGTCAAATATTGCCAACAAGCTATAAGTTAGGTTATAAGCATGCTAGTTACTTTATTTTAGACAAGCAACACGCCTAAATTAATAATTTAAAAGTCAATGCGGCTGTATCATTATTTAAACAGATTTAAGTCGATTGCTTAACGCACTTAAATCGTTTAGCAATATTGATATTTGTAATCACGTTATACAGAACATTGTTCCATAATTATATTTAGATGCAATTTATTTTATTTTATTTCTGTACAAATGTCGGAAAATGTAAGCCTTTGTTTTTTTCTAATGCTAGCGCATGCAACAAAAAAAAACATGCAACATTTTCTTTAGCCTAGGCACTACGCTTGTTACAACCATGTTATAAAGGAAAAAGAAATCGAAATAAATAATATGGTGGCACAATATTGTCCATATTGTAGCTCACCATATGCATGAAATGTAACTATAGCAACTAAGAATAACCAGTATAGCTAATAGACTATGAATAACATTAGTATAAGTTGATAATGTTAGAATAAGTAAACATTAAAATTAAGATAATGTAAGCAATAATTTAAGTAAGAATAAAAAAAACAGATATGTCAATTCATTTACCTACCCTAAGCACATATTTAGAAGTAATAAAAACAATAAATAAGTATAAATAAGTAGTTAGCTCATAACGAAATAGTCGGGCATCCCCACCCGTAACTAGCACAAAAGATGACGTATGCAAGAGTAAGTATGAGGAATGAAAGTGCGAGAGGAATAATAGCGAGAACTAGTATGAATCAGGCTCAATGTTAGAAAGGACTCCGATCATGTTGGAGGTACTAGAAAAAAAAAAAAAAAAAAAAAAAAAAAAAAAAAAAAAAAAAAAAAAAAAACCATGTTTTAAAAAGTCATCAAACTATACAACTATAATTACAAAATTGAAAAACAAAAGCAGCTCATAACCACAGAGCAATGAAAAAACAGAAGTGGCAAGCCTTGCAATTGATCACTAATAACACGTTCCTTCAGCACGCGAGTCAAACACGCAACTCGACGGACGTATTAAAATCATAACTCAAATGAGCAATAAGTCACCGGTCGTCGGTCACTAGCCTCATAATCTGTGTCCGTGTGACTTTAATAAGCGTGTTAATTTATTCGTGTGAGCTCGGTGGCCATGTGCGCCATTTTCAATCCATCATCGTAAAATTCGCTGACCGTTGACCGTTCTGTAATATCCATCATTAAAACATTTTGCAGCCTGCTTCACTAGTTACGAAGCTTAAATGGTAGTTTAGATGATTCTCGGAAATACGGTTAAATTTGATGGAAATACGCATGCCTTTTAGGGTTACAGAAAGGTAGAACGAAAACATTAAAATTTTAATTTTAGTTATAATAATTATACTGTAAGACTACTGTTTATTGTGTAATTTTATATCTATAAATAAATATTTTTTTTCTAGTATGTTAGTACATATACATAGTATAGTTACTATAATGTAGAAGTGAAGCCACGAGAATGTTGTTTCGCTGAGTAAACAAAGATTGATTGTCAACCTTTATACCAGTCATAACTTGCAATCTACCAATCTATCGGTAGCGATATCGTGAAATGGATCGCCGAATGAAAAAGCTGACTCGAATTGCATAGAAATATACAATATACGTTCACACTGTCAGGCATGTGTTTCTGTAAAGGTACGTTGTATCCAATATTTTAGGCTTCCTCTTTTTAGGGTTCCGTACCCAAAGGGTAAAACGGGACCCTATTACTAAGACTCCGCTGTCTGTCTGTCCGTCTGTCTGTCTCCAGGCTGTATCTCATAAACCATGATAGCTAGAAAGCTGAAATTTTCACAAATTATGTATTTCCGTTGCCGCTATAACAACAAATACTAAAAACCACATAAAATGAATATTTAAGGGGGGCTCTCATACGACGGTGGTACGGAACCCTTCGTGCGCGAGTCCGACTCGCACTTGTTTAAATACTATGCGAAAACAATAACTAATCTATTCCATTGTAAATTAACAGTTACTTTCAATTCTATATAATTATTGCACTGTTTATGAACGTGTGCGAACATTTTATTGCTCAAAATTGCTTCTTTACATCATCCCCTATTCGTGAGACCAAATAATTAATTAGAACAATTCCCGCTTTAAAATCCTTTTTGTTCCAAAAGAGGAACGCTGAATTAACTGATTATCATCCAAACGCTGGTGAAAATTAATTTATTATGTGAAGCCGCAAAGTAAGGATACCGGATTAAAAATTAATTACAGTTCTAAACTAAGCTTTTGGGGACTTGGCGAACGAAAAAGTTTATCGCTTTTTCACAAGCGACGAATCCAACCGAAGATTAAGTTAGATTTGTTAAAAAAATATCCGACTGTTTATGAATACAGAGGATAATTCTGTTATAATTTGAGTGTCAGAAAAAGTACTTTCAAAGTTTAATAAAACTGTATTAAAGGAGCAGAGTTTCGTAAAATAAACGTTCTGTTTTTCATTGTTTTAGAAACCCTTTGTGACTTAAAAAAGGTTTTACGAGTGACGATATTCAAATGACCGGCGCACCCTATGCAGTTTGTACTGTCACTAGCCAGCTGACTGTGTATTTTCTACGTCACGAAACTATCATTCAATAGCACACCTATAAATAAAAAAGGGCGGTACACTCTGTGAAGTATTAAAAGCTTTTTTTAGAAGAGTGACAACAGATATATGATTCAAGGTCTAAAGTACAAAAGTAAAAATTAAGTTATTACAAATAAACTAGCTGTGCCCCGCGGGTTCACCCGCGTGAATACCTAGGTCCCGTTCCCGGTGCCTTTATATTATTGAGGGCGAAGATTAATCCAACAAATCACTGTCGTAACAAGTCAGGATGACTTAATATGGTGATTAAGTATTTTTAAATGTTCTAATTTTCCGCGCAATGTTCCAATTTCTTTCTATCATAAGAACCTTTTCCTGACAATAACAAACACAACAAAAAAAAGAATTAGCAAAATCGGTCCAGCCGTTCACGCGTGATGCCGTGACCAAGGGAAATAGAGATTCATTTTTATATATACAATAGATTAGGACAAAAATGTGTAACATAGTACATTTACCTCTCTCAAACTAAATAACTCAATTAGTCATGTATCTTAGTCTATTTACACTTTTATAATGTTATATGTCACTTGCGTCGCATGTAAAATACTCCTAAAATATACTTGTTTTAGAAGCTTTTAAACCGTAAAATTGTTACACATTACACGATGTAACAAAATAATATTGTACACATTTGCCGAAAATCGAGTTTCAACGACGAACATGATATCACCCGCCCTTGAAATTTCTTTACAAGTAACTGAAAGTCTTGAAGATATATGGCGTAGTTCCAAACCCAGGTTTTCTTCGGAATTCCCTCGCGTGCTCGTGTTCATAACAGGACAGTGGGGTAGGCTATTAATTATGAACGTCCCACTTAATACAATACCTTAGTAAATTTGAAAGGAACTAGGGAACGTAGTATTAGTTCACGAATTAAATGGCAATAGTTTGGTCATGTCACGAAAGGTTGGCCCACAACTTTATGACTGGTTTGGGCCTTGCGAGCAATTTTAATATCGTGCGAGTTTTCAGTATATTGCCGCCTATAAACGATCACTTATGACACGTTAACCGCGTGGTCCCGCAATGTAGTGTAACTGTTGCGATATTCGCCTTGCCTAAACCAGGCCTTATTGATGTTGTCGAGATAAGTTTTAGTTTGTATCAGTTTAGGATACGGCGGCAATAGATATGTAGATAAATATGCCTCCAACTTGTTTTCCGTTTCCCCTAAAGGGTTGAATGTTATGGGTATATGTAAATAGTTGTAATGGCATAGAAACCCGAATGATTCATTTTTACGTAATGTAAGAGGGGTTGCAGTATACCCTTACCAGAGAAGAAAAAGTGAAATGGGAAATATTTTGCCATGTAGTGGAATATTAATGGCTACTAACAATATTGTTCACAAATAGTCACAATAGTAGCACTGGGGTAGGGGAAAAACAAAAACATTATTCTTTCCTGGCAATATTATTTCATCAAATAATAGATTCATTAGGGGCTAAGCTTTTGAATTTCTATTCAACTATATGAAGAACTATAGGCTTTTATTACACGACTGCCCAAAAAGGAGTGTTATGTTTTCAGGGTTCATGTATGTATGTATGTATGTATGTATGTTTGTGAGTTTCTTTATTCCACCATAACTTCTAAAAGGCTTGACCGATTTCAATGTTTGTGGTATCATTAGAAGCTTTGAGTTATCCCGAGTGACATAGGCTATGTGGACATTAAAAAATGGTCAAGTGTGAGTCGAAATCGCCTGCAAAGGGTTCCGTACGATATATTTTTTTGTGTTGTGTAATGTTTTATTGTTGTTCACTAAAAGGTGTTAAATAAAAAAAATATAATTAAAAATTAAAATAACACGCCTGCCATGTCAAAAAAAAATAAAAACAAGTCAAATATTTGCAGTCGGGGTCGGTTACTTGAAACAATTCATTACAGGTCCCCCGACTGCAAATATTTGACTTGTTTTTATTTTTTTTTGACATGGCAGGCGTGTTATTTTATGTAGGTGTGTAATTGTGTATATACAGCTTAGTTTAACAAAAAAATATTGAATGCATACAGATTTCTGTAGTCCTTATTAACCATATATACAATGTAGTAGGTATTTAACATACGTGATACAATATTTTTTATCATTTCAATAGTAATGTATACAGTGAGGAAGTCACGTTTATCTCTACGGTAATAATACAGTAGGTTCTGATCTGACATTTGAATTTAGATTGACAACTAAATAATAAAATGCAGCTGTCATGTTTCATGTACCTATCGAGTTTAGTTTTATTCCATTGTTTTAAATAAAATATTCAAAATGCTTATATGTGGAAAAAACTTTTAAAACCTAGGTATTTATTTATACTATTAATGTTCTTATTAAAGAGTTTATTTCTGAGATTTATGCGAATGTTTGGCATTATATTAAAACTTATTTTTAAACCAATTCTATCACCGTTTATTAATATTTCAGTTCGAAGTTTCAACGCCTTTGCAGATGTCATGTTTACGGGCTGTCATTAATTAATTGTACCTGATGATACTTTTTACTGAGATGGTGGCAAAGTGCTAGGTTTTCGAGTAGGTACTATTCACGCCTGTCAAACTTCCGTCCACTACATGAACAACGCAAGTTTTTAGTTACTACACTAAATAGCAATAATATATGTAAACAATACGTTAAACATACACTAGTATGATATAACTGAGCTCTCTCAGCTCACCTCCGAGTGGCCAGTGGTTCCGGGCGGGCAGCAACAATGGCCGGAGACCAGAGTTCCGTCCAACGGAAATGGACTGCCCACTGTGCCCAAAGCGGTCATGTGAAAGTCACCCCTGCGACATGTTATGAAGATAGGTACTCCGGAAATGGCTTGGTATAATTGTTTTAAGTATAATTTACTTAACTGTTATTTAAATCGAAATAAAAAACTATAAGAACTCACACTGCCTAGAAATATAGGTACCTACAAAATGAATTATACCTAATACATATAACTATTTTAAATCACATCATTTTCTAGGGAAGTTCACCCTTCTAAATCTGTCCGTAACAAATCAATTTAAGCATAAATTGAATCAAAAGGGGTTGATCCATGACTAAACAAGGTACCTTTATTTTGATTGGATTCAAAAATTTGTTATAAGAGTTATTAAATGTAAAAAATAATATCGTACAAGATATTAAAATTTATATTTATATAAACATATAATATGAGACGTGTTAGTAATTTGGAAAATACTATTAACTGCAAGAATGACAATGTCGAACAATGTTTTTCAAGTATATTATAATTAATATACGAGTCAAATTTTCGACAACTACATGAACGAAAACACAGCTTTTGCCTATAGTATGATATAGCTAACACAATCAAACTCCAATTTAGTAATTAACATATCTAACAATACGCAATTCAAAAAAACAATTCAAAAGCATATGTACTGTTATAGAAATATCTTTGATCTTCAGTTTAATATTCTGTAATATTCATGGTAAAAGCGACCACAACGCGAGTGCTTGATGGATCTGGCTTTTAGCGATACTCGTGCATTTCTTGGCTGCAGTGAGGCTTGGTGGCGAGCTTGGCTTTCATGCAGCCTTTGTTTAGCGATGCAGATGTACTTGTACATGCAATCAATGTTTTCTTAAAAGCCTTTTTGTTTTAGAAGTTTTCTGTTTTTGTTTTATGGATATTTAGTGCTAGAACAGAAATAGTTTTACTAAAATATCAAACGAGAAATAAGTGCGTTACCCTTTTGGCAACAACATTTCCAATTTATAAATAAAGATGAATGGTATTATAAGCGATCAACGTCGCGGGTACAGCTAGTTTATAATAAATGTAATTAATACAACAAACCATGCTTTCTTTTAACGATTATTAAATATTAATTTTACACGTAAAAAAGGAAATAAATATTTAAGGCTTTATACAAAGCCGAAAGCCAAGTTCATGTCACTAATTAAATTATAACAAAGAAATCACATGTCGGTTTATTCAGTAAGCTCGTATAACGAAGCATGCAAACACTCCCACACTGTAACAGTTTAAAGACTCATTCAAAATGCGATACACGTAATAAGATGACGTCACATTCCACTTTTCGTGATTGTTCCAAGTATAAAATAAACAGTGGCTAATTCTACTAAGAATGTGCCTTAAGATTGAAACTCAAAGAACAATGGTACGTTGATTTGCGAGTCAAAGTTGTTAAGAGTGAAAATGGCCTGAGGCTTAACTTCACATAGATTTAGGTTAAGATGTGTTTATACGATGGAAAGGAAGATCATTTTATGTGTTCTTAACAGTTATTTTATGTTTCTCATGTTTTGACATTATACTTTAATATTGTACCATTAATTATTTACTTTCTCGGGTTGAAAATATGAATAAAAAATTAATTTACACAAGTGTGAGTTTGAGTCAAATAAAAACCAATTATTGATACAAAACATGAATCACGTCGTTTTACATAATCTTCAAAAGGTAATCAAAAGTATTTCATACCAATTCACACTTTAACGTGCTAGTTAAGCGAATTCCATATTGCGTGAACTTCACGTATACTTTATATATCTTCACCCGTTATGAAACAATCTCGCTCTTATTTCACTCAAGCACCTTGAGACAAGGGTTTAATAACGATACTTTATGAAATTAACGTGGATTTTCCCCGTTAATAAGTAAATTTCATTTTCTCTATTACATATTTTATTTGGTTCCATTTAATTTTGTTAAATTGCAGCGGTTTGATAGACGAAGCTTATAAAATGTTATTTATTATTTATTCATGTAAAGTTTACGGGATTAAGGTTTTAGCCATTTTATTGGTCGCTTTCGAACATAACAATGGAATTCGGTTTTATTAAGAAAATAACAAACTAATCACTCAATTACTCTTCACCTTCAACTTTATTGTTGCCTATCAAATGTGGTTTCTATTTTCTTTGCCGATGCTGCGTAACTTTATTTGACTTGCCAATAAATAACATAAATAAACATTACAAAATATATTACAGTGTTTCGTAAAAAGATAAGCAAAGCGTTAGTACCAAGTACGAACAATATTTAACTAATACACAATTCGGTGTTCATAAACTTGGGCACTCGGAACACGGACCGTAAAGCTTCTACCCATCTTAGGAAACAGTTTCCGAACATTATACAGATCAAACATGGCAAACAGTTATCGCCCCCTCGAGACCTATCCGTATTCCGTCACTAACGATGTTACGTAAGATGACAGGGATCAGATTAGACCGTCACGGCCGGTTAGTTTCGAGTGCATTTCCTTGCTCCAAGGACGAATTGCGGCCCCGTAATGGAATATTTACTACGGTGTGATAGAGTGACCGTAAGCTTGCACCTGATTACAAGTTTGCGGTTCTGATATGTTTGCTTTATGCTGGCCGTTGAACGTAAATGCATTTGAAGTATTCATAGAAGTGTAAGAGTATTTCGTACCCACAGTGTTATTAGGTGCTAGACCGAGTGTATACTTATTTACTTAAATGTGGTTAAGTGTTCCTCAAGACAGTTTTCTTACCTTATAAACCTTATAAAAATGCAAACTAATCAAAAAACTACATATAAATAATAACATAGAAAATAAAAATAAGCATAGATGCAAATTATTATCAAATTAAGTGCATAATAGGATCAAAGGTCCTCAATTGTTTAAAAAAAACTACATAAGTGTACGTTCAATTGCTTAGTGGTATATGGTCCCAAAAAGCAAGACGGCTAACCGCGGACGTCGCAAACTTAATTTGTGACTCGTCCACAATGTAATACGAGCAAGGGGTGCCAACATTCGAATTGAAAAATTTTATATCGCCTATAAAACTTGACGAAAACAAAGTGCAAAGTTTGTGGTGAAGCTGCGATGCGGACTTTTACGCTATTATTCGTACATTTAACATTGTGGTCTCAAAACTGTTAGTACAAAAACTGTGACAAAAGAATTGTGATATCGATGTTGTTGTAATCTAAATGTTATAAGATCTTTAAATAATCTATTTGAGAACAAATGACTGGCAACAGTTGGATAGACTTACAGAACAAAAATATGCTGTAACAAAAATATAAATATCGGAAAATAACTAATACATTTTGCCTACTTAACAGAAGCCGAATACATAACAAAGTAATTCCATCGGAATCAACATAACAATGTACTTATAGAAGCTTGAAATCAGAAACGATATCCAGAATTAGATTTCTAATAGAATGAAGGGGCTTACGAATTTTCGCTGATGGAAGTATACAGGTATTTGTTCTATTTAAGTAATGAAAGCGACTGGTATCTGTCCGATAAATCAACATGGAGGTCGAAAGCCGAGGTGGCTGCAGTATTGACGGATTTGCTATACGTGCCTATAAGACTGTATTTCCTTGTTTGCTTAATAAGTTAAGTGAACGTTTCGTTGTTTGGGATTGATTGATTAATAGACGGTTTGTAAATTGTACGAGTAATTATTTGCGGTTTCGGCGTTTTGCTTGTTAGTGGCAAAACATTTGTGATTGGTCAGCACAAATTTTTCAAAAGTACCTGTTCTCAAATTTTGTAATTAATGAAAATTAACTATCATATTTTTGATCAGGTTCTGTCTATTTTGCTTGACATTATTCGTCTCTTTTTACTGTATATTTCTGAAATTTCACACATAGACATTTCCACGAAAAATGAGATTACATTTTCCATCAAAAAATTGTCATCAGAGTTCCAAAAATATACAATCTCGAAAGCCTCGATTCAATCGATGTTGTTATTAGCTAGGGCCGACGAAATACGCCTGAGGGAGCACGACAGGCGGTCAGTCCCGGTTATCAAACGAATACCTATGACAGTCATTGCGCGCACCCATATTCCCGTGAACCTGACAATTGGACCTTAGGACACTGGTATCCAGTAATTGGGTTGCGGGCTTCGTAGGTTGGCTATCTTACAGCGAGATAATGAAGGTGGTATAAAAGACGAAGTTTATGCAACTGTTTGATAGTTTTTTGTTTGTTTTTGTAACCTATGCTGTGACTACTTATTGTTCAGCTTTAAGTAAAAAACTAGAATACCCCTTATGTAAAAATTTAAATATTACAATATGGATAATACATAGGAGATAGAGTCAGTTCAAAAGATAATTTCATATCTTCTCCTCGTAACTATTAAGTACCTACTTATGTTCGGTACGCACCTAATACAAATTACTACAAGACCTCTGCAGAACCTAATGTACCTATTTTATAGTGCCATCATTGTTCGATTGAGTTCAAGAAATGGCAAATTTGTCTTATGTATTTGATGATTAGGCTGATCCTCTAATTAAATTTAACTTTTACCAGTCCAAAACCCTCACTTCCTACCAACTCTCGCAATAGTTCTAGTGGGTTTGTTTTCCCGTTGTCGTCAGCAAAACTCGGTTTTCTACCGTTTACCCTATTCCATCCCCTTGGGCCATGCGCGGTGACAGATGAATGAAAGTGCGGAATCTGTCGTATGTTAGCGTTAAAAATCTTTTATGGTTTCTGCTATAAGCCTTTATTTATTCACCGATGTTTATTTATGTTTTTTGCAAATTGTCGCTTTAAGGCACACTGAGTGCCAGAAGGCATTTTCTTAAATGTATTACATGCACCCTGTTTCAAATAAAATATATATAAATAAACAATATAATCGGTTGTTTCCGTTTTCGTAATAAAATGCTGTTTCAAGCGTCTTTAATAAATTTTAAAATCTAATTTCTTAAGTAAGAATTTCTTCAAGTCATATAAGAGCATAATTTTCATTCATTCATATTTAATTTACTTTAAAGAGGCACTATAAATTGTAAGGAAAATTTAGCTTTCACTCACGCTATAAATAAAGTTGTAAACAATGTATGAATCCCGTTCATTCACTGGTACTCTGTAGTCAGTTTTTGTGAAAAAGTACATTCAGTATCGGAGCTTTTTATCCTAACTTTCTGTTGAACTTCAAACAAACATGAAAAAGTGCAGTATTATAGCAATGATTTGTACGCTGCCTTGTGCAGCACAGTTGCAGATAAATTTGAGTGCCAGCATTCCGATTGAAAATTTCTGTATCGAGCCATGCAGTTAAAAATACTGGTCTAATCCGAAAATGTTGGGTTTCAGCTAGTTTTGTTCAATTGTTTTCATCCTCGCAAAAAATTGTTATAAGTTTGAAAAGTTAGTCTGTATTTTTGCCATAATCTACAAACTTGTGTGTATGGCATCGACCGATTTAGATTCAGTAATTGTGTTTGCTATTTTAAATGCCGATAGGCATAAAAAGAAAACTATCAGCTCGTTTTGTGTGAAAATTTTCCAAATAACATTTTCGTTTAAGGTTTTGCTATGTTCAACTACGAACACCTATTTCAGTGGCAATGCACAGTGGAATATTTACGAACATTCGCAGCGCATGCTTGCATTACCTGCGTTGAAAGATCGTTTCAACTTAGCCTGAAGCCTACGAAGCGAGAATTCTTCCCACATTCAACGTACAGTCGCACTATTACAATGCAGTGCGCTTGAGTAACAGTCCAACGAAATACTCCAATTATTTTAGGTTAGGTATTTCTTTTTTTTTCTGTACTTATGTCATCCGACTGAAAGTAGGTAGGTTGCTTTTCTTTTTGACTGGTATAAAGCAAAGCAGCCAATTATCATAAAAAAAAAACATACCAAATTTAAAAAGAGAGATTCTATATTAAAATTAATTTGCAGCAAAGTGTACATTCATACACGTTGTTTAGCATTATGAGATAGTTTCAAGACTGAGACACAAAAGTATGTAATAAGCACCGGCACATTACTATAGGAATTTCTTTGTGCGAATGCTTTAGTTTCTAATAGTATTGCGAATAAAAGCTCTGGCTTGCATACCTGCTGCAGGAAATGATCTCAAAAGTATCTCGAGACATATTCAGAAATTCTTTTATAAGCAATGTAGTGGAGTAAGGCGCCATTGTTAGCGAAGAGAAAATGTTTCTAAATAACTTTATTTTACTTTTTACCTTATGTATGAGGCTGTATATGCTAATCTAAGAAGAAAACGAAATACTCAAAAGGTTTCAAACTATTCTACGCTAAAGACCTAGATCTTAAAATTCCGAGCTAATTATAGAGTTGTAACGATGTACAAATGCCTTCCCCTATAAAAGTTTTCTAATTTTTAATTTATCAAAGGGTGTTTTGGTAATGCGTCTCTCAGTCAGCAATACCATTAGGTTTTGTCTCATAAATCTATGCGATCAAGTGTATTTTAAAAACTATCGATTGCAACGCAAAAATTACCCAGTTGAGGCTATATTCCAAACACAGTTTAAATATAACATTTCCGCTAGCAGTAAAGCGATGCCGTTTCAGTTAATATCTTATTACTTCTCTTCATACACGTATTAAGCTACGTCTGTTACTGAGAAGATATGCCATCAAGTTTATTAAAGTTTTCCGAGTCTGCCATTTTTTTTGTTAAATATTCATAATTAAATTGCATTTTAGATTTTATACGGTTTCTCGGAATGTTGATGCATTTACTATGTTATTAGAGTGACTTAGAAGTGGTTTCGAAATGATATCAATTATTTTTTGATAAAAAGTTAATTATAGTTCTGGGTAATATTTTGAAACTGTTTACATATATAGCTTCTGGAAAGGTAAAAGTACATTTAGCCTATTGCTAAAACAGCTTATAACCATTCGAAAAACATACTCTGCAAATATAACTTAAACAGCACTGACTGGATTAAAATAATCTTAAGTTGTAATTTAAAAGCAAAGCAACGGTCTATCACTAGATTCGTCCTATAATTAAAAAACTATATCGGCTTTTGTTTTACACAAAGTTCGTTTCCATTCTTTGCACGAAACAAAAGAAAAATAAGAAACTTTCCTTATTTAAGTCCGCCGTTGGAAGTAAAGTAAGTTGCCTCTAGATTTAAATCTTGTGGTCATTAGACAGTCAAGTTAGCATACATTTTAATATCACGGGACAGCTGTGACTTCGTGAAGGCAGCTTTTGCAAGATGTCAAAACAAGTACATTTTATTTATATTTTCTTCCCTTCTATCTCCGTAAGGATTTATTACTGCAATATATTTTTGGACGTGAGACAATGGATTTAATGTGAGCGAACAGTTCCTTAACATTGTCTGAATGTTCGTACATAATGATGGTGTTCTCTTTTATTTTATAAGGGAAATTACGTTGGGATGTTATTACAACCAATCTTTGTTTCCATATCAAATTGGATGCTCAAACAAAACTGTTCAGGTTTCGGCGAAACGAAGATTTATGAAAAGGAAGCTTTTGTTGTTTTATCTTTTAGCGTAAGATGTTAAAAGCTTGACTTGTTAAGATAAACGAATACGCAAATGAAGGATCAGTATACTTATTTTAACTATAATGAAACCAACTCAAGATTTATTGAGTAAATTAAGTTTCATAAAAAATAAGTATTTATGATTTACATAATTAATAAGCTCAATATAATTAAACTTAATCATACTTTTTACATGCTTATATTTAAGCTGTAATGGACTTTTAAGTGAAACTGTCCGCACTGAAATTAAAGTTTCAGTGCGGACAGTAGACAGATTACGAGTAAGCACAAAAATACTTTAATTAATTGACTAACATTTATTTTATACATCCTATAATGCAGGAATTCAATGCTGTTGCCCAAACATAATTTTTTTAGATGCACATTCACACAATGACATGCAAATTGGAGACAGGGTAAGAATTAAAACAATAAAGACAGATTACACAAACATTCAAAATAGACGAAATGTAACATAATAACACAAAATAATTGTTTATTGTGTTCAATCAAACATCTACCACACTCGCAGTGTGTAAGCGGATCACGAAGCATGTTTGCCAAGTGTATTAGTAACCTAAACACCGCCGTGAATTCTGAACATTAAACTTGATCCCTCCCACTTCATCTGATTACTTCCGCCCTCTCCTATTCACAAGGACCTGAGGGGGACAAGGAGGGTCAAGTTACGATGGTCGGGATATAATATAGAGTTACGTTTTTTTTTTTTTTTTTTTTTTTTTTTTTTTTTTTTTTTTTTTTTTTTTTTCTCACACACGGTTATCTGATCCCAAGCTAAGCAGAGCTTGTGTTATGGTAACCAGACAACTGATAAACATACTTATATATTTCTAAATACATACATATTATAGATAAATTACACCCAGACAACCAGAACAAATGATGGTGCTCATCACACAAACATTTGTCCTGGGTGGGAATCGAACCCACGACCTCCGGTATAGCAGTCAGGGTCACTAACCACTAGACCAACAGGCCCGTCAAAATCGCCCGTTTGCGACAGAATTAACTGGAGCGCGTAATGTTTGACGGTGTATTATTTAGACGAGTAAACTTTAGGTCTCTGATTAAGCTGTATGGCTTCGGATGTAAATAAATCTTTTTAAGTAAACAAAAAACAAAGTAATCACGAAAAAGTTAGAAGTATTCCAAAATGTTGTCTAGACTGTATTTGATTTGTGTTTCAATCTTTGTTGTCAGTGGTAGTGCGTATTCAATTTCAATAATTCATTTGACGCATGTAAATGAATTATTGAAATTGCCTCATCAATTTATTTGAACGTTGGTTTGTCACTCTGTGACAGACATAAGAATAAATGATAATACATAGACAGAAACGTGTTTCTGAAAACAATATATTAACATAAATAAGGAAAGTAAAGTTTTCTTTTTATATGCCCCTGCTGAAGAAATAATAACAACAAAAATATAGCCTCAAAAATAAGGCGAAATTAATTTTAAACTAAAATAAAGAGAAGAATTGTAAATCATGTTATTTATTTTCAAGATCTTACATTACCCAACCAACAGACCTACTGAAATAAAAACAAAACACTGTCACCCTGCAAACGGCCAGACAATTAAATCGCAGCTAATTATAATTAGGTACTTAATTATAACTGTGTTCAACGTCAAACTGGAATCAGATTCCCATATGTTGGATTGCACTTAATTAACCCGTCTAATAAGCCTGTGACGTAATGCCCGAAGAGGTTATGACGATGAAATATGGTGCATAGACAGCAATAATGTGGAATAGAATTTTAGGAAAGCAGGTAAGCTAGTATTAATTTTATGCAAGAATTATATTATAACGTGTAACTACACGAAACAAGTAGATATGAAATTACATGGAAAATTTTAAGATACATAATATGAAGAATTTAGGAAATTAAATAATAATAAGGCATACTTATTTTTTATTTTATTTTAACTACACAAGCCACTTACAATAACTAAATACATATATATACACAAAAAAAGCACAAAGATATCAAGGACAATAACAAATATAAAATATATTGGTTTCTTAGGTTTACGCGAATGTTAGACATTGAAATAAAACTACTTTTTACGATTTTTATTGCGTAGGTCGGAACTCAAATAATTAGTTAAAATATGAACGTAGAACGAGCAACAACTACTGTCAAGACGAACGCCATCTCAGTCTGCCCGTGACCATGATACCTGCAAAGGTGTCGAAACGTCGGGACCTATAATCTAAATATAAACCGCGAAAAAATCCGTAAAAAGTAGTTTTATTTCAAACTAGCTGTACCCGGCATGCGTTGCAATGCAATTTTTTCTACCTACTACCTACCTACTACCTACCTACTACCTACCTACTACCTACCTACTACCTACCTACTACCTACCTACTACCTACCTACTACCTACCTACTACCTACCTACTACCTACCTACTACCTACCTACTACCTACCTACTACCTACCTACTACCTACCTACTACCTACCTACTACCTACCTACTACCTACCTACTACCTACCTACTACCTACCTACTACCTACCTACTACCTACCTACTACCTACCTACTACCTACCTACTACCTACCTACTACCTACCTACTACCTACCTACTACCTACCTACTACCTACCTACTACCTACCTACTACCTACCTACTACCTACCTACTACCTACCTACTACCTACCTACTACCTACCTACTACCTACCTACTACCTACCTACTACCTACCTACTACCTACCTACTACCTACCTACTACCTACCTACTACCTACCTACTACCTACCTACTACCTACCTACTACCTACCTACTACCTACCTACTACCTACCTACTACCTACCTACTACCTACCTACTACCTACCTACTACCTACCTACTACCTACCTACTACCTACCTACTACCTACCTACTACCTACCTACTACCTACCTACTACCTACCTACTACCTACCTACTACCTACCTACTACCTACCTACTACCTACCTACTACCTACCTACTACCTACCTACTACCTACCTACTACCTACCTACTACCTACCTACCTACTACCTACCTACCAACTACCTACCTACTACCTACCTACCTACCTACCTACTACCTACCTACCAACTACCTACCTACTACCTACCTACTACCTACCTACTACCTACCTACTACCTACCTACTACCTACCTACTACCTACTACCTTCCTACCTACTACCTACCTACCTACTACCTACCTACCTACTACCTACCTACCTACTACCTACCTACCTACTACCTACCTACTACCTACCTACCTACTACCTACCTACCTACTACCTACCTACCTACTACCTACCTACCTACCTACTACCTACCTACCTACTACCTACCTACTACCTACCTACCTACTACCTACCTACCTACTACCTAATCGTTTTTTTTTTTTTTTAATGTACAAAAGTATCCTTTGTCCGTCTCCTGGCTCTAAGCTACCTCCCCACCAATTTTCAGCCATATCGGTCCAGCCGTTCTTTAGTTATAAATAGTGTAACTAACACGACTTTCTTTTATATATATAGATATAAAATACTCATAATACTATCATATTAAATTAATTTCTACTCAATACTTTATGTAAAAGACGTATAAGTTAAGGTGTATTTTTCGGATGACTTAGATATCCATTTAAACACTACCTATTCACCTTAACACTTATTTAGCAATAACATGCCAATATGCCATGTAAACGTAGAAATCACATTAGGTTTGACTGCATATAATTAACTAATGTAATTACACACAATCCAACGTGGCTAATTATGGCGAATTGGTAAATTTGTTAGCTGCTTAACTTAACATCCACGTCCTGTCATTGGGTTTTGCTAATTATTGACTGATTAATCTATTTCTATGTAAACAGTATCGAGAACAACTAGTGAAGTAGGAAGTATATACCAATTATTATCTACTTACTTCGTCACTAGTTGTGTTAAGTAGTAGATAGGAACTAATAGGAAGTCAGGAAAGCGTTATCGAAGAAGTATTTGAAATATGATTTAAAATATAATAGCGAACAAAAAAACTGATATAGTCACGACACGATACTATGTAACAAGTCTGCCGCAGAAGGGTTAAATTAAATTATAACGTCGACTAACAACTAATTGCTTTCAGGAACTCACACCTATTATGTAAGTTAGTACACATCCGACTGGCTTATGCCCATTTCTCAATCGTTTTTCGTCTATAGCTTGTATGTATACTATGGAAATTAATAATACAATGCAAAGAAGAACTCTGCTGGATCCATTGTCTAATTAATTCATAATATACATGGATATGATAAATAAATAAAAAAAGTACTTTAAACATCATCAATTTAAACCGGAACAAAAAAAAAAGAAAGTTTCTAAATTATTTCTCGAATGGCGTCTCAATACATCATTTTTGGCACTCTTCTATATACTTATAATAAATCTGTAGAAGTGAAAATTCTGTACATTGAAAATATCAAAAATATAAATGGCGGGGGGTGTTACTAGAACGACACCGAACCCAAAAGTGTGAAAAAAAAAATTTGTCTGCCTGTCTGTCTGTTTGTTCAGGTATCACGCAAAAACTACTAGTTCGATTACGATGAAACTTGGTATAATTATTCTTTATTATCCTGGGCACCACACTGGATAGTTTTTATCCCGGAAAAGTACAAACAATAAAAAACAAACTTAATTTTGCGGTTAAAAACTCATTGATAAGTTTCGTCATCCACGCGAACGAAGTCGCAGGCACAGCTAGTACTCCATAAAATGAAAATAAACTTCTAACTACTGTTTGAGAAAAATAGCATTTCCTTTGATAAAACTTCTAAGTTCGTCCGGTAACAGTGGATACCCACAGTTAGAGCAGTCAGTGGATTTGGATCGAGCAATATTGATGGATTCTCTCTACGTTATTGCAACCCACTAATGGAAACAGATTGTGCTATTCTTGGTGAAGGCATGCCTTTATTCAATTACAGTCGGCTTTCGGCTCTATTTTAGCATTAAGCTTTGAGACGCACTGTGGAGGATAGATGTTCTAGTATATGTGTAGCTTCGATGGAAAGCTGATAATACTGGACGGACATTATTAAGAACAATATACCAGCTTTCGAATTGGATGCAATAGCGTCTGTGCTTATACAATACATTGGTCATAGATTCAAAACAATGAAGAATGTTCTATCTGTCTCATTGTAAAGAAATTGCAGGTAGGTATACCTTTCTAAAATGTAATACCTACAGCTTCTACTAGGGTACTCGTGAATATGATTTTCATTGACTTGGTTAAGCATATTTTCTTTTGATGTTACGTTTACGGTATACGTATAAATTCTTTCTCAAACCAAGTATTCAATCACAAGATTTCAGGAAACGTTTATATAAAATGAGTACCTAAGAATGGCTTACAGTTAACCCTTATAGATATATAACATTATATATAACAAGATATATAACATTATATGAGTACATACTGAAGTCATAATAATTATGTCTTTATGTACTTCTTTATTTTCAGTAAGAAAAGGCCACTTAAAACTTAAAATTCTTACCTAATAATTCAAGTTTCTAAAATGTAAGTCGGTAAATTTAAAAGGGTTAAATGGCACTGAAATGGTGTAGCACTTCGTAAAACGAGCCGTATTCGTGCGACCGCCACATGCAATTTAACCTCATTTGCATATCTTAGCTCGAATGGTTATTGCCCGTGCCAATGAACAATTTTGAGCTCCTGTCTCAGATATCGTTGTAGTTACTCAAACAAGAAAGTACATTATTTAAGGAAAAATTATGCTGAATTACATTCAGTGTTCTGATTGCTTTTTGAAAAATAAGACCAATATGTCTCAAATAGATCAATATGTATCATCAGTGTGAACGTTTTCACAATTAAATAAATAAATAAATGCGGACTACATCACATACATTGCTCTGAACCCAAAGTAAGTAGCTGAAGCACTTGTGTTATGGAATTCAGAAACAACGAAGGTACCACAAACACCCAGACCCGGGACAATGTAGAAAAGTTGGTTTCTACATTGACCCGTCCGGGGATCGAACCCGAGACCTCAGAGCTAGCGACACCTTGAAACCGGTGCGTACGCCACTCGACCACGGAGGTCGTCGTGAGTCGGAGAATTATGTTACGATAGTTTGAATGAGTGAAAGAGACGTTGCAATCTTTCTATTTAATTTGAATTATATTCATGTTAACGGATACGGACATAGTAAGACGTCTTATATGATGTCAATAGTAAATTGGACAAAGTGTATCACGAATTTATTGATTGCGGAGATAATGTTGTGTTGTAGTTATAAGCTTGACATATTATGACGTTTTGAAGGTTCAGGGAATAACAAATAAACCTGTAAATGGACTACACATCTACCAAGATCTATCAGTTAACTATCTATGACGAAGCACGGATCTCGGCTTAAAGCTAGGTTTGATCCTGAATATCTAGGTTGCTAATAGTTTGCCTAGACTTGCTTTGTGTTCAGAACACACTTTGATGATAGTAAGATTGATTACAATAATAGTTAACAGTATGATGCTTGATGATGATGATGCTATGATGCTTCAAGGAGTCCGTCATGAGAAAAAAGTTAGCAAAAATCCAGTTGAATTTTTATGGGACAAAAAATAATAATAAGAAACCCAAAACATGATATAAAATTGAATTAAAATATCAGCTTTGTGGGCTGTAATATTACTGGAGGTAGGGTTTCAAAGGTTTAGTTCAAAAATAGAAATACTTTTGAGCCAATTGACTATAGAGAATATAATATTATACAAATATTAGAACAAGCGAGCAGTGAATCTAAATCTATACACACATCTGCGGTCTATTTACGTCACAACCACTAATTAGATCCAACTCTAGTGGTTTTCTCTTCAAAGCAGAATTTATCTCGTCCTAGATAAGCCTTGTCTAGGATCGACGGTCAAGGCATTAGTGATTCGACCTTCCTCTAATGTTATCTACATTAGTTGGTTACGTAAAGCTAAATCTTGACCAAGAAAACAACACGTCTCGTCTAATTCGCTCGGATCGTCATATAATTGAAGATAGTGAGAAGAAGTTATGTGATTGCGGGTAATACAATTGAATTAGGTCGGGAAATCATTAGATTATTTTGGTATTTTCTGAATTAGAGATAGATTTCTTACATAATTTGTTTTGTACTTATGATTTATTTTCCCAGTAATTCAATAGTACAAATACATTTTTTATTGGTAACATTTAAAAGTGAACACAGACCGAGTTCTATCTTCTATGTACAGTGTACACATTATATACATTGAACGATTAGAGCTGTTTGACTTCTTTGAACGGTTAACAAAACAAAAAGCTAGCGCCCGTAGTCTGTGTTCGGATGGCCTATGGTATTAAACTTCTTCTCAAAGACGTAATGTTGATTTAGTTACTACTCTCTTACCATCAACGTTTTATCTACATTAAAATACTCTCTTCTCTTAAAAATAATTCTCTTTTTAATTCATCTTGGGCCTCAATTCGACGAAATATATACCTATCAATAGCAAATATCTTACAACATAAGTTGACCGCAGCACGTGAGCTTGTAGTTACTAAGGGCGGTCGCGTCGCGTGTCAGCCGTCAAACGCAAGAAGTTGTGGTCGGACCGCAACCGCATCGTGCGAGTGACACTGCCCAGTCCAGCTAGTCTAGTAAATCTATTGTCGTGTACTGTAACGCTTTCAACTACTTAATTAATTATATCTAGGCTCTAGAATAGAGAAGGTTTGGTACTATGTTTTGTAGTAAGTAAGTATTTACCCCCGACAAAAAAGACGACGCTCCTGTCTGCCTGAGGTATTGTAAGCTCCTTAGCGAAAGGTCCGATTATGATGTGTTTTTTTAAGACTGACGTGTTGAGATAGATGTCGACTAATTCAGGAAGATCTGTTCAGCTTTTTTGTGTAGACATTAGTTGTCGATCTCTCAGGCTAGCTTTTAGATTTATTGTTTTTATTTAAAGTAGAGAATTTTTGCACTAAAACTCCAAAGGCAAGACATACCTACAGGTACGTTTCATGCACGTTTGCTTTCAGCAGTTAAGCATAAAGCAAGAATAATGGGTTTTATCCCGAAAACTTTTAAAGGGTTGTAACTCAGCTGATCATATAACCAATAGTATCATTGGAATGAAAATAAATTAGAGAAAATCTTTCTTTGGGTAAAAGTGTATGTACAGAAAACAAAACAATGAAACCTGATCTGCCTCCTCTATATGACAAACTTCTGCCACGTTGCGGGACAGACATTTAAACAGGCTGGTATAACAAACAAATCCATAAGACATTCAACTTTCAATGTAATTGGACGACGAATAGTTTTTAATCTCTAATCCAAAATTATACTAGTTAGCGTGTTTGCAGTTGAATTTTCGATGTACTGTAAATTACGTACTGCTAACTGTTTGTGGGAAATGCCACATGCTACAAATTGAAACTAGAATATGCATAGGTAACTAACAATTAGGTAGCCTAAATCATGAGTAGTACGTTAGGGTTGAATTTATGCATTTTGGTCGGAACCGATTTCGGCGTTATGAAATAATGCTTAGGTAAGGACGTCTGTGCTAATAGAGATATTCTAGCATATGAATGTTTGAGCCTTGATTGGCGATATTTCGTGCTAGATAGACTGAACGCAATCCTGCAAGGTTTGAACTAGGTAACTGAGGTTTGTTTACCTACTTATGTGAGTGCTACGGGTTTGGCAGATATTAGGTACTATATTATGTTTGATTTAAAATATAAATACAACATTATTTTCAAATTTAAATTAAACAAAATGTTACGAAGTCTATCAACAGAGCGAGTGGTTAATCCCTGAAAACTTTATAGACAGGCAAACAAACAGTAGAACCTTCAGAGTTACGAAAGTAATTTAGGAAACCATATTAGTGTATAAATAACCTAACCTAACAAAATACAAAAACGTTGTTACTACGATATTATTTGAGTTCATTCATTCATATGGCAAGATGACTGGTTTTCGGCTACAGGTAGCTTCCTATGAGCTCTTAAAGTAGGACTGTTGCCGTTGTAGAAGCGAGATGGCGATACATTGTGTATTGCGCTGTCTTCCTTCCACGATGGCGACAGTCTTGATTTAAGAGCGCATAGTACAGGTTCAAGTACAGGTAATCTTTACACAACAATACGTCTTCATAAGTACAAGTTTTTACGATACTATCGCTTACAAATTCCGAATGATATCGCGAATCTACAGGAGGTTCACAATATTGATGGAAAGGGGAAATCGGATCATGAGAATCATTAAACCCTCGGGCTTCAGCGGCAGTACTAGATTAATGCCCCACCTGTACAACCTTACCATCTGGGATTTTCATCGGGTAACTCCTTACTTATTAGATTTTCCTCAGCAATTTTATTTTGGAAAATCTATCTCGTATCTTGGGAAGTCCTTTTTAGAGGCTCAATACGTTTTATCTTTCGATAATGGAGATATACCGTGTAAGCTATTGATAAAACAATAAAATACACCTATATGTTATTTTTAAGTTTAACTATAGGCTAAAATATGCTATGACAATAAAGTCCTGAAAAATATAGTGGTGTTTTGATTGTTTTCGCAGTTTTTTTAATCCTTAAGATTATAATTATATTTTCACTGTTTCAAACACTAGATAGGTACTTTTTTGTCATCCACTCATAAGAAAAATGATCATTATTTAATTGTATGAGCGAAACGGTTTCTGACATACGACGGGCATTATGTATTACGAAACTAACATGTCATAACAAAGCAAAGGATCTTAAGACGTGAGTAGAAAACGTGATAGACAATTATCTAGCTGACGTTTAGCGTCCTTCGAAGGCCTAAGCCGAAAGCCGAGGGCCTAGAGCCGCGAGCCGAGATCTGGCCGACCAAAATAAATCTACGTAATTAGCGTCAATCAACCGTAACTGGTTTTAGATCGCCAATTAGCGTATTGTGTGGTGCCTGGTATGCCTTGATAAATCACCTTACGAGAAGGTATTTTATTAGACATGTTCCTTTTTAGCGAAACTTTAGACTAATTGAGTTTCTCAGGCATACGTATATGGGCATACGTATAGTACAATTCTATTTGGTGTGGTTGGTTAGTTTAGTTTAGATAATATTATTTTATTAGTGTTGATCACTAATAAAATAATATTATCTATACTGGCCATGTGAAAATTCCTATAAATTTTCTTGAAAAAAATTCAAAACAGATTGGATAGAAATAGTACAGTTTGCATTCCGTAGCAGGGCTTCTTGCAACTTTCCCGCTCTGTTTTCGAGAAACAATTATTGGTAACTAGAACTCACTGTAGTAAAATGTGTACATAGCCATTTGGGGACTTGCCAACATAAAATTAGATACCTTGTCATAAACTGAGTCTCAGGAATTCCCGAAATCAAGAATTAGAGGCGTAGGTATGTTCTGAGTGCAAAGAAAAGTCCATATAAAAAATACAACCTAGTTTCAGTTTATTCAAACACCCTAGGTGTACTCGAAATAAAAAGGGTAATTATAGAACCTAGGTAAGGTTGGCTATATTCACGTCTCCATTCTCCAGCTGAGGTTAATTAGCTTAAGTAACGCGCCGCAAAATAGTATGCGGCAATTAAGAACAGCCAGCTTTCTTCAGAGAAACTCGCTTTGCAGACCTAAATCTTACTTTGCTAGCAATTTTAATGGTTTCAATGCAATCTTGGCGTTTGTTTTAGTGTTAGTGCTAATTTTGTATCGTTCGTGCGCGGTGGGAATTTTAATGTTTACTAGGAAAGTAATAGAGGTGTGAATTAATAATTTTAGGCTATTAGACTGGGTATTAGGTAGTCCTTATACTACTGCTTTTGAAGACTTATTCTTCCTTAAACTAAAATTGGTGCAGAATCTAGAAATAAAGCGCCTGTAACATAAGTATAGCTGCTGAAATATATGTATTTAGCTGTATAATGGACAAAACTGACTTCACCATAAGAATTTCAATCAAACGTTAGTTTATTTATTATGACTTATTCAAGCGAAAAAATATAATGTACTCCATAAATACAAAACAAAAACATACTCCTAATTCTTCAGCGATGTAAACAATTACATATCGTAAAATACACCCAGGCTATCAACAATATAATGACATAAACGGCTACAAAATAACACGTGTCGGGCACTAGCCGGTCACGGCAGGATCTCGCGTAATTTTGACAAATAAGCCCGCCTCGCGCCTGCGCCGTAATCAAAGTTATTGCTCGTCCCGTCACGACCGAGTCACGACTTACATGGTTAAACGTAAATCTTATACAGTATTTATGTATAAGAATACATGAGAAAGTTTCTTGTTTTGTGTGCTATGCAGAAGTGGGAAACGCTTGTGATAACACAATAATATCAGGCAACTCTTTTACTGGTGAATTACCTCTCATACAGGACAGGAATGAACTTTGATAATTGCGTTTGCTTATTGGGGGGTGACAGTGACAGAAAGATAAATTATTATGAGACCGGGCTAACTTTAAAAACATAGACTGGTACTAAGCCGGGATCGAACCAGTGACCTAGTGTTGTCGTATAAACATAAGTTAATTTGCTTCTTGAAAATTACCTAGTACATATTATAAAATCAGCAATGTTTTCTTGTAATCAGGGCAGTTTAGGGCTCATTAGTTATCATACACAGATAGGCACTCTGATTGCACCCGGAAATAATACCTACACAAAGAAGATAATTTATAAATTATTGTTGTCTTTTAAGTGCAGGAATGCAAAAAAAATGGTATTCAGCTGAATCCATTAACACTAGAAGCCGACCCCAAAAAGTTATGAAGATAGATTATGAAGTGTAGTATGCGTCCAATTTTATGAAAAAAAAAATCTCAAAAACTCAATGTAACAATATTTTATTCGTATTCTTGATAATCTTCAGTCTTGTTATTTTTGCTTTGCTACTTACCTTGACAATTATCCACCGTGAGGTTTTAGGATCGACACCTACATCAAACAAAGTATTATTTGGTTTGACTGCATATAGTACCCAAAGTTAGGAAATGGATTTGACACGAAATAATGAAATTCAGGATATATCTGAATGTATACTGATTTTATTCTCTGTGAGTTTAATCAACCGCAATTAATGCTTGGAAAACAAAAAGCGTTGGCCATTACGATACAAAACAACATTGTTCCTCTTTTAAATATAACTTTTAATTGCTTACACTAAAGTTGACGTAAACATCAAAAACATGATTGGACATCGCCGACAAACAAGCTCATTATGAGTTCCCGAAAATTAACGCCACAGTACAATTTAAAATGAGGGTTTATTTGTTAAGTGTCACATAGAGAGTGCCACAGTGAGTTATTCGTAAATGTCGCTGTGTGGAACGTTTCTAGGTAGCCATTGCTCTGGCATGTACCTGTGGTGTCTCCGTCTTCTGGGTTTCTTACACTTGTGATCGTCTTTAGGGCTGGGTGGGGCACATGTCTTTGTTGAGTGCGAGCTTGGCGTTGCTCGACACGCAGGCTCCGGGGGGCACGACGCCGCCTCGGGCCTCCTGCTTCCCATTTGCTTCAAAAACTTCATGAAGTACACCAACATTAGTATCATGGTCGCGTAACATATTAGCTTCTGAATGATTGCATCTTCCGAAGTTCTTTTCGCTAACATTGTGATTAATGTGATATATTTTTAGATTATATATATATATTAAGGGTATGTAGCACTTTCAGATTTAAATAGGAAATACTCAAAATTTTGTTACATTATTTTTGATTAAAATCTTTGCGTCGACCGAACGTCGACTGTCAAACTGATATCTGATGATCTGATGTTTAACCTTTTTAATTTAGCATAAATTTAGAAGGAAATACTTTTTTAACATCAAAAAGTTTGAATGACATGAAAAAGATCGCCTTTATATAAATATGATTCGTTAAACACTGAGACAAAATAATTGAATGGTTTAGACTTATTAGATGGTAACAAAAATAATATTTAAATATATTTTCCACTGGATAACGTCTGTACTATCTAATAATATGTTTTGTGGTAAAAATAAATACTCATTTGGGATGGAAAGTATGAATATGAACAGTATATCTTTACATTACGTAATTTTTTTTTACCTTAAATTACTGCTCTTTATCTCTTAGAATGTCGTGGTGGCCTAGCGGTTTAATGAACGGATTTGTGTGCACAAGGTTGCAGCTTCGAACCCAGGCAAGTACTAATGTGGCTTTTTAAAGGTATTTGTACTTTCTTAATTATTCTAAGACACCTCTGACAAACGGTGAAGGAAAACATCGTGAGGAAACCTGGATTCCAAAACTTGGGATCTGAAATCGCCAATCCGCAGAGAGCAAGCGTGGTGATCAAAGCTCGTGCCTTCTCTATATGCGAAGAGGCCTGTGCCCAGCAGTGGGAGGTTTATAGGCTGGATTATTATTACTGCTCTTTGATG
Source organism: Autographa pulchrina (assembly GCA_905475315.1). Lineage (NCBI taxonomy): Eukaryota > Metazoa > Arthropoda > Insecta > Lepidoptera > Noctuidae > Autographa > Autographa pulchrina. The sequence continues at coordinate 9,693,964 of FR997771.1, read as the reverse complement.
TTGCGTTTAATGAAAACGGTACGAAATCGTGTAATACCAAAGTTGACGTTCAGCGTAATAAGTTTATCTAGTCGTGTCTTTAACTATCATCTCACTTCGCTGTTGTAACAACGTCACGTCTCACGTACAAAGTCGTTATCAACGCTAGCATTTATGACAGTGGTCTAAGTCTTAAGCGATTGTCATCAAGGTATCATAAATCAGACTTTCTCGAGTTTGCTTTGAGACAGCAGAATAATTTATTATAATATTACTAGCTTTACCGGGCATGCGTTGCAATGAATTTTTTTCTACCTAGCACCTGCCTACTACCTACCTACTAGGTACCAATTAGGGGTATGAAAAATAGATAGTAGCTGATTCTCAGACCTACTGAATATGCATATAAAATTTCATAAAAATCGGTCAAGTCGTTTCGGAGGAGTATGGTAACTAACATTGTGACACGAGAATTTTATATAATGTTATTATATCTTGGGACAACTGAAACACGCTCATCCCAAAATAGGCTGAGCCTATATCTATGTATTATAAACTCATTGGAAAACCTGTGATTACATTGTATATAACGACAAAGACTGTCAATTAAAATTGGATCCAAAGAAAAATACACGAAACAACAATATTAATGTGTTAAACAAAATCACTAAATTTATTTTTCCAATAAAATTACTAGATTCTTAAGTAAATACAGAATCTGATCACTTACACACGAAGCTCTGAAAAGACTGATACCTCAAATTATTGTAGTAGGCCATTAAGTCCAGTCGTAAAGGGAGCTCTTCATGACGTCATCATGAAGTGCTACATTGTTATGTCCTACTTTACTGCTTTTTAACTTTGTTTAATGAAAATTAGTAGTCCCTCATAATGAAAGCGGCATGACAAACATAAATTGGAGCTAAAACAAAAAATAAAAGTTAAATGAATGACTTACATTAAGTACTCAATGATGTAATAGGACGACTTCTATTACTGTTGTTTACAGCTGTGTACAAGAATCCCTGTAGTTAAAACGTGTTTTATCATTACAGTCATCGGTCCACGAAAAAGGCACGATTTTTCTCCCAGAGCTGCATTAATCCTAATATTTCAACGTACAGACATTTATCTACTTGCGAATCTTCTATCTCGACCCACACTTGGAAATAAATTATTCACAGTTACTTACAGTACCTTAGATTGTGAATTGTGCCAAATTCCAAGTCTGCATGAAAAATGTTAGTGGCCGGCCCAAAATGTCCGGCGTAACGTAAGTGGTTGAAAATCGTTTCAGCGCTGGACGACTCCAATTGTTGGAGATTTAATGGCTGGATTCTGTGCATTCGCCCGATAGCACTAAAGCGCTTTAGTTAAAATGTAAGCCGAAGGTAAAAGCGCTGTTAGGGTGCATTCAAACGATAAGGCTTTTGTTCATGTTCACCTTTACTTTTTATGTGCCATCGTGCCGACGTAAGATAGCTACATGATATGACGCTGTCGAAAATTTATGCAATATTTTATGCAGATTCATGTAACGCTATTTTCTAGCGTTTATGAGTTATAGCTTTTTGAAGCACATTTTGCATAATAAAGAATAGAATAGTTAAAAGCAAGTGCTTCACAATTCACTTGTGATCTTAATACTAATATTAATTCTAAATCTTAAATTTTATTTCGCGTAATTGGAAGGTGCATTTTTTTACACAGCTCTTTAATGCAGCACCTATTTTATGATGTTAAAGAATAGTACTAAAATATTTAAAACACATTTGACGCCGCTTTTAAGTCTGATGGGGTTTAAAACTATGATGTAACACAACTGAAAACTTAAATTTAAGACCCCAAACTTTGGAATTTAGTGTAAAAATATTCATAATATATCACCGTAAAATGTTTACTCCGAGACGCGTAGTACTATATTTTCAAGTTTTTACGGCAAACTCCTAAAACATTGTTAGTGCTTTTGCCTTTATACATAGGTATTTGGAGACTCTTACCTTGGTTAAGAAATGACCTAAGGCCTTAATCATAATACGTGTGAAAGGTTTTTTAAAGCACTGAGTAGAAGAGAAATTCTTTAAGCTTGTGATTCATATTGCCTCTTGAGTCGTACTTAGAAAGTATTTTTGACTCTGTCTTTTATCTCATAACATTCGAGATTGGACAACTTCTAAATAATTCTGTTAGCAACAGAAAATATGCATATAAAAAATTATAGATATTTTCCGTAAATCATAAATGCAATTTGTATTTTTAACCAAAATTATTTGTATTTGCAGGTATAATACTTCGCATGCTACCACGCAGTAAGGTAAGTAATCCAGAACTACATGTTTATAACCTGTGTGGTCATAAAATTTTATACCACCACTAGATTCCACAAAAAACACGGAAAGCTCACCAAAGCGTTTCACCGACATTTAGAGAATGGGATTTTTGTGGAAAAGCATTTAGGTACCAAAAAGCGAGCAATAACAAAACAGTAGTGTATTTAAAAAATGTCTATATTCTCAAAGAATATTCATTTATTATTTTAATAAAAATACCGTGAACTTGCGTAATAAACAGTATCTCACACAACAGAAAAAAAAATTGATGTGAAATCAATTTATCTTTAGAATATTTTAATATCTGTCCTGTTATTTTCTGTTGCATGGTAAACACTTCTGCTGAAGAGTGTCTGTGTGTATCTATATACTTATAATAAATCTGTAAAAGTGAAAATTCTGTACATTGAAAATATCAAAAAATAAATGGTGAAGAACCCAAAAGTGTGAAATAAAAAATTGTTGTCTGTCTGTCTGTCTGTTTGTTCAGGTATCACGCAAAAACTACCGGTTCGATTACGATGAAACTTGGTGTAATTATTCTTTATTATCCTGGGCACCACACTGTATAAACAATAAAAACAAACTTAATTTTGCGGTTAAAAACTCATTGATAAGTTTCGTCATCCACGCGAACGAAGTCGCAGGCACAGCTAGTCTATAATATTTTTCTCTACTATTTCTCCAGTTAAACAAAAATCAGAACTTCGGCTAACAGATAAGCTGACATACAAATGTCTTGCCCCTTAAAATTGCCAACTTAAATTTAAAACTAGTAAATTCGGCCTCTATTAATAAATAATTTCATCGACCGGCCGTCAGCTGAAGCCCCAAAAATGTCGCCAAACTAGCGAGAAATACAAAACGTTTAGCTTTAAATACAGCTGTCCCCGATCGCATGTTACTAGACCTGTCTGCCTTTTTGTCTAGACCGAAAGCAGGAATACTAATTTTGACGTCTGTCCCGGAATAACGTTTATTTCCAATCTGATAACACTGAATGGCAGGACATTCATTTTCGTTTTACTTTTTGTTTATTTTCCACAAGGATTGTAGGCAAGTACATATTATATATTTATTAACTTAGTCCTATCATATGTTGTAAGTATTCAAGAGTAGTTTAACTTAACTTTGATTATTTATATAAATCCTGGAATAAGAAAGTGTGAAATAAAAAAACATTACTTGAAATATCATGGTGAAATCGTTTTTTATAAAAGAATTAAAACAAAAAAGCTATTAACTAATTACATATAAATACAATATTAAATTCTATTCAAAACTCGTAAAAAACCGACAAAAAAAATAGTCTGACGAAGTAGGTACAGAATATTTATTGCACACCATAAACACACAACATCGTTCACGGAATCCATTTTTATAAATCAGTTCCATACGACCGGCGGTAACAACCAACGCATTTCTACGTAATCTACTCGCAACATTCTTCAATGTAACTGAACGCACAATAAACCGCGCCGATTGTACGTTTCAGCACATTGCGGGCTAGAAAAATGCACTTTTATGGGACAAATAAATTTCAATTCCACTTGCGTTCGTCGGCAATGTATCAACATTGGAACATTTATTCTGTCTCAGTGAACTTGTTTACCGCAGACAGGAGTACCTACTTGGTTATGCATGCCGAGGCGCGGTCAGCAAAATGCTCTGCCAAGTGCATTCGATAAACGCTACCCTCTTGCGAAGTTACATTGTGCCTCCTCCTTGTCCGCGGATCGCTCCCATATTTTGCAGTGGTTTGAATTATTAAAATCGTGAAGAAAAATTCTTTTCGTTTTATGAATAAGTATGAATTGTGTTTTTTTCTTTCTACTTCTGCAGTTGACAGCTGTTATTATCTTAATAACTTTATGTTTTATGCACAGATACTTCATATTATTACACAGTGTTTGGAATTAAATTCAATAAACAAGTAAAAGTGATACCTATAAAGAACATTGTGTTATTTGTCTCAAAAGAGACCTTCCTCTGCCCAAGTAACCGCGCCCATTCAATCGAATAAAGTTTTACACCCAATAAATCACGAGAGAAACACTGACAGATCAATTCTGAAAGACAATAATTGACTGGTTCCGTTAAATAAGCCCATAAACATTGCATGAAGTCGGACGGTACTTTGACGGGACTATATTCAGACCCGTTGACAATGCCCTAAGCCGGATAACGAGCCAAGAATCTATTATAACAGCCTATGCGATCAACGCGTCTATAACTAATTAATTGATAGCAATTGAATAAGCAGGTGACTACTTGGAGCCAATTGGATTACTTGAACATGTTGACAGCTTGCTCCTATGGGAATGACGTTATGTATATTAATGTTTTACGATTTACTTACAATCGAATTGAATTGAATCGATTGGGTTTTCAATGTACAATGATGAATGTAAATTTTCTTGTGAATGCGAATGTAGACTTGCTTGACATACAATATCTATTGCATTAATGTTTACGACATTTTCTTGTTTTACCAAATTCAATGTTCAGTTTGTGGTACACAGTTAGGTACTTCAAATGTTGTAAAGACATTTAACTAGTATTTGCTAAACTTCAACCAAACTATATAAAAAAATTTTAATGTAATAGTCACTTAAATTGTCCCTGGCATTTATGAAATAAGATACAAGTAAAGTATCAAGGAAAAAAGTAATTTCGCCAATGAGAAACAATTAAAACATAGGTTTTGACTTCCCATAATACCGAGCTGAGCAATTGTTTATGTTAATTTCACAATGCTCCCGTTATTTCTAATTTATTCCTAAACAATCTGGCTGTATTGTCCAGTTGTCAATCTCTTGGACACTAACCCAACCAATTTAGTTGAATAACCTTAAAATATTCACCTAGGAATTGTCAGCTTCTAACCTAGGTAAGGCACGAGTGTCAAATTTCAAATAACTGTCATTAGACTTGTTTATTCAGTGTGTTGGTGTGTCGGCAAACTTACGGAATTATGTAGGTACGTCCAGCGTAAACTAGTCTTCTTACTTCGTGATATACCGCCATTACGGATACAAAGCACTGATTATATTGCAACTAACAAGAAAGCGCTTTAAATGTAAAATTGCCTGGTTTTTGCTGGTTTAAAACTGCGCTGTATAATTATGCTAGATTGATAGATAAATTGGGCCTTATGCTTTTGTTTTAATTAGCCGTAGTGCTGTTGTAACTACCTCTATTCTTTATTTTTCTTAGAAAGTACTTTACTGTAAATAAGGTACAAATTTATTATTGCCTGGAGTAACTTACACAATTGAATCAAAGCAAACTAAAGTATACGCAAATCAAAGTCACACATATCTTCTCTCAAATTTAATGACTAATTAGTAGTTCCTAAGACATAAAAAACTAGACAGCTTCGAGAGGAACGAATTATGCTCTTATAAAATAGACATTCTAATATTATTTTATTTATTTATTTGCACATACTGCTAAATTAACTTATAAACTAAGCCCCACAAAACCGTAGTAATGGTTTGACTGTGGTTATTGTTAATCATACCTGACAGTGTATCTCGTATCTCGGTTATCCAAGACCAAGTCACTTGTCTAACTATATATTAACAACTCCCGGATAACATTAAACTGAAGGCACTTAATGGAGGCTTTCATTGTGTTGCCTGCAAACAACTCCCACAGGTGTGATGTGGTGCTTCCTACTGTGCTTTAATTATTATGTAACTATGCTTACAATGAGTTTTAAAGAAGGGCTTTTTGGTAGTAAATGAGCATTTATAAAAAATATGGGCTATGTTTGACTGCAGTAATAGTGAACCGTTAAGCATAAAATCATAATCATGATAGTAGAACGTGGCATCGTGAACAAACATAGCAAACGTAGAAAATATATAACATAAAGTGGTATTTAAAGCTGTGAATCTAACAAGAATATGGTAGAAAGTCTCCAAAAAGCCTCGCGACGTTTAAAGAAGAAGAAGAAAATTATTATTTTCAATGATAAAAAAAAAACTTGAATTATACCCATATTCCACTGTAAACCAACTTTCATAACGCAAACTATGGTGCTAAACAAAAAATATTCCCCTCTTGGGGTTGACATTGGCAAAAAGCGGTTCAAGACATGCAAGCTAAAGGTAGAATAAAACATAGGTAATAAGTGTAAGTACGTCTTACAATCATAAACAGTTCGTGACACGTTAGGGTAGCGACCCTTGGTTATGAGTTTAGTGAAAGGAAAAATATGAGTGAGGACAAGGAAAACTATGGACTTGTCATGTTTAAATATGATGTAAGAAATTCTGAACCCTGTAAGGACACTATTGAAATATAATCAGCATAAGCAATATAATTTATTTAAAGATTGACCACGCAACAAGAATGCTTATCAAAGCCACAATTTTGACACCATGCATGTTAGCATTTGATTCTCTACTTAATATATAGATTTAAGAACATAAATTGTGAAAGGAAGGACGTAAAATTTCTGATTTTAAATTAAACCGTAGCTGTCGAGTAACTATAAACATCATAATAGTAACAAATCATAAACAGCTTTTCAGACTACCAATAAACACGGCAATAATCATTTCCGTCCATAAAATGTGACTGCACTCTGTCCTTCCATTCACAATTCAGCACAAAAACAAAGCAAAATACGCAATGTATACGTAAGCACAACTAATAATCATAAACAGTTTGTCACACGAACGGTCGACCCTCGGACGTACAACAACATACTGCGTAATTTCCTCTTCAACCACGATTCAATCTCGTGGAATATTTCGTGCTATTTGCACCCTCCCATATTCTGAACACGCAGTGTTACCTGACAAATTTATCACTTTCCCACATTTCCTAGAGTCAGGGTTGGATGCGGCGCGACGTAAGTGTTGTAACCTAGAAAATTTACTTTTAGGCTTTGTGTGAGATATTACTTTCTACACACACACGAACGTACGTGACGATCGGTTTCGATTTCCCAATTTGTCGTTCTTGAACCTTCAATTTTACTCAAGCCTACCGTTTGTCGTAATCCTGTGTTACAATGATTGGATTTGTGTCTTTTACAGGCACGTTAATTGATCAATGTGTTTAGATAGTTTATGTTTTAATTGCTTCATAACAAACGTTTTTTCCTTAAATCGCACTCGTCTACATCCGTGGTGTGCTTTAATAAGCTCTATTTATTAAAGCACACCTACAACAATTTATCCATTCAGACATTTTTGATCGAAAATTTCATCTTAAACCCTAGGCAATTAAATTCCCATATTTTGTAATCACCATCTGCCACAGAATTAATATCTCAACTGCCTCACTTTACATCAAGAGATAGTGCCGACAGAATTTATGGGGGTGACAAATTTGATCACATTACTGTAATGTATAGGGGTGGGACCGTAACCAGCCGACCGGCACGTGCGTGGCGCGCCTGTCATCCCATTTGAATCAAATCATTTATGTCCTGTTTATGTTTGGGCCAATATGTGCGTTTGTTATTTACGTAATTACCCGAATGATCTGATTTGTATTGAATACTGCAATGCGAAAGCTTATTTTAATAGCACGCTTTAACCTTTTGTTGAAATGAAAACCGAACGTTAAAAAGGAAAATACATGGTAGAGTGAATTTGTATAAAAATACCTCTTTTATTTTTTATTTAATCATACCCAACGAAATAGATAAAACTAAACTATTACAAGCTACAGGTAGCTGTAACTCTTTTCGTGTATTTCAAGATTAACTGGAAAGTTTATGATTAACGACCTACGTTGGGTTCGAACCTCACTAAACACAACTTTACAGTGTACAAGTTCGAGTCTCCTATTTACTTTGTATGCTGTATTTTCATGTTACTGGTAATACAGGCTTAATTGATGAATGTGGCAATCGATAATGTCATAATTTACTCAGTACAATAGAAAACCAGTAGCAATCACGTATTGAAATGATTGCTTTATAGCTCTCTCAAACATCTGTCAAAGCACTCGCAAACCTATATAATGATGAAGCATTTGTTTACATGCAAGGTGACCACGATTAACAGGTTGTCTACAAAATTACCAACACAATACTATCAATTTGTCATTTGTTCGTTAACCATTGCATTTTGAAAGAGTATTACTCTTTCCAAAAAAGTTAAGAACAAGCAATGCATGCACAAATGTAAAGATCTCGTGACCCTGCCTACTATCGTAGTATTGTAATCTTTTATCTCCGTATATGAGTTGTGAACTCGCAGTTTGTGACGTCAATATGTTTTATGATTATTAGGTAATCCGTTTTGACAAACATCACATCATATTCTACCTACATAAAATAGGTTGATAGAGATGTATCGCGGTGTTTCCACACATTCTACGACTTAATGCTATAAGTGGTGACATCTGTGTTGAATAGTGATCGTAAGGTGAAATTCTAGTTCTGTTAAATGCATTTATGAGACGATATAGTATTTTAGAAATGTTCTACAGTTCAGTTCAGCTTCGTTTTTTATCAAATAAGTATGTTACAAAGCAGTATTCACGCCTAATTTAGAAAAATACTGTGTTGATGAAAACTATAGATATCAAAACATAGAGCTACATTTATCACATCTTGAGAATAACATGCGGATCTTATAACAAAGCAATTTAGACCACAACCCAAAAACATTAATCATGCTCATATTTTCCAAATGAATATTATTATCAAACTAGAAGAAGCGACGATAAATTTTATCAAGGGTTAAGTCGGATGACGTCACCGCGTTTAAACTCTTGACACATCTCATATATCAATGTTTCTTGCGAATCATGCCATTATAATTGCCACCACCTCCAAGTAAAGTGCGGCTTCGTGAGGATAACACACCTTAATAACACATTCCAAGCATATCTAGGATCCCGTAGTTTCAGGCTAGATTGTGTCTTTAAGAACAGGGTTTACGATTCATGAAGTTTTGACAACTGACTGAAATTAATTTGTTTGTTTTAATACAAATAAAATTAATTAATTAAATATTTTTCTTAGTATTTACTTATAAAGGTAAATCCTAAAATAATACGCAATAAGTCGGTATTATTACTGCGTGAAAAAAAAAGGGAAGAACATCAAAATGTCATGTAAATATTTTTGGATTTTTTATTAAAAATTAATTCATATCATGTACATATTTTTGTATATAAAATGCAGCACATTCTCATCGGGCAGCCAGCACAAAGTCACGCCTAGTAATTAACGTCCTGAAATAGCAACAAGCAGTGATCTAATGCTTAGATCCGTGTCCATTATTTTATAAGAAGTAATAGGCTATTCTTATGGTAATATCATTTATTAGTAAATAGTTACTAAAATGGCAAGTAACATTGGAAAATCCAAAAAAATATTCCCCAAAGATATGGTATACAAAAGACACACCTACAAAACTCTTCATAAAAAATACCAGTCAATCAAAGATAGTAAGCATTAAACCAGTTTAAGAAACATTCTAAACAAAAGAGTGTCATAAAACTCTGACATTGGGAACATTTTCGAACCAGTGACTCTTATTTTCTCATAGAATGCCTCCCACAACTGCCTATTACTTATTATAACCGCCTCGATGATTACTCACGTTAAGACTGCGCACATCTAATGCGATTTACTTGCTATAAGACCCCTTAAGATTATTTTCGTTTTCTTTGATGTTATAATTGTTTTTATCGTATACGTTAAAATCAGCCGGTAATTCTCAAGCAATGCTCCTTGTTTAATACTCTGTTGATCATGTGTAACAATCAGTGTGTCGTTGAATTAAAAGATTTGTTTTGATGTGAAATTTCTGGAAAGGCTTTTTTATCTTCTAACATTATTCACACAAATAAGCTCAATGAGTTAGATGTACCTACCTGATAATGAGTTTAAATATTCATTTTACTACAACAGCTTTTTTTAATTACATTTTCTGATGCATTTGACATTCGTCTAATCATAAATAGATTACCTAACACCCACATAAAATAAATAGCCTTAGCTCCAAATATTTTCGCACATCACAGATAACTTAGTAAGGCGCTGTAGAGACACATTAATTTACATTAATGACTGCTCAGTAATGACTTAATCTAATTTAATAGACCAACAAAATATTCCACATTACAGTATTGCAATTTTGAGATATATATATATTAATCGAAAATCGTTGGGCACAGGAAATTGTAGCTGTTACCCAACATAGACACGATAAAGATTATGATTGGCTTGCGGTTGATTTGGTCGAGATGGATATAGATAGGTAATTATAAATTGGATTGTTTAAGATAAGTTTAGCTTAATTATTTGGTAGAAGTTGCTGTAATATTGTTTGACGACCTCCGTGGCCGAGTGGCGTACGCACCGGTTTTCAAGGTGCTTCTAGCTCTGAGGTCTCGGGTTCGATCCCCGGACGGGTCAATGTAGAAAAATTACTTTTCAACATTGTCTCGGGTCTGGGTGTTTGTGGTACCTACCTTCGTTGTTTCTGACTTCCATAACACAAGTGCTTTAGCTACTTACTATGGGTTCAGAGAAATGTAAGTGATATTGTCCGCATTTATTTTATTGTTGTTGAATGACGAATGGGTGATCGATCAGTGCACATTGCACCTTAAATTGCTAGTATTGAGTTTCATAGTAATCGCATCGTCAGTTCATACTACACTACAGCGGAGGCAATCTAAAGGTTAATATAGCAAATTTATTCTTTACTCAATACTTAATACCAATATTTCTTCTGGGTTATAAAACTCTGCTGTAGAATGCTTGTACCCTTATAAATAGCCAGATTTTCAAAGCTTAATCCAGCTTTCCTATGAAACAAATTGAAAAGCAAATGAGTTATAGCCATCAGTGATAGCAGGTAATATTTTGTTAATATTGTATTGTAATTGTATTTTGTTGAATGAAAACTGACCACATTTTTGGAATAATTTAATTACCTACTCAGCATATTAATCACAGTATTATGTGTTTAGTCTTGTATAAAATGTAAACACGTATGATTAAATTAATAATGATAAATATGTGGTAGTTATCATGACCACATTTCAGAAACTATTATCACATATTCCGCTCATATAAAATTTATGAATACCTACGCCTAACAGTTTCCAAATGAATGAAATTAACATGTTATCATTATCATTTTAATTAAAATATCTAATAGAGCTGAGAAAAGAACTATAGTTGGCGAAGTTGAAAAAAAGTGTAGAAAAATATACGATCAACTACCTAGTCATTATATTATTATTTATTGCGTATTTTTTAACTATCTCACCACAGCCTTGGTGCAAAAACAGATTTTTTTATCTGCGTATTCTAATCACACTAAAGAAAGGAACTCCTTTAGAAAAATTCCAAAGAGATTGAAACCACCATAAACGTAAACATCTTCATTCCCTAGACACACCTATAGGTATACAAATATCAATCAGTAACCACGATCAAACGATCACATTTTAGTTATCAATTACAAGTTCCATGAAGTTCGTACGTGTCTCAAAAGTTTTGATGTGATTTGACGTCAAAATCTGGTTACAGAACGGAAATGAGTTAAAATGAAAAGGGGATGCACGATAACGATCTTTAATCCAAACCACTAATGAAAATTTCGTTTTATGTTACGGATATTTCATTCATGAAATATTTCCGATGATAATGATACGTACTGTTGAAAAGTTTCGTGATAATTACACGCGTATTGTTTTATGATTTAATGAAAGCCACGACAATACCAAATGGAGTAGGTTGTGGGGATTTTGTTTAAAGATGTTTTTTTACGTAATATTATGTAGTCTAAATTAATGTAAGTACAAATAAGTCGAGTAAGACTCGTGAACCCGTTGCGTCAGCTAATTGTGAAGTACTTTTGTTAAGAGAATTACATACTATTTGGGCAATCCTGAAAAATATAACTGAACAATGAAGAATTGATCTCACCTTAAGTAAACTTATACAAATATGTTGTTTAATATGCAAATATTATTGTATATGCTGTACAAACAGCATAATAGTGTATCTTGGTGTGTGACGCTAACCTTCTAAGCCCTACTGTCCTTAACCCAAGGCGTGACGAGTCGACCTTCCTCCGTCTACTCCTGCTATAATTCACATTGTCCGACCTGGGTGCGTCCACCAGCTATGCAGTGATTGTCTCTTCTCTGCACGTAACCAAGGTTACCATAATAAATAAAATAATACAGTAATTGTTTTGCTAAACCTACACGGTCGAGAGAATCGTTCGAGAATTAAAATCGATTGTTCTCGATTTGCCCCGAAATGAATCTGTGTTTCGCTAAAGCGGATTATCGGTTGATCGATTGCAAGTACGAGGATTTAATTTCGATAAGACTCGTTTTGGATGAATCAGTGTATTATGTGATCGTTATTATAATGTCAAACATGTTCTTTTGTTTAGGACTTACCGAAAATAATATGAAAAAAAAAAAATGTTAAAAACTTTTTTCATGTACTTACTTTTTTTTACGAGAAACATTCCATTCATGAAACTTTATTTACGTAAACTAAGCTAGAGGACAGTTACAACAAACTATACTGTCATACATATCTTTGCAATTATCAAAACACAAAATACCCGACATCACAAACAATAATTAATAGAACATATTCTGTACACAAGCTTAATAGTTACTCAATTATATTAAGCACCAATGATGCCTCATTTTAAATGTTAATTAGTGTATTTTCGCATATTAAATACACTTAAATGCAAATCATGTGTCGAATTTCATTAAATCCTTAAATCTAAATGAATTGCGAAAGATAATGCTTATTGGTTTTGTCATGAAAATGCAAATGTTCCTGTGTGTGTTTCTAAATACTTGTTTATGAGAATTGGGTGGTGAATTCCCGTGATGCGAATGCGGGTTGAGATATATATAGAACAATTATTGTTGATTGTCAACTTGTCTGAGGGGCCTGTTGGTCTAGTGGTTAGTGACCCTGACTGCTATACCGGAGGTCGTGGGTTCGATTCCCACCCAGGACAAATCTTTGTGTGATGAGCACGATCATTTGTTCAGTGTCTGGGTGTAAATTATCTATAATATGTATGTATTTAGAAATATATAAGTATGTTTATCAATTGTCTGGTTACCATAACACAAGCACTGCTTAGCTTGGGATCAGATAACCGTGTGTGACTTGTCCCGGAATATTATTATTATTATTTAGTTGATCCTTCTGATCAGGTATGTGACTTAGATCAGTAACAGACCGCTTCCACGACATACCTTACTTAACTATGTAGTATACGGAAAGGTAATCATCTAGTGTATTATGCACTTAACTAGCCTCAAATACCGGTAGGATATAATAACCAGCGACCGAAAGGTCATTAAATGAACGTAATTCTCATCGCCACACCTCAAGACAATAATAAATACGTAATTGAATGCTATTAATATTGAGGGGCTCGTGGCTAAGTGTAAGCCGTACGGTTTGACCGATAATACAGGTTAAGCCGCGCTCGCCGCGGTTGGTCCGTGGATGGGTGACCATTTATAACATACCGAGACCCCTCCGTGTTGCGGAAAGCACGTTAAACAGTAGGTCCCGGCTGTCATACATAGATCTTTGGCAGTCGTTAAGTCAATTCTGACAACCAGTCTTACTATGGGATACTGTGTTTCCTAGTAAAATGGGTTGTGGAGGTCAGATAGGCAGTCGCTCCATGTAAAATACGGTATTCAGCTGAATCCGGTAAGACTGGTAGCCGACCCCAACATAGTTGGGAAAAGGCTCGGGAGATGTTGAATGCTATTAATATTGAAATTGTCTACACTAATATTATAAAGAGGAAAACTTTGTTTGTTTGTAATGAATAGGCTCAAAAACTACTGGACCGATTTTAAAAATTCTTTCACCATTCGAAAGCTACATTATCCACGAGTAACATAGGCTAAATTTTATTTTGGAAAAATCCAAAATAAATCCAATGGTCCACGCGGGCGGAGCTGCGGGCGACCGCTAGTATCTAATAAAGGGTTACATACATTAATTATTTGTATGCGTAAGTCATAATTTCAATTACCGGTTGAAAGGTGCGGGATATTTCCGTTTTCTACCGTTTTATCAACTGATAAGATGCTTTACATGTAGTTATAATGTAATTAAAGAAAATATTTGTAGTTTTGATTTTAGTCTCATCGGAAAACACAAATGTCTTTACATTAACATCACTTGTAATAAAACCAACTAAAAAGATTTCGTATCTCTCAAACAACATAGGTACCCAGAGTGCTTTTAGGCAAGTACAAGTACGTTCTGCGTACGTACCATTAAATACGTGTACTAATATAATTATTACAAAAACCGTCAGTCAATACAATACAAACTTAATTGCATACTAAATGTATTTAGTATAACAATGTAAAAAATTACATTATGCTTAAAATTCAATTCGCTAGGTATTGTTGAAATACAATTGCGCACTAAACGCTTGGTGTTCCTGAAACGTTTCAACTATTTACGGAAGTTCCAAACGTTTTTGACACTTCAATTTGCCGAGCTGTCAAATTATTTAATTTTATTTCCTTCTCGTTTTTGTGTGAAACTAAAGTTTTTATAATGAAACCAGTCTGAAACGAATAAATTATAGAGACGCAGTTTTCTTTGACGTTGAAACGATTTTTGACTTATTTCTTTTTTACTTTATTGTGTCTGAAATGAATTCTATTCACGCTTAAGTTAAGAAAAAAAAAATAAAAAAAATAATAATATTGTACTGTAATTTAGTTTTACCTCATTTTATGTGCAGCCAAGATTATCCAAGGCACAGACACAGACAGACAAGCAGATGCCTAAGATCGATGTTTTTTGAACAGGATTAACAGCCTACATGATTTTAAAATAAAAGTACACCAATTGCCTCCTTATCAATAAAATCAGCAAAAATAAACTCCAAATCAACAAAAACGCTAAACACCTTTCTCAAAAGCATTACAACTATAACGATTT
Organism: Autographa pulchrina; assembly: GCA_905475315.1. NCBI lineage: Eukaryota > Metazoa > Arthropoda > Insecta > Lepidoptera > Noctuidae > Autographa > Autographa pulchrina. The sequence goes on along the minus strand of FR997771.1, from coordinate 9,678,697 downwards.
TCGAAATCAATTCAGACAAATTTCATAAAAATGCGCATAAGTTTTTGCGATGTCACTGTCCACACGCGGTATGTGGCAAGAAGCGGCAAAACTGAAACAGATTACAGCTCTCCTTTTTATATGCAACAGATGTTTGGGAAGTCAAACATGTTTCCAAGTTCCGGGCTATGCTAAAGTGTTTTTACTTTGTTTTTGTTGCGGCTTTTGTAGAAAATTTGAATAACTTTAAATTTTTCGTACTGATTTGTTAATGAATAGGGGCTTTATAATGAGAACTGAAGATTGTAATTTTTTAATCATGGTTTCAGAACAGACAGCGCGATAACAAAATTGGGATATGGTTGTTGCTTTAATTCTCTTTAAATTATACAGCTACTCGTAGTTTAAGTTTAAATCAGCTAACAATAACTGATACAAGAACAACTAATACAAGAACAAAAAACTGACATTTCAAAAGAGCTTGAAAAATGCCTTCAATACAAACACCCTACTTTGTTTCTTTGTTATGTTCAAATGACATTAAAAAAAATATATACCAAAACACGAGAAAGCCGAAAACTTGAAAATGCAACTTATTTATAAGCCTTACTAAGTTTTTATTGCAAGAAAAATATCAACGACCATAAAACCACTACCAACCACATCAGGGTGGTCAAGTAGTCGAGACTACAATAAATTACACATGAAAAACTGTTTTTTATAACACATGCACTATGTATTGCGACTGTCACTTGTCTCGTGGGATCATGACTAATTGTTCGAAGTACCATTTATCAAAATCCATTCACCGTTTAGGTTCTATAGTACAAAGAGGCGCACCTATTAGTCGACATGTGGGCGTAGATATATCACTTCATGTATTAATCATGTGTTCGGTTAGTACTTATTGCTTTCATTAGTGACTGTATGAGAAAAATATTATAATGATTTAAGTTAATAAATGTGTGACCAATATAGGACAAAAGTAAAGCGAAGCTACCTAAATTAGTATTATTCAGTTAACCCTAATATAAAAAGTCGTGGCAGCCCTAATAGCGAACAGTTTCGTCCATTTTTGTACTTCATTACTACCCCATAGAATCAGAGAGAGAAAACTTGATTGTGTTGTGGTCATTTACTAATGAAAGAAAAATATCAACTGTGATCATTGAGCGGAATAATGCACAGATATTTAATAAAGCAACACAGATAAATTATGTATTAATTAGCAGTCTTAAAGAATGTAATGTATAGTCGATACTCGTTAAAAAGAAAACTCATTTAATCAAGTTTATAAAGGTGAGGCAGACATATTTTACAATTACTACGTGGGAATCCAATCAAATGAGTGTAACTTTTAATTTGATTCCGACTCTATCGGGTTCCTGTAATGAACTTAATTGGTAGTTACGACATTTTAACTTATTTAAAGTAAAAAGAAGTTAATATTATTGTGTTACGTTTTCTTTTGTGTAAAATGTATCTGTCTGTCTGTATCTGTTAAAATAATACCTATTGGTATAAAATTTTGAGGCATATGGGTATCTGTGTTTTATAATAATTATAATAAACGTTTATTTCATCGAAATCTCCATATTTTATACACTTAAATCTAAAAACATTTGTGACTAAAACTAATTTTATAGTATTTTTTTTTTGTTTTAAATTAGCCTACGTTGTCCCACTGCTGGGCAAAGGCGTCCCCCAAATCTTTCCATATTTCTCTTTCTCGAGCCACCTCGAACCAACCCTCGCAGAACGACTGTAGGTCGTCCTGCCACCTCCTCCTGGGCCGGCCTCGGCGGCGTCGTCGTTATAGTATTTATAAAATAAAAATAAAATAGAAAAAAATAATACTAGAATAATATAAACATTGTGAAAACATAAACAAAACACAAAACACTTTTTACATGAGATCAAAACCTATCTAAAAGAAACAGGGGTCTGACATGTTTGGCAGTCCAATGCCTCAGTATAGGACTATCAACCCTTTCCTGCTACTATGGCTAGGAGGTGGTTGGTGCTGCCGCTCAATGGCTGCATGATGGAGCAAACTCTCTTGCATGGCGTGGAATCCGTCTATTTGCGACTCCTCAAACAATTATTTTAATTCAATTCATTTTATTTCAAATTATTTCAATTTTTTTTTTTTATTGTGTACTATAGGTAAATGGATTTTGTATTTTCATTCCTTACGTACTACTTACATATTGGGGTAAATAAATTGTAACTGATTGGTTATACGTTCAATCACTACACTATTTACCGTATCTCAACATTTCATATATATATATATGAATATAAGTAGACAATATTATCTACTTATTAAATAGCTCCTTAAAAACAATAACAGAAAACATAAAGAACAGTTTTCTCAATATACCATCTATTTCCCAAGAAAACCTTAATTTAACCTTATTTTCTTGATACCCACCGTTAAATAATCAAACGTAAACCAAAACACATAAAGCCGTACTTTCGTATCACTCCACTACAAAGCTACCGTACGTGTTTGAGACGTCCTCCACAATCACAAGTTATGGCTTTGTTCCCGTCGCCACTCGCCGACTTTTCTGCCACACTTAGCAAACGTTTAAAACTCCATTGTTGAGCTTTCTAAAGCTATTTTCATTGTTTCATCCACATTAATATTATTATGTTTTGTACACAATTGTTTATTGTTTATAATTGTGTAAGGAATGCGGAAGGTTGTGATTCATGTTTGAGTTTTGATTTGGGATCTTTTTACTTTTTACTTTTTACTTTACTGATGACTTTGTTATTTTGTTCCTCTTTTTGTAGTACAGTCACGAGCAAAAATATGTACGAACTTGCAACATAAAATTAGCGAGATTTTTGTGTCGATACTCAAAAAGAAAAACATATACGTTAATAAGGAACTGTTTTCAACAATTTCTTCATAACATGTTTTACAATACCAATCTAGAATTGATAAGAACATCAATGAAAAATTGGAGAGTGTATACATATTTTTGCTCGTGACTGTACCTATAACTTAAATAATATATGTTTTATTAATAAATCTTTAAAGTATGTTTCTTAACATTGATTTCAACCTTTTTTTTTAAAGACCTATGGATTTTCTTGCTTGTTCTTCTCCATTGGAATGACATTTTGGAACCTGCAACTAGAGTCTGTAATTCAACGTTTTAAAAGAGCTTAAAAAGGTCTACTTGAAATAAAAATATTCTGATTTTGATTTTTATTATTTTTTTTATTAGCCAAAAATGTTTTTGATAAAGATACAAATACAATACTATGTGGCTGACTGAAAATCTTATTCATAATTTTTTAGAATTTTTCACAATACGATCGGTATTAACATTGTAGTAACATTCAGTAGTATGTTGGTATAGTAGACATTTGAACCTGTCTCTTTCTTTTATGTCGGTTAAGCGTAATTATCGACAAAATGAATATCAATAAAATTCTTTCACACCTCTAGTGTTTGATAAAAGATTAGAGATTTGGCTGGTGTGACTTGCTGGTGTGACTATATGGAAGTCGTCGAAGTATCGCTTTTAAAGGATTAGCTTCTCAATTCGTCTGTTTTTTTTTTGTCATTTATTGTACATTTTGCTTTTTGTTATAATTTAATCATAAAAAGGTTGTGTATCAAAGGATAACAAACTACATTTATCGTACTAATGGATTACTTTGATGTCGTGATTTTACTTGCTGACATTTCAATAAACGCTTAACCCTAAATTCAACTTTATTAAATATTAAATAAAAGTTCAACATTAAATGAAGTTTGTTCTAGATATTTAGAATTTATTCTTTTTGTTCTTAAATTAATCACATTACTTTTGTTTGTACTTTTACTTGAATTTATTTATTATTTTCAGATGGAGCTCTTCTGATCTCATTAAATTCCATTATTCTCCTAAAAAATTAAACTAGTTAAAATATTTTGGAAGCTTATGAATATACCTACCTGGATAAAGAAACTACACAAATCATAACTTAAATATTAATTTATTTATAAACACTCCCTGCTCTTTGGATACATAGTTTATATTCAAATTACATAGAATTTTCATTTTAACCTTATTTTCGCAATATCGACGTCGTTAATCTAGTAATTAATGTAATTAAAACCACTTAAGTCTCTATAATAAATTACTCGCTGACTATTTAAATATTCTAAATCTACTACTAACAACTCTATCAAATGCTAAATAAACTAATTCACCCATTTTATCTCTAAAACACTCAATCGAATACTCGAGCTGGCATGCACTTAATAAACCCACAATTAAATCTATAGTTTCCATCAAAGTCGTATTCACACACTTGCGTCATTATTTAGTCGGTATCGCAGTTAAAGTCGCAACTTGGCGCTAAATCTTACATTCGTGTCGTGACATAAATCGACCGTCAGATGCACACTGCACGGGGCCGATTCCCTCATCCGTCAGAAACGAGACAACTAATTTGTCTGCCATGTAAACGCGACTGTGTATTGCGACTACGAATTTTGAGAAGCGTATAAATCTTGGCGCTCGTTGCGATTTAAACGCAAGTTTGTGCCAAACCTTACTTACCTATTTGTTTTTGGGTGCTTTTCTTATTTCTGGTTGTGTTCTGTTCTCGTTGTTTGATGAAATATAGGTTATACCTTTTAATGTTTTAAAACTTTTTGTGCATAGTAAAATAATAATAAACCGGCCACTGCACAAGCATCTTTCCATATAGAGAAGGAACGAGCATCATTGCGGATTGGCGATTTCAGACTCAAATTTTTTGAATCCAGGTTTCTCACGATGTTTTCCTTCTCCGTTTCTCACGTGTGAGTTTTTTGTGTGGTTCAACAAAAATGTGATTTAAATTAAAGGTTTTTTAAGGATCATAAGTGAAACGATACACAAAAAAATATGAACTTTATTATGTAATTGATCCAAGCAGGAAAACATCGAACTTCTTGCTAAGGCGGAACTAACACAACGATAACACTTTAAACCCAATTTCAGAAAATGCATTGCTTTTCCATTCAGTTGCCTAATAAATCAACAATAATATAATGTAATGTAGATTAATCTAACCACTTACTAACTCGAAATTAGTACGACAAATCATAATTTAAAATTAATTTGTAATTGTTACGGCTGGCTTATAAATTGTTTCATTATTCTCGATACTAAATTAAAACATAAAGCTCTCAAAGAAACTGTGAACAATAATTATAGGTAATTAGAAAAAGAACTGAAATCGATTAGATTCCTTATTGATATGTCTAGTGACAAGTTGACACCTAATTGTTAAGTAAGAGCATGATTAAATTCTGTTTGCATTTTATCGGTGTCATGCCAGTGGGTGCATAGAATACTTCGATTTTGAAGGATATTTAAATTGAGGCTGGTATTTTTTGATCATTCCGATGGTATGAAAAGGGGAACTGTAAAGCCCTCCAGTGGTTTTAGCCGGAAGAATTCTGCACCAATTAAGGAAAGAGGGACCTCTTTTCTGTCCTAAACTGGACTAGGGGAAATCCGTGAGAATCAGAATCCGTAGAACTGATTTTTTCTAACACTTTTGCAAATGTCCAAAGTTTCATATAAATCTACGACATAAATTTTTAAAACAGTACCTTTTTTAAAGTACATTCGATTGTGTACATTAAATCTAATACTACACGTCACAAGTAAAGCCTACTTCACACAAGCGGCTATTACTCATCGATCGCTACCGACTGTCGCGTATCGCTTAGTAAACACTCGGCGTCACGTCGTACACTCAATTTGTACCCATTGCCGCCCTCTGCCGGTATAAAGGAGTTCATGCAATATGCACTCGGCTTTATACGCCGATGTACCCGTTTAAGATATTTTTATCTTGAAATTGGAAGTTTAGCGATTTTATATTGGTGTTTTGTCGCTTTTCTAGGATTGTGTTTTGAGATCGTTATTTTCGTAGTGGGGAAATGCGAGTATTGGACGGATCTGCGTATGTATTGGCTCATTTAATAACCTAAGCGAAATTAAACAGTTAGATGATCAATGTAAGGGTGTTGGCAATAATGATGATTGATATCACCTATGTCATGTTAGAACAATTATTTTTCAGACACTAAATCGATGGTTGATATTATGCGGGCTATGAGACAGAAAGAGGTACATTGTAATTAAAATCTTCGCCAACCAGCCTCGTTAAACCCATTTTGTGGGCATGTATTGTGTAGACATCATTCCGTAAATTTTAGGCGCCATGTTCTGCAGCCGAACATAGCCACCCCATAGACAGCTGTAATTAACGATCATAAGGAAATATGGCACAGGCATTGAACCGATTGCAAAATGTTGTTATTACTGCAAGGATTAATCTGTTACATTTTACATTAGTACTTCGTTGTGATAATTGATGTTTTGGTAACGTAATCTAATATATAAAAATGAATCGCTAAATGTGTTGGTAAGCGCATAACTCAATAACGCCTGGACCAATTTGACCAATTCTTTTTTTGTTGTGTTTGTTATTGTCAGGAGAAGTGCTTAAGTTCTTATTAAAGAAAAAGTTTGCAAAATTGCGCTGAAAATTAGGAAATTGAAGAATACTCAACCACCAAATTAAGTAATCCTGACTTTTGTTACGATAGTGATTTGTTGGATTCATCTCCACCCCTAATAATACAAAGGCACGGGAACGGGACCTAGGTATTCACGCGGGTGAAACCGCGGGGCACAGCTAGTTTATTATAAAAATAAATGTATTGTTTTAATATCATTTGTGACCCTTTAAATGATGGGTAGCAGAAACCTCAATCTTTTAGTGGTGTTAAAGCTACCTTAATAGGCCTTGTTGAAAGGTAATTCGTATTTTAGAGGCCTATAATTTGTAAACCCACTAATGACACAGCAGAAACTAGGTTTTCTGTACGACCATTAAAAATATTTTCGCGATTATTCAAAACATTACAATCAAGATCAATAAAAACACAAAATCTAACGCCTGTTCCTTGTAAAGGAAATACGATAGTTATCTTAAATAGCTTAAAATGATCCAAATTGCGTTCGGCATACATTTGCCAAGATTACTAACTCGATTATTCAAATTGCATAATAAATACCTAATGAATTATGTCTAGTTTGTACTAAAAACTAGTTTTGATAATAACCTTTATTCTGTTAAATTTCGCAACTGGCATAAACTAGGTGAAAACTAATTGGCGCTGCAATTATATATTTAAACTTAATGTTGATACCTCTAGGTACTATTATTCCTTGTTACTATGTATCATTTCAATATAGATACACCTTTTCTATAACAAGGTACGTAAAAACATAGTTACTTGAAACTGTAACGATGTTAGCTAATGATATTGAATAGAACTGACATAGACCTCCGTAGACCTTTTGCATCTATTAGATAATGTCAAGGCAATATAGGTTTTCTGATCGCCTGTCACATTGAATCACCACACCGCCGTTGCAGAGCTACCAACTTACGAGGTATTAATTACATCAAAGACTACCTAAATATAACCTGAAACCGAGTCAGCTTATGTTCCAAAATCAGTCGTCATTAATATTACTGTCACGAGCACGCCCTCTGTATTAACATATATCGTAATAGATACTTGAGTATCAGCACCCACACTAAAACAAATGAAAGGCTTGTAAACCAGGCGACTGTTGTCAGTCGTCAGGACATCCCAAGGATCAAGACAATCGTGACTGCAGGCTCATTGTTGAGCACGAACCAGTCCTAGCCATCGCATATTTATGCTAATCCGTCGAAAGTAATGACGATTGAACTATTTAATTACATTTGCCAATACACACAACTACTCAACAACCTTTCAGAAGTAATACACAACTGCTAAGTTTCAAATTCATTGATGAAGATTTTCAGTCTCGTGAGGATAGAGTTGAGTTTACTGAAGTCAAACTAATGAATGTATCGCATTTGACCCATATGAACTATAAGTACGTATTTGAGACAACGATCCAATCTTTTAATAAATAACTACGTTTAAAGTCGGTAAATATTCAAAGTTATAAACGGTTTAATCTATTAGATAATTAATTTTAAACGCAACTTTGTCTTTAATTTACTGGCAACGATAAACCACAGTTTAGGGTAACTAATAAGCGTGGTCGAATTCTGTCAGTATTATCTAGTTCCGAGAAATTAGCATGCGAAGGTAGTGCTTAGGCGTGGTCCATATGCTATTATCAACGGCATGACAAAATGTAAAGGTTGTACTTATGCTAAGCGTTCTGTAAAATGACCTGCATTGACTATGTGATTTACGAATTTGTTGAATTGACAGTAAGTTGCCAAAAATTGAGCCTTGAGAGACACTGTTGTCTTTCACATTAAGTGATATACTGTAATTAATCAGGATTGGTAGGAATCTTCTTACGTAAATAATTAAATCTCAGACATCACTTTTAAATACTACGAACTCGCGTGTCGCGCAATTAATGAATCATGAACTTTTATTTCTTAATAATAATTTAGCGAATTCTCTCATTTCACGATAAAAGATCTTTTTGTTCAGAAGCATCAAGGCAGCCATACACTTAATAATTTATTGATATTGTAAACATAATTGTTTGTATTGCCGTTTCCTGTTTACTTCGGATGAAGGCAACTGCATTGTAAATAAATTACTTTAATTAACTCAACCAAACAACCTACAAATAAATTAAAAGAGCAGTCAAACTGAAAATGAGCTGGTGTATTCATAAATTAGTAGAGAGACGCAACAACGAAAATGTAATGTGTTTTTAAAGGAGTATAAACATTTGGAATACCTACGTGATATACATATTTATTGCTTCTTACATAGTTTCGTATGCTACGTCAATATAAGTGCGTATAGTTTTCTAGTGTATTTTATGTAGCCCTAGTATCAAATTGCTGACTTTATCCACTTCAATGCCAATGTAATAATTACAACCAAAATTATTGCAACCAAAATTTTACGAGATCTGGCAAACACAATTTAACGGAACAGTATTATAAGGTCTAGCTCTAGGTAGTTCGTGTTCCAAAGTCTTGGCGAGTAAAGGATTTGGTTAGACGTGAGTAATGCAGCTTGACTGCATTAATAAACTCGCCAAGTTTTTTGGCAAGAAACTTGTTTGTTGGTGCTGCGGTTAAAGCTTTTACGGGAGCGGTCGGCGGTCAGTTTTACACCGCTCGCCTATTTGAACATTGTTAAAATTGAATTTCTCTATTTAAAATGCATGAGGTACAGTGTTGCAATCGGAAATAAAACACGAAATTCACAACGCAATCACTCGTTTTCAGAATTTATGTTTGTAAGTCGGGATTGACATGCAAGCGAAATAGGATCATCCTCATAAATAGTTTAAACTTGTTACGTCTGAAATAAATCTGTGAAGAGTAGATCCATTTGGTGTCTTAACCTATTGTATATCGTTCTGAACGATAGGACAAACAAATTGCCGGAAATATTTGAATAAGAATGGGGACATTCTCGGGGACACTAATGTGCGAGGCGGGAAGCCCGGACGGTGAGGGCGCCCTTAATATCTGTTTTATTTTTTCCGGATTTGTATGAATGAGGACAACAAACAGCGCACCCTCTATTGTGGGGATGCGACAGCACAAAAAAACACGTTTGCGCCCAATAATATTATTTTTGGTGAGTAATTTTATGACTTTATTTGTCGCCGCGTTTGTATTTCGGCATGGAATATGAGGCAATATGTAGATTAGGTTTGAGTTCAAACAGAATTATTTCTATAATTTCTTTGTACCTACAAAGAAAGCGTAACGTAAGCCGTATTCAGAATAACAATATCATAGTTCATTCGAAGTCACCAAATTAAATGGCAATTGGTAACAGAAACAAGTGTTTCTATTTGTCGCTTACTGTCAACAATACAAAGTAGTAAACGTTCCAGACCTCAGTACAACTGGATCGCTTACCACGTTTTCTTTCAATATTTCCCAATTTGATACGGTATTACACGCCTCTCGGCAAGACAATGGAAAGTAATCGTCAGTGACAGGGGAGTGGGCTAAATTTCGTTAAAATAAAAGCGTACAGAGAGCGTAAGATATAGCGCCTACGTGGTCGCCGTGAGATCCCGAGAGCTCCTACAATGGAGAATTGGAAAAAGCTTTTATAATCCGGCACGTGACACACATGCTCAAGCGGCCATATCTTAGGGAACCTCCTACCCACATACTACAGTGGCATTCACGAGAAGCGCTCGTAAGTCTTTCTTCTAACATACTATTATGTTTCCAAGTTCGATGTAAACAAGACGATCCTATTACAGGTAAACAGATAAGACATGATATTTATATTACAGTTTAGGTGCACTGGAAATAACGAGTCCGTGAAGTTATCGTTAGGTTAGACAGGCGTATCTGATTTCGCTTTAAATGGATACTTTAACAAATTCTTGGTAAATTGTCTTTGTCTCAAACATGATTTAGGTAAATTTGTACCAAATGCAACTAATATTCAAATTAAATTAACTGATCTCCCTTCAGTGATAGGTAATAACCATTAATCAGAGAACACCAAAACATAATTCAATTTGATATTAAATCTCTGAATATGCAATATATTATGTCGCTGATTAAAATACATTTCGTGTTATTATAAGAACGGACGCCAAACAAATAGTTCCAAAAACATTTTCTAAGGATGGCCCCTAAATAAATCATCAATTTCAGGGCCCAAGGAATCGTATTTTCGGTAATATATCTTTTTAGTCAATAAATTAAAATAAAATAAATGGGTCCTGATATAACTCACAAGCGATCAAGTCTGACTTTAGGGCTGTCACATCTATCAAATAGCATAAAGAAATTGTATTAACCCTTTGGAATAGAATAAGATACGAAGTTTCTACACAGCCAGCTAGAAAAGTGAAAACCCTAAATCAATCAAGTGTTAAAGAAAATGGATTAGAAATATTGTATTAAGGTACAAGTTGGTAGCGGACGACATGTCGCAGCGACACTACTGGTTTCTATGTATTTCTATGAAATAGTTAGCTAGCTTCGTGTCGCTAACTACGGAGGTAATTTCATAGAAATACATAGAAACCAGTAGTGTCGCTGCGACACGTCGTCCGCTGCTGCCTCATGTCGTCCGCTACCAACTTGTACCTTTAATGTGTAGGGTTGTCAGGTGGCAACCCCAGGTTGATCGTGCGCGTGTAATATGCCTTGATATTCAACAGACAGAAACTCGATATCGTATCCCATTAGTCTTTTCACATTGTCACCGAACAAGCCTACAAAAACCCAGCTTTTCACGCTATGCGAATGTCGGTAATGGATAATGTTACTTTCAATGTGAATTTATGTAAAAGAAGTCGAGTGTTGCTCATACTTTTTGTCCATTTGTCGCTACATTTGGCGATTTATTTGAATTGTTCTTTATTGTATGTCGTGAATATCCACTTTACGAGTTTTGTTCCCTTTGATACTTACATGATGGCGACCTTTACTTTAATATTACTTTTAATCTCTTGCCTAACAATAATTTTGTTAAATAAAAGCATATTCTGTGTCAAACACAATTGAAATCAGTGTAATATAAAATTTAAGCTTACGATCCTTTGTAAATAAAAATATATTATCTATTTGTCTGTTGTCAAGTTTCTTTGTACTCATTGTGACCGTGTTTTGTTATTTGTCGGCCGCTGACTTAAGCAAGCGGTTTTCCTATACTTATGTCGTAGAATCTCGTAAGCTTTTAGTAATACTATACTTAGGAAACTAGTTCATGTGAGTACAAAAGGTGGCTAGTAAATAATATTTGCTGTAAAATATCATGAGTCGCGAGTTTAAAGAACCCGGTGGAAGTTTAGCTAGATCTATAAACTATAGAATAACTTTCCGTTTAAGTAGTTACTCAGTAAGCATCTAATAATGTTTTTTTTTTTTTTATTCCGGTACAACTCACACACGGTCTTCTGATCCCAAGCTAAGCAGAGCTTGTGTTATGGTAACCAGACAAACATACTTATATATTTCTAAATACATGTAACATATTATAGATAAATTACAACCAGACACCAGAACAAATGATCATGCTCATCACACAACATTTGTCCTGGGCGGGAATCGAACCCACGACCTCCAGTATAGCAGTCAGTGTCACTAACCACTAGACCAACAGGCCCGTAATGAATTCTTCCAACAGTAAACTGTAGACAAAGATTGTTTGATCAGTAACTAACTTAAGTTATTAATTATTTCATAGAAGACCGTCTTTTGTTGACAGCTCTAATTTTATATTAAAGCTGTCAGCACAGAGTGCTTATAAATATTCTGAAGGACAGTTTTGACATTTTTCGATACTTAAATCTGTGATTAAATTACTCACAATATTAATTTTCTAAGCTAAATTAAAATCAAATTCTCGTAGCTGAATTGAATGTAAAATTTATGAAGGTTCAAAATAAAATTAAATAAGATTATAATATTTTAGAAGTAAAATCTGAAGCCTATTATTGTTGTCTAGACGAATCTGTAGCACTCTTCAATATATATTGTTGAACCCAAAATAAATACCTTTATATTTTAATAAGGCCATTCTAATAGGAATTTATTTATTTCAAAATCTGCTTTAGACTGCTTTACAATTACGAGTATCGCCTTAAAACCTCTTTGCCTACTGAACCTCTTAAATAAAAAATACAGCCTATGCCTAATAAAGTGGCAGTTATCTGTTCTTATTACTATATTTATGTCATAAATAAACTATCACATTCAAATACACACATATAAACTAGTTTTACAAAATAATGTACCTACTGAAAATGTTCCAAACAATAGACATTTTCTGTGGGTCTTTTGAATATTAAGTTTTATCTACGTGCCATATATTTTACGTTTTTGTTTTCTTTATAAAAATAGTTTGATTTGTATGTACCTACTTATATGGAAAACTATACAGATATCTGACAGCGATACACGTTTTTATATGTATTTCAATTTGAACAAATATTTTTAAGGGCAATCAAACAAAATTATATTAATAATAATAATGTTCTGGGACAACTCACACACAGTTATCTGATCCCAAGCAAAGCAGAGCTTGTGCTATGGTTACTAGACAACTGATAAATTACACCCAGACACTGAACAAATTATCATGCTCATCACACAAAGATTTGTCCTGGGTGGGAATCGAACCCGCGACCTCCGGTATAGCAGTCAGAGTCACTAACCACTAGACCAACATGCCTGTTATTGTTATTGATATTCAATTTCGGAACTAGATACCTAAATATTATTTAAAGGTAAATACTCTAAGCTAGTCATATTTGGAGAACGTAATTAATGAATTGTTTACTTACTAACGTGTTCTTTGGTTTGATTTTAAATTTACCTGTTTTTCTGTAAATAAATCAACATTCAAATATACTAAACGATCTTCTCGAATCTAAATACGTTATACATTTTCGTAAACAAGTTTAAACAAGAAGACTGCATAATCGTAGCATAGTTTAATGCAGCTCCTTAATATTTTACTATCATCCGAGTCATAATATGAATTAACCCGAGCACCAAGTTTGCTTAGCACGAATTTTCAAAGTTCATTTTCATTCAAAATTACTGGCAATTTGCAAGCGGTAATTCTCGACGAACTTTGATAGTTCCGAAATAGTTTTTCATACAATTGCGTGTAGTTAAAAACTTGAACCGTTTAACAAACCGAATAATTTTCATTTTTCGTCTTAAACTAGTTTTAAATTAAACTGTCTTGTACGATTTTGTCAAATGTTCTGTTTTAGTTCTCGTTACATTAGGTATCCTCTTTGTAACTTTAACCCTACTTACATACTACGAAGATAATTATTTTTCATTTGTTTCTGAAGCTATAATACAATGTACCTAAGTAATTTACTTCTTGAATAATTTCATTTTTAAACGTTTGTTTTTTCCTTTCCTTCTTAATGCTTTTAAGTAACATAGGGAAAAAAAACGTATTTACAATACGCAAAAAATGCAGTGCAAGTGCTTACCATTATTTAAATGAATAAAGTTTCAACTAAAACAAAACACTATTTCAAACCATTCCATAAGACACAATTCAAATTCTTAAAATAGTCACTCCATTGAATTTCGAAGGTTCTACGCGAACCAAGACAGTTCACAGAATTCGGTACATAAGTATAATATAAGTCGGGTATTACTTAACATTCAATTTCACAGTATCAACCTATCATTATATAGAAGGGGTATCGGAATTATTGATCGGTCTAATCCTGAGGTAGTTAGAATTAATGGACAAGTTAATGGTATGCTTTTGTTAGCCGGTTTTAAGTAGCACTTACGATAACACTAAAATTTGAACTGGAACCTTAAATAAGCAGACCTCTTTTGGTTTGATGTACATTATTTATTGAAAGCTGTGTGCTTTTTAAGAAGGAGAGCTCAGATGATAGTGTGGTAAGATGGGATTAGAAGGATATATGATTTTATTCCAATCACACATATGTATAAAAAAATGTGTGCTCAGCAAATATTTGATAAAAACTCATTACTCATCGCAACAGAAGGATCACCTAGTGTTGAAGAAGTAGATAATCAAAAAATGCCAATGTTAACACAAAATATTCAAACGAAAAAGTGCAGAATTTTCATATAAAAAATTTCGTATCGAAAAGGCGAATAACGAATAGCATATCATAGTAGACCTGCACATTAAAAGCTCAAAGTAAAGCCCTGTTATCTCTTACATTGAAATCAATCTAAACTCAAAATTATTGGGTATTGGATAATTAAATACAAGCTATAATCTAGCCTGATATGAAATAGGATATTAATTGTTAACACTTTTAAGTCGTGCACTAATGATAATATACTGTCAATCGGTAATCGGTTCACTAATCGGGAGTTAATGGTTTTAATAGAAATAGCAGCCGGCAACTTCGATTGATAGGTATGAAATTAATGAAAGCCGCTTAATTTTCTTATTGATTTTTGAAGAAAACAGAGAAGCAACTTAAATTGGGAATAAAAAATTGACAAGGTTATTTTATATTTTAAAACATATTTTTTTCACACGTTTTGGCAACCTGGTAGCCATGCTGTCAAACTGCAGTCTATGGCACATTACGAGAGCCTTTTTTCACGTGGTTTCCGCGAAGAAGCGGCAATAGAGAAAAAGAGAGAAATATGCGTTGGGTTTTGCCTACGGATGTTTAAAAAGTGACACAAAATTTGCGAAATAAAGCTAGCCACTCTAAAGTCTTATTCAACTCCTTAGCTAAAACTAAACTCTTAAATATAAATTAAGGTGTCTCATCGAAAACAAGTGGCAAAAATATACAGGACTCATTCTAACTTTTCACATTATTAGACTCGAAAGTTTATGCTTTAAAATAAATTGGGAACTGAAGAAAATCACACTGTCTTGAAAGTTCCTTATCCTTGACGTGGCTCTAGAAATAAAAGGTCGTAGTCACTTAAAAGTTTCATCGTCTTTTCCCTATAAATAATAAGGGTCAATTCAGCCACTCCAGTTAGTGTTATGGTGAGTGTTTCTTAACAACAAAACAGACCTAAATATATTTTATTACGCCTTTCTTAGAATAAGTTGAAATGCGGGACTGAAGGACTTATTTATAAGTACATGTACCTACAAAAAAGAACATTAGATTCTTTAAAATGAACACCAAAATAATGGTAATTAAACTCAAAATTTTAGACCCTCTAAACAAAATGTAATAAGTCCGTTCCATGCTCAATATGTATAGGTTTTTATTAAACCATTTTTTTAAACAAAAAGTACCTCATTCAAATGCGCTTGATCACAATATTTCCCTTCTGAGTGTCAGTTATTTGTCGCTTCAAATGTCGGAATTTTAATATAGGCACACACTTCCCGGTGGCTTGCCGCGTCATGTAACATTTATGACATTATTACAGCGACGTGTGCGGTGTGCCCTTATTATAAAACAAACGCAAACAATTCGGCGTGTTTTACATAATCTCTCCAAATTGGATGGATATACCTCGGGACGCTAAAGGCATTATATTGAACGTAGATTGCGCGCGTGGTTATGAACGGGCCGAGATTTATGGTTTTTTTTTTAGATTATTATTTCTTCTGTTTTGTGCGCCTTTAAATTATGTCCCTACCTTTACAACTGTACTTTTACAAAAAGAATTTGACGTCACGCACGCATGTGTTTTGCAGTTTTTATCCTTGTCTTAAACAATCCGTTTATTATTATGCTTAGACTATACATAAATAAATTAAACACTTTGATATTATTATCAAAAACTCTAAATAATTACTTTTTATTTATTGAGCCCTTAATTATTGGTTAAACACAAATACCTACGGTATATTTAACAAACATACTATAAAAACGATAAGGCCCTAGAAACGAGGTACAAACAATAAGAAAACACAAATTACAATTGTGTGAACATTTTTAAAGGTTCACGTGCTTTGAAAGGCGTTTAAAGCTTTAACACAAGTTGTGTTTTTTTATTTGTTTATTTTTAGTGTCATATTTTTAATTTTAGATAATATGGGTAGGCCTTCAGCTGACACCCTTTCATCATCCTCATGATAATTTCCATCAAACGAAATCCAGTGCCCCGCATCTCACATCCAACGAATTCCCGCTACATTCACAAGGCCATCTTGGCTTCATCATCAGATCTGATAGTAGAATGGTTCTTATTGAACGTAAATGCTTCACTTGTTGTAGAAAAATACCAAAATCGCTATACGTTTTCCTATAAAATTTGAAGAGTTCCCTCGATTTCGCCAAGATTCCATCATCAGATCCCGACTTGGTGACTATGGGACCATTTGGGAAGTATACCCTTTCCAACAAAGAAAAAATATTTCAAATCGGTTGGAAAGCAACGGAGTTATGCGCGAACAAACATAAAAAAAAAAAAAAAAAAAAAAAAACATACAAACATCCGAATTGAGAACCTCCTCCTTTTTTTTAAAGTCGGTTAAAAATGGCACATATATTATTATTTTTTAGTCCATATCATATACATATATTTACTTTCACTTCCTTGGCATGGCAACCAAATCGTTTTATAAGATCTATTTTGACATTTTATTAGATATACTCAGATATAGGCAATCCAAAAATTAATTAAGTTCTAATTAATTCAAAAACATCGAGCAAAGCTTAAGTATACAATATTAACAACATTGTTTATAATGCAACGAGTACACTTATACGAAATTGTTCCACGGCATAATTGGATAACACCGCGAACCGTCCTTCTCCACTAAAAGGCACTTAAAATAAAATTTACAGTGAAAATACAGCATCGATAAAATCACGGAGTACTCGCATCATACGTAGAAATTATGTTAAACCGATGGAAATTCAAAAAGCAAATGACCAGCCGACTCTAACGAGCGAGCTGCGCGAATATTGGCAAAGTTCTCTGAAGCAGTGACTCTCAAAGTGAGTGAAATTCCTTTGGGAAGCAACGGAAAAAAAAACACAATAGTCGTCAAAGGTTTACGAGAGTTACAAACTGTAAAACAACAATTAGCACTTGAATTGTTTGCATTCGTTACATGCTCAGAATACGTTGAATTCAAATATTCTTTGAGAGCGAAAGAGGAAAACAGAAATTAGTTTTCTTTTTAATAATAGAGGCGAATTTTATTATATTCCTACGATTTACTTCATAAAGTTTCATGATAGTATTGAAAAGCCTAGATTAAGATTAAATTGAATTAAAAACAAGAACAAGTTTTTCTAGTGAAGATATAAAAGATGCTTTAAATTTGAGTTACCACCCTTCACAACGATAATTATATTAGGGGTCAGAAAATTATACATTTCTAAAAGCTTCCCCAAAAATTTGCATGACAATACAATGACAAACAAAGTTTGGGAGCCGCTGCATTGTATAGCGCGCTCAGTGCGGTTGGTTATTAGATTACGGTGCATACATTTTTGTAATCAGACATATCACTTTGAGATGCATCCCTGGAACGAATAGCTGTTCATCGAATTACCTGACGCCGGTCTGCCAGCCTGGTACTTTCCCGTTTTGTTTCATTTACATTTCGTTTTAAACTGAGAGTCACTTTGTGTGAAATTTTATTTATTTTATTTTTGTGCTGCTTTGTGTCTACTTTATGGTCCACATTTTGGATTATGATTTTAATGCTATCTTGTCTGTGTGCTTCCATGCTGTTGCTAACTGTTGTGTGTTACATAATGATAATACTAGATTATTTGTATAGTTATATGCTTTCTCAAGTATTCAATTTTTAATTGACTACAAAAATTGTCCCGATTTATTTTAGGATAGCAAACTGCATGATTTACTTAATCATACAGGGTGTTAAGAAAACCCTGTCCGATCCGTGAAGGTGTTGGTAGGTATAGATATCTGATTACAAAAATGTAAAACAAAATGGGAAAAAAAGAAAAAAAATTATAACATAAAAAAAAAATCTTAAAAGTCGAGATAGAGAGTCGAAAAGGCCCCCAAAAATACCAACAAAATCGGTGTTGTAGTTTTTGTTTTAATCTCAAATTTAGGGAATTTCGGGGCGAAAAATGGTTGTTTCAAAATTCATTATTATTGTTTCTATCATGAATTTTCTAAATTTGATATTTTATTTGGGCATGTGATTCTGAACCCTATATCACCCTTTCGGGTCGGACAGGGTTTTCTTAACACCCTGTATAGCTGACATGTAGGTATTAAATTGACTTTTTTAAAAAGCAAATTATGTGTGAAGTAGAATACCTGCACCCATATGAGTTTAAAACAGCCGAGCTAAAAACTTATACTTTCTACTAAAAATGTTACTTTATTATACCAAACACATAATTATGGTTCATACACCGCATAACGCATAAAAATTCCACGTATAGTGTAGTAAAATTTTACTGTTGCGATATAACTTTATTCACCTGACGCCAATGCACCGACTGCGAATTGAGAACAGTCCGTCAAACAGTCGTTCCAGAGTCATTCACCTGAGTATCTCTAGTGCTCTTAAAATAGTGTGCTTATCGAACGAGTACAGACTATTGTGCTTTAAAACGTTAAGGATGAAATAAAAAAGAAATTCTAAATATTAGTACAATCCGTTGTGATAAAACTGAATGTTTGAAGTTTTTGTATATTTTCGACACTTATCGTTGTTTGGTTAGATGTTATGAGGCGTTTGGGCATTGTATATTGTATACCTTGTTATGAATATGGACTTTTTTATCCTTGTTAACGTTGCGATAACAGTCCTTTTGGGCACTAAGCTGATATGCTAGCTGATAACCATTTATACGTATGAACTTAGAATCACCTACGAGATTACTAAAAGAATTTTTGTGGCAAAAGTTCACAAAAATCAGCTTAATGGATACTAACAATCAACTGCAGATTAGATGTGCAACTTTAATAGTGACATCACCTTTATTTGAAAGCAGTAAGGTTTATTTTTGCGTAACTCGAGGCCATCTCTTCCTATTCAGAGTAACGTTAGTAGCTAAATATAGCCCGGGTTTAGACTTACGTCTTTTACGATGGAAAGTCACCCTTACTTAGGACGGGTGCCCTTAAGTTTGATGGTTAAACAAGTAACACCCTAAATTAAGGGCAGTCGATGAAGGTTTATGGACCTTCTAAGTGGTTTGTCCTAAGGATAAGAACGAATTTAGCTTACGAAATAACTTATTAAAATACTAATATCAAGTTAAGAAATATAATAAAGTAGGTAAAGTTAAGATCTTTTAGCCGGATGGTCCATGAAAATATCATAAAAAATATGTATACACAGATTATGTTTTATCATATACTACAGAAATTCAGCTGATAAGTAAAGTGCATAAATGATTACCTTTTTGAAGATTAGGGCTAAGGTTCAAAAAAAGTATTTGCATGTTTGTTAAATTTAAGCACCGACATTAAAATTTACAGGTAATTTCAATGATTTCAATCAAATGCCGACAGCATATAATATAGCAAGACATTCACAAAAAATAGACCTTTTGCTTTTTTAACATAAAAATAAATTAACCTGCCAGCGTTACGTGATAAAAAATATCTTAGTGCGTACCAAGCCTTTGCTATCAATAAAGTTTCCCGACGCAAACGTTCGCAGTTTAATAGTTCTTAAGTTCAACACCGAAGGTCGCTAAATGATAGCTGACTTGATAAAAAGTATTATTTACTTTATGCAAGCTCAGAAATTAAAAGAGAAAATGTTTAAAAGTTGCCAGTCTTTGCATTAACTTGAGTCTGGAGTCAAGATTACGTTTTGCTTTCAAGTTTGAGTTTGTAAAACAAATAAGGCAAACGTTTATATTTTAGTATTGAAAATCATAGTCAATAGATATGTTATTCTGTCTTTGAGGACTAGATGACATGATCTGCTAAAGCATAAAAATAAATCATATAGATTTGAAGCATAAAATTCAACTATAACTCGCTTTAGCGCCCTATTACATGGAGACCAAAGCGTGACTGGTAAATGAGGATTTCATAATCATGGTCATAAATGTCATCCTAGGATGCGTATTTAATTTTGTGCTTGCGATGGTGAAGACCCTGCCTTCCCTGATGGGATATACAGGCGTGATGATATGTATGTATGTATGTATGTATGAAGTATAAAAGTTAGAGTCATAGAAAATACTTCTTTTTGTTTTCTTTTTTTTAATTTACAATTTTACTTTAACTATTTCATATTATTCCAAAATTATTATTACCTGAATTACTAAGAGGTACCTATAGTAAAATAAATTTGATTTTGGCTACTAAAATACAAACCTAGTTTAGTAAGCAAATAATTTCAACAAAATTAATCAAACTCGACTATGGAACTTGAAAATCTCGTAACAAGGGACTCAGTTACTAAAAGTAATATAAGTTATACAGTGTAATGAAAACTAATAAAAAGGGATATTAGAATACTTTTATGATTTTGGGCACTATTTAAATAATGGTATTAATTTGTCGTCAGAAAGCCAAAATAATTTACATACAAATTATTACAATATATCACATATTCTCAGACTTCAAAATATCAACGTTATTAAGTGTCTCGAAAAGTAACTAAAACGATATTTGTTTAACAAACAGGTAAACACGAAACCTCTGTATAAAAAGCACCACCCTAGAACGTCTAGGTGCATAAAAATCACCACTGAGGTCCTTACCCACACAGAAGCAAAAAATATCGTAATGGACGCATTTAAAAATGTAGCGCACGTTTAGTGGGAAGATAGTTGAAGTTGAAATTTTCTTTTTGAGAGGGAAAATTTTCACTCTCGCCTCCTCATTAGTGCGGGAGGCTTTTGAGAGAGCGCATCTCGCTTTGCAACTGCAATTCACGTTAGCACACGTCTCATATATATAGTATTTCTAAAAATACGTGCGGATTAACACTTAGGTAAAGGGGAATGCCAAGTCGCCATAGTAATTTAGGCCCTCTGTGCACACAAATATAAAATAATAATAATAATAGGGAGCAATTCTAACAACTAATTAGTAATAGAAATGATTTACAAAGAACTTAGCATTTCAAAGTTATTTAAGATTCTTATAGTCCATCTTATATACTGCAGTTTATGTCGCCAGTGTCGTCATGAGTAGCGGGAACAGAATCCATAATCAGGCCGTGGTCGTCAGGTATAGGAGAATCGTCAGAGTCAGTATTTATAGCGAAAAGTAGTCAATTTAAACCGCAATAAACATAAGCAAGTAACCGCAATGGAGTTGCTAGAAGCAATGATTTTGACATTTACGTATTTCGGCAACTGACAGTGACGAGTAAAACTTTGACATAGCAATAGGAAGTTGCCATAAAAAGTTTTTATAGATAGTTATAGATAGATATATTTTTTGAAAAGATCGATTTATAGATATATTTTTTTATTAATAATTGGTATAATAATTATTATTAAAATATATTTTAAGGAATTAGATAGGTATAATGTATGTTTGCTGGGAAGAAAATGAACGGTTTTTAATAATAAACAAAAAATATTTAATCTGATTAGTTACCTGCCAACATTTTTATGTAAAGGCAACATTTGAAGCTCATGTTATGTTCAAGTTCCGTTAGTTTAGTCGTTATAATGTTTAATATTTATAAAAAAATGTTACCGACATGCACAGACTAATGAATACGTGGCAGACATTTAAAAAATCCCAACATATTTTTTTTGTAAAACGAATCTCTTGTGCAATTCTGGGCCTAGATTCGTCATTCCCCTTTAGTGCTCACATTTTAACCTGTAATGTAAATCATTAAATTGCTACGTAAATGCTCCATTACGAGTTACTAATGAGTCAACCAAAATACAGAAAAACAGTTATAACTTAATTTAATTTAACACTAATGGGTTGTTTCTTCCTCGATGAGGGGCATGGCTAATTCGTCACGTAAAGATTAAATTAGAAGGAGTGATTGAATAAATATTTAAACAGTAAGACTGTAATAGCGTCCCAGAACTTTGTGGGCGAAAAATTATAATTTAATGATCAAAAGTGGGAGCGCCGTCCCATCTTGTCTTGTCCTAATTTTGCTAACTTTTAAATTTTGACATAATACTAAACTATTTATGGACAATGATCATTCATATCATATGTTTTGAGTAAAAAGAAGTCAACAACATAGAAAGTCAGAATTTGACAATTAGCTGCTTTCATGGTTCGAATATCAATTTAGAGTTTAGTCATCTTTCGCAGTTGCAAATGAGATAGTTTCAAATAGAGAAAGTACACATGTCTAGGCTATGTTGATAACAAAAATAACCTTTAATTACACCTATTCCCATTGTTAGTTACGCGTTATAAATAATTTCAAAGTCTTTGGATTTGTGTCACACTTTTATAATTATCTTTAAAATGCGTAGTTAAATGAAATCGTAGTTAAATTCGCTTTGATTGCAATTACCCAATAACTTTACTACGGTAATTATAATTTCTATAACAATTAAAACATGGGTCATACGAAACGAAATCGGTAAAATAATTACATTTATTTTCGCGGCACTCTCGCTTGCACCGTATCTCGGTCATTGACACACATTAATCGAGTTTTCAAGTTCATCGATTTAATTGTTTGATAACGATACATTGTGAACGATTTTCTAATCGATACATTGCAATCGATACGAGTTTTGAAACAAGAGCTTGTTGAATGGTACGTGACCATCTATAACAATGGTTTCGCAATGCCATTGAACTCTTATTAGCTGTCAATCTATTTTTTTATTGTAAACAAACATGAGTTGTTGACATTTTTAATTTGCGTTCTAGAATTCTTGACAGGATTTTGTGCTTATTTATAAATTACTCTCGTGAAATGTCTTTGTTATTAAAAAACTGTTTTATGTTATTTACTATTAGTGTTTTTATAGACTAGACTTTATAGATTGAAATTATTCAATTATTTAGTGTAGTTTCGATTGAATTATTTATTTACAGTTTTTAATTAAAATATATATGAAAGGCTCTAATTTCATTACAGCTCAAAAACGCTTTGATAATATTCACTACACCAAAGTAATTCATAATTCATTTTTTGAATCCATAAATAAAATCATAACATCCATAATTTAACAGCTACCGTTTATAAGTCTAACTTCGACAAATTAAAACTATTTCATAAACACATTTTTTCACAATTATGCTAGTATTTACTTGACCTGGCATGCCTAGCAATTATCGTTTCAGTTATTAAAGACTTAGGTGCTAATTGAAACGCCCACATTCTGATTAAATGTTTATTAATGCAGTGCAGAGCAATCCTAACGTTTATATTTAGTATGGTATGCCCAATTTTGCCAAAATGTTTGCATTTACTCAATACTTACATTTATGAGAGTATGTACTGTTTATTTCTGGATTGATTTGTTGTGATATGAACCTTTGTGTACAGAGAATAAAGAATTTATTATTTATTTATTTTATTTATTTATTTATAGCGATTTGACTATGTTCTTTGGATGTGTAGGTAGGTAAACAGAACAGAAAATTAATGATAATCCATTAACTAAGGATGGTGATATGTCGAAAAATATGTCGTTTAAGTAGTTGTTATACCTACTTATGAAAACTTGTCATCACAACTTGTCTGAGTTATTTCCGGTAAGCAATACCACTAAGGACTTATTATCCGTTGTTTGATGAGCAGTGCACTTCAGATTTATTCTTCAAAAATTTTGACGCATATTCAGAGTGTTACCGAATGTGTATGCTATGGGAAGCCTAAACTTACTCTATACCAAATGTACTCTTCACCCATTGTGGATAGATATACCCTTTCGCTAACACCCTGTATAAAAAGCTTGAAAAATTGTTCAGAATATAATAGCCTTGTACTTACATACTACAAAT
Organism: Autographa pulchrina; assembly: GCA_905475315.1. Lineage (NCBI taxonomy): Eukaryota > Metazoa > Arthropoda > Insecta > Lepidoptera > Noctuidae > Autographa > Autographa pulchrina. The sequence continues at coordinate 9,654,391 of FR997771.1, read as the reverse complement.
TTCGGAAGTGTTCCGTTACTTATTTCTTCCTCTTGTCTCTCACAGTTTTCTCCATTAGAGTTATGACTGCCTGACCGGACATATGCGAGCTCTAACAAAAGGTAAGGCAGCTTCGTACCCGGGCACATGAAATATTGTGTGTGCCATTCATTTACCTTTGTCCTTTGTATGACTTTACTATCTCTCAGACGTATTACACGGTTGTAGCTGGGATGTAGGAACTATATCTCTTTTTTAGGGTTCCGTACCCAAAGGGTAAAACGGGACCCTATTACTAAGACTCCACTGTTTGTCTGTCTCCAGGCTGTATCTCATAAACCGTGATAGCTAGAAAGCTGAAATTTCCACAAATGATGTATTTCCGTTGCCGCTAAAATAACAAATACTAAAAACCACATAAAATGAATATTTAAGGGGGGGTCTCATACGACAGTGGTACGGAACCCTTCGTGCGCGAGTCCGACTCGCACTTGGCCAGTTTTTTATTTATAATTCTTTAATAGGAAGTATAATTTCCTTTAACGTCTTACAATCCAGTAGTAGTGGTGTTTAAAGTACCTAACTAAGCACTACATGATAAAAGGCTATAACTTTTATGAGTAGAATTATTCTGTTAATATAAGTTAGTTACTAAATCGATAAGTTTTTTCCACATTTTCATTACAAAAATATGTCTGATACACTTTATTCTTATAGGAATTAGGTATTAGGATAAAAACACAATTATTACTTATGAGCAATTATTTTGTGTATCGAGCTATTTTTATTTGAAAAAAATATTTGCACATACAATAGATTAAAAGAAAAGCCCTCGTACCATTTATCAAGCTTTCACTATTTAGAAGCTAGTGTAAACAAAGTGTTAGTACCAAAAATGGCGACGGTACGTCAATACTGGCAGATTTGTGCGCCACGCGAGCTCAGTAATCTGTTTTTCTCAGTTTACTATCGGAACGTCGGTGGAATAACAAAGGCTCTATATTCCCTAGTTTTGTACGTATGATTGATTGAGTTAGGCCGGACTCCAACAAAGCGGAGACGTACAAAGCGGAGCGGAGACGAGCAGAGCGGAGCGGGGAACTTTTCCAAATAACCAATAGGAATTCGTTATTGACATTTAATAATATCCTATAATATCCTGGGACAACTCACACTCGGTTATCTGATCCCAAGCTAAGCAGAGCTTGTGTTATGGTAACCAGACAACTGATAAACTTACTTATATTTTTCTAAATACATACATAATATATAGAAAAATTACACCCAGACACCAGAACAAATGATCATGCTCATCACACAACATTTGTCCTGGGCGGGAATCGAACCCACGACCTCCGGTATAGCAGTCAGGGTCTCTAACCACTAGACCAACAGGCCCGTCAAAATTTCGCTGTGGAGGCCGGGTTAAATAACGAATTACTTATTGAGTTCTGAGGTTTACGCGAATGTTAGACATTGAAATAAAATTACTTTTACGGATTTTATCGCGGTTTGTATTTAGATTTTAAGTTCCGACGTTTCGACACCTTTGCAGGTATCATGATCACGGTCAGACTGAGGTGGCGTTCGTCTTGACGGTTGATGTTGCTCGTTCTACCTTCATATTTTTATTAATTATTTGTGTTCCGGCAAACGCAATATGAGCTCACTGTGTTTGAGGTCTTGCAGTGCTGCTCTTGGGTTTGATTTTGAGTTTGTGAATTATTGGGTCCCAAGTAGGTGATATCTTCCAGCCGTCTTCTCTAAATACAAACCGCGATAAAATCCGTAAAAGTAGTTTTATTTCAATAACGAATTACTATTGGCTATTTAAAAATACTTTGCTTGCTACGCTTTAGTGGAGTCCAGCCCTTAGATATAGAAATATATTCTAATGCGGACGTTATGTTCGAGGTAACCAAGAATGGTGTATCTGTAATGACAGTGAATAGATACATAATTGTAAGTAGTTAAGAGTTCAAAGAAAATTATTATAACTACTTGGAATAATTATGTAAATACCTTTGTCTTTTGTGTAGAAATACTCGCTTCCCTCTTTGATTTAATTAACGTTTGATAGTAAACAGAAATGCCTTGCATGTGGTTTTCCAGTGCATTTGAAAACGGTATACAATAAGTATATGGTCTTTGTAACTTTTAAACCTCCAGCAGGGTTTTCTTTACAAAATAAATTATTGTTATCTCAATAATTCAGTAGGTAAGTAACACAAGGAAAATGTGTCTTTAAAACATAACAGGGAAAATACAAAAAATCCAAGTAAAAAACACATCGAAAAAAACAGCAAACATAACATTTCTATTTCAATTCTTTTGTAACTTTATCCGAAGTATTTTCAAAATTGTGGTAGAGAAGAGCAAACCTAGATAACTATGAAATAATAGTAATAAACGTACTTTTCTAAAAACAATCTTTGTAGCTTGGAAAGAGCTACGCTTTTTAAAAGTTAATAAAATAGTTGAACTTTTCAACGAGGTGAATGACCTGCGATGTCAAATGACCTGATGACCTGCGATGTCAAATGACCTGATGACCTGCGAGATAAAGGAACACCGAAATAAAACAAAATAAAAACAAGTTATTATTACAAAATAAAATAGGTTTTACCTCAATTTTAATTAATGAATTATAAAAAGAAAAAATAATTTTAATTACTATTTAAATCTATGTTATTTTTAGCAAAGGCACAACAAAAAAGTACACGAATACTATAAAAAAGCTTTGTATGGAGAATATACGACAGCTTATTTATCTTACAAAATCCTCTTATTTACATGTACTTTACTAAAACAAAACTATCCCTAACACAGAATTCTGTAAGCAAAGAGGTCATTAATCATATTCGTGAACCCTCCGTATAAATACGTACTATCTTACATTTTATATGTTTTCCTTTAGGTAAAGGAATATTATTACAATATCAGAAGCCAACAACGAATAATACCTCAAATAATAATGATTGCAGACTATGGGATATAATAATATGACTATTTTTAAGGTCCATCTTTTTCGTAACGTTTTCTTGTTTTTAAATAATTAAAATGTGTGCCTAATATTTTGTACTTATTTTTGAACATTACATGTTTTGGATTGAAAATTATTCCTTGGAAAAAAAATTCTGGAGTTGAAATAACAGGCCCTTAATGTTGAATTTTTCCATATTCAGTTATCTATTGTTTTACAAAATGATAATATAACTTACCGTATTCCATCTAATACTTTTATCTGTTACCAATCTAAAGCTACACGTAAGTCCGTAACAACAAAAAGCCTAACGCACAAGTAAACGTTAGTGACTGGATAAAGCTATTAAGTAAATATGCAATTACCAGTTACCATTTACGTAAACCACTCGAGTCATCGGTTGTCCTCACTGTAGCATCCTGTTTGCCTCGCAAAGCTTTTTTCTTTCACTATTTTGCTCTAGTTTTTCCGCATTGGAACAGGTTCGAAACAGGATATGTTAGATACTAAGTTATGTTGCGTATTGCATTTTTATTGCTATTTAGGTGAACATCATGGGTTGATATGCAATTTAATTGAGTGATGTTTCGTAGTAACGGATTTGAATTGATTTTAATGAGTCATCACTGTACGTTTAAATAAGATTTGCTCGATCTATAAAATAAATCTTTGGTGACATTGAACGGATTGGTTTTGGTTAAATTTTCGTGTTACCAATATGCCATGTTAAAAAAAAACCATGAAACATCTCCCGGTCTATATCTCTGATAATAAAAAATGCTTCTATTTTTTTTACTTGTTTAAAAAAAACAATGTTCTGTTGTAATAAACACGTAAAATAATTATCAATGTAATTGCACATAAATCATGTTCAATCATTTTGTTTTTGTTGAATCGACACAAACCTTAAAACACAACTAAAGACATCGCATAAAATCAAGCAACTACTGTAATTGCACAAAGTACAACGTATGTAGGTAATCCGCACTAACTTTGAGAACAGCATTAAAGTTTATCCGAGCACTTTACAAGACCGTTAGCTAAGTATAGCAAGTATTAATATTTTCTTTTTGCCATCGCGTCTCTCCGGGTAAGCGTCACCTCGCGCCTTGTGAACCCATTATCATTAATCTTGGAAGCTACGCTAAAGATAATGTTCTCGAAACTTCTGTATAGAAAAACAATATCAAGTGTAATCAGTTATCTTGGGAATTTAAAGCCGGGAAGAAACGTACACTTATCATGAAGGCTTAAGTAATTTATTTTCGCACTGTAACTTTAAACGGTTTTATTTGAATATTAAATTAGTTTGAGCTTAGTGCTAAATGTTTACCAGTTACGGGGTAGCAACCTAAATTTTAATGTCGAACTCTTTTTTTTTGTAAATATTAACAGAATTTATTATAATAATATAACTATGGTTTATGAGTTTAGATATAACACGAATATAAAGTCAATTTAGTTTGTTTATCAAACCCAAAGTAACTTTGTAAACTTTTTGCAAAATCAATATTGTATCAATCCTTAACTAAAACCTCTGTTTATGCTAAAGTTATGCACGTAGGCGTTTAGCTACACAACGTCCAAAACATTCCTGAGTTAGACAATTTCGAAATTCACCCCGCAACATATTAATTGGAATTTCAAAACTCGTAAAACCGAGTCACGGTACAAAATTTAAACACATTTGACGAAACCAATTGGCGGAGGGTTACATTTGATTCCTACACCTACGTCCCGAATCCTTTCTGAATATATTTTATCGCGGCAATAAATGGCTGAATCATGCATAACATTGTGTCGGACCTCCAATTTATCTCGTCAGGAACAATCCAATTATATTTTTTCTGCCAAATAGACACATTGGAGTCGAACGCGGCACTGGATATATTGTTGCGAGTGCCCAGTGCCGCTTCGTTGATTTTATCTGGTGTTTTATGGTGTGCCTACACTGCTATGCCTGTCTGGGGTTGTGAATTTACAGGGCAGACCGTTTCAGGGCTTGAAATTGTATTATTTAAAAAGTTTTTAAGCTTCTTGTTACTGAAAGTACGGTGTTTTAAGTGACATAAATAAAAGTTATGCTGCAAATTGACGTAACTGTTGATTGTTATTGTTGGAAAAATTGAACCAAAACATTCGAAAAATAAAAAAAAAATGGTTTTAATGTTATTTGGTAGACCACAGTACAATCTGGTGTCTCAAAAGATACTCACTGTGTGAAAATTTTGTATTCATATGATAAGACTTTATTATTTATTAAATTAGAATTTATTTCTTTGTTGGTTAGGTTTAGTAATCTAAAACATTAAATTTATTTACACATAGCGTGTAGTTAGCTAACTGACCGCCCACTGCGCTCACAAAAGGACTTAATTTCGAAATTGGTGCTCGTTGGTGGAATAGACCACAGACCGCGCCGAATACGAGTAGCGAAGCCCCTCTGTGCATTCCTACTGTGTAATCGATAACAAAGTAATAAAATGCTTGCCAAAGTAACCGGGAGTAAGTCCACAATCGGTTACAATCCAATTACGATATAATTTTATTTATATTGAGTTGAAATAATATATAATAAATGTCATAAAAGGTAGGTACATTGTATTGTTTGTAGTATATTAAACTCTTTACAAATACTTTTATTTTTGTAAATAAAGATGTTAAGATAAAGAAATAAGTATTTAGGTTTCCATCAATCGAGATAAAATCCCAGAAGCAACCGAAACAGTATCGGAAAACTGACGAACTAAGAACAGACAGTTTCATAAAGCCTGTTCACCAACCATTTAATTAATGTTCCACAAATAATTCACCGAAAAAACCAATAGCAATCATTACGATTGTATTCAGAGCCGTAGGATGATCGCCTCAAAGGACCGTTCCTCGATTCAAATATTCCATTTGGGAATAGCGAAACAACGGGGCGCCGAAACGCGTCCGGTTTCGACTGAGTAAATCCAATTTTATTACGCTAATAAAAGGCAATCCAATTAAAGCTGGAGATTTTTTACTGGCGTTGCTTGGATCTGGTCCACTAGGGCTCTTGACTGGAGGCCCGCCCCTTCAGCGTGCTACAGGTTTCAAATGGAACTGTTGCTGTAACGTTGCTCCTTCAACCGCCTTGAGTAGTAGAAGTAATGGCATGTATAATTTAGGAGCTGCGGTTTTAATATGATTAAGGTTCCCGTAGCTCGCCTTTAAGTATGTATAAAGACGGGAGTGAATATTTAATGGTAGTGTAGTCTGCTGTAAATCTGAAGTGGGTTACTGTATATTGGATTGTGGTTTATGGTAGTTCTGTGATATATGTTATACCTTTTCCAGGTACTGCATAATTTGAATTAATATATTTATCGATTTTATGATAATAAAAGATAGAAAGAATTTACCTACTTGCAAAGTTGTAGACTTGTATATATTTACTAGCTGTACCCGGCATGCGTTGCAATGCCATTTTTTCTACCTAGCACCTGCCTACTACCTACCTACTACCTACCTACCTACTACCTACCTACCTACTACCACTTAGGGTTATGAAAAATAGATAGTAGCCGATTCTCAGACCTCGTGTAATTTTATATGCATCAGTAGAATATGCATATAAAATTTCATAAAAATCGGTCAAGCCGTTTCGGAGGAGTATGGTAACTAACATTGTAACACGAGAATTTTATATAAAAGATGGGTCCATGAAAAATGTACCGAAGAAAGATATTTTCATGTTATTTACATAAAATTTTAATTATTTAAATAATGACTTCTTGTATTTTTAGATTATGTGCTGATTGTGAGATCTGGAAACCTGACCTTTTTGAAGGACGATACGCATCAAACCCTTAAAAGGCATTTCCTCTTTCGACCGCGCAATAAATATCTTTTTTAATTGTCTGTCACTCATTTTTAGTCAAGATACAACAGATAAATGAATGTTGATAGTCAATTGAGAAGCAAATTTATTTTAGTCATAAAATATATTTATAGAGTGGTCATTAAATGGGATATTTGTTTTAAGAATACCGAGAAAATTATGATGACCTTTTTTCCGTCAATAAACACTTCTGTCGAGAAAAGCATGCATATAGAAGACCAAAATGGAATACAAGTTTTTTTCTTTTTTAAACTATACTCCCACAAATGTATTTGATTCAAGTAAAATGTAAAATGACGTCAGTTGAACGCGTTTCGAAGATTTGCAGAGGGTACGTGACCTCCTGCAAACCGCCGCTGTCTAGAGCCTTTTAGTTGAACGAATTCCCACTATTTTATTTATTTACGAAAATGTATTTATGTTCCAAATACATCTCAAAATTGAAAGTCTTGACGTATGTCATAATTTTATCGCGATGACATGAGATAATACATAGTCGATTTTATTTTATTACAATTACTACTACTATTTACAAGGTTCCGGGGGTGGATCTACCAGTTATCTGTCCGACAGCTGGCTAGATCCACTACGGGTACGCGACCCCGGACTGCCCTAGCTATTGCTGTCACATTCATTGTACCTCCATGATGGTAGCATCCTATAACCCGTCCTACCTTGTTATCCTTTCCAACATATCCTTTCCCAATTCCTTATCCCGCAGGAACGCAATGAACAATCATAAAAATAATTTAATTAGGTATCCAAAATGGCGGCGAAATGGTTCGCCAACCATCGCGTCTCGTTTCTCGCGGGGGCGAAAATTGGCCCACGGAGAGCCGCTTCGCTACGTTGAATGTAAGAAGAGGAATGGATGGTAAGGTGGGTGAAGTATGTCAGATGATGGATGTTGAGACAAAAATTAAGAAAGGTATGCTGAGGTATGTTTTGGCTATGTCGAGAGAATGAATGAAGAACGATTGACGAAAAAAGTATAAAAGGCGAGTGTGAATGAAAAAAGGCCAGGTCAAGAGTACCATAAACAAAGGGGATAATGAAAGTGGACAAAGTGAAACAAGTGTGTAAGGATCGTAGCAAGTGGAAAGAAGTGGTCTCTGCCTACCCCTACAAGGGAAAGAGGCGTAATTATATGTATGTATGAACAATTACTAAAGTCCAAAGTTAGTCATAAAAAATGCCTTAAATTTTAGGAGTTAAGAGTTTTAAAAATATTAGACCCAAACACTAAAATTTAAGTTCCTTCGAAATAATATTCATAAATTCTGCCACAGACCATAAATCAAGGAAACAAACTAATATTTGAAAATACCTCTTAGATAGTTGTGCGCCTTGGAGCCTAACACGTGCCTCGAACATGCTCGGGATAATATTATGATTTATAAAACTGTTTTACCATTTCTGTCTTATACTGAGTTTAAAAAAATCATATCTACATCTAGTACAAGTAATATACCTATTAACGTTTTTATTTATACATAAGTAATCTTATTAACCCACTAGCTGTGCCTGCGACTTCGTTCGCGTGGATGACGAAACTTATCAATGAGTTTTTGACCGCAAAATTAAGTTTGTTTTTTATTGTTTATACTTTTCCAGGATAAAAACTACCCAGTGTGGTGCCCAGGATAATAAAGAATAATTATACCAAGTTTCATCGTAATCGAACCGGTAGTTTTTGCGTGATACCTGAACAAACAGACAGACAGACAGACAAAAAAATTTTTTTTACACTTTTGGGTTCGGTGCCCTCTAGTAACACCCTCCGCCATTTATTTTTTTGATATTTTCAATGTATAGAATTTTCACTTCTTCAGATTTATTATAAGTAAAGATTATTTATAAGCAATATTTAATATAATAGGTATATTAATTAGCTAATATTTTTTTTATTTTACCTAATTTCAATGGCGTTCAAACCGACACTTTCAAAATTTTGCAATTATCTTTTAAATAGCTTTATCGCACAGAATTTTAATAACATGTCCAAAGTATTGAGACATATAAATTAATAGTAATTAAATAAAATTATTAGCCATTCCTAGCAACAACTTAGCGTTAATACTAGTGGTTCCTGTATTAAAATAAAACTGAAAGGATATTACTCATAATAAATATTTAATCACACTTTCAGTAATAATCAATTTGCCTTTGTCTTCACTTTTACCTTAATTCTATTAAATTAAGGTTTATAGTGGAAATTATATTAAACGCACGACATTTAGAATATTAGGCAATCTTCATTTATTTTATAGTGAGAATAACAATTGATGGATATTACACATTACACCAGAAAATGTATCATTATCATATTTATTATTCATTTTCAGCCTTCATTATTTCATTTTTCAACTATAATCGTCAAATATTTGGAAATGTCTTCATGTAATTTGGTAATTGAGCATGTTTTTTTCATTTGTTTTAAAAAAAAAAGTATGGTCTTAGTACCGAGGATAGTTTTTATCAAAATTCGTATATAATAATATTCCGGGACAACTCACACACGGTTATCTGATCCCAAGCTAAGCAGAGCTTGTGTTATGGTAACCAGGCAACTGATAAACATACTTATATATTTCTAAATACATACATATTATAGAAAAATTACACCCAGACACAGAACAAATGATCGTGATCATCACACAAAGATTTGTCCTGGGTGGGAATCGAACCCACGACCTCCGGTATAGCAGTCAGGGTCACTAACCACTAGACCAACATGCCCGTCAAAATATATATGAAGTATTGTTCCACATCAGTACAATAATTAGTTTTCTTGTTACATAGAACTTAACTACAACATGAGTATCAGTAATACAACAAAGCTTAACTCCTTGTAACATTAACTGATCGCGTAACTCAAGTGTCTCTTAGGAATGCTATTGACATATCTATTACATCAAATTACCTTCTGCGTATCTTCATTATTATCGAAATTGTTACAAAGTCACGTCGAGGACCTATTTGACAGTGTAAAGCATACTACATAATAGGTTGGTTCCAGAACATTATAATGGAAACCTCATAAACTTCTTCCGCCTTGGAGAAGACCGAAAAGTATGAAAAACGGCCACCAGATTTAACTAACTACTGGGTGTCCATGGACAACAAAATAGCTTATTTTAGCAAACCACCCAAGGTCCAACCCCTTCCGTTTACTGGGGACCAAGCGGAATCATTTACAATAAATATGTCATAAGGCTATAATAATATATAAGGCACAAGAAATAATAGCTATTTTTTCTTGTACATAGCCATGTAGTCGTTCATAATTTGGTTATATAGACTATTTGTAAGGATTTACATAGGAAGTAAAATTAAAAAGAAAGGATTATAATCCAACGATACTTACAATTTTATTATACTAAAAATTGCTCAGAAATTAAAATATCAAAACCAAAACTTCACTTACATCCTCAGAGCTTACACCGATAAATGGAGATTTAAACGGTCTACACCGATCCTAGCTATATGCCTATATCAACACTAGACTTGTCTCGATTTCAGTTGTGAATCCCCACATCCACCAACGTGATTGGCTGGATTAGACGAATTAGAACCGAACGCTGGCTAAAAGTATTCGGGTTCGCGACTCTGGTCACGTAGAGAGCATGTGAAAAAGATACAGTTAGCTATGGAAGTTATGTGGTTACGAGCACTTGTCGTGCTATGTTTTTTTTACGATGTGTCCCTCAAAATATTTTAGTGCTTTCGTAAAATGTGTCCTGTAATTTTTATTGGGGTATCGTTATGTATGGGATAAAGATATTTGGTGTCTGTAAGTGATGGATGTATTGGCTGGCTTGTAGACAGAATAAAAAAAGTTTATTTCAATCCAATTACGTGCGAAAAAATCATCATTTTAACTTTTTACATTACATTATTTATTTATCAAATTACGAAATTCTGAGAAGCAAGAGCTTTCCATATTAATCAGCATACATTAATACTGGACCTCAAAAGGCATCCCCAGAACATTATAAAACGGAGGTGTCAGTCGCATTTGAACGTAATACCGAGGGTTCAGTACTCGGCGTTACATTTAGTCTCTTTGAGGGATCATGTCTGCAATGAGGAAATCCATCAAAGAACAATGGTCGACACGGTTTAAGAGATTAGCAAACTGTGTCGACAGCTTCGTCCGATGTACGGACGAGTTCCGTAGCAAGCGTGTGTGAAAAGCCACGCGTGGTATCAAGCGTTTAATTTAAAAATTGTTTGTTCATAAAATAAAATATTTATGATTAATACTGATCTAGTAAATAAAATTATTTAACGTTATAATACCATGTAAAATATATTTTATTTGATAAAACTGATTTTTCGCGAATATAGTGTAGTTGTTGTGGTTTGCGCTCAATTTTTATATTATTTGTCACATTCTAAGAAAGTTTTACTTAAAAGTAATCATAACCTAATCTTCTGTTATTTTTTAATAACAATAGTCAGAAAAGTTGAGAAACGAAGACAAAACATAAAAATGCAGATTCGAACTGCAATCCGCTACGTAAATGATGCACCAACTCGTAGCACTTTTCGCTTTATTGATTATTTATGTCAAAAATGTAAAGCAGCTTCGCCGTAATTAAATAATTCATTTACAATCACTTTGATGTTCTGAAATATTGAAAAGAACTTTAAATTCTCTCATTGGAATGCCAACACTGCCAACTGCCCAGATTAAAAGAACAATGCGTTAAAAAATGGAAGGAAAAATCTTTGTTTATATGTTTTAAATAAATACTTGACTTTTAGTGACACATTTTATTATAATAATATATCCTGTTTTCACCACGTTCTACGAAATTCAGAAAGTCGCCCAATACTTAAATGAAAACTTCTGTAATGTTTCATAATTATTGAAAAGCTTAACAATTTAATTGCAAATAGTCTAACTTAGCAGCATAGATGAATTTAGAAAACAAAATTAAGATGAGCGGTCCCCCAACGCGACGTTTTTTTTAGAATTATGAAAACATACTTAGGTACTTTAAGATTGAGTTTTTATTATTATTTTTTACTTTTTAAAGGGTACTTAGATTTTGTGGCGGGGGTTTTTTAAATTTTTTATTTAATTTTTTATTTTATACTTTTTATATGTACGTATCCACCACCAATTTTCTCAGCAAACGAAGCTAAGAGCACTCTCGATTAAGTTATCAATACTCCCTTTCAGTGCGCTTTCATTGGAGACCCCACTCGAGTATATTTGCAGACATTCGGTTATCTTTCCCCACTTTTACCCCGATAACTTTTAAACGGCTCAACCGATTTTCATTAAACATGTCTAAGAACATTCGCAGATAAATAACCTTTAATATAAAAAAAAAAACTAAATTGAAATCGCTTCATCCGTTCGGGAGCTACGATGCCACAGACAGACAGACACACACACCCACACACACACACACACACACACCCTCACACACACACACACACACACACACACCCTCACACACACACACACACACACACCCTCACACACACACACACACCCTCACACACACACACACACACACACACACACACACACACACACACACACACACACACACACACACACACACACACACACACACACACACACACACACACACACACGTCAAACTTATAACACCCAGCTTTTTGCGTTGGGGGTTAAAAACAAATTACAATTGGTATATTATGTACACTAAAGGCGTTAATCATAAAATTGGTTGGTTAAGTTAATACAGCGTTCATAATAGAGAATAAACGTCCCTTTTAAGCTCAGCTTAAAATTACCAGTTACCATCGATAAAACCCCGACAGAAATTTTCCCCAACCACATTACATCGGAATATTAAAATTAAAAATCATTTACCGCTGCAAAGGCATCCCGTCCAAAATTAAAATACATGGTGACGTCAACGTATTTAATTAAAACCCTTGTGAACATTTTAACCAATTGGTAAAAAAACGATAAGCCGAATAAATCCAAATTATTCGAACCGTTGATTGCTTGTCGTTAATCACAGTCATCGCAGCCGGCGCTGCCTTCAATATTAATCATACACTCGTTATCTGCAGTAAATCTGGGCTGGCGCACTGAACACTAGTTAAATTGAAAATAATTTCAGCTTAAAACTGGAACGGCCCGTCCGCTGCCCGGTTAAATATTTGAACAAGGATTTTCTGCCAGCCATCTAAACATAAAGGCTTTTCATTAATAAGATTGTATACATAATACGTTAAGTAAATATCAACATTCGTTTAGAATGTTTTGTTTCAGCTCGTAATTATGCGTATTTCGCTTATGAATGGTGGGATTATAAAACCTCTATTCAACTGTACATTATTAAGAATGTATTCGGCTCGCAGCCTCCCCACTAATTACATCCGAGTCCTGAGATCCTGGGGCATTGTCGATGCCCAACGCAGTTTTAATGAAGCATACTTTAAATCTTTTCAACGCGAACGGAAGATCGCTTTAACCAAGGTACAGCAATTTTAAAGTTCCAAGCTACACGGAGGAAAATGGCCGGGGAAGTTTGACTGCTCTTAATTATTGTCTGTTGGTTATTGTGGCTATTTGAAGTTCGGAACTCCATAACCGTATATTGGGAAAAAACTGTTCACTTTTTGTTTTTGCTGTTGTGAAATTGAAGTGACTTTTGCCAGAAGTACTTACTTAAATGAACTCGAAATGGCTGTCTAGAAAGCTACTCGTAACACGCGTTAAGAACGACGGCATTTTCAAGACAAGCTGTACAATGTTCAGTCTTTTCATGTGTCGTGACATAAATATGTATGACTATAAACTTCTACTGCTCATCATTTTCACTACATGAGATAAAAAGTCAACTCTTTAACTCTTGTTTAGACTATGCATGTGTTTGTGCCATATTCAGATGATAAATGAACAAAGGGACAGGTTTTGCTACATTTTATAGTAATGACAGAAAAAGTATAAGTCTATCAGTCTACCATATATTTTTTAACAATTTAAGATACTTTCCTCACTAACTGAGTGTTGAGTGAGTATGATTTACGTTTACTTAGGGATGATCCCTTTTTATTTGACTAATATTAGGATCAGCATTTTAAATTATTACGTCTGCCTCGTTGGCCTAGTGGTTCTAAGCGCGACTGCTACGCTAGAGGTCTTGGGTTCGATTCCCAAGTCGACCAGGGTGTTATTGGGTTTTCTATAAAATTCTCAGTAGCAGGTCGGAGTTTGGATTTGTGCCCGGTTAGTGGCATTAGGCTCGCTCCCTATTACATGGGACCTAAACATACCGGCGAACTGTGGGTGTACATTGGTACACGTCTGGCTAACCCTTCGGGGATACAGGCGTGATGGTATGATATGTTATGTAATTTATTTATTACTATTACTAGAGAAACCGTAGTACGTGTCTAATTTTACACTCGCCACAGAACATATTCAATTCAGATAGTGAATATCAATCCTTTCCGTAAACCCACCGCCCATTACTATCAAATACTTATTTATGTACTAAATGCATAAAATGTTGGTGTAAATTTACTTTAGCCCTGCCCGCGGCTTAGCACACGTTAACAGCACTAATTGACCCGTTTAAACTGAGTCCTGACATAAATCAATTATTTGAGTCAATATTTCAATTAGTTTCAAATTATGTTGACCATCAACTGGCTGGCCGTTTACTCTGCAAAATACTGGTACATAAAAATTGCATCGGTTTAAAAAAGAAAAATAAAATAATTTTAATTCAGCTTTTATTGAGTTTCAGTAAAAAGAGTTTTTAATGAAAAAACGTTTAATTATGATAAGTGATTGTTTGTCTTACGTAATTAGTTTATACAGAGCTTAGTTGAATAAAATGAAGAGAAATTCTTCGTTTAATTAATTGAAACTGTCCATACATTTTACATTTAATTTAGAGAAAGCTTTATGAGTTGTTGCATACTCATAATAATATAATAGTAAATTAACCGCAAATAAGTGCCAGGGTTTCTAGCATATTTGTGTTTTGTTTTTAAAACAATCTCATTTATTGTTTGATACATAATAAGCAATATTGAGTAAGGTAAGCTGCTGATATTTTTTTATCTTATTGCTCTAAACGTTGTCACTAAAAATGTGTTCATTTAAATTGATCACTCTAAAATACTAGCCTTAAAAATCTATTCGACAACTTTGACATCTCAATCGTCAATCAAAATAATTCTAGACATTTTAATTATTTTACATTGCAAGTGATTGCTCGATAGGATACCAAATTACTAACATTACAGACACTAATTATAATTTAACAGGAACTTGTGGCAATTTATTACAACATATTATTTTAAATCAGTTCCCTCGTATCGCTTATAAATATAATTATTTCATATTTATGCTGAATGATAATGAATACGCATGTAAATGTTTATTCGTACAAATAAACATCGAGCAGATTTTATAAATACTTGATACGAAATTGTTTTTTATTGGAAAATGGCGAGTTTTATTGTAAATTAATGCTTTTAATGGAAAAAAAATTATATTGTTAATTCTTCTATTAATTTTGAAATCGGAAGTAACTTTATTAGTACTAACCGTTTCAGATCGTTATACATTACAACATCATTATCAATATGTGCTTTTTGGTTTTCCGAAAACCCATATATTTAAAATAAAAATATTTTCCTGAAAATATTATCACACCTGCAACTAAGTCCCTTATTAAAATGCCCATCAAAAACGAAGCACTCGTAAATCACAGTTGATGCGCGCATGCTCGTAATTTCTTTGTAATACCCATTATTAGTGAGGAAACCAGAGAATCTCAGATCGATATTTGGCTTAAATTATGCATGAGATCTTGGGGAAGCAAGATCCTTTTAAACTGTTACTCTAAAGGCTTACTTCCTCGTACAGCGCCGACTTCGCACGCAATTATTAATTTTTTGGGACTTTATTTCAAGCGGATTATGTTTTAAATACTTAAGCTTTTTTGGGAGACTTTTATATTTTAATTTAAAGATTAAATTTTGAATATAAAAATGAACGATTTTTTACTACGTACATTTAAATTAAAGAATAAATTTAAAATATTAAAATGATAAAATTTTTGGTGGTGCTACGATTTTATAGATCCCAAAATCGATAATGTCTATTCGCATAAATTGCAGGAATTGTACCTCCAAATTTTACTCAAAAAGCCCAATGTTTAGCTACAGTATTATTCGATTAATTAAATTTATGTTAGTATAGTAAAACAATGGGTGCTTTTATGATAAATGGTAATAGCTAAACCGATTTATGATGATTAGTGTTATAAGTGCTGATTAACCGCTGTCCCGATCTAGAAATACCGAACAGTCGTGGTCAACCGAAGTTTACAGACAACTTTATAGTATGGCCTCTAGGCTTTTAATTTTAACTGAAAAGTAAACCTTATTTAACGTGCTTAAACTTTAAAGTACTACGTGCGTAAATATATAAGGTGTTCAGGTAAGGTGTGAAATAATTTTATTTAATTTTTTTCGTGGCTTAAATAATAGATATGAGAAACTAGTAAGCTGATGGCGTATATTGGGCGAAAGATAATGTCTAGGAGTAACAATCTTAAAGCAAATTACCATGAGATATAAACATAAATAAAATCATTTTTTATTCATATCATATCAGAATTAAAAGACTTATTAAGTACTTACCAAGTTCTGTAATATTTTCATCTTCACCTATTTAAAGGTGTCAACTTACATAATGTGCTTTAAATCAATATAAAAACCCTGCTGCATTTATGGTCTCCATACCAAACCAAACGTTATTGCGATTCTATCCCCACTATTTATAGATAATACCCGGATTGATATTCAAAGCTCCAAAAACAACACGCTTTCGGCGTTCGATACAAAATATGTAACACACAGCCTTAACATAACAGTTGAAGCGGAAAATCCGATATCTTGAGCCGAAGCATTGATGAGAGCTTAAATATTCATGAACAGTACCTCTACAAAATGACGGCTGTCAGCGATCAACCACAAACGCTTGGTAACACTATATACAGGCAGGAAAAGGGGAAGTAACGTGTTCGTGTATTAAAATTTCTTGGAATTTGACGCTTCAATTAAAACAGTTACTAGTTTATTTGAACCACAAGAGCTCAGCAATCAAAACTAACATCTTGCAAATTCCGTCCGGGGTTTTAAAGTGCTGATAGCTCGTAAATAATTTGTTACAAAAGATTTGCATCTTGTTTGCATTAAACTAAAATATTGAAATTCAAAATGAAGACGGAATACGAAATTCCAATTTAGAATATCTATAGGTAGTTTGTCATAAATATTTCAGTGTTTACCTGTGCCTTAGGACTCTAACAAAGTAACAAGCAAGAGTACTAACCTCAAAACAAACATACTCGATATTATTTAAATAAGAACCACATTTAGCAAACTACAATATCCAGTGCAGGCATCGTCAGTTGCCTTCCCTAAGGCTTGCCAGACTTCAAGACATTTCCCTTGACGGAATGCTACATGAGCATTGCATTTGCCTCCCAAAATATATACAATTTGAATACTCTATCACAACACAGCTTAGTTTAGATAGGACGAAGGTATGCAGTTTATGTTAGGCAGTAGTTCTTAAAGGATAAACAAAATAAACAAAGATTAGTGGAAATAGTTTATGATAAACCATTTTTGACGACCTCCGTGGTCGAGTGGCGTACGCACCGGTTTCAAGGTGTCACTAGCTCTGAGGTCCCGCGTTCGATCCCCGGACGGGTCAATGTAGAAACCAACTTTTCTACATTGTCCCGGGTCTGGGTGTTTCTGGTACCTTCGTTGTTTCTGAATACCATAACACAAGTGCTACAGCTACTTACTTTGGGTTCAGAGCAATGTATGTGATGTTGTCCGCATTTATTATTATTCTCTCTTTATTCTATTAGTTATTGACACTTCTACCTAGGTTTGTTGATAAAGGCTTTTCGCTATGAAACGGATTGTCTCGTTATTGGTGAAAATAGACAGATAGACCTCATGACAAACTAGCCTGAAGGATTTTAATCGCGGTAACTGTCATTGAACCTGAATTAAAAAAAACTGCTTTCGCCGAATCTTCAGACATAAGGTTACTTAAACCAAATACTTACATAGCACTTGACATAGCAGTAGCATTGAAAATACTAAACATACATCTATTTATAAAGTAAAACTGGTACCAATTAGTACATAAGCTACAAAATACATCAGAATTATATAACTCTTAAATAAGTTCTCATAACACTTCCTTAAAAAGTAAATACGATTCAAGTCCTAACATTGACTAGTTGACTTTGAGCCGAAATTGTTGTACATGCTGCGAAAATTCCACGGAACGATTGCTCTAGTTTAAACGACTATAATTTGGTGGTTTAGGTAATTTTGAGGCAAGTTTTGTGCAGAATGACGTCAGAAGTACAGTCTTTTCTCGACAGCTGTTGTCCTTCGGTTTAACTGGCAAATTGGTGTATGTGGGAGCGCAGGATTTTATCTGAAAAATTATGTTTTAGATTTTATTTATTAGTAAGATTAACGTGTCCTTTGCGGTATATACGCACTAGTTTGGACTTAAAATAAAAATCTGTAATTATATATTTTTTTGTACCCGTATCAGTACAGAAGTGCATGTAAGAGGGAGAAGTTGGCCTTTACCCTGCAGTTGGCAAAACGGGCTTCTTCGATTCGATAAGATGAACAACAAAAGCATTTCGAAGGCCAAAGAGGATATGCAAATATGCATATAGATATGCATCATAACTTACAGTTTATTAACATAACGCCTAACTATAAGTACGTCCTCACAGTGTCTCCTTACCATTTAGTACGACGAATATATTATGTAAGGTAACGTGTAGCCATATAGCACAAGGAAAATAAGACATTGAAAATGCACACGAACATAATCATAGCCTTGGTCTCGACAAGTCCGATGTCAGTTAGCCTGTAAACGTTCAATAACACTAAATTATGAATACTTATCTGGAACTATTGATACAGAATGTTATCTAAGCTTAAAAATATACCTCTATTAAATTCGGCTGGCATAATAATTAAGTAACAGGCGCTGTATCAAGGTTGTACGGGTTATACTGGGTACCCTAATAGCTGTTTCGCAACACCCAGTTGTTCCAGTTCCGAGCCTAAAGTCAAAGTACAAATTATTTAGGATTTGTGTGTCATAATGTCATAATATTTGATCTTATAATGGTAGCAAAGCGTTAGGAATTTTACCCTGAACCAGTCCGCCACAATTACGTTGATACTATCTAATTCTGTGAACTTGTACTGACCATTAGTCCGCGGACAATAGCCGCGATGTCAATAAGTTCAACCATAAAGATAAAATTCAATTAAGTCGCCCGCTATTACCATAAACAGTAGTTTATCAATCTCTTAATTGTGTTGAGTGTTAAGTTTACATTGAGACACGTATTGTACACGTAAGGGGCGCGAGCTCGCCGGACATTGCAAGGCTTTTATTGCAAAAAGCAAGTAGTTGTCAACAGTGAATCACTGTCTGCCATTCAGTTAAAGCCGCACGGAATTTGGAATTAAAATTGGAACGTTCAATTTGAATAGCACGTGCTTTGGAAGTAGGAGAGGCGGCGCGGTATTCGCATAGCGACGCGCGCTTGCGCAACTGCGCGGCAGGTGCCCGCGGGATTAAACTAGGTAAATGCGAACCAAACAAAACCGGTCCACTTACCTTAAACCAATTTACTTTAACGCCACAATTAAACCGATTGTATCGCTTACTCGCCACTCAAAATCTAGTGCCGTTGTAAATTATTCACAAATAGTAAATAAAACAATAATTTAGAGCATACGAGCTGTTAACTACAACAGGTCATAAAGCACGATATCTTAAATTTTATGTACCTATCTCTAACGCAATCATGTCCAAGATTTAAATCCAAGGAGCACGCCAATAGCGCACGTTGAATTTCGACACAGGCCATTCGTTACAGAAAATAATTGTCAATATCAAACGGGCGTGCTGTTTCCGATCGTTTCCGATTTATCTAGACGGATAATACTGTAATAGTATAATAGGAAATCCTGCCTATATTAGGTGCACTACCTTTCCAAATCGCAATGATAATAATATTGCGAAATACGAGCGATACTGTGGGAGTCGAGTCGCCGAGGTTAATGTCGTAGGGAGGGGACCGCGATCTTATTCATTCCGGACCTTTGAGCTGGACACCAGGCACGTCCCGTTAATTCACACGTCGCTTTTCAACCAGCATTACATAGACTGGGTATTGCAATATGGAGGAAAGTTTAATAAATATTCGATTAAGCCTATTGGTAACTGTTGCAACGTGTACAGAATAAACTATTAGTAATATGTTAATTCAGTTCGCGTTGACTCGGAACTCGGGGTTCAAATTTAATCTATTCATAAACGTGTCACGAGAAACTGTATTTTGTAATTGATAGTTCTTTCATACATAAATCTTATCTGTCAAGAATTTTGGGAGGTTTATGTGCATTTATAAATTGGTAACTACTATAAATATTCAAGTAGTGTATTGAGAGCGTAACAATAAATATTTGGCCCTGGACTGAGTACGTAAACTATATAAACCAATTTGGAGAGAGTCCAAGTAGGTACAGTTTTTCCATCATGGTCTGAATATGTTCCTTTAGGTAGTTGACATCCGAATGCACAATTAGGAAACAGAAAAATATTACCTATTACTTAGCACAGTTGTAATGAAAGATGCTGAAAACTTACTTTTTTAATAAATCAGTTGACTTTTTTTAATCACACCACAATCAATTCGGAAATTTCGAAAATTCTTAAGATATTTAAACTGTATAACAAAATTACAATTATGTTAATTCCTAACACAATTTATCTCGTACTTAACTTAAGATTATACAAACAGGCCTGAACCAATTATAGCTAAAACAGAAACATTCAACCCAGTCGCATAACTCGTAACACATTTGTCAATGTGACATGACTTTTCATGCCAATTCTGAGCAAAGCCCTATTCTATTGACTCCGTACCTGAACGTGTTTATTAATATTTCTATGAAATGTACAGCATAGCCAACGCCTACAAATCGAACCTGAATGACGCCAGCTATTCGAACTTACATTATAAATTTCCAGTTTAATGACCGAACGGAAGTGTTTGCCTAAAGGAATGCTAAAGTGCTTAAATTTTATGTGATTATTAATTTGTTGGACATACGCTGTGCCTTTATTGTAAGAATTTCAATAGAATTCTCATGTGAAAAATTTAGATTTTTTGTCAATGTATCGATTTGTTACTTTGTCAGTAACATGAATTGATAATTCTTTTAGCTCGTGGCAACGATAAGTTATACGAACAGACAGTAATTTTCCTTAAAGAAAAACAAACACGTTCGGTCATTTTATCACTGCTTCAGTCACCGGTGACCGAAAAACTAAACATTTTTTCTTAGTTCCTACTGGCCGAGCATTTTACTGTAAAATCTCTAAAACTTTTTTACACACATAAAAGCATAAACAGCAACAATATCATCATATCATCGTACCTAACCCCCTAATGCCACGTAGGTAGTTGTGAACACCGGGCACACGCGGACGTAAATCAATTAGCCGCGACAGAACGTCAAACCAGCTTTATTGTTCGCGACGTGTTTACAGGACTTTTCAAACGGTCACTAACATTCGAACACCAACGGGTTACGCTACGACTAACGATCCCGATATATACTTTTTACTGTTGTATTGCAATTTTTGTTTGCAGTTGAGGGTTGTTTTTTGTTTTTGGAACACGTCTGGTCGGATGTTATAGTATTGTCGTTTGTTTTTTTTTGGCTAGATTATCAATTCGTCAGCCAGTTAGCAGTTTTCAGTTACAACAGATGTATTTTTTAATTCATGCTAAACAAATTAAAAAAGACGGACATCTATCGAAACAGGTTTTAGTAACAAATTCGTGTTTGATATCTTGACGGAATGTATATCCATAAGAAACCAACAATGACAAATTTGTTACACCAAAAACTTAAATAAAAAAACTTTCTATATTAAAAATATATTTTTTTTAGATTTTATTACCAGTTATTTCTCTATAATTTACTGAATGAATCTATCAACTACTGAGCACAAGCTTACTCCGCTTTCCCACTTTCTGAACATCAGCGTTACTTATTCATAATCCTTTTATCCCGTCTTTAAGCCGAGCCCGTGAGTTACAAACAATGTACACGCAACGCTACGGTATACGGTAGTATTACATGACATTGCGATAATGTCTTAAATGACAAGTAATAAGAAGCTTCTTGAGACGTTTATTGTGTTTAATTCTTGGATTATTCTTAAGAGTAATGTAAAGAAATTTTATTATTCTTCTGTTATCTGTTCTTCTACTTTATTGTCATCCTAATCGTACCCACATACCTATTTTGATGTTATCTCTCTAAATATAACAAATATTTCATCGTAGTGTCAATTAAAGAATAGAAATTACAGAACACTTTTCGGTCCCTCGCAAGAGTCAGATGACACTAGTGCTTAAAAGAAGGGCTCTTGTTTTCCACCCCTAGAGTCGGTTCTGTCTCATCTTGTAGTTACATACTCAAAGATTTGCCCTTAAGTTATTGTGTAGTAGTAATTTGTGGTTGACGCAATGCGTTTCTGTATGTTATGTCATTCATCTCTATTAGTCGACATCTCAGCATTAACTCCTTTTTAGATTATTAAAAGTAATAAAAACACAGTTGAGCTTTAATTATTTATCTCATTCATATATTACAGAAGAGCATAATTTAAAATTAAAAGTTGTTGTCCTACTAAAAGTTAGTTAATCACTGTCAAAACTATTTCGAATGTCTTATGTTAATAACAATATAATAAACACATAAATTCAAGTCCCAGTCAATTATTGTGACAAAGTTTTAAGAACCTCCAAATATAACGTTCAGTTCCAATTATCGTTCATAACTTGTTGTACCCATTGTAACAGGGTCACATATGGTCGCTTAAAAATACTAATTAATTCTCAACATTTTTCGTCCTAACTAACTGCTGTGACATGTTTTTGTCAAATTAATTTTATTCTATTAGATAAAATCACGTTTCAATTATTAATTTATAACATTCGGTGTATATCGTTTGTAAATGTTGTCACAAAAAGTGTATTTTTGGCTCCGCTGCACGAATGAATTATTTATCGAGGCCTGTTCATACATCGGGGGCCTTATCAATCGCTTTATACTCTTGTTTCGTTTACTATTGTGCCCTAAAAATGGTTAACGTGAACGGATTCGATAAAAAAGGTTTTATAAGTTCGCAGTCACAATTTATAGATCAATGTGAACAGTATTTGAAAAGCAAAATGGTCCGGTTTTAAGACAGGTGGGAATATGATACATGCCTTGAAAGGGCTTGTTCTGTAAGTCATTAAATCTTGTTTTATTAGATAGTGTAATACGGAGCGGGCGCTGTTGTCTCGACATCTCGCTAGTTTGTCACTCGTTACTTCCGCTAGACGTCAATTTGCTGGTGTCAATACTTATCTTGTAACATAATCATTATTTTCGTTATAGACGGAACTTGTTTCGGTTGTGTTGTTAAATATTAGATTACCCGTTTTCAGAATAAAGGCTTAATAAGCTGTGCTGATGGGAAAATTATGTTTGAAAATATTTCATTGAGACATAGTCATGACAAGACAACAAGACATTTAATTAAATTATGTTTTTCCTGACATAATTTAGTAAATATTGTTTAGATGTCTAAATAAGCCTTTGTTTTTAAGTTAACTGTCTAGGTAAGGTGTAGCTTTAAAAGTAAGTAAGTATAAACTAAGTACATATTTAAGATTGAATAAAATTGTTACATATTTCGGATAAACTTATTTCATACGTATCATTTACCGGAGTTACAAGTTAAACACTAAGTTACAATTAAAGTGGTAAGTAAACAAGCAAGCCTAATTATTCATAATTGGTTCATATCAAAATAATAAAGATAAACTTTACTACCATAGTAATTAAAATATTTAACCCTGTTGACTGTTTACTGTAATAAAACTAGGTATCTAACAAAGTAAGCTACCTTGGTTTCCTTCAAAATAATGCGTTTACGGAATAAGGAAGACTTGTATACTGTTACTCTAATGCATATATTATTATGATTATTATGAATGACGTCACAAGTTCATAACCTTAGATAAAGAACCTGCAAGTGTCGGGTCAGGTTGCCGCGCCTTTTTAAATGGTTTTACTCTCGGATTGTTTTATTTGATGGTTGCGGAAGATGCAGTTTTATGACTAAAACATAATCGTCTGGCATTGAAAAAAAAAGATTTGCGATTTTTTTTTATTTATTGAGTATAGAAAATTTATTTATTTACGTATAATAAAAAAATGTCATGCAAAATTAGACTATAAGCCCGGAAGAAGTTTGTAGCAAAAGCTTTGTTATACATATTTGTTTTACTAAGAGCATTGTTATTATAAATAAGCAATATGTAAATTGAATTTAGGACTTATAACTTTTATTGAAAACGGTTTTATGTCTTTTGTACATTATTGATTTTAATATTTATGACGAACGGATTTCGGACATATTATATTTAGGGATTTCAATTTTATGGCATTTGATATTATGTGATATTAAGTACGGGTAAGTAATCATTCGGACAAATGATGATTAGGACAAAAACAGTTATGTCACTTTAAATTATGGATAAAAAATTTAGGTGACACGATAGAGAACCTTATACTATACCTTTAAAATAACAGTAATAAGTATAACTTACATACCTAATATTATTTATTAAATTTTTAGCAACACTAATGCGTTATGGAATCTTCGATTTTGACAAATAGACATATTGTGATACAATGTTAATTCTAATATCAATAGTTATATAGTTTATGTGAATATTCACCAACAACACATACAAAGGACTGCGTAGGAAGGCCTAGCGATCCTTGCACCCACCGTCGTTGA
The DNA here is from genome assembly GCA_905475315.1 of Autographa pulchrina. Taxonomy (NCBI): domain Eukaryota; kingdom Metazoa; phylum Arthropoda; class Insecta; order Lepidoptera; family Noctuidae; genus Autographa; species Autographa pulchrina. Next base: position 9,629,602 of record FR997771.1, on the reverse strand, counting down.
CTTTCCGAAGAGCCTCGATAAACACTCGAAGGCTCGTTAGAAGTTCGGGTCAAGAGTTTGATGCTTAGAACAGTACTCCGTAGTACGTTATCCATTGGTAGATCCCTATTCTGAACCCTTGCGTCAGTAAAATGTTTAACCCTTCAATTCAACCCTATTTTTAGATTTTAAGGCTCCAGCCATATACTAGATTCGACAAACCACAGATCCTCGTTAAAGAACCCAAATTCATACCTAGGATGTTTCGCGAGGCTGTGAAATTAGGGTGTTTTTTAATCTAGATAGATTAAAAAACACCCTAATTTCAATAGTGAAGATCGCTGGAAGAAATCACCTACTACCCAATCCTTAAAACGTAGTTTTAATTCAATGTCTAACATTCGCGTAAACCTAAGAAAGCAATATATACCATTATGTTTTATTTAATTTATACTTTTCTGTAAATAGGACAATATAGAATTTACGAAAATGACAAAAAAAATAGGTTATTATTTTCTTAAGGTTTTATTCATCAACTAATACAACATGAAGAATATAAGGTATTCTTAATGTCAATAGTATATAACCAGCTAGAAATATCATTTAGATCATTCTTTCTCTTAAAATGTTACGCTTAAACAAACACCTATTTGCATTTAATAATATTAAAAAGCCCTATCCACTATACCTAATGTTCAAAAACAATATAACATTCCTAGATAAGCAGTGTTCAAGCTAATCCAGGAAAAGTTAGTAAAAGCATAATATACAAGTTCAACACTAACGCTGAGCGTATCGCAAAGCGTCTTAATACAAGTTATCCTAAGCTAATATCTAAACTGAGATGACGGTGAACGCAGGCGGCAAGCGTTAGGTGTAGCACAGACGGGAGACAAAACAAATGTTGTTTTTTGTATTATGGACGTTCAGAGAGTGTTTAAGTCATTCTACAACATTTCCATTAAAAGTGGTCCAAAAGTGACTTGCATAATATATAATACCAGTGAGTTAAGTTATTAAAAAATATATATATTTATGAGGTATCAAATATTGAGCTTAATTAATAACAGGATTTAATTACAAACATGTGACAAATATATCACATACCTGAGATATTTATTAAGCAATTTTGGGCCATATATTATAAATTGTTTGTTACAATACTTAAATCTTGCTGCATGATGCAGATATTAAAAAAATGCTGTAGTTAAGAATTTGCAAAACCATACCACGTTAAAATCTCCTCAAAACGTAACATAACATAACATAACATACCATCACGCCTGTATCCCCGAAGGGTTAGGCAGAGGTGTACCTACCAATGTACACCCACATTTCGCCGGTATGTTTAGGTCCCATGTAATAGGGGGCGAGCCTATTGCCACTAACCGGGCACAAATCCAAACTCCGACCTGCTACTGAGAATTTCATAGAAAAACCCAATAACACCTTGGTCGACTTGGGAATCGAACCCAAGACCTCTAGCGTAGCAGTCGCGCTTAGCACCACTAGGCCAACGAGGCAGTTTCCTCAAAACGTACCCTCGATTAAATAATAAAGTTTATGTGTAGCTTGCAACAAACTCTGTCCCGTCTATGCAAATCCCTTAGGTGTAGATAGCATGGTAACTGCGATTGTTCTCAACAAACTGTTATCAAGTTAGTTTCCGACTAACACAGTAGTCTCATAATTGAACCGGTGCAGTTATCGTTAAGAAATAAATGGCGTCTCTATCAGTTATTTGATCGGATACCTAATAATGTTATTATTGGAAAGTTTAATATTAGCATATAGGTTTTGTGTTTTAATGTAATGAGACGATGCAACAATGCAGTTTCTTATTTCAAAGCTTTTTTGTTTAAAACAAGTTTTCTTACTGTACTATGGTATGATCAATATCCAGGCCGAAACGAATGTTTATTACGATGATAATATAAACTTTGGTTTGTACCACAGAATGATATCATAAAAATGACACCAAACACTTATATACTTAAACCTAAACTATCTACACTTATGCATTATTCCTTGCTTGCGTACGCCACTCGACGACCTCCTGGTCAAGTGGCGTACGCACCTGTGTCATGGTGTCGCTAGCTCTGAGGTCCCGGGTTCGATCCCCGGACGGGTCAATGTAGATAATCACATTTCTACATTGTCTCGGGTCTGGGTGTTTGTGGTACCTTCGTTGTATCTGAATTCCATAACACAAGTGCTTTAGCAACTTACTTTGGGTTCAGAAGTATGTGATGTTGTCCGCATTTATTTATTATTATTTTCTATTCTGTTTGAAGAAAGAAAATTCGCTCTGTATAAAACTCATTCATTTTGACATTTGTATCTATACTCTTAACTCTTTTTTACGCATCTACAACCAACTCTCCAACACCTTCGCATAATTAATTTCACAAAAACAGCTACTATTCAGTAAATCACAATGGCTAAAAACAAGTAACTAACTAGTAACTTAGTTGAGCCAGTCCATTCAGCGCGTCATCGCAGCTGGCAGTCACTAACCACTAGTTCAGCTGTTTTAAGCTTTATAAAACCCGATGTATTTCCAACCTAATTAACCACAGACTGAATAGGTTATTACTACTTTCATTTTGTATTAGAGAATATGTTTTTATTTCCTTTCATTGTGGAAAAAAGTAAATTGAAATTTATCATGTTTTATTTGGTTAATTGTGTCTGCGTCAATACTAGAATTATTTATTCTTTGACCGATGAAAAAAAGGATTACATGCTCACGTCGACATATGTTTTTTTTAATGTTCAAGTTCGTTTATCATTCTACTGGGTAGTCCAAATTCAAAGTTCTTTTTTCCGGTACGTCCTATCCAATTTCCCACAAAAACGTTGTTTCACTTTGCTTGCAAAGGGGAACGTGCGACTAAATGGTACCGCCATCAAAGCTGTGCAGTCAAATCCATTAATGCATTCTGTGCTTGACGCGATTGTGCGTCAGCGTTGACGCACGCACGGATCAACGCAGCAAATGTGTCAAAGAACAGTGTGCAAGTAGTGACGCGGGCTAGCGCTTGTTTATCGTCCGTGAACGTGTGTGAGGTTCAGAAAATAATGATGTAGTTTTTGCATCGTAGTATTTAGACGATATAATATGTTTTAGTTTATTTGTGTATGTGCTGTTTGTTTATATCTTAGTAAATGTTTTCTTTTTGTTTTCTATGCTTGCCTTTTTCCGATATAAACCTTGTATAAAATAATTCTATAGACTTATTTGAGCATACTACATATTATATAAAATAATTCGATCATTTGTCTCGTAATGGCTATAAAATGGCTAAAGGCTGATAAAGAACTCAATACACCTACTACAAAATACAATATCACAACAAGCGAACAAAATAGACTAATGAACTCGCTAAAAGGCACAGTAATAAAGTTATAAATAAATACAGACATTTAGTTACAATCTCGTTCGAGTTCAGTTAACTAGTTATTGTTTCGACTGCACGACATCTATTTCAACAACACACGTCTATAAAGGTCTTTGTTTCACAAAATCGACATAGAACCTCACGTGAAATTAAAAGTATTCAACCGTATGTCGCTCAAAACCAACAAAAACTGTTCAAAACTGTACAACAGGCAATCGAATCTCACGCTAAACACTTGCATCAACAAACACAAACATTAATACTCAGAACTGTAGCGAACGATGAATAGCCTTTGCCGTAAATAAAACTGTAGCAAACCAAGTGTGAAATGAATCCACAAACAGTTAGCCCAGCCTTCTTTTTTGAACACGAAAATTGTTTGCCTGAAAGCAAAGCCTCGTAGCGTTTCATTCAAAAGATTGCTGGTTTTCCACAACATTATACAATTTGGAGTACAAATTACTGGAGTTGCGTCGGTGATTCTAAATGTTTGCCTTCTAATCTAATTGCAATAAGAGAGTGTTTACACAGACGACTTTGTTAAGACTGTTTTTGTTTTAACACTGTTTGTGGTACCTTCTTTGTCTCTTATTCCATAAGGGCCTATGCACACCACGTTTTTTAAAAGCGCCGTCGACGCGCGTTTGTAGCGATACAGACGCGATGCAAACGCGCGTGTGTAGCGATACAGACGCGCGTGTGTAGCGATACAGACGAGATGCAATATATAATTTATAATTAATAATATCATTTCAGTTATGAAGTTTTCTGTGTCGAAAGGCTCCATTTTTTTGTTCCAAAGACGTGCGGTGCACCAAATCGCTCGATTGCTACTAGCGTAGATTCACATTTTCCTTTCCCTCGTTGCGGCGTCCAAAACCCCGTCCGTAGGGAAGGCGCGCGCGCTAGCGCTCGTATCGGTGTCGCGCGTTTGAATCGATACAGACGCGCCGGTGCCGCGCGTTTGTATCGATACAAACGACAACAAACTGCTCTGCAGGATAAAAACGCGCCGGCGACGCGCGTTCCCAAAACGCGCGTCGACGGCGCGTTTTAAAAACGTGGTGTGCATAGGCCCTAACACAAGTGCTTGATTGGTGTAGGTTCTCTTTCATTATTTTAGTCTAACAGCCAGTAAATGGCCAGATTAATGACAAGTGTACACCTACTTGTTACTGTTGTTAATGTAGGATTGCCACTGACTGTTCATTGTAGGCTTATCTGAATACAAAAACTAGGCACAATAACAAGTACACTGGAACGTTCATGAACCTGCCATCCACTGACTTTAAAATAGCGGAATCGGGCCCCTGTAATGTTAGTGTTAAGTGTATGAGAAATAACCAAATCAAATCCAAAAATAATCAATCCATTAACCTCGAAAACCAATCTACAGCGTGTATTCAATTGCCCAGAGCTAACCTACAGATGCAAAACACTTAAGTTAAAATCCTGCAGCCTCGCGGGACGGCAGTCGGCAAGTTTGATTGCTCTGTTTGCACAACAAGGGTGTGGTGGTAACCTCATACAAAGGGCAATGCGGGCGAGCAAGAGAGATCCTCTTACTTCGCAACAGCTGATAGTTTTGCGAAATGAATTGGATTCTTTTGAATTTTGTCGACGGAAATTATGATACAATTTTTTGATAGTGTATTCTGTACTCGTGTTTGGCTGCATAATTAATTAGATAATTAAGTTGTTGTTTGTTGTCATTATGTGCATTTCTTTCATTAATTTATTTAGGTTTACCAAGAGCATAACATTCACTGAATTAGAGCGACATTTCTCATCTAAATACCTAACATAGGTACCTACACAAAGAATTTACAATATTTGTGTTTTTTTAATCCTAGATAATCCTTAGCAATCCGAAAGCAATTCGAAAATCCGAAAAAAAAGTGATTATACTTTAAATTTTTTATCGTCTTCATTAATTATATGGTTTACAACGATGAAAGAACTTAGCTTGATATCTTGACCGTTACAGTAGTTTACTATTTATTCGAACCCACTTAAAAACAAACTAGACGTGACTCCGGTCAGCTTTACGTGGCCACAGTTAACATTGTACTTACTGAGTACCCTTTCAACTAATGGACGAAACAAACACAAGTTTTCGACGAACATTACCTTTGTGAAAAACATGAGCTTCATTAAATTAATACACGAACAGCTACCACTGTCTCATAATTAATTAGAGTATTAATTACTCTATTGTTTACCTTAATGGATGAAGTGTAATGTAAGATGTACCAATAAAATCAATTTGCATTAGTACGATTCAGTGGTTTGGTGTATTAATCGGTGTTTCGTTCCTACTTGTCATAGAAAAGCGATTTTGTTTATAATAAATGTTGGAACAACTGACACACCCATCTAAGTACACTAATGAATTACGGAAACAAGAACACAAAAACATGCTATTTAAAATTCATATACATTGTAGATAAATTATACCCAGACACAGTACAAGTTATTATGGTCATCACGCAAAGATTTTTCCTGTGTAGGAACCGAACCCGCAACCCCCGGTTTAGCAGTCAAAGTCACTAACCACTAGACCAACAGGCCAGTGTTTGTCAAATGTAATTGCGTTACCGCTATGATTTTACATTCTTACTCCTAGTTTCCGGTTCCCGTATGTCCGGAACATAAGTGGTTTCCAACGAACAAAGGCATACCGAGCAATATCGTTAAAACGTCCCGTGTGGTTGCAGCTTGTACCGAGATGCAGTCCCTTTGTTAGTTTGCATTGGAAATTATTACTGCAGGTTAATGTTTGTTCGATGATATTGGGGCAGAAATAGCATCTGATCAGACTTGATCAGGGGACAAATGGAGTTTTGTAACTTCGTCTGTAATAAAAATAGTGAACGAAAATATCGAAGGTATCAAAAATTTTGACCATGAAGTCCAGCTAAGCTATTTTAAAAAAAAATTGTTTCCAATTAGACTATCAATAGTCAGATCACATAATCTAACAACGGATTTAAATAAATCTAATCTAACATAACTTTATATGACCTACTTTGATATGTATCACAAAAGGAAGTAACATAATAAACATAACATAACATACCATCACGCCTGTATCCCCGAAGGGTTAGGCAGAGGTGTACTAATGTACACCCACAGTTCGCCGGTATGTTTAAGTCCCATGTAATAGGGGGCGAGCAAATAATAAAATAAAAACAAAATAATCTAAAACTATTTTTTCTGATAAAACCAAGTCTAACTCATGTGACCTCGGAAACAAGCTAACTTTTCTAACACTTAAAATGGAAATTAGTCACGAACTACGAAATAGAAACCTACATGGACGTATAATAATATAATAATAATAATCCGGGACAACTCACACACGGTTATCTGATCCCAAGCTAAGCAGAGCTTGTGTTATGGTAACCAGACAACTGATAAACATACTAATATATTTCTAAATACATACATATTATAGATAAATTACACCCAGACACAGAACAAATGATCGTGCTCATCACACAAACATTTGTCCTGGGTGGGAATCGAACCCATGACTCCGCTATAGAAGTCAGGGTCACTAACCACTAGACCAACAGGCCCGTCAAATATACCTATAATGTGTACCTATTATACTATAATAATATACCTATTATATCAATAACATTATGTAGAGTTTACATCTGCCTATCAACTGCCTGCCACAAGATAAGACGAGACAATGTAAACAATCTTCACAGATACATTTACAAATTAATAATCTCTAAGCACGTATAGTACTGTTTGACTATTAACACTGTCGAATCTCATGTAGGTACATAATTATGTCGCTCCTATGTATTCATGACCGCCTGATCGCACGCAGCGTTGATAAGATGCGTTAATTAAACGAGCAAATATTAATAGCAATAGGTGATTGAGACTGTTTGTCTAATCAGGTAGGTAGGTCAATAATTGAAGTGGATGATGAACAATAGAATGCAAAGTCATTAGTATAAAGAACTTAAGTCTATTATAGGGTACATTAGTTTAATAATAATGTAGGTACCATTTCACACCATTACTCGTTTGATAAATCAAGATTTTCAATTTATCAAACGAGTACTTTTAACATTTAAGTAAGGGATCAGGGGCTCGATGCCACTATTTTAAGTCAGTGAGTGGCAGGTTAATGATCGTTCCAGTGTACTTGTTATTGTGCCTAATTTTTGTTTTCAAATAATTTTAGTTTAATGACAAATATACACCTGTTGTCATTGTAGGATTGCCAGTGACTGCTGTTATCTGAATACGAAAAATTAGGCACAATAACAAGTACACTGGAACGTTCATTAACGTGCCACTCACTGACTTAAAATAGCGGCATAGGAACCCAGGGAATCCAACATTCAATGTGACTCTATTACTATTACATACTATGTAAGACTTATATTTTAATTTAGTTGACAAACAAGTCTTAGATCTGCTCACGATATTTAAAACAAAAACACGCAAGAATTGAAAGAAAATGTACCTAAACAATGCAAATAATAAATTAGATTTTGATATACACAGTATCAAAGCAAACAAATAGGTGATTTGTTAACATTTAGCTCATAAATGCAGCAACACCTTTCGCTAAACAGAAGCGCCGTTGTAAAACATGTTCAACACCGTAATAATTTAATTCTAGACAAGTTTACAATGCCAGTCACACGCAAACCTTTAAGACAAGTCTAGAAGTACTAGTACTTATATAGAATACTCATAAATCTATTTTAGAATGATTGAAAAGGGTTATAAATGATTTCTTAACTGCATTAGTACTTTACAAGATGTTCTATTCAGATCCCAATATATAATTCCGTTTATTGATTTATAATTGATGATCTATCGAAACTTCAATATTAATGCCGAGTTTGACACACCTTGTATTTAAATGTGTTCATCCTTCGGCTATTTGCTTTGTGTTAAATGAGTATATGAATGTATTGAATATGTGGGAAGATGGATTTGCAACACTATTTCCTTTGGACTCATATTTATCATAGTAAGACGAAAGACTGCCAATGATCGACGTATGACTGTCGAGAGCATACTCAGCTACGGAGGTACCTATCTTACAGAGGGGTTTCGGTATGTTTACAAATGGTCACCCATCCATGGACCAACCGCTACGAGAGCGGCTTAAACCTTATCGGTCAGGTTTAAAGATTTACTCTTAGCCACGAGCCCTACTATACTTCTATAAATAAATAGGTACTAGTATTCTTGTTGAGTGAACTAAATAGCTCGAGTCATACATTCCCACAATCCTCTAACTTTGTAGTTAGTCTTGGGATTTGCTATCGTTTTACTGCAGTATCGAACGGCAATCAAATAAAAAGTCTGTCGATAAAAGTCCAGAAAGTTAAAGGCGGCTAAGTTAAACCTAATAAAGTTAAGAATAGTTCGCTTCTTACGTATTTCACACTCAATGTAGCTTGAATCAGTGTTGCACATTTTAAGGCTTATAGAAGCTGAGATAGAACAAAACTGTATTTCTGTTTAACAATAAATTATACATACATAAATTAAATACCCAATTACGCGTAAGATAGCACATTAAATCCATGATTAAAAAAAAACTCTACTATATACTTATAATGTGTCAAAAACTAACTATGTATACAAAGCTGTTTACTTTATAAATCAATTCATTACATTTTAAAAAAAGTCACCTCTATAAAAATATTCTGTCTGCCGAGTGAGATTCATTATAACTATTTAATTATAACATTAAAAAAATAAGAAACACTTATTACTCTTTCACATATTCCAGTACAGTTGTACTTATTTAGTAAAAAACATTTTTTTACTAGAAGAAAAAGTTTGTTCAGCATTTATTTCAATGTACTTGTCCCGTCACATTCGTCATCTTGGTAGCCCTATCCGTCGTAGTTTATCGTCACACACATTGTTGGCGGTTTGTAGCCGCTGTAGGGCTGCTCACGTCGTCATTACCGGCTTTATGGCACCAAATAAAGTACCCGCGCTGAAATTATGAGGCGGTGACATTGTCACACGTGCTTTCAAAAGTTTTTGTAACAAGTTATTTGAAGTTATTAGTTTGGTAACGTTTGTCGCTTGTTTTGTTAGTCGTTACTTTGTTTTGACTTTCGATTGAATGACTCTTTAGATTGTTGTATATGTAGAAAAAATACAACTATTTCTAAGTTACTCTTTTCAATGAGATTTTTAAATAGCATGTTGAATGTTTTATTAACATCGTGCACGTGGACATAGATTAATCATTACAATACAATAGTTATTGTTTATTAACGGACCCCACCTTGAAATATTTTGAACTAGCTACTTCAAATGTTGCCATTTAAACAACTACCTACCATTATTTAGGTCAAGCCTAAGACAGTCTAAAATGAACTACACCAAAATGTTAATCAACATGCACTTATCAAGTTATCACAAACTAGACCTGTTCTAACCGCTATCTAATTCGCCTGGCCTACTGATATTATTATACTCACAATATTATTTTTTTCATTCTTTAATGAACCCAGTTATCTAATGCAACCTATAATTGGCAGTGCTTGAATCAAAATGTCAGTAATAATCTTAATACTGACTGATCATTGGGTAGCTGTACTAATGTAACAATATTTCGCAATAAAACGTTTAGAACAAAAATCTAGTTCGGAAGAAAGATATCATTTATTCAAACAAAGGCACGACCTCGCCTAACTTGAACAGAGCACTTCTTTTGTAAAATCAAATACCGATAATACCCGTAGATAATCGGCGCAGCATTAATCAAATATCAACTCCACGAAAACCGATTAATTGGTTCAATTGTCTGGATCAGTTTGACATTGCACGAACAATCTGTAGACAAAGTTTATATGCAAAAGTCGATGTTGAACTCCCCCCGCGATTGGATTGTCTGCGGGGTAAAGTTTGATAGCTTTGAGAAATGTAGTTAGATATAGGAGTTCGTATGAATTATTGCTTCCACACTATGAGCCATTCTAGACACGTAATGGATTCAAACAAACCAACTTGGGTGTTCGCGTTAATTTCGTTGCAAACGTAACAGGGTTTCGTATGCATAGTGCGCTGCGAGTTTGAGTTGTAGCCGTCACATTTATTGATATTGGCGTTTGTTCTAGATAGCTGTCAGTGGAAACCGCAACCCAATTTAGTGTCAAAAAGAGGCATTGCTAAATATAGACAGTTTCTGGTGCGCGGGTCTAATAGACAGTGATTTACTCGAGTACGTGCAAGCGGTGCTTGAAAACTGTAATTGTCCGCGCGTCACGAGCGACGCCGCATTCCCGCCGAGTGCCGTGGGATAAAGTTCAAAGGGCACATTTGCTATCGGGCCTTTGTATCTTAGGATGCGGTTTGAGTTGCAGGCGCAAATAATGTCGGAGGTTACGTTATTTTAATAATTTAGCCATAAATGCAAATTGCGGCGATTACTCATCGTAATATTATGCCACGGGCTCACGTCTGTTACCGGTAAAGCCTTACTTAAAGACAATGTCCTTACATTTTCTTTTGATTGTCAAGATATCAGAGGTTAAGTGACTAGCGCTTGATACATTTGACGATAAAAATGACGTTGATTCATTAAGACAAATATATTATCGAGATAAGCTTTATTGTTTGTAGGTATGCATATTTCAACAAAAACTGCACAACATTATATTTTCTATTATTCACATTCAATTGTACACCAAAATTCGTGGTAAACATTAAGCAATTTGTAACGCAACCTACTCCTAAACACATAATAGTGCCGCACTAGCGACAGGCTGACAGGTCGGTTGCCAGCTAGTGAGGTAACCTATTTCATCGTGCTCTATCACACTTCGACCAAATAACTACAATTATATAAAACGTGAACAACCAAAAGAGGGCTTACCGAATAAATAATCGATGGTAAACTCAGTAATATATAATTTAGTAAAGTCACTAAATTCAATGTAGGACCTTAGCATTCAAAGTTCAATTGACATTTTGATCAAACAATTGAGATTAAGATGTAATCGTAAATTTTTGTTAAAGTATGGCGTTTAGCCTGACCTCTATACGTGACATCTAATGCACTTGACATGCGACCTGCTGCGTTTTAAAATTATAACATATTTTTCGTAAGTTGGCATGCTATTATTTGAAAGTACATATTTTCGTGTTATGATAATAAAGGAGTTAAATGTCACATATATATCAAACAGTAGATAAAAAAAATACTAGTACCTACTTTATTAGTTTTAACAAAATTTACGAGAGGATTTTAACTGGTTGAGTATTTTTTCAGTTATCTCTAAGAAAACAAGAACTAAGATAAATAACAAGAAGTTAAAACTGTGATCAGCAATATTTCAAATAAGTAGTTAAATAATGTAACTTGGACTCGAGGAGACTATTGACTTTCTTTTCTGTTTGCCGAGAGCTAATCCGGCGCCAGTTTGAAGATTAAAGATGATTAGCAATTAATATTTTGTTCAGTATACCAACTTTAATGAAAATTAAATGTATTAGCCTTTAGCTTACCTATAGCGTTTTAACGAATACACTTACTCTTTTCTGTGTGTTTATGTGCTGATAAAAAAAAAATATAAAATTTTTAACCATATTTAAAATTAAGAGGTGCTCGATTCGATTGCATGTTTTTTTTTAAGTTTGTGACGCAATATGTCAAGTAATTGTAATCGATTTAAAAAAATATTTTTGTCTTCGTTGGGTAACCTTAGAGACCCTAAATAAATTTCAATTAAGTCGTCTCTTTTTTTTAATTTACATGAAATCAATTTTTAACTTATGTGTTTTTATTTATTCTAGTTGCAAGCTGCTATTCCTTAAAGTACCTAAATGATAAATAAAAATGCTACACTTTTATATTTTATTAGGATAGAAAATAAATACATTAAATATTAAAATTTACCTTTTTAATTTTTTCTGTTAATAATTTTCTTACGTAAATTTAACAGATATCTAGTCTTTCATAACTTGCCCCACACTTGGTACCGGTCTAACAAAAGAGCGGCGCAAGTACCTCACGGCCGATACTTCGCAAGTTCCTGATAACCTGCAGAATACTCGGATAATTCCAACTTGCCGACTCACTCCTACATCTCCTACATAAGCATTTTACTACACTACTAGTTCTGCGAAGCAGTAGGATTTTATGTCGATTGGAGTATATAAAGTGCATTGTTAGAATCTAGGTTAAAAGTTTTATGATAGTACTTTTTAGTCGGGATTATTAAAATATCGATTACAGATGTAAAATTTCACATATCCAAACTAATATTATAAATGCGAAAGTAACTCTGTCTGTCTGTCTGTCTTTCTGTCTGTCTGTCTGTCTGTCTTTGCTTTACGCCTAAACTACTGAACCGATTTGTGTGAAATTTGGTACAGACATAGTTTGGAACTTGAGAAAGGACATAGGATAGTTTTCATTACAAAAAATAAAATAAAAAATAAAATTTATTCCGGACATACAGCGCCATCTATTGGTCAAGCGTCGGCATCAATTCAGTACTGAAAATTCATCGGAAAAATGTAAATAAATAGTAAAAAGGTATGAAAATATAAATGGCAAATCAAAATAATATTTTGAAAATAAGGGAAAAATAACATTTTCGCCTTTTTCGATCGGCAATAACGGCTTTAATGCCCTAAGTGAGTATACATAATATCTTCAATTCAAACGCAGAGCTCATTATGTTGAATTTTGAAGAGTTCCCTAGAATATCTTCCACATTTCATTTTTGAAGAGATCCCGCGAGATCGGGAACTATGTGGGTAAAACCAAAAATCTGCCGGAAGTCACTATTCCACGCGAACGAAGTCGCGGGCAAAAGCTAGTCTGTTTATAAGTACCAATGTAGTTCATCTAAACGTCAAACGATACTGTAACTTCAGTACTAACGCATAGGCATGTAGAAGTTCCACTGCTTCGAGCGGACGAAATTACAAAAATCAAGCGGACTTAAATAAAAAAGCATCTCGCGCACGCTGAGTGTATTTATCACAAACTGATCGAGAAGTTCATGTAAATAAAGCAGTTTATAAAACATAATTCTTGCTGCATTTAATTTTTAAACAAAATACACACCCAGAACAGTAAAAAAATCAACAACCTTATTAACTTAACAAGTAAATCAGTCACGTAGTAATTCATTTTTCTTATCTAAATAAGAATCTTCGATCGACGCGTAAATCGTAGCATATGCACCTTGTACCGGGGCGTATTTGTCATAATCAATCATCGTGAGGTCACCATAAAGGCTCAGGTGTTCCTGTTCCTAATCTCTAAACCTATTCCGGTAGATTTACGAGATAGTATTGACTGTTGGATGGATTGTCGGTACTGAATAACAGTTACTGGAAATATTGTGTCATTTATTTTCTACAACTTAAATAAATTAAAGCTTTTTTTATTGAAAGTAGATTAAATCTAAAAAAAATGTATGATACGGTAAGTGTACATAACTTATTTAATAAATAAAATCTTCTAAGTGTGTTGATCAATGGCAACCCATAGGTATGTATAATTAGGATACGTAAAATGTTGTCAGTTAAAAAATAAGTTGTCGTTGATTCAACTGTCTATACAGTTTTGAAATCAAAACCTGAATGGAAAATAAACCTTCAGTATAACCACAAAACATTGTTTTTCCTTATGGCAAAAACATACCCCATGTAGTATGCTACATCTACATAAATACTGCTCTAACGAAGTAATGTGTTTAATTGCAGAAGCATTAAAGGTACAAGCACCGTTTAACCCATATGAAGAAATAACGTAATCGGTGCAATTATTAAGACGTTGCATAACGAGTGAATGTGGCCGACCCATCAGTTAATTAATGGCGGACATATCAAGCCCTACGTAAACTGAATCACTGCCGAATATGGGCATATTATGACTTTTACTGGAGTGATGTAATATAGATGGGCATGTAAATGTATCATAGAATAAAGGAAAACAACAAACAATCATCAAAACCTCTGTTAGAGAAGATGAAAAATAATACATTTGTAATACAAATTCGGATGTACTTACAGTTGACTTATTGTTGAAAGGTTCTCAATTAGGCAAGGGATTTATGCACAAGAATATACATAAACATTAACTGATTAAAACGTTTATTTAATTCTCTTAATAATGTAGATAAAAAATAAAAACATTAACGAAGATTTACTTACTGACATCAATTTATTATTGAAACTAAAATAAAGTGACAAAGCTAAATAAGCATTCATTTATTTCGAGGAATGCAAAATGTACAATATGGCGAAAATAGCTTTACGATCCTTTGTATGGACATTCTTTTCAATTCAATAATACGTGCTTTTTACATTAAATTTACTCATAATAAACTGTGTATCTGGCTTTTTACAATAAAACGCAGAATTTCACCATCCATTGTATTATTAAAAAAAAAAAACAATGACTGTTCCCATACATTGCGACATAAGTTCCATTGATTTTTCTTCGCACAAAAATTATTATTAGACAGTTTTTATTGACTTCATAATTGATAGCTAAGCTTTACCATTCAATTGTTTCTTGTACATATTGGTCTGGTATTTGACTTCTATATATTTATTAGGTATGTTTCAGATTTGGAATATTATTATATTTACATATTATATATAATAAAATAATAATATTCCGGGACAACTCATACACGGTTATCTTATCCCAAGCTAAGCAGAGCTCGTGTTATGGTTACCAGAAAATTGATAAACATACTTATACATTTTCAAATACATACATAAATTATAGATAAATTACACCCAGACACAGAGCAAATGATCGTGCTCATCACACAAAGATTTGTCCTGGGTGGGAATCGAACCCACGACCTCCGGTATAGCAGTCAGGGTCACTAACCACTAGACCAACAGGCCCGTCAAATACATATATCTATACTTATATATATAATATCTATACTTATATCTATACTTATTAATTTTATAAAGCTGAAGAGTTTGTTTGTTTGTTTGTTTGTTTGTTTGGTTGAACGCGCTAATCTCAGGAACTACTGCTTAGAATTGAAAAAATCTTTTTGTGTTAGATAGTCCATTTATCGAGGAAGGCTTTAGGATATATAACATTACGCTGCGACCAATAGGAGCCAAGCAGCAGTGAAAAATGTCACAAAAACGGGGAAAAATATTCATACTTGAAAGCTTCCGTTGCGTGCGCTGCGTAAACGGTTCGAGCTACCCAAAATATATGTATGAAAGAATTGTTCCTCTTTAAATGATCTAAAAAAATGTCTGCGACAGTATATGTCTATCTTTTAAGATTGACTCACTATAACCTTTTTTAAGGTAATCATTTGGTCGAAATTAATGCATTATTGCCAATTAGTTGATAAGCGCTACTTTGTAGCCTGAGTCAAATAAAGAATTTTGAATTTGAATTTAAATTATTTGCTACAGAGTTTTATCAACATAATATTAACTAAAATTATCATTTACGCAGAAATACTTTTTCTTTTAACTTCTTAATCGCGGTCATAATAACAGAAATTGACGCGGACGAAGTCGCGGGGATCAGCTAGTTCTTCATATTATTGTATCATTAATCCAAATAACTCCGATTAAACTGTGACTGATTTAACCTACCTCTGACCTTTTAATTACAATTTAATCTGTCAGAAACGCAAATTATGTGTTATCTCAATGACTAGGCGACTAGGTATCTGAACTTCGTAAAAGCGTTTTATATAGTTAATTAACCAGATGCATGCACACCATAATGTTTAATACAGATGTTATATTTATTGATAATATTTAGTACAATATGGACCCTGTCGGGCACGGCAACGTAGAAAGAAGAGAGGAAGCCATTTTAAATAAATTTTGTTAATATAATATGATTTGAGAGGTAGATATAGTTAGGAATTTAGTTTTAAAGTAATAATTGTCAAATATAAGATTTATTATCTGATGGGTATTAAAGTACCTAATTCTGCTGAATCGAGGAGAGAAAATAAAAAAGTAAAATAAAAGGACTACTTGGTAGTAATTCTCCAAACTCAAATATTAGATACACCCCACCATATCGTATTTGCTATTTTTGTAAAGTAGAGCATCTTTTTCTATAAAAATAAAAGACACCATGTATCACACCCAATATAACCACTTTAAAAGTATGAAGATCACAGGTGCAGCGTGAAGAGTTTCTCGACGCGATTCCAAACTCAATTTGTGCAGACTTCAGTTTCAATTGTTAGAAAACGCAATCAATTTTAATATGCGCCCTCGCCGAGTGCGGTGTTCGTCATACATACGGGCGTATAGTATGGTGAGTAATATGCTCTAATCGATTTTATTGTGGCATCTTTCTGCAGAGAGGTACTTTGTTAGAAACGTTTTTGTTTTATGTTTAAATATTGTTCAGAGTTGTTTTCGGAGTTTTATTTGTAGAAAGTCTAAATCTTAATTTAAAGTAACTATAATTAAGAAAATGATTTTGCTTTTACTGAATGCATAATTATGGTTCCATACATATCTAATAGTAAAGTATTATCAAATAAATATAAATAAATATAAAATAAATATAAATTTAACCACAACACGGATATAGGACACATACGATATAATTAATTCTTAGAAAATACAATCATATTTATTTACAAGAACCAACGTTAATCACAATAAATAAAAAAGATTAAGAATGAATCATATAAATTCGTCATATAAAATTGCAATTAAAGAAAAAACTTTTCATTTATTTAAGCGTCGAAGTATTTTTCACATACATAAATTAATGTAGAGCACCTTCCCTACATACTTTACTTTTCTTGTATACTTTTTTACGATGCGTTTACCACTAAAATATTGTTGGCCGCCAATAAAGCAGCCGTGTCTCACAGTTACAAATTGCTGATATTGGTAGGTAAAGACGAGGTAAAGTTTTAATACGGGAAAATGGTCTTACGTAAAGCCGAACATTATTCCGATTGTTATGCCCGTTCGCAGCAATGCATACGGATGTTTATGGAGCCAATACTGCCAGAGAATTGTACCGTAAACTAAAATTTACTAGACTAGACTTCCCTCTTTTTTATCGGCGGTCCATTTTATGCATGCCCATAAAAAACCAATTTAAACCATCGTTTTCATAGATCTTCTTTTGAATATTTATATACGTTTTTTTAAACGAAAATTTTTAGGTTTAACTTCTATCTTTGTTACGTTTTTGTTACGAGTGTTTTAAGACAAATTGACGTTTATTACTTAGCCTAGACATGTAAGTACTTTTTATTGCTTTTCCTCTACTGTTATATACTCCTTATTAGTCCCTTTTTGATCACTCAATTTAAAGGAAAACAAGAGATTTACACTATTTTGTCTTCAAAGTCACATTTATAGCTGGTTTCATTCTAGCTTAGTAAAAATGTTAGTAGCACTTTAAATAGCTGCACGTAAATAGGAGATGAGTCTAGTATTGGAAAAATACCAACAGGGCGCTAAAAAAGACATTCTACCCACTATAACTAAATTTTATATTGACCATGGATATATAAGCAATAGACTAAACGTAGATGGTGTTGCAATTGTGTTACTTAAATCCACCACGAAAAAATTTGTTATGTAATACCATTTTTTTTTGCAATATAGAACGTACAAGTTAGAATAAATGGATCAAAATAATAATTCTTATTATAATTATAATTAAGTATAAAGTTACTCATTAGTAAAATACTGAAAAATTAATTTCACATGTTTTCATACCCAAAAAATATCTTTTTCATTTATTCAGCCCAAAATTCTAGTCCATTTCATATCTAGTGGACGCGACTAAACATAATATTTTTATATTATATTTTTAGTACTTCATTATAATATGAGAGACCGCAAAAAGTAATATGAAGCCTTATTAACGTGGCCTAATATAAACTCTTCATTACATTTTGAGGCTTTACGAGAGAGAAGTTTTAACACAATAGATTTACTGACAAGAAAATGAATGTTATGTAGTACCTTTTATTTAATATTATATTCAATGCCATCGCGATCTCAAAGAAGATTTTTATCCCGGAAAAGTATAAACAATAAAAAACAAACTTAATTTTGCGGTTAAAAACTCATTGATAAGTTTCGTCATCCACGCGAACGAAGTCGCAGGCACAGCTAGTTATAAATGAGCCTATTCATTCAACTTCTGTCACAATCAACATCGAAAAAGGGACTTTTTGATGGAGGATGATTTTCAATAAAACATTTCAATATCCCCACTAAAATATAAACAATTTTACCCTTATTAATTTATCCTTGTAAATTTCAAAATTCTATCTAAAAATAATATTCCTTTCAATAATGATGCTAATTGGATTTCAACTTATAAAATAACATAATAGCTAGTTAAGATACATTTCATGCGCTAATTGATTGCCTTGTTAATAATACAATTAATTACTCTGATGTTTCTAATAAGGGCCGACTATACAATGTTATGTTAACAAGATTTGTGTAGGTAGGTATATGTTATTTGTGTATTAGGGTTTATGTTAAATAACAATGGAAAGTCAGCGTAAAGGATGTAAAGCTATTGTTTACTTTTAATTGAAATTATGTATTAATTGCAAAGGTTTAGCTAATTCTAATTCTATTCTATATTAAACCAATTTTTAACTAATGAAAAAAGCCTTCTATAAGACGTCATTTTTTTACACGACTGCCCAAAAAGGAGTGTTATGTTTTCAGGGTTCATGTATGTATGTAGGTATGTATGTATGTATGTATGTTTGTGAGTTTCTTTATTCCACCATAACTTCTAAAAGGCTTGACCGATTTCAATGTTTGTGGTATCATTAGAAGCTTTGAGTTATCCCGAGTGACATAGGCTATGTGGACATTAAAAAATGGTCAAGTGTGAGTCGAAATCGCCTGCAAAGGGTTCCGAACGAAATTTTTTTGTGTTGTGTCATGCTTTTTTGTTGTTCACCAAAAGGTATTAAATAAAAAAAATATAATTAAAAATTAAAAAACACGCCTGTCATGTAAAAAAAATTAAAAACAAGTCAAATATTTGCAGTCGGGGACCTGTAATGAATTGTTCCAAGTAACCGACCCCGACTGCAAATATTTGACTTGTTTTTAATTTTTTTTACATGGCAGGCGTGTTTTTTAATTTTAAATTATATTTTTTTTATTTCTTAATACACATATTTCTAGATAAAACTCTACAGTCAGGAGTGTGTGTTATCATGGAGTTACTATATTCAAGGTTTTTTTACAATTATTAAGGTAGAAAGAATGAATAATCAGGTGATTCGTAGACCTCTAAATACCTTCTACCTCTAGACATGCGATTATCTACACTTTCTGGGACAACCTGTGTTAGAGGTTAATGATTCTATGATGATTTAATATACTAAATC
Source organism: Autographa pulchrina (assembly GCA_905475315.1). Lineage (NCBI taxonomy): Eukaryota > Metazoa > Arthropoda > Insecta > Lepidoptera > Noctuidae > Autographa > Autographa pulchrina. The sequence continues at coordinate 9,609,849 of FR997771.1, read as the reverse complement.
AATTGCTGAAACATTCTCCTATAGACAACTAATGAAAGTGAAAGAACATTGATAACTATTTTTATAAACCATTTGACTTATAAATCGGTCATCTAACACTTAAGCGGTCGTTTACTTAACAACTCGCGTGTTCTCTAAGAAGATTATGTGCGGCGAGTAAACTGCAAACACTTGTGCATCCTTTGTCATAAAGCTTTATTTCTAGACTAGAACCTATATTATAACTTTTTATCATGTGAACCAAGTAAGTTAGCAAAAGTATCATTTCGATTTGTGATACCCTAAACAACAAACAAATTTTTAGATATTTGATTTCAAAACTGACATAATGCATTTAAACAGACGAGCTATATTTTATTAGTACACTTGTTGCAATAAAACTACCTAGGTAAATGAGTGACGATCACTATAATATATAAGAAGCCATGTAACAATTAGCTTAAGCATAACTCATATAAATAACTTACGTCTAAAATACTTAACATTTACATAATATATGTAGGCACCTATATCTGAATTTACTTTAATACTGAACCGCGAATATTATAAAATATTTTCACAATGTTTTGTTATTACCAAAGTCATTCAAAACAAAGCATTAAGAAAATATTCATCGAATTATTCGGCCGCATTTATTGTCAATCCCTAACGAGTAAGACAGATGACTTGACATTCCGGCGAATACGTATTCAAATCTGAATTTGTTTCGCAATTGTTATGATGGATGGGTGCACCTGCTTGCTTATACAAAAAGAATATTTGTATGACATGAAATAAGAGAATTGAAGGGTTCATCATTTACACAAACTGTGAATTTTAGGAGATATAACTTGATCTAATTGAATCTGTTCTTTTCTGAGGTTGACGTGAATATCAGACATTGAAAGAAAACGTGTCGCGAATTTAAACAGAAAAAATAGTTTCATTTCAATTAATCTGTCCTATAAAGATATTTATACCCTAAATTTAGTATTTATATAAAAAAAAAAAAAAATATTTCGGTTTAATTATGTTTATAATAATATATTAGGTCCGTAAAATGGCTTGTAATTTTCAACGAGATAGAACCAAATTGTTCACAAATAGAAATCTATATGTACATTTTAACATGATCTAAATAAATTGATTCCGGTTCACGCGTCTCAATGGATATTTGATTACAAAGGTTTAATTAAGTTTAAAATTGTATGGGTTCGGATCGGTGAGTGGCCAAAAACATCACGCCCGGCAGTTTCTATTTTAGTACTAATAAGAGAGGAAATAATGGTGATTATAAAACCCCAATAATGTGAAAGTGTTTTTATTATTTAATGTCTAAAATAGGTAGCTTTAAACAATAATTATGAAAGAGAAGAGAAAGAATTATATAATGTTCCGAGCATAATATATTATTATATCCATTAGTATTCTTAATTACATAAGTATAAAGATTTATAACGTTCGATTCTCAGCAGGGTTAGGCGCTGGCCAGACAAAAGAGACGTAAGACGCAGACGGGGCGCGGACATTTGTCTTTACCGCGACGCTTTCATACAAAATGTATAGAAGCGTCGCGACGCAAAACATACAGAAGAGACGGGGCGCGAGCGCGACGGTTCTATACATTTTGTATAGAAGCGTATTATGTCCGCGCCCCGTCTGCGTCTTACGTCTCTTCTGTCTGGCCAGCGCCTTAGACTTTTTATTTCACTTGTATTGATCACCCACAGAAGCTACAAATTTCTAATGATACTTAATAAAAACTACTACTAATTAAAAAAAACTAACACTAACACTTCGTATACAAAAGTTCATACAAAACTGCAATATAAATGTTACCTTTGCACTTAAAACTTCAAATAAACAGTACAAGTTTATCCTGTAAAATAATACAAGTTCGACAACGTGATGCCACAGGGATTTGTACAGATTTACCTGTCGGCTGTCGCTGCTTGTAACATTGTAGGGCGTCGTTATAACTTTGAAGGAAATCTGTTTGTGGAGGCGTCGAGCTATGTAAATTGTGTTACGTTGAATTATTTGTACTTTGCGTAGTGTAGCTAAAATAAGGACTAGGTGTGATGTGTTTTGATACCATGTATGTTAGTTCAAAATATGTGTAGGTGTATATTGTAATCGTAAATTGAGATAGGGGAAACTACCCTATCGTTGGCACCTACCCAATTATTGGCCCCTACCCAATTATTTTACTATTTAATCTAAAAATATAAGAAATGTCTAATCTATACACAATGTTTACTGAATGATAAATTTAGTAAAAAATGTACATCTTATTTATAACAACATTCCAACTATCATTGAATTCAATATGGCTTCATAATCTGTGAGTAAAAAACTGCTGTAACCGAAACCGCCATTTTTGTAAAGTTTTGTAAGTACATTTTTAAAGAGTCTGTATGAACTTAAATTCCATTAACATGTAAAGTGTTATGTGTTTATAGTAAAATATGTTTTATAATTATAATATATAATTCCAAAGCGTTTTATAGACATGTTTCTGCAGAAATAGGTTACCTTTCTCTGCAGAAACATCTGCAGAGGTGGGATGATGAGAAAGTATGCCAATAATTGGAGTATACACCAAAGTTTGAAAATAATTATTTCATTTTTTTTCTTGCAACCCTGTTCTTATTTCACCGTGAGAAATTAATACTAGATTAGCTGTGGAGTATCTAAGGTAAAAAAAATTATCAAACTCCTATTAGGTTACACAAAAAAGACACTTCTTACACACTAACGCCTTAAAGTGCCAATTATTGGGTAGTTTACCCTACATATAGGTTTACAAAACAGAAATATAAATACAATGTAACTTCATCATCATCTGCTTAGCCTTTTCCCAGCTATGTTGAGTTCTGTTTCCAGTCTTACCGGATTCATCTGAATACCTCATTTTACATGGAGCGACTGCCTATCTGACCTCCACAACCCATTTTACTGGTTAACACAGTATCCCATAGTAAGACTGGTTGTCAGAATTGACTTAACGACTGCCAAAGATCATACTATGACTGTCGGGACCTACGGCTTAACGTGCTATCCGAGCCACGGAGGGGTCTCGGTATGTTTGGAAATGGTCACCCATCCACGGACCAACCGCGACGAGCGCAGCTTAACCTGTACTATCGGTCAAACCATACAGTTTACACTTAGCCACGAGCCCCTAAATACCTTCAATGTAACTTAGGAAGTCAAAATTAATTTAAGTACAAACTTGGACATAAAATACCTATTAATTATTCGATGTATGGTTTACTACAAATGAAACTTACATTAATAAGTATCTAAAGAACTATGTAATGAACCTAAAAAAGTGAGTTAAATTTTCTTTTAATATTGTACTGAGAGGACCTTACATTAGGCCTTCTTATTTGACCTTACAAAATTATTTTCAAATTTGTTTACTAATACAAAATAATGCATATCATCAGTGCATTAAATAAACAAATCTATTTTAAATTCATTAAACACTAGTACTAATAGATTAGCAATTTGAATGTTCGAACGTACAGTCACGAGGAAAAATATGGATACACATAGCGAAATTGTAAAAAAAAATAGCGAGATTTTTGTCTTAAAACTAAAAAAGGAAAATATGTAGGTACATGATAAAGGAACTGTTTTCAATATTTTTAAATATCAATCTGGAATTGAAGTAAAAAATAATTATAAATTGGAAATTGTATACATATTTTTGCTCGTGACTGTACATAGTCTTAATTGAAAATAAATATATTCGTAAATGTAATAAGAAAAAGCCTTCATTTTACGTAATGGGAGTTATATTGCTATTGTATATGAATACACGAATTCTGCATTAGCCGGACGTTACCGCTTTAATACACCATCAATGCTTATCGACTATTGATTAGCACTTACATTAAGAATAATTTGACGAGACTAGTCGTATATCGTGGCTATTCCTGCTTTATATTAACCTCGATACTATGACTTTTGTAAGAGAGAAAATACTACAACGGAATTTTCCTTAAATGCCTTTATTGCATTTAAGAACAGGTTTATGTACCTATGTGTTTTACAGTTACGTTCTTGTATTTTAAAGAAGCTTCCGAAAAAATAAAAAGCGTTTTATTTTCAATAAGTCACTTTTATACATTTCAGCAACATAATATACATTCAGTCGGCTATAATAATTGTGAAGAGGACTGGGTAGTGTGTTCATTAACGGGATTAAAAAATAGATTTAAAATAATGCCTAATTTTAAACATGATTTAACAAATAATTATGTAAAGTTCGTCAGGCTTTTTATTATCTTTTGTTCAAACCTATAATATGTATTATATTTTCTAATGGTATAATAAAATTAGCATGAACTTTAATTACATAGAATTAAGGTGTCTAACCACAAATGCGTTAGACCTTCACTGTTAAAGTCTAACACATTTTGAATTTGTGGCAGTCAAATGTAGCATTGTTACACTAAATTAGTGACATAATAACATGTATTAATTTTTCACCTGTGTTGTAAAATTAGCAGTTAATAAAAAATAGATATAAACATCGTATAATTACATTCCGATACGAACATTATCCTGAACCGAAGGTCTATCGGCCATAAAGGTTTTATTACAAAACATTACCTAGTTTATTTCGATTCTCTCTAATGTTATCTCTTAAGCCTTTTAAAATGATTTATAGCCTATTCCTTAATTAATACTCATTTCAAATACGGGTAAGCACGGGTAAGGTAAGAACATTGGAATATTAAGAATATTTAGCTATGTTCGGATACAACACGATGTCGTTAATTGGATGATTACAAGAAAAACTGTGTTTAGTGTCTGATTAAGAGATAAACACAGTTTACGAGCGCATATGTCGGTGCAATTTATTGTTAGTGATAAGATAACAATCATATCAGGTCACAAGCCTTTAAGTCTAGATATTAGCATCGTTTTTAAGGTCTAAATAGGTCTGAAATAGACCAATTACTTTTTTGTGTAGTCTTACTTTGCCTAATAGTCACCTTTTTGGTCTAATAATCGTTGAAACCGATGGCGTAATCTACGAATTATTTTATTGAGAAATACGTAGTTATATTCGATTAGCATAGTGGTTAAATGGTTGGCTGCTGACCGATTTCGGTACAGGACAGATGTTTTATGTCCAGCAGATAGTTGCTCTGAATTCGGAATTTCTGCGTGCTGTGTTTATTAAACGTACCCGTAGTTCAAGTGCCTATCTAATATTTATACGTACTTACCTGATTTTGTTACAAGATATTTCTAAACAACCGACTCAAAAAAAAAATCTTTTGTTTTGCTATTTACCTACATGAGGTTTATGTAAATTTGTTTATAAACTCAAATCTTTTTATAAAAGTTGCTTCTACAATTAAAAAAAAAACTGCATTCGGAGAAAATTTGCCTACATGGCCTTATTTGTTCTTAAATAGAGCTTCGCTTACCAAGAAAGTCCTTAGATAAAAACCTGGAGAAAAGGGTTAGGTTTTATTTGTAATGTTTTATGGAAAATTGTTGTATTTCTTTTTCGTTTTTTGGAGATTAATTGGAACTCACTTATTGCTTTTCGATGGGTGCGAAAAATTTCATTAATTTAATTTCCCAGATCGGAAATGTACTTACTGTTCCGTACAGTGTGAGTATTCAGAATTGTACGTTAAGCAAAATATTAAAATATAATTACGGAAAACAAAAAAGTGTTCATAAAGGACTATCGAATATTTTTGGGATAATACAAAACTTTCCAAAACAAAGACATAATTATTTCACGTCTTATCATAACATATTAATGTTTATTTCATTATCGTCGTTTTAAATACCTTAGTTTACATGTCATTACATCTATTTCTAATACATATTAAGTAAGTTCCGATAATATTGCAAAACATCAAAATAGAATCGTTTATTCCGGACTCAACAATTAAGAAACCTGTTTGATAGAGCATTCAATTTGGAATTATTGCATTTTAAGATGAATTATTCATAAATCTCTGATCTATTATTCGAGTAGGCAATCCTTCTTCCTAAGTTCATTAACATTAAATTATGGTGCGTAATATTTATCAAAATAAATTAGAATAAATCATAATGATAAGGGACAAAATATAACAAACAGTCCACAATTTTATTACAAAAATAAAAAAGTCTTAACAAAAAAATCATGACGTACGCATAACAGACCTTTAAATAGAAATAGAAAAAATAATTAGGCATATCTGTAACTCGATCTTATTTAAGCTATACATAACATTTTAAACATAATCAATCTTGCAAGTCAACGAACGACAGAATTTAATTAGAAAAACAATTTCTTCCGTAAATCAGATAACAAAACTTGTAGTGTAAATGTATTCCAAATTAAATTCAACGCCAACAGAAAAAAAATATTATTAATACCTTTGAGTAGGCTGCTGCCTATATTTCATACAGTAATAAATCATTTAACGTCAACTTATACTGAACATAAAAACATTAAAAATACATTCGTGTAAAGCATAGGCTTAATAAGTAAAGCTATGTACTACAACTTTTGTATAACTAGGCTTAGTTCATTTTCCTTTAAAACCCTTTCCTTCAAGACTTTGTAGGCTTTTCAACAAGTTAGGAGTTACTGGTCTGTATATTAATCTGAACCTTTCTGAACAAGAAGTCTTACGCTGAATGTATTCACACTCTAATGCTAACATTATTCAGTCGGTTTTCCTTCTGGGCAGAAGGAAAACCGACTGAAAAATGTTAGCATTAGAGTGTCCCAGATACCTGTAATGATTTTTTTTTTGTAACAGTAGCTTAGCATTGTTATCCCGCTGCTAGGCTTAATAAATTAAAATACTAATTACATTTTTTTGTTTTCAGGCGATTATGGCGCGTCCTGCAAAGAACAAGACACCTCTATCACAGGTAAGATTTTGGATGTCACTAGAGTCGAAAATAAAAAATCGATGCTATCCAGCATCCAACAGTTCAGATTATTATCTCACCCTCTGGAACTCCAACCATAAATTACGTCGCTTTTTGCATGCCTTGTACAAAATCGTGCATTGTTAACTTTGGGTTCAATATTTAGTAGAATAGTTTCTCAAGTGGTCCTCATAAACTAGTTCGTATTAAGCCAGGTAGCAACTATTCAATTTAGTCAAGCAGCTAAGATAATACGTTGAACAGACGGACCTTTGATTAATACTGCAATGAAATATTGATGACTGGTTTTCCTAAATGGAATTCTTAATTCTTGTTACCAGGTTGAGATACAGTCCTAAGCCTGTAGTTACTTTCAATCTATGTACTGAAGTACCTAAACACTTTCCTTAAACGCGGTTCTTTTCCATAAAGTTTTAGAAGAAGCCAGAAAAAGGCAAAAAATATTTTTTACCAACTTTGAAACCGTTTTGTACATAAATTAAGATAAAAATTATTTTATTTCATTAAATATTGTACTCACTAAGACTGAATGCCAACCAGCAAATAATCTGAATCAAGGTCTAGATAGAATAATTCTTATTTAATCAGGTGGACACCAAGAAACTCTAAAGGTTCAGCCATAAATGACTAACGAACTTAAAACTTGATAGCCCTTCAACTGTTTTAACTAGAGCTTTTGTGCTTAAATACTAGACAATATATTGTTATTTAATTCCTTCAGCTATTAACTAGTTCCGTGATAATTGACAGCAATAATTTACTGTCGATCTACGGCTTCTGCCAAATTCGAACTAAATATTACGAAATTTGGTTTCGATTTACCAAGGTCTAGATAGTTAGTAACTATTAATCGTAGTAACTAAAGTGAACGTTACAATTTCTGATTATTTGAGGTTTAGTCAGATTTTGCGGCGATAATGTTATTGATGGATTGCCGAACCGGAACTAAGTTAATACTGTTTAGATATAATAATAATGTGAAACACGTCGATTAAAAAAACGAATTTTAGAAATGCTGCATAAAATTTTCATGACCTAAGAACCACATTTACCATAACAGATGACAGACAGTAAATTAAACAAAACGGTTTATTTTTTTAGATGGGCAAAGAATAATATCCAATCTACTCAAATGCTATATTTAGTAACGGACTAGTACAAAAATCAAATCTACAATTATCCACTTACCTCTCGACATACAGTGGAAAACTGTATACATAACATTTATATACACGTACTGGATACTACACAGTCAACTGAAACACAAACTCGTACAAGCCTGAAGACCACCAAAACGATTCTAATGTTACATTCATTGGATCTACACCTTTTAGCCGATTGAAACCAAAACATAGCCAGAAACATTCTTACCTACCATTGTTTACCAAAACAAGAGACCTTTAGAAGAAACAAGAGACTTTTCCAATACAACCGAATCAAAAAGAAACACCCAATAATCCAAACAAGCGGACTACTAGCCGTCCTTGAAAATTAAATCACTGAATAAATAAAGGATTTCAAAGTGAAAGCGGAGACTTCTTAATTCACTATTTTCTCTTGGAGACGATGAGCAATTTCCTATAGTAAAAAAGTAATAAAGGGAGGCGGGTAGAATTGCCTTCAGAAGTGAATCTCAATAAAGGCTTAACTTAGTTTTAGCGACCTCGCATATTATGGGGCAGGACTTCTGAAAGGGGTTAAAGAAATACTGATTTGAAGGAGACAAGGAAAAGGTGGTGCGTGGATGGGAATAAATTGGAATTGGAAATATTTCTTTGAAATCTTATTGCAATAGTTGCTTAAGAGGATTCTCAAAGCTCTTTATTCAGACTTTAGTTTAGCTACCTGGTCGTATTTTTTTAAGCGGCGCTGCTTTTGTTACTACTATTGTCGCAGGTTCTTGTTAAATGTTATGTTCACGTATGCATGCACGTAAAGCATTAAAAATTCTGTTTCTTTGCTAATACCAATCGATCTTAAAAAGGTTTTTAACAGGGAAAGAAACCTTTTAAAACTAGATGGGATAGAAAGGGCTAGGCTTTCACAAAAATGATTTAAGCTTCAAACTTTAATGTCGTTTATATATAAGCTTTGAATTGATCTTTAAAAGGCACAAAATCCTAATCTGTATATTTTTTTATTTAAACCGCCTAATACAATATGGCTTTTTATGGCACTTAAACGTGTAACCGTTTTAAACATTATCAAAAAATATTAGACTCCTTAAATACCTTGCGCAGAAAAACAGTAATAATTAAAAACATAAGGCATTTTTCAGAAGTCTCCTGTTTTAATTAAGAACACTTTTTACTTTTTTCTGAAAGAGTTTCGTTCAGCTTAATTACGGTTAATTCTGGCTCCCCTCTATCATCCATTTTATCTCTGGGCATAGCAACAACTCGCTTGTGTAATTAGCCGGTTGATGATGAGTTTTTAAGACGTGAAACAATTCTTGGTTGCCAGCAACCTTAACTGTCCACTTAGGTTCTTGTATTCAGATAATGACGGTTACAAATAATTAAGAGTTCAATAAAGTTGCGCCAGTAAATGTAATGTACTTAATTTGAGGCTTGTAAATAAAGACGTCGAAGTAAATTGTTGAGGTTATACAAGGTAGGTAGTTGTCATAAACTAATGCCAAAAAGGCTTAATGTCACAGTTTAACAGAATTTTATATTAAATGCCAATTTTCTTGCCAGAAATTTTTACTCTTACCTAACGAATAGAACATTTGTAATAAATCATATAAACACCTTGTGTACAAACACCTTTTGTGCAATAAAAGTTGATTATAGGGGAATAATTCAGGAAGCGTAGTAATTACAGCGAATCAGTACATTGGTCTCTCTTAAGAGGAGAGAGGAGATAGGGTTATCACGACAGAGTTCAGGAAAACACTGAAACAGCGTGCTCATATAGACACGGAGCAATAAAAAGATGGAGTGGTTACTTTTACAACTTACTATTCTGTGTAACTTGCAATACAAAACTTTTGGTAGTTTGAAAATAATCCTAAAATACCACCTTATTTTATACAATAGCAAACCATTCTACATTCTGATTGGCGGGGCTCAGTGCCCACCATTGATAAACATATAGGTATAACAAATCGTTACGGATATATTTAATAATTTTTTTAGGAATTACTTTTAATGGTGATTAGTACTTCGCGAAGAAACATGGCTGTAAAGCATTTCATGTTCTCACTACTCTGTAATTATAAATTATCTACAAGTTAAGAGCGGTAGCTTCGAACATAAAACGAGTAATGCTCCGTTCCATTAGGTAAGTTAATTCAACTAACGTTGGGTTTTACGATGCAGCGAGTACCTAGTGTAGTGCAATTATAGTGCCTAGTGCCTTATTAACTCTAAATTTTAGCTACAATTACACCTCCTTGCCTCAAAATTACAGTTCGGAGTTGAGACACGTGTCTTATACGGTGTAATATAGAGCAAGGTATTACAGTGTTTTGTTTTGCTGTTTCTCAATTCGAAATTTGAAGGTATGCAGTCGATTGGTTTTTTTTTCTGGCAAAGTAAATTTAAAGGGATTGACAACGATCCTCTTTATGTATTATGGTTATTTTAATGTAGAAATAACGAATTTCACCTTTTTCGTGCTGAATAGATTAGTTTCCCAAAACAAAAGTTAAATTTATTCGTGTTTGCGAGGAAATAGGTACTTACGTATTTTTTCTTTAAGAAAAAGTCATTTCACCAAGTGCTTAGAAAACGCCATTTGTGATGTTTACCTTAATGACTCCTCTGAAAATTGCTGCGTAAGCTAAAATGATCCCGTAAAATTTATTTAGAGTGCCAACTTAAAATTTCTATTCAAAACACCGTCTGAACGGTTATTGTATAAAATAGCGCAGGTTATGCGCGATTATCATAATGAAATTGCCAGCAGTTCTGGGGGGCCATAAGAAAAATGGTAAAATTTGTGGCGTTAAATAATATCGTTAGGAGTGAAGAAAAATGTTCGCCGCCCTGTAGGACCGGGAGCCGCTCCACTCTGAAATTGCAAGTCGTATATTACACAGGGAATTTTCAATTACGGCAATCCTGCGGTTTTTCATTCGTAATGTGACTTTTAGGCAACGCTTCGAGCTGGTCATTCATAACTGCCAAGGCCGAGAGCAACTAGAGACTCGATATCTTCGAACATGGCCACTTTATTTTTCTAAAGGAACATTCTTTCACAGCTTTGAATATTTTTTATCAGAATCAAGTAATAAAAGCAGATTTTTATCCGTACGACGTAGTTTTAATGGTTTTTATCTTACACACTATTTTCATAAACAAAAATTTTGATAAAAATATCTTAAATGCGAAAGTAATTAACTAAAACTATAAAGAGACGAAATATGTTAATTATAAAATGCTGACCCTCCGTTCTAACTGACGGGACCACAATACATACCTCCCACGTACCCTGGTATTTATCGCATTCTTAGTACCTATCTAAATTAAAAACACCCATTATTCTAACGCTACGAAAATACTTTACGTAATAATAAAAGTACTCACAATTAAAAACCACGTGAAAAGTGCAACTATAAACCGACTAACTTTTCAACCTATAGTCGTTTTTAAATATCTGTAGGTACTAAAATATAAAGCTTAAAAATTATATTCTTTTATTGCACTTATTACGCGATCATTGCACATTATTATAAATCTTCTTTTTCTTCAATACAATAATACCAAATTCAGAAAATATAAGTACTACTTTTATCTTAATAATAATATAATATTCTGGGACAGCTCACACACGGTCATCTGATCCCAAACTAAGCAGAGCTTGTACTATGGAAACCAGACAACTGATATACATACTTATATATTTCTAAATACATACATATTATAGATAAATGTAATCTTAAAATGTATAATGTATCTCTAATAATTGCTCGAGAAATCACTTAAAAAAACGATTCAATACAATATCGCTACCTTTAACGAGAATCTTCAATTTAAATTCAAAAGAACTCTACGTTCCTTTATTCAAAACAAAAGTTACGAACCGAGCCATTATTCTGATCTACGACGAAATATAATTTTCTGCACGTACATTTCTCATTTGGTAATAAAACCATAACAATAAAACTTACCATTTAGAATGGTGAGGTATAACGCTTACACGAATAATTCAGTAAGAAATATTAAGCTATTGAGTATCGTGCTTTTCAAACCGATCTTAGCCCGAAGGCTTTTAATAAAAATTTATTATAATGCAAATTGCATCTCTTTGTGAAAGAGTATGGTATGCTTACTCTCAAATCCTTTCAGACGATCTTTTATAGGGCTGTCTCGTCGAGGCGTTTGCTGTGAGCAGAATTTGAATGAAAGATAGCTCTTGATGCAAATTTATTAGACAAATTGAATGCATTACATTATACAGCTTTTTTATTGTGATCCAAGAGTTTTCGTGCTATGTAAAATGTTTTTAATTTTACAAGCAATGAATATTTATTCATACTAACTCGACGAATACAAATATTATACATTCATGTAACAAGTAATAAAATAATACGTAGTTTTTAGTTTACGTTCTTAAATAGTCTATGATGTTTATAAGTGGCTTTATTTGTTACCTAAAACGAAATGTCTTTCTTTATGTCACCCACCTAGCTTGGAAGGAAATTAAATATCTTATCGTTGAGATAAAGTCGCTCACCTTTTTCACAATAGCTTTCGTGATAGACACTAAATGTTTAGATTTGAAAATGTAGACAGTTGAGAGTACAGTCGTCAAGAACTTTAGGTTTACAATGAATTGCGAATATGAACCTTACTGCTTTGCCATAAAGCCGTTTTCAATTTCCATGCATTAAAGTGTTACCACTCATAACTTTTGCATCTACCAAAAAGTCCCCTCTTTGGTAGATGCAAAAGATTTTAGATAAAGGGGCAAACGAGACAGATTTTAAAACTTTCAAAATAGGATACCTTAAATATTTTGCTAGTTGACAAAATATAATGTTATTTTAAAGTATGAGCTAGCTACATTACATTTTATTTCTTAACTCTAAGGCGCTGGCCAGACAGAAGAGACGTAAGACGCAGACGGGGCGCGGACATTTGTCTTTACCGCGAGGCTTTCATACAAAATGTATAGAAGCGTCGCGACGCAAAACATACAGAAGAGACGGTGCGCGGGCGCGACGGTTCTATACATTTTGTATAGAAGCGTATTATGTCCGCGCCCCGTCTGCGTCTTACGTCTCTTCTGTCTGGCCAGCGCCTAAAATCGACTAAATCGATTATCAACGGCGAGTTGGGCGATTCCTTTAACAATATTTAAATGTTTTGTTTTTTATATAGCATTGAACTGTCTGCTTATGTTAGCTTTTATTTTTGTTTTCAGAAAATATAGCTCATCTTGGTAAGAAGACACCAAATAAGAGCTCTATGTTAATATTTTTTAAAGTCAACTCTTTTACCTTTTTAAACACAAAAGTACTTTTAATCTTCTTTTGTAAGTAACGTAAACTTTCAATTAACATCGAGGCACCTCCAAATAATTTGCCAGCATTAGGCGAACGTTGAGGCCATTAATCCGGGGAGCTGTAGCAGAAATTATGCAACTTAGATAATGAGATCTTGGCTCCTATTTCCTTCCTCGAACTTTCAGCTGACGGCCACGTATATTTACTGAACTTTTATGTAGGTAAGATGAATATAAAGTCTGGGTGTAAAAGTTAAATACTAAGGCGACCTAAAATAATTCTATGTATAAAAATCTAATATTCCTTTGGTCATCTCATTCAAACTGGTTTTAAAACAAAATATGTAACCGTTTTAAACAAAGTATGTATTGTAGTTGTACTGCATATATCTTACATACTTATGTAATGTGCTCGAACGAACCCGTTGCTAGCCGGTCTTAAATCTAAAAGGATGTATGTTTATAAAGGCCAGGTCAAGAGTACCATAAACCGAACAGCATGTATGAAGGGAATAATGAAAGTGGACAAACCGAAACAAGTGTGTAAGGATCGTAGCAAGTGGAAAGATGTGGTCTCTGCCTACCCCTACAAGGGAAAGAGGCGTGATTATATATACGTATGTGTGTCTATATGTTTATAACAGTAAAATTCTAATTCAAAATAAATAAGGCATATAATGTTTATTTTTGGCTAAATGTTCCATGTTACGGAAAACTGACAGATTAGTGTACAAATGTAGAGCACCTTAGTCTTTTACTAGCCAAAAACCAAGAGTACACTTTCTTTTGTTTTTGTATCTCCTTTCAATCTTAATCTTTCCATTACCTAAAGTCCTTAATGTCATCAAACCGTCTCATTACACGGTCCCTTAAACTAAACTTGGTACATAGGTACACTATACATTTGTTGAAAATTCAATTATAAATCCGTACAACCACTTTCTCTCCACAAGATTACGGACCTCTTACATTGAATAACTAAATGATGTCTTGTAATCATTAGGGATTTTGATTACGTCCGTCCATCGTTGAATTTAAGAAAAGATTTTTTTCCTTTCAAAAGATATAACGCAGGTACTTTTGTTACGTCGAGCTAATTACGGGAACGGTAAAGAAAGGTAAAAAGAAAAGAAATATTTCAAAGTGGGTACGTAATTATGCTTTGAATTACGTACTTTTAACCTAAGAGAATAATAACATGAATTAATGGATTTGTTTCAAGAATTTTTCATTTATAATTGGTAATTTAAATCAAAAGGACTGATAAAGGTCTAAAAATGACATTTAAATCCGGAAGCTTACAATTAAATACATTTCATACATCGATTTGACAACATTTAATATTTTAAATCAAGTCTCAAACCCATATATTAATCAGGTAATTTAAAACTACAAAAAAATATAATTAATTAAAAAAAATTAAAAAACACGCCTGCCATGTCCGACTGCAAATATTTGACTTGTTTTTAAATTTTTTGACATGGCAGGCGTTTTTTTATTTATACCTTTTAGAGAACAACAAAAAAACATGAAACAACACCAAAAAAATTTCGTTCGGAACCCTTTGCAGGCGATTTCGACTCACACTTGACCATTTTTTTATGTCCACATTGCTTATATCACTCGGGATAACTCAAAGCTTCTAATGATACCACAAACATTGAAATCGGTCAAATCCTTTTAGAAGTTATGGTGGAATAAAGAAACTCACATACATACATGAACCCTGAAAACATAATACTCCTTTTTGGGCAGTCGTGTAAAAACAGACAATAACATCTAAGCTAAAACTAAGTACTCAAAGAAATGTTTTCCTCATTGACCTGTAACTTTCGCTGAACAGAAATTATGTTCAGTTTCTGTAATATCTTGTACGAACAGGTAAATGTGTATAACTGGCCCCGTGGGATAATGCCGTAAGACTATACACTTGTATACATTCTATACATTTATGTATAAAACACTAATGGGCGTGCTCATTGTAAGTACAAGTTATTGTTCAGGGTTCAAAGGTCTTTCACAATGCATCTCTGTTGAATAAATTTAAATTACAAATACAATTAATGTTTTCTTCGGGGCCATAAGATATGTTATTTATTAATTATAAGTGTGTAAATTGTCCCCTTGTCCAATTATTCAGTATATATTTTGTGGTTTCAACTATGGTATGAAGAAGTACTTACTCTGGTGACACATTTCGGTTTGTTTTTTTACATGACACAGGGCAGGACAGAGTCATTTTATTGCGTAAATCAAAACTCATTTTTTTTAAATAAATGAAAAAGTGTCCTCTTTACTTACATCATAAAGACTCATTAAATTTAGAAAGTTATTACGTTTTTTAAATTTTCTTCGGTAGTGAGTTTTAGTTCAAGACCGAAATAAACATTTCATATGTAATAGAGTTTCCATGCACGCATTAGTTATTAAGGTTAGGTATATGTAAATTCAAACCCAAGTTTAATTCAGTACATCAAGATATCAGAAACGAACGTCGATAAATAACAAATATAATTAGTTTAATTCTCACACTAGTTATTAAACAATTTACATGTGAGTGCATTCGGAAATGAACAAGATTGGATGCAGTGTCATAATTTGTATCTGACTGGTGTGATGAATGACAATATAAGGAATATTTATGAATACTGTGTATTTGTATATCACACCAATCAATCAAATACGCACAAATTTACACCTGACACAAAGCTTGTTTGTAAACACATTTTTATCATTTGAATGTCTCTCAGCGATTTTAACCTTTTTGATAAGTTTCCATCCTTTAGTTTCGTAATTCATCTAGATTTCAGTTTACATACTTATAAATGACTCACAAAACAAGAGTAATTTTCTGGTTAACTTTACCCTTAACGTTTTTCAAGTCTGTAGCAGAAAAGTCTCTGCTAACTTACTAAAACAAAATAAAACAATTCTGTCATTACGTATTGAAGAAAAAACTCAGCTGGTTTCAAATTAAACTTGGAACAAACCCTCACAAACCAGCCTGCATCAGATAAGATACAAATAAAAAAATAAAAATGCAAAACAAACAAAAAAGTAACAAGATTACCGTAAAAGAGAGAAATAAATAATGCAGCTGAAGCTAAGAAACTTTTTAACGCTCTCCGAAAAGTTTTCCTTGTGCTTAATTACGTTTTCATTTATCTTTCGCTGTCCGTCGTACAGTAGCGGGTAAACGGGATCGAGCAATAACAATAATATTTATTTGTAGGCAACTATGCCTGTTCGAAATATTCTTTGTATCCTTTTTATTCACCTAGGCAATAAAATCATCAATGGGTCATATTTGGGGATATTTTTTTCGTAATCAGGTAGTTGAAAGCCTGAAATACTGTAAAGACATACGTAATGATATGCCATTATATCAATTCTATGATAGCTGTACGTTTGATATTTATAGAATGAGGAAAATTAATATACTGGATATAATAAACATCACGAAAATAGTTGTGTACAACACAATTTAACTACTTTATTACAAATCAAATGAAAGACACCCAAATGTTTTCAACCGAAAAAAAAAGATTCACCAGATAATCAGAATTAAAATCAAAATCTCAATTAAAAGGAAACGATTCGTTCCGATTCTTTCCGAAGTGCCTCACCTTATCGCAAGAATTCAGAGAACAGAGGGGCGTAGGGATTGTCTGTCGAATTGAAACTGACGTGAGCTGGCCACCTGGTTCCTTTCGACGAAATTAAAAAAGTTTCAGCTACACGGGCTTCAGTAGGTCTCGTTCATTTAAATGCTAAGGGATTCCGTGTTAGTATTCATTGCGAGTTTTGTCATTCAGAGAAAAGTTTTGCTTTTTACCAGTTTCACTTCCCTGGTCGGAAATTTGCATTTTTTTCGTCGGCAATGCTGTAATGTTCGGTAGTGATTAGAACGGTCAACATGTGTCATGTAAACGAAGTATTTTATAGAGACTCATATAATAACAGCGTTTCTAAAACAGTAGATTCAGAATTTCCTATGCTCCTAAGTTTGTGTAGTTTTTTAGAACAGGTTAGTTTTAAAGCATCGTTAGTTTTAAAACACTTAGTTATTATTCGTAAATCCGTATCCGTAATATATACTTAGTTCAAAATAAGTGCAGTAAAGGTAAAAAATTAAAACACGACATAACGTAAACAGTGCCTTTATTATATGCCCATCAATATATCAATAACACCCAATGACATAAATTATTTCTGACATCAAGTACACCACAATCCACTAAACAAAACAACAAACTATTAAATCTAATATTACTTAAAATAAACGCTTCCAGTTTTCGTTTATCATTGAAATAATTGTGTTTGTAACTTTTCAGACGGAAGTATTGCGTTTAATAAACGATCTGATTCTCGGTTCGCCGATTCTAGCGTAGACTCCAGGAGAGTTCGGACGAGCACATCCATACCCGTAGGAAGTCGCTCCTGCAAGACTTCCATTCACTACGGCTGGACCACCAGAATCACCCTGAAAACAAGTTATTTCAGAATTAAAAACACAAACCATAAAGTATTTAATTGCGCTTTGCAGAGACCGATGTCTCAATATATAAAACAAAGTCAGGATAGTCACACCATGTAGATATAAGTCAGGAAAAGGTGGACCCATTTTTAGAAACTTTGATTTGTTGAGTTCGTTTCCACTCCGAATAATAGTTAAGCCCTAAAGAAATTGGTAAAACATGTTGCAGAAATGGTAAAAGAAGGATCATGTGAAGGCTGATGGGCCTACATGCTATGCTGGGCTACATTTAGATATTATCACATCTTAAAATATTATAATACTCGAATAATAAGTACCTGACAAGTATCCTTTCCACCTTCAGGTAGTCCAGCACAGATCATTCTGGTAGTGATGCCACCAATTAAGCTGTTGCAATAAGTTCTGTTGACTGCGGGTATTGTGACCTCCATTAACTGTTCGGTTGTAACGCCCCCTTCCTAAAACATAAAATAAAATCGTTCCAACTGTAACGAACTGATTAATACTATTTCTCCCAGGTACCTCTTTATCACCAAATTTTATTAAACTCTGTTGGTACTTCCTGCTTAAAAGAGTATCACACATCAATCCGGCTTTCGTCTCTAATTAGGGAGCTGGCTCAGGGGTAACAAGACACAAAGTATATGTATCAACCTGCTCAAATCGCTTCCTTACAAAATGAGAAGAAAAGAAAGGAAGGGAAAAGGAGAAAGATGCAGCGCAAAGCAGATAGAAGTGGTGCACCGATGGCTGGCTCGAAGCCCACCTGTCTTGTCCGACTTGTGCCTTATTACTTACACTGGTAGTTCCCCATCCAGTAGCCACGACATTGGCACCGTCTCTCACATCACTACCAGATTCAACCATCTCTATTGCCTTCGTGGTCATTCCATTTAAACTCATGTCAGAACGGACTCTAATAACACCGACATCGTAGTCATTGGTTAGGGCATTATAGAGAGGATGTGACATCCATGTTAAGCCTTGGTACTGCATACCTCCGCTATTGAATTCTGTACTGCCAATCCGTATGGTTATTTGTAAGATGCTGTAAATTTTGAGTAAAGTTTTAATAATAAGCTCCTACTACTGATCTCTCAATTCATCTGAGTAACATTTATTATAATGATTTACTATAAACTTTAGTGTCCCCAACGTGAGGAAACTCTACAAATTATATTTTTTTCCCTTAAATATCTGCACTGCTGGAACTGCACATTAAAATTTATGTTTAGAAAGAAAAACTTGTATTTTAATAAGATATTTTGGTTTATCAATCTCGTCGAAAGAGTTTATAACGATTGGCACTAACCGTTGAAGACAATGGGCAGCGGTGACTATGTGGCGACTGCTGACGATGGATCCACCACATTGATAATATTCCAGGCCGTCAAACAATAGCAGATATGCCATATGGGGATACTGCTCTATAGTGGTACTAGTCCCGCCGACAATCCTTCCACCATTACCTTTAGCTTTGTGCCCACGACTTTTGGACACCGCATCTGAAATATAATTAATAAATAAAGTTAAATAAAGATGCCTACACCTTCTGTAGGTTTTATCATAATAAGGAACACAATATATTTTTTATGTCTCTGTCTGCTCCACCGATTTTGCAGGGACTTTCACTCGCAGATAGCTAATATTATGAGGAGTAGCTGAGGCTACTGTTACTACTGGTACCTACTATCGCTGGCCAAACCGCGGGGCACAACTAGTAAATAAACAAATATTCTGAGGTAAAAAGTGTAGCAGACACTTTCTTGATAAGACAGTTTTACATGGATATAAACGAAAAATACAATGAAATAGATACATATCATAAACATTTTGAAAAACAATACCTTGAAAGCAAAATGCAACAAACAATATAAAGAAAAAACCTAACTTGCACATCTCTGGAACTACAAATGTATTGTGAATATTTTCAGTAAATTTACGTTTATATACTTCCTGAACGTCTATTTATCTCAATAATTGCCGATAATTAGAGGACTCTTCATTAAGAACCCTTTTTAATTGCCTTATATTTCAGTCTTTACTTCCTGAGAGATATGTTATAATTGCAAGCATAAACTGTCCTGCGTTGTCAATGATAAGAGGGTGTTTTTTTCCTATTATTGTCCAGCAATAAAATTATAATACATTTTACTATAAATACAACATTATTATTTATCGAGTTTTGAGGTTTACGCGAATGTTAGACATTGAAATAAAACTACTTTTACGATAAAATCCGTAAAAGTAGTTTTATTTCAACATATCATTTATTTAGTTAATTCTCAAAGAGCATCAAAAAAGATCTATCAAATTTAATAAGCCTCCGTTAAGCGGTCTTTAAATGCATTTGGTTTTACGATGATTGACATTTATTAAAAATATGTCGCATGCTCTACTCATTCTCTTTACCTAATAATACTCGTATGCCATTTTGGATCAACAAATTTAATACAGACAGCTATTACCTCTAGTCAAAAAAATATTTTCTTCTTTTATCTAAACTTTTACAAACTATGCCTGTATTACCGCATTGAGCTGAATACCCTCACTTCATCTCATACCTGCCTGACATCCACATTAATGTACAAGAAATAGAATCATATTTAAAAAAAAATTGTCAAATTATTTATTACTGAAATTTACAGCACAAGCTTCTTGGATTTGTCATTGAGCATTTAATAACATATAAATAACTGTCAAAACGTTTGGTAGACTCTACTCGTGATCAAAGTGCTGGTTTGTTCCTTGCAACATATAGAAAAACACATCAAAAACACACCTTTAGAGCAAAATGCCACAAACAGTATAAAGAAAACACTTAACTTGCACATCTTTGTAACTACAAATGTATTATGAATATTTTCAGTAATTTCACGTTTATATACTTCTCTGAACATCTAACTGGACATCTACTTATCTCGATAATTGTCGATAATTCGAGGACACGTCGATAAGGCCCCTATTTAATGCCCCACTCTAATTGCTTATATTTCAGTCTTTACTTCCTGAGAGATATGTTTTAATTGCTCACATTAACTGTCCTACATTTTCAGTGACAAGTTAAGGTTATGTTATTGTTTTTCTATGATTTTTCATTGTATAATAAGGACTGTTTATGAGGTTCCGTACCTGTACGTTTAGTGAAATTCTGTCTCTTACACTCCGTTGTTCTCCTTTGTGCTGTTGAATTTAAACTGCTAAAGGTAGGAAATAAGATATGTTATGTTGCTGAGTTTTTTTTATTAAACTAGCTGACTTTACAGTCACTGTCAATTTTTGTCTTTGCTAACAGACTTTACTGATAATTTCAAACACAACAAAACAGATGATAACACGTGGGTATTTTTTATATAAATGGTCTGAAGTAAAATACCTTAATAACACACATACACAGTTTAGTTAGAACAACATCTCACATCATGGCTTATACCAGCCCCCTTACTGAAGCCTTCATTATCACCAAAGGTTGACTTCAATTATTCCCTCAAACTTTGACCCTTTGGGGGCCTAATTGATTTAATGATAGCAAATATTATCACGTAATAGCTCGCGACGCGTCTAAGGTCGCATGTGAAATCTACGTATGAAACGTAAACTATGAAACCGTAGTTCATTTGCATAATTTCAAAGGTTATGAAATATTTTGTTGATATCAGGCGGGTCCGGGCGACGTCATTAGTGCGTGAAGTTACGAGACAGCTCTAGTTTCGTTCGTTTACTATTTGTTTATTTTGAAGTACTTTGGTACTTGTTGAGTCGTTGTTATATAATGGTAATACTTAAAGTTATAAATTTTCTCATGCTTAATCTTAAACTTACCTATTTTAATCAATGTATTTAAGCTGTAAAGTAGAAAGACATGTTTTGTTTTTTTTTTTTTATTTTAGGGCTGGATGGTGTTAACTTTTTTATGTTCTATTTGGATTTAATTTTTGTTTTTAACACAACTTTTTGTTTTATACTACCTGTGACATCTGAGGTTTTAATTTAAAAGTACGCTTCGATAGCTCACTTAATACAGATTATCAGGTGCTATTAAAACTCTTTAACAACGCAATAAATCGACCATTTTGACCGCATACCGTTACCACAATTATTTGATACTTACCAAACAAAGGATCATTTTTATCTTTCCGGTTTTTAAATAGTTAAGTAACACTCATGATAGGGTAATGGGGCATATTGTTTAAGTATGTCATAAATTATGCGTATATTTAATACAATATAAGTAACTGCAGCAATTATCATAACATGCAGCATAAATATAACTAAGTAGGACATGTAAATCCTTTAGAAAATATGTAGGATACCCCCGTAACATTAGGTTTGATTATTGATTTACCATTCAGTTACATTGTTATTAGAATCATATAAATAAAAAACTATCAATAACTATAGAAATCAATTATTTAAAGGCCGTTTTTTCATTAAACATGTTTATTCTATCCCCACCCTATCAAACTCAATAAGGTAAGTCAGTAATTCAGGTAAGTAAGTAGTATCTCGTTGTAGTATTTGACGTCTAAGCAATAAGAATCTCTGGCAAAAGCCAATCTCTAATTTAAGCCATTTCCTTCAGAAATACCTTCTTAACTTTACCCAAAAGTTACAGTATCTAAATTTTAATACCACAACGCTATCCCATCTCATCAAGTTTATTTAGAATATTAATGACACTCGGTACTAATTGCTTTGTCCTTGCGTACGGGCGTAGCTGTTGACAGCACGCACAAACAGTCACGGATCCATCCCAACTGTCATAACTTGCTTCATTTATTATCGGTAAGGTAAAAGTTTTGGAACTCCGAGAACTGTTGGCGCCACAACGTTGTCGTCTGTTAGTCATTAAATCAATTTAAAGTGATAAATCATGGCCAACTTCCCGCTCTTTGATAAACTTTTCAACCATGAAAATGTTTTGTGTATTTTTGACGTTAAATTTTTCATTGAGAATTTTTGGTATTATGACGCCTATTTACATATTTGATTATCTAAGTTTGTTGAACGAAAAAGACGTTAAAAGCGTTTATTGCTTTATCTTCAACGGATTTTTTTTCGTTCTATTTGTCTTATAATATAAAGTGTTATTGCCTGGCAATTTATGCAAGAGATCTAGTCAGAAGCGGCCTCGCTTCAAAAACATACAAATCACGTGCACAAGAAACACCCAGCAGAACCAAAATTTAGTTCACACACAAATGTTTGTCTCATGCGGGCATCGAACCCGCATCACGTCGTTGTACTCGGAGCGGTGATCTGTACAACTTGGCTATCCGTGCAGTCAGTCAAATTCATGTTATCATAACCTACTGACTGCTAGTAAGTATTAAAATAATCAGAAAGCCTAAAAAAACAGATTAAACATGTAGATAATAGTGATTTGTAAACTGCTTATCGTTTATGTCAGTCTTCTTCTTCTTCTTATCGAGTCGATCGATGGCAGTTAAATTTTTCCCGACCAGTATTCAGCCACGCACACGGCATTGTCTGTCGCCTCATACAGGTCCTCGCGTGTGCAGGTGGCAGGGCACGCTGGGCAACTCATTAAGTGAGCCATGGTTTGGGGGAGGATGCCACACTCACACGGCTCAGGTGTGCTGTAACCCCACCGGCACATATTTTCATTACACCGGCCGACTTGGGTCCGGAGTCTATTTAAAGACTTCCACGTCGGCCAGGGTAAACTATGGCCGGGAGGAAGTTTTTCGGCTATTGGGATGGGTGGCATGGTTGGGTACCTACTTTCCCAAAGGTCGACTCTAGTCTTACGAGCATCGGCTCGCAATGGGAGAACGTCTTTTACCAAGCTATGTCGACTTTTGAGCCTCTGCGGAACCGGAGCGTATTGGTGCATTGGGTGTCGTGGATCGGTTTCCATTTTCGCCTTCTCAATGGAGCTAGCCACATGTCTGCGGACATCTGGAGGTGCAATGCCGGCTAGTGGATACAGCAAACCAACAGGGGTTGGTTTAAGACAGCCTGTAATTATCCGGCATGTGTCGTTTAGTGCTGTATCCACCAGATTTGTGTGCGCGGAACGGCTCCAGACCGGACTGGCGTATTCGCCAGCCGAGTAACAGAGTGCCATTCCGGTAGTTCGCAAAACATGTGGTGACGCTCCCCACTTGGTAGACGTAAGACGTCTAAGAATGTTGTTTCGTGCGTGTACCTTCATTTTAGTATTCGTGCAGTGCTGTTTATAGGTTAGAGCTCTATCCAGAGTGATGCCCAGGTATTTTGGGTGCCGACAGTGAGTAATAGGTGTATTTTGCCATGAGATGTTAAGTATTTTGTCGGCGTCACGGTTGCGTAGGTGAAAGACGCATGTTTGTGTTTTTGACGGGTTGGGTTTAAGCGAGTTATTTAGATAATACGAGCCAAGGTCTTCAAGGGCTTTTGTTAAGTGGATTTCAACTTCGCCAAAAGAAGGTGCTTGTGAGGCCAAAGCTAAATCATCAGCGTAGAGAAAGCGGGTGGTGTTCAGTGTTTTGGGCTGATCGTTGGTGTAAATGTTGAAAAGCAGAGGAGCCAAAACGCTACCTTGAGGAAGGCCATTTTTTTGTGATCTCCATCTGCTCTTCTCGTCCAAGAGATGAACTTGAAAGCGGCGGTTGTGGAGCAATTCGCTTAGAATATTTGTGAAGTGTTCGTCCTGTGTGATTTCATTCACCTTCCATAACAGTCTTTTTAAGTTGACGGTATCGTACGCAGCCGATAGATCTACGAAGACCACACCAGTAACCTGACCTAGCTCGAAACCATCTTCTAAATGCTGTGTCAAGTTCAGGGTTTGGTTACAGCAGGACTTACCCGGACGAAAACCAGCTTGTTCCGGGATGAGTTTTGGGTCAACAATGTTGACAAGGCGATTAAGCAGCAACCTCTCAAACAGCTTGTACGTGTGGCACAACAGCGATATAGGGCGATAGCTTTTAGGGTCTACGCTTGGCTTGCCAGGTTTTAAAATCGCTATAACCTTAGATTTTCGCCATAAGCGCGGTATTCGGGTTAGAGACAAACAGTTATTGAAAAGCTCGAGTAGCCAAGATACAGCGGTAGGTCCTAATCTTTTTAATTGTTCCGCTGAGATGTTATCAGCCCCCGTAGCTTTACCAATCTTAAGCGATTTTATGCCTTCGATTATGTCCATAACTGAAAATGGCCCACTTATTGTGTCGCTGTGGTCGGAAATACGAGTAACTTTAGGTGTTTTCTTTAAACGTTGCGGGGGCTTTCCGTTTAGGATTAGTTGGTGGGCTACTTGATTGGCTGTAACTTTGCCTGTTGGGGAAGGAAGTAGAGGTTCTCCTGTAAGTTTTCGTATGGTTGTCCAGGCCTTTTTACTGTTATGAGTCAGATCGATTTTAGTGACAGTTTCTGTCCATTTCTCTTGGCGTCTTTCATTAATTTTCGTCATTAACTCCTCTCCTATCTGGATGGTTCTTGCCGAAAAGGGGTCGCTATTGAATAAAGTGTCGTACTGTTTGTATAAATCAGCAGCTTCGCGGGATAAACCAGGGATGTATGCTGTGCGGCAGCCTCTAGGAATTAGTTTTCGGGATGTGGTAGCTATTATGTTAACAAACTCATCGTAGTTATCAGGAGTCGGTGGAATGTTTGAAATATTGGCATCAATTTCTAGTGCATACTGCTCCCAATTGGCTTTCGCGTAGTTAAAGCGCCGTTTAAATGGTACGTTAGTGGGGCGTACTACAGCTTGAATATAGCATTGAATTGGGCGATGTTGGGTTTTTGGGATGGGGTGACATAAAGTCTTCATGCATTGCTGGCTGATATGAGAGCTAGCGAAAATAAGGTCAGGATTATAGCCCCGTTTCCAGCGACTACTGTTGAAGGATGAAGGTAATTTAGAGTTATGGATCAAACTTAACTCTTGCGAGTCCGCCCATTCTTCTACTAGCTGGCCATTTGCATCCGTATCTCGATATCCCCAACTAGAACTATGACTATTGAAATCTCCAACAACAATTTTAATGCTACGGCTGTCAAAATTACAGGGTTTATGAAAATGGAATGGTACTCCAGGTGGTTTGTACACAGATGTTACAGTGCAATTACCCAAATCCAATGTAATGATTTCAATCGAATCTCTAGATGAGTATTGTACAGATTCTACTTTCACGTTGGGCCGAACAAACACTGCACTCCCGTGTTTTGAATGGGGAATTTCGGCCGCGAGGTTAAAACCTAGAATTTCAGGTCTAGTCTGTTCAGAATTACGATGAGTCTCTTGGACACATAAAATGTCAGTGTTTTCCTTAAGGCATATTTCTGAGAGAATTACTGATTTGTCTTTTGAGAACCCTTCTATATTAATAGAGACGACACTCAAAGCTGGAGATGATGTCAGATGTTGTGTTGCCTTTCGTAGGGTTCGTTTTAGCCTTGAAAAAGGCTTTTGGTTGGGCCCTGAGAAGGGCCGGTGGTTTGGCCCTGAGAAGGGCCTTTTACGATGGTGGGTTGCCATTGATCGTGGTGAAAGGATCAGCCAATCTGCGTTACCGACTAAGCTGTCCACGCAGATTGCCCAGGGTGCGCCGGGCGTATGGAGTATTAAGATACGCCGCTCGGGGAGGCTCCTTTCATGCACCATGTCAGTTGAAAACTTGATCATACTTGTCACCTTTGGCTAAACAAACTTTCTTTTTGAATATCAAATGAAACTGGTTTTAGAAGGCTTCCTATTTATAATTAGTTTGTTATACTATCATGTTACATGCCCGTTGTTTGTAATACAAGTAGAGGTATGCTACCTGTTGTCTTTATTATTAGATTATAATCGTTTATGACAAGATACCTTTTGTTGATAGAGATTATTTTAAAATTTTCACTGTGTTAGTAAATTATATACGGTTGAGGTAATATTTACTCGTGAGGTAGGAAAAGCCTTTACCCTAAGCTGCGCTATAATAGCTAAATCTATATTACCTACAGGAAACATTTGGTTTGTTCAGAACGATGTAGTGTTGCAAAAGTTTTGATACCAAAAATCTTGTAAAAGAATTTCTGGTATCATTTTTTTTTTTTATTTCTTCTTTATGATATATAGTATGTACTTTTACATACGGTCATGGTTTTTCTCTTTTCATAATTTTTTTCTAAAATTTAAATTCGTAGTCCAGAATTACTGAAAAATGGCTCATTCCAGAGCTTCAACGACTTGTCAAATAAAAACATGCAAATGAACATATTATTTTGTGAAAAAAATATTCGTACATTTTTACTGCCGCTCAGTTTTTAATTTCATGTAGAATTCTACAGAAAAGTCTGATTTAAAAATACTACGCTTGAATTATTAACGATTGTACAGCAATCATGAAAAAAAGTTTGAATAGCGAGAAGGTTTCGCTGATCATAAATAGGCAATATTAAAATTTCGAGCGCCTACTCTGCGCAACAAATCGATCACGCTTTGAAATATGATCACGTAGCGCTTAATAAGCGCCGAAATAGTTCTTCAAGTATTCGATATTAAACGTTCTAGTTAAAATTTCCTCACACATGCGTCAATATTGCTTTGTTTCGCAAGTTTACCGTTACCACAGTATAGGCACTTTGATGCGGTGACAATATTAAGGCTTGAGGCAATACGTAATTTTTATTACTCTACACTTATTACATATTACACGTTTTGCACAAATTGTTTAAGTATATATTATGTTTCTCAAAGTACATAGTTTTAGTGTTACTAAACTCATGTTAGAACGTAATTCAGTTACTACTTATGTGTTGTAATACTACAGCATTGAATATGCATGCTTATTTTCATTGAGCTGTTTACAATCACGTTTATTTCTAGTACTACAATCAAAAACACATTTCGTGCTGACATTCTGAATGAACAAAAGTCTAATTTTAGTTTGTTTTACACAGAGATAAGCAAGTAGTATAAGTAACCCCACATAGACATATGTGTAATTAAAATGTTTGTAGATTTGACTTTAAGTTTATTGAGAAAGTTGTTAAAAAAAAGACAAAACTTTTTCTGGTAATCTATACCTACTTACCTACTTACAATAAATCTGTAGAAGTGAAAATTATGTACATTGAAAATATCAAAAAAATTAATGGCGGGGCGGGCGGTGTTACTAGATCGACACCGAAGCCAAAAGTGTGAAAAAAAAAATTTTTGTCTGTCTGTCTGTCTGTTTGTTCAGGTATCACGCAAAAACTACCAGTTCGATTACGATGAAACTTGGTATAATTATTCTTTATTATCCTGGGCACCACACTGGGTAGTTTTTATCCCGGAAAAGTATAAACAATAAAAAACAAACTTAATTTTGCGGTTAAAAACTCATTGATAAGTTTCGTCATCCACGCGAACGAAGTCGCAGGCACAGCTAGTCATAAAATAACAAACGACTTGACGTCTCAGAAATTAGAATGATGTCACGATCAACTGTCCACGGTCCACGAGTTACACGTACCTCTCCAAGTAAGGTAAATGCGTGAGCAAACAAACGCATACATATTACAACTCTTTGTAATGATTTCCTCAGTGAGACGCACGAACAACGCCTCTGCATAGATCTTAGTTCAAAGCCCAATGTTTCCCCTAGTCGCCCAGTACTTTATCAGAGCGCTTTGACAGTGCACGTATCCTCGCGACTAGTCACGACCTGTACCTAATTGGAATTTATCGTCATACATATTGTCATCAGCATCACCTATAATGGAAAACGATATTCGATAGTGTTTTGTCTGAAAAACGTATAGAAACTTTTTTCACAGGTCCTTCGAGATATTTGGATGCCGTTCCAATTGGATTCAAAGGTGTTACTTGTAGTCTTAGGAATGTGTATGGTAGCTAGATTTCGATAGTACAGTTGTTATGACAAAGACACGTCTAAGAACACGTAAGCATACATCTTCATACATCTGCTAATTAAACCTATAAGTATCGAGAGATACTCTCACGCTCCAATTGTATCTTACTGAAACTCAATTAGCATTAAGATAGAGACACGCTATTTAGGCACGCTATATCGAATCGTTTTACGCAAAAAATGCCCATAACCATAGCTACGTTGCTTTCCTATCCTTAACCTTAATAAGTCGCCCGCGCATACGATGCATTGTGTAGGGTGTTAGATCGACAGTGATACCTTACCGATTTACGCGGTCCGCCGTACGCGCGCTTATTTGGTTTTACTTTTAGGAGAGCGTGCGCGAGCGCAACCACGCACTGCTCTTCCGTTAAGCCCGCTCAGTGCAACTACGACACTGGCCGAGAACGAACTTAGAACCTCTTACGTACTGCGATACCGCGCGCCGCTTCCACTGTGAACTGTGAACTTGCGGACTTTCTTGTGCCAATTATAGTGTGATTGTGTTTTGTTTGGCATTTATACGGTAAGTCGCTTGATTTTTATGATGGATCGTTTGTATACAAAAAGATAAACTTTCTTTAAATAAAATAGTGGTTGCGCTCTCTCCGGTACGAAGAAAGCTGAGATTAGGTGAGCCGGTGCCGGCTGATAAATAAATAATTTTAATGTCATGATGACTGTTTTCTCAATAATATTTTTTTCTGTGAAGATTATTGTATTTAAATAATTCTAATTATAATATTGACGCGTATTTTTTTTGGAAACGATGTCGCGTAGTATTTTATTTTTTATATTTATGTACATTGTACAAAAAGAAAGTTCTTTGTTTAAATTGCATAAAAGAGTGTGTACAGTTTTAAATCATTTCTTTATTTAATTTTTTTTTTCATAATTATTTTAGACACCTTATTTTAATGTGGTGAGATATTATTATGTAATTATGGACCATATATTTTAGGATACCTACTAACAAGGATAGGGTAAAATAAAGTTCTTTGACCTTGACTTGGAAAATTACTTCACTTAAATATTTACGTGACAAAACACATAAGATTTACATTTGCGATAATAATTATATTTTTAATTACCATTAGGTAATTAAAAGAATAAAATCGCAACAATAAACTATGTTTTCATATGACGTTCTTCTATTGTTTCGAATGTATGAAACAAATTCGAAAACATGTTAAATTCTTAGCAAATTTTGAAACTGGGTTGAGTTGTTTCGTTTAGATTAGCATGCGCTTGTTACAGTAAATCGGTAACCAATGATTTTTTCCCACATTTCATAACTTCGATACGGTTCGAGCAAAATGTGTAACATCGTTGAGCCATAACCGTCGAAAAGCTATTAGCAAGTTTCTAGTTTGAGTGAAAATTCCGAATTTGTAACAAAACCCTTTTGTTAAAATATTTGCATAATTTTGTATTTTTCATTAAAGAATTTTTAAACAAATATTTAAATTGACGGACAAAATAAGATAAATATTTATATTATTATTAATGGAGACAATTTCAAATTACGATAAATTAATTAAACTTTAAAATAAATAATTACAGACACAATTTTATACAAAAAATCCAACCATAATAAATATGTATATCAACCATAATAGTATAATTAACAAAGTTATTGTAAGTGTGTCTAGGTTTCACTTGCTCTAAATGTCTCAAGCTCGGCGTTCGCCCAGCAATCATCGCGACCTACAAATGTAGAAATACTCTCACTGTCACGAAGAATCGCCTTATGCAATACAATTATACTAAAATGTATTTATTTCTCACGTAAATTATACAGAGAATCTGCAATTAATTTAATTAATAATGCAGTAGGTATATATTTAAATAAATAATAAATAGCAAATTTATTTTTGCTCAATTTTTAAATAATAATTCACGGATTTAAAGGGCAAATAAAAAATAAGAATTAAAGTCCGCTAAATTAAATAAATTGACTCGATACTTTACGTAAATAATTTTGGCACTTTAACGTGAATAATTTAATTCCTACAAAAATATAAAAAATTTAAAAGCTGTTTCTTCACAAAATAGATGAAAGCCAAATTAAATAAATGATAACGATATCATACCTGTTCAATTTATCAGCATTTTATGTCAACTCAGAACATAAATCAAGCACTTTATGTGGTACATGTTCAAATAATAGACAACTAGCAAACGACTTACATTACATGCCTATTAAGTAAATAGCTAGTATTTTTACAACCAGAATGGCATTGCAAATTGTTTAATTAAAACATTATGAATATTTCATAGACGAGTTACTGCAAAGGCCAGTGACGAAGGTAAAATGGGTTTAAGTAACTTTAATAGTAACGCACGGATTTCTAAACTGCACTTGTACTTAGTTTTGCAACGATGACACAATTCTAGCATTAATTATTTAATCAGTGAACTAATTATAGTCTATTGAGACCTTGTTAATTTTTGGTCGGCTGCGTGCGTAAAGAAGGGTGACGGATTTCGCAATATTTAAATGTTTGTGCTATTTTATTGGGCTATTAAAAAAATATTTAGGAAAAATCCTCTATTTTCTTTAAAGCTCATTTTCCTTCAGTATATGAGAATATGCATTTTTAGTTTGTCATTAGTCAAATACTAATACGTCAAGTCGCCGTTAATTCTCGCGCAGTCTTCGTCATTTTAAGGTAAAAAGTAGCGACAGTTAGTCATTTAAGATTATCTTAATGTTAAGTTGCGTTTCAGTATTTGAAGGTTTAATATGCAAATTTTAAGCCTATGGTCACACACAATAAAAGGTTTTCTAATAACTCCCCCAAAATATTAGGATTGTGGTTTTTTATTACGATATTTAACATTTTGAAGGTTCTACGTATATTAATTCGTTTTGAAATAAGATTTCTATCTTGATCTATTATCTTTATGGTGTAGTGATATATCAACGTCATTAAGTAGTTCGGGCCGGTCATGTTTTTATTACAATGTCAAAATTCCATTGTGTAAAGGTTTTATTAAGAAACAAAAACTATAAAATTGAAAATCGAATTAAAACGGACGGATTACTGGCCGTTGTTAGAAAAAACTATACATGAATGTTTTTGGATCAAATATGGAACAAAAAACAACTAACAACGGTTTTTAGAACTAAACAAAAAACTATGACATGTTATCATCGCTGGTTATGTAGTTTTATTTGATCATTATAAGAGTGTTAAATATATATATTTTGAAGCAGCAATTAATTATTTGTCTAGTAGTATTGAGTACATATTTGTGTTGCATAACTGTTTATAAGCTTCCATGTTATGAATAGTTGTGTTGTTCAAAAACTTTTTATCTCTCATTTCTTTCTTTGTTTTAATAAACTATCTTACTCTTTCTACGGCCGATGTTTATAATAAGTATTTTAAGTTTTATGTAAGTACAGTATGTAAGCCTTTATTTAAATAGTAACAATAAATTTGTAAAAAATATTACATTTTGACATGACATACCATCACGCCTGTATCCCCGAAGGGTTAGGCAGAGGTGTACCAATGTACACCCACAGTTCGCCGGTATGTTTAGGTCCCATGTAATAGGGGGCGAGCCTATTGCCACTAACCGGGCACAAATCCAAACTCCGACCTGCTACTGAGAATTTCATAGAAAAACCCAATAACACCTTGGTCGACTTGGGAATCGAACCCAAGACCTCTAGCGTAGCAGTCGCGCTTAGCGCCACTAGGCCAACGAGGCAGTTTAAATATTACATTTTCATATAT
Organism: Autographa pulchrina; assembly: GCA_905475315.1. NCBI lineage: Eukaryota > Metazoa > Arthropoda > Insecta > Lepidoptera > Noctuidae > Autographa > Autographa pulchrina. The sequence goes on along the minus strand of FR997771.1, from coordinate 9,577,390 downwards.
TTTTTTACTGATCACAATGAACAATATTGTCAGGGAGGTCAATTGCTGCTTCTGCATATCCAACCATAACTTTAGTCACAAAATCTACCAACAAAAAACTGTTTAGAATCAGTTACAGCTTCGATCCATTGCGACAATAAATCGAAAGAGGTTACAACAGCTGAAGCTTGGAGTCTGTGACAAACGGATCACACAGATTACGTTGGTCATTGTCACTTGATAGCTCGGGAGATAAATTAACATGTTGCTCTTCTTCTCGCCTGTCTTTTAGATCAAACCCGTTTTAGTGTTACGAAAATATTGTGGCATCCAGAATTACTGATTAGTACGTATAAGAAAAGCAAAGCATAAAAAAAAAAAAAACAAATATTGTTTGGCAACATTATTTTTCTTTGCTTGATAAGAGGGCTTTGCCCACATTGTGGCAATAAATGTTCGATATTTTTTGCATTAACAACATTTACACATAGGAAGGTAACTATTATTGAAAAATAACCTCTAAACATATTTTTCTTCAAGTTAGTTTTAAACAAATATATTATTGTTTCTAACAAATAATAAACCTACCTACTGACATGTAAGCCATAAATAAAAACCTTTAATGTTTTTGCAAACAATGTTCCCATGACCCATTAAACTGTTACCTTAAAAACTGCAGTGAGGTAACTTCGCACCTATGAGTCGTGTAAGCACCAATTAAACCTTACACACATTACGTTTGCAGTTACATAACCTAAATAAATAAGTGTGTCAGTACTATGATAATGGTGCATCGCACTCGTTCAGGCGACGTATAAGTGTAACAGGAGCAACAAACCGTGTCTAAAGACAACTATTTTATGTGTATAATGTGTAGAAAGAGTTTCAGATATTTGTTGACTTTGGCTAAAAAAAAAACTTTTCAACAAAAAAATTAAACCGCCGAAAAAACTGTAATGGGAATTCTTTTTCCAAATTTATATGGGACCAACTTTGGAGTATACCCTTTCCAATATAATAAGAATTATCATAATCGGACTACTCTGTAAAAAGTTATGCATGGTCTAACATAAAAAAGAAAAAATACGCGTCGAATTGAGAACCTCCTCCGTTTTTTTCGTCGGTTAAAAAATAAGAAAATGTAATTGTATTTAATGGTAAATATAATTAATTTTTAATTATAAAAATATTCTTAAAGAAACATTTTTAAAATGTGTTTCTGTGGATGTAAAATTTTAATTCTTAATTCACCCTTTTGATAATAAATGGAGGTTTAAACCGATGAGGTTCACACATTTAAATTTTATCTTCTTATTTTACTTTTTTATTTTGGCACCTTTAATGCAATACCTAAATCCGTCCCTTATACAAAATAATAAAACGACGGTGAAGAGCAGAAATATTTTAAGAGTTACAACTCACCAGACAGCTCTTGAGTTACAAGACCTTCTTATTTCTCTTACACCTGTCTTCAAGCCATCATAAGCCAGCCAAGCTGAAAACCATAGCCCACCAGATCGGAAGCATAACTTTGAAGATGTCGGTATGTGAAAGTAGCCATCATAACATATTCACGGCACGCGAATAGGACCGGTAGATCACGTAGCGGTATTGACGCAACTAATTATACATAACGCCTCAATAGACGAATCGACCTGGCTATCGACAAAGCGAAGCGAAAGTCACACGTAATACTTAACACACGCGATTGTTTGACCGCGGTTGTCTGGCCGCGTTGAAATTTAAAACAATGATTTTTAATAAACAAAAAAGTTTTTTTTTTGTATTTTTTTGTTGAGGCTAGTGAAAAGTGAAAGGTTAGAATTTGTTTGTATTTTTTCGGCCATAGATAAATGGAGAAAAAGGGAGTGGATCACGCGATTGTTTAGTTACTTTTTTTAAGATTCTTAATGAGTGTTGATTGGTGAAATTCTGGTGGCTATTTTGATGCGTTACACGTACAAATAGACATTCATTTCACAAAATATGTATGTAAACTTATTTTTTTAATTTAAATATTTACTTTTGTTATCACATGCAATAGAAAGAGTAAATAAATATATAGCAGTAACATTAATTGGACGCCGCCACCGGCCCGTACTATTTACTAAATAAATTAATATTCAAGCAACGTTTGCAAATCGAACTTTAATATAATTCTTGTTTCAGTTTGGAATGGACATTTCTTGTTATGCAGATAAGCGCCGTCGAACTAAAAGAAATATACGTACAAGAACTTAGGATGATCCATAAGACAATCCTGGCCTATTATGTAGTCTGTTGCATAGTAATACAATTAACCAGTTGCTGGTCAAATAAAATAATAAGAAAAAGTATGGAAGGCGCTCCCTGCTTTTAGCGTTGACATAAATTGTATAATGTCCTCGAGGTACGGGCTAAGCGAGGGAGTCAATGCACCCACGAAGAAGTTCAGTGCTCCTCCCGAGATATTCTAGACACGTGCTGAATGTTAAAACTTATATATCGCGTAAATGTATGTGACAGTTGAGGTTTTACCGAACAACTTTTGAATTCATTCCAGAAATATATTTGGAAAATTGAAGTTCTAAAGACGAATTGAGGCCAAAAGCAAGCACTCTAACCATATATTTTTCTCATATTGAACTCGTTGAAAATTTTCGAATCGAAAATGTTTGTCATAAATGTTTGTCACTTCAGTCGGTCGCTGGTTATTATTGGTAACGTATGTTGTCAGGGGAGGGGTCGGGAAGCGACGTAAAGTCCCTCCGAAAGAAGCTAAACAACATTAGTTCATATTCTCAATATGTTCCGTCGAACGAAAAACGGAACAAAAAGTGGTCTTGTCAGGCTCTAAGGAAGACTGTTAATTTATTACAGCCGCGGCTTTTTACGTGCCCGGATGACGTAAGCAGTGAACTCATCGCGAAAACAAAAAGCTCTTAGTAAGTATTTATCCCTTCCCAGTTTAGAAGTCAAATGGACCTTACCAAGCAACATGTGCTCTTGGGCGATGAACCAGAAACTTCGCAAGTTTCGTAGGACTATTTACCCTCAGGCTCCGACACACCTCGTGTTTCGATATTACTTTGCCAACCCCGCAAGGCGAACGGCTTAGACAGTACATGCATACATAAACATTCAGATTAGGATTAATAATCTAATATGCGAAGCCGATTAACGCTCGGGTATGCTAAAGGTATCTACGCACAATCGTGTCGTGAAAAACCAATAACGATATAATATCTAATTACATTATTAATTTTAGTACCTAGGGCGTTGAAGTGGCTATATAAAATCAAATATTGAATTATTGAAAGGGAGGACTATTCGCGGCAGTATAATTAAATAAGAGGATAATCTATTCGCATGTCATAAACCGGCAATATTATTAATGTTTGCTCACCTATAAGGGGCAAGGCTGATGTTCTATACATGTATAAAGAAGAAACTAGGCTCGAAGTCGGTCAAGTCGACGGATGAATTCCTGCGTTGCTCTTGACATTCCACCTTGGTTAAATAGCTACATAATACTGTGGACAAAAAAGGAACTTACGATAAAGTGTATTTCTCAAATTGTGTAAGCGTACTTAGTCAACTTATTTGTACCATGTTTGTCTCGTTTAACAAGTAAACGCATAAAAGTTTATTAAAATGTTTTTGATGTAAATGTCAAAACTGATGATCTGCGAGATCAAAGTTAACGAGTGGGTTTAAATATTTTGTGACCATTAAAAGACGCCTTTATTACAGAACTCTATAAGCAAAAAAATATATAGGTACAGTTGCTTTTTCACACAGCTTTTAAAATTAACTCAACTATTTTCCAGTATTAAATTCTACTCTAAAAGGCTAATATTCCACTGTGTTTATTTAGTAGATATGTAAATAACCAAAGGCTCGAAAAAAAACGGCCTTACAAATTTTATAAATTATGTAACAAAACAAAAGACTATACGCTAGCATAATTTAACAAAATTCGGGCTCGAAAAGAAAATCATCCATATTATTACATGGTGTACAAAAATTCTTTTTTTAAATAAAAATCAAAACAAAAACGAAAAAACTTTCGCATTTATAATATAAACGTGGATACAGTCGACTTTTTAAATGTTATGGAAGTAAAAAAAACAAACTTTATTTTTTATTCTTTACCTATTTGAGATTTGTTGTTTCTATTGAACGAATTTCTAAATGGTGGAAAACGAAAGTATTGATATCCAATAAAACTAGATAACGACTGTTAAAAGAAAAGATACAATAAATATAAAATGTTAGATTGATCACGTGGTTGTGAGTCACGACTGCATTGCGTGTGATTTCTAAGATTCCCAGGTTTGAAACACTCTCAGTTTCATCTATAGTTCGTCTAATCTAACAAATACCGTTTGACGTTTCGTATTTTTCAAGGTTAATTACACAATTTTCATGCATTTACCATTAAACAAAGCCAGATAACAAGCTGTAGCTTAATTTAAGACTGAAGTTTCCCAATTACATAATAATATATGTATACTTTGTTGCGGTTTGAAAGCACAAACTTATTGTACGTCAAACCATAAAAGCCGTGTTTATATAATATAAAAAAAAAACAATTTCACATATCCAAATTATATAGGTAGTGTATAATTATTATATAGTTGCAGCGGTAAATAAAAAAAAAAAGTGAAATGGTTACTTCGATATTTTGCATTACCCAACATAAAGTCAGCTCAAACACAAACCACAGCAATAACGTTCGAACAAATATAAATTACACAAATTGCAGTGAGAATGGAGAACAGTACAAATGGCTTAAATAAAATTAGGTCCCAGTAACTTAACCTAACGAACCCCTAGGTCGTCTAGGAGTCAAACGTTTGCCTTCACGATTTATAGGGGTTAAACTTTAAATCACTTTCTCAAAAGATTTATTCAGTTTCGATGTCCATGGAATTCTCTATTACTTTATTAGAAAGTTTTTTGTTTTTCCAACTATTATTGTGAAGTACACCGTAGTGTTCGTAAGTTGACACTAAAGAAATATGATTAGCGGACGTAATATTCAGTTGCATCTTCAAATTATCACAATGGTTGTGTAAACCGATCAAAATTACTGATACAATTGATTAGTGCTGATTATTTGTTGCCAAGGCTACGGTAACAGTTACAATAAAGCGTGATCAAATTGCACTAAAGTTTGTTACTCTATTTCTGAAACTGTTTTGACCGAAGCTGTAGGTAGTCGTTGTATACAGCCAGAAAATCCTTAGTAAAACTAAACACAAAAGTTAGTAGCACACCACAATTATTCGGCCAAACTGTTGTTTATTTGTAGCCTGCTATTAGTAAGGAATTCGGGACGTGGTACTTCACTATTTAGGTCACCGTTTTGCCGGCAATTATTCAAAACTATACGTGCCCGCGGCTTTGCCTAAGTAAGAAGTTCTTAGTTTCTCTGTGGTTATTTAGAATACATTCTACTGTGCAAATTTCATTCAAATCCGTTAAGCTGTTGAACAAACCCAAAGACATAAAATATAAGGATATGCACACCTACCTAAGCGTTTATATAATACTTTTTTGTCGAGATACCTACCTTATGTAAATTTCATGTTCAACCGATCGCGATGGTGTGAAAAAGGTTTGTCCGAAAATAACTTCGACTTTTGACAGTGACGTAATCTGAAGGGAATTTTAAGACCTGTTCTGAGAAGTGAGCTCAGAATCGTGGTTTAGGTACTAAATAAACCAGCGGGAGTAGAGTGCATTCACTCGGATATTTTGAGGCAGTCATGATCAATTGAGACACTTGAAACCGCGATTTTCGATGCTGTGGTTTAGGGTTACAATTTAAGCGATTTTGTATGGAGATTGAGAATGAATATGCTTGGCAAATATTGTCAATTTTCATGTATTTGATACTACGTGCGTACTGTCTCGTTTAGTTATTTATATTTTAACTCAATAAATTAGCTCTTACTAAATTGACTTACCGTGATAACATAACATAACATACCATCACGCCTGTATCCCCGAAGGGTTAGGCAGAGGTGTACCAATGTACACCCACAGTTTGCCGGTATATTTAGGTCCCATGTAATAGGGGGCGAGCCTATTGCCACTAACACAAACTCCGACCTGCTACTGAGAATTTCATAGAAAAACCCAATAACACCTTGGTCGACTTGGGAATCGAACCCAAGACCTCTAGCTTAGCAGTCGCGCTTAGCGCCACTAGGCCAACGAGGCAAACAACTTACCGTGATAATTCCTCCAATTTAAGTACTCAAATTAAATCTAGGAAAACGTAGGTATTACTAATCCTAAAACAATTACAAATAAACAGACCTAGATATTTTCTAGCTCTTGCCACATTGAAAGCGAATTGATTCGAATTGATCTATCCATCATGTTGGTAATCACTAATCACGTTAATGCAATTAAAACATTAACGCAACAATATAATTGGATTAATTATCTAATTAAATATGAAAAGCTAAGGATCCGCAAATTTCTGGTAGCACTTCAATTATTGAAATAATTGGTTCTAACTTATTACTATATTCTTTTATTATTTTATGAAATCGATATTTGTAAAACATCGGCCTATAGAACGAAAAAATATGAAAAAATAAACAATTATTATGATGTCATGTCAATCAGATAACCGTTGCGTCATTAATTACTTACCTACAGGTGAACGAAAGACGATTATATTTTTAGACTATAGTTAAACTAAATAATTATGCTTGGTAAGCAAATTAGTGTCGATCATTATTAACATCAATTAATTTGATTGAACTGCCCATCTTCGTAACCATTCCTTATACACTCTATACATAATTATAGAAATGTATTCTCTAACAATCGTGTCAATCAATTAGAAGGAAGCAGGTTATTATTTATTATTAGGTAACGATGAGTTAAGTTACGTATTATTACGATAATGCGATTCGTGCGTAAATCACGCAAATTTTATCCTAAGCACGCATGCTTACTTAACGATGTAAATGCGAAAGTTTTATTGTTCGCTTATTGAGATATTGACCTGCCGAATAACCTCATAATAGTAGAGATTTCTCATCATCGTTTATAGTTATGGAATTATGTTAACCCCTATTGACCTCAAGCCTAACCTTTGACCTTTATGATAATTACCAGCAAAGTCAGGAAGCTTAAAAATAAGCGACTGCGCAATCTAAAGAATGCGGAACATAGCAATTAATAAAATCTTTAAACTAAGGGATACACACAATAAGAGAGACCAAGGAATAACTTATAAGTGACTTTTTAGAGGCATTAATTCAAATCGGAAAATCATAATTAAATACAAATAAAATCCAATTACTCCCACTCATAAATATCCAGCGCACATCAACTCAAATCCCATTTAATTGAACAAAAAGTACTTATAAAATGAATGCAAAAAACATTGTAAGAGAAATCGCGAGCCCAACTTTACACTCCCATTCTTTACGTGGGACATTAACATAAATAAACATTTATAACAAGCGAGCCAGAAAAGCGCACATTAACGCCGAGCGCATTCAATGAGGCTCCCAGATTTGTGCAGGGAACTATCTGATGTCCATGTGTTCCTAGTAAGTGATTTTTGATGTGTAATCCAGACAGTTAAATTACGTCAAAGCAGACTTAGTAATAAAAGTTTCGGGTAAAGTCTGATGAGACCGTTACAGGACCGTAGAGAAAGGCAAGAAAAAAGAGAGGCCTACGTCCACCAGTGGGAGGACAATAGGTGTGATTGATGATTAAATTACGTCGGCCTGCATTTGTCCTACTACTAGCCACAGGTCTTTTATGTAGGGATGGAAAAAGCACCAATCGCCAAGCTTGCTCTCTTGCTTGCAATGTTCGATCTCTTGTTTTAGAATCAATTATTTTAGGTTTTGGTTAAATTTGCAACTCTTTACTTATTAACCCAGTTATTAGATCGCCAATTCACCGAGACACAAATAAAAATGAAGCTAAAATTATTGCGCGAAAAAGTAGTAAAGCGGTATATTATAGTATCATGCATCACCTTTTTTTTAAACCTTCATGCCTCAAATATGAATAAAGATTTAGCCGGCCTGATTCTGAGCATTTAAATCTTCTTAGTTTCAAGATAAATGTGCCCGCATGAATCATACGTCAAAGTCCTAAATAAAGTCTTGAAGTAAGTAAGATTATAGTTGATAGACTCAAACGTCTGCGATAACCACAGAACTTCGCTGTTTTTACTTCGCTCCTTTGGAAATCTGATGTTTTCGTTTAGTTTCGAAACTCCAGTCTTCTTTGGCGATGCTAAGATTAAATCTGGTAATCCTAGACCAAGTGTTGTCCGTAGTAGTGCAGACATCTGATTTGATTATTACGAGTAAAACGAAAGAAGTCCTGAACTAAGCTGGTGTAGGTCTCGGTTTATTCAAAAGAAAAACAAGATCGACAAAAAACAGTAGCCAGATTCTTTTTTTGCTCTTTCATCGTATTATTATCAATTCAAATTACCTAACCACGATTCCCAGGCCAGGTCAAAACGACTAAAATTCAAGTGAAAAGAATTGATTTGACTTCAATTTTATGAAAGTCGTGAGAAAAATCCGAAGCAACTGGTATTAGTACGCATAGCTAATTGTCTATTATTACAAGAAAGCTTTCTTTTAAACCCATAATTATGAGCCATAGCCTTAGGGTCTAAACTTGTCATTACTTTCGATTTCTTGATTATCCAGTTAGGGAAAAGTCAGTGTTTTGTGCAAATTGTTCAGTCTTATTTTACCATGTCGGATGCATGATTGCAACTTGTAGGGAAGGGCTGACTTTAACTGTTGCACTTTCGAAAGGTCAATGCAGTTCTACAGCTTTCACATACACAAAATTGACGACTGCAAGTTTTTACTTTTCTTGTCATTTGATGAATGACTTATGAATGAAAAAAATATGTTTTAACAACTTTTACATACATAATACATTTTGTTTAAAAATTGTAGGAAGCTATTTACTGCAATAAACCTATATTTGCATTTTAATTTTTGACCAGCAATAAAAAAAATGTATTTGTTTTTTTAGCCTTTTTGTCAACAAACTGCTTTCTATCAATGTATGTAAATAACAATCTATGACTGAATAAAATCAAGAGTGGGCCAACGAACATAAAAATACGGATAGTTTTGTAACGTACGCTTGTTTATCGCGTACCATTTACTCGTTCAATACACTTCATGCTCATTGAAGGCAAATATGTTCGCGGCATGAAATCAAACAGACACGTTTAGTATTGCAACGTTGTGCAAGATTGACTTCTATTAGGCCGACAGATCTATAAATAAACACCATTTAAAATAAAATTAATTAATTCATTAAAAACAAAATGCATTATATTATATGATATTTAGGTGAAAGGGTGATGCTTCTTATATTATAGTTACTTCCCAAAAGTTAAGAATTGCATATGCCTAATAATGTTTTGATCAAATTCGTTACATGACATGCACATTATGCACAAGTACCAAGATTCTTAAGAATCAAATTGACTAATAAACATTAGTGTTAAGATACTAATATGGATTATTTTAGAACACTTTAAATTATGCTTATTATTATTTTTTTTTTTTTTTTAATTATCCTTAGTTATTTAAGCATTCCATTGCACCTGTATACCTAGTCCTTATATAATAATAATAATATTATTCCGGGACAACTCACACACGGTTATCTGATCCCAAGCTAAGCAGAGCTTGTGTTATGGTAACCAGACAACTGATAAACATATTTATATATTTTTAAATACATACATATTATAGATAAATTACACCCAGACACAGAACAAATGATCGTGCTCATCACACAAAGATTTGTCCTGAGTGGGAATCGAACCCTCGACCTCTGGTATAGCAGTCAGGGTCACTAACCACTAGACCAACAGGCCCGTCAAACGTTGAACTAGTTATAACGCTGTTAATATTAATAAAGTATAATGAAGAAATTGATCTAAAACTACCTTTTTTAAAGTGAGGATTTTATCTACTTGCTCATTTTGTAGACTATGATCTACGCAATACAGCCTTATGTTTCACAGTAAACATTTGGAAAAAGAAGACAATTGTGCAAGTTTATAGACCATTAACATTACTGTGAGAACATAAAAATTATGCAGAAATAGCTGCGAGCTAGTGTCGCTTGGATGACAGTTAAGATGTTAATAAAGATAGCACGTTATATTCTAACTTTTGCAAAGTTAACTGGTTTGAAGATTTAAGAGTTTAAGTAACGAAATATAAAGATAAACTAGTTGCGTAATAACTTATAATTTACAGAAAAAATTGTATAAAATTACAAAATGTTTTATAAATATAGGGACTTAATATTTTTTTGATTGTTTGACATATACTAGCTCACATTTAATAACTCCTTTAGTTTGTATGGTGGACACCCACACATCGAGAGTAAACATTTTCAGAACATCTGAGTAGGCAATATGCAGCTGACTTAATTCGCTAAGCGTGTCTTTTTATTTACCCAATAAGAAGAATTTGTATAAAATTACAAAATCTTTTATCAAATATTCGTTCTTTCTTATTTTTATTTTCTATTAATTTGAATTTGGAGAGCTCTTGAACCGTCCCTAAATTTTAATTTCGGACGACTAAACTAATTTGGAAATTAAAGCAGCCATCAGCAGAATTCACGTTGATATCTTACTCAGTAACGAAGCCTAATTGGAAATTTACGTAAAACTAATAATTAGTTGTAGCTTAATCTCTGAACTTATTAAATTTACCTTCAGCCAATTAAAGTGTACTATTTTAAACAGATTAACGTTTGATATAAAACTTTATTACTTAAGCGTTTTTTTAATTGGATTTGCAAGCAGACATGTAGGTATGAAATTGAGTGTATTTTTTTTCTTAATTTATAGAATCATAATCTGAGTAATCCCAGATAAAAGGTCGAAGGTTTTTGAGAGATTTTTTTTTTGTTTTTATCGCCAATCCGCAAGTGAGCAAGCGTGGCGATCAATGCTCGTGCCTTCTCTTTATGGAAAGAGGCCTGTGCCCAGCAGTGGGACGTTTATAGGCTGGTATTATTGTTATTTATCATTTAGTTTATATAGTATAGTGATGTAACACTATTCTCCTTTAAATTGTACTCCAATACGTATCACTAAGCAACAACAATATAAAAAATAACATACGTATGTTATACAACAATCATTTAACGTTCACTTCATTGTTTAATTTTCGTATGTTTACAACAAGCTACACGTTAATTGACGCCTCTTATATGGTCATTAAATTACCTCAGGCCATACGTTATGACACGTTATCTAACAACAAATCGTAACTTCGTCTATTAATGTCGAACAGACACGGATGACGTGAATCATCTATCTTTAAGTTTAATTTATATTTAAATTGACATGAGCATGAAATTATATTATGTATACAAATATATAATTAGTATTAAGATATTTATTGATTTTTTTTTTCTACGTAACACTTACTATTTGACTTGGTCGCTCTTAATGTCATAATCGAAATGCATATTTTTAACTACTTTGAACAACTCAAACATTACGAAACACTACCAACAAAGACTACAACAATGGCAAACCGCAAAAGTACATTATTGTCAGCTAAGAAATTAATTAAGTAATGTTCACACCACTGAATAAACATGTTTTTTTGTTCTTAATTAATTACCTTCGCTCATTTATCTGCTTTCAGGAAGGACCTACTTTATAATTCTGCAAAATGTTTTTACAAAAAATGCAAGTTTACCACTAACTAATTACTACTACTTACGAGTAGGTACTCTAGACCCACATATTATATTTATAAGCAATTTACCTTTTAACAAATCTATAGCTACTCGTACGTACAAATTTTATAAAGAATTTGTTCGTTTAACTTGAACTGCAAATAAACTTGGAGAAGACCATCAATAGCCATCCTACGGCATCGTGCGACAGACTCTTTTATTTTTAAAGTTCCTCATTAAAAAGGTTGTACTTTTTAGTCTGGACATGGCCAGTGAAAGTTTCTAGTTAAACGATGTAAAAAATGTAAAATAGTAGTAAAAGCAATGTCGTTTAATCTGTGATAAAATTATGAATGGAAAAACAAAAGTATTTGGTAACAGGTAGGTACAATTATTGTTTTGTTTTTCAACTGAAATAAAATCTATTGTTATAAATAGTAAAATACTTGCAGTATAACTAAGCTACACATGAGGTAATTTCATATTCTGAATTTGCTCATAAACAGTTAATCAAATACTCATTCTATTAATATAATGCAAGGCGAGTTCTTTGACCGAGCTTGAACATTAAATAAATTAAAAGCCAGCGATAAAATACAAGGAAAATCGAGAGCCAAGCAGTGCCTTGCGGACTGAAGCCATAACTTGGCTCCCTTCAATTAATTTTATCAAAGTCAACAAAATCACGTTTTCCAATAAAACACCATTGTTTAATGGAATAAAAACTCGACGATTATTTTCTCGTTTACGTTAATTGCGTAATTTAGATTACATAATAAATAAACGGTTGAATTCCATCAGGTTTTTTCTAGGTAGGCTGTTGATTTTGATTAACAAATTATATGATGGTACCGTGTAATTACAGGTTAAAACTACCTATTGGAATAACGTGTAAAAATAGCCGTGACTTGTTATTTGTTTATATTTTGTAAAAAAGTTAACACGAGCCATACGTTACCTAGGTTTTTATGAAGACTAAACATTGGCCAGATTTTTAACATTGCATGAGAAATCCACCCTATTGACCATCGAAATGAAAAATGAACAAAATTTAAAAACACAGTTTTTTTTATAAAATGTAACTACATATATAAGTATATACGCATGTACTTAATTACAGAATAACGACAGGATATAATAAATAATTCTAGTTACATTTATCCTCTATTAGCATCATGCATACAATATTCTAACAAGTTCCACCATCTACTATAGGCATGCGAACAGGTTTCGCTCAGGATTAACTCTCTGTATCTATGTCAAGATCAAGGAGCAAAAACGAGTTTCTTAGTCACAACACTATGTTTATTTACCGACGTCACTGACCCACAAAAATGTGTGAAATTAAAGACGAGTATTAATATTAACAGATGTTTCTACTGAATACGGTTAATGGCTTTATTAAGTAGGCACATCAATTTTAACGACCTCTGTGGTTGAGTGGCATATACACCGGTTTGCAAAGTGCTAGCTTTGAGGTCCCGGTTTCGATTCCCAGAAAAACTTTTCTTCATCATTTTAATCTCTATTAAATCCTATGGTATTTTCTTTAGATGTTATGGTAAGTTCGTTGTCTCTGACTCCATAAGAGAAGTGCTTTAGCTACTTACTTTACGCACATTTATAAAAAAAGATAAAACGCAACTATGCTCAATTACTTAGGTTTATATAAAATCATATTTTAGGGAATTTGTGCAGTCAAAGTTAGTGATTTAAGTTTATATTTATTACTTAACTAGCGGCCCGTCCCGGCTTCGCACGGGTATTTAACACATTATTAAAAAGTTAGGATTGAATGTTTCTGTGTTATTACTACTATTACGCTCTTTACAATATTAGTACATATAGACACTCCCGTACCTCAGTGATGCTTAAATCGCATAGTTAGCCGAGCAGAGTGAGCGACAATCACGCGACTTTTTTCTAATTCTTATATTTTAAACTCGTGATATCTTTCGAAGGGAATGTCCAAAGTGAATAATTCAAAAAGTTACATAAAGGTATTGAAGCAGTCTTGACTATCATCATTTAGCCAATCATAGTCCACTGCTGGACATAGGCCTCTCCCAATTTGCGCCACAACACCCGGTCCTCCGCCCTCCGCATCCAGTCCCCTCCAGCGACCTTTTTCAGGTCGTCAGTCCACCTGGCGGGGGGGCGTCCTACCTTACGCTTGCCGAGTCGCGGTCTCCATTCTAGGACTCGTCTGCTCCAACGGCTATCGGTCCTTCGACAGACATGGCCAGCCCATTGCCACTTCAGCGAGCTAATTTTACGAGCTATGTCGGTTACCTTGGTTCTTTGTCGGATGACCTCATTACGAATTTTATCCTTCAAAGAGACTCCGAGCATAGCTCGCTCCATAGCCCGCTGCGCGACTTTAAATTTGTGGACTAGTCCAACCGTTAATGTCCACGTTTCGGCACCGTAAGTCATAACAGGTAGGACGCACTGGTTGTAAACTTTCGTCTTCAGGCATTGCGGTATAGGCGAAGAGAAGACTCGACGTAGTTTGCTAAACGCTGCCCAGCCTAACTGAATTCTCCGATCGACTTCCCGCTCGAAGTTGTTTCTACCAAGCTTGATGACCTGCCCTAGGTAGATATACTCTTGAACAACTTCGAGCATCGATCCTTCGACATATATCGGTCTCGGCATGACATGTTCATTGAACATGATCTTGGTTTTATCCAAGTTCATGCCAAGACCGACCCGTCGTGAAGCTCCATTCAGGCCATGCAGCATCTCGCTTAGTTGGTCCAGCGACTCTGCCACTATGACGATGTCATCGGCAAATCTAAGGTGCGAGATGTGCTCACCGTTCACATTTATACCCCGTCCAGTCCAGTCCAGAGTCTTGAAGACATCCTCGAGCGCATTGGTGAACAGCTTTGGGGATATAACATCCCCCTGTCTCACCCCCCGACGCAGCTCGATCGGATTGGTCTTATGGTCATGGAGCTGGACAGTCATTGTGGCGGTGTCATATAAGCATCTCAGCGCCTCGATGTATCGCCAGTCAATACGACATCGTTGCAGAGCATCCAGAACCGCCCAAGTTTCGATGGAGTCGAAGGCTTTCTCGTAGTCCACAAAGGCCAAACACAGCGGCTGATTGTACTCTTCGGTTTTCTGCACAATCTGCCGAACAGTATGGATGTGGTCTACGGTGCTAAAGCCTTTTCGAAACCCGGCTTGTTCTGGTGGCTGGAACTCGTCGAGTCTTCTAGCGAGGCGGTTAGTGACTACTCTCGAGAACAACTTGTAAATGTGGCTCAGGAGTGAGATAGGTCTGTAATTCTTCAGCAAGGTTTTGTCGCCTTTCTTGAAGAACAGAACCACCGCACTCCCGCTCCACGCTTGTGGTGTTAAGCCTTGATGAATGACGGAATTAAAGAGACTCGCTAGCTCTTTCAGGACTGTGGTCCCACCGGCCTTAAGGAGCTCGGTTGTAATTCCGTCATCACCCGGCGCCTTGTTGTTCTTTAGTTGTCTGAGAGCTGCCTCAACCTCGCCCGGGTCGACATCCGGGATGTCCTCGGTGTAATGGCGCGTGAGTGGGGCTCTGTGGTCATCTTCGCCTTGTCTCGATGGTTTAGTCACCTGTGATGCATATAGGTGTCTATAAAAACTCTCAATTTCCTCGAGAATCTCGAACTTAGAGGTGACGGTCCTGCCATCCCCGGTCCTCAGTTTCGCCAGATGGGGTCTACCTAATTGCTGAGCGAAGACTTTGGTGCCTCTATTTCGCTCAATCGCAGCCTCGATATTACGAGTGCTGCAGCGTCGGAGGTCACGTCGCGTCAGTTTCCTGATTTTCAGGTTTAAGGACCGCCTATCTGACGAAGACATCTGGGCGTCCGGCGTTTCTCGTCTTTCCTTCATAAGTTCGAGAGTCTCGGGTGAGAGCTTGGACTCCCTATTACCGCGTTTTCCGGGGAACAACCTTCGAGACACATTCTGTAGCGTTTTGACCACTGTGTCGGTTTTTTCGTCAACATTGTCCGTGGTTTCCAGCAGTGCGAAACGATTTTGGAGTTCCAACTGGAACTTATCGGAACCTAAAGCTATTTGGGGCAGCGTGGGTCGGAGAGTAGGTCTCATCATCCTAACTCTTTCAGCCTTAAGGTTGATATTTAGAGAGCCTCGGACGAGTCTATGATCGCTACCGGTATTAAACCTATTGATCACCGAGACGTCTCTAAATATATGCCGTTTGTCCGTGATGATGAAATCTATCTCGTTCCTCGTCACATTATCGGGGCTTCGCCATGTCCACTTTCTGTGGGGCTTCTTCTTAAAGAAGGAATTCATTAAGAAGAGCCCCTGGGACTCTAAAAAGTTGACCAACATTTGGCCTCTGTGATTTCGGCGCCCCACGCCGTTAGGACCGATTTTCGTTTCGCCGCATTCTTGTACTCCCACCTTGGCATTAAAGTCTCCCATAACAACGTTGTAGTGAGCCTTCCTGGTACCATGTAGTGCCTTCGCTATGTCTTCGTACATGGTTTCGGCTATCTCATCAGAGTATGTCGAGGTCGGCGCATATACCTGCACCACCTTCAGGAACTTCCTGTCGGTGATTTTCAATAAGAGGTACGCTACCCTTGTCGACACACTACTGATTTCCACAACGCTGCTTGTGAGACACTTGTTGACCAAGAAACCGACACCGCCCTGGGAGGGCCTATCACCTTCTCGGTAGTAGAACAGGTCACCTGACTCAAGGGTTATCGTGTCCTCCCCCTGTCTTCGGACTTCAGATAACCCCAAAATGTGCCAGTTTATGCGACCCAATTCTACCTCGAGTTCGGTGAGGTGTTGGTCCAGCCGTAGACTTCGTCCGTTATACGTCGCCAGGGTCAGTTTTTTGAGGTAGTGGTAGCCTCCCGTAGCCCGGAGATTCCTAGCACCCCCTGTCCCGCCGTTACCGCGACCGCTACCTTGGCCGGGA
This sequence comes from Autographa pulchrina, assembly GCA_905475315.1. Classification (NCBI taxonomy): domain Eukaryota; kingdom Metazoa; phylum Arthropoda; class Insecta; order Lepidoptera; family Noctuidae; genus Autographa; species Autographa pulchrina. The sequence goes on along the minus strand of FR997771.1, from coordinate 9,560,736 downwards.
ATAGCGGGACTACCGGGAACTGGGGGCCGTTTTGTGTGGTGTGGGCTCATACAGAGGTTTTGGCCTACTAATGCCACGCTGGCCAGACGGGTTGGCATAGGGTTTGGTCTCGAGTTTTCCTTCTCTAAGCAGTGGTTTTCGGCTCTGCTCAATTTTCCCTTAGTCGCCTTCTACGACACCCACGGGATGAGATGGGGTGGTGACCTTTGTATTCTTTAGGTCCGTCACCACACGGACATCGTCTTGACTATGAAGTAATTTATTTTGATAAGGATCAATACCAAGTAACAAATAAAGAGCCTTTTCTAGCGGCGTCCTTTCAATAATAATTTTTTTAATAAAATATCTCTTATTGTGACCTAACTGTAATAGTTAGACATATGCTGTCGCGACACTTTTTGTAGATAATTATATGTTCTACAAAGACGTAGTACATTATTTTGTTCTATAATCAATAGTTTTCGCAGCGCACGCGATGCAAGAAAGATTTTTGGTAATTTTTTCACACCTTGGTTTACATTATTGAGGTTTTAGTATGGATCCCTAACTTTTTTGAAAATTTTATTTAGCCTATGTTCACCGGAAATAGTGTAGCTTCCCAACAGTGAAAGAATTTTTCAAATCGGTCAAGTAGTTTCGGAGCCTATTCATTTCAAACAAACAAACAAACAAACAAACAAACAAACAATCAAATCTTTCCTCTTTATAATATTAGTGTAGATAAACGCCTAAATCGTTAATAGGTATTAACACACAAAATTAACACCTGTTTATTATTATCTAATAACGAATATTGCAGCAACATTAAATATAATTAAAACGTCTTAAACTTAAATTAAATCTCGTTATAAAATTCAAAAGCCATATTCCGCGAGACGGTATCGGAATAACTTACAAATTGGACGCAATTTGTACAACGGATAACACAAAATAATGGTGGAATCGATAGTCGATACCTAGTAAAGTTCGAAGTTAATCTCGAGTCGAGATTACTGGGAGCCAGCGGGCTATCTGGTACGTAGACTACATAGTCTGTCCATTCCGTTACTTAACAACTTCGACCTGAGTTCGCCACAGACTACAATAAATGCAGAAGAGGCAAAGAAAAAAACAGAAAAAAAAGAAGTTCGATATTTAAAAATTAAACAGATGGCGTGTATTATTAGTATCGCCATATCGCTCTCCTTCGAAAAATAAATTCTTTTTACAAAAAGTACGGGATAAAATTTAACATCTATTTTGAAATAGAGCATTTTAAATCAAGCCTTTTTTTTTTTTTTTTTTTTTTGTTTTGCATATGCCACTTCTGTTGTTACCTGATCTATGGCTCACCCGTTGTTTTATAAGGCTAGAACAAAATGAGGCAGAAGCACCTCGACTATAACTTTTAAATTTGATGAACAGCAACTTTAATACTTTAATATTGTGAGAATATTTTTCACTCGATGCACTTTTGTTCGTTGATGCAACGGTTTATGAGTTCGCGTGGCTCTTGAAGATATTAACTTCAGATTAACCGATTAAGATAATTTGTAGATTACCTACATGTTCGTGTTTCGAGTATATAGATTAGTTATTAACTAAGCTATTACTATTTCTAGTAGAGATGGTGAAACAAACATTTTTCACTTTGCAAAAACTACCAAACCGAGATTGTTACGTGTGCGATACATAAAGCTTGCATGCTCACAAATACCCACACTAGGAAAAAAATGCATTCAGTACCTGTCAAACAGCTACTTGAAAAATGGATCCGAAATCTGGAACTTAAAAATATATACCTCCTATAGACAACTGTGAGTAAGCCAATGTGTCAATAGCACAAATTATGTGTGTTAACATGTATGCTAATTGGCCAATAAAACCTATCGGAAAACAACATTAAAAGAGAAGTTTATTAAAATCACTTTTTATAGAGCGTGCAAACATTTCCACTGTAATATCGAGAAAAGAGAAAATACAATTCAGAAATTGCAACTCTGATATAATAATAGAAGTCCTTTATAAGGCTCGATATACACTGTGGAAAAAACACTTTAATTTTTTATGCTTTTTATTCATACTGCATTTTAGATAAAACATCTAAATTATTGAATCTAAGCCAAAAGTTAATGGTGCAACTGTTGCCAGGTTTTTTTTTTAAAGATGTACATGAATCTTTATGCCTCGTATTTATAACTTGTGTCAGTGATGATTAACTGATACGAGGCATAAAGATTTACATCTTTTTTTTCACGAAACTATTGTATTGGAACTGATTAAAGACAACAGGACACCAAAATCGACACAGGACCAAACTAAATACGACATAATTCAAAATGGCGACACGTAACAGTACATTGACACTGTGTAGTGTGTACCCCGCCTAACAAACTCCATATGAATACGAATAGTAATTCATAGTCTCTTGTGTATTTCTCGGAATGCAATATTTTCAACATTCCCTGTTGATACAACACGTCATGTACAACTTTGATTGTAACTGCAACATAAAGCCATCCAGCAAAATAAATTACTGTGTTACGACGAATACAGCTGAAAATTAAGTTTTCCAACTAGATTGTATTCCTGACTTACATTTTGTACGGTATCAAAGTGAAACGGAAAATAAATGTAGGTACAAAAACTGAGTGAACGAAATTGTTGATGTTTTGGATGTGAGCTCATATTTACCGGCTTTGACTGGAACATATAAAGTTTGACAACTCAATCATTATCCGGACTGAACATTAACTGTTTCAGCTTTTTAATTATTCCTTGTATGTTCCTCTAAAAAAATATTTTACAACTAAGTTGACGCTAATTATTTTTACATAAACTTACTGATTGTGCAGAATCTGTTACTATTTCTTTTGAGTTCGAATCTTAATGATCTTCCCAGCACCATTATCATAGCCGCTCTCAACATTATGAATGCGTACGAGCATCATATGCGCAGACGCACGCGACGCGTCCAGTTCCGGACTCGCCACTTTCACATGAAAGCGACAAACGTTTCACGCAACACGCCTTTAGGGAATTCATCCGGTACTCATCTGTGTTAATAATGAATATAGCTAAAGATGCTGTGAGAAAATTATTATTATAGCCCATATTTTATTTAAATGATAATTGTTTGAAGCAAAGATGACATTCTTAATTTTAATGCATACATGTACGTATTTTACAGTTACACGACTATTTTGCAATTACTATTCACGTATATCGTGCAGAGTATGAAATAAAATGAAATTGATACTAAGTAAATATATTTTCACTTATGCTGAACATAAATAAACAATTAACGATTAAATAACACATAATTAAAACAAAGTATGATTAAAATAGGTATTTGTTAGTATTTTCATGACATAAACGATGTTGTAACAAAGACAACTCCAACATTTATTACACTATTAAACATATTCCAGCAAGCGTCTCGAAAATAGAATGCAAAGCTTTTTAAATTTCACGACAAAAGAGGATACATGCAAAGTTACCAAAGAGGTTGCCGCTCCGTTCAAGTGAGCGATATTTATATCAAATAAATTGTTTAGTAGAATATTGAATATAATCAAGAAGGCAACGGACGGACGGACGGCGACTCTCACCGAATCAATATTCAGTGCAGGATACGAGTATGTTGTGTAATGCACTGAGGTTGATTTAAGGAAAAATATTGTCCATATACGTGGTGACCCCGACTGACAGAAAGTGTTTCGTTTTTGGGAGTATATTAATTCACATCATTGCAGTATTGAAGAATAATAGCTTTTTTGTAATCTTCAAATTATGTCCATTTTTGTGGCCATAATTTTTGAACCATAGGAACGTGTTTAGGAACACACAACTTTGAACACTTAATTTCATACTATATTTTCGCTGGGCTGGAGTATACCTCAAACATCGTAAAAAAATAAATTCAATCATAATAATATGTCTAAAATAAATAAACATACTAAACCTTTATAAATAAGCACTATCTTACTTAGTCATAATGGTATGCAAATAAGTATATATTATGCTTTCCAATCTAGTTGGTATTAAATAAGTGGTTTACACACTTTAAGGAAGAGCCAGTGAATTGCAGAAATAGATTAAGATAAATATTCTAGAGCTAATACAATAAAGATCTTCAATACGCAATCGTAACGTGAGTGTGATTTGTAACCTGAACAATCACTACTCATATGTTATACTTATTTACTTAAGCAACTATTACTAAGCAATTTTCTTTTCTAATAGAGATTATTCTCGCAAATTATGAGTTTATTTTTAATTGACTATGAATCATCGATTAAGACTGCTATTTATTTTGCATCGCTTAGACAAACTTAAACAAAAATTATTATTCGTATACTTAAATAAATAGTAATGTTCAATCATCGTATTTGACCAAATCAAATATGAATACAAGAAGACACGAGCATAATCAAATATAACTTGGAAAAAATATAAGAATGACCATGTTGTGTTGTGGCTTCTGTATAACTCGTAATTACAAATAGGCATCTCAACAAACTCAAAATACTAAGTATCTGTGTACGACTTACCCGTCTATGTGTGCATGTTATTTTAGTTTAGAAATGTGTCCACTGCACGCGAGCGCCAGCGGCCAGCGAGCGCAAGTTAATCCACAATGAGAACTTCCAAGCCCCATGACACGAACTTGCTCCATGGAGTTTTGTGGTAGAGAATCTATGGTCGAATATTATAGGCATTAAGAATTGTCCTGAACAAGAAAAATATATCACATGACCTGATTATAACTGCCTCGTTGGCCTAGTGCTGCTAAGCGCGACTGCTACGCTAGAGGTCTTGGGTTCGATTTCCAAGTCGACCAAGGTGTTATTGGGTTTTTCTATGAAATTCTCAGTAGCAGGTCGGAGTTTGGATTTGTGCCCGGTTAGTGGCAATAGGCTCGCCCCCTATTACATGGGACCTAAACATACCGGCGAACTGTGGGTGTACATTGGTACACCTCTGCCTAACCCTTCGGGGATACAGGCGTGATGGTATGTTTATGTTTATGACCTGATTATTAAAATATATCACACATTTATGTCTGAGAAACAAGGTAATTAAAAAGAAAACAATTCATCGCGATTGTACAAAAACAATTAGAATCGGGTATTATATTTCCAAAATTCCATTAGGTACACAATTATATACTAGCTAGTTAATAAGTGATTGTAACATTTCATACACATTGTAAACGCCTCAGTATTTAAGTTACTGATTCGATATATTTTTCTAAATTGTTTTCAATCAGATCAAAATGTCACAAACAATACACACAAAAACTATTCAACCTAAGTACCTTATTAAGAACTCATCAGTAATACAATCCGAAAGGGTAGGCACATGTGTAATATACCCCATATAACTATTATGCCTATCTCAACCGCTCTACATTCTATCTACAGCATATTTGGTCCAAACTTCGAAGTGATTATCCCGGGTGGTTACACTGTAAGGAGGCGAGTCTTAGTTGTCCGATGTCCGGCAGAAGCACGGTAATTATAGACCGGTCCTTTGGCACGTCACGTACTAACAACAGATGGAGACTACTAGATTTTAATTATTTCTTGTAACTGTTTTACAATTTTATTATTATTGTAAAGGTTTGGTTTGTCTGCAAAATAAAGATATTTTTATGCTTCATAACGTTAAATTTTGAAAAAAAAAATCGCGGCTAAATAATGATCCCATTTCCTTTATCCGATTTGTTGTTTTTTTTTTTGTTTTCCGCTTAACATTTGATGTTTAATACAATAACGTTGTTAAGTTATAGTTTTCGATCTGCTAGACAGAACACAAAAACCATTTCTGTGATTGAAAGCTACATTACGTTACTGTTGAAAAATGTTTTTCCATTACTAAATTTGCACCTGATAGCCTAAACAAATTGCTTTATAAAAGTCCTTTATACATTCGTGTTTACTCTACCAAGTTCTAAGTTAATCTCATTTATGTTCGCAAGCATGTTTGATGGGAATTAGTTCAGGGAAGACATTTCTCGCTAATAACAGTTAGTGTTCACATCTGAGCCACTAACTACTATACCAAGAAACTTCGTGCATTTGTGACATCTGCAATCTGCAAAATTTCCTGAAGGTGACCACAATGATGGAACTTACGGAGTTATTTCGTAAATATTATAAAGTTTCATAGCTGGCATGATAAACAAAAATAAAATTTCAGGACATTATAAAGGCATAATTAAAAAGGAAGAGAATCGCCTCTACATTTTTAAATAGAACAAGTCATTTTCTTGTGCCACATAATTAAGTTCTGAACATATCCTATTACTATAAGGTACTAAAGACAGGACCATTCATTAAATTACCTACATTTTATTCCATCCTTTTCTGTGCAGGCTGTAGCACATAAGATTTTCGTACCATTCAAACGAACAGACTAATCTATTTTCTTAATTAGAAAGACAAAAACGTTCATCAAAAACTTATTTAAACCGTATCTTAAGTCTCGATCAAAACAAAAAGCAAGTTGGTACCGTCGCGAGACTCCAGTGCGTCGTGAGACCTAATCAGCCGCTTTCAAAGTGCACTCGACGTCCGTACGAGCTCTTAGCTAGATGTTTCTGCCTCGTAACCAACTTGATTAAAACTGGCAGCCGGGACGTAGCAAACTGGCCACTTATTTCAACAAACCACCCCTTTTAGCAGCTGCAACACGTCTATTAAGTTTCGTTTTCGTATTAGCGATGTTTGGAGCGTTTAATTTTTTGTTTCTTTGTCTCATTTTTGCTTTGGGAGTAATTGACTGCTCTACATTATATTTTTTATTATATACGCTAGTCTTGACGGTTTTCATTTGTATTTTCTTAATCGTTTTTTTTTTCGCAAAAGGAAACCTAACTTAGCTTAACTATTTGTTTTTAATTATGTGTGTTCTAAGAGATTAATTTACACATGTTAATTTTTTATAGTAGTCAAGTCATTATAATATTTAAACGGTTGTCACCGTTTAAATATTATAATGACTAGCAGACACAGCAAATTAGTGATAATACTAGACCTCTACTTGATATATAGTCAAACTATATTAGTCTATGAATCCTTGTAATGTGTCTTTGAATTTGTCATTAAACGATTTTCGAAGTTTAATAACATAACTTGGATTCCGCATTTTATTACCTATAAATAACAAATTTAGTGATTCAGCCTGCCAAAAAATCTTTATCACGTTGTTGGGTCGGAATAAGGCTTAATAAGCCATTGACACACATCACTAATAATAAAATATATTTGAAAATTAAATAAATTATTATTACTTATAGCTTAACATAAAGCTTTTTCAATATTCATATAATAATTATTTCCAATCACAAAGTCTAGGAGTCGGTACCATATATTTTTTTTATGTCAAATAATTAGATTTTTATTATGTCATTTTTGAAAGATGTTAGATCATTTAAAGTGTTTTTTATATGATAGCCATTGACAGATTTATGGCAGCTATAATCTTAGTATAAATAGTCGATCGATCATTATTCAATAATTGTTCCTACTTTCTCTTGTTAATGTTTACTACATAATATAAACAAGCACACGCCATTTAGTATAATAAAAATAAATATTATTACTCTTATATGTATTTTGTTCTCAATTGAAAATTACATCCTTTGGTTTTTTATTTATATAAAACGAAAATAATTATGATTACATTTGATCATAATAGGCTTTAAATAAATATGTTTATTGGAATGAGATAGTATTAACACAACTTTATGTTTTATTAAGCTGTTTTATTCTTGACTAAATAGTTCCATTAATAAAATATTTTAAATGTCAATTAGGACCTCAATGTAACGTTTTTATGGATTAATAAGCAAGTAAGATTTACTGTTTGAAAGATTGCTACAAAGCCCAAGACTGTCTCAGCACAATCCTTTGCCACTCCTTGACCTCAAAGGTTTATTATTCAGGCCTTTGTAAAGATAATATAGTAGCATTTACGTACACCACACTTAACGTTTTTTATGTTTATTAACGCACATTATGATTGACAATAATATACCTATTTACGTTTTAAGTACAGCAATTGTGAAGTCATTGGCGTCAATAGCGTATAATAAAAGGCAGGATTCATTAGAATGGGCTGTACGCAATAGTGAAACAAATTGTAAGTCTTGAAATACTTGACGCAATGTGAAAAATAATATCTTTGTAAAAAGTCGTCAATCACGGCAAACAGTAAATAAAGGTGACGGTTAATGCGAGTCTTTACGGTAGTGAAGTAATGTGATTTCTTTTCGAAGTAAATATTTAAATACTTGTTCCAGTCATTCAAGTTTATTTTCTTCTTGATTTTTGTCCTTATAGTATTTTTTATTTATCACTATGTTGTCGTAATTAATATCCTGGAATACATCCTTCTAGAAGTAATTAGTCTCGTGAAAATGCGATTAAACCGTTACTTACTTATATGATTAAATCAATAAACATCCTGCTGCATGATCCTGCTCCTGTACTATAAACTTGTTCAAACATCCTGTATATAACTTAACCAATTAACGTTTCTAAGTCAAACGTCAAGGAATATTCCAAAGCGTTATACAATAATTGCGATGGTGATTACTCAGTACTGATGCAAATATCGGCAATGACACTTACGTAACCAACCATGGTACTTGATAGTTGCATAGTAAAACGAATCGATCTGGATCGCTCGCTCTAGTGGAAAAGAGTTCAACGCACGCAGCTACGCCTCTGCGTCTGCGCACGCATCGTGACTCACAATTAGCTTTCGTATCAACATTCCTTGAGAATAGTTTGTGATATTAATAATTATTATTGTTTACTTAATAATACTTGCTTGTCATACCGACAATGTTTTATATATTTGAATAACCTACTATTGATTTTTCGTTGAGGAAATAAGTACTTGAGGAAGTTTTTTCACAAATCAAATACAAATACACATACAATACCAATGACATTGATGTTTTATTGACATTAATTGAAACTCATATTAAATTGCACATCTTGAAAATGTACTAAAATGATTTTTCTATTTAAAATGGATACTTAGTAGGTAGGTATATCTTACCTTTTATAATTTTGTAAACAGTTTACTTAAAAATTGATGACATCATCAGAAAATGTTCTAGTATTTCCAGAATACACAAATAGTCTTAAATCCTCTTAATACAACTTGACAATCACAGTCACGTATACATGTTAAGTTAAACAAAAAACCTAGAAGCAGCCCACATATGACGTAACCGGAATTAAACGATCTCGTAATCTAAACGTTCGATACGTTAGATAAATAGTGTCACTTGTAGTGTAGCTCTCTCCGATTAGTGGACGCTGCGCAGCAACGAGACCGCTTTCTTCCGCGTGATATGAAGATACTAGATATATTTATTATATGTAGTACACTAGTACATATATATTTGATCGCGGTCACATACGGAAATCAATAAAGTTATTTTTAAACATCTAAAAAATTAGGTTAAAAAGACAATGTGGATCTCGTGTCTTTAAATCAAAGCGCTCAAAATGTATGGTAATGTGTGCATTTCCGTTAAAATATACAAAAGTGTTAGTAATCTAAAGTACGTATTGTTTAGTATAGAGGAGTATTTAATTTCATTTAATATTTTTATTTGCTCAGTTTTAACAAGGTAGTCAGTTTACTCAGTTCTTACCTTGAAATAACTATTTGTTTAAAATTCTAAACTAGCTGCACAATGCACATACTTTCGAAAGTAAAACCAATTTTAAATTAAATCAAACTTTAGATCAGCATTAAGTAATCACAAGCATTTATTTATAGATCAAAACTTATTTATTTAAGTCTAAAAACATGGAACTGTGAATCATCAGTAATAGTCCTAAGTGATGTAAATTGCTCTACAATGCGTTCATTCACTAGAATTGTCACAATTTTGTCTTATTTTAAATTTTCAGGTTCTAAATATAAGTAGGTATTAAACTTAACAGCCTTACGTTTTAGAGTAATTTAGCGTGTTTAGAAGCGAACATAATGGAAGCCGACCACAAGGTAGAGTGGGTTAAAACTTAGCTTATTTTATATGTAGGTCACATTTGGTTACGTTAAGTGTAGGCTAGACCCTTTCGTAAAACCTAACATTGTATGAGGCGATGAAGAGGTGAAATAGGACACGAGAAACATTATAATAGAGACTTTAAAAATGTTTTTAGATGATGCTATTTCTTTAGTACTTTTGATTACCGTATTATATATGTATATTATATACTACACGCGATAGGAATTATCATTTGGATTCTGATTTAAAAGTATTGTTTCAAATAAATCAAGATTTATCCATTCAAGACAACTGACACCTTAGTAAAATATACTATTCTGCGCAGTGAACGTAAATCAATTAAAATAACTTAACAATATTTTTTATACACTATTCAATTAAAAACTAATTAACTTTAAATAAGTATGTTTCTAATTTAGTTTTTCAATTAATTAAATTCTATTTTTTTTTATTTGTTTTCGTGTTTTATCTCGCCGTACACATGACATGTGTGAAGCATCTTAATTATAACATTAACATAGTGAACGTAACTAAGTTACACAGAATCTTCAACAAGTAGAAAATATTAAATAATGTTAAAACATTAATTATTTTACTTTATATGGGGAAATAGAAAGTAGATCTTATCTTTCCGCTTTTATTTTTAGAAAGAATTGCGTGGTTTGAAAACGTAAGTGTTATAGTTTTGACCACAGAGTTTTGTGGTTTGGTTATAACGGAACGCGAAAGAATGTGAACTACTAAAATATATACACGATAGTTATTATACTTATTATGTACGTGATACCTTGTTATAGCTCCCGGATATTTCCTTCAAAGATATATGTTAATATTTTTTCAATTTCGTCGCTTATTCTAGTCTAGTATATTTAGACAATCGACTAGTTATGCTTTATAAAATCAGTTTTAAATATATATTATTGTAAATAACACTACTTATACTACTATTCTTACATAAAAAATTAGTGCGTATTTTTTTAATTACCTATTAGTTGACGTCTTGTAAATTTTCTTTGCGTACATACCGACAACATGCATTAAAAAAAAATAATTTGTTATTTTACGTCATTGCTTTTTATAACAACACAACACATAATTAGATCAAACAAATCCTGTTCTAAATAATTATAGGCTTACTCGAAACACATTAGCACCCCAAAGGTATCAATTAAAAATACGGAAGAGACGCGGAACTACAAAAATAGTACAGTGCGATACATTACAGTGCGGCCGACGTAACTTGGCACGTCTGGAAACATATCACCGTCCCTGTCTGACACACGGCGCATGTATATTGCATCTCGCTAAAACTATTTTTTATCTCTTTTTAGACCCGCCAACTTATATCGACCGTACTGTAGTATTAGACCGGTTGCTAAATATGAAACAAAAACTGATTTACGGGCGTGAGTCTATGTCACGAACTACAACATTGCCCAACTTATTTGACTTGACACCGTCTGACACCGCTTCCTCAAACACGAACAATTAATTTAATTTATTATGCTATTTGTTAATAGATACGTTAAGTGTGAACCCTTTGTGGTTGTTAATGACTGTCGGGTTGTATAAATTGTTTTTGTTTGCTGTCAAAATCAATGTAATCTGGTGCATTTGCGTTTCCGTGTGTTATGTTCATTGTGATATGTTAATTACTATGTATTTTTATGTAATGTATTGTCGTGGTATAGCTTTTCATTTCCCTACATTATCAGTATGTCATTAGTCTTCGAAGGTCACAGTTAAGTTTAAACCCGTGTTTTTCTGTTCCTTTATTTTGCTCTAACGATACCCGACTATTTCTTCTCTGTTTATCAGTTCAAATTCAAATTCAAATCATTTATTGCGTTCATGTGTTAGTCTACCTATTTAATAATGTTAGTTAATGTTAGTAAATGTTTAGTTAATGATGTTAGTCTACCTATTTATAAGCAGTAGCAAAGCTGTCACTGGTGAATGAAAAATGAATAACAGTTGTAAAACAAATGCAAAAGAAGTTAGTCACGATGTTTATTTTTTATTAAACTCGCTTCCAAGTTCGCATAATTTATGATAGTTCAGTTGCTGCCATAAAAACGTAACTTACAAAAATAATACTCTTTGTTTTTTTGTAACAGATACCGAAAATGGTAAAAAGCAAAAGATACCCCGCATTTTAATTACGTAGCTCCAAAAAAATGTTTTCGGAGCTCACTTAGAGGCTGAAACTTCTGGACCATTTATTTACAAATGAACATTAAAACAAACTTTTTGTAAGGAGGCGGTTGCAAAAATTTAGAGTCACGCACAAAAACAATTTATCATAGTGATTGTTGTCGGCATCTGGGCGAACAAATAAATCGCGGAGTTTTAACATTAACGCGCCGCGGTCCTCGACGGCCGGTCCTAACGGCCAGGTAATAATTCCAATCTGCACCGTCGTCCTGCCGTCCGGGCGTCCGTACAACTTCAAAACGGCCAAACTTCAACACATTATCTTTTAATTTGGACCTCGACAGACAAATAAGATGTTGCCGAAAGGAATTTCATTGAAACAGTTGAAACTTCGGTCGAGACAGAATAATTGACGCGAGAGATTGCCGCCCTCCATAGCTGTTTCTAAAGCAATGAGATACGAATTTCTCATTAAAATTTTCAGACTGGAAGTCGGATTCTCAGTGCTCCATTCAATTCCGCCTTTTGAAACTAAATCACAAGTTTTAACGAATTACTTTGACAATAAGACACTGGATATAAAACTGGGATCAAATCATTTTAAGGGTTATTATTAGCTTAGTGGTACTTATCGGTAGCTAAATACTTCTGTAAGTTCCTAAACGGACGTGTCCGTTACGTAGTAACCACACGAAATCGTGATACGTGCGTCATTCAACTCGATTCACGTTAATTGACTGTAACAAGTAGGTACTATATTAAAACGCAAAAAATAACCAACCAATGAAATGTCTTCTCGAAATAATAATATATTATATTTATTGAAGTTTCACAAAGTGTCCGACTGTCTTGAAACATCGGTGAACAAAATGTTCCCATAGCCTGACTCTTAAGAAAATCTATAAAATTTTATCTTTCGCTTGTTGCTGATTACATTTCTTTTTATACTTCTGTAAGCTAACTTATCTTCATTTTAACGAAATTTTATAACCAATTTAAGTCTTTACTTTTTAATGTTAAGCGACATTAACTGAATACCTTAGTAATATCCTGTTGTTCAAATCAAAGAATTCAATCTTTATTAATGAACTTAAAATCGTTATTAAAAAATATCCGGGTGTCACTCGTTTCTCTAGAAACATGCAACATATTTACAACCATACAGCACTTCAAGCCGCATATATTATATGACCTCTTATGGCATTTAATACCACACTGGTTAAAAGCCAATAATCATTTCTATAAGTGTGAACTACGACTCTAAGTAACGTGGGCGTAAGATCTCGCACGTCACCTCACTTCGTTTCGTCGGTTGGTTCTCGAAGCCGAGCGTCAGGTGAATCTTTCGTTTTCATCTCAACTTGTATTATGCTAATCACCCTCACTTTGCGAATAGAATGAAATTTAATTTCTCCACAAAGTCTGCCCGTTTAGAAGTTTCTTTTTCTCTTCAAATAGGCACTCGGTGATTAATTTTTGGAACTCATTCTCAGTTTCATTGAATGAAACAAGTTTAATTAACAAGTTCAGTGTCGGGACTTCGCGTAAGTATTATATCACTTTGAGTTTGGCTATGTCCCGAGTAAAACTGAGCCCTCGTTTACAAATATTTGATGTAGAAGACTAAAGTTTCGTCTTAAATAAGTGGATAGGGATATTATAATATTCTACAAATAGTACTTTGATGCTTTCTTATACTTAGATAAGTTTTGATACTTGTTCGAAAGAGATTAAGTTACCTTTAAGCTTCTGCCAACTAAATAAACAGAGATTGTTTTAGAAATAATTAAGCCTGTTTTAGGTATTTATACCTAATGTTAATACTTAAAAACACATTATACAAATGAACTGAAAAAAATTAGGTAGAGGTGTGTGATATAAAAAGGATAGGGTAGGTGTTGTCCTCATACCTGCTTTTAAAACTCTATGTTCAGATGCTATTTATAATCATATCATTATAACTGTACAAAAACAAAACATTATGATTGCCCAAACAAACTAAGGTCCACAAGTAGGCACCATGGTTAATAAAGTCATCAACCGCGGCATATCAAAAGAAGAACCTACACAAACAAAATAGACATAATTCCTTTTCATGACAAAATAACATGTTTGTCTTGCAAACATGTTATTTTACCAGAGTGTGACTTTAACCGTAAATCAACAGCCAACGGAATAGTACAGGAATTTACTACCGTTCAATCGTCAATCATTACATTATTTATTCTTTTGTACCGTTTTTTTAATTGACAGCTAATATTAATACAATTAGGTCATGCAATATGTACAATTATTACTAACAAAAGCAGTAAAAAAGCTAAATGATATTACATTAAGTGTCGCGGTTCAACGCATTACGTTTCCATTTTATTACTCTGAAGGATTTGCTATGCTATTAGTAATTGAATTCTTTTGTGTTATATTATTATATCCTGTTTTTAATTGTGGCTTTAAATGTGGAAATAATATATTTAACACGGATCTAGAAATGATTGTGTGGAGTTTATTCTTGCATAGCAGGGATTGCCAACCTATGACACGCGTGCTATTGAAGTATTTTAGGGCTCATAAGTCACGCAATAATAAAACAAAACGACGACCTCCGTGGTCGAGTGGCGTACGCACCGGTTTTCAAGGTGTCGCCAGCTCTGAGGTCCCGGGTTCGATCCCCGGACGGGTCAATGTAGAAAACCACTTTTCTACATTGTCCCGGGTCTGGGTGTTTGTGGTACCTTCGTTGTTTCTGAATTCCATAACACAAGTGCTTTAGCAACTTACTTTGGGTTCAGAGCAATGTATGTGATGTTGTGTGCATTTATTCATTTATAAAATTAATTAAATCATACATTCATTTCAATAAAACACATACATCATTTAGTGCAAATGTTTCTTAAGTAGTTAGTATTAAGTTTAACTTTCCAGTAATTACCTAGTCAACATTTTTGACACTACGCTTATGGCCTCATTAAGCACCTCTTTCAAATATATGGCACATAAATCTATACAGGTTCTCCACTCCTGCCCTACATGTACTTATGCACCTAATAATAGTGTAGCAAGTGGACACCTGGATTCCAAAATTTGGAATCTGAAATCGCCAATCCGCAGAGAGCAAGCGTGGTGATCAATGCTCGTGCCTTCTCTATATGGGAAGAGGCCTGTGCCCAGCAGTGGGACGTTTAAAGGCTGGATTATAAGTGGAAAGAAGTGGTCTCTGCCTACCCCTACAAGGGAAAGAGGCGTGATTATGTATGTATGTATAATAGTGTACTTTCTTTGAAGATTGCAGTTTATTATGTATAGTAGTGGTATATTATTGTAAAGATGTTTTCTTAAGGATTACGTATACGAGAGAGTGGTCTCCACAAAGTTTGTTTCCTAGTGAAATCGGAATCCGCTTCTCTTTTCTTAAGCTCGTGTGTTATAGTTACGAATGTTGTTTTGTGGAACGTCTTACACATAAGTTCCTGCTTGCTTTATATTCTTTTATTATATTTCAATTTAATTTGTTGATACGCGTCAAAAAATTCATCGTCTTCCTTGTCAATGGCGGGAAACGTGCCCAAAAGGCTGGCAGCATTGCCACGGTAAATGGCTATGCCAATTCTCTGTGCAAGGAACAAACCAGCCCTCTGATCACAAGTACCTAGAGTCGACCACACGTTTTGAGAGTTATTGAGATTTATTTAAGATTCATTTAGCTGATCTTGTTTTGCATTACCAGTAGTTATCAATACACACACAAAAAATATCATAGCCGAGTTATATTTATTAATTTACTTAATTTATTCTACGCTGAGCCATCAGACATCGTAGTAGTTTTATCGTTTGTCGGTCATCGGTGACCAACGCGACACTCAAAGGCTATACATACACCTAATGATTTTCTTACCGGTATTTGAGATAGTTTTAAGAATGGCTATATCAACATTGATGATATGATGATCATAATTAACCTGCATTATTAACCGATGTTCTCTTTTCCTAAATCGTAAAAGGACTATCCAACACAAAATTATTACTTTAATATGTTAATAAGGACTTTAAGCTTTTATACGGAGCCTCATAAATTATCGAAGCAACTTTCTCGGCAAGTAAGCACAAACCTATATAGTAACCGCGGCAGGTTTCCGGCAGTGACGTCACTCGCGACAGGGTCAATCACCACTCTCTCTGCGACCTCTGACTCGAAACATAACCTGAGCATCTGATTATATAACTATTACGTATTAGCACATAACTTTGATAACACGGAAAGAAAGATTGTCGTTTGTTTTATAGCCGATTTATATCAAACGAGGCGAATGCTCATTCTATCCCCAACCCACCAAATTCTAACAAAGTTTGATAGTGTGGGGGTAAAATGAGCATTCGCTCGTTTGATGTAAATCGGCCTTTATAGTAACAATTGATTTGGTTATCGGGTTATTTAATCAAATACAAGAGAAAGCAATGTGTCTAATTTAGATTGATGGACTACTGATCTGATTTGACCTTTGACACTGAAGGAAATGCGTGGTAATTATAATTTTAATAATTTGTGATAGTTTTAAAATTGTTCATGCCTCAGAGCCAGTACCTATCTATCTATCTATCTATCATCCCACTTTGAATTGAAAGACTATTATTCTAGTACCACTAATCTTTTTCGAAAAACGATCATTTATAAATATAATAGTAACAACATCGGACATAATTTGTTAAAATTTTTGTCAATCTGCTTGTTTTGGAAAACACGAATAAAAGTACAAGAAAACTCATCCCATGCAAAACTCATTTCTCATTTCTTAATAAAGAAATGCGTCTTATATAAAGTGTCTATTTTAATACAAATATAATAAACAGTTCAAGAACAAATTTCTACAATTTAAACTGTCATTGAAACCCCTTCAAGGCTTGAAAACTTTTGTCAAAGACATCCTGCTTGACTTTAAATTTAAACAAAGCGATATGAAGCTACAAAAGGAATTTCATTTTATTTATTTGCACACATAATGTAATTTCGTGTTTATATTGCACAACTTCTTGCATTGTTTTATTTTCAAGGTTACGGCCACATTCATTAAATTAAAGAAATATAAATATATTTTTATTTTTGGGCAAGTTTATTTTACTTTCCTGACGTATTTTTTATGAATAGAAGTTTAACCCTGTTTATATTGACGGACACATTTGTCGTATTTTGAAACTTTGTTCTTGTTAATACCAAACTTAGAACACGGTCATTAAAATAACTTTTAAATGGTTTACGAAGAGTTCAGTACAAAAATAAGAAAACAACACAATTAAATTATTTACGTTATTAATTAAACCCTTTATCTTATGAATCTTAAAATATATTGGGTATATTTTATACCTAATATATTTCAATATAAATAATCCAGCCTATAAACGTCCCACTGTTGGGCACAGGCCTCTTCCCATATAGAGAAGGCACGAGCATTGATCACCACGCTTGCTCTCTGCGGATTGGCGATTTCGGATCCCAATTTTGGAATCTAGGTTTCCTCACGATGTTTTCCTTCACCGTTGCTCAGAAGTGTCTTAGAATAATTAAGAAAGTACATATAACTTTGAAAAAGCCACATTGGTACTTGCCTGGGTTCGAACCTGCAACCTTGTGCATACAAATCCGTTTATTGAACCGCTAGGCCACCACCTATCAATATAAAGGTGAAAATTATTTCCATTCATTTACTGGTTCTAAATAATGATATCGACCGAGCTAATAGACTAAGCCTACCAGAATAAGGTGTGTTTCTCTTATAGTGTTGCAATTGAACCAATTCCTTCAATAATTGCTAAGGACGCCATTAAAATGTCTCCATTATCCTATATTCGTAAATTATTTTCCTTCGGACATAGTAATTGAGTGTTAGACGTTTAATTGAAATACTAAAATATTATACTCAAAGCAATTCAGTCTTATGTGTAGTTTATTATAATTGAGGACTATTTATACTACATTTCTAATACAGAAACTAACTTCTAATACGTATTTAAACTAAGTATGTTTTTACCATATATTCCATAAACCACTGCAGGGCAAAGGCTTTCATTTCTTCATCCAGACCTCTTTTTTTTCTCGATTTCTAGCGTCATATTATATTTTTCATTTAAATATGATATAAAACATCAATACGAACAATGTAAGCTCAAACTCAATAATCCTTAAAGATTAATATATAAAACGAAATGATAACATATATAAATGCAATAAAAATACTCTAGATACCTTACCTACTGAAAAATAAAAACGAATTACCAAAAAGATTTTATTCGCATCAATACAATAAATTGATAAGTCTGAACAAGAAGGGATTTTAACAATGTCTATTAAAATTTCACCGTAATCGGTTTAAGGCGATTAACGAAAAACCTTTAAAGAATATATTTATCTATCATCCCTCAAAGGAATTAAGAGGTTTCTTTAAACCCTCGAAAAAGATTTTTTAAACTTGATTAAGGGATAGCAAAAAACAAGAGGGATTTTGAATACGTGATTTGTTAAATAAAATTGAAATTTAGGATTTTATATTGATCGATTTAATAAATTGGGAGTGATTCGACTTATCTACCAATTTAGCTACGGGTTTAGGTTGGTGAAAATCGTAACTACTGATAATAATCCAGCCTATAAACGTCCCACTGCTGGGCACAGGCCTCTTCATTGGTACTTGCCCGGGTTCGAAACTGCAACCTCGTGCATACAAATTCGTTCATTGAACCGCTAGGCCACCACGACATTCGCCACCACGACTACTGATATGGAACTGCTAATTTGTAAAAGATGTAATTTAGATTTACTTCATCTATTGAATTAGGATAACCTGTAATGATAGATGTAAGGTGTGAAATAAAAATAAATAAATAAATATATAAGGTTTCGAGTCTATACCATACGTATCTTGAAAGTGTGATATCTTCTCGTATGACCTCATCGGATTTGTGTTGCAAAAAGTATCTGAAATTAAATAAGGACTTTATTAATATGACTTTACCTTTCCATTTTTTATTATTATCTATGCCTATTCAATAGTTTAGTAGATACAACAGAAACATAGAGTTCTTTTACAAAACAATCATTTACCTTTCCCATGATTATACTATAATCACATATCACTCTCATCTTCACAAGTTGATAAAGTCGCAAGAAGCCTGAGGCGATCAGTTTCACGGAATGTTAACTTTCCCTGTGACGGCTGATATACTGGTACACGCTAAGATAATTTCTGTAAGGTGACAAAGTAAATTGCCGATGTTTATGTAGTGGTTTATAGTCTTGTGTGAAAGTTCAACGTCATATTTATCAATTATTTCGATATGCATCAACTATTATTTAAAACAAAAAAAAACTCAACCAAATAAAGATGATTTTTTAATTAACTTTATTTAAATGTATCATAATAGCAAAAATAAATACTAATGTTTATAAAATTTTGTTTCAGATAGTCCAAAGTGCCATTCACGGTGTATTAGGTAAGTAAATAACATACTCATTTACTGCCATTTCAATCACTCCAAGAGACCCATATAACTGAGCAATAAACTTCAACAGACCTCACACAAAGCAATTAAAAAACACTTGCTACTGTTCTGTCAACTGATAAACTGCCCACGCGCCGACCAAACCTAAAGCCGCAAATTCAAACTGTAGAAATATTGAATTCTTCAAGCAGGATTGTTGATATAATGGAAGTGAGACAGCACTACACTATATGTAGCAGCGTCTCACTCACGCGACGGAATAAGAAAAGATTTATATCTTCATAAAAAGTGTACGTTCGAAATACAAAACCAACTGAGAACATAATTAACGTCTGCAGGTGTCCCAGTTAGAACTAACGTGTATTATTTAATTTGGCACGAGCTAAATCGGAAACTATCGACCCTCCGGCGCCGTCGGCCTGCGGAAATCAAACTAATCGATTTTCATTTCGCCGACAGGAAATTAAATCCTTTGAGAGTCGTTCTCGATAACGGATTTCAGCTAAGCACGACACGTGTTCGGCCATTTGACGTTAACGTTTTTTATATTAACCCCGTCTCAACGACTCTATTATTACACGGCACTCGTTTAAGCTCCCGTTGAATTGGATTTCATAAATTATTTCGTTAATTTGGGTTTTAATGGCTGCAGCGAACTATATTTTTCGTTTTGTAAAGCAATGTTAATAAATATTTACTTTTTGAGCGTGAATTCGTTAGCAAATTATACTTTAGTGGTACTGCAGTGTTTTTGTTGCAAATTATGCTGGAAATTATCGTAAAAAGTTGACTGCGCTTAAGAACACTAACAGAACCGTCAACCTTTTTTAATATTAGTCAAAATTTGCATTTCAGACAGAAACACAATAAACATTAATTCATTGTTAAACATTGTTGAAGTGGGTTTCCGTTACTGTTATAATTACATCCATTTTGCGTACAAAAAGCGCAAAAAAATATATGCAAATGTTTTCATAGCATGCACATGAAAAAACGAAGATAAATATTTATGTTTCGTATCGTAAATAGTGCGTGAATTAGTTTGACGGATCATTTCACATCAAACCGATACTTAATAAAAAGTTAATGGTTAAAATACATATATTATTTAGATACTGACTGTTAGTATATTGACGAATTAAAGCTCGTGTGCTCGTATTTTTCAAAGTTAGTACTTTTCTTAGGGATACTAACAAATTGCTATACAGATTTCACTTTAAGCCGTATTACTTACCAGTTGTGTCGTGTCATGTCGTGGTGGCCTAGCGGTTCAATGAACGGATTTCTATGCACAAGGTTGCAGGTTCGAACCCAGGCAAGTACCAATGTGACTTTTTAACTCAAAGTTATATACATGTACTTTCTTAATTATTCTAAGACACTTCTGACAAACGATGAAGGAAAACATCGTGAGGAAACCTGGATTCCAAAATTTGGGATCTGAAATCGTCAATCCGCAGAGAGCAAGCGTGGTGATCAATGCTCGTGCCTTCTCTATATGAGAAGAGGCCTGTGCCCAGCAGTGGGACGTTTAAAGGCTGGATTATTACTTACCAGTTGAATTAACACGAGGTCGTAGATTCGTAATCTAATGTTTATCTTAATAGAAAACTTTTTTAAACATAGCTTAGTTTTGGGCGCCGTCTACGTTAACTAGAATCAATGAGGCTTGGTTATGTATCGTTAATTTTCCCTAATTTTAATTGAGACTTAAGGCTTGTCACTTATTATTCAATGAATTGTTCTTACATCGATATAGGAAGCTAAAAGTTTCTTATCCAGTGATTAAAAAAATATAACTTATCAAATAAACCTAGAAACAGTATTTTAAACATAACATAACATAACATACCATCACGCCTGTATCCCCGAAGGGTTAGGCAGAGGTGTACCAATGTACACCCACAGTTCGCCGGTATGTTTAGGTCCCATGTAATAGGGGGTGAGCCTATTGGCACAAGTACCAGGCACAAATCCAAACTCCGACCTGCTACTGAGAATTTCATTGAAAAACCCAATAACACCTTGGTCGACTTGGGAATCGAACCCAAGACCTAGAGGTCTTGGGTTCGATTGCTATGCTAGAGCATAGCAGTCGCGCTTAGCACCATTAGGCCAACGAGGCAGTTTTTTATTTCGATTTTTTTATTTCGAAACAGTATTTTATTATACAATATACAGTTATTATTTACCCCGCAGTTTTGCACAATATACATATTCATTACGGGACAGTCCTGTCAACGTTTTGTAGTAAAATAATGTAATAAGTATTGTTGTCTTCATAACTTAAGATCCCTTTTCATGTTCAAAGGAAATGTCGACGGAAAAAAAATCTCATCAAGCAAAATTGCGATTTTTCTTTTACGGCGAAACCATACCTTGTTCGTAAAAATGGATATCAAAGTAAAGCTACTGTTGTGGAACTGAACTAAAATACAAACGAATACTTATTAATAACTAGCTGACCCAGCAGACTTCGTACTGCCTCGATCAATAAATAAAAGCCTAAGCTTTTGTATCAAATAAACTTAAAACAAATTGGTATTTTTTTTTTTAATTCTTAAAATTTTCATATTTATTCACTTTTAAACCTTCTCTGGACTTCGACAAATAATTCAATACCAAAATTAGCCAAATAGGTCTAGCCGTTCTCGAGTTTTAGCGAGACTAACGAACAGCAATTAATTTATATATATATATATCTACTAGGTAGTGATATAAGATAAGATAAGTGAAGGTTTAAGTTACCTTTATTCTTCTAAGTTTAATTAAAGCGTATAGTATATAAAAGCTGTTACCTATGGAATTCGATATTATTCCTTACTTGTGAAACAGGTAAAAAGGGGGCACTGTATTAAGATTAATAAACAGTAGCGTATTGTATAAGTATCGAATTCTATTCTAATTACTTCGACAATATATGCATGATTGACTAACAAAGGTATCTAATACTAAAACAAACACAAACCTCTATTGAATTTGCTCACAAAATACCCGCTATATATCCTCAAGTTGAATTTATGTTACTTATCCTTGTCGCCGACAGAAAAAATAAATAAAACATGTGTTACCACGTTCAACCCCTCATTATATGGCAAAGTTTCCTTCAGATCATTGTTTACAAAGATAATCCGGTATAAGAAGTGGTAGTATGACATGTATGTAAGAACACTTCGATTTGTCCACGAGCGCAAGGCGGCCTCCCTCGGGAAATTAAGAAACGAGATATTGCTAGTGACCACGTCCCGCATCGACTAGTATGTACCTATGTGGGCGACTGTTCACGTTTATTTTCAATTATTGGCCCGAATTATTTGTCATGGGATTGTATAGGCTTTATAAAGATGTTTTGTTTCTTTCTTTAAGTAAGATTATATACGAACTATCTTAGTTCAAACACAAATAAGGGGAATTAGAGTTGCTGTTTTGCTGCACTGACTACTGACTGCTGAAAGGTTTTGAGGTTATTTTTCACTGCTCTTAATATTGTTTATTGCGGTTATCAAATAGCTCAACTATTAAACAACGACGAGTATTTGATATTCATAAATAATTTCACACATTTCCGCATACAATATGCATTGAATTGAACCTACTTGCACAGATTACCTCGAATGCTATTTGCCTTTTTGATTTACATAATATTCAAAAATAATCCCGTATTATGACAGGTTGAAAATTTTAAATCAACATTATTTTGCTTTGTGTGCTTACTCGAACAAAACATTAAAAATACATATTCAAATAAGTACGATACAATAATATAAAAAGGTCATGTTAATATCAAAAGGATTCTAAATATTTCATATAAATAGGCGTGTTTTGTTAATCTTTTAAAAGCCGACGCACGTGTTAGCCGCAAGCCCAGCGAGGTAAAACATTTAATAATTATCTGTAAAAACGTTTTACATTTCTATTAATTTAATGTTGGTAAAGATCTTAGCAAAGCTGTAATATTTTTTGCATACTTAATTTTAATATGGCAATCTATCAGTTTACCACACAAAATGTTTGGATGTACGGTTGGGTTTTTCTAGAAAAATTTGTTAACGCAACTATTTCTACGTATAAAGCCCCTTGTCCAAACTTAAGACACTGATTTGTCGGAAAGGAACGGCTACAAAAATAAGTCTTTCCAATACTTAAGTACAACTTTTCCGCAATAAACATTTTTATGACTTCACACCAAACTAAAAATGGTCTAAGGAACGTCACATACACTTATCAATTTTATCTGTCGGTGCATATTTCATATAATATGCGCATAATGCGTTGCATATCATTTATAATGTTGTGTTATCGCCTTTACTGCTGGCATACATCACCTAGTGAAATGTGCCGCTGCCGGCGCGTCCAACTTCATTCGTTTATCATTTTTATAGCATCCAACAACACCGCACGATTGTCTAAAAAGTTTTTAGTGCTTGTTTGTTTTGAGTTTCAAACAACGATTTTACTATTTCAATGTATTACTAATAATACCTTTTGTTGTTTTGTTTTAGCTTTAACTTTAACTGTTGGTATTGGCTTATTGCGTGGTTAAATGATCGTCACTTGTTTTTAACTGCTGAATACTGTAAAAGACAACTGACGTTCAACATTGACAACGAAATTTTGTTTTTGGGCATGTTTAACCTTTTTGAGCAATGTAGGTCTTGAAGGATTTAGTAAGCTAGGGATGCGTCTAAAGGGTAACCCTAAATAAATTGATGGATTAAACAAAATAATGTAGGGGCAAAGCCTGTCTATGGACATCGTCCATTGTCGACTCAGAGACTTAACCCGACCATCTGTTAATTCTCTGTACACATAGGGACGGCCGTGTCAGTATTAACTACAATTTACTGCTCTCCTGGTCACAAGATTTAAAGCAACTTGTGTGATAGCCTGGTGGTATAAGCCGATACAGAAGATAACTTCTGCCACAATGTCCAATATCAATCACATGAAAATAATATAAATAAGGAATACCTGAAATCATAACATTACTTCATCTAAAATAAATAACTTCTTTCTTTCCATTCATTTTCACTAAAAAAAAATATGTTTGTTAATAGCAGATCCTTTGATTACATCCCCACAAATAAGCGTAACATAGTTACTCATGACTACCTACTGACGATCCTATTCTACTGTAAATAAAAAGCATATAAATAATATTTTTAATAAGAACGAAATTGTTGTCTGAACAGACGGCTAAACATTAACCACCTGTTGTACGTAGAGGAAGAAATAAAGCCTTATTTCATTAAAACATCCTCATATAAAAGGAGGTTGCAATACTCCTTCACTTTAACACAACTATAAATTAAATGTATGTCTCATATTACATTCTCAAGGATCGAGGTAAAATTATTAATGTTTTTTTATTCATAATTAAATAATAACTTTAATGTAAGAAAAGTCGAAGGGCTATTAACGTCAAAATAATGTATGTATACCTTGTAGTTAAACTGCTGTGAAATTGATTTAAATGTGACGTTTACAATTGAATCGTTTAAATTCATATTGCCATTGCAATGTATAAAACGACAATGGAATTGTTTAATGAGGAGACACTAACTTAACTACTGGATAAACATTATTTTGTTGAAAAAGTACGTTTTTTTTAAGTTTATTTTTATCATCATCTGCCTACTTTTGCCAACTATGTTGGGGTCGGCTTCCAGTCTTACCAGATTCATCTGAATACCGTATTTTACATAGAGTGCCTGCCTATCGGACCTCCACAACAAATTTTACTGGGTAACACAGTATCCCATGGTAAGACTGGTTGTCAGGATTGACTTAACGACTGCCAAAGATCTTCATATATGCTAAGACTAAAAGCGAGGCCTTGGAATCTATTCACACCATATTCAAAATATTTAAGGAACTTTTTGGACAGACGAATAATCAGCCATAGTGTTTCGAAACAACAAATTATTATAACTACAATACCATGATTATTATATTACAAAAAGTTACGTAATCCTACATTGTAGAGAAATGAAAATCTCACATTTTTATTCTTGATTTATATGTTATCATTGTTCCCTTAAATCCAAGTCGAGGCTTTCACATCAGGCGTAAGCCAACAAAGGTTGAAAGAAGGAAAATATATTTTTAAACGTGCAGGTAGCAACCGCAATGATTTATTATGTTTGAACATCCGTGTAAACGTACTTAATAATGCATTAGCGTTAAGTTGACAGCGCTTTAAACGTTTTCATGGCTCGTGGGTACATTAAAATAATATCATTTATTGTTTATCTACTCAAAAATACAGAAGCTTTGTATTTTGACATGCTCAAGACATTTTTTGACGTTTATGAGTTTTTTTTTGTAACCAGCTTTCGACTGCGGTTCTTCCTACAATCAAGTTTGGATATCGTAGCACAAGGTAGCCTATGTCATTTCTTGGAGTTCTAGCAAACTCTTTTTGTTAAAATTGGACAAGTGGTTTAGCCGTGAAAGCGTACCTTACATACAAAGTAACATCAAATTTATAATCAGTAACGATGGCATGTAATATTTACCAAAATGATTACCTTACTGTCACATTAGCATAACAAAAAGTATTTTTACCGACCATATGGCTTAAATATATGCGTAAATGTGCGTGTCACGAGTCTGTCCGTCTGTAATTGAGCGGTTAAGGCGAGGTTACACAAACGGGCGGAGGGCTCGAGGGTACATCTCAATACCATACACGGAAATTGCAACTGACAAACCAAATACGGATGCCTTTGCCGGTATTGATAAAATGGAGATCCAATGTCATCCAATTTCGATAAATGCTAAAGTAATAATGCAAAAGTAGATAAGTATTTAATTTAATTTTAATACTATATTGATGACAAATTAAAAAACAGCATTGACGCAAAAAACAACTAGTGTGCACTAATAAAAAAAAACATGAAAAAGGTTAGCAAAATATGCTTGATCGCAAACCATAGGACGCTACAGCACTCTATGTCCGGCGAAGCATTCAAACCGCACGTTTAAGATAAACGCATTTGATGTCCTAAAAAAAAGCGTATACCTACTGCACTGTATGCATAATTGGTTTACGACTAAAACCTCCTACACGATAGTACTAGCATTTATTAGACTAATACTGATAGTTAAAAAGAAAGTCCGGTGAAGCAGTCAAAGCCTGCGCTCAGGCTAACTGCAAAGATCTCTACCAAAAAAAAAAATACTGATAGTTAAATCTTACCATTAAACCAAACAAAACAAAAATCCATAAACAATGCGATTTATTTTGAGGTCGGATTTGCGTATAAGATATAAGTACAGTAACTCGTATCATATGAACGGGAACACAATCCCGAACCAGGAAACGAGCCAGACATTACAGTACATTTAATACAGTTTCTATGTAGAAGCCAAACATAAACCAAATGTACCGACATTTTCGTGGCTTTAAGGCCTCTTTGCGTCACATCATTATAATAGTGGGTTATAAGGAGACTGTACACTAGACAGTTTTGTACTATGACCGTGCTGTGAACGGGTCAGGCACGGAATGAAACACGGACTACTTTGCACACCACAACCTATCAACAGCGTGTTATATCTATGTACAGTGCAGTGGACATTTTGATCTGTATGCCGTGAAACCTGGAATATACCATTTTTCAATCGTGGCGAACTCTGCACGGCCGTAGCGCCACATGCAAAATTTTCTTGACGACAACTTTTTACGGTCCTTACATGGCACGCAATGGTCACCTCTGGAGACCATACTCTTATACTTAAAAAAAAAACTTTTTGCCTGAAACGTTCCTATCACGGTCATAGTATGAAACGGTGTAGTAGGCAAACTCCTTTACATGTTGTGGAACTTTTTCGGCGAAGCCAGGAGCTGGCGCCGACTGCTTTGTTCGCTTTATCTACTACAAAGCTTTTGAGGATACAAGGTAGTGTCCTTCACAAATATTCTGATGATGCAGGTACGTAGATACTTGAATTATTTTGGATAAAACAAGAGAGTGAGTTACAGTTGTAGATTAATTTGGAACTGAAGTTAAGAATGAAAGCTTATCATAATAATATATAGAAACAAATATAGTGATCATTCAGTTTCATGTTCTTTAATAAGGACATGTACTACAAGGCAGCCTAGATGTATGTTCAGAAATATTTATCTTTGAGTAGAAGCAAAATTTCCAAACCAATATCAATTAAGGCCCGAAGTGTCTAGAACAACTGAACACCTAATTAGATCCCAGCTATTTTATACTCGATTTCACAAATCGTTACAAGACAAGGGAAACATTACATAAACGTAGTGATGAAAATCCTCCAATTACTCGTGCAACAGTATACCGGTAAAAATGTATTGCTAGCAAGTGGAGTGTGACCGAGTGAAGACCACCTTGAAATTCCAACAATTAATAACAAAGTGCTGAGAACTGAATTAATAGAAGTTTTAACCCTATATGGGCTTGCGACGGCCACACACGTTGTAGGATTAGCTGTCTAATCAAACTCATTAACCTTGGTTAAGGACTTTTTAATTTACTCTTGATCTAATTATTTCAGTGTTTACGTGAAGCACGGGAAAATTATCGCATATTTTCCTAAAAGGGAATATTTTCTTTAAAATCTAATGCGTTTTTTAAACAATGAAATTAAAAAAAAATATGAACATATATAGTAAATTTATGTTTTTATAGAAAACTTGTTCTGTAAACTAGCCATTATTGTTAGTATTTGGATCACGACTTTTATATCCATGTATGGATATAACTAACAAGTTATGTATTTGTAGAAATATGTAAACCAGTTGCATAATATTTATTGCACGCTAGTGTTGTATTCTTTTTCTTCTCTTAACTTACCATATTTTAAACTTATTCACACATAGTTTTTAGAAGATGTATCTTCTAAAAACTTTACCTAGGTCAAACTTATGTAATTTCGTTTTCCATATTGCAAGTAACCGTTATAATTTTACTTCTAACACCAACCGTAAATGTTTCTCCCACAGATGTCGGTTAAGAAAACAGACTTAGCTTACGTTACCAAATACGACAACCTTTTTAGGGATATGTTATGTTAAACATAATGAATGTCACTACAACCTAAACAGCTCGTACGTGTATCCTTTGATATGCCTACATAAAGTGAATTTCGCAAACGATAAATCTTACAAACTATGTAATGGTCGAACTTGCTGAACTTTATTATGCGCATAGACACACCCACACGTATGGTAACAACAGAATAATTCACTACAAAGCGACGCATACCATGTCACAGGCATTGTACACTATACCACACACTACTCACAATGCATTGGAACTTTAAAAAGTAAAAGTGTCAATTACGAAACTAGCTCCGTTTGTAAAACGAGAACATTTACGTGTTACACAAATCACTGTAATATAATAAAACATAATGTGTAAGAGCCGTAGTTAATGCTTAAATAAAATAGTTAAGAAACTATGTAAAGTAGACAAGCCGTATGACTGCTAAAAAGATAAGACGATTTCTAAACTGCCGTTATCGCTAGATGTAAATGACAAAGTAAATTCCGTCGATAAATAAACAAACAAATACACAAAAATCACATACATCGAATTCTAAGCAATCCGAAATAATTGTCGAAACAATCAAAGGAATAATAACAAGAATAAGTTAAAGTTTACATTACTTGTATTATTATGTAAAAAACCAGAAGCGTAAAGCAATAAAACCAGGTACAACATACAAATTCTCTACAATTTTCGAAACTGTATCACACCACACAGTTTTATGTAATAAACAAGTATCACAATTTGATCAACAAAAAAAGTTTATATACCTAACATTGGCCTTCAATCAATGATATGTATGTATATACAACAATGAGATAGACTGCCTCGTTGGCCTAGTGGTTCTAAGCGCGACTGCTACGGTAGAGGTCTTGGGTTCATTCCTAAGTCGACCAAGGTGTTATTGGGTTTTTCTATGAAATTCTCAGTAGCAGGTCAGAGTTCGGATTTGTGCCCGGTTGGTGGCAATATGCTCGCCCCCTATTACATGGGACCTAAACATACCGGCGAACTGTGGGTGTACATTGGTACACCTCTGCCTAACAATTCGGAGATACAGGCGTGATGGTATGTAACAATGAGATAGATATCGCAGTAGGTCGTCAAAATTGAGGCATTAAACGTCGGAAAATTGTCTCGTTTTCATCTATTTCTATTACTTTCCGTCTCACACATATTATGATCTGTTTCTTTCACTTAAATATAAAGGCAAACGGCAATCGGAACAGTTTTTAAACGTATCGCAGTATTGCTATGCGCGTCATCTATATATTAAAACAATTCGCCTTCCATTTATTTCAGTAGCTACACAAATTTCCTGTCTATAAGACGATTATTATTCAGAGAAGATAGTAGGTCAATGTTTAAGTGTCTTGGGTGACGGATCACCAAGTTGACCCTTTATCTTATGCGCTTTAATGTTCATGTACCCATTTACGCACGGCTTCGTTCTCAGTCCTTGAGAGATGACAAATCCGAGATGGTAAATTGAATCCTGTTCACTGAGGTGCATAATTTAATCGATTTATTGGAATATCAATATTTTCGTGTGTTTGTAATGCGAAATGTATGCTAGAATATTTAAACGGTAATAAATTAGGTGTATTAAATTATAGATTTATTTAAAAAAATGTAAAGAAGTATTATATACGTACTATATGTAGTATTCGAGTGTATGTATATTAAAATTTTGAAGTTGTACACTTCTATCTTCCTCACCACTTAATAATAATAATCTCACTATCACTCTAAGGTTTGCTGGAAGAAAACTCAATGTTGAGTTAAGCTCGCCTGTGTACATCAAATTTAATGAATATTTGTTTATTTAATGTAATGTTTATGTGTGCAATAAAGAATTAAGAATTAAGAAGAAGTGGTTGAAAATTAGGTTAAAAGTATTTGTCCCCAATTAGACTCTTGATAACATGTCATTAAGAAATTGACAGCAGACTTTTGAAAGTTTCTAATTAAATAAAATTTGACAAGTGTCAGATTTCTAAACTGCTGTCAGCATCGATGAAATCTATGTTTGACATCTTAAAGTTCGCACGTACATTGGCGAAATATAGGAGCATGACTCATGTAAGGCAATTCTTTTAAAGCATCTTGGTTTGTCAATTGTTTCGATTGTCATCTATCTTTCCACCGGTGTAATATACCATTTTGCCATCTTTTAGAATACAGAGAGAAAGCAGTATTAGAATTCAAGTAATTATTTCAAGATTAAGCGTTATTCTTATGTAGGGCATGGCTTTAATGACACCCTTGATCATAAGAAAGTTTTAAACGACCAAACGACATTTACCGTATCTAGTTCACAATAATGTTAGAGCATTTCTATTGAAAATTATCTATTAATGATCTAACACTAATATTAACGCATTCAAACGGAAATTTATATTCTGTGGTGGGGTCAATTTGGACGTTGGTATTTTAAAACAATATGGTAAGCCACTGTCCATTTAGTTAATATGCGGACCACGGCTGGTGGCATGAATGTTGTATGTGGATGGATACGAATGGCGAGAAACCGCCGTTTCGTAATATTTGACTCATTTGTTTTGTATTTTGATGTTTATAAATGGTTTATTAAAAGATGGCGCAGCCTAGTACAACGAAAACCAATTCAACACGAAAATTGGTATTTTATGTAGAGCTGTGAGTTCGATTGTTGTTCCCAAAGATCCCAAAGCCTTTTCTCCAAAGTATTATTGTATTATTTAGAGAAGAAATATATATCATAATACGAAAAGACAAATACCAATCAAAGGGTACTCTTTAAAAGACTTGATAAGCTCTATACAACCGTTAAATTAGATAGAGCTTCTAAATTTAGGTGGTATATGCACTTATACTACTATATACACTTATACTTTGCTATCTACGAGTATGTATATAGGTTTGTTGTTCTTCGAAGTACATTGCGAGATATTCCACGGTCAGTTAAAATAGATTTTGCATAACAAACCATAAGAATCTGCATCTAATAATACCTAATTAAACCTTTTATAGTGTAAACCAACCAATTTACCTTTTACGGAACAATGGCAATGCAGTTCAAATAACAATTGCTTCAACAGATAATCGCATTCTAAATTACATGTGTATATACGTAATAAACATTCTGAAGCAAAAAAATAGAAAAGTAAAACCTTCATGGTGCCTTTAATAGCTAAGATTATAGTATAATGATGTGATTGTGCAGTTCACAGGAAAAGGAAGTAAAATAGTTTTCTCAAGGATTATGGATTATACTAATCTAGTTAACTAGCCGTTATGCTTTTGTTTAGAGATTTTATTATAGTAATTAAATATGCTTCGTCGGTATTGGGCTTGAATGGCACTTAATTTAACACCTCGGGCCAACGCGTTTGTGAGTCAAGAGCATTTCTATAAAAAGGTTCTCTTAAATTAGTGTTTAATAGTTCTAAACTGGCAAAAATATAATAGTTTTATAAAATGTTTAGTAAATGATTAGCACAAGGCCAATTAAACTACAAACTGTTATTTTAAACTGCGAATTTATAATAATTCATATTTAATTATTAATTTCTTAAGTCAACTTTTATTGATATGGAAATTAGTTTACTATTGACTCACATTATGTGCATTTCTCAGGGATGCCCAGGTATCTAACAACTTAATTAGCACAATCTCATCAACCAAAAAACAATTGCTCTATTACCTACATATTTAATGAAAATTAGTGTCACACACTCACACAGTGCATTTCTTGGAGAAGCCTGACAGAAAGTACCTACTTAATTAGCATAGTCTAGTACCTACATATTTAGTCTAAACTCTTAAACTAGGTACTTTTACGCTTGAAATACTAACCGGACACGCCCATCTCTTGTCGTGTTATGCTTAAAATTTCTATCGTTTCATCAACCGTTTCTCAATGGGCCCGCGCACGTATAATTCACGCTTCCGTGCCTACCTCAATTACGTCGCATAATTTAAGTTGCAAAAGGTAAAAAACTCGAAAGTCAATGCCAACGGATAGAAATTGGAACTACACTTAAATAGTTCTAGACAATCAATGTTTCGTAAAAGAATTGTATCTGTAAACGGCGAGTTAACACGTGCGTTCACTGTACATTAAACAATTATGTAAAAAAATAAGGTTAATAGAGCCAAAAGTTAAGATTTACGAAAACCTTTTGAAATGTAATAGTTTATCTCTTCACGTACTTTGTGGTCTAAGTTTGGTTAATTTTTGTATGACTAGATACAATTGAAGGTTATTCGCCTTTTGTGAAAATAATGAGCTAGACACTATTATAGACCTGTCCTTAGTGAAAATTATTTAAATTATGAAATGCATTCAATATGACCGCCGTACATTTAAGGTTATTTAAAACAAAAAATAAGCAGTTTCTTTACCGCCTAAAAATATAGCTAGGATTGAAAAGTGAAAATTTCTTGCAAAATATCCAATAAAGTGAACCTTATAAACCTTACCTTTCAAAAATAGCACAATAGGCAGGTTTGTTCGAACTAAGCCTACCTATAAATAGCTACTAATAATTTATCAATTGGTGAATTTATGAAGGCTTCTACAGCCGTTCGTAACGACCATTCAATTTCCTTTTCAGCATGAATGTACCCGGAAGTGGGGGCATTTCCCCTCCGTCTCCCCTATACCAATCAACCGTCACTATACCTATATACGTATACCTATAGGTACCTATAATATACATGTCTATGTAATCACAATTGACGTGGATGATAAAGACTTCATTTTTAATCGGACTGCTGTCGTACCGATTTCTTTGAATGGTTCTTTCGTGATGGTTTAATGATGTAGGGGATATTTATTATTGAAATGAAGGGGTGTAAATTTGATTTATAGGTTTATAGTTGGTGGTGGTAGGAATACGGATCTAAATGCTGTAGGACCTAGGTATGTATGAATGTGGCATAATAAGTCAAATGACAAATGTTTGAATGTAATTTGCTTTTTTGCAAGAATGAAAATAGGTCCCTAGGAATTATTTCTCATTCTTACATAATATAGGTACCTACTCCAAGATTTTGGGAACTTAAGAGCGCTCTTATTAATGATCACTCAATTGTCTTGTAAATTGCACGTGCAAATTTAAACAGATACACAGTCGTGTTTTATCTTGAGAGCGTAAAGTTTGAGATGATCACTCATCGTCTGAACAAAGTATCGACTTCCTTCGACAGTAACAAGCTCAACTACACTTAGCTAATGATCCGACTTAACTTTACTAAGCTTTTGGCAATAAAGTAATACGAACAAGTTCTTTTAGCTGTGTTAACTTATATACGAGTACTTAAACTGTATTATTTACTTATATTGAGTCAAGTTTGCAATCTTTAGAAGGCGTAGAAAAAAGTTTATTTTGGTTATAGTGCCTCAAAATACAAACTGAAATTCATAGTTTTAGAAATTCATAGATTTTACCCAACGCAGGGTAATGACCTTTCTCCCCGTTTCACGCACGTCTGTCCCGTACTAAGACGTGTGAAGAGTCGATTAATAATTTCTTTAATAACAATATTATTATGGTTTACAGTCCGTATTTCGATAGTTTAAACCGGAAGAGGCTGGT
The DNA here is from genome assembly GCA_905475315.1 of Autographa pulchrina. NCBI lineage: Eukaryota > Metazoa > Arthropoda > Insecta > Lepidoptera > Noctuidae > Autographa > Autographa pulchrina. Next base: position 9,526,468 of record FR997771.1, on the reverse strand, counting down.
AAACAAAAGACGGTTTTAATGGTGAAAAACCATTACTGTTTTATTGCTCCTCTACAGTTAACTGTAATGAGTATTTAAATAAATCAAACAAACATTTCTCACTAACAGCTTCAGCGGCAGTTCGAAGTTCTTTTCTTTGAAAGCAGTAGCGATAATTACTTTAAATGCTCCGTGAAGCTAAAAAAGAAAACGGGGTATTTTCGTACGAAATCCATTTGTCTAAGTTTGTTAGGGGCGGGCGAGTTTAGAGCCTGCTTACCGGGACACAGGTCGTTAAGTCTCGTCTCGATGCAGGCGCGTTCACACTGACATCAAACATTGTAATCGAGAACTGAGAAATTTATTTTTAAATCGATTATTTAATCGATATGATTTATACAATCGATGTTGACGATGACAACGATTTATAACCGATCTAAATCTGATTATTATTCATAACTTGCTGATCGTTTAAATAAGAGTTGTGGAACTACTTTCACCTTAATGTTTATTTTGTCGTCTTATATTGTGTAAGTAGGTACATAAATATCATCCATCAGTATTAAATTGAATGTTAAATTGTGACATGTATAAGTCGGATTGGCTAATGAAGAGTAGGAATCTAGGAATGAGGATGTAATAGTAAATATGTTAAGATGTATAAAATAAATTGAATGCGGATTGTGAAAGATGAGCAAATTGAAATATGATTGAGAGTCACATTTATTTATTTAAGTATGCAAAATTAAGTCTAGATTAGTCTACATACCGCCCTTTATTGAAGCCTATGACGATCTAAAGTATTTTGATTGATTCTGTCTTCGTTATAAATGGTTATGTAGTTATCTGTCTAGTATGGACGCACCCCCTGCAGCTTGCAGCCTCCGGTCGGAGTAGGATGGCACTGCAAGCGGATCCCGAGATTGCTCGCCGGAGGTGGAGATCTCTTTATTAATGCACGCCCGTACCCGACGCCGACGCTGGTGACCTAACCAACTTTAAGAAAACTATCTCCACTCTTTATACCCGTCTCGCATCCCCTCATTTTATCCACCTTAAACAAGTAACAGTTTATTACTAGACGAGAAATTCTCCGAGAATACCTTTTTCGACCAAACTAGACAATTTTCAAGTAGTCCGCTCCAAGAAAATTAGACGTTGAAAGCGTCCGGCGGCGTTTACTCAAATACTGTCATTAACGAAATACAGTTTCCTCTATGAATACATTATTCGAGGCTTTCGTTCATTGTATACTGGACTTGAGCGTTTGCGATAACGTGAATTTGAATAACAAACTTGTTATGTTCATCGTTAGCTAAAATTGTGCAGGTATGTAAATGCGGGGTGTTATGTGTACGCGTTGAGTGATGTGTTATGATAAGTCTGGCGCGGACGCCTCTGCCAAGAACAATGGGTTCCTTCCCGGAACGGCGCGAAAGTGAGGCGTTGTTCCCCTCACTAGATAAATAACATAATCTCCTTAAAGCATCGCCGCTTTAAAATGCGCATACACTAATAACGTCACATTACTTAGAGTTAGTTTATTGCACATCCGATGCCGACTTATTCATGTTCTTTTTGTGTGATAATGAGGTGAATCATTCGTGTAAAAATATAAATGTAAACAATGCAGCAAATTGAATCTGATTCGCTATCTGTGTGAGACAACTAGTGCGGAAGGAACAAAACAGTGTTAGAAAGGTGATAAATATAATGCGATCTAGATGTTTACGAAACATAATAACATTAAAGATTGGATGCAGTTAAACACAAACTGATATTTAATAGTTTCTCTGCTATAACTACTATAATAACGGAAACAATATTACTTGCAGTGATTGGATTGTTATTCAGTAATCATTCAAGACTCAGTTTATATCAGCACTTAAAATAAAAAGATCTTAGGCAAACACAGTTTCTAATTCAGCGCCTTGCCTAATTTATCGAGTACTTATCGCAATCCGTTCTATAACCAAATTACGCTGAATTTGAACGTGACCTGTTGCGTACATTATGGAAAAGGGAAATTAAAAAGTGACAAAAACGTTTCCAACTTCTTGCTCAACTGATTCGCTGGCGTCAAAGACAAGCGAATATTTTACGAAACTAGTCGTGATCACTTAACCACAACTTTCTGTAAGGCAATTTTATTATTTATACGCGCCCATTTAAGTGTAATATTTCAAATGCTTATTACACGCTGGGCTGGTACATACGTGACGATGCCGCGCCTGATACTACACCGCACCAAACACGGCTTGCGTCACAACCTTATAAAATTTCTAGGTTTCTAAGTACTCGAAATTATAGTCATAACTCAAAAACAAATAAAAATCAAACTAAGTAAATAAAACTACAAATATTATCAACATTATTCATGTTTTTTTCGAACGTACGAATGCAAGTATGAGAAAAAATAGATCGCAGAAAAACGCGATTTATAGTTTGTTGTTCCATATGGATAGTGAAATAATAAACTACAAGATCAATTCACCTTAAGTCGGTCATAAAATTTAACTGTTATTGGTAATTCATGCCCATAAAATTTTAAAACGAATCGTTTATCAAGTAAAATTTACTTCACAATTTTGCCTATTAACAGTTTTTCACCCATAAAGAGGTTACGACAAAATTCTGCGCGCAAACTTGAGACCTGTCGCTTACTATGAACTTGCCTTTTACTACGACAAACGTAATTTTAACAACAAGTCGGTCGTATAGATAATGCGCTTTACATTTCGCGTCTATTATGCATTGACGTTAAGAGGGCCTGAACGTAGATGTTAATGTATGCTGCAGCAGGGTTTTTTTTGGGTGTTGGACAATTTCGTGGTATGTCCATCTGGTATTGAACGAGGCCGCGGGCTCTCGGTCAGCTCGCCGCAAACTGGTTTTGTTCATTATCAAAAGTCAATAACTTTCCGATGCATTCCGAGTCATGGCCAAGTGTCCGATAGATACACGTAATAAGCAAATTCCGTTTTATCGAGTACTGACTATTGTCGAATGCGAGCACGATGTTGTCACATCACTAGATGAATGAGATAACTTAACAAAGTTTTACTTTCTTTTGATTTTACGCAAGAGACTTTCGCTAAAAGCATTTATGTTTACGTTCCTTGACACAATAACATTAAATTTCTCTTTAGTTCAAAAATGGCGAACATATTGAAGAGCATGTTTAAAGGAAATTTTAATACGTTTAGAGACGGACTGAGCACATAAGCTATCGTGCGACTAATTAGTAAAATACGTTCCGTTTATTCGAGTCTATAACTCATGTGTGCAATTAGCAAGATAAAACCCGGTCTTGGAGCTTACCGCATACGTAAATCTGAGTATCCGAGTGCAATAATTTCTAACAAAACGCATACTGTGGGCTTGGCCGGAATGTTTTACATTATAAAACAGAAACTACACAGAGTAATTTAACTTTCATTTCTAGTTGTATTGTGTTCAAAAATTTATTTTATTAGTTATTTAGTCTTGTTTATTAACGGTTACTGAGTTTGTGGTATTTCTAGGTCACACAAAATATAATTAATTTTTACCGTGATAAATTAAATTAAATATTAATTATACTAACTCTAAAATCAATACAACGATTGATTCTTGTTATTTAATGTTATTTATAAAACAGCCTTAATATTTACTAATAGAAAATAGTAATAACAGATTAAAACTAAACGCAGGTAATTACTTAATGGTTTAATGACTCTGTGGTAGATTATCTTTTAGAATTAGCGCACATAAAACCTAGTTGGAGGTGTAAATATAATTTCTCTGTCATAATTTAAATTAACGAGCATTTTTATTTTGTTTTATTGCAGTTTAGCGCAGTTGGCTGGAACTATCATAGTATCCAAGGTTTTCTAGATTGTTATAATAATTGTCGTTACGTAGTATTCAACGGTAGTAATATAGTTTTCGAAACAAGTGATTTATCAGACATTTTTATGGGATATAAAGGTATTAAAACTAGTGTTATTGCTTATGTAGAGGTGACCTTTGTTATAATAATAACTTATGCAAATGGCCTTTGGAATGATCATAAAAATATGAACTTCTAAGTAGGTTACTCGGTTGAGCACTTTCCCTTGTCATAATGACTTTATTTTAAGGTACAAACAAACATATTAAGTTGTAGCGGAAAGGCTTGCATAATAAATTAAGTATAAGTTAAGATTTAAATAAGTTTTTATTTCTATTTATGACAAAAAAAATATAGAAGGTTATCTGCAAACTAAATTATAGTTAAAAGTATTCATATCGTTATATTTATTGGTTTCTTAGGTTTACGCGAATGTTAGACATTGACATAAAACTACTTTTACGGATTTTGTCGCGATTTATTTTTATATTTTAGTTCCCGACGTTTCGACACCTTTGCAGGTATCATCATTTTAGGTCAGAAAATATATGCTCAGTTAGAGCTTTAGGCAGATATTCAAACACATATAAAATATCAGTGCAATTATTATGTAACGTTGTGCATCATCAGTTCATTCACCTTAACCACAAATGAATAAACATTTAAGTATATTTATTTACGAGTAGAAGCTTCAGTAATCTGATGCAATCAAAGTGAAGCGAGTCGAATAGCAAAGTAACACCCCGACTTAGAGACAAAACAGTTCCTTGATTAATCCCGTAAACAAACGTATTTACACACGGTGCACACGAGAAACCGGTACGCTAAGGCCGTGGCCACATTGACACCCGTTAAGAAGCAAGACTAATTCGATGCGATTATTTTTATTCAACTTTATTTTTCAATTAAATATTTTTGTTTTACAGAATTTCGGTCTTGTTTTCGTGCAGGTATTGGAAAAATAAATAGGTATCTACTTAAATTAATGTATTTTTTTTTAAAGCCATCCCATTGCGCAAGGCATATTATGTATGGAATTATAATATTAGATACTATTTTACCAGAAGTTAACATTTGGGTCTCTTTATTGCAACTTGAATAAATTGAATTGAATAAATAAGTTGTGAAAATACCCATGTTTACTTTTAGTGAATCATTAATGTGCTCAGGTAATTTGTATTGTTACATCGAATTAGATGTAACGAACAATTTAACTCTTCATCACTTTCTACTAAATCGCCTATTCTTTATTAACAATCGATTATAAACACTATTTAAAGCATTCTAAAATCGATTTGAATCGCTACCATTGATGAACTATTCTGCCTATAAAATCTTTACAACTCTAGTCGATTTTTGTATGTCATTGAATACAAGTACGTATACATTCTGAAAACATATCCAATGTTAGAAAAAAAGTTTTTAGTCTCAAATAAATGTACAAACCTCCTTCGTTACAAATCCTACGAGTCTTTAGTTCGTGCATTTTCCGTTCCCCTTTCACGGTTATTCTTACAAAGCCTGCTTACTGGCGCGAAGCTAATTGCAGCTAATCACAGGAACAAAAATAGCTGCTAAGTAACACGCTAGACAAAATCGATATCTTTACAAACTGTGGTTAAGAATTCCATTCTGGTTTCAAGTAAATTATTTGTAGCTTTTCGGAGTTCGGACCATTTTTAATTGGTTAATGTAGATCGACTAGTAACTGTTTTAGTTTATTTTGAGATAGGACTATGTGTGGCGTGTCTACATACAGAGATTCTGAAAACAAAAACTTGCATGTCTCTTCAGAGTATTTTTTTTCTAAAACTTTTTCCACAATATGATTTTAGAGTTGTAATATTTAAATAAAACTTTTGTATTAAACACAAATATTTTTTTGTGTTTCTGTGTATAACAAAAAGGTATAACAAAACTAATTATTAAAAATTATACTTAAACATTATTTACAAAGACGACGAATACATCTCAAATTCATCCTTAAAAATCAGTATCCACACAAAATCTTATTACTACCCATATGTGCACGTGCCTCAACCCTGATGAGTGTGAGCGTCGTGAGATGCGTTGTGCAGTCAGCGCCGGGTATCGGAGCGCTCGGTAAGCAGCGAGCGCAGTACAAATACTTTAATTCGCTCCCGTTGATCCCAACAATGAATGTACTGGAAGGGCTCAATTAGAAGTTTATTAATGTCATTGTTATTAAAAATTATTTGTTAGTCTTTTCAATAATCAGGAAGTAATTATCTTGTAATTATTTACATGAATCTTTTTTTATATGGTCATTCCATTCGTCACTTTTTAAATCTGGGGTTGCTTCTCAATATGAAGAATTGAGAATTCTCTTCATTCAAATAATGAGAATTCTCAACTTAAATGCGGAAAATATTATCTTAACAACTACATAAATTGCTTATTAAATTACAATTATGTATTTGTCTTATTTTTAAAACAAATTTGTATACGAGATGTTAGATAATAATTATTCTTCCCGTCTTCCCGTCAATTCCGATCACTAATTGGAAGAGTGAAAATTAAAATAATACTCATCATAAATGTACTCTTTCTACATATATTAAAGATTTGTTACGTCCGTTCATAGCAATTAGAGAGAATATATTAAATACAATAATATTTACTTTTATGTTGCAATCAATGTTTAATCACTCCGGAAATCCAATAGAAAGTTAATTTTATAGGAATCTGCGTAATCAAACTGTTAACTGACTAAAAATCTAACTATTACTGCATTTACAGCTTATTCTCTCACGATTTTTGCCATATTAATGGTATTTGTTTTAAAAGCTGTAATGTATATATTTATGTCTACAAGCATAAATTATCCCTCCTAAAATAGGTTAATAAACATTTTGATAACTTAGACTCTACGTAACTGTAATTATTTTTTTGTAAAGTTGTTAAAATATACAAACAAAAAAATCGTTTTGAAATAATTTTGTTAAAAATAATAGTACTCCTTTTTGAGCCAGTCAAGATCTATATTGTTAAACGGCGATGTCTCTTCCATTTTTTTATAGACAAGTATGAACGTCAGCAAAGCGTAGACTAAATCGTGTAATGCGTTTGTTAAACAAAGCTCCACGTTAGTTGCAGTGTTAATTAATGCCCCCGTCTTAGTTCAGGGACAATTATAATTGTTATGCACTAGCACCGCTCGCGTCTTTGCTTACATATTAAACTTAAAATATTCTATCTCTCTATACTACATACTTAAATATCTAAAATCGTAGATAAGTGGAATTTCTACAAGCGTAAAATAAATAGAAATCGCCCAAGTGCATGGAAATGAAATTTCTTTTGGACAAGTCACGTCACTTACACTTATCAAATTTCCATACACTTAATTACATCGATTCGATCAGCGTTAAAAATTTATTTGTTTCACAGAGAAAAAGTTAGATTAGAGTAATCTATTTATAACAATAGAACCTAGCTTTATTTTCAATTTCATACTTATCTTGAACTATAAATGTTCTTAACGAGCAAGGAAAAGGTCAAACTCTTTTAAACATTGGTTATGTATAGATAATGACGCTTCATGTTTTTCGAGTATTATGGGTACAAGATGTTAAACTGAAAACTTTCCTTACAAGCCAAAATAATAGGGATTATGTTACTTTATAATTGGTTGAAGCAAACAACCCATTTTCACTAGTATAATTTACTAGTGAATTTTCTGTTAATTGGGGAGTTAGATTTATGTTAGAAATGGTGTAATATTGGATGTTGACCTTTCAGGCACGCGTCGTCTTGTGTCAGCCTCATATGATATGCGAAGCATGAAATGCCAAATCCTTTACGTTCATTGTCTTATGCATGAGTCAGTTCAACAGTTTAAGGTTACAAATAATTATGTTAGTAAAAAGAGGTATCAAAAATATATTACATAATTTGGAACCTCTTTATATACTAGCAGGAGTTTTAATAAAATAAAATACAAAGGAAATAACTACAATAAAATACAACACATTTTTCAAGTTTATTTTTAATGTTTTTTACGTTACCCTAACATTAAGTAGATACTATAGACTTTTCCTCCTTGAGTCAGTCACAAATGACTTGAACATTTATGCACATTTAGCTAAGACAGAAATAAGTCTCAATGCCGGAATATTAAGGAAATACCTATAATTTAATTACACAGAACTTCGGAAATTATATAAAAACAGCAAATCACTACAAGTTTTTACAACTTGTTTTTGTATAGTTTTTGTACTACATCTTCGTGATAAAATGCGGTGATTGTTTTCTGAACTGGTAAATCTCAACAAAAACAAAAAATGTGTCTCATTTTATAAAAAAAATATACATTTTCAATCGAAACATGTTTTTGTATCAAGTAGGTCAGTACTATACAATTGTATAATACCTCGATGATTGGGTATATAATAACTACGGGAAATCAAGTCTTCACAACAAACTTATTAAATAGAGTGTCACACAATATAAAAAACAAATTCATTACCAAAGTACCTAATTGTATTTTTAAGACACTACAAATAGGCAAAGTGAGCCATTAGTTCCACTCTCATACGTTTTATTACAAGGTCTTAAAGAGGCGTTGATGAATAATTAAACATTGACATTGTTAAGATAATTAACTAAACTTCATAATAACCTTAGACGCCTCTTATACTATTACGTCGCGGATGTGTTAATCTTTTAATCTACAATCATTAATCTCTTATTCCGCATTAGTTTGATACTAGGCTATATTAATAACCTTCCCAAGAACGTAAGCATTACAAATCCATATTTAATAACATACTATCTGTAGTAGCATTCCAACAGCGTGTCATTCGGACGATGAACAAATACCTTAAATTTAAAAAGGAAAACTGAATAACTAAGTAGCTATGCTTTACTAACGGTCCCGACTGCCATACGTCGATCCTTGACAGTTATTAAGTTATTCGATTTCTGACAACCAATCTACAACGACAATAAAAAATTCGACAACTTACTATGGGATACTGTGTTACCCAAAATGTCAATGTACTAAATACAGTAATCAGCTAAATTCAGCAAGACTGAAAGTAAACCCGAATATAGCTTGGAAAAAAGTTGGCAGAAGAGTATAGAGTATAGAAAAATTATCCTCACCAACAATAAGGAAACGCGTTACAGCGTAAACGCATAATTTATTAAACGTCAAAACTCACAAAGGGTACTGTCACTGTCAAAACTTTCAATCACTCAAGCACATGTTTGTTTAAGACAAAATAGATCATTTGTCTCTGTAATTCTCAAGGTGATTGGTATTTCCGTTATACACGATAATTTATTATGTCATATGCCTTTTACTTGGGTGGTGCCCTTCGTAACACTTTCAGATGTCTGTCACGGCAGCGGCTTTGAAGTGGACATAAACATGGACGTAAGTTATGACTTGAAATGCATACGATCACGACTATCCGTAGCATTAGTTGGTGTTGTGGTGCAAGTTATAAAACAAGCGTCTTATCGAAATATTCTCCATTACTTGTGCATTTTTACGTTTTGTCTCGTCAACGTTCTTCCTGCCAGCTTTCTTCTCACATTTTTTTACTCATATTCACCACCTTTTAACATATTTATATAAAATCTGGTTTAGAATTATAAAGTAACTGTAGCATTCTCAGGTATTCAGACTTTGAATTCTTCTAAATCTTTAATTTCTAAGTTCTTTAAATTTTCCTTTAAGTGAAACAAAACTAACGTAACACAGAAGGACTGACTGACTATTTGAACAAAATATTTAATTATATTATTAACCATTAGAGCACAACAAATATTTCAAACTTTATGCATTAACAACCTATGTGCAGTCTATTACGAAGGTCAAAGGTAACATAAATAATAATTATCCGTGACAATCGCTCCCGCTCACACTTGGACCACGCGCGGTCACCGCCGCGACTCACGATTAGGGTCAAGCTTCAAGGTCCAACATTACATAATTCTTCAAACATTTCGCGCTCATAATCGATACAATATCGATTAGATATCGATACCTACTCGAGCGCATTGTTCGCACACTTCTGGATCGAATGATCGACACAACAATAGGAGTACTGAAAATAAACAACTATTTTCGATGACCTATTGAATCAAGTCATTCAACTGTTTATATAGTTTTGTTATATTCGTTACGTTGATATAGTTTGACAATAGTTCCAAATTCAGAATAACAAACTCCATTCAAACCCGGCCACTAGTAAAATTATTTTTAAAGAATGTTTAGATTTTTAATTAATCTATATATTATGTAATATGTCTGCATCACATCTTATTTTCAAAATGAAATCTTTTTATTGTGTCAACAATCGTTTTTTTATTTTTCTTTTTGTCACAAAACTACAAATTCCGATAATTATTTACGAATTAATTCGAAATAACTCTACGAACTTTTTGCAAACCAAACACAATTCTTAAGCTACCGACAACAATGAACTGTTTAGAAATATTTGCTGCCTAAGTAAATATTTAGAAATACCACTCAAAAATAAAAATATTTTACAATTCGTTTTTGTAAAAGAAAACCCATTCACTGCCAACCATTTAAGTATCAACCTTCAAATACTATTCTATTCCGTAGTTTGCAAATTGTTGGCGGTAACTTGCATAATTTTTACAACAGCTACGTGACTCAGTCACTCTTCGATAACTAACCAAATACACCCAAAAATATTTATATTTATAACCCTAAAGGTACTAAATTCACGGATCACTTTTTTGTAGAATAACCAGCCAACAGGCTAGCGGGTTACGTTATGTTGAGTGTTCATCGAAAACAAAACAAAAGAGATCTAAGCGTGTAGTAGAAACACGGTGCCATGTATACATCCCAAAAAAGATCATGGGCTGCCAGTCATTAAAAAAGATTTGGACCTCTTGGGAATTAGTCAGAAGCTACAATAAACGTAATGATAATTTGCTGGACTATAGCACCTTTGTTTACAAAATACATTGCTGGGCACTACAACAAAAAATATAAATTTAAACGTAAACATACTTAAAGCCTAATAACTTGATTAAAATAATGAATATTGAACAAATCAGCCAATTAGTCAACAACGCAGATAAAATCCTATAAATCCACGGCAAGTCGTGACTCGCATGTTATTTCGCTCCACACGATACCGTGACAGTTTCGACCTATTCATGTAATCAATTTCGACGTTAATTTAATTTACACCAAAATTAAATGTGTATAAAAAGATCGGTTTCATGAGTCAGCTACTATACGAGGAAGTTAAATATTTGATTCTTGAATTAAGCAGGTAATACTCCACCACTATTTTATTGTGAATTTACAGGTCAGAGTGCAAAGGCAGTCTTGCATTTATATGTATGTAATGATCATGTTGGTACTTTTCATATATTTGGGGGAAACCATCAGAAGGCGCCTAGTCTTATGGATATTTATAAGATCAGGGAAGTGTGTAATCCTAAACTCACATTTTAGGATTTACACATGTATACAGGGTTCGGTTACCTCGTAATAAGCCAGAAATATCATGGTATCCCCTAATGAATTCTTTTTTCAAATTCAAATAAAAGAAAATAAAACAATGTTATGTCATATTTTTCTTTTTTTTCCCTAGGACAGCCAGTAAGTTAAAAAAAAAACATAAACGATTTTCTAAAACAAATGCGTAACGTAAAATCTAGCTAACATCGAATAATAGTAAATCAAGTTCGCGCCAATAAGTCTCTATGGTCCAATCTGCATAGGAATATCTGAAGCGTTGATACATTCTGATATCCAATTGATTTGTATTGTTCGATAACAATCGCAAATTTACACGGACCACTTATCTATCCAGTTGTCTATTTACTCTAGTATCGGAGGCAGTGATAAAATATAATTTCTGCAAATATCGTGATTTATTTAATAGTAGTATTATTTAGCAAACACCAATAAAAGATAATATAAATCTTCGTCATCTGACGAATGTTAAAAATAATCTAGTGGTTTATAATTTTCAATTATTTAAAGTACTGACATAAATTATAAAAGTATAAAGCGATATCCTATAATAACTTCGGCACCTTGGTTTATATACTTATATTTGACAATCGCCTTGATATTCAATACATCTTTATAATCTCTAAGCGTTATTTTTAAACAAAAGAATATCAGTATCACAATATTAGGACGTGCTCAACGGTACGCGCTCAAACAATTGCCTAACGTAAACCTCGCTTTACTGTAATTATATAATAGGTTTTGAATTTTATGTTGTTAATAGTGTATTAAGCAATTAGTACGGGAAGTTGGTATATTTCGCAAATCCTAAGTAGTTTTGACTTCGCTCATATTGTTGCTGATACTCATATTTTAAAGAAACAAGAATGAACAGTCTTGAATAGTTTATAAAATCTAGTTTGTATAATAACTGGAATACTGTGTCAGATAATCTTCAAGTCTATACTATAATTAGACGTGTATAAACAAGCCATAATAATACGTTGAACGTCCGATTGACAACCGTACGCCGATCCATTAACTGTTATTAGACAGTTTGAGTTCATTGTCAACGAATGACCCTCCGACACTTAGTGCCACGAAAGTATTCAGGTCAGTTATTATAATCACGATAACAACTGATCAATACAAACTAAGTACGGTTAGCAAATGACCTGTCAAAGGACAACTGATTCATGAATTTAATTAAGATAAACAACAGTAGCTTGTTCTTGTTTAATTTCGATAGGTGGTTGATTAATACCGCCTTTGTTTGCGACAAAGGGCACGCGAGCATTTAATCAATGCCTACGAGTTATATCTGATATGAGAAATGAAAGGTTAGAATAAAATGCAGTTATTTAATGGAGGCTGTGAATAGATGGCGGTTTTATTGGCGCGCTTTGCTCGCGCACGATTTTTACCTTTGATTAATAAAGAGGAAAATTATGCGCGGGAACGTTCGTATTGAGCACCGTTTGTACAACCTTCTTTATAAAATAAAAAGCTTTGATGGCTTTAGACTAGTTTTTGCAAAATGATCTGAAATTGGTATTGATTTTCCAAGCTTGCTGGTTTTACTGAGCTTTAGTTCCGATTTCAATATTATTAATTTAAGTTTAAAGAAGCAGTAATTTTTTGCACACCAAAACCTTTAGTTATTTAACATTAACTACAAATAAGGCACAATACAGCAAAATTCATTTACATCATTAAAAATTATTTCCCACTAACACAACCAATCAAGTAAATGTTGTAACCCGAACAAAAACGTTCAACTACAAATTCCCAAGTAATTTTCGCAATTGCCATAATCATTGTAATGCTCACGTTACTTATATATTGTCGTAGCTAGAACAATAGTAGTTCTACCCACATAGCACTTAAGCCGGCTTTTGACTGCGGGATGTAATATATATTACATCCTGGAATATATATTTCATCCCGCAGTTGCTGTTCACACTGAAAGATATATATATATTGGAACAGTTCAGTTTCGATCACCACTGTGTCGTTCTTTATCAAAACGGTTGAATTATAAAATGGATAATATGGAGATTGTTTTGCTTGATTCCTTCTATAGTTCATCAGACGACGACAATGCTGTATTCGATTTACATTTATCATTGTTAACAAGAAAAAAATATAATAAAAAAAAATTCAAAACACGAGGTCTACAGTCTGCACCGTTCCGTTCAAAGTGAGGGCGAGGCAGGGGGAGGTGCGGTGTCCGGGGACGTGAGGTAAAATATACAGCTCCTCTTTATCGCCCAGTCGTTCGAAAAAATATTTATAGTTTGGGATATAATATATATTACAGCTTAGTGTAAAGAGGTTGCTTAAATAGCATGGTGAGCGATATTGAATTATATCTCGTGATGTAATATATATTACATTACATCCCGTAGTCAAAAGCCGGCTTTACTACATCGCAAAATATAGGCGTACATTTATTTGTGTTCGATGGCCTACGCCCCAGGTCAATGTTAACAATTAAAAATAAACGTACGTCAAAATTGCATAACGAATTGTTTAATAATAAAATGAACTGTACATTCCGGTCTTTATTTTCATAACAAAAGCCTTTCAAGGTGGCCGCGGGTTATTTATATGATAAACATATTTTTAACGGTCTGTACAACCTACTTTTTTTAGAGGTCTAATTATGGCAGTATTTTAATTATTGTCCTAATCTGTGCCTAGTATGATTTAATCAAATGATTTCAAAAGGTTTATATCTAAATTACCTAATTAAACTTTTTTTACCTATAAAGCTTTTATAAGTTTTTGTATCCTCATTATTTTTCTGCGGACTTGCAGCACACAATGACCAGTCGTTTTGTCTAAGCCCAGTTAAAGCAAACACAATTATAATAATAATAATAATAATATATTTATTTGCATAAAACATGGTATATAAAGATGTTACATTAGTTTGAGATCATACATGTTTTGCTTAACATTAAAGCATGCAAAATTAACTAACTATGCTAATATTAACATTTGAAGATATGTTCCATATATTCTTTAATGGAATAAAAATAGTTTTTAACAAGCCATTGGTACAATTTTACTTTAAAATGTTTACAGTTTAGTAGTTTTAGTGTGCAAGGTAATTTATTAAAGAGGCGTATACACATAGCCAAACAACTTTTATTATATTTATATACTAGCTGTGCCCCGCGGTTTCACCCGCGTTAATCCGTTCCCGATGTCTTTATAGTTACTTTGTTATACGGGGCGGAGACGAATTAAAAAAATTAAATATTTTGAAAATCGGTCTACCCGTTCTCGAGTTATGAATAGTGTAACTAACACCTCGCGGTTCCATACCTATCTCGTACTACCTCTTTAACCCCGTTACGTCGTTAGTTCCACTAATTTGTTAATAGTAAACTTACTATGGAATAATAAAAATTAACAAACAACTTTTATTCCCGAAAGGCTAAATTGCTATTATTATCAATTTGCTTATATTATTATTATGTTGCCGTCTAACCGAGCGGCGTGAGCATGCGACATTTTTAAACATTTTTAAACTTGTGATATCTTTTGAATGGAATGTCCAAATTGAATAATTCAAAAAGTCAAATAATGGTATTAAAGCAGACTTAAATATGAAGTCATTTATTTTGATAAGGATTAATTGCAAAGTATAAATAAAAGAGCTTTTAGAGCAGTAGCATTTTTATAAATTTTTAAAAATGAAAAGTACGCTTATTGTGACATAACTATAATAGTTAGACATATGCTGTCGCGATATTTTTTCTAGATAATTATCTGTTCTACAAAAACGTAGTACATTATTTTGTTCTATAATCAATAGTTTTCGCAGCGCACGCGATATAAGAAAGTTTTTTGGTAATTTTTTTACACCTTGGGTTACATTATTGGAGTTTTAGTATGGATCCCTAACTTTTTTGAAAATTTAATATAGCCTATGTTCACCGGAAATAATGTAGCTTCTCAACAGTGAAAAAATTTTACAAATCGGTCAAGTACTTTCGGAGCCTATTCAATTCAAACAAACAAACAAACAAACAATCAAATCTTTCCTCTTTATAATATTAGTGTAGATTAGTGTAGATAGAAGGTAGAACATGCGGCACAAGTTACGATTGAAGAAAAATAGTTGGGACAATAGTGACTCATCTATCATCCAAACAAATGCAACACAATACCAAAACTTCTTTATTATAATTACCAATATCCATAGGCAATAAACAACTGAAGTATTGTTCCATGTTCAAAAATTAGCGGGCGCACGATAAAATCAAATATTTGTAGTAAATCGTGTTTATTAGTTGTCTAAGCGTTGCAGCTATCGAGACAATAATCTTAACCGCCCATATATTAATCTGTTATCTTAATGACTTACTGTACAATTGGATACTTCAGCAACACAATAAAGTACTTATCTTATTGGTTTGTTTGGCTCTTGTGGGCGCAAATCAGACGTACGATTTATTTATGGTAACTTCGTAACTGATGGTAGCCATACCAATGTTTAAAGTTACAATTACCGATATATTATGATATTAGTCACAAAACATATGTGTTTACAAAAAGTTTTTGTATTATGCAGGCAACGCCTTATACCTTGCTAAAAACATCTAATGCATTTTTAAATTTGTGCAACAAAGTTATGAGTGTATTTAACTACATCTTTCGGTATCTAGAATGTGATCTATTTATAGGTTTGTCCCTATAACTGTTGATCCGGCATTCCAATCATGACATTTGACATAAACCTTGAAGGCTTAGACCATGAAGGTTTGTCCATCTGTCGTGACCTGACCGCGTCGCGAGCTTGACACTGCCCGCCATTGTTAAACAACATTAATTACAGTTCATAATACATTACTTTAATGAAGTTTCAAAATTGGACCGCGGTAATCGAAACTAGAATGTGGGACTGTGAATAAAACATATTACAAATCTTTTGATTAGTGCTCCAAGGGTATATTGTATTCTATTAGAGCAGAAATGAACAATCGAATTCAATTTCGAGTAAGTCACCTATCAACGAATCGATTTCCGACGAAGTTATGCCTGTTTCGAATAAAGAGGATGCGAAAATACGATGCCATTGTCAGAATTTTGAAACAACTTTCTCAGGGGCACTTTAAATGTATGAACAAAGATATTTTACGTTAACTTTTTATTTACAAATTGCTTTTGTTTATATATTTTTTGTGGAGAAATTCCAAAAAGTTTTCTACTCATTATACTAAGAAATTATTTACTCAAAATATACCTTAATATTTTGCTTAATTTAAATACACAGGGTACCTAATTATCTTTTTTTTCTCATTTTACTTGTGTTTCAAAGAACCACGAGTCGCGTAAAGTAACACGTTAGCGAACTCTACCTTCTGGTAATTTCCAGCCCGCAAAGCCGAGAAAATCTCAGGTTGTATAGAGCTTATTACACTAAAAGAATAACCGAAAAAAAATATACCTTTAGAATTTGGGCTTGGCCTATTTTCGTTGGAATGTTAAAAAACTGCCATACGATACTTTATGACGAGCTTTCGTATTAGAAGCGTAGATTAGAATAACATTTAGAATTTTATTTATTTATTTAAGAGCCTACATAACTATGTAGATTAGTATTCAACTTTATTTTTCCAAAATTGTATGATATAGTAGTGTGTAACGGTACCGACATGTTATACTACCTACAAATTTAACTTCAACTCTTTATAAAATACATATGTGATAAGACTTAATTAGTCATATCAAATAATCATTTCTATTTAAAATCATAAGCATAAACAGCGCTCACATTTTTTGTTTTATTTTCAAATCGCTATCTATTCTAATAGATCTTGATTAGTTTTGCTCGCAAATCCCAATAGGTATAAGATCATAAGTTACATCATTCTTACGTAACCTTTGTTTACTAACACCTTTTTTTATAATTCTGTCCAAAACCAAAGGTACAAAACAACATCAGTATTTTTTACAAAGGGTAATTAAAAACGGCGGTTTCGTGCTATACCGAAATTACGTAATACCTACTTGATTAGTTAAAAAAAAAGCAATAAATTTGAGGTTCAATTAAGCCGACTGATTAGTAGAGAATTGAAACCTTAGAAATGTTACATCATGGTTGACACATAAACGTAAACTTCCATCTAGAGATCATTTGGAAATTATTTTTCCAATAACGGCATTTTTCCGAAACTGAAAACCCTAAATCCTTAAACAGTCCCAATTTTAGTTCGTCATTTAGCACACCTGTATAAGTTATTCAGATGCACTCTGTCGACCGTTAAATATTCATAACAATAAAGTAAACAAAGCATTTGCCTTTTATCCGCTAACCCGAGCGTACGGATCGAAAATCGTCCAATAAATGCGTAGTCATGGTTAATGCATGTCCCGTTATTTTCGGCCCAGTCGGGCAGGACATCAATCTGTATCAGTTTGTTTGATTGGCACGCCTGATCCTGCGTCCCCCGACATTTAGTCCCTGAGCTTAACCCCATCACTGCTGATTTAATTATCTGTATCTACCAATTCATTTTTCAAGCCACGCTCGTGATGTACAGATTAATGCGGTGTGTTTGTGATACATAAACAGTAAACACCCAAAGGATGTGGACGCAAAAAGTTGTTGTAGATTTGATCATGTTTTACGATTTTATAATCATCGTTATACCTAGTGTGTTAAAGATAATGATGATTAAATTCCCAGATGATTAATTTATAATTGGTAAACAAGTAATTAATGGAAATATCCTTTACTTTTTACAAATTGGAAGACGTTTCATCGTCCACTTTTAGAATTCACGTTGTTATTCTCACATTGAATTAGTATTTCGCATGAACATTAACTAAATCATTAAATCTTGTGTGTTTGCTCCCTACCCTTTGTCTAATAACATACCAAATATGTCACACAGTATTAGCATCGTAGCCTCACAGCTCAATTTAACCCCTTTCTAATGTTATAACATCTAACTTATTCATAGTTCATTAGTAAAATTAACGCCATTTCACACAGAGACAGCAAACTTATGAGATATTAACATGTGTTACTGGGATTATAAATTAACAACACAATTACAATTTACGTACACAATAATTCGGCTACTGGAAACATAGTGTACTATGAATATACTAACTGTATGACGCATAATCTTTAGGATGACGTCATCAATTCGTTGATTTTAGTTTGCGTTCAAAACACACTGTTTGGGAATTATGCTTCGATGATAACGTAATTGTATTGTTCGTTGGATTAATTGAATTTAGAACAACTGATGTTATTCATGTTTGGGAAAACTACTATTTTTCATCTTAATAATTAAAAACAGTACGGTATCAGAAATCGTCGTGTAATGAGTTCATAATTAAGGCCCGTTGCGTTTAGACATTAAGTGTAAAATTTAATAAAAAAAAAACCTGTTGAACTGTTTTTGTGTATCCTTACCGTCGCAAGATCAAGGAACACCAAGAAAGTGGTTAAAAATTAAAGTAAGTTTTTATTTTATGTCTCTATCAATTGTAGGCAATTTCGGTTTTGGTCGGTACCAAAGGAGAGTCAGGAATATTCTAATAACCTAATTTACATAAGTTTAGGTACATAGTATTCACCAATTATGGGAACTTAAAACACGTTTTAAATCATATCAAATGTACTGAAAGCAACCTCGCAAGAAATCTACTGTTATCGTTCCACGATAATCGTATGTCTCTCGTTTTACAAAATTATACTCAGAATATCGTTTTCCAATCGCATGTGAGTGTTACCTGGTTCCAATGGCTTTTTACTATAATCGCAAATCAAGGCAAAAATAAAGATCATGTATCGAGACCTTAAAAAAAGTAACTTTTTTGTATGGGGATGGCGGCTAATGGAAATATTATCTTAATGGCGCCTTTACCTGTATTATAGAACGTTGACCTGACCACCAAAGTACAAACGATTGCAACAATGGGTATGTGTTACATTTAAATACAATTTTAAATAATCTCAGGAACACTAGTACTGAAGTTATGCCTTTTATTCTGCCGTATACAAAGTAAATAAAAATATATTTTAAAGTTTAAATAATAACAAAACATCTCGACGTTCATATGAATCAAGAACAACATCAAAACTATTTTCTCTTGCAGTCGCTATATCGCCCGGTTTTCTTATCCCTCTGCAAAAAATATTTATAATCATAGACATTTACACATCAGAAACAAAAGCGGGATTACGTACAGTAAGTACCAATATCCACAATACATCTATACAATATAATAGAGTGTATCATAATAGCGCACTTAACTACCACTTATGCCCTTCTCGATATAATATTTGAACTTAAGGTAATGTTATTGTACATACATTCAGTCACGAAGTCCTACAATGCCTTTAGGGCGCTTAAATAGCACTTTGGCATTACTAAACCCTTTTAAATGGCCAGTATTACATCTATATTATAATAAATCTGTAGAAGTGAAAATTCTGTACATTGAAAATATCGAAAAAATAAATGGCACAGAAAAGTGTGAAAAATTTTTTTTTTGTCTTTCTGTCTTTCTGTTTGTTCAGGTATCACGCAAAAACTACCGGTTCGATTACGATGAAACTTGGTATAATTATTCTTTATTATCCTAGGCACCACACTGGGAAGTTTTTATCCCGGAAAAGTATAAACAATAAAAAACTAACTTCATTTTGCGGTTAAAAACTCATTGATAAGTTTCGTCATCCACGCGAACGAAGCCGCAGGCATAGCTAGTTCAGTAATATAAATGTCATGTTAATATAACAATTAAAGAAAATATTAGCTTAAGATACTTAGTTGAACTTCAATAACGAGGTTACATGTCAATTTCAAATAAAGAACTTTTAAATTGTTTTGTTTTTAACTAGTTTACTAATAAGTTGATTGTTATATGACGTAAATGGTCAACGTTATTATTTCTTAAAAGCTTCAGCCTCGACGAATAGGACATCGCAAGGGTTTTTAGAGTATAACTGATATTGTGATAGGATTCATTACAATTATTACTACTTTTGCGGGAGGCCTATGTCCAGCTCGTCGCTACGTCCTAAGGCTGAGATGATGATGATGATCTTTTTCAAAATAATCTAAATACATGTTTAATAATTTATGTGCATAACCATTTAACGAAACAAAATTATGTCGACAAATTACAAAAATAACATTAACCGTTCGTAAGAGAAATAAAAGCGCTATCTGTATTCAAAGAGTGATTGATTATTCAATGTCTATGTCAGGCTAACAATATGTCAGGGTGACGCTAAATCTGCGGGCGGCTATCCAAACAGAAAACCATTACTTTATCGCGATAATGACACATTCACATAATATAGGTATATGACCTATGAATATACCTATGAACGAAAAGACGCATAATTTTAACTTTTTTATTTGCTCATAAAAACTGTTGATGTATCCAAATAAGTCTGCCCACCATTATACTTTTTTAATAAACCTACTGTACCTACTTTTTTAATAACAACAAATTTGTAAACACAAAAACTTTTATATGAATCGTATTGATGTCATGTAATTTGAAAAATTCATTTTAGTACGAAAAATAATAACATATTTTATCTTGTATACAAGCATTTTGCACGTGTCATCTAAAAGAAATAGGTTTACAGTTGCTGTCAGTGTGCCAGGCTCCTGTCACCATTTGTATGAATTTCAAGCAATATGTCATTGCTTTACAGTTCTTGTTCAAAAACGTATTATGCTCTGCTGCACAACGAGTGTTGTCGGCGAAAATAATCTAAAGTTGAATTTCCATTGGCCCAAATTCCTTACTTTCTAGCTTATATTATATAGCATATATATATTTCCGGGATCTCAGTCTATTTTATCCTTCGTTTGAATCCTACGTGCTCAATAAAACTACAGAGTTCAATAATTCGCATAAATTAATTTACAATCGTAGGGAGTACCGCGCTACGAACTGCTACGCTTCTTTGTTTGACAAGAACCTACGACGTTTACAGTCGACCTTAACATATTTGCCTACAAACTTTAGAATTCAGAACATTGTCAAGGAAAAACAAAACGCGCTCACCCGAAAGACCTTTCCATAACTCGTGTTAATTAGAACAAGTAGATAATCAATTTTGAAAACAGCGAAGCAACCTTGAAAATGTTTACATGGAGACCTACATTCTAATAACCTTTGAACACAAAAGAAATATAGTTCAGTGTTCGCTAGAAACATTTGTTGCGATCGGCAGTCGTCACAGTTTTGCATAATAATAGCACAATGGTTTGAGTGGTACGAAACGTTGTTACAAAACGAGAAAGAAACACCTCCTTGGGTAGCGCCGCCCTGACGCGGCGAGAATAGTGATGTGCTACGATTTAAAAAGGATATTAAAGGAACTTTCATTGTTCGTAACCTTTTGATTCTTCATATAATATTCGTCAGGTGAATGAGATTGTTTTAATAAGCTTTTTCCAAATCTCGAATCAACGACACAACATTTTATCCCAAAAGCCGGCTCGCACATAAAATACAGATAAACCTAAACAAATCCAGCCGGATCCGAGTCAAATAATTACAAAAGCATTGCGGTGTCACAACCGCGGCGCAGCCAATTTCAATCAAACGTAAATCTAAACGCCTAAAAACCGGGACATCCCAGTCGAGCACAACACTAGCTCATGAATTATTCTGTGTTGTGACACTCGCAGTCCGCCCCAAGCCTATCGCCACGTGATTCAGCTGATTGAATAATCGAATGAATCAAAGTATTTAATTTCTTTGAAACTTGAGATAAAGGGTGACAACTCAAATGACAGGGGTGTTAGCTGAATAATACATAATAAATTTAACTTAGAGTCCGTTTTAAAAGTTGCTTAAAAAAATATAATATATTTCGTATTTTTATATTAGTTTCCCAAATTCAAATGTACAGATAATTTGTCAAATCCGACCCCAATTTTCCGGACGAAATTTCATGCCATAATTATAATTATAAAAAATATATCCGTTCCAGATTAATGAAGGATCCAATTTATTTAAGTACATAGTACGGATAACATCCGTCTTTAAAATCCAATCTGAGCAAACCGCGGATATTAAAATTAATTTCCGTGCGCCCTAAAATATACCTGAGTATCCTATATAATAAGGATAATATTTATTTTAGTAAAAATATTTCCTTCCTCCACTTCACCTGACAAATAAAAATATTTGTTTATTTTACTAAAATATTAACGTTTATATTTTTCTTTCCAGTTTCTAAGAAGACGTGCTTCACTGAGTGATTCTGAAAGGTAAGTGTTTTAATTAGCTCGCCAGACAAATCAATTAACTTTCCTTAATTAAAGAGGTAGTTCCACGATTTACATAATAACTTCGTTTGAAAGAGGTTTTAATTAGTTTAAGGTATAGAAAACGACAAACCAACATTAATGATGGCTGAAATACTAGGCTAAATTCGCCATCCACACTAGTTAATTTTATATCAAAGATAGCTAAGACCCGCGATTTCACTCGCAAACAAAAAAAAATCTTTTGCATTATTATATGTATTATAGTATCGATAAAGTAATTCAGTAGGTAGAGTTTTTGTTTAGAATTAATTTTCTCAACGAAGAACAACCTTATTCCTATTTAGATCTCTATATTGTATCAAATCTTGCGCAAATATTATGAACTTTAGTTCACGCCATTATTGTAACTATTGTAAGTAAATGCGTAGGTTAAGATATTAAAGGTTAAACAATAACGCTATGAGAATTCACTAAAATATAATGCTGTACCTTTTGTAAGGTTACTCAGAGATAAGGCCAAATATTTCAAAACGGATTTGACAGAACACGCTTAAGGTGTTATACCCAAAGGATTAATGGAATTGATAACTTAAAAAAAATACCATAAATGCATTCATCCTTTTAAGGTTCAGGTCATCGAACTATTGCCTTACATCTTATGTGGCATAAAGTATGTGTTTGGAGATATTTTTTTAAAATATAGAACCTCTTTGGCTAACCTGCTAAGTTTAAAGGATAATGTGACCCTTTATATTTGCACTTAAGCGTATAAAATATTATTTACTGTAGAATGTTGTCAAGTAGGTACAATGTAGTACTAAGACATGCAATATAGTATACCTTTAGTTATTCTTCATCCATATACAACTAAGTTAAAGCATAAAACAGTTTTAATAGAAATGAGAAACGCTTTGATCTTGGTAATTAATTTCAATCGTGTAATATCCATTTATAATATTTGATTGTATAACAGAATCTCATTCCGCTTCCAATTAATAATTTACAATACTCTTATTTACTTCTAACATTTAATTAGAGTTCTAATTTTGTAGATTATTAATAATTCCAAAATTCTAAGGATCTATTTTTCCGCACAAGTTGTTATCCTTTGCCGTCTTTAATTTAATAAATAATAATATTCCGAGACAACTCACACACGGTTATCTGATCCCAAACTAAGCAGAGCTTGTGTTATGGTAACCAGACAACTGATAAACATACTTATATATTTCTAAATACATACATATTATAGATAAATTACACCCAGACACAGAACAAATTGATGATCGTGCTCATCACACAAAGATTTGTCCTGAGTGGGAATCGAACCCACAACCTCCGGTATAGCAGTCAGGGTCACTAACCACTAGACCAACAGGCCTGTCAAAGTATCAAATTAGAATTTATCAAATTAGATCGACAAAGGTTTTTAAATAAATACAACAAAGTTAAGTTTTTCATTTATTGCTTCTTCATTTGTATAGGATTTCTTAATCTAAATAAAGCAGAATAGTCAGGCACTAGCCTTGGAGCCTCCACGCATTTCCAAAATAATTGAAAATAAAATACAATTGCATAACTTTAAATACGACAGTTTAATTATACAAAACTTATCAACCACTCACTAATCCAACACAAACTCTTAATTAAACATCCCAAAACTAAACTCTATTTAAAATTCCGGGTACAAGAGTCACACATTAACATAAACATTAGGACAACATTAAAAGACCTTTGAAGCCGAAAATGGGATCCCGCAAACTAATACCGAACATATCAATACAAGTGAGGTCCCAATAAAATAATCCTGTTAATGTAATTAAGGGAACGAGCTAAAAGGTTGACTGTCGATATAGGGGCGAAGGGGGCTAAACGGATTAGGGTAAACAGTATATAGAGCCTTTTGTATCCGAAATTAAATGTCACCCGGCGTCATTATTCAGCCTCCCGTTGACACGCATGCGATCGTTGCCGTCTGCCACCGCTCGATGCTGGAGATCCAAGGCTTTTAGAGCATACGACCTGTTTACTGTTAGTTATACGATTTGTGGGTATTCCGATTCGACTCGAAGACTTCTTTTTTGTATATCAAGAAATATACATGTCGAAATCGCATCCTTTTATTTTAAACTAGCTGTTTCACCCGCGTGAATACCTAGGTCTCGTTCCCGGTGCCTTTGTATTATTAGGGGTGGAGATGAATCCAACAAATCACTATCGTAACAAAAGTCAGGATAACTTAATTTGGTGGTTGAGTATTCTTCAATTTCCTAATTTTCAGCGCAATTTTGCGAACTTTTTCTTTAATAAGAACCTTCTCCTGACAATAACAAACACAACAAAAAAAAATTGGCCAAATTGGTCCAGGCGTTATTGAGTTATGCGCTTACCAACACATTTAGCGATTCATTTTTATATATATAGATTTCGTAAAGATTTCTCTTAAAGTAGATTACGTCCGATTTCAATGAATACAACAATCTTATGCTATCCTACCACACCAACTATGTCAGAAAATTATAACGCTTTAATAAACAAATCGTGTCATCTAAATGGCGTTATTAGCTAACCCATTAATTATACTCGCAACGGCTGTCGAAGATGCCGCCAAACCAAACTTCGCGTTGCGGAAGTATTAAAATATTACAAAGACTTTAATCCAATTTCCAGCAACAATAACACCGTGTTCTATTATGGCGAGTCTCCTCAAATTATGCAACACATTTATGGGCAACGCGACGGATAATTTACGTGTGCGGCAATAATATTGCAAATTATTGGATAACGTGACATAAAATTATACGGTCGCATCACAGGCTCAATTTTCATAACGAGTGAAATAACAGGGGAGGGAGCCGAGCGCCGCGTACCTGCGGATCCAATTCGTTTATACCGTCCAACGCGATTCCCCGTACTATCCTTTAATGCGTATTGTTATTGGACAATAACATTAACGATCCAATATGTATAAGGATTGAGCGAGTACGTAAGCCGAGCAACGTAAACACACATCTAAATACGTAATTGAGCTTAAGACAAGATAATAAATGCGTTTTTCCTACTGAAGTAAATCGCCTTGTCAGTCTCACGTAATAGAATGCAAATGGGATTTTTCGTCAAGATACAGACGCTTGATAAATTAAAGTTTAATTTACGTGGTTTTATCTACCCGCCAACTTTGCCGGCGGCCTTACCTCCAGGGAAAGTTGTTGAAAAAACGCTGCTGTTATCTCGATAAACAATGACAACCTGTTTATCTTAAGTCCAAAACTGATAGCCATTATGTAATACATAGGCTTACGTTTACTTGGCTACGATACAATAGCAAAGTTATCTAGTTTTATATCAATATGGATATGACTTTTGATCTTCTTTCTTTTAAATGAAAGGAGGCAAAAAAAAATAAGTGAATACCTGATAAAATCATTTTCAAGTTCTAACGATTCAATTCCATAACAGGAACATACTTGCAACTACAACAAGATACAGCAAAAAATTCTCACACAACATAATGATCTAATCTAAATTCGCACAAAATTGATTTATTATGAGCTCTATACGGTAAAGGCAAACATTATTAGTAACCCATAAATTAGCAGTAGGATCTAGACATATTAACAGCATATTTAGTTGAGCTTCAAACATACTGAGCATTCACTTGTCACTCGTATAGGTGAATTCTGAGAATATAAACGAGTGTATTAAGCGGTATATTGAGTAGCATAGATTATATTCTATTATGACTGTCATATTAGGGTGTGTCATTTTAGCCCATGCTTAGATGGTTAACGTAGTAAATCATATTAATACGCATTCAACAGTGAGAATTAATCCCAGTGCATTAGTTCTCCATTCACCAGTGTGTTAGATAAGTATTATCGAGCAAAGAGAAAGAATGGAGCTTTGCCCAGCAGTAAAACGACGTGAGTTGAAAACGAATGAAGTAACTAATAATTACTTAGGTAAAATCGAAGTTTGCTATCAGCATCGAAGACAGTTGTTTCAAAAATGTAACTTTATGTGATATAAATCTCATAACCGAAAATGGAATGACATGCAATTATCATCTATATCAACATTGAAAGAGATAACACTACGACAAAATATAAATAACTTAGTTAAATAACAGTAATATCTACCAAGAATCGCGGATAGCCCTTGTCTTCGTCGATCTTATCTATATTGTTCCGTAGCGTCTATTGTGCACACTTTAATTCTGCGACGACTCAAGAAGATTTATCTACATCGGAACTTACGTTATACAATCTCAACATTATGCAATATGCGATACTTCCTGCTGCAATGGCATTGCTCACTGAATTATCCAATTCATTATCTAGATTTACACTGTGATAACATTAAAACATCTTAAAATGTAATTAGTTCCGGCAACACTTCCGAAGATTGATATCTTCCATGTATTCTGCATTTTTCAGAAATTTTGTACAAGATACATGAATTGTTTACCTTGTGTATCCAAAAATAAATAAACGAAATATCAGGTACCAGGATCTACTAATGTAATTCTAAAACCGAGCAAGCTTTTCGAAATACAAAAACTAAAGGATCATAAAATAATCCTGTTGCTGTAACCGAATACACAACCAAAGCGAATATTTAATAAGTAAATAGAGTAAGTCGACGTTCACCTAGGCTTCAAGCAGGGTAATGCGCTAGCGACGTGGGACGTGTAAATAAGTCAACCGAGCGTGTAGCTCCGACAATAGTTCCTCTGAATCCATTGTGTACTCTTCTTCAAAAACAGATGTCGCTTGGAATAATAGATGTAACTCCGTTGCCGCTTGCAGTCGTGTTTTGTAGCCGACTTACGTCCGATGCGGGCCCGACCCCTGATTAGAGACTCCGACTCGAGAACTGTCCACAACATTTCAAGGCTTTATTAAAGTTACAGACTTGACATGCTAGTTGGGCTCACAGGACCGCATAACTTTAATCTTCGTCTAGCTTATACTGTACCTAAACCTACCTGTACCAGGTAAAACCACTGCCAGAGGTATCCCCGTTTACTAACACACCTCAAGATAATCACAAGAACTTGCTTTGTTCATATTCAGACGTTCAAATATGTGTGAATATTTGAATACATACGACGAATAAATGAAATAATAATTATAATTTACCCGAGCTAGACTACCACGTAAATGCAAATTAATTAAATTTTAACCTCGCACAATGCATCTAATCCAATGTGCTTGCACAACAATCGCGTATTTAACACTAGAACGCGTCTTTTGTTTGATGTAACAAATGGTTGTGTTTAAGAAAACCGCCAGTGCATTGTGTAATTAATTAATTACTTAGACGACAAGCTTCGTTCGCAGGATACGTGAGTCCTTGAGCCCTTCGGCATAAATAACCTGATCGTGCATGCTAGTAAACAAATGATGTTTTGCAACAGTGCCATTGTTTATTGTGCATAGTTATGCATACAAAATGTTCGGCATTTGTCGAGACACTGCCGAGTGCCGAGGACGATTGTGAAAATAGGCAACTTGTCAACAGTGATTTATGTTCGGCGCACGGCACCGCATCTTTGGCTCAAAAACTTAGTAAACAAATACAAAAGGATTCTAGAGCTGTGCCGCTATTTGTACGGCTTGTTCCTAAGTCTAAACATTTGTTGAAATCCGTATCTCTCGTTGTAGTTTTAGGGTTAGTTTACTTGATCAAACTAGTGAATACCTTTACGTTACGTCAAAAAAGTCGTATAGCTGTTAAAATAAAGACTGTCTGTCTAACGAAAAGAAAATAATGTTATATTTTGTTCTTAGGCATAAAATTCATGGCTTTCAAACTCCATAAAATACTGTCACGTCGTCGACGACGCGTAAAAGAGACAAAATAACAATGCTTTTAATCAAATGTCACAAAAACAAGTGACGACCTTTTAAACGAAACGAATTGAAACGTAAAGAATATCGTTAAGTATTTGTTGTTTTCCTTCATTCCCATGGTGTTTTCGAAAAACATTTATGTTCTTTTTTTTTAAGTCCTGTCTTGTGTCGGCCTTTAAAATGCAAAAGTTTAATCTCCTTTAAAAATTAGTAATTTATTAAAATTTTAGATTTAGACATCTATGTAAGTCTGTTAAACAGATCTTATAAGATATTTTAGTTTTAATTCTTTTCTAAACATTATTACTCTTCCAAAAATACACATAATTGAAATTTAAATAACTTTATTCTTTATCATCATAATTTAAATGACTTTATTCTCTTCTTCTTTTCAAACAGAAGGCAATTTATTTTTACGTTCATGAGTTCTCCATTGTAACTTCTATGAAGGACTATATTTTTGACTCTTGAAATTACGCCAACTATCCTGCGTATTTAGCGAGCATACGCACCAAAACAAACGAAAATCCTGCCGTCACTGGCATCGTGACAATTAAAACGTCAATGCCAAACGCAAGCTCGATCTCGCAATTACGTGACTCGTTATACATTATTAATTGTTTACTAACTGCCTGTAATAACCTGTTGCCAAATATAAACGGTATTTGAACTTATCTGGAGCGCTTAAAGCGTCATTGTATGCAAAATATTGGCGCTATGTCGAATATTTATATCGATAAATACTCGTAATCGGAATGGGAACAAAAATGTCGGCAAAGGATTTTAGTTATATTAAATGTTTTAAATGATTTTAATATATTTTATGGTAGTTGATTGAGCACATGGTTTAGGAGAGACATCACACAAAAATGTGTTTGCTCAATGTGTCTTTACCTGTCATAAATTATTTTCATACATTTACATAAATACTGCCGATGTGTAACTCGCAAACTAGACGTTTTTTTTACGGTTAATATAACATTTACGTCCTCAGTGTAACAATGTTTTTATAGTTTCAAAAAAAAATTAAGCAATACAAACATTAGCGCTCCAGATATCTAAACAGTGCCCTTGTAAACACGCTTGCTTTTAATCTTGACGAACCATATCCTTAATCATGTTACACTAAATTAAGTAGATAATCGTTATAATTGTAACACCAACTAACAGTAATCAGTGCTTACAAACTGTAACGTAAGCGAACGCCTTGAGAACACTAGTTTCTATTTTTTCACAGCACAGGGCATTTGCCCAACCAATGTAGCAACATAGTTAAGAAATAAACCACCGACCCTTACATTACAAAGTACATTGCTCTTTTAAGAACCATTAATCAAAATGCAGCTGAACATATAAGTTAATGTAGTCGAAACAAAGCGACAGTCTATTGTCTCAGTTCGGTGAATGCTTGAGCAGTGCCTTATCGCTAAAAAGTAAACTCGATCAGACTAGGCAGCTATGTAAGTCGTGGGATCTTCCCACGTACTGTGAGAGCATAATACATAATTAGTCGTTAGCCAACTATTCGCACTTTGTCTCGGATTAAGATTATTTTGTAAAAACAACAATCCTATATTCTTAAGAAAAAATATATGTATATGAAAAAAATATATATAGTATATTTGTTGCATAATATTTATAACCAGACAGGAATTTTCAGTATTTCTTTTTTCCTTGTCGAATAGTTCCATTATTGTAGATTACACTGTATTCTTGTTTTTATTATTTTTCCAACGGCAAAGATTTTTCTTCCTAGTTTTGGATTCGGTTTAACCTTATTTAAATACAAAGCTAATGGTATAACAATTTATCTGTATTTCAATTCAAGTAATTATATTACAAGCTTTATGTTACACAAGTTTAACAACCTGTATCTCGCTGTCCAAACCATACTAATGTCGATCATCGATTAAAGTTTCATAATTTGACTATAATTTGTCAGTTAGTCATTACTGCCGCCCAGACTGAGACTGATCGACTTGTTATACTTGCGACAGTTGTTGAATGACTCAATTTGTTATGGTAATCTGTGCAGTATCACTAACTGATGTGTGCACAATATCATAACTCATTGTTCTTACTCAAATGCTCATGCTAATCACATTCAGAGCTTGAAGGTGCTATGCATTTAGGACGACATAAAATCTGCCGCTATTAATATGTATAAGTACTCACAAAGCTGTAGTATAAATTATAATCTCATTAACCTGACATTACCGAGTTAATTACAATTCAAAGTTTCATATTCGCAAACAACTTTTGATGTTGACAAACTCGAAACTATAATCTCTCTCTGCTTTTCCTAATCATATAATTTCACGCATACGTGCGATATTGGCAGAACGTAGTTACCCGTGTTGATTGCAAATATACCTGTCACGACCATCATCATCGAAAATCACGATCGAAATTATTGGATAGTGCGCAATCCAATTTCATCTCGGCGCCTGCGTCGCGGCACGCACAATGCAATTTACTAGTCGACGTTTCAACACGCGCCGCGTACTCATATTTCTACACCACACACCCTATTTTCATCTCCTCCAAATCCCAAACATGACGCTATTCGTCATAAGAATGGAACTATTGACAACTGAATTGATACATTCGTCTCGAAACAGTGACAAGTCCACGAGTGTAGGTCTTTACGAAACATCCTCGGCACCCAGCCATTGCATATTCCACACGGTCCGCAGTTTCGAAGTATCAAATTTATTTTTATATGTATTTTTATTGTTTGCGGTGAGGATTGTCGCCTCCTTAGGGGCTGTTTGTATGCGGACTGAGAAGAATTACGTGTGCGACGGAGCGGATCCACTTAAGAAGTGGAGATAAAACAATTTGTTTAGAAAATGAGCTGTATAATGTGGCTGCATATGATATTGTATGAATGGAATCTGTAAACTAGCGTAGTTTAGTGTTTATTTTATCGGCGGACGTGTCCGCTGGGTGCTGTAACGGTTCGCAGCGGGAGGATAAAGCTGCATATTTCTCATATGCAATATCTAAGGCGAGATGAATGGTCCTGTACTTATTCCAGTGGCGTAGAGCACACTGCGATATTTTTTGCAGCAGCGGCGCTCGGCTGTACGACGTGAATGCACACTTGATTGTATAATTTAGTTAAGTTAATCTCGCTGCGAATTGCGCGAAGCTCGCCAGTTTTCAATTTCACATTTGAATGCTATGAACGTTGTTTTCGCGTAAATTGTGTTAATCTCCCCGCGCGCCCGCGCCGCTTGCGGTAACAATGTAGATGTTGCCGGCAATATGCATAATAAGGATTTTTGTACATTCACAAGGCGATGACATTATTTTATTAAAATATATTGCGCGCTTCGTTGATGCGAAGGTCTTTTGACATAATATTAGATGCCTATTTAATTGTTCGTGCAAAATAATTCTCAAGCTCCAGGAAATGCAGGAAATTCATCGTGCATGTTTGCAAACCGCAATCCGTGCGAAGTTTTTGACATAAACTGAATGATACATTTTATTTCATCTACAAGTCTTAACCAAGACCTCATCCTGAACAGCCTCTTTTCTGACCACTTAATAAGAAAATTATTCGAGATAAAGATGGCGGTGCAATCAGTGCAATCAACATCTACAATTCAGTGAATACATTACTTGGGAATAACGAAATAAACCTAAGAGCTAAAGTTAAAGAACCTTTTGTTTTACTACTGATACCAGCACTATTTTTAGAAGCGTTGTGAGTCTGATTTCTTTCTCCTTTTTACCCGACTGCCAAGAAGGGTTATGTTTTTCGCGCGTATCTTGTATGTATGTATGTATGTATGTATGTATGTATGTATGTGTGTAATATTCTTTATTACCTCATATCTTCGAAACGGCCGAATGGATTTCGATAATTAGGGTATCGTTGGATTTGTATCGATTACCCAAGTGTTCTTAGATATGTCACGTCAAACAAAAACCAACATGGCGGCCACGAGGTGCCATAGATTGAGGTAAAAAAAAATAAAAAAAATATTTTTGCTACAATATGGGTATCAAATTAAAGGGCTTGTAACGAGGATTCCAAAATGGTATATCATATACGTATAAAAAAAATATATGTGAAATATTGTTCTTTATTTAAACTAAACACAACACAATGTTCTGTAAATTAAAGTAAAGCTACTAGTAACCTTGTTATGTTATGTTTTTATTTTGTTTTTAATTTTTAATTTCTGATTTTTGCATTTTTGTTTATGAATATTTTTATTGTTCTTTTTCCATTGTCTAAGTTTGTGTATACCCCTAAATTTAAGTTTTTGTTTATTGCTCTAATTTTACTTATTTTTTAATTTTAATTTAAATTGTTTTCACTTTTCCATTGTAAATGTTGGCTAACCTATTATTGGCAACTGTGTAAGTCCAAGTCGTGTAATCCTATACCTGTTTATGATCTCATATACACAGAAGCTGTTGGAGAGCCTTTTTTAATAAATAAAAATAAATAAATAAATAAATACATACTCGAATGCCGTACGCTAGGTGGATTATGATTTTAACTAAAAAGTGTTAAATAAAAAATAAATAAATTTAAAAAATAAAAAAACCCGACTGCATAAAAAACACTTTCAATAAAAACTGAAAAGTAAAAAACAAGTTCAATAAGTCTAGAAGTGTAGATAGCAATGTTACTGTAACAGTCGGGACCCATTAAATAAGCTAGACTAAAATCATTCATTATGAGTCCCGACTGTGACAGTAACATTGCTATCTACACTTCTAGACTTATTGAACTTGTTTTTTACTTTTCAGTTTTTATTGAAAGTGTTTTTTATGCAGTCGGGTTTTTTTATTTTTTAAATTTATTTATTTTTTATTTATTGTTTAAAAAGAATTATACCTGGTCAATCCTTTTTGGGTGAAAAGAAAGAAAAGGAACTTGAAGAGGAGTAAAGATAAATGGAACACTCTTTGCATCGATGAACTACTGAAGTAGTTCAATTGAATGGGATTAGGGCAAGTACATAGTACAAGAAGAATTTAACATTTCGTCTATGAACAAACTTCTGCAGAACCTAATAACTGGCACAATACTTAACGAAACATACAGAGAGGATAGGTTAACCCCGTACATTTTATTTGTCATGACTTATGTTCATTATCCAGTAAAATTAACCCGAGTAATGCGGGGCCACACATCATCTTCCCCCCGAGACCTCAGTGAAGCGGCAAATTTTTACAGAAATTTTACAAACAGTTGTAAATTGCTAAAATAAGACGGATAACTAGTGAGCTGAGCTCCCGTAATTCACTGGAGAGAATCTGAATAATTTAGCCAGTGTACGTTGAGTCACGTTTACACGCCTGCATCTAGAAAATGTTTTCAAGGGGCAACACTGGGTCCTTTTGAAGGGAATCCCGGAAACTACGCTTTGAAAGCAATCAAGTCGGTGTTAACGTTCAAAGTAATTTCTTTGGCTTCGCCGGTCCTGATAGACGCTCTTATTACGTATTGCGATGGTAATATTGATGCCATCTTTTAATAGCAGCCCATAAAGTTTGCTTTAAATGATGTATTAATAGTTACTTTTACTTTTGCTATTACATTTTCTTTGAATGCGATTTTGAAATATGTAATTTATGTAGAAGTTCACCTCAAGCACTGTAACTGCTCCATACATATTGCATAAAATTATAACTGCAGCATCATGTTCTCTTTCAATCAGGTGAGGATCTGATTACAAAACTTGCAAGCATAAAGTCATTCAACCACAAAATTCCTAAACCCACAAAATATGAAAGCAATATGAAACACAATTCCCAATAGGAGCCAAACTTTGTGCCTTGCTGATTCGACACTAATTACTACTTTCGCTTTACAGTTGATTATTGACGGTTAAACCCGGGATCACGATCGCTTCCCGTAAAAGAATCCTGTAATCCGATTAAACCGGGTGGGTTTAACCGGGTAACGTCAACAGCGCCGGAACCACCCGGTTCTTTTTTAAACCTCGAGCATAGATCAGGGGTTGGAAATTTAAATGAAGAAATAGTGTCGAGTGGTTTGGTTGGTGTTAGAGGATATTCAGTGTCTACCGGTTTTATGTTTTGTTGTGTTTATTTTTGTACTCAGTTTAATATATTACTTAATATTAGTGTCTTGATTTATTAAAAAAAATAGTGTCATTATTTACAGGTATTACAATTAAATATATAGAATGCATTTATATGCAGTGAGTACTTACTTTATAGGTGTCATAGAATCAATATTAATAAAAGTACCTATTAAATTTAATTAAACTCAGTTTAAACCTATGTGTAAACATGCATAGGTATGATTGCACGCCTGCTGATATTTTGGTCATGCACATAAATAATTGAATTTGTTAGCAGTCGATCGACAATAAATAAATAAATACTCTATTCACATAAATAGGACTCAATAAATCTAAAATACCACAGTTTATGTATTGATAAAAATCAGTACACGAAAATTAATATCGTAACCGCCTACCAGACTTTAACGTTATTTTCCAACACACCCAGACCAAACAGCCCGAATGCAATTTACCGTAGTATTTAATGATTGGATTAAAACCTGGTCCGTATAATGGAACCAGCAAGCTCGAAACGTTACTAAAAATTAACAATGCGAGCCACCATAATCATATAAAGTCATAAAGCAATCCTGTTAGTGCAAAGCATTTGAATTTGTATGTGTAACTCGATTTGTGAACAAAAACACCCGAATGCATTAAAATGGAGTAAAACTGCGAAACGCTATAAATGCTATAATCGCTAATTGAGTTTTATTCTCCTTTCCGTCTGTGTGCCACCGCCCCACCGCGCCACCGCAATTTATTTATTGTTGTTTTAACTTACTTACGTAAAATTTTGTTTTATTGCACTCAGGTATAACTTCATTATGAATCTCATGAATATGGGTGGCCGAGTGGGGTTAATACTGTAGTCTTATCATGGTGTTTTTATGAAATCCCGTTTAACTCTATTTTGTTTTTGTTTCAGGTACGTACTTCAGGTTTTTTAGCTCAAGTAACAGGAATAGCACGAAATACTTAGTATCTAGTAGTGCGAATTACTTGCCTACCCGTTGGGTAATTTTTCCAACACTTCTTTTAGCTCGTCTATTCCTAACTAGGTAGATTACCTCTAGGTACTAAACATTTAGAGATTGCTTGTCTGTTGGATTCCCACAAAAAACACCAACATTGGATAGAATATGTTTTGAAAGGCTGCTTGTACATCTTTTTGTATGGTATGGTATTTATATAAAATAAAGAACATTGTTATAAAACCGTACAAAACCTGTAGGAGTTTAAGACATAGAAACTTAACAATAAGAAAATGGAAAATAAGTTTAATTCCACTACAAAACCTTACGAAAATTGAAAGTGTACCGAAGATCCCGACCTTTTAAAATGTTGAAATTGTGACAACCCCTCTGCCCTTCGCATCCAATTACGAAAGGTTGTAACGAAATTAATTAGTGAACTTTACCTGACACTCAGTGGGCGTAATGACACTGTCTGCTTCCACGCCGATCTATTAACTTACCTATTAACTTTCAAGGAAGTAAAGTTTAAAAACACCTCGATACTTATAACTAAAAATAAACACCCAGATACGGTTTGAGTCCTGTAGGAAGTTCATTATTTTTCTTTCTACCATT
This sequence comes from Autographa pulchrina, assembly GCA_905475315.1. Lineage (NCBI taxonomy): Eukaryota > Metazoa > Arthropoda > Insecta > Lepidoptera > Noctuidae > Autographa > Autographa pulchrina. The sequence goes on along the minus strand of FR997771.1, from coordinate 9,490,365 downwards.
TAATTAATAACATTACTTTTACGTTATTAGGTTTCACTGACCTTTATTTTTTAATCATTCTCAGTATTAAATCCTTAAGTTTTTTTACATACATTTTGATTGTAACAGTCCTAACAGTTAAATTTTAAGCAATGTGGTTGTATCATTGTATTTTTCTATTTTTTGCTCCTTCTAAAACAAACAAAAAATAAACATAAACTACTCCGCTCAGATGATATTAAATAAATCTATATACCCAATGGTTTTAGTTTAAACGGTTATACGGTACGGTTATCCAAACGAGTGATTTCATTTCTCATTAGTAAGTCGGCTAACCTCTTGCGGTCGATCTTACGGAACCAATTTAATTACCGAAGATTTAAACTTAAGATAAAATGCTTTTCAATAAGAACATCACCCTGTTTTTTTATAAGAGTATGATATTTTTCTCTACTGTTACAAACCTTGAGAACGTTGATTGTTGTGATTAAATTATTATGTTTGGCAAATATTAATTAGATAAACATATTAATCATTTATGACGGGCTCGTGGTTAAGTGTAAGCCGCGGTTTGACCGATAATACAGGTTAAGCCGCGCTCGCCGCGGTTAGTCCGTGGATGGGTGACCATTTATAAACATACCGAGACCCCTCCGTGCCTCGGATAGCACGTTAAGCTGTAGGTCCCGACTGTCATACGTTGATCTTTGGCAGTCGTTAAGTCGATTCTGACAACCAGTCTTACCATGGGATACTGTGTTCCCCAGTAATATGGGTGGTGGAGGTCAGATAGGCAGTCGCTCCATGTAAAATACGGTATTCAGCTGAATCCAGTATGACTGGTAGCCGACTACAACATAGTTGGGAAAAGGCTCGGGAGATGATGATGATTAATCATTTATGACATTTAAAAAGTTTATTCTTATGCATCCATCATCAGTCCATGTATCCTTTATTATCCCAAACCTTATTATTGTTATTTTTTAGTAGTCAGTAGTAGGTACTTTAGTAAATTTACAAGGTGAACAAACATCTGTATAAACTTTTTTAATGTTTCATGGATAGATTTACTGCGCAATAAACCCTTGTAGTGTAATAACGCAAGCTTTAGCCTTTTTCGTCGAAAGTTTATGCGGTTATAAATTTGGCCACGCCTTGATCTTAGCCCGATGATTGTGGAAAACCTCCATAGATTAAGTCTAAATACTCGCTCAACGTAGCAAGGATTTTGTTAAAGATTAATACGTGGTTTAGTGCGCTACAGACTTCTAAAATCTTAATTAAGCCTCCATTTTGGTCAGAATGTTGATCATTCGCGACACCTACAAATTCGCAATAATTGTCGGTAACATCGCACCGACATATGTCACTTAGCGACCTAGATGCCACTTACTACACTTAGAAAATGTTACAGCTAATTATCACACTGTTTTACTAGCACGCACAAGTGATAATCGAAAGTTTAACTGCGTTATTTAATCGTGCGCTCAACCGTCACGTTACGTCGCACCTTTGTATGAGACGATAGGAGTATTCAGTGTATTATACTCACATAATGCAATGATTGCATCGCTTAATCGCTTGATGATCGCGCAATCGTTGTTTCAGGACAGAGCCTAACAAATTGGGAATGCTCTTCAATCATACCTATGAAATTGAAAGCAAATCATAGCACGTTTGCGTTGAGATTATAAGCTTATTTCCATAAGTGCCTATCATGCAGGTGTAAATTATCTCCAGTGTATGCAATCAGACGCGCAGTAATCATGGGGATTGTGATTGAAGGATTGCGGTGTTAGGGATGCTGTCATATTAAGTAATACTCTACATGACATGTTAATTTACGCAATATCATCTTCTTCATGCAGTACGATATATTTAAGGAAAAATATATTTTAAGCGATTTAAATGTACCATGGTGCATAATAATGTTTAAAAGGTAAAATATTATGTAAATTTCTTAAATGTTTCTGTAGCGTTATTATATACCTAATATATTTATTTTTCGTAATAGTTATCTATATTTTACGGATATTTAAGTTCCACGACGAACGAAGGCTTTTTGGATAAGAGAATTGTGTGTGTCACTGGCCAAGCGAAGTACGGAAAACTAGTGTTGATATTTCAGGCCTGTATTTAGAGAGAGTCGTATTAGCTTGTCGAATCATAACTGGAATCTGAACTAAGATGATAAACCGAACAGTTTGTTAATAAAATAGTACTTAAGGCAAAAAATATGCACACAGAAAAAAAAATATCTATATTCGTTCTAAATATTATGTGATCCCTTGAATAATCTGATCTGAAATCAAAAACGAGCATATAAAAAAGCATATCCATTACTTCAGAAACAACAATCATTCAAATTCCACGCATCATTGGCGCAAAGAGCACATTTATAAAATACGCGTATCGGAATAAACAGATTTATATTCTTTTCATAACAAACGAGGTATATTTTCCATGCCAAATTCTAATCCGAATAAAGGGTAAGTGGATGATTTCTGACGTGCGGACGAGTAAAGGGCCGCGGGTGGCGTGTGTCGAATGTGTAACTACGACCTACATTCTGATACAGCCGCGGAAACACAATCAAAACTCAATTCGATAACACTCCCAATTTATAGTTATATCACGCAATGTGACTGACAAACATCATATACGAAAGGAAAATTACATGGAAGCTCGAAATTAAAAATGGAGGATTTCTTAATGGAAAGTGAAAATTATAATAATAATAATAATATTCCGGGACAACTCACACACGGTTATCTGATCCTAAGCTAAGCAGAGCTTGTGTTATGGTAACCAGACAACTGATAAACATACTTATATATTTCTAAATATTATAGATAAATTACACCCAGACACAGAACAAATGATCGTGCTCATCACACAAACATTTGTCCTGGGTGGGAATCGAACCCACGACCTCCGGTATAGCAGTCAGGGTCACTAACCACTAGACCAACAGGCTCGTCGAATTGTTTGGATTAAAAAGAGGTAAAGTAAGAAAAAAATTTGTGCTACTTGTTTCTGCTATATACGATCAATACCTTTGTAAAGGTAAATAGCATATAAAGCTAAAGATTAATAATTTCTCGTGGGAAACAGATAGTAATTAAAAACTTACTCAATTCCTACTAAGATATACTTACTTGTACCTACTCTACAATTTAGTATTACACAAATTAGAAGGACGCTGTGTAAAATATATCCTAATTTAAATTAAAATAGTTTCTCACTTACAATGTTGTGTGCATCAACATTGCGAATTCGCATTCGTGAACCGACTACTGATTAATTGCTGGTTTGAAATACCTACGTGATATGTCAAATGTTTCATCACTACGTTTTAAAGCAACGAACACTGAACAATAGATTTTCCAATAAACCCTGTGTTGTGTAGCCATTTCATTTATTCTCCCTAACATTGTTTTAGTATTGATTAATCTGGGCGTTTCAATCGATTCAGTGTAGGACGTTACTTACGTCCAATTACAGGTCTAATTTCAGTCTGCAAAAATAGAACTAATCTGTAATCACAACCCTTGGTAAACTGAGTAACAGTACAATTGAATCCTTATCCTATTGCATGCGAATGATACTCAAACCATATAAGTGTTTGACCAAAATTTCAATTATAAAATCGTATGACAATCGCAAATTATCTACAATAAATTTTAAAACTAAACAGAACACAAATTACCGCAAAACTATATATTATGAAACCTTTAATTACCACGCAGCTAATGCAATTCGTTCGGAATCAAGGTTCTATTCAAAACATTCAAAATTGAAATTGTAATAATTACACGTTCCATGCGCGTAATTAACGGGGCTGCTTTACTGCGAGCTGCGAACAACTGAGCAATGAGTGACGTGGGTGAGGACGGACGTGCAGTAGAGACGTGCCTCGGAATAATGACCGGCAAATGAACCGGGGACCGATGTGAATCCCAACACTATGATGCGATTGCACCGCGCGGCGTAGCTCTGAATTATTGGATTGATTGCGCCGTCTTGTTTCATCTGCATGCCGTATTGTGTGAATCAACTATTATGTTAAAGGCTGGTAGGCATTTTTCATTCATTCGGAAATTTCGCAGCTATTTCAGACCATTCAAAAATTTACTCGATAATTTGCTGTTAATTAAATTTTTTCCATTACATTATATACTATGTTATCGTACTAATAATCTACTAATCCCAGAGATTAATATCGAACGTTGTGACCTGTATTAGTCAAACAAAACAAGAGCTTTATCTCCCGATCTCCGTTGATAATATCGTGTCGTACCCACAATGCGAACTAGTCGCCGGTTCCAATATACATTGATTCCAGAGCCAGTCGGAGTGTCTCTTATACAAACGCGTGGCTTCACAGAGCAACAATGGAATGCAACAAAGGGCAGTCGGGCTAGAATAGCTCAGCTATTGAACGTGGATAATCGATGCGGATCAAGTATGAGCGACAGCTAGCGTTGTTGCCGTCGACCCACTCTGAATTACTGCGTCAGCTTCCATCGAGTATAGTGTCGAACAAAAATATCGGTTTCGTGTCGATACGAGCTGAGTACGTGCGAATGGTATTTCAGGCGCTTGAATAAAGATAACTATCGTGCACCTTTGTGTGTCGTGCTCGTCTACATAGCTTTACACTATTCGTCATACAATTTATGGATGAAATAACGGGCTCGTAGTTGATAACCATATTAGTGACTGTATATAGATGCTACTACTAGCTCCGTACAGCCTTTTCAGGACGGTTTTCTGGTTTATCTGTTTATGTCTTTACTGTAGTGGCTGAAACGTCGCTGGGAAGGTGCAGCAAACGGATGAGCTATTGATAATTTATAAAAAAAAAAAATAGTTTGCGTTTGTCGTAATTCTCTGACATCAAATAAAAAAAAGCATAAAAAGTGTAAAACAAATTCGAAGATAACGCAACACATTCTCTTGAAAAATAAAATGAATAACTAAATGGAAGCAATGCCTGCGATGTGTATCCATTAACATACGCTGCACAACTATGCGCGCATTTAAATATGTCTATGTCAGAAAATATGTGGAGAGCACTTAATAAAAGCATCGCAAATCTCGCATATGCGTGTCGCGAACGTAAATTGCGAAGACTTAAGGGCCCTTAGCGTTGACAACGAGTCTATGTTTGTATGTGTGCATGTTGTAAGCATGGTCTCGAAACATGCATGTCTACGAATAATGATGCGACCGCGTTGACACACGCGTGACGTTGAATAAATGCTTAGATTACCGCCCGCTACCATAACCTAGTTCTAACAGTCTTCTAAAACACTATGATATAGCAAACATTTGCTGACCAAATTGAGTCGTTAATGAATTTGTTAGTGGTGGATTAGGGCTGGATTATATGAAAAAATACACAAATTATTCGTAGGAAAGAAAAACATGGCCGGTTATTAGTGGTAAACATTGAAAGAGAACATTTTTACCTAAAAATTTGAGCATAGTCTTTACTAACAGTTACAATATTTTACCGCATAATTTTAATCCTTAAATAAAGACGAAACTGGAACGCTGTACTGTCTAGTTGCTAACATAATGATCCGCAGTACACCGTTACGGACCCTCGCATGCAGTTGCTTGTCGTTATGAACGCTATTTCATAATTCTCAAGTATAATATGGACTGAACGACGCTTAAGCGTATTGAAAGCATTCTATTACCCAACATATATTCATGCATGAATGGAGAGCTTAAAATAATGATTTATTCTGTGCTATAGTGCGATGGCCCGGGGCCGCGCTGTATACCCGGGATCCTTTCATTTGCATGTTTTCCTCGCAATATCAAATATCGGCGCTGGCCGCATCTTACTTGGTATTGGAGCCTAAGGGCAACCGCAGACGCCGTTTCTATCGCCAACCTAACTGGCCAGTTGCTTTTGCTTTAACTTTTTCGAATCGAAACTTAAAGTAAATGCAACGGAAAGATATAGAAAAAAAAACGAGAGTAGTTCCAGTGCACTTTATTAATTAATACAAGTTTAAATAGTTAACAATTTTGGTATCAAAAACTTTTACTTACTTACGTAAGCATATGTATTGTTATGTAGGAACATTTAGAGAAAAAAACGTTCTTAGGATAGTTGTTTGCGGTAGGTTTTGTTTAAACCCACACAACAAAAATGAAAATGTGAAAGAAAATGGGAGCGTACAAACTCTTTTGCGCGGCACGTTTACAAACTAGAAGGCGTCGGCTTTTCCTATCTCCTTTGAGAAGGAAGACCAAAACAAACTTACCTAAGGGTTCCATCTCTTTCAAAGTCTAGGGAAAGTACAAACGATTTATGTTAGATTTATGTTGTATTTCCAGTTGCGTTCCGAATTCAAAAATCCGCACATAAAGTAGAACAACAGAAAGTAGTAGCCAACTGTATCAGAGAGGTGTAAAACCTCGGGTTTCGCCCGGAACATCCGTGTCCAGTGGCGGCCAGGCGGGCAATAAACCGCAGTGCGCGATAATTCTTCCTAGTTCTCATGTAACGTGTAATGATGAGCTGTTACGTAAGCGAGCGAACTAATAGTGTTGTTACTTTCGACCCTTAGTACCTGCGTAATTATTACTCTGTTAACATGTAGGCAACATTCTTGGTGTACTTTGAACATTGTTTCAGTATGTTGTGCGCCTAAGGCGTTGTCTTACTATTTGGTGTAAATAAATATACCTACATTATTATAAACGATATTTATTGATTTAATTCATGCTTGTTTTTTCCTGGTGGGTTACTCCTGGTACGCAATTTTAAATCCGTAATGTTTCGTTATTAAAAGAGATGATGATATCTGTACGCAACATTACGATTTTCGTCATGTCAATCAGATCAGAACACAGTGGAATATATTTCTTTACCATTTCCAATGGCTTTTCTTCTATACCTGTAATACGATCCGCTTCACGTACGAGGGTTCTGCGTATGCAAATACAAGGAAGTCGATAGCCGACCGCCTCGTTAGTGCCCTCTCAAAGGCATCCAGACCAATGTATATCTATGGGGTTGCAGTAGAACGCTATGCAATAGGATTAGCTCTAAGATAGAAGATAACTAAAAGACGAAGCTTACCGGAAAACCTTTGTACAGGTAATGTATGGGAAGAAAGCTTATGTAACTAAGTAGTTTATAACATCCGCAGCGAAATAACATATAACATTGGATAAGGTATGTTATGGAAAGATAACATACATTTGAAATACACAACATGTAAATTCGACTCAAAATTCAGTACTACACGCTAGGCTACAATTAACAAGCAATTTAGTAGCACTAACTTCTACTTATACAACGAACATTGAAAACCTTAATTAAACTTAGAAATATACAAAACAATGGCCAACATGTGTTGTTAATGGCTGAATTTAAAATTCATTAACTTTCAGCGCTCTAACACACAGTTGCACATAAATGCAGTTAAACTAAACACTAATTCCCTAGAGCAATGTTTAAAGTTAACCCTCATCTTAATAGAAATTTCTTTATGTAAATTTTAATTCAAAAAATCCCCCATTTATTCTCGGTCCCGTAAGTCGAATGAAAAAATCTATTAGCCAAGAAAGATGAAAATACAGTACGGCTTTTCCCTTCGTGCTTATTTCGCAAAGTATGCAAAGCAGCACCAAAGCGACCCTTCTCGTCGCACTGGATTGAGCAATTAAAACTCTAATAATAGTTTCTTTATGTACTTTTAATTTAGTCCGTACCAGACTAAAGGGGACGACGAAGTCAGAAAAAACGTGTTAATGAGTGCAGATGTCGCTAGCGGATATTAAAAAAGTGATTAGATTTTTAACGTCAAACCGTCTCCCAATTCTAAGGCCCGGCCATCAAAAGATAAAGTCGTGTTTTTTTAGCTCGTTGCTCCTTCTCCTTATTACCTTTTTGAAGATTCGTTATAGAAAAGCTTTTAGATTTTTCGACGAAAAAAGGAAAATTGCTTTAAAACGTAGCACATTTTGACTTCCGTCTTATGAATACTTATTCATATACGTATATTTATGAGCCTTCAAATTAATTGGAATCCCATTATTAGCTTTTTTGTTCTGAACTTCCATCAGATTAGGCGCCATTTCTTAATTGCTCAATTATGAGTAGATCGTGTTTATTTTGATTTTGATATCAGCGTCAAGGAAATTGCGTTCTTTGAGCTGGAAACTAACTATAATGGTTCTATCGTCATCTAAATAATCACTAGGTGTCCTCAACAAATTTATTTTACTATACTTAATTGCATTAAACATTCAGATGATCGTTTTACATCAATAATAATACTTGATTGGCTGCAGTCGTGAAAGGAATTACGTGTCAAATCTTTTGTGCGAGGTTATGCACGATTCATAATAAACGACGGAACTAAAACCCTATGCATAAGATATGTGCAGTGAGTCACGAGTTTTGACTAGTTTCCAACCTCGGTCAGATAATACAACTGTATTTTGTTTTATTGTGATTCTCAAAACATTGAATTATAATTTTGAATCTTGAATATCAAATAATTGAATTCGTGTCGATTCAACTCCTGTAGCAATAAATATTATTCAAACTATCATTATTTTTGATTCCTAGGAATAGCAACGGACTTCAATCAAGAATTTTCGAAACTAATTATTTCAAGCATTCATGTTGCCGTATTGAAATGTTCCGACAGTGGCCATTATGTAATCAATCATCGAATTAATTATTTACTTAACAACGCTATTATTTAACTCAAGGAGCCCTATTATTGACACAAACATGATTGATAGCGCTACTAACAAAATAAAGTCAAACGACGCACTATTTATTGAACAATAAAATGTACTGAAATACCCTTGACTTATACAGCCGTCGAGGTTAGGTAATAATGTATTTATAAGTCAAATAATTTAAACGGAATTTAAGGAAAACATTACATAGTTTATCTAATGAGAATTTTATTGATACAAATCTATGAGCTGATGATCTAAGTCCCGTCATGATGAAGGAATGTAGTTAATCTGTCGATTAAGAAAAAATTTAAGTCACGAATGGTGATGCCATTGATTTGCCATCAAGAAACGAAGTCGTCTCATCGTAAATATCAATACTGTCGTTCAGTTGTAAAAATAAAGTAAACAAATAATCATTCGCTCAAAAAATTTACACACAACGTTAGTAAAATATAAGAGGCATAAACCTTATTAATGAACATAGTGCTATTGCTAAAATCATTCATAAATGTTTTATTATTACAAATCAATCCACATAATTATAACATCATAGACGACAGGCATCAAAACAAAATACCATTAGTTCATTCATCAATGCATCATTCAAGCCAAGGTACATTTACATTTGACCTTCCCGTTCATTACAAATGGGTGAAGATGACATGAAATTTGAAATAAAAGGTCGTACGTAGGTATTAACTGATGCATGTGATAGAAATCGTGACGTGACACAACGGATTGCTAGAGCGGAGTAATTAAACATTACAATTGGCTAATAAATTCTTTGACCTTTGTCAATGCGATTTGATATAAAATGTCGCTTCATCACAATAATAGTACATACAAGGTGTTACCGAAAGGCTATATTCATCTAAAAGGGGTGAATAGTATATCTGATACAGAATTAGTTTACAAAATTTCAAATCAAAATAAGGATTTGACGACCTCCGTGGTCGAGTGGCGTACGCACCGGTTTCAAGGTGTCGCTAGCTCTGAGGTCCCGGGTTCGACCCCCGGACGAGTCAATGTAGAAACAAACTTTTCTACATTGCCTCGGGTCTGGGTGTTTGTGGTACCTTCGTTGTTTCTGAATTCCATAACACAAGTGCTTTACTTATTATTATTATTATTACTACTTACTTTGGGTTCAGAGCAATGTATGTGATGTTGTCCGCATTTATTAAGGATCTTAATTAATTAATATCAAATTTTAAACTCACATACTCATCATTATACTTATTATGAGCTGAAATTTTGTAAACGGATTGTAAAATCCATTAAATTAGTTACTACTACATGGTTCTACTGGACCATATGTACTATTCCCCCCTTTTGAATTATATACCCCTTTCAGTACCACCCTGTATGCAACGAAGATAATGCAGGTCAATTTAATGCAAGTATTTATTAAAACATGACACACATTTGTTAATCAATCAATCAATTTAACGATCAGATTGGCGCAAAATTGATTAGAACCATAAAATCAAGCTGAGATACAACAATTAAACGTATATCGTTGATCCGGATTCTTACTGAATAAACAATTCTGCAACCAATTGCGCTCAAAATTTGGTCTTAATCAAAGAACATAATATTATCACGTTATTAAGCAGAGCCTTGATTTCTTTCCGCCCTATGTTTTTAGGGTTTTTTATCACAAACACACCAAATTTTAAGTAGGTAACTATAATTTTATCATATTTTATATCTAGTGCATAATATTTGCTTAGATCAAAAACCGGTGGCAACCAAGTTCAGACCACACTTGACTCTAATGATGAAGTATTTACTGACATGACATAGGTCAAGCATCAGCATAAATCAATGTCACTTATTTTTTATATAATGCCTATCAATTACTGATTTATTTCATTCATTTTTGTTCAGAATACCTCACACGATGATTCAATAAGTCTCGATAGATTGGCTTGATTGAATCATCGTGTGCGGTACTTAACTACGCTAACCGCGCGTGATACAGTTTTATAAAATATATTACGTTAACCTTAAATGTAATTTATAATAAAGCGTTTCATAAATAATTCATTTTCCGTCCGTGACATCGCCATTAGAAGTACTAAACATGGTATTCAATTCACCGAAAGAAACACACCCTATACTTACGCGCCTGAATAATATTTAATTTGAACAGCGTTAAAGGACTTCGCTCACATTTTCCGAGACCTACGCAGAAGGTTTTCACATTGTTTGTTATTAAAAATAGAATTACGACGCCATGTTTCCACGTACTTCAAGCCTATTGTAATATATCGAGTCAAAATTGATTTCGCAGTGGAGACCCTTTGTTTACGACTATTTATTATATTAGAATGATGGATAGGTTTCAAAACGGTTCGATCGGTATAATTGGTTGTTCTCAATAGGATCGTCGAGTGAGCCTTCGGTACACAATGGGAGTACAATGCCGCCGACCTTGGTGTATTACATCGGTTCAGTCAAAATATTGGGGCAAAGGTTATCTGTGAAACTCCCCGGCCATTGTGATAGGATCCTACTTGCCGACGTCAAAAGTACTCGATCCACTTATCGTAGCTTCGAATACCATTGGAGTCACGGTCGATTGAACATTGAATAAGGATCCAGATGTCGATCGCTTGTTTATATCGTACCAATACGATTCTATTTAAAGGTGTATTTACCTTGTTTGTGTAGGCTCATTCTTTTTTTTAAATGTCATTGTAAGGTGTTGTGTTAGGTTGTGAAATATCAAATTATATACTCGGGTTTGAAATATCATCATCGGCTATATGCTATCAAAAAGTACATTTTCAGCGATATTGGCTCGAAAATTTAATTTAACCAACTAAAGGGCTACACACAACAAGCCGCGTAGGCATTATTGGGTGGAACAATTCATCAAAAATCTAAGTAAGTTGGTGGGCGCTAGGTTCAACCCATAAAACGGTGACAGGAGATTAAGTTCAGCTTTAATTACGGTGCCAGCACTATTCTAGTGTGCTTGCTACTTTACTGGCAGTCTGGCAGTCTGGCACTGCGAACGGCGAGTCTACCAGAGCCGGCACGTCTGACCCGTCACCTTAATCCTAGGTACACATACGCCACATATATTTTTGCTCATTGCATCTAATGTTATGCTACATTTAAGTAAGATGTTTTATCATTCATAAAAAGTACATAAGTTACTTGAATATATCAGTATGTTTATTACTTTAATAGAACATGTTGTTCAAAACTTAAGATAAATTAGTGTAACTCGTAACTACAGGATTTAGTTTTAAATAATTGAAAAAATAGGTACAAATCAAGAATACTATCTACTACAGATCTAGATGAAATGACAGTAGTAAAGCAGCCTTCAACAAACAACATATTAATATAGTATGTTAAGAAACATAAATACACCGTAATCAAGAGCTACTTTATATGCTCGGCAGAAGTTAAAGCGAGCAAAGTGAATATTATAATAACTTGGTAGGAAGCTAATAACTGGATGCAACGTCAGAATATCTATACGTGATAACTCTGAAGGCAAGTGACATAGCCCGTAATAACCTCCGGCTTAATTAAAACGCTTGTCGATGGATAAACTATTATATCGGAACTACGTTTACGTGACGTTAATATACCCTATAATTATATGTGACACCTCTCTTGGCATGGACGTTAAATATGACATGTAAAGCTTATTGTGTGTTCGCCAAAATAGAGCGCTTATTAAAAGCCACGTGCGAAAATTGAATAAAGAAAACACAATCTGAACAACAATGTTGCATCATTTAGCGAACGCGGGACTCGGCCACATCGTCTCGGATAAGCAGAGATGTCACGTGAATGTTAATTCCTCGGCGATTAGTATTCAAGGCGAAACAACAACTAATAAAAAGGAGGCACCGTCGGGAAAATTGAAAATATCCGCAACCGTCAGGAAAATGAGGAGAGCTCTTCGTCACGCCGTGAAATTAGAATCGTCCCGAGCTCTTCCGATGCCCGTCACGTGGCGCGAAAAGTTTGTTTACGTTGCCATTTGATTATAATCTAAACGAAATTTCCTTAACGTCGAGCCATAGCTTTTGTTATTAATGCCAGAGGTGCTGTTACTTTTCTCGACATAAATAAGAATAAAGCATGATTTTGTCGGAGGAAACGTGATTATTATACAAATTAGATAAGTACGTTTTTGTATGCACAAACAAAAATATTATTTATTTTCTTTAGTCCCACGTAACGGACAACGCTCATAAAATACTTTTGGCATCGAACCTTTCTCACGATTTTCGCGCTTGTTGATACAAATGAACGCCGCCTCTGGGCTTATGCAAACAGACGCGAAATATCCCTTAATGGCCGCTAAAACTATCCGAGAATAGTTTAAATAACAGTATTACGTGAATAGAAATGGTCCGGGTTCAACGTTCACTCGCTGCATCCTATTTCGTAAAAGCTACCTATCGCGCACTCACTGGGTATTAGAGAATACAAACTACATAGAAATTGAAATTCCATTCATACGCATTCATGCGTTCAAGAACTGCTCTTAAACTGATAAATAAAAAACTCTTAGCCCCGCCAACATGAGTTAATTAACTTAGTCTATTCCTAACATTGGTTTTCGATTTATAAAGCGGGAGCAAATCACTACAGGTAGATAAAGTAGGTAGGGTAACCACACTGGGATCAACGATTTGTGGAAACAAAAAAGCATCTAAGAAAGCGGAGGGGTGGTGTTATCAGAGGCCATCTATCTACTGTAATCGTTGACCGTTATTGACGCAAAGCCCAAGATCCCTGCTATACCCGAATACTTTAAGCTATTTAAGTTATATGGAAGGATGTATTAGATGGGCAAAAACTTTCCCAAATCTTTAATCAATAATTTTCTTGTCCAACTATGTTGTGTGAATTTAGAAACCCAAATTTAGTCAAATCAAAACCATGTCAATAGTCAGTAAAACAATGTTATTTAAACGAATCCCAGACACAGTAAAGTACTCTTAATTGCAGAGCTCTCTAACAACATAAAACCGAGACATTGTCAATTTCAATTAAAGTTGACGACTAACATCACGATACAAAGTCAAATTAAATTGTGAGTACTCAATGTACTCATCTAAATGTTGGCAACAGACGAAATTGATTAAGCTAACGAACCGTCTTATGTAAGTAAAACAGGTTCTACACATCTAGACTGTCTTCTTTAACACAAGCGAAACTTATTCCAGAAAGTTTTCAAACCTCAAACGAAATTGGTTACTCAATACGTGAGTTCATACTCCGTCTGAACTTAGAATTGACTTAAGGAAGACTAAACTAACGACCAGCAACTTGGAGTTATCATAACTTTGAGTAAACGTCCTGTGATAGAGAGACACCCTAAACGCAGATAAGCTAGCTTATTTGAATGAGTGTTCGAACCGCAAAACGCCGAGCGGGTAACGAGGACGGCCGACCGCGAGAGAAGCCAATAGGCGCAAATGAAAGGGAGACGTGACTATTCGAAATACTCTCGTGTGAATTCAAATTCATAATGTTAACAAGGATTTATTGAATGCAAAGATAGAATCAATACTGAAGACGAACACTTTATTGCGCTAAATGAAACAACTAATAATTTGAATAAGTAAGCCTTAGAGATGATGGGATAGATTCACACAGCGCATTTCCAATATGCATTTAATTATAACAGGTGAGGAAAGAGTATTGAAAGGAATAGGATTATCTCAATACATTACGGACATATTAATGAGAATCATTTAACATATGTTTTTGCAAAGCTGTATGCATATACTATCGGCAAAGGCTTATATGCATCGTGGCTTATTCAAACACTATTTAAGGAATTGAAACACTAAGTTACATTGAATGGTTGTTTAGAGACACTAAAAACGTTCACAATTGGCAAGTTTATATTTCGTATTAGTTTCAATCGTATTACGCATCAAATCAAATTCAGTTATCATTATTGTTTGCGCAATTTACAGCTGAAAGCGCAGATCATGTTACACAGAGAGTGGAGGTAATGCATATTAGCATGTTCAATTGTAATCTCGGTCCATGCTAATGTAAGCCAAATGTGCGTGCATGCATTAAGCATGCAACTGCGACATGTATCCGGGCGGAGATTGCTGGTGTATCACGTTTAGTTTTAGGATTATTATAGTTATGACAAAGTCATGAGCTTTCGCGAAAAAGTAGAAGTAGAGCAAAAAAAAAGTAAAGCCTCATAAGAATATGGGGTCAAATACATACAAATCATGTTTTGTACAAACTAAATTAGGGTCACTATAGTGGACCTTATAACTCAAATTATGATAATACTTTTAATTTGACCAGTTTAAATGTCCTTATTATACTAATTAAGCCAAAATATTTCTTCGTTTAGTGCCGATATTTGCTACAGCCATATTAGTACTGAATATTTTAAGTTGTATGACATATCTTCTACCGCTCTTCTTATATTATTCCGTGAAAAAAGGATGTCATTAGCTATAAGAGAGAACCTTAAAAAATATTGTAGTCATAAACTTATAATGTACGAGAACATAAAAATTCTAGATCCAAGCCTTAGCTTTAATCTTAGATGTTACGTTGTATGTTCTTAGTTTGTTGAAGAAACTTTTAACATATTAACCTATATTACAGCAGTTATTTACTACAAAGAAAACCTTTTCATATGATTATGTACTTTATCAAATAAGGTTGAGGACAATTTGATCATAACGAATACTTATAAAGCTTTTTCTAGATAATATAAGCTTTCAGACTGGAGTTACTACTTGTAAAAGTGAGCCTATTATCGAATAAATTCACAAATGAAAATCCCGATCAATAAAATAAATATTATATATATTTAAATTTCATTTATTTTTGATGATTTTCCTATCATATATATGTAGAAACTTGGTTATCATCATCGTTCATTGCGATTGCCGAGCTATCGTGGGTAGGCGGGCGAGGAGAATTAAGAGCAGCGACACTCCACCGAACACGTTATGCTTCAATGCGGAGCCACCAGATTCCTCTTCATCCGACGGCCGCGAGCAAAAGAGCCCGGAGTTGCGTCAGTGTCAAGAAACGTCAACCCGCTTGTCATGTTTCAGCAGTTCCTTTTCACGTTTCTTAACACTAGAAATAGCAAAGCGCCTACATATATAAATATGCTAGAAAAATCATTTCAGCTGTTTTTTTCCCACGAGTAGGTAAATAAAATATCCAGTGACGACGATACTCATTACTGTAAATGTGAGCTGCATTAATGTCTTATTTAGCCCTAATCTATACTAATATTATAAAGCTGAAGAGTTTGTTTGTTTGTTTGTTTGGTTGAACGCGCTAATCTCAGGAACTACTGGTTAGAGTTGAAAAAATATTTTTGTGTTAGATAGTCCATTTATCGAGGAAGGCTTTAGGATATATAACATTACGCTGCGACCAATAGGAGCCAAGCAGCAGTGAAAAATGTCACAAAAACGGGGAAAAATATTCATACTTGAAAGCTTCCGTTGCGTGCGCTGCGTAAACGGTTCGAGCTACCTAAAATATATGTATGAAAGAATTGTTCCTCTTTAAATGATCTAAAAAAATGTCTACGACAGTATATGTCTATCTTTTAAGATTGACTCACTATAACCTTTTTTAAGGTAATCATTTGGTCGAAATTAATGCATTATTGCCAATTATTTGCTACAGAGTTTTATCAACATAATATTAACTAAAATTATCATTTACGCAGAAATACTTTTTTTTTAAACTTCTTAATCGCGGTCATAATAACAGAAATTGACGCGGACGAAGTCGCGGGGATCAGCTAGTATGTATTATATTGCTAAACTCATTCCCAAGAGAAGTATGTAATAACTACCGTTGTCACAACTTTTCAATCGTCGCATGAATACATTATGTTGTTCAAAGTTATAAATAATTGAACAAATACTTTGTAGGATCTTTACATGGGAAAGTTGTTAAAGCTCTTGAAACTTTATTCTTTAACTAAGAAAACCAATCAAACAACTTTTATCCAATAAGATTAAGCTAAAGTGATATTTGACTTAAATCTCTAAATCTTAAACAAAAAAGATCAAAAATACATTACGATTTTTTTGGGTCTATTTTACTCTTATTTTCCGTTCAACTTATTTCGAGGCAAAATACAGAAATCAGGTTTAAATGGATTACAGTTCTCCGGCAAAATCACACCCGAGCCAACATCTAATCTAGACGATGCAGATTTCGAACAATAACTCAAATCAAATAAATTTAGCAAGGCGGCGGAGATTTATCACGATTTTAACATTCAACATTTCTTATCAGGTTTTTCGGCCGCTTCCTACCAATTATAGGGTCAAGGTCAAATAAAGTTGTAACCTTCTTCTGATTGTTCTAAAAGTTCAAGTTCTCATTACCTGACATCAAAGTCATGACGTCATAAGTACTCACGTTTAATGATGGCTATAAAACTAACAATCGTAAAGGGTCACATTGACTGTGAACTTAGTTATTTGACTAGTCAAAAGACCACATGATTATTTTGAAAATAGTGGCAATTTAAGAACCCTGGGAGTATCAAACTACCAGCCATCATAATATTCAGTCAGATGTATTACTAATGAAGCATTAAAAAAAACCACTTAGCTATTCCCAAGCGTATCAAGGCAGACCTTACCTTACATATTTTTTCTTAAAAGAATATAAAGTTACCTTATTCATAAGTCACACTTTATAAGCAAAAAATGAAGAAAGGAAACCAATAAGTTGTTCGTTACCTCGCCAAGCGAATACTTACAACAAATCATTCAGAAATAACATTGAGACTGCAAGATCCCGCTTTTTATTTCTAGAAATAATACGTAAGAAAATTTCAAGGCAAGCAAAACAGTTTATCTAATATTGCGATCAAACAACTTGTAATAGAAACAGCAAAATAAAAGGGTAACATTTTGAATAACAAGTTTCGTCTCATTGCAATTGTTTCATTCAAATACAATGGTTTGAGCCATAGTTTGATTTTGTTGTTCATTCTCGTGCCAAGTTTTACCACCCTAAACAACTTTGTTTTTGTATTTTTATTGATCAAAACAAACAACATCATAATTATTATTTTGTCCTTGTATTTCTGGACCCCTTATCTTGTGATGTTCATAGTATCCTTTAGGACAGGTTCAGACGATGCGCGACATATCGCGAGAGTTGAAGTTCATTGTCGTCTATGTTCGATCACTTATGTCACCATAGCTTCGCGGCCTTGCAATGTACACGATATATGTCGCATTGTCTAAACCAGGCCTTATGTATTACTTCTCTTTGAGGACGAGACCTGGAAGTTTCATAAACTACAAGTAAGATAATACAGTGTTAGCCCTGCCCTTATAGATCAATATAAATGTTACATCTGTTCATAGTTCTGTAACCTTCGTTTGCTAAGTTACTAACTCACGATGGGCCGATATAACTTGGTTGTTTTCCCACCTACCCTCACTATTATTCATCTCCAAGTTTATTACTTTAGTTGGTTTACTTATAGGTAAGTTCAATTATTGTTGTAAGATTATTGAAATATAAATTACAGTCTGTCTTAGAAAGCTGTCGCGAACCACTCGTCGTATCAAAATAATATTAACTCAAGAATATATATTTGTGTATTCGAGATTCCATTACTGGATACCGCTAGAGAGAATGGTATTATTCATCCATTAAAGGACGCGACGTCGCGCCACTCTCTGATCTAAAATTCAAAATTTTTGTTGAAACAGATAAATGGAGGGAATATCCTCGTTAAGAGCTGCCAGCAAACACTTGATGTTCAAATATGAAATAATAAAATAAGCTTATTCGTACCTACAAGCCACGTAAAATATTCAGGTGGCTTAGTCGGTAAAGTGTCAGACATATGTGACGTCGTAAGTGCTCTATCCCGACTCATTTATTAGGATATCGCGGTATTATGTGTTATATTTATGACTGGTGACATCTAGTGGGATACGTGGGCAATTTTGAATGACAAAGGGCCGACTTAACTATGTTTATGATGCTTAGACGTTCTTTGAAGTTTTATAATACTAAAATGTTCTCAGAAGCTATATAGAGACTTTTGTAGTTACCCTTAAGGTCAGAGCAACGTTGAATAAACAATATTTAGATATAACAAAGAAGGTCAAAGTAATCTTATGAATAAAGGCATAACGCACCTCCTTCCCCATGATAAATGGGCTCCGAAATGATAATGGCAAACTCTCCATAGATAAGAGTGGAGCAAGACTAATGAATTTAAATGCTATTCAATTAAATGCACATGAATAATTCACTAAAAGAATGTTAATGTGTAAAAGAATGCCGGTCTTCCTCGTAGCCCAGATTTGGGGACGCTTAATTAATTATTTTTTACGACAATTCATCCTGTCGCCGTTGTTCTAATGTTTCTCACAACTGTGAAACAAACTCGACGCGTGTGAATTGTTTTCTAAAATTGTTTGGTTTCTATTGATGACCTCAATAATGTTGGTTTAAATGTCTATGCTCTTTGCTTTCGATGTTTATTACAGGATCTTATTTGCTTTAAACACAGCTGTCTACAATATTTTCTCTTCTGTAAGATGGTCAAGAAAATATTAGGAAAAGTGATATTTCCTAACAAGCATTAGAATTATATGCAAAAAGACACCCATTCAAAAAAGTCTTGCAAAAATAGAAATTACAAACCGTAACCAAGTATTTTCTGACACAAACAAATAGTTCCACCCCAATCTGTTAAACACAAAAGAAAATAACACACCATAGACAAAGCTATACCAATCGAAAATAGCAAAGAAACATAAAAGCATGATGTAAACAAGTCGCGTAGTCGCCATTCGCATGGAATTGACTTATAAAGGGAAACAGTAAACGAGGCGAAGACCCCATGTTTGTCCGGGGGTGAACGATCGTTTTACACGCATTCATTCAAACCAACTAAATTGATCGTACATAACCATTGTGCTACACTTCCTAAGAGATACAGGTAAACACTTATTATTTACTTTAAACTTTGAGAAACTCTATCGTTGTTTTTGGGAAAAAAAAATATTGTATGTTGTCGACATAGGTAATAATATTATAACAGACACAATTTTTATATTTGTCACCTACTGAAAAATAATTAGCAATGAAACACATCCGTTACTTAACACAAATACACAATTTATGACATATCCTGCCTATAAATATCCTTCTTCGTGACTTAACACTAATAAATACTGTTTAGCATGTTATTACCGTTTTACTTCAATTATTTAACACCTAAGCTGCTCATTACCGCGGTGTCTAAGGTGTGAACGGAATGTGGCCGCGCGCCGCACAGTCTAGTCTAGACCTTTACGCCTTTGTCTAGATAATGTTATTGTTCATACTTTGTTACCAACTTTACTTCAACGTAATTGCCAGTTTAGAACCGATGTAAACATCAACCTAAAGGTCAGGGAATTGTTTATGATTCAGACTATTATAATAATATTTACTTACGTAATATTGCTTATTAAGTCACTTAATCAATGCCGCTACCCACATCTCAATTCTGGACGAAGGAAAACTGTCGGAGTTTTTGTTCAGCTGCCAACACAAAGAGGTAAATATTTCAGCATTATAAACACATCGCAGTCATAGAAGGCCGATTCCGTGGAGCTAGGAACGTAAATATGTTTGCGTTCAGTCGTTACTGTTGCCGCTGATATATAGGATATGTTGGTCGCATCGCACGCGTCCCACTCTGTCTGCCGCCATAATAAATTTTGTGACAAACAATATTCCCGTGTCCTTTGTCTGGTGGCCGCGGACGACATCGATCGTATTGTTGGAGGGCACAATACCTCCCAGACCTCGCCTCTCTAGGTGCTTCTGTTTTCTAACTCACAATACATAAACAAGAAGGTCGTATTCAACCGCTTTTATTAGGAAACCAGTAAACAGCCTCACAATTGTTTGGGATAGCTACCTATTTGTACTAATATGCTTACGCCTGTAAACAACTACTGAATTAATTTTAGGTAAAATATTTGTTTGGTAAGTATTGTTTGTTCCTTTTGGCCAAAGTTATTAATACGAAAGCTTCTATTATAATTAACCTTGTTTATATAGGAACACGGACAAAATAATGTTATATGTAGTAACAATATAATAAAACTATACAACTTCCCATATTCTAGTGTATACTCTGAACATCATTGTCTACTATATTAAGTACTGTTCTAAGCATGCATTTGTATAACTCAAAGTGACGAGCCATAAAACTGACACTTCAAAGCGGAACGTTTCACGGTCATCACTTAAGCTGAGCTTTACAATTGGTGTCAACCATAACGTATTAGGTACTAATCTGACCTCAACAACCTCGCGTAAGGTCGCGTGCATCAAGAGTTTTTCTCCAATAGGTAGGTATTTATAAAGGTTTAATGTAGGTGAGAGGAGGAACGAGAGGTAGTTAGTATCTATTGTTCTTTATCTTGGCTCGCCCTCGTGCACTCACACCCATGACTCATTGCCGCACTGCTGATCAAAATGCCTCGTGGGTTCGACTTACGAAATTTTCAAGGGGCAACGTTAACTATGCTCATTGAGGAAGTTACTCACGGTTTTGTTTTGCAATTTCACATTTAACTGATGCATGAATAGCAGATTTAACGTTGATGATATTGCCTACAAGGTTTCGACGGGCTGCGCAGTAGGTTTTGGTCTAATTCTCTTGCAATGCCAAAACTATGCACAATATAAGCACGATTTGTATAAAAAAATCGTTTTCACCATAAATTAAAGCCACGATCCAGTCTATCTACTTAATAAATCTGTTATAACAACTTCTTTGCTATTTTTATGTCAATAAACTACAATTGGTATGTTTCACTGTATCGGAATTTAAGCACATTTGTTAAGCCAGCATCGTTTCACTAAATTAATGGAGCAATAGTTTACCGTGTCAAATGGACAAGAAGTGAATTTTGGCTCGTAAAATTAAATTTAGAACAGCTACAAAATTATCTATGCCTATGACAGCACAGCTAAGTTGTCAACGGATTAACAACTGTCATTTTGGCATTATGTTCTGTTGGATTCTAATTTCAAATTTGACCACAAGCACATATTATTTAGTGTGTCATACTTTAAGTTTGTGTTCAGTGTGAGTGGCAGATCGTGCCATTATTGCGATTGTGCTAAGCAAATGCTTAGCTTAAAATGACAAGCTATGTGAATCGCTTATTTTAATACAATAAGAGTAATTACCGACACATGCAAAATTTGGAAGATCACAGGGCAAAGAAATCAATCACTTCATTGTTTTGAAAACCAAGACGTCATCTCTAAAGTTTTTTAAAATAACTAAATTATCAATTCAATTCAATAATCATCCTTGATAATTATTTATTTTAATTAATAACACCCAATATCAATTTTAATTAAACATGATTCATACCGACAACTATGACCCGTTATTAACGAGACGTTGCCAAAACAAACTCTTATAAATAGTTAAATCATCACAAATAAAGACGTTATTTTATTTGCGTTTATTTGTAGACAAGGTGAAGGGTGATTAAAGGTCAATCATTCAACTAATACACAGTCAATTAAGCTTTTCATTTAAACATGTCCGTGCGAACAATTCATTAGTCATTAGGTATGTCAAACATGTTCACGCTTTGGACCTTTTGTTCTACATACAAACTGTTTATATTGAATATAAATGATAACACACACGTGTAAATACAGAGGTCTGCGTGTGAGGTAATAATCTACTAAGGGATATAATTATTGAATATTTAGAAACTAGATGTGTGTCAGAAGTCAAGACATACTTTTTATTTACTTTTTCGATGTTTTTTAGTTATTCTGCTTTTCAGGAAAGAGACAAATCGAAAAAAATTGGTCCATCCAATCACAAGTTAAAAATGGTGTTACTAACCCGACTTAGTTAGTCTTATATGTTAAAGAAATAATCCTACTAAATTGTTCGCCAAATAAACTTGAGAACTTATTGAATAAGCTTATTTAGATCACACCTAACCAATCGTTCCCCAAACGGAGTACTGCTACAGAATACATAACACTCGGCTTCACGAATTGAATAAGACCACATCAGCAGGTACGGCCATCACTCAGGTGCAGTCAGATCACGTCAAAGTAGTAAAATAATAAAACTTTATCCTCCACGTCAACGTTTTGAATAAAATGCAAAACGTGTCTGGGATGGGATGCAGCCAAAACGGGTACGTCCCGGCCCCTTTTCAACTGGAAAATTGTGCTTTCCCAACTAAAATGTTATTTATTACCAACTAGTTGCCCTCGCGTGCAGCGCATTGGCCGTACCATGAGCTCTTAAAGCAGGACTGTTGCGTTCGAGTAAGCGGGACAGCGCTATGCGCAGTGTAGTGCGCCGTCTCGCTTCCACAAGCGCAACAGTACTACTTTAAGAGATCATGTTACGGCCCCAGATTATTACACGGAAATCAACTTAACTGCTGATTTAGAATGAACGAGTATGTTATGTATGTGCGTCTGCAACTTCCTCGCCGAGCACATTGCATTAAATTAGAGGATAATTGTAGTCTATTGTTTAATTTTTGTTTTAGTTCTTTGTTTTGCTCATATTTTAGCGATAGTAGAGAAGAGAATAGTAGTAATTTCACACGTTCTAACTTTAGATAAGTATGACTTGTAGGCACTATTACATTAGCAGATATTTTAAATAAGCTGATTTTCGTCGAATGATTCTTACGTGGCTTATATTTAACGAATACATCTTAAACAAAATTTTATAAAAAAAGCTTCAAATCTAGCAAAAGTAAATTGGTTTGTTACATTTATAACTAAAATGAATAGAGGTATACTAATTCGCGAAAATATAAATAATTAAGATTCTATGCACTAGTTGGCAATTTACGTGTAGGTAATGTTTTTTAGTCTGCGACTTGACGTGCAAGCAAATTAGTATATTAGAAATACTAATTTGATGTTCTGTAACAAACGTGCTTGAATGATAAATGCGAAATTAGTAAAATTCCGCTGATATTAAATATCAAGAAAACAGAACGCATCATGATCCTAACATTGAGTTTAGAAGATTCATTGATTCCTTTTTTTTTCCTTAAATGTTCAATCGAAATCTAAGTTATTGCTAAATACTACACCTGACTAACAATCGTCCAGATCTATATAATTAAGGCGCTACTAAAAAAAACAGTAAAGGATACAAAAATAATGGAATCCCCAATCGCAAACAGCACAACAAGAAGCGCGGTGCGTCAGTTCCCGTCCTCGAGAGCTTGTTTACTTAACATAATATTCTGCGCGGACTACGAATTCACTCGTATCCACGCTTTTTATTGAATCAAAAACCTTCGCTACAAATGCATCTTCAACTCAACAATACATTGCCAACTTTCTCTTTCAAAACATCTATCGAAATGTCATCCGTAATCACTTAAGATATAAATAAAAGCTTTATTTTTGTCACTGTCATAAGAAAACAAATGACAATCGACGAATGCGAGATATGGGATAATGCTATTGTCAAGACAAAGTATGCTTACCTATTGATATTTACTCGTATTTATTTTGACCTAGGTATATAATTCACGCTCATTTGTATCAGTTTTGCTTACTAAGTTCTTTATAGGTTTCAGTTGAGGGCATTTCTGTGGGCAGCCCTTGTTCGCCCAAACTTGGAATATAAATTTGGTCACGGGCCTCAGCGTTGTTTGTCCGACAATAGGCACGGTTGCCAACATAAATTATCGGGCAACATTCGTCTCTAGTTTACGGACAACGATCGCCAAATATTTACATACCTTACTAGGTATTCCACTTTGTAAAGTTGTATTTTTTCTTTCCATTGAATTATTTGCGCTATAATAACATTCGAGGGAGGGAGCTATCTGTAAAAGAGAGTTTTATCGGTGAGTGAGAAATAGGATTGAATACATTTTTCCTCATAAGCAAAGTGAAGAAATGATGCATTGTCGCGCATCCGTACATTTTCAAGGCGCGGATTAAAGCCTTTATAAGACGTCTGGAAATCTGAAAAGAAGCTTACGCCTTCGCTAGTGAATAGAAACTCGTAAAACATTCTTGAGAATCCCGATTTACGTCCTCATAACACATACACCTGAGTTACCATGCTATCTACTTAGTTAGTAGTTGTAAAACATGCACTAGTTTAGGGTGTAAACCTTCCTGTAGTCTGCTAGGAAGACTATTAATGTGTTAATTAATCTTACAAGTTGGTTTTGTATATTATATGTAGGGTTATTTAGTGGTTACCGGTATTAAAAGTTTAAACGTAAATATTTTACATCCCGAATCTACATTTTCGGGGTATATTACAGTTGATACTGAGTACCAAACTCCTTTGTTTATTCTGCCTCCAATTTTAGAGGTTTATAAAAGGTCTGATTCACCAGAATGGAACGAAATCGAAGCTCATACATAATGCACATCTCCTTAATACCACACGAATGAGAATGGGAAACGGTGATGGCTAATCTTAATGATTTTTTCGACTCGGAATGGCCGGAGATGACTTGCTATTGAGATACATACATTGGGAGAATTCCGACAAAAACATAATAATAACACATCATATTTTATCTTAATATTTTCGGTGATTTTAATTGAAGATGAAATATTGTTTAAAAAACCTTGCAGTTACATAAAGACAGTTCAAAGGTTTGTATAAAGCGCATTTGTTTATTTAATTTAACCTCATTAGTAATCGCTTGTTTAAAAACTTTTGTGAGAAAGTCTATCTAAAAAACCTAATTATCAAAGTCAGTTAAATTCATTGCCTTCCGCGCTTTTGTGCTCAGCTTTGAGGTTGTCTCGAATAATGAAACAGACATAAATAATAGCTTAATTTAATCAACTTCTTTATTAAAAATGCGGTGTACGCGATCGGCATTAACCCTTGAACTACGTACTGTTGCTATGTAAATATTCCATTTTAGAATTAAATTTCAAAATGGCGACGAAATTAAACTATGTAACCGCGTAATCCCAATAGAGGGTTCTATCTAGATTGTAGAAGTTAACCTACCGGAGACAATCCGTGACTGTATTTCTACTATACTACCGTTGAGGATTAGATCTCATAACAATTTGGAATCAAATTATAACGCGTCCCTGTGTGTTCGATACAACCTCAAACGAAAGATCAGACTGAATTTTGATGAAGTATATTGATACAAGAAATAACTGGAAGAGAACTGATATAAATACTTTTATCCTCGATTTTTTTGCAATATGTGTTATTTATTGTAATTTTTATTTATGACATCATTACGGATTTGATATGTTTTGTGCGTAATATCATTATGGATGATACGAGGCCGTGTGAGAGCACACTTGTGTATACGGCGTACGCCTCATTAAATTTTGTTTGAATAGAGGGATGAACCGACCGGCTGCCTACTTGGTCAGATTCAGACTGTACCGTCAACGCAAACATAACTATTTATTTTTTTCTTTTAAAAGTAATAAAAATTAATAAGTTAATAGGCAATAAAATGTATATACCTTAAGTCAATTTAGGTAGGTAATCTAAAATTAGACACAAAATAACTTGATTATAAAAATAAGGAAAAATACTATTTTAATGTCTAGTTTAACTAAGAAAGCTAAGTAGGTACATATACTTAAATGTTTATTATTTTATGTACAGAAAAATACTAAAAAAAGTATTTTTTGTCAATTTTCCTTATTTATCGCTACTAATAATGGGTTTCTTAGCACGAAATCCAGTAAAAATAAAGAACTCGTCGGCCTTGTAAAACTAAAAGTCAGTCATTCCGGAAAGTGTGAGTTACATCAATTACGTGACGAAAACAAAAGGAAAAAACGTTCGCAAGTGACACCGGTTCTTGTTTGAGGTACACTTAAGTACACACTGCACTTTATTTAAACAAGACTTAGTTCCGTCTTAGTAATGAAAAAAGTCTGTGCACTAAGATTTTTACTTCACTGTTTGCTTGCTGTGTGCCATTATATTTGGAAAAGTACGATTATTTTGTCCTCACTTGCTTTAATCTCTGAATCTATCCGTCTTTTTGTATTTGATGGCCAGATTCTCAAGGAAGTTTATATGTCACATCACGTATTTGCATTGGGAGAAAAACAAAGCGAGTAAAACCACGGGTCAGGGCTAGTGCAATTGGTAAAAAGATATGTGATCAATCGCAGTCACTTCTAAAATGACCAAAACATCTTCAAATAAGGATATAAAATATTGATCCAACTTTTTCAAGCTGCAAAATCAAACATCATTAACCATATTTGCCTAGACTAACGTCTAGACTTAAGTAAACTATAATAAATATTTCCGTCTTTTTTTCCGTCGTTACCAAGTATAGGAGCATCGGCTGAATAGTTCCAGACAGGAGGGAGCCACAAACATCACCGCTCCATCACCGCGCCATCTCGCGAGCAAACACTTGCATACATTCACACACGCACACACACAAACATACAGGCTATGCATACACATACACAGGCTATAGTAAACCCTTAGTGCCACAAAGGAGACGGGTCTTTCACGAGTCCTGTCTTATGATCGAGGACGTAATAGATGCTTATTCATGTCTGGTAGATGGTACTTGTTTCGTTGAACATACATGCGGGGATTATAGCCTTTGTCGCTGCTGACCTGCGGATTATAATAATTGCGTCGGTTTATGGTAGTTTTATTAGCATAGTTCTTGAACAAAAGTAACGTTAGCTGGTGTTTTCGATATTTTATATGCTAAATACTAATATCGTTTTTTTTAGATGGAGCATATTAACAGTTCTGTCTAATAATAAATAAATGCAAAATCCTCACGCAAAGGTATAATAAAAACAAAATGTCTACTATTATACTGATAACTGAGTCACTATACAGTGTATATTACTGAACCCTGTATAATATTGTCGACGACATCTATCCGAGATCTAAATGTATATATTCTAACCTCAAAGCCGATCCGATCACAAGGACATCTCAAAAGAAATATTCAGAATATCATACGTCTGGCTGAGCGCAATCCGCCCAAGTAGGCGTTGCTGCAAGTCGGTACATAATAATACTCTATAAATTCTCTTACACATTGCAATGCACTCGATGCCAACAATCGGAACTCACTAAGCATTCAAATGGTTTCAATACGTTCCGCTATGCAGGCTCGTCTGGACTCGTGGTAGGCACAATGGATGCCAATCTGCCCGGGAATTTGGCTTCGACGCATCCGCCGACATACGTATAGCTGCATCCCCGGAGATGTCACGTAAAGAGGTGCGGCATGCACTTAATTACATGTACCTACTGGCGTCAAGACCGTACCTATTCAATCTTTGAACTGATAACATAATTGATATTGACCATCCTTAGTAAGTCCAAGGTTCAAAATATTCAGTCGGATTTGTATTATTGCTGAGAATTCTCTCTAATGTCAGTGGCTTTAAGATTAGTCCCTTGAATGGCGCCTCGAAATGCCGCAACCCCACAAAGGATGCCAATCGTGAATTGCCAACCGTAATCATTGGGAGCATCGTAAATTATACAACTTTATAAATAGAGACTGAAATGTACTGCAACGTTATAGGCGAGAAACGAAAGGAGATCGATAAAGATTTAACATAATAAGGAATACGTACAGTACATTACCAATATAATATGTGTAGGTAAAGTAGTTGAGAATATTTCAGTCCATGGTTGTGATTATACCTCTCACTCTCGACATTCGAATCGATGACTCACCATCCATTTAAATCAACCCCGAAATCAATGTAAAAATGTCACACAACCATACGAGTAAATTAACACACATAAAATATTTCCAAATTGAATTAAAATAACAATGTTTTAATGCGAAAGGGATGCCATAATAATTACGACGGCAATGAGCAATTGGCCAAACATGTTTATATTAAAATTTGTAATGGTTTTGTGCAATGAATTCGGTCGGCCGCTGAAATGAGACTCGACCGCGCGCCGTCCGCCGTTTTGCATATCGACTGATTATTTTGTCCGTCGATGCGATGTGGTTCACAGGTGGATTTTGTATTCATTCATATGAAAATTAACTGGCTAAATGTCACATTGATACACGTTTAGAACTAAATATGTTACTCTTATAGCTTTTAACGATCTTTCACACCTTGTTGCTTTGTTCCAAATTAAGTTGAGTAAATAATTATAGTGTAAAGCAAACACTTATGTGAGCGTAAACACATTTTATCTATACCTAATTCAATTAACACGATTTTTACACCTAGTAGATTGAGCTGAGCAACGAACTGTAGATAATTTAGTGTAAGCTATTTTCGTTAAAAAGGCTCTATAGCTCTAGTAAAATCACTACTGTTTTATATAACGAAATAGATTAGTAACTTTTTATTTTGCTTCACATGTTTTTTTTTATACGAAGTATTATCTGATTACGTAGATGAATTGTAACAATCCTGGTTTTTCTTCTACCGACTCTGAATCCCAATTTTTGTATTTTTTTTTTAATATCTATTTAATGTGTATATTTTAATTGTTCCAGGTTTAACACAGAATGCGGTTGGCCTACGATCGTCGAGTGCGTTCGGAACACCTGGCATCCCTATAATATTAGCGCATAGATTATACAAACACTCGCCATGAATTTAAGACTTACTGCCATTTTGGCGGTCGCCGCCCATCTATGTAAGTACCGGCCTTAAAAAGGTTTCATATTGCTATACTATGAAATATTTAGGAGGAAGAGTAAAAACAGAAGAGAAAACAAAAGAACAAAAGAGAATTATTTAATAATCCTGTAACTCAAAACTGAGTTCATCGACAAAGACACTTGAAAAATTATCGTGCGTTGTAGAAAATAGTTAGGTAGTTCAAAGAACGCTTCATGGAAATAGTTTACTTTAAGTAATAAAAGGCAAACTACCCATTTTCAACTAAATACATCATACATTAGCCAAAAGGTACTAGGAGTTACCCAAGCGAATTTAGTTAGAAAATATTTCCACACAAACGTTTTCGATGACAAAAATATTCCAATAAATTCATATTACTCTTATAAATATATTTGAAAAAGTTTGAATAGAACGTACAGAATGCGTAAATAGGGTATACAATACGAAAAACTCATGAATAAGGATTAGGTAGACTAAAAACTCCTGGAAACATGTGGAAACATGTGTGAAGATGTTGAAGGACAAAGAATACTCAAGGGTTTGGGGTAAAGTAATTGAAAGTACATAGATTGGAGTAGCGGGGGGCTAGAGAGGGCCGCGATCCGTATCTAAGGTGGACTATCTCAGCCCACTTGCTGGCAAATGGTCCGGAAGTAACAAGGATATAGCGACACGGTCAGAATTTGTTACTCACTTTCCAATGCCAAAGGCATTATTGAAATTTTATATTGTTACACATATAGAAGTCAGTTTAGTACTTACTGAATATGTAACGTGCCAACTTTTATACTCAACAAAATTCTGCAGTTACATAAAAGCATAGAAACGACAAATACTATTTTCATGCGAGAATGCTTTAAATACACGGTCACGGTCGCCAAACGTTTATCTGCAAAAGACAAATGAGTTTGCGGAACTCATTTAATTATTTGTGGCAGATTAGGGTTTGGGGAATAGTTTACGAGAACCTTTTTGTAGTGTCTGATTCTATATAGTGGAACACGCTTCAATAGTTTTTGTTAGAGACTTTTAGTACCAACAATTGTGCTAAAAGATTTGTTTCAGTTTCTTTCTTAACCAGTTATACCTACACTGTACATAATTATCAAGATCTTATTTTATTGCATACTCAAACAAAGATACTAAAGAAAAATGATTATTATCATCCGTCATTACAGAAAGTACAGCATTTGTTTTCATATCAACAACTTTTTCTATCCGTTTACACGTCATTAGCTTAACTATGACCGAATCTCGCCAATGACTTTGTTTATAAACACGCTGTCTTTTTTTAACCATATGAAGGTAGTATCACAGATCATTTGCCAACCAATGGTACTGAAGTAACGCCGTTACTGAGTTTTCGCCTTTATCGATACATTCTGTTCAGAGTTTTCAACATAAAAACTCTCGTAAGGGAGCTTGTCGTGCTAGAGTGTACAATGTTTGGGTGATTTATTTTCAGATATATGTTAAGCGATAAAAAAGTCACATAAATGGGAGACGGATTGTATTACCGTCTTTTGTTACTGTAGCTACTTGGAAATTCAAAAAGGAATTTTATTTCATGTCGAAAATACTAATCTTTTCTCGTTTGTTTATTACAGGTAGTGTATTAGCAGACGGACCAGTTTACGGAGGAGGGCAAGGGAATGTAGTCAGCTCCGCGCCTGCCGGCAACTTACTCACGCAAACGGTGTATGGATTCTTAGACTTCACCACTACGATTGGCAACACCGTCATGGTCTTCTCGCCCCAATCAGCACCGCCACCAGGTCGCTTGCACGTTTACATTATAAAACATTAAACTATTTGTTTATGTTTGCTAGAAAATTATTTAATTCAAAAATAAAGAATATTTACTTGAAAATTTTAACATTGTTCTTTTGCACATAGCTTCAATGAAAATTAATTACTTACATCTGTTTTATTTCTGTTCAATTTCAGAACCACCGAAAACCGAAAAGTCAGTCCAGGAAAATATCATCGAAACGAAACCACCTCCGCCATCAGTCACCAGTGTGAAACCTGAGACTATCAAACCAAGTAAAATATCTGATAAAGACAAAACCAACAAGCCCGCCGCTCCTGCAGTAGTATCCAGTGCTGTGTCAGTAGTATCTTCCCCACCGAAAAAAGATAATAAAGTACCAAATGTGCCAAAATCTGTAGCAAAGGAACAAAAACAAATTATAACAAAGGTCGAAGTTGTTGCGGGACCTTCAAAAACCGTCGAAAATAGCTCCCCCAAACAATCTTCCCAAAAACCAAACAAACAAAACTCACAATCTAACAAAAATAAGAAAAATGAAGGTGTTAAATCAGTAACGAACATAGTGAGCAGCAAAGTCGAAGTAAAACAAAGTCCATCAATTATCAACTCAAAAGTTAAAAGCGTTGTCCAAGTTAAATCCAGCAAAGTTGAAGAAGAGCCTGCAATTTTAATCACTAATAATAACATTGGCGAGCCCGAATATGATTTCTTATCCCGTCAGCCTTCTGAATTTGTTGAAGAGACTTATAAGGTCATCAACATACGTCCATCGAAAGCCCCTGGACAAAAACCCAAACATGGTCATAAAAACCGTCATCAACCCACCCCAGCCCCGGAAGACGATGAAGATCACCCTCTCGGCTTAGTCACAACACTTGGAGGCACTATCGTCAAAGATGGATTGACAACTGTTCATGAAACTAGTGTAATTGGCACTTTTATATCTGGCAAATACGCTCAAGTACTTAACAGCAATTCCAAAATACTTCCACAAGCTGGACACAGAGGAAAGATATCACCCACTCCTACTCACAGGATACTGAAGACTATAGGACCATCCATATCTAAAAATACGCACAGACACTTGGAGCCAACGCCTTCAATCAGTGACGATGATAGCAATTTCTCTAAAACAACACGTAGACAAAGTAATGGAGGAGCTTCGTTTAAAAATCGCCACAGATCCCCACAAAACAGCAATCCTGAAAGTGAAAACCACAGCAACAACCAGCCTCCTGCGCAGGGCAAGAAATTTAAGAACAGGAATAATTCACAACGCACGCAAAGGTAACCTATATTGTTGTACGCCCTTGTTTATATATAATTGAAGTATTAATTTAAGTATTTAGATTCATATTAGTGCTATGCAAATCTATTAATCATTTAAGCATGTGTTATCATTTCAGACCGAACCATCAACGTCGTACTATTGCCGACTATCCTATCTATACATTATCAATGCATGAATGCCAAACTAACAAGCTTTATAAATGAATTAAAATTCATTCCAATGTTTCAACATGATTGTGATTATCGGCAATTGTAAATGATTTTATTTTCAGTACTCGGTTCGGTCGGCCCGTGAACACGCCTCAACTGGCTACCGTCTCTGTTTTCAGTGAAACAGCAACCCCATCATTTGGATCCAATAGGAGGAAAAGCAACCGTAACTCTGGACATAAGACGACTGTGACACCCTCGAGCAACACCGACAACCAGTCTAAACGTGGATTTAAACCTCGAGTTCAGCCCACACCAGTTGAGCAAGTGACCCCGGCGGCATCTACCAGTGTGTATAAATTTAAGTTGAACCGCGCACCTGGTTCTGGACGCTGGCAATACAAAACAAGCCCAAAGCCTAAAGTGACTATTCGTAAAATTAATGCTGATGACGAACAACAAACAACGCCTAACCCTAATCCGCTTCTAGATGACACGCAAACGAATGACATATCGCTACAAGCCAGGTCTGATAACGACTTGGAACTATCAGGTTCACAGAGCGGTCCTGGTACTCTCCTGGAAAATGACACTGAAGACAACTCTATTGAGAAACCACCTCCGGTAGAAACCTTAAAAGTAGAAATTTCAACTCCCGCCGATTTTCGAGATGTATATTATGAAATTGCTACTATAAGGTCGCCTTATACATTCCAGGTAATAATTGTTTGGTTTATTGTGACTTATATTTTAAATGAAACTTGTTTAACACCATCGTTTATAATTACAGGTGGGCCGTGTCAAAAACACTCGTATTATTACTGTAACATCTACAATAGAAAAGCGTATAGAACCCACATTAGCAGTTAATTCGCAAAGTTCTCTCAACGAACCGTTGACAGAAAACATATTAGCGACAGCATCTCCATACGAAAAGGATCATTATAACTTAGATTCAAGCATAGTTACGTTACCTGCTATAACCTTGTCTTCGGACATGGAAACGCCACCGCTAGAAACTGTAACAGAAACATTTAGCACCACTCAGAACATGTTGAAAACGCACATTCTACCCGTCGTAAGAGATGTTAACATGACTTCTAGCTTAACTTTCATTCAAACCTATCATGTTACTCGATTAGTTACAGCTACTAAAACATTGCCGCCGATGGACTTCTTCCAATTCATCCCAAGTAAAACCTTAAAAGAATTTAACAGCCGTCTCGATGAAGCTGGATCCGAGTTACATTTAGAACTAGATTTTGGAGACAGCAATGAAGATGAAGATGGCGTTCCTAGACGTGTATTCCCAGCAGACCTTGATCTGGCCAGTATTGGATCAGAATTTGATCTTACTGAAGTAGATAAATATAGAATTCAAGATAATCACTTAAGACTCAAAAAAGCTCATGGTCAGAACAAAGGAAACCACGTGACTGAATCTCCAAACCCACCCACGCCTGCTCTGACCCCAGAACAAGCACAACAACTTGCTCTTTTAAGATTGTTGAATCCAGCGGCTGCCGCACAAATCCCGGATGTGGTGACCACGTCCAAACCGATCCTGAAGTACGAGACGATATACGAATCTCACGTCATCCCAGTATTTGACGGCAAAACCACTGTCCAGAGCACTATCTCTAGACCAGTAGCTACCATAACTAAAACGGAATACGAAATAGGAACAAGCAGTCTTCCAGCTCTACCTTTACACACTATCAACCCACTTTTCCCACAACAGTTTTCTATTACATCGACTCCTGTCGTTGTAAACACGGAAGTAACAGCTACTAATAGTCAAATTTTGAAATTAACATTCGGTGCGAAGACGCTGTACACCACGCTGTTTACAACGCAGGTGGTGCCAACGGTGATGACGTCATACGTGACATCGTCAGTGGCGGTGCAGCCGAGCGCCGCTCCGCCCGGTTTCCCCGGATATTACCCGTCGCCATTCGCTCCCTTCCCCTACGTAGGATAAGAATCCCAGTAAACAGTGTCGAATCAATAAGTGCGGACTATAAGTTAAATATTGTGTTCACCAGTGTATGTGATGATAACACGTAACTTTTGCACGAGAGACGGAACTTTAAACTGTGAATGCGTTGTTGTAGTGCACGTGATAAACTGTATTGCGAGTAGGTGAACAGTAAACAGTGCAAAAGCAGCAGAACGTTGGGATTTATAGCCTTTGTGGAAACATGAAAACTCTAAAGTTCTATTTCTTATAAAGTTTAGTGAGCTCGGCGCTATGCGATGTGTTAGCTAGTAAAAGTACGTGGAGGTAATGTTTACCGACGTGTAATATAGATATGTTACGCAATTCACTTTGTATTCAGTAATTGCTTTGTAAATAATTTTATTTATGAATAGTACTTCTGTACATAACTATAGAGCTATAGTTGTAGATAGCTTCCTTAAATGTATTTTATACTTTTGTACATCTATTGCTTAGTATAAGTGGGTTCTATCACCTGGTAATACATATTAAAATAAATAATAAACATAATGTGTTGAATTTATTTCCTTTTAACTACTGTGATTCAATAAAGCGTACTTAAAACAAACCTTATATATGTATACATAAGTGTCGTTATGTTGCAATACGACGCTATGTATTTCATTTTGATAAAATAGTGTCATCTATACATATACTTATAATAAATCTGTAGAGAGGTCAATTCTGTACATGAAATACATTTTCAAAATAACTATCAGGGGGTGATTAGTGATCGATCGATACTGATGCCAAAAATGCAATCAGTAAAATTTTTGTCTGTTTGTCTGTCTGTCTGTATGTTCCTTATAGAAACAAAAACTACTCGACGGATTTTAACGAAACTTGGTACAATTATTCTTCATACTCCTGGGCAGGTTATAGTGTACTTTTTATCACGCTACAGTCAATAGTAATAAGTTTGTCATTCATTGATAAGTTTCGTCATCCACGCGAACGAAGTCACTGGCACAGCTAGTCAATAATACATTTACTTATAGACTATTAGTTATTACAAAATACACTAAGTAATTCTCAGCTCTACCGCCTTAGAAAACTTATCTACACCTACTTTGCGATGAAAAACAAGAAAGAATGTAATCTATTCAACATCCAGACTAATAATTCACAGAGTTGAGAGGTATATTTCCCATGATATCTTAATTAAAGCCGTTTCGTACTAAGAAGGGGCGCCGAATGAAACAAAGAGGCCTTTAAGTTATGAAACTAAGATTAATGGAAGCTGTTTTGTAAACTTAATAAGTTAACCGAGAAACTGAAATTGTACTTTTTCATCATCTTACTCTTGTATTTTTTAATTTGCTCGAGGGAGCGGCGCTGCACGCAGCACAAACGATAAAATGCCCGTATTTTACAGGGTGGTTAAAAAATCTCATTGTTAACCTTCTTTCGACTTTCTTTTTAAACACAGCTGTAAAATGTTTACTTGCATGTACAAAATTATATCTAAATTCCCTTGAATGAAGCACAGGTATTTTTGTGTACACAGTTTAGGTAGAAACAGTGTGGAATCATATTTTCATCCCTTTATGTTTTCCAGAAACAAAATATTTACCTACTACCGACTTTAATAAAGAAAAAATATACCTTCACATTTATGTTATTCAGTTATCACTCTTTAGACTAGTATTTTTGCCACTCTTTACAGTTATAGGTGTATTGTGTACGCTGGAAACCTGAAAACGCAGAAACAGTAAGTAATGAGCATATTATAAGGAAAAGAAATTAAGAAGCCAACATAAAAGCAAGTTTTATAAAATTCTCTATAACATTATATTTACGACTAACTTTAAAAGCTATGGCAAAGGATTCCGGGAAACCCATAAAATTGCTGCAAAGTATTCAAATAGTTTGAAAATAAACTTATAAACTTGAAAAAAAAAAACAAAATATGTAGAGCATGCTTTAAAAATCTTCGACCGTGAGCATAACTATACTTAGCAGACCATAAATTACTCGACACTGATAATGTATTTTATTATACATTAAACCTTTATACAATGTTTTATCAACCAGATTATCAAATACAGAGGAAGTCGATTCATTTAGACCGTTAGTAATAAGTTACGAAGCCCTTAAAACCTATGCATTTAAGTGCTTAAAACTATGTCACACACTCTCAAAAAGACCTGAAATCAAGGATTTGGCAGTATTTTCTCAACATGCTTTAGTGAAACACTTCGCTGAACTCATCTATACTAAAGCCAATATGGAAAGAGAATGAAACGATATTACTAATTAAGCTATTATTAACTTTGACAACATGTGTTTAAGTTCATTGTAGAATGACAAATATTACCGAAAAGGGCTTAAAAGTAATTTAAATGTGATGGAAACTGAACTATTAGTCATTGAATTAAGGTTCATAATCCCAAAGCACGTTCATTATTTCTTTAAAGTGGCTGATGTATAGGGTAAACATAGAACTATAATAAAATATTAGATAGTCATTATAACCTGACCAAACATCAATTGTTGGCAGACTATTCATAATAATATTGAACAGTCCGAACTACATTTAGATAGATCTAATGATGAAGGGTTTGCCGATGACGGCTCATTGTCTGCTCGTCATCTTATCAGGCCTCAAGTACCCGTACCTACCTTTATCAGAAATCTGTCTCTACCTGAAGGATATCCTTAGTACAATATTAAGTTTTTTTGATAGAAAATTCTAATCTGTTATCATCAAACTGGAATGTAATATAAGATTGTATAACAAAATTCTGTTGACTATGTAGGTACATGTTTCATCAGAAATTTATACCTAGTTCCCTAGCCCAGTGCCTGCTCTATATTCCAAAAACATTTGTTGTTGTGTTCCGTACAAAAACTTCAGTACCAAACAAAGGCCACCTCAAAGTAAATATTGTCCAGTGGTGTATTTCTCTATCCTTTTAGACGCTGGTGACCATGTCTACATTGCTGTTGGCGGGAAATATAAAGCTTGCACCTCTCGCCTTCTGTGTCAGACAAACACTAGCCGACTTCACAATACGGAGCACAAATACTGTATATGTGAAACTAAGCAAGCTTCAACTAGATTATTGAAAATGTTCAAAAGAAAATGTTTTGAGAAAACCATTTAATTGAGATGATTCTGTGCGGCGTTGTGGTAACAAGGCTTTAGGAATTCAATATGATCTCATTAAGGCTAATTTATCTACGTCAGTTTTTTTTCAAGATTTTAAAGAATTGTAATAATGACGTTGCATAAGATTGAAATATACAACATTTTAGGTTGGTTTGTCAAGCTATCCGCACAAAGCTAAATAGAGAAAAGAAGAAAGCATGAAAAAAAATCTGGCTATGAACATTAAAAATTTCTTTCTAAAAATCTTCTGTGGTTTCCTGTCAGAATTTTCAGAAAAAGTATCACGTGTCTATTCTGATGAAAATCTGTGCGAGTGCATTCGGTTTCAGTGCTCGCTGATTGAACGAGGTTAGATGAAATCGGCTTATCGTCCGCCAACGGCGCGGCGCGGCGCGGTGGGAGGGCCCGACGAATAATTTCATTTGAACATGTCCGGCCGCAGCCCCGTCTAGCCGTACTGTCATGCAAATTGACAATGTGCCTCCATGTGAAGACTTTTATTCTGCATAATGATATAGAAAAATGGGAAAAGTTGGTTATCGTTAGAAAATGCATAAAACATTGCCAAGAATAAATTCGCTTAGGTATTTATTTACAAGCTGCAGTATAATTTCAATAATCTTTACACTTAAATGCTATTGCATAAGCAGTGGAATTTCTTGAACCAAATTCTAGGAAAGAGACCTGAACAAGTGCATAAAGAGGAAGCAGAGAGAATTGTACGAAATAAATTAAGGTGAATCAAGGAACCGGACATAAGTCTTATTTCCAGCCAAAAGCTTTAAGCACTTAACGTCAGTAGCACTAAAATATCTTCTAAAGTTTGTATTATGTGTTGAGAGAAACCTTCACGACTGAATTTTCATCATCAGAATAGTGGCAACAAGAAAATATCATGAAATTAAAAATAAACTATAATAAAATACAAAGACCGTGCGAAGTTACAGTATAATTGTAGTGTATAATTGTAGTTAGTAGATAATAATATCGAGAAAGTTGTAATATTGCGATAACATCTATCATATCATATCTAGTGAAATCACTACTTTGTCGGTAGAAGTAGTGAGCAATGATGATAATATTTGCTAGTACTCCGCCTGTGGCTTTTCTTGCCTAATTTGATGGATTTCTTCACTGTTATTTCTTATGCTAAAATTATTTCTGTTTCAAATGGAGTTTTACTAGTAATACAACTTCTATTATTGTGTGAGCTCTTGTTAAAAACTATCAAAAGTTGTACAAAAATGTATGAAACACTATGTCAGTCTAACTATTTATTTGTATATATGTTCAGACAGATAATGATATGAGTAATAAACATTCATCATTAATATGTGGGACGCCGAGCTGTAATTCAATATAAGAAGAATGTCTCAAAATAATTGTTTTATAGTCCTGTGTGTCATATTTTCATGTAAGTACCACTTTTTTTATTAATATGACCTTAAAAAGCATAGAAAATATTCAAAACACACTCAACATCTATTGCAATGTGAATGTAATTTCTATCACAAGGCTCAAAAGTGGCAGTAATTGGAAGATGAGATGAAAAATGGTGATTGGAATGTTGAGACAATAATTATTATGAGAAGAGGTAAAGAATTAAACTTTGACCGGACCTATCGCCAGCGCCTTTTGGTGTATGAGTGGTCTATTGTAAAATCGGTTCAAAGAACGTATGCATAACAGGTTGCAGGTACCAATGTGACATTTTCAAACGTTTTGCGCTTTACTATGTTTTCCTAATTATTGTCAGTAGTGGTTTTCCATAATAAGTATTATAACATCGTAAGGAAAGCTAAATTACTAGAAAATGAAATCTAAAATAGAATCCCGCTATGACAAAGGATTGCGCCCAGCATTGGGACAATTAATTCTTATCTGATATAAATTATATATTATCGCTGAAAATGTGCTCTACAAGTACTTTGCCTACTCATCTTGACATTCGTTTATGATGTATTTATTTAATAGCCAATCTAAGTGCCCCATCTATCAACAGCTTCAAACTCCAATTGCTCTGTAGTTACCACAAGTATCAATATTTTTTTCAAACTTGATCTGTAAAGTAACTTTTTCATCAAAACGAAAAATAGAAAGCAACACCAAAAAAAATCTTGTTATTGGAATTACAGTTGCTGTTTTAGTAAGTGCACAATCAACGACTCCGGTGGCACGATGCTTCCATTTCACCTGGCTGGGTCCCAGATGGAACAGCGAGAGCATCTACTTGAACGCCACATGCCAAACCGCCACTAAACGCAACAAGGCTATGCCCTGCTCTGAACCACTCGTTGTATCCCGTAAGTTAATATTATTATAAGATAGGTCCCGATTTTCAGTAAGACAATTTACTATCGCCTTGTCAATTAAAATTACATTCTAAATCCAGAAATTAAACTAAACATGCGTGTGGTAATCACCGATCGAGTTATATTGATAAGCTGATACTAAAAAAAGTCCCTATACATAAGGAAAAGTGAGAGATTTCTAAAAACAGAGCTTTTTTTTCCAATGACTAGTCAATTTAGACTTGACTTCTAGGAACTGTCCTACATTATCTCAGCAAATTTAAAAGAGCCGAGGAAATCTTATTTTTCTCCTTTTCGAATTTATTGTAGGGAATTCTCTTAAATTTGATGATTTGCTGCAATAATAATATATAACTATGAATAAATGAGCGGGTAAAAATAATTTCGATCCGTCGCGATGTCGTCTAGCGTATCTTATGGTAGAGAGATAAACTTGACCCCTACTTTCCTAGCCAAAAAACTGACTTATCCTAGCACAAGACAATACTGCGTGGATAAGGGAGAGAAGGCCTTTTCTTAACAATGAGTCAAGGCTGGCTTATTAAATAATGAAAAAAACTTAACTCTTACTATGTGTAAAAGTTTGCTAAAGAAAATATAATCTGTCCTCCCAAATGCTATATTCAAATAAACAAATTGTAAAAAGTCATTTTTACTTGAAATAATATCAGTTACAGGAAATAAATATATTTTTTATTTTCTTTATTTGAAACAACTAGCAGACATACAATATGTGTTATATTTTAGGGAATGACATTGATTGATATAAATGCACATACTTCTGTTTCATCTATCATTAATTTGAAACAAAATACCTAATTGCTTTATTGTTATCATTTCAGTTAACGGGACATGGCCTGATGTTGAATATATTTGGAGGAATCATGCTGGAAATGCATCCTGCGTCCTAGCTCCTAATGACGTTTGTGCTCAACACACCTACTATTTTAATGGAAAAGGTGAGAAATACCGGCTCAAAAGGATGTATAATATGTACCTACAACAACGAAATCAAATGTACTTAGGTGTCTACGTACAGATGGTCAAGTGATTCAAGATCACTATACCAACTGTTACTTCAGTGTGTGGGTTCGAACCCCCGTTGTTACAAGTACTTAAAGA
This sequence comes from Autographa pulchrina, assembly GCA_905475315.1. Lineage (NCBI taxonomy): Eukaryota > Metazoa > Arthropoda > Insecta > Lepidoptera > Noctuidae > Autographa > Autographa pulchrina. The sequence continues at coordinate 9,449,254 of FR997771.1, read as the reverse complement.
TTTCAAGTAGATATCTAAATGTGAAAACTCTTCACAACACATGCATCATGGCTGTTGTAAGAGCCTGAGCAGAGTTCGAGTGCTGCTCTGAACTATAATATAAAGAAGGATAAAGGAGGGATTCCTATATCCAAAACTGATTAGATCGCGTTACCCATAAAAAAATATATACGATCAGGGGCCCGATGCCGCTATTTTAAGCCAGTGAGTGGCGGGTTAAAAACCGTTCCAGTGTACTTGTTATTGTGCCTAATTTTCGTATTCAGATAAGAACAGTCACTTGCAATCCTACAATGACAACAGAGGCAAGCAGGTGTACATTTATCATTGAACTAAAATTATCTGAATCCGAAAATTTGGCACAATAACAAGTACACTGGAACATCTATTAACCCACCACTCATTGACTTAAAATAGCGGCATCGGGCCCCTGATCGTATATATTTTTTTATGGGCAACGCGATCTAATCAGTTTTGGATATAGGAATCCCTCCTTTATCCTTCCTTATATTATAGTTCAGAGCAGCACTCGAACTCTGCTCAGGCTCTTACAACAGCCATGTTGCATGTGTTGTGAAGAGTTTTTCAAGTCTGAAGACGTAAACTAAAGAATAAACAAGGACAAATCTGTTTTTAGACAGATGTATACTGTAAATGTAGGTATGTATAAAATTATTTACTGGATAATCAAGTCGTAATAAAAAAGTATTTTTTTTCTTTTTCAGTTGAAAATTCTACGTACTTGTGCACCAGAGCTGTCAACGAGTTCGGTGAAGCTATCACCCGCGGTTGTTTTGAACAAAGACGAGGCAGCTTTGTTACCCGGATATGTATCTGTCAATCCGTACCGGGAGGTGTACCTTGCAATAACGCTGCTCTAACTAATCTTAATGTATTTATAATAATTGTCTCTGCATTCATTTGGTCTATCAAGAGTTATTAGTTGTAGGATACTTTTGTGATCGTTATTAATTTAATTAAATAGTTTTATATAATCAATCGACAACTGCAGTCTGGAGCCCAAAATGTGTGTCTTATGTTATTGTACATCGGTTGTATGTTTTTCTAAGATTTGACGTAGAAATATGGCTAAATAAAGGGCAAAAAGAAACGTAAAGAGAAAAATAAACCTCTTTTGGTATTGAAATAAATTCTTTTGGTATCTATAAGCCTTTTTACAGGTTATTTTATATGGCTAGACTGCTTAGACACGCTACTAATTACAGTATGTGTTATGCAATTACGATGTCAATATATCTATACTACTAATATTATAAAGCTGAAGAGTTTGTATGTTGGTTTGAACGCGCTAATCTCAGGAACTACTGGTTCGAATTGAAAAAATATTTTTTTGTTGGATAGTCCATTTATCGAGGAAGGCTTTAAGCTATATAACATTACCTTGCGACCAATAGGAGCGAAGCATCAGTGAAAAATGTTACAAAAACGGGGAAAGATATTCATTTTGTAGGTAGGCTTCCGTTGCGTGCGCCGCGTAAATGGTTTTAAGTTACCCAAAAAATATGTAGTAAAGAATTATTCCTCTTTAAATGATCTGAAAAAATATCCTCGACGGAATATGTCTATTTTTTTAAAATTGACTCACTATTACCTTTTTAATGGTAATCTTTGGTCGAAATTAATGCATTATTTGCCAGAGTTTTGTCAACATCATATTAATCCTTATCCAAATAAATGTGATGTTGATTAAGATTATTTAATTGTGAACAAAATTGTCCTCGAAATCACGTAATTTAAATTAACATCTTAGAAGATAATAATTTTAATATAAGTCTGCAACAAAATTCACACGCGCGCATGATGCGCAAGACAAGACGCTGCGCTGGCCGGCGGGCGAGGGGGAAGCGGTGCTGAAAATCAGTATGTTCTTCTGCCACAAGATAACTAAAAATATCATTTACGCTTCTGCGTAAGTGATATTTTTAGTACTTTAAAATATATTCTTTTAAAAACTTCTTAATTGCGATCATAATAACAGAAATTGACGCGGACGAAGTCGCGGGCAACAGCTAGTTATAACATAATACTAGTAACATAATATGTCTGTTTGGTTAAAAATGGATGTGTATTAGAAGTCTACCTACTGCTTCGGGGATATAAGCGTGGTGATAAAATAAATGTCAGAATCATTTTGTTTTTAATTTCTTAACGGATGTTAAAATATTGTACAACAAGTAAGAAATATGTTATCATAATTGATAACAATCAATCTTAAGCCTAAGAACACTATCGCTTAATGACGATGATAGAACACTCAAACAGACTAACTAAGTACATTTAAGTCAGCTGTCAAGAGCAGATCAATAAATTAGTTAAAGAGGTTTAAAAAGTCATGAACCCGTAATATTTAGTAGGGAATAGGTATTAAAGTAAAGACTTTCCTCTGTATTTTGAATACTCGATCTGGTCTTAAAGGCGATGTATGCAATAGATATCGTACATTACAAATAATTAATGGTCGAGTAGTAGTAGTTGAAGACTATTCAGTAAAAGGTTGAGGTGAATTACCATCCTCTCAAGTTAGATGATATCGCCATCAAAAAAATGGAAAGAGTTCTGGACAGATAGTAATGTGGTCAAAGCAGTATACCGTTATATAGGACAGGAAGCGTTGCTATATTTATAGGTACATTCCTGATAACATACCTTCCCGTATCAAATGAAATCAGTACAGCGTCGGTTAGAATACAGGCAATGAATAATAAAGATATCATTAACAATGATTAACTAAAGATAAGAAAAGCATTTCATGAAAAAAACGATGCTCATTGATAAACAAAAAACAGTGACTTGAATCATTGATTACTTACCATTTATTAAACATTCTTTGTTTTAAAACAAATATATAATTTAATAAACTGAAAATGTGTCGAAATTACTTTTTTATATCCGTATGTGTCATCCTGTCATGTAAGTACCATTTCATCTTGTTTTAATTTACCTATTACAAGTATATAGTTATGTCTTTAACCAAAATTATTTTCACTTAGGTATTGGGAGTAATTCCTTGATGTTTTTTGCCACATCTATTAACTATTTGGTATTCACAGTAACAAAAATAACGCCAAATCAAAAAAGAGCAGTATACATCACGGTGCGAAAATTACGTTACATTTTGATTTTTTATCTATTTCAATGTGCTCATGAACATGGTTTGTCACTTTCAGTTGCTGGTTTTACGGCAGCACAATCAACGACCCCGGTCTCACGATGCTTCCAGTTCACATGGCTGGGGCCCAGGTGGAACAACGAGAGCATCTTCCTGAACGCCACTTGCCAAGACGCCACCAGGCTTACCAAGGGAATACCCTGCTCCGAACCACTCGTTGTATCCTGTGAGTTGTCTTTAGAAATTATGTCGACATATGTATTTAATTTAAGTTACTCCGTGATATCGAACCCCCTAGATTTGAACCTACATTTTAATCCTTTAGCTTTCTTTATTAATACTTTTTGCAAGTTTGTTTGTAAGTTCTTGCGGACCTATGCGATACCAGGGCCCATTCCCCAGAGCGAGAAGCTCCGAACTTGCGAAGAGACTAACACCATTTGTATGTATGATTAGGTATTCTACGCTTCCTCGAAAAATCTCTTACATTTCGTGATCCAGCGGTATCATATTGGGCTGGTCTCAAAAAAGTAATACATAGTACTGTTTTTATTTCAGATGATGGATCATGGCCTGATATAGAGTACATTTGGAGGAATCACCTTGAAAATGCATCATGTATACTTGCTGACAATGACGTGTGTGCTCAACACACCTACTACTTTGATGGAAAAGGTGAGAAATCTAACTTAAAAGCAACAACGGTCTAAAATTTTTCAAACCCAAACCGGAATACCTATCAAACCTTGCTTTTGTTTATTTCTATTATGGACAGTAATACAAAACCTGTGTTCTCACATTTCAGTGGACAATTCGACATATTTATGCACTAGAGCTGTCGACTCGCTGGGAAACGCCATTACTAGCGGTTGTTATGAACAAAGAAATGGTAGTTTTGTCACCAGATCCTGCTTCTGCCGCTCCGTGCCAGGAGGGGTTCCTTGCAATAACGCCGGCTTCATAACCGTCAATCTAGTTTTAATTATTGGGGTTGTAGTGGCTATAATTTTCAATACTGACATATTTAAATAAATCCCAGATTTTAATCTTCTTAATCAATTCATTACTGCCCTTATAAATTCTATAAATTAACCTCGAAAACAAAAATCTTGTATTCAGCTTTGGATGAAATCTTTTTTAAATAAATTTTCCAAAACATTAAATAGCTTTATTTGTTGTTTAATTAAAATACTATTTTTTTTGTAGCCTGGCGATTAGTGCCTGATGTAAGTAAAATCATGGTCAATATTGTACTCAACGATTCAAGGTGAATTATTTTGATTCATGTTGAGTCGATGGCAATAATTAAAATTACCGATATACGACACGAAACAAAGCAAAAATGTGAAACAATTGAAATTTGAAACCTTTTAAACTTAATTATTTATTAAAGACAGAAAGATAAATAAATTGCAATAATTACTAAATATTGGTAAAATAAAAGTATGTCAAAGTGTTTAGTGTGGATATCCGAACAAACTTACTAGGTACTTCTATTTATTTCAGTCTGACAAATGACGTGTCCTATCTGTCACCGTCAGCAACGTCAAACAAGTCAACATTTTAAAACGCGTATTGCAGTGGTTTTCTATGCCACTGCCGCATATTTTTAAGTTAAAGTTAACTAAAACACTACGTTAAAATGTACTCCGTGTTAACTAGAGGAAATGCGATACTAACGTACACATTAAGCGTATTAGCATGTTTAACCTTTTTATGTTTTTTGTCTACCCTAACTGTAGATTACAGAACTGCTGCTCAAATGAACACAGTTAAGGTAGTCGTGTAAGTATACTTTACTATCGTTAACTTTAGTTTATGCTGTATTCGTTATAAACCGTTTAAATGTTTACAGTAAAAATGTACCAGATTATGGGGCATCAAGGGAAAGGAATGATCTTGGGTTCCTAACTTTCGATCTCAAGACAGATCTCTCGCATCTCTTCAACTGGAACGTAAAGCAGCTGTTCCTCTACCTCACTGCTGAATACATATCACCTAACAATGAACTCAACCAGGTTGTGCTATGGGACAAAATTATCCTTAGAGGAGAGAATGCTCTCTTAGACTTCAAGAACATGAACACTAAATACTACTTCTGGGATGATGGAAATGGTTTGAAGTAAGTACTCACACGTTAAAAATATTATGTACGCAAACATTTTTAAAAAATTACTAAAAATAGTTAAAAGCTACATAGAGGCCACATAGCACTATATTCATGTGTTGAGTTTTCATACAATTCAATTTTGCATGTATCAGTAATCTTCAGCATGATTAATTTATTATTCCCAACCATATATTAATGACAAACCTTGCACATTACAGAGGTCACAGCAACGTCACCCTAACCCTCTCTTGGAACATCATCCCCAACGCGGGTCTGCTGCCCAACATCCAGGCTATCGGCCAGCACTCCTTCAAGTTCCCCACAGACTACACCCAGACAAGAGTATGATCCATAAGTCACATTTGAATGTCACCTCATATAGGTGGGTTGCTGATAGTTGTGTTACATTAAGGTTTTCAAATATACTGCTTTGTCACAGTCATTTGTTTTATTTATTACTACAATCACTTTTGTACTTACATTTGAAGCTAATGTTTAATTAGGTTCAAACATTCTCAACCATGCATTGTAAATAAGTATGCATTTATAACCTTGTAGCAAGTGTTTTGTTATTTGTTTCTGTTTGTATTAGTACTGTAAGCTGGTGACTTAATGTTATCTTGCATTATCATGGATAAACTGTGTGTGAAGTAGAAATCAGACCTAATAATGTGTACCCTAATAGCTGTAATGTATGAAAATCTTCTTATGTTACATTCAAATAAGATAATTAAATACTGATCTGGTATACTTAATTTATAATATTCTATTTAACTAGTTTTCAGCAAATAAAACTGATGTTCACATTTTTGTGTTTTATTTCTTGACCTGAAGGATAGAACAAACAAATAGGAGGGAGGGAAAGTAAATAGGTATTAATGACGTCCACAATTAAAAATTATTTAGCTTTTTATCATATAATTATCAATTACATTTTTAATTAAACATACATTTATCATTTTTGCTCTACAGTGTTGTTCTACAGCAGAAAAACTAGTGACCCCTACTGTCATTCAATAGAGGTATATCTAGATTTCCAAAAAGTTTTCACCAATTTAATCGGTATTACCAGATTAAAAATAATTACTAGTCTCAAGTGGACACATTTATCTCATATAATTTACTCATAAAGAATTGATTCTAACTAAATATTTAGCACATAGGTAAGAATAAGAAACCATCTAGTATATATAACGTAATATCCTGAAGGTATAATTTCTAATATTGAGGTATAATATAAATGCATAACAACTAAGCAGAAACAAGTCTAACTTTTATTATTCACCTACATGTTTTTATTTAAACTCCTTACAAGCATGTACATTTTAATAAACATACAATTATATGTATATGAATTATTTTATATTCTGGAGCCATATTATAAGAACCCTTAAAATATAATTTAAAATCTAAATAACTAACTGTAAAAATAGTTTTCCAACAAAGATCTCTTTATTTCCTTTTCAAAATTGCTTTACTGTAAATTTTATCATAGTTCTACTATAATAATAATGTAATCGTGATCTATAATATCCTCAATTTATTGCAATGTCCAATTGTTTAGGATTAAATATTTAATTTTATGCTATTTGTGCAAATGTGTGCCAGTCTGGCCATAAAACACGAGTTTAAAAATAAAAGGTACAGTAAGCACTCTTAAATTTATCTTAACAAGGTTACTTAACACTATATAAGAAAAAAGATATTAACGCAACATTTATTTTAAATCTTCATTGGTGATTGGTTAAAACTGATTTTCATAACGATGTAAACAATACAACCCGATCTAAGAAAAGTAAAGGGTCAAAGTTAATTTTATATAACAAGTAGGTAGGTACATATTCTATTTAAAATCTCATAAATTAAAATGACTGTAGTGCAGTGCCACGTCACAATGAGCATATCGAAAGTATTTTGTTCCTTATCCTTCATGACAATATTATATAGGTAGGTTATGAGATGTAAGACAAGCGCGGCTACCACTAGTATTGTACACTAAACAATTTTAATTAAGTGGATTGCAACAATATTTATGTAGTCTATGTATATTCCTTATACGTTCATAGTGTATTGCTTGGGTATGCCTCTGGCATTATTAAGAATTTACGAATTTTCCTACAAAGAATCGCCTACAACTTTTCAACTACCAATATGCTAACATTCAAAGCTGATCCCGCTAAATTACATGAAAAAATATTGCGTATTTAAGTAAATACTTAACTGATGTACATCACTATCGCAACGCGCGTCAATCTGCACGCACAGGGCCTCTATTCAGCTATTTAAGAGTTTCTAGAATTGACCGAATGACCTGCTTTATTTTGTAATTTTTACGATAATTGGCATTCTGCTAACTGTCATTACGATCATTCTCTTCGAGAGTTCAATGAGATATACTGACCGACCACTGACATGCATTTAAAATAACTGAATCGAGGCCCAGTTATGCCAGACGACAATATTTTTATGTATCTTCTATTTTAACTACACTTCAACAACATGAAATAAATATAAACCTTATGTAGTGTAAATACAGTACCTGACCTGCACTTTATGAATTGACTAGTAAATCATGTGATTTGGTAGGTAATGATAACAATCGCTGCAACCATTAACATTACATCCTACTGCAAGCATGCAATAGGTCGTGACAGTACTGCAGCGATTAAATTAATGTTACAATTTCTTTAATTCTAATGTATGCATTTCGAGAAATCTAAGATCATGTTAAACAAAGTACATTCCCTAGGATTTAAAACGTAATTATGGTAGGTACACGTCGAGTATTATAATTAAATCATAGATTTAATATTAATGACATAAATATAAAAATCTAAATGAACTTACGTCCAACCACACATGCCATGATGCTGCAAGCATTATTAAATAGGTATTATATAAGAAATAGATACATGAATAGTCATCAAGAACAAATGGGAAGTAAAATGATAATCATACAATACATGACATTATAAGTAATTAAGTGTTTAGATGGTACCTAAGCACAATGAATCAAAATGTCTAGCTTAACAGCGCAATACTAAAGATCACAGTTTTTGCCATACAGTGATTTGGTTTCACAAAATAGCATTTTAATAGAGATGTTGCGTGAACACGATACATTTCATCATTTATAGATAGTTAACATGAGCTCTAACTGGAAACGCCATTTAAATATATTCCTATTCATAATAATTTAACATCAAATACAACCAAATAAGAAACCAAATGTTTTATAGCTACATTGTAGTTGTTCGCTGTATTAAATTTGTAACACTCACATTCTTTTAAATGAATGCGAATCTGAAAGATACGTAATGTCAAAAGACCTAAGATCCAAAACCTGTGAGTAACAATAAAATACAAGTTGTATACTGGAACGGTGACTGTTGTCAGCAAAACATTAACACCCTGCCTGCACATCTGACATAGTTCCAACATCACATTTGCAAATAGACGCACCACACAAAATGGACAGTAAGTACTAGTCATAAGTGGATGATATCCTGCTAGTCATATCACAGCAAGTGCCTCACAGGCCTTACAATGTCATTCAGCCAATGAACGCAACTACGTAAGATTACTGTTATCATTAGGGGCAAGACGCCCATTGGGAGTATTAGGTAATATCGAAGTCTCCATTAAGTTCCACAATACAAACGTAAGTTTCACAGAGTTTTTGAAAATTCGATATCTTATTGTTTTCCTATTGGTTCGGCATCTAAAGTTTAGATAGATATTGGACACAAGTTACGTAGTATTTTTGTATACACTATTGAGTACAGGAGTCCGTGGGGCCCGAGTCTGCTATTTACACTCCGTGTTACTATGATCATAGTGGGATGATAGTGTCAACCCAATATGTGCCTAATTTTCGTATTCAGTTAAGCCAACAACAATCAGTCATGAGTGGCATGAGTGGGACGCGGTGTTGTCAATTTAAATTAAAAATAAAAGTATCAAACATTTTGTAATTATTAATAGGCAACACCGATTGGCACTAATTATTAATAATCGTTTCTTATGTTGCAAAAAATTGTATTAATTGTTTTTTGAATACTAATTAATTGTAAAAGCCCATACAATATGTAATTTCTATTAAAAACTTGTAAATAAGGATAATTATGTTTTAAAAAAGGAAAGTTTTCGTTGAAATTGACACATTGTCTATGAAAAATAAAAATGTTTAGCCATAGATATGATGCAACTGCTGTCAAAAAATAGCGGAATACGAAATTGTACCGGCCATCGGTCATATTCACTCAACTCGCGGCTCAATCGTTCCAATGGCCAATTGTGACGTTTTGACAGTTAGTAGAATGCCAATTATCGTAAAATGGTCCCACTAACCCCACCCACTCAGACGATTCAAGCAAATGTAAATAGCAGACTCGGGCCCCTGTAAGGTTCTCAAATGTGCGGACAGGAAGTGTGTTGACTACCTATGAGAGCAACGCGGCGAGACGGCGCTCAGGGCGGTCGCGTCGCGCGTTCAGAGGTGGCAAGGCTCCACCGCGGGCCGTCACGCGCTTGGCAGCGGCGGCCCGTCTGTCTGCACGTCCTTGTCCTCGGTGGGCGGGACGCCCGGGCGGTCCGACCCATATCTACTTGACAGATCTAACATTTCTCTCAAACCCTGTAATTTAAACAAAATACGTTAAATTTGACCTATCATGTTTTAAATGACATTCAATGAAATTATCAAAGCCTTTTTTAAATGACGGCTTACCTTATTTTCTGTAATGAGCCTTTGGTAGAGTTCCTCTTCTTTTCTAGCTTCACCATTTTCGTCTAGAGTCACAGCTTTGTACATAATGCTTGTCATCTCATTAATCCTTTCAGTTTGTTGCCGGATCAGCTAAAACAAGGTTAATTAACTCATTATTGATCAGGCTATTTAAAACTAATCATCATCTATAAATCTGCTAACTTAATTAATTTCAATTTTATTGAAAGGTAATAAATCATATAAATTCCACTCACCTCTTGTTGCTTTTCATTGATAGCATTTGTGAAGTCTATCCGTGACTCCCATATTCTCTTTTCAGTGTGCTGTCGGTACTTGGACATGATAAGTTCCAGTGCTCGTCTGTGGTCTTCCAATGCTGCTCGAAGTTCGCCATTCTCGCGTTGTACATCTCGCATCAGCCGTGATTCCCGCTCAATGCTGGCTATGAGAGCTCCCCTCGGTCGCTCTCTAGATGCCTCATTCAATGTATCAACTTCTTCTTTATACTGAAATATCAGTAATAACATTACATTCCCAGTCTATGATAGGTGTAATCCAGTATAATAACTTAATCTTTAACTAAACTAGAAAACTAAAATGGCTTTTAATGTAAAAAGTAGATACCTGGCATGTGCCATAAGTTACAAGTCCATTTGGAGGTGTAAATAACTGTATGTTAAGAACCTTTGCAGTGGTTTCCATATTGGCTCTCATTTTAGAGAAATTGTAAGTTATATTCAAAACATTTTGAACATTGCTTGCTCTTAGATAATTTTGGTTTAATGACAAACGTACACCTACTTGCCACTGTTGTCATTGTAGGATTGCAAGGGACTGTTCTTATCTGAATACGAAAATTAGGCACAAAAACAAGTACACTGGAACGTTTATTAACCCCCCACTCACTGACTTAAAATAGCGGACTCGGGCCCCTGACCTCAATTAAATTTCATCATTAATTTGTATTTCAAAATGGAAGAAAATGTGTGTAATTTGTACTTTATATTTCCTTCAAATCAATATGATAATAAATATACAATTTAGGATCTGTGCATGAGAATGTTTTTGAATAAAAATCTATAACGATGGGTATTATTATAAACATTGAATGAGATTCTATTTATAATAACCTTTTAATAAATAACAGACTTAGTAAAATTATTAATGATAAATTTCAAAGTCAAAATACTCAAAATTGCCAGCTCACCATAACCCCATGGCAGATTTTATATGACATAAATGTAAGATTTAATTAAAAAAATTGTTGTTTGTATCTCTTAAATAACATTAAGAAAATAACTATCACTTTTTTATTCATCTTACACTACATTAGACAAACATAAACATTAAATGCCTACATTCAACCATAACTTGTATAAGTTCAGCAGTCCTAATAAATTACTGGGTCTGGAATGGTTTACTGCTAGAATCATTTCTTAATCTAGTATCCCACTTCATGTTTTTATTTTGAATTAAAGGTATATTTAAAGAGGTCTGAATTAGCTCATAAGCCAATGTGAAAGCCAACTGTTTACACAACATGTGAAGGAAACAAACTACAAGGTCATAGAACTAAAACTAAAATTCACGTAGATTTTACCTGTTTACCAAATGATTTACCCAGAAATAAATTGTAAAGTATCTCATAGCTAAGCTAAAGGATTATACATTTATACAGACAATGCACAGTAGTGAGCGTCGTGCTATGTTCCAGTGTACCATTTTAACCGCCTACCTGTTTCATTGTATGTATTTGTCTGTAAGCCGTCTGAGTTTCGGTCAGCAAAGCATCAGCTTCAGTTTCGCGCTCTTTGAGGCGGCCTGCGAGTCGTTTAGCATCCAAAATTATCTGCTGTATGGTCAGTGACATCTGAAAAAGCCAGCAATGTAGAAACTCACAACACAGTCCACTTAAAAAATCGATTTTAAAACAGAACTACACTGACCCTGCTATACACACAAAATTGTTGCACAAATAACGTTTCATCTAAGCAAGTTTAAGCAATGAATTTAAAGAAAAGACCAATTTTCTTGTAATACTAAAAGACGCATATCAGCTGTTTCGTGATTAGAGTACAGCAGCCATTAGCTTTCATTTCACTTGAAGCGAAATGTTAAATTTCCAAATAGAAAATACGGGATTAGAAGAAGATAGCACTACTTGTCTCATAGCTTTCTTCGCTTACAGAAAAGAGACAGAACATTTAGAGTTTTAGACGACAAATATTTTACGCCGTAACACTATCGTGTGACATGACCTTGATCACAGAGAATCGAATACTTACCGTTTTTATTTATTGCACAGACAACACTAAATAAAATAGATAATATAATAAGAAACCATACAGAAATAGTGAATTGGGGTTTTATAATTCAACTAACAAAACGACAATGTTGAATGTGCTTGATGTTTCATTTTTTTTTTTTTTATTGCGGACAACAGCACATACTTTGCTCTGAACCCAAAGTAAGTAGCTAAAGCACTTGTGTTATGGAATTCGGAAACAACACCCAGACCCGAGGCAATGTAGAAAAGTTGGTTTCCACATTGACCCGTCCGGGGATCGAACCCTCAGAGCTCAGACCTCAGAGCTAGCGACACCTTGAAAACCGGTGCGTACACCAGTCGATCACGGAGAACGTCATTTTGTGGTAAGATGGTTTTTATTAGATATCATATCAGCAAAAATAAATTTTGTGTCAAAAAGGCATGTTGTACAATCCAAGCATAAAATTACGGACTGTGCTCTCCTAAACTAGGCCAAGTGCCTAAATTTTAGGCAATTCGTTTCTTTGAAAAAAAAACGAAAACCCTGTAATTTCTCTTCGACTGTATTTGTTTTTTTTTTATCTTGTAGTAGGAGCCAATGTCCCTCCATACGTTATACAGCTAATTTGGCTCTCGTGCAAGATCTTATAATCATTAATGAAATAACAGAATTTACAATATAGTTACAGTAGGTAGGTACTTATTTAGAGACCACAGTAATATGATTTAAATTCTGCTAAATCCTTTCAAAAAGTTATTATTTCTTTGTTTCGAAGAGTTTTTATCATTAGTCTAAAAACTTAGTAGCTAGATCTAAAAATTAAGTTAAGACGGAGAGCAAAACACTTATTTACTTTTCTCTATGATTCAAAAATATACCTTTGTATCATAATGTGTTTTAGCTTAAACCGTTTGTGGCTAAGATTAAATTCCTATTTCCTGTGAATATTTAGGACACAGTCAAGATTCGCAAAGAACTTACTGGGTGATTTTATAAATACAACTTTATTTAAATAAAACATTTATTAATGTTATAATTCTAATAAACATACGTATAAGGGAGTACAAGATAACTTATGTGCACAAAATAATACAAACTCAAATTACATATAACATATTCAATTATTCATACATAAAACCATTTGACTACGATGGTTGAATATTTTATACATTACTTATTAATAACACATGAACAAATAATGCACGTACAATAATAGTAGCAGTTAGGTAGGTACCTAATTTATTTAATCTTATTCAAGACGTTCCGTGGGCCTCTTCGATGGTTAGATTAGGTACATTGGGGACCGAATTTAATGGTAGTTCTGAGAAAGAGGCATTTCTGCAGTAACAAGTAGAAGAGAAGCAGAAAAATTAAAAATAAATAAAAAAACGTAAAATTTTATTTAAGGGCCACGACCGACCAGCGGCCTAGATGAGCTTATTTACCCAGCCTACAGATTATGCTTCAAAAGGAATTCTCTGATAAGCTTGTTAACTTTCTCAGGGTTTTCTTGTTGGAGAAAATGGGCAGCGTCCTCGACTGTCGCGGTCTCTATGCAGGAGTATTCCTTTTTCATGGTGGTTTGTAGGCCCGGGGTAAGGAATTTGTCGTTTGCAGCCAAAGCCACCAGCATGGGCACATTTTCTTTGTGTTCCTTAATTTCGGGGAAGTCGAATCTGAAGTTTGCTCGGTAGTAGTTCATTGGTGGAGTGAGGGCAACTGGAATAGAAAACGTAAGGTGAGCAGGTTTTTTGATTCACCATGTCTTACTAAACTACAGACTAATGTTCCATTAGTAGCTTATCAAGAATACACATTACTAACTGTCTGGTTTTATTAAATATTGACTAAAAGTGATCAACACTGAGTGTATGTTTGTCCAAAACGCGAGCATTTTGTTGTTAGATATTCCATAAAATTAAATCCCACCAAAAACATTCAATGTAAAAAAAAGCCAAGTCTCTCTATGCAATTCTTCCATCGTAAAAAGTTTTGAGATCGCATAGGAGCCAAGTCCTGTTCACCTTAATTTGTAATAATAAATCAATATTTTGTGACTATATCAATAGTTTTGTTTACATTACAATAACAGTGACTTGGCCATGAGCACAAGTTAAAGGTCGTTTGCTCCTTGTAATTACGTGCAAATACCGTTGAATTTATATATTATATATATTATGGACATGATTTTGTAACTGATTGGAATTTGAGATCACTATGGACTAAACATGCGCCATAGTGCATGTGCAGTTCACTGATCTTGGATGATACCGACTGTCGGTTAAGGTGTCCTGATATCATTTATTATTTACTTGCAACTCCTCCAAATATGCCGTTTTATATTTGTATCTTATTGTGCTCATGGCCAAGTCACTATTATTGTAATGTAAACAAAACTATTGATATAGTCACAAAATATTGATTTATTATTACAAATTAAGGTGAACAGGACTTGGCTCCTATGCGATCTCAAAACTTTTTACGATGGAAGAATTGCATAGAGAGACTTGGCTTTTTTTTACATTGAATGTTTTTGGTGGGATCTCATTTATTTTTTGTAGGTCTCTTTCTTTTCTTTTTATAAATAAACAAAATTGCTATAAAAAATATTTGCTTTTTGTACATAAACAAAGAACAAAGTTAACAATGCAGTCAAAATTCATATACCATGTTCTTGTAAAACCGCAAATATAAATTTGTTTCATATTATTTACTAAGGTATATAATTTATTACCGTTTTTATAATTTTCCCTTTACATGTAGCTAAAAACCTATATTGGTGCCAAATTTGAAGGTTCTAAGTTTGCTAGAAGTACCTTAGATTTTTGATGATCGGTCAGTGAGTGACAAAATGGTGTAACTTTGATCGCTCATAACTCGTAAACTATTGGTTCAAATGTCATGTAATTTTGAGGCTGAGCTTGTTTTATTACTTACTCTAAGTCATCGAAAACCTAAACCCCTAGCTTTGTCCGTATCGATGATACAGGGGGGGTGAAATAGCCGCGAAACGCTTCGAGAAAAGAATGGTACGGCCGTGCCCGTTTTGCTCGAGACTTGGCTGGGGCACTGCCGTGCCCCCAGATACACCCGGTGCGGGGATCATACGTGCTACACGTCGCGCACGCCGCGCACGGTCAAACACATTTCTGCTAAATCTTTGTAAATAACCACCTATTCTATCATCCAAAAATATAATTACAAGATTATATATCCACCAAACACCGGTACCTACCTATACACTTAGTTAAAATTAAATCTTAAACTAAATGTAGAAATATAAATATAATTTTGTTATAATTACGAGATAAATAAACATCAACAGTTTCAAAAGCTATTTATTAAATAATTGCAAACGTTCTCAAAATTAGCGTCTTTATTGAAATTCACAGGCCAATAACCTTCTCAAATTTAATTTGCTTCCAGGACTAAAAGCAGCAAAAAGTTAGACACGCTTAGATTCAAGCACGCTCAAAACGATTATTTTAAATTAGAGTTTCGAACAAAAATTTCGTACATTTTTTTTTTCGGAACGCATGTCATGGACTATAAATTGAGAGATGAGTTAACAGTTAACTAAAGCCAATTTTCTCCCGTATCATATAAAAATTGTCTACCTCCACCTATGTGTTGGCCTTTATGTATTTTAGGTCTTTGATATCAATATAAGATGATTTAAATAGCATCTGTTTTAAAATACCCACCCTAGTTAATCCCATGTAGTTTAATAAAAATCTAGAAAAAAAAAAAAGAAACTTACATGGTTTACGAAACCAGTATTTGTAGCATTCGATATCCTCTTTGTCCGTTGTCTTTTTGTCCGGGAACAGCATGAAATGGTCATATACCGCCAGATCGTTCATAATGAAAGCCAGCTCCGGAATCTTAGGCATGCGGTACAGGAACACATACCTGGAAAACACATTTCTTTAATGTCTTAACAAATTCGCCGACACATGGAGGTTCAATAGTTTTACTGTTTGAACAACGGAAAATTTCAAATGTCTAAAGGCCAGCAAAGGTGTTTTTTTTTTAATTTATTAATGAAGAACTTTGTCCTTAGCGACAACATCGTTCTATAAAAACAACACAAATATATATACAAAACAAAGAAAAAACTTAAACGTAACATAAAAACAAAACTACTACAGCAATAACAACTACAATAATTTATACACAACATTTTAACCCTTGGGAGAGAAAGAAGAGGCTAAAATGCTATTTACAAAGCCCACATTAGCACTATTACTTACATATAACCGCCTAAATGCATCGTTCCGGACACATTCCGTCAAGATATGGAGCACATCCTCCACTGTGCCACAGTCAGAACAATTGGGTGACGAGACTTTCTTCATCAAAAAAGCGAATTTTTTAGACGGAATGTGTCCAGAACGAAGCCTGAGTGCAACAGTCAAAGAGTTCCTGTGGACGGAACCACAGTCAATCCACGGAACAGGTGAAATCTCCGAAATAATGGACCGATACTGATATCTGGAAAATGATATTTCATCACAACCAGGAGCAGTATCCTTTTTCTTAAGAGAGTTTTCAAACTCTTGCATAGAAATTTCAGCCTCCAACTGACCGTTGCTAGATAAAAACAAGGGGAGAGGAGGACGAACAGAATCAGGAGTAAGAGATTAAAGAAGGTCTGCAGCCATATCCTTATCAGCAGTTAAATTGATATTTCGTTGCCCCTTTAACCACCGCATCTTCCGCCACATTGCAGATGAAGAAGTAGTCTCATCAATAGTCAGACAGAACTCCTGCCAGGACTTACACTTTGCTGCACGAATAAGTTTTTGAGCAAAACGAATTTTTCCTTGAGTACGCTTAGATTAGAAGCAGAACAGCCTTTGATAACTCTGCAGACCAAAATAAGGTTTAGGAGAAAAAATTTCACAAATATTTTTTGGGGTTCTTATGTATGGGAATGTGCTTTTCCGCAGCTTTTTGCATGGAATCCTGAAAGACATTATACATACTCTGTGGGTTGTCAGGAATTACACACTCAGATAAATAACTACCGATAAAAGCTGTATAAGAAGGCCAGTCACTCTTTTTAAAATTCCTTTTCTTAGAAAATTCGTTATCTAAAAGAATTTTACACGATAACTTAAGTATTATATGGTCACTGCCTAAGGATTCATTCGTTGTAGCCCACGAAAATAACAAGGCTAAATCAGAAGATGCAAAAGAAATATCTGGAGACGACTGTTGTAAAAGTCCACCAACCATCTTAACTCTAGTAGGACGCCCGTCATTAAGTTGAATAAAATTATGATCTAACATGGAATCATATATATGACTCCCCCTTATATCAGTCTTGCACGACCAGCTGGAGTGATGGCCATTAAAGTCTCCCAAGATAAGAGACTTTGATAGAGTTAAAGAAATAATAAAATCCCAATCATTCTGTGTGGTATGAGTACTAGAAGGACAATATATAGAAAAAATGTTCTCAACATACCGACAATTTAAAACCCTTATATATGCAAAAGTTCTATACCAGAATTGCAACTTTGAGTAGAACATAAAATAGACTTAACAGAGTTATGAGCTAGTATGGCGACACCACCGTATCCATCGGCTCTGTCCATGCGGTAGGTTTGATAGCCACTTATTCTAAAAATAGATTCGCTCTGAAGCCAAGCAGAAAAGGTTATTTATAAAACCTTTTCTCTTAAAATTTCTTTGTCTATGGAAAGTTAAGAATATTTCTTCGAGCAAAATATGCTTTCCAACAATACTTGATTTTACATATTTATGTACGTATTAAGAAAAGTATCGATAAGTATCGAAGGTACTGAAGTAAACACAGTCGAATTACAAATGGGTTGCAACTTCGGTTTAAAGAAATTTATTTGTTATAAAAACTTTACAGTTCATTTATAATAAGAAATAGGTAATTACATTTCATAATACAATTTCATTGCAAGCTTGCAGCAACAATTCGATAGTGTACCTATTGTTTTTAGAGAAATTGTTCTTAGTTTGTATGTGATAAAAACTTTTCGCTTTCTTATCATGTAGAAAATTTCTAACGTAGAGTGATTGCGAGTATTGCGACCTATATAGATAGAATAACGGCATCGTTCCATATAAATTAGAAATTGACCCAGTAACGGGTTCTGTAGACATAGATATCTTGTGGCAAAATCCAAACCCGTTTAACCACAATATGCACTGTTGAACAGCTTGCAGCTATGTGCTCATTTAGAATCTACTAAATTGATTCAGTATCCTCGAGACGACTACTAGACTAGGGTCAATGATATATTTATTGTAATTTTTCAAAACTGTGTAATTCTTATGGCTCCTACACACAGTGCCGGCGGCAGTGCCGCCGGGCGAGCCGCCGGCCAAGCCGCCGTGCGCCCGGCGGCATTCAAAGCCGCACAAAGGAGCCGCCGGCATTTGTTTGTGTGACGACGCGCGACGGCTTGGCCGGCGGCGGCTCGCCCGGCGGCACTGCCGCCGGCACTGTGTGTAGGAGCCATTACGGACTTATTCCACCCTATGTCAGTGGATCGTGTCAGACTTATATTGGCTGAAACACCCCAGGTACCTACTTCTTTTATCAATCATATTTGAGGATCGGGTAGGAACAATTTTGCAATCTACTGGGGTTTGGCTTTCAATCTCATAAAGTAGACGAGGGTTACTCCTCGAAAACTAAATCTCACGAGACCTAATCATTGACCATGACATAATATAAAAAGGGCAATTACGGAAATTACGATCAAAGCATCAACAATAAATTGTAAGTCACACGCATGACACACATACACCATGACGTAACAGAATTTAGCGTGTGTATGACTGACAGAGAAATTTATACGTATTCCTATGTTAGGTAATATATAACTTCACACACAATCCGTCTCACCACGCCTATATGTATGTACAGATGCCATAAAAAGTCAAGTAACTAAGTGTCATTTAAAAGAGTACAAAACATTGATCGTATGAGCATATTAAATGACGATTACGTTTAGCGTGGTCGGTTCTTCTCTAATTGATGAATCTATCCCACGCTATGTTATTATGTATTCGACTATTTGTACAGCGTTTAGATCATTGTTTTCTTCTATGTGTTTGATAGGTAATCAATTAATAAACAAAGGCCACTTTTTTAATATAGGTTCGGTTCCATACATAATATTGGCTGAAAAAATGTGATACGATTAATTACGATTGTTGCGGAGCATAATTCGTGTTAATCTGCTTATTTAAAACTCAACTGTATTATTTGTTTTTAAACATTACCCTCTATTGTTATAACTAAATGGTATTTACAATGAATTTCCAGAAAACCTAAAAATTAGACAGTTTTTCTGTTGTCTCAAAATGCCATCGGACCAAATTGTTATCTTCGGTTTCCATACTCACCACGATTGCTTTCTTTGAAGAGAAGAGGTCCAGATCTCTCGAACCCAGGCTGTACTTGAGGTACTGGCTAACATGACTAGACCAAGCAACGTCTCAGGGTATTTGTTGCGGAACTCACAAGCGACCAAACCACCCCAGTCGTGAGAAATAAGGATGAATTTTTCGCGACCTGGAACAAATTACATCCATTTTTATATTGAAAAGATAGAAAACTCTACACACTTCGATCAAGAATATCTATTTATACTCTTTGGTAATCTAAACAATGATATATTTTTAAGCCGTTTGCACTGGACGCGTGGGTAGCAGGCAGCTGACCTGTATGAAGGACAAAGGCATCGTAATTAGGCAATAAAAAGAAACCTTACCTAGTTGCCGAATTAGATCCCTGACATCTTCAATCAACAGTTCTATTTTGTATGAGTCAACTCCTTCAGGCCTTTCCGAGTCACCATACCCCCGCATATCAACGGCTATGCACCTGAAAGCATAATATATTCTAAATAGTGTTCCAGAATATTCTGGCGCGGTTGTTTCTGCGAAGAAAGTGCAAGATACAGTTAGAAGCGAGACAACGATCTGGGATCGGCGTGCTGTGAACGTAGGTTTCTGGGCTAACGGGAAATAAGGCAAATGGTAAAACAAACAATTTTCTATAAGCCACAATTTTTATTCTGTAGTTATAAGGGTTTCCGCAGTATTTGACCATTAAAGCTTACTAAAATAGAACTAAATTAGTACCTAAGTCATAATGATTGGTTCCAGATATATTAGTTCGTTAAGCAAACTTCAGATACCCTTATCTGTATTAACGTTAGTTTCGACACAAGAAATAGATGGGTACAATGGTTGAACGTTTTGTCCTAGATGAATAACAAAGCAGTTTGACTCATGTATGTGACTGATAATGCATTTCTTGATAACTATATTCATACTTATGTAATCATGAACTTGGCAAATAAAGAAAAAGGTAAACAGGTTTCAAAGTCTTTTTGATAAAAAGATAGAGACTCAGTGTAAGTAAATACACATACGTATTTTAGAAATATGATTTTAAGCTCTGTTAATGTCATTGCCAATTTAAATTGCAGTAATTTTGATAAGGAAACGGAATGTAGCTATTACATGTTGCAACATTCTTATGGGATAATAAAAATGATCCTGTAGAAATAAATAGGAAATTATTTGAACATAAACAGTTCTTTAATTATGTCTAAATAAAAAAAAAATACTTATCCATCAGGTTCTTACCAGTAGTCCTTTTGAAACTCGACAATTTGGTGGCGCCATGAATACCAAAACTCCGGAAATCCATGTAAGAAAACCATTAAAGGCTTGGAGGGGTCACCGCTTTCCACATAATGTAGTTTTGTGTTCTGTGGAACAATAACGTTATCATTTAAATAGCTTAAAAACGTATGCTTACTTACTAAAGTGCCTAGGTCTTAGGTACTGCATCCTGAGATTATTCAGGGTCAATTTTAATAGTAAAATCTACTGCTTGACAGAAAATAGCACTATATTTTTATATCGTCTCTTAATTAGTTTTCTATAAGATAGGGTACATAAGAAAGAACATTACAGCTCAGAAGATTTGCAATATAGCAGCAGAAGAATAAATAGAAATTGCATTCTTTCACTACCATAAAGTATGTTTGAAATGTAGTTGTAAAAAAAATGTAGAGTCTTCTGCATGCCCATTTTGTACATTAAATATATACTAGTAAATCTTAGTATAAGATCTTTATAAACCGATAAATAGGTACACCTATTTGGTATTTATCTGCATAAACTAATTCCAAAAGGTCCATTCATGAGATCGTACCATGCTCTAATGCAAAATTAACGCGGTGGATCATAAACATTTTTTGTCACTTGTTTTTTGTCGAACTTAAACAATCATAAGTGAATCCTCGAATGTACTTTGATCTGTAATCTTGTCGAACAAGCTCTGATACTGAGCCAGATCGCTCAGGATGTTGTACAGTGTTTTATTCAGGCGCCTCGACTGAGAGCACCCGTCACGAACAGGTTAGGTTCGAAGGGGATAATGGGGCTTTAAAGCTTTCTTACTGTCCTGAGAGAGGCCGTGGACGAATAGACTAACACTAACACAGCATGTGTTCTCAAATTTGCAAAAATGTTTAGTCATCGTATCATTGCAACAACACCTAATCAATTTTTTTACAGTTAAAGTCTCTGCTATTATTTTTAAATTGGCGTACATTACCCGTCGTAACAATAATGTCAAATACTTTAACCCTCGTTTATTGGTCTCAGCTGACTGATTTTTCTCTGAATACCTAGTTTTTTTCTAGGTGTGTAAAAACAGGTTAGTTAGGTCCAAAGACGAGAAGTTTTATTCTTAGTAAGTAGTTCAGAAACTCTCAGGTCCATGAGTTTATACAACGCCGGAAGAGCACGGTATTACAGAAAGCGGAACGGCTTTCGTGTTCAGTTTTAGTGGAATATTATTGCATAGATGGCTGAATTCATAAATGTTGTTAATACGTTATGTTTTCGCCCGATTTACGCCACTGTACATTACGCAGTATTATTATTCTGCATGTTCAGTCTATGTGGATGTTTTTCTCGACAACTCTTTATTTGAGCGCAGTGGCTGCGTGCATGAATTTCTTCGCAAAGTTAGATGCGGTGGTTTTGACGGAGATAAAAGATACTTGAGGATTTATTAACGACAGTTTATAAACAAGTTTAGACCTGTAAGTTGAGTGAAATAATTCCACAATGATATGTGATTTTCCTATCATTTTATCGCGCTTGTAAAATCACTGAGCTATCAGGTGTAGTGATTTCCATTATTTATATACGTCAGAATAAGTATCATAAAGTTATTGTTCTGACTTATACCACGGTAATTAACATTACCGTGCTTATACACATGTAGATACATCCTACTTATTTACTTTTCTCTATGGATACATCTCCTAAGTTGTATGGTCATTAAGGCCATATTTAATTATTAAGTGATTTGATCAATTAATTAATTAATATTTGAATATGGCCTAAATGCCTGAGTTAGGAAATGGAACTACACGTGTAACGAAAGGCCTTAGGCCTCCATCCCTTCTTACCATTGTTCTCTATTTAAGAAGAGCATGTGCACCAGCACCAGTCCTTCACATAAGAATCGAACTCATCTTATATTTAATATTTCACCACCATCTTCTTTGCCCTGTTCCCAATTATGTAGGGTCGGCTCAGTGCGTATTTAGCTTCCATTAATCTGTAGTACTCATATTTTTAACTTTTATTCAACGCTATATTGCCTGTACCTACACAATGTTCGCAAAAACAGCTGCAATCCATATTTATTAGTACCTGCAATAAAATGCAATCCGACACGGCCGGAGAGAGAGCAGAAGACTCTCGAACTCTTGAATGTAGAGTTTCCTAACAAAAAAGAGTTTTAACCAAAAAAAAATTTACACTTTGAAATTTTTATTTTGTATCAAAGCTGTTACGCAGCCCACTTCATAATTAATTTATTCCATTTCGACCTTAAATGTTGTGAGTTTCTTACATGAACTGGGATTAGATCTCGAAAAAATAATAGAAGGACAATAAATTGATATGAACACATCGGGCTAATATGTTATAACTTAATGACTAGACATGATTCAGCCGTCACTGATAAGATTATTTACAACATTATTGATAAATTAATATGTACTTTGAACTTTACCTTAATGTTGGACTTCGACTGACCTCATTATGACCTGCCTAGCTACTAACCAATTTATAAATATATTTAGTTTTGTTTAAATGAGATATCTATTATTTGTTATTAATTAATAATTATGCACTCGTTGGGAAATAAGTGTCTCTAGTGTAAATAAACGATATTGATCCTTGGCTTAGAATAATTCAATAATACATATTAACAAATACTGGCTTTAATGCAAGTTTAAAAATAGATTAACTTATATATAAAATTCTCGTGTCACAATGTTAGTTACCATACTCCTCCGAAACGGCTTGACCGATTTTTATGAAATTTTATATGCATCTTCAGTAGGTCTGAGAATCGGCTACTATCTATTTTCAGGTAGGTAGTAGGCAGGTGCTAGGTAGAAAAAATTGCATTGCAACGCATGCCGGGTACAATTAGTAATATATATAAAAAACTTTTTTGCAAAAAAAAAAAAACCGACTTCAAAAATCGATAAAAGCACTAAAAAGTAAAAAATAATACTATAACCTAGGTACCTATATTAATAAACCTAACTTAAACTACGATTAACCAATAATACAATTTAACAATTTTTGGAGTCGGTGCCAAGCTAAGTAATGAAACGACTGGTAATTCCTGAGTATATTGATGTGTATTGTGTTTGTAAAAATATATTATTAATATTGTTAAGTGTAAACGTAAGTATCTTTTTTTCTTTGTGTCTTAATATTACGTAATCTGTCATAAAGCATTTTTGTTGTTTTCCGATTAGAATTAGTCAGTAGGTAGGTATTTAGTGATTTAAGTTTTGTATATTGCTTGGCACCGACTCCAAAAAAATGTTAAATTGTATTATTGGTTAATCGTAGTTTAAGTTAGGTTTATTAATATAGGTACCTAGGTTATAGTATTATTTTTTACTTTTTAGTGCTTTTATCGATTTTTGAAGTCGGTTTTTTTTTTTTTGCAAAAAAGTTTTTTATTTGTTTATTTTTAGTGACATATTTTTAATCTTAGATAATATGGGTAGGCCTTCAGCTGACACCCTTTTATCATCCTCATGATAATTTCCATCAAACGAAATCCAGTGCCACGCATCTCACATCCAACAAATTCCCGCTACATTCACGAGGTCATCTTGGCTTCATCATCAGATCTGATAGTAGAATGGTTCTTATTGAACGCAAATGCTTCACTTGTTGTTGAAAATACCAAAATCGCTGTACGTTTTCCTATAAAATTTGAAGAGTTCCTTCGATTTCGCCAAGATTCCATCATCAGATCCTGACTTGGTGACTATGGGACCATTTGGGAAGTATACCCTTTCCAACAAAGAAAAAATATTTCAAATCGGTTGGAAAACAACGGAGTTATGCGCGAACAAACATAAAAAAAAAAAAAAAAAAAAAACACAAACATCCGAATTGAGAACCTCCTCCTTTTTTTTTAAAGTCGGTTAAAAATAGATTATAATCAGTACGTAACTCTTTTTTTGGAAACTTTTTTATAAGTCGACTATGTTTGTATTTTGTAACTATTTATACCTACACAACAGGCGTGATTATATGTATGTTATACCTACATTGATTCATGTTTAGGTGCAGAGAAGTAATTACCACCTACTACTTTAATGAAATTAATTAAAATTAATTTTATACCTATGGTTATTTAAAAAATAACTACTATGACGCGGAATTGTCTAAACTGAATTCTTGCACTTAGGGTGCGGGTTCAATCCTCGCACGTACCGTAACAAAATTTTAGTCACAAACCGACAAAATTCTGACGGTAGATAATGTGTGGACTAGACCAATCAGTAAGACCAATTTCACTCGGTACAATATCGCATTTATACATTTATTATTAGGTTTTTTTTAATACAAATTGCGGTACAGATAGAATGTTGCCACTATAAACTTCGATGGAAGTAAGTATGATACTTACTTCCATCGAAGTTACCTTGTACCTACCTATATTATGTATATGACAAAAGTATTGCTCATAAAATTATACACATACACAAATAATTATCTACAATTAAGTGCCTACCTTGTGCCTACATGGAACTCAATTATAAAACCGAAAAAAAAAATCTACAACTAAGAGCAGAGGTTAAACTTTTTTTATATGGGAACGCAATAACCATAAAAAACGCAACAAAACCAACCATTTACATGTAACAGCGCGGGAAAACAGCAGCTGTCATCGATAAACAATGAGATGCGATGTAAAATAGATTTTCTTTTTCCACTTATGTGAAAATAATAACCTTATATTTATCTTGTTTATGCTAATATGGTAAAATGTTATCCACTTAGTGAACTTACATTAACTTTGATGTATTTGTGCGCTCCATACTTGGGATCCGTAAGCCGCGGTGGCGGTTCCAACTTCAATTTTATAGCCCATGGATTTGAAAACGGATTTTTTAAGTAAACAAACGCGAAAAGTACTAGAGTCTGTAATGTGTAGTACAACGTCAAAAGGTTTGACACTACAACCCGTTTTAAATACTCGTACATACTGGTTTTGATTGATTTTCTCGCTAAGCCAAGGAGCGTGCGTTTCGGTTCACTCCGCAAAGACAACTGGCATGAGGCACGAACACCATACACCGCAGTGCTCTAGCACGTTTCGGTTTCCTCATAAAGACTTATTCACAGTTACTATTTATCATCCTAGCAACAGTATTTAGGTCTTAGTATATGTACTAACTCTTGTTTACAGTTTAGATTTAAATCTTTAGTGAATATTAACGTATTAAGGATCGTTCCGGAATATTCCAAAAATATAATACGATACTTTAAAAGAGTCCATCCATCCTAATTGATACATTCAACTTTATCTGTTCGTTCGTCTGTCATGCTTTGGCGGCCAAACCACAAAACTGATTTTGATAAAATTTGGTATGAAAGTAGTTCCAGAATGGACTAACGCTACTTTTTTTCCTCTATAACTGATATCTACACAGACGGGCCCTCGGGCGAAATCTAGTAAGAAATAATTTGAAGTAAATCGCTACCTAACTAATCACAGCTTTATGTAAAAGACTGAAGGATAAATTGAATAATGAATATCATTGTTTACGTGCATTTCACGGATGGGCGATAAAATTACATAACATGATGTTTACGGGTGTAAAGGTACAATCTATTTTTACGAATCGAAAAACCTGAAGTCATGGTAAGATACAGTACCTAGCTACTTACATTTTATCATTGGTGACTAAAAATAAACCTTTTAAAATAAAATTCAATAACGCAATATTAATATCAACTTGTGTGTATTATGATGCAATTTTAATCCAAATTAATGTAATAATTATGAATTAAATTGTGTTTGATTCTTTTGTAATGAAAATAGTGGATGGAAGATAATGCCTTTCCCTAGTAAGTAGTGAAAAAGTAAAGCCTGAAAAAAAATAAACCACATTTATAACCATAAATAAAATTTATTTAATATGTATTAACATACACATGCAACACTTAGAATAAATCAAAATTCATATAATTTCACAACCGCTAATAACGGCATTTCCCATGATTATCGCAATTTAAGTTACAGGCAAGTAAGTATAATTAATGCATACTGTAGCCAAACAAAAAAATGGATAAAGTATTCTATTGTTAAGTATAAAATTTATTCCCTGATTAAAAGTTAAACATGCGACCAATCTAAGTAAACGGCCAAACAAATCACAACAAAGTCAACAGATAAAAAAATTGCGGAGCGATAAATTGTAATATGTATTGTCCTCTACGTAACCGGTCAGCCGGTGCATCGACTTGACCAGGAGAGATTACAAATAAAAACATTGGTATAGCCATCATATTCGGTGTACTTATCGGGTGCCATCAAAGAAAAGAAGTAGGTACAACAAAATTGATAGAAAATTGAGAACCTGATTCAATATGATCTGATATGGGCATCCGGAAACCAAAACTTCCAAATTCATTAGTAACTCACGACTACCCTTACATGTAGGTATGTTCCAAGATTAGATAGATAGGCACCACGCAAGTTCGAACCTTATTTAACATCTTGATAATAATATCTACGCAGTGATGGATTCCAAATGACAAGTTACGACACTGCTGCATATCTAAAATTAATTAGTAGATAGTATTTAGTAGACAACACTCCAAAAGTAGCCAAGATAAGCAAAAGGTATAGAAAGATAGGCTTTTGCCTTCGCTTTTAAATATAGAACGGCTGCGGTAAATAAATAAAAAGTAAACCAAATCAACTTGTTGTGAACACTACGGCTGAACAACATGCAGTATTATGTTCTAAATGCAAAATATCTGAGCCCTACATTCTACTCCCTGATCGCCATATATTTTCCAACCCATCCGAGACAAATTCTCAAATAAGAACATTAGAAAGTGCCTAGTCTCTACTATGTGGAATATAATGTGAAGAGACCAGGTACAGTAGCTTCTCAAATGATGTAGGGCTCTAAGTATTATCACTACGTCTAGAGTAATAAAATATTGAACTGTGCTTACTCCACAATAAAACGATAAACGGGAATTCCACAGTGTTTCTAAAGATTTTATTTCAATTTTATATAAAAATCCTATGATAAAAGGACTCTGGAAGACCAACTTTTAACAGGTGATTAGAAAATATATTCTTTAATACGAAGCAATTATAAATTAAATGAATAACCATTTACTACTTTCATGAGGTAGAAGATTTCAAGCAAGATACAAACGAAAAAAAGTGCCATTCATTTTCACGACATAGCTTTTCGTAGAATATGTTTAACATATAATCGCTAGTCAGTTTATTAGGAAATGATCCCAGAACAAACCAACTATGTAAAGTAATATCAAGTTAGAGAAAGTTGTTCTTACTCAGCCGATGAGTCATTGTTGCCAACAAAGCTAACCCTATCCGAGCTCGCAGAATGCATTACGTTAACTTCACCGAGAAGAGTATTGATGTCAGTATTCGAAGTATAGGAACTGATATCTGCTTTGAACATTTCAAAATCATTCATAGTTGACATATTAGCTAACGCGCTGTTTGGTAAATAGGTGTTACTTCTTTCCGTAGTACTTGACTTTCCTTTTAAAGCTTCTTCTTTAAGTCTGTCTTTAGTTTCCTTTTCTATTTGCTCGAGGCGTTCGAGAATTTTGGTCGGATCAGGACATTTTGGTCTCTCATTGAAATCGATGTTGATGTCAATCCTGTTAAACAAGAAACAAATTTTATATATCCATAGGCATACAATATCTGAAGAATGTTGATTTGAGGCTTTCGTAATCTTTACGAGTCGTTCTTTTGTCTCAGACGAGTATCCAACTAACGAGACAGAAAACAAATTCACACAACAATTATCACATTAATAAAAAGTTGACTGCTTAAACAACAAAGCTAAAATAGTAATGAAGTGTGTAAGCTAGTAATAAACATGCATTTGTTTACCCGGTTTCTTCTTTGAACTTGATCCAGTCTTCAAGACGAGGAGCGCGCGGTATTTCAGCTGCCACGGCTCGCGACGCGTCTTCCATCGTTTGTTCCACTAATTCTTTCTCGGGGTCCACTATAACAATCCAATCCAAGAAAGTAAAGTAACACCTTGTATTTTGTTTATATACCCATGCTAGAAAATTCTGCAAAAAGTGCTCTGAATATTCTATTATTTTTATACATACTTACATACATTATATTCACGTCATATAATTTACTAGTGTTTGTAAACCTGTTTCAGCTTTTTTCAGTTTACAAGAACAATGTAGCTATACAAAAGAGATAAATATCATATTACTTCGGTCCATAAATCTACTTAGTAGTACAATAGTAGGGTACCTACACAAAGAGATATCAGTTTAAATCTTTATTGCCTTAGTTACATGTGTAAAATTTGGTACTTGTTTGGTTAATTTCTTTTTTAATTTTGAAACAGGGGCCGAAAAAAGACACGCTCTAATAAGGAACATCCTCATAACTTGCTTTCTAAATATTAGCAGAGTTACTACAAACATAATCAGCAAACGCAAAAAGTAAACTTTCAAGAGAAAATGTATGTCATAAGGGACTTGGCCTTGTTAGTTATCTAATGCCATGTTTAAATCTGGTATTATGCAATATACAAATGTTTTCTTGTAACTTAAATAGGAGCTCGATTATTTTAATGTGACTTGACATGATAATTGTGATACTTAAGACGTTTAACAAAGGTCACAGGATCGACCGCACCTGCAGTAAATTATTTATTTAATTAAATACCTTTAGCTCGGCGATTATAATAACTAGAACTGCGACGCAGGGCTCTCGCTAGGTTTCCACACACAGCATCCAGTGAGGTTAACTTGCTTCCACTGCATAACCACTCATCATCTATGACAATTAAATGAAATTTCAACAAGTATGCGTTTTTTTACTTTCTATCTTGTGTTATTTAACTACAGATGATCACAATGCAATGTCGCAATACCTTTTGATTGGAAGTTTATTAGCAAGCAACTCAGTGTGCTAGTGTATTTTTATGGGGCCTTGCTCCTACGTACTAAATGAAAATTTAAAAAAAAACTAATCAAAGTAGGATCTTCGTC
Source organism: Autographa pulchrina (assembly GCA_905475315.1). Classification (NCBI taxonomy): domain Eukaryota; kingdom Metazoa; phylum Arthropoda; class Insecta; order Lepidoptera; family Noctuidae; genus Autographa; species Autographa pulchrina. The sequence goes on along the minus strand of FR997771.1, from coordinate 9,419,363 downwards.
TTCCTCTTAAAAAATGTTTATTTGTACATTAATAATAAATCTTTACCCATAAGTGTGTGTAGTATCTGTAGCCTAGTAGGTTCGTCTATAACTGGCCTGTCATGGGCAGTTTTGGGTCTCGGAGGAACGTTCGGTCTTGTTGGTCTGCATCCCGCGTTTTCTGTTGTTGCAGGACGACGTCGAATCCGTCTTCTTGGCGTAGGACATTCTTGATTTCCGTTATCACCTCCCGGTCCTTGTTCAGGGAGATCCTTCATAAATTATTAATATTAGCTTTTTTTGGAATGAGCTTGATGTGTTGTTCTTCAGGATATACCTAATTTACTCAATCTTTTTTTATTTATCATATCTTTTGCTCTCATGCACCCTTTCTCGAACCTCTCCAACCATCAATATACAAATTCATGACACTTTTCATTCACAATGCCCTTCATCACTCCTAATTTGCCGCATCTGGTTATAACTTACCATTTTGTAAACTGTCTCATTAGCGCTCTGTTTCTAAATGGTCATGTGAATAAAACGTGTATCCAACTCATGCATCATAACACCAAGTCACTAATAATACGTTTCATATATTAATCAAAGGGAGAGACTAATTGCCGCCTTCGATAGAATGCGCAATTCGCATGCGCACCTTTGTTTAATCATTCCGAGGACCGAGAAATGACAGAGTTAACACGAAATGTCACATTTACACATCATTACATATTTACGTTGTAAGAATTGCACATATGAGCTATTTAGGTAAGGGACGTACTTCTTCCTATAAGCAATAAATGTGGCCTAAGATTTTATGGAAATACCTTCTAACGTTATAACATGATTATTGTTACCTACGTCTGCATCGACCTTCCATGGCTTATTGCAATTATGTTTTTGTCTATAGTACCTACGTAGTAGGTAGTTTAATTAATTACCTAATAATCATATCACCTGTGTAGGTAAATGTATGGGATAATTATAATCTATGTAGTTTATTTTGAAATTGGGTTTATCTTCCTTTGACTTCAACCAAGAAAGATAAACCCAAATTGTAAATAAAGCGCTTACCAACAAACAAGACCAAATATGCAGCTAACATAAATATTGAATAGAAAAGAAAACACAAGCCTCATAGACCGTTAAATAAACACTCGTAGAAAATCATTACTATGATCAACACTATTGACAAATATGACGTAACGGTAGCGTCAACAGCCAAACCGGTAAGAACGCCGAACCATCAAAATAAAGGTGGTATCGTTTACATACTCTTTTTTGCGTTCATTTTTGCGTAAATTAAAGTTTATATTACATACTGAAATCAGATAAATGGAGCTTTGAACTAGGTTAACCAAAATTAGCTTCCACAATTCCCGTTTACATGCTCCGGTAAATTCGGCGTTACTTACGTTAACTTCTTGTGAAGTGGAAGGTCCCGGCTCTGCAGTAGACGTTGATGGTTCATTTGGCTTCGGCAACACATCAACTTCAGCTTCCCCATCGCTCTCTGACGAAGATGACGGAGCGTTAAATACTCCGTCAGAATCGTCTGCCAAAATATTGTTACATGATAAGATACTTACTTGCACATTATGTAAATCTTAAAGAGAGATTGAAGAATTGAGACCGTGTGCAGATTAGCGTCAATGTGTAAAAAGCTGTAAAATATGTAGGTAAGCCTGTTCGTTGAAGATAAATTGCTTCAAATCAATGAGTTCGGTTCCAGACACGTGTTCTATAAATAGTAGGCGAAAAATTTTGTTTAGAAATCGGAATTCTAAACCAGGTCCCAATTCACTGGAATAAACTCTTTCTCTTAAAATACCTAGTCTAATGTTATGTTAAAAAATCGTACATTCTATGTCTGTATGCATTGGTCTTTCGTCCAAATAGACCAGCATTGGTAAAGCGGCGGCGACACGGGTGCGGTAGTCAGGATCATCGGCCGCTGGAGTTCCACTCAGAGTAAGTTTCCGTAAAGCACCACAAACGCCCAACGTCCACAACCGATTTGCCTCCAATATAGGATTGCTGGGAAATTTAGATCATGTAAGCGTTATTCTATTTAATTATTGAGTAATATGGATGAAAAAGATGTTAAATATCTTTTGATGCTACAAAACAATAGGAAATTCAAATCGATTAATTGGCACGCACTCATCTAGATGTGCAATCGTTAGCTACGCCGCGAGGTAATTTTCATGATACATGTACTTGGACATGCGCCATTTTATTAAGGCTTATAGAAAGTCGAAAATCGAATTACAGTTGGACACGAAAGGTGTATTTAAAACTGTAAGTTGTTAACTTGTTAGGTACGTTATTTTTCATGTAGCTATGTAGTAAATGATATAAATAATTAATAAACGTACTCTGCCAAGTTTAGAGTGTGCAGTTTCTGTAACGCAGCTAAGGGCTGCAAATCCTGAAGGCGATTTCCAGCAGCATACAATTCTCTCAAAGCTCCTAGACCCCACACGCCGTCCAATGTAGTTAGGCCACATCGATTTATACTCAATATCTGTGAGAAGGTAAAGGATGAATGGATGTATCGAGTACTCTCAAAAATATTATAGTAATTGATAAAGTATTTTTTTCAGTATCGAAGTAGGTATAATGTGAGCCATTTAGCCATTTAGGTTTCACGGTTGATTTTCCTGAAAACACTGACTTGACATAATATTTCAAATAAGTGATCCTTTGCTGAAATAAAATATTAAGCAGACATAGGAAGAATAAGTCTATTGTTACCTTTAAGTGCACTAAACCTATACCCAGATCTCGTAAGGAGGACAGAGCACTGCCATCGAGTGTTAATATGCGAAGTCTGGGAGCAAGAACATGGAGTCTTCTTAATCCAACTCGATCAGCTACCACACGAAGTTTCGCTTCACGAATTCTTAGTACCTCATCGTCTGAAACGACACCACTACTTTGTTTCTGCAATCAAAGTTAAATAAGCTGATAATGGCGATGATGGAAATGCAATCAACAAGCTATAAGGAAAGAAAATTATTAAGCCCACAAACGCTAATTCATTAATGCCGTTAGAAGGTTGAATGCGTCTCTCAAAAAACATTAGCAAAGCCCAATGGGAGTATTTTAACAACGACAGCAATAAATAACTTCTGCTAACTTACTAGAAGTTCTATCAGGGTTAGTTCTCGAGGTATTACGATGCGTCTGTAGCCGGGCAAACGGCGTTCCAGCTCTTCTTGCCCTGGCGGTTGATCCGGTTCAGGAGGAGGCATGGCTAGGGCTCTGAATAATGTTATATTATATTTCGGATAATATTTAGAATATATTTAATACAACACTACTTATGTGTATGAATTGTGAAACAGTTTCATCGAATTACCTAAACAACGGAGTAGCCCGTATATTTGGCGGTTCAGGTGAACTAGCACTGGAGATTTCTGAAGGAGAAGGCGATGCCGCCAAGCCAGGTGTTGGGGGCGCACTGCCCAGCTCTACACAAGGTGCTTCTAAATAAGGCATTATCTAAAAGACATAATTAAGTACTAAGTATTAAGTAGGACATAGAGACCTGTGGAAGGAAGGAAGGGAGGCCTTTGCCCTGCAGTGGGACAGTTCAGGCTTTAAATAATAATAATAATAATTAAGTGACTGACATAATTTATTTAGGTACTTAGTAAAAAAATAATTTCTGGCAAGGTTACTTTACCTATATGAATTAATAAGTGTCCAAAAATAACAATATTTCCTCTCAGTTTTGCCTTAAAACTGTTATGATTTTCCAGATACATAAAATCACACATAGGAATACTTTTCGTTGTTAATCGTTTGCCTAGTTTAATTTTAACTGTTTATATTTTTGTGATTTGTTTGTTGGTTGCTATGAGCAACAATCAAATATCGCGAAAGGCGATTACCATAAACAGCAAAAAATAGGAAATCTTGTATAAAACCTTTTTTGTGTTTTTGTAGACTGAAAGTGTGACTGACGTGAAACTATAAATATATATATACCCAAGAATATCTGTTTCGGGCGTTCTAACTTATGAAGATATAGGAATATATGCTCTTTATAGATTTTATGTGCGTATATGGCAGGACCCGAAAATTAGTTTATTTTGAAAATCTCCAAGATCTCGTTATGGGAGTAGTTTCTTGTCAACGATGTTCAGTTTCCCCTTACAGTCCGACTTATACTACTTACATATTTGTCAGAAATAATATTATATAAAAAGGAGCTCAAAAGAAAAAAGCCATTCTTAGACCAAAGCCTGAGTTTAATTTTCAAGACCATGTTAGGTTTTCTGTGGTCCAACTGTCCAAGTCATCGACCCGACGAACGTCAGATGATTTTGACATCGGTGAATTGCCGCGCTTTTTGGAAGTCATCGAAGTAAAACTTGTTTAGTAATAAATTTAATGTTTAATTTTCATATTTAATTACCTACACAGTATGTTCTACTTCTATTAAATAGTGTTAAGTCGTTGTAATTTTGAAATCAAACAATCTTTAGGCCTGTATTACCTCGGACTGTCCGTCTATTGTTCCTGTTCGGATTTCCTCAATCAGAAGCAGTTGTTACTGCACAATTGAACTTAACTTCTGAAATTGTACACCTGGTTTGACTCTACGAATAAAAAATGGGTATAGAACACAATGGTAAAGTTGATGATAATCATGACGAATACCAGTATTTGAAGCTAGTGCAACAAATTATTGATACAGGTAGAACCTCTTCATTTTACTTTATGATACAATCCTTGATAGTTCTGTATTAATTTGTAGCTTAACATGTATTCTTTGATACAGGTGATAAAAGAGTAGACAGGACTGGTGTTGGTACTCTGTCTATATTTGGAGCAATGCAAAGATATTCATTAAGTAACAACACTTTACCTTTACTAACCACTAAGCGAGTCTTCACAAGAGGTGTTATTGAAGAGTTGCTGTGGATGATATCGGGTTCAACTGATTCCAAAGCACTTGCTGCAAAGGGTGTTCATATTTGGGATGCCAATGGATCTCGAAGCTTCCTTGATAATTTAGGATTTACAGACAGGGAAGAAGGTAATTAATCTATCTACTTATACACTATTATACTGTATACCTAACTATTGCAAGATCTATAAACTGTGTTAAATACCTAAGATATAAATAAGTTACTGGTAGCAGCTGTTAGAGATTCAGTAAGTACAGGTATACAAACCGTAAACACTCATAACTACCACCATGTCAAAAAAGCAAAAGCATGCTCTTTTTGCCAATTTACAATCTCATCTTATAAGTCTGCCATACTTTTGTATATATGGTGTGCTGGACACTTTTTTTTTGTCATTCAAGATTGTGGTGGTCAAAAGTTCAAGTAGTTTTTCATACATTGAATATTATTGTTGCAGGTGACCTAGGTCCAGTATATGGTTTTCAATGGAGACACAGCGGTGCCACATATGTAGATGCAAAGACAGATTACACAGGACAAGGAATAGATCAATTAAAAAATGTTATTGAAACCATTAAGTAAGTATATCAATTACTGTGATGTTATTTTTTTTTTTAATTCTTATCTAAAATTTCATGTACATTAGAAAATTTGTTTATTGCATTCATAACTTGCAAGTCCTTATTGATGCAAAATGCTACATTAAACTACATTATTTTTACCAAAATGTGTATAATATTCTTTTTTATTTTAGAAATAAACCAGCTGACAGAAGAATGTTAATGTGTGCATGGAATCCATCAGATTTAAGCAAAATGGCCTTACCACCATGCCACTGCCTTGCACAATTCCATGTAGCAAATGGCAAACTCTCCTGCCTTCTTTACCAAAGAAGTGCTGACATGGGCTTGGGTGTACCATTCAATATAGCCAGCTACTCTTTACTTACACATATGATAGCACACATCACAGGGTTAGAGGTAAATAGAAACTGATTAAAAGAAAGGTATATCTTGAATTTGAAGCATGCTATATATGTATAGCTTACACTCAACTCTAGCTAAATGATACTATAGATATGAAAATATAATACTAATGCATAATTAAGCCGTTAATTATGCAATAGTACTTTCATATTTTAATAAAAATCACTTGCAAATCAGTATTGGAAGTGATTTAGGTTGCCTGCAAATCTGTGTACAAACTATCATAACACAACTCCATTATTTGCCGTTCATGTTGTGTTCTAGATGGACATAATATGATTTCCTGGCACACAAAGTTAAATACCCACTTTTAATTCTTATAATCACATACAAGAATGTACCAAATCTCTCATCTAGTTTGATAGAAAGTAGTTCTTATTTCCAAATAGGCCATTACATCATATTGATATTAAAGTTGTTTATTTCAGGCTGGGGAATTTGTCCACACAACTGGAGACACTCATGTTTACCTAAACCATGTGGAACCATTGAAGACACAGCTACTAAGGGTTCCACACCCATTCCCGACGTTGGAGTTTGCCCGGAAAATAACTTCCATTGATGACTTTAAGTTTGAAGATTTCATCATAAAAGGGTATAAGGCACATCCCAAAATTGATATGGAAATGGCAGTTTAATAATGTTCCAGTTATAACTTTTGCTTTACTCATTGTGGTTTAGTTTATTCTTTATTGCCGCTGTAGGTATCTTTGATGATGTGAGAATATTTTTGTAGAGTATGTTATTTGGTAATGCGATAATTAGTCATTGATTATAATTATGTGCCTTTGAAACATATGCCTTTTTTGGAAGAGATCTATGCAGTTAGCCTGAGTGCAGGCTCTGACTTCTTCATCGGGCTTAAACTAATGTCTTATTGAAAATAATGGAAGGATATTGGCAGTACCAAAAGAATTTTACATTAACTTTTCTTTCAAGTATTTAAAGTATTATTTTAATGTAAGTATGTTCTATTGCTATATCATAAATCATTATATTTATGTTTAAATAATGAAATAGTAGATTAAATTTACTGTTTGGGTTTTCTACAGAAATAAACATGATGTTTGCTATTTCTTCTTGAGTAACAATAAAAAAAACCTTTGATAAAGTCAAAATCACAAAGGTGAACAAGTAGGACATTTCACATTAAATAACTAAAAAAAAAACATTTTGTATTTTATTACTTGCTTATTTATACTATAAAATAAATCCCCCATATGTATTACATTCATGGCAATGCAATCTAAACATTTTAATTTTATTCTAATAAAATCATTACATTTTGTAAAATTCAACAATATCTAACAAATTCATAATTTGTTATCTTACAGCTAGTCAAATTTTATTTTTTATAATGTAATTTGTACATTATTTTTTCCTTTCATTTATGTGTTTTTTAATAGCAATGTAAGATGAATGATTGTGCAATTCATAAGTCAAGGCAGTAGTTAGGAGACATTATGCTGTCAATAACGATACAACTTATTTATTACAACCATCCATTTAATAAATGAGCATATAGTTTAAAAATGTGAATCATATAAAATTATAATCCTTACTGACATACATACTATAAGTCATCTAAACTAATATAAAAAAGAAGTAATTCAGTTTAAGAGGTAATCTCTACAGCTTGAAATGTTATTAAGCTTCCCAGCAAATTATTATTAATTTGCTGGGAAGTACTCATGTGTAATTTATTACTAAAATATTTTCTTAATATTGGGGAAGTGTGTTTTAATAAAATCCAATATAAATAGGCAAGATACTAGTACCCACAATTTATAGGTATGATGAATATCACACACTTTTTTATGTCAAAGACTACACAGTTATGGAAGCATCAAGACTGACAAGTCTAGGATGACCATATAAATTATATGTAAAGAATAGATAAACCGTATATCTATATTTTTATCAATATAATCCAAAGCTAGGCCAGGTTGTTAGAAGAATATAAGTTCAGGTCAGTTAATAGTATCTTCCGGACTACAGCCATGAAATATTAGAATGTGTGTAATGATGTATTGGAAATGTTTATTGAACATAGTGTAATAGTATAGTAATATCAAAATAAACTGACTTGTAAGGATATTTGTGATTATTCTTTGGCTATTTCATAATAGTAGAGTTTGAGATTGCCCTCTAAACTTGCCTACAAATATTGTAAGAAATAACATAATTAATGTTAGATTAATGAAAATTTTACAAAATATTTTGTGACTGCAGTTCATATATTATCAACACATCTGGTCATCTTGTGACGGCATCTGAAAGGAAAGGAGAACATGTAAAATAACATTTTTTTATAGATAATTTAATTCAGGTCAAGCATATAAAGAAAGTCAGCCATTCATAAAGAAGTTCTACTGTCTTATGAAAGTAAACAAGCCATAAAAATATCAATAGCAGCTAAAGAAAGTATTATGTCCTTCAACAAGGTCAGATTACGTAACAAAAAAAATCTTACTGAAGTAGTCTGAATGTACTGACATGACTAGCATGAGAAATTAATAGGTACTTATGATTGTGAAAAAGATAACTCATGGTGGTAACTAATAATGGTCATTATTAACCATATATTAATGAAAATGTTTATATTTTATCTTATCACAAAACATCTATCATCCCTTTCACTCCTACATACAAGGTTTTTAAACACTCCTTTGGTTTTGGGTAAATTAATGTTTATATTTACCTGACAATTACTACTTGGGACGGGTAAGGCCGCAAGTTGTTCAACAAGAGCCATAGTCATCTCCATTTCCACATTAACCTCCACCCACAATGTATCTAAAACAAAAGACAACAAATTGCTTCCAACCTCCATGCTTACAAAATAGTCTAATATTGATGCAGTTTCATAGTTTTATGTATACTATATCTTTATAAATATTAAGTTAATTACATATATCTAAAATATTGACTTTATTAAAAATGCTTAAAATGTAAAAAAATATTTTCAAATACATACCTCCTATTTGTTCACCCTTATCATTCACCAAGTGAAAGTACCCTCTATGAGTGCCAGGTGTAGTAGGGGCTACTAACTTTAATGTAACTGTAGTGGAATGTCCTGCAGGTAATGGTGGTATGAAAACCGGAGTTGCACCGAAAGGTTCACCACCCACTTGTATCAATCTACAGCTGCCGGGCCAACCCTCTGCACCCGTATTTGCAATACTCCAACTTTGTTCAAAGCTAAAAATATAATGTCTCATTATAATAAGTGATTTTGATATAATATCATTGTTTACTGTTTTTCTATCTCTTTGTTCCTAAATAGCAAAACAAAGCAATTATTATCACCTGTCAATAAATGCAATGTTTATTACCCCCTCAAACATAATTGAGGGATGGTATCTACTAAAATAGTATCAATTATACCACATGTACCAGAAAAGCTTTGCACCCCAAAACTACCAGCTGCACATGCATGTTAACTAGTTTAACAACATACTTACCAAGTGCCAGGACCAACTGCAGTCTCCTGATTTTGAGCAGCTTTTAAAGACATGGATGGAAGTTTTGTTGGTAAAGTATAGTCTAAATAACAACAAATAGCTGTCTGTAAATTCCTGCAAAAAAGACAATTAATCGTATTAAATGCTGCATCAACACATGTATTTGTTTGGTCATGTCATTGTCATTTGTCATCTTAGTATGTTTACCAATTGCTCATGTCCAAGAAGAAACTGGCAGTATTATAATTCAAACTAGGCCCCAGGAGTCGCTGCATTTGACTAACAAGTTCATCTCTGTCTGTCGTATTCATACAACTAAATTGTAATAATAAATTTTGGTCTATCTCCCCAGCTACCGAAGAACCGTCAATATCCATTTTTATAGAATAAAGAAATTCTACATAAATCACAATTCACTTGAAAGGTATTTCACCACTTCACAAAATATTGACATGCCCTTTGTTTACGTACGTCAGCTGACTTGACCGATGCACTGTAAATTGATTGAATTTATAGTACCAAACAATATAATACACTAAAATCACGTTATATGTTCCAACAATTCACAAAATATAATAAGTTACTGCAGCAAAATTATCATGGGGATTACGTCGCATTATTTAGTGAATATGGGACAAAATAGAATGATTTAGTGTTGTACTACACAGAGCACAAGTGAAGTAATGAAAAATCGACTCTTAGCTTTAATACAATCTTCTCGTTGACGTTGAAATTTAATTTATTGTTGGTATTTTAAATGCATCAAATTGTAGCACAATATTGTACAAATAACTGATAGATGAATAAGAGTCCAATTTAAGGAAATAGTAAAAATGTATAACATAAGAATATCATCAGAATGTCACTAATACTGGCAATAAATATGCATTACACTTATTAAAATGCCTTAGGTTTACAAAAACCTATAAGTGTTGGCCTTGACACATGAATTCTTTGATCTAACTAAATATAGTATTCACCTCCACAATATAATTTAAACTACACATCGATTATTTTAAAACGATACATTGTACTAATCCTAATGTCAAATTTTAGTAAGTTTTTTTACCGAAAGTTTGCATGGCATCTTAGATGGCATGGTGGCCGAAGACACAAACAAAACATGTTGCCAAAATGAAATGCCAATGCTGTATGATTATGAGCATTGAGTAAGATTTTTTGTGAATGAAATGTGTTGAAAATATAACAAGAACATGTATTCTACAAGGAATTATCATTCAAAAGTGTATTTATTAATGGCACTTGATCAAAAAGCTGAATAATATTGACATAACTCGTGCCGAAAAACTAAATTATCATGGAGGAACAACAGAAAAGAGTTTTTTTTTGTTCTTATCAAGGATGCGCATCGTATTTCGATAGACCCTACAGACTGGCGGAGCATTTCCTGGCTCATAATAATATTGTACGTTCTCGTGCTCTGTTCATTTGATAAGAAAAATATGAATAAAACCTCTAATGTTCTGTCGAATGTTTTCAGAGACCTTTTCCATGCAATCAACCTAATTGCTCCAAAGCCTATACTAGTAAAAGTCATTTAGATCGGCACATAGTTACTGCGCACATGCCCCACGAAAACGATGTTGTTTACAGGTATAAAATAATGGAAATAGTATCAATATTACTTAGGAGCACTTTTCTATTAAAAATTTTCTTAATTGTTATGAATGTCTATTTCAGTTGTCCACAATGTTTGAAATCATTTGCAAATCGTCAGAATCTCAAAAGGCACTTGAATACTGTTCACTTGAACTCATTTAACTGTAATGTTTGCAATATGCAGTTCAAAAAGAAAAACCAACTAAGTACCCACATGTATCAACACACTGGTCTCAAAGCATTCAAGTATGTACCTTTCAAATATCATTTATTTATAATGTATTGTTATGTCAAAAAAATCCAAGGTTTTCAGGTTGAATTCCTGAAATATTTATAAACAGTTTTAATATAAGAAATCTATCTAGCTAGTTCCTAACTACCATAATAAAATACATAGTAATTATAAAAAATGTTATATATTTTCAGGTGTGATCTCTGCACAGACACATTTGTAAGTCTATATCTGAAGAAAAGACATATGAGGTATCATAAAACATACAAATGTGATGAATGTGATCTTGTGTTTAATCATTGGTCTAAATACCAAAAGCATAAAAAAACTGATCATGATAAAAATGGTTTGTATAAAAAAGAAAATCTCACTTAAATTACTTCCCCTGGATAATAAGATAAACTTACTAAATATTAAATATTTCTACTTCAAATGTCTATAAAACCTTGACATACTGCCACTATGATTTAATTTGTTTTAGACCTACCTCAACATATTAAATCTTGGCAATCCCTAGTTGACTGCAAAGTTACAGTTGTCCAACCAAAGCTTATGGGCTTGTGTTGGAGCTGAACTTCAGTTAATAAAATCACTATTCAAAGTTCACTACTACAAAGATGACTATTTTAACTTCTATGAATACTATAATCCCCAGTCCCTTTAATAACATGTGTTTATTTCTTATTAACCTAAGTTTAATCCACATTATTCTAACATAAATGATTAGTTGCTGAAAGTAACCAAAGCAGTACCTTTAGTTGGGCATCATAATAAAACCTTATTTATATGCTCATTTTACTTTTTTATTTTAGAGTACATTTGTAATGTGTGCCAAAGGACATTCAGGCAAAGAAGTCATATAGTCAAACACCTTAAAATTCATGGGCAGAAACCACTTAGTAAAACATTTTCTTGTCCATATGACAATTGTCAAAGGTAAATATAATTACTACCTGTTGGAAAGTAAGTTACAGCAAAATTTAATGAGGCTTCATTTATAAAAATATTGAACTTTATTGCAGGTTTTATTCTAGAAAAAGCAACTTAAAACAACACATCCTTGTAAAACATATGAAGATGTATCATGAATGTCATATTTGCAATGCACAGCTATCAACAAAGGTAAACTATATTTTTTTTATTAAAATACAAAAATTTAATTTTACATTATTTTGTTATTTTTCTCTTATGTCTTATCCCTTTAGAGATAGTAGCACAAACATTAATAACAATCAATTTCTTAATTTCAGGCCAAATTAAACTATCACATTCAACTACATGACAAGGAAGAGGTTGAAAAGAAACCAAAAACAAATGCAGATCGAAAGCCAAGAATAGACGAGGGGTCCCTTAAATCATCTACTGCACTTAAATTAGCTGGATTGACGGAACCGCCAAAGGAAACCAGCTCTACTCCAAGCTCTCCAGTTAATATGTCCATTAAAACTGAGTATATTGAAGTAGAAGTAGATGTTCATATATGAATACAAGTTTGAAAATCATGTTTTAAACGAAGGATACAGTCAAGGACTTTTGATATGGTAATAAATTCATAGTGGCATTAAATGATAAAATTCAGTTTGTTTATCGTGTTGAAAAGCTGATATTGAACTAAATTAATGATCAAATTTTTAAGTATTGACATTGTGACGTAAATATATCTGTTCCAATGCCGCATCAGGTTGTTCCGCACCAATAAAACTCCAGCCAGTTACTTACTGGCCTTTGATTGGTGGAAATTGACACATAGAGTTCATCGTTCACGCGACACCAATGGCTCTAGCGGTTTTTTAAATCGCGTTAAGCCCAGTCTGTATCAAATTAGGCAAAATTATTAAGGCATTTAAAATAAGCATTACTTTTATACTTTAAACAAGATTTAGATAATCCTTCTTGAATGCACCTCTCGTTTTAGATTCTAGTATGTGAGTGTTAACGTAATGTGAAATTGTGATGTTTTTTAGTTGCTAGCAGGTCTTGCACTGACAGAAGAATTGATTTAATTTGATTATTTTTATGGCTATTATAGTGTTATATACTAAGGCAAATGTAGTTAGTTAATGATTAGTTGTGTGTTTTAGCCAACTAAATCTATATTCACTATGCCCGAACCCGTAGGTGTAGTGTTTAGAGGTACAAAATACAATTTCCTGTAATATTTTAAGATAGTGTTGTAAGAATAGAACTTATTTATTTTTTAGTATAATATCAGAGCATTTTTTTACCCTCATCACGATTAAAGAGTGTATCGAATATGTGTGTACCAAGATGATTGTTGATTAAGTATAGAAATATTACAAAGCTTATAATAATTATGTGTATGTATGAATAAAAAATATTTTCATTTGTACTGATTGTGTTTTAGTTCTATGTGGTGTGTTATTCGAAAAACCAGACCTTTCTGGAAAACGTTTTATAACGTAAAAAAGAAAAATAAAACTATTAAAATTGGGCTATTTTTCAAACATTTAACAAACTACAATATCACGGTGATTTGATTTTCGCAATTCTTATATGGCAATTTTTACAAAACTGATATACATGAAAATCTTGGCAACTGGCAAGAATAACACTGTCATAAGTGTCAACTGTCATCACAAATATATCTGCAACCGGTCTGTGATCAAGATAATTGAAAAAAGATTTTAAATAATTTAATTGATTATAATCAAGCTACAGAACAAGTAAAATAACTTTGTGAAACAGTGCATGTCATATTTGTTAAGTTTTAACGATTTTTTTTAGACACTTAGTTTATCAGTGTTATTGTCACAAGTCTGATACAGTAGAAGTTATAACAATGGAATTTACTGTAAATGTCTTTACTTTGAATTGTTGGTAAGTTTACAAGTAATATAAATAACACAAAATCATGTGTTAGTTTAGTATTTAAATTAATCTCATTATAACTTATTAACTTTATGGTGTATTCTAATGTGCTAATGCTACATAAAAATATTAATGGGCTTACGATTATTAATATACAATGAAAAAAATAGTTTTTAAAAAACCAATAATAATGCAAAGCAATACAATCACTAGAAACCTGTTCATTACCTATTGTTTGTCCATTAAAATGGACAAATAATAATCTCATTTTTCTAGTAATTGATGTTATTCTAAAGGACCCTACTCCTGGAAATAGACTTTCTCGAATGTACACATAAGTTATTAATGACTTATGTAACAGTAAAAATATGGAAATATTTTAAAATATTGATTTTTTAATCTTACCTGCCTGTTATTTAAATTAAGTGTACTTTATTTATTATTATTCCTGACAGTACTAATATTGAATAGGCTCTTTGGTCAACTCATCCCGCTGTAAACAGTTCCCGCGGGCTCAGTTGACCAAATTATTTATTTTATTATTTTTCTTTGGTCAACTGATCCCGCATTGAAATTAGGCAAAATTTTATTACATATTTTCAATTTTATGTACAGGCGTGCGGAAAGTGTTAAATGAAGTGAGACAAAAAAAAATTAAAGCTTACTGCCCATATAAAGCTTTCTTGCTCGTACAGGTGCATAAGAAAGAAATGAATCGCTAGGCCTTTGCTAAACATCAGGAACCATTGATGTACACTAGAGATTGGATGGGTCTTTTAAAACTAAATAATCTAAAAGTCAGTCAGTAAAAGTCAGTCTTTTTAAATTAGAATAAGAATACCTATTGTATAGTGCACTATTGCTAGGAACGTAATAATTTTACTAATCAAAATTTGCAAGGGCATTTCTAATAGTCCTAACTGCTTCAAGAAATATCTTGGTGATATTAATGTCTAACACTTTTCTCGGTGTATGTACAAATTATAAAATTATGAAGCGGGATCGGTTGACCAATTCAAAATATGCATTAGGTCAACTCATCCCGCGGGATGAGTAAGAGCGGGCTCAGTTGACTAAAGAGCCATTGAATAATAGTTTTTATCACTACTTCATTTAGAAGCATAACTGTTAATCTGTAGAGACTGAGATGCAGCTATTAATGCACTTTTATGAGTGTGTTTAGAAAGCCTATCCACATTCCACAGCTATGCAATCTCATTATTTGTAAACTTTTTTGTTTACAGGGGTATACCAGTAGTGTCGAAAAATCGGAAAGAAAGGTTTGAGGCTATAGCTAAGTACCTACAAGAGAGTTCACATACAATAGTATGTTTACAAGAAGTTTGGAGTGAATACGATTATTTATATTTGAAGGACACTTTGAAAGGCAATCTACCTTATTCACACTACTTTTATAGGTAAAATTTAGTGCTATTATTTACTCATAATCTCATAGATTAATTTCTAAACTAAACATGGGACTATTCAATAATATATTGACAATGTAATAATATATCTTTATAAAGAATATGATTGTGATTTCCTGAATAATTCTGTTGTTAACTTTCATTCCAGTTATACTTTTTAAGTTTGATATTTTTCTACTTTGATATTTAACGTACAGCTGTTGAAGTGTTTGCACCTAGCTTAAAAGAATATGGAAGAGAAAAGCATTCCTTGCATATATTAGTTGTGCATTGTAGCATGCATTCATTATCTTCAGTTTTTGTTTGGTGATGTTATAAACAATGGAACAATTTAATAGGTGCAGATCTTGATTAATGTGTTAAACATTTGTAACATTAAATAAAAAAATACATATTCTATACTATGTAGGTAAAATAGACTCACTTTCATAAGAACCTACAGCCAAATTGTTTATAAGTATTTTAAGTAGGTAGTAGTTTTTGTAGGTCCTGTTTGTGATCAGAAAAAATAATTATTTATTTAATTTTTCATTAGATAATTAAGTCTTATATTTCAGTGGTGTCAATGGATCTGGTCTGTGTGTGTTCTCAAAATGGATGATACAAGATGTTTTCTTCCATCAATGGACACTAAATGGTTACATACATAAAATCCACCATGGAGACTGGTTTGGAGGTAAAGGAGTTGGCCTTTGCCGTATTAAACATGGTAACAGGCTTATTAATGTTTATTGCACACATGTGAGTAGCATACCAGTATTTAACATATTTTTAGTTTCTTTAACAGCATTTGTCATCATTCTATCATTCCATAATCACACAATAAATGTAATAATGCAGCGGCTCCATGCCGCTATTTTAAGTCAGTAAGTGGCGGGTTAATAAGCATTCCAGTGTACTTGTTATTGTGCCTAATTTTCATATTCAGATAAGAATAGTCACTTGCAATCCTACAATGACAACAGTGGCAAGTAGGTGTACATTTGTCATTAAACTAAAATTATCTGAATACGAAAATTAGGCACAATAACAAGTACACTGGAACGTTTATTAACCCACCACTCACTGACTTAAAATAGCGGCATCGGGCCCCAGATAGTTATGTGTGAATTTTAACATCTGCCTAATCTACCAGTAGATAGCATGTAAAAACCAAGTATGTTAGTTTAGCCTATTTTGTACAGAATATTGGTATACATTATATGAGTTCCTAAAACTGTATAGTGTCTTACTATCATTCAACTCTTGTAAGAGTTTTATTTCACAATATCACATGTATCTTGCCATCGTAAAGTTAACCATGTTATTAACTTTATCTGTTATCACTTATCCGTTTATCTCATACATTCGTTTATCATGAATAGATCGGCTATAAAGTGACAGGTCATGTTTTGTATTGTCTGAAGACTATTTTGACTTTTTGAGTACAATTTTCAGTTAATTAACACTTTTTAAATTGAAATAAAATACCTACAATTATGATCATGATTCAACAATCATATGAATAATCCGAATAAACAGGGATGATTAAAGATAAAAAAAATTGTTTGAAGAAAAAGGCAAAGATTTTTTTTTTCTTTTTTTGTTATTGATACCATTAAGTTATTTCTTGTATGTAACATATTGTGTGTATATTTTCCACTAATCTGAACACCTGTATTATTTGTAGCTTCATGCAGAATATCATGAAGATGATATATACTTGGCGCACAGGGTGTTGCAAGCATATTCTACAGCTGAATTAGTCAACCTAACTACAGCACCGGCAGACATATCTATTCTGGCCGGGGATTTAAATGCGGCGCCAGGAGACTTGTCTTTTAAGTAATATTGTCTTATAAATTATTAGTGCTTTTTATATTTGGTCTTCTTATTGATTGCAATCAAGATAAGCTGGGTAATTAATTCTTATTGGTATAAAGACTTGATTTTATTTACGGCACATTTATAACTTATTTTGTATGTGAGAACTTCATATTCTCTTTTAAATATATTTCTGTTCATTAAGAAGTAATTTAAATGATATTTAAAGAACTGACCTTAATATATGTCGCGGCAAGGTTAAGGTTCCTAATGCAAATAATTTATTCAAATGACATAGTTTTAATCTCCAAAGATTTCTGTTATAAGTTACCAAACTAGTTTTGTATGTGAAAACGGTTTACTATAAAATTAACTCTTACTTTCTTTCAGGATCATCACCCAGCTACCCCAACTTATTGATCCATTTAATATCGAACATAAATCATTTGAATTTAACGATTTGAAAAATGTGGGCACCTCGGACAATGCGAATAATAGCTACTCGCATCCCAGGTTATCCAAAATTAGCCCTGAAGGGAAAAGAATAGACCATATCTTATATAAAGTAAATCCAGCTTGGGAGGTAAATGCATTAATTTTCTTGACATTATTATTATAATTATTATATTGATATTAATCATAATTAATTGCTGTTACAGGTTGAAGTAGTCAATTTGGGTAATCCATTACCTAACAGAGTTCCCGGCAAAGAATTTTCGTATTCCGACCACAACGCCGTATCTTTACAGTTACATATGACGCCATCAGACAATAAGATACAGCAAAAAGATGCCAGTTTAAGCGATGCCTTTGATGAAACTGCTACACAAGCCATCAAGGTGTGCGAAGAAGCTATGGTCACCATTTCAAAATCTAAAACAATGTTCCTAACAGTTGGTGGACTTATACTAATGTTCCTTATTGGAACAGTTGGTTTCTGGCCAAACATGATATTTTACGACATAATCAAGTTATTTATTACCGGCTTCTGCTTTTATTATATCATAATGGGAACAGTTTGGAACAATATCGAAATGAATAGCCTGAAGGCTGGACTTAGTGCCTTAGAGAATTTCTGCCGAACAAGGATCAGGGATCGCGAAGAATCAAAGACTTACACACCTAATGATAAGTAAATACTTGTATTATTTAGAGCTAAGACGAATAGTACACCTATAAATGCATATCTATGAATTTTATTCTATATGTCAAGGACTTCAAAACATTTAAAATGTTTGTTGTTTTTGTCATTCTATCACTATCTTTATAAGATTTGCTTTATATTGATTAGATAAGAAAGTGAAGTATTAAATATTCTTTTAGGTACTTGCGCTTTGAAAATGAATTACTTTTGTATTTGGTGAACCTTATGCTGAATGTATAAGGTTCAAACACAAAAAACGCAAATTTTGATGTAATATCGCCTCTTTATCCTATAATCTAAATGAGAGCAAAAGTACATTAGTATAAAATTATTTTACATTCCAATAAAAATACATTTAAATAAATTTATGCAAAACTATGTAATTTACTCGGCTGTATATTCAATAAAAAACTTAAAAAAAGAAACTTCTTAGTATCAAGGTTAACCACTCATATACCTATCATGTATCAAGAATAATCGTAAATGACTAGTGAATCGACCCAAGAGAATATTATATATATATATTGATTCTCATCCCGACTTCATAAGTAATCACTGTATTGTACTTAATTAACGTTATAATGAAATCTACACAAGAACAGATAAGCCAGAAAAAGTCATTAGCCATGCTTGTCTTAATTAGACTGGCTGACCCTTGTCCCTTGCTGATAAAAATATAGTAAATTGCACCCAAAAACCAACCTTAAAGCTTGTTGAATAAAGCTTGAATTTTGTATACTATTTTTATTCTGTAGCTTTGATTGATAATTTTTAATGCAATCCGTCCATGTTATTAACAGTATAACAATCATTTGACAATATTTTCACGACAAGGCTTAATATTTTGCAATATAACTTAGTAAGTAAGAATGTAATGTGAAGTACCTACATACATAATGTTATTAAAAATAATAATCACTATATTTTTTCTATAGTCATAATTGTAATTCCATGAAATAAATATTTAAATCGGATGATTTTTTTTTTTATTTGTGTTACCTATTTCTATGACAAATCGCTACTATCAAAACCTTTTATAGGTAGGTACCAAAATAAAATGATTGCAAATAATAGTCCCATCATACTAAACAAATATTTTATTTCTAAAACTTAATATATAAGGTGCTATAAAAACATCTGCCACGGCTTTAATGGGAGGTAGTATTGTGTTTATATATTACAATAGTAAAGATAAATTATTGATTATTTATCTTTTTTTTTTTCATACAAAAAAAATAACGTATAAATTTGAATTGATTTATTAGTATAAAACCATCCCCAGTGTAGTTGCACTTTTAAAACACTTGTATGCCTGCGTATTATTGCGTACCTAGTAGATTATGTAGTGACGAACTAGTCAGCTGATTACAATTTTCATTCACAGAAAAGATGGAAAAAGATAGCAGTTGTTTTCATTGACGAAGCGTCACATTGCGCGTAATTTGTGAACCACGTTACGCAGAATAGAGTCAATGTTAATTTAACTATTTTAGTCTCTCAAATTTAATTTACTGTTCCGGGGTACGAAAGTTCTTCACTATTGTAATCTATAAACACAATACTACCTCATATTAAAGCCGTGGCAGATATTTTTATAGCACCTTATATAATTACACATGTAGTCAGATTATTATAAATAAATATCACAATTTATACTAATGTTATTATTAACAGTTAGTGCTAGTTTATAATAGAATTACAGATCATAAAATGAACAAAAAAAAAAACAATTTAGGACATTCGTACTTTGGTTTCAAACAAAAGCATTGTTCTTCAGAAGGAATGTACAACTTATTGATAAAACTTACGTCTAGTGAATTCCGGTAAAATAAAGCTATCGCAGAATTCTTTTTCCACCTGAATTTTTGTGATGCGTACCGCATTAATGTAAAGCAAGTAGCACCAAGCCACTTATATTTCATATTATTTGCATAATGACTATCACTTGTTATTATTATCACATGTATATTTTATACTTTCGGGTCGTGTTTAGGTTGATCTGTAGACAGGTCAAGCAAGGGTTCTGTTTCGGAGTTCGTTGATATATTTGCTGCGGTATTGTCAAGGGAACCGTATACGGAGGGTCGGACTTCCACTGAAGGCGGCTCGAGGTCTACAGTAAGGTTGGGAGCTGAACTCGACGGTATCGGCTCGCTCATCAGCCTAGAGCTCTCGTCATAGCCGCGCGCCATGTGATACATTGATTTACCTCTGAGTCTTCGACTGAATGAGCTCCCTGTTGAAAATAATTGAATAATTAATACTAAAATTATTAATAAACAAGGAACCTTTCCCATCGAAGGTAATCACGAGATCCTCTCAAAATAAATATTGAAGATATTTTTTATGACTACATACACCAAACTATTAATAATATTATAATAATAACGGAATATTGTCCGTATTGCGAAGCCCTAAACAATCACCTTTGTAACACACAAAGAATCAGTCGGCAACAGAAGTTGCTTAACATTTACCTTCTCCAATTCTTTAGTAGGTACTAGTATTAGCTAATTGTACTGAATGCTAAATAAAATTTAGAAATAATAAGTTTCATTTTTTTCTGTAAACAATTGCTTCACTTACCTACTACACCAAGATGCTCTGATATATCCCTCTTGACATCAGATACGTCCCACATAGCGAGGAATGAACCGAGGCATGACGGCGACGGGTTGTGAGGCGACACGTACGGCTTGTACGAAAAGCTGTAGTGGTGAGCAATTGCTGCCAAGAACATTTCAATGCAAATCAAAAAGTCCTGGAAAAAGCAATAATTTATATTAATTGGATATTTAATTAATTAGGAAAAATTGTTTGGACTTTGATACTTGCCTGCAGCTTCGAAGACATGACTTTTATCTTATCAGTATCTGATATATCAAATATTGTTGATATAACTCCACAGTAGACCAGTATGTTAATTATTACGCCTTGGCTGTAAAAATGAAAATTTAAGTCTTCAACATGTTTATATTTTAGAAAAATAGCTTCGTGATTTTGCTATATTTATGAAGTACTCAATTCATTGTTTGGCATAAATATGAAGTCAATATTAAACTAAACAAGGATACAAACATCCTCTTTTAAAAGATAATATTATTATGATACTGCAATCACAAAATAACACATCTAAAGCACTCTACATATTCTAATTTATAATGCAGCATAGGATGGATATTTATAAACTTACAAGAATGAGAAGAAGACCACAGCTTTGATGCACAAGAATTTACCAATTGGCTTCATTGGTTTCAATTCTGTTCTATTAGCCTTGTAGAACAATACAAGGCAGTACATGGCCACAAATTGTGACAGATTGTTTATAGCTATCATATATGGGAAAGCAACTTTAGGGCTAAAGTCGCTCTCCCCGTAAACCCCTGATAGCTCACATATCATTGATATAACAGTTGTAATAGGTCTCACTACTGTGTATTGTAGAATTCCATGCTTGCAATTATGTACAAATTCACTGAAACAAAAATGATTAATTGTTGTTTTATACCATCAGTACCTAAAAGGTATTTAATCCAATTAGATTCCTATTAGAAAAGATTGTACAGAAAAATATTGTTTAGAGAGAGGTCTTTGTCCTGATTCAAGAAAGTATGGGCTAATTAAATTAAATCATTAGTAAAGGTCACATTTGTTATATACTAATATTTAAAAGAAAGAAAGTTCTTATGACATTGAAATGAAGCCTGCCTTGTATAATCAAGTAACCTTGTGAATGCTATAACAATTATTTTATACCTTTATTATTCTATGAAAGGCATTATTTACAATTAAAACAGATATACATATTATAAGAACAAGTGTACAAAACTACTTCATGTACTTAATCTTGAAACTATTATCTTTTATATGTGGATAGCTTTTATCAATTGAATTGTAAATACTTAAATGAAAGCTAATAATAAACACTTGTTTATTTTCTCTTACAGTAAAAATGTGTTATGCAATATTCTTACTTGTTACATATTTTTGGACACAAGAAAACCCTTATTTTACTTACTATCTTTAAAAAATGTCTAGAAACTGTTAATTTGGAAACAAAATATCCGTATCACTGATATCATTTCTTTTTAAAAAGAATTTCTGACCTCAAAGATTTTAGATTATAATTAATTTGTTCAAACATTGTACTTATTTCTGAGTCATAAAAGAGATCTATTATTAAATGATTTTTTTTTTTTCTTTTGATTTAAATTGAAGTTTTGGGTGACATTAAAAACTATTAAGCTTACCTTCCCATTTCCCACGGTGTCAGACAGCATAAAGGGAATATATGGTATATTTGAGGTTTAGTTTCCAACAGTGCCTCTAAATCATGATCCTCATTAAGATAGTTCAACAAATACTTCATAAAGTTGTAAATAACATAAGCTTCATAACATTCTCTTAGAGAATCAACATAAATTGACTGCTCTGGGAACTCTAGACCTATCCAAGCATTTAAAGCATAGATTGGTACCATCCACAATATTCTGTAAGAAAAATTGCAAACAATTAAATAGATTTTAAGTGAAATAAGTATTCTAGTATTACATAGCATTGCATAAGAAAAACTAAAATAATAACTTTGGAATTTACAAAATCTCACCTTATAATATGCTTTTGCAATATGGGCTTAGTGTAGTGAACGACATGCTGTGTTATTTGCCATATGGAGATGGGTACGGCGAGAAGGACAAATCCTCCACCCACTAAAGACCCTTGATCAGACTTCTTAAAACCATTATTTATTGAATGAGCTATAAGTATCGGTACTAATACTATAATTAATACAACATAAAGCGCAATCAAGAAAGGCCTGATCCACAATCTCCATTGCTTTAAAAAAGATACAACAGTCGAAGAACACATTATAAAACACGGCTTTATTTCTCTTTATGTGTCACTCATAATACTTATTAAGGTTTGGAAGCAATACTAAAATCTAATCCCAGACATACTACTAATGTAGTGTACTAAAAGCATCAAACTCTAATTATTTGTTTATAACACGACGAATAAAACTACACAATGTTTCACAAAGACAAAAATAAAAATAATGGCATTTGGCAGAGAAAAATAACCTTTGACAACAAACGTAATGACATTATGACAATAACATTGCCTTGTTGCCAGTTAAAATACAGCAAAAAGCTGTTTTTATATTAAAATTTGTAGTTTACTTTTGATTTTGATGATCAATAAGTTTTATTTTACTTCATTGATAACAAATAAAAACGTTACCTAAAATAATGTTAAGCATTTACCAGCTGAACCACGCGCAGCTGAGTTTTGTTTAGTATTTTTATGAAGTATAATTAAATAGTTTTAGTGTATGGCAACACTAAGCTCTCCATCATCTGGCTGTCACATTTCTGATTTTGACAGTGATTTGTGGGAACAATCGGGATCTTATTGCCATGAAATAAAAAAAAGTTTGGAAAAAAGCCAGCAATTTGCCTTTTTAATAATTAACCACTTACTGAGGTCAAAATTAAAAAATATATATACCTACTTCTTTAAATTTTAATCTTTACTGTAAGGCATCATCACCAACCACTTCTTCAAAAATAAATTAAGGGTCACAGACAGTCACAGTAAAGTTAAAAACCTTAAACGATCCCTAAACAAGAAATTAATTACATTAAATAAAGCATTAAATATACTAAATTTCAATTCAAATATCCTGTAATAAATAAGTTTCTTTAAGTAAGGAAAGCCTATAATATAGTATCTACTGTACCTAGTTCACAAATTCAGGATTTTTTTTATTCTTTTCTAACAATACCTATGGTTTTTAGTAAGTGTAAAAGAGATAAAAGATGGTGGATGACGTCATTTACCTGTAACTTATGTTGCCACATACAATAACTAAGTAGAAGAAAAAAAACACTTTACAGGTGTTCGGTTTTTTTATCAAAATGGATTTGGTTAAAAGTTTATAATTCATTCAAAAATCTTATTCTTAGAGCTTTATAAATATAGTGATAGTATTTAGAAGATAAAATAACTCAAGCAAAACCGGGATTAACTTATTTATCAATTTACAGTTAGACGCGTAACACGTATTTTGTGCATCGAACTCAAGCATTGAATTAGGCCACATAGCGATCTCTCCCTAAAATACCGCTGTTCTGGTTGTCGACGTATCAAGCTAATGTGAGTTTGTGTTTTAACACCGTGTTTATTAGCGACTTAACTTTATATACAATCCATGGTATATGGAATTAAACATAGAATACGATAGATAGTGTTTAAAAAGTAATATATCGTGAGTAGATAATTCATATGTTTTCGTAAATGGGTCACCTCGCCATTCTTATGAGAAACAAGTTGTTTTGTGTTCTGAAGCTTTTTGGGATGTTTTAAAGTGTGCTATGTGTTATTAGTAGTTTATTTAAAACTGATGCGGTTTTGTTTTGATATGTTTATGTTTTTGTAGTCTTGGAAGGCGGGAGAGTGATGATCAGAAAGTCCACTACCTGGTAATGTGATGTCATTAAAAGCGGAACCAGAGGCCGACTCCGGCACCGTGTCACCGAATTTATCTGCAGTCAAAAATGAACCGGTTAGTAAGCTCATCTATTAACTGTAATTTTAATCAAGTCAGGTTCACCTAGATTGTCTAATAAATGAATGCAGTGTAAGGCAAGAATTTTAGATCACATTTAGGAGCTCAAGTTACTGTTGTTATTTCAAGTGCCTTGTACTAACATTTTAAAGTTTGAACTTATAAATTAAACTTGCTATGCATGCTGACAACTATATGGTTGCAAAATAATTAAATGTCTCTCTGGCTATTTAATGATAAGACTTTAATCATCTCTCTGAAATGAAACATATATAAATAACTTATCTCTTAGGACTGGCTTAAATTAACAGTAAAATAAATTCTTCATCTTAGCATGTTGATGGCAATATATATTAATTCTGCGTCAATTTCTGCTATGACAACTTATCAGGTTAGAAAAATTCCAATAACTTTTCTTGTTTTTAGAGTATTCTGATTTGCAGCTATTGCCTTGCTAATAAAATAAAACAGGGTAATTTATAATCATTAGGTTCTTTAAAGGATTTCTTATAATGATAATGAGTTTGTAAATATAATGGGAGTGCAATCTAAATGTGACTCAATTAAACTAATTGTTAATTTATTAATTGTCTACTTGCACAACTACAATTCTAGGAGTAATTATTATAAAATGATGTTCTTCTTGATTTTGCCTACTCTTACTTTTATTATTTTCAAAACACCTGGCTCCTTAGTTTACACTTTTTATTCAATGAATATTACTGTTTATTGTGTTGAAGTTCCAGATTAATAACTTTGATAAAGCATATGCTATAATACTACTATGTTTACATAACAAATTATCATGTATGACATAGAAGATCTTGAAGTGAGTGAATTAAAAGTAAAATAATTTTTGTCTCCGTTTTCCTTAAGGATAAGTGGAAGCTATAGGGGTTATAGATATATAATTTGCATTAGATCAGAGTTCAATATTAATTGTGCATGAAAACAAAACCATTATGAAAAGATTTACTTCTTAGGAGCATTTAAGAAACTAAGAAGTGCAACCATGTAGTGATATTCTTTGATGTTTGAAACTTTCCTTTATATTTAAATCTAGGCAGTGCAGTCTGGGTTTAATCCCCAAATAATACAAACTTTTCTGTGACTTGTGGTTTTAATTTGCATGCTTGGCAATTATCATGACAAATTATCTTGTGATTGGTAAAAGAGGATTTTTGTGCTACTACATAAACCAACCACAATCATGTAACATCTTCATTCAAATCACTATATGTAATTAGTTATTAAATAAAATCGAGGTATGTTTACATATGTATTAAAAATTTTCAGGTGGCCACCAACAGCAAAGAGACTCCAAAAAGGGGTGGTACATTATTAAAATGTACCACATGCAATAGTTTTAGCACATTGAGTAATCGAGCATTAACCACCCACATGGCCCAATGTTCGCCGGACAACAACAACGTGGCGGCTGCGCAGAATGCCGATCCCAGACCTCACAGAAAGCTATTCGAATGCGACGTGTGCAACATGAAGTTTTCGAATGGCGCCAATATGCGTCGGCATAAAATGCGGCATACTGGAGTCAAACCTTACGAATGCCGCGTCTGCCAAAAAAGATTCTTTAGAAAAGATCACTTAGCAGAACATTTCACAACCCACACCAAGAGCTTGCCGTATCATTGCCCAATCTGCAACAGAGGATTTCAGCGCCAAATTGCCATGCGCGCGCATTTCCAGAACGAACACGTTGGACAGCATGACCTCGTTAAAACTTGCCCCCTGTGTAGTTATCGTGCACCTACCATGAAAAGTCTGAGGGTTCACTTCTTTAACAGGTAATTTCAATTATATTTTCTGCTATTTAAACAGGCGTGAAGCTGGTATCGCGAATTGTTGTGGGACATGACTGATTGGCTTGGCCAATAGCAAATTTTCTACGACTTTATTTCTTTTTCATGTCATAATTTAAGGAATAATAAACATTAGTGAATAAGCAAGCACATCTTTATAATACACACTTCAGAATAAATGCTATCGCCAAAATAATATTATGAGAAATTACACAGCGGCGCTACAAAATTGATATTTATTCCACAGACACGGTATCGATTTGGACAACCCGGGTCCAGGGAATAACTCGTCAGTATCACTTCTTGCTGCGGGAATCGCAAATGCCGCATACTCCGATGGCACAATGGACCCTAGTGCTATAAGCGCCCTTGGCGCGTTAGGGTCCAGTCTGTCAGTGTCTGTCGCTGCCACATACTCTGATAGTGGCGACAGTAACGGAGCGCGGTCCGTCGATAATGCCACACCACCTATGCACTACTTGACCCCTCATGTCGAGATTTCCATGGCCGACAATAACGAAACCTTTTCACCGGGTCAAAATCACTTGGGCAACTCTGGTAAATATCAGTCTTACTTTATGTTTTACTTTATATTATTTTAAAAAAGCTACGTTTTCTACTACATATTTCAATTTATTATTGATTAGTAAGAAATGAGTATAAAAAAATACATTTTTTATTTGAAAACAAAATACCTAATTATTCTAATTTCGCGTTGTAGAGTCACGCATGAACGGCGAAGGGCCCAGTTCTCCTCAATCGGGTGATAGCGCCATCGCGAGCAGCTCCTTATCAGCTGGACTACCTACTAACATTACTCCGTCCATTACTCTGATACCCATTAAACAGGTGAGCTAACATTTTACTATTTATTCCTTAATGTATTTTTATTTAAATTTTACAGTTTTAACCCATAAAGTGACAGGGCAAAACAGGTATAATAGCGTTTTTGTACATTCTCTTTCAGGAAATCAACAATCAAGAGGAATCAGGCAATAACGAAATGCGAGAAGGGGAAACTAATGGTGGCGATAAACGAGGCGTATCCTCGAGCCTGTCGTCTCTGATCAAGGTGTCACCGCTAAAAAGTTTATTAAGAGAAGATTTGCGCCGGCGCATCTCTGCTCGTGGACGCGCTCGTGGCTCTAGCGTACGTTTATGTCGAGTTCAATAATAAAGACCAAACTTTTTTTTTTTTAGTTTATTTTAGAGAGTAGACATTTTTCTCTCGTTTGCTGTGTCTCAATGTTGTCTCACTCTTGTGTTTTTATATTACAGGCCTCCCGAGCCTCTCCGTCCGAGGGCGGCGTGATCACGTCGACGCACGGGGACGCCGCCATGCTGCCTTCGTCACTCGTATGTACGTTTTGCTCTATAACCTTCCCGGACTCGACACTTTACTTCCTCCACAAGGGCTGTCACTGCGACTCCAACCCGTGGAAGTGCAACATCTGCGGCGAGCAGTGCTGCAACGTGTACGAGTTCAACTCCCACCTGCTGAGCAAGAGCCATCAATGACTGTTTGCAGGGGGGCCGTTCGATCACTGACTTTAAAGTTTGTTGATGCACTTCTCGTATGCTATGTGTGCATACTCAGCAAGCACTTCGAAGATACTTCACTTAACACTTTACATATTAACGGTTGTTAGATACAATTTATTGTTTCTCTGATCTTATTTTGTTGTGTGTACTACTATTAACTACATTCCTAATTTCTATCAGGCACTGTATGTTGAAGTGCTTCGAATATGCTATATGCTGAACGTCCCCCCGAAGCTATTTTTATGTTTAAAGTGCAAATTATGTCAAGGTATATTTAGTGGTTAAAATAGGTAAATGTGCGAAGATATTTATATGGATATTTAAGTCAATCAACTCAGCCTGTAGCGGTTATTAATAAGACTTAATGAATAAGCTGAAATTCAGCGTGAAATGTTGAACATTCCAAATTACGACGTATACATTCCAATTCGTGAGATTGACGACAAATAAGCAGTCTTTGGTGGGGAATAAACGACTACCTACTCAAATTATCTTAAAATATATTTTATTTATTTGTCTTCAGTACTTAACTGTACATTACCGTGATTTTTTTAAATCAAATTTAGAGTATTTTGGTGCGATAGTGAATTATACAAATGTTTATTAAAATAAAACTTATGGTGAAGAGTGTACAAATTAATATATATTTTTACATTTCGCTGTTGAGAAGTTATAGAAAGGCAAAGCCTATAATAATCCGTGATGGTTTAATTATTGTGATTGTGTACAGACAGGAATTATAAATTCTACATTCCATTTTTATTTATGTTTCCTTTTATGAAATGCATGTGATGCAAGTCCACGACTAATACTTAATGTACAATTTAAATTATTTTGTTGTTATTATTTATTTTTTTCTAAAATACATATACATGTTTAGAATTATAAATTTCATTATGTACTTAAAAAGTCAATGTACTTTAATTATAGTTTACGAGCACTTTCTGTTTCGAGTCCCTTTTATGATAAAAGTTACTAATAAAGTAAGTTGAAGAATGTTGTGTATGTAAACAACAATAATAACGAGTGGCTATGTTAAGCACACCTTGCTCAATGAAGCTCAAGCACGGAGCATGTTGGGTGTTGTACTCGCACAAAAGCATAATAACGTTAGTTTCACGTTTTAGAGATTGGAATACTCCACAGAAAGATGCATGTGCTTTTATTGGTGCCTGTAAAGATAGATTCGTCGTTTCTTATTGTATCAAAATAATTGCAAACAGGCAGATTGGTTAATAATCTTGATTTTTAAGCTCCTTATTTATGCGTTACTTAATCAACATAGTTTATGTTAAGAAAAATGCTCAACTTTATGGTGAACGATTTTATCATCATTTCGTAGCAAATACTACTAAATTATATTAAAATTTTATCAAAAAATTTTATATAAATATTTTTCATTATCTGACAGTTATTATGATTGGAAAAATTGAGAAATGGAAAAGATTATTTATCCATACAAACGCAATTAAGAAGATAAGTGTCGTATTTTTGTTTTTAAATATTTAGATGTTAATTCTTATTTTAGGTGCATTCCTTGTACAAAATATTAGTACTTCATAACATTGGTGAATCCGTTCCATTCCTTATTTAAACCTGAGATTTACATTCCTTTAGCTATTAAGTACTTAATATCGGTTGTGGTCTTGCCTGATAAGTTTACTAAATTGACTTAGATGGAACTGAAATTATGTTAACCAACGAAGTTTATTTTGTTTTGTTATTGCATTGGTATTAGGTTAGCAGTCGGCGCACGCGGTAGTCCGTCCGTGAGTTGCATGGACATAGTGAGTTACCTGATATGAGCAACACATATTTATTTATAGAGATTCTTATATTATGCTGTTTCATTTGTTGGTTATGTAGAACTTGAATGTTTTATTATATATTTTGGTCCCGTCGCGCCGCAATTTAATGTTAAAATAAGCGTAGTTTATTGTAAGAGCTATTAATATTTTTAATCGGTAACCCCCGTTGGGCGCCTTTACTTAATCCGTCCATATCTAATGATAGATATTGCCTTTAATATTTAATAGAGTAATATATTTTATAGTTGTTAGGTGTAATTAAGAACAGATCTTAAGTATAAACTGTTTTCAGAATGCAGAGGTTTAAAGATGTAGTTGTATTTATTTAACTTCTATTACATGGAGGTGGTCTGCGTTGTTAAGAAATCAAGAAAGAAATATATTTATTCACTGCAGTTTTGTGCTCTGCAATATTTCCTTTCTTGATTTATTGGCAATGCAGCAATATCATTGTTGATTGTTGCGGTTTGAAGTAAATATTTTATTTTTTTGTGTGGTAGTAATACAAATTGTAAACATTAAAGTATTCGACGTTGTTTTAGAGTTGTTGACTTAAAATTATATCATCAATTGTGTAGATAAAAACAGTATTTTTAAAGTAAATTTTATGGGATTTACCCAGTTGAATGTGACTTTGACATTTATTAAAAAATAATAGATTCCTACTTTGAAACTTGAGCAGCGTGACTTAAATACTATATTGACTAGATTTGTTTGTATCCTAAATGAACACTACATTAGACACCATATAATATATGTAATAATAAAAACAGAATATTTAGTGTAGCGATCCTCACCTTAATACCAAAACACAGCTTACCAACATTATAATTTTATTTTAAGTTGTTATGTATGTAATTTAAGATAGAGAAATTAACATGGTTAAAAGCAATTAGTAACTATAAGCAGATTGAATTTGTCGTTGATATTTTTCTGTTACTTTATGGTATTGATGTTAAGAAGAATAATATCAAACTGTACTAATATAAAATAGGGTTAGTACTTACATGGAACCAGTTTGGAATCAAGAGTGATAGTTACTATATCAAATTATAGCAGATTGTGCCTTAGATCAATAGTTTAATATTGACTACATTATCATAATATATTTAAACAATTAATTAGATGTGTGCATTTTCATATATTGACATCTAAATTTAATTTATTCGGGATGATATTTTGGACGTCGGACGTATTAAAGGTTAAAATGCCGCGATGAATTTAAAAACTTATAATTATAATATTAAATACCTCAATAATGTATTTTTAAGTGTTGAGGGTCTTACTTACGCGGTGCTAGTATATCTATGTATTCTTATGAGAATGATCCTCAATAACACATGTTATGTTTGATTTAATATAATGTTGGAGCCGGAAAGTTGTCACTGTCGAAAATTACTATAGTAGGTGCCTTTTTAAGGCTCACTCTCATATATAAAGGGGATACAAGTTCTTTCAATACATCTCCCATTCAAAATATCATTCTGTTATATGATTAGAATCTGGAAAATAAAATACAATTTTGTTAATTATGTATAGAAAAATACATATTTACAATGTGGCTGTTTTGCTTGTTTTTATAAAGAAAGTTTATTTGCAGTTGATAAAATAATATTCTTAACGTTTTGTTGTGACGTTAAAAGATTAGAAAATGGTACTTATTATTGAGTATATAGTTTTATTTATTTACTTTATAATAATTTGGTAAAGGGTCTAATAAAATATTAATAAACTATGACATACATATCGTGTACTTATTTTAGAATGTCTGTCCTGTTTAGTATTATGTACCTAGCTCAATTATTTTGTCACAAATATTTTACTCAAGGTCTTGTTCAGTCAAGCCTGTTTTCTTGAGATGTGTATAGTTTATTTTGACTGACCATATGTGGCACTAAACCAATAGATATTATCTATCCACATGAAACGTTCTCATGTTGAATAACACACATTGTTAGTGTGTGCAGGAAGTAATGAAATTGAATGATTCGCACATGATAACTAAAACCTTGACAACTCTTTCATTAAAGTGGCTTGATACGCTGAAGGCCTACACAAAATATACATAGCACAGTAGGTACCTATCAGACGGGATTTTTGTGTGACTGAATCTCTTTTAACATTGCGAGTGTTTAGTTTTTAGCAACCTTGTGTAAATACCCTACAATACATGTAGACAAATCACATACGTTTCTCAGAAGCCTAAGCTACAGCACTTGTGTTATGGAATCAGCCAGATTGAAGGCCTACCTAGGCCCAAGACGTAAAAACTGGCCATGTGCGAGTCGGACTCGCGCACGAAGGGTTCCGTACCACCGTCGTATGAGAGCCCCGCTTAAATATTCATTTTATGTGGTTTTTAGTATTTGTTGTTATAGCGGCAACGGAAATACATCATTTGTGAAAATTTCAGCTTTCTAGCTATCACGGTTTATGAGATACAGCCTGGAGACAGACAGACGGACAGACAGACAGCGGAGTCTTAGTAATAGGGTCCCGTTTTACCCTTTGGGTACGGAACCCTAAAAAGGCAAATAAATATGTAGGTACATACATTGATGCGTCTGTCCGGGGATTGAACCAGTATAAATATTGTTCTGTGGATCGAACCCGGTACCTCAGTGCTAGCGACACTGAGAACCAGTCGACCACGGAGGGTTTACGGTAGGCTGATGACGCTGAAAATCAATAAAGCATTAGGTATAAGTTTTTGATAACGTGAAGGAAAACGAAGCCAGTTATTTTTCCTGGACGTTTTTTTTTTTGTTATATCGTCAATGCTCTAAGGTCATCGCTGTTGAGGTAGGTATTACTTACCTACCATCCTTCTACTAAAACCTTATTATCAGAAGACCCACGAATTATTCTTAACAAGCTATTCCCTACAATGTAGGAACGATTAAGGAGGAAGAGTGGCCAAAATTACATACGCAATCACGCACAGTCAATTAACTTCGATATGCAACGGTTAATTTTAAAATATTAGCTAAATATTATGTACCAAACGACTGAACATCACTTAGTTGTATTTGTTTCTCACTTTCTCCCTTGCTAAATACCAAAATTCAGATGAAAATGAACAAAGAGAGGAGAGATCCTAAGTAGGTATATCGTTAAAGTAAGTAGAATCTGATAAATTAGTTCTCATACTCGGGTTGATTGTCTCCAAGATATATCAGTAATACATTGTTACATAGATATAAAGCTAATAAATTCGCATAAATATACAAAAGAAAAGGGTGCCGCGAAAAAACGACGTACGGCCTCCCAAGAGGAACGTAGAAGTTTCATTTAACAGAAACAGAACACTATGTATAGGTACCAGAAATTTATAGGTCCATCCATGTCTTGCCATGTGATATGGTAACCATAAGTGGTGAACCCACGCTGCCGGTTTCATTGCTTTTTACAATTTTTATTGACCCTGCCTACTTTTCCAATGTCGAAGCATAATTAATAAGGACACTCGTCCCCATAGTAACGATTTATTTTCTAACCATTATATGATGTTCCAATTACCAAAATAAATTGAAGTTGAAATATTAATCTCGCATACATACATAATTATTAAAGTTAATTTATTTAATTTATTTAATATTATTGTCACTTTATAATTTCCAAAAAAAATAAAACGTCAAATTATTGTCAGCCATGTCAATAAAACTCCGAAGTGTCAAAGTTTTGTTGACAAAAAGTTAACTTTTCCATTAGTTCAAAGAATTTGTAGTAACTTTTCATGAAGTTGTAAAGTAAACTAAAACGTATTGTTTAGCATATTAAAGTAGTATAAACTAAAGGTGTAATGGGAAAAACCACAGAAGTTGATGGCGATAATAACCCGACGTCGTCAGAATCTGATCCATCGAAGTTATTGGAAGCTGCTTTACAGCAGATGGATGGCATTATAGCCGGTAAGTTGAATTAGTTATTGGCCCTTATATTAAGGTTTAATTTCAAACGTCTTATGGTATGTTAAATAATGTGTACTTTGATAACTTTATGGTTCATTGAGTATTGAGGTCTTCACTTCCTCATACATGTTGCTGCCTGGTTTAGGTAATTTCTAAAATTCTGTGAGATATGAGGTGTTTACATACACACTTTATGTTAACTTTGAAAACTTGCACTAAAGTTTAACCTTTCTTTTAAGTAGGTAAAATGATTTTTCTTGGTTTGTTATGAATCATTGATAAAAGGTTATAAAGTTGCAAATAACTTTTTTTTAATTGCTCATAATAATATAATAAAAGGTTATATTTGATAAGGTCACTAATATGTATACATTACGATTGACCATACTGTGGTCAAGTGTTGTCACACTAACATGCATCATGTCGGAACATGGGTCTATGCTAGCCACAACAGGTAAAAGCAGTTTTTGAAATATTGCACAGTAAACGATTAAAAATGGTATTTTCAGGTCGAACCTATAGTTATTGTAATGTATTGTTTTAAAAAACAAAAAATATAGGTATTCAGAGGAACATCAAATCTTCTTTTTGATAGGCGGTAATTTTTTCTATGATTATACAATGTATGATTCAATGAAATGAACGATTATGTTCTTGAACTGAATTAAATCAAGCATCCAATTGATTTAATTCACTGATGTGTAGAATGAAATTCTAGTACAAAATAATTTATAGGTCTACTTAGCGTGTCGATAAATGGCAATATTAGATTTTCCCGGACCAGTACTCAGCTACAGCTCAGTATTTATAGGTAACATTATGGCATTGAAAAAAGGAAATGAAAATAAATAAAAAATACTCGGTATTATGTTTTACTTGGTGATAGATAAAAAAAGTCATGGTTAAAATGTCCCAAACATACTCACTTTCTATTTATTCCTAACATCAAGTTAATATGCCAAGCTTCTAATGTAGACAAAACAAATTATGTAGTAGGTATTGTTCTATGATATTTGCATTATTGTCCTTATTTAGGATATATAGTTCACATACAATATTGTAGAAATATCACAATATGTGTTATTAATAATAAAATAAAAAACGTATTTGGCCAGTTCTCAAAACTTCAGTTTTTTTTACTAAAATAAAAATATCGAGTTTAGTTTTAACATGGTTATAAGGTTCATATCTGAAATAATTAAGATTACATTCATACACAATATTACATATTTTCGTAAAACTTATTTTATGACGAACTTTTAAAATTATTTTTATTCAATACTGATGAAAAGTGTTATTACACTTTCACCAGTTTTCAAACAGAATAACATAAGGACCTAAATCAAAATCTACAACAAGGACAATATAGTAGAATACATAGGTATAATTATAATGAATGAATTCATGAATGATCTTAACACGTAACAGGCGTATTGTAGGCTTTGCAGGAAATAGGGGTAACGCTTTCGTGGGAGAGGGTGCTAACTGTTGAACAGGGGTGGCGAGGCGCCAGTCCGCCGCCCGCACGCAGCCTCCGCGGACGTAGTCGTCCTTGCGGCTAATGTGCCCGCGACAAATAACCCTCGCTATTCTCACCAAGTACTCACATAATTATTATAAATTTAAATTCAATTATTATAATACTTAATATTCGGTAATAATTGATTGATTTTATAATTTATTTTTTTGTTTATCAGTCGGTTGATTGGAATGTAATATTTTGGTATTGGAATATATCTAGGAGTTTGTGACGTTCATCTCGCTTAGTAAATTCGGAGCTCGGCAGTGTGTTCCACGATTCTAGCGTAAAAAATAATCTTTGATTTATTACGTGCTTTTGTAAAAATAGGCTTGTAATGCTGAACGTTTTTCATATAATGAATGAAAATGTATAAAGCTCTGTATTTTTTAAATATCCGTTTAATTTCCACTATTTTCAAAATGATATTTAAAATAACTTTCTTTTATTTAAATTAACATTCTTTAAAA
Source organism: Autographa pulchrina (assembly GCA_905475315.1). Classification (NCBI taxonomy): domain Eukaryota; kingdom Metazoa; phylum Arthropoda; class Insecta; order Lepidoptera; family Noctuidae; genus Autographa; species Autographa pulchrina. Next base: position 9,383,316 of record FR997771.1, on the reverse strand, counting down.
AAACGTCGAAAACATTTATTGCAATCTATAAAACAAGGTTTTCTCATGTACATTCGGACCTATCTCTAATAGTATATCTACGTTCCATAGAATATTCATAACAAATGCAAACAAGAAATTTTAATCTCAGGTAGACGGTGTCAAGATAAAAATTTTGGCGTTATTCTTATCGCCGGCATCTTCATTCCATGAATATTTTGAACGAATCTTTTGTGTTCGTCCTTTTTGTTTTGGTCATTGTAAAATCTAATTTTACAGAAAATATTTTTCATTAATATTTTATTTCAAGACTACGGTATCTTAAACTATAGCCAATTCTAATTTCAAATCTTAAACTGTCCATTTTTTTAAACCCAGAGTTTAAGAACAATTTTTTGAAAGCATGCTTTGATAATACGAACCATTTATTTACTCCTCGAACAAAAAAAGTTTCGTAATTACGGTCCTCGCTGCGGCCGTATTTTTCATCTTACATTTTCCGTGTGTCCAACAGGTCCCATTCGTATTTTTTGTTGAACATTTTCATCAGCGCTCGTAAATCCTTCCTCTCCACTGTCCCCGCTACCCGCTAAGCTCGAATAGATGCGGCTTATCTCGAATACCCATGTCACAATAGACAGAGAAATATGTTGTAGGCTAAGATGTTTGTTATTTAAGATATATAAATTACTAGCTCTTCCCAGCAGCTCAGCCTGCGTGTGTGTCGGTTATCGCGTCAAAAGTAGCCTATGTCTTTTCTTGGGATCCAAGCTTATCCCATACCAAGTTTCATAAAATTGGTTTTAAGGCCTTGCCGTGAAAGCGTAACAAACATACAGACATATTTATGTTCGCGTTTCAAATATTTCTATAGCAGATTATAGTTTATGTATCTCAACATAGAAACATCTCGAACTCCAAAAATGCAAATTTGAGGTACCTATAATATCAAAAAATCGTTGAGAATGCAACGTGCAAATCTAACTTGAAATGTAGATATTCCGAGAAACGGGTCACCGGACTTACCGGTCATAAATTTTACTGTAATAAAATATTTTCTCATTTATTAGTAAGAAAAGCTTCTTCTACATTTTAATTTTTTATATTAAACAAGGACTTGATGTTCAACGATTTGATACCTGGACTACATAAGAGTAAACAATGGTGTGTAATGTGTTATTAAAATTAAATCAGTGATGAGCATAACGTGAGTGTTTGATGTGATCGCAATGCCCGGGTGTTGGCATTTACCGGAGCACGTGACCAGATGGTGGCTGCTGGACGTCTGTACCCAGCGGCTGTTCGGCGACGTAGATGCCTCGGATTCCCAGATACCTCAACGTATGCATACATTAGTATATCTATATAGTTTATATACATCTGCATCTTGTTGTATTTTCATTTCATTCCCCAAAACCACACACTGAACCGGCGCTAGAGAGGTCACATGTGTGCATGTGCTAATTACATGTCCGGTAGGTTATTTAATCCTGGGAATAAAAGAGCTGTTCCAACTATATGCGGTCGTACTGTGGCGTACTATAAAGATATTCGCAACGTTCCTACTTTTATAACGAAGGGTAAAATGATGAAGATTTTTTTTCTGCTGGAAGCAAAAGCGCCATTGTTCCTAGGCGGATGCAATTCACTCGGTCCCCGCGCAATTTGCGCGAGTGGAGTAATTTCGAAGAGATTTGTGTCGTAGCGCTTATGCTGGCTGTGCACGTCGGGTAATGAATGAAGAGATCTATAAGAATATGGACGAATTAATATGTATTTAGTTATCGGCGCGTTATATTTACCGAGAGCTTGAGAAGCTTAATTGCGTATCAGTTTAGCAAACTTTACCTATGTGTCATTTCCTACGTCATAATACACGTTTATGTCCTTAATGTAATTTTTAATACTTGTGTCTAGATCTAGATAACAGTTATCGGGAAACAAGAGGTCATTTCAATTAGACCTTCTTTTGTTGTTAACAGTTGGTATTTATGATATTAATGTTTTGCAAATTTGATATGATTCATATATAGGCAAAGAGGTACGTGATATGTATGTCGATTTATCGACGTAATTATATCATAAGTCATTGTCCTATCCGTCAAAAATGTCCTGATTTATTGTTCAGATAAATGTGAAAATTGGCCAGAAAATATGGAAAATGAAGTATTCTTAGTTATCGGGAATAGTCTTAAATTCTAGACTACTTTCTTATAAGCCGTATTAATAAGCAATAAAAGTTACACGTAGACAAAAGCGACAGAGCCCTTGGAAAAAACCTTACATCCTGAAAATACCTCATACTCTTGAGTTGACCCTGAGACTTAGTTTAAGTTGCAACGCAAAACAATAAAATACAAAAATCTAAATGTAAACAAAACTATTATTATGAACCTATGGAGCAACGGAATTTTAAAATAAACTATTTCAGAATATTACACAAAACAATAGGTAGAGTCTAGGCTGCCTAGTGCCTACTTCACAGTTCATACCGGACTCAACAATTCTGATTACACATTCTTTCCCAGGCCCGCATGAAAAAACAAACCCTCTGTAGGACTGAAGAAGTTTGTTAATTCTCTCCCGCGTTTATTAACTCAACATTGAAACTTGGAATATAAACATTGTTGGTTGCGAACATTGCGAATCTGTATTATCTACATTTATAGGTATTTATTAAAAAACGAAGGTGATACAGTACATTGCAAAAAACAATACGTACATAATAATAATGCGCATTGAAGCTCGTCGAACTATCGAATGACGGTATACATTTCCGTAATTTAATATGTGATATCGATACAGTTTTGAAGGTATAGCTTAGTTGACATTGTGCCAGTAGTCCGTAAACAGTGCAATAGTGTCGTGAATAAACACTTGAAGCAGTATCTTAAATAACAAAAAACTGGCGCCTGACTTTGGTCAGCGCCTACCCGTGGAAGTGTTCAAGACTTCTAAACCCGGTGTCTAGACTAACAACGCGTCAATTGCAAGGGCCAGTCAGGGAATGTGCGCGAGCCTCACCGTCGCGGCCGGCCGTCCGGGCGATCGGGAGTCGGCGCACGCTACAAGCCGGCCGGTTTAACATCGTTAAACTATTCCGTGAAATGCGTGACGTTTTCTTACTAAACAGATGCGACTGCATTGAGCAGCGATCAATGCCTAGTAAGTACCGACACAGCAGAAGACATACACTTCCAGAATACCGACACGTCTCTTTGCTTATATACCAAGCACTGCGAAAATGTTCATAGCGCGATTCAGAAAGTTACGTAACTTATTGTCCTAGACAAGATTTAAGCCCAGCAAACAACTTTTTTATATCTTGAAATCGTCATATAGCATTACTTACACCATATAGAGTCATTAGTTTCGTAAGATATGCTTTCAAAGTGTTTATTTTCTCTTTTTACTTTAGAACGTACGGCGAAAGACGTAACAGCGACATCTATTGTGTTGCAGAGCATTCACCTCTCCGCTACGCAATACGTCCTTAGCATTTCCATCGTTACGGAATGTTTTTGGGGAACAATTTGTGCTAAGACTGGTTTGTTTAGTAAATGCCAAAAAATTAAGTACTATCTCACTACGATAAATATAATTAGTCCTTTAATCCACAACTGTATGAATATAACCACATTGCCTTTTGTATAAGTTTGCTTGTTTCAAAGTTAGTTCCTATTATTATAGTACATTTTTCTGGTATTCCAGAGGCAGGTGGTAATGGTGCGGGAGGGGCGACTCCCAGTGGGCCGGGAAGAGCGGCGCGCGCCAGGGCTCTGGAACTGGCGCAGCAGCTGGCATCATCTCTCCAGCATGCGGTCCCGCCCCCGCCACGTCCAGACTTCACCACGGCCAGTGCCATACTGAGGTGGCTGCAACAGAACAATAACTCCGTCGCCCTAGTGAGTACCCAATAATTACCGCTTTGTTGTTGTTGCAGTTCTGCTAGTACTAGTTTAATTACCATTATAAGCAATTTGTAATCACATATTGTGTATTTACACATTTACGATTATTTCTTTCAATGACGTTTATACACAAAAAAATAATACAAAATTGCGATTTAAGTGTAGTCTTATTAATTTTCATTTGCATTGTGGCATTGTGTCTCCCATAAAAGTCTGTTTAATCCACAGAATTGTCATTCGAAAATCCTTACCTTTAAGTATTTATTGTGAGCAAGAATCAAAAGACTGGTTGACGAGGTACTCGTACCTTAATGCCTATAATGTTGAGATATTTCCTTGGAGTTTAGTTCATAAGGAAGTGTGACAAATTCTTTATCGGGAGAACTAAGAAATAATGAAAGTTTCTAAATAGCACAAGAAAATCATGAAATCACCTATTGGAACTCAGGCAAATAGATTTGCAAGATATTTTTTTGTCTATCTGAAGGTGAAATTTTGTGAAATATAATACGAATAAATTGTCTTCAATGAAAAAAAAAATGTATATTTGCTAATTATTTTGCACAGATCTGGTATGCTTGAAAGTCAAATCTTGGTTAGCCTTGCGTTTCAACTCCGACCGTCATAAAAGCCTTTGGAAGCTGTGTGCGGAAGGGAACTAATTGCACACCCATGGTACGTTTGCTCGCTGACGTGAACACATTCGCAACAAGCATACCTACATACCACGTGCTACTTCGCTTCCCCTTCTGTTTTACTTTTTCTGGCACGTCATTAAACTAATATCTCGTTGCACACAAATTGTAGGCTACTCGTTACCTTATTTCGACCAAAATGGTATTCGTAATTGGGTATAGAAACACGCTTATTACAAGGCTTGTATGAGATAGTTGAATATTCAACGCATATTCGAACTGCGAGCGGGATATGGCGCTAACTTGGTTACCTGTCGGTGGGACACCTCTCAAGTGGAAGTTAGAGTAGAAGTTAACCACCGATTCAATTAATCTGATTTCGCTTGCAAGGGAGCCGTACAATGCGCGCTAATTGATTTTCCTTTACATTTTTCTCGCTATGGAATAGTTAAGTTAGCAGGCTTCCATGACAAATGAATCTTCCTTATTTTTCAACCTTGTTCTCTTATAAATTTAATTATGAATTTTAATGAAACTTCCCTCTGGCACGCCTTTAATTTATATAAAAGAAACCTGATGACTACTTTGTAAAATTTTACCTTTATCTTGTAACGAGAGGAGAAGCAATATGCATAATTAGGTGTTCAAAGTGTTCAAATGTAGTTGATAAAAAATAAAAATAATTTTCTGAAAACATCATAATTATGAAATGTTATGATACAAAAGCTGGCAAAAGCATCACGATATAATAAGTAAAAGGAACATAAGTATTATTTTTACTTAAATATTTTTTATTTTACTTTACAACGGGAAGCTCTTTATGCAAGACCTAACTATTTCCATTAGATTAATGTTGCACGCTGACAGCAACTTTATTGATATTGATCTTTATCAGCGGGGGTAAATGAGTGACGTCGTTCCTTTAGCCGAACAACGGGCTGTCCCCACAGTTTGTCGGCAGCTGTCTGCCTGTGACTACCCAAGTAGCTTACAGCTCAATGAACATGCCGTGACGGGTTCGTTATGACATGCCGACGTGACAGATCGCACAGGTCAGGTTTAATAATGCTGTCTAATTATGATTCGGATCACAAACGTTTTAGTAGATTAATGCGCTATACTACTATGCTATCTCTATACATATTTAAGCTCGTGATCCTACCTGGCTGAAATGCCGGTAGTATGAGAGGCGGAAGTATTTGATTAGATAAATACATAAAAAAAGTCAAACTTGCAAATAGAAACTTTAATATTAATTAATAGTCCTGTTAGAAACGAAAATAAGGAACCAAATTGATTTTTATCTATCAATCAAACGTCGCAATTTTACCTTTACTGAGGCAACAGACTTGGCAAATTTATAGTTCCGATACGAAAGCTGACAAATTGATCACTATTTATTTAGCGACGTAAATTTTGCTACATTTTATTTCTGTTACATGTCTGAAATGCGCAGAATGTGCATCCGTGAGTTCGTGATTTAATTCTCTTGTAAATGAACATATACGTTCTTCCAGTGAAATTATTCCAATAATTCGATATTCTCAAATGAACATTGGGTTGCTAGGTGACACGTATGCGATGAATGCGCCCTGTTTAGTGACCAGCATTGAACCCCGTGGATGAATGGATCTCATAAGCCGTGTGCACCACTTAGGCATTCATTGCCGGGTGCCTCCCTCACAACATACGGGGTAACTAACCTCGCTTGTACATTGCATACCGTGCTAATCGTATACTATACTGACTTTTGCCCGCAGCTCCGCCCGCGTTGGTGTCGATTATCGCGGCAATGAGTAGCCTTTCTCCTATCTTGTGATCCAAGCATACCCCATATCAAGTTTAATCAAAATCGGTTCCGCGGTTTAGACGTAAAAGCTTGCAGAAAGACGGACAGGTAGGTTTTATAACATTTATAATATTAGTATGGAGTATGGATTATAAAACAGTTGAAAGCTTTGAATAGTTTCTGTACAACTATGTGGAATCCGTATACCAATATTAAATGTATCAGTACTCGCTCGTATTCAGCCTCTTTACGTTGAATTTTAACATTTTCAGAAATTTCATTCATAACATTCCAGCTATATTTCCATGACAATAAAAATTGCTTACAATCGTTCTAGTTTTATCACTTTGAACCGTGGAATATTAAGTTGTACGATGTGGTGCTTTGTATGAGCAATGCTTTGTGCTTCGGGGAATACGAGCTTAAAGATAAATAGGATAAAGAGATAGCGGGTACTGAAAATACTTTGCTCTGATCACTTTGTTTAACAACCAATTCTTTCATTTCCAAGAATCTCCGTACAAAGATAAAGCGTATCTTCAACCAATAAAGGCTTTTAACTTTAAAGGCATTTGATGTATATTTGGTCTGATACTGTTTTATTTTTACACGACTGCCCAAAAAGGAGTGTTATGTTTTCAGGGTTCATGTATGTATGTATGTATGTTTGTGAGTTTCTTTATTCCACCATAACTTCTAAAAGGCTTGACCGATTTCAATATTTGTGGTATCATTCGAAGCTTTGAGTTATCCCGAGTGACATAGGCTATGTGGACATTAAAAAATGGTCAAGTGTGAGTCGAAATCGCCTGCAAAGGGTTCCGAACGATTTTTTTTTTGTGTGGTGTCATGTTTTTTTGTTGTTCACTAAATATATAATTGTTAAATAAAAAATTATAATTAAATTATAATAAAAACAAGTCAAATATTTGCAGTCGGGGTCGGTTACTTGGAACAATTCATTACAGGTCCCCCGACTGCAAATATTTTACTTGTTTTTATTTTTTTTTGACATGGCAGGCGTTTTTTAATTTTTTTAATTATAATTTTTTAGAACGGGTGTTGCAAATATTTTGCTCTCCATGAATTAAATAACTAAAACTAACCGTTGTCTTCAGATTGTTTGCGCATAGCACATCAATTATCTAAAGCTTCTATCATTCAAGGTAATAGATTCCAGTGTTGCATACTTGATAGATGGCGGTCTACCGAGATTCCTATGGGAATAGGCAGTAGGCTTCTAAACAGACTATAACTTGTTTATTAAACTTTGTTGTTACATTATAACTTTGTCCGGGTACATGGTATGTTATACTTGGTTAATTTCGTGATTATAACATTGTAAAATATTGAACATTAAATTCAGAAGGCACGGAGCGCTCGCCGCAGACTAGTTCCAGGTGAACGCGCGTTCCATTAGCGCTAATTAGAATTTCCCAAGTCCCCGCTCTCCCTCGCACTCTATAAGTACCCGTGTTTCACAGCTCTTATCTGTGCCCATAATAAAATAGGACCAAGTTAACGTTTCGTACGTGCGAGTGAATTTTCGAGTCTTCGCGGCCTATTTAAAATGTGCGGTTCCGTAAGCAACAGATTTTTGATATTGCTTATTTCTTTTTACGGGTAGGGCTGAGCGATACTGGATTTGAATGAATAGAATTCTTAAAGGAAAACTAAAATACATAAATTGCAATATAAAAACTTTTTAACAAAAAAATTAAACCGCCGAAAAAACTGAAAAGCAAAAAATAACAAACCTTTTTTTATTTAATCTTAATAACTAAGTTCTTAAACTAATGTAAGTATACCTAAGTCATTTTGAGTCGGCGCCAAACAGGCAAATTAATTAATTACATATACTTACGTAACGTAAAGCTTGATGCGCGGCGGTACAATACAGTCTCTATAATATTTATCTTCTACCAAAAATATGTAATCTATGTCGTTTTTGCACCAATTATTAGGATTGATCAGAGAAAATGCCACAGTAGCAACAGTTGCAATGACGGCTGATAGTTTGGCGCCGACTCAAAATTACTTAGGTATACTTACATTAGTTTAAGAACTTAGTTATTAAGATTAAATAAAAAAAGGTTTGTTATTTTTTGCTTTTCAGTTTTTTCGGCGGTTTAATTTTTTTGTTAAAAAGTTTTTATTTTATATTTTTTTGTGGCTTTAATCTACTAATTACTTTATTGCTATTACATGCTTAATTTTTTATTATTTTTTACGATGAACGAGCTTTAGCAGAAATGCAGAGACAAAGAGGTCTACTCACAAGAGACTGACAGGTCTAAAGCTCATTCATCGTGAGGTTTTTCTTGTAATACACAACTCAGCATTAAAATCTGTGATTGAACAATAAATCACCCCTATTTTCCCACCCTTAGAGTAAGATTATATGGGACCAGCTTCGAGGTATCTATCTAATAAAAAAAGAATTATCAAAATCGAACTAAGTACTCTGTAAATGCGTGGTCATATATTACAATCAGTTAGTGAACAATCAATATATCCCTGTTTTTCTACCCTTATGATTGGAATATTTTTTCCAAATTTATATGGTATCAACTTCTAGGTATAGCCTATTCAATAAAAAAAGAATTATCAAAATCGAACTACTCTGTAAAAAGTTACGCGTGGTAATACATTACAATCAGTGAGTGAACAATCAATCAACCCCTGTTTTCCTACCCTTAGGGTGGTAATTCTTTTTCCAAATTTATATGGGACCAACTTTGGAGTATACCCTTTCCAATATAAAAAGAATTATCAAAATCGGACTACTCTGTAAAAAGTTATGCGTGATCAAACATAAAAAAAAAAAAAAAAATATATACGCGTCGAATTGAGAACCTCCTCCGTTTTCGTCGGTTAAAAAATAAAACTTATTATTAATTGAATTTAAACGTATTTCATACTAGCTGTGCCAGCGACTTCGTTCGCGTGGATGACGAAACTTATTACTATTGATTGTAGCGTGATGAAAAGTATACTATGACCTGCCCAGGAGTATGAAGAATAATTGTACCAAGTTTCGTTAAAATCCGTCTAGTAGTTTTTGTTTCTATAAGGAACATACAGACAGACAGACAAACATTTTACTGATTGCATTTTTGGCATCAGTATCGATCACTAATCACCCCCTGATAGTTATTTTGAAAATATATTTCATGTACAAAATTGACCTCTCTACAGATTTATTATAAGTATAGATTGCAGAAAACAAACTGAATGTGCAATATTTCTAAGTATAATCTACTATACTCTGTGTGCTTCTGTACGTGTACGTCCTGTGATTAAGCTGTTGCCAAGCTTCGGTTAGCAGTGGCGGATTAAGAAATTTGCCGCCAGTAGGCTATTCAAATTTTGCCGCCCCTTCTGACCTCTGCATTTCGATACCCTACACGGAAAAAGACTGGAAGAAAATATTTTACAATTAAAAGACTAAAAAATGTCTCTTTGTTAAAAAAAATATATTTTTATGAAAAATTAAGAACTGATTACAGTCATTCTAAACCTGTCCAGGGGCCCGATGCCGCTATTTTAAGTCAGTGAGTGGCGGGTTAAAAAACGTTCCAGTGTACTTGTTATTGTGCCTAATTTTCGTATTCAGATAATTTTAGTTAAATGACAAATGTACACCTGCTTGCTATATACAGGGTGTTAAGAAAACCCTGTCCGATCCGTTATCGATAACTGATAGGTACCATTAATGTAAAAAAAAATATAAAAATTAAAAAAAAAAATATAACCTAAAAAAAATGTTTTTCTCAAAAAGCGAGAGAGAGACTCGGCGCCGTCACAAGTGCTGCCAAATGATCAAACAAAAGGCCGCCAAATAATCCCGACGAAAATGGTGCTGTAATTATTGTTTTAATCTTAAATTTAGGGAATTTTGCGGTCAAATATCGTTATTTCAAAGTTTATTGATACTATCATGAATATTCCAAATTTAATATTTGATTTGGGCATGTGATTGCGGAACCTATATCACCCTTTCGGGTCGGATAGGGTTTTCTTAACACCTCTCTCATCTAGGGGATATTTTTACAACCCACGACTTAGTCTAGGTTACACAAGAAGTAAGTAATTTGATTTCTGAGCTAAGAAAAGCTCAATCATTTATTGCTTATGAATGAACACAGATTACAAAATAATTTACATTCGGTAAATGTTGTTAAATATTTTTTTTTTCCTTTGATTTTTGGCAACCCACTGCAGCCTCAGGTCACAGTTATTTCTGCCAGTGTCGTGTAGATTGTTAAATATTAGATTGCACCACTTAACTTAACCTGTCAATGACAGGTTAAGTGGTGCAATCTAATAACATTTAGGTATTTATTTATTTTTTATTTCTGTAAGACAAACAAATTTTTTTTGGGACAAATATGCCGCCCCCCAAAATCCGCCGCCCTAGGCTCAAGCCTACTCAGCCTGCTGGTAAATCCGCCACTGTCGGTTAGGTAATTACTCCTAGTAGTCGTATTAATTTCAAATGCTTGGCTGTGTATGGCACTATGTGGGTGACTGTTTTATCGCAAAAATGAAATGTAATACACAAAAACAAAAATTTTATGCTGACCTATCCTATAATAGTCAATTACAGTATCTTTTCAATTTTTATTATGAAAAAATATATTGTTGAAACTCAACTTTTTAAATTACAAGATGGGATCGACATCAAGAGAATTTCAATTAAAGTGTCGAGGACTCGGCGTTTGATCGGAAAACTCGAGCGGTAGCGCGAAATGAATTTATTTCAACTAAATAATAGGTTATAAATTGAGACCTCGATGCAACGAGCTCACACGTTAGCATCAACATGACATCGCTGTAATATCGCTCTATTTATAGCTTATAGGATACCTATGTACGTAGCTTGTGGTATGAGCTTATTGGTTTCTGTATCCGCAGTTTGACCACTGCCCCTATGTTTAATATTCACCAATTACGTCAGTGCATGTGCTTATGTATGTTAATAAACATTGTTTTCGCTACATCGATGTGTATACATCCTAGTTACAAATTATTGATTAGCGTAGCACAGATGTTATTTATAAAATCAATCGGTTACGTACGCATCTATTTGGCTCCCAACAACAGTGAGTATTTACTAACAGTACGAACATTTGAATGATGATAAAATCCAATAAACAAGCTTCACATGAACACTTATACTTCATAATTAAAATACGTAATCTCCTTATGATATTAAATTGGAAGCTACTTAACCTTTTAACGACTAATTGCGTTATTTGAGAAATTCTCCGAGGAGCGGTTGGCTTCGTATTTAATTATGATACAAAAATGCGAACATAATCCCAATATTTGGCAAATAAAATCGACGTTTGAGCTCGGAAAAACAAACACATCATTTTTGAGGACTTATTTTGTAATGTTGGTAAAAGTTTTGTCGTAAAAGTGATTTAGTCTCATAAGTGTCGACGGTGTGCTTGAAAATATCATAGATCTAGAATACATCCTAACACTAGTGTAAACAAATAACATAAATAGATGAATACAAAGCTTTGCCCTCGGCATTGGCCTCATCAGCGCGACAGGCGTTAAAGTAGGCTTCGCTGTACTTCCGATGCCTGCCACCCGTTTCCGCTCAACAATATTCTCGAATCGACCTATCAAGCAAAATCAGTTAGAAGTTCCATGAAATATTTACTGAACGCTGTATTATAATTTGGTTATAAGCAAATCAAGATGTAGTTTTGTTGCTATAACAGTATTTTCACCACAGATCAACGAGAGAGACTCATTTCTACCATGCTATATAAACCACAAATCCTCATTAAAAGTATTACTCTAATATTTTGGTAAATCAAATACATGTTCATATAGCAAAAGCAGCAATCTATTTCTTTATTATTCAGCACTTTTTGAGTAAATAATACCGTAGCAAAAACGAGAGTAATTAATGTGAATTGATATTGCTTACGCTGGTTTCCGATCCGGTTAAATTTGTTTTCAAGCGTCAGTGTTGGTGTTTCGACTAGGGTGCCATAATTAAAACCCCTCCAAATTGGTTCCGATTTTATTGGCACGATTTGGCAAAGCTCACAAATGTTGGTATAATATCAATATGCTACTGTATACTCATTTCGTTCTGTAAGCTATTTGTGAGTTGTGAACGTCTAGCTACAAGGCAATCGTCTGGAAAGTTAAGCTAGAACATTTTTTATTTACTTTTTAAAAGAGCCTGCGCAAATCGCATTATGGGAGGCTTTCTCGTTACTTGGGTGCTTACGGAAACTAAAGAGAACTTCGTTTAATATATTGATCAACGAAGTACGGTTACAATAAAACAGGAGGAACTGTCCAATTTTTTTAAAGAAAATAGACTAATTGTATTTTAACTATTTTAAGGTAGCAATAAGCAAAAAGGGGTATGTTTCCTTGCGTAGTCATCGACATAGGCTGTTTACGAGCTGGCTCAGCGAATTCGCCTGTGCAAAGAGTAATTTAAAATTCAGAGCGCCTCAGTCCCGTCGGGTCGGTCATTATTGCCTCATTGTTATACATGCTGTGTTATGTTGTTTTTTAAACTATTACGAAATGTTTGTAGGGAAAATAACGTCATGTGAACTTTTACGTTGCAGGCGAGACGCATCGGGCAAGTTTCCTAGACGGTCTAATGATCTAGATTTTTGTTATGCGTGCATAAACAGTATTTATTTTTTTGTATCATAATGTTTTATTGATGAAATTAAACCTAAAATATTTACAATATTATAAAAACTAAGCCTACACAAGAAATAAGAAGAATTATAAACTAAATGAAACTAAGAACTAAAACAAGGCATCAAAAAATTCATCCACATCGCTGTCGACTGGGAGTGTGCCCAAAAGGCTGGCAGCATTGCCACGTTGTATGGCAATGCTTATTCGCTGACCTAGGTAGAAGCCAGTATTTATTATGTATTTATATGATCAAACTACCTATTTATTGATATTTATCTTTATAGTTAGTATTCAGTTTGGAAAAATATTACGAGCTATTTCCACTGTGAGGCTTAAGCCTCCTCCCTTTTACGCCATTCTTTCCTGTTTTACGTCAATCTTATCCTATTCGTTCACGTAAACTTCACTATGGAATCCACTATCCCTAATGTATAATATTATTGAAAGAATAACTTTAAGACAGGTTTCAACATTAGGTACAAGACTTTATTTTTATATCTGAAAGTCGTCAGCGTGCTCTTCATTGCATTCCGTTAAGAAACGCTAAAACAAACTATCATTGTAAAATATTTACTTGCAGGAATCAAGAAAAACAGAACATTTTCTAGCGTCTTAAAAATAACCTTGACATTGAAGCAGCTGCAACGTACACATTTTACCTTGGAGAGTCGTTTAACATAATTATGTAAATAGATTTTGGTCAAGGAGCTCCCAACAAAGCATACTAAATTTAAATCTTGAAGTACGAGGTCAAGTACTGGCTTTCGTTCCTCAAAAAACTCGTAGCTCGTGTCCATTACCTGTTTAAATTTAGTTCAGCTCATAGGAGAAATACTAGTAGAATTTCTAGCAGCCCTATATCTTATTATGCAAATAAAATGAAAGATATCGCGCAGGTGCCTAGAAACAAACAACTTTTTCTACAGGGAAAGAGGAATGTGTGTTAATGAATTAAACAATAAAACTATATGCGCGGTTTTTATTCTTTCTAACGCTAAATGAGAATACGCCTTTGTGTGGAGATAATATTTTTAATATTACTTTTTCCATTAACAATCTGCCTTACATGATACGTACAAAAGTGTAGGTATCTCTTCATATAAATGCGAACTGCTGCAGCTAGAAAATCCAGGATTTACTATTTCAAATTCCTTACTAGATTCCGTTTCTGTAGCATCATAACTCTTTCGAACGGATCGAACCGATCCCATTTATTTAATAAATATAATAAAATAAATAATAATATCCTGGGACAACTCACACACGGTTATCTGATCCCAAGCTAAGCAGAGCTTGTGTTATGGTAACCAGAAAACTGATAAACTTACTTATATATTTCTAAATACATACATATTATATATAAATTACACCCAGACACCAGAACAAATGATCATGCTCATCACACAACATTTGTCCTGGGTGGGAATCGAACCCACGACCTCCGGTATAGCAGTCAGGGTCACTAACCACTAGACCAACAGGCCCGTCTATCTTATTTGGCTAGAAACGTTTTGTGGTTGGTTATGAGTACAACGTAAACGGATCAGGCGTTTTCGAACTCATCAGGTTTGATGTCAGACATCCTTTTGATTACGTGGCCTTTGAACTCGTAATTCTACGGAGTTAAACGTTGTATTATGGTTGGTATGCAATGGTTGCATCTCCCATTCTATTTGTTAACTGCTGAAAACTAAATATACCTAAAAGTAATTGAGGTTTAGGTTCATGTAGATGATTTATTTGAGATATATTTAGTACCTGTAAGTACACTATTATCACGTCTTAACTTTCTGAATTTCAACCAACAAGCAAAAATAATAATTATTGTGACTGAATTTCAATTTAGGTAACTTGTTTGTATTAATGTCATGTACCCACTTACTTATTGTAACTGTTTTCGAACTCACTTCTATTGATTTCGTTTGCAAAGTTTTTATTTATGGGCTTATTTGAAACTCAATTAATTTAACTTTTCGGATAATAAGGTAAATTTTGAAACCTTTGACAGTTTTGGCACTCTAGTTAATAAAAAGTTATTCAAAGATTTTTGTGAATAATGATTACAGTATTCGATAGAAATATCTTTTAGCCGATCCTTCAGTAGGTATAAGAAGCTTTTATATCGGTGTCTAGGTAATAACTTAATACAGTTTAGTAAATAATCTGTTTACGTGTGTGATACATCTCGGGCTAACCCTACCAGGATTACACACATGGCATGGCAGTAGTTTATGTTACTCCAAACCTAATTTACGATTACAAGAATGCGTCCAGGAAATATCGCGTTCTTTTTGTGTTCGAGAACGATCTTAAAATAGTAAAGGCACGCTTCCGTGATAGCTGCTATCTACTCAATGTATAAACAATGATTCGATTAACCCATATAAATTGGTATCCCGCGGAACACATTAGGTTCCTCTATTTCAACAGTCAATAATTAAGTAGAGCAGTATATTATAGTAACAAGTGATATTTATAGTCACCGCCCGCCCAAGAGTCCATTTGCCGCCCACCGGGCCGCAAGGGTGTCGACCCGCGATTTGCACACTGGGCTTGTTACATTTTATTGTAGAAAAAACAGGCGAAATGCTTCCATTCTCTTTTATGCCTTTCTATTTGTATAAGTAATGTAATTTAAGTTTCATCTTCCTTTTATGCATTTTTTCTTTTATTTTGTTAAAAGAAGATGAAGACGGATTATCTTGTTACAAATAAAAATTCCTCATATTTAAAAAAATATATATTATTATTTTCATAACATGACGTTTACACTATTGAAACTAATAAAACTAAAATTGAAATTGGAATATAAATACAAGATAAATATTCTTTTATGCAATAAAAAGTTATAGAGTGCCATATTAATAAAAAGAAAAATCTAAATATCGTGTTGGTTAAGTAATTAGTCTTTAAAAAATTACAACATGGCTGCGAAAAATATTCTCGTAAATTATTTTGTTCAGATAGCGCAAGTTTTGTCCACTAACGACCCGAACCGTTTCCGTCGCTATGTGACGAATTTTTAGCATCAGTTAGAAACATTCAGTCGCGTAACGTTCATAGTCGACGACTTTTTATTGTGTGTGTGACTGTGAACTGTGGATACTATCGTGAATTTGTGTATTTGAAAAGACACTCGGATAGAACTTACTGACTCATATTTTGACTATAATAGTGAAAGTTCTTGTAAGTATAGATGTTAGGGTGGTTATAAAATGAGTCACAGCATAACAGACAGCGACAGGCTAATCGATTGTATCACAAAGTACAAAAGAGGGATAAAAGTTGCGTCGTCCTCGTGAGCCCGCCGTACCGCGGCAGTCACTCCCTGTCAACTTCAGGCTAACTTGCCATTAAGTTTTATATTTTCTTTTTAGAACACACTAACCGGCGTAGTATCCACTGAACCGTTTACTAAGTTACAAAAGACAAGCTCGTACAAAGAACAAGGTTTTGTTCTAGCTGACGTATAGTATCAACACAAACAATCTGACTACAATCGTGATTGTGTTTTGAAAAGGTAGAGAGACCAAGATACGTTTCAGTCGTATAGTGAAAACTTTCCTTTAAACGCGCATGTGTGCCACTAATTGGCTAATTTTATATGAAGATTAACCAGTACTACATATCGAATCTATCGGCACATTCCTCAATTTACTAGATTCGCGCTGGAGTTCAGAAAGGCTGCTAGAGGATTATAGGAATTAGATAAATCGATAAAGCGCAGGCTAGTGTATACCAGGACCTAACAGGAACAACTACTAACCAATCCAATAATAGCTTCTCCTGAATTTTGTTTCTAAAAAACGGTATTGATTTCAAAGCTCCACTGTTTTTGTTGTTACACGTTCTAATATTTATGAAGCGAATGTATCTTGTGAACATAATCAAGACGTATCGCGTTTCTATACGTTATTGCCAAGAAACACAATCTTGGATATTGGAAAAGGTTACGAGATTTCAAAACAGGCTTAGAAATGTGAAATATTAGATTTAACATCCACATTCGTTCGAGCACTGCGTAATACTGTTATTTAACTAATTCAATAGGAGTAACACGAAATTAAATGGAGTTAGATTAGATGTTCTACGGAAATGGTTGTACAAGGGTACGCTAAATTATAATAATTCTGAAATCGGTGGGAATTGTTTGGTTCACTGAGCCTATGTCAAGACGACATTCGGAACCGAGTCCTTGTTTGCCAATTTTATTGAATCTTAGCTTTACACATTCCGCGCTTTACTGCTTTTCATGTCATCCTTTACAAGCCGTTTCGTTTCCAGTTTAATATCTTTTCTCATCTTACTGACACAAAATGTTTGTTATGTAGAATTCGCGCCATTAATCATGTGTGAAAAACAAAACACGCAAGAATAATACCATATCTCATTAGACACAACATGATGTATATGAATACATAATAATTATGAGATAATGATACGAACGATGCGGTTTCTAACAAATTTGTTGGCATTTACTGTAATTATCTTGCACGCATGCTGAAATTTAAATGTTTTTTTTTCTCAGTGATTCTAAGGCGTCATTAGAAACAAGAATCAATGAGAAATTATAGGCTGCAAAACTTTCTTTGGGGCTCTGTAGTTAAATAAATCACCACTCTCCATCAGTCACCACTATACAGTGTAAGCACTTGACAAATAATAATAAAAAGCAAAAAATTAAAAGTATATAACACATTTTATATCCACTTGTTATTTTTAGCAGTATTATAAATGTATGTAGTCCAATATTTCCCGTAACACTTACTTGTGAATCATCTGAAAGTTTCGGACGTTGTTTATGTTAAACAACAATTGCTTCATGCAAGCAAAAGTTTTCAACATGTGTCTATTTTTAGGGCTTCAGTACACGTGCTCGCCCTCTGTGGAGCATTAAAATGGCTCTTTTGTCGGATATTCTCAACGGAACAGCTGTCGTGTTATTTCCGACACGAGGGGAGTTACTTTATTTTCAAGATGTGTTCAGTTTGATGTCATTGATAACAATTCGTAAATCAGGATAAATAACGAATCTTTAATAATGGATGTTGTAAATAATTGCTGTTGTTTTCGTAGAAATCGCTAAACCTCTTTATCTACAGAGGTATGCCTGATTTGTATATAATTCTGTATATAATTTCCTTTCCTGGAATTTATAACCATCCCTAAAAATAATCCGAGATACTAGATTTATGTTATTAGTGGATCATTATGGCCCACTAACAACATATAAACAGAAATGTATCTATTATAAATGTGGAATGAGAGTCAAAATTATATTTCTATGGAACTCAGCATCTATCAGTGTTGCTTGTGAATAAAGAAAGGAGCCAACATGAATTGCTTGGGTTCGTGTAAGAGCTATGAATTAAATCAGGCGGAATCAAGTGCCACGCCTCTCGACTACTACCCACCTCAATTACCTTACAACCCTGATTTCATTGAGGAACAAGTTCAGTGTGACCCATTGAGTGATCCTGGTTACTTATGGAGCTCCTGTGACACCGAATATTACGTTGGAAATACTTTCGAAAACTATGACGAGTGGGGGCGAGCCCGCCGGTCCCTGTACGAAGGCGTCAACTGTATACCGGTGAGTGCGCCAGCTTGTGTGCAACGCGTCGCACGCTACCTACATCAATTACGAATTACTGTCGTGTGTTGTGTGAACATAAACAAAACGCTGTATATATTCCATCATTATGTTGTGAAATTAACAAACTATGCGTTTATTACTGACGTATAATAGAGAGTGGGTGTGTTTACATAATGAAACTTTAATTACTGTTTTACCTAATAAAACTTGAATCAAAGCGAGAAGGGTGTACAGAATGCATCTTGCGTATATACCGCGATCTATTTCCGGGCGCGGGCGTCGGCCCTATTCGTGTGAGTCTCGTTCATTTTGAACTAAAACATGCGAGAGCTCGGCCGCGGGGGCTCACTAGTGGCTGCCACCATTGCAGCATTACACAATCGAACCGTAGCCGAGGAAAAGCCTCGGCCGGTCAAATCACGATCGACCTCTGCGGAGATAAGAAATGTTGCGCGGTCCATAAGAGAAGAAAATTTTGGTGAACATCGTGCTCGGAGGGCGTCCGGCGGCAGCGAGCGTCCTTTGTCCACCGCGTCAGAAGCCTCAGAGCGGGACTCCGCTTCCGTGCAGTCCAGCGAGGAGCCGCCCCCACAGGAGAGTACGTAATTCGCGATCTGCGGACGAGTCACTGACGTAGCATATTACTGGAACGTAGCCAAACTCTAAAATAGAGGCACGTAGGTGACTCGTACAGAGTTTGTCGCGCAGTGTCGCATTTGCAGAGCCTCATGTCCGACTGCGAATATTTAACGGAGCCCTTCGATGAGGAGCAGGAGCGCGCGGCGGCGGGATACGTACACCCCGCCGTGCGCTCCTACATGTACTCGCCGATGGGTGAGTTATTGTCGCTCATGAAGCTCTATCGCGTTTTATTTACTTTACATCGCTTATCTCGTAACAGGCGGTGATTCGGACAGCCCTGATGAGGCGACGGTGAAATGTACTACATGGCCCGAAGGCGCAGTGCCTGCGGCGCGAACAGAATCATCCGACACAGAATCCAGTTCATCGAGTGGAGATGATTCTGATGGACATGGATATGACCCTCATGTTGGTGATGCTGAATACCGCACTTTAACGCCTAGCAGGCGTTTGGACAATTCGACTAGGCGTGATGATGATTTCATGTGGATGCCGACGGGAAACATGGTAGACGATGGACAAGAACAGATCTTAGAATCTAGGGGAGATGATTATTCAGCAGCAAGTTTGGAAAGGCGTCGGCGAGCTCCCACCGATCGAGTAGATCGCGATCGCAAATCAAGGTCGTCGCTAACATCCAAACCTCCACAACACCCATCAAGCGTGCGCGCATCACCCAGGCCTCGGCGTTCTCGCAATGAGGATACGCCTCCTGATTTGCAAAGGAGATGGAACTCGTACGAACACTTCCGATGGCCGGAGGGCGGGTGGTGGCCTCCAATGTGTTGGTGCCACGGACCTCCAGTGCCGCCGCCGTGCTACATGCACGACCGAGCTTGGCCATCAAACCCCTCGCTTCCTCCAATGCCTACTCGCAACCACAAGGTACGGGAGTAGATAAAACAAATTTACACAATTGAAGAAAACGGCGTATAGTTTACGGTCCGCTCGAATTCATTAACTTGTGTTGTGTGTAATAAGATTTATTTCGAAGTAGGTGCAAGGTCTTAATTCGTGTTTAGATGTAATGTTTAATAAATTCAGTCGGTGTTCATTAATATGATTAACGACATACTCTGATTAACAACTGACTTCAAATGTTATGCGTCTGTTTTGTTTACTAAAATAAAGTTACTTGTTGTGGAAAGTGCATGAAATATTAAGTTCGAGAATTTGATTAATGTCTACCTGTTTACGTATATGTTTTAGTAATAAAGATTATATTGGCAAACTTGAACATTACAGAATGATGCAGAGGACCGCGTGCGTCGCCTCGAGGCAGACAAAGAGAGCTTGCACCTCCAAGTGCAGGTGTTATCCGAACAAATTGCTGCGCAGTCTGAGAAGATGTCGGACCTCGAGCGTGCCTTGCAGGACGCCAGGCAGAGACTCGATGACTCCGAACAAAGGCTACAGAAGGTACAGTGATAAATAAATTACAGTATTTTATAACAAATAATGACCTGGTTAGTAAATAGCCCCATTTTGACGCCAGTCGAAAATACTAGGTTAACAACAAACGAACGTAAATTGGGAGTGTTTCGGCCTCGCGCAGGATTCCACTTGCAAGCGAATGAAAATTTAAATGGAATGGGGCTTAACACTGCTACACATTCTTCATTTGTTTTGCTTGTTTTACAAACACAGATATATGTTTTTATTGTTGGTTTGGGTTTACATATACTTATTCCATTTTACACAAAGGATAATTATTTGCTTGCTGAAATTTTGTAACTTGAAATTCTGAAAACTCTTAAAAACTCCAAATTGTAGGTCAGTAGTTTGTTTTAGTTGCAAACTCGTCACTAAAAAGGTCACGATAGTTCTAACAGACTTGCTTGTCTTACAACTCAACTGTGAGCGTCTTGCTACATCCCAAGTTTCGCGTTTGTCGCCCGTTATTTACCGAGAAAGTTTACAATCTCATTTACTTCCTACAGTTCTTACATAAAACATTAAAGACCCGTAAACTGATTAATTACAGTTATTTAAACAATTCGTGGAATAAATCCATTTTGTTAAGGTAAAGTGAGACATTGTTAAGCTCGTTTGGGTTTGCAGTTGAATTAATAAATGTGATAGCAAGACGGTAAACTGTTTAACATTCAGCACGGCCTAGATCCCGGTGGAACGGGGCTATTGAATAATCATGATCGGTGTGGGTCGCACAATTTCTAGCGCGACTCAGGCGGTGCCTGATCTCTTTATCGCATTGAGCTTGGCGTGCCCGTCACACAATCACTTCAAACTCAACATTAAATAATAACTCGCTGCACACGTCCCGAACGAGCTACAGCGATTTAGCGTTCACGCATTTTGTAATTAAGTTTATGGTTATCCGGAGTTGGGGTTGGGGATTTAATTAATTTAATTCTAATTATGTGCAAAGTATACAAAATTTCATTACATTTTGTTATTTGTTTGTTTCTACCTATAGACGATGGAATGGATAAATAATTGCATATGCTTGATAAACAAATAAAAAACACTGGCCATGTGCTTTACCGATGTTATCAAGTTGAATATTTGTAGTTGCATAAGCATTTCATGTTATTCATTGTACGGATTTCAAACATTGCTTATATTATTTAATATTATGTAACGTAATACCTAATATAGTCGACGTGCAGTATGATGCCAATTTAATAGGCGAATTACTATCGTTGCGTGTCTTGTTCATGCAAATTTTGCGAATTGCGTCGTCGCCATGCGTGAGCGTGCGTGAATGTTGTTCCCGTCTCAGTCGAGTTACGACAAGAGATTTATGTCTCCTGTCATCTTGCTAATCTGAATAATTAATGTATTTGCTTAAACATACTAACTTAACGCACAAGATAACGAGAAGCTTTTATTAGAAAATGTTATCTTCTTCAGTTCATTGATGTTTTCGATTTGAATGGAATTCAATCGTATGTTGCTAAAAGTAACGATGCATCACATCCAGACATGGAGCTCGATAGAATAGTCGCTCCACAGAAAATAATGATAGCTTCACACACATGGCCACCCGCGAATGCCAACTGACAATTCAACCTGACAGATTACGCACTGTTAAAGTCACGAGTGAAATTAAAAAAATCATGTTTAATTTTAAATGTTTTCAAATGGTATTTTCGTTTATAAAATTAAAACAATCCGAATCAATTTAATTACTTTCTGTTTTAACTAAATAATTGATATTTAATTCATGCTTGTTTTAACTTTATACAATTATTCCTATCGATCTAGTATTAGTCTTTAGCTAGCCAAGATTTTAGCATAGGCTGGTAGAAAGTAATCAACATGTTACGAATTTAAAATAAACAGTTCTTTCAATCGTTCTAATTCTGTCCATTTACGTCTTAAGCAATGTATGCCAGATGTACCTTTTTATTAATCAACCGTGATACGAGAAGAGACAGCTACGTACCTACTATGGAATTCCTATCGGATTGAACTCTGATTTCGCACGGGTCAATGCTGTTTAGAGGTTTCGATTTAGAGATCCTATTAGACGCAGTTGGTTCAGACAGATCCATTTTATGTTTCTTTTATTTTAAAGTCCTTGTGTATGAAAGCTATTTTGACTTTAAAATAGTATTCACTTGGAATATATCGGTAAAATATTATGTTATCATGTCTAAAGCAGAATATCTTGCAGAATAATAACACACATTTATTGTTCGAGCTAGCACGGAAAGCTATATCTGATTTTTATTTATTTATTTATTTATGGAAGATTTACAGACAAATAATTTCATTAGTTCATATACATATTTAAACATTCCTATGCCATTTACAAATCTTCACAAATAATCACATAAGTAGTAAGGATCAGAGAGCGGCTCAGTACATATCTACATACATTTACATTTACATTTTTACATTTAGCGCCCAGTGGGGTTTACAAAAAAGTCGTTTGCTATAAGTTTTTTAACCGAAGAAGTGCTTGAGCAAAATAGGTCAATATGCAAGGGTAATTTATTAAATGAGCTACATGCACGTGAAACAAATGTATTGGCTCTATACCTAGTTCGAGCAGATGGGATACTCAAAAGAGCACGTTGCCTCAGACGTAGGGTATTGGTTCTCAGGCAGATCTGAGATAGAATTTCTGGGCAGTTCACCGTACCATTAGCAATGTTCATGAGATAGCAGATGTCATTGATATTTCTTCTGATATCAAGAGGTAAGAAGTGGTACCTCCTACATCTGTGGTCGTAATCTCTGGAATACTGACGGGTTTTGTAATCAAGATGCTTGAGGAAAAATCATTTGTTCAAGCCACGTACGAGTAGTTATCTTTCAGTACGTACTTAAGTGCCTCACTGCCTTACGCCAGCTTAAAATCCCAGCCAGCTTAAATCGTTTCTAACGAGTAACTCAGTAGCTACTCGCTTTTGTTTTATTTATGTGTTTAAGCTTGCTCTTGGGAAGATAGATAAAAGAAATTTAAATCTTGCTATTTTTATTTAATCTTGCAATTTGCAGTGTTGTGTTCTAGGTAAAGGTTTGTGAGTGGGATTCGTGATTATGAATGTATCCTTACGGGCTTGTTTCGAGACGCTTGACTAGTTTCAGGCTCGGTCCTTATTCATGAGCTCTTACACGCTACACGCCGCACTCAAGTTCGTTCAATACGGATGAATTGGTTCACATAATATTATGCGAGAATTACGCACGTAAAGTAACCGGGTTATAAAATTTGATCACGTAGTCTTGAAAAAATCGTTTGTAGACATAAGCGGTATATAACTACTTATGTATTTTCATTTTCTCAACGCAGTTTTTGGAAGATCAATCTAAATAAAAAGTCAGAACTTAAGTCAAGTGCTGCACTTGGTTGTTGGTATTTTAAACAATTAATCAAAGTTACAGCATTTTCGTCATGAAAGGCTTGTATTTACATTCAAAGACTAACCCTAGGTTTCTGAAAGGCCTATATATTTGTACTGTTGTTTCACAGGAAATGCTCCAACGTTCGTCGCTCGAGACGCAGAAGTTGGAGTTGCTTTCCAAGCTGAGTGAAGTTCGGTTGCGAGCTGCGGAGCGAGGTATACTGGAACGATCGCCGCCGCCGCCAGAGGTTGTCAACGCTATGCCCATTGCTAGGCCAGCGCCTCCTAGGGTACGGTTGTATATTTTTTAGCTGATGCTTTAGTTTAACATTATGTTTTTTTTCGTGGTTGATAGTTCCATTGTTGTTAAGGTTATACCCAGTAAATAATGTGAAATATGAATAATTTTAATAGAAAAACAAAAAAATAAATCACAGATATTCAATTTATAAATATTGAATTTAAATGATTTAATTTATTTTACACTCTCCGTTATAAAAATAGGGGAGTCTCTGGCAGAGTATTTTTGTTTCAAAAGTGGTGTCAATCAAGAAAACCTTTTCACTCGTCAGGTCTTCCCTAGTTGAAAAGGTCAAAACGTCTTATTGTCTTTGTTTTTTTTTAATTCAGTATTCTATTCCTGTATATAAAACTTCTGAAACATCAACTCACTAACATATTTATTCTAGTTTCAAGTTTAACCTTATAATTTCAGACGCCACCAGCAAACTACGGCCGCCAGATCGAGCGCAACACGCACATGTATTCATCCCTGCCTCGCTCGTCCGTCGTGACGTCAGAGGCGCGCGTGGCCTTCGGTAAACAGAACGACATGGTGGTGGCGCGCGGCCGCGGACACTCTGTGCCGAACTTAGGTCTCTGGCACGAGCACACGAGCACTCTAGCTTTGCATGAACCGCTGTCATGTTATACCTTGTAGTGGTCCTTTCTATAACTTGTCCTTGAAACTAAAAAACACCCTGTGATTCACATTAGTGCTGATCTACCTTGTAGTGGTCTGTTCTGTAACAAATGTCATAATAATCATTACTAAATGCCCTATTTTCCAATTTCCCATTTTTTTACATGGGTAAATTCTCCGCTTCTTTTTTACCTGTGGAAATTCTTCACCCCCTTTTTTACGAGGGGACATTCTCAGCCCCTTTTTTAAGCGGGGAATATCTTCACTTACTTTTTTACCTGGGGTAATTCTCTGCCTCTTTTTTTTTCGGGAAATTTTCCGCCCTGGAAAAAGCGGAAGGGTATTAGACTCTTCCCACCTAAAACCCCCGGAGTTTTCCTTGTTTACCGGGACCACGATATAACGCGTTGTCAAGTACCTTCATTAGACAACAATCGTTTCCTTGCTCTTAGATAGACTTACCATTTCCATTCTAGTTTCCTTCTTCACCCCTCTTACACAGCTTTCGGCTTCCCTTGCCTTTATCGATGTTGTAACAATTGATGTTGTAAATAAACATTGTAAATATGGTGCCTAATACATTTAGATAAATATCCATTATGCAAGCATGTGTTGCGTACTGCCTTAGTCCTAAACTTTCGCATTATTATTGCTTTAATTATAGTTTCATTATTCGTGTAGCATGATGCTTTTGATGTTGTATATTACATAAGTGTATAAAAACAATATTATAGTGTGGTTGAAGAGAAGAAGAGCAGGAAAAAAAATGGGAGAAAAAATTGTCTGTGTCGTATAGTCACCAAGCCATACCACTTGATTATCAACCGTATTTTACTTTTACTTAAAGTTCCATGTTACGTAGCCCATGGTCCCATTCTAACTTGGTCCAGTTTTGACAGTAGGATCCATAAGAAATAAATATAAGACTTATTTTGAAGTCGGTTTATTTTGTAAGAATTATTACGTAATGTTGTTCATACATTATTAAATAAATGATAATTATTTTTTGTGATGAACACTCATCAGCGGAGAAGGAGGAGAGCAGTGGTCGCGGCAGCCCGGGCGGCGGCGCGAGCGCGGCGCTGCGCGTGCGCCTGGAGGGCGGCGCGGCCCTCCCCGCGCGGGCAACCACGCCCCGCCCCAGGGGACAGCCTATGCCGTGGTATGACAAAGCATCGCTTTATTCTCTCACTTTATTATATAAGGTGCTATAAAAACATCTGCCACGGCTTTAATGGGAGATAGTATTGTGTTTATAGATTACAATAGTATAGATAAATTATTGATTATTTATCATATTTTTTTTTCATACAAAAAAAATAACGTATAATTTTGAATTGATTTATTAGTATAAAACCATCCCGTGTCCTAAGCTGTTGCCGCTCCGCACCGAATTCACGTAATTTGTGAACCACGTTACGCAGAATAGAGTCAATGTTAATTTAACAATTTTGTTTTCTAAAATTTAATTAACTGTTCCGGGGTACGAAAGTTCTTCACTATTGTAATCTATAAACACAATACTACCTCCCATTAAAGCCGTGGCAGATATTTTTATAGCACCTTATATAGGCCTAATTTTCAATTTCTAAGGCATCGTAAAAAAAATGGATAAATCGATTATGATTTTTTGGATTTTAATTTTATAAGGTTTGAATTTGAACGGTAGATCGTTCTGTGTAAACCTGTGTTGGAGGCACGTTTTGCCGTATGAAATTATGTGTGATCGTTATTGATTCAATACTAACGTATCTACGAAAATCAACTTTGGAAGATGCTCTTACAGAACGTATGTCCGTTATGAATCAGTAAGTGACTACCCTTTCGACATATTGTAAACTTAGCTAATTCGTTCTCAGGGAAACGACGGACGTCCGTGAGTGGGACTGCGAGACGAGTTGCGGGTGGCTGGAGAGCCTCGGGCTGGAGGTGTACGTGAGCGCGGCGCGGGGCTGGCTGGGAGCCACGCCCGACGCGCGCGGAGTGCTGGCCGCCGCCTCGCACGCCGCCATCGAGAAGGAGCTCGCCATCAAGCATCCGCTGCACAAGAAGAAGATACTGCTCGCACTTACTGATCTATTGGTTAGTATAGGGTAGAACACCCGCATTACGGGTATAGAGTAAGGATTTATGTAAAAGTTTTTTTAACCATTTCGGATCTACATTCTTTAGCCTACTCAGCTTGACCTTTGGCAGAAAATATGAGAAGTTGTGAAAGCCATTCTCCGCATTCGGCGTGCTCGTTCCTTTAGCGCGTAAAAGCACCGTGCGCGCTGCGATTGCGCGGTATTTCACTATCGTGCGGCGTGTATGTACACACCGAAGACGCACGCCCAATGTGGTGAAGGCCTTACTCAAAGTATGCATGTCTATCGACATGTATGTAATGATTGTTCTGTGAACAGGGTGGTCACGGCGACCCGCTGCTGTCGCTGGCGGGGCGGCTGGACACGGCGTGGACGTTGCGCTGGCTGGAGGACGTGGGCGCGTGCGGTGCGCGGGCGGGCGCGGCCGACGCGGCGCTGGACGGCCGCCTGCTGCACCGCCTCACGCACGCCGACCTGCACGCGCATCTGCGCGTCGCGCACGCGCTGCACGCGCTCTCCATTCGCAGAGGTACCACGACCACTTCGTGTAGCTTCACTTATACATAGTACCTACATCTAGTCTGAGCCAGCCAGCTATACCCGTTTGTCGTCAATGGCTAGCTCTTCGACAGTATTTACCAGCTCTGATCGGCTGTTTCGGTTGTTCTTCATGTGTCAACAGTACAGTAGTGTAATGTGTAATGTATTGCAGGCATCCAGGTGCTGCGCGACAACAAGTTCAACCCGGAGACGATGATCCGTCGCGCGGCGGAGGGCGAGGCTCTGGGCGGCGGGCTGGGCGCGGAGGGCGCGGCGGAGGCGGTGGCGGCGGCGCGGCTGGCGCGCTGGTCGGCGCACCGCGTCATGCAGTGGCTCAAGGAGATCGACCTCGCCGAGTACGCGCCCAACCTGCGCGGCGCCGGTAACACACCGCTCTTACAATAACATACTACTATCTTAGACCTACAGCGCACCAAGCGACTAGCCGTGATGTGATGTTGACCGCACGTCCATTGTGACAAGCCGCGAAACCGAAGAGCTACGAGCTTAAGTACGGTGCGCCTTTGCGGCGTCAAGACCTCATGCAGCTCAGTATGCAAAGGCAAATCTATAGCATGGGCCTGGCACACGGCGCTTTAAATCCAAATCTGCTTAACATAACAGATTGTCAGTTAGCAATTCGATGTAAAATCATCACGATAATTGATTTACTTAAAAATAAAAAATAATATGTACCTTAATACCTCTTATTTGTATACTTATAGGTGTTCACGGAGGTCTGATGTTGTTAGAGCCACGATTCACCGCAGAGCTTTTGGCTGCACTACTTAACATTCCTGCTAATAAGACCTTGTTGCGGCGGCATCTCACACAGAGGTAAACAAACACATAACCAACCAGAATGTGACTACAAATATCTAACCAACAATTTATACTGAATCAATTCCTTTATTACAGATTTAACGACCTTCTCGGCAGAGAAGTTATACAGCAGAAACGCAACGCCGAACAGACGCTCGGTTATCAACCACTTACTGCAACTACCAAATATAAGGTATCTGTTGATATCCTCCACTCTACATTTAATTTTGCTAAAGGAAATCTAAGTTCATGTTTTTAATTTTCTTATATTTTGGTACAGGTACCAAAGAAAAGCCAGTTCTCATTGAAACGCAAGAAGAGCAAGGACGACCTGGACCTAGGCGACCTCGTGTGCCCGCTACACGATGACTGCTCAGGTGACATAACCAACTCGCCAGTAAGTCGCCTATACTAACATCACTAATCTGTATAGATGCACCTCTACCGATATCATTAGTAACTAAATGTTGTTCAATGTTCGTATGAATTAGAATTTCGTACATAGGTGGCGCTGAAGAGCAGTGAATAGTGCCTTCTACGAAACCAAATATTTAAAATCAATTTTGGGTGTTGTGTGTCTAAACTTCCGACAAAATTTACCCAGCCATAACGCATGTTATATGACGTCCAAAGGTGGACAGACACCATTTAGTGTACCTTGATAGATCAATGTTTTATACAGCAGTTAAAAACAAAACAATTTGCTGCAGATATCTTATAAAGGACTGACACTGTTTAATGCCAAAAATCCTGCTTCCGTAGCGAAATACGACGGATATACACTGGTGCTTTCACTGGCCTGCCAAGGATAACCTTACAATACTCCAGTATTGTTTATAAATGTTTTTTTGTTACATTTAACTTGTATTACCAACTTGATACGTGTCGTAAATAACTTACTGATGATATCGGTAGACATATTTGGCTAGCTTTTTATTTTTGTTATAAGTCTCTCCATAGTATCATTCTCACTGTTCATGTGAGTTTACAGATGGACATCCAACAAAAATTATTTAGAAATTTACAGGACATTCGAGATTACCTGTATAATTGTGTGAACAGCTTAAAATAGTGTGTTTATTTTGAATTTACTTATTTGCGTGAGTTTATTACATACTTATATATTTTTGGCGGAGTAGTAAGAGTTAAGTACACAACTACACACTAACATAGTAAGTTTTTTTTAAGTATTTATCATTTAAGGGCAGAATAATATGAATATTTTCATCTTTTTCACTATCAACAAATTCGTAGTGGTGTGTGTTTTATTGCACTAATTTAACGAGTGTGCACTGTAGTTTGGTGATTGTGTACTTCTTTAACAAAATTTAACAACGGCAATAATAATTGGGCTTTCTGGCTTTTGGTGGTTCGGGTCATATAGAAAAAGTGTGTAAGTTTAACAATTTCGTTTTCTTAAAATTTTAAGTTATTTTAATTATTTTTTGACAACGTTTTTAAGCAGATGAGACATATTTTGACGTTACACATTTCGTAAAATACATAATTGTAGTCTACTAAAAATATTCCCATTAGTTTAACAAAATTATAAAGTACTTTGGCAATATTTACAGACGATGAAAGTAAAATCAGCAGTAGCGGACGTCGCGTCGGGTGTCTCTCCCCTGCGTGACGAGGCGAGAGCGCAGTAACACCTTGGACATCACTAAACAGCAGCACTAACACTATCGATGAAGTATCGTATCCGTAGACTAGCGAATATTACGGCCGGCCACAACGTTATGCCAAACAAATAAGTTTCTGTTTAAAGTATATTATTAAACACAAGCAACTTCGGTTTAGAACGTTAGAAAGTTTAGGCTTTATAAGCATTATTATCCAAGCTCAAAGTGTATACAAAATTTCAGCTCAATCAGTTAAAGATATCTGCACGAAATGAAGTTGCATTACTAGCAAAATCACATCACATTTACATACGCATACTTTGCAAATTATGGAAAAGCTTGTAAAAAATGTTCCTGATTCACTTTAAAACATTTTATGTGACCTAGGCCGCATGGCAACATAAAACATCAAAAAGATTTAAAAACATTTTTGTGTTGCGTTGCTGTGCGGTACGGTCCGCCGATATGAGCTCGCCTTTAACATCACTATTTGTATGGAGAACTTGTAACTAAACTACATACTAATAGTGACGTCAACGATACGCATAGTTTGTAGATAGTGTTGCCAGTGCCTCAGAACTGTACGACTATAACTTGTGTTTTAATATAAATCATGTACGAAACGGCTGAACAAAGTATCATGTAAGGAATAAAAATATTCCTCTTTCGTATGAAAGAGAAAATACTTGTTAAGATTGTGGCGATATGATGTTTATTAATGTTGAATGGATTGCTAATTTATCGATATAAATGTTGAAGTAAAGTACCTTTTCGGTTAGAAAGGTGAAAATATTAACGCATTTTCTCAAATGAACAGAGGCGACAATAGGATGTTTAAAATCTTTGAAATATTAAAATTGTGGCCAAATTAAATATATTTTCCGTTGTGTGGTCAATGTTTTAAGTGTTTATAAATAATTTAATCGAGGTATTAAGTCTTATTTTGAGAGTGTTTTGGTGCTAAATTCTGTATTTTGGCGAATCGGCCCTAAAAATAATATTTTAAGACTTAGTCCTCGAAATAGTGTCCAAAAAAATTTAAAAAATAAAATTGTGGTGTAGTATTTAAAACAAATAATTAATTAACTAATATTGAATGCAACTGCCAAAACTTGTGAATGGAGAAATTTATCATGTGTTTTGTTAATGGTTGTTGTCTATTTATTAACATATTTCCAACTATAGACATTTTCTTATCTTTATGATCAGTAACCTGTGAAGTATCAACCACTTTTGAATTTAAATATAAATTGCAGATTATTAGCTAAGAATTTGTTTCATATCCCTATGAAAATGTTTATAAATACATTAAGATAATTTTGAGTAAAATGTTGGTTAAATAAGTGACAATCATGAAGATAATAGAGATTGATAGAGTTCAACATGTAATTAGGAAATATTTATTGTAACTTTATTTTTTTAGTTTAGTTTGTATTTCTGAAGTCTTGCGTGTAAGTGCTGGTTGAGTAAATGTTATCAAAAACAAATAAAACAAGCAATAGACATTCCATAATGTTTTAACAAAATATATCATCTTCGATTTAAAGAGAAATGCATTCAACTAACACTTCAAATATTAATAAGTAATATACAGTTGTTACAAATTTTACCGTACTTAGCTCTTTTTACAAGTATTTAAGTAGCTTATTAGGAATCGACTGAAAGGCGACAATATTAATCTGGTCTCTTCTCCATTTTCTGAAGTAATTTTCGTATAGTCATAAGAGATATACCAGTTTATAATATATTTTCTTAGATAGGTATGAGACGACTTAAAGAATCCTGTCTTGCAAGTCTACTATAATTATTTAATATGTTATGAATATACTATAAGCACTCTGGTTACATGAGCCCTCTGATAACTATGTTATAAATATTGTATTTGTTTCATATCTGTCAGTTCGTGTAAACCAAGCTTTAAATTTTATTCTCTGTACCTAATATGTTCGCACAATGTTAAAGTTAAACATTATCGATAATGTTTTCGTTGATTTTTGAAACATTTACAGATATTTTGAAACAATAGATTTATCCATAATCCTGTTCCTAACACGTTGTGCCAAATGTTATAAATGATGTAAGCCCTTTACGATAGTCCCTCGTCTTCCATAGGCTTTATAAATACGAGTTATGAACTAGTGAGTGAATAATTTCACCGATGTATATCATTAAAACAACAAAGTCTTTGTACAATTACGTATTAAAACAATTTTTACAATACCTTAATAAAAATATAAAATATAGAATTTTAAAAAGTTTAATAAATACAGAATGAACACAATTACTGATTTTCATTTTATTTTAATATTCTTTATTATCAAATAACTGTTGTGATTTGACATAGAGTGCTTCAGCGTTCTTCAATACTTTCAAGCCCTCTGAAACAGAAATATATAATGTACTTTAATAGGATACCCTCCATATGCTCAATGCAGATGTTAAACATCTGTTTGTCTCACTCATTCCTTCAAAAAATTAAGTCATGTATTACCTTTACCACGTCCTTTGCGACGTAACTCTGCTATCCTCTCCACCTCACTCTCTTCCTCTGCCTCACGCTCTCTCTTTTGTGCTTCCTCTTGAGCTTGTTTAAGCAAAGATTCTTCTAGGAATGTTAACTCTAGAAAAATACATTCTTTTCATTAGTATCAGAATCAAAAGACAGTTTGGATTCAGTCTCACGTAATCCTTTCTGAGGGAAGAATCACGTGTAACTGCCGCTGAGAAAAGCCGTGTTTTATTATTCATTGTAAACGGGCATAGTGATATAGTCTTGAATGATATTTTTCGTTTATATGACAACTAAGTGTTAGTTACATTGAAATAAAACTTTGATTTACGGATTTTGTCGCGGTTTATTTTTAGATTTTAGGTCCCGACGTTTCGATACCTTTGCAGGTATCATGATCACGGGCAGACTGAGATAGCGTTCGTCTTCACAGTAGATATTGCTCGTTCTTTTTCATATTTTAATTAATTATTTGAGTTCTGACCTACGCAATATGAGCTTACTGTGTCTTGATGTCTTGCAGCGCTGCTCTTGGGTTTGGCCTTGAGTTTATTTATTATTGGGCCCCAAGTAGTTGATACCTTCCAGCCATCTTCTCTATTGAAATTAGGGTGTTTTTTAATCTCAATAGCCTCGCGAAACATGCTAGGTGGGAATTTGGGTTCTTTAGCGAGGATCTGTGGTTTGTCGAATCTAATATAATGGCTGGAGCCTCCAGCATGTTCGGCGACTGCAGACTTCGTTGAGCGGCGGTGTTTCACGTCAGCTATGTGTTATTTAACGCGGGTCCCTATGCTTCGCTTTGTTTGACCGATGTAAGAGAGAGCGCAGTCACAATCTAGTTTATATACTCCTGCATCTTGTAGAGGTATGTGACACTTGACGGATGGTAAGGACTGACTAATCTTCTTAGGCGGCTTGAAGTATGTTTTGACTGAAGCTCGCTTCAGGATGTAGCCAATCTTATCAGTGACTCCTCTGACATATGGTAGTACAGCAGGTAAACAATCAACTGTGGCTGGCCTTACTCGGTTAAAATCTAAAAATAAACCGCGACAAAATCCGTAAAGCCAAGTCTTATTGCAATGTGTAACATTCGCGTAAACCTAAGAAACCAATATGTTAGTTACATGCTTAGTAAATTCTTTGCCAAATTACACTTATATCTTCCTGTTGACCACGACCTGTCAGAAACGAATTCTCTCAGCGGCCGGACTATAAGTGTGATAAATATTTACTGGCAAGCCTTGGGTCCATCCCAATCCAGGGGCCATTGAAGATGCTCCCGGCGCTCGGGCGGCTCTTAGGATCGGGCTCCATCAGTTGAGTTACTTGGTGTTTGCATTCTGATGACAGCTGGTTGACTACACTTGTACGAAAACGCCACTTACGCATCACCTTACAGACAAATGAGCTTGTTTAAATTGCGCATAAATTAAACAAATACTTTTGAAACATATTTATTATTACAATTGAGTACCTGTTTCTCATAGAGTTTCTTGACAGACGTCTCATTAAAAGGCAATGCTTTATTGAGCATCGTGTATAGAATGATGCCAATTGACCACATATCCGCAAA
Source organism: Autographa pulchrina (assembly GCA_905475315.1). NCBI lineage: Eukaryota > Metazoa > Arthropoda > Insecta > Lepidoptera > Noctuidae > Autographa > Autographa pulchrina. Next base: position 9,349,170 of record FR997771.1, on the reverse strand, counting down.
TTTCGGCAAATAGGGCACACCCTTTAAAACTTCGGGAGCTGCGTAGGACAAAGAACCACAATACGTCTCGCTCAGAATGTCGCGATCTCGCGACTTCACGTTACGAGCAAAACCGAAGTCAGTTATCTTCACATTATAGTTCGATGTTATTAATATATTTTCACATTTTAGGTCTCTATGTGCAATGTTCATAGTGTGTATGTAGTTAATTCCCGATAAAATCTGCCGCATCCATAGCCTGCTCTGATTCTCTGGCACCGCGCCGTTTTGTGTCAAAAAATCTAGCAAATCGCCGTTTTCTGCGAAACGTAGAAAAATGAAGTATTTAGCGCGCCGTTGAAATATATTGGACACATGCACAATGTGAGGGTGGTTGATTCTTATCAGAACATCTAATTCGCGTGGTAAGAATTTAGTGAGGTAGTCACGAGGGGCTTGTGCTGTATCTATCACTTTACATGCCATAATAGCGTGCCGAGTCTCGTCTACCATATGTGTCGCTTTGTAAACCTGCAAAAAGCGTAATATATTGTTTAAATACTCCATTTACCAGATTACTTATAATGGATCTAAAAATACGGTCATATTTTCATTTACCTTAGCATATGAACCTTCTCCGACCATTTTCTCTAATATAAATCCTTTTTCTTGTAACACCATGAGATCGGATTGTGTTGTGCTAAGATCTACCTTCTCGGTAGCAGGACCCATTTATGTTACATTCTCAAACAATAATTACTTCATTTTCACTTTTAACGGTAACATACTGTACACAATTTGTAGTGGGGAAATATTATGGTCTATAGATATTCATTTTTAGTGGAGTTTTTGTACTGTAAATGTTGAAATGTACGTATGTATTCAGGTATCTGTCAATACATGTCATATTTATGTCATAAAGCAATATACCAGTCCTAAAACGACAAGATATGAGTAACAAACCTATTTATTCCGGACGCCTTGCGTATTCTCAAAATGTTGAGATCGTTATAGCATTCATAAAAGCCAAGAGTGCTATTACATCTTACACTAGACTAAGCGTTCATACGCACTATGCGGCTACCCGCATCGCAGTGCGCATAGAAATGAATATTACGTACATAATTGTGCTTGCGGTCAGCCGGACGGCTAGCCGCATTGCGGGTAACCGCATAGTGCGTATGAACCCTAAGTACCTGTACCCTATCATAATTCAGGTAAATAGGAGATGTACGCTAATAAGCATTACGAAAAATATTTATTTTGTGGAAGTCAATGAAAAAGTACTAAATTATGGTAGGATTGAGTTTGATCGTTTATTTTAAGTGTTAATAAATAATATAACCGTTTTTACCAGGACGTCGTAGAGCTGTTTACGTCAACACCATTTTTTACTATTGATGTGTCCGGCAGGCTGCTTACGTCTTTTGGTGGTTCTGGTGTAGTTTTAGGAGCAGCGGAATCAGGGTTCTCCAGATTCTTTTGAAGTTGCTGTCTTTCTTCTTTAGCCTTTTTATAAGCTAGGGTTTCTTGTGGCGTCCATTCTATAACAATGATTTCAAATTTATGAATCCATATTTTTATGTTGATAGAAATAAGAATTGTAGAATTTACCTAATAATCTTGAGTCCATTGCAATCCACTCGCTGTTTATTATGTGATCAATTTTTATTCTATTTTGGTAGTTTGGTTCCAGCATTAAAGTCACTAACCGTTTGCAATTGTCTGAAAGGGCTTCAACATATCGCGATCGAAATTTCCAATTTCTGTTAATTTGGGCTTGATACAATTGCTTTATGTGTTTATCCTCGAATGGCATTGCTCTATTTAGCATCACGTAGACAACAATACCTAACGACCATACATCTGTTGGCTTAGGATAGTAAGGCGAGCCCTGCAATATTTCTGGAGCAGTATAAGATAAAGAGCCACAAAACGTCTCGCTGTGAATGTCTTTAAGTCTTTTATCGACGCATGATCGTGCAAAGCCGAAGTCTGACAACTTGGCATTTTGATTAGCTGTGAGTAAAACATTTTCACACTTGATATCTCTGTGTGCTATGTCTAATTCGTGCATGTATTGAACGGCGAGCGCCAGTTGTCTCGCCCAAATGCGAGCCTGGTCTTCTTGTACGGCGCCTTTCTGCAGAATATACTCCAGGAGATCTCCATGTTCCATGAACCGCATAAAAATGAAATATTTATATCTTCTTTGAAATATACTATGTGTGTGCACGAGGTGTGGATGGTTCAACTTTATCAACATGTCTATCTCTCTCGGTAGAAACTTTTTCACGAAGTCCTTCGGGGCTGTGTTGGTATCTATCACTTTACACGCCAGCACAGATAACTTATCATTTTTAGATGGATTTTTATATTCTGCTAGATACACCTGTTTTATTTAAAATATATGATAAACGTAAAACGCTACTTAATTACAGACGTAATAAAAAATAAATACATAAATACATAATACTTAAGCATTCATTTTACTTCTAGTACCTTTGCATAGGACCCTTCGTTAACTTTCTTTATCATCTTGTAACCTCGTGTAGCAAGTGTTAATTGTTCCGAACCACTAAGTCTTAGTTCCTCTTCCATGTGATGAGTGTTAGTTACCGATCTTTCTCGATATATAACAATGAAGAAAACACCACTTATGTTCCTACTTTAAATTTACTCATTTACAGATTTCTTCTGCCTAGACGTTACGTTAGCCAAAGACTTTATCATTTCACTTGCCTGAAAAATAGGAACAATATTTTTACAATTATCACGGTTACTACTACTTCCTACAAACTCTTCCTACACATTTGCATAAAATTCAATCTTTTTATTTTACAGAATACCGCTTTTTCTAATTAGACGTATTTATTACATATTTCGGGTCCGACAAATCCTTTTTACTACAAAGAAACTATTACTTACTCTATACGTGGAATCTCTCGTTGGCCCTTCTAAAATATCGCCTTGTCTCTTAGTTGGAGTTCGATGAATGTCTGAAAGTCGTCGTCTTTCCTCTTTCGCGCGTTTAAGTGCTGCTGCCTCTACTGCGTTTAAAGCTAATGGAGTATAGATTAAAAACAAAACAAATATTTTCAATATTATAACACAAATAATACATTAAAAACCTAGATGGGGCCCTGGGGAAGCAATTAGGACTTTAATTTTCCGAAAATACCGACTGTAAGCGATATTTTTTGTGACGCAGGGTATCGATTATTGACCCTCACAGCACGTGGTAACAACGAACGTTGCAATCCGACTTGAAACCGTATTTTAAGGGACACATTTTCGAAGCTGGATTAAGGCATGTCAGTAAAAGACATAATAATTAAGACTCCTCTATAAACTCACTCGTAAGTCTACTATCCATAGCAATCCATTCAGAGTTGAGCACCTGTGTGGTGCAGTGGCGCAGTCCTGGATCGGGCTCCAGTAGATGCTTAACAATGGTTTTACACTCGATCGAGATGACGCTAGCTACTCGAGACCTGAACCTATATTTTTTGCCCATTTGCTGCTCATATAATTTTCGCATACGTGTGTCGTCAAACGGCATAGACTTATTCAGCATCACAAACAAAACCACTCCCAAAGACCAAAGATCAGTCGGTTTAGGCAGGTAAGGTTTACCGCGAAGGATTTCCGGGGCTGCATATGACATGGACCCGCAGTACGTCTCGCTTAGAATAGGTTGATCGTCTTCATCCACGCAAAACCGCGCGAATCCAAAATCTGAGATTTTAACGTTGAAGTTCGCCGTCAGGAGGACGTTCTCGCATTTGATGTCGCGATGTGTTATTTCTAATTCGTGGAGATATTGCAAGCCAAGTGCGAGTTGCCGAAACCACACTCTCGATTGATTCTCTGACACGCAGCCGTTTTTCAAAACATATCCCAACAGATCACCATTTTCAGTAAATCTCATAAATATGTAATACTTTGTTTTCCTTTGAAAAATGCTATGTACATGAATAAGATGCGGATGATTCAAGCGTACAAGCACATCTATCTCTCGTGGTAAGAACTTCACGACGAAGTCTCTCGGAGCTTTGGAGGTCTCTATGACCTTACACGCGAGTGTAGCCTTATGACTTTCGTCTTTTCCGACAAATTCAGTTAAATATACCTATTAAACAAAAAATTAAGAGATGTGTAGTGATTCTTTACACATAACACATGGGTGAACACTCAAATCAAATAAGTAATCACTAATACTTTCGGATTAAATAAGGACTGGTAAATACCTTGGCATATGCTCCTTCACCTAAAAATTTAAGTAATTTGTATCCTTTAGAAGACAAAGTATTTTCTTCAGATACAGTAGCTTTCAGTTCTGACATGATAACATAACCGTGCGGTAAAACATCGAGCACTCTGCTTTCCACACACTACCTTCCAACGCACCCCTTCGATTCGCTGGTAGGCTACTCATATCCAGAGGGTACGTAGGCATTTTTATGTTTTTTTAGATAATTATGTCCATACTAGAATTTTATTTACATTTTTTGATCGTGATCCGTAATTGTCAAAAAGTGTCAGTTCCGTCTTTGTGACGGACGCTGCTATTCTTATTTCTTTTTTGATGTTCTGTTTAATATACAGACTATAAACACGTATTATATTTATTGTATTCACCTGTATTCACCTCATATAAGCGATAGGCATAACTGTGGCTTACGGCCTAACTAAATAGCGAAAATATAACACCTACTGTATTAATATTAAAACGACACGTACGTTATTAATAAATATTTTACTTCAACTAAGAACGATTAAATTACACATTTACAAACAGTTACATTTCAAGGTGCTTTTTGTTTAAAAATTCGCCAGCTAATGATATCCTTTGTAAGAACGATGGCGCAGGCGTCAAAAGTAATTCGTATTTGTTGTAATCTGGATGAGGTGGATACCTATTTTCCTTCCTTATTCGTTCTAACATGTGTTGCGGTTCACATTTCGTTTTGGTTTTCCAATCACTGCTTAAAAAGTCTTGTATAACTTTCGGTAGTATTTTGAATGTCTCCTTAGCTTTTGTTTCGCTCGGCGTCTGCATTGGTTCCTGTTCTGGCTGACTTTGCGGAACAATAATGTCGTCGACCTCAAACTTTCCTTCATAGTTAGTTGGAGTACTTTCTGGCGACGTTGTTACTGATTCTGTATCAGGTTCTTGACTTGTGCCGTTATAGAAACTGTTAATTCGTTCTTTAACTAATTCTCTTAGAGTAGATTCATTCTTCACTTTTTCTCTCTCTGTACCATCAATATTTACGTAACCAGTTCTTGTTTCGGTCTTTATTAAGACTTGATTTTGATCAACTTTTTCGACCGTTCCTTCGCTTTTAAATTCTTCCGCATTATTATGCTCTTCTTTGGGCTGAGAAACTACAGTTTCATTTTTTGGGTTATCATTTGTACCTTCTATTGTCGTCATAAATTTAATATGGTCTTCATCTTCCAGTATTTGATATATTCTATGAACTTCACTGATATTGATTCTGTAAAAAAAAACATTAAATCAACATTTTAATCCTTTAAGCGTCATGTAGGTCACCGGTGACCGTTCCACGATAAATATTTGATTGCTCGAATGTTCTTATTGTTATATTAACTGAGTCTATATTTCATATAACAATTACACAAGACACATAAAAGACATAGTATTATTGTCAGTCATGCCAGTATATAGTCTCTTACCCTTGTCTAGCCTCATGACAGCAGTAAAGCATGGTAGGATCAATCGGATGCGCTTCAGTATTGAATATATAGCCGCCGACATCCACAATACATTCACCATTAGGAGTATCAATGACAGTTCCGTGAACACCCGGGTTGTGGATGAAGTTGTCAGGATCAAACAGTAAGTACAGGTACTTGGTTGTTTCGGCAAGGAAGAACGATTCCATGCGATCCTCTTTGCGGTGGTCTCTCACGTCTTTGATCTGCAATTAATAAATAGATTATTATGTAGTTTGGAATTTACCTACATCAATATTAAAATACGTTTTGACGACCTCTGTTGTCTTGGGTTCGATCCCCGAACGAATTGATATAGAAAAGACTGTGGTACTTTCGTTATTTCTGATTTCATAATCGTTATTTCAAGTGCTTTAAGTACTTATTTTAGGTTCGAATCAAAGTAATGTAAGTGCTGTTTTCCACATTTTTATGTTAAAATAAGAAATGATTACACATAATAACAAGACCCTATTTTATATTTCACCAAGCAGATTCATGTCTACAAAAAGTTATTATTTAGATAGACATCGTTTCTACTCCGAGTTTTCTTGCCAACAATAACTACTGACGTCATATCCTCTATTTATAAAGCTATTTTTCCTATTAATGTTTGTGAACTAATTCTTAGTAATCTTACCGTAGCATACCCGCACGGCGTCCTCGCACTATGCTGTATACTCCTCAGTATATCCTCCCCCATTTGCAACAATATCGGGTCTCTGGTATCTCTATACAGGTACATGATGGACTCGATAAGTTCCGGTCGTAACGGGTAGCTTTCTCGCGAGGAAGACGCTTCGCCCGTACCGAGGTTGTACACTTCAGGCGTGAAGCCGTACTGCCTCCATACGCTGTGGTAGTTGTGGATTATACGCATTGCTGTGTCGCTCTCACCTGAACAATAAATTTTAAGTTTGGTCTTAGTTCAAACAAAATAATGAAAACTGTTAAGGGATGATAAAGAACAAAATTAGCAGCAGCGTAATTTTCTGCTCTGCATATATTACATATTTTTTATTTATAAATTTTTCTAGTGCTTGCAGAATCGGGTAAGGTTTTTTTTTTTAATGTTTTCTTGCCCACTGCTTGGCAAAGGCCTAAGCTAGTCCCAGTAAGGTATTTTCTAAAGGTATTTATTTATGAAACTCACCAACAAGACTAAGTACACCAGGCCAGTATGATTCAAGGGACTGAAAGACAGGTAGCGTGACGTGTCCTCGCAACATAGTGGCCCACACGAACCAATCGTCCTTCTTCAAATACTTCTCGATCGCTTGACGCGCTTCCACGAACATCGACATCAGCTCTGGCCGTTCTAATAGTATTGCACCTAGAAAATAGAAAATAACTTAGCTTCTAGCTGAATGGAGTACCTACAATAACTTTAAACAGTTATTTTAAGGTTGTCCATACAAAACGCTTTTTTGAAAGTACGTAGTACTGTAAGTCCATGGTAAAATCCGTAAAAACAGTTTCATTTTTAATGTCTTATTTGCTATATCCTCAGAAGGATTTGCTTCAGGAAAATATTATGTTTTTAATTATTGTGTTTTTAAATTAAACAGTTTTTATGTATGCACAACCAAACCTATTCTAGCAATGTGCCAATTTTCATTCAAATCTGTTTAGTAATTGCATCAATGATTCTCAAACATCGTCTATGCTATATTACGTATACCTTTAACCAGATATTCATAGTAAGAGTCAACTCCGCCTCCAATACCAGCATCCTGCGCCGTCCATCTGCCCGTCATGACGTCAATATGATTTCCGACCAAACCGATCGGCGATTTAGAATGGTATAACGCTTGTAACGCATTGTATGCTACCTGTACGTAATTAGGAAATTGATTACAATGGCGATAAAACAAGAATATTAAGGAATACTTTTACTGTATGGTACTACCACTGCATGGTTTAAAATATGGATCAAAACAATTAACCAATTTTTTATTTATTTAATTTCTCTATTATATATCAGTGTTGTTATGGATATCCATATCCGTAACCGAAACTATCGGATATCCGAAATAAAAAAATATCCGTAACCGTAACCGAATCCGAAATAAAAGTTTTGGATAGTTTCGGATAGGGCGGAGTCTAACTAAATACTACACTCGTACGAATTAACTGTGCACTCCGCTGGAATGCGACACCTCTCCCGCTACCTAATGACGTCACAGCGCGAGGTGCACAGCTATTCGTACTTACAGTTCCTTAAAAAATTAATATCCGTAACCGAAACTATCGGATAATCCGAAATAATTAATTATCCATAACCGTAACCGAAACCGATATTATATTTTACCAATATCCATATCCGTATCCGGATCCGAAATTATATATCCATAACATCCCTGTTATATATACCCATGTACTGAAAAGGCCTTCAATGAGAGACCTGTTCATCACGCTTATTTATCGCACCACTTTTGCGCTTATAGTCTGTGGATTGATAGCAGATTTAAATTTAAAGGTTGCCTGGAAGATATTGCCAGGTGCAATAAGGCCACCTTTTGTACATGCTTCATCTTAATTTTATCTGTTCTGTTTCTTACCTTTACTATATGTGCAATAAAGGAATAAATAAAACATATAAATTGAAAAGACAGGACATTTCATACCTCTTCATATAATGGATCTCCTGTCAATCGACTTAAAGTACCAAACTCTATAATGAAAGTTCCCACTCCAGCGGTACAAGTGACACTTGTCTCACCAGGTGGCACTCCTGACCTCAAGTTAATGGTGCCATATGGCATGCCAGTAGTAGTATCAAAAGCAGCAATAAGCCTTTGTGCTACATCCTCTGCAAGGCGCAGAAGTGGCCCATTACAGGGCCAACCTGGTTCTAATTTCATACCTGTCCTGAAATACAGAGTAAAAAAAAAAGTTAGATGTATTTAGTTTATCTCTATTAATATCGGTCTACATTGATATTAGCAATCAAATGTTTTTTTTTAAATTACGTTCAATTAAAAATTTAAAGTTTTGTAGGAAAATATTTTTTTATGATATTAATACAACATTTTAAGAATATGTGATATTAGATATCAGCATAGATATGTTTGCATATTAATTTAGTGGTTATCTATTTGCAATACTTACTTATGTGATAATAAATGAGCACTCAACAATCCTCCAATAATTCTTATATTAGTTTCAAACACTGACACATTGATATCAGCATCAAAGTTTTTCTTTTGTAACACTATATCAACAACCCTATTGAATTCTGTATAATTGCCCATAATGGCTAATGTGTCTAAGGCATCTATTAGTGTTAGTGAGTAGCTGCCCCAAGTGTCAACACCATCACAGCTGAGCGGCCGCAACTCATCATATGGGTATGCATATCTTAAGTAACTATCATATGCATGTTGAAACATATCTCTTACTTCTTCTCTGAAATACATAAAAAGGGGATAAAGCGGTAGAGTTCAGTAAAAAAAAAAACATTTTATGGAGTCATGACTGATAACAATGTAAGGATTTCATAGTGAAGTTTAAAAAGTAACCATTGTGAACTCGTCCTATAATGGTAACCAGCAGATATTTAATTTAGTAAAAAAAAGACTTGATGAAACAATTAATTTATTGATAAGCAGAAATATAACAATATTAGTTCTGAAGTTGAAACATTTTATTTTTAGTATATAGGACTACAAATAGGTGAAAACAGTGGCACCAGTAGGTAAATAAACTTAACGAGGTAGATAAAATAGCCGCGATAAAGTGAGTACTTACCTAAGTCTCAAAATATCCGCCTTCTTGTAAACCCTAACAGCGAAACTTGTATCACAGCCATACCAAACAATAAAACAAAATATATAAATGTACTTAGTCATACTTCAAATTAGTCTATTGAGATGACTTCTTAATAATTTGAATTTTTTACTCCCATTTACTTATTGAACAAGCGATATTTAGAAAATTGCTAATGTTTACTATCCTAGTGAGATGAAGTTGGAATAAAACTGTCAATTCCATTTTACTCGACTCTTGACTGACGTGGTAAACTGATGAGGTATAATAACTTTTATTCTATACGAATAAAGTTCATAATAACAGCAAAATGTAAAGTGATTATGTCAAAAACATATGGTGCTTACTAGTTTTGGTAACACGCCTTTTAGACTAAAATGTTGGAACATCGCTGTCGATGCCCGAAATAAATACTGAAGATAATTATACAAAACTAAATTTTATACATATTGTTTCTTCCTCTTAAATGAACGAATTTTAAATTGCAAGTACCAATCCACCGTGGCTGGGGAAATTCTTATGAACACCCATAGCTATTTATTTATATCTTTCTATAGCCAATAAAAAAGAATAACAATCTTTTCTTTGTTTCACAAGGTTTACAGTGTTGTCTTATAACTATAATATATATTTATTTGTTTTTAGCCATTATCGTCCCGCTATAATATAACCAAAATAAAACTATTGCTAACAGAAATAATCATTTTAACTGTAGTCCCCAAACTAAACGAATGTTTGTATCTTGGGGACCTGAGTAAAAACTCATACGTATTGTAACTATTCAGTCTCTAGTTTAACAGTGGAAGTTGTATTCTCCAATTTTTACTTTAAGAAAATGAAAAGCAATCTATTTCGCGGGCAGAGTAGCGAGTAATACATATAGTCCGTTAAAAATTAAAGTATGTGCCATAGAGTAAAAACGGCAAAAAAAACTATTATATTTTCTGGTTTTCAAAGACTAAGCTTTTTTATAGACTTGATTTCTGTTACTCACGATTTCATTGGTCCAAATTCAAATTAACATAGACAACAGAATAACGTAAACTGCAACAGCTGAAACTTCTAAAATGTCTGTTGTCCGTTGACGCTTCGCTTGCGTTTCGAGGGTGGATTTTGTCTAAAACGGCGTTTCTATTTAAAACTACTCTCAATATTTTAACAAAATGTGTCTTTAGGTTTTAAATTTTGCACAATCCCGCTTCGGTTGCCATTACTGAATTCGCGTTGCCCACGTTAAGCTGATCTGGTTACTAGTATTTTGTTGAGTGTTTACGGAAGCGAGGGCAATGGCTTTTAGAATACATGAAGATCAAGAAAATGCCTCTTTGGGGCTTAGAAAAGACAGCGCAGATGTATTTACGGCAAACCAGCGGCGTGCCCTAGGCGATCTCAGCCAATTCGCGTGCAACCAAAGTCGGAACATAAAGCTCGTAAGTTACTTCGTTTTGTCAGTAAAACTCGGTTTTTGTTCGGTTTTTATCATATTTTGCATTTTCTAGCCGGGATTGACGAATGGACCTTGCAAAGTTCAAGATGAAAACAGGACAATGCGCCAGATTAAAAATGAAAAGAACATCGTACCACCTGTGGCGCAATTTCGCGCCTTCAGCGTTTACGAAGACAAACCGACGGAGGCTGAGGTCAAAAAACGAGAGCACACGTTTAAACCATTTGTCGCTAAAGAAACTAAGAAAGATAGCATTTTCATCAGTAGTGACGTGAAAGGTCTGTGCACACAAGTTGAGAAAAAACCAGATCGGCTCACAGAATCGTCAGTTCGGTAAGTTAATCAGAAATAACCTCTATTTGAAATGTAGTACCACTGCGGGGGATCTTCTTATTTAACATTACATTAAAATTTATAAAAGCACTATATAGAATGGTGAAATAAATAGAGGTCAAAACTATAACATAGGTAAAGGTTCAAGATTTTAACTATGTAAACACATTGAGCTCATCATTTATACTAAAGTATCATGTATACTTTCAACAAATAGGATTTTGCTAAATAGCTACTATGGAATCTTGGTTATGTTAACAAATACTTGTCTTTCACACTAGGCCCCAACTACAAGAAAAGAAAAATGTTGTGGAGTCTCCAATGTCAGTTGGGGACACTAGCGTGCTGTCTATGTCCATATCAAAGAATGAAAGCCAGATCATTGATGATGAAGACGATGCTACCACAGCACAAACTGATCGGGAGATGTTCTTCCATGTTGTGGAATATAGGCAAGACATCTACGAGTACATGAAGGAAATTGAGGTAAATATTGATTATCACACTGTCTATTGATTGACTTTTTCGGCAAGGTTGTTAAGGTAAAAGTATAGAGGAGTACTTGAACTTGCATATTTTTAACATGCTATGATGCATATATAAAAATTGCATTGTATGTATGGCATTTTTCATCGTAAAATTTTGTAGGTATTTTCATATTTTGTGAATATTGTCTTTAGGCATATTGCAAATTGTTATAGTTATTGTTTAGCATAGTATTATTAACTGTTTTTGTGATATCAGCAAACTAAATTATGACCTTTGTAGCTACAAATTAGGTCAAGTTTTTAAATGTTGTAAATACTTTTAAAGTCATGTCTTAACCTAGAAATGCATTGTTTGAGAAAATTAATAATATATTTTTTCAAAGATGTGGTTCAGACTTCTGTTAAGGAATTATTTGTACTGGTAGATTTTATTTAGTTAACAATATTTTCAAAATACTTGTTAACATTAATAAAAGCAAAGTATGTGATAATATTTATGACGTACTGTTAACAAGTTACTTGTTAATCACTTACCAAGCATAAGATAGATATACATACATACATATAATCACGCCTGTTTTCCATAGGGGTAGGCAGAGACCACTTCTTTCCACTTGCTACGATATTTGCATATTTGTTTTGCTTCGTCTTCTTTCATTTTTCCCTTCATACATGCTCTTCGGTTTAGGGTACTCTTGACCTGGCCTTTTTCAAGACAACTCCAATTTGGTCTCGAAACGTCCACCTAGGTCTACCCCTTCCAACACTTTCATCAATCGTTCTTCGTTCATAATATGATAGATTGCAATATTATTATAGTATTTTTTCATAGATGTGGTTAAAAATATACATATTTGTAGGCAAAGAACAGAGCCAACCCTCGCTACATGCGCAAGCAGCCTGACATCACCCACGTCATGCGTTCCATCCTCATTGACTGGCTGGTGGAAGTCTGTGATGAGTACAACCAGCAGAGTGAGACACTACATCTAGCCGTGTCTTATGTTGACCGCTTCCTGTCCTACATGAGTGTTGTGCGCACTAAGCTGCAACTTGTGGGCACCGCTGCTACTTATATTGCTGCGTAAGTATCTAAACATTTTAAATTTTCAAAGTAGTTTAGGTATAAAGTTTATAACCTTTTATATGTATTGTATAACTAACTTGTAGCTCAACGAAAAATCTTTAAAGTGTATTCATTATGTTTATTTTACATTTTGCAACTTATTGTTGTCACTAAAAACTTTACATACAAACAATAAACATTCCAACGTAAAAAAGTTTTCGCCAACCAGAAACCACACCGCACACTTTAAAGTTTAAAGCAGTTTTTAGCTCAGGACAAATCACGTTGAAGAATTTCATTATATTCAAATCCTAAATCCATACATGTCTTACACAGGAAATACGAAGAAGTGTATCCACCAGAAGTATCGGAGTTCGTGTACATCACTGACGACACATACACAAAGCGCGAGGTCCTGCGCATGGAGCATCTTATCCTGAAGGTCCTATCGTTCGACCTCTCGACCCCGACCTCACTTGCCTTCCTGTCCCACTACTGCATATCTAATGGACTCTCCAAGAAGACATTCCACTTGGCTGCTGTAAGTATTGAAGATTTCTTGTTGAATGATTTTAACTATACATGTATCGTATTTTTTAGACCTATCATAGTCCGAAACTTAATCTTAGCTAATCAATTTTCAATGTATGATACAAGATAAGTATTTTTAGGTAGGTTTATGGCAATGTCCAATATAAAAGTGTTGATGTACAATTTTCCGATGCAACATTTTACATACAAATAAAGTTTGAAAATTCTCTTTATAATGTTCATGACATCATTTCATAATAAGGATATTTATTGACCCTTTTATCATTATGCACTTAAATAATTACATTGTGATCATAAACACAATAGATAGCATAGCTGTATTTCCTTCCTGCCGCTAATTTTAGTATATTTGTCAACTTTTGTAAAAGTTTCTGTGTTCACTGTACAACAACGAAAATACATACTGTACATTTTCTACAGTATCTGGCCGAACTCTGCCTACTGGAGGCGGACCCATACCTGCAGTTCAAGCCATCGATCATCGCGGCGAGTGCGCTCGCTACCGCGCGCCACTGTCTGCTGTGCGAGCACTGCACCGGCGACGACCGGGAGAAAGATACGCGTGACTCGAAGGAGGCGAGGGTGCATGCCACATGTGCTGCGGCAGCGTGGCCCGCAGCCCTTGTCACCTGCTCCGGCTACTCGTTGGAAGATCTCGATGCGTGTCTACGTGAACTGGCGCGGACACACATGCACGCCTCTCAACAACCCTACCAAGCTGTGCCTGACAAGTACAAGAGCAACAAGTAAGTTATATCATCAATCCTAGTAACTGTTTTCTCAACTCTAGTCCCACACTTGATTGTTGACTAACATACAAATGATTCTAAAACTCTTTCTTTTTTGTCTTTTAGATCCAGGCTTCTTGTAACCTATATTCATACTATATTGGTATTTCAGATTTGAAGGTGTGTCAACGATCGAGCCTCGCCCAATGTTCCCAGTGCCGAAGTTCCAGCCACCAGCGCCGGCCAGCACCGCACGCCCGCCCTCTGACAGCACTCGAAGCAGCTAGTAACGTCACTCGCAATGTATCGCGCTACTCTATAGTCAAATGACTCGGTTTGTGTGGGCAGGGTGTTATCCGAATTAGTGTTAATGCAGCACTCGCTAGTTATGTTATTTGCTCAGGCAGTTGGTTATTTCAGTTATTACTAAAATTCTATTTTACAGCTATGGCAGTCGCTTGAAGACAGTACAAATAAACCAAATCATGGCCAGTAGGACATAATGAATTTGTCGTTATAATTTGACGGCCAAAGATGTACATAACACACAACCAAACTCGATGTATCCTTCCCTGTATCTGAACTGAAATAATTGCATTATAAGATTTGTTTGAACGCTTATAGATTAATTAATAGGAAACACCTTTCGGCGGCGCTATTGAATCCATACATTTGTGATTCCGGGGTATGATTAAATAATCCAGATACAACAACTGAGGGTGAGTACTAAACATTAGATAGTATTCCTAATTTTATACTTATAAGACTTTGCATTTGTTCTATTTTGATATAAATGTTTCAAATATTATGTATAAGTGATTGGGATATTCTGTAACTTGTTATGCTAGTTTTAGATTTAACATTTTCCTATGGAAATAAAAACTTAGACTTCTGTTAGTTTGTGCGATCTTAACGTAATTAATGTGATGTAATGGTTTATTGACGAGTGGTCCACAGGCAAAAAACACAATTGGTAATCACTCGGTATATGTTTTTTAAAGTATTAAATAAAATAGTAAAATAATTTTCTAAACAATTCTACAATAATATGTATTTTTCAATGTAAACTATTTTGTAGTGATATTTTAAATCAGCCAAACATTCGCCAAGACCATAATTTGTGTAAAAATATTTAAAATTAAGTCTGTGAGAGCCTTCACTGTTTTAATTATTTTGTCCTCAGAAGTCTTCCTCTATTTTCAGATCTTTTACAGTTATTGCTATTTATTCATCGAAATTCCATATTTAATTTTCATACAGTGACCCAGTTCCCTAACTTAAAATTACTACTATATTAATATGTACCTTTGTGGTTTATTGAATTGGCATCTTATAAAACGTAGTTAAAATTAAATAACTTCTTATTGGATCGCGATCACTGTTAGAATGCAATTGGTTATGATTTCATTATCCTGTACCAATTGATAGCATTTCAATGCGATGTTTGTTAGTAAATTATTATTTTTGAGATGTAAGGTATGTTTTTAATATTGGTAAGTAGTTTTTAAAGTAATTTAATATAATAATATAATCGATATTTTTCTCCAGTTTTGTAAATGGAGGTAAGTACGAATACCTTTATTGGTAATATAATATTTTGAATAAATTATTTGTTTTATTTCAACTTCATTGACTTGATCTAATTAAATTATCCAAAGAATATATTTTACAATATTAATCATTCTTTGTCCAATGTAAATTCTTGACAAAAGTACTCTTCCTAAGATACAAAACACGATTTTTTACAATTGCATAAATTTTACGCAATTGTTAATTGCAATAAAATACAAGATTTATGTATAAAGATTGCATATTGCAGCTTATTATATCGTGTAGGATATAAGATATGTGCTAGACGAGGTACGGTCAAATCTATTTGGAGATCGTCTGCGTCAGAGTTGCGACGCGCAGTCGCGGTGCGCCCCAGAATGTGAAGCCGCTATTACAGAACCGTACAGCAAGAATTAAGAAAACAATTAACATCATGAATCCATATATTTTATATTAAGAAAATATATTTTTCTTATTTCTTTCTATCTTGATGTGCGAGGTCATTTAAAATAATTAAGATATTTGTACTGTAGATTTGTTGAAGAATGATTTCGGTGGTTCAAGAGTTGTGCTTCTCTTGCGTGTAAACATTACCCAGTCCTTTCTTGATTGAATTCGGACCTGGAACAAAAACAAAACGACCGTTACATAAATTAATGCACACTTACAGAATTTGCAATACTCTGTTACTACCCATTTATGTTATAAAAAGTTCCTCTGCATATAGAAGGCAATGCTAATTGCGGTTTGTAGCGGCCATATTTGAACTTACGGCATGTGCGCGTGCGCATGGCATTTTAAACGGGCTCCAGCTGCAGATATTATTCGCGGGCAACCTGTCGTAAAATCTTACGGAAAGAAAAAACAAAGCCGTGGGTAGCGGGCAATTCCGTAGGAGTGTTATTTTATTGGTGTTAATGAAAACCGAAGTCGATTCTTATTTCTAACTTCTCCGAATACTTCAATAACTATTTACATTATGTACCTATCTCTTTGGTTTGGATCTACAAATGTGTAAAGTAAATATTTCCTTAACAAATTATTTTAGAAAACAACTGTTTATTTTGTAAGTTTCGGCGTTCTGTTTTATATAAATAAAGTTGGCAAGTAACGCGAAACGTGTTAAAATCATCCACACGCTGTGTATTTCCAGGAAGCCTTAAGCTAAACAACTAATATTCCCATTTCAATTTGATTTAACCTTCAAACGCTCGCCAATTCTTCGTTCCGTCTGATGTGCGAGACTAACAATTTAAATCCTATTTGAAAATGAGAAGCGGCTTGAGCGTACGACGCGGTGCATAAACATAATAAATCATGTGCCGTTCAGTCTGTGTGTCGCGACGAGATATTTGTAGCGTGATAAGAGGACTCCACCGTCTACCGAGAACGAGTCACACGCGTGCTTTTGTTTTTGTTGTTATCGTTTATTTAAATATCATTCACAAATCCCGATAAACTGAGACAGTTATTAACCGTTTTTTTATCGGAATCTTATTGCATTATATCAACAAGGAACTATCGTAACGTTTTATTGGCCCTGACTTCCTCCCGCTCGTACTCTTGCTATATTATATTGATCTTGTCGTTATTATGTACGCACGTGTTTGGAAAATTAATAAACAAGCACGCATCTACGATTCGATGGATGCATACAAAACTTTATTTATCACCTTGAATTGAATTCCAGTTTTGACTTATTACTTAGATAATGTGTGGCTTACGTCGTAAAAGTGACCTTTAATCGCGGGATTAAAGTGCTAATTCCACTAGAAGGGGAATACCGTGTCAGTTTGAGCCAGTATCGGATGGCTTTGTTATTGGTTCTGCCTTTAATGGTCCATCTTTTAGGATTTCTCCTACGTCATAAGATGAGCTGTATCCAAAAAGATTTTTCTATTTACTTACTGCTGTTTATTAAGATCAATTAGAAATGAAAATAGAATAAACAAGGAAATGTACTTATCTACGTACTAAGTACTTATAGAAAGCTTTTTGGATATACCTAGGGACCATCGGTTATGGTCGAATACGTGTAGGAAAATTTCATAATAGGTTTTGGACGTTTAAAACATGCGTGTAGTATTCAGCTACAGCACACAATACTGTCCGATGTTTATAAAATATTAAACATAGGATTTTATTTATAACAATATAGTGTTATTGGCTTCACGCTCGTGCATGTTAAAGAATACCACCATATAGAGCCTACGAGCTACTTCCGGAGCCCCGAAAGGAAAGGAAATTCACTCGCAAATTTGCCATTCCGTGCACGATCCTGACATTGTCCCGTGCTCCACTGTTCCCATGCTATCTGGTTATTATTATCCTACCAAACACGCGTAACATCACTTCTAAAATAGATGTACTAATTGATTCTAGATGTTCTCGTGATGCCGTACAGTACCTAACTATAATTAAAAATCCTTAAAAACAATATTTGATGGAATATTTCAGTACTAATTATAAATGGATTTTCTTTCAATGTCAAATTTGAAGGTGTTTATTTTTGTCAGTGGGTATTGTATAGTGTTGGACTTGTTTGGAGCGGCACTGAAGAGAAATTTATTTTGAAGCAGTAAGGTACATAAATAAACGGTTGCTTGTCGAAATTAATGCTAGTTTTTAGATGCTTTCGACCGTACAAAAATATGTTTAAAAGTAATTAAGTACCTAAAATGAAAAAGCCACGCAGTTTTTTTTACACAATGACTTTACTTTCGTGCCATTCGACAAGCCTAAAGATTTTGTTGCGTTAAATTGTTTTTACTCGTCTGTTCTATTCGCCGAGGCTTCATGGCATGGAATCAATATCGCGCTTCAGTGCAATTTATTGTCTAAGCCTGTCTGGTTTTACTGTGAGTCTGTGACGAATGGCGTTGCTAATTTCGTAATTCGTCATAATAAGACAAAAACCCCTTAATGTTATTGTTACAGTATAAATTTACTGTTTCATCACAAAAACGTGCTGTAACAATTCACGGCGCAGAGCTTTTACTATAATCATGCATAGACGTTAGGCAGATGCATCTAAAATCATGTAGCTTGCGCTAGTAAATTCAACATGCTTTAATCCGGTTAGTATATTTATGATAGATGTATAAAACAGATAGTGTGGAATCTGATGGAATCTATTTATTGACTGCGCAAACATCGTGTGAAAGGAAGCTTTTGGGCCATTTCCTGGCGGTGAGTGAAATGGGGCCGAGCGTTCCGTGACGCATGTTTTTACCTCTGCATCCGTTTATAATTATGTCTTTTTTTATGATCGGGAATCGTAATCTTTCCTAGAGACCTACAAGCTTTACAGATGTTTCATCAAGCCACAATAGGTACACGGGGCATGATAAAACTTTTTCGTTTTCGTAAATAAAACCCTTCGAAAAGTATAGACATTTTCTGTGTAAATTACTACAATACCAAATATTAGAACAGAACAATTTTGGTACGAGAAGATACCTTAATGTGTAAATACCTAGTTAGACCCTATAGAGTTGCTATTTACAGGTCATTAGGTAGGTACCTATCTCTAGGTAACACTGAAACTCTAGTTCTTAATTAAGACCTTTCAAAACACGGAAGCGATAAAATTACGCTAGTTACGTAGTGTTAGTATTTATCTACATTCGAGTGCTGGGCTGGAGTTAGCGCGAATGTTTGCTTTGTAGTTTTAATTACAGGCACGTTTCCAGCGCAGCATTTGTTCCTCGGTATCGAGAAACCTTTCAAGATTAATCTTCCTTGACTAAATTCGTTATGCGAAGTTCAGTTGATGCTTTACGTAACATTACATAAAATGCAAGAGCTGTATAAAGTCTTCATTTTGTGTTAAACGATCAAAGAATGTGATAATAATATTTATAGGTGCATTGTTTTTTTTTATATTTGCATTAATAAACACACGTTCTTGCCTTGAGTTCGTGCGTCCCTAATATTTTTGCATAAATAGGACGTTTCTGTATTCCCTCCTATTTACCCATACTTGACATTATGTGAGGCTATTATAAATCGTGTCTGTTCGTAAGAAATCCCAACAACTATCATTTAACCGTGATCACGATCTTTGTAACGTGACTCGACTTTCAGTTGTACGCATTGTGTCCATTGTAACGAACCCTTACGATGCTAACAAGTACTCAATTAAATATTTAATTATTGTTTTGTAATAGTATCTATAATGTTTAAATAAACCTAAGTATGAAGAAAAATTACGCAAATGGACTTATAATAAAAGTTAATTACTTCTTTGTAGGTGCCTACCTATATCGTTACATCTAGGTTTTTGGTAGTTTAGGCAGAGCTGTTTTAGATATCTACGTCTACTACTTAGATTTTGAGAAAGATTTAAAAGCTATTTATAAATTTAATACCAGATATTTATAACATAAATTTAAGATAAACAACGAAAACTGAAAACACCGCACCCAATGATGCCTTAATATAGGTTCACCGATAACCGTAACTTTCGTAACGGTTATTCCTGTACCGCAACTGTTATTGAAAACATGAGTTCCACCGAAATCGAACGTCGATCCAAGAAACGAGACCACACTTTGATCCTTTATCCCACGACGGTCGACGCGCCTTACGGAATAATAAGTTATCGAGTTCAATGCACAAGGTTGCGACTACGACCACTAGCCCGCATCTTTATTCTACTAGTTCGTATTAAATGCGCATCATTCTAAGATGTGTAAGTAAACAGTTTTTTGCGGTGGTTCATTACCTTGTACCTATCCCTGTTTTTGTCTGCTCTAAAATTAGCTTTCCGGCAATTCGATAGAAACGTAGCGTTAAATTAAATTTGAACTTTTAAGATCTTTCATGACGGTCGCGGTGTAGCATTTTAGAGGAAGCACTATAATTCATGAGTATATAATATGCTAGCTAATACCTATATAATTTTATTAAATTTTTAGAATTGGTCTTCGCTATGTTTCCTCTTGGTGAAAAATTGTGTCAGGCTGCGGATTGAATAAAAATTATTACAGTTCAACATCCTAATAAATTATAAATCGAAAGGGCTATTTATTGTTAATTAAAATTTATTGTTGTCAAAAATCGGTAGAAGCAGGAAGTGTGGGCCTTCCCGGCGGCGCGAGTGAAGCCGGGGAGCGGAAGCAGCGGCGGTCGCCTCGGCGACAAGCTTGCATTACAAATAACCCTCTAATGAACACACGTGCGTTAGTTACTGCCAGATTGGGTCGATTACCTGCCGAAGCGGCCAGGATTATCTATCCTAGTTAGTTAAAGAGAAATGAAACGTTGCACAACCAATAACTGTTTGAAAGGACACCTCGGCATCTTCATAACGCTTGGTTTAAATGTTCGCTTGTGCCTATTCGAAACGGGTGGCAGTTATGTTAACTTGTTGTTAGTTTATTTTAAGCATCTGAACTTGGATTCAATATTTATAAGTTACACAATTGTGACGTTGATATATGGATTCGCTTCCAACTGTTTAATCGCGGCCGATAAAACACATCAATCGATTCAACTGAATCGAAAGAAAAATTAAAAGAAAACATTTTCTGGCACAAGGCCTTAGATAAAATAAATGTTGGCAGCTATTACCAATTCTGAAAGTGGTGAAGATACCAGATGCGGTAAAAAATATATTTAGCTTGGCCTCTTTCGCGAAAATCGCCGTAAGATAAACAAACAACGGCGGGAAGCTAGTTTGAAAGCCATAGTTAGTGGTTTCATCGCCATCAACTCCATCTGGATCAAGAATAGTAGAAGCCTTACATAGCGACTAGCTAGAGCTTTTTGGAAGAAATAAGAATGAAAACATGCATTGGTCAGTACCTGTATTGTGTGCATGCATGCAACATGATAAAGAAATTATTTACACGAGGGGCCCAGTCCAGGTGCGTGCTCGCCTTTCTCGCTTTAATCGTCTGTTTTTATATTGTTTATTTTTACACAACGATTACAACGAAGGTAAAAATATTTTGCTGGTTTTTTTAGACAGCCGTTGGACCTACGGTCATATTCTTAAATATAAGACGTCCTAAAAACGCAGCACATTTTCTTGAGTTCTGATAAGTACAGTGCTTAGACATAAACAACAACAAGCTATGAGGCACTATGCAGGTTTTGTGTTTTGAAAGGCATTCCACCGTACTTTGGAAAGCGGCCGTTGCAACACCATTCCCGTTGTCAAAGGTATCGAGTATAGAATGAATAAATGTATCGACAGCGCCATTAAAATTTGATCGACATCGAGCACACGCGCGTGATGGCATCCCGTGGCCTCCAAGCATCGTATCGTGGAGCCATATACCAACAATTAGGAACAAGGCGCTTGTGCCATTGTAGGACAACGTAGCGGCCGCGTTGATGCGTGATATTGCATCAAGTGTCTATAGACACTTAGTACGAGTACCTGTCTAGGCGAGATACTTGATCTTTAAGTGTTAGAAGGGACACGCAAAACTTGAGTTTTAATTGAGGTCGAATTGTTAGGGAGAAATAAACGGTTTCAAATACCCGTGTTTACTAGATAGGTACCGAGGTCCTGATTAGAGGGTGATAATTATATGTACCTATTACCTTTTTACTTTAAAAGCCATTTTCCTGCTTTGCCAAAGAATTTAGATTTCAATAAACTCGTTTTTGCTCAAGTCAATTTCTAAACTGATAAGTGATACCAAGAATTATGGCATAAGTACACCGAATTCGACCTCGAGGACGTTCCGATTGAAAATAAATAATATGCTGGCGCCACCGCCAGACAGACGCAAGCGCAGCCCACGCCCACGTAAGACCGTATTTTAAAACTTGTCTGGGAATGGCGCCAGACACCGCAGCGAGGATCCTCACCCTCGACCTGCGTTAATGAGAGTTATGACCGCGTAAACATTCCCTTTTTAGGGACGCTTTTGTTCTCTGAATATTCAAGCATCATAATTGTTACCAAAATAAGACAGCCGTTTAATTACTTCGGTCAGTACATTATCATGCAGCTCATTAATGAATACACAGTGCATAGAGACGTACCAAGTAACGCCTCTTTGCCCACGTGGATGTTGCAGTAGATGTGGTGATCAGCCGCCACGACCGGCTCTGCTGATGGTTCGCCTCCCGCCTCCATTAACTTAAGCTTCGCTGTCAGATCTTGTACATCTGTAAATTGTAATAAATAATATTAACGAATCAATTCATGGTGAAATAAGTTTTGCGTGGATTTGCGGATGAAGAAAGTAACTGGATTACATTATTACAGTTCTAATTTTGGAATAGTCGAATGCAACGAAAACCGTTAGCTATTGTTACGCGTGCGGTCCGCTACGCAGGTCAAAATTAGTAGCGCACATGTTCAAACAAACTGGTATTGTTTACATGGGATCGGTGCGCGCGCGCCGCCATAGAATTGGGTTTACGCCTACGCCTGCAAGCTTAGCTTGGGTTTATGAGTTTTTACTTCAATTATTGTGATTGATACCACGATATATAGCATGGGTGCGTATGTGGTATTATGGATGAAGGTAGTAATGTAAATTAATGTTTGACACGCATTTTTCTTAGCGTTCTTAGTTTGACCTATGTGACGTTATTGGCTTATGTGCGTGTATCGTAAAGTTGTTTATTTAGTGGGTAGGTACAGTAATAAGAGATAAATAAGTATATGACATAATCGAAGATTTTGTGTTGTCATTCTGTGAAAACAGAAAATCTTCGTGTGAAACATAACAATAACATACACTGAATATTTACGGAGGCCGGTGCACTAACGGCCAATAAGAACCATTTTTAAATAAATAATTCGCATTTTGTAAACACGTAGGACGCATAATTTGTGGTTTATTTATTCAGGATGAACGATTAGCTCGCGCGACCTCCGTGTAATGTAGTTTTTATGATCCAGACGCCGATGACGTCTGCCGCATATCAACAGTAGTCACTGGAATAACGAACTCTGTGGGTTGTCTACTTAGCTTCAAACAGACGCTAGTTTGGTAATAAAATCGTGTTCTACAACAATAAAAGCTTTGTTGTTGGTGAGTACGATGAATGTTTTCACAAAAAGACCTACTTCGTAGTTCGAAGGATCTTGGTCATGCTATCTATACTATCGCTGCTTAAACAGTTTGAATAAGCAATTCAAAATATGTAATAGTTTTAAGGTCTATATTTTGGTATCTGCAGGTTACAAGCCCTCGTTAGCTTTAGAAATTTTCCCTCCTGCATTAATCCATGCTAATTTATAAATGCGAAAGTAACCCTGTCTGTGCCTGTTTGTTCCGCTTTCACGGCTAAATCGTCGAACCGATATTGATGACATTTGGTATAGAGTAAGTTTGAACTCCAAGATAGGACATAGGCATACATATTTCTGCCCTGGTAACTGGCAGCGATAACTCGTTGTTGAAATAAATTATTTATTCAGCACGCTTTGTATTGCAGATGCTGGTTCCTAGCTGCATGATAATATACCTAATGCATTATGTCATGAATATTAGTGATGCTGTTGACGAGTGACAAAGCACGCATCGATTAGTCATTAAAGTAAAAGTAGGTTCCTACCGAATGATCTACCAAAACACTAACAACAACACACTAACTGAAAAGTCGTTTATGCACTATTTGCGTTAGGTCTATAAGGTCTGTTAATTTTAGGAGAACCGATCGAAACTGTTCTGATCTCATTGGGCTTATTGGCCATTTGGTAGATAACAACAAGCAATGATCATAGGATACAAATAACGATCTAAACGCAAAATTCATCTAAGCATATTATCTAGATGTTAAGTACGAATACCTATGTTTAGGCTAAACATGAAAACGAATTGCTTTCGTTTTGTACGATGATGTTATTATTTCTAGGTACTAACAGACAGCTAAAAGATATTCTAAATATTTTTTTATATTTTCACCTGATTTAAGCGCCCTCTTAATAACCCTCCACTGCCTCGCATGGTACAGGGACATGACGAGAACCACGACAAAGAACACGATACATCCACTCGCGGCCAGACTGAGGCTGGTCGTCTGCAGGTCCCACGACACTTCATCGTTACTAGCTGTCACTTCACTATCGTAGTCCACATACTCGTACTCGTAATCACTGGGTAGCAGTTCACTCGTTTCATTGTCTTTTTTATGCACCTGTTTAGGTGTATTGAACGGGGAGATTTGGGCCTCGTACAGCGACTGGCAGATAGTATCCCGGTGGATCTCACACGGGTATCTGACCACCAGCTGTTTGGCGGGGTCGCAGCGGGTGCATGGGACACATACGCCGCGCTGCCGGTCCCACCAGCTAAGGCCGCGCTCGCACGCCTCGCCTCCCCACACGGACCCAAGTGCCAGTGTAGCAACCAGCCAACACAACTTGCTTATGTCTCCTCGCATCACCTGCAACATGTATCATGTATGGATAAGTATTGTGTCATCTATGTGGCAAGTAATTAATAAACAGCTGAGCTTCTACATAGTCAAGTAATATGTATATTGGGTAAGCAGCATATTGGGATTATGTAATTAGTTAAGTGCTATTACCTACTATGTACTTAAAAAATAATTTTCTAAAAAACCTTGTTCAGAAATTTTTATTTACTTCATGTAAGTAAATCGAACAGTCATCCGGATGGATGATGGATGATGTTTTTACTAACTAGCCTTAGCCGTTGATTAACGTTTTCAAATCACAGTTCTAAATAAAAAGTTATCAATGTTAGTTCACTATTTTTTCTGGTTGTAGACTAGAATCCTTTAATGATTATTGTTAATAAATTATTAAGTGAAATGAACAAGTTAATATAATATTTTAAATTAGGTACCTACTATAATGATAAATTAATATTTATTCTCATTACCTCCTTGCTTACACTCATGTATGCTGCCTAAGTATTCATGAAGGACCACATCTCAGTTCAGAATAATTATGTTCGTTTAGAAAGCTCACTTTCACCGGTGTCACTGCAGTAGGGTGATTTATTATAAATATTGAATAAAACTTCTGTGTTACATCCATTAACACTTTAATGTATCACCCACACACATCCACATTCGTTGTTAAAGATAAGTTGAGTATTTGGAGCGAGCGCAGTCGATGCGCTGTGTTTAGGCCGCGGTCGCCGTGCGTTCTGCGCTGCGCGGGAGACGCGGCACATTCGACTGTTCCGAGAGTCCCCTATCCCTCCTCCCACGCAGGATGCGCGTACGTTACCCGGCAATAGAAAATGTGTACACTAGAGGCACTAGATCCGTTTGACGTTTCTTTTAAATCCATATCAGTTATCATAGAATTGGATTTTAATTATTCTTTTCAATAAGATTGTTTTGTCTGAGCGAAATATGTACAGTTAACTTTGATCACCCTTGACTACTAAGCTAAAAGCTTAGAGTGTAGGTACCTATAGGAAATGTTTGAATATGGTTGAAAACCTAATCTGAATAGCTGATAGCATCAATAATTGTAGTATTGACTAGAAAGTTGTGAGTCGCATCTATTTTCGCTAGTATCCGTTATCCATAACGGTCTCATACTTATGTTTTGTTAAATGCATCTTATAAAAAGATGAAGCACCCCGGTTGTGAATTTAATCTATCTATCTAAGCTAGAGACACCGAAATACCTACCTAATTCTGTCGAATACAAAATATCTATGAAATATTTCCAAATACACAACAACTACTTAGACAGTCTATTTTATTTATACTTTTTATACCTAAACCCTCCTAAACCTAATCAAAGATTGTAGGTACTATAGGTAAAAACTATTTTACATTATAAGGCTTATTATGCCATATCACAGATTAACATAATAGTACAAGACCATATTTCGTTAATGGGTATCAATTAGCTATCACGAAAAATGTGTACTATTGGAATTGGAAAAGTTGAAGATTTTATTATCACGATCTAGCTCAATAAACTCAAATTGACGAAAGCTTCTGCCCTCTTTAATTTTGATGGTTAATTATAATCTTAAATTGTGTTTTTCAATAGTTTTACCTCAGTACATTGAAACAATTTTGTTTTTTAATATAGTTTGATGAAAATAAATATTTTCGCTTTAATTCACAAATTACATTTCGTTATTGTAAGATTATGTTATTTCATAGTGCGTGAACAATAAAACGTTGACGACTCATCGTTGCTACTGACAGTGACAGCAAAAACTATTGTCTTTGTCAAATGTCTATGAATATATGTCAAATTGTCAATGTCATTTCCATTGATTCAATTTAGAGATGGGTTATAACAGGTCAAACGTGATATCTGTTATTCCTGTTATTGTTACTCAATAATAACAGATGTCATTATCTGTTATTAAATAACAGCCTGTTATTTTTCCTACCCTGGTTTGCCAGAAAGTAAAGAACGTACAAATGTGAGTTCTATGAGTAGTAGATTACTGTAGGTTAACATAACATCAAAAAATGGGTACCTAGACGGCCTAGCTACCCATTTTGAGGATGTTTGTAAGATTTTCAACATTACTATGCGTAGAGTTAGATTTTTAATCCCGAAGACTAAATTGACAAGTGTAAATGTCAAAACTGACATAACCGCTATTGTAATATCATTGGAAATAATTAGAATAATAAACGATAAAAATAGACCATAGTTCTAGGTTAGGTTCTACACAAATAAACCAAAATAACATAAACCTATCAATCTTTACTATATATACACCCTATCAGAACTATCTTCTTAATTATGTTCACACAAAGGATTAGAACACAGTATTTTTTTTTCACAAATGAACAAAAAGCATAAAAGTTTTCGAATTTTCGCTCTAAGTTCGAAAAGAAAATTAGGTAACCGTAAATAATGACAACAAACAAAATATACGATGCAACCCATGTCAGTTGATTATCACCTTTGCCTGTATGCCATAAAGTCGTAGTTACATTGAACGTTTTGTGACCAATCCCGTAAGTGTACTAACAAACACATTCGGATACGCGCTACTATTTAAAAGTTTCGTTTTAGGTAATTAAGTCGAGCATTAACTATAATCTGTTGTAATTTTAGAAACAATCATTTAGATTTTACTTTTTGATATTTTTATGAATATTATAAATATTAACAAAAATCTATTAGATATCCAAATAAAGTAATATCTTACTATTCTAAAATTATCGATATAGTAATGTTAGCATTATTCTTACAGCGTTTCCGAATAGATATTTAAACAGATAACAAATAATACGACTAGAAATAGTTGTCACTTTTTAAGGATGTTTTCCTTAATATAAACTACAATTTGTATTTTGCGGATAATAATACTAGGTGCTTCTCGTTTTAGCAAGAGTCAATGTAGCGGGTGTAAGCGAGAACGAAGAAATAACAGATAATACGATCTGATTTGAGAGTCACCTTTACAAGACGATTTCTTCTTGTGAAACGACGTACAATAATTTTGGAATTATAATACTAGATGCTTCTCGTTTTAGCAAGAGTCAACGAAATGGGTGTAAGCGAGATAAAAATAAAAACGATAACAGATAAATACGATACTAACATAGTGTCTGTTATTTATGGTTGTTATTGATATTACGCTGAACAGTTGGGTACTGTGAATTCAGAACGATATTTTATAACAGATATATAATATCACAGGAGCAATTGTTATCTGTTATTTTATGGATACCTGTGATTTTTATCTGTGACGATAAATACGCCTCATCCCTATCAATTTATCAGTCATACACCAGAGTTGTTCCAATAATTGGATGTAGGGTTAGGTTAGCATTAATTTATCTGCAGCTCTGTCTAAAGCACAATATTAGAAAGGAACTAAAGTAGTCTATATTTGATATTTCATCGATATCAAAACCTTTATTAAATTGTCATGTCATTTATTCGAATTTCGAACATTGTCAAAGGTGTACTCTTAAAATTTTAGATAATTAATTTAATAGATTATTGTTAAGTGAGTGATATTGTATTAAACGTATACGATAGGTTGTGCAAGTAGGCTTAACGGATACTTATAATACTGAAAAACCTAATTTGATTTTATTTAAGCCACAAATATGAGCGCAAATTATCCTAGAAGAAGAAATTCTCGTCTTCGAAACATACAAGGTGATATTCAAGATCCCTCTATTTCCTCCACGGTCCATTTCCATCACCAAACCATAACTAGACCAAGAATAAGAAATATAAGAACTGATTGTGTTGGATTGTTCCATCCTATGTCAAGTACCTATTTCTAATGTTCCTTTGTTGTTTTATAGCATTATTTTATTACTTAGATAGTTAGTAGTGTTTGAATAAGATTTTTTTATTTTCCTATTTAATTCTTATTACCACTATAGTGTAGATTATATATTGACTTGTGAGTGATCAGTTGAGTGTTTACATAAAAGATATGGTTTTCAGATTCTGTAGTTGGTGTGTCATCCAGCGCAGAAGACATATCCACCCCTAAGGCTTTAGTTCTAGTTGCCATAATATTTATATCCTCACTGTTGGCTCTGGGTTTCCTATATAAACAGTTTCCTGATTTAGAAGAGTAAGTACATAGCTTTTATTATTTTTACATCACATCCATAATATAATTATTAGCAAAACAAAGAAACATCAAATACTTCATTAGGTGCTGATTAAAACAAAGTATTTTCCCTCTGTAATCTTTTACAACAATCAACAAATAATGACAAATATAAATGTAAGATTCATCATTATTAAACCTTCACCCAATTCTTTGTTATTTTGTATGAACTGAATCATAAATGTTTTTTTTTTCAGCGAAGAGCAAAAGCATTTACATTTACCATGGGACCTTGAGGATGCCAAACACCTAGGTTTAGTTCTAGACCGCTATAAGGAGAAATATTTTTATGAAGTATTATTTGGAGTCTTCTTAGTTTACATATTGTATCCTTTTGATATTGTTATAAATTGGTTTTCCCTTTTCAGGCTTGCCCTACACAATACAATTTGAACTCTAAGGTCTGGTTTAGACAATGCCAGGAATAAAGTGCGAGTTGCGGTACATTGCGGCCACGCGCGGCTATCTTGTTATAAGTGATCCATGAAAGTCGGCAATGTACTATTACTTGCACGATATTTCTCGCATAATCTAAACCAGTCATAATTATCACTAAAAGTTTATCCATGAATATATTTTTGTTATGATTTTGAATGTTTTTATTGATACTAAATTTCTTTAACCAAGGCCTCAGCTTGCAAACATTTGCAATACCTGGATCAATTTTTTTAAGTATTCTTTCAGGGTTTTTGTTCCCGTTTTATTTAGCATTACTTCTAGTATGCTGTTGTTCAGCGATGGGGGCAAGTTTATGTTTCTTCCTATCAAATCTTCTTGGTAAGAAGTTAGTGAAGAGATTCTTTCCGGAGAGAGCAGCACAATGGGCAATAGCAGTGAATAAGCACAGTAATAACTTGCTCAACTACATAATATTTTTGAGGGTGACACCCTTTTTACCAAACTGGTTTATAAATATGTCAGCACCTGTGATTGGTGTGCCATTAGTGCCATTTGCACTGGGAACATTCATTGGTAAGTATATTTACAACTCATGTCAATTTCAAATTATAGTACCTATATAATCTTTTGAGATGATTGTGTAGTATGAAATGTTTTAAGCACAACTTAATTACATACACTTAATTATTTCTTTTTTATTATACAATTAGAATCAGTCAGTAAATTCTCACAGGTTTTAATTTATCTTATTAAACTTATGCATTTATAACTTGTTTTTGTTGCATAAATACATAATTTACCATTGTTACCTAAAACCTTTTTTTTATATTGTCATACAATACCATAAAAAAGGCAATTTATATAAATTTCCACAATACTTAATCTTAAAAAAAAACATAAGTATGTGAATGACCTATTAGTTTTTTTTGTTTTTCCAGGTGTGGCCCCACCATCATTTGTGGCAATAAAGGCTGGTCAAACTCTGCACACACTGTCATCCACCAGTGACACATGGTCGTGGACGTCAGTCGCAGTCCTAAGCCTGTTCGCACTCATCTCCCTAATACCAGTATTCATAAAAGACAAGTTGAAAGCCAAGTTTGAATGAAAGTATTTAGTTGATTTTTAGTTAATTTTATTTATTTTGTTAATAAATTGGTGTTTTGTACATTCCATTTGCTTGTTTTATTTATTCTTTGGTTTATATGTCCTTTTCAGCAATATGAGCCAACATGGGCAATGAAGGTGTGATTTCCCATAGATTGCTGGATTGCCGGTCGCCAGTACCACCAGTTGTACCACACTGAAAAAATAATAAAATATAACTTATAAAGAAGTAAATAATTAAACAACCTTTCAAATACAAATACATTAATATGATACACAGACAAGTATCTATACATATAATAAATCTGTAGAAAAGTCATTTTTGTACATTGAAGAAATTGAAAAAAAAAGTAGCCAGCGTGTTAAAGGATAACTAACAGAACCCATTTCCATCATTTTTGAAATTTTTGTCTGTTTGTCTGTTTGTTTGTGCACACATCACGTAAAATCTACGAATTCAATGCAGAAAATGTTTATATACAAAAATTATACACAACTTGAGGTATAACTTAGTTTTTGTTTCATCGAAATCGGTTCACTTTATCAAAAGATATGATTAATTTAGTGAGTTCAAGAAGTAAAATATTACAACACGCAATTCAGTGCAGTAATTGCATTACAACTCTCTTTTGCCGGGGGTCAGATTTTATGTTACAGTATCAAACATAAACTACTTAATCGAATGGTGTAAAAAATTGAGAGGTTGTTTTCAAGAAATCGTAGATGGTTGTTAGCTATGTTGAAACGTGCTATTGAATCTAGCTGATAAAGGGTGGAGCTTTAAATTTCCAAAATCATTTTCTCAACTGCACATATAAATTGGCATTATTGACAGATAAACAAGAGGGTAACCATGGCAGACTGAGGTAGCCATAGCAATCGTCAATTTGATTAGTACCTTTATTTTAGTGAACTAGCTATCAAAGTAAACAGCTTGGCGGTTGAACGATTGGAAATGAGTGATCTTGCTGCAAGTTCAAATCCGGTTGTTAATGTTTGTATTTTTTTTCATGCGTCCATTTTCTTATATAAGTTTGAATTTTTTGATACCCAAGTTCAAATCTCAGTAGAGATAACTCTTTTTGTATTTTACTAACGTATCTTTTTTAAGTAAAAAAAAAATTGTAACATTAATTTGTTGTATTTTTAGTCGCAATAAACGACATCTTTAAGTCGTGAATTTTTTCTCAACCGATATATAAACTTACAATTATTTAGTGTTTGTATTTACTAATCTCCGTAGGTAAGTTTGTTCCTCATTGCTGATCATGGAGGAACAAACGTGCATGGCATATACCGTAAAGTGATTCAGGCGTAAATGTCCTGGCCATTTGCTTGGAAATTTACGCATTCGCTTCTGACTTGAAAACGTAAGCTTCCCCATAGATCACTTTATAGTTGGTTAAAAACTTTAATCCACTTTTAAACTATTTTTCCAACATAATGTGTAATGTTTTCTATTGGTCATCTATATTATATTCCATGGACAAGATCTTTTTGTATTTGTTATTTATTTTCTTTTACCCAAAAACCCAATGATCTTTTTATCACACAATCTTTAGTATGTACTACCTCTTTAATATTCTTTAAAAGGTAGCTTGCTTCTCATGTAGGTTTTTATGCATACATGATGTTTTATTTTTGTGTTTAAATTTCATAAAGTTTTTGTACCCTATTACCGGAAGGTTGGGCCAAAACCCTAAATAAAATAAACTTTCTATCGCATTCTCTACATTTTAAAATATATACGTACGGTATTTAATGCTGTACCTTATGCTGCACCTTACACTTAATTAAGCGAATTGTACAGGATACAGCCTCTGACTTTAATCAGGGTAGAATGAGATTGTCCTTGGACAGCTATTACTTAATCTTTCCAAACAAATAATTTTAAACACAGTTTTGGTAATTCTGCCACTGCGCCTCTCAAACCGTACGTCAACTTTTTGTAACTACTTCCTCTTTCAGTTTCATGGGTCTCATGTCAGTCACTGCCTATCTGATATCCACTCTCAATTTAACGGCGTAGTTCAATTTCGAGGTTTCGCACCAAAACCTCGCGCCCTGTAGTCTCACTAGGGACTACGGTACCAACGAGAACTATAGCATACAAAATGGACTAATTTGTTTTTATGGATTCGGTTTTTGGGTGCCCTTTGCCATTTACTGCCTAGAGCGACAGCTGCTTTCACTTTAACTCAGAGTTGGCGCTGCCAGTAGACTCAATACAAAAACATTGACCTTCAATTATTGTAACCAACTGCGTAAAGCACAAAAGAGAAAACATACTACTGTATATAAAAAAGAAGATAAAAGAGTCAGTTCAAAACTGCCCAAGGTAGACATATTTTGGACATTGACATCGAAAGCCACCATGAAAATGATAATTTTTTCTCACGGTTCTGGACTTGGAAGATAAATCTAAAATTTTTAAACAAAGTAGCATCAAAACCAATCCTTAAAATTTTTAGCGGTAAGCTAATTATATAATTATGACGATGGTACTTTTTTATTTTGAGAATTTATACTAACAGCAACATTTGTGACAAAATTTACTCGGCAGTAGGCAGTTCGTGTTAGTGGCCCTCTATATCACAGTCAAATATTTATTCATAAAGATGAATGATAGGTATATAAGCGAACAACGTCGCGGGTACAGCTAGTTTAGAAATAAAACAGCTCATGATGAAAAAAAAAATAATCTTCAACAAAAAGTTAAGTGTACTTTTTGCTAGGACATTATTATTGTCTAACCAGTATGTAAGAATTATATATTACATAACAAGTGAGGTATAAAATGCTGTAAGTATATAGTACTTACATAAATAAGTCTCCTTTAATTCAACTTTGAGTGATTTACATTGGTGTTTACATTCTTCAGCGGGTATTAGATTGATGTCTCTAGATCCACTTAATGCTAGTAGGAATGAGAAACTGCATTCAGTATCAGGTACATTAAATGTCTTCTGACTAGTATCTACTAAGATAAATCTTTCAGTGCTTTGTCCAAACATAGGCACTACTTTAGGTCTGGGTATGGTTTGTCGAAGTATCTTTGCTACATTCATATTATTGAATTTCCTGAAAAAAAAACCAAGATATTGGATTACAAGCTTAAAAATTTCAATTATTATAGTATAAAAATTTTGTAAGTAGATACTGTACCAAATATAAAAATTCTTGTCATCTTTTCTTTGATTGAATAATTCATCTGGACTTAAATAATATTTATTATTTGTTAAAATCTTGGGAGATTCTTTGTCAAATATGTTTTTATTTTTCATATACATTTTCTTCAGGGCCTCCATATCAATAATTTGTTGTTCAGTCTGAAACACCCAAGTTATTAGAATATAATTATGTTTTCCGCTAAGTAATGTTTCTGTTTTAACGACATGGAAACAAATTGATGGAACTAGGGTGTAAAATAGGTATTTACCTCATAAATAAAGGGTGCTGTTTGTTGTTGGTTCACAGGGCTGGGGTCATTGACTTCCCTGATGTTGTTCACTGTACTGCAAGGCCAGCAATCCATATCCACCACAGTGAAGTAGGGGTTTTGAATCAAACATGTCTCATGATAGTACTCTGAAATTAAAAATGTTTTCTATTACTCTTTCCATTTATATTGGTACCCTAAGACTATTAAGCCGTTGGCCAGTTAGTAACAAAACCAATAAAAAAATGTGAGAGCTTTTTACTCACCAGTTAAAGATGGGAATAAAGATATAAATGGTATTGAAATTCTTCTCAGAAGCTTCAAACCAGGATAAATATACTCTTGAAGGTGACATACAATACTACTGTAGACCGCCTTCGAATTATATACAGTATACAATCCAATAAATATTCCTAAGAGTATGATTGTGTATTTGATTACAGCATGACGAAATGTGTAGTTTTCTGGACGTCCAGTAGTCTCCAAAGTTTTAAGAGATTTAAAGTACATTTGTTTGAATTCTTCCTCACTCATGCCCGCATCAATACACTGCTTCTTGAGATTCTTAATGGAATTTGAATACTCTTGTAATACTTCTTGATTAGACATGATGCCTAAACTATAGTAGTAGTACCTAGATAAAGATCAAGTCATGTTCACTAAATGTGCACACCTATAACTTTTCTTAGGTGAATTAAATTGCTTTTTCGTATACTTCATTAGCTATTTGCTGACAAATAAACAAATCAGCATGTAACAGCTCAATGTTCCTTAATTACTTTTCTCTATGGCTCAATGGTCATGTTAACAGCTGATTGCTGTCAAAAAGGCAAATGTCAATATACTAACCAAACCACAGATTACACATAAAAATTCAAATAAATAGAGGTTCATGACTGTGTTAAATCACGATATCTTAAGTTAATAAAAAATAAAAATAAATATTTCAAAGTAAATAAAATAAAATGAAACAATTAAGTTGTTTTTTAGAAAGTGAATATCCTATTTAAGTGATTCACAATGTTGACCAATATTCAGCTATGCTATTCAACCAATCATACGATTACTCTTCAAAACTGTTATACTTATAATATTAGATAAGTAAATAGGTAGGTACCAAGATATCTTTGTGCTAATCGCTGTATATTATAAACTGGTAACCTACTTATAAACCTTAGTGACCTAATGGATCAGAACGTAAAACATAATTAATTATGTGTCTACACCTACATCCATACCTACTAATCAATATTATTGTTAGAATGCAGTGCATGTCTTGAACCGCGCACACACGCACTCTACCTTTCGCAGTCCTTGTAAGTTTATCAGTAACTAACTGCTTAAGCAGTTTGGTTTACCTTCGGGCAGTCTTACGGCTTCCACTGTTTTTCATCATACTCGGTTTAGAGCCATAGGTACCTACTTAGTTACTTACCTATCGGTATTTTTTATAAATGCAACAATTCCTCGTCTGTTAAACATTAAATTAAGTACCTTTGCCTGGATCAAAAAGAAGCACTTGTCTGTTTTGTGGCGATAACCGTTATACCTAAGTAGTTATACGCAGCACAAGCCGTGCGGAAATGAGTGTCACTACATATTGTAATTACTAGGACATGTAGGTTCTGTTTTCCAAATAACGCGGTAGTATAATAAATACTTTTGACCCTGCCCTACTTACTGCGAACCTGGTGGTGAAAATCCATGAACATTTCTGCAGGTCCATTAAATGCTAGCAGCCCTGAAAAGTCAATCAGTAAATCTCCTCATCTACATCAGAATGAGAAGAAAGGTCTATGTTACAGGATGAGCTTTTCTCAATACTTTTATTGCATTGCATTAATTACCTACATATCTACAGGTGGACCTCAAATATAGTACTGGACCATTCATAGGCAGGTGGAGTAGATACAGCAAAAGGGAAAGAGAGACGACTAAGGGCTTACTTCTTACTTACAAATAAAATGTTTTAACTTAGTCAAATTGTAAGTACAGAAAATAGAAAAAAATAATAATCAGAACTACTGCTGGTCAGAGAGTCATAGATTGGACCATCATATGAATCGTCTTGTATGAACTTTTAATAATAAAAACCCGGCCAAGTGCGAGTCGGACTCGCGCACCGAGGGTTCCGTACAAACCTGTAACAGTAGGTATCTATTTGTTTTGATTGCGTTGACATAAAACTTTGATTTTGTTACAGCTTAAAGGTATTATAGACCTGAGTATTTGATATGAATTTCAATTTAATACCTCTACGCGTTCATGAGAAAAGTAGTAGTAACTTTAAAATTATCAGAAATATTTTTTATTATGTGAAAAATAAAAATTTACGGTTTTCGCAATTTTTCCTTTATTTGTACTATAACACGTTACTTCGTACCAAATTTCAAGATTCTAAGTTCACGGGAAGTACCCTGTAGGTTTTGACTCACGTGCGAATTTCGAAAATTTGCGGTATAAACGGCTGTATCTTTTGATTGCTTTGGCTTAGAAGTTTGATTTTTTCACAGCTCCAAGGGACAGTAGACTTGAGTATTAGATATAAATTTCAGTTTGATACCTCCACGCGTTCCTGAGAAAAACAATCTTGACTGACGGACGGACGGACAACGAAGTGATCCTATAAGGGTTCCGGTTTTTTCCTTTTGAGGTACGGAACCCTAAAAAGTAACAAAGTCAAACTTATTGCATTGTAACACACAACCTATTTAGCCTGCTTTACATTACACGAACCCTTGTTGATAATGCCTATCATGCACTTGAAATTGCACGGTAGCCGCTTCATTGGATGTGTGCGCAATAAAGAATTTATTATTAAAATATCTACCTTCTGCTCTAAACTACGTTTATAATTCAAATTCTACAATTATTGCGTATACACTTTACGTAACTGTGATTACACCTGAATGAACAATTAAGTACACTAATTACCAATCTCATTAATAACTTGAAAAAAATAATAACAATTAGAAACTAATATTGGTTTCTTTCACTGAGACGATAAGATAAGACAAAGTAACTACGTGTTGGGGCCTTTTGATAACACGGCTGATGTATAGAATGCTGTCAATACGACGATATGCTCTCTTACGACTACAAGTTTTAAAATAAACAATATATTTTTTTAATTTCAAAACATAGTGCGGTTACAGTCGGTGGTGTAGTAAAACTGTTGCTCTGAATCATGTGATTGAACAAGTGTTGTTTTAAGTGTGAGTTTATATGGATAATATCATTATACTTGGAAAATGCAGGAAAAGAGAAGACTAGATGGAATTTGATGCAAGAGCGCATGGCGCGACGTGGCGCTGGCCTCTCCTTCTATCCGTCGTGTTCTTGAACGTGCGTATAGCTAAATAATATTTAAAATAAATTGTACATCGCGACATTGCATAATACTACACCATTCCCATCGACAGCATTTTTCCTCATGAATCATCGTCAAATACTGAGCACTTAACTATGACTTGAACATTCCTTAGATCTAGCTGATCCGAAATTCAGATGTTTTGATGTTCCTACCCATGACTTGATATCAATGCTACAGTGACGTCATCCAATATCGGCACTGTGAGAAAGCACTCGCGCTACAAATGCACAGGTGAATGATAAGGTGCCTATTGCGTGATTTGTTCGTCACGCGACAAAACAAAAAAAAACCTTCAAACCATAAAAAAGTTACTGTAAAATTGCACCAAAAAAATATTTTAAATAGTTGATTTCCGTTTATGCGTAAAGTAATCCACAGTCCTTCAGAGACAAAGACATTCTTAACTTTTCAAAGTCAACCATTTATTGAGTTCAAGATAAGCGAACTATTTCTAGTTCGCTATAACAAAGTGTTTACTGATTTATACTGATGTAATGTGGTTGTATATGTATCATATACGAACACATAAGTAATTTTCCTATTCTGATTTAATAAATAAATAATTTTAATTTTCAATACTAAAATTAGATTGTTGTATCTAATTGGAACCATATTTTTTCTTTGTTACAATAATAAATCCCGATGAAAAGACAACTTAGGTACTATTAAAAGCAGATTAAATATTTAATTGGTATGTAGTTAGGTGTCGACCTAACTACATACCTATATACCTACATACCTATAACTACATACCTATAACTACATACCTATATCATACTTTGAATATTTCCAATTAAACGTTCCATAATGAGTTTTAAATCGTCATCATGACGATATTAATGGCATTGACATCATTTGTTTTTATTCGGCTAGCACATTTTAGAATAATTTGTTAGAGTTCCTGGTAGCGAGCATCAAAAAGTGATGATGTTTATGTAGGTCCAAATAGCGCACCTTGGGAGACCCTGTCAGATACTCCGTGTACTACCTTACTAACTAGTCAAACCTTACATATGACTGACCGGGGGGTCTGTTTCCATGCGACAATAATATTACTATGCCGCCATGAACAAAGATAATAATTTTGTATATTTTATGACTTTGTAGCATCACGCGTAATTTATCAAAGCACTGATAAATCAATCAGTATCTACCGGAATGTTAAATGTACTATGTTTAAGAGCTTATGATTGATTACAACAATCTTCGAACATTTAGCACGTGTTTTGATCAAAACAATACTTCAGATAGCTGTACGAATTTTGATACGATAATAAGAAATATATTTTCGACTATGTTTTGAGAATTCATTTCCTGTAACCTTAAGTTTATAATGGGAGGAAATCTAGCTTAGGATCAGGACCCAAGATATTTATGTGTTTTTCAAAGTCGTCTTTTTCGTAACAACTCAACGGTTTCAATTTACATTGTCATTTCGAAGATCTCTATAGCAACAATAGCGTTTTCATAGTTTACTCTATTTGCTCATTGCATTTTCATTTTCAATGAAAACAGGTTCAATTAAAATTGTATCTATTTTTGTTGTTAATTATTCCCGAGACTCGAGATATTCGGCATCAGGTGTTAAAACCTCATTTCTACATTTCCAGGTATGCTTGCCAAGTCTCGTGTATGCTTACGGAGTTATATTGGTACATTTGGAAGAACTACAGGTACCAATATGGCTTGGTTTATCGACTCCAACAATTTACGTTCTCGTCTACAATCTTTCACGTAAGTTAAATATTTTGTATGGAAATGAACTTATGCGCAACTTAAAGACAATTTTACTATATTCTAATAGCTAAGTATAGATGTTTTTAGTAAAAGTCAGCTTTTAATAATTTATTTTTGAATGTTTTTCAGAATGTTGGTGCAGGGAAGCAGCCGATTCTTGGGGAGGCAGTGTGGGCTACCGCGTCATGGCGACAATTGGGCTTATGATGGTGGTGGCTAGTCTAGTTATTTGCGCCTTCATACCATTCCATTCACAACCTTTCGTGTATGGGATATTAGGAGGTAATCAACAGTTTTATTTAATGCAAGTAAACGTTGAATTCAATTTGTTAATTTAATAAAAAATACCAACCCTGCTTTATTTTTCGCAGGATTGGGGTCGTCGATTATATCAGCTCAAGTGGACGCAGTAGTGTTTGACACCTACGACTCCAGATTGGGAATTATCCGAGGAATATGTTTCGCTGGTCAAGCAGTTGGCCAGTCACTATTTCCTCATATAATAACAGCACTAATAGACGGTTATGGATATTCGTTTTCATATATAGTGCTTGGAGGGATAATGCTTCAAACATTACCGGCAATTATGTTATTAAGAATCGACGAACGTATTAGCCGACCAATTTCCTTCTCTAGATACAGTGACTTGGCAAAAACATACGCTGTATTCAGCAACGAAGGTATGGATAAAAATTACTACACAACTGAATTACAATTACATGACATGAGTAAGAAATGTTGGCAGAGTCCATCTGACGACAACCTGCACAGGGATCCAGAATGTGGAGGTGACTATGAGTACGATGGCGACATGGCTACTATCACTCCACCACCAAGTCCAGAGGAAAAGAGGAAGAATATATTTGGTGTAGAAATATTACCAGAAATACCAGAAGAGAGTGAAGAGAGTGATTTCGAAGAATCGTGTGCAAAAGAAATAGACAAAAGTAAGAATAAGAAGCGGCTTAGTGTCGCTATTAAGAGACTGAGTACTTTAGGCGATAGTTTTGATGATTGTATTAGCAAACAGAAAAGACGTGACTCGGAATCGGATCAAGAAGGTACTGAACAAAGAGAGTATAGTGAAGTAGAAGTAACGTACGAGAACATATCGCCAGTTACAGATATTCAGCGAGAAAAGATATTTAATTCATTTAGTTTTCGTTGCCAGTCCGCCTATGCTAGTATGAAGAGAAGAATATGGATGCCGTCATATAGAGTTTATACAATTAGAAGGAGATTAACATATTTTATGTACAGTATAAACGACACGTTTATAAAACCCCTGACGAGGTCGTTGTCAAGTTGGAAGTTCTATCCATCATTAATGCTATATTTCTCTAGACTAAGCTTAACATCAGTAGCAATGGTGTCACTGACCAAGATCGCTTCGGAAATGCACCCGAAGATATCAATGTCTGATTCCAACTTCCTCATGACTTTGTATGGATTTACTTGGATATGCTTCTTGTTAAGTACCCCATGGCTCGCACAAACGCCAAAGAGGAACTTTAAATATGTTGCACTGGCTGGTTTAGTTGTCTCTGCAGTAGGATGTTTTGGTAAGTTTGACAAGAATTTTATTTTATATTCTTTTCAGCCAGACCTCTATTATAGCATCATGAAGCTTTAGCTTGTTATTGAATAATTAAATACAATTGACACATTATTATGCTGTGTGTGCTACATATATTATGTATACACTTTCTTGACTCATTACATTTATGAATAAGGGATGAGTTAACACGATTGTCAAGTCAGTAATTTTAATCCAAATTATACAAAAATATTAAGTTGACCTTGACTTACCTTTGATATTTTTTGCAGTACTAGCAGAAGCCGACAATCACGACTCTTTCTCCATCGGCTGCGTAATAGCTGGCTTTGGTTACGGCGCTATATCTTGTTGCTGGGAGACAGCGGTCCAAGACTTCGTCGGCACCAGAAAATGGCCGAAGTTCCACAGCAGTCTGGAAACGATCTCGGGTACATTATTAGCAATATTCGTTGTAGGAATATCATTCATCGTCGATCAAGAAAGAGGCTTGCAGTTCGCCATGTTAATATTAGGCATCATCTTATCAGGAATTACTTTCGTGTGGTTCATAATATGTATCACTTACTTATACCTTACTAAATTGAGAACAATAAGAATAGGTAAACCTTGGTCAACGTAATTCTTTTGTATATAATTTAGCTTAAATTTAAAAATTTGCTCATTTGTATGTAAACAAAAAAAAAACTGGAACAAAATATGCAGATTACTAATAACTGTATACATAAATGTGAGTGTATCATGTATAACATGAATAGGTACATTATTTTAAATTATATTTTGTAATTTAACTTTATCTTGTTTTATTTGATTCCTAAACGATGACTAATTTGTAAGAAACCATTACAATGTTATTTTGATGTGTAATGGAATATTTAGTTTATTACTAGTTGTGTACTCTGTAAATACTACATACTTTTATTATTAAATTGCTATCAGTAACAAATAGCCTTCTCGCGTCACATATTGTTATGAAACCGAGCAAGATGTTTGTAATAATGTAACATTACGAAAACATTATTATGGCAAATACTAAAGTTATTGACACCAATATGAAACATGCATTAATTTGATAAGAAATTAAGATCATAGATAATATTTGCGGATGAATCTAAAAATAACATGATAAGCAATATTTTGATAAGGTCGTCACGTGTTAGATAGTTACTGTACCTATACCATTATAAGTAAACGGTGATTTTAACAAAAAAAAAATTATACTTTCATGCATTACTGTCTCGTTTGTAATTGTAATGACTCAAATGTTCCTTATAGTGACATTCGATAAAAGGAATGTTTGTAATCTTAGCTAACATATATAAAAGGGATTTTGTTTCTAAGTCCACTATCAACTAAATATTATCAGGCCTGTTTGTATGAGTTCTATGAAAAATGGGGAAAGAATTTTCACGTTTCCGGTTAGACCAGTATAAATGTTAAATCTTAGGTATTGTTTATGTTAGTCAAAAATTTCTTTATCTGGCTGGCCTTCTTGAAGACCAGCCAGATAGATAGATAGGCTGCAGCTTTCAGTATCAACAAAACTTACCAATTTTAACTTAATAGGAACTTCTAATTTACGTTTCGCTATTGTTGTCTATCAGACCCTAACTGTCAACAACCCATTTACTGGGTATAAGAGGATCCTTCAGTGAGAATCCTATCTTACCAATAATTTTATAATTTCTTCTTTCTCTTATGTACCTACTTTTCCCATGAGCAATTAATATAAACAACAATATGTACAGAAAGCCGCAGGAAATAAGGTGTCAACTTTATTTGTCTACTGTCGGTCTAATCTTCTTCGCGATGTAAGTAAACGAATCGCGCTTATGTTAACAACGTTGTATGCCGTCATTCGTATTTGTTGGGGGAAACACAAGACCGACATTCGCGAGAAAACCCTCATGAGATAAACGAGTGTAAACGAAATTAAACGACTAAATGCCATTATAATTAGAATTAAATTTGTAATAATGGCTTTCGAAGTAAACGACCTTAGAGGATTTTTATTTCTAGTAAGTATTTATTTTTCTCGTACATTGGTGACATAAAAATATTATAAGAATTGTTTTTTATGCCATATGCTTTATTCCAGATACTATTAGCTATACCGATGACAGCGGCAAGGAATATCGACTGCCACGGCAGAGGTTTCCATTGCGTTAACTCCACGCATTTTATGATATGCGTCGATTTGGGCATTGGCATATCAACAACGATTGACGACTTCATCATACCTTGTCCACCAACAACAGTGTGCCATAAACATAATATTTTCGAGTGTGAATTTCCCAAGTTTGAGATTACTACGCCGCCCCTAGAAGTTATTGGTGTTTCTAAACAAAGTGATACAAGTGAAACAACTGTAGTGAGTACTAGTGTGACATCAGCGCCGTTAATTGAAGTGTCAAGTGTATCATACAAAGCTATTAGTATTTTATCGACTCCCGAAGAAATAACAAACGTTCCAGAGTTAGAAGTTTTAAAAAGTTTTAAGGAATATACAGAACCTAAAAATGAAAAAACTACGAAGGCAGAGGTAATAATACAAACTACTCGTAGCCCTTTAATAACTGAAAAGGTGAATCTTGATGATTTTGTACCAAAGTATGACAAAAGTGTTGTTGTGTCTTCAGTTTCAAAAAGCGATACTAACAATTTTGGAGCAGCTGTAGAAACATCGCTAGACAAGGCGATGACAGTATCTCTACCAGACATATCTGTATCCATTGATACGACGACTCCTACCACCGGACTATTAGACTCAACATTAAGTACTTCTGCACTAGAACCGAGTGCAAGTGCTGTTACTCAAAATTCGTATCGAAAAGATAATAATATAATTAATCAAACGAATGATAGCAAGACAATCAATCAAAATTACACAGTATTATCCTTATTTGGAGATATTACCTCAACTGAAAAAATGCAAGTATACAGCTCAAATTCATTTACAAAGCCCGTAACACCAATAGAAAATACACAAACGAGTACGGAAACTACATTTATAGTCAGTGAAGACAA
The DNA here is from genome assembly GCA_905475315.1 of Autographa pulchrina. NCBI lineage: Eukaryota > Metazoa > Arthropoda > Insecta > Lepidoptera > Noctuidae > Autographa > Autographa pulchrina. The sequence continues at coordinate 9,305,365 of FR997771.1, read as the reverse complement.
TGTTACGAAAACGACAGAAACGACGCCAAGAGATAAAAATGTATACACTGACCCTATTATAACAGAAAAGACTACTATAGCTTCTCCAATCAATTCTTTGCCGACAGCAGATATATTGGCGGATCCAAATCCAATCTTGATCAATAGAAATGACAACACAGAAACTAATACTATAGATAAAGTAGAACCGTCTACAACAACAACTACTACTACTACAACAACATCAATAAATTTAGGTGTAGGCTCCATAAATAAACCCAATTTCAAAGTTGAATTTTCGCAAACAGTTTCTAATATAATGACTAATGACACTTACAACGAAACATCATCTACTACCGTCTCTTTTAATATAAGTGATGCATTAGAAAATCATTTATTTGTTAATAACAATTCAACCAAACCTATTATTAAAAATGTCGAACCGAATTCCAGAACTGTTAATAACAATGAAGATCAGATGCAGTTAGACAAATTGCCAAGTGACTCGAATATTGCGGAGGCACATAATGATTTACAATATAACACTAATAATCAAGTTAATCAAAGAGCTTTAGATGTTAATAAATATACTGAACATATTCAAGATAAAATTAATCCTTTAATAACCGACTTAAACCATACCGAAGGTACCCCAAAGGGTGATGTTATAAGAAATGAAACAGTAGTATTACAAACTAGTGACTATTTTAACAGTCCCACTAGGTTTAATCCAATTCAGGTCCAAAATGAAATAAATAAAACGGATGTGCAACCAACACAAACTAAGCCTACCTTATTAGTTTTAAATATTCATGCAGACAATGCTTCTGTGGATGTACCGTTAACCCCAGTTACTAACATTACAACAATAGGAAGTCCTATTGAAAATGTAACCGACAAAAATGTAGAAATGATCAATAATATTGCTGTAACGGATATTATAAGTGTTAACAACACTACGATACAATTGGACTTAACGAAACCCAATGCAGTAACAAACCAAAATGAAACAACTTTACAACAGCAGGCATTCGCTGTGCCTAATCAAGTAGCGAATGTTGATAAGGAATTAAAGATAGAGCAGTTAACATCCATTCCTCCCGAAATAGAAAAAGTAGGCGCAGTAACTTCTAACTCTTCTATTATTGATAACATTACCGAGGTGGTAGCAACAAACAAAACAGCTCAAGACGAACATAACAATACTGAGAATGTAACTGACGTGAACAATATTATTGCGAGACTCGAACCTACAGTTAATCCATACAACGGAGATAATACCACGCCTATGTCACTGTTAAAGCCAACCAATCCTTCAGAAGACTTGCTACTAAATGGTACAATGCATCAATCTGAGTTAAATGCTGTATTGTTTAACATTACGGAAAATACTATTTTAACAGACTATAATACCGCGACAACACAAAACGTTGTAATTGAGAATAATACTGCTAATTACACACCACAAGTTCCAATTATACAGAACGTAACAAATACAACACTGCAAATGAATTCAAGAAAATCTCTAGAAGCTAACGATTCAAGTACCACGGTTGCTACCACTACTACCCATTTAACACCAACAACGATTTCTATACTTCAAAATGAAGTGCTTCCAATGGCTCCACTATCGACAACCGTGATTGAATCACAAACCGTCTTTATTGAAACTACAACTACTTCTCCAGTACCGCTAGACACTGCAGTTAATTTAGTTACTCAACCTACGTTGGCATCTGTAGGAATTATCAAGGCACCATATATCGATGTTTTGCATGAAACTAAACCTGCAGCAAATAAAGAAACAAATTATTCAAATCTATCTATGGAACCATCCGTTGATTTAGGTACACCTAAAACTGTCATCGTTCAGGAATTAACGCAAGTAAAAGAGCCCATATTAAAGTCATTCGAAAAAACAGAGCCCACATTACATATTGAAGACGTAACGACATCCCCGATGGTACAAACCGTTCCTTCAATAGCTACAACGGAGTATGTTACTACTAAATTATTAAACTATAACGTGGATAACCTGACACAAACACAAGGAGTAGTGATGTCACCAGAAAATGTAGTAGAATCTACAATATCTGTTACAAGTTTGTCACCACTAACCACTGTACGAATCCAACATGAGGAAAATACCTCAACAACTGAAACGTCGCAGACGAATAATACCGTATCACAGAATTTACAGAATGCAACACATATCGTTGATGTTCCAAGAATTACAGATGTTGAAATAAATCAAACAAGTTCTTTCATATTACAAGATTTTATCAAAAGCACCACAACACAAGACCTAAGTACATCTACAACAACTATTACAAGTACCACTGTTGATGAAATAACCAGTATCCAGAAGCCAATATTAAGGGTTTTCGAAGAATTATTGCCTGTTACACCATTTATGGAAAAGAAATCATTACCACCAGTAACAATTACCACTACACCAACACCTAAAGAAAATATGACTATTGACTTAAGGGACAACAAAATTGATAATTCGATGATAGAAGATTTGAAAACCGCAATGAATTTGGAAAGTAATCATACCAGTATTTTCAAACAGGAAGTAGTCGCGCCTTTAAGGGATGTAATAGAAAACAATACTAGTCAGACAACACAAATTACTCCAATAACTGAAAGAACTGAACCATTACCTCTTATTAAAGAAGTAACTGAGAGCAGTAGTTTTATTTACGTTAAATCACCACCAGCATTAAACGTTTTGGAAAGTAAGGCTATACCAGAAACATTTAAAACTCAAACTACTTTAACACCAACTGTCAAGCTAAGTGATGCATCTTTTCATTATATTTTACCCAATATAAGAAGTACAGAACAGCCACTTAGTCAAAGTTCACTAAATATCTATAGTACTTTACCATTGAATGGAGTTACAACTCAACAAGTTTTGAATTCAGTAACTCCACCAGATTCTATGGTAGAAACTATCCAAGTTAACGGCGGACAAACAAGTGCGACATCTCACCTCGGATTGGTTGTGATAAAAAATCTGACAGTTAATACAAATCTTGGAGATAATTCTGCAAAACATATAGACCGTGAATATATTGAGAATGTCACTTCTATCAACAACATCGAACGTGAAGTAACATTGAATGGCACCACATTAAATGATATTGATGAGAAGATAAAAACAGAAGAATATACAACGCCAAATAATGGTAATATAGATGTCAATACAACCATAGATATATTTTCCAATAAGGAAGATGCATCTATAGATCTTAAACGAACTTCTGAAACACAAAATAAAGAATTGCCTACTATATCGACAGTCGATGTAAAGCCACACGAAGATCCATTAATTAACCTCGATACTGTAAAATATGAAGAGACGCCTATTATGACTATCAAGCCTTATACAGTCTCTCAATATTTACTGCAACCAATTACAGTAAAAAAAGATAGTAGTGAAAGTGTTATTTCAGCAAATAATAACCATGTAAACTTGGAAATAAATAATGTTAATTTTGTTAAAACATCAAGTTCTAATGTACCGCAGGATTTAAAAACACCTAATACGTCTAAAACAAGCACAACATTAAATAATCAAGAAGTTAATCTTGAAAAACATTATAATACAGAAACAATCGGAACGGGTAACGAATTGAAACCTAACACTACTAAACCTTCTGACTTTAAACCAACAGTTACGAATAAACAATTACAAGCAAGCAGTAAAGACAAAAACAACACAACCGCTGCTGCAATACCATTTAATTGCTCAAACCGCACCCGCGGAAAATACGCAGATAAGAAAGATTGCAGAAAATTCTACACTTGCGTAGGGAATCTTCAACCTTTAGTAGGAATATGCCCAACCAACACAGTATTTAGCGATATTAACAAGCAATGTACAAGAAACTTATCACATTGCGTAAGAAATAATCAGTTCAGATGTTTACTTGAAGGGCGGTTTAATGACTTCTTTAAAGATAATATTTATTATATTTGTATTAAAAATACAAAAAATAAATTCATAAGATATAAATTCAAATGTAATTCCGATTACCATTTAAACAGGATTTTGGTAAAATGTGAGAAAAATGCTATAAATTCAAGCCAGTCATCATCCTCTTTTAGTGAAAATTCTCGAGTGAACGATGAAAGTCTTTCAGCAATAGAACGAGAAACGAGTAAAAAAAAATTTAATACTCAATTTGAATGTGAAGATGAAGGAAGTTTTTCTCATTCAAATGACTGCAGCAAATATTATGAATGCACTAAAGTAAAAGACATTTATCGTCGAAAGTTGAAAAAATGTGCCAGCGATGAGGTATTCGATAAGGAGAGAAAACAGTGTGTAAAATCTGATAGTACAGAGTGTTAGTTCTTGAGAAGTCGTGTACTTATTTGTAGGATTTATGATACTGCAGTAACTGTTTTGCATCTAAATAAGGAAGCTAATCTACCTTGTATAAACTATAGCACATGTCATATAATTCTAAAAATATATGTAATTAATTTATACTCATGTTAACATTGTTTTAATTCGTTTATTATTTTTATTAATAAATTATCTTAATAAAATGTACCTGTATAGGTACATGTTACGCTTAAAAACCAGTGTAATTTTATTATTACTTATTTCTTAAACCCCTTACATGTAATCACTTGTTCAGTCTTTATAATAATGATCTGTTCAAATTCAATTATTCCATATTCTTGGTTTCCTTGAGGGCGCACCACTGTCAACAATAAATTGATCTTCGTCATCTCTTTCTAGTGTGACGCAGAACTGATTTGAGAATATTGTGCATCGAACGGATGTTTCACCCCTCACTGGTCGCGGAGGACAGAAGTACGTCGCGCGGTTAGGAGTCTCGTCTTGGGTCACACTAAACTTGTAGTTTTTACATTCAATCTGCGTTGGACGATTTGGAACAAACCTATTGTTCAAATTAGAGCTAGGCTTATCGTGACCAAGGTACGGATCCTTTCTATTGTCAGATCCGTACAATGCGGGCGTCGATTTCGTCGTGTTAGTAACCGGGCATTTATATTTTTGTGGTGAGGTACAGGACCTTGTAAAGCCGTTGAAAATTGTGTTACCAGAACACTTGAAGTTGATGCCTTGGAATCGATTTCCATTGGGTACGCAGAGGATGTAGCCTTTGCATCCTGGGACGTTGGGATTCGCGATTCTTTCATTTCGATGACAGCGCAGTGTTCTTGTCAGAGAGGGGTCTATGAAGTTAATGGCATCTTCGCAAACGTCAGGTGACTCTTCATTGCAGAATGTTCCGAGAGGACAGATGAAAGTGGGACCGATTAATTTGGTGCCATCACATAATCGCATTCTGTTGTTTCTCTCGCATACGAATCCGTATGGTCCACATTCATTATTTGGGTTTATGTAGTAGGCCTGCGATAGGCCAACAGAAGTTAACTGAAAAAAAAGTTAAAGAAGCCAATTAGACTAACATTTGGGGATAGGTAATAATTATTATATTATTATGCTTTATTTTAGGACTGTGAAGGACTATTGCAGACAGGATTAATATTAGAATAATAGAATAATTGAAAATATATTCCATTATTTTTACAGCAAATGATAAGAATCTCGCGTGACTCGTTTTGACAAATCTTCGTGATAATGAACGCAAATATCAAAAGTCATTATTGTTTTAACAGCGAACTAAATTCGGGACTACCTCAACAGCTGCAACATTTTATCTTAAATATCATTTTTTTATGGCAATATGAAATATTGATCCAGCCTTTGGTTGGTAGGTCAATATAATGTTAGAGTTTAACAGCATTGGTGATAACCATCAATCAATAGCGATTTTTCAGACTGGAGTGTAATGGCTCAGGACAGACATTGCTGGAGTTAGATAGGGGAGATTTGATCATAAGTGGGACACAAAACATGATTGTGCCGATTCATTTCTCTACACATAATGATAACTGAACACAATAAAAGAAAGATGAGATTAATTAGTCCTTACCGTTAAAAAAACTGTTATCAGATGTAAACTGCACATATTTGACCACACTGAACACCTTGCTTATTCGAAGTACAGTTCACGACTACACAATAACTACTTTCCTCAGGCAGTTAGGAGACAATTAGCTTGTTTCACACCTCGAGAAGAAATAGGTGACACATTGTCACCGATACTCGAAAACGTTTGTTTTTAACGGTACATTTGTAGATGGGGGCTTGAAGTATGCAGAGTGATAATTACTAGTTACTGTATCGAGATTGTTGTTTAAATAGCTTAGTTCCGGATAGGTAAGAGTTGTAATTTTGATATGGTAAGTTCAAAAAATAAATTTAAAGTGCTTTTCCGAATTAACTTGTCAGGTTTGAGGATATGTGCGGCACTTTCAATAAGAATATTAGAAGTAATTCCTAGGAGAAGTCACAAATTAAGCTAGTCTAGTTTAATAATATACTACTTACATAGTGAAAAAGCTTACCTTATCAAACGTAGTAGGTAGGTATATCTCATATAGATAGCAAAAGGAAGATTTAAGATAATAATGGTAAGGTATGTTAAAATACAAAAGACATAACTTGATAATACCTAAATGCATTTATTAAACTAAGCCATACTGATGTTAACACTACTCATCGTCCGAAGAATCGCTGTCGCTGTCTGAACTGGAACTGGATGACGATCTCTCTGACTCCTGCAGTACTGGTCCCCCGGTTTTAGCTCTGCGAATAAATGTATTTATTAGTATATATATTGCTATAACTATAAAACATAATACAACCCAGTAAAATGGATGGTCGGTTAGGCAGAAAATACGGTATTTAGCTAAATAAGGTGCGACTGGAAGCCGATTGGCTTCCAGTCGCACCGGCAATTGTTTGGGGAAAGGAAAGCAAATTAAGACTGTAACAAAACATACACAAATTAAATGTTTTAAACTACTTTACGATACGATGATATTTAGTAAACTAGGTACCTACTCAGCAGCTTCAAATAAGTCAATGTATTTGCTGAGTGCAAAGTGATACTGTAAACATCTTTTTCAAGTCATATTCACTTTACTTGTGGTGTAGATCTTATTGATACTGGGTCAAGCCTATTTAAAACTTATTTTTAGGAGTTCAGAAGGACAATTATTCACATTTTTTATAATATCGATTATAAATAATAGTACTTTTTTCACTAAGTTGTATTTAGCAAAGTAGGTACTTAATACAAACGGTCCTAAATATTTACTAATTTAATAGCTTAAGTACGATATACTTTAAAAGGGAACTAAGTGCGGTATTGCTGACGATTACTACTCTACGCATAAACCGCTTAATCATCAATATACTAAATGTATTCTAGTAGGTCACACGTTTACCAATTTTTACTGCGTACAGAAAACAACCTTGCTTAGTCACGCACTCTACAGAATATCTAAAGAGTAAACATCAACTTCTATCTACATTTGTATAGAATAAACTTACATGTTCATGTTATATTGGGAAGTTGTGAAGGGGCAAGGAGGGATCAGGAATAGGATTTGTTGGCGACCCTAAACAATGTTATAGTCATTAACGCTTGACAACATTACTAGAAAAACGAAATCGCAAGCTGAAAAATGCATATCAGCTTTAGACTAGGTATCTATGTATCTTTAATTAAATTAGTTAGTGGATTACTTAATTACTTTATTTCACATTATAATCAGTTTCACGACCGATATAATTCGGTTTAAAATACACAGTTTAAAAAGGTATTGCATGAGAAATAGAACGATCTACGATCGATAGACTGCTAGACAAAGGCATCTTCCAAGTTGCCATAAGACACCTCACACCACCAGTCTTCCGCCTTCCGCATCTAGTCTAAGCTACCCTGTTTTAAGCAAAACTATGACCCTTATTTATTGCCGGTTCAAAATATAATGAGTTCAACCCACGTCGAGGGCAAGACGGGGATATGTCGGACTTGCACCGATCAAAAACACCCCGGTCGCTTTCTCGCCTTTGCTGGAGCCGCGGGATCGCTAAGCATTCTCAGCGCAGCTCCAGCGAGAACTATGACCCTAGAAAGCTAGTTAGCGCTCGTGCACACGACGCCGCCGCAGCTGTCGTCCTTTGCTTTTATTTCTCACTATACGGTTGGCAGTGTTTGCGGTGGTGTGACGAGTACTTACACAGTAAATAGGTATACATGTATCAATATACTTACATGTTATAAGCTTCGGCGACGGCTAGGGCGGAGGGATGCAAGGCTCCGGTGAGGCTGGAGTGCTGCTGCGTGAGCAAGGCCTCCACCTCCTGCTCGGGCCGGTTCAGCATCGTGCCCAGCACTTGTACGCTGGCTGACATTGCCTCTTCGAAGCCGCATTCAGCTAGGTATGTTACTGCAGCCTGTTGGATGATACCAGAGAAAACAACTTTAAAATATGTTTCGATAGCTAGTTCAATAACATGCTGCTTTCTGACAAATTATATTTGATGACTGCGTAGCGGTATGTATTTAATGGGAGTGAACAAATACGCCACGATACGCAGAAATAATTAATATCCCACACAATTTACGCTTCTTCGATATGACTGGAAGAAATAAAATAGGTTGTATATTCGAAACCTCAAATTTGGATTCTGAACTGCTAGAAAGAAAACATCTCATGCTATGATTGATGACTCCAATCCACTAGACTGCGGACAATGGGACATTTTTTCCGAACATAAACCTCCTTCCTAGAATATTCTATTACTTACAGCAGCTATCCCATATTGTCCGATACTGGCGGCTTTCTGCGCGACATCAGCCAACCCCTGCGGCTTGGCCGGCACGCCCACCGCCTCGTCGCGGCTCAGCTTCTGAATCGCCGTGTTAACCGTCTGCCAGCTGGGATCCGTCTTGTCCTTAGCGTCTGAACACATGTCGATTATGTTGCAGAGGGCTGAGGCTGATAACCTGTGTACATTAAGTTTGTATTAGAGCTATTTCATGTATAATATATAGTGGGGTACATAATGTATAGTGGGGTTCACACTGAATGGTGGTTCCAAAGTGCTCTACACGCACCCCCGCTGGCTTATAATGGTCAATGGGCACCTTAGAATGAAAACTATACCCACGCTGTACAGAAACAAAATACGGTGAAATAGACAAATTAATGTCTCTCGTTTACGATGGGGTTGCATTACGGTGGGTAAAGGCTGCAAGCACAAAAAAAGTGTATTTTTCCCAGGTATACACCTATATCATATTTTTTTAATAATAATTAAGGTCTTGCCCGCGCATCGCGAAAGCTGGTTTGAAGGGGGCTGGTGTCGGTTAAGTATACCTCGCATAAACATAGTTTTTTAACTACTAATGTTTAATACCGCAATAAAAATACAAAATAAACATGAAATTAAAAGTGGGGTATAACTTAACAATGTAAATCTAGTTTGGTTTATGTACGCAAGTTATCAGAAACCGGGTCAGATTACGCCCAATGACCTTTGTAATTTAGCCGGGCCCGCACTCGTGTTCGGAACCGCACCTAAATTTGAATCCCAATGTAGGTTAGGTACCTATTCGAAATATAGTAATATTTACTTTTGTGAGGGTGTTCGTAGCTCTTTGGCCTCTTCTTGTTCCTCGTTCATTACCCTGAAGTTAAGCATATCTGTGGCAGCAGTGCGCATACTAGCTTTCACTTCTTCGTCTAAAAAAGAAAAGTAAAATTTAGTACATAGAAGCAACCAAGCTGAATAATTCAGTCGATGCTAGAATAGGCATGAATGAAACCCTATAAAATAAATATAATAATAAGTCCTACATTGTGATAAAATAAAGAGATAAGAAATGTGATTTTCCTTCTCTCTCTCTCTCTCTCTCTTTTCTAATGGGAAAAAAAGAACTTCAGCGATTTTAACAATAGGAGTTGGGCAAGCCCCTGTATCATTCCCACACCGAAAGACGAACGAACAAGCAGACGAGCTGCGACCACGCCTGCGCCAGTTGCGAGCCCTCCCCCACTTCTAACGTCATTATGTTCGAGAATGTTCTACAACGTTTTACATTGTTGCATACCTTGTCCCTGATAGGTGTTGCACATGGCGTCGAGCAGGCGCTCCACAAGCCTCGCACGCTTGGCGTGTCCGAACACGACGAGCTGCGACCACGCCTGAGCCAGCCGCGAGCCCGCTCCACCCAGTTCTAACGTCTTAATTATCTATACAAAAGAAAATATTGATTAAGGTTGGTATGAAAGACAAAATCTATTTCGTCGTCCGGTAACATAATAAAAAAAATATATAAATAATCACTGTAAATAAAGCGAATCAAAATTCAGGAGTGGGGCTAATGACGTGATGCTTTCTTTCAAAATGTACGACATCTTTACGTCAAGCGACATTTTAAAATCTATCAGTGAGTTGTTGGTTACGAGTTTCTTTTTTATATTTATCTACCAGACTGTCTTTTAGATTTATAGAAAAATATTAGAGACGTATTTTCTCGTATTTTTAATTAGTGAAACAAATAGGTACTTGGTATCTAATCCATGTCTCAACTTTATTATCTTTTATTGAAAAGCTATTTATTAACTTAAGCTAGACAATGAAATAGGCAAAAAAAAAAAGCAAATAGATATCCTATTTTAATATAGACTATAAATACATAACATGCGTGTGCGCACATTTTTCAGAATTACGTTCACGAGATAGTGTCGCGAAACGATTTAAAAAAAGTCGTGCAATCCCAAATATTATGCGTGAATAAACCGCACATAAATAATATGAATTTATTGAACTAAATATAATATTGAAACTACATGTATTTCGGACAAAAGCATGGATGTATTGATTCAGATGTAAAAATAAAAACTGCTCCTAAATATTATGTAAAACAATAGCGGCAGCAAAACTTAGTAGTCACAATATTTACTGTAAAATATTAAACAATGTATAAATACGCCATCTAACACATAACGCACCAACTAACTACAGTAGCGTGTTGTAAATATTTTATAAGCGATCACTAATTAATTTTCCAATCAAACACGCACTTGATGTTGAAATAAAGTTCTAGATAAGTCAGAAAAAAATACACACCACACATTGCATTGTGTACAGAAATAAATTATTTTTAGCTGTTCGTGATAGCGGTCGATAATTTCGCAGCGTTAGTCAACTGTCAGGATGGCCGAGCGGTCTAAGGCGCCAGACTCAAGGTTCCCTTGCTCACTGAACGTGAGTGCGAGTTGTTCTGGTCCTCTCTGAGGGCGTGGGTTCGAATCCCACTTCTGACAAACTCTTTTGCTATTTATATTTTTTTTTTGTTCAAATTTTTTTACATTGAATGGATTATTTTGTTACTGTATAATATATTATTATATTTACTTGGTTGGTCACGATTCAGTTAAAATTTACATTTAAAAGTATCATAATGTTTAAAGATAAATATATTTTGAATACAACTTGTGATTTTTTTTTTAACTTACCTCCTCCATTACTGATGGCTCAGGTACATACACATTTGGTATTAACGTGTCTAGTATTTCAACTGTTTTCTCGAAGGGAGCGTGTCTACAAAAAACGTATAACATTAATACAATTTATATATTTTTTTAATTATATTTAGTAGACTAATATGTGTATTGTACCTGCAAGCGACGGTAACATAGTGCCTGTAGAAAATGCTTTCTTTGTAAGCATCTCCTACCAATTTGTAATTGTCGTCTTTCATTAGAAGTGAGTGCAATCTTTCGGCCAGTTCCATGTTCTAAAAAGAAAATATATACATACCTATTTATCTATTTACTTAAAAATGTTTTTTTTGATAGGTAAAAGTTTAATTATCAAATCAGCTTTAGACTTTCATGTTGTTTATTCATTTTAGAATAGTTCTTACCTGTAAATGGTCACTGCAAACTCCCATAGCTGTTATAAAGAAATTAGTGTCGGCGGGTTCGGTAGCAACCAAAGTTTCCTTCTTTTCCAAATCACTTATAATTGTTGATAGTAAGTCATAACGAGGTCCTCCTGTAAATACAAAAGCAATGTCTTAAGTAAGATAAATCATATCTTATGGTAACTCCCTAAGCTCGCGTAACATGATTGGGCAAATATATGATAGCTAGCCTAGCTGAATCATATTGACTAAACCACAAAAAATTGAATTCATGACATTTCATAGTCCAAATTTTGTTGTTTTATTCCAGTTACTAGGTTCGAACGTTCGCATAGATATAAAACAATAATATGTAGACCAAATTACCGGACCTAAGCCGGTTTTGTTACAAATACTCACTTTCCTTGCAGAATACACATAGCAAATAGTAGTACGCGGCCAGGCCAGGCTCAATGCCTAGCTGTCGGAACTCGGCGATGATTTGAAGCGCTACTTGTTGCAATGCTTTGCCGCCACCCCAAGCCGATATAGACTTAAGGCAAGCTGATAAAGTCTCACTGTTTGGTGATATTCCCTGAAATAACACATAAGATTGTTGTTTAAGCTAGCATAAATAAAACTAGAGTACCTAAAGTAGCTTTCGAGAGGTGTATTTATATTTATTTATTTAACGGTTGTTTGCTTTGCGACATAAAGGTTTAGGCCGATTATTTAGGGCTCTAATTGGGTCCGCAAATCGACGCGCGATACCGAAAATCGTTCGTAAATAAACGGAAACCTAAACGGTATAAATGTTGAACCTCGAGGATTTACCAAAAAATTATATAAAAAAGAATTTATTTAAAAATTACTGTATTATACTAAAGTATTACCCGTTCATTCATTTGCGCTAGTGTCGACTTCAGCGCTTCTATGCGAAGTTGCGTACCCTCGCGCAGAAACCCGACGCACCCTAGGAGAGAGTTGTACACACTCGTGGACAAAGGAAAGCCTTTCTCCATCGCTTCAGATGCTAACATGTGAGCTCTTTCCGCCTGAAATATACGAATAATATTTTTTTTAAACTTGTCTCGATAATATGGCTTAAAGTGCCTTAAATAGTAAAAAATATAAAAGAACATAATATTATTAAGTCTTTGTTTAAAGTATTTAATTGACAACATTTTAAATTAGTCATTATCTACTAAGAAAGTTGCTGTAGTTGTTGGGGAGTTTGTTGCGCCGTTTCTTCTCCTCAGCCAAAGCACTTAGGAAGCGGTGAAGGGTGGGCAATTTAGGGTCGGTTTATCTCTGGCGGGAGGCGCGTCGCGTGTTGTCGGTTGCTTGGCGCCGCGGCCGGGGCGGACGGATGCGTGGTGGGGCGTACGGCCTTTCACACTGATGTTGCGTTAGCGCGTCAGGTGTGGGGGGTTGGATGTTTCATGGCGTGTTTGTTTGTTCTGGCGTTGCGCGGCCGATGGTGCGCGGTGCGTTTCCGCCGGATATGAACCGACAGGTGTATCAATTAACTAATACTATTACAACTTTAGTATTGAGTATTTATGTACAATGTGACTTACCTGATAATATTTAGCCATGCCATGAATTATAGCACAATATGCTTCAGGTGTTTTAGGTTCCAGTGATTGGAAAATTTGTTCTGCAAGCCCTCCAACTCTGTAAATATAACAATATAAATCATAGAAGCCAATTTATGAATATCATCAAATATAGATAAGAAAACCTAAATTCTCAAGTTGGATAGAAGTAGAAAAATAGTTACATAAAAATAAATTTTCTACCAGTATAGACAACGGTCACGGGTCTGCTGGGAGAGATTTCTTTAGAAATATGCAGTACCTTCATACATTTTTTATATATATCATTGCTTCCTGTACGATTTTGTGTGTGAAAATAAATTTATAGATTAATAGTAAGATGACATAAATGCCTTTAAGAGTAACTGGTCAGGCTGCCAAGGAAAATATTTTTTCTAGCATTGTACCTCCAGGTAGTGGCCTGTCTATCTCTGGTGTTGGCAGCAAACCATCTCTCCTCCAGCCACTCCAAAGATTCCGGTTCCCTTTCATTATAGAAGCACAACAGTTGCAAGAACTGCAACTTCAGCTCATCATTAACACCCTCTGTGCCTCCAAGTAATTGGAATATTTTAGTAGAATCTTCTATTAATGCGTTTTTGATTGTGTATCTTAAATCTTCTTCTGTTACCTAAAATAATTAATGTGACTTTTAATTTTAATTTAATAAATAACTAATTATTATTGTTGGGTTGAGATAAATACTAAGGTACTTTCTTTAATGTGGGGATCTTTAGTTAAATAAATGGTACCAAAACTATGGTTAAAAATTATATTGTCCAATGAACTTGTGTTATTTACCTAAATCAGGTAAGAACATTATATCATAAAATATGCTGAGCAATGAGTAAGACCAGTAAAAAGCTTATGAAATACACTATTCCCAGCTTGAAATATAGAGTATGGCAAATTAAGTTTCATTCCTACAATTATATATTACCTTGCTTTCATCATTATAAATTGGTTTGGGCTCAAAAGCCTTTATATGCGGATCAGCATTTAAGTATGGTGTTTTAGCCTTGTTAGGAGGATCCCACTCTCTAGTAGTAAATAAATCTGCGTGTTCATCCCGGATCCAAGCTGCAGCCTTGCGACCAGCCTCCGCTGACAATGCATAAGCTCTCTTACGGAAGTTTGAGAGAGGTATTAGGTATGGATCATCGTGGTACCTAGAAACACATATAAAGAAATGAGAAATCAAAGTATCAGATGTAAGGCTAACAAATGTGTATAAATAATTTTAGTTGTTATTGGAAACCTGAAAACAGGCTCATAAAGTCTAGCTTAGGCACCAGTCTCCCACAATATAGCTACTAAATACTGTATCATGTTTTAATGTGATGCTGTAAGGAATACAATCAATAAATGTACATATAATGTGAACAGTGGTGAGAAAATTACGATTATTATACTTGTTTTCACGTAGTATTTCCAATTAGGTTTTTTATTATATAGGTACCAATAGACTCAAAATTTTGAGCACCTTTTATCGTTGGACACTGAGAGGTATAATTAGCCTAGGTAGGGTAGTAAAGAATAATATAATATTCTAATATGAACAGTAAATATTTTACTTGTAATGTGCAGCTGTAGGATCAGTTCCGACTGTAGCCGCTAAAGCTTGTAAGATGTCAGTGGGGCCTCTACGAATACGAGGAGGCGGCGAGATGCCATCACTTGATTTACCAGTCTGAGGCAGCTTCTGTCCTTCTATAGTTGTTAACGAACGACAAAGACATGATAGCCTAGTCCAATGTCTGTAAATAAATACATTTTATGTAATAAATAGAGACTGGATCATATATAATATAACCTAAAAAGATTTCATTACATACCTCGGAACTACAACGCTAGAATACATTGGTAATGTGTCCAATATATTTGTAGCACAAATATTACTGGGGCGTCATTAATAAATTGCGGTAATCTTATGTTATTTTAGATTAAATGCAAATATAATTTATAATATCGACTTAACCTCAAATTACAAACGTCAAGTATGTTTTGAAGTTTTGACACTTTGACGTTTTAACGTGATGTTGCTAGAACATTATTTAATACATATAAAAAAAAACATGTTTTGTTTTTATTCCGAAATTCTTCTTCAGAATTTTATATTATCTACGATATTATTCATTTCATTAATATTTTATGTAACGCTATTAATCTAATTTAACCCATAAAATTCCAAGAGCAGAATGCATACTCGACAACATTCTTGAAAAATCTCTCTTCTCGCTCGAATACCTAGGTCATAAGCCACTAGAACTACACAGTACTGTTTAGCTTTACATTGTTTGTATTTATTTTATACTTTGATGGACCAGAAAAAATAAAAGACAAATATTTGATGTACTATTTAATTCGTTAAATTATGATAGATGATGATAGAAAATAAAAACATAATATAAACAATGGATACGAAATCTTAAAATTGATCGCGCTATTTACATGATGAATACAGGCGTATTCAGTGCTATTGACACACATACCAGATTCGGGATTAAAAAGCATATTATGAGGACATTCAATTATCCTAGCTGCACCTAGATTACCTAGGCCTTGGATACAAGCTACATAAGAAGAGCAATCAGTTCTTTCAAGATTAACAAAATTGCCAGTGCCTGAACAGTTATAAGTAGGATTACATCTATAATTCGTTGCGTTTGTACACTGTTGTTCTAGATGGCTGTATACAGATCCCAAAGGACAGAGCAGCTTGTATTGTGTGAAGTTTGTCAGTCCTCCCATAAGGCACATGGTGTACCCTCGACAGTCATTTGTTTCGTCGTTCGGGAACCTTCCATGCTCCCTGCACTCTAACGCTTGACTCACACTGCATAATCCCTGTAATTAGAAACATTGTTGCTTATCATATCCGTTATAACTGTTATCTTTATAAGATTTGAACATGTTTAGAGAGAAACGATAACAGGGTAATAGAAAACACGAGATGTGATGACGGTATTCCATGCAAATAACATAAAAGTATTTCAAATAAACATGTTTGTAGGGCTTTGATTATATTATGTCTTGTAGGGTTGGTTTATTATTTTAATATGAAAGTAAAGAAAATAGCTAGGTATAAACATATAGCTAGGGTAGATAAAAAAAAACACCCATTTAAAAAGGCACTTATTATTATCAACTACATTGAAAGTAAAAGTATCAACATGCTCTACCCAATTTTCTAGAGAGTCCTGACCAAAAACGTCCACTTCCATAAAATTAAATACACATTACCACAAGTATAGGTTGCAATTATTAACACTGTAACCCTGTATCTATACAAAACGAAAAATTAATACTGTATTTATTGTAATTTATACTTACAAGACACAAAACAACTGCCCAACTTATAGATATCCTTTCCATTTTTAAGCTGATTCAAGAAACGTCCTTACTGTTCTACAATATCTATATTAATTACTATTTCGTAAACTTTGCAGTTATTCACAATACTATAAACGAGGTGCCTACCTGGTTTTATGAGTTATCTCTGTTAAATAATAACGGAAACTTAGTTGCTCATTTCAGTGGCTAGAAATAGGGATGCGACTTTTCGAGCGGAAGGAAACGTTAATATGAAGATGAAAATATTCAGACAACTATAGTTGTTACAATGGCCAAAGTGGGTCCTATTTGAACTCGGCTAGGTAAACGAAAAACTCTTGTCGGAGCTGCGCTGAGAATGCTCAGCGATCCCGCGGCTCCAGCAAAGGCGAGAACGGGACCGGGGTGTTTTTGGTCGGTGCAAGTCCGACATATCCCGTCGTCCCGTCGTCGTGCCCTCGACGTGGGTCGAAGTCATTAGATTTTCACCAAGCAAAAAATAAAAAAAAGGTTAACAAATAACTGAGCTCACAATATAATTTGGGCAAAGCCTTTTGTCTGTCGAGAGATATACTGCAGAACCTTCATATTATTCACCCAATAGGAAGAGAAAGACCCAATAGGAGTTCTAAAAAGTTATCATAGTTACTTCATGGGAGCAGTTGCTATATCGATTAGTTGAACCGTAAGACAGAAAGTCATTTAAGTAATTAAGCTTTTTCAATTGAACCTACCTATCCTATCACAATAAATTAGCCGAATACAGTATGTTCATTTGATCAGTTTAACCACCATTGCGGTTGGTAGGTAGGTACTGTACACTTTCTTTCAAACAATACAAAAATAATTAAGTGAAAAGCAATTTGGAATCGAATGTCGCATCACTCGCTTCTTGTTGATGTAAGATAAAAATGATAATATTGTTTGATTACAACTCTGCTTTATCAAGATGCTGGCTACAGTTGTTGGCATGAGGCATGTCACTTTACTTAATGGCAGGCCGTTGTTTGTTGATGGTTCTCTAGGGAAAAGATATGATAATGAGGAAGTCTGAAATGAGCCTTTGAAGGTTTAAAATATCGGTCACAAAGAATTAAGGGACTGTAATAGGCAAGTACAGCGAGCAGTTAAAAATCTGTGTTGTGACATAGGTTCTCAACAGCTTAACCATGGTCTTACTCGTTGTTACGATAGGATTTATTACGATAATATATTATCCCCATTAGGTGTCCAATAATGAATTTGTGTGCCACGTATGACGTAAGGCTCTACCTTGGAGAGAACATGATCAGTGATTTTTCTTGAAATAAAAAATAGTAGTCACCTCTTCATAGTGATAGCGTCCGAAGAGCAAAAATCAAGAAATACCTAAAGGACAATAATTTAACAACCTGCAAAGTACAGAGACATTTTTACTGTCAAAAAATAAATTTTAATTGAAAATAGTACAGATAATAGTATAGTAGAGTTCTTCAGACGTCTTTTGAAAAGATAATTAGGCTTCATAATTAAAAATTTACTTAGCTACATACAATTTTTACCCATATCGAAAAGTTTCTCTAGTGATTAAACCATTGTAGCTCATTGATTCATTTGGCTGTCAAACTCTGTCTGGTTTAATATTTACATTTACCTACTCAAAATAAACCTCTTTGCGGGAGAGATTTATAACTTTATTAGATTGCACTGGACATAGGTTATTGACCCTTTTCTATAGTAAAACAGCTGTATTTGTTATTGCTAGCATTCTTAAGAAAGCTGTATACTTTACACTCCTATTAAATATTAATGTCCTTTGTCGTCGGTAAAATGTCGATTAATAAATAACAGAAGAGAGTGCAGGGTTTTATTTTTCGTTGTATGTATAATATTTTATATCTTGTATTAGTATTTGTTTTATTAATGTCTACACGAATCATATAATAAACTACACAGAACTAGTGCTCTACTATTTTGTTTTAGTCGGGCGTCCATATAAATTTATATTCATGAGCTTACGAAGACTAACTTATACTTTTTGTTCTTTATTGGTCATCTAGGTTCTATGTAGAGTGTCTAGGTGTTTAGGTATTTCCATTTAGTTATGTCTATCTTGTTATTTTCCTTTCATTGTACAAATGAATGATCTAACGGGTAATAAAGCTTATCTAAATAATAAAACATGTTTGTGTGCGGGTGAATTGTCAACACCTATGTACTTTTTATCTCTTTCCTTTATTACTTTCCTTGACGCAGAGCATATTATGCAGTTTTAATCATAGTAGAGCAACTTAGCTAACTATAGCTTTTAGGGTACAGTAGCAATATTACAAAACCTTTTGAAAAATGCAACAACTCTTTAGATTGCTGATATTCAGACACATTTTTGGGTTTTCTAACTTCTTTGTAAATAGGTGCAGGAGATACAATACAACATGAGAAAATACACGGGTTCGAAAATTGCAATCTGATTTATTCACTCGGAAGTAAGATATGGTGATCAATTCAAATTCGTTTAATGTCAGGTATTAATCCATAAAACAACAAAGTAACAAAATAACGCAAAATAAAGTTCTCCTTCACTTCATACCTATAGAAGGGGCGTTTGCTCAACTGTGGGAGAATTACAGGCTGATGTTTTAAGGCTTCTAAAAAGCTTGACCACATTTCCATTACATTGTTTTTTGGTTTGTTTCTCTAAAGTATCCTTAGAATTCTCTAGGATGTATAAGAAATACACGTCAATATGTAAACGAAAATTGAAATTGAATACTGAAATAAAAGCATTTGTTCAATCCAACGGATTACGGTATAAACCGATGGAGATAATCCAACAACCATGAGACATTCGGATTAAAGAGGATGTTAATTTTACAATTTCAATGTTCTCGTTTATAATACTTGCTGGTATAAAAGCAGGGTTTAGGTACGACTATATTCACAACATCAATATGGCCAACCAGATCATCATTTTAACTGTTGTGAGTATTAAATATTGTGCTTCGTTCTAAATTATAAACCCTAGACATTTGAACTCAAACGTGTAACAATTCAGTGCAAAAAAACATATTAACTATAATAATATCTAATAACTAATGGAAATTGAGTAATTGACTGTTTTTTTTTTATTTGCATCTATTATTATATACTTGCAGTCATTGCAAAATATTAATTGTAGGAGTAGATTGAATTATGTCCTTTTTTATCAACATTAATTGTCTTGCATATAACAGGGATAACTTTTAATAAAAATATGTAAACATTTTCGTAAAATTTCAGCTGTTGTCAGTATGTGGACTGGAGCCGGTCGCTATGCTGACCCCGCCGACCCAACGTGCCAGAACTACACGCTATGTATCTACAACACTGCCAACACCAGCTACGTGTCCTACAACTACGTCTGTCCGACCACGTCCCTGTTCAGTCCGCTCCTGTCGCAGTGCACGAGCACCTACACCTGCCCCAACACCACGACCACTGCTACCACCACAGCCTGCACCGCTGACGGCTTCATCGCAGACCCCACATCTACTGACTGCTCTACTTACTTGCAATGTGTGAATATCAATGGCGTCTTCACCCAAACGCAGCTCACCTGTCCAACTGGCACGTTTTATGACCCAGCGACAACCCTCTGCGAGACTACATACGTTTGTTCTTTCACGTGTGCTACAGCTGGCAGGTTTGCCAACACTGCTGACACTACATGCCAGTCATATTATTACTGCGTCCTGTTAGCTACCAACACGTTCAGTCAGTTCAATTACACGTGTCCGACGACTTCTGTGTTCAGTCCTTTAACAAGTGTTTGTACAACAACTTACACTTGCCCTACAGCGACAGGATAAAAAGTATATTTTTATCTGTTTATGAACCGTATAAAATATCAAAATTATCGGCTGATCTTCCCTATGGATTCTGATGTGTGTGATAAAATAATTTATAATAAATGTTTGCAAATATATTCGCTGAAAGAATAGTTGTTTTATTAATGTTATTTGCTTGCTCGTTCTTGCACCTAACCTGTGTTCCCCACGCATTTTACGTCATCACTATGTACACGTCATACGTATACGTATATCAACATGAAGAATAGAGATATCTTCCGTCAATGTAGAAGTAATTATACAACGGGACAGTTTCCCATTTTCTTGCAAGTAACCGCGGAAAAGGTCTGAACCAATTTACCTGCACCAATATTCATCACTGTTTTTGTCTTCTGAAAGTTCTGCAGTCAAAGTCTTGAAATTTACACTTTTGAACATTTTACTGTATAATTGCTGAAGAACTCACATGTCACTGTATGATGCTGATGATATAATAAAGTAGGTAAATAGAATTTAGTAACAAAACTAGATTAGACTTACAACAAAATAGCTATTTTAAAATGGACTTCATATCGATGCACGAGTGTTACTGTAATTCCGACCAAAACACTGTACTGAAAATAATTTTGGTAGTCAAATATTTACAATTCAATTTTGTTGTGTATTATTGTATTGAACCACAAACACATTTTCACCGATTGTCTAATAAAATGAAAGTCCTGCAACGATAATCTTACGATAATGTTTAATAAGATTATGAGGTAATCCATTGTTGTACGCAAGTTTACAATAGTCCTTAGTAATTGTATTATATTATGTTACTCTCTATTTATAAGAATACGTACTAGCTTCTTCTAGTTTAGTCAGCCAGTTGACTATGAGATGATGACAAAGATGTTCTCTATAATATTTGTGAGTATTCTGTTTAAATATTTTCAATCAGTAACAGTCTTGTTCTATGTCTGTCAAAATCGGTTGTGACTTGTGGAAGTAGTCAAATGTATGTTATATATGTTATATACTGTATATAAGAATGCATTTCAGTTGTTTTGACATTGTTGGTTGTAACTCGAATCGCTTTGCAAAACTACCCATAAATCTAATTGAATGCAATTTTTCGACTGCTTCAATAAAAAATAATGTATTTTTATTAGTGTAATTTTAATTTCAAATCACTGTAACTGAATAATACAAAGAAATAATGAAATATGTGTGATACGGATCGCTTTAAAATCAATTTACTTTATAGCATTAATAAACTGTTTATTTTTAGGTGTTGTGCGTTTGCACGTGGCAAGCCGATGCCTACGTGAACTGTACTGCGACAGGGGCTGGCCGGCACCCAGACGTGACGGACCCGACATGCAAGAACTATTCCCTCTGTATCTACGTAAAGGCCTCCAATAGCTACATCGCCTACGACACGGTATGCCCAAGCACCACACTCTTCGACCCCAAGATCTCGAGATGCACTTCGGCTAACAACTTCGAATGCACAGTGGTCCCTCCAAGGAAATCACCCTGTACAGCTGAAGGCTTCATACCGGACCCGTATTCCAAAAACTGCTCTTCCTACTTCGAATGTATAGACATCAACGGAACATTCTCTGAATGGAAATACAATTGTCCAAGGAAAACGTATTATAATCCTAAAACAACGTTTTGTGAAGCAGATTACAATTGTTCTCAAACATTATTTAATTGTACGGCGGCTGGACGAGTTGCGGATGAAAATGACTATACATGTAAGAGATATTACTACTGCGTTGAATTAGCCAATGGTTTATTTGCTCAGTACAACTACACTTGTCCTAGTTCCTCATTGTTCAATCCTAGAACCAAATTATGCACTTCAAAATATCAATGCGTTTAATAAATTTAAGTTTTTGTTTTGTTAAATTTGATATTTTTTAGTATTTGTTTTTAACATGGACGTTTCACACAGTTAAATGCGTATCGGAATTGTATTAACTTTAAAACTTTGTTAAATATATATTTTTTTAGTCCCCTCGATTTATTAATTAGCATCATCGTCACTAAGAATACAAAATTGTTATTATTTTTTATATAAGTAGTGAAAGATTTGAAATAAAAGTTTTAATTTATAACTTGGTTTGAATATGAGCCCTTATTTATTTATTCACACACATATGAGGTTTTTAATATAAAGAACCGTTACAACATCTTAACAATCGTGGCTTTCAAGTTTTATTTCCCTTATAAAAAGAAAGCATTAATATAACCGAATTTACGAGAATAATTTTTCGATGGATGGATCACTGGATCTCGAGATTTCAAGTAACTCTATTTCTTAGCTTATGTAACCCCCGTACTCCTTTTTGGTAAACGTTGGAACCTAAGAGGGGAAGTTTCGACCCCATAAAAGCGCAAACCTTGAAAAAATAACAAGTCTAGGTACAATTTTTCTGTATTTACAATATTGCAAGAAGAAATTACCTAATAGAAACATGAGGAATAGTCCTCGGCTTTTATTTGTTTCTACAATAATTTTAAAAGCGCTTCCACATAAAATGCCACAAAGAGGTAATTTCATAACAATATACATTTATAGGTAGTGTGAAGTTACCTTCTTTACATGTTGTGTAATTAATAAGGCAAGATTCCTACCGAATTACCGAATTTTTCGGTAAGGTGGATGAAGTATGTCAGATGATGGATGTAGTGA
Organism: Autographa pulchrina; assembly: GCA_905475315.1. Classification (NCBI taxonomy): domain Eukaryota; kingdom Metazoa; phylum Arthropoda; class Insecta; order Lepidoptera; family Noctuidae; genus Autographa; species Autographa pulchrina. Next base: position 9,282,144 of record FR997771.1, on the reverse strand, counting down.
CAAAAATTAAGAAAGGTATGCTGAGATAGTTTGGCTATGTCGATAGAATGAATGAAGAACGATTGACGAAACAAGTGTATAAGGATCGTAGCAAGTGCAAAGAAGTGGTCTCTGCCTACCCCTACAAGGGAAAGAGGCGCAATAATATGTATGTATGTATGTATGTAGATACCGAAAATTAACATAGGTAATACACGCGCTATATAAATGTACAGAAAAAACCTTTCGATTGGTAGACGCTTTTTATTATTGATCCATACTTTAGCTGGTGTTCGTGCACCGTCTATATATAATATGACTAGTGATTGATTTAAAGCTAGCTATCGATAATAACGACAAATTAAAGTCATTACTGTTCCAACTATTAAAAATCTTTGTCGTAACGAATTCTGTTTTTCATTTAAGCACTTTAATTTTACGCTCATATTTGATAATGCATGAACATGAAAGCAATGTGCCATAAGAAATTTATTACTGAGTAGGTGTAATGACAATATTGAATACATAATTACGGTGGAGACACTGAGAGAGAGATTTTGATTACGCGCGTGATAATGTTGAATCGGTATATTGCTTTAGTAATATTTGTTTAAAAATATATTAAAAGAAAACCAAAGGCTTTTGTTAAAACGACAGTGAGAAGCTGTAGAAGTGCAAAGCTGTAGAATAGTGTTCAAGATGCTCAGCTGTTTTTCGCTTCAACTACGGTTTTCATGTTTGTGCATGGGGATTTATTAGTTCCACAGTTCAAATACAATTAATTTGGACACCACACTCTCAGTTTACAATAATGACTGATTGTATGACTGTTTTATTTAGCTATACCGTTCCGTTACGGTTAAATGAAATGAAAAATATTTTGGTGTGATGAGGAGAGATACCGTAATATATTCGCAAAAGTCATGAAAGCAATTTGTTTATTAATGTTAATATCTTAAGAATAACGAGATAACTAAATTATCTCTTTATCTTACTATATAATCTTAAGTGCTTGAAAAAAAATATTTAGAAACTCAAGATGCGGAGAAAAATTGTTGTGACTGTGTTTCTCGTAAGTACTTCATTAAATGTTTTAATTAGGGGAAAAAACAGCTGTCTAGTACGATACCCGATCGATTAATATTTACTAATTGTTTTTCTCATAATTAGAGCCACAAGTGAGTCATACAAGATCCTTATATGGGGAGAACCTATTGATTTTCTTTTTCTTTTTGTGGCGTATGACAGTGTGAAGCTCAATTACTTAATCATATTGCCATTATATTATATCCTATTTGTTTTCCGTTGTTTCTTATTTGTAGTTATTAATCAAAGCATTTACTAGAAACTGATTCATAAATTATATTTTTAGTTATTTTATGTTTCGTAGATTGAATGATTTAAGCAAGCCAATGTTTTAATGATTACTTTCAAGTTTTAATTATTATTTTACTTCATTCTTTATAGAAAAAAGTCTTTATTGGTTTCATTAATTTATCGCAAAACTAGTGGCAATTATAACAGCTTAATTAATATGAGCACATATGAGGAGTCCCTTTAAATCCATAATTTTCGAGTTTCTTTAATTAATTTTGATATTAACTATAGCCGAAATAGTAATTAAAAGAGTATTGTCATTATTATTACTATTATAACTTAGATTGAGACCAACAGATTGTATGATTTTCTGACTTGTTTACTTCAGTGGTGAACATATCTGCTCTATCAGTATATCTGCTATACATTAGAATAATGGTTTATTTGTTTTCAGGTATTAGTAGCAATATGGAATACTCACGCCGCAACAATAAAGACATCAACTGGTGACAGTCAGTCATCATCGGACAGGATAAGTGTTTCCAATGCCACGGGTTCTACAAGTCGCGAGACTTCAATAAGCACATCCAATGGAAAGAACACATCAAGCACAACAGATGTTTCAGACACAGACGATGGATCTAGAAGATATTCAGCAAACGCGACAAATACCCTATCTATTGCGAATCTACGAAATGCAGAGAATTCTACCAATAATGAAAGTACGTCTACATCTAATACTACAACTTCAGCTTTTACTTCATCTTTATCCGATGATAAAAATGCAACAAATTCTTTAGACACTTTGTCCACACTTACATCAAATTCCAAAAACTCTACGGATTCCACATCTGCTTTGGAACTTGAGGGCTCAACAAACACAATAGATGTATTGTATTTAACTGTCAGAAGAACGACAGACGATGGAAAAGAAAATCAGGTACAGGATTCCACAAGCTCATCAAACACAACTACATTCAATGGAAAATCGAACTCTGACAACTTAACAGAAACCTTAGATTCTTTAACATGGGATAAGTCATCTTTTTCTAATTCTGCAAATACTACAAAGGAAGCAAAGTTATTAAACTCGACGGATGAACTAATATCATCAACAGCAAATACTACCAGTTCTACGAACTTAAGATTTTCTTCTGATACTACAGACGCTTTGAATGCTTCAAATAGTTCTGAAATCTATAATTCGGATACAAAAAACTCTACAAGTTTAAACGACACCTCAGACTATTTTAGGTCTTATTATATTATGAACATCACAGAATACACAGTAAATACAACTACATATAATTCTACCAAAGAGTCCTTTTCAAATTCTACATATTTATCAAATGCAACCAATGCAGTAGTTACAACAAATTTAAATAATGCAACGAATACTAGTGACTCGTTAACTTCCGATTCATTGGACTTGACACAATCAACTGATGTCTTGGATACGACAAACTCATCGAATGCAATTAATACATTAATTACTTCTACATCAAATTCAACGATTTCAACAAACACGTTAACTGATTCGGCCAAAACAACATTAGCAAACTCGTCGATTGCTGAGCAAAGTATTACATCAGATAGCACAAACAAGACAAGTTTGACAAAGGTCGCAGATAATTTAGACTCGCTTATAACAAGAACAACTTTTGATTCTTCAAATTCTACAATTTCAAGTAATTTTACCGACTTCTATAGTTTGGAATCAAATTCTACATCAAATTCGACAACGGGTTCTAATAATATAAACTTAGTAACCTTAACAGAAAATTTGGATTCTTCCGACTCTGAAACTTCAAATGTAATAAACTCAACATATGATTACGGTACAACGAACTCATCCGTGGATATAGACAACTTTATTTCATCTTCTTCCAATTCGACGACAGCAAGGAATATTTCGTCTACAGCTGATAACTCAGGAACATTAAGATCACAAAGTTCTTCAAAAACGTCAACATCAGATGAATCTAATTCGACAAGTTCCGATATCATAACTGATTTAACAACTTCGGCAGAAAATAACACTATTTTTGACTCAACTAAATCTACAAACACAAGTGATTCGGGAGACATAAATTATTTGAAATCTGAATATTCATCAGACTTAAGAAGTGCAATATTTTCAGAAGGTGCTGTTAACTCAATTAAGAGCTTAGATTCTACTTCTCTAGAAACGTTGAGCAACACAAGTTCAATTGTTAATTCAGATAAAACGAACTCAACCAGTAGTTTAGACGTTATGAATTTATCGACTTTGAACTCTACAGTATCAACAAACGCTGAGTCTGATACAAATTCCACACGTTCAGAAAACTCATTAAGCACTAACAAGAGTACCATATCAGATACGACAAACTCAACCAGTTTAGCTGATGTTACTGGAAATTCAACTACATTAAATATAAGGACATCTTTTGATACTACAGAAAAGACAAATTATACTGACTCCAAAGACGTCTTTATTTCTAATTCTGAGTATTCGTCAAACTCAAGCAGCGCTAACTTTGCTACGAATTTAATGAACACAACAGAAGATGCAAACACTTCAATGTTGGAAATAAATAACTCAACCAGTTCAGCAGATATGTCAAATCTCTTGAATTCATCATCTTTAACAGACATGTCAACATCCTCTACGTCAAATTTAACGATAAACATGAATTATTTGTCTAATTTAGACAGCACGAACTCTTCAAATTCGTCTGTTACAACAGACACATCAATATCAGATACAGTGAATTCAACCACTAATACAGATCGTTCTTTTGACACTAGTTCAGTTAACTCGACTGACAAATTTGATATGAACAACGTTACAATTTCTGTAGATTCTACTGAAACTACTGGTTCCAAGTCCTTATATGCCCTAAAAACAAATTTTGAAGCAGATACTACTAGCGTAAGGAATCTGAAGAAATCCTCAGGTTCATCAATGTTAGATATAAGAAACGACTCAAATTCAAGAGAATCAAAAGACAGTACACGTTCGAGAAGCTCAATTGACGCTTACATATCATCGATATCAAATAATACTGATTTAACAAATTCTACATCAGCTACATCCTTTACAGATTCAAAAAGTGAGGCAAATTCGACAGAAGTTTTTACATCAGGTGCGACTAGAATTTGGAACTCAACAGCGACTTCAGATACCCTACGGTCTATCTATGAAAGTGTTAACAATGAATCAACAAATTCCATCAGTGATAATACAAACAGTTTAAATACAATTGAAAATTTATCTAACTCTACATCTACTGTAACAAGTTCTAGATCTTCGAGTTCATCAGTTCCTATAAATACTTCTAGATCGAATAGTTCAGAAGATTCTTCTGAGACTTCTACCTCCAACAATACAATTTCAGTCACATCGACGGGAAATAAAGATACTACGACTTCTATAACGACGGAAGATATAGAAACAACTTTCTCTACAAATAAAAACGCTCTAAGAAATAGGACTGAAATTACAGATACAACTACTTCGACGATGCTTCAAAATAATACAGATTCTACAAGTACCACGATCACTACTGATACTAGTGATAATGAGACTGTTATAACGATTATAACAACAAATACGACCGTAACCGTTGATGATGAAGTAACAAATATAACAGAAGTCATAGTTGTTACTAATATAACCAGCAATACAAATACAACAGAAGATATACTAACAAGTGATATTATAGATACAATTACTACTACTATAATTACAAATACCACAATTATAACCGTAACCATTGATGGAAACGAAACAACAGTAACTACGACAAGTTCAAATAGTACTGATGTTATTGAAACAACATCGGTTGATGATACAACGAATAGAACGACAACTATAATTTCAACAAATAGTTCCGATATTACTACCAGCGTAATAACCTTAGATATTTCAAATCAAACAACCAAGAGTGGTTCTAGAAATATAACTCTAGGACTCACAGTAAGAAGTGGTGTGGAAAATGATACAGATAGTATATGTACTTCACTTGGATATTTTGCCGATCCAGACTCTACAGATTGTACCAGTTACATAGAATGTCAAGAAAATGATGATGACATTTACACTAAGATAATCAACAACTGTCCTGAGAACACATATTACAATCCTGATACAACATTATGTGATTTTGACTACGAGTGTACTACAGAGTCAAACTCAGACAGTTCGGGGTCTGACACAGACAGCTCTACTACAATAGAAAACCCGGATTCTACAAACTCGTCCTCGGTATGTACAGTACGTGGTTACCAGGTTAATCCAGATTCTGCCGATTGTACCAGTTACATAGAATGCCAGGAAAATGAAGATGGTAGTTTAACAAAAGTAATATCTACTTGCCCTGAGAACTCATATTTCGATCCTGATACAACGTTATGTGACTTTGACTTCCAATGTCCAACGGACTCAGATAGCTCTAATTCATCGGACGATACGGATTCTTCAAATTCCACAAATTCATCCTTCGTATGCACAGAGCAAGGGTACTTTGCTGACCCAGACTCCGACGATTGCACGAGCTATATAGAATGTCAAGAAACTGATGGAGTTTATAAAGAGATTTCTACCGTTTGTCCAGAAAACACATACTACAATCCTAATACAACATTATGTGACTTTGATTACAAATGTCCAATAGAAACAGACTCCGAGGATTCAAGTTCTAGCGATTCAGATACAGATTCAAATACAGCTTCAGAAACAGATTCAGATACAGACACAGAGAGCTCGGACAGCGATACAACAGATTCTTCCAACTCGACTTTCGTCTGTACAACGCAAGGCTTCTTCGCTGATCCGGACTCTACAAATTGTACAAGTTATATCGAATGCCAAGAAAACGACAGCGGTGTTTATACAGATATAAAGTACCCTTGTCCAGGCAATACTTTTTATAACCCTAATACAACTTTATGTGATTTTGATTATAAATGTCCGTCTGAATCAGATGCAGATTCTGAAGAAACATTTACCTGCACAAGTGCTGGTAGGTTCGCCAACAGCGCCGACAGCACGTGTCAGACTTACTTCTACTGCGTAGAAACGTCCAACGGGGTATATACTCAGGTTGAATACACTTGCCCCAGTGTTTCAGTGTTCCATCCAACCATTAAAATTTGTACGACGAACTACGTTTGTCCGGCTTAAGCGTCTAGGTTTATAATATTATTGATAATTTGAAGAGTTATATATAATATATAATTTGTAAATAGAGAGATAGTCTTATATAATATTATAGTTTATGTATAAGTTTAATTCTGCCATCGAAATTAAATTGGACGCTGTGATTAGCTAAAACTACACATATTACAATATTAATAAAATAAATTCGTAAAATATTGAATTTAATAAATAACTTTCTGGCGATAAACGTGATACCTTAAATAATAGTTCTCTTTGAATTAAAACAATCAAAGATTACATCAGTTTTTTATTTATAATGCAATGAGTAGTTACAGCAAACCGCATTAGGTAAACAGTATTGGAAAACATTCAAACTAAAAGCTCGTAAGTATTGCCATTTTAAGGTAAACGATTCTAAGAATATAAAATTTTGTGAGTGGTTCTAAAATTTACCATTTGCTTTGGATAATGTTTTGCTTACGTCAGGTGACCCAGTTCGATTCTGGAAAGGATAGGTTTTTAGAGCGTATCATAGCCATATGTCTCCGGGCCAACCCCAACAGAAATGCTTTATGTCTAGTTTTCCTATTCATATACCTTTTTTTTCTTCTTGCATCATCTAGGAATTTGTCTTTATTCTTTGTGTCTGTCTGAAATTGGATTTCGTTAATCAAAACGGACGCAAATTTTCTTGCTGTGAGAAGATTTTGCTTGAACTTGACAGTACTAGCGTTAGTTTCATTATTAGTTTCAACCAAGTTCGTATAAGGATTTACTTTTTCTGGAAACAAACTGAAGGAAATGTTTGTTTTCTTAATGGTCGCGTAATAAGTCCGGAAGTAGTTTTCTCTGGCTTTTTTAATCATTTCTGGGGTGATAATTTTCTGTCTAGCTTTATCCCTCTTCTCTCCAACAGTAACAGTACTCATAGTGGTATCAAAGTCTTCAGTAAACTTCTTTACGTCATTAAGAGGAATCACTTTATTTGGAACATTGTCGTTAAGAAAACGTTTGTGACTATCGGCATCCATTTCAGGAAAACTCGTAACTAAATAAGTTGATTCATTAATACGTCGCACCTGATAAGTTTTTACGCTTATCGAAAACGTGGTGAAACTATTGAAAATAAATTGTATAAATAAGATATATCTTGCAATCAAAGCAATCATTAAAAACTATTTTACGGTAAGAGTTACGCGTCATTGTGACATACTTGACGCATTTGTGATTTTGATGTAAAAAGTTGACGAGGATGACGTTATGATCATAAACAAATTTTGTTTGACGATGGTGTCCTGTAATTGAACCTATTTCGTTTAGTAAATGTGAAATACACACAAATTCAAGTAGCTATGTATTTTTAGTTCACTCTACTTAGGCTATTAACCTAAGTGGCTATCATCCCTAATGACTTCAATCTTTAAGGTAAAACGACATGAACCGTTTTTACGTTCCACATTAAAATCATGCAGGCTGCAATCTCTTCATTTCATTAATAATTCAAACATAAGACCGCATTTTAACCTTTCCTTAAAATATTATTTCCCTAGGCTTATTTAACATTTCCTGGTATTTACGTAAAAGATAAACGACTTGACGCCGAGAAGCGTGATACTATCGCATATGACTCCTAGTAAAAAGTGAATGAAAATCTCACAATGGGCGTCGAGAGTTAGCTCCCATAGCGCGGAATCAAGGTCAAATTTGTCTGGCAAATCATCCAAATACACTTTGCATCTGAACATTTCCAACAACGCAAATCCAACTTTATGATCCTAAGTATTAGGATCAGTTTCAGTTGTGTTTGGATATAACTTGGATCGATATGTAGAAAGAGTCTGAGATAGTTCCCGATGCTGTTATTGTTTTCAATGCCACCGAGCACACGCTTCTTAATTGTTGTTTCCGTAAATGAACAAGAGAGACAAAGTAATTATGAACACTGAATTTAGAATTAAGTTTTTAAAGATAGCGTTTGTAATTAAGTCCATAATTTTTCTCTATGAGGACGTATATTAACAAAGGTTTCTAATTGCCTTTTTATTTAACAGTCTGCTATAAATATAGGTACTCTGCTCCTGACAAGACTAAAGATTGATGGAAAGGCAATTTCGTCGTGTACTTGCCTGTGTCTTTCCAAGTCAACCTTATTACACTTTTCTAAAAAGAAGTGTTATAGTGATAGTATAAAAAAGGCACATTATTAAAAAAAACAGCAAGTAAAAGGCACATTTGAGTTGATAAACACATAACCTGTAATAAAGCCAGAAGACAAATTGTTAGAGTTGTCCTAAAGACTTTAAAATTGGTTTAACTTTCACAACCACACTGAAACAGTAAATTTTTTCGTAGCATCGTAAGTGTAATAACTTAAATTTATTTACTTAATTTAATTATTTTAAAGTAACAATTATTTAAAGTAATAACAAATTATACTAAAAATATTTTTTTAAAAACATTTTTTGAAAAGTGTAGCTCACACAGTATTCCGTAGATTCCGTCTCCTTATTGTTTACTTAGATAGCTACATTGTTGTGATATGTGCTTTCACTTCACTTGATTGCTACAAATTAATCGATATGGTTTAAATGGTTGAGATTCTATAGTTGCTAAGTGCCTGTAATTGACGACCCGATTCCCGTTTAAGCTGTTATTTGTGTGATCCGCTCATGTTTTCTAGCCCACAAAACACTCCTTACAAATTGGAATCAAGGAAAACTTTCTAATATAGGCACAAGAATTCTTGTGATATAGGTAATAAGGCCAGATCAATAGGATAAAAGTCAATGTAATTATATTTCACAGTAAACATTATGTCATGCTTCGAACTTTATATTCCAAACACTAAGTCCCTAGTGAGGTATAAAACTACGATCTAAATCTTTACTAGCCTGTGCTTTCATTTTATGCGTGTTCCGCAATCAAGAAAAATCCTAGTTCAAAGATAGTAGAACCATTAGAATACTTTCGTAAACCCGGCAGCGTTGAAGTCACTTTCGCGCGCAGACGACACGCGTCAACGTCATCGGTCATTCTGACCGGGCTGGCAAACGCATCGTTTTATACAGCCCAAACAATTGGAATAGAAACATCATGAGATTGCGTGACGTGATTTCTAAGCACCGTGATTAGGTACGGTCAAACGATCTGTGTATTGTATACACAGGTATTTCTTATTTATTTAAAAGTTGCTTTGATGGAGATGTTAGTAAAATAAAAGAGCCCTTAAATGGTATACACTTGATGTGTTTGCTAGAGGCCTTTGCTTAGCAGTGGGACAATACAGTGTAAAAATAATAATAATAAGGTTAAGTAAAATACATAACATTATCCAAAACACTATCCTTCAAGATAACTGAAAATAAAAAATAAATAAATTTAAAAAATAAAAGAACCCGACTGCATAAAAAACACTTTAAATAAAAAATGAAAAGTAGAAAACAAGTTCAATAAGTCTAGAAGTGTAGATAGCAATGTTATTAGTACAAAAATTTAATAATCAATACACAACCAATCTAATGAGAAACATAATTGAATGTCACAGTCGGTACCCATAATGAATGATTTTAGTCTAGCTTATTTAATGGGTCCCGACTGTTACAGTTAATTATGTTGCTCATTTGATTGATTGTGTATTGATTATTAAATTTTTGTACTAATAACATTGCTATCTACACTTCTAGACTTATTGAACTTGTTTTCTACTTTTCAGTTTTTATTTAAAGTGTTTGTTATGCAGTCGGGTTCTTTTATTTTTTAAATTTATTTATTTTTTATTTAACACTTTTTAGTTAAAATCATAATACGTCTAGCTGTTTCTTAAGGTTTCACCAGCGTACCAAGAGAACTATAACTGCATAGTATAAAAACAAAGTCGCAAGCTGTCTGTCTGTCCCTATGTATGCTTAAATCTTTAAAATAATCAAAACTAAACGTAAGAAAATATCAGCACAAATTTGCAGCCCGGGTAGGCTTTTATGTACTTTCATGGTGGTGGAATTGGCTGGCTATCCACCTAGCGTACGGCATTCGAGTATGTATTTAGATTGGATAAAGAACAATTTTTCACATAGCATTTTTTTTTATATGTAAATGATATACCATTTTGGAATCCTCGTTACAAGCCCTTTAATTTGATACCCATATTGTAGCAAACATATTTTTTTTATTTTTTTTTACCTCAATCTATGGCACCTCGTGGCCGCCATGTTGGTTTTTGTTTGACGTGACATATCTAAGAACACTTGGGTAATCGACACGAATCGAACGATACCCTAATTATCGAAATCCATTCGGCCGTTTCGAAGATATGAGGTAATAAAGAATATTACACACATACATACATACATACATACATACATACATACATACAAGATACGCGCGAAAAACATAACCCTTCTTGGCAGTCGGGTAAAAAAATCGGCATGTTACTTTTAGTTTTTCTCTCAAAGTTACTAGTTATGAATCATCATAAACGTAAGTTTAGATTGAAAATCTTTCCCTGCTTCCGGCAGTACTTAACTACAAGTTGAAATGAGGTAATATTCTATATCGTTATAGCATAGATCCGGGTGTTTTTCCCTGCTGATAGCTTCTTGAGTAACAGAATTCGCTTTACGTCCAAACTGTCACAAGTATTTCTTGCGGCGTCTCTTCCTGCTTACTAACGATGTCACGCACGACACTTGAGCTGTGCTTTGCGTAATCGAGCAAGTTGCATCTCTAGGGCCGAGCTTTATTACTCATAGTTATCTTCATATTTAGATGGAGTTCTCTGTTTTATGTTCTAGTCTGAATAAATGAGCTTAATGAGAAAATTCTGGAGTAATATGGCGATATTAGACGATGTATTGAAAAAGTATTTAAGAAGAGAGATAAGAGCTTTTGTAAAATTTTCATATATCATTTGGTAGATAAAATATAAGTAGGCTCATTTTTTTAAAAAGATTGTAATTAGTAGTACCCGAAGAATATAATATATATGTGTAACTACTTTTGTACCAAATTGTTTCAATTAATTTCAGTTAAGAGGAAAATAAACTTACGAAAGCATTGACAAAAATACCTGCTTAAATATATTTTTCTGCATTTTCAGTTCAGATGCGTATGACCTAAAATACAGTATAACAATGAATAAACAGAAACACGTAATATTGCACAAAATCAAAGAATGCAGAACCAAATGTTTATCTGAGTAAAAGTTTGCTCAAATTCTACGCATGCGCTGTCTCGGTCGTTATTTGCGAAAGCCGACTGCTTTGTACATAAAGCGCGTAGTTCTCTTCGAAATTTAACAATTTCACTGAATAACAGTTAATGTTGGAATACTAAGTAATTATGTGTTTCGTAACCTCTGGACTTTTTCACTTGTGTTCGTCGATATTTACTTTTCGCACACGACTGATTTGACGTTACACATTTTTTGGCCTATCTAAATTTTTTACCCAATTGATTGATTTAAAAATACTTGATATAATTTTTCTAAGGGTACTTAAAAATACGTTATTTGGTTTCTGTTTTTTTAGTTTGGTTCCTGAGTAATTACGGTTGTAAACATTACTTAATTATAGAAGATAGAAAAGTAGTTTTTTTTTGGATTTGAGGTGTCGCAAAAGAGGTTTGTGTGTCGCCAATGTATCTACTCAAACGTAAACATTTACCACTTCGCTAAAACACCGTATTAAAATAATATGAGGACAGCATAAACATGCTTTCTACAAGTATAATGAACAAGTACTTTCTTATATGTTTTATTTTATTTAAAAGTTAATTCTAAGTAGTTTCCCGTTTATACCTCTTCTGTGAAAGATAGTCGTAAATTGTGAAGTTCCAAGTGTCCTTTATAAAGAGCTTTGTGAGTAGGTTGTAAAACTACACTTAAAATAAGTTCAATGACTGTCCAGATTAGAAATGTGTTCATTCCTATGTTCATTTACTTGGTGTTATCTTGTATAAATTGAAGCTTAGATATGCTAAACCCAAACCATGTAGTAACAAGGTCTGGGATTTTACACATTTCTGGATTTTCCATGCCTTAGATAGATAGACATGATAGGGCAAGATTTACTCAGGCAGCAAAGGTAGAACACTTGTATTGCACAAGTGTTGCCACTAAGCATATTTGATTTATTAGTGCAAGGCAAATGTCTTATCCCAAACAAGAATCAAATATAAAACGTTTACTTGTACACACTTATTTAATAAAATAAAAAACTTATTTACAGTAACGATCATCATAACATAATTATAACATAACAGAAAACGAATATAAAACATGAACTTGTTGTACACATTTAATAAATAAAATAAAAACCTTTTAAATAGCCAGTATCAATCATCATTACATAAAATTATAACATAACTGAAACAAACATAAAACGGTAACAAAGTTATTTGATCGGTGTGAAGTATGCGTGTGCGCAGCATTGCTTGCCTTCCGCAAATCGGTAAGGAAAGGCGATGTCTCATAAATAACGTTTAACATGCCAGTAATTTGCACATAATGTCTTTTTTCATACAATATATTACTTGTTCTTTGTAGATGTGAATGATGCGTCGCGTGAATGACTATATTATTACATAAATAAACCAGTGTATCGTGATTAATGATAATAGTAAAATACTTTTTTACTATGCACTACATTAGCATGTGTTATGTTTATTATCTAGGTAAATAAAGTTCGTCTGTTAAAACTTTGTTGTTTTTGAGCACGCAACACACGCAGGTGACGTCATCGTATTATGTTCGAAATTTATGCGTTTGTGCGTGTTCTTGATTTCACTCTAAAGAAAGGTAGAGTCCTCAACATACAAATATATTGAAGAGAGAATATTATATATATATAACATTTCTTTTAGAATTTCTTGTATTAATGGAACTTCGTATTGGCTTCCTTAGCAATAGAAGATGGGAAGGAACCTCTTCAATAAATGCCTTCCTCTTTATAAGAAAAAACACACACATCACGGTAAATTTATTTTCTGCATTTCTTATTTCCTCTTAGAAATAAGTGCAGTACTATTTATAATGAGTAAAGACTGCATTAAACTTTTAACTGTGTGTTACATTTAACCCTCGCATTATATCCTTAAGTAGACCACTACATCATAGTTAGACGTTATCCTTTTAAACTTAAGCGTGTATAAGGTTTTAGTTCGAGCTTGGCAGGATAGAAAACCATTTATCATACTTTATTTAAAATTTTATCGTTAGAGCATTCCTGACATTCTTAAAATATATAGGAAAAAGAGCTGGGTGGAGTCCATAGTTTATTTATTTATTTATAAGTTTATGTACATACAACGGACAAACATAATTTAACATACATAGATCAAAAGGTACAAAGGTACTTTGTACATTTTGGAAAACAGTTTCACATAATATGTACTTTAATATTCACACTTTCTTGACAAACTATAATGAAAATGTAATGACAGGTTCATAAATATTTGAACGCAGTAAAATAAGAGAGCCTTCTGACGTCATCGGCCAAATGGAGAGATTAGCATAGTTTTTGGTCCCATTATTATAGATCTATATGTTTGTGTCTCGCATGTTGCCAATATCTGGTTTACGTGTTTATTTACTGCAGGTTTGCTGATGTTTCTTACGTAGAATAATTTACTAAGTAATAATAAATCTAGTATTGCCATTGATTGACACGCTAAGAAGAAGACTAATATTGGCAGCTCCAACATGGTAATAAATGAGTAGGTATAAACAATTTTAAAGTTACATTAAGTAAAATAATGTTACATAGCCTGATATGACGTAAACTCTATAATATCAATTAGAATGATCTCAAAAATGATGGGATCCAATTTTGAGACAGTACGAACCCAAATCGAATAAGGGTTAAAATTCCTTTATTGACGGTTGTGGGCATTTGAAATGGGTCAGCAGGTATCTCCCAGCGGCGGGGCGGAGTGTGCGCCGCGCCTGCGCTCATTCGCTTTTTGCCCACCTTTCGACTCACGCGCAACCTCCACCATTGTTACCGCGCATTTCTCTCACGTGGGAACTGTTGACTTCTTCGTGGTATACCAGCGGCGTCATTCATCCACAACGAGCGCGTGGACCGCACGTTATGAGATTATTTTAAATTAAAGTGGGAACTTTGTGATATCGTGAGGGTGTGTGATATGAAAACTGAGGATTACGGCATGGGTGATGTCCGGGACGTTGCCTGGTGAAAGTTGAGTGATGATCAAATAGACACAGTGATTGGGATCTTGTTGACAGATAAGAGGAGACATGGCGGTCGCGCCGGTAAGTAAACATAACTACAGTAATAACTAATTTTATAAAAGGTTTTAAAAGTGGATTCGTGAAGGGTCGAATGACACTTAACTAAATCGTCTATAAAAAATATTTAATGATCGTCAAGTTGTTCACCAAGTATAAATTGTCAAATGAACATGTATAGAAGTTAACTTCTAACCAATTAATACTTACTATATCGCTTCTTTAAAATATTTAACGTGTTAAATTACACATCAAAATCTTATTTATGTAATTCCTTCTTTCTTATTCATAGAATTTGTCGAAGTAGATAAATAAAGTTTAATGAAGTATCAATTAAGAAAAACATTCTTAACTTCGATTCGGATCATTAGAATTTTATGAGATCTATCATCAGGTGAAATTTAATTAACACGGCCAGGAAGACACTTGTTTTATTAAAACTTTCGTCATGTCTATTCCGAAATAGAATTGTATCTTAAAAGGGTTTCAGTGTTTTTTGTACACAAGCTAAATCTTGAACTGTAATCGCGTAACAAGGTTAATAGAAAAGGTGTAAAGATGTAAGCTTATAGCAGCAGATTTAAGCTAGCTTGGTATTAAATTTTATCAAAATTGGTTTTGCGGTTTTCTCGTTAAATTATAACATAGATACATACATATGTTGGTATGTACCTATGGACATATAAATTTTTGCATTTACAATTGAGAGGCTAATAATGTAGGCGATTTTATTCTGAAAACGAGCTTTGCTTTGAGACTTTAGCCAACGACAGTAAAGGTATTATTTTCTTGCGGCCATTAGTAATATCCGTCTCCAATATATTAGTCATTTTCAGGCCGACATAATGACATATTGAGTTAAACTCGATGCACAATAGCGAAGCCTTAATAGCTTCGGATATCCGGGAAACCATCGTTTGGATACTCGATCATATTGTGTTGATCGATTTGTATGTCAAATAACTTAAGTAGATAAGTTTAGAATGTTCTGTACGTATTTAACTTAAAGATAATGTATATTTTTCGTGCGACCGGATACGGTAATGAAAGTCGGTAAATAAACAAGGTTTTCACTTTTAAATACGACATGGAAGTACATATTAAGTATGTGTGAAATAATTTAAAGGATAAGAGACTATTTACTGCATTCTTGTAAGATATGTTTCTCATGGCCTAATGGAATATCTACTATAAGGTATTTCCTTTCCTTTTGTACCTGTTTTTTTTTTCAACCATATTAGTCTTGTTTTTCAAGCTCACAAGATTGAGCTATGATGTAGAGACTATTACACTGATATTACACTGATGATCTTCTTATTAAATATTTTTACTATAGCTGCATAATTTGTAACACCCATCTTATAATAATTTACAAAAGCTTTTACGCCTCAATATTATCTGTTCCTAACAACGAACAAATTAATAATGAATATGACACGTAAAATAATAAAATTAACTTTTCAATTAAAATAAGTACCGTAACGGGAATAAAAACTATGTGTTATGACAACAAATAAAGTAAAACGAGCTTAAATTAAGCTTTCCACGGTATAAGTTTACGATGGTAATACACGGGCTGTTTGTATGCATCGCCCATCGGTCGTCTAATTACTGATGACTTAACTATCTATTACGTCTTACGGCTGATTAAGCAACCTTTATATATAAAGCGTTATATATAAAGCTGTATACAGCTAATTAGGTACTTTACTAAAGTACTTGTGGGACAAAACAATGGCGTAAAGCATTTAAAATCAAAATGATTTTGATTTGATTTGATTTAAAATGCGTAATTAAATAAATATTACAGACTGTAGTCGTTTACATGTAGATCGATTTGAACAGATCATCTCAGGTCAATTCTTAATTATCTACTTAAATCTTCAAGACCCACATCAGTGCAATGTCTCACTTTAAAGGCAGTGATAATTTTAAAGCTTAGTTTTTGTTCATAACAAAATTTTACCTCATTATCTTGACATGTAACAATATTTTAGAACGTAAAAGTGCAAGTAAAGTGTGGGTTATTTGACTAGTAGCCACATCATGTACTCGTAACTTGCGGTTCGCTTGTAAACCGCAAGACGGGTTATTGATAAACACTTAGATACTATCTACAAACGGAAAAGAAATAAATTAATTATATAAGAGATCGTGTACGATAATTATATTATGTTATTTAGACAAATCCTCATGCATTTAGGTCTTGCCTAGGATTATATGTGATGAAACGACTCGTCATGTTTTTCCATAAGAAAACAGTTGGCTAAAACAAAAGATAGACGTAAGAGTACGTGACAGATTTTAATAATATTGCATTAGAAGGAAATATGCACGTAGAATAATGCAGCGTAATGATTAATTCACATACGCCTTTCTACGCTGACAACACAGATTCTTGATACTACTTTCAAGTGATGAAATTAAACTTAAAATATTTACAATATTATAAAAACTAATATATTGGTTTAACTTTCAAGTTAAACCAATATATGCTATTTGAAATAAATAGTTAAAAACAATATTTATTTAAATTATATTAGTCTATTAGTTTGTGGTTGAAATAATTTGAAAGTCATATTTATTTGCATTTTCACATAATATTTGTCTTATCATAGAAATTTCCATATTAGTTTTAGTATGTAATTAGATCAATATATTTAAAGTTTATGTTTTGTAGAAATTAATTAAGTATATTATTATGTTTAGGTTAGGTTTGAAATTGGTCTCCGATAAAGGTAGGAGCTACTTTGAGAAAGAGCCTCAGTCAAGTTCTTTAGAAGTTTTTTCAGGGAAAGAGTCCGACTTTGACTCTCTCCACCTTGGCTAAGGCGAAATAAGAACATCCATCGAGTCAAAAACAAGGGATACTTGTTTAGTTACTTTTGTTTTGTTTTAAATACCAGACACTTATAAGTTACTTAGAATTCTTCGCTGTATAACTTAAGGACTACTTAACAAAATGCTTCTAAGTGTAGTCTATCACTTGTCATTTGGAACTTGGATAGCGACAACGGTATCCTAAAATAAACATTAAACCCTTTTTTGTGACACTGATGAGAATCCGATGGAGGTCTGAAAGCCAGTGATAGCTCTGTTTGTGTTTGTAGTTAACACGGAAAGAGTTTTATGACTAAATGTAATGGAAACCTTTTACCACGGGTGTTTTGATTGTCGGGATATGCACGCGATGGTGCATCATAGTGACTGACATTGATGAATTTATGACACGACAAAAACAAATAGGTTTGGTAGTCACTCTTGTATTTTTTTAGTTCACTCAGCTAACTAATATTCAACCGAAACAAAACTTGGGCCATCCTATTAGGATTGTAAAAGCCATTTATCGAATTCTATTCGATATTTTGAACTGCTAATGTCAATTTCGAAGCAGAAAGCACCATTAAAACTGATTCCATTATTCTAAATTGGTCAATGAATATTTACTTTCATCAATAAAACTCAATAAGCTTGATTTGATCATATTGAGAGTGAAATTAACAGATTTGATAGTAAAACAAATTCCAGTATAGTTCGCGCCCATACCGACTCTAGGCAACAAGTGAAATCTGAGAACCAGTTTGATTTGCTTGTGCTCTTGAAGATGGACGAGATGTGACCATCACCGGATTTAAATAAACTTAAATGTATATGTGTACAGTTACTGTGGTTACAAAAAGTGCTACAATAATGTTTTTGCTCATATTAACTTCTTTCTAAGTTATCTGTAATAAACTCTTCTTTTATTTGTCGCATCGATGCTAGTATCTATTAAAATTGGCTGATCTAGAAATTAGCTGTATTTTAATAGTAATTATTCCAGTAACCTACTCACATTTTGATTTGTAACTCTATTAATTTCTCATTTCGGTACGTATTTGTAGTTTAAACGGATAAATTAAATTAATTCTGTTATGTAGAGATTACTTAGTTAAGTCCCTATTTTTGTCAGATGGCTAGTGGATTAGTTCATTAGCTTCTCAAAGCATTATTTTTTGGCGTTCAAAATTTGTATGCAAAGTCTTATATAGAGAGCATTTTGAATTGAACTGTACCGTGGCATTTAAGTTTAGCCCGTGACTACTCTCTTTACTCTAGCTCTACAACGAACGTGCTCTAGTGTTATTTCTTAGAACTCGCCTACTGTATGACCGTGGAAAACAGACTCACAAATATCAACCTTAACACCTTGAGATAAGGACGCTGAGTTATTAAAATGTAGTGGACACTATTTTTTATTATGTGCACCCGTTTTAATATCACCAAGTGTTGACAAAAATGCAGGTGAAGTAAAACGGATTATCAGATCCGGTTATATCATGCTGAGTCATAAAGGAATTTCTTTTACTTTCTGCGTTTTTTATTTATCATATAATAATTTCTTACCTGTTTGATTGAGTTGTTTGTGAACATCGATAGATCAATAAATAATTGCTTTATTAGAATTTTGAATAAACTTTCATAAATTTGTTTTTGTTAAACCTGTATTCCTTGAAAGAATATGGGATGACTGGCGGCCATTATCAACCGTTATTAGAATATTAATTGTTAAGAACAAGTAAATACGTGTCGTATATTTTAATAATTAATTTATTCATATAAAATAGTAAACATAAAATTTACAAATAACATATTTATATTCTAAATTCATATTAATTATCCGATCGTGTTTACGCTACAAGAGCTGCGCGTGCGGTGCGTGTGATTCACTTTCCATTTCGATGCTTACTTACTCTAGAACTCCCCAATACAATGTTCTACCGCCTTTTTGACATGTTTAGCATTGTTTGATTAACAATATACGTTACGGTAATTAGTTTGAGCAAATTACCGGATATGATTTTTATGTAATCCTCATACTGGGCTATGCGCATTGAAAATTAAACAACTCAGTATATACTAGTAACAACTTACTAAAACTGTGTTGTCTTAGGTCGCTGTACAGTACAAGAGGTCTGCTATGCCGTTTGACCTTTGACCATTTTATTAACTATGTAGTTCATCAGTTTGACCAATGGAGTGTCAGAAAGCAAGCTCCACATAATCGATATAGCAAAGGTTATTTAAAGGTTACTAGAGAAATTTTGTATTCCAGTCTACAACAATTTAAATGTATAATACATGTAAGTGCACTACAAGTTATCGGGAAATTGTCTCAATGACGTCAAACCGACTTCTATCCCCACAGAAGCTTTCAAACGTTTCACCTTGAAACTCATAATTATTCTAGTTATAATTGACCTAGAGACAAACAAAGAGTCAGTGCACTTGAACGTTGCGTTGCGGATCATTGTTCTTCAATTGTTACGTTGTGAAGCTTGAAGCTCTCTGTGAAAGCGAGGTTCTCACACTAAACGATAATACTCAACGTTAAGGTGTACATTTCAAATATGTTCTCATTGTATGGGTAACGCGTGTAATTTTATAAATTAACAGGCTTGTATTATGTGTTGTGAAGTGAAATTTTTATTTATATATCCTGTTCGTTAAAATAATCTTTACACATTAAAAAGAAAAGAATACCATATATTTTGTAAATCGATATCAGGAATAACAATGACTCCACGTATTTTTAAGCCGATTCTTTCCCAGCGCAATCTCTATTATGGATCAATTAAAGTGCCGTCTCTATGGTCAAGAGATTCTGTTTACTTAAATAAAACAAATCTTTGGAAGAGTGAATTAATACGGTTTTGTTGGTCATATAAAATTAGCTGTAATTTTCAAACATAATTCCAGTATAAAACCTAATGTTTATACGATGTTATCAAACAATGTAAACTGTAAAGGAACGCGGCGACTTCCCGTAGTAAACAATTTTACATAATGTAACGTAATATTGTAAACAAAGCACGGAACGACTGTATAATGATCGTAAATGCGACTAACAACCGTCTAATAGACGTTCGTCGTTCGTAATTAACACTGTCACAATATACACTCTAATTTATTGAATACTAGCTGAGCCCGCGACTCTACCTGTTACACAAGACTGGGGATAAATTGCTTAAAAAAAGTTGTCTTTCCTGGAATTTATATTTACACCCTTTATGAACTTTTGAAAATTTTTTTGAATGAAATAATTTCAAACAGACAGAGATTCTTTATTACTGATAAAACTAATTTTAGTATCTATATTTTAATACACTAAACATGTAAACATAATATTGCTCTCATTTTCAAATGTAAACGATGAACTTTATACTTTTACCGTGACTTTCAATGTTTATCTCAAACTGGTGTATCATCATTGATAAAATACTCACATCCTGTATCGTCAAAATGGATTTTAAATTAGAAAACCATTTGTACATTAACCTTGATAGGATATAAATTTTATATTTATTACGTAGAAGATATCAGTTCAGCTAGATTTTTAAATTCGGGGTGGGAAACAATTTATTGTCACTAATAAGCTATTTAAAATGATATTCTGATAAAGGTCCTCAAATAAATACGATACAATTCTGCTTCTTTCTACTGGTTAAGTACCACACCACAGTATTTGTAAGCCATTGAATCCCATACAATAAGCCAAATTTTGGAAGAAATAATTCTAGACACTTCGGGTTAAACAGGATTCTAAATATTATCTTCCTGGCCGATAACTCAACTCTGAATGGATTTATAAGAATAGAGCACTTATAATCAGAACATAGGGTATTCATATGACCTGCATGTTATTTAATTTGTAGCTAAAGACGTTTCCTGAACGTCCACAACTTAATTATTTGTACAGAAAGCATATTAATACGTCATATTCAAAGATGGACTAGTGATCGTATTTCCTTTAATGAATATGTCGAACATTCCTCATTGCAATTCCATTATTTTGATCAATTGAAGCAACGTCCATCAATGTTTACAATGATTAAGTATCTATGTACACGCACCATTGGTCGCTTCCGACTTAACGACTTAGTGTTAGTTACAACGATCACTTGACCATATTTCAAAGTATACCTACACGGAAAAAGTAAACTGTTCATGTAGCGAAACTTTTTAGTAGTATAAGTATTGACTAGTTAGATAGTTGATTCTAAATCTTATTAGAATGAACCGTGGACAATGGACTTGGACATATTAGAAATTTTGTTCATTGTTTCTTGAAGCGGTGATAAAAATCTCAAAATCCAAACGGGTTGGATTATTAAGCGTAAAAAACTAAAATTTTCTACACAAGACTCATTTAAAAAGTGAGACCGAAAGACCTTTCACCTCGAGTGAGGCAATACCAGATATATTCCACGCACGATCCTCTAATGTAACCCATTAATATAACTGTTCTATCATTTGTTAATATTGTCTTCGGTAAATCAAACACATTACAGTAATCGTTAACTACAGTAAGTATTATGATCCTTTGTTCCCACAAGTTACAGATTAAGTTGAAATGAGAAAATAAATGCATCATCAAGTCCGATATGGTACCGGATCGGATGGCACAATCAAATTATATAGCCTAAGGAATTTGTGACCTGTACAATCTCAGGACCACAAAAAATATGATCATCTTCTTCGATTCAAATGTATGATTACATCGACATTCAAGTTTAATCGAGATGCGGGTCAGTTGTATGCATCTGTCAATCATTGTATTGTGCACTGACGTAACACAACGTTCATTTTGATTCATAATCAAGTTCAATGTTAATGTTGATATCGGTTCGTATGAAGAACACCCACGTGCGGCAGGAATCCACTCTCGGTTTCTATACTGTTCAAGCCTGCTGCAATGGCTGTATTATCTATGGGATCGCTTTCAGTAATTGCGGTGTTCGTAATAATAAATTGTGCATCGGTAATATTAATTGGTGGTTATAAAATTATTCAGATAACGTATAGTAGTACATCAAACGGTGATGCAACATTACATTTTGGGTAGGCGTTTTTAGAAATTTATGATCAAGATTTTTACGACGACATATTTGTAGCCGGCTTGTAGATTTCCTTTTATGAGAAGTAGATGTTCTCTCAGAACTCATAATTATAAAGAATAGAAACGAGTTAATTCATGGCAATGGTTCTAAGTTCAACAATGTGACATGTAATCGGCATGACTATATCGCTTGCCGAGTCACGAGCCATGCTTTCTCTGCTAGTTCCCACCCCTTGAACCGAAGACTGAGTATTACTGAGCATAGAACATCCGTCACTTTGTTGTTGACAAAGGACCCGGTATTGTCGTTTAGTCAACAATGTTCTTATAATGGCCCCCTCTTGTTTGAAGTGTTCGTGACCATCGCATGGATTATTTTCGCCTATTAGCTAGACACGAAAGCTCTTGATGTCAAACTCTACAAAACTGGATTGTAACTGAAAAGTTGGATTTTTATTGCATTTATATTCAACATATATTATATATTTTGGTACTTATTGCTCTTATCACTCCGCTCAATCTGTATTTCTTACTGCCTAATCACTGGAAACGTTCTATGCTGCAATACATATTGTGCTTTATAATGCTTTTCAAAGTTGTATAAAACAAGTGTTTACGTAGAGTCTTGGAGAGCAATTTAGTATTCGGCATAATATACAACGAGACACATGTTTAGCCGACACAAACTCATGGTCACAAAGTTTACTCCAATAAAAACTAGATGGCGCTGTGCTAGTGACGTCATCTTTCTGAATGGCGGTGTTAAGATTTTCCGCGACTGAACGACCCGGCGCGAGTGCCGCAGAATTGTTAAGACCTTACTTCATAGGATCATTTCTATAGTAAGCTCTTCTCGAGACATTCACACTACGTGAGTCCTCACCAGTCACGTTGATGAGATGTGGCGCGGTGTCCTGAGCGTGAGGCGGGCGATGGTAGATCTACCATCAGCCCTCGATGATCGTTCGCTCCCCTTCACGGGGGAGAGTGGGGTAAGTACTGTCGCTATCTGAGTGGCTATTTTTAAACCATATTTATAACTATGAATTTCTGCTAATAAACACATCCTTACGATCGGTACATATAAATATGTATCTCACCTCACTTAGGTAAATTAGGCGCGTATACAAAATATTAGATTTACATAATTTAAAGTATGCCACAGCATCTTCAAACATACTTATTTTATATATATATTTATAAACCATATTTATAATAAAAAAAAATATGCCAGGTTAGAACATTCTCAAAATCGTCCACATTCCACACTAGTCCACATATTTTTGGTACCATATTTTAAGGACGGAGGGTTTGTGTCGCAACTGTGAGTTACGAAACAGTAGTAATGGAACGTCGGCGATGGTATGCTTAGCCCTTTGCCCTCGCCATGAATCGCGTTTATCCTACAATCTCTAGCAAGCCACTCACTATCGTAAGCTTTCTTCGGCATTTCAAATGTACTATAAGTACACTTCACTAACAGGCTTCGTATCCTCATTAAGTTCTAATCTTGTTGGTATTCAGATTGCTTCGACCTTTACGTAAGTTTGATTGCTACAAAAACAAATAAGAACACTCCACTCTAATTTTATTTTTGTTTCACTAATGGCTAGAGTTACTGCTATGCCATCCATATGACACGTAAGAAACGACCAAATAACCAAAAACAGACAATACTTTTATTTACTGCCAAATAAAAGGTCACTGGAAAAAATATTCGTTATTATAATAGAAATCGTATATTAACATGTTCTTAATGAGAGTCATATCGCAATCTATGACGTAGCAGGCATTATATTCAAATAAATACTAAACTGTTTGGGCAGGTTTCTTCGTATCAATTGTCAGTGAAACAATGCAGACCACTTTTACTTCCAACCTGACTTGTGTATTAAACATAATATATCGATGCGAGCGCATGTTTGTTGAAGTTTCTTGCTTTATTGATAGTTTCCTTTTTACAGGAGAAAGTCTAACATATCAATAAATTATTGGTATTTACTTTATCATTTTCTATTGACCTCCAAGCTATAACTATTGACATACAGATAGAAAATTCAATTATTGATTTATAGTTAAAAAGTAATATGTATATGTTTTGAAATAATAAGAGAGACCGTAGCGGCCAGTAAATGTTTTGAAGTCAGTTTACAATTACTATTCCCTTATTCCCTTCATAATAGTATAATATACAACAATTTAATGACTATATTCTGTAAATCAAGAACACGAACCCAGCATACTTCGGGCAAGGCTAGTCAAAACATGAAATTGAAAAGATATTTTTAAATCAACAAAATTTACCTATTTTTTTGTTCAACACGAATCTAACTGTAGTTTAAATCAACGATGATGGTGTATTATAAATTGAGACGTATCTCACGATTGGTAACAAAAACCAAGTCACGATCAATCCAGGCGCTTTATTAAGAGCGGTACGTTAACGTTTTCATTACTTTTCATCGAAAGCATTGACGCTTCTGCTCCGTAAATGATTTCTTTGTCGGAATATCAAATAGCGTTGATTAGAATGTTAACTACATGACCAACATAAAATAGATTAGTTATTTGATTTGTTTTTTTTTATAGTGAATTATTTTGCGGATACATGCTTATTAGACTTAGACGTGAAATAAACAGGCGCTTTTTGTAAGTTTTAGAAAATTGTGTATTTAATTTGTAAGCACAAGATGAATATACGGAAAACACATTTAAGATCGGACAAGATTACGAACTGGAAATACAATTTTTTTTTTGTTTCGTGATCTCAAGTACACAATAGCCGCTGTCCATTTTGACGTTATTCTTGTATATTAGTTTCAGATAAATGCGTGCATTGTATAACAACAAACCAGCTGTAAAGTTACATGTTAAATTCCATGTTAATTCTTATGCTAATCTTGATTCACCTAGTTTAGTACATTTTCACTTTCATTTGTTTTGGACTGTGTGAAATAGCATCATCGTTTTATGTCATACGAAGAAAGCATTGTTGCGTTTCGACCATAGAGTAAAAAAAGTAAAAACTGTAGAGTGCGTGTATCGCTAAAGTCTATTGCGCCATGCGTGAGTACATTTTTGTCTGTATGTAGTACATTCGTTTACTGATTTTAGTAGTTTTCTATGCAACGACAATTTTATAAATGATAAAATAGGGATGATTCTGTTATTATTGGGATACTATTTAAGTTTGAGATAGTTTTCTGAAAATGGAGCGCTCTGTTTTGATATTATTTTTACGACAAAACTAGATCACACTAGTGTTCACGGATCATACCCTGATATGCGCACTCTGTGCTTTCTTATCTATCCTCTAAGGTTTTTGACCGTCAATTAAGTAAAAGTTAGCTTACAAGAGCGTGCGAACTGTCAGTTCGGAATTTATTAGTGATGTATGGCCGATAAATGACCTTTACACTCTTTGTTAAAGAATCTTTGAGTTGCCGTAATCTCTTACTAGAACTTTTTGCACGAAATTTCTCTGACGAAACGAAGTAGCAACGTAACGAAGTACACTTGTTAACCGACTTCAAAAAAAAGGAGGTTCTCAGTTTGTTTTATGGAATCAGTTATTCCGGGACATCTCACACACGGTTATCTGATCCCAAGCTAATCAGGTCTTGTGTAATGGTAACCAGACAACTGATAAACATACTTATATATTTCTAAAAACATACATAATATTATAGATAAATTACACCCAGACACAGAAGAAATGATCGAGCTCGTCACACAAAGATTTGTCCTGGGTGGGAATCAAACCCACGACCTCCGGTATAGCAGTCAGAGTCATTAACCACTAGACCAACAGGCCCGTTACTAAATTCACGATCATTATAGATGGCATTTTAGATTAATCTGTGTAAATATTTCTTGTTTCTATGATACGATTTCGCGGTTTTGATAAACAACAAATCAAAACATTCACGTGTATGTCTACAGGTTCGGTTTTTATGAAACTTATTAATCTAGCTAGGTAAATGAATTATAATGCTATAATGAAGTTTAAATCGTGTGAGGCAGGAAATAATACGCTAATTCACGAGTTAATTCTTATTTATATAACGTCTTGTTATGATGATCGAAGCTAATTAAAAATTGTACATTGCACACTGATATGATAACACGATAATAAAGCGAAAGTGTATCTTTGAAACAAAGTTGAGGTAGTTAATCATCGAAAAATAACAACTTTAATGTAGTGTAATAAGGCTGACATTATGTAAAAAAAATATGGGTGAGTGAAGTCGTATGCAAAAGCTATCTTCTTCGAAACTTAAGGACATAACTTTTCTTCACGTATTTATTTAAATTTTATCGAATGTGGGTAGAATACTCTTACATGAAGTTTCGAAAATCGAACGCGATACGAGCTTTGAATGTTAAATTTCTTACTTGGTTACGGATTTGTGCCAAAACATGCGTTTGCGCGTGATCGTACCAAAGACTCGACAGCTGCAACCAAAATAGCGAAAATGAACTTTAACACCATGATATAAGGCGCATTATTGATGTGAGCTTCTGTACATTCGGCTACACACATTTTACTGCAGCTGTAAATATTTTGATCTTACGCAATCGCGACATATCGGCGTAACCAAAGTACTGCAAATTATTCAAGTGACGCAAGTTATTGCAGACGAATGGCCATTTGGTTACTGATGGCCTTATTGAATATATTCCCATAGTACCTAATGTCGTTTGTTGGCAACTTGGTGTATAATATATAAGTAGAACAACAAGTGTCCAATGTACAGAATTTGTAATGAAGTCTGTCAAGTATTTAGGTAATTATTTATTCCAAAATTTCAGTTACATAGTTACTTCTTTAGCAGATTAATTGTTATAGTATTTATTTTCTTAACAGCATAGCGTTAAATAGTAGTTTCGTTATATATTTCAACTGGACCTGGTAGTCAGAAGAAACAAGCAATGAAAAGCTTTAATTGAGGCTAACTACATCGACAAATAAAAGGGATTGCGAGATTATTTTACCAATTTTGAACATTTTGAATAGCAATAAATTTCTAATAAGAAAACATCTAGATCATAATTCAATTCAAAACGTGGTGTCTTCCGATCGCGACCATTGACGGTAGGTATATTATGAGAAAAGAGAAAAGTGCAAAGAATGGCAACTCGTGGGAAGAGTCTACAATGGCCCCGATATGTCATGACGAGTGTTTCACTATATTTTCTAATTGTTTAATTTTAAATAGTACACAGCATCCTTACACCTGAGTAAATTAAGAAAAAAACTAAAAGAGAGATATTTTAGTTATTTGGAATTTTTTATTTTCAGATTTTTCCGGTGTTGATCCTTGCCGTGGTCACAAGATGTAAGGGCGATCACACAAGCGGGTATAGCACGCACAACGGGAACAGCGCATCGCAGTTCGGAGCGCTCCTCAAGCCGCCTCCACCTCCACCGCTCCCACCAATAGTACCCGTGCCATTCCACACGGGCGCAGACAGAAACCAGCGACAGAACTCAGATGTCTCATATCATTACCAGACCCCACCCCCACCACCACCTTCTAGTGAATTTAAATTCCCAGCACCATTCTACAAACAATATAATTTTAACTTTGTCCCACCACCACAACCATTTTCTACTACTCCATCACCATCCTTATTTCAAAAAGTCTCAGGATGGCTTTTTCCATCTCAACAAACTAGTTATTCAGAATCAACCTTATTTAATAACGTAGGTCCAATTAAGAAAGATTGCAATCCTTGCAATTTAGTGCCATGGTTACCAGTAATTAGATACAATTTAGGAGCTCAAAGTACATATCAAAATTCATTGCCAACATATGGACCTCCTAGTCCTACAGCCTATGCAAACTTATTAAAAGTTCATCCACAACCATTTAATTCCCAAAACCAAGAACAGCGCTTGCCCCAACTTTCACCAGGAGCACCACATGCAAACTATGGCCCTCCGAAATTATTTTATAATAGTGGTAATTCTGCAGTTATAAGTTCAACTTATGGCCCTCCTAGTGCCACCCACACCCTAGATGTCATATCGCCAAATCCTCAAAGCTCCACTTATTCTCAACCAAGTTCGTCTTATCAGTCACCAAGCTCTTCTTACCATACAACAAGCTCGGGCTATCTACCACCTGGTTCTTCCTATCATACCCCAAGTACATCTTATCAACCACCAAGTTCAACATACCTTTTACCGAGTACTTCTTTAGAACCTATGAATTTTTATAGTTCACCTAGTTCTACTTACCAACCACCTATTTCTTCATATGGTACCCCATCACCGTCATACGATACCCCTCGTCCAGTGACTACACCCTTTCAACCAGTCACTCCTCAATATGAGCCAGGAACACTTAATAAAGAATTGCCACCACAAAGCGATGTGGAATTATTAGATGACTTCTCACCAAATGCAGAGTTACAATTGCCGAAAGTATCACCTCCGACATCATTTAAAAATTCTTATGGAGAACCAATAACGAATACACATCTGTTTGATATATCATATCCGATATCAGCTACAGCTGCTGAATCATATAAAGTCAAAACAAAAGTTTTACCCAACTATAGTACAAAACCGCCAACGCCTAACACTTCTTTTGCCTTGGCTAATCCAGCACCATTTACTTTGAACAGAGGGAGAAATATTCATACACTACAACCAGTAGCATTACCTAATCTAAGCGTATCACCTTTACCGCCAATTTTCAATGCTAGACCTTTTCGACCTATTCCCCAGCAGTTCTCTCCAAATATTCTTAAAGGAATTAACCAAATGCAACAGTCCAGTAGTAATATAAATGTGGAACAAAGTATACCCATTGCAGAATTTACGCATTCTGTGGACTACCCCGCTACTGTTATTCAATCACCTATCATTGAAATAGATCCTCCGACAATTTCCAATCAGACAAAAGCATTTAGAAATATACCTAACAGCTATGTTGTGGATGAAATTAGAGATATATCCTCTCAAGCCTCAGAAGATCATATTTCAGCAACAAAATCGATACCAGATGCAAGTTTTGAAACTACGGGAGTTGATGTCGGTAATGAGTTATATGATTCTAGAGTCCCTGCCGAATTACAAGGCATTTCTCGGGTGCCATCTAACCACAAACCTAGCTTTGCCGATTTGCGGGGTGTAAATGAGAAAGATGTTGATAAATATAGAACAGAAAGCAATTTGCAAAATATTGACTCGCCGCTTTTGTACCTTAAACCAAGTGCGCCACATAAAAGCCACGGAAACTTTGTGCTAGCAATTTCATCACCGGTACCTGATAATGAATATGAAATGTACGATGATATTCCAACAACAGCGGCACCCGAAACTCATACCCTAACTACCAGTTGGGACGAAAGTAGACACGACTATAACGAAGAACGTTCTCCACCTCCGCAAGAGTACAAACCAAAGATTGTCCAAATTATAGTACCGTATACAACTGGAAAAAAACAGACGGAGACAAACGAGGATTTTGTACAAATGTCTGAAGACTGGCCTTCTACACCAAAAGATGCTATTTATCAAGCTCGAAAAGTTCCATCCAATACAGATGACTCTTATGAAAACCCTGTAACGGAAAATGATAGTACTGCTGGCACTACAACTGAGGAAACTACTGCAACAGAAAATTATGACTCCGATCGAATAAACACAGCCAGTTCTATGAAAGATTTCTACGACGTGAAAGAACCGCCTTTCGATATTATTAAGCTGCAACATACTATCGATGATTGGACAGAACAAGAATATTCGAAGTATAAGACTCCACAAAGAACCAGAAATAGTGAAAAGTATGCTAAACAAATACCTGATGACTTTTTCACCACTACAATACCAACGAATTACGTACCGACGACAAGTAATTACAATTACGATTTCTATGATCACGAAGGATCAAGTAGTGTACAACACACGGTCACAAATGAAAGTAACGATACAAATAGCAAGCCTCGTATAGAATATAATACAATAGAGAGAACAAAAACTAGGCCAAGTAGTGGCAAAAATGAAGAGTCTGATGAAATACAGAAACTTCATATTTACACAGCAGCAAGTTCTTTCCGTACCACAAGTACTTCTACTACCACAACTACAACTCCAGCTCCGTGGGGTAAAATACAAACAGCTATATCACCTCTAACTAAAGAAAAAGTTTACGTAGTTACTTCGAAACCTTGGAGAGATACAAGGAATGCGTCAACCGAATGGTACGAAGTAGAACCTTTCGAATCGAAGAGAACGAGCTCCGACAATGATTTTTCAGCGTCAAGTCATTTTCCCTTTAAGTCTCCAAGGTTTATGAATCGACCGTCATTTGGCTTTTCTTCGGGAGGAAAGATTGAGTCCGATTCATCGTTTGGATTTTCTAAAAGCTGGTATCGCAGCAGTGAGTATCACAATTATAACTTAAAACCACTATATGCAAAGTATTTTTCGCAAACGATCTGTTTGACATGATAACTAATGATAGGATTCGCATTATATTGACGAATTTGAAACTCAACTGCAAGAGAAACTTGCGCAAATAGAAAATTTTCTTATATTCTTAATAAAACCTATTTTTGCTTATTTTTCAGTAAACGAGCTGGAGACACAGGAAGACCACACCAGTACGTCCTTGACCGAAGCTACTCATCAGAAAGTTACCACAAACTCGGACGAGGTTTTAATCTTATTATTTACTAACTTTCAATTTCATTTTAAGAACTTATTGCACGTATCGTGAAAACTACCAGTAATAAAAACTTTTTTTTTCTTTCTACTGATAAGGTGCAATACAGCCTGAAAATCTTTTCGGCGAGCTTTAGGTTTGCAGTAAAAGACCCTTATCTTATGTGTTCCAAATTACAATTAACAACTTAGTCATTGACAATTATTACTTATCGAAATTATTAGCCGGACATTGCGATACCTTATCTCATCAATACTCATTTGATCGTCGTGTCAAAATTGCTTTTTAGGCTTCTGTTACTTGTATGTAAGTATTTGATTATGAGATGAAAATGTTGGACATAGTTAGATGCTAATAATGATGATTGATTGTCGCCTATTCCATTTCAAAGGTAGATGAAACTTCAAAGAGCAAGAAACATATTACCATCTCTCGCATTTCTTGGCTATTACCTATTTACGAACACTTGTAAATAAATGCACAATTATTTACCATTATTATTTACTTAGTTATTTAAACAGGAAACAGAATATTATCTGCACATTGAACATGTGAATTTAGGGGCTAGTTGTTAATCAAGGTGGTAAAGATTCTTATGTCTTTTTCAGGACTCAACGGCAACAACTTCAGACAATCATAACGAATAATCTAAGCAACAAACAGACTTTCTTGAAGCAAATAATTAGTGACAGTGACATTTAAACAATGACTAATCGTGTTAGTGAGTGGAAACGAGCAAATTAAGAAGAATACTGAACAAGTGCGCTTTTTAATTTGATCAAATTTTAATTAATTTTAACGAGTGTTATCAGACGCTATCATATAGATATAAAGTTAACCAAAGTGGGACTTCATTAAGAATTCAATTAAGTATTATTTCATGTATTTTTAGAGTATAATAAATATCTATCCTCTTTAATAATTTAGTAATGTTTCGAGTATTACATGTATTGATATAAAAAATGCTAGTATATTTGTAAATATTGAATTGTAAATAAATGAATGAATTGTGAGTCTGTTTTAAATGAGAACTCCTTTTATAACAATTGGTAATTTTAATTGGCATAACATACTTAGACTAATTTACAGGTTAATGACCTACGTGGTCAGTGGTTGTTCAGGTTTTGATCTGACTTTGATCTTAAAGTATAGGAACTCTGCACTCCAGGCTATGATTGTGATGAGGGTCACGAAGTTCAACACGATGATTGGCATTATGTAGGAACCAGATGACTCTCGGACACGAGCTGAAATTAACAATAGACACGTTTTGGTAGGCCCGTAAATTAGATATAAAAATAAAGTGGTATGGGACTTGTGTTGAAATGTAATGTACTAGTCGATTAATTGTTTGAAGACGTTTATTTATTATGCTCAAAGAAAAAATGATGTCGTAAAAAAAAAGATTTATTTATCTAAACGCATCGTATCGCAAACTTTCATAATGCCCATAGAAATATGGGCATTATGAAAGATTGCGATATAATAGCCAACTAAACTAATTTTTTCAAGTAATATTTTTGGTTAAACTACAAAAAAAAACTTTTTTCCAAGTATAAATACAATAAAAAAATACTCTTTTTAGGCATGCATTGAACGTCTTATCAAGTGGTTATCTTCCCACGCGAGTTTATAATACTTATCTGAGGATAATAGCGAGCTAAGTAATGTTTCATCAAACGAAAGTTGATTACAAAAATTCTGTGATATAAGTAGGTATGAAACGTTTTTAATTGATAATCAATCACTAATTACCGAATCCTGAAACGTCATTCAATTTCAATCGCTGTTTAGTGCGGCATGCAGTCATGCTGTCTCTATCGTTTCGCACTATATCCGATCCGAATCCGATCCGAACCCGTAAAAATATTCAGTATAGAAATCAGATGACGGAGATCGGATCTAGTGCGTAAATGACCATAGAAATCGCTACTACGGACCATATTTTCACGGGTCCAGATCGGATTCGGATCGGACGTAGTGCGAAACCGCTGTAAGGCGAAAGGTAGCGACAAAAGATTTAAGAGCTTCTTAAAAAAATATTTTGGAGGTACTGTATTATTTAGGTATTCAAGCGTTTGATCTATCAGTTTTATGTAATCAATTTAGGCTAAATGTGATACATTTAAAATCGTAGGAAGATTTTGAGTTAAAGGTCACAATAATAGACTGATAAGTAGCAGTTGGTTACTAACCTAATAGGTAAATTATTTTTGGCTAGATTCTCGTTACCAACTGATCGTAGAATAAGTAGGTCACATAGTAAAAAAAAAAACAGAAATTTATTTTATACATTTCAAAAACCTTCAAGACGTCAAAAAGTTACGAAAGTGTTAGTGTCTAGCGAGGACACCTGTCAGCTCTGACTTTGATTCAATAATGGAACCCATAATATCAGTATTTATTCCTGATTTAGGAATAACTTTATTTCATAAGTGAAGGCTATTCAGCACAGGGAATTTGTTTTGTCTTAGTGTCACCGTCTGTCTCATTTCAAGATAAGCGCAAAATATTCTTTCACTAATCTTAATATACATTTCTCGAGTGATTAAAGAAAAAACAAGACAATAACCGATAATACTATCAGTGGACTTTCTAAAGTGTGTCACTCATTGAAATAAACCTACATTTTACGGATTTTGTTGCGAGTTTTTTGAATTTTTAGAACGAGTAACTTTTTGCTTGCCTTGTATCTTTAACTTTCAGAAAGAGATGCCGTGACCACAGTCTCATCCCAACATGTCTCAAGATATCACCCAAGAAGGACATACGAGGAAGGGCCAAGATCCTCAAGCAGGTAAGCAAAATGTTACTCGTTCTAAAAAATTAAGAAACTCGGGAACCTAAATCTAAAATAAACCGCGACAAAATCCGTAAAAAGTAGTTTTATTTCAATGTCTACCATTCGCGTAAACCTAAGAAACCGATATGTGTGTCACTTACTCAATAGGGTTCCAATTGTGAAGATTGTGATGCCGCTGAAGAACATTTGAATCCCGGAAGCGAAAGCCAGTCTGTGTAGAGGCACGTAGTTTGGTATTACGATGTTCACGTACACTGTCCTCATGGCTTTCGTGATGCCCAGCGCCAGTGCAACGAACACCATGCCCATGAATGATGAGGTGAACAGCATCACTGAAAATAAAGGCCATATTAAAATATACCAGCAAGTAATTAAATTTTTTTTTTTCCTTGACTAAATAAAAACCGTGTACCTATATGCCTGATTCGATTTAGGTTTACTAATATTTGTATTTAGAATACCTAGGACAATTTAAAATGTTATGTTAACTTTTTAGTTAAATTAACAAACTTTAATTTGGTTTAGTTGTCAAGACTACAGAAATTATGTACCTAAAAATAGGTGATAACCTAATAGGTAGTTCTAAATCTGCAAGTTGTTTGTTTACTTGGTCTTAATGTCTGGCTGCGATTGTTGAATAGTGATAGCAAAACTTTTAGCAATAAGTTATTTTTGTACACTTGTTAAAATGTTAATGTTAATGCTAAGAAACAGATAAATATATTATCTGTTTCTTAGCATTGGAGCTCTTCCGAGAATAGATATTTAACAGAAAACACTAATTAATTTTCCTTAACCTACATAAACTACCTATTTGCGATTATATTACGAGGCATTGTTCTTTATAGTTTTAAACAATTGATAGCTAGTCAGTATAATAAGACGTGATATCATTTAGTTCACTTAATCCTACAATAAACAATCTCAAGGGTATTTCAGCGTTCCTAGGTAAACCCTCGCTATCGTGTTTTATAAGTCTAGTTTAATACCTAAACGACGCAAATGCTGCTCTTTCTTCATCAATATTTGTCCATTTAAATATATTTACATACAAAGAGTTTAACAACCTATCAATGGCACGTATTGTAATGAAAGAGGCGTCTGTTTGTTATCAATAGCTGAGAACAATGATGCCGACGGTCGTTTACACCACAATTACTAATTTATTCTTAATCACACATAATTATGAACCTTTCTTATCGGATACTTACGACTTCTGGTGAAAATGATCATAAGTAAACTGACCATATACATGAATCGCGGTGATTTGTTGCACCATTCTCCAATAAATGGTGACACAAATCGAAATAGAGTGTCAGAGAAACCTATGACTGACATCAGTTTTGCTATTTCACTTGTTTCAAACTTCATCATGTCCTTCAAGATAATAGGTAGCAATAGAGAGAAGTTTGTTTCCACACAAGCTGCGATTGATAGACCAAATATAATGTTTACGAATATAGGATCCTTTAAAAGTGTCAGATCAAAGAATTGAACAAAATGTTCAAAGTATCCTTTCTTTTTGTTTTCTTCTGCTCTCTCTTTTTCTTGAGTATTTACATTCTTCGCATTATCTGTTTCATTAAATATATTTATAGAGCTGCCAAGATTAATTTCTTGAGACTCCCACCATTTATACTGTGACGCCGTCAAGGGAGCATCAGGCATTTTGTTCCGTATATCGGGGTGGGATATAGCATTTCTTGTTCTTAAGCTAGAGTTGCTTGTAAGAGATCTCATCGACAGACTTTTTGGGAGCAAACCGTTTTCCTCGGATTCATCTAAATGTGGTAGTGACGCTATACCTGAAAATATACATAGTTATAGTTCTTTATGTTCACAAGAAAATATTCTTCACTATCTAGAATAGTTAAGATATCATACCAACATCTTTAGGTAGAGTTACACTACCATTTGCTAGCTCTACTTCAGGCTCCTTATTCATAGGCATCGCTTCCTCCGAAACTTCAGGGTCTTTTAAGTACCACTTGGCAGGCCTAAGCAAACACGCTGCTACAAGTGAATGGAGGCAGATGGCACTTAACGTGAGTACCGCGTACCGCCACCCAAAAGCGTACATTAAGGCACTCATCAGTAAGGGCATGTAAATAGCTCCTAAACCTGTGATGGACATGCCTACGCCGATCGCTCTGCCTCTTTTGACTTTGAAAAAGGAATTAATTGCTAATGTAAACGCTGCCATTATAGCTGCTACTCCCATCGCTGAAAGACAAATGAAACATTCGATTCAGATTAAAAAAGTAAAATATATAGGCTAGTGGTGTGAGTTTCAACTAAATTAATTTTGTTACGCAACGAAAAGTAACGGTATCGGGATTGAAAGATGCCCTTGCCGATGTTATTTATTTGTTAAGGTATTAAAAGGTTTGTATACTCACAACATATAATACTGTAAGATAATATAAAGTGCCAGAAATCGGTCGCAACTGAAGTCAACATGAGACCAGAGGAGATAAAAATGGCGCCAATCACGGCGATCTTCCTGTACCCATAGCGACTTAACATGGGCCCTCCGAAGAATGACAGTAACATACCAATACTATGGTTTAGTACTATGACGAATGTTACTTGTGTTGATGTTAAGTCTGTGTCGTTTAAAACTAGTGCAAAACCAGCTATTAAGGGAAGAACAACCACCTGAAAATAAGAAAAGATCTTTCTGAGGACCATTCTATAAAATTACGTAGTTAGGTACGCCTAGAACAATTTATATGGTGTATTTCATATTATTATACATGTTGTCACAGTGCAAAAGTAACTCAAATACCTAGAGTAGTACATGTACACGAACACGGGTTTATCATTCAGTAAGCTAAATATAACATGCTATTATTTTGACATTGTTTTTATGATCAATTTGTTTAGATACTTCCAGAGAACAGTGCTACATTGGGTAATAAAAATTATAAAGGTAAACAATGACAATAACCTTTTAACATTATAAGTATGTTAGTACACAATGCTTTAGTCAACTCAGCTTATCCGTGTCATCTGCCAACCTAAACATTCTCGTACTTTACTCTCGATTCACCTTCTTTAGGTCGTAGCCCCATTTTAGAACATATTTGGTAATGCGCTCTCTTTTGACTAGTAATGTTGCACCTAGAACTGCATTCATTAACCTAACCATTATGTAAGACACCAACATTGTATAAATACAGTGAGAAGGAATTCATTAGCTAAGTTTTAGCCATGATACTCTAAAATTTGCAAAAGTATCTACGTATTTGCTAGCAACATAATCAGGTTATCAATTGTTATCAATATTATAAAATACATTGTGTATTTTCATAGAAACATTAGCAGGAAACAAAAGAAGTGTCTTGATAGTTCTTACTTTATCTGTATTTTTATCTAAGAATATGCAATCATGAGACAGAAATTAAATATTAATCATAGTACTTGCAATCTGAATACCTGACGTGGTAACTAAGCGATTTACCTCACAAAAATATGTCACGGAGAATTTCGGGAGAGACATATTTTAGGGGAATTGTATTTATGTTGTACTTTTCAGTATAATGTGTACACTTTATGTGTACTATACATATGTGTAATCTAAATGGGTTACGGGGAACTAAGTACGGGATTTGCCGGTACTTAAAAATTGTCGTAGCATTTTGGTGGGCCTGAATGATAGTCCCTAAAAGTTAAAGTTACGTTTACGTTTGGGACACAAAACCTGTTAGTCTTCCTCTGATTTTACAATATACTTGGTAGATACATAGATAATATTGTATTGACCTAGTTTAACTGTGAAGTTTGTTATTATCAAAGTTAGAACTGTCTTACTAACGCCTTATGAGGTATAAAGTAGCGTTCTATTTATGTTGTCAAATTATGTTGTAGAAATACTTACATTATTCAAGGCGTATGC
Organism: Autographa pulchrina; assembly: GCA_905475315.1. Classification (NCBI taxonomy): domain Eukaryota; kingdom Metazoa; phylum Arthropoda; class Insecta; order Lepidoptera; family Noctuidae; genus Autographa; species Autographa pulchrina. The sequence continues at coordinate 9,244,202 of FR997771.1, read as the reverse complement.
TAAGGTCACAACCCATCCGTAGCCCCCGTCGGGGGGCACTTTATTTGTTTCAACATTCATCTTTTATATCCAAAATCACTATTCACATGTCTTGAAACAAAACCAATTTCAAATTAAAATTCTTTTGAAAATAACGTCCAGTCACAAACAATGCACATTTTCAAACACTTGTCCAAACTTTTTTGTTTTAATTTTATTATTTACACCGTGTTTTAATAGCAACAAACTAGATACGTGAATGTTCGTAGCACTGTCCACATGTTGTGTTAGTGACAGACACTGTAGGCACATAGCAAATATTCACATTTGTTATCGGTTCGACGCCAGTAATGTGTCTCGTTATCGTTGAAATTTTATACGTACTAACACACATATATGAACTATCTCAGGCAATTATCAAAATCAATGTGGTAACTCTTAGATTTAACTAATTTTAGTCTATAATATAACGTTACGGAAACTGCCCTGCCGCGATGCGAGTTTGCAATAATTGTGACTCTTAGTTTGGTTGATGTAAACGTTTTGAATTATTCATGTAAAGAAGTTTTTGCATATTCAACAAATTAAATATTTGGAACAAATCTACTCAAACCAGTTATTGAATAACATCTGAGAAGCGTAAAAGCGAATGATTTGAAGAGAATTTTAATTTGATAAAAATAAAGGATTAAGTCGTTGTGTTGTAAAATAAAACCGTTGTCCCCGTTTTAAATTAGACCATTGTTGTATCCAAACACCTATATACATGTGCATTTAAATGTTAGCGGAAAAATTTAGTGTTAACCAAGCCGTCTTACTCTGATAGCGAATTTTAGGTCACATGTCGGTAACACTGTAAAATGCTCAGCAACACCTTATTGCAATTGAAAATTACATCACAACTTCATTGATATCTGTTAATTGAATTAAATCATCGATAAATAAGTCACGCATAGTATTAACAGCGTTATCTTTCATCGCGTGATAAATAAAATGAGAATAAGTATTAAAAACGAATTAGTATTAGCAAAGATAATCGTTTTATTTAATGATATTAAAGTGATATGAGCCCCTTTATTGCAATGACGTGTTTTGTTTCTGCGATAATTTAGCAAATTCCTTGTGATGGTTGCAAATTATAATCGTGCTTTTAGATTTAAGATTATGTAAATTTTAAAATATATATCTTACTGTCGTGATGACAGTTCATTGATTAATCATTAAAATTGCTTCAAAGATGTAAGATGAAGTACGTATTTAAGGCAATAACTTTATTAAAACACTAGCTGACCCACCAGACGTTGTTCTGTCTTAACTATGAATATTGAATTCTGTCAATTCTATGTCAAACGTCATAAGGTTCCATTAACAAAGTTTAGGTTGGATTAGAAATAATTGTATATGGTGTTTCAGTATTCTTATTTTTTCTAATTTTCCTTGCAATTTTACAAACTTTTTCTTTCATAAGAACCTTCTCCTGACAATAACAAACACAACAAAAAAATAATTAGTGAAATCGGTCCAGCCGTTCACGCGTGATGCCGTGACCAAGGGAAATAGGGATTCATCTTAATATATATAAATCTCGTGTCACAATGTTTGTCCTCAATGGACTCCTAAACCACTTAACCGATTATAATAAAATTCGCACACCATGTGCAGTTCGATCCAACTTGAGAGATAGGATAGTTTAAATCTCAAATTATAGTCGCAATTTTAAGAAATTGACGCGGACGAAGTCGCGGGAATCAGCTAGTTTTTATATATAGAGAAGATAACGTTGTACCTGCCTTACAATAAGTTTATTGTTTACTAGCTCTGCCCTCTCAGTAGCCTAGGTCCTTTTTTTGGAATCTAAGCTTATCATTATCAAAATCGGTTTAGCGGTTTAGCAGTGAAAGCGTGACAGACGGATAGAGTTACTTTCGCATTCATAATATTATTTAGGAAGAGATTTACAGATATGTCTTAAAATATGAAATAATTAAGAGATTAGAATGTTCGTCTTAAATAATTTTGTTCCCTATGGTATTGATGATACTATTTAGGCAATTTCAGGGACTAACGGTATATTACAATGACTCTTCCGTTGTGTTTAAACACCTTCACTAATGTGCCATTGTTTTCATGAGCTAACATACGTTGCTATGGAAACATAGTCTACTAGACGTCAACAAGGTGTAGGTAACTGTATGTAGAGTATAGGTAGCGCCTGTTAGGTAGGTAGAGCGGTGTTGTTCCGCTGCTATTTCGTCAGTTAATGTACAAGGCGCTTATGTTTTTACTACCGTGACTGAAAAAAACCCTTAAATAGTAAACTGTACAGTACGCACACTGAAAAATATTCAATTAATCAAAAAGTGAATTTAAAATATTACTTAATTTATAATTTTCAGAATGAGTTACTTTCGATACTGTTCATTGCTATCTAATAAAATGAGGCGCTGTTATATTTTTACTTAACTGAAATAAAGATTAAACCAATACGAGCCAAAACTTTAATGCATCGATAAAGTAACGTTTATCAGTACTTATTTATTTTTTCTTCATTTTATTTCACATTGTTATAGTAACGTAAAATAAAAAAAAAACGATAACGAATGACATTTGCTATGTACCACTAACAGGCGCTGGTAAACACAAAACAAAAAACACGTTTGTACCGTTCCTCTGTATCACTTTATTATTCTATAATTAGATATATTAACACTATCTGTCCCGTCTATTAGATCGTATCACTTATAAACAACTTCAGTCACAACATGTTGATAAACAATGAAAAAGTTTTTATTTAACACTAAACAAAACACTGGCACGACACAAAAAAAAGAAATAAAACAAGTGATAGCGATCTCACTTGATATTCTATTTTTGAATGCGCGATAAAGGGCACGAACGTCGGAATGATGCGCCCGCGCCGTCACGAATTCCGTTTGACCTGTTAACACTGCCATTGCCTCTGACTGTCGAGTTAATCAAAATCCGGCCGCTATTAACCAATAATGCATCATTGGGTAATAGTACGCATACAAAAGTTAGAAGCTTCCTTCTACTATTTATCTAATTAAGATCTATTGAGAAGCAACCCTCAATTTTGACGTAGGTTAATATCGATTTATTTTCATTCTACTTGTTTTATTCCCATTTTTGTCATAATACAGACTTTTACATACATAATACAGAAAATTTGTCGTAGCTCTTCGAAAATAATTTTCCAGAACTACTTTCTTTCGTAACTACATTACCAAACCTAGCGTAACCTAACCTAACTTGGCCGATTCTCTAATTTTTGGTAAATTCTACTTTTTTTCCTTGGCACATACCAAGATGAATTTGCTGTCTATGATTTGGTTGGAATGCCACTATATGAATTTATTTAAAGAATGTAAAGGGTAAATAAAAAACTCAATACACATATCAAATAACTATAATTAAATCATATAAACTAATTAAGCTTTAATAACTTCCTCCTGTTCTGTAGTTTTCTGTCGTCTGGCTGTGATGAATTTCTCAAGTCCCCAAGAAAGGGCAGTCAGCCAAGTAAAGATGTTTAGACAATGCAACGTCACTGCAGTAGATGCGTGGTCTTTTATAAAACCTGGAGAAAATAAAAATATACTATTAATTTCCTTATGATAATGATTTGACAAAGGTAAGGGAGGTATTTGGCAGAACAATATATCTTATAAATTATCCATTTTTAAACTTAATAAAAAAACCTTTATGCTTATTGTAACGCTCATATTTCATGAAATGAAAGTAGTCTGTCAGGTACATATTTAATCAGCCATGCACATAATCTCGTCACACCTACTAAGACAATATTTGTCATCCAAGCAAATATTATTTGTACTATACGATTTATTTGCTATTTTGAAAGATTTAGCAATTGCCTTTATTTATAACGACACACGACAAGACAGGAGATTTATCTTTAAAACGAACTCATTAGCACAATTTATCACTTTACTTATCTACTTACATATTTATTACGTATATAATCATCATCATTAATAAATATTATATTCTCAACATATCCTTACCCACAACAGGTCCTAAAGATAGGTACACTATCCCAGCAGTAATCAGTTGTATTCCCGAAGCACCAGGTAACTTATGTAAAGGTACATGCGTTGGTATTACAAGAGCCATGAATACGGTACGAAGTCCTTTTCCAAAGCCAATCATTACAGCCACCAGGAGCACCACGTAGTATTTCTGACAGTACGCCAAAACTGCGAAAATATTATTGGTATTAAAACTTTTTCAATTAAACCTAAGCTAAACCAGCCCAAGTAATTAGCAAATGCAAATTAACAATAAGAGGTTCTTAAATGCATATATTATATCGCTTCTTTACAACCCGAAAGTGATAAACATCAAAAGTATTAAGGACTACTTAACATTGATTGGCGGTTCAGTAATCAGGTTTGTTCATCAGATTCATATTTACCTACTCGGCCCATAGCCATTGACATCACACCGAAAAGGAAGAAAGAGTTGTTGTCCCATCCAATTTTACCAGCAACGAACGGTGTGCAGAATCTCACACAAATATCAACTCCAGCCAACAGTGACATAAAGAGTGCCACTTCAGATTTGGTTTTACCATAGTCACCTAGTATGAACGGAGTTAAGATGGAAAAGTTAAGTTCATTGAAATTAGCTAGAGTTATACCCAACATAAGGTTAATAAATGTGTAATCTTTTAGTAAATCTAGATCAAAGAATAACGCTACTTTTTGGCAAAACGTTAATTCTAGTTCTTCTTCTTCTTCTTCCTCCACAATCTCTTCTTTCTTTTCATCAAAAACATTATCATTATCATCACTTTCCATCTGCGTCATCAACAATTTCATTTTTTCTGTTTTATCCTCACTTTCTTTTAAATATTGTTCCAGTTTTAGCGATGCCTGTTTTAAAACCTCGCTTTCATAGTTAAAGTTGTTCGATTTCCTCCTGTGTCGTGTTCGAAATGACTGATTGCTGTGATTGTCTTTCAAATATTTCCTTTCCTCATTTTCTTCTTGATTCTTAAGTGACACATTACTGTGGTTATCTTTGGAATACTTTTCGCCGTACTGGCCATCCATTTTGAAGGATTTAATACTTTTGCTTCCAGCAAAATGTTTTTCTGCTCTATCAGCTATTACTTTAGCGTGAGCTGGATCAATTTTTTCTACGACAGCCTTTTCATCTGCCTTCAAATCTTGGGGAGCTTTGAGTGTAGGACAATCTTCGATTTCCGATTCAGGAATCTGCGTGTCTAAGGTTATAGATGTTTTACGTTTTGGTTTGTATGTTTCACGTTCTTTATCTAAAGCACCTAAATTAGCTGATGAGTTTTTCTTAGATTCATTAAGATACAATGTTGATGATTTACGAGATCGATTCTCAGCTAAATTTGTCATAGATGGCTTTTTAGAATTGAGTCGTGAGTTCATTTGTGAGTTTTTGTTAGAGCCCTCTCTTGAAGATACTCGACTCTTTGATATTGATTGCCTTGACTGACTGAAATATCCATCGTTGGCTCGCAGCATCATGGGTATACCAGGATCTGTGATTTCATAACCAGTGTTTATTGGGTCATCCTCATTATAAAGATACTGACTTGAAAATGCACTTAAATTTTTAAATTTGGATACTTGGCTGAAATATCCACTTTCTTGTTTTTTATTCTCAATTGTTTCTTTAGTATCCACTTTAAGTAGTTTCTCTTGGTCTTCGTCCTTAGTGTCTGGACTTTTAGTATGCCATTCTACTGGTTGCAGTAGAAGTGCGCATGCTATTGCATGTAGAGAAATGCCACTTATGATAAGAATAGCCCCTGTTTCGCCGAAGACGGCGAACAGGCCAGTTATGATATGTGGCCACATGATAGGGCCTAGACCTGTTGTGGTCCATGATAACCCAGTGGCTAGTCTTCTTCTGTTCTTCCAATATGTGTTTAAAGCAAGAGCGTTTGCTGAGCTGCTTATACCATAGCCAGCACCTGAAAATATAAGATTATTATTTAGTATAATTGTTTTCTATAAATGAAAAGATTTAAATAAGTTGCAATATGGGTATTTACCGTATAATATTGAAAATGACATAAGATAAGTGGCAAAGTTGTACGAAAACGTAGTTAATAATAATGATATGAAGACAACAATAGCGCCTGCTAAAGACACTTGTCTGTAAGTAAATGTCTTAAATAAAGGTCCATTTGCCAGCCCTGAAACAAAGAAAGGCGATATGTTAGTGTGAAAAAGTAAAAAAAAAAACGAAAACGGTAATTGGGTTAATAAAAATGAATGGAAAATTTTAATCTGATTAGTCCTATACGATTCTAATCAATTGGTATTTAGTTCCACGTTTTCCTCAGTAAAATTTACACACATATCCGATCGAATTAAACATAAATGATCTTCAAGTTTTATAAAATATTACAAATGCAATAGGCAATGTTTAACCGTCAAGTAGAAAATTTATATAAAGTTCAAAAAAATGTATGTTAATAAAGATTTTATTTGCCATTTAGTCCACCCAAAAAAGGAACTGGTTAACTAATTAATGTAATGAGCAATTAAATATTCAATAGATAAATAAATATACTAGTTGTAAAGATATTATGAGGTCAGACATGTGCAGATTAGAATTGCTTTTATATTAGTTTTTTAATAAACGGATACTTAACACTGTCATGTGAGCACTTTATGAACTTTGCTCCAGAGAGACGATTCGTTCACTATCTGTTACATTAGGTATTGTAAATTTGTAAATTGAATTTGATTTCCTCTCATTGCAAGAAACCAAAATGTATGAAACTCTTAAAATTGAAGAATAGTTTTTACCAAATCGATAATAGGTACTTTCTGGTACGCACTACTTGACTTTGTTATTAATGCATCCAATATTTATAAACATTATCTTAAAAACATGTTTAAACGTAAAGAACAACGTGGAATCTTTAAAGGTTAAGACATCATGTAAACGCATTTTAAGATAAAACACGTGATATATTTTATATTATTTGTCAATTATTACAGTGCAACCTCGATAAAATGAATCTGAAGGGAACAAGTAAATATTCGTAATATCAAGGAATTTGTTACACTGATGTTTGTTATATTGAGGTTAGGTTGGGCTAAAGTTCGTTATATAAAGGTAAAAAAAAATTTTTTATTTTTCCCAACATTATTTTTGAGCCATTGCAGTCACATCATCGAGAACGTTATATAAAAGACAAAATTCGTTGATTAGTGGTATTATTTTCTTGATGGTTGAAAATTCGTTAAAGAAAAGAGGCAGCTCGCAAAAAATCTTCGCAATGTAAAGGTAAATTTTACATTAACTAATGGACAATTCAAAGGTATTACGAAAAATATGTTAAATGGAGGAATACGTTATATTGAGGTTGCACTGTATTATTTTCAAAGTGCCAGCTAATTAGGAATGCCGGTATGGTATCAGAGAGTTACCATGCGAGGCGCGTCACGCACCGACGCAAGAGGTCAGAGCAGAGTTCATGTTGATTATAGTGGTCGTCTCCGAACTGCTGATGCCGAGACGAGTGAACTTGTCCCGGAAAAGTAGGCCGAACTGTTGGAGAATTGGGAGCGCTGACAACTGAAATAATAATTAAAATAATTTATTTACACTGTTAGGACATAGAACTGACAGGGCTGGATTGATTTCCTTTTTTTTTTTTTGTTGCAGAGAGTGGCTAGCAAATTGAGGGAGATCTTTGCCCAGCAATGGGAGTCATGGTGCTCCTTAAAGTTTATTAAAAAACCTGAGATTATTCCTCAAATTTCCTGCGGCACAGAAGTTATTCTTTAATACGGGAATTGTTAAAAGTTTTCAATGAAATGAAACTGTATGTAACATTTGAAAAGTACGATAGAGTCGAGATCATAAATTTGCTAAACGAACTAAGAACGTTGCCATTCGGCCCAAGACAAAGGTAAAACGAGCATTAATCACAACGCTTGTTGTCACATGCAAAACGATTAACCCATTGTTATTAAAATACTCATACAAATACAGATAAAGTATTCAAATATCAGCCTCATGACTAACAAAAGATTGCATTTGTTTGGCAAAAAACATGGTAAACATGTTAGCAGTTAATCAAAGACTACATAAAAGGTGTAAACAAATAATAAACACGACAATAAAACTAACGTAAGTTTACTAATTACACTATAGTCTAGTTGATATCCGTTTAATGTAGGTCACTCTGTACAATCGACCATCGATAGCAGTGATAAGAATTTGACTTAAACAGGGCCCTTATTCCAATGCTGTAAGGCTGGTTTTCATAATTCATATTATCCACTGTTAGTACGTACACACGTGTATTGCACAGTTGACGACATACAATGTGTATCTATAGTTCTCTTAACAACAACACAGCCCTATTAAACCCTTAGCAAGGTCTAAAGAGGAAAATTTTAATCTGCTAGCCCTCCCACAGACCTTTTTCGTAGAGCATAGAAATAAATAAATTTTATCAATGGAACAACCAATTATTTTTATTTTTTTTACATTAATATATATATTAGAGTCTATTAACTAAAGAAACATATGTTTTCCTTATTTCTAAGGAACATGTGCGGGAAGCGTGTTAAAGAACATAATTTAGTTTCTAGTTATTTTATACATGTTATTTGTCAATGAATATGAGGTCATATTCGATATTAGACGTTTATACGGCAATATAACAGCGAGGTTTGTTGTACAAAATATTGATAAGTTCCTATTCCTTAAAAGATAACTTTCCGTGAATTAGTACTGAACTACCTATGCTCCTACAAGTTTACTGATTCTATTTACAACTTTAACATTTTCCAATTTTTAGGGTAGATTGTTTAAGGATCGTCCATTAACCGTTTACTTCTGTCAATATTGGTATCTTTAAAACAACCTATCAGCAATTCAGCAGTACATATAAACTGCCTATCTCTTCGAGTGAATTACATATAATTTTCCCTTTGTAAAACACTTCAAGATAATCTCTATTTCTCGATAGAGATTTACGCGATTTACTGACGTTTACATAAGTGGCCATCAGTGATTACAACCTTCAATGCCTGATAACATACTATAGATGGAGGTAATATGGCAGGGAATAACGGGCAATTTTTATACGTGGCTACTGAAATGACAAGCAACAAAATACTCAGCTCTACATTATTTATGAGCATTTTAAAGACGTTATTGATAATAATTAACTGTTTAAAGGGCCAGTATTGATGCTCAGACGTAAAAATAGAGAGTCGCAAAGAAAAGTACTTAGCAGAAGAGGAGTCGAGTCATTATTGAGTCAAAAATTAGTATCATCCGGATAGCATATAATAAACCATTATTATTAAAAGTTGCTCTTTGCAACCTTCCTAAAGACGCTCTACTTAAGTAGAGAAAATTGAAGACCTCACGCCAAATTTTTGACTACGGAACAAGCCAAAAATTTCTGATACATTTATCAGAACAAGGTTTTTTAAAAGTTATATAATAGTAAATAGATTATTCTTATCCTTTAATTCATTTAACACGATTAATTCCTAATATAGAGCAATATAATTTGTATGATAACCAAGTTTCAATGTTTGATAAGTCTTCTGTTTAACGTCTGGGCGTGTTGTAGATTATTGTCTAATCTATAATCATATCAACTCATATAACTCAGTTGTAAGGTAAAATGGAATATATTGGACAGGTAAATGTAGCAATACACAAAAACTACTACTACTGTAAATTCTGGATTTCTGTTGTTCCTCACAAAGGATTTAAACGTTGTTTGTTCTTTTTTATTAAACAGTATAGTCTTTTAAGCAAGGAATAAAATAATCACTGATTATATTTCAAATTTTCTTATTCTTTCTTGGTACAAAAACTTAAAAGAGACCGTGTCATATAATTAACCACTTGCAATAATTAATTGACAAGTACGAATTTATTTATAAAAACTACAAGCCTTTTAACTCTTAGGTTGTAAAAAAATGTCCACACGCAATCCAATATGCAATAAACACATGACCAATGTGTTACGTCTATATTTTGCCAGCCTTGTTCAGTGCATTAGGTATGCTGTATGCCTTCATCGTCTTAATTGAGACTAATTCAGTACTATTTAATACTTCGTTATATAAAAAGGAAAAATACTTACATTTGAAACTCCAGCCGCAAATACAATCATCCACCCCCACCCTCCGTCGGGGGGTATAAATTCGCCATCTTTCTTTAATTTAGTATTAATTTGCTTAGCTTTTGTCATCTTCGTATTATCAATTCTTTTGAAACTCACAACAATCTCCGTTTACGTTACAAACTGAACTGATAACTTTTGTAGCGGTAATCACATTAATATTATTATGATGACAATTAATCAGATGGGTGTCATGCGGTTCCTGGAACAAAGCGACCAGTTTACTATGCAAACTTGGATGAGTAAAGCCATTCAATGATTTGTGTTGTCTATATGTATCATCTGCTAGCCTCTTGTAAATACGCTATGTAAATCTGTGTTAGTAAACTGTATGTACCACATGTGTCATAGTTATCGGAGACAGACACACAACAAAATAATATGCATTTAATCTGAAGCGTTTATAGCGTAAACAAACGATGCTAAATCTTTCACGTGACCACTATAATGAACAGTGTAGACAGAGTAAATGCACTCGCACATTGCATTGATACTGAAAATATTTATGATTAAACATAGCATCATTGAACATTGCAGTCAATAAAATGTTTATCGCCTTATCAAATCCATCGGCAATTGAGCAACGTCTATAAGTTACCTATTATCAGCCTTTGTGAACGTGACGCTTTAAGTAGGTAGCCAATGTAGCCATGTACCTAATACTTACATCAAATTATATTGGGGTCATCAGTCACAATACATAGTTAGTATATAAATATAAACAAAACGCAGATACTGGTGTTTAATAACCACTTTTTGAGATAACTTTTTGTTGGTCAGTGTCATGTGTATGTAATAGGATGTGTAGCGTATTTTTTAATTAGGTACCTAGTTATTAAATCTACATACGCAAATTATATTTTATCGAGAGAAAATATGGTAATTCATGTTTTACTAGCAGTTATATATTTTGTTTTTTGTATTTAGATGGCATGAAGAAATTTGTCCATAACATAATAAGTAAGATGAAATCGTTATTTCTACACATACTCGTACCTACATTTAAAAATGACACAAATTAAGTATTTAATACTACTGGTTTTTAATTATGTTTATTGTATTTTGAATGACCATACCCGTGAAAGCTGCTGTTTAAACTACCTAACAATTACCAGTTTCCTTCAACTTATATCGTGTCTAGATCTTATTTTTGTAAGAGTGAGAAAAAAATACATAACAAAACTATTCTCGTCGGTTCATAACATTCTTAATATATACCTACCTAGTAGGCATACTTCAACTCCATAATATTTCCACAGAGTTTTCCTACGATTATGGTTGATGTCATGCGCGAACTCTTGAATAAGAATTGCATAAAGTCGGTATATAAATGTAAGTACACTAAGTACTTAGCAACAATAGCAACATAATGTCTAGGAGGTAAATGGGTGTAAAATATTATTTTATTGTATGTAAAAAGGCATATGAGTCATAGGCATCCTAAAAAGTTCCATAGAAAATTAAATTATTCGTATTAATCATTCATTATATTTGATGAAAAATAAAGAAAAAAAATACTAATTTTTTCGTCATTTTTTATATTTCTGTAAAATTTATTTGTTTTCTTATTATTTACATATCTTTTATAAATTAATCTTTTATCTTTGCTTACTTACTGAAATAAGGTACATATTCAGATTTCCTAATTAGGGTGCCTAAAATTGGATAGTATACAAAGCTAGTTATAGAAACTCTTAACTCCGCTGCAAATCCCGGTCGTTACCTTTAAGTACCATCTAGATTTAAGACCATAGGAAAATTCCCGTTCTCAATAAACATGAAGTTCCTACCAATTAATCTATTTATAGTTAAGCACCATTAGATATTCGTTTAATTTACTAGCTATAGTACAATAAATTATTTACTATTTAGTTAATCTGTTGATGTGTTAGGTAACTAGACTCACAATTACCTGTTTAAGATTCTTCTAATATACCTAGATAGCCTAAGTAAAAGTAGAAATAACCATTTTCTAAATGAGAAAATTATTTACGTTACATGAAAAACACAGTAAGCAGATAGGTACTAAACTTACCTCTGAACAAATAGACAAATATTTTTCACAAATTACAACTTATCATAAAAATAATCTCTGGTAAAATATAAATTTTATAGCTCACAAGAATTATTATGCGCGTACTTGGTTGTTACACGCTCGACGTGCGTGCTTCCGTAAAATGAAACATAGAATTACGAGGTTTACTTATCTGCCTTCACATGTATTTAAGTACCTAATGAATTTACAGCGCTACACTGATCCCTACTCTAATAAATAGTCATAAATTTATCTATCTATATAAATAAAACAAAGTCGCATTAGTTAACACATTTTACTCAACTCAAGACAGAACTTACCGACTTTCACGATATTTGAATTGTTGTTTGTATTTATCTCAGTCTCGAATAGCGGAAAAACATGAAACATTAAAAAAATCACGGAAAATAAAAACAACAAACTGATGTCTATGTGAGTTCCCATTTGCAGGTGATACCGCGGGGCACAGCTATTGCGTTATTATGTAAACATCTTAAACCTTTTCTGTAAAGAATGGCATATCTCGGCAATCGTCCTATTTAGAATGGTTTATTTTTTTATCAATACGCCTCATTTTTCTTATTTCACACTCGATTTACACACTGATATATTATTAATTATTGATCAAGTCTTAAACCTCTTAGCTAATGGAAGAAGAACATAGTGATTTGTTATTTATTTACGCATAGGTAAATTGAAGCAAGAATGAAATCGCAAAACATAAAAATATGTTCTATATGAATAAAAAATTGATACACATAAAATTACACAAGTACTTACCTCATGTTACAATACATTGTGTTTATTTATTACAATATGTAAAGGGCAAAAATTAAAAGAAAAAGGGCCGTTTCCCACATTTTTGTTTTTTAATTTTGGCGCACTTCTGGTATCTACCATCTTGGTAAGGTTGCCAACCTTTAGGTGGTAGCAAGGTGGTAGTTAAATAAATGTCAAATATATATCACAAAGATAAATAAGGTGTACTATCCAGAAATAAAACCTGAGTAAATGGTTATGGTTATATGTATATGGATAATAACTCTTAAGTTATATTGATTAATGTAATTTAAAAGATCACTTTTGTTCAAAAATCCTAAGTTTTATTACGTTACATTTTAATAAAATTGCTTGTTTTCAGCTTTTTACAAGTTACAACTACAAAACTAGAAAACAAAATATTGTTCAGGTACCAATAAAACAATAGTCAATAAAACGTTCTTTTATAAAATAGTAATAGAAAACATGCTTTTTGTATTTCTTATCTGTACTTTTCTTTATAATCTGTGGATTGGGTATAGCACGGTCACAAACTGTAGAATTGAATTAATTTTGTTTGAAGCTTTTATTAACTTTTAGTTTTAGGTCCTATCCCGTAGACCGGCTTATGCCCGTTATAGAGAGCGTATTAATAGTTTTTATTTATATAAATCTAGCACAATGATAAAGATTAAGTACTTTATTGAAATTTTCGCTAACTGAAACTAAGAATCATAAAACTTTTTCCAAGCTTCGCTCCTGCATTCATTTGACCATTTCGTTGAGTTTTTTTTTAAAGAATAAGACATTTAAATAAATTTCCATAACTAACTTGAATAAGTAGCTACAAAAGCACTTTTGCGATTTTTAAAGTAAATAAACTCATTTACATAATAATATGTCGTGGTGGCCTAGCGGTTCAATGAACTGATTTGTATGCACAAGGTTGCAGGTTCGAACCCAGGCAAGTACCAATGTGGCTTTTTCAAAGTTATATATATCTTTCTTAATTATTCTAAGACACTTCTGACAAACGGTGAAGGAAAACATCGTAAGGATCGCCAATCCGCAGAGAGCAAGCGTGGTGATCAATGCTCGTGCCTTCTCTATGGGAAGAGGCCTGTGCCCAGCAGTGGGAAGTTTATAGGCTGGATTATTTACATATTTACATAATAATATAACGAATGATTACCTATAAACCATGGCATTTTTGTCACTTCCTATATTGGCTAACTGCTTAAATAAATTATATATAGGTAGGTACAAATTGGTTCCACGATTAATGAAGTGAGTTATATCACGATTTTGTTGAATGTACATTCGTATTCGCAATGTAGGGTCGGTTGAGAGCCGATGCTATGACAGAGAGAGATGAAGATAGCATGCGCGCTTACACTAACGTACGATTATTATGAACTTACAATACATACAAGCAAGTGGAGTTCGGCGAGTTCAGCCACCACACGGCACACTGACAGAAAAGTGATGGTAGTTCAGTGGGAAGATAGGCTATTGTTTTGTTTAAGAAAAATTACGTTATCGTTACGTTAGGTTATAAAGTTGTGGTTCCGATTAATGTAACTAAACGCAAATCAATGTTTTATTTACCGCGTGACTCAAATATTTAAAAATATAAAAAATACAATCGATTGTTTTTGTTAAGTATTTTATTCAGTTTAAGTACACACACTAAACAAGTGAAATTCTTTGTTTTACTACATTCAGAGTTGGTATGATACTGCAATAATTTCGAAGAAACTTTATGGGACATATTTTCGGAACGGTAAGTGTCTAAACTTCTTCATAGCTATTAGAAATACTTTTCCCTAGACTTTCATTTAATTAGTGTAGTTACTTGCCCTACTTGTGCCCATTAATAACAGTTGAAGATGAAACCGAAATATTTTTGTACAAATTATATTGTACTTAATTCAAACAAATTGTCTCTAAAGAACTTTTTACTAAAATACCCTTTTTTGGCATATTCTCACTCGGACTAAATAATACGATACAAAAGTTTTAAAAATCTTTGAAGTGTAAGAATATTCCAGCATTTTCTTGAAAGTAACAACTATGTACTTTTCTTGTAACTGTGTAGATTTTATAAAATGGTTATTGTTTTGTTATTTTTTAGGAGGTAGGTAGATGTATCCTTAACAAAAGCTGCCATATTATTTTCTCAATATTGAATTATTTATTATACATGTAATTATCAAATTTAAATCAAGGACCTGTTCTAGAATACCCGTTATAAGTTTTAATTTGAATTATCATTTGTGTGTACTAAAACCTTAAACAACATAAATTACTTACAGATTCCTGTGGTACAGGCATTTTACCAGATAATAATTAATAACATTTTAAATCACATGTGCGACCAAAAAAGGTCATTGCCCTGTAGGAAGATGACTGTAACTCAAGCATTATTTACTAGCTGTTACCTACGGCTTTGCTCTTATGAGTGTTGGTTCATGGCAAAAATTAGCCTATTTTATATTTTAGGATCCAATCTCACTCTATATTAAGTGTCAACAAAATCAGTTCAGCAGTTTAGCCATAAAAGTGTAACAGACAGAGAGAATTATTTTCACAATAAAATTGTAATATTAAAGTTGTCAAAATTTATATTTTGACATTTGTCGTATCATGGTTAAAATATTATATTCTATCATATTATTTAAACACCAAAAAAAATATGTATCTTTTTAATAACACTTTATGTAATTAATTATTATTTTATTGTTTCTTTCAGTTTCGTTCCAAGTTACATTCTAGGGTCTTTCTCAAATGTCAAAACGGACCTTTTATATTTTGACAACTATAGTATAGAAGCATGGATAACAATAACTACATTTATTTTAATTTACAGTTTAATTTTAATTTATATTATTTTGCAGCAGGATATTGCTTTGTATCTAGTTTATAACACAATGCATAAAAACACTTTGTTCTGTGCTCTCTATGTAAGGGATATTTAACTAGATTGTAGAAGTTTCATTTGAGTTCAAGCTATACATTGTTATTTTATAATTTGATTCTATATTGGCAAGCTGGACTAAATACTTTAAACGGTATATTCCACTTTGTTCACCTGAGGGATATCACCTGGGTGAACAAATGCGACTTTTTGGATTATTCAAGTAGAATTATATCACCCACATACAAAATTATATGAAAATGAAAATTTAAGTATTTTACTACATTACGCGTCCTTTACTTAAAATTATTACTGCTTTTTCTTATAGTATGTGTGCCTGATTTACAATAAACTGATTCCTAAAAAAATACTTCAATTTCCATGTTTATATCATTATGTACATGGGTGATATAAATCTACTCGAATAATCCAAAAGGTCGCATTTGTTCACCCAGGTGATATACCTAAGGTGAACAAAGTGGAATATACCCTTTAAACATAATAAAAGTCATTATTACACTTTTATAACCAGGTGTAAAAATTATAATTATGTGAATCTATATATTTTTCTCCATCCATTTAATTGAATATGATCATAGAACATGTATTGTATCTTAGCCTGACAACTTTCTGTTAGGATAGAAAAAAAGTTATTACTATTCATGCTTCTTAACTTTTGATCAATCAATTAATATTGAGTAAAATTAAAGTAAATGTCAATTTATAGCGGTTGGTTAAAACATGTGATAATTTGTTTTAGTGCACACATGTGGGTCATTATCAAAGTTATTTATTCAGTATGTTTCTCAACTCATTAGTGATTAAATATGTTATTAATAAAGTTCTTAATACTATAAATTCAAGAAACAAACATGACAAACTTATTTTTAGTAATATTAAATTAAAACTTTGCAAAGTGATGGTAAAGGATGTCAATTAGTTTGTTACAACATCTCTATAATTTTTTTAAATCTCTATATTATTTTTAACCCTGCCTTTTTTGTTCTGTTAATTCTGCCAGTGTGTATTATAACTTTACCATCATGTGATTGGCAATGTGTCATTATCATCACAAAGACTGATGTGACATTGTTTTTGTTGTAATGCTAATTTAAATCAACAACTACATACATTTATGCCTTATATGCTGTTGTATATCAGATATGGATATCAGAGACTTACACTGATTACAGATTTAATATAGGTATTTATTCAATTATAACAGATAGATTTGGTGTGATTCAATTTATTTTGCAATTGTGTAAAATCACCGAATCAATTAATGCTTGTTCTGTACTTCTGCATTATAGGTTCATTGACCTTCATGTCAAATTTACCTTATGTGTCTATATATTGGTATAATTTATAAACTGATAGAATGCTGCAGTCTGTTCGTAGCATAGTACAAAAGCGATATTTTTTTATTTGGTTCAAAATAAAATCTGCAATAAAGCCTGGTAAATATCCTTGGAAGTAAATGTACAGACTATTTTTACTGTTTTATATTTTTTTTATTACCATGACAATCATAGTAAATCATAGGCTACTATGTTACACTGCTCTTTTGTTCTCAGGTAGATTTAATGTGAAGAGACACTTAAAGTAATGTTTACCCATTACTGCTTGGCTTTGTTTACTTTATGGAACAGAAGTTTGAAGCAAAATTAGACCTTATTTGTCAATTTTCCTAAACGCAAAATATAAAAAAAAGATTCATGAAACGTATCAAAAAAATAACGTAAATACTTACCATTTAAAAAAAAGCATCCTAAAAATAATACAATATCTACCAACTAAGCGAAAATACATTAAATTCTTAGTACCTACCTATGCGTTTATTCCGAAAAAGCTTATTGCGTCTGTTCAAAGAATCAATACCTACCCACGTGCATAAAGGCTCGTACCTAGTGTAAAATAACGGTTCCGAAAGAAATACCCAAGTCAGTCCGTATGCATTGAATCTATCTGTTGATGCGACGTTAAGAGAAAGTCACTAGAAACTGAGTCCTAGATTGACAACCGACACAGTGCTAATGTGTACCTCATCCGTTTGATTTTATATTCATTATAATATATTGTGATCACCGGAAAAATTCCGCAAGTTCGATTATTTATGTAAAGCCAATCAACATATACAATACAATACCCATGTTTTATTTTTAATTCTGTACCTATTCGTTTATCTCTAAATGTCAACTTAGTAACAGTAAATGCAGATTTTGTACGAAGGTAGTGCAAAGCAAATGCAGCGACCTCTTTTTAAAAAGGATTTACTAACTCGCTTAACTTCATTTTCTATGACACATTACTTCTTCAACACTGTGGGTTAAAGTTCGGTTAATAATCCTATTTTTATTTAACAGGGTTCATTCGTAGAAACAGGCCCACACCTGTGTTATATTTCAAGACCTATGTGGAAAGTTAGACAAATTGTTATAAAATTCGGTAGTTAAATTATTACAATTAATTTGCCGTCAATTTCCAACATATTTAAAAGGCTTTCCTTTCGTCCAAGCTTATGTAGGAATCTATAAAAATAGAGATGTCCACCAAATCAAATTCTGGAGGGATTTCAGTAAAACTTTACATGGTTCGTCATCGTGAAACATTTATCGGATTATAGCTGCTCTAGACATTTAATAGTCCGTTTTTGAGCTAAAGGTCATTTAAGCTGAGATCATTTAAAGTCGGCGTATTAATAAACGAGATAGGTAATTAACAACTTATGAATGCGGTCTACGATAGACAACCCGCTTATTAAAAGATCATAACCAATTAATTAAATCTTTCTAGCTATAATTGTTTGTTGTGCTTCTGTTTATTATAGTAATCTTTGTACAAATATAGCGCAAATGAAGAGTTATTTATTTTAGTAGCTATGAACACGTAAAGTAACAAACCTTTTGACATTGTTCAACCATTGACTGTAACTTTAGCCGAAATTTTAATAAACATAATAATAATTTAAAAAAATCTTTTTTTCTGCCGTTTTGTGTGCCCAACTGGATGAAAAAGATATAAGCACGAGGGGTAAAACACTCGTTATTAGTCATTCACTTGTAAACATTTAAAATCTCACTATTCTTCTCTAATATATTGAGAGTCAGAGTGTTTCACTGTATTGAGTTTTACTCAAAATGTTTCACACAAATAGTTGAATTCTTAATTTAAATTAGTAGCCAACGATCTACTCTAAAAATACTTAATTCAAAATAACTAATTTCACATGCTAACAAATGATTGTGGTTGCAGCTGGTGTTGATAGATATTTTGTTTTACTCTGCAAAATACACATTATACAGTGGACATTTTCGTTCTTAAATCAATTAAGTAAGTAAAACTCAAAGGTATCAAACACAAAAAGATCGCACAGTATTCGCAAAAAAATACGGAAATATCAAAACTTTCTCTAGCGTTAAAGTGGCTTTATAAAAACAAGGTTTAATCAGCGCTAATGGCTCTATATCAATATTTTATCAAAAGAGATCCACATGTCAAAATTCTCAAGCACAAAAATTGATTTTGCCATAGCGTCCAAAATATTTAATCTAACTTTGAAGGTTGCGTAAATCAAGATTCAATATGTAGGGCATGTAGAAAATCTTTATCAAGCTAATAAATCAAATGGCAGATAGTTCTAGTTCATTTTACTTTTGCAATAAAATATTTGATTGCGATAAATTAGTTATTGTCTTTTGATATCACGTAAGTAGTCATTGACTAGATTTTCGATACTTAGCGATTAAAACTAGTGTACTTACTATATTCCTGATATTTATGGTTATACGATACATGATTAGATACATTTTATGATGATACTTTTCTTATTGAATTATAAAGGTTCTTATAGATTCCTTTTTCCTATTTCCAATCATATGGGCTCCCGGCTCGGCGTAATGTTTTCTAGGCTTTCTTTCAATTATCCTACTGGTCATAATACTCAGCATTCAGGCCTTTCTCAAATATCTTTACAATGTGGGATTCAATTATTTGTCGGTGTTATTCTGCCTATGGATATAATACATTCGTTGTTTTCATTAGGAACTCTTTGGGATGATTTTCATCTCACCTCGCAATATTAATAATACAAGCTATGTAAAGCACCGCAGTTCAAATAAAATAAATAGACATAGTCTATCTGTAAAATGTAATTAAGAATGATAGCTACCATATAAAGAGTAGCTCAAAAACATTTAGGAAAATTTCGCTATAACAGTTATAAGAGCACGCGATGCTCAGTTTTTTTGGCAATCACTGGGTTATCGTCCTGGCATGAGTGGTGCGGGCAGTTTTTTGCTCCGTTCCAATCGTTACGTAAGCCATGCTAAAATATAATACATACTGAGGTACAAGGTCCAAGATACTCGATCATTATTTGCTCTCTATATATCCTTGGGTGTCGTGTTTACCATTTGATAAGTCTATGGTTTGAGGTAATGTGTCAACTATCGAATATCATAATGTATGCGTCCTTAGCTTCGCGAATAGTTATGGTGTTTAATTTCATGTGATATTGTCCTGAATACCGATGCTATATATAAATCTTTTCATATTCATATTACTTACTACGAGATGACATTGGAATTCTCGAAATGAATAATGTAATTTCTCTGTCCATTATTGTCTGTATTGTAGTATATTGTCAATTGTAATGAAGTCAATACGTGTTAAGTATAAATTTATGCGACATTATATTGTGTAATATTGTTATACACCTATAAACTATCTTAAAAGTACTTGAACAAAAGAAAGTCAATTTAATTACAATCGGTGTTAAGTTAAGCTTTACAGAGGTAAAGCCTGCGTGACTAAACTTCTTTGTTGTCTCAAATCGGAATGATTCAGGTTCGAATTATTTAGTCTTGCTCTCCTAACAGTGAGACTAGTTTCAAATTCAACTTTTATTAAGAATTCAAAAGTAGACCGCAGTAGACGAGACTAGTCATCAGGTGTGTATTTGTAAATAGTTAAATGTTTCATGTTTGTAGAGTACGACGACTTATCTACATCAATACGAGGTCACAGTCGGGTTATACGAAATCGTGAAATCTATTTTAACCGGTCCATGTGTTTTAGAATAAAAAGAATAAGAAAATACGTGGTTTTCCTTTAGGAAATTAAACAATTTTTTATGGAAATCGTAACACCACCATTCATATTTCCTAAGCGTTCTTATATTCTATAGGGTTTTGCGAGATGATTGTTGTGGTAAACAACTGAAAAAGCTAGTAAAAAAAAAATTGTATGCGGCTATTTTAAAATAGGTCAATGATGACCTTATTGGCACAGCCACTAAGTAACCTGGATTTTTGTTGTTAGAATTTCCCGTATGCCCCATATTAGTATGACCTACAGAGTTTCTCTCGACATGTCATTTGGGGTCAATGCTAAATTCTCTTTAATTATCCCTCGATGGTGATCTTATAACTCTTTTTGTTCTTAGACCACTCCATTATTACTATGCTAATGCAACGGTTAATTATTATTTTGGTCACATGGCTTCTATCTATGCTTCTGACATCATAATTATGATAAACATTATTGCCATTACTTTTTTTGCATTTGATCATTGAGTACCCGATGAATTTCAAATATGTAGCTCTATTTTTAGATCAGGTTCATAATTCCTAATTTGCCCTCTAATACAATGAGTTAGTACTATACTTAATGTTTATTTAGTAAATGACAACAAAGAGGACGTTGTGTAATTAAAAACAATGTATCCAATTACAGCATTCAACACTTTGTTTTTACGTTCAAAACTTATCACGCTCATGATGCCAGTGTACATCTATCTAGGCATGTTATTGGTTTACTTTTTCTGATAATATTGGTGTACCTATAACAATAATCAGGAATTGCAATTAATTTCTTGATCACGTATTGTCACTCATGGTCATTTGGCTTTATTCTGAATTTATCTGTATACACTTACGAGGTGAAATTTAAGAATAGGATTTGGTGTAGGTACGTTGAATTTTGTCAAGGTCCGTCACGCCTAACTTCATTAATAATGCACGTAATGTACACAGTAACTTAATTCAATGGAATGGAATGTTTTGCTGGAAACGTTGTTGTTCATCTCGGTATTTCTAGGAAACTTCTCGATCTCCATCGGTTTGTGGAATCGGAAATCCTGACAGTGCACTTTGAACTTAGTAACCACACAAATATGTTCTATAAATATAAATTTGAATAACAGCGATAACTGCCAGACAAACATTATACATGAATTGTTATTAGTATTAATGTGTACTGTGTAGTCGAATGTACATTTTGTCGATGTGGATGTCAATCTCGTAGCATGAAGTCGGCGTGTGGCCATCGAGGGCGTTGCACGAGGTACTCGTGTGGAGTGATCACAGTAGCACGTGCTACTTACGTGGTTCTTTTTCTTATGAAGCCCAACTTATGTTTTATATTTACTGTTTGTTTCGAGTCGCGTCGGCCGGCCGGCAATCAAATCAAAACATATGCTATCGCTTTACTGATAACTCTGCACGATGAGGCTACACATCGATAGTTTGTGATAAAATTATAGTTATTGTATCGAATACAGACTTCTGTACAAGTATACAACACATGAAAGTATTTCGTAACTTATTTACATATCAAAAAGCTGACCATGACGTTGTTTGGGGAGTGATATGAAGATTCGAATGACGTTATTGCGACGCACGCTATTTCGAAAAATATTAAGAGTGGTACGCCAGTTCGAAAACACATTAAGTCGAAATCCGCTATATCGAATGACGTTGTCGCGAACACGCTGATTCGAAAAACTGTTTGAATGGTATGCTAGTACAAAACTCTTGGTATCAAAATCCACTATTGCGAATAGCATATTCCAATCTGAATTTGTCTGGGGTTCTTAGCCTTATATGTATTTGTATTGGGTTTGGGAAACAAGAGCAATGAGAAGTATTATTTTAAGTTAACTTTATAATTTCCAGTAAGTATATTATTATATTCGACTCGATAAGAAGAAGAAGAAGTAAGTATAGTAATCAACAAAGAAGTCACCAAATGCAAATATAGGTGGTGTAGGTACTCATTACCAGTTAATAAATGCAGAACAAATAATGTCCGATAATAAATGCAGTCAGAATAGAATTTCCCGCCACAATCCAGTCCGGTTGCTTATTCCATATGAGGCAAAACATTTGGAGAAAGATACAAGGGAGTGGGCTCAGTGAGGGATATGGCACAGACAGTGAGTTCGCCTTGAAAATGCGATAAATATTTCGAAGAATATTACGTTCTGGGCCGATTAAAATCTCGCATATCATCAAACGCCCATTGACGAACAGAATACAACCACCCACAAAATTAAGAGTATTTTGGCTTATATGATATAATGATATAAGTTATATCCCACAAACGCCAGCAAAAAAAAAAAGAAAATGAAATGACATGCTATCGCAGGGATTTTACAAAAGAAAAATACAATGTGCACTATTGAATTTGTAACAGCTGTAGCTTTCAAAACTAGTCTATATTGAGTTGATTGAATCTTCCATTTTGTCATCAATGTGATAGTATTGTTATTATTAGTAATGAGTACACCACCTTTAATTTTGATTTGTTGACTTCTTTGTTGATTACTATACTTACTGGAAATTATAAAGTTAACTTAAAATAATACTTCTCATTGCTCTTGTTTCCCAAACCCAATACAAATGCATATAAGGCTAAGAACCCCAGACAAATTCAGATTGGAATATGCTGTTCGCAATAGTGGATTTTGATACTAAGACTTTTGTACTAGCATACCATTCAAACAGTTTTTCGAATCAGCGTGTTCGCGACAACGTCATTCGATATAGCGGATTTCGACTTAATGTGTTTTCGAACTGGCGTACCACTCTTATTATTTTTCGAAATAGCGTGCGTCGCAATAACGTCATTCGAATCTTCATATCACTCCCCGTTGTTTGTTAGGTACACTGTTTTATCTAATTTGTAAGAAATAAAAATGTAGGTACAAAGTTATCGAATCGATTACAAAAGGTTTCACGGTGCTTATCATCAATACGGAGTACAATATGATGAATAGGTACCATGACGTAGTTTTCTGTAATGTTAAAGGATATATTGTTCTGTTCTAGGTGAGGTGACAAAGGCTTAAAATGACTGTGGAGAAGAGCAAAGGCCCAGAGCCTACAAAGCCGCCGGCGACGAGGAAGGTGGCTCCCGATGGAGGGTGGGCATGGATGGTCTGCTTGGGAGTCAGTTTAGTTAATGTAAGTCGAAAATTTCTACAGGTACTCCATTTATGTAGGACCAAAAGTTTCTTCTTAGTTTCTTATTTACATCTTATTCTTTAAAAGGAACTACGATTTTCAGAAGGTATATCTGAAAGCTATTGTCGGTTGTAGCTCGTCGTAATGCAGGAGCCGTAGTCTAGGTGGGCCGTTTCGACAAATAATATTTTTCTTTTGTCTGCTGCCTATTAGCATTGTAACTGTTTTGGACCAAATTGAAGCGATCTCATACTTCAAGTTGGACCAAACATCTATAGGACTGTGATAATAATGATATTACAGGAAATTACTATTGTGAATGAATGAAGAAAAATGCTATCCAGAACTCTGTGTCGCATCATCTGCCATGATTTATGTATGTTACGTGCAAAGCTTTTGTTTTATGTTTAGACTAACGTAATAATACGACAAAATCAATTTTATACAGTCAAACCAAAAATAGCGTTTATATTTTGTTCTTAGTTTACGCCAAGGTCTGGTCTAATTTCTTCTTCTACGCCTACTTCTACTTGGAAGAATTTTATTTAGACTCAAGCGAAAATATCCTGCGTTTATTATTCATTGAACGGAGTAGGTACATAATCCACTTTGCATTAAAGATGCACTACTGTCAATTACGCCTCCGCTCTGTCTAGTGAAGTAGCATGTTATATTTGCTACCTATAAAGATAAAGATAAAGATAAAGATCATTTTATTTGTTATAACATGAGTGTACATACACATAAGCATGCAAGATGTTAAAGTAATTATAATAAGAACAGTCATGTTTTGCCTCTACGGCGTACAAATATGTTTAAAACAAAACAATTAAATAATATAACAATATACAACAGCTCCCACATCTCTTTTAAATAGTAAAATAATAAGTAGGACTTCCACATCAATACTTAAAACAATCTAAAATAACATAATTCCATTTCTATTAAAGTTTAACAATTTTTTTAAATGTAGTAATTAAGTGGTATAGAAGTTAGTGGTCAATGTTCTCAAGCAGAAAATCCTTAACATTATAATAGGCTTTAATTGCAAGGAAATCATTTAGTTTTTTCTTGAATATATTACTATTCTGTTCTCTCCAGAGTTTGGGTATTTTATTGTATATTTTTTTATTAACCTACTAAATACCTGATGAAACGTGATTTAAGAAAAAGGTATTCTCTACGTAGGTACCTACTTGGAAAACTGCTCTTGCCAAATTGTTGCCTTAATTTAAAGTGTAGCGCACTATACATATGAATAACTAGTTATTCTACTTACCAATTAATGCGTTTTTAATAATAGTTGTTCTGAATTGATCTGATTCTAGTTTAAATAGATTTAAAGCAGATCTTTATAACTAAAATTGGAACTGTGTGGGTGCAAGCTTTATTTGCACTGAACGAAAATGTACCTTTACCGAAGCTTCTCTTGTTCAATGAATAAGCAACAATTACGCACATATCTCATAATTGACATAGTATACACACGTCTCAAAAATTACCTTCATCATTATTCATGTTTATCATAAGACATATTAAAAAAATAGGATAATCGATAGTTTCTTATAGAAGCCAGTATTGGCAGTATTGTTTATCTGTGTGTATTCAAATATCTAAAACTTATTTGAAATGTAAATGGGTTGACGTTTCTCTAAACAAACGTTCAACGCATTGGCTAATGTTTCTTTTTATTGTTGGTCTTTTATGTGAGTGTAACTGTAGAAATATATTACCAACGATTTTAAAGTAAAATAATTCATATCTGGCAATAAATCGAATGATTGTTAGGTTTGTTGAGAGGACGTCTTATTTATGTCTAAATGAGACAGTTTGAGTAGTTTAATATTTTAAATAAAATATGTTTTTTTTTTGTGATAGTTTGCCACTAAAAAAATAGACAAAGGCGTGAAATAATTTTATAATCAGGCATTATATATGCGTTAAATATAAGCAATTAATAAAGTCCACAGTCCAGTCCTTTTACTTGACCGTTTTAGCGTCGTCCGGGAACTGGTACAGAGGTTTTTCTTATCACAACAGAA
Source organism: Autographa pulchrina (assembly GCA_905475315.1). Lineage (NCBI taxonomy): Eukaryota > Metazoa > Arthropoda > Insecta > Lepidoptera > Noctuidae > Autographa > Autographa pulchrina. The sequence goes on along the minus strand of FR997771.1, from coordinate 9,218,035 downwards.
AATAAACTTTATGCTGAAGATTATAAAGTGGAAAATAGTATTGATAAGAACTGATTGTAGTCTAGAACACGTGCTCGCAGCTGTTTGCGCTGACCATTAGTTCCAATCCCCGGATACTAAATACTATAGATATGGTAAATGAATAGGACAGTATAATATTATTGTCAACACTGAGTATATTTTGTGGTTTCTTATTTATTTAAATGTAGGATATTTGTTTTTACTTATTAGATATGCTTCTAAAGCTTAATGCATTAATGTTGGTGTATGCAACGAGTGATGTCAAGACCAAATAATGGATAGATTTTAAAGTTTTTGTACAATTATAATTAAAATCAGGCGATAGAGTACTTATCTACTTCGTTAAAATAATAATAATAATAATATTCCGGGACAACTCACACACGGTTATCTGATCCCAAGCTAAGCAGAGCTTGTGTTATGGTAACCAGACAACTGATAAACATACTTATATATTTCTAAATACATACATATTATAGATAAATTACACCCAGACAACCAGAACAAATGATCGTGCTCATCACACAAACATTTGTCCTGGGTGGGAATCGAACCCACGACCTCCGGTATAGCAGTCAGGGTCACTAACCACTAGACCAACAGGCTCGTCATACAAAATATATTAACTTTAGTGTAAAACTACTTAGGTATGTTAATAAAAAAACTTATGTAAAGGAATAATACATTTGTAATTTGTTCAGTTTTTATATCCGATCAAACGAAATACCAATCGTGCGTAAAGGTTAACTTGCATATAAGTTTGATTTATTTCTTTGAATATCACCCAAATATATCCAATATTGCGATAAGAATTGAAGGGCACTGCAATGCGTACGTGACGAGATCTCGAATCGACAACTCGACACAATAATTACGATTGCTTAACTACAGTAGTCACATGCTCCTACATGACACAATTACTCTTTAAACTGGACTATGGAATATAGTTGGACTATGAAAGGAGACTGTATACACTATTTATTTTCTCTTATTCAACTAGCCTTTAAATATTCATTCCCAATTGAATCGTTGGATATCTTTAGTCATTTATTGGCAGTACTGGTGTGAACGTGAACCACTTATGTGTTATGGCTATGCGGTTGGCCTTTTATGACTTTTTTTATTACATCATTGATATTACATTTCTTTACGTTCTTGCCGTGGTCACAAGACGCGGTGTCGCTACTTACTATAGTTTTTGAGTTGAGTTACGCAATGTTTCAGTAAAAACACTATTTTTATTAAAACTCGAAAATGTGTAGACACTGTTTTTTAAGTATAATATTTCAGGCAAATAACCCCATAAAATCTTTTTAATCTGTAATTCTGTTCTTATATTCTGTTTTCTTACAACTAAGATTTCCCTGTTTAAAACTCAAGTTGCGCTGAATGAGCTCTATCAATTTTATTAACCTTCTTTTTATGTATTAATTAATATTTATTAAATGCCCAGATGAATTAATGTAGGATTCTGGAAGATACCAACGTCAGACATCTCATCTAACCAGGGTGCGTCAGACGCTTGAACAAACACCGTCTACGTCATAGCATTTGATATGGAAGCGTTTACCTTTACCGTTTACCAGACTTAAGTGTGAATTGTAGAAACCACGGTTTACTCTTGATTTAGCGGAGATCTTATTTGGACGTAAATTTCCCGAAAACGTGACAAACAGGAATTTTGTGACAGTTTTTTACATGTGGTTAAAAATGATGTCACACGCACGGTACACCGTTATTTCTTAGCGCAAAACATTTTCTAGACATCTACAATATAAAGATACAATTAGCAGAGTGTTAGCAGCGTTAGCAGGGTAATAAATAAAGTGTTAATAACCAAAAAGAAGCTAACACCTTCTTGTACATAATTGGCCTTATTTGTAAAATATTTTTAACAAATTTCCCTGATGCTCATAATAAATGATACCTACATGACTAAGATCTGACATGAGAGATGACTTTCCTATTTTCCGGACTGTTTACCCGCTTCCGAGCAAATTACATAACCCTCACAAGTCACAAGGCTAATGTATTATGATATAAACGGGTTTCTATCTTCATAATCTAGTCGACCTTGAACTTAAATATTTTTACATAATCGAAATAGATCTCTCGTATTTACGCGAATGTTGAATTTAAATGGATCTTTAATGATAATAATAACGATATACGTTAAACTAACACGTGGAGACTTATTACTTCTTTGCTAAAGGAGTACAAGCAGTAACATTAAAAATAGGTAACGATCAAATCGAGGTTATATCATGACAACATTTTATTTCACTGTTAGGTTAGTTAATACTCTCGCAGAACAACTAAGAAAGTGTTACCGTTGTGGCAAACATTATCAAATTTTAAGAAATCCGTTCCTATTTTAAAACGTGTTCCCCGGGGTGCAAGACCTTCAGTTGCTTCCTATCTTGCAAAATGTGTTCGTCTTGCATCTCGCGAAAACACTTTAAGTGCCTGGGAACAATTACTCACCTTCCCTTACAAAATTTTACACGTACAAAAAAATTTGGCTTGTAAGAAATCTCTTACCGCTCAAATTAAAGATAATTGTAGCTATTCAAATCCGATTTTCCAGTCAAAATTCACATCACAAAAGCATCACGTACCGGGTGATGTTTCTCGGGTCGTTCAGACCAAACTAAGTGAAGGTGATATTCGGGGAGCTGCCAAAATATTGTTTAGCAACGACGAGGTTGCACCATGCTCTCCAGAAACCCTCTCCGCGCTGGAGAGCAAACACCCTGTGCCTGGAGATAACCTTTCCTTTCCTGACCCACCAGACCCAAATTTACACTCCTTTCAAATTTCAGTAAAACAGTTGGTCGAAGCCATAGGTTCTTTCCGGAGCGGCTCCGCTGGCGGTCTGGATGGCCTGACTCCCCAGCACCTAAAGGACCTCACAGGCCCCACTGCCGGTGAAGCTGGTGAGTCGCTTCTGAGGGAGCTTACGGCTTTGACCAATTTAATGCTCGCAGGTGGGGTCCATGAGGGGATCATTGACACCCTTTATGGAGCCAACCTGTGTGCCCTTAGCAAAAAAGATGGTGGTATTCGCCCCATTGCTGTTGGCACCACCTACAGACGTACGGCAGCCAAAATTTGTTGTAAGTTGTACAGCAACGTTTTGTCTGATAAATTCCAGCCCCTTCAGTTAGGCTTTGGCTCAAAAGGGGGCTGTGAAGCTGCCGTACACGCACTGTCCACATATTTGGCCCACAGGAAAAGTGAGGTTATTCTAAAAGTTGACATAAGAAATGCGTTCAACTCAGTGAACAGAGACACCTTGTTGGCAGAAGTCAAAAGTGAAACCCCCAAAATTTACAGTTTCCTTTGGCAATGCTACCGAAACCCTTCAAAATTAGTCTATAAAGACAATGTTTTAAATTCGGCTGTAGGTTGCCAACAAGGAGATCCTCTCGGGCCGGTCATATTCAGTTTAGCCATCCATCCCATTATTAAGGAATTGAAATCAAAATTTAATATTTGGTATCTGGATGACGGAACTCTAGGAGGCGATGTCAACACTGTAGCAGATGATTATATATCCCTTAAAACAAATTTACAAAAAATTGGTCTTGATTTAAACACAAGTAAGTGTGAAATATATATTCCAGATACACATTTAGATAAAAAATTAGCTTTACAAAAAATCCAAACAATAGCCCCTGAAATTAACATAGTCAATAACTCCTCTCTTCGCCTTCTAGGGTCCCCAATTTTAGAAGAATCATATGAAAATTTTATAGATGATAAAATTGAAAATTTTCAATCAATTTCGAACAGACTTTTCAAAATCTCTTTACATTCTGCTATTACTTTAATTCGTTTTTGTTGTTTTGGTCCAAAATTTACATATTTTCTTCGTTCTTCACGATTGTGGAAACATTTGCCGCTTTTGGAAAAAGTCGATAAAATTATTCGGTCCACGTTAACGTCCATTTTTAACGTAACGTTGGATGACCGAGCTTGGACCCAAGCCACGCTGCCGATCCGATTTGGTGGGCTTGGTGTACGTAAAGTTTCCAGTCTAGGCTTACCAGCATTTTTGTCTTCGGTCCACAGCACTGAAAAATTAACCAGGCAAATCTTAGGGTCTTCTCTGGTTGATTTTCAGATTCTGTGCATGACTGAGGCAGTAAATAGTTGGGAATTGTCCTGCCCGGGCACAGATCTACCCGAGCAACGTTCTTCTCAGAGGCAGTGGGACGAGCCGCTTTGCAGTTTGATACGGAAAGAATTAATTAATACGTCAATCAACACTGCAGAGCGCGCGCGTCTCCTGGCTGTGGGAGAATGGGAATCGGGCCTCTGGTTACAGGCACTTCCGTCAACCACTCTTGGTACGATTTTGGATGACAATACTTTCCGGCTCGCCATCAGTTTACGTTTAGGTATACCTTGTGTCGCATGTCATCGGTGTCAATGCGGTGAAACAGTCGATTGCCTCGGTCACCATGGCTTGTCCTGCAGCAGGAGCGCAGGACGTATATCCCGTCACGCAAATATTAATGACATTATCCGTCGTGCTCTTGTCATTGCCGGTGTACCAGCTGTTTTGGAACCCAATGGTTTGGTGCGCAGCGATGGTAAGAGACCTGACGGTATGTCATTGTTGCCTTGGAAATTGGGTCGGCCTTTGGTGTGGGACGCAACGTGCGTCGACACCCTTGCGCCATCCCACGTTCTAAGTTCGGCGGCCTCTCCTGGCGCTGCTGCTGGAGCAGCGGAGACCCTTAAACGGCGAAAGTATAATAACCTAATGGGTAATTATATTTTCGAGCCGTTTGGGGTTGAAACGCTCGGGTCATGGGGTCCGAGTGCACGAAATCTTTTTAAAGAACTGTCAAAACGTTTGGTAGACTCTACTCGTGATCAGAGAGCTGGTTTGTTCTGTTACGAGGTGGGTCTGAACAGGCTTTTTTAAAAAAAATAACTTTTAATAGAACTAGAAAGTACTTTATTTAATAAAAGGTTTATAAAGAAAGCCTATGTCCGCGACGACGTTCAATACCACACTGACAATAATCATTTCTAAGTTACTGCAATATGAGTCAACGGTAAAACGTGGGAAACACGTTTTGCAGCGTCAGCTATTTATTATTATATTCTTATTAATGTTATTTAATATATAACAGCCCCCCGGATAAAATGGAGCATCTAGGAGGAAAAGATGCGAAATTGACATAAAAATTTACGAGATGATTTGAACGTCGTCTCAGACTTACAAACAATAGTAATTATATCGCTTGCACATGTTTGAAAAGAGTGAGATACTTATTTATTCATACATATATAATCCTAACACAATTTAATTACCTCAAGCAAACATTAGTTACATTATCAATAATTAAAAGAGAGACTAAGAGCATTAAGTTAGATTCTAATTCATCTTAGATACTAGAAGGTTACGCTTAATTGGCGTTGGCCTTGACATTGACGTGTAAGTCTCGTCGGCCACGCTGTTTTCATTCAAGACAGATAATTCAACAGTAGGTTGACGAGTTTCAGTAACTCTCTTAGTATTACATTGGTTAAATATCTGTATGCAATAATGATCTTTCGATTTTGGGCAAAAATATCTTCTGATCCTATAAAGTAAATATACAAAGAATACAATGAAAAGTACATAGGAAAAAGACATATAATGAATGCCATATTTTTTAAAATGATTAGGACTTTCAAGGCTATCTAAGTCCCTTTCGAATGAATCTAAATGTAAACTAGCTTGTAATAGAGAATCCAGATTATTTGCATCGTTTAATTTTAAATAAGGCAATCTGGTGAGTGTTTTGTTGACTCTACTTTTATCACAACAATCATCGTCTACAAGATTAAAGTTAGAAGCAATCTGTGAACTTACATTGAGAACAGCGTTTGACTGTGGCACGAATTGTAGAGTTTTATAGAAGGCTTTACAGGTTTTGGGTATAGACAGTATGCCCGTGCCGAACAAAGTTTCATCGAAATTATTTCCATCATTCTCACAGGAAATATGACACTTGCCTGGCTCAGACAGAACGAAAATCCAATTATTATTATTTATTTTATGAAATACTTGTACTGAGCCTTTTAGTAGCTTAATTTCACAAGAACTAGGTAACTTATTTACTACTTCTGTAATTAGGATAGTCTCACAAATTGGGTTAATGACACTTGAAAAAACACTTTCTAACTCACACACATGGAATTTATCCGGAATCACTTTGCACTGATTTACACTACGCAACAATGAATAGAACATATGATCGATTGTTATTGCTAGGTAAGGATGAGCGGGAGCGATAAGTGCAAACGTATCAGGTTGCGATACGTCATAAGGGACAGGCATTGGAATCACGCGGTACAGGGTATATGTTTGCGGAAGGACGAGCGGGATTTTAATGATGATAATTATTTTGTTATTATGAAAATAAGAAATGATTTTAGGAATATCGATTAGTTCATGAACGTTTTGTAACGACAGGGATACCGGGAGATCGTAATGCCTTGGCATATTATTCCTATTTTGTTCAAGTTCGTTATATAGTTGATGTGGACTAAGTATAGTCGGATGCAATACATTCATCTTACTGAATAAAATTGCATTATTGATGTCTTCTATATCAAACGATAATGAAATAATGATGCTTTCAAGGGCACTTAGTAATGAATTAATGTTTGACTTGATTTCTAACTTATCGTTGGAGTTGGAAATAAGTTGAAGTCCTCTATCGATGACCTCGAGATTTTTATTAAAACGTTTCTCATTTTCGTTTAATTTAGAGATAGAATTATTGAACGTAGTAATAGTCGACTTAATGATATGGATATTATCTCTCATTAAATGGGCTAATTGTTTTTCATCTGTTTGTACTTGGTCTATCGCGTCAGAAAATCTAAGCGCGTCCTCTGAATCCAGGGTGCCGAAAAAAGTTTTTAATAAAGATCCGCCAGCGTCTATGAGGCCGCGTTTGTATCTTTTATTACTATTAACTAAGTACGAGACAGAGGAATACTTTTTAACGTTATTATCGTGTTGATTTTGTAATGCTGATAATGCATTTAAACAGTCCTGTTGGATTTTGGAAGAACTATAGTCTTTGCAATAAGTATTGACTCTAGAAAATAGCGATTCTACAATAGTAAAGTGAGAATGTATTTTACTAATATCTAGATAAGTTATGACGTTCCAGTTATCGTTGGTGAATTTTAGATTATTAACTTTATCGAAATATAGGCCTGGACTCGTAGTTATGGGCGTAACAATCTGATGACACGAAGTTGATGAACCAAAGTGCCTGTAAAGATAAGATCAAGTTATAGCATCATCTGACGCCAGCTTTATTTCGTCATAATGATGACGTACGTGTCTGCGATTTATTAATAAGGTGACGGTGTGATTACCGTTTATTTTGACTATTTTAAAAGGGCCTTTCCATACAGGGGATAAGGCTTTGTTTTGCTTGTGGTGACACTTGAGATAGACTGAGTCACCAACGTTATACGTAACAGGCTTAGCATGAGAATCATAAAGGCGTTTAGACCTTTCTTTAGATGATTGAATATTTTGTAGTGCTTTTTGCCTACTATAATATAATCTATGATTTAGTAATCTGACGTAATCCGTGTAAGTATTATTCTCTAAAGTATCTACAGATTTAGGAATATGTGGCTTAAAGCCGAATAGTAATTCGAATGGTGAATAATTGGTAGTCGAGTGAACATTTGAATTATAAGAAAACATAGCTGTATTTAGATATAAGTCCCAAGTATGGGCATTTTCGTTCACAAATGGTCTTAAATATTCTTTAAGGGTGGCATGACTCCTCTCTAGAGCGCCACAAGTTTGAGGGTGATAAGGCGAGGCTAAAATGTGTTTTATTCCGAATAGTTTTGTAAGTTGTTTAATGACCTCGGAAGTAAAATTAGTGCCTTGGTCAGTGATGATCATCTTAGGAATTCCGAGATGAGATATAAAGTGAACTAATTTCTTAGCGGTTTCATCCGCTGAGCAGGTTAACAAGGGATAGGCCTGTGAATATTTTGTAAGATCATCCTGAATGGTAAGAATAAATTTGTATTTAAATTCGTAGGTCTCTGGAAGAGGACCGACAAGGTCAAGGAATATCTTTTCGAGCGGTTTTGTTGCGGTGGAAGTAATAATCATAGGCGCACGATGAATTTGACGTAGGGGTTTATTAATCTGGCAGGACTTGCAGTTTTTGATGTAATCTTCGATGTCCTGCCGCATATTTTTCCACCAGTACATGGATTTTATCCTTTCGAACATACGTGATACGCCAGGATGACCAGCCGTCGGTAGATCGTGATTGTCACGAAGTATCTTTTTGACTTCCTCAGGTGTCGGAAATAGAATAGAGTTTCTATAGATATTTACTTTAATGCCAGTATCATGGAATACGTAGCCTATAATATTGTAGATTTTTGTATAAGAGACTTTGGTGAATGGGTCGGAGAAGTCTGAAATCGCAACTTCCTTCTCCTCCAAATACCAATATTTAACCATATCTCTATATTCGACTAATAGTTTAAAAATATCCTTATAGGACATTTCATCGTAGTGATGAACGCGCACGAATAAATGGGTAAACAAATGCTTATCGTTAGAAGTGCTGTATAAGGTGTAGAGTTCACGTTCAATGTCACGAACGCTAGGTTGACTTGTAGATAAGTCTATAATGTCTTTGCAATAGGGGACAGAATCATCTAAATCGATTGAGGTAGGATATGCAATTAACTTGCACTTTGCCTTCAACAATGATTCGTTATATTCCTGAATGGTAGTATCAAAACCAAAGTTAGGCTGTTTAGATTGTTTTAAATATTTTTCATAAGTATCCGACGAGCAAGGCGAAGGATTTTCGAATAGTGAGTTTGGAGAACTGGAATCTGGAGGATTCGGAATATTTGAGTTCGGTGACTCATCCTCGATAGCGCATACCGGGCGATTTAAATTGTTATCAGGATCTTGCAATGGGAAACGCGACAGAGCGTCTGCGTTGCAATTTAATTTGCCTTGTTTATGAACTATTTCGTAGTTATATTCTTCTAATTTTAGGCGCCAACGTATTAATCTAGAACCAGGGTCTTTGACGTTGAATAGCCAAACTAAGGGCTTGTGATCAGTGACGATTTTGAACCTATAGCCGAACAAATAGGGACGAAACGTTTTAACACCGAAAAGGATGGCTAAGAGCTCCTTCTCGGTTGTTGAGTAGTTGCCCTCAGCTTTGTTTAATGTTCGCGATGCGTATGCGATAGGCTTATCCTTGCCTATTTCGCCTTGAGATAGTATAGCGCCTACGGCGTAGTTAGAAGCATCGGTAGTCAGCAGAAACGGCTGGGAAAAATCTGGATATTGTAATAGAGGCGCCGTTGTCAATTTATGTTTTAGTATATTAAAAGCGTTAACTTGCTCTGTTGACCATATAAAAGAAACATCCTTTTTTAAAAGGGAAGTTAAGGGTTTAGTAATCTTGGAAAAGTTTTCAATAAATCGCCTATAATAGCCGACTAGGCCTAAGAAAGATTTTATATCTCTCGGGTTTCTAGGAGTCGGAAATTGAGTGACGGCCTTGATTTTATCTGGATTGGGACAAACACCTTTATCGGTAATTATATGACCTAAATAGGCTACTTCGCGTCGTAAGAACTCGCATTTTGCGGGCTGTAATTTGAGATTGTATTCACGAAATCTATCGAAGATTAGTTTGAGCTTATCGATATGGGATTGGAGATTTTGGCTGTAGATGATGCAATCATCTAAATAGATATAACAGTGAAGGCCTTGAAGGCCAGAAAGCACAGTATTCATGAGTTTTTGGAACGTAGCCGGGGCATTTTTTAATCCAAAGGGCATTCTTGTGAATTCATAATGCCCAGATATTTCGTTACCTACAACGGTGAAGCCGGTTTTAGATGCGTCCTTGGGATTTAATTTTATTTGATGAAAGCCGCTTACGAGGTCTAAAGTGCTAAAATATTTTGAGTGGCCCAGCTGGTCCAGGATATCTGTGATCAAAGGTATAGGATAAACTTCAGTGACTGTCACGTCATTTAGTTTCCTATAGTCAATGACTAACCTCCATTTCTGTTTACCCGTAGAGTCTACCTTTTTGGGCACTACCCAAATTGGGGCGCTCCAAGGCGACTTGGAAGGACGAATTATATTTTGGTCTAGCATATTCTTAATTTGGGATTCAACTTCACCTTTGTGGCACTCGGGAAAACGATAAGATTTCACATGAATCGGAGCAGCGTTACCGGTGTTTATCGAATGCTCAATAGCATTGGTATGCGTCAAAGGCTCGCCCTCGAGGTAGAAAATATCGGTATAATCTGAACAACACTCTAAGAGCATTTTTGTCTCTTCAGGATTGAGGTGTTCAGTTCGAATGAGATCTAAAACTTGTTGCGATCTATCATTAGAGATATTGAAAAGATTGTTTATATTTTGGTAATCGTCAATACTAAGAGACGCGGGTGAAACAACTTCGGGCTCGTATGAAATTAAATGAACATAGTAATCTTTAAATACGATTTCTGACTCGGTGGTGTTGAGCACCGAAATATTGATACAGTGGTTAGGCTTAACTGTAACAATACAGTTCGCTAAGTAGACTCCCTCTGCGTATATATGATCAAGGACTAGAGCATCTTTCATGTGCCTTAGCTCCTCTAAAGAATTTGAAATAGGACATTCAACTATTATCTCAGAGCGAGGTGGAATGATGTAGACTGGACGATCGAAGTTTAGAGGTATAAAGTGACCTTGGATTAGTAAAGAATTTTGGGAGTATTTTACATCGCAATCGAGTTCCCTCAGGAAATCGTTGCCTAGAATACCGTCATAGTTAAGTCTAACTCTGTCGCTAACAGCGTTAAGTATATAGCTAAAATAAAATTTAGAATTAGTAGGGAAAGTATACTCGAAATCGATTTGGAATGACCCCAGAGTTTCGTAGTGAGAGTCATCTTCACTCAGTCCCTTGAGTTTGATTTTATCATTTGATAAATGTGGGGTTGTAACAAAATTTTGTAACTTCACAATACTAACACTGGCTCCAGTGTCAATTAGGAAACAGAGGGGTTTATTTGAATAATTTGTACTTAGAAATACGTAAGGTAGGGCTACGTTATAAGTTTTAATTTCATGAATCGGAATGCTTTTTTGCTCTTCCGACTGACTCAACGAAGCAGAGATTCCTTGTGGAATATGTTGAGATGAATCTAGTTTGTGTTGACCTTCGTTTCGGGGCTGGTTACCCTGCTGCGTGGCAACACGAGTTTGTAATGACCGACCTTCGATTTGGGGCTGATTACCCTGCTGCATGGTCGGGTGAAAAAGGGAAGTAGAAAGGTCTCCGTTTTGGGGCTGGTTACCCTGTTGTGTGACCGGTGAAAATTGAAATGACCGACCTTCGGTTTGGGGCTGTTTACCCTGTTGCATGATCGGATGTAAATTCGATTTTGTAGATTTAGTAAAAGACTTAGTAGATTTGGTAAAATAATTTGTAGAGTTAGTAGTTAATGATTTTGTATTGTGAAATTGTAATGTGCCTTTCTCACGGTCGGGCGTAATACGGCACGAAAACGACACCCGACTTCTTAGTTTAAATCAGCATTTTCTTCTTCGTCCCACGGTTCTACGGAATCGGGTAACACCGCGACGTTATGTTGAGTTGCAGAATTATTGGAATCGGATTGTTTCTTTAAGTTGTTATGTTTTCGTTTGAAACATTGTGAAATATCATGCCCCGGGTTTTTGCAATATCTGCATATTATAACGCCCGGTGGCTTACTAACTTGGTGAGGATCATTTTTGGGAAGTTGATGTTGAGGCTGTGAAACGCGCTTTTTATTCAGACATTCACTCTCTAAGTGGCCTGATTTTTTACAAAATTTGCAATGCTTAGTCATTTTCGCAGAAACATTAAGGGCAAAGTTTCGTATTTTTTCTTCTTCGAGGGCTATATTTATGGCCTCGTTAAGATTTTTAGGGTTACGACACCTCACCATGTTGCCAAGCCCCGGATTTAAACCAAAGTTGAAAGTGTAAAGGGCAAGATCCTCTGTCATTGCAATCCTTCCTGATAAATCTTTCTTAGTAGTAACAGAGTTATGTATCTCTGTTTGCATATCTGTCAAACATGTTTCTAAACGTAACGCGAATTGAGATACTGATTCGTTGGGCTGCTGTTTACATAACTGCAGCTCAAAGAATAAGTGACTATAATGTTTCCTTTCTCCAAAGTTCTGGCGCAGGAATGATTGCAATGATTCAAAGTCTTCAAAGATTTTATTTGAACAGGCTATTTGAGCTTTGTCTCGTAATTTAGACAAAATGTATTTTAAGATTAACTTTTTTTGGCTCTCTGAAGCAAGATTTAGCGCATTTTGGCAGTTGGTTAAGAATGCCGGTAAGGTTTCACGATCTCCTCGATATATATCGATAAAATCACATAAAATTTTAAGAGGATATTGTTCACTAAGAGACACTTCGGTCTTAGACATTTTGAAAGATAGTTAGATTTAGGATTAGATTAGCAATAGGGGTTGTAAGATATTGAACTTTAAAAGAATAAGATTTGATAAGTTTGTTTTAGAGATTTGAATTAAGATAAATATTTGGGAGTTGTAGGATTTGGAATTATCTGAATTAGAAATGGGATTAGCAATAACAAGCGACAAGATATTCTACTCACAGCAGCACGGCGAGTAGGAGTGTGGCGTACATCGCAGGCTTCGTAGAGATGACCAGGTAAGTTGAACACACCAGGCACCGGGCCAGTGACGGCAGCAAGACCAGACGGCGGCAAAGGTCGTGTGGTGAGTAGCTCCGAGACAGGACGCGCCGCAGCACGTCAGCGAGAGCAGAGGAGGCGTCGGCGACGTGATAAGTCAGCGATGATGGGCTGACAAGATTCACTTCCAGGTCGGGTAAGTTCAAGATACCAGAGTCCGATGTGAAGGAGTCACGACACTGTTCGCGTCAGAGTTCAGAGACTTCCACGTGAGATTACGGCGCAGTGACCAGGGACTTCGCGATGTCGATATAATCACTTCACACAAAAGAGGTTGCAGACACAGAGTTTGTAGACACAGAGTTTGTAGACACAGAGTTTGTGGACACAGAGTTTGTAGACACAGAGTTTGTGGACACAGAGTTTGTAGACACAGAGTTTAGACTATCACTCGCGTAACACGTAATGGAATACCAGCACAATCGATACTGTATCCCACTTCTGACACCACTGTTACGAGGTGGGTCTGAATAGGCTTTTTTAAAAAAAATAACTTTTAATAGAACTAGAAAGTACTTTATTTAATAAAAGGTTTATAAAGAAAGCCTATGTCCGCGACGACGTTCAATACCACACTGACAATAATCATTTCTAAGTTACTGCAATATGAGTCAACGGTAAAACGTGGGAAACACGTTTTGCAGCGTCAGCTATTTATTATTATATTCTTATTAATGTTATTTAATATATAACAGTTCCTTGCACAGAGAATCGGCATAGCCATTCAACGTGGCAATGCTGCCAGCCTTCTGGGCACCTTTCCCGCCATTGACAAGGATGACGATGAGTATTTTGACGCGTGTTAGTTTTATTTATCTATATAAGATTTAATTTTAGTCTTTGTTTGTTCTTGTATTAGATTTAAGTATTGAATTGAAAAAGTAACAAAAGAAAGTAATATTAAAAAATTTAATATTAAGAAATTAAAAAAAAAAAAAAAAAAAAAAAAACTAAGAAAGTATATATTTTATATCACTCCACAAACTTCCTTTACTTTAAACCTTGGTACCTTTGTATCTACATACGAATTTGGTATACCTAGCAGTAATCAACCTTGATAGAGACAGTTAATTTTAAATAAGAAGAGCCCTTTCTCAAGCATAACACACTTCTGGTTGTATCCCTACTTTGTTTGGTACCTAGTATTAAAACATTATCATTTATCCATTTCAGTTTTCGACGCGTTCTCTAGAGCCGTCATTCGGACTGCTGTTCAAAGACCTCCTCGACGACCTCGGCGTCCACACCACGGGTGCTTCAGTCATCGCCAGTACCCTGGACGCAGTGGTCAACTTCTCTGGCTTCTTCGTGGGTCCTGTGATAAAGACCTTCTCGTATCGGAAGGTCTGCTTCGTGGGCTCCACGATATGTGCTCTGGGTTTGCTGTTCACCGCACCGGCCGCCAGCATGGGTCATATTATAGCTACGTACAGTATTTTGGGAGGTGAGTAAAATATATTTCATTCGAAACTTTAATTGATGAGCTAATCAGTTTATTCATTCGGATGCTTTGATATCCATAACGAATTGTCAATAAAATATATTTTATCGGGAACATACATAACCTAGCAATTAATGCAAAAAATGTAACGGACGAACTCTAGGTACTCCAAAGTCAAGTCCAATAAAGGACATCTGTACAAATATTGTCGCTTATCAGATAGCCATACATCGTAGAGCGGTGAATTGACTTGATTTGATTGAATGTTTATTCAATTGATTCGTCGACATTAAATCACCGCTACCCACTTCTCTTTGATGTTGTGCATGTTGCATCGTAATAAGAAAATGGACTTATTGAAATTCATCAACGATATCCTACTTAATCCAAAACTAGATGCATTTGCGTCACCACCATTAAGAATAGACATACAACACTTTTCTATTTCTGTATATGGTTTTTATTCAGACAGAAGTTACGATTATGGGATGCAAAACTTTTGCAATTTTTGCGAATTTGTTATTTTAGTCAAGCCTGTAATAAGTCTCTTATATAAGCCATTTTACACTTCTGACGTTATTTATAACACTACTACATTTATAGTTTATTATTACATTAACCTACTTAAGGAACTTGAAGGTTTTCTTAGAAGTTTTTCCTTTATCATTTCTCTGGGCAGACCTCAAGCGTTACTATAAATACTTTTTATATTTAACCTCGTTGCGTTATTAAGGCGCTTTATTTTTAAATTGTAATCCTTTTACGTACAATTCCTACTTGATTCGTCCCTACATAGAATGGAGGACTTGTAATGCAATATTGCAGATGTTGATATTATTTATTTTGTGTTCTGTAGTGTTGACAAATTAAATGTATCATAAATTGAAGAATTAACTATCAATTGTATATTATCCTAGGATAGAAGGTCGAGTAATTAATGTCACATATAATTGTTAGTACATTAATAAACTTCAATTTAAACTATCTATGTACTGTGCTACATAATTGATCAGAATTTTCTTCAAAATTATTCGCTACTAATTTAGTTTTATAGGTCGTAACGTAAATGGTCCGTTAACGCTTTTCATTACTTTATTCCGTCTCTTGCGTCATCTGCGAACGTTATTTACACAGGCTAATCAACGTCATTATTATTTTGAGTAATTAATGTATCCTTTCCTTCACTGGAATAATGTGGACGCTTATAAACACGTACAATTAAGTGACCAACTATTTAGAAACATGGACTGTTCGCTATTCCTATTTTTAGTTTGGTTTACCTCGATTGTCTTTTTTTAATATTACACCTTTGATATTTCATAACTATAAGAGCAATTGTACCTAATCTATTATAGTGATTCGATTGAAAATCCATGTTATATATTAAGATGCTACAGTAGTCCCCGATTCCACTTCATTTTGTCGCATTACCTTTGATGTAGTAGCTTAATTTACAGCCAACTACAGAACAACAAAACGTACATTTTGAACCATTTTAAAACAAGGAAAATGTCCAAAGAACAAAACTATTGTTACTTCATTAGCCATTATTCACTGGATACAGGATAACTTAGTGTTAACGGAGTTCTCACAAACACAAATCATTCAAATGATTTAAGACTGCAGTCAAAAAGTTCTTCAATATCCAGCACTGACGTTTACGTAATCAGATACTGTACGTTTATTAAAACCTAATCATAACAAGTACATACGTCATGAATTTGAGATAAGTCTCGTGATTACTCTTTCATTAATACAAGGTAGATCGGATTTATACAATCAGAGTGACATGCATAATTGCCTGAAGGAAAATCTGAGTCATTCGCTGCAATACCGTTATTTTACCATCGTAAAGGCCTTCTATTTACTGTACCTACCTTGTCTAATTACCGACATCCTATTATGTGTACAAATACGTATAAATACTCCTTGATGCATTAAATGTCTGACGTATCACGTAATTAATTATTGCACCTGTACAATAGAGTATCAACAGTTCATTGAACAAACATTACATTAGATTTATTGACGATGGCTGGAAATAATGACGAAATTAAATTGTATTGTGATAAAAATACTATTGATTGATACGGTTGAATGACGTTAGTACCCGTATTTGATAATTATCAAAATGTACTTACTCAGTTTTTCCCCTGTATTTAGATTAGTATAATAGTAAATATATTTAGAAGAGTCGCCTTTTTCACCTGGTTGCTATAGTTCCAAGGTGACACAAATTACACTAACTGGTAGTTAGTAGTTAGTGGTACTAAATACTACTTAAGGTAATATATTTCAGAGGTGTAATGAGGAGACTCAAAAAGAACAAAGAATTTGAACAAAGTAGATTTTACTATTCAAATGCAAAATATTGTAACTTAATGACTTTGCGACAGAATGGACGTGTTCGATAAATAAAGCCCTTAATTTTCCTCAAGGAATTGTTTTGGTTTAAAGACGGGTACTTTAAAGATGAAATACATTTAAATAAAGATGAACTAAGTATAAATGTAGGTAACGTTGATTGCTTCAACTTCTTAATATATTACCTGCTTTAGTTTTTCAGTGAAACAAAAACTACTTCGCAAATAATTGTTTCTTATGCGGTTTGCGGTACAAATAATGTTATTTTAAGTATGATTGAAATGCAATATTGACTTTTTGTGTGCAAGAATATGATAATATGTATTTTTAGTTGACACAATGAAACGTATATTTCGTTTTTATGCATCTGGTGTATGTTACCTACCTGTCTACCAAACGGAAATTTTTGGACAGGTTCGATACTCCAAACTTTTGTTTGAAAAGCTGTACTTAAGTTTAATGATCCTATTTATAAATCTATCTGAATTTACCATATAATATGACTTAATTTTTTTTAATTATATTTCCAGGTTTCGGCGTAGGACTCGCATCGGCATCATCGTTCGTATCACTAAACCACTACTTCTCTAGGAAGCGAGGCCAAGCCGTCGGCCTATCCATGGCTGGTACGGGCTTCGGGTTAATGGTGATGCCGCAACTAGTCAAGCTACTCCTCGGCGAGTACGGGTTCCGATGGACCGTGGTTATATTGGGCGCTTTAGCCTTCCACGCGGTGCTCGGCTCGTGTTTACTGCAGCCGATCAAGAGGCATCTTATTGATGTGCCGGTGGATTGTGAAATGCAGACTGTGAAGGTAAATATTGTACTCTGTGTTAGTAATATTTGACATTTTGTTAGCCTTGCAAAGCGCTATGCAGTTCAAAGCAATTCCTAATCCGCTACTGGTATGGTAGCTGAAAAATACCGCTTAATTTTAAGCCTTCCAGATACTTTAATTTTTACTAGTTATCATAAGCCAAGTTTAGGTAGTGAAACATGAAAGAATATTGTTACAATCTAGCCGTATACAGGCTACCTAATAAAAAAATCTTTAATTTCCAGGAAATGGAGTGTATACTAGAAAGCGACGAAGAAAACGAAGACAAGTTCGAAATCAACCCTTTAGTTGCGCATCCAATGCCAAAGATAACAAAGCAGCGTTCCCACACCAACATGAACCACCCTTCAGTCAGAACCATCGGGTTACCTAGAGCTAAGACTTGTGACAAACCTCTACAAGAGTTCGAAAGGTTTGAGAAGAATAATAGATTGTATCCAGGGCTTACGACTGCGGCGTCCGTTGCTGCTATGCCAAGAGTGACATCTAGCGGCAGTATGAGTGAAGCGGCAAGGAAAAGGAAAGTGTCCGTTATATCCAATATCTCGAATATGGATTTCACGGGCAGTTACTTGCAGTTGTATCTTGATGTAAGTATTTTTTATTTGATACACAATTAATTGCTTGCACGTGTTTATGACTAATCGTAACTTATGCGTGTAATGTAAAAACAAAAACAATAGCTTAATGCGGTAAACTACTGTTTGAATTAAATGGATTCCATATTTAACAATAAAATGATATTTGTTTATTTATTTTCCCCACATACAATTATTTTTACAGGTAGGAGACCTAATACAATAGAGTACTAATTAATATAACATTAAAAATCAGAACCTAATTTAAGATACTCAAATAATCTTATTTATTTTCCAGACAGTGGACGATGATGCGATACAAATGAAGCCAATCAAAAAAGTCGAGCCAGTGGAAAAGAAGAAAGGCTTCGTTAGAAAATTTATAGCACTAATGGACTTAGATTTACTTAAAGACTGGTCGTTTTTGAACCTTTTACTAGGACTCTCTCTCTTTTGGAGCGGGGAGCTGCAATTTAGGATGTTGACTCCTTTCTTTATAAGAAGTTTGGGCTACAATATGAATGACACGGCGTTTTGCCTATCCATGACTGCCATTACTGATATTTTGGTGCGGTTGATTCTGCCGCCAATATTCGACAGGACGAATATATCAAAGAAAATGATTTTCTTCATTTCATCTTTCTTCCTAGCGGCTACGAGGTCTGGTAAGTAATATCAATTCATATAAATTATTCGAATCTTTGCAATAATTAATATTTCTCACATAAAAATTAAACAATGAAGTTGACACTTGCAACACTTTACATCAGAATATGGTAATAAGTTACGGATAAAGTGCAAATTACACTTTAACAGCATCATAACTCCTTATAAGTCTCATAAACTACTTTTTATCCATGTGGATAGAGCAAATAAACTCTTAAAAATGCATAGCTCATCTACCTTGTGTAATGAGAGGGTTTGTGCGATGAAATGTAATTCTAACCGCTAGGTTCGCTAGTCTCGCATAAAATCTATCTGTTAATTTCTACCAATGACAAGCTACTGGCTAGTGATTGATGAAAATTTACCTCATGAGAGAATAGTGAACCTAGCGGATATTTTAATGGCAAAACCCTCATTAACTGCTGGACAGAACCCTCTCATTGATTAAGCTATGTATATGAATATACTGACATACCTACATAACTCCATACATTTATTTTACAGTTCTAGCAGAGCAAACAGAATGGGTTCCCTTAATGATCTGGCTATCAATCTGCGGCTTCTTCCGAGGCATGTGCCTGAGTAACTTCACGCTGACCATATCGGAGTACTGTCCGTTGGAGAAGCTGCCAGCCGCTTTCGGCCTGCATATGGTCAGCAAGGGCGTGTTCGTTGTGTGTATTGGTCCTGTTATTGGTGAGTTATTGGATTTATAGGTTTATATAAGCACCTACTTTAGTACTTTGTCAGTTTGGAATAATACTTAACTTAAAAAAAGTAGAAAACTTAAACTTAGTATTTTCCTAGCATCTCGTCCTTCAATATATATAATATAAGCTTTCTAAGGTAGCAAAGAAACTGTTCATCGTACTAGGTGTTTTTTTTTGAACGATTGCTCGGAATGTACTTGATTTAAGTTCGTTACCCAAATAAACTTACTTGTAGTGCCTTCACTTTTATTTGTTCTTGTAACTAAAAGAGTTAATTGTCTCTTATTTATCCATAAAAAAACTTTTGAGTATAGTCAATTGTATAGTTTTGTAAATGTATCGCTCTTTTTCCACTAGTTGATAGGGCATTATTTATTACTATTATTAATAGCCTAGAGTATCCTACTACTGCGCAAAGGCCTCCCCACTTCCCTCTTACTTGTCTCGAAAATGCACTAACATAAATTATTTATTTCCTTACAGGTTACGTAAGAGACTACACCGGTAGCTTCGCAATCTGCATTCACGTACAGAACGCCCTCATCATGTCTTGTGTCCTCGTCTGGGGCATAGAATACGCCCTAGCCTTCACCCGTCGCAGGAAAGTCGTTCAAATATAATCATCATTCACCCAACAAATGGACAAAGAAGCTCATTGTATTATTATTACAATTATGTATGAGTAGCTCGCTATTTAGACATTCTGTTCTTGTATGCTTATAAGTACAAGATAATTAACTGACCATAAATGATATCAAACGCCAAATTAGTTCGCCTAATGACGAAATATTTAGCGTTATATTTTTAGACTAACAGTGCAGTCAATGAATTCTATTATTAACACAAATATCAGATTATATAGAAAGTTTTATGCAAGTTTTTAACAAATATGGTCCATATCGATGTCATATCAAAATAAGTTGATTTTACTTGAAATGGAATTGATTTACTGCGCTGTGTCCATAACGGGTAAAGCTCGCTAGTTTAGGAGACAGTGGCATTGATGTAACAATAACCGACCATTGAGCATATATTTGCTTGGCAAACTCGCATTGTTATACTTGTATATAGAATTATTGATATCAATTTAAGATGCATATGGTCACACTATACAGACTTATGTGAAACTGAGCTATACTATTAATCAATGTAGAAAAGAGCTTTTGTTAACCTCTCTTATATAGCTCTCTATACCTATTCGGGCTCACCAGTGTCTAACTTTATTCACTTATAAATTAACCATTTTGAGATGGTGAACGTAATCTTCCGCGTATGTGTCAAAGCTTAGTATAGCGTTAGAACCAGTGACTTCGGAAAGTGGAACATCTTTAGTATATGTAGTTACATATAATGTAACCATTGATTTTAACAATTCATATTTTTAGATGGCTGTTTGTAGTGTCGGAAAGTTTTGTAGGTGTGTATTTTTAGATGATATTAATTTATACAAGTAACCTAGTTGTAGGTATCTATCTATTCTATTGACAATTTGAGGGCTCAAGTATTTGAGCCGATAGATGGCTTTAGACAATCTATGTAGAAGATAAATAATTTGTATCGACTATATTCTTTTATAAATACTTATTCATGACTATTTGTCTTGATAACTGATTGATACTTAATGAAGAGTCGTTGTACTTA
The DNA here is from genome assembly GCA_905475315.1 of Autographa pulchrina. NCBI lineage: Eukaryota > Metazoa > Arthropoda > Insecta > Lepidoptera > Noctuidae > Autographa > Autographa pulchrina. The sequence goes on along the minus strand of FR997771.1, from coordinate 9,196,961 downwards.
TTTTGTTAAGAAAAGTAAATAGTGAGTTTAGATTTCATTTTTTTTTATATGACTTTGCACTTCTAAACTTAAACATTGTGGCGATTGTCATTTGATCGTATTTACTTACAATTATAAAACTTTATGTTTCTGAAAACTAAAGCATTTTCTATGACAAGCATGAAATAAACTGCTGCCTTGTTTGACAATTTTATGTAATTATGTGAATGTCTTTTTGTAGAATTGTTTTTTTTTTGTGTTAAGATAATATTTTTAAATCATTAACCGATGTTAAAATTTAATGTTAATATTATGCACCTCTAAAGGGGCTCGTGGCTAAGTGTAAGCCGTACGGTTTGACCGATAATACAGGTTAAGCCGCGCTCGCCGCGGTTGGCCCGTGGATGGGTGACCATTTATAACATACCGAGACCCTTCCGTGTTTCGGAAAGCACGCTAAACAGTAGGTCCCGGCTGTCATACATAGATCTTTGGCAGTCGTTAAGTCAATTCTGACAACCAGTCTTACTATGGGATACTGTGTTTCCCAGTAAAATGGGTTGTGGAGGTCAGATAGGCAGTCGCTCCATGTAAAATACGGTATTCAGCTGAATCCGGTAAGACTGGTAGCCGACCCCAACATAGTTGGGAAAAGGCTCGGGAGATGATTATGCACCTCTAAAACACAAGTGCAATGCAGTTGTGTCTATAAGGATGTCATTAATTTTACTGACCTACAAAATGTTACGTAATACGGATGATTGCAACAATTCATAATAAGCAAATATTTGACAAGCGAATAATAAGAAATATTAATATTCGCAATACGATTTTTATTTTATTGAATAAATGCAAACCTGGCGATGTTACTGACCTATGACGTAAGTAACGCCTTTAAGAACTTTTTTATATTATTTAAGAGATCGCCTGTAACTGGTAGAAATTAACTTAGGCAAAATATGTCAAGGCTTAAAAATTGTTATTATGTTTTTTTTTTGGGATTAGCGTTTATTTTAAAGCAAATCTCCTAACTTCCACATTCTCGTCTTCCAGAAACTAATGTAAATGTATTCAGCAATGTGCTTTCAATGTGTGATTTAATTGACCAAATATATGTATCGTGTACTTATTTACTTACTAATATTTGATAAAAATGTAGTACTTACATTAAAATTAAGACAGTTATTGTACTTATAACTGAATCTTTTGGTCTCTTATAAACAATTATAAGGGTGCCATAGACAACTGTTGTTTTTATCATAATAATGCAATCAATTTTTGAAACTTATGTGCCAATTGTACATAACTCTTTACATGAAATGACGTAAAATATTTATAAAAAGAAACTTTACAATTATTATGGAATGTAATCAAGTACTTATTATATTAAGCGCACTTAGGTATATGGAGCTGCAAGTACCTATTATTCAATGCATTTTTGTTACTTAACGCATTCTATTAACCGAACTATTTATTATGTTGGGTTTCTGTCAGCGACTGGCAATGGATTGTTAATCAATATGCATTTATCTTTTTCGTTCCAACCTCAGGATTTAACAGCTAGAGGCGAGAGAAGACAATGATATTAATATTAGCCGCTTAGTTAATTGTTTTATTAGAGAGTAACCAAAATAAATCTATTTTATAATAAAATGAAGTGTTAACATCAATTTTAAACTAATATTAGAATCAAATTAATACAAGAGACTCATTATAAATTCATATTTAAGTGAGTGGATGACATTTAAAATACTGACAGTATTGGATGACGTAAAATGTCAATTTATGGTAATTAGTATCAGTAGACGTCCATATATCCGGTATTTTTGCGATTTGCCTTTACTAGTAGATCGTTATCTTGAAATATTTTGGCTCAAATATTTTTCTCTACATTGCAAAATATAACTATTCAATCAGATTTAAAGTAAGTAGCTTTGTTTTCTAATTACGTAGAACAGCCAGAAATGATGTTTTTTCTACTAATTTGACGCAAATTTTAAAGACAAACGAAAATCAATTTGTCTGAATGATTGTTTCATATAATTTTATGACAATAATTTTGTTGAGTTTTTTGGTAACTAGGAGTATAGTTGTTGATTAGCTTTATTTTAAAATCAGTTGAATCTGTTATGATATGAATGTCTGCTCAGTAAAAAAAAACTTCATTTATTCATTTCACTTTAGTATGTATCGATACTTAGTATCTATTAATCATTTTAGTAGGAATAAGAAGTACAATATAATAATTTAGAAGTTGAATTTTAATGAGCAGACATTTTCTTTTTATGGATGGTGCGAGACTTAGCCTGTATGTTATATTAACCTATTTTATTAATCATATGTAAAATTTATAGTAAAACATTTTATATAAAAGAATGAGGCAAGATGATGGATTAAAGGAAAAGGTGGTTACCGAGACATTGTTTGATTTACGCTTATCCTTTACCTATTTAGTGTGTTCATTCTACAAAATTGCATGGCGTAACATCGGTTTCGTGTTTTTTTGCAATATTTTCAAATTGATTTTTTATTAATGCCCCTAAAATCCTTTTACATTCCTACGAAATTCTGAATACATGATTATCTCTACTATTAGTCTAAACTGTATATTTAATTGCCAATAAAATAGAATTGCAAAATAAATTGGTATACCTAATCATGCATGCCATATAAGAAGTTAGTTTCAAATCTCTGATTGGAAGGTATACCAATCAATCTCTGATTGTATCATTCGATGAGTAAATAATATGAATAATTTCCTAGCACGTGCTAGTGACGCTAAGAAGGATAAACAAATCACTGCCTAAAAATCTAGTTGTTATTATTTCCGGATCGGCAAATATCTAAAATAGCATTTTAGGGAGTGGTCCGACTTACGGGCGAGAAGCGAGTAACTATCGACTATAAAATCGCTCAAGAAACGTACAACAAGATATAGATCCCGTGTAAATGAAGGAGATGCATATATAAATAGTTACTCGCCGACTGTTCACATTACCGGAGAGAACTCTCTCAGCATTTAATTTTGTTTTTTGCGGCGAGTAGAACTATAAAAATATATTCGCTGAGCGAGACTCGCTGAGCGATACTCGTTTGGTGATCAAAACACTCGCCGAAGACCAACCAGTGTTATTCTGCATAAAAGTGCGGTTTCGAATTTAGAACAATTTTTAGTAGGGGAAGGGAGGGTAAGGTGGAAGGCTTAACCTCACGATATAATAAAACTTATACTTCCTTAATAGTAGTATAGAATGACCCGAGCGAGTCGAGCGAGTATCGCCTGTCGCACTCGCTCACTCGCTTATCGCTCGGCGACAAAACTATCAAAACTACATACTCGCTACTCGCTGCTCGCCGACTCGTTTTGTAGTTCATCGTTCTACTCGCTACTCGCTCCTCGCTCTAAGTCGGACCACTGCCTTATCAAAAGAAAATTATCTAATCTAAGCTTAATCGGAATAGATCGCGGATTACATGTGGTATGACTTTCAAATTATACATATTATCAGGATTAATATCTTAATTATAAGTAATTGTACCTAGATGCTTTGTATAAATAGCTGTTTAATTGCATTGAGCGAGATTCCTAATTTTTCAAGAATTCAAAAAAGCTTTGATAATAATAAAATGCAAGCTGGATTTCATCAACCGATTTAGATGAATGGATTTGTAGGCTTATTTGTTTCTTGTACATAATATTATGGAATTTTCCCGATTAACCAAGTCAAATCTGAAGACTGATTGTTTTATGTACAATGGGTAAGCAACTGATGTGATTTATCGGACTGCGACAATAAGTAGAGAAACAAAAGATATATTCTTATTGTTATAAGGTAGGTAAATTCTTTTTGTAACTAATTTGAACATGCATGACTTATGTGCATTAAGTGCAGTTCAGTTACATCGACTTGAAAATGGAAAATATAACATTTCCTATAGTAAAATTATGTTAACCCATAGGTACCATGAGTCTTATATTGAATGTAGTGTTTTTAATTCTTAAAGTTAACGCTGTATTTTTTTAATTATTATTATTAAATAATATTAGCAGTAGACATTAACTAGGTAACAACTAACATATTACCCCAAATTATTCAAAATAATTGCATAATATATTAATAGGCATTTCATTTGCATTCGGTAAAATCATCATCATCCACATTTCCCGAGCCTTTTCCCAACTATGTTGGGATCGGCTACCAGTCTTACCGGATTCAGCTGAATACCGTATTTTACATGGAGCGACTGCCTATCTGACCTCCACAACCCATTATACTGGGAAACACAGTATTTGCATTCGGTAAAATGAATATTATTATGAAATATTGATCTTACGATATTAAATTAAAAAAAGGCAGGAATGAGGAACTAAACTTGATTGGGCCTCAATGTGTCGATAGACCGTACAAATTGTACAAGCCTATCTAGATAGATATCTAGCGTATTATAGTTGCGTATTTTAAGATCTGAGGCACGCCCATTTATAAACACAACCTACTGCCCGCGGATCTCGTTGGTGTCGGCAATCGCGGCTAAGTGTTTACCCAAGTCCTTCTTTCCCTGCTTGCCCTGTACCAAGTTGCATCCGAATCGACCAAGCGGTTTAGCCTTAAAAGCGTAGCAGACAGATGGAGCTACTTTCGCGTATCTATTATTAATACCTACCTAGTTACGACTTCAGCTCATATATAAATAAACCCCTAACTATATAAGAGTACCTAATTAAAGCTAGTCATTTTGTTGTTTTATATTTTTTTTGGTAAACTCGTCGCATTTGAGTTAGAACTTTTTGGAGTGACGTCGTCACATAATACCATCCCAGGTCCCAGCACCATGTAAGTACTACCTACCTACTCACGCTGGCTTGCGTAGTAAGTGATAGTCTATCATATTAGAAGGGATTAACTTATTTTTATTGGTTTCCGGCTCGTTCACGCTCCATATGCCGCCTTGCTTCGGTAGGTAACAGGACACTTTCAGTTTCAGCTGATTTCTACCGTCATTAATTTAATTGTGTACTATTGAGGAGTTTTCTCGATGCTCATAGTTCGTAACCCTATAGGCTCTAGTTTTGATTCCGTACATCTATCCAAATAGACCTTATCATAAATCAGAATATTTTTATCGCTTCAAGGCACATATATTATGTAGGTATACCTATTGACTGAAAAAATATAGGAAATAAGCAGATAACTTTCAAATAGGTACTACATTATGTACCAAAACACCAATAAATCAAATTTCCAACTGGCAGCCTGAGTAATTAAGGCCATAAGCAAAGATGAAACAAGCTAGAGCAAAGCCTTTGCGCTAAGCATGTAATATAGCAAAGCGACATCTCGATCACAGTAGCTTTAAAAAAAAGGCATTATAATCGGTATATTCGTTTAGGAGCCACGATTAGAAAGACGTGTCAAAATTATGACAACCCTCTTTTTGCGTCGGAGGTTAATAATAAGGAAAAATAATAACTAATATTAGGTAGTAATTATCTAGAGTTACCATCGCAATTGATAACAATATTCTATTTAGTATGGTCTGATAAAGTGTTTAGACAAGTTAATATCTAAGCTTTAATTATACGCGCATATTGATAATTGAAAATGCAGTGGCATGGCCAAGGCTTGTTTTCATAGTGAAAACAATCCCACTAGGCAAAACTCCCAAACGCATTCATACAAAAAAAAAAAATATCCCATGTACCTAACTGACATAATCTGTCTGAAAGTACCTAGTCGTAATAATTTGTCATTTATTTTATGGATGTTAAATACCTGGATAAGAGTTTCACAATCATGGTCAGTTCGGCTCTTCATCACGACATTGACCAGCATAATGATTTTGGAATAAGTACCCAATTTCAGAACTAGGTTCTAATCAGGTGAAGACATAGGTACAAGCGTGCACTCAATATAATTGCAGCAAACGTACCAACTAATAAAAAAAATAGGACAAGTGCGAGTCTGACTGGCACAGCGAAGGTCTCGTAAAACTCTTCCTGTTATAAAACTACACATTAACAATTTTAGGATTTTTTCCTTATCTACTTGTGACTTTAGAAGTTTAGACCTTTCACCATGGCTAATTTTGTGAATTCTGGGCGCAGGCCAGACAGAATAGACGTAAGACGCAGACGGGGCGCGGACATTTGTCAAAAGGTGCAGACGTAAAAGCGTTGCGCCCGCGCCCCGTCTCTTCTGTATGTTTTGCGTCGCGACGCTTCTATACATTTTGTATGAAAGAGACGCGGTAGAGACAAATGTCCGTAAGTAAGGAACTCCACATATTAAGTTACTCGCAAATATATGGAAAATGCGCCATAATTTCCTGTATTTAGAAATGCATTTTTAAACCATGCTAAGTACACCTTTTGTCACAACCAAGAGATTTATAAGGGTTCATTTTGAGTTACGGAACCCTAAAAACTCGTAGGCCATCATTAATTTACTGCCACTGTTTTACATAACTATGTTGTCGTACTTATTCGAGTACGATTTATAACACTATTAATTCAACATCCGAATTTGAATGCAAATTAAGTGATTGTGTTAATTATAAATTAATATTCAACATTCTAATAAGTATATCTATTTATATCGTACAAGTCGACCTGTCATGAGAATGGTCCATGAATGGGTGATTACTGTTAAGAGGAAAGGGGAGCGGACATTTTTGTTTTTGAAGAAAGTATTGCTGTCGCTCTAATTCCCCCCGCCCTCTAATTCGTGCGATAAGGACAACTGCAGCTCAGACCGAAAAACTGACGAAAAATCGAGGTTTGGCTCTCGTCTATTTTCTCCCCCAATTCTTAACCAATTTTAAAGATATTTCATATACTGCATGAGAAAAGAATAATCTGTGCCTCTATTTTTTCCTTTTTTCGATTATTGTTGTCAAATTCGAAAAAAACGCGTCTGAAAACTGCGGTCAAAATAAGCATTTTTTAGAAGGTTCTAGTTCCTTTAAATAAAAATTATCTTAAAAAAGGAAAAAATAGGGGCATAGATCTAGTTCATATTTATATTACTGCAAAAATCATAGCCCTAAGTTCAGAAACCAGTGACAAAACAGACGAGAGCGTTTGTATGGAAAAATGGCCGCTCCCCTTTCCTCTTAATGTATGTTCAAGTACCTCATTATCCCTGAACTTTGGTAAGCACTTAAATCCTTTCGGTTTTAACGTGGTTTAACTGATTTTTAGCTTTTTCATGAGGCAATGAAGATGGCAACATGTAACCTCTACTGCTGTCTCTGACTTCTACTCAGTTAAGACTCAGTTCGCATATCTCTGATAAAATAGCACTGCTGAAAAGCTAAGGGACACTTTAGAAAAGAATGAACCACTAAGGAGATTTTAGCCTACTGGAAAACAGACCATAAGCAGTCAATGAGGATTCCCCCGGCTTTAAAAAGTTCACGTAGATTTAAATGTTTAACCTTTATGTGCGTTATTTGTTACCAAATCAAATAAAAACTAATTTTGTTCATACAGATGCACAAAATTCGATTTAATTATCTTGTTTTTTTATAACATTCACAATCTTTATATCGTTAGAAATTTATTAAATGTAGTAAAAACTTGCTTGACCGGGCAATTAATGTCTTTTCTTGACTTAGGTAATTGATTTTTAATCTCCATCAATCACTAAAAAACATTTTAGTAAATAATCGTAATTTGTATCACCATTTATCTATTTGTTGACCTACTAGTCACGCCGCTTGCCAGTCGGCAATATGTAACAATAATTATGATTTACAGATAACTTTTAAAATAAATACTTAGATAATAATAATAATAATAATAATGTTTATTTTCACCAAGTAATACAATTTGTGTTACAAATATCTTAATAATATTATTTCAACAATCCAACGTGGGAGCCTCTGCAGCCGAAGTAGGACAGGTCCTGTACCTATCTCAGCGTGCAGCGCCAACCCCTCGAATTTTTGACACGGAAATTTGAAACCCAATTTACAAAGGTGCCTTTATAAGTAATGAACAAAATTCAAAATAAATAAAGGTTTATGAAGTAGGAATAAAAATGAGATATATAAGTTTAATGTGGATCTTTGTTTAGATTATTTTAGATTCATGCAACAAAAGTTTAAACATGCAAACTATGCAATACATTATCAACTAATGTTAGGTATTATACCAGTTGGTATTTTACCAGATGTGTGATGTTGACGTTTTAAGTAAGCTTAATTAAAATTGGTTATAGTTGTAGAACATGTTTCACGCATAACATTCGACTATCGTAAACAAAAGCTTTCGAGTTACATTTGACTTCGACACGTGACATTAAAAAAACACAGAAATATGCAAATCAAAGTTGTTAAAATGTGACTTAGTAGTTTAAATGCGAAATGTGCAATGTGACATTCTCCGTTTTTTTTAGGCCTTTTAATACCTATTTAAGTATTTATTAATTATTTTTTTATTCACTGTTTTGCATTTCAAACAGAATTATTTATATTTATATGCGTTCTAATAAACTATAAAACTTGCAATTTTCGTCACAAATAAAGTTATTATAATTATGATAGTACTAGACTATATTATAAAAGTAGGTATTGTCTACGTAAGTTAGATACGTGCCTAAAATAAAGAGGCTTCTACTTTGATCCAGTCATTCAATGAAAAAACGCGTTTCAAGATATGTACTTAATATTCCTATTTTTCTTACGAGCACGTGGATAGACTAGATCTGAAACAGAGTTTATTAATATAATATAGAAGCTTAATTTCACAACACTTGTTTAGTTGATCTTTTAATCACGTTAGCAGCTCAAAACGGTTTCAAAATCACGAACTTGTCGGGTGATCTGTAAAAACCACATTGATAAATAAAAAGGTAATACATTTATTAAAGACTATGTTCTTATTAGATTGATTATGTCTCGGTGTGTGTACATTCACTGAGAGTTTCATAGCAGGCACAGTACGGCGAGGACGTGCGCGAAAGATTGTCGTCCGCCTGTCACTCGTCACTCAATCCATCGATACTAATAGTGTTTAGTTAAAATAAAAATCGCTCATTCAAAATTAAACAATTATTCCTAATAATATAATATTAAAATTACTATTTACTTCGTGAATATTAAGACCTTTTTTCGGGTGAAAATTAGCATATTTCGGCTTGAAAATGGATGAGGCTTATGCTCATATGAACACTGGTACGAAGAAAAGTAAAAGGGGTTTGGTACCCCCAGACGGGGGATGGGGGTACGTCATCGGTATTGGCGTTGGATTTACCTTCGTAAGTATATGATTTAAGTATATAAAATGTAATTTTTTAACGGTTTTGTAATATGGTGCAATTCTTATAAACCCCTTCTATTATGGACATGCCATTTTAGGTATCGACTTAGTAACACATAAATTATATGGTAGTTGTGTCAGATACTTGGTTGCAATTGACAGGCCCGCTGTTGGTCTAGGGTTCGATTCCCACCCAGGACAAATGTTTGTGTGATGAGCACGATCATCGTCTGGGTGTAATTTATCTATAATATGTATGTATTTAGAAATATATAAGTATGTTTATCAGTTGTCTGGTTACCATAACACAAGCTCTGCTTAGCTTGGGATCAGATAACCGTGTGTGAGATGTCCCGGAATATTATTATTTATTATTATTAATTAGCAAAAATAAAAATGGAACTAAAATGTGCGGGAATCGAACCCGCGATATATTTTAACGAATAGAAATTTAGCGATTCCGGTAGTTTCGTTATAATTAATATTTATTGTATGTAAGTTGAATCCGTTTTGCATAAATTTATCTACTTGTATTTTTTGACTTAGCTCCGAAATACTTCAATTCAATTTTTTTTAATAACCAATTGGTCTTATGTGCCTGCAAGGAACTGCAGAATTATTTTATAAAATATCTAGGCAGGCTATTTTTAATGGTGGACTCAAGTTACACACATGAGAATATTTTCTTTCATTGGACAAATTAATCATGTACAATTTTTCATCTACTTTCAGTATAAAAAGATTTATAAACATGATAATCATTGATTTCAGTGAGCTCAAAAAAGTAATAAAAATATAATATATGTATACTTGATGATATATAACTAATATAACCTAGTTACAAAATAAATTATTTAATTTTATTTCAAACATTATTTCAACGTGCTTCCTACTCTAGTGTTTAATATGTGTGATAAATAGCGAAATAATAGTGACTTACTTAGTTACTCCTGGCGAACCATGCATAGTTTGACTATCATGCCCAAAAATAATGTTACATAGTTCGCATCATTTTTCCGGAATCAAGAAATATGTAAGACGGTCTTGATAATTATAGAGTTGACAATAAGGCAACTAAAATATAATCAGAATAAAAGAATACATTTTAATTTACCTCGGACTTAGTTAAAATACTATATATTAAAATACTATAGGACTTAGTAAAATTGGTGATAACTTTCAAACATAAAACTGCATCATAGTCGGTCCATTTTTTTAGGAGGTACAATGCCAGAACAGGCAGACAGAAACGCCAATATTATAAAACCCCTCTTTTTACGTAGTTGATTAATAATTTAGCTATATGTTTTCTATTTAGGTACATAACATACCAAAACACAGTAATTATACCCAGACAATTGTATAAAAAGGTTTTATTCAGTTGCAGAAGTGCAATAACGACAAAGACAAATTACATTTATCTTACTATCTTTTTAACGATTTGAATGACGGATTATGAATATAGCGCCTTGATAGCGTGCACCTTGATCACAATCAATATAATTAGATAATGATGCATTTCAAGTCTTCGTGCATAAAAAAAAAAGCCGAGAAAATTGATACTCGCAATTCCCCCTTCCAAAATTGCAATACTACAATACGTCCGCTGAGAGAATGCCTTTCTGACAGGTCGTGGTCAACAGGAAAATATAACTTTTTTGTGGCGAAGAATTTACTACAAATAAAAACTATCACTTTTTTTCCTATAAACGACTATTATCATTCAAACTGTATCATTATGTCAGGTTATAATGAATAATATAAATAATAATAATAATAATAATAATCCAGCTTTTAAACGTCCCACAGCTGGGCACAGGCCTCTTACCATATAGAGAAGGCACGAGCATTGATCACCACGCTTGCTCTCTGCGGATTGGCGATTTCAGATCCCAAATTTTGGAATCCAGGTTACCTCACGATGTTTTCCTTCACCGTTTGTCAGTGTGTCTTAGAATAATTAAGAAAGTACATCTAACTTTGAAAAAGCCACATTGGTACTTGCCTGGGTTCGAACCTGCAACCTTGTGCATACAAATCCGTTCATTGAACCGCTAGGCCACCACGACATTTTGAATAATATAACACGATTTTTTTCTTTATACAAATCTAAGGCCATCTGATTTGTGTCAGGAACGCATTCACTGAGCGGCCAGGATATACTTTCCCATCAAGTATTTAAGATTTTTTTCTCTGTTTGCGGCAAAAGGCCCTATACGAGAATATCTCAGGACTCGTCACTCCGCTAAGCCTTCCACCACCTTGACGCTGACCGTTGCATGGCAACCACTCCGAGTTTCTTGTTTTTGGTGAAAATTCCTTTATGTTTTCGAACACAATGAGTATTGATCAACCAAATTCTTCGAAATGCGGTGTTATTTTATCCACTGGGACATGCATCATTTTACTTCTGGCATCCACTTCCCTATTCCTATAGGGTTCTAATCATATCCTCTACGATTTTCATGCCCACCTCGGCTTTGATTCAACCACCTCGGCACGGGTTTTTATGTGCAAATGTTTTTTCTTCTTTATATGCGATACCAATTAATGAGGGTCGGCTGCGAGCTGATGCATCTTTGATGATTATTTTTACTTCTAATCTTGGTTAGTCTATTGTCAACCACCTTCAAAAAGAGGAGGTTCTCAATTAGTCTGCATATATTTTTTGTATGTAGGTATGTTACGCGATATCTACGGCAACTGTAGATCGATTTCCACGTAAATTTTATCAAAATCGATCCAGTAGTTTTGGTTATTTTTATGTTTATCATATTTCTATTTTCTTTGTTATGTATTGTATACGTCATTAATGTAAAGATTAAAAAATAGGTAATTTTTATCAAAAACAAATATATTTACGATCTATAATATAGTTGATCTAAGTATTTCAATGACATGACATTGTGATTTCTTTTTTGATAAGAAAGGTTTTTGACACGTGTAGAAAGCAGATCCTGATTACTCTGATGATGCTTAACTTATGAATAATTCGTAACTTATGACTTTGCAAATTATGTAAAGATATCTTTTTAATTATCTCGATTATTTTGGAAAACCTTTGTTATCTAGGCATGATAAAAAGGAAAAATCTATTTCATTTCAATTGGACTTTCCTTAATCTAGTCAAAGTTTACAAAGATCTCAGTCTATAGTTCAGGAGTGAGACCAGACAGTTTGACACCTTTGCGAAATTTGTACCAAGGAGTGACATCATGCGAAATTTTCACTTACTGCATCTTTAAACATTGTTTTTTTGCGAGACAAAAGAAAAAATTATCACCAATATTTTTTATTAATCTACCGACAAAAAAGTACCTATCATCTTCCCTTTTGTACTGCAATAATAAGAGATCGTTAAACTGTAACAATTAGTAAGATCGGATACCTCGGTAATTAACGCGAATTGCCGTCAAGGTTTTGACAAATTACCGTCGCTTTCCGTCAAACGTGAATTTATGTGCGTGTTCGTGTTGTGCCTTTACTCGTACTCTTATCAAATGTATTAATTAAAATTTATTTTGAAAGTAAAAATTATAATTGATTACCTATGTAAATTGTTGTTATCTATGCGCCATTAATGCATTAGGAATAGATTTTAAGATTGATATCTTTATTAGAAATCGTTTGAAAAATAAAATAACATTTTTATTATCAAATGTCATTTATCTTTTATTTGATGTGATGTCATGGTGGACGAGCGGTTCAATGACCGGATGCGTGTACAAATGTAACTGTTTTTTTTTTTTTTTTTTAATAACTTTCTTATTTATTTTAAAACATCACTGACAATCGGTGATGGAAATCATCGTGAGAAAACCTAGATTCCGAAATGTAATCAGAAATCACCAATCGGCAAATGACCAAGCGTGGTGAAGAAAGCCTTTTTTTCTTTATGAGGGAAAAGGTCTTTGTCCAGTGGGACATTTACAGACCCATAGCAATATTGTTTAGTATTTAATCAATGCTTAAGCCGGTATTATTAATATCTTCAATTTTAAGAAACAAAATAATATAATGAAATCAAAAGTTGCGCAATATTAGTTTACTTAACGGTTTCTTTACAATACGGGTTCGCAACAAAAAGTTTTACAAACGTGTTATATTGTAGTCGTAATAAAAATATACGAGTAAACAGAATAATAATATCTAATAACAACGTTTAGACTGAGGTCGTGAAAATTGTGCAATGTTGCGAAACGAACTCGTTTTGATCAAGTTCATGGACATACAACTATTTGAATGAAACCAAAGTAATATAATTATTTCTCAATAAAGAACATCTTTAAACAAATTGATGATCAATATTATGTGAGCAGGAAACGATAGATTTGTTTAACCTTTACGTAACGGTATTTTAGACAGTAGGGTATTGATGCATGGGTAGCCGAGTGATACAGGGGTCAATAAGCCAACTCCCAATTTTCACGTGCTGTGGGTTTGATCCCCGCGTAGAAACACATTTATAGATTGGGTCTATTTAAAAATCTTGCGGTTTATTATTCAGTCAATTTATTATCATTATTTTAATTTTATTCCTTAATAAAAGAAAAATGTGGTCTTAACCGTAGTTTTAAAGGTATTAAAAAAAAGTCGAAATTAATGTTCGTTCTTAATAACCCCGTGTTTTTAAAATAGCACCACTATACTGTATGTTAACCTATAAGGTCGGTAGTGTTTTGTGAACAAAAATAAAGTGTGGTGATTAATATTTCTTTATTTTCTTAACGATATAGAATCTTAGACGATTATTTACTACATCATATGCACGTGGAGATGCCTTAAGATATTTTATATTCGTTTTGGGTGATGCAATTTAGCGACATATTGGGTTACACATTTGTTGATCCTAAAAATATAATAAAAGCTTTTTATTATAAAAGTAACTATTTGACGGGACCATGTCAAAGAGATAAAGCTTTTTTATTATTAGATACTACTCCGCTTTGTAATTGCAATTTGCGTGTAAAGTTATGTATATGTAGTAGGCTGTAGGGTCGAGTTTGATACTTTCTTTAATCATTGTATATTTTATACTCCGCTCTAGCTTATAATTCCTCAGTATTAGATATAATGTCAGACATGGCTGTACATTGACGGAAATACACAATGTTAAAAATACATTATTTTTATTTGAATGTAATAATTTGGATGTAACAATGCTATTTGTTTTCGATCTTGCTAGGGTCGGATATTCTTATCTGCCTACCCTGAGCAGGTTGGCGGGTAGGTCTATAAAGGTATCAACTGTTTTAATTATAATCCATTTTCTGTATGGAGTAGGGACCTATTTTATTGTTGTCATCAGGTGTTTTATTGAAACTGATAAAGGCGAACTTAGGTAACTAACATAATATATTATTCCTTTATATTATTTAATATTTTAGGGATACCCTAGCATTTCATTCGTCTGTAAAAGTCGAGTAAACAGCACATTATTTAACACTGACCTACGTTCCCATCTTATCTTGTACCCACAAGGGTAGACGAATGACCAGACATGTGATGACAAGACATAAATAAAATGATTGCAAACATAATTTATATGTAACTAAAATTATCGCACAATATAACATTGACATGTCATAACATACTACGACATAACAAGGTAACGAAAAATAAAAGGGAAATTTCCGTTCTTCAAACATAATATTATTATTTTTCGTAGTATGACATTGGCGGAACTTTATTTATTTATTACAAGGTGATTTTTGTCAATCCTTGTCACCATTATTAATGACAGTTTTCCTAAAGGCTACACGGTCGATCTTATTTGCACAAATTCTTGTTTGTAAAAGCAAATGTGTTATGACGGCAAAACAGTATACCTCACAAAACACTACTGATTTCTATTTTTTTTTGTCGTACCGCATTAATACCAGGTAAGGGTTTTAGAAACTTGTATGAAGATCAATAAAATAATAGGTAGGCATTTTAATTATACATTAACCATTCTAAGCTGAAACTGAAAAAAAAACGATTTCAACAAGTTAGTATTATAGTACATTAAGTATTACCTATGTATTTCACAAGCTTAAAACACTTCACGAATCCTAACGGTTAATTAACAAAAAAAGATTTGTGGTAATTAGCGCGTAACCACAAAACAAATAATCACTAAAAAATATTCAGGCAGTGCATTTAGAACTGGTTGTCAAATTATGTTTAATCTATTCTGATATTGTTTTTGTTTAAGTATTTAGTTTTATACACGTGCCAAAAATGAAAATGCCAACAGCCTTTTAACCCTTATTTTGATTTCGAAGGATTTGACTTTTGAAAAAGTCTTTTAGTTGAACACTCCATTTTTATATGAATACTAGCTGTACCCGGCATGCGTTGCAATGCAATTTTTTCTACCTAGCACCTGCCTACTACCTACCTACTACCACTTAGGGGTATGAAAAATAGATAGTAGCCGATTCTCAGACCTACTGAATATGCATATAAAATTTCATAAAAATCGGCCAAGCCGTTTCGGAGGAGTATGGTAACTAACATTGTGACACGAGAATTTTATATATAAGAAGATGATTTAATACTCTAGGTAAGTCTTAGTCTCAGTCTCTAATATCTACTTCTCAACTTTAGTCTTAAACGAATTATATAAAAATACAAATCGTATCGGCAAATAATCTGCTATGCCGGAAACTGACCTCATAGAAGATTGGGAAAAGTTCTTCAATATGAAAATTATATTAAAAAAAATTGAAAACAAGTAAACCCATAACAATTGCTTTGGAACTAAAAAAAGGAAGGGCTCTCCTTTTTTACCTTATCTCAAATCAAAATTCATATAAAAATGTTTTCTTCGGGAATACAATGGTACACGCTGACAATATCTAGGTCCCTAATGTATTTATACAAATAAATACTAACTAACAAGGCCTTATCCTAGAACTGGAATCATAAACCTTGTTTTGATCTTTTGTTATGTTGATTAAACTCATAAGAAAGTAAAACAGATTAAGTAATAAAATGGTAAACAGCGAATAGCGAAAACATGATAATAGTTATAGTGTTGACTTAGCAAGGAACAGATATACCATTTATTTGTGTTACTATCCAATTAGCCAGGAAAAGATACATTAACTATTTATTTAATAAAATGTAGCGGTTCTATGAACGGATTTGTATGCACAAGGTTGCAGGTTCGAACCCAGGCGAGTACCAATGTTGCTTTTTCAAAGTTATATGTACTTTCTTAATTATTCTAAGACACTTCTGAAAAACGGTGAAGGAAAACATCGTGAGGAAACCTGGATTCCAAAATTGGGATCTGAAATCGCCTATCCGCAGAGATCAAGCGTGGTGATCAATGCTCGTTCCTTCTCTATATGGCCTGTGCCCAGCAGTGGGACGTTTATAGGCTGGATTATTATTATTATTTATATTATTTAATTAAAATATTATCAGGTATATAATATTATTTAGTTAGACAATAAAAGATGTAAAATAGGAATGAGTCACCGGGCTTAAAAGGGTTAAGATTTAGTAAGCGAAAATAAATTTTACATATATTTCGTAATTTTTTACAATGTCGGTTAACTAAGTAGGTTTAAATTATTATGTTTTTATATTGATAAAAAAGGAGCATTATATGTTAGTTAATACTGTAATTGACCATAGAAATAACTTTACTTTGCTAATTAATTTGATATACAAACTTAAATATTGATGTAGTTTCATTCTATTTCTATATAAAATGAAATTCCTTCTTCTCTGTTCTTAGTAACTGTAATTAAATAATGAAAAACCCTACGAATACACAAAGGGCAACCCTCAAATCCCTTCCTACCTTGACAAATAAGTAAGCCAAGGTTAAATCGATCGGATTATAGCAGTTTTTGTTAACACGTGGAAATAAATAAAAATAAAGAACGTGTATATAGAGGAAAAGGGCGGTCTTTTCTGCATACGGGATATCTTTTAAATTAGTTCCATATTGGGGGAGGAAATAGGCGAGACTCAAGCCTCGAATCTTACAACTTTTTACGGTCGGATCTGCAGTAGTCCTTATCCACTTGAATAGATACGCCGGACGCTGTGCGACAGAGATAGTTTTTTTCAAATGCTTAAATTTAAAATGTCTGTCTGCCCATCTTTCCTCTTAGAGTTACCCAAAATTATTTTATGAATACTCAGTTTTTATAGGATACCCTAAATTGACCCTAATAGCTAGCCTAAAACGCCGACCTTCAATTTTGTAGGATTGCTACTCTGCCTTTTGTGGGAAGTCCTTTATTGATTTCAGGCTGACTGGGTAAATTATTCCATGATATTACACAATAGGCTTTTAACAATATGTTCATTCTATAGTTTTTAACCGACTTCAAACAAGGAGGAGGTATACAATTCAACTGTATTTTTTTATGTTTTTTACCACATACCTTTTGACTGGATGAACCTATTTTGATAATTCTTTTTTATTTGAAATGTGCTTCCCATGTAGTCCCATTTTATTTTGGTCCAGTTTTGACAGTGGAATCCATAGGAAATAAATATAAGACTTATTTTGAAGTTGGTTTTTTTTGTTAGAATTATTATTAATTTCTTTATGTATACGAAATAATTTATTATTTTCTCGTCTTTTTATCTGAAATAATGCGAAACAGTATCGTCCCATAGGTCAAATTAAAGTTAAATATGTTTCTTTTTGCCTTTTATAATGTAATCTTTTATGAGTGGAAATTAAGAAAATATAGCATGAAATTAATAAATCACGACAAGTTTTTTGAATTAGCTAGTATTAAAAAAATTAGGTATGCCCAATTATTCTTATGATCTCTACTTTTATTTCTGTAGGTACAGACTATTAATTCTGTAAGGAAAATTTTATAATTGGCAAGGCTCATTACTTAGCATTAAACATAACATAATTAGGCAGAGCCATTGTGTTTTCATTCACTTGCACGTATATTCTAAATTAGTATAATCAATTCTATTTGTTATTCTTAACAACAGTATTTATTGCATTGTAACAATTACGTTACCTAACAAAATATTCTAAGGATTAAGGTAACAATTATTCCAGCTAAATGACATAAAAAGAAACAAATTTTCTTCCATGGTTAGTATATTTTTTTTAAGTTCACACATATACATAAGTTCATCTTTCTATAATTTGAAGCAACACAAACACTATCACGTGTTACATGAGTTTTGTAAAGGAATCGAATTTTCTTCGATTTGATGACAAGAAATGTGTTACGAGGATTGCATTATCAGTACAGTAATTTATGAGATATGCCGTTGTACTGGAGTACCGTATCGAATTATTTGTTCACACGGCATTATGAATTTCAAGTAAAACTGTTTAATTATTTTGTTACAGATGTTAGGTTTTGGGTCATCCAATGCTTTTGGCATATTGTTCCACAACTTCTTCCTGGAGCAAGGAAGTGGTAGCGGCCTGCCTCTCGTCATAGGAGTATATAATGGAGCCCTCTCTATCTCAGGTATGTGCTTATTTTCTATAAATATTTAACATTTCCATATGTGTTTAACAGACCCCAATCGAGCCTTATGAAATGTTATAAAACCTTAATAATTAACCAAACACGAGAATTCGATTAACGCGAGAAAACGAGATTATCCTTTTATTTGTCTACCTGAATAGGTATAGGTTTTAGATATTAAGTCTACTTTTGCGTCTACTTATTTATATCTAGATCCAATTCGTGATTAATTAATATAAATAAAATAATAGAGTAGAAGTAAAATAATAGGAAATGAATTGAAAACACGATGTTACGATTACGAGTATGATTATAATATGTTGTGACTATAGTGTGGGTTTTCTTGTAAGGAAAATAACGAACTATTTTTCTTTGTATTAACTCAGATATTTCAAACACATGCCTGCTGACCACACAGGCATTCCGCCACTAATTACTTAACCTAATTTATTCTATTGACGGATACACTGAACTGTGTTTAATTCCGACTAGTTTAAGTATCGATCGGGGCTCAAGTTACTATTTCTAATTAAGGATAGAGTATGTGGCACAGCTCAAATCGTTTAATCATGTCGGATTGGGCAAAGACGCCGATACTTGACAACAATGTTTCTGACCTGCTTTGTGAGGTCTTAATCTTCAATCATTACAATAGACTAATAAAAAGGCTTTTTATTGATGCTGAAGGGGTCACTCAACTATGGATTACGTGGATATGTTAGACTTACGTAATGTATTCTTATATCATCATGTGAAATTTACAGTAATACATTCCTTCACTCACTTCTACACAATGCCTTGTAATACATAGTTATATGTATCACGAAGAATTTCAGTAAATCCCTTCAACTTTCCAGTATTAATTCTACACATAATATTGCTTTATCATTTATATTCAGCTTACAAAAAGTTAATAGTTACAACACTGACCTTTAAAACAGATTAGGTGTAACTAGTAACCACAAAACCATACATTCGTAGTTTGGAGGAGACCCAGTTCTAAAAAAAGCCTTTCAATTAGAACACTGTTATAGTTCCGAATAAAGATTAGTTCTCGCGTTTTGCTTGCGTTATTGAAACCTCACAAGTGTCTTACGAACAGATATTGCAAAACTGAAAATAACACCGCTTCCGTGTGTTACTACACTCATGTGGTGATAAGATCGAATACCATTTGCAAGTAACCATTCGGATAGCAACAATAACTTATTTACTAATATACCTATTTTTGACAAAAACAAGATACAAACGCAATTTAGATAATGTCTAATAATAATCAATCAATCTATTTACGAGTATCGATAATTTTGATTTGATTGATATTAGATATACTTATTTTTGGCAAGAGATAGGAGAATGGCATAAACAAAGGCGGTCTATGCCCAGCAGTGGGCTATACAGGGCTGATGAAGATGATGAAATTTTTTGGACTTTGACTAACTCTGACTGCCTCTATACTCCTTTATCTGATGATTTATATATTTTTTTCTTTTCCCAGGATTTCTTGGAGGTATTGCATTGAAGCGGTACTCATTTAGACAAGTGGGGCTAGTAGGAGCTGGCCTATTCGTACTTGGAGATGCGCTCACAATCTTCGTCCAAAGAACTTATCAATTAGTCTTCACATTTGGAGTCATAAGAGGTAAGGTTTTAATGCTGTTAATAGCTACTATTTACTTGGCATTAAGGAGTTTCCACTCAATACGTAAGAGAGATGAATGGACAAGTAGTTTTCGAAATACTTTAATTTGATAAAGAACGTGCACTTTGTACCCATACTTAATTTTTAAACATAAGTTTTGACAAGCTTTCATTCACCTTGTCGCTCACATGTTTATTGTATGTGAACGACCGATGATAATAAAAGTATTGAGAGTGATAAGGATATAATTTTGACTTCCATGGATGGGTACATGTTCGTTTAGGATTATATGCATTATATTATTATTATGTACATTTATGTTCTCACGTAGGTATATAGATTACATACAAATCTATTACAAGTGTTAATTACGCGCCTGATGTTAAATCAGTCAACTTTTACCAATTTAGATAATAATTTTTGCTGGGGAGTTTGTTGCGCCGTTTCTTCTCCTCAGCCAAAGCACTTAGGAAGCGGTGAAGGGTGGGCGTTTTAGGGTCGGTTCATCTCTGGCGGGAGGCGCGTCGCGTGTTGCTTGGCGCCGGGGCGGGCGGATGCGTGGTGGGGCGTTCGGCTTTTCACACTCAACAGATGTTGCGTTAGCGCGTCAGGTTGGATGTCTCATTGCGTGTTTGTTTGTTTTGGCGTTGCGCGGCCGATGGTGCGCGGTGCGTTTCCGCCGGATATGAACCGACCTAAGGGTCGGTTCATATCCGGCGGAAACGCAGGGGTGCTATCTGTTTTTTGTATTTTGTTTGACGTTCGATAAGTGCTACTGTGTAGCCTATATTGAATAAAGAATATTTGAATTTGAATTTGAATATGATGACTTTATTTATATGACCGATAATAAAGATTAAGCCACGCCCTCTGCAGTTGTCCCGTGCATAGGTGAAAATTTGTAAACATACCGAGACCTCTCCCTAGCTCGAAAAACGCGTTAAACCGTTTGTCCCGACGGACATGTTGATCTTTGGCAGCTGTTTCAAGAAAAGGTTAGGCCGAAGAAATAAGTGAAATTATGCCTCATTTCAATTTACAGGTGCCGGCTTCGGTGTGATGATACCAGTCAGTTTCACGGCATTCAACTGTTATTTCACTAAAAAACGAACAGCGATGATGAGTGCCAACCAGGCCATGAGTAGTTTGGCTTCCATCACGTTTCCAATGCTAGTGACTTTCTTACTATCAGAGTATGGACTGAGATGGACTCTGGCGTTAATTATGGCAGTGGACCTACATTTGGTGTTTGCTATGCTGGTCATGCATCCAGTTGAGTGGCATTTGGTAGAATCTGATGAACCTATCGAAAAAGGTGAGGCTGGTTTATTTACTTATTATAAAATTTTGGATATGATAATTACAAGTGATTTAAAATATGTAAGACTTATTATAATTATTTATGAAACATTTTATTTAATTTTCAGAATTGACTGACTTAAGCGAGATGAAAACGAAAACAACAGAAAACTACGACGAGTTCTCAGTCAGGATGTTACCAGCTGGTGAAGAGGATGATGAAGTAAAAAGCGTAAAGCGAAGAAAAAAGGAGTCTTTCAGAATGAATATAGTGTAAGTCTTGTATATAACACATTATTACCTGTAAGTAGCTAATCTTCGTAAGTAACAGACAGGACCATCATAAAAAGAATAGTCGTTATCGTTACTAGGAGATAACTTCCAACTTTCAAGTACTTCCCCAATTCTTTGTGACAAAAGTGCATTGAAAGATTAAGATATATCTTTTATTGCCCTGTTTGGAAATTTACGTATAATCAGACTGAGACTAGTAATCGTTTTATTACTGTAGTGTGCACTGTGAAAGTCATCTAGAGTAAAAACACATCAAAGACAAAAACGATAATGAAACCTCGAAACCATTACGATAAGTTCATTTTTTTAACTGTTTATTTGTATTTTTTTTTGTCTACTCGTGTGTCTGTCCTTATAATATAGTATTAAAATTTGCTATTAGCGGCTGACACCGACTCCAAACATAACAATAATTGTGCTTGAAGTATAATTATACTTATTATCCTAATATTTTGGTTATTTGATAAGCAGTACATTTAAAATTATTTAATACTTTTCAGTCAATCGGATTTTTGAAGGCGGTTCTCATTTTTTTTTAAGTTTTTTTTTAAGCGTATCATATCATCAATTTGTTTTGATTATTAAATTATTTAATAACGAAATAAGTGCTGTTTACTTTCATCGTACGATAAAGATATTATCACAATCGCCATCTAGAAGTATCCTAGTGGTTATCAGACCCACGTCGGTAGATTAGTATCAAAGTAGATCTAGATAGGATCTGAAATCTAGCGTTAGCGCCGATCACGGATCTTGAAATCCTGAATGACGCATTTAAAGATGATTGGAAAAATATATGGAAATCACGGTCAATGATTTTCCAATTGTTTTTCATCAAAACTGATTTAAACTGAGAAAATTTATAAATACTAACAGATTTCCTATGTTTTTCTTGAGTCAAATTTTCATTAAAATTTGGACATAAGATGAATCTAGATATTTAGTGTAATATTTAATTTTACATAAATAAAGTAATGACTATGATGACTAATCATTAAAATATACCAATATTCCTGTCTTCATTCTAATAATATTCAAATTTTAATTACAGGAAGATGGTGTGTGAAAACGTCGAATTAGATTTACTAAAGGATCCCAAATTCGTTAGCACGTTGGTCGGACTTGGATTCGCATTCGTATCTGATGTGACGTATCTAGCAATGGAACCTATGCTGCTGTTCTCATATGGATTTTCTAAGGTAAATTACATATCGTGTTATCACAATCACTTATTTTTCGATCTATTTGAATTATTTATTTGGTTTGTTATTTAGCATGTAATTTGGTACATCTGATACCTGTCGAATGCGGCTAATGTCGCGTGATTTTGCACTTTTGAGTACCCAATCTGCCATTGGAATAATTGTTTTAAATGAGAACCTATCAGCTAGGCCGTTATTGATAATCACAGAAGTTCTTTAGATGTCATGATGGTTTTGTGATGCTATAAATTTAGGTACCTTTTTATTTATAATGTTGGGTCTAACACTGATTCTATCACTTAATTGCAGATGGAAGTAGCAACCTGTGTGATGGTTGGGGCGATATCAGACTTAGCAGCAAGATTGTCGTTGGCAGTGTTTACTTTGTTCTTCGTTGTTGATAGTCGACTAATATTCTTTGTGGGAACATGCGTCACAGTCGTTCTTCGTATCGGTAAGTTGAAAACTAAAATATGAGAAGTTTAAAATTAGTCTATAAGCAAAATACTTTACTACATTACCTTTGAATCAATATATTTCCATATCATTACTACTCCTCCTGCCCTCCTGCTAATCTATACTTCTATACTGTTGTACGTTTGTAACGAATAAACTCAAAAACTACTTGACTGAGTCCAAAAATTATTTCACCATTATGATGCTACATTAGCCATGAAAAATATAAGCTATATTGATGTGCTTTCCATTCGAATTAGGGGTGGGTCACTAGTCGTCTATATTTTTATCTGAATATAAGGGTTTCCTTTCTTGAGAGACATGGATACTTTCCTTATCAACTTTTACTTACATTTATTTATCTATTTACCTTACCAACAAATAGTAAAATGTATTGACGTAATTTTCTTTTTCAGCGTTAGTGAGTTCAAGCGCAATTTGGTTCGTGTTCACCATGACAGCCATATCAGGGCTGGTCAGATGCTCCGTCCAGGTGTTGTTCCCGCTTGTTCTGGCATCAGCAGCGCCGGACCGGTTCCCAGCGGCGCTGGCACTGCACATACTGTTCTCAGGAATACTTATGTTGCTGGCTGATCCTATTATTGGTAAGTTTTTTTTTATAACGGTTTTTTTATAGCATTGGTAAATTAACCACGAACGATTAGATATCAGTTATTTAGTTAACTAATTTTAAGCTGAAATTTTGTAAACAGGCTGTATATCATATGTAATTTTCACCCCTTTTGGATGCATATAACCTTTCGGTAACATGTTGTATAGTTCCAAGGTGAACAACAACTAACATAGTCTAGTCATTTCACCTAGAAGAAATGTTGCCGTGAACTTTGTTTAAAACAAAGCGGAATAATGCTACTAAACGACGTAAGAAAAGTGTAATTTGTTATTTCGGTTTATTTATTATGGTATATTTTGCTTGTTTCAGGTATTGTGTACGAAGTGACGGGCAGTTACGTGTACTGCTTCTTCGCAATGAGCTTCTGCTGCTTAGTGTGTGTCGTGCTCTGGACTATTGAGTTCGTAGTATACCGTAAGGGTACAAATAGGTCGTAAATGAACAATCAGTATTATTAGGGAAGTTTACAAATATTTGTATGACATTTATTTAGCTTTTGAATTGAAACTTTCGTAGTAAAGTTTATATTAAAAGCAGGAACAGTGTATAATGTCAAGTATTTTTTAATGAGTACAGAATTACGTTGTGGGTTCTCGTAAGTGGCAAACAATAAATTGTTATTTTCATTGTAAATTCGACCTTAAGAAATTGCCATACTAGTTTAAAAGTATTTTTAAGATTCTTCAAAAATTCTCTCCATTGAATCCGATTTTTTTATTTGTTTTAATGGAGAAAGGATGTCAGTGTATTAATACTGTTTTTAAACGCTTTAGTTAAGTTATATAAGAAAATAAAACTATTTGCTAAGTAAATAAAGAAAATACCAAAGATGAATTATATTAACTAGAATTTTATAGATTTCTTGCTCGATGTATTGTGAACAAAATTTAAGAGACTTAATTATTAGAAAATAAGATACATAATCTGTACATAACATGTAATTCCTGTGTGTTCATAAAAATTAAATCAATAACTTTAGATAACGTACGTTTTGGATTTATTTTTGTCAGCAAATATTTTGCACCTGCAAAATTAGATTTCTGTGTCACCTAGATATTATCTTTTAGAAATATATTATTTTGTACCAGATACTACAAATCAAATAATTGATTATAATTTAGATATACTTATTTTGTTTTTTTTTTTCGTTTGCATCCTATTCGAATTTCGGCCATGAACAATAAGATATGAATTTCCAATATTTATTTAAATGAGCTAACTGGTGCCATATAACTCTTTACTAGATAAGAACAAATAAAACAAATGAATTCCGCCTGCAGACAATTATTATTTGTTAACATGTATTTGTTGGTTAAAATTTAACGACTTATTTACATTACATAATACTTATATACAAAATAAAAATAAATTAAGCGGCGGTCGATGGAACTCTATTTCTAGGTTCTATTTTAAGTCTGAAGCCGTCAGACCTCTTCAGAATAATATCAGCCTTCAGTTGGAAGTCTTTCTCCGCTACTTCAGAAACGCATTTGTAGTTCCTCAAAATAGTTGAGAGAAGAATTTTCAGTTTCAGTAACGCGTACTTACGACCTGCAAAGAAGTTTAAAAATTCTAATTAGCATATAGAATCTAGTAAGTAATGAAAGGTAGGAATTTTATTCCTTTTTAATGCTAATATAAACTGTACCTAAATCAGACAATATGTTTTTTTTTTTTTGAGTTGGAGAGCTGCCGCAGTTAGCCTCGTGGAGGCTTTTACTGCTTTACCGGACTAAGTTGGCGACACATTACTAATACGCCTCCAGCCAGAAGCTACAAATTAAAAGAGGGTTGTGGCAACGAAAGCTAGGGGCACCCCCTGCGGGGTTCGAACCTCGACTTAGTTCGTTGCTCACGATCATAACAAATAAAACAGCAAGAGATGGCTGGATCAATGATTGATTATTTAGGGACTGTTTTGATTCTAGTTTATAACTTAATATAACTATAACTTTGACCCGAAGTAAATATAATTTAATGGACGTGATGGAATTTCCAGGTTTTTTTTTCATAACACAATATGTAACTATTTATTTTCATAATAATAAAAGTATACTAACCGACACAGCTCCTGGGTCCAGCACTGAACGGTATATAGCTGTAGTAGTGCCGGTTCGCCATGTTCTCTGGCAAGAAGTTGTCAGGGTTGAAGGTGTTGGGGTCCTTGTAGTGCTTCGGGTGGCGGTGGATGCCGTAGGTGCACACCACGACAGTAGCACCGGCAGGGAGGACGTAGTTGTTTGTTACTGATGGAAAAGATTACCCATAAATAAAAAAAGTCTTTAATAATATTCAGATAGGAACACCCTCTTGATGAAAAATATGTTTTTTAAGACTTATCCAAAAATGCCCTAGGTATCAAGTAACAAACATACAAAAAAGAACATACGGAAGAATGAGAACCTTCTCGTTTTGTAGTCGGTCAAAAAAGGGTTAGTGTTTTGTTAAAACAGGTAAAGTCAAGTCGGAATATAGAAATAATTTGAGTTTGATCCTCTTTTTCCACAACCGATCAATTATGTTCCGACTTTCAATGTACAAAATAAAAGTTTTATCATAATACTCGTTATGTAATGTCCAATATAATAAGTAAAAGATAATAAAATATGTTTTACCAATCTTAGCATCATTCTTCAACTCCCTAGCAATGACAGGTACAGGTGGGTACATCCTAAGAGTTTCAAGGATGACACGCTCTAGGTACTTCATTTGAAGAGTGTCGTTGAAGGTGGCTGGTCTGTCAGAGTCCCCGAAGATCTCGTACAGCTCATCGTACACCCTGTTCTGTACGTCTTGGTGAAGACCAAGCATGCATAACACGAAACTAGAGCCAGCTGCAGTGGTGTCGTGACCCTGGAAGCGTTAGACTTGAATTTGAATATCAAAAAACTCCCAAGTTTTAGAAGTCAATGTAGAGTGGATTTTCTTTGATCACGTCTTGTGTCCTGGTTTGCAAACTACAAGAACGTCTAAACATAGACACAATGCTTTTTAAACCACTGATCAGTTAAAACAATTAACGACAGAAGACAAAACTACTCTGAACTGGAGACTAGTTCTATAATGATAAAATTTTTGTGCCATTGCGCGAAATAGGAAATTATTAAATATTTATAATCTTTTCCATTATTTGATTCAATTGTTTTTAAATATAAAACAAACCTCGAACATGATAGTATCGACTTCCTCCTTGATCTCATGGTCGCTAATATTGTGGGTTCCATTTTGGGCAGATTCCAACATTAAGTCCAAGAAAGCCAAACGTTTTTTCTCACCTGAAAAAGGAAAAATGTACAGGTTCTTTTGAATGGATAAGCTTTAATGTTAAGAATCCTCCAACTACCTAATTATTTATCTTTTAATACCGCTTCCTTTTATATTCACGATACGATTCGTTTTGCTAACACACGGCATTTTTTTAGGAAAAAATATAAAGTCTATATTCTGAAAAGAAACTGAATAGTCTCCTGAATATAGGAAGCGGACATTAATAAACTGTTATAAAAATCCGTGCCGAAAAACGTGCCTTGCCTTATAAATAAAAGAATTAATTAAAAACAGGTTGACGAACCAGAATTTGTCGATAGAAATATATTAATTACAAAATTATGCACAAGTTACTCTACCATTTAAATCGCAAATCATCTTAAGGTAGGTACTAATGTTTGATGCCAATTACCTATGTAATGTTTTTTTGTTGTTTAATAAAAGGCATTTAAAAAGATGTCAAAAACCTTTCGTTATTGTAATTTTTTAATTATCTTTCATTTTTCGCCATTCATATAATATTTAGATAATTAATTTGACTTGATTCTGTTGTATTGCTTTTGATAATTCATATGTAAATTATGTATTCAACAGATTCAGTGGAATAAAAATAACAATTAATCTGCTGAAAATGTCGTGGTGGCCTAGCGGTTCAATGAACGGATTTGTATGCACAAGGTTGCAGGTTCGAACCCAGGCAAGTGGCTTTTTCAAAGTTATATGTACTTTCTTAATTATTCTAAGACACTTCTGACAAACGGTGAAGGAAAAATCGTGAGGAAACCTGGATTCCAAAATTTGGGATCTGAAATCGCCAATCCGCAGAGAGTAAGCGTGGTGATCAATGCCCGTGCCTTCTCTATATGGGAAGAGGCCTGTGCCCAGCAGTGGGACGTTTAAAGGCTGGATTATAATCTGCTGTATCCTCACAACGCAAATAATGGGGAATAAATAGCTTATACAGTATCCATTGGTATGTCTGGTTTTGAGAATGGTAATTATTTAAAGACTATGTTAAAAAAATAATTGTTCGTAAATCCACTTACCAACATCATTATCATCGTTGAAGTCCAAATCGTCCTTGTAGCCTTTGAAGACAGTGTCCGACAATGTTTTGGCATTGTTTGCTAAAACGCTGTCACCATCGGACCTCTTGCCTTCTGTCAACTCTTGTAGAGTAGGAGGGATGATACCCTTGGCTTTGTTTTCTAAGTATACCTTCTTTTTAATTGCAATGACCTAAAAAAAAAAGGAAATAATGTTACTTTTCCATCCAGGGTGCGAAAAAGAAGATAGTTGAAAAATTGTTCAAAGGTATGATTGTGATTCCAAGGCTTACCTTATTTGTAAGACCGTGAATAATATCCAGAAGCTTTTGTTGAGTCTTGTATAATGGATGTAATTTGAAGCAGAAATCTAAACGTAACCAGAATTTGTAATGCCTCTGGTGAATGATGTCGCACATCCTGAAATCAAAGCAAAAACGAAAATATTTACCTATAATTTGGAAAAATGTTGCTGCACACGAAAAATAAATTTTATGTGATTAGATAGACTAATTAATATAACGTCACTGAAGTGACATCATAAGTAATCAATAATTAGTTGATAAATAAAAAACTAATAATTAAAAAAAATAAAAAACACGCCTGCCATGACAAAAAAAGTGAACTAAAAAATTAAAAACAAGTCAAATATTTGCAGTCGGGGCCCCTGTAATGAATTGTTCCAAGTAACCGTCCCCCGACTGCAAATATTTGACTTGTTTTTAATTTTTTAGTTCACTTTTTTTGTCATGGCAGGCGTGTTTTTTATTTTTTTTAATTATTAGTTTTTTATTTCATACCTTTTAGTGATATAATGACCAATATTGAGCAAAAAAAAAATCGTTCGGAACCCTTTGCAGGCGATTTCGACTCACACTTGACCATTTTTTAATGACCACATAGCCTATGTCACTCAGGATAACTCAAAGCTTCTAATGATACCACAAACATTGAAATCGGTCAAGCCTTTTAGAAGTTATGGTGGAATAAAGAAACTCACAAACTTACATACATACATACATACATGAACCCTGAAAACATAACACTCCTTTTTGGGCAGTCGTGTAAAAAAAATAAAGAACGAATGCGACTCTAGGAAAATTTTAGCAATGTTTTAAATATGCACATATTGTTGTTTACAGCTTCGAAACTCAGCTAATTAACTTATCACTGAATACAATGCAATACTTACTTCATGACAGCCATCGCGTAATCGAAACTTGATTGATCTTGAGTTTTCTTAGTAATTCCCATTGCAGTTTCTAAAGAGAAATAAATTTCCATTATAATTCCTTAAATTATTTTTTTTTACAAGTGATCTTTTTTTTTGTATAATTATGATGTGCAATGATTCACTGTTTTGTTAAAAAGTGTAGCTAATTAATATGTTAATGTTAAACCTATCATGTTGGAAAATTGCCCACGACTTTTTTACTGTCAATGTCTGCTGTATTGAAATGTAGCAACAATTTATCTTGTATAGAAGTCAGATATTTGATGTCATGTTTTAATACAAGACAGCTTTTATAGATTATATCGCCGATATGACGTTGCGATGCTATTTTCTGAGAAAATGCGTGTACTTATGTTTTCTGTGTACATAATTTTGTCATGTCATGCACATCATTGTTTGGAAGTACACAAAACCGAATTAAAATCCTTTTGATATGCTGTTTATGAAATGACGAACCTAATTCTATGTGAAGGAATCTTAATTGCAAATTTCAAGGAATAATTTTGATAGTGATGATTTTTATTAAGGTAGTTGTAACTTACCTAATAAAATATCAACAGTAACGCCGCTCATATGGTCGTGGACATCGAAGGTTTTCCCAACTTCAGGCTTCATTTTCTCGACCACATTCTTGCTGTTTTCATTGAAAACATCGACGAAAGATTTTAAGATGTTTATGTGGAATGTAGGAGCTATTATCTTTCTGTGAGACCGCCATTTGTGACCTGGAAAAATAATATTTTATTTAATAGATTAAGAAACAAAAAAAAAACTTATTTTATCTCATGAATGTCTTAAAGTTGCTTTTTTATTTAGGTTTGAAACAGTTCTGTAGATGTATTAATGTTTTTACCTTTACCTTATTAACTATTCTACTACTTATACAACGATGTACAATACTGTGTCATTTGACCATTCTAATTCATAGCGTTAGTGTCTATGTACCACAAATTATTATCAGTTACACATGTAGCTACGATTGTGTATATAAGTTGTTTACTTTCTATTTAATCACCTTTTAATAAAATGCAAAATTTAATTGTATTTAAATAATAGGCATGCAAAGTCAAGAGGTTACTTTACATGTTGTTACCATATCAGCAACTGTAGGTGAAAATTATGCTCATGATTAAGGATTCTTAGTTCCAAAACCAGTCGAGCGATCCCAATATCCTTACCAAATAAGAGCAATCTTGAAAAATAAATCAAAAACATTTTATGAATAATGCTAAATGTCGCAAAGTTTCAAATATTTTTTCTTAGATCAACAAATAAATAAAAGACTTCTTTTCTAGTTAGTATCGAAACAGAAGAGAGAAAGCGAGGAACAAAAGCCTATCTTAATAATAAAAATAAAGCATATTATTATAAGTCATGAGTGCATGAGCATACGGCATAACATTACCTGAACTGATAAGAAGTCCTTCACCAAGCCAAGGTTCAAAGAACTGGTAATCTGACGCCTTGTCTATGTGGACGTTGCTGTTTAAGATGACTTCCACATCTTCAGGGTTGGCGAGGAAGATGACTAGTTTGGATCCGAGCCATCCTCGAACAACGAAGCCATATTTGTCCGCGAACTCCCACGCGATTCGTATGAAATCTATACAATAAAATTACAGATATTAATTTAAGTAAGAAAGGTGCCTTCGGACCATATTTATTTGTTGTTTAAGCTTGTCAATACGTACGTATGGAAAATTTGGCAGTTGTTTACAGGCTTTAATGTAAATAAGCTAAAGGTCAAAACTACAATTTTACCGCTTAAAAAAATTGGTGTTGCAAAACAATAAAGAAATCGGTCTATGAATAATCGGGGAAAAATACACAAAAAATAAAAAAATATTCCATCGAATCGAGAGCCTTTGTATGTTTGTAAGTCGGTTATACAAATAAACAAGATTGCCACTTCATGTGTAGGTATGCATATTCAGACGTAGGATCATAAATTGGATCTCATTTTACAGTTCGAGAAAACTATCTCTTAAATCATTGTTATCAAAGAGTCCGAAAAAGACTTTGATCAAGATTGATCGAAGAATGAAAACAAAATAGCGACTTACTTTCAGGTTTCTTGAACAGCGCCATAAGAGCATTGCCGAACAAGGGGAAAGCTGCTGGACCAGGGAGAAGGTTCCCCATCCTGGCGAGCCTGGACTGCTGCTGCCATCGGTGGTACAGCCAGATGCCAGTAGTTATAAGCAGCAAGGGGACGAAGACAAGACGCGTTGTTGACACGCTGGCCTCGTCATCTACCACGACAGACGTCATTTTTCTGCCAAAAAAAAAATGTATAGCAAGTTTGATGACCTTCTACCTGGGTTGTCCCTGATTCCATAGCACAGCTGCTTTAGTTACTTACTTTGGGTTCAGAACAATGTATGTATGTGTGATGTTGTCAACACTTATATATTTACTAATTATTATAATTTTTTTTTATTTAAAATATCAATTTACTGCGAGCTATGTAAGTAAAGGAGTACCTTAATTTCCAACTACATAAGATGAGGCAACTGTGACTATGATGATGTATGTAATAAAGGTACTTAGTCGAAAAGAGTCAGTGGCATAATATTGCCACATTTGGAATGTTCCTTACTTTTGTACGCACTTTTTTTGATTTGTTAGCGTTAGTGGAAATTAAAGGTGATGCGGGATTTTAAAGTTGCAAATGCGCATTTAAAAATTGCTTGTAACAGTCATTGTTTTACGTAAATAACAATATTTAAATAAAGAAAGTCACACACATATTTTTACTTTAATTATCTATTTTATATCATAAGAACAAATATAAGAAGCAATGGTTATCATCTTTTTAAAAAAAATTATGAATTCAAGTGTTAAGAACGTCGCAACATACTGGGTCCATATACTTTAATTAAAATCTACCATCGACACGAAAATAAAAGGAAGTTTTGAATAAAAAAAATTGCTTCAAGTCTGATCTTGGATTTTCGCGACACTGAAAAACTGTTACTGAATGTTTGAAAAACTTCTGATATAATGTTTTACTCAACATTCAATTTCACAGAAACAAAAATTGGTAATTAATTGTCGTTATTATTCCATTACTATGGCAACCGTTTTAATTTATATTTTTACAGTACCTGTCAGTCGCGTCCACTGAAGTCTAAACACAGACTATTGATACCTCAGACTAGTCTGCTGTCCCTAAATGAATGTTATCACAATGCTCCTTGAGCTATTACTGAGTATTACGTGTATTATGACCTCATTATATTTAAAACTGCTTCATATACATATAATGTTTCAATTACACTGTCAATTGTTTTGTAATTAGATATTGGGGCATTTACTCCGTACGTTGTTTTACCAATTTCACTGTAGGTAGTATACCTACAGTGAAATTGGTAAAACAATGTTCGAAAGATCTGATGCGATCTATTTTGGTTTATACTGACTTATAAAAGCAGTGATTCTTTCTAACTTTCTTCTAAGAATCGACTAATATTGACTAATAATACTAATAATTTCAGTCTATAAAAGTCCTGCTGCTGAGCACATGTCATGCCTCTCCCCATATAGAGAAGGCAAGAGCACTGATCACCACGCTTGCTCATTTGAGGATTGGCGATTTAAGATCCCAATTTTTTCGAACTCTATTGTATAAATATCTTACTGAGAAAAGATTTTGGTTTCGACGGGAAGGCGCGCCAAAAATAAATGAGAAATTCTCAAAATTGTTTTCACAAACATTTGGTGTATTTGGTCTATTACATAGTCATTGCTTGATTAGAATATTAGCTCTTTAAAAAATGCATCGGGATTCATTAAGTAATCAGTTCAATGTATTATAGTTATTCATAGTGCTGAATTCTAATTTCCAAGTTCGATGAGGTGACCCACCCCAAATTATTTAAATATGTTAAAAAAACAAAGTAGCCATTTGTTTTTGGACTCTTACCTATTATATTTTTATTTAATTTTATATCTGGGTGTTACAGACAGCCTTTTATAGAGAGGCTTTGCAGAGACGGAAGACACGGCTCAATTTGTACAAATAGAATGCAGGGTTGTGGCAGATCATTGGATACATATTCTCTACTTTTCAGCGACTTTACCTGCCTGTAGAAATCTAATAAGGTTACTAACCTTCGGGAATGATTTGGGATGGCTGGAATAAAGAAGAAAACATACAGTACGCACAATCAAGAGGGTAAAAGTGCGAAGAAAACCAGCTAAACTTAACTAAACAACTGTATGTTGAGCAAGCGCATTAAACTCTCTCTTAATTGTAAGAAGAGAATTTACACTGCGTGCATGAGACCTATCATGACTAACGGCAGCGTCGTATTCTCTCATGTACCCGATTATCGAATCAAACGAATGCAAACTCTCCAAAACCGCGTACAGCCATAGACGCTCCAGGTTACGTTCGTAACTTGCAGTTGCACTGTGACTTAAAGCTGCCAACAATCAAGCAGTTCATGAAACGCAACGCGATCCGATTCTTCGACTCCTTCGAAACCCACCGCAACCCGCTAATCGTAGCAGCCGCGCGATACGTACCTTCCGTTAAATCTAAGATGAAACGCCCCAGACATACTCTGTCCTACCCCGACGATAAAACAACGTTTCTCCTAGAAGCATTCGATTTAGCTAGCAGTAGCAATACAAAACACAACCGCCGTATATTACATCCTACATAATTAAAACTTAGATCCAGTCATCCCTTGTTGTTTTAGATCCGAAACCCGCAGGGAGTGCCCTTGGTGGACGTTGCTGACGTAGCTGCGTAGTTAGGTTTTCCTATTGCTCTGGCTGGAGGCCTTAAGGTCCTCGCCAAAAGTCCGGTGAAGCAGTCAAAGCCTGCGCTCAGGGGCCCGAGTCTGCTGTTTACACTCCGTGTCAGTGTGCTCATAGTTGGCTCATAGTTGGCTCATAGTGGGACGATTTTACGATAATTGGCATTCTACTAAGTTAGTAAAAACTACTAAGTTATTTTACTAAGTTATTACTACTTACTACTTACTAACTTACTACTAAGTTATTCTACTAAGTTAGTAACTACTAAGTTAGTAGAATGCCAATTATCGTAAAATCGTCCCACTATGTGCCAACTATGAGCCAACTATGAGCACACTGACACGGAGTGTAAATAGCAGACTCGGGCCCCAGGCTAACTGCAAAGATCTCTACCAAAAAAAACTAAACAACATTATTTAGTTTTATTGCTGTTTGTTGAGTTGTAATATTGTAGAATTCGTAAGTTCTTCACGAACAAGTTGATTAGGATTTTAGCTTACCTTTAGGTACTTAAATTACATATTATTATGTGCTCATATTAATTTGGTTCTATAATAATATTTTTGCGTATAATTTAGTTTACTTACATGTTTAACATTCATTCCGTGTCTACTAACTAATCATTCAAAAAAGGTCACAATAACAATAATGAAGGTAAATGGCCTTGTAGTAAAAAAAAACGGTATATCAGTTCCTGCTTGTTTATTTTGATTGTGCTATTTATATCTGTCTTCTAATTGTAATTTCAATTACCAAATTACCCTTAAACGTATCACGCATGTTTTGTTGATGGGTTACTGTTTAGAGGTAGTATGTTACATTATGTACATAGCAAGTAGAGCCACGCAAAATAATATTTGTCACTAATATGCATCTGAATTAGTCTCTAGGAATAACATAAATATGAAAGATTAATTACAGTGAATAAACCTACTAACAACAAACTTTTCTAAAGTGACTCTTTTCTATATGAAACACTGTCAAATTGGAGTGTTGCACTATACAGGGTGTTAAGAAAACCCTATCCGACCGGAAAGGGTGATACAGGGTTCACAATCACATGCCCAAATAAAATATTAAATTTGGAAATTTGGAATATTCATGATAGTAACAATATAATTAAGTTTGAAATAGCCATTTTTTTGAGGCGAAATTGCCTAAACTTGAGGTTCAAACAAAAGTTACACCACCATTTTTGTCGGTATTATTGGCGGCCTTTTGTAGGATCATTTGGCAGCTCCTGTGAAGACGCCGACTCCATCTTTTGCCTACGGAGAAAAAAAAAAGGTAGAGATTAATTTTTCACATTAATGGAATCAGATATCGATTCCTAACAATACCTTAACGGATCGGACAGGGTTTTCTTAACACCCTGTATATAAAAATACAAATTTCTAAGCAACAGACTTATACAATTCTTTGATTTTCAGCTTATGTTAAAAACAAAAAGTTTAACATGGTACAAAGTACCTGCTTATTGTTAAACTTGGTTAACAAACTGCTCACCAAGAGAGTCTTCTGTGAAATTGCGCAATTAAAAAAAAAGCTTTTTTCGCGTGAGGAGTTCATAAACACGATTAGTAGTATTGTTTAATACGCGAATGCTTATTGCTCCAATCGGTGAGCCACTAAATATAATTGACGACTACGTACTGGTTGCTAAATTAAAAAGCATAGGCGCCTAGTTCACAAAAAGAACGAGTCTTAACTAAGTGAATTGCTCAGTGTAAAATCTGTTAAAATATTGTATATACATTTATAACCGTTTTCATTCCATTGATGCTAATGGTTATCATTTCTGCTGAAGTACCTTATCTTGAGCAATTTCCATGGTTCATCTTTGATGCAGGTACCAATGGCTGATTATAATACGTATTGGGAATTTTTGTAACATTTATGGTCTGGGCATTATTTTTCCAGCTAAATTATTTTCATGATAAATATTACCTCTGACGAGTACATATACCTATTAGCTTGTATCGCGTGTGGAGTCAAGATCCGAATTTTAACGCTACAAGCCCCAATTTCAAAAACCATTTACCAATATAATACTTGTAACGCCAGATCTAGCTATCATACGAACCTTCGTGATTCTGGGTCCCTATATTAATTTAAAAATATATATGTATATGATATAAAAATATATATCTGATAACACCAGATATATGGGTTTCCAGTTTTTGAGGCACGGAACCCTTAAAAATTAAAAAACATCTGCATTCTAGGTTTTTTCGTAACTAGCTCCCAACGATGTAGGAAAAAAGAATAAGAATAGAAAGTAAGGAGAAAACATTTTCTCAACATGTTCTATATAGTTATCTAGTACTCCTATTATCTTAGACGTGGTCAAGAAGTAATTTTATCTTTTCAATATCGTTATGTTGTCAATACAATATAAAATTATCGGTATATTTTCAAGAATAGTTTCTATTAATTACTTCACTAGGCGATTATCCTTTTAGTTAAACCACCACTACGTAAGAAGAAAGAGAATTCAGCTATTAAGCTTAGTGCTATTTGCCTCAAAATGTGCTATGTCATGTTTTTATTAGAACGAAGCTTAGTTATAAAGGGCAAAATATTTTTTGTACAAATTCAATAACGTTTACTTACATATATTTTCGCAGTGTTAGGGTACAAAGGTAGAAAAAATACGTTTATAATTTACATTGGTGTTTATTTACATATTTAGTAGGTTTATCATTAACATACTAAATTCTTCTTTGTAATTGGTATAATGCTGTTAACACCTTTCATGCATTTAAAAGTGAAAATGACGTAACACCTTAAAATTATTTGACCCTAGAGCCACTAAATTGCCAGTTAAGGAATTAGCGATTTTATACAAGTACAGCTGTTGGATGTTAAAAAAAATATTCACTAACACAAGACTTTCGAATTTCCCGATGGAAATGGAATCATTGAAACCGTTTTCTTAGATAAAAATGAGTATTTAATTCAAGAAACAATATTGCATTAAATTAAATAAATAAAACTTATAATATTAAAGTAGCGTAATGTTTAAAAATAAATATGTTTATATCACATTTAACTATCCAAACGCAATATAAACGGCAACACCCAAGTGTGATAATGACAAGTTGTTAGTGGCTCTAAGCGACGGTGGAGGGGACCCTCTGTCTGGGTTCGACCTGGAGTCTGAAGCCATCAGCCCTCTTGAGGATGATGTCGGCCTGGAGCGAGAACTGGTCCTCAGTGACGTCAGATGTCACCTTGTAGTTACGCAGGATGGTAGACAGAAGAATCTTCAGCTTCAGGATGGCGTACTTGCGACCTGTAATAAAACGAATTGTTAATTGAATTTAAAAAGATTAGGCTAATTTTTTGCGATATTTCATTACAGACAAGTAAATTGTAGAATTTTGCCATTTTAGATAATTGTAGGTGTTGAATTAATAACTTACCAACACAGCTCCTGGGTCCAGCGCTGAAGGGAATGTAGCTGTAGTAGTGACGGTTGGATGTGTTCTCAGGCAAGAAGTTGTCAGGGTTGAAAGTGTGGGGGTCCTTGTAGTAGTCAGGGTTGCGGTGGACCTTCAGCGTAGCAATAACAACGGTACTACCGGCAGGGAGGACGTAGTTGTTTGTAGCTGTAGGAAGACGATAAATAAGTTAAATTAACATTACTTGCCTACACAATTAACATGTAACCAAATCAATTTACTTAATAAACAATGTCAAAAGGTTAAATACGTGACGGCATTCAAGACCGTTAGGTATACACAGCTTATGAATAGGCATATTATGTTATTTGAATTACCGATTTTAACGTCACGGTTAAGTTTTCTGGCAATGATGGGTACTGGTGGGTACATTCTCAAAGACTCGAGAATGACACGTTCGAGGTACTTCATGTGGAGAGTGTCAGCGAAGGTGGCTGGCCTGTCGGAGTCGCCGAAGATCTCGTACAGCTCGTCGTACACTCTAGCTTGGATTTCCTTGTGGACTCCAAGAAGGCAGAGCACGAAGCTAGAGCCAGCAGCGGTCGTGTCGTGACCCTGATTAAGAAAATTATATTATTATTTATTGTGAAATGGACCATATGCAAATTGAAATACGGTCTTTATTTATCGACTTAGGTATTATAGCGACATTCTGATTTATAAAAAACTTGGATCGTTATAAGCAGCTGTTAGGTTACACAGTTATCGTTATAAATTACCTCAAACATGATGGTGTCGACTTCCTCCTTGATTTCGTGGTCGGTGATGTTGTGGGTACCGTTCTGGGCAGATTCAATCATAAGGTCCAAGAAAGCCAAACGTTTCTTCTCACCTGCGTTACAATAAATATAATTATAGTTAAAATGAAGATTTTGAAATCAAGATTAATTAGATCATTATAAAAATAGACAATTGACAATTGTTTAAAATTAATTTACCAATGTCGTTTTCGTCGTTGAAGTCCAAGTCATCACGGTATCCCTTGAAGACATCTTCGGAGAGGGACTTGTCATTGTTGGCCAAAACACTGTCGTCGTTTGATTTGGTGAGCTCCTCAAGTGTGGGGGGGATGAAACCCTTGGATTTGTTGTCTAGGTAGATCTCCTTCTTGCTCTTGATTACCTACACAATAAATTAGGTGTTCGTGGATGGCCATAAGTTACTTAACAATTTTTTGACAGCCAGTGTCAAAGTTAGTGCCCACACGTTCGTAATATTTATCGACATCATAAGTAAATATTTATGGGCTACTAGTTCGTTCATTCAAAATTTTGGAAACAAAAGTATTTAATTTTTATGAAAAACCTAAAATGATAATTGAGATATTGAAAATAATTACTTTGTTGGTGAGTCCGTGGATCGTGCTAAGAAGTTTCTTCTGTTGGTTGAAGAAAGGTGTAAGGTTAAAGATTGAGTCAAATCGCAGCCATAGTTTGTAGTGCCTCTGGTGGATGATGTCGCACATCCTATAATATAGATTTAGTATTAATATGAGCTTAGAATATAAGAAGAAGAAGTTCTTAAGTTTCGTGAGATGAAGATTATGTAAAGCAAGCTTTTTGTTCGTCTCTCGTTAATGTTACAACATTTTGTTTTTAAATAAATTATACTCTTTACAAGAAATATTGCAGAAGTTCACTCACTTCATGACAGCCATAGCGTAGTCGAATCCAGATTCATCTTGGGTCTTTTTTGTGATTCCCATAGCGGTTTCTATTAAAAGTAATTAAAATTGTTTAACTTGAATAAATACATAACTACTATAATATGCCTATTTTGTAAGATATAGGGAATAAACCAGTCATGCTGATTTTACAAATTAGAAGTTAAATAATTGTAATATAATTCTTAACAGTCAAGGAAAGTTTTGTACCTATTTAATCATTTATGTACACACACAGATGTTAAAAAGAAAATAATTACATATTTATAAATAATGTACAAAGGTGCCGCTTATTTCTTAAGAAATCTCTGCCAGCAGCCGTGTGATTCTGTAAGACTTCATTCTAAACTCGAATCTGAATCCGCCGTGAGTTTCTTGATTGGCATTCTTATAACTCGATTGACAATTCGAATCTACACTAGCGCCACTCTTG
This sequence comes from Autographa pulchrina, assembly GCA_905475315.1. NCBI lineage: Eukaryota > Metazoa > Arthropoda > Insecta > Lepidoptera > Noctuidae > Autographa > Autographa pulchrina. The sequence continues at coordinate 9,156,861 of FR997771.1, read as the reverse complement.
CGAGCGTGTTGAACTAAATTAAATTCAAGATTTTGACAGATAAAGTATGAGATGACTTAAAAAGTGGCATTCTGGAATGCAAAATCAAGGTCATTTTGAATCTGATTTGAAGTGAGTGTGAGAGTGAAGTGAGTGTGAGAGTGAAGTGAGTTGTGAGTTTTACAGAATCGACGAGCTGACCCGCGAAAGGAGAAATCGTAATTTTTGGCAGTCATTGTGTGCGACTCAAATTACTACAACTACAAATTATAAAAACAATAGTTTTATACAATATATATATAAATATACACAAATACTACTGTATATAACTAAAATATATATAATTACTCAATTACAAGGAGAGACCTATGTTGACGTAAGGTGACTAATTTAAATTCATTAACATGTGAATCTTCTAATGTATTAGAATTATAAAGTCTAGTTGCTTTGATTTCTTTTTTTCACATACTCCAAACGATTTCACAAACAAAATAAATAATTAAGCAATCAGTAAATTCAAGTTTGTTTTTAATATTCCTAAGCAAGATTGTTCATGTCACTATAAAGTTCATTAATATTTGGGTTCAAAATACTTGTTGTTAAACTTAGAAAGAGTACTTTTTGGCAGATAAATAATCTGTAAGCAAAAAGTTAAATTAATCCAGACAGAAATTTTGCTTATCCATCCATCCCTCCTCACAAATGATCACCTTCATGAGGTTATTAGGACTTTCAAAGATACTTCATACGTCATCTTACCGAGTAAAATGTCGACAGTGACACCGCTCATGTAGTCGTGGACATCAAAGGTCTTGCCGATCTCTGGCTTCAGCTTCTCGACCACGTTCTTGCTGTTCTGGTTGAACACGCTGATGAAGGACTTCAGGATGTTGATGTGGAAAGTCGGGGCAATCATTTTACGGTGGGAACGCCATTTGTCACCTAGCGAAAATATGGTATAATAAATAATGACAAATGAGGAAGTTTCTTAAAGATTATGAAGTAGTGGTAGGTACTTCAAAATAATTTTTGATTAATTGATAGAAGAATTACGCAGTTTTAAGAAATGATAAAATTTTTGTTATTAGTTACGACACTGAATATTTAATACTATGTTCTCTAGACCAATTTATAAGTTTAATTAATTATTTATTAATTTAATATGTAGTTTGAAAATCTGTTGTAATTTTGATTTTTGGAGTTAAGAATATATAACAGGGGTAAGGATGTGGAGTATGTTCTTACCAGTACTAATAAGGAGACCCTCTCCAAGCCAGGGTTTGAAGAATTTGTATTCTGTTGCCTTGTCGATGTGGACCTGGCTGTTAAGGATGACCTCGACGTCTTTGGGGTCGGTAAGAAAGACGAGCAGGTTGGAGCCTAGCCATACTCGGACGACGTTGCCGAACTTCTCGGCGAATTCCAGACCAAACTTGACAAGTTCTAAAATTAATACATTTAATAGATTTTTAATTTTTGATATAATATTATTTTTGGGGAAAAGAATAAGATACAGAGCTTGCTTGCAGAGGTCGCACCAAACATTAAGGTATTTAAACGCTAAGCAGAAGATTTTACTGTCTAGATAGGTGGATCCTAATTCTACAGGGATTTCTTTTATGGCCCGGATATTGACAGTAAAATGGTAAATGTAAGTGCAAAGGAATATAACTAGTTAGAACTTAAATGGTAGGAAACATTGATGACCACAATGAGCAAATATGGTGATCAATGCTCTATTCTTAGTTGGAGGTTTGTAGGCTGCTATTATTTTTATTAGGAAAGATTACGAGTAAAATTAGAAAAAGGTTATTTACCATGAGGTTTCTTCGTGATCACTAAGAATGCATTTCCGACGAAAGGAATGATGGGTGGTCCCGGGATTTTCTCAGCGAATTTGTACATGCGAGACTTTTGTTGCCATCTGTACAATATCCAGATACTGGAGGCGAGTAATAGAAGAGGGTAGAATATCAGTCTTGTGTTGTAGCTGGGCACCTGGGCTTCCTCGGCCAGGGACGTCATTGTGCTGGAATTAAAAGATTATTAGAAAAATAATGTCCACGGTGTCGATTATTACTTTAGGATCTCTTGAAAATAGTGATACGCGACTAATTGGATCCTTAAGTTGGACCAAAAATAGAGACGAAATATGTAACTTTTATGTGATACCTGACTACAGAATTATTTTTGCTTTTTGTAAGTATTTTCCGTTTTTGTCACTTTATAAGAAATCACAACGTTATAATTTCGATTTTTTGTAGACTTGTTTGAAATTTAGAATTAAAAAAAAAAGTAATTTAGTTAAACAAATGTTTGAAATAAAAAAAAATGTGGAAACATAAAAAAGTAAAACTATACTCTTGCAGGAAATTAACAAAATTAAATAAAAATCTATACTCGCACTTACATTGTTTAATATTAATCCAAATTCTTTTCAAACCCTATTCACCCGGTGTTTCAATCACAATTAACTGATATATTAAACAACACTTTTTATATAAGCACTGTGTGACGTCACTTGCGCACACATAATATAAATACTGATTAAATTTGTTAACGTATAATGTAATAATGTATTTTCAGACGTATAAAAATCGGTATTAATTATGCAGTAGTGAGGCTGATTACTGAAATAAAAGCAAGAAATACAAAGTTTTTCTATTTTTTTATATATTTTTAAGTGTTTAATTGTAGTTTAGTATGGGTGTCGCAGTTTAATTGTTACGAAATTGCATTGTCATTCTCTTTTATACTGCACAATGAACTTGTTTTTTCATTACAAATGGAATCCTGCTGTGATTTTTTATACTACGTCGTATAGGATCATCCAAAGGTTATAGTGATCGATACTGTTACATTTTATGTTTAATTCAGCAATGAAAGCGATGTTGATGCCTTTTATGCCTTTTTTGACGACCTCCGTGGTCGAGTGGCGTATGCACCGGTTTTCAAGGTGTCGCTAGCTCTGAGGTCCCGGGTTCGATCCCCGGACGGGTCAATGTAGAAACTCACTTTTCTACATTGCCACGGGACTGGCTGTTTGTGGTACCTTCGTTGTTACTGAAATCTATAACACAAGTGCTAAAAAGCTACTTATTTTGGGTTCAGAGCAATGTATGTGATGTTGTCCGCATTTATTTATTTATTTATATGGCAAGAATTATAATTTATTTTTAATAAAGCCTTTATTAGAGTGCTAGATGTAATAATAATAGATAATAAGTTGCAATAATACATTCAATATCTACGCTACGCTGCACTATTTATGTTATTAAGCATACTATATTTATATTGATTAAAGTAACTCTCTGATTCTAATATTTTCATTTATCAAGAAAAACTTAAGTAATATAATCATTGAGTCTTTCCCAAAATGATGTGACTAGACTATATTCATTTTGGCTCCTTATGGAATGCAATGAGTTACTGAAACTTGGTGAAGTTTTAGTACTGTACCTATTTGTATTTTTCATATAATAATAATAATAATCCAGCCTATAAACGTCCCACTGCTGGGCACAGGCCTCTTCCCATATAGAGAAGGCACGAGTATTGATCACCACGCTTGCTCTCTGCAGATTGGCGATTTCAGATCCCAAATTTTGGAATCCAGGTTTCCTCACGATGTTTTCCTTCACCGTTTGTCAGAAGTGTCTTAGAATAATTAAGAAAGTACATATAACTTTGAAAAAGTATTTCGCATAGTTCCGTATAAATACGAAGTTGAAAGCAATGCAGTTAAATTAAAGATGGATAAAGGTTTGTTTTTTTACGATGCGACAATTGAACGGATTTAAAGGATAACCAGGGGGGCACTAGATTAAAACATACAGAACACCTTCAGTTTTAGATGACCCCTAAAGGTATCTATGTAATTCAAAGTAGCAAGTGACATTGGTTTTTTATTCTTACGTCAAAGACCTTCACTAAATTAACAATATAAAATTAATTTTGAACATTAGCTGACACAATTCATGTGATATATGATTTAAAGTTTGAAGTGCTTATAATAATGAAAATGTGGGCAATAAATGTCCCACTGGTGGGACACAGGCTCAAGCACAGGCATCTTCTCGTGTAGAGAAGGAATCCCGCTAAAGTGAAGTGCTTAAACACTATTAAGTTAAAGTCTTCTTGAAAACAGTTTATTGTTAACAGTGTCGATGGATATTTGTAACTGTGCCCTAAAATGTAATCTACAACTTGTGTTTTAACTTTAACTGATCTTACGTTACAGAGCTTACCCCACTTTTCGTATTTATCCGTAATTTATGTGATAGATGAAGATAGTTTTAAATGTCTAAAAATGGATGTCTTCAATAGGAATAAAACTTCGTAGATTAACCTAAAGTTGAAAGCTACTGACAACGCAGTTCTCGTAGCAGAATTCTGGGCCCACTATATAGATCGATTGCCATGTTAAAGTTGCTGCACATGGTTTTCAAATAATATTTTATTAAAACAAGTATGAAAAGTAACTATTCATTAAGTTCTAAATTGTTTATTTAGGTACCTAGATAAAAATTGAAAGACCTAACCCGAATTTCATAAAAAAATTCGTTAAACCCATGGGTGAATGATGATTGGTCAGGGTGCTATATAAGATTTCATATGAGTTCCCACTTGATTGTAGTCGGTGAGAATGAGGTCGCTGTTTTAAATTTCACTTTCCTTAGTTTAAAATCTTGGTAATCGTCTCTCACAAAATATACATACATTATTTAAGACGATCTTAAACGATTTTCCATGCTACTAAATTAGCTAAGATAAAAAATCACCTTGTTTTGTTTACCTATTATACCATAATTATATATTTTTTTGACCCATAATTTATTTCTGATTTCATAAAATTTGTTTAGCTATTGCTATTTCGCTCGCTTCACAAATAGGTCATAGGTATATTATTATATTATGTAACAATTTTCATCGTAATATGTAAAAAGATTGCAAATCGATGTATCCAAAATAAAACCACCCAAATATGTTACAAATCAACATCTTAGTAATTATTTTAGTTTTTCTATTTAAAATATGAAATTTAGGATTTTTTTTTATATTAAGCATCTAACACTAGACATCCTACTTTAAACAAAAATGCGAATGTATAGTTAATTATTATTTTTTACCTAAGAAATATAAGCCTAACTTTGGAACATTGTATTTTTCCTGCACTAATCACATGGGCCTCTTTAGTTTGTCATCAATTTGGTTTACACAGTTACAATTTTATTATTCAAGAATAAATTTACAATAATTATTGGACCTTTGTAAAACATGAACCATTGTTTATAAACAATTATATTGAGGTTTAACTACGCACATAATAATAATACTGAACTTTGTTAATTTTTATTCATTTTTACTAACAGTAAATATTTTCTTCCACTTCCAGATTCCAATTTGTAGAAAACATCTGGCTTTTCATTCAAAATATTTGTTGACGAATTATTATGTTACATCAGCAGTTCAAAAGATCAAACTGTTAGGGGATAAGCAATAAAAATGTTTATTTTTTATTTTTATTTTATTTTATTCCTTCATACTTACTTATTTATTTAAGCCTTATAATAAGTATAATTCGTACATGAAAAGAAATACTTTTGTTATAAATTATAAATATGTTATTAATAATTGTGTTATTTATAATCTGTTATTCGCCTTACAGTTTCCAAAGAATTTATGGTAACACCACCATAAATTCTTTGTCTATAACTAATTTAAAATTTCTTGTGCTCCCTGATCCCATCTATTAGAGTTTGGCGTGAAATGTACTTTACTACTATTCATCCTTACCACTCGTCATATAAGTATTCACTCCTTTCTTTGTCTAATCACACAATCCACCTATTTTTTTCAAGACCTTCTTTTGCCTGTTTATCCATTTATGTTCATATCCAGAATTATTTGTGATGTAACTATTTTAAATGTCCGATCACTGGTGCTAATTTTAAACTTCCTCTTCTCGTATGCTCATTCCTTATTTATCTAACAGCGTCAATCAGTAAATCCACCATAGCATTCTTATTTCATTTGCATGGAATCATGTTTCCGACGACCTCCGTGGTCGAGTGGCGTACGCACCGGCTTCAAGGTGTCGCTAGCTCTGAGGTCCCGGGTTCGATCCCCGGACGGGTCAATGTAGAAACTAACTTTTCTACATTTTCCCGGGTCTGGGTGTTTGTGGTACGTTCGTTGTTTCTGAATTCCATAACACAAGTGCTTCAGCTACTTACTTTGGGTTCAGAGCAATGTATGTGATGTTGTAAAAAAAAAAAGTTTCATCTGTCTTGTGTCTTTTTACACGACTGCCCAAAAAGGAGTGTTATGTTTTCAGGGTTCATGTATGTATGTATGTATGTATGTTTGTGAGTTTCTTTATTCCACCATAACTTCTAAAAGGCTTGACCGATTTCAATGTTTGTGGTATCATTAGAAGCCTTGAGTTATCCCGAGTGACATAGGCTTTTAAAAAATGGTCAATTTCGACTCACACAGTCGAAATTGCCCGCAAAGGGTTCCGAACGATTTTTTTTTCGTGATGTGTCATGTTTTTGTGTTGTTCACTAAAAGGTATTAAAAAAAAAATAATAATAACACGCCTGCCTCGTTTAAAAAGAACTAAAAAATCCAAAACAAGTGGATAGAATTAAAATCTTAAAACTAAAATATAGCAGTAAATATACCAATAAAGATATTTTCCCGCAGAACTGTCCCCCGACTGCTACATTTTTATTTAGATTTTGAGTCTCTTTGCAATTCCATCATATGCGACCAAAGCTTTGCGATACCGACTAAGCATTAGTCTCGATAAGCGTCGGTTTTGGTAAGCATCAATCTTGTTAAGATTTCTAAAGGTGTCGGTCTGTGTAAGCGACGGTCTCCAAAGGCGTCGGTCTGTATGGGCGTCGGTCTCTATAGACGTCGGTCTCTATAAGCAACGGTCTCAATAGGCGTCGGTCTCTATAGGCGTCGATCTCGGTAGGCGTCGGTTTCTATAGGCGTCGGTCTCTATAGAATGCTTATCAGACAGACAAGAGGAGCTTTTTTACGGATATTAATTTAAAACTCTGCAACTGGTACTCTTAGTATTCATCAAGCCATCTCCTACTTTATTTGTCCATTATTATATCCAGAAGGATCAAAAGAAAAGCTAAAAGAAGACCCCTCATATTTAATAGCAATAAAGAATTACTCTGCTAAAGTTTATTGTTCGGGAATAAAGAACGAAAAAGAATAAAAAACACAAGGCTATATTTATTGATAATTCGTTTTATCCAAACGCACTTAATTTACTGATTAAAAGTGATACCAATACAAACAGTCTTAAAATTATTGATCTATATTTAAATAGACGATTATTTCAAATTTAAACATAAATCGGTACATAACTTATTACCCGTTTAGATAACGAAATATGAACTAAGCAACATTTATTGGAGCCCTTACTCTGGGCTTTACTTGAAGTCTGAAACCATCAGATCTCTTTAAAATGATGTCAGCCATTAGCTTGAATTCACTTTCAGGGACATCGGATACGCATTCAAAGTTTCTCAAAATTGTTGACAGTAAAATCTTCAGTTTCAATAAGGCATATTTGCGACCTGCAAGAGATAAACAGTCCATGTTATAAAAACATATAATGTAATCTAAAATAAAAGAGGAATAAACAGAGTGTTACCAAAAATGACAAATAATTGATTCGCATAATTTGATATCAATTATTAATTGTATCATTTTAAGCTGAAATTTTGTCAATTTTTAGATAGATATACCCTTTCGGTAACACCCTTTATAATGGACCGCCTGAAACTATTTAGTACAGACCCATACAGTTACAGAACACGGAATACATTTCAAGAATCGATCATGTAATTTCTATCATGTAATTATTATCAGGCTTTCACTAAAACATTTGAAGGATAAAACATGTGACGAAGTAAAACTGAATGAAGTAGTACTTACCAACACAGCTCCTGGGTCCAGCGCTGAAGGGAATGTAGCTGTAGTAGTGACGGTTGGAAGTGTTCTCGGGCAAGAAGTTGTCAGGGTTGAAGGTATCGGGGTTGTTGTAGTATTTCGGATTACGGTGTATTTTGTAAGTAGCAACGACTACAGTGCTGCCCGCTGGTAAAACGTAGTTGTTTGTAGCTGTAACATAAAGGCATGTGTTTATTCAGCAGTTTAGTTTACTTATTTGTCTTCTTCCAGCCATTTTTAATGGTTCTCTTCTGGGGGCTTCCTTCAACGTCGTATATTCTGCCTGTTCTAAAGTTAAGTTAGTTTTTTTATGAAAACTACATGTATTTTAATGGAAGGAATGTTTCATCCAGTCAAGGGCGGATCCAGCTTTGGTGTCAGGGGGTGGTCACATAGTGGTATAATCTCAAGAAGCAAGGGCGTACCTAGCTTTTGACCTAGGAGGATTTTTTATGCTATATAACCCGACGCAAAATAATTTTTCAACTTTTGTTCTCAAAGGTCTCAAAAATTGTAGAGTATTACTTAGTAGTTTTAGTAGTTAGTCAATAAACCCATAAAACAGTCAACATTTCTAAATTCTCAGAAACATCATCGATTTTGATGAATTTTCTTTTATTTGGTTTATATTTTAATACTATTTAAAATCAGAAATCTCCCGAATAGAAGAAATTTTTTATATAATTTGTTTCTTAAAATATTTTATTTATATTAAAAGGCTTACTCGAAAGTCATTTGCCATTCGTGGAGAGGTCTTCCTTCAACCTGATTTTTCATGGGTTTAATTTCCCGTAAAACCACCTACATTTCTTCTGACTATTGTACCTTTTTAAAAAGTTGATGAAACAAAGATGTTTCTGGTGTAATTAACTAAAGACCTTTTTTTTTAATCCCTGTTTTCCTTCTTGTCTAATAGAACAATAATTAGGAAATGTATAATCCTTCTTGTAAAGTTTTCTCGAAGCAATTTTGAATTAAATTTATGAATAGGATTCAGATAACTAAAAGTATTTCATATGGAAACACCAAAAACAAAAAAGTAGGACTAGACTGCACAAAACAAAATTGTAACTAAACCTCTAAAAATACATTAAACTGGTCGAAAAATCTCAGAACCGATTAACAATGTAGTCTATTTTATAAATTAATTTGTTTATTTCCACCAACCCTAACACCTCTCCAGGAATGGCAATATTATAAAAAAAAATATTTAGAAATAAAGACATTTGTTTCTCCTATTATGATTAATAACAGTATTAAAAAAAAATTAGGTAAAAGAAATATCATCAAAATCGGTGCTGTTTCTGTCATTTTACAGGTGAAATGCTTCATTGACTCCACTAACTACAAAAATCGATTATAAGACTACTTGTATCGATATATTATTAGCTATTTATACTTGTTAGTGCTTTGATCAGGCCTTTGACCAGGTCCATGCCATTATGTGGCAATCTAAAATATATAATGGTAGGCGCGTAAGACTCTAATTGCGTTGCTCTCTGCAATCGGCTCAAAAGAGCCTAACCGCGAACCGTCACTCTCTCGGCTTACACGAGAACCCCATAAAGCACTATTCCTCATGAAAACCCGGCGACAGCATGCTCCCGGGCCCCGGTCCTCCCAAGTTAGGTAACAACCGGCTGTTAACAAATGAGCCTATAGCTAATTTCCTTTTTCATCATAATGTTGGCCGCGCAGCGCGATTTTTGTCTATATAATTACATAACTTGATGTTGTATTTGGGATTTTTATTATCGAGCTCCAGCTGCTCTCCTTTTTGCGCCCTATAGACATATGTAGATAACGTTTAACAAATTTAATTAGTGGTCCACCGAGTTCCTGGACCTAGCCCAGGGGGGTGGTCATGACCCCGTGACCACCCCCCTGGATCCGCGCCTGCATCCAGTAGACAACGACTATGGGTATATAGTAAAGGGTTGTAGGAACTTGATAAGTACAATACTTTTATCCTTACCAATCTTAACATCTTCATTCAGCTTCCTAGCGATGATTGGTACAGGTGGGTACATTCTCAAAGATTCAAGGATAACTCTCTCCAAATACTTCATCTGCAATGTATCGGCGAAGGTGGCTGGTCTGTCAGATGCGCCGAAGATTTCGTACAGCTCATTGTAAACCTTAGCTTGGACGTCCTTGTGGACACCCAGTAGGCAAAGTACGAAACTAGAGCCAGCAGCGGTGGTGTCGTGACCCTGAAATTTAAAATTTCGGTTGTTTTAAATATTACGTAGTGTAAAACTGTTTTTAAATGTCCTATTGTATTCAAAACGTTTTGTACTAGGTAATTTATTACATACGTTACAAAAGTGACAATGCGTATTTAGTTTCACTTGATTGGAATTTTTTTTTATCAACATGCGTCTTTTTCTAATCAACATTTCTAATTGACATAAGGGCTAATTTATTCAGTTCTGAATAGCACGGTAAAATTGTTTTATTTTACATCGTATTTTCTAAGTCAATATAACTCAATCGTCAGTGATTAGATCAACCCATCTCGCTTAATCAGTGCTACTTGAGACTTATCAAGGACTACCAAATTCCATGTTCGAGTGGGGTAAACACCGGTATTTGAGGTGTCGCTAGCTCTGAGTTCCTGAGATCGATCCCAGGACCGGTGAATATTAAATAAATAATAAATAAATGCGGACAACATCACATACATTGTTCTGAACCCAAAGTAAGTTGCTAAAGCACTTGTCTTATGGAATTCAGATACAACGAAGGTACCACAAACACCCAGACCCGAGACAATGTAGAAATGTGATTTTTCTACATTGACCCGTCCGGGGATCGAACCCGGGACCTCAGAGCTAGCGACACCTTGAAACCGGTGCGTACGCCACTCGACCGCGGAGGTCGTCTATTAAAAAGTTATTAAAAACAACTTTTCAACATTTTCTCGGGACTGATGATTTTGGTTCCTTCATTCCATAACACAACTGCTTAACTCATTTTGGGTTTAGAGCCATGTGTGCGGTGGTGTACCCATTTAGTTATTAAATTATAAATTAATATTTTATAAATTACCTCGAACATAATAGTGTCCACCTCTTCTTTTATTTCGTGGTCGGTTAGTTGGTTAGTACCGTTCTGTGCAGATTCGATCAAGAGATCCAGGAAAGCGAGACGTTTCTTCTCACCTTGATAACCACAAATACACAAAATGTTAAAAAGTTCATATAATTTTATATTTTGATCTGAATTTCGGGAAAGCTAACAATATAGCAAATCTTCTTTATGTCACTATCATCACTATCACTATCATCACTATCACTACATAGTATAAAGCAAAGTCGCTTCTCGTTGTCTGTCCCTATGTATGCTTAGATCTTTAAAACAACGCAACGGATTGTAATGCGGTTTTCTTTAATAGATAGAGTGATTCAAGAGGAAGGTTTATATGTATGCAATACAGCATTAAACCTTATCCAATTAAGTACCTTAAATACATTGTGCATAATTATAATATAGATCAATATGGCCCTTTACAACATGTAATTTAAATGAATATTTTCGAAGATAAATTACAGATTTAAAATGCAGGGACATAGCGGTTGCGGCGGTACCGGCCGGGGGGCGCGTGCCTTTAAATAGTGCGTCGCATAGATATAATAAGTAGATAGATATATAATAATAAATAAAAGATAGTATATTTAGTATCAGCATTGCACCCGTGCAAAGCCGGGGCGGGTCGCTAGTTGATAATCTATACTTATAATAAATCTGTAGAAGTGAAAATTCTGTACATTGATAATATCAAAAAAAAAAAATGGCGGGGGGTGTTACTAGACCGACACCGAACCCAAAAAAGTGAAAAAAAAAATTTTTGTCTGTCTGTCTGTCTGTTTGTTCAGGTATCACGCAAAAACTACCAGTTCGGTTACGATGAAACTTGGTATAATTATTCTTTAATATTCTGGGCACCACACTGGGTAGTTTTTATCCCGGAAAAGTATAAACAATATAAAACAAACTTAATTTTGCGGTTAAAAACTCATTGATAAGTTTCGTCATCCACGCGAACGAAGTCGCAGGCACAGCTAGTTGATAATAAAATAAATGTTTAGTTTTTTGGACATGTAGTTTTACAAAGAAGACATCACAATTAACTACGAAGATATTTGCAACAGTTCTTACCAACATCATTTTCGTCATTAAAGTCCAAGTCATCCCGGTATCCTTTGAACACTGTGTCCGATACTGATTTGTTGTCATTCGCCAAAACTTCATTATCATTAGATCGTGTCAGTTCTTCTAATGTGGGAGGAATGAAACCTTTGGCTTTGTTATCGAAGTACGTTTGCTTCTTATTTTTGATTACCTAGAGACAGTACATTATTATTATATTTTTAGTCATTGGGTTAAGTTATTTTAAAAGTATTTCTGTACCTTGTTCGTTAGTCCATGGATGACACCTAAAAGCTCTTTTTGCTTCTTGAAGAAAGGTGTTATTTTGAAAAGTGCGTCAAATCGTAACCATAATTTGTAGTGTCTCTGGTGAATTATGTTACACATTCTGAAAAAAGCAGGAATTACATGTATATGGCATTAAACATCCTAGCAAGACTATGGACACTTAAAATTCGAGTTTATGCTGTTGGGCTGTTCATAGGGACCAAATATGATTTTCCGAATTACGTGAAAACTTGATTGAAGAGTTCTAGGAATCAATTACTACCTTGTTAGATAGCCCTACTGGTCCCGATTGCCATATGATGATCTTTGGCAGTTGTTAAGTCATGACAATTCTACCAACCAGTATGAGATACAGTTTTACCTTGTTAAATGGGGTGCAAAGGTTCGATAGGTAGTCGCTACCTTTAAAATATAGTAGTCAGCAGTGGAAGCCGACCGTAACATATCTTGGGAAAAGCCTAGACAGCACACTAAGAAGATTGTTTAACTTACTTCATTACAGCCATTGCGTAATCAAAACCAGATTCATCTTGAGTTTTTCTTGTTATACCCATTGCAGTTTCTGAAACAGATTTGGACAAATATGAAATAGTGGTGTGGTGAAACTAACTTAAACTATGAATATTGTAACATCGAGTCATAGAAAGTAGCAGAGCCACTGTAACTGGCTAACTGATCGACCTGATCTGACTCTAAACATTTTGAGGTAAATACTCCTATTTACTTCAAAATGGTGTAAGTTGGGAAATAGTTTTCACCCCTCTTTACTACAAGCGGGAGACAAAAAGAGATCAGCACCTCAGTTAGGCTTAGTTTTCAAGCAGCACGGACAAAACTTAACATGTTAGAGGCTTTTGTTACTCAACCTTATATATTAGCCTATACCTAGCAATATGTCCACGGTAGCTGTGCTCATGTGGTCATGAACATCAAATGTTTTCCCAACTTCAGCACTCAGTTTTTCAACGGCGTTTCTACTGTTCTGATTGAAAACATCAACGAATGACTTCAAAATATTTATATGGAATGTCGGAGCTATAATTTTGCGGTGAGAACGCCATTTTTGACCTGCAAGTAAGAAACGAATGAGTACAGACAGATGTGATGTCTACGTCGCAAGTTTTGAAGATATACATTTTATTATTAAAAGGATAATAGGTAAATACTGCACATTTCACTGAAAAGCTCTATGTATGGCTGTCTTAAATGGGAATGTCCTAGTAAATTAATCTAATTTTAATCTAGACTATCTGGGCTCAGGCCTCTTTCAATTATATTATATTTTTTTTCATTATCAAATTGTTGCTATTCCTTATAAAAGTGCATAGTTTATTTAATTGATTATAGAACATCAATTTCGTATACGCACCGGTGCTAATAAGCAGTCCTTCTCCAAGCCAAGGTTCAAAGAATCTGTATTCTGAAGATTTATCGATGTGGACTTGGCTGTTCAGGATAACTTCAGCGTCTTCAGCATCAGAAAGGAAAATCGCCAGCTTGGGTCCAATAAAAGCACGAATCACTGGCCCATATATTTGAGCATAACCCAAAGCGAATTCAACCAGATCTAGAAAACAGATATAATATTAAATTACCGCGGTTTCGTACCTTAAAACTGAACATTACAATTGTCACAGCAATAATGCATTTGATGGGTCAATTAAATTTATTTTGTTTTTCTTATTACTTTTTAATAGTAGAAATATTTATGAATAAATAAAATTTGGTTTCGAATAGACAATTTTTGTAACTAATTCCAGTGAACGCTCCATCGTGTTGTTTTAAACGATGCGACATATTTTTTTCAATAATTTGTTCAATTGTGTTCTATTCTATCAAGGAAGTAAAGTTAAAACGAAAAAAAATACAATTCTGTACAATAACTGGTGGTACTTACCATCGGGTTTTTTTCCAAGAGCAAGGAGGGCGTTTCCGAAAAATGGTAACGTTTCCGGACCAGGCAGGAGTTGTCCCAACTTATATAACCTCGAATTCTGTTGCCATCTGTGCAATACCCATAACACAGATGTCACGAATAATAAAACATAAAATATCAAACGTGAATAGTTGGCTTCAGGAGATGTGTCAACTAACGACGCCATTTTTCTAAAATAAAATAAAATTTAAATTAACTGCACTGAGTTTACCCCACAAGTTGTGGTTTTATACTAGTTTAGTTGCTATTATTTTAAATAAGTAATTCCTCATTAAATATACGTCAAATACGTTAAATTAAAAGCTACGGTGCTACTTGCATAGACCTACTTAAGATTGTATGGTCAAATGTTTGAAATGGTCTATTTAATTTACTTAAATTCTATTCTAAATTAATTCAATGAAGTATCTAATTTGCGTCATCTAATCATTTAGAGAACTTAATTGTTTCACAAATACCTTGGCAAATAATGATACAATTTCTTTATAGTTACTTCGAAATTGTCATTTACTCGATTTTCTACATTTAAAAAAAGTTTAAATAGTGATTCATTATTATTATTATTTAAAAGCTCTGTGCTACTGCAACAGTCTAAAGTTAGTCATGACAAAAAATAATATTTTTTTATCAATTACTGTAGCTTCATTATTTCGTAAGTACCTGCATTGTAGTTGCAGTTTCGTAGTGTAATATCAACTGCGTATTAGCTCTATAAATTTATATGCGTTGTTTATAATAATTGGTTATTAATGCGTCACCTTTAAACAATGCGTTGTCAACCACTGCACTCGGTGAAAATAAAAAACGTATTGGTTGTTTAATTAAGGCTAGGTACTAAACCTTTTAATGATATTAAAATAGAAAGCGATCAAATGGATTGCTGTATAATTAAAATAATTATACAGCAATCCATTATATTATTATGTTTATACATATATTAATGGTTTCAAAGATTTTGAATGCTTTGTATACTTAAATGTTTAACATAGAATTCCATTTCATATTTGATTTGCCTTATTGTATCGAAGAACACAAATACTTTGCTCTAGGTAAGATTCAACAACAGTACAATTACCAAGGCATAAAATACTGTTTATAAGAAAGTTTTAAATGTAAAGCTAAAATGTAATTACCGGTCAGCTTCCCCTTAACAGTCTGAAAATAAACAAATGACGGAAATGCAATTTTGACTCTTCACCTCGAATATTTTAATTGTTTGATTTTCTTGCATTATTAAATAGATTTTGCTACAGTATAAATAAGACAAACTATATTTTTTTCGGAAGTTAACTGCTATACTGTTTACTAAATATGTGAAAATCTTAAAATTTGCAAAACCTGGTGTTTTAAATTACGCATTCGAGATCCATTTAAAATATTACTAGAAAACGCAAGTTTACTATTTACAATTACTACCCTGTACATAGAAATGACTTGCATTTCCCTTTGTATACATACATAATTTACTGTTTATTAGCGCATTCATTATAACAAATAGTAGGTATTGGTGCTACCTATAAGACAAGTAGGAAATACCTAATTTTTATTAGGTGAGTTTGAGTGTGTTACATATATTGTCGCACTTATTATTATTATATTAGCGATACAAGTACGCGGTCTATAATATTCTAACTGGTGCCTTAGCATTTAAATAAGTATTCACTCTCAGTCACTTTGCTAAGGCTAAAGCTAAAGGCGCTTTGCAGATTAGTCGACAAGAACTTTGAAATAGCCTGATGTATTATAAATTTCCTGATTATTTTAATCAAATTACTGTATTTGTAATTTGATTAAAATTACAAATACAGTAATGTCGTGGTGGCCTAGCGGTTCAATGAACGGATTTGTATGCACAAGGTTGCAGGTTCGAACCCAGGCAAGTACCAATGTGGCTTTTTCAAAGTTATATGTGCATTCTTAATTATTGTAAGACACTTCTGACAAACGGTGAAGGAAAACATCGTGAGGAAATCTGGATTCCAAAATTGGGATCTGAAATCGCCAATCAGCAGAGAGCAAGCGTGGTGATCAATGCTCGTGCCTTCTCTATATGGGAAGACGCCTGTGCCCAGCAGTGGGACGTTTAAAGGCTGGATTATTATTATTATATTATATAATTATATATACTGTATCTTGACATCCAATTAATTTATGGAACACATATATATTTGTTTTCATAGATAAAATAAATATATCTTAAACATGTTGGGTACCTACGTAAAACTTTAATAAACAAGCTCTAGACATGTTATGGAAAAATTGGTAACTATCATGCTACGACATTAAAATTTAACATAAAAACAAACACGCAATCATGACCTTTCCCACTATAGGTATTATAATTCTTGGAGCTAATAGTAGGTACGTACTCGTACCTACCAAAGATTATTTTTGTATGTTTTTATCTATTTATTTAGTAAGTGTTATCTTATGTATTATCTAATTTCACTAGTAAATGCGTTTGCTTGAGTCTAACTTATTTCAAAAGGTGTCTCACAATGACATACCCATAATATATCTTCACCTCTTATGGATAAAGGTGACATTATAATATGATATTATTGTCAATTTTCAGTTTTCAAACACACGTGTTATCATCGGTGAAAATTCTCCGAGTTTTAGCTGCTAAGACTCAGGCAAGCTGCATAACCTCATCTTCCACACGATAATAAAATCTGTCTTTGTCTATCTAAACTATCAGCCGGACCAGAATCCAAAAGAGGATATTCAAAAACAGCAATAAGTATGTTGTCTGTTTAAGTTCATGGTTAGAGGATAAAGAAAAAACATTCGGCTACATTTAAATTTATTGATTTTTTTTCTTATATTAGAGTATATGCAAGCACACTAAACATAGCGATAAAAGTTACAGTCGGAATAGCATTACATTACAGTCTTAAAATTGTTGATCTATACATTAAAATATACAGTAACAAATATAACTTATAATAAATTTAAACTAATCTATAATAATTGGAGACCTTACTCTGGGTTTTAATTGTATTCTAAAACCATCGGATCTCTTTAAAATGATGTCGGCCAAAAGCTTGAATTCACTTTCAGGGACATCGGATATGCATTCGAAGTTTCTTAAAATGGTTGATAGTAAGATCTTCAGTTTCAGTATAGCATACTTGCGACCTGGAAGGAAAAACCGGTTCATGTTATAAAATTATCTTGGTTTGAAACTAAAACTGGAATGCATCGCCTATTACTGGCATAGGTCGTGTAAATTTTTATTCTATCTATGATGAGGTTGATGGCAAATTCTTAATTAGGTTAGCAAACCGCAAAAACATTTTAAGGATGAAACATATGCGATGAAATAAGACTGAAAATATAGGATGAACAAAAAATGATGCTTACCGACACAGCTCCTGGGTCCAGCGCTGAAGGGAATGTAGCTGTAGTAGTGACGGTTGGATGTGTTCTCGGGCAAGAAGTTGTCAGGGTTGAAGGTGTGGGGGTCCTTGTAATATTTCGGATCACGATGAATGCTGTACATAGAAACCACTACAGTGCAGCCCGCTGGCAGAACGTAGTTATTTGTTACTGTGGAAGAAGGGTGTTTTTATGATTACTATTAAGTATTGCAGTTATCTAAGTCTTCTTCTTTTAACTGTTTTTAAATAGACCAGTAGGCTTCTTACATACTTTGCCAACTACGCTTTCAACTACGGTTTCAAACTATCCCCATAAAATATAATTCAAGGTGAAGTTTTCGGAATACATCATCCGGTAGATAGCAAAATGTACCTTTAAAGCTTACTTCTACGCCCTTTCATAAAACGTTTCCCCGTCATAAACACATAACACATTATATACAACATACTTTAATGCGATTCTTACCAATTTTAACGTCTTCATTTAGCTTTCTAGCGATGGCAGGTACAGGTGGGTACAATCGCATAGTTTCAAGGATGACCCTTTCTAAATACTTCATCTGCAATGTATCGGCGAAGGTGGCTGGTCTGTCAGATGCGCCGAAGATTTCGTACAGCTCATTGTAAACCTTAGCTTGGACGTCCTTGTAGACTCCCAGAAGGCAAAGTACGAAACTAGAGCCAGCAGCGGTAGTGTCGTGACCCTGAAATTTGCAGTTTCAGTTTTTTTTTTTTTTTTTAAATCATTTATTTGATGAGGCTTTTTGCGCTGGTGCGCCAAGACAGCCTCGTAAGGTACCACAATAAATTAAATAATAAATTAACAAAAGTAAAAATAATCTAATCCTAAGACTTAAAGATAACTTAAAACTAGACACCCCGTTGGAATGTAGCGCCTTCTACAGGTCACAGGCTAGAAAACTACAGACCCTACGTCCAAATAAAAACAAAAAAAAATTACATATCCCTCCTTGAAAACACTCCCCTTACAAATTTATAAATTTCAATACTCTGTTCCGAAAAAGGCCTCCCAAGCAAAATATTAATCCCACCACTATACACATCGCCACGGGGCATCCCCCCCAAGAATGGCCACGAATCATTGAAAGCGCTACACTCCAACAAAATGTGATACAAATCATCCAATTTATTTACACAAAAATGACAAAGAGGGGATGGACTCACACCCATCAAATGTAAAAAACTGTTAGTAGGCACATGTCCAGACCGTATTCTAAATGCTAAAACTAAAAGTTCTCTTGAACAGCTAACTACGTCGAACCAAGGAATTCGAGGCAGCTTCTGTTGGATGGTTCTATACCACAAACCCTTTCCCGCAGTTATAACATTGAAGTGGTTCTTCCACATCTCAAAACAAAACTCTCTCATGCTAGGAATAAGCTCCGTAAAATAAGGATTACTAGAAATAATTATGCCGTCCGTGATAGCTTCTACAGCTAACTTATCCGCCACTTCATTTCCAAAAATACCTACGTGCGAAGTAATCCACTGAAGCTTTATATTTACTTTCTCGTTCT
Source organism: Autographa pulchrina (assembly GCA_905475315.1). Classification (NCBI taxonomy): domain Eukaryota; kingdom Metazoa; phylum Arthropoda; class Insecta; order Lepidoptera; family Noctuidae; genus Autographa; species Autographa pulchrina. Next base: position 9,137,605 of record FR997771.1, on the reverse strand, counting down.
GCAAAATGTGAATAATCTTAAGCGCATCATAAGCTACAGGCATACCTCGAACTCCCGATACACAGCGCATCAAGTGTTGAAGTGCACTTTTTGAGTCTGACAATATCACTACATCTTTGCACGGCAAAGATTGAATGTAAGACAAAGCTTCAACAATAGCTGTCAATTCAGCTCTCATAATACAAGCATCATTGCACAGTTTAAATTTAACACCAGTATTTGTCTGAACATCAAAAAAAGCTGCTCCAACACCGTGAGCATCTTTCGACCCATCTGTAAAAACATAATAATAATTATTGTACCTAGAAACTAACATATTGGATATTAACATTCTTAAATTGGTTAAGGTTGTTGAACGCTTTGGTACATTTAATTCATCAACATTACAACATATACAATCTTTAATATTAATATTTGTCACCCATGTATCCATATTATACATACCTAACATATGGGACTTGTAAACAATATTTTTCCCAAACTTATTGCAAATAACTATTAAAATCGGCTTTTTCTTGTTACGCCAGTAAGTATTTGTACACAAAGCAGACAATCTTTTTAATAAAGCTACGGTAACATTATGAGAAAATGAATTCACCCTTAACCAATACCTACAAGCCAACCAATGTCTTCTCACATATAATGGTGGTAAACAAAGTTCACTTTCCATAACACAAATTGGTGTGGTACGAATAAAACCACCACAAATTCGTAGTGCTCGATTTTGGAGAACATCTAGTTTGTTTAAGTGCGTCTTAGCACTATTTCCATACAAAAAACTAGCATAATCAATACGACTTCTAACAAGAGAAATGTACAGTCTCCTCAAATGTTTAGGATGCACACCCCATGATTTGCCCGCTAAAATTTTTAATATATTTAAATGTTTATAAGCTTTTTCACAAATTTCGTTTATATGAACACCCCACCGTAAGGATGAATCAAGCCACAATCCAAGATATTTAACTCTATCAACAACCTTAAGCTGCTTATTATTAATACAAATTCGAACATTGCCTAAGTTTCTAGATCTACTAAACAGACAAACACTTGTTTTTGATTCCGATAAAAATAACCCCATTTCACCCAAATTTTCAATAAGAACATCTAAAGCTATGCGCAAATCATCAATGGCGGAATCTAAATTATGTTTATTTGAAGACGCATAAAGAACAAAATCATCTGCATATTGTGAAACTTTACAGGTGGAAATTAATTTACAAATATTCATTGTCGCAATATTAAAAAGAAGAGGGGATAATGGGTCACCTTGAGCTAAACCTATACTTGCTTGTCTTACAATAATGCCATCGACACCAGTATCAATTTGTAAATACCTTCGACTTAAATAACTAAAGATATATTTACAAACTTTGCTCCCAACTCCAATACTTTCTAACATGGAAATCATTTTATAGATATTTACATTATTATATGCGTTATTTATATCAACAAAACATGCAATAGTTGCCATATTTTTAGAAAAAGCTATCTGTATGGATGTTATTAACCGGGAAAGATTGTCCAGGCATGAATGTGACCTACGAAAGCCAATAGTAGAAGGAGACAAAAGATTTGATTTCTCCACAAACCACTCAAGTCGCTTTAATAAAATACTGTGAAAAATTTTGCATGGGCAGGACATTAAAGATATGGGACGCAAGGAAGAGGAACTATTGGGATCTCTTCCAGGTTTAGGAATAGGAACAACCCTTATGCTTCTCCACTGACTTGGAATCACACCAGTGTGCAATATTAAATTATATATATGTAACAAAAATGCCTTACCCGAAACAGATAAATTAAAAACCATAGAATAAGATATGTTATCTACACCTGGAGATGTATCCTTGCGCTTTAAACAGTTTTCTAACTCGAAAAGTGTTATTTCTTGATCGATAGCACTTGACTTCATCATAAATAAAGGTGGTTGCTCACCAACCAAGTCCGGCGTTAACGATTGTAATAACTCAGTACATTTTTGGGAATCAACAGACCGGTTACAATACCTGCCACCTTTCACCCATTTCATTTTTCTCCACATCTCTGAAGCTGAAGTTTCTGAATCAATATTCGTGCAGAATTCCTTCCACCCCTTAGAACGAGCGCAACGAACAAGTTTGCGGGCTGCATTTATTTTAGTCTTGTATACATTATAATTATCGGGAGTAGGATTACGTCTCAACCTCGCCAATGCCAGTCGTCTCTCAGCCACAGCTCTAGATAACTCTGAATTCCAATATGGTTTGGGCACAAATTTAGCCGTCGGGTCCTGGCAAATTTTAATCCACGGAATCGTCTCTTCAGCCAACTGATCAATTTTCGATGTAAATATATTATAACACTCTTGAACATTTAACGACTGATCTAATTTACCAAACACCTCGTCTGTTTTTTCACGATATTCACTCCAACGTGCTTCTTTGAAGTTGCGCCGCTTTATGAAATTGTATGCGGATTCGTACCCATACTTCATTTTGATGACAATGTGGTCACTGCCTAACGATTCATTTGTAGTCTGCCAGCAAATTCTTGTTGCTATATCTGTAGAAGCAAATGATACATCCGGAGAAGATTGTTGTAGAACTCCATTAACAAGTTTTATTCTCGTAGCATTTCCATTATTTAAACACATGTAATCTTTATCAAAACAAGAGTTGTATATCATATCCCCACGTCGATCAGTCTTGTTGGACCAGGTGATATGATGCGCATTGAAATCACCAATAATCAGCGTTCCTTTGTCAGATCTGTCAAAAATCATATGCCAGTCAGACTGATTAGTAATAGAAGACGGTGGGCAATAAATTGAAATAATGTTATTTATTCCAGGAAAATTAAAAATTTCTATAAAAATCATCTCAATACTAGAATTCGGATGTACAAAATCTCTCTGCAAGGCTTTAACTGATTTGTGAATAAAAACACATAAACCTCCATAAGAATCCAATCTATCTTTTCTGATCACGTTATAGTTACCAATATTTAAGTTTTTGTCGGATGATAACCAGGTCTCACTTACAACAGCAATGTGTATCTTTTCTCTAAGCAACAAACATTGGAAGTCATAAATTTTAGGACAAAGGCTATTTGCATTCCACTGTAAAATGTTAGCATTCCTAGTTTTCACATTAAAATTACTAGCCATTTGTGATGAAACCCAGGAACTGCATCAAAACATCCATACTCACAAAGCTCATAATGAACAACTTAACTTCAGCCAGAACATATTTCATGATTACAGTGAGTTTGCTTCCTATGTCACCCTCTGAATTCAAAATTTCTTTAATTTTCTGCAGTAATTTTCTAAAATTAACTTTTTTATTTTTGCCTGATTCAGAAGCACTCGGTATTGAATCAAAAGTCAACTTGTTTTCCTCGAGCGATACAGGCGTCACATCTTCCTGAATTTGACTTACGACCTTCTTCCTCTTACTTTTCTTACTCTTCACTGACTGACTTACCGAAATTTTATGCTGATTTAGAATTGGTGACATTCTGTCCTCATCACTGCTTGAACTTCCCTGCTTAAGAACATCTGAATATTTCCTTAGTGGTAGTATCTCCGTCTTGGTTGATTCAGCACCAGTGAATAAATCTGGACTTGACTGGACCACTACCTTTTTAGGTTCCTGAAGTCTCTCAAGAGCCATTTTGTAAGTACAATTACTTTTGCCCATCATATCTCTTATTGCTTTCTCCCGTAAAAATGCAGGGCACTTACTTTTCATAATCGACATATGTTCTCCTCTACAATTTATGCATCTGAAATTAACTGTTTCGCAATTTTCATGCTCGCCTCCACATTTTGGACATACCAGTTTTTTAACAGGACAGAAAGCTTTAATGTGTCCGAATCTCCAACAGTTAGAACACTGAGTAACAGGAAAATTAAACGGAAATACCTTCATTCTTATCCCGTAAGTAGAAACATATGAAGGCACAACAGGACCCTTAAAACATATGCGAATACTTTCGCTCTTAACCCATTTGCCTTCAATGGTCCTCCTGCTTAATCTTTTGACAGATAAAATCTCCACGTCACTCTCAAATATGTTTTTGATGGTATCATCATCCAAATCTAAATCGACTTCCTTGACCAAGCCATAGGAAACGTTGACTTCATTCGTTTTTCTGCATGTCCAACCTTTACGTTTAATGATGTCGGACGACAAAAATCTTTCTGCAGCATCAAGATTTTTAAATCTTATTACAATTTTAAATGAACTCTTGTACACGATTCTCATTATGTCAGGAATTTTCTCGTTATTTAATAATTTTGCAAGCGCAATCTGTTTAGGAAGGACCTCTTTTGCAATAATTGACACTTCTGTATACTCTGTAGGATTAGTTGAACAAGCCTTCCCTGAAGTCAATGCAGAAGGAGGCGTCATCATTTTCACCTTCTTGCCACGTTTCCCCACTGTAGTAAATTCTTCACTATCGTCTGGACTAGACTCAATCCTAAGCCTTTTGTTGCCATTTCTCAATGGACCATCGTTATCGTCCCATTCCAAATCAGAGGTATCGGTATTATTTACCATAGCACGCAACGTCACATTACTGGAATGACGGCTGCTACCGTCCTCCTCATCGCAACCGCTTTCCATAATTTAAGAATAAAACTTCTTCTTAAAAAACTGTCTGTCAACACTGAATGTCAATTGAAATATAATTAAATTTGAATAATAATGTTATGCAAAAATGTTTATTTTAGAGAAATTTACACCACAATCATAACCACAAACGTAATAAAACTTTACAGAACTATTCATTTACTTAAAATTGTGCCACTTTTTCACAAAAACTAATATTGAACAGGAGCGCAACTACACAATGCAGTTTCAGTTGCTTTGATTATTACGTAGTGAAAAACTGTAATTAAATATTCCATTGTATTCAGAACTTTTGTAGGTAATGATTTACAAGCGTAACGAAAGAGTGACAAAGCGTGTTTGGTGTGACTTCATTGGTATAGTTTTTCAAAGTGTGTGTTTTTTGCTCATCTACCGTTCTAATTGACGTATTAATAATTGCTTCGATAATAAGGTTGCCAGGTTGTTGGTGTGGTTGGTTGTTGCTGTTCGTTAGATTGGTGTTACTTCGGACTTGTCAGGCCAACGAGAATTGTCCTATAGTTATATAAAATCCTGTTTTGGAAATTACCTCGAACATAATAGTGTCCACTTGTTCTTTTATTTCTTGGTCATTTAACTGATTGGTACCGTTTTGTGCAGACTCGATCAGGAGATCCAAGAAAGCGAGACGTTTCTTCTTACCTTGGTAATCAGAAATACAAAACATGCATTGATATCTATTTAACAGCATCATAATGATATTAGGATTGGTAACATTATACTTAAATTAAAAAGTTCTTTATAGCTGGCAATATAGCAAATCTTCTTCTTCTTCTTTTTAGCGTGTTTATGGAACAGATACGTTATCAAAGAGAACATAGTAAAGAATACAGCAAATAATAATATGGAAAATCATAATATGAATAGAAATTCTTTGTTTCATAACTTTCATATAATGAAGATTAAGTACTAGAACACATCACAGTTAGCTTGTTGATTGAAAACTTTGTTTTTAGATTTTGAATCCAGTTCTTACCAATATCATTTTCGTCATTAAAGTCCAAGTCATCCCGGTATCCTTTGAACACTGTGTCCGATACTGATTTGTTGTCGTTAGCCAAAACTTCATTATCATTAGATCGTATCAGTTCTTCTAATGTGGGAGGAATGAAACCTTTGGCTTTGTTTTCGAAGTACGTCTGCTTCTTACTTTTTATTACCTGAAGAAAATTACGTAACATGATGAGTTTAATAATTTATTTCGGTGCTTTCACTCTGGAAGAATTTTGTACCTTGTTTGTCAATCCATGGATAATACCCAGAAGTTCTTTTTGCTTCTTGAAGAATGGTGTTATGTTGAAAATTGCGTCAAAGCGTAACCAGAATTTGTAGTGTCTCTGGTGGATTATGTTACACATTCTGAAATATAAAAACTTACATAAACTCAATGTACAATTGTGTGCCTTTGCATACATGCCCGAAGTGCGTATATCCAAAAATAGCAAAAATACAATATTCCACCCGTATAGGGTTATTTAACTTACTTCATTACAGCCATCGCGTAATCAAAACCAGATTCATCTTGAGTTTTTCTTGTTATACCCATTGCAGTTTCTGAAACAGATTTGGAATAACATGAAATAGTGTCGCATTCGCAACTAATATAAATTATGTATTTTAGCATCAGGTATTGGAAGATCGTCTTGTAGAGTCATGCAATAGACATATGTTCAGCTGTAGACTCATACCCATCAAAGTACACTCCTTAAAACCAGGATCTACAATGATAATGAACACCACTGAAACGCTTAAGATCGGTGTATTCCAGGGAAACGATAGAGTTTTTTAAGACCACAACGACATTTATCAGAAGAATAGGAAATTAGTTTATATTTAAAAGGTTTTACCTAGCAGTATGTCCACGGTAGCTGTGCTCATGTGGTCATGAACATCAAATGTTTTCCCAACTTCAGCACTCAGTTTTTCAACGGCGTTTCTACTGTTCTGATTGAATACATCAACGAATGACTTCAAAATATTTATATGGAACGTCGGAGCTATAATTTTGCGATGAGTACGCCATTTTTTACCTGAAAGTAACAAATTATTAAGTTTGGGCGTGATGATCTATATTGCAATCTTTCTAAGAACGTTTTTTGAGACCCTTTAAATGAAATGGGGTCATCAGTCTCTGCTCTATGGACGAACTAACATGGACGGCCCAAAGTAGATGCGGGACTATTGTAAATAATATAAGTAATATAAAGATAAAGTACATAAAAATGACATAGGCTACCTATTGATTGTGATGTGTAAGGTGGATCAGTTCTTGAAATGCGTAATCAATCTTAAGTAGTCCGGCAGTGACTCTCTAACTTGCCAAATGGGCTCCCCATAACTATTGCGCGATAAGAAGCAGGGGGCAACATCAATGTGAGCAGCTATGGTTGTTGAGCGGTACGGCCCCGATTTCACCATCGCGGTTTTACTCAACATTAGACACTTCCACCCCCGAGAACATAGGTTTAATATGGATAGGGGAGCCCTCCTAAAGACTGACCCCCCAAGGCACTCAGGTCAGGTCTCTAGATTCATAATTTTCATGTATCTTACTCGCAAAAGTATAAATATGACATACCGGTGCTAATAAGCAGTCCTTCTCCAAGCCAAGGTTTAAAGAATCTGTATTCTGTAGATTTATCGATGTGGACTTGGCTGTTCAGGATAACTTCAGCGTCGTCAGCATCAGATAAGAATACCACCAGCTTGGGTCCGAGAAAACCACGAATTACTGGCCCATATTGGTCAGCATAGCCCAAAGCAATTTCAACCACTTCTATGATTTAGAAATTTAAAGAAAATTAGCACGTAGAAAATAGAATGGTGCAACTTTTTAAAAACAAAAATTTGTTTTTGTGTAAACAGATAATGTCCTATCAAATCATCATTCCCATGTTATGTTGGGGTCGGTTTCCAGTCTGACCGGATTCTGCTGAATACCGTATTTTACTGGGTAATATGGATTGTGGAGGTCAGTTTATGTCCTATCAGATAGGAAATTATTTGATAGACTTAATACATTTTGGCTTTTCATACTGAGTCATTTATCCTATCCTGTTTATAACCGGTGGTACTTACGATCGGGTCTTTTTCCTATACCAAAGAGTGCATTTCCGAAAAGTGGTACCGTTTTCGGACCAGGCAGGAGTTGTCCCAACTGATATAACCTCGAATTCTTTTGCCATCTGTGCAACACCCATAACACAGACGTCACGAATAGTAATAGATAAAGTATTAGCCGAGAATAGTTGAATTCAGGTGATGCGTCAACTACCGACGCTATTTTCCTAAAATCAAATAAAAATAAAATTAGTTGGACTTGGTTTATCTTTACGCTAAGTTTAATTGTAAATAAGTATTTATTTATAGTAAGTATTTATTGGTTATTTAGGTACTTAGTAAATTTACATTTCCATTTTGGATAATTTAAATTTACTTAACAACCTAACCTAAAATGTTACACATAAAAGTAAATAATTTTTAATTAATACTACATTGCTGTTCTCAGATAAGTCAATAGTTTCTAAAGGGATGTCTAGTTATTTATTAAAGGCAGGCATTTTTGATGTTGAATTATTTAAATCTTCTTACTTAGTAACCATTAACTTCTTTGTGTGGCAAGAGATTTCTTAAGCCTTAAAAAACCAGGTTAAATAGTTGTCCAACTATAAAAAAAAATTGCAGTATGCTGTGTTATTGTCAATTTGAATATCGAAAAAATTAAAAGGAGTGACAAACTAAACTTAGTCTGAATGAACAACAGTTACAGAAGTCGATGTTGTTGGTTTGAATTAAAGGCTTGATTATTTATTTTACGTTTAAATTAAGCGATTTCTGATGTACATCAAATTTTTCTCGGTGGTACCGACTATACTAAACGTAAATAAAGCAGACACAGTATTGCACTGATATGATTTATTTTAAGAAATGCGAAGTAACATAATTAAACAAGCTCATTATAAATATTTATTGACACTACCTTATTTGATACGAAATTCGATAGGTTTATATATTTTAGGACTCCAAGTCGAGTTATATTTTTTGTAATTAATAGTTTCATTTAATATGTTTGAAGACTATTCAAACATTTATCTAGCACGAGATAGCTTTCTTCTTTTATTTTACTGGGTAATTTTTTTTTTACTGTTATTTGTCTGATGGCCTCTTACTGAAACGTCTATCGTTAAGTCACTGTTAAATTTCTTGTTGTCTCTGTCACTTTACTTAGAGTAATTACTAAAGCAGGTCACTTTAGGGAATAAAGTAGCGACGTATAGATCGTTTTTTTTTTTAGTTTATTATTTTTAGGTTATTTTAGTCAAGTACCAATACAGTATTTCGGGTAAATAGGTAATTTAATCTCAAGTGGCAATTGTTTTTCCAACTTGAAATATTTTCAAGTTGGAAAATAATTTGCACAACTTTTAACAAATAATTTAATTTTAACAATTTTTAACAAATACATTGAGTGGTTATTCAAGCGGTCTTAATCCACACAATGATCATCATCTAGCTATTTGGTATGACAGGTATTAATTGTTTATTGATCTGCTTCCATATAAGCTAGGATGCTAGAAAACAATATAGAGTTACCTAGGGGTATTGGGCTGAATATATTATTAATTGAATTTAATACATGCATAGCTCATCGTAACCAAGTAACGATTAAGGTAGAGGAAAATACTTCATGAACTTGCCTAATAGTTTTGTTATGACTATCATTTTATTACAAGCATTGCTTCCGTACATTAGGTATTTAAAAAAAAAATGGTAAATAGCAAAAGGGTTTTTATAGAACCCATATTTGTGGCAAAAAAAGGATAAACGCTTTAACCATATGAAAATACACAAGGTACATCTTATATATAAAATTCTCGCGTCACAATGTTAGTTACCATACTCCTCCGAAACGGCTTGACCGATTTTTATGAAATTTTATATGCATATTCAGTAGGTCTGAGAATCGGCTACTATCTATTTTTATACCCCTAAGTGGTAGTAGGGAGGTAGGTAGGTAGTAGGCAGGTGCTAGGTAGAAAAAAATGCATTGCAACGCATGCCGTACACAGCTAGTAATACGGTACAGCTAGTAATATATACAGTTTGCATTAAAAGAAAGCTAAGTTAAAGTGGATTTGGGCTGGTCATATAAGCAGCATGGATCCAGATATAGGCGAAGCTTGCGACTGAGTGGGTACCTAGAGCTGGACCTCGAAAACGAGATAGGCCGAAAAGGAGCTGGCGCGATGGCATCAATTGCTATTTGCCGGATTGGTGGGAGGCGGCTCCAGACAGAAGACCCTGGAGTAAATTGGGGAGACCTTTGCCCAGCAGTGGGACACATAAAAGGTTACCAATAATAAATAATTGAAATAATGAAAAAAAAAAAGAAACCATTGCTCGCCTTAAATATATACCATAAAAAGTGTGGAAGAAAAATAATAATCCTTACGTCCACGAGTAGTTGATTATTGTCAAAACTGGGTCCACCAACCATCTTCCCAACTGGAACAGCCCGATATACACAACAAGACTTATCTCCCGCATTGCTTGACGAATAAAACGTTAAGTAAAACTTTAGAGACTTCATGTAAACATTGGACAGAACGCAGCTGAGATTCAATTGTTTCCATAATCACACGAAATCGTGACTGCTCAAACAAACTGAATTTCGTCCTAGAGTTTTGTAAATACAATTTTTTTTTAATAACAGTAGAATGAAATGTCAAATCCGTTAGTAAAAATGTGCTTTTTCCAACACCAGGTATTTTTTTATTCGAGAAAAAAATCTCGTCTGACTTATTTTGTATTGAAGAACTGTCAAAAATTCAAAATTATTCCTCAGATAAAATTATCTGGCGTTGGAAAAACAGACCTTTAATCCAATTGAAAATACTACAATATGATATCTAATGATCCTTTTTAAAGTCGGTTCAAAGCAAGCTAGAGTGGTTAACACATCGGTTTGAAGGTGTCACCTGCTCATGAGTCCCGGGTTTGATCCCCGGACGGATCTTGGGTGAGTGTTTCAGGTACCTTTGTTGTATCTGATTCCACAACACTTGGCTTTAGAGCTATTTATTTTGATGGTTTATCAGTTCAGAGTAAAAATAAGTAATTATTATCATTAACCTGCTTGAGTTCCTATTTATTTTTTGATACAAGATTTAAGAAATAAGTATAGAAGTAGTATTGTGAAATAGTACGAGTAGTATTCGGTTGTTTTTTTTTATGTATTGTGTTATCGTGGTTTAATGTTAACCTTTTTTTCAAAAGAGTAACCTATGGAGTTTCTTGCCGGTTCTTCTCCATTGGAATGACATTTTGGAACCTGCAACTAGAGTCAGTAATTTAACGTTTTAAAAGAGCTTAAAAATGCCTACTTGAAATAACAATAATTTGATTTTTGATTTTTTTTTTAATTAGTTGTTTCTATTAGCCTTGGCCAAGACCCACTATAACATAATTATCGGTTTATTAGTTTAAATACTTCTGTTAATCAATGGATCGATCCATGGTCAATAGATTAAAACCTACCTATTTCGAAACCGTTGCCATGAGTTCTATGATTAGAGTTAAACTAATAGAATTAAAATATTACTATATTTATTTATTTTCGTGCATTTTAAAGTTGCTTTAAAAACCAGTTTACGACTGAATTATATTCAAAACTACATCGTAAAAACTGATATCTGTCACAGACTGCCTTTGGCGAGCAACCACAATAGTATTTTCTTTGCTCTTTCGATATGTGTGAAAATAAGTTTTTTATGTAATAAATCATATTAAACGGGAGTTTTTAAAGTTTCGTGGTTGACTCAGACACAACGCTCAATTAATGGAAGAAAACATGTTGAAGAATATATTTTTCTATAGTTATCCCAAATCAATTAAAAAATGTTTTATTTTATACTTGAATAATAAACTGTGCTACGCTCGTACTATGTGAAATCTCACCTACGTGTACAAAACCTGTTCAGTGACCAAAAGAGTGGGATACATCCCACAGTTACATTTCTCATTAAAAACAAATACATGCAGAGCGACAGTTAAGTTGACTCCGTGATAAGATAAAACACAATCTCCAAAGCGTTCGGTGGTTCATAAACTTGTTTCCAATCATGTGTGATGCAGTGTCACAAAAACATTCCGAGATGGGTGACGAAACGGTCGCGGAATTAGAGAAAATTAATATTAAAAATGGTACGAATAAAGAAAAAGAATTGTGCGAAAATAGCGATGAGTACCTCAATAAAAATCAACGGTCACCGTTCAGGAGACAGGTGTGTTAAACATTTAATTTTAATAATTAGTGTTAAAAAGTGTGTTATTTACAAGTGACGGATTAAAAGGTTTGCGATCCGTTATAACAATGGATACAGGTTTGGTTTTGTAATTATTGCTAATAGTGATTAACCCTCACCTAAATAAAACAGATTAATGTATTTTGCCATCCGGCTCATCACGTATAGTTGATATGCAGTTATTACCGAATATCCTATAATTATAGTAATTTGATAATTATAATACCTGTTCTAAGTATTGGTGCGTAATGAGATACTTTTTTATGTGGGTACTAAAACTAGTAGTAATCATCAGCTACTTATGTTTTTATATCTTGTCATATGTCGTCTATGATATATTTGTATTTCATAATAATTATAAGAATAGCTAGAAATACATAAGTATTTATATTATATTTTTTTTTTTGTAAAATTACCTGTTGCTACTTCTTTTTGTTTTAAAATAACTTTAGATGCAATTATTTCTATTTTGTTTAAGTGATGTATGAAAATATAATATTTGCGGTTACCTGGCTTAGTAATAATACTGAAATAAATATGTCCAAAAAGCAAGTCGTGAAGGTCAAATAATACGTTCTTTTATTATTTTTATGTGAGGTGTCATTACCCTTATTTTTTAGGTAAGTCGAATACAAATAAATAAAAAAATGTTTACACGTGATCATATACAAATGTCTAAAATTCCCAGACAAATAAATGAAAATAGAATATAACTAGCTGTGTCCCGCGGTTTCACCCGCATGAATACCTAGGTCCCGTTCCCGGTGCCTTTGTATATAATAACAGACAAATAATTAGCAATAAATTAAAATTGCGACTATAATTTGAGATTTAAACTATCCTATCTCTCAAGTTGGATCGAACTGCAGATGGTGTGCGAATTTTATTATAATCGGTTAAGTGGTTTAGGAGTCCATTGAGGACAAACATTGTGACACGAGATTTATATATATTAAGATTACAATGATTCAAATTAAAATGTAAAAAGGGAATTATACTGCAATAAGAAAGATAAATTAGATGATCAACAACATTCGTAGTCTAACTGGTTCTACTGGCTTTAAAGTAGTTGAAATCATATTATAAACATAAGAATTTTAAGTATTTAATTACCCTTTAGGGTTTAAAACCAAACCACCTCTGGAAAAGAAAATAGGGCTGTATTTTGTAAACGATTATAAATGGTGTATCAGTGAAGTCTTTGATAGTATAAATGTTGAACAATACTATTGGCTAAATCTAGAAGAAATATATATATTTCCGTATACCAATTTGAGGGATTGCGATTATATTTTAACTGCAAAAATTATTAACTTCAAACATTTTTATCAAGTCCATTTTTTTATTTTTACTAAACGTAAGGTGATCTCATAAAAGTGTATTTACATTAGGGTACATTTAAAGGCCGATGCTAATCGTCCCCAAACCCACACAAATGGTATCAAGATAGGAACAAGTGTTTTGGAGATACGTAAACTCATAAATATATAGCTTAAGTATATACTTACAAAGATACAAAAAAATGCTAAAATGCGAATACTTTTCTATTGATCAACAACTTGTAATAATTATAATGGCCATACGGAATCTTCTGACATACCTTGATTTATAATAATAATAATCCAGCCTATAAACGTTCCACTGCTGGGCGCAGGCCTCTTCTCATATTGAGAAGGCAAGAGCATTGATCACCACGCTTTCTCCCTGCGGATTGGCGATTTCAGATCCCAAATTTTGGAATCCAGGTTTCCTCACGATGTTTTCCTTCACCGTTTGTCAGAATTGTCTTAGAATAATTAAGAAAGTACATATAACTTTGAAAACAATCGCATTGATTTAAACAAATATAATTTGACAAGCCGTTGCCTGTTCCCGCGTGGGTGCCGGTATTCGCGGCAGAAATAGCCTGTCTTGTACTATTAAGTTAACCTATGCCTATGACCTTTTATGGGATCCAAGCCTATCTTATATCAAGTTTCATCAAAATCGGTTTAGCGGGTTAGCCGGACTCAATCTTACTTTTGCATCTATAAACCCTTATATTTTTTATGTATCATACTTATTTGGATACCGCTAACCATGCTCAAATACTTACAACTTTATCAAAAAATATTACAAAACAAGCGAGTAATGTGCACGTGCTTTAATCTTTATCTTAATTATGTAAAGTGAAACATTAAAAAACATTTTTTTTAGTTCCGTATGTCATTAACCTTGGTCACTAAAGTTATCATTATTTACAAAAAAACAAAGATCAGGTTTTTTGTTTAAAAAACGAGGCAAGTTTCATTTGTAACCCAATTTCTAATCTGGCAACAAACTTGACTTCAATATTTTAGAAAGCATTCGCATTTGTGCATTATTGTAGACATTTACTAAAAAAAAATTGTAAAGAAATATTCTAAACAATGCTTTATGCAACATAGGTGCTCATGTACTTAACAAAACTTAGTAACCTTACAGTTCGGGTGTAGCAGAAATATGTTTTGAAAAAAAAAAACTCAATTTTTTTCTATCAGCTAATTCATTCATTCATCATTTCATTTTTTATCGCTACAGAGAATTTTGACCCGTTTTTTTTTGTATTGTGTTTTGTTTTGGAATCAAAGTTTTGAAACAAAATATATTGAAGAGCAATGCCCCCCCCCCCTACCCCGCCCCCATTAAATACCGCTATGTTATACTATACTGTCGCTGTTTTTGGCTAGATCAAAATGATTTCGTCAAAAATAGCTACATAAGCATAATGTGACAGGAACATTTCAAAATACATACCTAATACTTATGATAATGTATGCATGTTCAAATCTCATAATCTTAAGGAGTATCAGCGTTATCTGTCTTTATCTAAAGACTTTTTGACGCTTTTATGCCTCCATACACGTGAGAATTTCGGAAAGGTCAAGTATAACTCGTATCAAATTAAATATATACGCAAGTTATTTATAAAAAAAAAATGATAAGTATATTTATTTTTAAGTGTAATGTGTATTATGTATTTTTTTTTAAGTGTAATTAATACATGCACGATGTTAAAAAAAGATTTGGCGCTCGCTGCATTTCCCCATTGCTGTTTGATAAACTATCACTAATTTATTACTGTAATAAACTTCATTGACGTATGTATTTATTATTGTATTTTTGTCTAACCAATCCCACAATTCAAGGTGAATATTTTTTTAGAATTGCAGGTTCAATGATCAACATTTTTGTAGATAACATTTTTAGGTTGTAAAGGGATTATTTTTGTCAGTCCGTCACTTATTGTGTTTCAAAGATAAAAAGTATTTCAGGAATTTTTTTCGCTGTGAAATCGAAATAAGATGATGATTTTATAATGTACATTCGAAGTATATTATGAAATG
Source organism: Autographa pulchrina (assembly GCA_905475315.1). Taxonomy (NCBI): domain Eukaryota; kingdom Metazoa; phylum Arthropoda; class Insecta; order Lepidoptera; family Noctuidae; genus Autographa; species Autographa pulchrina. The sequence continues at coordinate 9,122,299 of FR997771.1, read as the reverse complement.
CATTCGGAAGTTAGAATTTATATCTATTAGGGAAATTGCTAAAAAAAATCTTCTTAACTAAGTACTTCTGTAAAGTTCTCTTCTCACATTTTTTTTTGAACTAAAGAATTTATTAAATAATTGCAAATGCAAACAACCAAGCTCTTAATCATTTTTTTATTTTTTATTTATTAACTAAATTTTGCACACAACTATAAGTAAGTAATATTGTATCTTTTAAATTTTCTTTGCAGTCCGTTCGCATTTTTATACTTTCTAGTTACACAGGGAAACCTATTATTAGCCATACAATACTGTATTATACATATTATGTAACAAATTATATGTATCGCTGTTGGTTTTCTAAATAAAAAAAATAAATAATATTTAATTCTTAATTTACAACAATATACAAAATTAACTATATAGTAATTGTTGAATACATCAGTTATGAAAAAATAATGACAGCCAAAGAGGGATTTGAACACAAGAAATGACGCAAATTAATATAAAATCTATAAAGACTAGATGTAATTTAATTATGTATTTATTATGATAGTATAATATTGTTTACTAGGTAGTACAAAGAAAGGCTAAACACGTGTATGTGAACATTGTATGTAAAGTTCAAGACTCTGTTACATTGTAATTAATGAAGCTTATTCATGTATAACCTATTACATTATCAAAACATAACAAGTAACAATTTTACTCAAATATCGTCAACTAAATCTATTACTTACAAATATCAATGTACTTTTGTTGTCCTATTTAAATGTGCATAAGTAGCCCAATTTGTGTAATCAACGCATTCTGAGATTAACAAATTGGCTTCATTAACTAATTGAGACAAATGTTTGTCATTTATTTATATGTAAACAACTCTTAATAACACTGCAGTTGACAATATTCTTCGTCTAGGAACTATAAATGTAAAATTTTCTTTCCTTGTTATTTCAAAAGAATCTACTAGGGCCACAGTTTCAATCAGAGTTTTAATTTCAGGCACTCGTCTCTTTTGGAGTCTTCATGTTGACCCTCGGTGCTGGCTCGACATCGGGCATATCCGCAATTCTAATACCACAGTTACAACAGGGTACACAAAAGATCTCTATTGAACTGGTATCATGGGTAGGTGTGTACAAATCATTTAAACAAACAAATATTAATTTAAGTACAAATAGAATATTATCTAACCAGTTCTTTTTTTTGTTATAGCTGCCATATCTTCGTTTGCCCTGTTCTTCGGTAACCTGATGTCAGGATATTTAATGGACAGATTTGGAAGAAGACTGTCCAGCTTATTGCTAGCAGGTACATTTGTGACTGGGTGGTTAATCATCGGCTGCTCAAATAACTTAATGTACTTAATATTGATCGGAAGATTCATCACTGGACTCTGCCAAGGATGGCTTGGACCACTCGGACCTGTATATGTAGGGGAAATAAGTGCCCCGGTTAATCGAGGACTGTTCCTAGCAGCTTTGTCTTTGGGCATCGCAGTAGGAGTATTTATGTCACATCTATTCGGAACAATCTTTCACTGGAGTTTGGCTTCCTTGCTATGTGGATTCTTCCCTCTATTCGGTGGTATCATACTCTACTATGCCCCCGAATCACCAGCGTGGCTGGCTTCTAGAAATAGAATCGACGAATGCGTCATCTCATACCAATGGTACAGAGGAAATAGTCAAGCAATGAAAACAGAACTGGACAAGATGATTGCCGATATGGCATCGAAAAACAAAAACATGAGCAAAATGCAAACTCTAGCAGCTAATATAAAAAAGCCAGAATTTTTGAAACCTTTGGGAATAATGACTGTATTTTTTGTTATAACACAACTTTGTGGAGTGAACGTTATTTGTGCGTATACCACGGACATGGTGGAAGAGTTGCTTGGTAGTGGATCCAACAGTTCTTACACGTACGCTGCAATGTTAAGTATAGATGTACTGCGATGCGTTTCTCTAGGAGCTGCCTGCATGTTGCTCAGAAGATCAGGCAGAAGGCCATTAGCCATATTCAGTGGTATCTTCACATCACTATCTTTGATTTCTTTAGCTTTATACTTATACCTTTTCAATACTGGTATCATTAAATACTTGTCACCATTTATATCGTTAGGTCTGATGGCATTTTATATTATTGTATCTAACTTAGGTATTTCGCCTCTGCCGTGGAACATGGTCGGGGAATTGTTTGCTGTCGAAACGAAGGGCTTGTGTTCAGGCATCAGTGTGATGATGACGTCAATTGCATTCTTCGCAGTAGTTAAGACGGCCCCCGCCATGTTTTTGAGTATAGGACACCATGGAACTTATCTGTTCTATGGAATTTCTACTTTGTGTGGAACAGTATTCTTGTACTTCTGTCTTCCTGAAACGAAAGACAAAACCTTACTTCAAATTGAGGAACACTTTAGGTACGGTAAGAAAAAAGAAGACAAGAAAGTATCTAATAATATTTAGTAGGTACATTTGAAATTATCGTAATAGAAAATTGCTTTTACAAATTAAGATTGTGATCTCTTCACCGTCTTTGTTCAGGCGTCATGTCTTGCCTGATTTAACGATAAAATAGAGGACTATTTATGTTTAATTTATAGTTATTTATGTTAATGGTAAAGTATTTTTAATGTTAACGTATGCTAGTAATGTGCATTGAGATTATAATAGAAATGGAACCCTTCGTTTTTAACGGGAAATTTTCCTGACGTACAAAAAAAAACAAAAGCGATCATGTATAAAATACATGCGTCTAAAAATACACGATCATATCTAAATGTATGTATTTTTTATGTTATTGATTTAATTTAGTTTAACCTTCACGACGTTGATCTTGAAAAGATAACAAACAAGTTAGTCAAAATAAAATTTGAGTTTTTTTAGTCTTAAACATGTGTCTCTCAAATGTACTTCAAAAATAAAATAAAAGGAAAATTTAAAAATAATGTTGTATTTAATTATAATTATGCTTTGAAAATTATTTCGGAAAATCATTTGTATTAACATTCGTGAAAACGTCAAATACACTTGTGTATTTTAATTTAATAAAAACATAATGATTCAGGAAATTTTATCATGCCATGAAATTTTGTACATTGATAAATATCTAAGTTATTAACACTTAAATTATATAATATAGTAATAGCAAATGAATACTGTGTATTGATGTGATTTAGTTAGCCTAATTTAGACATGTAAGTGGAATGTTCGATTAATATGACTGTGGCAGACACACTTTATTTATAAAGTAACCATATAAAAGATAATAATGTTTTAGTATTTTGACTTTATTTACTCGACTCTCAAAGTTAATTAGTAAATTGTAATTTTAGATTGACTAGAGTGTTTAAATATTGATTGTTGGATTAACCGTTATTGAATAAACTTAGAAAAAACAGATATTAAAGTACTGCCAAATATTTTATGTTTTTATTTCACCTACTGAACACACACACTTTCTATATACTGTATTCAATAGATGCGGTGTTCAACATTTTTTTTTCTTTTTTCTGGTATATACTGTCCCACTGCTGGGCAAACGCCTCCCAAGTCCTTTCATTCAACCTTATCCCGCGCCACCTCAAATCAGCCCGCAGTAAAAAAAACTGTATTTTACGTATGTTCATCTCTTATATATAAAATTCTCGTGTCACAATGTTAGTTACCATACTCCTCCGAAACGGCTCGCCCGATTTTTATGAAATTTTATATGCATATTCAGTAGGTCTGAGAATCGGCTACTATCTATTTTTCAAACCCCTAAGTGGTAGTAGGTAGGTAGTAGGCAGGTGCTAGGTAGAAAGAATTGCATTGCGACGCATGCCGGGTACAGCTAGTATTATATAATATTCCAATATTATGTTAATTGTTCACTTCTATTACTTTCGGGATTAGTTTAAATTTTTATAAATAAACATACCTATAGAAAATGCAGCAGATAACCTGTTAGAACTTAAATGTTCTTAGTTTGTATACTTAGATTTAAATATAGATACTTAGGTAAACTAGTCAATGACAAATGGTTTTTGTACAACTTTATAATCAATTGTGCAATAAGTCAATAGTTCATTGGAATAATAAATTATTTCGCAATAATTACTTAACTGATAAAAGTTTTGGTACCTAAACTTTTCTAAAGAAGTTGTTTATTATAAATGTTGAGGCTATTGCTTAGTTAAAGATTACAAAATTTAAGGCCACATGTACTTATAAAATTGTACAAGTACATTTAAGAAATTACTAGAATGATTTATTAGGAGAAAATATATCTTTAAATCCATACTTTATTATTATAAATGCAAAAGTCACTCAGTCTGTCGGTATGTTTCGTTTTGACGGTCAAAGCACAAAACTGATTGTTCTAAAATTTGGTATGAAGTTAGTTTGAATTTCTAGTAAGGACATGAGTAAGGGCATAAAGTATCTACTTTTTAACCGACTTCAAAAAAGGAGGAGGTATTCAATTCGACTGTATTTTTTTTTATATGTTTGTTACCGCAGAACTTTTGACTGGGTAAACCGATATTGATGATTCTTTTTTTATTTGAAAGCTGGTGCTTCCCCTGTGGTCCCATTTCAGATTCCATAAGAAATAACTGTAAGACTTATTTTGAAGTTGGTTTTTTTTTGTAAGAATGTTTACTACAATAGCTGACATCACACAGGCGGGGAACTGGGCTAAAGCTAGTTTCTAATATCTACCCTTACGTGTTGTTTGTGGAAACAAAAGAAAGCTAAGTACTATCATTACGCGTAATATGCTAGCTATCACATTGTGACGCCTGCATTGGTATTATGTACTTACACTTAACTCTAGATAATGTTAGGCAAATAAATCAAATGATTAAGCGGTTTAGGTACACGAGTTTATTACGGTAGTGTTGAGAATTTGGTCGAAAACGTGCATGTTTTGTACAATGTATGTAGATTATGTGGACGACCTCCGTGGTCGAGTGGCGTACGCACCGGTTTCAAGGTGCCGCTAGCTCTGAGGTCCCGGGTTCGATCCCCGGACGGGTCAATGTAGAAACCAACTTTTCTACATTGTCCCGGGTCTGGGTGTTTGTGGTACCTTCGTTGTTTCTGAATTCCATAACACAAGTGCTTCAGCTACTTACTTTGGGTTCAGAGCAATGTATGTGATGTTGTCCGCATTTATTTTATTTTATTTTTTATTTTATTAGTAATGATAATATTGTTTATCTTTATAAAAGGCCACTTCAATTGATTTACAAATTCACGACTCTATCAAAGTTGTCACAATAAAAACATAATGCTATGACAACTTCGATAGTCTATTAGATTAACACTAGGAAAGTAAGTAAGTAGTATTAAGAAAGGTAACAATTAATTAACAGTTTATTTGGGGTAATAATGGCAATCAATAGAAGTAACAAATTAATTAAATGACATTAAAAGGGTATTGCTCAAAATATGTCAGCAACAGCGATGACTGGTGAATAGTACGTATGTAAACTAAAGAACCTACTTAGTTACGAGTATAGTTTACAAATAAAAAACATAAAAATACGTACTCGTACCTACTGAAACTGAAAATATAATTTGTCAAAGAAAATAATTCTACGCATATATTGTCTTTACCTTTTTGTGTGTTGTATATTCTATATTAATATGTATATCTTCGTTATCGCAGAAATCTCTAAAATGCGTTAGACTTAATTTAATTTCAATATTAAAATTACGTCCATTTATCACGTTTTAATGTGTTCAGAATATTTACATTCTTATCTTTACTGTAATTTTATCGCATTCATTTCACATGTTCAATTATGCTTTAGTTACCACACAATAAAGATACTTAAAGCCGCTAGATAACAGCAATTTTATTTTCCTAGAAACGACAAATCCTGAGAAAAAAGTCTTTAGTTGAAGTAGGAAAAGTGGTGAAAACGCAAGTGCACTGCAGTTTTGCAGTCACGTAATCGTTTAATATGTAATTATAGGAACAGTTTTAATTACAACTTCTGCTTTCTACCTAAGAAGCGGAACAAATGAATCGATGTAAGACGTTTAGTGGAGGGGTGTCCATTGCACCCTGCAGTAAAAACACTGGGTCAATTTCACAGTCCGTTAACGAAGGTTAAGTCTACAACACAAGTGTCGGCACGCGCCTCCGTCTTAAATTATCAGCTCTTCCTGTGTGACACGTGGGCAGCACTACAAGATTCGCTACATCTGCGAACATTTTTTTCTGATTCAGGTTCCCACGTTGGTACGCGACATGTTCAAGCACAAAAAACAACTAGGAAGACATCTGGGGAGTGGATGCTATTTATAGAGCCTTGAGTGTTTATGAAGTAAAGTGTGAGGAACTTGTTAATGAACATGTGCGGCGTGCGTCCCCGACGGTAATGACATACGCCTATATTCGATTGATGCATTCCACATTCAAATGTAGATTACCACTTATTAGCTGCCAGTTCGCAGCATATGTTCGACGTAACTACAATAAAAAGGCCAATAACGAACAGCCCTACCGTTACCTAAATTCTAAAATAATGCATGCATCAACAAATTGCCTTTATTTTCATGTCAAGTAGTTCCTGTGCTTTAGTTTATTTTATCCCGTTTTGTGGTGCTTGCATATCATATCAACATTAAAGGGCACGATCGAGTTCGAGCAGAACGAATATTTTAATAACTTACAATAGGACACGTGGCTGAGCGGAAGCCATGCACGTGCTGTCAATTAGAAATGGAATAGATAGAAAAAAACTTGTCTAGTATTTTATTGAACCCTTCGAAGTGGGAGAAGTTGTTACCGGTAAGAATGAAAGCGAAATCGTAATAACCCTCTGTTTGTAGAGCGAGTTTAATGGAAAGGAATATTTCACTTTTAAGTATCCTTTTTATTATTAACTGCCTTTCGCCCGCGGCTTTGTCCGCGTTTATGTCGGATATCTCCGTAAAACCTAGCCTATATCTTTTCTTGCAGTTTAATCTAGACCTTTGCGAAATTTTATAAAAATTGGTTACGAAGTCAAGCCGTGAAGGTGTGACAGACAGACAGAGTAACTTTCGTATTTATATTTAAATATTGTTTTAGATGTTTGGTATTTTTCGACGGCGTTTTAGTTCTTTAATGTCACCTTAAAATTACATAACTTTCACTGATAACATCAAACGTAATCTAAGTAGATTTTATAGTATTAAGGGCTTTAGATAGTTCGATAACTGTTTTACATTGAAGTCTTGTGAAACCGATCAATGTCTAATCTTTAACTGTCGTACTCAGAGACGTTATTGGTTACCTACTTAAGGAATTCCTTAGTATCGATTTAAGTAAACAACCTATTAGATTTCTGAGAGTAGACTTAGTCCACCTTAGTGGAAATTCAGTACTATTAATGTCGTCAAGTAAGGCAATAAGTATCTATTATTATTTACTAGGACTTTTAGTAAATATACCCTAAGTGTTTTTATTACTTCTAAGTATTCATCTACTTTTATCGCAGAGAAATGCTCGTAGCATTACTCACTACGTTAGCAAAGCTAAACTGTTTCTCAGAATGACTAATTTACACTTAAATTAAGAGTAATAAACTACGCGGAGACATTTAATGCATCTAGGTGGCATAGATAACAGCCTAATCTTAGCAAATTTATCTAAATGTTCAACTTAAGACACTTTCATCTTATTGTATTAAAAAAAAGATATTTATAGTTGAAACAGTATTAAAAATCGCGATAACATCTCTACAAGGTTAACTATGATGTAGTTCGGGTTTTTCTTGGAGAGAAATCAGTTTGTATGATATCGATTTAAGTTAGATTAATTTTAATTGATGTTGTCAGCGGATACCAATCATTACTTAGATTTTAAGCTGAAGCTACTAGTTTATTTTTTATATACTACGTTATGTGTTAATACAGTTTCAAATGGAAATTAAATTCTAACTTCTTTAGTCCTTTAATTAACACTATTCGGAACTCCTAACCTGATTATTAGACCCTTATCATCCCACTGCTGGGCAATTGCCCTTTGCCTAATTAGGCAAAGGCCTGTCTATCTGTTCAGCAGTCTCTCTATCATTGTGTCAATATCACTATGTCTTTTGAATCACAAAAAATGATCACATGAAATAAAAACAAAAAGTTTTTATTTCAAACCAAAAAAAGGCGCTTAAGAAACGTTACGTTACTACCTACTCTAGTTGCACGGTTCCAAAGTGTCCTTCCTATGGAGAAGAGCCGGCAAGAAACTCCATAAACCATAAAATATCATACCATCACGCCTGTATCCCCGAAGGGTTAGGCAGAGGTGTACCAATGTACACCCACAGTTCGCCGGTATGTTTAGGTCCCTTGGAATAGGGGGCGAGCCTATTGCTACTAACCGGGCACAAATCCAAACTCCGACCTGCTACTGAGAATTTCATAGAAAAACCCAATAACACCTTGGTCGACTTGGGAATCGGACCCAAAACCTCTAGCGTCGTAGTCGCGCTTAGCGCCACTAGACCAACGAGGCTCCATACGTTACTCTTTTAAAAATGATTGAAAGACATTGTGTCTATCACGTCTATTAATTATTGTATTTACAAGGAAAGAGAGATAAAGTCAGACAAGTGACTATCAGTGGTAACACATGTTACAAAGGGGTTAGGTTACTTCGTATTATCAGACGATGCATCACAGATACATTTATTTACTATTACACATGTCTGCAATATTTATCTTGCTTCCAATGATTCATACTGTATGACAATTGTGTCAGATTATAATAAGTTTAATGTAACTGCTACAGATGAACTGGATCATCAAAACAACTGATTACTCACGTGTAAATGTTTGATTAACACAGACTCACAGTTAAGCATACATAATATACAGAGGAATTTTAATTAGTCTCAGATTAATTTAAGTTGATTTTCTCATGACTGTATTTGTTTTTTATAGTCGTTCATGTCAATGTGTAGAGGTAGTATTTCAAGTATGACGCATTTCCTTTACACTCTTTTAAAGCTGAACGCATTACCTTTTAAGAACAAATTTGGTTCGGGTTATAGACCAATATACTTACAAATAACATTGAAAATGTCAGATTGGTGCTTACCAGGCCTTTGAACCCACCTTAAGATACTCATCTGTGTAACTTTGGATCAAGTCTTATTTGGAATTTAATGATTACCTTTTAGATAATATGTATGAGAACGAACACGTACACACAAAAAAATACAATGTTTTTATATTTTGATGTGTTTCATATAATAGTCATTTTACAGGCAGGCTTGATTAATTCTTGTTTGTAACGCTTTATATGTACCTACATTACTTAGTATTGGTGACTTAACTCATCAATTTGATCCATTTGACATTTGACATTCAAACAACGCAATGAGCACGTGGCTCATACTATTGAGCGAATCGTAAATGTATGGCTTCTAATCATATTGATTCGTAAGCATTTTGAAAGATGATAAAATTAATGTCTTTGACTCGCATCATTTCTACTTAATTGTCACAAACAAAATGTTGTGTTGTACTTTGTATGCGTGAACTATGATAAAATAATTATCATAGATATTTATTTATTTAAATATATATTTATTTAACTATACAGGCTAACGACTAATTTATTAATACATTCTTTGGGGTATTGTAGCAATTAACAGTTACAGATATAAACCTATGAATTTAGCAATCAACTAGAATTCAAACAACATGGCAACGTTTGCTATCGTCATTTGATGAGGTGTTCTATTTTAACCTACAATTGGGCCTAATCACTGGTCTAATTTATAGCTGATTTTTAAGTTTCTTATACTGATAGAAAGCCGCATTATGCCTAAGTGTCATACTATAGGTACGATTTTTATATCTAACCGTGGAAAACGGCCATTATCTCATGAAGATATGAAATTTTGAGACAGTTATAAAAATAGCATCAAATCACAAATCTGAAACCAATAAATACATCAAAACATCTGGGTTCTGAAGAACCGTCCGTCACTTTACTGGCTCTCTTATCTGGACTCATTAGATTATGTATTACGTTTACAGTTAATATTAACTAAATATTCCAGTCGAGATATCATACCCAAATGGAATATTTGCCTCCGCAGTGCGTCATCATTTTTTTCTCTTATTGTTGTTTTTCCCTAAGCGTAAGGTAAATATTTACTAGATAGTTTTAGAAGTAAGCTGAAGATCAACGTTCGGAATTAAAGATTCTTTTAAATAGCTGCAATAATATCGTAATTATCGGCTAGTAGTTGTATTTATAGCCGTATGCCTTTTTAATAGAAAAGAAGAAGAATTATTGATCTACATTCGGTCAGTTCCGAGTTGGACAGAGTACAATTTTTGGAGTCCAGGTTTTGTTATGACATCATTTATATCTTTGTTAATAACATGCTATTTTTGGGTATATAATCCTATGGAGAAACTGATTTACTTTTTCTTAATGTCAAGGTCTAAATAAATTGACCGCCTAATGCGAGTGACCAATATGAAATTTCATCATAATTTGCAACTGTTTATAATATTATTATGTCTAATCAGTGTTGACCAATATAACATAATTAACATATTATTCGATAGTGGACACTGTACATTAAATAAAATATTCCTTTAGTAAAAAGTTAACCTTTGAACTATCAACTGAAATACTGCAAAAAAAAAACAATGTTTTTTTTTTATAATTTTGTACAACTATATTGCAATATTTGCAATTATATAGCATACAACGATTGTCATTACTAACATACATTTTAGGTGTAAGATAAATATGCACTTCATTTTAGTCATAATGAAGTTTGAAATTGTCTGACTCAATTGTTTGAGTTTATTTTTAGAATAACAGATTATTTCATAACATTCCGAGGACCATGTGTTCAAATTCAAATTCAAATTCTTTATTTTGTAAATAGGACCATTCAATCACTTTCACACGTCTTCTTAATCTAGATGAGGTCGACATTTCCTAACTGACTACCCTGAGAAGACTGTGTGACTTTCAGTATTTTTAAATAATTCTAAACAAAATACAATTACTTAGTTTTTACGTAAAATTCGTTTTAAAATAAACATCACCTAACAATTAGGTTTTCTCTATCAACACATAGTAACATGACTGTCAGTGAATTTGAAATTCACGAACTTTCAAGGTTAGTATTACCTAAAACATTGTTTATGTACTGTATCGTTTGCGTTCAGTGACTTGTTGGTGAACACGTGACTACGCAATGAATAGGAAACAAGGTTGACAAGCAGTGACGAGCTGACATGTGCAGCATTCTACCCGTGATTCCGGAGTAGGGAGTTTAAATTAAACATACTTATTTAATAAGGTATATTTATTTATTTCCAAAAGGTACACCAACAGCGTACTTATATACTATACTTTGTGTTTATAAATGTTAATAGAAAACGAATTTATGTAAGTGCCAATATGAAAAAGCATAGCAAGCTTCTTAATTTAGTTAAATCTATCTATCTATTAAGTCCTACTGCAGGGCAAAGGCCTCTCTCTCATTCTTCTAGTTAAATTTGAAGAGGTACATAAAAAATACGTATACAGGTGTTAAGAAAACCCTGTCTGACCCGAAAGGGTGATGTAGGTTCCACAATCACATGCCCGAACAAAATATTAAATTTGGAATATTTAAGACAGTATAAATAATAATAATGAACTTTGAAATACGGATTTTTGGCCTCAAAATTCCCTAAATTTGAGATTAAAACAATAATTACAGCACCATTTTCGTTGGTATTATTTGGCGGCTTTTTGTTTGATAATTTGGCATCACCTGTGACGACGGCGACTCTATCTCTCGGCTTATGAAAAAAAAAAGATTTTTTAGGTTATATTTTTCCTATTTTTTTTCATTAATGGTATCAGTTATCTATACCTGGGGGCACAACGTGGGGATATGTCGGTCTTTCACCGACCAAAAACACCCCGGTCCCCTTCTCGCCTTTGCCGCGGGATCGCTAAGCATTCTCAGCGCAGCTCCGGATCAGTTATCGATACCTAACAACACCTTAACGGATCGGACATGGTTTTCTTAACACCCTGTACATAGAAACAGGAATTCAGTTATACAAAACAGATTGAACAAAACAATCACACAACAATAATAAAAGCTAACATGAAATCGATCTAACATCTATCTCTTATTTGTTTATAATACGACGGACGGGCCTGTTGGTCTAGTGGTTAGTGACCCTGACTGCTATACCGGAGGACGTGGGTTCGATTCCCACCCAGGACAAATCTTTGTGTGATGAGCACGATCAGTTGTTCTGTGTCTGGGTGTAATTTATCTATAATATGTATGTATTTAGAATTATATAAGTATGTATCAGTTGTCTGGTTACCGTAACACAAGCTCTGCTTAGCTTGGGATCAGATAACCGTGTGTGAGTTGTCCCGGAATATTATATTATATTATTAATATTTGGGTCATTGATAATACTATAATTATTAAATGTGCAATTACAAACATTTAACCTATCGCTCTACTTTAATACTCATAAAGGTGATTTATGATTTGCAAAACAAAAACAAGGAATGTGGTAAATAGTATTTTAATTATATGTAATTTGAAAATTGCCAGAGGGTATAGTAAAGTGACATAGGTATCTAGCATGCATAATATGCATGTGAGCATGCATATATACATACATAAATAAATTAAATTTTACAAAAAAAACTGTCAGTTCAAGAAACGGATTAAACGGAATAGTCAACGTATTTAGTTAGACTTTGTATCTTCATAACAATGAATTTAAAATACATTATGAAATTATGATTCACTTATAAAACGTAATTTCTAAAGGATACGCGGTGACGAATGTCCTGCGATAATTATTTTATGCAATTAAATTGTCAATTAGAATGATTTAATAATTATATCAGTATCAGAACACAAAGGAAATTCATATCGATATTGTTGATTTATTGTGACACTTTTATGTTGGTGCAAAACCAGAAATTACTGGGTAAATTCAGATTTTTTAATGAGTATTTAATGATATTATACTCGTCTGTCTGCGATAAATTAATAATAAAAGGATAAGGAGAGTAAAACGGTTCAAACTGTAGCTTAACTTGACATATTATTATACCTAATGGTCAATAAAAAACCTCTATTCCAAAGAAAACATAATAATTGAAGTTTCAGTAGCATTTATTTAATTTAAATAAAAATAGGGAGAAGAAACATTACAACTTGGCGAAAAACCCGTAGATGTTGCTTTAGTTTGACGAAGTTAGCAAAAAGCCTTATCTATACTTATAATAAATCTGTAGAAGTGAAAATTCTGTACATTGAAAATATCAAAAAAATAAATGGCGGGGGGTGTTACTAGACCGACACCAAACTCAAAAGTGTGAAAAAAAAAAATTTTTGTCTGTCTGTCTGTCTGTTTGTTCAGTTATCACGCAAAAACTACCGATTCGATTACGATGAAACTTGGTATAATTATTCTTTATTATCCTGGGCACCACACTGGGTAATTTTTATCCCGGAAAAGTATAAACAAAAAAAAAAAAAACTTAATTTTGCGGTTAAAAACTCATTGATAAGTTTCGTCATCCACGCGAACGAAGTCGCAGGCACAGCTAGTAGGTAAATATTTATGTACAAGTTTAAATTCTTAACTACAATAAAGTGCCTACTAAAGTAATAATATAATAGGTACGTGACAAACCGTGCGTACGTGACTTAAAATTGTAATTTATTGAATTAATTTTCAATATACACGACACCCCTCATTAAAATTTAAATAGGTGATTATTTGCGATAAGTGTATATAGAGAATATTGTATACTCATTCATACATAGGTAGGAATAACAAGTTAATGTAATTGCTTGCAAAAGTACAATAGCAGGTTATTTCTATCGAGGTTACTGAGTACTAAAAGGTATTCAGACAGTAAAATAAATTATTTCGGGAAACTGCGAATTTGCAACCAACAAGCGTGTGACCACACAATGACGTAATGTCGCAGTGCCAAAAGTGTCCTAACTGGCACTTTGGAAGATTTAAACCTCGCTATTGAATCTGTACGATCGACACCAAAAGAAGAGGAAAAACTTTTCACCCAATAATTATTTCTGTAGCTTACGCGAAAATAGTTAACACGAAAATCTTTCAAACGAATTCGTATTTAATAGCGATGATAGAAATATCGATATTGAAAAGAGAGATAAACAATCCTACAAAACAAACGCCCGTTGAAATGGGTAAAATCACTTTACCCATTTTGTTAATAAAGTGGGTTTATTTTAAAATAGATTTAATGGTACCCCATATGCTGGTAAAATGCACCATCACGATATGTTACACGTTGCACCGGATAGCTCTCTTCCGTGGCGACACATGACTCTATTCTATTTTCAGACCTGTAATTGGGTCTCACTTAATGCATGTGGCACTGGCTGACATACATTTCATATCTTAGACAACCCTAGTGATATTTAAAAAAAAACCAGATAAATTACTATTTTATATGAGCAATGTTGCACGTGGTTGCACGCAACCCTAATAGAAGTGAAATAATGTTTTTTAATGGTATGCGAATATGATAAATATTATTCAGCGTGATTCAGGTTTTTAAATGAGCTATTGTCTGAACTAACTTCACCAATCGGTTAGTTCATTGTCGTTCACTTTAATTTTGCTTTATAATGTAGGTACGTAATTCTACTTTTATTTCTGCATAACAAAATAATGTTATAGTTATAAATACAGTGTTACACCTTACGTGTCTTAAACTTTTTTCTGAGCTTTGTATCATAAGAATAAATGGATATTTTTTTTCTTAACATTTTTAATTGATTACTGTATACATGAAACTTAAGTACACTATGTACTAAAGTTTTTTGTATCTATAGTATAATAATAATATATAGAATATATTTCATCAACCCTGAATTACAGGATAGGTTTATTTGATATAAATATTTGTACATACGCGGGTTAATTTCATACAACTGGATATTCACTAGCGGAGAACACATCCGTAGGATAACGAAACCATGTGTTTTGCTCTACATCAATCGAATTAAACTAATTATGAACAAACAAAAGCATATGCCACCGTGACTCTGGAACTTTTTCCACAGCTAATTTGTAGTTTTTGTTGAATCTGTGTTGATCGCCAGATGGTGGTAGTGCGCAAGCGCATGCCGTATGGTGTATGGCGTCGCGGTGAGGGAACTCGGCGTAATTTCACTGTCTACTACTCGTCGTATCTCAAACAATCTGGCCCCACGTCAGAAACACGAAAAGATTTGTAGCGTTTCTTAAATCTGGCTTTTAAGTTTTAATGTTTTTTTGGAAGGAATTAAGCTTAAGCTCTAAGCCTCTTTATGTTCTGTTCGTTGTTTTGCTTTCTTGTTCGTCCGTTCCAATGTTGTTTATTTAACTATAATTTGTTTATGCAGTTAAGAATCTCTATTCTGGATTATTAATCTAGTCTTGATTAAAAAATCGTCATACCAGAAATACTGCTCAAAATCTTTGTTGTTCACAATTTCACGTTTGTTTCATAAAGGTTAGATTGATAAAGATAATATTTAAAGCGCCTTCCAAATAAGTAAATATATTTTTAATACGTAACTTTATTTGTTAAATGTTCTTGCAAAATATACTTGTCTAATTTAATACTCAAGTAAATAGTAACACCTAGATATACCTAATCAGTGAATGTCAAAATGTTAAGATACTTATGTCAGACTTCAAGTAAATAGTTTAAAATGAATTGTTTAAGAACTTTGGGAAATTACTCGTTATTCAATTGTTTACATTAAGGTGGGTTATACCCATGTAAAAAGATACAAAAAAGTAAAAACTGAATTTATTTTTCTGCTTATACGTTTGACAAAAATCTTCACGTGCAAAGGATTTGCTGCAAAAGAATGACAAGACGTTTTGTTAATTAAATAAACAAACAAACTATCTCACAAAAGCATTTTTTCGAAGGCCCGGGGCCTTTGCATAAGACTAGGAGATTATTAATACAAAATATACGTCATCGTAATCTTGGAACACGTGGATGCGCGAACCGTAGAAAAAGTCTTTTCATTAGAGAATACGGTAGTACCCTAAAGGTAAAGTCCATTTTTTGCTGGTTCCCATGAACCCTGCGACAATGGACTCGACCTCGCTGAAAGACTTCGTAGAGATCCACGCAAGAATAAATATTACTTAACAATAGGGTAGCTTCTTTGACTTTAACTTTGCCGTGTTGAACGACTGAACCGTCTTGATCGTCGGATAAATATAATCTCAATATTCTTTCTGATAAAAAAATTACTTGGAGTTTTCCTAGTATACGATTCTGTGTATTGAAATAAACTCAGAATAACTACCTATATACAAAATTAATATATTTAAAATATAGAGACACTTTTTTAGATATACATATATTAAAAGAATGTAACATATCTTAAATCCTTTGCAAATGTCGTAATCCTTTTATGTGGAATATTTATTGGAAGGTTATGTTATTACAGAAACAATAACCTGATCAGTAAACAGAACATGACATTTATTAACTGCACATAAAAACATTTTCTATATATTTTAACCATACAGGCTAATTTACATTTCCAAAATATGATTCAAGTATCAAGACTTGTCGGGCGCCCTCTCCTCAGGACAACAAAAGGCATAGCGGTTCGTAACGGACGTTTTTTCTTGCGGCATCGATCAGGATATCTTCCTCGTAGGTTTTGTCAAGGGACCCGCCATTCCCACGCATCGCATAACCTGATTACTGAGTTAATATATTGCACTTTATGATAGCACGTGCAAATGTGATAAACACTTTTCAAGTTGGATAGTTTAATCAAGAGAAAAATGAACATAGATGTCATTACAAAATTTTGTTATAATTTCTTACTAAAATAGCTTTTTAATGTATATCGTGCCTTAAGAAATTTATATACTATCTACGTTCAAATAAGTCGTAACAGGTCGGGCACGGGTACTATTACTGGTATACTCTAAAGTACCTAAAAATTGTATGAAAATTACTAAAACATAACAGTAAAAGAAGTCATAAATAATTTAAACGTATTAAAAAAGGTATAACTACCTATTATGTAATTCTAAGCTAATGTAAGCGGTAATTTTCTACAGAAGAAAAAACAATCTACAAAAGCCATAAAGACACTTGCTACACTAAAAAGGAGTCACGACAGAACAGCTCTTCAGATATTTAAGTGCAGTAATAATCTATACTGATAATGATACCTAAACAAGTGTTCGGTAAACTCTAATGTAACTGAGATAACCGTAGATATGTTGCCAAGAGGACACTTGTTCCTTGTCCTAAGAAAAATAGTACATTTTCAACTTGCCTTGAAATACTTTAACGGATTTTTTAAGGACAGGCTCTACTATTTATTTTTAATGTGCAACCCGTGTCTTCATTTGCGTAGATACTTTCCCAATTTCTTTTTGTTTCCTCAGATACATAGCCTTTTTTCTTAAATTACACTTTATAACATCGACTATCTCAGATAGTTTTTGTTCATCAATCAGTTCAACCGTTTTGGAAATTAGCCGGAACTAACAAACAGACAAACGGTCAAAAATATTAGAAATTCATATGAATTTTAGATTATCTTATATACCTTTAAGTTCTAAAAAAAAAAACTGTTATTTTTAAACGAGAAGCAGACACTTCAATTTTATTTATTTGTATGTGTAGATATGTTATTTCGAGTGCTATCTCACGTTTCGTTAGGTGACCTTACAAAGGACTATTATGTCGTCTATCTGGAATTGGAACTGGTTCGCTTTGCCCTTTTTCAAGACACGTTGCTAACTGGATGCAGAGTAACAAGTGAATGTCAATAAACTTATGTAAGGGTACATACCTTATGTACCGTTGTGCGAGATGATAAAAAAGACGAATTCGTTACTAATTTGATTGGTTTTTCTCGAGGTTTCGACTCCATGCCTGTTTGCCTTATAAAAGAAGACTCTTTAGATGGTAAATACTTGCCTAGTACTACTACTACTTTTAACTAGGTAGTTGTTATTTGTTCCTAATTGGTCACGTGTAAGTTAGTCTAATTAAGTTAAGTATGACTAATTTTGGTTGTAAAAAGCTTCTTTAAATGACTATATTAGTATAAAATTTTGTACCGTGTAACAAAAAATTATGTGTTTTAAAGAAATGGGAAATTAAAACGAATTTGAAAGAATCAAACCTACGTTTGATATCCACCCATGTGCATCAAAAACTTTAATCATACGAAACAGCGCCTGACGAATGGAGCGGAAAATATTTAAATGGAAGCCAAAATAGCGTGCAACTAGGCCGTAAAATATGGCGATATTTTGATGTAGAAAAAATTAAGGGAGAAATTAACATTCTTGACGCCCCGGATACACAGAGCGTGCGGAACGAAGTAAGAAATACGAATTTTCATGTTTACTAACTTTAAAATTATTTACATTTTTCGTTAGCAAAACTTCCGCTAGTTTAAACATTCGTAAATGAGCAACACTGTGCTCTTCGCTTTTTCAGCCAGTAGCGCAAGAAAGAAATGAATTCATTCAATATTTTGAAATTTTAAATGTTTAGTACATTGATTTTTAATACCAACATATTCATATAATGGTATCTGTTATGATTGTATTGGTCATTATCGCCTTATTTACAGAACATGTAATAAATTCGCAGATAAAGTAAAACCTAATCCCTGAACCGAAACCCTGTAAAACAAAGGTAATTGCCGTCGGTATCATTATATTATTATGATGCTTCTGTAGATGTAAGTTACTGGTCTAGTCTTTGGTTTTTTGAGTTCTTTATAAAACTATGATCAACTGGAATATTTATATATATTATATGATTACTTAGAAAGGTTTTACCTAGATTAAGTCCCTCGAATTTCGAAACAGTTTTCAGAGATGTTACTTATGTGTCTGTTTATCTTGATTTATGTGATTTTTAAATGTCAAATTAAACTTTGCATTTACCGCTGAAAATCTAAAAAACGGCATAGTTAAAGCCTTTTAGGTATCTTCACCTAACACAATAAACTTGAAACATTTAAAATCAACTAACAAATACAAAAATTAAATCTCGTATCTCAACCCTTGAGCTGTAATCACCCCGTTTGTGCGGGACTACGGGTCTCCCTTGAAACCTGGTATTTTTTATTCGGGATAACGGCGGCACATTACAATCATAATAGCGCTATCGCCTTACCGTTAACGGCTCCAGTTTTAGGACAGACTTCACCTTTGTCGACTAACAAGAGATTAAATTTAAGATTTTATTGCTGCAATTCACAACTGGAACAATCTACAGAACTGTTTAAATAACATGATTAGTGAAAAATTGTATCAAAATTTATTACATTTGGTTAAGCTAGATTAAGAGATTAAAAAAACCGTTTAAAAATGCATTAAATTTAATATTCATCGGCTAAGAACGATAAAATATTTATGATGAGAAATGCTTTAGATTATGACGAATATTCAGAAACTTGAAAATCTTTACGAGCGAACAACCATTTAATCCTGGATTAGCGTAACTTACGGTTCAACCGACCGTTACAGCTTAAATGTTAAACTGCAGAGCGGCGTTTAAAGTGGGTCATTTACTGTCAAATGATTTGGTTGCATTAGCATAAGGGCTTTTGTCTCAATGGGGTTGGTAATAAGGGCTTGTAAGTAGGTAATAACGGGAAAGACTTTAAAAGAAGAGTGACAAAAAAAGCAGAGATCGCCAATTAAAATGTAAGCAGTATTATGGGTTACAACACACATACAAATTAAACAATATTGAAAAGGAACTACAATTTTTATTGTAAAATAACTATTACTAACATCACAATGTTTATTATAATAGAAGGCACTAAGTTATGTAATTCAATTTGTATAAAGAGGTGCCCTTACAAACACATATTTACAATATTTGAGCTATATAAAAGAGCAATATTCCGTACCAAAATACACTAGACTAACCAGTAGTAGACATTGAACTATGTAGAATGTTCTTAATTAATTACTTGATACCTAACACGATCAATGTACAAAGCTTGAAGTGCAGGCTCGTCTGTTGACCGTTACAACACACCTTGCGCCTGCGCCGTCAACTGACTTTGGTACTAACAGCTGTATGTATATTTACTACGCTACACTTCTACCTAATAAATATCTCAAACTAAATTTATCTACATGAACTACGTACAAATTTTCTTTAAAAGTTAATTGGTATTACTGTTACGTTTAGGTGGCTGTCGTGCTTGCCTTGTCTTCTCTTGCCACCATTTTAGCGTTTCTTCAAACTGTTCTCTATCCTCTGGAGTCACTTGAATATCTGGAAGCTCTTTCTTCAGGTCAATAGCATCATTGTATTGGTTCTCAACGAAATTTTCTTCGTCTTTAAACTTGTACTCATTATTTACGAGAATCAAGCCAGGGTTGATAGAATCTAAAGGCATACTGGTCTCTTCTGGGAAACTATGTATTATTGGCTGATTTAGAGTCGCAGAATATTTAACTTCAAAATCAGTTTCGTTCACAGGCACATCGTTTTCACTCAGGTAATTTCGATCAGGAATCACTGTAAACTGTTCTGCCGAATTGGGAAAAGCAAAGTGTCCATCTAAAAGATGTGGGTTAACATCTTCATGTCCAAGGAAATCAGATGATGGCGTAAGTGGATGCCCAGCACCTTCTTCTTCTTCGTACAAGTTAGGAGTTGCCACTAACTGGAACTGCTCGCCTCCTTGTAAGTCTACATACTGCTGCCGGGGGATAAGCATAGATCCATCGAGTTCATCTTCCTCCATATCGTCATCTTCCATCGCAGGAGAGTGCAATGAATAGTAACTTCTTTCCTGACTATTTTCTCTCGGTGACGAAGACGCCGGAGATGGGAAGGACTCCATCGACTGAAGGGATGAATTTTCTTTATCATGACCGATATTCAATAGACTTTCCAAGTTACGAATATATTCAACAGCCATGCGCAACGTTTCCACTTTGCTGGGCTTTTTGTTAGGTCCTCGATTGGAGTTAGCATTTTCGAAGGCTGCTGCAACTTCCTCAGGTATGTGTCGGCGGAGAGCGGCAAATCCGTCGTTAACTTGGCGCACTCTGTTGCGTTCCCGCGCATTTCTCCGAGCAACTGCGAGAGGAGTTGGCGAGCGCGCAGCTTCATCCGCGCTACTTTCACGGAGGCGAGGCTTTTTAGCACTTATATTTGACGTAACTGGCTCAGCGGCACGAACTAATGACGTCACTGATATTGTTGTTGGCACGGGCTGAATTCTTTGCTTCTTTTTCACTATTAACATTTCACGAACACCGTTTTGATTGGAATCATTGTTTGTTATATTCACAGAATTATTCACGGATTCTTGGAGCACCTGCGACTTGCCGAGCGGCGAATTGCGGAAGACAACGACGCCGATAGAACTCATTTCAGCAGGATGAGTTGCCGTTTTCACATGTTACGATTGTTTATTTTGGATTAGTTGCGGGCTGTGGGTTAGATTGGATCACGTAGAGAATAACTGTTTTCTAGTGACGGAGAGTTGTTCTGTAGTGATGGCGTCAGAGCGCCGGCCGCGACAGGAATGGCGCGTGCCGCGCGGACGCACCTGGGGTGGCCCGCGGGGGGATCAACAGGGGTACTTACGTTTACTACTTGCACACATGCTCTTTCAAGGGGAGGATTGGGGAATCGTTATGGCTCAGTATTATTATATTTTTATGACAGAATTTTATTTAGATGTCTTATTGCTTTCATTTCAAATCATAATTGTGCTCATAGATGCTAACAACATATTAAAAAAAAATGTTCATAAAATTTAGTTCATAGCTTTTTCTACAACAATTTCATTATTAAAGTATTGATGCATCAAGAAACGTATAAAATATTTTAAATACTGAATTTAATGCATCTAAGCCCAAATACTCCTTTTAGAGATAGCAAAAAACGCTTTTTGGACATTTACACACAGTAAAAATAAATTCCTATACAGATCCGCACTGAGCCACAACGATTCCCCGATCCTTCAACAGAATAAGGGACAATATAATAATTTTCATGGGGTGTCGCACCCAACTACTGGTATGTGTGTGTGCGTCAGCTGCACTTACATGCCAACACACACCTTTGTTATGTCATAGAGACGCACACATGCTCACTAATAAAGCTCAAACCGTTCGCGTTTCAATAGCCGCCGAAATTATTGCGCTCGCGCAAGGTTTGGTAATGGAACATTATGTTGGGTATGATCGAAAGTGCGAGTGAATTATATGTAGTTAATTGATACTCAGATTTTAATGTATAAATAGCATTTCTGATTTTAGCTTTAAATTTTAGATATCTTTTATTAGGTTTTAATAAGCTGTTCTGTTTTACATAAAAGTTGATTATATAGTAGGCAGTTTTTCAATCAAACACGATATAAAAATACTCTCCCTTATTTTACATTTGCAAATACCTAGGTAGGTAACACTAACACACTACGTATATTCTAAAAAACAATTTCAAAAGCTTAACCGTTTAGTTACATAAACCCACACATAGATTTCTCCAAACAACTTATCTTTTAGATAAAATATAATTAATCTTTTTTTTCTAATAGCTATGTGTGTGTGTACACCTACGCCAGCTGCGTGCCCTTTGCCTTTTGTGTAGTGGCACGCGCCACTGTCCTAGCTGTGACCATTGTTACTCGAAAACTTAATAATAATACTTTTACTCTTATTTCTTTGTCATAAAGTCTATTTTAGTTTGATAATGATTTATGTGCAACGGGATTTTCTTTATGACAGTTCAGTGAAAACAAAGGTTGAAAGGTTGTGCTGTAATATTTGTCTTATACTATTATTTTTTTGAGTAAAAATGTTGAGTACATATTATAATAAGAGTAATGCGTGCAAAATACGTTTCCTTTTAGGTGTTGTAACTGGTGGGTTTCTATAGTAAATATAACAAAGATATAAATTAAGCCACAATAGTCCATCTTATTTCAAAGGAAATAAATATATCCGAAAAAAATAAAAAACTAAACAGGAAAGAATATTTTAATCTTTTCAGACTTTACCTTTGACCCAGTCGTCATCTACAAAAAAGAACTAATTGTCATTATTTTATATTTCACACACAAATATAGGTAACAGTTAACAAATAAACTACTGTTGTGTCGTTATTTTACTTCATCGTAACAGGTGGCAACCCCTAACGAAAGCATAATTATGAGGAGAATTAATTATTTAGGTACCTGTTTGTTCCCACTTCCCCTTGCTCTAAAGGGGTATTGAGATACTATCAGCTCGAGCTGTAAATGGTATTCTAGGGACTAAACAATCCTTCACAAAGGGTTAGTTCTAAGTACTAAAGTTATTAAATTTTGTTAGGTTAGTAACAGTTGTCTGTAAGGCAGGATACAATTTGCTACAGATAGTAATAGGTACTTTCTACTTTGGTTTTTATTTCACGCATATTTAGAGCAAAGTGCCTAAAACATGACATCTTGTATAAAGAAAATTAAAAGATATGATCAAGAACAAACTTAATGTCTGATATTATTATGTAAATTTTTATAACGATATAATAATTATTATGGAGTCCATATTATTACCTAAGTTATTTATTTATAAATGAAACCATTTAAGTAAGGAAAAACCAAGAACTTAGAACTCAACTCATCAAAATATAAATAACAAAGTAGAGCAAGAAAACAAAGTTAAAGCAATCTTAACAAGCGCCTACCTTTATTTTTGTAGCAACGTATAACGTCACAGTTGAATGCTATCTGTGATCCAGAAATAAATAAGCGCCTTTATTTACCTAAATACAAGATAAAAACTTCTATGAAATTAAAAAAATAGAATAGAATACGATATTATTTTTTAACAGTAATTTAAGGAATTCGGTAAAAAGCGGAGCACCGCTTTAAACACCGCGACTGATAATAAAAAGTTAAGTTTATATGAAATCTGAAGACCTAAAAATAATAAACCATACGGATTAGTGAGGTAAGATGAGTTGTCCTAATACTCAAAAGTGCATCCTGTAACTTAAGATGTCGCGTTTTTTCGCGGCAATCCGCTCAGTAAGGCGAAGCTTCGAGAATCACCATCTTGCAAACATGTGGGATCCGTAAGACTATGGTGCATACTATTCTTGCTATATTTAGCTTAGCCATATGGTAATGACAGTCAGGGAAAGGTGTATCGAATTGAAGTCAGCATTCGAAGAGGTGGTTTAAACTGTCAAAACATTCGAATTCGAACCCTTTTAAAAAGGCGATGGTGTTTTGTTATTGTTTTTAGCTAACGATGCTCTAAATTAAATGTATTTACCAAAGTACATACCTTGAGGTAGTCTTATTATGAGATGTATCCTGCCAGTAGTAAATTTTGACATTGAATTTTCAACACGTCATATTTACTTTTCTCAGGTGATACATTTTAATTTGACATAATTCGACTTTTGAAATCGAATTCAGTTATACCTAGATCTTTTATATTATTTAAAATTCTTGATTATAATCATTAATCATATAATAATTTACCTACCTGACAAATTAAATATTTTATGATTAAAAGTCCTATTCATTGCATATTTTATTATTTGGGAGAAATAATACAAGGTAGGTACCTACTAGGTATAAGTACCTACCTAATGTACTAAAAATAAAAAAAAATAAGCTTGTATAATAATTGAACTCATTTATCAGAAAACAAAACACCTCTTATTTCAATGTCAAACGTGCCTAAACCTAAAAACCTAGTCTAGACTTAAAAACAAAAGCTAACCTGTGCATTCATAGCTCACAGCCAGCTGTGTTATGAATACTTCGAGTCGACCGACTTACTTCTAACGCTAACCAATCTCAATATAGGACGCTTAGAATTAGCTAGGCTATTCAGGGCTTCCCCGATCCAAACGACGTTATTCTAAGGAAGGCAAATAAAAGGGGAACCTTCAACTTGAAAATTAAATAAGCTAAGGTCACTATAACAAAGAACGTCTGGAACTCTGAGACTGCATCTAGACGACTAGACTAACCGACAATAGACGTTTTTATTGCAAGGGGGAGTTGTAAGCATATCCGCTTCAAAATATTGGGTATGATTCTGAAGGATAACAATGAGACAAAGATGTCTTTGATATGGCCTTAGCCTCATAGCAACCATTCAGATTTAGAGCTTAATCGAAAAGTAAAAGTTTTCGTTTATTTAGTCTAGAGCATGTTAGTTCTGCATTTTAAATGAGTGTAGGGTTCACACTAGAAATAAGTTTACATAGTAATAAGAATCATAATCCACACTAGAACTGTTTTTAAATTATATAATAACATTAATTCTTTCTTTATTTCAAAAATCTTAAACTGCCCTATATTTAATCTTCAAGGTTAGTAGGGTTTCAAGTTGTCTGGTTCCCATTTGCATTTCTCTTCGTCTGTAACTATACTAAACAAAAAAAGTATTCGTCTGTGAGAGGTGCATTCATCAAAATCTTGGTCCAGACATAATACTCCTTTCATTTCCTTTGTTTAACACCACATGCGCTTGGACCTGCCCCCTTCCTTACAGACCGTAGAACTGCATTCGTTTTCAATAAACTCTTTGCCAACTTCTTATGAACTCACAACATTACATTTGCACTTACAAAATCCTTCCCCTATTATGTTCCCTACTTTATTTCATACAATTGTTGAATGTACAGCCCTTGGAAGTTGTTTTAATAAGTTTGCAAAGTTTCAAGATCAAGTTTTTTCTTTAAGTTGTTCTGTTCAACTCGGTCACCAGTCTTCAATGGCAAAACCGTTACATGCTGTGAATTAACATTGCGTTTGGAAATAAGGTGACATTAGAACAAAAACTAAAAAACGAATTAGGTTTCAATTTTGTTTCGTTTTGGTTTAAAATAAAGACATAGCTAATTAGCACCAAATTAACTTAATGATTATTAAAAAGATTATTTGTTACCTACGAGGTATTCGATTCTAGCGTTTTCCTTGAATCTAACGAATAAAATCGATAAAATACAGTGAAATCAATTCAAGCTTTAATCAAATTTAATTCAGTATTATTATTCGACAAACCTAACCGACCAAAAAATATCAGAAACCAGGCAGATGTTTGAGCCCGCGCCGTTTTACCCACACAAGTAAGACTTTCCGTCTCCTTTCAACACTGTAGAACAGATTGTGATAGAAAGGGACAAAATACATGAATAGGGGTTGTGTGGAGGGTTTAGACACGTGATCTCCTCCCTGCTACGCACACATACAAAGAGAACCCTCGATCATTTTATTGATCTAGAGAAAAAATCTCTGCGATTACAGTTGTTAATGGCTGAGCAATGGAATTGTGCCTTTGGATGTTATTTTAATTATAATTGTGGGGTTAATTGTTATTGTGATGTAGATGAGAATAATAATGGTTTTTATAGGTTCAAATGCTTGGTAGATATTACACAAACAGAATTATTTTAGTCAATCAAATATTTTACAATTAGAATCGATACGACCAAGATGATATTTCCTCGTTGCGGAAAACGATGGTAAAAGTGTTGATGAATTTGTTTTTCTAATTGGAATAATATGTGTAAGCAAACGTTTTTATATTTGATAAAATGTTAAGTTTACAATAGCTGTAAAACAGGAATACTTTTTGCTGTTCCGTTGTATAATGACTACGACATTAAAACTAAGTTTACCGTTAAGTGCCCATAAAAAACCGCTTCCGTAAACATTTGGAATCGCCGACAGAAGCTCATAAAGTCTACGATGGGTCTTCAGCAAAATAATATCATCATCTCATTGGCTTCCGTCAATTTCGAGTGTGTAAGGAAAACAAACTGGACTCGTGTATCGAGTTACACTACTTAAACTGTCGTCAGCTACCACCCACACGGCCTTTCTCGTTTTTTACCAATCTTTTTACAAAACTAAATAGATTTCCTGTTAGAAAAACAAACAGAGACATTTATTGAGTCGGAAATTTTAGTTTAAATGTCTAGTTGCGAATGAATGATGGATTTGGAATGACTGTCGACCATGACGGAATCCTGCTTCCGTTTACAAAATTATATCTTGACGTTCGATAGGACAACGACTGAGGAATGAGTTAACTGATTTGTCATTTCATTGATTATAATAATTTTGATACAATCATGAAATTAGAGTCACGATCATATTGCTGTAGTTTAGAAGGATAATATCGTTTACCAAAATGATGGAACGGTATCATCAAAGGTTATCTGTTCATCGGATTGCGGTAAATATATCAAGTTTAACAAAGTTCTGGAAGCGAAAAATTGGGCTGACGGAGCGTAGGCAGCGATCCTAATCGATGTCCGACTGTAAGAATTAGTTTCACGACTCACTGGTGACGTTGCTATTAACCCTTCTCTTTTCTTCTATCATAATTTGTAGAAGAAAAGTAAAAATGCATTCATAGAAACTTCAAATCAGTAATGTAGCAAGCATTATTTCGTGACACTTCATCAGATATCATCCACAGAATATTTGTGAGAAAAAAAGACGGGGACTACCGTGGACACCGCATTGATTTACGACAAATAAAAATTTTGGGACCTTTTTAGCGGCGCAATTAAAATATTTAACGAACCTGCCTCAGTGGGTGGTGGGCGACAGTTCTCACGAGCCTATTAAATATAATTTTATTTGTTTTTCTTACGATTTATGAGTAGACGCCATCTCTTTGTTTATGGTTGTGGACATCGGCGGCACTTAGACATGTTTTATGACGAGGAAGTTTGGTGGTGTCGCCAATCTTTTTTGCCAGGATATGTTTTTTTGTTATGATTATTTATATTATGTAGTAGCAAAAGTGGTCATTATAATTAACTTTTTTGATGGTTTGCGAGACGGTCCTATGAAGTATTTATTCTCCAACTTCTTAATGTACTTCGTAGGTAAATCTTTTGAACACATTCTCTTTTATTACCAAGGCATGAATCGTTGGTTAACATAAACAATTTTAAACCCCTAAATTGCTAACGATTTAACAATACAATCCTTTTATGGCTGTTATTCATATGTCAACATTCATAACCACGATACTATCAACGAAGCGCATACAAATACCAGCTAAAATAAAATTCTGTTATAAACGATTTGTGAAATGCGTTGTCAGCATGACACAAAAATAGTTTAGTGAAATCAAGTTTTTTTTGCCCCACAAAGGGTAGTTATAATAGTTTTGTCCCCTGGACAATATTGTGATGAAACGTCTTAGTGGATTCACAGCATGATGCTGACGGCCCGTTCACTGTTTGGAAGCCACCACCCGCTTAGTAATATTGCTCGGAATTAACATATTATAATAATGTTTAACCCTATAGATCGACTCATCGTAGACAGTTAAAGATAGCAATAAGATCGTATTGGTTTATGTTTATAGTTTGAATAGTAGCGGTGCATGTCAAGCCGTTACTATAAATTCGAGCGCGCACCGGCGCGCGGCGGCTGGCGAAACATAAGTGCCGAAGCTGTGTTTAAATCACTTACCTTCGAACGCACGTCGTGTATTATGTTATCTATTGCAATAATTTCCGAGGCGTTAAAATGAGCCCGGCATGGGTGTCGGCGCGCAACGAGAACAATTTAATTGAATAAAATTAGCCAATAAACTGTGCTCGTCGAAGCCTGCTACAATGGCATACCGCCTCCGCAGCAAGGTACTCGTAAACAAACCTTATTTACTGGAGACTCCTTTGGGAATCCGCATTAAATGCCCTCAATATACTGTTGGGAACGTTTGCGTACATTCATGCCTTAGGCGGTAATAGTTTTTCGATCCCATTGTGGGAAGACGGTGATATATCTGTGTAACGTAATGTTTACGGATTTTACAATGCCGCATCGGTTAACGATTTGTTTCTTGGCTTTGTGAGTCTAATGACTAAAAAAGAAGTTCCATTAAAAAAGAGGACAAAAAATTAAATTAAAACAAACGAACGGGTGTCCCGTTGTATGAAATCAATTATGAAGTGCAAGGACTTGGGAGAAAAAAAGCGTAGCCTGCGGGGGAGCCGCTTCCAAAACCAGCACTGAAGTCTCAATCAAGAGGCCAATTACTGGTGCTCACTGAACTTTTCATGTCATACGCAAGAAAGGCTTGATTCGATAAAAAGTGCACAATGAATACCTTGAGCAATAATAATAAAAATATAGAAATAACGTTGCTTAAAATATTTCTCAGGAAAGACATTTTTATAAACTACTTTAAATCATAGGTATTTAAATCATAACTATATTTTTATTGGTAGGTTGATTAAAACTACACAAGTGCACAGGTTCCAAAAAATCTACATAGTGTGTGTCAAATCTAAAATTCCTGTTGGTACAATTTAAGGTGGAATTAGTATTGGCAAAGTAGTGGCAAATGTTGCTAGCTATCTTTAAAAAACCTGTATGCATTTACGCCAATACTCAGCACTTAATGAGTTAGGTACGAAAGCGTGCACGAGTCACCGACAGTGTGCACGCGCAGTGTTGGCAACGCGTGCCGCGAAACATGCACAGTACCTACAGCTTCCCGCCACATCACTCAGCCGCATCAAACTTGATAGACATCTCAACACCACTTAATCAGCGAATTCCTCACACCACTTTACCGGTACTCGGAAACATCGATGTAGTTATCGAAAAACGCATTTTTTTTTCCCTACTGATTTATTGTCACCTCTCACGTAATTTTCTCGCTCGTTATTCCTTTTAAGTGCAAACCACGTTATATTCCTAATTAGCAAGTAAAAATCACAAGTTTATATTTATAAATTATAAAGAATTTCGCTATTTGCAACTGTTCGTGTGACAAATGTTGGCCGGGCGCAGCTTTGTCGGCAGCAGTAATGAGACACTGCGCAAGCGGGAGACAAATTTATCTCATAAATATCTTTGGGATGCGTCGATCTGCATCGTTAATTTACTACACTGGATATCGATATCGTAATTCATTCACATCTTTATTATGTCATTTATTCAAATCGTGTCTCGATATATTAATGAAACTTCATTTCGATCGATTCACTTAATTGACATGGGAGGACAAAAAAATTGCACAAGACATTTCTCTTGTCTTAAATTTCTTAATTTAGGTTGCTGTCGAGTTAGTCGAGGGCATTTTTCAAAACATCAAATCTGACAGGCTAAATGAGGATTTTAACTACCACTTGTATTTACACGTTACGATGAAATCCTTATTGCTCGGGGCTCTTGACGAGTGTTCCTGAAACCTCAATTTGCTTGAATGCTGACATATAGCGGGGACAGAAGCATGCCACACACACCGCGACGTCCAACCGCCAATCCTTTATGCAAATACCAACAATATCTGACCAGTGACCAGGTTATTTAGTAATACAGTATCATGTTATGAAATGGGCGGCATAAATACCCTCGAGACTTTGGTATACTGGTGAAACTGATATAGCGGGCAATTAAAATGTTAAAAACATTTAACATTCGGGTTTATACTAATCCGTAGGCTTTGGTTCACGTTCACAGCTTGTTAACAAGTTCACAAATGCTCATTATTTACCAAACAAACAGCGATAAGGGTCGAACAAGCTCGAAGATTTTCGGAACACTTTTTAAAATTTGCCAAACGAAAAAAAATGTCGTCCGTTTTTTGTTATTCACCTGTTTTTGTATCGATATCGCACAAGTGTTCTACCGGCCAAGTTCTAATAAACACTTATCAGAGTTTGATCTTAGGAAGCAAAGAATTATGGCATATTTAAACAATTTATTGCTGTCGCAGAACAAGGGAAACCACGATAAGAGCCTTGTTTTGCGATAACGTTCTTTATACGCGACAGATTTGCCGAAATAAACGAATCGAAGACAGGAACCGAACATGTTTAATACGATTGATTAGATCGAACACTAAAATAAATGAATGTTTTTTATTGTTAAAGATTAATGGCCATAGAATGCAATAATATAATTATTGAAATGAATAACTTTAGGCAATGTGATGTTTTTTTAATTATCATAAATGTTTGATTTAATAAAGACCCTAACTAATATTATTATCAATGTTAAGATAGGAGAGAGATATTAATTAAGCCATTGATAACAACGAATGCTGTTTTAAATATTTAACGAGTTATAATGAATGATATTTCACTGTTAATTGCAAATATAATGTCATAAATTGCATACAAATTGTTCATTGCTGTGATTGTCTATGTTCTAATCTTCATTTAAGGAAATTGTTTTGTTCTTTTCTGTTTCAACAGCCATTCAGCAGTGTTTTTTGCCATAGCTATCAATGGAATTTCCTATATTTTTTTGCTTTTTATACCGTCAGCACATCAAACTAAATGCATGTATGTGCATTTCTAAAATTATGAAAGAAAGTAAAATTATTAATGAGGTAGATGAAAACAATAAAAGTTGATGATGATAAATTGATGATTTATTGTTCCTTCATTTATATAGGTTTTAAGTACATTAGCCGTTGTCATTGTTGAAATATAATAATCATTATTGGCGTATTAAGTAATGCGCTATGTGCGATCTTATGGCTTCTAATGGTTTTTAGAAGAAATATGAACGATTATTTTTTTATGTTACTGTGCAAATTATTAGAACAAATGTATAGAAAATAAAACTAGCAAGCATTTCACTATTGCCAATTAGGTCACAGTTGAAGGTGAAGCGCAATTTCGCAAATTGTTGACGTAAGCAGAGTGGCGCAGTGGAAGCGTGCTGGGCCCATAACCCAGAGGTCCGTGGATCGAAACCACGCTCTGCTATGTTTAACTACGTTAATCAAACCTTTTTTTACACTATATTTATCAAATTTTGTCATTTGTTAAATAAAAAGTATATTTTTTAAGATAATGTTATTATGGCTATGCTTAATTTATATATCTACCTACATTTGATACGTTAATAATACCTATTTAATTACAAAATATATCCTTTTTGTGAGTCATTTGTTAAATAAAAAGTATATTTTTTAAGATAATGTTATTATGGCTATGCTTAATTTATATATCTACCTACATTTGATACGTTAATAATACCTATTTAATTACAAAATATATCCTTTTTGTGAGAAGCTTCTTCGTTATTTTTATGATAACATCCCGCCTATCGTCTAACAAAATATCGATTACAATTAATAGATAGTAATCCGATCTTTTCTGCCGACCGTAAAACGGAGAGCACGCTTTGACGTCTTAATCCAATCAAGCAAATTAGTTATTAGATTACAATGTGGTCGTTGTGATGTAAATTATTTGATTATTGATAGCTAAGCGCGTGTTAAAACGATTAACATTCGGTGAATTAAGGCAGGTCGGGTATAAATAATAGCGATTAATATTTGGCGGTTATTAAGATATTTTTGTTAAATATTTCGGAATATAATTACTTGAATGTCTATAACTTATGTTGTTTATATTTTAATGGTATTCGTCTACTTTAAAATCCGGTAAGCTACTGGTCGGACTTCGTTCGCTTGCTATTTATTCAGTAAAATAACAACTGTAGTAGTAAGCTATAGTTTCATATGTTGTTAACGTAAATAACAATAAAGTATTTATGCTTGTATACAAACAAATTGATATTCCATTTAATGTACAATTATGTAGATCAGTAATAGTGGATTTGAATATCGCGAAGTCATTCACTGTGTAGGTCAAGTATATTCTGATTTCAATATACGAACAATACACTCTGTATCATGAAAGTCGTCATATCTATTGATGCCATTTGTACGAAAAAAAATCAATGTTCGTCAAACTACTTCAAAGGCATATTCATATCCAGTTAGAGTAAGTAGAGAAGAAACGAAGAATTTCAAGTCCAATTAGATAATAAAAAAAATATAAAAGTGGCCAGTACCATTAGCATCATGTAACATTTAAGAAAGTGTCAAAACTATCTCTTAACGATAGAGTTGTAAAATGACACCATTATCCACAACGAATGACCAGCGTTTCAAAGATGGTCACTATAAAGCTATTATTAATACACATCTTTTTTTTTTACCATCGTTATCTGACTAAAGAATCCTTTCAATCCATCCCTTCTATTGTTTTTCGAGCACTTTTTTATGTTGATATCAATATTTTTTACGATGGGAGTAACGATAAAACAGTGATTTGTTCCGAACAGATATCGAATGGTCGAGATACCTTCGGGGCACTTATGATGCGTTTATCATTCGGCGGCAACGTTTCTTTTGTATGTAAATATGTTATTGTTATGTAAAAAGATCCTATTCTTTATAAAGTGGATTATATGAATGATTGTTAGTAGTTACTTATACAAATAAAGTTGAGATTACTCTGATATTTGGAACGATATTTTATTAAGTGTATAGAATGTGTATTGATCATGCTTACTGGAATCCGATCTGACGCTAAACCAACTAAGCACATTTTAATGAAGACATTATCCTTTTCGCAACATATTTCTCGCGGTCGTGTCTTGTGAGAGGTACCGACAGAGAAGTTTCAACAATCGGATTTCTGCTAAGTAGATCATAAAATATCGATGATTTTTTTATGGCGGGAGTATTAAAGTGTTGCAAACGGCCAGTGTTATAATTTTGCCGTAAAAGAGCATTAGGTTTTAAGTGTAAATTAAATACTATTTTCGTGTAGAATTTGCGTTAACTTAAAAGAATATTAAATAAGATTTGGTCGAGTTAATTATTGATTCGATTGACTCAGCTTCTAGCTACTAAAATCATATTTTTTTGAAGTACCTTACAACCTAAGTATTTTAAAACTGAAAAGTCATTTTTTCTTTTATTGTTGTAACTTAAACAGGACATGCGTAGTTCATTATTTATTATTTTTAGCAATTATACTAATACATAATTACATACTATGACGTGCTTGAAAAATCTATACGACTACTGCCGAATGTCTCTTCCTACCTTTTAATCTTTAAAATCAACAACCAAGAAAATAAAATTTTAATACATAATAAGTTTCTATTTCAAATATCACATTATAATTCATTTTAATTGAGTTGTTAATCGATACATACTGTGTTAGTTTCCAATTTGAATATTCGGATGTATATCGATTATCGTTTTGGACATATCGAATGATTGATATTGGTATCGGTATAATTTTGTACTTTCTTTCGTATGGTTAAGAGGGAATTAATAGAGATGTTTGTTTTAGTGGCACTAGTGGGCATCGCCGCGGGCGCACCGAATACGCCGCGCCTAATGAAGTGTCGAATTCTGTGTTTTGGTTCTCATAAAGGTGTGTGCACAACGGTTGTTGATTTTATTTTTAATTCGACCTTCTTTGGAGGAATTATTTTCATGCCAGTGTTAGTGTTAATTGGATAAGTAGGATATCATTGATTATTATAGGATAATATACAAGGTGTTACTGAAAGGGTGTATCAATCCAAAAGGGGTGAAGAGTACTCCTGGTATAGAGTCAGTTTACAAAATTTCATGTCGAAATGAGCTTGTTAAATAATTGATCTCCAGTTTTTCGCATCAATTATTTATTTTCTTATGAGTTTTTTAAGAGATCTTACCTAAAGGTATATTCATGTAATAAACTACTACCGGTTCTGTTTCCTTTACCGAGAATACATTTGCAATGTATCCTCTGCTATTGTACAGGTACCATAAGACGTCTCGCTTCTGTATTAACATCAGGATTGGGCAACGATAAATAAATATTGATATTGTGTTAATGATAAAGAGAGTATTCGTCTTAGATTTAATAGATAACATGTTACGCCCGTCGCCCGAAGCAGCATACATTAACTAGTGTACCGTGTTTAATTGTAATCCTTTTGGATGAAGTATTAATGAATTTGTGATTAGACGTTATATTGTATGATATATTGACTGTTAAAAAGTTATTTTGTTTTTGTTTCAAAATAAAAAACTCCACTCGTTTTGCTAGCTCTAACTATGTAGTGTGCTAGTGTTAGCACAACTAGTTTACAGTCAGTTGTACATATTTACAATGAAGGAATGTAAATTTAACTGTTCATGATCAATTTAACTTTCTCAAAAACATGAAAACACCTTTTACGATCTGAGCTGAAATGTGATTGGCGACACTGAATCATTTTAAACTGGCCGTAATTGTACCGTAGCCTGAGATAGCCGGCAATTTGATGATAAATGTTCGAGTGAGTTTATACGCTCGTCCACCGTCACGGTACTTATGAGTTAATTAACGACAATCATGCAAATGACACGCCGCACTGAACACTCACAGGACCCGTAGACCGCCAGTAATAAGTGAAAATCGACAGATCTAAAAAACATACGCAACGAGCTTAACATTAAGTATAATTTTATAGTTAACAAGCGCACTGCGTGAAGAAATTCGATGCACTGTAAACAGACTACGAGTAAACAGCTTCTAGAAAAAAAGTAGCGAATACCGCAAATTCCTACGTCAGAAGTAATTTTATTACATATCACATTTAGAAGATTACTAATTCGTATGCAAAAAGAGCAAAAAAATACGGTCACGATCATACGCCTCCTCAAGCGCGCTCTATTAAAATTTCCATAACATGTACTCTAACCATACATTAATCTAAAAGCTCGCCTCACTCAAACCTATCTCGCATGCATCACTATCTGCTAAAACTTCTAGTTGCTGTGAAAAAAAGCTTTAATAATTCCAATTAACCCTAATAATAGGCTGCGGGCATTGGAGAGGCAGCGCGATTAAAAAGACAAATCCCTCAACTACTAGACTACAATAGCAGGTTGCGAGCATTCCGTCGGTTCAGCGCTGGCCTTTATTAATAGACCATCGACCGGTAGCTCCACGGTTGCCATACTGAGCGAAAGATATGATTAACACAAAGGCGATACATAATAAGCGATATTGGGACCAGTTCGGGGAGCTATGGACATAATATGAAACCGCAGCAGGTTTTCGATCATATCCATTACAGGCTAATGCTCGTGGTCGCGACAAACGCACGCGTTTAAGTTTGCCCTTCTTTGAAACGGCCGGAGGCGCAGGTATCATTCAGGGTGGCGATAGAGAAAGGGACCAAAACCCATTACTGCTGAATAGTAAAATACGCCTAAGATATAATATCTTAGGCCTATATATTATTATAATGGAGATGAGAGGCACCGATCTTTTGTGTTTGATCTTTGTCTACCAAAACAGCTCAGTTTCCTTGAACTTTTTCATCCATTTCAACCAGTAGTATCTTTCCGATATAAAGGATTATAAGGATGAATGTACTTATGAGGAAGGTATGCTACTTTTTCATTGTGTATGCAAGTGTATGCTTGGGCTTTTAATTAACGTAAGTATGCACTTCTATGGTAGCGAAAGCCTTCAAGCCAGTTGCCTAAGCCTTTTATATTTTAATTTTAATAGCTGTCCAATTAAGATAACTAGTTACACGTTCCTATATTTAATTAAGTATTAGTTATTTAATTCTGTATTGTACATTAGCTGCAAGTAACAGAGTGTTTCAGATAAAACAAACAACGGAAACTAAACGAAACAATTGATTTTTTATTTAAACAAAATATTTGTTTAAATAAAAAACAATTTATTTCATGAAATTATTTAATTTTCAAATAGGATACAAAAAAACTCCTTTGCTCGTCTTTTTTATCCTAAATGGAGTCGATAGTTTATCATAAAGTTAACCTACGTATAAACCAAAAGTTAGACATTAACTTCAGACATATAATTATTTGGCACGTACATAATTAACTAAAGAAAGACACCTAATTAAAGTTAGCACTGCTAATTCTGAGTACTATATAATGAAGCTATGTGTGCAATGTCAGTAATGAATAAAAATCATTTTAATTTAACACCTAATTCTAATTATTTTTTATTTAAACAAAATATTTGTTTAAATAAAAAACAATTTATTTCATGAAATTATTTAATTTTCAAATAGGATACAAAAAAACTCCTTTGCTCGTCTTTTTTATCCTAAATGGAGTCGATAGTTTATCATAAAGTTAACCTACGTATAAACCAAAAGTTAGACATTAACTTCAGACATATAATTATTTGGCACGTACATAATTAACTAAAGAAAGACACCTAATTAAAGTTAGCACTGCTAATTCTGAGTACTATATAATGAAGCTATGTGTGCAATGTCAGTAATGAATAAAAATCATTTTAATTTAACACCTAATTCTAATTATTTCATTCATCTAGTAGAAGAGTATTTATCACTTAAAGCGTTATTAACTAATTTACTTAATTAGTTAAGTAATAAAAGGGAGCTATAAAACGAATTATTTAAATGTCGATACGCAGTTGTTGTCATTCCTTTGGAATGAGAGTTTGTCTACTGATCATACTAATTATTTTGAACATCATAATGGTAGAATCTCCTACAACTACAACTAAAGGTGCCATTAAAGGTCCAAAATCAAAGGTCGTCGTGAAGCTACGAAGCTTTTTTGTGGCAGATTGTCCTGGACATGCAATAAGGATTGGAAATGTATGTCAGGAAGAAGATTAAAGATTAATTAATTAATATATAAAACTTGTGTAATAAAACATGAAGATAATAATACGAAATTCCACTCTTACTACCATATCTGTCATAATATTTGTCATGTCATTCAATGTTACAGATTAATTAAATAAAACTATAAAAACAGAAATAGCGTGTTTATATTTTATATCATAAATCACGAACCGATTTTTCGTATGAATAAAGATCGCTTAATGAATGTAATTACATTCCGCAGATGTATATTAGATTGTGTCGCAATATTTTATCGTTATCTCTTGATAAATACACACAAGACGACTGTAAATAATATCTCATTGACAAGGGGAGTAATTGGATGGGCTTCGATATCGAGACTCACAGCAATTTTGTAGAAACAGGCTCAAGTTAAAAACATTTTTGCATTAATTAGTAAATGTCACTCAAATTAACATATTCATCCGACAAGTATACAAATAAGACTTTATATTTTGAGGTTCACTTATTAATATTCATCAAGAATACATAATTTATTTATTAATATTACTAGATTATTCTTATTATTTTTTCATTTAAGTATTTAATTGTCGATCATATTTCAATTGATCCAGTTTTGTAGAAATAAATATAATTAAAATACTACTTTGTGGCCAAGAACTTGAACAAGCGGATAAGCAAATATAATACAAATTAAAATGCAAAAAGTAATTCTAACCGCAAAGTTGCATTGCACATACCTAATGACGAGTATCCGCCAATTAAGCGTCTGCGCATGGTCCGTGACAAAAACTTGTCTTGTGAGCCTTTAAGAGGCGCTACCGAACTTAATTGGACGGTGGTTACCGACTAGTGGTTATTGTGCCAACTGGCAATGGCGAATAATCGAAGGTCGCCCGAGTGGATTCCACCTAGTCCAGTCTCCCTTCCCTCATGATCTATTTCTGTCTACTCCAACACAAAAACCTCTGAAATAGCAGAGAACAAAAAGCTCCAACACCAAAATTGGAATTTGAAATTTTAATTGTGCTCTTAGAGCCATAGTTGCGCTCCGTAGCAGCTGAAACGATCACTATTGAAGTCCTAAGGGTGATTGATGATCGTTTTATTTCAACACCTTATTAGATAGATTCTTTTGTTTAGTTAGAACCATTTGAATACAATCTGTTTCCATTTAAAGTTACTTTAAACGATTTAAATCTAGAAATCCTGAATTAGAATAGAGCCTCCTACTAAATATTTCTACAAAAGACTGTTTCATTCTCAGTTGTACTATATTTATTATTTTTGTCAACGTTTCTTGACGTGTATGTGTCCATCAGTACACATGTTAAGCGAGGCGTGCGTCGTCTGCAGCGTGCTGCTGCGAGTGGCGCGTGGCACTCCGGCTCACGGCGACAGGTTCCGCTCCATACGCATGCGCGCCAGACGATTATTCCAAAATTAAAATAAGACACGCGCCTCAATACTGCCTATCAACGGACCTCTTCGAGAGAAACTTATTTTTCTCGCAAACCGTAAATTAAATACATTATAGTACCTATTCCCCTCACAGCTTCTAAGAATTCTCATTTTTTAAACAAATGCTGAATTAATCTGTTACTTCGTTTTCTTCCATTTGTTGGGAATAAGGCGTGTATTTCATTTATTTCTTAATAAGCAAAGCGACAGTTCCCCGGCTCCGATGTTTAATTAAGAACTAGCGAAACGGACCGCGGTCGTTTGCAGATCTACATAGGTATTTGTTTTTTAATCACGAATATTTATAGGTGCTATTTTATTTTGTCGAGCATTTTAAATACTTGTTTCATGTGAGAAACGCAGTAATTGAACTTCAATGTTAGCAGGCTACGTTCTTTATGGGTTTGGATGCAGTATTTTAATGAATATCTTTGAAATATGTCAGGGTATTGCATTACATGAATGCGGAAGAACGAGAAAAAATTAGTTCAATGAAATGAGGTCGATGCACTGAGATGGTCAGAGAATACTGGTTCGTATGTTGAATTTATTAAAATATAATTGATACGAAAGTATAACGTTATTACGCTAATAACGTTGGAACTTTGTCGCAGTAACGAAATTGCAGGAGCAGTGTGTTTTTGGTGCGTTCAGGGATTTTGTTGATTCGAAAAGGTTCCAGTGTTGATGACTTGTTTATCGAGTATTTCGGGTGAGTAAAAAGAGGAATCTTGTGTGTCCAGTGGAGCTGTCCATTCAAGAATTTGTTGACAAGCAATTAAGGGTGGGCCGAGTATGCGCACACGATCAAAACAGTAGCGAGAGACAATTTTTATATTTTATTTTTTATCGATCTTTTGAATGTTGTAGATAAATATATTTTTTTATTGATTGCAGTCATTACCTCTAGTAAATTGTAAGGAATGTACTGGCAGGTTATATGTCAAGACAAAGTACATGTTCGCTTTTTAAACTATTAAGCAATTTTTGCCAGAAGAGAGAGGTAAGCAGAGGTCTGGGTTGTTAAACGTAGGTTTTGGTTTGGAGAAAAAACAAAAATAAGCAGCAAAAAAAAACTTATTTTCATCGCATTTTATCGGAATTTTTCTTTTCTTTACTATGTTTTTTTTTTCTACTGTTGGGTTCGGCTTCCAGTTTTACCGGATTCAGCTGAAATTTTTATCATTAATTTTAAATAAATCGTCGAAAGCATTTAAAAATTTTATCGCGTGAAATGAATAATTTAACACTCGATAAACTTCCCAGGATACTTACGAAAATGTTTTAAAACCCTTTAAAGTGTGGGTAACAGTAAAAACGGCGTATGACTTTCATCATTCTTCGTCGTCCATTAAAAGTGTCTGAACAACGACAGGAATAATTTTGACATTGAAATATACATTAAAGATCAACTTATTGAGAAGAAGCAGTTTCATCCTAAATGCGCCTTAATTATTGCTCCTATAGTCATTGCCTTTGTTTTA
This sequence comes from Autographa pulchrina, assembly GCA_905475315.1. Taxonomy (NCBI): domain Eukaryota; kingdom Metazoa; phylum Arthropoda; class Insecta; order Lepidoptera; family Noctuidae; genus Autographa; species Autographa pulchrina. The sequence continues at coordinate 9,081,928 of FR997771.1, read as the reverse complement.
TTAACAATAAACTCGGTCAAAATTAGGGGTAATGAAACCGACGATGGTAACACAAATTGTTTTTTCTTCATAAAAAAATAATTTTCTTGTAATAAAGTTGGATAACTGCTGTTAACAAAATTCAATTAAGACAAAAGATCTCGCTTGCTTCGGAGAAGGAATCCCTGTTATAATATGAGCCCAATAAACATTTTTGCTTGTATCGATAAGTAAATATTGTAAGGTATTATAACAAACTTGATTACATCAGACAATATTAAAACGTGATGTATTGCTTACTCACAGTTTGAATACGAAATGCGAAGACTTTTCCGAAGAAAAAGAAGAAAAAGTATGAGAATGCTTTTAGATAATTGAGATTTCGGTAAACTTCGTAAACTAAATTATGTGCATCTTTATGTATTATGTTACAAATACTAGCTGTACCCGGCAATGCAATTTTTTCTACCTATCACCTGCCTACTACCTACCTACTACCACTTAGGGGTATGAAAAATAGATAGTAGCGGATTCTCAGACCTACTGAATATGCATATAAAATTTCATAAAAATCGGTCAAGCCGTTTCGGAGGAGTATGGTAACTAACATTGTGACACGAGAATTTTATATATAAGAAGATTAATGTTTTATTACATAAACAAAAGCTGCACCAATAACACGAGTTAAATAAAAAAAATAATTTGTATAATTGTCTTCTTTGTTCCTGAAAGTATTTCAAGTGGCCATAAACTCTACCAGTTACGCTACAAACCTTCGCAGAATGGTAAATGATAGTTATAAACGTTTATTAATAGAGGTACGTAAATACAAACAATCGAGGCCTTAATGTAGATTTAAAAAAATAGGGCTTAATAACATGAACAGTGCACCGGCGCTGAATCAAGACAGAATTCTGTTGTTACGCGCTATTATTGATAATTAAAACGATTACTTTTGCGAGATAGTGGTGCCGCGTAATTAATATTGTTATTAGCGTGGAGGCTTCGGGGCACTTCGGGGTACTTCGAGGTACTTCAGGCACGCTTTACTATGTAGCGGGCGATACGGAACGTGGGCGACCCGTCAACCGGCCCGGCCAATCATCATTAGCTAGTACGGGCTCATATGAAAAGACGGCTCAAGATAATACTTGTCATGAAGTTTCAAACGATATTACATTAACTAGAACCATTACTATCGCGAATATAAAATATGTTTGAATAATCAGGATATTAAATTATTATTCTTTAGATCCACGATAAGTCAGGGATGTCCATCTTTTTTAAAGTTTAGATCCCTATCTAGTTATTACCCCACTTGGGTTGAAGTTTTAAATAATTGTTGGAATGAAAATATTCAGTGTATCACAGGTATATCTCCGCCACAAGTTATAGGATTTTACCAAGGAATCTACTAGTAACTTAATGCTTCAGGGCGATAGTAATCTGTCACTGTTAGTGCGTTTATGTAGATCAAGCGGCGCCGACGCAACTCGCAACAAAAATGTTTAAGTGATACATTAATACTTGGAATATGCGTGCATTGCTGTATCATCCGTTTATTTATCTTACTATTTTATTTTATGGTCATTAGCAAGCTCTGGAAAATTCCTCCAACCTATGATCTATCGTATTTACAGAGCAAGTTAATGTTGTCTGAAGCAAACTCATATGAAACAAGATTTCACAAATGCTGTATATCCTTTGGCTAAGCAAGATAAATTATCATTATAATATAAATTAAAATTTAAATAATTATTTAAATTGCTATACGGCACAAAATTTCTGGTTTGAAAAATATGTTTCTCAAATTCATAAAACAATAAATGCTATACATGTTTATGTTCTACACCAAATATATATTTTTCAATGAACAGTCCTTTACCACAGAGCGTTAATTACAGCAATAGCTTCTCTATAAGGCTGTAACGAGAACCAGCAATTAGGAGCTGGCATCTTGAATCTACCATTTCCACGTAACCTAGATTATCCCCTACGGTTCGACATCATTTGATTTGCAATGATTTATTGCACCATGGGAAACTTAGGGTCGTATTACTGTAAAGATAATTATTGGTTTAACAAACATACGCGGCAGCTTTTAAAATTAATGGACACGTGAATTAAAGTTGCGGTGCAGAGTCGTAATGAAGATAACGCTGGGGTGGACGCGGCACGATAAACTTCTGACGGCGTTTCTGACTCGAAGATAAGCCTTTAATTATTGAGATAAAGCCTCTGCGTACTCCGTATAGGCTTTAAAACGTCCAGCAATTAGGACGCGGCAGCGAGGACTCGTGTAGCCTACACTGGGTCGTTGATCTGTAATTAGCAATTTATTAGTAATTTTGATTAATTCGCCCCCGAAATCTGTCACCAAATGCGCTCACCTGATATTTATTTTCAGAGCAATTAATGCAAGGTTCGTTTAACGCTGACGGGTATTGATAGGCTTAAATACATTTAGCATTGGTATATTTTTGAATGTAAAAACCAATTTAATTTTCCTTCTATTTATATTAAGAGGTTATTGTACTGTAAAAAATTAACTTAATAGCCAGTACACCCTCAGGTTTACATACACGCAGCTATCAAGGGCACTGGTAATATTTGCGGAACGACGCAACCAATTAACTTTCAAGACGTGGTGTTATTAAGGAGTAGGCACAGGTAGCTAAAGGTCATTAATCTCCTTCATTAAGAACATCCGATACTTGATTATTCGATGAGAATTCTTTCGGCGTAGACTCCGCCTATATTTCTCGCGACGAAATGTGTTTATAACGATTCTTGTGCAACACCCACGACACTTGCCAATATTTTTTCTATACGTCCATTCGTTTCCTAGTTAAGGAAATTGGCATGATTGATTGACCGAACTATTAGTTACGAATTAAATTATTCTTAAAACAGACATCCTTGTATATTACACTTATGTTGTAATTATAATCACATCAATCACACAAAATGAAATAAAAGAAATATGATTTTGATTTAATCGATTCCATGAATATGTATATTTTTTCAATAATTTGAACGGAAATGACAGATAAAAGCAATACGACATGTGGTATGGGGCTTCCGCTATCAATCTTGGTTAAAAAACAATATGATGGCCGCTTTTGACTTCTGAATATTTCCCACGGTGGTTGATCAATAAGTAATGTTTTAATTCCACTATCCGCAGGGCTCTAGAATTTGTTCTGACCGACAGCGACAGTCGTATAAATTGCATACATTTTATGTTGAGATTTTATGCATTTGTAATTTCAATCTCGTCCTTCTATTACTTTGTCATTTATGATTTGTTTCTACCTGCGTGTTTTAAAATAACACTATACGAAGAATCGTTTAATTTGAAAAAAAAAAAAAATATTTAGAAATATCCATAGTAGTCATATACTTAATCAAGATCTAAAGAACTGTATTATATTCAATTTTTTAACCGACGAAAAAAAACGAAGGAGGTTCTCAATTCGACGCGTATATATTTTTTTTATGTTTGACCACGCATAACTTTTTACAGAGTAGTCCGATTTTGATAATTCTTATTATATTGGAAAGGGTATACTCCAAAGTTGGTCCCATATAAATTTAGAAAAAGAATTCCCACCCTAAGGGTAGGAAAACAGGGGTTGACTGATTGTTCACTCACTGATTGTAATGTATTACCACGCGTAACTTATTACAGAGTAGTCCGATTTTGATAATTCTTTTTTTATTAGATAGGGTATACCTTGAAGTAGCCACAAAAAAATATAAAATAAAAACTTTTTAACAAAAAAATTAAACCGCCGAAAATATTTGCAGTCGGGGGACGGTTACTTGGAACAATAATTCATTACAGGACCCCCGACTGCAAATATTATTTTTTGCTTTTCAGCTTTTTCGGCGGTTTAATTTTTTTGTTAAAAAGTTTTTATTACACATAAAGTCAAATAGTTAACTCATTCAGAGTAAAGTTCAAAATCAAGTTACGTATTATTATGTGACTTTAACCGATTAAAAAACTATTAATAACTAAATACCGCTCCTGTACCGTTTTATGTTATCATCGTGCTACATTTTCTTGTAACATCCATATTTAAATACCATAAACGGATACAAATAATCATATAAAAAGCTTACAGTGGCACCAAAAACGCGCGATTAAGTCATTGACGCGATCTTCAAAAGGGTTGTATGGTAAAGTAATATGGCCTTACAAGTACCATGCAAGTTAAAATTATATTAGCAGCTAAAAAATACACGTTGTCTTAAGTGGTATCGTTATTATAAATTGGCAACGACTGCATGATATGGGCTAACGTTACTTTTTAATAAGTTTCTTGGTAAGAGTCCCGGGTTTACTTGAGTCTTGCAGATTCAGTCATATGGCCATTGCCTTGACATTTATTGGCCGTATAAATCGTAACTTGATAACTTAATCTCGCATGATAGCAGCGGTTACCACGCACCTGTGTTGGGCTTGTCTTGTATTCATTTGTGTTTATGGAAGAGTTGACGGCAGGTAAACTCTCTAATAAGATAATAATTCTAATTAAGTGTTTTATTTTAAAAATGGGGAATCGTTTATAAGACTGTTGCGAAGTCTGAGGCTATACTTAACCACTATATTAGGCTCTCGCATGTCTTTCTATATTGGAGTGTTTACTTCGTACTATTTTAAAACGCTATTATGTGCTTTACACATAATTTTTTGCCAAATGTTCCCCACAATTCAAAAAGGAATATGTGAAATATTCAAGTGACAGTAAAAATACGGTTTACAACTAATTGCTGAACTCAAATAGAGAAACAAAAGAAGATACATTAAATACCCATCAACATCAGTCAAAGTTGCACTTTACATAATTTTCTTTGTAAACAAAAGCCTCGCTTTCGGCGATGTAAGGGGCAGACGCGAAAGCGGTAGGTAACATACGTAATGGTTCTTGCATTTCAATTATGAGCAATTATTAAATCCCACCAATAAATTGTGTATGTTGGGTTATACAAAATGCTTTATGAGTATGATTTAAATCGGTACGGGAGCCTGCAATTAGTGGCGCTGATACTTGCTAGACATGAAACAGTTATGTTCAGGACTTTGTCTTTTAATAAATGTTTTAGATCGGTAGTTATTTGAGAATTTATGAGGATCGGAGTTGTAAATTATTTAATTATTTATATCATAAATTATTTACTAGTGAGTTAATTTCATCTCTGTATTTTGACAGAGTATACAACTGTCCAAGGCAACCTTTATGTATCATAGATCTACCAAATAAGCTGATTTACACTTTTTTTTGGAAAGAAAAAGTATGTTTTCTCGATCTCAATTTCAGACTATATTTTTATAATAGATTCTATAAAAAAAAAAAAACAAATTGCAGGTAACTTCATTAAATTTTTAGGGTATGGTAGAATGTTTACAAAAACTACAATTTGGCCTGCAACATGTCCACGTTCCACCCACGTCGCGTCGCCGCGGTCGCGCGGGCGGCGCGCGTCCGTCGCGCCCCCGGCGGCAGCGGCAAGCTAATTTTACAGTTAATATATCTGCACTGATTGCCGAGACACACTCGCACACATATTTATTTACTACCCCCAGTACTTAAAGTATGACGTGAGGAGTTTATTTGCAATGTAAATTCGAGATCCATAACGTTTTTCACTTATTGTATGCAGTCCTGTTTTGAGGATGTTGTTTCGTATTTGTTTTTATTTGACATTTGTTTTATTATTATTTGGTTTTTAAATTCACCTGTTGCAAATCTGGATCCCTGAAATTAAATACGAAACGAATTCAGCTAGCAAATTTTAACTTCACACTAACATGACTTGGCTAAATTCCTAATTTTCAAAATGCTATATCATTTTGAGGATGTATGATTCCTATATTTTCTTATTAGAATATCTTATAGTCGAAGCAGATTCTTGCGAGGTGACTGACTGTTTGATCATAAGATTTTCGGTACTTATGTACAAATGTAAAAGAAAAATTGACAATTCTAATATAAGGCTTGTAATAAATACCTTTCAGCTCCATAAAGTCTCAAAGAAGTAAGTTTTCATGCACCTGTCAGAAGTGGTCCAGATTTGTAGGGCTCCCCCTTAACGCATCGCCCGAGGTGTTCCGGTGGCGTTCTACAGGACGCATAAGCAGCTTTTTGTGCCACAGCATTGTCGGTAAGGCACAAGGCACGTAACGAGTTTTTGGCTAATGAGCGGATAGAAAGGCCGTTATTCAGACCCCAGTGTCGTTGTAACAGATTGTTCTGATTCTTTGTCACTATTTCAACATGGTTATATATTTGATAGAACATCTGTATATTGACATACGTCATCATTGACAGCCATTAAAATTCTGACAATCAGACATACTATGGGATACTGTGTTACCCAGTAAAATGGGTTGTGGAGATCAGATAGGCAGTCGCTCCAAGTATTACGGTATTCAGCTGAATTCGGTAAGACTGGAAGCCGACCCCATCAGAGCTGGGAATAGGCTAGGCGGAAGAGAAATATCAAAAGCAAAACAAACATTACCTATACTGACAGTTTTTAAACCCGACCTATGTTTTGGTAAATTAATACAGATGAAGATGTTTGTTACGACGTGGGTTGTGGATAAATTATAGTCAAGTTTAATATGCATTGGTTACTGTTATATTTCCATATTAGACACTAAACGTCCATTTATAAAGAAAGCCTCTTAATGAGCTTATTGGAAAACCGTTGTAGGGATCACCGCATCTGAATTAATACATTGTAAAGAACCAATCACACATCAGAAGTTTACACTCTCAATAATACAGTATTAACGAATTTCTTTAAGATAAAATAAATTAGAATAAGTTTAGTATAAATAACGTTATTTTAGTTTTACGTTAGGTTTATGTGTTATGTTTGTAATGTGTATTTAGTTAATATTGGTGCTATTAATATTGTTGGTGAATTAAGCCCTCTTTCCTATTAAGTACTATTATTATATTGTTTTGCCTAACTGGGTCCAAAACTGTTCTTGAAACTAGCGTTAACCATACTACCGCCTATGTACACAATAATGAATTGAGTAAAGTAGTTACATCAAACTAAACACGTTACGTAATGTTTTTCTGCATAATTTATAATATGTATAAAGGCAATGTGTTTTCAATATCAGTTCTAATGCAATGTTAATATTCTATTAAAGTGATGGAGAAATGGGATTTAAAAGTCAACTAGTTTTATACATCACCTTGAACAATATCCATACAACTGGTTCCAGACAATGAGTCCTTACAATTGGACCTCAATAAAGCATGACGTTACATATTTAATGCGAAAATACGTAGTTGACCCTCTGAGGAGGGCGTCATAGCAAACTGTTAGGGTTGGCGCACACCTGTCAGGAGCGTGTGTCGCCACGCGCCGGTTGCGATTCCCTCCGCTATTATTTGTGTTTGATTGTTGAATGGACAATTACCACTTTTATAAAAAAATGACATGTTAATAATAAAAAAATTGTTAACAAAGTGCTCATTGGTAAATGTGAAAGAAGTCATATTTTCTGTATTAATTATTATGTTATGAAATGTGTATTTTTAAATGACTTTATTTCAGTTATTCCATATCTCAGTTCACACGTTAAAAAATTCTGTTTAGGAATTGTCTTAAACTTAAATAGGACTGCAAAAATCAAAAACTGAAATGGTTTCCTTCATCTAATAAAAACAAATGTTTAGCCGCATTACGCAATTGCAGTTTATTTTTTCGGTCTGCCTTCACAACACAAAACAGGTTTTGTGACTAAAAAGGAAATTTAAACGTATATTTGTTCTTGCAGCAATAATTCCGAGTTGATCGGTACTATTTTATCGAATTATCAGTGATGTAGGTGTCACGGCTCGTATGTGCAGTTGTAAACCGTCGACACAACAATAAAATAGGTTGTAAAGACATTTTACCAATTTGAGCGTGCACAATGGTCAATTGATCACCGTCACTACGATGAAGCGCCTTCATTGATCGCAACCTATATATTGTTGGCATGTAATACAAATGGTTCGAGCCTTTTTGTTTATATTTAAGAAACAACAACAGACGCAAGAACATTTCTGATAAAAAACACAGTCGAATCTAAATGTACCGAGGTTAAACGAAACCTGAATAATAATAAAAATAAAACACCCCTAACTTGTTCAAGCGCACTATATCCATAACAATGCACATTGCTCTACACATGCCCAGATTTGTGAACATGCTATATGCACCCTAAGCGGTTCCAACCAGTTTACCTTGATCCGCTTCCCTTCGTACTTCCAACGTTTGGTAGGTGGCTTTTGTATGACATTGCGAAGCGTAAAGGTCTGGTTATACTGGTGAATCAGCTTGTTCAACTTGTGGACGTCGCGTGTCGGTGAGGGTGCGGGACAGGTGTGTCGCACCCCTTATTTGAGGGAATTTTAGGCCACAAACGCATAGCTATACTTAACGCCGATATAATGTAGGGCTGATAACGAATGTGGATTATTTACCAGGTGAATTATGGTTTCTTGTAATATATAGAAACTTATTGTAATTGAATAAATTCTTGTACGTTTGATAGTAAATGCCGTACAGTACACATTCAAATATTGGAATTTCGATGTTATGAAAATACATTTACAAAGACGAGTTTACCTCAGAATAAGAATTCAGTCTGAATTGTTTATTGAATTTACATACATACATATAATCACGCGTCTTTCCCTGTAGGGGTAGGCAGAGACCACTTCATTCCAGTTGCTATGATCCTTACACACTTGTTTCGTTTTGTCCACTTTCATTATTTCCTTCATACATGCTGTTCGGTTTATCGTACTCTTGACCTGGCCTTTTTCATTCACACTCGCCTTATACACTTTTTTTATCAATCGTTCTTCATTCATTCTTTCTTTCATTCTTTCATTGAATTTAAGCAACTTAAAAGATTGCAAATTATTTAAGTTGTTATTAGTAACATGTATGTATGTCTAGAAAGAAAAATCCGTTAGCAATATTTGATTCTTAACATTAAGATGTCTACCAACGGTGCTTATATTATGTCTTTGAAATTGTAATTAATTCAAATATCCCAAAGAACAGAATGACCCTCCAAACGGTTGACACTCAGCGATAGTAAAAGCTCGTTACACTCAAATGCAAATAAACTTGTTTGAACAAGACCAACCCTCTCTCACTGTGTAACTATGACCCGTGTGTGATTAACTGTAAAACGGTTACCCGCATTTACTGGTTACATTATGATAAAGATTGAAAATGAAATTATTTCTTTGTTTCTTTCGGTCGTTATATTTGAATGTTGCAATAAATCTGGCATATGGGAGTATCTACCTACATTATTTGTTTTTTTAGATAGTCAATTACACTGCCATGTTAGCATTAGTCAGAATCCAGTCATTGTTGTTTCTTTCGGTCGTTATATTTGAATGTTGCAATAAATCTGGCATATGGGAGTATCTACCTACATTATTTGTTTTTTTAGATAGTCAATTACACTGCCATGTTAGCATTAGTCAGAATCCAGTCGAACTCTAACAATTAGTGTTCGTTTTGAAGATCGACGGATTTGTGTTGTGCGGTTTTGCGTTCAATGCTGAGAAAATCACTTCTGCAAAATTATTTGGACAATTATATAAATTACACAATAATTTAAAATTATACTGATATAATCCGTGTCTTTTTATACTTATCTGTTTTTAGCTTGGGAGAAGAGTACTGAAACACACTATCGTTTGCAATCATATCAAATTTCATAACACTTACCCCTATTATTTACCTATTTAAAAGGCATTCCAAAGTGAAATAACTATACAGTGAAAATATATATTTAAGAAGGTTTACCTGCTAAAGATAGATAACTGATACTCGTAGTAACAGGATAAAGAATGGCTTCAGCTGCAGTCTCTAGGTGGCTATCCGCACCTCAGATCACAATCATGTAACGATTAAAAATAACAAAATCGCCAGTACAATCGTCGTTTTTATCTGTTTTGACCACAAGTATCATGGCTATTCTCTGTAATCGTCCTTGATTATATCAGTGACGTAGACATTTGTCAGAAGGCTTTGGTGATGAGGCCAGTAAAACAGCGGAATTAAGCAGTTGGTTATATGTAGGCAAAATGATTGTGGATGAGCTTGCAAGAATGATGCTTGATTATCACACAATCCCAATTACCCAAGTTATAAGTTGCTAAAATACCTAATATATTTAATGGAAGAAAACATATTTAGTGCTTTATGGGACTTTCAAATCATATAAAGGCCAGAAAAAAATCAACTTTGTTATTTTGACCACAGTCTAAATCGACTGGGAGAAAACCAAACACCATACCTATTACACATAGAGCTAACTGATTCGTAAATTGTTATGCAATGTCCATAAAATCTAGAAATAATCTGATCGTTGATTTCGCGGCCACACCAAGATATTGAAAGTGTGAGTGTGAATAAGAATCCATTATATAAACTGATCGGCGATAGTATTCACATATTTCAACGCTATTGTATTTTCGGGCACTTTGAGACGTCGATCCTTAGATCATCACCATTGAACATTCACCATTCAAGAGAAACTCAATGTTTGTCATCGTACTTTTGATACATTTTGTCCATTGTTACATAATTTCTGTAAAGTTTTTTGGCTATTCTTACATTCTTTGAGATTGTGCCTTTATTTAAAGTGTTTAATTTTTCTTACTTTTTTAGCCATGTCGGTCTTAATGGAGTGCTATTTCAATGGCATAGATTTACTCTGTTTTATCTATATAAAGTTATCCACTTTTTAAATGAAATTTATTGATAGTAAAGATGCTTATCATCACTTTCACAAGACAATGTTAAAAGAAGATGTCCCGATAGATACTAGCGTACTTTTATCTTGAACCAGAATACTTAACATTGCCGTTACAGGTTGGTGTTAATAAATAAAATTCATTCATAATATTGAACGGGGTCGTCCAGTCTCCATTCCCACGAATGCAGTATGGATTTCACTTAGCATAGATACTCGTAGTTCATGAACCGCGCCATGAATAATAGACAGCTGTATTTTTCCTGTGTAATTGACACAGCGCAGTCCTACGGTCGAATATAAACTTATGATATAGTTAAAGCGATTAATCTGTCGCGGTTGGTGGTAAAATCCGTACAGGAATAATGAGACGAACCTCCTACGAGTTACTCTTCGCTTGCGTGCCAATTATTGACGTAATTATTTTGAAGATATTGCCAGCCTTTTGTGATATTTAACACTCTAAAGTGGCAATATTTTTTAATCACCCGCCGCGGGCGCCATTTATTCAGTCGACACGAGGCGTGAGGTTCAGATTGTCAATTGACTCTTTATAACGGATGCTCTGAGAAGCGATAAAATATTTAAACCTCAGTGAGAAATACCTCCCTATTTATAGGTACTAGAAAATTCAAATTAACAAATCTGGTCATAAATAAATATTATCATTAAATACCTCATGCCTCTACCACATTGTTACGTACTTAAATTTCGCGTCAATTTGTTTCCCAGTCTGCAAATAATTAATGGTTCAATTATTTTATTTAACAACTCTAATCAAGTATGTTAGTTTGTTGTATTGGCAACTTCAAGGGGAGTCTAGTACTCGCATATTTATTAAAGGTAAAAGTGGTTGTTTAAAAACATGTTGCATAAACTTTCCATGTAATTTTGCATGCATGAGCTCGTATTGAAAACTAAATATCTACTTGATAATGCTTTCGTGTGAGTCTTATTTTGAATACATTGCAGGAAGGTTAAAAAAGACGGATCTCTACTTCATTAATACAAGATATTAATGCAGTAGCTTTAAATAATTAAAAATATTTCTGTGCCGTGGCACTAAGTATAAAGTGATCTGAGCGACGTATTAACGAGCTTGGACGCGAAATTAAAACGTATTCCAGTGTTATCCCCGCTATTAAAGACGGCGCTGGCTCGCCAGTAATGAGATTGTGAGGTAATCTCTGGTTTGTTAGTGAGACCACTTCTCGCGCCCCGTATGATCAGCTCACAGGTATTATCGTGTGTGAGCGACAACTGAGAAGTGGCTGCTGATTACGACGCGTTCACACGGACGCACGGCTATTAGTCGGTTCGAAAGGCGTCCATTTATTTCGATTATCAATTAGCCCTTAACACCTAGACACGAGATAAGCCACCGACTTTCAATTTTAATGTACGTTTAATTAAAATGAAAAAGTTCCTCGTTATGGTCTATAATGAAACGGGAAAAATGTACTTAAGGAGACATATGGGCGATTTTTCTATTTCAAGAATCCGCCACCTGTGTCCAGTATGTAGGGAATACTCGGATTTCGCGGTGAAGCTGTGTTCTATTGCGTCTCGGGTCTCGGGCGGCGCATTAAACTGTCTCACGAGTAATGGATTGGGAATTTCATGCTCCAAAGGTCGATTTAAATTAATTTACACATTAAAAAGACTAAGTGGACTGGCTCGCGCGAAACAAGAAGTAAATACTGTTAATCCGACTAGCGACGGACGCTGTATGCTGTTTCTTTACTTAGTGCATGCAGTAGCAATATACTTAGGGTTCGTTATTTGGTCTTTAGATGCGATTTAGTTTAAGTTAATTAAACGCTTTAGATAAAAATACTTTTAATTATTATAATATATTATAAATTTTTTATACTTATTTTTTTTAATAAAAAATACTGCCTTATGCAGAAATCTTGTATGTTCTTGTTTTAAAATATCAATACAGCACAGAAATGACTGTAGTAGGTATGTATAGTAAGGTATATGGTTCTTATAATCCTTCATATTACTCGGTAGTCTTTTACCTTTTGCATATATTTAATTGGCAGGTTGGTTTTTGTTGTTTTTAGTTCTTCGCTCATTATAATCTCGCATAATAATTATGTTTTCATTATTCTTATCTACTTTAACATACAATATTATTTTCGTGCTATCTGAGAATGCTTTTATTCACACCAAACGACCTTCTTTAATAATGCATTTTGAACTCTTTTTATTTACATTTCTTTATATTTAATACTTACGGCTTTACAAGATAGTACAATTTCCATTCCATATGGAACAGCCAATGAGTCTATTTTTGTTTTGCAGTATTTAGCACGTAACAATCAGTGATATTTTTTTAAATAAATATAAAATACTTCACCTAACAGTTGCAAATAAGTAATTAATCGAGGCAAAACTGAGAATTCCCATAAAGGCCACATTATTCCATAAAAGTTTAATAACTGAACTGAATATGACCAGCCGGCTTACACTCTTTGCTCATTTTAAATAGCCTTAAGAATCTAAAGGGCTAATACAAAATACAAAGAAAGCATTTCAGCTAATGCAAAATTAATGATTGACGGGGGATATTTAAGATGTTTAGAGAAAAAACAAAAACAGAATCGATCTTGAACGGAAGCAAAGTTGACCCTTTGAGGCCTTCCTAAACACAATGAAAGGCCAAGAAAAATAAAGTGGAAGGAACGCGCCGACACATCTGCCCACTATCGAATAAATCTACTAAAATAATATTTTTATTTTGATTACGCATGCACGGGTTAGGCAGATGTTAGAAACGATACATACGTGGGTTTAGTTTGTCCAACAGTGTACGTAATTAGCGGTGTTTCACTTTTTTTTAGGCATAACTAATTAACAGGTAATTTAGAAGATAATGTTTTTTTTTTCAATCACTTAGATGCAAACGCTTGTGTTCACATTTAAACAAACTACACTATTCCTAGAAGTGAAGACTTGTAATTGGCTTTCTGTAAACTAAGTAGATTATAACTATCCTATATTCGTGTAGCTGTAAGTCCTCCATGCTGTATTAAATAAATAAATAAATGTGTAAATTACTGACAAACTTTAATTGTTTGTTTTTTTACAAAGTAAAGCGAATTTAAATGGCGTGTATCAATAGCAAGGCGTAGTTGTATATATATCCGGTAAATCTGACCGTGATCCGCTTGCCTGAAGGTTGAAATTACATGCAGTATTTTCTAATTAGTTTACCGAACTGAGTACAAAACTGCTCAGGTAAAGATCACAAAAAGTTATCTTTTAATTACTTGTCAACATTTACGGCCGTGTGTCACACATTCTAAGGGCTGTTTCAAGTCGCCAGTCACTGACCAATGCGATATGGGCTTTAATAGGGTTCGTACATTATCTACTTATTGACTGAGTTCAAGGTGTGAAAGAGTTTGTAACCCCGGGCTGTAGTGTTATATTACACTGTTGCCTGCACTTACACCTCTAGATATGAGATAAAACAGTGTGCTTGTCACTATAACTCATCGCTATATTTACCACTTAACTATTATTATGAATTTTTAAATTATTATTCGGGTTTCGCTTATCATCTGTTCATAACTTCACGTAGTTTATGTGTCGGACGCTTTGACAAAAAGTGAACAGTAGCCATGTTTAGCCGCGCATGCATTAAACCTTTTTACTCGTCCCGCATATATTAAAAGCGCAGCAATTTGTCTAACGTAATTTACTACTCTCTTATCTCGTCCACGTCACAGAGCAAGTTTATGAGATTAGTTACAAAAGAAACTTTGTTAAAACAATTTGCGGTGCCGTGTTTGCTTAGAAAAGTCGTCAAGCCCGAATAAGCTTTTTGTGGCCATATTTATATTTATATCGTTGTGCGCCTTAGGTGTAAATATTGTATCCGTAGGAATAAGGACAAATCAACATAAATAGAAATTATTATCAAAATATAATGAATAAAATTTAAAGGATTCATTAAATTATCTGAATAATAAGGAACAATCAAATCAGTTATACTATACTTAGCTTTTGTACATAAATAAACTCATCAGGAAACTGATTTACATAACTTTAATTTATTTCAAAACTGTTTCACAAACACAAAAAATAATTTCATACATAAACAAAATCACATGCTCAACAGATTAAACGTTAAAGACAACTTTCAAACGCTTTCTAGGCAGAGAACCCTAAAACAAATCGATTTGACACACGGCGGCGACACAAAGGGACTCGCCCACCGCGCAGTACTTGCGTCAGTATTCTGCAATCTGACGTCAAAAAGATACTAATAAATAAAATTAGAGTCGTTCTGACAATAATGAGAAAAGGTATGCCGCAGTGCTGGGCGGGTCTATTGCACTTTTGTGCAGGTATTGCGGTAGACGTTTAGGTGTTATTGTGCATAGTTTGTAATCTTTAGTGAGTTCATTGGGCGTATGATTAGAACATTTATGGTATGAATTAGAGCAGTTAAAATTTATGATGTGTTAGCAATGAAATAAAATCTACAGCAAGCAATAGACTGATGTATAATTTTATTTTTAATTTTTTTAATATGGGTTCTCGTAAAAAAGAAATACAAAAATTTTAACATGAATTAAGGTCCATGCAAGAACATTATTTTACCGTACATTACGCTACATTCTCATCCATAAATTATAATCTTTTCAACCTTTGAATTTCATATTACGTTGAAAATCAGGCAATATACAAGTGACATTCAAACATTCACTGGTGTATCATCTCCCGAGCCTTTTCCCAACTATGTTGGGGTCGGCTACCAGTCTTACCGGATTCAGCTGAATACCGTATTTTACATGGAGCGACTGCCTATCTGACCTCCACATCCCATTTTACTAGGGAATACAGTATCCCATAATAAGACTGGTTGTCAGAATTGACTTAACGACTGCCAAAGATCTATGTATGACAGCCGGGACCTACTTTTTAACGTGCTTTCCGAAACACGGAGGGGTCTCGGTATGTTATAAATGGTCACCCATCCACGGACCAACCGCGGCGAGCGCGGCTTAACCTGTATTATCGGTCAAACCGTGCTTACACTTAGCCACGAGCCCCTCTATAAAACATTCACTGGTGTATATTCGACAATAACTAACTTTAAAAGTAATACATATTTATCGGTATTAAATACATTTGTAGGTTTTAGTAAGGATCTGAGACATCTCGACGGTTGAAATGATACTAAAACATTAATATACAGATTACTAGTACCACCTACGTTAAAGACAAATATCCTCAAAACTATTTAAGTATTGATTTATAATGCACTTGTTTGTAATGCAACGGAGATGGTCCTTAACCTTACTGCAAGTAATTTGTTTATGTCGTTTTAATAGTCATTCGATTTGACTCTCAATTTGAAGTCAATTGATTTATAGTTTTATATGAAGAGGAATTATTATAATGACATAACAATTAGCTTTTTCATCAATAAGTCAATAATTATTTATGTTGCATGTAAAATGTAATATAATATCTTTAAGTTATTACTCAAAGCAGTAAAGTTCCTTCTGAGGAAGACAGGCACAGAAAAAAAGTTGAGTAGAAAATTCGCGCGATTTTTTTTCCCGGATTCGCAAAATATCATTGACAATATTGTAAGCCAGGTAGATAACATATGACCCACTGGCCCAAAATCTTGTCCGTTGATATAAATCTTTAACGCATCGACACATTTTGACCACACGTCAGGATTATGATCGGTATAAAATACTTTGCATTGTAGTGTTGCCTTTACGCCGCCGTACAATGGACAGACGTCTAACTTATAAATTTTGGCGCGAACAAAGGCACCTTATTGACAATGTTACATCGATAAACGGACGCGGCGACGGCGATATTAAAATATATCTTCCTCGAGATCGGAGTAAATCAATAAAGATGATGACTTAAATCATATTTAGTATCCAACCAGTCAAAAAGCTGTTTCCAATTCGAAACAGAGTGCTACCGTACGTCAGCTTAGTGTAAGTATACCCTGCCTTAATCCATTCCAAAGAGACGCACAAAAAGCCTTCCGCTCAATTTCCCTCGAAACGTCAAATGTTTGCTTTCGAAAAGGATTTTAAAATGCAACAACTTTTTGTGTAAGTATTCGAACGGGATTACCGCATGCAAAGCGCCCCGGACAGCAGAGCTTCGGTGTTACTTACTAAACGTAACTTAAACGCAAACTTACAAGATACAGTCGATTGTGACTTGAAATTTTCTGGTGTATCTATCACTAAATTCTTATTAATTTAAGATTTAAAAACATATTAGTCATTTCAAAAATGTTAGTAAAATCATTTAGTTTGTTCATGACTAAATACGTTTCTAAATAATTCTAAGTTTCCGTCTACGCTAACACAAAAGTTAACGTTTCAATTGCTACGTCAAAATCGGTTGGGGTACAATGGAAACTATTTGATTGCTTCATTATGCAGAATCGGACTCGGTTCATTGTATATCATTTCGCATGTTATATCTGTTCGTATCCTAATTTAATCATCTTGAAGATTGGACCACCGGGGAAAGCGATGTAACGGGTGGCCTCTTCGATTCGCGATTGAACTTTTAAGACATTTCACATTAGGAGTGATTTATTTTTTCCGATTACGATAATATCTGTGGATTTAATGGCTCGAGTTGGATACCAGATTTGAATTATCAAGTTAACTCCGATACAGATTACAATTTATACAAGTTATCTGTAAACATAATTAATAATTAGATGAAGAAAATGGATTTTAAGTATAAGGTCGAAGATCCAATGGGGAATGAAAAGATAAAAAGGTCGTATATTTCAAAACAGTTAATAAAAATAATTGTTATCTTATTTTACTACCTCATCTATGATAGCGAGACATGCGCGACACTATCTTTATAAGAAATTAAAACGTAACCTATAGTAGTAAAGATATGGAATCTGATAAATCTGAGATCATCATAAAGAATCGAAAACAACAGGTTATTTTATTTCTTGGAGTAAAAACATCAGCCTGTATGTGCAGTAGATGTTCTCTCAATGTTTGTAATATCGGAAGAGTCTCGTATTTGGTATTATTTATTTGAAACGCGCAGAAACGGTCAATTCTAATGCCTTCACGAAGCGTTCATTCCTTTTGATCCGATTCAATTTGCCTGACGTCTTATTTTCTACGCGGTGGTCCAAGATCGCTGGAACAACTATAAAGAAAATGTATTCAGATAAAATGTGACTTGTGGAGCTACTGAAAGTTTAAGAGACTAATAATACAGATTTTAAAAAGAAAATTAATCACGAATAATTCGCATTTTTGTGTTCATGTTAATTATAAACATTATTGTGTTAAATACAATCATATTTCCAGATTAATTAATTCATTACCAATTACTTCTTGTACTAGATTACGCAACACGTATTTTGCTTAAATGGTAACAGAATAATATTGATAAGTATTAGAAAAGCTTTTTATTACGAGCATATATAATCTTACCTGGCCGAATGTACTAGCTGTTATTATCAATGTCGGATAAAGTCAATTAAGCACATAATGTGCTTAATTGACTGGACTGGGTTTTAGTGGTGTTTTCGTGTTGTGCATAATGCACAACACGAAAACACCACTTATTGTTGTATATTAAATAGTAAAAACAAAAAGTAAGTGAGAACAAGGCTAAATAAATCGCAATAGAAACTATTGAAAAAGTAGTCTTATTTCAACGGTCATAGGGTTTAATTTTGCTTTTGCTACATAAGCTGAATAATTGATTTAAAACTACTAGTTTCTAACATGATTGAAGACCATTTCTGAAGACGCCTCCCAGCGCTGAGGTAATACAGTACTAAGAAACAACTGATTGATAAAAGCTATCAAGTAATATTCTTCCTATCTAATCTTGTACTCTTCGTTTTTTGCATCCTACGATCCAAGGATTAAAGTAAAACACAGAGTAGAACCTTCTAATCAAACTGTGTAAGGCTCTTGACAGACGGACTGCTTTTCAACTGCACTCAACGGAGTGCAGTTGAAAAGCAGTCCGTCTGAACTGCACGTCAACTATGCAGCTAGCTAACGAGCTAGCTGCATGGTTGACGTGCAGTTCAAATGCATTTGGACTAGCACCTAGTTCTCAGTCAGTTTACTGTCTTTGGAACTGCACGCTAACTACCTTGCAGCTCATTGCAGTGACGGTGCACACTGCAATGAGCTGCACGTCTGCTTTGCCTTTTTATTGCAGTCAAACTTACTGCATTCAAACAGCAAACTTACAGTCGGAGTGCAGTAGAAATGTGGTCCGTCTATCTAGCTAGAGCCTAAGCAACAATCAAGGTATTAAGAAAAAACTAGTTTCTATTATCGCAGAACTAGTAAATTGTCATTACTTAACTCTCTCTCTATCTTTGTTCTATTTTATTTACGAGTTAAAGTGGCAAGTCTTTTAAAAAAGGACTTTAAAGATTATTTTATGCAGTTTCTATCTAAAATAATTAAAATGTATAGGCCAATGGTATCGTTATAAAGGTTGTACTGTAATTTTTGTCGTAGGATGCAACTGAAACAGGTTTCTATGGAATAAACAGTAGCATTCTCTTAATTTTATGTCATAATATATTCATAAACTTTCTTGGGGACGACGATAAAAGTAATATCTTTATGTGAAAACAAGTATTATGAAGTAAAAAGTAATATGGGATAAGTATGCAAATGCAAATAACGAACAATTTCTTGAGAATAGCGCACTTTTAACAACAAACTTATAAAATAATCGTCGATTTCTAAATACATCGATTTCTCCAGGATCCTATAATCAAATTCTCACCTGATGTCCATGGAGTCACCTAAAAATATACCTTTTTTAAATCTATGATGACTAAATCGTCTTAAAAACATCTGAAACCATATAAAAAGAAAAGATTCTTAAATTAAGAACCTCCTCCTTTTATGAAGTCGGTTAAAAATAATACAAAAGGTATATTAGTAACGTGGCATGAAGAAGTGTAACAGTACACTCTGTAACAGGCATAACAATGGAGTATCGTTTTCCCCGAAAGGCCAAAGCCCGCCGCCATGTCTGCCTGTCTCGCGTTAAATTTAGCGTTAGTGATCCCATTCGTATAACCTTTGAAAGTAAAAGCTGAAAGTGATATAGAAAGGCACACGCTTCTCTGTAAAGGGATTAGCACGTCACAGTACCGGCCTAAACGTCACTATTCTGTAGTTAAAGGTATGCATGTAATGCAAGGAGTTGTGAAAGCTTGTAAAGTTTATTGTGCCCAGCAAAAAACTTAAGGTACTATAAACAGTATAGTACGTACAATATTTTTCCTAGTAAATCAATTTAATGCTGGACATAGGTCTCTCCTAATTTGCTTCACAAAACAATACCAGTTCGTCTGACTTCCAGTCTTACCCATCTACCTTTTTGAGGTCGTTGGTCCACCGGAAAATACAAAGATATTTATTGTTAATTAAAAACAAATTGGTAATCATTATTTTTATATGAATGAACTCGAACTCTGCAGTAGTTAAGAAAATGAAGTCATTTAAATTCATCAATGCAATGTAATACGAATTACTTGGTAGTCAATGGATAACACATATTTTCTTACTAAAGAACTTTTTATTTTTTTTATTAACTATATCTGCCGTGCTTGGACTTTTATAACTTTTTAATTGTCATAAATATTTAAAAGAGAAAATCATTAAAAACCAACAAAAACATTGTATATCCATATCAAGAACGGAAACCAAACGTAAGCGCGCCCCTAGTTAAAAATTCACATTGGATTTCAGAGTAGCTGCCAATCCAGTAAAATTGGATTTATCCTACTTTAAAACAAAAGAATTTTAAAAATGCATCTGCTCACTGTCGCTAGTATCAACAAATACAATTTTAAGTCCAACAATTTTAATATAAAACTCATCATGTAATAGATCGCGAGCGGCTCACGTCAAGATAGAAGGCCCTGTATACTTATGACGACTTCATTACCATAATCGGCAGTAAGCTGCCCGCATTGCTACTTAGATTTTTCTTACGCCAAAATAAAACGAAGACCATGCTTATTATTTTATAAATATATACGTGTCACTCCTGATTAAGCAACTTTTTATTCCATCAATCAAGCACATAATTATTCATGTAATGCTATACACGATACCTCGTACCGCTTTCCTGAACGGTGTATTACATTCTGGGTTGACTTTTGGGAATTTTCATTAATGTTCGGTCTCTTAAAAATGTACAGGTGACATTGTATCGGCAGATGGCAATAACTGGAAGTGTTGACACGTGTTGAAACATTAAATCAACAATTTTATCGACTGACGGTCGAATCTCAAAATTCATGCCTTTCGGAAGCTTGTGAGTTAATAACAATCACCGTTACAATTGGTAATTGAAACTTTTTTGTGGAATCGAAAACATTGAACGCATGAATAGCATTTCATTCACACTGGCCGGTCCGAGGTCTCCAAAATGTTGTTATACAGCAGTAATTTGTAATTGTTCCGGGAGTGATATTGATGTTATTTACATTTTATGAAGGAGCGGTATGTAACAAGGGAACGAGCGAGATTCCATTACTCGTCAACCAGGAACAAATTCTTATTGATATAAAAAATGGTTGTACAGTAGTCCGCGAGATGCTCCGCTCGGAAAATCTTTGAATGACATTGCTTTGTGATACCAGTTTCCCACAGACACGAGTAGAAGCAGATAGGAAAAGCTATAAAATAAATTCGACTGTCCTGTCAGTCCATAACGGAAAAATATAAAGAATCCTTTATATTTATTTCATTGCTTTCTTTCCTACAAAATTGGACATTCAATTTATTGTCATTCGCTAGTGTTCTAGAGGTACAATCAAATTAAGTTGCTCAAGTAATATGATATGTGCGAAAAAAAATAGTCTTAATTTTCCAAGTGACACTACGTTGAGGTTAGATATATCCTGGGCAATTTACACAAATCCATCTAATCTCAAACTAGACAGAACTATGTAAACCAGACCACTGATAAACATACATATATACTTCTTAATACATAGTTATTATTACAGGTCAATTACTAAAGTAACAAATGTCATAAAGCCGCGTCTAAACCAACGATAGTACACGTCAACAATTTTAACTGAATGCAATCATATTACGTCATAAAAATGACGAATAGGCATGTAAGCACGCAAGTAGCGTGCACGATGACAAGTCTTCAAATGCCACAAAAAGCTGTAAGACCATGCATTGCCGGGTTCGTATCATCTGATAGTACTCTCACGGATAGACCATTCATCTCAAGTATTTATCGGTGCGAAGCAGATACCTGTGCCTTTACTATGTGCTCTTAAAACGGAACTGTTGGCATTGTGTAAGCGAGACGGCGCACTACACTGCGTGTAACGGCGTCCCGCTTGCACAAAAGTAACAGTCCCGCTTTAAGAGCTCCTAGTACAGGGGCTGAATCGTGATCATTGACTGTTATGTTCTTCGGGATGTATGAATACTGTATTGATTTAGCGATTGAGTTTTTTTTTTATTATACTTGGTGATCTGGGAAGATAGTGTTGGCGTTTTTTTTGTCCCATAAGCTCTGTTGTAACAGGAAATGTAGTTATTCAGCGTCCAAAATGTTTTCAAGTAATGATTCATGGTTTTGATTTTATGATATGATATACATAAGCAGTAATAAGCACCTTTAAATAAATTAAATTATATAAATTAAAACAAAATAAGAAGAGTTGTAAGGATGCATTAATTTATTTAATTTATCAATGAATAGTTTAAATTTAATAAACGTTCGAGTTGCTATATCTACTTGAACGTTTATTAAATTTAAATGAGGTGTTATTGGATTTATTCTGCTAGTAAATTATCACATAATATTGAAATCGCATCTCTCCATTTTAACTGTATTGACGGTTCATATTCTTACTTCCTCTGGTCTAATTATGGTATAATTGGGTTGATTAAACTTGAAAATTAAGTAAATTAACACGTAATACTTACTCTCTCGTTACGTGTATATGTTAGGTGTAAACCTGTGTTCAAAAGAAATTACATGGCACTTGATTATAGTCATTTAGTCAAGTGACAAATCAGTTACTGCTCTACTTTTCTGCAAACTTTGTTTACATAAACTGTTAACTTCAGGCTTATTACATACTTTTTCATATTTACCAAAGAAACCTTTATTTATAAACGAAACAAGCATTTTCGATAATCCTTTTTACAATACTAATATTTTTCATGTATCATTTTGCACTGCAGGGCAAAAATTTACGTTTCCTCTATTAATTGAGACCACCTTGTTTAATATAAGCAATTAATTTTTAATAAATAAAACCTAGAATCAATACTCTGGTTTGGTAATTTATTTCCTAAATACTCGTCACGGCTTTTATTCGTATTACATAAACATATACTATAACTTTTGGTATTGTATTTCTTTTATTATCAAAGTTTATTTTCTACTAATCTATCTAGTGATCTTTATTGATATTATATGACGTTTTATTAAATCGTAATTATGTACAGCTATAAATTAGCGCATGATGGTGTTCGAAATAACTCATTAATTCTGTATTTTTTTTTTAAAAATTGATAATAAACAACTTATTTTTATTTATATGTCTTAATTGGATATCAGACTAGTACGAGACGGTTTGACTAATCAACGCGATCGTGTCCCCAGAGATAGTTTATCTAATACAAGCTTTCTAAAAGATAAAAGTCAAATTTGAGATTATAAAGCAATAATGTAAGTTATAAAAAGTGATTTTATTATGCCATCAATCTTGTAGTCGGCTTGTCGGATGTCGTACGGATGAGTCGTGTGAGGTTTCGTTTTATTAATTTTTTAATCGTTGCATAAATAAGTTTTGGTGATCGACAAAAACTAACAAACGATGGTTTAATTAATTTTCTTCCAAAAATAACTAAATAGAGCTAGGTGTATGTCAACACCTAGCTTTAACTATTTAGCAATTTTACAACAATGTCAATATTTATAGATTTGGTAATTATATTCATAGTATTAAATACGTCGTACGTCGTATATACATACCTATACTGAAGAGCTGGCAATGCAAAATCTATATCTAATGAAAACATCTCCTTTTAACCCGATGACTTCCTTTTAGTTTCAATTTTGTTCCTAAGATTTGACTGAACGCGTATTTTATGAGTTTATATTGTTATTTTATACCAAACAGAATAAATTTTCCAATAGGTCACACTACTACTGCTTTAAACAATATCTCACGTCTAACAACTAAACAAATTCACACTTACCATATCGAAATTAGATTAAAATGCGTTTGTGTGATAGTGATACTTTATTATGTTTGCCTTCTTGCTGTTCTCACGACCGATGTTTTAATAAATTCATAGATATAATAAATATTTTGACATGATCGGTCTCTAAGGCATATCGGTTTTATCTTGGCCACGCCTGTATGTAATAGAATAATAAGTGTCGACTCGATCCCTTTTTAAAGAGCTTGATCATCTTATCTTATCGGCCGATTGTGTCTTTCTTGCGGGTATTGTGTCATATTTCTTGTATGTGTGGCGACGACGAATGGATTGATGATTTTTTGAGGCGACTTTTTTAAGTCGAAAGATGGAATTGGAATTAGATTATTAGGTGTATTTTACTGGTAAGTACACTTGAGAGCAATGAATCCGGGTCACTTAAAGAATCCTAAAAATCTCGGAAACTAAAAATGCTAGGTTAATGCAATAAATTGTATTTAATAGACAATGTAATACTCCTTAAATGAAGGTATTAAAACTTCTTAGTTATTGTAAAGTTATATCATAAAAAAATCAAATTTGAAAAAGGGCCACTTTCGAAGATGGAACTACGAAATTACAGCATTTGGTTTTGCTTTTGTTTGTAATCTGTCATTTATGTGGGTACATAAACCATGTTGATAGTGCTCTATATTCATTATTCAAGCTGAAATTATGTCACTTACGCCTGAAGAATGCACCAGAATACTTACAATGCTGGAAACCGGCCGGAGTCAGCGCGATACAGCCAGGACTGTCGGTGTGTCGCTGTCAACAGTACAAAGAGTTCTCCGACGTTACGAAGAAACTGGTTCTAACCTACGCAGACCAGGAACGGGCAGAACCAGGTGTACCACAGCACGAGAAGACCGATACTTGGTGAACACCATGCTTCGAAATCGCTTTCTCACAGGAACTGAACTCACAAATCAGTTTCGACGCCTCGGAGGAAGTAACCCAAGTGCATGGACAGTAAGACGTCGGCTTGCTGAATCTAACTTAAAACCCCTTAGACCTGCAAACGGCCCTAAACTGGAGCGTGGGCATCGTATTTCAAGACTAAGATATGCCCAGAGCCACGTAAATTGGAGTATTGAAGATTGGTCAAAAGTTATGTTCTCCGACGAATCAAAATTTATGCTCTACAAGCACGATGGAAGACACAGAGTGTATCGAAGACCAGGGGAAAGATTCGAGCAAGCATGCATCGAAGAAAAAGTAGCCTACGGTGGTGGGTCTGTACTTGTGTGGGCCGGAATTTCTTCTGAAAGTCGCACAGAGCTGGTGATCATAGAAAACGGCTCTTTAACTAGCGAAAGATATGTGGAAGAAATCCTCAATGATCACGTTGGTCCATTTATGGTCAATTTAGGTGAGGATGCTATATTTATGCATGACAATGCCCGACCTCATACAGGTAGGATTGTGAATGACTACCTTCAAGAGATGAACATTACTCGTATGGAGTGGCCAGCGCGCAGCCCGGATATCAACCCGATCGAGCATGCTTGGGACGAGCTAGGCAGAGGCGTAAAACAACGAAACCCTCCCCCAATCACGCTTCGTGAGCTCAAAATTGCTCTCACAGAGGAATGGGAGAATATTCCCCAAAATCGTATAAGGAACTTGGTGTACAGCATGCCAAACCGCGTAAACGCAGTAATGGAAGCACGAGGAGGCAATACGAAGTATTAAAATTCAAGAAAATCGTAATAAAGTTCAAAAATGACATGTTTCCTATTTTTGTTTTAAGGAGAGATCAGCAGTTTTTTTCTTTATGTAATTTTGTGTTAATAAAATGTATGGTGACTCATATTTTTTTTACTTTCATTTAAGGAGTATTACATTGTCTATTAAATACAATTTATTGCATTAACCTATCATTTTTAGTTTCCGAGATTTTTAACATTCTTTAAGTGACCCGGATTCATTGCTCTCGAGTGTATTATTTATTGTAAGATAATGTAAAAATTGAGTCAAAGCTATTAAAAACAATGCCTAATAAATAAAAGCCAGCAGTAAAAACGCACGTACACAAAGTAGACAAAGGAGGTACCTACTACACACAGTAAAAATACGAACCATGTATAAAATAATCTTATAGAATAGAATAGAATAGAATAGAATAGAATAGAAAAATATTTATAAATCTTAACATGATACTTATAACAATTTCGAGTGGAAAGTATTTCATAAAATTGTGAAAGAAACCTATAGTTATTTAATGTTGTTCGTAGTCTACCAATCTAGGTATGAATGGAATAAAAATGCAAAATCATTCTGGTTGTTCTGCATTTCTGCATCGAAAGTGAAAATGCAACTGAGGTGTGCAATACAATGTAAGGTGCATCGAAGGGTTTATGCAGATCAATTCAATAAAGATTATTATACTAACACGTGTGATTGTTGGAAAAAGTTCTAGCGAACGTTAAGAGTCACTTAACCAGTGATAGAACCATTACAGTAGTAAGAGCCTTAGTATTTACATTTGCATATTAACAACTTTTGTAGGAAAAAGATAGTTGTAATAATTTTATGCAAATAGTTGTTTACTCATAAGTATATTTTAGGATCCCTTGACTAGGTACAAACTCAAGCGGAATCCCTTAGTCATGAATTGGCACGAAATTGGCGCGAAAAAGTAACATTTTAGTTTTTTTTTTTGTATATGTATGATTCGTAAGTCGATTGTAATTTCTAATTAAAATTTGATTCAGAAATAAATAGTTTATTTCAAATTGATTTGTATCGAAATTTCCACAACACAAGCAGTAATACAGACCCATGTTCCTAACCGAATCGCCACGCATATGCTACAGTGAGAGCGAGTTGATAAATATTAATTATGAAATGTTTGTATTTCTTCAAAAGGGTAACATACCTTATGAAATTTAAGACACTTTTTCCTGGTTATGTATAGGGTCGAAAGTCAAGCTGTTGACATCCGTCCAAACATTAACTTGTTTCTCTTTCAACGTTTTTATATGGCTACTGGAATTTCGAGGGCCAGTTAGAAAATTGATACGTATTTGTTAACCGTTGAAGAAAAGATTGACAGTTTATTTTTATTTTGAGAATGCATTGCATCGGCTTTTAAATAGCGTCTTATATATTATATTACTCTAATTACTAGCCTAGCAGAGGCTTTTCTTATACGATTAATTTAAAAAAAAACAAGGCCTTTTTTAGTCTTCTTCTTCTTCTTGAGTCAATGATCGCTAAACTCTGTTTGACCAGAAAGTTTGAGTTTGGATCATTGTGGTGAAGAGATTACTCAGTCTAGATTCTGCGTTACCGGATCTAGCTGCTACCAGACGCGCCGCGGGGAGGCTCTCTTCATGCCCCTTTTTTAGTAAACTTATAGTTAAAACAAACTGTGATCACGGCAATCTCAATTCGTGACATGAAAATAATCAACTGCGTTTTAAATTGTTTATTGTTTTCTAAACATACAATTATGTGTGGATCGTAAATTAAATGAACACATTAAAACAAGACATTTGACGTTAATAGGAACATTATCACGGGCCATTCGTTACACCAATGAGAATATCCATTTGTACCACATTATCATGTTTTGTCACTTTATCATCTCAACTGGTGTAAAACGAAGTTTATTTATACGACTGTATTAATGACCTTATCTTAATACAGAGACAGACAAGTGAGTATAATTTACAAAGCCTTCGCATTCTTTCGTCGATGCCACGCGACTGGGAACAGTTCACAAAAACTCAAATGTCATTGCGCAAGCTTATAATAAGGCCCATTCACACGGACCCTAGTAGAGATTTTTTCAATGTCAAGCCGGGACGGGCATGCAATTTTGTTGAAAAAACGGCAAAATCAATAATAGCCTCGTGCACGTGTTGCCGATGGATTATAGATTACGTTTTGGAAGATTTTCTCAGCGTTCCGCGAGTCGATGTCAGGTACGACTCTAAGGGTACGGAAAGGACTGGAGATGCTATATTATTTAAATATTTTCCGTCTTATTCCAAAACGCGGACTATATAAAGTTCTAGTACTAAACTAGGTATCAACGATGGTACCAAGTAAAACGTTATTACAAAACGAAGTTTATCACTTGTTGTGGTACTAACTATGGTACTAAAGATAAACCAACGAGACCCCTAGTTTAACTATGGGACTAGCTGTGGTAACTATGGCAACGACTTCATTTGACGTTTGAGTTGCTGTATTATGTCAATTTGTAAAATTCATTATTTATTTTATTTTCTTATGATTTCTCCAAATTATATTTAAATCGATAAACATGATGGATTTGGAACACACAATGGACACGGCGATCTGTGAGACGTTGGCAGTGTGTAAATCGTTTTGAATTGAGTGATGACGATTTTAGATGCAAGTATAGATTTAGAAAATAAAGAAAATTGTGGCTATTTTAAGTGAGGATTTAGCCCGCGTCCCTCGAGGTTGCCCTTTGCGTCCTAAATTTCAAGTGCTTTGGGTATTACGTAACTGGGCTCGCCATGAACGCTATACAAGAAGCATAAAAATGCAGTGATCTGAAATACGAGAAGATCTGTATCCTGACGAAAGAGAATAAGAATTAATTAATAAACAGTTATCTGGAAACAATAATTTCATACTTAAGGACATTCCTAAACGTGGAGATATAGTTTTAAACATAAATTTGTTTTTTATATTATTGAAATAAAGAGTAATGTATGAGTAGACTCGATCTATTACATTGAATGACTGTTATACGTTTAACTAATTTTTATATGTGTTTTATTATAAATTAAAAGCTCGCTTATATTTTAATCTTCTGTACTGGTGTTTTTCTTACTTTCAAATAAAGCTATTTCTAACTGGGATTTTAAAGGAAGAGTGCAAAAAAACTTTTGGTTTAGGCTGTTTCTACACAGGGCGCGTTCATCGAGCGCGCGGACATCGCGATCACTGCGCTTACTTTGTAACAGAGCAGCGCGGCGCAACCGCTGCTTTCTATTAGCTTAGCGCTCGGAGGGTGCACAGCGTGAATGCCGCGTACCCTCTGAGCTCGCGTCGCGTTCTTTAGGGTGTATCCTAATGCGCAGCTCGCGCGCTGCTCGCGTTCAGTTCCTGTAATTGATAAGTGCGCTTCCATAGCGCAACGCTCGCACAGTGCGCGCGAGTGGCTCTTGCGTCTATAGCTCCGTTCGTGAACTCTTCGCGAACTCGCGAACAATTTACAAGGTACACATTCGATGCGCGTTCGCCAGATCTGGAAGCCTCCAGCTCGACGATTCAGCAAGCTAGTATCCCGTAGAATGTGACTCGAGCTCAGCGGGCGCGCTGCCGCGCATGCTTTGTTCACATCGTTCGCGCGCCCGCCTAGTGTGTAGGAGGACTAATATCAAATGACGCTAGTGACGCATGCTCGGGCCATGAAATGGGTTTTTATTACACGCAAGTTTTAGAGAAAACTATCAAGATGAATATTAAAAAAGAAAACAATTAGTATAAGTATTGCTGGTTTAATCTATTGTAAATAAGATAAAATCGATAATACGCAATCTAGTGTTGATAAATATTTTTTAAAGCATTTCAAATGTGACTATAATATTCATGTTTTGAGAAACGGAACGTAGCTAGAAATGAAAATAGCATTAAACCTCATTATTCTAAGCATTGAACGAATGAATATGAATGAATCAATGAGTTTTTTCGTTTTGAATCTGTGTTCATTATTTATTTCGATAACAAGTTCGGTACTTGCTGATTCTTGATTGTTCGTCGTTTTGTAATAAGATATCATTTTAGTACTGGAACTTTCGGTAGTACCGTAACAAACCAAGACATGTAAGTCTTGGTTTAGTTCCAGTACTTAAGAGTTTTTTGTAATAAGACTGTTTATGTCCAATTTTATAGACCAAATTCTTGTCCTAATTCTTTGATGGATTTATTTCGATCAGACAGTTACTCAAAATGTATGTTGTGCCTCTAAAACGAGAAGGTGCTATTAAGATTCAACACTGGTAATCGTAAAAAAAAAAAACTTTCATAGGATAAAGTAATTGTGATTAAAATACATCAGCAATCATTTGTTTTTGTATGTGATTAAAAAAACAACATTTTTTTGGTTCTGACTATCCTATTTTTACATTTAAGTCTTCCAGCTGATTCTATGCCTTTTGCTATTCTATTCTTAAGTTGCACAAAGAAATTCTATACAATTATAACGACCAAAATTGTAACTGTCTCTAACAAAACTCCGAGGCTGTATTTCTTTTACGAAGACCTTACAAAAAGCAGGTAACCTTATTGAAAGACATCGCCGTGTTTTACTTTATAAAAAAACCTATACAGTTATTTCATTAAGATATTGAGTGCAAGATATTCCATAATAAATAGGTCAGCGAGGGATTAGGCGAAATTCCTATTATTAAGTTTTCGGCGAAACGTACTTAAGGAATATTTATTGCTTTTTAATCAGGCAACGTGTCATCAGAACGTGTGACTTGTAAGAATAAAATTGGTCAAAATAACATAGATAAAATCTCCAAACCAGAAAATAAAAACATGAAATTATATAATATCCTTCTACTTACTACAAATGGGCCTATTTCACTGAAATTGGGATTGTTATTCAGCATAAGCGCTCTTCGTGATTATACCACGATTAATTTTAATCAGGAAGAAAAGTGAAGTGCTCCCATCTCGAAAATTAAGAATTATGTAACGCAAAATTACGTTTTTCTCGAAGGCTCCCGACGCCCGATGAAGGCCCTCGACGCGGAAGCCTATGGTTAGCTCAAAATATGGGTTTTTAACAAGCCCTAACAGGTGGAATTTTAATTTGAACTTTATTTACTTGATTTTATGAGAAACTTTCTGCAGTATATTGCTGGTAATTGATACTGTTTCTCAATTGAGTACAACATTTTTAGTAATCATATACTTGTAATAAAAAGAAGTTACTTGTGTGTTACTGTCAGGATTTTTGATACGTGCACCGTACTGTATGATAGGCGCCTAATAATAACAGATATCCGAATCATGTGACAATTAAAGAACATACGTGAGCATTTCATGCGACTTAAATTATTGCATTAAACTTGGCCATTATCTTCTATAATTATTCTTTTGAACATAATATAGTTTTTGCTGAAAACGTTACGAATAGCGACAGTGCTCGAATTAAGTTAAAGATCACGAAACTGTTGCAATATATGTAAGGTAATTAACGATAGTATGGACAATTAAAATGGTTTGTTTACTGTTACAGTAATTACGGGAAATATCATAAACATCTCTTGGTCGTCTCAAGGATACTGTTTTACAATCCTCGCCGCATTTCGCTATGTCGCTGAATGACGTTTTCCTGTCACAGTTTCTTTTTTAATCTTCATACGTTCACCTACTTTAGAAAATTTGCAGTTGATCTTGATATTAACGCGCGAGGAATGCACGTGTGGGAAAATTCTTTTCTTAAAAGTTTTTCATACACAGTAGTAGGTAGCAAAAGATTCAAGGCTTATTATTTTGATGTATTTGATGATTCAATTTAAACTGTGCCTAGTTTTGTACATGTTCACGTTCCTAGATGTCCCTGATATAGGTATGTGTTTTACGTCAAAAAATGACCACTGAAAATAACAACCAACATAAAAAAATCTCGATATTTTTGTAAGCGATACTCAATACTTTCCTCGAAAGACCTTTTTAATAATTTGGTCTCGAAGAAGATTCGAATTGCAAAGTGAGGCCATGCGAAAAAAGTTCTCGTATCAATTCACGTGTCGCATCGACGTCAAAATCGGCGCGGACGCAGTTCCCAACAACAATAATCGTGAATGAATTGTAATGGCGGGCGGTTTAATTGATGCGGTTCTGGACCTGTCTTTGGTGAAACTTGGAATGTCGTATCGATGTTGGTAAGGAATATTAGGTAGCCGATTATTGAATTTATTGTTACAGTCAGTAGCAAAAGTTTGTATTTTCGTAGTTTTTGCTAATTGATAGTATTCTTAGTGTTAGAAACTTTCGGTGCTCATTGTATTTAAACCTTTTGTTTTTTTTAGTAAATGGTTATGGTTTAAAAGCTAAATTAAAGTTAAGCTGTGTTTTATTTGTCATTTTTACTTTAGTCTTATTTCTTAAATAAGTAAGTTACTGTATAGGTACTTAGGTGATATAGTTTTAGCAATAATACCACTATTGCACCCTTTGCTAACGTAAGTGCATCTTGAAATGCTGTCACTTATGTTGTATACATTGTACATTGTATAATACTTTGGTGCAACAAATTGTAAATACGATATTATGTTTTAAATTCTATCGATACACTACAAACCGGTCGCGCCAGACATCACTGGCTATTGCGTGAACGTTCATTCATCGCACCGCTCTAATGCTCTTGATTTTGAGACCGACTACATTGACCGCTATGCAATCAAGGACTTTAATTGATTTTAATTTCATATCTGTTAAAATGCTGACAAATGCACGTTGGAATTAAGAAATTCCAATAAAATACTAGGCTACAAATGTATGAAGTAGGTAATACAGAACAGTTACCTCAGTTCCTATTTACAAGATCATTTCCTGCAAGTGATTATTTCCTATCCAAACAAGTTCGTGACTCATTCAGGTCAATCGAATCGAAATTAATTCGTTACAAAACTAACGATCGCTGCACTCGATCAATTGACGACTCCATTGATAAATCGAGTTCTTAGAATACAGCTCAATAAATTACAGTAGTTACTTCCCATTTATCACATGACGTCTGTAGTTTGAATAGTAAAATTAATGCAGTCGAAGTTCAATTCGATTGACATTAGCAAAACATCCTTGACACCCAATCGGAAGTTGTAGATGAAGACGCGATTCTCTGCATAACAGTTGGTCTCGAGACAATTGCATCATCGAGTGATGCGTCGAGTCATCGGCCGGCCACTTACCGAGCGGATGTTGTTAACCGTGGCTTGATTAGCCGAGACGATGTTAAACGGCAGCCCGAGCAAGTTCAAACAATTAACTGTATAGAAGTGTCCGACTCTAATGAATGATACAGACTTGCTCCATTTCATTATACAAACACCGTGACAAGACGCGGCTTACAAATTGAGATTAATTCAAGACGCTAGGTACTGGCCAGTGCTCTTAATTTGTAACGGCTTATACTCTACTTTCTTCGCGGAGTAATGTCATCCTTAATTTGAATGTGCTGTGGTGCACTCTGGTGTAGTATTTCGTAGGAAATAGTTCAGGACTGTGTTATTAATAAATGTTGCGCAACTAAACCGCTTAACCTTAGCTATTCAATGTCCTGCTGCTATTTATACATTTGCTAATTGAGCGGACATTCCTCGTTCATTGTTGACAGATGGTCAGGACCACATATTTTAGTAGAGGATATTCGCTTATGACACTAGACTTAATTTCTAGATCTTAAATGTATCAATGTGTTGTGTCAACTTCATTTATTCATGCGTATTTTTAACTTCGTCTTACACGTTTTTATCCTGTCCAGCATTCGCATCATCATTTGCTTGCTATCAACTTGTTATATTTCGCTTTAAAGCTAAGCCGAATAATTAATTCGTATAATTTTGTTCGTAAACATTAGTAAGATATCATCTTATTTTATTCGCCAGCGGAGAGGCTCGGGCCTTTTAATTCCTTCGTACTTTGTTGAAGACATTTAGTTAAACACTTTGATTTCGAATGCTAATTGCGGACCCCGGCTTTCATTACATTGTTAGTTTTAATTACGTTGATTTCTTTATTTAAATATCAAGTGCAACCATGATAAAATAACAGATTTGTCTCCTGCGATTCGAGAAACAAATTAGTAAGAGGAGAGGGCTGATACATTTACACTTATTTATTAAATATACAGTTAACAAAGGGTGACTGTAAGATATGGTAAATTCCGTGTGTTAAAAAGGTCATTGCCGGTTTTTACTGTCACGAGCGAATATTCAAGGTACGTATCGATAAAAAATATAACTACGATTGCGATTAAAGATATAACAGCTATTTAAAACCACATTATTCAGAAAACCAGAAGCAAAGCATCTTGAACTATTTATATATCTTATTATGTTGATTTTACTACCGAGGACTACCTACCTACACCAAGCTTGTTCGAATGTATTTTGACTATATTCGAGATCGAACTCTATAAACAGGTACCTATATAAAATCAACACTTCCAAAATCACATGAGCATAGTCTAGTAGGTTCTTACAAAAACATTTTAACATGCGTTATAGTAGGTGGTATAAATTGTTCAATTTGTCGTTTGGTCGCACGCGCACCATAAGAACTCTCCTGTCGTCAAGTCAGTGCTTATTCGATATTGATTGCGTTTAAATCGAGTCACCCACGCTCGGTCAATATTTACTCGAGGTTGAGATATAGGACGACACCGTCGGTAAGGAAGTGTTACTAAGAAATTTGTACTGATAACACTTTAAGTGTGATTATTCCATGTACATATTCAGGTTCTATAATAATAATTCGTGCACGCGCTGATAAAGTAATATTTATCACAATCACAGATATATTTTTAGTTGACACACTGACTGGAAATCATATATTTTATAAGTTGATCCTTAATTTATCATTATTTCATTAAAGAAAGGCAGTACAAAAGATACACCTTCTACCAATGGAATCTTATTTACTGCACCTATCATAGGAAATTGTAAGTAGCTTTTAGTATATAAAGGTAAGCCAGCATATAAAGTAGAATAAATGTGATGTATAATAGAGGATGCTTCGCCGATCTGGTGGTCAATCTTCAGTTTGCAAGTCACAAGAAAAGGAACAAGAAAAAATATCAGAAAATAGAATAAAATAAAATATCTGTCCCCAGATACTCATAAATTTCTTGCCGCTATTTTTTCTTATATTTTCTGTATTTTTTCTAGGTGCCCTTTGTTGTACAGTCACGATCATAAATCAAAATAAATTGATTGTTTACAATCGTGTGCAATTGAAAGAGCTTCGAGTCCGTCTAAAATACATTCCACGACTTTCCGCGTGCGTCCAGGATTTGTAATTTAAACCCTCAATTGTAGAACTCATTTAAAATTGTAAATTTTAGATCGACCATTCATCACGCGTTGTTCGTCTCCAGCGGATGGCAGATGGTGGCCTTGAAGGTAACTACGACTCAAATGCGCCCTTCATTTTGTTCTTTTTAGTGATAGTAAATCAGTAATTGTTTAAGGTTTACGTAAAATTAACTTTTAAGTAGACTTCGTGATCGAAGCTTACCTACTGGCAGAATTCATAATATTTTATAGTACAGCCACATTGTTACACATTTTAAGTATGACAATTCTAATAATACAATATAAGTTCTAATGTATACGACAATAAAGAATTACTTTGTTTCTGTTTAGAGTACAATGTCAACCTTCTGTAACATCTAAACAATACATACATACATAACATGCTTTGCTCACTCCTTCAAAGCATCCAACTCGGTCATTGAGCCCTCCCAAAAAAGGATTAAAACAAATGTTACCCTGATTATTTAGAAACAAGGAGTGTCAAATAAATTCATTATGTTAATTGTTGCGACTGTATCAAAAAATCTTACCTCAATAATTAAACTGGAGCACTCGACACCACAGCAATTTGTTCAAACTGCACAAGTTATCACCTCCATCGAGCCAAAGTAATTGTTTTGCACGAAAATGCCAAATTGTAGGGTAAACATCCCAATTTAATTTATAACGTTGGACGTACTCATAAAGTCGCGTTAAAGCGATTTAAATACTTCGTGAGCCATCTGGGAATGTGAAACAGTGACAGATTCTTAAAATTTCGCAAATAGCGTGAATCCAATGGCCTATATTTCTCGTTGGCTGAATGTTAATTCGAACTTTCTGGCCTATTGTAGTCTGTAAATACATTTTTAGCTGTAATTGAGCATTGACGCCAAAAGGTTGGTTTATTTATTGGTGTTGGTGCGTGTGTAAGGAATAATGAAAGTCGGCAATCATTAAATAAATATTGTAATAAATGATTTGGCACAAGCGAGGTATCGTCACTTTGTACCGATTTGTACCATTGCAAGTGGTCCACTTGTCACGCGACAAAACCTATTCATTCACAATTTACACCTTGTGCAAACTGTATCAAAGAAGGTAATAGATCCATTGAAGCTTGCACGTAATATGTAGCGTTATATCCACCGTACATGGTTGAAATTCGTTTGTATTTTTTCTAACGTTTATTCTACAATAATGAATTCAAAGTGGTATCAAAGCAAACATAACGCCTTCGGAACCTACTCCCCCTGGTGAAGAAACAATAATTGAGAATAAATGGCCAACTTCACGCCACAATGGTTTGAAAAGATAAAGGGAAGAATTACACGGAAATTTCGAGGCGTGTGCCATTGTGGATGTCCTTCACTAGATAACAATTTGCACGTCGAGTGTGTCGTGCATTGTTACGAACATTATAAATAAACATTACAATGGCTTCCAGATGTGTGAAGAACCTTTCAGAGCTCGCGGCGCCGCCCTTTAAGAACACCACCTACAAAAGAATCAGGTTGAGCTTGTTCTAACGGCTACTACATTAACTGGAGTAGAACAAAAAAAACATGTCTTCTTGTTAAAAGTCATTCATCAGCTGATTTAGATTCCGACATCATTTCACAAATTCGTGAACAAAACCCAGAAGGTTAAAATAATGCAGTTATTAGATAAGTCCTTACGTAATAATTTTATTGTTCTATATGTTTAAATTATAATAGTAGAATGTAGAAAGAAAGGAACAAACTGTACAGGCAATTCAAATTACGTCCATGGAAAGTAGGCTGTCGTTGTACAATCCTGACAATGCACTTGTGGTGTAACAAATTCTTTCCGGTTGCATTGAATCGCCCCGAGACACCGGCGGAGGAAGTAACACTGCAATAACAGCAGTAAAACCATCATTCAGTTGTAAAATATTTATGGTGAAACGTTTACAAAAATTACCGTATTAAACATAATAAATTGCCCTAACAAAGCCTTTTACAACCGTGATTTACAAGCAGATGATTCTCAGTAGTTATATCTTATAACGATATTGTATGATGAAATTCTATACAGACTAACCAAGATACATTCAAAATATGCTCACTTATGAAGATGCTATCAATACCGGACGCAACAGAAGTTATAACAGAGTAACAAAAAAACAATAACAACCAGAACTCAATAAAAACACGCAGACGTTTATTATGGACGCAAAGATGAAGATGTGCTTCCTCATTAACCTGGTCCAATCATCGGAGGCTCCACTGGCTTGTTGTTATTAATTTATAGAAAGTCATCGTGGGCCCATTAGGCAAGATAACCATATTGGTCAGACGGACGATATTCAAAACCATGAACGATGCTCCTTGCCTTTGTATGTGATTGCCCTAATGATCACGTGCCGCTTGTTAGCGATGATCAGTGGCCGACTATTACCAACGATTGATTTTGTATCACCGCCGCCGCTATCGTTAGATTTATAGCTTTCACAGTTCCTAATGGTGCAATTATGACCACAATTGACGTCGTCGACACAGGAATGGGTTTAGTTATTGAGGCGGAACTTAGCATCGGTGTTATAAAGAAGGGAATCTTAACGAATAGGAAGTTGTTTATCATCGTCTAGAAATATAGAAGCAATTAAAACTAGCCAGACGATGTTGGATGAACGTAATGAAAAGCCGAAATCGGAAGTCACTCGTTAATGTCACATGAAAAGCGCCCTATTACCGTATTATCGGTAAGATCTTGATTATCTGAGTGGAGATCTCACGGATTAATTCTCTAACACCTCATTAGTGTCCAAAGAGGCACCGTTTACAAACCAAATGCAAATTTGATGAGTTGTGCTCGAGCATTCTCATCTAAAGGCTTTCACTACGGGCAATCAACATCTATTAATGCCCTGTTTTAACCGAGCCTCGATGGGTTTAAGAGCAAATAAATTTTGGATTTGGACGCTATTAGTTCGGCCGCTTTGTGTCAGTGGCGCAGACGTCGTATATTCTGGCTGTAGTTTCGTCGGTATAACTTTTTATTCGACCACAAACGTCTTAATTAAGGTTCAAACGGTTTAAGTTATAAAATATTGTATTGGATCGTTTAGTTTTGGGAACTTAAACGATACATATTATTACTTAATTTAAATAGAACTTACGATATGTTATTTATTATTTTTATGATGTTAACTAGGAATCCTAGATTGAAGTTCAAAGATACTGAAAACGAGGATCTTAAAATAGAACGGGAATGTGTAGGTAGGGCAGTTTTATATCAGATGATATTCGCATATTCATAAAATGTTGCTTATAATTCGAATAAAAATTAACGAGACCATTAACAAATCAATGAAAGGGTTCCAATTAAGTAGCTGGGGTTATTATGTGGCGGTTGGCGTGCGTTGGCTCGTCTGATGACTATCACAAAATGAGATCTCGGACAGTGCTCCGTTACGTGTGATATCAAACTGCGTACATTCATTAATGCCTGCGGATGCCTGGTACTTTAAATTAATTTAAAAGTTTGAATACTTATTACAGATAGTTGCAATGTTCGTTACTAAATGTGAAATTATTTTTATTATCAATACTAAGTGGACAAAAATTAAACTTTTTGTATAGAGTGTTTGTATCGGTTATCAATGGGCTACCGCAGAGTATTCTGTTTTATATGAAGCCTTAGAAATCTGCAAAAAGATAATTAACAAGTTGATTCAAGTCTGTTTACTTGTGAAATACATAGTTATAAATTCAATTTTCCTTTGTTTGTGGTTGTTGTTGTTATCTTCAGAAAACTATTTGTTAGTAGTATATGTATGTATTTAAATTGATTTAACCTCCTAACATTAAAATTATTTATTGTTCACTTTTATTGAAGGTTTAATTTAATTTTTTATCGAATAATCACAGAATATTTATTTTTTTTATAATTTTTCATGAACTTTTTTATACCTTAGTGCAAACTGGTCATGTAGGTAAATTAATAATTGCAATTTAAATGTTATTGCACTTACTATATAAATGATATCATTAGCTATAAAAATATTTATTTAAGCGTTTATTTAACTGCTATTATTTGTATAACATGAATATAAATAGCGGGAGCTTTTTAGACATAAGAGGTTAATAATAATAGGTACTTTTTTTATGAAGTGATCATATTATTTAGGTTGTCGTATTTTAATCGGACTTATTTTAAAGGCTAAACTTTAAATCACATCTCGAATTTAGAAGTTTTTTGAGTTAAAGCTACTGTCATGTGAATCTATAGATCACTCTTAATATGTAGAACTATGTATTTAAAATGAAATTAGTAATTATATTTCATAGTAGTTCTGTGTACAGTTTTTGATTTAAATTCAATATTATTATTAAATTCAATGATTACTAACTGTTTCATCGTAAAAATTATATTTCCTAACATTACTATTCATGACATGTTCCTACAGGTTTTCTGGTATAATAATAATAGGCATAATGATCTTTAATAGGCCTAATGGCTTGATTGCCGTCATAAAATCTGGAGGCCGATCAAAAATGCTGGCCTCCCGAGAGCACGTCAGCAATAATTGAATTTTGTAAAAATAGTTTAATAATAAAATATTTATAGTAGCATTAATTTTTCTGGTAATGAGAAAATAAAGATTTTTATTATAATTTTTCTTTTCGGTGATCATGCACTAGGGTATATTAGTATTAATTTTTAATTAAATACTATTTCAAATACATTAAATGTCATCCTAAGGGCTCCTATTCATACATTACCTATAACTAACATGTAATTATCTAGCTAATTTTAAAAGATTCATAGCAACATAAACTTCATGTTTGATATAAATTTCATCATAAAATTAAGTTTTTAAAACAATTTTATGATATGACCATAAATTTTAATACTAATTTTGCAGTATATTTAAAGTTAACGTTATAGGTTTTAATTCAGTTCTGAATCAATCTTAAGGCGGTGTATCAAAGGCGGCACCTGTGCCCCCCGCGCTCTTAAGCAAATAAGAAAAAAAATGGCCGTTTAACTATAACTATAAATATTAATAACGCGTTTCAGAACCGTTAAATGTATCAGTAGGGTGACCACCACAAAGTCAAACTATGAATTTGCAATAATATTCAGTTTGGATACAAACTAACTACCTTGTTGGCCTAATGGTTCTAAGCGCGACTGCTACGCTAGAGGTCTTGGGTTCGATTCTTAAGTCGACCAAGGTGTTATTGGGTTTTTCTTTGAAATTCTCAGTAGCAGGTCGGAGTTTGGATTTGTGCCCGGTTAGTGGCAATAGGCTCGCCCCCAATTACATGGGACCTAAAACATACCGGCGAACTATGGGTGTACATTGGTACACCTCTGCCTAACCCTTCGGGGATACAGGCGTGATGGTATGTTATATTTTTTATGTTATGTTATGGATACAAACTGATATGTGAAACTTCCTACCTATTTAATAGTGACATATCTTAGATTTACACATAATATACGGTGTGCTTTGTGGTTGCAAGTTTTACTTCCAACCTATGGTCGTTATGTCTAGTATATCACACAATTTTCATTTTATTTGATGAGTTTGTGTATCATAGAGCAATTTAAAGTAAGGAGCTTACATAATATTAGAATAACATTGAATTTAGTGTTAAACAATACTTGTTTATTTACTTATATACTCAGTGAATATTCTGTCTTTAGAACATGAATATTCTTTCTTATAGTTCTGATCTTTGAGTATATCCCTTAAGTTTCTTCATCATGGTCACCCTTGACACTGGCCGCGTCAATTTTGACAACGTGCATCGCCAATTTAATATCACAGGTGAAGGTGAGCCGACTCGCCCACAAAATTAATCAACCCGCCTCTTTTTCGGACCTATTTGTTTTTAATCATCGTATTTGTTCTGCCTACCTTTCAGTCCTGGCCGCTAATTAAGATTTTATTCATAAGTCAAGCTTTTTTACCGCGAAATTTTGTACCGTTTAGTTTTTTGCTATGATTAATATTTGTTGGACCACAATACCTTAGCCACAATTCTATATTGATTTTTGGAATTTATATATTTCGTTTATTGTGCTAAACTATTCAAAATAAAAAAAATTAAGGGCACTCATTGCAACCAAAATCGTTGTCAGTAATAGCTTCCTTGATCATCTATAAATTTATTATAATTCTATAAGGAATGTAGCTCACGTGAGCAAGGACCTTATTATCTGATTGACAATGTCATTATGGCGCTAGTCTATAAACAATGTTCAAAACACGGCGCTTTATAGGACAGCTGTCTCTGACCACAAGGACAAAAAGTGTCCAGATACGATCAGGTCGAATTACATTTGGCCACGGGTCCTGCGACGGTGGTGAACGAAAAAAATTCACGAAAAAAAAAACAACGAATCTGCCGCCGCCGCCGCGGTGTAAACAACTCACTGTTTATGAGGAACTTATAGTTTTTATACAGTCTATAGCCAGTATACTGTTTGCGTTAACGCTCAGCAAACAATTACCCACAAAGTTACCGAGTCCCTCCTGATGTATGTATGATGGACCCGCTTTGATACGCCGACCGTGTGGTCATTTGATATTTAGGACGACATAAATAAAATTATCGACGACGTCAGAAATTTTCGGCAACGGCAATTTATTGCTGTGTCCGAGAATGTTTATCGATTTTAACGGCTACCCAGTCTTCGTTGCGAATCGTCTTGAAATGCACTTGGTATCGCGAAATAATACGAATCTAATATCGCCACCGCATTCGACCCGCGAACAATGCGCGTTTCTCTACGGCTTTTAAACATCAATAGGACGGTATTTAGATGACGTTTTTTCTACGTACCAAGGCACTGTTCTCTTATTTGCCTTTTGTCAAGTTGTGGGCGCGACAAAGCCACAAACATACCCTGCTGTGTGCCCGAACAATTTTTTGTCCGAAATTTCGTATTTTATTTCATTTATTGAAGCTTACTTGTTGAAAAAGTACATTTCGTACCTACACTGTAAAGAAAAAAATCTTTATAGAAGATGCTCTATGATATATCGTCTCGTAGGTAGATACCTATTATTGTGGAGAGACTTTGTGGTCTTGGATACAACAGTAAACCAACCGTAAAGACGTAAAGAAAATGAAAAGGTTCTAGTAAATACTTATAATTATGAATTTAATGATATTATATTCTGTTGTCTGTCTTAAAGCGTAGAAATAAATTAGCTCTACCATGTTATTCAAACTCTATCCTAACTAATTTGTAATTTGATCAACCTAACCATTAGCGTTCTATATGACTTTACCAAGTTATGTCTGGAAATAGGCATAATATCATTCGGGGAGGCTTTCACGGTGCCTTTTGGTAGCTCGACTGCAGGGGCGTGCACAAAACACTCCGGAACACGTGCAAGTTCGCACAATGAGAGTTTGCATTTCCGCCCGCCGTGCACTTCCTTTACTCAGATTTTACTTTTTATTGGGAACGCTTTTATTGCGCGGTCTGGACGCTTTTGTACGGCCGCATTGTGTGCAGGACATTCAGCCACATAACGCATCGTAGGTTTCGATTTCGTTAATGATATCGGAACATTTTAATCGCGGTTGAAATCGAAAGGAAATAATGAGGAACTACATTGAACACACGTCAAATTCGCTTTTAAAAAGAACAAAAGGTGCGTCTGCGTCCGCAATTCCGTTACGAGATTATTCACTCAGGCATTTTAATCTTAACATCGAAAACATGTTTAAGGGTGAATTTAACACTTCTAATCTGGGTAACCAGCATACGTCAAGATAAGGACCGAACCACCATGAGAGCCATTTCTTACTAAATTTATTTGCACTCCCATCTCAGGATTAAAACAAAAAGTCAAACACCATTATTCTTCGCAAGAAACAATACGGAGCAAAAAATAGCACAAGTAAGTAGATCAGATAGTACAAAGGGCTGTTTGGGGATCGGAATGATAAATTGTTTTTGTTGCAAAAAGACTCCATGTGAAAGTCGGCCTTATACTACTAATAACAAAGTTCGTAATCCTTTGCAGCGTAGTCTTGTCCATCAGTATTGTACGGAGAATTCCTTGTGGTCAAACTCTGATTATTTTTATCTTTGTATTATCTCTAATGGTGTCAAAACTTATGTCCGTTCTCCGCGTGATACAGGAAGGTAGCTGCTGGTGGCATCTGCCCACACAACGTGACAACTCATTTCCAACAAAATAAACCCATAAGGGTTGATATGTGACAAATTGGCATATTTACTGACTGCTAAACCCAGGAGGTCCAA
This sequence comes from Autographa pulchrina, assembly GCA_905475315.1. Lineage (NCBI taxonomy): Eukaryota > Metazoa > Arthropoda > Insecta > Lepidoptera > Noctuidae > Autographa > Autographa pulchrina. Next base: position 9,038,600 of record FR997771.1, on the reverse strand, counting down.
TTGTAAGAAGTAATAAGATCGAAATAGATATAAACATTCCAGTAATTTGTGTGGGCTTTGATAGATATCGTGTCAATGTTTCCGTGATCGGAAGTAATCTGTGCGTGGGTGTCCTTTGGGTCCTTTAAATAGTGCAAAAAGTGACAATAATATCCCAAAATTATCACAAATAGACGTAATAATAAAATTGGTGGATCCTAATTTCCTATTTTTTTGATAAGTTATGCTTAGTTCAGAAGCTTTATTTAATTTATTTTTCTGGATGCCTTTATTAAACTGGTGGGTTGGTTGGGGAAGGACCCTGTTGTATAGTAGATGACCAGTACGATTGTAAACGTACGTTCCAAGATTGATGATAATAATGTACGACATAATATATATATAAATGATCAAATTATTACCACAACTTAAAGTTAACATTATAACAAAACAAACTTAATAAGTGGAACTCATAAAGACTGCAACTCCATTATTCATTAATGCTTGTTGTCGGATACATTCACCCCGGAGACAATACACGTTTAATGACGCAATATTTTTTAAGAATTATTAAATTAATTCAATTACCGCATAATAATATGAGTTGGATGTTCAACGTTCAGAAACCGCATGTTCCGCGCCCAAACAACGACTATAATTAAATCCGATGGACTGCAACAATACGTACGTTTATGGGAACGATATGTTATCTTTTGTTTTTTAAAAATAATACAAAATGTAACTATTGTATAAGTTGATAACTCGATTTTAAACTTCTACCTAATAATTTAATGCAAAGCAAGAAATATTTCGAAAAGAGGGGTACCTACAGGAAATGCATTATGTTGTCATGAAAACTAAGAGTTATAGAAAATTAAGCTTTATTTAATTCTAGGATTAGATATGAGATTTATTTGATAAATTACTGACAATCTTGATAGGCAGTAGCTTCATGTAAAATACGGTATTCAGCAAAATCCGTTGCAACTGGAAGCTACTTACATAGCTTGGGAAAGGGCTAAGTAGATGAAGAAAAAAAATACAGTCTCCTCAATCTTAATGATAACAGGAAGTGAATAAAAAATACACTTGTTTTGCATCTTCTTAGAATAGTAAAACAGCACACTGAGTTTTACTGGTTCCTAGCCATTACAGAACTAATGCCAATATCAGATCTAGCTAATGTATAATTTATAGCAATAAAAGCTGCAGCACCGACCACTTAAACAGAACAACACTTTACGCAAACACAGCTATCTGTCAGCTTAAACGAGCATGTGTATTGCATAACTTTTGTCCGCACAGGATCCGAAACTTGGCGATACCGATACCGGTACCATTAGAGCATTTCACACGTGTTTACATTAACGTCACTCTCGAGAAAAGTTACCAACATAACAATATACAATGCACGTGTTTATTATCCCTATCTAAGAGATAGAACTGGTCTCTATCATTGCATACATCTAACAAAAGATAGCATTGCTTAATGCCATTTATGAACATTTTATGTGTGACCGGTTCGTTAGCGACTTTGTGTTAAGATAAATATCTCTGCATATATCTTAGTTTGGACGCTGTACTGCACAAACTTTAAGTTAATATTACGTATTTTTTTATATAACGTGTTACATTGACGTTAAGAAATGTATCGGAGGATCCGAGTTACGCTTCATTCGACGGATGGATATAACATGTTACTGCAACTGATTCCAGTCTATCTTTTTAATTAAGCAATTGACGTCTTATATTTCGTAATGTTACTTAACATCAATCAATGTTATGAGAAAAAAGGTCGGATACTCTTAAAAGGTTTAATAAGAAGTTGACTGGCTGTATGTGATGATGTTTTCTTCTGTGGTTTCAAATTACTGATAGCTAGACAACACAACACGTTATGTCATAAGCTTAAGTAATCATAGATTAGCGATGGTACAGGTTTTGCTACTGCAGATAGCTTTGGAGATTTAAGGAGTTATAAGCCTATAAATCGGTAAAAAGACGAGCATTGAGAATATTATTAAATAAAATTTACCTACAGAAAGATTACTGGTATTACCAGTCAGCGGACAATTTAAATACTTTAAACAGTACCGTTACTGCCGTCTCTATTTTTAACTGCAATAAGGTAAGGTAATCTAAGCAAATTCGCCGTAACAAAACAAATACAAATTAAACGGAATTTTTAAATTACTCGTAATGTCCCATTAAACAGTAGACAGTATCGAGTCTAAGTGCTGCTTGAAATTCTAGAGTAATAAGGTATAATGATAGATTTTCATGTAAGTGTTTGCCGCGGGTTAGAATTTATGCTACGCCTCCGTCGAATCAAGTGGCATCACGTGAAATCCTTGTAAAATCTACTAAAGACCAACCCGGTTCTCGGCGCAGGCCTACTTGAAACTTTCATGTACCTTAAACTGCATGAAAATAGGCCTTATTGTTATGGCAGTAAGGATTACTTTCACCGCAGCTGTTAGTTAGTAAGTACGTAATGCGTGTAATCAGGCCCTGATTGGCTTGAATTAATCGTACCGAGCATGCGTGACCGCTACCATTGCAGTCATGAGGCAGCTTATGAGATGTTGTTCAAAACTCCGATGTGAATTAAAAATAATGGCGTCATTAAAACTTATACACCAGCGTGAAATAATAATCCTTAATGATTTTATTTGTTTCAAGTTTGTTTGTAAATTGAATAATTGATGTTATGATGACTTTTAGCGTTCCGTAAAATACACGCGTTTGTTCGGCAACACAGTTGCAGATTTATCTTGAGTACGTAATCGTTAAAAGTAATTGTACTAATAAACTGAGTTCCACTTTATTAGTCGAGGGCTTCATCGTAAGAAACATAAATGGGCCACTTATTTCGTTCTATAATTCCTATTTTCGTTCACAAACATTTTTGTACTTGAGAACCGACAGCGTGTGAAAATGATGCTTCTTAAATTGGTTACGAAACTTCCAATAGAGATTCAATTAACCCTTAACTAGTTTTGGCTACCAGAAATAAAATTTCATAATTCCTCAAAATTATTACTTTGAATCCAATTAAGTCTCTAAAAGCCTTAATAAGCGTATTGGATTAGATCTTTTGTGGTCGTAATGTATGGTAATAAATCCATTAAAATAATAGCTGTGAGCGGCGGTCTATTCGATTCGTCACCGTCATTACACTGATCCTCGTGGTAGCCACTGTAAGACCACCGGAATATCTTAGCCCTGAGCTGTATTAGTTACCTAATAAAATTATGGAAGAGACAGGACAGTGTCTCGCTGTCAACCTGTATATTTCACTTTCAGTGTTAAATCGTACTTCAAATCGATAAACAGATTAAAAAGCGTCACAAAAAAAAAACTTTTAATTTGTAAAGTGCCAATTATGCAAATGTATTACAATTCAACTGCAAAAATAACGGTAGTGAAGTCAATAACCTAAATAATCAGTTAACTAATATTCCATTGAACGGTCTCAGCTCTAAGCCATTCGATTCGACGATTAGTTCCGTGGCTTCCACACTACTGGCTCAGATTGTCTCATTCGATATGCGACTACCGCCCATTAAACCATTGCTACTGATTACCCCACAACATTCTCTATGGTTACCTCCGGCTGACATTGTTGTGTTAACGACAATTATAACCATTACGATTTGTTTCACTTCATTAAATAATTAAAATATTCGAGGTTTTTGTAATTATTATGGAAATAGACTTTCACTTGAAAATATTCAGAAAGATTTTTGAAGATATTCTTACCCGTGTGATTATGTTAAACTTCATTAAAGTTGCTTTAAAGATGGCACTATACTTTGTTCTTAAGGTATATAATTCACAGCAGAATCCTGTCCTCTAAAGAACAAAGAAAAAAAAGTATTAAACGTAGTGTTTTGTTTTAATATTCGCGTGGGTAATTGCTGCTAACATCTCAATATTCACTCATTGAGGTTTAAAGAGTGGTTACGTTCCAAAATCAATGGCACGTTGCCGGAACTACGCAGACGATCGAGTTCCTAACCCTTAATTAAGATACCATCGTCTTACACTTCCACTGACGTTGGTGGTCTCGCCTCATCGATTCCTTTTTCAATGTACATTACGTAAATCGTGTAATTTTATTCTTAACTTCTTCTTTTTATGTAAACTCAGTGTCAAAATATATATTATAATCCTTAATATGGAATAAAGACATTCTTTTGCAAATTGCATATAAATTGTATACTGAAAAACGGCTGTTTTACTTGGCTAAAATTCCTTGTCTCATACACATTTATACAGTGAAGGAAAACATATAATTCAAAATATATTTTCCTTCACAGCCCATAAAATAATGGCAACAAAAGTTCTATCATCTATTCTACCGTCTCGGTTCAACAGTTTTTGACTCGTGCCTTACCTTGATTTACGCAGTGAAATAGAAAATTGGTGAGAAAATTGATGCGGTCAGAGTGATCCTTCAGACATTGACCCGCGACTTACGAATTGATTTTGAATGTCACTGACATTCGCGGAACTGACTGCTACATAGTAACGCCACGCGCGCCGTGCAGTGCGGTCGGGATAACCAGAAATAATCCTGCGATGCGTGAAATCAATATACCACCACAACCAATAAACAATGTACTTTTAAACTACAAGTTATACTACCTGGTCTAATCTTCCTATGATGATAAATTAGGGAACTCATAAAATATAATATTTTTTATAGCGACGTCAATCCAGATAACGTTATCACAGTCAAAGAAAAACTAATACATTAAACTGGATTTGAATTAGTATATCCTGAACTTTATCTCCGCACTTTGTTAATGTGGCTCTTTATCAAATTTAAAATCCAATGAAACATTTATAAAACGACCCGGACTATACTGCGCTACCTTTTAGAAATGAGCATTTACAAATTGCTTTCGGACAGACATTTTTGTAATGTTGCTTGTTTGTGAATGGTTCTATCTCTAGTGATCAATTTATCGGCTCGTTAACGTCCGATAAATGTGACTGGATTACTCCATGATTATAAAGCAGTATATCATGATGAGAGCATTGATTAACACTGTGGGAATATCTTTAAAATATTTATAATAAAGCGATGGTACCGCGGCTCATGCATGTTAATACGGACGCCCTCGCTCGAGCCTTTAGCATGATCGCGTGATTGCGGAAAAGCTTCTTGCACTACGATTACCTCGTATCTGATTTCTACCTTGTAATCGTACATTTCATCGCACACCATACTTCTGGGCGGTGCCGCGCGTAATGAATGCCTACCAGTACCAACACGTTAACGTTTAATAATACTTTAAGTACCGTAGCGGCTCGAAACTGCACAAAACAAAGTGGTACATTATTAGCAAATTTTGAACCGCACATATTAAACTTAATAACCGTAAAAGGGAAATTGGCTAAATAGCCTCGATGATTGTTAGTTATCAGCATGAAGCGCCTATGACATATCAATACCTCGAAGAGAATCTTCAATTATAGTTCGGTTTTTGAAGAAATTTAAGTAACGTTCTTTTTGATGTTTTCGTCTTCCGGTGCGTGTTTTTAGTGTAATTTCTTTAAGATTTACATGCTGTGAACTTTTAAAGGAAAGTATTCTTATAGCTGTTTAGCTCATCTACAGGTATTATCGCGCTATATTCTTTAATTGTTTACCTATAGGGTGACAAGACACACGGTATCTATCATCCAATTAGAATTTAGCTCAATTAGTGGGAATATTTACCGTCTATTGGGCATATAATTGCCTTGTAAAGTAATTCACATCGGTATTGTTGCATAACGAGGCCTGTCCCCGCGTAGACGGGTTGCGTTGACAGCATCGGACCACCGGAGGCGAACACCGTTTTTTGAATAAACCTTCGTTAGAGTCGATCTGGATGACATGTTACCTCTTGTTGAAGTTTTCCTGGACAATTGCGAACGTGTCTGTACTTATGGTGTATGTAAATTTGTACATCTCTAAGTTAAGGCAACCAACATTCGAGTTGTTTTATAATTCTTACTAGAAAAGCTTTCCTAGCTCAGGTACAATCAGTTACATTATTCTATCAAAAAAATAAAAAGTCTAAGAAAGTTTTAAGGGTAAATACTTTCAAATAGTAAATAAAATAGTTATCAATGCTTTGACAGCAGTCCCGATCACACGCGCCGATAATATTAAATTGATTGTGAACATTGTTGAAGCTAGACGTAATCTAGAGCGCATTATGAGAGGTCAGTTCAATGTTGACTGACACCAATAGCTTCGTAATTTCTTCCGTTTATTGATAAGTAATGTTTACTGTCACTCACCACCTGGCAGGTCGACGAACTTTATTCAAGTTTCCATTTTGATCTCTACCAAATTATCAACCGAAATTGGAAAGGTAAACACATAATCGGCGTCACCAAATATCTTACAATTTGTGGGGATTCGGTAATAACGGATGATCATTATTTTAGAGTTCTATATGGCTTTATTGGATACAAGTGTAAATGATCGTCGACGGTCGCGAAGGCCCTATATATCACTGATGGCACAGTTTTTGTTGCGAACGAGTCCTCGGCGATTTTATGTGGTTTAATTCGATTGAAGCAAGTGGTTGTATCGGCCCTAATTATTTGAATAGCGCGACACGACGGCCTTTTGACTAAAGCCGATAACTTGTTCGAACAGCGAAAATTATAGAGAAGACGATGATATATTAATTCAAATTAATATTTTTACAGGTTACCTGCATTAATCTTAATAGAAAATATATTTTCGTATATAACTTATGGAGGATATACCTAAATTTTTCCACTTTACTTGTAAAAATATTCACGCTTAAAAATATTTTCCTCTAGCCTATCCCAATGCTAGAAGAATCTCTCCCATGTCCTTCCACAATGTAGGTCCAAGTAACTCAAATCATAATATCTACAAATACCCGTCAGCTTTAAAAAATACTTGAGATAATAAAATACTAAAACGTATAATCTCAAGATCATCAAATTAAATTTAAATATGATGCTTCATTATATCTTTATCTTAACATTCGACTCCACGGCTTCCAACAATTTATAAAGTTTTTATGTAGCAAGTGCGGAGCCATTAGATATAAAATTATAATAACAACCACTCGTTGACTAATGTTTGAACTTCTACTTTTTATTGCGTCGCCGTTTACTTATATGATTTGTTAAATCCATTGTCAATGAACTCGCTTATAAAAAGAAGGATAGCAATAACGGTCGTTCGGAATTCAAAGGTCGCATTTTTGGGTGTAGCAATTAAATGTAAAGTTTAAGGGTGGCATCTCCGAGAACGTTGACATGACACCCTGTGACGTAACTGTTATTTTTATAGGAATTTCGGTGGAGTTATTCGAGATATTTTAGATAAAACTACCTGCTACTGAGTTTCAATTCATTAAAGACCATTAATGAGGTTTATTGCGGACCCTGAATTTATGGCACCTCTGTGCCGACTGATTAATTAAATAGTCATTGAATAGGACATTATCTGTGGACATTACAGTTTGTGCGTTCCGTTTGGAATCCAGTATTTTTATTATATCGCAGCTCCTACAAATACAAAGGAGGTCGGCGTGTTTGAAACTATCTTTAGAATTTAAATAAAAAGTGCACAGGTATGAGTTGTCAATGCTCGCAGCGCCAGTTTTTGTTCATCATACCAGTTCAGAGGGTAAGGACATTTATTAAATGTTGAGATTCCAGTTAAATAACAAATAAATTGCGTACATAGCAAATAAATTTATTTTATTTATTAAATAAATATAAAAGGGCAGGTGGGCTATAAGCCTTAAGTTTGAGTTCTAGCATTTTTTGTGTTAACCGTGGACAGAAACTTTAGCAGCGCGATATTATCAATTTTCATTACTTGACAATCTTAGGATATATTAGATCCGGAGATCAAGCTGATTAAAATTAATTTACACTTTAAAATATATCCTAAAATAGACAAAGCATTATCATCATTAAAACTTTGTTTTTTTTTTATTTTTTATTTAGTTCTGCATTTACACAAAACAGGGGTACTTAGGTACCTGAATAAGTGCAAAAAAGTCCCAAAAAAATTACACCGACCATACGTGAGCACTTGAACTTGATCGATATTCAAAAATAGCAGCGTGTTGTGCGTGTGCGCCGCCAAGGGATTTAGGTCACACGCTTATTGGCGGAAACCTTACACTCTCAGCCAAGGTCCCAGAGGTTGGCACTTTGAGGGACCTGGTCCAAATATTGGAATTATTATGTATAATTACTTCTACAGTAATAAAAATAAGGTATTTTCAGCCAAAATGCTATTTGAAGAAATAATATATAAGAAGATGTACGTAAGTAATTTTGTTTCATGTCATAATAATTCATTTGGGTAACGCAGGGTCCAATAACGCCGGTTCCAAATAAATTTTGGAAATGTTTACGATTCCATTGTTTTCCAAAAACTTAAAAATAATTTATTGTTCAGTAAATTTTTGGTACATAATGACTGTTCCTGATATATGTTCAATGCTTATTCAATTACATTGCATTGTATCTGAAAAGTTTCGTAAGTAATTGTATACTTACAACTAATAAAGAAAAAAAAGAAAATTAAAACCATGCCCTACATTATCTATAAAAACTATATATGAATCTGTATGAACGTTACTGTCACGTTTTAAAAAAACACATTTCTAATATTGATTACAGTTCCCAAAAATATAGCAATCATCAAAACATGCCAAAAACAAAACACAATAACAAAGATCAGGTCCACCAATTTCATAATTTCCATCACATCCAAGCAATCTGTTCTGGGCAAGTGGCCAGCGCGGAGGCAGCTGCGTGCGCGCGCGACCGTCGCGTGCCTCGGCAACGCACGAGCGGAGCCGAGCGCGCACGAGGCTCCGCCGCACGCCGCTCGCCGACGCCGAACGGCGCGAGCGCAGCTTTTGATGCCGCCGCTATACTACGCTCCTTATTGGGTATCAAAATACAAGAAACTCCGACTTATGCGAAATCTTGTTTTTATGATTTTTATGTTTTTTAGTTACACTGCCTTTTTATGTAGCATTTTTGGTGACTATATAATTTAAATTATCTCTTTTAACTTAAGTACTTAATTAGTTGTATTTAGTTAATTCTCATAAGAAAAGTGCGCTAATAGAACATTGTTATAATAAGTATGTAAACGAACGTAGACACTAGGTATGTAACGAGACGGACAAGATAATGAGAAACAAGTTTGTAGCAAACGGATGCGCCATCGCATAATAACTTACAATTAATACTTAAGTAAATTAACTACATTGAACGACAAAGCAATTCGCAAATCCACAGGTGTGTTCGTCAAGTTCCTGTCATATCTAGCAGATCTTGTCCTTAAAGTACATGAACAAGTCCAAACAATTAATATCTCGACGGAAATATCCACCCATAATGTGTCGAGCTTCCCTTCCATTATCAAAAATTACTATTGCAGTTTAATTTCGATGGGCGGGCACGGCGACGTGATCCAGTTGCAATACGAATTGTCTTTTTCAAATTAAATGCACCAAAGTATGTTTAGGCCCCCCATTTCGTGTATTTCGAGTACCTATGTTATTATTTTTCTTTTGCAAAATGTAACCTGAGTTGAGGCACGTGTGGAAAAAGCACCTTTGTTATTTTAATTTTGCAACGTCCTGTTCATGTGTTTGTGTATAAAACTTGCGTAGATAATGTTTCTTTTTTAATGGTGAATTATAAAGCATTGGCAGTGCCAAGTTATAGATGTCAAATGGTGTGGGTGATAATTTATGGTAAAGTAATCGAGCACAGTGCTTGTTTGTTCTACCCAGACTTACGAGTAGAGGTAGAGAAAGATAAATTATGGAGGTGTGAATTTGAGATTAACTTCTGTAATATCATGATAATAAGAAAACTTGGAGTGTATCAGCTTATCTTGCGGAGCAATTTCTGAACTAACTAAGAGAAACAGGTTCGTCTGGTGATTGTAGTCGACGGACTAACTAGTCGTTATTTGTGTATCTATTCACTGCAGTCCGGACGCACTTCTTTGAAAACCTTCAGAATCCCGTTACTTAAGAGTAAATAGTGGTATTTGGTTTAAAACAATTGACAATCCACTTTAAAATTATATTTGTTGGGAACCAGTTCTTCCTCAATGTTCTGTAATTAAGTTTTTATAATTATTGTTGGTGATCTTTTAATCGTATATCTTTGTTAATAATACAAAGGAGAACGTGACCTAATTTCGGCAGGATAAGCTGAGGTATATGATTTTATGTCATTTACCGTTACAATTTTTAATTCCTTGTAATTTTTGGTTCCTGTGCACAATTAAAAGGGAACAAACTAACAAATTCTTATCATTACCAAAAAAAATAACAACTAATTTTGACGATTAAAAATTTTGACAACGGATGTTTCTTCATTGGTGTACTAAAGACGAAGAAAAATGTTCTATGATTACAGCAAGAGTTTAAAAACCCAAGATTTTTTGAGTAAGCATTCTATATTGTAAAAGGTTCTTTGTAAATGGGTGCAAGGCTATAGTTGTATAAAGCCTTACGTCTATGTAAGCCTGTAAACTGCAGAGCATAAATCACGCTTGTTCATTTACGCTTATTATTACTATGTATATGAGCTTAAAATAGGTTTAGTTCGTCGTATAAATTAGTCGAGAAGTATGCATTGATTTATGAGTGCTATTATTATATTTTTACCGTCTATCGTGGTATAATTTAATATGAATGAGTGCGATTATCTTTTTGTTTGTTGTGGGAACTCGATTAGATTTGATAATAGTAGGGATTATGTTTGATACAACTGTTGCTAGCAGTATACTAAGTTATGTTTAGGTATTTTATACATAAATTAGATGATTATATTAATATATTTTTCTCGAACATTTGTTCGTGTAATATGCTTCTGTTTATAGTTCAAAAGCCAAGGAAAAAAATACCAATGGAATTTCCATAAGCTCCCATAAGGTAATAATATTCAGTTATGTTGTTTGTAGTTTTGTAGTTTCAGCAATGTAAGCAAATTAAATTACATTATATTGAGGTACTGGGGATGAAGAATTAAAAAAAATATGTAAGAGTTTATAAAAATGTATTTAATTACAGATGACAACCTACTGGTTGAATACTGGTATTTTCTTCATAAAAATCTTATAATATTAGGAATCTGTCTTAGGGTGCTAGCTTATCTATATACAATACAAGTCTTTGTCTCAAGATTTTCAAAATTATATTTTACAAAAAGAGGATTATGTACGCAAGTACACAAACTCGTTCAAGAACCTGAACTTAAATATACAATACTTAATATTAATGACTAGATAACAATTATGAACAATTGTATATTCTACATACTAAGTGGAAGTTGTAACTTTTAATACGTAAGGCTAACACTAAGGCACAGCGTTATTTCGAATCACTTAAATTATAACTAAATGCTTAAGTGAAACAAATAATTGATCGATTCAGTCTTCATAGAGCGATTCCATGTATGTGGGAAATGCAGTGGGGTATTCGTTCGGTGTTCAGTCACTCGGCGGAATGCATCGATGGGGTCGTTACAGTCCACCATTATCCCCTCTCATTAGGAATATACTGATTGCGCTTAATTAGAGGTTCTCTCGGAGCCCTGCGCTCCGATGGCCGGGACCTCTGGAGGATTACTCGTTTTTTCATAATCACCAAGCCGCTGATTGGCCGCACTTTGATCACCGCAATGTACGGTTCCTGGGAAAAAGGAAAAACACGTTTAAAATATCTGAACTAAAAAGTCAATATTGTTAGGAATTTGCGTCAGTGCTTTGACAATAACAGGTAATTCATAGTCGTACGCCGGTTATCAAGGCCCGCGACGCTATACAATTCCCATGAACAGTGTGCGGTATCACCATATGTTTGCATAGAGCTTAGCAAATATTGTAACACGTGTGCTTCGCTCGCCGCCCTTCTATTTCCTCTTGAGATTTCGTCTTCCGGTACAATAAATTAATAGCCGACGAAGCGTCTCAAAATATTTTTTGCGAGATTTAATATCTTGTTTTTAGTTGCGGCGCTACCGGTTCTGCTAACCTATCGAGTCGGACCATATGGTGACTATGGCTAAATGTTTTTTGTTTAAACCTCTCATTGACCGGACGAATCACATTAACTTGAAATTATGTTTGTGAAAAGTGAACATGATTCCACTTGAGAACTAGAGTCATCTGTTGTGCCTGCTTATTATTAGAATAGATCACTTTTATGTGCAATTTTCCCACTATATGCGGGGCAAACCGCAAGATTGTTAGAAGTAATTGCTGTTCGGCTATTCAAGCAAATAAGAAGGTGGAATGCGGGTCGCTTCTAACTTTTAAAACTTGAAATAGAAAAGTCTACCTTTGATCATAAAAAATGCTACCTAGCTACGAGCTTTTATAAAGCGACATATTTTAACATTCGCCATTGTTGTAGACTCACCATTGTGTCCTCCTAATTCTACAATGAAAAGATAAAGTCTATCGTACGGTTCAATGCTCAACCATAATGGTTGATGTGTTTACTTTTTGCTTCGGATGAAGGTGAATCTTCATTCAAATTGTGCAATATAAAAGATTCGGTCCCTATGCCAACCGTAACTAAAAGATTGGGATTAAAAAAATATTATAAGGCATAACTACCTGACTATGCGAAGTTTACTAGCGTGAATAAATACACAAAAAATAATTTTCGTTTTAAAATTTGATAACCTGATAATACACACCTACCAACCTATTTCTAACAAATGACTTACTATTAAAAAGTAGATAACTTTGAAGCTTATATTAACAGACGGCGCGACGAAGCCAAACACAGTGATAAGAATTTATATTATCAAATTTTGAAGGTTATGTTAGCATACTTGAAATCATTCAAAAATTTTGTTATCTCAAAAAACACATAGGTTACCCTAAAATAGAACTAAGGGTGACAAGAAATTAATAAACATCAATAGATAGAATAGTAATAGAAAAATATAATGAGGCTTACCTTCAATCACTGTTGCTGCCACCATGAAATGACGTCTAGCAGCTCTTCATCTTCTGGACTCATTGGTTCGTATGAGTCGTACGCGTCGTGACAGCCGGGGCCTGCAGAGCTTTCGGACACGAAGGAAGGAGCTGGTGAGTGAGACTCTTCAGACAGCGGTGGAGTATGCGGACCATTAGACGTCAGGACCAACCCTGACTGTCCTTCTGAACATCCTTCTTCACTTTCTTCCAGTAACCGCTTCAAGCTTTTAATGTATTCCACCGCTAGCCTCAAAGTGTCCACCTTGCTCAATTTTCGTGAAGATCCTCTGCCTCCAGCCAGAGCCGCTGAGACTGCTGACGGGATGTGTTGCCGAAGGGCCGCAAAACCATTGTTAACTTGTTTCACTCTATTCCGCTCCCGAGCGTTCCTACGCGCTACGGAGGCTGGCTGGGTCGGATAGGGCTGATGAAGATAAGAAGATTTCTTCTTACAGCGGCTGGGGTCCACTGGAGCAGGTGCTAATCTCCGTGGAGCCTGAGATTGTAGGTGCGTCAGTTTCTGATCAACACCGAGATTTTGGTACGTGTGAATAGCCGCCATCGGCATCGCGAATGTACGAGTAAACTTGTGGAGTGTATCGAGAGAGCACTTGTGTGTGCCGCGCGGAGGTTGCCGGTGGATTGGCGGAGGTGGCTCGCACCCCCGACGCTAAGTAGCGCGCGCGCCGGCGGGCGGAGGCAGGGGCGCGGGGCGGGGGCCGGCGCGCGCGCGGCACGCGCCCCACCGCCCGCGCGCTACTTGTTGCGCTGATCAAAATACGCCGGCGCTTATTATGCCATAGAGCGGTAAGCTCGCGCCGCTATTGTTGCACGTCGTTGCGCGTAATTATCCCGTCCATTACCATGTTCGGAAGACAGGCTCTGCTCGCGTCGTCTACTTAGAAGTCGTTATAGAGAATAGACGCTGTAAACCGATCCGCGACGATACTGCGTTATATTGTCCTCGAGCTTTTGTTTTATTAAATGAGTCTTGTAAACTTTTTGGAATTTGATTACTTGCAAGATTGCTTATTAAAATTAGCAGTCATCTTAATTCTTTGGAATATTGTAAAATTAACTTTGTATATAATAGTGAATAGATTTTTTGCACTTCTACGTAATGTCTACGGCGTAGCACAGCAATTACAACAATGAGCTTAAACTTAAACTTGTTGATTTCAATAGAATGTTGTTTTGCCATATGCCTACGCAAAAGTCGTCTGATTGCGTAGGCAGGTGCATTGATGAGGACCATGCGTAACCTAGCCCAGTGAGTTGCCAATGGCACTTTATTTGATGGCTTACTCTCATTATAATTTTAGATCTTTTGATATTTATAGTGTACTGGCCGCTCTTTAAGTTCTTTGCGAGCATGGAGATAGATTAGAATACTGAAAAAGCAATTTTTATGCAATTTATTCAAGTACCTACTTTACCTGCTCCCGAGTACTCTCTTTTATTTAGTTGTTACACTAAGCACTAAACATTATTCATACCAAATGCATTTAATGTGAGTTTAATAACTACACAGTCTACACAGACACTTAATTTTTGCTTTCAAGATAGTCTTCCATTGTTTGCTTTAATTGATAACATACTTAATCTTCGATTATATTTGTTAGGGGAAATCTTTTGTCCTCAAAATCTGTGAGTTGCGTGCGATTTTTAAGGAGACGGCAGGTTGTGGCAGGTGCGACATGGCGCGCGACACTTTCCGACTACTCCTGCGTCACCTGTACCTTGTGACGTCACGCGATTTTTGACTCTCGGTCACGTCATTAAGAACTAGTAGTCGTCTTAATAAAGTGTAATTATTATTTTTTCTTTGTATCTGGTTAAGCTATTCTTAATTATCATTGGTGTAGATTATTCCAAATCTCATGACTCTTCTTTTCTCTTAGAGAATGTTACATAAAAAGTGTCTTTCTATTTGCTAAAGGTATAATGTAGAGTCAAGTCAGGTGTGGAGTATAATTTTTGTTCTGAATAAGTCAATATGTTCTATGAGACAAACATTTTATATAAAAATAATTAACTCTAAAAGTTTCTAGGTATATTTATTAAAATAAACTTACTATTGAAAATTGTAACGGCCACCAATAACTCACTCGTGTTGTTATTTTGATTAATTGACATTCATGCAAATGAAGCTAATAAATGTCTAGCAATGATTTATGTATCCATGTCCAATAAATTTAAATTGTGGCTTGAACTGTACATAACCATAGTGCTTAAGGCTTAATTCGTTTTATCCTACTTGCTGGTATCAATTTTCTTTGACTTTTATCGTCTTAATGTAAATAAACAAACTCCCAAGGAGTGTTCAATTTTATCCTACCCAATTACCTTGAGACTTTAATTAACTCACTTAAACCTTCTAAAAAAAATTGGTCTCATCATAAATTTTGACTCAAACCACCCTTAAACTGGCTCTACCATGCCATCTATAAAATAACCCCTAAAAATGTGAAACTAGACATCGATACTCGGTTCAACCACCGTGAAACATTTCTATTAGGTAATAGCAGATGGCGTTAGAACAGCGCACGCGCAGGGGGTGGGTTTGAAGGGTGCGGCAAATAAACCGAGTTTCAAGTTCAGAAATTTAGATGGCGTTAAACTCAGTTAATGGATACTTATTGGAATTTAAATAGTGCAAAGAAAGTGTTTTTGTTTGTTGTTCAGAATATAGTTTACTTTAGATAAATTAACTGTTACTTAATTGTGTAAAAGTAAATTGAGATTGATTTAATTCAATGCAATTTTAAATAACCACCATAAATGTTTGCTACGAAACGCTACGAAATTAAACTATCGTAGAACTTTCTTATGTCATTAACGTTTATTGATACGGTAGCGGTAGCCAATTACACCATGTAATGCGAGAGAAGGTGTCTTCACACCTAAACTCCCACAAATGATGCCATTAATTAAAAAAATATAATAAACTTCTCGCAAGCTTATTACCACACCGTTAATTACTCGCGTCCTGAGTAAGGTGTTTGATAACATCGAAACCCGATTTTACGAGCGAAGAATCGATAAATGTATATAAAATCAATGTAGTCGTGTTGTCTATTTAATTAAAAATTTCGTAATTTAAATCAATCGTGGGAATATTTGAATCAATATTGTGTATGGCCTGCTTCCTCATTTATTTTTATTAATTTATTTTATGGGACGCTTTTATTTAAATACGATAAAGTGTGTTCGATGAAGTGCATTGGATTTTAAATCATTACTTGTTCCACACGTCTATTGCATATTTTATTTTAACGATGACTAACTAAATTTTACTCTGCTGTCAGAGATGACATACCATACTTGTACGTAATTAAGACAATAATGTAAAATTTATCTTGATCGATATAAGTAATTTAATTGGATTATAAAGCCTTTGACTTAATGGATTGAGAAAGGCGGCCTACCACTTTGATTGGAAGCAACTCGGTACTCCCGCGTTTTTGCCGATACAAGACATTTTAAATAGGCCTTCGCCGTAATTATGCTGTCATTTTGCAAATTTATTTACATTTTTAATAACCGCATCGGTTTCACGAATTAATTATATTCAGCGTCAGAAAAGCATTATTAAAATAATTTATATCGGTCCTCGCACGTAGTAAGTAGGTGTTCGTATAAATAGTTATTTAATGCATTATTTAATAAATTATAGAGCCTGGTACAGCAACATCGGAGTTTAGCCGCAGCTACATGCAATACAAATGGTAATACCACGCCGCGAGACACAGACAGATTCTGATTGTCATCAAAACAAACGTTGTCCGAGTCTTTCTCTCAGTAAATAACTTTGGGATATCGACAATAACTTCTCTAGGCGCGCGTAGGCCTATCATTTACGAAATAACAATCGCAAATAAAATGCGATGCGCGTGCGTCGGGTATTAGCGGTGCAGCGCGCAAACATCGCGGTCGGGTGTGTAATTTCACGTGCGCTGACACGGAGGCTGTTCGGCGCGATCGCCATACCACAATATATCACATGCTCGCGTACGCCGCCACACTGTATAATTCGTGTAATTTATAGTAGTCCGTCGACTAGTAGCGAGGCGGCCGACACGGTTAATAGCGCGTAACCACGCGACAGACGCATTCGTGTACACTCGGCGGAGTGCGCCGCCGGCACGCCCCGCGCGACTCTCCGCGCTCGCCGAGACCACTTGATTAAATGCCCCTATATCATAGACCGGCGTTACGCGCAACATTCTCACCACACGATCACCTGCGATTTGAATAAATATGGCATAGCTTTCATAACAGTACTTATCGAATGAGAATTAACTCTAACGATCATTCATTACTGCAACACAACACCTCGTATTGTCAATCATTCATATTAAACGGTTATACTTTGTTACTAATAAAGAATAGTTCTCATACTTCATTATGCGTAAACGATGGCTAACGAACAATAAACGTCACTTTAATATTATTAATATTGCAATAAATTTTAAGTGGTGACTGTACCGCACGTCGGTACCGAGTATTTAAACAACGCGGCATTTTTTATTTATATCTCTAGGATAAAGTTCGCACACTGTCTATAGCGTTGTGTTGTATTTATTTTGGTTCATCTGCTGCGATTATTCATTTATCAAGAAAATGGCGGAGCTTCATCAAACGAATATCTTTCCGATCTTAAAGAAGGATCGTGTATAATATTAATTATGAACATATAGTGAAGCGTCGATAGGAATAGACGTGGTTGTATGTTGGTGGATACTATAATATGCAGTATGTAAGAAGGTAAATTATTAAATGAAAGTAAAGAAATGATGTTCGCTTAATGTGTACATATCATGCGTGTTCGCGATACCAACATGGGGTGTTGATAGTGCTTCAGGGCTCATGTACTTATAATGATCTGGTCTTAAAAGTGCACCAGCGCATAAGTAATGACTGCATCCAAACGCATTATTTACTGTTAACTAAGTATGTGAGTTTACCTTTAAAGCTCGCGTGACTCGTTTAATGCACATTTTTCTTTCATTTCATCCTAATATAAATACATTATTACTAATAAAAAAGGCAAAAACATTTATCATTGCGAAAATATTTTCTCCTGCAAAAAGATGTCAGTGAAATTATGACTTGTCAAAATAATGACGTAAAATAAGTTAATCGCATAAAAATGTCGTCGGTTTGCCTCCGATGGGTTTCTTGCACCAAACAAATTGACGGCAAAGACGTTTAAATTAGAGGGCGCAAAACAATTATCAATATTTAGCGTGTTACTCTAATTGTGGTCCAAACGAAATGCCTGAGGCAGTGAGCACCAGGCTCTTGGTACACGTGTACGTAATCGCAGGAACAACTTATTAATTAATCATTTTGTTTAATTAAAACAACATTAACATAATGATTATCGCTTGGATTTAAAAGTAAATTACACTTTAACATATGTTTTGGCGATCGTAATCTTGTATTAATCATTAAATGTTTTGCTTTTGCTTTTAGCATATTTGCTTGATAGATTTTAATTATCTTGTAATGTTTATTTAACTGGCATGAAACAACAACATAATAATTAAAATGTATTTTTATGAAATTAAATTGTTTGAAGCTTACTTTTGTGATTTACCATGACATGCAAAAACCTAATTTTTATTTTTCTTATATAGAAAAATAACTAAAATGACTAATATTAAATGATTTAAGTTCTACTAACGCGACTACCACAATAGAAAATTCCAAATGTTCAATCTTTGAAAATGCGTATTGCTTTGGGTCAATGAACCGTAGCAAACTCAAGTTCATTTGCCTGTGTAGCACTACCTACATGAAAACCACTGTCTGTTCGTAATTTATCGCTTCATTGATATAAATACAGCATTTGGAAATTTTCACGGATTTAATAATTTACACTTGAAATTTCAAAGGCTCAAAGTCACTGAAACCTCCAATTATAATCACTGAAATACATCACTATCCACTTATTGTATGTAGCAGTAAATGCACCTTACGTCTAACATATTTAACTTACTTAAACGCTACATAAACTAAGAATAACTATTCCACTTCGCAACTAAGTAACCCAAGCTTTCTAACTTAATTCTAAGTAGATCTATTCGTACCGTTACAGGCGTTACTACGTTCGCCTATTGTTGGGTTCTCGCTCCTGATTGGTGGAGATTCGGTGTGTTGCCGACGAATCCACCAATCACGGCGCAGAGGCTTCGTCTAGCAATAGATTTGTCGGCAGGTTCCGCGCATGCGCTGTAGGTATTTAGTTGTTAATTAAAGGTGGGTTTCGATAGGGTTTTGTTCTTGTTAGTATATAGGATGTTTCTTATGTGATTTGTTTCTTATAAGTGTTATTAGAACGTAATAGTTATTTTGGCCCGTATAAGATTTATTCTTATTAGCCATGATTTATATTTCTTATTGGTAATTTTGTTCTTATTGCTTGTTAGACTTATTAAACCGATTAGAGAAAACATTCCAAAACTGGAAAAAAGTATGTGGTTAATAATGTGGTTTATTCATAATAATTGTGTTGTTAAATTCTTCACATTTGAATGTTTCCATTTTAAAACAATAGTGATTGTAGCTGAGCTAGCAGAACAGCTGTTTATAACACCCTTTTCTCGATAATAAAAAATAATTATTTACAAATTACATTCATTAATACCTTGAAAAAACTAGTACAAACAAAAGCAAGACAGTAAAAAACACCGAATTCTATTTCATTCAAGGATCAAACACATACAAAATTATAATGAGACATACCATTTATAAATCTCTCTTATTACCCACACGTATTAAAAGTACGACGACTACTGAGAAACGATTCATTCAAAGAGTTCCGATTCCAATTCCAGTCACATTGACAATCAGCTACCGTATACAGTCAAGAAAACAATACACAACTACGAATTCAATAATCAACCTTGTATCAACGGAATTAGGTTGATTTTTATATCAAGATGTGGGGACGTGTGTGGTGGAGTGTACATTATATGACAATAGGCCGGAACTTTTACTTTTGTTTAAAAAAATGTAGATGCGTATTATCACGTAGTAACAATTTCCCCGTCATTATGGAGAACGTGTCATAATCTGTGACCGGCGCAGGCGCCAGATTTTATTGTCTTCTCGGGTGGCGGGCGTGGACTGGTTGTTAATGAGAGGTAGATTGTATGTGTTTTCATAGGAAAACAGCGTAGATTTTGATATTGGCTAGTATCTATTCATATGTTTTGAAATTAATATAGACAGATTGTGGGGATTCTTGACGGTTACATTAATATTTCCTTCAAGAACAATGTCGTAAAAGAAGAGTAAAAAGACTGATACTTTATCTTCTTTAATCATCAGTTTACAAACTGAGTTTAAAGAGAATAAACGGTAATTTAAAAATTAAACATCTCAATAATTTCATAAAAAGTACACATTGCTAATGTCTACCAAAAGACATCAACGAACATGCACCTTTGCAAAAAATAAAAACTGACAATATTAAACAGTTGAAGTAACATCAACGAAATAATACGTTACCATAAACATTGTATGATATAAACGAAATAATTATCTGAATTGATATAAGGCAATGATCTCTAATTACAGGACACAGGGAGGTTTCAAGTAGCAATTTGACAATGGCAAATGTGAGCGATTGACAAAGATGCGAGACCACGTGACTCCATTCATTGCACTCCTCTGCAAAAAGAAAGTCGCGAACACTAAGCAGCAATATGTAATTTAAAATGATTACCGGCCATTTATAAAGTGCCTTTTTAAATGTAATGGAAACTTATTTTGGCGGGACGCGAAACAGGGTATTTGTGAAACAAATAAAAACAAGAGAAGTTCTTATTTTATTTATTTATACTAGGATTAAATATTATTTATTCTTTTGATAATAAAACAAATATATGAAAATTTATTTTTAATAAAACTGAAATAAAATATCAAAAAGAGATATATAACTAATAATAATTTCGAGGAACATAATTGTTTAAACCAAGTATTTTTAACTTGCTAATCTATAAAAATATTGTCCGGGAACATTTCATAAGCTTAATGTCACAATCCCAACAAATTTTATGATCCTTTCCATACAAATAAAAATTTCATCTAGCATCTGTTTATATTTCCTTTTAATTCAAATTTAATAACTTTATTACGACGGTAATTTTATGATGATTATGATTTACAATTTTTATTATAACGAAGGAACGAATAAAATTATTTATAGTTATACAATGGCTGTAAATGTTATCCAATAATGTATATTTAATTTTACTTGCCTTCTGTCGCGCCAATACCTTTTAAAAGGTATATTTTCATATTTAGGTTGAGGTCTAGTGATTACTCTCACTTAATATTTTATATACCAGTTCAATATGCAATATATTGAGTAAATATTTAAATTAGTTAATCTTCTTATAGTACTTAAAAATATATAATTACTTTAGGAAAAAAAAAAGGTATTTATGCATGTACGCGCTTATTCCCGTGAATTATATTATTATGAACATGCAGCACGATAGTTTAAAAAATTTAATATGTATATTTACTACTTTTATTTCATTCTTTACAATTAATTTTGATATGTGTATTTTTAAGTTATGTACTCTAGAGGGTTTTCTTTTTAAAAGTGGTACGTGTTCATTTAACCTGAGCGCAGGATTCGACAGCTTCACCGGACTTTAAATAATGCTCTGGACTATCAAATTGGATGCTTTGGGCTGGATTCAAATCTTTCCTTGTAATAAATGTAGTTTTAAATTACTTAATACTTTTTATTTAAAAATACTTTTTATATAAAAAGTAATAAGAAGTTAAGTTTAATTAATTTAATTTTAGTAAAGTTGTAAGTGTTTGTTGTTATATTAGATTTAAGTATTGAATTGTAATAAATTAAGTAGCAACACTTTTTATCAAGTTATTAGTTCAAAATTACGCTCCGTCCCTTTAAAATGAAGAACTAGATGAGCGACGCCGCGACTCACAGCTAGTTTTTAATTCACGAGTAAACAACAATAATGAAATTTTCAAGGTATTATTTTACAGTTATTTACTTAACACCATATACGAAAATAAATAAACCGCAAACATTTCACGTAGGTGTAACATAATGGGCAATGTGACGATATTAATACTAATGTCATTGTAAGGTAACTTAAGCCCACAAAAAAGTACTTAAGCAAGGAAATAAATAATTTCAACAATGTCGAAGTCACGCTTTTATTTTACAAAAGCTGCCACCCGCGTAGCCGCATTGATCACGGCAACCTAGGTACAGTCAACCGCAAATTAAGACTCACACTTTGACCTCAACACCGACCTTATCTCAAAACGTGAAGATTCATTTTCGTATAACTACAAGACCAGTGATGTGTGGTGCAGTGTACAGTATAAGCAACACTGCTAAATGTGGCTGTCTGATAGAATCATGCATGTCATTGCAATATTTATATGCAGTCGAACAACTTGCCAGTATTTGCTAGTATTGACTAAGTATTTTTGGTATGGTAAAATATTGGTAGTTTTCTCATGGGAATATTTGTTTAAGTTAATAACAATGAAATCGTAATTGTGAGCAAATAATTAAGTATCATTATTTTGATGAAATTGTAAAAAAAGGGAAAAACATGGCCACGATTACCTATCAGTTTCGCACATTTCTAAAGCAAATATATAGTTACAGTTACCGTCTAACTTTAGGTTTATAATATTTATAATATTCGCAGCAAAAAACTTAATTTTCAATTAAGATCTTTGTTATCTTAATAAAGGCTTACAATCCAAGTCAACCTAAATAAGCAGTTCTTCCTGCTTCGTATAGAAGTAATACTTGTTTTACAGCCCAGTCTCGTTACCGCGTTTATTGGCAAATAATTAAAGTCTATTATTTAAACTCCGATAGCCAGTAGAAAATCATCCAAGTCTTGTCACTAAAATAAAAGGGCCATAAAACTAATTAGCAATCTACGGGTTTACGACGCTATAAATGAATAAAATGGACCCCAAGACCCAACAGTTCACATAAGTTTTACCGACCGTTTTTGTTTCAAGAGCCTGATGAAGACATTTCAACTAATTAACAGTCTAACGTTGTTTAGAATGCGTATCACATCAATATGTATGAACCCAAAGATATCAAAAGTAAAGCATGAATACTCACTTCTTTGAGTCTCAACAATTCAGTAGCACTAATTTAGACTTTACTCCAAAGGACTAAGCTCTCATTAGGATTCATTTAGTCCATACCGAGATAGGACGGAGTATTTAAATAATAACAAAAAGGTCAGCACCTCCTCAGCGATCATTAATGATAGCCTGATTGTAATTAAGCGTCCGACTCGAGACAGTACTACGGGAGGCCAAATAAAAAATTGAAGTTGTGTATCGTAACAATGAGGTATTAATGAAATGCCGATCAATTAACATGATCCCGCGGTGGGGTGCGCGTCTCTGTGTGATGAATAAATAAAACATTTCCGTTAATATACAAATGGTCGGGTTATACGGTAAAAACCGATTTGGAGCTCGTAACGCTCGCCCCGTGACGCCGCGGACGCCAGCGGGGAGTTACCGCACTCTAGTGAGAATTTACTATGCCGCCATAAAAGTATCCTCGGCCACGTCGCCTCCATCGACCCATAAAAACTTTCGCAGTTCAATCTCGAAATAGAAACACAACGCCGACGGGTATCTCCAACATTTTGTAATCATGTTGTCAATTAAATATTTATCTACTTACAAATTTATCTACTAAAACCCGAATAGAATTTTTAATAGAAATACCACTTTTGCCTCATAAAATTCTAAGTTTATACCGTTTAATATCGGTGAAGACGTGCACTTAAGCAAGATTACACGAGTTCTTTTTTATCCGCGCATAAGCGGCCGAGATCGGTTAATACAGCCAACGAAATAAAGTGCCAATGAAATTACCGGATCGCTTAGTGAGTATGCTTACCATTACGTGAATATAAAAGTTCCTCACTTAATAAAGAAGTAGATTTTACACAGAAACCAGATATGCAACATTTGCAAGTCCAGTTCCGAAATAATCGCCAGTAGGAATTTAAATAAGGTGCCAATTAGAAGGAGGGTTGCGAGTGCTGGCATTATTATAATGTCTTTTAATAATTTTATGTGAGCGACATTAAATGTTTGACGTTTACTGCTTAATAATAAAATCTTGGTAGCGGAGCGCGTTCATACGTTCTTAAAGCGACCAAATAAAGTTTGGTGAGTCCATTATAACATTTGCTTGTATTCATTAAGATTAGACTTTCTAATGGGAGTACAGTGTTTCAATAACGTGTATGTTGGTTTACCAGCCCACATTTGTGCTGCTTACATTTTAACCGAAAGAGGTTTTAGTGCTTTAATAAAACCTAATGTTAATGTATCTTTATTGGGGTAATTAAGTTATTGAATGTAACGAGATAATATGTAATAACAAAATTAATTTCATTATAATAAACATTTATTTTTATCATTAAAAGATATGAAAAACGATTATACGTAATTATTAAATATAAATTTACTTAATGGCTTTTTCAAGTTTCAATATAAATACCAATAGTTCACTCGATCAGTAAAAAAGTAACGACATGCACATATCAACCTCGGAGGTTGTGCGTGTGTGGTACAGCGCAAAAAGCAACTTTTGAAACATGAAACAATAAATCAAAGCACAAAAAATACGTGTTACCGCGGTCCGTTGTTTACACATACCCATTGACATTGTCGCGAGCCTAAAAACAACCAGAGCTGCACTTGAAACCCTTAAGGAGAAGCTATGTCGCCAAGCCAACCCAGTAAAAAGTAGTCACACTAATAAGGCAATATCAAGTACATTTCATCTGTAATAGTTTATGTTTAGAGCATCATTGAAGATGTATTACGAGTAGTTTTTGCGATACATTTGTTATATTTTTTGAGTGATCCTGCTGCGCCTTAACAGGCCAGCATTGTAATAAATACTTCTCTTTCCTCATTACCTTACCGCCCAAACCGACGACATGCAAAATACAAAAACAGCAAATGACATACGCCAATACACGAGCAACGTATTCACTTAGCGAAATTGAGAAATAAAGAGATTTTTTACCATTCAAAACGTGCTCTAATTGATATTTTATTCAACGCTTTTGCTCGTTGGGTGGCGGACATGGAAATATCAATAATGAATATGACACCAACGACGCTGTGCGGTGCTTTTGTTTATGTAAATTTAATATGTTTCATGCAAACAGATTTTCTGGTTTATGCGGTTAGTCCACTAAAGCAACGAGAATATTTAATGGAGTTATATTTCTTACAAGATTTGCAGCTTCACAATTAGACATTTGTTGATTAAAGAAACGATAAGGGCTGGAATTTGTTTTATCAAACCTATATTAATTTAGCTTTTAAATTAAATTTATCTCTCCTTCACCAAGACATTATTTGTAAATTAACAAAATGTTAGTATAGATGATTCAGGAGCTTTTTAATATTTGAATCAAGACTTATTAGAAGACAATAAAATATGAATATCTCTTTACGTTTTTTTACTATTGTTAACAAGTTAATAAAGGCTTCTAAAAACCAAAACAAGCAGATGTTACATAACCAGCTCAATTAAAAATAATAACATGATTGATTCGTACAAAAACAAACCCTTTCATCGGAACAATACATTTGACGTCTTATTCGTAATCATTCAAATTACACGTTCCAGTTGGCAACACTTTTATTTTTGTCTATTAACTAGAAGTTGCGTGTGGTATCCCTGGCTACGTGCCTTATTAATAGTAATCGTTTTCGTGACATTACGTATTAATAACACTGAATATCCAGATACCGAATGATAGAAATTAACAAGGCTGTTTACCAACCCATTTTTTATCGTACAAAGATAATCGCATGCCTTAATAATAATTTGTATCAGCCCTTTCGGATGTCGGTATTATTTTTTGTAGCTACGATTCACGTAGCCCTGATTGGATCAGTTAAACAGTGACAAAATACTCGGGACATTGCTCCTTTGTCGTGATGTTCGGTTTTGTTCCCGGAGATGTGTCTCACGATATTTAACCTCATGTCATTATTAAGACATCACTTGCCCGGTGGCTGGAGATCCACTCGCAGATAACATTTCGGTCATTTATATCGAGCCCCGATAAATGAGTGCACTGAACATTGAATAAATGTATTGTGCTAGTTTAATAGTCAGGTATTTTAATTAGAACGTAGGTATTTGGGAATGTTGTACCAAATAACATGAAATAGTAAAGAAATATTAAGGATTTTTTGTCCTTTCCACTTCACTTACAAAACTTGTATAAAAAAGGCGACGGTCATCACAAAGGCTAATTTAAACAAATCTCATGTTCTACTGAACAATGACCAGAATTCTTGGAGATTTGTCACCAGAATGCCAACAAACTGTTGCTCAATCGATCGTAAACGGGCCAGCATCGTACCGGCAGGAAAGCATTAATTAGGAGGTCGTCCTTAATTAAATTGTGACGTCTCAGCGAATTTCCCTCAGGTCTCTCTCTCGGTGGTCTTGCAGGTAAACGTTAGAACTCAATGTAAACTTTATGGATACTGGCTGTAAATGTAACATTTTAACGATTATCAATTAAGAAGTAATTCTTTACGTTACAGTCATTAAGTAAGCAATAAACTTATATGCAGATGCGACAGTTTTATACCCTGGGAATTTAGGATTAGGTAGTGTCTGTTTTTCAGCTAAAGACAAAGTTTACGATGTTTTTCTTCATCACATTAATCATGTTTTTAAATGGTAATAACCAACTGTCGGCCACCCTTAAAGCTTTATATATACGTAAGCGTACTTTTTTATGTCAATCATAACACCGATACGTATTTCCCAAACTGCAAAACTTTATTTAAAAATTAGGCAAAATAAAAATACCTTGGCGCTAAACCCTTAAATTCCTAGTAAGGTAATAGTGGCCAACATCATTTTTACTGGCCGCAATAAAAAAATATAATCTAGGACACCAACAAAAAACAGATTATTACACATCAAAAAATAAGTTATTAAATTGATGAGCGGCAATATCCTTTAACAAAAAAGGCGTTAACCACAAAGAATAGATTTATATTTGTTGTTTAATTAAGGAATTTTTACGCTATAAAAGGCATCTTGTAATTTGATGATTTTTAAAAAAAGGATGTCTATAGAGGCGCGTTAACTTCGAATAAAAGAATTCAGAAGCTTTACTAATAAAGGAACACTACTAGTTATTAAGTGAAGACTATTATTAATAATAGCAGTGTGTAAGAAATTGATGTAGAATAGATGCGAAAACATTATCAAAAAAAGACCTTTAAAGTCTCACGGATGTCAACAAATCCTCCGATTACATAGTTGCATAGATTTATGCAAATTCCATATAATTTCATACATTGAGAACAACAGTTAGCCCGATCCGCATTCGAAAAAAAAAAAGTTCCAATATCGAACCGTCGCGGTCGCTCATAAAAAACGAGTAGCCATATTTTCTCGTTTACACTATCTCATCTACACAATTACGTGCATCAATTAAACTTAATATTCTTGGCTCTCATAAAAGGTTACCGTTGGTCTTGTTAAGAATGACATTTACGTATCATGGCGCGGCGGTGCCCCCGTTCGGGTGCTCTGTGTCTAATTTCCCAGCAAGAGGTGCGTCTTGCTGTGCCTTTGTCAATGATACATCATTAATCAAGGTCAAATCAACGTCTTAGGCCGTTTTATTAACATTAGATTCGCTGCCAAAGGGAATGCATTTGTTTGTGTTACCATTGGCCGCGAAGATGTTTGGCTCCATTTATAATTCGCATTCCTGAGCAATTCATTTCATATGCATCGCTAAAGAATGCAAAGAAGTCGAATTTGCATTAATAACCTTTATCATTGAAATTATTTCTGCATTCGCGACTCTTTTTTCTGTCCTCTAAATTCGCGATGAAACTCACAATCAAATCTTGAACTTATCGGCGAATGGTTTTCAACGGCTAATGTTAAAACAATAATGGTTTTTATTTTGTGTTGTACGACAAATGTTTAAACGACTAACCCATGTACCTACATACAGGAGTATGTGGTCAGGTACTAGAACAAGTTGCCAAACATGTCGGAGGCTGCAGTATTAAACATGGTCATAGACTGGGGTGGGATCACTCGCACCGGGAATACTAATGAGTACAGAAAACTATTTTAGAACGTATCATTAAGAAACAGGTCACATAATGTAAAATGCAGTGGCTCTGAACTTCGTATCGCATTTACATTACTTTGTTGGAATCAAAAATACGCGTTAAAAGACAGAGATGGCGATATGTTATGACTGATGTGGGAAAGAGAAGTGCAGCCGTCAAGGCAGGTGTCGCGATACATCTGCGCGTGCGCACTGACCGGCACGTGCGCCCCCACCAAAGCTTTCAGGCCCAAAGCGCGGTGTATTAGATGTTATTAGAAGCATTCAATGTTTTTAATAATAATGATTCTTTGTTTGCTTGATTACAAATTTGAAACATAAGTTTTAAAAGTAATATTTGAATTATATTACTTTTAGATATCTAAATAAGTGACTTTTGCATTGTTTTCATGTGGATTAATTTGAATCAGTTACATTCAAATTATTTCTTATAAGATGAAATCAACCATAAAAATGTTTTGATAATAATTACCTTGGTTAAACAAATATAATAGTATGTTTATTTAACTAGTCTAGTCCATATAATTAAAGTAGGTACATAATTGTCAACGAATAGAAGTTTCTCAATAATCATGTTTGTTCAACGGCAATGCTCGGAAATAACATTATAAAGTGTTAATTAATACAATCGGCGCAAGCTTATTTTTAAGTGTATCGTTAAATATAGGTACCCACAGTTATAAGTATAGTTGAACAGACAAGATAAATTGTTCTCCATATGTCAATCTCGAATCATAATTGAAAAGTAAAGTCTTTTAATATTTTTTTGGTATCATTAACCGTCGTGCGTACGGCACGAGCGGTCGCCAATTTTATAACCAATTTTAAGAACAGGAAGGCTGCGCGTGCGACGGGCTGATTTCAATAATAAATCGATGCCCCCACAATTCACCGGTGGACAGCGTTTGTCCGAAGCCCTAGCCTGAAATTATCGACATTGCCACAAAATGTACTGGGCGGGGACCAACGGTTTCTCCTGAGCCTGCTGAATTTTTATAGCGGTAGCAGGAATCGACGATTAGGGGGTTATTAAGCTTTGCCACTCCGATGCTTTCCCATCGAACGAGAAAGTAACATGTCGTGTAAGACCTAGTGGTTTGCTCAACATATTAAAGTTCAGATTGTGGTCTTATGTGATACTCAGAAACAATGCTAAGCATGTCTCAACCGATTAAGGGTTTGTTCGACTTATAATGTAATATAACCGAACCTCGTTCATTATACTAAAGACCGTGAAATCAAATTTATACCATCACTTTACTTAATCAGCTTTCAAAGATGATACATTGGTGTCGCGACGAACCTTGCATTAAAGTCTGCCGTCCACTATTATCACAGAATATCGTTATAATTGAATTACAATCATTCTCTATATTTCGAGGCGAAAGCGTTTGGGAGGGTTTAAAAAATATCGACAAAAAACGTTTAGGTTCACACCTAAAATGAGGCGTCGGCTTGTTAAAAAGCTGTTAATAATGTTTTAGACGTATTCCAATAAACGTTTTAACACCTTTTCTGTAAGGTATCATTAGGCTGATTATTGCACAGCCGCCGACGATGTGCAACCACTTGGACAGGTTCGATTCTGTTTTAATATTAAACGTGAGGCTATTATGAACAATTTATTTGGTTGCGTACGTCATAGTGTTAATCGGTAAAGATATAAGTTAATCGAGAATATTAAGTTTTTAATTGTTGAATGTAACTTTATGGTTATGTTTCTATGTTTATTAAATACTTAAACTAGTTTTTGTCTACAATTTATGCTATACTATTTATACCAACAAATTACATATATTTTATTATGTAACACCTGACAATTGTAATAAAAATAGGTATTCCTGAATACCTGGAGCCATGAGTAGTAAAAGCAAGAGGAACATTTTATTTATCTTTGGCAAACGTAATTTAAATAAGTTTTACATCAGATATTTAAATTTATTCTAAGGTTATACTTCCAGTTAGTGTAATCAATTTTAAAGATGAATTCCCAAATCGGTTGTGCAAATACGACTATATGAACACAACCAAAAACTTGATCCTATCAGCATTAGGACACGCATGTGAATAAATCCAATATGGCCACTGTGCATACGAACGCCGAAAATTTATTAATCTCGAAGTAAATAAAGCAATCTGGGAGTTCATTAAAAGGTTTAAATTTTATCTGTGCAGTTTATGTTAACCACCGCGTGCAGGGCGCGCGGCGCGGCCACATCCGATACCGAATCGTACTAATTGGAACTTTGTACCAACTAATTAGAATAAGTTGTGGCCGCGCTCACCGAAATTTATTTTGAATCTGTGCCGCAGCGAAAGTGTTCCTTAATATCCTTTATTTTTAATTAAATGTAATCTTCTCCTCTCTTTTTGGCGTTCGATAGTATCCCTGTAAAATTCCTTCGAGCGCCACACGTCGTCGTTCAATTCTCACATTACACACGAATACATCGTGATAATAATTTATTGTTTTTGAAAAAACTTAATACAACATTTATCACGTAAATGGTGCTAATAAAAAGAATATTGAGTGGGTATTATTTAAATATCCAAAACATTAAGACAATTCGCATGCTGTGAGCGTGCTGCATTGGCGGCTGCGGTGTATTTATATGAAGAATGGCGTGAAACGCATTTTAATATAAGAACGATACGATAACTTAATATTTTATTAAAGTAACCAGGAAGCTGGAAGAGCAATTTAATAGTAAATAATCTTAAAGATAATTAGGTGTTGAAACACGAGATAAACTACCGTTGAACGAAAAACTTCATGTATCTGTATCATATGCAAATATCAGCAGCTGTTACAAATTCATAAAAATTCATTTCGTTAAGCCTTTTCATTTTATTTGTGCCTTCAGAACAATATTCAGTATTCATATTTCATATTCCTGTTACATTTATGTAAAGGGGGATCGTGGTGGTCAGAAAAACATTGCATAATAACATTTCTCAGAACATGACGGATTACAATGGCTTACTGTTATTACAATTTTTTATTTTATTTAATCCATCGAATTTTTCTTCGTTGGCACGTAAATATATATTTTTAGTAGTAAACATAAAATAACAAAAAATATTTCTTGAACAATATAACTAGGTATGTCAAAAGCTCATGTACGAGGCTTAGAGATGATAAGTTATTTTTAAGTTCTTCTACATAATTTCTTTTACGCCATTGAGTCTCTAGACTACCACAAAATTGTACTGAAAGTACATAATGATAAAAAACCTACACATTTTTAACGCTGGTTAAATAACTTAAAAGTCATTGTCGATTTTTCTCACGATCAAATCGAGGGTCATTAAATCACACCTATCGTTTGTCAACCCGGAATTGCTCGGGTCAAGGGGCAACAACGGACGTCGAGTTCCTGTACTCATTAGTTGCTATAACTGGCAATATTTTTATAGTCATTACCTTTTCACACCGTGATTTGTCATTGATGGAATTTAACACTTTCGTACTTAAGTACTTGGTTTGTTATACCAATAATAGTGCACACATAAGTACCAAAACGAAAAAGATGTCAGGATTCTAGATTGAATCTATTTTTATGTCATGGGTCAAAATGAGTAAGATTTTTTTTTTATAACTTATGTGCACAAAAAGTAAATTATCGTACCTTAGTACAATTCAAAATCATAGGTTTTTTGAAAATAAAATCCTATTGCAGTATGTACTATTAATAATTTAGGTATTCGCTCCCAATTTTGCAATTGAGTCTACCTATAGCATGCGCAACAAATTAAGTTTGTTTTTATTTTCTCACGTAAATGTGTCATATAATGATTTGCGGGTTTGATAAATCGTTTAGGCATTGTCACTACATGCGATCAGCGGACATATGGACAAATCTAACAATTGTCCACACCAACATCATATCCGTGAGCGGAGGGGCTAAAATACCCGCAATTAAGGGTTAATAGCGCTATCTGTGAACCGTCACATTCCCACGCAAGGCACGGCTAAAAATATCGTATAGCTCTTGAATTTATGTTTTATTTTTTCGTTCAATTAACCGAAAGTGAAAATAAACAGTTTTTATATAACTCTTATCTTGTCACATTTTTTCCAATGCTCACCCATTGCAGATTTAAGAAACAGCTCAAGATCTCATGTTAACTTCACAGAAGACCACCGGTTTGCGGTAACGACAGGTCTGTCTACAATTTGCCTTTGAAACTGCCGGCGATCAACCCCTTATCAGTGCATAGAAACGATAAAATCTCCGCCTGCGACGATTTCATCATTGTCCCGCCCATTAACGCCCATTAAAATTCCAATCAACACGCACTTATTCATCTGTCGAAGACGGTACGAGACGCGAGGACAACGTGACGTCACTTGCCATGTCTGGCGTCTCGCTTTGAGAAATTACCTGTTTAATTACCTGAGTCATTGTCACAGTGAAATTAATTGGCGCCACCGACATCAAGGGTATCGACAGCCGCCAAAAACCAATATTCAATAAATCAAATTCTATAATCCAATAACCCTAAATCAGTTATGTGTTGACTGTGACTAATTTTGTTAGTTTTAACGCTGAGGTTTCGGCGCCAGTTGTGGTAAAAAACAAATAAACATTCGGTAGAACTAATGAGTGTATAATTTCGTTAGGGAGGCTCTATGTAGGCGGTCTACGAGCGTTGGACACGCGGCCGCAAGATAATTAACATTCTAGCCAAAGTCTACGTTATAATATAAAAACTGCCAGTGAATGCAATTTCCATATTATAATGGATAAGCGGGACGTGCCCCTAAACAAGATATGAAACTACAACATTACATTAAAATTTACGCCGGCTAACATTTGTATTCAGTGCAGGTTTTATACATCATAAGTCTCACGACATTATCTTTGGACTTTTTTATTTAGGGAACGCTAATTGCAGAAGAGAAATAACGTATTTTACGCTTAAATGCACGTAAATTGCACTTATTAAAATAATATATCTTCATTGTTATAAATTAGGCGATAAGGTTATATTGACACTAAGCTAATTACCTGAGAAATTGTGGTTATGGCCCAAGAAATTCTCTCTTCTCTAATTGCTTAGGAGTTGACCGTGGTAGCTATTAGAGAAACTGAACATATTGCGAAAGCGGGAACATTAATAGAATAATGGGATGCATTAATAATCCAGACAATAAAAAGAGTCTAGCACCACTTGGTACTTAAGGGGATAAGAACTCAAAGTACTTAAATATAAATACGTATGTACCGTTCGATGAAAACTGTGGCGATCGTATCTTCATTTAATTTAGAGCACAGTAACATTTTGAAGATAGCCTATAAAAGTCCCAGTTTAAATGAGACTGTAAAATGGTTACATTAACCTTTCACCGGCACTATCTAAGTGGAGTAATTGATTTATTTCTCATGAAGATCATTTTCAAGAACAATACTTTCCGAAGAAATGCGAAGTGGTTTAAGATGGTAATTGTTTCATCCATTCAAATTAACTCGACCAGTTTAAAAAGTGTCAAGTAAAAACCAATCGACATTTTCTGAGATGTCGAAAAATCTTATTATTCTAGCCACCACACGTGTATTTTCTTCACTACACGAGTGCAAACCATGATTCTCTAGAATCTGTTCTGAATACAATTATGTCGCCAAACCAAGTGTTCCAACTCATTATTTCGTCGAATGTGATACTCACCCAGAAACTGAACCAGTATATTGAATTAAAACGTCAATATTTTCATAACTGTTACAAACAAATGCAAAAAAAACACTTTCAAAATAAAAGAACATTCATTCGACATTCAACTGTTTTACGACCTGTCTTCGCATTTATTTCGGGAAAATATTTCGTCGCATGCTCTCACCAAAGTGATTATCAATTTAACATTCAGTAGATAAAATTCCGCGGCGACTGGAAGTGAGGTTTTAAACGATTATTAGGAGAGTTCCAGTGTTTATGTTGTTGTACTAAAACAAAAGGGGTTCTCTTCGGCAATGAAATGTTTATTGGCTGCCGAAGACGTCGGGATGTTTCGCGCCTCGAGCGTGGATAACGAGCAGTAAATGACGTTTACAGACATTCAATCAAACCAGTGATTGGACGATTGATAGCCACGGTGCATATTGGAGCGGTGTTCGGCGTCAGACTAAATTGGAGTGAGTAATTAGGTTTTTTTGGTTAAAATATCTCTACGTAATTTTGTTCGTAATTTTGTTCTTAGTGATTGAAGACTTTCATTGGTATTTTTAGTTCTTTAATAAATAACTGAAGAATAAGTTGTCTTTATTTCCAGCAAAGCTAGTTTGTTCAGTTAATAGATATAGCGGGATTATTTTTGTTGGAAGAATTCTTGCTTATAAATAAAGCTATTAAAAAAGATATTATGCTTTTTTATTTTGATATTTAATCCAAAAGAAACCTATAACAACCGTTCGTTGTTATCATAATGTTTATCTGTTAATAATCTTAATAAACATACTCAACAAAAATAACGGAGGATTTCTTTAAATTCCTAATAACGACATTATTGTTCTCGAGTTTAAGCAAAACCATTTACAACACGAGTAAATAAAATTAACACACTTGTAGTCTGTATACGGTATCTTGCAGAGGACTCTGTAAAATACAAATCTTTTTATACCTTTTAAATCATTACACATTATTACGTACATATAAGGTTTAAGGGTATACAGGTTCACATGCATTACTGAGGTAAATATACATCAAATTCGGTCGTTTGGAGCGAGTGTCGCGTCGGGAACAATCAGTTGGTTGGACGCGTGTCATTCAGCCAGCAATGCGTTAACGAGCACATGCAAATACTGGGTACTTCGCACTAACAATATACATGGGCTCCTAGTACACCGGCTCGCTACGACGAATACAAATAAACAATTTGCGAACGAGAAAATGTTTTTTTTTTTGTGTTAAATGCCAAATTGTTTTTTTCACTCCTCTTTCCTTGCATTTTTATGTGAAATTTTTTGCAAAAAAAATGGATAAGTAATTAAATCATTATGTTTTATTTTGTGTAGAACCTCCTAAAAATAGATTAGAGACAAAGTAGTAGTATTATTGTTTTAAATAGTTTCAGCTAAACAAGCCTTGAGACTCATTTCCGATCTTAAATTTATAATAATAATAATAATAATAATCGTTTAATTCAGGTATACACCCATATTACACATTACAAGAAATTAATATAAAAAAAATAAAACAACAAAATCTTAAAACTATTTAGGTACAAATCAGTCTACAATAAGCTATCTAAAGTTAACAATAAAATCTAAATAAACAAACAAAACAATTATAACTATGGAAGGCAAGTCACGCTAGCGGCTCAGTCTGCTTTGTCCTCCTCATCAGATATACGTTTCGGAACACGGTAGCCACAAGCTCATTAGTGCTTGCTGCTACTCGTGAGTAAAACGATGTTCTTAGTTTTTTCATTAGCTCATGGAAGTCGATAACTCCGCTCTCAGCGAACATATCAGTCGCACTACACCGCCAGGGCAGGTTGAGCATGGCCCGGAAAGCATTATTGTATTGTACACGAAGAGTGTTGTAAGCACTCTTCGTGAAATTGTACCAAAGTTGGCAAGTGTAGAACGACTGACAGTATGCCTTGAACAGGGTCATTTTTACTTGTTTTGAGCAATGGTAAAAGCGCCTATTCAGCATATTGCTCCTACAAGCAATACTACGTCTCTGCCTTTCTAGATCGTCATCATCTTTTAAATGTTCGGTTAATATGTGACCAAGGTATTTAAATTTACTGACAGTTTTTACTAGAGTGTCGTTTAAAATGATTGGTAGCATTTCAATGGGACTATTCTTACATTTAAAGACCATTATTTCGGTTTTTGTAACATTGTACGTTAGGTAGTTCTCTTTCGCATAATCCTCACATATCTTAACTAGCTTTCTCAAGCCAGTAGGCGAGGGGCTAAGCAGCACCATGTCGTCCGCGTAGCTAAGGTTGTTTAAACATTCGCCGCCTACGTGGCATCCGACCCTGGCACTGCTTAGCTCCCCGATTAAGTCGTTAACATATAGGTTAAACAGAACTGGAGACGTCAGGCCACCCTGTCTGACCCCACTTGTTAGCCTGTATGTGTCCGAGTAGGCGTTATCCCACCTTACTTGGTTAGTTTGGTTATTATACCAAAATTCAAAAAAATCTATAATTTTAGCCGGTACTTGAGTTTTTCTTAGTTTCGCCCAAAGAATGTCGTAATTAATAGTATCGAACGCACGACTGAGGTCTAAAAAACAAGCGTATACAGTGGTATTTCTATTGTTGTAGTAGTGGATTGTATTTTTCAATGTGAATATAGCAAGATCTGTGGACAGACCCCTGCGGAAACCGAATTGTGCGTTATGAAGAGGTAAGTATTTTTCATTTAAGTATTTCATAACTAGATTTTCAAATATTTTAGAAAATATAGTTGCTAGTGATATCGGCCGGTAGTTAGACAAGCTAGACACGTTCCCAGTTCTGTTTTTCACAATAGGTACAACAGTGGTTTTCATGAAGTTCTCAGGTAAGTAACTATGGTTAATACATAAATTAAATAGGCTCGCAATTTTTTCGAATAATATTGTGGGGGCAAACAGTACGTGTTCCACACTGAGCCCGTCGTGGCCCGGAGACTTGCCACGCTTCATATTCTTAACGCATTCAAATATATCCTGCGCAGTAACATGCAGGTCAGTGATGTCGCTCGGCTCGGCCGGCGGCGTCGCCGTCAGCGAGCGCATGCGCGGTATCGGCCGCGTCTCCGCGCCACAACTGGCTGAGGGCGTCACACTTACGCAGCTGTTCGGGGATGTTACTGGCGGTGGCGGTGGCGGATTAAATTTACTGGCGAACATATTTGCAATATTTACAGGGTTCTGATCACCATTTACAGATGTAGGCAAACTAGGTTTATAATTTAATTTGTTGGTTTCCTTCCAAAAATTTCCGAAATCTTTATTGTATCTATGTGTAGCTATTATATCCATTTTTATTTTATTTTCATTATACTGACACCACTTTATCTTATTTTTAAATATCTTTTTACTATGAATCATGTCATCATATATTTTACCCCGAGTAGGACGCCCATTCAAATTCCACAATAAAAAATACTGTCTAGCTATTGAGTGACAATCCCTTAAGTGATAATTCCATCCAACCACTGGTTTTCTCTTACTATTAGATCTACCCTCGTACGACTGTTGAGCGGCTTTAGTAATACTGTTGATAATCTGATTATAAAACTTATCAATCTGAAAAAAGTGATCTATGTGATGACATGATTTATTTATGCATGAAAATGATGACCAGTCACAGCTATTTAGAAACGTATCACATAATTTTGCATAATTACATTTTTGTTCATAACTACGAGTACCCCAGATAGTTTTATTGTTTTTTTGAGTCTGGGATTTATTAATTTTAGGCAAAATAGACTGAATATTACAAGTAATCACTAAAGGAAAATGATCAGAGTAAAAGACATCATTTAAAACATTTATATCGTCAACAACATTTAACCCTGCCGCGGTTGTAATGCAGTGGTCAATCCAGCTCGTGGTGCCATGCGCATCACTTAAATACGTATAGGAATCAGAAGACATACCAGGCATAGCTAGATCCGCACATACCCAGTCCTGATCGGCGCAGAACTCCAACAGCTTACTACCGAATAAGCTGTGGGACCGCGACACATCGGCATTAAAGTCACCGAGCACTAACACACTCTCTACATCATTCACTTCGATAACCGCACTGATGATACCGAGGCATTCCGTGAACAGAGGTAAGTTGTCCGCATCTTCCGTAGGCATGTACACCGACATCACGACGAACCTGCGTCCGCCGTCGAGCTCGATACACACGGCCGCTACGCGCGTCGATCCGGTGTCGATCGGTGTGACCTTCACGAATAATGATGTTTTCCATAGTATGGCAACGCCTCCATATGGTCTTCCTTTCAGCACCCCTGCAGTCGTGTCAACTGCCGATACTCCATGGTAGGAAAAATCAGGATGGATGTTGTTAAGGTAACCCAAATCATCAGGTAAGAGCCAGTGTTCTTGCAGGGCAATAATTTCGTGTGTTTTGCACAGATCCGTAACATGATTGCATGATCGTTTTACCGATCGACAGTTGAAGGAGACTAGTTTAATTTTCATTATTTTTATTTGCAGGTCGGTAGCGTTTTGCCGTGTATCTTCTATATTCTACCCCACAGGGCCAAAACTCAGCGCTAAGAAAAATGCTTTCCTGATCTTGTGTAATGGTAACTTTAAAAGACGAAAATGCAGCTTCTTTGTATTGGACAAGTTTTTCAACTTTTACGACCGTGTGTCCACAATCTTTGACAAAATCGTAAATATCGTTTTCCGTGGTATGTTTATCAAAACGAGAGGCGTAAATGTAAGATAATTTGGGCACTATTTTAAGTTTGCTAGAGGTCAATATAGCTTTTCCCTGCTGATTGGGGTTCCTGTTGCCTGTATACGTCTTTTTCTTTTTCTTACTCACGACGGTCGTAAAACTATCATCAAAAATTTCATTCAATGTGCTATCTATTAGATGATCAAACGAACTTACCTGATGTTCGATCATTATTATATGAAGTGTCTCGTTCTCGATACATGTTATTAACCATGCAGCTACCTCGCGTTGGCTGGCAACTATACGCTTTTTCAGACTCAAAAAGTATATGGTAACACTGGCTTTGCTCTCCTGTCAAACTTCATTCCTTTAGAGTCTCATAGGTTATCTCAATTTTACCTAAGGGTGGGATGGGTAGGGAACATGTATCGAGAACGAGACACTTCATATAATAATGATCGAACATCAGGTAAGTTCGTTTGATCATCTATTATACTCAGTGTCTCGTTCTCGATACATGTTATTAACCATGCAGATGTTCAGAGAGATGGTAAAGTTGAGATAAAACATAAAATAATTAATTAGGTATGTTATATACATAAGTACATGCATGCACTTGTGCAGTCAACTCTTAATAGTTAGATGCAATCAATTAACCAAACTAAACTTGAGTTTCTGCTTTGAATTATAATAATAATAATAAATAAATGCGGACATCATCACATACATTGCTCTGAACCCAAAGTAAGTAGCTAAAGCACTTGTGTTATGGAATTCAGAAGCAACGAAGGTACCACAAACACCCAGACCCGAGGCAATGTAGAAATTTTTTTTTTTTTTTTTTTTTTTTTTTTTTTGGTTTCTACATTGACCCGTCCGGGGATCGAAACCGGGACCTCAGAGCTAGCGACACCTTGAAACCGGTGCGTACGCCACTCGACCACGATTCCACGACTCCTTAATCAACAATCCTAGTAGGTAACACAATGTTACAAGATAGCCAGTATTATTGACAGAAAAACAATCAATGTCTTAAGACTCTTCATAGCAATCCTGTGAACATAAGTAACCAGTATTAAGTTTAAATTATTTTGCATTAAGCACAACAAAACCTGGCTAAACTGCTAAATAGAAAAATACTAATCTTGCTATTATTTATCCAGCAGTCTGTGTAATTACATCTAGAACAAAATCTTTTGTCTTAACCATAGGTGTAATGGTATGGCGTGTACTATATGCCCTGAAAAAACATTAGCATCAATACCGCCTACCGAAACAGTACTTTCTAATCCATCTTCTACTAGTGACTGGAGACAGAAAACCAATTTAACTATGTGTGAATGTTCTTCATTCAAAAATGTGATATACTTAGGTAGTTTTCTTTTTTTTTTTTTTTTTTAACTTGTTTCAGTTGTTGCACTGCATAGGTATATAAATTATTTAAAGTATTCTATCTCTAGAATCTTAAGTAAATATTAGGCTGAGAAAATCTCAATTGATCCAAAAAAGCTAAGTAAAAATTTGGCTGCATACAGCCCATTGCCGGGTTTTTAAACTTATCAGTAATGATAATATTGGCACAATCTTAACTCAACTTCACTTAACCCATATTCAGTCATCTATTTATTTTAATAAACATAAGTAAATTATATTTTAATGAAAGAATTTTGTGCCCACTGTGTCTTGCCTAGTGCAAGCAAAAAACCATCAGATTCTTGGTGAGGCTACCAAGACTTACCTAACCATTTCCCTGTCCTCATGAGTCACATGAACACTTCCATTGTTTAACTATTGTGTCTATTGGCGGGACAGTTAATTTGTTAATATTATATTAAGAATTTGATGTTGTGATTCACTTGAAATTTTATTTGGATCCTATGTTATATGACAATTTGAAAATAGTGGTTTAAAATTCACCATATATATATGAAGCTTATCCCTAAAATAGGCATTCTTATGTGATCCCCTCCCCCAATTTTAGAGCCTATTAGCAAAGGGGCTGACTTATGAGTAAAGCACTATAAGCAGAGCCTGGTATAAATACTTTGTTAAGAATGCATAAATCATGGCAAAAGTGGAGTGCCATAGGCCATAGGTCCATACTATATATTTTTTTTTTTTTTTTTTTATATAGATGGTCCAGCAAAATTTATAACACTTGAAAATTTGATGTTGGTGATTAGCGTCTATCATCCACGCTTGCCTGATAAGGATTGCAGCAATCAGAGTATGTGTGCTGTATAAAGAGTAATTTAATCTCTGGAGGGAGAACTTAAATAGTTCTAGTCTATACAATTCAATAAACATATATTAGCTTTGATGTGAGCATATTCAACACCGGAGATGCTCCAAAGGTTGTGAAGGCCAACGGTATTAGTTGCCGTTAAATGAGTTCGACTTTATTATTTTAATTTGAATAGATAAAACCCATATAATAAATATTCTTGCCACATCAAAGTAAAAGTATTAAGAACCTCTGGACCTGGAATTTTCCAGGAGGCATAACATATATACATTTCATATTAATTAGTATGCAGTATAAATTAAGTACCCTTTATAAGAATTTCTAAGTTCAAATATAATTTGCAAGACTATTTTATTATTAATTTCCAACCTATTATTCATTCTGTGGGATTTTTCTTAAGTCTTTTGTTTTATTTAACTTAATTTGGATTCAAAAAACCAAATATCTCTATCCTTAGTCTACAGCCATTTATGGATGATGATAGATTAAATATGGGTGCTGAGTGCCACACATTCCCTTAATACAGGATATTATACTTTCGTTCCTCTTGAACTTCTTGTAACAGAATGTCAAGGTATTGCTTATCTCTTGGAAATCTTATATTGCTAGGGATATTATAAGCTATTTTAATTTTGTAATATTGGATGTTATCTCTATCTAGTGTATTTAAATATTAATCAAATACACTCTAATGTCCTTGAACTCAGTTGTTCTTGTAAACATAAATCGAGCACTTCTGGAGGCTTCAAAATCAAAAATTATTTATTTAACTTAGGCTACAAAGTAGCACTTATCAAACGTCAAAAACTATTACAAAAGAACAGCATCCTAGGGGCTTTGCTTCTCAAACCATCCTATGTAATATTTAAAACAATTATTTTAATAAACAGTTTTGACATTGTTGTACATGCTGTACATGTTATTTGATAATAAATAAATCAATTACTTAGCCCATCACTATAGATCCAGCTTTCTATCTGAATGTTAGTATACTTTAACTACATCATGTCAGTCAATTACTTATTGATAATTATGGTTTGCTTAATTTGTAAACAAGCCATAGGTATATACAATAACATGTGTTAGCATGTCTGTTGTAACTAATTTTCCAATTAACTTTTCCAGATTATAAAACAAGTTTTTAGAAACCAAATATAATGATAAGTTGTTTCTTGCATATTTTTTCCCTGTAATATGACTAATAACTAAAGCCTATATCAAATTAGGAAGTCTAGATACTGAACTGACTAGTAACCTTACTTATCTTAGACATGCCACCACATTTGCATAATTTTACCCAATTATTTGGTGTATATTACAAACCCTATACCATAGGGTATTATAATTATAAATTATAATTTATCATAGTATGATAAATTATATATTTAAAATTATATAATTTATCATACTGATA
The DNA here is from genome assembly GCA_905475315.1 of Autographa pulchrina. Taxonomy (NCBI): domain Eukaryota; kingdom Metazoa; phylum Arthropoda; class Insecta; order Lepidoptera; family Noctuidae; genus Autographa; species Autographa pulchrina. The sequence goes on along the minus strand of FR997771.1, from coordinate 8,996,372 downwards.
AAATAGGTACTTTCCACAGTGTGGATTAACTTTTACTAGAATGCATATGATTCTTATTAACCAATCATACAAATTAATCAATGTACTACTGCTGTCATTGACCATTGATATAGTCCATCATCTTGAAATAAGCTGTATCTACAACCTTATTTATTTATATACATTATTTATCTATTTATTTTTAAGTAATCCTGTTTGTATCATGGTTTTGACGTGTGATGTTTTGTGATGATTTGGTCTATGTCAGGATATAATAAACCTCAATATTAATAAATTTCTGAATGCTGAATGCATATATCAGAATCTTATTCAGCTGATTTAACTGAATTTGATGATGACACAAAATTTTGGTTGTATTACTTTACCAAAGTATATAAATTCATAATAAAGTGATTAATGGCAAAACTCCTCATTGTAGCCTCACGGACCACATACTAGTAAAGGATCTCTTCTACCTATCTCATAGGTGATAAAGTCCAATGATCACGTCAGAGCCTCTCGTACCCCATACGTGTATGATGTCCAATCTAGTATCTTGCTAGCCTTCCGGCGTGACTTACCCCTATGTGGGAACACCAGACATCTCCTGCAAGGCCTTGGTTTTCTTAGCACTGGACTTAAGCCTTGAGGACCAGATCTTCTTCTAATGAAGGTGACCTTGTGACTTTCCATTTGATTGTAAGTTTCTTTATAGATTGGCCACTTTGTTGGCATGTCTTCAACACTTTAATTGTATTTTTATCGTAGTTCCATAAACATATTAGTATTCAGATTTAAACATCTCCATCAGGATTTTACTTGTTAGTAGTGAGATCAATGTCACTTGGTCCTCAGATACATTTTATAATAATAATGATTACACATTACTTGTAATAATATGATGCCCAGTCAGTTATAGTTTTTATTTTGTCTCCGTTGATTATGTTGTCTTGAACTGAGGCTGATATATCCTGTTTGAGCTTGAGTTTATTATAATGAACAGTTTTCAGTAATTGCTTGTTCCACCAAGTTTATCTATTGTCGTTCTTTGAAACCAATGATTTCTATTGCTCAGTTTATAACCAATGAGGTTAACATTTATTGTCTTATACCATATTCATAGGCTTATCAGACAGAGGCTTGTCCAGTACATGAACACTGCACTCATAGTTAGTGTTTCTGAGGTTTAAACAGGATTATCCATTGTAATCTGTATTATAATACAGTTCTTATAGGTAATGCAGCCTGGGCAAGTGATTAATGACAAAACTTCTTATCGTAGCCTCACGGACCACATATAAGAGTAAAGGATCTCTTCCAGCTATCACGTAGGTGGTAAGAGTCCAATGATCACGTCAGAGCATCGCGTACTCCATACGTGTCGACCGGTACGGGGTCCTCCCCGGATCTCTTCAACCTATTTCGTAGGCGATAAGAGTCCAATGATCACGTCAGAGCATCGCGTACACCATACGTGTCAACCGGTAACATTAATCACAAGACAACTTTTTACTATAAAGGTGCTGTATCACTCCTATTATTTGACGAATAGTCATCCTTCTGAACAACAACGCTTACTTTGCGTTCGATTTTATATATTTTATACTCGTAATACTGTAAAATACTAATACTTTTTCAACAAACACAAAGATACGCAGTATCAGTTGCCACGCTAACGAAAAGAATGAAGTTTGACAGGAGAGCAAAGCCAGTGTTACCATATACTTTTTGAGTCTGAAAAAGCGTATAGTTGCCAGCCAACGCGAGGTAGCTGCATGGTTAATAACATGTATCGAGAACGAGACACTGAGTATAATTGTTCCGTCGCTCTCACAGGGCTGCCAGTTCGTCTCCTAATTTGTGTGTTATTAGTACTACGCAATTCAATAGGTTTAGGAGTGATAGTAATATCGTTCTCGGTGCGATCAGCTGACGGGGTCGAGAGGTCAGGCGTGTGCGAGCGCACGGCGAGCGACGGTGTTGCGGGCGTGGGGGACGGCTCTCGTGCAGTAGCAGTGGCGAGCGCAGCGGTGCCGTTCTGCGCGAGCGTGAGGAGTGGCAACGGTGTCGACGACGCTACGCACGGCGCATGCGCGCTGGTCGCTGCTGCTGGTTGCCGCGTAGACGACGCACTCGGGCCGCGCGTGGCTTCTTTATTTGAAAACGAGTCGTTGCAAACTTTCGCGCCAATGTTTTGCTTGTTTTGTTTCGGGTATTGACTAGTTTTAATGTTTTCTATATCTTGCCGCAATTGAAACAATTCCGATGCTTTCACGTAATCTGTTTGAATACAGTGGATGTTTTGTTTAAGCACTAGAATGTCTTTAAGTAGGCTCGTTACATCCACGTAGTCGAATGTCACCGGCGGAAGACGGTGTAAATCTTTCGCCACAAAGATGGGCAGTAAAGTGGGCTCTGTTTCTTTTAAAACTTTTATAATATCCTGTAGTAGTCGTTTGTTCTTGCCTTCCCCTTTTCTTGTAGAACGACAGTTTGCTGCTTCGAAGAGAATGGTCTTAGCATTAGAAATATCAGCCTCTTTAAAGTTGGATTCACATATCTGCACTAAACTTATTTCGTCCATAACATCAATTTTACATTGTAGAAAGCACAGTAGTTCGTTTACAACTAGGTTATTGCACTGATTCGACAACGACATTTTATTATTTCGTTAATTAATTAAACAGGTAGGTAGACGGTGCGTTGACGCACAGCCGTACGCGGTAGCGGCGCGCGGGGGGGGGGGGAATATATATAGGGGATAATAATACGAGAATTTTATATATAAGATATTAGGTTACAATATTGCGATTTAAATATCCATTTACCGTTTTTCCAGGTTCGTCATAGGTAGACCGCGGGCTATTACATTTATAGTAGCAGTTGTATAGGAATGCTCAATTTGATCTCCACATACTCAAGTATTTGCAAATTGTTCTCATGTAATAATAGGCGAATAACGACGGCTTATCAACGTAACAAGGATTCACGCGAATTTGAATAAAAAAATTGTAATAGTGAGAGTAAAACTATAAGTGATATTCGTAAAATAAGCTCAACCAACAATAAGTGTAACTGTTTGTACCTGAGATCGTTAAAATACACATTGGACTTTTTAGTTAAAAAATGACGTTTTCGTCATCACTTATTTTTTTTTAACCTAAATCATTTTTTTTGGATGATCAGTATATACCCCATAGGCAATTATTACCTTGTTATGAAGATGTTACATGTAAAAGAACAATAATGACAAATTTTACAACCGAAAATGACACATTACCAATTTATTTAAATATTCTTTTGTACGAAATTACTTTCATTTTCAATGTCTATAATCTATAAATAACAACGCAGCAGGAATTTTGATCTTATTTGTTTTAAATCACAATAAATAATATAGAATGAATGGATTCCAAACACCGCATGATTCCTACAAGTGTACGAAGGTTCTTATAAAAATGATAAACGTTTGTCGCTGGTCGCTTTGTGTGAAAAAAATATGATGAAGCCGTATAAGGAAAAAAGTAAAAACGGTAGGCAAGATGGTAGACGTCTGCTACTATATATTTACGTAAACAATTGAACGTCGCTAGGCAACGATTTAATACATATTTAAACAGAGGATACATTTTTCAAACTTAGAGGCAGGCCGTACTCGGCCTTATTTACCTAATTTGAATTTCCCCTTATACCGTGGGAAGCACCAAATTTAATTCCGTTATAAATGCTCTAATCAATGAGGCTGTGTATAAATAGTTTATAGTGTTCCAATATGTCTAATCGTCTATGGTTTACATTATCCGACAGCAATGACAAGTTTACATTCGTACAAGAGCTCGACACACGATTCTAATATCTATTTCAATCGAGTAATGTCGATGTTAGTTTCGATAATCGGTAATGATTATTCGGTTGGTTTATAATTCGATTTGGTTAGAGATGTCCACACCTCTGGGTGGGCGCCGGCCTCCCGCTAACTCCAGATTAAAACTCCAAATGTATTGCGTGGGCAATAAACATTTATTAATAGGCCTTAGATATTTGTTTCAACACCATTTTTCTACGGATTAAGTGAATTAATTCGATATAACATGTGTAGTATGTACACAGGAAACATTTGAAAAACGTCTTGATATTTCGATTAGGTGTTTACACGTAAATGTAATATTATACAGTTTCCAGCCGGGTTGATATTTCATTTCTGGACATGTGTAGTTACTGTGTACACAGAAACATGTATCCTATTATTTTAGTTGTCACGTATTGAATTTATGGCGTGAATATGAAGGTCCTACAAAGAAGGTACGAATGAAGATGTGAGGGGGCTAGTTTAATAGTTACCTGCTACAGTAGCAAGATGGGCTATTGTAATGGAAGATATGCTAAAAAGTAGCGATCAACTGTATAATTTCGCGCACGGGTATATGAGGAGCAATAAATATTTATAGATCCACTTTTCCATGTCCTGTAAATTGCGGTGTAATCGAGTCAAGTTTATCACAACAATGTTTTGCATTGCTCCCAAAAGTAAACGAGTGGGGAATTACTTTGTTGTGAAACAACCTACGAGTCCTTGTTAAGTTGGTAAGTGTAAATAACTTGACAAGTTTCTTCTTAAGCTTATATCCATGTAGATTTTATATTTACCTTGTTTTGATTTATTTTGCTACGATATTGTTATTTTACAGCATAAAAGTCTCAGAGCTGTTTGTATGGTAATTTTTGTAGATACCTTCTTTCTAACTAAAAAGGTAAATAACACTTAATGTATTTAGGTGATTTTACAAAGGCGATTACTTTTATTTTTATTAGGTTATATCGCCCTTAAATTGTCGGGGTTAAATGCTCGGACATTATTTATTTTTCTTTTTAAAGAACTTTCTTACATATTTCCTTATATTACTTATTACAATCAAGAGTCAAGTGCCAATAACTCTCATTGTTTGGTCAACAAAAGGTAGGCAGTACTCGTTTTGTGTCGCCACGGGTTCTTGACCTTCCGTCTAGTACAGGTGCTGTCCGGGCACGGGTGCTTCGGATCGTACCTGTACCGAATCGGGCGGGAGGAATCCTCTGCATGCCACCATTGTGGCGCGGTAGAAGACACGGCGCAGCACACCCTCGAGATCTGCACTGCCTTCGAGGCGGAGCGCCGTGCCCTGCGTGGGGTTGTTGGCCCGGACCTTTCGTACGCGGGTGTGGTTAATGCCATGCTCGCGGACGATCGCGTCTGGCGGGCAGTGTCTCATTTCTGCGAGATCGTCATTTCGCAGAAAGAGACCTCGGAGCGCGAGCGGGAGGCTGACCCTTCCGCTCCATTGCTCCGCCGACGGCGGGCGGGTAGGGCGCGGACGTGAACCTCCGTAGCCAGATCTGCCCAGAGGGGGACGCAGAGGGCGGGGATGGGGGTCCCTCAGCCTTCATTGCACGCGTCTCCTTCCTTGCTGGGTGGGGGTGGTGTAGTGCCATGCACTGCCCCCGCTGTCCTCCTTCCTACATAGGGCGGAGGTCATGTCGGGCCCGCCACTAAGCGGGCAGTCGCCGGGGGCGTTATGGTGCTAAGACTTCGGTTGGACCCGTAACGCCGCCACTAAGGCGAAGGATGGCACCAGGTGTTTTGCCGGAGTAGTCGGAGCCTTTTTAAAGGCTCTGGAAGCCCGGACTCTTGCATCCTCAACCCCCTGGGGATGCAAGGCTGGCTCATAAATGAGTTTCACCTGCCAAAAAAAAAAAAAAAAAAAAGTACTCGTTTTGTGGTAATCAGACTATTATTCCAACGACCCGCCGATCTCCAGTTATGAACGAGTGCATGTTCCAATATGATGGTTACAAAGTACAAGTTACACGTCGCGGCCAAGACAATGTCTGAACGAATTAAGGGCCAATTAATACAGCAAATTACTTTATTATTGTAGTTTGCACCGCTCGTAAATGTGTAAAGAATTCCCGATTCTATTTTGTTTTACTATTAGAATAAACATTTATGATACATATTTGCTTATAATTTATAACCACTGTTGCTTTTCAAAAAGTGCATGTATTGTTTTAGAGTTGTAAAGACGAAAAAAGTTTCAAGTACTTTGATGTAAACTTTTTTCTTAACTTGCATGACAAACATGTTACCATAAAAAATCAAAGATAGAATCTCTTCCATAAAATAATATCAGCTGAAGCGAATATACCCAATATTTGCATCGACATGTACAACGGGCTATAAATTAAAAGTTATGATCATTAATGAACCAGTTTTAATTTACGATCAAACTGTTGATAAAAAATCAACTTGGTTGGTATGAGAAAATTAATCAGATGAAGTTGAATGCGACATTCGACTCACGGAGGCTAGTGGCATTGCTCTTAATGCGTGCATTTAATATAATCGCTGTATAAATTGCAAAACGAAAGTAAAATTGCGAAATTAATTTATAAAATAAAACCTAATAAATATGATGATAAACTGCCTCGTTTAACTTGGTGTAAATGATGGGAGGTTCGGGATATTTGTCAATGGTTTGCGTTGCCATGGGAAGGGAAAATATTAATATGTTCAATTTCGATGAATATTAAGTGTTGGCTGCAAATGACTATCTTATTACTTGCAAATAATAGAGTAGCAGTAATGATACATTTAGTTTAATGTATTCATTTATAACGCGATTATATTTCCGTATTGCATGTCTTTCGAACTTAGTGTAAACGGTTTTACTAAATCGTATTGAATGATTGTTTAGCACAAGTAACGCTTTAAAAAATCAACAACATTTTAATAAAAAATTGAGCTTATAAACACTTACATTTTTGTTTGTGGGAAACCGGTAAAGTATTTAACAAAACATCCACCAATAAATATTAATACATCGATGTAAATCTCCCGTAATTTGTCATAACGGCTTTATCTTGTCAAATGAGGGAATGTAATTCGTAACAATCGAAGATCGGGCGCCATCCGTCGTATCGATCGTCCGTCACCGCTCTGTCATTTTAGATGTTGAATGATGACAGCCGTGAGTGAACACCAGCGCGTTACTAAAAGGAAATCTTTAGAAAGGTAGAGAAGTTAGTTTAGCTCTTTGGCCCATTTACTTAAATAGCACCGTTTTCGTTTTTTTTTGGTCTTCTTTGAATCTACGTTCTTTGTACTACAAAATAGGATAACTTATATCGTTGTAAAAGTTGTCCAAATAAACTTTCGTTAGGTGTATAAAAATATATTTTTTTCTTGTTAGAATTAAACCTGTTATACAAATGCTTGCATTAAGATATTTAATTTCAAGAAACGTTCCACTTTATCATATTTAAAAGACACAATCAGGATTTAATGAATTAAAAAAGCAGTCGAAAAAAAGCTATCTCTTTAATATACCTCCATTGCGCAAGTAGGTACCTAGATTCTCATACTATAAATATCTAATTAAAAATCCTTTACAAAAGAGATATTGTCATTCAGTTCCCACGTATAATTGATCGCACAGCCATCAAAGTACCGTCGTGAGTCGCGAATATCGTGTTTGGTGCGATGGGCCGTAAGCAGGGATGTATCAGCTATCCCTGTTAATATAAACGGACGCCATCAATTTACACTATCACTTCATCGGATTCAAGAGGTCGAGATTGTATGCAACTATTAAGTGATCATTATTCAATTATTTATATGACATGTAATTAAATTGCCCTTTAAATTGCGTTTTAAATACAATGTGTAAAATTTTAATTACAAGGGCATATCCTACTAATATTATAAATGTGAAAGTTTGTGAGAATGGATGTGTGGATGTTTGTTACTCTTTCACGGAAAAACTAATGAAGGGATTTTATTGAAACTTTCCAATATTGTAGCTTATACATCGGAATAACACATAAATTATAAAGATAGTGTAAGAATTGTCATTCACGCGGGTGAAACTGCGGGGCACAGCTAGTTTAATAATAAAAAATACAATATGTTTTTGAACTCTATGTCCTTTCAGAAAGAGATCCATTTCTTTGCCTCTTCTCAGCGTAGCTAAATGGGATAGGTATGTCGCATCTAGCTTCCTTAAAAAAGTTACTTTACTATTTCAATAAAAAAAAAACTTTTATTGAAGTACAGATTGATAAGCTGGTGACCATTCATTCATACAAAATTATAAAACAGGCGAGGTCATTGAGCAGTCAAGTCTCATGGTCATCTTATAAAATCTAATTCAGTACCTGTTCTTGCATATCGGAGCACTGACCAAGCTTACAAGTTACTGTCTGATTATGCTTCGACCACGACATTCATCACCCAAAATTACTTTTCTGACATAAATCTTCGCATTCAAATCAAACAAGTGATAAAAACGTATGGTGCTAACAACATCATTCCCGCAACAAGCGTACCTAATGTTATTTAAGTCGAAATATTGGATTTGAAGCATACGAAATCAATAATTACACTTTTACAATGCGGTGCGATTTGTGCATACTTAAATCTGTATTAAAATTGGACAGGAACAAATTGTGGTATCCAGTTGTAATCCTTGTGTTTAGATATCGATTTCAGGTATTCATTTTCTTATAACGAGATTAGTTATTAGTGAACGTTCCTAAGGAGGTAATGTGGTGGTGTGGTTGGAAACCTTTAAATTCAAATCTTTTTTGCGAAACTTCAATCGACCAGAAGCGCTTCATGTTTTCTAACGAGGGTTTGTTAATCAGTAATTTTCTTTTCATACTATAGTAAAATACTTTGAAATAAAATACGAAATACAGTGCCCAATTATAAATTATTTCGTCCTTATGTAAAGAACATCGAAATATTTTCATCAAGATAACCCAATTATGTTTAAATACATTCTATATCTATCTTACAAATATCAAATACTACCACTTAACTGTTCTAAAACCAATTTCTTACCAAAACCATATACCTATTTTACTCTTAAACGACAATTCACAAGTTCTTATGTAACATAACAGTCAGTTACAAAAGTAAACTGCTAGTATTATCTAACACATACACCGATACACGCCTAGTACAATATCCTGTTATCCAGTCTGCCTAGATCCAGATTACCACACGATACGGCTAACAGTGGCTAGCACTAAACTTAGTCAGCTAATTTAAAGTCTCATGCCGCCACGCGTGCTCTGGTAGCCGGAGTGATTGGTGCGTTAGATAGGTACATAGAGTAATATAAAGTAAGGATAGTAGAGTGCGCGTATCGCTAATAGCTCATTGTTTCGAGCTTTAGCAATTTTTTAGCTGTATGTAGTACATTATTTTACTGATTTCAGTTATTTTACATGCAACGACAGACGTTTATGCGAAAATAATGATATTGATATATTAACCTTATAATACTACTGTACTGATATTATTAGCTTAGTATCAAGTTATTAAATAAATTTATTAAAACGGCGCGCTTTGTTTTGATACTAATTTTAAGACGAAACTGGTTCAAACTGGTACTCAGGATTCCTCCTATGCGCACTCTGTAGTTTCTTAACAATCCTCTTAGGTTAGATACCAAGTTAACAGTCGGACGGTTAATAAACAGGATGATTCACAATACAGTCCTCACTATACCGGCATTAAAACCTCTTTTAATTTACTTACTTCGTTTCCTCCACAAATTTTAATTGCTGGCTAAATTGGATAGTAATGTTTATACCCCTCATTTTATTCGAATATCCATTGGTGTGGCGAAATGAATTCCTCGTCTATTTGTTTTTCATGGCGTCAGTGCCTGCATTCAATTCAAACCGTTTTGTTCTTTTTTAAACAACTTAGTTTCACTTGTTTTACTTCGGCGTAGATTGGAGAGCTCGTTATTTATCCGATTGATTTAACAAACCGTAAACTATATAGTTCTGTATTATAGGTGGTAAAACGATCTTCAATTGTCTTCCAACTATCATTATTACTGACTTCAGCTCAAGGCGCATATTTTCTACCTAAACAAATAATATAAGTTAACAATAATATCGTTGTCGTAATTTTTGTAATATAATTTTATATATTTTTTGGATATTTATACCTGGGTTGAGCAATAATCTATACTGAAACCCAGGTGTCAGACAAACCACCCAGTTTATTAAATTAGTTTCAAACATTAATGACACTACATTAAAATGGCCATAAAAATAAGACCATCTGTAATACAGCTCAATGTTTATTAGAGCATTTAAAAACGTTATTTAAAACAATCAAAGTAAGGGACCAGAATCATAACAGATGAACAAATAAATAATCCTTTAAATGATTTAATAACAAATACTTATACCCTACTGCTTAATTATGACTTCCTAACAATCATCAGAACAGACCGTTATGTACTATTTATGTCTTAATAAGGATACAGCTTCGATTACTCAAAACACTTTTAATGTAAAATACAGTTTCGATTCTACTTAATAACTTAATCCTTAGATCAAAAAGTACCGAAATCCAAATGATATTACACATTAAATGTCAGCGCGTACACCATGAACTATTAAAGCGGGACCAATGCCGTCGTGTGAGCGAGGCGCAGCTACGTGCCGTGTAGAGCGCCATCTCGCTTCCACAACGGCAACAGAACTGTTTTAAAAGTTCATGGTACAGATATAGAGCACATAAAATTGTTTAACCATCGTTACGCTCGCTCGGTGAATAAAGACGTTATTAAAAATAATCTCTAGGCTGTCCCATATTAAACGATTAACGCTACATCTACGTGAAAAACAATTAACTTTGAGATTAAAATTGTTACTTCTATAATGATGTTTCACGGAATTGTTATGGCAAGTGATAGGTTACATTCAAGTAAAGTATAGAGCAATCTATTTTAACAGGGTTATTATACATACGGACAATCAGGCTGTAAGAAGATTAAAAACATAAAACAGGTCAGAAGCTAAAAATTAACGATTCCAAAAAACTGAACAGTTTAATTAATAACAAAAAAAAAAACATACCTAGTTTATTATTCTGACGACTAAATTAATTCAATATTCGTCATAATAAAGTGAAAGTTATTTTTATTAAACATAAAATATCGCAATCACATAAATCTAAAATTTATTTTCAATAATCACGAAAGGCATTTTTCTTTCATCGTACCGTTCGACATATTTAGTGTTATTGTGAAAATTTGATGTTCATTGAGTCCTGTAACCCTTAAACATGCCTTCAATTGTGATGAGTAACGGACGCGGACCATAATCAGGTATGCAAGCGCCTGCACTGACGCGATCAAAGCGCCGCTGTACGCGACTGTACGCGTCAGTGGTTTGGACTGAAAGTACGCATGTAGGTTGAGTATGCGACTGTAGTTGTCTGGGAAATAATACTTAAAAATGTTGTTGACCAATTCAATTTTATTTATACTTGAAACCTTGAAACCTATTTTCTTTCTGTATGGTAAAGAAAACTATCTTTACCTACACACGATATATAAATAAATTCTCAAGTATAGAACTGAAATTGTTTTGCAAGCCAAGTAACCAAATTATAATTTTCTAAAAAACTTATTATTATAGATATTATATAGTTACGTGTTACATTATTTTAAGTGTTTTATATTGTGTTTCATTTTGAAATATAGAAATGAATTTCATGTACTTTCATCGAAATATTATAGTATTTTTTCAAAATGATCTCATACATGTACGGTTCAGTGTATCAGATATCGTGGTCGCAGTAACCTCGTGAATACTTATGCTCATCTCTCGCTTAATTGATGTCGGTTTTTGAGTGTGGCAATATGCCGCCGAAGCGCGTCTCTCCACCACCTCTGTTCGCTCGCAATGTATGGAATTTGTATTCAATAATTTAAACAGCCGCTTGCTTTTGAGTATTCAAAAGATATTTATTTTAGCGCAATTTATTTTACTGATAAAAAATAGATTTTATCCGAACAGGGTTTCATAGCGTAAATGTTTTATGGCGTACAAGTGACATTACACGCAGCAAGTTGTTGGATTCTGATCTGAGTTTGTACCTTCAGTTGCTATTTATATTGTCAGAAAGCATTATTCGACGATTCATAAAGAAAAACATACCAAAATATTTATGAAGTTTGATCTTTTAAATCGATATTTTCGTTGTTAATTTCCTTATATTTATGTGCAGTGTTGTTTGAACATCCTTTAATTGTATTCAACTCTCTCACATTAATTTGAAATAAATGCGTTAAAGGTTATGATTGTTGGTTTGTATGAATGAATGCTAGACTTAATAAATAACGTAGCCATTATCTCGTTACCAGTGTCCGTTTATTTTATTGTTATAGTGACTTATACACAGGATGAGTATTGTTAAAGGAAACAAGTTTATGTACGCAAGCATAATTAGCAACTTTACTAAGTAATTCATTTAAACTTAATGAGAAATACATAATGAATATGTTGAAAAGTATAATTACAAGTCGTGTTCAACAATTCTTATTTGGTCTTGTTACATCATTGCTCTACTTTAACATAGGTAAATTATCTATTAATTATTCTTTCATATTTTATTTACCCTAGCTGATAAAAGAAACAAATGCAGAAAAAAATCCAATTATTTAACCTTTCACTTCTCAACTTTACACTCTCCCTTTCGTAGTGTAAACACCTAAAATACATAAAAAGATCACAAACCTATATCTACATGATGGATGAGGCCACAAGACAAGGATTCATCCCTCCATTTTTTCCACTTCCCGTCCTGTACAGAGGGTACTGTAGTGTATTGTTTTACTTGTGTCGTTTCACTTCATATAAATCAGGGCCTGGCAGGTCGTCAGCGGACGCAGGTGGCCCACAACATGCTTATTTCTCAATGCTCCGCAAATGCTGTGATAACGTTAATTTAGGATATTAATGGATTTTTTAGAAGTTTGCTGGTTGCCGAAAATTTTATTTGTTGCAGTTTCTGGTGCATCCCTTATAAGTTAGCTAATGTAGTTGAGCTTAAACTGCATTAGCTAACTTATTACAGTGTTAATAGGCTAGATAAATTCAATTTATTATTTTTAAAGCAACGGCTGATTTTTTTAATTGACAACATTTTTTTTTTATATTTCACTGTAAGTGATAATTTTATATTATCTATATTATACTGAAGAAGAAGAACTAAGTACTCATATGATAATTATATGAACACCGTACTTACCTTTGACGAATTATTGCTACTTACGCATCTTTGGCGCAAGTGACGAATTACTCCCAAACTTACTATAAACTCATTACGACGTACTCATCCCAGAACTTGTAAAAACTTACTAAAAGGCACCGTTAACCCATTTAATGAGGAGAGACTCATTTCCGAGAAATTAATACACTGGTGTAGAACATTTAACGTTATTTTCGGAAATGAAGGCGACAAATTGTTATGATAGGGCTTATTAATTTCGAGTGTTTAATAAGCAATATCCAACGAAAATTTGATTCTGAAGGAATATTGTTACGAGAATTTAAAAACATTAAAGTATAATAATGATATGTGTATGACACTTTATGGCAGATGATAAGGTAAGGTCGACTTATAGCAGAGTATATCACACTAAGTTTCTTTGTAATACTTTCCCTTGACTCAACTGCTGTAATTATAACCATGAAAGTTATAATTATGTTTTTATTAATCAATATCACTTTTATTTATTATTACGTGGTCCAAATACGGCCGGACGCAGGTGTTTGGCAAATAAGGATGTTACAAAGGCTGGTGCATTAAAAAAAATATGTTTATACGAAAATAAACACTGAAAATAAATGTAAATTGAATGCACTGATTGTTTGGGAAAATGACTGTAACTATTTTAAGAATGATGTGTTAAATAATAGACGTTTTTAGCATAATTATGTTTTTTTATCATCATTACCAGTGGAGTTATTTAAGATGATTTAGTGTGTGAGAAATTTGATGTCTTTGTAATGATTTAATTTATGGTATACTTACTACTAGATTAACAAAACCAGGTATTGATTTTTCAACTTATTTATGACAACTTTTTGACAAAAATGTAAAAACCTATTCAAAATTATAAAGAAATATGCAGTAGAAAGCATATTGACGGGCCTGTTGGTCTAGTGGTTAGTGACCCTGACTGCTATACCGGAGGTCGTGGGTTCGATTCCCACCCAGGACAAATGTTTGTGTGATGAGCACGATCATTTGTTCTGTGTCTGGGTGTAATTTACCTATAATATGTATGTATTTAGAAATATATAAGTATGTTTATCAGTTGTCTGGTTACCATAACACAAGCTCTGCTTAGCTTGGGATCAGATGACCGTGTGTGAGTTGTCCCGGAATATTATATTATATTATTATATATTAATAATAAATCTGAAACGCTTTTTTCGGCAAAAAATTGTCTCCCGTCCCTAAAAAGGGTAGTAATCAAATATAATCCGAAACTAATCGCCACAATTTCTCCGAGCCACTATTAATTTCGTTAATTTTTTACTTGAAATAATGGTCTATTAAATTATAAAAATAATATACTATTTTCTATTTTTGGAGATGGTATGCCAAGTTATGGAATTTCAGACACTGTTTTTTGACCGACTAAGACTCTCAATTAAGTCAAAGAAGTGAAATGAAATGAAGCTTAATCAAACTATTTTCAAAATTTAGACACCGTGCATCTAGAGCTATTTTATTTAGGTACAATAATTATTTTTAAGAAATACAATATAATTTATTTACGCATAAACATTCCTATGCCCCAAATACTTGAATTATACCTATACCTAAATCGACGACCTCCGTGGTCGAGTGGCGTACGCACCGGTTTCAAGGTGTCGCTAGCTCTGAGGTCCCGGGTTCGATCCCCGGACGGGTCAATGCAGAAACCAAATTTTCTACATTGTCCCGGGTCTGGGTGTTTGTGGTACCTTCGTTGTTTCTGAATTCCATAACACAAGTGCTTCAGCTACTTACTTTGGGTTCAGAGCATGATGTGATGTTGTCCGCATTTATTATTATTAAATCGCCTTTACTAGTCTTTATCCGAAGCTATTTTATTTACTGCAGAACAAACAGATCTCCCTAATGATGACCAGAAAGCATTTGTAGAATGCAATTTAAAGGTAAAGATACTCGCGGCGATTTTAGAACTCATCAATCAAAGGTCGCGACTATTCAATCATAGTTTAATTCCGTCCCTTTCTTACATAGCCTTAAAGGCTTGACAAGAAAGAGATAGTGTAAGAAACGTTTTAAATTTTGAGTGGTAAGTAACCCTCGGTTCACACGAATGCCCCTAGGAACGGTCTCTCCAGAAGTGTAATCAATTTGCTTGAGAAGGGAATATGGGAATAATTGATTTTTTTCTTCGCTAATAGTCTTGCTAATGTCAGTTTTATAACTCCAGACCAGATGGGATCTTGACCAGCTGTGAAATGGTAAACATGGGAACCAAAACATTAAAGAGTTTTGATATGTACAATACTGAATTTACTTTTTAGCCATGTTAATAAATTTAGTGTAAAGATTTTTTTATAGACATTTAATAACGTCCAGTTGAGGTGGATTTATAACGGTAAATGACACCTTTAAAAAAAAATTACTTTTGGGTCTTAAAGGAGAGGTCAAATAAAAAACTAAACTGACACACGAAACAAACAAATAAGACAAACAAATATGTTTTTTTTTTTGTATTCAATGATAAATGATATCCAGTTATAGAAGGTAAATTCTAGTAGTAAATAAAAACCTTATTTAGCCTTCGTTACAGTGATCGATGACGTAAAGACGCTATTCGAGAGCGTAAATTAAAACATAAAATTAGCGATCGTCAGATAACAGTCCAAGTTTCATTAAAAAGTAATGAAAACTTCCTCAGAATATTAATCGAGTTATAAAACGAAGAGCCGGTTAAAATACAGGACTCTTTTAAGTTTATTACGCCGCGACTTCTTAAGATCTATCAACGTAGCGGATAAGAGCATACTCGGAACGGGATACATAACATATCTGCCCACAAATATAAAAGTAATGACAATAAGTGGTAGTTACATATTTCTTTGCAGCACTTCTTACAATGTCGATAATTTAATAGCAAACACAAACAACGCGACACAAATCATTCGCACAAGACGATGCTCGAATCCCTCGCTTGACCAGTTATCAGGCATTTGTTTTATTTCACATAGTTAACTAGGTACGGTGGACATCGAAACATGTAATTGTAAGCTAAATTAATAGGTGTTTTTAGAGGACAAGTAAGTAAACAAAGCAGTTTGGCTAGCAATTAGCTCGTGGGACTGAAATAACATAATGGCGTAATTGACTGGTTTGGCGCGTGTTTCGTAACGTCGCATGTTCGGGTGCCCGAAGATTCCTCTCGCACAAATACATATTATTTTCTCATAAACACGAGTAAGGTGAAATAATGTTAAGTATTTCCTTAAAGTATAATTCCGAGGCCATCTTCCTAAACTATTTTTTAGGAAATATTTTTTATGTAAAAATGATTTATTATGGACTCCCGCTATTCTTGTTTACGAACCGATATTCGAACAAAGGGCACTGATCGGTATCACTTCACGTAAATGCGTTCGGCATGATGCGAGACTTTTGACACCAAACACTACCGATAACATCTAAAACATCTAATGTTTTAAACAAACTCTTTTATGTGGGTTAACTTAATTTTGTGAGAATAAAAGAGATATTTCTATCATATTGTTTGATGTATTGATATGGAGAATGAATTGGATTTTATAGATGCGGGGGCAGTATTTTTTTGCTGCTAAAAGGAGTTACATCAGATACCATTAAAAATAAAAGCAAAGCTAATTTTATATCCACAATTTTTCATCACTTTTTATGAACATTTTTCGCTAACAACAATATTTAGCGACCTAACTTCGCAAATTGTCTATTATTAGTTCAAGAGAGAAAAACGTTCTCAATTTGTGAAGCTATACATCAAAAACTTCATCTGTCATTAGCATCACTTAAGATTAAAATAAGAGTATCGCAAGGGTAAATTAGTCATGCATGTTTTGCCTATGATCTAGGTGTTTTTATCTGGCATGCATGCATATGCAAATATCTTCTATAAACAGTCGAGTGACCGACGTAAACAGGTGTTCGTTAGCCTTAGACTGGTTGGTATAAAGACTCGAAACACTTTCGCTTGACAATGTTACTATATTTATCAGTTGACGCTAATTTGTGGTTTTCTAATGACATGAAATGTATCTGTAATCTTAGTACATGTCACATACCTTGTAAGAATTGCAATTAGTTGAGATGTTGGACACCCACGTATTATTTAAGAAGTAATGAGCCTTATGTCATAGAAAACAACATTGTAACAAATCAGGTACATTTGTAAATAAAAGTCCCGTATTATACGGACGCATAATAGCTGTAGGTATTTTTTATTTTTAGCATTTAATATAATGGATATGCTTATTTGAGAGTGCATTTTAATGTATTTTAAAATACACTCTGAAATACGACGTAATGAAAACCTCAAATATAATCAACGTGAATCACAATGCAATAATTTTATCTCTACAATTTCGCAAAAATTTTCATAAGTACACCTAAAAATATGCAAAACGAGACAAACTTTACGACGTTATGAAATACCAAAATAGATTAGCCAACCAATTACAACAACTAATCAGTCAGCGACACATACTAGCTCCAAGCACATTTCTGAACATTAAAATGCGGGTGTTGGCAGGTTCTACCTGCATGCATTAGGATTCCGCGAGCTACTTAGTGGCGGCTCACCTACAGACCCGTTGCCCGTATTCCCATTTAAACATAAAAAATAGAAGCTGGGTAATGTTAGGATCTAGTCTTGAGCGACGTTTGAGAAAGATATGGAGTAGTTAAACGAAAAAAATGTATGTCGATTTATTTCTGTTACTTCTTCACTTACCTTAAAGTATATAGTGTTGTCCAATGATGTATCTTCAACTTTTATATAATGTTGCGTGATTGTACCATATTATCTACTCGTCTATATTTCTCTTTGAAATTTACGCCTGGTCTGCTGGAGGAGGTTTTTGCATTACCTTCGAGATAAATCTCAAAACAATGTTATTATTATTTGTGCACATAACTAAGTATTTAATAAAAAAAAACATGTTTAATAATATTACAATAAGCAGAAAGACGTAAAGTTGAGAGCTAAACCGTATAATATAAATAAAATAAATGTTCATTTTCATAGTCAGATACAGTTACGAAAATATTTCTCTTAGAATAAATTAGGGAACTATAATAATATATTACTGTTGTTTGTTTCAAAATTTTAACAATTAATAGGTGTCTCTATTAATTTCCCAGTCATAGTTTCTAAGCCGTGTGCGATGTGTTAGTGGTTTGTGTGGTTGATATTATGCAGTACTGAACCAGTCGGCAGCTGACGGTTAGACATCTATTAGTTGGGGCGCCATCTACATGCAAATTGTTTCTCCCTCTATATTAAGGTGTTAGGATTAAAACTTTACAAGGAACGCTACCAGACTGGTAACTAACTGCCACTGCATGTTAATAGCTAAATGGTTTCTCTCCCAAGTCGTTCACATGTTATGGTCATACCTCTTTTATTTTTTAATTAGAATCCTTTGTAATTGCTGTTTAGTTTTAGTTATAATAAACAATTCTCTTGAACGACCATTATTGCTTTTTTCTTTTGTTAAATATTTAACAGGTTATAAAAAGGACTGGTACTAATAGTAGATGCAATTATTCACGTCCGTTTGACGTATTTAGATTAGTGTTTTTATCAGTTCTGTGTCTAAGCAGCACGGACTATCATTAACTCCTTATAGTAAGATGATGTTGTTTTTCTGCAGGTCCGTGTAATGTGCAGGTATGACGTCGGTACGCACGACACTACCACAATTAACTCGTCCACTAAAGGAGTTGCACCTGCTAAAACCTTAATAATTACACTAAGTTAATTGTTTAACTATACTGGTTTAAGAAAACGCGCTCTTCTAATACATATGCGGGCCTAGTGTTAAATAAATCAAATTACTTACACATTGTTGCAAAAACACGAATGTTTCTCAACCGCTGTTGTTGTTTGACTTGGAACCGAAATTGAAAATACATTTACTGCAACCAGTGGTTGTCTTTAAACAGCTATAAAGAAACCATGAAGATTAGTAAACAGATTCACAAGAGTAATATAAATTTCGTGAGGTCATTAATCTGATCGGACAAATAGATTTTAATGTGCCGATAAATAGCAAAGTTGAATGAGTGGCGCGGGCGTCCTTCGCGAAGGCCGCGTGTGGAGTGTGAGTGACCTGTCAGCCGCGAGCCGGCGCTGGCTGCGCGCGCGCCGCCGCCGCGTGCTGCGCTTGCGCCATGTTAATTACTACCACCAATAAGGCGCCCCGTCAACATACTTATTTTTTAGTTTATGAATTGTTCATAAGCCCACTTCATTAAAATAGGATCTGTAGCACTCTTTTTTTCAGATGCTAGTACAAGGCTCGCGAGCTTGCGCACGACCCTGAACAAAATACCAAGATTAATTCCCGACAAGGTATTTTATGACAAAGACGTGCTCCGGCACGAGCACTCAATAACTCGGGACCTCCTTTTTCGGTACGATCCTTATTGGTATTCGAAACGTTCTATGAAAATAAAAATCCTAAGGTGGCCACCGAATACCTGATCCTTATATTGCAAAGACAACATTTAATAGCGTGCTGAAAAAATATTATCGAGTGGTAGTTAAGCGTCTATAAACTAGTATAAAGTTTTTATCATTCTCGAGCTTTCAACTTTTTTATATTAAAAATATTTCGAATATCGAACAGTAGCTGTAATGAACAGTTGACTGACTGCGTTCTGAATGCAGCATGTACGACGACATGCGGTCTGATATACATTGCGAGCCATGTATGGTATTCATATTTACTATCGCTTCGTGAATATAAAAAAGTGCGAAATGGAAATGATAATTTTTCCCACGAATATTTTGATTGGTCGTCGAACCAGTCAATAGTGGAGATCAAAGCGGGCCGGCCGTCGTCGCCTGCGCATATCGACCGCTGGATCTTTGTCATTCGCGCTCGACTCGACGCGGAGCGACATTGCGGTAACACAAGCGCCGCCGCTGTTGGCAATTAATGTAACCAAAGATCATCAATAAACATCTTTATCACTTGATCGCCTCTGACACCGAAGTACTTAAACAACTAGGGACCTGTACATTATAAGTTTTGAATATTCAGTCACGCACATCTTTCAACATGCTCCGAGCGGAGAAGTGGTCTCGTCGTACATGTTACATTTTTTATTATTTAGCCACCGAACGAGACACGTATTTAAAAATAAAGTAATTTATTATAGAGCGGTAGGTGTCAGCACAGGCAAACAAGACAATTAGGGAGATGACAGTTTCAAAGGACAGGGTGAGCCGTAAGCGGTGTTTAGTGATTTTAAAGCTCGAGGGAACTTTTTATAATGGCCAAGTGTTTTAAAGTCAGCTCTACCAATTATGACCATTTAAACGAATGATCGGAGCGTATGACGAACCGCCCTGGCTAGCCGTCATACCATCTACGGTAATCCGATGTTGAATCAGCTCCGACTGTTTTGTATTGTTTTCCTTAGAAATACGCAATTTGATATCGGCTGGATAGTGTCAAGAGAAGAGAAATCTAATTTCTTGATTGCTAGAAAAATATAATTGACAGTGAATTTTCACCAAAGCAAGCTAAGTCGGTCGAGATGGGTATACGATATAGCAAAAGTTCCAATCAGGCTGAAACTAGCACAGGAACGGAGAGAAAAGTAAAAACTTAATGGTCTAATTTACATTTTTACCTTTCATATGCATATGAAGTATTATTTCTGTACACATAATAAATTAGCTTTGTTCTTGTAAATGGCATGAAAAAGAAGCCCAGCAATGGGACGACAAGGGCTGTGCATGATGATGATGAAGGTCGGTAACATTTTTCTCTAGCTATAAATTAATGATAGTTTGTTAATCAGCAACAAACAAGATCTCGGGTAGCAAAGCGATCGCGTGGTAAGATTTGAAATTCGAATCTTGAGCCTCGCGTGAGGAACTCTCGCGCAGATACAAAGAGATACGCGATTCTGATCATGCGCATTGATAAATTGATCACATGCATATCGCTTACTAGCTCGAATATCGTGGGAGTACGTCCTCAAGCCATGGAAATAAAAAGTTTTAATATGAAGTTGAATTATCTTAGTGGTTACTGGGTATTTAAATGTAACCTTTTATGTGAAGAGAAGTGCCTCAAGATTTGAAGTATAAGACAGAGAGTTTTGCAACTGTTACACAGTTCGGCAAAGGTATCTGTTTTTTGCCAAACTGTGTGACAGGAAAGCACAGCATAATATATTTGAGAATAAGGAGTTTAGTACCGGTAAATACTATACGATATTAAGACGACTCATACATACATAAACACATTAGTAAATTCTTGACGAATGAGCAAAAGTGTCCGAGACAGAGTTAGACACACCGACTTTGCCGATAATGATGCGCAACGTTTATCTCTTCAACATTATGTATTACATGGACAAATAAAATTTTCTGGTTCACTGACTCACGAGTACGATACGCTCATGCAAACTCGTAAGGAAGACATAACACATGATTCTGAAAAGCATGTGCTCTGTTACTCGGATATTTGGCTTCGGTGTTTAGCCACGAGGCTGCCCCGAGCGGCGCTCCTCCTCCCATTGTGTTGCACAATGCGCTGTAACTCCTCGCTAACGAGACGTAGAAAGGGAACAAAGGAGAGGCGTAAAGCGGTGTGCAAATGTGTAATAGACAACAGTGACCCTTGATATAACGTAGCGTTCGAAAAATGCTCAAGGTCGTTTTCAATAATATTGATACTTCCGGCTAGCCCTCTGAACATAAGAGAGATCATCTGATGATTAGTGGACGATGTGGTAAATGTGCAGTGAATCACGGATTTTTTTTTTTCTCGATGTTTGGAAATCATTCAAAGGAAGATGATATTTTCCGAGCGTTTCAGTTCAAATGGTAACGACTTTGTGAGTAGAATGATTATATAATACTTATGTATGTACTTATTTGACGGGCCTGTTGGTCTAGTGGTTAGTGACCCTGACTGCTATACCGGAGGTCGTGGGTTCGATTCCCGCCCAGGACAAATGTTGTGTGATCATTTGTTCTGGTGTCTGGGTGTAATTTATCTATAATATGTATGTATTTAGAAATATATAAGTAAGTTTATCAGTTGTCTGGTTACCATAACACAAGCTCTGCTTAGCTTGGGATCAGATAACCGTGTGTGAGTTGTCCCAGGATATTATTATTATGTAAGTATATTTTTCTTTGGAACTTACCAGACTTTGCTTCCTTCAACAGCTAACTACAAGTAGCAGACAGCAACGCTGCCGCTCATCACTTGAACCACAACCTAAGCCCGCAGCGTACTCACATTTGTAAAAACCATAATAAGCGCCCGCTTTTGGCATATTGTATTGACACACGATAAATATTTGCAAGATTGCACCGCGTCCAGATTGCAGCAGAGATCACCTTTTCCTTCAGGGGGATAAGGCACTCGGTAGGCAGTTTCCTGTACTTCGCATTAGAATAATAATACTCACCGTTTTATGCTTTATCTTAGAATTAAGTCTAGGTGTAGTGTATTCGTAGTGTTTATGTTATTGTACGAGATTGGAGGCGTAAAATGTTCATGCTCGATACGAATATTATGTCAAAATGATCTTATGTGATGAGTTTAACATGTAACCTTACAATTTTAATTAGGAGGATTACAAAATATATGCTGGGACAACTCACACACGGTTATCTGATCCCAAGCTAAGCAGAGCTTGTGTTATGGTAACCAGACAACTGATAAACATACTTATATATTTCTAAATACATACATATTATAGATAAATTACACCCAGACACCAGAACAAATGATCATGTTTATCACACAACATTTGTCCTGGGCAAGAATCGAACCCACGACCTCCGGTATAGCAGTCAGGGTCACTAACCACTAGACCAACAGGCCCGTCAAATCCTAGAGCTTTGCTTATTATTTTCGTAGATAATGTATTGTGCTTATTGAATTATGATATTTGTATTATAGGACGAGTTATTAGTTCGATCATAGGTTTACTAAAGAAGAGTAAGGAACTTCAATAAATAACAAATGTAATTATTATTTTTAAATAAAATACACAAATAATAAATAAAAGACACTTAATAACAGCACTTGTTAAAATCTATTCTCATTTCAAATAAACCTTTGTGTAATGACAAGTTAAATGCAGTAGCGGTTTATTTAAAGCACAATCTCAGAACCAAACATAACTTATACTCGTGTAATAACTACAATTAATTGAAATTTCATAAGAATTAAAAAAGAAATAATCATAAAAACCATTAACACGTGTGCGCCTCAATAATCGATGAGTCTTTAAATTAATACTTTCTTGTTTCTTTTTTAGGTTTGTTAATTCATAGCAATGGCTAAAGGAATGTTTGAGCGCCACCCTTAAAAAGCCTAATTTAATTTAACAGGTAGGCAGCGTTCTTTAATCATAGGCTTACCTCTAAATTATACAGTACGGTAATAGCTGCGCAGCAATCAGCAATACTTCATTTCGCTACTGTTTTTTTATATCTACAAAAACTAATTCACCCAACCCCCGAATGTGGGTTTGCTACTCCTTCCGTTTAGCGGTAAATTTGGATAAGTTTTTTTTTAATTATGTATAAATTGTGTAATTTGAAATACTGAGATTTACAGTTTCGAAGCCATTTTGATACACAAAACATTTATTAATTCCATCTGAAAAATATTTTTTGATTGAATATTTCTAAATCTAATACCTCAATAAATCAAAATACACTTTTTAGTATTATAGGTGTAAACCTGTAAAGCAAATAACCATATTTTATTTTTCAACTGCCTCTAGTCAGTGGTTGCCATACAGATAATAATTGCTATTGCTTTCACAATCACTATAAAATTCCATTATTATTGTGAACCATTTCACTCAGATTGCCTATCACAAAATAACTTCCACCTTTTTACAAAAATTATAGGCCGCTAGATCAGTGGAGTGTAAGATAAGATTGGACGCGTCATTAAAAACGAATGACTGTGCACTACTTGAATATTATTATAAAACATGAGAGTTATGATCTGGGAGCAGTTCTTAAGGCACGTAGTACACACAGTGATTTTCACCCTCTCGCGCCCGTCAGCACACGTCTCCACAAAATTACAGGGGGCACAGAAAACTTAGCACTCGTTAGGTGTCAAAATTGCCGTAATTCCAAAACGCGGTGTGTGCCCCGCCTTACGTAAAGCAAGCCGACTTTTTGCTTGTTCCGAAAATTTCAAACACGATTTTTTTTAATGATTTGTGGCCGCAACCGATATTTCGAAATTGGATGATCGGAAACGAAACCCAGATCGATCGTGTGAAAATAATGTTTGGACCCTAAGACATTAGTATAAAAAGTTTATGGATGCAATCATTTTATTTTGAACTGATTTCTTCTGCAGTAAGTTGGTACTGGCAGTTGAAATGTTTTATCTACATAATAACAACCTTTTAAGATGTTAAGTAGCCGAATAGTTTTATATCTAACACATCTTCAGTACATAATGTTTAGAGCATCATTATCTATCAATAGCCAGTAAAAGTATCGTTTATCATCCGTTTGATTTATTCATCGTTGATATCCTGTTCGTTGAATCATGACTTTCAATTGTTTGAAACAATAAACGCCACTAGAATATATTAAAACATCGTCCAATAAGATATTTCTTTAAGATAATATTCTTTTGGAGATCTAAATAAGTTATTAATTTCATAATATGAAGCTTTCATAACAAACATAAAAGTATAAGCTTATTTTAAAACTAAATTCATCTACCTATATTGTTACAAGTCACCTAAAATCATAATTAAATAAAAAGTTGTAAATAGTCAGTTTATAAACATTTTTTAAATGTCAAACTTTGTAACTTCCAATGATCATTCGAAAATAAGAAGAGTATATTTAACCCTAAATAGCTTTTTAACCAATTCATAAGATCATTTTATCATCATTGTGACTCGATTAGTCTCGCTCTGAATCGAATAGACGGCATTGATTTCGGACAATCGATCTTTAATATCGTAATTCAAACGAATCTTTATAAGAGGCACGTAATTGGCCTACAATCGCTCTATATTTCAATATGACAGGATTGATATTTTTATAACGAGGAGTGAAGAATGTTGGCGTCTGAAGCTAGATTTTTCTAATGTAATAAAACTTTAGGGAAAAAAGATCTTTTCTGATACCTATTTATTAGCAAGATTTTGATATAAATTTTAATTGAGAAGGATAAACCGTTTTTATTGTAAAATGTATTTTTTGTATAACGGCTATATTAATGCATATATTTTTAATGGTGTAGTAGCTAAAGCATCTTTAGGGTTGCACAAAGTTTGACGTCGGCTATTTCACGCTAGATTACTAGGGCCATAAGCGTAATGAACACAATATATCATCTACTTTGATGTGTATTGATACACAAAATTAGTTACATGTATTCAGCGGTCAACTAGACGTGAAATTGGGAGTGTTTGAAGTGCGTCGGCGCAGAGAAGTGTGGCGACAACAACTTTGCCACTCATTGTTATATACGGCGAATTGTGCAAAAAGGGTTCTACCTGCCATACAGTCGCGGCCTCAAGTCTGTGATACAAGTCCGAAGCCATAGTACAATGTCGTGGCGAAACTTTTTGGGTAAACTGGCCCCATGTCGTCTCGCTACATTACACAATATTCACAATAGAACCCTTCGATCTACTTAAGGACCTTTGGATTTTTTTCTCGTGTTTAATTTTTGTGCGTCGAAGTCAACAAGATGGACTTAAGGGTTCTCGGCAAACTGCTAAACAATTGTTGCGTCACGGTCAATAGAACACGCTGCTTTTTCTGCGCATTTTTTCATAGTACCCTCAAACTAGACCGTTATGGCTTTAGTGGTTCTAATTTAAACGGCGCCGAAAGGATTTAAGATTTCTTAAAGCGATTATCTTTTAATACAAGTTTATTGTTACCACAATCGTATTGAGGGATTTGTGCAAAATTCTTCAAATGTAATAATAGATTGCGTACCCATTGAATAAGCTTACAAGCACTTGTTCAGTTTCCTTCCTACTTAAACTCTTTACCTAACACAAATTTTACGTAATATTCGGTTATATCTGATAACAAATAGGTGTTTTAGGATTTCTTAGACATGGAAATTAAAGGCTGAACAGTATTGAAACTGTGTATAAAGATCTTCCTGAAGTGTTACCACATTTTTTTTCCTATATGTATTATGTATCCATTTCCGAAAAATCACCAGGAAGGAATAAATGTGCAGTTTTTTAATCACTTGCAAAAAAAACTTCATTTTAATCTGTTGGCGAAAAATTTTTAAACTATCAAGTGTGAAATTGATGAATAGATTTTTTTTTCGATATTTCTGTTTCTATTTTAACGCCTATTGTGCTGAACTGATTCTTGCAAAAGATTATTAACGCTCATCTCATTAGATCAGAGAAAAAGGTAAAGATAAAAAATAGTAAGGAAGCCCTTTGCTACATAGATTATATTAAAATTAATATTTTGTGCTGATAGTAGATAAGAAAAATAAATTATTGAATTACTTAATCAAATAAAGGAAGTCATTAAATAGATTGGATTCTTGAATGCTATTTTTTTTTGCGTTGTGCGGTCCCACTTAGTATGAATATTTATTTTTGAATATTAATATATATTTACTTAGGTATTCGATATAAGTACGATGAAGAAAAAATACTCAAAGCGGATGTATGTACAGTGACATTACTTTAACATCATAATATTAATACAATTCCACGAGTTTACCCAGAAGCACTCACGGACTACAAGGAATCACTTTCAAAATGTTTAAATTCTAACAATACTTGAAGGCATAATTGTACAATTACAAATGACCGCAATAAATTTCGTACTTCAAATTTTAGCGAATTGCTGTCACCGAGTGACAATAAAAATATATTATCACAAACTCACGCCCTAAGCTCGTGCCATTAGAAAGATTTATACCTTTTACAATGGCAACCGTAAATTCGTAACCAACAAAAATTCCTGGGTAGGGAAATATATGGCCAACCAATTATTCAGAGAGCAACCAACCGGAAGTTTTAGAGTATTTTTATCGGATCTTTTGAACGCAGTGGTGATTTTAAACAAATATGAAACGTACGACCGACACCTAAGCTGAGAAGAATAGAGGATTACATTGAAATCCTGTTTTTGTTTGTTTTCTTTGGTAATTCTTTTGTATTGAGCGGCGGACGAAGTAATGCGTGTTATAGAAATGTGCAGGCAATTCTGTGTTAGACGGCTTTGAAAAAAATATGTAGTTGTTTGATTTGACGGAAATATTGGTTATAATTTGAAAGGATATTCCTAACATAAGCACCACAAAATATACTGTCTTTAAAGTAAAAGCATTCATTTCAATCATATATTATTTCTAAAACTATAATTACCTAAGATAATTATTATATTGTTCTAATACAATTTCTAGCGACAATAACTGGTAAGATTCTAACGCCATTTCACAGTAAACAACTAGAATGTGCAAAAGACTCATAAAAACTACAAACATAAACAAACATACAAGTAATAATTTACGTCGTCCAGTTAAAAATACGAAAGACAGCTATAATTATGTAGCGGGACAAACTCAAGTTTTTTCTTGTTTACAGCTTTCGACAACTTAATTGGCAAAACAAGGTACAAGCTGTGGAAAACAAGAATAGATTCTTATCTAACAATATATGACAGGTCTAAGGACAACTGACCCAAAAAACTCACCGAAAATAGTTGTCAGAATGTAACACCTTTGGCGATTGGAACTATCGTCAGACAGTTCATTTGTCAATATCCTCTCCGAAGTATAATTAAACTGTAAGATAGAAGCTAAAAGCATTGGCTTCTGTATCTACAGCCAGGCGTCACAGTTATCGAAATTAATTCTATGAATGATTGCCATTGGTATACGTGTGAACAGATAACAGAACTCATTTCGAAACAACTTATTGGAATAACTTTAGCTTAGCCGCGATCTAGCGTAGGAATAACACATTTACTATAATTCCTTTTACAAATCTAAAGTGGTGATATTATTTTACGGTTCGTGATAACCCTACCTTAATTTTAGATTTTAGTAAAAAGCGGCGTTTATTTAATGGACGAAATAATTTCTCTATCAGCAACACGTTAAGTAACGTCTACATTCTGATCAAACAACTTCATTTAATTGGTTTCGTCTAGGAAATCTCATATTCAATTAATAAGATGATGGTAATTGGATCAACAAGAGTCGGGACGCTTTGTTGCTGATTGATGATATTAATTTTCGTACCGGTCCCTCCGTCCCTAGTAATTAGTTATCATAGTTTCATTCATTCTCGGAGTACTTAAAGTAATTGCGTTTGGTAGAGCCTTATATTAAATTAGTGATATCTAAATATATTTGGGTCGAACCGAAAGAAAATGTTTGGTAAGCAGTAGTTTGTATTCAAAAGCAAATTATTTTGTGTAGAGATTTTTATCGGTTTCATAAAAGTATTCATTATTTATTTATAATTCATTAAACGCCTTTTATGGATATTATAATATTTTGTGAAAATTACACTTAATTGGATTTTAAGTAAATAAATGTCGGGAGGGATCGACGATTTTGTATTTTACATAAATTTAACAGTGTTTAAAACATGACAGTTTTTATTATTATTTATTATCCTGTCAATTATGAACATGGATTCCTGAGTTCCACACGAATGTGTATCGTAAAACCTCCATAATATAAAGGAACAGTTATTTTGAACACTACATCGCAGAATGTACAAATCGGAACCGTTAAGCTTGCGGTCAGATAAAGCTACAATCGACCGGATTTCCACCTGACCAATACTTGCTTCGCCAAATTATCCCTAAACCATTGTCCGAGCACTCCAAACGTTCGTCTTTTGCAGCCACATCAAAGGATCTGCCGACAATATCCCGGGCTCTTAGCGTCGCCGGTGCAAAGACGCGTGCCTCTAATCTCTATTGATATAACGGTACGAAAGAAACTTTGTATGAACACCTTACGCGTTTTTTACCTTGTTTCTTTTCAGAATACGTCCCTATAAAACGATAGACCGCTTCTTTTTGTGTATGTACTTATTGATATTAGAGAACGGTACTGCACTTTGCCGTTATAACAAACAAAAAACACTCACCTATCAAAGTGTTACAGTTTTTCGAGATAACTGTAACGCAGCCCCCGTTGCTTCCGAGGCTCGCAACTTTAACTACTCCTACTCAAAGGTGGAAGGAAGCAATACATTATTTTTACAACGATCAACATTATGTTATTGAATTACTTTTGAAATTGATTTAGTTCCTTTAGTGGTGTGAGTGTTTGCAGAACGTTTGCATCTGCTCGGGGCAATGCGTTCGATTTTTTGCTCGACAGATATTGTAGAGAACTGTCTAGATGTGGGCGCTTAATTACGGATCACGTTCATAAAGATAATGTAATATAATCCTCGTTGCGAACAATCAGAGCAAGCAAGGTGGCATCGTAAGAATTAAAGCAGAAATGTGTTCGAAACGCGATCTTCTATTGAGTGACTCCAGGTGAATATTTGGCACGCTCCTCGGTAACCTACTTCTTATCGATGGATAGCACCTTGTGTCTTACAGATAGTGCGTTAGATACCTTCCGTTATAATGTAGATCAATACATACGGTGGTCGGCAGATGTGGAAGGGTTATTGTCAATGTTATTATTGTCATAATTTCTATAGACACGATGACAAGGTGTACTCGAGATTTTGGCATGTGCTATTCCTTATGAAAACACATTGTGTTTTTCATTCATAATTATGTATATCTTGTCTATAGAAATTTGAAACGATCTTTATATATTTATTTTAGTAGATATGCACTTCAAGCTGACTCAGATGAATGGAAAATATAAAATTAGTTATTTTATTTTTACCTGCTATTAAAAGCTTGATATTAATGTGGACATCCTGTACATGTAATGAGTGTTGCTATATTCGCCGATCACTTTTGCTTTATCCTGTCTAATCTCTGAGTATTAAAGTTACAATCTAGTTCTAACCCTGCTGCTTGATAAATTTAAAAGCAAATTTCGCATCGTTAAGTCGTGTTATAGCGCAACCGTGCGTCTGCGACGTCGGCAAATCCTCAAAGGCTCGGACGCCGACGACAGATGACGTATCGGTTGCACAATGCGATAAAATGAAAGGGTGGAGTGCATTGCGATGCAATTCATAGGGGTACTTCACGTTAATGTAACCTAACACTTCGACGAATTTGGCATGGTAGGACACGTGTGCAAATCAAACGTTGTACTATTGTGATAGAAATGATAGATGTGCGAAGTTAATGTTGATTAATTTTTGTTTGAATTTGAAGTGGTGTCAGGGGAGCAATGTGGGAGTCTTTCTTATGTAGTTTTCATTGATAAATTAGAGACTTTTTTTAATCGGCTTATTACAAATGGACAATGGATTTGCGGTCAGAATTTTTGTGCTTGCCGAATTAGGGTTTATGTAAATAGCACAGTAACATTTAAGTTACCTGTAGGCAAGTAGGGCAAGCACTTTGTTGAAGCATGTAAACATTAGTTCGTGCTACGGAGCAGATTCTGTGCAAGTAACGAAGTGCGTAAAAACGGGCCTAAGCAAATATTGCAGTTTGCACACTGGCGCCTGTAACTTGATAGTGTTTAAATAACAGAACTTGTTTTGTGTGAACCTAAAATAAGATTGGTTTCAAATATTATAATATTCGTACATTTTAAAATTATGTTACTTGACTGTCGTAGGTTTTCCTATGGAGAAAATAGACTTGAAAGCCATCCAGTTTTAGTGTGACATTTATATTGAATCATTACCTATGTTTATTTTAATAATTCAATTAGGCAACAATAAATTGTGGTATTAGGATATTGGCGAAATTTTGAATTTCTGATGTTGGCCGTGAATGATGTAAATCAAATCTTGGGATTTGCTTTACATCATTCACGGCCAACAACATGCCAAATGAGTATATCCAAAGACATTCCTTATTAAAATATGTTTGTCATTGATCGTAATTTATTAACGGGTCACATAGTAGTTAAAAATATATCAACCTCTTTGATACGTATCTGTTGTGTGCCCTATTTGTAATACTACCCTTGAAATCTTAATCAGAGTGAGCAGGAGACTGTACATTAATCACGGACAGACCAAAATGAACACCGCTTCCGGACATCTACTAACAAAATCAACAACATGAAAAAATATCGACCCTTCAAGAAGCAACATAATTTTTATTCCGCATAGTTTCCAATTTTTTAGTTGAGACACACGGACTCTAAGTTTGATGTACAAATATATAAGTCAATGACCAGAGAATAAGGTATACTAAAATGCTCTTAATTTTAATTTTGTAGACAAAATAATGCACACATTATTTTATTATACAATTCAATATAATATCTTGAATTCTTGACCCCCGTAAATATTAATCTATAGGTCTGAAAAAACATATTGATAGAAAAGCAAATATAGACTCCGATAAAACATAGTATTCTTTATGCAAAACAAAACTAATACTAATACAAAGTGTTACTATGTTATTAAGGACTTTCATCGCCATTTGTTTTAGTATATTGTAGTCCTGTTTCGTATTACAAAAGGCTGTAAGTATCAAACACACAACATTATCAAAGCATTGGAGATCAATGCATCGGTAACACAGGGCAGGTACAAATTACTGTGGCCAGAGCTCGATCACACAAGATGGTGGCCTTAGATAACACGACACCGTCACTATAAAGACATAATTTAGTCAGCGCCGAACAAAAAGTATGAACCGAACGAACAGACCTAGATGAATGATGTTGCCTCCGCGTTTTAATTAACGATAACATGTTGCGATTGAAACGTCCGCTGAAAAATGTGATTAGTTTTATTGTGGCGTCTCCTTGTTTGTTTACGGTGAGCACCTTAGGCTTGTGTGCCAGATAAATGTAGAGCAAAACGATATAGGTGTCTGCTGTTTGACAGATTGTATGTTATAATTCCCTCTGTAATAATTTTTCGAAATAAATATAAAGTATACCTATAAACTTTAATAAATTAATATATTTTCAAAGAAACTTTTAAGATAAGAATTAAAAAAATATTATTATCGAGTTATATTAAAAATATTACTGAATAGTTATGAAACACCTACAATTTTTACTCCTTAGCTAAGTGGGGTACCTAATTAAAAAATCAATATTTTAAGCAGAGCAATTTTGTTACAAAGTTCTTAGATAATAGTTTTAATATATAGAGCTTTTAATTAAATATAATTGTCGCTCACCCTCCACATTACAAAAGACGTACATTTAAATTGGTGCTTTATTAAGAATATAATAACCAATTTATGCACACCATTATCGAAATGAAATGCAAACTGTCGGCATCAATGAAAGGCTATCCTCATATTCAATTTAAGTAAAACATAATGCTATGCAATGAAGCGTTGGTACTTCCTGTGCAAATCGATTGAGTTGTATTCGCAACCCGGATATGTCTTTGTACTAGAACGAAAGGGTGAATCGGTAAGTTAAGATCCTTAAGTATAGTGATTTTACGCTTATATTGAACCCTTTGAAAATCATACTTTCTCTGCCGGAACTTCATTTTCTATGGATCTATTTTCTGTATTGGAGTTAATTGATTAGTTATATCATAGAACGATATGGCTAATTTTGTAGACGGTTTGAATTTATTATAGTTTGCAATGAAAAGTTTAGAATGTGACTTCTTTTGTAATAAAAAAATATATAGAAACTTTCAAACACAATAGTTTGAAGCTAATCAGTAATGATGCAAATACAATAGATACTTTACAAAATACCCTAATAATAATCAATACTACACATTGTTATTCATTTACAAACATCAACTCACAACACTTAACACCAATCCCCAAAACATTATCACAACGGTTGTAAAACAATAAAATCAAACGTCAACGCTTTTGTATCGTAAATTACGGTTACGACCTGGACTCAGCTAGAGCTAGCGGGATGCCCACATTGCCCACGTTGCCCACTGTAGGTGTGGGCAGGTCCGGTCAAAGGGTCGCGATCAAACACTAAATCAGGCCCGACAAGCTCGACGTGTTATTTGTTTAGCCCGGCTTTGATACCCGCCGACCGCGACTCATAATTTATTTGGATATATGAGATTTGAAACACATTAGTGTTTTGTTTGTTTAACTAATTTTAGGTGATGGCGTTGATGTAGCGTTGGTTTTTATGTCCTTTGTATACTTTTATAATTAGTAGCAATAGTTAAAGTTTTAAATGTTTGTATTCGTAAAGTAGTACCTACTTATACGAATACAAAAGTTTTTCTCGAGCTTATCTCATTTCAAATTATAAAAGTGTAATTTTTTCATTTAAACTTTTATTATACTTAAGACAAGTCAATTATGTACCTGTTTTTGGTAAATATATTTAAACCGCACTTTAAGTGTTACGTTAATCCTTAACACTTTAAAGTGCGGTTGTCTTAAGTCGACTTCAAAGACACAAAACTCTATGAACGCATGCAGCCCAAAATCCCTTGTTTATTGAATAACAAACAGCACTAAACGCTTCCCATTTATCGATTTGCATTTGTCGGCCAACGTTCGTAGTTAATAGATCTTAAATAAAAACAACTCAAAACCCTGGTACGAGTAAATAAATTTACAATACTCCTAGTGCAGTAAGTACAAATCGTTCAATAAAACATCGACTAGCAAAACTCGCCTTAACACAGTTGAAATAAATAAATAATTCGTCTGTATCAATTGGTAAAGGAACATTCTCCCATCGCGGACGGCTCTTGTAAATCTTCGATAGCAATCTTGATGTACGAACGGATGCAAAACGGGATCGTCTCGGGTCCAAAGCGGTTTGATTTAAGGAAATACATCCCTGACGAAACACAGTAAGTATCGTATGTAACATCGAATAATATCCAATCGCTCTGCATATCCAATTGTAATCTCAATTGTTTAGTTCAATCACTCGACCGATATGTAGATTTAACGGAATGCATCGAATTTATGCGATAGCCCTGTTGTTGTAACGTTGCCGAACTTTTATGTAAAACATCGGCAAAATGTTTAAAGGTAAGTCGAGACTCCAATGTTTGTTTTATTATATATCTAAACATATAACTGTTTGATCACGTTTATATTTTAGTAAAAAATAACAGTAAATCATAAAACGAACTTTCATAGATTAATCTAATTTGGTTTAGTTAAACACCCAGAGCGAATATTTATCAAACCGAAGTATCGCCCCATAAATAAGACTGCACGCAGTTTCGGAATGTGTGATAAAATTTATAGAGGTACACAGACGAAGCAGGGCTCTATCCCACTGTGCTGCTCACAGTGATTGTAATCTGATAATGCAAATTTTTATTTTTTTCTTGGCACACGCCTAACGGAATTTCACCCTTTAAAGCATGACAAACGGGAACTAAAAAAAAGTTTTAAAACAAGACCCCACTTTTATGCAAACGAAAGAAATACTACTAAATATAATAGATACGGTCATTTAAGTTCGAATAAACAAGTAAAAGATTTATTTTTGCCGCTCACAGTTTCAGCGTCGATTTCAATCAACACACCTCAGAAAATTATCAGCCTCTTAAAATCCGAACACGTGTACATTACAAGTTATCTGTGAGATTGAAGACAGGAGAAAATAAAATTTTGGCACGTTCGTTAACGACCGGTCCTGTTGATTTGGCAGATGTTATTTTTAGTCATTAGAGAGAAAAAATCAATTAATAACCGCCGTTTGTGTACAAAATTGATTACCGGAGCTACCCGAGGCACCCGTGTGAACTCTGAAAATCATAATTGCGTACTGTCTAATCAAGCATACTTCGTCCCTCTCTAATCTATAGAGATTATCTAAAGCGTGAAAGAGATAAGTCTTAGGAAGTAAATGTTGCTTCCACTCTTCGTGACCACATTTTGATTGATGAACAGAGAAAACGCCTCGAGTGAGTTAATCACGCCTAAATTTAATTTAGAATGAATATGAAAACGCGGCGGCTATTTATTATGTTTTGTTTGTTTTGGATAACATTTTCTTTTTTCTGGATTCAAAATCCTAATGTTACTTTTTGCATCTCGAAAATATGCGAAGTTTGACCCTAACACATTTAAAGGGTTTCACAAAAAAAGTTAATATAGTTTGGTTATAAAATCTTCGTAATTATAGAATAAAGTTTTTGTAGTGGTTGTGAAACACCTTTTTTGTTTGAATATTATAAAGAGACTCTATGTGGCATTAAGGTGCGTCAAACGATTCGTGGGAGACTGGAATTGAGATAAACGCTTCCCATTAGATCCATTTAATGCTGGAGCAATTCGGGCCTATAAACATAATGCGTTTAATCATAGTACGCAGATAGGCTCTATTATTATTACTTTACAGTGGAACATGGAAATACTTGAAGACGACTCTTAAATACTTGTAAAAACGACAAGATAATAAGTAAAAAAAAATGGTTTACTATTCTGATTTACAAAATAACTTTTAAATGCTATATTTAAAGCAAAACTACATTTAAAACAATGTAAATAATCTTCGTCTAATTATAATCTGTTAGAACCAAGTGAGTTTGGCCAGCGAAGTTCAAACCTATTGAGTAATGTACTGTCAAGCGATGAGCTTAGGTACGACAACCTTGTAAATCGTAACATACAAAAATAAAACGATTTGTTCAAAATTCTGTGTATGGTACACAGAATTTGGTTGGAAACTCCATTGGTTTTATAGTTCTTTAACGATTCAATAGCCATCGCTCATCATTTCAAGATAACGCATAAATAAATAAATAATAAAGTAAATTGAAAACCTTCCCAAGTAATTGTTGGTGTGGCGAGTGAGCCTAATAGCTGTAATGACACCGGAACCCTTTGAATGGCCACGCCACTTACAGAGGTTCCTTAAAACAAACAATTTACGAGATTCTTCCTAAGTGGTACAATAAAACGTAAAGGTTTACTCATAAAATGAAATCACGTGAATTTCGCTTTTAATGAAGATGTTAAGCTTCACTAGTGCGACTCATTTAGCAAAACATTCCTGCTCGTGTGTGGTATTTTTTGTTGTAATATAATATTGATATCTCAATAAAATAAAATTTTAATAACAAGAATATAATTAAAAAACAAAATTTTATGATCCAAAAAGTGGACATCAAAATGAATTTAAATGTCGCCAAGAGCCCTTAGTGTTCATGAACAGAAAATAATTATAGATAATACATGCAATTAAGAGATTATTTCGAATGTTTGACCTACTAATATCCATTTCGCAAGAAATAACATGAAGACATTAAAATGACTTCTTAATTCCGGTGGCATTTATTTTTGCAAGCTTATGTTAGCTGCCCGATACATAGGTATTATTTTATCAAACAGGGGTCGCATTACGGAGAGTTACAGCTACCAATACAGCGCGGCGGCGTTGTGAGAAAGAGATGGTGCTATTTGGTTGTATCTCTCTATCCCTTTCTGAGAATGGAACAATCGTTTCTAAAACGTCATAATACGGGGTAAGGCAGATGTATTCTACTTGTTATCTGAGGTGCGTGGGTGGACGGCTCGCGAAGGTGATGCCAACGAACGGATCTCAATGCTCCTCATTGTTGTAAACCCTTGCACACCGATTAGTGGCACACGATCGCCTACTGTTAACCACTTCCTTGTTTACACTATACCCGTGTATAAAGATCAAATACAGTTAGGTGATCATAAGATCAATACAGATAGCGTCGGCGAATTTTGTAAAAGTGAAATTGACTTTATGTACAATGGGACGCATTGTTCTGCTTGAAAAGGAAAGTATTTTGGAAAACAATATACAGTAATAGAATTTACTTTCATGTGAATAGTAAAAAAATAGTTATAATTTCACTCTTGTCCCGTTTATAAAAAATCATTTCATAATTTATAAATCTCGGGTTATACCAAATGTCTAAATATTAGTTTCCGTTTAAAAATACAGAAGGGTTATAGGAAGGGTGGATTTTACATTTTGACTTCTCATTAAATGTATTAAAAAATTAAACATATTGCATATGAACATCTGACGCATAACATAATAGGTAGGTATCATTTATCGACAAACCATCTTTAGGGGTGCATGATGAATCAGTATGCAAGCACCCTTCGAACCAACAAAATGGAATTACCACAATCATTGTAATACGTATATGAATATAATAAATAATAAATAAATGCGGACAACGATTAGACAACGGATATGGGTAAACAACTGAACGGCTGGTCGTAAATATTTAAAGCGAAAGGGTGAAGCAATTGTTAAAAGTTCCTGTAACCTTAAACATAACATACCATCATGCCTGTATCCCCGAAGGGTTAGGCAGAGGTGTACCAATATACACCCACAGTTCGCCGGTATGTTTAGGTCCCATGTAATAGGGGGCGAGCATAATGCCACTCGGGCACAAATCCAAACTCCGACCTGCTACTGAAAATTTTATAGAAAAACCCAATAACACCTTGGTCGACTTGGGAATCGAACCCAAGACCTCTAGCGTAGCAGACGCGCTTAGAACCACTAGGCCAACGAGGCAGTTGCCTTAAAGCTTCATAAATATAA
The DNA here is from genome assembly GCA_905475315.1 of Autographa pulchrina. Classification (NCBI taxonomy): domain Eukaryota; kingdom Metazoa; phylum Arthropoda; class Insecta; order Lepidoptera; family Noctuidae; genus Autographa; species Autographa pulchrina. Next base: position 8,958,692 of record FR997771.1, on the reverse strand, counting down.
AATAATTTAGAAGGCCAACCCTAACCGAAAGCCAAGCTTCTCTTCGATATAAGTTCAACATTATGGCGTTCTTTTAGTTGGATTATAGGTTTTTCTCAGAATGCTCGATCGTAGTGGATTACATTAATGGGTCACCGAGTTTGGGTATTCTAAATATTACCACAATCAGTAGGCCTTTCACGCCTGCGGCCAATATGGAACTCGAAAAACCAAGAACATGCATTGGTCCTTGGCTGATTCAAATAAGCAATACAACTTAGGTACAAGACACTTCGAACGTTTCCAGATAACGTTTCAGTATTTAGTCTAGAAGAACTAATTAGAAGTCAATGTACAAAAATCTAAAGCCAGTTTTGATTTTAAATTCCTCACTACCTTTGATTAATACCGCAGTAGTAATGATGGATGCTCCAGGTAGGGTGGACCGCCGGCCGAGAGCCACCCTCCGAGGCTAACGTGATTACACACTCATTAGTTCTAACCTATTTTTATTTGCTTTTTCATCGCATGACCTACGTGGCGCCGAGAGTCGCCGCGTCGCGAAAAAAAGTCGGTCACACGACTAACTCTAATAAACCGTCTATTGAATAACGTGGAAATTGTGTTTTGGAATTTTGAACTCTGTTCTCTTTATAATAAGGATTTTTAGATAATGTGTTAGTCTAAATTAGATGTTCCTATGCTGTAAACTTGTTTCCTGTCTAACACTGCCGGTGTATCAGAAATAAGTAAAAAATGCCTTTCATCCATATTTTATGAACCAAATTTTTACAGACTAACATTTGCATTGAAAGTCTATCTGGTATGATCATACCAATATCTAAAGATTTTAACTAATCCACAAATTCAAATAGTAGTGGCTTAGAGTCAAATTTATAAAAACTATGCAAGTTCTTTCTAGCCAAGCATGTATCCCATGTCAATATCATAACATAATATAAAATTTACAGTTTCCTTTGGCAATGCTACCGAAACCCTTCAAAATTAGTCTATAAAGACAATGTTTTAAATTCGGCTGTAGGTTGCCAACAAGGAGATCCTCTCGGGCCGGTCATATTCAGTTTAGCCATCCATCCCATTATTAAGGAATTGAAATCAAAATTTAATATTTGGTATCTGGATGACGGAACTCTAGGAGGCGATGTCAACACTGTAGCAGATGATTATATATCCCTTAAAACAAATTTACAAAAAATTGGTCTTGATTTAAACACAAGTAAGTGTGAAATATATATTCCAGATACACATTTAGATAAAAAATTAGCTTTACAAAAAATCCAAACAATAGCCCCTGAAATTAACATAGTCAATAACTCCTCTCTTCGCCTTCTAGGGTCCCCAATTTTAGAAGAATCATATGAAAATTTTATAGATGATAAAATTGAAAATTTTCAGTCAATTTCGAATAGACTTTTCAAAATCTCTTTACATTCTGCTATTACTTTAATTCGTTTTTGTTGTTTTGGTCCAAAATTTACATATTTTCTTCGTTCTTCACGACTATGGAAACATTTGCCGCTTTTGGAAAAAGTCGATAAAATTATTCGGTCCACGTTAACGTCCATTTTTAACGTAACGTTGGATGACCGAGCTTGGACCCAAGCCACGCTGCCGATCCGATTTGGTGGGCTTGGTGTACGTAAAGTTTCCAGTCTAGGCCTACCAGCATTTTTGTCTTCGGTCCACAGCACTGAAAAATTAACCAGGCAAATCTTAGGGTCTTCTCTGGTTGATTTTCAGATTCTGTGCATGACTGAGGCAGTAAATAGTTGGGAATTGTCCTGCCCGGGCACAGATCTACCCGAGCAACGTTCTTCTCAGAGGCAGTGGGACGAGCCGCTTTGCAGTTTGATACGGAAAGAATTAATTAATACGTCAATCAACACTGCAGAGCGCGCGCGTCTCCTGGCTGTGGGAGAATGGGAATCGGGCCTCTGGTTACAGGCACTTCCGTCAACCACTCTTGGTACGATTTTGGATGACAATACTTTCCGGCTCGCCATCAGTTTACGTTTAGGTATACCTTGTGTCGCATGTCATCGGTGTCAATGCGGTGAAACAGTCGATTGCCTCGGTCACCATGGCCTGTCCTGCAGCAGGAGCGCAGGACGTATATCCCGTCACGCAAATATTAATGACATTATTCGTCGTGCTCTTGTCATTGCCGGTGTACCAGCTGTTTTGGAACCCAATGGTTTGGTGCGCAGCGATGGTAAGAGACCTGACGGTATGTCATTGTTGCCTTGGAAATTGGGTCGGCCTTTGGTGTGGGACGCAACGTGCGTCGACACCCTTGCGCCATCCCACGTTCTAAGTTCGGCGGCCTCTCCTGGAGCTGCTGCTGGAGCAGCGGAGACCCTTAAACGGCGGAAGTATAATAACCTAATGGGTAATTATATTTTCGAGCCGTTTGGGGTTGAAACGCTCGGGTCATGGGGTCCGAGTGCACGAAATCTTTTTAAAGAACTGTCAAAACGTTTGGTGGACTCTACTCGTGATCAGAGAGCTGGTTTGTTCCTTGCACAGAGAATCGGCATAGCCATTCAACGTGGCAATGCTGCCAGCCTTCTGGGCACGTTTCCCGCCATTGACAGGGATGACGATGAGTATTTTGACGCGTGTTAGTTTTATTTATCTATATAAGATTTAATTTTAGTCTTTGTTTGTTCTTGTATTAGATTTAATTACAGCCTTTATATAAAATTGATAACAAAAATATTTTAAGCAGAAATTATCATTAGCAGTGGTGAATGCCAAATCAAATCTTGAAGGTACTTTATCCAGCTTTATCTGGTACTTCTCAAGTCAGGAATCACTTATGATATAAATTTATCGCATCCGAGCCTTAAGCGAGTGTGTCCTGTATTTAATTTCGGCGGCCCATTGGTCGAGACCTTTCGCCCTGCGTGTGAGTGGCCGTATTCATAGCCGTGAAGGTGTAGATTCTAATGTTTGTTGTTTTTTATTGACAAAAAATGGGTAAAATGAATCAATGAGATGATCTATTTACATAATTGAACATTAATTAAATCCAGTCATACATTATTTTAAGTTGCATATTATATTTGCTGCCTGAAAATGCAGTTACAAAAAGAAAAATCATATAAGTTAAATGGTAGATATAACATTTATTTATAAGAAGATTAAATTGCTGTTTTTGTAACATGAAAAATCATTTAAAATTAAAGTCTTGACTATGAATATGGCAATTTAACATCCTTTAGCGTAGTTAATTCGTTGGTCTGATAATAATTAATAAGCTCACAGGCGATACGAGTATGGTGTTCGTGATCACCGAGGGCCGTCGTGACCGCGGCATCTCTGACCCAACGCAGATTGAGATATCAAAATTCGCAATTCAATCCCACGGTAACACACGTTTGTTTTATAGTTATCATTTACGCGAGCCTTGGGGCAGTGACTTGGTTGTAACATGCAAGATCATAAGACATGCAACAATTAATGCTATTGTCGTTTAAGAAACAATCATAGTTACGTCAGATTTTGTGGTGCAACTTGGGAGGAACCTACGTCCAGCGGCGGACCTTGAAGGGCAGCGTTGTAAATTATATAAAAAAAATATAATTATTATCAATATTGGTCAACTTTTTCAAGATGAGAATTAGTTGTTATTAAGTTTGTTTATTTACTTCAGTTTTCCGTATTAAGTTTTACTAAATAATATCTATGTTCATATTTATTTCTATTCCAAATGTTTTGTCAACATTACTCAAAGCCAATATTGTAGTACTGAAGTTTAATAAAGTTGTTTATTAATTTAATTCATATATACCAGTTATTTTTATTTAATTACAATAATTGACGTAGCAGATATGTTCATACACAAAGTGATATATTGCCTTAATTTGAGTCTGTCAAGTTACTGATGAATAGCCACTAAATACTACGGTCGTTTTATAAAAAATAAAGAAATAATTACAATGAAGTTCGTAGTTGAGTTCATTTACCTATATTTATTAAAAAAAAATGTGCATAATATTATTTTTATGCCTTTACCATCATCGAAACACAGTCGTGTTATGTTATTCTGAAATAAAACAACCAACAGCAAAAATCTGTATGTAGACGAACCAAACCAGTCAAACCCAATCATAAGTAATTAAATTTTACTGAACTTGAAAATTGTATAATTGCCTACGGTGGGTACCTACCTAGTCATAAAATATAGTTATCAACCAGTAGCATTTTATTATGTTTCATAAAAAGATTAAACCAATAACTACAAGAATCGCTTAATTTCACGTTTAAGAACTACCTTCGAATTTACGAAGGCAATTGGACCAGTCGGTATCAAGTCGGCTTGCTATCTGCTTATTTATCAGATAGTAACCGCTGTAACAGATTTTATTGTTGATTCTATTTACACTTGGCTCAGGAACGTTATCTTCGATCTACGTAATGGTAAGTGCAAGTGAGCGGCTAATTGTTTTTGTTCGTTCACAAATGATCGTATCCGTTTAAAGCTCACGAGGGGCAGTTCTCGTCTATACTGCCCTGATTTATATTTCGTTGTGCGGAGAGATGTATCACGTCCCTAAGCGTTTGTCCGATCGCGTGTCCATTGTTTAAGGCCGCTTTTAATTATCGATATTCTAATTGAATGATGTTCGTTTCGGAGAATATCGTTTTCAATTTATCGCGATGCATTTTTCAGGTTAACAACTATCAAAATTTTTAAGCCCGTTTTTTATAATTCAAAAATGCTAATCAACAGTTACATAAAATTGAGAAGAAAACCTGTACCTAATTGATGTTTGTTAACGGGTACTTGATACAAAATACATAACAACTTTTCTCTATACGAAGGAGAATTTGTTTTTAAAATTTTCCCGGTGCTCAAATTCTAATAATACGCTGTTATTGCTTTAGCGCACCGTTGCCGTTCAATTGCTTCGAGATTGGCGTTACCGTAAAGATAATCCAGTGTTTGTGTTAGCCCCAAGCTGGTATTGAGCCATTTAATTTTATAAGTCGAATCTAGATAATGTCTGCTCGATCGTGCTTTATGAGTTTATTTGTTTAATATAGTTATTGCTGGTATAAATGTGGTCAAGTTTGTTTTCTTCTGTAATATAATTTGTTGGATTGGAAGTAAATAATATAAAGCTTGTTTGAACATACCGAGATCATTATGTTGTGAACTTTAAATTATTCGATTAGTAAAACATCTGAATACATTAATTTCTTTAAAAAAACATGGAATGATTAAATATATCGACTATCGGTAACACCGAAGATAATCTGTGGGTAGTGACAGCTAAAATAAAAATGTGATTCACGAACCATGTAATATATGTATCAGTTGATTGATGCAAGTAAACAAAATCCTTGGATTACACCTGCGATTTAATGTAAACGATTACATTTGTGGGTTACTAATGAAAGTTTAAAATTCACCGGTCGGCTGCCGCGGCGCCCGCTACGATGCGCCAGCGCATATATGTCGGATGTAAGGAGATTTGATCGTATTATACAGTAGTTTATGTTATTTGTTTCACTAAGTACCTATACATATAAGTGCAAAAACTAAATGTATGGAGCAGTACTTTTATTAGTATGACTGTATTTATATCTTAATATTTTCGAATTCCGTCAACTGCCTGATACCCTTCTAAATTGTTTTTGTATTAATAGCGACCCTATTTATCTGCGAATTAATAATGATTTACGATATGGAATACAAAAGGTATATAAATAATTTTATATGGTATTTATGATAATTTAATAATTGATTAAATATTTTAAAATAACAATATGGTAATTATACCATATTATTTTTAAATATTCTTCAGGATTGTGTATACAATTATCGATTATGTACATTACGATCCATATCAGTTTAACATACTTGTTTTTATACAAAGAAGCAAAACCTGCTCAATGTACAAGTGTTTTAATGTTAATAGTTCATCGTTACTTAAAATACAATTCAACGAGATCCAATACGATCTTGTAAAACGGGAAAAGGTACTCCCAAGTCGTTCGACAGTCATAAATTAAAACTAAAGCCAATAATGGCAATTTGCACAAAAGAAAAACATTTAATAAAAGCAGTAGTTACAGGCATGTTCATGTGTCTACGTTTAACAGCGTGAGTCGAGATCTGTATCAAACCTACTTCTTTACTCAAGACCAAGGGAACAAAACGCTTAAAAACGATAAACAAATATCATTTGCATCTTTATTTCGTTTGCCATAAAGTTTAAAATAGATTGGACTAGTTTTTTCGGGAGTGTCTGGATACGTTTGTTAGGGCTCATGTTGAAACTTTTGTCATGTTATCGGGATTGGATCTGCGGCTAAGTTTTACGGTAATCGTAGTCCTGTAGTACTTTTAAAATATTTATGGTCATCGTTTTTTCTTGGTGGGTCTTACGTTAGTCGCAACATCAGGAATGCTGAGTAGAGCAATATTTACATGATCTTCAGATAAGGTTTAATCGGTTTTTTTTTTTGTGAAAGTTGGGTAGACGTGCGCCGCTAATCAGTTGACAGCTAAATAATCTTTTTATTTATAATTTCATAGTTTTAAAAATATAATGGATGGAGTAACAGTCATTACAGTCGGAAAGTGGTGAATGCCTATTTATAACATTAAATACCTCAAGAGGCATACTTCTCTACTAAAATCTACTTGAAACTATAAGGTATGTGTAATAAACCAATAAAAAGTTTCTAATAGGGACTAAAAGGCTCACACAGTACAATTACGGAGGCAGACGTTTTTACAGGTTTCCTTATTAATGTTTTGGTATCATGTTCCCTTATTAGTGTTACAGAAACAATAAATTCAATTAGCCAGAAAAGCCGCGATACTTTGTACCTGTCACTTAACGTCAGATAACAATAAACAACAATACTAATAAAACATTTATGAACTTCAGCACAAATTATTTGAATTATTTATTTCGCTGTTACTGCTGGTACATTCTATTGCTGAGGGAGATAAAAAATCGGAATTTACAAAATTACGTATGCAAGTCCGTTCTACATTACGCAGAATGTGTGTACTAAAAATTCAAAAGTGCTTGTGGAAACCGTTGTCCCCGCCCAATGGGCAGCTGTCCCCAGGAGTCACTAAGCCTCTATTATGGGTCCCCGCATATACGACGTCGACCCATAAAGGCGGTCGATCGCGACGAGCTTCAATTTATTCTTGAAATTAACCTGTCGCATACACTTAAGGACTTGGCGCGTGTTTCAAATGAAGTATGCGCTGATTGGAATATTTTTAAACGGGTGAAATTTTCGAGATTGTCGCCATCAAAATAAAAATAGCTTCATAACAGCTTTTGGCATATTTTTAAACAGCAATGGAATAAACAATTTTTGATTGGTACATTCTTTACAATGTAACCAGTACAACATTGTAGAGACTTTTAAGATGCTATTTGTGTTATCTAGCTAGATAAGCGATATGGGATATAGCAGACTAATCGAGTCTATAAGATCCTGTATAGAAGATAAAGGACCATTTGTTGAGGACAATTAACCTCATAACCCTTGAAGCAATGTCGTATCTACAGCACATAATTTATCTAAATAATTGTCCTTACAGCACACGTGGCTAAGAATTAAAAACACTTTAATTACTATTTTCGGTATCTAAACAAGTATTTTTATTTGTAAAATAATTAAATTATGTAAAAAATGATTGATTTATAAAATTTCTTAGAAGTAATAGAGGTGGGGATTATTTGTTAGTAAGCATGCGCAGATGTACTACCGCACCTGCGCGAGGACAATTTACACGATTCATTATACATATACTCATAATCTTTCTTAGTGATTTGTATGTTTATTTACCTCTGTTTAATTAACGGAGTTATTTATTTCAAAAGAATAAAAAAATCGCTAAAAATAAACAATTAATTATTTTTTTAATAAAACGTCATAATTATCCGACAAGTTTTGTTAAAATATTAATAAATATTTAATCAATATATCACATAATAACATAGCTATAAAATAATGGTGACTGATAATATCGGTTCCAAAAGTGCATAAATACCGAACATACTTGAAAGCTTATCGAGAAAGACATTTGTTATCGATTAATACGTTATTGTATAATGAAGAAATTAATGTATAATAAATTCAATACTTTCCTCGTCCATAAACATTTTCTTAACATGTACCGAATAAAGCAGGTGTGTTCATGTATTACATAAAAGAAATTTGTGTACGCCATTAAATAGTTATATACGATTTCAAATAATAATATGTCCTTGTTACTTTGACGACCTCCGTGGTCGAGTGGCGTACGCACCGGTTTCAAGGTGTCGCTAGCTCTGAGGTCCCGGGTTCGATCCCCGGACGGGTCAATGTAGAAACCAAGTTTTCTACATTGTCTCGGGTCTGGGTGTTTGTGGTACCTTCGTTGTTTCTGAATTCCATAATACAAGTGCTTTAGCTACTTACTTTGGGTTCAGAGCAATGTATGTGATGTTGTCCGCATTTTATTTATTTTATTTTACTTCAACTGATGAAAACAAATGAAAATTTATTACGTCCCCATAACATAATGCTCATGATTTTTATAAGAACATTAATTATAACTTTTACATCTACATGTAAACACGTTTTATGAAGGAAAATCAACCGTAATGCAATATATAAAAAGGCATACTTCGCTCGAAGACGGCCTTACATTTTTCTGATATAATTACGGAAAGGACGTGTATAGAGTCGACTTCAAATTCTTTTTTTTTTTGTTGGAAGGCTAGTAGTAATTAAAACAAAAATATAACGACTTCATCTTTCAGACGGACATTGATTTAATACTCTTTGATGTAGCAATAACTCTAGAGATAAATTGCATCACTAAAGTTTATTTTCGAATTAACTCGAAAAGTAAAGAATAGTAGATTGGATGTTATGAGTATAAACGATCAGTCAACATTAATACTAAATATTTTCAAGTATCTACAATAAGGAAAAAGCTTTAAATAAATCAATAGACAAATAAATTTTCAGAGATATAATATATCAGCTCTAAAAAAAATAAAATAGGATATTAGGTATAAAAATAATTTATGACAATAAAATAAAGTAAACAAGAAACAAAAAACTAAAATCACATTTGAAAAACGAACAAATAACAAAAAAATAAGAAAAAACAAAAGAAGCGCAACGTCTCCACGCATTTCCCGTCCCGTAGTTTTCAGTAAGCCAACGAACGGGCAGGTGCTGCCGTCGCACACTTCTTTCATTAAAATTAATACCAATGTCGCGTGTGCACATTCTTACTCGATAACGCCTTGCCGTAATTAAGGTATGGCTTTAAACAAGCCCGGCGAGGCGCGCGCCGGCCACGCGCCCAACGGTACTCGAAAACGTTTAACAAGAAATTCGCTTCCATCAATATTTCTACTTATGGTTATCAGATTATCAGTACGTTGCGATCCGTTTATATGTGTTGGAGTTGTTGCTTTTGTCTTGATAGATTGATAATCTTGATTGAGTTACACTTGATAAATAAAACTTGATGATTTGCAGAAAATAAAGTAATTTAATTAAAATCAAACGTGATATTAAAATAACTTGTGTGCACACTTGTACGGTCAATCGAGAACTGAACACTAAGTAACATGTAACTTTGCAATATGCACAAAAATGCAATTCAACAAATTTATGTACTTTGTACATAATATTCCCAGGCGGGAGATGAGGAGGCTGTGGAGCACAAGTCAAATTAATAAAAATATGTTCACATGACAAATGATAAAAGGTACTAAACATCTTGATGATAAAACAAACATAAATAAAATAAAATATTCTTGAAAATAGAGCTATCCCGTTGCGTTAACTTGCTTGCATCTCAATCCTCTCAGACTGCTCATGTCTTCTTGTCGTTGCTATACGATGCATGCTCGGCAGCGGAGGAGTTGTAGACGAGTCGGCTCCTACAGCTGCTTGCGGTACTTGCCACCGACGTTGTACTCTACGAAGGGCAAATATCACTCCTGTGATAACAAATATACCGACAATGACGTATATCATCACGTAGTGGTGTATGTCATGATATGATACATCCTCTGCTCCTGCCAACACCTGGTCTTCTTGCATGAAAGTGTGAATCCTGTTTCCTATTTGTTCGGTCTCTTGATACAAAGTTTGATAATTATGCGATTGATTTCCATCAGACCATTGCGGTAACGTGATATTAATGACGTCATTTATAGGTGCGATTGTTGGTGCATATAAATCAGGTAAAATCTTGATTTCACTTGAGTGAACCTTGTAGGGGTAGATTGTGAGCTTGTCTGTCCTTAATAAACATCCTTGTCCAATGTTGATAAGTCCAGCGCCTTTCAATTGATGAGCTTTCATGTCTTCCGGGCATATCGTTCGTACGTTGCACACGTTGCAGCAAAAATATAGGTAAGTATTGCTTGCATAACTTTCTATCCAATAATTGCTGCATGGTTTAATGATTGTTTTACATCCTGACATGCCCATCTGACATAAACTGTCGCCTTCTTTCATCTGATATTCAGGCTTGCGGCTGTGACAAAAATATGTTGTTGACAGTACCAGACACTGTTTTATGTCATTTTCTGTCATAGATATGTAAGAGTCCTTTCTAATATTGATTGAAATGTAATCTGATACTAGAACCAATGTTATCATGTTTCCATCTTGATATTTAGGTATGGGAACGACTTTAAAAATCTCGAACTTATCCCGACTGATAAGCGGTAGCCTTATCTCAAACATGACGTAGTCCTCCAGCATCCTTGTTTTCACTGTGAGGAGATCATATATCTTGCTCAGATCGGAGTGAACGTTGTCGATCGGTAAAGCAACGTCCTTTGATAATTGACTTGATATCGTACTAAGTTCATCACTGATTTGGGCCGGTGTCAGTAAATGTAAACTGATACGTCCATGATATATATCTGTTATTGTATCTAACAATGTATTTTGCATTGTCCGCAGGTTGTTCATCATGTTGCTTGCTATTATGGCTCCAATTGCGAAGTTATTAAGAACCATATTTCTTTGTATATCTTCCTTCAAAACATTAGTAGCCTTTTCTAATGCAACTATATGTTGATTTAATAATTTGTGTTGTTGATTCATGGCGATTTCTGCACGCTTTAGTAGATTGTTTTCGGCCTCAATTAATGAAGTTTGGTTTTTCCATAAACTTGCTATATGCTTTTGGTTCGCTTGTATTAAACCAATATCTCGTTTGTATTGCTGTGCAAATCTTTCGTCTAATACACCGAATAAATCCCCTGCTATGTTTCCAATAGCATTGATAAGGCCTCTGCGGACGCGCTGTCTGGGCCCGCGCTCTCGAAACTGATTAGTCAGGAACAGCTGATTGTAGTACTCAAGTTCAGTGATCTCGTGACGTAATTGGAGTAGTACTGAGTTGCATTGTTCATGTATGTGCGAACATATTTGTTCTAATGATGTTGTGTATGCTTTTAACGCCTCTGTGCCTTGCCAGTAGGGTTTCATTTCGTAAAACACGACTATCTTCCATTCGTCCTTGATTAAATTCATGTTTGAAAGTTTGTCGAAATAGAGACCTTGATTTTCTCTGAATTGCGTCGTATTGACCTTGCATTCTAAAGTCGATATTAACGTCATGAAAAATAGTATAGCAGTGCATATGGCCGTGAAGCTCATCTTGCTTCTTTTCAATGGTACTTGCTGTTTATTGTTAACTTGATCATTTTGTTTATTATCAGGGACTTCCTTATGCTCAGTAAGTATTGATAATTTGATGACAGGACGCCGCATGTAGCCATTTTTTGTTTTTACCGTCACAACTCGAACAAAACCATCTTGGCCTGGATGAAGTTTCACTACTCTTCCCATTGTCCACTTGCCTGGAGGTAGGTTCTCATCATGTATAAGAACTACATCATTCATCTTGATATTTTCATGCGGTCGTCTCCATTTACTTCTTGATGTCAGCTGTGTTAAGTATTCCGTGCGCCAACGTTTCCAAACATCTTGAGTAATTTTTTGAGTTAGCTGCCACCTTGTTCGCATGTCTCTTTCAGTGTCAACTAAGGTAAGAGTGGGACCCCCGGTCAAAAAATGCGACGGCGTTAGATAATCGAGGTCTTCTGGGTCTTCTGAGAGGGCGCATAAAGGTCTTGAGTTCATACACGCCTCAATTTGAGTAAGGAGTGTCGAAAATTCTTCAAAAGTGAGTTTTTGCTCGCCAATTACCCTCTTAAAATGATACTTGAAGCTCTTGACGGCCGCCTCGAACAATCCGCCAGCAGACGGCCAGGAGGGTGCATTAAAGTGCCATGATATTTCCAGGTCTGAGAGCTCTTTCATAAAACCATCATTGAAAACTTGCTGTATTTGTTGGTACTCTTCTTGTAGTACTCTACTTGCTCCCACGAAATTTCTTCCGTTATCACTGTATAAGTGACGTGGTGTTCCGCGGCGTGCTGCCATCCTGCGCAGCGCAGCAATGAACGCTGAAGTCGACAGGTCCGAGACCAACTCTAAGTGGACAGCTTTTGTCACCATGCAAACAAATACCGCCACGTAACCCTTGATAGTTTTTATTCCGCGTCCCTTGCTGGCCTTGATATACACGTGTCCTGTATAATCGACTCCAGTGTGTAAAAATGGGCGAGATGGATTGACCCTGGGACTTGGTAAATCTCCCATGATTTGATTTTGTCTTTGAGGATTTTGTTTCTTGCAAATAATACATTGACGAATAAACTTTTTTGTTGCTCGATTACCACTTATAATCCAATATTTTTGCCTGATAAGTGCCAATGTAACGCGTGCGCCGCCGTGAAATGTGAGTCGGTGCGCGTCATCGATTATTAATTGTGTCAATCGACTGTCGTATGGAATAATAATTGGATATTTCATTTCCATGCTGATGTTAGCATTTCTTAATCTACCACCCACTCGTAGAATTCCTTGTTGGTCCAAGTAGGGGGTGAGATTTAACAACTTGCTTCTTGATGATAATTTATTGTTTTGTTTGATACTTGATATTTCCTCTTCAAATTCTTTACTTTGTACTTGCTTGATAATTTCCACTTTAGTTTCTCGTATTTCGGATAATGTTAGGTAATTTTCTTGATGTCTGTTCTGCTTCTTTGTTAAAAATCGGCGCACCCATGATAATACGCGCACAACTTTCGAGTAAGAGCTGTATTTATGTAACATTTTTTCAATAAAACTTTCTTCATGATTGGCAACATTGACTTGCTTCAATACTTTTTCTTCTTGATTTGTTGTATATGTAGGTGCTTGCTTTAACACATGTTGCCCCGTAGATAGCCATGAGGGTCCATGCCACCACAGCGGATGAGTATTCAGTTGTGTCATCGTGAGCCCACGGCTTGCGCAGTCAGCTGGGTTCTCAGCTGACTTGATATAACGCCAATGTTTTGGTGGTATAACTTCTATAATTTGACGAACTCTATTTGACACGAATGTTGTCCACCGGTCTGGATTTCCTTGTAACCACCCGAGGACCGCTGTAGAATCCACCCAGCCATATATAGCTATACGATGATCATGTAAACATTGCTTGATTTTGAGCATCAACTTTGATAAAAGATGTGCTCCACAGAGTTCCAACCTTGGCAGCGAGACTTGTTTGTTATTTGACACTAACTTTGACTTTCCAGCAACCAGGGTAATTTTTGATTTTCCCTCTTCGTATAACTTGCAATATACGACGCATGCGTACGCCTTTTGCGATGCGTCGCAAAAGCCGTGTAATTCGATATCTGAGACGACCTTTGTACCTAGCCAGCGTGGAATTTCTATTTTCGTAATGTTTGCCATATCTTGTTTTATTTTAATCCATTCTGAATTAATTTCTTTTGGAATCTTGTCATCCCATTTCATATCTATTGCCCACAGTCGTTGAAATAAGATTTTCAATCTTGTGGAGACAGGGGTGAGCCAGCCCAACGGGTCAAATAATCTTGATATATCTGACAGTAGTTTGCGTTTTGTATATTGTGTGTCTTGATCCGATGGTGGCTCAAACTTTGATTGAAAAATGAAAACATCTTGCTCAGGTTTCCAGTGAATGCCAAGTGTTTTGGTGGATTCCTTTTGCGTGAAAATGTAGTTTTCTTGTTTCTTAAAATCCATACTGTCTTGTAGTAATTCTTGATAATTAGAACTCCACTTTCTTAGATTGAAACCTCCCGTTTTCAGCATCTGAATTAAATCTTGTTTCATATTTTTTGCTGACTGTATTGTGTGAGCCCCGTGTAGCAGGTCATCAGTGTAGAAACAGTTTTCTACGACCTTAGCAGCTCCAGGAAAATTTTTTCTTTCATCTTCAGCCAGCTGACGTAACGTCACCATAGCAAGGAACGGCGCGGCCTTGGTGCCGTATGTGACCGTTGTAAGTTGATACTCGTGCAGCACATCTGACTGCTCGTCACGCCATACGATTTTTTGGAAGCACTGATCTTCGGGGTGGACCCATATTTGTCTGAACATCTTCTCGATGTCTGCTGTATATGCTATCTTGTATTGCCGCCATCTCAAAATAAGTTCCAATAGATCCTTTTGTAAATTGGGTCCTTTGTACATAAAATCATTTAGGCTTGTTCCTTTTGATGTATTTTGGGATGCGTTGAAGACCACTCGAAGTGCTGTTGTTAAAGAATCTTCACGAATTACGCAATGGTGCGGCATAAAATATTCGAGTGACGTAGTTGTGCCGTCGGCGCATATCATATGACCGAGCGCTAAGTACTCCTTGATAAACAACTTGTATTGTTCGGCGATGCCTTGATTTTTTCTTAATTTTCTTTCAATTTGGAAAAATTTAGCTATGGCTCTACTTTTTGATTCGCCGATTTCTGAAATATTGGGCTTCAGTGGAAGTCTGACTTGATATCTTCCATCGCTCAATCTTGTTGTATTTTCTTTGTAGGTTTTTGTACATTCATTTTCATCTATATTCTGAGGAATATCTATGTCTTCTATTTGCCAAAATTTTTCGATTCCTTCAATATCGTTCAGAATTAAATTGCATTGCTTTGTTTGTTGTATCTTGCCGCATAGGATCCACCCGAGCCGCGTGTGTTGTGCAATCGGGCTCCAGTTGCCAGAGCTTGCTCTGCGTATTCCGTCCAAAATAATAATTGAGTAAATATCCGCCCCCAAAAGTATGTCGATAGGGCGACAAATGTTATATTCTGGATCGGCTAGTTTAAGGTCTTGTAGATGCTCCCATGTTGGACTTGTAAATGTAAAGTGTGGTAAATTTCGTGTTAGGTTTCTCATTATAAAAACATCCGTGTTGAAAGTGTAATCTTCTGATAGTGAAAAACAGTTAATGTTGATCCTTCCTTTACATGAGGTAGTTTTGGTACCAATTCCTGTAATAGTACCGCTGCACTTTCCTCTCGGTAGACCTAATCTCTGGGCGGCGTTCTCAGTAATTAGGGATATTTGCGAGCCTTGGTCAATGAGTGCACGCATTTTTTGGTAAGTGCCATCAACTCCTTGAACGTTGATTACAGCCGTAGCTAATAATATTTCGTGCCATTCTTCTTGCTCGGCCACGTGCACTTGTTTTGTTTTTGTCTCGCTCGCACTTGCTGCCGCGCTGCTGGCGGCGGTGTTCAATGTGGGAGTCTCGGATTTCATAAAAGCGTCATGTAATAATGAGTTATGATACTTGTTGCATTCGCGGCATCGTTTGTTCGATGTACAAGGTTTTCCATAATGGTTATGTAAACAATTATAACATAAATGTAATTTCGTAACTGTCTGTTTTTTCTGTACAGGCGTTAATTCGAGGAACTGCTTGCAATAATATATGCCATGTTCATTACTGTTGCAAATAGGGCATTTTAGTTTAGAATGTGTCGAGCCTTCATTGTATTGTGAAATAGCCTTGTTGCTTGAATAATCCCTGTTTTGATAAGTCTTCTCTTGCCTATAAGATGATGACGAAGTACTCGAGTTTGATTTTTGGCCGCTCTCTTGTTTACGGCGAGATGACTCTAGGGTGGTGAACTTGTTTTCCATAAATTCTAGAAACTCGCTAAGCTTTGGCAGCTCTCTTGGTTGTTTGAGTGACGTCATATATTCATTGTGCGTCTCTATATCCAATTTTTGGGACAATATGTGAATGAGCATGGGGTCCCAATTTTCTGTTTTGACGCCCAAATTCTTGATAGCATTCAGACATTCTTTAGTGACGTCGTGAAGACGCTTGATTTGGTTTGATGATGGTTGATGCATGATAGGAAGATTCATGATGGTATTCATGTGTGCTGTGAAGATCAGCTTCTTGTTGCTGTAGCGATGTTTTAAAATCTCCCAGCTTGTTAAATAATTTTCCGAACTTATCTGCAGATGCTGAATGAGACGTTCGGGCTCTCCACGCAGCTTCCCTTTAAGAAATTGCATCTTTTGTGCGTGAGAGAGAGACGGGTTGTTGTGTATAGCCTCACAGAAAAGATCCTTGAAGGATACCCACTGCTGATAGTTACCGCTGAATGTCGGAATGTCTAACTGGGGTGTTGATTTTTCTCTGTGGGCCACTGACCATAACTTGTTATTAATGGCCTTCTTGATGTCATTAAATTTACGTTCATACTGCGTGAATGTTTCCTCGTACTCACTATTAGAGCCCATCAGCTGACTGTCTAACTCCCAATGTAAGTTATCTACAATCTTCCAACGAGCTTTGACAGAAGTTAAAGCATCTTCGTACTCCCATTTCTCCTTGAGTTCTTCTACATCGATGCTCTCAAGAGTTCTTAAAAATGCTCTAAAATTGCTTGATTGTTTCTTAAGCATCTCATCTATTTTAGTATTGTTACCTTGAGATGAATTAGGGTTGTAGGTACTTGTACTAGGTTGTTGACTACCTATTGTTCCTAAGTGGGTGCCTGCACCTTGTTCATGCTTGGCCTCCCCACTCGTGCCTGAGTGCGGGCCTGTCTCACCTTGCTGTGTCCGGGCTGAAGATTTTACAAGTTCCGCTAGAGTCGTTTGATACAACGTTCTTGTTTTGTAGTAAAAGTCACGAGCTCGCTCTAATTTATTGGCACTAAAGTAGTCATGATCTGATGCCAAAACATTTAGCAGAACATCGTGATTTTTCCTGAATTCTATCCAGTATTGGTCTAAAGCATCAATTCGCTTTTCCAGATATTCCACAGTCTTGCGATCTTTTCCATCCTTCTTGAAATTTGTATATTGTTTTTCCATTTCTTCCTGAATAGTGGCTTGTCTATTCAGCGCCTCCATGATGAGCTTGATCGAATAACTTGTTTTTTTTTTTTTTAATTCTGTAGCGCTACTGCTTGATATAAAATATTCTTGATAAATGACTTGATTTATTTATTTATTTTTCTCGATAACTGAGTTCTCCTTTGTAATGGTGACCGTATTCTTGATAACTTGATGAGGTAGGTACCTGCTTGATATTCTTGATGAAATCTTGCTGCTAGTTTTCTTGCTGGTAATTTGATCTGCACGTGGTGCCACGTGGTTCACACGCAGTATGTGCGCCTTCTCAATCCAACCGGGGCGACCCGCTTGTGGGAGACCGGAGGACCGATTCGCTACTGCGTGCAAAGTCACGAAACACTAACCTGCACAGATCCGGCTCGAAGGACCAATGTTGGAGTTGTTGCTTTTGTCTTGATAGATTGATAATCTTGATTGAGTTACACTTGATAAATAAAACTTGATGATTTGCAGAAAATAAAGTAATTTAATTAAAATCAAACGTGATATTAAAATAACTTGTGTGCACACTTGTACGGTCAATCGAGAACTGAACACTAAGTAACATGTAACTTTGCAATATGCACAAAAATGCAATTCAACAAATTTATGTACTTTGTACAATATGTGTTTCGGTGTTTTCTTTCTGTTTGGTTGAATTTGGTCCTTCTTTAATGGTAAGGATTCAATTATTGAGTTTGTTAAGTGGAAGATTGCTTTGACTAAATATATTAGGTAATTATACGTAATGCATTTAGCTTAATCTTGTGATTCCTAAGCATAACCTCTAATTATGTTTGGCAAATAATAGTGATGAAAGTTACACTGAAATGAAAAATATATTGCATTTTGGACATGATACATTTGAGTAAGTTGATTCGCGGACATAAATAAATATCACATTTATTTATTTATGTTTTTCTTTGTTTAGCTCACTGTATCGTAAGTGTTAAATGATACAAAATATGAAACAGGTATATCGAGTTTGTTTATTGGCAATCAGTTTTCGACGCAATATTTATGTTGATCATTCTTCAGCTGTAAACACTTTGAGATGACAATCTTTGGGGGCGTTACAAGTCAGTTCGAATCAATAAAACTGACAGTAAAAAAGATTACACAATAGCAACTGATATAAGGAAACAATACTAATTATCTATTTAGGGGCATCTTATCGCCGCAACTAACGAGGTGTCGTAAACACATAAACGAATTCTACAAGCCTTGTTTGTCGGCAAATGAGGTGATTCCCTAAACTAGCCTTATTTATAGACCTGCACACATGCCCGAAGGGTTAGATATGTGAAATACAACGTACTAAATGATACACGTCTACTCGTTATCAAAACTTGGACTCTCTAAATAATTAAGGTAAAAACATTTTATGCAGAGCGTTTAATTGCACATAAACTAGAATAAAAATAAAGATGTACTGTTTAAAAGCTAATCAAACGATTACAAGTAACATTTTTAAGTCATCCAAAATTCGTTAAGGTCGGCTTCTACTACAGATGTTTATTTTGAAACCGAAAGTAGCGAAGCATTGTCAAAATAAAACTACAGTATGTTAAGAACCAAATACACGCACAATTGTGCAAAATGACAAATATTTGAATGACAATTCAGAGCGGTGGTTTATCGCGATCGAGAACACAATGCTTTGCATAGATCGGAAAACAAAAGAAATCTGCATCCCTTCACACCAATTGACTCCTACCAATACATCCAACGTCATTGTCGCACACAAATCTTAATCTTGAAATTCGAATATCAATCAATCGCATCCGATTGGTCAATGCGAAATCGGATCACAGCCGAATCGTATCTCGGTCACAATCGGGATCAGGGTGTCGGGGAGAACGGATGCGTCGACGTCACAGGGTCCGACGTCAGACGTCACTTGTAGGTGGCGGCGACGGCGAGCGAGAGCGATGCGATGTCCCGATAGCTCCTGATGTCACTGTCTTACAAGCCTCCAGACACACTATTTGCATTTCGGATGTCGTCTAAGAGACGTGTGTTATCTGTTCTAGCACATGTAGGTGGGAAAACAAGTATATTCCCATGGGTAAAAGTATTTTAAATGTATTTAAGTCATCTATAGACTTTCTCTACGTTTTTTTCCCTTTTATTTTTCTTCGTGCTAACTTTATCTAGATTTTTACGATGTAAATCTGATAAAAAGTACATACGATCCTTGCAAAAGCTGCTTCTATCCACTGTGTTTTAGACTATATTTAGCATGAGCTACAGAATGTTTGGTTGTTTAATAAAGCTCACACACATCATTAAAAGTAAAAATATGTTTCGTGATTTTGGTTCACTCTATGTCCACAAAAATCATTCAAATCAAATAAACTAACAAGAAAACCGCGTATCATCGCGATCATTTCAATATATCACACCTTGTTGGCAAGGAATGCTCGTCCAATTGTTAGACCACGCTTGATATGAAATGTAAAACATTCCCTTTATTAATACTTAATACGATCACCCTTTGATTCGATGAATAGGAGTCACTCAACAAGTCGTTAATCAAACGATATTGGGTACGAATCAGGTAGTTGTATTGTGTGATCGATGGCGGCGAGCTTTGCACCTATGATTTATCGAGCGGCGTAATTTTTAAACATGATATTAATGAGACTAGGTCCTTCAATCGCGACTGGAAGCTAGAGCAGCTACTAATGTAAGTTACCCTTTTTATCGATCGGTTACAATCGGAACATGACGAACAAAATTTTGTTTTTAGTTATTTAAAAAGCATGATATCAACCTACTGTTTGCTATTGACACACTTTTTATTATATAATTTTTTGCTTAGTCACATAGTGTCATTAAAATAAATATTAAAGTTTACTTTTTTATAATTCCTTGTCTAACGTAAGACGATGTTCAGTTAAAGGCAGTTAAAGAGGTTAAAGGAATTTGTCTATATATAACTTCAACCCTATCTGCCATTGGAACTATGGTGGTTTGAAACCCTGCATACAAGATAGAAACTAAATAAACACAAAATTTATTTTGTTTATTGCTCTATAATTACAAACATTTCACACATTACCGTTTTTTACTAATTACAATTGATGCTCAGTAATTGTTTGTTTGTCCATCCCGAGTCCCACACCATTAAATAAGGTACTGGTGCGTAACTCACCCAGATGACACCATTCCCATAATCATCCCTTCACAACCGCTTTCAACCCCATATCCCACGTTATACGCATCTCACGTCATTTGTTTTACCTAATTGTTTTATTTGCAGTAATCGTCAATTCGTGAATGTCACAATATCCGGTGCGCAATTAGGAAATGAAATGGAATCGGTGTGAAAATAGGAAGTTTAAAATAAGCTTTAATCTACATAATCTATAGTACTATGGATGTATTAATATTACAGCAAAAAGTTTAAACAATTAAAATTACATTAAATGAGACCTGGTCGGCAGCCAAAAAAAAAATTTTTTTTAATCTTGAGTGGAATACCCATGTTCCATAGGAACCCAGTTGTACAGATTTGCAGATAAAAATTGCAGAATCTGGTTCGACTGTTAGTAATTATTATGTCACAAAAGCGAGATATAAATTACATTGAGATCCATAACTTATTTCTGCCACGTACCTACCACTTCATCTTAATTGAGAATAATGTCATAATACAGTTACCCGATGAACAAACACAGGAAGAAGACAATTTATCGGACCGTAATTGCTTCCAGTATGAGAGGTGAAGTAGGTAATCAATATTTTGTTATGACAGTTTTTGACGGGGACCATCAGCGACAGGAACGCGATATGTGACGTCACGCACATTTTGTTACATTAGCTATTTATTTTTTATTTTATGTAAAGGCTATTAGAACACCCTACAATTTTTCTAAACAGCCAATTAAAAAAAATACATATTCAACAGACACTGGCAGCTAAACTTTCAAGTAAGCACGGCAATATTAGAAAAAAAAATACAGAATTTAAAAATATTAATAGATTAATTAAATAAAAATAGTTACATACATCGATCATAAATGAAAATATTCCAACGTTCGTTCTAATTTTAATATATCCGAAGTGGTTGATTTAAAACCAGTTTCGTGGGTGGTGTTGAGATGTAGAACACGGGGTATCCACCCTCACAATACTTACACAATGACTTGAATTATCGCCGCATTCTCATTGGACATGTTACACGACTTTTAACATGTTACTTAAGCGTATTGTTAGTTACTTAACGACATCATTGAGCGCTAATAACACTATATTCTTCTTTTGTCGGAGATATTGAGTCAATTTTTTTTTAATTTAAAAATTTGTAGTCAATGATTATAAAGAGTTTCACCGCTCTAGTTAAGTTTAGAAGAGGAATAAAGCTAACTCTATTTACAGCGAAAGAGTTATGGAAACTACAATTATGTACTACGCATTTCATTCTACCGATAAATTATTTTCAGAAAATATTTATTTGGTATTTAGAGATGTGATTTTAAGCAAATGTGAACCATCGCACGGTATAACTATAATATACATTAAACTATTTAACATTATTGTTCTACTATTATTTCACTTTAGTGAACAATACAATTTATTTACTTCATTTCATACCAGCGGGGGTTACACTGTAATTTCATTGTCTTTAATTGAACCCCTAAAATATAACCCTAACGGCACCACGTCGATACATCGATTACTCGTAATAATGATAACAGGAAAAAAATATCGGTTATTTACGGAACCCATTAGCACGTTCCCGCGGGTCATATCCGGTACAAATCACGGGGTTCAACCCCACAAGATGACTGGTCAGTGGCTTATTACCAAATCTAATTTAAATCTAAAACACGATAAGTATTTTCATGCCTAAAAAACATTAACAGAATAACCCTCCAGAAAAAAGAAAAGATTTAACCTAATTAACAATGTCAAACTTTGAAATTGGAACCGGACGTCTACTGAGTTAAAACAGATGCGTTTTACGACCGAACTTAGACAACAAGGCGATAAAAACAATAATACGAGGCCTATTAACCGCTAATACAGCGTAAGGTATGTACCAACTAATGAAAACAAATACCTAACATCGAAACAACCATATCGATTCAATTAGTACAGCTAAACAGAATGAGAGTTATTCGATTCACGCAATCGTATTGACGGTAGCCGGTCGCTTTGATCAAAGCACCGACGAAAATAAAACAAAGTTTAAAGAAGTGCAATTCATAGCGTGTTTTAAATCTAATTGATGATGGGCCGGTGAAGACGCCGTACGCTGTCACTACGGGCGGCAACTCTCACACAAACGGTATTGGCATATTTTAATGACGAAAAATGTCCATGTTTCATTAGCTTTCGAAAGTTCAAAATTGTCGTCGAAGAATTCTAAATTATCTATTATAAGAATGCTAGGCATACCGAAGAAATAAATCCAATAAAGGAATGCATCGGTAAAAGATATTTATTAAAAATGTGTTATTAGTGAGACCTGGAAAGAGCATAACTGTCGCTTAAACACCACTCTTATCAATTTTATAATCTACATATTTTATGAGGCTTCGACAAGTTTGAATGCGCTTCCTATCAAAAAGGCTATAATGAAGAGACAAAACCAATATTTATGTCATAAAGGTATTTTATTAACCACACTGTATAATGGGAAAAAGTTTACTATACAATTCTCAGTCATGATCCAATCATCAAAATGCGATAGCCATTCAAAATAAATTATAGAGTTCTCTTCACAGATAGCCCATCTAATTAACAGAGCAAGCATTTACGATCAAGGCAATACACTTATCAGATAGGTCTACATGCGTATACAGATGTAATAGGCTTAATTTCATTACACCAACAAAGTCACATCTTCATTCCCCAATTTCAAGAAATGGTTTCATTAACGTAAATGTCAATGTATTTTATCGATAATGTACCGATAAACACTGATGCGACTTTTATCCAGCAGGTTTGAGTCGCCTTATAAGAAATACTTTTATACTCAAACATTCAATGAGATCGAAACTGATAAAACTGATGTGGATTCTTAAGACGATTGATTTATTTTAAATATAAAGACATCGATACGCTGATTATGTGACAATATCTCTTCATCCCTTTTAGTGGCAGAGCATTAACGGTAAGTCCGCGGATATTTATGGCCACTTAAAAATAACCTGCAAAAATATTTACGGTATCTTTTAATAATTTAAGCGATCATTTCATTATTACCAATACTTAATTTTAATCAGTACATAGATTACTGAAAATATTTCCTAACAAAAGATAGCTAAGAATGCCATTCATTTGTATTTTACTTTAAAACGTTGAGTGGTCAACAGAAAAACCGGGCACGCGTTAGGCACCCCGCGCCGCGCACCCCTCCAGCCACTACGCCAGGTACGGACCCGCACGTACTGGGGGAAGGGATGATCGAAAATAATAGGGGAAGAGAATTTTAAAATGTATATTTTTTGCAGCCGGCGCAGGTGATATAACGCGTGCGCGTGCGCCGGCGGCTCACTTGTACGTGAAGCTCCGCTGCCGCCGCTCGCGCTCGCCTCTAACCGAAAGCTCCCACGAAGCCTTTCCCTATCGCGCAGTGCTTTTCCGATAGCCGCGCCGACCGGTCGTGCTCTTTATCTGTCGTGAACGCTCGCGCCGCGTACGCACGTAAAATGCTACAAGAAATTCAACTCGTTCAAGGTCAGACGAACTACGTAGTCGTCGCGTCCGGATATCCTTCAGCTACGTTAACGAAAACTCCTACTGAGAAAAGGAACGTACCAATAGCTCCTGCGCCTGAAAAAAATTATGTTACTCATGATACGCCGCCAAATCTACAGTACAGGAAGAAGGTGCACTTCAGGACGAATCCTTACACCGGACCTCAGGCTGCGTCGATCGCGAGACGTAACGCTCGGGAACGTAACCGTGTGAAGCAAGTCAATGATGGATTCAATGCTCTGCGTCGTCACCTCCCTGCATCTGTTGTCGCTGCACTGTCAGGTGGCGCTCGAAGAGGGTCAGGGAAGAAACTGAGCAAAGTTGACACACTGAGGATGGTGGTCGAATACATCAGATACTTGCAACAGTTGCTTGAGGACAGTGACGCTGCTTTGGGTATTACTCGCGACCAAGAGAATAGAGAAAATATTCCAAGTGGAAACACATTGCAATCAATGGCAACAATGGATATGGATGACGGGTTTTTCTACGGTAGTGGATCGCCGTGTTCGGAGAAGCCTGATTCGCCTGCGCCTTCTGAGTGTTCCTCGGGGGTGTCGTCGGCGTACTCAGCTGATCGGTATGAACCCACAACACAACAAAACCTCGGCCCGATGGATGAAGATGAACTTTTAGATGTCATCTCATGGTGGCAACAAAAATAACAATCATGTAAGTTGAAGCTTTTGTTTGCCCTTATTTACCTTTCATTTAATTTACTTATTGGTCTCTTATTACAAAATTAAATATTATTTTCTATAAAAAAAGAACCACAACTTATCTACTTGTTACATTTTTCAATAAATACTAATGATTATTTTCTTTTGTTCACAGATTAAGCGTTGTGAATGACACAACTGGACGCAACCCTCCGAGAACGATGTTCATTATTTATTGGTAGTGCATTTATCGTTTATACGAAAAGACTCTTGTATATCTAGTCAAACCGGTAGTGCCTTATTACTTAGACCTTAAGACTTAGTATTATTGCGGAGTAATTAATCATGTTTTGGATGAATGACCTGACTAGTAGACAGTGGAAACATCTGCCAGTCTGATATTGATTTCATATTTCGAATATCGAGATGTGCATTTTTTTTAATTTTAGGCACACTTTTTAAGTGTTTGACTGTGTAAAGTACCTCTAAATTGTATCGATATTCAATCGATAATTTGTTTGGTATAGGCTGTTATTATACTTTTAGTATAGTTTGTGAAACAAGACGGCCGATAGTACACGTTACCTTTTACTGTTTTTACCGAAACTATTGAAACGCACAATGTATTGTCGGCCGAGTCGATAATAATGTAAATATACCTTAATTAGTTTTAAGTATAGGTTAAGAAATTAAAGCTATTTATTGAACCTAACTGTTGTTTATTTTCTTTGTTTGTGAACCTGCAAACTGCGTGCCAAACTTGTTTTTTTCTTAATCGAACAGCTGATGAAAAATGCCGTGTGTTTAAACAAGTTACGGTGGCTATCAATTAGTTTTCAAATGTGAGCAGTTAATAATGAACAAGCCCTTTATATTTTTTTCTTTTTATTTAATATACTTTATAACAGGATGCCAAAGTTTATTAGGTAAATTGCGCTTTGTCTTCAAGCTTACGTACCTAGTGTCTGTTGATCTGCTACTTAAACTTAATAATAATAAAAAAAAATTTAAGACTTGTCGTAGCTTTACAGAACTACAAAGGACCTAATACAAAGTTGGTTTATAAATTTATTCATGCAGGCAATTAGCATTGCTAATTAAATACTAAGTAAGTAGTTAGAATAAAGGAAAACATTTTAATGTCTAACTATTTATGATTATTATTAGTTTATTCTGCTTTATGTGTATTAGTTTATTTTTATGTTGTGTTACTACTTCTTCTGAATATTTTGATAGAAAAGCCTCTAGGAACAACTGTTAACTAGGTTAGAAGCAGTAGGCTTTAATTTAAGTTACTTCTTATTGGATGCTAACAATGAGTTTTAAAAAGTTCGAGTGTCCACGATTTTTTTAACATTTATTACCCGTCCACTATAAAATTGAAGGTCAAACTAAATCTAACACTATTCGAGTTCAGGGGTCACAAAGATATGAACGCCGAATTTAGATTAACTAATTTTATTGTGCTTGTGTTATCCCGCAGCTGGGCTAGGCCTACCCCTTTTATTTTCAACGGTCCCGATCCTTCGTTTCTTGCTGCCTTATCTTCTTTTGATAGACGACGATTTTGTTAGATACGATATTGTAATATAGTACCTAAGGATATTATCAAGAAAGTATAAAGGACGAAATTATAAGCAACTTTTACGTGTCAATTAACTAAACGACATTTGGTGGTTTAACAATAGCAAAACAAATACAACTTGTATCGTGTCATGACCCTTCAAGTTAAAGTATTGTACATTCAAAGCTGTCGTCAAAACAGCGGGAAGTGACTCCCGAGATAACAGATTTGCATAATGAACGCGTCACTGTCTGTTGCAGACTTTGTTGAGTGATCACGATTTATTAACTTATTTAAAATGTTTTAGGTATTAAAACTACTCTTATTTATTTGGTAACTGATTTTTTTTAGAAGGTGGTTTGAAATTTAACCTGTAGAGTTAAAAATGTCTGGATCGTAAATAGGTTGGTATTATAGTGTAACATATCATACCATCACGCCTGTATCCCCGAAGGGTTAGGCAGAGGTGTACCAATGTACACTCACAGTTCGCTGGCATGTTTTAGGTCCCATGTAATAGGGGGCGAGCCTATTGCCACTAACCGGGCACAAATCCAAACTCCGACCTGCTACTGAGAATTTCATAGAAAAACCCAATAAGACCTTGGTCGACTTGGGAATCGAACCCAAAACCTCTAGCGTAGCAGTCGCGCTTAGCGCCACTAGGCCAACGAGGTATTATAGTGTACCTATACTTAAACACAAGAAGGTTAAAGAATATATACCAAAACTAGATTTATTAACTGATAGATAGAGTTGTTGATTTGTGGACCTTTGACGAATTAATAATATAAAACGAAATGGTTGAATAAAAAAACCGTCAAGAGTAATGAATTTTCTTGTCTATGCTGGTATCATAGCGTTAGCGTATCGGGCTTTGGTAATGCTTGAAAGCAAATTGTAGAAAACATCACTACTAATAACTAACTCTATAATCGATTTTGTTCAAAAGTTAATTTAAATATGAAACATGTAAAAATACCTAAACGTAACTTATAAACATGTTACGTATTTATGATATTCTATGTGTGCACAAAAAGTATATTAAGTTCGTTATAATTGTAGTTTTTTATTACATACCTAATCTTCTCCAACATAATTCCGTTAGAATATGACGTTTAAAATGACATTTCCAAAAAAGATACAAAACAATCCCATAGTTTTATAACCAAACAACCGTGCCTTTACGTGATGTCAATCCTGTTATTACCCTTTAGATATAATAAATCATCGTTGTCCAGATGTAAAGAATTAGCGGGACACTGCGCGATCGCGGCCAGATATTCCCAAAAAATAATAAAAAAATACCTCACACGAACCCAATCAACCATTATTATATGACACAACGATGAGGGCAGATTCTATTAATTTATAACCAATGTGGGTGGATATACTGGCATTATTTTTTTAAAGGTCGCGGAACGTGGACACAGATAACTGTAATTTCGTGTTGTTTTTATTAAGATATTGGCCGAGTAAATTGTGAAGGCACGCAACCCTATACGACTACGAGACAAAGATGTAATGTACTGGCTAGATGCAATTAGAAGAAGAATAAAATCGTTTGTATTTAGAATCTATTTTCAAATCAAATTTTGAACTCATGTAGGTCATTCCTTTTTTTTTCATAACATTTCCTTTTCTTTTCTTAGAAAACAAAACAACTGGCCAGTATCTATACTTAATATTATAAAGCTGAAGAGTTTGTTTGTTTGTTTGTTTGGTTGAACGCGCTAATCTCAGGAACTACTGGTTAGAATTGAAAAAATCTTTTTGTGTTAGATAGTCCATTTATCGAGGAAGGCTTTAGGATATATAACATTACGCTGCGACCAATAGGAGCTAAGCAGCAGTGAAAAATGACACAAAAACGGGGAAAAATATTCATACTTGCAAGCTTCCGTTGCGTGCGCTGCGTAAACGGTTCGAGTTACCCAAAATATATGTATGAAAGAATTGTTCCTCTTTAAATGATCTAAAAAAATGTCTGCGACAGTATATGTCTATCTTTTAAGATTGACTCACTATAACCTTTTTTAAGGTAATAATTTGGTCGAAATTAATGCATTATTGCCAATTATTTGCTACAGAGTTTTATCAACATAATATTAACTAAAATTATCATTTACGCAGAAATACTTTTTTTTTAAACTTCTTAATCGCGGTCATAATAACAGAAATTGACGCGGACGAAGTCGCGGGGATCAGCTAGTAATTTATATGTCTACGTAAATTATGTTTGACTTTATTGTTAGACCCTAGTAACATCACGTGAGAGCGACCGTGTTACCCTACTGTTCCTATAAAAAGGTTATTGTTTTGATAAAAAATGACATGCCATACAAACATCTGATAATAGGCGTGGGCGGGGTCGCAACAAAAGAGAATTGGTTAGCACCATACAAACACAATACAGGATAAACTTTTGATTCGGGTGTAAAATTAAGTTTTCTAACATCGGCCTCCCTTTGTCTGATTGTTCGTTTTTTCATGTCCCACCACACACAATAAGATTGTTTGTTCTATTAACGACTTGACTGCGATAAAATTACTATTTTCGAAATATTTTTCACTAATTTACCGAACCTTTCGGCTCTAATTTGGCAAAATAACACCTATCACAACACATTACAATACGTTGATTTTGGTCATTATTTTTTGTAACTCCCATTAGAGAATTCATCAATATATTTTGCCGTGGTGGCTTGCGGGTTTAAAAGCACAAAATTTGAGGTTTGGATTCCATTTTATTTTATTGTATGTCCCTTATATATTTGATGGTATTACCAAATCTTAAATAAAACATTCTGATAGAGCATACACTCAATGATCATTAACCGACTTTATTTTAAAAGTGAAACGTATTCTTTTCGGACAGGTAATTAACAATATAATCGAGTTTTGAGTATTGATTATTGGAGTATCATAATTATTATTGTTAATAATAATCAGTGACATCAACCTTCTCGACACATTAATCAATGAATGCATATCTGTATAACTTCCTGCGTCCTCACTTTAATAAAAGCTACTTTTAGGGAGTTTATCTTGCTAATGATGTTTTACGACGTTGCTGCACTTCGCGTTATCGCTCGCCGTCGCCTACGGTAGCTAATGCACCAACTATCGCGGATATCTAACAAAATCTCCTCTATGTCTTAGATAATAAGGTTCTATTTCCCGATAACGGTGCTGATATAGCATGCGGTAGCGTTTTCTCGGCGGCTGTCTCTTTGACGCCTCTCATATCTGTAGGTAACTTAATTAATTGAAGGATTGCGGTAGCAACCGAACTGATTAGCGCCCCTTTTTGTGCAACATTCTAACTCTTTTGTCGGAAACTTACCTTCGTGATAATAGAATTGAGTTCACATGTTCCGCAAGTTAATAAATATTTCTTTGGAAAACGGTATCCCGATAAAATTCTCATCTGGTAGTCAAGAGATTAGCTGATTATATTACCGCATTTTAAGGTAGATAATTATGTACTAACTCATTACCATTTCATTGATACGTATCCTAACACGAATAAAATTATAAGTGTTTATCTGTTTTATCTAGGAATCACAAGCAAGTTATGCTACAATATAAAAGGTCTTCTAATCTAAACTGTTATTATATGCATTTTACTTCTTAATCAACAAAATAACGTAGGTAACATAGGTTGCTGCGGAACATGAAGACAACGACTGAAAATACTTGAATAATAACCTCTTTGTTTTATGATCACCCAATAACGTAATGTGATGTGTTAAGTGCCTACCACAGAAATGATTACGGTAAGCAAGCTCACAAGCTCACTGATACAATCGACGGCGCGATGCGTTTACGTATAACCACCGCCTCTAAATATCAATTTAACCCGCCAGGTCACCGGTAATGCACTCACTTAATAATAGGCGTTTGTAGCTACCTCAACAGTTCCCGAGTTCCCGACAGATCTACTTAACGCACCAAATAATAACCCAATTGAATTTCGGGAGAACAAAAGACGGCAACACGGCTGTCGGCCACATTACCGCCCTACCACTATAAATCCCGGAGGTCCGTCGCCAAAGGGCTAATTACTCTGAATATCGGTTGATATACTGTCTACTTAGGAACCGTGATGTATGGCCGCACTCAAAGGATCGGACGCCGCGCGCCCCCGGCAAAGACACGATGCTACGATTATAAATAAGCATGTTTAGGATAACGATTGTCGACAGTGCGGTTAGTTCATAATAAACTGTAATAGAAAACAATAATTTAGCCCTCGAACTCTGGCCGCGAGACAAACTAAATCGTTAACCTCTGGGCGGTACCAATGGTTGCATTCATTGTAACGTCTTTCATATCGACATCGAATGAGATGTCCAAGATATTCATTGTGTCTGCTGACAATAGCGCACATGATCTAGATTAGTGACGTGCATTGTGTCGCCAAAGGGTTGTGCATTGTGCGCTACACAAACGGTGCGCCTGCGCATAATGCGCCGCTACCCGCAAACATTTCGACGGATTCGCACAGATTCTATGAATTCATAAAGAAAATAAATATAACTTTTGACAGCGTTCCATTCATCATTTTTCATATTTTTGGATAGAGAATGGCATTCCTTTTGTGAACGTAATAAAGTTTTGTCACATGACTCGACTCGTTTATCTAATTTATACTTATTTATTTAAATAACTCAGTAAAATAAACGCGTCTTAAAGAAACACATTTAACTTCTACAAATATTTTGTTTTAACTAAGTGTACCTAATCAAAATCTAAGCACAAAACATCTTTTTACAATTTTAATTAAAGTTACAAATTTTGTTATTATTTACAATGCTATTTACCATTATGTAACCATATATACAAATTAAATACATGACAATAAAACTATAACGTCCCATTTACATTTCTACTACATGAATACTATTTCTCACAAACGAATTTCACACCACCAGCTCAATTTTTCTCATGACACCCACGAACAAGAAATTTCGCCCAAACCATTCTTATAATAAACTGAAAGGAAAGTACAACATAATCTTTAACCAAATACCACCACAATAGGTGTGATAAGATCTAATGTTTTGCTTCAGCAGACAAATTGTTACGCTTAAAGCTTACATCGATAATGTGTTTACAAAACATGTCATTCAAAGAAATTATTTTTAAATAATGTTTGTGTACCGTGAAATTGATTCTGGTGCTACCTAGAATTTTAGCTGTTGCCCGTCATATCACGAGCAAAGTAAATGTGTACACAGTCTACATGAGAGGGCTTATAGGTCTAAATTTGCGATCAAAATATGTACAGTTTTTTTTGACTGGTAAACTGCTAAATGAATCTTTTATTAGGAGGTTTAAGGAAAAACACAATATAAAAATGGAAAATGTTTTTCCATGCTGAAGCACCATATGCACCAGACATAACATCAACAATGTAGTTTCAGTTATATTGCATACAGTTTAAATTATCCAGTAACTATGTCGTACTTCCTAATATATAAAATCAATCACCGCTATATAACGCTAAAAGTCTTGCAATGCAAATGTTAGCTTATTACATAACCTCAGTAATTTCCCCACTAACTAAAGACTTTAAATACTATAATACTATTTCTTATTACGGGAAAAGCTGCAAAACTAATTACTTCTAACGAACAAAAGCACCTTAAATAAATAAGGTTTTAGTTGAGTACTGTATCAGTGCTAGGTCGAAGTGGCACGGACGGCAGATGTTAAGGATCGGCAGCAAGGTGTCACGGCTCAGGTGTAGTAGCACAAGCCACGGCTTTGTCATCGGCGTGTACTGGCGAGTACAATAGTGCTAGGAAATTAGTTGCTTTGTAATGGGAGGATGGAGTGTTGTAGGAAAGTGATGTTGGTGAAAGTTCTAGTCAGTTTTGATATAGGTCGATAAAATAACTAAGGTAGGAGTAAAACATAAATTTAAAATTGTACGTTACCCACGAACCGAAGAAACAGTCTCTCCTTCTCTGTTTTAAGATTTTTTCTGAAATGATGAAAAATTAAATGTATATCCTTGATATTTTTTAGACTACAAACTCTACCTAAAACTTACAATTAACTTTAAAAGCTTTGTAGAGAAATGAGTAATACTTAGTTTCTCACTATAAAGTTTTCCCAAATCAAACAATACTTGAAGGACCTAATACAGGGAGACACTTTTGAACACGATAGTACTACATCGTCCATAGTATTTTTTTAACATCCGCTTGGACAAAAATGCGCGAAAGTAGCACAGGAATTAAAATTCGTATATATCATGAGCTTCAATGTATTCTACAATTTTTCTTTTGACTTCTTGTTATTCATATCAATATATTTTGGAAACAATAATTAATTACAATATTAATCCTTCATATGACACGTCGCACTCGGTATTCGACCGGTTTTTCAAAACATTTATAGAACTGAAAAGGAACTATACTTAGCAACTTTAAATGTCGGGAAATACATCTCATGTATTCATTTGTTTATTAAGCTAATATGGGAGCCAATCAAAACTCTACAAGAAGAAATGAACAATATAAAATCTCGTCCAACTATGAGGGTTTAATTAACCCTGCAGCACGCAGATGTAGACCACTCGTGCTATTGCTCAATAAACTCAAGGTGCGCAACAGATGAATCTTCGGCGGCTGCCACAGGGTCAAATAGACAACCCGATGACAGTTTGCGCAAAAACTTTCTATTTGTAATACCCCTTTCTTTTGTACAACCCTACGCTTGCCGATGGCCGAAATTGTACAACTGTTGCATATGTAGTTCCAGGTGCGAATTTAGGTAGAGAAAGATTTGTGAATTGGCACACTTTGGGTACCTACTTTTGGGTGTGGTAATGAGTATGAATGAATGACTGTAAATGTAAATGTGCACATTTCGTGTATCTTGAATGAAGCTTCTAAATAAGAGGTTGCATTAGGATTCACAATAGTTTAAAAATATACTTCCAATTATGTATAATTTTACTTACTAGCCCAAATCTATATGCATTTTTTTAAGGAAACATAGTTATTTATTTTTTTATTTTATTCTGATTTAACTGAAATAGAGAGGTAATAGACATTTACGTTCGTATTTGATACACAAGCATTTAAAAGTATCCTTTAATGCTATTATTAACTTAACATTTAACTTAATCAACTAGTCCTCGATTGGTTATGACCTACCATTTAAAGATTTCCATCTACGTATACAAACAACGACTTTCAGTTTTACAAGTCACAATAAAACTGGTGCTATTATACATGTAGCAAGCAATAAGACTCATAACTATGTTCCTATTAATTCGTCAAATTTGAATGTCAATGATTCGGGTGGTAAAGTAAACAACCTCCGTCTAAAGTGTGTAACAGTAAGTAAAATATTTCAAACTTCGACGTTTACATTGGTGTTAACGAGGTATCCCTCTATAAAATGTTTTGTGCTCATACATAAATCATGGTGCGGCTAGAGACATCACAATGGACGCGTATAAATATCGTGTATTAATGAAATATATTTATTACGCAATAAAATGTTATGTATGGTCGAAAATATCACCAATATTTTGACGCAACTCCTGCTTTCTTGTATTTATTTGGTTTAGTAAATATCGATAGCTTTTAATGTCACACATTCCTTGTAAAGGATATAATAAAAATTCAACCACCGAGTATTACATTACTTTAACGTCGATAATAATATCGTATCTCATCTAAGTACCACTCCATTCCATAGATAATTTAATTTATTAATTGGTTAAATAAACAACAATATTTGCATTAAAAAAAATCCGTTCATTACTGATTTGTGAAGCGCCCATTATCACCCTATACAGGAGATAATAATTTAGTCAAGTTGTAATAAAAGTCAGACACTTAAACAACGCAAACTCTTGGCAATTAATTCAAATTGTTTAATGATCAAATTAATTATTTTAAATGCCAATTAATGCTCCCAGATTCCGATAATGAATTATGTGGATTCTGACGTATTACACCTCTCATTGATTAAATTTAACGCTTTCATAAGTGTAAAAACCGCGATAATGTACCCCTATCGTCATTTGCTTAAGTGGTTGATAAGGTGTGTGAAAAAAAAGAAAAGTTATTTTTTTAATTAACACATTAAGGGCAGATATCTTAATCTGTATGGCGCCAATTCTAAAAAGACTTCACCCCTTGATAAGAGTCTCGACGAGTTTATCAAATACGGCCTCGGACGTATCTATACAACGGGATAATAATGTGCAAAAAATCTATGGCTCTTTTACAAATAATGGTTTTTGGGATATACGTTTTAGATTATAGACCACCCCTCGGAATGATTTGGTATGTTTTTTAGTATTTTCTTTTATTTATTCATACCTCGAGAAATTGTATACTGACAAATCAATATTCCTTTTCCCCAAGTTTTTTTTTTTATTTATAATATGTAACTTTATGACTGTTATACACTTGTGTGCTGTACAACTTTATTTACCGGAACATATCTTCAAATCGTAGTAGTCTCTC
Organism: Autographa pulchrina; assembly: GCA_905475315.1. NCBI lineage: Eukaryota > Metazoa > Arthropoda > Insecta > Lepidoptera > Noctuidae > Autographa > Autographa pulchrina. Next base: position 8,924,019 of record FR997771.1, on the reverse strand, counting down.
TCGAAATAAATGTTGAATAATAATTACTGACAGAACGGACGTGGGAAACAGTCTCCTACGGCAGCGATCGCACTCGGCAACATAAATCACACGAAATAACAACACAAGATTTATACCGCTTAAACGGATAATAGCAATTACATGTGAATCATTTCACTCCGTACATAACCACCTAATGATTCACGTAATTAACGAAAAGGTGCTACATTATCACCTATTTATATACACACATTTACTATGAACATAATAACTTATGAAGCAATAAAAAGAAATATTTTAATCAATTAGTTTTACTTACAAGTGTTCGGTAGCATACAGATTAATAACAGCGTATCTACATAACGACTTCTAGTAAATGGAATATTAACATTAAATATTTCGTCTTTTTTTCATACGTAATTAGTTAATTACATTGGCGACGTCCCACGTCGACCGTGATGTACGTTCTGCGTGTTCCAGTATGAATATTCAGGAGCTAAAATATGAAGCTGTTATTAAAAGCTTCGATGGAAGTTGAAACATAAAAAAAAACTACAATCCTTTTTCTAGGTGAGCATTTTTCATAAACATCTTTTTCGTATACCAATATTTCACACGGGGTAATAAACTTTTGAAATATTGAGGCAATTATAGAAAGGTAAAATGAAAAAATAAATAAAGACAAAAATCGCTAGCCTCTGGCTACGTTGCGGAGGGCCACTGTTCAAACCACATTTGGACGATATTTTTTGCTACATTTTATGAGGGAAAGACGCTATCCGTGAGATCTGGTCCACTTGATTTATAACATCTAACCGCACTAAACACAGCTTGTTAGTATTCAGGTTAGATTTGCATCCAATTAGTGGCATTAGAATTTTGTTGTACGTGATATACCGTATCAAAGTGCCGGTATTTATGATGGTTCTGATCGAGTTTTTGTCGGATTGGACGCTGTAATATGTTCTAAATAAAGATTAATACTGTTTAATCGATTTATTGGTGGAATGTTATAAGATTGGTACCTAACATGATGTGCTCTAGAACATTAGAGAATTTAAAGATGATTTAGTAGTAACTCATCTTAAAATTATGCCATGGAATTGTGTAACCTTTGAATCTTAAGGAAATACGTGTGTACTGTGTATGTTAATAAACGGTTTGATCACGAGCACTTAGTCGGTACTTTAAGGTAAATATCCCAATAAATCTTCATTAAATTAAGAAACAAATGCTATTTCAATAAAGAGATTTCAGTATATGTTATTATTACATACGTAATTACTAATCCACCTTAATGATTATTAATATTCGGAATGATATAATAAAATGTTATTATCGCCTCATTTTATTGGTTCACATGTAATTAAGAAGACATTTAACAGTAGGTACCGAGCCGTTCGCATTAATCTGAATAAAAATGGTGAAAAACAAAAACATCGTAAGTAAGCGGATACTGGCAAGGCGAGCGGAGGCTCCCACGGTGTACGTACTGAAAACATATACCTAGCTATATAATATCTAAATAGCTTTATAACCAAATATTGAATTAATCAATAAAACCTCCTTCTACGCTAGCTGTTCATTATGTATTGTAAATCTGCAGATATGTTTGATTTAACTCCGATTAAACTTAAGTTGTAAAGTTAAAACAAAAGGCAAGATGCAATTGTTTGCCTATACAGGTAGGTGCGTAGTGCATGTATGCTTACTTAAAACTCAACAGAATAAAGAATTCACAGTCATCCGCGGATTAACGAATGCTCCCGCTGCCAACGGCGGACACACGGTCAAGTTGAATAAACAACAATCTCTAAAGCTTATTGTCAGACCCAAACAAGTATACAAAATCCTTTTAAAAAATTATAGACTTTTTAGTGTGATGGTTGCCTCCCGTTCATAGACTATTACAACGGATGAAATTAAAATCCTATAGACGCTCTTATTAGAATTAAACAATTACCAGAAAGTGAAATCATTTACTACTAGTCTATTAATTGTAATTATTGGACTTCATGACCAAAGAGTTTCTAAGTTCGTAAATGCAAGATATTTTTAAGATTTACCAATATTTTTTTGTGTTACTCTTAATATAATTAATTAGTTCTGATGCACTCGAATTTCTCTTTTCCACATTTACCTTAATATTAAAAAAAACGTCTGTTCAAGACTAAAATAGTTTCTGGTTCCAGTATGTCACGTAGCCCACCGCCAGAGGGTACAGTCAACCGCCCAGGAAGCGCAACTCAGCGCGCGAATAAGAAATAAATTCGCTGGCAAGCGTAACAAAGGTGAAGTAAAAAGGAAGTCCATCCCCTAGGCAATGCAGGATTTATACACGTGCCTTATGCTCGTGAAATGAGAAAAAATTTACGAACGTAACGAATCGAAAAATCTATTCAACTTTATGTGCGTGGTTTTATATTAGTATATTGTCATTCTTTGAATGTGTAGAGCGTTGCCCAGCTGACTTAGTTAGTTAATGTTAGTATAGTAGACACAGTTTACACAATTTTAATGTGAAATCTTGTAAATTCCTGCTACTTCTCATAGAGTTCCGAAAAGTACGACATTTTAAAATGAGTATCGACACAGTTTATATGCCTTGCTGCAATTAAATACAATTTGGAGGGTAGTAACCAAACTTTTTAATTGGTCCAAGGCTATTTATTTGCCAAACTTTCGGCCCACCTACAGGAAGTTGTTTATGTGTTTTTTTTTTTTACATGTTTGCACCTCAGACTTTAATAGACTTAAATTACTTTAGTCCTTTTTAATTTTCATTGTTTACTTATTTTATTCAAGTAAGCAAAAAGTAGGTATATAATTATTATTAAAAAACAAAAAAATACTTTAAAACTAGACAATAAATTGTATATAGCTTTTTTTATGTTCAAATTATTTTTTCATAAGAATCCAATAATTTTTTCAACATATAAATCACAGTGAAACAGAAAACAGTTCTATGTTCAGTGACATTGAACAAGGTGGAAGATATTTGTCTTACTATCGAAGATAAGCATCGGTTCGCCATGTTCGACACCTCTGCTGACCTTAACATGTGTACGAATAACCAACCTATAACTAACAACAAACTGAACAATTAAAATTCCTTTGGAACGTATAAAAAATTGATACGTGGAAGTTGTGTGAAAGGTATGGTTAAAAAATGAATGTTTGTCGTAGAAACTAATCAGTTTGTTTCAAAATTGTGTTTGAAAGCACAGTCGTAATTTTGTTTTTCAATATGAAAGGTATATTGTAAGCTATAAAAATAGCTAAATATTACTTGTAAAAATTAGGAAAACAATTATTTTACGCACTGGTCTACAACTCTACATAAAAAAGGACGATGAATTCTATATCCTACATCTATTTATATGTATTGTATCACATGAGATACAGATAAAAAGATGATGATCTGTGTACATACGATAAAAAAACATTCAAGTACAACCTTATTGTATGTAACTCATAAATAAAAAGCTACCAATAAAAACATATTTCAAAATCATTTAATATAAAATGAACTATAAAAGACGTGGCACCAAATGTTTGTACAAACAATTGTAGATGTTTGTGATAAGCGCTATCTAAACATGATCTTAAATGCATGCATCGCATGTCTTTGTGTCCATACAATCCCTTCACGAGGTGTTAAATTGTTTATATGATAATCGTCTTACATTGTACTACACACAAAAGCACTCTTTTATTTCCCTTTATTTTTAACACGACTACTTACGACCTTCTTGTTAAATCGACGTTTTATGCGAACATTTGAAATAATTGGTGTATAAATTTTTGGCAAAAGTGCTTTCCGAATGTAGTAATTAGTTTCTGATAAAGAAGTAAAAAGACTGTGTTTATTAAAATTGCCTTTGCAACCTACTTCTTTAAATTTTAAAGAACAAACACTTTTGTTTTAAAGAATCAATCAATATTAATAAGAGAGTGATTTAATTTGTTTTTTAAAACAAATGCATTTATCTTATGTTCGAATTATAAATACCAATCACATTCCCGATCATTATTGACTTTAATATTCGCAGTACACTGTTATTTGGATTGGTAGTTTGTGTATGACAAAATTACTTGTTCCAATTATTAACCACTGACTGGGGAGGATGACACTGAAGTTGTCCTCTGGGCACACTCCGCCCAGTCGCGAATCAAAACATCATGCTGTGTACAGTGATATTAAAAGTTATTTTAAACTTATGTGAGTGAATAAACAAGTCAAAAGTTACTAAATCATATTAAATAGAACTATTCCAAATCTATGTGTTCATAAATCACATTTATTGTTTTTATAAATCTTAACAACAATTAAGGCTGATAAAATATTTTAGTTTAGTGTCAAACATTAAATTATTGTAAACACGTAATCTGTACCGCGTACACTGGACTTCTGCCCACACACTTAAGAAAATAAAACCGTACTTAAATCATTCGACTCTAACACATTTATAAGTTATCGCTCCGTTAGTCCAAGCCTGAGGTTACAAAGTAATAAGCAGTTAAACACACATGAGACCGCTTCCAACATTTTTACATAATTATTAACCAAATTGTTGCACATACGGTAATGATTGGCCAAGCACACTCTAATCATCGGGCATCTTCCTTCAACGCCGACGATCCACCATAATTTACGACAAAGAAAGTAATAACACAATAAAAAAAATACGGAAGCAGTTTATGAAATATTTTAATCTTTAGACATACATGCTGAATAATGGTCGAACACAAAGTAGCAATAGGAAGAAATAATATTTTCATTTCCTGTTTGTGCGAGTGAAATTTGGAGAGCAAAGTTTTTGCATTGTGTACACGCATCCGTGGGAGCAACTACCTGGCACCCGCGGCGCAGTAATTTCTTATAAATCGACATCGAGTGAGATATCCAGGACCGCGCTTCTTTTCCCGCTGCGAGAGAGGCGCGGGGGTGCGGGGCGGCGCGGGCGGCGGGGCACACAATCACACACAATAGCGCACATGATCTAGATTAGTGACGCGCATTGTGTCGCCAAAGGGTTGCAAGCTTTGTGCGGACAAATGGTGCGGCCGCGCATAATACGCCGATACCCGCAAACATCTCCACTGTGAATTCGCACTGATTCTATGAATTTGTAAAGAAAATAAATATAACTTTTGACAGCCGTCCACGAATCGATGGTATCGTTGTTTGTCGATTGTGAATTCATAACAGTCATACGAATGAAAAATAATACTCGACTATTCTGTTCTGTAGATTCACCTTATCATAATCGATCATTACTTAAAAGTTTTGTTTTTAATTATATCATAGCAAATAACCTGCAATCATACTTTTAGCTAAATTAGAGCTTGGACATGTCAAGGGCGGAAAGGGTGAATTAAGAATCTACAATTTGAAATATTCTAATTGTTTTTAATAACCCGCTTTTGACGAACATTAGACAACCGATAATTAACCACTTTGAATAGTCTGCAGAGGTTATAATGAACATTTCCGTAGAAATATTTTAAGGGTTGTTCGGCTTAAAGTTTTACCCTTTTATCCTTTGGTATTTATTTAGCGCTTCAGGCGATTACTTAAGAAAACGGTTATTAATTATCATCCTTGTCGTGATGTTATGAGTAGTTGTGGGAATCATGATATGCAATCGTAAAACTTATTCCGGATTAAGCGCATAAATACAGCGCATGCCTAAGGCTTTTCTCGCGTGTCGCTGAAATTGAGCTTAAATGTTTATTGATCAGTAGTCCGTTATAGCAGTTTATTTACGGGTATTTCTTTGCGGAAAACACTAAAACTGTTTTAGTATGTGCATTTAAACGATTCAGTTAAGCGAAGTTCATGTAGTCAGGTGCTCAGCCCATTTAATTGTCTCTTTGGAGGGTTTGAAACTTTGCTTATATTAACAACTAAACAAATTACTTAGTCATAAATATTAAACATTCAGTGGTTTAATACTAATAAATACCTTACAAAAAACCTTATAAATAAGACATTTGGATCAGCAACCTAACAACAAACAGTCCACATTGCATTATTAAAAATGTAACCTGTCCGCTTATGTCCATTAAGAGAGAAGTCAAAATATTTTATGGATGTAAATGTTAACACTTTTGTCAAACGAGATCACCCACAGAAGACACAAAAGGAACCGATGTAAATCTCCCCTTTTATATGCCGCTAGAATTTTTGATGCAACACCATAAAATATAGATATGAACGAAATACTAAATGCAATAAAATCCTCAGCCTTGCTCATTCATACGCCTAAAAAACTCCTACATTTCGGAAAAACTTGTTCCATGGTAATTTTTTATACGCAACCTGACCGCTGTCATTGTTAATTGTACCTCTTGAACTAAAAAATGGATGAATGGCTCCGAACGCTGTCTTTGAGCACCCAACGGGTGACATTGTTGGAAGCGATTTGTCTTACAAGTTCAGATTCGATCTTAATATTGGATATCGTTTTTTCGCACCTCATGTCAATTACGGCTCGTATCTTTTATCTCTTTTCATTCTTAAAGTAAATATTTTTTATTCCACATAAGTGCTCGTATGTTAAGGTTACTTTATAGTTTTATTGCGTTTAAGGATAGTTACAGATACACAATATCAAGCTCTTTCATTCAAATGTACCCCTTTAAATCAAGTTGTGGCTATTCATCACTCCGGCGACAATTCTCGCGTGGAACAGACACCACCAAGTGAAGTTGAAAACAACCAAAACACAACTCTAACATATCGTAGTACAAACAAATTTCGGTTGGTGACCACTAGCTAGTTAATTTACGGAACTAAATGCAGATGCAAGCATTATTGTGTACGCTGTATCTAATTAGATTAAGTAATTAAATCAAATTCCATTCTCGCCTTTGGGTGGTAACCCTTTCGAAACCCTTATCGTCGTTCACTAAATTTATTGTTTTTAAAGTAATTAATTGCTTTATTTAAAAAACTGTAACACCGAAACTAAATCAGAAATCTCACAAAGAAACAAAATAAAAAAAAAACTTGTCCGTAATTGTACACTTTCGATAAATTTGATATACAACGTCATAAAAAGACTAAAAGCAGTTCAAATAAAGTAACTTTTTTCCCAAATTAAATGCAGTGCAGTGACTTACAAAAACGCTGGCGGAAGAGGATGGGACCTACCAATATTAGTTTTATATCTGGCAGAAAAAAGGTTCGACTTGAGAGGGATTGTCGATCAGAATAACAATAATAATGGAACCCAGAGTATTGACGAACCCTTTCGGTGCACCTGATGCGGAAGCTATTCGCACACTACGTGGGAACATTTTCCTTGGACTTTTTGGTGCTTTTCAAACTGCATGTAAAATACGTTTGAATACGTGAGAACTATTGACGGGTTTTATACTTTTATGTGCATCGGTTCACACAGTCTGTCTTTTGTTATAGAAAAAGTGCAACCTGTTCATTGACATACAAATAAGTTCAGGTGGTTACTTTCATCATTGTAAAGGTGAAAGTTTAAATATGAAATCAAAAAGTTTAAAACAGGATAGAAAAAATATCTGTTCATGTAAAAAATTCAAGACAATTTTTTTCGAGTTTTGATTTTGTATAAATTTCCAAAAAAGTCCCTTAACTTCATATTCATATTCACTTTTATAAATTAAAACCTTAACTCTTTAAAATGGCGTTAAGCGTCAACTGTCGCCTGTCGTGAAACTATTCCCGATAAAATAGGTGTAAATACCAACTACAAACTTTTGAAGGCAACATGCCAGTACACTTATCAAGTTTGCACGTTGAGGATACCTGTACTAACTGTCCGTCACGTCCTGGATACTACTAACAATGAACTTGCGCGAATAACAAGTAGGCACCTCAATGCTAAAGAAAACACAACCTTATTACCTCGACATAAGGGTCTTTAAAACGAATACCCGCATATAGAAGTACACGCGCCATTGCATTAATGATAGCGCTATCTGTTACCTACACTTGACTCTTAAGTTCACAAGTAGGTAAGACAGATAAACGTTTTGTATTCGTAACATTGAAAATTTCAATATTTTATCTTAGATTGTTTCCGCCATTATTTAAATTCTTTTCGATATACCATTTTTTTAAAACATTAGTAGGTAAAAGAAAATAAGATAGGTCGAAAATGTATCACTGCATACAGGATTCAGTTGAAGCTGATAAGATTGGAAGCCGACCTTAACATAGCTTTAAAAAAGCTAGGCAGGCAGATAGTATAAAAAAATGTACAAGAAATGGTATAATTAATAAAAGGTATTTATAGCGTAAATATATGTAGGAATGTGGGGAGGGTTCTAGAAGGACATACTGACCTTATTCCTGATGCAGTGCGTAGAGCTTGCAACCTGGGTACATATGTATGTTTAATATCAGAAAGATACGTGATTAGATACATGTTTTTTTATGAAAGTGGACGAAGCAAAACAAGTATAGGATCGTAGCAAGTGGAAAGAAGTGGTCTCTGCCTACCCCTACGGGAAAGAGGCATGATTACATGTATGTATGTATGATTTTGGGCTGTGAATTGAGAAAAAGGACAATTTTATACACTTCAAAACAGAGGCACAAGTGCAAAATGAAACCTGTAACGAAAACATATATAAATATTAAAATGACAACGATAATTATAATTAATTCACCAAAATAGCCTAATAAGAAATCACACATTACAAATTAACCTTTGATTGACACTAACCAAATCAAACCCACAATAAGCATTAAGAGTCCTTCAATTTCACCATTACTGTCACCCCTAACTGTTACGTAAGTGACGGAAGCGACAGGTCAGGTAATTTGACTGCTGTCATAACAGCGGATACTACCCACTTAAGCTTATTTCACCTAATTGAATCCTAGAGCATTAAGCCTCTCAAACCTATAATCCCTTTTATGAGATTCACGCCGACATTTTAAGGATCACTCATTTGGATGTCCCCTAAGGAATTATTTTTTGTTGGCATATAAAATAATCTAGAGCAAGGTGCATTGGTTTGATTAAAGTTCACACGTAAATCGATCTAGTTTGTGTTTGTATAAGCGGCTCCATTATAGTTTTTTTGGTACTCTATTCTCTAGTTATTTTCAATGCAACATTTATAAGTATCGATGAAATTAAGAGATGACGAGAATATTCTAAACTGTCTTACAATGCAAACATTTGTAAAGTTATGAACGAGATAAAATTTTAGTATGTATTTTTATTACATTGTATCTTATTATCAAAAAGATCTTGTATATGGTAGTCTCTATAATTGCGTTCTACCTATTTCTGACTATACTATACCAATATTTCCAGAGTTCACCTTAAAAGTATTTATCTTTAAGCATATTTCTAGCTATAAGTTAACTGCACAGTTTCTTTTTACTGCTTACTATCGTAGATGGATATTGAATGAACATTAAATGTACAATAAAATCAATAATTCCTATTGTAAGTTATTACAGTAAGGTCACGCTGGGCGCAGCGGTGTTCTATGTAAATCACAGCATCGCCACTGTCCCGTCTACTAAACTAACATCTTCTTCCCGTGTCTATGTTAATGATGTGATCAACTCTACAATATACTCGATTCATTCGATGTTATTATGCGAAATCAAGTTATCGAGTAATCCAACTGTTCGCGTCATTTTTGCTTTTATTTTTCCGGTCACCTGATATTTTGTGCACTTCAATTCGTTTTACATTTAACGTCTTATTTTAAGTCGCAGTATCCAATATCGATACAATCTTATTGCTTTTTAATCGATTCGGTGCGATTCATATGCAAACACACGTGCATGCTTTGAAGTAAATTTTGCTACTTTCTTACCCCTTGAAATAAAATCGAATAATTCGATTACCTGTTTTGTGTCGCATCACTATCTGATCACATAAACACATGCACAGCGATATATTTACGAATGTTACCGTCTGTAAATGTGTTAGTTTATAAAATACGATGGGCAGTCGACAGTCTATATGAGTCTACTGATATTTATTAGTCTCAGTAGCCGATACTTACACATTCCGCGCTTCAAATCTAATAAAATACAATTTCGGTAGTTTCCATCTTAAGTGCCATTAAAATGAAATAAAATGTCGGTATCTTGAAAAGGTATTTTTTATGGAAATCGTAATATATAGAAGCCACTAAAGTACGTGGTAAACGTTGTTGCGCAATTTCAAGTACGAAATTACAAGAAAAAAGAATCGATACAATGTACCCTTAGAGTGGGACCCGGACAATTTCAAACAAATCGAACCGCAGTTGAGTGTTTAAAAAGACGAAGGAAACGTTGAAAAAACGTAGCAATATGAGAGTTAGTTATTTGGCGTATTTCATGCGGAAATCATTCTCAAATTGCACATCCCAAAGTGTATCTTCCGATTGTGAATATTACAAAAAAAACGGAAAGATGTTTTTAGAACTTTTTCACGTTGAAGCATGCCATTTTTGAGAAACAAAAATAATAATTACAATTCCATTTCATTCAACATTCGCAGCGTAATATTAACACCTATCGAATAACACTATTCATATTTTTATGAAACTCGATACTTTGTTGCTTGCGGTCAAGTGGCCACGTGCACTCAAAACCAACTAATTATAACTTATAATTGTCTTCTTTAGAAACTGCTACTGGTCGACCGATGTATTTATTGTTCTTTTGAGGAAGATATGGATTAGTTAAGAATATCTGTTACCTATTCATTTACTACAGTTTCCGTAGCACGCTTCGTATAAATTACGCAATGCAGTTTTTGTTACTAGTTCTTCTTTAAGTTTAATATAGCTCTAAGGTTAATTTTTTTTTTCTTTTGCAAATGATATAATATAAACTTTCTAAGACCAGGTATGCATCCCCGAGGTTGTATACCAGGACTTAGAAAGTTTTACCTAGCACATCGTTATAGGTCGTACGATGTTTTAGGTCTCGAAAGCTTAATTAAACAACTCTACAAACAAACATTAGAAATATCCAGATACATATACCTACCAATTTAAAAGGAATTTATTTAAAAGTAAATTATTTTACGTCACATGGTCTTACATAAATTTGGTCTATCTCTACATTAGGATGTACGACAGTCTTCCTGTTACAAAATCTTATTATTATTTATTAATCAATATGGTCAAGCTAATCTGTAAGTAGTAAGTGTTAAGTATCTAGCAAATAAGTACCTTTATATTGTAATTTGTGGAGATGAAATAAACGAATTTATTATTATTATATTGTATTCATAAAATAAGTTTGTCCCGACACTAAGCAAGGCGAACATTAACACTAATATATTTACTGCTACTGACACAACTTAAGACATAGCTATAAACTTGTTATCTTTAACTTTTATATTTGCAACAATGTAGGGTCGGCTACTAAACTTACGCTATCTTTTTCTATGTTATAATACTAAGTACTAACTAGAATAATACAGCCTTTATTACAGTCTTGATCTGAAGATTAGAAGATTATAAACAGGGATAAGAATAAACGAACTACGTAAGTTCAAGAAATCGTGTTCTAAAAATGGCTATGGGATATTTTCTAAGAACCATTTATTTTTAATTATTCGGACTTAGTCCAGTCTAGTGAAAACTACCTTTAAAAGCATTATAATATAATTATAAAGCCAACTGCAAGCCGGTAACTGGTTAAAAAACTGGACCAAATGTTTTCTATGTAAGGCTTACCTATATTTACTGAAATAAAACTATGTGCACAAAGCAACACATGCTGTAACACACTTTTAATCACATTTAACACTACCACACTCTCCAATCAAAGAAAGTATCGTACTGTATCACAAGAAAACCCCATGTTATCGGTCATTGCGCATTTCACAAATATATTTTTCTAATAAACAAAACAAGATCATAATAAAATCATTGTTCTCACTTGCAGCATTATATCGATTGTAGGATTGATACCCGTGACCTGAGTCGATCACATCGCAGTTCCCAGCGCCTGCGCAGCGCCCGCACTGCGCCCGCGCAGCGAGCCAGAGGAAGCTGATATCCGACAATTATTTATATACGAGTACCTGTCTGCCGCTAGCCTTATTTCTTCTTTCCGACAGTTTAACTTATATGCTAACTGTTGGCATTGATGGCGAAATGAATGGTGATGGAAATTGTGTTTGATTTAACTAATTATGCTAGTTAGGATTTTAGGACTGTTATTTATTTTATATGATTTTAGGAATTAATGAAAGGAGCGGACTGCTACAGACTCGTCATAAGTTTTGACGTAAGTATCTTATTCAGGGGCCCGGTTATATTATAACGAGACCCTTAAAAAGTATTAATATCATTACGCGAATTGCACTTAATGTCATTCATCATTACAATTAAGTTACTAATTTATTAACCTGATACGAAATTATCAATCATAAAACTATAAATTAAGACTTAAATTCGGTGTTTAAGATCAAAGCTCCTACATGAGTGTAATACAAGAATTAAAGTATATAATATAACGATTTGTGATAAATCATGCGGTCCCGCGTCGGAATTGAGACGGGCCATAAACCATTTGCATAAGTGATGGCCCTTACTTGTCCCGTATCACTGTACCAATTATGTCTTTACATACCGTACCGACAAAACCAAACCGTTTTTAGAACGTTTAAATTACGAAAATATGAGAAATTTAAATTAAGATCGTAATTCAAAAGTACTTTAACCAATTAGGTTCTTTCTATATTCAAAAGTCGATCAACGATTTAGAAGTGGCCAATAAACTATCTATAGAAAAAAAAAGAAATGCATTCTAAAATTAAATTTTGACGATTTATTTCCAGCCAGCATTTGCAGACAACAATTAATTATGAGCACAATAGCAGAGAGAGTGAAAGACGAATTAAAATATAACAAATGACTACACCTATTGAATGGGATGAAAGGGATTACTTTTCAACAATAACAATCGCTTAGTACCGCAAGTTAAGCGAATTATGAACAATAGTGGCAACAAACGGGAGAGCGCCTAGATACAATCTATGCAAAACCGACCCACAGATAGAAAGATAAAATATTTTAAGTGATTGTATAAACAAACACTTTTCATAGTTATATTTCTAGGGATTATAACAGTTCAGAAACCGTGCTTATCCCTAGCCGATATAATCCGACATTTTTTACATAACGAAAAGATCTATAAATGTTTTTAGTTTTGCAAAATAGTGTAGCAACCAAGCAATTTTTATCATGTATAATAATTTTAGCGCTAGACTTTTTAAAAGCAACTTTTAATACAATGTGACTATTTAGACAAGACTGTGCATTTATATTTGCTTTCCGATTGTACTTAACCAAAGCAAATACGACTGACTACCAAAGTACACAAAAGTCCTTTAATGCCCGCCCTTATCGTCGAGTTTTCGCAAATATCACGAACACAACAAAGCTCACGTGCCCTAAATAATAAGATTATCGATACAATACACTGATAGAATTAATAGTTTCCGGAATTCGGCAAAATCATTCAAATCTTTTGTAGCTAACTTTTTATAGAAAACGGAAGCAAATAAAAGCAACGTAATGTAAATCTCAGGTTTTTAAAGAACTAATCTTTTGTACTGAAAGAGAGGACACGGATCGTTCTTTGTGGGGCTCGAACACTTTCCCACGTGCCCGCAAATGTCGCCCGCTCGTAAAAATATTAATCGCAATTACGTGAGTTAACGTCTGCAGTCACTCGCATTAGGTTTAATTACTGGTTAGCTTCCTCTTCTATCAGCATTTTCCATAATCGTAAACCACAATCTGCGATTGCATATAAATCTGTTTGTTTTACACACGGATGGCAAGACACGCGAGCTATTAAAGTTTTATTAAGCCTAATGTTAATTTATGTTAGACGACAAGATGAGATATAGTGCGATGCCTTATATAGCTGCGCGTTATTTGCTAAAACTCGCCATACTTCCTAGAAATTCAGTTTCGATCGTTTAGCGACAAATTTATTAGTCACTCACAAAAAAAATCTAATCCGTCGATTGATGTTCATGTTACTATTCATACTTACGATGAGCAATGAAGTAAGAAAGGTCATGGACAGGGTATATTAGAGAAACTGAATTTTTCGGAACATAAAACGTCGTGCAATTAATCGCTTGCTTGGTAGCTCGCTCTACACACACCACATCCATGTGTGTCACAATAAATGGTACCATTTTTATTCGTTCCGAGCTTCTTTGTCCCTTTATCAGTGTCTTTTTATTCGCACATGTAAATGCATTTAGCTCCCACCTCCTTATCTTGGTGAACACCATTAATCTTGTATAACAATGTACCGGAGCTGCGCATGCGCATCGATGGCTTAATCAAGCCGAGCTTGCGATATCAGTACTGTTTTAAATCTACGAAGATAAAATAATTCTGCACGCTATCTCTACGAAGTTTCGTATCTCATTTACCGTTTCTTTTAATGACAAAATTAAGGGTAATTTATTTGTTTTCGTTCTTTTTGTCTCCGTTTGATTGCAAATTGTGAGCTTCAGTGTACTTTAACTAACCGTCGTTCGTTAACTTGTAAAATAAAACGTGTTGTCAGCTGAATAATTTTGTGAGCGTATCCTTTTTGCCATTGACTTATGTGCTATACTTAGAAATAGTTGCATAAATTAAAAGAAATACTTTTCTGTTCTAATTATTACTAATCATAAATCCGATAACGTATGATTAAATCGCTACAAAAAAAATCCTTTTTTACATTTACTTGTAAAGTTCAAAACTAAGTTCAAATTTAAGTTTTGATAATATAAGGCGAGCATGAAGCAACAAGATCATTTTTATATTCAAAATATCACAGTAAGATATTAAAAATGTCTTTACTTCCTCATCATATAAAAAAAAAAAAATATTAAGAACTTCAAAACTATTTCTGATCGACAAGAAAACTAGTCTCAGCTTTGCTCATATTACTAGTATTAGGTTCTTATATGTATATAACTATAGTGAGAAGTATATTTTATCCATGTGTATGAATATTACTATAGGTATGAATAACCCTTTAACGTATATAATTTTCATACTTACTATTAAGTTTCGTTAAAATGGTGATGGATTGGCATTAAAGGCCATTTGTAATAAACATTAATTTAAATTAAATAATACCAATAAAAAAAAAAGATACAAACAGAATACTGTTCATAAGCCAAGTGATTCCCAGGGTTGTTATAAGTATAAGCTTCATATTTATTCAAAGGATTTGCTTGAAAAGATATCCATAATTCACTTGAAGTAATCCTTGCCTATCACTTAAAAACATACAAGATAAATAATCAGATAAAAACAACAAAAAATATTTGTAAAATTGTTTATTTTCATTTATATTAAATTTTAATCTTTTGTACATATTTACAATGTGAGTATTAAAACTCGAATATATTTCGCTAAATGTACAGTCACAGCCATAAAATAATTTATAATTTACAAGTTGAGCTGATACGTACATTATTTAACTATCTTGTTATATTATCTAGTACACCAATAGTCGAAGTTCCTTATGTAATAAGACTAGAGTTCACGCACATTTCACTTGTTTTTCACTTATGTTGCCACCATGTAATCGCGTCTAGTAAGTCATCTTCATCCATGGGGCTTACTTGTGTTTGCTGGGTCTGGTAGTTGTTCGGGATGTAGCCACCTGAGTAGGCTGATGATACACCGGATGAACAGTCGGAGCCAGCAGGAGAAGGCACTGATTCTGAATAAGGAGAGGTTCCGCCAAAGATTCCTTCATCCACTTCGTAGGGCAAATGGGACTCCGCAATTTGTGATGTGTTTGTGACTCCGAGCGATGCGTCGCTTTCGTCTAACAAATTTTGTAAATACTTTATGTATTCCACGACCATTTTGAGCGTGTCCACTTTGCTGAGTTTCTTGCCGGAGCCACGACGAGCGCCTCCGGACAGCGCTGCAATGACAGCTGACGGCAATCTCTTCCGTAAAGCGTTGAATCCATCGTTCACTTGTTTCACACGGTTCCTCTCGCGAGCATTCCTTCTCGCGATGGAAGCTGACTGAACACCGGTATACGCGGTATTCTTGTACGTATATTTCTTCTTTTCTTGCATATCCAAAGGTAAATATTTCCTTTCAGTAGCTGGTGCAATTGGCACCATTTTCGGAACTTCGTTTCTAACATAAGCTACGTGATACTCGGACGGTTTGTGTTGAATTCCTTGAAGCATTTTGACAAATGGTAGCAAGGACTTGAGTTGCGCACGCGGCAGGTAAAATTATAGAGAGCTTTTGGGAGGTTCGATGTTCTCGAGAACGATCTAGTGAATGAGCGCTACGGGCAAGCGCACGGCGTTTTATGGGCCCACATTTACCAAAAAAAATGGATGGGATCCCTCACTCCCCTACTTTAATCTTTTTTTTGGGCCCGTACCTGGAATATTATTTGAAAGGTGTACTAATACAGTGAACCTGTACACGTGCCATTAAATTTTAATATCTTGACCATTTTGGTTTTGAATAGTTTTGATTAAATTCATAACTAACTAGTACGTAGTTTGAATAATAAAATTAAGCTCTAATATTACTAAAACATACGTTAATACAAACTTTAAAATATGCAATAGGTTGTGAAATTATATCTTATATTTAGATGCAAGATTGTAACAATTACGACGATTCTTAATTTACTAAAAGCAAGATCAAGAAGAAAGTATGCGATTATTTGCGTTATGACCAATAAAGGGTACTTTCATCCAGTAGCGATATTATGGAAGAGGTCATAAAAAAACTAGTTAGAAAATGTACGTTATATCACCAACATACAATGTAAAACATTGTTTGGAACATTTTTGAGCTGGATTTTAATATTGCAATGCAACAACAAAAAGGAATGGCGCCTGTGGATCAGCTGTTATTTTCTGTCACGTAAACAATGTAACTTTCATTAAACTCAAGTTAAGGGCACAAGTGGAATCCTATACAGTCCACAATACGAGATGTTAAATTTATTACGGTCGGTCAAATAAAAATTTGAGAGACGAGTTGCATTGTATTTAGGGTAACAACAAGAGACCGTAGCCAATAGAATACCTAAAACAAAACTCGCGACGTGATCAACAATCTAAAAAGGATTCTAGGTGCCATGGACTAAAGTTCATTATCGGTTACAGTGCTTGATTTTTAACGGTTAGTGGTTTAAAACCTGCACTCTGGGCGGCATTGCCTTCAGTGAATAACTGAAAAAGGTTACCTTAATTTAGAACGAGGCGACAGTATTTTATTTTACACGCACTTGAATAGTGAAGGGCTCGCTTTTGTCACAGCCATTGTGTTTTAAAAAGATTACACAAGGAATATGGGCCAGGCCATTGAGAACTGAAGAATGAATTGTTTAGAAGCTTTCAATCATCCATTGAAGAAGGCGCTAAAGTGATTTTAATAGACTCGGTGTCGCCTCCAAGAACTATGAATGTTAAATTCTCACCCATTTTTACCTGAGTTTTGTTTTTGTCATTCTTCTGGTACATTGTATTCATGTAATAGCATTATAATTTGATATTAAATTTAAATGCATTAGGTATTTGCATGAAAGATACAAAGAATTTGGGCCTTATTACAAAAGATGGTTTAAACCAAGACTAAGGTAAACCCAGGTTTAAAATGTACCCATCACTTTCTTATGTCATATAACAAAAAGAGACGGGGCTTTTCTAAAACCTCGGTTTTTCTTAGACCATCTTTTGTAATAAGGTGGTTTGTGTCTACCAATGTAGGTATATAATTGTAATTTCATAAAATTATTTACAATATCAATCATCTAGTCGACTAAATTAAAGTGCACATGCACTTTTAATAAAAACATTATTCAATGTCGCAATCAACGAATATGTATGAAAATTCAATGTATTTTTTACATTTGACATCTGTAAAAAGCAATTCGCCGTATGTAATTTATATTCGCTTTTTCCCTAGAGTCATATAACTTCTCACATATGAACAATCGAATCCCAGAACGAATATTAAGACCATCAATCATCTTAGTTCAAAATCTCCTTCCTGCAAGTGAATTCGCAAAGTATAATAAAAATGTGGGAGTGATACATCGAAGGGCACAATGGCGCCGCGGGCGTGCTCACAATACTATCGTCAAATAACATTTAGCCAGCCCACACCTTAGAAAATCGCAAAATAGAGACATCTACAGAACACAATGAGCTACGAAAGAGCAAACGGAACCATAACCGATAATTACAGGCTTTGTATCATTCATATTCCGAGGTTTTAAAACGAAACTGACAATGAACTGAATGGGATCCATTGTGAAAATTGCAATGGAAATACTTTTTTGATTGAGTGTATCTAAATAGCGAAGAGATCGCTGTGTCCAAGAAGCCAGTTGATAAACCCATCTCCTTGTTTATCACCGCGTATATACAATGAAGATAAAGCCACAAAAAGTGTACAAGCGTATGTCGCATCGGCAAAAAAATAAAGTCTTGTTTAACTTGTAAATAAATGGACTGTTATCCTTATTCGTCGACGTGTGCCAACGAAAGTGCGCCCAACTACGTGGGCAGTTTACTAGTAATAAACTCATTCGAAGGATTATTGGTAGACAAGGAGCGATCGGCTGACAGTTCCATTACGTGGCCAGTGCCTAGCTAATATTTATATACCGTTGAGTCCAAGCGATGCAGATACGCGGCCCGGTGGTCCCTCGCGTATTGGAAAGTCTTTGATCGATAAAGTTGTAACTTTAATTACTAAACTGGAACCGAGGCTTGCTTTAAAAGGCACCGCGCCACGCGTCGAGGACCTCCACAGAATCCGACTCCTTGCTAAGGCTGAGGCAAAAATAACTACAAGTCCTTCAGCTTAATATACATTCACAATTTTTATTGCATTTAAATCTCTTGCATATTATATCTGCGATTACTGTTGAAGAGGCATGGCTTATTCTCAATTTGTTGGCCAGCTTGTAATCTTGTTCTTGATGGTAGAATATTCGCTAACATGGCTTCGTTAAATAAGGATTACCATATTTGATACAAAGTAGCTTCGAGGTACAGAAAAGGGATGACACAAGGTTTTAATATTGTAAGGATGATATTGCAAAAGGGTCAAATAGTGAAATGTTTAAGTTAACAGATGCCTGGGCTAATATTGTAGACGATTGTTTGCCAGGAGAAGTGTTTGGCGCAAGCCATATAGCGAGCGCACCTTGCCAACATGTGTGCAATCCTTTCGCATCTGCCGATCTTGCACTGATTTTTATATGAATAATATGACGAATTATATCTGCGCTTTTATTTGAGATGCCACCTTTCCGGATGTGCATCGACAGCGGATGCGACCGTCTCTAAGTCGTTTATGTTTTGCGAAATACGATGACAAACATTTTATGAAAACATTGCGAAGTGGCTCTGAAGTTATTCATTTTAATATTTACTTAGTATATACTTAGAACATAAAAAACGCCACCATTTATGGGCATAAGTTTCGCTTAAGGTTTTTTTCGATGTAATGCATCGCATGCGCCAAAAACCGCAACCCAGACCCACATTAAGATGTCAATAGTGACATACCTATCGATCCTCCACGGGGGCACGTCTTTAATAAAGTTATACGCATGACAGTGCGCACAGAATAGCGTATTGTTGTGCAACACTGCGTCTCCCATTGACATATTAGCTTTTTAGTGGCATCTTCAGCCATTGTGTACACATGTTTACCGTAAACCCACACGTGGACAATCTTAAACATACTTGAGCATATTTTTTTCTCGGTCCTTTTTGGAATTCTCGCTGTGTGTTCCGAAAATTGAATTAGAAAGTTTTTAATGTGATATTAAACGTTATAAACAGCCATTATCTGATCCCCACGATCCGCGGCGCATCCCGCAGAGAGGCGCAAATTTAAATTCAATTAAGAAACTATAACTGTAAATACTTATACTCTGGCTTAGAGCTAGTTAGAGGAACTTCATACCAACAGCTTAATTATTATTTTAATGGAATATTAAAACTCTTAACATAACTCATTGTTTAAGGACTGTCATTAGAGGCTTGCCGCGGCATCACGGCGTTTTGAGATATTAAAAGGGTCATTTAAGTGAGGTTATTTCACTAAAAGTATTCATTTGTTTTGTTGGAGTGACAGCCTTGAAATATTACACCAATCCTCCTGGCCCTGCCCATTGCCCAAATTTGACGGTTTTACTTCCAAAATGAGGCTTGTATTTTTAAAGACAGTCAGGAAAGGTAGTAAGCAATAGGGTACTAAAATTAGCTAATTAAGAAAATGTGTAATTGGCCACAATCAAATGGGGCTTTAAAGAAACTTGTGTGACTGAAAAATCTATCCGTTCAATTGTTCGTTTAGTTAATTTCTTATGTTACACTTAGACTATATTACCTTTGTGGGTAAATAACGAACAAATCATTTTTAACCGACGAAAAAAACGAAGGAGGTTCTCAATTCGAAGCGTATATTTTTTTTATGTGTTACCTTTTTAAACACATATTTGGTATGGTTTTACTAAACCACATTTTCTTACACTAACAAGCTCATATTTTTCGTTACTAAAGGTATACCACGAGCTATCCTCAAATCATTATTCGCTCATGTAAGTCTGAAATTACTAGGTCTGTAAACCACCGTGGACACGCCTACTCACCAAAGATATTTACGATTATTACAATAATTATATGTAACACGAAGTAGTGACAGAGTGAATATTTATTTATTGGATGACATGAAATATTTACTAAATGAGATTTTTTGAGGAATGCAATCGTGGCTGTGCAGCTTGAAAATAAACTGAATGTGCATTCAATTGTTCTGATTTTGATTTGGTTCCAAAATAATAGTAATATACCTGTATTAATACACCTGGGTATCTGACGTCTACACAAATTTCAATTTATTACACATCGAGCTATTTTTTATTTAGGTAAGTACTAACGTTAACTAATTAATTGCGAAATACTAAATTATAACTGTGTCTTTGGATGACCTGGTTTCCATGCACATATACATAAATTAATACCAACACACTTTTCTGACCTTACAAATCTATTGACGAGCCGCAAAATACTGTCCCTATATATTTTAGAAAAAGATTTGGAACCTAAAACTAAGTATTACCGAGCCACAATCGCGTTGCAATCCTTGTAATTCTGTTAAGTACTTATAAATTTATCAGTTGGATAATTAACATGAATTTTAACGTCTTATAAAGTCAAAGAATCACTAACTTATACAAGAACACACATTCTACCACAATTTAATTATTTAATTCCCTTACATTATGACACAGCACCATTAAAGTCGATCGTAAACCAAATCGATAATTAAACGTAATCAAATTGATTGCGCGCGCAATTAATTAAACGTATTAACAAACAACGCACTAATAAAACGTAATCAGAAGACAAATGACAGTCTGAAGACCACCAATGCAGTGAAATATTTCAAACTAATGAAAACATGCGTACGTCATCGCCTAAAGATACCGATGCTCATTACCTAATTGATCGTAACGCGTTATTAATTCAAATCATATGAACATATGCAAGACCCGAATCGGGGTGGTCTGAAGAAACTTCGAGATTCGTTCAAGAAAATGAACCATTAAAAATCGCTATCGTTAAGGTCAAAGCGTCTACTGTTACAGTAGTAGGATTATAATCAACGATGCACCGTGAAAATTGATGACTAATTTGTTATGATTTTTTAGTTAAAATATAACGTGAGAAAAAACGTGGGAGTAGACGAGTTACATAAAGTTTTATGATTTACGGCAACTAGTGATATCGACAGATATATTGCCAAATAGTTTTGTATTTTTCAGCTAAAAAGATTCTAGAGAAACTATTGTATTTATGTGAACACTGTACAGGGACCAAAAAATATATAGAGTCCCGAGTTTTTAGAAGGAATAAGAAAAAGTAAGAAAGATGCAAATTGCTTTTTATAATGACAATTCAATCTAGAGTTTAGGTTATATAAAAAATATGCATTTGTTTTTTTTATCTGTGAGCGGCTTGAGTAAAGAGCACTTTTATATGCATCCACCGTTTACCTTTGTTTTGGTCTGTAGTTACAACATACCAATGAATAATGTTTAGTACCTCACTAACGAGAGTAGTGCGCATAAATTTATGTATTGTAATTAGCTCGGGCTAACAAATAGTAATTACAGCAATGAAAACCCCAATTACGCTGTCAAGTAGTGGTATTCAAATAAATTCTGAAAGTGGGTACCTAGACCTCATCCATGCACTCATCTTATCATTAAATTTTATTAGGCAGGCGTGTAAGAATAAATTAATAACACCTAATTTACTAAAACGTGTAATATTAAGTATTTGAACAGTAAGCTATAAATTAGTTTTACATTACACATAATTCACACGTACGAAAACATTCTGATTTTCCAAAGAACTCATTAAAAAACACATCGCCTACTCTTTAAATTCATCAATTTCTGCAAGAAAGAGAAATCAGCTTCATTAAAAATCACTTCAAATGAATTAAAGATTTCATTAACATTATTTTATAATACAAGTCATTACATTTAAAACTGTTATAAAATCTGTGACGTAGCATTGTGAGAAATCTAACAACACAAAGGTGCTAGGACCGTAAAATACGTCACCCGACATATGACACTTTATGTTCGCTTCATTTTTTATCCCTTCCCTCTTTATAAAGACGTTAAATGCTCTTAGAGACATTTAATACTCCATTAAAGTAACACTGGGACCCGTGTTATAAGGGATCACGACTTACATCTCAATTTAAATTTTAAGCCTACTCTTAACTTTAGCTTTTAGATTTTCTTCATTACAGTTAAATGGTCATCCAAATAGGTTTACATTACATTCATCGTAAGTTATAACGCTTTACTGAAATTAAACTTTTTAATTTTCCGTTTCATTTAAAACTCCACAAAAACCAATTTAATTTTATTTCGTACGTTTCTATTGGTTTAACTTGAAACAAAATAACGACTTTATTTGTTTTTGAAAACAACGCGTTATTAAGTTGTCAAAATTCACACTCTCCTGTTGTTTCCATTCCAATTATGTACGCACTTGATACCGATACCAACAATCTTGTTAATTTCTTATATCCACCAATCATCTCTTATTGGTTTAAGTGTAAAATTTGTTATATCGTTCTGTGTTAATTAGTGGTTTATAATCTCTAACAAACAAAACATCTTTTTAAAACTTAACAAGAAAAGGCAAGCACGTGCTATTAGGCCCTTCATTGATGAGAAATAATATGATTCTAAGCAAGTATACAACATAAACTTTTAACTAAATAAAAACCTTAGATGGAATGTAACAAAATTAACAAGAAAACTAACTAATTTGAAGTTTCAGCTATTGTCTAATGAATTTTAATTATTTATTTAAACATGAATACTGAATAAACAACAGCCACTTCCAGGGAGTTAAATTCTTACAATTCCAAAGTGAAGTCGGACTTCATTTTAAATTTTAAAATAAAATTAACAATCGCAAACCAGAAACTAATTAGTGAAACCAGAAATTGCCCCTTTCGTCTTTTACTTTTTGTGATGTAAATACAAATAATAATTTAATATTCGTTGCGTTAACTACCCTTGGTTAAGAACCGCCAATTACGCTACCGCGAACGTATATCCTGGCCTTGATTTTGCAGATCTTAATTAAAATGCCCCTGATTGCAATTGCCCGAAACACAATCTACAATAATCTGGACTAATTACATTTATATTCAAATAAATGATACGGTATGTTATATTAAACCAAACGGGTTCACAATAAACTGCGGACATTCGTTTACTCCCCGAATGCGTAAGCAAGACTAATACGTGTAATTAAACCTAAAATAAATAATTCAATTTCATCGCTTTGATGAATACATCGTACTCTAAACTGAGGACTTTAAACATTGCATCACAACGAGATCGTCAAATTTTTATATTAAGGCTGTAAAATGTAGTTTATTAAGGTTTTTCTTTATTTAAATTTTAACAGTCTTATTCAGTTAAAGACCTTGTTGTACATGTATCTTTAAATGGCAGGTTTATTCATTTTTGCTTTGCATATGTAGATCCATATTTTTTATTTTATAAAATAACTGAGTTATAGTAATTCGAGTAGATACATAATACTGTTATTAGATGGATATTGAACTTCTATCAGTGATTATATCCTAGTACAACCAGAAAATTTTGTTACCTAGTTTTAATAACCTATTTACCACAACGTCAATCGTCAGACAGATACAGTCTATAACAGTTCCTACCAACCGAAATAGAACAATAAGCATTCGCAAGCAGGTCTAAAATCAACTTTAAATTCTACGTGGTTCCGTGGTCGGCCGACATCACCGTACCACGCAGTGCATATTCCTACAAAAAAGAGTATATTATTATGTATATTTTTTTAAGGTATTCCAGATATTTTCCTCTACAAATAATACATGCATTCTTTTAGAATAATTGAAGATCAAAGCTGAAAGTGACGATGATGAATCAAACTGAGCTCTGAAAGTGATTGACCGACACTTGTATTGAATGAATGGGATGTGTGTACGCGAACCGTGGCATTCTAGTCATTCACTTGTCTACTATCTACTGATACGCTTCCATCAGACATCACATGTTCATCAATAGCTTAAGATATAGGTACCTATATAAATTATACTTTTAACATATTCTTATGAGTCCTTTTGAAAGAGTGAAAACATTGGTGTTTTCTTAGGATTTAAAAATAAGTTAATTTTAAGTACTTACTGATTTCGTTTGATAAAAAAAAAACATTCTTAATGGTGTAATTTTGTTCATTTTTATTTTTAATTATTGTGCAATATGTATGTTTAGTTTAATTATGTGTTCTTTTATAATTGAGACTTGCACATAAAATGGCACCTATCACATATGAAATAAAAAAAGTCCTACAGAAAAGTTGAAAGGATATATACAAGATCCGTTTAACTAAAACACAGGGATTTTATCTACACCGCTTAGCTTTAGGCTATTTGAATAGCAAATGATGTATCCATTTCGGGTGCGATCATCTCTCCGATATAAGATCCAAAATTAATACTCTTTTACTCTGATAAAACAAACAGATATTTGCATATCTAGATGCATTTAGTTGATTTCCTTTGATACGAACAGTAACAACCATTTTGATACTTGAACATAAGTTAAAGTGTCAAAATACAGGGCCTCGATTAAGCTATTTAAGAGTTGTTTGGATTGACCGAATGACCGGTTTCATTTGGTAATTTTTACGACAATTGGCATTCTGCTGTCAATAAGATTTTACTGTAGGCTTATCTGAATACGAAAATTAGGCACAATGACGAGTACACTGACCGACCACTGACATGCATTTAAAATAGCTGAATCGAGGCCCTGTGTCTTTGTAATATCTAAAAATAATAATATAATTAATATATTGAGTAACAGAAGATCAGGATAGATAATCAGAACGGTAGGCTCGTAAAATCAAATATTATGAACACTTAAGCGCGATCGTTAAGCTGAACACGCGAACAATTTCTATTATGCTCATAATAAACACTTAATTTTAAGTGACTCATTATTAAAGAAAATAAGGATCGCCTTCAATGGATGCTTCAAGAAGACGTCATCATCATTAATTAATTAAAGAAAAATTTACTTCTACAAAATTTTTGTAAGAGTTACATTATTGCACACACCTGTTTCTGCCATAACTGTGAATTTAATTTTGTTACAGGTACATACTTAGAAAAATATAAAATTAGAAATTGACACTTTTTCACAGTGAAGCCTTATCCCAATAGAAAGACTGAAAATAAAGGGAATAATTAATGTCTTTATCGATATTGAATGATATTTTTTTTTTTTAACATCAAGTATCAAAACCGGTCAGTCGGCGTTTCAATCGTTTAATCCAGAGTTTATTTGTTTGCCAAAATAAGCGAGTTGCTTGGATAAGTAATAGCTTAATATCATGTTGTGTCGGCGAAGGTGGCTGCTTTCTCGGCTCAAAGCCTTTCGAGGGCCTCCGCTTATCCAAATACATGTTATTAGTAAAACTGAGGCTTTAACAAACAACTGCCTGAACACCTACTTACAAGCTATGCATTTCTGGAAACGAAAAACAAATACTCCTTGAAAGATATGTGAAGGAGGATATAAACAAAACATTCATGAATTATACACATAAACCTTCTTTTTGAATTACTCTATCCATTTATGAAAACTATAAATATGAAAATCGGTTTTGCAGTTTAGAGTTCATGACGTTTAGATAGACAGACAAACGCGACGACCACACTTATTTTAAAGGACATGTGTGTGTGACAAATTTTCAATAAATATTTCCCCTCAGTAGGTACTATTAGTTCTTAATATTTTTTAAAAATGAAATGTAGTATAATACTTAATAATACTTCTTTTGATAATTTACAATAGTTAATATTATTATTTATTGCTCGAATTTAAGGGTCAATTAGAATTTTACCTTGTCTAGGATCCAGTAGTTTTCCTATTTAAATACAAGTATTTACCTACTATTAAATATAAACCCATTTATGCTTTTGCAATAAAATACGCAAAATATTTAAAATAATCTACAATGCATATTTATAATTGCATCTCGTTAAGTAAAGTTTCATCTAGATACGCCATCGACAAAGCGAAATAAAGGTACAAAGATTATATACTGAAATAAAATGTATAACTTCTTAATAATTATAATATTTATACAAGCTACTACGCTGCTAAGATGTTGAAAAATAAAGGTTATAAAGAAAAACTGATGATAACATTAAATCAGATAAACATCTCCGGTAATGATTTCACTTACCGCTTTTACAGTTTCGAAGTAATCGTAAGAAAAGATCAACAAAAATTATAATTATTTATTTTTATATTAATAAAAATATATGGGTTCTTTAATATATGCCGCGATTGTCACCTCTTAATTGTTTTATTTGCACAGTAGAAACTGAGTTCAGTGGAACTCATTTTACTCTACAAGTTGGATGAACGGAAAAACCATGCCGATGGCACGAATTTGAAACAAATAAATAATCATAATAAAATATATCTTATCTGAAATCAACAAAGTCCAGTAAGTTTGAACTTAAAAAATTGGCTAATTAAAATACTAAATTATTATTTTTATTGGTGACAAGATAGCACAGTTTCTGAACCTGGTTTTCGAAGAAAGAAAAACAGTTGAAAAGCGATGATATGTAATACAAAAAGGTACACGCAAAATTTTGCATTCTTCCTTAAGATTCCACAACAACGCATATTACGTTTAGCTTTATTCTTTAGCATACAAGTTACAATGAACAACGGCCACCCATCTAGCGCCCCACACCGCGTCCTCCGCCACTGTGACGGATCCCAGCCACGCCCCTCATTTGTTATACAAATTTTATACTACCCTCCGAGCTAAACTACTAAAATCCCTCAAATGTTACATTAAACATGACGACGAAACGTTAGGAGCAAGTTTCCCACCAAATAATATTCTGGTTCTAGATTTTTGTTGTATACTCGTATAAGATCGAGCGATAGAGATCAAAAGCCTCCGATGATAAATAATAACTTCAAATATAAATCTCGCGCGGACCAGATAGTCGCGTCAATAAGGAAAATTCCTCATACTTAGGGGTATCCGAAAAACCACTGAATTCGATTTTATTGGTGTCACACGAACATACTTGCATCACGCAGTAGGTAGTGGCCCTCAATACGGCAGTCAAAATATTTATTCACGCAGATGACCGATATAAACGCGGACAACGTCGCGGGTTCAGCTATATATTACATGAAAAAGCTTATCTACCTCAATCGCAAATGCAATTTATATACTCTTTACGACTGCGAGTGCAAACAGTTAAACAACTACCGATGATCGCAGGGAATAATATAATCGAATGAAGGCCGTGAAGAAATTTCATTAAGTTTTCTATCACCCGAGGACAATGCAATTGTACGGGGGCAATCGAGATTGAGACGGCAGGAGCGTATTGCACCGCACAGCCTCCGGTGCGATGGAACCGCTTCTTGATTAAATAAACCTTCAAGAGAACGTCATGCCGCCGGCTCCACGCGTCAGTCTTCGGCATATCGCACGTGTCATTCACTCATTCCTTTATTATTTACCATTCAAGCGAGCTTTATTGTTTTTCCAGTACACACTTTTCGCTTTTGCAACTGTTTGCACCTGTTTTTTCAGGTTTATTATTAAAATATATCACAGTTCTTATTCTGGATTCGTGACCCAGTTTTGTAAAACAATGGGGTTACGACGATTTTATTTGTCGTTTAAAATTCATTGCGTCCTAAAAGAGTCGTTCTAACCTTTTTGTGATCGATGACAATTTATATTGCATTTAGATTTTATCTGTTCTTAAATAATCAATAATCCCGTCATCTTATTGGAGACAATCTAACGCATGATGCACGCAAAACTAATAGCATTTATTTTTAGCAAGACATCTTTAGAAGTTTCGATTAATATTCATTACATCAGGCAAGTTGTTTACATTTTTACTTTGTAGGAGAAATGGTTCCAACCTTGCGGCAGTCGCGGTATTTTGCTGCAATTTGTTAAGATGTAGCTCCTATTTGTCAACTAGAAACCACATTTATCACCCGTGTGTGCAGTAAAGTTGGATGCTCCGTCCACTGGTTTCAATTTATGATACAATTGTAGGACAACCAAGTTCGCCAACGTTTTATTCATTGGCTATTTAAAATAACTCAGTTGAAATGCTGCAGAGATAGTGATAAACACTCAATAAGCTCGTAAGTGCAAAATGAAAGTATATGCCCTAGTAGCTAATGAGTCGATAGCACACGGACACATGAAGATAAAAAATACCGTTACCGATGTATCGACACTGATAAAATTGTACCTGCTAAATAAATAATTATGTAAATTAAACAATTTAATAACTATGTGAACAGACGTAAGTTATATTGACTAGGTAATTAAAATATGTTAGAATTTCAAATAAAATTACGAAAGGCACGTTTCGTTCCGCCCAAAATTATGACTTAATAAAATGTAACGTGTGCCGTATTTCATGTGGTGATAATAAAAGCTATGACAGCTATGCTCCCCGACATATTGTGCCACGAATCTGTGGAATCTATTAAACACGCCTCGCCGTCCGCACCGACACACCAATTTATGCGGCATGTCATTTTGATAACACTTAATTTATCGTGGAGGATGCTAAAGTACACGGTTTTACTAACCCAAAGCTTCATTGTATCTCTAATCTGGTCTAGACTTTTATTACATTAACAGGTAAAAATAGCCACATTAAGGGTACAGGTGCATGGTAGCGCTTCGGATAGACCTGTTGCAGTAACTTGTATCAAAGATGTCTGTGATAACTTTATTAGAGACAACAATGTATATCTTCCATTCTCTCCACGTTATTGATACATTATGATTTATGCATAAATCAACAATCAAACAATGACCTCGGTATGGTAAAGGAACTTACATAAGTCAGTTGGGTCTCCGCGAGCAAACTAATAAATTCAAAGGATTGACTCGGCGGTGTGGTGAGAACTCGTCCATTTACAGAAGCCGCCATATTACGGGAGCATAAATCTAAGCGAAGTCATCCGAGTGTCGTCGGACGCCCCGCTCGCCTCGTGAATGGACCGATATGAAGGATGGCCCGCGCTGCAGCCCTGGACCGAGCCAGGCCGCTTCTCAACCACCGCCTTAAACGGGACGTTTTGACAACCGCCGATATATGAATTGAAATATGAAAGCCGCTGATACGGGTGACTCGAGTATTGATGTCGGAAAATAAAATAAACATATTATTAAGTACATTGCTCCGATACTCCGTGTCATGGAAGTCATTTAAATGTTATTTAGAATCCCAATAATTAGGTAGCTAGGAGAAAGATTACACGTCGCGTCGGTTCGAGGACACATACCTTGTATAATAAATGTAAAAGAAGCAAACTTATTATAAATAAATTCATCACTCTTTAATCATTTCTTCTGAAGAGTCGACGTCAATTTGGCGGCTCTCAGCTCGAATTCAAAGCTGATGAAAAAAACACAATGGGATTATGCCGGCCTAATGGTCCACCAAACATGGGCATTAATCTCGTCATACAATATTGATGTTTTCACAATTTATTGCCGATGCTTAGAGAAATCATAAAGTCAAAACGGCTTATTAATGTGTGAAGAAACTCACCTCCTCTGGATACCGTTCTCATGTGACATATTTTTATGAAACCCGCGGGGGCTCGTTAGTAAAATATTTCGTTTTCATCCGCAGAATACAATTGAATGTGAAACTCAAAAACATAAGTCATAATTTTAATAATCTTATCTATATGTTTATGCTTATTCGTGTTCCGAGTGGCAAAAAGATACTATTCACAAACACACATCCAAACTTAAAAAATACTTTAAATATAAATGAGGATGTGAGTTTTAAGAGGCGGTTCCATTGTAAAAGACTCACGATTGACTTTAATCTGCTTAAAATCAGGAGACATTCGCTTCCAAAGCACGTTTCGTGATTGAATAAGATTTAATCTGTTTCCCCATACGAACAGAAATCCCCGTCTCTCTCAATGAATCCTTAATCGTTGAATAATTTACTAAAGCATGCTTGTTCTTAACTATAACTGTAAATAAATCAATCAAGAATTAATAATAATATGATATTTCTCACATTTAGCGTATGGGCACAAAGATAAATCACACGCTTTTATGGAAACATCATATATTCCTGTAACAAATGAGACTCAGTGAAAATGTAATAAATATAGAACTTATATTTAATACCACAACTTGAAACCAAGTTTGGCTTAAACAAGCTGGTGAATCAAGTTTTAGAATTCATCAAAACAAATAAAGCGACGGGGTATCTTAGGTTCCCTAATGCTCTTTCCTACATAAGACTAAGCTGCCGATTTTCAATGCAAAAAAAACAATACTTATAGTAAGGATTGTGTCTTTAACTTCTCATTTTGTTGAAGCGATAAATAAAGCAATAATTTCATACATTTGTTGTTTAATACCTTCGGCGGTACAATTTAGGGGCGTAACGTTTTATTGTAATGCAAATCTGTGCTTTTCCCCAGTAATAAAAGTATTTAGATGATAACACGTGACGACAGGCGCTGCGGGCAACACCAGGACGCAAATTATGGCAATCTTGACACCTACGAGGCGCTAACTGGGGTGCACCCTGCAATTTGCCGGACGTGCACAAGGCGTTGCGGCTCCGTACGTACGTCCGCTGCCGGCGCCCGGTATGCACTGATTTGCTTTAATATACGCCCATGCATTTCTAACTCGCGGTTTATTATTGTTTTGAACCTAATTTGGCGGAGAAATATGCTGTTTCTGTTGTAAGAGATATTATGATAAGAGTGTAAGAGATAATTAAATAAGTACATGATAGCAGACTCTACATTCTCGTCGTAAGCTGTTTTGTTTCGATAATTCTAACTTTAATATAATAATTAAAGTAAAGTTAAAGCACGTATTTAAAATAAAACATTACTTTTGAGTATGTAAATAAAATGTTTCTAGTGGGTACCTAATACTAAAGATAAAGCTAGAAACGACATCAATGAATGGGATACTCAAGATTAGCCTTACAGGTTGTAGAACAAAGCGGAGTAGAGATAAGATCTGAAGCTTACAAGCGTGTGGCGCGTAGCTGCCGTCCGCAACCGTGTGTAATACAGTCCACCGCACTGGCCGCATGCCCGCTCCCTGCTCCCACGTATACCGGACGAGAAACAATAGCCGATCGAACAAAACGAAACCGATCGATTTTAAAATCAAACCCGCAATCTTTACCCGGTGTAATCTTGCAAATATTTATTATATGTCAAAACAATATGCCGAAATGGAACGCTTATTGCGGTTTTTACAAATGTGTCTGGTTTGCTGCGAGCGCTCGTTAGCGTGAGGTACGACGCATTGTAGGGTTACAATGGAGGGCGGGGCGCGCCCGCGGCGCCTGTGCAGCGCGGGAAATCGCTCGCCCAAGTGTTCCACATTTAAATCAATGACAGCCGCGGTGAACTATCCGTTTACACACCGATGTATACTTGACCTGGTGTAACTTCAATTTTCCTCATCTTACTACGCCATTTTGATAATATGTACTTCACTTTGTACATAGTTGGTACACAAAACGTGATTCTACAAATGATCTTATCAAATAATAACCACCATTATAAAACAAGTTCAAACTTTTATTAGCGTATAATTTGAAAAGCGATAGTCTTCAAAGTATTTAACGATTCAATTTGGTGAAGTTTTTATATACTTTTTATGACACAAAAATACTTTTCAAATGTACGAAATTAGTTATCGAAAATACTTTTATCGGCACATCGATGCGCATTTTGCATGGTCTTACGAAATAAATGAATATAAGAAACGCCGAATCAAATTATTTAAATATAGTTATAATACACGTATCCCGGTTAATTGAAGTGTAAGTTTCGTATTTTATGTCGTTATTAAATATTATACCGATTATTCCGATATTATATCTGCAAATTAGAATGTTATAAAATGTTCCCGAGGACATACTTATGATACGTGTTATTGGAAACAATCTTTAATTAAAATCACCAGTTCCCTTTTTAAATAAAATTTCTTAATCCTTCGTCTTATAATTATGGAATCTGTAAAATAAATCAGCACTTGAAATTAAAAACAGCGACGTGTTGTGGAGCCTTAACTCTTAAGAACAATACCCGTGAGTGGTCGTCAGTCATGTAGGCCGCTGTATCCACTTATCTTACATTGTCTTCAAAGCTTCTGTAACCGGTTCATTTCTTATTAAGCCTTCTATAAATAATATCATAACATCCCGAAAGTCCCGTTGTTGGCAATAGCGTTTACGGCGCGTGGCGGTCGCGAGCAATCGCGCGCTGCCACAGTTTTACGACAAAATAATATTCTTTAATTATAATGGAGCGTCGTGAAGTAAAAAGGCGGCGCACGCGACATCTGTATTAAATTTTAATGGAATAAAGGTTGCACCTGCGCATGCGCGGCTGAGCTTGCGCGAGAGTCGATCACTACGCGCTGCTCCAGGAATCTGCTAAGTGTATCTAATTAAAAATTAATTACTTCAACCTTTCCAAACACCGACGGGAATTCTTGTAACGATGCTCAAGATTTGGTGAAGCTACGACTTGGAACGCTTTTTGCAGGATGCAGAACCCTTCAATGGAAAGCGAAAGCGGGTGGATTCATTCAGTAGACGTAATTATAGCTCTTAAGTGAAAGGTTTATTATTTTGTCCGAGTTTATTAAACGAGGAAAGGTAGAAGTAGGAAATGAAGAAAATGGTGCAGGACGAAATTAAATGGAGATTGCTACACAAAGTAAATAGGGTCATATAAATATGGGTTTGCAAATATCATGGGGTCAATCTTAACCCTTATGAACTGACTCAATTTCTATTTATTTTGTACTTTACTACACAATAATTCCGTCCTCCAATATTAAAAATGTGTTTCTGCGGATGCACACAGACAGTTTAAAGCGTGAATTATCAAATAGACCAGATACTTTATCAGAATTACATTTATACTTTGATTTCAAACAAAAATGGTAACTAAGCGAAGTAAACCACGGGGCACTACTGTTAACCAATATCGAAAGGATCTTACTTTGCCATTCGTAGCAAAGTTCTACAAAACATTGTTGAACGTATAGTTAGATATTTATGGAGGCATTGCATTCAACATGTAAGAGGACTAAACATACTGTCGTAGGTAACATTATTAACCAACTTTTCTTCAGCAAGTAAGTACATAATGTTATTTAGGACCTGTTTTCCATTGAAAGGAAAATTGCTTAACCACTTTCTTGAATAAATTATCATCATTTATGCATGAAGACTAACAAAGTATATAGGGATACATAAGAAAAAAAAAACATAAATAATTCGCAAAAATGTAATGTCAAAGAGAATTCGGTATAAAATAACGATAACCTCAAATATACGTAATATCATGAGAATTGAGTAAAAAATTAGAGCAATGTATTTACTTTAGTAGGTACTTATTATTTGCAGATCATTTTAATTTAATGTAGGTACCTCAACACTGATTGGATCCCGATACATAAAGAGAGCATAGAAACGCTGGAGTCAAACGCCAGCACTTTAGGTATTTAACCTCTGGTACTTAACAGCGCAATTAATAACACAGCTGAGGTAGGTACTGGTCATTATAACCGCCTCGGGTCCATTCTAGTTACCGTCACTTTGTATAAATTATATAAAAATAAGCACAGCTAGAAAGGGACGGAGGTATAGTTATTGGTGTGGAGTAGAGAGTGATGGGCGAGGTGGCAAGGGCAGGTGTCACGGGACATCTGCTGGCCCACAGACAGGCACGTGGCGCAACCCTATAAACCGACCTCTACGACTTCCAGCCATAGGAAAAAGTTAAGAAATCCTGTAATAAAACCCCTTCAAACATACGTATAGAGTTTTTCTAATTTATATGCAGATTGGATTTTACAATTAAAATCGGAAGGATCAAATTATTTGTTTACCTCATTACGTAATATTGAAACAAAGAAATATAACATAATATGTCAATGAACCAAATTGTATATTTTTTGCATGTCACAATTTGTGACTCGAAAAAGCAGTATTAGATACTTAGAAAAAAATAGATACAAAAATTATGCCTTTGACAGGTAAATAGACTACGGTAGAATCTAGAGAGGAGTAGGAAAGGTTTTTAAACAAAATATTTTTTCTATTCATTGTCGAAAGGGTAGCCAAGAAGTAATATAAACAATCTCCTTTGATACTGTATCCACATTTCTTACAATCCAGTAACACACTTTCGTTTTATGCTCAGATACGATCTTGTGTTATTTTGAGTTGGAAACGTGCCCCAGACAGTTTAGCCGCCAATTAATAATAAATAAATATGGACAACATCACATACATTGCTCTGAATCCAAAGTAAGTAGCTATAAAGCACTTGTGTTATGGAATTCAGAAACAACGAAGGTACCACAAACACCCAGACCCGAGACAATGTAGAAAAGTGAGTTTCTGCATTGACCCGTCCGGGGATCGAACCCGGGACCTCAGAGCTAGCGACACCTTGAAAACCGGTGCGTACGCCACTCGACCACGGAGGTCGTCACAATACTATCATTTTAAACTGCAAGTCTCCTGTATAAATCAGAAGTACGTACCATACTGCGGCAGAAGATAAAAGTTTTTAAATATAAAAGTAGAATACGCTTAAGCCTGTCACCATAATTTTAATGCAATGTTATCATTTTAGGGTATTGTAATAATAATGTGATCATAGATGTTATATATGCTATAGACCGATAGTATCGCAAGTTCCCCATTGTGCTGAGCGTAAGCACTTTTTTGGCTGTATCTAGACTTATATGCAAAAATATCGACACTTTCGATATTGTTAGGATAATATTAGGGTTTGAAATAATTTAATTAAAATGGCGCGCTCCGTCTTGATACAATATTTACGACAAAACTAATACATACTAGTGCTTACGATTCATACCCTGATAGGCGCACTCTGTTGTTTCTTATCTATTCTCTAAGAATGTGATTCTAGTTGCCTACTTGTTAGCTTTAAAGCCATATTATAATCTTTATCAATTTTTGAAAGATTCGAAACGTTGTGTAAAGTTACAGGAAAATATGCTGGATTTCAGCCACCCTGAACATAAATAATTTTGTTGACTCTGTATGATTGGGAACAGGGCAGGGCCATGATGATGGTTATTACTCGTACTATGAATTTAAAATTTTTTTTGAAAATTCCATTTTACACTAAGTAATATTTTAACTTTTGAGCACCTTGAGTCAATTTTCGGCCATGTCCTTACTGGTTTTATATTCCCTAATTGGGTAATACAAACGGTTTAACTTTCCGTTAACTGCCTGTTCTGATAGTCGCAATACGTCTTGCGGAAACCGACGCTGACAGGTCCGCGATCTTTTACACCTTCACAGAAGCAACGGCGACCCATTTGAATAATGAACGAAAACGGTAAAAGCTTACATTATTATAATACATTTCACATTATTTTAAAGTCATTTGAATACTTTAAAATAATGTGAGACACTACTGACAAACGGTGAAGGAAAACATCGTGAGGAAACCTGGATTCCAAAATTTGGGATCTGAAATCGCCAATCCGCAGAGAGCAAGCGTGGTGATCAATGCTCGTGCCTTCTCTATATGGGAAGAGGCCTGTGCCCAGCAGTGGGACGTTTATAGGCTGGATTATTATTATTATTGAATACTTTTAAAGCCAGGATCAGCGAAGATACAAGTTAGCCGAAGATGGATGCGGCAAACTCTAACATAATTAAACTAATTTGATGAATCCCACCCGTTTCTTGTACAAATTAGCATATCCTAAAAGACATCTTATACGATAACAAAGCTGCATAATTTAAGGAGACAAAATTTATAAGGATCCTCATTATTACGAAATTATATTCATTACTCAGATAAGATGTAACGATGTAAACTAAATAAAGCTTACCTTATAACTTCTTATGACACGTGCGAGTGTCATTAAATAAAAAAGTAATAAGCATCAATTATTTTTATTGCCATATGAAATAATACGGAACGGTAAAAAATTATTCACCTCAAACAGGTACGATATTAAATTTCTACCATCAATACACACTGCATAAAGAAGAGATGATAAATTAGGACTACAAAAAGTAAACTATTTATAAAACTACCAGAGCCGCGTCTATTCCAAAAATTCATTCATAAAAACCCCCATTTCATCAAAACGTATGCGTATTGTAACAATATCGAAGTAGGTAGAGAGAGACCACACATACAATAAGATTCATTTACACACGAACCAAATAAAGTCATAAATGAGTAAACCAAACCAGAATTAAAAGATCGCTGCGAAAACATTTCAGTTTCGATCTGTCGTAAGATTTCCCCATTAAGATCATTCGGAATACCCGAATGATCTGATGATCTTTGAAAATAAAATAAGTGCAAAATAGCGCACATATGCTTTAATTATAGACATTAAAAGTACAGTAAACGGAATATGAAATCCCATCGTGTATGTGAACCCATTAAAATAACTGGGACCGGCTGAAACTCGATCCGCCTTTACTTTTTGTTACCGAATGGTAGTCGCGACTGTCTTCAACACAAGTTAGATGTTATCGATATAAAATAATATTATACCGTCTCTTGTCATTATTCTCTTCTTAAATGTGCTTGCGATAAGGGAAATTGTACGATTATACTTCGATGAGTTGAATTGTACTGAGTTGAATCATTAATGAATTCCTTCAAGTCAAATATATTCTGCAATTGACCTATTTGCTAATTCGTCGATTTTTTCATTCAATTGTCGAGATAGTTCAATTTATTGATCACGTCATAAAGACACCTTGTCGTGATAAGTGGTTTTGGCGTGTCATCAAGACATTACAGAGAAAGCAGATCTTCATTTGTCGATAATACTTACCAAAAACATCTGTATATACGGTTTTTTGGTAATTACGCCTATACATGGCTTTATGAAATATGTATGTATAAAAATACTTTATTTTGAGTTTATTATCATGAATAGTGAACTGGGACTATAAAAGCTAAAGGACCTAGATATCTATTACATCGCATATTCCAATATTAATACCAGTAGCTTGACACCTCGTGAATAAAAAATTGAACTAGAGATGGCATTGATTGCACTCTATTATAAAGTGGTTATCCTCGACTAAAATCCAATTTAAATGCATGTAACACTGCAAAGCATAAACAAGGCTCTTTGAAAATGGATGGCTATGAAAAATTCATGTGATTTATTGGGATTACGTTTGTGGTAACAAAATACAACGCTGCGGGGTATAAGAAGTAAAGAATTCGTTCAAAATACGCAATAGGTCCAATTTGAGAGTATTTGTGGCTCTTAGTGAAACAAACACTGAATTCATTCGACAATTCGAATTAACACATCATATTTTATATTTATTGTTATGTCTTCATTAGCTTTATCTGTGACTTATT
This sequence comes from Autographa pulchrina, assembly GCA_905475315.1. NCBI lineage: Eukaryota > Metazoa > Arthropoda > Insecta > Lepidoptera > Noctuidae > Autographa > Autographa pulchrina. Next base: position 8,885,978 of record FR997771.1, on the reverse strand, counting down.
ATTTAAACTAGCGACCCGCCCCGGCTTTGCACGGGTGCATTGCTGATACTAAATATACTACATAATCATAAAGTGTTGTAGGGCGAAGCGCGGCCTTCGACGCACTATTTGGTATTGGCACGCGCTCCCCGGCCCCCCGGCCGGTACCGCCGCAACCGCTATGTCCCTGCATTTTAAATCTGTAATATCTTCGAAAATATTTATTTAAATTACATGCTGTAAAGGGCCATATTGATCTTTATTACATGCACAATGTATTTAAGGTCCTTAATTGGATAAGGATTAATGCTGTATTGCTTAAAATTCTTACTGTATTATACATATAAACCTTCCTCTTGAATCACTCTATCTATTAAAAAAAACCGCATCAAAATGCGTTGCCTAGTTTTAAAGATCTAAGCATACATAGGGACAGACAGCGGGAAGCGACTTTGTTTTATACTATGTAGTGATTGTACTCATTTATCGCAAACTTAGCGATAAGTAAGGCTTATGTAGATAAGTCATTTAAATCTATTTTTGATATCTTAAATCTATTACGTATCCTTAAAGACTTCAATGATTTATCTTCAAAGCGTCAGGCGTCGTTGTTCCATCAACCCAACAGTGTAAGCGCCTAATATTTTAAAGTGAGCAACTTGCGCCATGACTGTTTGCTATTTGCATCTTAATGTGAATTACATTGTTGCATTAATGAATTATTACCCAAGTAAGCAGTTTATCGTCTGTCTCATTATTAATATAATAAATACAGAAAGGAATTTATTAATATTTACACCCGTATTTAGATGGCGTTAAAAATCAACTATCAAGATCAAAATACTGGACGTCCACAATGCTTGTCTATTTTTAGACGAGTGTTTTAATAGATTCTGTCAGTAAGGTGACCAAATGATAATGTTTAAAGAAGAGACAGAATTGTGTGACAAAATGTTACACAATAAGACCAGCCTGCAATTGATATATATATATATGGTAATTGGTCGAAAGCCTCTTTTTATATCACGAGACATAAACAAAAGCCTGTCGATTTAAAAATATTAATGCAATATTTTTAAATTATTAATATCATTTTGCATCATTCATTCTTAAATTACTAAATTATTTTACTTATTCTACTTTGAGACTTTTCCGTATATTTCTGTCGTTCATCTATCCACACCATCAAAACTTATTTATAGCTCAAAATCATAACATTTACAATATTGTTTTCGTACTCTTTCCAATCTCAATCTGAATATGTAATTTTTGGGTAACGTAGTTAGTTACGCACTGATATACCTATTTTATAAGTTTTTGTTAATCATGCTTAGTGTGTAATTGTTGGTTTTCCCCAATAAATAAAATAACGTTACACCTCAAAAATCCAATAAAAACCCTATTGAAACCATCCTCATCATACAAAAATAATCCTAAGGTCTCCATAAACAAAAAATGAGTGTCACCACATAACTAGGCACGCGACACCAGGGGCCCGAGACTGGAAACATTGACGGGTTTCCTAAATAGGAGTCCACCTCACGAAGAATGCTGAACTGAAAATAAAAGGAAGGACAAAAACGTCGCCACATTAGCATGATACTTTGACTTGACAATTAATATCGACTATTAACTAACTCACCTGAACTAAGTCGCATTTATATGCCAAACACGTTTGTTCCAACGCTGTTTGTAAAGTTTTATGTCTAGTTTTTATTTAATAAACAGTCAGGAATGTAGTAACTTGATAATAAACATTTTCTGTGACACTTACAGGCTTACGAAGAAATTGTGAATAAACTTAATAATAATAATAATAATCCAGCCTATAAACGTCCCACTGCTGGGCACAGGCCTCTTCCCATATAGAGGAGGCACGAGCATTGATCACCACGGTTGCTCTCTGCGGGTTGGCGATTTCAGATTCCAAATTTTGGAATTCAGGGTTCCTCACGATGTTTTCCTTCACCGTTTGTCAGAAGTGTCTTAGAATAATTAAGAAAGTACATACATATAACTTTGAATAAACTTATATATTCTTTTTTCTAATCACACTGACAAGAATTGTGATCAATATTACACTACGCAGAATTAGGGCTCTTAATTTAGGGTGCTTATAACCTTATTGCGTATTCTGTTACCTATTACTATGTATAACTCTTATGACACTCCTCTTACAGGCTAAGCAACCCTGATTTAGTTAGGTTATAATACCTTTTGGCCATAACTAACCAGTACATAAGTTACAGTGTATTCAAACGTGCATTGTTGTTTCACCAAAAAGGTTCATACAAGGAGTTTATCGTAGTAACTTTTTACACAGTTTCTTTCGCCCGATGATATGAAACATTACACACGTATTCATGTATTTTGCAAATAGGAACAATATGAACATAATTACAAGATTCAATTAACAGTTCCATTATTCTCTATTTAATTTCGCTGTTTTTGCTTGTTACCTTACATTACGTACTAAACGGTGATTAAATGTTTGTTTTACATTATAGTTGATTAACCTTAATGTATTTATGTAATTTGGGGTCTTTTGTTTTACTAAGACTTTTAAGGAATCTAAAAAGGTCTATAATAGACAATAATCTTCTCTAATAAGATGTTTATAATCCAGCCTATAAACGTCCCACTGCTGGGCACAGGCCTCTTCCCATTTAGAGAAGGCACAAGCATTGATCACCACGCTTGCTCTCTGCGGATTAGCGATTTCAGATCCCAAATTTTGGATTCCTGGTTTCCTCACGATGTTTTCCTTCACCGTTTGTCAGAAGTGTCTTAGAATAATTAAGAAAGTACATATAACTTTTAAAAAGCCACATTGATACTTGCCTGGGTTCGAACCTGCAACCTTGTTCATACGAATCCGTTCATTGAACCGCTAGGCCACCACGACATAAGATGATTATTGTTTTGCATTTACAACTAATAATGGCCGAAATTTGAAAATTTCATTACCTAATCCAGAACCTATACTAAAACAAACTTACTATACAAAAATGAGTTTATTCTATCAGTCTTTTTATTCTTAGAACAAACCAACAAAAACTATCAAAAAAGACAACTATTCTACCTGTCTGAGTTGTTAAAAATAACTACAACACAGTTGACGTAGAATCAGACATACAATAAGATTGCTTGTTATTTGCTATTACATCGCAATGTCTTTGTTACACACTGAATATCATATATATGTTATATTATTACTGCTATATTTTATTTTACTAGACAATGTCTTAAAACAACATACCTGAGAACGATATGTAACTGTACACAATGGACGACAGATATTTTTAGTTGTAGAAAAAATGACCTATGGAATTTTGAAATGAAATTTGATGCTGAAAATTAGCAATTTAAACTCAAAAAACGGATCTTTAAATACCTTGCCTTACCTACGAACCTACGAAAAAACCCTGGCTAAGCTGAGGTTTGTGTTTACTTTTTTATATTACTCAGAAGATTGTCTCAAATCTAATGAACATGTAACACTGCCTATGAGCCCTGAATTTAGAAACACTATATCTTGGTAAAAAAATGTTCGCTTGGTCGTTTCATGGCCACGAAAATAGTATTCACGAAATTAAGTAATAAAAGCAATACAAGCTGTTTCTCCATTCTGAATTATATTTTACATTTTGCAATTATTATTTTTAAGGGTCGTACAGAGACCGCACTTGGTGAAATGACCATATTAATTGCTTGACCATAAAGAATCGCACATAAACTGTTATATCACCATTATACGACCATAATTAATAAAACATGGGAAAGGTGGAGTTGTCTTTGTTTGATTACAAGTTACAAGTAAAATCTGCTATTTCCGAACGAGTGGTAAATCTTAATTTTATTAATCCCGATTTACATGGTTAACCGCACGTTATAAAAAAGGTTGTAAACACGCAGTCACAATTACCTATGTATTGCCAGTGTTGATTGTTTTTAAATACATGATTTGAAATTAGAATGTAGTAAACACAATCACGATTTTAATGAAAACTCACTGTTTGCGACTTGTTTGAATAGGTCTATTAGTTAAAAGATTTAAATATTAAATATAGGACTGAATTTAAAAACTATCGCATTTTTACAAGCTTTCGATATTACATGCGGGGTGTTCATTTATATACCACAGAAAAGGTAAATTTTAAAAGTTAATAATTATCTTAAAACTGTAACAAACAAAGTCTACCATCAATTCTTACTTGCGAATTCATAACCGACAAACTTTTAAGGTAATTTAAAACGTTGCATGATTACTAAGTAGAAAGAACATGGAATTTCGAACCTATAGATATCCCAAATTAATTAATTATTTATGAATATTACGATTCTGAACGAAATATTATCTACATCTAAAAGCTTTACGTATCTTGATCACATATCATAATTTTTTAATCTCATATTGCTTGGGATCGGAACATGATTTTTGATTGATGGTATTTTTAATTGGAACTTTGATCCTAAGACGACATTAAAATTTAAAATTGAAGAACAATAAAATCGTAACAATGGCTATCGACGATCAAGATTCGCATCTCCCGTTGATCCCACAGATTATAGTTTTTATTTGTAAGCAATCATGTATTTTAATTGCAAATCGATTTTTGATGGACCGTGCTTACAACTGTTTGGATATGTCTTCGTTATATTTTGTACACTAAAAACCTTTGGTAAACTGTTACTTATGAAGGACTTTTATTGTTATCTTTAACTATTTGCTAAGCGTTCATTCATAAGTTAGAATGTCGACCATTCTAGCTAAATAAGAATAGGAATAATTTATTGTTTAAAAATTACATACAATGGTTTGATTCCTGAAACTCACACTAGGATTCCCTGTGTGATGTGTCGTGAGTGTCCAGGCTCACGACACAGGGAATCCCACTTAAATAATTGACATAAACTCTCAAAATAGTATCACTTAGTTTTGGGGTAAAGGTCTATGTGATTATTTCACAAATGTGTGGTTTTTTGGAATAACTAGGTATCCTTCAATTATTATTTTTTTTGCAAACCATTTATATTTCTTTATTTGATGGTACAAAGCCCGTCGAATTTGGAGTAATAATTCGTATCATTTTAATAGTAGTCAACTACCGAAAGGTTACAGAGTGATCAAAATAATCATGATCACAGCTGTTTTGATAACTAGAATGGCTATTTTATCAAAAAACATAAATAAATAGAACTAATACATCCTCTCACTCTTACGAGCAACATCGTTATTATTTCCAATTACTTCAAGGAAGGCATTTAATTCAGTATTTCGATCATTGAGTTTGACGGTCCTAATTTCTAAGGTTTTATTAAATCGAATGGTCACAAAACACAAGTATTCGTTGATTAGAAAGCAGATGGACACCGTAATGAGCATCATTTAAAATGCTGTTATTTTATTTTTCTTTTATATCTAAGCGTGTGTTAAAACACGCTTAGATAAACGTTACTATGTATGAAGATGATATTTAATCAAGGTATTTTTTTTCCACGGAATTTAAGACGATTGTATGTTTATGTTACATGTATGTATACATATATGCCACATTACCACATACAATATTTCATTCTGTTAACAACCGAAAGAATAGCAATTTCAAAAGAACATTTAATTTTATCTGTGTGGCTCAATATAAAAATAAAATATGAATAGTTAAAACTCGGGAATAGAACCAGCAACACGTCGCACAGTGGTAGTCGGGAATTGTATTCCTGTTTCACACCATTCGGTTATCCGTACAATCATAATTAGGCACTTTGTAAAGACTAGATAAACAGCTTTTATTACAGGCACATTTGAAAAAATGTGGTACCTATTGTGAAATAAGTAACGGTATCAATGTACGCACTAGGATGTAATTTTTTTTAACTTGCAAGTATTTCTAAGAAACACGTATTAGGTATATTTCCTGTGTTACAATAACTGTTTAAAAATAATGACAAACTGGTACGATACAGTTCTAAAGATATTAAAAAACCTTGACTTAGAAAATGTCGTGCGCGTAGGTAATTGGTTAGGTTAACAACATTAATTAAATCTGAAGTTTGAAAGTATGTACAGTCGGGTTTAAAAAAGTACCTAATATAGTATAAATTAATTTCATTTTTGTTTTTATTTAACAATAATTTGTGTAAACACTGATAATAATAACATTTTTATCTTAAGCATAATATATGAGCGTAAACTGATTGCTTTTTCTTATTTATTTATTTTACCTACGTATACTCAATTAATGTATTGGTGTTTTTGGAGACATTGCTACACAAATTCGTTTAATAATGAGATTAATTTTAATAATTATTATCAATCATATGTAAGAATTTATAAAAATATGATTTAATTAAATATTTAAATTATAACTTTTAGATGAACTCGCTCACTCATCAATAAATTAATGAAAACATTTAAATATTGATTTGTAATCTTCCGAGAGTCTAAATAAACGTTATTAATAGAACTAAATTACTTTCGCAGTGCATTCTGGGCTAGACGTGCATGCATAAATGCATATAAAGTAGTAATTTTGTTAATTAATAGTTATGTTAGTTTTCCGTGTTGCTTAATGCGGTCACACGACACTGTACTTAAAATGTGCAATCCGAACTCCAATCGTCACTTTAGGTCCAAATAGACGTCTTCCGCGACCAAAGTTAATCGTTCACAGTAATAAACATCAGTACCTGTACCACGAACTCTTAAAGCAGGATTGTTTCTATTGTGGAAGCGAGACAACGCACTACACTGCACGTCGCAGCGTCTCGCTTACACAATGGAATAAGTCATGTTGCAAGAGATCGTGGTACAGGCACTGATTACCATCTGACCAATTCCAATTTCTCTCAAAACCACGAACCGTTTCCTACATTCTAACACACGGCGAATGTATAACATGCATAATGTATGTAATTGGCCTAATTTGCGTTATATATCGTAGAATTAACTAGATTATTCAGGTTTCCGTGCAAGGAACATTTAAATCAATGTTCTGTCTGAAATAATGTTTGTGTTCCATTCCAATTGATAACTATGTAAAATGTTTTGTGGCCGGTAATACCCTAAGGGGTATGTAGGGGCGTGGTAAACACGCACGTTTAGTCAGTCAAATACCATATCATTTTGTATGTGTAATCGTTTTAGCGGAACTTGCACTAATCCAATAACATCACTTCCGATAACCGCTGATGCCTTAAAATGGATAATCATACCGACGCTAATTATTAAATATAAGAAGGTAAATGAATAACATTAAAACATCATATAGCTATATGATTTGTTACCATGGTTCCAGTACAGGAAACAAACTAAAAAAAAAACAGTAAAAATTTTCAACCAGCTCATTATTATAAAAACTTTAAATTAGGGATGACATCTAATCAGTCAGTATATGAATAGTATAATGTTACTAAAATATCAATAATGTTTTCCAAATAAACAATTGACGTGAATGAAAATATTAATAAAATTGTCTTACACCTAGATTTTATTTCAACTAATTTAAAAAGTTTCTGACTGTACACAAGTCTATCTTATGCAGTTTAATTAACTCAGAATACAGTTGTAATATTAAATTAGCATTATCTATCATCGTTCAAGTTTGCAACATATTCAAAAGTCGCAAAACAAGTAAACGTTTTACCCACTTTCATTATGTTCAGCTTCGGTTCAATTAATCCATTAAAAAATTATTGCCGTATTAGCTACTTAGCATATGAGCTAAGGGTTCCGTATCTATAAATGCTGTATCATACACCACATTTTAAAATTTATCGGTAGTTATAAGGTATATATCTATGGGCCTTAGTCGCCTGAAAATAAAGGTTATTATTATCTTTATTTCTTTAAATACATACAAAATACATTTTTAAATATATACAATAAAAACTAAAAATATACATTTAAAAATATATAAATTATTATTATTATTATTATAAGGTGCTCCTTTTCTAAGTGAGTAAGGAAGGTTTAAGTTATAACAACAAAACCTTTGTTCTATACAAGAGCCTAAGGGCAATTAAATAATTTAACCAAACAGGTACATATAAATGTTAATTTGGTAAGTACATATTATTTTTTTAGGTCGGTACCTAAATTAGCATACAATTATAAATACAGGAAATAATAACAATTCAATCTAAATAATATAATAGTTTTCCTTGACATTTTTGAATAATTAAATTATATTTACTTTAGTTTATTTACTTTAAACTTTCATTGTAACGTTATCAGCACATTTATAATTTAATTGTTAATGAAATATGTCACGATTTTTGCTTTGACATGCAAAACAGTTTTCACACAAAATAGTGGTTCAAAATCTTTATGTTTTTTTGACTTAAATGTATGTAGGTTTCCTTTCGCACAGGAATTATTCTATGTCAGGCAAAAAGTAAATTAAGAAATACATTACAATAACTCTAAATTCAAAAACTCTTTTGAGCTTACACCGTAAAAGCTTGCAAACGAAAGACATAAATAAAAAAATAGATAAAAAAATATTTAAAGATTTATTATTTAAATTAATTTCTTTCGCAGTCCCATCAACACGGTACCCAAATGTCTGTAACGCGCTATCAGTTAGGATGCAACCACGCCTTTTTTAAGGTGCAACCAAACCACACGATAACATGCACCCACGTAATACGATCACACAATACAATGCGTAATATCTCATTAACACTATCAGACGATCATTATACTAGTGTATTCCACTTGCGATTTCATTACTACTGATGTTCAGCTTAAGTGTTTTATCCGACGCATGGGTTAATGGTTTGCGACTGATTGCTGTCTACAACTTGGTACTTACCGCTGTTTTGTTAGTACAGGGTTTCGCGTTAGTAAGATAAAAAATACCGACCGAGAGTGTCTCTTATAAAGTTTTAAAAATAGTCTTTTGTAGTAGATACTTACTTCGTCAAAATTCAATATGCTAAGTTTTATTTATTTCAATGTGTTAGTTTTATTTATTTATATAAGATTTAATTTTAGTGTAGTTGTAAGTGTTTGTTCTTGTATTAGATTTAAGTATTGAATTGTAAATAAATAAAAAGTCATATGCTAAAATCTTTATCAAATTCAGATCATATTGTTGCAATGGCAATTTATCAAGATAAATTGTATGTAAGATTAAATTAGATACTAGATAATGTTTTTCAATGCAAAGTACAATGAAATATATATTTACTAACTCTTAAATTGTAAACGTGCTGTTAATTAATTACTAGCACTATCTCAAATATTTCTTAATAAATCAGAAATAAAAAACAATTATTTTGGACAACGAACGTGAAAAACCAATTATATATTATAGGGCTTTTAAATTAAAGGTTAAATGGCATTATAATGACGAGCACAATCGACACACATTATATACAATTACATACTAATAAATAATAAAATAGACCATGTAAGCCCTTGTATGGAATGTATTACGAAAGTAGACAATTATTTATGAGTAGAAATCTACTAAACGATATTCATTCTGATGTTAGTTAAGGACAGATATTTCCTTTTAATTCACCGTCTATGTTAACATTTAAAAACAAATGAATAATAAACAGCAAGCAAGTATATCACGAAAAGGCAGTTTGTAGATCCCCCTCTATCTAGGACCTAGAACTAGAAACTTTTTAGTATCGTATTTGATCTTAAAAGTAAAACTTCATTATAATCACTACAAAAAACATCATCATCATAAGCCGGAAGACGTCCACTGCAGAACAAAGGCCTCCCCCCTGGACAAAAAACATCTATAACTTACTTTTTGATGCTACAACATACAAAAAGGGCTAATACATAAAATTTCATTTAAGTAATCATGTACTACCATGCACTTTTTCACTTTATTCCTGTTTTTCAATTCACACTCATAAGTACTCTTAACTGTTGAATTATCTAGTTGTATAAATATTCACGAATATAAACCAACCTAATTCCCAAACCTAATTCCCAACAAGTCCGGCTATCAATTTTCTAAAACTTTCCCTTTGTGGGACGAAGTTATTAAATGTATGAGCTGTTAAAGCTGTTGTAATCCGTATAATACGCATTAGTTTATTTAGCATAAGTAGACAGCGGGATATACCTAATGCGTGCGTGTTGTTATGTAAATGTATTAGCGAACGGATAATGCGTTTAAACGTGAATAAACAGTAAGTGATGACTCTTATTATCATCAGTTTTGTCTGCTACACAATTTTAAATTTTAATACCGTATTATGCCCAAGCCCTTTTATTTACGTACTTATAATGTAGCACCATTAATTGATAAGACTGACAGATGAGTTTAAAAACAAGAGGTTTTTTTTACGTGTTCATTATTTAAAAGTTTAAATTAATAAGCTAATGTCCGTGGAAAAGTGTGTTTTTCTTAGGTTTTCTGAAAACCAAATATTTTTTTCTGTAAAATAAACTACACATATACCGTTAAATTACGATGTGTTTAAGCACGAAGAGATTAAGTTAAAAATTACAAGCATTACATATGTATCTGATAAATTACTAGTAATTATGTATGTAAGTGATATGTACGTACTACATTATGGCCGACTCTTATGCAAGGCAATAAATAATACTATACAATCAATCAGTCAATAACACTTAATCATAATGAATGCTAATCATTGGAAGCAGTGTAATTAATTATGTTTATACTGTCACTTTAATAGGCTTGTCGATTTGACTCTCTTTTTTGTCGCGTTAGAAATATAAATGACGGGCCTGTTGGTCTAGTGGTTAGTGACCCTGACTGCTATATCGGAGGTCGTGGGTTCGATTCCCACCCAGGACAAATGTTTGTGTGATGAGCACGATCATTTGTTCTGCGTCTGGGCGTAATTTATCTATTATATGTATGTATTTAGAAATATATACAATTCAATACTTAAATCTAATACAAGAACAAACAAAGACTATATAAGTATGTTTATCAGTTGTCTGGTTACCATAACACAAGCTCTGCTTAGCTTGGGATCAGATAACCGTGTGTGAGTTGTCCCGGAATATTATTATTATTATACATTGTCAGTTTTTCTCAGGTAGACTGGCGAAGACAGTTTTCCCCTGTCTTCCTTTTATAAACCCTGTGTTTAAAAAAGTGTCCAGAAAGGGAATAAATGGACCTTTCCTGTACCGAGAACCTAACGCTTTTGCTATCAACGCGACGAATTTGCCTCTACGCGCCAAGGATTCCGAACAGAATACAGTAAAAATTATACAGCAGAAAAACATTTTCTAATCACTAAGAACTTACACTAAGTGTTCAAAACAGCGTCTGTTTAAATAAAAAACATTATTAAGTAGCAAGTTAATCTTTTTAAACTACATGTAAAATAAGACCTCGAGATTAGTTCTGTCAGTAACCCACGACAATAAAGGAAATGGTAAACTAAGCCAAGGTTTAAGTTAAATAAATGTACTTAATCTATTTTTAAGTAGTAGGTGTAACACGCTCAATATTACACAGACTGGCGTTAATATACGTATCTATTGATAATGAGCGGATCTATAAATCAGTGCGGAATCATTGGCGCGGCAAAACCCGTCCACATCAAGACCAGAATGAAACGATAGTAATACGCAACCTACCATAAACCAAGCTGTAGTTACAGGAACTGCCGAATTGATTATACAATGCAAACCTCTTTTGTATTCGCGATACTTCGAACTCTCATACCAGACTTAGTGTATTTAAAGTAGGTCGATCTGTTATTTATCGCTTAAAAACAGAAATTACTTTTTAAATATTTTTTATCTCTAATTAGAAAAACTATAAAATATAAACACCAAGTATGTACAGTTTATTAATTTAACGTATGAGTTTTACTGCAAATGGGTACAGGTACACGCAGAGGAAGACTGAAAAAAAGATGACGAGTAGTAGTGGAAGCTAAATACGCTTTGCGTGACTACAAATTATTGATTAATTGGTTTTTTAAATGGAATTTACGTAAAATACAAAACGCACTACATGAGGTCTTATTTCCAAATATAATGATTGAAACACAATTAAATACCCCAGCTATTGTTTGAGGGTAAAGATATATGGTCAGAATGACATATTATTACTAAAAATATTTATTTTTAAATCCATTAAAAAAAGGTTGTTAACCTGCCAGCCCATTTAGTTATATCTAGCGTTTAACAGACCGGAGGTAGCTTGTACGTTTGTATACTAATTGTGTGTTTACAATTAATTCAAAATCCACACTGAACCGATTTTTTTAACGAAGATTAAGCAAACAATCACACTTATGAAGTCAATCGCTATTTATAAAGTCTGTTAATGAAAGTTGCGTTATGATTACAATTACCTTAAATTAGAGACGCTTTTTCGTGTGTTTCATATTATAATTTATTCGTAATAATATTGAATTTCCTTCAAAACACTATTATAAATATCTAAACGTACCTATAGACATCTGAACATTGAATGTTTTTTTGCATAATAATAGGATGTAGGCTTAACAAAATTATTATTGGAATTAAGTTTCTCCGAAAATGGCGAAATCATTTTAAGGCAAGTTATTTTTCGGTGATATCAACGTGTTACCACGAACCTGTGGTATAAGGATGGTACTTAATGTATATACTAATATCTAAGCAGCGCGGCGGTAGTATCGGTAGTATTTATTTAGCAAATTTGCTACACAACAACTTCCGCGGCGAAGACGGTGTGATGATCTTATCAGATGCGGGTCGCACGAAAAAGATAGGTTTGGTTGGCGGAAGGGAAGGCTTTTGCCCAGCAGTGGGATCATAAATAGGCTATATAAAAATAGTTTGAAAAAAAAACTAAAAAAACACGCTTTTAAAGTACTTCTAACCAAAAAAGTGAAAAATAATTCCTAATGTAAGCTGAAATTGGTAATGCACAAAAAACACTAGTATTATTGTGAAAAAGCGTGGGTTGCTCGATAGACGAAAAATATGGCACAGAGCGCCCCACGCTTTTTCACAATAATACTAGTGGTTTTTGTTCATTACCAATTTCAGCTTACATTAGGAATAATTTTTCACTTTTTTAGTTAGAAGTACTTTAAAAGCGTGTTTTTTAGTTTATAAACTATATTTATTTTTCACTTTTTAGTCCTAGCAGCAATACTTGTTGTCTGAATTCAAACGTAAAGCTTTGTGGACTTAAAAAAAAAATATTGTTTTTTTTATTTATTTAATCCTGGTGATCCTAATCAGGATAATGAGATAAACCTATGAAATTATTATATTGTCGCTGATTCTTGATAAGTGTACAAAGTTTGAATTAAATCTGTCCGTTTAAAGTGGGTCAAAATCGAGTCCAAAGGAGTCGGTTACACATACATACATACATACACACATACATATATACATACAAGTGAAGCTAATAAAAGCGTGTTAAAAAAATACTACCTGTAGAGGCCAGATATCGCGAAAGTCAGAGGTTTGAAAGGTGAGGTATTTGTCCGGCAGTGAGATACGATACTACGTAAGATACGTAGGCTAATAAAAAGATACTACAGTTCCTTATTTTGAAACCTACACTTCTCATCAAAAAAATCGAAACACCTCGCAGTTTATGATTTGATAAGGATTATCAGAAAAATGTGTATATCTATACTTATAATAAATCTGTAGAAGTGAAAATTCTGTACATTGAAAATATCAAAAAAATAAATGGCGGGGGGTGTTACTAAACCGAAACCGAACCCAAAAGTGTGATTAACAAAATTTTTGTCTGTCTGTCTGTCTGTTTGTTCAGGTATCACGCAAAAACTACCGGTTCGATTACGATGAAACTTGGTATAATTATTCTTTATTATCCTGCGCACCACACTGGGTAGTTTTTATCCCGGAAAAGTATACCTAAACAATAAAAAACAAACTTAATTTTGCGGTTAAAAACTCATTGATAAGCTTCGTCATCCACGCGAACGAAGTCGCAGGCACAGCTAGTTTAGGAATAAATGTAAAATGTCATTTAATAGTGAGTAGTATGAGGTTTTTAAATCCTAATGTTAATGTTCTAAATTCAAATTAAGTCTTCATAGGTTTCGTATTTTGTATAATGAGTAATTTTTACCCTGTATGGAATATGAAGGAAATGGGTAAAACAACACGCGTAAATGAAAAAAAAATGTAAGAAACGTTTATTTAATAACTTGTATTCCCTCCGCGAGCTCTTATTACTGCTTCCATACGGTTCTTCATCGATCGGATGAGAGTCACGATCACATGTTGTGGTATATTATCCCATTCCTCTTGGATTGCATTTTGCAGCTGGCTAAGTGTTTCTGGGGCTCGATCTCTTGCTCGAATTCGTCTCTTTAATTCATCCCATAGATGTTCAATGGGATTCATGTCCGGGCTTCTTGCTGGCCATACCATAATGGAGATACCGACTCCGGTAAGATAATCTCGTACGACGCCCGCGGTGTGAGCTCTAGCATTGTCGTGCATGAATATGAAGTCGTTGCCAATAAAATGTGCATAGGGCATCACATGAGGTTCAAGACACTGTTCGATGTACCGATGAGAGTTTAGTGCAGGCAGCCGTGGCCCAGACACAAAGGCAAGTTCTGTCTTACCGTCGGCGCTGATTCCTCCCCAAACCGTCCACGAACCGCCACCATAGCTGACCTTTTCTTCAATGCAGCATTGTGCAAAGCGTTCTCCATCTCTTCTGTAGACCTTGTTCCTTCTGTCGTTACCATACAGCATCATTTTACACTCATCAGAAAACAGTACTTTGCTCCACTGAAGGTATGACCAAGTTAGGTGCTCGCGTGCAAAGTTAAGGCGCGCTCTTCGATGGTCTGCAGTTAATTTCGGCCCATTCGCTGGCTTATGCGGTGCCAATCCGCGTTCCTTCAACCTTCTTCTTATTGTAGAGTCACTTACAGCTACTCTTCGTACAACGCGAAGCTGCTGCTGCAGTTGAAAAGCGTTAAGGCGTCGATTTCGTAAAGAAGTTGTTACAATAAAAAAAAGTTAAAAAGTTTTTTCAGACGTCCCAAAGTCACAGTAAATGAAATAAGAAACAAAAAGTTTAAAGACAAGCGCTAATTTTTAGTTTTTAAACGAGAAACGTACTCCAACCCTAAATACACATTTGTCTCAAAACAGTGATTAATTTCATTTATAGGATAAACAAATGAAATTCTAATTTCGAATTTTGTTTTTTTTCTTCTTACTGTAATGACCAAACTGCCAGCTACACAATAATGTTTTTTTTTTCATGGAATTAATTCTCTTTTGTAAAAAATTAGGACAAAAACAATAAAAACGAAAGTGTTTCGATTTTTTTGATGAGAAGTGTATATACCAAGCCAAATAATTAAGGATTTCTGTAAATAAATATATTTTACAATAATCAGTTAACTTACCATGGGGTATTGATATACCAATTAATTATTGGAGACACTACCAAGATGATGCCTCAAAGCTGCCCACCTCGTCCAGCTTAATTCAGCTGCCTTGTTCGGCTACTTGTACAGAGACTATAGAATTTGACAGTGGTCTAGATGTGTATCATGTGTAAATAATTAGTACCTAATATAATACAAACTATGAGTTCATCGTTGAAAGGAGAGCTGAATTATAATTAATCTTACCATGACGAAACCTTATTACCATATTATTTACTTATGGAAAGAAAAAAAAGCAGTTTTTTAGTCAAGAAATAGACATTGTTTCGCTCTAATAAATTTCTTGGTCATTTTACGTAAAAATAATAAATTAATAGTATTTTAATACATAGGTCCTCATTATTGAAGTGGACTCTTATTATTACGTAATGCTAATTAAGTTATTTTTAACTTGCATAAAAAAATAAAACAGTGCAAATTAATAATGATATACGTTTGGTAATAAGAATATAATTATAATGGTTTTCAAATTAGCGAGTCACCAGAATACGAGAATGGCGTGTTACTTAAACGAATAAAGAGATATTGCCTTTTTTAGAGAGGAGAGAAGAGATCTATGCAATTATCCCGAGCGAAAGCTTTGACTGCTTCACCGGACATCAAGGTGTTAGATTATGTAGGTACTTACAAATTAACGAATATCGCTTTGGCTATGTCAAGATCGGACCTTTTTTAGAACTTTAAGCGTCACACTTTAGAAGCCTTTCACTAAAACCAAAATCAATACAATCAATGTCAAAAATTTCATTCTAAATGCAATACCAATTTTAATAAAGAAGTTATTATGATATAAGCTAAGCATTGCAACACGCCCCGCCTTCTTAGAACATTCATTTAGAAGTATTGACGTCAGCCAAGACTTGGAGGGCAAAACGTACGTAAGCTATTTCTAAATCGATCAGATAAGTACATTGTAATATAGTACGTATAGATTGCGGGCAAGCCTTGGATTGATGGATGTTGCTTGGGCCTAAACGTTGGGACCGGAAAACATACTGTAGTAAAGGTCACCATTTTGTCACGTATTCATTAAACCTTAAATTTAAGTTATGGGTATACAATTGATTGGCTATAATTATTAAAAATAAAGTACACTTAATATGCTTCTTATTTATAATTATGTTATTTTAAAGGTTAATGTTTTAATTGGATACGACGTATAACGATTGTTGGCATACATTTTAGGTGCTCTAAATTTAAAATTATCTAAACACCTAATCCAAAAAATGTTGCTAATGCAAAAAATGTTATAAAAAAACATCTACATGCGATAGTTACCTAAAACGCTTAACTAAGGGTTAGTTAACCTTTATTAGTTGATTAACTCAATCAGATTAAAGACGATTAAAATGTAAGAAGCTGTTGAAATGTAACGCCCTTTGCAACTAAACTAACTTTCTGGGTTAATCGTCACTTCGTGTTTGTTATGTAAACGTTATCATTTATGAGATGTTATTTATGATATTTTATACTACATTAGGCAATTAAAGCCCTTCTCTTTGCTTCTACCTTACGATGCCCGTAGGGCCCAAAATAATCTTGGGACTTGAACTCAAAACTCAAAGGTCTATCAATCATAAGGTTAATGTACTAATATAGGTGATCAAGGCTCTATTGAATTTAAAAAGTTTTCTCATGTAATGTAAAATAGATGACAACTGAGGTCATTTTTGTAAGCTGTTTTCTTTACAGTAAATAAATTGTCTTTATGGCTCTAGCACCTTTTTTTCAAAATGTTTGTTAAAAAGTCCTTGATTAACATACATTATTAGAAAATAAATACCTACATCAAACATAAATATTATTTTTGAACCCTTAAAATTACTCGAATAGTAACCGGATTTACAATGGTAATAAACTCACTAGTTCCTTAAAAGTAATATAATTAATTAATATAAAAATCACAGTAATCGTTTGCCTTGTATCTGCTGTAAGGACTTGGCTACGAGCTTTCTCTTTCTTCACTATTTACCCACATGACATATAAGGGTGCGTCCGGATCTGACGAACAAGCATTACTCGTAGGTACGCTCGCGAGCTGTTCGTGTAATGCTCGTTCGGTGCGCGTTCGTTAGATTTGGGCGCACCGTAAGGTTAACAAATACAAACAATGATAGCTCATGTTATACTCATCAACACGTATTGCATAAGTCATTGTAAAAGGTTTGGGATAAGAAATGAATCAAATAAATTTTAAATATTAAAAAAAAAATAGTACGTGACCGCTTAGGTCACATACAATTTTTTTTTGGTGGTAATTAAATCTATATTTAACTTAATTACTGAAAATAATAGGCAGAAAAAAAATTAACAGCTTTTTGAAAATTATTGAAGATGGTTTAGTAAGAATAAGAATAATAGTAATAAAAATAAAATATAATGAATAATTAGTAAAAATAAAAGTTGTTTGTTTACGTCAATTGTTCACGGCATTCACATTTACTATGTTATGAATATAAGTAAAACTGATTAGGATTGCCACATAATGACCGGTTGTTATAAAAACTGAAAGTATTAATCTCACGAGATTTATTTTGGCCATGGCTTTATTTTATATTTTCGAGTAAGCCCTGTGGTATTTGCACGTGTTGGGATTTCAACATCCGTGTTCCGATGACAGAAGAGTCTACTAATCTTTTTTTATAAGTTTTCTTTGTTAACAACAAAATGTTGTAATTTTTTTTAGGTGCAACATATTCTTCAATTTTTGTGTGTATTTTCTTTGAATACCTAAATATTGATGATGGTCAAATACCTAATTATATTTTTCTTATATGTGTTTTAATAATAAGTAAGTCTTTGTACATAATAAAAGAGTCCATTTAATAAAAACAGAATGCGCGCGCTGTCGTCCGCTCTCGCCCGACATGTGCGCATCTCGCCCGATTGCATTTCGTTTTGTCCACCGCTAGAAGTGGTCGACAAACTAAAAGCCAGCGGTCCGTATTGTCCGTGGTATTGTACCTGGCCTAAGACGACCATAGGGATTGCTCCGAGTAAAAAAGTGACCGAATCTTAGTCATATCTATAAGCAGATTTAGGTTATACTAGCTTATATGTCTTTCTGACCTAAATTATGTGCAAAACATGTAAAAACAAAATAAT
This sequence comes from Autographa pulchrina, assembly GCA_905475315.1. Lineage (NCBI taxonomy): Eukaryota > Metazoa > Arthropoda > Insecta > Lepidoptera > Noctuidae > Autographa > Autographa pulchrina. Next base: position 8,867,483 of record FR997771.1, on the reverse strand, counting down.
TATCCCAATGTAACAATTACTCAGCGTTGTTTACTTAAACATTGACCTAGACTATTGTCTTCGAGCACCCGAATGTATGATTATCTGCATGACGTAATCTGTTTATCACGTGTGGAAATGTTCACGTGAGCAAAGATACAGGTTTCGGAACAACGGGTTACTTTTATCAATACCTTTTTCATGACGATTTGTAACATTGAAGTGTCGTGCCGACCTAGAGATTTACAAACAAGGATCGAACACGAGACCTCAAGTTCAATAACAAACGACTTTTTAAGTAGTTTACTTTCGTTATTATTTCATTAGTGGTAAAGTACACGGCTGATCGAATCACATAATTAATATTCAGGACCGAAATGTAGTCGCTTGTTACTTTGGATAAAATCATGCCCAATAAATTGTTTAAGCTCGCCTCTTGTTGCGTTGATATGTGGGTGTGTACATCTCTACTTACACCTGTGTTACACCTTTGATTTGATCAAGCCCTATGACAAATATACATAATCTGTCTTTCACACCTCATCAATCGAGTATAATTAAACCTGTCTTCACTTGAACCGTCAACTATATAAACTAACAGTTTCCAGTATTATCTAACACTAGGAAGTGATTAAAATGAAGAAGTATAAATAACCGTACGATCTAAGCTCTAATAAGGTCGAGTATTAAGAAAGTTATGTCATTTATTATAATTATATTATGCATATACAAAAGTTATGATGATATTAGAACAGACGTCACTACATTGCAACTGGCCAGTTTGCAAGGTACTCCGTGCGTCACGAATGCTAATTCGCCGCATTAATTCATACACATTTCCATACGATTAACATAAAAAAGTAAATAACTTATGTTAACAGCTAGACAGTTTAACCTATTTGATAAAGTTGAGTAACTTGAACCGTAGATTATTTAATACGGAAAAATCGTTTTAATCTAAACCCCGGTAAAGGGATCGGATTAAGACTCTCGTTTTCCGATTTGGAACCTTCGCCTTCTCCACAGTAAAATAAATTCGTCAGGTTTTTAACCACAAAAGAGATTTCATGGAACTATAAAGTAAAAAAAATCAGCTGTACTGTTATTGACCAGTTGAAAGATTTCATAGAGTGCGACATATTATCTAGAGACCTATCGTAACTCTTTAATCTTTATGCATTTTACTATGCTGGCTTTTTGCGCTGGTGCGCCAAGGCAGCCTCGTTAGGTACAAGAAATAGTAAGGTAACAAAAAATAATATTATCTATAACATAACTTAAAACTAGACACCCCATTGAAATGTAACGCCTTCTACAGGTCACTGACGCCAGGATAATCAAATTTTTTAATTCTACTTTTCTAATCGGGTTGGACACTTTGCACAACCCTAGCAGGAGAGATAGTTGTTAACTACATAATCTTTGGTTTAACAACTATTCAACACCAAACCTCCAAGAAACACCTACACATAATGAAATTGCAAAATTTATGCATACGTTATCGTTCACATCTACCGACGCGATTAAATCTAAATGGCTTGTCTATTAATCATTCACGTGTCATTTACTTTAGCGTAAGGTGACAAATTAGACTAGACACTTCAACGACAGATATGGTTAGACTTTAATTGAATGTTACATTCTATGACACCATGGCAGGTGCGATATTGAATGTGTTTTATCCATATTTAGTGAGAAGAAAGATATTGTATGAAAAAAGCGAGGGACTAAAGTACCTGGTACTAGAACAGAAGGATTCCGAAATCATTTAAGTGAAAAATAATAAATAAATAAGACAAAAATATTATAAGCTACAGAACAGCTTAACATACTTAATGAAGCATTGCATATTTCATAATAAATGAGTCTTCTTTACATATTGACAACAAACGTTGTCCACCTGTCTAACCATAAAATCATGACGTAGTTTTTTCCTTTGATTGTACCTCTAATCCTCCAATACACCTCTAATTTTCGGGTAAAAAGTGTCACCTTTACACGACCCCGATTCTGGTTGTTTCCTGAGAATATGAAAAAGATGATTATCAAATGTAAAAACAATCGAAGATTGCGACCAAAACCGATCAAACACGACAAGAAATGAGTTAGCGACAAACTGGTTAATTAGTTCCCACAGAAAAAAATTGCGTCAAATTATACACACGAATTAAATTAAAGTTAAATATTTGACAGATGTGTGTCATGTCAAAGTAATACGTAATGTGATATGATAGCGTAAACATGACCTTCGTGGTGGTCAAAATTTTATTAGCCGATTAAAAATGAGATAAGTCTCTAAACAAGTTTACATAAAGCACTAAATCTATTTAATTATCTCTCGTAGACAGCACCTTTCACAGTGAACACGTGCGTCATCAGTACCTTAGATACATATTATTATTGCATAAAAAATAATATTATTTTAGTTATAACATTTTACTAATAGATTTATTATTTAACTAGTTTAGATAGGGGCACGTGTCAAGGTTGTGACACAATTGTTTTTGGTAACCTCTGTCAAGAAAGCGTTATTTATCAAGAAACTTATTCCTTTAGAAATAGATCAATAGTCACACTTGTCTGCTTTAGCCGTTTATCATGTTTTTACATATAATTCTGATATGTACAATAAGCTACTTCAATGGCTATCGATTGAATCATATAAATAAGAGAGACTCTCTCGGTTATGTGACAAAAATGCTGTGGAAAATTTTTCGTTGCACCAACTACAAAAAAGAAGGGGCAGGAATGTGCCTTTTGCACCTAGACATTATTTTTATTACAAGGAGACAAACAGCTTTTACCGGGCGAATACCGCAGTGAATTTTGAAAACATGTCGTGAAGGTTTACTTTTGTATGACCTACAAATTATTTTATTTTTTTTCATTACATAACCTTACTATGTTCGCAGTTTTATACTACGCTCCGAAGCACGAATGTTCAGTAGGTAGTAAATACTTATGAAATTCTATATTTTTATCTGGAAAGTAATAAATTGAAAAATTTATCACTTTTTTATACTGAAACGATTTTACCGAAAAATATTTTATTGCTAATTTGTGTTTTTATAAACTAAAATTAAAAATATCACTTACTGGAGGTAGACACTGCATGCAAATGTAGACATAATGATCTGCGTTCGAAAATTGACGGCGAGCATACCTAGTGATCAATGCCCATTCAAATCAGATCAGGGGCCCGAGTCTGCTATTTACACTCCGTGTCAGTGTGCTCATAGTCGGCCCGAGCGCGCCCGAGAGGGCCCGAGCGCCGCCGGACGAGCCAACTATGAGCACACTGACACGGAGTGTAAACAGCAGACTCGGGCCCCAGATCAAATGAGATGTCATATCCCTACAGTTTAACAGTTCGGCAAGCTCACAAGCATTGTTTTCTTGTCTACATCTTTTTTTACAAACTTCAGGGTCGTTATCTCTAGTTCCAGTTGGTATCCTGCTCGGTAGGTGCGGTCGCGGTTCGGCTGCTCCACAGTAAAACTTTGTAGCCTTAGTACTATCCGGCACCGCCTAGTTGCCTTAATTATAAGCTGATGTAACACTTCATTTTCTAAAAGTAATCAGTTCCGTTTCAGCAGACTTTAGGTCATTAGCATGTATGTTAATGAATTTTTTTTCGAGGTCGTGCTGTTTTCTTGTTGGTTTATTGAAGGTCAAGTCAAGGGCTGTTTCGCCATTGCACGTTCCGGAAACAGAAAAACAACCCCTTGGCGATGAAAAGATAAGAACCTACCTCCTGTTTGTTTTTGCGATTTTCTAACACAAAATAATGCAAGTAGATAAAATTACATTAAATTATATATAAGTCTTATTTATACATAAGCAACCATTAAATTAGCTGTTTGCCCTTATGGGCAGCAAATAAATTTACCTTTGACCACGAGATTGAAATAAGAACTATCATTAACATGATAAATACTTACATTGGGCATCTACAGCCCTTGTCCTCCCACTGCTGGGCATAGGCCTCCCCTTTTTCGTGCCATTTTCTACTGTCCCGTGGCAGCCTCATCCAGACTCGACCCGAGACTTTAACTATGTCGTCGACCCATCTTGCTCCCGGACGACCGACATCTACATGTATATGCAAAAAAATATTAGACATGTATGTATATGTATGTGTGTGTGATAGATATTTACAAAAACATAAAAAATTACAGTCAATCAAAGAATTGAAAGCAAATACGCAAATGCTCGCGTGAAAACTCCTTCCACCAACACAGATAATGAATTCCTGTTTGCATAAAAATAATTGGCATAATAAATTACTAATTGTCTGTAAGCAGATCCTACCTCGCCTTTATTACAAACACTTACATAACTTAAGTACTTAAAGTTGTTTGAAGTTAAATACAAATTAAAATTGACGAATTGCCAATTTTTTTTTTCCTACATATCATATTTCATTATTTCATATTATACTAAGTTAGGCTTTTAGTCTCTAGAGCTATTAGCAGAGCGGCTAATGAAGCCTAGCGCAGGCTTTTAGACATTACTGGCCGTCCCTGTCCATGGTAATTAAAAAGGATATCGCCGGGTAAAAAAGGACCGCTCACCCGATGATTGAACTGATTCGGTACCAGAATTATTTCCTGGATAAACCCTCTATCTCACCTACTCAACGTAACTATATTATTATTATATCTTAGCAAGTCTGTAAACATACGCAATAAACAATACAGATTAAATAAATTAACAACTACAGGTTTTTCAAAATCCACTCGTATTTTCATAAGAATGTAGCCATGGCGCTCCATAATAATTTATTTATCTCATGTTAACCCGAAAGTTTGCCAACCTGTTTTTACGCAAGGCTGTAGGTTCAAAAACTCACTTGTTCCTTTGTGTACCTTTAATCAATGTCATACACTTTCTAAGTTCAATGTTTCTATGGCCCTACCTTAATAAGGAAACATGCATTAAATTTAAGAACCCGCTTTTAACAAAAAAAAATGGAAAGAATAAATAAAGGCAAGTTACCTTTATTTATTCTTTATATAAGCTTAATTATTATCTATACAAAGCAAAAAATAGCTATTGTTTAAGTTCGTTTTGACTGCACGAATAGTCGAGTTGTATAGGTCACCACGCCAATTACCAGTGAGCGCAACATGCCACGGGTAGGGCGCCTCACATGCGACAAGCATTGTGTGATCCACAATGGCCTGTTCCAAGTCTAGGCAATTTTTGTTTATGTGAAATGCCCCGTGTTAGTGATTTAATTTTATAGTGAGGAAGTCCTTTTCATACTAAATAAATAATAGACTCCACCCCCAAACAAAACACTAATCCTTGGTATATATTTCTTTAACCTTTACTTTAGGGTAGTATTCTTAAGTAAAGCTTGGCATCATATCATGCCTGAATCGATATAATTACAAAAATACAATAGTGAGTTAGGCTTTCGTTACTACGCCCACGTTCCAATATTTGTCGTTGACCTAAGTATCACCATATTTATTACCTTCACTCCTTTACGACCTAATAGGCTAAAACTCACTTTTTGACGACCCAATTGGTACAGTCTAGCTGCATGACTTCCTACGCTAAAAGTCATCGGTCGAAAACCTGCCGCCTGTGGAATGCCTAAAAAAAAACTGGCCAAGTGCGAGTCGGACTTGCGCACGAAGGGTTCCGTACCACCGTCGTATGAGATATATTCCCTTAAATATTCATTTTATGTGGTTTTTAGTATTTGTTGTTATAGCGGCAACGGAAATACATCATTTGTGAAAATTTCAGCTTTCTAGCTATCACGGTTTATGAGATACAGCCTGGAGACAGACAGACGGACAGACAGCGGAGTCTTAGTAATAGGGTCCCGTTTTACCCTTTGGGTACGGAACCCTAACAAATGAATGACGTAGAACAATTGGCACAAAAATGAGACTCTCCGATATATAGAGAGAGACTTTTCAGACACACATTGCTGCCTAGAAAGGCCCGTACGTAACGTATGTCTGAAAAATCTGGTCGAAGATGTCCAATGGACATTTCCAATGGTGTGGTGGTGTTCAGTATTTACTTACCACTTCTTATCACACCTTCAATACGAAAGAGAGAGACTTTGGTGCTATGTATTTTGTGCATGTCATACAAACTCTTTTTGTGTTACTCCTTATAAATAACACGGGGTTATTCAAAGTCAATGTTTAAATAGGCTAACGCAATTAATGCTTTTATAATGAGCATCTGAGGTTTGCCTTATCTAACGTAATTTGTTCATAAACACAGCCTGCACCATAATCAGCTGTTAGCAATTTTGCTCTTGTGCGGTTTACTTAGCATAGGTACCTAACTGCAATACCGTAGAAAATTCTACAATATCTTAGTGCAATTAAAACCCAATTTCAGCTGATAATAAAATCTATAGCAAAAAAAAACAAAAGATACAATATTTCCATTGTAATTTTAATAGAAAACTAATGAAACTACAGTCTTTCTCCTAAATTAAGCGTCTCATATAATCTTAATTCAATTTTGTTTTTTCACCCAAATACTAGTTGAAATTAAAATGCACAAAAAATACCTATCTACTTGGGTAAAAAAAATAACAAGTGTTTTAACAAACTTACATATATTAACGATTCATCCTAATTAATATGTCAGTTGAGGCCCTATTTACAAAAAAAAACTACTAAATGAGACAATAGTAACCAGTAATAAATTTTGTAAATATGCAGTTTACTGGCAGCTAATTTAAATTTAAACCAATGTACAATAGAACGCACGTAGACGCAACCAATAAAAATTAAAATAAGTCTAAATGCGACGCAATAAGGGTGATTTTAATTTCTAAGGGAAGCTAATCTTGTGTGGTTGAGTGTACAGTCACGAGGTGTTGATGCAGTGCACCCGAGCAAGAAATATGCGGTGTGAACGCGTGCCGTACTTTACGCATTTATGTTTACTGAACCAATAGACCTGACGAGGGTTCAACTGACCAAGGAAATAATTTACATCATTTTTTTAGATTAATTCCAATGTTGAGTAAACGTCACTTGAAATACTACAAAATATTTTGAATGATTTTATAATTTGCTTTTAGGGTTCTAAAAATTAAAAAAAAAATCTTTGTGTAGATTATTCTAACAGTACAGGTACAAGTTGAGATTGCTAAGATTATACATACCTACATACATATATATTTATGAATTAATTAGCCAGATATTTTTAAATATATTACAGTGAAGTTTTTAAAGAAATTTTGCCATTGATCATGTCTAGCATATATTATCTAAAAAACATTGAACCACCGAATGCATTCCAGACGAAAAAAACTAATACGAATAAAATAGATATAATTAAAACATTTTAATTACTAAATTAATATTTTACGCGTTAAGTTAAAACCGACTTGAATCCTTTACTAGGTACTAGAAGCTCTTCATGCATTTAATTTAAACTGGAATAAATTATTCATCATAAATGGTATAAATATTGTATGTGTATAATCTAGTTAGTTATGGAAAATTTTGTCTATTTACTTACAGATGACCTGGTAACATTTTACGTCTAGTATAATTGATTAACTTAAACACTCAGTAATTTTACAAACTTAATAATCGCTTCTGGGTTTAATCACTCATATTGATGTGAACACACTAAAATTATAATAACAAATGTAGTAAATTGTGTAAACTTTCGTTATGTTGCATCTACGTAATAAGCTCGTGCCAATAAAATAAATAAATTTGAACCAATGACAAGTTATCGTTTATTTGAATTTAATTATAGCTGCATGCACTATTAACACTAAACAAATATTAGTAAATAAATTATAATTACTATGCATAATGATTTTTGCTATTCAAGTTATGTTAAAAACATATAAAAAAAGTCAACAAGAATGATAAAACAAAAATAGAATTAGTTGCACAATAATTTAAATAAAGAACACTTAAACGTAGCTAAAAAATAAACTAATTTAAAAATATGATTCTTATTTATAAATTAATTAATGTTAAATAAAAAAATTGAGTCGAAATTCGAAATGTAACAAGACTCAAAAGGCCACCCTTAACCAGTGGTCAAACGAGAATATTGTAGATCGTAATCTTTCTTAATTTCGTAGCTCAAAGTTAATTTGCGTGGCGTGGGTAGGATGGTGGTACGGACGCAATGTATTATAAAGAAGGGGTAGATGTTACTGTTTCAGTCAATAACCAACTGTCGCGTCCATTGGGCACATTCGGAAAACCATGTACGTTATTTTTTTATAATTTATTGAAAATTAAATCGCGTGCGTTTAAAATTTAATATACTGTAAGTGTATCGTTAAATTGATTAATGAAGTTCGTATTTCAAATGTTGGCGTGTGAACACTTGTGTTTGAAATTAATATTTGTGTAACATGTTTTTTTTGTTTATTTATTTCGGATGTTACTTAATGATTTGTTTGTTAATGTGTTAAACGAATGTTAAAAAAGAATTTAATTAAATAATTGGTTTAAATTATCTTGCACTTTAAAATGTTATTAATTAACGCAAAAAATAACTGTAATGTTAATTATGTAGGGGATTAAAATACGAGATAACAGTAGACTTTATAATCTATGAGGGCATTTACCTATTTTTAGATTAGATTTAGAAGTGTTAATATTTAACCAACTTCCAAAAAAAGAGGAGACTATGTTCGACTGTATGTATTATGTATCTTCAAATACAATTCTCAACCTGATTTTTCGAATGTAGGTCAAATAGCAATCTATGTCAATATTAAAACGATGAATTTCTTGTAGAATTAAAATTAAGTTAAAATTAAATTATTAAAATGAATGAATAACCATATAGTTGACTTAATCTAAAAGCTTCGTAGACAAACTCTAAATTAAAAACACCTTAATCTAGATATTATTAAATCCATAGCCCTAACAAAGACATAATAAAGGCTATTTATAATTTTATTTGTTTCTACAACATTTCAGTATTCCCCTTTAATTGAAACTCATAAAGATATTTATAAATAAAAATAAAAAAAAAAGTTTATTGCATAAGCTTATTTAACTTTACAGTACAACTTACATAGAGACCTCCTTTTAAGTAAAGTATATACTTGTGATAGGAGGTCCCGCTCTTCTATGCCAATTCAAGTAAATGGTAACAGTGGTGTACTAATAGAAAGTTAGAAAGTAATTAAAATATAGTTAAAATTAAACAAAAACTTAAACTTAAGATATTTAATTTAGCAAATCGCATTAGGAGAATTAACCTTTAAAATTACAGGGAAATGAAAACGGTATGCGTTTAATGTATAGAAATAATTAGACATGCAATATATTTAATGTATTTACTAATTGAGCAAATGAGCACATTAAAGGATTACTAGGATGTTTAATAAATTAGGGTATAATGCCTCATTATGTTACACGTTAACTGAATATAGCTTCACGCGATTGTTAGGGACGATAGCTTTAATTGTTATGTTTTGACCCGTAATAGGTATTTAATATTGCCAAAATTTACACTTCAATAGTTCTGATTTCTTACTAAAGTTTGTTTATGTAGTGTCTCTGAAAAAATTAAAATATTTTATTATTTATTTTATTTTTATAAGTATTACACAATTTTTTGTTATTTGAAAGAAAACATATCACACTTAAAGCTATGACCTAGTCAAAGTTTTGTTCTCAATAAATTAAAAATATAGATATTTGATAAAAAATAATCTCTGCATAAAAAGGAAGGTGCATTATACAATTACGCTTCTTACTATTTAACAGTTTAATATTTAAAAAGCTTGTAAAATAAACAAGAAATTCGTAGTAACATTTTTAAATGAATGAAGACCGTAATTAATTCCAAATATTAGCTTAAATGCCCTTTACATGACAAGGTCAAAAGCTTTCCAGGCCAATCCTTTGCATTCGCTTCCTAATACCGTTATTATAATTTAGTTAGTCACGCACATTATAATGTTACACAACAATATAACGTATGATTTAATTTACGACATCAACGTACGTTTTTTGGTGTCATTGTCTACACTAATGATCATATCTAGAGTAGGATAATTAGAGTTTTTGCAGATATAATTAGAGCGTATACAAACAAAACTTTAGGATTAATTGACATAAAAAATCTTGAGCTATGTCTTATTTTTACACTGACATTTCTGTATATCTAAACTCTATGTTCATATTTTAGAGTAACCATGATCTCTATAAATGTCACCAAAACTTCGGGAATAAAAAAACATTTGACTATCGCGATAGGATTTTGTTTCAAAAAGTTTTAACGCGTAACTTTTTTCGCAGAAATCAAAATGGCTACGAAGTTACTGGTATTATTAGCCGTAGTGTCAACTGCGACAGCAGCTGTCAAGCTCCAGGAGATGTTCTCTTGGAACGTGGTGGACTGGAACTACCCCGACCCTTATTCAAGGCAGCAGGCCATCCAATCGGGGGCCCTTATTCAGGAGAATGCCCTCCCAGTGGGCATTGAAAGGTGGAGGAACAAGCTCTTCGTCAGCGTACCTAGGTGGCAAGCGGGTATGTATTCAAACATAAAATTAAAAAGTTTGCATATTATATTGCGCAATAATATGTAACAATTTGATCTTGAATGTGCCATCCCTATCCTATATCGCTATAGAAAATTAAACCATGGCGCCATTATGTCATACTTTCCACTTTTGATTAGATGAATTTTAATGTCACATTCAAGTTTAAGATTAAGAAGAAGAACGTTTGTGATATTTTCGTTAGTTAAAATATTTCATAACGTTACCAAACGGTAAAATATAAAGTAGTCCTTACAGAAGTTTTTTTTAATCCGTTAACTACGTTCAATCGTCGTGTCATCTGATCTTAGGTCATTTTCAAAAATGATGAATTTCCAATTAAATATTTAACTCATTTCAAGTCCAGTCGATAAAACAGTAAACAAAACGTAAAACAAGTTTTAACATAGTTCTACAGCAATCGGAAGTTTTTTCACCAGTATTAACAATACAGTACACCGTACCGTTTATCGTTACACTACAACATCACAAATGCTGCTTACTACACAAGGTTTAACAAAAAAACGCGTTACATTTTGGACGACTAAACGATTATCGACGCAATCGCCCAACGAAGTAGGTCGACGATAGAATCAGTATCGGACCTATAAAATGATATGTAGTCAAACATGTTTAGTACAAAACTTTGGGAACAAGATACCTTTACTCGATATTCGATTCGATTAACGTTAAATCGATTTATTTACTAATCGATTTATAATATTGATAAATGAAACAATCTAATTATTATTGTCATCATAATAATGTAATAATAAGGTGAACTAACTCCATAATTATCTTAGACTAAAAGCTAAACTTGCAACAAACTCAGTTGTTGCATCTTACTTTGCGTGCGTCGAACATACGTCGCGTGATACGCAAATTTCGTAAACCACGTTCTTCATAATAGTTAATAGTAAACATCATCACTGTAATAGTCTCATGGTATGTTATTGAAGGTAATTACTATTTATCTCCGTAATGAAGTACAGTGAAATGTGAAAGTAATTACATGAATTGTGTAAAATTTGTGAGACCCTCTCACAAATATGCAAATATCTCGTAGACTTTATGACTGATACTAAAACAAATTAACAAAACAGATATTGACCTGTCTTGGCTAATATTTTTAGTCTTACAAAACAATATTAGCACCGATTTCAAATTAAATCATCAGCTGATCAGACTGAAATAATAATTAAATATTACTTTCATAGCCGTGTTAGGTAAATATTTGTATGCAGAGACCTGATTTGTTTATACTTACCTATTCGAACATATATTTAATCATATTTCTTTCTACAGGTATTCCTGCTACCCTGAACTACATACCTCTGGACGCGCCTTACGATCCGTCACCAAAGCTGAACCCCTACCCAAGTTTTGCAGGCAACGAAGTGGGGAACTGCCAAAGCGGTCTCAACACAGTCTACAGGATCAAAGCCGACAAATGCGACCGTCTCTGGGTACTAGATGTAGGCACATATGGATATGGTAAGCAAACATTTTTAAATATTAAATATTAACGTTTAATAGCATTGTGGGCAAGAAAAAATAACAAGTAATTCCATCTAGTTTGCGAGTTTCTCTATTTCAGGCGTGAACTATAATTGTATGCGTTAGGCATATAATTAAGTATTTGTTGGTATGTAGCAATACTAGAAAATTTGGGTATTAAGATTGTTTTACTGTGTGATTGTTTAATTAGGTCCATCCGACATTATTGTGTTTTATTCAAATATTTCTTAGTTGCAAATTTTAATACCTATGTTCAGAACTAATTATCAGCATCCTTTGAAATGTATATTTTTGTTTTTAGACGCCAACGTGACCCAAGTATGCCCATACTCGCTTAACATATACGACTTAAACACGGATCAGCGCATCAGGAGGTACGTGTTCAACTCCGAAGACATTGTTGCCTCGACTTTCATCGCCAACATCGCTCTCGACGAAGGAAAAACTTGCGACGACACCTTCGCGTACTTCTCCGACGAACTCGGCTACGGGCTCATCGCCTACTCGTGGAAAGAAAACAGGTCATGGAGATTCAACCACGGATTCTTTATGCCCGACCCCCTTACCGGTGACTTCAACATTGGCGGCCTCAACTTCCAATGGAGCGCCGAAGGTATCTTCGGAATCACAACCTCACCAATGGGTGCCGATGGATACAGAACTCTTTACTTCAGTCCTTTGGCTAGTCACACCCAGTTCGCAGTCTCTACGCGCATACTACGTGATGAAACCAAAGTAAAAGGATCTTACAAAGACTTCCAGGTCGTCGGTGTTCGAGGTGCCAATGGACACACTACTTCCAAGGTAATGGACGAAAGCACTGGAGTCGAACTGTTCAACTTGATTGACCAAAACGCTATCGGTTGTTGGAGAGGAGACCTCCCATACAAACCTCAAAACATTGCTGTAGTAGACAAGGATGACGCGGGTCTTATATTCCCAAGTGACGTTAAGATTGATTCGCAGCGCAACGTGTGGGTCATATCAGACCGTATGCCTGTGTTCCTTGAGTCTACATTAGATTACAGCGACATCAACTTCAGAATCTACACAGCTCCTCTGGATCTGCTGGTACAAGAGACTGTTTGTCAGCCCCAGCAGTTCTTCCAGACTGTACAGCCAGTGCCTTCTCCGCAGAAGAACCTTATTGCGCAACCTCCTTACACGTTTTACGACACTGGTTTAGGTGTGACTCCCAACCCCTTGACTGGAACCATTGCGTTGTACTCCCCTGTCTCCCCTGTCACCTCTCCTCGGCCACAACTCAGCTATAGCCCAGTGAGCTTGAAGAACGTCATACCGACAGCGCACAGCTACTTCAACCTTGCCAAACAAACCTCGCGTCCTTACTACGCTAGTCGATCGAAACCCAGCAGCGGACAGCCCTGGTGGTATGAAAAACGTACTTACGACGTATTCGAACATTAAAGACCGATAATTTGAATAATATTAATCATAAGTAAAATGACGCTATTTAAAAATAAGTTGCTTAGTAGATTTACTTCTAAACATACACCTAATATACGCTACCAAGTAGATATGTTATTGTATTTTAATATACATTTACATATTTGCAATTATACATGTTGTAGAACGTTACCTATTATTAATAATAGTTAAATGTCTCTACCAATAAATACATATACGTATTATGTAAACATACACAAATACCGCAACACATTTTGAAGTCAAAGACAGGAGAACACAGTTTAAAAACTATGTACCATAATACAACGGACATAATTCTGTAATATTTAATATAACTTAAATAAAAGAAGCAAATAAATTAATCTAAGTTTTAAGTTATAATTACGGCTGTCCATATTGTAGTGACATAGTTAACTAGAAGTAAGATAAGACAATTAACCTGTGATATAAGGCAGGAAAAGTAAACGTCGTCGTTGTTAATTGACTATTTATTTTTTTCAATAAAATTTTGATATAATATTATTACTTTTATTTGTCCCAACTCGTAACAATTACTTAGTAGGTGTTAAATTGTTAGTATCCGAGATTAAAAAAAAAACAAGCATTAAAAAAGTTTGAAAAAAACAAATTTTAAGACTATAGAAAATACAAACAGACTATAATTTCTTATAAATAGAGATAGCCACTAGACAGCAGAATTTTAAACATTCTATGTACTTTTCATGAAACAACTAGAACTGATAATAATGGAAATGCTGCAATATACAAAACACTTCATTCACTCGTAATGCCCTTCGGAGCTTACCTACTTGTACTTTTCAACTAATCTGTGGCTTAACTAAGAATTAAGGTATTTAATATCATTGGCGACAATAGAGTATTAAGTAATCAGCACTCTAAAAGTAAGCTATTTTGCCTAGCATGTAACATCTGTCTGATCTATCATGCAACTAAAAGTGAAGAGAAATGTTTACTAACCCACAGTTGAGAGTAAGTATATGGAGTAGATAGAGGACACTTAATAATTAAACTAAGTGAATCTATTTCAATATTTAGTACATAGACTCTTTATAAAATTAATAAAATTTCAAGTTTCTTAAAATATCTAAGTGACTATTTCAGCAATAGATCATGTTAGGTACAGAAACTAATATAATTTTCAAGATAATCAGACTTACTCTTTGCGTGACTTAATGCATTATTTCAAATAGACCTAATAAAGTGTCCAATAAAAGGTATTTTGATCTAAATTACCTAGTCAATTGTATTCAAACCCATCATCATCATCTTTAGTCTTCCAAAGCCTTCTGCCGAGCACAGGCTGTTACAAACTCTAGCAAAGTGTATGAATTAGTTAACCATTATTGATAAAACTATTTACTTACCATAATGCAACCAAACCGGTTTAAATAAATGCATTAGTTTTCCAACTACATTTGACTAAATCGGTTTATGTGTTGTTTTGTGTTGTGTAGCCATAAACAAAGAAGAATATATTTGTATTTGTTCTGTGTATAGTGTGTTTTTTGTGAGTATAGTGGAAAAAGAAATGTAAAATTCCAGTCCTTTATCATCATAACATACCATCACGCCTGTATCCCCGAATGGTTAGGCAGAGGTGTACCAATGTACACCCACAGTTCGCCGGTATGTTTAGGTCCCATGTAATAGAGGGCGAGCCTATTGCCACTAACCGGGCACAAATCCAAACTCCGACCTGCTACTGAGAATTTCATAGAAAAACCCAATAACAGCTTGGTCTACTTGGGAATCGAACCCAAGACCTCTAGCGTAGCAGTCGCGCTTAGAACCACTAGGCCAACGAGGCAGTCATTTGTCTTTATCACACATAATTGAATATGTAAATATCTTTCCCTGGATAATCGATAAGAAAACAAGTATAATGTTAAAGTGCTAGAGCGTTGCGAAACTAAATTAATTGGCTGAATACTAATTTTCCCCAAAAAAGGGCGTTTTATTCACAAGTTATAAATTTATTGTATATTTTTTCGGTCACGGTGAATTTGTTTTAGAAGAACAACCTAGTGATACCGTGATGTATGCCTATCTATAAAACAAATGTGTGCTCTCCACATTATATGTACTGTGTTAACATATATAAAATCCGTCAGAACGTGTTCTTATCACATCTGCAGTCTTTATTAAATAGAAAACACTAAACGTCGTCACACTGACGTATACAAATTAAGCCGTTTATAATTTAATGAAACTATTCAGTGAGATCGCTTACGAACCTTCATAGTTCATTTGTTTTAAAACAAAAGATCTTTTGTAGCTATTGATAGTGTAAGAATTTTAATCTGTACCCGTTTCCATCATTAGTGCGTTTATTATTTTAAATAGTATGCTTGAGTGCGTCAGTTATAAAAATTAAAATTATTCATCGTGTAAACTCAACAAAGGCATCAAAATTATGTGTTAAATATTTATTTTAGACATTCGTGAATGAAAATTGGATCAGTATGAACGTGGAAAAGGCTGAGGAGAAAAGGGATTACAATCCTTTTGAACATCGGAAAGTTGAGAAACCTACCTCGTGAGTTACAATCATTTTGTTTATGGTGCCAAAGAGTAGATAAGTAGTTTTGATTACTGTGTAAACATTATACTTGTACCAGATTTTTTTTCGTATTCTATTGACATTTAGATAGGATACTGTACTCGTCTCCGTGAGTCTTATGAAAAAAAAAAAATCTATTTTTATAAATAAAAACTATCTAAGATAAGGAAAAGTTAAGATTTTTATAGTCATCCTAGAGAGCCTCTTAGCATTAATGTTTTATCACTAAATTCGGTAAACAAATTCGTGTATTCCATATACTTAATTAAAAGAAAAGAAAAGTATTTATTCGTAAGACGCATCCATTCTATTCACGTAATAAATTAATGAGCAATTAATGACACAAGTAATGTTTGAGAAATAAGGTTAATATACCAAATTTCCAAAAAATCAAGGTTAACCCACAATATTAAGGTCAAAGATAAACATTATTACGCATTTCTAAAAAAAAGTTACGCACTTTTTTTGTTGTAATACCTGAAGTATGTAATATTCAATTTCCATTAGGCTTTTAGTTACCTAAGTATGTACTAAAATGTACTAAAATCCAAGTACCTACCTAACTAACGTGTGTAGTTCTACATACTTAATTATTATTATAACATGCATGTTAAGTATTGATAATATGCCTAGTTTATAAAATCACAAATCAACAAAAAGCCGAGAATATGAAAAAAAAACATGACATGAATATAACATATTTATGTTACAAAAAATAAACCTTATGTTAGTTCAAAACATACGGAATTAAAAAATTTAAAAAACCATTCAAACATTATTTTTCATGAATAAATAAACTGATACTAATGTAATGTGCAACTACAGCTTAGCACGATATAAGAAGTTTTAAATAAATACCAAAAAAATATTGTTTTGACTAAGTAGGTAACATCGCAATAACATCAAAACAATTTTCATATGCTCATGTTATTAACATCACTCAAGTATGTTTAGTTATTTTATAAAATAGTTTAGATAGCTAGATTTAAAATGCAAAAGCCGTCAAAAATAATTCTTAAATTGAATCTTTAAATTTTATTTAATTAAAAATGTTATAGCGACAGTAATTGGCACCAAATATTAGTATACCACAAGAAAGTCTAAGCTTATTCGTGCACGAGGCGACGCACGGCGCCGATTCATTGAATACTAATACTGAAATCCAACGAGTACTGTTATGTCTATAGAGAACTAAAATCGTTGGCTATCGGAAACTTACGTCCTCATTTACAAACGAGGTTAGGTCGTTCTAATTTTAAATTCACTTTTCTTCTTCTGATTATAGCAATCGTCATCTTCTTAAAAGAGCCATTGTTGCCAGTGTCGAGTGATATTTTTTTATAATCTTTTTTAGAGATGTAAGATCAGCAGCCAACTTAATTAAGGCCTCCTTGGGGTCTGGCCTGCTTGCTGGACCGCTTGCGTTTGCCAATGCAGGATGGGGTGTCGGACTGTTTGGTACAGTCCTCGTCGGAATTATATGTGGACACTGTATTCATATATTGGTGAGTATGATTCTTATTTATCAAATGGTACTGTTGTTTATTTAAAATGCCTTATTAAATAAATACTAGTTTTTAGGCAAAGGACAAATATGTAGTTAAAATATCTATTTGCCACTTTAAGATATTTATTTAAATCGTTTCCTGTAGCCAGATTAATAAAAAGAAAGAAAAGCACAATAAACAAGATAATTTTTATGCTTTGTTAACCAACGCTTACATTATAAATAAATCATGAGGTAAATACTGAACAGCCAACATAATTATACAATCTATACTAATAACAATTCTACTGAAGAAGACTATCTTTACTTCAGAAAGTCCCAAATACAATAAAGAATTAGGTAGATATAGTAGGGATATATATAATAATCACACGTTTATATCACATGTTGAACTATATCATATAAACAAACTCATACAGAAGGTCACACATTCACGTGAGGTAGGAATCAAACCCTTGACCGCGGCACGTGAAGCTATTGGGCTATCGGAGTTAACGAACTGCTACAGAAAAGGATTCCCTTCACTTTACTCCTTTCGTATAAGGCAGTGATGTGCTAAGGTCGAGAATCGGATACGAATCAATTAATACTTAATATTTCCAGTTTGGTTATACTTCGAAAAAATATATGAAAGTGAATGTTGCCCATGAAGTGTTTCACATTTTTATAAACCTTACAAAAAAGTAAACATATTTTTTCACATAAAAATAATTATTGGGGACATGTTTTCGTACCTAAACTCAGCCCTTTTTTTTACTTAATGAAAACTTTAGATTAACAAAATAAAACATATTTATTGTCAAGAAACGTGGTACATCACGTGTTCAATAAAAAAATACTTGGCACATATTGCCATCTGCAAAAACTCAATAGTACATGAAAAAAATATATTATATGGGAACTTGGTTATATTTTACACCATATTACCATAATTAATTTTTGTATTGATATCAAGGGCATCGATAACACCTAATTATATCTCTATCTAGTAAAGAAACATAAACGGATAGTTAATACAATCTAATAACAATTAACCTTAAGTGGGAGGATATAGTTAAACATTTAAATTCCTAAACTGTTACTTCATATTTGTAAAACAGCCTATGTTGTTTTTCTTTAATGTTGTGTTAACAACAATAGGAAAAAATGTCTTTAGGTGAATCTAAACTTACTTGCTAGGTTAATAAATAGTCGTAGCTAATTATTTAAACTTTAAAGAGTGATTTAAAAAATATTTAAATCATATAAAATATAGGGGTCAACTAATATTAAAAAAACGAGATAATTCCGTAGATTTTTTTAAATCTCGAATGGCGAAATATACAGACATAATACTATTATGTGGTATAATATTACGTGGCTAACTTAATAACGTATAAATAATATTTTTTAACATACAAAGTGTTAAGAAAACTCTGTCCCGCCGAAAGGGTGATATAGAGCTCATAATCCCAAATATAATATTAAATTTGGAATATATAATAATAATGAATTTTGAAATAACCATTTTTTGCCGCAAAATTCCCTAAATTTAGGATTAAAATAAAAATTACAACACCATTTTCGTCGGTATTATTGGCTGCCTTCTATTTTGATCATTTGGCAGCACCTGTGACGATGCCGAATCTCTCTCTCGACTTTAGAGAAAAATGTTTTTTATAGGTTATAATTTTTTTTTCTATTTTTTTATTTTAATGTAGTCAGATATCGATACCTAACAACACCGTAACGGGTCGGACAGGGTTTTTTTTACACCCTGTACATAACAATTTTAATACATTCCTTGTTTAGTTGGGTAACTTTTTTATATATGAGTTCTTCAGAGCATTTTATACCCGAAGTTGGTAACTTGGATATCTGATTTGATAAACGGAATCATTTTGACTTGTTTTCCATGGGATTTTCCTACGTTTAGCTCGTCATTTTAAGACTGAACAAATACTTTTATTACATACATTTGAATAAAAAATTAGAAAATAAACACTTGATAATTTTATCTCTATGTATGTTAACTGTCGTGGTGGCCTAGTAGTTCAGTGACCGGATTTGTATGCACAAGGTTTCAGGTTGACACCCAGCCTAATTAGTTTCAAGGTTATATAATATGTACTTTTTATCTTCAAATGCACCTGACTATCACTGTACGAAAACACCGAGAGAACGCCTAGATTAATTTAATAGAAATTGGGTGCAAGCCAAAAACTAAGGTGGAAAATTAGAATCATATGTTCTCTTTAACTCGAAGAAGATGTTAGTTTATAACAAAAATTAAACCTATAGTAAATTAGATATGTATTAAGTTTATTATGTACACAGGTAAGAACATCACAACGATGTTGTGTTTTGGAGAAAAAGCCTTCATTAGGATACGCAGAGACATGCAAATCCGCCTTCATGAATGGACCGAAGGGCATGAGGAAGTTCGCTAATACTGCCAGGTAAAGTTTGTTTATAATAATTATTAACAATATATGTAAATTATTATTGATTTGATTTTTTTCATTTTTTGTTTTATTTTTCAATGTTCTTGTATTCAACGTCATGAAATTGCTAACCAATTCGTGAATTTTTGTCCAAATTACTGATTTCGTATTTTTAAGCCTTGGTTTTTGGTTATCTTTATATCAAATCTAGACTTAGTAGAATTTAAAATAATATAGTACTAATAATAAAGTAGGCATTTAGAACCAATTAGCGACGATAATTTTTCTTTGACGACCTCCGTGGTCGAGTGGCGTACGCACCGGTTTCAAGGTGTCGCTAGCTCTGAGGTCCCGGGTTCGATCCCCGGTCGGGTCAATGTAGAAATCAACTTTCCTACATTGTCTCGGGTCTGGGTGTTTGTGGTACCTTCGTTGTTTCTGAATTCCATAACACAAGTGCTTCAGCTACTTACTTTGGGTTCAGAGCAATGTATGTGATGTTGTCCGCATTTATTTATTTATTTATTATTATTAGCGTGCTTTAAGATACCACACACCAGTAGCTTAATCATGTTACAATTTGGCTACACTTTTTAACGAATGCCTTGACTGTGAATACTTACTTAAGTTGGCACTTCAATCCAGTTACGAAATAAACTGTAAAATAGTAACTGTTCACTATCAGCCTTCAGTCTAAAAGGCAGTCGATTCAGATAATTATAACTTGAAACTGCTTACTCATGGTGACAAGAGAACATTGTGCTCAGTAATTTACTATTAACGTTGTGAATACATAACAACACTATTATGGTTACATAATGCGACGGGCCTGTTGGTCTAGTGCTTAGTGACCCTGACTGCTATACCGGAGGTCATGGGTTCGATTCCCACCCAGCACAAATGTTTGTGTGATGAGCATGATCATTTGTTCTGGTGTCTGGGTGTAATTTATCTATAATATGTATGTATTTAGAAATATATAAGTAAGTTTATCAGTTATCTGGTTACCATGACACAAGCTCTGCTTAGCTTGGGATCAGATAACCGTGTGTGAGTTATCCCAGAATATTATTATTATTATTAATTATAAAAAAAAAAATATGCAAATCGGTTTGCCCTTTACAAATTACTTCTAACATGTTGATCTTTTTTAATAATATTTAAATTTCAGCGTTTTTGCAGAATTTTCATTACTATGCACATATGCTGGGGTATGCTGCATATACACCGTGTTAATATCTGATTCAATAAAGCAGGTATGTTTATTTTGAAATAAAAAAAAACGTTTGTTTCTTATTTTCTGTAAATAGTAAATATTGTTATGGAAGTAAGTTTGCCAAACAGATTTTATTAAGTTAAAGTCCGGTGAAGCAGTCAAAGCCTGCGCTCAGGCTAACTGCAAAGATCTCTACCAAAATTTTTTATTAAGTAAAATAAATGAAAAATAGTAGGCACCTAATATTTTACTGTCCTACACTACTCAGAAAAATACTCTTATCACATAAACCCATTTACCATGTAGTAGTATCAAGTCGTAAATCTGAAAAAAATATGTTTACTTGACACTGCAAAGTAGGCATAAATGTTTATGATGTACTAAGGACAGATTTAAACTCTTACTCTTGAAATAAGACTTAACTTATCCGCATCTGAGAGATTTAACTAATCATAAAGATTATTTTATCCTTATTTACTTTTACTAATCGTTTCACTGCGTGTAGATTTCTTAGCTATTTCTTTATGATCTAAACAGTACTTACGGTAATCTGTAGATTATTATGTTAAGAACACTAGAACATTCGTTAGAACACTACTGAAAGTTGTCATTGCTATAATAAAATACTGATGATACTGGATGGTAAAACATGCAATGCAGATACTTAGATCTTTTAAAGGATTTTACGTTATTTCTACCCAAATGGTGTGAAGAGTACATTTCGTATAGAGTCATTATAATTTTTGTTGTTGAATAAATTAAGTCAAAAATATTTATATCGATTATTTAATTTATTTAGTTTGAGCTGAAATTTTGCAAACCGACTCCACATTAGATAGATATACTCTTCACCCTTTTTGGGAAAGCATAACCATTTAACACCCTTTATAGGAATAAGTTAGTGTATTAGATTTAAAAAAAAAACACTTTTCCTAGGTAGTCCATTGAAGATTAAATATGAATCAACTTGTAAGCTGGTCCAATCTTTTAAATCGACACTTACCTATTTGAGTAATCTCTTTCAGTTGGTCGACCGATACGCCCCATCAACCATCCTACCAGTGGAATACTACTGTCTTATCATACTACTACCAGTGATACTGCTATGTCAAATCAAGTACCTCAAGTTCCTGGCAATCTTCTCAGGGATAGCCAACATTTTACTGGTGGCTACATACATCATATGCCTGTATTACATATTTTCCGGCGACATATCGTTCGAAGGCAAAGTGGCTGCAGGACATCCGGCGAGATATCCTGCTTTTTTGTCGTAAGTATATAAATAACATAAACAAATGTATAACAGTACAGTACTAGATTAGTAGTAGTTTTTTCTTCAATTATAGGTATATGTATATGGTTTGTAAGACAAAAGTAATTTAAGGAGATTATCTTTTCTGTGTCAGTAGGCTACTTGTTCATTATAATTATGTCCTTCACTACAAAGTGCTCTGAAGTAGAAATAAATAAGATAATTTGAGGAAGAAAACGTTTTTTTCAACAATTTAAACTTGACCTCGTTTAAAGATCTTTACTATGTTCAAAACAATTAAACGAGTAACCTGAAAAAAGTAGACTAATTAATGGTTTTCTTAAATAACGAAATCATCTGATTCCATATGGAATTATAAATAAGCAGAATTTTATTAAATTAAGTACCTAAATGTGAGTAACTTTTTTTAATAAAATTATTGATTATACATATGTATATTATCAATGTATATATATACATTGAATGTTGTTTGGTGCAGCATGAAAAAAAAACATTCCAATAAATAACCATTTTGTAACATTTTAGGACAGTAATCTTCGCAATGGAAGGCGTCGGCGTGGTAATGCCTATAGAGAACACCATGAAGAAGCCGCAGAACTTCCTCGGCTGTCCCAGCGTGCTGGTGGTGGCCATGTCCGCCATCGTCTTCCTGTACGGCACCCTCGGCATGTTCGGGTACCTCCGATATGGAGATGTGTTGAGAGGATCTATCACGCTTAACTTGCCGACTGATGAATGGTTAGTTGATATTTAATTGGGTATTTACTATACATGCAAACTTAGTCATTTACGATTATTAACGTTAGTCTCGTAGTAACGCGTACATAAACATAAATGAAATCCAAATGTTCATTTTTTTCATCGCATGCACTGGGTTTTAGGAACATGTACCTACTTACATTATGAACAAAATTGGATCAGAACGAATAGTCTCCCTAGAATCATCAGAAACAGCCGTTCTATGCTGGCATTAAAAAAATACCAAAGACATTCAACGGATCCTACTAATGTTTATAAACAACGAAATGTTAAAAGATATTAGGATTAATTTAGAATGAAAATCATTACATTAATTCGACCAAAAATACCAAATGGTTTATCTATATTTCCTCATCTCATCATCATTGCATATGGAAATTCCATCGATAAAAATAGTATCTATTGTGTTACGTAATGATGACTCATCCATGTCCGAGAGCAAATGCAATTAGTTGCAAGCAATATTCATCCAATGTGCAATCAGTAAGTTGTCCTTCAATAAGTGATGCGAGAAATATGACAGATGTTGATATACATACGATTATGGTAGTGGATTTTTTCGTTTAGTGCTATTTCATTTACTGAAAATTTAAGAATTCCTTAAATTATAATGAAATATTGAGTTTCCAAAATGATTAAAAATATTTTTAAGTAATCTAACACATAAATTAAATCCACAGATAGTAAAACCTTGTCAGTCAAAACAAAAATTCTTATTATACATTTTCTATTTTCTTATTCGTTTTTTTTATTTCCAGGCCTGCTATCCTTGCCAAAGTATCTATAGCATTATCAATATTCCTAACATACCCACTGCAATTCTACGTGGTCATCGACATTTTCACAAGATACACTCAGAAACACATAAAAGTAAACTACCGCCAAATCATTCAAGTTATTGCTAGAACTGTTGGTGTTTGCTGTTGCGGTAAGTATATATTATGATGATGAATGCTTCACTAACTATAACTTTAAATTTGACATTGAGTGTAAGATGTGAGAAAAATTTACCCATTCAAAATATACTTTAGCAAGTATGGTATGGTATATATACCATATCTCACTAAAGACCATACCATAGTATGATCTTTATTGAGTATAATCAAACTAAATAAAATTACAAAAATGGGCCCTACAAAACCATATAAACGGTTTGTCTGTAGGTGCGTATATAAATCTTTTAGCAAAGAAGTAATCCCGTGGGTCTAGTTGGTACAAGCCCGATCAGTATACCAAAGAGTTTCTTAACAAACATAAATGTTACATTCAACTTTTTATAATGAATTAAATTATTTTTGATAAATTTTGCACGCTTAAGTATGTCCGGGAGGAAATATGGTCAGGAGACTGATGTTAGGTCACGCGAGTGATAGTTAAGACATGTGTGCAAAAGATATGTTTCCACACGTAATAGCATAACATTCTTATAAATATGAATAGCAATATTAAAGTCAGTAAATGAAGGCACAAAAACAATAGCAAAATTGATAAAATATATAATAGGCTCATCATTATTAAAGTGTTCAATATTAAGTACAGTTAAAGTATTTCTATCGTTAGTATCGATAACATAGCGCGGCGTTCTCTTTGATAACATAATTCCACTCGATACATAATCTAATTAATCTCGTAGGCAGCATTATCTGCTACCACACTTAAATGTGATTTATTTATCGATAACACAGAACTGCGTTTGATAGTTTGTTGCAGGTACTGCAATATAAGTAAATATTTATTACCTTTTACGGAAAATTACGTACTCATTTATGTTTTGTTATAGAGCTGCGCTACGACGTAAATGTTAAATATCGATAAATTAAAATAAAACTACTTTTTACGGATTTTTTCGCGGTTTATATTTAGAAAAAATCCGTAAAAAGTAGTTTTATTTCAATGTCTAACATTCGCGTAAACCTAAGAAACCAATATATCGATAAATTAAATTAAAATTATTTATGTCTTAATAAAACGCCTTGAAAATATTGTATACTTTTGAGTAAATTACAATGTTTAATGGGAACTAAACTTCAATGGTTGTTGTTTTATAATACGTTTATTGTTTCACTTCTCAAAAAAAGAGAGTCATCTTAAATGTAGTTAGACACAAAAACTATAAAATGTCGGGTTTACATCTATAGGAAATTATTTAAAAGGCGCGTCCAAATCTGACGAACGAGCGACTCGCGAGCGGCTCGCGAGCATTTCGCGAGTTGCTCGTGTAATGCTCGTTCGTCAAATTTAGACGCACCCTAATAATCAAGCAAGTCTGCAAGACTTAAAAAAAAATGTTTTTAAACCAGCCTTTTTGTTTCAGTGGGCATAGGCATGGCTCTTCCCATGCTAGAACAAATTATCAACATCGTCGGTGCATTATTCTACTCCATACTTGGTCTCATCATACCCGCGGTAATTGAGACTGTCTTCCGATGGGAAAACCTCGGCAAATGGAACTGGATCCTTTGGAAGAACCTATTTATCGGTATTTTTGGAATGATATGCCTTGTTTCAGGATGTACTGTCACCATCCTGGATATTGTTGCGATTTTACATCGTAAGACAGTGTGAATAATGTAGTTAATTTTAAATATAAGTAAATAGTAATAATAAGTGAGTGTTAAAATGTTTATATTTATTTAGAGCTTAATTTATTTAACGTTATATTAAAATTGTTATCAATTAAGCGTTGTTTTATTCCTTTGATTTTATATAGGTTAGGAGACTTATTGCAATGTTGTTTTTCAAGATATGACCCTTATGAAATGACATTTAACGAGTGTATACTATTATATACTTAATAAAATGTGTGATGTGTTTAGTGTAATTGTATCTATGAGAATCAAGAGCTAACTTCGGTGCAGTGTTAACAACCGATATTACAGATGTGATAATCTTTCAACATAGGCTTTAATAATATAGGAAAGTAGAGAGCGTTGATCTTATAGGTTACCTTTCTAGGAGATATTCAATTTCCTACTATAACTTACATCTAACAGCCCAAGAGATATGCCAATGCGTTTTATAAGAAATAAATATTTCAACTCAATAACGAAAATATTGTTTTTACAACCTAAAAAAAAGTCTCTGGTTAAAATTTTATGTAAACCCAAGATCAAATAATAAACTAGTGTATTTCCATATTTTTGATTCAGATACACAATCGTTCAAACTTAACCTTGGGAAGACATTAAATGACAAATAATTATGTTTGTTTTGAATAAAAACACGAGTTAAACTGTTTTGAAATTTTCGGAAAATCCATTTGTCGCTAGTTCACACAATTACTTTATATAAAACAAAATAAATTAGTTCACATTTATGTTAAGAATGACGCTGTGCTATGTTAGTCCAAAAACCAAGTCGTTTTCAATACGTGAAAATATCTTACTTTTTTAGACCACAAAAACATAAAACACCATGATTAAATAGGATATTACATAATCATAATAGGTACAGTGTCGTTAATATTGGAATGCAT
The DNA here is from genome assembly GCA_905475315.1 of Autographa pulchrina. NCBI lineage: Eukaryota > Metazoa > Arthropoda > Insecta > Lepidoptera > Noctuidae > Autographa > Autographa pulchrina. Next base: position 8,840,805 of record FR997771.1, on the reverse strand, counting down.
GCATTGCATAAATTGTCACAGTTTTGATGCTTCGCACGCAATAGTACATACTTATTGCAACTGTCAATGTTATGTAACACACTCACATACACGCTTTCCAGTTCCTTTCTTCTTCTTAATAACATTTTTAGGTAATTTGGCTTAATTTATATTTGTAGCAGATTGACCGAATACTATAAAGTCTCTCAGTTCAAAAGTCTCATGCAATCTCTATCACTTCCAGGGGCCCGAGTCCGCTATTTTAAGTCAGTGAGTGGTGGGTTAATAAACGTTCCAGTGTACTTGTTTTTGTGCCTAATTTTCGTATTCAGATAATTTTAGTTTAATGACAAATGTACACCTACCTGCCACTGTTGTCATTGTAGGATTGCAAGGACTGTTTTTATCTGAATACGAAAATTAGGCACGATAACAAGTACACTCGAACGTTTATTAACCCGCCACTCACTGACTTAAAATAGCGGACTCGGGCCCCAGCTGGTGTGAACTAGAGACGGATTTAAGATCGTGTTAAAGTTAATTTGTGTTTCAGTATTCGGGAGCTAGCTTATGTAATACCTATATTTCATTTGTAGTGATTGCGTATCTGAACTCCGCAATATTTTCATTGAGTAAAACAGTATCCCTTGTTAAGATTGGTTACAGATTAATTCGAATCATAATACTTTCGTTGTTCCTAAATTATCAGTCAAACTATAAATTAAAAATATTGATATTTACTTTCCTTGAGTAATGTCGTCTTGAGTTATTTGTACATACGTTACGTTTCAGATCACGTGTGTCTTTATACCGACGTTAGTTTCATTCGAGATCAGTATGTGAGGTGTTTACCGCGGATGTGACTCCGTAACTAGTGTTTGATAAAAAACAATAATTGAAAAAAAATCTCCAAAACCAATGGAATTTAGTACGTCTGTTTCATAAATCAAATTAGTTTCATGAAATTCGTTACGGTGTGATAAGAATACAGAACATTTCAAATTTTTGTGTAGGATGCGGTGCTTCTCAAAATGAATAATTGTTTAAAAATAACTTGACTTTATAAACGTGTTAATCTGCATTTGAAAGATAAACATTATTTGTTTTGCTATTATTTTTCTAGATTCTGAGTAATGAAGTCGTGTCTCTCCAGTGCCGGTATTTTTACAATCTTGTAAATAATAAACTATACAAACATTATCCCTCTTAAGGATTTATCTTTAGAGATAAGAGATTATAATTGTAAAACAATTGTCAATACAAATAAGAAAAATAGCACAGCCTTCAATTAAGTAGACTGATTATTTGAATAATGGAAGTGGTTATAATATGAGAATTGTGAAGATCTTAATAACAGTGAAGTGGTAGCTAAATATTGTTGACAATTAATAGTATTAGTAGATTAGTGGAGTATTCCATCAAGAGTGTTTGTTTTACTAAAGCTTTAATAGATTTGAAAATTTATATTAAGACCAGTTACTTTCGTGGAAAACTTGAGTTAAGTATACAAAATGGGTGAAAAAGAAAAGGATAAAAATGTGGAGGAGTACAACCCTTTTGAACATCGGCAGGTTGTTAAACCGAACTCGTAAGTAGAATGATGTTATTTTTATATTTGTCTCTTGTGTCGAGCGATTACCATATTATGCACATTTATAAATTTGCTATCTATTGAGCTAAGTCAATTAAATGAAACCTATTTATTTACCATATTTTTCAAAGCGTCATTCAAAATTTAGGGGCAAGTACCAAAAGATCAAAGTTCTCTGTAATGTGTTTTTTTTTACTATCGAAGCCTAAATTTCGAATCTTTTTGCCTAAATCTCTATTTGACAACAATTGACCTCAGTTAGAATATGAACTAAGAATAGCTTTACCTGATCGCGTTCATACACACCCATGAAATCTGCCCCTAGAAAATATATTTTTCTAGTCTAGAGTTTGTCAATATTCTTGACTGCTAGTGTACAAAGAACCGGATTAAAAAAATTGTGTTTTCGAACATAGCATCGTATTTTTCTAACTTAATTATCCTCCTTATTATTTTCCTAATAATTAATCTTATAACAAAGCTAGATTTTATAAGATCATGACACAACATCCAGCCATCAGAAAAATATTACCATAATAAAAAAATCCTCTGTTTACTAATTTCCTTTATTAATCAAGGTTTTGTTTATTTTTCTGATGATCTTTCATCATACTACAGTAAAGGATGACTAAAAAGGTTTTATTGGTTGAATAAAAACAAGTGATATTGCAGAATGCCATAAATAATTATGAATTTTAATAGCTAATATAAATCTGGCGATGGTCAATAAAATTGTTTTTGTAAATTTGCTCATTCTTTCATGGTTTTTTTTTTTATTTTTCAGCGACTTCAGGTCATTAGCTAATCTAATAAAGTCTTCGCTGGGTTCTGGTATTCTGGCTATGCCATTGGCTTTCTCAAATGCTGGATGGGGAGTTGGCGTTGTGGGAACAGTAATCGTGGCATTTATTTGTGGACACTGCGTTCATATATTTGTAAGAAAAATTAAATATATTTTTTTTGGATTTTATTAATTTAATAATTTATGTACACACAATATTTTAAGAAATCTAACCTATGAATGATAATATATTAATTAGATAAAATATGAATCTGTCAAGACGAACGCCATCTCAGTCTGCCCGTGACCATGATCAAAGGTGTCGAAACGTCGGGACTTAAAATCTAAATACAAACCGCGATAAAATCCGTAAAAGTAGTTTTATTTCAAATCTAACCTATTTATATATATATGATGTACAAGGTTGCCGCCTATTTCTTAAGAATTCTCCACCCAACCCGTTTTAATTAGATTTTAGTCTAATTTAATTGAAAAATAAATTGGAGTTAAAAACCCGCGTAATTATATAGAGTTTTTCCAATTATTTGTGTCAATTTATACAAGGTCAAATGACACAGTGATCCAGTTTTAACCAAATTAATGATCTTGCACTTATCACCACGTGACGAATGAATGATCACCTGAATCGTTAATAAACTTGTATAAAATGCAACTTAGCAAAACAACAAACATTGCTGAATACACATTAATAAAATTCAAGAATATTGAAATCCTAAGAAACTACCTAGGCCACTTTTTAGCTAAGGAAAACTAGTACCTAATTAAATATCAGTTTTTGTAAATTGGATTTATTATAATTCAAAAGTATAAATATAATACTGCCGTACTCTTATTTACCATCAAGCTTTAACATAATTTAACGTCTTTTTTCTGACATTAAAGGTCGATTTTTCAATCAACAAAATAAAATCGACGTCTGACATATTTTGTAGTTGAAGAACTGTCAAAAATTCTAAATTATTCCTGAAAAAAAAATATCTGGCGTTAGAAATCGGCACTAAGTAGATATTTTGTTTTGATTTCAGGTAGAAACATCTCGAGGTTGTTGTCGTATGGAACGAAAGCCTTTACTAAATTACGCGGAGACGTGTGGATCCGCATTTGCAAATGGTCCCAAGTGTGTCCGACCATTTGCTAACTTTGCACAGTAAATATAATCTTTAATTATTTTATAAAAATCAATACGACCAACATTGTTTTTTTTTTATGTTTTATGGCGGGTTGAAATTACCTATATAAAAAATTCTGTACATATCTGAATTGTGTAGAAATTTTACTTGTATTGTCAGACTACGATAATTATAAATTGTCAATATTCAAATTGTTGGGAAGGTTGAAAGAACGTTTTAATTAGTTATTCAATACAAAACAGTTCTATTTTATTGTCATGCTTCATGCATATTATCTAAAATATTTAACATAAAATTCTATACGACATTAGGTATGACAAAAAATATTAACTATATTGTTCTTCAGCTTATTTGCAGAGTTTTCCCTGTTCTTTACATATCTTGGCGTTTGTTGCATATTTACTGTGCTAATAGCAACTTCTATCAAACAGGTAAGACATTTGAATTGTTCATTTTTACTTATCTATGTACCTAACCAAAGATAATAAAAATAAATGTATATAGCATTCGATTAATACCTTCTACAGGTACCTAATAACTATTTATTAAGTGGTTTTTGTCTAGCCAAAAATTTTCGAAACCAGTTACAAATGTCATGACATGTGCATCACACAACCACTTGTAATTTTATGGGTATATCTTTATTTATCAACCACAATGTGAAACTAAAGTAGAACATAATATATTCTTTAGACACACCTTTGGAAAATTGATTTGAGGGAACTAATTTACTAAAATTTGATGTTACCTAACTTAAATCGATAATAAAAATTCCCGTTATGTATCTAACCATTTTTTAAGAAAAACACTTTCTTTTAACTTATTTAGAACAACTCTTTTAGTAATTTATTTTTCATAGTTTATGTAAATATTTTTTTCGGTAATTAATATACTATAGGTACCATAACCCAGTCTCATTTATTAGTACTTACCAAGTAGTTTCAAACCTGCAACATGATCGTAATGATACGTTATTTACCTACGTGCATAATTTTGTACCCACCTATGATTATCTCCGTGTAACTATGTACGGAAATTGCTTCGTCAACAATTCTACTCTATTGAAACACATTGAAATTAAACTCTGTGGTTTTACGTAATTCATGTTTGTTGTTATACAAAAAATAAACACTAAAATAAATAAGAAAAGTTAATGTTTAGACTGTAGAAGTAAGAATTGTAGAGTAATAAAATATAACATAAAATTTTATAAATACTTACTCGGTAATAAGTGTCACTCTACAGAAACCCAATGCGAGATAGTTTATGAACTCATACAGAGGGAATCTATGTAAAGGATGTTTTTTTTGTATAAAGACTTGTTTATCTTTTAAAAAGATTATAATAAAATATTAATTTACTTTATTTCAGTTATTCGACACGTATCTCACATCTGCGAGCCTGCCCGTAGAGCAATACTGTCTAATCCTGCTCGCGCCACTTTGCCTGTTGTGTCAGATCAGGCACTTAAAATGGCTCGCACCGTTCTCCCTAATAGCAAACCTGCTACTCTTTGCAACCTTCGCCATATGTCTCTACTACATCTTCAGAGAACCAATTACCATCAGCGATAAAAAGGTTGTAGGTGATCTTTCCAGACTGCCCGCGTTTCTATCGTAAGTCATTCTGATATATTGTCTTTTGTTTTTAAACTATGTTTTACTTGTAACAACCTTTTATTAGATAATGACAATATGAATTACACATTGTTTAAGCTTTATTATTGCACTAAGGTTCTTAGTTGATTTAATGTAATTGATTCTTACAAATGTCCGTTTGTTCAAAACAACAATTACGTTTTTGTTGTTTCATTTAGGTATTAATTTTCAAGAATAGGTTTTAGTTATAAATGAAGAAGTATGAATAAGCTATACCTACCTATAGATACAGCAACAATACTTATTTACAAACTAATAAATTTAAAACTGCCTCTTCAATTACTTTAAACATTGATAAAATTACGAAACGGCTTTGCTTATATTTTCCCTAGCAATTTTCGGATCTGCTTTCATTTTCGCCATATTGCGCTGAACTAGCATTTAACATAGAGCGTCTGCCTATCCCACCACATTGCCTCTCAACTGGATACCGTTGTACAAAATTCTTGTTGCCATTTCCAGGACAGTGATCTTCGCAATGGAAGGCATAGGCGTGGTGATGCCAGTGGAGAACACCATGAAGAAGCCACAACACTTCCTCGGCTGTCCCAGTGTGATGGTCATCGCTATGACCCTTGTTATGCTGCTGTACACGATATTAGGAGTCTTCGGCTATTTAAGATACGGAGATGTCCTCAGAGGAACTATCACGTTAAACCTTCCTATGGATGACTGGTAAACTTTTTCTTTAGCCTTAACCATTTCCCGTTCCCGTGACTTACATATAAGCATTTCTACTGCTTAGCTATTATGTCTATTGGCGGGAAGGTTAAGTTAATCACAAAAGAGATCCAATCACGATTTCACACAAAAACCAAAAACAAGAACATTCAATTTCCGACTAATAGGCAACCCTGCCAGCAAGTCGACCCCAGGTCATGTACTTATCTTTATTAATTATTTATGTCTAATCTCAAAACAGTTTTGAAAATATCTATTTAGGGAGAAACAAATGAACTTGATAATTCGCGTTGGTCGTACTTAGTAGTAACCTTTCTATTGAAAGGAAATTATAGTATTTAATACACAAATGTATCTGAGCAACTCATAAATAAACTAAATAACTACTTGCCAGTTCTTAATAAATTTAATGTTAACTATATTAGGCAAAACTAATTCTAGTTCAGAAACAGAATTAAACTAGGCCTTGGGCAATTTGCTTGTAAATACCGTTATTACATTTTTAAGTCAGGTATAATATAATTATGACTTGACTATAGTCTAGATAGATAATTTATAATTAGTTAATTATGTACCTACTTACATATAATAACTAGACTATAATTATATGTTGTTAAACAAAAGAGTGATTAAAATAAATAAGGTAGACCTTGAACGATTAGCCGAATAGTCTAACGATGACATGTGACGTCACACAGGTGGACGAGAATTCAGCTAATCTTAACTAAGACAATATAAGATTTCTAATCTGAGGAACCAGACCAAATGATGAGGCAGTTGAACTACGTAGTCATAAAGATTTTTTTTTATTAACTAACGCCATAAAACACCAAATATAGGTGCTCAAATTTATAAAAAAAGGAAAGATACAAACATATTATGTTTGCATTGATTTTTCTTATTTATCTATTTAATTTCGTTCGTCAGTACCTACCTTAAAGACATTATTACTCAAGAGAATAAGGCATTTCTCAAGTTTTTATATTATTTTATAATAATAATATAGTATAATAATAATGAAGGAGATCCTCCTTCTGATGGCGAGACAAATTCGACTCCTTTTCAGCATTATGGAAAACAATAGCTCAAGACCGGGAGAATTGGAAGAAAGAAAGGAAGGCCTTTGCTCTGCAGTAAGACGATAATGGCTGAAAATAATGATAATAATAATAATGATTTTCGAATTTATGTTTCAGGCCAGCAATATGCGCGAAGGTATTTATATCAATCACAATTTTCCTCACGTATCCTCTACATTTCTTCGTGGTTATCGATATTATATCGAGATTTGCGCAGCCGAGGATCCAAGAAAAGTATCACAATATCATGCAAATCAGCGCCAGAGTTTTTATTGTATGTTTTTGCGGTAAGTAAAGTAGTAACTAAACAATCAAAAATAATGCTTATAACTTTGACTTAAGTTTAAGCTTGCTGGACATCGGCTTATAATGATTGACCGTAGGTATACGGTAAATTGAAGTCACTGAGTCACAAGTTTTCAGGACCGGGTAGCCCGTATCTTTGAATTTTAAAGTCCGGTAAAGCAATACTTGCGCTGAGGCTAACCAAAGTAAAACTCTTAAAAGGAAAAAAATGAAATTACATAATTATTATGTATACATATTTAAAAGGTATATTTTATGTACTCTTATTATCTTCAGTCACTTATTATCGCTACATAAGTAGGTACTTAATTCATTACTAAGTAAAGAAGATGTGAAATATCTATGTTACGGAACACAGATTATAAAACTTCAGATGGGTATTGAAAAAAACTGGCCAAGTGCGAGTTGGACTCGCGCACGAAAGGTTCCGTACCACCGTCGTATGAGAGCCCCCCTTAAATATTCATTTTATGTGGTTTTTAGTATTTGTTGTTATAGCGGCAACGGAAATACATCATTTGTGAAAATTTCAGCTTTCTAGCTATCACGGTTTATGAGATACAGCCTGGATACAGACAGACGGACAGACAGACAGCGGAGTCTTAGTAATAGGGTCCGTTTTACCCTTTGGGTACGGAACCCTAAAAACAATACAACATCATTTATTAATAATGACATCTTTTCTTACATGACTTTTCTCTGTTGTTTTCAGGTGGCATAGGCATCGCTCTACCATACTTAGAACAAATAATAAACTTGGTAGGAGCTCTCTTTTACTCCATACTCGGTCTTATCATACCAGGATTGGTGGAAACCGTATTCCGTTGGGAAGACCTTGGGAAATTCAACTGGATCCTATTCAAAAACATTTTCATTATATTCTGCGGCATGTTCAGCTTGGTATCTGGCTGTACTGTTACTATCTATGACATAATAGCTTTAACTCATGAGAAAACAACTTAAATAACTTCTGGAATTGAGTAGTCAATATTTTTGCATAATTGTGTTAGTTTACCTTATAAAGTTTTTCGTTGTCTGTGATTTATTTGTAAAATAATGCAATAAATAGTTTTAAGTGCTTTGTTTTTTTTATTTCTCTTGTTTAAAACTTCTTTGTCTACGTTCTCAAATAGGTTCTATTCCTATACCAAAATAAATATCTACTACTTAATGAATGACGAATAGACTACTAGTTGAATGATATTCCAATTCTGAAAACCCAAATAGGTTAAATGTCTACTCATCTCAATTGAATTGTATCCATCCAATTTGATTTTTTTAAGTAGCTGAATTCAGACATACACAATTACTGCGTACTTACATATATTTGTCACGTGTATTATTTTAGGAAGCAAGTTGCAAAATCAATTTCTACTGATATTTTGTTATTGACAAATGTGAAAAAGTAAAATAAACTCAATTAACATAAATGCAAAATAATTTGATAACAAACATTTAATTATATCCACTTTACAGCTTAAAAAGATATTTACTTCATTTAATGAACTAAAGCCGACCATAAGTGACCTGATTTCAATGGTCCCTCAAATGTACGACATCAGAAAACATTGTTGAAACACATATTTGTCAGCCAAACCATCATAAAAAAGAAACATCGTGTTTTGTCGCGCATTCTTTATTTTTGGTGTGACCTACAAGCTGGCCGGTATTTGTATATTTAGCAACCTTTTAAAAATAAACTTCGTTCGCTGATAAACTGTCGCTGAAAATCTTACCTGAATTTTAATTAAAGTATTCCTTTAGCGATCAATTAACGCTCATTTGCCAATAGATGGCGCAACCACTTATCTAAATATATTCTCAAACCCACGCGAGCCAGATCACAGCCAAAAGCTAGTTCACGACAATTATAGACTGTTTACTTTTGGTTGTTGATATTGACTTTGCATATTCAGTTTTACATTTTCATCATAAAAATCTTTATTGCTCCAATAACACGTTATAACATTGACACGAGCCGCTGAATCTAAATCTGTCTGGTGGGTATTTGGACAAATTGACATTGATTGTCGTAGTCATTGACCTTACATTTGGCACAATGTCTCATATTGGCTACATTTTCATTAAAAGGTAATGCGGTCAAAAGTATTTAGATATAAATTAAGTACGCATGCCCTTCCTATATATGACTAACCTTATCAATAAAGTACTAAAAGCTTACCACTTGATAACTGTATCAATCGGTAGGCTTTTGTTTTTGAAGGACCAATTGTTGTAAAAGACTAAAGATAATGCTACTATTTAGAAATGGCAGCTACGTGTAACAAGTACACAGATAAATAAATCAATAAGAAAAAAGCGTAATTGATTATTTACTACCAATCACCTTTTATAATTGCTTGCGTAGTCCACTGGGTGAACGTAACCGCATAAGGAACTCACCTCTCTGAAACCTTATAGGACACAACGTAGGTACAACTAATGTTGTATTTACAATAACATATTCATCGTTATCTAAAACGAGATGCTTTCAAATGTATATTAAACATTAGTAAGATAGGTCATTCATTTTTATAACGAACCTATGTTTTCACAACACATTCAAAATATTATCATTCACATACGAGTACTAACGTTGGCCAGAGCTAATATTATTTCTTAGTTACTATGCTATTAAAAAGCGTTTTTATATGAGAGTCTCTATGTACTATTAAAAATCGTTGCCTAATAAACGTATGTATAAAATAGATATTGACTTCAGTATGCAATGTTAAGTTACTAATAAAAAAAAACCTTCAGGTTACGTATATAACTGGACCAAGGCATAATGTGTACAACGTATAATTAATTGAAGGTACGTATTTTTATACTATTAACAGACGATCGAACTTGGTTCGGGCCGGACAGCGGATTTGGTACGCTCCGTACTAAATCCGGTCGTCTGGAGAGTTGTCCGCCGAACATTATTATTATTATTTCGTGTCCGGTCGGTTCGATGGTTTGCGCGTCGAATTTGGTCGGCTCCGTACCAAATCCGCCGGTGTGTAAGCTCGGACCGGACAAACGCACGGCAGTCGCGATCGAAACCTTCTGGAGGTAACATTAAGCACATTTGGAAAATTTTCACATTATCACATTTTGCACTTTTATCTCTAAAAGATCAAGATACAAAAGTTTATTATTTAATTTTTGTTTTCGTTTATTTTAATTTCGGTTATTTATTTAATTTTGGTTAATTTTACTTAATTTAAGTTATTAATGACAATTTTAATCATAATTATTATAATTTCTTATTCTTTCAACAATTTCTATGTTAAAATATATTAACTGTATCAAACTAACTTGATTTTGTTATTTCAATATTTCTATATAATTGTTATTTAATAAATCCTGTATTAACTATGTATTTAATATCTGTTTTGTAGCATGATTGTATGTAGTATACTGTAAATGGTGTGCATACCTGTAAGTGACGTATTTACACTGTACATAAATTATGGAAATGATGTAACAAATCCTAATTGTAAATATGTCGTTGGTTTGCCTTTTCAATAAATAAATAAATAAATCAATAAATTATAAAATGTGCGTAATGTTATTATTAAAATAATGGCCGGATCACATTTTTGAGTAACACAGTTATGTCTAGTCTCAAACTTTAGTAAACAGACCAATTACTTATTCCGAATAGCATTAATTTTTAATGTACTTAAGTAAGTGATGTCCTGAATCTTGGGGCAGAAGTCCCGGAAAAAAATAGTGTCGTAAGGAAGTCTCTTCCTTCTCTATATGAATCGAAGTTTAGGTTAATAAGCCCTACCTATTCCTATTACTCTAATAACTAATAATATACTATAACGAAAATTATAAGGTTGATGTGTAGGCTTTAAGTACTTTAGTACTAAATTCATCATGATTTTTCAAATATATTTTTGCCTACTCCTTTCTTTTTTTTCGTGATGTTTGTGGCGGCATTAAACAACAATCGCAATTTTAGCGCGCTTGGATAACGTCGGAGGCATGACGTCTGACCTGTGTGTACGCCACGCGGTTAGTGCGAGATCCGGCCGTCTGTTGTGACTAGCGGATCGGTACGCCGTACTAAGTCCGCTGTCCGGCCCGAACCAAGTTCGATCGTCTGTTAATACTATTACATAGTAAAGAATATCTCGGAGATCGCATGAAAAGTTGACCTATCTTAAATACTAGGCAAATGATGTGATTTAAGTATATTACTTTATACATTGTTAATTCCCTTCAGGACATCGATAAATATATTTGCCAAAAGCTTACAAACAATGATTTGTATATCATTAAGAAAGTCTTCTGATATATTACCTCAATGAACACCACGTGTGAGCAATTATTAGGTCAGTTACATATAATACACATATACCCATAATACATAATGCTAAATTCGTTATAACATATTTAGAAGGCCGGCCTTGGACAAGTAACACTTTAATTCTATGATATTCAGCCAAATGCGCAGTACTTAGTAGACATCATTATGAGAGACAATGATAAAAATAGTTTTAATCTAAGCCTTTTATGATAACTACGGCATGACGTTTAGTTTGCTTAAAGCACGTTTTGCACTATCTAAGAAAATGATGACTAGGTACTGAATACATATTTATCTTGCTGATACCTAATATTTTTATGGTCCAACACCGGTACAACACTGGCCGTGATTTATTTTTTATCTAGTAAGAATTGGGTCTTGCACTGAAAATAAACCGTATTTTTCAAGGCTTTTTAAGGCAATTCAAGGCACATAATATAACACTAAACTAAATAAACTTTATCTACAGAATACCATCCTACGTGAGGTATAAATGTGATAAAATGCAATATTATCATAGGTATGAACTGAAGTCTACCTTCATTGTCTTCTTATATATAAAATTCTCGTGTCACAATGTTAGTTACCATACTCCTCCGAAACCGATTTTTATGAAATTTTATATGCATATTCAGTAGGTCTGAGAATCGACTACTATCTATTTTTCATACCCCTAAGTGGTAGTAGGTAGGTAGTAGGCAGGTAGGTAGTAGGTAGGTAGTAGGCAGGTGCCAGGTAGAAAAAATTGCATTGCAACGCATGCCGGGTACAGCTAGGTAGTATTTTATAACGAAGACTGTGTCAAAAGTCTAGATAGGAAAAACAGCTGGTACCTACCTGCCTTACAGTAAACAGGCATTCGCCCTTACGAGCTTTAAAAAGTACCTGACATAATGATTCGTATTTTTAGAACTCCCGTCAAAATATTATGCTCGTAAATACTGTGCCATACTATTTTTAATTCTTAAGTCACTAGACCGTTAAAAATAACTCATTATAATTCTTGGTGCGAATATGAAGTATGTGAGAAAAACAAAAGAGTGTGACGCTTGAAATACAAAACAAATTAGTCAAAATACTAAAATATATCTCAAGAGGCGCCAGGTTAGTCACAGCTTTATCTAAAAGTAGACTCAACACCTATGTAGCCATTTAAGTAGAGACCTTTTTACGAAGTATTTAAGGTATAATTGTTTAATGTTTAATGGAAAGTAAGTAATGGTAGTATCATTCAGCACACTTTGCACTTTTTCTATTACTGTAAGCAATAGGAAATGAACTAGGGTTGTCGCTCTCCATCTCCTAGGAGAGCAACTATTAAAAATATGTATACAAGTAGTCAGAAAACGTTAATATAAATTTAATAGCTGTACAATTAAGGGACTCTAAGAGTTAGTTAATCACTCTCCACTATTGTTCAACCACAGAATTAATGAGGCACTTATGTTATAATCATTACCCATTATAATAAATACTTATATAGTAGGATCAGTAAATACATAATACATAGCTTAGCGTTTGTATAATCCAGGGATTTAACTAGAAAGGACTAAGTATATGTTTAATGCTGAACACATATAGGTATACTTAGATAAAATAATATAAAGCTCAGTTTGATCAAAGAATTTTCCAAATCCCGAGTAATCCATCTTCTACGGAGAACTTGTAGATTATACTTTTGTGCATATCTGTACCCTAAAATTAAATCCAAACATATTACACTAACTAATTATTGGCAACGTTTTATGTTTTAGTTAGAATAATGTGCATTTTTTAATGATTAGTTAAAGTTTTTTTTTTATGTGATTTATGTAATTTGCTCCAAGCCGTGTAAATCATTAAATAAATAAATAAACGTTATAAAAATAATATAATTTGAAATTCAGATCTTGTTCTAAAAAGAGTAAGATAAGTATAGGTAGAGTGTTGTTTATAGAACAGTTAGACAGACTTCATGATGCACGTGATGCACATTTGGTTATTTGATTAATGTGGCATCTAAGTTGCTTCGACAAAATAAGCAAAGAGTTTTAATTACTAGTGAAAACGAAGATTATGTATGAAATATCGAACCATCTTCACGCTTCACAGACACTTTGTCACAACTTCTAAATACCTGCCGCCTTTTCCTTTACAGTTTATTAATTTTATCCGTTGGAATGTGTAAAACGTTTTATAAATAAAAGTGCAGATAAAAAAGAATTCGCACGTAAAGTCGTTGACTTACGCAAATTCTATGCCAAACATCTTAACAGGAATGTTGAAGGAGAAAGTTAATATATTAGATTATGCAGTATACCTACGTGAATACAAAAACAAGAGTCTCACATTTTTGTCCTCAATAAATTGATATATTAACAGACTGTCAACTAGGTCAAAAATACTAGTAAATTATTACCATGCTGGCCATATTTTCATTGCTCGAATAATTCACAAATCAACAGCTACTAAACATATAATCTTAGCAATAAAATCTTTTACTACATTATTATATTCTTTATAATAACCAATGTTTCAGTAGCTCTTATATTTCTTGGGACTTTGACTTGCTTTCCCGACACTTCTGTGTTTACTTTTGCGAAATAGTTATCTACTTTATATTATAATCGTTAGTATATTCCTTTATGCAACCATTTAGAGAATAACCTGACCAAAACCCCTATATGTACATGTACAAATACCTAAGAGTTGTAGACAATTTCCGAAAATGGATTTTTAAGGTATCAATATTGGGTACTGATGAATGACTACTTTCTTTACTACTTAAAAACCAGCTTAAAATTCAACCTTGAAAGCATATTAAAAAAAATGAATTATGGCGTAAATATTGTTATATCAGAACCCAAAATGTTAACCCCATGGAGTACATGCGCAGTGCCAAATTGTCTCAGCTAGAGATACGCTTCGGTATTCTATACCTATTTATAAATTAAAAACGGTCTTGTCTGTGCCAAATGTTAATAAAAGACAGTAAGAACTGTTACAACATTAAATTCTTGCTTAGAATCTAACGTGTCAACAATGTGATACATGAGTTCATTACTGACGCATCATTTTTATTTTCTTTTTGTTTCTATGTTGTATCAATTCAACTAGATAGAATTAGAGAACAATTTTTGCGTTAATAGAATTAGCGATTGCAACGAAACGTATACAATTCTCATTCACACATAAATGCTTCAAACTTTGGATTATCTCAAGAAAAACAAGCCAAGTCTCCGAAAGAGTAAGAAAGTGTTACGATAACACTGGCCTGTATATCTATCCCCCACTTTTTCACACACCGACAAAGGAAACGATCCATGTAAACTTTGTTTTTCAGCCGAATCTGGTAAGTCTCGAAACCGACCCCAACATAGTTTGAGAAAAGGCTGGGTAGAGGAAAATGGTATTTTTTCATTCAGATAAAGACCGAACCATGCTTGCTATTGAGAATTGGCAATTTCAATAGATGCATATTAAAATTTTCCTCGACAGTTGACGTCCCATAAAATCTATCAGAATGCAAACCTATTGTCAAATTGGGCATCACTCCAAATTAGTCAGTGGTCTTAGAATAACAAAGAAAGTACGTGCAACGTTAAAATAGTCACTTTGATGTCTGCATAGATTCGAACTTTAACCTTGTGATGCATCACAATCGTTGCAAAATTTGCTTTCAGAACTTAACCTTTTGAACGCCACGGTCGTGTATAGACGACAGAAGAAAACGTGCCCAAAACACGCCACGGTGGGGTATAGACGACAAGAAAACGAAATTTTTTAAGTACAAAATAAATAATATACTTGTATCGTAAAAAAAATCGTTTTCTTGTTAATAACGGTGGACTATGTAAATATTTCATTTGTATGAAATGTTAATATGTCATAAGCTAACTTAACAATAGATGATAGACATTAGAAATCTAGATTGCAATGATAAAATTATTATTGATCGCTTTGTATTCGATATAATTCTCTATCAGTTATGTCATGTTTAGAAATAATAAAATATTTCTCCATTTCAGAACCCTATTGTTAAAAAATAAACAATTAAACCTATTTGTTAAAACTAATTCCATTTCCCATAACCAGAGAAAACTTCAGATACTTCAACTCAATATGAACTTCATAAAGATGATAATAATATTATATCTTGAGTCTATTATGAAACGAGACCTATTTCTTCTGTGAAAGTCCTGATGAAGAACTTCTTCTTTCTATTTATCTGGGACCAGGACCACATTCGTCATATTTACATTTTATCGCAGTAACGGCAAATCTATAAAATATGTGAAACATAAACTTTTAATAAAGCTGAAAGTTCACCTTAATACGAATTGCATCAGAATTTGTTAGATATTTTATTCATTTATTTTTATATCATAGTAATTTGAATTAAACAAACCTGTCTGGACAAACCCAACACACTGTAAATTGCATAATTATAATTACCACACGAATTGAAGTGGTTGTACCACTTCAATTTATTTAAATTGATGGTTTATTATTTACCGGTATCTTAAAATGAGACGCATAATCAATATTTTTTAGCAATAATGGTATGTATAAACAAATCTGTCCAGAATTCCAGATTCCACTGGCCCTTGAGCTAAATGTTGATGCCAAGAAGGTCCCTGAAACGGTCACGCGTGTTTTATATTTATAAAGATCACTATTGCACACTAAACACACGATCATTGACTGTGTCGTCGTCCGTTCGGAAACATGTCGCCCGCGCGCATATGCATCGATACAAGAACCTCGTAAAACATAAACAAATCATTTATATCGAAGTCTAATAAAAACGCCATTAAAAAGTGCCATTCTGGATTTTTAATTCATATAAAAGTTTGATTAAACCAACAGTGAAGATGTCGAATAGTTACAACATGAAGGAGTTCAGTTCGACGTAAGTTTTTTTTTATTTTTTAAAAACACACCCCGGTTATTTCTAAGTATATGAATTGAATTAAATTACTTTCCCCCTAATTTTATAGTTCTGAATAATTCATAAAAATAAAAACATTTCAATTAAAAACAATCGTGACACTTTTTATTTTTAATAATTGAATTTAGAATCCTCTGCTAGCCTATTTTAAACTGGCAGTAACATTTTTGAGTAGGAAGTTATAGTGCGTCGCATAGGCAACAAACCTATTTGTGGAACTGTTGCATGTAAACACTGCAATGAAATGGCGCCAAAGTTGTGTAATTTTCACGTGTGCAGTGCTAACTAATGGTCAGTTTTACACTTTCTTGCACCGGCTGTAGTGGCCGTCATGCGTGAAGATATGTATAACAACGCGTACGGCTGCAACGTATGATTTTTCTTAAAATATTACCTTGTGCGAACAGTAATTCATAACATAATATTATTATAAGATTTACATAAGAGCTGGTTAATCATTTTAAATTATTAACATTTTTTTCGCAGTAAACATATGCTCTACTTTTTTCGAAGTTTTCGAATAAGTACTAAGTATTCGTAACATTAACGTGAAACAGAATGATTCTAAATTAATATTTGAGTGACGTTTTATTTTTTCTATAACTTATACTTAGCCTCAAAATGTTTACAAAACGTCCTTTTTATTAGTTTAAGCAAAAAAGACTGTTCTAAACTATCGTTCCTGTACGTGTCTTTTAGCAGACAAATCCATTTGTAAGTATTTCTTTTATTTACGATGTAAGAGCGAGTTTTTGTTTTTTATATTAAGAACGTAAGAATATTTATCAGTGGCCTGATGAACGTTGATTGATGTTAGTAGGTACCATTCAATTTCGATACTCATTGAATTATTAACCTATTTACGTCTTTTTTCAATATTTATTATAAAGATTTAATTTGTCAGTCAGTTTTCTTTTCTAACTTATTAAAGACAATGTATTCATTCATGGTTAGTGTTTTAACAGTCATTAAACAAAATTTTTACATTCTAGTGTTTTTACAGTTTATACAAAACATTTGATATTATTTAAATACTATAAACACAACATACAATTACATAAATTTAGAAATGTAATTGTTGATATACAGAAGCGGGAAGACAGGAGAATAATACGTTTTAATTTTTTTTACTGGAAATAATCTGCGTAATTTTCTTGTTTCACAAAATGTGTGGGTATAATGTTCGGATCTTTTGCCATGAGACGCTTCCGTCGACAAACCACAATGTCAAATAATCGTCTTAAATAACGCAGACAGCCTTCCGCGAATAATGTAGAGCTTTTAAAACATTTGAATGTTTGTTTACTTACATAAAATAGGTATAATGATAATATGATTTTTATGCTTAAAAGCCCAATAGGTACTCGTACTTTCACTTTCTTCACGTTCCTCATTTTATATTGCAAATTTACCTATTACGATATAGTTACAACAGCTTAATAAATAAGAAAACGCGATGAATTTTCAAGGTTTTTTTTTCCTATGGGGCAAGGCCCTATTGATATGTATGAAGGTTATACTACCTAAAGCAGAAATGAGGATTGATCACTACAAGTTTGTATATTAAGAGTTTTAAAAGATTTGTTATTATTATTAAATGTTTACTTTAGTACAAAGATCCGGTGACATTAAGAACATAGTTGATATAGTACCTACATAGTTACCAACTTATATGATACTTTTTAATTCGATAATATTTCCAGGCAGTAGGTAAAACAGATGACATTGGAATGTATAGCACTAGTAAACTATTTTGAGCACGGAGCAAAACTACATACCTCTAGGTTTCCAGTGCAATATCAAATTAAATGGCGCGAACATCGCATAGAATTTGTTTACGATTCAAATCAAATTCGACTTTGAAGTTCAAACATTGTTCTATTTAAAAAAAAAATACGATTTAGCCGCAAAACAAGACATAACTGTCCGTTGTTGGAAATTAACATAATTATTAGATTTATTTGCTTTTTTTAAGCAAATATAAAAACTAGTCGGAAAGGCATCATAAAAAGTTGATCACCGTTTTATGTACCGCTTGGGTTGGTTGTAAATAAATGTCAAATATGGCCAAATGGCCATAGTGATGGCATATGTCCAAATGTATAGTTATCACGTTCGTTTCTTATCACGTGTAAGATACGTCACTTCTTGAGCTCCTGTAAATCACGTTTAGACGTGAAATTATATGCATTTTCTATTTTTAATTGATAGATAATGGACTATGATAGAATGTGTAATAGTTTAGGTACCAGAGGATTATTATATCAGCATGTCTTCTCTAGGCATAGGTACCTCCGCCTCTCTAAGATCAGAAGAGGAAAAAATCCTCCCACACTTATTTCTCGCTGTTGAAAAATTTATAACATACTTAAGTCCTAAATCATGTTTCCTACATCCATATTTAATATTTCGTATGAAACTAAATACTACGTAAGTACTCGTTGCGCCTCAGTGTGTCAATAGTACCTAGTCACACTTTTTTAATCAATCACATTCAATCTGACAGAGTAATAAACATTTGCCCATGAACTGCAGGCAAAGGTCATTATCAACAGCCTAACACAGTGGCACTGTCTGGACACTGACCTATAAAAATGAGACATCCTTATCTCAATTCCAAAAAACATTCATTTATACGCTTACTACGCCACATCAATCCAGACATATCAAATTAATTTTTATTTTCTTTTAATGGCAATTATTATGTCTTGATACATAGCATCTTTATACTTTTTAATATCTATGCAGATATTTGGTACAACGTAAAAAGATGACGCAGTAAGTAGTGGATAAAGTCTGCGTTTGTATACACATGGAAAATAAAAAATAAATCTCAATTACCAAGATTATCTTCATAAACTTAACAATCAAAACGTGATTAGCATTTCACGAGGAATATGAGACCAAACAAGATAAAACAAAGGTTTCAGTGACAATTATAATGCTATCAAATACTTAAACTATTGCAAACTGTAATAAAAGGTATTAAATAGCATTAGTTAGTATGTCTTAGCGTGCTTCAACTAATTCATATTTCACTATTTCCACGTTTATTTCAAGAATGCTAGATAAAATGAATTGTATTACAATCGTGTATCTAATTATACTCGGTAATCAATTAACTCTTTATGATACGTAATTATAATTAACGTGTTAAGTATCCAAGTAGATCAATAGTAGTATTGTGTGATTATCATCCGTTGATTAGTGTTAACTTAATTTGTAAAGGTCATTATTAATTAATTATGGGTATTGAAGGCATATATTATATTGTAGATTATAATTGTTTCACTGAACGGCTGATACATAGAAGGAACGCAATGATCTCCTTGTTCTAAGACGCGTCAACAATTACTAATATAATAATAATAATAAGTCCAGTATTTTCTATACATATTATATAACACAGTTCCTCGCCGCTTCTGTCCGTCTATCTGTCTGAACGCGAAAATCTTTAAAACCACCAAACGGACTGTCATTTGGTTCTCACTAATAGATAGAGAGATTCCAGAGGAACATTTGTGCGTATTTTATGAATGTTTTGTCGTCGTTGTAGGTTTTACGGAACGTTTTATGCTACAATTACGTAAATGAAATCTTAGATAACATTGTCCTGCTACTGTTTTTCCAACAAGGAAAAAGAGAAAAATTCTAGTTTCGCACACTACGCATGTTTAATATACGTTGCATTTTTATTTATAACAGAAGAAGTTTAATACAGCCGCAAAATCGTAGTAAAATGAGAAAGGTAAACATGTATTTTGACAAAGTAAAATCAAGCAAAGAAATAATGTCCGGTAATAACATAGAAATATTCTCCTTTATCTATAGGTAATATACGTAATTACGATACAAGTTTACAATAATATCCATAAAACAGTCTCAATTGTAGTCTTTATCCAAAGCTTAATCCCAATCGGAAAAATGAAGTAAAATAATGAAAGAGTCATAGAGGATTCACTGTTTCACACTATAACACTTTGACTTAATATTTTTTCTGGGTATTTAGGTAGAAAACCCTTTTTGATTAACCTGCTCTAATTTTTAAACCGCAATATACCGAGTGATGATGATGAATGTTACCGCTAACGGATCTACGAGGAATATGAAAACCAATAATGGATAACCTACATCTAACATAACGTAAATCTCTAATCGATTCCACCTACTCACAAGTCATAATGTCTTGTTTAATTTTATTACCTATGTAGGTATTACATACTAATTCAAACTTTAATGTCTTTTTCAGGGCCATCATAACAGAAAATGGACTGTATCCGTCAACAATATCCATTAACACAATCAACACAAAATGTAAAGAAAATGACTTGGAAATTAGTGCTTATGATCCGTTTCAGAACAGAAAATTGGAACACCCCAACTCGTAAGTTTTAGAACATTTATCAGGCTCAGTTACACCGATCCTCATTATTCATAATTTGAAAGAGATTCATAGAAATATTACCCTTTCAAAAATTAACACTACTGGTTATGGACGACCTAGAGAATTTCTACATAAGTACATACATTTGCAAATACGTTATAAATTGTAGCGTCGTGTAATGCCTAATGTAGCTATACCGATGACTTACTAATAAAACTTAATTATATAAATTCTCAGCACTCATTAATTTACAAGGAAAAAGAGCTCAATGGTATATTGATAAGACACATCATTTCAAAATCATAATTACTTCCCTATATTGAGCAGACGTTATTTTTGACAATAATTGTTATGACCATGAGTCTAACCCACTTCTGATAAAAACCCGGTTTATGAAGACAGAAAGGTCGTCTATGTGTAACATTGGGAGATCTTTACATGATCTTAATGAACAGTTCCTATATAATGCTTCATTTGAAGTAGTTTTATTTCAAGTGCCTATATACCCACTTCAATCAATCAACTCTGTCTGTATCATTCATTGCTAGTAGACCTCTCCCGAGTTGCGCCATACAATGGTCTCGCGCCTTCCGCATCCAGTCCGACCCAGCTACCTTTTAAGATCTTCGCCCTAGAAAACTAGTGGCGATACATTTACTTACTTTTCTAAATTTATTTCTAGAGATATGAGATCATTTGCAAATCTACTGAAATCGTCGCTTGGTTCCGGTATTTTGGCGATGCCAGCAGCTTTCAAGAATGCGGGCACAATAGTTGGCATTATCGGAACAATAATACTAGGATATATTTGCACACACTGCGTTTATTTATTGGTAAGCTAGTTGTCCTAAATATAACTACTGTTTATAAATCTGTCCCTATGCATGTTCGTTCAAATAAATGGATAATACTTAGCCAAGAATAACAAGTGTTAATTTAATAGCACTAGATTTTTCCTCCGACCATCTTTAAATAAATGATAAGGCGCATGCTCATTTTAAAACCGCAGCACCTGCGATAGAATGACACATTCATGCGGTGGCAATAAAATCTTCAGAGTAATAAAACCTAGTTAAGTTTGTAAAAGAACAAGTATTACCATTAGCCATTACCAATATTTTTCAGGTTAAAACTTCACAAGAAGTATCAAAAGTTACCAAGGTTCCGTCATTAGGTTACGCTGAAACAGTGGAAGCAGTATTCGCTACAGGGCCTCAGCAATTGAGAAAAGCGTCGAGGGCATCTAGGTAAGTTCTATAAAATTCTACATCTATCATGCCGCCATAGAGTCTCTTAAAGAAGAATGTATTTTAGTTGTTTTTCTCTTCAATTTACTTGAACATTCTATCCCATCACTTTCGCAAGTCTTCTTTTCCCTGCGGCCTACGTCCTTTTTCCTTAGGAACGAACATGCATCTCCAATTTTCGTCTTGATTGATGTTTTAAGTATTAATGAATGAACTACTTCTAAGCTACAAATCTGAGTTTGAAATTGAAACCTTTGTTTAAAACTTCTCTCTCGTATATAATTATTATTCATCTCCTTACCATATTTTGACTTCGATTTCGTCGCCTAACATTCACCTATTCTACCAATTAAATACAAGTCTGGAGACAATAGTGTTTTATTATAAAGTCTCTTGTTTAGTCTGGGCATACCATCTTGTTTAAACTATCTCTTTATATTTACTGTTATTCATATAAGACAATGATTTGTGGTTTTCGAATGGCAACAGCTTTGACTGTCTAATAGGTTTGTTTTGTAAATACCCAGATCGATATTGCTGCCGTATTAGGAAATTCATTTTTGTTTTGAACTTTATATTTCGGCCGGACCACTTCCAAATTCTGCCAGATTTTGACTTTTGTTGAAATCCTAGTAGATAACTATGTTTTGGCTACATATATTTGTATCTCAAACACGAACAAAACATTTTTTAATTTACCTAGAAAAATCCCTTACTAAAATTTTATTGCCACTCACCGTACCATAAACGATACTATAAAAAAATATTAGTTACAATCATTATTTAAGCGAAATGAAACACGTGACCTTTAGAAATATCACGCTGCCAGCATGTGACATGAATTTAAGGTAATAAAAACAATAGATGTAAGGTCGATATTGAAACAGTAAGGATTGGTATACCGGTGATACTTACATCACAAGTTTTGATAGCTTTTTAAATATGTTCATGTCGTGACGTCTGTCTAGACTGCGATAATCCGAATTAATGGTGCATTTCCTTTGCAAAATAATGCAATACTCTGCCAACATTATTTCTAATTTAATCTCAGAGACGGAGACGCTGGCGCTTGTTTCCACACATTTCATAGCTGCCTTTTACATTTGTCACATGTACCTATAAATAAAAATCTTAATTTAAAAGTTACGTATGTTATTAATTCCCATGACAGGTAGGGCCTGTTAGGGTTTGATAATTTTAGGGGATAACCCTTGGCTTATGATACTTCTGAAATGACAACCTATCCAAATATGACTTTCTCCATGAAATTTGTTTTTGTTCTTATTTGAAAGAGGTCTACCGGAAGCCCGAGTACGGGTTTTGACTGCTTTACCGGACTTTTAGCGAATCCATAAAATGCTTAGGTAAATAGCATATAGTGAGCGATGGATCAAAGTTTTTATTATTTATGGAGATATTTTTATTGTTAGTTTCTTGGGCTCAGACCAGCTTGATCTAGGCAGAAGGACGTGGCAGCGAGATGTTTCTGACATCATTTGTACTTGCGAACACTAAGGTCGAAAATCGAAAAAAT
Source organism: Autographa pulchrina (assembly GCA_905475315.1). Lineage (NCBI taxonomy): Eukaryota > Metazoa > Arthropoda > Insecta > Lepidoptera > Noctuidae > Autographa > Autographa pulchrina. The sequence goes on along the minus strand of FR997771.1, from coordinate 8,817,178 downwards.
GGTTTTGCCCAGAAACCGTTACGGTTAATGTATCTAGGGAAAACCATCTATGGATTACCAATACCCTTCAATTTACTAAGACCGATACATAGTGTCCTAACATAGTTACATTTTACCCGGAAATAACTAACAAGACAATGTGTCTGTTTCAGGATATTTATAGACTGGGCTATGGCTTTCACCATTCTTGGCGCCTGCGCAGTATATGTCATCCTACTCGTGGAATCAGTTGACCAGGTATCTTGGACAGTTGACAACACACAAAGAGCAACACACTTAGATTTTATAATGCATTAACGTATGATATATAAATCAGAAGACATTAAGAACTGCCACCCAAAAATTACCACCAGAAAATGGATTGTCACTACATAAATTATTTGGCATGTGAATGGACTTAGTTATTACGGGTTCGATCCCCGCATGAAACAATGTTTGTGTTTCATGTTTAAGTAATAAAGCACATTTTAAAGCGCATAGACCTAAGGAACTTCATAATATTTTTACACTTAGTAGTCATCCTGAAGATTGTTATGGATTACAAATATATCTAAGTTATAATCATTTATTTAATCTATACGAATCCAATCATTTATTACATATTTTATTTTGTTTTATTTCAGATCGTCGACTACTACTCTCATGATAACAAAATCAGCAAGACTATGTACTGCCTCATCTTCTTGGTACCCATCCTAGGCTTCACGCAGATCAAGAATTTGAAATACTTAGCACCGTTCTCTGGATTCGCAAATGTTCTTCTAGTTCTGACATTCCTCATATGTTTGTATTATATATGTTTGGATTTCCCATCTATTGACGTGAGGCCGATGTCCGTCGATATTGGAAGACTACCGCTCTTTATCGGGTAAGGAAACTAAGAAAGTTATCTTTGTTTAGTATTGCATAGTAAATGTATCTAAGGACGCTTTTATCAATGATTGACCCAATTATCGTCTCAGATTATTTACTGTCAGCATCAAAAGTATGAAACGTAGCATAAAGACATGCGCATATTTCGGCGGAACGCACCGCATCGCAAAATGAAATGTTCCTGATTCGTTTTGAAGTTTTGCGATGCAATGTGGCCCGCCTTAAGGTGCACCAGTCATCATATTATATAATGTACGAAAGTGATCTGTGTATATTTACCCACCATCCAATGCTTGTACTCTTCAATTTTTTCTCTCTAAAAACCCACATAAATAATTTTTATACACCATCTATATTTGACCTAACGAAACGCTAATTTGACCGTAAACTTTATTCCAGTACAGTTATATTTGCGATGGAAGGCATTGGCGTGGTGTTACCAGTGGAAAACACTATGGCTAGGCCTCAGCATTTCCTAGGCTGTCCCGGCGTGCTGAACATCACCATGTCTGTGGTAGTCATGTTGTACATGATCATGGGATTCTTGGGCTACGTGAGATATGGACATGACGCTTCGGGAAGTATCACCCTCAATCTGCCGACGGGAGATTAGTAAGTAACTTCTAAATTGGACCCCTTTTGGATTGCATTTGAACCTTAGTGACAGACTGGAACTGTTCTTTATCTAATAGACAAAAACACTGTAGAATTCATACATTATATCGACTACCAATATAAACACAATTTCGATACATGAGTATGTTATCTAATAACATTAGGTACATGGATACTTAGTATTTATTATAGAATAAACTGCCCGATTTTAAAATAATCGCAGACTGCGATTATTTTAAAATCGGGCAGTTAATACTGCGATTCGCAGTATTTTAAATCTAATAGTTTATTTAACCTCGCATTGATTGCGTATAACAAAGACTGGTATGTAATGAATAGCCTATTATAATTTTTTGTTTATGTTTTCAGTCCTGCGTTAACCGCGAAAGTGTTCATCATATTTGCTATATTCTTCACGTACACTCTGCAGTTCTACGTGCCTATGGAAATAGTGTGGCGGAATACTAAGGAGCATGTCGCCCAGAAGTACCACAACCTCGCTCAAGGAATTATGCGAGCTGCGTTCGCGATTCTTACAGGTTAGCATCCTAGCTTACCTATGAATATTATTATTATTTCCTCTATAAATAATTTTTGAGGAGAAATATACAGAGATGAATTCCAAAGGTTTTAAACAAGGAGATTTAGATAATGTACTTACTAGATTAAAAATGGCAATGGGTTTCGTTATTTTCGTCGTATTGTTACTTCCGATTTCTTTTTCATTTTCGGATAACTATAAAACCCTATGGAATTACGTATATAACCTACACATAGAACAGAATAACGGCATACATAGTTAAAACATATTACGTTCAATGTAAAATAATAATATTTTTTTGATTAAAGCTATACATACAGTGATGATATTGTATGGTTGTTGTTTTCGTATATTTAAAAGGAAACAATTTTTGTTTACAGTGGTGGCAGCGGCTACTCTACCTCGTCTTGAACAAGTTATTGGCTTAGAAGGAGCATTCTTCTATTCTTTCCTAGGACTTATCGCACCCTCATTGATGGACCTCATTTTCAACTGGGAAAAGGGCTTCGGAAAATATAATTGGATTCTTGTTAAGGACATACTATTAATAGTGTTCGGCGCTTTCGTCCTAGTCGCGGGTGTGACACAAAGTATTAGAGAAATTATTGACAAAAGTAAATAATTTATTGCCTAAAATAAAAATAACGTGATAAATCCATGTTAGATATTTATGTAAATATAGATAGGTGAATTAAGAAATTATTTTTATTAAGCCAACTGTCCTATTTTCTATGGGCTTTTTTTCTATCACATTATGATTAATTATACGCTTTACATTTGTGACGACGCGATGATGCGGGAATGTATGTTATTGTATTCTGGAAAGTATTAAAGTTAATTATTTTGTTATTGACTTGTGTATTTTATTTCATGACTTCCTACTTACCAACCAGAAAAATGTGTATAGGTAAGTTTTGTTCGAGGTAGGTAGTAGTAGTTTTATCAATTACAGACACCATTCTATCTTAGAACTTAAAGTAATCTGTAACAATACTAACTATGTGATGACAAAACAGACAATTTAATTTTAATTTAAAACGTCCAATTTACAACATACGCTAATCTTGTTAATTTACTTGTTGTTTTTACTTGTTGTATTTACTTGTACTTAGTTTTTAAACTTAGGGCCACCGCAGACATGCTACTTTTAGCATTGGTGATCGCCTACGTTGTGTAGAAGATAAATGCAGCGACGGAACGCTACACTCCGCACACTTAAAATGCCAAACGCGGCAATTTAGTCGCCTTTCAGAAGCTCGAAAGTGCGACTGAACGCTACACTTTGCAATTAGCTAATGAAGCTACTGTTATCAATTGTTGCATTTAACCACCACTTGCAAACCCAGAAAATCATGATACATAAATACAATCTCATGTATACTTTTCAAATTAAAATTCATACATATTTAAAAACAAACATTTACATTTTTCAAAAAGTATTTCATACTCTGTATGCCAGATATTATCTGTCAATGGTCATTGTCAATGTCACTTGTCTATTTGAAAACGTCAATTCCAATTGACGGATAGAAAAGAGAGGCGGCAAAATTGAATTGGATTTCAGCGGAATTGTTTATTTATTCATCAAAACAATCGAAATTATCGATTGTTATCAATGTCATAAGTGTATAGGTATTTAAAGAAGATAATACCCTTTGTACTATGTAAGAATCTTTAAATATAAACCGCGTTAAGACTAATGAATTAGAAATTACTAACAGTAGAAGTAGACATAGCTATAACATTTACTAAAATCTACAAACTATTTTAGGACCAATTGTCATCGTCCACCGAAACGGCGAAAGGTAACATCCACAAATCATAAACATAGTAGAACTAAAATATATTCCTCTCACTGATCTCACTCAGTATTCACAGTATTCGTCAGTTACCAGTGGCACGTAAAGCAAACCACTATTATGCAATAATAATTAAGTTTTACCTATCCATTATCGTTGTACTCATCACATATTTTGTAGTAAAGGCAGAACAATGGCTATTACTATAAATGTCAAGATTGTAAGTACATTTATCAGTATATTTTATCAATATTTACATTTGAGGTTATATTAGAAACCTGTTTTTAATGTACCTAGTAATAGTGATATATCTATAATGCCTCTCATCTTATTATCTATTTTATATTGTTGAATCGCTATTGATATTGATACAAGTCCGTTTGCTTTTACCAATTATGATATGAGTATCTAACTCTAATATGAAACATGAGTGACTAAAAGTTTGGTTAGTAACTAGTACATATTTTGCGATTGCGAAGCGTGTCGTATTTCTTTGTGAACAAGTGTCATAATCATTTAACTCTGGAATTTACGTTTATTGTGCTAGTCATTCACTAAATACATCAATCATCAACGACTTGTCGCGCACTACGACAGTTCTAAATTATAATTTGAAATCAATAATTATTATCATCCGTTTTTATAAGATAAGAGAGTTCAAGGTCTGTGCACGGTTCCTTCCTAACGTAGTAGTTCGCAAGCGCAACTTCGCAGTTCGTCCTCTTTGCATTTTGATATGTAACCTCTACGGTATGGTCGTGTGATTAGTAAACATTCCGTCGCGCTATTTTTTTATTTGTGTGTTAGTTACACTTAGTTTGTTTATCTCAGTTAGTGTATATTTAAGTGTCATCATGAGTAATTTACAAGCGGCTGTGGCAGACTTTTTTGAAAATGTTCAAGTATGTATGGTTTTAATTAATTACTATGTTTTTTAATTATATAAATATTTCAAGTATTTTCAAATTTAATATCATGTCCTTAATAGATAACCAATAATGTTATCTATAATAGTCTCTGTTGATATCTAAACAAGTATTAAAAAAAAGATAACTTCCAAATTGCTCAAATACTTATAAATTAATATACAACAATCCACAAAACTTTATTTGGGTATCAATTATTACCCTAATAAACATCAGTTTGTTTACAAAAGTATTTTTAACTTTAAAATTTATAGGACTTCAAAAGAACATGTCAATGTAGTTACATTCTCAATTTAATTGTTTTATACATACCTACAATTGTCATGAACAATACATAAAAGTTTGATAAGTAAAAAATTATCTACCCAAAGAACTTGCTATGCAAATTATGTATGAAACTTACCAAATGTAATGAAACAATGTAAATGAGCGCTTGTACTGAATTATTATTTAGGACAAAAGTAATTAACTGGTTTTTTTTTCTGGTTATCAGTATATAGATAAAACAGTCTTTCAGTTCAATTCGTTTTTAATACATTTAATTTTAGTCACTTTTCCATTGTCTCCATAATATAATTATACCAAATATTTAACTGTGTTAAATACATATAATATGAAGTAGCACAAGAAACAAGTTATATTTTTTGTAATATATGATTTGGATCTTAAATAACCTTGATATGTCCTTTTTGATCTTTGAACCTCACTGATTCTTATGTAGATACAAGGTCCAAGACCTTGTTACATAGAATTTTATAAGCCAGCCAATTATTGTTAATCTACCGAACTGTACAATCACAAATTTAACACATAGTAAAATTGAAAAACAAATTTAGGGAGTTTTTCTTGTTGAAACCCAATAAGAAAATTATGTGCATGACTTAGGAACTGTTTCAATAATTTCTTTATAATATGTTTTATAATACCAATCTAGAATTGAAGAAAAAAAACAACTAAAAACTGTTTAGTGAATACATGGTTTTGCCTTGAATGTACCTACTAAAAAATATTTTTAGGTGCTCCCTATCGTTGTTGGAGTTGGTGCAGTGGTAGTAGTAGCAAACTTACTAAGGCAATATGGACAATACCTATTGGGAAAGAGGAAGGAAGGCAAGAACTCAAAGTTAGTCACACTAGTCGACCCAAACAAGAAGTATGCTCTACCTCTTATTGAGCGAGAGACGCTTAGCCCTGATACACGGAGATACCGGTTGGGATTACCATCTTCAGAACATGTTTTAGGTGAGTAAAAAATTTCATTTCTCAAATATCAAGTATTTATTTACAAACTTATCTACACATAGAACTAATTGGAGAGGCATAGGCCTAACAGAAACAAGAAAACAAAAGACATAGGTCCAACAGTGGACTGCTATAGGCTGATGATGATGTAATTAAGTTACAATAAGATATAACATTGTTGTATTTACTAACTATTGAGGTGTACAAATGTACTTCCTATTACAAATAGAATCCTCTTAGAGTTTTCCTTTAAAAGGGGAAAACCATGAGATATGTAGACTGTAGGGTACAGAAATAATAACAGGAAATATATAGTAGAAATACAGCAAAACCTATTTAAAAAACTAGTGATCTATATAACTTGAATTTGCCCAGTATTTATACTTGTGCAAGTGTAACTATTGTTAGTAGAGTCAATGAGGGCTATCTAGGACACAGGTATAAGGTAGATAATGTATGTCTTGTGATAGCTATTGCTACATTCACTTTAAACACATCGAGATTGGGAGTTGTCTAAAAGTCTAAAACTGGTAAAAGTTGACCTGAATAGTGATGTTACACAAAAACTATTTATTTTATATTTAATATTTTTACCTACATAATGGTATACAGATCTATATATGATCAAATTTATTTCTACATAATTAAGACTGAATATAGCAGAGCTATTAGTGGTCAAAGTATAAAAAAAACATTATATAATTATTTTTCTCATAAATCCAAGAAAATATGACTTGCCAAAAAGCGGATTAGTTTGCCCTTATTATAATGATTGCTTACTCATGATTATAAAGTAAATATTTATATCATATTATCTTCAAGTGATTATATTATGTAATTATATAATTGACGGTTTTCGTTTATTTTTTAGACTCATTGAATAAGTCATATTTTGGTGTTTCAATATAGAACCGGTTTTACTTCATTATTTAATGCTATTAATTAAATGGTTTTAGCTAGCACTTCCTCCTTCTCAATGACTAATTTTATATCATCTTTAGAATTACCTACTTTCATTTTTATACAACTTTGCCTTGAAGTTTATTCATTTAGCTATAATATAGAGGTGCTTTTCATCCATAAAATATGTACATATAACACTTATCTATTTCCCATGAAAGTAGACAGATAAAATACTCATATGATTGTACTTAATATTTGTATAATGAAAACAGTTCAGATAATATCTCGAGTGCAGATAAATGCAAACATAATGACTTCTAGGCTTTTGACCTGCTAGTTGCTACTATTTTGTACATATTGATAGTATTTTCTGTTTTTTTATTTGAATACTTTTATATTTTAGTTATATTATCATAGGTTTAATATTAAAACTATCATAGGTTAAACTGTTTAATTATGAGCCAAAAAAACTCAAGTTCGCAGCTATTTCATATTACTGTTAGTAAACACCCAAAAAACAGCAGGAGGTAATGTTAATATTTTAATATCAAAAAGTCTAGTTTAAAAAAAACTGTATGAATATTGTTTAATAATGCCCATTTTATATTCCAGGTCTGCCTATTGGCCAGCACGTTCACTTATCGGCTAAAGTTGGCGATGATCTGGTCATCAGAGCGTACACGCCAGTATCCAGTGACGATGACAAGGGCTATGTCGATCTTGTTGTTAAGGTAAATACCTCATTTTATTATTGTATCTTTATTTTAAAATAGCAGGTGGTATTCGGCCGAAAAGTCGAATATTTAGCAAAACTATTCGGCATTGAAAGTAGTTTTCGTTCAAACCGTTTTTACTCTAACAGCTATAATTAAACAGTCTCGTATCTCATAAAATGTATGTACTTACAAAATAAATTGATGATTGTTTTTATCTTTTAATCCAAAGGCATGATTATTAAATACTGATAAAGTACCTACAAAAAACGACCAAGTGCGAGTCGGACTCGCGCATTAAAGGTTCCGTACTGAGAAAAAGCCGGATCCAAATCGCGCTTTAAAATTGATTATTGATGCTTCTTATACGAAATGGCTGACATTTATAACATATCAGTTTTTTTTAACTGTGTGAATACATCAATGCAATCGGGACCCCTCTTAGATTTTACGTTTTCAATGATTTTAGTATTTGTTGTGATAGCGGCCATAGTAACAAGTATTTTGTGTAAATTTCAGCTGTCTAACTTTTACCGTTTGGTCTGTAGAGGCCTGTCACAGACAGACTGAGAGACATCGTAGGCTTAGTAATAGGGTCCCGTTGGTACCCTTTGGGTACGGAACCCTAAAAAGCAAGGAAATAAAATCTTCACAGAGTCTGACATAAAATAACATTTTGTATAAATAATACTGAGCAGCTTAGTTACTTATTCGAACCTTATAATGACTTGACCTTTAGTCTCAAAGAAAAAACATCTCATCAAATTATAAACATCTGACTTTAATACGAGGAGAAAAAATGAATCGCCGAGATTTAACGTTAATGATTATGCAATATTTTATGCTTAACTTCGCCATTGTCAAGGACTAAATTACGACGAGACATATAATTTTGTAACTGTGACATAGTTATTTGCATATTTCATTTTGTATGTAATATGTAATGAGTTTTTTACAGTAAGCCTTATACAACTAAAATAATACCCCATAAAACCGTTTTCGAGGTTTTTCTGAAAGTAACGTGTTTATTTGCGTAACTTTTTTAAACATTATATTTGAAAATAACGTTAAATAAGCGAAACTAAATGTAAATTCTCTCTTGTAGGTAGGTTATATCTACTTACATATTAATGTAATTACAGGCTTAAACAGGTTAACGAACTCCAATTAATGAATTTTCCTTTATTTAGGCGTATTTCATTCTCCCTGAGTTAGTGGTACATTTTAATCAATACTAATGAGGTACTTATTATCATATGACCGATAAGGTTTAGATCTATTACCTACTCTACAAACAAGTACAGTCACGAGCAAAAATATGTATGTAACACTCTACAATTTTTCATTGATTTTCTCTTCAATTCTAGATTGATATTGTGAAACGAGTTACGAAGAAATTATTAAATTAAAAAACAGTTCCTTAATCATGTATATATTTATGTTTTCGAGTTTCAACACATAAATCTCACTAATTTTATGTTGCAATGTCGCTATGTGTATACATATTTTTGCTCATGGCTGTACCTATGTTACAATTCACTGACACATTAAAATTATAATCAACCTTACTTCCTCTACTTACGAAATAAGGACGACTATGACTATCGAAGTGTTATCACATGCGTACAATTTGTTAAAATAATTAATAAACTAATATATAATAAACTAATAAATACTTTGTAATTTCCAGGTGTACTTCAAAAACCAGCACCCCAAGTTCCCCGAAGGAGGCAAGATGTCTCAGTACTTGGAGAACATGAAGATTAACGACACGATCGACGTGCGAGGACCTTCGGGCCGCCTGCAGTACTCCGGCAAGGGTGGCTTCCTTATCAAGAAGATGCGGAAAGACCCACCTGTTTGTGTTCCAGTCAAGAAGATTAATATGATTGCAGGTAGTAATTTTTTTATGGTATATATGAGTATAGGTAGTTGAATATAAAAATAACAACGCTTTGAACGCGATATGGGTGATGCTCGATGCCCAAACGATTACCTTAATCCTGAAGTTATTACGAGAAATAAAAACTGTATTATGTGTCATTCATTATAGTTAATAGACACAAATTTCAAGACAATCGTGTGCACTACAGTTACCTCAAACCTAGTAGCCCACATGTTCAATGTAACAGACTCGAATGTATCATCAATATAATGTATATCTGATATTTCAGTTAGTTACGGCCATGCTAATTTGCATGGGTACTCAGCCGTATCTTACTATAAATCGCTCTCACATCTTTAGGTCAATCTCAGTAAGCGTGTATTAACTTGATAAATCGATAAATATGATAATAAACTATAAACAGCCCCTCAGGTAGTCATACGATGCTACTTTGATAAGATGCACGAACATAATAATAATAAAATCAACCGCTTACGTAACAATTTCTTATCGGTTAGATGCAAATGACATTGAAAAGACACTATAAGTATTCATTTAAATAATAATCTCGCGTGTTCAACATTTGCACGAAATATATTAGTCATGCCAAGAGGTGTTGCCACGTTATTTCTTAATAGAACACCTGTATATCATGGTTAATCTCCCTTTGTACAGACAGATAAATAACTGGCTGTAATTTAACAACCATTTGACTATTAGATGGCCTATTTTAAAGTATTTAGACTCCATTTTAATATTGTGTAATGGATCTACGATCATTACCTACATTAAATATTTATACAGCCTTAATTGCCTCGCCTTTGCCCGTATGTGTTATAATTTTATTGTAGTAAGTTTTTTTTATGTTCAAAAATATGTTTCTTCTAATTCCAATATTCATTCAGATCCAAGTCGCTACCTTTTATAGGTACTATAACTAAAAGTGGTTTTATTTAGTATGCACATCACCATTTTATTTTATATTCGGTATAAGTTTTTATCGTCCTATGTTTTCTTGTATCCAATTTGATTCTAATTTTACCTACAGCGATTGAAACAAGTATCAAAGCGTGTAATTAGCCAAGCATTCTATTACTCTGACATCTCACTCTATGAATCACAAGTCAAATTAAACGTCCCTGTGTTATAAATCACATTGTTTTACAGGTGGTACTGGCATCACGCCAATGCTGCAGCTCATTAGGCACATCTGTTCGGATCCTGAAGACAACACTCAAATAAGACTGCTGTTCGCCAACCAAACGCAGGAGGATATTCTACTTAGAGGCGAACTGGAGAGATACCAAGCTGAACATTCGGAGCAGTTCCAACTGTGGTACACTCTTGATACACCTCCTGAAGGTAAGTTCTCAAACTACTAAAACTAAAAATATGAATAAATTCGATCAAAAAACAATTAATAAAATGACTAAAACTATATATCTATATGGTTTTATTACGTGACACTCTTAGCAAATTATGCCCCTAAAATGTAGTGAAATCGATTGCTCTTTGATTAACCTCTTGTTAGCCCACTTCAAAAAAGGGGCAGTACTCAATTCGACTGTTTATTTTTTTATGCTTGTTACCTCATAACTTCCGACTGGGTGGACCGATTATGATAATTCTTTTTTTATTCGAAAGCTGGTGCTTCCAGTGTGGTCCCATTCCAGTTTTCTGCTAGCTGACATTCGGGCAGCATCGCAAATACACCTGTTTCAATTAAAACTATTTAAAATCTAGGCACTCTTTATGTTCTTAAATCTATATCATGGTTACAATTGTTTCTATTTACCTTACAGGTTGGACGTACAGCACTGGCTTTGTGAACGAGGAGATGATGCGTGAACACCTGTTTCCTCCCGCAGAAGACGTCTTCGTTCTTATGTGTGGCCCACCTCCGATGATCACCTTCGCCTGCATACCAGCTCTAGACAAGTTAGGCTTCAAGGAAGAACAACGATTCTCTTACTAAGAATTCTTACCAAATGTGGACACAAAATGTATTTTGGTGGCGATTTTCTTGTTTACAAACTAAACTGGCAAAAACTAACTTTATGATGCTCTGTAATACCTATATCTGTTGCTACATTCTACCTTAAAGTGACAGAGAGAGCGATACACTAAATAGCCACTTAAAATTAAGTGAAGTTTAAGTATAATAGATTAGAGCTAAAAAGTTTTATTTTATTAAGAGGTAAATATAGCGAGTCTAATTTAAGATATTTCGTTTGTGAACGACAAAATCGTCACCATTCATTTGGAATGTTATTAGCGCTTTAGTATATTTGTGAGTTTAGCCTTTAGCTCATAATAATTATTGGTGTTTTTGTTTTAAACATAATGTAGACTGATAGAAACACTTATTAATAACAGTGGTCGCATTTTTAACCCAATCATATACTGCCGATTTGATACTATATTTAATAAAGTCGCATTTTATTTATATACATAAGATTGTTTAAGTTACTGTTATTAATTTTGGTTTATTTAACACTGAAGAGATATTTAAGATAATAAAAAATATCATGTTATTGAAAATAATTTAAATCATGTTGTGTTATTCTGTCTTGAGTTCACATTTTTAAGTTCTTATAAGAAACTTAATAGTGAAATTGCTAGATATAAAAGTAAATAAAGTATAAATGATACTTATCTATTATGATTTTCCATAAACATACATACCATAAAATAATATAATGAAAACATACTTAATTAAATTGTTGTTATTACCTGGATTAGCTACAAGGTATTTTCACAAATATTTAGTGCTTGATGTTGTTTATAAGTACATAATTACTTAAATTGTAACGATGTTAGTGAAAAAGAAAACAAATAATTAAATAATTATTGTTGATAAAATTTTATTTTTATTTCACATAGGTAATACTGTATCTACTTGCCTGACTGTCCATTGGTTCTTTATACATATCTATGATCAAGTTAAGTGGGCATTTAAAGGAATTATAAATCCCTTTCGTGTCTAAAAAACTTACTTTATTAATTATTTCCCATGGGAGACATTAAAAAAAGTTCACTTAACTGTTTCCATACAAAAGCTTTTAGTGCCAGTCAAGAATTACTATCCATCTGAGAAGTCATGAATATGAAGAAAAATAAAAACATTGAGGGTCTGTCAGGAGATTTGTTGAGTGACGACTTCATTCGAATCTTTCAACCTGTTTTCTTCATTCTACGAGTAATGGGACTTCTTCGAGTAAATATAATTTATAGATATCCAACGGCACCAACTATATTCTACCAGATATATAGCAACGCGTGCTGGATAATGAACATTGCTTGTGTCGTATATTATTTTCTGCGTTGCGAAAATGCATTCGAATCTCAATACGCTAAATCAACCTTAAAAATGGGACTTATAATGAACGCAATTTACGGCATACTTATTATAACCCGAAATAATATTTACAATAGCAATAAAATTGGCCAAATGTACGTGAAATTGCAGAAAATAGAACGGTGCCTGAAAATAAAGAATAGCAAAAGTTTCAACAAGCAGTTCTCGGACAGATCAACTTTAATAATGTCGATTGCATGTATTATATCTGTATTGTGGCTTGCATTGCTAACTGGATTCTTTATGCAGAAGTCATGCGTAGCATTGATAGTCACTCTTTTTATGGGCGTCGGTCTACACATTGAAATAGCCCAAGTTATTTTGATAGTCACTTTCATTACAACTAGAGTAAATTATATAAATAACTTACTGCACGAAAAATCGCTAGCTAGTAAGAAAATATTAGAAAAATCATCCAATGATGGGAAATTGTTTCACTTAAGTGCATCTGGATATACAGAAAATTCAGCGTTGAGTCATATGGTATCCGCCATGCATTGTATTTTGGATACATTATCAGATTTTACTGAACTTTTTCAATACTCGGTAAGTCCACACACACTTATGTCTAGCTAGAATTCCAATTAAACCTAAGTAACCTACAAAATTTTGAATGAAATACTTGTTTTTATTTTCAGATATTTTGTTTCGTCTGCCAAAGCTTGGCTTGGAATCTGATAGCTATTCATAATCTTCTGTCTTCTATTAGAGAGCAGGTAATATATAAAAATATAGCTACCTAGCTACTGTCTATTATTTACTTGATTGCAGCTTGTACTTTGGCCCAGGTGCATCATGTTTGCCTGAAAAGATCTAATGCATTCTTTTAATCGGTCCGACTATCAGGACATACTTAGGAAACGGGTTTTTAGAATCCCTTTGCCATCTTTTACCTCAGAACTTGCCAGGCGTTGTACCACTTACACCGTTCCCAATATCTACAACAAAGTTACGAAAATCTGCTCCCCTGGAGACTGCTTACTTAAAGACTTTAAAATAAAGTTAACCCAATTTTTCATAACTCTATCTTACTTGGAAACAGAATCCCTGTTATAGATCTCACCTTACATACTAATGCTAAATACACACACACACACACACACACACCCTCGCACGTACATACGCTCACACACACATACACACACACATGTATTAACTTATAATTTGATTTTTGTTTTATGTATGAGTGGTTTTGTTTAACTATAACAGAGCCACAAGATACAAGCTCTGCTTAGTTTGTGGCTCGCCAATTTGTTGAATTGTTCTATTCTATTTAATAAATAAACATTATTATTATTATTATTAATTAAAATTTAACAAAAAATTATGATTTTGTTACTTTGCAGGTGAAAGCTGACTTAGATTTGTTGCTGTACGTTACGCCTTTTCTTACGATGAAACACATTATAATGTTGTCGTTATGTCTTAGTTCTCAACGTTTATCAACAAATTTAGAAAAATCGAGAAAACTCTCCATTGATATTACATCCACATCTTACGAAGGTAAGCAACATGCATTTTTACTGATCCCTGTTTTGAAATAAAACGCCGTCCCTTCGACCTCCAAGGCTTCAACCGCTCCTACACAAGAATGGTGGTCTAGATTTATGTATCGTAAGCATGTTACGTTTACCTATAATCCCTATACCTAGATAGATACCTCACACATGCACTAAAATCCTTAAACCTAGGATTTTTATTTTAACCGTAAACACCGTGATATTTTAACCCGTATTAAAGTGAAATGTCACAATGCAAAACGTAGAAATCCAACTAACTTAACCACTGAGCCAAAAAGCCTTTAAATCGATACTCGTATACTTACACAAACTATGAAGATTTCTATTTTAAATAAAATTTTAATTATCTGGAAATCTTTATTTTAATTGTTTGGAGTAGCTATGATGTATAATGTAGAGCTTTTAATACCATAAAGTGTTTTGTAATAATGATAGATATCGCGTTGATTTTGATGGGCGTTTAACGCGAGTAATTAAACTGCTTTAACTAAATTCAACCAGATATTTTTATGTATGTAGGTTTGTAGTTGAAACATACATACTATTGCATGGCTGATATAAAGTATCCAATAGGTATACCTAGATCATTTCATAGAAGACACCTATTACCCGCCTGTAAAAAAACACCTTTCTGAACATTATATTAATACAACATTTTTTCCAACAGGCAAAACCCGAGAATATGCTAAGCAATTGATAATACTGGTGGAAGGAAGACGCAGCGTATCCATTTACAACATTTATACGTTAGGCTCACGGCTGCCAGTACATCTGCTATCAGTCACAGCCAGTTACACAGTTGTACTTCTACAATTCGCTTTACTATGAAGAAAATAATAAAAGTAAACAATAATAACGAGTATTTATCGAAAGACATCCTTGATGAAGAATTCATAAAATCCATTCGACTGATATACAGTTTCCAAACGCTAATGGCCTCAAGTCGGGTCGAAGTCAAAAACCGTTTTGTAGTTTTACCATCCTTCATTCAAAGATGTTATACAATACTTAGTATATTCTTACTCCTATGGTTAGACTACATTATCGTCAACAAGGGGAATTTAGTAATTTTTGATAGCGAGACGGTTTATTATTTGTGCACATGTGTAACAGGACTACAGTCTTTAGCGTATGTGTGCAATATAATTCACGTGCGGTTCTTCAATGGGGACGCTAATTTAGAGTTTTGTGTGAAACTCCAACAAATTGAGAGATGCATGAAACTAGATCGTAATAAGAATATGACTAATCTTATGGTTAGAATACAAATCATGTCTTTAACTGGTGTTGCGATCATCTCTATCGTTCTCCTCACAGTAGCGTGTAGCAAAGGAAACGTCTCATTCTGGCCTTTCTTAGGAATAGTTTATTGCCAACTTTGTTTCGTAGTGGAATTAGTTGGCTGCTCCAACATATTTGTGTATTTCTTTGTACGAGTCCGTTTCATGAACGCGATTTTAAAGAACTTCATTGATAATAAAAAGGTTCAAACTTTTTTTGATAAGAAATGGAACACTTTTTCGACATTATTTCCTACAAGAATGTATATGAGACGCCTGGCTGCACGGACCCATAACTTTGTTTCAAGCGAAACTGATGTTTATGTGAAGGAAATATTGGATGGTTTTGGTAAATTTCAAAATATTTACCAGTTTCAAGTAAGTAGCGAACTTAAATTGTCCTTTTTAGTTCCTCGACAAGCTTATATTATCACCCCTCTTTTTTCAGATATTTATATTCTGCTGTAAGCTGATTGCGTCGAGTCTTATTACGTTTGAATTTCTTTTATTTTCGGTACAAACTGAGGTAACCATTTAATAATCCTCATGTAAATTATATTTAAGTAGTTACTGTGTTGCGGAGATTTTCAAGGTAAAGGACTTACATTCTAAAGCGATACTAGGTAACCGAGAGTTTTTTTTAATCCAGATAGTAATTATTTGATACTAGCTGTGCCTGCGACTTCGTTCGCGTGGATGACGAAACTTATCAATGAGTTTTTAACCGCAAAATTAAGTTTATTTTTTATTGTTTATACTTTTCCGGGATAAAAACTACCCAGTGTGGTGCCCAGGATAATAAAGAATAATTATACCAAGTTTCATCGTAATCGAACCGGTAGTTTTTGCGTGATACCTGAACAAACAGACAGACAGAGAGACAAAAATTTTTTTTTTCATACTTTTGGGTTCGGTGTCGGTCTAGTAACACCCCCCGCCATTTATTTTTTTGATATTTTCAATGTACAGAATTTTCACCTCTACAGATTTATTATATGTAGGTATAGATAATGTACTTTTTCAAGAGAATACCCAAAATTTTGTAACAGTAAAATCTAAGCTGAAGCATGGGTCTTTCAAGCAGTAAACAGTAACTTCCTTACACATTTACAGGCAATGGGACTATGGGACAGTTTGACGCCGTCTCTTTTCACCATAATCGATCTACTAATGGCAATAATACTTGGCATCCGATGTGAGGTGTTAATCAGAGAAGTTAAGGAAACTAAGCGATTGGCTATTCGTGTCATGTCCATGCACTATGAAGGTGAAAACTTATTCTGTTAGTTTCGTGTATATTATGGCCGATTTACATCTTTCGAGCGAATGCTCGTTCTATCTCCCACCCACCCTATCAAATTCTTATACAGGGTGGTAATAGAATGAGTATTCGCTCGTTTGATATAAATCAGTCAATACAGACGTTTTAAGGTTTTCTAAAAAAAAATACTGTAGCATCATTATTTAGCGTTAATCTGACTAAAACTATGAGCTGAGTAGGGCACAACGCGATATAAGAGGGCGACCCTGCTTGGCAGATACAAGGCCCAGTAATCTCGTTATTACCGAAGAATTTAGTGCTTTTTATTTTCAGGCCGATTGCGAGAGAAATCTAAAAGAATGTTGAAATTGATAGAAGAAACCCCTCTGCGTTTCACCGTGTACGACATGTGGCAACTGGACGCAAATATTCTGTTACAGATGTTCATGCTAGTCACAGGACTAGTAGTCACACAGTTACAGTTTACTTTGCTTTGAAAACATAATTTATTTTATACATTAATTTATATTACGACATATAAGATTTTTTGCCATTTACAAAAGAAAATATCGAGTCAATGAACAAACTGTTTAAAATGATTTTAAACAGAAAAACTGCATCAAAATCAGTCTGTTTGTTAAGGGGCTACGAAGCCACAAACAGACAAATCCCTGACCCTAATTTTTATGTTGACGATTGAGTTAAACACTAAACTATAGATAGTGGGTGTCACGACAGAGAGTTAATATACTCCTCAATTACAGTTAATAAAGACTACAATGTAGGAAACCTACCGATAATGATGCAATAATTACTAATCACCAAATACGATTTTTACTTGATTTATCCTATCAATCTGATAGCGCGTTGGATTATTATACATTGTGTAATACTTTATCATTAATCTGATGAGTGCTCTAAAGTAGATTAAAACAACATTAAAACTATAAATAATTAAAAATGGATTTATTTGATTTTCTGTTTCTATAAAATATTTATAACATAAATCATTTGACAATCACATAGGTATTTTTTAAAGTTCCTAATAATTATATTTGTATAAAATGGGTGTAAAACACAATTGATTATAGAACATTTGAAAGCAGTTTGTGTAACAATTATAGTCTTATTCTGTCTTATATTAACGAACATTGTTCAAAGAGGCACTTGCATAACTTACAGCTAGAATAATAGTAATTATTATTTACTGGACGGAATAAATTGACAATACATGGCAAACAATTAAAGGGAGTTTGTGAGATTCCAAAAATCATCTTCCTCTTAGTCAATATCAAGAAATATGCATTGACTAAATTATGTACTAAACTGATTAGGGACAAAAACAATAAATGTATATGAAATGCACTGGGCTTCGATTCAGCTATGTAAGAGTTGCTTGAATTGACCGAATGACATGCTTCATTTGGTCTTTTTTACGATAATTGGCATTCTGCTAACTGTCATTACGATCATTAATAGGGCAATACGATCATTCTCTTCGAGAATTCAATGAGATTTTATTGTAGGCTTATTTGAATACGAAAATTAGGTACAAGGACAAGTACACTGATCGACCACTGACATGCATTTAAAATAGCTGAATCGAGGCCCTGGAAAAACACATTCTGGAGTAGTCTTAAATCAAATTCTACATAATAATATATTTTGAAAATAAATGTAAAGTAGACAGTAGTCATAGATGTAAGCTAACATGTTTAAGTACCTAATCAGTTGCCTACAACATTATTATTATAAAACACTGGAATGCATTCTACGTATTTTTCTATAATAATCAAATCACAAAAATATTATTGTCAAAAAAATATTTCTTAGAATTCATCTATAAGTACTTAAATAACATCAGATCTTACACATAAAGATTCAGTAAAAACGAAAGTGTAAATAAACAAAAAGTTAGGTCAGTTGTGCTTCTTAAAGAAGAGATAATAGCTGCAACTCTTAATATAAATTCATGTTTAAAAAACTGTGTCATTGTTTGTTTTTTTTACGATTATTCTTTTGATAACAAAATAATTCATTTACATAACAATATCTACTCGCTTATGGTTCAATAAGTAACCAGCATTATGAAAATGTTTTTCATCTGAGTTATTAAAATATTTAAACATGTCTTTTCATCTATCTTTTGTCTACATGAAATATTTACTATTTCACTTGTAAAAAGCTTTTTAAACTTACTTATTTTTGGTAGAAAACATGTGGCCTCAAGCGGACATCAGAACATCATCTTTGTGAATAAAAACACAATACACGCTGGTATTAGTAACACCATTGTTGACAGATTTGTTGCACTGTTACATCTGTGGTCAAGGAAGCAGAAACACCAAACTGTTTCGTCATACCAGTCCCTGAAATAAATTGAAAGGTCATAAGTACAAATTTCAAGCTCAAAGAGAGAGGTGCCTTATAATCTCTAAGAAACATCTTTCCATAAAAGGTCTTGACATAATGTGGTGGAAAGTGGGACGGGCTTTAGCCCAGTAGTGGAACTAATATAAACTGTACTGTTTATAGAATAGATGTTTAAGCACAAACAAGACACACAACAACAGTTTCTGACCAATTATTATGCATATTGCATAATAATTGGTCAGAAACTGTTGTTTGTCACTGAAATATCAAAATTTTATATTTAGTTTACCTTTTAATATCAAGTTCCTTTATAGTATTATTAACATAGTTGGCTAAGTTCACATCTCTTGCAGCCGGCCGGCAACCTTCATATGTATCGGCTGGTATATCAGTCCGAAAAGCCCTGAAGTTGCTCAAACAGTCCCTTGTGATTATTTCTTGAGCTGAAATATAACACAAATTGCCAAACTTAAATATCAATGATACACTAAGTAACACTTAAGCATAAGAACAATGCTAAAAATTAGGCAAAGTAAGCTATTTCGAAATAATGAATAGTCATAAAATAAAATAACATTGAAATGTATAACCATTTCAGCCTGGAATATAGGCTTCTCCTTTTTTATACCATCAACGTCTGATTTTCGTGTCCCCATGAAATACACTACAAAAAATAAAGTTTAACCTAATAAATTACAAACTAGAACTATACAAAATAGAATCATTAATACATGTATAACTACTTGTTATAACTTACCTCCTTTTCTTTCAATAAGTTTAACACAAATATCTTCTGACTCAGGACATGGGTTACCAAGGTAGCCAACCCCTCGCCAGTTGAAGGGTTCCAGACACCCTGGCGTAGCTGCAGTACATTGGTAGCACCATATCGCTAAACCTGTATAACAAAATACATGAACATGGCAGAAAATTTATAAAACTATAAATCCTATATTATGATAAATGCAAAAGTAACTGACTGTTGGTCTGTTACACTTTCTCAACTAATCTGTTTTTGATGAAACATGGTATGTAAGCAAGGATTTTAAGAATGGACACAAGCTAGTTTGGCAACGGTATCCAATACCCAAGCGGGCAAAAGCACGGTGTTTCATAGATGATTGATGTACTTTTGTACTAGCCAAACGCAAGATTAATAAACTGATTACCTACTGCATAATTTAATTATGTTAAAAAATGAATACTACAGAACTTTAATAAATACAATCATGTATCCTATTCAACTTCTACTTACAATAACGAATCAATGTGTTTCACTCAAGCCACACCCATGTTATAGTGAATAAATAAATGAATTTACTGGATTTCTATACTTACTGTTACTAAATAACGATGTTAGTGTCAAAAATATTATATTATATCTCATTGTGCAGTATATAAAATAATAATTTGTGAACTAAATAAACTTGATGCCGATTATAAACACCACCACATTCGTGATACAATCACAACATGACAGAAATCAGAATTGCATTTGACATTTTGACAGAAAATAACGTTAACGCTTCACCACAGATTATACCACAATAAAAATCGTAGACAGAGAATTAGCTTACCGCAAGCTGGCCCACGTGCGTTTCAATCCTCTAGCTCGGTGGACGATTGGCATTGGAGCCAATATTTCGAGGTGGACATGACATGAATGGGCTATGAAAAAAAAGTACTGGTTCTATACTGGAATTGTTTTTATATTATTGTACTATTTTAAACTTTGCGTAACAGAAAATCATGATAATTAAAATTATATGCATGTTTTAAATATATCTAAGTAATTATTTATATTCACTTTTAATTATTAATTAAGTTTGATAAAATATTATTTGACAAAATAATTAGTTAGGAATGACATCAGATTTTTATGATATACTAGAAATTAAACGGAACAGTCTATTTAGTACCTAATTAAGCTATCCTATTAATTGGGCAGAATTTTTCTCTACCGTACATATTAAATTACCACATATTAGTATAGATTTGTTATAATGTGCATTAGGCATGTAGGTACTTGATGTGGTGTTATGTTGTATTTATGACTAGGGAAATTGATGTGAGTACATTTTTTTAGGAGAAATAATGTTAATCATCATCAGGATCCTCTGTTTCGTCTTCCTGATCTTCCTGTGGCTCCGCCCCACTTGTTTCTGGAGGGTTCACAGCTGCTCTTAGCATCTGCAGATCTTCCTTATTCAAGTCTATGCACATAGTTGCAACCACGTCTTCTATACCTATGGTCCCATCATTACTCATATCAACTTCTTTAATAAGATTTTCTAACATTTTTGCAGGCATTTTATGGCCGTGTTTACCTAAAACTTCTTTTAAATAATCCCGTTCTATAGTTCCCGTTCTTTCAGGGTCATATACTTGCAAAGCAGATCGAATTTCTTCCTCTATAGGAAAATCCCTTTGACGAATAGTCACCATTTTTAGAAACTGTTCATATGTGACATGTCCCTTTGCATCTGGCGGTCTACAACAATAAGTTATCAATTCTTGAAGTTGTTCAGCCGTATATGTCATAAGAAGAAGACATTTTAACATATAAACCAACTCTTTTTCAGTAACAAACCCATCCAAATCAGAATAAGCTGGTGTGTAATTCTGATAAATTTCCCACAGTTGTTCTACTTCAGCCAATTGGTCTGGTCTCAGTTCGAAGGGTGCTTTTAAAGCTTCTTTAGAGTCACTGAAATCATATGGTTCAGCAGGATCTGGTGGTGGTTCTTCAACATAGGCTTGTTCTTCCTCAACTACTTCTTCGTGGATAATATCTTCTTTGACTTCTGATTCCTCATCTTTAGCATGCTCGCCTTCGTCACCTTCACCTGGTACCTCTTCCCCTTCAACACGAGTTTTCTCTTCACCTTCTTCAAGTTCACCCTCAACTTGCTCTTCGACAATAATTTCTTCTTCTATGTAATATTCTTCATATTCTTCTCCATAACCTTCGCCTTCTACATGTTCCCCACCCGCATCTTCTGTGGCCCCTTCATCTGTTACCCCGTCTTCGACTCCTTCAGCAGCTTCACTTTTATCTCCTGTTTCATCACCTGCACCTGCTTCGTGCTCACCTTCAGCTCCTGCCACTTTCTCATGGCCATGGTCCTTTGACCCTAGCGAACCTCCTGAGGTGTGACGAGGTTTGCTCTCTTCATCACCTGTCGCAACTGTAGGAGTCTCAGTTCCTTCTGTAGTTGTTTCATCATCCATTTTGCTATCGTCTTATTTGTATTTACTGTTTTTTTTTACGAGAATTTAGAATGTAGGTAATGACTTAATCTAATTTACACCAAAAACTTATCACCGCATCGAGGCTTACTGAACTGTGTCCGTAGTATTATGATTAAATTGTCCGTTATTTTGTCATACAAGCTGAGACTCTCCAGCGATATAAAATCTAAAATGTCTATAAAATCATCAAATAAATCATTGCGTACAATGCCTATAAAATTAAACATTTATGAAAAAAATCTAAAAAAATAATAGTATCCGTCAAAGTGCTTTTGACATTGTAAACCAAATGTTTGTGTTTGCATTGATTTGCAAAGGTTTTAATCTTGAAACATGAAGTTTAAGGCACAAACCTGAAACCACATCACAGAGTATGTACAAAACTTAAGATTTTCTATTTACGGATCTATTTTTATATTTTCTATAACGGTAGCAGTTACATGTTATTTATCAGTCAGATATATTTTAATAGTTACGTATTACCTCAATTATTTATTTGTAGGTAGCTAGGTACCTATTTTTTACAGTTGAGTAGAACTTCCATTTAAGAACACCTCTTTGGTGGCCAACTCCCTCGATTTACTAATTCATGGGAATAGAATAATAATATCAGAGCGCGTACGTATTACATAAGTATACTTAATCCCACCAAAAACATTCAATGTAAAAAAAAGCCAAGTCTCTCTATGCAATTCTTCCATCGTAAAAAGTTTTGAGATCGCATAGGAGCCAAGTCCTGTTCAACTTAATTTGTAACAATAAATCAATATTTTGTGACTATATCAATAGTTTTGTTTACATTACAATAACAGTGACTTGGCCATGAGCACAAGTTAAAGGTCGTTTGCTCCTTGTAATTACCGTTGAATTTATATATTATATATATTATGGACATGATTTTGTAACTGATTGGAATTTGAGATCACTATAGACTAAACATGCGCCATAGAGCATGTGCAGTTCACTGATCTTGGATGATACCGACTATCGGTTAAGGTGTCCTGATATTATTTACTTTCAACTCCTCCAAATATGCCGTTTTATATTTGTATCTTATTGTGCTCATGGCCAAGTCACTATTATTGTAATGTAAACAAAACTATTGATATAGTCACAAAATATTGATTTATTGTTACAAATTAAGTTGAACAGGACTTGGCTCCTATGCGATCTCAAAACTTTTTACGATGGAAGAATTGCATAGAGAGACTTGGCTTTTTTTACATTGAATGTTTTTGGTGGGATCTCATTTATTTTTTGTAGGTCTCTTTCTTTTCTTTTTATAAATAAACAAAATTGTTATAAATTTGCTTTTTGTACATAAACAAAGAACAAATTTAACAATGCAGTCAAAATTCATATACCATGTTCTTGTAAAACCGCAAATATAAATTTGTTTCTCATTATTTACTAAGGTATATAATTTATTACCGTTTTTATAATTTTCCCTTTACATGTAGCTAAAAACCTATCTTGGTGCCAAATTTGAAGGTTCTAAGTTTGCTAGAAGTACCTTAGATTTTTGATGATCGGTCAGTGAGTGAGTCAGTGAGTGACAAAATGGTGTAACTTTGATCGCTCATAACTCGTAAACTATTGGTTTAAATGTCATGTAATTTTGAGGCTGAGCTTGTTTTAATACTTACTCTAGGTCATCGAAAACCTAAACCCCTAGCTTTGTCCGTATCGATGATACAGGGGGGGTGAAATAGCCGCGAAACGCTTCGAGAAAAGAATGGTACGGCCGTGCCCGTTTTGCTCGAGACTTGGCTGGGGCACTGCCGTGCCCCCAGATAAAAACACAGGTAATATCATGTGACATTTTTGTCGTTCATAATAATAAAGTTTGGAATATAACACCTACACTTTTTC
Organism: Autographa pulchrina; assembly: GCA_905475315.1. Lineage (NCBI taxonomy): Eukaryota > Metazoa > Arthropoda > Insecta > Lepidoptera > Noctuidae > Autographa > Autographa pulchrina. The sequence continues at coordinate 8,792,765 of FR997771.1, read as the reverse complement.
CATATTCACACGTACCTACATGATGCAATTAGGATATAATAAGTTCACAGACCGTTTTATCGCATTTTTTTTTAAAACACGGATCTAAACAGGTTGTACTTAAAAGTTCGTTTTTATACTTATTTCCTTGATATACATAAGGTTTATAAAATTTACTCACATTAAGATAGACCTAATTGCTTGGTATGCTTTAATTTACATTACAAATAACAATATAGGTAAGTGAATCTTATCAATTTGTGGATACTGCGCTCCTGGCAGATGGGTGGGTTTCGCTGCCTGAATAATTCACTAAACATCCTGAGATTTCAATGGTCATTCATTCAGGTCATTGTTACAATTAGAACTATCGTATTGGGATTAGATTCCTGTAAAGGTAGTTGTGTTTTTAAATAAATAAATAAATAATATCTCCTGAAAATTGTAGAAAAGGATGGTGAGACGAAATTAAAATTTAGATGTAGAGTATGTATTATACTACCTATACTACGTTAGGTATGTGTATATATATGTCTGAACAATATTCAGTAGGTAAGCGACGCTAAATGTTAAGAGATTCATTCAACTTATTGTACCTAATCAGTGGAGCCAAGCCATTGACCATGAGTTCAAAACATAACGTCTCTATTATGTCTGAGTGTCTCTTATATTACGCCATACTAAAGAAAATACGTGTTTGTTTAATTGATTAAAATAATTTTGTTTCAATGGTAGCTACTTACTTAGCTAAGAAAATAAATATATAAAAACGTTGTTTTCTCACTTGAAGGAAGGAAAATTATACTTTTTTGTTACTTTTAAGTGTGAGAACAGGGAGGCAGCAAATTATAGAGTTGGTGTTTTTTCTTTATTCAACTCCTAAAATAAATATTATGAATAACAAGGAAAGAGGAAAGGGAGGCCTTTGCCCTGCAGTAGGACTTTTCAGGCTCAAAACGAATGAATGAATTAACTAAATTGCTTTGAGTTCAATATAAAAATATATATATATAAAAGCTATACCCATATTGTACCTACCTATGTCGGTGTTGTAACTGTAAATCTTCATTCAAAGTATTCAGACTGCAACGCTGCAGTACTTTTCATTGTAAGGCTGCATTTGCAACACTTCACTGTTCAAAAATTAATTACTTAATTGTAGAGAGTCCCGAAAAAGATCTGTCAAAATCAAATAGCGTTTCATAGAAATGTATTAACAGTCGTGACTTAGTTCTCAGTGCGTCTATGTTAGTGCTTTCAATTGCTTAAGAATCTATCTTTGAATCCTTTGGCATGAGCTGATTGCTGTCAACATTACCTTATCATTAGTTGAAAAGAAACAAACATCTGGAGCTTAATGAGAAGTAATAAGGACTTAGCAATAGGACTGAATCAAAAGACACGGCGAAAATTGTCGCACAATTTGATTGGCTAACTGTTAGATGGACAAGGATCAATATTAGGTACCTACCTTAATAACTCTACAAAGAAACACCTGCTCCTTCTATAAGCTTTCTACATTACATGTAATAATCGAAAGTAACTGTCTATCTGTATGTTTGCTACACTTTCACGGCTAAACCATAAAACAACGAGTTAGTTAAACAAAGGAGAAGAAGGAACAAAGGTTACTTTTTGCCGGACTTACAGGGGGGCGGAGCCGTCATCGACAGGTAAGCCTATAATCATCATCTACATAAAATTGATTGGGATAGGTACATTAATATAGGTTCTTGCGAGAGTACAAGGCGACCAGTGTTGAGTTAATTCACATCGCTCATCTAAAAGTCTAAGAGACAGGTTGCTGCATCGCGGTGTCTTTGGACGCATTAAGGTATGACCTACAGAAATATGAATTTTTTTTTTTTGTTCTTTAGTTTTTAATGAAATTACATTGATACAAATGAAATAAAAATATTTACTAGGAAGCACTTCCAATTAACTTTAACTTAGCCTGCAGCTCTACATTGTGGTTTAAAAGCAATTTTGGTAGGTAGGTACCTAATTATTATCAAATTAGAAAATCTAATTTAAGAATAAATAAATTGTTAGATTATATATAATAATATGTATATACCGTAGTAATATAGTTACGTCACCTAAAATGCCAGCTGGGTATACATACTTACTTCTGCCCTTTTTGAAAGTTCTTATTTTTTTAATATTTCTATATAATTATGTACCTACCTATAAGGCAGTTGATTAGCTCCTAAATAATTATTTGAATCCTTGAATGCAGCATACAACTAGGTATACAGTATTTAATTAGCTACCTATACAAAAACATTTTATGAGGGTATTATGACATACCTAACATTAGGTACCTAACAGGTACATAAATTTAATAAGTAAATGCGGTATTTTAGATAAATCCTAACAAACACTAAGATAAAAACAACAATTAATTATTATCTGTCGTTTTTTAATTGCTAACGCATTCGATGACATACTTTTTTGTAGGTAGGTATGTACAGAAGATCATGTTAATAAATTATATTGTTGCAACCTTATTTTCCCGCCGTTTTCCGCATACAAACTACCCAGCACATGTAATAGTTGAGTTTTTCCGCGCACATCCTCACTCTAGTCACGCGTTCTAATGCACTTTCTGCAATATTAGACCAGCGTATCTGGCCTGCATTACGTTGTCCACAGAGAAAGGTATATTATGAGACAGTTCAACGGTCAGTAAAAGCCTAGTAAATGGCGGAGTACGCAAAATTGTAACCTTCCACGGCCATTGCTTTCATAAGCCGTCACGTGCTTAAATCCTCCTTTGAGAGATTTGGTGTTGGTGGGTGAGCGGTAGCGGTACCGAACGAAACGTAAATAGAAGTTTCGACGCGCGGTAACGTCGCGCATGCGTCCCTCTTAAATGTTTTGGCGGGAAACTAATGTTTTGTTCGATTTTTATTTTGTGATTGGGTGATTACTTTGATTTGAATTTTGAATCGAGAATTAAAGGCAGTTGGCGCAGAATTAAATATGGTAAGATTTTCGTGATTTTACTTTTATAAAAAGTTTATCTTCTCGTAATTAAGCTTTTATTATTTTCTTTTTCATGCTTGGCTTAGGAAATTTAGATTATTTGTTCCACGGTCTGTGTGACCAATAACACACATAAATTAAAGGAACAAAGATTTAAAACTTGAAAAATTATTAAGGAATATTTTCGCTCCTTCTCGAAACTCAGAAAGAGTACAAAAGCTTTTTACTTGCAAAAGAACATAATAAACTATATTTTTTTACCTTCCATTCAACTAATTTTGTTTTAAATAAAATATTAATAGTAAACAAAGGTACAATTACGTAAACGTAAAACGTATGACAATAGGTAATAAATCTGTAATGTTTCATGCAATAAGTTCGTAATGTTTGAAATCTAACATCGATTGATCCACTTTGTAAGATCGCCTATTTGTTTATTGTGCCATAAATAAAGTTAATCTTTATAAACGAGAATAATAATGGATATTCTGCTTTTGCAACATCATCTTTCTTATCCTAGACAAGACATGTTTAAGTAAATGATTTTGCTGAAATTATTTATTTTTTTATTGTTAGTTAAAGATTTGATATTATTTGTGACGTAGTTGGGGGACCTTTAATTTATTAGTTTAAAACCACCATTATTAGTTTCACGTGAAAATATTGGCGCAGGTTTTTAAATAATAGCCTAAGGTAAATATGCGCCAAAGTTTTTAGGACGTTCCCTCGGTTTGTCTGCACGATTTAGTGGTAGGTACCAAGTTAATATAATTATGGATTATTTATTATAGCTACTTAGCCCGCAGCAATTTACAATTTTTTTAAATAATTTATATTCATTTCATAGGTCTTTCTTTAATTTATGTAAGATGACAAAAAAGAGAGATCACTAATTTATCGACACTAACACAGATTAACTTAAGCACCATCACACTAAATATCTTGAACTCAACAAAATGAGCTTTTACAGTAACAGATTCCCACGCAAAACACAAATACAAATGTCTTAGAACATTAGGTATACCTTAGAAGATAGCAATTATCTATCCACAATCTACGAATTATCGGATGAGCACTTTCTTCGCAGGTCTACGAACAAGTTATACTAAAAGGTAGGAAAGTCGGAAACAGTTTAAATACTTTGTAAGCTATCGTGAATATTGAGCATTGTTTCAATTATTTATTCTGTACTATCTGTCTCCCACGACTTCGTTTGCGTATTTTAGTTAATGGTTTTTCATGGTTTGAGTACCTATAAACCCTAATTCTTTAATATTGTTTATCTGTAAAAGGAGCCGGTTAAACCCTTAAACCCCAGCCAGTCGCGCCATCAAACTGGGTCTGGTAGGTTCCAGACATTAGCGGGTTCAAACAAACAAAAATCTCTTTCGCTTTATAACAGTCAGATTGTTAATAGTCAATTGGAAGTACTAACAAATTTATAGAATTGTTTGATTTCGTTTTAAACCATACTAAAAGTCTGAACCATGGAACAATTCGATTGAATCAGTTTTATTGGCTTTTGAATGCTTGCTGAATGCTGAAAGGCTTTTGTCATTATAATTTAAAACAGTTTTCGTTTTCGTACTTTTCTATTTTTTAACATGGATAAGATATTCTTCTCCTTTAAAGTTTGTGTTGCGCAACTAGTTTTTCGTTTACCATGTACCTAAATACGTAAATGAAAGGGAAAAAATAATATCAGCATGTATTATATGGATAGAAACATTAATTTATAAGTTATTGTAGGAAATAATATGGCAGATAATAAAATACAACATTACAAGTAATAAAATCTTGTAAACACAGTTCAATTAACTTTCAACACATTTGCAAATGGTTACTTTAGAGTCGCGAATCGCAACTATTTGTCAAAGAACAAGTTATTTCATAAATAGCCATTAATGAAGGACTATGATGAACGACCGTACATTCTTGTGATTAGCTAAAAGTTATATGCAGGTTCCTTAAATGCTTTACACAAATAAGGTAGTTAGTAAAGGCTAGTGAGAAACGTTTGCTATAGAATATTACAGAAAATCAATTTTCTTCCTGGCAGAGGCTGTAGGCTGTAGAGCACAATTAGACCTCTACTCTTTATATTTGCAAAGAAAGACCAACTATGTTTAACGTAAAAGTTTAGAACCATGTTAAGTTATTTCATTAAGTGATACCAAGGAAATCTAACATTTAATTTATGCCTGTAGATCTTGTAATTAATGTCAAGATAGCTATTATTACAGCATAAATGCACTCATACCTTTTAAAGACCTAGCTTGTATGAAGCCTCAGAAATAGGCATATCATTATTACAGTACATAGGCTTTCTAACTTACCTATTTACTAGACCTGCCAAGAAACACCCTAACCTTCTGTTTCTTTTCGGACGACCCCGCACTTCCGTCTTGTGAGATATAAGTCAGTTTTTTTTTTCAGATATTTCTTTGTACTTATGTTAATAAAAAAGGATGACACATATTATATTTGATCAAAGATGACACCACATTGAGAGAAATCCCCAATCCTACAATGTTTGAAACACAATTAGTGAGTCACACTAAGCGCTTATCTAAATGTTTTTTATTTACAATAGAAAATCGTGTTTTTTTTTGCGAAGCTTATTTCATAAATGCAACCACAATTTGAATTGTTTTGCATTTAAATACATTCCTATGTACAAAGAAGAGCCTTATTCAAAACTAGAGAGTTATAAAATATAATATACACTTTTAATGATTAAAAGTGTATATTTTGTGAAAAGAATGAAACTATTGTCATGTATGTATTAGGTCCTATAATGTAGATATATAATATTTTGACGATTCGGCGAGTAATTAAAGTATTTAATAAAAAAATACATAAAATGTACATTACCCATGTACAAATAAGTATTAACAGAGGTACCTAAATGATGTTTTAGAATTAATTGAGATTAATTAAGAATGGCGCGTATATTGATTATTTAAAGACATCAAAGTATTTTAAAGTGCTGGATCAATGTAATGAACAGCTAAATCACGTTTAATCACTGTAAATATCGGTCTAAAATGCTTGATAGAGTTATGTTGTTAAACCCATGACATGATTTATAAACATCCTTACTCTTTAATTTATCTTAATTCCAATACAATGCCAGTGCAAAATTAATAATATTCTAGCAAAAAAAAGGGGTCCGTTTTCTTGAAAAAATACTGCCAATGGAAGGGCCTATCTCGAATCTAAACATTAACAGGATTTTTTGTACTTGTGCGGTTTTTGTGCCTGCTAAATAAATAAAAACTTTCACTAATGTAGTCTTAGAAAGAAAATTCATTCATATATGTATCCCCCTTTATCGCTAAGGCTCTCATCAAAATTCTATACAGTCCTTTTCGAGCCTCTTGATCTTTGTACTGATTTTCTACCAAGACTTGAAATTATGTAAACAAGCAAAACTCCTTATGTAAATTACCTAACATAGTTAAAAGGAAACCGAACCTACGTCCGCAGAGTACTAAAACCAGTCATGTCATCATTACTGATGTTCATAAAATTTGTTCATGACTACCTACGAAACTTTACATAAATATAATAACGCTAATTGGATCGCAAATAGAGCGTACGAACAAATCAAACTGATGAGACAGAAAACATAGATTTGCTATTAAACGGGGCGTGTCAATGCCAGCTTTTGTTAGCATTGCAGTAGTAAGCTCAAGTAAACACTTGTCGGTATTGTCACTCGTTTACTGAGGAAATATCGTGGTAGCTGCGGTAGCTACGCTTACTGCCGTACTCAGAGATATAGATGGTTACTTAAGGGATGGTTGCTTATACCCTTATTTTCGATTTAATAACGTTCTCTCAGACTTTAAAAAGTTTAATTTTTGTCTCTGAGTGCAGTAGCTATGTAAGCTTCCAAGTGGTTTAATTTATTTGGATTAAAGTTGATTACGTGATAATTAAATTCACTGATAAAGCATAGCGCCATTTAAAAAAATCTTTATTAGTTTTACACAAAATGTAATGTCTTGTAGCTATGCCCAATTACATCTGCTCTCGTAGCTAAAGAAGCTATTAAATAATCCACAAACGCGATAATATTTCTGTAATGAAGCATGACAATATAGGTGGATAATACTTATATCTGAATTATCTAAAGGCTATCGTAGTATACTTTTGATTAGGGTTATGGAAAAGATAATTACCGTGTACTAGGTACTAGCTTGTCATTTATTCTCAAAATAGTGATTAATTAAAAAATAATACTTAATAAAAGAAACGTATAAGTATATGCAGTTAATGTCTTCTTTTGTATATTACCAAAAATTATAAAATAAAAATATATTGCAACAGCGAAATCAATTAGCATTACCTTTTGTGTAAGGAACCTACCAAAATAAAATCTAACACAATATTTTTTGTTATTTTTTTTGTTCAATAATATCTTAGATCTAAGTACAGTTATTTTGCAATACGGTAAGCCGTAAATATACTCTAACAAATAGTGCAAAGTAATTTAGATGAGTTGCATCGGCTTGCCCGACTCAAGCACATTTTCTCACCGACTGCGCCGCGTGCGCATATAATCTTGCAACTAATAGCCCTTAGAGATGACACAACGTTCTCTTGTGTGTATAGGATTGCCTTCTGTGGGCATTCCGTTTATTATTTTCTGGACTGGATACCGTTTATGTAAGTTGTGTGGGCAGCATTTGTATAGTCAGAACCGTTACAATAAGGATAATTTGTACTTACTTATCGGAAATCGTTGCAAACTTTCATTCGAGACCTTTTTAAACTTAAGACCATTAATAAGTAGTTAAATAACTCATGACCATTTGTAAAGACCTAAAAGAACATCAGCTATGTAAAATTCAATGCATTTTGACAGCTATGCTAGTTACCAAAATGAAATACCGGGAAAAATCGTAACACTCTCCTTTTTCACCGACTTCAAGAAAGGGAGAGGATGTATGCCCTTTTTATGCTTTCGAAAAGGTAGAACATAATTTTTCACAAAAAGTATTGAAAGTAAATCATATGAAAAATAACATTATCGTCAAGTGGAACATTTTCCAAAAGCTTAGATGTAGAGTTATACATGTAGAGCTAGTTCACACGGTTCTACATATTATTTCAACTACTTAGTACTGAACATATATTTCAAACAATAATCACAGCACAATATTCAAATGAATAAATCACGATCACCTATTACCCCATTTACAATTTGAAATCAGCGCGTAATATTATACGATTAGGTAGGCATTACTCATCTATGCTAAATGCACATAAATCTGGTGCTTAATGCTTTTTCCTTGAACGCTGCAAATTACAGCATTTGATATATGATCCACTGATCGCTTGTTCAGATTTGAATTGAGATGAATACTGCAATAAGAATAAATACAGTTAGCTTTTGTTTTCATTTTTTTTTTATTCTTCCTTAATTCATTTAAGATTAGCTGTGAAAAAGAAACATGATTTCAGAATTTCTGTGATCGAAGGTTTATGTCCGAATACTGAAACTTCAACCAGTATTAAGTTCTGTCTGTGATGTGCTTTTCTGTCTGTAAAGTAGCACCAGATAGACATTTAAGCATCTATTATAATTAAGTTACGAACACTGAATGTTCGGTGTATATTTGTTTTTTTCCCGAGCTTTACAATACAAAGAGCAACTTAAAAATCAAGTTATCCTAAGAAGTCTGAACATACGTTAAAATTTTGTAGGATTTATATAAGAAGTAAAATGCTTTTATATACATGCGTATATTTTTTTAACGTCAACTGTATAATATTTGTACCGTTAGCAGTAATGTAAAGGGACGTAGTATGACATATGCGGGTCGATTAGTGTTTTAGAATTACAAAAATGGTTGCTGTACGCGCTTTTCGCTCTGCTAACAAAAATAATACTGGTTATCTGTCTGTAACAAATATAATATGAAAAAAACTAAAGTGAAATTTATATTTAGCTTCCTTATTCTCTTTGAATAAGTCTATATATGGCAATACTCCTGCTAATGAAAACGGCATTATTTTTTTTATTTCCTTGGTCTAATTAATTCCTGTTAATAGGGGGAGATTCACGAAAAATGTATCATCTTTTACTGATTAAAGTATACCGTACATCACGACTAAATAATTTACCTTGTCTTGAGTATCAATTAAAAATACAAATAATTTAAAACTAATAGAGTAGATCCAATCGGAGAATCGTAAAACTACAAATATTGCTTTAGTACAACTCAAGCAAGGAAATTAAATAAATTGGAAATCTTCGTACTCATTATAATCCCGGCTCATGTCATGTCGTGATCTGACCATGTACCATCATAAATGTAACAACCGTAATTATTAATATAATAGCAAATACCTGCCGAATACTTGAAACACGCACTTCGTGACCGTTCTTGGAATAATATCTTAATTCACCGGTACACCTCAATCAACCTTGTCAGTCCTATTATTTTTTATTGCAGATCAAGAAGATGATACCTCCTCGAAATCAATACATAACGCATTAATTAATTCTGGAGCTCCATTAATCATTTTATTTTTTATCTTATGTAGAGTAATAATAGACGATTAAATTGAAAAAATATTTGCAGCTACTGCGCTCAAATAGTTTCGGTTTCAAATTGACGGGAACGTGATTTCCTCTGTTTGAATAATAAAACAATTTTATTGACACGTCACCAACAATGGGTTAAAATATTTATTAAAGCTTTCAATTATAGTGTTGCAGCAATGCATGTCATTATCGATGCTTCGTATAATATAGAACAGGATCAAGTGACGGTGTGAAGGTCGATTTGCGCAATGAATCGAACCGCATCTGGCAATATATTTCCCATTGTGGATTTGTTACTTCGGATCACGAACTGCTATTGCTCCACTTCCTCGGGCTAGCCACTAAGTTTTACAGATACTACGAGGTCCCTTTTACTGCAAAGACCTTCTCTTTTAGTTACAGCCTTAATTAAATTTAATCCTACACCCACAACTAGGTGAAGGCGTCTGTCGTTTATCAATGCAATGAGGCGTAACTGATGCAACTATTTTTTAATCTTCTTAAAGATAGGCTTCATCTAAGTATAATAAGAACAGTAAGCTACTAACTCGTGCAGACAAATAAGTGGGTGGCCCATTTTCAATGCCTGATTTGGATCATTCTCATACTCGGTTTATGAGAACATAGGGATATTAAATTCTGAATCCATTCCCAATGTGAACGTGTTGATGTTTGAAAACAGATAAAACTAATGATATTTGTAAAGCACGATTGCTGCAGTTGTAATGTAAACCTACCAAATATGCACAATTATGTTTTTATTCAATTATAAATGTATTTTTATTCAATTTGCACACGTATGTCGGTATGATATCATGCTTCCTCTCTATTTATTTTGTACACGTTCAATAGCTAAAGTATTATAAAACTTTCGCCTTCTACTCAGAATCGATAATAATGCGGAACAATGCGCCATGGAAGGTATTTTAATTGTGTACATGAATGGGAGGAAATATACTACTTTCGGCGTTTACGCTTTGGTATTTGAGTATGTCCCTTAAAAGTAATATGTGCCTACCTAATATGAAGATCAAGCCCATAAAAGATCGATTTTTGGAGTAATAATCCAAATCTAAAATCAAATAAAACTTTAGACGGCTTAAAAATGGTGTAGGCACCTTTCTTTGAAATTGACGGTATCACGGGATGTTATTGCTCACGGAAAGGCTAAAGATCTCTTCAATGTGCTTTTTAAGTGATAAAGCTACGAGTACCTATAATCATATCGCTAGATAATCTAAAAGGTGTAAACATGTTACATGGTAATATAATTTTCCCCGAAGATGTTTCGATTGCAAGTCGCTCTCTTGCGATGATGCGCTCATGTCTTCCTGACCAATGCATCGTAACAGATCAGCATATAAAGTACGGATTAGAATTAAATGAATAATAAAACTATGTGACTGTGATTTTACCACAGCCTGTATAGATTATCAATGACGTTGCAGCTTTATTTTTGCATATTATTGTAATCAGTTAGCACTAAGTAACGAAAGTGATTTCGTAAGACAAATTAGCGTAGTTATTAACATGATTATGTAAAAACAAGTTATCAATGCATTGCTTCGAAGATTCTACTGTTAATTATCTTGTGGATTTATTTTGTCAGACTTTTTATTTTGTCTACGGGTGTCACCTAAGATTTCTGCTTGATACAAGACATAGGAAAAGTTTATAGAAATGTTAAGATGTCGTATGTAGTCTGTAGAAGAAAAGAACTTACAAAACAATCAATTTACACAAATCACTGTAATTTACCTGTCCACAATTGCACCAAGTAGTAAAATCATAAGTATATAATAAGAACTTTAGAAAATAATCTAAATAGTAAACTATAAGTTTGTACTTTTCACTGTAGTCGGTCGTTTTATCGACTCTTTGTTCAACAAGGCTTCTTCCAAAATCTTGAGCATGAACCAATCAACCTCCTAATACAACCAGAATAAAAAAAAACAGTATGTTATAAAAAAAAAATCTTAATTTTCAGAAGACGTAGCAACTATAAAATAAACAAGAGCATCAACTATTCTAGAAGCCATAATTGTCTATAATAGGCTAATAACACGGTTGAATTTTTTTGTTACGTCATACACATTTAGTGGCTCAATTAGTTTGATCTATCAATCAATATTTTATGAATGGTATCATTATGCGTGTATTAGCCACCACTTAATTACCATTCCGCTTTAATCATCTACAATCGGCAGTGATGAGTTTTTTTTTGTCACGGTAACCATTAAATTTGACCTTTAAATATTTTGTGTATGAGTTTTTGTAACATTAGTATTGAAAATATGACCTCTGTGTACATTCTCCTTTGATGGCACCCTAGCATTGCTTTGAAAATAGAACCTTATTGAAGGGTATTGTTTCTGTAGATGTTTGCTCCTGCTTTTGTTTTGTTTTCGATTTTAATAAGTATTTAATTTAGGACACCATTTTTTTGGTGACTGGAATCTAGGCTTGTAAAAAAACATTTACATCTGTCGTTTTTTAATGTATTTTCAAACATCTCTGATTAAATAGTAGAGTAATAGTTAGTCACTAATATATCAACAATACCATAAATTATACGAAGATATTATGTCAACTTCTGAACCTACAAGTTTAGATGTTGCCATGATAGTGCACTCCATCATAGTGCGGATATCCAAGAATGCGCTTTTACATCTAATCAGCAAGCTTAGGTGTCAGCAGGTCGCAGGGTCAGCGCGTAGGACCCGCAGGGCTGGTTTCATTCACAAGGAACAACGGTTTAAAATACTAGAAGGGTTTATAGTATATTTATTTATAGAATTACAATACCTACACTTTATCATCTTAGAAATCAAAAAGTGTTATAGGTAATTTTTTGGGTTTAGTAGGGTCAGTCACGGACTCACGGCATCATACAGATTGTTAAAATCACGTAGGTACTCTTTATTTATTGTTTCCGCGTTTATGCAGCTCCAGACGATATTGAGCTTTCTAGACCTAGAATTATGATATATAAGTAATATGGGTATGTAGTAGTTACCTACATGAATTGCAGGGTCCACTGTGTGCATATTAATTTTACTCCTTACATAAGACTAAACTTGAATACTAACTAATTCTCAGAAATCTGATCTTATACTTAAAAACAATAGATCCCATGAAGAGAAAGGCAAATGTAGACCCACATTTCACTGATTACGGTATTTAACTCTCATGTAACCAGACTTACTGCCGCCACTGGCCGATACTGAGAATTGTACGAAATACTCTTTCTTTCATAGTAATCAAATACAACCTTTGACATAACATTCACTAGATCATTATCTAACATCGTCGCGACTCATAGACTTCAGTTTATATTGTGGCACTTCTATTACAGTTAAATCTTTGTTTCATCTATTCAAAAGCAATTTGCTGCGACCATCTCTCGGGCAAAATTGATGCTCATCTGCAATTGTTTCCTTAAATTAAAGTATAAGTAAGTACTCGGCAAAATCGACATGTTTTCAAATATAAAATCTTCGTAGGTACATACCTGAATATTAGAAAAACTCGTAAAGCATTGGATTTTCTCTCAGAATCTGAGGCCTCTTTTGCTGTGTCGGACTATCTGCCTCTGAGTATGTAGAGTGGAACCACTTTGAAATTGTGTGAAAAGTAAAACCATTATGACCATAATTTAGTAATGAAGATGTATAGTCTAGAAATGGCAGGTGGAGTATGGAGTAAGACAAGCCTGAGTTGTACCCAAAAAAAGCAAACATAACCGTAAATCGTAATGTAGCAAAAGTAGCTTAAAAATAGAAGGGAGAAGAGGCTTATCAAAGAGCAATCGATCTGGCTACGTTTTCAGCTAGCCACATCTAATAAAAACAAAAAGAAGTAGGAAGCATTTACCTACTGACTGAACACACGGTACGCACTTAAGCTTATTCCATGCCCTCGAGCAATGATTACCAGAGAGAAGATCTACTGGTTCTTTAAGCTCAATATTAAATGCCACAGTTATTTAAGTAGCTTATAATTTTACTGCATCATGTGATGCTTTTTTTTTGGTTGAGGGTAGTTGAAGTGTCAACACAAAATTTTATAAGCTCTTGATTATATTTAATTTAAAAAATAGTAATTTTCATTTATTTGTTTGTTAAATGGTTTAAAAGTCTTCATTTGGCTTTGGTGCACTCACTTCTTAAATTTCTCTCACTCCATCTCTCACTGTTTCGGATAACCTATCTTGCATCAGCAACTTCACATCACAATAAATGGATCTATACGCTAAGCTTACAAACAGCATGGAAGAGTTGACTGCAACATTCACTACTAGGATGAATCAGTATGAGGAGGAGCTCAAGTCTGCCGGTGGAGCTGAAGTTACTCACAAGACCATCGCCAGTCTGTCACGTGAGTTCACCGACTTCAAATCCTTAATTTGGAAAACTGTAAGCACGCTAAAATCCCAAATGGAGCTATTGATTGTTGGCCTTGACCGGCATGAGATGGCTTCACGCAAGCAGGTGTTGCTCCTTCACGGCCTTCCAGAGGACAAGGAGGAGGACCATGTGGCAGTAGCGGTCAAGACAATTGCAGAGAAGATGAAGATTACTAATGTCTCTTGTTCAGATGTTGTAGCGTGTCATCGTCTTGGTAACACCACAGGCAAGCCCCGTCCTCTTCTTATTAGATTCCATGGGCATAAGATACGGAATGATGTTTGGCGGGCAAAGACCACTCTAAAAGGTTCTGGTCTGATATTTTCCGAGTTCCTGACGAAGCCAAGGCATGACACATTTATGAACGCCCGCAAACACTTCGGCGTCAGGCAGTGTTGGACGTCTGATGGGAAGATAAACATCTTACTTCCTAATAAGACGCGCCGTAAAATTGAGTCTGCTAACGAACTGCAAGAACTTATGGCGCAGTTCCCGACGTCGGTGTTGGAGTCTTCTGCAGCTGGTGAGGTGACAAAGGGTGCCAGTAAGCCTCTTGATAAGAGGTCTCGAAAGCCTGCTAAGTAGTAAGGCACACGGATACCCACTTATTGTTACCGTTTTGTAATTTTCAAGTTGTCGGTATTTTTAAATTCAATTTGTTTCTGTTAGTTCTCAAACTTTATGATACTGTGACAAATTAATGACAGTTGTTTGGTTCTGAAATTTGCAAAATAACCTCTTTTTTACGTTTTATTAGGTTTTATTAATATTATTGTGTCAACTCTCTTGTCATCTAGTGTCAACTGTCATTATATCTTTAGCTGTTTGACATTGACAAGCGCGTTCAGAAACGTATTTGACGTTTTGTTATTGTGATTGATTAGTTTTAATATTTCTTTTTCAAACTGGCGAGTGCATCGTGAATGATTATTTAAAAAAGGAATTTTAATATTTTAGCTTAAAATATTTAACATATTTATATTTGTTTTTATTATAACTTATTTATTATATTATTTTAATTACTTAAATGTTTAATAACTCAGATGACAGTTTTGCTTCTTGTTCTTCCTCTTATGCGTCAGACGTGAGCTTCGCCAGTGCGTTTAGTGACGATTGTTTGCATCTGCGTGATCAACTAACCTCTGTATTTTCTTCTTTTAACAACTTTTTTAATATAGTGCATATCAATGCTCAGAGCATTCCCGCTCACCACTCTGACCTTATTTCTTCTTTCGACTCTAAGGTTGTGCAGGCTGTTCTTATCTCTGAATCCTTTTTAAAACCCGCACTTCCTTCTTCTCATTATTCTTTGCCCGGCTACAAGCTAGTACGTAATGACAGAACAGGCAAGGGTGGCGGAGGCGTGGCCATCTACCTTAGAGGCGATATTTTATATGATGTTATTGATAAGTCTCCGAGTGATTACTCGAAGTCAGCTGAGCATATGTTTGTCGAAATTGTCTTTAATAATAGGAAGGTGCTTTTGGGAGTTTTTTATAGCCCATCATGTAACATTGATTATTTTCCATATTTTGAAAAAAAGCTTGAGCTGCTTACACCGTTATATGATGACACTATAATCCTCGGAGACTTTAACACGTGTCTGCTCAAGGACGATGTGCGTAGTCGTAAGCTCCGCGCTCTTGTCTCTTCTGTCAATATGAACATCCTTCAGCTTAATGCTACCCATCATTCACCTCACTCTACTCCTTCTCTGCTTGATCTCATACTTGTTTCTGACTCTGGCAAAGTAGCTGCTCATGGGCAATTATCTGCTTCTTTCTCATATCATGACCTGATATACCTGTCATACAAAATTCGTCCTCCTAAACCCAAACCTAAATTCCTTCTTCTACGCAGTTTCAAGAACATTGATCTGGAGCGTTTGGGTTTTGATGCGAGCAAAATTGACTGGTCGCCTCTTTACAACTGCGGTACCATGGATGGTAAGGTGTCTCATTTCAACAACTGTATTTTACAACTGTACGAAACGCACGCTCCTCTTAAAAAAGTTAGAGTGAGGCATCTTCCTGCTCCATGGCTATCCGATGGCATCAAAAATGCTATGGCGAAAAGAGACAGGGCGAAAAGGCATTTTAGAGAGGATCCTACGGATGACAACTGGGCGAAGTATAAAAGGTTGCGTAATCGCTGCAGTCGCATGTGTAGAGATGCAAAAAGGCACCACATACATCAGTCCACTCTAAACATTAATACTTCACAGGTATGGCAATTTCTAAAATCCCTCGGTATCGGTAAAGCCACTAGTGAAGAGGCCATTAATTTGGATCTTAACACTTTAAATGCTCACTTTTCCAAAGCACCCGTTACCTTGGATATCACTTCTAAATCTTCTACACTTGCACAGCTTTCTAATCTTCCTTTGCCAAAATGTACCTCGTTCACATTTAAAGCCGTTGTGGAGAGAGATGTTGAAAAATCAATTCTTTCCATTTCCACTAAAGCGGTAGGCGATGACGGCCTTCAACTCCAAATGTTCCTTCCCATCCTAGAATATATAGTACCAGTTATCACCCACATCATTAATTTCTCCCTGACTACAAGTTCCTTTCCTTCCGTCTGGAAAAAGGCCAATATCCTACCACTTCCTAAAGTCCCCAATCCAACATCCGTATCACAGTATCGTCCTATTTCCATTCTCCCTGTCCTATCCAAGGTCCTTGAGGGCTTTGTTCGAGATCAGCTGTCTAATTACCTTTCCTCTAACAGCCTGCTGAGTCCGTATCAGTCTGGATTTCGGCCTGGCCATAGTACTGTTACTGCCCTTGTCAAAATTACTGACGACATACGACTGGCCATGGAGAGGAAGTTCCTTACAGTCCTGGTACTTTTGGATTTCAGCAGTGCTTTCAATTCAGTTGATTTTGACATACTCTTAGGGATCCTCTCTTCCCTCAATGTCTCTCCTTCCGCAACGGCTTGGTTTGACTCTTATCTTCGGGGTCGCTCGCAGTCTGTTCGTGCCAATGAGGTCTCCTCTGAGTGGTGCAAACTTACGGCGGGCGTTCCCCAGGGTGGTGTCCTTTCTCCCCTTCTTTTTTCTATATTTATCAATTCTATAACTTCAGTTCTTTCTTCTCAGTACCACCTCTACGCAGACGACTTGCAGTTGTACCGCCACTGTAGCTTTGACAGTATATCCAATGCTATTGCCGCCACCAATAATGATCTTAGTAATATCCATCAGTGGGCTAAATCTTTTGGTCTTTTAGTAAATCCTACAAAATCTCAAGCTCTCATTATTGGTGGCAGATATTTTTACAGCCTATTGGATCATCAATCTCTTCCACCTATAATTTACAATTCGGCTCCTATAGCATACTCCAAAATAGCCAAAAATCTGGGTGTATACATGGATTGCCATCTGTCATGGGATACACATGTCTCTGAGGTAAGTAGGAGGGTCTTTTGCTCGTTTCACTCCCTAAAGCGCCTCCAGAAGTTCCTGCCCTTTCAGACTAAAATCACTCTTGCCCAATCCCTTCTTCTACCTCTTCTGGACTATGCCGATGTATGTTATTTAGATGCAACGGAGGAACTTCTAAATAAACTCGAACGTCTGCAGAATTTGTGCATCCGCTTCATTTTTGGTCTGCGGAAGTACGACCACGTGTCGGAATTCCGGGCTAGATTGATGTGGTTGCCTATTCGGCAACGTCGAGATTCTCACATTCTCTGTCTTCTCTTCTCAGTTTTGCACAATCCTAAATATCCAGGCTACCTGCGGGAACGTTTTGAATTTTTGGTCCCCAGAGGCAAACCTTGTCGTACTTCTTCTTCTCTTCTCCTTCGCACCCCTCTTCACTCCTCTAGTCGTTACGACGAATCGTTTACTATTCGTGCTGTGCGCCTCTGGAACTCACTTCCACATTCCTTGCGTAATAGCCCTTCGCTGAACGTTTTTAGGAGAAAGATAAAAGAACATTTCCTTTCTATTTGAGTTATGTAGTCTATGTATGTCTATATTTAATATATATCATATTATATACGTACTATATGTATTATTTGTGTGTATGTCTATTAGTTTGTTGTACACTTCTGTCTGCCTCACAACTTGTTTAAATTATTTCACTTTCACTCAAAGGTTTGCTGGAAGAAAACTCAATGTTGAGTTAAGCTCGCCTCTGTACATCAACTTTTATTAATGTATATCTTTAAAATGTTTAAGTGTGTACAATAAAGAATTAAGAATTAAGAATGCTTAGCTATAACTCCTGGTTACTATGATTTTATAGTTATGTATTTATACGGATAATCTAAACTGTTTAACGATTGCAACAACAAGACAACACAAATGTAGTTTAGCTAAGTTAGTATAGTGTAGCTTAATTCAGAAGGAACGAAATTACTTAATAAGTCTGCTTAAATTCGTGCCAATAGTTACGGTAAATATCTAGGATAATGTTGCTATATTTACGGCCGAAATTAGTGACCCACCATAGTATCTACATCCTCTACAAGAAATAGGATTTTGCATAGCGCTTATGCTATAACTCTAGGTGGTATGCATACCTCTTGTAAGGATACACATGGATTATATTTTCGATCGTTAGTGTACCTAGTACCTGTGTATTATCTAGTTACCTTGGTGGTTTACAAATTAATTGTATTTTTAACACAAATTTTATGTAATTTTGTGGTTACCAATTTATTTGTGTAAGTTAACCACAAGTTACATAGTGAAGAGTCTCTGCCGCCCATTGTGAGTATTACTCCATCGATATTATAAGAGCTTTATTAATATTCCTTCCATTTTGTGAAAAATGCTTCCAAAATCTGAAAGTTCTATTAACAGACCTAGGCTCTGGACTAATCTGAACGAAAACCAAATTATGTATTTAATCGATTGCAGCTTATGCAAATATCGTTTGACTCATCTTCAATCAACAATTGTGTGGGAAAACCTTTTAAATTCTCCAATATTTCCTAGTTGATTGTATTTAAGTAATTTTTTGTCTTGTATTTACTTATACCTCAAGTATTTAAAACTTGTCAAGTTCTCAGTTTTTATTTATTTAACTTTACAAATACTTGTGGTCTTCAACAAAAGGCCCTGATTATTCATGATGAATTTACTCATCGGAAGTCCTTAAGATAATTCTTAATTAGGACCACACCTAGTAGTTATTCACGTCACCTTACGAATGCAAAAAATATAAAAGTCTTATGCCGATAACCTTATATCGGAAGATAGTATATACCTAGTTAGATAGAAGAAGGGCGTAGAAATGAATTTTCGGTGGCCAACAAAATTTTAATCAAAAACAGTAATACGCTAGCGCCCATGTACCTAGTTGATTCAATTTTATCAAACTATGTAACACCTATAAGGACAACGCAAGGAGATACAGAAGTATAAAATGTAAATAAACAATTAAAAATCCCGATATAATCTTAATATTTACAACAATGTCATCAAAACTAAGCATAAGGTCCTTCACGAACCACGTGATTCAATATCGTGACCATTCTTAAGCCCGACAGTTCAAAACCTCGTGACAAATTCTTAAATCTTGCTCCACTTTGGGAACCAACGGAGTAATAATATAGGGATGATACTTTATTAGCTCTCGCTATCGAAAATTTCGTAACACTTAACGATAGTAAATAGACCGCTGAATCGATAATTAGAAGCGGCTTTGTCTGCAGTCACGATTTAAAATGGATCTTCAAGAGCTACCTTTGACAACCTGATAGATTGATTGTTCGTTCGAGCGAAGCGAATGTTTTGTTTTACTACACATCGATTAGTTTTACAGGGTGCTTTAATGTTGTTATACCGTAAATAAATAACGGTTCTTTGAGGAAACAGCTTCTTTTTATTTATGGAAGATAACAAAATGATGTCATGTCAGACTATCTATGCATTTAAGCACCGCAGTTGAAAATCCAACTCTGTACAAAGATGAACCTATGGGGCCTTATTACAAAAGATGGTTTAAACCAAGACTAAGGTAAACCCAGGTTTAAAATATACCCATCACTTTCTTATGTCATATAACAAAAAGAGACGGGGCTATTCTAAAACCTCGGTTTTTCTAAAACCTCGGTTTTTCTTAAACCATCTTTTGTAATAAGGGGGATGTAGTTTTAAAATAAGTGCCTACATACGAATAAGACACAAAATATAAACATATAGTCATGTTAAAGAAAATATAAGATCCTATCTAAAGCAATTTTTTGGAACATATTTTTCGCCGTGATCTCTTCCTCATATGCTGTTGCATCACCTGTGTTCATCCGATACCACTTTTTTTCTTAAACCCAAAACATCTAGACACGATCAATGTCAACAAGCTTAATTATATTGTCTTTTTTATGTTAAATCTAATTAATTGCAAAGAAAACATTTCCTTAATCTTGATTAAGTATCTAAATAAATTGAATTACCTTTTCGTTACATCGAAAATTGCCAGTGCCTAAATCCGTGTGTGAAATACGGATATACAATCAGTTTCCTTTGTCTGAACACATTGTAATGAATGTGTTACCTTGGTGTAATGTTTGGATCATATTATGACTATATGGCTCCATTAGGAGTTTCGTCTCGATCCCCGACAGACCTATTTGTTATCACGTAAGGTCATGGCCGTTAATAAGCCAGTTTCAACATTATGGCATTTGTCATTGAAATACTATTGTTGTGTTAAAATTAGGACATTGTCTGCAAAATCGTGTTAGTGTGGGATGTTCAAAAGTGCTCACGACTTTGATGAGATCAGGGCATTGCACTTTATGACTGTGTTTTAGCTTTATTATAAAGCTGTAGACTAGTTCAACACCTACTTACTCGTGATGTAAAATTACGGTCAGGTTGGTTGAAGGTTCTTTTCTAAACGCGCTATACTTTTATATCTAGTGCTACTTTTCATATAGAGTCTATATGTTTGGTAATTAGAAAACTCATGAGATACAACTAAAAGACTAGGTATTCTACAAACTACTGCTAAGAAGCGCGACAATAATGACTTTTCACTAGAACATCATCATTTAATCCTGAAATCATCCATTTCTCCTATGGCTCTTGCTCGTCCCTCATCCCACCTGGATGAGGGACTTCCAGTACTTAACATTATGATGTCGTCAGCTTAACAAGTCCTGTAGACTAAAGGGTATGATTAGGAAATAAAGATAGGTAGAGGACTCGGGAGTCGGGACTAGGGACTATACTTGACTGCATCAAGCCATGTAAAATTTCCAACTTATTTAAGCTCTACCAAATGCTTACTAAATTTCCATCTGTAAGATTATACTTAATATTAAGTCAAGTGGAAAGGAAAATATTAGTTATCCACTAGTCGGGAAGCGCTCAAGTGATTGTTAATATAAGGATTCCGACTAATAAATCAATATGATTGAGCGTCGTACTTCGTAACCTGTTGGGCAGAACAAAGAACATTACTGATACTTGAGTAAATGCTGTGGCTTATAGGCTTAGTATCTATCCTTTTGAGAAAGACTACCCACGTAGACGGTAGTAGGGAAGTGTTGGTTTATTTATTTAATCAATCATGCAACATAATAGTAAAATACTACTTACATAAGATATAGACACAGGTTAATGTTGCACAAATTCTGGTTCGAAACTGATGTACATGGCATTTATTATTATCAGCTCAAGACTGCTGCTATTTGCACCAGAACACCTAACTTTTTTTTATTATATTATATTTTACATATTTTTTATGGTTTTTTCATTGCTATTTCTGTGCTTCTATTATGAAATAAAGCTAATTAGATACCATCCCGACAGTTACGATTACTCTACCTAAGGTACTTATGAGAACTTTAATATTAATTACCAAATTCCTACCTAATAACGGCAAAGGTAATTAACATTGACATTTACTTTGTTCGCAGTAGAAAGTTAAGTGTCTCTACCGTTGTTTTCGATTCATTATGTCAACCACAGTACCCACAATTCGTAGTTCTTATCTCGACTAATCACACAGCGGAACCACTTAATTCGACTTTTTAGGGAAACGAAAATTGCTTTAGATTCCTTTGTCTCATCTTCTTATTGTTCCGCAGTCTTAATGTTAATGGAGAGTCTTTTATTCCTACTAAACACAAACACAGGCCATCAATTTTTTATGCCACTAGGTGGGAAAATTTCACAGCCAAATACTGCAGATAGCAAGTTACACTCAAACAAAATATACCTTTATTAAAAAATATATATAATAATTTAAATTCCTACACCTAGCCAAACCATTATATACTATTATTTATGACATCAATCGATAGGATAAATCATAAGGACCAAATCTCTATAACAAACCTGGTTATGGATTACCCTTTTGAGAAAGGACCAGAGTGGCTTAATGTGTATGTAACGCAGACATCAGCTAGTAGCTTATAGAGCAAAAGGCTTCAATTTTCGATTGAACCTACAAACTACAATGATAGCTACACAATCCCGCTACCAGAACAAACCGAGGCCCTTTCTTTCTGGAAAAAAAAAACCTCTAATTTGGGTAAATAAAATGTTTCCTTTACCCTATTTAACTAATAAAAGCATGGTCAAAAAGAACAAAAAGTCTGATAAACATGGTCATACAGTTTACAACAAAGTAAAGAGCTGCAGATCCCTTAACAGATGAAATGTCGGCTCGTCTCCGTTTCGCCACCGCACGGCAGGTCCAATTCAGACGACAGTCATTGTGTTGCAAACACGGCCGCGTGAGAGCACGCCGTCCTAAGTACGTATAAATGGACCGACGGTAATCTAAATAGTATACATTGTTGGCATGTTGCTCATCAGAACCGTACATTATCTCGCGCAGCCATATATTAAATCATTCTTTATGATGAATAGCACAATAGTTCACTAGCTTTCCGTTAAAGTAGAACTGCTTTAGTTATCTGTCTTTTGTTTTCACATGGCTGTATATGTTACGTATCGTATTATATCATAAGCTTTGTATTATCCAAATAGAAGGCAGGGAAATCACACTTACAGGTACTCCAAATTTCCAATTCTTCGTGATGCAGACTAGAGTAACCCAACGGGCAACTTCTATCATGTTATTTGGGACCACTCTATTTCCCGCATCTTATTAGAAGAGTCAGAAAGTTGTGGACGCATACATAACGTATGACACTTTATCGCTTAGTCTCGTGTTCTATACAATTACCTAATTCGTATGTTTTGTCTGTTACCTTGCAAGTCTGCAGGTTCAAGATGACGGCGACAAAACTGTCACTCGCTCGCCCTTGAATTACAGACGTTGGTACTTTATGAATGAAATATGGCGTGACCACACGCGAAGTGAACATTACCAGCTTACTTATATGTTATAATGGATATAATGTATCCACACATAATACATGTATAATCGACATAATGGTTTCCACTGAACGGGTTCTTAATTGAAAATATCAACCAGTATGAAGACATGGATAGATCATTTTCGTAACACTAAATTAATATGACGCTTTTAAGCAACATGGAGCCCAACAGCAAGCCTATTTCAAAAACTATACAAAGCACAATAGATAGGCATAGGTTTTTCATTCCTACTTCCCCAAATCTACGGCTCAACTAGCAATGTCACACACAAAAAAGACAACAGAACAGAAAAGTTCAACGCCAAACAACCTGTTTTTTAATTTTTTCAGATGGCGTCCATTTCCGTCAAGAGTACAATCAGCTGCTTGCTGTTCATCGTACAACTGGCAGCGCAAGTTTCTGCAGGAACGCAGTTCGCTTCACACGTCAGCGTGAACACGCCTGCGCGGAGCTTCACGCATGGGGTTGGTGACCCTGTGTCACAGCTCGCCAGGAGAAACTACAACAGTCGACAGTCTTCGTCCCGAAGCTTACCGCGTTAGTATTCACCTGCTTATGTCTTATCTTGAGATTTGTGTAGATAATAATATCGTATCATACAGATTAGGAATTGAAATGCCTTTGATTCTTCGTGTAGGGATCCGAAAAACTTAGTAGTACCGTAACGTATCTAACTATTATAAAAAATAAGTATGTATCTATTAATTACAAAATTCCGATAAATGAGAACTCGCATTGAATTGGTTTTTCCTAACCTACGATAATACCAATGATGCATTTCCGCAAATCCACCATGACGGTGCAATAGCTTGGAACCGTTAGAAATTAATTTATCAACACCAAACATAAGTAATGTGAACAAGAGAAAGTTACAACTCATCCTAAGTTACTATTAACCGTTTATTTTGACATTTTACACTATCTTAGGTAACTTCGAGCACCCGAGCAGTTAATTTCTTGGAAATAGAAAAGACATAATGATTTGAACTTTAACCATAACTATAAAAAGTTTATTCATATACGTGTACTTACATACTTGCTATCGACACCCGTCTGTCTCCAGTAGAATCAAATGAAAAATGTTTTATTTGGACATAAAGCTCCGTACTCACATTCGGTATTACTCGATAGTTTTACTCCAAAACGAGTAAATATTAACGTGTGGACCGCAAAACTCACAGCTCGAAGGCATTTTTTCGCATCGAGCCGGCTCGATGGAATTAAATAAAAGTAATTCCTTCGCACCTACTCGAACGGTTCGGTGAATACTGAACGGTGTGCGTCACTCGATAGATTAATGCTGAATGTGTGGACGAAAGCCCATGCCATAGTTTTTACTCGACATGATAGCTCGATCGAGCAAAACCGTATGTGAGTACGGAGCTTTAGATTTGGACATTAGAATGTTTTATTGGACGGGCCTGTTGGTCAAGTGGTTAGTGACCCTGACTGCTATACCGGAGGTCGTGGGTTCGATTCCCACCCAGGACAAATGTTTGTGTGATGAGCACGATCATTTGTTCTGGTTGTCTGGGTGTAATTTATCTATAATATGTATGTATTTAGAAATATATAAGTATGTTTATCAGTTGTCTGGTTACCATAACACAAGCTCTGCTTAGCTTGGGATCAGATAACCGTGTGTTAGTTGTCCCGGAATATTATTATTATTATTATATTATTATTATTATTAGAGTGTATTATAGAAAATACATGAAGCACCTTACATCGGTAACGTGATCTGACCTTTAATTTAAATAATAAGTCATTCTGTGCCTTAGGTCCGTCCAAAATTGGTAGTACTAAAGCAGGTACAAATATGAACAAGAACGATGGTAATAATAAATCAACAAATAATAAAAAAAAAAAACGAGGGTAGGTTAAAATTGTATAAGTATGGTACCTAAATTGGATATTCTATTTCAGACCCAGCTATTCAGTCCAGAGGAAACGGCTACGCTCGAGTCAGGCCTTCTATACCGTTCACCAACGAAGATATACATCACGACAATACAATAAATGTATCACCATGGCAATACAATTACAGGGGTATGTAGAAAAGTAAATGTTTCTGGAGTCTGAACCTACTTCTATACCTACTCACAAGAATTTCATATAAAAAAAGCTGAACAAAAGGCGCGAGCGGCACCCGTGGGAGCGAAGGGGTGAGTGGCTCCTTACCGGGACGCGCTTCATTAAATGGAGTAGCACAGGAACAAGGCGCTTTCGCCCCACTTCCGCCTTCCTTTACTTCTTTGGGTGTGGATAGAAGCAGACTTCCCTAAGCCAACTGTCTGAGTTACTACCCCAGACCACTCTTCCTAAACCTTACATGCTAGGCAGGTTTGAGAGCACCTTTCGTTGTGACTTCTTCTCCCTTTCCGTGCGCCATTACTTCTTCACAGAACTCGGTTACGCTTCAAGACCTCTTGCCCCCAAATCTTCAGGAGCTGTCCTTAGAAATAAAGTTATAATTCCTACTGCATTTTATGCTACCTTATTATTTAAGTACTATATTCTGTTTCAGATATTGCTATACCTTTGCTACCGCCATCGCCGTATAAGGTAGACTCCCCGGACCCAGAGTCCCTGTGGCCCGAAGGTCTGTTCCTACCACCGATTAACGCACCACGCTTTGGGAGCGCCAGCAACCGACGCAGTGAGGTATTGTCAGGTAAAACTTATTGTAATTGGAACGTTGAGATTTAATTATAACATATCTCATAGATTCATGCAAGTGTGTGGACCAATACAAAATAAATCGATTTTTACGATGATTCTCAGTGCATAATTACTAACCATGCTTATATTATAAATGCGGAAAGTAACTCTAATCACTGTCTATTACGTTTCCACGGCTAAACCGCTGAACCGGTTTTGATTAAACTTAGTATGGGTAAGCTTGGATCCCAAGATAGGCCAAAGGTTTTTGTAGCCGCTATAACAGACACCCACGCCATATATTTATGCAAAGCTTTTATTTGACAGAAGCAGACTCGTTCGACCCGTATCTAATAGAGGCGTCAGAGGCAGTAGCAGCGGTCAAGAGATCCAATGGCCATGGCATCCTATACTTCCACCATATACCTCACATTGAATCACTCCTCGCCAACCAAGAACTAAGGATTAAAAATAATTTGAAGCCACATCGAATAGCCAGTATACGTCACACGTGGCCTTATAACCGACCATAGCGCTCAAAAACCGACAAATAAAACAATACGTACAATATTGTAATTATATATTTGTATACATGTAAAAATACTCAATAAAAAAGTCATTAATATTATACAAAAGTATTTCATAGTTTTATTTTAACATTTACATGAGTGTACAATAGGAATATATTTTAGGGAATGTTTCATAAATTATCTGTTTACGTAACCATACAAAAGTAGTGATTTTTCAAATATATTATCAATCAATTAAATTATTATCATTTAAAATCAAATTCTGATAAATATATCTAAGCCAAATAAAAGCACCAAATTCTAAAAGATCTATTGCACAGTGCAAAATTTAACAGTGCCTAGGTAACATGAAAAATATATTGCAAAAACTTACTCATTAAAAAATAGAATGAATTATATAAAATTGGAATGTTTTTTATTGGGCGGAAACATTTTATTCTTAATCATATATCATTACAACAGATTAATATGTACGCAAATTCTTAAATCTCACATTAAAAAACTTAAAATGAGATTTACTTATTTATAGTACAAGGCAGTGATAGTCATGAACACATAATTTACATAAACCTTAATTAAGTACTGTATATAAAGTCGAGATTACTTCACATAGGCATAAACTAAAATGTAAACAATTACATATAAAAGGAGTATTATTAATTCATTGTGATGACAGATTCATAAAGTTAAGTAAAAAAAAAAATATTTTTCGTATAGGTCAATTTACTTACACACTAATAATTATATCTTGCTACAGTAAGGCCCAAGTGGACCATAAAATAATGTATTTCAAAAAACAATATACCTACATATAATAGGTACAGATATAAACGCTATTTTTTTTATAAATAAGAATTTTAGTGATGGTCTTATTATTAGACTCGAATGTTTTATATGCACAAGTTTGTGGATTCAAAATCAGGTAACAATGCGTGTTTTCCAAAATTATATTTTCTTCCCTAATTAAATAAAAGCTTCATAAACCTTAGAGTAAGTGTGACAAATGGAAGAGATCAATGCTCTCTCCATTTGAGAAGAGGCTCTTGGAAAATTTATAATATACTGCCAAATACAGATTTAAACAACACTAAATTCAAATATAATATAGGTAGATACAACTTTGTGGTAACATCAGATCATTAATATATTTTATTATAATATCCAATCTATTAGGAAAGTAGTGATTCATAATGACAACAGTAATTATTAGACCAATTAACATACCTTGAGCATTTCTTGAACAAGAACTTTGTGGTTGGGAAATCATTAACTGTGTTTTCCCTAAGCTATCTTTGAAATTGGTAATGATATTAAATGTACCAAAAATATAAAGTTTTACGTGATAAATTCGATATGTAAGCTAAATCGCATCAAGAATTATCATATTACATTGAAGTTTTATGTAATATGTATAAATATTTACAATAGAAAAGTTATACCCTGTACATAATAATCTTATGAGCATATTTGTTTCGTTATTTTAATGGAAGTTAAATTTTATAGCTTCAATAGAGTTAAAAACTTTTCCTCCAGACGTTATTAAAGATTCACGTAGCTTCAACTAAAACTACATATCACAATATTCTAAATTTCTTAGAAAAATTCAGATGAACAAATTTCAAAAATAAAAGTTGTATAAAGGTATTAAAATGGATACTAGAGTCATGAGTGGGAAGGATGTGACTCCGTGTGCTGAATTACAAAGGTCTCCATTACAGAAACACATGTAAACTTTTTTACGGTTCCACATAGTGTACGCACATCTTTCTTCGTAATCATTAGGCGGTCTTTGTAAACACATTCGCTCGGTTGCTGAACCAAAATCTGAAATGAATACGCATAGATGGTGAATAATCTTTTATTTTTTATCTAAACTATTATCTCAATTATTAGACAAATTACTTTTATTTACTAGACTATGATGGAGACAAATCAAGCAATCTGTACTTGAGAACTAAATAATATAAAAAATCAAATAGAATAGAAGTTTCTATTTTTAATAGAATAAAAAAATATGCAACAAGTCTTTAAGTTCATTAAGTTAATTAATTAAGTTTCTAATTTAAATAAATACTGAACTTACCATCTGACCGGAAAGCGCCAACAGTTCCTTCAATCAATTTGCCACACCAGCCCGACGGGCAGGCCACAACATGGAGACCAGATTCCACAATAGTCTCCGTCACATTCAATGGAAAGGGATCCCCACAGGTCCCAAGTTCCCCTCGAGATCTACATCTTATGCACCGTTTATTTAAACCTAGAAAAAAAATATAATAAGTGCATAGATACACATAACATACATTGACCTGAGTTCAGTAACTACTTTCTATTTTCACAGAATAATAATGATCCGGAATTGTATCCATAATTACAGTTCAGGCTTGATTTATTATCAATTCGTACCAGTCTAGTGAAGTGACTAACACACATGCCAAACTATTGTTGAACAACTCTCACTTCACCTTGATAAATAAAGTCGTGTCAAAAATATAAGTGAAAACTTACTTTGAACTTCCTGTGCGACTATAAACAACAATATTGAACAAATAAATAAAGTTGTGCTTCCCATTTTATAACAATACACTAGCCAATAAACGAATCAAAACAAAGACAGCGTCAACTTTTAAAACTTTTCATTTTAGTTTACAAACTCATTCACAAATACGAACGTACGTTGCTAGTTGTACGTAACGTTGTAGACAACTATTTTTTTAACTGTAGGTATAGATCTAAGCAGCCTATCGTGTCAGCTGTCTTTTGACAGATGTCTAGTGCTGTTGCCAGTCCTAAATTATAAATTACCCAGATAAAGTCGGATAAAATTTCTTTTTTGGATTTTATTAATGTTACCGTTAAAAACATACGTACCTAAAAAACTGAATTTATGAATCTCGATTTTTCCTTTATCTGGCTGATTGGCAAAAAATTGTGATTTGTAATTTTAATCAATATGAAAAGTATTTAAATTATCTCTGCAGACTACCCACAAGAGTACAATATTCCTCGTAGTTTGGGAAATTTCACATAAATTGGCAACTCTGTAGATGATGACACTAGTTAAGTGACATAAATGACTTCGTGGACGCTGTAATGCCACACGAGAAAAATAATTGTAAATATAATAAACATTTAGTAAGTTCGGATACTCGTATCAGCGGCAAGCTATTGGACGCCCAGACTATTTTCCTTTTATTTAAGGATGAATATTTAAATCTATCAGCTCGTAATAGTAAAAAGACCTTGTTATTTATTCTAGAATACTATAATTATTTCCTTTGATATCCAAACAAAATTCATTTGATATTTTACCCCAACAATTTTTCTCGTTCACTTTGTGACGAATTATGACCATAATTTTCCTTTTTATGAAGGTTTAATGGATCAGCAAAAGAAGATTTGCGATGCCAAGCAACACATACTCCAGCACAGTAACAAGTCATTGTCAATGAAA
Source organism: Autographa pulchrina (assembly GCA_905475315.1). Classification (NCBI taxonomy): domain Eukaryota; kingdom Metazoa; phylum Arthropoda; class Insecta; order Lepidoptera; family Noctuidae; genus Autographa; species Autographa pulchrina. The sequence continues at coordinate 8,762,875 of FR997771.1, read as the reverse complement.
GTACGAATCCCAAATAAATTGAGTAACGTATAAATTCTGAAACAAAATAAAAGTTCTTTCAGTAAAATTATATTTTTTACTGTTCAAGGGCTGAAAACCATGAGTGCTGCCAGTTGTCGCTACTGTTACTTTAGCTGATTTACTAGGGCAATTTGACATTTCAGACATTACATGCGACTAGCGCCTCCGGCGGGGAAACTGCTAACGTTAGCTCTTGTTACTTTTGAGGTCATTTTCACTATTGCGTTCATATTGGATACTTACCTTGATTTAACAACTTAGCTTTGGTCAAAACTTTTACTTCAAACTCTTGTACTGTTTTACCATTTAACAGGCATGAATAATTACCCTCTTCCTTTTTGCTTATATGTAATATATGTAGGGAATTATTGGTATCAACAGATATATGCGGTTCTTCTTCATTTTTACATGTATTTTTTCTGTAAAAAGATTGTAAGTATACTGCGCTATATGTTCCAAACCAAAAAAGTTGGGATTTTTATAAATATATTCCATATACCTAAATATAGAATTCAATAGTTTTTCTTCTTTGAACCATTTCAAATCAGAATTTGGAATAACTTCTGAGCACGAAAGTGTCACGTGACTATTTTCAGCCACCTGCTTCATACTTTTGAATTTATATTTATCCTTATTTGTTTTATGCTTCGCTGAAAACATTAATTTAAATTTTAAATCACTTACCAGTTACTGATATAAAAAAAATATTATTTCTGAAAAATAATCATTTGTGTAGGTACCTGTCTTCTTTAAAACATAACATGTTTCTTCTGCTTGGTAGTCTGGTATGTGTTTAACTAATTTACTTATTCTTGGTACTGTTTTATTTAATCGATATGAACGACACGGAATATCGAAACCATCAGTTAAATACGAAAGGGCATTCCTTACGGCAATAGAATGTTTATTTACTATCTGTAATAATTGTAAAAAGCAATAATGAATGCTGCTGCTATGTAAAAACAAGATTTTAAAATGAAAAAAAATGAAAAAATTGTAAAATTTTGATTAAATTACATCTGATACCATCAAAATATTTGTGGTAATACCATGCAATATTTACCTTTCGGGTTTTGTTCATTACACTGGCACGTAAACGACATCGGCCAAGTTTTCGACGAATGCCATTTTGGTGATCAATTTCAGTACACTCGCCCCAATTTTCCCATAATGTAATAACTTTAAAAGTCAAATTAAAATTATGTCTTAAAAATTTCAAAGGTGCTTCTTCAGAAAATTTAAATCTCTTATTTATCGGGTCTATGTAGATTCTTTTGTAATCTAGCCACTGATTTAATGTTCCCGTTCTGAGTTTAACAAAGCTATTTATAATACCTGAAAATGATATATTCCTGCCACATTATCTCCGTCTCCCTTAGCCAAAACATGTAACGGAACCAGTACGTTCTTATCTATCTTTATTTTATGGAACATATACGCTAAAAACTAATATAATAGTTGGTTTTATACTAGAATAACAATTTGAAAGAGGAGAGAGTGGTAATTAGTTAGTAGTTAAAACTATTAACTTAATAGTATTGAGATAAAACTATTAAGCTTGACGCGCACCGCAATTAAATGTCAGTGCATGCTAAGCCTTCTGTTAATGCTGATGATTGGAAATTGTTAGTTTTTTGACATAATATGCGGGGATAACATGATACCATTAACCATTTACAACTTTAAACAACATTCAAACATTATTTTACTTACCTTCAAGAATGTAAATAAAGGGCAAAGTAGCATTTTGGTTTTTCTTTTCAGGTCTCGTACAAACATATATTCCAGAATCACTCACATTAAAACCGTTTATAGTTAAAATATGCAATGGATTCATGTATAATTTGGGAATTGAATCGTTAATATCGATCCCTTTAAATATTTCTTTAGGAAATTTATTTCCTCTTGGCTTGTAAAACCATAGTTTAGGAAAATAGTCTCCATTTCCTTCGCTAAAGAAAAGAAATAAATAACTAGACGAAAAAGCGATAAATACAGCGAAGAAGGATATAATCATAAAATTCAGGATTTATATTCACCAAAAATGACACCACAAATGCACAATGGAACCAGGTAATACATCCACAACCCTTGGTTTATTCATAACCATATCTTTAAATGTTGACGAGTTGTCATAACATGCTGTAATTTCAAGAGATGTATTTTGCGGAGAACCTTTACTTTTTGTGAAATTACTTAAAACGAATATAACTTGAATGAATACCACAGTACCCTGTAATAATAAATTTATCAATTTATAATCTTGCTAGTTATACATCCAAAGAATTCAAAAGAAATGCCCAAAATAATAAATACATATCCACAAAATAAGTACATTTTAAAATCTGCCCGCGTTTTCTACCAACAAATTGTGTCTAAACACACTATGCCGAAGTTCCGCGAAACACTATGCCGAAATTACGCCGCATCATTGCGCACAGCCTAACTTTGGTCGGGCGTAAGTTCAGCGGCAACTTATTCTGTGAGCACACATTATACGCGACCGAAGTTCGGTTCGATTGCCGACGAACATCGGGGGCAGGGAGCAGTGGGGAGCCGTAGTAACTGTATTTCTGCCACGTAAGTTCTGCATTTATTTATTGTGTGTCATATTCAGACGAATACGTCGGAACCTTAGTCGGAACGTAAAATCAGCCGCCGAACTTCGGTCACGTAACTTCGGCATAGTGTGTTTTTGTGTTTAGACACTAACTATACATTTCGGAAATCACGCGCGACTAGCGCCTCTGGCGGTAAAAATATCTAGAGGCAGGCCCCCATTTAAAAAATATAGTTTTTGTTTTTTTTTTTATGACAAGTAAGTTGCGATATTTTAAGAATACTATAACTATTTTACAGTTCAATATTACAATATTAATTTGATTTTTAATCACTAAAAATTACATTTTAGTAACATATACTAATAGTGATGTGCATTTACTTCCCAGTTGATATCCGATCGTATTTGCTCTTGGCGCTCTCATCTTCAAATTAAATCAAATTTACCACATCAACATGGCGGATAAATCAGAAAGTAAGTTTTGTTTATTTTGTAATTTATTTATTTGTTACAATATTCCAGGCAATAATGTGTTGTGGAATCAAAGGTTTTTGTAATTTGTGTACGTACCAGTACCTCTTCATGATAGTTATAATGTGCTCTCCTCTGTAGTTACGATGTTAATGTGGTTCGCTAGATTCAAAATTTGAAAAAATTCAAATTTTCAGCCGAAGTGTCAATCAGTTTATTGTCGAAACTGATAAATATACTATGTTCCATAAATTTATATTACAAATAATCTTAATAACAAAGATTTATTCTTTGAATTCACAGATAAGTTTTCTTGACTTTCAGTTATATAAATTGTACATTATTTTTGTTTAGGAGAGCATGATGGAGAGGACTTTTCTTCAAGATCCCATTTCGGAGTCAAAGATGAACCAATGGACATGGATTTTCCCGAAGAAGATGAAGAACCACCGGCATTTGGACCCGCCGCGCTTGGACTACACAGGGTTGGTACTAAGTTACCGCCAAAACCAGCACCAAGTGAACCTGTCCAAAAACTGAATGCTCGAGGCATGCCGGCTCGTATTCGGAAGAAAAATCGATTTATATTTGTGGATGACTTTGTAAATACATCTCCTCCTCGCCAGTCACCAAAACGAACTCCGAAAATTATATCCAAGACTCCTATCAAACAGACAAGTGCTAAAAAACAGAAGTCTCCAACAAAAGTTCAAAGAGCAAATGAGATGAGATATGATGAGAAATCTGAGACTGTTGGGGCCCAATCTCCAGACACAAAATCTGGTCATCGTATTGGAATGAGATTAAGAAACTTATTAAAACTGCCAAAGGCTCATAAATGGGTTTGCTTTGAGTATTTTTATAGTAACATTGATAAAGTTCTATTTGATGGGGAGAATGATTTCATGATTTGTTTAAGAGAATCTTTTCCACAATTGACAAACCGTAAATTAACTCAAGTGCAATGGTCAAAAATTAGGCGAATGATGGGCAAGCCAAGAAGATGTTCCCAAGCATTTTTTGATGAAGAGCGTAGAGAGCTTGAGAGAAAACGTAAATTGATAAGATCTATACAGCAAAGAAAAGGAGCCGATATTAATGTAAAAGAGTTGCCTAATGAAATACCCATGCAATTGGTTGTAGGTACTAAGGTAACAGCTAGACTACGTAAACCACAAGACGGATTATTTACAGGGTGTATAGATGCAGTTGACACATCCAATAATACTTACAGGATATCTTTTGAGAGACCAAAATTGGGTACTCATTCTGTGCCAGATTATGAAGTGTTATCAAATGAACCTCCAGACACTATAAGTCTCTGCAGTATTGCCAAAAAGTTTCGACCACGCTTTGTTATGCAAGATATATTTAGCTTGATGGAACCCACAAATAATAACTCTCAAGGTGACCCACTTATTGGTTGCTCAGATTTAACGAAACAAATGGAAACTATTGGCAGTTACCCATTTGCCCTCTTAGAACTAATTGTTAAATTGAGAAGAATATTAAACGCAAAGAGAGATAAAATAAATTTGTTAAAGGAATATAACTGTGATGCAGAAAAAAGAAAATCATTTGGTCAAAAAATGCCTGAAGACTTTGAGAGAAAGTATGCTGCTGTTGTTATTGACTTAGAAAAAATGAATATGGATTTACAAGATTACATAAATGATGTGCAACAATACTGCCAACAAATTGCACCTGAACCTAGCTTAGCTGCCATGTTAGTGCCTTCTCATTTAAGGGAAATATGCCATGGAAAGGCATCATTACTAGTAGAGAAAAATAATAATGGTTCAGTTAAAGATCCAAATTTGATTGATCTTATAACAGACCTGATTGCCTTAATGTTACAAGTCAAAAGTTTATCTGATTCAGATCAAAATGCATATGAATTAACTGTACTACAAGGAACAATGGAACAAATAAAAATGAAATTGGAACCTCACCACCAGAAACTATTCCAAAATAATGTAGAGATTCATATGCACAGAATTCAAATGGGCTTAGGTCAAATGACCCCTAATAATAGTTATGTAGCTGGTACATAGTGTGTAATTTACCTTTTTATTTATATTATGATTAGCTGATGCTTATGAATTTTTATTACAAAATAAATGTTTGTCTGGAATACCACATTGCAGTGTGTGCTCTCATACTAACTACTATGATTAAAATTCATGTAGTTCTAATGGGGGAAGTGTATCATAAAGAAATCGTTTTATAAGAAAAATATAAGCTTATTCTAGAATTGTAATTTATTATAATTGGTTACATGAGCTTACAATATTGCTCAGTGCCATGTTACTTGTATTTAAATGTATAACATAGCATAGAAATAAAATATGACAAGTAAACTATATTGTATTAATTTTTTTGAATTTAGAACCTAACATTCTCTGCAATGTACATGAGTAGTCTGCTGTAGTACTATCGTCCAATACTACAATACGAACAGTAAGTTAGTTCTAGACAAAATTGTTTCTGCTGAACTGATCATACTTGCATCGTTTTGAGACTTATGCAGTCATAGATCACAGCACACAAGCACATCAGTAATACAGACTACCCTATATAAAAAATGTACTCTGTGATACAGACACCTCAACTTGCGTGCCATTCAGTATATAACTATCTACTAGGGTCACTTCCAAAAAGGCAAGATCTTTTAATTGTTGACTTGTAGTTACCTTGAATTAGTAGCTACATAGATGTCAACTTCAATCAGTCACATCATTGAAAAGTCTATATGTAGGTCATTACAAAATAGGACAGCTGAATGTCGATATATTAAGCTTAGATTAAAAAGTTCACCTACTTTCCTGTACTCAGTGTTATATTCTTTCCGACGTGCAGTGCAAAGTGCAGAACTGAAGCCTAACTCTGAGACTTGGGAGTGTGGGAAAGGAAGATAAGTATGTACTTCTGCTTAGCCTTGGACAGAACATAATTAAATAGGTCTACTTAATTTAAAATTTTCAAAAGCATGGTTATTACACAGTTATACAGGGAAATTAATACATACTGCAACATTAGGTAATAAATTTAATTTACTTAGTAGGCTTTGTACGTAGGATTTATTGCTGCGATTTTAATAACAAAAATAATATCATAGAAATTGATGTATTTTTCATTCTAAGGAACATACATAATTAAATTCAGTATAATATAAATATGATATTTTAATATCGTGTTCTAAAAAATGATGCAGAACTTAACTTTTAATAACACATTTTTATAAAGTTAATTCATGTTTACAGAAATACAGCTATAAGTATAAAGGACATTATCAATTGGCTTTTCTAGTCCCGCTAACATCATCATTTTTCTAGGCATAATATTATTATATTCAATACAAACTACATCAGTTCAATCAAACTTTCATGTTTTATATTTGTTTAAAGTTTCTAACAACTGATCGGCTTCTTCCGAAGTTTTGACACGGATTAGTATTGGTGTAGGTGGAGGCTTGGAGTCTGGTGTAGGAATGCAAACCAACATAACATTATTTTTACCCATGCGCTGAGTAGGTATAGCTGATGATAATATCATGTTAACTAAAATAGTGCCCAAGTTTGTGTTAGCTCTGATCAGCAGTTGGTGTTTTCCAGTTTCCTCAACGTTTTTAATATACATAGTTCCCACTCCTTTGTCCGCAAAATTGCCATCCTTCTTTACAAAAACTTTACAACGCTTTTCGAAAACACTATTTTCTTCAACAACAGGCGTGAACTCCACTTTAGGGGGCGCATCTTCATCCTCATTGTCATTCTTTTCTTCAGTATTCTCAGTAGCCTGTTTGATATTGGAATTAAAACTGAATGGTTTTCCTATTCCAAAAGAAAATGGAGCAGCAGTTCCATTAGTACTTGCGGTGCTTGTGGTAGTTGCAAATGAAAAGGGAGAGGAAGCTACTGTAGCACTCCCAATGCTTGATGTGATAGCCCCAAAAGAAAATCCAGCTGAGCTTGTTGTGATAGTACTTGAAGTATTGGTGGATGAACCTACTCCAAAGTTGAATGAGCCTGACTTCTCCCCTGCTGAAGTTGAACTGCTTTGATTCCCAAATAATGATTTCGAATTTTGTGATGCATTAAAAATAGATGATCCAATCGTATTTTTGCCAGTCGAATCTACTGGTTTAGCTGCAGGCAATTTTATTTCAGCTGTAGTATCTTTGTCATCTGTTTTTTTAAGGTCCACTTTTTCTGAATTTTGATATTCATTTTGTATTTCTTTTAAATACTTTTCGTAATCTTTAAATATTGGTGTGAGAATGCATAAAGGAGTTTGCTCAACATGCTTTTTTATCCAATCTGACACAGACTCATTTAATCCTTTTAACTTTGAGTAATATTTAATTTTATTCTCATCTTTAGCATCATCAGCTTTCTTATCTGCATCACCGAAGTTTGATTCTGGCTTTGATGGAGTTCCAAAATAGTTTTGTGCTGTATGGGCATTTAAATTGGGTTGAATTTTAAATGGGGTAGAGTTAGAAGTAGTTGAAAACAAAGATTTTGCTACATTAGCACTGGTTGATGGAATGTCAAATTTACTGGTAGTTACTGGAGCCATTGATGACTTTGTTGAGTCAGTATTGTTATCAGTTGAGCTTGTTACAGTTTGAATTTTGAATGGAGAGTCCTTGACAGTAGAATCAGCCTTTGATGTAATAAACATTGAAGGAGATGAAGTAGTGGTTGGAGTTGAAACTCCAAATAGGCCTCCTGTACTAGTCTGTGTGGATGGTGAAGCAAATGGAGACTTAGCTGGTGGAGTTTGTGATTGAATGCCAAAAATACCACTACTTGGACTGCTTGAAAGTGGTTTACTTGTAAACAAGCTTGAAGTGACCGATGAGTCCACCTTGCTGGAGGAACTGTTATTGTCGTTGTTACCATTGGTTAACTTAGATAAAAAGTCAAATGATGATGGTTGTGCTTTGTTAAATCCACTGAACCCGCTGAAGACACTTTTCTTTGGCTGAAAAATATAAAGTATGAAAATTAGAAATCTTTTTGAGAACATACATCAAGTTACATATAGTGTGAGGTGTTATAAATAGGTAAATTCTCCATGTTTTGCCCAGAGGGGCACAAATATATTTGCAAATATTAAAAGTTTTTCTAAAAATCAAGTTCACTGATAATTTTTATACTGCTTTATGGTTCAAGACTATAAATTTATACATGTAGCATTACAATAATGATAATATCATTGCAAAATTATCAATAAATATAGGTAAGTGTTATTTAGATAATAATTTATTTCATAACTTTCAAGGTGTGGCATTTTCAGCAAAAGAAAATTCGAAGAATTTCGTTGAAATTATTTAATAAGTAGTATCTATAGTTCTATGCAAGTACAACTTTATCTAAAGTTACTGGTTATGATTGCTAATAAGTGCTTGATCATAGATCACGATTTGCAATTGCAGATGATATCATTAGCAAAATATGTACGAATATAAAGCTGCAGTTCGCAATAAAGTATATTCTACGTACCTCGTCACCACCAAGTTGAGAACGCCTTTTTGCAGTCCTGATAACACGTTTTTCAAGAATGTCTTTGGTTGCAATTTTAAAACTTCCCATTTCTTCATGATCGGCTGGGTCATCTTGATCCCAATTATCGTGATTTAATTCAGTAGTGGCTTGTCGTTTGATAGACATTTTAAGATCGACTGAAAGATTTATATCGTTTACAAAAAAATACAATGTTTTGTCGTGGCGCCAATCACCATCAAGATTTCAGCATGAACATGTCAATTTTGTTCATTTACAATTATATTATACATCTCAATGTTTCTAGATAAATGTATACACTAGGTAAACGTACACTGTCGGTTTTAAGAAAGACGTTTTAGTTGTAATTTCTGTATTATGATAAATTACACGATTGCAGATTCACATTTAGCGTTTCTAACCACATACCGTCGACATAATGATTCTTTTTTTCCATTTTTTGCGGCTTTAACGCAACAACTTTTGAGCCGCCTTACGCATTCTGGCATTGATTTTTAATTATAAAATGAAGAAGATAAATAAAAATATCTCTTGGTCTCTTCAGTCGGTATAAAACATTTTCTTATTTTTCTAAGTTTGAATGAAATAGTGTACAATGAAAAGCTTCGTATTTATAGGTCAAAGATATTTTTCTTAGCAAAACACAATCAACTGTTTGTAATAGTGTGAGTGTCTTTTATGTGTGTATGCGCTTGTTTCACTGTGTGTATTCATTTCAATTCATTCAACTCACTTCGTTGAATAAAGTTGTGTGCAAATTTATCTATCATGATTTCTTACCAATTTGGTACAGATTTAAAGTCCGAAAGTATTTTTATTAGTGTATAAAATATTCTTATTTCGTTATATAATGCGTTTCGCGTTGTGTAAAGTTTCTGAAAGTGAAATGTAATGATATTAAGCCGAGCGTTTCTTAAATCCTTGTAAAACAAGAGTTGTTTCTTCGCGAACATATCATTACTTGTGTTTAAATTTCTTTATATTAGAAATTGTAAACAAACAAACTGTTTATTAGAAGGAGTAACTTGATTATAAATAAATTAGGTAAATTTAAAGCATGGAAGTATCTAATGAAATAAAAGAAGATATTCGCAAAACGCAGTCGGACTTGAAAAATGCGATACGAATCCACCAGGTTGATAACGTGACTGTTAATATTATATTAACGTGTTTATAAATAATTGTGTGTTCTAAATAATAATTACTTTTTCAGATTTGGGTTGCGCGCCTTCAAGGAGATGAAAGTGTAAGTAAGATAATAATAATTTGCTTGGCTATAAATATCCTTTGTACATTTCAGAATAAAAAATCATTTTAACTGCTTTGTTACAGAACAATCACATCAAGACAAAAGTTAAAGAAGCAGAAAAAGAAATTATAGCAATTGGACAAACTCAAGTAAGTACTATGTTTGTATTGCAACAAACAATTTTTGTGAAGTATAGGTTGTACAAGTGTGTGAATTATCATAAAGTACAGTACATACCTAGAATACTATTAATTTAGATAAATGTTTAATTTTTGCTACAAGTTATAAAAATATTGGTGGGGTTATTATGTTAGTTTTTATTTGCATTTATTTATACAAAGCAAGAACCACATGCTCATTTCATATTCTATAAAGAGCACCTTTTAAAATTTACAAACAATATTTTGATGTAAGTTACTTTGATAGTTTGATATTATAAAACTGATATGTATAAACATTTGTCATGATGTTAGGAAATAGTTGTGTAATTTGTGATATAGGTGCTTGGCTATTAGCCAAAGACTTACAACATTAAAATAATATTATGTCTCAGGTATTGCTTTAAGAATTGTGTTAAACTTTTCTTTTAATTTGTTTTATTTCCTAATTCTTGTCAAAGTATTTTTTTTTGTGGACATGATAAGTTCAATCTATTTATTAACTTACTAAAACTAATAAATTTCAAACTTTTTAAGTTCTTTATGATGTGTCTTCTTCATTCAGTAGTTATTTATCTCTTAAAATTATTAATTATGGCCAGATATTTACAAAACACTATAATATACACACAAAATATATTGAGATTTTCTATTTCTCTACAGAAATTAGTTGTAGAAAGACTAAGAAGAGAGCTAGAGTTGTACCAGCAACGTTTGAAGGCACGCAACAAGCAAATTAATATAGAAAATGACAATAGATTTGTAGCACACCAACTAAGGGACCATCAAATACAATATCGTAGCAGAAATAGAACGGTATCACTTTTGAAACCTTCTGTATTGAATGAAATACATATAAAAACTGAAAACAATAGTGATGAAGTTAAAGAGAATAATATCTCAGATTCTGAGATTGAGATCAAGTTATCTAATGAGAAGGAGAACTCAAATCACAGTGAAAATGAAGATAAAGACAAATATCAGAGGAATTTTTCTCAACTGACCCATGTTCATGATAGCCGGAGCAATTTTGTGAATGCCTTAAATAAAGTAAAAGAAACTTTTGGGTAAGGACACAATACAGTATAATTTATGATTAAAACCATATTTAAACTGTATAAAAACCTTTAAACTTTATTTTGTTTTTTGAATAAGGTCACTTATTTTAAAGCAAAATATTTTTAACTGGTTTTCCTGTACTGATAATAAAACGTATTAATATCTTATTTCGATTTATGTAGTGATTCAAAACACGATCAAAACAATGAGTGGCAGGAGCAGAAGTCTGATTCGGATTCGTCTAGAGGTGCGGTTCTATCGCCGACGCCATCACCACCGCCGCTGCCTGAGCCAGGGGAACCAGTCTCTAAGGAAACCTTCTTAAGGTATTAAATACATTATCTTATGTGTGCAACTCAATAATGAGTGTATCTTTCTTTAGTTTATTATACCTGTTTATTTATTAAACACACATTTAAAATAGTACTAAAAATTAACAGCATAATAAATAGTATGAAAATAAGCTCTAACCCGCATCAGGACAAGATTCAAGCTGCCAGTACTTAAGAGCTGAAAGAGAAGCTTATGCCTTGTTATTATAAAAAGTATTCGAATTGTTAGAAGATGCCAATAAAGTATTAAAAATTAAAAGCAAAAGCGAAATTAAAACTAAAGGTTAAATTTTCTTTACAGACTCATAGGTTTAGTGACACCTCTACAAAGAGAGTTATTGGAAAAGAAGAGGAATGAACGTCGTAAAAGGTCTACTACAACTACAAACAGAAATGATTTCCTTTATGGAAGCTATGAAATGTTACCTGTAAGTATCTTAAATGTAATTCATATATTTGCCTAACCCAAGGGTTCAACCTGCAGTTTTTAGGGCTTGTTCCATGCCTGGCTACACTGTCTTTAACCAAACACTAGTGCGATAGGCTTCTTCTCATATAGAAAAACTAGCATTGTATTATCACAGAGATCACCTCGGCTTAATCAATTTACAATCATCAGGTTCAAAAATAGCTTAAAAATTTAACATATCAACTAACACATTGGTCTTTAAAAATAATGTTTGTGTAGTTAATATTGTTTTCTATTACAGAAAAAGAAAAAGTACAACCAGTTTCCTTATCTTCAGACTCATAATGATCCTCCACAGACAAGGTCTGCTAAATTACGCAAACAACAGGTAAATACTTTGACTTCACTTTCAATTGTTATTTCTTCATGAATTAGTCACAATATTAGTCTTAAAAAAAAAATATATATATATAGGTATATGTATTAGTAAATTCTTAATAAAGAAATGTTCGAAAATAATGTAAGGGTCATTGATATCTTGACTGGCCTGTTCTAGTGGTTAGTGACCCTGACTGCTATACCGGAGGTCGTGAGTTCGATTCCCACCCAGGACAAATCTTTGTGTGATGAGCACGATCATTTGTTCTGTGTCTGGGTTTAATTTATCTGTAATATGTATGTATTTAGAAATATATAAGTATGTTTATCAGTTGTCTGGTTACCATAACACAGGCTCTGCTTAACTTGGGATCAGATAACCGTTGTCCCGGAATATTATTACATGAGAAGAAGAAGGAAGAAAAGTAGCTTGGAAAAGTATAAATTAAAAAACGACGGGTTGCACTCCGGGACTGCCGGCAGAAGTGAAAACTTGAATATTAACGTTGTGCATTTTTGATATTTTGGAATGGTTAGGGAATAATTTTGCACGAATTGCTTTAATTATCAGTATAAAAGTAGGTACTATCATTTATGTGGTAGAATACAATATTTATTTATTGCGCTATCGTACACAAACATGATATTCGTCTTACGAATTTTCGATCAGGTCACGTGTCCTGACGCGAGTTTAACATTTTTTACCCATTACAAAAAAAGTGTACAACGCCGCTAAAGAAGTTTTCACTACAAAAAAACCTTGGTCATTGTCATTATCATAATCATTGGTTATGTAACCCAATGCTCTGACTTTTACTTATATACTTCCACTAAAAGTAAAATATATCATTGCAGTCTCAAAAACAACCTTCTCGGGAGGGCTCACCTTCAGGATCTTCTACAGAAAATAAAGGTAAGATAACATTGACTTTGTTATGCCATAATAAGTCTGAATTAGTGTGCAGTGACTATAGTAAGACGAATCGTTTCGGACCCGATCGTGCGTGTCTGGATGGCGTTTAACATGGATTCTGTTGAAATTGGTCTCAAAATGTAGTGCCTTTTTTGTACTGTTTAGTAACCTTTTAGAAAAAAATGTGTACATACAGGGCCTCGATTCAGCAATAAAATTTAAGAGTTGCTTGAATTGACCGAATGACCTGCTTTATTTCGTAATTTTCACGATAATTGGCATTCTGCTAACTGTCATTACGATCATTAATAGGTCATTACGATCATTCTCTTCGCGAGTTCAATGAGATTTTATTGTAGGCTTATCTGAATACGAAAATTAGGCACAATAACTAGTACACTGACCAACCACTGACATTCATTTAAAATAACTGAATCGAGGCCCTGTACTCATAACAGTTTTAAAAGTGACATGCCATCTATATAATATGGAACAATAACTACATACAAATTTACACTTTGTCGGCAGGATGGACCAACGGCAAGCCTGCGTGGGCCGCGACTCTCCCGGCCAGTTTATCTGTAGAGCCAGTGTATGCTGCTCATAAAAAAGTGTGTCACGTATGTGGACGCAATGGTAAGAGAAATATTTTTTAAAATATTATTTTGGTTTTTCATATATTTCGTACTGTAAAAATCGTTTAAATTTTGCTGGCATCAGGTTATACTGAATTCTTTGAATAGGCAATTAGGAAATAAATAAGCTTACTATAATATGATTACTATTTGTAGTGCTTTGATGTACAGCTGGGCCACTTGCCACAAATCGCGTAATCTTTTGCCCAACTAAAACGTTCCAACTCATTTCAGAAGGGTTTTCTGAGCAGTTTATTAAAGCATATTATAATTGGTGTCAAGAGAGATACTGTTTTACTATCTCTGGCTTATTATAAAGTTATGATATAATACCAAAGAATAAAAAAAAAGGAAAAACTATATGAGCAATCTGTTGTTTCCTATCTATCCTCTAAGTGTAATACAGTTTGTACCTTTAAACGGTCAATAATCAAGAATTATAGAGTAGTAATGCATGTGTTGTATGCATAGACTTTAGATATACTATAGATCGCTAGTATCGCTAGTTTCCTATTGTGCCAATCGAAAGCACTTTTTGAGCTGTCAGTACTCGCTCACTTAGCGTTCATACGCACTATGCCCGCAATGCGGCTAGCCGTCCGGCTGACCGCAAGCACAATTATGTACGTAATATTCATTTTTATGCGCACTGCGATGCGGCTGCGGTCTGCGGGTAGCCGCATCGCAGTGCGCATAGTGCGACGATAGACGTTAATGCGAAAATATCGATGGTTGCGAATATTAATAGAGTTCATTCAATGGAAATTAGGTTTTGAGATAACATAAAAAAAAAACAAATATATCTACCCAAAATATAACTTTATTAAGTAATAAGCAGATACCAGCATCAAATTTATTAATTATAAGTTACCGAAATAGCCCATACAAGCATACTAATCAATTCTAAAGTTTTTGTAGAATTTCAAAATTTTTTAAACATAACCCCCCACGCGTTCCTCTGGTTCGCCCTACTGAATTTAGATAATAATAATCCAGCCTATAAACGTCCCACTGCTGGGCACAGGCCTCTTCCCATATAGAGAGGGCACGAGTATTGATCACCACGCTTGCTCTCTGCGGATTAGCGATTTCAGATACCAAGTTTTGGAATCCAGGTTTCCTCACGATGTTTTCCTTCACCGTTTGTCAGAGAAAGTACATATAACTTTGAAAAAGCCACATTGGTACTTGCCTGGGTTCGAACCTGTAACCTTGTGCATACAAATCCGTTCATTGAACCGCTAGGTCACCACGACATATTATAATATTGAGCTGAATTTAGATAAAATACGTAAAAGTTTTATGAAAATACTACTAATGAGGAAAATAAATGTTGATAGTCTTTTTTTTTTGCTTTCGTGAATAATTTTTGCAACTTCATACTACACTTTTTAGAATTTATTCTTAAATAAGTAAATGCATTTATTGCTCGGAGATGCAAACACGGCGCGCTCAGTTTAGACACTAAATGGACGTGACATTGAAGTTGATGCGAGTTCGTACATTTGCTTTCGGATCATAGTACGTTAGACACGCTCTATGTATTAATGGAAACTCTTTGTTTGTGTGTATAGACGTGCCGTCGCTGCTGGTGTGGTGCGTGTCGTGCGTGGTGTGGCAGCACACGGGCTGCGGGCGCGGCGGCGGCCGCTGCGTGTGCGGCGCCGCGCTCGCCGAGCCCGCGCCCCGGGACCCCGACCCCGACCCCGATCCCGCGCAACACGCGCAGCTCTATAGAGGTAACTAGCTATGTAGTACGTGCCGTCGCTGCTGGTGTGGTGCGTGTCGTGCGTGGTGTGGCAGCACACGGGCTGCGGGCGCGGCGGCGGCCGCTGCGTGTGCGGCGCCGCGCTCGCCGAGCCCGCGCCCCGGGACCCCGACCCCGACCCCGATCCCGCGCAACACGCGCAGCTCTATAGAGGTAACTAGCTATGTAGTACGTGCCGTCGCTGCTGGTGTGGTGCGTGTCGTGCGTGGTGTGGCAGCACACGGGCTGCGGGCGCGGCGGCGGCCGCTGCGTGTGCGGCGCCGCGCTCGCCGAGCCCGCGCCCCGGGACCCCGACCCCGACCCCGATCCCGCGCAACACGCGCAGCTCTATAGAGGTAACTAGCTATGTAGTACGTGCCGTCGCTGCTGGTGTGGTGCGTGTCGTGCGTGGTGTGGCAGCACACGGGCTGCGGGCGCGGCGGCGGCCGCTGCGTGTGCGGCGCCGCGCTCGCCGAGCCCGCGCCCCGGGACCCCGACCCCGACCCCGATCCCGCGCAACACGCGCAGCTCTATAGAGGTAACTAGCTATGTAGTACGTGCCGTCGCTGCTGGTGTGGTGCGTGTCGTGCGTGGTGTGGCAGCACACGGGCTGCGGGCGCGGCGGCGGCCGCTGCGTGTGCGGCGCCGCGCTCGCCGAGCCCGCGCCCCGGGACCCCGACCCCGACCCCGATCCCGCGCAACACGCGCAGCTCTATAGAGGTAACTAGCTATGTAGTACGCGCCGTCGCTGCTGGTGTGGTGCGTGTCGTGCGTGGTGTGGCAGCACACGGGCTGCGGGCGCGGCGGCGGCCGCTGCGTGTGCGGCGCCGCGCTCGCCGAGCCCGCGCCCCGGGACCCCGACCCCGACCCCGATCCCGCGCAACACGCGCAGCTCTATAGAGGTAACTAGCTATGTAGTACGTGCCGTCGCTGCTGGTGTGGTGCGTGTCGTGCGTGGTGTGGCAGCACACGGGCTGCGGGCGCGGCGGCGGCCGCTGCGTGTGCGGCGCCGCGCTCGCCGAGCCCGCGCCCCGGGACCCCGACCCCGACCCCGATCCCGCGCAACACGCGCAGCTCTATAGAGGTAACTAGCTATGTAGTACGTGCCGTCGCTGCTGGTGTGGTGCGTGTCGTGCGTGGTGTGGCAGCACACGGGCTGCGGGCGCGGCGGCGGCCGCTGCGTGTGCGGCGCCGCGCTCGCCGAGCCCGCGCCCCGGGACCCCGACCCCGACCCCGATCCCGCGCAACACGCGCAGCTCTATAGAGGTAACTAGCTATGTAGTACGTGCCGTCGCTGCTGGTGTGGTGCGTGTCGTGCGTGGTGTGGCAGCACACGGGCTGCGGGCGCGGCGGCGGCCGCTGCGTGTGCGGCGCCGCGCTCGCCGAGCCCGCGCCCCGGGACCCCGACCCCGACCCCGATCCCGCGCAACACGCGCAGCTCTATAGAGGTAACTAGCTATGTAGTACGTGCCGTCGCTGCTGGTGTGGTGCGTGTCGTGCGTGGTGTGGCAGCACACGGGCTGCGGGCGCGGCGGCGGCCGCTGCGTGTGCGGCGCCGCGCTCGCCGAGCCCGCGCCCCGGGACCCCGACCCCGACCCCGATCCCGCGCAACACGCGCAGCTCTATAGAGGTAACTAGCTATGTAGTACGTGCCGTCGCTGCTGGTGTGGTGCGTGTCGTGCGTGGTGTGGCAGCACACGGGCTGCGGGCGCGGCGGCGGCCGCTGCGTGTGCGGCGCCGCGCTCGCCGAGCCCGCGCCCCGGGACCCCGACCCCGACCCCGATCCCGCGCAACACGCGCAGCTCTATAGAGGTAACTAGCTATGTAGTACGTGCCGTCGCTGCTGGTGTGGTGCGTGTCGTGCGTGGTGTGGCAGCACACGGGCTGCGGGCGCGGCGGCGGCCGCTGCGTGTGCGGCGCCGCGCTCGCCGAGCCCGCGCCCCGGGACCCCGACCCCGACCCCGATCCCGCGCAACACGCGCAGCTCTATAGAGGTAACTAGCTATGTAGTACGTGCCGTCGCTGCTGGTGTGGTGCGTGTCGTGCGTGGTGTGGCAGCACACGGGCTGCGGGCGCGGCGGCGGCCGCTGCGTGTGCGGCGCCGCGCTCGCCGAGCCCGCGCCCCGGGACCCCGACCCCGACCCCGATCCCGCGCAACACGCGCAGCTCTATAGAGGTAACTAACTATGTAGTTTTCGTTTGTTGTAGCTCTATTGCTTCCCATATTCTCTAAATAAAAGACTTGCTTAAAATAATTTTTCAAAAAAACTATTACTCCTATTTTCTAAGAAATTAATATAGAAAAGACGCCTATCCTCTCTTGTGTGTTCAGTGTTCAATATTTAAAATAATAAAAATATGTGTATGTATATAAATTCTAGCCTAAAGTATGCATGTCAGCATATTATCTAAAGCAATAATGTGAGTGCCAATTGCCTCTGCTCTTTTATGACCACACTAAATGCCTTATTCTAGCAGTAACATATTCGATAAGGTAAATGAAAAAGTGAATAGTCTAAAAAAAAAATATGTATTAATTCCAGATAAACTAGCCGAGCGGAAGAGCTTACAAGAGAAAAATATAAAACTCTGCGTAGAGCTACGAAAACTGGAGACCAGGGCGGCAAACTTAAAGGAAAATCTTGATGAGCATAATGCAGAGAAACGCCAACTGTTGGCCGACCAGATCAAGACTCAGAGAAACCTTCAGAAGCTTCTCGACTTCATCAGCCAATTTAAGGAGACGTCGATTAGCATACGATCCACGTCGGTCAGTGAGTCTGGCAGCGAAATTAGTAAAAGTAATGAAGAATAAACGAGAATGAAGATGTAAGTAGGTTTTATTATATGCGGTCTTCTTTTTCTTTTATTGATGGCGTATGTTTTTGTGGGATTTTGGTATGAAAACAGTAATAAAAATAATGTCACTCTTTTTTGCGGCCGCTACCTTATTTTTTTGTTGGTGCGTATGATATTGTATAATATAATATTTTGTGGAAGGAAGGGAGGCCTTTCCCCTGCAGTGGGACAGTTCAGGCTTTAAATAATAATAATATTTTGTGCTTAAAAGCGTGATTGTCAAAGGTAAAGAACCTTTATTGTGTAACCCGTGGGTTTTCCGCGTGGGTTTTCCGGTATTCCTCATGATCTGATTTCATGGGATTCATGGTGCATGATAATCACTTTTTCATGAGCTTTTATCAATTTTATAGTGTTGATGTTTCATTGTTTCAGGTTGAAGATCTGATTGCGTATCTCTGTGTTTGTGATTCGTGGTCAGTGTGATTGTTAATTATAAAAGTATGAAGTTCCAGTAGTTCAAAAGTTAGTGTTACCTAGATTTTCAATGTTTTTAATTATTAGGAAATGAAAATTATAATATCAGTTTGATTTCGTTTTAGTTATAATCAAATGAAATATTTCAAGAAGAATTTAAATATTACCGTTTCTTATTAGTCTTTTTAATGAGACCTATAGTCAAATTTAGTATTTGAGTAACTATTTTAATATCGATCTATGGTTTATAGAGGAAATAAACTTTGCATAAGTAACTTAATTTTTTTCCTTTACTGTGTCAAGATTTATTTTGGTCAGAAAGATAAATCAATTGTATTAAATCAAATAATTAGCCAAAAGTGAAGTGTTCATTGATTCCTAATTTAGACTAGGTGTAGTTATTGTCAGTAATATTAAAAATGAAATTTTGTTCCGACTAAGTTTTAGTATTAAGCGTTGTTTGGAATATAGTTGCGTTACGGTTTGAAAAATCAAGTGTCCGTCCTTTTATATTTTAACTATACAAGAGGAAAAGGAAGACAAGATTTTCAGTGATTAAGTTGAATCAACCTTTATTCTCTGTGATATGATTATTTTCTCCTAGGTTGTTAATGGTACAAACGTACTTCGTAATGAAACTTGATTGTAAAAACCTTATTATGTAAATAAATATTCGTAAATTGGTAAAATGTTTTTATTTTCTGCGCTTGTTTATATATTTGTGAACACTATTGACTTAGGGTACATGATTAGTTTTAACAAACGTAGAAAGCAGCTGAAGACATGGACAAAGCTTTTGCTAACTCCTTTGATTTAGTGACGCATGTGTTTTATGCTAATTCTAATACTTTCTTTCCTTTCAAAACGTCTTTACGCAGCTCTTCGATGCTCTTTTCCAATAATTGACATTCATATTGTGACAGATTTGAGTACGTTTGCATTTCTTTAATACCGACATGGTTGATATCTACTGATCCTGCAAAGTATGACGTACCAAAATCGTTATTTTCTACAAAGGCATTAACCTTGGCTGGTCGCCCGTCCAGAGCATCGAGTACATTTCGAGTAAATATTAATGCGCTAAACGCTACTGAAAGTACTGGTGAAAATCCTCGTTTGGCTTTTAATACTCTTTCATCAGTTTTTCGGAATTTGATTGTGAACTCTTGGGATACTTTTGCATCAAAATCACAAGTAGGCTGGCATTGAGAGAGGAGTGGGATCGCAGTCTTTTCAGAATGACCTCCGATGACGGGGACGATACAATTACGAGGGTTTAGGTTATGCTGCGTTGCATACAGTGTTTGAGCTCGTAACGTGTCCACACCGGTAACACCAAATAGTTTTCTCGGGTCATACTCTCCGTGATTCCTCATGACTTCGGCGGCCATCGGGACGAGACAGTTAATCGGTTCCGTGATGATTCCCAGGAAAGGAAGAGGATTCAATTTTGCTACTTTTGCTGCTAACGTTTTAATGAATCCTGTGTTAGCAGACAACCATAGCTTTTCGGAAATGCCTGGCTTTCGGATGAGTCCGCCGACGCCTAAAACGAGGTTGGAGTTCTTTAACGCTCGTTCGAGCGTATCGTCTCCTGTGTACCCTTGTAGCTGTGCGTCAGTTGGTACATGAGACAGATCCAGTACCACGCCGGGTGTTTGCCCTCGAGTATCGTGGACCACCAACTTGGAGATACCGGGTTCGGCTCGTAGCAATAAACATAATGTTTGTCCGACGTCGCTCGCTCCGCCGACTACTGTCACTTGGTAGTGCCTTGTATTTGAAGACAATGGATGAAAGAGTTTCGTGGCTGCCAAAAATCGGTTCATATTGTCGAGGTATGTATGGCTGACCTATGGATGATTTACATTATATTTTTGTGCTTTTATTTTGAAATTTTTTGTTACTGTCCCATTGATGCTTGAAATAATTTAATGAATTTGATTTGACAGTCCCTGTTAAATCTCTGACAAAAGAATTTCTGGATTTGTTAATAAAAAGGCCCAATAGCTTAAGCGTAAACTTTTTTATTTTACATCTACGATAATTTTATATTTAGGTATAGTATAGGTTAGGACAGGGGTTTATATTTTTTTGTAGCGTATTTGTCTGAACAACGATAAATTATTTTTAAATCTGCAAAATTAAAACAATTTTATTATATTCTTACATTTTTTTTATTAGTAGCTAGCACCTAGTCTTTAAAATGCGAAGAAATCCACATGTGTTCGTCATGTTGGTGGCTTTGAGGTCAGTTTCAAGTCGTAATGGATTCAGCTATATGCCGCGGTAAAATAGTATATTGCATTTCATATTATGTAACTTTGTTAATAGCTTTTCGGTATTTATGTTAACGTAGCTTGCAAGATAAAACATTACCGGTAGCACAGATCTATGTACCTATCTGCAGAAGAGTAAATTTTTGCATCAGTGTCAAAATATATTTTGGCAACAATGTCAAAATTATAGCAAAACTTACAATGTAATTGAATACTAAAAAATCCAAAAAAATTATAATAATAATAACCTGCACCATGTTAGGCAGCAAAGTAACTTCCAATTTATTATGTAAACAATTGCAAAGAAACCTAATCTATATGACATGGAGGAATGTTCAAATCTCTGTGATCGGTGCAGCTGGGGAGGTAGGATCAAGCTTAGCACTTTTATTAAAGCAGAACTACAAAATAAAGAGGTTACAACTGTACGATGACGATGACAAAATTAATGGCATTGCCATGGAATTGGATCATGTTCCAGGAGGACCAAAAATATCAGCTTTTTCCGGAAATAATATGCTGAATATGTCTATCGATTCTTCTCATCTCGTCGTAATGGTTCATAGAGTAGCTCGGAAACCAGGAAACTCAAGAGACCAGATGATTGCTGCTAATGCTCCCGCTCTGCAGAGACTTTGCCGTGCCATAGCTGATCAGAATCCTGACACATTTGTAGCAATATCAACGAACCCTATAAATTCAATGGTGCCTTTTGCCAGTGCACTCTTATATAAATATGGCTGCTATAATCCTTTTAAGGTTTTAGGCATCACTCACATAGACTCGTCCAGAAGTCGAACTTACGCTGCAAACGCTTTGAATGTTAGTGCGCGAACTTTGCGCCTTCCTGTCATAGGAGGCCATTCGGAAGACACGATTATACCTCTCTACTCAAATATTACACCAGTTGAGTTCTGTGTGGATCCTTGCCAAGCGGACACATTAACGCGCCTAGTAAGAAAAGCTGGAACAGAAGTAGTGTATCAGAAACAAGGTTGTGAGTCTGCAACTCTCGCGATGGCCTGGTCAATACATGAATTTATTGATGCAATAATTGATGCCCTACGCGGGGGTGAAGTCATAGTAAACAGTTTTACTGCCAATCCTCATTTTGGAACAAGATTTTTCTCTGGACCGACTGTAGTTGGACCTTACGGGATAATACAAGCATGCCATGAATTTACGTACAGTGATTACGAGTCTTTCCTTTTAAGCTCGTCAGTTCCCCTGATAAACCGAGATGTATCCTTAGGTGAAGATTACGTTCGTTTCATAGAAATGGCAGGTAAAGCGGCACGATAGTCACTGTAACTGTGATAAATTGTAAGTTCCTATTCTGCAAGGCTATTATAAATATTAAGTCAACACATTTTATATCCCACTGTTTGTAACAAAATAAATGTATCCACTAAGGTCAACTAAAATTTGCTCTTTATTTAAACGAAGTATTATGGTAAGCTTTTGATACATTCTTCATTTTGCACCTATTATTTCTCATGCAATAATGACTATTGGACTAAATGTTAAAAGAAATACTACCTAAAGGATATAAAAAGATGTTCATAAGACATAATGTTTTGATAAACGCAACAAAAACAACAGCAGCTACATAAAATGGAATTCGTTTGTGCGAAGTATTACCACAAATACCAGTCTCATATTCTCGGTAAGTACAGTCCAAACATTTTTACAGAGCATTGAAAACAAAGCTATAGGAATGGCGGGACATAATCGAAGCTGACGTTTGCGGCGTTCGGTTGTAACGGTCCAATATCGGACAAATGGCAGCCGTGACGCAAAGCGGCCATCGGAGTCGCATCTCATTCGGGGAACATTGTAACTGCCTCGGCGACTTGTTCTTACTGAGCTCTCGTACGTGTTCGGCGGCGTTCATATTGACGTCCTGTAATTCTTCCTTCCTGTGATTTGCTTTGTTATACTAATTTAAAGGTATTCTCCTTTTTGTAAGAGATGTGTGCTGTCTTTTGTTGAAGATCATTCTTATCTTGCAACTGGCACCTAAATGAGCCTTGAATGACTTGTAATTTGGCATTCACTCATTCGACTTTGTTTGTAGTTGAATGACCGTACTTATTTTCAAGAACATCTTTCTTAAACAGCTATTTAGCATTGATTTTGTAAAGAACCCTTCAATCAAAGCATCACTAATATTTTTTATTAAGAAATGCTTGTGAAAGAAGGTTCATTAAAAAAGTGCGCTCACCAGATGTCTTGAAATTTACCTCCCAATATAATTTCATGTGATCCTAACTTAACAGGCGGGGAGCGTTCTCAGCTCGGTGCAACCGCAAATAAGGATCGTAACGACAGGGTTAACTTTAAGATAATCGCTGAGCGGCCATACGAGTCCGCCGCGGCGTTACATTGAGTTTAATGTCTTTCGGTCTTGACGACCGCCGTCTGACGGTGTTAACTTGAGTGAGGGTTAAGGGTCGGGAGACTGGTGATTACACCTCAGTAAGGACCATTTATTGCCACTACACTGTTTGTGATTGCCTGTGTGCGACATTAACGTTTGGCTTTATTTAACACACATTATAAAGTCATCTACGGTCATGATTAGGAGGGTCTTCATGTGGTTGTCTTTGATAAACGTTAACACTTCCTTTTGGTAGCTATGTTTGTATTCAGTACCTACCTATGTAATTATGTCACATATTTTGACACAGGTTCTTCTGCTCAGCGGTCAGCCGTCCTTTAACTACGGCGCCTGCTTCCAGTTTTACCGGATACCGCATATTTTACACGGAGCCACTATTTACCACAACTCTTTTTAAGGTATATGGCATTCGCTTAAGTACCTATTTACTAGACGTCCATTCGATGGATAAGTATGTACGTTGAAAAATGTCTAGAATGTAAACTGCAATTAATAAGAATACCCGTGTTATTGAGAGCTATTATAAATATAGACGAGACACTAGATATTTAAATAAGCGTTAATTATCATAGTAACAGCATACCAAACTCCTTGATCAACTCAGCATGTTATATCAGATCGATCTCGATGTATATCTGCTCTGTAAAGATATTATCAGTTTTATGTGAACCTGTTCTTAATGTTAATGCTCTTGTTCCACATTTAAATAGAGTCCTAACTGTTTGTCAATGTTGTCTAGTGAACTAGGAGTTGTATTAAATAATGTCGCGAATCTAGGTTAGTTTTCATTTGGAACTAGGTAAGGAATTTTGTGTAGGTAATTGTCTATAACTTGGTGAGTTATGAGTTTAATATTATAGAAGTATTTTTCAGCAAAAGATTTCCTATGTTAGTCATTGCTGTTTTTTGACTATGTTGGTTTTTTCCGCAGTGTTTCTGAGGCCCTTTGCTTTTTAGCATCCGGTTCCGAAGTGCATACTAATCCAGTTACAAAGTTTAGAAGACCAAAATCAGATAGATGGAAATGCGACAATATTCCCTCCCTTATGTATCCTGAATGTTAAAGAAAGCTCATTTATCAAACATTTGGTTATGTCGAAGCGTATTACAAAAACTCCTGAAGTCTTTCTCGAGGCAAAGTTCGAGGGAAGTCGTTGAGGAGTCCCCTGGGTGTCGTCTGTCGGCGCCTCCTGTGTGGATCTGTATAGACTGTATACTGAGATACTTGTGTGATGGCAAATAGTTTCAATGTGTAGGTGAAAGAGTATAATGTTGTAATAGGTAGATACTAAGGATATTGGTATATGTAGAGGAAGGTTTGTTGTAATTCAGAGTTTTGTAGAAATAACTCCGTTACTAGTGTATAACATGAGGAGTTTAAGGCATGAACTCTTGAACTGAAGCTACCAAATATATGTTTTGTTAGTTTTTTTTTCTTGATATGGTATTAGGTATGTAAATTAAATGTCTCCGAGCTATTCTTCGCATACGCTGGCAAGATCGGGTTTCCAACACTGAGGTTCTCCGTCGATCAAACATATCGGGTATAGAGAGCTATACCCGATATGTGCTATACCTAATGAAGGGACAATTGCGCTGGTGCGGTCACATTGTTCGTATGGAGTCCTCCAGATTACCCAAAACCTTATTTTACTCTGAGATTAGTACCGGTAAACGCCAGTCTGGAGGGCAGTATTTACGATACAGGGACGTACTGAAGCGCAATCTTAAATCAGTGGGCTTGTCACCAACCTCTTGGGAACAGCTATCTACTCAAAGACTAGAGTGGCGAAGAGCTGTTCATCAGAGCATACAAGACTTTGAACAGCGGCGTCTTGAAACCTAGATGCCAAACGCCAGCTCCAAAAATCCCGACCCAAGCCCTCCTACAATTACACCTACAATGCGCAAGGACAACTTTACTGCGCTACTTGTGACCGCGTGTTCAAGGCTAAGTTTGGTTTCGCGAGTCATATACGAGCACATGATCGAAACCAAGCTGCCAGTATATGCCAGGGTGTCGCCGTCGACGGAAACGTCTAGGAGGACATTATCATCATCATCATTAGGTATGTATTTTAAAATCAGAAAGATTATACCTTACTTACTCGAATTAGATCAGGTTAGATGGGAAATAGACACTGAAGTATTATTAAATTGTGTTAAACATAACAGATAGCATAACCATTATAAAACAGTAAAAACCGGAAGTAATTGAAATCATCGCTCGAGATTTGGATTTAAATACACATAACTCTAAACTGGAGATAACAGTTTCAGGACACATTACTTGTAAATTACACTTGTATGCAAGTTGCTAAACAAAGGCCGGTCGCAAAGAATGCGTGAAGTTTCAGAACGTCTCTGCCTCCCACAAGTCGTTATCTTAACTTGTTTGCTAAACCCGCACCAAGAATTGCAAATGGCGATAATTCTAACTACACCGATAAATCAGCTACACCCCGTTCAAGTTTTTTCCCGAGAGGGTCCCTTTCTACCATTGTTGGTGATCGATCGCGCTTCCTATACTTAAAGTTTTTGAAAACGCTCAAGAACATGTGTTACTAAAGTTTCGACAAGTCATCGACGCTGATGTATTCGCATACGGCATACGTTTTCGTTATATTGATTTGTCATTTACTTAGAGGCTGTGACAGTAAGCTTATGCCTGAAAGATTTATTTCATAAAATTACTTCCTTACTTTCGTTTCTTTGTTTAAGTATAACAGATATTTGAGCTTATATGTTGCAGGGTGATTTCCTGATCATTTTATGTCAGTTGATACTACCTAGGTATTACAAATACTTACCTATATTCAACATATCAGGTTTATTGCGGTCGTTAAATGGCCTTCTCTACGAACATTGTTAGTTTGATTTTTACACGGGTCAAACAACACTCAACAAATATTTGCGGTTTTGTCGTAGCACTTAATAAAAAGCATTCTTTCTTCATGAATAATTTTAACCGACCGCACAATAACCTAATCTGCTTAACCTAATTACGAAGTCATATTTATTAGCCATTCCAGTCGATTTTTATTCGTAATACAGCAAAAGGGATTGTCCTAATTTACGGCATTAAGAAAAGCAATAAATTAGATGTCGATGACGCCCCTGGGAGGCGAGAGCAACAATCGCGGATGCTGTGGCAATTTATGACCACTGCTAATTGTCCTCAATTTATACCCGTTACGATAATAACATCTATTAACAGCTCTGGATGTATCCTTCTATAGCGTGTTATGATTAATCTTCAACCCTGGCAAAGGTTCACTGTCTATTTGGAGAAGTTTCTTAGATCTTGAATACTCCTGTTACCTACTTATAGAAATGGATTTAAAAATTGAAATACCCCTAATAATTTAAGATGAACCTGGAATAAAACTATTTTGAATGAAGATATTTATTTTGGCATCGTGCTCACCAGTAGTCTGAGATCAGTAGTTTATGAAGGTTAGATATCTACTCGATTTTGTTATTATTAAATGCCTCTTCCATCTATGCCTCAAGGTCTTGTTTGGTGTCTAAATGTCAGAATCATAAACAACAATAGATAAAAATTAAACACATTTGTGTTAATACTTACCTATAACTTTTATTTTTACAAGATTCACAAAGATATTTCAATATGTAGGTACTTGCAAAGTAAACAAAGACGTGTTCTAACTTTGTGTTCGAAGTCACTTCAAGTTAAGCAGGACGTCTCAAACTCAAAGGAAGTCAGCTGTAAAATATAATTAATGCCGAACCCCGCCACCAAATTAATATTCTATTTTCATACACAATTTACAAAATAATAGTGTTAAAATAAACTAATGACATTGTTGCGAGCACGCAAAATAATTGGATGCAACTGATGCAAGTTACAGGCGTCCTGCCAGATTCTGTATATTGCTGCCCTCTTTTAGCACAAAGGTTCTAGTTATTTCTGTCTCTTTCTTTTGAAGGATGATGCGAAATGCAATTTGTAAATTTCTTCGGAACCTATCTTGTTTACATCATGTCATGTATTTATGATGAAATTTGGTTGGTATATATATCCGTAGAGTCAATCAAAGCTCCGTTAAATAAGATCAAGGGTTTTAATCATCTTACCCTATTCTGAACCTAATAAATTTTGTTTTCCAGACAAAAATTAAAGTTATGATGTTTAATTCCTGGGTATTACCTATCTTTGTTTTAAATTGTATCTAAATCTGTTCAGTAGTTTTTGCATCAAAGAGTAACAAACATCTCCAAACTTTTACCTTCACACGCAATATGACGGAAATTCAGTTATGCATATTTACCAGAATGATTAAATACAAAAATATGTACTTTACTCAAATAATAAGTAGTTAATTCAATTATATATTTGCTACAATAATAGACGACATGTAGCGCTTTAAGTGAAGTAATAATTCGACGTTTCACCCCTCGACTCGGCTTTTAATAATCGATTTAATTGAGCCAATGAACAATTTAATTAAAATTCTAAAGACACGGCGTACGGCCCGTGG
Organism: Autographa pulchrina; assembly: GCA_905475315.1. NCBI lineage: Eukaryota > Metazoa > Arthropoda > Insecta > Lepidoptera > Noctuidae > Autographa > Autographa pulchrina. The sequence continues at coordinate 8,734,954 of FR997771.1, read as the reverse complement.
GATGCGGCGCGACGTGAGTCACGGTTATAATGTGAAATTAGAATTTTATAATTTATCCTGATAAAGAAGTCATAGAACTAATCAAATTGGCTTCGCAATATTTAATCGATATTTAGCTGATTAAGAAGTAAGAACATAATTAATTTAAACTTAGTTAGATCTAAATTAAAAAGACTACCATTTACAAAAAAAAAAGTTTAACTGTGAAAACTACTGTTGTTTGTGTCCACAAATAGACATAAATAATAACAGTGGACTATGGTTGTTATTGAAAAGATCAGTGTTTTGTTATTGAATTTAAATCTTATTCTAAACGTAGTAATACCTATGACTTATAAGCCTAATGATGGTTACTCATTGTATGAGCAGTCTAAGTAACGAACCTAGTTTATTTGCGGTCAATTAGATAAATTAATTATAATGATACCTAGGCACAGAATAATGCTATAAATCGTATAAATACTCTATTTATCAAGTTGTTACATAATTAATTGTTAATTATTATAAATAGTTGAGAACTTTGGTTTTAAATAACAGCATATTATCACTCATAAAAATATGATAGTATTGGTAATACTTTTATTAAATTACTTATTTAATTGAATAATAATAATATATTTATTAATATTACGGTATAAAAGAATTCACTACTCGCGAAAAATTGCAATTTCTCTCAACACGAGACCAAGACATTTCATTATTCCCCTGAAAAGGTAATCTGCCAGCAACATACATAAAAATATGCGATTATTAAAATGTCGGCTGTACAAATGAGCGGTGTGGCACGCCCGCTATGCAGGTATTTACGGTACGGGTTATTGGATATCAGGGAATGATGTCTCTCTTTATACTTTCAAGTACCTTTAGACTTTTGTTGCTTCATGTTTTCTATGTGTTTGCTTTTAATGAATTTTCGCGAGTGTTTTATTTGTTGGTGCCTTAGTGACGAATAGGAGAGGCCAGGAAACTCCAAATTTAGTTTATGGTCATAGACAGAAATAAATCTTTAAGAGTTCCAAGATGGACGGCGCCGCTGAGGCCGGCCCAGAAGAAGATGGCGAGACGACCTGGACATTTACCGCAAAGGCTGGTTCGAGACAGCGCGAGACAAGGATCAATGGAAGAACTTGGGGTAGGCCTTTGCCCAGCAGTGGGTAAGCATAGGCCAAAAAAAAAGAGTTCCAAAAACCGTATCTCAAAATAAAGAGTAGATTTCGTGAACTGTAATGCTTAATGGTGCTTACAATGACACGGCCTATTAATTGCATATACGGGATATAGGGTGATTGTTGCCCCTAGTGTAGTGTGGAGTAGTGAGTGCAAGTAGTGTCAATTGCACCCGCACTAACTAAAGATAAACCGTGATCAAAGTCGCGTGGTCGGCGCGTGCGACCATTTCCCTGTCACCACAGTCCTAACAATTGTTAGAGGTGTAATATCCTATTTTATAGTAAAGGAATAAACCCTAAAAATGTTGTATGTTTCAGTCAAAACAATGAAGTGTTTCAGACACTATTTCCGTAAAAGTAATAAATAAAATGTTAATACATATTTGTGACGACAGAGCTTCAACTACTTAAATTTCAAAACAAAGAATAGATATAAATAGTCATGTCCCTAGAATTATTAAAAATGCTATCATTGCATGGTTTTATGACAGTGAAAATATGGAGTCGTATTTTCTTTGCTCTTTAAAATATAATCCCACATTATTATTTTGAACCGATTAAATAACAATATGGGGTTATAACTTTAAAACAAAAATAAAAGGACTGGACAATAGTGATTATTCAATTTATTGTTAACTAATATAATAACAACAAAATCTACGTGCAACAAAGTCGTCCAGTTCTACATCTTGCTACATCTATGCGTATGAGTGGTGTGGCCGCGAATGTCGGAACGCGATCATTTGGCACGCGTCGCGCTATCTGCCATCTGCGGCTGCGAGCTGCAATCGGGCCGAAAACACCCGCAAACGCCCGCAAATGCCCGCTAACCGACGCAAATCCCACATTATGTGTCTCATGAACGCTTTTCAAACCAAGTACTGCAAACAGCCTTATATGCCATTATGGCCTATTGATCTGAAGTGATGGATTAAGTAAACCTATTCAGTTTGTTTAAACGCAGTGATTGCTGAGCTGACATTTGCATGTTTGTTCAGTCTATGCATTAAGAGTTCGCTTCTAAGTTACTAGGTTTTTAGTTTTTAGTATTCCCAAACTTGGGTGAAGGATGAGTAGTCTAATTTTTTTTCCGGTCGTGCCAGATCGGAGCACCGTCGTACTAAAAGAGTGCGGGAGTAGAGAACTGAACTGTGTTTCTACACTGCCACTTACAATAGTGCATTAAAACATCTCTTGCGCAGTTGGGCAATCTCTGCCAAAATAGGCAGCCGCGATCAAAACTCGGTCATGAAGATATTAAAAGGACCTATTGATCTTATTCTGAAGTGAAGACAGATTACCTAAATCTGTTGTATTTGTTTAAGCTCGTTGATTGCTTATCTGACATTTAATGTGAGTTATATTTATTTGTAAACTGATCAAATGTCGTTAGATTCTCATGCAAAACATCTTTTGAATAATAAATAGAGCCGGTATTGTCTTGACCCTGTTCTGATAAAATCTGTTGTTTTTAAAAACATGTTTGTTATTTAACTTTTTTGAGCTTAGTTTCTTTATTTTATTATTATAATTCCTCATTCATGTATTAAGGATTTATTTAATGGTTCTCCGACTAATATGACGTGACGTGGTCGTTTCGACCCCTAATCTTTATTCTGGTGTTAATGTGTTCGGGATTACACACCATTAAGTTTGGCTTTGCGTTTAACGTTGCCGCAAAATAAATAAAGATTATTATAACTGCCGATTGAGTGCCGTGAGAAATATTTTTAAACAAAACACTGTTTTGTTCCGTTCACTGTTTTCTATTGTTGGGGGATTTACATAATTTAGTTCGGTTTTGATGGTGATTTCCCTTTAGTTATCGGCAGAAATCATAGCTTATATAGAATGTTGTTAATTATACTATTTCGATGTACCGCGAGATATATGTATATAAACTTTCATTTAGTGAAGACAATTATAGATAAGATATTCTAAGCTATTTTTAACTTTAGTAAAAATACGTTTTAATACTTGTGTCTAGAAAATAAACACCAGCAAAAAGTCAACAATTTGTGTTTTTATTTTTACGACATAAACTATAGACATTTTATTTTTGAGAATTCTCGGCAATTGTCTTTGACATGCCAAGTTTCTTTACTAATCAATCTAATCGCAATAACAATGCGCAATCAAATAATTGCTCTATGGAATTCAAACAAATTAGTGCAATTATAATTGTTCGACCTAGATTCTCATTCAGCAAAATGTTTAAGGATTTTAGTCATGATCTCTTTAGTAGAGGACATTAATCTTAGATCGTACTTATCATTTAATTAGATCCGTGTCGAGTGCCCTTGCGGCTTCAATTTTATTTTATAACGTCATACACACGTCTCTCCCTAGCTAACTATGCCACAAGAATGAATATTCTCCCGTTTGTTTTGTAAATATTCCTGTTAAGTTGCTTATTACCGGGTGTTAGAGTTCAAAATCGAATGTCTGTCTGGTTATGAAACAGTAAAATGATAAGTGTTTCGATAGCTAGCGTGCGTCCCTACTGTTACGGCGGTCGTATTCTATTCGCTACTGGCCAGTTGATATGGCAAATTAATAGGGCTGCCGCAGTTACTAGCATAAAACATAATTTACTTTGTAGACTAGAAAATTATAAATATTATTTATTATAATGGGTTTTACGTGTATGTATTATTATTTTTTAAGTAGGTGTGGTGGGTTTTTATGTAGTGGGGGTTTCAGGATAACTATTTAACATTATTGTTTATTTTATTGATAAGACACTTTAATGTTTTCGAAATATTCTGTTAATATGATTAAACTATAATTTATTTAATTATAGTTTCATCATAAAAATATAATCAAGTAACTCATTAGGGATTTTTAATACACCTATTTTTGTTTATATAGTACTTATAAATAATTAAAAATCAAAATACATCATAGTTGTTCAAACACTTATTTAATTAAGCATCAGAAATAGAGGTCCTTTTAAATTCCCAATCAGAAATAAAAAAATAAATCGAAATGATAGTTAACAAGTAATGCCTACAGCGTGCCAACCCTACAGTAGATATGCATTATGTCTTGCGCATCCCCGACGGATATTAAGCCCCAAACTTAATCACGTCCCTCTTTTGCAATATCAAACAGTCTATTTTTTGTACAACTCATTACACACCGTTGTATTCTCACGATTTTTTTTATTAAAGATTCGCTTTATTATTTTCACAATTAGTTTCGTGGAGTAATGCGTTCACGCTGCATAAGTAATGTTAGAAAGGAGTTTTACATTTCATTGAATGAATGAATGCGTGTTCGTACAATAGATGCTAGTGTGCATTTAATTCTATAAATTTAATAGTCACCAAACGTCAGAGCCTTTTATAAAGCAGATTTATAATTGACAGTCACGCTTCGTATGAAAGTCTTTGTGGTATAGATTTAACTCAGATTTAACAAGATCTGTTCTTTATGACATCGACATAATATAGAGCATTGACTGAGTGAAAACAGCCAGTGTATAAATACTTATTTATATTTTGCGCAAGCCCTGTGGGCTGTGACGCAAAAACAGAAGAGAAAAGTTTTCCGTATTTAAATTTAGACCGGCGCGGATGCAGATGAGTGACGTCACGTGTGGCTACAAGGCTCGCCCCGTGCCTCTCCCTCCACTGCGAGGCTAATTGTCGCCGCTAGAGTCAGCCATTTAATTCAAGCTTTTTACAGTTTTCCTTCAAAACAATATACGTTGCTGACGTATATCCGACTACCCCTATTACCTTTGCTATTTAAGTAGCTTTCTGTAGTTCCTAAATTAAACGTTCCTCTTTTTTTAGTATGCCCGAAAAACGGATTGTTGTTTTTCATTTTACTTTGATGCAAAATCCATTATGCAGCGTTTTTACCTTTCAGACTTTTCGTGTAAGCTAAAATTGAATCAATTGAATGTAGAGACGATTTTTTGAAGTAAATAAAACATTCATCAATGTTTGGTTTTAGGATTATCTTTTTGTAGAGTCTGTAGGATTTACCGCGAAAATGAATAGGTATCAATTACAATTATTTGTACCTAATAGGTTGTTTGCAACGAGTACCTACCAAACTATAACAAGAGTAATAATATTTACCCATTACCAAAGTATCAAATTCCTATAGAAATAAAGGTAGTCTAGCCTAAACATACTGTTCTGTACGTCGTAACACAAAATAGTTTTTCAATGTTATTAGTAAATGTTAGTACATTTTCGGAATGTGCGGCTTTACTGCGGGGAGTTAAGTTAATACGTGGGCAGAAGCCGGTGTATTTGTCAACGAGGCTGGGGCCACGCAATCTTAAAATCAATTTTCATTTATTCGCGGCTTAGCTTCACTAGCTCAGTGCGCGCCTTATGATGGCGCAGAGCTTTAAATGGTGTAGAGCGAACGAGTATTTTGTTTTACCATAGTTTTAAGTCATTTGTTTGTGTGTTTTATATGAGGGTGTGGAAGCTAGTTGTTGATTTTCCTGCGAAATTATGTTTTCCTGTAAAAAGCGTACCAAAGCAAGTCGCTCTTCAAATAATCGGATAAAATCAAACTTGTTAATGGTGACACATACAATAATACAATATAGCCAGACTAAAAACTATCCGCCTTTTTACATAACAAAACTATCATCTTTATATTATCGTCTGTATGAGAAAAATGTTGTCTGTATTTTGGATAAACATTTAGGTGTTTCAATCGGATTCTGATTCCTTCAGACAATGTGCAGAAGTATTTAGAAGTATATTATGTTGAGGAGGTAATATAGGCAAAACACTTCAAAGTGTCATAATTACGAAATATGCATGTTGACTGTCTATCCCTTTCTGAAGTCTACATAAACGTATGGCCACAACTCCAGCGAATAACGTCGGTCGGCGTGGGCCGGCAAAATCTTTACAAATGTGGGCCGTTATCGTGCCGGCCGATTGACCGGCGCGCCTCCCGCCCGAACATTTCTCACTCTGAAAAATAACGGATTTATTTAATTTTATGGCCACGCCGCGTGCTGAATGGACGATTGGGCAGCGGTGACGCGAGGGTAGCCTTACTTCATTTGTTCTTTTTTCATGTCTTTCTTGTTTTTATGTTTACTTACGGGTATCGTTTCTATGGGATGTAGATTTGTTTTGTTATGCCTAGATGTCGTACCGTATCATTTGTAAGCTTTATTGATTATGCTATTTACATAGGTGAGTAAACTTTAAGTGGATACGAAGGTTTTCAAATATCTTGAATATCTTGCGGTAGTTACGGTAACATTTACGTAGATAAGGTAATGTGTGACAGTTCTTAGGGATTAGATTCGTAAAATATTGCGGCCTTTGTAAAAATAAAAGCTTTTGTAGAGTTGGTTGACATTTTCATCAATTGTACCTGGTATTACAAAAAAATCATTTCACAAATCAACAATAGTGTATCAGATGTGACTATGTGACATTAATCTTCGAAGATCGTGACACAATTAATATCGGTTAGCCTGTTGGCTATTTATCAACTAATTTGTAGTTTATAAGTATAAAGCCCCCATCCTACTGTTTACATTTCCCATGGTATCAGGCACAACACAAGGGCATGGTACTGATCTCATTATTTAAATCCCCGTACATAATTTTTTGATGTCACGATGGTGGAGATTCGATTCGCACGAATTTTAGGGATGTTTAAACTTTTTATTGTGTTTATGGTTGTCAAAAGTTATTGTTAGTGATCCGTGGAGCTAGTTACGAGAGAAATACGTGCGTTTCGTACTCTGAATAAAAACGTTCTTACGTAAAGGTAGAGAATATAAAAAAAGTACATGTTCTTGCTTTGATTTCCTTTTCTTTTCGGACTGTACTGCAATTTTTTCTACATTGACTCGTAAGTACAGTTAATTTGTCACTGCTGGGTATAACCCCAGTCAAGTGACATTTCTACGCTGATCGATTCACTCAAAGGTGAAGCAGTCTGCTTGCGACCACGGGCTTATTACGCGCTTAGTACGCGCTTATTCCCGTGAATTATATTACTTTTCGAAATGAAATGTTATTTATATACTGTTAATATCGTTAAGAGATTTCTATCATCTTAAACTTTTCTATCATCTGTTGAAATGGCACTTGGCTATAAAGGCTTGTCTTCCTTATAGCCTTTTCCTCTAATCTGATAGCGACCTAGTCTGTTCTATCATAAATCAATCCAGGCCATTAACAAAATTTAGATAAGTATATTTTATAGGTTTATGAATAAATGTTTATAACTTTATTTAATAGTCATAACAGTGGGCGCTAGTGACAACGTTTCACGGCTGCTGATCATGCGCACTTAACGTTCAATTATATTTTTTGTCCAACCGCAATAGACAAAACTTTATTTTACACTTAAATGCACAGTTTTGTCTCTTTAAGGTTATTTGCGTCTAAGCGACCTCACTTTTTAATTACCTACAGATTTTTTGTTTTATAAGATAATTAGATATTTAAGTATCGAGATCACGGCGACTGTGGTTTCTATAAATAGCTTGCGAAACAACTTCATATTTTTGTCGTTAATTGGTACTTTATTGTATTAATTAAGTATAAGAAGGTATAAAGTAACTTTGTAAAGGTAATTTTAAATCCCTTAAGCAAGGGGCGCCTAATTGAAATCTTTAAGTTGTATAAGAGGCGTTGTCTAAACAACTAAGTGAGCATTATTCAAATAAGTGATGCGAAGTTGACGCAGCCTGTGCTGTTTTACTTAACGGTTCTCTGTTGTATATAATTATGTAGGTACTTAGATTTTGTTCCTATATTATATACTTGTATATTTTTAAAGATAAGGATTGAATCCTTTATTAAAATAAAAATATATTCACATCGATCGTCTCTTTATATCAGCATTCACCTAGTCAAATCCTTTTGTATTCTACTAGAATTTTGGATAGAATTGATTACATAGGAATTAAAAAAAATGGATAAATTAATAATGTAATTAATAAAGCAATAAGAATTAATAATCTTGGTTTTTACCTAGACTATGCCTCGCCAAGTGCAATTTAATTTTATGTGTTCTTTCTTATTGAGATGTGATGTTTAAGTCTTCACCACCAGCAGTAACTTGCTTCTATAAGTTAATGAATTGTTAGAGATGAGCACATTTCGATTAAATTTATCAAGGTGAAACTCAAAAATCAACCCCAAACCCATTTAAAATGGTAATAATAAAAAGGCGTGTTTAATGAGCAGTCAGAGTTAATACGATCACGTGATACGGAATCAGTTCGCGTGAGAACCTTAAGCCGTCATTAGCACACTTCGTAAACTGGCGAAAGGTGCTTTCGTTTAATTTATGCAAATTCCAGTTTCGTTGTTTTCTTAGCGAAGACCCGCTAAGCGATGCGTAATGGGGGTGAGACTTCCAAACTGTTAAGCTATCTTTGTATTTCGAAGAATTGCTAGGCTCCTCTGTATCTATGTGTGTTTGTGTATGTATTTTACTTAATATGTGTGTGTAATGAGTCAATAAGCCGTCCAGTAACAAAGTCTTCCTAGCTGTATGCCTATTAAGGTATGTATCGTAACTGAAATAAGTGACGTCTGATTTTGATAGTTTCTTGTCCGCGTATGTTTCTTGTCTTATTCAAATATCAGCAACAAAAGACAATCGGAAGTTTTAGAAGGTAGAGATTTTTATCGACATCTTTTTTACTATTATTATTATTTAATAATGTTAAATAACCTTTGTTTGTCGTATATTACTGTATGAACTAAGTCTTTAACCCAATTAACTGACATTGTTACAGTAACAGGCATCGGATCTAGTCAAATTATGAATTTCCTCGAATTTGCAATCCGGTCGAAATGTAACACTAATTAGAGACTATGTAGTAGAACATGATTAAATGCATTTCCTATTGTACCTATAGATGTCGAATTAATTATCTATTACGCTAATGTCATCAGTAACAACATTGTGCACATTGGAAATAAAAAAATGCCTCCATGGATGTTTGAAAAAAAAAAACAATTACGTCATTCACTACACTTGATAATACCTAAATAATTGAAACTTTTATTGGATATTTAAAACAATGGTTTATTAAATTTTTGATGAAAATCTAAATATTACTAGATAGAACAGCTTAGTTATGTTAACATATTTCCTTCAAGCTTTTATTATACTTACAAATTATATGGAATTACTATTATCCTAAATGCCTAAAGCTCTCTCAACTGTTACAGAAGACTAATAGTGTTCTAAGTCACCTCTCCTACTAACGTCATCAGTTTAGCGCACAATAGGTCCCAACAATAGGCTGTAACAGCTCACGGGCCGACAATAGTCCCGTTTACCCCACAACAACGGCTCAATGGTCAGCCGTCGATCCCTTTGTCGAAAAACTCAAGGAAACAACCTGATAAGAGTGATTAATTGGTTTAAGTCGAATTCAATGAAAGAATGCCGTTTTTTGTAAGGATAAGCGGACTTAAGGTTATAATTCTGTTTGGAAAGAAATATTAGACTTTCGCGCGTGGATTGTGAAATGAGTCGCAAAGCTTTGTAATAGACATTGTATGTATTTATCACGACGTTTTTTAACTAAAACCTTATTAAATTATTGAATCAGATTTATATACTACTAGCTGTGCGCGTACTGTATGCGTTGCAATGCAATTTTTTCTACCTAGTACCTGCCTACTACGGTACTACCTACCTACTACCTACCTGCCTACTACCTACCTACTACCACTTAGGGGTATGAAAAATAGATAGTAGCCGATTCTAAGACCTACTGAATATGCATATAAAATTTCATAAAAATCGGTCAAGCCGTTTCGGAGGAGTATGGTAACTAACATTGTGACACGAGAATTTTATATATAAGATTTAGCAGCAATTATCTGTATTTTTACTCTACTTCAATTTTACTAAGTTATCAATTTTAATTAAAACAGTTTAGGCACACGGCTCATGAAACCTATTTAATTTTCAAGAGGCGTCGGCGTTCTATACAAAATTCATCAATAGCGTAGAGAATTAATGACGCATTCATATGACTTACACAATGTATACCAAGCTTAACAATACGCAAAGTGTATCAAATACAATACGCACAATAAATAAAACAGGTTCTGTTTGTACCAAATAAAATAAGAAATTACATGCCATTCATCAAAACCAGGCCGTATAGGGGCGTCATTCAAGTCATTTTGAAACTAAACTCTTTGAATTTGGGGCTCTATGAATAGAATAAGATTTAAACCGTCAATACAAGATTTAACTTTTTGTTGATTCATAAGGGCTCTTTGATATTAACCCTTCTTCGGTCAGAATACGGCGCTTCCGAGTGAGTGGAACACAAAACGCCGCTGAAAACGCGTAAAAGCTCGCTTGATTTGTGAGCGTGCATGTCTCGAGTTACTCGGCAATAAATTAAATGTGTATAGAAAATGAATGCGTCAATACGTTTCCCCAACCCTGTTCGGGTCGCTCGTAGTGATGTTACCAAGATTTATCGATGAGTTTTGTATCAGACAAGTTTCATATTCTACGACTTGTTAGTTTGACGTTTACAAGATATAATTGACGTATGCATGTAGCTCGTTGTTAGCTTCTAATGATAAATGCGTTTCGTTGTCAGTTAGCGTTAATAACGAGTAAGAGATAACTCTAATTATAATTCTTAAAGTAAATATGTAAAAATATTAGTCAGTTGATAAATTATAATGAATATGTAAATAGATTTGTTATTTTTAAATTAATTGAAGATATAAATAAATAGTGAGCGTTATTTATCGATATTTCAAACATATCATTAATTCCTTATTCTCTATCCACTAAAGAAAATCGTTTAAAATATTATTGTATTTATTTCAGTGTTCTCAGACATGCAGTTATTTAGTTTTCGCGAGCCGGCGGCGTATGACCGACGGGTCCGGGAAAGTATTTTTGAAATAAGTTTGTTTGAATTTGTTTTTTCCAAGACCGATAAAGAAGCTTTCCTCTATTATGTTATCTTAGGAAATGTTTTAGTTTGCGATTATTATTGTACATTCTTTACAGTATTTTGCGATTGGTGTTTGTACATAGTCAAAAAATAAGTACTAATTAGACGTTCTCAATTCTTATACTTACTTGCAAAATTCACTTTTTCAAATTCATCTACGAAAAAGTATAACTTTCCATTTATATTTGGCCAAAATTAAAATGTGGCATATATACTTAAGCCTAATGCTGTATTTTAACTTGATTATAATGAAATAACAAAAAAATATCAAGAAAAATTTAGAGCTGGACTCTACATTTAAAACTGCACATATCTTTACTTTATTACTTGTTATATCTTAATATATTTATAGTACAAAACCCAACTCTTCCAATTTCTACCACAGCGATATTATATCGATATGTTTGCGATCGTTCGCACCCTTGATTTTTGCGGAACGTGAACTGAATGGCTCGCAAATTGACACAGAACGCCTTGCGTTCGTTTTGATTTGTTTGTACGCAATTTAAACGTATTCACCTAAGTGTTAACTTGTATTATGAGTACATTCTATCTCAAGCCTTTATGAATTACAAACCCTTTTTTTATAAAATGACGTAACTGGCCCAGTGATGGACAAAAGCTTTTTTCTATGAAGATTGGGGTCATTAGTATTGAATCATGCTTGCTGACCATGAGCTTATTAGAATACCTAATGGGACAAAACAGACAAACAAGCTTATTTTTTGTATAGAAATGTCTTTATAGGTAATTTCTTTATTTAATAAACATAATTCGGAACAGCATTTAGACACATACGCCAACGTATATGAATATCATTGCAGTTTTGTTTCAAAATCCCTGAGTGTGAATTTGCAAGTTTACCATAATTTAAATCTTTGAACCACTGGCCACCATTACATTACTACGCAGAAAAAAAAACTATTCATATTCAACAAAGACCGTTCTGAACCTTCATAGATCATCTTTTTGCAACACGGCCTTCAACTATCAAAAGATACCAGGAGCAAAGGGTGAAATCGTTTCTTACTAACCGCTGACAACTACAGGTTTATGCTTCAATGTTATTGAAAAGAAGTCTACAATTTTACATTAGCATTTTTCCACACAATCACAAAGGTACCCTCTTGAAATATAATTAAAAACTATTATGGGTCTCTGTAATAAATCATTCTTTATTGCACCCCTTTTACGTGTAGTTAATTGATTCAATGCAGAAGTGCCACCATAAAATGATAACAAGGTACTGGTCTAAGTGGAGAATAATGCATTTATAACGTTTTTGTAATAATATAGATTATATTATAGTCGTGCTTAGCTTGTGTAATGGTCAAGCTAATGCTTTAATTTTCTGTATCTTTTTGATGTGGTCTCACGTTATCGGAGTCATCATATTTATTTATTATTAGCTGGTACAGATTGTGTTAAATTGTGTCTTTAGAAAACCGGAATGATTATTTATTAATAATTATACAAAGTTACTGAAAGATATGACTATTAAACATGAAGAAGATTAAAAATAACGTGTGCTTCACTGCTACTCATCTATCTTATCCATTAAATTCCAATCAAGACGTCTATTTAAAGCACAGCTTTTAATTAATTATGTATGCTTATGTTATCTCTAACTCTTAGATACATTAAGTAAAAAAAGGACGTGAAAAAGGTTGGCAATAACAGACTGTCTTAGTTTAAACAAAAAACAGTGTTAGTAGTTCAAAAGTTCGTTCCTGATTCCAAAATACTAGTTTTTGAAAGTCAAAAATATCAAAAACATAGGTGCAATGTTGACTTAAAAATACGTATATGATGTATTAATACTTTGTCTATTTAATTAACCTCTTCGTTATCAATGCAACAAAACCGCGAGGAGGAAAACCACAGCGGCACATTGCAATTAGGTACTTAGTAAACTTACCGTACAAAACGCTACGAAATTTGAAGTAAAATTGAAGTATTATTTATATTTTTGATGATATGTTTTTTGTTACACAGTTCCATTTCACTTCGTGTAAAATTAATAACATCTTTCAAAAAGCATTTCATTCTTAGATTATAATCATCTTACATCGCCATTCTTATTTGAACATTTTTTGTCTAAATTCATTATGTAAATAAAACCCACCATTTATTTTTTAATTTAGAATTCATTTGTTTTTTTAATGAACTGAATACTGGCTGGAGGCATTATTCAAACTAACAAGTAGATTAAAAACGTAGGGTTGTGCTATCGCCTTCCGATGGGGCTGGGTTGCCAGTGTTGCCACAAAGCAATGAATGAGATGTCGCCGAGGACTTATCAATGATGAATGGGCCATCCTTTACGTTGTTTATAATTGCCAGTTAGTTCGCTAGAACATGCTTAACCTTAAGGCAATTCATATCAACTGCATGAAGTTGCACAAGAAATATTATGTCGAATAATGTTTATTTATATGTGAACATTTAGAGCCAATTCTTGTTATTGTTATGAATAATTTGCAGTTTTGCAAGACCCTTTTAGACCCATTAGGTAATGTTGTGTAAATGTCTAGTATTACGGCGAAATAGGTAAAGGAAAATTTAGCAGAAAAATAAGGGAGAGTGTCGGCTTCACTAACGAACGTTTTCTATGAAAAATTATCATAATTCGTATTTTTATTGTACTTCAAACGTTGTGCATGAAGTTGTTTTTTTTTTCTGCCCACATGTCATCTATTGTTGGTTCAATATGATGGTATTCTTTTTAATGTTCCAAACAATCGTACATAAATTTTCTTCGTAGCTAAGTGATTGACCGATCTTAATTTGATTCAGTAACGTTTTTATTTAGGCCTAAATGCGATACCGCGCGAAATCTGCCCACTTACGGAGTTAAGCGTCGTTCTAGGTACGTAAGGCCGTAACAGCCCCGGCAGCTTTGTGCGAAAAGCTCCACAAGTGCGGGGCTTTCGCACGGGAAAAGGAAGGGCATAACACCCCGCCTAGCGCAGGCTGGCGGCGTGTGGCGGCTAGTGCTTCCTCCCGCCACGACCCGCGCATTCGCTCCGTGGCGACCGCGGCGAGTGCACGTCTCGTCCTCACAGCCCACGTACCGGCTCGCGATCGCGAAAAAACTTTTCAGTGCGGTGAAAAACATTTTTTCCGAACAAGCAAAAATGAACAAAAATTTTCTGTGCTGTGATTTTTACCCTACTGTGTAAAGACTAATCGACCATAAGAGTGTTTTGAAGAGGCTAATTACGAGTTGCTAGGCTAATTGGCTGGGCCGGCGTTTCATGAAGGTGAGCCGACTTTTATTTCCGTTCGGCAATCCCTCTAATTGCGTCAATTAGTGTAATGCGGCGACAGGTTTGAAGAGTAGCTTAATGATCTCTACCACCGGACTCGTACTTTTTGGAAAACTATTAAGTCGCTGGAGTGGAGCCCCGCGGCCACTATGGTTTTTAAACTAATTACTAATTAGTTTATTGTATAGATAACGATCGCTTTGAGGGATACTTTCCAGTAGCTAATATAATTTAGTAATTACTCTTTATTGCACTTTACCCAACTTTTTTAAAGTCGTTAATTTTGAGTATATTTTATAAATGTTTGTAAAATTAAAGTGTTGCTGGCTATTATGAAAGGGACACTTATTTAAAATAAATTATGAAATATTTTTGTTCAATTTTTACTTCAATAGTTTTGTTTAATGGTTTCAATAAAAATATGCATATATGGAACGACCAATAACGAAAATAATGTACAGTTAATAATAAATCTACTCTAAACTACGAATAATCTTATTTTAATCTTTACAAAAAAAGTTCACCATAATTTTTAAATATCACATAATTATTTTATAAACTCATACAAAGTAGGTACAATAAATTATTTATATAAAGATACTATTTATTTTAGTAGGCGTTAGTACCTATCTGATAAGGCGCTCATATTTTGTAACCAACAGACAATTTCCGGTGAGTTATGTCAATTAAATTGATAACTGGAAGTTATCATAAAGCTTATATTTTTTAACGACATAAACTTCTCATGATAATTAGTAAATTTTTTCCCATCACCTCTCAAACTTAGTTTCTCATTAGAACATTTATTTTTCCATAACCTTCATAAATACCTATAAGAAAATTTGACGTTTCGTATGTGTTCGAAAATAAATAAAGTTTTATCAAATCATACAATGAATGTTGAAAAAATAACCAGACATAATACAAAACAATTAAAACTGTATAAGTAAAAATGCTCTAACACAACAATTTAAAACCACAAATTTACATTTGGTTTAAATATTCAAAACAATTTTAAACATGAACTTAACTGACACAAGGAAATTTTAAACTAACATCGTAAAGGAAAAAAAACTGGCTATAAAAAGTTAAATAAATCAAGATCAGATCGGTCATAATTCCGAAAGTATAAAAACATGAAATAAAAACCCTTCGCTACAAAAGGAACAGCGTTGGAGTTAAGCTCAACATCGTTATCGGGAAAGCTAATTAGTACTAAAATAACAATTATTATCAATCTCCAAGAAAACGGCTTTATTGCTGTATAATATTATATTTCCAGTATTTTATTTCGTTTTAAAACCCAGTTATAGTCATGCAACTTTTTATACAGTATAATATGGGCATAGAAAATGTTTATGCTGTAATATTACCTTATATTTATTTTTAATTATTTATTCTTGATCGTATTTCACATTATTTTTTGCTCTACATCTGCTGTAATATGACTAAATCCGAACTTTTAAGTCACTGCAAAAGTTGACGCATAAAAAATCGTGTCTATAAAAAAGTCCTTGTTACACGACACACCAAAACCAAGAAAGCATCTTTTTGCTATAAAAAGACGGCGCGGCTGTTGCGCTGAGCGCGACATGGTTGTCCCAAAAGCCAATTAGAATCCCGTATCCGGCTTGTTTATTCTCTAATTAGCAAGTAGCTCATTAGAGCTACATCACTAGACCAGCTAGTGTAGCAATGCTTCATTCGTTTTAATTATAAACACTGCCACCTTGTGTTCTTATAATTACCGTGCACAATTAATGGACAACATTTTATTGCTTATCTTACGCATAATGAATGTTTATACAAAATGGATTAACGACGCTCTACTCGTTTATCGGAGGGTTTTTTTTATTCTAGAAATTGCAATAATATTTTTATATAACGAGGATTAATCTAAGTAATTAAGAATATGTTGCATCGATTAATTAAACAGTCAGTTATTTGATTAAATTACAATTAACTGTTAGTATTGGTTTTAACATCAGTAAATAGATTTAATTACTGATGTCTATAAAGATTTCTACAATAAATAAATAAGAATTATTCTTTTGTTGATAATATTAACTTATTATACTTGTTATTATCTTTTGTTGATAATATTTACGCAGATATTGTAAAATATTTTAGAACCTTCCATAATATGTGGTTTTAGTTCCAGCATAAAATTAATTAACCACCGAGAATTTGATATAATGTAATGGTAAAATATCTCTATTATGACGTCAACCAATATAATTGAGCCGCATAATAAATTAATTTCATTTTAATGTTCAATTAGCTATGTCAAAATTATATTTTAGCACAATGTGCTAGTGCATTTCCATTAATTAATTTGGGCTAATTAATAAACCGGCTTTAATTAGTATGGGTGTTAGGATAAATTAATCAGCGCTGATTGGTCCACCGGATGATCGCCGTGACCGCACCTCCGAATTTTCATATTACCGTAATATTTTCTCTTTAGACGGAATTTCAATTAAATCTAATGAACCATGCGCGCATTAACTTTCTATAATCCAGATCTTTACATAATTAATTTTGTCGTAAACGCAACTGCTAAAAACATACAAGTTTCCATTCTTGAAACTAAATACAAGCTATTTAAAATAGTTTCTAGAACAACTAGAGGTACAAATGTAACTGGCTTCTAACATGTACGGAAGGTACGACACAAGCCTCTCCTTTTTATTTCACTTTAAGTACCTAATCGCGTTCACGTTAACCCAGCTTTAAATACTAATTAGTCTGCTTACGGTACCCAAAAATATATTAAAAAAGGCGAGCGTTCACGGCGCTCGTAAGTTATTTTTTTATTTGTTTCATTAAAAATAATTAAAGTGACATGTGACCCTCAGTAGGGTTGTCATTAGCGGGTCCTCGGCGCGGGACGCAGGGTCACCGCGCGCACTAATTGGTCTGGCTTGCAGCCTCCGTACTACAAATAAATTAGCTAGAGAAACGGATGTTGACGTTGTGTTAGGGTTATCACTTTTTCAAGTGACGGCTTGACTGACAGATGGAGTTTTCATTGAATATTTTATGGATTTGATTGACAGGGCTGTGTAATTTAAATATTTACACGGCACGTATGAAATATAAATGATTTAATATGTCAATTAAGTCAATTAACGTCACAATAAGTACTAAATTACATTACATTAAGAGGCCTATACCCGACTATGGGTGACTACAGGCTGAAGAAGAAGAAGAAGAAGTACTAAATTAGATAGCTCTGATTTCTAGAATAATTAAAGTAGATCTAATATCATGTAAATAATCGGTTTGTTAAGTATATCTACAACAGATCTAATCTTACTTCAGTAACAAAATGAAACTGAGCACAGATCAAATTATAATGGACCAATATTAAAATGTCTATTTCATAACTAGACTTAATTTCAATGCATAAATATGTAAATACAAGTAAATAAAATAATTAAATTGATTATTGAGGCGGAAAACTAATCGTTAAACGAGTTCCACTCAACAAAATACGTTTCGTACCAATAACGTAAAATAATTGACAAAAAAGAGTTAAACTGTTTCACTCACCTCACTGGTACAGCTTAATTTGCAAATTCAATTTGTATCCAATAACGTACCTGTCAGTGAGATCTATTGAATTTTGATGATGTTATTTGATTGTAGAAAAAGGAGTGTTTTTGTTTTGATTCGGTAATTTTACACAGTTACATTGAGTACCAAAAACCCTACAATACTATTTTAAGCAACAATTGTAATGATAACTGACCTCCTTGCACTACACACATAGTAATCAATTACCAAAGAGTTTATATACCTCATTGATATTCAACCTCCTTCATCTGCCAATTAAAAATTTAAATAAATGTAGAGCGGTGAGTGTGGCAGCCCTGTACGAAGGTCACCAGTAATTAGGTAGTTGGTGTGGCTTATGTTTTTCAGCAGCGGTGGCGGGCGGCTTCCTCTTGTTACTTAGGTATTTAATTAGGGCCGCGACTCCCGCGACTCTTGTTGTCTCTTGTCTCTGGCTCGTGTTGCATTAAGTGTTCCGTACACGAGTTTACAGACTATATCGATCTTTATTACTTTGAAACTCATATTATTATCAATAAAGACGCTTGGCTGTTTAATATTTTCGGGTAAAGGATTATAATTAAGAGAAATAAAGCAATTTAAACTAATTAGCTCAAAGGCTTGGAAACTATAAAATCATAATTTCCAAGCCTTTTAGACGACCTCCGTGGTCGAGTGGCGTACGCACCGGTTTCAAGGTGTCGCTAGCTCTGAGGTCCCGGGTTCGATCCCCGGACGGGTCAATGTAGAAACCAAAAATTTTCTACATTGCCTCGGGTCTGGGTGTTTGTGGTACCTTCGTTGTTTCTGAATTCCATAGCAATGTATGTGATGTTGTCCGCATTTATTATTTATTTATTATTATTATAATTAAAAATTATTATTTAACATCACAGAGACTTACAAAAAAGTGTTATGTCTGTCTTTGAAAGATTTTTAATACAGAGAATTAGTAGTAACAGAGCTTTTGGTGCCAAATTTCAGTTACAATATCAATGGGAATGAGTTGTAGAAAATGAATATTGTATATTTTATCAATTCATCTCTTACTTTAGTTACTTCATAACAGTATTAATTAATGGACATCTAAGCCAGCTTAATAATACCAATTAATAAATAGTCTAACGATTTTAATATACACTATAAATAATAATCTATCGTATTAACATAGTCTCTGATTACACACGTAATTAGACGAAAGGAATGGATGTATTAAAAAAATATCACACACATTAACGTCACAATTATTTTATAATTAATGATAGTAATGCAAATGAAACAGTAGGCATGTTTATATAATGATTACTTTATAATTAGCTTATATTTAGGTATACTTCTTTGATAGCAACTTCGTTTATTTAATAGCCTTTTTCAAAGCGTCTTTATTTTAAAGGCATAATTATATATTGCATAAGCATATTATTACGTTTATTGGGTTCAAATAAACGGGGCAATAATATTTTTATTATTGTTATTGCTTTATTTAGTATCTCATTATAAATTAAAAATATACTTAGATTATATTTACGAGAGAAATAAGCACAGGATTCTATGCGCGTGCGCTTAATCATGGAAGATAATAGGAATGCAAGGTTGATCGTGATTTTTTTGTGAATGAATAGTTTTTATATATTATTCTATTAATAAAATGTTATAAAAAAAATATTGTTTATATTAGGGTTTAAGTAAAATATGTTTTAGTATACTTTAAGTTTAGAAAATAGGATAAATGACATAAGTCACAGTAACTATTGGTATGACAAGTAAATTATGATTCCTTTTGTAATCAAGTACAGCTTAAAAATAAGTTATCCGACAAAACGTGACTCAAGTCAATAATCTGATAACACGAGATCTAGTTAAGTGTTGTCCGCTCATTAACACGAATGCTCATAATATGTGTATATGTAATTAGAAAGTCGTCTTAACCCCGAGTCCCTCATTAGGGCATGCTCGTCGTGGGCCCACTGATAACCCCAGTGGCGTGACGTGTGACGTATGTTGACGTACATCGACTTGCGTACATCATGTTTGTGGAGTCAGATTACACTATTTTTGTGTATGTCGGTCATTAAGCCAATTAACTGCTTAATTATTCGAAATCATTTGATATAATTAATTGTTGTTTGTTATGTGATATAGATTTGATAATGTTTGGATATTTTCCCTACATCTCTCACGTACGCACTTGATTGATGTCCTGTGAGACTTTATTAGTGTACTTCTCATGTCTCTCATGTGTGAACTATCAGTAATACGATACAACAGTTATACAGTGTCCTATACACAATATCAGGATCAGATTTCATCCATATCCCTTCAACTAACGTAACAAGATTATATAACGTCTATCTAGAACCGTTCAAACGTCTGTAACCTAGTTTTATGATCGTATCAACTCTAGCCACTGAGGGTAGTGTTTTATTGGGAATGTCTGTTTTTAGCAGTCCTTCAGCCGCTTAGAACTGTTCGCTGTGATATATTGGACCACCAATGATACAGATGCTGTGTAGAGGGAATGCCACTCCGATACTTGACCAATGATCACTCACACAAATACATCTGCATATTTTAAAATAACTTATTACCAATTTTCATTTTAATTAAACATTGCAAGTCTGTAGGATTGACATTAGAATACTTTAAATAGGTGTCAAACTCGCCAAGGACATCTGACACACATGGTATGAGTCGAGTAGCTGCTGATGCGCAAAAACAGTGTCTCAGTGTGTTTCTAGAACACCTTACCATAAACCAAACCTCACGAGTTTCCCAACAGACGGCTGCGCAAGTAAATAATATTTTCTATCGGTCTCGTCGACTCCCTAATTGGCTTGAATGCAAATACTCTGTTATTAGGCAGGTTAATTAAAGAGTTATCGGTCGTAATTAACCCGTTTCGGTACACTACGTGTGCCTATGGTTCGTTCGAAACACTACTAATTAAGAAATTCCTCCTTCATTAGCTCAATTAGATTTATTCACGTCAGAAACTTCATACAATAACATGTGTATATTATATTAACACGCACCGAGTTTAGGTACGTTGTTCGTTGGAAATTAGAAATATTTTGTTTATCTTAATGTATTTTTTTAAGATTTGTTTTTATTTGAGCCAGCGGGTTGGCGTAATAATTGACGCTGAATAAGTAGGTCATTTTTAAAGTGAAGTGGAACAATAGTCGTTCAAAACTACGTAGGAATTAAACAGAACCCATAAAATGAAATATCTGAGCTGCACTGTCGTTGATTGTGTAGAAATTCGTAGAATATTTACTGTTGTGTTGTACGTTTTCGGTTGCATCGGTAGTTATTAGGAGGGTTAACAAAGAGCTTTACCAGTTTCCAAAAACTGTAATAACCCTTTCTACTCTATCCTGCAACACACACAGCTATGTATAACTCCTAACATTTTGAGTCGAGAGTTTCTAACCTTCTAATGCACTAACATTCATACCAACCTCATACTAAATTCTTATATTTTTAGTATAGTATAGTTGTCGTCATTTCCGTCAGCAGTGAACTTAAAAGCCCAGTGAATGAAGCTCAGTCTCGATCGGAAGTCGCGACCGCGGGTTATCTAACGAACATAATATATGAATGTGTCGCTTGACGTCAATAAGCGTCATTATCGTATACCCAGTGTGTACTATTCTGATATAGTATTGGTGGAAAAATGACAAGTTAGCAACAGCAAAATAGTTACGAATATGGAATGTTTGGTCTTGTTTTAGTCTAGATGAACTTTGGAAGGTGGTTGAATTATCTATCTAGATATAGAAGTGAGTCACGCCGACAAAAAAAGATAAAGTAACTTTGGGTAAAAGTGAAGTGCGATTTTGTTCGACACAAAAAGTTTTTAATTAAGATACCAAAGCAAAAAAAATAGTCTGATTCTTAACCAAACCAAATTTACCCTAAGATTTGCAACCAAAGTGAGTGAGATTGGGTGCCCAATCTATCCTAGATGGATTTTCGTAGTGACATTAAATGCACCTATGTCAAGTGAGATAGGTATGTAGGTATATCGTGTCACTTAATTTAGATAAAATACTGAAGGTTAAGTAACTAATGTAACAAACTTATATTTAATTAACCATAATTCTTAGTATCTTTGTTATTATTTAAAGGCCAACGAGGGCTTCAAAAATAATTATGTTTATATGAGTAACACTCATCGTATATTTACAATAATAATGTTTTTTTAGTGTTATCATATTTTTTTATAAACCTATTCTGTAGATAAAAGACTTTTTAATAAGGAATAAATCTTCATCTATACTAATATTATAAAGCTGAAGAGTTTGTTTGTTTGTTTGTTTGTTTGGTTGAACGCGCTAATCTCAGGAAGTACTGGTTAGAATTGAAAAAATCTTTTTGTGTTAGATAGTCCATTTATCGAGGAAGGCTTTAGGATATATAACATCACGCTGCGACCAATAGGAGCGAAGCAGCAGTGAAAAATGTCACAAAAACGGGGGAAAATATTCATACTTGAAAGCTTCCGTTGCGTGCGCTGCGTATACGGTTCGAGTTACCCAAAATATATGTATGAAAGAATTGTTCCTCTTTGAATGATCTAAAAAAATGTCTGCGACAGTATATGTCTATCTTTTAAAATTGACTCACTATAACCTTTTTTAAGGTAATCATTTGGTCGAAATAAATGCATTATTGCCAATTATTTGCTACAGAGTTTTATCAACATAATCTATACTAATCTATACTAATATTATAAAGCTGAAGAGTTTGTTTGTTTGTTTGTTTGTTTGTTTGGTTGAACGCGCTAATCTCAGGAAGTACTGGTTAGAATTGAAAAAATCTTTTTGTGTTAGATAGTCCATTTATCGAGGAAGGCTTTAGGATATATAACATCACGCTGCGACCAATAGGAGCGAAGCACCAGTGAAAAATGTCACAAAAACGGGGGAAAATATTCATACTTGAAAGCTTCCGTTGCGTGCGCTGCGTATACGGTTCGAGTTACCCAAAATATATGTATGAAAGAATTGTTCCTCTTTGAATGATCTAAAAAAATGTCTGCGACAGTATATGTCTATCTTTTAAAATTGACTCACTATAACCTTTTTTAAGGTAATCATTTGGTCGAAATAAATGCATTATTGCCAATTATTTGCTACAGAGTTTTATCAACATAATCTATACTATAATATTATAAAGCTGAAGAGTTTGTTTGTTTGTTTGTTTGTTTGTTTGGTTGAACGCGCTAATCTCAGGAAGTACTGGTTAGAATTGAAAAAATCTTTTTGTGTTAGATAGTCCATTTATCGAGGAAGGCTTTAGGATATATAACATCACGCTGCGACCAATAGGAGCGAAGCACCAGTGAAAAATGTCACAAAAACGGGGGAAAATATTCATACTTGAAAGCTTCCGTTGCGTGCGCTGCGTATACGGTTCGAGTTACCCAAAATATATGTATGAAAGAATTGTTCCTCTTTGAATGATCTAAAAAAATGTCTGCGACAGTATATGTCTATCTTTTAAAATTGACTCACTATAACCTTTTTTAAGGTAATCATTTGGTCGAAATAAATGCATTATTGCCAATTATTTGCTACAGAGTTTTATCAACATAATCTATACTATATAATATTATAAAGCTGAAGAGTTTGTTTGTTTGTTTGTTTGGTTGAACGCGCTAATCTCAGGAAGTACTGGTTAGAATTGAAAAAATCTTTTTGTGTTAGATAGTCCATTTATCGAGGAAGGCTTTAGGATATATAACATCACGCTGCGACCAATAGGAGCGAAGCAGCAGTGAAAAATGTCACAAAAACGGGGGAAAATATTCATACTTGAAAGCTTCCGTTGCGTGCGCTGCGTATACGGTTCGAGTTACCCAAAATATATGTATGAAAGAATTGTTCCTCTTTAAATGATCTAAAAAAATGTCTGCGACAGTATATGTCTATCTTTTAAAATTGACTCACTATAACCTTTTTTAAGGTAATCATTTGGTCGAAATTAATGCATTATTGCCAATTATTTGCTACAGAGTTTTATCAACATAATCTATACTAATTATATATAATTATCATTTACGCAGAAATACTTTTTTTTTTTACTTCTTAATCGTGGTCATAATAACAGAAATTGACGCGGACGAAGTCGCGGGGATCAGCTATTAATATATAAAGTACATTATATTTTTAGGATGGACTTTGAAATATACGAATTTAATATAAGCTGAGTCATCATAATAAATTAAATAGTTATTACATCATTGTAAAATAAACGGCGAGCTTTGATTTTATTTTATCTGTGTCAATCGACGAAAACACCCATATCAGTTGGCGCCACAAGTTCATCTTTTAAGGTCACCATTAGTCCTTTTCTAATTTATCAAAGAAGATAAGGATGACATCATATCTTTTTTTCAGAAAGATGACACTCGTTAAAAAAATGTTAAGCTTTTAATTTTAAGTTTTAAAAGTATCGAACTTGTAACTTATAAAAGTCGAATTTATACGTAAAATTAATCGGGAAGTCGAGTCTACCAAAATAAGGGTCGCTCGTTTATAGCTCATTTCGATTTTAGTGCTTTTTAAGTACAGTCAAAAGTTTGTAACTGTGGGTTCGGCCGACAGATTTTATGCAAATTCTGTCATGATGACATTTAGTAGGGTAACAAACTGTGTCCGTGTTTTACTTTATTTTTTCGTGTTCAGACTGTGTTAAAAGGAAAACCCCATCATATTAAATGAATTAACATTTTTTTGGAATTAAACTGGTTGGGAGAGGGACAAACAAACATTAGAGAGCTCATCAGCTTAGGTTCCATTACTCACGACCGCTCAGGATATATAAACACGAAAGGCTTCAAAGCTGGAGATCACCAGTTACCAAGACCCCTCCAGAGAATCAAAATCTTTCCTCTTCCGAGTGTTTTATAGAAGCCGTAGATGCCATCATTAGCTGGTCGTGTAGACTTAGTGATGACATAAGTGCTCAATTAGGCCGTTTTGTTTGTCCGGCCAGGACAAGTTGGCTTTTACAAATAAATGGCGTCACAAGTGATTAGTGCTTTATCAATATTTTGTGTTGGTGTAGATAGATTTCCAAGGCTTCTTTTAATTCGTTTCTTTGTGAAAATCCTTAGCTATGTTGGTTCGTTATTCATTCTTTAACCTGAAGGAAATAAATAAGGCATAATTATTGAAATATTTTCAATAATAATTTTACTGTTTCTCCTTCCTACACGACCACCTACAGCTTACATCCTTAAGGAAATTGCGTTCCACTTTCGTTTATATCATCATTGATTGTTACAACTTCCACATGCATGTCTAGGTTTTTCATTCCAAGAGTTATTAATTTCTCTGCGTTTTATTAGTTGAGAAATAGGCAACGTTTATTGCCTTCCACTGCTATTGTTTGTACAGCTATATAGAGTTATATGAGGTAGGTAATTTCGTAACATAGAGCACCTAAAACACAGTCGTCAGCCATTCATAGAAATCGTTCATTTCCTGATGTTGTAGTTCACTTGATTCGTGGAGTAGCAAACATCGGGCGGCGGTAATGAACGAGCGGGAACGCGCTCAACGCTACGGCAATTTGAACGTTCAGTGGGCCGGCGCGTTCCAACAGTCCTCGAAATTACTACAGCTCGATACTTAGTGCTTACCCTCAGTTGTTTTCATTGCCCACTTGATTAAGGATTACACAGGAAATGATTTGAATAAGCTATTGTTGATTGTGAAAGGTAACGGTCGCCGGCGACTTGGATTTTATTATGTCCGCTTTGCTTTGTCCATTTCAAAAGTAATAGAAAACAGGATGTCTTCAATTTGTTGTGTTAGGGATGTTAAATTTACTTTCATAGGCTATTGTTAGATTCTAAGGCGTATTAATTAAAGTACAGAGTTGCAGATATATGATAGCCCTATGTAACTGTAGCAACGTAACGATTCTGATTACTATGTCACACACGAAGGTATTTATTACATTGGACTAAACACGATTATATTACTTTAGGTACTGAATATTAGATACTTTTGCACTATATGTCTATATGATTAGATGGTACATGCCCAGAAAACAAAACAAAGCTCAATGTAGAGCCAATAATGTTCTAAATATAACATGTTAGCTGTCAAAAAGCCGTTCAATATCTTTAAAACATACACATACAAAACGTCACTTTAAATCTATTACCTAACGTGGTAGAGTTTCAAAGCGTTACAGTATGCAATTTAAACTGGACTAAATCGCCGACGGAGTCAACAACGCGACAGCAACGGCCGACTCGGATCGGCTTTCAATTTTGCGGAATTAATAACAGCACAAATACTGGTGTACTGCTAACTGCAGAGACGGGTCTAGGTGATCATTCATACGCGCACACGACACCTCTGTTCCAATCAAACGACATTTTTGTCGTGTGAATGCAACTTTTTGCTGCGCACTAATTAGTGTCGGATTGTGTGGAAAATACGAAGCCATGAGTTATTCATAAATTGATGATTGTAGTGTAATGAGACCTTTTTAACAAAGCTTCTATGTCTTACTGCAGAAAAACATTACCTTTGTTCGTTATTAAGGAATACATGTATTAATTATGTATGCTGGAATATATTTGGTAGTAGTTAGGTCGTTAGTCCATAATTTAATATTGTCCAATATAATGTTTTCCCGGAATATTGCTAGCTTCTATTTGTGTCTGAAATACGTTAGTCGTAATCACTGGGAATGGTGGATTCTGTGTAATATCCGAGTTCTCTAATACCAACGTTGTTTGTCAACGTTTGGACCATTCGTCAAACATCGTGAGGTGGACTGGGCGCCCAATTAGAACGCTAAGCTGAGCGTGGCTGACTACCAACTTGCGTCGACTAAAAGCACCTCTAATTATTATTGATACGAGCTCTACGCTCATTCCCCCGAGTTTGCCGTACATCTGAATTGCTATAGCTATGCAAGTTATTATTATCGACTGCAATTCTCTACTTTTGTACTATAACAGTAATTGATAGTTCCTATTATTGAAATATCGCTGAATGTTTGTCATTATTTGTATCCTACAGTGTTCATTCTATTGTTTGTCATTGTATGTTGACAATAGGAAATATGCCAATTAGTGATGCCTTTATTACCGTAGGATAATGATTTTAATTAATATCATTTCTACTATTTTTTCAAATTATATGGTCATGATATGATTTTAAATTGTTTATTTAATTAAACACGTGCTTTTAATAAAGGGCGAAAGCCCTATTATGCGAATTGCCGAGCAATATTATAAGTGATTGCAGCTCTATAAATAAACTAAATTACTACAATGGGTCGCAATACTAACCTGTTATTAAAATAAACACAGTCTTAAGGAAAAGTAGCTACAGGAAATTTAGATAGTAACCGCAATATTAAATCAATATTTACCTTTAAAAATCAATAAAAATCTTGCTTAAATTAAGTTTTCCATTAAAAATAGTAAATAACTAGGTAAAACCAGTGCGCATTCGAATCTGGATTTTTCAGAAAATAAACCGAAAAAAAACCCTTTTATGCAGTATTCGATAGAAAATTAATCGACGGCATTCAATGTTTGAGTATCCCAATATATTTTTCCTGGAACACTTGCAACTCGAAATTGGAATAGAAATATTTTTCATTTTAAAACTACCCGGGCTTCAGCCGACCTTCCATGCGAAGTGTGTTCAAATATCCTACTGCGTGTTTGTGTAGAATCGTCACAATTCCATGAATCAATTACAAACGTTTTAGCGAGGATCAACGGACATCTGCAAATGGTTTTTATCACGAATCCTTTGTATGCACGTAACGCATACTCGACAAATGAAAATATAAATATTTATTACATAAATATTTGTATATAACTTTTTTTTAATGTCGAGTGAGAGTCGTGAGTTTGGTTTGGTCGTGGTTTGGTGCGATATCAATTGATTTGAAAATGGAACTCCCGCGTTTGGTCGTTCGGTTTTTCTTAATAGTCATAAAAGCAGTAGTTACAAAAAAGTAGTCAACAGAATTGTTTTTTCTGAGAAAACATGAATGACGACTCTAGTAAATTGAATTTCCCGGTAAGTATTTACAGAAAGTATTGGTATAGAATGCATTAAGGGCGGAAAAATGTCAAGCGTAAGTGTATTAAAGTTGGGGCTGTTACCGCTGCGTGCCACGGCTGATGTATAGCGTCGACGGACAAATTGAAAACAGTAGCAAATGTCCCGATCGCGGCCCCGCGGACCTCGCCACAATGGCCGCATTTTACAAACAGCGATTTTACCGTACTGTAACTAACGTTTTAACAATCGTTTTGTCTTGTCTGGCCTTGATAGTGAAATTTGTTTGTTAGAATGAAGGATTTTGTTAAAACTTTAGATATGTAAATTAGTATATATTTGTAAAAATAAATGTAGAGCTAGTAAGAGTTTTTAAATAGGCTGAAATATTAATTAATTATAATCAATTGACAAACTTTATTTATTCCATTTAAGATTCTTACCGATTGAAGTTAAATACTCGATTTTTTTTTTTAAAAAGCTAAATTAAAAGTCGATTCAATTATTTTAAAATTCTTGACAAAAGAAGTTTTATTAATTGAGATCTCATTCAAAACAATTTTTTATTACTATGATGTTGTGACCAAGAATGTAGTAATAAAATAAATAAAGTTTACGTCAATGTAGAAGGTGTTTTCTATTAGAATTGTATTCAATATAGAGTTTCGTTCGCGCAGAAAATGGTTGCGGGACGCGTGAGCGGTCTCCGGCTGTACCACCCCTCACAGAATTATATTAGTGGTTCAGAGCACCCGAATTAGCTGTGATAAACATGCACGATCTAATCTTTAAGTAAACACTTTTTTTTTGCTGAGTTAGAGTAGAACATTTACCGTATTCTAATGTAAACCAAATTGTAATGCTTTAAATTTTCTACACTGTGACAGTCAGTGAAGTACTAACTTAAAAATATCGTGTTGTGGCAAAAGTTTCTGTTAATATAAGATAAAAATATCTTTGCCACTAATAATACGTGGAAAGATACATATTACAATATCGTCTGCTTTTACAAAGTAATTCCTTTTTTTTATTTGATTCAGAGTTACAAACTCTTTCCAATAAAAAACATGTTTTATTTCTTAACTCAACATAACAATCAAATCAACAACTAAAAAGTTTCCATTTAAAAATCCGAATTCGTAAAACCGGGCAAAGGGAATATCATAAGGGGTGTTTGTCCCTCGCAAATACTTAGATTATATAAATAAGGCGGCCGAAATAGTTTGACCGATAGTGATCTGTGGGTAGCCCTACAAAACCGTCTCCTACAAATTGACTGGGTTTTACGAAGATTTTTTTACTCATCTTATTATGTTACGTAAACTTAGATAGGAGTGTTAAATATGCAAAACGTTTTGCGTATTGATAAGTTGAGTTGATTTGAAAAGTTAGATACCTGAAATTTATAATTTATGGAGTTATGTACGAGTATTTTTTATTTAGCAAAAATATCTTCTTTCCACAAATTATGAATGAGTAGAATGCCGCAAGCGGGGATACAACTATTAATAGTTATTCAGTCAAAGTCTATTAAACATAAACAAATAAGCAAATTGACCTTTGTTTCAATCTATTGTATATTATACATGATCGGTATTTAAAACTTATAAATACGGCTCATAAATATAGTTATCACGGTTGTAATGTATATTTTGCGGTGTGGTTTGTGTCGGTAAGGCGATCGCGCCGAGCCGCCTCGCCGCCCACGACCAAACTGGTTCCAGTGGCCATTCTCTCCTGTTTAGTGATACGTTACAAATTGATCCGATGACACCGCCAACCTTTTTCTTACCACCTATTAAATACAACCACGCATCAACTATAACAATCGCTGTTTTTACAAACATTTATACCCGCATCATTAACTTTAAAATAACGAGAAAAACCGTTGATAACTCGTAAAAAGATATTCTTTGCCATTTTCACCGTAATTACTACAGTACTTTAATTACTCGGAATGAAATCTATAGGTTTTAATGCGGCTCGCGGAATAATGATGTGCATACCATTAATTCTACCTCTCGGAAAAATCGTGTGCATTGTGAAGAAAATTTCGTTCCTAAAAAGCACAGAATACGACCGCAGAGATATTTGGCTAAGAAAATAAGAAATGCAATCTTGTAGTAGGATCAGACAAATAGCGGAATATCTGCAGTGACCAATTCAAATTGTAGGAACTATCGGGGTCCGCGCACGAGCCGGTATGGAATCCAATCAGCGAAACTAGCTCCTCTGATGCCTATCACTAAACTTTCACATTCAAAGATTTGTTTCTCTAGATTAAATCAAAGGCGAATTACAGTAGCGGTGAAAAAGAAATATGGCGAGTCCGGCCCCGCGTGAGGGCGGGGGTGTCCTGCTGAAATTGCTTTTCAATCCCTCGGACTTTGGACTTGTAAAGAAGTTATTACCTTCCAAGGAGATAGCGCCGGGTCCGGCGATACGGATATATGTCTTTTTCATATGTAATATTCCTTTTTCGCGTTTTATTAATGGAAAATGTTTCGTGGGACAGTGCGGCCAGCTCTCGCCTTCGATATTAAAAAAGCCACTGTCGACTTTGTGCGGCTTCTTTTATGAGATTGTCGTAAAGTAGTTTATGTGTCTCGGGTGTTCAAGCGACACTCACGCGTAATATATGTTATCATTTTTGCATTACGACTGCTTGTTTTTATTTATCCTTTGTTTCGACATATGGTCTAATGGGTGAATCATAGATGCCTGAATCATGCACGTTCTGTTCATCAAAATGTAATATTAATTTTCGCACTGCGTTTCATCTACACTGTGTTGATATAGTTAGGTACCTGTGTGTATAGCACTATAGCGCGTTTGATAATGTTGCCTACTCTAATTAAGTCCACTACACCAATGTTTGGAATTAATTAGTGTATTGTTTAATTGGCATCTCTTGTTATCTGTTTGTTTGGTTTATTTATTCATTAGTGGTGTTTGTGACAGCTGCTGGTGAGGCAGACGCCATTACGACAGATTGTATTACCATGTGATTGTGTACTTTTATGTAAATGTTATCTAAACCTTGTTGTTTGTTATTAACTATTCAGCGATATATCTCTATGCCCATAATATAATAAGGACAGTGCATGTTTTTCGATGTGATAATCCAGTTCATCACTTTTGATTTAATTAATTCAGTTTTCCTATTAGGTAAAACCTAGTTAATTAAATTAAGTCTAAATTTAAAATATCCCTGTATTTAACTAAACTTATAGAAACCAGTCATTGATTAACTTAAAATAGGTAATTTGTGTGTATTTTAAGCAATTTATTTACATTATCTGGTTCTAAGTAAATCACAATTTTTATCTTGAACTAAAAGCAATAAATTGTAGAGATTTAGTTCTAATTCAGTAAGTATCAAGTTTCGTATAATCGTTCTCAACAGGTGGCCGTTCCAAGGATATCAATTCCGCGCTCATTTCTATACATTTTTCATACCCTCACTTAATCTTTCTACTCCTCTCTTCTAAACCAATAAAAGTTTTGTGTAGGTTATAGAATCATGATAACAGTAACATTAGTAATTTAATCTCTAGCTTTTTACTACCTTTTTTTTCAATTTTTATATCCACTTCATAGAATACATAACTAACATAAAACATCTAACACTATTTTTCATATTCAACTTAATTTATTGTTGTTATAAGAATGACAAAAAAAATATAATTTTGAGACGTGTGTTGTACTTCTTGTACCTTATACCTTGTGTCCAAAACCGACTCCATACTGCTGAAACAAACACTTTTTCTTTAAAACCTCTCAATACATATTATAGTGTTTTAAGGTATATTAAGTAACATTGTACAGGGCATCAGTCGCAGGCCCGCAGGACAATGATTCCCGCAACGCTCGCATGGATTGATTACACCTGTCCGTCACGATTAATAGAATATTGTGTGTGATTCAAATTGAATTAGCCGCCCATTGTCGAATTACCCGTGTATGTTTCTACGGACTATTGGTTTTGAATATTTAGTAGCCAATTTAGATCGTGTTAGTATTGTGATTTGCGAATGATGTTAATATAGACCATGAATTTTGGATTTTGTATGCAGATGTGTGGAGCATTCATTGCTTTCTGCCTGATTTCTGTATGTCTTTGAGGTGGTTGCGGATATTCGAAACCATATTTGATGTCAAAGATCTTTAGAATTGAGAATAATTATGTTAAGACAGTATTTCATTATTTATAATAACCTTTGTATCGCGAATACATGACTCCATCACTCAAGCCTGAAATGTATGTAACTTTTTGAAGACCATAAATGTATATTTTTTTATAGTAGGTAACTAAAAGATTTTCTAACTATTTTCATTTGAAATAATTGAATAACGGTTTGGCGATTCCACTATACTCCAATAACAGCATACTGGCTGAAATAAAAACTAGTTTTCCAATATTTATAATCCTCTACACACTGGAATTCTATGAAAAATGTTTGATATTATTTTTCTAAATTGCCTTTCATGTTACACATATCAAACATCGTTAGTTTTATTTACTGAGAGTAGTTTGGAGTGTCGACAATCATCAATTATTTTCGCCTAAACTCGTCTTAGTGAGTCACAAGTTAAGTAAGACTTACCGTAGGATATGTCATGGTTATTCGGCGTGAAAAATATTCGTGAGAATTTTCAATTTTCACCATCGACTGGTTTTGTTCTATTACCAGTTAGACAGTCAATACCCCTCGAGGTTTCCGGCCAATTGACCGCGGCTGTACCGTGCTTAATGTTTACTTGGAATATTAAAAGTACAGGCGGGTGCAGTCGTGTTTGTCCAGCTGTCTGTCTGTTTGCACGTTTGCAGCATAATAATGCGTATTTATAACTTTTTTCGTGTAATTTGGGATGGTCCGGAAATTATTTTGTTTGAAATTATTAACGCTTGTTTAGTACTGTAAACATTGGCGTTTGGTTGAGAAATATTTGTTTTATAAATGAGCAAGGAGAGTACAATAATAATAAACGTGTTTGTTTGTTACAGGTAATTTAGCCGTTGTACTTCTTGAGTCAATTAAACCGCGTGTGCAGTAAGTTATTTTAAGAGATATAAGTTTACTTATTTGTAAACAAGAGTTCCCCACTAATGAAGTGCGCGTCTTTGTTGGCGTCATCTTTGGGATTAGAAGAGTGCTTGCTTCAGTACCTTTTAATGGGACGTAGTGTAATATGGCCGTATCCGATTTCTAATTAACAGTCCCGATTTGGTGATAGAAATCTTTACCTGAATCCTTTACGGAAATTAAAAAAGCCCGTTGATAGTGATTACTTGCTTCACAATACTCGGTGACAACTTTTCTTAATTTTTAGATAGTTTTAGAGCTTATACATGTGTCAGTAAATATAATAGTAGTATATTCCTGTTAACACAAGTATTGAGTATCAAAGGTACCTCTACAGTATTAAGTTTCAAATAGCATCACTAGAGATTTCGTAGAATATTCTACAGCCTCTATTATATAAATGGTTGTGAATATCGGGTGAGAAATTAAGTCTAACCTAGAGACTTCTCAGCATTTGCAAATATGGCTTACACTAAAGCTTGTAGACTACATTACCAATCTACTTCATTGTACTAGTTACCTAATAATATAAATGTAACTTCAAAAAAATGTTTGCAATTCCATTACATGTAAACAGTTGAACAGATTTTAAAGAAACTTCGCACATAAAAGCTCTTTTACTTCAGTTTTAATTAACCCTAGTAGTTTCTTTAAACAATAGTATAAGCAAAATGTAGTTCAATATAACAACAAACACTTACACACACACACTTACTTACTTTGTTTCAAAATGAAAATGAAAAGCTAGTAATAATACAAAATTATGTAAATAAAAGAGTAACATAACTCTAAACTATCATCTTAACTTAAGCGATAAACTCGAATCTACTCTTATCACTTTTAACTCAAGCCAACCCGCGGTCTGCACCCAGTCTAATATAAACACAAAGCGCACTTCAGTACCGTGTAACGGTATACGGCTGTTAGAGTAATTTAGGTGGAAGATCATCCTCGTAATTAATCTACTTAGCTGGCGCGGTTCCCTTTGAAACTGGAAGCGAAACTTGGTGCTTGGTTGGCCTCCCTTACCTTAGGTTAGCAAATACTGCAATTAATCAAGTTTATTCTTTATAGACGTGTAGCACTTGTAAATTGTTAGCTTCCGTACGGATTTGTGTATTTAATAATTTTCGGATTCGCAAAAAAGTTTGATGTCTTAACATATTTTATACTACTCCTGAGAATCGAACTTATGACTCTACGCAAAATCTAAACCGTCTGATACTCGGTGCAGATTCAAAATATTTTATAGCGACAACGTGCGGCAGTTATTTTTTCATAACCATTACTATTTAATTAAATCTAATATAACAACAAACACTTACAACTATACTAAAATTAAAACTTATAAAAATCAATAAACCTAACAGGCTTCAAAAAAAATTACCATTACTTTTTTCTAACTCTGTTAACTAGTAATTAAACTGTACCTTTCATGCGTTTAATTAAACATGTTGTGAAATCCATGTGAATTCCTCTTACAACTCATAATATTATTCTGATTAAAATATACTGCTGTGATTGTTAACTTCGATCGACAGAAATTATTGACATAATTCAACCATTCACACATTACGTATTATGTCATAATTTCTTTTGTAATTTTATTCTCATATTATGTATGAACTATGCGTTATAGTTATTGTAATTTAAATCTTATGTTAAGGGTGGTACGGTAGAGAATGTGTTACGCACCCTATGATCAGATGCCATTCACATCATAAAACGTCAATAATGCAATAGCACTGTCGCACAATGAGCTATTGTGCGAGTGATTCCCTCTTCAAAATAAGCGTTTAATTAAAAACATACGACGACCATTTTTTTTATTGCGACACTTGAGTATTGAGTGCGTTCGACCCGTTTGGGGGCGCGGCGTGAATGTGAACTGATTATGTTCATTCATCTTTGAGAATTCAGAATTAAATGAATACCCGCTGATGAATTGATGATTGCTTTACATATTTTTGCTCGTCATTAGGTTTAATAGAAAATGTATTCATATTGTCTGCGTCGCACATGTAACATAGTCTCTTTTACCTTTAGGATACGTTTATTCCTATTATTATTGCAGTTTTCTATTAGTAATTCTCGGTAATTGTCCTCGATACATAATAGCCTCGGCGGCTCGGCCTACTTCATAATGACACGTTACACTCATACAATGTGTCTTCGAAGAAACGTGAATTAATAACAGTTGCATTATGTGAATGCTTTAAAAAGGAAAACAAGTAATAGATGAGTATTATGCAAAAACATTATATGCATCAAGATTAATGAGGCATAGTAAAACTACCTAATTAAAAGGGTTTTATGTGGTATATTTTGGCATCAAACCCCAATGCAGAAATTCTAGGAACTAATTCCGTATAGGAAATTAATTTAATTTAGCAACTAATTGGGCGATCGAATCTGATCAGTTACATACCTTCGCGAGCCGGCACGCATCGATTTAATCAAATGTCCATCATTGATCCAATATCAGATGCAAATTGTATTTTAATTATAATTAAGCCGACTATTCTATGAAGCACCTATTACTGGAAAGTGATACGTGTAATTTAATTACAGAATACTTGTGGTTTTATCTATAACGTATAAAAATAAAACGGGTATCATGGTAAAAGCTTTTAATTGTCAGCAGCTATAATAGGTTATCAATAAGTTGAAAAGTTCTACCGCGCGAAGTAAAAAAAGAGGTTTTAATATTCTCAGATAAATAAATAAGCTATAGTGTAAGTTCCTTTAATGGGTTAAGTACTTGACATTATCACCGCTTTCTTAAAAAAACGCGGCATTATATCAAGCGACCGATCGACATTGAGAGTGTTTTGTTTTTTAACAACCACTCAAGTGCTCAAAACTTAAATATCACAAAAACACATCTCAAGTTTCTCAAGAGGCAAATTTTAATGATCTTTGACTGTAATCTTAATAGAGGACAGATAGTACGTCCACTTATCTACAACCGAACATATAATTAAATTAATTATTGAAAACATTGACATACATCAATCGTTATAAATAATTTTACCTAATTAATTTGTATGTACATGTGATTTGCTAATTAGCACGATGTTGTTACTAGCTGCTCTAGTATTTTTATGCTTTATTTAATTATAACATTGTTCTATGAATGTTGTTGGATAATGTATATTAATTATACCTCTTTTATTTACGAAACATATAATACAATGGATTTCTAACTTCTGCACTTGTAATCTTACTTGTATATGTGTAACAATTGTAGGCAAATAAATAAATAAATAAATAACTTGGGTGAAATGATTCTAAGGTGAAAATAGGACTTTAAAAAATCTATTTTGTTTTGTACCTATAAGAACATAGATGAATATACCAGCTATAAGAGCTACTTTTTATTACACACACTAACAAATTGTAATCAAATAATGTCAGTCTACCTACAAAACGATAATGCCTTAGTACATTCAGTGTAACTGCACTCAACAAACCTCATTAATTAAATAGTAAATCAGTTATTTACAATGCGATCAATATCGTCACTATGTATGTGGAGTCGCATTACTGACTGATTAGCCGTGTCAGTAACGCGTGTTATGCACTCAATTAGCCGACAACACGAATTAACCCCCACTCAACTGGTCTCAGATTAAGCAGGATATGATTTGTTTAATACTACTGAGAGACGTCACGTTTGCTTGTTCGAATGTCTGTTTGACTGATCTGACATGAACCATTTGATACTAGTGATTTGTTGTTAGCCTTAGAATCAAGTCAATCGATCACTTCATAATTCAAGTTTGCATCGATAGGAGAATTTACGTTACTGACAGACAAAGTAATTATTAGGTATAAAAGTCCTTAAAGTTGCGGTTTACGGTGTTTTCCTTGTTGTTTATTAGTGCAGATATTGTTTTTAATTAATAAGAGAACAATGCATCATTATAGAAATACCCAAATTCCATCGAGTACAAAATTAAGATCTTTCAAACAACTGTATAGTATTAAGCGCTAATTAATTGGTGTTATTGTGTTGACATATTATTCTAGGAAACAAACATAATATTAGAAAATATGTTTGAAACGTAACTGAATTAATATCTATGCATGAATCACGAGCGCGGTATCTACGCGCTATATTGTAACCGCATCGGTTAGGCATTGCACCAATAATACGCTCAATTAATTAGCGCGGAGACTGACGTGTTCCACGTACTTACCTAATTAATGTCCCAGAACCGAGCCAACAATACCGCTGTTATTATAATACCGCTAACTGCCAATGATTGAGTTACCTCACATAAACAATGTGCTCTAATACAACCGTAATACGGTTTGATTAGGTTACTACATATTTATTATATCGATTTGTTAATTATATGCGACGACAATGCCCATTAATATCATCAATATTTAATTATGCAATGAGTCGTGTCGAGAACCCTTACGTTTGGTTCGTGTTTACCCGATCAGCGGAAGGGTTGGCATTGTGGAGTAGAGCAACAGAAAAAAAACGTTTGAGCGAACGAAATTAAACTTGCTTGTTCGGGGGGTAATTATCAAAGCTTACTCGATTTTTTTAAATGCAGATGCATTTGAACTTTTCGCTTAAACCTTTGATATATTAGAAATTAAGTAATTGTTATCTACACTTATTTTTTCATTTAGTTATTGTTATCTATACTGTTTTCATTGAATATGTACATATTGTACTTTGGCAACATTTCGCTTTTATTTATAAATATTGTGACGTTTTGAGTTTCCCTTTACAACGTTTGTGGTCAGACTTCGACCGAATGATTTAACTTTTGCATTCTCGAATTCGCAAAGTAGTTTTAATAACAAAACCGGGGCAATTTAATTAAATTAATTTGAGCAACACGTTGCGCGATGTCAAATTAATATTATTACGAGTACAATATAACATCAATAAGTCACCTTCGACCCACGAAATCCGAGGGGTGAGGGGAACAATTTAGCAGCAATTTTAATAATAAGTCCCTGGTATTTCTATTATAGCTGGCAGGCGATCAGGTGGGTTCCCGCGAGGGGTTTAATAACTCACGATTAGCCTATTGGAATCGCTGTGAATGTTTGCTATTTTTTCTATATTGCATGTACGAGCGCTTAACAGAATGAAAATTAAAAATTGTTTGCAGTAGTTATGAAATAGCTGACATTATCTAAACCCAAGTAGTATGCGTTCAATTAAGTAGAGTTTATGATTTAAAGTATTTGCGATGTATTCATTTATGAATAGCGTTTTGTTCTGCTATTTCAACTAAGTATAATAACATTATTTACGTGACTTGAAAGCGTATACTACACTTAAGATGATTAAAGCTTTAAAACTCAAATAAAAATTTCTGAAATTTAATAAATTAAAAAACGATAACAAGTTGAAATATTTCATCATTATGGTTAGTTGTGGCAGGAGAATTTTAATTAAAAATGATAACGCGTAATGTGCAGTGTGTCGGCGACTCCCTTCATGGTTGGGGTGGTTTTTAATTATTAAAATTCTACGCCGGCGGCGTCTACCGATATTGCTTTGATTGTACCCCATGGTACAGCGAGGTAATACTGCCTATTACTTGCATGCAACGTACTGATTGATCGATTATTTTATGTTATTTGAGTTTAAACAGATGTCGGCCAAGGATTTAACGCTACGTTAATGCTTATTGTTGATTGTGACTCTGATCTTGGCCTAGAGAAATAGGAGCAAAAAATATTAGTCAGCTTAATTGTGTTGTGTTCGTTTAACACATTCTTTTGAAAATCAATATTTTTCTAATAATTGTCCTACCGGCTTTTTTGCGCTTTTGATTGATTTATTACAAATTTTTCAATCTGTTTTATCCTTAAGTAAGTTTTTAAAGTTATTATGTATTAGTTAGTCGGTACTTTCATTTATTTTTCCTTAACTAAACGAAACTACTAGGCATAGAACGTCAGTTATAAATTTAATGAAAACAAGTTTATACTGCTAATTAGTAACTCTACAGTGTTCAAGTTTTAATTAATTATTGTTTAAGATTGCGAAGTGTATAACATAGAAAAAGATTTGCATAATTATTTAAAAAAGAACACGATCAAGTTATCATGTTTTATTAATGTTTGAAAAACAAAGATAAAAGTTTTATCAACAATCAGTGAAACAATTAGATGCTACATATTATTTTTCTTCACTTCAACTGTTTAGATTTTTTGTATAAGATCGCGGAACCGCGTGCTGCTATGATTCACAGACCATTCTTATTTAATTCTTGTAAATTGAAATAACTATGAGGTAGCCTTTTCATTGAAATGCGGAGTACAGCTACAGACAGCTACGACTAGCTGAACAATACTTGTTGCGTCGCGTGTTTTTATTTCACTTATAAATAGGAAATCAAATGCAGAACAGAGAAATCTTAAGCGTTGCTGACCACTAACTGTTTTTCGTGCAGTTTTTGTCGCAGATTGCCAAAATAACTGAATTGGTCACGAATATCCATTTCTAACTTACACAAACAGCTCAATAGTTTATTGTTAGTGTAGGCACGTCAGACGTTTTTTGCAGTACAGTTGTGTACAATGGTATCAGTGGTTGTACCTACGCGGAGACCGCGAAATGAAAATAATAACGGAATGTTTTAATTTCCCTGCGAGTGACAGGTCACGTGCCCCCGTCCCGCGCGCCCCCGCGCCCCCCGCAACTGTCATCGTCACTGCTGCGGACAATTAGCCTGCTCATGAGATTAAACAAGTAGAGTGCGCGTGTTTGCCTGTTTTTTTAATACAACCAGTTTGCATCGCCCGCACTGTACCCTTGTCACGTTAAACGCAAATGACTGGTTCCTAGTGAATAGTATGATAGATATGACAGGCATGAGTTACGAACACT
Organism: Autographa pulchrina; assembly: GCA_905475315.1. Classification (NCBI taxonomy): domain Eukaryota; kingdom Metazoa; phylum Arthropoda; class Insecta; order Lepidoptera; family Noctuidae; genus Autographa; species Autographa pulchrina. Next base: position 8,694,993 of record FR997771.1, on the reverse strand, counting down.
CACTGTGTTCACATGAATAATATGGACATTGATTTAATAAACACTATTTTAGGATTCCACGAAGACAATAGAACTGGGCGGAAAGAATAGATGATAATAGTATTATGTCTGGAAATGCATTGTGGTTGACTTGTACTAATGAAGCTGCAATGGCAGGTATGTGTCTACTAAGTGTGCATATAGCTACGAGTTACATGCTTTGCATGAGCATATTAGAATATCAGAAGTTAACTATCGCGTGTGTTCCAATACGTCAGTTCTTCATTGCATTTATTTGTTTAGAAGTATGTCCCTACAAATGAACAAATCCTTTAATTAATTCATAACATGTTCGACGAGATTTCTTAATTCAATTTAGAGAGGCGATTACCAATGAAGGCACACGAGCGGAAAATTAAATGCGATTGTTGCAAGTGTTAGGAATTCGTGAGCGGCGGCCCTACACTGCCTCTGTCCTACGCACAATACGGATTAAGGATACAGATTTAAAAGAACGATACCCTTCACATTCATTTTATTGCTCGATATTTGTATTGTATCCAAGAAGCAGATACTTCTTGGATACAATACAAATATCGAGCATTTTCACTACATCTAACTTTTATACAGAATAACCCTTTATAATACTGGACATTTATGCATACGTCGTACCTAATAATGAATATAAAAGATGACGGCACGCAAATCCAAAATAATTGCACGGATTGCTAAAAAAACGCAGGTGTTTTTTAGATCAACGATAGCGGTTATTATGTACAAACATCGACGGCAAGGAGCATGTATGCAAACGAAGGGAAGGGGCCAAAAGTCGCGTATAATAGACGTGTTGCAATTCGGTCCAATTAAAATTAATTAGCTACGGAACACTGTGTGCAAACTGAAGCAACAAATCAACGAAAGATACAACTTCGGATAGCGGTGTCCGTGGATAAGGACACGGACCCTGTTTAGGACAATGCACTGCAAAATGAAATTTAAGCTTCAACACATAGTGTTCAAATTCCCTTTCTGTCATATAAGTCTACTGTTCCATTTTTCAATATTCATTATGGTTTATAAAATTTTTGGTTTTCAATATTTGATTTCATAATTAAGAATGTGTGCAGTTAGTTTAAATATCGAACAACAGTGATCCTCCTTTACAGCCAATTAGTTGAAGGAGCTCTTTCAAGCCAATTAATTTTGATGAGATACATTTGCGGAACCATGGATGAGCTTTGATTTAATTTGTAGCAGACTTAATATAAAGTAAGTGCTACTAAAATGGACATAAAAATATTACTCGGCTACTAATTAGCTAATCACTGCACGGTATGTCGTGACAACATTTATTTTTTAATAAACAAAAAATCTAAAATGTCTGTAGAGTTGACTAGTGGTTCTGTAAATTGGAACTGTTATAAAATAACGGTTATTTTCGTAGTCAATTCATCATTGTGGCGTACGGGAGGAGACGCTGTTAATCATAACTGTTACGATTGCCAAAATAACTTGTATTCCTTGTGAACGATGATTTATGATGGTCGCATGTTAATTACGATCTTGGTAATGTCGCGTTTAGGTCACTTCTCTTGATCATATTTGTAGAATACAAAAGCAATATTTATTTTAAAGTAATATTTTATCGACAATTTTTGTCCTAGTCTATTCTCGTACAGACAGACGTGGGCTGTCAATTAAGAGTTTATTATTAACACAGTAAACCTTTTATTTTCGTTTCTTTTTTCTAAAAGCTGCGGCAAAATTAAATAGCTCAAAGCGAATTATGTAATCTATGTTATGTTATGACCTTTAATAAACTCCTCAGGTGTTGTTACGTATAAAAATCCCGGCAATTCAATTAGCGGGAAAGCTGGGCGCAGGGCGCGGAGGGCGGGGCCTAATAAACATAATATAAATAATCTGTGGCGATAAATCTGCAGCGCTTTATGGCAGGAGTGGGTTGTCACTCCGTCTAATTAGCGCTAGTGCTGTAAGCGGACCAATTCAGCGGTAAAGCGCTGAGTGCGTTGAAACGGATGAACACAGAGTGGCATGATTATGAACAGTGAATATGCCAGCCGGGACACTCGCGTATTTATGTTTTTCGTTTACTTTTTTAATATTGCTAGCTATAATCATTTGCTTTAATTCTTGTTGGTACAAAATCTTTATTAAAAGAAACCATTAGGTAATACTTACTATTTTTTCAATAATAATTTGTCCTAAGTATACGCTTTTTATTTAAATTTGTAAATACTATTACCTACATACGAAAAAAACTAGGTACAGTAATAATCACAACCATCTTTGTTTGGGTAAAATAAAGCGCTAAAGCGGCTGCGGGGTGGCGCCTCTCGTCAAAGCACTCTTCATCAGGCTTAGTTAATTATGAGGACATATCAGCTTTATTATAATTACTCATTTTAATGTCGCTGCGCCTACCACCGGTTACTAAGCTACTAAACAAAGAACTGACCTTACTTAACTCTGCCATTTTAAGACTAATTATCTTACCTTACGTTGTATCCTTACTAACTCAAATTCTAGGACTAATAGCTTTTAAAACCCATTATAGATCTCAATTACAGTATAAACGCTAATTGGAAAACGGGTATCCATTAAGAGGTTTAATAATATACGGACGGTAATTGTTATTGTAAGGTTAAAAGTTCGTGTAGTACTGCGCTGGTATTATTCTCTTGTATGATTCGTTTTAATTGCTCGTTATTATTGCTCGACATCTCATTAGCTACAACGTCGAGTAGTTTAAAAATAATTGGGCGACGGAGTTATTAAATAGTTATTTATTCCCGTATGAGACTTTCTTTACAGGACATATATATTCCCTTGAAACGTAGCTAAAATGCCTCTAATTAAGTTAACGGTTCACAAATGATTACCTATTGATAAGGTCCAGTCATTGAATAGGTAAGCTTTGGCCAAATAAGTGGATTTCGGTGAGGACCTTTGTGAAATTAATAGTTCAGTTAAAAATAATGATGGAGGCAATAAGTGGAATATCGCGTTTAAAAGCTGTTAGTGTAGAGTGGCGCGTGGCAGCGTAGGTGTTACGTTACACAGCCAGTTGTCAGAATCGTCCCGCGGCCGGTATCACTTGCACGCACCATTACCTCCATAATTTAATTAGTTTCGAGTGATCATTTCATTAATAGAGGCGATATTTGGCGAGCGAGAGCGCTCGCCCGCGGCTTTGTCAATTTTAATTAAAGCCCGATAGGTGGACCGAAATGTTGGAATTCTTCATTAATTAGTCCGGCTCGAGATTTTCTAATAATTTAATTAATGGAAGGAGTTAATAAGCCCGCGGCCATCCTGTCGGTATGCCTGTAACGCGTCAGTGGTATTCGTGTACAATGCTCGACGTGTGGATGTATGCCCCCGTAGCGCGCTTCATTTGTTATAAGTATGCGCGTCTACGTGTGACACCTTTATTTCACCATTGTGTGTTTTGTCTCTTTGATTATGTCTCATAATCAGTATTACATTTCACACATGGAGTTTATTTAGTGTATTTTTATTAAAACACTCCTTATTGTATTCAAGAATACCTTAATTTCCTGTAACAAATAAAAGGGACAAAAACGAATATTATATCATTATTCAATTATCATTTCAAAATATTTTTAAGTTCGTGTAACTGAAAAGGCATACATAAAACGACATACAGGGAGTTTTAAAATCATATCCTTCAAACCCACAGGTAAAAACACAATGAATAACTTATTAACCGTATTTCACGGAACCATCGCTTACTTGACAATTGTCTAAACATAACAACATGCAGCTAATACGTGTGTATACTACAGGTTATGTCTGTAGTTAGCAAATTGCACACCATTACAGTTAACAGTTACTAGTCGTATTGACTGCACCGCTTTTCCAAACAAAATGACATACAATTGTCGAGGAGCCCTTTTGAAGTAGAATGTCAAGTAAATTAGCTGCTTTTGTTCCTGTAATCTACGTAAATATCACATTACCGACGATGTTGTCTGTCTGTGTGTGTGTTGTAAAACAGTTTTATTAATGACATTTGAATGTTCGGTACATACCTACCTACTTCAGTTTTTAATAGATATTTGATAGAATTTTGATATCTATTCTTTGATATGTTTTTTTACACATATTTAATTTTAAACTACATTCAATAAAATGTTTTAATCCTTTATAATTAGTAACAGATTAAAATAGGTTTCATTCATTCATTGTTTGCATAATGTACACATTTAGAAAACATCATTTTATTGGCATCTAATTAACATATAAATATCAGGGCTAACATAAATGTACAAGCTAATTAAAAACACTACTCTATAATCAAAACATTGACTTAAACAAGATACATTATAAAGCTATGCCCATGTCCTGTGTAAGCAAAGATCACACAAACTAATGTACACATTTCGGTACAATATAAGTAGACGTCCGGTCTCAGCCCTTTATCTATGAGAATGCCGCCGGCGACGTCAAAGTATCTCAAAGGAAGCTACAAACAAACACTGGGTAATAAAATGTGCTAATATTTACAAACGTACCACCAACCAAGAATCAGAGACTATGAACCAATTAAGCTGTAACGAAGTGTTAAGGAGAGCTTACCTACCTATTTATGTTCCTAGTTAAAAAAAAAATCGTATAATTTATAGCAATATTGCTCCTTATAACAGTGTACAGTCACGAGCAAAAATATGCATGAAGCGAAATTGTAAAACAAAAGCGAGATTTTTTGAAGAAACTCAAAAATAAAAATTATTTACTGTATACGTCTTTTTGCTTGAACAATATTGTGCTACTAAATTAAACATTCATAATCTATAGACAACTTTATTCTAAAACATCAAAAATACACGACATATTTTTAATCTAAATAAATGATTTTGACAAGCATTTTGTTTAAATACAATTAGAAAAAAAAACTACGGATTGCTCAAAAACTTGACCGTCTAAGGGCACCATTAAAAAGATTATACCTATTATTATACCACTGACGAAGAATCTGAGTTACTACGAACCAATTAAGGTATAACGAAGTGTTACTTAGATATAATTATCTATAATCTGATTATGTGCTGAAGATGTTTTGTTCTGAAGGGGAATTGTTACGTTTTTCTCTAATTATGTTGTTTCAAGCGAACCTCGCCACTCCAATATTATTTTCGTGGAATTTTTCCGATGTGATGAAGGTTCGTGTTCCCTTATAAAACGGACTAAATTAACTACTGGAAGTGTTAAAGGTGTTCACGGTAAAAACTAATTGGTTTATATGAATTATTTTAAGATTTTAAAATACATATACATTAAAATCTTAAATGAAAACTACCACTGGACAGTGCGCGTGGATGACATTTTCTCGCCATATTTTATGTTATAATCTATCTCTATGGTAAAACAAATCTAGTTTTTTTCTGGATTTATTATTTTTGTAGTTAAAATTTAAATAAATGACATCATATGTAGCCGTAATTGTATACTTTTTCAATACTTTACGTAACAAGCTAAAAAAAGAGTCTTTAAGAATAAAATACGGTTCTCAGAAAACTAAAACCGAAACGGAAAACGTAGGCATCGCGATTTACCGTTGTAGATTACCGATTGTACCATAACAAGAGGTCTTTTATTTTCATACAGTACGGATAGAGTTGGATTAAAAATAGTCGATAATTGACCGTGTAGGTTTTAAAGGTTGGTGAAATGGAAACGTGAAGAGCTCAGTGCTTGATCGATTACACGCAATTACCTTTGGCATACTATCCGTTGCTTCACTGTTTTTTTAAGTAATAGCTTTCGATTTTATTTACTTTAAGGGTGATATTTGTGTATTATTACTGGTGTTTAAATACGTCTTAAAATATATTGGTAGTGAGTAATGTTTTATAAATTTCCTTATACAGGAAAAAGCGTTTGTTCGCACCAAATATAATTTTTGCTATTAATTTCTCTAATTTACAAATGAAGCCTGATATTTTCCATGAATTGTTAACTTTCCTGTTACAAGTACCGTCCTTTTTACTGACTAGACTTTCTATAAAGAAAATTGAGGCTTCACCTTGATGTCATGACAAATTGCGCGATGTAATTCGTCACATATTGTACAGTAAATGCATAATTCCCGTGACTGCGTCTTATGGGAGTTTCAACAAAAATGGCTGAGCATTCACCTCAGACAGTCGCTGACAGATTTATATGCATGCGTAATTACATGATTCGTCGCGCGCCATACTCGTACATGCAGTTCCGCAACTCGAGGATTTTCTTACTCTGTGGTCGTTGTGATTATGTACAAGGATGGTACAGAATGATGTTGAGGTTTAGATAATAATGAAAATATCGTGCAGATTAAAAATACATAGGTTGAGACATATATTACTCCTAAAAATGGGTCACACTTGCACACACAAAAAATAAACGAAAAGCACTTCATATAGCAATTCTAATTATTTACTTAATTACAAACATAAAAGACAGCTTAAAAACCGGTGTTTTAATCTTACAAAAGTTATTTTTAATAAGGCTAACTCATAGCATGTTTCCGATAGATAGCTATTTGACGTTAGCATATTTTTAATATTGAAAAATAACTAGGTTATCGATAGTGTAGTTGTTTCGCATCCTAATCCTGCGGCGGACGCGGCGGGAAAATGGCGGAAATTGAAAATAAACATTTCATCTGCGCCCCGGCACGCACTGCCCAAATTGACAATACAACCAATTTGCCGCCGCGCACCGACCACTTTTGTATGGGAATTGAAAAATAATATTACTCTTTTTTCTACCACTGCACGTGGGCAATCTCAAAAATAAACTATCATTCTTCAACTTCAATGTTCCTCCGCGATGGGTCTTGCTACACAAAATAAACAAGTGTTCGCAAAAATAATCCATGCCTTTAATTTACGAATATTTTACATAAAAACATTTGAACTTATTAAATTCGACGAAAGCGAACTTCATTAGCGATTACCATGTAGCGGATACACACTTACTTACATCGATGTTAAAATACGCAATGATCATTACGTCGGCATTAAATGTTCACAATAATTAGCTTAAGTGGGTACAATGGCAACAGACGTCTCATTAATGGCGGGAGGTGTTATCACAGTCGACAGGAAGCGATTCGATATAGTGCCGTACGTTCATTCAGTTTCAAAAACGAATGCGTTTAGTTAACACGCGTCGCTCTAACCTATTATTAGCGAAAAAACCATTCATTATAAATAAGTCTGTCCAGTAATTACTATGTGAAGAATGTTTTTGTTTTAATTAGTACAATTTAGTGTGCGGTGAGTGCAACTGAATTCTGTTAATAAGCGCGTTATGTTACGAAACTAGTGGCTATTGTTTACAACGTTGTTATGAACATCTTAACACTTTTGAATGAAGTGCAATAAGTATAATGAGTGTTGTAAAGTTTCGCAGACGCTCCGAGCTGCTTTGTTGCCAATTAATGTAGAGCTTATTGGAAGTTTCTATCAGAATTTGTTCTCTTCCGTTATTCTACTGTTCGTCTATCGTAAACAATGGTCCATCTCATGTATTTTGATATTTTAACTTTAAATTACATAATTGTAATAAATAGATAGATTCATTTAAAAGTTTGTGTTGTTAGATTTAAATTTTGTTTTCGCATTTATTATTTCAGTTTTAATTTAGATTTTTTCATCGGAATTGAACATGATTGTTACTTTTATTGGAAATCAAAACATTGTATTTACTGAAATGTTGGCAGAGTTAATTAAACTAGACTAAACTCAAACAATTTATTATATCGGTCCATTACTCATCGGCATTGGTCCACGTCTAGTTCCAAATAAATGTGAATTCTAAATAAATTTGTTCTTAATTTAGTTTTGGTTCGTAAATATTTATTGCTCTCGTTAGTTAATTAGGCTCAAGAGTAATTTACAAGTAATTTGTATATTAAGAATAATACTTAATTAAAAAATAACGAAGACCTTTGCAATAACACATGATAATTTAATTAAGCAAACTAAATTAGTTTGTAAAGTGAGCGTGGTTAATTTAATTTAGATTGGGTTTTTTAATAACCCTAATTGAGTTAATTTAGATTTGTTGCGTAGTTACTTACTTAACGAAATATACCGCTAATTATGACCACCTATGGGTGTATCACGTGGGAATACCGAACTATTCATTATATGCGGTACCTAATTACTTATAAATGTTAGTATCGAAAGTAGGCTGTAATGTGGCGAATTAAAATTGGCTGTTTGAATGTAGACAGAATATTGTGTACTAATGTAAGCCTAGGCTCAAAGCAATATAATTAAGGTGGTTTAAATTCACCACATAATATAATAAATAATAATATAATACAATAAATTATGTTCACTAAAATTCTCTAAAATAAATAACATTATAATCTCATCATATCTTAAATAAAATATTAAACTCTTATAACATAATTCGTTTTTTTAAATTTCTCAAATTTCTAGTTTTATAAGTAGCGGTGTTTTAAATCGCTACGGCGGCGGCGGCGCGGCGCACACGCATCTTACAGAACCATCGTTATACAGTCCGTCTAAATTATAATTAAACGTAATGGACGCCACTCGATGGCCCGCAAATGAATGAATGTTTAATTGAATGACTCCCCACAAATAAAAGCAATTTTCTTATAGCCCATCCCTCTAACGTAATTTAATTAATGGGTCGCATAACTCTGATTAAATAATTTCTGAGTCGGAAAAATGTGATCTGTTTTAAATGATGTTAACTCACCAGTTAAATCCATTGTTATTTTTTTATTAGTTTTTCCCTATTGGTCAGGAACATTGATCGTTTATAATAAAATTTGAAAAGATCAAGAGGTACTAACATATATTACGCTTAAAATTATTGTTTAGCAAAACAAGTGACGTGTCTTAAAATACATTCCACCTTCCTACACGGACAATAATATTACGGACATTTCGAGATTGCTTAAAGCAGAAAATAGCAATCCAATATAAGATCATAAATAAAACATTGAGAACCTTACCTCCACATAGCTTTTGTCTAATCTAATAAATGTTTAATAAGAATTAGGTAAAAGTGGCGCTCCCTGGGCCAGCTTTGGGGGTTCTCATTGCATTAGAGGGGCTGCATAATGTTAGAATTGACACTCTATTGTTGAACACCGGCCGTCGCATTGCTGCTCAACTAATATCCATTAATGGAACCTACTCCCATATAATGAATGTTATTTGCAATTCCCTTAATGTAAATATAAGTGAAGGATAAGAAACTGACGTTCTCAAAGTGTCGTCGTAAAGCGAACGAGAATGTGTTGATAATTTAATCGCGCCGATAAAGAATGGCTAAGTAAGTAATATCTCCACTCAAAGCCTGTATGTAAGCAACACGTATCTAGAAAACAATTTTATTCAATTATATCTGCCAGAAAAACTCGTTCTTTAATAGATAGATTTACATCTCGATTGAATTTTAATTGAGTCAACGAGCGAGTGCACTCCAATAACGGAGTAAGTTAATTATAAAAGGCAATTGATTTAAAAGGAGCCGTGTCGTGGCCGCGGTATGAGTAACAGAAAAAGTTTTCAATTTCACTAAAAGGGACTGGTTTGTGTCTCAGAAGTCTCGTCTGGTTATCGGCTTGTAATGTATGAAGTTACTCGCCGCGGCTTTATTTTATAACTCACTTCACGTAATAGGCTCCAAGTTGCTTTAATTCACTTTACCCCTCGTCGCGCGAGGCGTTTACTAATTTAGCTTTACATCTCACAAAAATATATTTTAGGAGTTGGAAATCATGACGTTAATCACGGGATGGATGTTAGTGGATCCGCTGTGTTAAACAAGTATACGGGGACAGACAGATATCGCCATAAATCCATCCATAAACATGCTTCATAAATTATCACGACAACGATTTGGAACATTTTACAACGGCTATCAAAGATTCTTTACGATCAATAGAGATGTGACTGCATCGCAGCCCATAATTAATACGAGACTTTGTTTTATAATCTAATAAAAAATCAGCAGAATTTGCCATAAGCAACATTACATGGCCATCGTTACACGTCCTCTTACGTTAACGCGCCTTATACGTTTAAGTATTCGTAAAAGCTTTCAATTTTATTATAGTTATCGAGATACAAAGTAGACAGAACCGGTCCGCTCTATTTAATCTACACAATCTATTTATCATTAATTTGAAATTGTAACTTAGTCAGGGCAATTAGACTACTTTAAATGAATACGCCGGTGAATGTTTTAGTAATTGCTATTCTATTAACTTGGTATAATTAATACGATTGGCTTAATTATAGAATGATTTAAATTCAAATCAAATTCGATCTGATTAGAAATCGGAAACTGTAATAATATGTGGTGTTATGAACAAACTATGGTGTGGGAGCTCGTGCAAGTTATAAAAGACAAGTTCACCAATCCAAATTGAGTTCGACATCTCAAATAGATAAAGCGATATCTACCCGTTATAAAGCAAACTTTATAGTTTTGTTTTTGGCAGTTTTGACACAGCTTCTATCTACTTATTTGTTCCTTCAGCTGCATCTAACTGCGGTGAAACTTTTAACTTCCCCGACGTGTATTCCACCTGAGTATCACTTACTTGGACTGCCACGGGACTTTGTTTATTATCTACCACTGCGTTTTGTTATTCTATTGTTAGATGGTCAGATTAGTTTTCTCAAAACGTTTCTGTTCAGTTATTGGATGGTGTCACAGCCAGATATTGAAGTAATTTTGGTGAAGTAACAATTACGGGGTATTGTTTGGGAACTGTTACCGACGTTCACGGTAACATTTTACGAGATTGTCTCGGTTGAGATAAGGGCATTGTGCTCCTTCAGGACGTCGGGGTGACAGGAGACACCTGAAAACAATAAACACGAAATTGCCACAATAATCGGCCCTCATGATCAGCTCGACGAGTGTCAGACAATGGGGCAGATTACGCGATAGGGGTTTAACCGAATAGCAGCTAACTCGATTATGCGGCCATCCGTGATTGTGTTTGAGCCTATTAATGTTTGAATTTCGTTATATTATTGCGGCGGTCGGGTGCCGCTAATCCAATATGGGTTGGTATTAACGATATCCCGCGTGGAGTTCGCGGTCGCCGCTCTGTGCCGCCACTGATAATGCTGCTCACATTCGTGCTCTAATTGCCCATCGTCTGCGACTCACCTCGTTCGCGGCCCTTATTACTGCTGAGATAACGTTTTATGTAGCTTATTATATAATACATGGTTAATGTTAGTAGGTATTAAGTATAATCAGATACATTCTTTTTATTTAACCCGAATAATAAAAACTTGGTAAATTTCCAAATAATTCAACTCATGTTGATGATTAACTAAATCGTTTTAATTTATGATGTAATTAATATAAAATCAAATGGTGATAATTTAATTTTGAAAAATAAATGAAATCAACCAGGATGATCAAAGTTTCAGAAACTTATTAATTTAATCTCATGTGATAATCTGATGTGCAAATCTTAGCAACAAAATCACCAAAGAATATAATCTTTTAAAAAATACTACAGCTCTTTACTTATGCCTAAATACAAATTAAAACTCTCATAAAGCGATACCCGTAAAACTCTTTCTCCGACTGCACAATTGCAAGAGGTTTAATATCAAAGTGCGTGCGAACATCCTTTGTACCGCGGGACCCGGATGTGACGTAGCTACGGAGGGTGTGAAGCAAAGCGCGGCCCACGGCCATACCTAGATTAAAGAACAACTTAAAGGAAAGCAATCTGCTAAATAAGTACCACTGTAGCTGAAACGCTACGAAACATGCTCTACTTAAAAAAACACAAGTCTTATTTTTTCTTAAATGTCTTGTTTTGAGAATTGTTTAAATAAAATTTTAGTTTAATTATCTAATTTACCAGATTAATTAACGGTGCGAATTAAAAAGTATTATAAAAACACAAGTAATTGCTAAATTAACCTGCAACTAGTACGATATTTGCGAGTTAGATAATTTATATTTCTCATTTTACTTATGTTTTAATCTCATTAACGTCTCATCAGAAAGTTAATGGTTCCTTAATTATGATTTAATTTTAGAATAAAGCTAGCCGCTCCTTATATTATTTCAATTACAAGGTAATTAGCAGCTAAATTGCTCATGTTCCGCACTTTTAGTGTTTAAAAACCAGGGTAGAGCATTATGCGATGCGTTGTTAGTTGGTTGAATTATTTAGCTTCTCGTCTCGTTACTTTGCGTCGTTTCCGCAGGTGTGGCAATCATATTGTCTCTCAGTCTCATCCGAACGCCGGCAGAGAGGGAGGCAGTCTACTGTGCCGCCGTCCCCCTCATCGCGACGCTTATTCTTTAATCTCGCTGATGAATTATGATTAGCAGAGTGCACTCAATCCTATTAGTGTAGTATTGTAGACAGACATGATGCAAATAAGCTTCAAAAAGATTTGTTTTGACTTATCGACTACAACTAAGGATTTTTAGAATAATAATAAAATGCATTTTATGCAATTTTAAATTAAAAAAATATGATTTATGTAAACATATCACATAAAATTCAATTTGCTGAAAAACACTATGCATTATTCTAATGGGAAATACTGTTGAATACAATTTAGTTTAATGCATTTACCGGAACCGAAATGCATTCGAAACGTGCATTAAAATTCACCGGAAGCCTAACAAAAACCTTTATGGCCCGTACAGAGACACGTAATAGCTCGCCGTGGGACCACAAACTCCGATTATCCAAACAGAGAGCTCCCGAAACAGCGCTGTGAAATTTTAACGTGTAATTGATTATGAAGTTGGCCACTAATGGGCGAAAATAGTTTCTAATTTGGAGTGTGGTGGCAGTGCATAATTGGTCTCGGACCGCGTCTGTGTTAATCATTAACGTCGGTCCGGTGCACCGGATGCGGGCCCCGGCTCCCAGGCGGCCCGCGCGGCCATCCTTCAATTCGAGCTGCATCGCTCTCGCCGCGCGCCGACGCGACGCACCGCTGTTTTATTTCGTTTCATAACCCGGCAATTAGCCACTGACTGTCAGGTAAAATTACTTTTGCATAGTTTTCCCCCAGTTCCACGGCCATGGCTGACATTCGTTAAATCCTAATTCGTGCGTATTGACGTTTCGAAAGTCACCGCTAATGGCAGGCGTGAGCTTTTTTGCTTGAGTTGCGTCTAATCTCGGTTCGTTGCATTCGCCACGGGTTGTTTTCCGAGTGGCGTAGCGTGTTGCTGTCACCGATCGGTAATTATTCACGAAGGCTCGCTCATGGCCTGTCTACTTCGCAAAAAATGTCGCATCGATACTGCGGCCCTCCGCTCTGTTGCTGTACCACTGATGCCCATTATTTGTTCTTGTGCTTTTATTATCGTCTTGGTACTTTATCGCGTTTCATTATTTCGACTTACGTGGCTATTAGAACTGAAATTAAAATGGTATAATGGTATAATGCCTTCTATAAATAAAATGTAATATACATTCTTTGTAACAAATTTTATGTACTATTGTCTTGGCTATTATATTATTTAAGTCTAAGTTAACTCGCACCGTAGCTTATGCAACTTGAGCAGTGTTGCATACATCCGTATTTTGTATTAAATGCGTTTGTAGTAAAGCAATAAACCATTGTTATTATATACGTGCAATTAAACGATTCGACACACTTGATTAAGAATACTATTTAACCGCTATTCGAAGTTCAACTGACTCACAACAAAGCTGATTAGCTTCCTCTGTATATTATACACACAGTCATTGACACTATTTGTCGTAGTGTGCTTGCTTCCGGTCGATATCCGTACACTATTATTTATGGCGGCCGATCGGACGCACTCTCAAAAACACACAAAAATAAGAGGTGCGCACCATTCGTCATGGACCTTACAATAGCCAGCATTGTTTCAGGCACGTTGGCTCATAATACCCGAATCCACTGTACTAGAAAACAAGTTGTGCGTGGGTAAAAAAATGAGTCGAATGGTCGTACAGTCGTAACCGGCGCGGGACTAACAAAATAGTGCGAGGCTGCACCAGTTGCCAAATTTAATTGAATTTTATTTTAAATATTAATTAACCGTGACGACGTCGTCGACGCTGCGATTCGTGCTTGACTTTATTGCTGCTTTTTTCGGCGACACGATCTCAATTACAGCGTTTTTTTTTTATTGTATTTGAAGTTATTCGATATTTTAAGGTACATAATTTGCTATAGTTCAGAAACGGCGAGTCGTGTTTCACGTTCTCATTAATCGCTTGAGTAGTTGTGCTAATTTTTTCGAGAAATATTACAGGCGATAAATTTCATGGTTCTGGAGTTTATGCTGTAACATAAAATGGTCTGAATGAGTTGTACGGTTCTGAGGCGATTACGTATTGTGACTTATGATTCAATATGAATGGACTTCGATATGACTGAACTTGATTTGTTGCTAAGGAGTATATGATTATTATACGACAGAATGTTTTTTCGTTTTTCTTTTACGATCACAGTTTTTATACCACGACGATATGGTTCCGTAATCCGTTTATGAGCTCATTTAGGTATATTTACTTTGTGTATACTGTACATAATCATAAAAGATTAGTCGATATCTATACTTATAATAAATCTGTAGAAGTGAAAATTCTGTACATTGAAAATATCAAAAAAATTAATGGCGGGGGGTGTTACTAGACCGACATCGAACCCAAAAGTGTGAAAAAAAAAATTTTTGTCTGTCTGTTTGTTCAGGTATCACGCAAAAACTACCGGTTGGATTACGATGAAACTTGGTATAATTATTCTTTATTATCCTGGGCACCACACTGGGTAGTTTTTATTCCGGAAAAGTATAAACAATAAAAAACAAACTTAATTTTGCGGTTAAAAACTCATTGATAAGTTTCGTCATCCACGCGAACGAAGTCGCAGGCACAGCTAGTGTTAAAATAAATGTTTGTATAACTTAATATTATATTTTTCCTTATTCCTTTTAAGTCTAAATAAAATTTCGTCAACCTGAAGATAATTTTGTCCTGAATACGGTATACTAACTTATTATATTTTTGTTGTTGTAGTGCGAGAGGCGAACGCCGCAGCTAGCAAGCGGCGGCAGTCCGGGGCTGGGCTCACACATGCTCGCCATGGAGGTCACCAAGGAGGCCCGTGCTTCTCCGCTCCCTGCGTCCGCGCAGACTGGATCCTCGACGCCTGCGCAGCAGCCGCCGCAACCGCAGGTAACTTTCTAATTTAGAACTGGTGTTATAAAAAGTTTTCTTGTTGTCTTCTCAATTTTGCTTAAGTTACTGACTGATGATTAGAAATTCTTGACATCTCCTTAACTTACTTAGCTCTACTAAAATATAAATTTCTATGGAACTCTTAATTTTCATTTATTTTTGAATGGAAAATCCACTACAAAATATTCATATGCTTTCTCTAAGCTGAATTTGTGTCCATGGAAAATTAAAAGAGTCGATTAAAAAAACCAATGTCTTTGTCGCAGATTTGCGCTGGATGCAGCAAGGTGATAACGGAGCGGTACCTGCTGAAGGCGCTGGATCAGCTGTGGCACGAGGACTGCCTCAAGTGCGGCTGCTGCGACTGCCGGCTCGGCGAGGTTGGCCACACCCTCTACACTAGGGCCAACTTGATTCTCTGCAAGAGAGACTATTTGAGGTACGTTGGCTTAAAAATAGAAATTAAATATTTACGTCAATTCAAATTTAAAAATCAATTTAAGCAAAAAAGTCCGTAAAATTTTCCATTATGTAAAATTCTAATTGTTCCAAAATATGATATGCAGGATATTTGTCCCCTTTTCTTGATTGATTAAGCGAAATAGACGTAATTTATGCGTAAGTAGGTACTTTTATTTTTAAACGCGCCCTTTAATAAAAATACAACCAGGGCTGTATGAAAATAAATAAGTTTGTAAAAATTTTAATTTTTGTGAAATTACTTAATAACATATTTATTTAACAGGCTGTTTGGCAACACCGGCTACTGCGCGGCGTGCAACAAAGTGATCCCTGCGTTTGAGATGGTGATGCGCGCGCGCAGCAATGTGTACCACCTCGAGTGCTTCGCTTGTCAGCAGTGCAACCATAGGTATGTTTCTTGTAGACTTATTTATTTATTGCACATAAGTAAAAAAAAAAAACTTAAATTAAGATGGAAAATAATTTAGTAAAAAGGAAATAATTATTGTAGTAGATAGAAGTGAAACTTGCCATTCTAAAAATGGATAAATCATTAAAATATTAGATCCACACTGATTTAGGTGTTACAGATTAAATTATTTTGCTATCGTTTTATTTTTAAAACTTACAAAAAATATCTAAAAATGAATATTTTAAAGTAATACCGCTGTCTCTCGAAATTATTCAACAACTCAGCAATAGTTCAAGTCAATAAATAAACACCCCAAAACACATTACGTATCAGCACAAAACTAAACGTGTTCGAAGCAATATTGTGCGATAACAGAATGGGACAAAACATAATCTAATCTATGCAAGTAAACGGGATAGAAATATAATGTAAAAGCAGTTTAGATTGTTTATTCATCTCACGGACACTGAAAAGAACGCGATTAAATTTTCCGCTACATAATATAGTCAAACGCAGAATGGAGAATGCGTGTCGTACGCTCCTGTATAAACATTTAATATCCACTGTCCATAAATTGCGGGGCTTATTTTATTTATATTCACGCTTTTTAATATAGCAGGGAGAACAGAACTTTCAACGACTGGAGATGGTACTATTGGTAGGCAAATTAAGACTAATAAATATTTGTATGGGCCTCTCGAAAGCCAAAGCCGTTTTATTTTTATTATTTCGATATTTTAATCTTATAAATTAAATTCTCCCAAAAGCGCATAGTTATTACAATTCACTTGAATGGATTTTTGATTTAATACAGCTGCGTCTGCTAGAACTTCTCACATATAAGTCTTTTGAGAATACTTAGCGCCTTATTCAGATACCTTGGTATAATACCTGTTACGATGAAGTCGGAACATCTGTATATAGTTGCAAGAATAATTCTAGTTTTCCTTAAGACTATATTAGTTTCCAGTAATTTGTGTTAAGGGTAGGTTCCTAACAGTATCTTCCCGCCATTCCGTTCCTGGAACAGAGTGAAACGTGAAACACAGTTCCCGGTAGAAGGTAGATTAAGCGTAATTGGTACACCGCCTTTAAATTAAAAGCCCTCTTAATTAATTACTAAGAACCGCTTCATTATTATGTTAACCATTAGCTATTTAATGCTAAAGATGGCAAAGTTACAAGTATTACTGGCGACTTTATTTCATTTGTTTTTGTTTTTGGTTTGAATTCGAAGAAATAAAAATTAAAGAAAAAACGGCAACACTTTTATTATTAAAGTGGAAACACCGAACATAACTTTCACTTTTTTGTTAATTTCTATCCAGAAAAATAATAATTGGATAGCCTTACATGGTTATCAAACGAAACTCCTTTGTCACTAGATATAAAAAAAAAATAAAAAAAAATGTTTATTGCATAAGCTTCTATAACTTTGCGGTACAACTTACATAAAGACCTCCTTTTAAGTAAAGTATATACTTGTGATAGGAGGTCCCGCTCTTCTATGCCAATTCAAGTAAATGGTAACAGTGGTGTACTAATAGAAAGTTAGTAGATATAGATATAGTATTAAACATTGGATATACAGTATAAAACAAAAACAGATTAAACGGTTATATAAACAAAGGATTCGCATAGCATGTGGCGTTGAAACGCTCAAGTTAGCGGACTTCAGATTATTCGATTAATCCCTCGAAAAGCAAACGACACCTTCCAATTAAAACATATCTTGTTACGTCTCAGTTTGTCAGACAAGTTCACCTGCTCAGTGTGTTCACAGCCTAACGTTGAAAATAATAAAGGCAAACAGCTGTATTTTCTCACTCAATGCAATCTGGATTAATAAATCCTGTTTCACTTCGACTTTGATTAAACTAGAAGCTTTTATCAATACTCTAATTACTTCCAATTATTTCAAAATGTTTATTAACATAACGATTTGCTATTCGTGCTTAGTTATCAAGTTTGTTTATTTTAAATAATACATTTATACCTAGTAATTGAATCCTAGTTTAATAATGGTAATTGAATAAATAAATGTCGAAAGTATTGGCTGTGATAAGTAAAATAGGGAATCAAATTACACTTATCCGAAATTATATGGGTTGGTTGGAACTATATATGTGTATAAATCAGAAATTATGCGAAGTTTTCATTTGTTTCAGTTAAGACTGTAAATCACGTCTAATATAAATTACACCAATCCAGTCGGTCCTGTAAGATAACAAATAATGTATAGAAAGCCTCGACACGTCCAGTAGACTGAAACATATATTACATCCAGCTTTAATATTTCTCCAAAGTAACATTCCCCCGGCAAACAGATTTCTTTACTAATCAAAACATATGAATACTGTTCGACTGTTTTATTCAATTCAATTGTACGGTGCACGACATTGTCAGCCGGATCGGATACCGCCGTCCTTATTCCAGCGTCGGCTCACTCTCGACTCATGTTTCGTAAATATATCAAGGAAATCCATTTTGTTGGTTTTGTTCCAGAAAATCAGGCAATATGTTAAAGGCAGTTTTAGGAAACTTACATTTTTCTTCACAGTTTTTAAGATACTGGAGTATCTGTTTAATTAAAAGAAGATAGGATAAACAAAATCCTTTTATTTTTCTTTTGTTCACTATTCCCAAAATGTCGTGAAAAGTTCAGAGTAGGGGTGCAGGCGCGAAAACGGCAATTTTCGCCGGACTGCGTCCGTTTAAATAATAGAAAGGTCGCGAAGATTGGAGCCGCTCTGAATGGTTTATATGTCACTTGTGAACCTTTCTCGTGTTAGTAGATCTCGCGCGACATTCTCGCCGAATTATATATTCATTTGAGTGCTTTTAGAATCCAGATTCAACAGTTGGCCTCGCACGAGAAGCGCTATTACTTAAAAGTATGGAACTTTCATGCCCACGAGGGTCGTACAATGCATTGGAATAATGTACGCGATGCGATAAAATCCTATGCAGGATTTTCACTAATTAGCTCTATAAAAGCTTAATAAAATTCAACAACAACGGTAGTGCAAACTATTAAATATCACGTACAAATCAATTTCCACGCCGGGCAGAAATCTGAATCCAATTTGCGGGCTGTCCGATCGGGGCGGACGGCAGATATCACTGGCGAATATCGCTAAACGGCTAAATAATTTAGTAGCAATCTGGCGGCGGCGGCGGCGGCGGCGCGCCCGCGGCGGAAACCGCGTGCTGCGGCTCGCACGCCGCCGCACCGCGCCGCGCCGCTCCTCGCCCGCACCTGCAACCACTAGCTTTACACTACTGTGACTTAACGTTTCAATCTGTGCAAATTGTATTTATGAGATGAAACATCTTGAGATATAAGAAGAGATTTTACAGAATGTTATGTAAATAATTGGCTTATCCGCTACGGGGCTTTTTTGTAAATAAGCATTGGAATAAAAGTGTTTTTTTTTATCTTTGATTGATTTTGATCAGAACGCCGCTTGAATGCTATTGTCTTATGGCGGAGGGAGTGGAGCCAATGTACATGTCCGTTTAACGTAAAACGTCAAACTTGGCTTGGGTGCCGTCGCGACACAATGGCGCGTCGAACAAAGCTTAACTTGCACCCAGTCATTAAAATTTCGTTTTCCATCTTTTCCATTACGCAGCTGCAGACAAAAAATAGCGAAATAAAAAACGACGAGCCCAAAACAAAAGTCGGGAACGAAGAGAACAGGAAATAAAGTTAATTAAGAGCGGCGAAATCGACTGAGTTGCGGTGGAAATTGGCCCCTTAAAAAAGAGACATTTGTAGCGGAGCTATTGCGCTTAATTTTTGTGACAAGTGAAACAAAAGAGTTGGCAGGGTGGCGGAGACGCGGGTGCGGGCGTAGAGGGGGGGAGGGGGCTAGCTCGAGGGGAGATAAGGTCGCCGTTATCACCGGCGGTTCCGGGCGGCCACTGGCGAGTCGAAGGCGATACCTTTTGTTTTGCCACATTGAGGGATGCTCGCTTGCGTGACGTTATCGCGCCTCCTTGGTTCGCGCTGACCTTTCCACTCACGATAGTAAATTTTATTTCTTAGACGTTTCGTGGTCGCTTTTAGCACGAGGATCCGTTTCATCAAACTAGTTAATGATGTTCACGATTAAATCGTATCATGTTATATTAAAATTGGATGCACATAATTAGCTATGTTAACTTTAATAACGCGTGGGTTGTGTAGTAGGTTCCGGTAACATCGCTAATTAGATGGCTCTTCCTGCTACTAGTTTACATATTTCAACTAATTATGAGAATGTTGTTATAACAACTGATATCAATTATGACTTCGAACTTTATGCTATTTTCATATAGAACAGTATCTACAATCTGACTTACATTACCGTAATGAATCGCAGCAAATATAAATCGATAAATGTCGTTTGTTAATACCTGAAGTAAATTTACTTACACTGAACTAACTAAAGTAACTTGATACTTGACATATCAGGACATTTAAATCAATAAGCTGTGTCGTTTGTCTAAGGTTCTGCGTGGGGGACCGGTTCTACCTGTGCGACAACAAGATCCTGTGCGAGTACGACTATGAGGAGCGATTGGTGTTCGCTAACATGGCGTACAACCCACCGCCGCTTGCGCACCTCAAGCGTCAGACTACGCACTTGCCACCACCACCGGTAAGCAAAATAAATAACTAGAACTTTTGAAGAAGATTGAAAAACAAGACTTTGTTTCCGTGTAAATGATTCTTCACATCACATGATCATCAGAAAATTGACAATGCTCTTTTCCAACAGACAAGCAACGCGATGGGTGGCCTGATGAACGGCTCCAGCCGCTCTGGTGATCTGAACAACAACATGTCGGGCTCGTCGCCGGCCGCGTTCGCGCCCCCCCCGCACCTCAAGCCCCTCGGCCTCTCTGCGTCCAGCTGAGATTATAGCGCATGAGACGCGGCCCACCCCTACGCCAAGTATCAAAACTAACGCGTGCTCTATAAAAGACAATCGATACAAATCACTCGCCGTTTCAAACAAACTATCAGTGTTGTAAACGCAGCTCCAAAATATCGTGTTATTACTGGACTTGACGTGTTTCCAAGTGTATAAACTAAAGCAAAGTAAATGCCAAACTGTAGTTAAAGTTTCTCATTGTTTATTAACAGCACATCCTTAGCTACATTATTAAATAATTGCTCGAATATAATATGATATTATTACGTTATTAGAATAAAGTGTAATGGCGAAATGTTTTAGTTTGTTAAAATCTCAGAATTTGATCTCAGAAGAGCAATTATGCTGAATTAGTATAGAATTAGGGAGGCTTCATATATTATGTCCTACTAAACTATCAGCTCAGTTCGAGAAACAATAAGCTAATGGTTCAGTAGCTCACTATGCCTGTTTTAAATGATTAATTGAATCTCCTTTTTGTATAAATCTGTTAAAAGTTGCAATATCATGTCTGTATTTTCTCTTTAATGTATGATACGTGAATTGTCTTTACGAATTAAGATACAGTGCGATTTTGGTATAATGCTGTGAATGATTTCTGTTGTTCAGATGCGCAGTTACAGGTTTTGTTAGGCGCTGAGTGTTACGGATGATCGCGGCGGCTTGACTGCGTTTGCATGCGGTTAGGCCGCGCGTGCGAACCGCTAAATGTGTATCCGGCCTAATGCTAGAACCTTAACACGCGCGGGTTTAAGACTGTCGAATTGTCGTCTTTGCGGGATGAAATGTATTCTAGAATAACTATCGGTCTTAATGTAAATATTATAATCCTCTTTATGTACGTATTAGTACTATCAATAGTCTCAAATTGATTACTATATTTAACGATCAAATTGCTAAATTATTTTCAAATATTTTAGTTTTACTCCGGCTTAGCCGCGTTGGTAAATTTATTTTATTGAACACTTGATTTTTAATAAATAATTTGTTATTTCATTTTGTACGTATGTATATTAATTGTTAAGTTTACTATAGACATTGTTATGATGTTTGTATTATTTATGTAAATAGATCACTTTACTGTAAGTAGAATATTGTACCTATTATACAATGGTGAATATAAAATATTTGAATTAACTAGTAAAATGTGGATATATGTATGTGTTAATTAAAATACATAATTCGAAATAGTTCAAATTAGTTTCTTTAGTAATATTTTGAATTAATAATTGTGTCGTCTTCGGATGATATCTGTAATTGTTTGCATTTAATTGTGTACAGTCGGCAATAAAGTGTATTTTCAAATTTCCATAGTTCATAGCTACTCAAGCGAGTATTTCAGAATATGATGGATGTTAATTATTATTGTAAAGAAAGTGTTTTATTGTCAGCAGTTATAAGTAATAATATAGATTTTCTTAATTTGTGTGTGCAGCGCTGTGAAATCCTTACACGACCTTTGATGATATAAATTATTTATAGTTATACATACACACACATTGTCAATTTTCTTGAAAGAGATAATTACCAAAAGCTTATATTGTTCCTTACTGTAGTTTATTTAATTACTTAAAGTGGAAAGTACCTTTTAAAAGAATTGAAAAAAAATATATATATTTGCTTCGACATTTGTACCTATCTTATTTATTTGACGACCAGCTCTGCACACACAAATAAATATCCACCACTACACTAATTTTAAATATAAGCATTTTAAGTCTAGGTGTTATGTTGGCGACTGTACAGCTCATGCATTCCTGTAGCCAAGAGACTCACGATTGTGTAGACACACATTTGTATAAATATAAATGTGCGGGTCCTCTTTTAACCAATGATACGACCAAAGATTGTAGCTTATTAAAGCCTTGTTCATGAATATATTGAATTTTATTTATTTACAATACCCACATACAATAGCTATTTAACATTTTATTTGGATACTTATCACTGTCTTCATGCTGATTTTCCATCCGTGTTTAATTTGAGGCACAAACTAATACTAAGATATGCTTACATTTTAGGGAGTGGATGATTCTGAACTTACAAGTATTGTTTATTATTTATTATGTAATATCACATGGTCTGCGAATATAATTAGGTGTGGTCGTTTCAAGTCGTTTGGTACATAAGCACACGGGACAGTAGTGCTTTTCTGTAACATTATTTTCATGTCTCGACAGCGGAATCCGCGGTGAGATGTCAAATACGTATTCCCGAATTTGAATTCTAAATCAAGGCCAATTGGGTTCACTTTTGAAGTGAGCTTTATTGTCACTCAGGTGAAGCTCGATACCGAAATCATTTACAGAATAGACATACTGTTCTTATTTTTCTATTCTGGCAAAGCAGTAGACTAGAAATATCTTCAATAGTAAGTATTTTGCGACACATACAAACAGACAAACTCAGTTACACTAAAGTTCCAAATAAGATTTGACTTCAATCAAACTTAACCTGCAACAAAACACTTACCTCATATTCTTTGTAAACATTACAAACCGCAACGGAAAACATCCCGACCTGATCACCCGAACAAATACAATAAAGCAGGCAATGAAAGAGAAAATGCCTTATCAAGAGGCGAGGAAATTCGGAAGGTGCTTCAGTGAATGGAGACCAAAGAGGTCTCATATCGGGGACATAAAAATGTCGGCGGCCAAGTATTGCAGTACTTACTGATACCTGGGAAGCAAGGAGAATGGATAGCAGAAATAACTAGAAAGAGGATATTTTTGGGTAAGTTTGTTTTTAATGTGTGGTAAGATTTTTAAACGGTTATATAAGAGTTATTTGAACAACAGAAAAAAATAATTTATTTATTTATTTAATACAATATGGAAGACTAACAGCTATACAATAAAGCTAATTGTAAAGGTAGCAAATGAGATAATGTTATAGTAAGTTTTATGAGTAAGGATTACCACAATTACAATGCACTGCTCATTATACTTTGTTAAAAAACATGATTGGTTGATCGTCTGTTTGTTCTGAAGTTAGAGAAGCCAAGAAAAGGTATAGGTATTTTTTGACACAAATATAAAATAAACAAAAGCATAAAAAAAGATTATTTCCTAATAGTTTTTATAAATTCCTTGCATAACTAGGTACATTTAAGAAGATATAAAATAACCAGTAGGTACCTAAATTTAATTTAATAAGAAATATAATTTAGTACCCAAGTAATTATTTCGTTTATTTTTATATCATTTATCTGCTGCCAGTACTGCTTACCGCGAGCGTGAAAAGAGGAGAAAAATCACCCCAATTTCCCGGCACCCTCATTGTCGGCCCAGCACACTCTGATAGAATTGTTATCGAAGCCATCTTTAATTTCACCACTGTAAACAACCGACATTACGATACACAGCACTACAGATTGGAATATACGCTGTTTATGAAAACATTTTAAAGTGGCAAATTTGGATGAAGACGGTCATTTTAATAATTACTGCTTGGTTCTTTGCAAAAATATACATTAAAGAGATTTAAAAAATATAAGAAGAAGAAGAAGAATAGAAGGTATTGAGTAAGAGGTTTTACCCAGCAGTGAGTTGAAATAAACCAATAGCAACAGTAATGTAACTTAATTTTTAGCAGGAAATAAGATAGTCTATAACAAGGTAGCTTAAACAAAAGTTCATTTGAAGCAAATACAAAGTTGCAGATCAGTTTAGAAGTATTCGTTTGACGAGCCGCTATCGCGGTTTTATAATTTTTTATATAAAAGAGTAAAAATTACCAAAAACCTCCACATGTAATAAAATGGGTAACATACGGGTTCTAATCCACCCGAACGCCAAACAATACAAATCGTCGAAACAAATCGCGTGCATTCTACATGAAGCGTATATCCAAATACAAAGGGTTGACAATAAATAAAGGTGTGAGTTGTGACGAGCGAGCAAACCTTCGCAGCCGGCCTTCTCGAGCGTGAACGTCACAATGAGGTGCGTGAAAAATGGCGCCCACCGACGCGACGGCCCACAAATCAAAACTGTGAAACCGTTTGGCGAAAAATGAAAATAAAAACACAAATGTAACAGCGTAGGAAGCCCGGCGCACACCACTGATGGCTTCTTGCAATAATTTCCGTTTTCAATGAACGCGTTTTTCTTTTTCTTATCATCGCACGAACTAGGATGGTTGGGAATAAATTGAAATACAAAATTGATTGTTGACTTTTCCCGGCCGCTTTATTACTGTCACAAATAGGAAAGAGATTGAAAATTGCCTGTAGACGAGAAGCCGCCGGTGGATTTGGTAATTCTTTATTCAACTATATATAAACAAGGCGAACCTCATTAAAAGTAATCCATATGAAATTAACTGGTTTTAAAAGTTTTGTTAAACAAATAAATCCAATTTAGCTGTTTATCGCTAGCAAGTGTAATTTAAGTGGAAGTTTAAAAGAAAATGGAAGTGCAAGCGTTAGACCGAGATATTCGCAATCTGCCGGCGATTTATTAACTTGTTGGCTCTTGTTACTGAAACCAGTGGATGCACGCGCTATCTCTTGACGGAAGATTTTTCTACTGAAAATAATTTACTTTTCTCAGAATTTCCGTCTTCAAGTACATTTATTGTGTTTCAGCGACAAACGGAGAACTATGAAATACTTACAATTATAAAATCTCATATCTTATTAAGTAATAGCCAAATAACAAAAAACTTTTTCTTTATCGACACAGTACCTAATGTAACGTGGGCACATACAAAGGGTGACTTAACTACGTTAGAAGGTATGAAACATGAAACATAAAAAGTGCCTATTTATAATTCTTATCGTGATAAATAGGCGAGCTATTATTTTAACGAGCTATTCCCTGTTTACACTCCTTATTACCCGGTCAGGATGAGTTAACGACAGTTGTCAGTTCTTTTACCCTCCGGCTAGGGATTTATATAGGAAAATGGTTCCTACACAATGTCCATTTATAAAGAACTCTTGACTTACATTACAGTACTTTAATTCACCCTTGTTTTATTAACTCGAGAAGGGGGAGGCAGATCTTTTTATACCGGCCTTGCTATGCCCCCGATGCTCCTATTTTTATTTGAGTTTTAATTATTAAAAGTTTTATGAACTGCTTATTTCTTTTTACGAGATTGTTGAATTAATTCCTTTTGTTTGTTAACTCGACCCTTCTTGTATTATCAAATGCTAAAAGTTGTGTTTGTTCTGCAGTAATTAATGTGCAAAATTGAAATGGTACTGTGCTTGCAAAAACGTAACTGAGGTTGTTGCTATTACATAATAGTAAGGCGTTTATATTAAATGTAATATAATAAAGTTAGATACTTATAATAAAAGGTTCACGTCTGTCGACGATAAATTCAAATGAATATGTTTTAAATTCGTTTCGATTGAGTGGTTTATACACAATTTTGCCGTTATCACGTCCGCTGAATATCATAAAACATTTTAAAGTTCGCAAAGAGATATTTGAGTGGAATCGCATTCGGCGCCGTGGGTTCGCTGTAAGTAAATTTAACTTTAAAATATGCATAACAGTTTTCCGATGCGATCCCCTTTCGAATTTAAACACATCGAGTCGTATTAAGATACATTTCGATTCAGTGCACTTGGGAAGTTCGGGAAGAAAATGCTATTCACTTTAAAGATGATTCCGGTGGTATTATAATAAAATAGAAGGAACGTATTCGTTACTCTATGATCGAGTGTATGTCAATTCAGAAAATGATTACCGATGCAAAATGTAAAAGAGAGATGTTTTGAGGGGCATTTGCTTAATAGTCTAAGTTTTTCTCAGGCTTCATGAATACACGTTTGTCTCCCAAGTAATCACAACATGAACATTAAATGATTTTCAAACATTTCAATAATTCTGAACTTTAAAACAAACATTTGTAATAACTTTATTTCCAAAAAAATACAAAGCCGTAAATACCAAACTATGTAAGTCATAAAGTATATTTAACAAGGACCTAACACTTTGGAAACAAATTGCAAGAGGCTTGTGGACTTGGAAGTTAAGTGTACTTAACCACGACTTGTGAAAATGCAAATAAGGGCTCCAGTCGCCTCGCCATCGCCCGGGACTTTGGGATTTGTCTCCCACGTCGCCAGATATGATAATTAGTTTTACAGCGACACGAATTAGTAAGATACACCGAGAATTTTATTTAACATCGCAGAAATGCTAATATAATGTACTGGAATAAAATTCCTCTTTTGTTTAACTTGGTTTTCTGTAGGTCCTAAATACTTATATTAAAAATAATTGAGACATCTTTAGAGTAAATCTTTTAATATAAAGTAGCCTCTCGCTAAAAGCAAAAACTTGAAAATTTACCTCCCAATGTTCTTAGACAATTTTATGCATAATACATAATTTCTTCAATACGGTCTGGAAACTTGCTAATGCTATTAGTGCAAGCTGCGGAGGCGTTAAGCCTGCAACCTTACTTAATTCTACTTATTCGGCAAACTTCGCCAGCGTCGTACGAATACTTCTTCAGTACATGCCTTCACTATAAACCAGCTCCAACACCCTTTCATTTGTAACATGAGTTTTACTACACCAACAATAAACAGAACATGTACTGGAAAATTAAAAGTTTAATACTCTTTCAAACAATATGACAATAAAATGAACATTAAATCAAACACGCCAAAATGAAGAAACCAAAGAAAAGAGTTAGGAAATTTGACACGTTGCTCCGTCCGGAATTGCGTACTTTTATTTTGATATCATGATGTTGGGCTTCCACACTTGGCTTTCTATCTGGATTTTCTATTTCTCCTTCTTCTAGTTTCTTACGTTCACTAGAATATTTCTCGTTGGGCCAGGACTTTGTTTCGGCTGTGTCTACTTCTGAGACCGAGGAGCCGGTGTCGTGTACAGTTGGGGTATCGGTTGATGTAATTTCTTCGGTCGTGACTGTGGTGGGCGTCGGTGAACTAGACGTTTCAGGTTCCTCAGAGGTCGTTTCTGTCGCTACAGAAGATCCGATCGGTATAGCACTACTAGTCGTCGCATGAATCAAATTTGAATTCGGTTTCACAGTAGTTGTTGTACCGATGTTAATTACGGGGGGATCTTTGTTGGCGACGTCGCAAATATGAGAGCACATTGGGTCATGGCATTTGTTTCCTGTGCCGCAAGTTATGAAGTTGTCCCAAGCCGCCAACAGCTGATACAGATGTGGCTGCTTGCAGTCGTTGTCGATGTACGTCTGGATTCCCATCACTTCACTTTCACAAATCAGAGGTCCACCGCTGTTGCCCTGATTTTGAAAATAATAATTAATAAAAGCGTCTATGGTAAATCAATATAATTAAGTATGTACGATTACTTGAAAATATGTATTTTTAGGCCGTTCACTATATCAAATAATACAATGGATTAAGTTTCTTCTTAAAAACAGTATTTTGGTGTCAACTCACTTGGCAGAAATTGGGATCATAAACTGCATTTTTGTTTTCGTCGCTATCAGATGCACAGGTCATGGTGTTCCCAAGAAAATGAGAACCACAGTTCTGGATTGATGGAGGCAGCAATTCGACAGTCAGTTGCATTAAATTCCTTTCTTCGGTCCAATTTCCGTCTTTCTTCTGTAAATTATATATAAACTTTATATTTAGTTCCATTCTGTACTAAATCTTAGCACTAGGTGAATTAAGAGTATTTAATATTTTATGTTGATTAAAATTGATTTTGGTCTTAAAATAAATCTTTTACGTGGCCTATATAATCCTGCAACAATGAAAACTCTATAATCCCATTTTAAGTAAAAATACTTGAAATAATTATATTGTGTGTTTAAAATCTTACGGCATAAACAAGTATGATGCAAGTTTTCTCAAGGTACTCCCGTCTAACGCTGAGCGTTGTGACCCCGACAGCGGACGTTAAGTTGAAAGGTAGTAAAGTCTTCATGAGCGAGATGTCTGTACGCCACCACTGCGTCGAACTGTGGTTGTAGGGTCGTACTATTTGGATTATCTGAAATGAAGTTTATTGTTAAGTTGTTTAATGAATTATTTATTTATATAATGTTGTCCATTAAAGTTGGTGGTGGAGGTCAGATAGGCAATCCCTCCATAATAGAATTCAGTTGAATCCAGTATGACTGAATGCCGACCTTAACATAGCTTTAGAAAAAGCTAGCCTTAACTTACCTCGCGTTCTTGTTCATCCTCATCTTCATTAAGTGTAAAATTCGTATCGATTGTGACTGCGCCAGCCCTGGCAAGAAGTGTTTTTCGCGGGAAACCATTGGGACCATCTGTTAGGATACTGGGACCAACGGCAGAAGTGACGAGCCATTCTGGTTTGATAAGCACGGCGCCGCGGAGGAACCTGGCGCCAGTACCGTCTACTACCGTCTCATCAGGGTAATATAAGAATGCCTGGAGAAAATATGCTCGAATTAGTAAAAAGCAATTCTTTGTCGTTTCAGGATCTTTTTCTAGAATAAATATGAACTTTGTAGCTTCGGCTTTAATAGCAATAGAGCCTTATAGATCTGGAGCATTTGTAACACAACTGTCTTTAATGCTACGTCTTGAGAGGAATTTAAGTTCCTCAATACTAATAAGGTGTAAAATCACATATGACAATTTATTTCTAAACATTTTATCACCAGTTTAATTGTCTGTCAGTCATCGCACGCAATCAGATGACATGACAGATAGCGTTTCCGTTTCTTTTGCAGGACTCATAAATTACTTGTAGGATTCATTTTGACACCAATTACAATAAACGATTGACTCACCATGTACGGAAAAAGCCCTCTATGTACTTCCTGTTCACCTTCCGCATATACTTCTACACACAAAGACAATGCTGGAAAACGATCAAAAAATATAGTTACTAACTAATTGGCGACAGTGAAAATATACATCCATGAAAAAATATAGAGATTGTAGGATTACCGAAACACAATGCAAATAGAATTTTAGTTTTCATATTTGTAGAAAACTATCATAAACATTTATAAGAAAACTAAATGACGTTTCACCGTCAAATACATTGCTGTTCTGACAGTAGAGATTTCAAAAGAAGAATAACAACATTTTTCTTATTATTATTTCACTGCCAGGTAAATCAAAAGATTTTATATAAACCTGTACAAGCATTTAAACCCTCATTTCTTAACCAAATGCTATAATTCTCTTTAACTCTCTCTGTCGTAAAAATCGAATTAGTCGAGTCACGTCCCTTTATTTTTCTCCGCTATCTTTGACAAAGTTACGCCGAGTTAAGAACATTAATCAGAATCTCATCTGAGCCAAGATGTATTATCCTCAATAAAGCGAAAAGAATGACTCCGCGATTTTAAAACGCGTGTTTTACAGATAAGAGCTAAGGATAAATCCAGGGAACACCTAATTATTCATGTTAGGGGTGTTTAAGAGTGCGTATTAATACGCTCGGAGCGGTGGCGTCGACTTTTGAAAAATATGCTAAGAACAGAAAAAGTGCAGTTTATTTAAAATACCGTGGACGGAAACATGGCTTGGGCGGGCGCGCCACCACGAGAGTGCTGTGTACGTCTTTTCAGTTTTATTCCAAATTGGAAAAATGTATCGGAGGGGAAAAGAGTTTATGAATGCGCTTTGATTTTATTGTTGATTGTTTTGGCTCGCAGGTTGAGGAATTTGATTACAATAAAATTTTAGCAATATCCAATAAATGAGAATTAGTAAGCCTCTTACAGATAATAAAAATACTAACTTGGTCAACAAATGAGCGGAGATATCGTATCCAAACCGCTGATGCAGCTACGTCAATAGCACTTGTTCAGACGGTTATTACATGTCCAGTTTAACAGGAGCCCTCACAATGTACTAGGAATTTGGTCCATGTTCTTAAATGTTTCTTGGTTCTATCGTCAGGTGGTGTCAACTAAAGTTGGTGTTGTTATAACGGTCCCAATGAACGAGCTACGTGTTTTGGCGGCTTCCCACAATTGCTTTACACTTCCTTGAGTAAGCTTTTGTAAAATGGTGTGCTAAAAATATCAATAAAACTACGACGTAACTTTTAATGGCACTTGTTTTTTAATAGCTGTATTGATTTGGGAAAAGCAATCAAAGTATTTATAGGGTATCTATAACTGCGGACGGTTTTATTGTTTGGATGGAGAGCATTAAATTATACGGACAGTGTTTTTGGATAAATATAGATTTTTCATAGCTTTTATTTTCGGTATAGAAACTGCTTTGTTAAATTTGATTTATTTCTGTGACATATTTTTTTTTCATGTATAAAAAAGTGTTTTATACCTTTTTATACTACATAAAATTAAACTGTCATGTTACGTATGTATCTACTTTACATATACCTACTTTAGTAATTAAAATTTAATTTCATCAACACTACTGAATCTATTATCTAAGAGGCATATTATATTTATTCTATAATTTAGTTACAAGACTTAATACCTGAAACGTGTGAATAATTTCACATAACGCTCTTTGGGCACAAATTCCATAGAGTCTAGCTAAACTTTTCGCCGGCTTACCAACTGTGACTCAAGAACGGTGATATGAATATTAAACGCTTCAAGAATTAGAAGATTTATTCGACAATTCTGAAGTTTGGTCCTCGCGCACTTAAATGAATGTTTAACATTATCTGCGGAGTTTTAAGGAACTTGAGCCTCTTAACAAGTTGCTAAGAAACTTTGATAGAGAGATTCGAGAGGCTCTCGGGCGATTAATTCGGAAACGTGGAAAGGTGGACGGGAATTCTTAATGTGGAAGGGTGACTGGAGGTGTTCGATCACTGCAGTTAGTAGAAGGGTGAACTTATTTAAATTGGAGTTTTGTTTTTAGTTATCTGTTTACTGTAAGTACCTATTTAGACATTTTTGTATTCAAACACAAGTTTTATAAGTTTTCTAAAAATGGACTTACGGATTGAAAATAAATCATGGAGGAAACCATACATTTACTTTAGTTACTAGTTAAAAATATGGAGATACTAAAACTACTACCTTGAAATGATTTAAAACATCACCATCTTGATGAAAACCGCAGCGTTAATATCGGCACACATAATATCCATTTCAGTGGTGACAATATAAATTGATTGGTGCAGTGTGCGTGCGCCGTCATTGTTCGAGCCCGTCATTTTCCGATGTCCCGTCCCGTTCTATTGTACTGCACTTTATTGAATTTGATTTACGCGCCAATTTTTGTAGGCTTCGGTTTTTATTAACTGACCTCGGTGCCGATGTAAACTTAATTGAATCCGCCAACAAAAGGTATCGAATGAAAAGAGCGTCCAGCGGTGTGCGATGCAGATTATAATAGGTTTTTCCGAATTTGCATGGGTTTTAAGTTACTCGATATTCGATATTTTCACGGCGGTTGGACTATTGCATTCGTTCTGTTTGTATGAAAGCTGCTCTAATTAATTTTTATGTTACACCGGTTACCTACTGTCGAGGTTTTAATTAACGAGATTTTATTTCGAACTGACAATTGTGTTTACAGTATTTTTATTTTTGGTAGAGGTTGCGTCCAATATTGAACATGAGAATTGAAAGCGATATTCAGATTGAGCTGCAGAATAAATAAAATAGTGATCTATACAATCGACCTTATGTATAAAAATATGTAAGTAGACGTAGTTTTCTACTGACTCTTTTTGTGGGACTATATAAATTAAACTCTGATAAATCATACTAAACAAATTATATTTTTTTAATTTTCTGTTGTTTTCGTATTATCATGTATGTGTAGTTATAATAAAGTATCAAGGTTGCCTGTTCTTCAACATTTCTGCAACAAATGCGAATTAATTGCTGAAAGGCCGTAATCTGAGTTAATTATCTGAAATTCGGTCGTATTTAACGTCGTTTCAAAACGAGTTTTCACAATTGGAGGCGAGTCAAAAGAGCTTTCTAAAGGAATCGCAAACACAATTAGGAGCAAGTTGTTGTTTGTAAATTGTCAGGGAAAGAGTGCGCATGACACGTGGCGCCTCGTGCATACTACTGTTACTGATCTATGTCGGTCGACGAACTAGATTGTTTCTGAAAATTGTATGTTTGTCTTCTCATGTACCAGAGTTTAAATCGATGGTTGATAAGATTTTGCGCATCAGCTTGGCTAATTAAATTAAGTGGTTTGAACATGATCGAAGAACTAGGAACAAAAAAAAACAAAATTACACGTAAACGTAAATTTCTTTTTTAAGAAACTTAGGTTTAAAAATAATAATAATAAAAGATTCTTGATTAAATCTGAAATAATAATCAAAGGTAAAAAATATAAAAAAAACATGAATTTACATTTTAATTATGTTTTGATTATTTCTGATTTACATACTTTTTTCTTCACTTCATTTTAAATATTCACTTTGGCTGTTATACTCGTATAGCGTACTGGCCGCTAAGCTCGTTATTATGATTGTGCTATAGAGAGATACAGAATCAAATCAGCCGCGACAATGGCGACGCAATTAAACCCGCGAGGGGAAACGTCTTGTAGAGATGTCGCGTCGGCCCGCGGAACATTAAAAGTAAAACAATATAGGTGCTTGAGAAAAATAATTATGAAATATAGCTGTAAAAAATAATTTTGAGACTACATAGTTCAGAGGAAGTAAATATGTATGGGGTAGCTACAATAGAAAAAAAAAGAAAATCTTAACGCTGTCATCCAAAATTATAAAATATAATAATGTTTGGTAGTTAGTGTAAGGGAAAATCAAATTAATATGTACCTACATGAAAAAAACCAAAGATATCTCGAAGAATTTATGTAAATTTACATCCAAATCCTTTCATGAGTGGATAATAATGTGATTTTTATATCCACTTGATATTAAAGCATAACATTTCAGCACACTCTTTACAAATGCCTACTTAAAGAGCGGTCGATAGCAATTGTGTAAACAGTAAATGTACGCAAACCAAAACCAACATAGTAACAGAATTAAAGTCAACCTCTTTCATTGTCGGCAATGCAAATCCTTGTCTGAATACGGTCTGTTTACTTCTTTGCCCCTTTGTTTCAGCCGTAACGAGCAGAAAAAGGGCCCATTCATAGCATCCGAACCTAATTACCTTACCCCTGGTACAAAGGAGGGTTTCTAATTAACGATATTATGTCAAATAATTTGTTTGAGTCGACGTCTTACTCTAAATCGCGGATTGGATTAAGTTTGCTCGTGGCTGTACGTTTGCTTTATAAAGAAAAGCTGTACGAATGGAAATGTTAAGAACTGTAGCAAAGCCTTTGTCGGATATTCAATTAATGGTTATTTAATTTATCAGATTCGAAGGAATCGTTTATAAAATTATGGTACATTTATTATTGTTTTTATTTATTTATTATTGTTATTATTTGATATTATTTATTATTTTTAATGTAATGACAGCGTGCTACTTGGGAGTTTGTTGCGCCGTTTCTTCTCCTCAGCCAAAGCACTTAGGAAGCGGTCACGTGGCGCTGGGGCGTTCGGGCGCATGGTGGAGCATTCAGCCTTTCACGCTGACCTGATGACGCGTTGGTGCGTCAGGTGTGAGAGGTTGGATGTTTTGTTGTGTGTTTGCTCGTTCTGGCGTTGCGCGGCCGATGTTGCGCGCTGCCTTATCCGCCAGATATGAACCGACCCCTAGGGTGCTGTCCTTTTGTAATAATAATTGACGTTTGATAAGTGCTACTTTGTAGCCTAAGTTAAATAAATAATTTATGATTTTGATTTTTGACAGTATACCTACATATTTAATTACTCTCGAAGTGAACATTATTAAAAAGGATATTTACAAGTTCTATGTACAATTTTATCTTATAATGGAGATGAAGCTAAAACTTCATAAAATACACTCCGTTATTCAATATTAATTTTATTGCATAACGTTTATTGAAAGCATCAAAATCGGCCATCACCTAGTTTGAAAGAATATTAGATTGGGGCATCGATTTTAGCCTAAATAACTGGCAGGTAAAGCGAAGTCCAGTTATTAACAGATTTCAGTGCGATGTTTACAGACTGCAGATAAAAATGCAAACAAAAATGGAATGCGAGAGTTTATTAAAACTTTCGTAGAAAGGTGAATAAAAATTTCATTGCTTTACCTCTTAATTAATTAAAATGTTATTGGATGTTGGTAAGTAAGTCCGCCTTTGTCTTACAATGTGCACGTTAATGTTATGTAAATTCATTTTTGCATTGAGTGCAAAGGCTTTTAATTAAATATTAAATCGAAATTCCAAATTTCCAATATTTCTTACCTCCAAAAAGCAAATCAAATTTTATCATTTGTTGTTTCTAAAACATAGGTATGAAACACATATAAGATGTATTATTTCCATATTTGGTCAACTTCTAAAAATACCGCTTTTGGAGAGGACAAAAGTGACACTTGAAAATATTTTAGAAGACGGCAAAACACACAATATTTCAATACAATCCTCTCTTATATATTATCTTGTATATTCCTAATTCCTAGTTCTTCTTGCCCTATATGTAAACACAAGTTCGAAACAAGCTATGATGGATGTCCCACGTCACATGTTCCAGTTGGCTTTTGCCTCGTCAGCTGCGTATTAGCAATCTGTCAGTGCTAACCGTGCATTTGTCATTACGATTGGGTAACATTAATTGGATTAACGTCATTAGCTGCCCCTTCACTTCGCTCAAGACGTATGGAAATGATACGTAAGACGTAATACATGCTAATTAATAGCATTAGTTGGTGTTAAATTAAGTGGCTTCAATATATAGGTACACTTGTGTTAAGGAAAGTATGAAAATAAATAACATTAGGTAATATCTTTAAATTTTGTAAACATCTCCAGAAAACATGATAAATAAAGGGTTATTTATACATATCAGTACATATGGTATTGTTATTCGTTTAAAGGAGAATGGAAAAAATACTTCGCATATTATTTTCATTCTTGAAGGTTTCTTCCTGAAGTAGAAAACTCTGATAATTTCACACAATCAACACTATTAATAATATTTGTAGCTTTCAGTGAAAAGTAAAATTTTAAGTATTTGAATATAATTATATTTTTTTCACTTCTTTAAATCTGCTTACGGATTTCTCAAAATTTTGGTAGAAACTGCAAACCCTTTCATTACATATGGACTGTGAAAAGTGAACGAAAAGTGCATTACGAATGTACATTTATAAAAACATAAGACCCGAAGTGAAGCTTAATCTGGAGCTTACTCATTCGAAATAATGGATATTATGGATAACTCGAAAATTAAAAGTTTCTGTAATAAGGCGTGCAGTTTTTCCTTAAAACCTTTTTTTGACTACGTTACACAATATTGTTTACTAAAATAAAAACAAAAATGCAGAACTGAATTTGATGAAATTTATATAGGACCTATGAGGTAGGAAATCTTTGAAATCGATCCATAATTAGGTACCGGAGATATCACGTGGCAAACATAAAAATAACTATAAAATAGACTTGAGGAAGTCCTCCGTTTGAAGTTGGTTAGTATTTTTCAAATCATTTTATCAATAACACTTCAGGCGACAGCTTACTAGAATACTAAACATAATGCACATAGTATTTACAATAACTTTAAAGTGAATTGGATTTTTCAAAATATGTTCAAAAATATGTCCCTAAATAATAAAAACTTAGATCCAGCCAAGTCTTGTTGTTTTGCCCTATTAAGATTGTTAGCAACGCACTAAGTCGAGGTCCGAACCCCGCAGGGCGTGCCCTTAGAGGACGTTGCTGACGAAGTTGGTTTTTCCTTTTGCTCTGGCTGGAGGCCTTAAGGTCCTCGCCAAAAGTCCGGTAAAGCAGTCAAAGCCTGCGCTCAGGCTAACTGCAAAGATCTGTACCAAAAAAAAAAAACCTTTCACCTCAAATGTTTTTGGATGAATCTATACTTATAATAAATCTGTAGAAGTGAAAATTCTGTACATTGAAAATATCAAAAATAAATGGCGGGGGTGTTACTTGACCGACACCGAAACAAAAAGTGTGAAAAAAAATATTTTGTCTGTCTGTCTGTCTGTTTGTTCAGGTATCACGCAAAAACTACCGGTTCGATTACGATGAAACTTAGTATTATTATTCTTTATTATCCTGGGCACCACACTGGGTAGTTTTTATCCCGGAAAAGTAAAAAACAAACTTAATTTTGCGGTTAAAAACTCATTGATGAGTTTCGTCATTCACGCGAACGAAGTCGCAGGCACAGCTAGTAATAAAATTAAAATAATTTTCTGCCGACGGTTTTCAGAGATATGTAAAAGGAGTTCCGAAGAGCCGTCCACATAATACCAGTTCTAGGATATGAAAGGGGTGGTACGGTAGGATTAGCAGACATTTGAATGCGCAGGCCGCGCTTCTCGTACTAATTGAGTTAATATTTGGTTATCGGGCGCGCGCACTCGGCCCAAGCGACTAATCCTTCCGAATTAATGATGCGAATTTATCATTATTAATGCGTACGTGAACCGCACCTGATTTTACGCTTTGTTCGTATATTGTAATAGGAATTTCTAGCTTTTGTTTATGTTACCTTTGTACCGGTCGATTCTTTCTAGGAACAGTGTGGATTCTAAATAAATTGAAAACCATGTCAGTCAGTATTTAAAAGTATTGTTAATCAGTATTTAAAAGCTGGTATTCATTTTTGCAAATATATATCCTTTTTCATGATTATCATCTAGGTAATAGTACTAACCTAAATATTATTATCGGCAATGCCTTATTGTTACGTGTGACATTTTAAAGTCGAGATTTGACCTTTCGCTGGCTTTTATTGTAAAAAGTTCGTAATTTATTTATCGTTGTTACGAGTCTCATTGTTGCTGCGCTGGCGCCGCCGGCGCAGTGAATGGAGCGTTGTCCAGGAATGAAGGTAATATTCAAAGGGCATAACATTTTTTTTTCTTTTTAAGTAAATCTCTTTATTAAAAGATACAAAGATTAAATTACTTTTTGTGATTTAAAGAAAGGAGAAGACTTGACTTCCTGATATGAGACACAATTCAAAAACCGGTCTAGATATATGTTTATTTCGAAAACTAATAAGAAAATAGTTCTAAACATGAATATTTCTAATAATTTTCTCTCTAAGTACCCAAAACAGCGCATAGAAAACTGATCAGCATTCCTCCTCTATTTTGGTGAGTGTTGATCACAATGGAAAGAAACTCTGTTGTCTTGTTTGTTTCACGTGTGAGCGCGGCGCGGCCAACTGCGTCGTCCATTCAATTCGACAGTTTTACGACGTGACTGCCGTTTATTCGCACGTTTCGCTATGGCTTTATTACAATTTTTTATAGCCCCACTAGTGCATATTTTCGGGTGTTAAAGGATTAAAGAAGTCGAGATTAATATGCTTTGGTTATAGGTTTACGTATTACGGTATGGATTTTGTTTGATTAAAAGTAGTGGTAGATATTTGGAACTTAATGTTCAATATTGTTCAATGTGAAATAACCTAATTTTAAACTGGTGACACCGGATAGTTGTAAAATAATATCTGTATCACCGCTTTATATTAGGTTTTAAGTACTGATTTACATGAATTATGTCCAAGACACTTCAAATAACGAATGAGTATGGGATACATAGTAAATTGCTGACCAAAATCCGTCATATTTCAGTCAAAAAGTATTTCACCCACAAATCACCCAAATAGGTAGGTATTATGACTGGCCCAGTGTACACGCATGCAAATAGTCGGTAACGAGCAAGCGATCAATGCGCAATCACAAGCGCTAATCACGATTGACGGGCAAATGATGGCGGAAACAAATGACGGCCGGAGCAAATGATGCGCCGTATCGGTTGACACGCGCCGCTAATGAATTGCTATGGCACGGCCGGCGGACGGTCAAAGCCTGGGTAGGTTGATACGGGCCTGCTAATATAAGGTGTTTTTTTTATTTGAATTTTTATTTATACTTAGAAAAATATTGATCATTAGCTGGCTCTTTATTGAACCAACTTTAGACTAATCCTAGACTATTTCAAGGTACCTTTTGTCTCCCTTTACTTTGATTTTCTTAAGTAACCTATATACATCTACCCATGTGAAATAAAGTAGTACTTTTATTTCATTTTAATGCTTGATTAAAATTGATATTTTTCCTGTTGAATTCCGAGGTTTGTTTGAATTTTTGTTAATTACACATTTTTGAGGCTACAAAAACCAATTGTGATTAAGTCTCAAAAAAAGCCCTTATTTCTGTTCATACACATCACAAAGTAATTTCCATAACGGCGATATACACCAACCACCGATATGTCACCAAATCAGACAACACACAAGTCAGTTGTAATTAGACACGGGACAAATTAGATCAAGTTGCACATGACAGTAGATTATTGATTGCGAGGACGGTGGGCATAATGACGTCACGCGCGGTCCACGGCCAGTAATTAACGACTGATTAACGGACAATTAGCTCTCTGATCAGTGATAACAGATGCAGGAACTTGAGAGCGGGACAATGTTACAGATTGAGGTGGACGTAATATTATTATGAGTTAAATTGTCTGTATTATTCTACTGCCTTTTAAACTATCGCGCTCATGTTTATAGTAATATAATAAATGGGAAATTGCGCGAGACATGCATAAAAACCTTTTTGGACTTGACGTTTCGACCAGGTTGCACCGGCCGTGGTCGCAAACTGACTTTGTAGTTATGCTATGTAGGTAAATATTTTTATTACTAGCAATTTTACATAGTATTTACATATTTACTTATTATATAATGGAGTAAAAGCTGTCTTGCTACATAGGCGCTATCTTATATGGCAACCGACGGAAAAAGTCGAAAACGACACGAAATATTTTGAACACAGGATATCAAGATTATTAAGGCCAAAATGCAGAATGGATGGTTGGCAGTAATTTTTAATAATAATATTGATGTTATAAAAATTCAAATCACAAAATTACTGTGTCTAAGAACGTATTAACATCATCAAATAACAATTAATATAATTAATAAATATATCCAATTATTAAAAAAGAAATCAAACAAAAGTCATTAATCAAATTGAATCAGTATAAAACGAGGCAAATTAAAGTGCGTATCAATTCGGGTACAACCTTTTGTAAAATTAATTTATCAGTAATATTACATAATGTACGTTTTGTGGAATTCACTAATTAGTTTTGCAGTGTAATTAACACAGGCATTGTTAAATTTTTCTTCGAAATTTCGAAAAGCTATTGAAAGCAGGCGAAATAATTTGGTTATTAAAATTTAATATACGAATGAGTTGGATAATTATCTGCGCGTGTATTGTTAAGTGTAAATTCATTAATTTGGGAACAACAGTGGGATTACGGGAAGAGACGGGGCCGTTTGAATTTGTTTATCGCTCGCCTGCAGAGCTAATGTTCACACGGGTCGGTGCACGCCAACTCTCGTCTCCAAAATTTGTTATGTATCTGTTATATTTGGAATGTTTGAGACTAATTTTATTTGGTCGAACAATGCGATTTCGGCATGTATTTTCATCTAGCATAATGCGAACAAAAATGTATAAGTAAACATTGTTGCAATCACAAAACCATTTACTATTGATTAAAGAAACGGGTAGACAGGCAGTGCCAAAACTCAGTTTTCTGTATCACATAAAGTTTATTCATTTAGATAGCGGTAAACTAGTAAGAGGTTTATCATATTTTGCATAACATGTTGTATAAACTTAAAGAATAACGTTCATCAAAAAAATTCATATCCTTACTTACACATTAGTTAGTTTTCCATTATTCACAGTATCTTTTCCCTACCACCGTAGATATCTTTTTAAAAGAGTCACGGTCCCGTCAGTTCCGTTAGAGGTGCGCTCGTAAGCCTGGTCCGGCTTAGCTCGCTCATAAATCAGTCGCCGTCGGTTTAGCTAATTGTTGTGACACGTGCCGAGATAGCCAAGAGAAAATACCGGATTTTTCGTTCACCTAAGCTGAATTATTCAGATGGACATTTTGTTCGGAAGTACATTTACTGGTTCTAAATCTAGGCCACTGTTTCGAGCTTTCTGGAGATCTATATTTAGTCTGAAATGAAAATAATCATGTCAATCTTGAAGCTTAATGTTCCTCGCAATATATCGGTTTATGTATTTCTTTAATTCTTAACATTGTAAATGGAAAATAAGGGAAGTAGCGAGGTGACCCCATCACAAGTATGCTTATAACTTACCGGGGCTACCTCAGTTTTTGTAATGAAGAACAATGTAAGAGAAACAATAAACATTTTAATTTTTTTTATTATTTTATGTATTTCGGATTTTACATTCACCTAAACTGAATAATTTACTTTGGTATGGCAGACTTCACTACCGGTTGTAAGATACCGGCAAGAGTTTCCTTTTAGTGTTTTAGAGGTGTCTATCTTCTTTTCTAGTTAATGGCTACAAATTTTAAGAATAAATAAATAAGAAAAAAAAGTATCAATGGCATTTTTCCTTGTGATTTAGGTATGAAATAGATAGAGCTTTCAGTTTAGAAAAGCTTCGTATCTATAAATAGAGTTTGTTACATGCCTGCTGTTAAAATTAGTTTTATCTTTTCTAGTTATTCTGTATTTATGGTGTCTATTCTTTTAGGGTGCATCCACATCTGACGAACGAGCATTACACGAGCCATTCGCGAGCATGCCGCGAACGCACTAGTGTCAATAACGCCGTCTGACAGACGTGCGCGCGCCGCTCGCGAGCTGCTCGTGTAATGCTCGTTCGTCAGATGTGGACGCACCCTTAGATTCATAGTATGTTAGTAATAAGTGAAACAAGTAACGGATCACTAGATGATTATGAAATTCAACAGTAAATACAGAAGACGATCCAAAAAGACGTGTTTTTGGAAGGTGTGAAATTTGATACCTATGAGAAAAAATAGGAGTTAGTAAGTTTGCTCAGATGACGAGTACCTAGTACAGATGTATGAAAGTAAAATACGCATTGCGCCCGACACGTTGGGAACAGGCAAAGGAGATGATAATTATTATCAAAATTCAATTTAGAGAAAAACAAGTAAATGAATTACTAGTTATAGTATTTAATGAAAAGTTTTAGAAAGTTTAGCTACAATTTTAGAGGTATTGCAAATAAACCTATGAGTTACCATGCACTTGAAATTGTTGAAAGAGACTTGATGTTATTTGTGCTGTAAAATGAATAATAATGAGTAAAATAATTATACGCTTCATGTTATGTGTTAAATAATAAACAAAGATTGGTAAACATGTATTGAATGCTTGCTGGTGAATACAGATTTTTGTAACCATAACATACCTCACAGTACAAATTATTCCAGCTATGTTTTAATTAAAACATACTAATTAAATCTACCTCCATATAAAGGGGTAAGATTACAGCATCTCTTGTCAAATAACTGTAGGAATATCGCGTACATCAAAGGTGTGTGGGGCTCATGCAAGTCTTAGGAAGGGTTGGCATACTTGAATCGTGGAGGAGCTAAATATCCCGGATGCTGTGTGGTAAGTGTGTGGGGAGAATAGAGATCTTGTTATGTAATCTTTATATAAAATAAAGGCGGGTTAGTTACACCATTCATTTGAAGTGGACCGATTTTTTGAAAAAAGGATTTTTTACTAGAACAGAAACTACTTACGTAAGTAGGTGAAACCTGTTTTGGAAAGCACGTTAAGAGGTTCATCCCGAATTATTATCGGTTAAACCAAGCTTGATGAAAATGATAGGTGTCAGTGAAAGTGACGACTTAACTTAGTAGCGTTGTCGTAACGGATGATTTATATTACCACACGAAAAAATATTGATATTTAGGATTAGATTTTTACACTTATAATTTATGTAAGTACTTTATTCAAAGTCGAAATGATTCAATATGTTCTAAAAAATCATCTTAAACGGAAGTAATTTTCACTGAAAAATGTCATAATTTTAACCAAGACGTTCGTAAAAGGTTATGTCCATGTTATGTCATATTGCAAAAATGTTAGGGACGAGACACCTCGATACATGTAAATCGAGGAGTTTTTTTTCTTATTTTTTTTCAATAACAATTAGAACTGTATTTAAATTTGAAGTCTTGACGTTTTTTTTGAAGTTGACTTTGAAGTGCCGACGACGACGACGATCTACGCTTACGCTTTGTTTTCGATTTATCAATACTTTCATTGTTACAATGCCTAAAAGGACCAGTAAAACTGTTCTTAACGGTTAATCTCGCGAGTTTGTAATCCGTTTGCGTGATTATTTTGAACGCAAAAACCTAAATGGCGGGCCGCTTTTGCCGCTGTCCCAAGCATGTGACAGAGTTGCTGACGCTCTTGGCATCGGAAGAGCTACTGTAAGTAGAATCAGCAGAGAGAAATTTGGCGAATCAGGAATGGAGGATGATAATCTTTCCACTCCAAAGATTAAAAGGAAGAGAATCCGCCCTGTTACTGATGCAGACGATTTTGACGCAGCCGGAATTCGAAATCACGTCTACGCGTATTATTCAAGAAATGAGTTGCCGAATTTGAATAATTTGTCACTCACTCTAAAGAATGCAGGTCTGTACAACGGAAGCCGACCGTCTTTATCTACCACTTTGAAACAAATTGGATTTTCATTCAAAAAGTGCAATAAACAAAAAAATATTAAAACGAACGGACATAGCACTTGCTCGCATTGACTTTCTAAGAAAAGTAAAAAAAAATAGATAATTGGGATAAAGTAGTGTTTTTAGACGAAACGTGGCTCAACGCGAACCATACAGTGACTACAACCTGGACTGATGATTCGAGTCAATCATGCACAAAAGTTCCGGAAGGTAAAGGTCAAAGATTAATTATTTGCCATCTGGCACCTCTTCCGGCTTTGTGCCCAATTGTCTCCTGGCATTTAAGTCTGTTAAAACTACAGAATTTCATGAGGAAATGAATTCTGAAAAGTTTAAAGGATGGTTCTTAAACCTCTTATGTAATTTACATGAGCCGCATATAATTATTATATACAATGCGCCGTATCATTCGGTTCAAAAAAATAAACCGTCGGCGTCAAATAACCGAAAAAAGGAAATAATTTCGTGGTTGCGAACAAATGGTGTGGAAGTTGACGACTCAATGTTGAAGAGAGAGGTTTTAAGTTTAGTACGACACCATAAGCCCAGAACACCAACCTACATTTTAGACGAAATTGCAAGAGAAAAGGGGCATACCGTCCTTCGATTGCCACCGTATCATTGCCAATATAATGCAATAGAATTAATTTGGGCTCAAGTTAAAGGTATTTATTATTTTGTATCAACATTGTTAACATACTAAAATTTTTATCATGCAGTTTATCATTCATTTATCATTTAATTTTAGGCCATGCAGCAAGAAAAAAATACAACTCCACCCTTCACAGCAAACAAAATGTTCCACGTGAACTTGTAACACCAGATAATTGGACAGCGGTCATCAAGAAAACGCGACAAATAATTACAGAAGATTGGGAACGAGATGTACGATTCGATTCAATTATTTATCAACGTACAGGACTGTTCCAGCGATTCTGATAACGATGAAGATACTGACCTGGAACAAATAATTTCATAAGACAATTTCTTTTTTTTATGGTTTTTAATTTTACTGTATTTATTTTCCTAAATGCAAATATTTACATAGTCTAAATTCAGTTTAATTTTTAAGTATAGATTTACTAAACTCTTTCCCAGCACTAGTCACACTAGTTTAACACCTATTATTTTCATC
Source organism: Autographa pulchrina (assembly GCA_905475315.1). Taxonomy (NCBI): domain Eukaryota; kingdom Metazoa; phylum Arthropoda; class Insecta; order Lepidoptera; family Noctuidae; genus Autographa; species Autographa pulchrina. The sequence goes on along the minus strand of FR997771.1, from coordinate 8,650,320 downwards.
AAGCGGCCTAGCTAACCGATAATAATTACATCTATTTTTGACAGTATTCAAGTCATAACATTTCAGACAACCAGTCTTCCTATGGGATACCGTATTACCTATTAAATTCTGACTTCCACAACACATGTCGAGGCTAGACAGGTAGTCGCAAACTGAAAAATCTTGTTTTGAACACGGTTAAAAACATTCAGTAGAATAATTAGGTGTATATAATATTCAATTGCAAGGTTTCCTTCTTATCTTTTTTAAACAACATTCAAAATTTTCTTAATCAGATGTTTAGAAAAAACCAAACAGTTTTAACCAAACCGGTTTTTTTTTTGAAAAAGTGATTGTTCAGTGTTTCATTTACTGACCCAAATTAGTTTTTTTTTTATATTATACATGTCAAATTGAGAACCTCCTCCTTTTTTATTCTCGGTTAAAATGTTTTCGTCTATTTTATGTAACACCTTATCTTACCCTCACTAGCAGTTATTCGGGGAGGCAATGTTAATAATTTCCTCAAAGACATTCCCGCCATAACTGCTCAGTAACGCTTTGTTAACTCTTTAAGATGCCTCGCATTCACAACCTGGTCTCTAAGGAATATTTTACAGCATTTTTGGAGATTTTACCTCAGTATTTGGAATATTATCGCGAGGAATTAGAATGTCTTTGTAAATTTATAATATTTTGTAGCTGTGATAAGAATTCTTCACGTTTTTATACATAATATACCTGTAGATATTTTTAATTTATTATAATTTTAGTCATGAATTTAAGGTCCAGTTTATCGATTTATTATAAAAGCACGAAAAATAATTATATCAAATAATAATGTTATTGTAAGTAAAGCTTAATGTAATAGGTATTATGAATAAAACTTAAAAGCACGATTAGTCAGTGAAATTTTAAGTATAGTTTATCAGTATGAAACCATGTGAAAAGCAAAATATCAGACAAGTTCCAACAATAGTAGTAAGATAAGACTTTAGCAATCATAATATAATTACGCTTAGGTACAGTCATATTCCCAGTACCAATAAAATTACTGCAAATTCTGCAAAATTACCATCCAAAATCATCCACCTAGACAAATAAATTTTATATTCGTATCGAAGGTAACAAATTACTTGATAAAGTATCCTTAACGATGCTTTAGTGTCCCCGCCCACCTGTCTCGGTTTTTCGTCCGGGAAGGGCGGGCCCGCGGGTGGGCGGGGCGAAGGCCGCGGTGGGCGAGGACACGCCCATCGACGCGCCCCGCCCACCGCCTGACACTTCAGTTGTCGGCGAAGCGTCGTGCGCGGTGATACACTTGATGCCAGACAGCTGATGCAACTGGTTCTAGTATCATTACCTTGCTGCAATTGCCATACAATAGTTCCTTATTATAGAATTCCATGTAGAGCCTTCTGCTGAGCCAAGGTTACTTAAATTTAACAAAACAATTAATCTATATATTCTTACTAGCTGATTCCCGCGACTTCGTCCGCGTCAATTTCTTAAAATTGCGACTATAATTTGAGATTTAAACTATCCTATCTCTCAAGTTGGATCGAACTGCACATGGTGTGCGAATTTTATTATAATCGGTTAAGTGGTTTAGGAGTCCATTGAGGACAAACATTGTGACACGAGATTTATATATATTAAGATTAAACTAGATTACCCACATACATGAGTTACTATAACTATAAGCTGTAGAAACTGGTTCTAAAACCAGATCACACATTTTCAGATCAAAGTATTACCATATAAACAAATTAATCTTAATCAAATACAATCTTTTGATTAAATAGATACAAAGATTTTATATTATTCTTTCATTGACTATGTACACTTATGTAACCAACTCTTAAATTATATAATATCTTCCTTTAAAGAAAATTCTCTACTAAAATAACTGAAAGCTTATTGGTACTTCTACGGACTAGCTAAATTACAATCAATTTTAAGCAACATCTGAATTCAGGCTTATCATAATGTGTCCCAAAAAAAAAATGTGTACCTATAGGTACTTACCCTTAATGTTATTATTTACTGCACGGCACATGCAATATGTTTGTTTCATATGGAAGCTTAACTTTTCTAAATGGAAAACTGTACAAGAGAAACACAAAAACAAACATGTCACAAGCTTTATTTGTACGGTTCTATTTTATTTTTAAGTTTGTATTTAATGTATCTGATAGTTTGAAAAGATACAATATCTATGTAATTGAAAATAATTGAAATCTTGATTTAAAACAGAATGTTTGTTAGAAACGTTACGTAAACAAATAATATTCGTCCAGATACATAAATAAACAAAAGAAAAAAGCTTTTAATAAATTAAAACCGAAATCATTAAAAAGGCCGACTTATTTAAAACAGATGAGTGTCTTAATGCAGTTGATTGCAATTTCTTTTGGTTTCGTTATCTGCGCTCATATTTCACGTTTAATCTGCAATGATTAATTAAAATGTCAGCGTGGGGCGCACTGGCCCGGTGTACATCATAATATTGTCTTAGATACTTTATGTAGGAACAGGGATGCACTCGAACAAGAAAAAAAAATGTATTTGGTGGGTGTTAAAAAGATTTTCTTAAAGAAAACAACACTGAAATCTAAAAGACCTAACTCTTAAATTTTAATTAGTCTTATTATTTCAGTATAAGTAATTTTTAAGTATCATGTTTGTTAGGATATATTTAAATAACACATTTGGAAGTTAGCTACAAACTATAGTGACACTTTATTTAGGTTTATTTTCCATAGTTCTCTTCTTCTTTAACAAATTATTTCTGCTCTTAGGATCTGACTAAAATGAAAAAGAAAAGGAGACGAAAAGTCTTATTCTGTTATTATGGAGTTTCAATAAGATAAGAAATAAAGGTACACTACAATCAAACTCAACTAAAGCCAACTAAAAGAATATTATCTTCTAACAACATTATACAATTTACTCCTTTACAAAAATATGTTTTAGAAGCATCATTTCACATATAAAATACCCTTAAAAATAAGAGAGTTCTAAGGCTATTGTTTTTTTTCTAAATACGGTCCCCAGTGCGAAATTAGCAAAAGTAATTCATTAACCGTCCGCAAGATTGCACTAAGTCCTTTATTTCAGTGCGGGCTTGCGACCAAGTATTTTTTAATTCCCCGCATTACCATTGTGTCTTGTTGATTTATGTTCGCCTAGTACTTCCTGGACGAAAATAAACCAAGATAATGGCGCTTTTTTAACACCTTAATTAAAATGTACTATAAGTTAATTGATGAGAAAAATTTACTGTTATTTTTGAGTTGTGGAGTTTTGTTGGTTGTTCATGTTTTCTTTGATGAGAATTTTAAAAATATGATAGGTCGATAGGATGTTCTTAGAAAAAAATCTTCAAGTTTATTTACTTACATCTTTTAATATAGAATGAAAGATTCCGTTTACAGTGATTTCACTTAATTTTGTCGTTCGTTTACTACGTGACATAATGTAAAATTATGTTAACACACGTTCTTTTCGATAAAATGTTTTTCACTTACATAACTTTAAAATCAGTTTTTTTTTTGTATTTCGCTTCAGAATTAGAAAACACATCTTCCATTATCGAAGTTAAATACAGGTGTAAATTCTATACTACAGCTCCACCAGGTTTTACTCGCCGAAGATAACCTGTTCCCGTAAATCCCGTATACGTTAGTTCGGGAGAGTTAATGGCGCCGATATAAGGTCGGTCAAGACCCGTCTCTTTCATCCTTATCACGGCAGATGTCTTGTTAACGAGCTCGTAAGATATTCTGGCTTTTCACGTGTGCCTTATAACAAACAGTGCGTGTTATTGTATTGAAAAAGCAAACATAGATGCATATGACGGGCCTGTTGGTCTAGTGGTTAGTGACCCTGACTGCTATACCGGAGGTCGTGGGTTCGATTCCCACCCAGGACAAATGTTTGTGTAATGAGCACGATCATTTGTTCTGGTTGTCTGGGTGTAATTTATCTATAATATGTATGTATTTAGAAATATATAAGTATGTTTATCAGTTGTCTGGTTACCATAACACAAGCTCTGCTTAGCTTGGGATCAGATAACCGTGTGTGAGTTGTCCCGGAATATTATTATTATATATTATTATTATACATATTTAAGTAAATTTACCTCTACATTAAAATACTGTTATTTGTTAATTTTCTTCAACGTAAGCTTTTAACATTTAAAATATGGAAAAAATACACTGATCTACTACTAATATCTAACATATTATCTTATGTAGTTGATGTCACTATCTAGTCTATTCTTGAGGTCATTAATAATTAACATAGTATCAAATAACATTTATTTGAGTATCAGAATACGGTTACGGAAAAATCATGCACACGAGTAAAGCCACACGGCCTGTGAAATTATCGCTTTGAAAATGAATTATAAAATAATAATATATTATTATTTTTAGCCTTGGTCATTCATTGCAAGGCCTTCCTATCTTTCGAAAAATAATATAATAAAAAAGCTCTTATAGAAATTGCATCATAAGAGAAACGTGCTTTACAAAAGTAACAATAAACGAATCATTACATTGCAGCAGATAGGCAGTGATTGTAAACCATCATTGGGGTCAGTTCCACCGCGCTATGTAATCATTGATGAAAACGCAAATTTTGCGTTAATTAGCAAACAAGCCCGTCTGGATCTGCGTCGACGTAATTATTGGCACACAATACGTAAACACGATGCTGCGTACTGTTAGTCGGAAAATATGCCAACTAAAACTATTTTATTGGTGGAACTTGATACTGCATCAATTGTAGTAAATTGGCAAAAATATTTGAAAATGAAACCGTGGAATTGGAGTATGTGATGTATTTGGGATTGGTTGCAATTGGTTGTTTTTGAGAAATCTAATTATAATAATTTTCTAATGACTCTCAGTTGTCAGTTATGTTTATCTATTATTAAATATAACTCTAAGCCCATAGCTCTAATCAATATTCTAAAACGTATCACTTTTGAATTGAAATGAAATATGTAGAAAAAATCTAGGCATATTTTGATGAAGTATGTATATACAAATAATTGAATCATCTACGAAAAAAATGCAACAAATTTTAGTGTGAAACCATGCAAGTTAAACTCACACTCCAACAAAGACAGCACATTTCCCCTCAAAACTTCGTCATCAATGCACAGTCATACATCGCAAGTTTCATTTATATCCCCACGAATTAATTGCCAGAGCAAGGGCTTTCAGTCCCATCGACATACAGTTTAGCAAACACACGAGCACTCGAGCTGTGTGCTCTAAAACTGCATCCTAATTATCCCGCATTCAAAGTGGGCCGCCAATTTGCCGCCGGTTGCGGGCACGAGCACTGCAAAAACTCTAATTAAGGTAAATAATGTTTATAATTAAAATAACACTCGGTGGGCGAATCAAAGGTTTAACAGACGACGCATGTAATACGACCACTTCGCCTTGTGAGCGATTTTTTGCTCACTCGGGTGTCTTCTCTGCTTTAGATTGGAAACGGTTGGTAAATACGGTTTTTTTTTTCTGTTTGTGTAGTCTGAAGTTTTAATTAACAGTAATCGTTGATAGCTGTAACTTTAGCTTTGAGTTTAAAAAGTGTATTTTCTTTTATTGTTGGTATTTTATGGTGGAAATTTCTTGTTTCTGGAATTAAAAATGTTTTTCAATGGTTTCTTTTAACTAATTAAAAATCAAATAGAAAATTATTCTGCACTCGGTACATAATTTGATCTAATTAAATGATTTATTTTAATTACTGTTTGTATGCGATATTGAAGTTCAACTAAAATAAATATGCAAACCACTGACTACCGAAAAACTCTCTTAAATTTACACTGTAACTTTGCAGACCTATCGATCAAAACCAAAACATCCAAAAACAAATAAACAAGACAGCTTTGTTATTCGAAGGTGGCGTTCCCACGACCCGTGCACCACACACTGCTCAAAGTACGAGTACCTTGCCCTTGTAATACCACCATGCACTACGCACCACACACTGCTCAAGCACCTTGCCCACGTAATACCACCATGCACTATGCACCACACAATTCTCGAAGCACCGTGCACCTTTGCTTGTAATACCATCATGCACTACGCAGTTTCGTGCACCGAGGTTCATACGTCGTGGTTCATGCGTCGTGCACCGCACACCTGTAATGCAGGGAATGCTAATTAACCGCTTGGCGTCCGCACGCCATGCCACACTGACGGATCTAATCAATGTTGTTATCCACCACTGTGGGTTGAGAAAATTGTTGACGATACCTGCGCCTGTGATTAAGTAGTTTGGTTTGGTTTTGTCGTTTGTGTAGTGTTTCGTTTGCTTATACTTTTTTTATAGTAGAACCATTTTAAGAAATTTGTGTATATAAAACTTGTCTTGTACCTATATGCGTTTATCCAACTGTATGTTAGTTGCAAGCTTCTCAAAAATAGAAGTGAGAGAATAAGTAATAGTAATAGTAATTTTATAAAAGTTCGAAAAGAAAATAAATAATAATTAATATACACATAAAAAATACACTTCCTGGTTAGGAATAATTTTGATTTTAAAAACTGAGAAGCAAAGATTTTTAAACTAAAATTAAAACATCCACTTTTCTTATAAATTGCATTGACTTTTTATTAGTCTACATGTCCGTAATAAAGCCGACATCTCCAAACAAAATACATCCAGTAAGTCTGAAATCACTTAACTAGCAATAATTAACTTTATTTACATTTTACCTCGTCGCAATTGCGGAACCCTTCCTAAGGCAGGAGACACACTAAGCTCAACTTAATAAATTGTATCAAATACAACGTATTGTAAAATATGGTTTGCATTCAGATTGCGTTATTGAAAAGCATTTGGTAGATTAATTGATTTCATATCACTTGCTCTACAGACAATTTTTTATAGTTCTCATGGTACAAAGTCGTCGGAGGACACTGCTAGAAAGCACTCTGTACGATAAAATACAATTACACAATTTTAAATTAAACACTTAAACTAAACCTAAATATATAAATATTTAACTTTACAATTTCCGAATTCTTAATAGATTTTGTCAACTAAACATCTAAAATCTTAAATGAGACCATTTTTTATGGTATGTTATATATATAAACTTATAAATTGTATTATTATGCGGTAAATAAAATATGATTTTAACATCGTAATTCATGTTTCATATTTTTGAGAAGTTTTCAGTGTGTCCCAACCTTATTTCCGAGTGGTTCCGCCGGACGTGTAATTAAAACCATCCTTTACTGATTTATCGCGTCCACAATTTATTCCTTTATCTTTGTTCGGACCACTAATATATCTTTATTTAACTCTCTAGATAAAATTAGCGAATTTGTTCACCACTCCGCTCCTTGCCTTCCCTTTTTCGTGTTTGGTTAAAGGGTTGCGAGATAATATTTTAAATTCTAATTTATGATCTTGAACTTCACTTATAAAATTTTGTTACAACATATAAATGGAAAAATAAGTTGAGGAGAATAAGTTTATTAAATTAGGATGCCATGGGTGTGCACGATTTTATGGTCATTAAATATTTAGTAGCAAAAGAAAAACCAGCAACAGTATTATTTTTGAAAGCCTTACGTTAGTTATGCTCCTATCGTATTTAATAAGTCCCAGATAAGCAAAACGCCAAAAACGTCCCCAAACTGAAAGTAAAAGCTAAATTTATCACGAAACTCGAAACGTTTATCAAGCGACCGAAGAACGTAAAGCATTCGCCTTTATCAACATTAGCTCATAACTCGGCTATAACATGAAACACGTCGCAATAAATCTAAAGAGCGATTTATTAAATTTTTCATGAAGCTGCCCATGTTTAATACTCGATAAGATTAATAATTCACAAGTTTACGGTGTTTAGTGAGGCTTTGTTGCATGGCGGCGGGTTATCGTCGCAATCTCGCTACGAAATGGCACCGTGTAAAATGCATCTACGACACGGCTTTGTAAATACTGGATAGGTAACAATAAGGCTTTTATTATAGCTCTTAATGACTTTATATTAACACACTATGTTTACTAGTTTAGTTTTTTTTTTTTATAAGAAAAAAATAAATTCTTTAATAATAATAATAAAAATTATTTATTCAGATATCAGAGATCCATTTATGACAAAGGTACAATATTAGTATACTATAGTAAGCAGGGACTTAGTCCGCTGCACTAATTTTAACATTATTGGACAGTCAGGCTTATCAGCTATGGTGTTCAGGATGCTGTGGCCACCTCCACGCAGCCTACTCACGAGTGATGCAGTCTTTTTACGCCAGATAGCTGCAAAACCATCTGTATGCGCATCAGCAAACATTTAAACCGAAGCTAAATGAAATACTAGTCTGATAACATAATCATTATGGACCAGTATCAGATTTGTACAATAGCTGAAGAACTGGGCCCTAAGAGAGTTCCCTGAGGTATCTTATATTATTGAAAACTATCGGACCTCTCCAATGTCTCTTTATTGATTCTATGCGTTCTTAATTATGTAATGTGATGCTTAAATGCTATTAAGATGTAACAAAATCATCAGTGGGACTGGATGATATTATGCAACGCAAAGATTAAAGTGCAAAAGCTTCTAAGCTCATTGATAAGTAACCTAAAAAAAGATATTTCTTATTGCTTGTATTATGTAAAAAACATATCTAATCCAGTTGAATGTAATCTATGTTTTAGGTTGAAGGTTGCAGCCGGTTGCAATGTTATGACACCTAATATAGGTTGAGCACGCGATCCCGTGCGGTTTACTTTGCCACTGTTTAATGGTCTGGTGAAACGGCCGAGCGTGTTGAATGGCCGATTTGCGATTGATGCTATTAATCTACGTAAAAAGCACAACTTACACTATTATACAAGCAATTTCTTTATATTTTGTTGACTGTGTATGTTACTTGTTCGTGTGGTCTTGTGTACCGTGAAATGAATATTTACATGATAAGCTTTTATAGAGTGACAATTTATAAACATGTTCCAATTACTAGTAATATATTACTACTTTTCGGAAACATTACTTCCTCTGTAACAACAGAACGTGAGAAGCGTTTAACCACAGCGATAAAACTACAACAGCATTTAAAATAAAACATGGTTGCTGTGAATTACACCGCAATCTGTATCCACAAGCAATAAATGTACCAAGTGTTAATTAGTTTACAGTTCGTGACAATTCAAAAAGTTGTTAATTTCGTACTGTCCACCAGCCAGCAGGTACCCGTAGGGCAGCGACGAATATAACAAACATTTCATTAAAAGCTGGCTGCAATTACGACACGTAACACATGTTTGTGGACATATAAAAGGTATTATTGGATATTACAGAATTACAACTGAATTTAAATAGTAATAAACTATGGTTATTAAACATAAGAATTTGTCTATTTTATGGTAACAATAACCTATTATATTGGAATGTCCCTTCGCAAACATAATAATGACAACCTTTTTAATGCAGAATTTGTTGTTAAACTAGATCGATAAGAAAAAATGCATTGCATCAGCGACTAAACAAAAACAATCACTAAAAATAACACTACCATAATTGATCAAACAAAATCTATTTCCACATGAGCATGGTTGAAAGTGTACGGCAATTAAATAACTGGACAGAGCCAACAATGAGTCACGTTCACTTATTGAGTAAGTACATATTTCCCCAACAGCGGTCCATTAATCAATTTTTGCATTTTTAATTCGCCCCTCATTATTTGCCCGTGAATTTCATTTCGTCTGTTGTTTTACCATTTTAAAATTTAAGCTCTGACTGCCCTCCAAAACGCACATTTCAAAGTAATTTACAATTTATCATGTTGGCCTGCAAATGAGCAAATATTTTTCGCGTGTAATTAATACATGTAAAATTTTTATTAAACTGTGGTCAGTGTAATGATGGTAAAAGCTTTGGTTTTATGATATTAATTAATGAGCTCTGCATGACTTCGTTTAAAGTAGTTATATAGATAGATATAAAACGTGGATTCACGTTAGTTAAAGTAAGGCTTTGACACACGATTTAGTTAAGATTTACATGTCCAAAAATATATTAAATTCGCCAGGACTGAAATTAATGAAAATTGAATCTGCTTAATAAACATAAATAATTAATACACTAGATATTTAATTTTACTCCTAATTACAACACGCAATTATTTATATTTTTATTATTAAATTGGTTTAGAGCAAATAAAGCACTTAAAATGTAACTTTATTTTTGATTTAATAAAGTTTCAACTCAAAAATGAATAGAGATTTACAGTTTTATTCCAAATACATTTTGAAAACGCAAGGGACATTGCGCAAAGCGGCGTACTCGTTCGCAGTGCAATAAAACATTTAATAAAATGTGAACCACTTCACATCCTACCCCCACTTGTGAACATTGTAGCTCAAGTAGTGTTGTTCACAATTTCGAACTGAAACTCACTATTTTGGAGAATTATTGTAACTGAGATTGAACTTAAACGTCTTTGTAATTGATAGGCAAAGGTACAATGAATTTGGTCTTACTGTGAGAAGAGTTAATTAATGGATTGCTTGTGTTCGGCCGATTGTGGGTGACGGTTTTGTAAATGATCGTCTGTGAAAATTCATTCGGATTGTTTTGTCATTGATTTTTGCCCGAATGGAACATTTTTTAGTAAAATTATGTTTAGAACTGCAGCGGCAGAAAAATTCAGGTACATATTGGATCCTATCATTTTTTTGGAACGTGTAGTAATGTTTTCTATACATCGTGTGGCTGAATAATCAGAGTCCTAATGACACAGATCTCATTCCAATAGTAATAATTTACAAATACAAAGAGTAACTTATATTTTTACAGAATTAAATTGTCGCAGTCACTTCTAGCAATCGAAACTTACACCGATCGTTCGCACCAATATTCGTCACTTTTATCGTCATATAATCGACTGAAAATGTGCACTGATGTAAAAGCCTTTTAGAGCCAATTACAAAAATCAGCGGAACATAAATTATTATTTCGCTATAGTGCTAAATGTTCAGCTAAATATTAAACGGTCGTCCATGTATCGCATTTCGCTTTACATTTTTTGAAGCGGTCTCTTTGTAATTGATAAAGGCAGACGCGGCAACCGCCCATGACATGTTGTATTTATGCGAATTTAAAAGCTTCCGACTCGCGAAGCTTAAATCTGAATTAATCCCGCGTTTTTTGATCACCCCTGTCGAAAATTTAATGGTCGTTATTTAATAATCAATCTGGTACACATTTTAGACTGGGCTCGTAAGTGACGTATTTTTGATGGATATGTGTTGTAAATGTGTCTACTGATTGGTCATTGCGAAACGTAAATGTTGATGTCGTTGTTTTGCCATAACTTTTATTCAATTTCTGCTTTATGTTGTATGTATTTAAAAAGAAATGCATATTAAACTTTTCAAATTGTGTGAAATATGTTATACCTACAAAGCAATTATTATATAGTATTTTGATCCAAAGCATTACTTATTGTAGAATTTGTTAAATCGGACTCTTATAGTTATAGTTCACTCCCTTTATACTTTTTTTTCGTCTGCTTATCTTACTTGCGTTAATATGCGAACACTGTGTGTGCAGATAAGTTCGCGAAGTAATCTTGCGCCAACTCTAACTCAGCGCTAAACACCTTAATAATCATGACAACTTGTTTCAACGTGGGCACAATGCTAACTAGTCAGACGCAACTTTAACGAAACGCAAACATATGTGCTACTATTATTTGTAACAAGCCATAGAAAATTATCCCTTATTGTTAGAGCTATAAAGGCGTTATATGGTTAAGTAGGTTGTAAAACAATGTTGGCACACGTGTACCCAAACTTAGGCTAAGTTGGAGCTGTCAAATTTGTTTAGCGGTAAGGGAGGGCCGCTTAAGTTGTGAAACGGGGCGCCGCTGGCGTATAACTAAGTGCTTACTTGCCTACAACTAAATTGTTACATTTGAGTTGTAAAATTAATGCTGCGATTTATGCGAGCGCAAAGTTATTATTGGTTAGGTACATAACACAACTGCTTCCCCAGTACTTGAGCTCAGGTTATTAAACTATTCAGCGATTTGTTTGTGTTAGGAAACCTTTCATAAATAGTTAGGCGAGTTGTTTACGAGAACTAGGCAAGGTGAAACGATCGCATTACACAATAGGCATTACTCGGGATTCCCTGGTCAGAGTTCGAAAGAAGCCTTGTAGGTGTGTCCGACGGCTAATTGCGTCAAGAAAAAAAAAACACAAACCGTAATACAATACGTTTCTTTTTGAAAATTAAAAAGTAATTTAAATGGTTTTATGTTAAGGACTGGTTGGCCAAAGAAGTTTGTAAGAAATATGAGGCAAGCGTTTTGATGGTTTGTTTACGTAAAAATTGGTGGTGAAAGAAGCCATAAAGTTTAATTATTAGCCATTCAAAATTCGCCTTGCTTCTTTGAAATATTCACTAATTAAAAATGTTTTTTAAGAACTTTAAATCGCGAATTTTAGTATTTTAGTGACTTTTCATTCAAATGTTTAGGTACACTAAAATCTATAGATTTTAAGTGTAGCAGATAAGACGACAGGATAAGTCTAAGCTTAAACACCTTCTTTTAGGGAGGTATAAAAACATGTGTGAACGTTCCAATACACTAAATCTAAACGTAACTCTACTAGAAACCATTATGTTCCGTCAATGGTTATAGCCTCACTTTTTCGAACCCTTTTCTCATAAAAATCTATGATATGTATTTGAAAACACCTGTGCTGGCTTGTTACTTACTTATAAGCTAACGAAAATGTTTTAGCCCGCTTCGTAGTACATTTATATAAGCATTTATTATATTTTCTTGACTCTATGTATTTGCAGACTGTTTGAATTCATGTTAGTTGTTTTATCATTTTAAGTTTACTTTTATTATCCATGTTTTCCTTCACGGTTTGTCAGAAATGTCTTAGAATAATTAAGAGTGTACATGTAACTTTGAAAAAGCCACATTGGTAGTTGCCTGGGTTCGAACCTGCAACCTTGTGCATACAAATCCGTTCATTGAACCGCTAGGCCACCACGACATTATTTCGGTAAAAGAAAACATAGTGAGGAAACCTGGATTCCAAAATTGGGATCTGAAATCGCCAATCCGCAGAGAGCAAGCGTGGTGATCAATGCTCGTGCCTTCTCTATATGTGAAGAGGCCTGTGCCCAGCAGAGGCATATATTTATTATAGAAGTTATAAACAATCTTCACAACTTATTAAAACATTTATTTCAATGCATATTAATTGTTTTAGTTTCTTAAAAGTACTCTCAAAACCATATTAAATATACACTAACGTGCTGACATTTTTTCCGTATTACAAAGTGTTTCTCTGTTTAGTCCCAAAGTTATCTTCTCATTAATTAGAATGAACTCAGAACATCATAATATAGCCTTATTAACTCACCTTATATTTTTTTATCACCTTCTTCAATCTTCAGAAGTTTCGCAAAAAGTCCACGGCACATAAAATAAAATCAGCAAGCCGATAAGGGTCGTTTCACACTGCGTCATATTTTACAAAGTGCCCTAAGTTCGGCAGTTAACTCACACGGTTATGGCCCTGTTAACACGTGTTCACTCTATATTGTTTGTGATTCACGTAAACTAAATCATTGTGTTAGAAAAAAGTTTCGGTAACGTCAGGTTCGAGTAAAAAGGTCGTATGTAATAAGTTATGTGATCTTTTTGTTTTATAAAAGGTGTAATATAAAGTAATTGTATGAAGGGTCTTGTCCGATCCAACATTTAGTAGGTTAAAAGAAGTATATAAAGAACTACATGTGTACTATATTTTTATCATAGATGTAATTAAAAACTACAATAATAATTCTAACCGACATAGAATAAATTAAGTAAAATTTTTATATATTTATTTTTATTATGTTTTTAGAAACATTATCCCATATGAAAACTCAGAAAACAAACATAAAAAGGCGCACAAAACTTTAAACATTTCAAAGTCTTTTGGGTATAAACTTCCTTCGATGTAAGATGATAACGACTTAAAATAAAATCCTCGTTAAAAGGAAAATCGTGGAATCTCGGCGGAATCATTAGAAAAAATAAAAACGTCCGCCAATATTTTCCGGTAAGCTCGGAAACGAGCCAAAACGTATTTACACGGATGAAGAAAAAAACAGAAGGCGCGGTAACTTTGGTTCCGTATGAAATATTGCGTAGAGTAGGTACTTAGTTTTGTGTATTTTCGAATGGCATGCAGTACAATGCAATGAGAAAATTTATGTGTTATAAACATGTTGGCAATAGCCGTTTTCCTGAGAAATTCCAGCGCTAATTCTCGTTTAATAATATCACTGTAAATATGTTTGATGTATACCAAAACATTTTGCGATATTATGAAGAAATGTATCCGTCATTTTGTGTTTTTTTTTCTTGTTAGTTTGTTAGTAGATAGCTTAGCGTAGGTAGTTGTTAGCTTTTATATTTTTGGTACATTTTTAACAATGTTTTGTTATTATTAACAATATGTTTAATATTATGTTTAACAATTTTTTTGTTGATTGTTGATAAAATCGATAGATTTACGGACCCCTAAAAATAATAGCGGAAAGTTTTATCAGATGAATGCATGGTTATAAATGGTGCACGTGGTACGGATAGCCTGAACAAATGGAGCGTTCCTGGAATGGTTTAATTAATGTCTATTTGTTAGCATATTACCTGCTACACAATTTTCATGATTTCATATTTTGTTGAGTAAATTCTAAATATGTTTCCTCTCTTATTACGCTTGTTATGCAGTTCCTGGAAACTAATTCATTTAGTTGTACTGATAATTATGAGATTTGAAACGTCTTGCAACAAAAATAAGTAATGCGTGCATAGCTCTATACATTACATTATATAATATGTTGAAATACGTTTATTCTTGAGGGGATGAGTTCTATATATTTTTCTAACACTAGAACAGTGGCACATTATAGTAATATTTTATAAAACGGGGATTAGCGCGTACATGCATAAATACCTTTAGGGCTTGACGTGGTCGCAAGCAGACTTCTTCTTCAGTCTGCTTGCGACCACGGCCTGTGTAACCCGGTCGAAACGTCAAGCCCTAAAGGTATTTATGCATGTACGCGCTAATCCCCGTTTTATAAAATATTACTATAAACATGCAGCGCGATAGTTTAAAAGTTATTAGTGGCACATTATTCTGATCCTGGTAATATTTATTCGCCAAAATAACAATTTTTAGCCATTATTCTACAGGTATAAATAAATTATTTTAGAAATAATAATTAACAAAAAAAAAACAACAAGGTAGTTACCTATACATTCCCACTCTTAAAATAACATATTATTATGCTGGTAACAACATGAATGTTTAACCCCATTACACACGATCCTTTTTCAATTAAGAGAACATATATCAAAATGTTTGAAGTTGGGTAGCAGGTTGTATTCTTGACAAAATTTTCATAAGACAGTATAAAGCGTCGCCCGGGGCGACGGTGGTCCCGCTTCAGATCACTTTGTAGTATTAAACAGAGCCTTTATCGAAACAGTGGACTCACTGAGCACCGGACAGGGGTAGGGTGATAGAACGTAACTGATATTAGTTTGTGATTCGTTACTATGGTTATTTAGAAACTGTAAATTATTACAGATTTTCTTTGTAACTTTTTTCTTTTATAAAGCTTAATTTTAGCGGTTACTTTAATACTAATATTATGTATCAGTAACTTAATAAATAAAATGACTAATATCTATGGAGGTAGATAAGATGTGAGAAAAGTAAAAGCACTTCCATAACAAGTTATGAAAGTATATCATATTAATTAATTTAGAATGTTAATAGGTAGACTATTCTTAACTTAACATTATTCTCCCTCTCTGATTCTTATTTATTAAATTCTTGCTTTTCTTTTACTACCTACTTAATATCAGAATATTTTTCCTGAAACGTAACAAGTTACGTCTCCTTTCAGCTTTCAAGTATCGGTAAAGACGTCGAGTCGCCATGAATAAGTGTAGTGAAGCGTAAACGGCTTGACAGTATCATATCTGAAGGTCTGCGAGAACCGAGGGCCGGCTGCCGAGGCCGAGTGGACGCCAAATGAAAGTTTATTGGACATTTTTCATTTACCTCGAAAACCCTTGGAGTATGCGAAATACCTGTATATGAAACATTCTTAAAAAGAAATAAAGAATAATATTTTTTTCGTTTATACTGTGTTCGCTTTGTTCAATAAAAACATTGACTTGTTTATTGATATGTGTAACGTTTAACATGTTTTTTTACATATGCTATGTCTTGAATGCGTTTATTCGCAAGAATCTAGGTTTAACTGTTCTTAAATAATTTCACACAGATAAAAAGTTATAATTTTAGTAAAAACAAAAAAAATAAATGTAGGACCTCGGCTTATCATTCCAATCATTAATCTAAATTGTTAATAATTAATATTTGTACATACTAAGACCTTAAATAACTAACCTACAATCTACCAACAAACCAAAACAAGTACATGCAAATACACAAACCAGTCGAAATTTCAGACACAGATAGCAGACATTACCCTTCCATACAAAGGGTTCCATAACTCCATCCTTCCATTCTCAGAATGTTCTACAAAGAAAAATGCAGGGAAATAAAATTACTAAAACGTGAACGATTTCCTCATGTGGACGTTGGACGATTTCCGAAATGTGTCCACAATGAGGCCCGGAGTGGACGCAGGACGCGGGACGTAGGACGCGAGGACGCGACATATTTCATTATTGCTAAGAAATGCCTCCAACTCCATAATGTTACGACTGGTAAAACGGTACAGGCGCACACAGTTTTCGTGATGATTTATTTTATGACATATTTTATTGTTCTTGATTTTAATTTGGCAAATGACATTAATGTGTAACTTTCGTGAGATACATTCATAGGTAAATGGTTTATGTTTTCAATTAGTAAAATCATGCTCATTTTTTCGGGGTCACTTGGACCCTATAATAATTCTGCGCGTGTATTGGTAATGCGAATGGAAATCACAAAAAAATAAGTTCCTCGGGGACGACACTAAGTCCTTTTGTCTAAAAATTTGGTCATTACAGTTCATATCAGTAACGTTATAATAAGTATATTTTGAAGCGGACCATATAATCAGTCCACTTATCAAGTAGCCAAGATCATATCAAATAAATAACAGCTAATAAAAACACCTTTAATAACTTCACCAACACTTGTGTGTGCGAGCGTACAGCTGCGTCTGGCGCGGGTAGAGTCCACCCTCGACTTCCGGTCACTATATAATAAAGTTATTCTCGTTCTTTCGATAAACTTCACTTTGTCCGGCTATAAATTACCCGGTCACATTCGCGGAAGTTGTCCCGGATCGCCAAATATTGGCTTAACTTGAAGAATGGGAACAAATCTTGTCCAGGGATTTTGATACGAATTATGTTTTATTTGTGACTTCAAACAAACTAGATAAGGATAATGTTGGTTTTTTATTTGTAATTGTTGTTGTCTTTTTCGTATTCTGTTGTGTTGTTAGCATGTTTAACGTTTTGAGTGAATAAAATTAGTTCGGCTATGACAAAGGCTTTATTTATCGCTGTCAATATAAAGAGAACTTTTGTAAGATTGTCCTATATACACAACTGCAATACAATTGGTAAATTTACTTTAAGTCACATCCACATAAAACCAAATAAAAATAAATTGTGAGTAAAACAATATTATGCACAAGAGTTAAAAAACATTGTACCTGTACTCATGTACTGTTACCAAGTTATGACAATATTCATCTATCCCACAGTAACATGCTCCATTCGTTCTTCCAAAAAGCTGTTTGTTGTCTTTTTCAGTCCATCGTTTTCTGTGTGGTGTTCTTTCGCTAAATTGGTCGCCGCGTGTAGGCCGCGTAGCGGTTTGACGTAGATGCCGCTACGCCGCGCTACAGCGGCTGCGTAGAGCTATGTAACTTATAGACACGAAAATTTTTATGGTGATATTTTTATGTAAGAATATAAATATGTCAGTCAAATACTATGTAATCGTGTCTAAATATTATTTCTGTATTTTCATCAAGATAAAATATATTTTAGTATAAATATATATTATAGTATAGATAAAATATATATTAAAAATTAACTATTATAAATTAACAGGTGATAAAACATTTCTGAAATACTTTATTACCTGTTCGATCAATAACACTGACTTATTTTTTTACACCAATTCTGAAGGCATAATTAACGCAACTCCAAAAAATAACGTCAGACAAAGTAGTGAGTCGCGTCTATCAGTTCACAAGCGTATTGTTTGCGGGAGATATCCCTGGATCTGATGGTGCGGCACTAATGCTGTATGAATGAAATTTACTGTCAATATCTGAGGCCCGCATGCGGCTTTGTGACGCAAACTGTCCTCTTTTATACCCTCCATTATTTCTCTTTTTATTTTTCCCTTTGCATTTTTCAGTGTATTTATTTATGAGTCGCCGGTCTTTTATTTTATGGATCCGGTTTCATTGGCTATTTGGATTCTATATTTGAATGAAATATCCATAGTTTTTTTGTCTGTCTGGCTATTATTGAATCATGATTGTTTGTAATTAATATTGAGTTTTCCCTTGTTATTAATATTTCAGTCCGCAAAAATAATTTTTAGAGGCCCTTGCTGATATTTTCATCAGATTCTTCAGTGTAATGCATGTAATTTTATGAAGACTTATGATGATATATAAAACTTATGACGACCAGATAGGAACAAAGCAAATGACTTCTACGTACTGGTTATGTTAAAGTAAAATCTAGTAAGAATGCAGTCGTCTTAAGTTATTTGCAACACATTCACAGCCTTTTGTGTCACACAGAATTTATCTTTACATTTCTATAAACGCAGCATTTATGTCGGGACTTACCTCAACTGACTGTTAAATAATGATCACGAAACCCCACGTAGTAATAAGCACCCCTATAATTTGTCCGGGATTATCGTGAGACGGCGCGAGGTGAATCCCGGCGATTAGTCACAAGTATCGCGGGATTCAGGCAACGGGATCCCGGCTTATCTTCCCGGGAAGAACAAGCGACGAATACTGATCGTCTGCCTCAATTAGGTATTCAGGCAAAGGTGCGGAATTATCCAGATTGTGTATTAATATCGACGTGAAGGTATTAAAGGTAAGATAACAATTGAGCTCGTTAACGAAATTTGTGTCTTCTGCGATCGAGCTTGAACGAAGTTTATAGATAATGTCAACATACTAAAGTTAAAGAACAAATATACATATACGAACTTTCTTCAGTAAACTGAAAATTTAAAAAGGATTTCTATTTTTTTAGATATTTTTTTATGTCATACATACAATCATACAATACAGAATAGAATTTAATTCGTAACACTTTTGTTGTACACAGTTAATATAATAACGTCAAACAAACTGGAGTTACTGTATTACATTTTTTTTTAGTTATCTCTCCCAAACCAACCAAATAAATACCATAATTTCTGAACCCTACAACTCGTAGAATTTAACTCTAATTACAATATCAACAGTTAAATTTCCCGAGGTGAGCGTCGGCGTCGGCGTCGGTGGAGCAATTAATTCTGTCGCGTCGGGCGCAGGTCGGTTGCGGTTCGATGCCCGCACCGAGACCCCTGTCTTTACCGCGTGCTGCTAACATGCTACAGCGCATCTTGTGCTTCTGATTGCTACTGTTTATTAATATTGTAGGTAGATATATACAGAGTTTTGGTCATTTTTAATTAAAACTATAATGATCAAATAAACGTTTTACGACAAAAATAACATGTCATAGTTTGGTTGCTACAATAAAGTACATTACCATACCTTGCTACAAATACATTATTTATATCCCTAAAAACATTAAATTACAATTACGTCTGATTTCTATCTAATGTCTAAATATCTTTATTAATGGCCGGTTTCCAAGATTTTTAACCGACGAAAACGGAGGAGGTTCTCAATTCGACGCGTATATTTTTTTTTTATGTTTGATCACGCATAACTTTTTACAGAGTAGTATTAGAGACTGTATTGTACCGCCGCGCATCAAGCTTTACGTTACGTAAGTATATGTAATTAATTAATTTGCCTGTTTGGCGCCGACTCAAAATGACTTAGGTATACTTAGGTACATTAGTTTAAGAACTTAGTTATAAAGATTAAATAAAAACAGGTTTGTTATTTTTTGCTTTTCAGTTTTTTCGGCGGTTTAATTTTTTTGTTAAAAAGTTTTTTATAATAACTATAGTCAACCAAGCATTACATGACATCAACATCTTCCACCACATTTCTATCAACATATTAATCCTTTTTAACCTCATTTTCCAAAACTTTTTCAATCCTCTAATAACCTGACACATACAGACATACAGCTACGCGGGTATGTTCGGGGTAAATACCGCTGAGTTAATTAATATGACGTTGACTGATTCATGCGTGCTATTTGTGCGGACACATCGACTAACTGATATTCATATTTTACATTGATCGATATTTGATGGCATCTAAAATCAGGTTGTGATTTAATTAGTATGTTATTATGTATTAGGTATGCTGCTGATTTTTTTCTTATATGTTCACTAGAACAGATTACACTCGATAAAATTTGATTTAGACTACCTTGATATAAAAAGGAATTTTATATCAAGGAATTAAAAATATTAGAATTACTATTTTGCTTTATTGTCATATACAAAAATACTAACTACGACGCGAACATGCTTACTAAAATGTATGTTCGCGTCGTAGGTTATAATTCACCTAGCAAAGCACTCTTATTTAAACTCACCATGTAAAACAAAACACAATCACAGCTTAGCCAGTCCACGCATAACATTATAGGGTAGGCGTCCACAGGCACAATAATTAGGGCGCACCTCAGACGCCGCAATTAATTCCAGTCGGCAGGTCCCGCGCCGCTGCGGTGTGCGCTGTCCCCAACAGCCGGAATCTCGACACTCTACACCGAATTATGTGGCTCTATTAGCTTATTGACTGTTATATTGTAAGCCGATATTGTAGTGGTTTGTGTAGCTTTGAATTTTGATATGTCGATGGTATTTTGTGAGGGTTAACGAGTATCGTGTGTCAATAATGTTAATTTAATCATCACTCGACATAAAAATATAAATCATTAACTTTACACCGTCTAATTAAATTAATTAAAGAAACGGCCTAAATAATAATAAAGATATAAAACTTAAGTGAAAGAACATAACACGATAAAATTAGATTATGATCAAATAATTTAATTAAAACACGAACATTAAACGACGCATCTTTTTAAAATTAATTGCCGAACCAATTATTACGGGAACGAACTACATGTGTGCCCAAAATATCAATTAGCCGCGTCCCCGACACCACGAACAAAAGATATAGCGTCCCTAATGAATTCGTAATCTCAGTAATCTGTTCAATGAGAAATGGCGAATTCCAAATAGCGGCGCGCCGGCAAACAAATTAAACCTTTCCCAAAAATGAATTTATCACGTAGGACGGTTTACGCCTAACTATCAATTTGTACCTCTTGTTTGAACAGTATGGCCGCCGGGTGCTTGGGCTGCCTTTTATTATGATCGTCTCTTGTTTGGCCCGATATATCATCGATTTATTTGGCAGGTTTATGCTTTTGTAGTTTACTCGTTAATATACCTGTGTGTATAGTAGTGTAGCTAGCTTTACTACTTAAGAAGGGAAAATCGATAGTTGTTGGTCATTTTCACAGGAAAATGTTAAGCAGTTGCAATGCTTTAAGTTTTTCCGGTTTAAAAATAAAAAAGGATTTCTGTTTTGTTGTAAATTATTACATAAATAATGTAAATTATTGCATGTAATGTTGGTTTTAGAAATGGTTATATTTTGTTTACCCTGCTGAAATAACATGGAAATACCCAGAGATATATTATTTCCATAAAGTATACTTATTACATGTAGCTATTTATACACCCAAAATGATCGTATCCCAAGAATCCTCAGGGACTATTAGCACCAAATGTCGCATGTTTGTCGGAGCGAAATGCGGAATATTTTAATTTAAGCGAAGTCCAGTTTGAGCGGCCATGGCCGGCGGCAGATGTCGCCTTCCTGTGATTAATATGCAGGATGGACAGCCGAACCATGCCGAATCTAACTCTGCGGTTGTTTTCCTACGGTTTGATAACAATTTGTCCGGGTATCGGACGCAAATGCCATTAGTGATCATTGGTGTAGCTCGCAAATTTGTTTATATGTGTTTCGTTGAGTAGGGAATACCTATAGATGTGACTTATGTTTGTGTTTATAAGTAGGCCGGATATAAGTGAAGTGTTATTATTTATATATCTAAGTAAAATTTCGATAGATGTATAAGATGCTTAATAGCTGCTTTCCAATTTGCTATGATCCTAAACTTGCTACTTTGTACAACTGATGAAGAATAAAAAACGACAGGGTACTTAAGTTCTTACTTAAAATGGTTTTTTTTTTTTAAATAAAAGAAACAAAATATTTTTATAACAATGAAAATGTAATTAATATTTTTCTAGAAATATAAATACCCAGGTAGTAAAAAGCATACCTACTGCATGTTCACATAACTGTACCAATATTGTGTGTATTTAATACGCAAAGAAAATATCACAAAACAAGTGCTTTCCCAGCTCGAGCGGTGTAACATGACGTGTAGCATGCTCAGTAACGTGATGTGTTACACGACAAGTACATAAATTAGCGCGCTGCCCGTCCGGTGACCCAGTACCATCATCAATTGGAGCCCTACTTGGTACAAGTCTGTTAAGATTTTCAAGGAGACTGAACGAAAATTAAAAAAAAAAAAACTTCTTTTTGTTATTAAAATTGTGCTTTATTCAAAAACGCTGCTAATGTGTTAGTTTATACTTTTATTATATAATGAATTACTACGTTTTGAAATTTTACCTTTAAAAAGTATCTATTTTAAAGAAAGGTTAAAAGACAACAATTTTCGTACTTTGCTTTACTACAGCCGACTCTTCATGTAAACAAATAAAGTAGAGTCAGCAGAAAACTCAAGACATTTAGTTACAAAGTAACAAATTACAGCTATTTCTGTAACGATACTGTTACGTCCACCCGGTTATCGGATGATGCATTATGGAATAAAATGTGAGTTAAGACTCAAGTTTGCACAATAAATAATTGTTTCCACAGACGTAATTGCCGTAATTTCATGAATAATTACCGCCACAGAGCAATTAAATAAATTACAGAAGGAATAACGACCTCCTTTGGGCTTTAGTTTAAAGTTAGGGAGCGTGTTGCACTTAATGTTCCTAACTCTTTTAAAGTACTATGAATAAACAAATTTTAGCTCACGAACGAAAAAACCAAAACATGGACAATGTCGAATGTATTTTCATAATTATAATAATTAAGTATTTTCTTGTAAATTTTAACAAAATCAAACTATTCTGATATTTTCGTCTTTATTTTAGTTTAGTGAACAAAAGGGATATGTTAACTGAAGGTATTTTTAAAATAAACACAATAAAGAAATACCAAAAAAAGGGCAATATCAAAATTCAAAGACATATTTTTATACCTTGCGACAATATTTTGGCGTCGCAATCTAAACACGTAACCGCAAATACTAGCGCGAAACGCGGCCATCCGAAAATTTTAAAAAGAGAATCGCCGCTGTCATAGACGCGATATGGCTCGCTTCCAAATACAGGGGCAGAGGGGGAAGGGGGGCAGGGACGTCCCCACATGGCCAGTTAGTTACGCCGCGAATTATAGGGGCCATTACGATTCATTAAGGCCAGTTAGGCTTAAACCGGTGTTTACCCACGCACACACACACACCCCACACACAAGCCTTCGTTCGCAACAGTTGGTATTGTTTTAAGCGTGTCAGAAAGGGACAGCGACATGAGAGGGTTGCAATTTGAAATTTTAAGCTACAGAAATGTGGCTGTAATTAGTGGGCAACGTAACGAGCTTAGGGCCTTAGTAGTATATTATTGGGCATTCTATACCACTTTCTGTCGCTCGCCAGTCAAGCTCGGCTACACGCCGAGCGCTCGCTACAGAAAGTGGTATAGAATGCCCAATAGGATATGAGCGATACATATAATGGAATAGTTGTTGTATTGCGTTCCAAAGGTGATCGAAACGACTTGATTAATTGAATTGCGCTAAAATGATATTAAACCATTAAAACGACTTGTTGTATTGCGTTCCAACAGTGATACACCATCGAAACGACTTGATTAATTGAATTGCGCTAAAATGATATTAAACCATTAAAACGACTTGTTGTATTGCGTTCCAACAGTGATACACCATCGAAACGACTTGATTAATTGAATTGCGCTAAAATGATATTAAACCATTAAAACGACTTGTTGTATTGCGTTCCAACAGTGATACACCATCGAAACGACTTGATTAATTGAATTGCGCTAAAATGATATTAAACCATTAAAACGACTTGTTGTATTGCGTTCCAACAGTGATACACCATCGAAACGACTTGATTAATTGAATTGCGCTAAAATGATATTAAACCATTAAAACGACTTGTTGTATTGCGTTCCAACGGTGATACACCATCGAAACGACTTGATTCATTGAATTGCGCTAAAATGATATTAAACCATCGAAACGACTTTTATGAAATGAAACATTTTTTTCATGTAATCAATTTATTTGTCACTAAACACTGGATTTTCAGGGAACAGTGTGTCAACCGATCGCATGAGTTCCTGTAGTTTTCTCCATTGCAATGAGTCTATGTCGGTTTGGAACTTAACACGAACTAATGCCTTCTTCCACAGCTCCAAAGGATCAGTAGTACCAACATCGTTGGTTTTGTACACCTTACAATCTATGTAAAACTCTCCATGAGTGATCGCTGCCCGTCGTTCATATCCGTTGGCTACTCGGTTC
This sequence comes from Autographa pulchrina, assembly GCA_905475315.1. Lineage (NCBI taxonomy): Eukaryota > Metazoa > Arthropoda > Insecta > Lepidoptera > Noctuidae > Autographa > Autographa pulchrina. Next base: position 8,625,404 of record FR997771.1, on the reverse strand, counting down.
ATAAAAAAAGAAGAAACGCGCGTTTGGTTGTTCGACGAACCTTCAGCTCCGCAGTCCGAGTTACTGATACCAAATATATCGCTATAAGTGTTAGTCTTTTTCCTGCAACAAAAACAAAAAAATAATAAAGTTAGCTATAAGTTCACCGTTAATAAACTTCTTCATTTATTTACAGTTAGGTACACACTGAAAAATAACCTGATACCTACTAAGTATAAAATACTCAAATGTATAAATTAAGTGATGGTGAAAAAGAGTACCCAATAGTCTTTTTTTATATTAAAATATAAATAATAACTAGTTGTAGCTATTGAACCTAAGGTACATTCATCGAAAACGTCGATAAAAAGTAACTAAGTGAGGTAGGGGAAATAAATAATTAAAGATTTTGTTTACCTGGATAGAGTTGGATTCGTCATTGGTGACTTGCGTTTTCTGTTGCCTTTTTCAGAAGGCTTGCAGCTTGATTTCTTCGTTTCAGCGATCGGAGCCATTTCAGAGCTTTGATATGCATCAAATTCGGAGTCGGACCTGGAATAACAGACATGGAAAAAAATAATTATAAGTATTAAAAGTCGCTGGAGAGAAGGAGTTTAAACTTTAATGCGTAGATAATACCAATATAATAAATGCGAATAGTTTGAGTTTATTTGTTTGTTACGCTTTGATGCCTTAACTATATAACCAACAAAAGAAATTAGTTCAAAGATAAACAATTTTTAGTTAAAATCTACAATGACGTGAGCAAAAACTATGGATAGGGTTTAATACTTACATTTTCCAAGCAGCAGCTACCTAGGTACCCAATCGGTTTGATCCGTTGGTGATAACAGGCACAGGGCAGCAGGTAGAGAATAGTAGAGATGGCAGCGGTTCACCGTCGGTACTGGTATTGTTATCTCCCGTGATGTACGAGTTTACTAACTAATAACCGTAAAGCACTTGTAGACTTTAAACAACATGTAATGAGTACTTTTAAAAATGTGTGGCTTATAAGTTCAAATTGTAAATATAATTCACTATGTTAAATATGACTACATCACATCGAACGCTTTGCATGAAACACACTTTTTTACTTAGACTGGTTATATCCGTTCAAAAAAATAAAGTAAAGCATTATTGAATTACCAATAAATGTTGATGCAGCTAAATGACTCAGGGCTGACATGAAAATATCAAGTAATTAATAAACATCGCTAATATTTGCATGGTGTTGGAGTGGATGCGCGACAACCTTACATAAAATAGCTAACTGTTGCAAATATTAAGTTTGACACAGCTTACGTATATAAAATTTATTGGTTTATTCTGCAATGAGAACATCTTTTCGGTCCTACATTATAACAAAATCCGATTTGGACCATTTAAACTAAATTTTCTGTTTCGAATAAAATTGTTTTACTGTCTAAAGAATATTCAGTAGGAAGGTAATCTTTAACATTTAAAATTTTTTGTTATGAATTATTTTATGGATAAAGTACTGGTATAGGACTTTTAGAGTACCTAATAGTTACTAGCGCAAACTAAGTAATATGTAAACATAATTGTTAAACAGCACTAGGAGATCATAATTAAATAAAAATATCGGACAAACAGGAATAAAATAAAAAATATTATTGAGACCGAAACTTCTTGGTTCGAGTGCGGAATAACCCAATAGATACAATTTATTGCAAAAGTATCGTAATAAGAGTAAAATATATTCAATAACAGGATGTTTACTTCATTAGGTGCACTCCTATTACACATAATGAAGTAAAAATCTTGTTATTTCTATATTTTATAAGTATTATTGAAAATACAAAATTTTAAGTCATAAAAATCTATCAACGAGACTGGACACCTTTATCGAAAAACATTTTAATGATTTTTGGTGTCTCAAGACATTTGTACGTAATCTGTACCTGGCTGAACTAACTACATTGCGTGTTTTACAGGTAATTATAAATCTCACATTATTTTTTATTATTTTCAATTGATATTGATCTACAAATCTACTTTAATTTGTTTTTCTTTTATTTTTAGTTATTTTAAGAAATCACTTGTTCATATACATAGACATCATCACTTCTCAAGACAAAGATAGTTCCTTCTTCGGGTTTCGTGGGATTCGTCTATTACCTTCGGATACATCATACTCATATTGAAAAATAAAAACACCTAAAATTGCTACGACGGACAACGACTTAAGCAGGTATTCTTTTAAATCTATTCTCTATTCAACTTTATTTTGATTTGCCCTATAAGTACTTACATAAATAATATATGTATTTCGTCTGTTTTCCAGATAATTCAAACAAATAAAATCTCAGCAATTAGAACGTGAGACATAACTATACCTACTATATAATATCGTGAAGATAGTTGTAAGTAGTTTAATTAGTAATAATTTACTAATTATTTTGAAAGTATTTACTCACTAAGTAACAATGCCTAACTGTTCGGTTTGCAAAGTATTTGTAAATAATAAACAATGGACTAGTCACTTACGTAGCAATGTGCATAAAAGCAATAGTACGACCCTCTTAGATGATAATGTTGCAATTATTAATACTTCGTTTAAAGAACGAATAATAAGTTACAAAATCATGGCAATTAACGAACAAATTAATAATTTTCCTGAATTGTTTCTGAATAATTTAAGTGAACAAGTTAAAAATCTAATAGATCGAGCACTACAGAAACATATAGCTATTAAGATTAATTTTGAACTATTTTCTTTTTTTCTATTGTGTAAAAATGACCAACAAGAAATTAAATCATTTGCTACAAAAAACCAAATCGTTTATTCTAATTATGATTTTAATTCAATTTACACAACATCAATAGTAACCTTGTTGAAAAAAGTTGAAGAGTTTCAGGAGAGAGATAGTGGTTGGACATTTTTATGTAATTCACATTTAGAAATTAATATAAATAAATATCAACCTCTTGGCGGATCTAAATTTTTCACTTTACCAAAATATATAAAAAATAAAAAAGCTTGTTTGAATATTCGAAATCAAGATGAGTATTGCTTTTTGTGGTGTATTGTAGCGGCATTGCATCCTACTACTCACCATCCTGACAGAGTTTCTTCTTATCCTCATTTTCAAAATGTTTTAAATGTTCATGGTTTGAAATTCCCTATCTCATTTTCGGACATTGCTATTTTTGAGAAAAATAATCCTTTTTTGAATATTTTCGTGTATGGTTTGAAAAATGATAAAACAATCATCGGCCCTTTGTACAAAACAAAGAATAATAAATCAAAGAGCATTCATTTATTGTTTTTAGAAAATAAGAATTATTCTCATTATTGTCTTATCAAAGATTTACCTCGACTGGTTAGAAATCAGATAACTAAACATCATAGTAAATTATATTTTTGCGAAACATGTTTACTGTTTTTTCCTACACAAAATCAAATCGATACCCACATGTGTGGAGGAATTGTTACAGTTTTGCCAGATCAAGGGTCTTATTTAAAGTTTAAAAATTTTGATAGAAAACAAAATATTCCATTTGTCATATATGCAGATTTCGAAACATTGCTTGAACCGATATCCGGCGATGAATTTGAAACCGCCAACACGTCATACTCACAACGCCACGTGCCGGCCGCATTTGCTTATAATATAGTGTCATCATTTAACAGTACTGTTGAAGGTTATAGAAGTTATCGTGGGAAAGATTGTGTTTCAAAATTTGTATATTTTTTAACCGAAGATGTTAAAGCAATACATAGGGTTCTGTCCAAAAGTAAACCTATGATATTTACAGAAAAGGATGCTCTGGATTTTAAACGCGCTTATAAATGTCACATTTGTGAAAACTTATTGTTGTCTGATAGAGTGAGGGATCATTGTCATCTGACGGGTCAGTACCGTGGCGCAGCACATCGTCATTGTAATTTGCAACATAAACTACCAAAATATGTACCAATATTTTTTCATAATTTATCTGGATATGATTGTCATTTATTTATAAAAAAGTTGGGTGAAATCCCCGGACACATTAAAATAATACCTAAAACCAAGGAAAAATATATAACATTCACAAAATTTATACCCATTGCCGATAACGAATATATTCAAATAAGGTTTTTAGACTCATATAATTTTCTAGGTACCAGTTTAGATAAACTTGCCGCTACATTGCAGGAAGAAGATTTTGTTAATCTTCGATCTCATTTTTCTGATAAAAAACAGTTTAGATTACTCACGCGAAAAGGTATATATCCGTATGATTATATGACAGATTGGAAATGTTATGAAGAAAATACATTACCGCAGAAGTATTGTTTTCATAATTCTTTAACCAACGAAGATATCAGTGATAAAGATTATAGTCATGCACAAACAGTTTGGAATGAATTCAAAATTAATAATTTAGGTCAATATACGGATCTATACTTAAAGACAGACGTGCTTTTGTTGACGGATATATTTCAAAATTTTCGAAAAACATGTAAACAATATTATAACCTAGATCCAGCATTTTATATAACTGCTCCTAGTTTATCCTTTGATGCAATGTTGCTAAAAACAGGCGTTCAATTGGAACTAATTTCAGATCTAGCTATTGTTAGAATGATACAAAGTGGTATACGAGGGGGCTTATGTATGTGTTCCCATCGTTATGCAAAAGCTAATCATAAATATATGACGGAATATAATACCTCACAGCCTCAGTGTTTCATAGTTTATCTTGACTGCAATAATCTTTATGGCTTTAGCATGTGTCAGTACTTACCATATTCGAATTTTAGATTTCTAAGTGAGGATGAAATCTTTAACTTGAATGTTGAAAATATTGAAAATAACGCTGAGTGGGGCTTTATATTAGAAGTCGATCTTTTGTATCCCGAATATTTACACAACCATCATAATGATTTACCATTTTGTCCAGAAAAATGTGTTCCTCCGGGAGGTAAAACAAAGAAACTTATCGCAAACTTGTATAATAAGTATAAATATGTAATACATTACGTTCATTTAAAAAAATGTTTGGAGCACGGCTTAATATTGCGTAAAGTTCATAGAGTAATTACTTTTAGACAGAGTCCATATTTAAAGCAGTACATAGAATTAAACACCCAATTAAGACAAAGCGCAAAAAGTTCCTTTGAACAAGACTTCTTTAAGTTGTTAAACAATAGTGTTTTTGGAAAGACATTAGAAAATACCGAAAAAAGGGTTACTGTTCACTTAGTTAATCAATGGAGTGACAAATCTAATCGAACCAAAAAATTTATATCCGCCGAGAGACTTGTGGCCAATCCATATTTCCATAGTGCATCTATTTTATCTGAGAATTTAGTTGCAATACAAATGAAACCGGATCAAATTATTTTAGATAAGCCTATTTATATTGGATTCTCTGTATTAGAACTTTCTAAATCACACATGTATGATTTTCATTATAATATAATAAAACCTTTTTATAAAGACCGAGTACGGCTATGTTATACTGATACCGATTCTTTTGTTTATAAAATACATACTAACGATTTTTATCATGACTTGAAGTATAATTTTTTACAATATTTTGATACTAGTAACTATGATGAACAAAATAATTTTGAAATACCTACAATCAACAAAAAAGTTCCGGGTCTGTTTAAGGACGAAATGAGTGGACAATGTATAACAGATTTTGTTGGTTTGAGGTCAAAACTTTACTCTATAAAAGCTTCTAGTAAAATTATAAAAAAAGCCAAGGGTGTAAAATCATGTGTAGTAAAGACATTAAATGTATCAGACTATGAAAATATTTTATTTAATAGAGGAGTTATCCGCAGAAAGAATGTTATGTTTAAATCTATTAAACACCAAATATTTACCCGAACAGTTAATAAAATTGCATTGTCCAGCAACGATGATAAGCGTTCAATATCTGTAGATCAAATATCAACACGAGCCTGGGGTCACAAGTCTATTTTAAAGGATGATTAAATATTTAAGTTGACTCTTACTGTCGTAGTTTTAAGCTATAGTTTTAAGTAGCTACAAAGTTTACATTTAAATTACGCATATTATGTTCAAATTCAAATGATTTATTGCAATCCATAATGTACATTCAGGTGGTAAAATAAAATTATAGAAACAATTATGGGTACCCTGTCGGGCACAGCAAAATTAGACAATAGGTAGGAGAGAGGAAGAGCGCCTTTATCAATTTTCTTATGTAAATGATACTAAAAATTAAATTAGATTAGGTACATAGATTGTTATTCTGTTATAATAATATCATTTGTTTGTGTAGAACTTAATTATTTAATATATTTTATTATATAATTGATTAATTCAACCTATTTATATTATTATTATACTGCAGTATATATTTTAAAGGATTCATTTTTTATGCTTTTTATTTTTGTAAAATTATAGTAAATTGGAAATTAGGTAGATTATAGTTATGTTATTATAATTTATGTAATTGCTTTTTATTGTAATTAATGATTTATTATTACTTTTGATTATATTTACTTATTTTATATATTTATAATTTGTAATGTCGTATATAATATTTAAAGAATTTATTATACTAGTGTAAATAATAGTGTATGTACAGTAAAATTAGTCAGTTAAATTGTATCATTGAAATATTCGTCTAGTGTGTAATAGCTTTTATTAATTAAAAATTCGTTAACTGTTTCTAATTTAATTTGATTAATTGTAAAATTTATATTTATCTGATTTTTTTTTGACGTGGATGGAATGTTATTAATTTGGTTTTTGTAAAATTTATTTCAAGGTTATGATCGTTGATCCAATTTATTATTTTATTAAAAAATAAAAATGGTATTTAATTTTTCATTTAAATGTGTAGAATAAAGATAAATAAATGTTATGTACCTACTGCTTGTTTTATTTATGATTTTTTTACGAAAATAATCTTTTCTTATTTATTTAAATACTATACTGATTCAAGTTTAATCATGCACTGATGAATAGTAATCGAATAAAAATGTATCTTGTGTGAAAAAAAATAAGGTTGATTTTTAGTAGAGTCAATATTATATTGTTGTTTGTTACCTTTAGCTTGGCGACATAATTGCTTAGCCATCAGTTTTCTGTTTTGCAATTTCACAGTAGCCTTTAATTACATTTTCGTCATTTACGAAATATTACTCAGGTGGACAACTTGTACAATTGCAGAGTGTATCAAAACATGTCATCGGTAAGTATTCAACAATTACATCGTATTTTTTCGTGTTTTTTTTTTTTTTTTTGCGAGTGTTTGTTTAACTATATTACTATAATTATAATTTGTTCACATTTTACCTTTACCTAGCCACTTTTCACAAACGGAAATCAAACCTTAGACTCATCGTTAAATTGCAGTTAATATCTTTAAGGTTTTATGATAGAGTATTCTTATTATTATAATGTGTCTATATTTTGTTACAGATTTCTGAATCGGAAATTGTGTTTAGTCAGTATGCTCAGGATCCCTACGAAGTTTATACTGAGATGATGCCAGAGGAACCGGAGACCAGACCAGCCATAAAAGATAAGAAATCCAAGCAACGGTGTAAAGAAAAAACGAAAAAACAAATGCCTACAAAATCATTTGTTATGAGTCGATTGCAGCGACGGGGTATTAAGTTGATAAAAGTTTCCGTGGTAGATCTATGTAATAACAATTCTCAAACAAGTGATAGTGATGGTGATTGTGAAAATGTAATAATCAATGCACAATATATAGTTAAAGACGCTATTGATAGTATCATGGACGAAACTGAATCTTTAGTTAAGAAAATTTCAAAATCATTAATAGATAGTGATTATTAAACTTTTGATTAATACAATAGATTTTTATTTTTATTGTTTATTTGGTAATAATATTTTTTGGTAATGTGTTCGGTAATGTTTTGTGGCAATGTGTCGGGTATTCATAGGAAATAAAATATATTTAAAAAAAATAAATGTTTTTATTTACAAAACCATTTACTTATGTGGTAGAATAGTATATAGTTTTGTGTTTTTATATTTAGAATAGGAATAAACATAACTGTAAATAGTATAGGGTTATTATAAAATAAACGCATTATTGTCATTTAAAAATGTTTTATTTTTATATCTTAAAACTAATAAACAGATACACCTTTAGTTATTCCTCTAAATACTTTTTTATACATAATACGTTTTTAAGAGCACACTGTTTGGAATGTTTATTACAACACAAGTTAACTTTTCCATCGCAGGAGTATTTTTTGTGCAACTTGGATAAATTAGGACACAATTTCTCATCAAGTTCCGATACATTACAATTCGTACATAGATCCTTAACCCATTTTACCTTCTCAGAACCTTTAACTATAATATTTTTATCTTTTAAATATGGTACGATTATACGATGGAATTCTCTGTAGTCGATGTGTCCTTCACTCCAATAAATGCCTCGGTTTTTTTCTATCCATTTAACTTGAATCTTTTCTTCGCTTGTTAGATGTCTAAATAAGTATGGAGGTTTTATTAAAAACGATTGCGTATAGTTTTGAGTCGCAAATGCCAATTCTTTTATTATAAAATTGTTGTAAAGATCCTTGAATCCTTGTACATCCAATATGAGAGTATCCGATTTCATGATATTTTCTTAACAGTGCTGCTAAGCGGTTTGTACTCAATTATGCAGTCGTTTAATATAAGACAATATGCCGATGTTTGATCAGGTATGTCTGAATCGCTTTCGATTTCCACTCTAACGTCCACAACAGGTCCTCCTTTTAGATTATCAGCTTGTCTGGAGCAATCGATAACGAATAGTGGCGCTAAGTCTTTGAATTGTTTTTCACTTAATAAGGGTTCCGCGCGACGTCCGTAGTACGACTGTTGAAATCGAGTATACTGTTCATATAATAAAGCTGTGTTGTTGTTTGCAAAATTAACGTTTAAATTTTCGTATGGAAAGTATGTTGAATTGAGGTATACTTTAACATCTCGTATATGACAGTGATCAAACTGAGACATGTCAGAACTGGCACTATTTTTTCTGTTTGTTTGTAAACCGATAATAATATATCTGGGTTTTTCTATTTGCGATGATGTTTTGATAGACCAGGTATGTTTAGTAGTCCTAGGTAACGCAGGATACTCGTAAAGATCCCAATTTCGGAATACCATCTGCAGTGGACGATCTTTTTCTAACAATTTAATTAAACTTAGTTTTTCCTTATCAGATACTTTAACGTGCGGTACGCGCCATATGATTTTATTTATAATAACGTCTTCTAAAATTTCACCAGTATTTAATTTCACAGCGTTCAAGTTTGTATTGCTACGTAACAATATCAACTCGTGCCTACTATTTATTACAATCTTTTTAAAATCCTCTGCAAAACCGAGTATGTTGCAAAGTGGTATGGATACAGAAAATTTACCACCGTTTATATTTTTAATGCCTTCGATATTCCAGCCCCAAGAATTAGATATTTTTGATTCGGTCTCATTCATTGAAATTAATGACTTCATCGTGGTAGTTACACCAGCATTTTTTATTTTATCAATTTCGACTCCATTTAGCTCGTACCTTATATCTTGGAATAGATAGAGTAGAGCATTATTGGTAAAATGAACACTGCTCGCAGTTTCTTTTGCATCCTTTTTCTTAACAACTATGGTTCCTTCCAAATACAAGGTGCTTGCTGACGGTAGTACATACAAGTCCTGTTGGTTGATAGGTATGCGTATCTCGTCATTCCTGTTAAAACTGGTCACGTACGGTTTATATGAATGGTATTCGATGCCTTCAACAGTATTGTCGTAGGTTGGTGCGGATAAAACATCTAAGATATTCATTTTAGGAGACCGATAGCTTTAAGAAATGCTTTATTTTCTCTCGTTAATTTTATTCTTTTCTTCGAGCTAGTTCTTATATGACTGGGAGCTTTATATAAACTGATGGTTTTTTTTGGTTGATGCGTATATTTATTATAGTCAATCATTTTTTCTTCTTAGATGTAAATAAAGCTGTACTTCTTCACCGCGTAAATTTATCAGTTGATTGTTTATGTCCAATAACCGTATATGTATGCAGCTTATGTTGTTTTGATTAATCGGAAAGTATATTGCGTTTTTAGGAATTTCTATGATTCTATATCCTGGTGGCACGTTGAGTGCAAATTCGTGGATAATGTGACTGGGCTCTCCGTTTACGTACGAACCACTGACAATATCACATTCAATCCTGATCACGGTCGTTGGCAAAATGTTAACTGGAAACTGTGAGACATGCAATTTATTAGCTTTTAAGATCTGCTTATCATATCCTAATAGGTTTCGAAAAGTGTCTTCCTTATCGAAGTTTATATTTTTAGAACAGAGTATTGTAGTTTTTAGAGTATTGTTATTGCACAGTAGTTTTATCGAAGCGTTTTGTATTTTAGACTTTATATAATCGCTGATATCTTGAAGTTCATAAGTTCCTTCGGGTATTTCAATTACTTCCTCCGATCCATAGTAGAACTTATTGTTCTTTTTATCAATATTTGGAATAGAATTAAACGTGGAGAAATGCAATAATGCGCACTCGTACTGACCGTTTAATTGTAATGTGTTAGGATAGTAAGTAGACAAATCTGATGACTTTCCAGTTATTGACAAAGTGAGGGACATCTTGAGAATGATAAAAATGAAAGAACAACATATTAATTTATACATTTTTATTTTTCCAAAAATTCCTTAGATATTCTAAGCATAAGTGTCCACAATTCACAGTATTGAATTTTTGGTACCTTGTATAGTTGTAAAAAATATTACAGTTTTTTAAGTATCGTATCAATTCGAGAGGCGGTTTCAAATCACCGAAGCTGTCAAAATATTCACAATAATTATTAAATTTAATATAAGCCACCCAATGAGTTCCTTCATTTTTTGAATTGTCCAAATTCACGATAGCACATTCAATCTGTTTTGGTTTTCTCGGTAACCGATCTTTCATGTAAACTCCTCGAAAGTATGGCAAGTCGCGAGCGTGCTTTTTGATGTCAACATCAGTTAATGGACGATTAGGTAGCTTACTTATCAGTTTTTTGACGAATTTATAAACAAACCTTTACCATTTTTATGCGGTTTAATGTACAACCCCTTTCCTATAGCTAATGCTTCCATAGTTTTATTGTGCCGTTCAGTTTCTTGTAATTTTTTTTGAGCTGTTTTATAGTCGTTAACTGTTTTTGCGATACCCGCAGCACCACCCGCTAAAGATCCTAATGCCGATAAACCAGCGAAAATTGGGATCAAAGGCAGAACTCCACCAGTCTTTGGTATGGGTATGACACGAGGAACTCGTACTTTCTGTACGCAAGGAAATATCTTTCTAGCAGCCAAGTAAGCGGCGTTTATAAGAGCCTTACTGTCCATGTGTTTGAGTTTCCTAATTTTTGATCTTATTTTCGATACAAAACTGTTAAACGTTTTAATCCCTGCACCAGACTTTATTTTGGCTTTCATGACTTTGCTCACCAGCCACGAACTTAGTTTTTCCCCTTTTCCTGCGTCCTTGGATCTAAGTCTTTGTTTAGCCATGTTTAACAGTTGTAAATCGGCTTTGTGACGATTAGGTAAATCTGTATGGTTCTGATATGCAATATCGTGATGCATACAAGCTTCGTCTAACTTGTTTACGCCTCGATCTCCACGTAGTAACCGTTTTTGTAGTTTAGTACCCGGTCCGCAATAATTGTAACCAGGCAAATGAAGTTCAAAGGGTAAATTATTAATCACACTATTGACTAGTCCACCACCTTGCATTGTTCAAAGTAAAATGAAATACATGTAAGAAATAATAATGTTTATATAAATAATATGATATCTACTTTTATCAATTCACTATCGCAGCTCTGTTGATCCAACTATTTTCTGCGTTACTTAAACCTAACCATTTCACAAACAATTTATTTCCTTTTCTTTTTAAAACTTTTTCTATCAAATAAACGTTTGGGAAATATGTTTTTTGAAGTTCCGGTTCATAAAAGGTTCCCAAAATAGCTTGTTTGCGTTGGTCCTCTATATGATACGTTTTTGGAATGGTATTGTTTACTTTTTTTATGGTAAATATTTCAGTTGACCAATTAGGAGTGTAGCCCTTTTTAAAAACATGCTTGTATTTACTAATGCGAACACTGTCACCAACTTTGAACTTAGGTACGCAACGAAAAGAAACTTGCTTATGTGTTTTTTTTATATTTTCTTTTATGTTTAACTCATTGCATTTATTTACTTCAACAGGTTTACATTGAATAGTACGATGCTTTGTGTTGTTATACATTTTCAATGTATCTTGTAACACCGTTTCATACCACTTGTAGTTTCCATTCATACTAAAACACTTATATAATTTATTTTTAATAGTTTTTATCAATCGCTCAACAATTGAAGCCTTCTTTGTAGAAAAGGTTGAGTAATGGTTAATATTAAACCTTCTCATGAGCGTCTGGAATGAAGTATTATAAAACTCTGTTCCTGAATCTGTTTGTAAATTAACCGGTTTGCGTTGACTTTTACTGAGTATGTTCCCAAATGCATTAGTAACATCAATTTTATTTTTCGATTTTAGCGGTTCTGCCCAGGCGTATTTTGAGAAACAATCTATCACCAATAAAATATAATTGTAACCATTGTTGTATTTTCTTAAATTTTGCATGTCCATCAGATCAGCTTGCCACAAATCATCAATCCCTTTCAAAATTACAGAACGACGATCAAAATTTTTTCTTGCCGCTTTGTGAATTTCATTTACAATTTGTTGTTTGGACATTATGAAGGCTTTTTAGATGCTAATAAGTTATCTACAACTGTTTTTGTGTAAAACTTATCTTCTAAATGAATGGAAACTTCAGATATCTTTGCTTTTAAAGTATTTTGTACATCATTCATAATTTGAGATCGCATTAACAGCATGGATTTATATAAATCTTTCGTTATGTTTGTCATAAATTGATCTACATAATCCTTATTTACAGCATCATCTGGTTCTACGGGAGTTCTGATACCTCTCAACGTAGTAGCTTTTAAATCAAATTCACCATTTTCTGTTTTCGTTAATGCATTATCATTACTCTCGAATAATTCTGACAATCGCATTCTTTTATGAATATAATGTCCAAATTTGTCTATATTCATGTTGAATGTGCTTTGTATTGAAGGGTTAACAGTAAAATGAAACATATGCAGAGAATAAAAGATATTTATTAATTAATAACTTTACTTTCACGTAACTCTTCGATGATGGATATTATTTCATTGTCCAGCCCAGTGTTGCCAGCGTCTCGTGAAGCAATCAATAGTTTTAATCTATCCACTAGTTCATTTGGATTATCCCAATAGACATAATCTACGTTTTTTCTCCACACTTTTTTCAACGGTAGTCCATTCCCCTTTGGTTGATTGTAGGTCTGATTTGTACTTTGTAATTTAAAAAGAGGTTTAATGACTTGCAAATATTTATGCCCTTTGCTACTTTTGATGGGTTTGCTTGGTTCAAAATCTCGACGGTGTGCATTTGTATCGATCAGCATTGACTTATAATGTTGCATATCATTATCTGTCACTAAACTTAAGTCTACATCTTTTTTTAGCAACAACTGTTTCAAACCCGGTGTATTTCGATATTTGCGACCCGTTACTGTGATAAAATCATCACCAATCGTAATGCTAGCTGAACCTAACATAAGTTTTCCACGCTCTATCCGAACACCAAATGGTATATCATGTAGTGCTTCAGGAGATAGAGACCAAGATGATGTATCGCATTCTTCGTTCTTATCACCCAACGATTGAAATGAAGACTCACTGTCGATTTCATTTTCATCACTGCTTTCCACGTACTCTTTGCTAGTAGGACCTTCCTTGTATAATGTTTGATTGCTTTCCAGGATTTTTTCATTTTCATCAGAAGTAGTTCCATTATTGGTGTTGGTTAGTAAATTAAGTGATTCGGTTATAGGTTTAAAAACCGTTTCTAATGCTTCCTTATTCCCAATCTCAAGTTCTCTCATGGCGCGTACTTTTTTCTTTACAGCCGCTGAAGCATCTACGATTTGTCTTTTCAATGATTTTTCCATAGTCGATAAATGTATAGTTATCGCATAAGAGTTGTTAAAAGAGTAATAAGGTAACGATGTCAGCGGTCTTAAATATATATCATTTTCTTATTCAAACACGACAAATGTGTCAAATTTATTCCTGTAACATCCATTATTTTTAGAGCAATCTTTATTTATTACCAGAAAGTTGTAAGGTTCACTCCAAATTTTAGAACACATTTCACGAAACTGAGCCCAAGTCATATCTGTATTAACATGTTCTTCATAAATATGCTTCAGATTAATATCATCCTGCTTAAATAGTACGATAAGGTTAGCGTTGTCTCTTACTAACTGTTTTGGCACTTTACTATACGTTTGATTGAGATAAAAACAATCGATATTTTTGTGTCGACCCATTGCAAAGTAATCTCGCATGTTACTTTGATTTTCACATGCAACGTCATCAAATATTATGACAGAGTTGGGTTTAGCATCCTGAACACTTAAAACGTCTTCATTTCCATGATATTTCTTAAAAGAAATACCTGGAACTCGTTGTAAAACACTTTCCAGAAATCTATACTTAAGTTGGTGCAAAGTTTTTGAATAAACGTAAACATTTTGAAATTTTAAACCGTTTTCATGTATAAGAAGACCAATGAGCAAATTTGTTTTTCCACAATTTGACGGACCACAAATTATACAACGTACTATGTTAGGTAATAATTCACTATGACGAGCATGAGTCTTGGGAATATCATCACAGATAGTGTTTACATTCAATGATTGGGGTTGTTTAATAAACTTCATGTCTAAGAATGATAAAATACGTTCATAGCATTCACTTATAAACTTTTTTGATCAATCGAATCACAAATTATACATGGTAAGCCTGTGAGAATACTCGACTAAACGGATCGAGTCGATTATCGGATATTGGGCATTCAATACCACTTTCTGTAGCGAGCGCTCGGCGTGTAGCCGAGCTTGACTGGCGAGCGACAGAAAGTGGTATAGAATGCCCAATAATATACTACTGGCCTTGCCAACTGAAGTGTGAATTTTTGATTTTGGTCGACTCGTAATTTGGAAAGAAAATTGTACCTTAATTAGTCGCAAACTGAATTAAATGGGCTTTAAAATTACATAACTTGGAATATTTCTTACTTTCATCAAGCTCTTTGTCAACACAAAAGATAACTGATTATTTTTTTCTAACCCATTATAACTCTAATAGTGTACAATAATAATAGAAGAGAATTATATTACATAAATAATTTTATTTAAACATTAACAACTCAAAATTTTGATAACTCTTATTCTCAGTTGTGAAATATACAAACCAAATGTCTAAGAAAACGATATCAACCCATTTTGAAAGCTCTAAAATATGTGACCAAAAAACATTAGCTCCTACGATATTATGATATTTTATTCACAGTTATTCTGTATCAGATATCGGCTTGATGTGTAAATACCAGTATAACGTTCGTAGCTGGAGGCTTGCCAGTATTGACACTATCGGCTATCGAACGGCAAACTCCAACGATGCTTCCCACTATCTCTATGTACTCAAAACGATGTCCATGAACTATAAACTATGCTCTATCATAGTTTTCTAGGAACAGAAATATGGCCTTTTACATATTATAACGTCAAAACCAAATAACGTAAAATGGATTTAAAAATATATTAGGACAATGTAATTGAACAATTTAAATTTAGTTAAAATTAATTTTCGAACTAAAAAAAAAGTAAAAAAATATTTTGTCTCCATGCATCTTTCTGATTTGTGTCAATTTAAAAGTGTATTTCTTGTATACGAGAACATTAGTAGTTATAAATCTTATGAAATAATATCGCCTAACTAATATCTGCTGAACTAGCCAGCATATAATATAAAAAAAACTAACTGACCAAATTCAATTATACGATTCTAATTTTAAACCAATTCGAAATTCACTCAAAATTTTGAATTTAGAATCGCAAAATCCGGTACAACATCGTGTAAGCAACTGTTATAACCCGATCATGGTGGAATCAAATCGAGCGTTTGACCTGATCCAAAGCAATCAAAGCGAAGTTACGCAAAACTCAACCTTAATCCTTCGTGATAGGGGGAAAATGGAACTAAAAATAGGCTTGTAACTGTAGCATCTGCCAATTTGTAGTTGCATGCACGTCGTTGGTAAATAACCGACGCATCGTTTGCCGATGCTTTTGACAGCCCGAAGTATTGAGCAAATATCCACTATTTGTATGTGCTCTGTTTTTACGCTGCATTTTTTTTTCTCTTTTTTGCCTTTTGGCTCACCGTTCGTGATTTATTGCGATTATTATTGCCAATTAATGCTTTATCGTTAATTCTGGTGTCGATATAATTATTTCAATCAATTTGTAGATTACTGGAAATTGTTTGCGAAATAAAGTGGTTTGTGGTTTTGTTTCGCTTATGACTTTGCAAAATATTGTGTGGCTTTATAGCAATTATCTTTCTGTATGATTAAACGTAAGCGATGGTTGCATATACAAAAACAATAATTTGGTAAATAAATGTAACCAAATCAAATACCTAATACGTTAATTGGGTAATAATAACACATGAAAAAGAAATCCCTAATGAACATCCCAAACCTAAACAATCTACCCATAATCGTCGGGAGCAATTTATTTTCAAACCCAGACCCATTAACAAAACCGGTGAACGAAAAGAAGTACAAAAAAACCTCACATAATCCGCGCCGAACTAAGCCCTGGGGCTATCTAATAACATTTATTACGCAGCTTCCGGTCCCCAGTGTCCACTTCCGGTGGCTGATAAACTGGCACCATTTTTGCCGCCATATTTATTTATAGGTGGCGGTAGGCGATAATGTTGTAGCTTCGGATGTTGTGCGGCCCCGCGGTGGGCGCCAGTTACCGAAACATCACGGACCATTGGTGAGCCGTAATGTAATCGTCGTTACATTAGCTATGCACTTTGAGTTTTGGATTAATTGATATGGTCTGATATCTGCTTAATGTTCAGTAAAATTTATAGGACAAATGTTTATGCAAACGCAGTAGCTGATCATACCTATTTCTATATAGACCCATCCTTTTACATCTCTTAAATACCTGTTTATCTTAATCCTTTGTTTACTAAATTAACACACAAATGGGGCACATAACTTCAACAGTATGACAGACACAACAATACATTATTCCACAGGTATTGATAGATGATAGATAGATAGAATATTCTTTATTGTATGACATTAAAGTTACATAGTTAAAATAATAAAGTACAATAACAGTGAAGCGTACAATGGTTGTATACTTAATAATTACTTTCCGTACCACCCATGTTTATTCCAAATAAAGAGCATAAGAACTAATAACATCTTAATTTACTAGGGTACCAGTAACGAGCACCTATTAATCATATCGATTGGAAGGAGCAAGTGTTGACGAGATTTATACGTTCGCAAGTTTTGTGCCGACTCGTGACTCGTGAGCCGAACTAATGACTACAATCACGATAAATGATTGAGGATCAATGTTTCCGTGAGTTCCGTTAAATATCGATGGTGAATATTCTTTTTACGGAAATAATGTGTATGGTAGAGAGGAATAATATAAGGTTTGTGTATAATTAGTAGAGTGTTGCCTACTCATCAATCAATTAAGGAAATAAGTAGTTTTTTTTTGTAGTAACTGGTGTTTTTCTATTATCCTGCAAAGCAAACACTTTTCATATTCAGTTATATTTAATCAGATATTTGAGAAAGGAACATGCTATAGCTATCAAACTAAAGTTAAATTAAAAAAACTATTTTTACTGTGAAGTTTATGATTTCATTAATGCAAAAATAAACAAATGGACGTCTGCCGTCTGAAAAAAAACATTTAGAACATCTTTAACCTACAAAGAAAACTCAATTTTACTACCAACAAATTCTTGTTCGCGTCATATTACAATTTAACAGCGTGTTTGTTTGAAGTGGACAACTAAATCCCGGGTATAAATCTTGGCGATCCTTCCCGGGAAAGCAACATGGAGTGCCCGGGGGACTTGTATATATCATGGTGGCTCTTGAGAGCTGAGGGATGGACAATCTTGAGTTTAGAAAGATGGGCTTTGGAAACACCTACAAATGATGTTCAAAATCATCTATCAGAATTACGAATATACATATAGTATGTTGCGTTGTAGCGTGGTGGTGCGTGTGATTTTTCGACCAACTTTGATATTATAAATACTTTTGAAAATAAAAAGCCGTTATGTTTATCTTCTCTGACATAAATACCAGGTGTTGACGTGTATAAGCATAAGTGTTACTGATACACGAAATATCTGGTAAATTAATCTCACAGTAATATCTTTCCTACGCAATATGCTAGAACACATATTTTATAGTAAGAAACGAGAATTTAGCTTAGAAATTATCTCGAGAAATCACCTACAACTGAATGTAAAGAGTAGAAATGACAAACTTCCATGTAATAATCATATAAATATAAAATTTTTTCCTCTTAAAATTACCCGTATGTTTAAACGAGCCGACTAAATTAAAATCCTTATGGTAACAGATACAGCATTCATGTAAGCGTCTGTTCCACAAAATACTCTCGTATTTACATCAACAATTAACCACATCTTTAATTACACAGGTGACCTCAAGATTTACGATGTGCAGCCAGGTGTGCGGCTCCCAGGGGCGGCAACCCATCCATCCCGCGGCCGCAGCGGACGGGGCCATATATCCCCGCTGGCCCCAGTGGCCCTCACTGGCCCCAACTGGCCCTTACCGGACATTAGCCGGCCCTTGTCTTTGCCGCTTTGATTTACGTGCCCGAAAAGAGATCAATCGCTTGAGGGCAGCTCTAGGCTGCGAGATGTGTCTTCAATATTATTTATAGGTGTTGTCGAGTAGTTTTATAACATTGGCGAAATATGACCGGTTGGTGTTTGTGTGACTATAATATTTTATTTAAATACGCTGAGAAAGCAAATATGTTTTAAGTTTGTAAGAATGTAATAAATGACAGTCCGCTATTGACGATTCTCTCTTGGAAAGAGGTATCTCCTTTAAGTTGCAGTATTCGCTGCAGGCAAAAGAAAGCAATAATGCAATTATATAATGTATTCGACTTTAACTCATCTTACCAAATTATCGCAAAAAGTATATTACATCCCTTACCAACCCAATAAATTAATAATTTAATGATGGCACAGGGCTCTTCCCATATAGAAAAGGCACGAGCATTGATCACCACGCTTGCTCTCTGCGGATTGGCGATTTCAGATCCCAATTTTGGAATCCAGGTTATAACTACAGGTTATAACTTTGAAAAAGCCGCATTGGTACTTGCCTGGGTTCGAACCTGCAACCTTGTGCATACAAATCCGTTCATTGAACCGCTAGACCACCACGACATTTTTTTATAACTAATAATTTACTTTCCTCAAATACAAAACAAATATAAAAATCCATCATGCATAATTTGATCTTTCATGGAATTCTATTATAGCTTGCAAAAAAGTTACAAATAAAACTGTAAACGGTTTCACCGAGCATGAATAATTAACAAAAATCTATTTTTAAATTAAAAATCGACTTCCTGACGCGAAGCTGTCTCGCACAATTTATAAACGTCAAAGCGTTGACTGTTGAAACCTTCTGATTCATAATTAATGATAATATCCGCCAGATAGGGATTTTTCATCCTATGAGAAAAAACGTTCGTCGGCGGAAAATAATCGCAAAATGGCCGTAGTCATTTATAATGCTGGCTGTATACAAAACTCAGTGCTCTGGAAACGGTTTATCACCGAGGTTTATGAACAAAAAAATCTACATACAAAAATTTGGATTTAGAACACATGACTGACGTGAGCATTTTGTTACCCGGAGTGTCTTTTTTCAGCTGTAGGTATGCAGTTTTTGTAACATGCCAGGCACTTTTCTAACTCACCTAATAAAACTAACAAAAATACCGTTTTTCTAATGAAATGCACAAAGGAAGTCATGTAAATCAAAAGAATTGTACGAAAACGCTTTTTCCTTAAAAAAATGCGTTAATCTCTGAAACCCATTCTAAAACGAACTGGTTCATCCGAGTCATGTCCAATGCCGCATGACATCGGCTTCTGTGCCAAACCGGAAATACAACCTTTAAAAAAAGAAGTGCTCGCAACCGGAAGCGACGGGCAGGAAGACGGCGACGACAGCGCGGCGTCGCCTGCCGACCGAATTAAAAATTAAACGAGTATCCGTTTCCGGATTCCGTGACGTTCTCTGCTTATTTTTATATTTTAAGGGTTTTTTCTAAACGATGCTTATTTAGATTATGTTTTGCAATGCTTTAGGGATAATTCTGTGATGAAAATAAACCAATTCTAAGTGTAGAAGTACATTATCTTACGCTGGACAGAAATTTGAATAAGAAATAAACTTAAAGTATAATTTAAATCAATGATTCCAATTAATATTTTTACGTAGCTTTAAAACATGTATGTGTAGTATATGCTTAACTGATCAAACTTTATATTATTCATCTTACACATCTTACTGTTAAATGATAGTCACCTAAATGGCTTAATGACTGTAGATTTAACACTGTTGTCCTACCGACCGATACCAGAAGACAAAAATTTGTTCTGTGACCGAATCATATTTAATGGCATTGGTATGTACTTGTAACTGCTTTGTTATTTATCATAATATAATTACATAACATCTTAGCTAAGTCTAAAAGGTTATCTCTTCAATATGGTTAGTCTACAAAGTTAAATATTATTGACAATGGTAATAACTATAAAAGCTCTCAAATATAAACCAAATGTAGGGTTTTCAGATAAAAGGTTGCTCAAAATCAAAATCAAAATCAAAATCAAAATGTTTTTATTTCTTATAAACCAAAAAAAGGCACTCAAGAAACGTTACGTTAAAAACTACTGACTCTAGTTGCTCGGTTCCAAAGTGTCCTTCCTATGGAGAAGAGCCGGCAAGAAACTCCATAGGTTACTCTTTTAAAAAAAAGGTTAACATCGAGGTTAAGATTACACTGATTTTAAGGTATGCGACAACAATGTAAACAGCAGAATGTTTAGATTAATATAACCTAAGACATCCAAAATGGAAGAAAAAATTGAAATCCAATATTCAGCTAAATTTACATTGTCGTCACATTTACAAAGGACGAAAATATAAAGAAAAACAAACTCAAAAAAAATTATAGAAGATGAAAAATATAACTTTACATACCATCAATATGTAGTCCTACTCAAATCCCTAACAAGAATGTCAAGGAATGTCAAGAGCCTTCTGAAAATAGAGGCTATGGGGGCAGCTAACTGTAGTAATAAGCTAAAACAATATTATTAGCAGACCGCCAGGGTCATATGTGGCCTTATGCAGATGATACTAATTCCACGCGCGCTTATCCTCTACGTAGTCCCTAACCGAATAATACGCCTTCTTTATTAGTTTTGATTTAATACATGTTTTAAACTTTTTATTAGACAAGCTTGTTATCTCTTTCGGTAATTTATTATAAAATCGAATTGAATTTCCTAGAAAAGATTTAGTATTAGTTTTAGTTAGTCTAAATCTTGGAACTACTAGCTTATTTTTATTTCTTGTATTTATATTGTGGTGATCACTATTAACACTAAAACTCTGTATATTTTTGCGAATGTACATTATATTTTCCAAGATATATAGAGCTGGCAACGTTAGGATGTTAATTTCTTTAAATGTATTCCTTAGAGACTCGCGAGGGCTCATGCAGTAGATGGCACGAATTGCTCGTTTTTGCAAAATAAATATAGACTCCACATCCGCCGCAGAGCCCCACAGCAGAATGCCGTATGACATTATGCTGTGAAAATACGCGTAATAAACTAATTTAGCAGTGGGAACGTCAGTTAATTGCCTAATTTTCCGAACTGCAAATGCAGCCGAACTAAGCCTTTTAGATAAAGTTGTTATGTGAGCACCCCACTGTAACTTAGAGTCTATTGTAATACCAAGAAATACAGTATCGTTAATAAAATCGAGTTTATCGCCGTCGAGCATGAGATTTAAATCTGACTGAGACCGCACATTTGGAAGTGTGAATTTAAGACATTTTGTTTTGGACGTGTTTAAGAGCAGGTTATTCGTTGAAAACCAATCAGATAATTTTTGAAGGCCACCATTTAAATAACTAAGATCCCTCGTTTTCCTATCCAATTTGAAAATGAGTGAGGTATCGTCAGCAAATAAAACAATGTCAGTTAAGTCGTCCATCATGTAGGGGAGATCATTAATATATGCTAAAAATAGAAAGGGGCCTAGAATTGAACCCTGAGGCACGCCCATTCTTATTAAGGAACCCGACGAAGTTACTCCGTTTACGCCTACTTTTTGCTGCCTAGTTGAGAGATATGACAATACAAGTTCTGAGGATTGTCCTCGTAATCCGTAATGTTTTAGTTTAAGAATTAGAGTATCATGATCAACGCAATCAAAAGCCTTGGAGAGATCACAAAAAATGCCGATGGCATCCTGTGAACCCTCCCAAGCTTCTAGAATGTGAGACACTAATTTGGCCCCGGCGTCGGTGGTGGACCTTCCCCTAGTGAAACCAAATTGACGAGGGTGAAAAATCTTATGTCTACTAAAATGTGACATCATCTGGTCAAGTACCAGTCTTTCAAATATTTTACTTAAAGCAGGAAGTACTGAAACTGGTCTATAATTAGATGGATCATTCTTGCAACCAGATTTAAAAATAGGAATTATTTTACTGTGTTTCATTAAATCAGGAAAGGTGCCACAGTCAACACAGTCATTAAATATCTTTGCAAGAATCGGGGCAATAGTGTCAATTATGGATTCAATTACTTTGACAGATATTCCCCATAAATCTTCTGTGGTCTTTACTTTAATACAATTAAATGATTTCTTGACAGTGGTAGGAGATACATGATTAAAATTAAAATTTGGAATACTTCTCTCAACGAATTTCTTAAGTAACAATTCAGCTTTTATGGAAGAAGAAGGAAGAGATTTTGTTACTTCCACAGGTATATTCGAAAAGAAATTTTCAAACGCTTTAGCGACTTCTGTCTTATTTGAAATGATTTTATTATTTATTTTCAAAGACAGGTCAGTATCTCTCTGTTTACTATTCCCAGTTTCAGAATTGATAATCTTCCATACTGTTTTTATTTTGTTATCTGATTTATCTATACGCCTACTAATAAGTTTTGACTTGGCCACTAAACAAACTTTTTTAAATATTTTGGAATATTTTCTAACATAATTTTGAAAATCAGGATTAATGTTAAAAGATTTTTTATCATAAAGACTATAAAGTTTGTCCCTACTTATTCTAATGCCTTTAGTAGCCCACTCATTAAATTGTAATTTAAAATTAATTTTAATGTCTTTTAAAGGACACATTTCCTTAAACGAATTATGTATAATTAAAAACAATTGATTATAATCCTTATTTGGGGCTCCAGAAAAAGAGTACTTACTATAAAGATTTGTAGTAGTATTATTTTTAAAAGAATTTAATACATGGTTAGTTAAGGGCCTGATTGTTATAACTTTAGTTAAAGGCAATTTACTTTTAGCTTTGATTGATACTAATTGACCCATATGGTCAGATCTTACACCAGGAATGACATTAAAGTTAAGCACCTCACCATTTGTAAAAATATTGTCTATGCAAGTAACAGAGGATGAAGTTATTCTAGTTGGCTCATTAAAGATATAATTCAAATTGAATGACTTAAATAACGACAGTAGTTTACATTTATCAATAGAATCAACCAAAATATTAATATTAAAGTCACCACAAATATATATTGATTTGTTGTTACAACATAATTTACTAAGTATTTCTTCCATAACATTTAAAAAAGACAACAAATGAGACGCGGGAGGTCTGTATACACAAAGAATAATAAGACTTTCTATCTCTGCACATGCTACCTCACATATGCGGTCAACAGAGAAAGAGGTGATGTCTTGACGTTCCTTAAATTTAAGATAGTTTTTACATAAAATCATAGACCCACCCCCCTCAGCTGTTAATCTGCTGAACGCACTGGCTACTGCAAAATTATTAACATGAAAATTCATCTTATCTGGTTTTAACCAGGTTTCACAAAAACAAAGAATATCAATTGAATATTTATCTACTAACAGTTCAGCATCTAGAATTTTGCCAGAAAAGCGATTTATATTCTGATGGTAAAGCAGAATGCTATCGGAATGCTTCTCTATTGTCGGCAGTGAAAGTTTAAACAATCTACATTGTTACTTAAATCTACACTTAACCTACTCTGTGTTATATCTCCTATAACTGGGTTAATATTAAAAGCTATTAAACTAGCAACTAAAAATTTATATCTTCTAGGAAGATACATAGTTTCATGGGTTAGTTGAAACCCAGTAATAAATTGGTTAGTGTCAAAAAACACTAATTTGTCACTATGACAACAAGTATACATGTACAATGTGTTATTTAAGTAATGCACATACTTATTGTGGTCGCTACTTAATGTGCTTGCATAAGGCAAAGCACACAACATAATTTTACCTATATCTAAACCTAGTAAGGTGTCAATGCCATGAACAATGTCCTTTCTCTCTATACCTAAACTATTACCAACTAATAAAACAATGTTTGTGTTTTTATGTAATTTCATGTGTTTAATTTTAAGAATAAGATTACTGAAATGAGTGTTATGGTAGCAGTAATTTGTTACATTGTGAGTGTTATTATTATGTAACAATGACCCAAAATCTGCTCCTATTTTGTCTGAAACTACAATCCACTTGTTACAATGATAGTCACTGTCAGCTGATGGCTGCGAAACTGTAGGTAAAGAAGGGACCTGTAGGGGCTCAGATGGTTTAACAGAGTTAGTACTATTGCAAGAGAGATTGTTTGTCAGTGACTCATATCTCTCTGCATTGCATTTTACTAGGTCTAAAAGTTCACTAGCCTCTACTATACGCTGACTAAGTTGTTCCTCATTGGAAACATATTTAGTAAAGATATCTTTCAGCATATTCTCTTTGTACATTAAATCATTATATAACAATTGAGTATCTTTGTCATATTTTGCCCTACATTGATCCAGTTCACTGGTATATAATTTTAATTGAGTTACCAAGTGAATTTGTCTTTTATGAATATTAATATTATTTAATTTAAAGCTTTTTAATTTTCTTAAGGCAATTTGGGCCTTCCTAATTAATTTACTACATCTAATGTATTTTTTTATCTTGTTGTGACTAACTAGAGGACATTGTGCAATGACATCAGTAATTAAAAGCATAATATGAGTGCCATTATGTAGATGTGAAACGTTTATTTAGCAAAAATTATCTCTGAAGGTCGCACTTATTGATCGTGAAACCCGTTTGCCTCCCACCCACGCTATCTTTAAATTAGCTCTTATATACTAGCTATTAAGTATATACTTCACAACAGTGTGTGAATACTCACACTGAAATATTCTTACAAGGAATTCAAGATTATGCATGTGTGTGTGAATAGTTGTCGTGTCTGTGTGCATTGAGTACCGCACACAGCGACATGCGCTCGTATACGCGCATACAGCTTCATTTATATTATAATGTAATTGAAGAAATGTCTCACTCTGGTCCTCGAGAAGATTTTGTGGGCGTGTCGCAGTATGGGCGGGGCCTGAGACGGACACTCCTTGAAATCCTCTTTTTTCCGTAGCGTCGTATCTAGGCGAGCGGCGACTACCTTAAGAAGACCCCTGACACTTCATCTAATGTTGTTTTTCTCTCCTTATATTTGAGCTTAGAGCAAACCACCACAGGTCTTGGTTATCTGGCCATGTTTATGTAAGCGGAGAAACAAAGCTCCGAACAACTTTAGTCGTTATCGCGTTTATAAAGTTCTCGAGACAATTCAGTTTTATGGGGTGTTTTGCTTGAGATAAATTTTTATTTCTTTTTGTGTAGATACTTTTTGTTTGCTGATGATAAATTCGGAGACGTTTAATATTTTATAGATTTTTTATTCAGTAGCTTTCTTTTCTGAAACAAAACAAAAGCGCTTTATAAAACATCTCTCATCAAGTTTACATTACCGATATAGACTGACGAACATTGACTATTACCAAAAGAAAAGGCACTGTACTTAGGTATAAATATTACATTATTTGTATATTATTTAATTCTACCACAGCAAAATAATTTTACCCAACGTCCAATCTTACACGAGCGATATTCTTTCACAAAAGTTGTGTCAAGATGATGGATAGAGGTCCATAAATAGATGAAGCTTATCTCTTACAGGCTCATAGTAAGGGAACGGACCATGAGATGAAAGAAAGCGGTAATGAGTGATGGATGGAATCTTTTTGCTGATTAGTGGCTAGATATGGCGGAATAAGATACGAGTCGTAAGATGAGTGAATAGTGAGGTATATGTTTTATCAAAATACGATAAAGAAAGAAAGAATTACCTACATTTACTTGACCACAGGACCGAGTAAAGAAAAAGGATACTATAAAAATACGTCATTATCTCTTCATCATATTATTATTGATCTTACTTATTATCATACCTACTTACCATAAGCTGCAACAGTTTCGCTAAGAGTTTTGGGAAGTAATTCATAAATGAATATGTCGTTTGTAGTATGTATGGAAATGATAACGAAACATACGAACTTCATCATGATTGCCTATTTAATTTTGCAATACAAAAATACTTGAATTGTCGCTGGCAGTTCTTAAACACAACTGGCCGGTCTAACGACTCCATCATTTTTATAATATTCATAGAGGTCTAATATTTGTAATTACCTGATAATAATGCATTACAACCTTAAGTTCACTAATGTTTCTGTAACTATAGAAATGTAATATAACATAGTAGGCGTTATCTTTCCTTTGAAGAGGAAAATGTTTGAAGCGCCCCTCGCATGAAGACATCACTTGTGAACCGTGTATCCGGACTAGACCCATATCAAACTTGACTTATATACATGTTTCATTGTATTAACGATGTTATTTAGTACGGTCCTGTTAGTAACAGAATCATAAGGACACTATAGGGGTTAGCTAGCTGTCTAACCGTGAGCAAGTCACCTGTTAAAACTATTAACCGTCGATGACTTGAAATAATAAAAAAGGATAAATTAATTTTGTTTTAAGAATAGAGGAAAAGAAAATGTCCTTTGTAAATTACTATTACTTTTATTGAGATAACACTGGCTTTTATTGTCCAGTTACTAGTCAAATACACTTTACTAGTCGCAAACACTGATATTTTTTTATAATCTAAACACCAGGACCATTTGAATTAAAAAAATAAATAAAAAAACATAGGAGCCGGGAAAAAACATATTTTGATGAACAAACAAAACTCTTTTCCTGAAAAATCAAAAGCCACAACCGATGATATTAATTAAAATTATAACTATGTGGTTTTAACTTACCTTTCAGGTAAATTGGCGGGATTTTACGTAATTAATTAATTTGCAAATACCTCAAACAACACATGTTATAATAATACATATTTTAGAAAATGTGTTTTAATTGTATTTCCATTTTATGGGTTAAACCAATTAGTGTAATACGAAATTAATATTTAATTAATATTTGCTGTTTAATTGTTGATATCATAATTAATGGTTTTAAATTACCTTTGGTTTTAATTTATTGAAAAGACAATCAATATAACCTATGAATTGATGGTGTAGTAAAGAATTTATCACAAGCTAATTTAAATTCTTTATCTGGTGGCTAAAACCTTACTGTTTATTGATAAATGCGCAGATAAATATATAGGAATTAAGACTTCTCCATTGTTCCTTTCACATTCACTCATCTCGTTTTCTATTTGGCGTCGTGTTAGTCTTAGGACCATAAATTTTGAACCAAATCGAATTAATGCGTGTAAGCGATTTTACACAGATTTGATTTTCTCGACAAGTATGTCAGTTATCACTAGGTATCCATACTTTAAAACAATTAGCTTTACAAGTGAACATTAAACGTGCCCGTCATATCTAATCAGCTCATATCTATCTGACTCATTCAATTCAGCACTTACACCCCATTATAACAAATTATCGATGTCACCTACATTACATTGTGTTCGTTCAACCCTACACACGTATATGTGTGCGTGCGATGTCTATGTGTACACGAGCGTGTGTAATTGTGTGCGTTATCTGAAAGATTCCACTTCATTTCCCGCGACCCGCGTGTGACGTCACATTATATTTACATAGTATATATGTGAACGCGTGTCCCTACAAAGCCATAACAAAGCTGAGTGCGCCACATATTTTAATGGTTAAATAGTTCATCGATATTTAAACGTCCGAAATTCGTGTGCAAATCGTGATAAGAAATGGTACTGGTGGTGGTGGCATTTAATATAGAATATGAAAAGTTTTATAAAGGTCCATTTATTTCAATCTTTTTTTTTGCTTTAGAAACTACTATTTTCTAGCTCTACCTTCCTGATAGCAAAACGTATTCTTTGCTTTTTGTATCCGATACCTACATTGTAAGTAAAATCATGACTACAAGATACATACATTTACACCTGTTATGCATTTTGATAACGCAACACTGATAGACGTACCTAGTGAATCTTTCACGTGGGGGGAAAAAGTAATAAATAGGAAAACTTTATATATTTACACGGCATTAACCCTCGTTATATATTTTTTACCTTCCCATACTTAAAAGATACAAACATTTTCATTATTACGCTTTTATAGTCATTTAGGAAATGAGAGTCAGCTCCTTTATCTAAATGGTAGTATGGGGACGTAAAAATGACGTAAAGCTCCCGTTTAACAATAAATAATGAAATAAAAAGTTATGTCGCATGGTCGTATAAATTTGTGTGTCATCAAGTCGTTTACATGTCTTTAGATGCATCTATTTGTAGTAAGATCTTTAAGTGAAACCATAATATATTTCATAAAGAAAGAAAGAAAATTATTTTGGGTATTTAGCACAGATACAAGACACGAAACGATGAAAAGAAAATAACTGTTCTTTTACCAATTGAAATGTTTTTTAATCTCCTATTTTTCAAAGGTTTTCTGTGAGAGAACTCAATTCTGTGTTAAACTCGCCTACGTACATAGTTGTTTTAAAGTGTGTAATAAAGAAATCAGAACACCTTATTGAGTTGTTTCTAAAATATTACACCACCAGTACATGGCACCTAAAACACAGAAAAGCAACTAAAACAACACACAACCTACATTCCTACACAAAGTCTGCATTCCCAACGCCAAAACCTAATTACCCTCATAATTATAACCAGTACTAACATAAAGCACACAACAAGGAAATAAGACTTCATAAAAGAAAAAAAAAGAAAAAAGAAAATGCGGTACAATGGCGGGTAGCAACAAGCAGCAACCTTCTCGGTATGTAATGAAGCCGTATCTTTAATAGGCGCGATAAGGGCGCTAAATGTTTGCGCACACGCCAAATAATAAGCGACTCGATCATTTGCGAGGGGAGAGAAAAAAGTATTCGGGCTTTTGATGGCACTTGCTTATCGGAAGGGAATTGAATGTTGCGTGGTTTCGTTGATGATCGTGTGGTGTGGTCATGTAATGGGATTTGTTGATGAGATGTTTAGTAACTGATGAGTCATACATGTGTACTTAAAATGATGGCTGTCTTTTACTTGAATTTGGACCTCATGATCGTCAATAAGACTACATGCCCTAGTTTATATAGCCCCTATACTTTCACTAGTGAGGAAACAATTAAATAATTAGTTTTCGCTATGCATTTGTTTAAAATTTCAATAGATACCTAATTGGTTTTCTATTTACTTTTTGAGAGTTACTTTAAAACAACTGTGAACAGAAAGATAACTAATAAATAGCAAAAGAAAAGTCAGTAAACGAAAAAATGTTTTAGGAATCAATAACATAGCAAGTTCCGATATAGTGACTTCCTAAAATCGGTACCTGCTAAGTAAACAGCAATATACCCAGAGAATTTATAAACGTTTAACTTTGTTATCCGTGATTCTGGTTACCGTGTGGTCGAGCACGAACATTTTTCGCATCCCCGCCGGCTCTCCGGCACGAGCGGACGACCGGCTGATTGGCAGTTAACTCCCCCGCAGATAACACAGATGGGAATATCCCCGATATCGCCTATCGTTCGACAAACTTCGCTCTTTACGGTTATACCCCCATAAAGACAACTTTAAGTAAAAACAACTTTACAACCATCGTTTTACGAGATATTTTTATGTCACGCGGTTATTTTTACCGCTATTATAGCTATTACTGATCATCATAAGTGACGTAATTGTTTTATCGGACGTCATCTCGGTTTATCTACTATTAATAAAACGAGTTGAATTACCGTCGTTTTCTATAGAATTATCGTAATGGAATTTACCTAATATGGATGAAACATGATTTAGCTAAGTAGTGATTAGCCTCTCTGATTTGATTATAGTTTAAGTTTGAACCTTGACTGACCTCTACATAATGATTACTGAGTAAAAAAAATAAAAATATTGCTACATTATTTTCTAGATACTAAACTAAAGGCACTATGACATAAATTGACATTGTTGTTTTCATTAAACAACTTTAATTAATACGTAGCTTAAACTATTAAAAGAGGCAATTAAAAATAATTTAAACTAATTCTGAATTGGCAACTGTAAAGCGAACAGCCGTATCTTATAGTTGAGGGCGTCATCAAAACTAAATTTGGGCAACGAGTCGCAATCCCACATCAAATAATGGAGGAATGACGGACAGAACAAACTTCACACATCCCTATAGACGATGAGGTACACTGTCTTCTAGTGCTGCCAACATGTTCGCTAACATTGTATCCATGAATACATAAAGTATAAAAAACATTAGTTATAATAGACATGTGTTCACAAATTTTAATTTTATAAATTATTTTAAAATTGCATTTCTATTATATTTAGAAAGAGCTATATTTTGACAAAAATACTAGGTTTAATTAATTTAATACCATACTCCAATAGATTTAACACATTGTTTATCATAAAAATAATAGAAAACGAAGCCTGGGTCAATACGAAATGCCACAATTAAGAATAAATAATTAAAATAACACATCTAAACTAAATATTAAAATAATATTACAAATATTTTTTTTTTTGGTAATTCACAATATGCTCGCTACATCAAATAAGCAGTGTGTCCATCCACTAAATCGCTAGATGAATATTGTTTCAAACGGAATTAAGCACGCGGCGGCGGCGTAGGGCCGGGATCACTTATAATTGTTATTTTATTCATAGAAACAACAGTCCTTCGGGACAATGGATAGGTGGGCAAATATTTTAGCGTTTCGAGTACCTTTTAGTGGGTATGTTGCGAAATTATGTAACTTGCAATTATAGCGATGTATTGTGTTAGGGCATTTGTGTTGTATACGTGATGAATAGTTTTTTTTTCCGTGCTTGTTTTTAATTTTTCCTAACTGTTATCTAACTTACCTAAATTACAAACTACTTTATACGTAATGATATAGGTTCTAACATACATGTAAGGCATGTAGGTATCTTGTATTCATTTAAGTACTTACCTACCTGTAATCTTAGATTTAAGTCTTATAAATAAACGACATAAATTCATTTAAGTATTCTCATTAAAATATCGGTATACATTCAAAATGCACCATGCAACGTTAAGGTTATCTACTAGTAAAACCAACTCAATGACATTCAAGCACGCACATAATCTCACCTTAAACTTCAGTACCTTCAATCCTAAACTGGCGACTCATCTACTCTGCAACCAAAAGATAACCGTAGCTAAACCGCGCCGGTACAACTACCGCGCAATCATCCCGCAAATCCCGTATCATTAAGTATCGCTAAGAAAGCGATTCGCGGACTCTTACTATGTTAATAACATAGGGGAAACGGTGATTAATCAACTTGACGTTTAGCTAGATCCCGACGTAACTAACCTCAGTGGTAGTGGCAATTTATGCATTGGTTTGCTAAAGGTCCACAGATCTTAGGCATATAAATAAACGTGTTCATTTAAATTTTGATTGCAAACGGCATTTGTTACACTCGACTTTGATTTGGCAAATGGTGAGTGGACTGTTATACTCTTCGTTTTCTGATACTATGACGCAATTTTCAACCTTTAACAATTTTGTCAAAACTTATGTCGTTTACTTTTAAAAAGTATAAAAATACTGCAGTGTTCTATAGGTACCAATAGTTTATAGCTTTAAAGACTATGAGCTTTCATTACAGAGCTTGTAAATATACGTTTTAGAAGAACGGTTTTAAAAAAGCGTTCAGGAATTTTCTCTTGATTCATAAACAATGCTGCATTTCCATACAAACACTAAGCATGATCCAAGCCCGGAGCGTCCGAGTATTAATAATAAATCAGTTTTAAAAGCGATGTTAAACAATCAAAACGTTGCAGCATTTTAAGCACAACTGGGCATTTATTAAAATTATAAAGCCGTGGAATACATATAAATGCAACATAACATAATGTGGATAATCCCGCAACTCGTGGCGACGGCGACGGTCAAAAGCTGATATTTCTCCTTTTAATCCCTGTCAGATTATTTAAATTCCCACCTGCGGGTCCTACTCACCATTTGCCGCCGCTTTTTATTTTAAACAAAAATAAAATATAAAAATATTCTCGTATTTGTTTTGGACGGGCGGAATCCTTTAATTTTCGGCACGGCTGCGTGACGGTCCGTCCGCTGTCCGCTTGCAGTGTTTGGGTCGCTTTGAGAAAAAATGTTTTCATATTCCATGCTTATGTCATGGAATGTATACCGAATTTTAATATTTTATTTTATTGTCATAACAAAGTTCGCAAAGCGTTTGTTTGGCACTGCGTTGAATGTATTGTCAAAGCAAAAGAGATGCCCTTTTATTTAACGAATTAAATTCCTTTCTGTGGACAATAGTGTCATATATTAGCTTCATAACAATCGTACAAAGCTTAATTTTTTGTCGAGATTGCTCTAGAGGCGACTGAACTTGTTAAACAAAAGAAAAACTAGGAGTTAGTTGTCCAAAGCGTTGCCAACTCTGGTGACTGTTCTACAGTGGACCCACAAATAATGCTAATTACTTTTCTATTCTCAATTTATTTATTTGTGCGAAATATTTTTAAAGAAATTTACAAAAAAGGACCAGTTTTTAAATTAGTTACATTGTAATCTACATTTACTTAGTTAAATTCTGATTAAGTACTTGAATAGCCTTATGCAAAAATATTATCTTGTTTGTTGTCGAGATATATTGCTCGTAAAATATATTCATACACGATAAAAACATATTATTACATGATTATGAGATTTAAAGCACATATTAGAATTGCGACGACTGTAGAACCGCCACTAAGTGCAGGACAGAGCCGTCGCGAACGGTTCCGAGGCTGGAATGTAGCAATTGTTGCCGCTGGCTTTATCCCGCTACTGTCGCGAACAATTTTATTTGCTTTACTATACTTTAAATTCTTTCCCTCACTCGTGATGCTTTATGCGAGTCGTTCGCGCACGCTCAGCCCACTCTACTGCGAGAGTCGCGTAATGAAAACTTTTTGAATTAACGTACCAGTAACATTCGATGGAGTTTTTCCCATTTGCCTTTGTATTGAAAATACCGCGTTTAAAGTTGAAATTTTATACTCGTTTCAAGCGTTTTGTCGTATAACGTTACAAAGTTAATATAACTCGCTTTAAATTCAATTCTGTATTTAAGTTCACATATAAAATGTCAACCGCAAACCAATCCATCGATCTTTAAATGAAAACAGGCAAACCGATTGTGGCGGACGCACCTCCATTGAGCGAGGCCGTTCAAAGCGAGACCGCAACAAGGCAACCGATAAATCACACGCCAACTTCAAATAGAAATGTCATATTATTTCCACAAAAGATTTAACTCCAAAATAAATTATATTTTCCCCCTTTTCGTGGCATTGTTCACGGACGTGTGGAAGCCGCACCGCACTCTGCGATATTTAAAAAACCATTAACTGCACGCTTTTGTATAGAAAAAGCAGTAGAAACAGTGGCAGCCCAGTATGCTCAGATGTTCGCTTGTTTGAATAGCTAATTGAATTAGCATAATGTAACTACATGCAGAAATGATTGACGTGTTTAATATTTATTTAGTTGCATGCATTTTTGTTTTCTTTTGTATAATATGGTTTAGGTGTAGTCAGAGACATGGGAACCTAAGGGGTAGCATCTTTTAAGACCACATACGATTTGAGTTGCTCGGTAAAAAAATAAATTGTATACGGAGTATAAAATCATCTTGAACTCATAGTTTCGAATCAATGTCAATAAGATTAATGAGAATTTAATTTCTTTTGAATTATATATATAATCGTCAGTTACATACCTTTAAGACAGCTGAATATCGCAAGGTCACCTGTTCAACACTTTAGGTGCATTATTGCAACAATTAGAAACCATACTTACAGTAAGGTACACTATTTACAGTCACGAAACACATAATAATAGGTGGTATTGGTTTAAGGCTTATCGAGGGCCAGGCATACACACACCCTTTAATTATATCCACACCACTTTCTGTGCCTTAAACGTTTTAGGAAAATGCAGAACGAAAACAAAAATATGTATTAACAAGTCCCTACCTTCTCATATTTTATTTGATTGTGGAGTGAGTTATATCAGAGTTGAATACCTAACATTGAATTAACAATTGAATTTGCAACTTGCATTTTTACGGATAATTGGAAAAAAAAATCCAAGAACAAAGAAATCTTTGATTACCGCAGCTTATCACATATTTACCCGGTATTTTCCGGGCACGTGCTTAGCACAATTTTGCGAAGCTCCCCATAAATCCATTCTATTCTGATTTACAGCCTCCGACTAAATGTTTGATTTGTGCTCGTAAATCGAGATGAGCGCGTGTCAGCCACACAGCTGATGCTTTTTTGTTTTTACGGATATAAGTTATGAAAGGGATTGGTAAAGGTATTAGGTATAATTCGTGTGATATAATATTACAAACCCGTAGGTACAAATATTGCAAAATAAAAGCCTCTACAAGAAATATAGGTTTTTTTTTCGCGTTTTACCGCGCTATATGGTGCCTTAACATGTTACTGCGAGGCAATAAGAACATCATGGACTGTCAACTTGACTTGACTTGCAACGGTCCAACTTGTCAACTTACTTTCTAATATGACAATGAATTTAACATAACATTTTCAAGGTGCAGCAGAATAGTCTACCAAATACCAAACCAAAAATAATTGAATATCTAAAAAATCGCGGAATATTTGCCTTTTACAATATTTTTATGTTTCTATTCAACACGTGAACTTGCTATGCAATACAAGAATCTTTACACTTATTATAAAACCACGTCAATATATTTATACTAATTTATGCAGGTTTCCTTAACACATGAGTGAAGTTAGTGAACAGTTGACGTCTTAACCGTATGAAGTTTAATTAACAAGTTAATTCAACACAAATCTCCTGCTTGGCTTGTGGGGCCTATTCAAAACTACTAAAGTGTGCACGCGATAAGGCACGGGTTCCACTTAGTCTTATAATAACTGGGTATTAACGTAATATGATCTAAATAGTTTAGTGGTAATTTTTATGTATTAAATAGGTGCCTTCTTCTGAATAATATATTTAAAGTTTCAAATAATAATATTCTGCAACTTTTTCTTGCTTTTACACAAGACCCATATTACCTCAATTCCTGATGAAGGATTTAAAAAATCTCAAAATAGCAATAGTTAACTACTTAGGTACTTAAATATATAATTTCCCAGGATACCTATATTTTTTATTATAATTATGTAAGTTTCGACGTCACACAAAAGGAGGCATATACCAGCTTAAATCTAAAACATTAAGTTTATTTTATGTCATTTAAATTTTCTTCTAAAATAAATGTTTTATACGTTTCACAAAGTTACCATATATGTCTATTAAAGTCTTTATATTGTAACTTTGTGAATATTGCTTGGTAAATAGTTCAGTAGTATAATTTGCAAAAGGACGCGGTGTCGGCGCGACTCAAATAAATCCGCAAAATAGGCGGCCGTGTCGCACTGCAATGTCGTTAATTCGCCGATTTAAATCGGAAACACGCGATAAATTCACCGTTTTGCCCTTTTGAATACAAACCAACGCTATTTGTAAGGACCGTTTGTAGTTTTACTAGCTAACTGTGGAGCATGAAACTCACTACACCATAATAATCATGAACATTTATTGTGTTAATAATAGGGAAAGCATTTTATTAATTTGTTTTATGCACAAAAGAAAAAATATTGCAAGATGTTATTTTTTCATTTGATTAAATAAAAACTTCGTTTTTCGAGAGTAAGTTAACTTATCTCGTAACTGACGAAATAATGGCACCACTACAGATCGAGTCAACAATACATTTATTATTCACTGTAACCAAAGCCTCCGATCTTTTACAATTCCGCGTTTAACTTCATTTCGACACTTAAAGTAGACAACAATATAAGCCTAATATTATATTGATAGGTTTGATTCGGCCCCTCCGTCGCTTTTTGTTCGTTATTTATTGCGCGAGCGATACAGATAGAGCCGGCGGCGATATCATGAAATATTAAACGCATTACAAGTGGCATATAGGAAGATGAGGTAAGAAAAAACGTTCGATTTTCATTTGACTGTGTGTGGTAAAGATTATGTGGATTTTTTGTGTTCAAACATGTTTTTGTTGCCTTATTGTGTTGTAGAAATTATTTTTTCTTGTCTGTCAGATCTGTCAGTGTTGTGTGATGTAGAGCTTGAAGACTAATACATACTGCACATTAAAGGTGTGTTATGTTTATGAAAGAAAGAACTTAACCAAAGCGAATAATTTATTGAGCGTTTTTAAGCGTTTATTGAGCGTTTTATTCTTTTAAACATGGAAGTCTGTTTCAGTTAATTTTACGTAATATTCAAACATCAATTCGTCATATAACATTTACGTAACGTTGAAACTCTAGCTGCATTAAAATTGTATTCCACAGCCACATTACTCTTTCTAAAAGTTTGGCAACAAACTTCTCCACCGCAGTTGTATCACGTTTACGAATCATACCAAGTTTATTCGCTCACTTTTATCGCACTGGAGGCGCGTTAGAGAAAATGATTTATACGATTTATCATAAATAACTTCCGACTCCATTTGGAAAACTATTGTTGTTGCTACCCTGTTTAGTTAACAAAGGATATTAGATTTCGAACTAACGTCTTTGTATTTTTGTAGGTCATTGATTTATGCTTGCATTTTTACATTTAAAATTCCGATCCATTTTTCCCGCAACTGCTCCTAAGGTGTACATAAAGGCCGAACGTTTGTTAACAAAATCCATCAAACATCCCTTAATAAAACCCGAAAGAGTTATTGAAACGGCCGTAATAAAGTATCGACAGGTCCCTCGCAATATTTCTAATATCATTGTAATCTACATATTATTCCAATAAGTGGGTTTTCCTCGGGCCAATATTGCGCTCGGGAGTGAAGTGGTCGACCCTCGCGGTAAGTTTCTACCTTTTATTGTTTTATTTATAACTTTGTGATTGATGACGGCTGAGAACTTAGCTTCATAAATATTGAGAGAACTCACGCTGCGAAATAGTTGGCGAGAATCTTTTGCAAGTCTCGCTAGTTGCTTCGTATTTGGTTATGTTTTGTGTAGTATACATTAAAGTTGTATAAGATTTTGTTGGAAGTGTATTTTTGCTCTTCAAATCTGTAAACTGTGTGTCTTTTTGTGGAAATATTTGCTGCCAAAGAAAATAACTTGAACAGATAATAGCAACAGCATAGTGGCTATTTGAAATCCACAGGGTTCATTGTAATTCAGTACATTTCTCAAGACGTTTATTATTTTATAATATAAAATTATATGTGTTCTTAGCCTTATTATATTTCAATCTTAAAGTGAACGTAGTGTTAAAGATAGAAAAAAGAACTCCCAATTTTTTTTACAAATAACTCCTTTGTTTCTAAAGACCCCACTTTAATGTATCTATTAACATAGCTGAAATTCGTGCACATAGGTTTATTAAACAGCAAGACTTAATCGGGCCTATAACTCGGTGGATGAACAAACACGTGTATATAAAAGAATCGTGCCGGATGACCACAAATATAGCGTTATCAGTGGATCCGGAAATCCGCGCGCAGACGACGTCGACCACTGGACGATTCAATTTGCATAAGCGTTTGTCGTTAACGTGTTGTTTAACTGTTACGAAAGCTACATAGATTTTTATTGAAGATTACTTTGTATTTTATATTTTTGGTATTTTGATTGTGGGTTTTAAACTGTCTACTATTTTTGCACAATTTTGTTTACTACCTACTTTAATTAGAGTAATAACGGACAAGAAGTGAATTTAAAATACAATTAACAGATTTTTATTAAATATTTAATTTTAAGTTTAATTTCATTAATAAAATATTTTATTAGATTAAAAAAAAAAAAAAAAAAAACAGATAAGTGACAGTTTCTGCCATAACTGTGCCACTATTTTGCAAAATAGCTTATAAACGATTCTAAACCTGCACTTCAATTAGACAATCGAACTCTACAATTTTTCACCCACTACTCGGTGTATTTTCAAACATACAAAATGTTTGTATAGCGTTACGGTTGTTTTCTTTTTAAAATTCAGCCGAGCTCAATAACTGCGGTCGGCGGACGGATGTTCCGTAGCCAATGGTTCCGCGATTAGACCCCGGTCCGTATCTCTGTTGCTTTAATAGTTAGTTAAAGTGGTTTATTACAGGCTGGTCGAATTGTCAATACTCTACTTACTTTAATGTCAATGTATGTACTGGTGGATTTTTTTGACTTGTTTGAAGTTGTAAGATATGTTTCTAGAGTTTTCAACCAAAAACTGAAACAAGAGTTATTTGTGTACTGATCGTGTTATAAGAATGAAGTCCCAATAACATTTTTAGAGGTAAGTGTGAAAGAATAAACAGCTCTTTGGTCTATCAAACCATCTTATTCTACTTCCTCAAGCCACATAAAAATGTAGTACCCACTTGTATAGAAGCAGGCTATCACCATAAAGGTGGCATGACAATAGCGTTTGAGACACGCCAGGGTGGCGGCGTATCTCTCGAATAGTCTCCATAAAGTGGCATTCACAAAGAGACGTCCGTGCGGCCCGGCGGCCGATATCACAATGCGGCAAACGACGCCGGCGCTTCCTGTTCCGGCCGCGGCGCCACCGTCGCACAGATTTATGCCCGTCGCTTCCTCCCGCCATATGCGTGGTACTACCCTCGCTCATTTACACAAAACTCGAGTTTTTCAAGCACCTGTGCTACGAATGACGTCGGATGTCGGGTTTTTGCTGTTTAGCGGTCGCGTGAATACTTTAACTGTTTTAACAAAACATTTTTGGCTGACAACAGTGAAAATTCTTGTGAAGAGTACGGGTTTTAAAAATTCTCTATTACACATTTGTATCTATGTATAATTTTATGCGTTACTAAAGTATAAGTCCTATGAAACACATCAGTTCAGATGAGTTTAGTAGCATATCTATGAGTTTCAAAGGTATACTAAAGTCTTAAATCGATCTCATAATATTTAAGCCCGTTACGTAAAGAAAGAAGTATATTATATACATACAGTAAGAAAATATTAATGAAGACATTACTCATTAACAAACTTTTCAAAAAAACACACATGAATCATATCAAAAATTTTCCAAAATATACATCCTACTTAATTAAAATTAAATGTTGTTAAAAATTCCGCCACGTCTCCAGCGCGAAGTAACGAAGTTAATATAACGCGTTTACGTTAATAAAATATTCGTGGACTGGCGAAAAGGCGCTCGCAAAGTTAACCGGTGTAAGGGTTAAACCGCTATGATGTTATGAGCTTAGATTATGAAGCCGTAAACGAATTTTGAAGGTAAAGTCTACGATGTATTTTGTATGGGTGTAGTTTGTTAAGCGAATGGTTTACCCGGTTAGTCGGTTTACCCAATCGTTATTGGTTATTAACTTGACTGAATTTGAAGTTAATTATAATAGGCTGTAAATGCGTTTTAGGACGAAAGGCGTTTATAAGATAGTTTCCTTATCGTCAAACTTGAATCACTGATATATTATGTTCGTAATTTCACATTTGTAAGATCATAGCTTTGTTTTTGATATGAAAATACTATTGCATCCCAATCAGAATTTTAATTACCGAATTATTTACCAACAAATTCTCAACAAACATGATTAAACATTAACAATCCCCTTCAAACGTCTTCGGCTTATCACTTTCTTTACTCATCACATTAATAATGACTAAATAATTACTCACACACGTTACGTTAGAAAAGGATGAAGGAACAAAAAGGGAGATGCTCGTACATAATGAAGCGTCGGCCGCGAACTTGCTGCGTCTCGGAATATCTTAGCAGTTGTACCGCTATCACGTCACTTTAGTCACGTGCCGGCTCAATACGACGAACTTAACTCGATTGAAATTGAATAAGACATAGTGTAAAGAGACAATTTTATCATAGAAAGTAGAAGGCATTTATGTAGACATGTGGTTATTTAAACATTAAAATACTTATATTTTAAGAATGTAATTAGGTATATCAATAATAAAAAATATCTCCAAGTTGTAACTCTGCTTTTTGCTCAACCAATCAACTCTAAATAAAATAAATCACTTTTGTCGTTTCGGTCAAATACGATCAGTTACTTACTTAATAAATAGATAAGAAATATAAATACTAATATAAACATTACAATGACACCAACATCAAACTAGAATAGGTATAAAAATCGATCTAAAATTCGTCGTAACGCGACCGCACACTTTACAGTTCGAAAGCAAAGTTTCATATAAATTTTGTACAACAAACCTTAGCCGACGTTAACTTCGTATCTTTGTCTGATCCTCACGTAGAGGCAAGTGAGCGAGGGGTGAGGGGTGAAGTATAGGGAAGGGGGGGGGGGGACTAGTGAAATTCCAACTAGCTTTGTGAATCAATCAGGAATTAATTGCGACCCCTTCGAGTCTAGTGGAGTCGATTCCTACTTGTAAACTAAATGCCGCATATCGTATTACTTTTTAGTTGATAGGGTTAACTTAAAATGTTTATTAGTACTATTAGCATTAAGTTACAAGTGCTTAAGTGAATATATTAGTTATTAGAATATGGTCCTTGTAGAAAAGGGTACTTTGTTTGATGTTTAAACCTTTCACGGAATTACCAATCTGAAAGCATAAAGGCAGTTCATTGTCTTAGATAGCGCAAATTACTTCAATTAAATCACAACACCAGTTGCTAAATACAGAACTAGCAGGATTAAATATCCACATGGCACCAAAAGTACCAAAGAGGTCCAAAAAACTTGTGCCTAATGCTTGAAAATCAAGCTTAATAAAAATTTGAACTCAAACCCACTGGAAAATGAAACCCAAGTACGTATTTACAGTATAAACGAAACCGAACAAGTCTGGAAGTTAGGAACTGTAAGTTAGAAGCGCAATTGTTTAGATTCGGCGATACGGAGCGAGCGACGTCAAAGGAAAAGTTTCAAGTGGTTCGCAATACAACTGGTTGTGTCGATGAATGCGGTAATTACAGTTGAAATATTTATATCAAATGGTTTTGATGTTAGGTTGATAAATTTTAATGTAATTTGTGTGGAATATAAATTATTTTTTCTTATTACTTTCATAAAAAGGAGGAGGTCCAGTAAGGTAAAAATAAAGCTGTTTCAAATTCAACCCTACCAAAATAAGGAGGAAAGAACAGAAGAACGAAAACAAGATAAAATATCCGTATGTTCTTCTTCTCAGTTTTAGAAGCGGCAGTTATTTTGTAGTACAATAATCACTGGTTTTATCATTGTTAAACTTCTTTGTTCCATGTCTTAAAATGAATAATGAACCACATTTTTTTATTTTCGCTCCATTTAAGGAACCATTTCGTAGGTTTGTCGCAAATTGTAAACTTAATCTATATTGAACAACTATTTTTTATTTATTAACCAAAAGACGTCAATCCAAGTTATGCACATACGTCGTACCTACTCAAGTTTCAAACAGTGCAACAAACAGTCGAGTTTCTACACGATTCGCCGGCATTCCTGTGCTCGAGTGGTTTCTAGAGAGCTACTGTCTACCTGTCTGCCCGAGTTTACCCGGGTACTGGCAACCGGGAGCCGGGTGTGCCAGTACCCGGTCGTCACAAAGCGTGCCATACCGTCTGTTTAGCGGATGAAGCACTTATGTCATTGTATTACAACTAGACCGCAACATATTCGAGATTCTTGGGCGCTCAGTGCTCACTTTGTTGTGATTCTGAGCTTCGCGTAGAGAATTTTGGTGTAGTTTTAGGAACCACTTTAAAGAAAACATACACGAGTATTTTATTTTATAAAACGATTTGGTCTTAAATATAAACAGATAATTGAATAAACACAAAATACGTATTATGAAATAATGCATGACTTTATTTGACCATTAT
This sequence comes from Autographa pulchrina, assembly GCA_905475315.1. NCBI lineage: Eukaryota > Metazoa > Arthropoda > Insecta > Lepidoptera > Noctuidae > Autographa > Autographa pulchrina. Next base: position 8,582,855 of record FR997771.1, on the reverse strand, counting down.
CTTTTTATTTTATAAATTGTTCATATGAGTTAGGATTTCTTAAAACAATAGGTGGGAACATGTCGTCTATGATTAGGTACTCACAAATATACAATTGCGCCGTCACTATAACAAAAGAAAATACGCCTTTATTTATTGCGCAATTACAGGCATATAATATCAGCGGGCAGTGCGTCACTGATCTTGCCAACTATTACCAACCATTGCCAACTCTTGCCCCAGTTAATTGCATAAGTGGGATGTAGCCCTCAGCGACTGGCGGCTTGTTGCCCTTTCCCGAAACTCCTTGTCTAAGATAAGGGTAGTTTGTTGTTCACTAGAATCTTCTTTAGCATAAGATAACAGAGAGCAATTAGCATCTTTGCCGTTTAGTGTTTAGCCTTAAGGGCGGATTACAGATTTGGTGGCTTGACGGTGAAATATGGCTCGGACGATTGCATGATATATTAGAACTCGCAGATTAATGCTAGATTTGTGGATATCATTGTGTATAAATAGTTGTTACTTTATACGTTACAAAGAAAAGGAGCAACTAATTCAGAATGAGAAGACAAACTTCCATATGGTAAAATATATATTTTCTCCATATCCAATTATGTCTTTTAAGGGTGCGTCCACATCTGACGAACGAGCACTACACGAGCAGCTCGCGAGCCGCTCGCGATTTGTTCGCGAACCGCTCGTGGAGTCGTGGCGTGCTCGCAATCCGCTCGCGAGCATCCCACGAGCGGCTCGCGAGCACGCCACGAGCGGTTCGCGAACGGCTCGCGAGCGGCGCGCGAGCTGCTCGTGTAGTGCTCTTTCGTCAGATGTGGATGCACCCTAATGTGTCACATAAAACTCTAGATAAAATATAATAATATTCTACATCTGTGAAGGAAAGTAATTTTAAAAACTATTCCATCTTTAAAAACCTTTATCACCAAATTTATTTTAATTTATTTATTTCAATATTCTTTAGGTAGGTACCTACTATTTCTAACTGGTTCGTTTCTTAGAACAAGTTTCATTATGTGCCATAAATACTTAATTCGCTAATTATTCGTGATGACGGTAAACGTGTGAGGAAGAAGTGTCTTAAGGTTACTTAATGGCGTCACATTAACTATTCAGCACCTATTCTTGTGAGGACATTACTTATTCATATTCCTTAGAAAGTAAGAAGAAAATAAAGTGATTCTGATAAATGTCGATAAGGGATGGTCAATAATAGTGATCAAACTTTTATCGCTTCACTTATGGCATTTAGGGTCTTGAGTTCTCACCCTCAATAGACCGAAAGACATGTAAGCCATGACATGTAAGCCAGACATGTAAGACATGTAAGACACTAAGAAGTAATAAGTATAATGGCACAACTAGGTGTATTGAAATAATTATTTTTGATGTTCATTACACCAAAGTATGATTAATAGGCTTTTGTTGTACATTTTGTAAAAAAAATATGTAATTAAACAATATTACTGCGTCCAACATGCATAATATGACCACCATTTCCAAACGTGTAGCTCCATTTACAACCTCAAAGGAACAGTAACTCTATATCTTAATAATACATGCACAAACAATTTCTTAGAAGCCCTCAGAGCTCTTAGTTATAATAATTCAAACCACGAACAGTAACAGGATAGCAGGTAGCCAATCCGCAATAATTTTCACTCAAATCTGACGCAAACATGACCGATATTCTACCAATTTGCATGTCCGCCTCTTTGAATAAATTAAAGCCACCTGCCCCTTGGTAACTCTATGAATATGTAAGACAATGGCTTTCAAATCTTAGGCTCCAATTAGAAGGGGTCATTAAACCCTTAGTTAATTACATCTGCCTGTTACAGAGACGAATTGCGAATATATGCGCCCCTCAGATTACGGTATTGACTGAAACTTAATGCCCTTGGCTTTGGACGGACATCTCAGTACCTTAGTAGTGCTCGATAGGTGTATGGGTGTATGAATATAGCAGTCTGTCTGGCTACCTGTCTTAATGTTTGAGTAATAATGTAATGTATGTAGAAACAAAAATGTTAATATGAAAGCGTAAGCACATGTTAAATCAATGTTGTAAAGTAAAAATTCTGTATTCAGAAAACATTTCATTATCAAATTACATTCGTTGAAATTTTAACCTGAAAATTTTCATCTTACGTGATGAATTATTTAAATAAAAGTGGTAAATGTAAATTACGATGTAAATTTGTACACAAATTCGTTTGTTCCTGACTTCGTTGCTTCTTCAGACACTACAGGAGGTACTTGGTACTTAAGAGATTCACAAAAAAACTTTGAATAAAACTACTTTCTCTTATTTCGAAATAAAAACAAAATAATTATTGTACGTAAGTCTAAATTCAAACAAAACCAAACATCCTAATTACCACATCCCTAACAAAACATGTATCACATCTTTGAGTAGATAATAGCAAGTCAGTATCGTATTTGCACATGCAACGAGTAGATGAGCCGCCCAGTTTAGTGGCAGGTCGGCTGGCACTTAGCCGGCGGTCACTTTAATCCGTTTATAACGTTTAATCGACTCGGCCGGCCGTCGCGTCGATACGACCACTTCACATCAGTGAAGTGGTCGTATATATATATATATATATATATATGGGTATCAACCCAGCCATATAGAATTTCCAGTAACCGAATAACACTGTGACGATATAAAGTGTGTTCCTATTAATTTGCTCGCTCGCTAACGAACATCATGTTCGATAAAATTGGCTGTACTAGAAAATATTGTTGTAAATATTTTGACATGACAAGGAATATTCTAAAATATATGGGAAAAAACCGAAAAACCACATATTAGATCGGCTATTTGGCGGCCTGTAGGTCTGTTGGTTAGTGACCCTGACTGCTATACCGGAGGTCGGGGGTTCGATTTCCACCCAGGACAAATGTTTGTGTGATGAGCACGATCATTTGTTCTGTGTCTGGGTGTAATTTATCTATAATATGTATGTATTTAGAAATATATAAGTATGTTTATCAGTTGTCTGGTTACCATAACACAAGCTCTGCTTAGCTTGGGATCAGATAACCGTGTGTGAGTTGTCCCGGAATATTATTATAAAAAAAAATTAGAAATTGCAAATAGCTTTTCTTTTGTATTTAATTTCTATGCAAAGCCACAAGAAATATCTAAATTAGTTACTAATCATTAAAAAAAAAACGACATAATTTAATACATAACGTAAGACGGCGGCGGACGCTTGTTACGTACATTTATAGAATCTCTCTATTTACACTTAAACCACCTTCTTCTTTTAATTTTTTTATGCGCAACTCAAAAGACATTAATTACCATCATCCGCGAAGACTTTTCAGCTTACAGTCGCGCTCAAAAGGCGTTACAAACAAGATAACTTACGGCATTTTATAACGAGCTAATTATTCCGACGTGTGAGCGTACGAGTGCTATAAATATGATACGCAAACACGGTTTTAGCGACCGTCACGCTGCACCTTGTTTGACTACGGCCTAAAACAACATGCGTTTGCGACCGCCGACTAAATTTGTTACTGCCGGTCATTCGCTGACTCAGTGACCACTGTACTGCCGGTGAGAGTTCGCTTGCTTTGCATTTTGTGTGATGTATGTAAATTGTACGCTTAAGTTTGCGTTTTCAGGTATCGAGTATGAGGTACAGGTAGACATATCGTCATTGTGATAAGAATAGGAGGAAATTGGCAACGTGTAAAAAATGTTCCATTAAAACTAGACCAAACTAACGAAAATTTTTGTGAAATTAGAATATTTTTTGTAGTTCTTACAAAAAATATATATATTGTGTCCTTGTTTAATCTAACAAATTAAACAGTAAGTCCAAACCATTCTTTACAGATTAAATATACGCGAAAAACATAAAAAAATACTAATAAAATAAATATTTCTCATACAGCACTCGTGTGGACGACTGTACAGCTACGTGACTAAGCTTAAACAGGACAGAAAGCCGAAATACTTTTATTTAAAATAATATTTTATTTGACAATTAAATTCAACGAAATAATTTTATTCGTATAAAGATATTATTTTAGGCGATGTTTATCTGCGTCTATGTTTATTTTTCAATTATTAATTGTATAACCTTTGCATATCTAATAGATAAATCATAAAAATATACATTTGGTCTATGGAGGGTTCATTTATTTGAAGGTTGATTATACCTATGCAACATGTATTTAATTATTTATTGTTTACAGCTTAAGAAGAACTTTTTTAAGAGTATAAACTTGAAGGGTTTTTTTGCGTAGACATAAAATAAACATATTTGTTTTTTTTCAAATTTATATTTAAAATACTTTAAATAATTTAACGATTATCTATTTTTAGGTCATACTACCTCAATTTTTCTCATCTAAAATATGCCACATTCATTTAAATCCACGCTTCAAATTACCTCCAATTTACGGTCCGTTTCATTATAATCTGTTTACCGTTAACCGGCTGAATACACTTGAATTAGAACCAAAATACCGCATTAACATTTACCATACACTTGGGTATTTAGTCACGTTACCAAACACGCATTTGATACGCAAGCCACGCAAAACTTGAAATTCATAGCGTCCAGCGTCCGTCGATTTTGGCTAATGTGCGTCATGTCAACATATTGTTTGTTAGAAGCGCCGGTGGACACGGCCTAAGCAAACAGCCATTACTCTCGCCGACATGCGTACCCGCAGCCCTCGACAATTATATCGCCTAACATCACGTGCTATCGCTATCACTGTTTGGACATTACTGGTCATTTACTCATTTGTAATAATCGCGGTTTAGAATAACGCGTTCAATTGTTTTGTCGCGATTTTGAATAATGCGTTCAACTGTTTTGTGTTTTAGAATACCGCTTTCAATTGTTTATTGCTAATTAGAAAATTGCGTTTAATTGTTTATTGCGAATTAGAATATAGCGTTCAATTGTTTATTGAACGTATTTGTAATGCCGTGTTTTTTTGATTGGGACGTAATTTTGTACAAACATGGTTTTAACGTTTACATTAGAATTAAATGAAGCGTGTGTATGCGTAGCGTTTGCGTAGACGCCTACGAAACGCTACATATTTATTTTTTATGACTAATGAATTTATTTGGATGGTAAACGATAACTGCTACATTACAATAGGCAAGACAGAGGTTGTAGTCACCTCATAAAATGTATTTGACTTATAAACCCTACAAAAAACATACATTTATATAAAACAAGGTATATTTCTCAATTGACAAATAAAACGATCAATAGGTACCTAAATATAAATTTATTACAAAATAAATAAGTTAAGCTGACAACACGCTAACTTTATATGATATAGTGTGATTTTAGAAAACAATAAGGTGCACACTCATTTTAGATGCAGCGTGCACCGAGGAAGCAACGCTCCACCAGTCACCAAGCAATCGCTACGGATCACAGCAGGTTACACTGGTTGTACGGTATTACGTATCTTGCAAGAGCAAAGAGATAGCAAATTTTACACAATTATCGCTATACAAATTGTAATTCAGATTACTTATATAAATTAGCTAATTGGCAACATTAATTGTAAAAATTTTACTTGTCAATTGCTGACGGTTTGCTTATGCTAGATAGGTAATAAGGCTTCGACGCTTCAGGCTGGACCAGGCTACAACGACACACGCGCACCGAATGACTGATGCCCCACACGTGCTTGAAGGACCGTGTTTACAGTTTAAAACGGAAATGCTTTGTGTTACTGAAAATGTTTCTGAGATGTGATTTTCAGAGGATTTATTGGTGTTTCGGGGTTTGGCCATTTGAGTGTTTAATGTCTAAAGAGTTTTCTGAAAGTTTTCTTTACATTTACAATGTACACACAAAGATATCTACTACAAAATATTTTCATACTAATAAACAACCTAATAGTGTCACATTTCACATTTAAAGCTGATAGTTAAAGTCCATTTTATTATTTATTTTAATGTTAAGACATCTTTCTTCTAACTTTCAAACATATCAATGAATAAGAGGTTCAATAAAATTAAAACATCGTACTGAAACAACAACGTTACAAAAATCTAAAATCTAAAGACAAAACTAACCATTCCACAAAAAAACACAACAAAATAATCCACTAAATCATTGAGTAAACAAACTAAAAAGTAGTCTGTCAAACACAGACCCTTCCCCCGAGATCGGTGTAAGTTGGGCAAACTGACCCCAAACTTAACCAGTAAATACCGAAGCCACACGAACTATCAAAAACTTGAGAGTTGCCCACTATTCCCACTTGTGACTAACGTTGTTTAAAACGAGCGGAACTCAGCTGTGTGTGCTTAGTAGTTTCAATGTTTAATGTTGATATTAATTGATGGGATGGCTTGGAAATTAATAAATGGTAAAGTAAATGTTTTGTTTTGATAATGTTTTTTATTCAATTTAACTTAATTATAAAAGAATAGAAATTTTAGTTGCAACATAGTGTAAAAAATGGCGGTCTATTTGGATATGTCCTGAACGAACGAATAATTATATATGGGAAATAGCTTAAATGTTTTATTATATTGTTAATTCGGATAACCAATTTTTAACGTTTTCTTTTATTAACCTTTATTAACTGCCTCGTTGGCCTAGTGGTTCTAAGCGCGACTGCTACGCTAGAGGTCTTGGGTTCGATTCCCAAGTCGACCAAGGTGTTATTGGATTTTTCTATGAAATTCTCAGTAGCAGGTCGGAGTTTGGATTTGTGCCCGGTTAGTGGCAATAGAGTCGCCCCCTATTACATGGGACCTAAACATACCGGTGAACTGTGGGTGTACATTGGTACTCCTCTGCCTAACCCTTCGGGGATACAGGCGTGATGGTATGTTATGTTTATTAACAATACAAACAGTATTTAATTTAACGTTAGTCAATAAATAAAACAAGAATAATTCTAAACCACTTCTCTGCTTGTTTTCCTTACTTCCAAACATAGACTTCTACTAAACAATATTCCCTAGAACATTCACCAACATTCAAATTCAGAAACATTTCCGAATTTCAGACGCAACCCTACGAAAACGGTGCACCAAATTCTTAACCTGTCAATGTATACCCAGTACAGACGGCTGAAGTAACAGATTCGACTCCGGTATTGCACGAACCACTTTCAAATTGAATTAATCATAGTTCGGATTAGTTCCTCTTTGACGACCTGCGGACCAGACGTGACTGTCTTGTGTACCTAAGCTTTCAATAACTAATTATAATTATTGGAACTTTGGCTACAGTTATTTCGTAGGTAGCGTTGATCTTTGGAATATTACATACTAGTTGTGGCCTGCGGTTTCATTCGCCTGAGTTCCTAGTCCCCGTTTCTGACGTTTTTAAATACGAACGACGAATAGTTGACTTATAAAAAATGTCAAATATAAGTACTATTATATTTAAATCGTATCTTTTTTTTTTAAGGTTTTTGATTAGATATGGCATCCTTAATATGTCTAGATATACAACTCGACAATCTAATATTTACCAATATATTTACTCTACCACTACTTCTGTCGACGGATACACCATACAAACTAGAGTAACAAAACCTAATGCAACTTCAGTGTACACCAGAATATCCATTCTAATTAAAAACAAATTAATACACAGAATCCCAGAACATTCTCGAACTAAATCTCTATCAAAATAAAGCAACAACTAAATATGAGGGTACGTAGTCTCAAGATATCAGTAATAAATTACCGCCAATTACAAAGTTAGCTCTACTGGTCAGTACTCGAAAGGCCAACTAGTTAATTCTTACCCCCGGGGAATCGAACTCCGGACGTTGGTTAAGTAGCAGATTTATTAAGAGGCTATTCCTAAATGCCGGGGGAAACTTGGCTTTAAAATTAAATCACGCTTTAGTTTGGAACTAAGCCTTCTAAATTCTTGCTTTGTCTGTTGCAGATACGGCTCTCCATTTAACTGGTATTTACATTAGGATTGTAGGATTCAGTTCTGTTTGTTGATATTCTAATAGTATTCTATTGTTGCTTTGTATTCTGATAATGAATGAGGATTTGTTGATGTTTTCATTAATATTGTTGATGTAATTCAACATCAAAATGGATACTTCATATTTATGTGCGTAATTTGTTATGACTCAAAAAACATAGCTAAGAATTGTATTGAGAATGTTTTGTTGTTTTTAGCGAATATATTTGACTTCTGAACGTAGTTCCATAATTCAAATAATAATGTCCTTTTATAAGACGACACACCAATTTTGTGTAAGTAAATTTTAACGATAACATTACTGTTACATAGATACATAATCACATCACAATTCTTATTTACCACGCTCTAGAAGCAAACATTATAAAGTTATGAAACAATTTCTCAAATCCAACCCTTTATTCGCAGCAGACTTACAAAAAGCCAAAAGGCTAATAAAGAAAACGCGAACAACTTCTAAAAGTATTTCTTTCATCGAAGTCAAAGTTGCGAGTCGAGAATTTCCTGCGAAACGGGGGGAGGGAGGGTTAAAACGGAACCGCAAACGACTTCCTTTACTACGTGTAACTGCATTCAGACAAAACGGGTTTGTCATACTCTTTGTGTTTTGATGCTAAGACTTTTATCGTAATCAAAAAAATAGGGTAAGGGTTTTTACAATAAGGGTTACAGTCGTGTATCATGTAATTATTTTTAAGCCTTGCAAAAAATCTTCTTCTTTTATTTCTCTTAATGGTACGTTATATCCTGGTTACGATGGACGTTTTGTAATTATAATATAAAAAAAGAAAAAAAAAATAGACAGAATAAATAAATAAAAAGCAGATGTTGGATTCATTTATTAACTAACAAATATACAACATTATTTTAGTTGCATCAATTAATTAAACCAAAAATTTCATATTAGAGAGCATAGCATACCTCAGGTTACGTTACTACCGTTATTAGTTTGTTAGTTATCGCAACTAAAACAGAACAAGTAATAACAAGCCAACAACATAGTATAAACAAAGCCGACTCAATATTGATTTCAGTTTAGCCAACAATATAATCAACCCCAATTTGTCTAAAGTTCTGACGCCGACCGAATTGATTAACAACTTATTTATTTATTGAGGTTAAAATCTCATGCCGTGTCCGCGTGGTTAAGTGAGATCTCTGTTCTATCATTTGCTAGTAAACAAATGTTTATTGTAAGCTATAAAAATACAACAACTGTACTTAAACATAATATTTATTTATTGGTTGTTAAAGGTCGTCACAGCTTACGCATAAAAAAATCTAAACAAAACTACATAAGGCTTCCACACTAGCCAATTATATAGGGATTTAATTTAATTTTGCTGTAAATATGTATTACTTTTATGATATGAACTCTTTACGATACTAAGAAAACAGTGTTATACATAAATTCCGTATAGTAAGTTTATTTCATTTAGTCAGTAAATTCATCGATTCATATTGAAACCATATCAACCTCTTTACACTCAATTTTGGAGAACTTAGAACATTAATGAAGCTTAATTGATTTTGTATTACATTAGTATATTTAATGTCAAAACTAGGGAAACAATGAACTGACACTTGTTATCTCAGTATTAATTTCCTGTGAATGAATTTCAATAAGCGAATGTCTTCGTTACTTGACGAGCAAACGGATACACAGCCTACAAAACTATGTTTGTATATGTCTATTACTTATGACAATACATCTACTTAGTAATATGTATACATCTACTTAATAATATATAATAATAATACATTCAAGAGTTTGGTGTGCATCGCAAACTGTGGGAACATTCTTGGCTTTTTATTTTTTTATTTTTCAATAAGTACCGAATGAAGCAAGAAAATATCCCTTAATTATTACAAAATTATATTAATTTTTATATGTTAATATTTTATTAAAAATATGGCAGTAAAAATATGGCTACAAGGCCATATTTTTACTGCATTTTTCCCTCTTGTCTTCATATTAACTGTAACTATACCAAATAACCCCTTAAAGATTGAATATAATTTCTCAATATATGTATACCTATTATTAATATACAATATATACCTAAAATACACCATTGCATAATGGTATCGAATTCCATAAACGTCCTTTAACGACAGCCGATACCATTGAGCTGTGCCAAGCCTTACTATAAACACGTGTATTTCTATAGCCTCGCCTTCCAAGAACGTATTTACGTCACAGGCTTCGTGCTATAGAAGACGGCCTTGCAACTAGGATCAAATTGCTGGTTTACCTGGATTTAGATTGAAACATAGACTGCGGGCTTTACTGATTGACGTGTGGCTTAGTTGCTTTAATGGCCGTGTGGCCTATTAGATTAATTTACAACTATACCTTTATCTAATAATATCCAATTAAAAGAGTAAGGACGTAATTATAAATTAAACTTCTTTTCAAATAAATTCTAATAATATCCCATTAAAAGAGTAAGGACGTCGGCTCCTAACAGTTGAAATGTTTTTCTTAGAAAATTCAACTCAGTTTATTATTGTCTCGTGAATTTTATTAAAACAAGAATCTCTAATTATAGAAATCAGAATAAACTATCAGTAATTGGTATATGGTCGTAACTAAGTTGGTCTTAGTTTTGGCGCCAAGCTGTGATAATACTATCAATAGTCTGAACAACGATAGCTCTAATCTCATTGCATCTTTCTACATATTACAATGTTTATCCTAAAAAAAACATTTGCGAGTTTTGTAAAAGATGTTTTTTGTAAATAAAAATAATTATCAATCAAAGAGCTAGATGGACTTATTTTGTGTATCGATGTACGTTGTACCTGGTAGATATTTATTTAACAGCTTTTTTATTTATACTGCAGATTGAGTGTTTAATGTGATTACCTTATAATGACAACCATTTTATTATCATTATAATATTCGTATTATGATATTAGTAATATAAATAACTTAATGATAATAAAATCCAGCCCAACATCTTTGAAGACCAGGTAGGTCTTCGAAGATGCTGGGTTGAGCACTCTACTCAATCATCGTACTGTTATTACGAATACAGTCACGTGATACGTACACCTATAAATTGGTGCGAGCTCGGCGCGTGATTTGCCCTAATTAAAGTCAAACTGGAGACGGTCAGGACATGCATACATTTAGATACGGAGACGTTTGAGTGATTAATTATACTTACACACTATGTTAATATTTATGAGAGGTGACTGATTTTGTACACAGATTGACGACATACGTATGAATATTTGAATTCGTACGTTAAATAACGTTGAGTAAGCTTTAAAACGACGTAAAAATAACGTCGGCCTTTTTGCACGTATAAATGTAACATTTAATTAAAATCATTAACGTCGCGCGTCGGTGGCTCGCATAGTTTTAATCCAAAAGTTAATATTTCAATATAGCATGTAGATGGAATCGTAAAATTCCCCAATATCGTTCACTTTATAACACTGTAAAAGGGAATACACACTCGACGTATAATCAAATACGCCGAACGTCAGAGTCGAGTTGAAATAGAATTTTTTCGCTCTTAAAAATTGCGATCACGTTTCTAATATAGTGAAAACAATATTCTAGTGACCGGGTGATTTCTGCACAGATGCTTGCCCTACCAATATCATGTAGGTGGGGCAAACTTTTTCATAGCTTTGATATATGAGTGTCCCATAAAATATAAGGAAATGATTTGGAATACGTGGAAACTTATACACAATTTAAATAAATGAAATTACTTATCATTTTTTTTTTGTATGTATTCCGATTAGCATTTTAATGTGATCGTGGTGTATTTATGTATCTTTTATCATGTTCGGCTTTTATTTCTTCTGCCCGATAGCGTAGCGATATCGTAATTTGGAATCGCATACATCGGCTGCTCTCGCGGTTTTAATGCGCGAAAGGGTCGTTTGAAAAGCGCCATGTCGATCGAACGATATAAAAAACCACATTAATCTGCACTTATCTCGACGATATTATTTAATGACGCGTCATTTCGCGGTTATTTGTAACTTTTATGGAGGGAATAGATCGTGTTCGGAGATGCATTTTAGATACGACTCTTTATGTCGAGTATTAAATTATGTGTAAGTGAAATTTCATTATACTCGTATGAAGCATGATCGTTGATCGCAACTTTTTATGCGATTACACGTGTAGTAAACCAAATTTTATTAACGTGATTTTAACATACAAGATAAAAAAAAGATACAACGTTTAAGTAAAGTATGTCATATATACAATTCCCAGCTTAGTGCAAATCTTCATATGTAAATAAAGTTTCATAAAAACAATTTTCCTTAAGGACCGGTAAGCAACAAATATCGTTTATCACGCAATACGATTATTCTACGGAGAGTCGGAAGCGGGTCGATTTGCATGAAATATAAAGGTGACCGCACACATAGTTTGTGTTGTTTATAGCGGTCAGAAACGCGGTCGTTTTGTTTGCTCGCCCCTTTTGCATTCCTGTCTTCGTACCTTTATTGTCTTACTTTCCGCTCATGACATCGGAATAATATATTTATGAAATAGATAAACAAAGGGACGAAATTGTAAATTAAATTGTTGAGTTATGCTGTCGGCTTAATGTTTGGTTCCCTTTGTAGTTTAAGAAACAGATTTTTATGTAGAAATGGAAATTAATAATGTTTGTTTTGTTAGTAATATTTTTTTACAAAACTTCCCCGTGTTTAACTTTATAAGAAAGAATACTCTGTAAATATCTAACTGAAAACAAAAGAATGATTCGCATTGTTTAATATTCCGTCTGTATTCCTCGTTTTGCATTTCACACCTCAATGACACCTTTTGTCTGCACCGTCTCGCTTTCATTATTCGATTATCGTCGAGAACTGTCAATTGGCTGTCATATTTCGAACAATCGGCACTCGATCACACTCCTCTTTCTAATGAGGGACGACACACTGAAGTCCGAAGTGGAATTATTAAAAAACCATTAGATGTGGGGCAAAGACCGTGATGGATGGACTCTCGAATCCAATCCATTTCAATTTCAAAGCCCCGATGTCTGTATAAAGGGTGAGTATCCCCGGAGTATGGTAATGTGTTTCAAGTCGCAGTCCGGTTTATTTAGACTGTCTTAAAACATACAGAAAACATTTGTGCAATATAGAGATACATCGTGACGTTTATAATGTTGCAATAACGGCGGGAACATTACTCACACCTAACCAGGAGTGATGAGCTGATAAATCATATCTAGTCGCCGATTTATATCGCTATAAACGAGGAGGGATTGCGGCAGTAAATAAAAAGTACTACCAACTCTTTATGATGTTTGATATTTATAGACTATTTAACATTTATTACGTGTACCCCTTTTATAAAGCTTTGAATTATTTTTCTCGTTTTATTCTAGTGAATAATGTAGTTATCATGCGAAATACAAAAGTACCGTGCCATTTACAGGTTGATACTACGAGTGGGCTTAGCGCGTAGACTACGAGCGTAGCGCGGCTACGAGATCGCTACGAATGCTAAAAGCCCAGGCCGTTAACTCGACTTCACTGTATAAAATAACCATCTGGGGAAACCAGCGCTTATCCCTTAGAAAAACTCTCTTTGTGAGGATAACTCGCTCTACATCCCCTCTTATGATATGTTTATGTACTTTGAGATTTTATGTGGACGTTCCAACGCCGAGCACGAATTTTATTGGGTTTATAGAATTTTATGACGCCATATTCCATGCAGTGGCCGTTGTTTTTCATTGTCTATTGATTTTGATGCGAATAGTGCGGCGATACGGTTAAACTGTCGGCGTTTAAAGCCAGCGTACAGAATTATGAAGTGTGTGAGTAATAAATTCGATAGTGATACGAATGTGGAGTAGAGTAAACAAAAAAGTGTCAAATAAATGTTAAACCGGTTGAAGCTGGGGTAATCTGTGTTCGAAACTGTGTTTGAAGCGAGGTTTAACAGTTTGACGGCGCACTTAATGTATTTATACCGGGCACCGGGCAGCGGCATCTGTGGCTAATGATATCGCTGGACCTGCACCCTGCGTCCCCCCCGTCCCTCTCTCGTCGGCTCCCCCCCCCCCCCCGTCCCTCGCCCGGCTCCCGATGGGCCCCCACGACTCGGTCATTAGTTAAACACGCACAGCCGCCCGCATGTCGCAAGTTTATCTTTGGCTAAACTGTAGGTATGTGGACTCGATTAGCCCTTTGATCAAATAATCCGGCGATAAAATAGAGCTTGAGGAAATTAAATTACATTAGATGTCATTGTTCGGGTGCTCTGGCTGTGAAACTGTTTAATGGCTGATAAGGCGGCGCGGCGAGTCTGTATTTAATTGTACGTTTGTGAGGAAAGGAAAATGTATCTTCATTCATGCAAGAAAAACTTCCACTACCTTTCAATGTAGACCAGTATTATTATACGTTTTATTTACTAAATAGAATATCAAACATAAAACAAAAAACAAAAAATATATTTATATAAATGTAATTGGTAAATATTCAACATGAAAAACTTAAAATACTAACAATTCTTTATTTACAATTCAATACTTAAATCTAATACAACAAAAACACTTACAACTATACAAAATTTAAATATTATATAAATAAATAAAAATTAAAATAATTAAAACTAAAACCTAAAATAATTATAATTTATGAGTAAAGATTAATTTTGTATTAATTATGTAGTTTGATTTTGTCGATTTTTTTATCTAAATACTTACTAATGATATCCTTTTTGAATATTAATTCAACATTTCGTAAAGTCGTAAGGTAGAGCGGTCAGTCTGGAAGGCAGCAGATGAGCTCGTTACCAACATGTGGCGTGCAAGATAACCCGGCCGCCAGTATAATTGGCGGTCACCTACGCGCTCACTCATTTATACCGGAGTTCTAAACTGGTAAATATTACCAAAGTTATAGAACTTAAATATTAAATAAATACATTTAGTACAGTCGTAAGGTAGAGCGGTCAGTCTGGAAGGTAGAAGACGAGCTCGTTACCAACATGTGGCGTGCAAGATAAACCAGCCGCTAGTTTAATTGGCGGTCACCGACACGCTCACTCATTTATACCGGAGATCTAAACTGTTTCTCGTAATACTACGAGAATTAAGGAATTTCAATATAAATGTAATACATTTAAATAATTAAAACACCTTGAAAGTATGTTTAACTTGTAGCTAGTTTTCCAAATTAAGTTCTAAAAAAAAAATGTGTCATGGATGTTTGCATTTTTGTTGTTTCAAAATAAAAAAAAAGTTGATTTCAAAGAAACTTATTCTACTTAAAATAGTATGAGATTCTTCGAAATCGTTATTTTTTTTTTTCATAGAATACTTGGAAAACTAGCTAAATGTTAAAATATACTTTCTTACTTTTTTGCTCCCTCATAAAATATGTGTACGCAGAAGTCGAACTAGCTACTCGTGTACCAAGACCTAAAGTAAAGGAAAATTTAACTAAAATTGAAAATAAATTTCATTTTCATTTTAACAGTCACACAAAACACGGCTAATCTTATCTGTACCAACATTAAAACAAAAGACTAAAAAGGATGTAAGGGTTACATTAAACGTTCTTAAGTTAGGGTTGAGTGTGGTCACTCGATTAATACTAACATTAATCTCAACCGGCCGTAGGGGGGTTAAATTTATGCGGTCATTCTGACAATTGATGAGGGAGGACATTGTAGATATTTTAAACTGACGCAGGTGAACTCGAATTAATCTGGTCAATTATTCTGTGTAGGACAGAAATGTTTTACTGCACTGAACTATGTAATGTATTTTCTGGTTGACTGAAGTATTTAAGTTACAATCGAGATATTTATTGTTTTAAACACTAAAGATTTAAAAAAATATTTTAAGATTTAAAAATCCTTGTAAACCGCTTTGCGACGTTACCCTGGTCTTATGAATCTAGATATAGTTCTTAATTTTCAGAAACTTAACAATCATATCAAGCATAAATACAACATATCCGCAGGTATTTAATTATAAAATATTTTATTTGCATACTCATGGCTAATAATATATTTTGTACACCGAATTATTTTAATGCCAATGTATTCGTAACCACACTACCTAACGTTAATTAATATAAATTATCAGTAACTAATTAAGCACATCAATTTCGAATAACCCAAACAATGCGAGCTAATATTCTGTTTCTATTGAATCACATTACATGACGTCATACAAATACTGGCATCAAATCCGTGGAATTTCATTAAAGTTTATACATTTTGCAAATCGCTGGGTGTACCCTAATGAGTGTTGGTGAACGGTCGGTCTGCGAGCAAGGCATGCGTGAACCGCGTCCGCTGCTCGTGACGTCACTCTCGTCCGCGCGACCGACCCGAGCGGCGCGACCGGCGCGGCCGCCACGACCGACGCGACCGGCGCGGCCGCCACGACCGACGCGAATATTAATTCACTGCCGCATCTAGCAACATCACTTGCACCCGCTCCACTCACTCACCGCTAATTGCGTGGAAACTTAGTCTGCGACTGTCATGTCAAATCTCGCTCTACCCTCAATTATACACAAATTCTCGTTTAAATGAATTTACAGATTTTCAGGTACTATTCATTAACAAATGGACTTATTAATCAATCAAACCACATAACTTCGTGTAATTTTATATAAGTTTAGCAATTATTTGAACTGCACTGTAATAGCTGCGGGCAAACAGTTATCATCAAAAACTAATTAAAGCCTCACTATATTAATTCTGCGCCGAAAATTATAAATTTCTCGTTGACACAGAGGGGCCAACAAAACTAATACGGAATAAATTTTCAACTTAATTTAACTAGACAAACACAAAGGACCGAAAGGGACCGACTTCATTTCAGTATTGAGGTGGAAACTAATGATAAGCTAGTTTGCTGACGGTACACGTACAACTATAAAACTTTATGGAAATGATAGGTAATTATAAAGCAAAATTTTTGAACTACGTAACATAGGATACCAAAAATTGTGGTCATAATATGTTTCTTTTTATCCTAAAAAACCTTGGTGATTTTCATCTGATTTTAACTCTCTAATTATTTTAAAGAATAGAATACGACGACCTCCGTGGTCGAGTGGCGTACGCACCGGTTTCAAGGTGTCGCTAGCTCTGAGGTCCCAGGTTCGATCCCCGGACGGGTCAATGTAGAAACCAAATTTTCTACATTGCCCCGGGTCTGGGTGTTTGTGGTACCTTCGTTGCTTCTGAATTCCATAACACAAGTGCTTTAGCTACTTACTTTGGGTTCAGAGCAATGTATGTGATGTTGTCCGCATTTATTTATTTATTTATTATATTAATATTAACACATGTAATAGTTTTAACAACATATACTTACTGAAATCCATTATAAATATTATATTGAAAAACATCCAAAAAGTCATATAATTTCTATTTTTAAGACAATAAATAAATTTCTGTATGTAGGGGCCGCGCACGGCGCGCGGCGTACCGTCGTATTTTGCGCTCGACTGTACTCGCACAGATGTCATTGTTCGCTCTTCCGGTTAACATTTAAAATGTAAATGATATTTAAAATATGAGTACATTAGGTAAAAGAGAGTAGAAGAGGAAAAGGTCATAAAAAGTAAAACTTATTTCGAACGCATTTTTTCCATTTTTACTAACGTCTAGTCTCTTTTAGGAATAGGTGCTTGCATGCATGTCAAAAAAGAGTGAGTTAACAATAAATGGTCTGTATTTCTAATCTTCTATGTTCATATTCCCAGTAAATATTTTAAATAACAGACTCATATTTTACAAACAGATAAATACACAAAACTACTTCGGAATTCCGTCCACTTCTACCTATTAAAAACGTTCAGTATTGGTAAATCAAACAGGTGCGTTCAAAGGTCATAATTTAATCAACGTGCGTCTGTCTGTGCATCTGATGGCTGCAGTTATTAAACCACAGACTGTCATGTTCAATTTACAACGTAACCCATGGAAATTGTAACCCCATGGAAAATGTTGAGTGTAGGCCGCCATCATGATTTCTGCGGTCAAAGCGTTAATAATACACCGATTAGTCGTATGGGGGACCACAAACGCAACTGATTTTCGAGATCTCGAAATTGATAATTACTGCGATAGTGTAGCTGTTATGTTGGTTGTTTCAAAATGATAATTTGTGCGTTCGAAATAAAGGCATCATCCAACGGAACCTCACTTAACTTTAACCGCACTTCTCTGTTTAAAAAGTAAACATCTATCTATGTATAAAAAACTGGCCAAGTGCGAGTCGGACTCGTCCACGAAGGGTTCCGTACCACCGTCGTATGAGAGCCCCCCTTAAATATTCATTTTATGTTTAGTATTTGTTGTTATAGCGGCAACGGAAATACATCATTTGTGAAAATTTCAGCTTTCTAGCTATCACGGTTTATGAGATACAGCCTCGAGACAGACAGACGGACAGACAGACAGCGGAGTCTTAGTAATAGGGTCCCGTTTTACCCTTTGGGTACGGAACCCTAAAAATGAATCCCTATTTACCTTGGTCATGCCATCACTCGTGAACTCGTGTTTTGTATTGTCAGAAGAAGGTTCTCATGGAAGAAAAATTTAAGAAAATTACGCGGCAAATTGTAGACACGTTTGTTAATATTTTTATAATTTATTATACCAATTCGAATTCAATATTCATAGTTAAGACAGGACAACGTCGAGTATAAAGTAGAGCTAGTCGACAATATGATATATTTTTTTCACACACTAATAAACAAACTCAAAACACTCAGGTATTGCGAATAACTAATAGAAGGAAAATCATCTCACAAAGCCGTCTCATATGAATACCCGGATTGCCTTACCTATTACTCTTATTAGTATCTACCGGGAATAAGCCAAGTTTTGCTCTACAGTTTCATACGGCGCTCCGACGGGTTTTAATTAATATGGCTAATATGATTAGTTGTTGTTCTCTTGCAATACTCTATAAATGGCTTTGCATACAGTGTCTGATTTTGAGCTGCTCTTGTGAATAATAGAGCTTACTAAATAGACTACTGAAGTATGAGATTCAGTTAGGTGTGTCATATAAATGCAGTGGTGTATTTTAACATTATTTTCTTTTTGCGTATTAGGTTCTCACATAGTTTTTTTTACTTTAATCATAAATCAGCCAAAAATAATACTTTTCTAAATATTTAAATACCAGAGAAGAGGTCCTTATCGTTGTTGATGGGCTAACAACATTTGGATAAGATATTTAAAAACCCCCATTAAAGTGATTAACGAGCAGAATAAATAGGTAGGTATATATGAAATACAATAGTTAAATAGACATGCCATAAAAAATAAAGTTAAATTACTTAAAAATTCCATCCCTTAAAATGTGAACAGCACTTTTAAAAGTCAACAAACAAAACAACAATTAATTACAGAGTAAGTAAATAAAAATCGAATAGGTATGTTAAACAGTGAAGTTACATTTTTATTACAAAGCGAATGTCGCTTCGTGCCCGGGGCGGGCGGTGGCCGAGCGATTAATACGTCCATATTACACACGCCCCGGGCGAAATCGCCGCACATGACTTATATCTGTTTTTTAGGTAATTAAACTACGAATGACAAACGTAATTAACATCAGATTTTACAGCGTCATTTAATTAAGGGTGCTTTTATTTTGAAGCATTGTTATAGATCAACATAAATCTCGTATAGCAAACTATTTCTTTTCATTATTATTTATTATTTAAAGCCTATTTCTTTTTATTTAAAAAAAACCTATGTCTAACTGTGGACCAGTATAGGTTGAGTTGATTTATTATAATTTAAGTCCTTAAGACTCGTAATTTTTCTTAAACAATTAATCAATGAATATATGACAAACACACAACTAATAAGCCATGGCAAAAAGCAGTGTCAAACTTTAGTAGTGTCTTTGACAGATGAAACTAACGTTTTCACGGTTCCAGTAAGTTCTACAACTGAATTTCGCTTGCGAAGCCAAATTAAGCAAAAAGGTCAGTTAATACGAATTCTCTCACGATGCTCCGAAAAGTATAATAATTTCTGGTTGAGGCTCTGGAACTATAAAATTTTCCACGTATTGGTACAAGTCTTAGATGAATGATTGGTCTCGCGCGCTCGACTAGATACCGCTGTCGCATGTCGTACTCGTCAAATGCGGCAACAAATAGTACGCCGAAATCGGCGTACTCGTGCCAGTCACGTTGACAGCTTTGATTGACTTGGACATCCCAAACATTTTATTTTATTTTGGTCGCAATTCGAAGTACAATGCCGGTTACGTAGTAAAACTGTGTAAAACAATACTACAAGTAATAAGGACACTGCGTATCGTAGTTTAACCCTCCTCTATTGCTTAATCATGGTTCAAATTAACTTCTTTTAATTTCGAGAACTGCACTGGGATCACATACCATCAGTAAGTACCGTATATATAATTTCAAAATTTCAACGTAAAATCTAGACACGCGGCCGCGTGTCAAGCCAAGTTCAAGCAAACTGGCTAGACAGCGCCAAGTGTATCATTACACGAACCACTTGGTGCTAGTCAAATCTAACCTACTTTAGGATCTCACATTTTTAAATAACAGCAATTGTTATAGGTATCCAATAAAGCAAAGAAATAGAGTTTAATATTTGTTCATAATGTTATTTTGTTCCTTTATACATATTTGGATTTTGCATAGAACTTGGCACTCATTTAGATCTCCATTCTTTTTGTGTATTGAACTTGGCTTTCCTTTTTAACATTTATGTTTTTGGTGGGATTATATGTACCCTGAAAGTCATTCAGTGTTGCCGTATATGCAAGAATCAATTTCCCCATGGTTTAGATATTGATAATGTGAATTTATTGTAATTGTATTTTCATATAAAACTTATTTAATTTATCTACCCTTACTATTTATTAGTATTTAATATATACATACATAAGTTTATATATGTAATCTATATATAGGTGAGCACAACAAGGTTTTATTACAAAGCCTTGTTTTAATTACAGATTTAAATGAATTAAAAGGTAATTCTATAACGGTTTTTTTTTTTACTATCGTATTATATTTTGTTTTGTACAAGTTTATGGCATACTAGCTGTGCCAGCGACTTTGTTCGCGTGGATGACGAAACTTATGAACGCTTTTTATGTGTAAAAACTAAAATCTATACGAATGACTAATCCTACCTAAGAGTACTAAAAATAACCTACGTTACACACTATCAAATATACTACCTATACTTGCAATTAAAATCTATACGGTCTACGCCTTATAAAAGTAAACCTAAGTACCTACCTAATTAGAAAAAGAACTCAATAACAGATAATAAAATACCTACCTACCTAAATAAACCTATTTCTTATGATAACTAATCTAAACACAATAAAAACGAATATCCATACAATTTTTTATTGCATATACTTTTCCGGGATAAAAACTACCCAGTGTGGTGCCCAGGATA
Organism: Autographa pulchrina; assembly: GCA_905475315.1. Lineage (NCBI taxonomy): Eukaryota > Metazoa > Arthropoda > Insecta > Lepidoptera > Noctuidae > Autographa > Autographa pulchrina. Next base: position 8,561,462 of record FR997771.1, on the reverse strand, counting down.
TTAAAGAATAATTATACCAAGTTTCATCGTAATTAAACCGGTAGTTTTTGCGTGATGCCTGAACAAACAGACAGACAGACAGACAAAAATTCTTGCAATCACATTTTTGGGTTCGGTGTCGGTCTAGTAATACCCCCCGCTATTTGTTTTTTTGATATTTTCAATGTACAGAATTTTCACTTCTACAGATTTATTATAAGAATAAATAAAATTAAGGTGACGCCTAATCGTTGATAAACATACATATAAAAAGTAACATTTTTAATTTATGTCAAGTAACAACTTTCATAACATAAAATATTTTCCCATTAACTGGGGTAACACGAATCTTCACGCACACTCGCATCTTTACAATAAAAAGTTGCCGCATCTACGGACATTTTGTTTGTTGACCAATCATTCATCCAAGGTACAAGTATTATACATCGCAGTACAAAATAAATTCTTGCTTGGTATATTACACATTCCAAATTGCATATTAATTACGCAATAATTCTGATGCTGTATAATTCTGCGTGAATTCTGCGAATACAAAATAAATTTTACACGAGATTCGACGAAATAATTTCCAATTCGAACAAATGGAATTTACTTAATTAATTCCGAATTTTTGTGTGTTGCATATTTTGTGTGTTGCATATTTTTGTTATTGATTGTTGAAATAATTGAGCGATGAAGAGCTCTTTATTGAATGGAATTTTGTTTATTCCTGGAAATAATTGTCATAGCATTTCATCCAAAAATAATTGGTTCAGCACTTCATTTAATAACAAACAGAAACAGAACGTAACTAAATCACGGTATAGAGTGAGACTATATATCATGAGCTGAGACTAGTTTGGGAATTAAGCTACAATTAAATGGCCGTAAATTCCAAGTTTGGGCCCGGGTCACTTCGGGGAGTGCGGCGGCAATTTATCAATTATTTACGCCACTTGGTCCCCGCGCGCCGTCTGCCGTCACCTAGCCGTGGACGAGCTCACCGATCTGTTGATTGACTCTGCAGATATTTAAAATAAACACGAGAGGGCTTGCCAAAAATATATCTATTTTTTTATTTATGGTCATGTGAGTTATTATGATAGAACATGGTCAGGTTTATGTTGTGGGTTAGGTGGTGTAAGTTCAGGTATATATAGTGTTTTAGACAATTCTGATCTAGATTTAATTCTTTATGATTAAACCTGGATTCCAAAATTGGGTTTTGAAGTCTCCAATCCGAAAATGAGCAAGCGTGGTGATCAATACTCGTGCCTTCTCTATATGGATGTGGCCTGTGCCCAGCAGTTGGACGTTTATAGGCTGGAATTATTATTATTTATTTTAATAATAATATATTTCATTGATTTTTTTTTGTTTTACTAGAGCATGGTTCTCAAACCATTACCCAAAATAATCCTTAAGCAATCCCTAACACACAACATGTAAATAAACAAATGGTAGCACAGTTCCCGCTCGGGCCCCGCAATCAGTCACTTAGTGTTGTCCCGGTCCCGGGGACACAAGTCCGCGGTCACCACATCGATCTATGTCAACCACAGTTTCGGGATCCCGGGGCTTGAGTCAAGACTCGCGAGTCTTAAGACATGGCGCAGATGCTCCCGGGATATATGGGATACATTATTTGTGTTTAAGTTTGGACAGACATATACATTCATAGATTCATACATATAGATGTGTTGCGTAAAACAAGAGACGATAGTTAGAAGAATAGTGATGTCAAAGCGCACTGATTGTCAGTTTAATAGTGTGGGTAGTGCGTTTTTTAGTTGTATAACTGGTTTTTAAGATTTACTGTACCGCATAACTGTTTTTTGTCCCTATAAATAAAATAAAAATAAAATGATTAAGGAATGATATATGACGGGCCTGTTGGTCTAGTGATTAGTGACGACTGCTATACCGGAGGTCGTGGGTTCGATTCCCACCCAGGACAAATCTTTGCGTGATGAGCACGATCATTTGTCTTGTGTCTGAGTGTAATTTATCTTTAATAGGTGTGTAACTAAGTATGGTTATCAGTTGCCTGGTTACCATAACACAAGCTCTGCTTAGCTTGGGATCAGATAACCTTGTGTGAGATGTCCCGGAATATTATTATTATATCTGTAATAGAGGATATGATGTAATTAAGGTCAATTTTATTGAATTCCATTTTAAAATTATAATTTTCAATTGCTACCGTAGTGTACGTTATTTTCTGCGTTTAAAGTGCAGGTAACACCATCGTTTCATTTACTTTTTAATGAATGATAAATTTAGTGTTTACATTGACAAAATTATTGGCTAAATTTTTCAAACTTTTGCGTTCAATTTTAAATCCTTTTTTATCTACACATCATTTAATTAAATTCAATCACTAATTAGTATCAGTAATCAAAACATTCCATTTAACATACTATTGTTTATATAACTATACAAAACAACCGGTACATAATTTAACCAAAATTGTTGTTATAATTACACAAACCCTCAATAAATACGAATGTTCAGCTTAATTACATTCAGAATATTTGTATAACTACATATATTGTAAATAAAAGAACGTATTTATCGAACATATCCTCTTCCGATTTAATAAAGTTGCGTGATTCAATATCGGTAAACATTCAATCCGAATTTTATCTGTTCCGTAGTCAACACATCACTAGTAAAAATAAATAGCGAAAATCAACTTGACTGCATTGGAATACAGGCTATGTCTACGTCACAGTTTTACAACTGATTTTGCCGACTGTATTACGCACGTTGTTCTTTGCGCTGCCTACGATGAAAGTAGACTTTATTTTATTTTGTTGCTATGGGGTCTGTTAGTACTCAAAACTTACTATAGTTGATTATTAGCTATTGCAAATGGTCAAACCATTTACATTTACTAAGTAAAGCACAGTGTATCAATATAGCAAGTTGTCCTCTAAAGTTACAGGCCATAGATTTACAGAAGTGATCAATACGAAGGCAATGCCCACAAACATAAATAGATCGCAATTATATTACTTCACTTATAATAAATTAGTCATTACCTACCTTTTCCTGCTAAATATATACCCGGAAACTTAAAATCTTTTCTATAAGATATTAGACAAAGATTTTTTGTAATCAAATTAGTGGTTTCAAAGACCGCTTCGTTTGATAGCATTATCTATTTTGATAAGTGTGTATTTAAATAAAAACAGCAATAAATACGATGTAGTTGTATTCTCCAAGCACGTAGGCACAACTTGCATAATATTTATGACGTCCACATAGGTTAATTAAGACGCGGAGAGCTGAATGGGCCGTATCTCCTTAACTGCAAGTGTTACCGTGATTTACGAACACCATTTGTAATCTGTTTTATTGCACCCATTGTAGGACTTGTATTTCGAGTAATTAAACGAAACTTCAGATTTTTAATATAACTGTGTACACCTGAAACATTCATTTTAGTTTATTATTGATTTTAAGGCAAATATCAAAGCAATAAAAAGGCTGATTTACTACTTTTTGAGTGATAAGTATTCCCGTGGTTTTTTTTTTAAACTCTTTGTTCATCTGGACAGCACATTTAACGAAAAAAATGTATCAGAGGATCGGATAGTAAGATAACTTAAATAAATATACTGTTAAAACCTGTTCAATTTAGAAGAAGTTATTCTTTTTCAATCCCATTTTATACGAAAATCCATAAATCAAGAATTTCATATTTTAAACTTAAAACAGGCACTTAACATTTGCATACCTATTAAGCATACTTACCAAGCCTTTAAGAGGAGATTTGATCTGTAAGCGACGGCCCGTCAGCTGTTAAGCCGCGATCTTTTACGAATCGTTCCAACAAAGGAAAGGCGTCGGAGCTAACTTAAGCCTTTGTTCCTTAATTCCTTAGATGAACACTGCGCTTTCTTGGTTCGTGTACACTGGTATCTATAGTATTACTGTCTTAGTTTGCTACGTTTTGTTTATGTTATTTATTGGTTAAGTAAAATAATTATATGGCTCCTTAACAGTTACATTTTACGATACCATAGTGGCTCAGTTTAGTGATTAGCACTAAATTCAATATATTTGTACTTAAATAGGTATAGGGGTTTTAAAAACCTGATAGAGTTCAAAAAGGTTCAAACGCCGCGCCGTGGTTTTGATTCAGGGGCCCGAGTCTGCTATTTACACTCCGTGTCAGTGTGCTCATAGTTGCATCGTCCGGCGGCGCTCGGGCCTGACACTGACACGGAGTGTAAATAGCAGACTCGGGCCCCTTTTGTTTTCAAAGATTTCTTAGTTTTATAATCAACGGGTTTTATATAACATCGTTTGAAAATATTTTTTTTTTCACTCGTTTTAAAATTATTTTGGTACCATTTTTTTCACGAGACGTTATGGAAAAATAACCTCTTTTTTAATACTAGTACTAGCAGAAACTATGAAAATTATATAAAAATATTTAATTACCAAACTCTACAAAACATATTCACAATTATTTTATATGAAAATTGTAACAAAACATTCACTGCTATATAATTAGCAGTGTACGAACACCATAAGAGCCCCGTATTGTCTTGACGTCATCAGTCACGAGAAGCGAAAACGTAACAATACCGGATTAACAGTTGACGCCTTTATAAATATTCATTTTGAGAGTATTAAATTCGAGAGCCGTTAGATGCTTCGTTTTGTTTGTGCGACAGATGTGTCCTCGAAAACTTCGCAGCCTAAATGTTTGTGAATGTACAGAAAATATTGTAACCCTTTAGCATTAATTGTTTTGGGAAAAGTAGAATATAATTACAACTGGTACGGTGTAAACAAAATATGAGCCTAGAGAAAAACATCGATATTTTTTTCGTCATTTATTTATTTTATAATTGATGTACAGTGTACACATATAAACCATATTATAATACAACAAATGCTCAAAACTTTTGCTTATTTCTAAAGAAACCCTTACCAGCACACCTTGGTTACATGTCTTCGCCTTTTTTTCGTACCTGTTTATGTAAATATTAAATTCTTACTTTTCGAGAATTAGGCACATTTTCAAGCATTAAAAATTTAATACAGCACGTCAGCACGTACAACATGAAACTTAAAATTTGACGAATATGACGTAATTTTCATAAGTTAAAAAAAATATTTAGTATACTTACTTCAACAAATCTGCACTAAACTACAACATTAGTACAACACTACACAAGCTAATAATCTGGCATCAGATACCCGCGTAAAGCACATTAGCTTGTGTATAGTGAGGTAGTGGAGCGAACTATCGCGGTATCTTCGCGCTCGGCCGAGCAGAAGCCTTCTGCTCGATCACACGCGTCGATCGCTTTACGCACTTCAAACTACAGAAGCAACTATGACGATATATTTTTTTATTTTGAGATGTTTAGGTTTTATATATTTTTTTTTTGTTGAGAATCAGAATTGGATTCCCCAATTAAAAGTAAAATAATGTTATTTTTTTATGTCGTGCGACTATGGTTTACGTTTTAAATTATATTTTATTTTTAATTAAAGTTTTTAAAGTTATGCATTTTGGAACACCTATTTCATTATATTCTTTGTCACTTTGAATAAAACTGTATTTTCTAGCTGAGGAAATAATTTTATGGAAACTATTTTTAAGCATTATCTTCATAATTGTATGTTTTATTCGTATGACATTTCTTTGAAATAATTGCCTTGTTTTATATTCTTAATGAATATACTATTATCGGTAATTCTAAACTAAACCTAACCTATAATATCACGATACTCATTTGTCTATGTCTGTTGTCCGGCCTAATTACAGCAATTAATATATGATCAGTTGTACGTCATTAATACGATTATGTGCCTCCATAATACAGTATCATCGACTAATATCAATATTGAATCAAGCATCTACATCAAAAGCAAGGCATTTATGAGCATGCACGACCTCCGATATTGTTTACAAATAATTAATCGTCGAATGCAACTGTGGCTGTTGATATTGGCGTAATAAATGCTATGCCATATTCCATCCGCATAAATAAATATATTTCTCTCACAAATAAACAAAATCCCACCTTAACACCCTACAATAAAGCTCAAAATATCGTATTCGTTGCGTCTATACAATAGTGTACTGTAACACGTTTACGAACAGTTTTGAACGGTCGTATATACGAATTTAAAAACGAATTAATTTTATTCATTGGGAAATAGAGAATATATTGGCTTGGATTAGTTAAACGATCTTTCTCGCAATTAAACAGCGTAAATACACAACTCGCACATTTAAAATTGAGCTTCATGTTTGGGCACCTAAAGTTGAAAATGGTTTGTTTGGTTATGTATTTGTGGTGATTGTGATTGTGTATTTTGTAGGGGTGCTACAGGGTGGTGGATTCGGTGCAACGCGTGCCCGTGAATAATGCGTCGCTAACGGGCGATTAATGTCCAGCAACTGATCGGCCGTTTTTACCCTGATTCCATTCGATTAAACGAAACATCAGCGGAAATGCCGTCGGCAATTACGGAACTAACAATTAATAATTTCATATTTTATTACACCTCATACTTGTCCAAACGGCTTAAAGAGAATAATTTATTACTGGAAAATGTCAATCAATTTATTGGGTAGTTAAATATATTAAACAATACAATTGTGGTGCATTAATTACTTAATAATCATAAGGTTATCTGAAATTCTTCAGAAAGTTAATTTATATAAAATACTCTTTGACTTACAACTTATTCATCGACATTACTTATTAAGAGGTCAGATAAAGGAGGTCAGGTGGTGACTCTCTTTTTATCTTGTGATACGTTTATCAGGATTGACCTTGCATTTTGAATAACAAACAAAATAATAAAATTCATACCTACATCATGTTCAAAACAAACTAGATCGATTAAACTACATTTTACATACAGATTTAAATGTCGAATCGCAATAATGTTTTGTGTTGTATTCGTTTGATTTTTCTACACAAATACTCTGATCCTGGACAACGATAATGGTTCTTACTTCCTTTCTGCTACATGCTATTCTTTTTCTCATTTATTTTTATTTACACTGTAGGACCGTGCTTTTATTGCGTTATTTTATACACTGGTTTGACGTATTTCTAAGATAATTTGTATCAAAAGTAACTCAATTAAGGGAGGGTCCGCATACCACAAGTTAATAGGAATAATTGGCTATATGCATGTAGTTAGCAACTGGATATTAGCTTAGGATTAAAGTAGATGCCAAACTGTAAATCAATGAAGCCTGTCTAGTCAGGTTAATCAAATGTATCCACTGGGGCTTAGATATGCAGGAGGTAGCGTCGTCAACAGAACTGTTTTCATGATAAGAAATAGAACGCGTAACAATAACAACATGCTCTAAATTTCTTTATAACTAAGTGACAATTTTTAATGTGTTTTTAAGCAATTGATTAATCGAAATTAGTTTTTAAGGTTTCCGGCTTAAACATAAAAAGGTTTTTTAATTTGTTCCTACTATGCTAAAATCTCTGCAAAAAACTATGATCATTAAAAAAAAATTAAAGTTCATTACTACATTTATTTTTTCCTTTTGGAGAGGCATTTTAGCAGGATTAGTATCTACAGCGTAGGCTATACAAATACTTTTTAGGTACACAATACCCAACCTTGTTTGCTTTTACTGAACGTACGTTTTTGCCCGTATTTCTTTGTTATTCGTTCATATTTTCTCTCTCCAAACACTTGTGTAGTGGCCTGTCCACCACGTAATACTGCACCATGTGCGCACATTCCTGGCATAACTGCTCGCTACACACGGACGGCTCATTGGAACAAGCTTAATACGCCAGGCTTACCTTTACAAAGTATTATGCTAAGGTACTGGAAGTTTAAGTATGATTAGGTAATTCGATCATTTAACCAAAAAGTTCGTATTTCTAATATCTATATATAAAAGAAATTTACGTATAGAATGGAATAAACAGAACATAAAGAGGCAAGACCATTTTATCCTTTTATTTATTTTTCTTTAAGTAGAATTTATTTTTATTGCTCATTCAAACTATGTTATTCAAGATGCAAGGAACATTTTGAAATCCACTTAAAAAAAATGCACCTACAGAAGCACCAAAACAAACCCAGTATAATGCTTGCCATAAAGTATTTCCCCCTATTGACGGCAGGTACGTTTAAAAACAAGGTTTTTTATCATGTAGACACAATAGCCCCATAAAGAGACATCCCATCGACAGTGAAAAATGACACTCATCATTTCAACACCATTTTTATGAGCACAATTTCTTTCGCATAAAAATAAAAATCGGCGCGTCTTTATAAAAACATCTCTTCAATTGTCATTCATGGCGGCGAAACGCGTATTTGTCACCCGCCATGTCGGTCGCGGGTCGCGTTCCAAATATAAAAATGCAATTTTAAACAAAAATCCAGCTGCTGGTTTCGAACCCTCACAATAAAAAATAAATGCGTGGCAAACGTAGAAACATGCGCCAAACTTTTATGTGGCCAGATATTTTTTTAAGTTTCGCTATGGAATGAAACGCCTAGACACAATGTAGAATTGCCAGTACTCAACTGTTTACTAAAGATAGAAGTAGGATAGTTTAAGAATATTTTTTGAGGATTCCTTGTAACACACTATTTAAAACATTCTCGTTTAGTTACTAGATTTTCATTTTTGCTGAAATGGTTATATGAAGAAACAAAATATATAAAATTTTATACCATGTAATATTGTACCGATTGTAAGCTGCGACATTAGAATTATAATAATTCACAGTAATTTTATAAAAGCTTCTCATTATTACTTTTATAAAGGTGCAAAAAGTATGGGGTGTCTTACATGTACAATTGACGGGCCTGTTGGTCTAGTGGTTAGTGACCCTGACTGCTATACCGGAGGTCGTGGGTTCGATTCCCACCCAGGACAAATGTTTGTGTGATGAGCACGATCATTTGTTCTGGTTGTCTGGGTGTAATTTATCTATAATATGTATGTATTTAGAAATATATAAGTATGTTTATCAGTTATCTGGCTACCATAACACAAGCTCTGCTTAGCTTGGGATCAAATAACCGTGTGTGAGTGGTCCCGGAATATTATTATTATTATTAATTGCAATGGGGTTTATTACTTAGAACCCTTACAAAAAATCTAAAGCCCAACAATTCTTGCGGCATACAAACAAAATCGGATATAAAGACCTGTCACAATAAAATAAACTTTATGATGTCATTCTAAAAAGTTCTAATATCAAACACAAATACAATCGTCAATAAATTTGATTCGAAACAAAATCAAATCGCTTTTGTAGCACAAGAGGGTTCTGTACATGAATTTTGTATTCACTGCGTCGTCAAGAAGACATCAGGAGGCAGAGTAGCAAAATATTATAAAAGCATAATGGTGTCAGGTGGCGTTGTTCTAAAGGGACTCTGTTTTACAAACACGGTACAGGTAGCTTAGTGATGCGCAAGAGGTCTGTCGATTAATTTTACTGGCAGCTTTTAATAAATTAAATTAAACTAGATTTTCAAATACACAGGTGTATTAAAAGATATATTGTAAGTATGTAGTCTGTAAAGTTCAGAATAGGAGTTGACAGATATGCATCCCTACTGTTTGTAAGTAAAATAGTGCTCATTGAAATTTTTTACATATTGTCTTGGATATGCCTCTCTCAAGTTGCCAGCCTTTACAATCCGAGTACGCTCTCTTAAAGGACCTTAAGAGGTGTCGATTTGGCAAAATATACCTACCATACAATTTAGACTATCGATACAATGTTTACAACCCTAATATAGACTCATCGTAGTGAAGCGTCGCGACACAACGTCGGCAGGCATCTCACACACTAAGCGGGGTTTAGGCTCGTGATATGAAAGTGAAGTGACGTCATCTCTTCAGCCAAACATCCGCACAAGTTTGTACGATTCCGCCGAGTTTTATTGCTCGTCGGATTGTCGTGTGCTTAGTTTTATTGCACTCCCGGTGTTTAGATACCGCCTCTGCGGCGTGAATGCCAAACAGCTCGGAATATTCATGTACCGAAATCAACGCGGCTAACCCCGAACAAACACTTTTTATTACTGTTTGCAAACTATCAAAATTCGAGCGTATCTCCGTAATGTATTCAAACCTTTTTATATGTAAACAATGTTGTATGAATTAATTTAAACTCACTGAAAACCCCACTGTTATGTTTACTCGGATAATGGTGATTAGGTAAAATGTACGAAAACGGCAATTAAGAATGAAAAATTATCATTACGCTCGTTTATAATTAAAAAGCACCCACATATTCATATGCGTACTATTCTGTTTCGAGTTTGATTAATATTGGACGTGACAGGTCGGTAGCTTTCAAGGTATGACGGCATAATCATTCATTTATAAATGCGTTCGTACTTTTAGAACACAATGAAAATACACGCAGGAAAAATTTTCCCCTAATTAATACGTAAAACGTTGAATAACACAATAATTAAAATGAAATCTAACTAATGATTACAAAATAAATTCAATTATAGATGGTATCGCCGAAACATCAATTTTAAACAAAATAAATTGATACTAGTATATGTCTAAGTCGTGAAATCTTACAAAATAAAATCGTAATCTATTTATTAAAAGTTAACAGCCAAATACAATGAGGGTAAATAAATGTAGCGGTCTGTTTTATAACGATAAAAAAGCTAAACAATAAACACAGTAGATTAAGCCTTTGCAATGGATATGGATAATCCATATCAGTCAGGTTTAAATCGCGGCCCACGAAAATGTCAACTTGTAATCTATGTAATTAAGTGAATGTCAGGGTGGGTTTAAAATAGGGTTGTCACGCAAACCATTGTCTATACAATGATATTATTACGGCGACCGTCGAAAATGTGTGCAGGTATATTGGATGAAATTTTATGTCTTTCAAATCTAACAAAGGGTTAATTGATTCAATATTAATTACTTGGTTTATATGTAATTATAAAAATAATGATGTTTTTATATTATCTTGCGTGTTACATCAATAAAAAATTGATCTTCAATCCATGGATATGCTGAAAATCAGCGCTGTGGCACCAATTTTTCCCTGAATTGAGGTCGCAGCATATGCTGAGCATATCCTTTTTTGCGCACGCACCACAATAACGCACACTAGCAAAGGAAAGGGGAACTAAAATGTATATTTATTTCCAATCATTTTCCAATTTCCATCTTATTAATTTGTATAAATTGTTGTAATGTTTACTGTTAAGAAAAGTAATAAGTAAGTAGGATAAGTAATGTAATCTGTAATGTCAAAATTCTGGTCCACAGACATAATAATCAATTAATCACACAGTCCACAGATAATTTTTAGCGGATGTATTTTTTTGTCTACTGTTTTTTATTTTATTTTATTTTTTTCTCTTTATCATTTATTTTCTCCTTCTTTGTGTATTTACTGTCTGATATTATTTATGTACTTATCTTGTGTGTGCGCTTGCGCAAAATAAATGACTTTCTTTCTTTCTTTCTTTCTTTCATCTTTTATAAGTATGAGCCTACATCCGTAGGTACTTCTATACATATAATTTTAAAACGATGTCCATTAAAAAGTAGGGCGCCCGTTTGTCACACAAGCCGTTTCCACATATATTCATCCTTCCATCAATAACAAGCACTTGTGTGAAAATTACCAGGTTGACAGCCCTAGGTTACAGTAAAGCCACAGCGAGCGTCTCGTCGCGTCGCCTCGCCAAGTAACACGATTATGATACGAACACAGAAACACTGTAATGAGTGCGACATAATGCCTGACATTATTTAACAACAATAAAATTGATTACGTAACACGTCGATTATAAACTGAAACGTTAAAGATGATGTGACTTAATTTCACTTGCAAAATCTGATTAATCGCAAACAAACAAGCCTGGACGAAACGACCCTGTATAATTTTTCATTAAATTTGGTCCACATTTTTAAAAACAAACCTTGCTGTACTCATTCACAATCACACATGTAGTAAGACTGTGAACGCGTTCAAAGGTAATTGAGGAAAACGTAAGTCTTCACAAAAAAACATTAGAGCTTAATAGCTTTGGTTTATCATTTTAAAGTACAATGCAGCGGGGTTTTTTAAATACTTTTTCATATAGACAGGTAAATATATTACCCTCCTAGTGGCAAGTTGTCGGGTAAGAAATAGAACCTACGTTTTCATTCGATACTGAAAGTTCAAACCCCCTGTTACTAATATTATTCTTCGCCACTATGTGAACAATCAACTATTTAAAGACGTGCGACACGTCGACTCTCGAGATTCGACAAAGTTCGCGAGTTAATTCTTGCTAAATGAATTATTCCTTCCCGCCGAGGTGGCGCCCCCTATTCACGGAGCAAACTCGCTAAATAGTTTCGTTCCCGCTGCTATTATTGTTGAGAAACTGTCGCATAAGTTGGATGTTGAGTGTGTCTGCTGACACAATAGTTTCCTAGTTGCTTAAATTACCCCTAAAGAGAAATCTTTGGTGGCATATTTTGTTAAGAGTTCGTGTACAGAAGTTTTTGTACGTAAAAGTGGTTTTTGGTTCTAATAATACTAGTTAATGTTTTTATGCATCATTTATCCACATGTTGTAGTACATTTGTAGGAACAATATTTACTTAATTAACACACAAAATAACAAACAATTATCGCTAATGGGTACAACAGCACGTCAAGAAAAAGTGTTTGTCCTTTGAGCCTGTTTGTATGGACAAAACTGGATAACGATAAAAGATTTTAATCTATACTTATAATAAATCTGTAGAAGTGAAAATTCTGTACATTGAAAATATCAAAAAAATAAATGGCGGGGGGTGTTACTAAACCGAAACCGAACCCAAAAGTGTGATTAACAAAATTTTTGTCTGTCTGTCTGTCTGTTTGTTCAGGTATCACGCAAAAACTACCGGTTCGATTACGATGAAACTTGGTATAATTATTCTTTATTATCCTGGGCACCACACTGGGTAGTTTTTATCCCGGAAAACTATAAACAATAAAAAACAAACTTAATTTTGCGGTTAAAAACTCATTGATAAGTTTCGTCATCCACGCGAACGAAGTCGCAGGCACAGCTAGTAAAATAATAAAAACGTTTTGCATACACAAAAACGTATTACTTTACGTACATAATAGTAAAGGCATGTTATGTTTTAATCAACATAATACACCTTAACTAATGTAGGTACACCTAAATCAACAAACATCTTGTAAGCAAAACACTGAACAATAACATTGTTCTTTGTTTAATAACTCCCGTAACTAAACAACAAAAGACTTTTACCTTACAATTATAACTATAAGTAAATTGCCAAAGACGTAGGTACTCAAGTGATTTCGTAACTGCAATTATAGCTTAATGAGCAATTCATTTACTTGCACGTTACCAAGAACGCCAAAGCATTTCAAGTAAGGAGAATCATATCAAGTCCTCACATCGCGTAGCATTAGTAAAGCGGCTTTACTCTAGGATCCTACCGACGATTCTATAACCAGAATACTCAATTAATATGCTAATAATATGGAGGATTTGACAAGGGAGCGGTGCAAGGTGCAGTAAAACCGAACTCGTGTTGAAATAACCGTCTTATCCGGCAGACAGTATTAATTAAGCTGCTGTTTGTTTTACTTATGTTAGTTTAGCGTAAAATACCACGAATTACGCGGGGTATATTTATCACAAGATACGCACAGTAATAACATCCGTGTTAGTGGGCTAAAAGTCTACAAATCAAAACCAAGATTTTCGAGTTCGTAGAAACACAAAAAGGCGCATATTTAACTCCCGTAATTGAAAAGAAGAAATTTTATTATTTTATTTTATTTTTATATATGTTTTTCTTGTTGGAGTACATTAATTACAATTTATCTACGAATACATTTTTAGGCATATTTTGTCATTCATCATTAGCCCAACTAAGGCTAACAATTAATTAAGTAAAAAACAATTAATTAAGGCACAGGGTACAAATCCAGGAGTTACGAATTTTAACAGGCGTAAGCCATTCATAATTTTAGAGGTAAGTGAGAGAAAGACAAAATTATATTTGTATGAATGTGTTTTTTTATTCTTTATTTAAATGCATTTTGCTTGTGTTAAATTTAAAATAACTTTTCTTTTAAATTTATAAATATTTTACTAACGCAAGTATCTTTCTCTAACGCAAGTGTAACCAGTATTTACTAGTAGTCTAAACTGGTTGTGACGTAGCAGCTCAAGGTCGAGTGCGTGCGTACACTTTCGCCACATTGCGTCCACACACCGAAGTAGAGCACCTTTCACCTCCACCGATTACTTAACATGTTATTTTATACTTGCGTATTTTGCACTATCCTACAAGCCTTCGATAGCTCAGTTGGTAGAGCGGTGGACTGTAGAGGTATAACGATTGTAATCCATAGGTCGCTGGTTCAAATCCGGCTCGAAGGAATCTTTTTGATTAATTTTGTGCAGTATTTTGCGCTGATTTGTAAATCTTTATTTTATATACAACTGCAAGCCTTCGATAGCTCAGTTGGTAGAGCGGTGGACTGTAGAGGTGTTTACATTGATATCCATAGGTCGCTGGTTCAAATCCGGCTCGAAGGAATCTTTTGCACTTTCGGGTACGACAAAACTTTTTCTTATTGTTATTTATATGTGTTAATTTCGGAAAACATAACAATTCGGTTTAGTGTTAACATCCAGGCTTTTAGAATTGCGAGAAATATCAATACATAAAATTTGCAATTATTGTTTGGCATGACTCTACATTACGAATGCTGTAACATTATTCGATGCTGCAAATTTTACACATTACCTACTTGTCAGGTTATTGCATAGGTGTGAAGATGTTTTCACTACAGAAACAATAGGTAATTCAAATATTAGCTCTTCAAATCTTTGAATTGATTCAAGTATCCGTATTTTGCGCTGATGTGACTTAAATATGCTACAACGAATCTTTATAAGAATCCCTTTAAGAAATTTCTATTCTATACCTACACTTAAGTTTTAATTGTATCTCTTTGGTTACAAACACGTGATAAGAACCCTACTATCTTTAGACGTACGTGCCTTTCACTTTTTTTTAAATTCTGTTGCATAATAGTTTGAATAACACTTGATTTTTTTAAATACTTCTGCAAGCCTTCGATAGCTCAGTTGGTAGAGCGGTGGACTGTAGCTGTTAAACAATTGTCATCCATAGGTCGCTGGTTCAAATCCGGCTCGAAGGAATCCTTTTGGTTATATTTTACGTACATTTTGTACTGATTTGTGTTGAATTATTTAATGCAACACTCCAAGCCTTCGATAGCTCAGTTGGTAGAGCGGTGGACTGTAGAGGGAAGCGATTGTAATCCATAGGTCGCTGGTTCAAATCCGGCTCGAAGGAATCTTTTGCTGTACCTCTGTAACTTTTTTATTTAAAGGGAAGATAATCGGTAACCAAGGATTTCGATACCCATTGCTGATCACCGTGTGATTAAAGTCCGTGCTACCCAATATGTTTATCAAAATTATTTTCCTGACAAATATTTTCAGGTACTAGATGCCTAATATTCTTCTAGGCCTTTCCCCCCTCTTACCACGACTTAACTCTCACTAAACAAGTTGCTCTACTTTTCACGTCACTGTTTAAAACTATTACTTAAAATGTCAATTTGTAGTTACTTATTACAAACAAGTTCTCAAGCCTTCGATAGCTCAGTTGGTAGAGCGGTGGACTGTAGAGGTACAATAGCTGGCATCCATAGGTCGCTGGTTCAAATCCGGCTCGAAGGAACCTTTTTGATTATACAAATAATTATGAGTCAAACCTAAACTAGTCCAATTTGTACGTATTTATTGATCAGAATACTAATCTTTCAGAATACTCTAGTAACCTATGGAATATATGTACCTCAGTGGTTCCATATAAGTTTTGTCAAGAAAATCATATAAGTTAAAACTCCATTAATACCAATGTAAAAACTGCATACAATATCGTTAAGTCTTGTAAAGTTGCGTGATGCTTGAACAAACACAGAGAGACAAAAATCTAACTCTAATAATGAATTCTTTCCCGTTACATAGCTTTGTGTCAAATATATTCTATGTACCATCAACCCGTCAATTATCAGCTCGTGCGTCCACATTAGCCATATTCTTTTGAAATTGAAACAAGTCATACATTTTTAATTGTTTTTACCACTAACACGTATGTGTTCTTGACCGTACGTGACATTGTGCAAATCTCAATGAATGTTGAGTACTAAACTTCCTCCAAAGTAGAGCACCTTTCAAGTCTTGTTTAACGCCATCACTTAATACGTATCTTTGCAATTACTTGTTTTAAACAAATACTCAAGCCTTCGATAGCTCAGTTGGTAGAGCGGTGGACTGTAGAGGTAAAACGATTGTCATCCATAGGTCGCTGGTTCAAATCCGGCTCGAAGGAATCTTTTTATTTCTTAAGCTTATCTATCATTAACTAAGTTTACATTTTAGTTTCATCGTGACATTAAATAGCTTCTGATAATTGAGATATAGTTGTAGGAATTAATTAATTATGCCTTTATCCATATAACTCTAGTTGGAAACTATGTGAAAGAATCTTTAGGATCTTTTTCTTACACAAAACAGTACACCCTACTACAGTATAGTCCTCTTTTATACTTGCATTTTTGTACTGTAAATTTGGTATGAACTATCGATCTGACTTTATATGGTTTCGAACGTCCACACATTTTCTAATTCCATTTGGTTATTCCTGCTGTTAACAATTCATTGATTTTATGTGATGCGTATTACTTCAAAATTAAACTGCATGTAGGCATAAAAAATAAACTATTTTGTTTCACTATAGCGTAAAAGTGTTTTTTTGTTGTTACTGTCCCCACGTGCCATTCAGCTAGTATCAATGAATGTTAAGTACGAAACCCCCTCCAAAGTAGAGCACCTTTCACATGACGTTGTATACTATTACTTAACATGTGACTTTGTAGTCTCTTGTTATAAACAAATCCTCGAGCCTTCGATAGCTCAGTTGGTAGAGCGGTGGACTGTAGCTGTTAAACGATTGTCATCCATAGGTCGCTGGTTCAAATCCGGCTCGAAGGAACCTTTTTATTTTACATCCGAATTTTCAACTATTATTATTAAAGTTGATAAGAATGCGCAACCTTAGTTAGAAGAGCAGTTACTGACGCCATTATCCATAGATCGCTTGTTTATATCCAGCACAATTTTTGTTTTTAAATTGCTTTTGCTAGTTTTCTTAAATGTAGAATTACATTTCTGAAAAATATATATAACAAATGAAAAAAGTGTCCTTTGTCTTGAACTTTAGACTTTTATTAAATAAATATGCAAGATGTTTAACCCTTAGCTTATTAGAGATGGGTGTTAGAAGCAATAGTGTTAAGCTAGAAACAGAACCTATTTAGGTAATGTCTTTATCATTGACCGCCCGTGCCATTCGACCAGTCTTGTTTGAAATGTTTGTTGCAAATGAAACCCCCTCCAAAGTAGAGCACCTTTCGCGTCACGCTTTATACTATTACTTAACATGTTTCTTTGCACACACTTGTTATAAATAATTCTTCAAGCCTTCGATAGCTCAGTTGGTAGAGCGGTGGACTGTAGCTGTTAAACGATTGTCATCCATAGGTCGCTGGTTCAAATCCGGCTCGAAGGAACCTTTTTATTCCCTTTCCAGGTTTCTGTTGTTTTTATTCATTAATTTAATTGATATGACTGCGCTACCTTAGGTACTTACTGTACTTTATCCATAAATCGCTTGTTTAACTCTGTGTTAAGGAATCTTTTAAAAAACTGCCCTTGCGCTTAAATATAGAACTACATATTTAAAGAAAAGTCGGACACAACTGAAAAGAGTGGAAAGGGTGGCCTTTCGCCTGCAGTGGGGTAGCATAGACTTTTATTAAATCAATCTGCAAGATGTTTTATCCACGATTGATTCTAGTAATGTTTATGATGTAGATTTTAGTTAGACACAGTAGTGTTTTTTCTAAAAGCAGAACTAAGTAAGCTAGTGTCTTTATCATTGACCGTACGTGCCATTTGGCTAGTCTTAAATTCTGACATGCTCGTTACATACAAACCCCCTCCAAAGTAGAGCACCTTTCGCGTCACGTTTTATATTATTACTTAACATGTTTCTTTGCACTTACTTATTATAAATAATTCTACAAGCCTTCGATAGCTCAGTTGGTAGAGCGGTGGACTGTAGCTGTTAAACAATTGTCATCCATAGGTCGCTGGTTCAAATCCGGCTCGAAGGAACCTTTTTATTTCCCTTCCCAGGTTTCTGCTGTTTTTATTCATTAATTAAACTGATATGACTGCTCTACCTTACTTACTGTCGCCTTTATCCATAGATCGCTTGTTTAAATCTGTGTTAAGAAATCTTTTTAAAAACTGCCCTTGCGCTTAAATATAGAACTACATATTTAAAGAAAAGTCGGCCACAACTGAAAAGAGTGGAAAGGGTGGCCTTTCGCCTGCAGTGGCGTAGCATAGACTTTTATTAAATCAATCTGCAAGATGTTTTATCCACGATTGATTAGTAATGTTTATGATGTAGATTTTAGGTAGACACAGTAAGTAGAGTTTTTTCTAAAAGCAGAACCAAGTAATCTAGTGTCCTTATCATTGACCGTACGTGCCATTTGGCTAGTCTTAAATTTTGACATGCTCGTTACATACAAACCCCCTCCAAAGTAGAGCACCTTTCGCGTCACGTTTTATACTATTACTTAACATGTTTCTTTGCACTTACTTATTATAAATAATTCTACAAGCCTTCGATAGCTCAGTTGGTAGAGCGGTGGACTGTAGCTGTTAAACGATTGTCATCCATAGGTCGCTGGTTCAAATCCGGCTCGAAGGAACCTTTTTATTGCCGATCTGAAGTTTCTACTGTTTTTATTCATTAATTAAATTGATATTTATTTATTCCTTTATTTCAGGCAGCTAGGGCCCATAGAAAAATATAATATATAAATAATATTACAAAAGCAATACTTATTTATTTATTTATTTATTTATTTCAAATTACACATGTCATTACAGGCCACTTAACCTAATGCGACAGTGTAGTTATCAGCTAATATGTACACTTAATTATATCAAAACAAAACAAGATACTAATTACATACGACTAACCATTTTTTCTCTTAAAAATAACAAATTAAGCCTTACATATCTACAACAAATTTACAATACACGTTTAATTCAAATTACCTTACATAACTAACTACATTTAAAAGAACTCTTGCGAATTCACTCAAATGGCACGCAAAAATATCAAGTTTCTCGTGGACTTCGTTGACCACCCGGATTGTTCTGGTGAGAGGAGTTTTAGCCAGCAGATTGGTTCTAGTCACAGGTACCTGTAGTAGTTGTGGGCGTCGTCGCCTCCATACGTACCGGTCCGGAACACAAAGTTTCAGCTGACACAGCACTCCCGGGTTGTGAGCTACTCCACGCAGTAGCTTCACTACGTACGCTGCAAGACTAAACTCTCGACGCACCCTGAGCTCGTTATACCCCACCATGCCTAATACAAATAGTGTGGGGTACATCAATGGGTAGAACGGATACACCCCATACAGTTTAAAATACAAGTGCCTTGTAAACTTGTTTTGTACCCGCTCCAGCATGACACTGTATTTGGCTTCATGTGGTGCCCAAATGACAGCACTATGTTCAAGATGGCTTCTAACTAGTGCGTCATACAACACTTTGAGTGCGGTAATGTTAGTAAACCCTCGTGACTGTCTCAGAACAAAACCCAGATTCCTGTATGCCTTCTTGCATATTTTAACAATGTGTTCGCGAAAATTGAGGTTTGAAGTGATATGCACACCCAGATCCCGTACCTGCGACACTCGTTTCATTGGTGCTGTCTCTAGTTTGTACTCGTAGCACATCGGGGTCCGCGCCCGACTGAACGTTATCACCGAGCATTTGTCAACATTGAAGTATAGCTTATTCTTGTGGCTCCACTCCACTACTTTGTCTATGTCCTCTTGCAGGCGTTCACAATCAGAATTATCTCTAACTTCGTGTAGCAATTTGAGGTCATCTGCAAACAATAAACATATGCCATGTTTGACAACCTCCGGTAAGTCGTTTATCATTATGATAAATTCGAGAGGCCCCAAATTGCTACCTTGACTTACTCCTGATCTCGTGTAGTACAGTTCGGACTCACACCCATTGAAGTCCACATACTGCTGTCTATCTTTCATGTAGCTCATGAAGAACTGCAGTAGGTGTGGTGTACAGCCGATCTCTGCAAGTTTAGTCAATAGGACATCATTGTCGACGGTGTCGAATGCTTTCTTAAAATCAAAGTATGCCGCGTCCACCTGTACCCCAGCATCGACGGCCGGCACTACTTTCGCCATAAAGTTGAGTAGATTGGTAGCCGTGCTGCGCTCCGGCCTGAATCCGTGCTGCGCATCCGACAGCCGCGTGCGCACCTGCCCCTGCACACTGCGCTGGATAGCAGATTCAAAAACCTTTGCTGGCGTAGACAGCACAGCTACTGGTCTATAGCCACTGACATCCGGCCCCGCCTTACCTTTAGGAACTGGAATGACACGAGTGATCTTCCATCGATCCGGAAAAGTCGCATTCTTTAAACAGGTGTTAAAGATATGATGTAGCGGTTCTGTTAGCACCCCGGCACAGTCTCTGAACAGAAACGCTGGTACACCATCAGGGCCAGATGACCGTTTCGGCTTTAGATTCACCAGCGCATCCTTTACGTCTTGAAGACTCAGAGTGCCTATGTGCACCCGCGCACTGGTCGCGCCAACCTCCGCCGCCGCCCTCAAGTCCAGTTGAGGCCGTTCCTTGCTGTACACAGATTCAAAAAATTCCGCAAATTGCCTCGCGCACTCCTCATCCGCAAGATGTTGACCATCCTTTATGATACTTTGCCTAATACCTCTACTTCGCTTTGATCTAATATATTGCCAGAATGACTTAGGATCTTTTGAAAATTGGTACTGGATTTTATTTCTGTGTTGAATGTGTGCTCTTTCTATTGATTTTTTAACATGGGCTCTGCATTTCTTAAATTCATAATAGTCACTATCGAACTTAGTTTTTTTATATTTTTTATGAAGTTGGGCTTTAATCTTTATGTTTTTAATAATATCCGCCGTGTACCACACGGGATATAAGTACCGCGAATTTCCACAATTAAGCTTTTTACGGGGAACACATTTGTCTAAAATATCGTTAAGTTTATAATAAAAAATATTTAACATATCCTCCAAATCCTGTACATCATAAATTTCCTTCCAATCAGTGGAAGCCAACCAAGAGTACAACAACTGAAAATCGGCCTTATAAAAATTCCACTGTGGTCTACAACTGCGTGCGCAGCCCGCGTCGGGCGAGAGGGGCGTGGGCGCGGGGTCGCGGGGGGCGCCGGGGCGCACGCGGACCGCGAGCGGCGGGTGCTGCACGTCGACGGGCACGAGCGGCTCGTCCGCCGCCACTACTGTCACCCTTCCTATAAAATCTGTACTCAGAACCAAATCTAGCTGACGACCCAAGCAATTCGGTACTGTGTTGTTTTGAGTGAACTCGCAATAGGACATAAAACATTCATAATAATTACTAATACTAACAGGAGACGAATATAAATTAAAATCTCCAATCACAATTACTTCTCTATATCTATCACATATTTTTTCTATTAATCCAAATAAAATCATATAATCATTCTCTGAACTACCCGGAGGTATATAAATAACACAACATAAAAACAGAAATCTACTTTTTAAGTGAACCGTTGCACAAACCATTTCAAAAACGTAGGTATCTAACGACGTGTCCGCGATGCGTACTTGCCGCAGCTCGAAACGGTGTGTGGCCACGAGAAGCGCGCCTCCCTGCTTACGACCATCCGCTCGATCACATCTAAGTATGTGATATCCCGGGGGGATAATTTCCGGATCTTGTATTGAATCATTGCAGCCAGATTCCGTGATTGCATACAAGTCAGAATTTAATGAATCTAAATTATTTCTGAATTCATCCAACTTCGTTCTCAGTCCTCTGACATTTTGATAGAATATTTCAATGTTATATGTCTGATGTTTGAATTTGGTTTGTTGCGGTTGAGCGTCGAAAAAAAATCCACTCGCTAAATTCCACGTGTAAAGGCCAAATATCCGGATTACAAAGTGTATTAAAATTACCTTCCGTTATGCCTATTTTGAAGGACGCATAGTCTCTTTCGGTTCTATGTTTTAATTTTTGTATAATTATATCCGCGTCACTTCCTAATACATTTTTAATGTATTCTTGTAAAGTCTCCTCCGTTGTGTTCCTGTCTAATCTCCAGACATGAAGAAATTTCTTACGTTCTACTGCTTTAAGTGCCGCAACTGATGCATTACCGCCTTTTTTCACCGGATTGCTTCTTTTGACGCTTTTTACTTCTATCCATTTATTATCTGTGTTTTCTATCACCGCTGTACTTCTCGTCACCGTCGCATAACTAATACTCGGCAACGAGCTTTGCGAGCTTTGCGGCGCCGAGACCGGGATCGCCGGAGTCGCCAGCTGGGCACCTTCCGCCCGCTCAGCCACAGACACAGCATGCGATGACGTCGGCTGTGGACGCGGCGCGCGCTCGTAGTCGGATGACTTGACTGAGCCCTGAATGTCGATGCTTTTGCTGATATACTTAGGTACATGTTGATTACGGCTGGTTTTCTGTTGCATAATGTTATTCTTCTCGGTTTTAAGAACATCAATTTCTTGTTCCAAAGACCTACACTTATTGTTGGCTACCTTCAATTCTTCTCTTAATTTGCTATTATCCAACGCTAAGGTAGTTACTGAACTTTTAATCTCCTCAATAAGTTTCGATTCAAAAGCATTTAACCTGGTCGATATTACTTCTTTCATCATATCCATAATACTCCCCATGTTATTGTTTACTGTCGAGGTAATGTTATTCTTAACAAAATTATCTTCACAACTAGCATCATGTTTTTCGATTGGTTTAATTCCTATTTGCGTGCCAGTGCCACGAACTGGAGTTTCATCAGATACTCGAACTCTCTGTGTTACATTTGAGCAGGAATCACATTTATAAGTGTTTTTCAAGGTCACTGACTGCTCCCGAAATGTTGCGGAGGTGATGTTAAGGCAGGAATAATGATATACTGATTTACATCCAGTACATCTCAGTAGACTTCCAAGTTCAATATTACGTTTACAAGCAAAACAAATCATTTTGAATTGTAACCGTGCCGTGCGAGCGAGACGCCGCTAGCTAATTTTGGTAGGAGTGAAAGAGCGCGTCGCGCGATGCGCTTCACCCACACTTAATAGTTTGTTTATAATTAGAAAAAAGTCTTAATTATCACTCAATCCACTTAAATAACAGCAATTGTCACTTTCAATCCATTCAATGTCATTAATAGTTCACTTCCAACATGGTTTCAACACTTAATTGTCCGAATTTACCAACAAACGAATATAAATCCGAGAGCGCGGCTTATAAACTAATACATACAATATAAAAACAACTATATGACTGTGCTACCTTACTTACTGTCGCCTTTATCCATAGATCGCTTTTTTAAATCTGCGTTAAGGAATCTTTTTAAAAACTGCTCTTCCCCTTCAATATAGAACTATATATTTAAAGAAAAGTCGGAAACAACAGAAAAGAGTGGAAAAGGTGGCCTTTCGCCTCAGTGGGGTAGCATAGACTTTTATTAAATAAATCTGCAAGATGTTTTATCCGTGGCTAACTAGTAATTTTAGGGAGAAACAATAGTGTTTTGCTAGCAACAGAACTAAGTAAGCTAGTGTCTTTACCATTGACCGTATGTGCCATTCGGCCAGTCTTAATGTGTTGCATACGAAACCCCCTCCAAAGTAGAGCACCTTTCGTGTCACGCTTTATACTATTACTTAACATGTTTCTTTGCACACACTTATTATAAATAATTCTACAAGCCTTCGATAGCTCAGTTGGTAGAGCGGTGGACTGTAGTTGTAAAGTAATTGTCATCCATAGGTCGCTGGTTCAAATCCGGCTCGAAGGAGAACTTTTTGTTTACATATAATCTAAATACATATCTACCACTCTGTACCTACTTCTGTTCTTGTAATATAACATGCTACCTATGAATGACAGTCGTTATTCCTCTGAGCTACAGTCCACCGCTCTACCAACTGAGCTATAGTCGCTATAGAAGGCCTGAATATTTTGTTGAAAAACATCCTTTTCTTAATACCTAATTTAGTTTAGTTCTACTAATAATTCTTTGTTGAGAACGTACAAAGTCTACCACACTGATGTATTGTTTGTGATTGTTGTTATGCTGCCCCTGGGGATGATTCTGATAACAGGATATAATTTACTGAAAATCAAAACAAGTACGGGTTATTCCTACAGCTTTGATATAATTATCCGTTTTAAACAGGTACATTACAAATGTAATGTATTGATAACAGACAGATAACACAGTCACTAAAACGAGAGAAATTATCGATATTTTTATCGCATTTAACGTGACCTATTGTTTTACGTGATATGTTGTAACATAATAAATCGTTTCACGATCATACCTACCTTTTAGTAAGCATGTTGAATGTATGTGCGTATGTATGTTTGTAATATAATTATTTTACAAACAAATTTTTTTTTTTTTTTGGCTGAGTAGAGCTTTTTTACAAAAAAAGTATATTGAAATCGAATTTTCTGTAATTCAAATCTTCGGAAGTGTAGTAATTTAAGAAGAAGTCTTAATTATATTTTTAAAACAAACCTTTCTGATAGTAGTTTTAGTCCAATAAACTCGAACACAGTAGGCACATAGTGCTACAACAACAAAACTTTGATCAGCACGCATTTTCAACGTCGCGACACGTCCGGAAACAGTGACGTAGACGATACTGCTTAGACAGCCCACCTATCAGTACTAAAACACAAAATAAAGTGACTAAATACTCAAACTCAATATACATTGAAACATTACGCCCTTAATATGAAAATGTTTATACTACATAAGCAGCAATGAAAGCAAAACAAGAGGGGATTAAAGAATGTCGCTTAAATTGAAGTGCGGTGGAATCGTGGCTAATTTGAATAGAAACTGTCGCGTCGGTCGCGATAGTCGCGCCGTTTCCGACCCGTCCGTATCGGACGACTCAAACGACCCTTAACGAGTTCCCAAAGAATTTGGGTTGAGTTACATGGCTTACTCACGTGATGATTGCGGTAGTACTAACAACTGAGGTAGTGTAGTTGACACGTAATTTAATTATGTATTAGTTTCGACACGCATTTGTTTTTACTGTAATACGTGCAATGTGTATTCTTATGTTGCTGACGTGCAATTTACTCTCCTAAGTAAATTGCACGTCAACAATTTTGGCCGTGAATCTTTAGTTTATTTTTAAAGTAATTTCATTGTTGTATGACTTTAATTCACTGAGAAATAGAACAAATATTTTTTTTTTCTGTAATCATATCCAGTATTTGCTATGTGTAGTGGTCTGAATATAATCTAAAACTATTAATGAGCTGATAAGGCTAATTAATTGGTGTCATAATAAGTGATTAACGAACGATATTTTATTACAAAATATGTATAGTACAATCCAAAATATCAATATTAATACTAAGATCCTTTTAAAACACAATTTTACACAAAGAATATAAAAGTAACGTGTACATTAAGAACACCTGCCGGCTAATGATTCCCTTCGTTGGAATAACTTATCTGCATAAAAATGGAAATGTACTGAATAGGCAATGAAAAACATTATTAATAAAGTTAAAGCTTTATTTAATGGATCTTAGATTTAATTTAAAATGTTATGAGCTTTTTATATCTTAAATTTTACTCCAATTTTAAATGCAATCAAAATAAATACCTATGTCTATGATTTTTGTTTGGTGTTTTAAAGTAACATAGAGGTATTTAGCACTCGAAGCTTAAAACTAAAAAATATACATTATTCTACAAATATTTAAGAAGTTATAGCGCAATGTAAAATACACTCCATCATATTGATATGTTGTAGGGTTACACGAAGAAATTAAAGACTAGAATAATTTCTCCAATCCTTGAAACGAAATACTTAGAATTATTGATTAACCTCCGTGTATCTACCAATTATTGATGAACCTCGTGTAACATACTATTATCGTCTGAAGCATATCTAATACATGTGAAAGGTGAACATCAAGCCAATTTGGAACACAGACAGGTATCAAAAATTCACACGATAAATTGACAGCAATCATATTAAAGGCCTTCTAAAGATCAAACAGGCACTTGTCAAATAATTCAGGGGCGGCCCACCGCTTAGCATAAGGTCAAACTGACATTTGAAACAACATTTACGATGAAGTCGACTCATAATGCCGTAAGGAAATATACGTCACGCAACACCGATTTTAGTGACGCCTAAGTGACGCCGACAATGTCGTTCTATTCTATTATTTATAATTTGACGTTTCATAAGGACGACAGGGTAATGATAGGTAAGAGTTCTAGGTATTGGAGACGGTATTGCTAGGGTACCAGGTAGTAACGTACGTAGAAAATAAATTACGAGCTATTACCTATTATTAAGTAATTTAACATGATATTAAAATTTGTCTCCATATTTACTGTCCATAAGCGGAGGGGCTCGTGGCTACGTGTAAGCCGTACGGTTTTACCAATAATACAGGTTAAGCCGCGCTCGCCGCGGTTAGGAGACCATTTATAACATACCGAGACCCCTCCGTGTTTCGGAAAGCACGTTAAACAGTAGGTCCCAGCTGTCATACATAGATCTTTGGCAGTCGTTAAGTCAATTCTGACAACCAGTCTTACTATGGAATACTGTGTTTCCCAGTAAAATAGGTTGTGAAGTTCAGATAGGCAGTCGGTCCATGTAAAATACGGTATTCAGTTACATCCGGTAAGACTGGTAGCCGACCCCAATATAGTTGGCAAAAGGCTCGGGAGATGATGATGACGAAGCATTACTTTTTAAGTCGAAAGATGAGATGAGTTCTGTTGTTAAAAATAAATCCACATAATCTCCCTGTGTATTTATTACATTGGATCTTAGATCTATGGAATATCAAAAGTACTTTTAATAAAAACAAAAACTTATATCGCATTGTATTTTCAAATTATCGATAAACTTTGGTAGTTTCGGACGGCCCTATCCACCCACCTTTTAGCATAAACAGAAGGGTAGCAAGTACTCGAGACGGAATAGCCCTGTCAAAGCCTTTACTAAATTATTAATACGTAACTTCCAAAGAATGCCTGATTTAATTACAAAAGTAATTTCTAACTGCTGTTGAACATGAAACTCGACTAAGGACGTGCTAACTATTGCGTTTGTTGGGGTCAACCCTATATTTTACAATAATTTCTATTATGAATGTCTGCGTCATATTTATGTTCCAGTTATTACTCATTTTTAATAGGTGTTTTAAGCTTTTGTTAGTTGTAAAGTGGTAGGTTTACAGGTCAACATTACCTACTGTTCTACATGTTTTCGTATTTTTTACCTAATTCGTGTATTATTAGTATACTTTGCGTAACAAGGTGCTAGTTTACGTTTAAACTTAGTAGCGAAAGATTTGTTAAAATAATCGTTTAATCAAAAATATTAGTATTGACCATTTAGATTCACAAACAACAGTAGTGGTTTGTGTTCAAATCGGAGTCATGAAATGTTTTTGTCCAATCTTGAAGTTTATTTACTGTACTGACACTTTTTATTGTTTTGACAGAACTCCTAAACCCAGTAAAGTGTGAACAAAAAGTTTACAAAGGCTTAAATTCTACTTAGTAGGTAAACGGCCTAATCTTCCGTAAACTTACAAATCCATTTAAGTCGTATCAATCAAAAATACTTCCGCTAATTTACGAGGGTACCTAATTAAGTCAATCTTCCATTAAATCCCCCTTTCTTAGCGACTCGTCTCAACATAAAACGCGCGAAAACCTAATGCCATTTCACGCCGGAGTAAACCTTTCTCTTGGAGTTAACGTCTATTTAAACTCGGCTTAACTTAATCGATGGCGAAGGCCCTTAATTATGGCTTTATCTTAGCAGCGATGAGGATCGAAGACGACGGATCTGTATTGACTTGAATTGGTAAACTATAGACTGTGATCATCCGTAAGCTAAATAGAATAGAAACCGAAATTTTCAAATTTAGAATTATTTTAGTTTTAATGTTACATAACTTTAATTTTTTTTTTATTGAATGCTTTGCTGTTAATGGTCAGTTACATTAGATATAATGAAAGTGACTTTACAGACATCATTAAAAAGTTCCGATTTAGTTCACTAGTTAGTGTCTGTTTATTTCTTAAATAGTTGAATCAACATGTCACATTGTATCAAAAACATGCACAATTAAAACTCCTGTAGGATATACAACTGACACAAAACAGTGTTAAAAATAATTATAATCAGCGCTCCTTTAAATTATTCACAAGTCTCGATACAGACAGGTCTAGCACATTCCAGCTCATACCATAGACTACAGTCTACCGAAAGGTTTGTCTATGCGAATTAGCGTTAAACCGCTAACTTGGAGCGTCGCCGCCATATTAATATTCATAATCGACGCTTCTTGCCGATGAAGCTGGATATGTTAATTTAATACGACTTTCTTGAGTGAAATTAATGCGTGCATGTTCGTATGAATTAATTTGAGTTCAATGAGTTTGTATGTCAATAGGTGTATGTATATTGTTAAGATTTAGGTGTTTCGAGCGCAAGTCAATTGAACTGAATATATTTCCTTATTTAGGTTCAGAGTAAAATTCTCGTCTAAAAAAACTCATCTCCAAAAGTTTACATTTATTCATATTTTTTTTTCTTTTTTCTAAACATATTTATTTGGCTCTAGATGAGAAAACAATACAATACAAGAAATACATACATTAACACAGTCACATTTGTACGTATACAATTTACAACAATTATTATTTACGATTCTAAAAATAAACAACAAAACTTTTTAGCACCCTCTTAAAAATCCCGTACTACTTAAGATAAAATTTGCTGCAAAAAAAAAACCTAACAGCATCGTTCCTATGACTTGCAGTAGCGAGCTACCCGCGGGGACCACAAACCCTAATTATGTCTGAAACAATACTCCGCCTTATTTTTACCCATTTTGTGCTCAATCATAATTACCTCAGACTTCCTATGGGAAACATTGTTTGGGAGAATCATCGCCGAACCAACCAGCTGTTTTATTGTGATGAGGAAAAATATTTACCTTTGAGATTTACTTAGAATTAGATACGCATTTGACTTTATCACTTGGTGGCCCAGAGGTTCGTTATTCATGAGGAAATGTTTCATATTTTCTTATTTTTAATATTCAAAACTCACAATTTAAACCATAATTATGATCAGGAACGTAAGCTTCTACTGCGCTCATTATAAGTAAAATTTTACTGATTCCAATAATTTTACACAAAAGCATTTATTTTTGTTAATTAAATCGCACACCGCGTATATTAATACCTAAAGTATTCAAATAACATTGCGAAATTCCAATAAACCTCATTAATTAAAGAGTTCGATTGTTAATTCAATACATACGAGCAATAAATGTTGTACACAATAAAAACCCTCTGAAATCAAACAACAGCTCAATAAAAGCGTACGCAATTACCTGCGTCTCCCATATTTATCTTTTTCACGATATAAATGCTTTGTGGGGCGAACAATGGCTGTGGGGCGGGGTGGCCGGGAAGCTTTATAATTTTTTAATTAATGCCGTCGAAAATATCAAAGTCATTGGGCGTTCTGCCTACTAGTGGGGAATGCTATTAAATTTTGATAAAGTTTTTTTTCACGTAGCATAAAGCGTTCCACTCTTTTAGGGCGCACTTCGGTCACCCCATTGTCAAATAAATATGTCTACATTGTACCCTTTATGTTAATGAAAATCAAGCCTTATCCATACCAAATAAAAATTGGTTTTATTGAATTTCAATTTTACAGGAACTTTGTAATTAGACATTGGATTCATTAGGTTTATTTAATGTCTGATCAAAACTGATGATGATTTGTTAGAACAAAGCAAGTTAGCAATATTTATATTATAATTATTTACTGCAACATTTATTTAAACTGCGCAGCTTTTTAGATGATCCAGGCCCTTCACCTAATGTCTAATGCATGTTTACTACTTCTTACTTTTATGTAAACTAGACATAACAATAAGACGTTAACAGCTGCTCAAATAATGTTATAAGCAGCAATTTGACATACAGGCCTATGAATATTGTCATGAAAATTCAGATCCTTACACCCTAAACAATTTAACCACGAGCTTATCATTCATCTGGAATTGATTCATCCTGTAATTTTCTATTCATATCACGAAAGTATATATAAATTGCTGTCAAAATGATTTCAATCTTCACCCAAACAAAGTTTAGTGAGTCGAAAAATGTGTTACAATTAACAGGAGATATGAGACGAACCCCTTTTAAAGCAGTTTTCCTGTGGGTTTTCCTAATGAGTAATTTTCACGGTGACAGCACGACAAAGCCACGGGACTTACGACCCACTTCTAATACGATAACTTCATTGAACATGAAAGAATGGAATCGATGTGTTTATTTTTAGAGGGTAAGAACTGTAGCAAAGTGTTAGATTGCAGAAGATATACTTAGTAGAAAACTAATAACGTTCATTTTGTACCCAGTCGTCTGAGATCAACAAGGCGATCATTATAATTATAGGTACAATTGAAGTAATAAGTAAAAATAATAATTAAAATAATTACAAAAAATATTTATCATCAATTCCTTTATTTGCTTGTAGGTTTTATGACTAATATTTTTTCTTTTCAATAATGGAATGTCCGTATTGTCTCACCTCATAAAACATGAATTTTACAAATTCTTTACAAATAATGCGAGATGCGAAATTAGCGTTATTGAACGCTCATGCAAATTGCCTGCCCTATAGAAATATATGGTAGGTAATTGATTTAATAGGCTTCTTTGTTCGCGACTAATGGACGGACACATTTTGATTCAACCACAACCTACTATACAGTATAGACTATCATTAATTTATGATGCGTTGTAAATCGAATGCAAAATTTATCGAGAATTGAAAATAATTTTACTAGCATCGTTATAACTAGGTCGATAATTAATTATCCTATTAAATATTAATTTTAACCGCAAAATGTGTTAAAAGTGTTTTGGGGCGGTTGGTCATTACAAGTTGACTGCCGAACGACCGATATTATTAAAATCAGTTTTAACATTATATGTGACGATTGACGAAGCATCGGTAGATATATCGATATGTTGTGTCATTTAAAGTGAGTAGGTACAAAATAACAATTAAAATGAAGTTTACAAATTTAATAAAACTTGGTCTAATAATAAGTAATAAATAAATAAATGCGGACAACATCACATACATTGTTCTGAACCCAAAGTAAGTTGCTAAAGCACTTGTGTTATGGAATTCAGATACAACGAAGGTACCACAAACACCCAGACCCGAGACGATGTAGAAAAGTGATTTTCTACATTGACCTGTCCGGGGATCGAACCCGGGACCTCAGAGCTAGCGACACCTTGAAACCGGTGCGTACGCCACTCGACCACGGAGGTTGTCAAAACCGTCGTGGTGTTAGTTTTGTATGGAAATTGAGGAAATAAAAATATATTTCGACGATCCTTCATGTAAAAATCTCTGCAAAAATCGTAGAAAGTAAAATTAACGAAATCAAATTAATCCCATACTAAATATTAGTAACAAACATAATTTTGAAGTATGTATTTTAAATATATTGTAGTGTGGCAAGCCCGCCTATAATTATGGCAAAGACGATAGGGGTGGTAGGTGGCTACGGCTTGACGCGCTACGAAAATTACATTTAATTGCCATAATAATACACAAGTAAGTTGAAGTAAGTAATTTCGCGTATTCCGGTCTATTAATAACACCTTTAAATGCAATAAATTTAAAACGTTGTTTCAGCTGTTATTTTCCCACATTACTGTTGGAGTCGGCTTCCTATTTAATT
This sequence comes from Autographa pulchrina, assembly GCA_905475315.1. Lineage (NCBI taxonomy): Eukaryota > Metazoa > Arthropoda > Insecta > Lepidoptera > Noctuidae > Autographa > Autographa pulchrina. The sequence continues at coordinate 8,529,412 of FR997771.1, read as the reverse complement.
TGTAGAAGAGTTTCTTTTAAAACAGTGTTCCTTATTAAACCTATTTTGTAAGAACTGAAATAGATATTAAAATATTAAATAAATAGTGCACAATAAATAAAATGTATTATCAAACATTCTAATTAAATATGCGACTGCCTCGTTGGTCTAGTGGCGCTAAGCGCGACTGCTACGCTAGAGGTCTTGGGTTCGATTCCCAAGTCGACCAAGGTGTTATTGGGTTTTTCTATGAAATTCTCAGTAGCAGGTCGGACTTTGGATTTGTGCCCGGTTAGTGGCAATAGGCTCGCCCCCTATTACATGGGACCTAAAACATACCGGCGAACTATGGGTGTACATTGGTACACTTCTGCCTAACCCTTCGGGGATACAGGCGTGATGGTATGTTGTATGCTAATTAAATAAGAAAACTTACATATTTCTTTATTTTCCTAAATACTTCTCATCGATCACATTAACTTTTTCCATTCACATTGCAACTTGAGTGATATTACATACTTATAAATTTGACATACTTATTTAAAAAAAGTTAAACGTTTTAGTTTTCGTTTTAAAATGTTTCAGTGAATAATTGTATTCCTAACTTTATTCATAGTTTCAGGCAGCTAACAAACAATGCATTCCAAAGGCGAGCAGCATTGAAAGGCATCGTTGCGACAAGTTCGTGGAATGCCCCGCCATTTTCCGCATCCGCTTTTCTTGAGTTCGCAAATCAATTGGCTGTACTGAATAAGATAACACGTTTTTATAAAGAAGTGAGCTACTTAAAATAGAATTGTTTCAGTAGGTTGAACTTCTTCGCTCAGCTTTATTTTTATTTAATTCTTTCATCGAGTTTTTTGTTTAATACCTAACTACATCTATATTCTTTAAATACTTTTCATTAAATTTGCTACCTACATAGGTAAATGTTTCAAATATTATCTTGTACCGCAGGTACATAAGATATGAGAATGTAATACATGTTCCTATATTATACAGCATGGTATTTGTTACCCTTTCACGGTGAGTCACGTTTCAATCACATATCAAACTAAGGTTCTATCCGAGCGATATTTGAAGAGGGAACGCGTGAAAATTTACACCAAACTAAATTATTCAAAATACACGTACGTGTTTACGATAGCACGATTGTCGCACTTTTTCTGCTTTGAAATAAACAATACAAATATTTATGGGTCAAAATAAAATGTGTGCTGGTTTATGCAATAAAACATAGGTATATTGGCAAACACTTTTTCAGAAAATGCCTTTTGATACAAATAATAAGTTTTGTTAAATTGTTTGTTTTCACACAGCAAGAAATTAATTTATCGTTTACCTCGCTTTATATAGCCACATATTTAATTAATCTGAGACCTGACCACATCAATGGCAGTTTCACAGACGAAAAATTAAGCATAATTTCCTAGGGCATTCTTCCAAGTAACAACTCAACAAAACAAAAGAAGTAGGACGAGCTCCATAACCAAAATGTATGCTTTCTTAATCTACAAAGCGTGTTCACAAGCGACAAAAGCACAATGTGAACAGCTCTCAACAAAAGGGCTATTACATTTTATTGCGTGCAATCGGCACCAGTAAACCTCGAGATAGTACTCCTGCCAACAATTAAAGGGAGCAGATAAAGCCAGCGGATTTTCACGACTCCTTTACCTAATATAAAGATATCTGTGTTGAATATTACGTTCCATGTTGTTAAATTTGGAGTAATTTACTTTTAAGAATCGTAACTTCTCCGTTTTTAGTATATCCAACATAACTCGTAGCTGGCAAACCAATGTAGCATAAGATTTTAAGACTTAACAGAAGGTATATGGTAGAAGGTGGTACCTTATACAAGATACTATAGCCAAAAGTAGACTTTTCGTCGTTATACATGTTTTACCTCCTTGGGTGTTGTTGTATCTACGTATTAAGTAAAACTGGAGGTCAGATAGACAATTTATCCATGTAAAAACCTGGTACTTAGTTACCAGTTAGTCTGAAATAAACACCAAAGTGCATGGTTTGAGTGAACAAAGAGGAAAGCAAATATAAAATTATTTTGGTTATATTATTTTCAAAGTTTTATATAATTAACTTCCCCTCAGAAACTTTACTATCGAAGATCATGGTGGCAATATATCTGATACTCATCTGTGTGAACCGTAGAGAATATTCTTTTTTAAATTCATGCTGCGTTAGAAATAGGCAAAAACGCTCGCGTATAGGTGTCGATTTGATAGGGCTTTGTGAAAAATATCTCGCTCTATATGCGGAACGCACCACAATGTGATATGACGCGTGCCTCGCGGTCGACGATAGTGATGATTTATTTTTAAACAATACATCGACAAGTTTATAACAACAGAAATATATTTTTTGCACAAAATATTAATTAGTTCTTTTTCTTTATTTTCACTTGTCCTAAAATATAAATCTCTACGTTCTGTTGAGATTAATTAGAAACTAAAATGTGTAACGAACATCAAATCGAATTATTTCAGTAAATATTTCAGTAGTTATAACTTTTATCGCAACATCAATGTAGCTAATAAATATCGATACAATAGCTTAACAAAACATCACTAGCGCGAATAAAATCGAATAAAATCCATGAATAGGCCGGATTGGTATTTGCGCTGGGTACAGGGTGGCTTCTGCGTGAACAGGCGCGTCCGCAATCGCGTCCCACTGTCAACACGCTCCCTTGCATTGTTTAATATTTCTACTCTTTTTGTAAATCATGCGATATTTAAGTTTTTAGGTACTTCGAAAGCCGTTTTAGTTGAACACAGTGATCGGAGTATACCGAGTATGTCTACTAAATGCAGAACTAAGATTCAGTGGATGGTAATTGGTTCATGATATCTAGTTAATTCAATAATTATTTTCTTAACATTGTATGAAACTCATTCGACTATTTTTAATACAATTCTTCAAAATACACATGTTGAACAAAAGTGTATCTATGCGTGACTATTTCCTCAAAGATCAAGGTATATTTTCTTGCGGCAACACACCTATTACTTACCTACTACAAAGGTATGGGCAATTACATTGCACATTAGTCTCAGGCCCGCAAAACACATCAACAATTCAACAAAAACAAACGTGAGGATTGCTACTGAGCGCCGATAATTTGTCAGGTGCTACTCGGTCAAAGAACAGATGATGAAAAGACGTGGCAAAAAAGTTGTTTCTTTTACTTATTTTACTTCAAAAATATTTGTTAATTTTTTGATGATAACTGTGCCTCACAGACAGATACAAGTAGAGCACGAAAATAAATAAATTATTATTTTAAAGAAGTGTAGTGTGTTGGTGGTTTAGGTGTTCAATAACTGTCGTGGTGACCTATTGTTCAATAGCCAGATTCCTAAGCACATGGTTGTAGGATCGAATGCAGGAAACCAATGTTTATTTTTATCATATAAAATCATATAAGGTGAACTTCATAGAAATCCCTATTTATTTAAACATACATGCAAATCCTGCAATGATTTTGCATGCTGTTATCAGAAATTTGCTCGTAGGCAGTAACTCTTTTCCATTCATCTTTGGCCCTCGCCGTGGGAACGATGCACACGGTGGCGTGCTCCGCTAACGTCTTCTTTAAGGGGGATGAAATATCTAAACGCGAGTCTCTTAATGGCTTTCATTTATTTCTCTCCCGAATCTCGTACTGAGCGCTCGTAATTATTGCGTTTCCAGTAGGGTTATTAAGTTTTGCTTCGGTTAAAATGAGAAATGGCCGCATTTATTCGATGTTCAACTTGATACCTTTGAGGGCTGGGAATTTAATTTTAGATGATGATATTATGACGTCATTATTTTAATTGTGGTGCGCTCTGGCGGTTACGATTGTGCTATGAATCTGAGAACGTTATCTTAATTCGACTTGCGGTATGATTTTTGGTTCAATCCGTTTAATTGCCTGGGTAGACTTATTATAATATCACATTTTGATAAGCGATTCTATAATTATTATGTTTAATTTAATTTTGATGAACCTGCACGTGGTTTTACTTACCGTACCTGATTTGATGCAATTTATTAATACAATCGAAAAAGTTCAAAGCGCAGTTATAATATAAGAATTCAAAAGATTTGAAAGTATCGATATGAATCGAGATTATAAAAAAAGGCGCGGATTCCATAAATTTAAATAGACGTACTCAAGATGGTACCTATTTGTATATGTATAAGCAAACAGACAACTATTTAGTTAACTGTGATCAGTAACAAATGGGCAACTTAGTAGAGATTAGATCGGACGCTCAGCGCATCTAATTGTCCGCCCTAATCCGGGTCGATAGCAATCTATCAGCTTCTTCTCCATTCAACCCCCATTTGTTCTCAATGAACCACTTATTTCTGGTATTGATACAGTTATTCTTGCTGAATTAAGTGAACGAATTTAACTTAATCAAGTAAAGAAAAGGAATGTAAAGTAAATTGAATTGAATAATATACTAAAGCATTCTTCATATTATGTTACTTCTATTTATTACTTTGTATAAATTATGAAATAAATAAATAAAGCATTTTTCCATCGCTTCTTGAACGATTTTCTTTATACATGCGATCTGTTATCTTCGATAATCATCTTGCTAACTTTTCATATTGCTTACTTAGACTCTACGCTGAAAATTCAAGACTTTAGTCGGACTGATCAAACACACAAAACTAATAATCAAAATCGCATCAACATTTACCAATTTAAAAATTACGTCCATGTAGCAAACTCGCTAAATCAGATCTTAATCTCTTCTTCCCAAATACATAAAACAACACATATGAGGCAACGAACACAAGATAACGACATCAGTATTTTATTGTCAAGCAACGATACAAAGTTGGAACTGAACTCATATTTCGCGAGGCTTTCGCTTCAGGCGCTTGCAAATTCTGAACTTTGTCGAGATAACACGCCTCGGCTAAGCCTACCGCTGCCTACCGCTTTAAGCTCCTCCTTCAGCCTTCCAATGTTTACTTTGGGCGTGTTGTTTAACATCCTCCAATATTTATTATATTAAGCGTTAGGAATTTCAGCGTTGTTTTAAGTTGTGTCGACATTTCCTACTGTTAAGCCTAAATACAGGCTGATAAAAATGTGCATAGTTATAAGTCTTAAGAATTGTTATTATCTCAAACTTTGTTTCCGTTTTACTAAAATTCCTGAAATGATATATAACTATACTTTAATTCTTCTAAAAATTAAGTTAGTAGATTAAACTGCCAGGCAAAGCATAAATTTAACCGAAGCATAAAATTCACCAACACCAAACATAGGCAACAGTATAGAAATCGCAATATTATAATTTTACCCCTTGTCACCCGCAACTATTTTCGTATCCTAACTTATAACGTGACAAGTGAACTATGTTTATTATATTATAGGTAGTGTATAGTGTACACACGTCACGCTGCCAGCTATCCGAGGCAGGCGAGCGATTTGCGCCTGCCTCCAGTTATGCGTCGCGCGCGCCTTACACGTTGCAACCAAATTTCTAAGTCGCACTGCTGGTTAGATGCTCTACTTTAATATTTAGAGTATGAAAAGGAGTACTAAAATTAGGTGTATGTAGCTTATTTTATGAACTATTGATTGTTATTTTCACGAAGTTACACATTTTTTAACTTAAAATTCAGATATTTTTTATCCCGCTAAGGACATGGAAGTATAGGTACGTACTACAGAAATTATGTTGTACATTATGTAAAGGAAACTAAAGTAATATAAAATAACGTATGATTCGGTTATTTAATCTAATTTAACATCTTCTTAAGAGGCAGGTAGAGCTACAAAATATGCTCTACCAGTTGATATAGATATTAATATATAACTTTATATATATATTTCACACGAGAGTTATTAATCATACCTTTACATAATTAACTGAAGCACATAATCAAGAATGTAAACAATATTATAAATCGATACCTCAAGTCGGAAGTAGAGCATACTCTCCAAGATCGTAGCATCACACAGTGGCCTCAACTCCAAATGCCCGGAGGCCGCCTCAAGGCACGAATGCCAAGACAAACCAAAATCTTATCAAACGCCCGCCATGTTGGTCTCGTTAATAAGCAAAACTGCACACAGGGGCAACTTACCTGAAGACTGTTTGTGGAACATACCCGCGCCATACGCAAACACTGCAACCTAAGTTATGACCATGGACGCTAGTAAGACGTTTACCGCACCTACAACGCTAACATTATTTATTGGTCGATTCAATTCGCCGCTTACTAAGCTTGACTAATATTCTACGTTTTTTGTGTTAATTATTTCCCCGATATTCGCTCTTCATCCGTATCCATCATATAAATAGGATGCCTGTTTCTATGATATAGATTAAAATGAAATTACCCCAGCAAAGCAAAAACCATTTTGACAACCGTAGTACCTACTTAACTTTCTGTTTATCAGAAGAAGGGTAGTTATTCAATTCTTTTCAATTAAAAAACAATACAATAGGAAACCAAAGAAATGATACGAAGCCTAAAAAGGATTCTTTAGAAAACTCTTTAACAAGTTCTTAAATTGCCTGCCTTTCAAAATTCTACGCAAAATAAAAATATACATTTCTTATATCATCGTAAATTATGTTAAACAAAGCGTTGTGTTTAATTGGATGTTGAGAATTGTGACAATTCATCCCGCAGCTCACACTTTGCGCAGAAAATTTAGATTAAAACAAAATCGGGGCGGTGAGTCCCACGGGAGCGGTTCATTTTATACCAATTAGTTAGCTACAGGCAGTGGATTCGTCACGAGTGAATGAGTACCCCTTTCGTAGACTTACACGATACGACTTTGAAATCGAATTAGTTGAAAGGTACCTTTGAGACCAGATTTCCAAAAGTCAATAAAATGAAGTCATATTTTTACCAGTCTTCTGTTTAAGACATCAGATTTTCCAACATCTTTGGAAACTATAAATTATTCTTAGGGAAAAATAAAGCTTGGCTCTAATAACCTTTGTACTTACCTATTATATACCCACCTATGTAAAGTACCTACCTACTATTATATTATTTATTAAAAATCAAGACAAAGAAATTGGCATAAAAATAATAAAAAAGTTACATGCCTATCCTACTCCATGTGTTAGACATTAGGGTAGGTAATTATTTGTGCAAAACATTTTAATCGGATCGTAAGTAAATCGTACATTATAAACAGCACCGCTAACTTGCTCATCTAAACCCGAGTTGTAGGGAATCAGCAACAAACGGCCATCCAGCCAAGTTCAGACAATAAACAGTCGCAGATAACGGAGCGAGCGCTCACATTGTCGACCAACTTCGCGGGCAGACTGCTTACAGAATAAGTAACTGATACCAGGGTTTATAGAGCGAATTAAACGGTTCCTTACCCCATTCATTCAGGGAAATATGATTTTCTTTTGTTTTTCACGTGGCAATACACCTAGGTACCCTTTTTTATTTCTTTACATTTAAGCGCATTTATCATAAACATAGAAAGCAGTAGCATCGTAAAATACTACGTCTACAAGTAGATCAAATTATGTATACTTTGAAATCGTTTGAACAGGCATATTGGCAATAATATTGTGCATCTGAATTATTTTAATGGTTAACGTAGCATTAATGTTACGTTCGCCATGAGAGGCAATTAAATATAGGGCTTTTGAGTTCGTGGTAAATTCTTTTACGATTAATACCAAGCCACATTTATATTTTGTTTTACTAGAAATATTACAAACGGTAAATTCTCGTTACCTCCACGATTTAACATATTAAATTACTGAATTATTGTTACTAGTACTTCAGAAACTGCCACGGTTGTTAAATATAACTCAAGCCAAGTTTGTTCTTTAAAAGGGGGAACTCAATATATTCCTTCATCCCAAACACAATTTGTATGCAATTATACAATGCTAAGCTCTATCAGATGAAAACTAACTAGAAATCTCGAACCCCATCCCATTGTGGACCATCGAAAGTTCGTTAAAGTAATGTCACTCTATCTCGTCGTCCCCTCACGAGACAAATGAGACAACATTACTTTTATTAACGAGTTAGAGAGAGAAAGAAAATACTAGATAATACCCTATAATCACAGTTTTGTTTTCCAATCGCTGCTAACGATTATTGGCGTGTTATTCGGGTGCCATTTTGAAATTGCTTTAGTGTTAAGACAAGTCGTTAGGAAGTACAATAAAAAGTGAGGGCCCGGTGATTATTGCGAGGTGATTATTTACTCTTGTTGCTTTGGGAGTATTCCTATCACGAACAATGAAGTCTCAATGTTTATATACAGAGGATTCGGTTTATGTAGTTCAGCTTATCTATTGACAATGCCGAAAAAACACTAACAAGAAAAACAGATCCAATATTTTTTTTATTGTAATATTGTCGCGTCTCTACAACCTATCATCCTTTTTAAAACAGATTCAAGTACCAACATTGGTACAACTCATAAATATCTTTAGCTCAAAAATATTAACCAGCAATTGAAACTACTACGCAACGAAAAACAAAGGATTTTATGTAAACTGGAAACTCTAATTAATTCAACAAGGCGAGATAAAATAAATACACCGACTATAACTCATTGTCACTACAAAGGTGATTGGTTGGTTACTTTTAAATTGCAGATTGGCTGCTAATATGCATATTCCTTTTACACCCACTTTCTATTATAAACTTGCATAGGTACTTTGCTTTATTTGAATAACGTTATGACTTTGGATTTGAATACTTATCTTACCTTCATGTCCGTTAAGTAGAAACAATTTACTCATTGGTTTTTGGCACAAAAAAATTGTGTTCGCCAAAATATGTGCACAGTCTAGTTTAATTACAGTGTTAAGACATCTCTGCACTTATTTAAAAACCGACTTAAACATCGACATACAGCCCATTTCATGTACAGGCTATGCGAATATATACAAATCATGTGTCATATCAATTTCCTTTTACAACACAAAACCACGAAGCTGCTTTTCCTGATTTCATTTTCAGAGTGCCTTTTGATCCGGCTCTCCACGGACCAAAAAGACTCTACGTTTAAAATAAGCTAAATAAAGCCGTTCTAACATAAATTATCCTCATTCCGAAAACAACTAAATTATGCGGAGAAAAAATGTAAAAACAAGCGCCTCTTTATTTCGGATGCACGCTGGTCTAATCCAATTTTAAAATGTTGCCAGACCATACATATTATAAAACGAGACTTTGTCCGGAGCTTAACGTTTAAATTAGTTTATCCCCCTAAAACGGAACCGCGAATAAGGGTTGCAAAATTTAAATTACAAATAAAAGCACTGAAAAATATCTACGAGTGGGTAGTGGCTCAATAACGATGTCTTTTAATTAAAGCGGAAGGGGTAATAAAACGACTTAATTCAGAATTATGGTTGAAATTATCGAGAAAGACACCCAAGAGTTTTGTGAATTTTGCAAGAGTTCTTCGTCGCTGTACAAGTCGCTGAGGTGGAACAAATTACTTGAATAACCTATTATAATATTTTTATAGGTACTTGTAACATTACCTTATTAAATATTTATGTAATTTCTAGCTTTAACTCGTAACCCGGGCGCTCTAATGGTTCGTGCCCTTATCTATTTACTTCAAAATTTATAAATTCTTAAATCTTTTCAATAAAAATCTAGGCAACAGTGTCATTATTACACATGCTTCAACTGTAAATTCGTACTAAATTTGAAATGTTAGCAAGACATCTAAACCTAAAGTTTAACTCCAGATCAGTGCCACCGTAGTAAGCTCCCGTAGGTACGTCACGCTCGACGGGTCAAGCCACTCAACCGTGCCACATGGAGCATATTGAAATGCCGCCCGACTGACCGTCCGTCCGTCCGTCACGTAGCAACTACCCGATCTTCCCTTTACTGTCGCACCTATTTGACTTCCACGCTTCACTGCAAATCTGTCAATACTCATATTTAATATTCGCATACCCGAAATGTTCGATAATCTTTTATAGGTTGAATTGAAATACGAAGGAATTGGGTACAAACTACTTTTTATTTTTACATTTTCCTCAGTGTTTTGAGAAATGACTCATATTTAATAAATATTATAGCTATGTTAATTTACCACCACCGTTTCCCAATTTCAGCTTTGTTAATTTTGCCCATAAAATATGTTCCTATGTAAAATAACGAACTTATTTAGATTTTTTACTCATCTTCTACCGACATCCAATCAATTGTAATTATTCAATATTAAACTCTATTTTACATATAATTTTAAACACTAACTATAATGAATAGTTTTACTAGTTACGAAACAAACTCTACTAGCTATCCAATGAGTATCTCTCGAAAGCATTAAGTTGTTACAATTTCTGTTTATTGTCGTCGGTAGTTGTAAACTAATCTATTAATTTTGCTAGCTTCCACCGCGCCCCCTCGGGTAACAGGAGCGTTATAATAGGTATCGTCGTAACTAGCGTATCGATGGGTACTCGGCTTAAATTCCAATTGAAGGTAATCCCCTTCCTCCTTCCTCAGTTGACCCGTATCCTTTCCATCGTATCTTGGATCTTCGTATATAGTTATAGTCTGTTTCCTGTGTGCTACTACGGGTGAATTTTGCGGGACTTGTGCTACGGGATCCGCTCGGGACTCACCGTAGCCGTAACCATGGTTAGGTCCGTAGCCATAGCCGCCTTCGTGTCGGAAACCCCTGTCATCGTAATAGCCTGGCCCGCCGTAGTCTCTTTCCCAGCCAGGATCTCTCTGCCAGTTCGGCTCTCTTTGCCAATCACGTTCTCTCTGCCAATCGGGTTCTCTCGCCCATCCTTGATCCGCTTGCCAACCTTGATCTCCTTGCCAACCAGGACGTTCCCAACCTCTTCTATCGTCCCACCTTTGCCAATCCCAGCCGGGTTCACGATGATGAGGAGCCTGATACTCATGCCTATCCCGGCTGTGATCTCTCGCATAATTATTATGGTTATTGCGATATTTGTTGTGATTTAGAGAATCGTCCAAATGATATTTCTTTCCATAGTCCTGGTGACCATGATTCTTGACTCCGGTGTCGCCGTATCTGTTGTAGCCTCCTCCATTGTAGTTGTCCCTTACATATTCTTGACCGTTATTGTGAGAACCTTGATAGCTTCTACCTCCGTGATTGTCGTGCGAATTTAGCTTACTGTTATATGCAGCTCTGTCGCCTTCATCATTAAAGTCGTCGAAGAAAGTGCTTTTATTGGATGACTCATCCTTATGGTATGAGTTTTGGAAACCTTGCTTATGATGTCCTTTCTTATGTCCTCTCTTAAAACCGGAAGTTTCGCTATCCTCGGCTTTGTCCTGATTTGCTGCGTAGCCCTTGTACGCGTCGCTCTCTGAAGCCGATTTAGTGTCATGATCTTTTTTCAAATATTTAGCTTCATCGTTCGCTTTTGAGTATTGGTTTTTGTGGTTGTCATTTGTTTGTCTTTCTTCTTGATGTATCTTTTCTCCTTTCTGCTTATCATGCTTGATGGATTCCGCGCCTTCATCGTGAGAGATATCCTTCAGATGTTCTTCTAAGGCATCTTTTATTGCCGATCCATTAACGCTCGATATTAACAACAGCACACAAAGTAACAAACTAAAACAGTATTTATAACGAGGGATCATTTCAACACATAAAAACGTTAGATGTTGTCTGATGAACGGTACAGCACATAATAGGGTGGTCATGGATGGTATAAAGAGTTTTATATCGTTGAAAATCGTGTTGGACTTCACGGCAAATCGGGGTACAATGACAGGAACCACAGAAGCTGTGGTGCGAACAATGACTAACAACTGGCTGGCACGTCCATGACATGACATTATCGAACTAGAAGCACGCGGACGCTCTGTAGGACAAACCGATCGAGGTCAATGGAGTCTGAATGGGACGTTGACTGGAAGGTCATTGAATCATCTTACTTTTAGGTGAAGTTGTTACTGTATTGGTAGTAAAGTTTGTAAGAATAACGATGTATCGTGAGCATTTTAAAGTTTTATTTGTTTTTCGACACTTGGTAGTGCTATTAATTTCACTTGCAAAGGTAAGTTGTTAAATATTAAGTAAGTTGTTAAGTGTTTTGTAAATAGTCAATAGAAGTATAAATCCAACAATGTAAATGGATGTTATCTCTATACGTTAAGCTTACAATCGCATTATAAATAGAAACGTAATGTTAAAGCAAATAAAAAATCCTACAATATTCTTAAATCCAACTTTTATAAGAGATCAGCATATACTATAAAATCCAACTTTTATAAGCAAAAGTGTCTTACGGCACCACAAAAAATTGGGTGTAATACTTTTTTGGCTTTAGCCAAAATTAACAAGAACATTTTATACGGAAATTGAAAAAAAAAAAACAATTGTTATATTGCCATATTTTATTTAGTTCACTCATATACAAATATTAGGGTTTTATGCGTATTTCTATGAATAAGAATTTCTAAAATAAATTACTAAAGAGTGTAGTTGTTAAAAAGTAGCTTATATCAAATTCTAACTTAACATTGTCTTACATAAAATACCATTGAAATTTTGAAAGAAATACTTCTAGCTACTTATTCTATTTGTGTTGTACATAAATAAACTGGAACTTTTATAAATCTATACGATTTTTATAAATTATATTAGTATGCATCTCCATGAATATTCAATATGACAGATTTTATTAACAAATAAATATTATTATTAAAGAAAACTGTAAATACAATATTTTTTGTTTGAACATAAATATCAGCAACGATTTTTAGGATGTCCGTATACCCAGCACACGATAAAATATAAATGCTTTTAAATGAAATTATATTAGTTCAGTTTGATAGTAGTTCATAATTCATAATAAAAAATTATGAATGTATCCTTTCGATCGTACCGTATACAAGTAATATACACGGAATATATATTTTTTATCTTTATTTTAAAGTGTTAAAATATAAAAACAAAATAACTGGAGTAAAAACACGAAATGCAATCGTTCAGTAATATACCGAAATAGAGAGAATTTAAAAAACGTGAATTTGCAAGTATTACACTTATTACGAGGCAGGTCACTTGTATTTATTATGTAAAACACCAAAAATAAAAGGTAACGCTCCAAACCATCTACAACAATTTATCTGTTCGTTATTTTATATTCAACAGTAGTATCCGGGTTATGTGATATTTCAAGTATTAATAAACTGCACAAAAAGCCAGCAAGATGGTAGCCAATTACAAAATCATTGTTTATGGTTTGGCGCTTAAAACTGTAAGGCACTTGTCTCATTGCGAGCGATGAGCGAGTAACGAGTAGAGCGAATATCGCTAAGCGAGTATATTTTTTTCAGCTCTTGTCGCCCCAACAAACAAATGCTGATAGTTCTCTCCGGCCAGGACGAACAGTCAGCGAGTAACTATTTATATATGCATCTCCTTCATTTACACGGGATCTACATCGTGTTGTACGTTTCTTGAGCGATAAAATAATCTAGTTACTAGTTTTTTCGCCCGCAATGACACAACTTCCTATAAGTACCATCTACGCAGTACCATTAACGTCTTTAACACTTAACGCGGCGATTCTTCCCTTCAACTCTTCGACTAACTTCTCTCTGGGCACTTCGTCTTCTTGTCGTGACGTCACGTTCCGCACTTTGACCACGCCCCTCTTGAGTTCAGACTCGCCCAGTACCACAGCTAGAGGAATGCCGTTGTCTTCGCAGTGCTGCATTTGGTTCAGCATTTTTGGGTTTTTCTTGTATGATTGCTCAGTCTGAAAATAAATTAAATTCGATGTTGAATAGGTCAAACACAATAATACCTATTTAATATTATCTAAATGGTCTTTTATTCTTTGCATTTCCTTATTTACACACAATAGTAAGTTCTTCTCATATAAAATACTTATATCCAATATAAAATTCTTTAATGCCCGGCAGTGGACTAATGATGATGAAAACATTAATTTGAATAAATGTTAGTAGTTATGTGATGAACATTTATATTTCTAGTGACACATAGTTCATAGGCTCTTAATATATTTACTTTCGCTCTGAAAGGTGAACTAATCAATCTGCCAGTCAATGCAACTGTCTTCAGAGAAATGTAGACACATATACACAGAACAAAAAAGGAACTTGGTATATACCTTAATACCAGCATTCCACAACTCAGCACAGATCTTCATGCGTTCTTCAAGGAAGTTCTTCTGCGCAGACGCAACGTACACGTCTATGTCGTTAGTACGCACGCTAATGTCACCAGCGGCTAGTTTAGCTTCCATTACAGAGAATATACGCTCTACGCCGATACTGACGCCGACGCACGGAACCTGAGGAAAGAAAATTGAAGATAAAATATTTCGGTCATATGTATTTTATGGTCACAAGTCAAATTGCTGGTAACGAGGAATGATGAAAATCAATCTTACTGCAATAAAATTAAGGTGCTTTTCCATCTGAGTGCAGTTGATTGTACGACCAGCTCCGTCTGGCCCGTAAAAATTGTATCAATAGTGGTCGTAATGGTAATCGCTACTTTTTTATGAGCATAGATGCCAATGCTTTTGATATAGGTATAAGTGAACGGGTTTGACCCTTTGGTTCTCTTTTTGGCAATATGTGAGTAGGTACATCATCATCAAAGATACACTTTCTCTACTTCCAAACTATCTAAAAACATATTTTATGCTACCGGTAGTGCGCTAACCAGTTGACGCCACTGTCGCGTCTACTGTGACAGCTCATAAACAAACTATGGAATCTGACATTTCGGACATCACGTACGCCTAGTCTAGCTGAGAAATTGCTATAGGTAGCCTTCAATCTTCATTCATGCGTAAAATTATAAACGCATTAATGCAGTTTGTGTTCGAAAAAACTATAAATATTACATTTGGTTTGCTAATCGTAATTGTTATCTGGCATCTTAAACGCAGATGTAAGCATTAATTAATATGTAACATACTGCAGGTTTACGGCAATTACATAGGCCGTTATAGTAAACAGAATGTGGTCATGTGAGAGTTTTTATACACCATCGGAACATGTAGGCGTGTTATTATACATATATTATATAAGGTATGTATATTGTAACTAAATAATAGAATTTCCAGTTGTTGATATGCGGAAATGATTTCAACAGTTGATGGAACTACATAATTCACATATTTTTTTTGGTATTAGAAATTTAAGAACATTTTTAGTAACGACAAAGGTATTGAATTAAATACAACTCAGGATTATAATTGTTCTATAGGGTTTAAATCTCAATATAACAAAAACCATTAATTAGGTACCGTGTAGTTACATTTACATCTTAATTCAACAAATTGGTCAGATTTTACTATAGCAACCATTCAGTAAATAAATTATCATGTATTGTAGTATTATACATCCCATAGCTAGGGAAATCCATAACGAGTTATTTTATGTGTTGATCAACTATAACAATGTAAACACCGCGACCATGTAGCAATAAACGTTGTCGCGCCCGAATAACTCCCGTTAATGATCTAGTTTTTATATCAAACGTTAATTATGTTTTTCAAGACTTTTAGTAATTAACTTCTTTATATTCCAGTACCCAAAGGTATATAATAGTAAAGTAGGAACCAAAACTTTCATACACATGAGTTGCTTAGTTTTTATTTTGATATCGCCCTTGCTTTATAAACAAATTCACTTTGCTAAAAAATCAATCGCAGATAATTTAAAAGTGTCACAACACAGTTAGTTTGTCTTAATTATACCTCACGAGTAAGACTATTGAATTGTATTAAGTTTATTGAAAAATAAACGTTTTAAACCATACCTATAAGTTTTTAAGTAGGGTTATTACCTGTTTATTTTTCGAGTCAAACATTCCCACGAGGTTATCGTATCGGCCGCCTCCAGCGATCGAGCCCACAGTTTGGTCTTCATTACCGATTTTAATTGGCTCTGAAAGGAAACACATGCCCTAAATAGCAAGACAAAAATCAACGTAATTGGCGCCAAACTAGTGATGATTAGATCAATTTCATAGAAACGAAAATTCACAATTAAAATAATTATTTTTGTATTATACAAAATTACTTTAATTAAAACATTATTGAAGGTACATTGAATTAACAATAATTGTTTTAATGAACCTCAAGAGGCTGCTTTGTATCGGAGGAAGGTCAATCAACAATATTTGAGTAAGATATATTGCTTTACAAAACATTTAACAAGGTTATTCGTAAAAATGCTTTTAAAACCAATATCAATGCAAAATTAAGAAGATTCGTTTATTTTTTCAATTAAATGGTTACTTAGAGAAAAAAGCTTTTATAAACATCAGAAGATTAATTTATGTGGGTAAAAAAAAGGTGTAACTTACGCGTTAAAACAGCTTCGTAAATAACACCAGTATAATAATCCAAGCCTCTTGCCAGACTCAAATCAAAGACGATCTTATCCCTAATACCAAAGAGTTCACAATACTCTAGCAGTAACTTGATCCCTTCGAGTCCTTCCACTGCAGCCTTAGTTTTGGAAAGTTTCTCGTCTTTAAGGAGTTTGTCAGCCAGTTCTACTCCGCCGTTAAGACGAACGTATTCGCCGATTCTGTCGGCCGCATCCGGAGTTATTTGTTTCTCGTTTATCATTTCTGTTCTCACTTCCTCCCACGGCGACTGAAGGGAAAATATAAGGAGAAATGTTAGAAATGCTCAAAAATTTAACATTATGTAATTTTACTTTCACAAGTTTACACGAATGTTAGATCAGACATTGAAATAAAACTACCTTTAACGGACCATTACTCTAAAACGATGAACCGTCGGGAACTAAAATCCAAGTCAAATGCGATAGAATCTGATAAAAAGAAGTTTTATTTCAATTATGCATTATGCATAAAAAGGTTGCTAGTCAGTGCCCTCAAAGAGTTAGCTGAGCTGCACTATGCAAAAAAACCGTACATTAAGCGCTAGTTTTTAAGACAATTATTTATTTATTTCGCAAACCACGTCAACTTGTTATAGGACATAACGACATCGCTATTATTAATTTCAGGCAGGTGTTATGCTTTTATTTGAAGACATGTAGTTGTCACATTGAACGACAGTTTATAAGAGACGATTTTTTTTGTCCTATATTCATTATCATATATTTCTCACCTTATCTAACTTATCAACAGTTGAGCAAGTAGACCTAAACTTGTCAGCAGGCACGCCGCAAGCTTCGAACATGCCATCAAGGAGACGTCTGTGGTTCACCTTCAGCACATACTGGCCAATATCCAGAGATTCCAGAATTTCTGTGACCACTTTCAAACATTCTGCATCAGGCACCATAGGGTCATATTGACCTGCTATGTCGAAATCCTGAAATATAATTTGTAACATATAGTAAAATAGGTTGGCGTGTTCAAAATCAAGGAACAAATGAATGTCAACCTTATTGCTAAGGAGATAAAGGTTATTTCATAGTAACCACTGGTGAGTCTCAAAGCTATGTGACTCAGTTACTAGCAATTTCAACTCGATTCCCTTTATTAGCATGCACAATTCAATATAATGTAAAAGTTATGCCTAATGTCAAACATGACATGACATGACTAATGACATATTAATAACTTAAACATTCCTTATTGTGTGCCTGTCAAAATCATTTTAATTCATATCTATTTACAGAATAAACAAAACATTTAAATCAATACTCACACACTGATAGAATTCCCTGTATCGCCCCCTAGTCATTGCGGGGTTGTCGCGACGGTACACCTTCGCAATATGGTACCTCTTCAGAGTGTTGATCTTGTTCATAGCCAAGTACCTAGCTAAAGGCACAGTTAAGTCGTACCTCAAGGCTAAGATCTCACCACCTTGGTCTTTCAAGTCATAGATGAGCTTTGAATCCTCTCCATATTTGCCTGTTAACACTTCCTGAAATTGAACACAACCTGTTAATAAATTTCCTTTGCACTAGTCAAGGTAAAAAGAAGTTTAAACCCATAAGCATAAGTACATTAGGTAAATTAATGATAGTGTTTGTATGCTTACTAACAAACTCAACCAAAAATCAACAACAAAATTAAATAACTATTATATTTTGTTAAATACCAAACTTAATATTCCATTTCAGAGGTTTACTGTATTTTTTATTCCTATTTTTTTGGTAAAATTCTTCTTTTGTCACATGTCTATGTTATAAGACAAAGACATACTTAAAGCTATACTAAAAGGAAATTAAATAATAAGTCAAACCTTCAATTCAAACACAGGTGTGTCAATACATTCTGCTCCGTGTCTCTTGAAGACTGTAATTATCTTATCCAGTACCCCATTCCTTATGGTCATCTGCTGCGGATTGTAGTCTCTAGTACCTTTCGGAGTCTTAAGACTAAACTTCTGTGGGGCTGCATCTTCAGGACTCAACTGGGCCTTTAATGCCAACAACTTTGCTACCTCTTCTTGTATCTAGAAGAACATAGATGAAATTATATTAAGGATAAGGTATTTTCATTTCACTTGTGCTATGGTGACGTTTTTCTTAAATATTTACATTCAATACAGAAAGTTGTGCATTCTTGTTTATTTGGTTGGAAATAAGTTAGTGCCAAAACAGTAACACAAAATTATCAATAAAAAATAATTTGATTGGAGACTTTACAAAAATTAAATCAAGTAAACAGGTAAACCTCATTCAGGCTTAAAAACTAAATAACTCTAGATGCTCTTTTAATACAATGCAGATAAAACAAAAAGTTGAATACTCTAAATTTAAAAAGAGAAAGCAGTAAGTAGGCCGCCAGTACCTTGCACTGAGATGATGTTGCAATACATTTTGTGAAATTAGTGCTGACTACTGGGTTGTGCAACCTCAACAATGCAGCATGGTTCTTTAAGAACCTCAACACTTTGTAAGACATGCTTCACTAGTTCTATCTCCCTCAATCAACAATATGGCATCTCATCACCACACCTTTGCCACAACCGGAAAAAAAAGACAAGTTTATGTCATAAATTCAATTTTGTAAGTTTTGTTTAAAAAAATTGTTTGATTTTAAGAGGTTGTGGTGATGAGATGTCCATATGTGGAGATTCAAAACTTAAAACAAAGGTGCTACCAAAAACCGAAATTATAAAACATAATTTAAGTAACTAAGGTATTTACAAAAGCAAAGAAACTACAACAGTATGATAATACATCACACACCTGCTGATCAAGTAGTGTCTCATCTTTCACTTTTTGCATCACTTTAGGAGGATCTAATTTAGGGAATAATGATACTTCAGAGTCATTGAAGCTCCGCATATGGTACCACCACCTCTTGATATATTTGTATTTTTGAAAATCTATGTTTATTCCTAAACCATTGAACAGGTCTATGTCACTACAACTAGGTATGTGGCCGCAAATGTAGCTATTACGATATAACCATTCATCAATCTCAGGTAAATTGTAATGCAAATTTTTCTTCTTTCCCTACAATTCAAACAATTCGCTTTACTTGACAGCATAATACAATAATATTATATCAATATGGTACTCGGTAAACTATCGGTATTTAAAGAATTTCCTTACCTTCTCAGTTGATTCTTTCGCAGCTTTTAATTTCCTAACAAGTTCGCCTTGTTCTTTTATCTTTAAAAGTATAGATTCTTGGGTATCTGCCATCGTTTAAACTTGAACTTAAAATAATTTAAGAAGATAGATCACTCAAGGCCTTCAAGTAAAAGTACTTCTTGCATAGAAATAATTACAGACTCTTGACTGTTAGTTTCATGCCTTTCATTTTTATATGCAGCAAATAGCAAGCAAGTAATTTTACACACTGAGAACTTTAGATTTGAGGTTATACAACTTGACAACAAAGATTTTGTTAATATCATAAAATACTACTGCGTCTCTTTTTCTCTAGTATAAAACTCGGTACTGTATCTCTTTTTTTTGCCGGCTGGTCCGGCTACCAACAATCTTTGTACGAATGGAACGCAGTTGACATTCGTGACGTTTAAACACGCTTGCAAATTGTGTGACTAATTGCTGCTTAGTCGATAAAATTTAATACAGAAGACTATTTAAACAATTATTAAGATTAGCACCTATTATCCCACTATATGACTACGAATAAGAAGTTGAACAGTCAGAAAAAGCTCTTTTTTCATTTAATACGGAGATGGCAATTTTCGGTGTTCCGATAAAACATAGTGGGCCAATTTGTAAAAACTTTTTGGCCAGGTGAACTTTAGATGCTGTTAATGGCAAAATGTAAAACATAATCATACAAAAAAATTTTTTTACAAAAAAAAAAACTGACTTCAAAAATCGATAAAAGCACTAAAAAGTTAAAAATAATTCTATAACCTACCTATATTAATAAACCTAACCTAAACTACGATTAACCAATAATACAATTTAACAATTTTTGGAGTCGGTGCCAAGCTGAGTAATGAAACGACTGCTAGGTAATTCCTGAGTATATTGATGTGTATTGTGTTTGTAAAAATATATTATTAATATTGTTAAGTGTAAACGTTAGAATCTTTTGTCTTTGTGTCTTAATATTAGGTAATCTGTCATAAAGTATTTTTGTTGTTTTCCGATTAGAATTAATATTTAGAAGCTGTAAGTTTTGCATATTGCTTGGCCCCGACTCCAAAAAAATTTAAATTGTATTATTGGTTAATCGTAGTTTAGGTTAGTTTTATTAATATAGGTAGGTTATAGAATTATTTTTAACTTTTTAGTGCTTTTATCGATTTTTGAAGTCGGTTTTTTTTTGCAAAAAATTTTTTTATTTGTTTATTTTTAGTGTCATATTTTTAATCTTAGATAATATGGGTAGGCCTTCAGCTGACACCCTTTCATCATCCTCATGATAATTTCCATCAAACGAAATCCAGTGCCCCACATCTCACATCCAACGAATTCCCGCTACATTCACAAGGTCGTCTTGGCTTCATCATCAGATCTGATAGTAGAATGGTTCTTATTGAACGTAAATGCTTCACTTGTTGTAGAAAATACCAAAATCGCTATACGTTTATAAAATTTGAAGAGTTCCCTCGATTTCGCCAAGATTCCATCATCAGATCCCGACTTGGTGACTATGGGACCATTTGGGAAGTATACCCTTTCCAACAAATAAAAAATATTTCAAATCGGTTGGAAAGCAACGGAGTTACGCGCGAACAAACATATAAAAAAAAAAAAAAACATACAAACATCCGAATTGAGAACCTCCTCCTTTTTTTTAAAGTCGGTTAAAAACAGCGAATGATCGCTATAATAATAATAATAATAATAATAATAATATATACAATTTTAGTCGATGTAATTGTATGATTTAGTCGAATCAAACTCAGTTTTATGTCGCACATCCTTATTATTTTGTAATTGTCACTTAAGTGTCAATGTCAGTAATGCTGTCATTAATGCAATTAATGCTGTCAAACACCTGCTATTATTCATCGTCTAAAATAATATAAATTAAATTTTACAACTCTTAAATATAAATATATAAATGAAATAGTGCAATGGATCGTTTTGAATATATTGAAGCTCGATTATTCGAAGGTGAAAATTACCTCAAACGTGATAAGAATGTAAAGATATACGATGGAGATGATAAGGTTGTTTGTTTTGAGAATTTGGTTGCTTGATCTTCATAAAATATAAGCTTAATTTTTTTTTTTAATTCAAGAATATTCCTATCAATAATCAATTTATACTACTAGTGATAATCAGGATACATTATTTCTCTCATTTATGTTCATCAACACATAAATAAGATTACTTTTCAATTATTTTTAATAATCTCTAAGCACTTATTACCTTTTCTTTTTGTAGACTCAGTTTACCGATGGAGAAGTAGTGTTAACCACTCACAGAATCCTGTGGGGAAAGCCTGGAGATATACCAAGAGGACTTGTGTGTCTCTCTTTACATTTATACTATGTTTTCTGTGTAGAAGAAGAGAGTAGTGGAGTATTTGGTCTTGGTGGACCAAAAAGAATTATATTACACTTAGGACCTGCACTCCCAGGTAATATTTTAATTAATTCTATTATTATGTATTATTTGCAATGTATTTGTTTACTTTTATTTCTTAACTCAATAATGTCTTATTTAGTTACTCAAGCCATTTAAAATTAACTTTTATTTTGAAGAATTTTGTTTCATTACAGTTTAGCACCTGGTTTAAATGTATTATAATAACTTGCAAAAATAATATTTAGTAACCAAAACGAAATAATTATGAAACTAAAGGCAAAACCAAGTAGGTACATAAATAATTAACTTTATTTTAGGTAAAAGGCCAGGCCCCGCAGTAGTCAGTCCATTCCACTTTGTCAAATTCTCCTTCAAGGATGGGATTGATCAAGCATTCTACAAAGCTCTTAATGATGCTGTAGCTGCAAAAGTGTGGGAGAGATCTACACCAATAGCTTCCCCAATATCTGCAGGGAGCCCCAACTCTTCCCCAAAGCCCTCAGTCACTCCTGTAAACTCCAAAATCCGTTCTGGAATAGTAGGCATTGAAAGAAGTATAGAAGAACAACACAGAGCAACTGATGAAAGTATCACAGTAGCATTTCAAGATCTTAGAAAACTTATGGAGAAAGCAAAAGACATGGTTGCCATTTCGAAAAATATTTCTAATAAGATTAGGGTGAGTAAATATATTTTTTTTTTGTACAGTTACAAACTAAAATAGGTATACACTCTCCAATTTTTCATTGATTTTCTCTTCAATTCAAGATTGGTATTGTAAAACGTGTTATAAAAAAAATATTAAAAACAGCTTCTTAATCATGTACATATTTTTCTTTTTGAGTTTCAACACAAAAATCTGTCTAATTTTATGTTACAATTTCACTATGCATAGCAGTGTTGTTATGGATATCCATATCCGTAACCGAAACTATCGGATATCCGAATTAAAAAAATATCCGTAACCGTAACCGAATCCGAAATAAAAGTTTTGGATAGTTTCGGATAGGGCGGAGTCTAACTAAATACTACACTCGTACGAATTAACTGTGCACTCCGCTGGAATGCGACACCTCTCCCGCTACCTAATGACGTCACAGCGTGAGTTGCACAGCTATTCGTACTTACAGTTCCTTAAAAAATTAATATCCGTAACCGAAACTATCGGATAATCCGAAATAATTTAATATCCATAACCGTAACCGAAACCGATATTATATTTTAAAAATATCCATATCCATATCCGGATCCGAAATTATATATCCATAACATCCCTGATGCATACATGCATAGTTATAGGTATATATTTTTGATTGTGACTGTACATAGGTCACTTTGTTTAGTTTATATTAATTATTTTATTATGACATAGATCTTTGGATATTGAGTACTAGATACTGAGCTCAAATGGATATCCTATTAAAGAGTAGTCAACTTAGAGAGTTTGCTCAAATGTAACTTTAACTCCACATCATTGTGATACTATAAATATTCCTTAAATATATTCTAACTTTTTTTTCCATAGGATAAACAAGGCGATATATCTGAAGATGATACAGTAAGATTTAAAGCCTATCTAATGAGCCTAGGTATTGATGATCCAGTCACAAGAGATGCATTCAGATCTGATTCAGACTACTATTTGGGACTTGCTCAACAAATTTCTGATATGATGGTTGCAGTGCTCATGGTAAGATTATGTTTTATATTATAGACATGTAATGTGATTATTCTTGGGCACATTTTATGTGAGTTTTTTTTCCCTTTTATGACAGTGTAGGTACTTCTTTTGTATTATAATATCCTATTATACAAAAACTAGCAGAGGGCTCGCTATGCTTTCCGGGCTGAAGAAAATATGATAGGTTAAGTAAATTAAAGTCCTTGTATCAACTGAACTGTAACTCTTACATTATTTACTTGTAAATTTATAGGACACTGGAGGAATAATGTCACTAGCTGATGTTTGGTGCAGAGTGAACAGAGCCAGAGGTTTAGAACTTATATCCCCTGAAGATCTTTTAAATGCTTGCAAGTAAGAACACTTATTTTGTTTCCTATTCCTAAAAAAATATTGTTTTAACCTAATAAATATATGGAATGTATTTGTCTCTAGATTGCTGCAGACCATAGGTGCTCCAATGTCGTTAAGAAAGTTCCCTAGTGGTGCATGTGTGCTGCAACTAAATAGCCATCAAGATGAAGAAATAGCTAAAACTACTAATGAATTGGTATTGTTCTCATTATTTTCTAGCTTGATTACAAAAATTATAATACCAGTCAGCCTGTAGGCAAGACCTCTTCTTAGGGTGCGTCCAAATTTGACGAACAAGCATTACACGAGCAGCTCGCGAGCATGCCGCAAACGCACTAGTGTCAATAACGCTGTCCGCCAGACGTGCGGGCGCCGCTCGCGGCAAGTGCGTTCGCACGAACGCGTGCGCGTTCTTCACATCTGGATGCACCCTTATATTCGGAAAGATTGCATTTGATATACTTTTAACAATATTACATTTTAATCGCGTTCTACTGCCAATTTGATTCAAATTTTGTCCTTTCAGCTTGAAGAAAATGGCAGTCTGACCCCTGAAAAGTTGTCACAAATTGCAAAGGTATCCGTCCTACTAGCTCGCGAGCGCCTGTATACTACCGAGCGCCTTGGCTTAGCATGCCGAGACGAGTCTATTGAAGGCCTCGCTTTCTACCCCAACCTGTTCCTCAGAGAAGGCTTGTAGCCAAACCTATTATATAATGTTATTATGTTAAGAGTTTATTATAAATATTTGCAATATTAAAGAGTTTTATTAAGTTATGTACTCTATCTGGAATAAGCACACTTGTGTAATGACTTGTAGGTGTGATAACAAAAATAATACAACAGATTTCAAGCACATACAGGTTTTATTAAAAGCATGGCTTCAACTTCACAAAAGCTAGCTTCTTGACGAAAAGGACAAACTAATATCTAGACACGTAATTATAAACCACACCATATTAAATTCCATATCTGTAAACCATCTCTCAAAATATTCTCAATCTTACATCAAAGATAAATAGATACTATACCTACTACAAGATATGATGAAAAACATTATTTTACTTAATAAATACATTTGAGTCACACAATTAAATGTATCAAGCCTTACATTTGTAACTTTTTTTTTTCATAAATATAAAAATAAACCTAATTATGGAATATTTAAAAAGCTATTTAGACACTTGCACTGAGTGATCACAGTTACATCAAACACGAAAGCGGTTATATTATTGATTGTTACATATCTTGATTATAGTATAAACTTCATTAGCTTGAAAGCATTAAAAAATATAAATTTCGTTAATAGGTATCTCCCAAACCAGTAGAACTTAATGTAATTTACTACAATACAAATTTTAATACTGTATTTTTGAGACTAGTCTAAAGCCAAACATTAGCATGAAACCAAAATGTGCCAGAAAAGAAAAAAATTGGTCTACATCTACAATATTTTTGTTTTCTTCGGAATGTTTGATAAAAGTAGTATTTAATACTCAATTGCACTCTTGAAATCCTTTGGTAGTTGATTTTGCATACTACAGCGTTCCCAAGCTTTGAAATCATCTAAAGCACGTATATTTTCAACAAAGCATTCAACTCCCCTTACAAATGGTAACATCATTTCATCATTGATAGTTTCTGAAAGACGGTGCAGGAAGGCTATATTCTTGGCGAGACTGTCCTTAATCTTTATTTGTAATGGACGTTCAGTACACTCCAGTACGCCAAGCTGTAAAACAATCCATGTAAGTCATGAAACACTATTCTGCTCATAACTTTTTCACATATAGTTCCTACTTTCTATTTAGAACAGGAAATAAAGGCGACAGTATGTCATCCTAATGTAATTAGGTTTGAAAGTATGTTTATTATGTATTTAATTTACATGCAAAAATACATGTAAGTACAATTTTTTTAGGACCAACATTGCATTAGATGGTCAAAATGGGTAAATATTTCAGTGAATGGAAATTACTAAAAGGTTGAAGACAAAATTCTTACTTTTTCATCCACTGAGGATAGTTGTAATCCAAGATAAAGATTCAAACACTCTGACAAACTTTTCACTTTATCAGGCAGGCGTCCAGTTTTGTTCCTTGTTATGAGTAGATCTCCAACCTAATAATAAGTATATTTATTAACTCATTGTTTAGTAGAATTATGTTCTTACTATTGCTGCAATAACTTACCTGTGTGTCAAACACTGAATTCAACTTTACATTGTGTTTGTGATACAAACAATCAGAAACCTTCCTAGAATCATGCACAATCTTTTTTGGTGTCTCACTTTCCAGAAGTTTTTTTAGGCCAGCTTCAAATGCATGATACTCCATAACTTTTGTGTCAAAAATATAAATTTGTTGAGGTGTGGACAGCACCAGGAAAGGCATTTTACATTTTCTTCCCATGCTTGCCCCATCGGTACTCAAGCCTATGTAGGTGTACTGGCTCAAGTCTTCCACAGCCTCATGGAAACTCTTATCAACCTGGTTGATATAAATATACTTCTTAGATGTCTTAATGATATCTTCACAATCCTTTTCTGATATTTTTAAATGCTTTTGTTCTGTGGGTTCCTTAAGTTTTACAATATCCCTGATGTCAGAGTCGTAATAATGTAAAACACCATCACTTGGATCACTTTTAGGTGATTCCTTAACATTGTAGAGAGATATTTTAGATTTATCGTTAGTCATTCCATAAAACCGGCCTTCATGAATTTCGCTGTTCTTTGTATGAACTTGTAACAGTTCACCTTTCATGTATAAGTTATCCATTTTGAGAAGAAGTCGATATAAAACAACAGTTTAAAGTTGTTAGTCCTTTTTGACAGGTTTAGGTTTTTCGGTTTTGTCAGTTTCACTATAGGCTCTGTAGATGTAGAGACCAAGCGTTACGTGTAGCACTACAACAGCGACTACTGCGGAATATACACTGCTCGTAATGGGTTCCAGTCGTAAGATGCCATCGAATAACACACTTTTCGTAGAGAAGAACGAAAGTACGGGTACGACTATAATTATAAGACAGTACTTTATTACTGTCTGAAAGACTTGAAAATCGGGTAGTTCCTGAAAGTAGGTTATGATAATTAAACTAAGCGTATAGCAGTTTTTTGAATGAATGAATTATACTTCGAAACATTCCTTGCACTTACATTTGCACGTCCTTCAATCATCATAAAAATGAAAACAAAATAAAATAATTAAGAACTGAAGAAAAATCTAATACCGACAGTCACAAGCTTCATCGGTCACAAGAATGAATGAACTTTTTACAAAATCCATCGGACCATGACATGACACATGTACTTAAATCGATTGAACTAGTGAAGTATAAAGACCGAGTTGACGAACAAAACATAAAGTTGCGTATACTGCGCCAATATTTGAACAAAACATTGTTCTCTCCCAACCCAATTTATGTTTTATAACAATGTTTTGAATGCATTTTTAAGTAACTTGAAATTTATCTAGGCACATATTTTTAATTCGGTCTAGTCTTGCAACAAGACTAAACTAAATTTTCAATGTTAAATACTTAAGTATTTTAATTTTATTAGAGGTAACGATCGCATGGGTATTATGGTAGGAAATCTTACTGCAAATTTATTATTTTTAAATTAGTTACAGATTTATTTGTGTAAAATGAAGGCAATTAGTTAGATAGGTATCTATACGAAATGTATCCATGTATCTACACGATATGTATGTATGTATATATTTCTAGCGTGTAGGTTTTTCCATGAACGGGCCTAGGTGCAAACTGTCCACAGTTACTGACCTAATTCGTTTCAATTTTATATTATCATTTAACATGTGATGTATTATTAACACTTTCGCTGCTTCACGGCGAGTGCGCATGAAATGATGATGAAAATGTTTTAGGAAGGGGAAAATTAGTTTAATAAGTTCAAAAGTAAATAAATATTGGTGCACCAGGGAAAGACCGGCACATAGCACATGAGTTTCGATAACGATTACATTAGTATTTAAATAAATTTCATGTTGCTATAATGCTTGTTAAAGAAATTGATACAATGTTAAAAATACAATTAGGTGTTATATTGGTGTACTTAGTAAGTACTCATATTTATAATAAACGAAATGAAGCCCACCTATTTTTCTATTTGGATGAATAACGTGTTATGGCTTGCATTCATCCCGCAGATTGGATCAAATAGTACTTTACTAAACTTAAATGAAATACAAAAAAATATTTTACAGTGGAAGAACCAGAATTTGCTCAATTTTAGCGAGGTTAGAATCCATGTATCTACCAATATAAATAATTTTGTGTATAAGCAAAGACTCAGGTATGAATTGTGTTTTCCAGATTGGAGTAACAAGTAACGGTGGCTTTGACTTTAGCGATGTAAAAAATAAATTAATTCAATGGAAAACTCAAAAGCTTGCTGCTCTTTGTCCATCGAATGCGTAAGTGGCTGCAAAGAAGTACTCTGAATCGCTGTAATTTTTGATTTACATAAATCTAATTTCGTACCTACGTAGCTACTTACATAAGTTTTGTTATGTTTTCAGCCAACAACTTCAAAACTTATTAAATATTGTATGCAGCACAGCCCAGCCGACAAATGTAACACAACGGGATGCTTGTATTACATGTTTTTCTAGAGTAACTTCGATGCCTGAGGTAAAACATTTGTCATTTCTTGGCTGAATTACAATAACACAATGCGGGTAGTAAAAAATGTTTTACTTACAGGGACCTCAAGAGTTGAATGCACTCAGCGTTTGCGCTGTGCAGTATTTTACTGGTTCATATGCAACCTGTGCTGCAGCTCTTATGGTTAGTATCTACTTTGCTCAATAATTAAACTTGTTTAACGTTACAAGATTGTTTCGTTATATTTTTAAATCAGTTTATTTTCTGTTTTAGTTACCAGGCCACATAATTAACTGTAGCGGTTTTTTTTTACTTTTATAAAAATAAGCCGTCCTTTGTTTACAGGCATTGTCTACATCCGCTTTAAATGTTCAGCCTTCTGGTTGTTTCATGGGTTATTGCGATTTTGTGCGTTGTCTTAGACGAGCTAATTCTGTGAATTTGGTAAGTAGTCGTAATTGTTACTGCAAGAATAACATAAAAATACTTTGTCGCATTACAATACATGTTTATTTATCTTTTAGATAACACAATGTACACGGGAAGCTAGAACAGGTGTTAACATAACAGTGGACGCGGATAATGTCAGATTTTTCAACAATGTTACGTCGTGTATATTGGCTAAAGCCCGATGTGGCACGTTTAATCCAATTACTGGAGAACCTCAGATACCAGGATACACTACGGCAGGAACAAGGGTTAGTAACGCTCTTCAGCTTTCAGAAGCAGGTGAACTTAGAGTTCTTGCATTTTCTGCCAATACTCCAGTCACCAATTCTTTTTGTACAATAACCCCTAACCTAACACAATCAAGTTGGCTTACCAATATCTGCTAAGTAAATAATGTAAGTAATTATAAATATAATATAATTTATTGTTCTTGAAATTGTTCATTACAAGGTGCTGATGATTTTATAAGTTTGTGTTTTTATGGCCAAAAGGCTATAATAAAAAGAACGATAGATGACATACTGTCATTGTCAGATGTCAATGTCATTTAAATGTGAACAATTTACCGATGTTATGAATGTCGATTAAAGATAGTTTTATGAATAAAATTGTTTTTAAATGAACAAGTTGTGTCTTTCAGTCTTATTGTAGAAGTATTTGCTGCACTGTAAGTAGTTTATTTGTATTACTTTGCATCCATTCATGGTATTTTATGAGATAACTGTTTTTCGACCCTGTTAGGACAAGTTTTAATGCCTTTTTAAAGTTAGGTAGGAAGTCTACTCCTAGAAATGATCCCTATAATATATATTTGTAGTTGTTTACTTCAGTTTCATGAACACAACGTAAGCAGCTAATTAATTTTTATTGTATTTATTTATTTGTACTTTAAGGATATCACAATATTATAATACAAATTCCCACAATTAGAACAAGCTATCATGACTGTTACATTAAATAGATAAAGTTATATGTAATATTTATACATTAACAATTCCTTAATCAGTAATCTTTGTCTTTTATTACCTAAAAATACTTCGTAAATTATTCATAAAAGGAACATCATTTAGAGGCATAAAGTTTTATCCATAATAATTTATATTAAAGTTAGATGACATTTTTTCATTTAGGTATTATTAAACAGGTGGTTTGTTATACGTATGTACCAAACAAATGGTTTATCATCTTTAACTTGTAGTTGTTCATGGCAAATACTATTTTTTGTTCTTATTCAAAAAAAGCAACTTTAATATTATATTTTTCCTCAAAAGGTTAACTCACATTTTTACTTTAAAATGTCCTTGATCCATTAATATTCTGGCTCTTATTTGTTGAAACTATTATGATAAAAATTTATGGTCCATGATAATTTATGATAAACGGAAACAGTATATAAGATAAATTTTTATCTAAGTGTAAGCATGTTGCTAATAAACATCTTTCTAGAATTATGAATGAAGCAAATCATGAAGAATTATAAGTAATTAATTTCTCCTTTTTTTATAAAGTTCCATTACCAAATGTTGCTACTGGGACTTTATTTTTAATATTCTGTGGTCACAATGGGTATCAGTTAAAAAAAAAATTAAGTAATGGATTTTCCATTTATTAGTTGTGTTAGTAAATAAAACTGCATTTTTAATTCTTAGATTTATTATCAGTAATTGTTTTACTAAACTTGGCTTTTACTGTTGTTGTTTTTTTCTTCGTTTTCTTTATAGATCGGATAGAATTATCAGAGTCTGAGTTATCTGACATTATATTTTTTTTGGCATTAGATTTCTTTGTCTGAACTGCAGTTGTGACTATGGCTCCTTTTTTAAAACGGGATTTAGCTGCTCTACTTTCTGCATGAGTGGTTTTCTGTGACTGCTGGGTATTGCGAGGTATATCAGTAAAACTAGTATTATTTTGGTAAGGAGAACTGTCAGACTTATTTTTTAATCTGAAACAATGAGACAAATGTAAGTGACTTTGTTGTAGGAATTATGGGTTGAAAAATATATTTATCGTAAAAAAATATACCTACATTGTTATTAGCAGCTTTTTTTTATAACACGAAGGAATACCTAATACATACATACATACATATAATCACGCCTGTTTCCCGTAGGGGTAGGCAGAGACCACTTCTTTCCACTTGCTACGATCCTTACATACTTGTTTCGCTTCGTCCACTTTCATTATTACCTTCATACATGCTCTTCGGTTTAGGGTACTCTTGACCTGGCCTTTATACCTAATGTTATTTCAATATTGAGTTATCAACTTAGTACTTACTTTCCTTTTTTCTTCCACGGCTTAGATAATTTTGTTATAGGTTCTAAGATATCATTCATAGAATTTGGCACTTTTAGTGTTAGTTTTTTTGTCTTAGATTTCTTTTTCTTTTTTTCTTCCTTTATTTTCTGTTGTTCTCCTTCAAGTTCTTCCAGCTTTTTCGAACAGGATCTAAAGACAATACATGCAAAGTATTAAAATATAGGTACCTATTTTACTCAATTTTTCAACAACTTTATTATTATTATTTATTTTATTTTGAGCCTGTACTGTCCCACTGCAGGGCAAAGGCCTCCCTTTCCTCCTACAATCTCCACACAACAATTTTATGAGTCAGAAAAATATAATAAATACCTTAATAAAGCCTCACTGTCAGTGAAATAAGAATTCATGGCAAAACTGGAAATGCCCCAAGACAATGGACCTTTTTCATCACTTTGAACTCCAGTCCATATATTTCTTTTCAGTGTACTCAACTTCACCTGTAGTTCTGCCGGTTGAGTACTTCTATATTTCGCATCTGATAAACACCTGAAGAAGTGGTAAAATAGATATTAAGCAAAGAAACCAATTATATATTTTTAAATCCCCTTTTCCAATAATGTTTCATAATCATGATAGATGATTGTGTCAATAACAATTAAGCTGTTTTGTGTATTTAAAAATGAAGTCAGCTTTTATTGTGGAACTTGATAACTTACCTTCTTTCTAGTGTGTATATGTGGCAGTTTATTTTCGTTATGTGCTTTAAAAACTAAAAGATTTTTTCTACTTTTTCTATCTAAGTTGCCTACTAAAGGGGTAAAAAGTAAGTTGCATACTTTGCTGGTGGTAAACACCTGAATTGATGCCATGATGCGGGATTCAGTCTCGATTTCTCTGTAGTAGTCTCGTTAAACATCGAGACGCTTCTCGGCCTTCTACATTTTAGTGTTTTCTCATGATCTGAGTGGTATGGAGAATCACTTGTCTGCAAAATAACAACACCCAGAAGTTATTCCTTGCAAGTATGATGATGTATTGTACAGGTTTAGACATTTTAAATAGGTACCTACTACTAACGATGAGCCAATGTCACATGAATAAGCATGTATATTGTCAAAATTTCAAGCTGCTCTGAACCCAGTTTCGGAATCACTACACGTACTATGTTAATTTTAGCTATTTTACCATTGTAGTAATTGATTGACTTACTGGAGCCTTTATTATCTTAAGTTCAGGCGGCATTTTCTTTTTTCGTCTTGGTTTGACTTTGGCTGATGATTGTATTAGTTTGTGAACTCTCCTTATGGGACTGTGGTTACCGTCGTACGATTCAGCATCCGACGACATATCAGTCATGGCGTCTGATGTTAAGTCTATTGTGGCTCTTGATACCTGCGATTTAAAATAATTATAATGCTAATTATAATTAGGCTGACTATATGTATAAGCCTTTTTAAAATTTTCGGGTAACCAACCTGTAAAGTTTCTCGTTTCGTTTTCTTCTTCTCGATTCGTTTCATCTTTTCTAATTTTGGACGTTGTTTTCTAGGTTTCTGGGAAATCAAATACATGCAAGTAAACAGACACTTCAAAGTAAATAAATAATTCGTTACACATTGTATTAGAAGTAAAATGATTACCTCACTAAAACTTTTGTTAATATCTGGGAATATTGGCGAAGGCGGTGGTGCAGGTTGCTTCTTAGTTGTTTCTTTTCTAACGCCAGCATCGGAACTACTGCTAGAGGTATCGCCTTCATCGCTGTAAATTTGTAAGGTCATTAGTAGGGTAATTTATGTGGAGCGTTTATGTAGGTACATATAATACAACATTACTTAAATCAACATGAAATACCTTGAATAATCTGATAGATCAATGTTCGTGGGCTCATCGGCGTTCGAACCTTCTTTCAACAACCTTGTAACAATTTTAGTCCTCAATCTCTCTTTACTGGGATCCTCGTCATAAAAATCTAGCAACGTCTCGCAGAAAGTTCTTCCTAAGCTTTCATAGTCTTGAACGGAAAAATGCGTAGACATTCTACTGCCCAACTCTGACCCACCAAACGAAGCTTCCATTGTGTAGCTGTTTGATACTCCTAACATCCATATTACGACTCGACCAGTACCTTCTTTACTCCTTTGTATTCTAAATTTACAGTTTTCAAACGAGAACTGTAAAATTGGAAATGCTTAATACTACAATAGATAAACGTATAATAGATAACGTCATTTATCATTGTGACTTGCAATTTGTATACCTTATCTGCAGCATTTTTGTGTAACATCAATGGAAATACTTGCTCTTGTAACCGTTTATCTGATGTTTTTCGACTTTCGCATCCATAAATAAAGACATTGTGTTTTCGGGAATGCGCATGGAGATCTACATACATTGCAACGCCACATTCCTCCTGAAGTCTGAGGTATAATAAAGTATTAGATAAAATATTTATAATTTAGTAAGTACTAGTGCTTTTCACTAACCTTCGAATCATTACTTTTGTATGCCAGACCGGTGGGTATGTTTCCCTTATAACAGTTCGGTATTGCCTATTCAAATCCTTTCCGGACAGTGAACACCGATTGTTACCGACAATTACCTGTAATAATAGAAAAGTGTTTATTTCATGGTGTGTGACAACTTTTAGCACGTATTGTGTGAAGTAAATATAGACATTTGTTACTCACACCATCTGGATTGAGCATTGGTACCAATTTGAAAATGAACTTTTCCCTCAATTCACGAGCTTGATTCGAGTCCCCTGTTAAATAGTCCATGAAACCTTTCATCATCCATGATGACGGTGTTTCTCCTGGATGCACTCTAGCTGTTATAATAACTGCTTTCTTTTTCTGTAAAAGAAAACATGGAAGATTATAGTATATACCTTCGAGTCTTGTATGACAATAATACGAAAAGCCGGTTACCCTTTGTTCTGCTTCATTAGGATTTGGTGGAGCCGTAACTGTTAGATAGTAAACATTATTCCCTGCTAATGTTCTGCAAAGAAGCCTTAGTTTGGCGTAAGTTGATTTAACTGGATGTGATTGTAGTTTTGATAGATATTCTTGCAAGTCCGAGTATGTGTAAGGATAACAATGTGCTATGTATACGGCATCGTCTGTGTGTGGAAACTCAACGTTGAATGTTAAAGTATAACTTGGGAACTGCTCCTCTTCTTCACATCTGTCATTACAAAATCAATACATGAAAATATAATTTAGGGAAACAGACTTCAAGAAGTTGAAGGTTAATAACTCACGTCGAATCATTTTTATAGTATGCGATGTTATCGCCGCATCGCCTCCAACCGATCGAATGCAACTGAGCGTCCTTGGTTGAGTATAATAAAGGTCGCATGCCCTCGTTGTATAAGCTTTCGGCTTTTGATAAATTCACAATGGAAAACCTGTAACATTTTGCGTGTGTATAATTTTTAGGAGACCCATGTTACTTTGTATCGTCATGCAATCGTATTACCTGTATGTCATTTGTTTTTTTGTATTGGTGACCCTAAAATAAAACCATTGCATATGCCTGTTCGTATAGAGATCGGTTCGTAGATGCAGTTCATAATAAGCCGATGTAATACGTATTGCTTTTGCTAAATTTCCACTTTCGAAGCGAGATTCAAATCGCAGCTCATCCTCGCCGCCAGCAGTTGAGCAAGCTGATAAGAATAAGCGAGACCCTCCTACTGTAGAGCGACTAAACTGCAAAAGAAGGAAATGATCAAAACCTACTTTTGTTTAAGTATCAGACTGGCCTGCAGAACAAATGTCACTAGGTACTTACATAATTGACAGCGCTCATTGGATAGTATTGAAATATCACTGTCCCAGCATCTTCTCCGACGGGTTGTGGCTGCAGTTCTTTTCCTGTAGATATGTAATATGGTTCTGGCGACGCGGGACTCCAAACTGTATGTGGTATTTTTTCCTCTACAACCTACACCAATTGAAAAAGAAAATAGATTTATCGTTAATACTCTGATAAAACAGATAATTAAAGGCATTGAATGCAATAACAGTTTTAACATTTCTCATCATCCTTCTATCTTTCGACGTTAGCATGACTCTGTTGTAATTTTGAGGTATGTATTTTACTATACATGAAGATAAGCAATCATTGCCGACGCTTCAGCTCCTTCACTCATTAAGTTTTTTCTTTACATTAACAGGTTGTATATTAATAACTATTGTATTCCATTGAGTAATAACTTTAATGTTAAGGTTACTCACCTGACATTCCGAAGGCCATCTTGGTGCTTGTTGCGGACAATCAAGCTCTTTTGGAAGAGCAAATAAATCCCTTGGTTCTCTTAGCTTAGCTGTCGTTCGAAATGTCCTTATATCTGTGTTAATTTCTAATTGATTTGTTTTTATATTATTTTGGAGGAAGTTTGATATGAAGGTCCCTGCAGCAAAAAAAAAAAAGAAATATAAGATACTTGTTTACTCACTGTTTAAAAGTATCGTTAACATATCGCGAAAAAAATGAGGAGAATAAAAGTTAACATGTAGGTTTATGTTTTTTTAGTTGACTGTTAATAATAATAATGATGTAGTTAGTTATATATTATTATGACCTAGTTAATTAGAATTAAACCGTCGCTCAGAGTATTCATGGCAGCTTGCGTATTTTGAGGCATTTCATGCTTCACGAATTACATCAATAAGCACGCGAGTTTTCGACAACAAGTTTTACGACTAGGAGTAAATGTATTTTATATCACATTCTTCTCATAGGAAAATACCTTCTAAAGTATAAAAACAATTAAAGTGCCATTTATAAAAAAAGTCACTTTTGTAATACCACTTTGGGTAATTACCGAAGCTTTTAATTGGAATGAGGTTTAATTAAGAACTTGAATAATATAAACAATAGGTACTAATAACTTTTTACTATAAGGTTTCGTGTTGTAAAATGGGAAAATCGCAAACTTTATATTTAAAGAAATTTGCTATTAAAGTTATAAAGTCAAAATATTGTTTTAATAATAGTAAAAAATTCTAAAATCATTCACTGTAGACGAAATTTACCTTTACTGCAAATAGGGAATAATGTGGCCTGTAGTGATTTAACTTGCTCTATGTTGCCTAAGAACAAATTTTCTTGCAATACAGGATTTATTGAAGGAAGTGTGAGCGTTACCGTCGTGTTCTCAATGTACTCCTTTTTTTGTTCTTCTCTTTCGAGCATCATAATGTTTTCTTGAGCGCTCTCGTGCTGCTTCCACCATAACATATTAACTAAGTTCACGAACAGCTACATTCGCTATTCGCTAGCACAGATTGATCTTTGTCGTATGTATTTTTATGGGCGAGGATGTCGAGCGTTCCGTCACCATGGTTACGAAATTGTTTGAATGTTAGTCGTCAAGTTTCAATTTTAGGCGCGTAACCTTGTGGGTTGCGCGG
Organism: Autographa pulchrina; assembly: GCA_905475315.1. NCBI lineage: Eukaryota > Metazoa > Arthropoda > Insecta > Lepidoptera > Noctuidae > Autographa > Autographa pulchrina. Next base: position 8,492,683 of record FR997771.1, on the reverse strand, counting down.
CGTTCCGAACTGAACTGACGACATCAAAACAGGGGTACACGCTTTCGGTTATTGGAAGACGATTGCCCCAGTAATGCCATGCTTCGGCCGTATAAAGCTTATCAGGTGATTGGTGACGTCAAATGGTTATTCATGCCAAACTCTGGGTTTATAGAAATTTTGATGTCGGAAACCTTTGCTAGAGGTTAAATTTTGATTTGATTTATTGATGTTTTACAAGGGTAATCAAGTGGAAGTTCACTAAAATTATTATTCACGTGGATCCAGAGATTTTATAGTTTAGATAAGACTCAGTTAGTACTTTAGTACCTGAATGATTATTCAGGTATATTGAATCAAGTATATTGATCATTTAGGTATATTGAATTCCGACAAAGAATGCAACATTAAGTGATGTTACTTTATCGATTATTTTACCCCCACACATGTGTAGCATGTCATACAATAGGGTGGTTAATGAATAATTCACATACCTGAGTCAGTGACGTCAGAGAGATTGTCCTTTTCAGCCAACTCTTCACCATTTCCTTCCATGATTACAATTAAAAAATAATTTACTGTACGTCACTCATAATACTGAGGAAAAAACCGTTATTAAATATGAAAAATGGAATCCGATTACGTAGGCGTGTGTCTGGCGAGAGTGCTTAGCTGTTACAAATTCCAGTCGGCACTCAGTCTAGACTAGACTGCTAGACTGTATGTGGATAGGTAGAGGTATGGTGTCAGCTGTCTAAACGGTGCATTATAACATTACATAGGTGTACGCTCTTCGGCGAAAGTAGGTGATTCAATTTTATACTTCATAAGATTGTTTATATACTTAATTCGATTTTATATTTTGAAATACTAAATGAGTAAACTTTTGAATTAATTCCCCGTATCTAAGTATATGATAACGATTCAGTGAGGGCTTAAAGGTGATTGCACTTCTGCGAAGCAGGTGGTAATTTATGGCGGTTGTGAAGCAAACTTTGTAACCTACTTCATGGCCGTACACTTTCTTCTAAGAAAAACGTATGAATTTGCAAATTCAATGTTCTATTCAGATTTAAGCTTTTATTACGTAAACATAACTTTATAGGATAATATAGATTATTTCATATAAGTACTAAAATGTTGAAACTATAAGTACGTATGTGCAAAAATTAAAGTACCACAATCTCAAGCTTAGAAAATTGCCTTAAAATAAAATGCTGTCATGAAAAAGGGGCAAACAAAAAGCTGGTTCGTTAGAACTGAACTTTTATCGAACTGTTCTAAATAAATATTTCGAAATATTTATATAATTATGATATTGACCTTATAACGTTAGTTTAGGGTAAGATTGCGTGGTTGTCATTATTAGACTAGAAAAATACTACAGTTCCATCGTCGTCTGGATTGTATATCACTTATTCCTTTTTCCAAGAAAGCAATAGGTGGATTCTTCAAGTCAATGGCACGATAAATCAAAATGTTTTTATTGCCTCGGGGTTCAATAGTGATGTTGGAGACAATAAAGTACGCCATTATAACCTAATTTTACAAACCGTTCTTTTGTCTCTTTGGAGCTTTGTTTGAATATATCCTACCAATTATTGTCTTTGTTTAATTGTAATATACTTTATTCATACATGTCTTGTAAGTTCTGACCTTAACTTAATTTAACTCTCGTATACAATTCAAAAACATCGAAAGCTTCGTAGATACCTACTATTTTTTAAATTAAATCGGACTTTTATTTATCGGTTATTCAATTGTTGTTAGCGACGTTGAACCGAACGGAACACACTTCAAAATACTATTTTATCAGCAGTAATTATTTATCAATTAACGTTTTATAAAAGGCCTGAAAATCCTTTTTCAATGTAGGTATACATCCGTATATAACACTCAAGTTGTAAGCCGCGGTTACCTAGGTAACTTATTACGTAAAATCGATCAAATACCGCTCAAAACAGTATTCGCAGATTTTCCTGGTAAGATTTATTATTTCTGTATATATTTCTTTTATAAGCTTAGCTAGATTTATGTTATCTCATTAGAACATCTGCTTTTTGAAAAATAACTAGTTGTCGTTAGCTTTGCTTTGAAATTACATAATTTAATGTTGCTGTGCTTACATAAGATTTTTTCAGTTGATGTAGTGAAAATTTAACTGTAGTTTGTTTTGGGATTTTTTGTAGTTTGTTGCTTTTAATTTATGTAATAACTCCTTAATTCATCATCATCTCCCGAGCCTTTTCCCAACTATGTTGGGGTCGGCTACCAGTCTTACCGGATTCAGCTGAATACCGTATTTTACATGGAGCGACTGCCTATCTGACCTCCACAACACATTTTACTGGGAAACACAGTATCCCATAGTAAGACTGTTGTCAGAATTGACTTAACGACTGCCAAAGATCTATGTATGACAGCCGGGACCTACTTACTGTTTAACGTGCTTTCCGAAACACGGAGGGGTCTCGGTATGTTATAAATGGTCACCCATCCACGGACCAACCGCGGCGAGAGCTGCTTAACCTGTATTATCGGTCAAACCGTACGGCTTACACTTAGTCACGAGCCCCTCAAAGTAATAACTCCTTAATTGAACAGAGAATATATGAAACACTTAATTAAATGTTCTGCAGATTTTTTAATGTAGTCCGAAGTTACTTGTAAATTCAGTATTTAATAACGAATCCCTCAATCTTACATAAGGTAAAGTCTGTGCAGATTTAATTAAAATTCATTGGTAAATATCGCGTCTACAGTTTTGTAAAAGCGTCGCAAGCGCAACTGATCTCCCATTTCATATTTTTGGCATAGGTCTGCATTCATCGTTCATTATATATCAGGTTATATAATTAACTTAGTTAGACTCTTTACATCTCTATGATGATTTTTTCGTCATTCACTGCTTAAAAGCTAGAGTCTGTGCGGAAAGAGAACAGTTGTGGCTTAAAGTGGAACTAACACTAAAAACTTTGATAATTTTTCGTAAAAGAATCGTGAAGACGGCATGTGAAAAAAAACTTTTCCTACATAAGTTTATAAATGTCCAGATTTTACAGTTTTACTATAACAACGCAATAGGTTTTATAACTCAACAAAACCGGCAATTAAGCACATCGGCGCCCCATCCCAAGACTGTTCTCTTTCCGCACAGACTTTGTTATAGATAATATTTATATGAATATTTATTCATATAAATTTTTACATTCGTCTAATCCTTGAAAGCCGCTCTCTAAAATATTCGACTAAGCAACTTTTTCGTTACCCGTGTTAGCTTATTATTGTCAGCCGTTTATTTACTTTTATGGGTACGACGATATCGTAAGTCAAATTATGAATTATTAAGTTATTTCTAACCCCGAATACCTCAACTATTTGTAAAATATACCGATAACGATCGCTTAAATCAGCATAAAAGTAATAACAGTCATGAAGTCACGTTATAAGCTCAACTCGCCAAGATTTCATTTGAATTTCAGATACTTAATATAAAATGGTACCGAGTCCCTACAAGGACATTAAACTCATTATAAGTAATTCTTGGAATCTGTCGTGTCACAGTTTTGATCAGATCATAAAATACTGTAACTATTTTATGGTACGCCATAAAACTTTTTGGAGTTTGATTTCTGCGTGTCTGACGCTACCATGATGCTTTAATGTTACGCAGACAGTATTCACTGGATAGTATCTAAAACATAATTTAATACAACTATAAGTTTACCCAACAGACTGAGAAGTATATGAAAGTTACATGGAGTTACAAGATGATTTTGATAAAAATAAATTGTGTTATCAGTAATCACATACTCTAAAATTTAATTTCGATAAAGAAGTTTAAGTACTAAAATAAAAACCTAAATAAAATTTTGCTACAACAGTAAAAAAATACGAGGATGCTTTAATCTGAATTAATCCATCTACCGTTAAATACCCCTGTATTTTATTGTTCATCCTTTATCGCCTTAACAAGGATATCAATTCGGTATCGTGTTTCAATTACTGAATGTTCACTTGAGTACAACGTATGAACTACCTACGTGTCAAGTAAGGGTTGCGGGGTGAGTGGCCGAGCCATGGCACGGCCTGGTGCGGATCGATTCCTTGCTAGACGGCCAATCTTATAGTCTCTTGTCATTCATCACGATTCGTCGGCTTGCTAAATGTTTCGTGAATATTCATAACAACTTCCCTGAAAATTAGGAAGCTATGTTTATGTTAAGTTGATGGATTTTGCGGGGTAAACAGTTCGTAGAGTCAAATTGTAGAGTATTTCCTTAATTTTGTTGTTATTCTCAATTCTCATGGTGTACAATACAAAATATTCTCTTCTATTCAGTGAAGAAGTCATTGCTGATCAGAACAGTTAAAAACCTAAAATAGTCGAGAGCTCTGAGTGCCTTAGGTTTATTATGATTTTCTTCCCAAAATTCATGAATTTTTAATAAAAAAATATAACAAAGCAATTCAATTTACCTTTTTAAAATCGGACACATATCCACGTACCTAATCTTTCATTCATAGAATTGAAACAAAGGGCTTTACGTATTTCTTAGAATAGTTTGAACAACTATCATAATATAATGTGGAATGGTAATGAGTCACTACAATTCTTATAAAAGTTTCGCTTTTTTATTTCTTTAACCTATTATGTGCCTCATAGTTTGAAGATTACCGACTAATGCTAAGTCGAAAAAGTTTTGACTATGCCGTGCTGGTGTTTAGATTACATTTCCTAGATTGATTAAAGTGAAATTAGAATAGCAAAAACTTTAGTTCGAATGTTACAAAAGTTGCCAAAAAAGTTTTATCAAGTTTAATGACGTAACCTTGCTTGAATGTCTTAGATCTTGTAAAGAGATAAGCTTCGTTGTATATATCCTTATCTTTTACAAAATCAACTACCTATTACGTACTGTTGTTATAGGCAGTTGAATTGATTTAGCATTTGCCTTCTTGGTTTTTATTTCTGTACGCATAGCCGTCGACTAAAGTTGCCTCAGAACTGTGTTAAAAGGTGACGGGTAGAGTTTTACTTTTCTTCACGTGGTCTTTGTGCAAGTCATAAAGCCAAATCCATTATGGTGTACTGACGTCATAGTTGTTTCAGAGTGCCTCCGTAGGAATTCATAAATACATGGCCTATGGTCGTTCTGGGAAAATCGGAAGGACTGAACTCTTAGTAAATAAAATAGCTCAAGGTGCTGCTCTATTTACCACTTTGTCAAAATAAGTTGTTTTTTGTTTACAGACAAAATAATCTGCAGAAATGGGGCGAAAAGTGACAGTGGCGGTGACCACGCTGAACCAATGGGCACTGGACTTCGAGGGCAATTTGAACAGGATCCTGCAGTCCATTCAGGAGGCCAAAGAAATGGGCGCACTCTACCGTACGGGACCGGAGTTGGAAATATGGTAATATATAGTCTAATGTTTAGGTTTGTTGAGGGTTGTTTATTTCAGTATAGTGTATGGTTATAGATAAGGTAACCTTAGTCTTGCAGATTGCGTCAGTACAAATCAAACACTATTTATGGTTAGAGGTTGACACGAAAGAAAGCACGAACCTCAACTGTCTTTGTACTTACAAATCGTTAAATAAACCTGTTATTCTTAACATTATTGGTTAAATGGTTGTTATTTTACATCGCAATGGGAAAAAATGAAACATGAGCATTTTCTTGTATTTATTCCGTTTATTTACCAAAGACGTATAATTTTTCAGTGGATACAGTTGTGAAGACCATTTCTACGAGCCGGATACATACCTCCACAGTTGGCAAGTCCTGGCTGAGCTGCTAAAGTCTCCGACATGTAAAGACATGCTGATTGATGTTGGAATGCCTGTCCAGCACAGAAATGTTCTGTACAACTGTCGAGTAGCGTTCTTGAACAAAAAAATATTGCTCATCAGACCAAAGATGCTGTTATGTGAAGATGGAAACTATAGGGAGAGTAGATGGTTTTCTGGATGGACCAAAGTAAGTTTTTTGTTATAACTGAATCTATTTGTACCTGTTTTTTTAATTAGTTTTTTATTCCTTCTAATTTCTTTATGAAATAGCTTAGTGTATTTTGATAAAATGATTAAATTATATACAGGGTGTCCAGTAATGAATGGATAACCTTGGAATATCTTATATTTCAACTTATGGCCGTCCTGAAAAAAATACGAAAAAAAATATATCATAAGTACATTTTAACTTAAAAAATGTTCTCTTATTACAAATTTTGTTGTTTAATAAAATGTTCTCCTTTTTTTACATTAATGGCAATAAATCACTATTTATGATAGATACAGTTATGAAACGTACCATTATAAAATCTACTTGAAACAGACATTATTTTAAAATTATTGGCCACCCATGTATTCATACATTTTTTTTATACCCAAGAGGTTTGCATAAAACATATTTTTTTGCATATTTTTCAAAAATAAATAAGTTTGCGTATTTTTTAAAAAGAATCTGCAATAGCTAGTCATACTATTTACTTTCTATCTATCAGCACAGTTAGTGTATAATATAAAAACAACAAAAAACCAATAGAATTCATTCATTTCTGGTCATAGTGATAAGGAAAGTAAAATAAGATAAAAAATATTTGACTTTTCTTTAAAAAGAAGATATCAAAGGTACTACTTATGATATATTTTTTTTCGTATTTTTTTTCAGGACGGCCATAAGTTGAAATATAAGATATTCCAAGGTTATCTATTCATTACTGGACACCCTGTATATATACATTGTGTGATGCAATATTATGGGTCACACATGCACTTGTAGAAATTTCTTACATTCTTTATAAGTTTCTAATTGTTTCTTAAGGAGCGACAGACTGAAGAATACTATTTGCCTAGGATGATATCGGCAATAACGGACCAGACGACAGTTCCTATCGGTGACGCAGTCATCGCTACAAGAGATACGTGCATAGGGTTCGAAATATGCGAAGAATTGTGGAATCCACAGAGGTTAGAATTACCTATACATCTATAAAAAAATGTATTGGCCTTGGATTTCAAGTTACAAACACCACAGTTTTGTCACGAGTGCTTTGTGATAAGCCTGTTTTAAAATGCAATGAGTAAATACATTTTAAAATTGATACAATACTTGAGCCAAATATATATTTGTGTTATTCTTTTATCGTGAATTTACATAGAAAATCTATTTCTAGATCGTAACTCGTAGATATTTCTCTCGATCAGTAACACTGTACCATGTATTCTGATTAGCAACTTTATAGAAAAAAACCATTAATATATTATATATTCATGTACGAGCTCCTACTCGTCACTGTTTCTATTCACTGGCTAGTTCCATAAAACTAGCATTTGGCCTCTACTTATTCAATTTCTTTTCCAGTCGCCACATTCCTCTCAGTTTGGACGGCGTGGAGATCATATCAAATGGTTCCGGTAGCTACATGGAGCTTCGAAAAGCTTACGTCACTGTGGACCTGGTAAAGAGTGCTACGTTCAAGAGCGGGGGCGCGTATTTGTTCAGTAATCTAAGAGGTTGCGATGGACAGAGGATCTACTTTAATGGATGTTCCTGTGTAGCTGTGAATGGGGAGATTGTTAGTAGGGGACAGCAGTTTGCTTTGCATGATGTGGTGAGTATGCTTTGGTACAGGTTACCTTAATTTACCAGGTTATATAGATGCGATGTAAAGTTTCGGATAGTTTCAGCACATGATCGTAGAAAAATATTTTAATATTTTTCTACGATCATGTGCTGTCTTTGCATTATAACTCCAGATGCTTTTAATTTACTTACCACCCTTTCTGATATAATCAACACAAACATTGTTAATCACCTGTTAAAACTAAAGTCCAACGCTGTGATTGGTGGTTACTCTTTTGGTCAACCAATCAGAGTCGTGATCAGTAGATTGGAGTCCAAATTAAATTTTCGGAAACCGTCTGTAATTGGAGAAAAACAAATGTTTTTCAAAACTTTTCCTAGGCCTTTGATGTCTGGTATTCACATTATGTGTTTTATTATATACTAAACAATCTTTATTTCCAGGAAGTAGTAACAGCGACAATTGATCTCGAAGACATTCGATCCTACCGCACAAAGATTCGGTCCCGATCTCACTTGGCGGCCTCGAACCCGCCATTCCCTCGCATCACAGTAGACTTCGCGCTGTCAGACGATGATGACGTCCACCTGACTGTTAGTCCACCTATGGAGTGGCAGTATTTGACGCCTGAAGAGGAAATTGAACTAGGTATGATTTTGTCATCGTTAAGTCCAAATGTTTTTACATATCATAAAATTGATAGATGTTTCTGTAATAAATTAGGTTAGTATGGTGAAGTATTAGGCAACGAATGGAAGAATTACTGTTTAATTTTAGCTAAAGGTAATTTTTTACATTTGGACTTGTTCACCCACGCATAACTAACATAATAAATTAAAGAGAGTGCAATCCATTGACCATTATTATTCTTCGTAGCTGAAACTTAAGTAGGTACCTAACTGAAACTATAAAGTAAAAGGCTTCTACTTTTTTTACAGGCTACGGAAAATGCACGTGAATAAAGTTGTTCAATTATTTTATTCATATTTATATGTAACCAGGCCCTGCTTGTTGGCTGTGGGATTATCTGCGGAGGTCTGGCCAAGGAGGATTCTTCTTGCCATTGAGCGGCGGCGTGGACTCGACCAGCACGGCTTGCATTGTGTTCTCAATGTGCACGCAGATATGTGACGCTATACAGAAAGGAGGTTCGTATATTTTGGTGTATTTCATTTATTGCGTTTTTTTAGTAGCTTAAACTGTTCCAATGCGGGGCAAAAGCCTCCCTGAAATCTTTCTATAGGTCTCTAACTCGCGTTACTTTCGAGAATAATTATAAAAAATGTCTGCAGTTGATATATACACTAATAATGCCAAGAGTGTTCAGCTAATGATGCATTTACTTTTTTCTTATTTACATTATTCTTAAATTTGACTGATGTTAATGCTTCTAGATGTTCAGAAAAGGATACTTCTTAAAGCACTATTATATATATGTCTTAAATGTATTTACAGAAAGTCAAGTTCTGTACGACGTCCGCAAAATCCTTTGCCAGTCGGACTACACTCCTTCTGATCCTATGGAGCTTTGTAATAGACTGCTGGTGACGTGTTACATGGCTTCAGAGAATTCTAGTCAAGAGACTAAACAACGTGCGTCACAGGTAAAGTATAAATTTACTACATTTTGTTGTTTCTATTCAACTGTCTTCCACCCTAAACGCATAAACCTTCTTTACTTACCATCGTGAGTAGAAATGAAAAATCTACAAATACTTCTTGAATTCTTGACGGTCAGGAACCTAGCTATTGCGATACATATCGACAGTATCGTAAATCTGAAATTTTATAAAAAAGTTTTAATTACTTTTAATTTTTTTATATCTAGTTTTTATGTTCTTTTCAGCTCGCTAGTCAGATTGGTAGCTATCACTTCCCGATTGTGATTGACGCGGCTGTGAGCGCAGTTATTGGTATATTCACGGCTGCCACCGGCTTCATACCAAAGTTTAGGGCCAACGGGGGCTGTCCAAGGCAGAATCTAGCGTTACAAAACATACAGGTAACTATAAACATAGAGGTAATTGGGGGAATACATAAACACGTACAGAAATAAATCTAGTTTATTTTACACTATCAGGTTGTAATGTTTATTTTACACATACATTGTAGGCCCGTCTCGGAATGGTCCTTTCCTACCTTTTCGCGCAGCTCATGCTGTGGGAACTACCGATATCAGCTCTACTACATCATTCCTCTATATACACTTTGCATTTTTTTTGTCGTTTACAATAAATATACCCTACCGTATTCATTTATCTTTGTTCAATGAACAGCACATTTTTTTCGATTTCCTCTTATAAACCCTTTACCCACTACATCATCTAATTCTACTTACACAGGCTCGTCTCCGAATGGTCCTTTCGTACCTCTTCGCACAGCTCATGCTGTGGGTCCGCGGCCGTCCGGGCGGCTTGCTCGTGCTCGGCTCGTCCAACGTCGACGAGGCCCTCCGCGGATACATGACGAAGTACGACTGCTCGAGTGCCGATGTTAACCCTATTGGGGGCATCTCGAAGACGGATTTGAAGGCGTTCCTGCAGTATGCTAAGAATAGGTAAGGAGTTTTGGACTTAATGTTAAAAGAATTAAGGTCGCTTTTTGAGCTTGTAATTTTGTAGCTTTCAAGTGAACATTTAAGGTAAATTTTCCTCTGTATAAAAATGTATGTATGTTCACAAATCTGCATATATGAAGTTCAAAGCATACGCAGACATACACATCATCATTCCATACTTATCAAAGCCAACATTTTTAATTAATTCAAATAAATAAATAATTTATTGGCACTCAGACAGTGCCAATAAATAACTTAATACAGTCCAGAGACGAACTATAAAGTATATTTTTATTACGCCTAATAGTTTACTGTAACTAAACGTTATCTTTAGATTCTTCCTACCGTCATTATCGGAGATCCTACAAGCCCCGCCCACCGCTGAGCTGGAACCACTCACAGACGGGCAAATCACGCAGACAGACGAACAAGATATGGGCATGACGTATGCAGAGCTCTCAGAGTTCGGAAGACTAAGGAAGACGCAGAATTGTGGACCATACAGCATGTTCCAGAAACTCGTTCATACATGGAGCGATAAATGCACGCCGCAAGAGGTGATTATCATATTTAATTTATCCTGTTACACAGCAACTAGAACCTTCCTCTATATACACTATATAAATTATTCAGTTGTAATTGATACTAGTGCTAAAATATATCGACATACTTTAATACCCAACCTACAAGTACAGTGTTATATTTTTAGAACCATCAAATCAGTTTGTAATAAGCTTGTAGTTGAAATAATCTGAACCAGAAATATTTTTATATACAGGTGGCAGAAAAAGTGAAACATTTCTTCCGTTGCTACGCGATAAATCGCCACAAGATGACAGTTCTCACACCATCGTACCACGCCGAGACGTACAGTCCCGACGACAATCGCTTCGACCACCGCCCCTTCCTCTACCGAGTGCACTGGAACTGGCAGTTCAAAGCCATCGATGATGCCGTAAGTATTATTTACCTATCTCTCGCTAGATAAACACTCCATTTATTCAATAATCTGTGTTACAGTTAGGAACACTTATGGTCCGGCCGCTGAAACAATGCGTTCCTGACTGGTGGTGATCAACAGGAAAATATTGCTTTGATGTGGCGCAGAATTAACTTGAAATAAATAATAATATCATTCAAAACTATTCATTATGCCACGTTACAATAAATAATAAAACACGGTTTTTTATGTCCCCATACAAATCAAGACCAACTGACATTTTTCAGGAACGCATTCTTTCAGTGACCGGACCGTAGGGTAATGTACGATGTCAGTACCATTTGCCTACCCTTAATAAAGTGAACACTCTATTTCTTCAATAATAATCTGTGGTACATTGGCTAGGGTATATTATACGGTCAATCAACTATCCACGTGACTATCACGTGACTCACTCGAATACATTATCTAGAACAGTATTGTTTATTCATATGCTAATTGCCGCTTAATGAATTCTAGACGTGTAATTTGCTGTGTTGTAATGCTTATCTATAGCTAAATCCTTTCTTAACAATAGTGCGACGCTAGCCGAGGGTACAATATAATGTATGAATAGAAAAAGAAAGAAAAACAATTTTTAAATGTTATTTAAAATTTGGAGCAGCATAGGTATATGTATACTAGTTTTTGACCCTGAAATGCCCGTGTGTTATGTAATATTTTTCTTTAAAAGGTGGCACAGATGACAAAAGACAAGCGTGGATCCAGTGACCGTCAAATAGACGCAAATCAGCTGAGCGCGTCAACTTCAAACGTCAATTCCCACTTTATGCGCGGCGAAAGAAAGGGTGTACTAATTTAAATACATTTTCTTGTAACACGATCTCAAAATTGTGTTACAAAAAAATGTATTCAAATGAGTACATTCTTAATCGCAAATCTAGTTATTCTATCGACTTTTCTTCCTGTTCAATAAATAATGTTTATTGTAAAGATAGTTTAGCTTGCAAAAATTTATAATCATGGAAAGAAATGGATGGCTCAAATGTGATGTCAGAAATTGTGGTATGGTTTACAGAATGCAAAAAAAGTGATTAGCTGTAGGATTGGTCAGTAGCATAAACCTTTAGTTAAGTTCCTAGATAAGCTCATTATACTAGTACCCAGTAATACACCTCAATTTATTTGCCATTTATGTAGATGTAGTACGCTGTCGCAGAATTTGTGTTGTGATTAAATTATGAACATATTTTACGCGATTATTGATTACACTTGAATTTAAAAATAACCGGCTTCAATTAAAATAAAGAACATTCAGAAAACTATATACAAAATGAACAATTTAATTTTTAAAATCTTATTAATTTTTTATATTACTTTGATTTTACTGCCAAACTATCTAATTAAATTAGATAAAAAGATGCCGGAATAATCGCATAAAAATACAATAAATAGCTAATCCTATTGACAAACTTCTCCTGTTGTAGTCTGTTAACGAAGTGAAATGAATTCTTTATTTTGGCGGTTAGGTTTAGATTTTACAATATTGACACAAATGTGATATACATAGCATGTATTACGATAAGATTTTAATTGACTTAATTACGCTATGAAAGTGCCTTTATTAATTAATGTTCCTTATAATGACTTTATTATAATTATCGTATGTCTCAAGTAATATCGCTTAGTAATGTCGCAAACAAACACTATTGTGAGTTTTATTAGTTATATTTTTTATTCTTATTTCTAAATGACTTTAATGATGTGCTGTATTTTAGAAAAAAAATGGATTTTAATTCGACATTGATTTTGAATGTGTAATCAGGATTTTTTTAGATCATTAACGAGCTTATTATTATAATGTTTTATTTGTAAGAGCAACGAATTCACACAAACTAGTGTAGATAGCTTAGTTTTAGTTGATAGGTATCATTTTAAGACGGTTTTACGTACAAATCATTGTTAAATTTTGTATTTGCTACAATAAATGCTGTTTAAATAAAATGTTTTTCATTTAGTTAAAGATAAGTAGGGAAATTATTACATTTGTTCCAATATTTGGTTATGTAGAATTATACGTTTCATTTGTTTAACAAATTTTCGCACTTTGTATCTACTAACTCAAATATTATGTTTTTTACCCCCGAAAACTTGTTAAACGTAACTTATTTTTAGAACTTTCTTAATAGATTATCTGTATTTTCATTTTATAAATAAATGTGTACGTCATCACAGACATTGCTCTAAATATAAAGTAAGAAGCTAAAGCACTTACGCTATGGAATCGGAGTCAAATAACTTTCCACAAACCACTACTAGAAATGTGGTTTTACTATATTGACTTGTCCGGCGATCGAAACCGGGACCTCAGAGCTAGCGACACCTTGAAACCCAGTGTGTATGCCACTCGACGTTATGCAGCGTTAGAAAGAAGAACGGGTATTTCTGCCTAGGAACCAATAACATCATGAGATATGTCGTTGGAAAGGTTTTTTTGTGTACTATAATCTTTTGAAAAGGCGGAAAGTACGAAATCGCTTTGTGAAAAAAGTTATGGGACAATAAAGACCATATGTCCTTTGTTTGTTTATTCCGCCGTTACAGTTTCGTTAAGCTCGTGCCTTCAGACAGTATTCAAATGAAGTAGTATGTTGGTATATGATACTAATTGGATGTAAGTAAATTTGATTGTAGATAGCTTCAGTTCTTAAATGAATAAGTATCTAAATGTTTTCTATATTTGTAGGTAAATCATGAATATCCTCGACTTTCGACAAAGGGAGAAGATTTTTGTAATAGACTTGACTAGACGGACAGAGTTTCTACTGAAAATGTTCAGGTAAGTAATTGCATTTCTAAGCAATAATAGTAGTGCTTAATATGCTCATAAACTTCATTATTATTAAATTTATGTAGTTCATTTATTAAAGTTAAGTAGATCTATAAATAAAAATGAAAAAAAAAACATGATGAACTTGAAAATATTTTTATTGCTTGTTTAAATTTAGTCACAAATTATATAATTAGTCCGACGAAACCGGGTATCAATCAAGTAGTATTTTTGGTAGCCATCTTTGAAATGTTTGTAGGTAAACACTTGGGTTTTACTTGCCGAATCCTGGAATAATACACAATACTTAAAAACAGAAATCGGTATTTTTGAATCCTATTTAAACTAGTCTTTTGGAGTAAAGCTTTAGATTCGATTCCTTTTCCTTCTATTCGCACTTATTTAGGGAGCTTACTTGTTAATAACATTATTTTGAGAAAAAAACATTTCAGAATGATTATGTGTGCGTCGTATATCTGTAGATTAGTTATTAATGAGGATTTGATAAATATATTTACCACTAAAGATCTTAAAAAGGTTGAATCCAGTGTTGGTTGCGCCAGTCACAATCTTGTGACCTTTATCCATAATACCCATTATTATGGTTGGTTTTGGCGCTGTAAAAGAAAATTCTCAATTAGCAATGAAAGTCACAAAATTTAAACATAGATAGCAAAGCAACTTAGGAGAGACTTTGAGAGACTTTGAATGATGGGAAAGAGAGCATAATAAAAGGTTCTTACTGTCTTCAGCAGGGGGCGATTCAGGTTCGGCTGTAAAAAGTAATTAAAATTGAAGGGCATGTATAATATTGTATGTATTACATACTCTATTTGAGTTTAGGAATGGTGCTATAAGTAATTGAAATAAGAAATTAAATAATAAGTAATTATTGAATGAATATCTGAAGTTTGCTGCTTTTCTATTCATGTTTCAAATAGTACTGATCTCAAAAAGGCCCATTTGTTTTTTTTGTTTACTCTATTTACGCCAAATATGCTAGAGTTAACAAATTTCCACATTATCAAATACCTTTTCTATATATTTCAGTATTTATTGCACGTGTAAATTGTTGCCTGATACTACTTTTTAAAAATCGCTGTTGAATCCTCTTTTTATTTCAATTGATAAAACCTTCTCTAATATTTTTTTACCTATTATCATCATACCAAAGATTTGAGGTCGTTTCTATGCGTATTTTACTTTTTTAACAAGCTAATAGGGCATTAAATAAAAAGCCACTGTATACATAATCACTTTCTAATTCCATGAAACAAAACTATAACATTTTATACTGTGAAAGAAACAAATTTTTTGATTTGGTTTATTGATTGCGTCGCGGCCATTGGGGCCAACGGTTTAGGAAGCCGAATCTTCTTCCCTCGCCGCCGTGGCACCCACGCCTTGGTCGTGGTGTTGTGGTCGTAGTCGTGGTAGTACTGGCTGGTGGTATATAAATAACTCATTGAATTGGTCTTTAAATAACATAAAAAAATTGAGAAAACTCTGAAAAAATTAAGAATAATATTGCTAACAACTTTCCAAGTAGCTAACAGATCTTCATAAAATATAGCTTAAAACCACGTGAATCACGCCAGCTTTCAAACAAAAAAACCGCATCATAATTGGTCCATTCGTTAAGAGCTACGATGCCTCAGACAGACACGTCAAACTTATAACATTCTTCGTTTTGCGTCGGGCTCTAAAAATAGGGCTCAATAGACTGCACTTCACCTTGACATTTGTATTCCAATTGCGATAATTAATAAAAACAAAAGAGAATTTACGTTATTGTGATGTGCAGTCTTCAAGATTTCTGGTAGGAACTTAATATAGGTGAAATATTGTATTGATTCCACACACCTGGGAATGTTTCATTTTCTGATCTCAGTTAAGATTTACTATGTATTTTGCGCGGCCAAAAGACGTCTTTCTGTTCTTATAAGCAGAACTGATCAGATTTTTTTTTAAATTAATCTATTGAAACTTACCAGTTGGCGCGGCAGTAGAAGAAGTTCCAGCTGTAATTAAACTTTCGGTTATTAAATATAGGGAATATATTTGTATAAATTTTAAGTATGTATCATAATATTCTAGCTTGTTTCAAGAGATGGGCTAAGGAATCAAATACTATTTCCTTACATAGTCTTAGGTCTTAAAGTCTTAGGTGTAGCTATACAGAAAGCCTGCGTCTATTTATTTTGCTTTTACATGCGATGGTACGATTGTTATATTTTTGGTTTGGTGGAGGTAATTTTGACTTTTTATTATTTTACTCCAATGCTTATGTAGATACTTAAACATGGGTAGTAAAATACTATCTACATTAAAAATTATACAAGAGCTATAGATTCGCTACTGAATTTGAGATTGCTACTTAAAACAAATGAAGGGAATGCATTAAAATTCTTCAACGTTCGTCTTTGTCCCGTTCCAAAAACTTGCATGGTGTGAATGTAAAACAGTTGCTGTCTATGAATGAACTCGTCTATTTTGTGTCTAGAGAATAACATAGAACTATACTGAGAATTCAAGCAATAATATTTACTGATATTGGTCATTTAAGACATCTATCTATATACTTATAATAAATGTGTAGAAGTGAAAATTCTGTACATTGAAAATATCGAAAAAATAAATGGCGGGGGGTGTTACTAGACCGACACCGAACCGAAAAATGTGAAAAAAAAATGTTTTGTCTGTCTGTCAGTTTGTTCAGGTATCACGCAAAAACTACCGGTTCGATTACGATGAAACTTGGTATAATTATTCTTTATTATCCTGGGCACCACACTGGGTAGTTTTTATCCCGGAAAAGTATAAACAATAAAAAACAAAGTTAATTTTGCGGTTAAAAACTCGTTGATAAGTTTCGTCATCCACGCGAACGAAGTCGCAGGCACAGCTAGTAGTGGAATATAAAAGGACTTGTACTGATCTAAGTAAAAGTGATTGTTGCTGATTTTAACGTAGGTAGTTGAAAAGGCGATTTAGGGAAATAAAATTGTTTCTCTTACTAGTAAATAGGCATTTAAAAGAAAGAGAAAGATAGGGAATTCAAGGTATATGCGCTTTACCCATTTTAAAACGAAGTCATATGTATATTATTTTTTTGTTTTTACTTACCGGGTGCTGGTGTTGGCGCCGTTGCTGGTGGTTCACTGGCAGCCTGAGCGCTCTAAAAATAATTATTAAATACAATATGTGTTTCCAAAGACAATTCTATGTTGTGGAAAAAAAACTTAATTATCTAGAGGCTAATCTCATCAAGTATTGGATGGACCTACTGCCATGGCTGCTTTATAAATATGAACAACTTGTAACATTCAGTCTAATTTATTGCTATTAAATAAGATTAAACCAAGTATATAAGTAACCAGGTATCAATAATAAAAAATAATGCTGTAAGTGCTACATGTATGATGTTAAATTCTAGATGCATTTCTCGTAATTTCATACATAGAAATAAT
Organism: Autographa pulchrina; assembly: GCA_905475315.1. Classification (NCBI taxonomy): domain Eukaryota; kingdom Metazoa; phylum Arthropoda; class Insecta; order Lepidoptera; family Noctuidae; genus Autographa; species Autographa pulchrina. The sequence continues at coordinate 8,475,314 of FR997771.1, read as the reverse complement.
CAAATCACTTACCACATATGCAAATAATGCAACAACCACAAGAAATGCGAATGCGGTCTTCATTTTGCTTATTTTCTCACTTTACTCAAACTATCAAACTTTACGAAAGAACAGTTTAGTACTAATCTTCTTCCAAAGTTTTCCTCTTTATATACAATTTCCTCGCTAAGAAACTTAATACAATTGAAAAAATAGAAAAACACGCAAATTTTAACAATTAGAACTAGCATTGATATTCATATGTCAAGTTGTTTGTCACTAATTACCATCATAACAGCCGACTAATTTTTGTTAAGGGATCACTCACTGTCGGATTTTGTTGTTTCATTTCTAGGCATGACGATATTTGACATAAACGTGTGTTTACAGGCCGTATTATTTATAAAAATCTTTGAGAAAATTCATATCATTCTTCTTCTTCCAAAATGTTTGCTATAAAAACAGATTGAAACTTATTTTTTTAACTAATAGTTACACATACACCCGTTACATTAATGTTATTATTTTTGTGTCGATCGTTAGAATATAGATTCATAATGTTTAGATCGCACTTATATTTCTGATGATCGTTTACAACCGTATAATATTTCAAGCCTGTGTAACTCGCCCCTTTGAAGGGAAGAGTGAGTCTGGGATAAGTAGGTTCCTAGTAAGGTATATGTTATTTTAACAAATATATTATTATGCAATTATAGGTACACATACACATGCCTTTATATATAGGATGATACCTTGTTATGTATGTGACCGTGAAATTTAAACATCTTTAAATGTCCGCACTTAACGCCATATTGTATTTAGGCGTAGATTGTTGTTCTATAATGTGCCTATAAGAAGACCAGAAAGATGTAGAAGTTTCTAGAAATAAAAGAATAGTTGTTTTCTAGTATTTTTAATTAAGGAAGCAAAAAGAAACAACGAAAGTAGGAGAATTAACTACAAAACGGCACACACTCCAATAACTGGGACGCTTACACCATTGGTTTCAAGAAAAATATAATAAAAAAATGTATTTGTTAGTGCAAATTTATTATTTACACATTAATACATAGTTAATTTAGTTGCTTAATTATAAGATTGTGAAATCTGGCAAATAATCAAATTGGAAATCTATATATTCTAAGTAAAAAGACTATTAACTACTGTGTTTTTCTTATATTTAGATTTCCAGTTAATTACTGCTCAGATTCAACAATCTTAGAATTTATTTGTTTCGTTATTGCCAGTAATTCCAGCATGTGGACATCCACTGCTGGTCATACGCCATTGTTTCTTTTCTCTAGTGTTATTGTTCTATAATTGATGTAAACGTTGCAGAAGTGGAGTTATTAACAAAGTGCCCATCCTTTAGATCAGGTAAAGCCAACTGTAACTGAACTGTAATGTACACGAAAGTAGAGGCCGCAATTCTCAAAACGAATCCTGTGTCGTAATAAAACATGCCGTATATAGAAATTCTTGTGTCCCTCAATTCTAAAGTTTCGAATATAGTCTTCGTTAACCTGAAGATGTTGTCTGAAAGATAAAGCGATGACGTCATTAGCGAGATGTGTTTGTTTTAAATGGTTTTGTCTGAATTCGTTAGTTTACTACGCATTTTTAGTGAACATGAAAAGTTATGCAGCTATTTTGTTTAAAACGAAAGCTGTAGTGTATTGAACATGACTGTCTTAAAATTTGAGAGAGCGAATAAGCATTAAGAATATCCAAACTATAGAAAAAACCATGTAATTTTATTTTAACCGACTTCAAAAAAGTAGGTGGTGTGTTTTACTGTATATATTTTTTTCTATTTCTTTTATTTTCGCTCTCAAAATATAATCGGAAAGCATAAAGACTAAAAGAAGAATTCTAGATTTCTAATGATATTTGACTTACCGGGTGTATTTGGCTTTAGTTGAACGTAAGCGCATATTAGTTTAGTTTGTCCTATTTGCTTATAAAACATGTCTGCATGCGAACTAATAACTAATAGGTGAAACCAACTGGCTAACGACCAGGAAGAAATAACACTCGCTCGTATCACCATCGTCTGAAATATACATTCGCTATTTATAAAAAAATCTTTATGATTCCAGTAAGTAGAAAAAATATAGTGAATTGTGTCATCATCTCCCGAGCCTTTTCCCAACTATGTTGGGGTCGGCTACCAGTCTTACCGGATTCAGCTGAATACCGTATTTTACATGGAGCGACTGCCTATCTTACCTCCACAACCCATTTTACTGGGAAACACAGTATCCCATAGTAAGACTGGTTGTCAGAATTGACTTAACGTAACTTAACTTATAGTGAATTGTGTATCAGCATCAAAATATGTTCGTATTTCGATTTATCATAATAGTCAACTCTGATTAAAAAAAAAGAGAATTTATTTTTTTTGGGCCATGTTAGTGACATGTCTTCCTAGTATATTTGATATAAGATTCTTATATAATTTTTAACTAATTCATAATCACAAAGAGATTTTTACCCGATTCCGCCCTGGCGCTGGAGGGTTGTTTTATGTATTTCATTTAAAGAGGTTGTTATTGTACTCACATCTGAATCTTGCATGTAAAGGATGAAGGTTTGAACAGTGACAATAGAGCCCATTGCGACGGTGACCACACCTAGCACCATCTAAAAACATAAAATGAAATATGTCAACATATCTTCATGTAACATGGGTCCAAGACATCGAAAAAGTCAGCATTTTACTTATCGCGTGGGGCTTATAATTTATATATAGGTAGGTATTGTACGGTAATTATCAACCGTTTTAATAATTATATATTACTTACGGGAATCCTATAACAGTCTTCTATTTGTCTCAATAGATCAAACAACATTCTGTAAGCGACACAAAAGTTTTTAGGGTCAGATCTTTCATGAAACTTAACAATATCGTCGAACCTGTCCTTCCATATTATATTATTGAACAGTAATTGTTTTGGTATGTACTCCATTTTCATCTTTGATATTTTTATCAAAGCCACGTTTAAGTATCGCACCCTCGTGGCAAGGAAAGAATATAAATAAATAAAAAAGCAAAAGTCGTCGTAAGCGAAAAACAACCACATGAAGTAATAAGAGCCCACGATATGGATGGCTATAGAAACATTAAAAATGTAATACATGTAGGACACGAGAATCACTTGTGATACGCCTATAAACATCAGTAATATTTTAAATAAACTGGTTGATACATGTCGCATGAACTCAGTTTCCTTAGCTCCCAGTAAGCTGTCAATTTCTATACATTTCTTGATTAAATTTAGACCGCGATATTTGTCGCCGAATGTTATGTTAAACATTAGTAAGTTTGCGAAAATCGTGAAATGCATGATTGCGATGTACTCGACTAGGCTCAAGTATTGTTCTTTAGCATTTGCGAACCATAAAAGGTACGTAGCACAGGCGTCGCCAAAGATCAAGAGACAAATATTATACCACAATGTATCAATTTGCCTTTCCACAACTTTGCCTTTTCTTATGACGAAACGACAAAACCCACTAGGTTCTAGTAGCCTAAAAATTGGATTTAAGCGTTTAACATAATCGTTCATCAATAACTTTTCATCATCTTCGGCCATTTTTATAGACACGTCTTGATACTTGAAATTTTAAATGATAACTATTCTAAAACAAGATTTTTGTACTGGATTAAATGAAATAAGTCTCAGGGGTAAAATCAGGCACTATAAATGATACAGTAGGGACCAAATTTATATAATATCTGATTTGAGTATAATTTACTTTCTATTGTCCATTAGGCTAATAACGTACCTAGTTATCGTTTATTCATTACAGTACTTACGTATAATTATAACGATACAGGGATATTTTGATTTGCTGGATCTATGATATTGCTGTTTTAGATGGTAAGTTCTTTATAACAAGTATGATACACTAAGACCACTGAAAAGATCATCCTTTGATGAAGAGGATAGAAAGTTAAGAAATGTATTCAAAGGTTTTGTATCCCTCTCATAGCTAACCAGCAATTAAGGGTGCGTCCACATCTGACGAACGAGCACTACACGAGCAGCTCGCTCGTGAGCATGCCGCGAGCGGCGCGCGCACATCTGTCAGACGGCGTAATTGACACTAGTGCGTTCGCGGCATGCTCGCGAGCGGCTCGCGAGCTGCTCGTGTAGTGCTCGTTCGTCAGATGTGGACGCACCCTAAGAGTATCAAGTTATCGAAGTGCTGAAATACCCAGGCATGCTTAGGGGATATGTAATGTAATTAACGTCAATTTAAGATTGTTGACGTATAAAGTATATAAAAGAACTACAAAATGAAACAACAGAAGTTTTATTGATGATATATTGCTTATCAATACAGAGTAACAAATTGTTTGTTTCTTAAAATACAGTTTGAAAATTGTATCGAAATGCTAATAAATGCAACAGACAAGTATGTATAACGAAGGCATTGCGCTATCACAATTGTTACGGACCGCCGTCGACGCATCGACCAATGATAAGCCAATATCAAAATTTCAGATCTATTCAATCTTACCAAATTGTACAAAATACTTTAACAATAATCTTTTTAAAAATCTCATAAATGCTAAGTAGGTACTACTAACATAATTAGGTAATTTTACTTTCTCAAAATTTTACTACTATTTTCTAAATTTAGACATATTTACAATTCTTTAAGTAACTAATTTATCCACAAGCTTCGCTGTGAAAGCGCAAATGTATCAATTGAGCATCATAGTCTTCTAAACCCTCTTTTAAAAACTCGGAAGCGCTTCATCAAGTCGACCTTGACGTATCATTAAAATTATAACAATTGACGCATTAAATAACACATTTACACAATACATAATTCTCACACACACTCACAGCACATACTGTAACCGATCAATATTTTAATTTAAATAATATAAATACTTCTAGAAATGCAGTTCAACTTGGTACGACATGCGTAGCGCCGCATCGGGGCGCCACTATCGAATTTAAAAACTTTTGACTTTATAATAAGTACAAAACAAAAACAAACATAACAGTTTTCTATAGTTACAATACAAATTAAAATTGTGACGTAATTTGTGTTATTAATTTGAGAAATAATTAGGAGCTAGTATCACTAAAACGAGGAAAGAGATTCCTTACCGTGGATTCAATTTATACCAAAGCATAAGTCTTTGATATTTGCTTATAGATCGGACAATAAGTGTCATCCGATCCATAAATCGCTTCATTTCAAGTCAGCATCATTAATATCTTATCTAGCACCATCCACTTTAATTAACTCTCATTACAATCTCACTTGTCTACCCTGGCTGGTTTGAAATGAAACTTACAATCGATTTCTATGAGACAATCGGACTAAAGCTATCTTTCTAATCTAACTTAAAACTAAACTTAAAATAATCCCGTACCATCACCAAAGATTGCACATAATACCCGATACTTTGATTTTTTAATTGCAGTCATGCCTAACTACTTAGGCCAGTGGATTATTTCACGTTGACTGTTAAAAAATTAAGGTATTTTTTCAATGGAACAAAACATGGATACTGTTCCTTTATTGAATACACACCGTATAATATATTTATTTTCTTAAAACACGGAATGTCTACTACAGTAATAGTTTGGAAGACAACATCGATTACATAACTAAGAGGAATTTCGAGTGTGCAGGCTCAAATCGTACTAAAATAAGAACTGGGCAGTTTAGACAAATATTGAATACGTTTAAACGGACGGAATAAATTCGTAATGTTAAGTACATTTTTCAATATGTCATATTCATTCAATTTGATGAAACCATGTTGTTGAAAAAATCCGATACCTTAATTGGTACCTGTTCTTGGAGACTTGTATTCATTAGAGACAAAATGTTCTATGTGTTGGACATACCATTAAATGCGAGATAAACCTAAAGTTATTCGTATGCCTGTTTTGATCCATAGCACAAATAAGTCCTTAATGATTGCAAGTACTAATTATAACAGTTATGAAATTATCATTAGTGTACATTTAGTTGTGTACTGGCATTGGCAGCTGTCCCAGAAGCTGGTTTGCGAACGTTGCGTTTGTGAACTTGAAGTGTCGCTTGTCGTAAAACTTGAGCAGCGCTGGGGAATAAGGGTGCTGTTTCTTTAGATGCATGTAGTGTTCCTCTGGCTCTGATGTTGTGTGTCCGCATTCCTCACAGACATACATCTGGAATAAATAAAATAGTTCTTATTAGTCATTTTGCTGTGTCGTATAAATTAAATGGTCACGTTTTTTAAGTACTGGTCGACTTAAATGGAGTGATTTCAATTATAAGTTGGTGAATTATTGGATATATAAATCAGATTTTTATGCAGCAAAAATATTTGTGAATAGGTAAGATTGTGGTAATGATAGTTACCTTAGTTCTTCTTTCTTTGTAGGCGTAAGTGTGTTGTACTCCGTGTACTTTAAGGCAGTGAGATTCCAGAGAGCATCTTTGGGTAAACGATTTCTCGCAGAGGTTACATTTGTAGGGTCGGACACCGGTGTGCGTCCTTGTGTGTCGTTTTAAATCGAAGGTGTCATTGAACCCTTTGCCACAGAACGTGCACAGGTATCGTTTAACGTCCGAATGACACTTCATATGTCGGTTCAACAGTCTCTGTAAACTGAAGTTCTTTGAGCACACTCTGCAAACGAACTTCGTGGGATCATCTTCGCTAACTAATACTTGTTTGTTCTTTTCCTCTTCTCTTTGTCTCGCGTTCGCTTCCGTCGCCAATGGATTCTTTACTCCGTGTCCACCATTTATGAATTCCAACGGGAGCTCTGCTGGTAGACCCAACTGTAAATAAAATACACACATTATAAAACACGAGTCCTAATTATAGAACTGTAAAGATAGTGAAAATATGATTCGAAAAGGGTATTCTGTCAAAAAGATTTATTCATTATTGAATTATAAGGCTAAGCTTATATCAATTGTGACATGAATACGTAAATTTCAAATGCAGTAAGTTAAAGCATAAGTTGATTTAGGCTCGGCGTAATAAAAAGTATTTTATTACAACTTCTATGTCATTTTTATATTTATAATACGACATAGAAAGGAAACTCATTAAAGCTTCGCCTTAAAATCAAATAATGCTTACCCTTTGTTGCAAGATTTGAATTTTGCCATCGCCGGCAGAGGATTTCTTGAGACTTACAGCAGCAGCAGGACTGAGGGAGGAGTTCTCGATGTGGCTGTTGCCGTCGAGCGAGTTGTTCCCGCCGGGCGAAGGCAGCGACGTGCCGGTCGGCGAGTCCAGGTCCAAGGCGGGATGACTAGTGAAGGGGAAGCCGGGCGATAGTATTTGCTGTCTTTGCTGAAGTTGCACGTGGATCTGTAGTTGTTGCATTTGACCTTCACCGTGTTGCAAAAGCGCTGGATTCAGTTGCATCAATAAATCTGGCCGATCTTTCGCAAAATTATATGAGGAACCCTGGTTTTCTTGACTGGCGAATGCTAAATAGTTAGCCTTTTCATAGTATTGTCTACTTAAATTAACTTGTTCTGCTAATGATTCAATATCAACGGGATTGTGTACTGAATCTGGAGTGATTGACGATGATTCTCTGATGTCAGAGTCAGTAATAGATTCTACGTGATTGTTTAATAAGCTAGCAAAGTCTTCAGCTGAATCTGACAAGTTTCCTAAGATACCTTCATTTGGTCCCGGGAATGTCAATGTGTTGGCAAATTGATAGTTGTCTATTACATCTTCACCCATATCTACTACCATAGATTCGTCGAAATTGCTTCCGTAATTTCCAATAGCCCCAATATTCTCTAATTTGCTTTCATAATCTATCTCTTCATCTTTTAGCGCTAACCCGTAGTGTGCATTTTGCATTAATGAATATTGTTTACTTTGTTCAGGGAAATTCGTAGCATTGTCATTATTTTCACAGTCCATGTTGAATCCATTTATGATGTTGAATTCATTAGAGAAGTTGCTATTCGCGTTGAACGAATTCTGACCGCCCTTTGTGGATGGTCCTAAGGTTTCATAGAAAGGTGGAAGACTGCCTGTAGGTGGACTGTTAGGACCGTAGTTAGACCGACCGTCGCGGCCATTACCACCGCTTCCTGAGCCACCTCCTATCGCACCACCGCCACCAGATGAAGGCGCAGTACCGCCACCGCCAGAACTGAAGCTGCCTGAGCCGCCACTACTTTGTGAACTACCACTTGAACCGGTGTTACCGGTTGATCGACCATGACCCGCCGCGGCTGTGATAATGCCGGGAACTTTATTCGCTGGACAGTTGCGAAGAACAAAAGATGGCCTAGCCAAAATTCCATTTGCAATTTTGGAACTACTTGTTCGCCTCTGTTCCCTTATTTTCTTTTCAGTTTCTTCATCTTCTGATTCACCACGTTTCTTGGCAATAACGTAATCGATAGGTTGGTCTTGCTCAGGTTCCGGCGTTGGCAATGTTGGCGGGATGCTAACGTCGGATAATTCTTTTTTGCCATCACGGAATTGTGATTGCGAAGGTGTTCTCTGAATCACCGATACTTTCTGGCAAGTGACACTGTTGTCAATCCCAGGTGAAGGAGCTGATTCAGGCGACGGGGTATTTCTAGCTGGTAGTACTACTGGATCACTGTCTAACGAATCTTTTTCTTCCTTAATAAGAGGTTTATCTTCGGTTTTCTTTTCTTCCACCACGACTGGCAAGTATTGTTTGCGTTCAGCTTGTGTAAGCACGTGTCCTCTATGGCTGCCGTATGGGACATCGCCTCCAAGTATTGATGACACAAATCTGAGTTCTTTCAAACGTTTATCTCTTGTATTTTTTACTCCATTGCTTTCGCCGAATACGTCTCGATCTGAAATAATAGAAAAAAAAACGTAAATAACAAGTAATAATAAATCAGGAAAAATAAAACTTAATTCAATTTACGTCATTGTTGTTATTATGAACCGCGAAGATTAAAACAATTGATTAAATGTCTAAATAAAAATATCTAGATAAAAGACAAAACGCGTTATAAAATAGTAACTATTCGTCCTCGGGTTTTTACTAACGTATTCATGCGGCGTCGGAGGCATGAGGCCTCGTTGACGTCAGTGGTATGTGCCTCCATAACGGTAATGCCTCCACATACACACTCACGCCACTCTATATATAAACGTGTGTGTGTATGATGGTATATGTCTGTCGCATTATTGTAATTGGCGCGCCAGCACACAAAGTGACAAAATCAATCTCGACCCAAATCTGCTAGCGATTGACCAGTTTTAATCGCTTAGTTGGAATCGATGCTGCCTGAATATTATCATATATTATATATTTACTAATACGTTAATTTCAAAGCTAAGCAGTTCATTGCAACAAGAGTGAACTTGACTATTAAAGGATGTTAAAATTCCGGTAGAAAAAACCCTCTATTATAGCAAAATATGCGTAGGTAGTCAGTGAAAGTCCCAAGGTTGGCCCAAACGAGTTTCTTTGCCCTTTCTCGGCTTTTGTTAGGGACCCAAGGACGAAGCCTGGCATTGTTGGGGCTCTTTTTTGTATGAGCTTGTAATTGTATGCGTCTGCGCGGCCGGGCGTGAAACGTGGACTCTCATTTCGAATCTCATCGTCCATAACCCACGATTTTGTACTGCTTTCAATTTTTAAAAAGAACATTTTAGGTTGTGTGTTGACAAAGTTTATAGCGGCACTTAAGCCTCGTAAATATTTTATGTTTGCTTTTTGTACGCTACGCTCATTCGTGCATCGGCTTCTTAGAACTGACTATAAGCTGTCCCTCGTTATTGGGCAAGCTTTGACCTACAAGGGACTTTGAATAATTAACTTTAATGCTTTTTTGCAACGATTACCTACTGTTTATCTTACTTATACGTATGCAATGCATGAGACAGTAAAGGATTATTATTATTTCTGAAGTACCCATTTAGGTACAAAATGTGCCAGTTTAATGGAGAATAAAAATAAAAACAAAAGTTTATTTAAAAGATAAGGCTTAAGGATACCATTGTTTATTTAAAGGTTAATTTAATTAACTGCATAAACGCAAATATATCGAACGGTAATTGTTAATGGCTTGAGTTTTAGTTTATTGCTAAGATCGAATCCGAAAATTTTGCGACGTTTTTTTGTGAGGCATTAAAATTCTACAAGAATGTAAATACGCTTCAAAGATATTGCTGAGCAAAAAATAATGCCGCGGCTTTGAAATAGCTCACGAATTTGGAATAAAATCCGCTGCGGATGGAGTGGAATGCCGCGGCCGGTACACTTCATATGGCTAAGATGGAAATGATAACGTTTAAATGTGCGACAGAGATATATTACAGCGGGTTGAGGTATGTCTCAATGTAAATTAGCAACTTAATGCCAATGAAAATAGTATAAAAACGTTTTGTTGATGACTGTAATTTATCCCGTATGACGTGATCTTTGTAAAATTATAGTGTAAATAACGGGAATGATGAATTGACGTTGTACAGTCACGAACAAAAATATGTATACACATAGCGAAATTCTAAAACAAATTTAGCTAGATTTTTGAAACTATTTTTAATCATTTCTTCATAACACGTTATACAATATCAATCTAGAATTGAAGTAGTAATTAATAAAAATTGGAGAGTGTATACATATTTTTGCTCGTGACTGTACTTGATACTGTTTTACTTAAACTTTCGTCTTCAAAGAGCAAAACCTGGTTAATTGATATTTCCTTTTAATGCCACAAGTAGGTAAATCATTTTCGCATAATCGGAGCGCAAGTTGATTTGTAGATGTGTGCAAAAGTTAATAAGATTTAATTAGATAAGGCAACAGTATCATGCCCTCTAGACAAGGTTGTGTTAGTATCAATTAGTGTAAAATATCTGTTGGCTTTGCATACCTATAGCAGTTGTTTTTTAAGAATTACCTAAAGCAAGTCTCAGTTGGTCTTTACGTAATTTTTTTTCTCTTTTACTAATTTTTTCCCGAACTCATTTAGGGTCGGTTTATTATTTATTAGCCTTTTCTGGATTAGTTCTGGTGAAATTTGAGGTGTCTCAATTAATGTTTTTTCCTTAGAATCGTTGACCACAAATAAAATAAGATTTGTTGTCGAGATAGCTTTTATTTGATATTTGCAACAACTGAATTGCACGTTTTTTAATGATTATAAATAGTAAACTACTAAATAACTAATTGCTTTATAATACTATTCTTCTATAACAAGCCATTGAACTTTAAAATAAAATGACTATACTAATTTGTATTCTTAATTACTATGTGTTAATAAGGTAAAATGCTAGAGGTCTATTTTCGCGCTGAGCACTGGCATTTCGAAACCAGACTAACTCCATGATTAATATGCCAAATGAATCTACAACTGGATATTAACGCACTAACAATAATTATGAGAAATGACTTCTAGAACTAAATAGCTTATGCCCGCTGCTTTGTCTAGGTAATTAAATAAATTTTCACCTGTTATAATTTTAATACCTCTTAGAGATACAGGAATATTGTAGTAAAAAACACGAAAACAAAGGAAAATTTAAATAAAACTAGTGAAAATGTTAACAAGGAAATGGAATTTGGAATGAATAGATTAAAATGAATTGCAAATTACCAAAACAGAGCAATGAATTCCGTGAAGTTCACTGCTTATTGTATTTACAATTAGTATTACATTTTATTCAAAAAACTTCGTACTAATGTAGAATGAGAAGCAAATCAATCGGTAATTTGCTTCGCGGTACTTCAAGAAGTTATAAAAGATGTTAATTGTATATGTTATTGTATTTGATCACATGTTACTGACACTTCATCGCATCACATAAAAGTCATGGTTATACCAGTATTAAGATGATCACCGTTAGCGATTTGCGCTGACGTCATCCGCTCATTGAAATGTTCTTAATGTAATGCGTCATAATTACACTTTTTGTGAACATTTTTCGAGAGATGAAAATGTTAGTACTTTGACAAAAAATATGAGCAAAAACTGCCATGTTTGTATAGGTTAAAGTATTCGCTTTTTATTTAATATCAAATTTCAATACCTTATTATTGTTAGTATCATGCCTTAATGAGTGACGGTTGGTTCGCTTTTTATTAGTTAAAGAATACGTTATTGAATATGTATGGAAGAGTGTTTTTTTACCTTTATTTGCAACTAATTACCAGTTTCCAAATATCTACAGGCGAATAAGAATATCATTAAGGATATCTTACGTAAGTATCCTAAGCTAAATGAAGTAAAAAATATCTCGCAATGCAATTAATTTGTCAGCTGACATTATAAACAGAGCCCTTGTTTCTCGTGTATTAAAACAAACAAAGTCACATGAATCATGTGTGAGCTACACATTTAAATAGCGCGGTTTTTATTCTAAAACGGTAAGTCAAGGTCCCGTAATTACCGCGACTATATCTATTCAGTTAGTTGGTGTTTCCTGCCGAGAAACACTGCGCTTTAACCTTGAATACGAACACTCATTATTTGGCCATTAACGGCAGCCTTCTCCGCATCATATTTTGGCAATAATTAGCGATTCTCGAGCGGTTGGCCGGACTCTTTATATAATTTGGAGCTAGCTGAGCGCGAGCCATTTGTGGTCTTAATGATTTGATCTTTAAACTTTTTTCCTCGTTTATAAGTCGAATTGTAATGAATCCTGATCGTGATATGAGAACCTTATTTATTGTTATATTTCCTGTGAATAATATGGGCAGGAAAACGCAATCAAAGTTTTCTTTATTTTTTTATTATTAAATCAACAAGGAATTCGCTTTCCTATCGCTTATATTATTTAGTTATCAGGTCCGTAACAAAGAAAGTATTTGACATAATGAGTGCCTTATTGCGATTTCACGGTCGTTTATAAGTATTTGGACACAATTATTGAAGCATGTTTTGGGTAACGCATACCTGCTTATTAAATTACAATTGTAATAATATCAAGCAATCACCGCGTAACTATGTAAAGCATTAATAACCTTAACACATTTTGCGGCTTGCACCATTACGAGTCGTGTTCCTAGTAATTATCGACACATTAATCATCGACAAAATATTATTCTAAAATGATTAATTATGGGTTGTTCAAACTGTTATGTTACACTATTACAATTACGTGTGTAACAAACAATAGCCAAACCTTCATTGATGCCTATCCTTGTAAACTCCTTGTATACAATAGTTGCATTAACACGTAAAAAAATGAAACTCGACATTCTTTTGTTCAATTTTAGTGACGTCTTTATTACTTTTTTTAAGGATTCTATTCACATAAACTCTTTACTTCACGGTTACTAATAGTTTAACGATTTAGACAAAAAGCGGTTGAAGTTACAAAATACATTTAATGGTCATCTACAGAGTAATTTATAATGTGCAAATTTTATATGGTCATGGCCTTTGTGCCGTTTTAATATCTACTCTTTAACTCGAATTACAACCTGAACTATTATTAGGCACACAGGCAAACACACAAAGGCACACATGTAAAGGCGGCAGTAAAACTTGCCTGAGGCATTAATAAAAACTAGCGAGGCAGCGGGGCGGACTAGTATGACCTTGTGGCCGGGGTTATCGGACGCTGTTAGCATTTAACGCATTATAAAACGTAAGACAGCTATGAAGAACCGCTCCGGACACCACATAAAATTCCGTTGAAGCCTTTTTTTTCCATAAGTATATGTACCGATAGCACACGGTACATAGCAGCGTCCGCAGCCGCGGTGGAGAATCGGTTAAAAGGTCGCCCCGAAGGACATTTTTTTGGTTTTGAATTATATATCGTGGGCGCGACCGCATGTGGACCGTTCGAACCATATGTAAGACACTTACAAATCTGCAAACATTCCGAAGTCGTTCCTAAACTCAAGGCATCTGACTGACGGGCCTCTTGACTGGATAAGGACAAATGTTTCCGATTTCTTGTTTAAAAATAAAATGGTAAAAACAGTCATGAGTAATGTCAGGCATTAAAGGAAGGTAGAAAAAGCTGTTAATGTATCGTGATTGTTTTCCCGAGCAGCCTTTGTTCGGCACACGCGTTATCTAGCCGTGAATTGATACAGTCGAATATACCTACGCCCAATACGCCTACGAATGTAATTATTCAACCTTCCGTATATTTTTGAATCGCACTTGTGGAACACAAAAAGCGATTCTAATACGTCGTCTCTCCGACCAACGGTCGCAAAAACTGTTCAACGCTTTATTATTATTTTGATCACGGCGTGAATCACAACCAGATTTGGCGAGGGTTAATGACCCAAATATGTTTAGCGAAGTGTTCAAGGCTAGCACCGACTAATTCGCCTAGCTAATAGAAAAAAATCCGGTATCTTAAAAGTTGTTAGTTAACTTGTTTTCAGTCCATGTTTCTCGGAGGTAACTCTAGCATTACTGGTTGATCCGTTAAAGCGATTACCGTTATTCAAACTTTTTTAGGGGTTTACGCTTGTAATAAAGCCTTAATTAAAATACTTTATAGATGAAGCTGTGCTGATATGAATAAAAGGATTTTAAATAGATCTGAAGGTAAGACAGACAATTGCTCTTTAAGGACCTTAATAACAATGTATTCAAAACAAGTTTAGAAGCGCTGTTCTAAACTTTACATTACATGTTCCCCCTAAGGTGGAAACGTAATTTATAAGTCAGCTCGGTACACATTACCTATTCGTGCATATGCGTACCTATATAGCAGGTACGAGATCGTGGGCGGTCCGCAGCAAATTGCTCCAAAACACACGAAATGATTATCTTTTATTGCGCATGACACAACAATGGAGTAGATGACCTTACGATCGAGATTTAAACCTCGGTTGACTCGCTATTTATTTTAAATATAATTTTTAAACGTCAAGCTTTTCCTGAGGTCCGTTCTCCATTAACAAAAGGACTTAAACTCGAGCATTAAAAAAGGAGTGTAATATTTTAAGTGGAGATAAAAGAGGTTTTAGTTGTCCGTAAATGTTTGGGATTAATGGATAGATTCCATGACGAATGTTATTTTATCGAAAATACCATATGAGCATTCTACATCGTTACTTCCATTTGTATGTAATGGAAGCTAAGTTTTGTTATCATATCTTTTGACAAGAATTGTATTTACGTTACGTACAGTTGTCTGAATGTTATTTAAATGCTAATGTAAAATAGTGATATCATCTTTTTCACACATAGCGCAGTTTTCCTTTATTTTCGGAACCAGGTGGTTTGTTTTTAGTTCTGTTACATTTAAAATAGTTGTTGTAGAATTTTGCAAGTTGCTTGCAATCAGTTTCAGAACATCCCTTATAAATATGAGGCTAAAATTATTAACAGTTTGTATTGTATGAAGTACGTCATATACCTACATATTCTAGGTATATACATGTATGTTATCGCCAAGAAACAAATGCAAGATGAATTTAAAAAAGCTGCAGTGCTTATTTTAGATTAACTTTGAACGTCCTTTTAAAGGTCATGACGTTGTTCTTTGACACAAGCTTATTAATTTAATAATTATTATTGTTCTTGTGTGATCGGTGTACAGTAGTGCGATTCTACAAGTTTGGAACATAATTTCACCATGTTCGCGCATGCGCCATCAATCGCGGCGGCGAGACCGACGCCTCTACGTCACACGTCTGTATTTGTTGAAATTACCGTTTAACATGCCAATTGTTGACGAACATAACCACTAATGATTTTGTACGTACTTGTGATTAGTTTTTTTTATGAAGCAACTGTTAGATTATGGCTTAAAATTTGTTTCACCGAATCAGAATTATCGCACATTAAAATTAATGATTAAATGTTTTTAATGTGTTTCAGTGTAATTAGATTCCCGTTACCGTCTAGAGCGCATAAAATCTTGGAACTACTTTGCGGTTTATCTTTGACGGCGTTCTCATAGAATTTTATAATATCAATCACGCGAGCATCGACGCCGAGTTTTATTGTTTCCGCAATACAGGCGATTGGACACAGTCTGTGGTCGCACCACTCCACTACCCCCCAACCGACGGCTGATGGACGCTGTTATAAGAAAAAATGTAATCTGCAAAATTATCTTTTAGACACCTTCATAGTAACAAAATTTACCAGAAGTTTAAAGCTTTACGCAGCTGGCAGGATATAGTGGTCTTAACAAGATTTGAAAACGTCTTTTTTCACCTAGATTTACCTAATGACTGAACTATGTGGGACAAAACTACTGCAAAGCTACCAACAATTTCAAAGAATTTGATGAATCATATCTCTTTGGGAAAAGCAATGACTGATTCTTGTTGACCTTTTAGCAAAATTGCAAACAAAATTTTAGAATAACGTTTACTTCCCCGTATCTAATTAAGGATTAAGCCCGTATATTCTCGATACATACAAAACCACATTAAAAATAGCTTTGCAACGTATATAGGAGCAGATGTATCTACATAAGAGGTAGTAACGAGTTCATTGGCAATTAAACGCCCGTATACTCGACTCGATGTAACCATATTCTGTATAAATACATGGAGTATTTACTAGACATGTGTAAGACTGTTCCTAGAACAAAACACGTGCGGAACATGGTCAAAAAAAGAATAAAAAAAAAGATGGCGATGGGCCCTTGGCTAACCGTCACTTAAGTGAGGCAATGTCGGATGTTTGACTTAAGTAAATATCCTTGTGGCGTTAAACATACTTGTTTCATCTTACATTTCGAAATAAGAAATGTGTTGGTGTTTAATACGTAAGTACGTTTTAAGTGCAATTCATCATAAGAATACCTTATAGGTTGAACCTTGACCGACTTACTTAATGAGTCAAGGTTATAAGGTTCAATTAAAGTATTCTTTGTTCTGCTTTTACAAGAACATAACCCCATATTAGATAAAGGTTTCTGTACCTTTATCTAATATAGAAACAGAAGCTTTAATCAAATATCTGCAGATCATTCGACTGAATTCAATGCGGAAATCGAATCCACAACCATGGAATAGAATTCCAACCACAGAGGCAACTGTGATATGCAAATGTAAAAACACTCCAAGCTACATGTATAAAGTCTTGTATACTGGAATTATGAAATTTATTTCTTTTTAAATAAAGTGCTTATCCAAAATAATGGCGGACGTAATCCTCTTAATTCTGAAGAAACGTTTAATACTGCGGCTTCTGACCCACAACGTCGCAGGGGGTCACGCAAATTCGGCAAAAAGTAATCGAGTTGTCACAAAAACTCGAGTTAAATATAAATGTTTACAAGTAAATGGCATAACTATCGAAATACCATTAACAACAATTCTACGATCCAAAGTCGTTCCGAGAACAGATTCACTGCGCCTATTCTGAATGTAATCGCTTTTTTTATGATCGCCAATCTTTAAAAAGGCAAAACCTTAAAAAGGTAGCTGCAGTACAATGGGTAAGGATACAATAGCCACGGCCACATGGCGAAATACGTTTCTTCTTTTTTTGGTAACTCGTAAAGATGCAGATTTACTGTTCACATATATTATGGCAACACGCGATAACGCGAACAACTTTTGTTTTTGCTGTCGGACTCCTTTGTGGCCACATTTTGGCAATGGACACGGTTTATACTTACGCTCGTTTTTTATAGGATTAGTAGATTAAAGTCAATACTCGTTAATACCTTCAGCACACAGAAAGATTCGATCATTTATACGTTTAATTAATCTCACAAAATAAATACGTTCGTAAATTGGCATCGAAATAGTGAGTCGTGATCTTATCCACAATAGTCTTAATCAGAACATTTATGTACTTGTTAAGGAGTACAGTTGAGTGCATATATCTTCGATACGATCCCTTGGCCTTAATGTGAACGTCAACAGCACATGTTAACTGATGCGCACGATTTTGAAGCGCTGTTTAATTAAAGTGTATTAAGTTTATTTGCACGCGTATTATGTAAAACTTATTTTGTTATTAAATTACATCAATCATTGTTAATTGTTTTGGTTTTTTTTTTATGTTTCTATGTCCTATTTATCTGTGATTACATTGTACCCATCGTTTTAAGATGGTATCTATACTTTTCATAAAAGTTAGCTAGAACGCACAAAACTCTTTTCCCCGAATAATTACTGTTGTTCGCGTAAGCACTGCAATTTTCTTATAATTGAGTTACACTCAAGTGTTGTATTTATGCGTAGTACATTGACGTCTCCCTACACACATGAGATTGGCACACGATCGCTGACGGCAAACCGCAGGGTCATTCTTAATTATTCACATGACGGTTGTATGTAACGTCACACCTTATTATCGTCTTACATCGATAAAATATTACTTACTTAATAAAATTACAATTGAGTAGAAATTGCAATAAAATTTCAACAACGTCGGAACAAATCGCTAATATTAGGATAATTTAATTACTTGTGTTACTTTAAAAATGTTTTAAGAATGTGGGTATTGCATAATTCATTAAGTTTTCGGTAACGGCTGTTGTTAATGACCGGCGAAGGTCGCCAACTGTAACCGTACGGTTCCCACGTACTGCAAAGGGAGGGGGGGGGGACTTGCGGGGGACGGGGGAACATAGTCTTATTACTTACATTTTTCACTACATAATAACCTTTCATTATAAATAGTCCAACAAAATAATTATTATTTTCTGAATGGTGCAGACATCCCGTTGAAGTCTTTTGTACTAGCCGCAAAGGAGCTACGAGTTCTTGTTGGTATTTATTTAATTGACTGTTATTGAAATAATTGTTGATTTATTAATGTTATATGGTTCGTTTTATTAAATCTATAGACTATATAATTAATGTCATCCTTAATCCATTAACAAGGTTTTTAAGAACAGAATAGGTAAGGAAGACTGTATAATAAAGCTATAATTATTAGCCCCTATTTATCGTTTGCCAATAATATGAATATATAAAAGGCAGTACTTAGCTACCGGCGCCCCGGCCCTACTTGTTCCCCATCTTATTTATAGTGCACTTCGCTGCAGGTTGGGGTCGCGCGACCTTCGCCGACTCATCCGTGCCCTTTTACCCACAGGTGCCAACACACCTGTAATTACTTCATTCGTACTCTATTTTTAAAGCATATTGAAATTTAAAATTACGCAGCAAATATATCGCATGCGGGTTAAACGGTAAACGTTGACTCATTGTTTTGGCTTATAGAAAATGTTACGTTAAGTTTAACATATTCCATAACTTCGGATGTTTGATTACCGTTAAACTTTTATGGCTAACTTGAAGCGATGTGTAATAATATGACAGACAATACAAGTAGAAGTTATGAGCGAAATTGAATTTAGTTCTGAGTGTGCCACGGACAGACTGATGTTTTCTTGAGAGAAAAACAATACAAGAGATGATTATTTT
The DNA here is from genome assembly GCA_905475315.1 of Autographa pulchrina. NCBI lineage: Eukaryota > Metazoa > Arthropoda > Insecta > Lepidoptera > Noctuidae > Autographa > Autographa pulchrina. The sequence continues at coordinate 8,456,016 of FR997771.1, read as the reverse complement.
GTAATCAAACTTTAAGCAAAATTAATGCAAATACGGGACATATACGTCACACGAGTTAATTATATTGAAATGACAGTCGAGATTGCGGTGACTAACCTAAATACAAAGCGAGCGGCGATGGCGGGCGGCCGGAAGTCGCGCCATTGTCCCGCAACCATTGACACCTCGGTACCTATCATCCGGTCAATTCCCGTACCGTGTGCACCTCTCAATTAGACGAAAAAAGTTATTCAACTTAATTTCGATGTCCCAAATTTTGGACTGGATGCAAGAACGCAATATTGTGATCAATTTGAATGATGTAGCATAATTCAATGAATAAAACCTTAAGTTAAATCTTGTTAAAGCTTTTAATGGGAAATACAGTAAGGAGGAAAAATGAGCAATGAACGATGGTCATTAATGATCACAATAAAGTTGTTGGATTGGACATTAATGAGTTTAGATTAACGTCACATATTATGGAAACATGTATTTAGAAGGAAACGAAAATACGGCCAAGGTAGTTCATTCTGTCGATTTTCTTTCCTCCTTTCTTATAAGTCTTCTATAACTTGATAAAGTTGAAAGACCAAATATTTCCAAATTGACAAGACCAATGTACTGTACTAACCAATTCTGGCAAAGTACCGTCAAAATTCAAAATAATGTAATAACAAATTTAGTAACGAAACAAGAAGCTGCATGATTAGTATACCTATGAGAGTAAACGATTCATGGAAAAAACGCAAAAACATGACAGTTATATCAGTGATTCACGCTTGCTCACTACCTGAGACCGTTAAATGTGTAGTGGCGGGTCGCCCATTATCTTATGCGATTTTGTTTATTATCTTAAACTTCCACTTAATTGGGATAGCCAATTCCGAGTACAAGACCAAAAAATATTAACGGATTAAGAAAGGTTAGGTAAGAATTTGGAGAATCAACTAATCTGGAAGTTCTGCTTAAACTCATCCTGATCCTAAAGTTTTAAAGGTTTCATTTACAGTTCGAAGAATAAATATAATTAAAGCAAAGAATTTCAATCTCAATTTGACAAAGCCAACGATAGATTAGGATCACGCAAGAGCAAGACACACAAATGATCGCAGGTAGACATTTGTTAGCGAAGCGGAGCCGAGAACTGGATTCTGTTCAAGTGCGAGTATCTTTTTTTTGGACAAGCAAGTGGCCGTTAAGAAGGAAATGATAAATAAAAATAAAACGTCGTCGGACCAAATGACAACGATGCCGGCGAAGAAGAATATAAGAATATTGTTAAAGTGTATATAAGGAAAGTGACCTAACAGGCAAAGTAACTAAGGAATAACTTGTTTCGAGTTGCAACAAAATATCTTAACAACACCAGAAAATTGTATCTAACATCTAATTTTGTTGCTATAGTATTTGGATGCGATTAGAATCAAGTTCTGAACGAATGCAAAATTTGCAAGTGCAAATCGTGGACACTTACCGACGCAGTCTTTATCCTTCTTGGAGAGGAGTGGAATGGGGCCATCATCAAGCGGGGAGCCAGGGCACAGCGGGTCGGACTTGCTAGCGAGCAATTCCTGCCCTTCCTGCAACCCAAGTTGCTGCTCATGCAGCCGCTTCTTAATTAGGAAGATTTTCGGCATCTTCGGGCGCTATTCAACACTACACTCGATCCTGCTGTTCGTCTATGTCACTTGGTCTTTTAAAATTCACAGATCAGCATCGTATCACACTGCACGTTAAGTTTCCTCGCGTTGTTGATGTTTATTTTGTGCGTATAAGTTAGCGGCACATGTGGTACCGTTGGCCGCTGCGAAAGGACTGAGAGCTAGTGTGCGGTGCCCGCGACACCGTTGCCCGAACAGGTCCGCCCCCGCCCGCGCGGGCGCCGCCGCCTGGCCCCGTGCGTCCGCGCACCGAGCACACCGGCACCTCCGCACAACCAACCTCCTTGCACACAGCCACACGCACCAGTAAAAGTGCTATTTTGTGTATGCGACTTGTTTTATCTCACATTGTTCTAATACTTTAGGATTTTTTCTTAGACATTTATTGTTGAAAGAGACATGTTATTTTACTGCTATTGTATGTTCTGTTATTGTCTATTTGACTTATTTAAAAACTAATTTGATTTTTTGAAAACAAATCAATACGGACATCGTTTTTATAATAACTTTATTTACACAAAACTTCAATTATTTTTTAACTCATTTATAAAATATGAAGGGATTGAAACTCGTCTTTCACAATTTAATAAATGTAAAGTGAACATTAAAATCTGTGTCAGCTGAATCACCAACGTGAATCGTTTAATAACATCGAGACCTTTTGCATCTTCATCAACTTAAACGTTTTCAAAAATTACCATGACATTGATTTTAAACCGGCATAATATTACCTACAACATGTTCATTGTTGGAAACTAATAATTGTGCCTTACATATTCATGACTTATTAAAATGTAGTAATAACATTTTATTTTAAGTAAGGACCTCACAGGGTCGGTTGTCGGCAGCCTTTCAATTAACTGGAAGATTTGCAAAACAATGAAAGGCGAACGGGCCGAAGGCGACCGGTATAGAACGGATTTACAAAATATGAAATAACGCCAATAAACTTTAACAGCTTCAGTTGTTTGAACGGGCTTTGGGGAAAATGTTTTTGTTATGTTCATCGTAGTGGAAGCGTCGGCGCCTTTGGAATTCATATCACATGTTGATGACGCCATCCTTTAGGAGAACATTTTATTGCATAGCTTTTAACAGTTATGGTACACAATATAGTTTGTAGGATGCCGCATCCAGATTACTCATGCCGTTTTTATTTTTCTGAACACCTTAGTACAATACGTGCTTCCTTCTTTTTCATTTATGTTTCCGGCAGTTTCCAGTCCAGCGGATATACTGGCTTACTTGCTTACACTAGATGGTGTGCATTGCTTATTATGAAGATGTTTGCAACAAATAAGATTTAACAAACAATTTCATGGAATGAGCCGAGAACTGGTACGGGATCGGATACTTGGGGCTTACCGAGGCCAAGAGATTAAGAGGTCCGATATTCTTAAAGTAATCCCAAGAAAACGGGTCTTAGTATTTTTTGTAAGTCTTAAGGAGTATAAAGAAAGTGATTATTCATTTAAGACTTTAGAAGAATGGTTTAATTATACGCTTTAATGATTATGCTCTTCTTTGAGGCAGGTAAGGTTCAGTTTTAAAGTAGTCTTAAGTTTGATCTGTAATCCCCTGATTCTATTTATTTTAGTAACGGCTCTTTGTTATATAAAATGAACAGTACTTAAGTGATCAGATCAGACTCGTGCCATTGAAGACAATAGCAATAACAGTTGTTTTGTAACGAATCAGAAAAAATCTTAAGTCACCACTCTACTGTCTCAGTGAAGATTACTGCAAGCATTCCTTAGCGAGAAGCATCTTACCCGGTCGATAAAGGTCCTACTTGGCATTAAATATATACACTTTTTACATGGCTGAAATTCCCATGCTTATGTATTGCTACGAAAGATGTTATTTAAATGGACGATATAAGTTTTTTACCTTTTTTGATCAGTTAAAAAAACTAGGAATGCAAATTTTACGTAAAATTAAAAGGAAAACAACTATAAATACTTTAGGACCACAGCTGATTCAAAATTCTGATAAAATGTAGAGATCGTTTGGAATCCAATCAACGCTATTTTCATGGTTAAGAAGCCTTCGTTTTAGTGATCATAAATCATTATTTTTTATTAAAAAATGAACCTAACGACTCCATAAAGTGGCAAGGAGTTGTTTACACAAATAAAATAAGACTGTAATACGCTACCGAATCGGTCCCGTCGTTCGGGGATTCATAAAAAATGGTAGCAATTCTGCGTCGCCTGCGTGACTTTTTGCCGATTCTTGTAGCAAATTGTTAAAGGCTTGTAATTACTTTTAAGTTTTTTCCTTTTTGATACAACTAGTGCTGAGTAACGTTATTTTTATGTGTACTAATTAACATCTTCAAACACTTATTCATAAATCCCTCATATTTCAAAATCAAAATGTATGTTAGCATGATACAAAGTGTATGTATGTAATGTCTACTACTTTGACTTTACATACGTATGGTATTTTTGTATGAAAAATCTACAGATAATTCTAAAAGATGCCTTAGAATGTTAAAGCTCTAAGCTTTGTATATGAAAGCTATACAGCATTTATTATTTAGGTCTGTACATAACTTTGTAATTACTATTTCTAACTTAAAGCTTCATAACATAAAAATAATGATTGTCAAGCTGTGTTTAATGTAGGGCAGTCCAAGTTACTCTGTAATAGTGTTGCTAGCTGTGTCTGCACGTGTTTGGGAGTCGTGATACAGCATCGTGCGAGTTCTTTGATATCGACAAGATCACGCCAAGGAACTATAAAATTCTACTTGGATGTGCTTAATCAGATAGGAAGCTCTATGTTGAGTATGCAGTTGACGTGGTGTGACTGGAAGCCGATCCGAAAAGCTTCCAATTCTCAGCTTTGAAAGAGGAACAGAAAAATAAATATATTTGCGCTAAAATATCATTATGTATACCTATCATATTGCTTTAGTTTCTTTAGATTTTAGTTTCTAAGGAAATACAATGCTAGAAGTTCGTTTTTAAATTCCTAAATGCTTCTTATTTAGAAAGCTCTCGAAGCCAGTAATTTAAGTAAAGAATTCTGATTACACTTCACCTTATTTCTTTGGAGAATGTAATAAATAATTTCCAAGATACTTTTCTTCATAGATCGCGGCACATTTGAGCGACGGGCGGTGCGTGTGCGTCGATTGCGCAACGATTGGATGCACGGCGCGCGCGCCGGTTCCACGTCGGTAACCAGACTCAAGTTCTCGGCAACGATAACCTCTTTCAAGTTTAAAGAAGCAGTCATTAGTATTGGCACCAATCTTGTGGAATTCTTGGCTAATTATTGTTCGAAATTTTCTGCAAGCGATAAAGAAAATTATTTCAATGTAGGCAAGGTCCAGTTTTGATATCGTCAAAAAAGTTGAGCTAGTAAGCTTTACAATGCTTGTCATATACCTAGTTTAAATAATACGGAGGTATTTAAATGAATTATGTATGAAGGCTGGACTGGGTGCGAATTTCCGAAATATTTCTGTTGAATGAATTAGTGTAAGCTTATCTTTAGGTGAACAATAATAACGGTGGTTTACGAGAACAGTTACATTTATATATTTTTTGATGTTAAATCATCATTTTTAATCCTCGGAAAGGTAACGAAATAATAGAATAAAAAATGAGATTATCATAAAATTACGTGCAACGAACTCATATTTCTCTCATCATTTAATACCATCTATCTTTGACTTCCAAACGGACATAATTCTTAAGCTTAGTATGTGAAATGCTCGTAAAATATGTTCTTAAATATCTTCTATAATATGTGAAGTCTGGATTGTAGTCATTCAGTTATATCAGATAGAATGTCAGTTCAATTCCATCCACGGTTACAATGATATTCCCCGGCGTATCCCGGCGGAAACTCTTTTTGCACTTGACAGGCGTTCACGCATAACCATTGAACGAACTCGATCTTTAACGCCCGATCTATTGTACGATAAAGTTACATTTATACTGACAGTGGCTAGGTTAAATGTACGGTTCACTACACAAAGTTGTTGAAGAATATTTAACTGAAATTCAACTGTTTTCTCGTATAAGTCGTACCTAAAAAGAACGTTGAAATTTGGAACCGTACTTAAATTTAGTAGAATCAAAAAATAAATCTTCGTAGAATATTTATTATCGTCAAAACTTCTCAAAAAATAGGTTATAACGGAAAATAAGAAATATCAGAAATTCATTTTAAAAATAATGTCTTTTACACATTATAGAAACTGAATTATGGGCAGAACTACCCAAAATACGATGAAACAATATATGTATTTCTGAAATTCCTTATTTTCTAATACAGTATATCAGAAATTATATTTTTAAAATAATCTGATTCGAACATATTATCGTCGAAGCATAAGCCTATCTAGGAACATAACTGTTCGCAAGCTGTTTCCTCAGATTCCCGACGTGACGGAAAGCAAGTAAATAACATCCCGCAGATGGGGAAGCTTGTCTTTCATCAAGAGCGTCGTATATAGATCGCGGAACAACGGTATCCACCATGTATTCGCGATGATTGCCCCCAAGCACGCGCTTCACAGGGGAATAAATTGCAATAGTATTAATGTTTGGAACCGGTCCACTGATTACTACACTCGTGTTATTCAATTGGTCGCACGAGACGTTTTGTTATGAAGCTTTCCTTCATGTTTATAGCTTTTGTCGCTTTGATATGATTTTTTGGTTTGTTTACGCAACTTCCATATGTCTTAAGCAATAAATGTTTCTTAACTAAAACTTTTATTCATTGGTTTAATAAAAGGGTTATATTGGTAAGGCTATCCTCAACTTTTTAAGCAAACTGAATAATTTCGATTTTCCTCCAGTTTTGAAAAGACTAAAAATAATAAAAAATGTCTTAGACATCGTGTCACGTGCAGTTTTTAGTTGTTAGTTTTTTTCATCAACCACTTCTTCGCAGTTGGTGTTATTAAATACTACCTAATAGAATTTATTCGCGAAATAAAACAAAATTATCGAAACAGAAGTTGTAAATATTTTATTATTACGTAGTATTTAACAACTGCGAATTTTTAATTAACAACTGTTAAAGAAATTGTAAAAGCCTCTGCATAAAGTATTTTATTTGTGTTACATTTAAATTATTTAAACACATTTTACGGAACAACATGGAATAATATGAAACGACAGTGTTTTTCATATCTGTTAATTGCAAGTTATATTTAAATTACGCTTAAATTTATTATTTCCATTAAATACAAGAGTCCCACTAAAGGTCCTTTTTATCTTGTGATTGAAATAAAGTTTTTAACACATATTCTTAATTGGATTCAGATAAAGGGTGTCTAAAAGCATGTATTTGATTGTGATGTATAAAATGTTTCATTTTGTATGATAAAGGCTAATTACTTGTAGGTTGTATTGCCTACGTGATCTGTGGTGCGTTATCACCCGCAGCTTAAAAGTACAGGACACTCCAAATGCATTTATAAGTATAGTACCTATAATGGAAATAAATATAATTTCCTCAGCTATATCAACTTTGTAGTCAATTATGATCAACATTTATTTACTGTCAATTTCTTTTTCCTTGAATGCTAAACTTTAAAAACATAGTTGTACATTTTTTAAGTTATCAAAGATCCTGTTAAGACGCCTCCAACTAGGTTTGGCCTATTTCGTACTGTTCTTAGGTTCTACTTATACATTTTATTAGGTGCGACAAGGAGTTGTACAGTAAATAAATAATGATCGTTACAACGCGAAATAAGCGAATTTTATGTACCAATTTCTTTAAATATCTTACTTCTTATCTATGTTCATGTAAATTGTTCTTGTTATGAAACAAAACGTTTACACAAAATAATCGATAGTTTACTGTCACAAATAATAGTACTGTCGCAACAATGTCTTTCTCGCAAAGGCCATGATCTAAAAATACCAGGTAAAGTGAGTTTATTTATAGAATATTCATCGATATAGATAGAAGTTTATTTTAATAGCAAAAGGTCGTTGAATTATGAATACCGTAGAACTAGGAAACAAATTTAGTTAATGTGTTATTATTATGTGTAATCTAACACTACAAATCTAGATTGCGACATAGTTCAAATCTTTAAAACGTTTTGTTTGTTACTCAATCCCTCTGTAACGGATTTGGATTTAATTTGATAACCATACTTGTGAACAAACTTTATTAGATCCGTCCCGGGATTGACACATAGGGTTGTAATAATAAACGAACGAACTCATGAACGTAACGACATCAAATCCTGTATTGCGCAAGCGAAGTAAACAGTTGATGTGTCACTCGACATCAACCGTTAGAAAGAAGCTTATAAGAAAAACTCCCATGTTCATTACGGGAATACCACTTCTTTTCTTCAGTGAACCAAATGGAGTAACGATCTTCATTGAAATACCAACGTAGGTATAATGTAACTTGCCCATACAGTAACTATATCCATGTGAATCTTGTGACATGAAACTGTCAATCGTACCTATTCAGATATCAGTCTGAATTAAACATTTTGAAAACATGTCGTATGACTAATTAACGTAGTTTAGAAACATAGAATCCCCCGTGTTACATTATTTGTAGGTATTGCGTGAATACGGAAGAAGGATATATCGATAATGCATGTTCATGTCCTTTGACCTAAAACACGGAATCTATTACAACGGTACTCCGATGATAAATAGCTTAATTTATTCATTAGTACAGACGGCGAACACAGCATTGTTTACAGAGATATTTTGCGGTTGAACTGCTAATCTATGACTATCGCTTTAAAACCATCCATTGTGAATACATTATATTGACCTCTAACACCTGTATCGAAATGAAAATGATATTGTTGTTTCCATAAAAACTGATGAGTGTTGTAATCTCCTCAGCTCGTGTAGAGGTCTTCGACGTTCCATAAGTTCCATTAAAAAGTTTAATTGTGAGAACTCTTCGTTACGTGAATTAAACGTCAGGAAATTCTCAAGCTATGTTCACGTGTAGCTAACTACCTACCTACGTATACCGGTTGTCAAAAGGCTGCGTGGTGCGCAGGCGGCGGCGGGGCGCAGCGCGGGCGCGGGGGGCGGGGGCGCCGGGTACAGCGACCGCAATAGCGATGGTTGCCGCGCCGCAGCCACCATTGCCAAGATCACGGACCGCGCATGCGCGGCGAATGTCAGCCACGTCACGACCGAGCTTCGTGCTATCGCGATTGGATCGTTCGGATTTAGAACTCAGAAAACAATCACGATCCAACTATCGAAAATTCTTGTTGTCTATACTTACTTTAAAAACGAGTTGGTGTCAATTCCTCTTCTAGAATGATAATCCCTATCGTCAAACTTATGCGTACAAAGCCATTTAAATGCAGTTAGTACTGAAGGTCTTTATTCAAATAAGCTTAAGAATTTATTCATGAACCTGCTTTCCGGGCTATTTCTTAACAGGAGAAATATCGAGATATTAAGAAAGACGTAAATAATTTAATCATCCAAGAGTATTTTTACTAGACAGCGCAAGTGTCTGTTAGCTCAGATATCTTTGTCCATCAATTCCATTCTTTCTTCAAGCACCAATCAGGCACGTTCCCGTTCCCCAAACGAGTAGCTATTATGCAACCGGCTCACATAGGCGTACGTTTTTTGCCCGCCATCCCCACGGTAAACAGTGTCCCAAGTCTCCTGACGAGCTTTGGTTCGCGTCGTTGCCTTGTATGTATAATAGCCCTTGCCCTATCTTTATATGGGCCGAGCCGTAGCCTCCCGCAATCCTCATTCAGTTCACGTAAGGTAGCGGCCCTAAGGACCGGGTTTTTGTAACAGCGCAACAGGTAGAAAGGAAAGGATTGCGAGTGCAGAGCGAGACCACATGACATCATCTTCACGTCTGTCTCGCTCAGGCCGGCGCGGGCGCAGGAATGCCGGACGATTTGTGCTCGCGCATAATACAGACGGTTCGTGCGACCTGTGTGGGTAGTATGTATATCTGAGCATAACCAACACACACTGCCCTAATGCGTACGGGTCATGTAGCGGGATTTACAGAGTTTAACCAGTGAAATTTATATTGAAAGGGAGTCTGATGATTTTCGAACATTATCGGTGTTTTTTACTTCATCTGTTCTATTTGCGTGAAGCTTTTGTTTTTGTTATGAAATAATTATTTCATTTTTCGTTTTTATTATTTTTTTTTAGTTGCAGTTACGTTATAGTCATATTATTATAAGAAAATGACAGGATATGGATAGTTTAAAGCAGGCAAACATGAAAGTAAAATATTGACTGTGTACCTACCTAATTACTCATTGCTGTGTGCTCTTGTACATATATAAATGCAGGTGTCCTAGGTGCAAAAGGAAATATATTTTTCTTGCAGTATTTTAAGATGAAGCTGATTTTGTTGCGGTTTTTTCTTTAGTTTTACATCGGCGTCCGTCAATTCGACACCTTTATAGGCATTACAGGACTTTGAAAGCCATGGTGATTCCTTTGTATGAATAATGACCATTTATCTAAGGCTATAAATATTTCTTCGTATATTGCTTCCAATCTCTTTTATTACCAGCATTTGATAATAATTGCTGCCTTTAAAACAAACGTACAAACGAAGATATTTTGCCAAATATTCGCCATCGCATAGTTTGCAAAAAAGACCAACAAACGTGACTTCTTATTTATACGTTAAATAAATAAGAGACGTTGCGTCTAGAATATTAAATAAACAGTAGAACCGGTACCCGACAGGTAAGTAAACATTGTTAAAAACTTCATTTCGAGGCGATAATTGAAGAGAATCCTGTTGAATCAATTTACAGTGTGACCGGCGACGACGTGGCAAAAGTCGTTTGGAAGTCAAATGTTAGTCAATATTACACATCGCAAGTAACTTGTAAAACCGTTTGTGATGGGTTATGCATTGATCGTATAATAAGAGTTCATGATCTAAATGCATTTGATGAGGAAGTATTGATTTTCATATAAAACTTTGGACTCTTTTTTTAGATATAGATTTATGCGCTATGCTCCGCGATTACATCTCATTCTCATTCGCCCTTATGGAACGTGGAGAAATATTAAATAGCGTGACTCTCTTCAAGAGAGCTAGAGATATATATTTTTTTTATTTATTCAAATTATTTAATAAGGTACATCTATATATCTACATATCAAAACTATATTTACATAGTTTGTCTGTTGGATCACAATAAAATGTTAAATCTTATTTAAAACTTGTTTTGTGTAATTCTAGATATAGCTAGATATAAGGAATATACTATATTATACACCACTGTTAAAGTTTGTCTGACTGAACTCGCCTTCTGTTGCCCGCTATCATGCGTACATACGCATGATAGCGGGCAACAGAAGGCGAGTTCAGTCAGACAAACTTTTAAGCTTTAGATTAGGTACCTAATAAAAATTAAGTAAATATCTGTAAATACAATGCTATTAACCATGTCATTCTCCGAAGGATGATAAGCAACACATAGGAGAGATAAGATATACTATTAATTTTCTGTCTTATAGTAGAGGCATGGTAATTAAACAAAAATGTGTACTTAGTCAAATTCAAATTCAAATTCTTTATTTGCAGAATATGGGTAAGTTAACAAGATGTTCTTTAATGAAATTATAAATCGCCATAATCAGGCTCACGCCATGCAAACTTAAATGCAAATTAGGTACAGACGAATAAACACATTATCATAGAAACATATCGAGAAAAATAGTCCATACAATTACGAAAAATGTCAATCTTACAATAATAACATTACATTCAGTTATTAATCTTAATACTAATGGAAAAAATACAAAACAATAAACAGTGTCAAAGAGCAGAAATAGTCACTAGAGAATTTTAAATATTAATACATTATTATACTATATTTCGTTCGTATTGGTTCATAAGCAATGTTAAAATTAATAAATTTATATTCAGATTAACAGTTTTTATAACTTATCATCAAGAAATTCTTTTACCGAGTAATATGATTTGTCTATAAGTATTTTCTTTACTTGATTTTTTAAAATATTATTATTTGATATTTTGAGTAAGGAGTCTTAATAAAGCTTCAATCTTCGTTTACTATTTGCAGTTATTTTCAAATGGATAATTAAGCATTGACCCAAATAGTTATATTATAGTTTAAACGGTTTACCTAGCCTAGCAAATGCATAGTAGGTTTATATCAGCTATCAACCTAATTAGTTTCATAACCGTATTTTAGACAATGTTGCCCTAAAGGTGTGATATCCATGAAATATTAATCGGGTACGGTTAACGACAGACTATGTAATCCACTTTTAAAGAGCCATTTGACTTATAGGTAATTAATATTTTTTATGTTTTTCAAGTTATTTTGAAGAATATTTTTAAAGGAATTTTACGCCTATGTGCCTGTGAACAAGCTTTTTATGGATATATGGCAATATTCTAATACTGTCATACCTAGTAAGCATTTAACAATTGGATACTAAACAACTGACAATCTAGACTTAACAAGAAGCATTGAGACATTCCACGGCAATCTCTTAAATAATCAAAATATCAAAAATATAAACAGGATTTTATATTAAATATTGTTTGATATAGAAAACTAAATAAGTTAGTAACATACAATATAAGGTATTAGTTTAGTAACAGTAACATTAGTAGCATAACGCAATAAGATAAGTTGAAAAAAAAACAATGTTTCATTGTACTAGCTTTTAACTTGTAATAAAGCTAGCTATTATTATTTTTAATATATTTAAAATTAAGAGCCTTTCGTGTACGGCTGTTCTTGGGTAAATATGTTTAGTTAGTGCTGGTCCCATAAAAAGTTTCCTCCAAGATCCGGTCCCACTGGTCCGAGAGATCGACGACCTCAGATCGCTGTTTGACTTATGGAAATAAGTTTTCTTGCCTCATCTGACTGATAGATGCTATTATATTATTTTATAATTTATATTATATAGATTAATTATTGTGGGAATGTTTTTCGGTTCAACCTATTTTTGTTTCATTAAATTTTGATGTTAACTAATGTGTTGTATATTAAGTTTAAGAATGTATTTTCAGTGTGTGAATATATTATTGCATTCATTAAGCTTCTGACCCGTTTTATCTATTTCTTGCAACAATATAGTAAAGGTAGATATATGCTGGAATTACTCTACTTTTTTCACTCCAATTAAACCGAATCTTAAGAAGTCATTTTAAAATCGTCTAAACCAAGTTTAATTTAGTTAGTTAGTATAGAGGACTTAGGATTGACTAAATTGCTTCGAAGAAATTTGGAAGAAGCTTCTAGTGGTTATTTCGCATGCGGCTCCTTTCTTCGGCCTCTGCGCACGCGCTTACATCAGTGACGATAACGTTATGAGACTTACGCGACCGGTTACGAGCCGGCAGACACTGCAGTTCCACTTTTGTTATATTCTCCAACATACATAAGTTTATGTAGCTTTATTAATTACTTTGATTTTATGGCAGTATTAACTCCAGCTCCAGCTCAGTAAGTAGGTACATCTTTGAAGAGTAGAAGAAAATAGTTTACTTAGTAACTGTGGAGTGCTTAGAACAGAAATCGTTAAAAACTCAATAGAGGCTAAGACGCTGAAATGAGAGGTCTTTGCTCTGTAATAAAATCCGTCAAATAAAATATGAAAAAAAAAACAATGTTAAGTGCATTATGTTTCAGTAACTGTAAATCACCAGTAAATTAGTTGAAGTATGAAAAACATGTTTTAGTTTTGATCTAGATTTGATATAAACAGCTGCGGAAGTGGTATGTTACAAATATTATTAAATACATAGGTAGGTGTATGATTATGAGTATATTAACTCATGAAAAAAAGACATAATTGCTCAAAAAACTTCAAAATATACCTGAAACAGTATAAATTCCCGTTATTTTATAATTCAGTAATGCCTAATAACCATAGAAGACGCAATAGAACGTGGTTCGACATTACCAGGCAGCACCTAACTATTACAAAGCAAGCGATGTTGCAATTCAAGAGCCGAGGCTGCTTTAGCGGTCGCGCTCGGCGGTGCAGCACGATCTGGCGTTCCGCTTTGCGCCGGCGCACTCCCCCCTTTTCTTGTTGCCCCTCGCCGCGGCCCTGACCAAGACACAGACCCCACAGAGGCGAAATGTTACGAAATTGAGTACCTATCGAGCAAACGAGTTTTGCGTCTGTAGTGCAGGGCTGCATGGCGATGTCGTAAGTGTTCAATGGGAATTGGGAACGGTAGTCTAGTTCACTACGTTCATATGCCAGGTGTCTCGGTTCTGTTTTTAGAACAACTCTCTCAACGAAAGATGTCTTAATACACTTTAGTGATTACGTTTTGATTTACGATATTCAAGGGTAGAATTTAAGTTATTATTTTAAGAATGCGTAGTTGGGTTTGCATTTGTAAAACGCGTAGTAAGTTATGATTTACTAATTGAACTGGCAGTTTTATTATGGCATGTTTCGCCCCGTAATCTTCTCGTAAGGCCGTCATTACGGGTGTGCAATTTATCTTCTGTACTCATTACGTGGATGCAATAACTTTGATGAGCCTATGTTTATTATTTATGTGTTCGTCTTTAAGATATACTGCTATGGCCGTAGGAAGATGCGTTGGTGAAAAATCTAGTGTTAATTTTGTTAGGCATTATAAAAACCCAACTTTATTAGAATGTCGTAAAACTGTAGAAATATTTATGTCTTTTGGATTGTACGTAAAACAAATAGGTTTTAGCAATTTATTTTATTTTACGCCTCAAGAAAATTTCAAACGAACTTAAACTTTAACAAGCCATAAAATGAACAATTAAAATGTTTACACTATTCTACAGAACATAAAAATTGTTGGCCCTACTTTTGTGTGCAATTAAAATAGTTTGAAAGAAAGTATTCAATGCAACGAATAAAGGGAGTGAAGTTAAAATGGTTGTTTTTATTGAGAACTAATTCGAACTAATTACGAATGCCGAGTTAACAAGGCTATTTGTCAGTCGGTGCGATTAACTTTCGTGTCACATAAGCCTTGTCTTGAGACTAATCGTTATTTTCATCAGCCACCTGCATATGAAATTTTTCGCAGCTTTTGATGATATCAGATATACAGAGAGTGATGCCAACAATTTTGATTCCTTGATTGGACTTAGTATTATAATTATTTTTAATTTTAAACACGCCGTGCGTGTCTCGCAAACTTAATTTTACTGATAAATCTAAATGCAAATTTCATGAAGATTTTAATATTATTTTATTTATTTTTACATTTTAGAGTGATTAAAATTTGGCAAAAAGACAGAATGGTTGGTTCTTGTAAGCATATAAATATTTTTTAGAGACATTGACTTCCAATAAATAACTTCGCCAAAGTCGGGTAATAAAAATACAATTATTTTGGGCCGAGATTCGTACTTTTTATCCTAGGTCGAATTTTATCCCTCTCTTTGCAAGTTTAGTAACTTGAGTTTTACAAGTTATTTGGCCACTCCTTAAGTCCTCTAGTACCAGCCTCTTTATTGAGGACCACACAATATACACAGTTGTATAAAAATACCGCAATATTTATGTAAATAGTATCTAAATATGTAAACAGTGACAGTTCGTTAGCTCATCGCCTACGTCCGTAACAACCTGTTTCCCTTACTTGACATTTAAAAAAAAACGTGGGCGGACAGCTGATGTACTCTATGTTTTTCTTTCACTGAAGCAATAGCAGCGAATATAATGCCTATAAATTTTATACCTGTCTGTAATGCCGTATAAGTTCACAACTTTTAAGGCTTTTATTGAAATTGAAATTTCTTTCATTTTTTGTTTATCTAGTTTCTCCTTCACCTATTGGAGTGAGGTATTAAAAAAATATTATAAATTACATATCATATGTATCTTATAATAATACGCATTGTTCGGTATTGCAAAAATGGACGGAGTTTCATAAGCAAGCATATTATAATATCGAAAAATAAAAAATATTTGAAATAAAGACAAGCAAAGAAGTAACAACGACATAAACATAAATGTTTTTAACCAGAAATATAGATTAGCACTCAATTCACATAGTCATAAGAAAAATATTAAATTATCAGTACGAATCATCACGAAGCCACACAAAAATAAAGCTCCTGCAAAAATGCCATTCGTTGACCGATAAGTCAATCTGCAGATTGTCTTTTACAACAAATTGCTTAACAACCAGCTGTTTTCTTCCCTTACACACAACTAACATGCTACTCTGAGTTATTAACCCTAAATCGCGGTGTCAAACCAAAGACAACCTATGCATGTTTGATTATCATCGAGAATTATACGCAGGTGCTCCTGTAGAATATGATTTTGTCAAGTATTTCGACAACGTCAGTCTGCAGATTGCACTAATAATTATTATGACTTCATATACATTTTTTGCACCTGCTTTTGGCAATAAATGATAATGTTAGGGTTATAAATTGGGTAGTGGATCGACAACCTCGAAAAATATTGAGGTGGGAGATTTTATTACATGCACTAAAAGACTTTCTGTGCTTTTTATGATTGGTTTTATTAGTATTCTTTATCTATTTTCCTTAACTTTTTTAATTTCATTTTAGCCTTTTCAAACTTAATTCATATCTTTTTCAAAGTTCTACTTTTTTGTGTCCTTTAATTGTGATGATGAAAATGTTTAACTTTTTTGGTATTTTATGTCCATTAATAATGTAACTTAAGGTCTAGTGTAGTAAGCATTAAAAAAACAAAAATGAATTAAGTATACCTAGACACTTCTTCTGTGGGAGACAGTACATATTTACTGCATGATGTTTCTCCCTGATTGCAAAGTGTAATGTGAATTTGATAGTACAAAATTACTGTGTCTATCATTAGGGACCACAGCGAAGTAACAGGTTCCTGTTATTAGTTGACAAACAATGTTTGCTAGATGTTGCATTGTAAGGGTTAAATTAATTTAACAGTTCCTGACAATCTGTTGTAATGAAATGCGGGTAATTTTGTCGATAATATTTAGTGTTTATGGTGTTTGCGGTAATTTTACTCTTAGCTACGGAACTGTTATAATGTGGTTTATATTTCCCATTTTAAGTTAAATAACCGAAATAATGATGATATATTTATTTGCCAGTAGATGTGTTAAGTCAAATTAGAAGTTCCACTGAACTGACTAAAAATAATTTAAGTAACTTAAAAATAAGTTTTTATGTTCATCAATATTCGAAAGACAGTTTTAGTGAATGAATAAAGGTCTTAAGTGTCTAAATAAACTAATATTTTCTACATACAAAGGAACACATAAAACATATTACAAATTTACAATAGAGATACAAAAATATCTAAATAATACGTAAAAATGTTTTCTCGTACCTGTCGCGAAGATTTAAGTGAGTCATTTTAACAATTGTGGAGTTCAAAACAGTTGGTTACAAAGAAGTTACATGCATATTCATGTGATGCCCCCTTTACTGGCGTCCAGGCTAAGTTGTGCCGCGTTGACACCGTTTTTGTATGGCTCATTCGAGATGCTTTGACAGTACTAAATAAATGCTTTGTTTACTGTTTTAGGCCGACAGGTGGTAGTTAATCGTGTTATATATGTGGGCCAATGTCTGGTACATTTCTAGGTATACATTTTTGATTTTCGTGTTTTGTTATAAGTGTAGAGTGTGAGATGAGGATAGGGTATTCGATGGTATAATCCAATAAATCACTTAAAGAGTTTTGTCTTTATCATTCGTTGTGAAAAATTTATTCTGTCTCATAAGTTTTTTTTTCTAGCCTTGTCCTAAGAGTTCAACTGGTTTTGTTAGATCGATTTAATACTAAATGTATAATAAAAATTATAAGTTTAAGAAAAAAATCTACAACATTATTAAAGTAACACATAATCAGGTACATATTTTGAAATTGTACTCTTAATTTACAATGTAAACAACATCAAAAAAAATCAAGGTACAAAATCACTTATTCTAATATGAAACGCCTTTGTGGCTACAATGTTGACCTCTTAGCAATTAACAATGAACTAAGTAAATTAGAATTAAATAAGAAGTGCAGCAATTCAACCTTTATTATGTTTGTACGATGCACAATTGTGCAATATTTTCAATTTATTTTAGGTTTTTTTTAAATCTTATTGTATGTCAATATTTTCCATTTTCATTCTCCTTGCACATTATCTCATATAATATATTGTACAGACTTAACTACTCCTTTATTACTTAACTATTTATGACCCCAAAGGAAAATTGGGATATTATAATACTTATTTAAAAGAAAATGCTTTTTACCTGTCATAAAGACTAAACAGGAAGACTAACAAAAACATAATAAAAAACGGAGTTCTATCTACTTCGATCGTAAAACTGTTTATAAATCGTGTATTTTTTCTAATTCCCAAATTACAACGCGCATTAATTGGTCAGACAACAATAGAATTGTGTACAACACTATTTCTAATTAGGGCATTGCCTTTTATTACAATTCAATACGAGACTCATTAATATTAATGTTATTATTGATCAATCAAAATTAATTAGAAGTTTTAGCGTACCGTAATTTATTGAAGTAGTTATGTTCCATTCTCAAAAACCTAGAATCATTTGAGTTCGGTTTTTTAATCACAGAGAGGAAGGAATTTACAGACTCCTATTCCCAGATAAGGAAGTCGTGGTGGCCTAGCGGTTCAATGAACGGATTTGTATGCACAAGGTTGCAGGTTCGAACCCAGGCAAGCACAAATGTGGCTTTTTCAAAGTTATATATAATTTCTTAATTATTCTAAGACACTTCTGACAAACGGTGAAGGAAAACATCGTGAAGAAACCTGGATTCCAAAATTTGGGATCTGAAATCGCCAATCCGCAGAGAGCAAGCGTGGTGATCAATGCTCGTGCCTTCTCTATATGGGGAGAGGCCTGTTCCCAGCAGTGGGACGTTTATAGGCTGGATTATTCTTTATTACCAGATAAGACTTACTGGCACAAAAATCTATTATGTACTTGAATCAAGACATTTTCCCGTTGCTTTTAGTTTAATATCACAATTTTTTCAGGATGATGTAAAATATGAATCAAAGTTATTTTCTGACTCGCAGAAAAAGTGTGACTTAACATAGCTGAAAAAAAAACGAAATTCTTTCTTTTGGACTGTATGTGGTAATTATTTTATACTTTTTACTGAAGCAGGAAGAACGAACGCTTATTATGTATCCTTCAGACAAATGACTTGCTCGATATTCGGCTTTCCCCATCTCGCACTTATAAAAACTATACCGTTTTCATATTTAGTAATAGGTATAGTAGATGCATTGGTCATTGGCCAGCTATGGCAACGACCTGTGAAGGGATCACGTACAATGAATGACCGCCGATGACGTATGGTGGTGACGAAACGGAACAATTGCGTTCTTGTGTTAATTGCTCGAGTCACACCTTAATTTGAAGGTTTTTGTGCGCGGTTTTGATCGAATGAAAGACTTGTTTTTACTGTTTAGGATGTTATTTAGTAAGTACTTTGAATTCTGATAGTTCACTGTCTCTTAATAGCAAGGACATATTATGTTGTTTTAGTTTATGCTGTTATTTTTCCACAAAGGCAAAGGCCAAGTCGAAGGCATTATGTTAAGTAAAATATAAAAAATAATTGTATAGCTGATGTTAAAACAAAACGTTAATGGAAATTATAAGTATATTATTCCTAAATCTTATACTCGGGTAAAATTGCCATACATGTACTATTTATTTGATCTACTTTCGCAAATCGTTTATTTACCAACCCAGGTCACAAATTTTCACGTTATTTTACAATGTAATTGTATTAAACCGGTAACACTTAAAGTGTCTCGTTTACATTGTATATAGGACATGCAAATGAGGGATGCGATAAGTTATGTCACCTCACTCGGGAAATAGAGCGTAACGATAGGAAGACAACTTGTTTCTGCATTTACATTAACTAAAGGAAGCGAATACACAATGGTTTATTTATGTTTTACTAAAAATAGTTCTTCTATTATGACTGAAAAATGTTTATTTGTAAAGTGAGTTGTTTATTTGTAAACTGAAAAATGTTTATTTGTAAAATGTTTATTTGTAAAGTAAGGAATTAATGTTACTTTTTGTCCTTATAACTAATAAATCTTTTACAGGAATATCACAAACTTGAGAACATACGAGTACTTACTGTAGTACATAATTTTAATTTTATATACAAGAATATATAAGTAATATATAAGTATATATATAAGTAATATTTTGTTGGTTTTGTATTTAAGCCTGAAAATATATTTTTGCCTAAAATTAGTTCAGCTTGTACTTGGTCTAATACAATATGAAGCATTGCCAATAGGTTCTCTTCACATTTTGATTAAGTTGGTCCCAGATTAATTTTACAATAAAATTGCTAAAGGCTACATAGATAAGTTATGACTAGCTAAGTCATCTAATGACTCACTAAATTCACTTATGTTTGACTTTAAAATATACAGTACACGTATCAATAAATATCAACCACAGTCGACAGATAAGAAACTGTAATAATTGATTCTGCAAATCTTTGGTCACACCTGTGAAACTTACGTACCTACGTATAGTACCTACGTGTCTATTTTCACGTAGCGTTATGTGTTTGCTATATCTAGCTAAATTATAGCACTTATTATTCTAAACCGCAAGAAAGATAGATAGGTATGTGATTTTATATTTTCATTACATACTTTATACCAAACGTCAGGTCATAAATAATATTTCTTGCTTTTCAATTATATCTTTTTAAATGTAAGTTATATATTGATGATATTAAACTTAAAATATTTACAATAATATAAAAACTAAGCCTACTCAAGAAATAAGAAGAATTATAAACTAAATAAAACTAAGAACTAAAAGAAGGCATCAAAAATTCATCCACATCGCTGTCGACTGGGAGTGTGCCCAAAAGGCTGGCAGCATTGCCACGTTGTATGGCAATGCTTATTCGCTGACCTAGGTAGAAGCCAGCCTTAAGTTTATATCATTATCATCAGCCATTATATCTTTAGTTTCCATAATTTTCTCGAGTCCTGTAAATTTTAACTGTAAATTGCTTTGTTTGCGTGGATCAATTCTCTAAAGCCTTATTTAGCTCTTTCAATAACTTTTTTTTTATTTAAACCACTTCATTTACTTTTAAAAGAACCATGTATTGAATACCCGTTTAATTCAGCCATGCATACCTTTAAATAGACAAAATATTAAGTATTTAACAAAAAAACTATCAATTTATTGCAAGAATCAATCCAAAAACTTAAAAAGCGAGAAAGTCTGAAGTACGTATAGTCTTTCGCCCGTAGGTAACGAGAAAAAAAGAATTTACAAAAAATTACCTTTACTGCTTTGAAATAAGTGCTACAATACCAAAATGTTTTACAGGCGATTGCCAATTCAGTTTTTTTAGTGAAACACATTAAAAATGTATTTTGCCATTGTAGGCTTTGTATAGTTACTCTATAGTCTAACTAGCTACATCGGTGAAAAAAACTGGCTAAGCGCGAGCTGAATCGCACACTAAGGCTTTCATACGAACCTGTGAAATAAACTTTTCCATTTTTTTTTAAGTTTGTTTTTTCATAATCTGTGCTATGTTTTTTGGTAGCGTTAATAATTATACATACCTATTATATAAATTCTACTGTCCACCTCTTAAAGTTTGTGACGTACAACTCGCGACTGTCAAACAAACAGCAGACAATTAGCAACAGTGTTCCGTCGATTCGGATACGGAACCCTAAAAACAGTAATGGTTGCAAGCAGTGCACGTTCGCACGACAATGACCGGCGGAAGCGGCGCGCGCGCAGCCAGCGTCCGGTGTCACCTGCGCAGGAGCACTTCCCTACGCGACCTGAAATATTTCCGATTTATATTTTTTAATGAACTTGATTACCTGTTCCTTACCAGTTAAAACTTCCTAGAATTAGGAAATAACTAAGGAGTATAAGTTTTATTATGCTCATTACAAGAAAGAAATACAGTTAAGTATGTTTTAGACGGGGATTATTGCCTTAAATTGTGCTAAGATTAAGAAAAAAAACTTTTTTGCCTCTTACCTGTTTCCACATTACATATTTCGTCTTACACAATGAATATTGTACAAGATTTTGGTATTAGGCAGTATTGTACAACGACAAGTCATATTTAAGTCTATGAAAACTTGTACAAATTTTTCCACTATTGATGAACATAAATGACTTGCAACATTACCTAAAGCAATACAAATATGTGATCCACACTTCGTCCTAAAACTCAACTTATTGAATAGACCATAGCCACTATGCTATTCAAATCATCAAGTGTGTCAGTTGAATAAATTATAACCATTTGACGTAAATAGGTTGACGATCAGAATATGATACATATGTGTTATGTATATAATTGTATGTTTGAGCTACTTTCATTTTTCTTGTCATGTTTGCTGCGAATATTAGCATTCAATGTGGAGATGTCTCGAATGGTTTATAGCTTGAGGTTTGAGTATCTATTATTTGCTTGTATGACAAGGGTATTTAAAATAATCTATGTCATAACAATGGCGATATATTAATGTAATCGGTGGATAAATTATGTAAAATATTCTTTTATGACATAATTGTAATTTACGTAGACGTATGACATTTTTTCGCCCCCTATTACATGGTACCTAAACATACCGGCGGTGGTACACCTCTGCCTAACCCTTCGGGGATACAGGCGTGATGGTATGTTTATGACATTTTTTTATCGTAAAACTAATTAAAAAAATAACAATTATCCAATAAAAATAATATCTAAACTTCCAAATACTTGAATATTAAAACCCCATAATTAGGCACAAGGTTTTGTCCAAATTAAACAGATTTTTCGTTAATCTGAGAAAAGCCGATTACATTCATCCGCTTACCCGCCTACAACACGGTATGTTGTATATTACTTGCGGCTAATTTCCATAAGATCTCCTGTAGGTGGCTGATGACTTAAATAACAGTAAATATGGACCTTGACTTCGTCGAGCCTCCAGCGAGGTCTTTGGAGTTAAGAAGTACATTGGCAAGTCGAATTTAACAAACTACCAAAAACACCTACAATCAGTATATTAGTAACTCCTTTTCTTATTGTAAATATTTTTACCTCATCTATACATATAATAAATCTGTAGAAAAGTCATTTTTGTACATTGAAGAAATTGAAAAAAAAAATAGCCAGCGTGTTAAAGGATAACTAACGGAACCCATTTCCATAATTTTTGAAATTTTTGTCTGTTTGTCTGTTTGTCTGTTTATATGTTTGTTTGTGCACGCATCACGTAAAATCTACGAATTCAATGCAGACAATGTTTATATACAAAAATTATACACAACTTGAGGTATAACTTAGTTTTTGTTTCATCGAAATCGGTTAACTCTATCAAAAGATATGATTAATTTAGTGAGTTCAAGAAGTAAAATATTACAACACGCAATTCAGTACAGTACTTGCATTACAACTCTCTTTTGCCGGGGGTCAGATTTCAGGTTACAGTATCAAACATAAACTACTCAATCGAATGGTGTAAAAAATTGAGAGGTTGTTTTCAAGAAATCGTAGATGGTTGTTAGCTATGTTGAAACATGCTATTGAATCTAGCTGATAAGGGGTGAAGCTTTAAATTTCCAAAATCTTTTTCTCAACTGCACACATAAATTGGCATTATTGACAGATAAACAAGAGGGTAACCATGGCAGACTGAGGTAGCCATAGCAATCTTCAATTTGATTAGTACCTATATTTTAGTGAACTAGCTATCGAAGTAAACAGCTTGGTGGTTGAACGATTGGAAATGAGTGATCTTGCTGCAAGTTCAAATCCAGTTGTTAATGTTTGTATTTTTTTTCATGCGTCCATTTTCTTATATAAGTTTGAATTTTTTGATACCCAAGTTCAAATTTCAGTAGAGCTAACTCTTTGTCTTTGTGTTTTACTAACGTATCTTTTTTAAGTAAAAAAATATTGGTAACATTTTGTTGTATTTTTAGTTGCAATAAACGACATCTTTAATCGTGAATTTTTCCTCAACCGATATAATTATAAACTTACAATTATTTAGTGTTTGTATTTACTAATCTCCGTAGGTAAGTTTGTTCCTCATTGCTGATCATTAAGGAACAAACGTGCATGGCATATACCGTAAAGTGATTCAGGCGTAAATGTCCTGGCCATTTGCTTGGAAATTTACGCATTCGCTTCTGACTTGAAAACGTAAACTTCCCCATAGATCACTTTATAGTTGGTTAAAAACTTTAATCCACTTTTAAACTATTTTTCCAACATAATGTGTAATGTTTTCTATTGGTCATCTATATTATATTCCATGGACAAGATCTTTTTGTATTTGTTATTTATTTTCTTTTACCCAAAAACAATGATGTTTTTATCACACAATCTTTAGTATGTACTACCTCTTTAATATTCTTTAAAAGGTAGCTTGCTTCTCATGTAGGTTTTTATGTGTACATGATGTTTTATTTATGTGTTTAAATTTCATAAAGTTTTTGTACCCTATTACCGGAAGGTTGGGCCAAAACCCTAAATAAAATAAACTTTCCATCGCATTCTCACATTTTAAAATATATACGTACGGTATTTAAGCCCATCACCTTATGCTGCACCTTACGCTTAATTAAGCGAATTGTACAGGATACAGCCTCTGACTTTTATCAGGGTAGAATGAGATTGTCCTTGGACAGCTATTACTTAATCTTTCCAAACAAATAATTTTAAACACAGTTTTGGTAATTCTGCCACTGTGCCTCTCAAACCGTACGTCAACTTTTTGTAACTACCTCCTCTTTCAGTTTCATGGGTCTCATGTCAGTCACTGCCTATTTGATATCCACTCTGAATTTAACTGCGTAGTTCATTTTCGAGGTTTCGCACCAAAACCTCGCGCCCTGTAGTCTCGCTAGGGACTACGATACCAACGAGAACTATAGCATAAAAAATGGACTAATTTGTTTTTATGGATTCGGTTTTTGGGTGCCCTTTGCCATTTACTGCCTAGAGCGACAGCTGCTTTCACTTTAACTCAGAGTTGGCGCTGCCAGTAGACTCAATACAAAAACATAACATAACATAAACATCACACGTCACCGGGATTTTGACGCGACGTGATTGTGTAGTTTCGCTCCTGTTTAATATTAGTTTTTGTGAAAAAGTGGCACAATTTTAAGTAAATGAATAGTTCTGTAAAGTCTTAATACGTTTGTTGTTATGATTGTGGTGTGTGTTTGACGAAATTTCTCTAAAATAAACATTTTTCATAATATTAATATTCAAATTTAATTATATTTCAATTTGACATTGAGTGTTGACAGACAGTTTTTTTAAAAGAAGTTTTATTCTTAAATTATGGAAAGCGGTTGCGATGAGGAGGACGGTAGCAGCCGTCATTCCAGTAATGTGACGTTGCGTGCTATGGTACATAATACCGATACCTCTGATTTGGAATGGGACGATAACGATGGTCCATTGAGAAATGGCAACAAAAGGCTTAGGATTGAGTCTAGTCCAGACGATAGTGAGGAATTTACTACAGTGGGGAAACGTGGCAAGAAGGTGAAAATGATGACGCCTCCTTCAACTAACTTGCTTGACTGTTCAACTAATGCTCCAGAGTATACAGAAGTTTCAATTATTGCAAAAGAGGTCCTTCCTAAACAAATTGCGCTTGCAAAATTATTGAATAACGAGAAAATTCCAGACATAATGAGAATCGTGTACAAGAGTTCATTTAAAATTGTAATAAGATTTAAAAATCTTGATGCTGCAGAAAGATTTTTGTCGTCCGACATCATTAAACGTAAAGGTTGGATATGCAGAAAAACGAATGAAGTCAACGTTTCCTATGGCTTGGTCAAGGAAGTCGATTTAGATTTGGATGATGATACCATCAAAAACATATTTGAGAGTGACGTGGAGATTTTATCTGTCAAAAGATTAAGCAGGAGGACCATTGAAGGCAAATGGGTTAAGAGCGAAAGTATTCGCATATGTTTTAAGGGTCCTGTTGTGCCTTCATATGTTTCTACTTACGGGATAAGAATGAAGGTATTTCCGTTTAATTTTCCAGTTACTCAGTGTTCTAACTGTTGGAGATTCGGACACATTAAAGCTTTTTGTCCTGTTAAAAAACAGGTATGTCCAAAATGTGGAGGCGAGCATGAAAATTGCGAAACAGTTAATTTCAGATGCATAAATTGTAAAGGAGAACATATGTCGATTATGAAAAGTAAGTGCCCTGCATTTTTACGGGAGAAAGCAATAAGAGATATGATGGGCAAAAGTAATTGTACTTACAAAATGGCTCTTGAGAGACTTCAGGAACCTAAAAAGGTAGTGGTCCAGTCAAGTCCAGATTTATTCACTGGTGCTGAATCAACCAAGACGGAGATACTACCACTAAGGAAATATTCAGATGTTCTTAAGCAGGGCAGTTCAAGCAGTGATGAGGACAGAATGTCACCAATTCTAAATCAGCATAAAATTTCGGTAAGTCAGTCAGTGAAGAGTAAGAAAAGTAAGAAGAAGAAGGTCGTAAGTCAAATTCAAGTAGATGTGACGCCTGTATCGCTCGAGGAAAACAAGTTGACTTTTGATTCAATACCGAATGCTTCTGAATCAGGGAAAAATAAAAAAGTTAATTTTAGAAAATTATTGCAGAAAATTAAAGAAATTTTGAATTCAGAGGGTGACATAGGAAGCAAACTCACTGTAATCATGAAATATGTTCTGGCTGAAGTTAAGTTGTTCATTATGAGCTTTGTGAGTATGGATGTTTTGATGCAGTTCCTGGGTTTCATGACAAATGGCTAGTAATTTTAATGTGAAAACTAGGAATGCTAACATTTTACAGTGGAATGCAAATAGCCTTTGTCCTAAAATTTATGACTTCCAATGTTTGTTGCTTAGAGAAAAGATACACATTGCTGTTGTAAGTGAGACCTGGTTATCATCCGACAAAAACTTAAATATTGGTAACTATAACGTGATCAGAAAAGATAGATTGGATTCTTATGGAGGTTTATGTGTTTTTATTCACAAATCAGTTAAAGCCTTGCAGAGAGATTTTGTACATCCGAATTCTAGTATTGAGATGATTTTTATAGAAATTTTTAATGTTCCTGGAATAAATAACATTATTTCAATTTATTGCCCCCCGTCCTCTATTACTAACCAGTCTGACTGGCATAAGATTTTTGACAGATCTGACAAAGGAACGCTGATTATTGGTGATTTCAATGCGCATCATATCACCTGGTCCAACAAGACTGATCGACGTGGGGAAATGATATACAACTCTTGTTTTGATAAAGATTACATGTGTTTAAATAGTGGAAATGCTACGAGAATAAAACTTGTTAATGGAGTTCTACAACAATCTTCTCCTGATGTATCATTTGCTTCTACAGATATAGCAACAAGAATTTGCTGGCAGACTACAAATGAGTCGTTAGGCAGTGACCACATTGTTATCAAAATGAAGTATGGGTACGAATCCGCATACAATTTCATAAAGCGGCGCAACTTCAAAGAAGCACGTTGGAGTGAATATCGTGAAAAATCAGACGAGGTGTTTGGTAAATTAGATCAGTCGTTAAATGTTCAAGAGTGTTATAATATATTTACATCGGAAATTGATCAGTTGGCTGAAGAGACGATTCCGTGGATTAAAATTTGCCAGGACCCGACAGCTAAATTTGTGCCCAAACCATATTGGAATTCAGAGTTATCTAGAGCTGTGGCTGAGAGACGACTGGCATTGGCGAGGTTGAGACGTAATCCTACTCCCGATAATTATAATGTATACAAGACTAAAATAAATGCAGCCCGCAAACTTGTTCGTTGTGCTCGTTCTAAGGGGTGGAAGGAATTCTGCACGAATATTGATTCAGAAACTTCAGCTTCAGAGATGTGGAGAAAAATGAAATGGGTGAAAGGTGGCAGGTATTGTAACCGGTCTGTTGATTCCCAAAAATGTACTGAGTTGTTACAATCGTTAACGCCGGACTTGGTTGGTGAGCAACCACCTTTATTTATGATTAAGTCAAGTGCTATCGATCGAGAAATAACACTTTTCGAGTTAGAAAACTGTTTAAAGCGCAAGGATACATCTCCAGGTATAGATAACATATCTTATTCTATGGTTTTTAATTTATCTGTTTCGGGTAAGGAATTTTTGTTACATATATATAATTTAATATTGCACACTGGTGTGATTCCAAGTCAGTGGAGAAGCATAAGGGTTGTTCCTATTCCTAAACCTGGAAGAGATCCCAATAGTTCCTCTTCCTTGCGTCCCATATCTTTAATGTCCTGCCCATGCAAAATTTTTCATAGTATTTTATTAAAGCGACTTGAGTGGTTTGTGGAGAAATCAAATCTTTTGTCTCCTTCTACTATTGGCTTTCGTAGGTCACATTCATGCCTGGACAATCTTTCCCGGTTAATAACATCCATTCAGATCGCTTTTTCTAAAAATATGGCAACTATTGCATGTTTTGTTGATATAAATAACGCATATAATAATGTAAATATCAATAAAATGATTTCCATGTTAGAAAGTATTGGAGTTGGGAGCAAAGTTTGTAAATATATCTTTAGTTATTTAAGTCGAAGGTATTTACAAATTGATACTGGTGTCGATGGAATTATTGTAAGACAAGCAAGTGTAGGTTTAGCTCAAGGTGACCCATTATCCCCTCTTCTTTTTAATATTGCGACAATGAATATTTGTAAATTAATTTCCACCTGTAAAGTTTCACAATATGCAGATGATTTTGTTCTTTATGTGTCTTCAAATAAACATAATTTAGATTCCGCCATTGATGATTTGCGCATAGCTTTAGATGTACTTATTGAAAATTTGGGTGAAATGGGGTTATTTTTATCGGAATCAAAAACAAGTGTTTGTCTGTTTAGTAGATCTAGAAACTTAGGCAATGTTCGAATTTGTATTAATAATAAGCAGCTTAAGGTTGTTGATAGAGTTAAATATCTTGGATTGTGGCTTGATTCATCCTTACGGTGGGGTGTTCATATAAACGAAATTTGTGAAAAAGCTTATAAACATTTAAATATATTAAAAATTTTAGCGGGCAAATCATGGGGTGTGCATCCTAAACATTTGAGGAGACTGTACATTTCTCTTGTTAGAAGTCGTATCGATTATGCTAGTTTCTTGTATGGGAATAGCGCTAAGACGCACTTGAACAAACTTGATGTTCTCCAAAATCGAGCACTACGAATTTGTGGTGGTTTTATTCGTACCACACCAATTTGTGTTATGGAAAGTGAACTTTGTTTACCACCATTATATGTGAGAAGACATTGGTTGGCTTGTAGGTACTGGTTAAGGGTGAATTCATTTTCTCATAATGTTACCGTAGCTTTATTAAAAAGATTGTCTGCTTTGTGTACGAATACTTACTGGCGTAACAAGAAAAAGCCGATTTTAATTGATATTTGCAATAAGTTTGGGAACAATATTGTTCACAAGTCCCATATGTTAGACATGTATAATATGGATACATGGGTGACAAATATTAATATTAAAGATTGTATATGTTGTAATGTTGATGAATTAAATGTACCAAAGCGTTCAACAACCTTAACCAATTTAAGAATGTTAATGTCCAATATGTTAGTTTCTAGGTACAATAATTATTATTATGTTTTTACCGATGGGTCGAAAGATGCTCACGGTGTTGGAGCAGCTTTTTTTGATGTTCAGACAAATACTGGTGTTAAATTTAAACTGTGCAATGATGCTTGTATTATGAGAGCTGAATTGACAGCTATTGTTGAAGCTTTGTCTTACATTCAATCTTTGCCGTGCAAAGATGTAGTGATATTGTCAGACTCAAAAAGTGCTCTTCAACACTTGATGCGCTGTGTATCGGGAGTTCGAGGTATGCCTGTAGCTTATGATGCGCTTAAGATTATTCACATTTTGCAGAACGATAAAGTAAATATAAAGCTTCAGTGGATTACTTCGCATGTAGGTATTATTGGAAATGAAGTGGCGGATAAGTTAGCTGTAGAAGCTATCACGGACGGCATAATTATTCCTAGTAATCCTTATTTTACGGAGCTTATACCTAGCATGAGAGAGTTTTGTTTTGAGATGTGGAAGAACCACTTCAATATTATAACTGCGGGAAAGGGTTTGTGGTATAGAACTATCCAACAGAAGCTGCCTCGAATTCCTTGGTTCGACGTAGTTAGCTGTTCAAGAGAACTTTTAGTTTTAGCATTTAGAATACGGTCTGGACATGTGCCTACTAACAGTTTTTTACATTTGATGGGTGTGAGTCCATCCCCTCTTTGTCATTTTTGTGTAAATAAATTGGATGATTTGTATCACATTTTGTTGGAGTGTAGCGCTTTCAATGATTCGAGGCCATTCTTGGGGGGGATGCTCCGTGGCGATGTGTATAGTGGTGGGATTAATATTTTGCTTGGGAGGCCTTTTTCGGAACAGAGTATTGAAATTTATAAATTTGTAAGGGGAGGGTTTTCAAGGAGGGATACGTAATTTTTTTTTAGTTTTTATTTGGACGTAGGGTCTGTAGTTAGCCTGTGACCTGTAGAAGGCGCTACATTCCAACGGGGTGTCTAGTTTTAAATTATCTTAGGATTAGATTATTTTTACTTTTGTTAATTTATTATTTTATTTATTGTGGTACCTTACGAGGCTGTCTTGGCGCACCAGCGCAAAAAGCCTCATCAAATAAATGATTAAAAAAAAAAAATAACATAAACATAACATACCATCACGCCTGTATCCCCGAAAGGTTAGGCAGAGGTGTACCAATGTACACCCACAGTTCACCGGTATGTTTAGGTCCCATGTAATAGGGGGCGAGCCTATTGCCACTAACCGGGCACAAATCCAAACTCCGACCTGCTACTGAGAATTTCATAGAAAAACCTAATAACACCTTGGTCGACTTGGGAATCGAACCCAAGACCTCTAGCGTAGCAGTCTTGCTTAGCGCCACTAGGCCAACGAGGCAGTCAGTAAAAAACATTGACCTTCAATTATTGTAACCAACTGGGTAAAGCACAAAAGAGAAAACATACTACATATATAAAAAGAAGATAAAAGAGTCAGTTCAAAACTGCCCAAGGTAGACATATTTTGGACATTGACATCGAAAGCCACCATGAAAATGATATTTTTTTCTCACGGTTCTGGACTTTGAAGATAAATCTAAAATTTTTAAACATAGTAGCATCAAAACCAATCCTTAAAATTTTTAGAGGTAAGCTAATTATGTAATTATGACGATGGTACTTTTTTTTTTGAGAATTTATACAAACAGCAACATTTGTGACAAAATTTACTCGGCAGTAGGCAGTTCGTGTTAGTGGCCCTCTATATCACAGTCAAATATTTATTCATAAAGATGAATGATAGGTATATAGGTAAGCGAACAACGTCGCGGGTACAGCTAGTAAATAAATAAATAGACGTAAGCTTTTGGCCGCACGTTTACCAAAATGAAATATTTACAAATTCCCTGTGTATAGGTACTTAGTTTGATAGAGAAATTAGTATAAATCACGTGGTCTGAGCTATGTGCATGAAGACATGAAGATCGATGCGTGAAAAAAGAAAACGAAGAAATAGTCTACTATAGATTTATAATGTTTTCATGACAATTGAAGTGTCTTTGTCTTATTTTATACACAGTTAAAGTTACTTTTGATGTACACTCCATAAATATGTGTGATTGAAGATGACTATTAATTTGAATTGACACATAACTTCAACATTGGCTGCATTTAGTAGTATACTTTTCACATTTAATTGAGTTACGTTCATATATTTGAAGTTAAAAGAGCTATCGGTTTCAAGTTGTTTTTAATGTATTGTAATATGAATACCTTACTTATATTACAAAAATTTTACCTTTTGTATGTATATTAATGGCGGCAAAATACATAAAAGAATATGCTTCCATATTTTCTCAGTCACACGACTGTCTCATGAGTCATAAGTTAAACCAAGTTTGTGTGATGACCACGAGTAATTAAGAACAAGGTTTCCCATGAAATCTTATCGTTTAAAAGCTTGCTTAGATTCTAATCACGTAAATTAAAAACCAAGTTCTAAACATCTTAGTAACTTCAACATACCTACACCATATAAGGTATCTCATTCATATTTAGAGTTAGATAAATTATCTATACTTATAATAAATCTGTAGAAAGGTCAATTCTGTACATTAAATATATTTTCAAAATAACTATCAGGGGGTGATTTGTGATCGATACTGATGGCAAAAATGCAATCAGTAAAATTTTTGTCTGTCTGTCTGTCTGTCTGTATGTTCCTTAAAGAAACAAAAACTACTCGACGGATTTTAACGAAACTTGGTACAATTATTCTTCATACTCCTGGGCAGGTTATAGTATACTTTTTATCACGCTACAATCAATAGCAGCAGAGCAGTGAAGGGAAATGATGGGAAAACGGGAGAAGTTAATAAATTTTTTAAGCTTCCGTCGCGTGTGCAGCCTTAATGGTTAAAGACTCATTGATAAGCTTCGTCATCCACGCGAACGAAGTTGCAGGCACAGTTAGTACATAGTAAAATTGATGACTGTACTTCATTTTTGCAATAAGTTCATAACTGCCTTATCGCTTGTACATTTCAGTTTAAATTACATAATTCTACTCGGTCTGTTAATAAATATATTGTGGTTTTATTAGGTCCTATTATCGAAACTGACTGTAAGAAACTTACGATTCACTTGTTTTTACATGAAAATGTAACATTAATAAGCAGATAGATAGAACTCCGTGGCCGTGGACGACCTCCGTGGTCGAGTGGCGTACGCACCGGTTTCAAGGTGTCGCTAGCTCTGAGGTCCCGGGTTCGATCCCCGGACGGGTCAATGTAGAAACCAACTTTTCTACATTGCCTCGGGTCTGGGTGTTTGTGGTACCTTCCTTGTTTCTGAATTCCATAACACAAGTATTTTAGCTACTTACTTTGGGTTCAGAGCAATGTATGTGATGTTGTCCGCATTTATTATTTATTTATTTATAACTATTTTTCTATGTGAATACTACTACTGTTAACACTAGTACCTAGACATTGCACTGTACTCAATTAAAAATAGAAATAGTCGCCGATAAGGTAGGAATCCGACACAACAATTTCCATTTTCCTGTAGATTAAGCTCATTATCATAAACAAATAAAGAACTAACATAAGGATATATCGTAAAAATAGTAATAATGAGTGAAAATGTTGTTTGATGCGGGCACCCACACGTTGCGACGGAAGTAATGTATGTACTGATACCTTAGTCTACCTACATTGAACTAAATAATAATAATAATAATAATAATAATAATATTCCGGGACAACTCACACACGGTTATCTGATCCCAAGCTAAGCAGAGCTTGTGTTATGGTAACCAGACAACTGATAAACATACTTATATATTTCTAAATACATACATATTATAGATAAATTACACCCAGACAACCAGAACAAATGATCGTGCTCATCACACAAACATTTGTCCTGGGTGGGAATCGAACCCACGGCCTCCGGTATAGCAGTCAGGGTCACTAACCACTAGACCAACAGGCCCGTCGCGAAATAAGTGCGTGGTGCGCATTACAATTAGGTACTGCGTCTTTGTGTGTCTTTTGTTTGAAGTATGTGTGGGGATCTTTCTTTTATTTATGTGTGTTGTTACGTTATCATGGATTACTTGTTACAAGATTTGTTATATACGGTATCGGAGGAGTTCCAATGCTTTTAGCAGAAGCATGTTGGATGGAAGTATGTAATGTTTTTAGAAAAAGAAAATAGATATTTGTTGTGTTTAGTAATTTTGTTGAAACTCCATTTTATCAGACTCTTTTGTTTTGCAACCTGATAGCAACATACATTACACTATACGGGTATGTGAGTAAACATTTTAAGCCTTTTAAGTCTGGCTTAAGGTAAACACTTAACTTATTATAATAAAAACTTTAAGTGATATGACAATAAGTTTAATATTTATCTTAAACGTACTGTTGATCTGCTAACATATTAAGACTTTTTAAAACACAACATCAAGTTATTGACCAGTATTTTGGCGTTAGGGTTGAACGGCAGACTTATGAATCAGGAACAATAATAAGAATCCTACATATTTATGAACATATCAATAAATGTTTGAATTGTTTCTTAATAATACAGCAATTATTGCAACAATTTCCCGATGTATTGATTTGAATATGTCATGGTGTTAATTGGCAGTTCTTCGATCCTTGATTGTATCTTATTACCTCGCAAACACACACAACATAACTTGGCAACCGGCCGTGATACTAACTGTAAACTGGACTTAGCCAGAGGATTGTAAAAAACTTAATCGGTAACAACTGGAGCGAATCAGGTGAGCGTACTAATTGTGGAACGCCAATTAAAAACAATATTGTGCAATATTCGATAGTTGATAGAGTCACGGAAAGAGATGAAGTCACTTACCCTAAATCGTTCATGACAGATGTTATTCACCGGAACATTAATTGTTAGAGATGTGCCCACGCACACGAATTTAATGGCCACGAAATAACATTAGCGTATGAACAACGCAGTTTAAAAAATCCAGAGATTTGAATATTTTGATAACAGGAATTTATTGACTATATTTTGTAATGTTTTCATTCATAAAAACATGTTTGCTGCAAAGATTCCATGTAATATTGTCGAATCAATGTATTAGTAATATAAAAGGTTCTGTTCTAACAAACATTATTTAATGTTGACCTGAATAAAAAGTAGAAATTTAAATTGGCCCTTTGTAGAATAGATAATATAATTAATGTGTAGTAGCAGACTGCCTGCGACAGTAAATGTGAATTGATAAATAGAAATGATCAAATAAGATAATCATGAGATAAAAATGTTTTGAATACTCCTCCCACAGTAAAATGTAGAATTAGAAAAAACAGAAGAAAAAGTTATGCGTAGATGACAATAACAATGTGTAATTTAGTGGCCATTACATGTTTGGATTTGCTTCGCTCAAATAAATTTGGAATAGAGCGAACGCCACACATTCTCTCGAGCTCATGTTAGATAAAGCTGCCATTGTCAGATGGTAGCTCGTTGTATGGTCATTGTTGGTCGAAGTGAGCGTTTTGAAGTTGTTGGATTGTGGCGAAAAGAGGTCGCGGGGGCGCGGGAGGGGACGGCCGTTGACCGACGACAACCTTATTGCGTCGAGCCATGAGCCAATGTCTAGGGTAAGGTCCTCGGACCCGAAGTAGAGTGGACTTTTCATTGGTACGTTTCCGTGGGCGGCTCGACACGGTTCGCTTTTTTCATCGTTTGCAAAAAGAGGTTGCATAATTTCAGAAAACGAGTTGCGATTGTTTACTTAGCTGAATATTGTCACGTATCTGTGACGTGTTGTTTAGTGTGGACCGTGTTACTTTATTTCTTGTTTTAGAGTTGGATAATTATGTTTAATTAGGTGTATTAATTAACTTATTCTTTTTATTTAATATTTTGATCAAACTTACAAAAAGTTACATTTAGTTATTACCTTTCTATTTTTCTTAGATTATTTATGTAATATAAATCTACAACATATTAGTTATCATTCATTAGAAATAAACTTACATCAAAATCCTAACGAAAGAATTTTCTTATTCTTTATTTTATTTTTGTGGGAAACATTTGCGTCTAAGATTTTCAAATTAAATTGTTAAAGCTCACGAGCTTTTTACACGTTGGCGATAGTTTGGGCATTCGCCGCAAGGCTAGATGTTTCCATTCGAGAGTGTAAGAGGGTAATGCCCTCCAAAGTTGTTTGTGGCAAAAAATGGGGACACAGAGACCGGCTCATTTATTTTGGTTAAGTTATGAATCAGCGTGAGAAAAATAATACGAAATTAACAATTTGATTTTGTTATTTCGAGTGCTGAACTAAAATTTTAATCGTAGGGTTTTTTTTTTATAGTTGAAATCAAAACAATTTTAATCCTATCGAGTCCAATTAATTTATTATTTTCGCAAAAATACTTAGCATTGTATGTGAAATGTACCTATTTCCCTGTGTACATAAAAATTTGCGATTTGGGAGTTTGAATGAAAATACATTATTTAAAAGTCCAAGACTTGCCAAAACAGTGGACTTGAGAAATAGGTACTTACTGCTCAGACTAAAACAGGAACACCAAAACCAAAGCTTGAAATCGTTTCGAATTACAAAACGCGACCCATTTTGTGTCACTTCAAAATTCAAATTCCATAAAATATTCCTGTTCAGTGAATACCCGATAAAGTTGCACAGGATTTTTAATTCTGTCCGTCCAGTATTGACATCGGATGCCATAAAATACGAAAAAAATACTGAATAAATCCTCGTTAGCTATTTAAACTTTTTTAAATTAACTTAGGGTTGAATACTGTGCCGACCAGTTTGTATGGCCGCAATACCTCTGTTTAAATTTAGAATATGATAGTGATATGACATTACAAATTCATAGAGTGACCTATTAAGACCAGAGTTACGCCAACGACCTGGAAATTGTATTCAGAATGCAAACCAAACCTGAGATTGTTGTAAACAAGAACGTGCCAAAAACCTTGATTTTGATTCGGGAAGTCAGGGGCGAGTCACACACTTGACATTGGTATCGTCCTTATTTCAATGTAGTAAGATTGAATTTCGCTTTTCATTTCCATCGTATATTAGCTGGTATCTTTCGGGGGTCGGTAATCAGTTTGTTCTTGCTATTTTTCTCATGATACTCATAACATAACTAACAATTATTCAGCAATTTCAGTCAAATTGATTTGTGATTAGAGTTTTTTTGCAGCCGTAAGTTTAACTTCGAGGCAAATTTATATTAATGAGAAATCAATATGGGGGTTTGTTTTAAATAGCAAATCATATCTTAGATTAATGTTTTAAATAGCAAATCATATCTTAGATTAATGTGCAGCTCGATTAACTTTGACATAACTTGAAATTTTGACGCCTGTTTAATCGGTATTTAATTGTAATTTAGGATTAAGATTTGCATGCAAACCTTATCTTGTTATAGATGGTAAATGATGTTCGTAACAGATAAAGTTTAGAGCTTAGGCATAGGCTAGATTGTTGTGATAGTTTTTCCTCTATACGACATATTTGAATAAATAAATATTTCAATGTACCTAAATAATGTTGTTTTTGTAATTTAATATATTGTTACAATTTCAGACAATTTGATACATTAGCTTGAGAATTGCTTGAAAAGGTAGCAATTCATTAAAAATAGTTCTTCATAAATTCCGCATGCAGAAGCCAATTTTATTAGTTTTTTGTATAGTATCATTTGTACATTTATGTTAGCAATATTTTAACTAAATAAGTTAAAGTATCTATGAAACTTATTACCGTTGAACTATTTGAGTTATTAGCTGCAAACATTCAAAGTACCTGTATATATGAGCGATGTGCAAGAGACTTCTTAAAACTACAAAAGTATTTAAACGAAATTCTAACAATTAAAGTAAACAATCCAAAAAAAGGAAAAGAAAGGAGGCCGCTATATTAAACAAATACTATTGTTTGTGTACTAATCTCTTTAGTCCTTTCAAAACTTATTTCACTTGGCCGCATATGTATGCCTGAAAAAAAATAAGCAGCCTCTATCCATGCTCATTCTGAATTTAAATTAATATTTAATTTATTGACCAAACACACCCGCTCTTTGTAAACATTAATTCAAAATATTTTTTCATCAATCATAAGAACCAGTAATATATTATTTTTACTGTCATAACTTAAGATTATCAATCAACGACCGTCAACTTATCATGGGACTTTTGTTTATATTTGTTATTTAATAAATTGAATATAATCTTTACATATGTATTTCGTTGCATTTAAGAATAAATCATGTAAAACTACTGCTTCTTATTTTTTTCTGTTTCTGTGTATATAGGTATCTACTTAGATTTAACGTAATATAATTAATTAAGGTTTATTTATAGAATCTATTCACATGCATTTTCTTTGTCGTCGGTATCTGTTTACTAATATCTTCATTGAGATTGTTCTAAGTTTTTACAACTACGAGGAAAAATAACTGTGTTGTGGTACCTATTCTGTTCAAGAGGAAAACCTCAAAATATGTTGTATTCATGATGGAACATTTTATCAACGTCACACAAAAAGACTTGTGTTTTGATAGGTAAATATATAATCTTCTAAGAACGGTTAAAATGTATTAATGTTACACGGAAAAGGGCCGTACCTCGTAGCATTATGTAGAGTTTATTCAATTGTTTTGCTACGTATTTTCTGTTTATGGTAATTCTGATTGAAAATGCGGGAATAATCTTGACTTATAACAAAAAATAAATTTATCTAGACAATATTTTAGACGTCATAGATGTTTAATCGAAGATAATCCTCTAAATACCTCTATTTTTCTGATTAAAAGTACCGAATTGACTTTCAGACGTATTTTAAAACAATATGGGTGTATCATTAATTGTAAGATCTTGTCATAATAACCTCAAAACGCCAACACGCTATGAGTAAGCTCTTTAATTAACGTCCAGCCCTTCGGCACTGCCTGCAGCAAGATAAGGTAATATTTCACTTAGGTACATTTTAATAAAACCATGATGACGCGGTAACCAATTACCGACCATTATTCCGCTGTCGTTTTGATTTGGTTTATTGCAATAATAATAAGCGTCATGTTGGTCCCATGAAATTATACTAACGATACACTCATAACGAGCAAATTATCGATCATTATTTTTACAAAAATATGTATTTGATAATCGGTTTTCCACACGCTGATGTGAAATAATTGAATAACGTTTTAAACAAGATCCATAAATCGATAATTGCTTTAGTAATAACATGCGATAAGAGTCTTAGTTAATATTGTACGACGTTTTATTTATAAATAGAGTTGCACACATGGGACTTTTAATTACTTCTGTGTTGTAATTTATGAGGCATTAGCGAAACTTCTAAGTAATACAATAATGTTGTACTTTGGAGTTGGTACGTTCAGCAATAAACGAGTGTTCGGGCTATATAATAAAGGCTCATTAAGATTTTCTTTTAGGGATTGATGAAATTAATGTCACAATGAAATGAAATAATTCTTTGATGGACACTTAAATTGTAATTTTTAATTTGTTAAATTAAATGTTATATTAGTTGGAAATATAAAAACACGAATTTAGTGCTGTAAATTAGTTTTAAAATATTTTTTTTTCAAATTGGGATCTGATATCGCAAATCCGCAAATGAGCAAGCGTAGTGATCAATGCTCGTGCCTTCTCTATATGGGAAGGGCCTGTGCTCAGCAGTGGAACGTTTATAGGCTGGCTTTAATTATTATATGTTATTATATTTATAGAGCCTATTATCTATTCAGTCCATCGACTGAATAGATGCATTCGGGTTAACTATTTGCATAATGACTGTCTGACCTTCTATTTTCCTCAAAATTTACAACAAAACCACGTCCTAAAATATAAAATTCTTCTTAGAAATAGTATTAAACTGATATAATATAAAAACTGTTCGAAAATGGGTCAACAGCAGAAAACAGTTAATAAATAAAAACTATCATTGCTTTAAAAATGTGTTGAGTAATCCATCATTATTGCTCTTCCTTTAATGTAATTTTAATTCGATAAAAATTATTAATTCAGTACACAAACATGCGATTTAATAAATAATCGCTAGCTATTTTTTTTTAATTAAACAAAGAAGATATTTTAATTCGTTCGGTCTTCATTCCCCTTTATTTATTTATTAAAAAAAAATAATAATAATAAAGTTTTAATTAACTTTGTGTTATAAGTATTTGAGAGAAGACAGAAAATAAAATTCTTGTCCTTGTTAGATCTTGAAATTAACGTTTGGAACAAACGGTTGGTTTTTGGGCCAAGCTCAATATTTTCATACCACGGACAAAAAAACTGTGTGAGATAATATATATGACAACGAGTTAAAATAATAAACAATTCAAGTATATTAATATTAAATTAAATCTTTTTACTATGCTATCTTTATACAATCCTATATTGCAAAAAATACTCATATTTAGCTGTTTTTAATTTATGCATTTTAAACTAGTTTATTAACCTATAAATCTGTATATCTACGTATTAAAATTTTTGGTTTTCCCGCAAACAGCGAACGAAAATAAAGTAGTAATTTATTTTGCTTGCACTCAAGAATTGCCATAAATAGGAGTCATATTAAAACAGAACAAATTTAAGTTATTTCACACCTTTAAAGTATGTGTTGACGTGAAAATATGTTAATGTCTTTCTTAGTAACAATAAATGGCTGCAATTATTTTTAAACATACAAGCTTTTATGTACAGTTGATAATATAGAGTTACTTATGTCTTTATAATTATTTCCGTCTTTAAGTTAAAACTTAATTGAACTGGAATATTCATTTTGTTAACGAAAATAAAATAAAATATGTAAAATAAAATTTTGTTTCTCGCCTTCTCGTACTTAATTTTTTGCACTACTTAATTTTTCAAAGAATTGTTTTTGGAGCTTCAAAATCTCGGCCGCGTAAGGACATAAACAACATAGTTTATATGTTAGCGAATAAAAACTTATGCGATACACACACATTCACATATTATCAAGATTGAAGAATTTTAGACTTTATCTTCATTTGTATAGCGTTGCAAATTACTAATTGAATTGAAAAACTACGGGAAATGTAGGGTTGGCAAAATAATATCCGTTATTTATCATGGAAAATTCTAGAATACTATTTACAGGTTTATGTTGATAATGGTAGCAAAAATGAAATAATAATAAAAATATGGGTTGATGTGAATCTTTAGCGTAGGTATGTCAGGGTTTACCTACATAAAACGAAATACTTAGACATCAAATAGAAAATGAAAATAACGTACTTTTTTTTTGTAATCATATCATTATAGTTATCAATTTTAATTAGAACTTAGCCTGCTACTAGAATGCACTCAGAATCAGAATATTAACTATCTATAGGAGCAGCGCCCCTTTACATGATTCTTATTTCGTCTCTCCTTCAAAAAGCAAGATTATTATGAATAATAAATTAAATAAGTTTATTTTTATCTTTTTTTTTGCCAGCGCTACTATTTCACAGATTTTCCTTTCCATGTGTTTGAGGCCCTGGCGTGTGCAGGCTAACGGTATCGCTCACGTGTCTCCGCGAAGCCATCGACCCTCAGCGGCCTCCGCGCAATACCCACAACTTTAACACAAAAACAACCTACCAACATCCATGAGGCATACAAAAATGCACCTTAACTAATAGTAGATAAGGTGTGAAATGATTTGTTGGAGAATTGTCACTTGTTGCAAAAGTCTCGTGCAAAATACAGTCGCTTCAATTGATCGCTCGAATATAAAGCCTTACATAACCGATATTAAAATGTATTGCTCACATAATACAGTTTAAATTCCAATAAACAGATTCTCAAGAGTAAGGATCAGTTAATCTAGTTATTTATACATTTATGTATGTTTGATTACACGCAAATTAAAACAATAAGGAGTTATTCGTGAAATTTCCACAGTAAGTATCTTTTTGGTGACGCCTAAAGAAAAACCCAGACTTCATTTTAATTTGAGGGCTTTTTTTCAATTTAAAATTGTTAAATTTGCAAAATAACATTTATTAAATTGAGAAATTTGCAATGAACGTTTAACAACTATGCAACGGAAAGTATCAATGAACATTGATATTAAATGCATTAGCAAAAGCTAGAGCTACATAAGTTTAAAATTATTAATATTTCAGTTATTTTTTACTGACATCGGATTAATCTTTGGCTTTTATCGGTATCATAGCACCGATCAATTTATCTCAAACAATTTATAAAACTAGCAAATTGTTCATCTTTTGTCAAACTAAACTATGCTGTGGGATATTTCAGAAATAGTGGCAGTCTTTACTTCGTTAAACTATAATTATATACTACTATAACATTATGCCATTTTATCCCTCCGCTGCACCAACTAATCAAGCGTGCATCTCTGAATATGAGCATATTTTAGCAATTATAGTTGTGATAATTATAATCAGCATTTACTTCCTCTATTTAACTACACCATAGGGTAAGACACTATTGCGTTAGGGATATTGCATGTTCATTTTACATTAGTTAGTCTAGCAGAAATTTTCTGAGAATTTAATTAACTTAAAAAAAAATTTTAAAACATTCGAAAAGGTTTTTTTTTTTATTTTTATCAAGGAGAGTAAGGGTCTTCAAGGTTAACACAATACGATATTTGCAAACTATAAGAATGTTTCCATCACTATTATGGCCCAGGAAAATCAGAATTTATACAATTTTCCTTTTATATACAAGTCAACTGGCCTTTAAAAGGTATGGAATGCATGATTAAATTATTACTAACATTTTCCACTCCAACAACCGTAAGGAAGGAAGCGGATATATTTTTTATACTACTCCTGCGCTTATATAAAAAGTTATTATTAGTAGAGGATGAGTAAAGAGTTATTATATTTGTCATTGGTCTGCAAAACAACCATTGACTGCGCAGATAGTCAATTACCACTGTATGCGACGTGCTGCGGTTTCGATCCCCATATAAGACACACGTTTATGTGATCTGCAAATGTATGTTCCAAGGTTATATTTGATGTGAATTGAATTTTTGTGAAACCCCCGCGACCAATATTAAATAGACGAGAGCGGAAATTGATTGAAAAACAATATAAATTTATGAATGAGTCCAAAAGGGTGCTATATTGTCAAAATGAAAATATTAAAATTTGCATTTAGTTATATACTTTTATTAACTTTATTTACTTTAACCATATTAACTTGTTTTATATACCCATCCATTAAACTACCAATGTGTACAGGGTTTCTTATCCATTTTCAACTCGACTATCAATGCGAGAGGAAGGAAGGATACCATTTATGTAATAGAACTTTCACGTGCACAAATAAACGTGGACAGGAACGTGACTATAAAAAGCTTACCTATTCCAATTATTCATTAGTCTGTTCCTCTTATTTTGAAGCCATTTTACATATTGTGATGACTTGTAATATTGTTAAAATTGTAATAAGAACGGGATTTGTGCGAGGAGTCCTTGTAAAGTGAAGAAAAATGTGACCTATAAGAGAAAAAGTATAGAAAATGGAGTTTAGAAATAGTGTCAAACAACTGTAATAATTAAAATTTCACTATTTTAGTGTTGTATATATTGGGATTTTAACAAATTCAATTGGCGTATGAAACATTAAAATTTTATGCATTGAAACAGTTTCCCGTATAAATATTGAATTATTATTACAGCAAACTCAAATTAATTCACGCTTAAAATTTTTGTCATATTTTAGGCATATTGCATAAACGTAATAATAAAACATATGTACGTAAACCATTGACTTGATAAATTGGATTAAATATAAAACTTCACCTCATTGCTTGAACTAAAAGGTGAAATTAACAATTGTAATGTTTTGACTTAGAATTTCTGATCTGTAAAAATAT
Source organism: Autographa pulchrina (assembly GCA_905475315.1). Lineage (NCBI taxonomy): Eukaryota > Metazoa > Arthropoda > Insecta > Lepidoptera > Noctuidae > Autographa > Autographa pulchrina. The sequence goes on along the minus strand of FR997771.1, from coordinate 8,412,841 downwards.
CAGCAACACTTTCCACTCACGTGTTTCACGTGCGACAGGCACTGGTCGCTAGGGCTTACACCTTACTGAAAGTTTTCTTTTTTTTCTTTTATTTGCCGTTTTACCTATTTTTCCCACATTATATTTTCATGTCTGGCATCATGTCTATCATTGCAGGGCTTTTCCGACGTATAAACTCATTTGAAATGTTCAGTGTCGTGTAGGACGTTGGCACTTTGGTTATTGGATGGCCTAATCTGCGAACTGCCTCGTTGGCCTAGTGGTTCTAAGCGCGACTGCTATGCTAGAGGTCTTGGGTTCGATTCCCAAGTCGACCAAGGTGTTATTGGGTTTTTCTATGAAATTCTCAGTAGCAGGTCGGAGTTTGGATTTGTGCCCGGTTAGTGGCAATAGGCTCGCACCCTATCACATGGGACCTAAACATACCGGCGAATTGTGGGTGTACATTGGTACACCTCTGCCTAACCCTTCGGGGATACAGGCGTGATGGTATGTTATGTTATGTAATCTGCGAACGTCATGTTAGTTTTATGTTTTATGTGTGACTTTATATATAAATCAAACAGACAAAGAAATGATTGCGCTTTATATTAAGGTTATTCTGAACAAGGTAAATGATAAAGGGACCATGTGATATTGAGTAATCTGATAACTGTAACAGGCTGTTTGATAAATGTGGCAGGTAAACGTGGTTAAATGTAATGTATCCCACATTACATTTTACCACTTTTACACACAAGCAGATTTACGTACCTAAGGCTTTTATTTCAAACATCTGTATATTTCAGCCCACCTGTGACGGATATAAATTTCACATAGCGACAACCCCGTTCAAGGCCAGTGCTCACGTTTTGTACTGTCCAAAATAATATCTAGATTTTCTCTATTTTTGTACTTTACCTAATTTAAAATTTAATTTGAGCAAATGTTAATATTATGACGATATTGAATAGTTTTAAAAAGCGGTGTTCTTAATATGTTAGTTCTCTTTATATTAAATCAGGTGAAATTTATGTCAAATGTAGCAATGAAGCATTTTACAATAATAAAATTATGCATTATTATGATGATAAAATGAAATGATTATTATTTAATCATCTCATCATATTGCACTATTAGAAAAAATAAATGGCTATTTAAACTATGCTATATGAAATGTTTTTTTGTAGCTCAGAGCAATAAATCAAAGAAAATAAGGTCACAACTATCATAGGCTCACGTGAAGCAATCGTGGACGAAAAAAGAGAGTAACTCGTTGCTTAAACGTGACTTTGTTTATATTTTTAATTTGTGGAACCTCGTCAAATATACATGAAGGAGGCAGTAATGAGGCACTTCGTTAGGCAACTTTACTATGGATCTAGCCTCGGGGAATGAAAATTTCATCATATTAACATATCTATCTAGACTATGGGGAGAAATGTTTATTGTAATCGACATTAAATAAATTTGTATGTATGGGTGTATGAAATATTAAGTCGTTAGAAAAGAATAATTTTTCATGAGCAATTAAATAAAATTAATGTAAGTAAAAGCGGTGGTATCTAAACATTTAAACCTGACTATTTTACTTTAAAGAATATGAGTTACAATACTTACAATACACAACGTCAACTACATACACATTGATATATAGAATTCGTAGTCTAAGGCTTTAAATATTGTCCCATTTCTAAAGAACCCAGAAACTTCAAAATCTTTTATTTAAAGACCTACTTGTATTATGAATGACTGGCTCTATAATTTAAAGATTGATATTGACTCTACATATGTTATAAATAAAAACTTCACCTCATTGGTAAAACCTTGAATAGTTTGGAGAAAGGCAACATTAAAAATTATAATAGTTTTAGAATTTGTGATAATATGTGATGTTAAGTAAACTTTCGAATCACGTGTGTCACGTGTTTCAACCGGTGGTTTGTAGAGCTTACAAGTAACAGAAAAATTGTTTATTTATAAAAACATCAATTAATGTTTTCAATGAAATTTAATACTAAAGCAACACATAAATAAACGTTTTATGTGATTTTTTGTATTTTTATAGTAACTGTTAAATACCAAAAAAAAATAGCTTTGATCAAGGCAATAAGTTCAATCAATTGTAATATCAAATTAACCCTTTTGTATGTTACTTATGATAAAAATATTTGCTATAAGTAGTATGTAAGTAAATATGAAAAAATATAGTTGCTTCATCTTTAGCCAACTTTTTCTATGTAACAGCCCTGCCGAAGGATGTAGTCACGTGTTACTATGTCCATTTAAATATACATCGGTTTCAGCATAACAACTGTTTGTCGAGCGTTTTCGTAACTGTTTAAAGCCTAGACTGGAGGCCTTCTATTTCCATGAATGGTTGCGAAAATATTCTGAAGACAAGCTACCAAGACCACGCAAGTGTGAATGTTGACATGAGATACAATACGATTTAAAAGAGGAACAGCGTATTTCAGTTGTAGCTAATACCTTTATGCGTTTAAAGCAACCTTATGGTTGTATATGTACGAAGCATTCTAGCTATAATACCTACATTACATCCAAATGTAAAACGTAAACTTGATCATAAAAGTGTAAAGAACTTATGGTAGAGTAGACAAACGATGAAGTAGTATGACAAGCTCTCATAGCAGAGCTCTTAAAAATCCTGTAATGGCTTTTAAAATAAAATTACTCAACGTTTAGAAAATTTCGTTTGATTCTATTTAGTTTTCCTTCTTAATCATAAACAAGCAGCTCTTGAAATGTTGTATGTATTGTGTTATTGTAACATGTATGATTCAATAAATCTGCTTACTATGTAACTGTCACTCACGAGTTTTCCATACTGAAGAGTATCAGTTGTTCCCACACGTGCGAGTTTACCTTTGCTGGAGTATGGGAGTAGATTGATGCGTATTACATTATGTAACTGAATTATTTGATAACCTGTATGATGATGCCATATCTTGCCAACATAGATATTTTCCAGTTTTTCAGTCACAAAGATAACTCTTTTGAAGTCTAGATTTAGCATAAATGACTGGTGTTTCCAAGTGAAAAATAGCTTAGTCCTGGAGGAATTATTTCTTTATTTTATATCAGAAATTAACTTACAATATTTACAATAATATAAAAACTAAGCCTACACAATAAATAAGAAAAATTATAAACTAAATAAAACTAAGAACTAAAATCATCAAAAGCATCAAAAAATTCATCCACGTCGCTGTCGACTGGGAGTGTGCCCAAAAGGTTGGCAGCATTGCCACGTTGTATGGCAATGCTTATTCGCTGACCTAGGTAGAAGCTAGCCTTTGGGTCACGCGAAGTGTCAACCAGGCGTTTGGACAAATCTTTAAAAAATCTGTGTGCACTCGGACCCCACGGACCAAGGGTTTCAACCCCAAATAATAATCCAGCCTATAAACGTCCCACTGCTGGGCACAGGCCTCTTCCCATATAGAGAAGGCACGAGCATTGATCACCACGCTTGCTCTCTGCGGATTGGCGATTTCAGATCCCAATTTTGGAATCTAGGTTTCCTCACGATGTTTTCCTTCACCGTTTGTCAGAAGTGTCTTAGAATAATTAAGAAAGTACATGTAACTTTGAAAAAGCCACATTGGTACTTGCCTGGGTTCGAACTTGCAACCTTGTGCATACAAATCCGTTCATTGAACCGCTAGGCCACCCCAAACGGCTCGAATATACTTCCAACTAGGTCCTAGTTTTTTTATCACATTTTGATTTTGTGGACCAACATATTATATACTTCTTACTCTTTTTAAGAGCACAGGATCGTTTCAGTCTAAACAAACAGAATTGAAAAGAGTTGATATAACGAGTTGATGATGAATTTATGATAAGCTAACACAAATTGTTCATAAGTTATGACTTTATAATTCTAATATTTTATTAAAGAATTAAAAACTAAAACATATCTTAAAATATTCGATATAAGCTCATGTTTTGCTGAACGGCTAACGTAACCGCATCGAATTGTAATTTTGTCAGTATCCTTGGTTCAAACTTACGTCAGATTGCATAAATGCGAGACGTATGTGTCGAAGAGTGCATATTGCAGATATTTTGATTAATATGTTTTATTTTTTTAAATTTGGAGTAAAGTCAAGTTAAGGGCCATTATTTGGAGCACAGGCCCATCCTTAAAAGAGAAACACGAAAAAATTTACTCGCTTTAAAGATTGTTTCATATATTGAGTTCATCAGGTAATTGGTTATTCTCATCTTGAAGAATTCTCTTTCCAAGTATTATGGTAAATATTATATCTGTTAGAATTTCTCCGCAGGATGACTACCTAAATGGTAAGAAAAGGTGTGCTCTACATATTTTATATATATCTGTTATCGGTGTTGTACCCACACACTTTAAAAAAAGGGGTGGCTATGTCCCTGTAATTTAGCTTACCCCTTCATTACATTATTTTGTATTTAATACAATCGAAAATATTTCTAAACTGTAATAAACAACATTCCTACATAAACATTATAAGGCTAGTCACGTGTATATTACCGACCCCATTTGTATCGATTTTGTCTATGAATACTTATTTAATAAATTCGGAGAACAGTCCAATAGAGTACCAGAACGTGTGAATGGTGTATATTGTAAACAGTTGGTACTGGGTGTGTCTCCAAATTACTTATGTATGTGTATTTAAGGTTTGACTGCATGGATTGCCGAGTGGTTAAGGTGAACACCCCAATTGCCCTGATTATGAATTGCCGATCCCGACATTTGACAAGCATATTTGTATGTTTCACAATTCGTTCATCCAAGTCTGGGTGTTCTTTTTGTATGTGCATGAAATGTTTTTAAAACGCCCCGCTATACTGTTATTAATTAAACTACTATGAGAATGATTATGAATTTAGAAAATTATTAGGCTAAATTCGAGGGCTGACTGTGATTATACAATGCTTATTTATGCAATGATTATATAATTCTTGTTGAGACATAATAAAAAAAACTATGTAATTGTAACAGAATGTAATTGCCAAAATTTTATGTATTAAAGGGGATAAATACACATCTAAATTAGGTGGTCATGTAGAAGTAGTTTTAAAGTAAATAAATGGATGCTTAAACTAAAAAATGGCCAACGACTACAGGAAATGTAAATGAAATTAATTTTGTTCTAATTTAGCAAGTTTATTTTATTATTGTTTTTATATAATTCCCATTAACTTCACGGCTATAATGTTAATTAATGTAGCGAAATTATGATAATTAAGAACCGGTTTTAATTAGAAAATCCCTCATAATCGTGTATCATTAGCCGATTGATTGACGTACGGTAATTATATTAAATTTATTTTTATTTCCGGTTTAATGACTCATTGTTTCATTTTTACTTTATTCTATTTATAATATTACTTAATCTTATAATAATAAATTAATCATCATAAATGATTTTGATTGCACGGATAACAGTGTTTTTTAGGTCACCACGCATTATTATCACTGCGAGATATGACAAACAATTTAGCGAACAATTTTTAATGCTTATCCAAGTCTAGGTGTTCATACATAAAATTAAATCATTTAAGATACGGAGTCGTATTATTAAAAAAACAAAAATCGCTTTTATTCTTCTTAATAAATACACAAATTGACTTTCAGTGCATAAATGACACGTGATTGATCTTCAGGAGAACATGTGACGATCGAATGTTACATCACAAACATATTTGTTACCCAAATCCATGAAGCGTCCGATTTATGTTGATTTCACTTTTCGTCTGTATTCGTGGAAATAACCCAAGGGACTGTTGCGCCACTCCTGCGGTTACTAAGTAAACAACGGCCATTTATGAGGGTTTCAATACTTTCTCGTTTTTTTCAAAGGGTTTTTTTTTTTTTTTTTTTTTCTTTATTGCACACAAATACATTTAATTTAATATACATACATTATTAAAGTTGATGTACAGAGGCGAGCGAGGATTCCTAATTTTTATTACATTGTTTCCATTTTTCCATTTTTCCATGTCTCGATTTTTAATTATATTTCTTTTTTTTTTTTTAAACTAAGTTATAGTTCTTTTTTTGTAATTTGCAGTAAACTTCTGATAGCACACTCTCTTTGCAGTTAAATTCAAGCGAACAGTAAGTTTGTTTGAAAGACTATCGATTAGTCGGTTTAAGGTCACAGTCACTAATTACAATTCTAATTGGTTATTCATTGAACGTGTAAGGGTGGAACTAATTTGGTGTAGGTTTAGAAAGTATCCTGTGTTACTGTCGTTTGATGGAATGACTGTTCGTATCTCATATCCTGTGAAAGGAATGTTTTTGAGAAAGAAATGAAAACTGGTCGCCTTTTACATATTTTTAGTAATTCAGATTCGTGATGAACAGAAGAATGACAAGATAATAATCAAAATAAATATAGTAAAGAAAACGTAAGAAAATTTTGATGTATTATTATTTAGGCATACCTAATTTCCATGTGAATTGTGACACCTTGATTTTTAGTGATCATGAACATAGCATTCCTTATCCCTTTACCTTCTTCCAGTCTAAGTCGCTTATTTGTCTAGTTTATTATACAGCCGGTCGACCTATATTTGAAGTTCTAAAAATGAGTCTACAATCACGGGACAGTTGTATATGTATTATCGAAAATCAGCACCTGTAAAACCTGATTAAACATTAAACCGTACTAACAAGCTTGCTTCGAAATAGAGCAAAATAACTTTATACACAAACCATTGTTCATATTTTACACAATCGATAGTGAATGCCGATACAGATAAAATCATTGTAGGTTAATATCATAGCAGTAACATTTTTGTGTAGTGTTTGATTGAAGTTTTATTCAAGGCTAAAATGTTTGTAAAATCCATGAGTTTGAAGAATTACTGACCATTAAAAGATTTTAAATACGATATTTCACTGTTTATGCGTATATTATATACAAGGTGCAATTTTATAATTAATTGCATAAAAATGCTTTTCCTAATCAAATTTTGTATTTAGAACTGATTAAATTCGTGTATATTGTTTAATCATTCAAATGTAATGCGTTAGTTATGTACAAAAGACATATTTAATTACATTTATATTTCTAATATTTTTTTACAAGAGATTTTGCAACAATTTTTGTAGATAAATGAACTTGAAGCCATACATAATTTATTACATAATATTGTTTTAAACCTAATTTAAAATTCACCCCAGTGGCGTTTGCTTGTAAAACGATTGGCCTTGGCTTTACAACTATTGACGCAGATAATTCGTACACCGTAACATACAGTTGAAAAAAAAACACCGTAATACTGGCCATATTGACTTTCAAATATTTATTGATGACTGAAAAGTAAGGACGTTTATTTTTAAATTCCTGTAACATTGAAACTTTTTCGTTTATATTCGAATTTATACTGAAAATTTCTTGCATAAAAGTTTTAATACGTGATTCCAATTTCTATATTTGATGTTTGCGCGATGACTCGCATTTGTTTTATCCAATCCAAATGTAGAATAACAATATAAAAATTGAATTTAATGATTTGAAGGTCATTGTTAGTAGGTACATAGTCCATGCAACCATTTTGTTGCTGACACAGCACACCAAACCCTTTTGATTGGTGATCGTTATATGACAAGTGGAAACAACTGGATACAAGAACTGTCTCTGTGGCGCGGGGAGTGTCTGATTTCGTATTGTTTATATAAAAACAAAATATTTATTTATTTGGCTTGTATCCGACACAAGACACACTTTTAGTAGCGCCTTAAACGTAAGTTACTTACCTAAAATACTAGTAAGTAACTTTATTTAAAGAAATTGAATCTATTTAATTAAACTTCTCATAATTAGATTAAAAGATAAAACCGAACGTTAGCCACTAAACACAGCCTATTAAGGCTCGCTGTTCACACGGCGACACAGGTGTTACGCTTCCATTCATTCCAATCTTTCCCACGGCCGCCTTATATTCAACTATTGTGATCATCCCCCGCAATTCATAAACCCTATTCATAAAGGTTGGGGGTGAATCTCGTACAGGTAGTCGGTACAAGGTGTTATAGAAATACGTTATGACCGTTGACGATACCTTGAAGGCACAATACAGTACTTATAATGTGTGGAGTTTTGTCTGAAAAGTTTTTATTGTCCATTTTAAGGATGGAACGGTAGCCAACGGTTGACGATATGGTTTTTTTTGGATATAGAAGTGTTGAGATGATTTTGTGGCCGTTATTATAGCTATAGGTTTGAATATAAGAATCATGTTTGATTTCATTGTGAAACCTTGGCAGTTAGATTTATGTTCGTTTATTTGAATCTGGGTTGGAACCTTTTCCACTTTTACTAATAGTCTTCTGTTCCTTTTCTATGAGGTTGAGTATACGGTAAGAAGGATTTTTGAAAAGGTTCTCTAGTAACTATTCTGGTGACGTCTATCTTTATGAAGCCATAACAAACAGTAATTCTAAAAAAGGGACCACCTTATAGTTTTAAATCAATTTGATGGATGCACATAAATAAGTTTACGACAACTTTATAATTAAAATCATTGTATATTTTCCACTCATAAATTAATGGCTATGAATTATATTAAGGAGAAGAATTAATTAATAAATGGGTCTATAACTTATAACGCGCATACGTCACAAGAATCCACGTGTCTACAAACCGGTAAATATTTTAATTTAATTTTCATATATGCAGTTTTCAATACATATTCATATAATGTGCTGTTAATATTAATTTAAATTGTAAATAATTGGGTATGATATGGAGTATAAGTTATATATTAGACTCTATGGTTTCTTGCGTGAATTGTTTATAAATCACAAGGAAGTTCTCAACAATGGCTTGTCTAAACGGAAGTATCGGAGCTAACGGGCGGCGGCCATTAACTGCCTTTTTAGTAAAATGTACGCGCCTAATATTTTATTCGTTAAATTTGACCTCGAATATAATTATGCCTATTCCGTTTGTGTTTGATGGACGTAGCGAAAATAGCAAATCAATTTTATAGTTTTTTGTACATGCTAAATGGTATTGGTTTTTATATAAATATTGCATTTATGTGAGGGTTAGGTACCTATTTTTATATTTGTTAGCTAACGATTAGTTGAAACAAACTAGATATTTTTGATAGTTGAAAGGATGGTTAAGACATCTAAAAAGTAAAAAAAAAAAACAAATGGCTACTTTACTCATACAGACAAAAATGAATCATATCCATTAAAACTGGACGTCAATAAACTCCCAGCCACTAAAGGCAGTTTAAAACTTCAACAGTACGAAGGCGTGACATAAATTCAACGTCGAGTAAATATGATCCAACAATTATTGTTTACGCACAATAAATCTCGCATCCATGTTGTTTTGCGGGCGAAACGCCATAAATCCTTATGTATCGTAAACTTTAATTTAATAATTATAAGCGTCATGATGCGGAAATCATGTAGTCGTGATATATAAATGAATGATTCGCGTGGAACAATGCTTCGGGTTATCGAACTGCAATAACATTTCGGTGAAGGTCCCTAGCCGAGGTCATTGCTAGATGGCTTGATGACTGATTTCATTCTAATAATAAATAAAATTCTAGCTCGGTTTTATATTCAGTTTAGAATATTAAACAGTCGATTTGTTAGTAAACATTGTTGTGAAGGCTATGAATACTCATTTAAATTAGTTAAAAAAATCAATTATAGTCTTAATCATTTAAGAAATATTTTTAAATAAATTACCTAAAACACTAAATAAAACATAATTAGTAAGATACTCGTAGAGTGTTGGTAAATTAAATATAAGTAATTTACTGTTGTGCAGAAAAATTAGTTCCACATCTATTTTTTTACCATGAAGAACTACACAATGTTTTGTATAAAAAATCCATTATATTTCCCAAAATGTCACTAGCTAGCATTTACTTTTTTGTTGATCTTAAGTAGGTATATAACTTAAAGCTTATTGACATTTTAATGGCAAAATATTCTTAATGCGAGCTGATACAAAAATAAAGTAATTTATGTAAATGTATGTTCCAGTCTTAGTGGTTTTAATTACTTAACCTACCGTCTACGTAATTATGTTGTGCGCTTATTAAATATCACTGATTTTTAATACCGTATTAACAAAAACACGAGCAACTAACTATACTAGTCAGGCAACAATAACATCGGAAAGGTTCTTTTATAATCATTTTATTTCTAAGGTAAGGTTCTACAAATTGCTCATATATTTAAGTTACTGACATTTCAATTTACTCTTTTAGGCATGAAGTATTAATGAATAAAGGACATATATCCAAAGCCCGACCGCAGCAGGTGTAGATAACTCGAGTAATTGTGATCGATCTTCGCGGACGAAGACAAAGTAATCGATATTTTAAATCGATTTCGTTATTCAAATACTTCCAGCACAATTTATAATGATACCTTGATACCTTAATTTAGAATTCGAGTTGCAAATCGATTACTGTCCAATGCACGTGGATATTAAGGCTCAAAGTCTAAATTATATAGCTATAGGTAAATTACTAGCTGTTTATTATAGTAGTTAACATAAATGGTTAGTATACTCCACAGATCAAAGGTAAACGAGTTCGGTGCAATATAATGTCCTGTTTCATGGAAATTAATATTTATTGCCGTTCGTGGCATTATGAGCACCTCACTGTCTGCCTTCCCTTCCCTAGTGATATACGTATGTGTTCCTGACTGGTCGGTGGCTTGCGTTAATAATACTAGGTTATTATTATATTGTAAATGTTTAATGTCAGGCTCATAAAAGTTTTGGTTGTTCAGACTTTTTGTTGGTTTTGAAGTTTAACTTGGGCTGAGAAGATTCTCAACTTTTTATATTATAAGTAGATTGAGTTGTTGATAAAGCGGACATTGAAAATGATATCATTTCCTTGAAACCGAAAATTATTACATTTATTTACTGTCACACAACGTTCGCATAAACCTAAAAAAACACTTTTCTTTTGAGTTTTACATGATAAGAAAACGAAAGCTAGTCTTTATTTAAAGTCTTCTATGTTTCATACATCTTAACTATGAAAACAAATTGTTTATATCTCAACACGAAAAACAATGGACTGTCAAACCTACTGAATATCTCAATACACATTAGTGCGCATTTTAAAAAGCCTCGAAACACCCAATGATAATAACGTAATTATGTTACATGGCAACGTTTAACCTCTAAAGGTGAACATATGAGCATATGCGGGACCGAGTTAATATGCCTCGGCTGTACCTATTTCAAGTCGCCTGTTAAACGCGCACTCCCACTTAAAGGCATTCAAAGTTATCTTAAAAGTCGTTTTTGAGTAGTTTTTGGATTATATTGTATACAAATGTTATTTAGAAACTACTGGATGGTTGACTGTTGACTGTCCTGCTTTATGTTACTAAAATTCTAAAAAAAATCTCTAATAATAAATACTAATTATAATAATAACAAAGGTATTGTACCTATACCGGAAAAAAAGGTATTTAAGCGGTCTCCTTTTTTCCGTGTGTGGAATAAATAGAGAAAAAATATATATTGTATTGAATACTGTTGGTAAAGAAGGCTGGTAATAGTTGGATCTCCTTAAAGGAGTTTTTAATTAAAATATGACAGTGTTGCAGTTTGTTAGTAAATGTTAATTTAATTAAACATGTTTATTACTTTAGCATGTTCTAGGGTAAAAGGTCTTTTATTTAAGGTACGCCCACTTACTAAAGTAATAAAGTTGTCATTAAGGTTTGTGAGTGCACTTAGAAACTTAACGGCAGAAAAAAAACACATTTTAACAAGCTTTTTAAAGTACAAATTTTTATGAAGCTTTAAAATTGTTAAGATTATTATTTTGTTGAACTTAAATTATGCAACGTTTGTCTTTCATCACACACTATCAAAATTATATATTTTGCACTTACAAATGTGATTCTAGTGATATCGTCTAATATAAATGTAATAACAATAGGTAGGTTTATAAACTCAGTTTACTACCTAAATGAATCTTAAAGGATTTAATAAATATGTCATATATTGCTTTACTATGACGGTTTGCTCACTATTCAGTCACTTGCATAGCTTAAAATACAGTACAAAAACATACAGCAAAGATGAACTAAGACTTTACATAAAGTCTACAATATACAGTTATACACACGTAGTACGTAGATCAGATATACTAAGAAACATCGCAAACGTCCTTAGCATAACTTTTGCTAATCTAGATTAGGTCACATTTGTACGAAGCCTCAAGGTTTGCGGTCAAACGTAGGAGTATAATTACTATATTCAATATGGTGCCATTGTTCTGACGTGACATTTTGAAACGACCTCAATTATAGAAACAATACTGTTTGGTTCTAATTCTGACATGCTTTTACTAGTAATATAATGAGTTAAAGAGTTTTTGGTTCTAGATTCGCTAACTTTAAATTACAAGATTTTAATTTATTTGCATTTTATACCTCAATTCTAGAGGAAATGTAGAGGTTTTGACGACCTCCGTGGTCGAGTGGCGTACGCACCGGTTTTCAAGGTGTCGCTAGCTCTGGGGTCCCGGGTTCGATCCCCGGACGGGTCAATGTAGAAACTCACTTTTCTACATTGCCTCGGGTCTGGGTGTTTGTGGTACCTTCGTTGTTTCTGAATTCCATAACACAAGTGCTAAATAGCTATTTACTTTGGGTTCAGAGCAATGTATGCGATGTTGTCTGCATTTATTTATCTATTTTATTTATTTTAAAAATCACGTTCTACATTTGCGATTAAAACCGCGGGGCATAGCTGGTACTATAAATAATGCATATATACATATAATCAAGTATAATATAGGCTAGCTGGTATTTACTGTAGAAAATATAAGCAATAAATATTCTCGAATAACCGAAATATAAAAAAAAAATATTAATAATTATAAAACTTTAATTTATTTCTGTAATTTAATACAGAAATCATTTATTTTACTGCATAGCTGAGAAAATTCTGATGTTATAAATTAATTTCTTCACTGAGTTGCCACTTTCTGCTCATATTAACTGTTTTAAATGCGTGGCTTTATTTTAATGTCTTGTAATTTAATCTCCGTAATACGTACACTGACTTTGAGAAGACTCGGGTAAATTGTACTCTTGAGCGCACATGAATTAATGCGTCTCCGTAATGAATAGAAACGTCAGTTGAATTAAACTTATTTAGTCTCTTTGCTTTACATCCTATTCTTAGATTCATAGATGGATGTTTATAGATGAGTTAAATAAATCGTAAGAAACTTAAAGACAAATAAATACAATTCTAAAATATAAATCCATAAATAAATGTTCAAGGTCAGAATATAATAATAATAATAATCCAGCCTATAAACGTCCCACTGCTGAGCATAGGCCTCTTCCCTTATAGAGAAGGCACGAGCATTGATCACCACGCTTGCTCTCTGCGGGTTGGCGATTACAGATCCCAAATTTTGGAATCCAGTTTTCCTGACGATGTTTTTTCTTGTTTGTCAGAAGTGTCTTAAAATAATTAAGAAAGTACATATAACTTTGAAAAGTTACATTGGTACTTGCCCGGGTTCGAACCTGCAACCTCGTGCATACAAATCCGTTCATTGAACCGCTTTTTGTCATTTTGTCATTGTACAAGGTCAGAAGTTATGGATAAATCAGACTTTATTCACAACGAAATGCAATTAAAAACTTTTAACATTTCTATTGAAGACATTATTCATTGCTCATTCAAGATGCATGTTACCATGCCGAGGGTGATATTAAATAGGCTAACAACTAGGGACACCTGCAGAGTTCGTACACAATATATTTACAAACAAACTGAGTCAAATTAATACTAGTTTACATTTAAAAGCCAATGTAAAATCTAATAAATACGGAGCAACATTGCATAATTACTAAGACTTGACATTCGTTATTTGAATTTAAAATACTGGTAAATAATGATGACGTTTGACATTAATTTTAAAACGAATAATAGAAATTAATGTATGAAGACATCCGTGTGCGAAAAAAAATATAATATTTACTCAGGTGTACACCGCTATCAACTTTGTTAATTATTAATATTGTTTTTATAACAAGGTAAAACAAATGTTACATGATTTTATGATATAACATGAATTAATAAAACCTGTGTTTTTTGATTTATAAAAATCTCAACGATTTTAAGTAACTGAGATTCACATTATTTTTTTCTATAGATTGGATTTAAATTAAGAACCTGCTAATCAATTTCTACATTCTGTTGTCTTCATACATCGGCGTTTTGATGAATAAGAGTGAAATAATTTAGGACACCACTGGCTTGTAAGAATTTATATGGTTTAATAAAATAGGTCCCTTCTTTCAGGACAAAAGTAAAATAAATAGCATAAATTTAATACAGTCTCGCTAGTGCATAATAAAAGCATTTTGAATATGTTATTTTTGTAAATGCCGAACGTTAACCTCAAACTTGGATATTTCTTTTATGCAAAATAAAACAATATTTTAATAACAAATTATTATCTTATTTTGGAAATTTAATATAAAATAGATATTTTAGGTAGTTAAAAAACTGAATATTTCAATACTAGTCATTTTATTGTTTAATTAATTATCTTTAATATATTTAACACAGCCATGTCTACATGGCTGTGTTAAATATATTAAATTAAAACAATATTGTGTAGAAAATTTTATTATAGAAAATATGATGTGCTTTTATTGATATGGAAAACTGTTGTTCAGAAATATTACGGGTGTTCACCCGTTGCATGCAGTATGTTTTAACGAACCACGAAAACTAAAAATATTTTCGTGAAATCATTGGTTATTCACCCTAAAATTCACAATTATATTGCTATTTATAAAAGCTATACAAAGGTACTTTATGTAAGAAAAATAAAATTACGAAACCGCAAACGATTCAATGACTATAAAGTAACGCCACCTAGAGCCTACAAAGTTAAACAAAACCCGACACGCAAGCTTACAGCACACAACAAAATTAATGTGCGGATGTATGCGTCTACATTCAATTCTAATCACGCACACCAATGTAAAAACATAGAAAAACGAGCATTACGTACACACACAAACACGAATCGTTACAGCCTCTTACGTGAAGAACGTAAGCGACTGCGGAACTCAAGATGGCTGACATTGGCAATGGCAGGTCGTTGACCCGGCGCTCGCGCAGCCTTCAAAGCTTAGATCTAGCATTAGAGTGGTTGTTATTTTCTGTCATGTTTTTATTTTATTATTGGACTGTTGGTTACGCCGAATGTTTTTTGTTGGTGCAAACAGTGAACAATGATATTTAATTTGATCAATAATTGCTTACTTATAAGTTTGTGAGTCGAAATTGTCTATGCTTATGTTCTTATTAAACAGCCGTTCACTTTACGGGCATCATAAGTTATTATATTAATTTATCAGCGTAGTAAATTGACGTTATTTAAAAAGTATGTTATCGTTTCAATTCACGCACGATTTCGTCTAAAACTCCTGATAACTATAATTTACTGCAATAATAAAATGAGTTTTAACAGGTAGGTATGTTATATTTAATGTGTCAATTGATTTAATTTTATTTATGCCTTTAATTTTATTAATTGCTCTGGTTTGATATGTTTATACTACGGAAATGCAAATGTTTTTCGGATATAAAAATCATTCAATCAATAAATACGTTTATAGAACCGACCGAGGAAGTACGAAAATAATAAGAAACTGTACTTATTTTTTATTTGAAAATTTAAATCTAGACAAATAAAAAACTTAATTTCATAACCGCAAATGCATATTTACAAAACCAAACATCCGGAATCCGGATACAAAAATGCAAAACTTAGAAATAGCAGAATAGATAGGAGCATAAACATTGAACGTTGCGGTAGTGGCGCCGCATTGTGGCCGGCTGGCGCAACCGCGGAATGTAGCTCAAAGTAACGGTGCGTGCGCGCCGCGAAAAAACTCAAGTTCACTATCACGGAAGATTGCGCGGCGTCGCCATTACGCGGTTACGTTGTCGCGTCGGCTACCCGGTATTATGCCACTATGTAACTATGCATTTATTGCATAACGCGTGCTATTTAATATAACACGCATTTTACATCGAATCTGCACTCGTTGTTGATGTATTTGTACTGTTAACTTGTTTAGATAACGCTTCGAATTCGGCCTCGCCTTTTTTATGCTTACGTATTTGTTTGATGTAACCTTATGCATTCTTTCAGTGGCAATAGTAACGTTACTTAACTTTTAAATAACCTTCCTTTTGGTCTTCGCAGCAGTCGTATAAATAGACGTTTGTACAGAAAAAGCGCTTAACACACTTGAATTATTTAGACTGATTGTGATAACAAATACCTTGACATAATAATTCTTTTAAAAAACATTATCCAGTACAATCTGAATGAAACGTTTTATTTCTCTAATTAAATACATAAACAAAGTCAAAACGCTCTTAACAACCTTTTGCGGATTTTATCTTTATCTTAAGTAAATACGAGTACATTAATGAAGTTACAGAACCTTTTTGCTGTTCACCGTTATCGGGAACAGAGGTGGTATTTAAAATGCTAATTGTATGGGTAATAACAATGAGTGTTATACAGTTCTCATTGACATTAGATTCGCTCTCGTAACGACTGACTCTTAGTTACGAGAAGCATCCGGTGGGCTTATGATTCATGGAAATCGTTTTTGAAAAAATGTATTAGGGTCCCTTAGAGAGGTTTTAAGATTAAGTACTCAATTTTATGATGCGTTAAGTAACCATTACGACAGACTTAATTAATCTGTATGTTTATAAACCTACCTTACTTTGATTCTGAATATTAAGTCTCTACTTACCATATTCAAAATCAAAGTCGATCTATTAGAAATTGGATTGAGTGTATTGGGCAGACAGTCAGCAAAATAAGCTATTTTACTAACTGGAAGAGAGCTACGCTGACTAACTATAGTAAGTATTAAAAATAACAGCTTCAGTGTGAAGAAAAGTAGATACCCACCTACTTAGTAGTACAATTTGAATTTTCTTAATAAAAACGCTTTATCTATTTAAACATCCTTCTTATGCAGGTTACTTACATTAAAGCGACTAACTCAACTATAATAATATACATTTTAACACAGTAACCCAAGGAACCTTGCACCAATACCACGTCGTTCTTGCCTCCAACATTATCTTACATCTTCTATTACCACAGTTATGACGTGAGAACCCGATTGTTTCGATGCCTCAACTGTGGGTAAATCGACGTTTACTCTTAATGTTAATTGAGCCTACTTTGTATACTTTTATGTTGCCTTGGTAATTTTGCATATGTTTAGGTTCTTGAAGTCTAACAAAAAAGTGTATTATCAAGCGCTACTAATCAGCCAGTCACATACATAAAAATTGGCTAAGGGGAGACTGAACAGTAATTACTACTTCATGTGTCTTTTCTATTGTCTTCCTTTAGAGTACCGAGTCTTGTACTCGCTTTTGGAACTATAATTAAACAGGATGTTTGTTACTCTTTCACGGAAAAACTACTGAATGGATTTTATTGAAACTTTCCAATATTGTAGCTTATACATCGGAATAACACATAGGCTATAATTTATAAAGATAGTGTAAGAATTGTCATTCACGCGGGTGAAACCGCGGGGCACAGCTAGTATTATAATATTTTTCTGTGTTAATACAGAACTTAAAACGATAACCAGAGCATCTACTACATATATTATTATAATCATCTCACCGTCTTATACATAAAAGGATAAAATACTTATTATATTTAAAAAGTTAAAATATTTATATCTTGTTTTGCTAAAGTTTTAGACCATTAGTGAACTGCGGTTTTAGCTGAGTCTTATAAATCAGGTATTAGGTAAAGCTACGACGACGGAAACCGGTGCATTAACCTTAAAAACACTACCTTGTTTTTAAAATATTGCTAATTTAAATGTATTATTTAATTTAGTTGTGACGTCAGAATCAATATATGTACAGTTGGGTAAATGGATTGGCAATTTTCGGTAACGTAACAATATAATGTAACTGTTGTTATGATTCTAATTTAATATCGAATCATCAGGCTATAAGCGTTCTTTAAGTATGTCTAGGGCAAAAATACGATTGTTATTATATTACATAACGTTAACAATACAGTATTGTTCCAAAAATAGTTTGGCAGTGTATGTGTAAGTATAGCATAATTTTGACGACCTCCGTGGTCGAGTGGCGTACGCACCGGTTTCAAGGTGTCGCTAGCTCTGAGGTCCCGGGTTCGATCCCCGGACGGGTCAATGTAGAAAATCACCTACATTGTCTCGGGTCTGGGTGTTTGTGGTACCTTCGTTGTATCTGAATTCCATAACACAAGTGCTTTAGCAACTTACTTTGGGTTCAGAACAATGTATGTGATGTTGTCCGCATTTAATTTAATTTAATTTAATAATGACAATAATTATGTGCTGTATAAATTAAAAGAGTTTGGCGGTTTAAAACTTGGAGACATCGTCTTTCAAAATTAAATTATTTCTCCAAATGTTTTTTGAATTTAAGTTCATAAGCAGTCTCATAATTAAGTCTTTTAAGTCAGGGGATCAAAAGACAGTGATGAGAAAGACATTTTGGTCTTTTATAAAACTTTTCTTAACTAACGTCGACTACTTTTTGAATGTTAAATAAATGCAAACACCAGCGTATAAACTACTTCCAAGATTCACATTCTGTCGTGGGTTGTCATGATATTCAGACGTAGAAGATACAGCTAAATTAAATAATTCAGTTCAATAATATACAAACGTATACTAAACTTGAATTCATAACAAATGATTTATAATATGCTATTCCCACTAACATAAATAAATAAATAATCTGGCATATATTAGGTTTTATCTAGGTATGTTTAACAAGCCGTTAGGTGTTAATGTGTTTTGTATTCATGTTATTTATGTTGTTAATATATAAGGACATTGGTAGTGGAATATTTAGAGAATAAGTTACGATATAGATTAATTTTAGTCTTTATTAATATTATAACTAGAAAAAAAACATTGCTCATAAATTAATGATAAATATGAATAGAAATTGAAATAGCATCCTAGAAAAAAATCAAAGGTACCCATAGATCTACAATGATCTAAGCAGTGCTAGGAAGCCTATTTATTTAAACGCAACCTTTTGATTGTATACAGTGATTGACATTCGATAATCACGGCAATTTACTTCGAGTGATGATAGCTTATGAATTCGTTAAAAGAGGATCAAGCAAAAAACTCAATTTCGAAAACAATCACTTTAATTTTAATATTCAAATAATAACTCAATGCAGAGTCCCATTCCAATCCCTTGAAACAAATGACTGTGTTGCGACCAACTGCACCTGTCACCAATTTACAACCATAAAATAATACAAATCAGGTGCCTTGTTTTAGAAGATTCATTACCACTGTCCAATTTCGTGATACCGCATTTTGGTTCACCAAATGCCACTGAAAAAACAACCCAAATGGTAGGTGGGGAAGGTAGATTGTTGAGTAGCAGGGGTTGTTCTAATGACCTATATTTGTAACATATGGGTCGACAAGGCAGCTGATGGTAGGTCAGGAATGGGTTACTAAGGCAATAATTTCGGATGCTATTATCGAATATCGGTTTGCTTTATTTTCGGGAGTGAAGGGATTGCTTCGGGCACCATGCTAATAAGGTGTTCGGTTTCTCAAACTTTGCACCTTGTGTTATCAAATCTTGGCCATCTAAGAATAAGTTTATTGAAAAAACAGGTTCAACAGGTGTGGGGAAGGGTTTTGCTGATTTTTGTTCGTATATTTTTTTGGGGATGTCACTGGCAATGTGTAGAAATCACTTCGATTTTGCACGCAAGTGTTGCAAAATTAAATCGGAATATTCAGGAATATGAAAATACAGGCCTCGTGGAAGACCCAGACAGAGATGGAGGGATGAACTGTATTAAAAAAAGTGGCCACAACTTGCTCTAAACAGAAACGTGTGGAAGTAGGAAAGGGAGGCCTTTGCCCTGCAGTGGGACAGTTCAGGCTCAAAATAATGAATAAAAATAATAGTGAAAATTCTTAAAAATATAGTAAATATAATTAACAAACTAATTAAGTGTTAAAAATAATACTAATCAAATTCTCCTTTTAATCATTATCATTTCTAAATACATAGATACAGCGACAATATATCTTTATTTATAAGGTAATGCCCATTAAAGATCTCGGGCCTAACGTTCTATCTAGCAAAAAACTTACCTGTGTTATTCATAGCCCTATGACAGACTAGAGGTGACATGATTTATTGAATCGATAAAAATAGCTATAAAATGATTCGGTAGTTAATATTACAAGTCATTTGTCACTACACTATATTAGTACACTTACTTGATGGATAAACTAAAATTGATTATTGAAACAAACATAAATGGTTTGTTTGTTTTATTTAATGTGTCTGTAATATATCATTGGATAAACCTCTTTTATAAGCCTATATATATATTAGATGTTACTAGGCAAAAGCCTTCTTCTACTTCTTACAAACGTATCTGACCTAAGGATTTCGAAATTATATTTACATTTAATATTATTTATTTATTTATTTATTTATTTATTTAATACAATATGGAAGACTAACAGCTATACAAATCTGGATTAGCTATAATTCAGTTTACAGAAAGCCAATTATAAGTCTTCACTTTTAGAAACAACGTGGTTTATATAAATGTGAACACACACGTCTGCAGTAATCTACTTGAAAACACAAAAGTAGGTAGTTATATGTTTGTATTATTCCAACAGTGATAATTATTTAAAAAAGATAAAAGAGATTATAAATAGAAAATCAAGCAATCGTAGGATGTTCCACAGTGGATATGTACTTAGTTATCAAATTCCTAAGCTGGTATTAGAAAGAACAATACTGAACTGTGCAATAAAATATAAATGAAGATAATTTATTTAATGGCCTCTGGCTCTCCGGCTCAAAAATAGCCTCTGCCATCACCATACCTGAGAAACTTCAATCGATTTTATAACTCTGAAATAATACCTACTTTTATGATAGGTACTACCTATAATACTATCTATGACTACAAAGTAATATCAAGTCTCGTCTAACACATAGACCAGCATCTGCGGTAGGAAACGCATCGCCAACACGAATCCACACCTGCGGCGAACTCCCACGCTCGTGCACTATTACTGTACACGACTGTACACCATTATGCAGTACCTACCTACTGTACACGAATGTACACGACTGTACCTACTGTTTGACTTTTTACCTTTGTCTAGACGCGGTATCCCACGATATACTCAGAAATGGGGCAAGACTGATTTGGAAAAAATGGGAATATGCGGAAATTGTTGATTAACTCTCTGCACTTTTGTAATCGCATCTCGAGTTTTCAAGGATAGGAAATTAGACTAGAAATCGTTATTATATTTATATGAATGTTTATTTAAAATATGCAGTTGTAACTTTTGATAGGGCAGAAAAATACTGCGAATTCAAATCTATGTATTTGTTTTTATTTAACTCATTGCATTTGTCGTTGTACTCGTACATAGTAAAACATGTTAAACAACGAGCCTAGTATGTAGAAAAAAAAGAACAAATTAATAAGTGGTTTTACAAGATAATAACACTGAATACATAATACTATAGTAGTTAGGAATACGACAAAGTTACATAATTTCGCTATAATTCCGGAGTATTTAAATGCCACACAATTGAGGAATTAATAATTGTTTATGTTCCTTGAATAAAATAAATAAAGCCTAATTGATAGGTAGTGGCGTCAAATAGGCACAATGGTACCGTGCAAGGTGCAAGTATTAATAGGTTGACATTTACTTACTGCACACTGCACATGCGTCTCTCATTTATTTGCAGATCCACAGGAAATTAAAGTTCAAATATTCAGCGGCTGGATCGATAGCCCAAGTATAGGCATTTAAAGACTGAATAATAAACTAGAATTTTTAAAACAAGCTTTTATTAGAAACCAATACTTAAAGCACACATTTTTTCACATTTAAGTTTTTCGATTTTTTTTAGTTTTTCCCCTAATTAGTGATACCATATACAACTACAGATATTTACTAAAATATTTCTATTTAATGGTACAAAATTATGTCAGTTCGAGATAAGCGTCAGATAAAGAGCTTTTGTTATTTTAATGATCTAACAAAATAATATTATCTTATATCGAATAAGCTCTTCGGAATTCGTGACAAATCGGACTACTGATTTTGGGGCTAAAGATATAAATTATTTAATGACAAGCACCGTGATCAAAGATTTATATCACAAAGTGGATTGCCGTGCTTCCATATAATTTAATACTTTATGACTCTACGGGACCACCTTGTAAAGATAAAAGATTAAAGATAATACATTAATTGTTTCACTTAAAAGTACACTCGAAAAGGTAACTGCACTTATATCGCAAAAAAAAATTTTAAATTGACTGAAGTCCATTTCTTATTCCATATTTTTTTTAACTATCAATAGCTTTGGCTTATGTTACTTGCGTGTGATAGGAATCTTTTTTATTGAAATAGAATATCAAGTTTTTGGAGATCGATTTTTCTCACGGTCAAATCATCAGGCGCTTTCACTAGCTTTAGGGATCCGTGTGGATAAGTAAAATGGCGTATTCCGACTTCCCTAGAAATGTTAATGGTTTACATAGTTTATAAAGTTGTTTTTATGGCTTGTACTATACACTTTTTATTAGTAACTAACAATGTTACTGTATATTTTGCAGGGTGTTTTGTTTTTAATGTGTGTATTTTTTGTGTATTTATATGTGTATGTACAAATTGTACTTAACGTTCAATTTTTGTATTTATTTTAAATTAATTATGTTTCTTTATTATTATTTTTATTTATTCTTGCATACAGGTAAGTTTCGATATTTACTTATTTATTAAAAAAAATACATACAAATAGCTTTTAATCAATGCTTTTCTAGCAACTGAACTGAACTAGTAAGTTCCACACGCACTTGACCGACTTTTTATTCATATCCTTCATAGGTTTTTGCTTTCAATATTAAACAAAAAACTTATAAAAAATCCCTTTCGATTTCCGCCCGGCGCCATCTGCTATTCTTGTCATGTGTTTGTTTAGATTACTTTTTTTTCTCCTGTCCGGATTTCACCGGAACTTGGCTCTCAATGAATGTGGTTTAACATTTAATTTTGTACATTATAAGTGGGCTTTTTATTCACGTATTATATGTGAATGGGATGATTGGCTGGAGACGATGTAAAAAACAAACGAAATTATGGTTTTGGAACTTTAGAAGATAATGTTGTGTTAGTTTTTGATTTGATTTTTAAAATATATGTTTAACAGTTTTTAGTGAGGGCTTTAGATTTCTAAAAGTTGAAAAGGCAAACTGCCTCGTTGGCTTAGTGGGTCTAAGCGCGACTGCTACGCTAGAGGTCTTGGGTTCGATTCCCAAGTCGACCAAGGTGTTATTGGGTTTTCTACGAAATTCTCAGTAGCAGGTTGGAGTTTGGATTTGTGCCCGGTTAGTGGCAATAGGCTCGTCCCCTATTACATGGGACCTAAACATACCGGCAAACTGTGGGTGCACATTGGTACACCTCTGCCTAACCCTTCGGGGATACAGGCGATATGGTATATGAAAAGGTAAATAGAAATACTTTTTTGCATTTTGATGTAGTAGCAATTGTCCGATTAGTTACGGCCTACTGACACTGTAATCGTTATATACAATGCATAGAGTTTGAATAAGCAATAAAACTCTACAAAAGCCCTGTGAGGCTAAGTAAAAAACCGCCAAAGGAACCAATAAAAACTATTACTGCCTCCTTTCTTTTAATTACCTACCGTTATTTACTACTACGCCTTTTTGGCTTAAAACAATTTCGTTAGGAGGCCTAAAATGAATTCGTACTACGGTCAAAAAAGGCGTTAGGTCACTCAATAAATTTATTGATATGTGTAGTCAAAAACTTTTTATTACAAAATCATTCTACACATATAAGTTATAGGTTCATTAGTAGGTTAATTAGTAGAAGTAGCGATAGATAAATTAAGCTATAGCTACATTATTGATGTCTTTTGTTACTAAATATGACAATCGACCTGCTATTTAAGATATCTGTTTTAAGCTATTTTTATTTATAAATAGCAAAAGTTTCGGACGACAAGATTCTTAAACAGTAAAATAGTTTGTGTTCCACATTATATCGGGACACGTGATCTAATTATGGAACTAATTACAGTTTTTCGCTATTGTTGTATTAATAACTATAACATTAATAACTGATTACATACATGTTTGCGCATTGTTCTTTGTTTTTCTTCAATTTTATACATATTAGGTACACGATTGTACTTGCTTAAATAAATATTACACGTTTATAAATTTGTGTGAAATTTAGAATAACATAAGTTGCAATAATTAGGCAGGAGTAAAATATTAGTCATTCTACAAATTTTAATATGGTTACAAGATTGACTGACACTAAAATAAGCTTTAAGCTTACCAAAAGTCAGCTCTTGAAGAGGCAATTCAGCTATTTAATTTTAAGGCACAGGTACAAAAATTGTGGCAATTTTTTTTCGCTACCTTTGTTCAAACCGCCTTTAAATATATGATATATGATTTGTGAATCATCACACTATCTTAAACAATACTATTAACAGATTAAGTTACATAACGTAACTTAATCTGTGTAACAAGTTTAAATTTCAAGAATTACCCTTCAACCATAAAGTTATGTAACAAAAAGAACTATCTACTATAGACGGCAAAAGTACAGACGTGTGTATTATGTGTACATTCAATAAAGATAATAACTAAAACATTTACCGATACAGTTTGTATCCCATATCTATAAAGAACAAAAGAGTAACGCCTAACGCCGCCATCATTGTTCCCTATCCTCTTTCACCCTTCTATACAGTTCCAAAGAAAGTTTTACGACCACAGATAATGTAGTTTCTTTGCGTAAACAGGTAAATATTTTTATTGCTTTTAAGAACGTTATCATCAAAAGCGCCGACGGTCTTAACTTTCTTTGACATTGTGTTGTGATTTAATATTGTGTAAGTTATTTGTTCGTTCGTTTGATCTTATTTTAGCTGTTTGTATAGAAATATGATAAATTATATTTGTATCAGTTTCTGCTTTGCATTTGTATTTTTTTCGTGCGTTATTTTTACATGTCATGTGTTAATATTCTGAAAAGTATCAGAAAGTACATTATATACCGTATACTCAATTTACTTACTAACTACTTACTTAACTTTGTACAATGGGTTTAAAATGTGTAAATGAATGGTCTCCGCCAACAATAGCGCGGTGTAGTTCAAATCTATCCCATCTTTAGTAGGTCGTGACGTAGATAATTAACAAGTAAGTAAGAACTGGCTTAAACTGGTTACTCTTGCTAACTTACTGGACAACGAAAAACGAACTTAAATCTGTAAATAACTTGACCGTTTTGTGAATGGTATGGACAATATTAAACAATTTTAAATTGTAAGTACCAGGTTAGTAATAAGTATGCTTTTTGCTTCATACTATTAATTGAATAATAGGTGTATAAAGAAAAAGACAAAATCTATTTATACAAAATATATAAATTCCATCGAATATATTTTTCTATTTATCTTTCGAAATTAGCGCCCAAGGCTATCTATTACATTAATAGTTTTAAAATGAATTATATAATAATTAGTTTTAAGACCATAAAACAACCCTTCATAAGAAAGACATCAAACATGTATATTGTTTTTTATATAAATCTTTAATAATTAATGTATACAAATTGATTCACGATTATGTTTATTTGTCCATGCTTAAATGTACAGACATCACGGCGCCATCTTTGAGGTCCGAAGCCAATTACAGATGCGTAAAAGAATAAAATATACGATCATAAAACTAGCGGCGATTTATATAAATAAAAAAATGGTACAAGGCCATTGTTGCGTCATCAGTGTTACGTCATCATTGTCAGATGATGCCCAGAGGTCATGAGCACAATTTTGGGTTAAATTAAGGTATTTTAATTATTTCAGTCATATTATGAAGTAACTTAAAAGATTTAAGAATATAAGTGTCTGTTAGTATATCTTTTTCTGCCCCCTGCAAATAAAATAAAATACTTAAAAATATTTAAGTACAAAAAAGCATGTTAAAGAATCAAAAATACACAATAAGATAAAGACTTTTTAAATAAACATATAAACTTTTTAATAAACTCCTGTTCTGCAAATAATTGAATCTAGTAATCAATAATTTGGGTCGGAAATTGCAATTTTTATAAGTGACCTTTTTCTTAACCTCAGCGATGCGAATTTGTGAATATTGCAAGTCACACAAATATCACATCGCCGGATGCAATATAACCCTTGCACACAAAAACGTAAAAATGAAGGTTACAATAAATGCAGTGTTTCCGAAAAAGTGTGTAACGTAGAGAGTTGTTTCCTGTCCCATTGATCAAAGTGATGTGTGTATGGTGACCATGAAACTGGGCGAACCGGGACTGTTGTGTGATGTTAATGGTAATAGGACTAAATCATAACTGTTAAAGCAAATATTACTTTATATGAAATTCATATTTTAGTATTTTTATTTTATAAAAATACATATTACTTTATATTATAAAAAGTATATTCTATATTGTATTATTTAATAAAGCTAATAAAGTTCAACTAAAAAAAATGTCTAGAAAAAAAATAGCGTTCGGCAAAATCGTTTGAAAATCACTTATTTCTACTACATTTTTAATTCTCCACAAAATATACCTTTTGATCATAATTTCGCATAACATGGATTAAAGCGTCACCCATACCCACCGCATTTAAATAAAAGATAACTCAACATCATAAACAAATATTTATGAGTTGAATTTACATTCATAATAGGAGTTTACATTATGCATTCAAACGCAAAATGTACAATTATGGTGCAT
The DNA here is from genome assembly GCA_905475315.1 of Autographa pulchrina. Lineage (NCBI taxonomy): Eukaryota > Metazoa > Arthropoda > Insecta > Lepidoptera > Noctuidae > Autographa > Autographa pulchrina. The sequence continues at coordinate 8,385,894 of FR997771.1, read as the reverse complement.
TTGACTTGCATTTATCATGAGAATAAAGATCTTGTTATGAAATGGTAGCAACTATAACTCATAGACAAACAATTCCAAAAATATTTATTGAACTACCTTCCATCATTTAAAATCACATTAAGATCTCGGAATTTTCGGATTGTATGGTCACCCTACAAATAAGGTTATAGAAAAAAGGTTTGTTGTTGCTAGGAGCGCATCTGTCGAGATTCCCACGGAGGCCCTGTAGGAAAGGATTGCACCCTGCTATGCCTCAAGTGATCATAAGATATACTGCCTATAACATACCTGTATCCGTTAAGTTTTTGCCTTCATGACTTGGCGTATTATTTTACTATTAACATAATATATAATACATTTCTATTAAAAAAGTGTATATAAAGTTATTAACAACGTAATTTTTAATTGCAAACGATGCGTTGACGCAAGTAATAACAGTAAATTATCTTTAAAGAAATTCCCTTAGAAAAGACATCAACGCGTACTATGACCCTTTTAGTACTTCGTAATGTAAGCTTTATAATGGAAGTTCAAGACAGCTTGATTATTTATCAATTTAGCTTTATAAATTATAGCCTATGCTGAGTCCGATCTAAAGCCATACAAGGTAAAGCTCTTATTTATTTTTGTTTATAGTGGAACAGACTAAAAATAAGGCCAGACAATCTAATGGTCAGTGTCATTTTGTAAAAAAAGATACAAAAGCAAAAATTCTCTCGAACCAGTTTTCCCAAAATTATTTGCATCTGCTTTTTAAATACCGGATGGCACGAACAAGAGCATTAAAATTGCTTTTTATTATACTTAACCACTATCTTCGTTGCTTTGGGAAATGGCTGCGGTACGTAAAACATGGCTACATTGTTATCTTACTGGCATTAGCATGAAGTGCGTCATCTTGGCATTGGTTTAGAATACGGTTTCCAGATGTAGGTAATAATATGTCTTGAAACAAGGTAAGTTATAACTAAGCTTGTTACTTGATGGGTAGGCAGAGGTGTTTTGCTACAGTTACTTATTTAGATACAACATACTTTTACTACAATTCGGATAAATCTTAACTACTACAGTACACTGAATACAGCGGTCTATAAATATATAACATACGATATGTAGCAACAAAATACCAGTAGCAGGAAGCTCTTGATCTTTAAGTACGCCTAAAAAGCTGTGTGAACGTACGTGAAGTAGCACGTAGGTATTATGTCACTTAGACCAACAATATGTAAAAACCTCATATGAATAAAATTCATGATTCGTAAACGGTTAATTATAATTATTAAATTATATCTTTAATACAGATCCACCCATTTACAGAATTCAACAAAGCACACAAGTTTGACAGTTGGTCTGCACTCAATCTTCATATGCCGCGCATCAAACGTTTGCGCACATTTGCGCATATTGTCTGTTACAATGGCTAACCCTTCAGCGGTTTGTGCAAGCCACATGACTTGCGCTGCTTGCATTATCTCGCAAACCGCAGACGCAGATTGCACAGATTGGACACAGACTTAAACCTGTGTTTTTTGTATGCTTTTGTGTTTGTACCGCGTAGCAGATGATTTTGGTAATACGTGCTTCTTGATATTTTGTGCTTAGGGTTCCGTAGGCTATTTGTTGCTACTAGTGTGGGTTACGAAGGTGTTACCTATGAGGAGTTCGAAAAATAGTTTACAGTTATGTATGTTATGTACTTACTACGCACTATTTTGCGAAATGAGACTCATGTAAATAAATACAATTGTAGAGACGAAAAGTGGTAAACAGTAATAGTCTATCTAAATCACAAAGGTTACATATAAGAAGAAAAACTTTAATTTAAAAAAACCTTTAATTAAAATAATGTTTTAGGCACCCAAAAACCGAAAATAATTGAAAAACAAAGTTCTTAGAAAGTTGTAATTTTGCACCGTAAGTTTGCACTTTTGTAGGTAACAGTCACGAATTACTTTACTAAACCATACCAATAAATAGATACAGAACCATATCCATCGTTTCCGCGTTAAACTATTATTGTGTCATGATAATCAATAGTTTCGCAATTGGCAGGAGCACATTGCATATTTATTTTGAGCGAAACGCAAATGTCCTCAAGGTGCAAAACATGAATTGACACTTTTAAATGATCAATCATTATTTACATTTATCTTCACAGTGTATTCAAATGAACACATCTGTATCTGTGAATACATTGACGGAGTGTGCAAACACTTTTATTTGGACACTTGAATAATCTACTTAATTGGACTTCAGATTAGGCCCATTTACGATTATTATACCATATTTCAAGTGTTGGTATTGTATATTAGTAACTAAGTTGCTTTTAACAGAAAAATAATATATGTTGTGCATGAATGGAAATTGTTGTCCGCATTTATTTATTATTATTTATTATTATTAAGTGTAGAAAAAGGAAATCAAGTCTGCATGTGTCAGTGGTCAGTTAAGGGTCAAAGTACATACAATATACATATATAACTGACTAATGACTTTTCAAATGCCTTCAACGCCGTCAATCACAATATCCTTTCTTCTATCCTGTCCTATCTTATGATCTCTCAACAAGCGCTGGATTGGTTTTCTTCTTATCTTCGGGACCGCCAGCAGTAGGTCCGTGTTGGGGATTCCTCTTCAGCATGGAGCAAACTGGAATGTGGCGTCCCACAAGGCGGTATTCTTTCTCCTCTTCTTTTTTCTATTTTTATTAATCTCATTACTTACAATCTTCAGTGTTCGTATCATCTTTACGCTGACGATTTGCAACTGTACTCCCAGTCCGGCGTGGATGATATCTCCGATGCTGTCGGCAGAGTGAATCGTGACCTTGACGCTATTAACAGCTGGTCGAAGGCTTTTGGTGTGGCTGTAAACCCATGTAAATGCCAAGCATTGATATTGGGCAGTCATCGTGGTATTAACAAGTTAAGTGGTGTCATCATTCCGCCAGTTATTTTCGACGGTACAGTCATTCCACTAAGCTCTAGTGTTAAGGACCTCGGTTTACTCATCGATTCTACGCTGGGCTGGCAGACACAGGTTGCAAATGTCAACCAGAAAGTAACAGGAACGTTGCGGGTACTGTATCGCCTTAAAAATTTCTTACCATCCACAACGAAGGCAATGCTGGTGCAATCCTTAATATTTCCCATAATTGACTATGGTGATGTGTGTTACTATGACCTGAATGCAGATCTCCTTAGCAAACTCGACCGGCTTCTGAATAACTGCATTCGATTCGTTTTCAACACTCGCAAATATGACCACGTTTCCGCCCACAGGTCACTGTTACAATGGTTACCTATAAGGCAGCGCCGTTGTGTGCGGGCCCTGACGTATTTGTTTACTTTGCTTTACTCTCCTAACTGTCCTTCTTACTTAACTTCTCACTTCAAATTCTTGTCTTCTAACCACTCTAAATGTCTTCGTTCTTCTAACAATCGACTGCTACTATGCCCTTCCCACCGCTCTGACTTTCTCCACTCTACCTTCTTTGTCCAATCTATACTTCTTTGGAATTCGCTTCCTACGGAGATCAGGATGGCATCGAGCCGTTATTTATTTAAGAAGAGGATTCGTGACTATTTTCTCGAACAAACTCTGGCAGAATCAACTTAGCGGTTTTATTTAAAAAAATCCCTTCTGCTTTTATCAATTAACCTGGCTACTTAGCCGTTTTTACTATTTATTAGAAGTCTTTATATATATATTTATATATACATTTATATATATTTCTTGTATGTTATTTATTTGTATGTATTTTTTTGTCTTAAGTATACAAAATTTATTTTGTACTTGTGCATCTGCCACGATTTGTTTCTGCATCACTCTAAGGTTGACTGGCAGAGAATGCCTTATGGCATTAAGTCCGCCTTTGTGCAATAGTGTACAAAAAGAATTAAATAAATAAATAAATAAAATATAATAAACTAACATACTACGACTTGCTTTATATAAAGGCTAAAAATAATAAAATGAAATATAGATTTATGAATGTAATAAATCATCAATTCATTTAAATAATTAATTGATGACGGAATGAAAATAGCAATGATTGTCATATACTCGTATTTTTGTATTTAAACCTAACTGTGAACAGAAAACATAGGTGTTATAACTTTAATTAAATTTTTCATTACATCCGAATATAAATAATCGTTAATTAGATTCGTTAAAGTTTGTCAAACGTGCTTACATCTGTCAAAGATAAACGGTTATCAATATTTTAATGTGCGCAGATTTTATCCGAGTGTTGTTTGTGTAATGCGAGGCAGGTAAAACCGGCTGCGGCATTAGTCTAGTGGGCAATTAAGTTTTCGGTAATAAACATTCGTAATGTTACAGCTAATGTTCCGGTTGGCCAGTTTGTTTACTCTGCCAAGGTAAAAGCAGGATCAACTAGAGATTAGAAGTTTAGATCTTATCTCATCACTGATTCTTCATTAATTTTATTTATAACAGAATTTCTTCTGCTTAGGCATAATTTATAGCTTTGGTTGATTTATTTTGGCAGGGTGGTTAATGTGATTGGATTTCTCGGAGTAAACAAGGTATTTTATCTAGTGTCTAAATTTTGCGGGAATCAAAAATGTTGGTGCTGACTTTAGTTTTTTGGGGCGACAATTTAGTATACGTATTTAAAAGCTCTTGTAAAAAAACATAAATTTAATGCCGCACAACGCGAAGAAAACAAGTATAGTGATAAACACTACTAAAACTTGCAAAAATGGTTGCCCCAACTTCGGTACATAACTAAAGTGTTTTTTGCAAATAAATTAGTGTCAAATTAGTTATATACTCGTCTACTGACGCACAAAACATAATTATATTTGTCTGCTCATCATTTAATACTGTCCAAATTCATTTACTGACCACTCGGGTAAATAGTGTGCTCAGGTACCGCACTTACGTCAAGTTGAAAGACCGATTAAGATGTTTATATAGCCTTAATTACCGGACAAATACTCCATCAGCATGTGCCTTGTATCGCAATATGTTTGTCGTTGGACTACGACTGTGGGCCTCTTAGTGCGTGCAAACATGTGTTCTTACTAGCCTGAAAGAACAAAAGTTTGGGGTTTTAAAATAGTGTATAGCTAACTGACCTGAAAAATGACTGAAATAAAAGAATACTTATCAAAACGAATATTGGTGTATCTTACAACTGAAAAAAAAACCGGATTAAATCGACTAAAAATTTATAAGAGCTGACTTACTTTGAAAATGTCGTGGATAAGATGACGACAATGATGATGTACTTTAATAAATTTACAATTTAAGTTAGTCATGGGTGTGACCAAGCATCGAATCGCTATACCAAAAATAGTACGTTAAATATTTATCTCATTTAAATAGTAAAAAATGGCGGAGAGGAACATCAATCGAGAGCTGTCTAGGAGTTGTTTCAATGATGTTTTTTGCCGCACACAATTTCCGCGACTTGACTTTGTCCTTTGCAGTGAACAGGTGCCTCTAAGTAACGATGAGAGTAACGTTGATATGCTAGGGGAGGTAAGTTATTATTTTATTTGCGACAAAATTAAGAAAAAAATGTTATTCCTTGTTATATCTATAATTTTTTAAACAATCTGTGCATAAACAATAGTTCAAAAAAATATGCTTACAGATTATAGATTAGATATACTAGCTGTGCCTGCAACTTCGTTCGCGTGGATGATGAAGCTTATCAATGAGTCTTTAACCATTAAGGCTGCACACGCGACGGAAGCTTAAAAAATTGTGTAACTTCTCCCGTTTTCCCAACATTTCCCTTCACTGCTCTGCTCCTATTGATTGTAGCGTGATGAAAAGTATACTATAACCTGCCCAGGAGTATGAAGAATAATTGTACCAAGTTTCGTTAACATCCGTCGAGTAGTTTTTGTTTCTACAAGGAACATACAGACAGACAGACAGACAGACAGACAAAAATTTTACTAATTGCATTTTTGGCATCGGTATCGATCACTAATCACCCCCTGATAGTTATTTTGAAAGTATATTTAATGTACAGAATTGACCTTTTTATATTTTATATTTATTTATATTTATATTTTTATATTTATATTTGTAGATAAAATACGAATTTATAAGTACAAGTAGCAAAACGTTAAAGTCAACTACAATCCAGTACTTGACCGCATTATAAATGTAGAACATTTTCTATCTAACACAATGTGTATCAGCAACACCTAACATAGTACTTCATACTTTAAAAAATAATAACTATAAATAAAATGTATGAAATAAACGTGGAAGTCCACATAATATCTACGTGTACGGCAGCGGGGTGAATGGCCTCCCTTGTCCTCTACGAGAGCTATAAGTCTTAGAGGCCTCTCGCAAAGACCACAGTTTACTTTGTTACTTTACTGCCGCACTTTGAACCAAGATACTTTCAGACGTGAAACTATTCAATACTCAAGAATAAGATGGTCTTAGGTTTTACAAGACAAGCTACAGGTTTACAGTATATGGGAGGCTCTCCAACTTCACAATGTATTATTTTCTAGATGACTGATGACAAAAACCTTCCTGTTTTATTTTATTTTAAAACGTAGTACACCGCAGAAAGTATATATAATCCTACTCTCTACGAAATAGATAAACATATCGGAATTAAAAATGACGTTCGGAAATTCCTTTTTTTTTCTATGAACACGATCATAAATATAAAAGATAAATTCAAATGTGTTCAAATATTAAGAAATGTGAACTGAGCATATCAGTGCTATTTTTAAAGACTAGATTTTATTTTTATAAATCTACTTTCAGCAATCTGCCACTTACTTATTTTACTTCTATAGAAAAATCTACGCAAACAATTAAATAAATTTTAGTTTTCTTGATGTTTTTATTTATTGCTTTTGAAAACATCACAATTTTATGTCTACATAACACCTTTTTAGGAGAAGTCATTTAGTAACTTGAATGTTTTACGATTCTTCAGATATAGCATTACAATACTAGTGATTAAAACTTAATATATCACAATAGCATAAAGGAGGTGTTAATTTGCAATTATTTTACGAGGCTATAAACGATGATTCTTTTGCTTCGCTAAACGTTAAGGCTTCTTGTACGTAACTTTAACAGCCGCCGATATATTAAAACGACATTCTTTTAGTATTAAATAACAACTCAAAAATATTTCTCAAACATATATGGAATAAAGTTGCTTCATGTCTCATACAAGCCTTTGTTTTTATTTTGACCGTTTATGTTATCAATAACTTAATAATGTAATATTCATTTATGTTCTTAAAACTGTACCTAATTCACGGATGAGGTACGACGTAAGATTCAACTGCAGCATCGACAAAATAGATAAAATATCGCCTGCCATCTTATATCCATGTTGTCGATTAGTAAACTGAAAATACCAAAATCAAAAAAAAATTGTATTGATTTTGAAAATACTGATCAGAAGTAAGATTTACTTTTCAAATCATTGCAACTAATTTCCACATAACCTCCCAATCTCAAACAATATCACACTTTGGAAAACCCACACCCGATAGTCCCGATTCCTAAGTGATCGCTCCACATTTCCACCCGAATGACGTCATCTTCAAAAATACACGCTATCGATCTATCAGATAATGACTTATCGTTTTTAATCTTGGATGCTGGAAAATGAGTAAAGGCTTCGGCGCGCCCTGGGACTGGTCTCCGGGCCTCTCCGGCAACTCATTGCTGACCTACTGGCAGAGTATTGACCCCTACGACGTTCACTCAAACAATTTTACGTATCATTCATACGTATGTTTTGTTACCAAAATATTTATTACACATCTTTTTGTATGTCAGCGAGAGAATGGGCACTGCTGAATGGAGTTCGATGGCTAAGTTAGGTATTACAGACCTATCTTCAATCTTAGAGTTTATATTTCGAGCACGTCACATTTTCAAAATAGACGAAGCTTAGGTAAAGCTTCAAATCTGTCAGATTAAGTTTCATTTAAATTCTTTTTTTTTTTAATATTTGTGTTACAATTTTACCAGGCTATTTCCATGTTTACCAACTAATTATGATCTGTGATTTCTTCAGATATCCTATTGTATTTCGACGGAACTATGAATCATTGTATAAAATTTCAATAACACACACATAATGTGTCATAGATTTGAATGTTATTGACAAAGTAAAAAAAACCTTATATGTTATTAGGAAAATTCTCATGTAGGTCATCAACCTTTTACATTTCCTACTATGATGAAACATGTCTTTATATTTATTTATATGAAACAAACAAATTTGCGCTAAGCGATATTAGAACTAAAAGTTTAGATTACCTGTTGACAAAGATATTAAACATATCTGTACCTGCATAGGTATGTCCTGCCTTACGTTAAGACTACCTTCCTTTTCCTAGAGTATAATGTTAAAAGTGATTGCAACTAGTTGTGTATTGGTTTAAATCGAGATTTGATTTATTTTTGTTCTTTAATGTTTACGATACATGCAAGGAAAACATTTCTTCTCGTGTGTGGGAATTCCGAACTTTAGGATGGCCTCAATGCTTTAATTACTTTTCTCGTAATTGGTTGCATTTCATAAACATCTTTATAAGCGTTTATTGTTATTGAATTAATAATGTATGTAAAGCTGTATTGGTTGATGTCATGATGTTATTGACGGTGATATAATGACATCAGATCACCTTAATTCAATCACTCAACTTAGTCTATACCGGTCCACAAATGTACATTAGCGCGGGGGGGGGGCGGCCTAAGATAGATATATGTTTTTTCATTATTGACTATTCATTACCTGTAAAGGATTTGATTGGCATTGCTATACATTGAAGTAGAGTTATTACAGAATAGCACTGCTTATTTAAAGTCATCAAACTTTATTTTGCAAGCTTTGGTCACAGAATCCCCAAAAGTTACACAAGCTATCATAACCAATGCTTTTTTTGTCTATATTGTATTAGAAAAGTAAATTTTTATACATAACAATCGGTATAACACACATAACAATCGTACATAATAATTAAAAGTCTCGATAAAGTCTTGTTATGCAGTCATTACTCTATAACACTCAACCACAACGGAAACAAAAACGCCTCAAGAATAGCGTGACTCCCAATGGCTGCTTCATTTAATGTATGAGGTATTTTATAAGCATCATTATAGTTTCATTAGGCATCTTCGCGTTTTTCCCTCTCACTGGTAATTGAGTGCCTACAGAGGGCCTCATCGTGACCTACATTTATGTCAGAGTATTGACCTCACATTTCAATGAACCTATAATATTACCAGCCCAGATTTGCAGCACATTTTCAAGAAGTAAACCCGGAGGAAGTAATTGTATGTATGCTAATAATAGCCTATGCTCTGTACGAGTTTTCATTCCAGGCCTAAACCAGTTTAAGTCTGTCATTAATTTGAAACCAAAATGTTGGTTATAAAAACTGACGTTAATATTTATGTTTTTGGTAAATGTTTGTTGCAGTTTTGAATTATATGTTTAATGACAGTACAAGTTGTATCAAGTTATTGCCCAGATCAATATAAGAACAAGAAGTTGATGTAATAAATAAATAGCTGAAAGGACAATTTTAACTAAAATGTTAGCTTTTTTAATACTGTTTTATACTATGGTCCTAAACATACAAGTGTAAAACATGTATAACTGAGCACTGTTAAATAGAAAAAAAATCTTGAGTTTATATTAAAAATCTTTAAATATTCTCAGTTTATAACTCAGTAAACCGCCACAAAGTCTTCGTGTGTTAATTGATTTGTTAAAGTTCTGTATTAAATCAATTATTTTTAATGTAATGTGTAATTCTTTGCGTGCTCTACTGCATTTAATAGTCAAGATTTAACATCAATTACAAATTGAAAATTGCCGTCTGGAAATATTAAAATATAGAAAGAATTTATTTACCTCAACATTTGCGGTTGAGTTGAGCACATTTATTTACTACAATAAAGATACTTATATAGTAACTTTAGTTGTGCGTCTAAATATTCCTAACTTAATTGTTATTATCAGGCAAGGTACCTCTTAATTTAGGTTTTAGGTGTGGGAACTTCCACCGATCGTATACGATAACAATACTGATTTCCTCCTCCAAAATAGGAATAACGAACTTAGTCACGTTAACAGACTCATCTTATTTAGTCGTTCCAGTTTTTGTGATGACATTACATATTTGTGGTAACTATTGCTTGTGTATATGTATGGTGTTTCGTGTAGTAGTTTAAACAGTCAGATATTCTTTTGTCACGTCGAGTTTGTCTTGGTTCGACGAATTTAGCACATTTCTGTGTCGTGACGGCGGGGTCGAAGACATCTGTCACTTTGCTTTCTCATTAGAGCGTTACAATTCTGAGTGTATAACGTCTATTGGACGATTTTATGTATTGTTTTGCGTTGAAACGATAATATTTTAAAGTTATATTTACATTTAGCGCGTTATGATTCGAGTTAGTAGGTAAACTCTAGTCTGTGGGCAAATAAATTTGTATCTCTGTGTACATATGTTTATAATATAGAGCTATATACCTAATATGTGTAAGTATGTATCGAGCATTGAACACATAAGACTTTACCGTAGTAAATTATATCATCTTGAAATGGTAGATGGACAAAACACGGACAAACACTTCTCTTATAAATTGCCCACACGTCTTAACATTTATAAATCTGAAAATAACTTAATTAATTTTAACAAGCACACAATCATTAAGAGCAACCTCAAGTTTTAATATCCTGCACGTGCTATTAAAAGGAACTTGTTACAGTCAATACATGGGCGCTGGCATTTACAAAGGTACTTGTTAACCAGCAATGTAGCAAGGCTAGTATTCGCGGGCTAGCAGGACGCGAACCGGTCCAGCATACTTACCATGAACCCTTAAAGCAGGACTGTTGTCGTCCTGTAAGCGAGACGCAGCTACGTGCAGTGTAGAGCACCGTCTCTCTTCCACAACGGCAACAGTACTAGTACAAGTTATCGTGGTCCAGGTCCTGAGTGCTGCGCAGCCCTCCCGGTAAAAACTAACATCCTCCACGTACCTACCCGTAGTTATGGACTGTTCCTTAAGACTGATACCTCTCTATATAATACATTGAAACGTTTTTCTTCTATATTTTCCAGAATAGAGACTTGATACATTTCTTTGAACTCATTTTGCTTGGTGTCGAGTGTCGTAATTATAGGCTGTCTCAATATGGTAGGATACAAACATTGCTGTTAGCACTGGAAGGTGAGACGTCTATAGCCATAATTTCTGTAAAATTAGTATGTTTACAGTACTTGGTCTTACACGAGGTGCTGATATACACAGAAAAAAGACTTGTCTTTCTATCGATGAGATTTTTTTGAAGAGGTCTGGCGCAGTTATTCAGGCTTTATTTTCTCGAGTAGGTACTAAAGAAAAATACTACTATATAGTATATACATAGTTGTCTTCAGAAATCACTACACAAGCAAAAGGAATTAATGTACTTATGTCAATCACATGTAATTTAAGGGTTAATAACAGACAATCAAGACTACTGAGATATATACTTAATTGACAAGATGTTTTCAATTCTCTTGACTAGAGTAAAGAAGGAAGCGAAACACGACGCTTAACATGTAAACTGCACCTATCATGACTTACGGCAGCGTCGTATTCTCTCACGTACCCGATTATCGACTCAAACGAATGCAAACTCTGCAAAACCGTTTCATGCGTAGAGCCACAGACGCTCCAGGTTACGTCCGTAACTTGCAGTTGCACTGTGACTTAAAGCTGCCAACAATCAAGCAGTTCATGAAACGCGCCGCGATCCGATTCTTCGACTCCTCCGAAAGCCACCGTAACCCGCTAATCGTAGCGGCCGCGCGATACGTACCTTCCGTAATATCTAAGATTAAACGCCCCAGACATACTCTCTCCTACCCTGACGATAAAACAACGCTTCTCCAAGGAGCATTCGATTTAGCTAGCAGTAGCATTACACAACACAACCGCCGTATATTACGTCCTCGCCGGCGAGGCCCGTCGCGTATTATAAATAATAGTAACGTAAATGTTATCCTCCCGTCCCTAGACCAAGCTGGCCCGAGCCGGCCAAACTAGCAATAAAAATATGTCCCTAAATAATAAAAACTTAGATCCAGCCATCCCTTGTTGTTTTCCTTTATTAAGATTGTTAGCAACGCACTAAGTCGAGGTCCGAACTCCGCAGGGGGTGCCCTTAGTGGACGTTGCTGACGTAGTTAGTTTTTCCTATTGCTCTGGCTGGAGGCCTTAAGGTCCTCGCCAAAAGTCCGGTGAAGCAGTCAAAGCCTGCGCTCAGGCTAACTGCAAAGATCTCTACCAAAAAAAAAAAAAAACATGTAAACTGCATGTTCGCTGTCAATAAACTTTAATTAAACAAAATACATATTATTCCTTATTTATTCAGTGAACATAACACGTTTTATTTATTCAACATTTAACAAAATTCCATATTACAATGAAGCCGGAATACAATTGTATCAATATGCATAACAGAAATATTTATTATCGAAAACTTTTAATTTATTTATGAATAATTAATATTCTTATCCATTTTATTATTGTATTTATTTTAATTATTCGTAATCCTTCAAGTTCACACCTGATACATTCACATTATCTTAACTGGACAGCTTGATTGATTGTAAAAGTGTGTAAGTAATGAGACTTTACTATCTTGCTAAGGGCATAAATATTTATAAGTGCTTTCTAAAACTATTTTTAAATTGTAAATAGCTTTTAATCTATTTTGAGTCATCTTTTTTTAAGTCACTGATAATCTTTAAACTTATTTTTGTATGTTCACTTTGTTCTAGGATATGTTTATGACTTATAAAGTATGATATTTTAATATCCTGGGTAAACTCACACAAGGTCTGATCCCAAACTAAGCAAAGCATGTACTAAGGTAACCAGACGACTGATAAACTTATATATTTTTAAATACAAACGTATTATAGATAAATCACCAAAAACCACCCAGACACAGAACAAATGATCAAACTCATCATTCAAAGATTGGTCCTGGGTGGAAAGTATATGACATTTAAATCAGTAACGATTCACAATAGAAAAGCAACCTAAGTATGAAACCCCTACGATCTGAAAACAAGTGCGTTGATCAACGCTAACTCTCCTTATTCAGTTCAAACCCTTTATGCAACTGGACAGTTACAGAATGATATCATTACACAAGCATAGAACCAAGAATGACATAAACAGTGCATTACAATCTAACGTAGGAAGCAGGTTCCTTAAACAATTGATGACTGTAATAGAAATGATAAATGGTAAAATGGTAATGGCTGTGGTAATAACAGCGCAAACGACATCGAATCACAAAGTAATATAACATTGCGCGGCATTACACAAGCGACGGTAATTTTGCGACGTAGATCGCGGCCAAGCGCGCCGCTTGCGTACTTACATTATACATACATAGAATAAGTTTCCTGCAGTTACGTCAAACTGAATAATTTTGTGAAGGCTGCAAAAGAGGTAAAAACGCAATTTTGTAAGCTGGTACGATGATTATGGTAAAGTTTAGACGGTTACTTCAAGAAAATTTCGGGAATAAGATACTATGATGTCATATTTTCTCTAGTTTAAGTAGGTAAATATCACACATTTCAATGCTGCAAAAGAACTCATTGTCATAATTCACTTCTTGTTATCCACTTTGGATGAATAATACCTAACTAATTCTGTTTGGGGCAATGTATAAAACTTTGTAGTAGTCTAGTATAAACAAACAGATAAAAGATTTCAAGCTATTTAAAATTATTTTCTAAGTATTTTTATTTCTAAGTACACCTATCTTTAGGTGTGACAATATTCTAACTCGAAACAGGTAAACAAACAAACTAAATTGCTATAAGATTGCTGCTACATACAGGTTTAATACACCTTTTTATTATTTACAGTTACAAAGCAAACTATTTTCTGCCTACACGAGCATCACTATACCTACTCTATGCCCGCGGTGGAGGCGCGGCGCGGCGGGAAGTGCGCGGGAGTGGAGCGAACCGCTCCGCTGTCACGGTCAAGGACAGTATTAGCAGCAATGGACAATATTATGATCACTTGTGTACTGTTTTATACTACAGTTATGCCCATATGTCCATATGCTGTTCTTACCTTATTTTATTGGTATGTTGTTCATACTTCAGTGTATGCTGTATGTTGTATGCTACAGGGTACATTATTTTACATATGCTTTCGTGTTTATTTGAATGTTGTAAATGTTGTTGTTCAATACATGCGAGCATAAATAAAACAAAATATTCGATGGTGTTGGCATAATTCGTATGGAATATACGTATTTGAGTTAGATTAATTATAATATATAGATATTTTTATGGAATGACGTTTTATTCGATTTTCTTCAACTAAAGCCCGTAAATGTCAAGGGCAAGGCAAAACATTCTTATCTTCAGTTCTAAGTAATAAACAGATGCATTATTTTTAATAAATAGAGTAAGGTTATTAAAAGTACAAAGTGTTTGGATATAACTAAAAAAAAAATAGAGAAACACATTGGGATCTGTGTTATTTTGAGTAAAACTTTTAGTTCAAACCAAGCCATCGACAATGTTTTCACCTTAGTCCTTGTTTTAATTAAAGTCAAGACATTTATCAAGATCTTAAAGAAGAGAAGGTTAATTAAGTTTTGGCCTTAAATGTAGGCGTTCAGTATTATTTATAGTTTTTTTACTTATTATTCTTCTTTTGGAACATTTTCCTCTATATCTACTCAGGTACCTAACATAAACTTAGAATCTAAAATATTTTCTAACATTTGATTTAAAAAACAATACCTATATATTAAAAAGTTGCGGTTTTCCTGTCATGTTTTTACTGTTAATTTACTAAGAAAATAGATAAACATTTTTAATTGAGTTTGATATCCTTAATGTTATGCAATAAAACGACACAATCGTATAAATCTCACAAGTCTCTATACCTAACTTAACAGGCGAATCAAGGAAGATATATATATTTATTTATTTATTATTATTATTATCTGAACTGTCCCACTGCAGGGCAAAGGCCTCCCTTCCTTCTTTCCACAGGTCTCTATTGTTTGCTATTTGTTGCCACTCCTCCGTGGGCGAAAGCCTCTACAAAATGGGTTCCTAATAGACGGAGGCCGCGTGGAAGACCCAGGCGGAGATGGAGGGATGAACTAGACGCATACAAAAAGGAGATATTGATAGTCAATTGTTTTTCCCTTTGCCTTATATTATTTATATGTACTAAGATTTTAGCTAAATATCAGACATGGATGTGTTTAAAGGCTATTTTAAAATGAATATTATTTAGGTAGGCTTTACCATGCTAACTTATCTTCGTGTATTTGTAAAAGTTTGTTAACTCCTTGGAACACCGGATTTTTTAAGCTGTATAATTTCTTCCCCCATGCACTCCAGAAAAGGCCAACAAACTAATCAAGTGATGTTATTGCACAATCCAATTATTTATATATTTATACTACAGTCATAAATTTAATACTATTAATATATAAATGTTAAATTATTTCAACAAAGACGTATCTGGATCATTCATTATGGTTTATGTGATTATTGAACAGGAAATTCGCAATAAATTGCGAAATAATTTCAAGAGATAAATTCAACGTTTGACCGTAAATGTGCCGTTAATATGTTTTAATCTATATTCTATTATATGCCTCGTATTTATTATTGAATCATCTTGAAAGCTCCGTAATTTAGAATTTTATTGATAATGCTTCCGCTTTGTATGATAAATGCCAATTTATCGATAACAAAACCTCATATAGTAATGGTTACTGAGCATTTATCAAATAAAGCAAGTAGAAATTAATTCCCATAAATAGTACAGTTATTTTTTGAAATGCAAAACGTTATATTACTATTCATACGTGCTAGAATAAACATCGTTCCGATTTGAAATTCCTTCATTAACGCATTCTCCAAACTCGGGTATGCCATCGATCAAACCGATGATTTGGTACGATAGCTTAAGATAAATATCAGTTGACTACTCGTTTAATCGGCATCAGACTCCCGACCGTTTCGAGCGATTAGCTAATACTCTACGATTGAAAAACTGGTAGACGGCAGAGGCAGTTGTAATAGAATTCTTCAAGTCTCGAGTCGAGCGGTCCAATTATACTGTGTATGGGCAAGTCCAAAGTTGTGCTCATCCTGAAACGGTAAACATCCATCAACATTGTAAATTCTTGGTTTTTGTGAACGAGATGTACTGACGTCATTAGATGACGGCTTGATTACAGCAGTTGCTCAATGATTTGTAAATGATCCCGGGGAATTGCCTTACTGCATGACGAGTGTTTATTGTGCATGCTATTTGGGAACTTGACTTATAATTACGTAGTATTTATAGCTTGACTTGGTTAGTAGGTACTTGTATCGGGGGTGTGTTAAAATAAGCTCTTCCTGATTTTCAGGAAAAACACTTTAAACACAAACATGCCTTTTTTTATTTGTGACTATTTTTACCAGCTTCCTACACCCTGGGGAAGACTTAAGGGAACACCATTTTCTTACAATTACTAGGTACTTTACTTACCTAGAATTTAATCTTAGTACCTCAATCTACACTTCTACACTAATATTATAAAGAGGAAAACTTTGTTTGTTTGTAATGAATAGGCTCAAAAACTACTATACCGATTTTAAAAATTCTTTCACCATTCGAAAGCTACATTATCCACGAGTAACATAGGCTAAATTTTATTTTGGAGAAAAATAGGGGACCGTGTCTTTCCTGGGTAGGCTTTTTGCAGCGGTAACCGACATCCACGCGGGCGGAGCCGCGGACGACCGCTAGTTTTTAATATTTCAAAAATTAACTAATTGCATTGCCAACTCTTACAGCTATATAGTTAGTAAACTCCTTGATTATTTCCATATTTCGCCATCTTAATTAGAAATGGATATTCTGTCTTCATGACATTCAATCACGCGGCTCTTGCAAGTGTTTGAACCTGTTTCGAATCACTGTGACCGATAGAATTAACATTTGACGGTAATCGTTACGTAGTCTGGGAACGAGAGAGTTCATTGTTTTGTTGTTATTATTCATACAAATAGCGCTTAACTGTTAACTAGATTTTTTACGGCGTTCACATACATTCTTTAGTGGTTTTTTAGTAGATTAATGTGAGTTGGGCTGTCCTTTGTTCTATAATACGAAATCTCTTGGATATTTTATTACTTATGTTGCAAGGACTAGGTTTTCTATATTTTTCGTACAAACTTTGATTAATATGAACTGCGTTAATGAGAAAACTGTGTTAGTAAAACAAAGCCTTGCTCATTCACAAGAGCAAAATAAAATACCTATTCAATCTTAACGAATCTTAACCTGGATTAAAAAAACTGTTTAATTTATTATTTTTTTTAAGGATGATATTTTTAAATGGACTGAGATACTTAAATATCTAAGAGTTTCCATAAATTATATGCTTATATATGTAGCTACATAAAATACGATTAATGATGCAATTCTTCATGCTATAGTGACAATGCAATCCACATCCGAACAGGCGGTTTGCACTTACCACACAATTTTCAATGAACAGCTACAATAGACCACAAAACTTGGTGAGATGAACTCAACTTCAGTCGTCATTGTTTCACAATAGCAATACTCGAAAAGTGGAAATTTTGTGAGGTAAATAATGGTTGTAAAATGTAGGAATCTAGGAAGTGCTTCCAGTTTTTCATAATCGAGCATAGAAATGAGAATAAAAAGTTAAAAAGTATCAATTTTACAATTTAACAGTTTGGTAATTTATATGCTCTTATTATACATATATTTTCAGTAGCTAACAGACCCTCTTCCAAAATTGTCTTTCTTTTGCTATTTCTGGTCACGTGCTTTGTGATGATCTAGTAAGATAAGCAGCCTACCGGACTAGATCATCTTACCACGACGATGTTTGCCCATCGGCCAGTCTGCATTCAAGCGACGTTACCCACCCACTCTACCTGAAGAAAAGCCTTTATCAAACCTACCAAAAGTGAAGACAAAATTGAATGTCTACATCACTATGTAACCCTGAAAAACGTCACGGGTATTTCGATAAAAGATGTTTTTGTTCCAGAAATTTGTTTCTATACAACAACATACCTACTGTAACAGCAGTTTATGCATTCAGTTTTGTAGATATATATTTATTCAGTATATACAATATAAATTCTGTTTTTATTTCAACTATAGTGTGGCCATGAACTTGCAGAGTTCGAACCGTCGAGAGACGAGAATTGGTATTGCATGTAATCATTTTAAACGTTGCACGTAATATTAGCATGATTGTAGACTATTGATTGGATACCTATTTCCTACAGAATAAAACTTTATAAACGTAATAAGCGCGATGTTTTGGATTTAGATAACATACATTAATTTTTAGGATGAAAAAGATTTTGAGGCTAACTTGTTGAAAAATTAACATTTTTTAATTTGATTCGTAGAATTTTTGTATTTGAATACCAACAAACACTGATATTGGTCTGTAACTGCTGCAAAAATAGTCTTGAGTTCTTCTCTTATGAACTGTCTTCACATAAATAAATCCAATAAAATATATTCTTCATAAATTATTATGTTTGGGAAATAAGATTGTATAGTAAACCGCAACTTGTACTATGGAAACCACCACAGGAAATGAACCATTATTTATTAGGCCTCGGTGACATTTATTGGAAGAAAATAGATTCGGAACTTGCTTAACCAGTAAGGAGTTGTTTTTGTGGACTAGTCTTTGAATAAAAACTAATTTTATAAACTTAGTCGTAGCATATTATCACCAACTTAATTACGAATCTGCACCACATATTAAGTACTCATTAAGATCGAATAAAACCTTGACAAAGATTTAAATCTCGGGAATATTAAATAACAAATTAATATGGTGTCATTTTTAAAACATTATTTGTACAAATAAGTTTATTTCTTATTTGCTACTTACCTACCGGTACCGGTATTTTTCCACTCAAGTAGAATTAGTACATAATATATAATTTCCATGAGACAAACTGACACAATGTATGAGGCCTTGTTCAAAAGGACTTGTACAGAAATTGTTTTAATGAACTTGTCGGTAGTCATTCTTCAAGAGTCGCGGTGGGCGTTGAGTGATGAATCTCTGTACGACGCATGTATAAAACATTTGCAAAGAATTTTAAAAGGTAATGTTTATTGGCAATAAATAAAAAGTATAAATGGCCAAAATGTGCTACATTTTATAGGCAAAAATGTGTAACATTATATCATTATAAAATAATAATACATTAAAAACATTTAATTATTATGAATATTAGATAATTCCATTAAAATCACAAAGCAGGAAGGTCGTTCTTATAAACTAAGCGTTGCCGAACCTAAAATAAAATGAAATTGAGGACAAAAATAAAACTTTAATGATCTCAATTTGGACTTCAACACACAAGTCTCATTTTTATTGTGACCGCAAAACCTGTAAACGTGCCTTTGAACTTAAAATCTAAAGAACCTCACAGTTTAATTTTTAACGCTTTTATTTACAATTGGGGTTTACAAATACGTTGTAATTACACGAGTGTTCCGACCCCGTTTGAGGAAAGATAAAGGCGACCATGGGATACGATTTGTCAGTAATCCATCAGGCCTTTTTTGTTACTATTCAGAACCTCCCGTGAAGGCGTTCGCACAATAACCAGCCTTGAGTTAGAAGCTCATTAATCGTACAAACACTTGATCCATATTTAAAGCTGAACTTTTTACAAAGAGTGGATAACACGGAAATTTTGTTGAAGTATTGTCTGCTAATAATCTCATGTTAATAGTGCTAGCATGATGCGGAAGTTTTATAACAAAAAGGCAGCGGTTTTAACTAACTCTAAGTTAGTTTACTAAGAGTCAATTCGAACAAAATAATGTCTTTTCAACATCTCTTACAGTAACAGCAATAAACATGAACAATAAAATAAATTAATTTAGCAATGCATTTTAAAAATATTCCATTAAAAAGACTTCAACGAATGAAAAGAGTCACACTATAAAAAAATATATATTTTGTTTAGTAAATCTTAAGGAAGAAGCCAATAAAGCTACAAAAGTCTGAATATAGTCGTAATATAAACTTTAAGGTGAAATTAATAGCTCCTACAGTTAGGCGGTTTATAGATCTATCGCTTCATCATAAAACTTCTAGTCAGCTAATAAGTATCGCCGCTAACTCGCATCGATTCTTAATTAACTACAATATAATATCCAGTACTCACACTGGGGCCTCATTCCGCTATTTAAGAGTTGCTTGAATTGAACGAATGACCTGCTTCATTTGGCCATTTTTACGATAATTGACATTCTACTAACTGTCATTACGATCATTAATTGGTCACTACGATCATTCTCTTCGAGAGTTCAATGAGATTTTATTGTAGGTACACTGACCGACCACTGACATGCATTTAAAATAGCTGAATCGAGGCTCTAATGTCTGTGGAAGTAACTTTGTTGTGATTAGTGGATTTATGATGGTCTTCGTAACTAGTTTCATCAGTTTCCATGATAAACATTATATATGGTCTTACACTAATGTATGGGAATACAAGGTTCTGGTAATCATTATAAAATTATTGGAATATACGCAACATACATTTTCCGTTTTGGTATTTACCTGGAAATAAGGACAGCAGCGAGGCTACTCCGATGTTACTAGTCTTAAAATATTGCTTAGATCCACTTGTATGTATGTGTAAAAATTGATTGCATATAATTGTCAAAAACCTAATTCAATAAAAAAACAAACAAAAATAGTGGATTGATTTTGATGACATTTATATGCGATCGCCTCTAATGTATAACCCAATAGATGCAAAATATTTTTTTTTTTTTTGTAAAATTTGTCCACAATTGACGTAGAAATTGTAACGTATATACAAAAAAAAAACATGCACATGAATTGAGAATAAATAAGTAAGAAGTCACGAGCATTGATCACCACGCTTGCTCTCTGCGGGTTGGCGATTTCAGATCCCAAATTTTGGAATCCAGGTTTCCTCACGATGTTTTCCTTCACCGTTTGTCAGAAGTGTCTTAGAATAATTAAGAAAGTACATATAACTTTGAAAAGTTACATTGGTACTTGCCCGGGTTTGAACCTGCAACCTCGTGCATACAAATCCGTTCATTGAACCGCTAGGCCGAAAATGTAACATTATGAAGAATATACATAATAAACAACCAGTTAATAGGGATATATCAGATAAAATAGATACAAATTAATTAAATCAAATGCAACAAAATCCTTAAAGGGACGTTCTTCTTCTCGCCAACCTGTGATTAGATTACCCTTCCTACATTAGTGTTTATTCCTCGAACGAAGTATTCATTTTATTATTTGTATCTGACTGTATTAATTGGCAGAATTGATACCGATGCAAATTTTGTTGCAAAGGAGTCGAGTACTATGAAGCGAATGGGCAGTAGTACTATTGTATTTCAAGACTTGATGCTCCTTGAGAGTTGTTCTAACTGCACGGTTGATCAAAAAGAGCCTACTTACAAAAAGTTGTTCATGGGTGGCTTCTAATTGGCGTATCGTATTTACTTTTCCTGAAAAAAAAAAACTGTTGTTTTTCGTGTGTGATAAGCTAGTTTGCAAAGTCATGGTGACGACTCTAATTGCACAATTGGTTTACAGATTAATCTCGCATGATATCTTTAAATATGTGCATGATTACCGACGTAGGATGAACTTACAGTTTTTCTTTTCAGAGCCTACGTTGATTCGCGCTACTGTGCGACAGCCTTTTTCTTCTACCTTTTGAGTTTTGCGATTCTTGACCCTATTTTTTAACCTTACGTTTCGTTCCAGATCTTAACATACATTTGCCATACTAAGTCATTTAATACTTACAAGCTGAGCCCCTGGTTTCACTCCACTTTGCTTTTCTTTCAAAGCAAATGTCTTGATGTTAAAAAGCCCATTCCTCCAAATATGTGTTTTTGAATTAAGTAAAAAAGATTTTTTGTAGTTTCAGAGGTTAGCACGTTTAAATAAAGAACCTTTTTAGCTTAGAATATTATAAACTACAGATACCTTAAAATATTCCTTGTCATAAATGACGCTGCCACCATATATTTTGTTGATCACGATGTTTTCCCAGCCTCATTTCGGTCCAGTCACGATTTAGATTATGCGTAAGAGCGAAGTGAAGATAACGAATGATAACTAAAACCTAATTTACATTGTTCCTACTGTTAATAAACCGAAACGCAAAAAAAAAAAAAAAATTATGGGAGATAGATATATTATAGTCATTAACGGGTAATGGAACTGACAGATTTACATTTCATTTCATGAAAAATTACATCAGAAACTTCAAGTCATTTTAACGTAATTGTTTTTTTGTGTAAACCAAAGTACAATGAACCTGCAGATTGCACAATGTTTAACGTTGTTGGCCGAAGTCAAACTCTTAGTGTGTGATTTAAGTGATCGTCTATACTATATTTTGATTTGCTATGTTTAGTAAACTGTGTGTGTATGTGTGTGTACAACGTAATTTCAGCAGTAAAGAGAACGATAATTTTATTTAAATCAATTCTTATTTAAAGGAAACGGGAACAACACAGCATTGCGAAGTAACACCATAAATTATCACTTTAAATAAGAAAATAAGACTTCTGTTAAGTTATTACGGCTGACGTTAAGCCGTTGTACGATTTATTATAAGCAGATAAATGCTTGTAATTTGCACAGCTGCAGTGCGTTGCTAGAGGCTGGCTTCTGCTTAATGTATTCGTAGGTAAACGATTGACGAGCTATCGTTCTCGTTTACACATGTGTTCTTAATTGACTGGAAACTATCGGTTATGCTAATTTTCTCGGATACATTTATCGAGCAAATTAATTTGTTATTCTTTTTCTGGTGTACTTGCTTTTGCTGTTTGCTGTTTGTTAATTACGATGTATGAACATATGGTATGAACTTAAGTTACCGTATTGCGTGATAACTATTGCAAATTTGTTCTTAGATATTAAGAAAATAAGGTTATGTGATCCAGAAAAGTCATACCTATAAGTAGATGCACTTGATCACATTATGGTTGTATAATGTCAATAAATATTTTAAAGCGAAGAAACCTTTAAGTCCTGCTTATTTGTTGGCAATATCTACAGCACTTAATGTTTTAAAAGAAAAAAATAGCGGTTTGTTATTTTTTTTAATGGTCTTTATTGTCGGTTATTTGTGAAGATTAAATATAGATACTTACATTAACTAAGAAATGTCGTCTAGTTTATGATATCAGTATGCATCTTTTACCTATGCCGCATAAATATGTGCATAATATTGCACAAATTATGCGTGAACCGTACATTTTAAATTCCAATGTACATTTTATATTCAATATTTTACATGTTGTAATACTTCAGTCGGTTCAAAGTACACATGTATCGTGGTCGGTATTGTGTATTACTTACAATTTATGAATATTGTGTTCATATTTTACATTTTACCAGCAAAAGACTATATGATTACGATACAGAAAGCTATGTAACTGACTTTACATTTCCGCAAAGAAAACACGTAGTAAAAACAAGACCTTTTTAGATCTATATAAAATGTTCTATAATCTAAGTTACCATACCATACACACTGAACTTATAGTGTATTTCTCTTTATCCTATGAATTACTCCTTAATAATAATATCATTAAATATACTATCCCTACATGTTACTACGCACTAATACAACATATCACAGAATGGGGGTAAGGTACAAAAGTTACGGGTCACCGCTTGGGCATAGATAAAGTAAGGAAGTGTACGGTAAAAAATATTCTAGGTTCGCGGTAAGTATCCGCTATCCATAGAACGCATTAAGTCCTGATTGATAGATATAATACCCAAATACTGCCCGTAGTAAAGTACTATGTTTTCAAGATTTTAAATTTTTTTATGACGGCAACGGTACAGGAAACAAAACTTAACATCTATCTCGCTTTCAAGGGTTGCCAAATGAGTCAATTTAAAATTAATTTTAAATCAAATGAAATCAAAGCAATTCATTCATTTCAGGTTTCATATTTGCACACAATTATAATTTGACCTAATTTACGCGATTGAAAACGTGTCCTTGAATACGGTAAAGGAAGATAATGCCATATCTATCTCTATTTAAAGATTTGCCAAGTGAATAATGGAAAAGGAGAGTCTAAGGTAATTTTTTACAATAGGTATACCACAAATTATAATTCAACCCATTTGTGCCCTTGAAAACATGACCTTGAAAGCGGTATAGGAAACAAAACGGCATATCTATTCTGAATGAAGGCGTTCCGTTGGTCGTGTTGTAACACGAACGCTAGGCCAAGGCCGTGTGACATAACGCCTTACGTGTCGCGCCGTTAGCTGCGCGCGCGCACCGCTACGCCGCGCCGCCACTGACGGCTTTAACGACGATCACTGCTTTTTATGTGTAGGATGCAGTTTTCTTGGTTTAATTTTAACTTTTTTATTGTTTCGGTTTTTATTACTAATGTATTTTATTTGGACTTAAAATAATTGGCATTGTACAATAGTAAATGATGTAAAAAGTTTTGGAAAAAAAGCTAGTTCGAGATGGCGACGGATCAGGAAATTTTGAAAGGTGGGTTATTTCCAGGAGTGGCAACATGACTTAAAAAATGAAAGAATATTTGAATTGTGGTCGTTTTTATAGTGCTCGGTTCCAAAAATACTTTCAATTAGATAACGACTTCAAAAATTTATCTTTATAAGTAAGCTATTAAAAGATACGATAGCTAATCTTAGGGTTATCAGTTAATTAACGAAAAACTATAAATAAGACTCGTTTGTAACTGTTTATGGATCTGTTTCGTAAGATTACACGGAAGTTGGCTTGAATGGATCTATAATTATGCGTCATCCAGCCATTAGGTATAGGAATGCATCATTTTCCGCTATGCTAATCATTTCATAAGAATATGACTTTGATAGGACCTTAAGATATCGTTTATTAAATATCGCTATTTTTATTATTTAATAGCGAAATTTTATGTCTAACTTTTACAGCTCGTTTAAACATTAATGCTTTTTGCATGATTTCAGACACGTTTTAATATACACTTAAGTGTTTAAATGTGTAATTATTAGCCTCTATAAGTGACACTATTCACTGATGTCTTTAAAAAGTTTTATATTTATATTTTTGTATTCAGATAGATTAAAATGATAGTACCCAATAAAATTAATTTAATATAAACGGTACAGTGTAATTTCAATGCCATTGCTTAACCGTTTCTAATACTTAGCAATATTTTCATGAACTGGGCTGGGCATAATTTTATATAAAATCCGATTAATTTTACTTTTACTAAGAAATATCTCACCCATTTATTTTAATTATTAATCGTATCCAATTTTTATTCTTTTGTCGTTATTTTAAAAGCATCATTAATAGGTTTACAAGGGAAATTAGGTCAGTGTGCAATAAACCATTAACATTTTGAAATAAGATAGCAAACATAAAGATATCATGACGCAAATAACATAAATACGTTGTTTTTACCGCTCAGCTCGTAAGAGGAAAACTCAGCGATAATACCTACGGTAACGGTAAAAATGTAAACTAAGTAATTATGTTACAAGTGTATCATTACGCTGTTCCGTCAGAAGACTTAAGAACTGGTAATTAGTGATAATGCCGCAACATGATACCGACACTTTTACTATTTAATACCTTATTTTTGCAGTACTATATTGTACCTATCTTCATTTGTTAAGTTCAAAAGAAAACTGAAGAAAAATCACAATCACAATTTATGTAGTACATAATTAAAAAATCATTAACTATTTAACATTCTTAAGATTTTATGAATTAATGTACCTATGTTATAGTTAAATAATGTAACAGTTCAAACCTTTACCAATTAGCCAGAAACATCATAAAATAACTTGTAAAAAAAAATGAAAACTTAGATGCAAGTTCATTACTTTGTTACAGTAAATTGCTGTAACTTTTTTAGTGCACATTAAAGAATATTACTCTATCTGCATTTTTATTTAAGTCCTTACGACTACACAAACATTAAGCATCTTTTAATTCAAACTCGTCTTCGCAAACATACATTGTAACGCCAATAAAGAACTGTGGGAATGTGTGAAGGTTAGTTTGTAGTATGCTTCTAGACTAGTACTAGTTACACTAGTGCCTAATAAATCTTCGTAATAAACCGCACATCCACACATTACGCTGTCGTTACGTCCCCGTGTCGTACAGCACACGATACAACGGGACTTCCAATCAGAGATTACGCGGAAAATAGCGTATCTTCAACATCACAAATAGAGAAAAAGTCGCGACGTATCACACATAAAATTAACAAGAAAATGTAACGTTAAGACTTTTAAGCATTTAACAAAATGAAAGAATTCCTTGATGTTACAGCTTGAATTTGTCGACCACACATTAGAGATAAAACTAAAAAAAAACGTCTTTATTTCAATGCAGTAAGATTGATATTCCTCATTCATTTTTCCTAGACGTTTAGCCCATCGTACGTATTTAATTCTAAGACAATTTAGCGAGTAGGAATTTGTATACGGTATTGTTTACCAGAATTCTACTATTATATTTTCCAGTTATCTTCTGAGGATCTGTTTTAGAACAATGTGTTAGCAAACGGTTTTACCCGCTTCCTTTTAATGTTATTTTCTGCCTTTTCCGTGAAGACAAAATTCCATATTGAGCTCAAAAACTTGATCTGCAGTTGCTTAGTAAAAAACTTTTAGACTTACATATTGCAGAAGAATGTTTAAAAAAACTACCTATGTGTTATGTGGTTATAAACTTTACTATATAACTTTTACGTTTATAATATCGTGTTTGTTTGTGATACGCATGGATAATCCCGGATCAAGTTTTGGCAAAAAATTATCGATTGGGAGCTTTCTTTATGTCGCCAATTCACTGTACACGTCACTTATAGTCCCAGTTAAAATAGTCTTGCAAGTGTAACTCTCAGACGCAAATTACTGATGTAGGAAGAAAAGCTGCAATGCTGAAATGGGACTGGCATGTTTGCCGAATGTCGACTGACCGTTGGGCCAAAACAACATCCGAATGGATCCCACAAAACCACAGACGACCACGTGGCAGGCCCAGACGGAGATGGCGAGATGAGTTGGATTCCTATATAAAGGACTGGTCCACGTTTGCCCTCAATAGAGAAGAATGGAAGGAAGGGAGGGAGGCCTTTGCCCAGCAGTGGGACAGCATGGGCTGAAATAATAATAATAAAGTGTAACCAAAGACTATTATGTATACATTAATTTAATTGCATAAAATCTCATATCATTTTGATCCTTCCTCATATTTATCTTACCTTCGGAGTCACGAACTGAATGATCGTATTAATGTTCTCGTTTCGCAGCAACCTTGTAACAATAGTTTATATCATACAATCGCGTGGGCCGTGTGAGTAATGCTTATGGCTTTATTATGGCTCCTCCTTGAAGAGTTAAGTACCACTTACAGTAACCTTGCTGCAACACTTAGTTAAATTACATCAAGATCGAAATGGTAATTTTGTTAGTAGATTAAGTTGCGAATGTTGAGTTCATTTAAGTTGAGCTTTTCTCAAGGCTCTGGAAGCCGGACTCTTGC
This sequence comes from Autographa pulchrina, assembly GCA_905475315.1. Classification (NCBI taxonomy): domain Eukaryota; kingdom Metazoa; phylum Arthropoda; class Insecta; order Lepidoptera; family Noctuidae; genus Autographa; species Autographa pulchrina. The sequence continues at coordinate 8,358,220 of FR997771.1, read as the reverse complement.
ACCCTCAACACCTTGGGGTTGCAAGGCTGGCTCAAAAATTAGTTTCACCAGACAAAAAAAAAAAAAAGTTTAGAATGCGACAATATGCTATATATCTCTATATATATAGTTATTTGCTGCCTTCTTTATCCAATTGTGAAGTCCATTGGTTTTAGTAGGTAAGAGACTAGCTTGACCGTTCATCTTCCTTTGAAAGAAGTTTATGAAGATAAGAATACCATGGGGTGTCAAACGAGTTAAAAACACTGCATACAATACATAGGTACATAAGTATATATAATATCTACGTACGGTACACAAATTAGCTTAGAATGACTCCCATCTTTGACGCACAATCAAACCATTAATGCAACGTTAAGATAGGAATTCTTTCATTGAAAATATATGACCTAAGTCCTTTCTAACGATTAACATTTCTTCGCTTATTCAATTTGAGAAGTAATTTATTTATTAATAAATATATAATTTAAAATATCTTTAGATCGTTGGCAAATCTGTAAAGTGTATTCAAACAGTCTGCAATATCTTAATACTTTGTATTCTATGTGAGAATTATCATTTACATAAAACTGACAGTTAAACCTTCATAGCTTTAAACTCAATGCAACCAATTAGAATTTATGAGTTTTTCCATACATAAAAGCTATTAATTTTATTGAATAACATTTACAACGCAAAAAATATGGTAAAATAATAAGTTCTCATAATACTGTGAACATAAAATTAACTCATCGATCTATGTATAGTCTGCTTGTTGCATGCAAGTCTAGGCTAAGTCTACAACATACGGTATAAAATAACCACGGAGCAAATACATAATAACATACTGTGGATGCATTTTATGTACCTAGATATAATATACTTATTTATTATTTATTTACTTGTCATTATTTTTATTTACTCTTTATCTGGCATCTTTAGACTCTAGAAAATATAATATAAAGCATGATGGTCTGTGATTTTTGATTTTTTGAGTGTTAATGCGATGTGTCTTTTGGCATTGTAGACTAAAGGCAGCTAGGTGTTAAGGTATTCAAGGTAGAACTTGGTATATCAGGAGATACTTATGTCTAGCAATACATTGGTTTGGCTGAGTTTATAATTTTGTATTTGTCTGTTTTTATTTGAAATTAAATCAAATAAACTAGACTTATCGTACCTACAATAACAAGTTTAACATTTACTAAGATTTCCGGTAAATGTTATTCCATTTCATACAAGCTTAATTACCTTCGTTATCCGGGTGACTTCTAATAATACTCAACATCCAGAAACGATAAGCCGGTTATCCGTCCGGTCAAACCTGTACCCCTTTCCGCTAGAACAAGAGCTATTCCTTTATCCGTTCTTTGAAAAGATTAGAATCTGAATTGCTTTTTTAATTTACTAGTGCTGTACATAAAAAGTTAAAAACATATTGCAGTTATACCACTTCGCATGCATTTGAATTTGTATGAAGTCATCAGGTTTTTTGTTTAAGTTTCGTGTGGGTATTCATCGTCATACGAAATTAGGTTTATGTTGTTCAATATGACGTATTGGAATTTCAATGCATTTTCCAAACATAATATAAAATTAACTCAGCGTATTTTTGTAGTGTATGTAGCCTACTGTATTTACATATTGAGGAAAAATATCAACGAAATTAAATAACAGTTAAACATCGAATCTATTACGAACTTTTAACACCGACTACGCCTTAACTATTTAGTCTAACATGACACCAAGAAGGCCCAATAACTAAGGGGTTACGGTAGCTGCATCTACTGCTATAAAGACTAATGAAACGATAGAAGCAGCACAGATAAGCTCAACATGAGATGTCTTAAGATTACTGCAACACCATCCATTACATCTTGCTTTACTACCCAGTACAGTCGCTACTCATTAAACAGTTAATTTGTGACCGTTTTACTTGATGTGCATTCGCAAATGTTTGCAGTGCGCAATGAATATGCATTTTCTGAGGTTATACTAAAGCCTGTTATGTGGAGACGAGTCTAGAATATTCACATGGTTTATCATGAGTCATGATTACTTACTTGATAGAACGATCTTGTAAACATATTCGCCGTTACTTAGATGCTATCAAAATGGGATTATTTTAAAGTACACGAAAGGAAGGCGTACATAAAAAAAACAGATTGTGATTAACCTTTGCCGGGGTTGCGGTTTTGACACTCCAATTAGGAGAACCGCAATTATGATATACCTACTACAATAATTACAAAAACTTATACGAGTTATAATATATATGATACTCGTAAGCCTAGTTAGCGCCATAGCAAAAAGCTTATCAAAGAGGAATAGATCTGGTTATTTTTGCGGCTATTCATAGCTAAGGGCTCCCGCACACGGGCCACCGGCCACAACCACAAAACGCCGCCACTGGCATATTTCCTGTAATTTTCATACATTTTATATGGACTCGCCGCACACGGTTGTCGCCGGTGGCGGCCACACTCTTGTGGCCACACTCTTGTGCCACACTCTTGTGGCGGCGTTTGTGGCTGTCGCGTGTGGCCCGTGTGCGGCAACACTAAAGGAAACCAAAATATAATCCTACAACGGCAATGTAAACCTCTTTATTAAAATTACTAGTGTTCCACGAAAAGCTAATACATTACTGCTCCTTTAATTTAACCCTAACAACTGTCAAGATAATAAATTTTAAATTGTCTAGACCAAAAAAACATCTAGTAACATAAGCTCTGCACATAATCCGATCTTTAGATAAAATACTATTTGACATGCGACATCCGTCGAAAGAATGTAAACAACAGACAAATAGATAATTAAGTCTCCTTCAGACACTTAAAGCGCACTTGTGGTTTCTGAAGACGACTAGTCGAAGGTAAATGGGTAGTCATTAGCCCCGTTTAGCGCCAGAATACGACTTTGTAAACAGTTCTAGCTACCGCAACATGCTTGTTGAGTCTACTCTGGAAATAGGCTGATCATATACACTTTATTCAGGTCTGTAACCTTAGGATCTCAATCATTGCTTTAATGTAGTAGTAATACAGATTTGTAGATAGATTTTTTTCTAATCTTATAAGACCGTATTTATGCAGTTCTGTCTTTAGCTAGGATGAGCCAGCCCTTTCAGTAGGAAACGAATTAGTCCCTCTACCTTCATCTCGGTTCATTCATAAGTGAAACAGTCTAAGAACTTCATTTGTTTTTGTTTACGCAAAGCTTTCAAATGCCATAAGGATATTTTATCCTTGAAATGAACTTTACCGATTCCGTAACCTGTCCCCAAAAGACATGAATGTCCTTGTAGTCACAGTCACGGTAGTGACTGGGTTGATATTTGGCGATAAGAACAGTTACTTATCGATTCGGCATTGTCTCGTCCTGGCATTCGAAGGCACCACGCCGCGCGTGCTTCGAATTTCTTTGCATCAGTCGTGAGAACCGCCGGTGAAGTAACGCCTGTAATGGTAATGAGGATCAGAACGCAAAGTTTGATAGCAGCATACATCACGCTATTATGTTTAAATTTCAAATGCACCTAACAATGCAGTCTTGACACTTACATCGTTTTTATTGATCACTTTGCAATCAAGCAACGCAAAACGGGCACATTTCTCCGAATCACTTCTACCGTTATAAATTAATACATCAAGTATGCTTATAGATTTGCTTTATTACTTACGTAATTTGAACGAATAAATTATGTATTCATACATACATATATAGACACATTTCCATTCATACATAGTGTAAAATTAAAATGAGAATTAAGATGCGAGTCTGCTCTAGATTCAGAAAGCGTTAGAATACCTTCCTACAAGGCCCTGGCCTAAAAATTCACGATACGAATACATGAATTTAACAAACTAGCCAAGGTTCTTAGATCACGTGCATCATGGCAGCAGGAGACGCAGCCAACTCAACGTGACCATTCACGCGTCTAGAACGCTGAAGAAATCCACCTTTAAGTCTCTGACCCATTTAATTAATCACAACAATAATAATTAATTTATAGAAGCAGCAGCCCTTTTAGTTATTTTGATCATTGACAAACAACACTAACATACAAATATTTCAACTTTGAAGTCACATGCCGTCCATATTGACGTAAGGTAGCACACAAATTATGGAAGAATGTTAAACGTGGTTCGAATGATAAGTAAAAGTAGGTATGCTCTAGTCATTAGTACTCTGAAAGGACAAAAATTTAACTTATTTGTACGTGGCGGTTTTGCAAATTTGGCTGGCGATGATGAACTTCATACACTCCACACTACGGAAGCTGCGATCAGATTTGGTCCGCACCTTTGTTCAAGCCTATTCATAGTTCATACTTTTTTATGTGAATACTATACTCAGTCTATTGTTAGAACACTATCGCTTTTGAAGGTCACTTCAAATGTAACAATGGAAAAACACAATATCACGTACGAAATAATGCCATCATTTATTTTAATTCATTGACATTGGCAATGATACCATCTTATCACATAACAGTTGCAGGTTTTATGGCCACATACAGGATATATGGTGTTATTTATTTTTATTTTAGTCGAGTTTCATGTAACGCCACTTCCCTATTTAAATGTTGGTAAATTTAAATAAAACCTTCGTGTTCTAGTGACTTTTATCGGTATGTTTGTTTTGTTCTTTCAGACGTTGTTTGTACAAATAATTGAACTATTTGGTCTTTCGTTAAGACGGTCCGAGTCACATAAGATTGTGTGCAAAGCTCTTTATATGAGCGGTAAACATCAGAAACTAAGCGCTTATAACAAGCAGCTATTTCTGAAAATCTTCCTTATAATTGACGTCAATCGAATTGTCTAGTATGCATTTAATATTTTTATTTAAAACTAGCTGTACCCGGCATGCGTTGCAATGCAATTTTTTCTACCTACTACCTACCTACCTACTACCTACCTTCTACCTACCTACTACCTACCTACTACCTACCTACTACCTACCTACTACCTACCTACTACCTACCTACTACCTACCTACTACCTACCTACTACCTACCTACTACCTACCTACTACCTACCTACTACCTACCTACTACCTACCTACTACCTACCTACTACCTACCTACTACCTACCTACTACCTACCTACTACCTACCTACTACCTACCTACTACCTACCTACTACCTACCTACTACCTACCTACTACCTACCTACTACCTACCTACTACCTACCTACTACCTACCTACTACCTACCTACTACCTACCTACTACCTACCTACTACCTACCTACTACCTACCTACTACCTACCTACTACCTACCTACTACCTACCTACTACCTACCTACTACCTACCTACTACCTACCTACCTACTACCTACCTACTACCTACCTACTACCTACCTACTACCTACCTACTACCTACCTACTACCTACCTACTACCTACCTACTACCTACCTACTACCTACCTACTACCTACCTACTACCTACCTACTACCTACCTACTACCTACCTACTACCTACCTACTACCTACCTACTACCTACCTACTACCTACCTACTACCTACCTACTACCTACCTACTACCTACCTACTACCTACCTACTACCTACCTACTACCTACCTACTACCTACCTACTACCTACCTACCTACTACCTACCTACCTACTACCTACCTACCTACTACCTACCTACCTACTACCTACCTACCTACTACCTACCTACCTACTACCTACCTACCTACTACCTACCTACCTACTACCTACCTACCTACTACCTACCTACCTACTACCTACCTACCTACTACCTACCTACCTACTACCTACCTACCTACTACCTACCTACCTACTACCTAATTGTTTTTTTTTTTTTTTTTAATGTACAAAAGTATCCTATGTCCGTCTCCTGGCTCTAAGCTACCTCCCCACCAATTTTCAGCCATATCGGTCCAGCCGTTCTTTAGTTATAAATAGTGTAACTAACACGACTTTCTTTTATATATAGGTATAGATTGAGAAACACTATAAAAAATTAAGAAAAAAATCTTGCGGATAGATATTACTTACTCGTTTTCGTGCTGGTTTCTATCTGCGACTCTAGCATTTATGGTATTTCCATACGGTAACCTAATCTTTATTTTATCACATAAAATAAATATTAACAACTTGACTAAAACCGTTGTAAAACTACCTAATAACCTGCTATTCATTTGTTCAAAGTAAAAACCTTTCGGGGAATTATGCAAAAATTCTCTAAATTACCGCAATTTCGTGCAATGCTCCGGTTTCGTAAGAAAAAGGTTTACAAACGGTAGGACGTTTCGGTTTCGACGCATTGTTCAACTAACTTTTATTTGTCCCTTTAAACAAAAGGTTGGAATCAAAAGAAATACTTTTGCTTTAACTTTCTATTTCACTTTACAATATTTTATTGCGTCTGAACTGTTACAAATGTGGACAAAAGTGGTGCATTTGAGTATTTATGTTCAACAGTTTAAAAGAACTATGCTTTATTGTCATGTCAAAGAAATTCGTACCGGTTTGATTGTTTTCAAAATAAAAGGTTTGAAACGGTATTGGATAACATGTTTAATGTTATTTACAACTTTCTCTGTATATTTTGTAGAGCAAAATAGATCCTAAAAATTAACGTCAGCTTTGGCTCTACAGTGTTTATTTCATAATACATTAAATCTATCGTCATATAAAGATGTCTCTTTTTAATGCTACGTATTATTATTATTTATAATCAAAAAATAATGGATCGCTGAAAGACGACGACCTCGGTCTATCACTTCTTGCTGCCCATTCCCAGGGAAGCACCCTAGAAATTAATTATACATATTATTATCTTTGTTTGATTTCGTATACAAGTTGACAAGACTGCTGCCTAAAACGCAGTTTATATGTTAGCTACTTCTCAAGTTTTATAATTAAGTCCGCCTCAGGACTGGAGCCCTGCATTAGAAAGGAGAGTATATTATGGTAAAGGTACTTCCCGCATAAGGAAGTGTATAATCTCTGAAGTTTCTGAATTCATTAGAACTGCATCACTGCACCCTACCTTTAATATAAAATTCTGCTTCATATACATAACTTTACATAATGCAATCAGTTTGTGCCTTGTTTGCTCCATAACTGAACGACGGGACCACGTTGTAGTTTATAGATTACAAAAATTAGTGAAGATAAACATCTCCCAGGCCTTGTACGGTCCACCCACGCGGGACTCTTGCAAACTTAAATCTTTCGCTGACATTTTTGAACTTACCTACATGAATAGCTTCAAGATTCAAGAGGCCCAGTAGGTATTATCGCGTACATAAGTCTACAAGGTAATATCTTGAAAATAGCTAGTCATAATTCATCTCTGTCACACCCGCCGCACTCTCTATGGTTGAAAAAAGATAGGTGATAGAACCGGCTCTCACATAAGTTGGCCAAAGTGAAATGACCGCTGTTGACCATTTTGGCGGTTGCGTCATCCATCGAGGCTTGAATTCAAAGTTTTTTTATTACAATACATGACACGAATAAAGATAGAGATTAGATGAAAAGCAATTTATGTAGGTTTTAATGGATAATGTGCTTGAATATGAATAGATGAAAAGATTCCTATACAGCAATAAGCAATTAGATAAACAGTGAAGAAAAAATTATGCCGAATAATTCATAGCGTACGTCGGTTCTTGATAGATGTATAACCAAAAAATACTCATTAGTGGGTGTACAATCTTTACAAATAACATTGAGAAATGTACAATGCTAATATTTAATCTAGGTACGAGTAGCTGACAATGGTCTGACTAAATTCTTTGCCATAAAAACCGTGTTTTAGCTACGAATACGTTCAAGTTCAACAGCAAACGCGCTCTAGACGCGGTTAAGGAAGGATGAAGCCGACCTACTTGTGGTTCCCTGACCTCCGCCGCAGCCTAGCACAGCGTGCGCTCTCGTTTCCTCACGCACCCCACCAGATTATGCCATCTCTGTCACTCCCGGAATATTTTCGCAAACGCATTTGGAAAATGGCGCAGCGCAGAAGCGCGGAGGCAAGTTGACGAGCTGCGTGACAATGAGATTTTATGGGTTAAAGCTATGACTGTTTTGTATTCGACATGGACTCGTGTTATTTTATTTATCAAGATAACAAATACTTTGGAACGATTGAGTCATAAATTATTCAGATCAAAGAAATATGTCAAAGCCGAAAATGTTGTAACAGATTTTGACAAGCCTGTCTGAAAAAAAGATGACCAAGGTTAAATTGTATATAAAAATTCGCAAACTAGTTTAGATGATGTAATTTTTAGAGTAGGTACCGTTTTCAGGGTTCATAGTCTCACACGAGTTTAAAAAGATGAACGACATAATTATTTTATGACTAATCAATGCCCATCATATTTCATGTTTTTGTATATTTTCCTAGTCAGATATAGAGAGCTAAAGTTTGGTTTGAGATGGGATGTTGTCCATGGTGCAACCCAATTCTCAATTACGAAAATAAAAACATTTTTAATTTATAATTAAAAAATCAATTAGGTATTTATTTTAAATTATTTTTGGTTACAACTTCTTACTTAACCATAGTTTTTGACGAAGCTAAGACATCATCATCATTTTAGCCCGGAATCATCCATTACTGACCCTTCCCATTTCGGGCATTTTTGTATGTTCTGTGCATCGCCGATTCAAGATACGTGTTTTCAGTTTTGTATTTACTCGTACTCATTGTTTCTAGTTAACTCAGCGAGAGGTACAAACATAGAATATATACACAAAGAAACAGATAGTCAGAGACATAATACCGGTATTTTTTGCATTTATCATAATAATACTTAATAAGTCTACGGAGAAAATCTGTAAAAGTATCATCAAAACAACGCCGAGTTACTATGAACCTACGAATTCTAGACTAATAAAAACCAGTTCTGACAACTTCAAACAACATTTGAACAGGTGTCTATAAAATAACAAGATTGAATTCCAATAAAACAGATAAATACCTTGCTAAAACACTGCGAAGGTGAATGACACTTCTGGTTCAAGATCCATTTGCGAATTGCCTACTGTCTGTATTAACTAACCAAGCAACATCCGGCAAAGCTTTGAATGTATTAATATCGGAAATCAATGTATAAACATTTAAAATATTTAAATTACAAATCAGTAAAATTGCAAACCGAGTGTTCGCTCCTGAATACTGTAACGCGGTCATGCAATATTTATCGAAATGTGATTTAATTAATTTATTCCATAAAATATTGTTTCAGATTTTAATAATTTCGTTCCTATTTCTTCTCAATCTTTCAGATTATGTAAATGTTTTTTTTTTATATTCAATTTTAAAACTATTTTGCATTTCTAACCGCATTGTGTTTACCATAATGTGACCAAAACTCATACTGCTGTTGCTGTGTTGAGTAACTTGAGGTCAGACTGAATGTGCCAAGTTCAGCATGTGCATGCCAAGTTGCTAATACATGTTGCTTTGGGATGTATTGTGTTAACAAAAAGCAATAAGAGCTTTGGCTAATGTTTCATCTTCTATTCCTTACGACGAAATCAATGTTGACAAAAACAGTATCTGCTAAATTGATTGTTGAAAAAATTACCTACCTATTGAATAAACTAGTGACTAAAATGTAAATTATATTTTTTCCGACTGTACACAATAAAGTCACGTTAAATATACGTAACATTTTTCAATTATTTACTGAATACAATCATGTTTTGGAGATTTGCACATCATTCTTCATTACTTTGCAAAAACCAGTTTCTAAAGACGGCCTAAGAAATAATGGCTTGCGAGTTTATTCGACGTGTTTTCAATCAAACCTCTTCGGATTAAGGTGACGCAAACATCTTACGACAACCTCAGGTTAACCGCAAACGGGGCAAAGGCTAAAAGAACATAACTTAGCCATATAAAGAAGTACACGAGCGCACTGAATTTCATTTTCTAAAACCCGATTACACGGGCGAGGTGACGCAAGGCAGCGGAGGTCGGCCGCGACACAACACTCGAAAACGAAAGGTGTTCGAAACTGAAATCGAAGGGAGTGATCCCGTTATCCTGTGCCGGACCGCGGAGATGGAAAGCTCCCGTTAAAGCGTTAACGTCATGCGATGCAATCATGCAACAATGACTCACGCCTCATGGTAGCAGGCCCCACGCTCGTCTCTGCTAGGCACTCCTTACACCTCTAACTGTACTCCCTTACGTCACTTTCAAGGACGTTTCGACTTAACCCACATCGCATGTGGGTGATATTAAGTGGATTTGTAGGAACAATATCATTTTCTGACAGTTACGTATTTCCGATTATAACGGGAACTTCCTCGTAAGTCGTAAAGTTGTTATTGTGTTGCGATTAGGTCACACGTCGAGGTAAGTGATCGTTTCAGTGGAAAAAATGTATAAACAAGTTAGTAAATAAAAACTTTGGTCTCAATTCAATGTAGGATACATTTTTGTTTATTTTGAGTAAACACGTTTTTTATTTTGACTGGACATGTTGCACTTATCTTAACTGTTCGTTATTACGAATAATAAATTGAGTAAAGAAGAAATAAGACCTACAATACAATAAATAGTTTTTATCGAGTATTTCTGAGATAAGCAACTGGATAACTGCAGCATAATGATACTTTATTCGAAGGCTGAAGGTGGTGTTAAAACCAAAACAGACAAAAAACATGGGACAGGATTAAGACTTGTAACCTATAAATGTCATTTATTACATAGTTATCGAATAAACACCGAGGCTGCGAATTATACGATTTTAAAGAATATTTTACATTATTAAAATTTATTAAACACATTGAACACAGAACTATTTTTATCTTGCCGAGCAAATACCGAGGCTGATCTATAGTATGATGAAAAATACTTAGCATCAACTTGTTACTTTTTTAGTTTATTGATTTTTTTTTGTTGTATTTGTCCATGATAAAGTAGCATTACTTTAAATAATCATTTTCTTTTTTTGATCAATAAGCATTTATTTATTACCTTAAAGTATCAGTTAAGTATATTATTGCCCCTAAGTACCGTAAGTAGGTATAAGATTTTGTAGCAGATTTTAATATCACGACAAATCAAAGAATTGGTTAGTTTTCAAAACGTAAATAGTTTTGTATTATACAAAGGTATTTATTTTGTAGAAAAAAACATACATACCTACACTAAAAAATAAATGGTACACATATAAATAAAATTAAAGGATTAATTTTGCATAGACCGTTTCACCACTACCTGACCTACACATTACCCAATTGTTACCTTAAACGTGTATTCAAACGCATGATTCATATTCTCATAACACGTAAACCGATCATTCTACTGTAACATCTAAACAGTTGAATAGATTTGCGTTGTCCACACAATTCTTTCTCGACACCGATGGCATTGAGCCGTGTGTCCCACTTAAATGTAACGGTACTCAACGAGTCCTGACCAAAACACACCGACGCGGCCGAACGCGAATATATCCGCTAATTAACCTGTTTCACACTCGGAAACTCATTACGAGGGCTTTAACCTTCATAGTTTTTCACATAATAGGTAATTAAACCGTGTAACAAACCGGCCGGCGTCTAGTCTGTTATTATATTTAAGTGGTTGGAGGTGAACAATAAGAAGTTCTAGGTTATGCGGTGCTCGTGTGACGTGGTTTTTAGGGTTATCTAATAATTGGGCAATCCTACATCCTCGTCTAAATGTTCTAACCCTGTTCTGCTAAGGGTCGTTGGTAAATAGTCAAGCCGCAGATTACCAATATGATATAAGATATAGCTATTTGTTTTGAGCATGCATTACAATGTCAAAACTACCTAGGTTCTTTTGAAATGTTTATATTGGTGAAATGGAAAACACTTAAACACATTTAATCAATATTTGTTTTGTCACACAGTTAATATAAATAACTCTTTTATTGGACATTTACCTGTCCCTAAAAGGGGCGTAATGTCCGAAACCACGTAGAGCAAGAAGGTCATTGACCACAGAATCAGTGACGCGGTGACGTAGAATGGTTTTCCCGGCATTTTATAGTTGTCAAGAGAAGTTGATGTGAAAAATCATAATGTTTGGGCCGCTGAATATTGATTACAAAATGTGCTTGTTGTATACAGTATTGATATTATGTTAAAATATATTGAATAACATTACATGGAGAATATCAGTAAAATAAAATCAAATATAAAGTATAATAGACACTTACTTTGATCTTTTAAATGATTGAAAAAAAAATCAAAATTAAAACAGTAAAGAAATATGGCTCCAAACCAAGAAAATAAGTAAGGATCGGAAAAGCAGAAAAAATACGATTTAAAAATGCCTGACCTTCAACGATTTCTTGTCACCAGGAATGAAATTTGCTCAATAAATTTTGACAGGCACTAATTTAATCACTTTTTACCAGTCATTGTCACTCTGTCGTCTAGTGTATGATTTAAGCTTTGAATTTTTACAGTAGTATACTTATAGTATTATTTTTGCCAATGACTAAATGCCCATGTTTTTCTATAATTTTATCTTAGCATTTTTCCGCTCGAACTTAGTACGCCATCTACCAGTCAACTCTTGTACTATGAACTTGTATTCAAGGTACCTCTTATGAATACACATCTGTGTGCTGTTGAAGCAACGAATGTGGTATATATACCCAGCGAGAGATGGCGCTGCTATAGTTTTGAAATAGTAATTTGCCTTACTAACAAACGGATAAAAATATTCATGTTTTTTTTTTCACAAAAAATCACGGCATTTACTTATTACGGAGCATGTCTCCTTTTTACCTGGATTCAAGTTGGAAATCAAAATTACCGCGTCTATTGCCTGGCAACGACAATTAAAATCATTTGCTTTTTTTCCGAAGACATGAAAAACTCTAACCTAATTCATTTAATTATGTAGCAAATGCGTTAAGCAACTAAAATATACACGTAATGTATATGTACAAGATTTTTTGCATACTTGTCACCATGTAGGTATATCAAAAGATATTTTTTTTATGTTCATACCCAGCTCGCAAACTTGGTTTGATCCTATATTATTATAATATTTCCCCTAAAATTTTATGTTCTTGAAAAAATATCGCCATTGCGTCATAATAAATACTATCCTTTGTTACAATTAAATACATATCCGACACAATAACTGAAACAAGTAACCAGTCTTTGGTACCGGAAAGGGGTAACTAGATAACTCTGCGAGAACATATTACGGATATATCTCTTTATCGATACATATTTTGTAATTTTCCAGTAGCTAATAATATGCATACTGCTGCGTTTAAATCGTACGCGTGTTATACAGGTTTTACTTGATGTCTTGACTTAGGGCGCAAGGTGATATAAGGATAAGGCAGCCGGATTATCGTATACTTGTAGTAAGAATATAAAGTCTTATCCATCCTAATATTTCGTACCTAAAGTCAGACTTATCTATGCTTGAAGGACAAGAGAAACTGTGTTCTTGTTCAATACATGCCCAATGTGCTTAAGGCCTAAGTTGAAAAAAAAATACATATTTTGTATTTTTGAGAATTGACAGACAGAGCTCAAAATATATGTTTACTTTATACTAAACTGGCTGGCTAAATTGGATATATATATTTTATACTAATCAGTACATTTGAAGTACGATTCGTACTTTATAAATGCTAGGTGACTTACCTAATAGCAGCACCTAAGTTTCAGACTACAGATCATTATCGACTGACATAACGAAACTATAAATTATGTTATTTTAGTTATATAAGTATAGTTTTTGGCTTGGTATTTGGTACAAACTAGGGTTCAAGTGAAAAGCTGTTATGAAATCTTCAAGGTAAACAACATGTAATTATATTATATTGTAGTGGAACCTATATAATTTGTTTGTTTACTATACAGGGTACTTAAAGGTTCGTTGCCTAAAGGAAAATTCTATCATCGGAATCTCCATGATTGGTATAGGTATTATTAGGTATATCTACGTAAAGTTGTCAAAATATAAAAGGTCCGTTTTGACATTTGAGAAAGACCCTAGAATGTAACTTGGAACGAAACTGAAAGAAACAATAAAATAATAATTAATTACATAAAGTGTTATTAAAAAGATCCATATTTTTTTGGGCGTTTGTTATCATTAATATGATAGAATATATTTTAGCTACGATACGACAAATGCCAAAACGGACCTTTTATATTTTGACAACTTTAACGCAGCGTTGTTTGTTAGTATTATTTAGATCTCAATAAATACCATCAGAAGCCTTTTATTTATTTACTACGAGAAACAAAACACATCTAAACACTTCGGCCCACTGCAGAGCAAAGCCTTTTATTTACTTTAGGCGTTACTGATGTGACCGTATTTCCACTGAGCAAGCGAAGGATAGCATACATTGTCTGCAAAAACAGATCTTACAACTTATGTGATCAAATGGTACAACACATGTAGACAGACGATGAGAATAATGGAGCAATGAGAGATGTCACCATCTCTTTTTCTCAAAGGAACTAAAGGCTTCATTGATACAATATTAATGTAGGTACACAGTTCATATAATAATAAAAATAATAATAATAATGAGGTTATATATCCCGCGGAAATGTGGGGGTCGAGGCTTTCTAAATGCTAAGACCCTCCATAATCGCGAGGTATTTAACCTCAGGGAGTATTTTCTCCAAGTCGACGTGGGGGTGCATCGAGATGTGGTGGTAGTGGATAAGGGCCTAACACCGCTCTCCTTAGGCAAAGAGAACTGGCACAAACCTGTCGTACTGAGCGTCAAGGACCGCGAGGTTGTATGGCAAAGCAAGGAGCTCCACGGACGCTACTACCGGACCCTTCATAGGTCCGATGTAGATTTCTTAGCGTCCGTAGCCTGGCTACGCTTCGGTGATCTTTTTGGAGAAACCGAAGGGTTTGTATGTGCAATTATGGACGAAGTTATCATGACGAATAACTATCGGAAATATATCATAAAGGACGGTACAGTTGACATATGTCGGGCATGTCACTGTCCAGGTGAGTCCTTAAGACATATTATTTCGGGTTGTTCTCGTCTTGCTAACGGCGAATACTTGCACAGGCATAACCAAGTGGCCAGGATTATCCACCAGCAGCTTGCTTTGAGATACAAACTTGTAGAATCCGAGGTGCCGTACTACAGGTATGTGCCCGACCCAGTTCTCGAAAATGGTCGTGTCACACTGTACTGGGACCGATCTATCATCACTGACAGGACTATTGTAGCAAATAAGCCTGATATAGTGGTGATAAATCGATCGGAGCGTCGGGCAATCATTGTTGATATCACTATTCCTCATGACGAGAACCTCGTGAAAGCTGAAAAAGAAAAACAACTTAAATATTTGGATTTAGCGCACGAGGTTGTCGACATGTGGGAGGTGGACTCAGCAATCATTGTCCCGATAGTCGTTACAGCCAACGGCATAATAGCCAAGAGCCTCGACCAACACCTTAAGAGGCTCTCGCTTGGCGCCTGGGTCAGGGGTTTGATGCAGAAAGCGGTACTTCTCGACACGGCGCGTATTGTGAGGAGGTTCCTCTCTCTGGAGCCCTAACCACCGGCAGCTTGGGCCCTGTTCCCGATGTCGGTTGGAAACTACATTTTATATTTTTAAATGTATATTTTTAGTTATTATTGTATATATTTAAAAATGTATTTTGTATGTATTTAAAGAAAATAAAGAGAATAATAATAATATTCCGGGACAACTCACACACGGTGATCTGATCCCAAGCTAAGCAGAGCTTGTGTTATGGTAACCAGACAACTGATAAACATACTTATATATTTCTAAATACATACATATCTACACTAATATTATAAAGAGGAAAACTTTGTTTGTTTGTAATGAATAGGCTCAAAAACTACTGGACCGATTTTAATAATTCTTTCACCATTCGAAAGCTACATTATCCACGAGTAACATAGGCTAAATTTTATTTTAGAAAAAAAATAGGGACCGTGTCTTTCCTGGGTAGGCTTTTTGCAGCGGTAACCGACATCCACGCGGGCGGAGCCGCGGGCGACCGCTAGTTATAGATAAATTACACCCAGACAACCAGAACAAATGATCGTGCTCATCACACAAACATTTGTCCTGGGTGGGAATCGAACCCACGACCTCCGGTATAGCAGTCAGGGTCACTAACCACTAGACCAACAGGCCCGTCAATATAATATCATCGATATAATTATTAGTCAAAGTAACATAATAGATTCTCAAATAATAAGTAGCGTTCCTAATAAAATACGTAATTTCTTTGGGAGTTCAGTAGCATATACCGAGTTTCACGTCAAATCGTCATTTTATTAAAATCCTCATTTATAATGTCAACTTACATGGGTTTTAATTGATACCAGATTTTAAATTTCAGTAAGTAATATACCTACACGTATTAAAAAAACCTTTAACCTTTAATATGATGATGCGGTCATTCATCTTCCTGTGCTAAACACAATCTCTGTCTGGATTTTGATTAAAACTTGATTTCTCTTATTTACTTTTCTATAATTATTTTCATTATAGCCGGCAAGAACTTTCCATGAAGTCCCATGGCAATCAGTCAGATCATATTCTGGTATTTTTTTCCCAGTGAACGTTGTTGTATTGTTGATCGAAGCAGTGAACGCACAATTTTTATAGACATGACGTGATTGTTTCAAGTTTATCATTGAATGCGTTGTAATTTGAAAAAGGTTATTCACGTACTTTAAAATTGGTTTTTACGTTTTTCCTTAACTAATTATAGTAAACAGTCTTGATCAGGCTAATTCAATGTATCAAACGTATGTCATGGAAAGTTTAACAATATCAAAAGTTGTTTTATTAAATGAATGACGTCGACAACCAGACTAAATGGAGGTTTAATGAGAACTACATTTATCAATACAAGTTTACAATAAATGTTCCTTCCTACGTAGGTTAAGAGATACATAATAGTGGCTAATAATTATAGTCGAGTTTGTGCTAGAGATTTATACAAACCGTGCATAAAGTAGGCTCCGACTAAAATAATTCTCAAAGGGAATCTATGTAATTCTAATTTTTGCCATATTTAGCCCCGACACAAAAAGAGGGGGAATATAATTTCAATGTGTCGGTCTGTTTTTCTGTCTGCGGCATCGTAGCTCCTCAACCAATTGACCGAATAAGGTGCAATTTTTTAAATTATTGAATTTGTAAGTATCTGCTTTGTATTTTGAAGGTTATCAGCAGTCCTAAAATTGGCCGGGATGCTTAAATCGCGTATGTGATCTATATAATATCCAATTTAGGAGTCACATAATGAATACAAATATAAAATGTATTACGTCATTTAATTATACGAAGAGCACTGGAAAGTCCCAAGATAGTAATAAAGTCAGAGACTTAAGGAAGGCATTAACATATTCGAACATTTCCAGAATTCTTGTAGGATTTCTAGACCACGTCTAAATCTTTTTTATTGCGGTTCTATCGTACCCTTAAAATGTAGGACTAAATGCGACTGCGTTTCTCACAGTTTAGAGTAGAAACCATATCAAGAGATAGAGTAGAAATCAATCATAAGATGATTCCTTAAGACAAATACTAACTTTTAAACTATCGCGCTGCATATTTATAGTAATATTATATAACGGGAATTAGCGCGTACATGCTTAAATACCATTATTGAGGGCTTGACGTTTCGACCGGGTTACACAGGCCGTGGTCGCAAGCAGACTCTATGTGTAAAAATGACATGTTTACATGCAGAACACATCAAAGGTATTTGTGTTATGTCTACTTAGAGCACCTAATAAGCCACTAAGTGAGGTCCATTCCTTATTTGAAACCTTTAATAACAAAGATAAATTACGGTTATAATTATCTTACTCAGAGATTTACTGGTAAGTAATATGACGTCAATCGGAATATCTCCTTATTTCTGCGTCAGACGCACGTAAGCCTACTTATACTGCACTTCTTTATTTTTAATCTGGTTTTATTTTTATACCTTAAGACCTTTATTGAAGTTTTGCAGATTAATGTTATTTTCCGATGCATGAGTATTAAATAAAATTACACGTTTTTTTGTTTTCTTTTGGAAGATAACTTTTTTCTAGATCTTTTATTTGTTCATGTGATCAGTCCACATGTATAATAGGTGAACTGAAGTACTGATTCGCTTTGTACGTGAAGATATAGGTACCATACCTACATAATTTAGTGCACAAAAACAGACAATCTTACTAATTACAAAACAACCCGCAAAAAAATGACATTGCAGAAAGACACAAATAAATAAATTAGCGACTTTACCACGGCTAGGTAAAACTATTGCTTTCTGAGGTTTGAACGAATATTATAACGCGTTTGAATCCGTTACATTTAGTTTTCTTTCATTAAGTAAAAGTAGTTTGTAATATACTTTTGATCCAATATGGGATGGGAGACAACATTTTTAACAATATTACAGCCTTGAACTGTGCTGTTAATGGAATTCTGACGACGCGCGGCGTGGAATATCTTCCGTCTAAGTTGGGGCCCGGACTACCATTGTCCTTTTTCGTGGTAAATTACTAGACGAATAACCCGAAATTAATCTATATACATATAAATCTTCGTGTTTTAGTCAACCAAAGAAAACAATTTTACGTTATTTGTATGATAATCGTAGTCATGGTTCAGAAATTTCGAAATGGAAACCGAAAGTTGAAATAATATTAGAAACTTACCGTTTCTATCATAATTTTCTTGAAACGACCTTCAAAAAGTAAAAACCTCTTACCATGTCTCAAATTATATTTATTCAAAATGTCTAATAATCAAATTAACATAAACTAATTTGTCACCATGTACATTTCAGTTAATTTTATGCACGCCGTCAGGGTTAATTGAAGCCTCAAATTTTCTTTTCTTAAACGTTATGAAATTGTAATGTTTTTAGTTTTAACATAAAGAATTTGGATAGCAGATCCGCCGTCTAGACAGCAGACAATTGACATAAATATAAGATGTAAGTCATGGGACAAAATCAAACAAGAATCAGAAATAAAGGAGAACTCAAATTCTTTTTAATCACAGTCAAAAATCTTCGGGAAAATAAGAATTTTTACTTTTGAGATTAAATGAGGATTCATTTTTTAAGTTGTAACTGGTTCTAACTGGTTCTGGCTGTATATTTAAGTTGGTAAAAAGCTGGACTGTTGGTTATCTGAGTACCTAATCGAAAAATCTGCTTAATGAGTGTCGCATCACGTATCTTATTAGCACCCATGCCGTAATTTTAATATAAACTCTGATTGGCCTTTTAATTAGTTTCATAAATATAGGTTGGTTTTAAAATATGTTTTATAGTAGTTACATTTTAAGTATTTTAATATTGATAAAATGAAGATTTAAAAGGATTACCAAGCTTATGTGTAATCTAATGGCCTGGAAATAGTTGTAGATATATTTGAAATTAATTAATACTGATAGCGGTGTTATTCTTAAACACCAATAACATAAAATGGATTTACCTAATTGCAAACGAATTAGTGGTTTTATTAACTCTGACTTTATTGATCACAGCCAATTATGTGCAGCATAGTTATAAAAAAGAACACTAAGGTAACACACTGTTTAAA
Source organism: Autographa pulchrina (assembly GCA_905475315.1). Classification (NCBI taxonomy): domain Eukaryota; kingdom Metazoa; phylum Arthropoda; class Insecta; order Lepidoptera; family Noctuidae; genus Autographa; species Autographa pulchrina. The sequence continues at coordinate 8,338,662 of FR997771.1, read as the reverse complement.
CCAAAATAAGAATTCCAAATTATACTTATAACAACACACGTAATTTTAAAATCGATTAAATGTTATTCAAACGGATCTTTTGGGCCTCGATATCTAACTCAATTTCACATATTTGGTAACAAGGAGTTGTTGTTTTTCTGGAAGCAACGAATATCATTTTTGCATTACAAGCTGGTTTCTCATTCACATCGTCGTACACAAATGCTAGGTTAAAAGACAGGCCTGGGGGAATCCTCTTACACCGAGACAGGGACAAGTTCGTAAACCTTATTTGTTCCAAATCAGGAATGAGTTTGAATAGTCTTATGTAAACTGGTTCCAAAGTAATGTTACTGAATTTTATATGCTCTGTTGTCATAACCCCTCGTTTATATTCAATCCTGAATACACTCGGGTATGCGACAAGGCGATTCTCGCATATATAAGATGCAGTTTTGCGAAGGGGGCTAGAAAAGTACTTTGATATTTCTATGAACCTCTCGACTTCGGATTTAAAAGCTTCGCTGGAGTCATATCTTTCTGGAGAGTCTTCCACGAGTTCAGCTTTTGTTTCTTCCTTGACGGGCTGTAGGTTTGCGATGACCGACTCCGATGGTATGAGAGTCTGTAAAGCCTGGAGAGGTCGCCCTTTTCTGTACGGCGGAGACTTTACTTTTCTCCTTTGTTTTTGATTCATTGCAATTTAAACGACAGCCAATTTTAATTTGTCAATGTGTTATACAAAAATTTTGATGATGACAAGCCGACATTTAATTTGGTTTTTGTTGCAATTAATGTCCGTAAAACGTCATATAAAATTGGCCTTCAAAAGAGGTGTGTACATTTCAGTAATTATCTATAACAATTTTCCGGAATTCGCAAGCACAAACCGCTTTAACCATACTTTTAATCTGAATAGAGTATGTTACTTTTATTTTAAATTCTATATTCTCTACGTGCCAGACACTTTTTACAAAGGTTTACAATTAGTTTTAACCATTCTTCCACGTTGTTCTTGATTACACTTGAGTTCATCGACTACAATTTTTAAGTTGAAATATAACATACCAACTAATCAACATGTATTGGAAAATATTTGGACAAAGTAATGTGTGCCAAACATCTTAACCACAAATGATCTTTACCAATCTCTATCATATTTCTACATCTAAGCAAACAAATAGCAGATATTCAATTGATTTCCTTGAGTGTATCTGGGTCTTGTTATTACTGAACTACTATGTATGTAAGCATGATTCAAGTTTCATTACAATAACCAGTAGGTATGTTGATTACCACTATCTAGAATTTTAATATACTTACTTACACGTGTCTGGTTTACCTTTAGCAAAATGTAGAACTAATGATGATAAATTAAGTATAGCATCCCTACGTAAAACATGAAACAATGTACCAGTCAAAAAGATATGGCATAAAAAAGTCACTACCACATAATTAAGACTACGAAAATTCACACATACTTTTTTTTTACTAGCCATTTCTGTCCCACTTGAGGGCACAGGCCTCTCTACCCTCCTTCCATTTCTCTCTGGTCAGGGCCGTGGTCATCCACTCCTTATCACTCGTACTTACACTTAGATTATTATTTACTTTGCAATGTAATATTGTAGCACTCCAGATTTTAATCTACAGTACATTGATCCTTTGATTGCTTTCCGCATCCGGCCTAAAACCTATAACCTCCAGCTATCTGTTCCAAATCTGGATGACCACATGTTTTGTTTGGAAACTTCGTTACGTATGCAGGTCCTGTCGTAGTAGGTTGTATACATTTAATATGTAACAAGCGTTAAAAACCAGTGAGGATAGACAAAAAGTTTGTGCTTGGATCCGTAAATAACATCTAAAGGTGATATCAGACGGTTCATTTTTTGTTCATTTTCACCTTTCATTCGGTAAATTTCACTCGAAATGAAATGTCTGAACAAAAAATGAAACACGAGTGCCGAATGAATTCATTAGTGAACCGATTTTGATTTGATTTAGAAACCAACATTGTTGGATATTGGCATCCGGTATCTTTCATTCCCACTCCGAATAAACGAGAAATGAACGGTCTGAACACTGAGAGAACGTTCATTCGGATTCGGCCATTTTGTTTCGAGTCCTGTAGCCGACGGACATCACGTTGTCGACGAAGTTATATTTTTTTTTTAGTTTTTACAATATGAATCAGGATCTTCAACGGCTAGTTCTCTCAACAATGTATTGGAAGCTCCTAATAAATTTCTTCTTGCAATCCATGGTCGCACCCACCACCGTCGACGTTTTCTTTGCTGCTTTTTTGTCAACTCTTTGATTAAATGATCACAAATTAAACTAATTCCAAGACGTACGACTTCATTCGATGACATATTTAAAAGAAAGAACAATGAATGTTCATTTCTGTATCATTTCGTGTAAGCCGTGTGAACATAGAATGAAAAAAAAATGAAGCATTCACTCGAGTCAACAATCATTCGAGTGAACCGTCTGATATCACCTTAAGCAAACTTTTCACTATGAGTGAAGACTTTGTGAGGGACAATACTAAATAAAAAATGTTCTTATATTATAATATTGTTTATGTATAATGTTCATAGTTTTGTCAATGTTTAATTTTCTTGAATTAATAAAACATTAACTATGATTTGACCTTAAATAGGTATAATGTGTAAAAATTTTGTAAATTTTAGACGAAATTTTGTTTCATTTCAAAGCAAATACGACTACTTCTGTTACTGTAACAATGTTTTTTAACCATTTAGCTGTCCTATTTGATAATACAATAAGTAGTAAAAATATTTTCGAATACGTGTCGCGCTGTGTATTATTATTTAACTAGCTGTGCCTGCGACTTCGTTCGCGTGGATGACGAAACTTATCAATGAGTTTTTAACCGCAAAATTAAGTTTGTTTTTTATTGTTTATACTTTTCCGGGATAAAAACTACCCAGTGTGGTGCCCAGGATAATAAAGAATAATTATACCAAGTTTCATCGTAATCGAACCGGTAGTTTTTGCGTGATACCTGAACAAACAGACAGACAGACAGACAAAAAAAAATTTTTTCACACTTTTGGGTTCGGTTTTGGTCTACACCCCCCGCCATTTATTTTTTTGATATTTTCAATGTAAAGAATTTTCACTTCTACAGATTTATTATAAGTATAAGTATAGATATGCAACCATTTGATTCTTTGAAAATATCTGTATTATTCAATATATCGATCGTTAGATGTTAATTACCTAGAATCAATCTGCATTGCAAATTCTCTTGGCAAGTTAAGCGTCCAGTTTTACGACTGTTAAGTGTGAAATAAGCTGCTACTGTAGGGCGTCTGTTACATCGAAATAAAATAAATCAAAGCATTTCTTAATAGACAGGTCGAGCGTTTAGAATATAATGGTATATTTTAAATAACATTTCTGGTTTAGGTATCGTTTCGTAAACCAAGGCTAGCAGACTAATAAATACTGATAATACTGTATTTATCAATTAATGATCATAAGCTTGTTTCTTGAGGGTTGGTCTAAAAAAGATCCCAATATTTTGATGACAACAATCTCGAACACCACTTATAGGCCTGATGAGATGATACTTTTTGAGATTAATTCTATCATTTATAGGTACAACGTAGATTCCAAGTATACAGGTGAGATTGCCAATTTTATAGGCAAATAGTTCATACATACATAAACATGAGTACATCGACAAATAGTCATTAGCCTCCATAAAATACCTACCAGCCTAGCCATAAACTAAGAAGGTTATTTCAATCCCAATCAGCTTTATGTAGATGTTGGTGGTATGATCAATGCATTTATTATAACGTTTTTGAACAGCACTTGTTCCAATGAGAGTAGAGCTGCATTTATTTTTCTTATCAAAATAAGTACGGTTTTGAAAGGTCAGCTTCAGGACTTATGTTCATCAAATACCTTAACGTTTTTTTTTTGGTGAAATGAAACTCAATCGGATTGGTGTAGCTCGAAGCTTAGGTTTTGGCATAGAGTTGTAGACCCTCGACTCAGGTTTCTAGATATTTTATCTGTCAACTTTGTATTATAATTAAATTAAATTATACACGTCTGTAGTGTTTGTTTGTCTATGTGATTAGTGAAATACTAGAAGGTATCTGTACACATAGGTTGTTGGTTTTAATAACCCGCAAGTATTCATTTTACTCATAATATTTTTTTATACGATTAGTTCTTCTACAACTGATGTCTTTCAAACTTTGGTCTGAAAAATAATTTCACTATTTACTTTTACTAAGCGCTACATTACTGTGAAATTTCATCGCTGATTCAGACTTCATTTTATACTAGTATTCTTACAGAATATTACCTCAATTCTTATTATTAACGTTAATTTGCTGCTACAAAGTCTTTCTAGAACTTACTGCATGAATTTCCGAAGGTTAATACGTAGAATGTAACGGAAACCTGCAAAGGTATCCAAGTTGTATTTGTTCCCTACGCGCCATAAGTAAAAGTACAAAAAATCTGTAGATCATAAAATTTTCCGTTAATTCTTGCACATTTAAAGTGTTTGTGACGTCAATACAGCGATAGGGCCACACAACAACAATTTCGCTTTTAGTTGACACTGAAAAAGATAAGACGGTCCGTAGGTACTCATTTTAAGTTTAGCATCAATAGGGAACCGAAATCATCAAAACTCTACGAACAATAAACAATTTTGAATTAATATATCGCATGTTAAATATACACAGACCTAAAATAATCAGATTTATTTATAAACAATATGTTTGCGAAACATCTCAATCTGATGTCAAGAACTGGTTTATATAAAACTTGTTTACCAACATATTTATCCTTAAAATTTAATGAAAGGTTAAATCAGAACAATCTAAATCATATTTATTGAGATGATTTGATTCCTTGATTAATTTACCTCCAGTAAAAATCCGCAAGAGTTTCTTGCATTTAAGTAATTAATCTATTTATTTTATATGATTTTTATTCATTAATATGATTATTATTATTATTATTTCCCTATGCTAACACAAAATTATGTTAAACACTTTACCGTAAAGCTTAAATTTCTTATTAGTCAAAATCTCTAATCCGTCGAAGATCCAGATAGAACCAGTAATCCATATAGATGGCCTAAGCCCAGATTCGTTAGGCATAATCGTCTAAAACGATTGTCCTTGAATAAGTTTTATCCTCTATGTCTACTTTCCTTCAAAATTCCAATAATTTTAACAGTTACTTGTCCACAATATGCTACAGATCTGTTCCAAAAGTCACAGTAAAAAATTATATCGACTTTATAAAAGGAATGAGTTAAATATTTTATTGATACAGATATTTATCAAATTTTATTCGGAAAATAATTGAATATTTAGATTAATCGCTCCATCATCTCACCAGCGATTGGACAACAAATTTTTAGATCATTTTGTCCCACTTTGAAAGATTTACACTTCACTTCGATGCACATGTGCAATTTCCAAATTAATTGAAAAACTTATTAACATAAGGTTACTTAAATATCTAAAAGATTTTGATATATTATCGGACTCTCAATTTGGCTTCCGGCAAGGTATGTCTACCGAGAATGCAGTTGCGGCGCTTAGTGCGCTAATTACCGAACAACTTGATAGCGGCAAAAAATGTGTAACTGCTTTCCTAGATTTAAAAAAGGCCTTCGACACCGTTTCTGTCCCACTCTTAGCAAATAAGTTGGAAGCTATTGGGGTTCGTGGGCTGATGTTAAATCTTCTCAAAGATTATCTCAGCAATCGAAAGCAAAGGGTTAGAGTGGGTCAGTATATTAGTGGGGACACGGCAGTGTCTTACGGAGTCCCCCAAGGGAGTGTATTGGGGCCCACTTTGTCCCTTATTTATGTGAACGAACTCTGCAACATGCGTATTACAAACGCAAGAATTTTTTCGTACGCTGACGACACTGCAGTAGTGTTCACGGGTAACTCTTGGCGAGACGTTCAGCTTAGCGCAGAACTGGGATTATCTGAGATTGCTGGATGGCTGGGACGAAATTTGCTCACACTGAACATATCTAAAACTAACTACATATGTTTTAGTGTGTGCAATCGTACACAACCCGATACTGACTTTAATCTTAAAGTTCACCTATGCGATGCTGGAAGTCACTCACACTGCAGCTGCTCAACTATAAACAGAGTACCTCATATCAAATATTTGGGTATTATCGTCGACCAGAGACTATCTTGGCATCCCCACATTGATCAAGTTGCAAACAGAATCAGAAAACTAAGTTGGATTTTCAGGACACTCAGACATGTAATACCTAGAAATGTATGTACTCCCTCAGGCAGAAACAAAAACTTCCTAAATATTATATATTTAGCACTTGCACAATCAGTATTGCTATACTGCATCCCTATTTGGGGGGGGGCCTCTAAAACAAAATTTTTAGAATTAGAGCGAGCACAACGGTCTCTCATCAAGTGCATGTATTTTAAAAAACGGAGATATTGTACTGAAAAACTTTACCAAATCAGTAACCTTTTAACGGTCAGAAAGCTTTACATTACTCAAGTTGTTCTCACAACTCATAAAGCACTAACCTATGATCACCGAATATTGGCTAGAAGAAGAAAAGACATTATATTAAAAATACCACAAACAAAAACACTATTTGCTAGTATTCAACTTTATAAACGATCTGCTCAGCTTTATAATACTATTAATAAACACATTTACATCTACCCTAAGAATTGTTATGAATGCAAAAAAACACTAACGGAATGGATAGGAAACCTAACCTATAGTGAGACTGAATTACTTCTACAACAGACACACTAACACTATACTAACACAATACTCCACCCAAACACAAACACCCTCACAGTCACACACACACACACACCCCCACACACACACACACACACACACACCCACACACACACACACACACACACACGCACACACACCCTCACCCTCATTACACACACACATCCTCATTCACTCAAATCACCTTGTTTTTTTTTTTATTGTGTACTCGTATTGTATAGTTTACACTTCTTGTTTTTGAAAGAGCGGAGTCTCCTAATACAGGCATCTTTTGCTTAAAAGGAGGCTCCAATCTCAAATTTGTTGTACGTTTAAGGTTATCAAATAAACTTTTTATTATTTTTATTATTTATTATTACATGTAGCTACCATGAATTCATTAACATGAATCAAATTTTATTAAACACTACTTATTTATGTAATAATTCCAGCCTATAAACGTCCCACTGCTGGGCACAGGCCTCTTCCCATATAGAGAAGGCACAAGCTTTGATCACCACGCTTGCTCAATTGCGGATTGGCGATTCCAGATCCCAATTTTGGAATCCAGGTTTCCTCCCGATGTTTTCCTTCACCGTTTGTCAGAAGTGTCTTAGAATAATTAAGAAAGTACATATAAATTTGAAAAGTTACATTTACAAATCCGTTCATTGAACCGCTAAGCCACCAGGACATATTATTTATGTAGCTGTTTGTTCTCCGAGACAAACGAAAATATTTAAATTATGTTCATTGTGTTACAAATAAATTCAGTTCAAAGTACCAAATAACCAATGCAAATTAAATACAACGTGCAACGGTTAAACTGTTAAATTAAATTGCGACATCTCTCGTTATTTATTTTAAATTATTTTAGATTTTTCCTTTGAATAAAGTCACCTATTTTTCTAATGTACAATATAACATTGTACATAGGTTTTTTGTCAAAATGAACGGATATAAATTTATTTATGATAAAAATGTTACTTTAATATTTAAAAGTGATAGCCAAGACATTCCAGTTACCACTCAGCCCGATGGGTATCGGTAGAAATCAATCATGTCTATGCAAAGTGCGTATCCGAATTAAATGTGTAATGCACGTGTTATGACTCACGTACGGACACATGCGATACTGACACGTTTTATGAACTAATACTATCACTTCTAGGCTCATGAATTGGCTTTATCATTGCCAAGCCTTTTTTGGAAAATGCTATCTTTTTGACGCAGCAGAGATAGGAGGGTTATGTTTTTTTGTATTATGTAAACACCTTATTCGTCTTATAAACAAACAAAATGCATATTATTATTAATGAGCTATAAATTTAACACCGAAAGCAAGAGATTACTCTTTATTCTCATACATAATCTATAGTAACTCTATTCTAAATTTACTATTTTTGTCCGTCTGTCGTGGAATGCATTGCGTGATATGATTGCAACAGTTATGCGTACCGTATTGACAGGGCACTTAAGTAACTATGCATTTGAATTGTCAACTACAGCAGTATGATTACGATCTTGTAACAATTGGGATATGATGGTTACTTGTCAAAATAATATTACTAGTGAACGAAGCTGTTAAAAAACCGACTTTACACACAAACATACAACCGTTTTGAACACATGATGCATTAGTGTTTATCATGTTGTTAGACGATACGCTAGACGAAGACTCCATTAAATGTATGTCTACTCTCATTGATCACATCTTAATGAGTATGGATGGGACAGTGAAAAAACATGGAAATTGAGCGAACAGTCTACGGTCATCACATGCTTTAGTCATTTTGGCTAGCTGTCTACTTATACATAGTAAACAAGAAAATTAGATCACTATCACATACTATTAAACTCATGAAAATTTATTATACTACGGTAAAAATAAATATGATTGCACATAAATGTAAAAATAAATGGTCTTCAATGAAATTTATATATTATTAAAACGCCATCGATAAAAAAATGCATATTTTTAAATCGATCAATATTTTTCGTAGAAATTGCTTATCAAACGTACAATGAAAATATCCTTCTTTTCAAGTCGGTTAAAAACCACACTAAACAACAGAAGTCAGTCTAAAGATAAGCGTAACTAGCTCTAATCCTAATCGGTGTCAATTCCGAGCAAATTAAATGTGGCAAACAAAGTAACGTATATCGCAGAGCCCGCACAAACGCGGTGTGAAATGCTAACAAAGCCAATGCTGACTCTGTACTTGTAGATAACGCTCAGCGTTTTATATTAAACCTTTTTTGTTAGTATTACGTTAGAACAAAACAGTTTACACGCTGTAAAATAGGGTGTTGTTTTGTGAGCGGAAAAACAATGTTAGAGAATTCTTATGAAGGGGTAGATTTAAAATATTTTGCGGCAGAAAGTTTCTTGTAAGGTTGTTTCTGTTTTGTAAGCATATTCAAAAGGGTCTAGGTTTTTTTTGGATGCCTTTCCTAAAATTATAATTCTTCTGCTATAAAACACTTGTAAATTCATAGACAGATCTAAATATGTGTAAATGCGTTCTATGTGTCTTCCTTGCATTGGCGTATTCTTAGACTATAGATAACTATAGACCGATAGTATCGCTAGTTTTCCTTTGTGCCAAGCGAGAGCACTTTTCGTCTGTATCTAGTACATTCGTTTACTGATTTAAAGTTATTTTTCGCGCAACGACAGACTTATATGCGAAAATATCGATGGTTTCGACATTGTTAGGATAATATTAGGGTTTTAGATAGTTTTATTAAAATGGCGCGCTCCGTCTTGATACAAAATTTACGATAAAACTAGTTCATACTAGTGCTCACGGTTCATACACTGATAGGCTCACTCTTTAGTTTCTTATATATACTCTAAGGGCGTATTAGAATATATAATATACTACTTACTGTAGGTTACTTACTGTAGGTTACTTACTGTAGGTTAATGGCTTGGTCATGCTGTATTTATACCAGTTTTAATTAGCGGTTACTATTGGCTATTATTACCAGTAATTAGTATTCATATAGGTCCAGTATGCACTTTTTCTGGCATTTTATTCTTTAAAGATGTAAAGTTGAATACAATGCTATAGAATTACAAAACTTCAATAAAACTTAATTATTTTTGAGACATCTCACTGAGTTCGACGATACTTTAAAGAATAACATTTCTTATCCCGTTTACCCCAATTTATATAGAGATGAAAACTATTTCTTTGATGCAAAGATCACTTCCCGCATTGAGCAAGCAGAATGACATAACTTGTAATATCACATAGACTGTATAATATATTTTAGTATAGTGTGCTAAAGTGCTTTTGTGTTCTCGTAAATAATAGAGGACCTATTTTAACTCCCAGCGGATTACATGTTATAATTAAATTTGTTCTGGGCCTGTTTTCTGAATTGTTACGAATTTTAGTTATAATAGTGTCAATGTGAAACAGGTATGACGATTTATTTTCGTTATTATATCTTAATCTCGAATACCTTGAATGTTTTCTGTAACATGAAGTTTTTGAATTTTGATTATAAATTATACGGCCTCTGTATTCGTTAGGCCATTTCCGTACATTGTGAAATGTTCGAATAAGGATATAGTGTTTACAGTTATGTTTTAAATAACAAATAATCTACTTATGTGCAAGAAGCAAACATGTTTGCTTTATATTTATTTAAGTACTTATTTTCAGTAGTTACATTCTTTGAAAAATATGTGACGATTAACAGTTTTTGTAATTTTTACGTTTATGATTTTGTGGTTTGTAAAATAATGTAAAGTCATTATGTTTTTAATTTTAAACATTTAATTGCATAACAAATTAAAATAAATAATTAAAAAATGATAATCAATATATTTTCTTTACCCTTATATGTTGCACTTGAACTATATTACAAATGCAGTCTTCAGTTGTCTTTAGTCAAACGCGCTTCCCTTAACATTGAAATTAATTATGTTTTAACGAACGTTAACAAGCACTAATAGACACCAGTATCAAACTATCTCAACAAGAGTAAAACAAAATATTACTAGATGTAAAAGTAAAGTAAGTATAAATTATATTTGAAGTTAATATTTTTTTAAATAAGGACACTTTACTACTTAACAGACTAATATTATGGTATATGACGACCTCCGTGGTCGAGTGGCGTACGCACCGGTTTCAAGGTGTCGCTAGTTCTGAGGTCCTGGGTTCGATCCCCGGACGGGTCAATGTAGAAAATCACATTTCTACATTGTCTCGGGTCTGGGTGTTTGTGGTACCTTCGTTGTATCTGAATTCCATAACACAAGTGCTTTAGCAACTTGCTTTGGGTTCAGAACAATGTATGTGATGTTGTCCGCATTTATTATAATTTATTATTATTATAGAACGGGGATTAGCGCTGAGTCTGCTTGTGACCACGGCCTGTGTAACCCGGTCGAGTCTGTGTAAAACGTCAAGCTCTAAAGGTATTTAAGCATGTACGCGCTAATCCTCGTTCTATAATATAACTATAAACATGCAGCGCGATAATTTAAAAGTTGTTACTTAACAGATTTTTTAAGACTGCAGCTTGTGTTAGAAAACATAGACATCTCTAGTAGATTGTGAATTTGATCACATAACCGCTACATTTTATATTAGATAATTTAAATAGCACATTGCAAGATGACGGTGACTCGCCACGTGAAATCTACGATGGATATTGCGTTGTAATTGCAACGTATCGCCTTGCTTTATAAAAGGCGTCTAGATGCATCGGGCTTGCGGATCAACAAGGACATGAGACACGCAATTACACACATTACTATTATGTACTCTTTTAAGATTGCCGAAATCCATTGTATCATATAGGAAATTCATGCTTTTTCATTCCAAGGAAATAGATTTATTTTTTTATTATTAAAATCTTTTGGTTTCCTACATTGTGCATTGCTAGTTACTAAATTATTCAAAGAAAAATTCTTACTGACGTTTGTTAAATTACCAAAATTAACAGCATGAAAATCGTTTTCGAAAATTTATACAATATGCGCATTTAACTGAATTTTTCAAGTTTATTTGCATAATAAAGTTTGCTATAAATATCAGTCAGCGTTGTCGTTTGACGTCACACGCTTGTATATAGAGAGTTGCGCAGGAGTTTCATAGATAGTCAGTGGTGAGACACGTCAAGTGTCGTTCGGGGATAGGACCATTGTTCGTCTACCCCGCTAGTGGGAGGTGATTCTATAAGAGGTAGGGAGCCATTTTATTATTTCTTTCTAGTGATTCTTTATTGGAAGGTTAAATACCTGTTATATAACGAAAGGGATAAATCGCATCCAGGTACCTTAAGGTAAGTAAAAATATATATTTCAATTGTTTTAAATATTTACAAATGTTTGAGTGAAATATACAAATTTAAACCTTAATATTTAAATTAAATGTATAACCCTGAATTATTTTAAAATAAATGACAATAATTTTAATTAAAAAGTGCATCAGTCATTGATTGCATATATTCATATTTTTAAAATCATTGAGCTCGTCGGTTTTCAAGGATTTTAACAATGCTTAAAAGGAAAAGTCAGTCTTAAATAACTGTTTTATAACAATTTTGTCACTAAAAAAAATATTCATACACACGGTAAGTTTTTATATCTTATTTTACACAACCTAGTAGGCCTTTAAAATAATATCTGTAAATAACTTTTAACTGTTCTGAAAATCAACAAAGTAATGTAGTGTTTTTGTTAATTATCTGGTTAATTGTTCCATTAGCTGTTAATTTTATTTTTCTTCCAGCCTCGCCTGGAATACGAAATCGAATTCAATGAAACAATAATCATAACTCGATACTTCAAGTCTACCTACGCAAACCAGAATTTTATGTGAAACCTGATTGATCTTTACATTATGAATAGTAAGCCCTGCATAAATTAGGACGTATTTGCTGAATAAACACTTTAATAAATTAAACAGTCAGTGTAAATTTAGCATTAATTAATATTAGCAAGTCCCGATTTAGTTCAAGGTTAAAGAATCTAGTGACAAATATCGCTTGGATAGGCTTTTACTGACATTACCAAGGTTTTAATCTGTTTTGCTTGTTCTTTGATTCTGATCACGTCTGTCTTTTGTTTGGCTTAGTTGTTATGTAGGTATATGCTTAAATGTAGTACCTAGACCATCCTTGTTCTACGAATATATATTTTGTAGATGGAAGGTCACGTAAGGGCTTAAATTGTAACATTTTTTTTAGTCAAGGCGGATGAGTACTTATTCTGTTTTTTCGCGCTAATCTCTCCATCTACCAGTCCAATTTTAGTGAGACTTTAACGCGGATTATAGGCAACTTTTTTAGAAAAATATGCGTTCTATGCAAAACTTAAAAAAGCCCCTAAAAATACAACAAGTGAATACAGTCGCTAGTATAAATAAGTACATTATAATATTCTTTTGGAAGTTCAATTATAAAAGGTTTTGTATGTCTATTTTTAACTAATCAATAACCTCGCCAATGACGCTGCAGTTAGTGTGGCCAACTACTGGCCGCAGCGTATTTAATCTATATAGTCTAAGATCCCGTTAAGACCGACCTTCACCGAGATGCTTATTTAATGAAACGTATTTTATATTTTATTTAATATGTCAATAAATATAATGCATATGGGTTGCCTAGCAAATTTCAGTCCAGAGTATATTTAATTAATAATTAAAAAATAAAATATTTTTTTAAACATTTCACCGGTGTGATTATTAGATAAATTCTATACCAATCGAAAGTATGAAGCCCATAGAATAAGCAAACGTTAGGTTGCCTATTCTTTTCCGGTCACAACTATAGACTCGTAGATACTATGGCAACCCTATAGTTGTGACCGGAAAAGAATAGGCAACCTAACGTTTGCTTATTCTATGGGCTTCATACTTTCGATTGGTATAGAATTTATCTAATAATCACACCGGTGAAATGTTTAAAAAAATATTTTATTTTTTAATTATTAATTAAATATACTCTGGACTGAAATTTGCTAGGCAACCCATATGCATTATATTTATTGACATATTAAATTAAATATAAAATACGTTTCATTAAATAAGCATCTCGGTGAAGGTCGTTCTTAACGGGATCTTGTACTAATAGGTACTTATAATAAATCTGTAGAGAGGTCAATTCTGTACATGAAATATATTTTCAAAATAACTATCAGGGGGTGATTAGTGATCGATACTGATGCCAAAAATGCAATCAGTAAAATTTTTGTCTGTCTGTCTGTCTGTATGTTCCTTATAGAAACAAAAACTACTCGACGGATTTTAACGAAACTTGGTACAATTATTCTTCATACTCCTGGGCAGGTTATAGTATACTTTTCATCATGCTACAATCAATAGTAATAAGTTCGTCATTCATTGATAAGTTTCGTCATCCACGCGAACGAAGTCGCTGGCACAGCTAGTTTTTTAATAAACAAGATTACCATCGACTCGAAAAGAAGAAGACTAATCAATATAAAAAATATTTTCTCATAACAGTATCAATATAATATCTATGAACAACGTGTTGCTAACTATTATTGTAACATATTTATTTCTGATTCCAACTTGTTTTCGTGATCAAATGTGTAATTGGTGTAGTTGTAATGATGTTTAAATATCAAGTAAACGAGAAGCAATGAACAATTTACTCGAATATCAGGGAGAAAATGTTAATACGTTAAAGACATGCACATTTATTACCTTTTATTAGTTTGCTTATATTTAGTATGCAGATTATCCATAATTTGTTATTCAACACACGTTTACTATTCATAAAAAAAGTGATTGACATTAAAATTATAATTACTTTAAACAAACACTTGTATATTTGTTTAAAATTTACACCTATTTATGTCTACTTGTTTAACTATAATTAGAATAGAAATATATTTTTAGGCTGTAGTTGGGCACGCGGTTTCTAATTATAATAACAATAATAATTTCTAAATAGGTTTAGTGCCGGTTATTCCAATACCAGATATTCGAGAGATAAATTTGACGTCTTACATATTTTGTATTGAAGAACTGCAATAAATTCAAAATTATTCCCCAGATAAAATTATCTGGCGTTGGAAATGAACCCGGCCCTTTTATTATATATATATATTTTTTTTTATTAAATTACCTTTAGCCAAATGTAAGGCAAACGTAACTTATACCTTATGATTCGTGTTTATCCATATTTATTAACAATTATAATTGATTGCGCCTTGTTTATTGTTGGTAATAATGCAATTGATTCATATAGATTTAAATCGGTAAGGTAGTTAATTATAATCAATTCATTTTAAATAGTGCGCTGTAGGACATGAATAGTAAAACTGATTATTTTAATGCTTATGATGCAATAAATACACAAGCCCGTAACACAAGTTGCTATTTGTTAAAACTCGATTAAAAGTTATCTTAGCCAACACAAATCTTAACTACCTGAACCAAAATTTTTGTCAACCCCACTTATAAACAACTAGCTGTGCCCCGCGGTTTCACCCGCGTGAATGACAATTCTTACACTATCTTTATAAATTATAGCCTATGTGTTATTCCGATGTATAAGCTACAATATTGGAAAGTTTCAATAAAATCCATTCAGTAGTTTTTCCGTGAAAGAGTAACAAACATCCACACATCCATTCTCACAAACTTTCACATTTATAATATTAGTAGGATTTTACAAGAAAGCTATTGTTTACAATTACATAATTTTAATAAGATTTACCTGTGTATAAAGAAGCTTTAATTTATACACAGGTACTTATTACAATAGGAAGTTTCATTTGTACACGAGACAACGAAAGTATCCACTGCGACGCCTCGTGTACGACCAAGCAAAATCTCGGCGTTCGTTTATATATAACCTAGTTATAATATAAATTCCTCTAGATATGCTTACGCACGACTTATGGAAAAGTTATCTAGATTGTAGGTACGTTGTTATTCTAGACTTCTAAAGAAGCACGTCTGAGAAAAGTGCTGTTATTAGAAAAGATAAGGAATACTCAAATGACGATACAATGCTATCAAAGTTATTTGTTTTATATCGCACTGTCTGATACCCGCGGTTTCCGAGAAAAATCCGATGGCTAAAAGATCATGAAAATAGATCATAGCTTGGAGGTTATTTACACTTTTACTTGTTAAACTTTAAATATTTATTTGTGTATCTTAAATTGTTTTGCCTTGCCTTATTGCCTTGCCCAGTTTGAATTCAAGTATGCCGCACACTGGACTCCTTTGTACATAACTTGATATTGAAACTACAAGTTCTAATGGGGATTTGAACTCGCGGCATTTACATTCAAAGGTCAATTCGTCAATAGGTCCCTTAGTTCCAATAAGAACCAATCAAATACGTTTTGCCCAACTTATGTTCCCATTACAAAGTTATAATACCTTTTCTTTTTTGTCTTCTTATTCATAAATTACAAGTTTTACTTTTGGATTTCAACCGAACTCAAGACTTTTTGAATTTATTTTATATTCATAGAAACCGACTTGCTTATATATATTAT
This sequence comes from Autographa pulchrina, assembly GCA_905475315.1. Lineage (NCBI taxonomy): Eukaryota > Metazoa > Arthropoda > Insecta > Lepidoptera > Noctuidae > Autographa > Autographa pulchrina. The sequence goes on along the minus strand of FR997771.1, from coordinate 8,322,389 downwards.
TATATTGCTATTTAAAAAATGCTTTGTGCATGTTTTAAATAAAACAAAAAAGAACCTTCGGACGAGGAAAGTCAAAACGTAATTTGTAAGCTATAACCTACAAAGGACTTATCATATATTTTAGGAATAACGGGTTTTGATAAATGCGGAGGAAGATCTTCGTCCAAATCCGAAACAATTAGAATCCAAAGACATCTGTCTTTATATCCTATTGTACTTACTTCTTTTCATTTTTATCCAATAGGCAACAAATCATCTCAACATGAGCTACACAGCCGCAGAAAGCGTGGTGCCTGCCAGCACTTGGTCCGCCACCAACCTGTTCTATGTACTCCTGGTACCAGCCCTGGTCCTCTGGTACGCTTACTGGCGCATGTCCAGGCGGCATATGTATGAACTCGCAGCTAAACTCCACGGACCACCTGGCTTGCCTCTTCTTGGAAATGCTCTGGATTTCACTGGCGGATCTCATGGTAAGTTTAAGCCTTCTAAAATACAACGAAAGTCGAAAACTAAATTTATGGATAAACAGTTTAAAAGGTTTAACCAGTCCCTTTTTCCAAACCTTTTTTTCGTCGTCTTCCAGTACTTAAATGTACCTGACTTCATTTTTCTGTCTTCAACAGATATCTTCAGAAATATTATTGAGAAGAGCATTCCTTACGACGGTGAATCTGTCGTCAAGATCTGGATTGGACCTCGTCTCCTGGTGTTCCTGTACGACCCTCGAGACGTAGAGCTGATCCTTAGCAGCCACGTCCACATCGACAAAGCTGAAGAATACAGATTCTTCGAACCCTGGCTTGGCAATGGACTTTTGATCAGTACAGGTAAATATTATATGATAAGCTACAATTTAACGAGATGTATGTCAGGCGACATTTAAGAAAACTAAAATAAAAACAAAAATTGTACCCGCGTCGATTGAATCCAAAAGATACTAATTACGAGACCTGCATTATTGATACCTACAGTATATTTTGGATTTTCCTGTTCCAGTTTTTGGAAATATTTTTATCTAAGATTATAATGACCACCTATTAAATTACAAATATGGTTAGCAATTATTTAAATAGACGTTGCATTCATCATACATTGCAACAAAGGAGCCCACTCAGCCATAAACTGCATTCAAGAAATAAGTACTGCCGCATAAAGAGGCCTCTTAGGATACTATCAACGATGATGTTGTGCGCAATTTACCGGCCATGGACATTATACAACTGATTTGACCTGGAACCTAATTGCTTAGGTGCAGATTTGTGGGTTATAATAGACTTATCGAAAAGGTCCAGCGCATGTAGTGGTTGCTATACGGTTAGGAGATCATTTCAAAATATCAAATCGTATAATGTATAGTATATGTAGCGTACCTGCACTTGACCTCTCTCCTATTGGTTTAGGCTGCTCCATTGGCTTATGAGAATAAATAGCAAATGAAACTGTGTTTGTGCAATCACAGTGCACCAGCTGTTATATTTAGTATGCTGTGAGAAGACGCTGTACCAGGACAAGTCAGGTCGACAATAGTCTTATATCCATTTTATTCGTTACCAGGTCAGAAATGGAGGTCGCACCGCAAACTGATTGCTCCAACCTTCCACTTGAACGTTTTGAAGAGTTTCATCGATCTGTTCAACGCTAACTCCAGAGCTGTGGTCTCTAAGCTGAAGAAGGAAGCTGGAGAATTCGATTGCCATGATTACATGAGCGAGTGCACCGTGGAAATCTTACTTGGTAAGTGAAAATTATTTATATTTTAGATCTTAAGTTAGAACTTTTTTGGAGAATCCAATGAATATTTTAACTGATGAATATTTGCATTTTTTAAAGTGCCATCAAATAATAAATTCAGAAGACAATTGAACATTTAGGGAAATGTAGGAATTATTTAAAACTGTACGCGTGATGAGAGATGGGTACTTAAAGGTCTTGGGTTTTTGTTTTATTTATTATCTTCAAATTATTAATTATTTATTAAATAAGTAAACACAGGTGAACATTAATCATCATTTACATCATTTAGGGAAATGTAGGAATTATTTAAAACTGTACGCGTGATGAGAGATGGGTACTTAAAGGTCTTGGGTTTTTGTTTTATTTATTATCTTCAAATTATTAATTATTTATTAAATAAGTAAACACAGGTGAACATTAATCATCATTTACATCATTTAGGGAAATGTAGGAATTATTTAAAACTGTACGCGTGATGAGAGATGGGTACTTAAAGGTCTTGGGTTTTTGTTTTATTTATTATCTTCAAATTATTTTTTATTTATTAAATAAGTAAACACAGGTGAACATTAATCATCTTGGCCATGTTATTGTTTGTATGACAATGTCAAATATTATATGCGTGTGCACATAAAACATATTAATGCATACTAAGTTAAAAAAACATAATATTAATATGATAAAATAATGTACTTACTTGCGTTAAATGGTAATAAGACGGAATAAAATAAATGAAATTCGATTTATTCATAAAATATGTATAAAAATCCTATTGTATTCAATGAAACGTAACCTTTTCAAACGGAGACAGCTGTGGAAAAGGGAAAAAAAGATAAAATAAAGTAAAACTTTCTTCCTTATTTCTATCGAGCTCTGCCTCTTCATTTCGTTATTAATGTGTAACAACATAAATAATGCAGTGACAGCACATTCAGTACTATCTTCCTACATATTCTATGTAAAAGATAATATCTAAATATTTGCTACTGCAGCAAAATCTTATCTAAAAGCTGACACACTCTTTTAATTCCATTTTCTAAGTACGTGCAATTGAACATGCACCGCCTCATTCACATTTATTTACCAACCGTTTCACGCGTGCATTGAATTATTACAATGCTAGAATATAAATTATAAGAGCATCTTACTGTAACTATAATGCAATTTAATTTAACTAGATGGTACTTTGTATACAACTATTAGGATAACTCAGTCGGCTCTTCTTGTATTTATACTGTTACCCATCGGAGACTTGCCTAACGTACTTAACGATTTATTGCAAATGCAAGCGCTAATTATACTGCTGACAACCTTAAGTAACCTAACGCATTAGGTTTAACTTAGCTTAGCATTTACACTTATTTAATTTTGTTTTAGAATGTACTGTAGCCTGTAAATTACACGATGTAACTGATTGTCTTTGCAAACAATTCATTACACAAACTAAATATTTAAAATGAGAAAGATGTCTTGAGGATAGATTACGCAGATTAATAGCCACATAAAAGGAAAACACCCCCGAAACTTGATTGAGCGCATTATAAGTGGAAATGGTCTTAAATCTCAAGGTGTTTACACAAAAATAAAGCAGGATAAGGAGCCATTTGTATGTAATGTCACGTAGCTGTCCACTCCGGTGACAACATGGCGGCCCTCACATAGCGATAGACTGTGTTCTTGAAGCAAATGTCCCGAGAACCTATTAAACTGTTTGCGAAATATACAAAGATTACCTTCGCGTCGATTCAAATGGCTACACTATCTACTAACGATTTAAATGTGTTTAGTGGTATTGTAACTAAGACAGTGTGTAAAGACGGACAATTGAACAGTTATTATTTTTTACATTAAATTCACCTACCATGTTTATTTTAAATTTGGGACAGGTCCGTATTCAAGCCAAAGATGCTTTTTATCTAAAAACATCAGGTAAATCCGCGAAGCGTACCTAGTCTGTATTAAGTGTTATGTAAAGAGAGGTTGTCTCCAATCGATCTTATGCATATTGCATGATCGCATAATGCGGTTTATAAGTAATTTTGTGCATATCCCAGGTTTTCAAACTACGCAAATCTGTGTTGATCACGTACCACGTAATAATATTATTGCGTGTTATAATAATAGTCGTCAGAAGGAAGTCGACTTAAAGTATAATACTAAAATGCCGTGTTATGGTTATAATTATGTTGATTGCCTACCTTATCCTGCTCAGAATACCGCCTAAACTTATGGCATATTAATTGATACAACTAGATTTTCCTTAAGCGAACCAAAACCTCGGAAGGAACTAAAACTCCTTGCGTGTTGCATTCTCAGTAGGTTAACCTTACGAAGGCAATCACGCAGCAAAAATTTGTTTGATATTTTTGTGAAAACTGGTTAATTTAAGTCATTTTCAAATAGCATGTTAACTAATGTATGTAATTTATGTAACTAATATAATAGTAGTACAGTAAATATAAATTTAGTTACAGTTATACAACACGAAACACGTGTAAATCATAGCGTCTGACGTCTCCAACCGATTGCATTGTATTTCTGCATACCTCGAGCGACAGTTCAATTGATATCAAAAATTGGTTCGGTCATTATATCATAGAGCCGAATTCTGTATGGCTAGTGTCAGTAGAAGTATGATTGAATCATTGGTACGTGCGTGGTACCACTGGGTACTGATTCATAAAGGCACGTAGTACTACTAGAGTCAAGTTTGGCGACCCCCCACGTGCTCACGTGCTAATGGTCAATATTCGCCATTCCCGACCACAATCGTTACGCTTCTTTATTGCTATCCTTGTTACACAATTGTTTTGAATTCAATGGAGGTCAAGAACTCTTTCTTTTTAATGGACTGAGATAATGTGTTCCCTGACGACTTTAGATCAGCAGACATTAAGATTCCTTTTCTAGATAGCTGTGATTCACCCGTGTGTTTGTGCAAGAGACGAACCAAAACCTACTGTTGAATTTGTTTCTATTGAATTGAAAAATACGATATATATCTAAGTCTTATTATCTAAGAAAATATAGAACGTAATAAGTACATTCTTTAACAAAATTTGCATTTACATTACAGAAACTGCGATGGGTGTCAGCAAGTCAACACAAGACCAAAGTGGATTTGAATACGCCATGGCAGTAATGAAGATGTGCGACATCCTTCATTTGAGGCATACCAAGATCTGGCTCAGACCAGACCTGTTATTTAACTTCACAGAATACGCTAAGAAGCAGACAAAACTCCTTGACATTATCCACGGACTGACCAAGAAGGTAAACATGATTTAAATATTTACATTTCATAGTAATACGATTTAATTTATCCACTTGTTCTATACTAGATGACCTATTGAATGATACTGGGAACACGTAACTGATGTGACTAGTATAGGTAACAGAATGAACTTGCATTGTCATACATACATAATAATAAATACATAAATAATAATCACGGCGCTTAACTTGTATAACGTACTGACCCACTTATTTTTCAACACTTTTAAGGTTATTCGGAGGAAGAAGGAAGAATTCAAATCGGGCAAGAGGCCCACTGTCTTGAACAACTATACAAATCTGACTGAAACTGAAGAATCATCAAAGACCACTTCCGTCGAAGGTCTTTCCTTTGGACAGTCGGCTGGGCTCAAGGACGATTTGGATGTAGAAGACGTCGATGTCGGTCAGAAAAAACGTCTGGCTTTCCTTGACCTGCTCCTTGAGAGTTCACAGAGCGGAGTTGTTATTTCCGACGAGGAAATCAAAGAACAAGTCGACACTATTATGTTTGAGGTAAATATGTAACACATTAGTAAATAGACAGCGCACTTGATTTCATTTGTTGAATATAAAATAACCCATTAAATGTATTGTATTCAGGGCCACGACACAACTGCCGCTGGAAGCAGCTTCTTTTTATCCATGATGGGTATCCACCAAGACATTCAAGACAAAGTTATTGATGAGCTCGACAAAATATTTGGAGACTCAGACCGTCCCGCCACCTTCCAGGATACTCTAGAAATGAAATACCTGGAACGTTGTCTTATGGAAACCCTGAGAATGTATCCACCTGTGCCCATCATTGCGCGTCATCTTAAACAAGACATCACTCTTCGTAAGCATTTTACCAATCTTACTAGTCTTAACGGTATTGGGAAATGAAAATATAGCAGATAGTTATAAATCGCTATGTTTACAGCTTCATGCGGCAAGAAAGTGCCAGCGGGTACCACCGTTGTAGTGGCAACTTACAAGCTGCACCGTCGCCCAGACGTGTACACCAACCCTAACAAGTTCGACCCTGACAACTTCCTGCCTGAAAGATCTGCCAACCGTCATTATTACGCATTCGTTCCGTTCTCTGCGGGCCCTAGGAGTTGCGTAGGTAAGTGTACCAATAAATAAATTATTTCACACCGACACATAATATTTTGACCTTAGGATTGCTTACTTTACTTGATCCTTATCTGTTAAAGGTCGCAAGTACGCCATGCTGAAACTGAAGATCATCTTATCGACAATTCTGAGAAATTTCCGCGTCCACTCGGACATCAAGGAGAGTGACTTCAAACTGCAAGCTGACATCATTCTCAAGCGTGCGGAAGGTTTCAAGGTTCGACTGACGCCGCGCAACAAAACCAAAGCATGCTGAATAGTACATAATTCCTAATTTAAATAATTATGTAAATATGGACGCAATGGTTCTCGCATTTTTGTTAATACTGTGTTGATAGCACGGAATAAAGATATTTTGTTATTGTAATTGTCCAGAAAGATGTTATATCGGTGGCAGACCTTATACCCATGGGAAGGTGTAAATGACGGCGGTGCAATACTGCATGTTTTGCTCAATAATATTTACTATGCAGTTAGATTTGTAAGTTCTTTGTAAATAGACATTTAAATTAAATCTCGTATGTTGTACGTTGAATGTGATGAACTAATAAACATTTTAAAGAATAATAATCTATATTTTATTTCTAATAATAGTAATAGAAGATAATATTATGGCCCCTAAATAATAATATAATGGTAATTTAATAATTCTAATAAATATCTGAAATAGAGGAAAATTAGTGATGTTGTGATAAATGTGAAGCTCGAAGGAAACTGCTATGAAGCTTTCGGATGTCTTGAATTGTAGCTGTTCTACCAAGTGCGTCACTAGACAGGTCCCAGTGCGAGGCCTTGGTGTCTGCCGCCTTGCACTCTAATTGAATCCTGTAGAAAAAAAAAAATATTATTAAACCGGCGAAATGGACTGTATATTTACGGCGCACAAAATTGCCAGTTACATACAACAAAACATCCAGAGGAGTACGTTTGTGAATGGGGCACATGCAGGGCAGGAAGTCGTGGTGTTGCCTCTTGACCCACCAGGCAGAGTGACACAGTTTCCACTCAATAGTTTTCATCTTAGCAACAGTACATGTTCCAGCTTCTCTCAGAAGATTGAAGTAAGAACCCATCAGTTCTTGACCTAAATTAAACCAATCATGTTAAACATTCAGTAAAAAAAAAATGAGGTTGTATAAAAAAACTCCAAGGGTACGCAAGGATACCATAATATTATTAAGACGAACTACGAAACCTCTTGTTATAAAGTCTCACTCCATAGCATTTAGAACTCCATAGAATTTCGAAAATTTGCCACATAACACCTAAAACTCAATTTTGTAACTTTCACAGGGAGTGTGCAATATCAAAATTATTATGACTTTGATCGTATATGTTTTGCGGAAGCGTTTCTCTTAAAACCTGTGTAGGCTACCAAAATACAAAACAAAATTAAGCATTAGACTTTACCTGCAGATATAGCAGTCATAAGTCTTGACTGTTCGGCTTCCTCTTCAAATATCTCAGTATCAGTTCCCAAGAAAATAGTATCGATTTCTTTATCTTTCCCATCATCCTCCGCTTTAGCTTCGGCCTCCTCTACCTCTACATCATTTTGCATCTACAAAATTTTTTGTTATATTTCCATCAAAAATAAATAACTACACTCCGTCCGACTAAGCTTTTCGTCAATTTGTTCATCGCGCTTTCGTAATGTCTCTATTGTGAGTTCAGAAAACAAGAACGCAATAAATGATTTGAATTTGAATTTAAAAATATATAAGAATAATACAGACGCACTTATACAGAATGTACTCAAGCTCATCAGGAATAAGAATAGTTAAATTATCCAATGCATGAAACTAGCGCTATGTAAAGACAAAGCACCAGAAATATTGTGAAAAGCATTTCCAATTATAAAATCTTAATAATACACGATATCATTTGGAAGTAGATAAGAAATGCTACGGTTTAAACATGGTTTCTTACAGACTGAAATCGAAAGCCCATAAAGCAAAGGAAGGCTTCAGCAAGATGTTGAGTGCCCAGTTCAGGCCGCTCTCTTCGGAGATGTAGCTCGCCGAGTAAGTGTAGTGCTCGACCGAGCTGTCTCCGCAAGCCATACTCCATCGCCATAGCTCCCATCTCCGTCAGCAACTTGGCGGCAGTCTCGTGTTCACCCAACCTATGAATGGAATTAAATAAGAGATCGCAAGAAGTTATCGTCCGTTATTAACTTTTTTTTGAACCTTTGATTTTCATTGTTTCTCGAAAGTAATTTAGAAGAAAACTTCGTACAATGAAAAAAACATGCTTGATTCTATAGAGTCCGTTTAAAATGTCAGTATACATTACATTTATCAGCAAATTTTATTTCGTTAAAGATTATAACTAATAATCTAAAGGATTTTGCGTAACAGTTGTGCCTAAATATAAATTTTATTAGGGAATGCTAATAGGCTAGTGAACGCAGGTCCTTGGCTAATAAAACATTGATCAAGGTTGTTACCGCTGCATAACAGCTGCTAGATGCATTCTAGTTTCGCAAAGCCCTTCTACGTTTTGACTTCTTTCGTGTATTTTGAATGCTCGTTCAAATGTTTTTTGTGCATTGTTTAAGTTGTTCATCATTAATTGGCAAATTCCAATCTCTATGATCGCCTCCGCAGTTTTAGCGGTTTCACCAGCTGAAAGAGTTATATAATAACTAGGTTTATTTTGAAATATATACTAATAGTATATAAATTTGAAGGTAACGTTTTCAGTCTGTTACGCTTTGCCGATGAAACCTCTCAACCGATTTAGATAAAATTTAGTATGAAGATAGTTTTAAGTAGTTTGATCTCCAAAAAAGGAGCTGCTTTTTGCTACAATAACAGCGATGATGACGAAAAAAGTATCTTAAAAAAACCATCACTTTAAGTATACCATCTTTAGCCCTCCTTTCAGCCAATCGAGACAGTCTTTCAGCTTTGGGTGTGTCCTCTTTACGCACCGCTCTCGCTTTGTTTAGAAGCACCCTGTGTAGTTGTATAGCGGTAGCTCCAAATACCGTGTCTGGAGGTACGTCTTCACCTTCTTCAGATTCATATAAAGGCCATTCCTATACTCATAGAAATAAGTTAGCATCAGATTCTCTCATTTATTGAGAATATATAAATTAAAACCTAATTCACTTCTATGTATAAGATAAACCTTAATGCAGATAAAACGTTGACGCACAAATCTAGGACGACTGGTATTAATAAATTTTCTTATCTTAAATATAAGAAATGATTAGTAGAGGAAAATCACGTCGTCATGGTAACACTAACTACTAAACGAATTTATTGCTGGTTCTGTTAAAAGAAAATAGTTATTTAGGTTTAATTGACCGTAGTTCCATGATAGTAGACTGAGACGGGACGTAAACATTATATTTATTTATCTTTTTACTATGTGTTTGCTACAACCAACCATGGGGCATGATGACTGTAAATACTAAATTATTTTAGTCTATTCCTGACAATGGGCAGATCATTAGGGAAACTTGGTATCAGTTAATCAAATCATTTTTCTACATTTTGCACGTTAAAAATGAAAATAATAAATACAAAAAAAAATAAGAAATAAATTAAAATAATGAATAGATCTATATCATGTAAGGATTCATTTAATTTACTTTTCCGATCGCCGAATCTCTGACTTCCGTCAAAATAAGAAATGGTTCCTCTGGATCTGCTCCTGGAACTGAAAGATTTTCATAAAATTGAAGGCTTTATGTACTTTATACCCCAGTTAAAATCTTATGGATGCAAACAGCAAATTGTTTTAAAATACAAATAAAAATAAATGTAAACATCGTGGAAATTAAAATCCCCTAAATTATTTGAAAAATACTTATAATAATAATAATAATAATATTCCGGGACAACTCACACACGGTTATCTGATCCCAAGCTAAGCAGAGCTTGTGTTATGGTAACCAGACAACTGATAAACATACTTATATATTTCTAAATACATACATATTATAGATAAATTACACCCAGACACAGAACAAATGATCGTGCTCATCACACAAACATTTGTCCTGGGTGGGAATCGAACCCACGACCTCCGGTATAGCAGTCAGGGTCACTAACCACTAGACCAACAGGCCCGTCAACTTACATTTATCTAGCAAGAATTTCGCATATTGGTATTTACAGCAACCCTTCAAACGACCGCCATCAATTAAGAATTGACTTGACACAGCTATAGCGGCTTGAAAGAACTTTTCGGCCAACCACAAAATACCCTTTTCTCGTTCAGCGTAATACAGGGCTAGCTTGAGTAAAAACATGCATTCTTTCTTCGTGTTGTCTATAACCAAAGAACAAATTATATTTTACAAAAAAAGATAAACACACAAAGTGTCCACTATATTTCTTTATCAAGCCTTTAAAAAGAGAAGTTTCTCAATTCATTTGTGTTATATTTTGTATTGATTTTACGCGGTATACATATATACTATAGAGCAATTGTAGATCGAATCAAATAAAAAAATAACTCTTTCTCATCGTAGGGTGTACTTCAGAGGTTCTTTATATTATAAATATCATCAAAATCAATCAAGTGGTTTTTTTTACCTCGTTTTTGTACATTCTCTCAATAATTTATAATAAGCAAAATCCCTAAAAACTAATGTCTGTACGAATGACTTATCATACCTAACAGTATTATAAAATAACCTACGGTCACTACGTACACTATAAAATATACTACCTATACTTTAAAATTAAAATCTATACCTACGATTTATAAAAATAAACCTAAATAACTCTACCCTAAAGACGACGTAACCTACAACAAACTTATTATTTGCGGTTACTTATTAGTTGGTACAGTAATCGGGTCTAGGGATCGAACCGCAAAATTAAGTTTGTTTTTTATCGTATATACTTTTCCGGGATAAAAACTATCCAGTGTGGTGCCCAGGATATTAAAGAATAGTTATATCAAGTTTCATCGTAATCGAATGGGTAGTTTTTGCGTGATACCTGAACAAACAGACAGACAGACAAAAAAAACGTATATACTTTTCCGGGATAAAAACTATCCAGTGTGGTGCCCAGGATATTAAAGAATAGTTATATCAAGTTTCATCGTAATCGAATGGGTAGTTTTTGCGTGATACCTGAACAAACAGACAGACAGACAAAAAAAAATAATCACATTTTTGTGTTCGGTGTCGGTCTAGTAACACCCCCCGCCATTTACTTTTTTGATATTTTCAATGTACAGAATTTTCAATTCTACAGATTTATTATAAGTATAGATAAACCAGGAGACAGAATTCCAGTATTCATCTAAACAAGAGTTTTAACACCACCTCAGTTTGAGAAACCAAGTATTTAATACTTACCTCTATCACGATTCTTTTCAGCCTTCTGTAAAACTTCGCAGATGTGCTCTAAATAATCTTCTCGCTTTCTTAGATCCACGACAATACCGATATCGTCTTCGTTAACCAGTTGGACGTTATCATAAATGAGGTCCTGAAGATATGCTGAAGATTCAGAATAACCAGCTTCTTTCATTTCCAGAATAAGACATTCGTGAAGAGGATATTTGCGCCTAGAAACAATGCAATCACACTTGTAACAGGAGAAAATATGTCTCTTAAATAAATATCAAAGTCTCTTAGTTGCCTATAGGTACTTTAAACCAAGTAGGCAATTCTATCTGGTTCATTATTATCATAATGGTTAAATCGAAATATTCGAGCTGGTAAAACAAAACTAAAACACCCGATAAGTCTAGCCGTAGGATAAATTTTATGATCTCTTTAAATATTTCAGTGGGTTATGTCAGCGACCTATCTCTTGAGCAAACCGTATAGTTTTATGTTTTCCTACCTACTACCTATAATTATGTTTTCATTTTAACTAGTTATTCGATCCTGGGCCATGTTCTTGTAGAAGACGTGCTTATACTATGTACCTTCGTATACCGTTAGCATCAAGAACATCTAAGCTAAAGAGAACTTTGCTCCGAAAATTCTCCAAACTTGTCTTGGTCATACATGCCATCAGTCTCGGTAGCTGCCGCTTCTTCGGTATAAATGTAGATTTGGAAGCCATTCTGATTATTGATTTCGCTAAATATCTTATTTACAAAAATTAATAAAAATCGATGATTTATTTAATAGTAGATAACATTTGATTGATAATAAACCATAACTGTCAGATATGACAAATGATTTTTGAAGGATTCATTTTCCTTTTTAAAAAATTGACATTTTTTTCTTTTTAACATTATGAGCCACATGTACGAACTATTGTTTCTAATCAAAATAATTTAAACTTATTGGAGAAAGATTAATTTGAATTTCCGTGTTTATTAATCATTCGTCATTAACTTTTGAAGTCAATTATTAATTATTTTAAATAATAAATTAAAACTAAAACCTACACTAATAGCCATAACCAGAAGATTTTAGTATTGTTGAATATAAAAATAAAATAATGAACCATGCTGTAAATCATGAAATAACTTATTCAATGTTGACAAGACAATGTTTCAATTAAATAGTGCTGCCGACCGAATGTGATAATTCAACACTAAATTGGATGATTTGGGAGGGACATATATAATAATAGGATACAATAATAAAAGGCCTTGTTAGCTTTTATGAGTACCCTTGTTACAATTTATGGTAAATATATTGTAGGCTCGACCCTATTGTACCTGGGAAAAGATATATATGATGGGCCCAGTTACGTTTAGCCTATTAGTTTCATTCATTGGTTATTATGTGTCTCTAGCCTTTATGATTGATCATTGCAAGTAACAAGACCTGTTGCTTGTGTGGTTTTCATGATTCGTACAGTTGCACCAAAGAGGGTTCATTGTATGTTTGTGAAGTATTTTTGAAGACCAAAATCACGTTACTAAAATAACGTTTAACATGGCTTCGTGTTTGCTGCAAACTTTTACTTTCAAAGTCTCAAAAACTATAATCGTTTTGATATTCACATAATCTCTTGTCTAGAAATTTGCCTCTTCAAGGATCTATGTAGAAATAATAATTTAAATTAGATATATGTAAACAATAATTATTATTATACAGCCTATGTATTTTTTCAATATTAATGACCTAATAACAAATTACATAACACCAGTGTTTACTTTCATAGGTATTAATTTAAAAATATTTTTTCAAAGCATAAATAACAACGATTTACCTCGTTACTTATTCTCGCCTTTTGGGGCGAAACAAACAGCCTTCAATGGGCATACATTATAACGATATCTTCATCACGTACGCGCTGTGTTGCAACTCCGTTCATTACATTCCACATGATTGTATCTAACTTTATAAGGTGTATGCGTATATTATATTTATAATACTTGTATTTGCAGCCCGAAACCAGTTTCTATTATTGAACCCCGAAAAAGAAGGGATGTTCTAAGAATGACGTGCCGGCCTGTGTGTCTGTCTGTGACATTATACCTCCTAAAAGAATGGACCGATTGTAATGTTTCTTAGATATAATTTATTAAAATCTGTCAAGTATTATAAAGTTATAAGCAATCTTCTCAAATGGAGTTACATAATTTTTTAATTTGTAGTTATTCCAATTCGGTTACCTTTAAGAACATGACAATTTCTAGTTATTTTTATTAAAGAAAGACACCTAACGTCTTTAAATTGTTTAATCATAGATTCTTCATACATTACCACATGCAAGAAGTAAACAAGTGGTACCTATCTAATAGTGATCAAGTAACCATAAATAGTGGTTAAATTTCCTCTGCTCTGCATTGACCTACTTCAAAAGTCAATGTTGCTCTGTATTATTTAAATAAGTTACATATAATATGTATTGTATCGTACATATACTACTTATGTATAACCAGGTCAAATCCTCTCAGAGCTTCAAGAGATATGCTTTATTTTATTTTAACAATTTAAATTGTATGGAATAGGAAATATGACAAAGGGTCATGCCATGTTTTTTTTCATCCATTTATTTCGTGATACTTATTTCAATCTGCCCGTTGCTAAATTAGGGATGTTAATAACGCCTATATTTCAATCAAGCCTAGAAGCCACGGTAAAGACAGTGTCCTATTGTACCCTACTCGCAATGTTTCAGCTTAAATTGATGACCAGACCTATGAAACCCTTGTATAATAAATGCATTTTGCTTCAGAATAAAAATCACAACATTCCCTTTTTGGTATCCTAAAATAACAGAATAAGCTTGGTCAGACTGGATCGCTAAGTTATGTCGTCCTTATTATAATACTAGCTGTGCCTGCAACTTCGTTCGCGTGGATGACGAAGCTTATCAATGAGTCTTTAACCATTAAGGCTGCACACGCGACGGAAGCTTAAAAAATTGAGTAACTTCTCCCGTTTTCCCAACATTTCCCTTCACTGCCCTGCTCCTATTGATTGTAGCGTGATGAAAAGTATACTATAACCTGCCCAGGAGTATGAAGAATAATTGTACCAAGTTTCGTTAAAATCCGTCGAGTAGTTTTTGTTTCTATAAGGAACATACAGACAGACAGACAGACAGACAGACAGACAGACAGACAAACAAAAATTTTACTGATTGCATTTTTGGCATCAGTATCGATCACTCATCACCCCCTGATAGTTATTTTGAAAATATATTTAATGTACAGAATTGACCTTTCTACAGATTTATTATAAGTATAGATAAATGAAACCAACACTTTTTGGTGATATTTTTATACAATAAATAGTACTTACTTACTTTACCTTTTTATGAAATTTTTTCAAAGATATCCGTGAAAAACGATCTAGTATAACCCTATAACCTAACCTTTTCCATAAACTAAACTTTTAGACCTTTTTTAATGTTAATAATAGCGATTAGTTTGTTTTATAGAAGTTGGCGTTATGCATTTTATATTCACCATAATCAGCTGTATAAGTCTGCATTATGCTCATTTTTACTGTAAATATGTAATGACACATTTTTACTTAAAAACATTTACCTACCTCTCAATATTCAATTACAGTAGGTATGCAGTTGTTTGCGTGAGCTTGCACCAATAGCCAGTTTTAATAAAACTGCCAGCAAATTGGGTCAGCCAGGGGTTAATGCTCTACGTTCTGATTTCTTTTCAAAGGATTGTAAGTTGAATAGCATACAACATCGTACAGTTCGGGTTCTTTGAAAATGTCAGTAACTGAGAGATATAATTGTGCTACTAACAAAGATACCAGAGAAAAATAAATGTTTAGACTGTTAAAATCGGTTGATTGACAAAAAATCACTGTGCATAAAAATATCTGTTGGCCACCCAGAAGAGATTTTTATCAAAGATAGATGCTTCGATAGGTAAACGAAGCATTAGAAGTGAGTTTACCAGTGGATTTCAGATAGGTAATTCCGTTTTATTACAGCGAAGTACGAGCGTACAAGTAATTAAGTAAAACTTAAACAATTATGTACAAACGTGCTAAGTAAACTCTACTTACATGAAAGTGTTTGTGAAGTTATATACTTACAAGCTATTTGGCTATACTTCTGTTTCCTAGACATCACATGAAGATCAAGAGTACACTTAGAGAGATCAAGCGCCTGACAAAGTTTTATAGGACTTTTGAGGATCGATCGCATTTTCAAGACTTATCGGTGTTCATAGGCGGTAATTTTCATTTACCATTAGGAGAACTACATAAACGTATAGAACATAAATAATACAATACCTTCTAACGGATTTCATATCAAGCAGTCTGATGGCATATATAGTTTTGTGGCGCAGGTTTTCGAGGCTATGCCGTGTCATAGCTGCTGCCGGCTTCTTCATGTGCGGCCGCCTTGCGGGCAGAGGTAGAGCCGTCGAAGCCATGTTTATGTACTTATATCAAACACCAGTCGAACAAAACACTTAATAATATGTATCACTACTTTGATAAGACAACACCAAGCGCAGATACAGACCAAGTACTCTGTGATACAGACTTTGGTGACAATGTTTGCAAGTGACATATATTTTTTGTTTTTATTCGTTTTTGTTTCATTTATACAGGGTGTAGGTGAGAAAGCAAAGAGATGTGTTATTCAATATTTTGATTTATTTAACTTTTTTAGCAGGCATATTATAATTAATACACGAGTCTTACATGAGCTACAGTTATTTAATATATTTCTACACAAAAGGTTATACTTAAGAAAATACGACACTAACTACTTTCATTATCCAAAATTTTACTGTGTAATACGTTTGTATCATATTATGTATTAAACATTAGCATTCAATTGAAACTAACAACAGCTATCGCTGTGCAGACATTTTTCTCTTGCCTTGTGTAGTTCATTAAAATACAAACAAAGCGAAACTCACGAGTGATGTCTTCACCATTTTTGCGACTCAAGTTTATGCTTTGAAATTCATAGAAGTAATTTTCCTTTGCACTTCGTTTAACATTTCTCGGGCTCCGATCACGTGAAGTTATTCATAGATAATGTCAACCTGCTTGGGATGAACATCTTACAGCTAACAGTAGTTTTGCAATACTGTTTTTACCTGAAAATGCAAATAAATTACAAACTAAGATAAGAAAAACCGATCAGTAAGAGAATAACAATCAGTCCCTTACGTTGTAAATGTGAGCTTGTGAGAATTTATATTTGATATGGATTGTGGTGCAGATGGCTTAAACAAAGTTTAACACACATAATTCTTATTTTTTCAAAAGGTTCAAGTAAATTGAAACTAACAACTTGACAGTACGGGGCCTAACTAGTACATATAAGCTGCTGTAGCAATAAAATGATGGCGATGAACTAGAGGGTGATACTACCTACCCATTTAACAGAATACAAGAAGGTTTATTTAATGTGTGTAGTTCTGACATTCAGCTTCTAGAGTTACGATACTTTGTAAGCCAACTCGTCAGCTGTGCTTGATAGTGCCGCATGTTTCGAAGTGTCTACTAATTTAGAAGCTCTTTAGAAGGCTAGGTTAGTTTATGAACTGTCTGTATATCTACATGTAACGTATTAACTGTATATACTAACGTCATGAAGCAGACAAAATGTGTTCAAAACAGATTTTATATGATTTAAACTGTATACATATTATTTATCAATTTGTAGCAATGATTACAAACAAATTGTCTCAGAAACAGTGCATTTTGCTAATTTCTACCTAAGTGATCAAAGTTAGGTGAATCTATACTAAGACAAATCTACTTTAAGAAGAAGAGTGCGAAATACTCTTCTGTAAGAAATTGGATGAAATGGTTATGGGTGTTCACTTGGGATATACACTCAAATTACTATATCAAGCAAATACATAGGTATTACAACTCAGTACAAAGTAATGTAAAAGTAAATCACGAGACCAAAGCCTTTGATATCGTCATTCACTGTCTCATGCCATAACAGCTGATTCGTTGCCTGGGTTACTGTAAAGAGCGTCTTGTCAACGTAATCCATAATACTTATTGGAAATATTTCTGCTTCTATTGTTCACGAACCACGAGTCAAAGATATCACAGCCGCTGCAGTAAAGTTACCTTTGTATTATGCCAAAACATCACTTGTACTAAGTTTTAAAGGGTAAAAATATACGACTCCTTTGAACTGCCCAACTTGTGAAGCACAGTTTGACACTTGATTTAAAAACACTATCTTCCCTACTTAATTACTTTTCTCTATGACACTATCATTGTTTACCTTATGTCAATATGTTATAACACTGGCCACAATCAACTTCACCCAAAAAAGGTTGGTATTGAGTAAGAAAATCTTTTTAAGTGATTTACAAAGGTAAATGACCTAATAAAACTTCTTGCATTTGGAGCATTATTAGAATTACTCTAATGTTAGAAGTTTTAGTATTAAACATGATATTTATAAAAAGTCTTGTTGTGACCTGAAGAATTTAAAACCACCTGAAGCGAACCTACTAAGAATATCGAACCTAATAGACCTGACAGGATCTAAATACCTGTGACTAAAATTCTGCCTTTATCGAGAAAATTCAATAATATTGTTTAATATTATTTTCATATTTCCTTTTTGGAGATATTTTACGTCGGTCCTACAAAGCATGATGACCTTATTAAAAATCTATTTCATGAAAGAAGTCGAAATCAAATAATTGAGTTACATTCATTTGTGTTAAAGTGTTACTAAGGGTACAATGAAACCAAATAGTCTGTAAACAGATGGGATATATTGGCTCGTATATTGGGCGAGACCTTGAAATGAGGTAACAGTATCACTACGGGCGGACGGTGACACACGACCTAAGGCCAAAACAAATAACTAGTAGAGATGTAAGGCAGCTGACACACTTTTTGAATATTCTAAACATTTTTCCTGACAGTTTTTTTAGAACCGTATAGTTATTAAGCAATACGATTTATTATTCGGACAATAAGAAATAAACAGGATGTTTTATTCAATTTCAAGACACTTTTATTTAGTATGATCATCTCCAATGTTTATGGTTCTCGGTAGAGGTCATCGCCTTATGCCGCAGATGAATTATATTAAAAAAAGTTTTTATATGACATGTGAACTGTATGTTTTGAACAGTTTTGAACTCAACCCAAAGAGTAAAGTAAATATTATAGGGAGAACTCAACCTTTGCAAGGGGCGGGCGGTACCGGCGCCGAATCGTCGCGCCCGCCACGCCGTCCAACTAGTGCGATCAATTCTACCCTTGTTTCTATAATCACCGCATTATAACGGATTTATAGTAAACACTGATAAATCACTACAAAAACAGAGGTCTCGTCATTTATTGTATAGATAAGCAGAATCTCTAGCAAATATTTCAAAGTAGAGAATTAGTTTTGTAAGGATTTTTCCATTTAACACAAAAGGGAACAAGACCAACGTGACTATTTAAGATTTAAAGATTATTTAAACGGTGCGAGAAATATCGTGCGAGTTTCGGAACATTACTGACTTTGATCGATCACTAACAATACCACAGCAGCACAGCTCGGCCAAGTACCGCAACTCGCATCGTCAAAATGAGGTCTTAGGTAATCCTAATAAATAAAAGCGCAAAAATACATTTTAAACAGTTTTATTTCTCTGATAACTTCACCAGCCTGGATCTTCAAGTTGGCGTTTTAAAATCCTTACATCGTTATTTATCGTTCCGGTTCAAGTAATTTAATTTCCAAGTACCAAATCATTTATTTTTCTTTGTTTCGGGAGGAATGTTTGGAGGATTAGTACCAGTGACATCTTTGTTTTTTAGTGTATTATTTGAGTCTTTTTTATTTGTTTCATTGGTACTGGCTTCTTCTCCATCGCTTTCCTCCGTTTCATCATTTTCCGATTTATCTTTGTTCTTCTTCGCATTCTTTATAGCAGCCAACATTTCTGAAACATGATTATTCATCACTGATTAGTTGATTTTGAGGGCAACAATTTGTAGTATTCTGTGCCAATCACCTCCAAGATTAAGTTTTTATTCAACACATCAGAAAATTCCCATTTCAATATATGCAAATAAAATTAAGAAAGAAATAGGTTAGAGCAGTAATAAATTTAGATAAGATTTTTACTGCTATAGCGTAATTAAAACAATTATTTAACAATATTATTGAAATAATTACACAACTAAAACAGTTAAGATTGTATAAACGAGAAACTGAGGAAAATTAATCACTGGGCTGGGCATTTTAATCTAAAAAGGATTCCTTCTCCGTGATACAAAGGAATTACTCAAAACTAATCTGGTTTAACTAAGGATGAATTTATTGTAGACGCCTGTCTTTATTACTCTCATTTTTTTTATTTAAATACTTGCTAAAATGGATCGAAATAGAAAAAAAAGGCTGTACTTTAAAAAATAATGACTGTACTTTAATTAGTGGTATTTTTTTCTACTACTGGTTTTTTCGTTTCTAATTAAATAATTTTATTTAAACCAAGATTAGTTCCCCAAAATGATGCTTTTTGGTTATAGATTTGTCTTGAAAATTCGTATGCCCCAAATCTTATTCAATGTTCTTTGGTAAAGTAAGAGAAAGATTAACATTTACTAACACTAACATAACAGGAAATAACGTCTTTTCTCAAAGTAAATTAAGCATCTCTGTAGGTACGAGTATTCGTGATTACACGCAAATGAATGCATTGTGCGCGAGTTACATAAAATCCTTAATTTTGTCAAGTCATTGTATGAATGGAGTAAGAGCTTTCAACAGATGTAGATGCGCGGATTACTGTTATTACAGTAAGGGAACATTTTCACTGACGAGTATTTCGACAAGGTTTTCTTAAATTGACACGAACACGCTATTTTCCTTGTTTTTCTTCTTATATTTAAGAATTTTTTTCGAGTAGGATAAATGTGGAAAACGGATTTAAAAATATGTTTTATATGAGATCCTACTTACATAAGTCTAGCTATGCTTTCGAAGGTCCACCGAAAGTTTTCTATGATAACTTTAACTGCGCTTCGGAGAGAGAAAAATTAATTTAGTCACCATCAGCAGTGACCATATAATTTAAAGCTACGTCTAATTTACTTTTGAAGCACGTTTACACAATAACACTAAACTTGTTTGTTACATAAGAACTTTATCGAAAGGAAGGCCTATGAAAGTACTTCTTAAGAATACTTACCTCTTCTGAAATTTGCTGAGAGCGGCATCAGTCTTCTACCTTTAATTTACCCGGTCATTGAGAACGAGTAAATGAATTTCCAAGTATTTTTCCATGATAATTATTTTTCAATTTCGCCAATCTGTCGTTTGTTTGACAAACATGTATACAGTGATTTCCCAATATATTACTTTACTCTTTTACAGTGATGGCAAGTGATTACATCACTTGTCATTGAATTAAGGAGTGTTTTGTGCAATGAGGTTTAGTTTAAACTTTAAATTTTTAAAAAATGCAAAAACGTTTTATTTACATCTTTAAAAAAACAAAAACCGTGCTATTTTAATATTAACGATAATATTTGATTACAATAGATAGATAACGGCGAAAGCCCTGAGTGTTTTCTTCAAGAAATTAAATGGTTAAGGTGTAGGTAATTGGATCCCTGTCACTCTCAAATTGCTCAAGTCAACATTATTCCACATTATACAGGATAGCTTACATAATTCAATAACAAATTACTTGAGAAAATTTCAGAGCGGCCTTATATTTCTCATGTTAGGAGTTTCATTTCGTAGACCCAGAAAATAGCAAAATTCTTTTAATATATTTGCGGTCCGCTCACATAATAATTTCTTAGTTTTGCGGGACACAAAATATATGAACATTATTGTAGTTCTTGATTCAGTTTGAGCAAAATGCGATATATTTTCCAGTTTAATCTTTTAAAACCGAATAATTTTATAAAGCTTTCATTTTCCTATCCAGATCCTATTTTTATTTTATAGAATCTGCAAACTCTTGTGCAAACATGCGTCTAGAAATTTAGCATTATAAAAATATTTGCTTATACTTGATTTATTACATTTATACAAGCGTGAAAGTGGTAAATGAACACTGATAAATGTAAATTCGTACCTTCTATGTGTTCAGCTGATAACATCATAATTTACCCGCAGTTTTCAACGATCCACGCAATGCAATTTGTCTTCATTACCATTCTAAATCGTTTGGAGACATCAATCTTGCCTGTGTACATTTTACATAAGCTGTGATGAGGGGGAATGTATGCCCCGTATATCTTATTAATCGCTCTCTCGTGTTGGCTGTGAGCTGCATTTTACGCTGAAACTTTTAAAAGCTTCCAAAATATATGAGCTCGGGTTTTCTAGGTAGACTTAAAGGATTATTAAACTGTATGAAGGCTTATGCTAATGACCTGTAATTAAGAAAATAATTTTCATTACGTAGTTAAGGAAAGATACGCTGTTTTATATCAGGAAATATTATTTTCTGCATATTAATCTGCAACATTTCAGATAGGTACACCAAAAATATCATTTTTTTTAAACACCCCATCTAGCTATATTTTTAGGTCCAAATTTATCGCGAAAAATATCTTGCCGTAGCAGTTTTTTACTCGAAAACTATCAGAATTAAATATAACCGGACAACGAAGCTGGTTACACTGGACTTCCAAAACCTTAACAAAAACTGTAAACATCCAATGTATGTTGGCATCACAGTTTCAACGGTTACCCGGGTAGCTCTGAGCTTGACAGGGGTGTCAAACTAACACGCTTCTGCTAGCAATATAAATCTGCCAGAGATATCTTTATATCCCTCGATCCCATCGGTGACAGGCGAAGATAACTCACTCGCCTCTCGCTTCATGTGTCCCGTATTTTATTTAAGATGAAATTCTATCATAATAGCTTACGATGAAACTAGATGAAAGGATCAAGGGATAATAGACACTGCAGAAATTGAAGCTGGTTTATTGTGAATGAAAGCTTCATTTTAAGGATTTAAACATCCTTTCTTTATATACGAAGAATTAATCGATTTTAGAACTACTTCCTTGAAGTCAGAAAAAAATCAGAATCTTACTTTTGAAATTAAAAATACACAACCCGTACGGTTTCAAATCCAAATTTTGCTTCTGGTACAGAAACCTGTATTGCTACATATGGACTTATGTACGTAAAAGTCATAATCACTTCGCTGTGAACACTCATACGCACAGTACGCGCTGCTAAAATTAAATAGATAGTCAACCTTTTTTACATTTTAGTCAAGTCCATATTTTGTCTTCATTATTAATAAGATCTGCTTAGTGTTTTTATTTTTCTTCTTAAAATGAAAACGTGTGCAGCTTGTAATGAGCAGTTCAACGATGGCGTCCAGTGTGGAAGTTGCAAGAAACACCTGGACTTTGGATGTGCAAACATTTCCGAAACCGGATGGAGAAAGCTAGGTGCCAATCGGATGGCTCAATGGAAATGCCCTACTTGCAGAACCTCATCCTCAGTCCTGTCAACCCCCGAACCTGCGTCGCTGGATACCATACTGAGTGAGATACTTGATATGAAAAGGCAGCTACTTAACTTGCCGACCTTGGTGGACAATATTCGCGTAATCAAGGATGAGTTGGCTGATCTCAAGTTGACATGTGAGGGTACTGTTGGGAGACTTGACGATTTTGATACAAGGCTAGTGGAAGTGGAGGCAAAGGTTTCCGAATTTGAGAAGCTTCAGGAATCCGTGAATTCCTTACAGACTGACTTGGCAAGTACGAAGTATCTACTGTCATCTTATGAACAGAGATCTAGGCTTAACAACGTCGAAATTAAGGGAGTTCCTCTGAAGAAGGATGAGAACCTGTACTCAATCATCGATGCTATCGGCCGTAAGGTGAACTACAGCTGTCCCAAAACACAGGTGAACTATATTTCAAGAGTTCCTATTTTTGGTTCTAATGAGAAGCTGATAATAGTAAGTTTTTTAAACCGCTATGTGAAGGAAGACTTCATAGCAGCGGCTCGTGCAAAGAAGGACCTGTCCACTTGTGACATCGGTTTTCAAGGCTCATCTCAACGTGTCTATGTCAACGATCACTTAAGCGTCGAGTACAAAAAGCTTTTAACCAGAGTTAAAATAATTGCCAAGGATAAACATTATGAGTACGTATGGGTAAAGCACGGTAAAATTCATATACTTAAAAATAACAATTCGAAAGTTTTAATCATAAAGAAGGAGTCAGATTTAAACAAAATTGTTTAATGTGTTTCTTAATTTTTGTAAGTACTTTCCTATTAAGCTGTTATTTTTTGCTTCAATGGCTCCAAATATTTAATATTGTTTGTATCACAATAACTGTTTGCAAAATGTTTGATATCTCTGCCACACTAATGACCCTGACACCTCTCTATTGTCTAATAGCTAATACTTGTATTTGTATCCTTTGTATTCGTTATCGCGCTGTTCACTTTAAAGCTGCAACGCATTACAATATATTCTACTTGCTCGCACTTGCACGCACCACGCACTATTGCTTGCTTTATCACACAGTTGTTTACCACATAACATCGCATGATCTTTGCGCTCGCACAAATGTAGTTGATTTCTACCGTCATCTAACTTACTTGATAAAATTATACCTTATTTTACAACATTATTTAATGAAATGCTTAATTTTAATGTATTATAAAGATTTATATACTATTATTGTTCTTGGTTTTTAATGGCTCATAAATTAAATATTTTTTATCAAAACGTTCGCGGGCTTAGAACTAAAAGTAATACTTTTTATCGTGAAATGCTACTAAGCTCGTATGATATTATCGTTCTTACAGAGACGTGGTTGGTAGACGGAGTTTTAAATTCTGAATTCTTTGACCGCTACATTGTCTGGCGTCGTGATCGAGATTATGTTTTGACTGGGCAGTCGCGGGGTGGGGGTGTGCTTATTGCTACGCGTAGAGAACTTTCAGTTGTATGCCAACCCACCTTCCATTCTACAGCAGAGGATGTATGGATCAGTATACGACTAAAAAACTCTAATACACATAAATATATTACCTTACATATTTGTGTTCTCTATTTATGTCAGCAAAACTTAGGCCTTTCTTTTTCACTTCAACTTCGTAACTACCTCACTAAATTAAACCAAATAGTTTTGAGTAATTCTTCTGATACTTTTTTGATCGTGGGTGACTTTAACATGAGTAGTATTAACTGGGTCCTATCTGATAACTTATCGTTCTGCCCAATGAACCCGAATAGTCCCGACGAAGTTTTACTTAGTGATGAACTATCTACCATTGATTTTGGTCAATACAATGGTGTTCTAAATAAGTATGGCAAAATTTTAGATTTGGTACTTTCTAACCAAGTAGTTAATGTGAGTGAATGTTCTTATCCGATGGTCCCCATCGATTCTTACCATCCTGCACTATTAATTAATATGGATTTCGTTGAAGCTCCGCTATTAGAAAGCGCGCCGCGAACGCAATATCTGTTTGACAAAGGCGACTATGAGTCTATCAATAGAGACATTTCCATGACTGACTGGGAGTTCGAGTTCGCGACACGATCAATTGACGAATCAGTAAAATTCTTTAATGAAACAATTCACAATTTACATATTAAATACATTCCACAAAAATTACATCGTAGTAAAACATATCCAACTTGGTACAATTCGGCATTAATAAAAACCATTAAAGAAAAACATAAATATTTAAAGAAATTCAAAACATACGGCAATATAGCTGATGAGTTAACATTTAAGCTTCTCCGTAAAAGAGTAAAGGAATTAGAATCGCAATGTTATGAAAACTACTTAAACTTAACCGAAAAATCTATCAAAGACAACCCGAAATATTTTTGGACCTTCGTTAAACAACGACACAACTCAAATGCAGTTCCAAGCACCTTGAACTATAATAACGAAACGTTGCGTTCCGGAGAAAAAATATGCGAAGCGTTTTCAACGTACTTTTATTCTACATTTCTAGTTAGTAATCCTAGTCATGGAATTTCTACACCCCCTATTTTTATTGAATCTTCCAGCCTGTCTGATATATGTAGTATTGTGGTAAACGCTGAAGAGGTTTCTAGCTTGCTTTGTAAGTTAGATACTTCTAAAGCGGCTGGCCCGGACAATATTTCGTCTAAATTTCTTGTCAGGTGCTCGAATTCGATCGCCCAACCCATCTCGATTCTCTTTCGGAAATCTTTGGATACTTGTGTTGTTCCTGGACTTTGGAAATCGGCTTTCATAACACCTATTCATAAAAAAGGGGTCAAAACCGAAATTGTAAACTACAGGCCGATATCCAAGCTTTGTATCGTGGCAAAGATCTTCGAAAGGATCGTCTATAATCAGGTGTATAGTGCTCTCAAAAACTCATTTAGTACCTTTCAACATGGTTTTTTGAAAGGAAGGTCTACTGTCACCAATTTAATTCTGCTAAATGACTTTATAACTGAAGCTATGGATAACGGTAATCAGGTTGATGTCATTTATACTGATTACAGTAAGGCTTTCGATCGGATTGATCATGATATTTTATTGTCAAAATTATATAGCATAGGAATACGAGGTGATTTACTCAGATGGTTTTCTTCCTACCTGGAGAACAGGTCCCAAGCAGTAGTGTTAAGCAATTATATGTCTGGTTGGGTGCCTGTCCCCAGTGGAGTCCCCCAGGGTTCATTGCTCGGCCCATTTCTTTTCATTATCTATATAAATGACATCAGCTCTTACCTGACTTCATCCAAACTGTTGTGTTTTGCTGACGATATGAAAATTTATGCCACAATATCATCACATGCGGACGTGGTGGCACTTCAGGATGATCTATATCGTCTGGAGGCCTACTGTCGTGGGAGTAAGCTTGACCTCAACCCTGCTAAATGTTCGGTTACAACATATTCTCGAAAGCGTTCAGTTATCCATTCATCATATATTTTAGGCAATCAAGTACTTCCTAGAACGAACAGCATCCGAGATTTGGGTGTATATCACGATTCTAAGCTTACGTTTGAATTACATGTCGATGCCATAGTCGCTAAAGCATCCAAAGCACTTGGTTTCATAATGCGGCTCTCCAAGTGCTTCAGTCAAGCTAAAACATTCATCATTTAGCCAATCATAGTCCACTGCTGGACATAGGCCTCTCCCAATTTGCGCCACAACACCCGGTCCTCCGCCCTCCGCATCCAGTCCCCTCCAGCGACCTTTTTCAGGTCGTCAGTCCACCTGGCGGGGGGGCGTCCTACCTTACGCTTGCCGAGTCGCGGTCTCCATTCTAGGACTCGTCTGCTCCAACGGCTATCGGTCCTTCGACAGACATGGCCAGCCCATTGCCACTTCAGCGAGCTAATTTTACGAGCTATGTCGGTTACCTTGGTTCTTTGTCGGATGACCTCATTACGAATTTTATCCTTCAAAGAGACTCCGAGCATAGCTCGCTCCATAGCCCGCTGCGCGACTTTAAATTTGTGGACTAGTCCAACCGTTAATGTCCACGTTTCGGCACCGTAAGTCATAACAGGTAGGACGCACTGGTTGTAAACTTTCGTCTTCAGGCATTGCGGTATAGGCGAAGAGAAGACTCGACGTAGTTTGCTAAACGCTGCCCAGCCTAACTGAATTCTCCGATCGACTTCCCGCTCGAAGTTGTTTCTACCAAGCTTGATGACCTGCCCTAGGTAGATATACTCTTGAACAACTTCGAGCATCGATCCTTCGACATATATCGGTCTCGGCATGACATGTTCATTGAACATGATCTTGGTTTTATCCAAGTTCATGCCAAGACCGACCCGTCGTGAAGCTCCATTCAGGCCATGCAGCATCTCGCTTAGTTGGTCCAGCGACTCTGCCACTATGACGATGTCATCGGCAAATCTAAGGTGCGAGATGTGCTCACCGTTCACATTTATACCCCGTCCAGTCCAGTCCAGAGTCTTGAAGACATCCTCGAGCGCATTGGTGAACAGCTTTGGGGATATAACATCCCCCTGTCTCACCCCCCGACGCAGCTCGATCGGATTGGTCTTATGGTCATGGAGCTGGACAGTCATTGTGGCGGTGTCATATAAGCATCTCAGCGCCTCGATGTATCGCCAGTCAATACGACATCGTTGCAGAGCATCCAGAACCGCCCAAGTTTCGATGGAGTCGAAGGCTTTCTCGTAGTCCACAAAGGCCAAACACAGCGGCTGATTGTACTCTTCGGTTTTCTGCACAATCTGCCGAACAGTATGGATGTGGTCTACGGTGCTAAAGCCTTTTCGAAACCCGGCTTGTTCTGGTGGCTGGAACTCGTCGAGTCTTCTAGCGAGGCGGTTAGTGACTACTCTCGAGAACAACTTGTAAATGTGGCTCAGGAGTGAGATAGGTCTGTAATTCTTCAGCAAGGTTTTGTCGCCTTTCTTGAAGAACAGAACCACCGCACTCCCGCTCCACGCTTGTGGTGTTAAGCCTTGATGAATGACGGAATTAAAGAGACTCGCTAGCTCTTTCAGGACTGTGGTCCCACCGGCCTTAAGGAGCTCGGTTGTAATTCCGTCATCACCCGGCGCCTTGTTGTTCTTTAGTTGTCTGAGAGCTGCCTCAACCTCGCCCGGGTCGACATCCGGGATGTCCTCGGTGTAATGGCGCGTGAGTGGGGCTCTGTGGCCATCTTCGCCTTGTCTCGATGGTTTAGTCACCCGTGATGCATATAGGTGTCTATAAAAACTCTCAATTTCCTCGAGAATCTCGAACTTAGAGGTGACGGTCCTGCCATCCCCGGTCCTCAGTTTCGCCAGATGGGGTCTACCTAATTGCTGAGCGAAGACTTTGGTGCCTCTATTTCGCTCAATCGCAGCCTCGATATTACGAGTGCTGCAGCGTCGAAGGTCACGTCGCGTCAGTTTCCTGATTTTCAGGTTTAAGGACCGCCTATCTGACGAAGACATCTGGGCGTCCGGCGTTTCTCGTCTTTCCTTCATAAGTTCGAGAGTCTCGGGTGAGAGCTTGGACTCCCTATTACCGCGTTTTCCGGGGAACAACCTTCGAGACACATTCTGTAGCGTTTTGACCACTGTGTCGGTTTTTTCGTCAACATTGTCCGTGGTTTCCAGCAGTGCGAAACGATTTTGGAGTTCCAACTGGAACTTATCGGAACCTAAAGCTATTTGGGGCAGCGTGGGTCGGAGAGTAGGTCTCATCATCCTAACTCTTTCAGCCTTAAGGTTGATATTTAGAGAGCCTCGGACGAGTCTATGATCGCTACCGGTATTAAACCTATTGATCACCGAGACGTCTCTAAATATATGCCGTTTGTCCGTGATGATGAAATCTATCTCGTTCCTCGTCACATTATCGGGGCTTCGCCATGTCCACTTTCTGTGGGGCTTCTTCTTAAAGAAGGAATTCATTAAGAAGAGCCCCTGGGACTCTAAAAAGTTGACCAACATTTGGCCTCTGTGATTTCGGCGCCCCACGCCGTTAGGACCGATTTTCGTTTCGCCGCATTCTTGTACTCCCACCTTGGCATTAAAGTCTCACATAACAACGTTGTAGTGAGCCTTCCTGGTACCATGTAGTGCCTTCGCTATGTCTTCGTACATGGTTTCGGCTATCTCATCAGAGTATGTCGAGGTCGGCGCATATACCTGCACCACCTTCAGGAACTTCCTGTCGGTGATTTTCAATAAGAGGTACGCTACCCTTGTCGACACACTACTGATTTCCACAACGCTGCTTGTGAGACACTTGTTGACCAAGAAACCGACACCGCCCTGGGAGGGCCTATCACCTTCTCGGTAGTAGAACAGGTCACCTGACTCAAGGGTTATCGTGTCCTCCCCCTGTCTTCGGACTTCAGATAACCCCAAAATGTGCCAGTTTATGCGACCCAATTCTACCTCGAGTTCGGTGAGGTGTTGGTCCAGCCGTAGACTTCGTCCGTTATACGTCGCCAGGGTCAGTTTTTTGAGGTAGTGGTAGCCTCCCGTAGCCCGGAGATTCCTAGCACCCCCTGTCCCGCCGTTACCGCGACCGCTACCTTGGCCGGGAATAGCGGGACTACCGGGAACTGGGGGCCGTTTTGTGTGGTGTGGGCTCATACAGAGGTTTTGGCCTACTAATGCCACGCTGGCCAGACGGGTTGGCATAGGGTTTGGTCTCGAGTTTTCCTTCTCTAAGCAGTGGTTTTCGGCTCTGCTCAATTTTCCCTTAGTCGCCTTCTACGACACCCACGGGATGAGATGGGGTGGTGACCTTTGTATTCTTTAGGTCCGTCACCACACGGACAAAGTTAAAACATTAAAAATCCTATATTGTACTTTTGTTAGAAGCCACTTGGAGTACGCGTCTGAGATCTGGAATCCATGTTACCACAAATACATTGATCGTATAGAGAGCATCCAGAAAAGATTTATAAAGTATTTGTGTTATCATCAGAAGGTACCGTACCGATCTGAAGATTACCTCAATCTCTGTAAGAGGTATCATATATTACCCCTTATTAATCGGCGATCAATCTCAGACTGCATTTCATTATTTAAAATTCTCAATAATTCTATTAATAATTCCGATATTCTATCCAAGTTTTCTTTTAATGTTCCTGTAAGGTCGAAGCGATGGAACTCAACGCTGTGCGTTCCATTTACCTCTACGAATTATAGGCAAAACTCATTTATAGTGCGTGCAAGTAATAATTTTAATAACATGTGCAGACAATATGACTTTGATCCTTTCGTGACAAGTGTATCCTCGGCCAGAAAGTGCATGAGCCTTAACTTTTTCACCTAAGTTTTGTATAATCGACTTTTAATCCTGGGATTGATTGAAATGTATTAAGTCAAATTTTATTGTTATCCTGTTTCTTCTTGGTGGCTGTATTGTATTGTGTTGTTCACACACACTTTATCAATCTGTTCTTTAGAAGTGAAGACTTTTAATTGGCTGTCAGTCTCACACACTGTTTTTATTATGTTTACTTTAGCTGTAAGTCTTCCATGATAAATAAATAAATAAATAAATAAATAATAATTATTCGCAATACTATAACAATACTGAAACACTAATAAGAAAACATTGGGTCAATGCTATAAAATGAATTAAATATGGTTTTACAATACTCTATATATTACGATTTGTAGCCAACTATGACATATAGGCGGCATAAAGGCGAGCGTGCCGACAACCATTGATAAACCACAACTGCATTGCGAAACAGTACCGAGTACTATGCACTACTTTACAACTAGACGTCTAGAATGGCCGAAGAAAAGAGCACGTCGTCGTGTCGCTCAAAGCAGGAAACATTCCTTTAGAAAAGAGCTTTCGTCTGACTTAAGACATGGTATTAAGCTTAGTATTTTTCAAGTTGCCCAATGTCTATTCAAAAAAATATTAAGAGCTAAAAATATTATTCAACTATATTTTTTTATGTAAACTGATGCAATAAGGATTGGAAGTATATTTTCACTTAGATTTAGACACTGATTCAAAACAATCCTGACTTTAATTCCCAATTATTAAAGATTAAAAGAATAATCATACTTTTAGAAATTTGGTATACACAAGTACTAAGTAGTAAAAACTTTTTTTTCTCCTAAATAAACGAAATTCACACACTAAAACTTAACATATTCACAACCGCCCCAAAACCCAGCGACACGCACCACGTTACATTAGTCCCTTATCGCACGGCCAATGCACAATGGTGCAAATATACGGCAATTACCGGCCTCATTGGTAGCTTAATGCACTACATTTGGCTCAGAACATCAACTGCCGGAGCTAGCTAGCTTGAACAGTTAATGTAACGAGAGCCAATCAATTAGGCTGTACATAAAAAGCCCGACTTTCACATATGTAGTTCAAGTAGCACAAGGCGTTTTTCATTTTTGGAAGCAGTAAAAACTTCTATAACTCAATATTTAATGTATTTTTTTCATCTCTTACAGTAAGCCTTATAAATATACGAAATGAATATTCTACAAAACCGTTTACAAAGTTTGTCGGTTGGTTCAAAGAATAATACTTGTAAAATATTCTTACTTAAATACGTTTATGGATAAACTTAAAATACATTATGTAGTGTAGTCATGTAGGATTAGTACTAAAAGTTAAACATAGAGGCAGGAACTAAACTACGCCAAAGCATTTGCTAAATATTGTACTCGACCAAGACCAGCTCTACTCGTCGGTAAACCAGGGTTTACTCAGAGTAATTTGTTAGATAAATAGTAATAAGGTCGTCCTCAACTCAGGCCAAACATGTAAGCATGTAAGCAGATCTCGGTCCATCCCTTTGATTACACAGGCGCGAACATATGTGTGTGTGATTTAATATCTTGGACGATACAATGTACGTCACAATATATTACTCACATCATACGAAATATTTCAATCTTATGCCTACCACCTGGCCCTATTAATGTAGATTTTACAGTAAATAAGGATATTTATCTAGCGTAAAAGTCCACATTACAATTATTAAAGATTTGTTTTGATTACAAGATATTAGCATATCTTGTTCCATACTTTTGCGCAAGCTTGAAGCACTTGGGATAAGAGGAACACAACTCCGCCTTTTTACTGACTACCTTTCTGATCGCTTACAATATGTTAAAATTGGTCAATACTTAAGTTCTGAAGTTCAGAATACTGGCTATGGATTCCCTCAAGGTAGTATTCTAGGCTGCACTTTATTCCTGGTTTATATTAATGACCTCTGCAGCTTAAAAATTCCAAATGGTCTTATAATATCTTATGCGGATGACACCGCTTTATTATTTACGGCAAATACCCGGCAGGAGGTTTTCGAGCACGCTCAGACGGGTTTTGATATGGTAACTAACTGGCTACACAAAAACTTACTAACCCTAAACACAGATAAAACCAAATACATTCTTTTTACAATGAGAAACACAAACATACCCATTTTTAATCCAAACATATATGCACACAGCTGTAAAATAATCGCTGACATCGCTTGTACCTGCCCTGCTTTAGCAAATACTAACGACATCAAATACTTAGGTATAACTCTTGACACGAATTTGAATTTCCGCAAACACATTGATTTATTATGTTCCAGAGTACGTAAATTAATATATTTATTTAAGAATCTTCGCAATATAGCAGATTATGCATTAATAAAGCAAGTGTATTTGTCGTTGTGTCAATCTTTACTTACTTATTGCATAACTTCCTGGGGTGGTGCAGCAAAGTCAATTTTGCTGCCTTTAGAACGCGCTCAGAGAGCAATTCTTAAAGTAGCAACTTTCCGACCTTTTCTATTTCCTACTGACCTGCTATATAGGGAATGCAACGTACTAACAATCCGACAATTATTTTTATTGCACACCATTTTAAAACAGCACACTGATCTCCCTTTTATCCCATTAGCAACAGACAAGAGAAGGAAGGACATAGTCTGTAGTAGACCTCAAGCTAATCATGCATTTGTCAACAGGTTTTATTTATTTTTGGGACCTTTTTTATACAATAGAATCAATAAAAAACTTAATATATATTGTTTAAATAATAAAAAATGTATGCTCATGTTAACCCAATATTTAGGGAAATTGAATTACGCAGACACAGAAAAAATACTAGAAATTGTTAAGTAAGACTGACAACATTATTAATAGATATTTTCCTTTGCTGATAGACTTTTTTGTAACTCGTATTATTTTGTAAACGAATACTATGTAGTCTTTAATTATTATTTTACTTTAATTTTAAATGCCCTACTTAAATATTTACCTTAAGCGATCACCTGAAACACAGGTTTACCCTAGTTCAGGCTGGCAGCAATTAATACTTTATGAACCATATCATATTATATGTACTCTAAAAATGTTATATTAATTTTAGTTTAACATAAGTGTAGTTTAAGTATTTTTGGAACTGTGGTATTTATAAGATCTAGTTTAAAATTCTACACTGTAACATATATTTGGTCAAATAAATAAATATTATTATTATTATTATTATTCTCTTTATTTCCTTAAATACATACAAAATACATTTTTAAATATATACAATAAAAACTAAAAATATACATTTAAAAATATAAAATGTAGTTTCCAACCGACATCGGGAACAGGGCCCAAGCTGCCGGTGGTTAGGGCTCCAGAGAGAGGAACCTCCTCACAATACGCGCCGTGTCGAGGAGTACCGTTTTCTGAATCAAACCCTTGACCCAGGCGCCTAGCGAGAGCCTCTTAAGGTGTTGGTCGAGGCTCTTGGCTATTATGCCGTTGGCTGTAACGACTATCGGGACAATGATTGCCGAGTCCACCTCCCACATGTCGACAACCTCGTGCGCTAAATCCAAATATTTTAATTGTTTTTCTTTTTCAGCTTTCACAAGGTTCTCGTCATGAGGAATAGTGACATCAACAATGATTGCCCGACGCTCCGATCGATCTATCACCACTATGTCAGGCTTATTTGCTACAATAGTCCTATCAGTGATGATAGATCGGTCCCAGTACAGTGTGACACGACCATTTTCGAGAACTGGGTCGGGCACATACCTGTAATACGGCATCTCGGATTCCACAAGTTTGTATCTCAAAGCAAGTTGCTGGTGGACAATCCTGGCTACTTGGTTATGCCGGTGCAAGTATTCGCCGTTAGCAAGACGAGAACAACCCGAAATAATATGTCTTAAGGACTCACCTGGACTGTGACATGCCCGACATATGTCAACTGTACCGTCCTTTATGATATATTTCCGATAGTTATTCGTCATGATAACTTCGTCCATAATTGCACATACAAACCCTTCGGTTTCTCCAAAAAGATCACCGAAGCGTAGCCAGGCTACGGACGCTAAGAAATCTACATCGGACCCATGAAGGGTCCGGTAGTAGCGCCCGTGGAGCTCTTTGCTTTGCCATACATCCTCGCGGTCCTTGACGCTCAGTACGACAGGTTTGTGCCAGTTCTCTTTGCCTAAGGAGAGTGGTGTGAGGCCCTTATCCACTACCACCACATCTCGATGCATCCCCACGTCGACTTGGAGAAAATACTCCCTGAGGTTACATACCTCGCGATTATGGAGGGTCTTAGCATTTAGAAAGCCTCGACCCCCACATTTCCGCGGGATATATAACCTCATTACTGAAGAGCGTGGGTGATGCATTCGATTTGCGGTTAGTAGTGTTCGGACTCTCCTATCCAAGGCGTCTAACTCTGTCTGAGTCCACTTGAGTACACCAAAGGAGTACATCAACACTGGCATGACCCAACCATTAAAGGCACGCACCTTGTTGCCGCCTGACAAAACACTTTTTAGTACTTTGTTCAAGCGGCCAAAGAAACGTGCCTGTAATGATTGTTTCACGTCACCACCGTTGATGCCTAACGCCTCTGACATACCCAAGTATTTGTAGGTCTCCGTTGCAGAGAGCGACCTTAGGTTTATGGAATCCGAGAGCTGTATACCCTGGGATTCCACAATCCCACCTCGCTTTACATGCATGACCGCACATTTGTCAACACCAAATTCCATTCTGATGGAATTACTGAAGCTTTCAGTGATCTTCAGTAACTTCATCAGCTGCAATCCGCTGTTGGCAAAGAGCTTAAGATCATCCATGTATAGCAAGTGGGAGATTACCTGGCTCCCTCTCCTCAACGAATAGCCCAGCCTCGAATTCTCAAGCAAAGTGCTTAGAGGATTCAAGGCTAAGCAGAACCACAGAGGACTCAGACTGTCGCCCTGGAATATTCCCGCTCAATCCTAATTGGTTCCCCACCCTGTTGGATATCCCGACATCCTGGATAGTGAAGCACCGTACTCCACTGCCCCATACATGACACCAAGAAGGCGCGTAGATTTGCATTAATTTTATACAACTCTAGCACCCTCATGAGCCATGTATGCGGCACCGAATCGTAGGCCTTCTTATAGTCTATCCAACATGTCGACAGATCTTTTTTAGAGCGGCGAACCTGTTGGCAAATAGCCGTGTCTATAAGGAGTAGCTCCTTAGTGCCACGGGATCCACTCCTACATCCATTCTGAGAAGCAGACATAATAGAAAAACTAACGACATGCTCGTTAATTTTTGCTCTCAGAATGGACGTAAGGAGCTTATAGA
The DNA here is from genome assembly GCA_905475315.1 of Autographa pulchrina. Lineage (NCBI taxonomy): Eukaryota > Metazoa > Arthropoda > Insecta > Lepidoptera > Noctuidae > Autographa > Autographa pulchrina. The sequence continues at coordinate 8,286,821 of FR997771.1, read as the reverse complement.
CCGTTGGTAAACAAGTTATTGGTCTATAGTTCTTTGGATCCGTGGCACTACCTGTTTTATGGAGCAGATGGGTAGATCCTGTAGTCAAGAACTGTGGGAGTGAAGCCGATTCCACAGCAGACTGGAATTGAGAAGCCAAGCAACCATGTGAACTCCGTAGCCATTTTAACCAAAAATTTTGCAGTCCGTCCGGCCCCGGTGTTTTCCAGTTTGCCATCGGGCGGACTGCATTGGCTACGTCTTGGGAGCTGATGGTAATTGCCCCCATCTCTTGTATAGGTTCACATACTTGCTCAACCTCTCGCATCCAGCCGCCTTCGGAGTGGCTGACAGGCACCGACCAGATGCTGCGCCAAAATGAATTTGTGGCATCACCATCCGGCAAGCACCCGCCATCCACGCCTGAAGCCGGCCGCTCCCACGCTCTATATACCCATCTTTGATCTTTTTGGAACATGCGATTCAGGTAAAATCGTTCCACCCGACGTTTATAGCGTCGAATACGGCTTGCCCATGCACACACTTTCTGTTTAAACAGGTCGATGCGCTCTGTAACGCGGGCAGTATATTCACTGGAACTGATATCAGTCCCAGCAAATGCACGCCTTACAAAGCGCATCACTCGTGGTCGAGAATTACCTTGTTTAAAAGCAATCAACTTTGCAATGAGTGTCCTAGCCTCAGCAACACGCTGCTCGATCCTGCACTGCCAAGCTGGTACGGCTGGTTTCGGTCGTGCAGCTATGTTACTATAACAAATTGCAACATTAGCTACACGACATGCCGTAAGAGCCGCGCAGTACAAAATCGAGTGCGTGTCCCTAAGGTCTTCACTGCTCTCAAAGTAAATGGGGAGCAGTGAATCTAGGGCACCCATTATTGCTTTGTTTCGGTTATGCATGGGCAAACGGGGTAATCGAGGCCTTTGGTCGGGCGGTGAAGTCCGATAATCCCGAATCGCATCTTCCAATGTACTCCTTATTAACTCACTGCACTGGGTACTTACAGTCATAGCCCCATCATCCTCTTCCCCATCACTAGGGGCGGTGTGCGTCGTACCAGAAACTGGCGCTGCTGCTGGAGGCAAGGTGTTGGTGGCAGGGCTACTCTGTATTTCGGAGCGCAGTCGATCAAGCGTAGAGTCATCCAACCTATGATTACGTTGGATGACCCGTTTATTATTATTATTATTATTATTTAGGTGACAGAACTCGCAAATATTTTCTTCGCTCTCTACAGATTTTATGTGTACGAGACATCTGAAACCAATTCAAAGTAATATTAGCGGCAAATGCGGTAAAATACAGTTCATTAATTTATAAATAGTGACGACAACTAAAAGTGTACTTTCAGTTGTCCGATCTTGAATTGCTTTCAAATAACATACCTCCGTCCATTGACGTAAACAAGACCATAAAAGGACTAACCGCTTTTATTTTATTAAATTAACTATATTTAAACTGCAACAACTGCAGTGAATGAGTTATTTTTAACCAAACATAATAACATAATACAAAATGACCACATAAAAATAAATAAGTCGTGTGTTATTACAATGTGCAGTTGAATACAATATAGATATTTTTTATAAATCAATTGCTAACAAGACAGATAGACTTTTGAAGTACCCAACCAACCAATATGAACATAACAAGATCCCACGAGACGCAGACAGGTTGATAAGGCACTTGCGTAACTTCACTCCCGTGATTTGACAACCTGAAATATATTCATTTCCATAGATATTACGACATTATCATTTATATGGATTCATATATTGGACGGTTTTTCGCAAAATTGGGTACTGGAACTAGATACGAGTTGTTTAGTATGTCATGGTCGAAGTTAGGGCGGAAGACTGTTTTCACATTATCCGACACGATATCGGTATCGAAAACGATACGATATCGGGGGCAAGTAAATGTATGAAACATGTAGGTACCTGTCTTTTTCACATTATATTTTCATACATTTACTTGCCCCCGATATCGTATTGGAGTACGATACCAATATCGTGTCGGATGATGTGAAAACGCTCGAAGAGGGAGCCAGTATTGTGTAGCAGGAAGGAGGAAATAAATTGTTTACGATAAAACTTTTGTGTGAATTGCACAGTCTGCAGTGAGCATTGTATAATATACAACATGTTTGAGTCACGGTGAGTACACCTATATCGTCGAGATCTGAGCAAAGTCATTCCTTTGTTTTATTTTCTTAGTTCCAAAATAACACAACTACATTTTTTGGCTGGATACACTTCGCTTTTATATGTCAATTGTTTCATTTTAGAGTGATACCATCCATTTCGTTACCCGACACTTGCAATCCGTAATAGCAGCGATGCTTCATGACGTAAAGTGAGAGCAAAAAGAGCTAGTATTGCGCTAAAAGCATTCGTCTCAAAACATATTTTTGTCGCGGCGGTCTGTACTTAAAAGCTTTTTTGTTTTTAACCGATTTCAGGAGGAGCTTTTCAATTAGACTGATTTTTTTTTCTTGTATATTTTTTGCGCGTTAACTTCGGCAATTGACGATCGATTTCAATGGACATATATGTTTTATTGAAGTCGATTCCTCTCATCGTTTATGAATCAATTATTAAACTAGTACGCAATACTTCAATCTTAGTATTTACTTACCATATGTATGAAGAACATGTCCAACCACATGTATGGTGAGACAAACCAAACAAGCAAAACATTTCTCCATCCAATGTTAAATTCTATGAACACGACACGTACTAAGTATACTGAATAGAGACTAGACTGTCTATCTCTCAGTCCCTTGTGTATATTTATAAAGGAAACCTTTTTGTAGCCGTCAACCTAGATTAGGGTTCCCCAATTTACTTCGAGGGTACAGAACCAGATTTAACGAGAATGCGTCTTTGAAAGACCTCATATCTTTGAGGTTCGACCCTTAGATACTGTACCTATACATACAATATCTTGTCTAAGATTTATGGACGTACAATATATCTCTATATTTGCGTAACACGAGTAAGATACACAGTAAATCAAGCTGACACTTCAAAGACCTAATAGTATGGTTTGTTTCAAATGGTAATAACATGTCATGAACTCGTAACTTTAAGTGGACTAGTCACCATGCAGGAATTTAGTCCAGCATTCAAAACACTTTCATTAAAAATAAAATAGACCAAGTGCATATAATTGTATCTTAAAAAGCGTAAAAAATACTGTAGCTTTTTTATGTTTGTCGTACCGATGCTGCGATGGTTTTATGGCCAGGTAATTTTCAGTTAGTGAGTATATTTTTTTTCCCCATTAGCAAGAAATGATAAGCCGTAGTATTAAAGCCGTTATTCATAAGCCCTGCACAAATATAGAGTTTGACTTACAGTTTAGTATTCGATTTCCAATGGGATGAGAGAGCAATTTGCTTATCTGTATCCATGCAAATTACCGCCGGCAATTATCTAAGTTGTTGAAACGTGCTCGCTTTGTTAACGAAGCCTCTCCAATAGAATTTACGTTTACTAATTCCATACAGAACCTTTAAAATAAAATTATATTTTAGTCAAAACTGTAGTACATACAGTTCTTACAATTTTCTAACAACATTTTTACATTTACTAAAACACAACACAATCAGTCAATTTTGTTATTGTTTATTCTATGTTTCTTGTCAGGTTGGTAATAGACCATAATACCAAATTTACATAGTAGAAAAAACCAAAGAAAAAATGCGCAACAGTGCTCTTTAGGGTCACATGACTACATTGTTTACACATAATAAACTTTATAATCACGATGTCAAACAAAGTAATAAACTACCAACCTATTTTTAAACCATAGTGATTTGTGGAAAATAGCAACATGAAGTCTTGGTAGAAGTAAGTCAGGGCAATAAAGATTTATTTAAAATCCTTTGCTAGTTAGTTACTACGTATGTTATATGGTCCTTTTAACTGTGTCTTGAGAACTTATACTTTAAGCCATAGGTTTTCGTACATTGAGACGGGTTTATCCAGCCCGTGAGCGATGCGAAAAGTAACCGCAATAAAACAAAAACTAAGATCAAGGATGGAAATTTATTTCGAAAGTTCTTAGCCCTAGGCTAACTTTGGATCTACTAGTATTACTACACGACAATTTATTCTATTAAATCCGAACACATATCAGCCTACTAATATTGTGTGTGATCACATTGAAGTCACTCTATTACTACTTATAGGTTGAACGCTGATAACTTAAAAAAATACATTGACAAATAAATCAATGAAATTTAATGGGACTGTTTGGTTATCCTCGTGTTTGTTCTATGTGTTGTCTAGGTATATACCTAACATATTGATGACAATTACACATTTTGAAATTGAAACACACAACTGAAATTAAGAAAACTTTTTTGAAGTCGGTTAAAAAGCTTTAATTAAAGCTTTGAATTGGACAAACTCTCCAAGCAAAGATTACACCCGTGTCCTTTAGGACCAGGAGAACAGAACCAACAGAACAAACACATTCCATTTTCACTAGCTAAACCTAAGAGCTAAACTCATTAGAACAAATGCCGATCAACTATAATGCCATTACGTGACCAATTCACTGAATGCGTCTCGTATTAAGTCGAGTGACCAAGGAGATTAGTTAACCACATATAGATTGGCCTTACATGATTCTACTGAAATACGCATTATCCTTGCAATTAGATAATATAGGGATGAAGATTAATTGGTGGATGTCACGACAAACGTAGATTGTAAGTATCAGTACAGTGATTTATCACGAAATTGCGTTAAACGAAATTAGAAAAAGGTCAATCTATCTTTTTGTAATTATTTCATCGGGAATAGATAAAATAATCTGATATGTTTGAGATACACGCAAGTCTGCTTAACTCATTTTTTTTTCTATTTGAAAGAATAAGCTACACAACACAGACACAGCTACAAGTGTTGTATTAAAAAGTTGCTACGACCGTAATTAAGTAAAATAAAGGGAATTTACTTTTATAAGCATTATTTATTAAACTAAATACATTTATTTTTGTTTTAATAATCGTAATTTACTGATAAGGCACGCATGATAATAATTCTGGCTGGTGTATTATTTAAATAATCATAGCATTTACTCAACGTTTAATACTGGTCTTTAATCCTACAGATTGTAGGTCTAAATTTGATTGAAGTTTATTATACTGCATAATAGCGTGTGAAGTAATAATGAAGGGAGGTTAACACTATTTCATAAGCATCAGCTACAGCAAAAAGCTTTATAAACTTTCCCGTAATAGTTTATCGCAGTAAATACAATGCAGCGCAAAATATTATATTATCTTTTAAGTATAAAGTTATGGATAAATAAACTTAGAAACTGTGTATTATGTTGGATATTTGTGTACATTAAAGAATGAATGTAAGTAAATATCAATAACCTGCAATCTTTTTTTTTTATTTAAAAAATTTTATTGTAATGAAGAGAGCTGAATAACCGAAAACACATCAGCCTCTTTTATTATATGTAAAATAACTAATTAAAAAACATAAATAATATGGAGCTGTCCGAATTTTGATAGGTACCTACCTAAGCTTTTTAGTCACTTTTTCTTTTAACTACATCAACTAAAATTGTAATACATTTTCTCATTTATCTTCCGTCGTAGAGTGAATTTTCATTATGAAGCGCGTAACCACTCAATGATTAATGAACGAAATATAATTCAGGAACGTTTTATACAACCAAAATGATGTAATACATCTTATGACTGGTATTTTATTTCATAACGAAAGTTGAAGGATGGTCCATTTACATTGCTCTAAGCCAACAGTCTAAAATTAGCGTAAAATATAAATAGGATATGGGTACATTTTTGACGTTAATACATGTATGTTTTGTCAAATATCAGGTCCCATGTAGCACTGTAAAAAAAAAATGAGGCCCTATTTAGGCGGCCTCGGTCTCTCATTCGGTACTCATCATTCTCATTCGACACTCAAGCAAAAGTGAAGAGTCATGTATAAGCAACAATGTAACCAAATCATAATTTAGCTTAAAAAAGTCAAATGGAACTTTTAAATTTAAACAGGGTATTAAGCCTGCTTTTAGACGCTAATGTAGTACCTATTACTAAGTAAGCCCTTGAGGTCGCTGTAAACTAGACACGTGAACCTTAACAGTTCCATTCTCAAATGTACATTAAAGTGTTTTACAAAACTATTCGTGAGTACTTTGTAACAATATAAAGGGTAAGGACTTTCTAGGAGTATAATGGTTAGTGGTTACGGTCAGTCCTAAATACACTAATAAAATAGTTTTATGTGCTATTTATGTAGCACGAGCGTGAGTTTTTTTTTAAATCTAGGTTTACTACTAATACTTTTTAATGGAATCATAAGAAGAAACTAAATTGTATTATTTCTGAGAATAGTATGCTTAATTTTATAGAAGGGTAATAAAAAAAAGGTTGATCGATCGATTGTTACATACCGATCGATCAACTGGAGACATCGCACAAACCCCGAGCAAAGAAACAGATTAACGGGAAAACCGTTTTATGTTTGTTTAAATCAGAAACCCTTCACAGCCCTTGATTTTTATAACATCACAAACTTCCATTACATAGAAATAGATTTTTGAGAAGGTTTTATTTCGGCATACCTTCACAATAAACTTGGTAGATAATAAAATTATGCAGGATACTCAAGAAAAACTTTCTTTCACAAACAAAATAAGAAATCCTTTGGGCGAGACGTAAGCCGACATGCAAATGTTTTTCAAAGACTTTTCTTTATACCCGACTACGGCAAAACCTTTACATTAAAATACCTTTTATTTTATAAATGAACACAGTCACTACCGTAATTTCCGAACTGTCAAGATAAGTCATAATAAGTGACTCGTTTAAAAATGTTGGCTACATTTTGCTCACAGAAAAACTTTGTTTAATCGGGTAACGAGTTATATTTACATGATTTATTTACATTTAATTATGTTTTTGTGTGATTTTTATAAGTTATATTATATAAGAATATAACAAAATAATCAGGTTGCTTAAAAGATTTATTGTGAAAACCTTTTTTCTTGCATGCGCCTACCTTAAAATGACTATTCCAATTTACTCCGCAAAAGTACGTTGCTAACGTTGTTCACATTATTTCAAGTAAATGTTAAATTTCCACTCTCTTCGAACGTGCTTATTTTACTATGAAAATAAACATACGACAAGAATTTCACATTTTGCTAACAAAATGCTGCCGTGAGAATATTACAAGTTGTTTGCATAATTTACGTTTAAAAGCTGAGTTGCATTTTGTTCGAAATAATGTACCTATTTGCATAGATTCCTTAATCATTTTGTTTCACTTTTCTTTAACGAATTTCTTATAATATTCAGTATTTATTGTATAACTAGCTGTACCCGGCATGCGTTGCAATGCAATTTTTTCTACCTACTACCTACCTACTACCTACCTACTACCTACCTACTACCTACCTACTACCTACCTACTACCTACCTACTACCTACCTACTACCTACCTACTACCTACCTACTACCTACCTACTACCTACCTACTACCTACCTACTACCTACCTACTACCTACCTACTACCTACCTACTACCTACCTACTACCTACCTACTACCTACCTACTACCTACCTACTACCTACCTACTACCTACCTACTACCTACCTACTACCTACCTACTACCTACCTACTACCTACCTACTACCTACCTACTACCTACCTACTACCTACCTACTACCTACCTACTACCTACCTACTACCTACCTACTACCTACCTACTACCTACCTACTACCTACCTACTACCTACCTACTACCTACCTACTACCTACCTACTACCTACCTACTACCTACCTACTACCTACCTACTACCTACCTACTACCTACCTACTACCTACCTACTACCTACCTACTACCTACCTACTACCTACCTACTACCTACCTACTACCTACCTACTACCTACCTACTACCTACCTACTACCTACCTACTACCTACCTACTACCTACCTACTACCTACCTACTACCTACCTACTACCTACCTACTACCTACCTACTACCTACCTACTACCTACCACCTACCTACTACCTACCTACTACCTACCTACTACCTACCTACTACCTACCTACTACCTACCTACTACCTACCTACTACCTACCTACTACCTACCTACTACCTACCTACTACCTACCTACTACCTACCTACTACCTACCTACTACCTACCTACTACCTACCTACTACCTACCTACTACCTACCTACTACCTACCTACTACCTACCTACTACCTACCTACCTACTACCTACCTACCTACTACCTACCTACCTACTACCTACCTACTACCTACCTACCTACTACCTACCTACTACCTACCTACTACCTACCTACTACCTACCTACTACCTACCTACCTACTACCTACCTACTACCTACCTACTACCTACCTACCTACTACCTACCTACTACCTACCTACTACCTACCTACTACCTACCTACTACCTACCTACCTACTACCTACCTACTACCTACCTACTACCTACCTACTACCTACCTACTACCTACCTACTACCTACCTACTACCTACCTACTACCTACCTACTACCTACCTACTACCTACCTACTACCTACCTACTACCTACCTACTACCTACCTACTACCTACCTACTACCTACCTACTACCTACCTACTACCTACCTACTACCTACCTACTACCTACCTACCTACTACCTACCTACCTACTACCTACCTACCTACTACCTACCTACCTACCTACCTACTACCTACCTACCTACTACCTACCTACCTACTACCTACCTACCTACCTACCTACTACCTACCTACTACCTACCTACTACCTACCTACTACCTACCTACTACCTACCTACCTACTACCTACCTACCTACTAACTACCTACCTACTACCTAATAGTTTTTTTTTTTTTTAAATGTACAAAAGTATCCTATGTCCGTCTCCTGGCTCTAAGCTACCTCCCCACCAATTTTCAGCCATATCGGTCCAGCCGTTCTTTAGTTATAAATGGTGTAACTAACACGACTTTCTTTTATATATATATATAGATTTGTGAGAGGAAGACAATATATTATGTTCATTTTCTAAGGTGTTTCACAAAAAGAAAAAGAGGTTCAATAAATTATCCGAGTAGGTCAACACGATACAATTTTTTCATAAAATATGTAAAATAAGTACTTATTCCACATATTTCATCATAAACAAAGAAGTATGAAGTTAATTTTTCATACTTAACAGTTAATCGCGATTACGGTAAGCAGGTCAACTTATTTCTTATCCGTGTATATCAAAGTCACAGTTTGAGAGCTACTTAATGTTATTACTTATGAGTTCCTGGTAGCGACGAAAAGAAAAGTAACAAATAGTGTTAAATTATTCTTCTCAGCGCTTTTTTTTATTTATACACCGACTAAAGTTACTAAACAAAGTAGAATCAACTATTATCATCTAAATGACTTCTAAAGGGCTAGCCTTTGCTATCGGCTTTGTACACTTTAACTATTTATTTAATTTATATTCATATAATATTAGTTCAGTAACAATGAATTGTCTCCTAAAATCTTTCTATTTGACTTACGTAAAAGGCTGTTGTCAAAACGAAAAATAAATTTTTGTTAATATAGTTTATACTTATTGCTTTTTGAATAAAGTAGAAAATAACATGAACAAGCATGGAAGAATAACGATAACTGAATTTAAGAACGAAAAGACATAAGTACTTTATTCAGGGAACATCATTTATTAAAGGCGACCCCATTTCACCTTTCGTCTGAAAATGATTTATTGAGCCGAACAAAAGAACCACTGAAACACTAGTTACAAATCACTTTATAAGTACTCTTCATACACTTATTTGTGGCCAATAACTCTTATAAATTATTAGGTAAATAATGTAGTCTATAACATAAATTTTTATTATACTAACGGTTGTATTACCGAGGGGTATTTTCAGCCAAAGTTCTTTACGCAGCTTTGATGCTTTATTCACATTGCACCAAAAGCTCGTAGTTAATTTTTAAACTATCGCGTATAATCATATAGTAATATTATATAACGGGAATTTCAGATTCAGGTAGATTCTTCTTCAGAGTCTGCTTGCAACCACGACCGGTATAACCTGGTCGAAACGTCAAGCCCAAAAATGAATTTATGTATGTTTGCGGTGATTCCCGTTTATTATATTCTATTTTTAAACTTTTCCACTATCTACTAGCATCACCTGCACATATTTTTCAATAAAAATATAAGTTTCGCGATGTCTGCAGGTCGATATAATCTGGTAAATACGTCAAGTTAAAGGTTAATGCATGCTTACGTTAATTCGTTACATAACATAACTATATAATATATATGTCGCAGTCATCTGGTTGAATCTGCTATTTGATTGAATGACTAGCGCGTTCATTGAATGACGACATTTAATTGAATGACCAAAGGACGTCTTCACTGAACGTCATTTAGTATAGTCGTTGAATGGGATATAGCCGACTTTGTAATGTTTGGTTAGGGTGACCATAAGTTCGCAACTTAAAAGGTAACTTACATCATCAAGAGGAACACAATAAGTAACAACAGGAAAACGACTATTTACACACTTTAAAAAAGTACGTCGACAATCCGAACGCTCGATCCGCTCGCTAAAGGTTAAAAAAAAAACCTAACAAACTAACCCAACCATGTCGGAGTTGACTAAGTCGGATTTGAAATGATTGCGAGGGTTTTCTTTGCGCTCTATAACAAGCTGTCGGCGATCATGACACCTATATGACTCTGCGTGAATGTCGCTTTAAATCAAAGTCGAGGTTAAGTATTGTCCTGGCTTGCTTAGAAATCATGGACACCCTAGCCTTTCGAACATTGTTTGAACAAAAATGAACTAAATTTCAATCACCTGACTGATTTTTCCGCTCTGTTCAAAGGGCTATGTTACAATCCGCTAACTAGTTGGGCGTTGAGTGACGCTTGTTCAATCAACGTTTGGCCTAGTCATTCAATTAAATGTCGTCATTCAATGAACGCGCTAGTCATTCAATCAAATAGCAGATTCAACCAGATGACTGCGATATATATATTACACGTTATAAATCTTATGCCGCAGTGCGTGTCCACCGATTTTGCGGTTTAGGAGCAGGAAAAATTACCGCATATTTGCGTTAAGTAAAACTAGCAAAGTAAAACCACTACAAAAAGGTTCATTAATAAATTATCGTACATAAATATAGTTTTAACAACAAGAAATGGCCCAATGCCGTTAACAATACTACGTAATAGGAAAATAGGATGACTGAATCGTAATATGCCTAATGCTGAAAAACTATCATGTAATCATCTGAAATTACGATAGATTCTATTTTTTTTTTTTTAAAACTTCGTGTCAAAAATATTAGATGTTTCACATTTTACAAACGCTATTAAAACAGTATATAAAATAAGCTTGTACAATAAAGGAAATAACAACATTCAAGTATTGTATAAAAGTGTACAGAAGTAATTTAACGCATTTTAAGAAGTCTTATTTGTATGTTAGATCATTCCGTGAGATTAGAAACGATAACGGAATAAGGCTAAATGGGTGACCTTGACTCAATAATTGGAATAACTTGGTCTTTGGCAACAAGCTAGTATTTTCATTTAGGATCCAGACGAAATGGGACAGACAGCCTCTGTCGTAAAGTTTTTATTATGATATAATATGGTTGTGCGTCTGTTGTATTAACAAAATACTGATTGTGTTATATTTTATTGGAAATCAATGATCATTACATAATTCAAAAAGTTTACTTAATACACTTATAATCCCTAACCTCCTAAAGTTCTAACCAAGTTAAAGTTCTGATAGTACTTGACATTTCGACAACGACTACGTCTGATAAAGGTCTTAGTACCAATAGAAAAATATAGTGAAAATGTGTGTTATTTTGTCGCACAAAGAAAATACCTAAGGTATACCACAATCCAATCTTAGACCCTTAGAACTAGGCCTATGTAGTATACATGACATAACATACCTACGTATATGCTATTTTCTATGAAACAAGATGAAATCGAGTGCCAAAAAACCGTCGCCCTCGAAACAATTTTTGCTGCGGTCCCAAGTTGATTATGTTTCATTATTATTTCGGATCATAAACAGAACAACGGGAAAATAGCGTTGAATGAAGTAAATAATTGTGTTTTCTCTGTTTATTAAATAAACAAGATCACAAACAATATAAAGATTATGACTTAGAAATGTAATGTAATGAATGTGAAACTTTGTTATTTCATTGCCACAGTTGCTAATTTAAGATTTTTTTTTCTCCTATATTCAGTTTTTTCGTTCATTATATTTTTTCCGTTGTTTTAAACCGCTTTAAAAACTTTTTCTGCTTCCAAACGTCAGGGTTCATTAGCGGAACCGACGAAACCTCGACGGAGCCATATTCACTTAAATTGGATGGATTGATGTTTGTTAATAAGCTATGATATCTGCTAACACATAACATAGCTAACTATTTTATATCCACGAATAACACAACAGGGTGCTGTGCTTTTGCAGTGCCCGACAGGGTTCATAATGAGCTGTGAACTTACTGTATTGACCACCTATGTAACATTATGGTATGCAATAAAGAATTGAATTGACACTTCTGAACCGATGAGTTCAGAAGAACTTCTGGTCCTAAATATATTTATTAGCTTACTTGGCCAACATGTAACTCAAATAAAATCACAAAGTCTAGTCTTTTATTGTTGAAAGTTTGATACTTTCCATCTTTCATACCATTCGGACATGAGTCGTAAATGAATAGAGATTTATTTTACTACGCTCATTTGCTCTGATGAATAACTATTTAGTGCCAAATGTACCAGAACAAATATACTTGAGTGTATACCAACTGAATGCTTTTATTTATTCGATTATTCATCGGGGTCGGAAAAGCGTGACCGCGAATATAATAACAGATACGTAAAGACTTTAGGCAATAAATACACTCACAAATATTATCTCAGAAACGCCTTTTATATATTTTAAAACTTATTTTTAGAATATATAATCTGTAAAACCACAAGCTTATTTAGCCTTTGATTGGGAATTCGTGCGGAAATAATTTATAACAAAGAATATATCTATCTATACCTTGACTGAGTACTTAAGAGGAACTAAGGTACCTATATTAAATAAACTGTGCCATTCTAACTTATTCTTAAACAACAATAAACATCAAGGTTAAATTGTAGAAATTATGCTCACGTGACTTACTAATGCTGAAACTTTGGAATGTAGCTGTCTTTGTCATTGACATGGCTTAAGAAAGAGACGAAAATAATTGTAAATTGGTCGTTCACTTAAAAGACAGCAGTGCCTTTCGTGACACGAAACTTTAACCTTTGAACTAAGAACAAAGTTCCCGCAAGCTGAGCATGATAGCTGTAAGCAATTTTAACTTCATTATTAAACTTAGGTTTTACACCCGCTGTTACTGTAATACAATTTTGTACAAGAGAATGTTAGATAGAAGATCTTGCTGAGAAACTATTGCATAGTCCAGATTAAAGTTTTGAGATTCTGAAAGAAAAGTTTCAAATTATTAAAGATACATGCATTTGTACTGTACTCGTAAATGCAATTCCTAAAAACATAGATACACCTTAATTAATTGCTCTGTTCCGTGGTCTTGTAACATAACCCTAAAATCTATATAATACTGTCTATGACCATGAGACAAATGAGGAAAACAGAAAGAGCAAACAGCACTCAGACTCCTAATAAAAAGTTATTACTTAGGTATTTTAACGCTACATTGACCAACGATTACTTTTTCCAACAATTGTAGGCTGACTGCGGAAATCGTAAAGAAATGACATTGTGCCTAATACTAAAAATACGTTTACATGTACTGAGTAATCACAGTCAACCAGATAAGTTCATCGACTAAGCATGCAATTTGCACCACAACATATTTTATCCCGACAGCAAAGAAGTTAAAAAGGAGGGTTACCTATTGCAATACTATCTCCCTACTTTATATTATACACCAAAACTTAAAACAAAAACTCATATTATGTGTTCATGTTTTTACTGCCGTCTATACGCTTTTTATTAAACTATTACTGTAACTATCGGCTCAATCGATATAAAGCTGATGGTATTACAGGCATTATTTGTATAAGCGAATGTTTATAAGAGCATCTCCCAGATAGCCGAGTTTACGCAACCAGATGATATTGAGCAGGGATTGGATGGAATCAAATGAGATTTGTTCGATGACGTCACTTTATTTTTATTTCGTATGCATGATCGTTTTGTATATGACACCAGTGTCCGGCCAGTAATAATCATCTTTCCAATAAATCGATATTTTCTTTCATTCAGCTTTATCATAAAAGTTTTTCATACGCTTTAAAATGAAACCGTAAATATGAACTTTTTTATATAATCCATGAAACTTAACGTAGATAGCCGCTGTTGAAACAAAAGCGCCAGTTATGAAATCGCGTTATTTTTTACTATGTTAAACCACTGGAACATGATCGTAAATTCCTCTGAAAATAATTTTGCTGCTTGGGTATAATAATATAATAGTATAATCCACTAATTAAACTTTCGACACAACACGGGAAAGGAACAGGATGTTTGTGCCGGATATTAAATGTATTAAATATTTGGTCTCTCCATAATATTCTTAAATATAATTCCCCAACCTTAGCAAAGCTCTTGCTATTCTGATTCTGCAGCGACTTTGAATACATACTATCAATATACATATAACACAAGTCCTTGTCATATACCTAAAGAAACATCCTTTCCCTAAGCTGAAATCAATAGACTTAGATCATAAATAGCGTAGCTTTCCGAAATTCAAGTCGGTGAATTATGCGAATCGGAAGCCGTCTCGGTACTTTGGTACTTCACTATTGTGATACTTATTTACTGTAAGTAACTATCTAAGTATTCACATGATCACTTATTACAGTAAAACCATCATAAAAATATGTTTAAAGCCTTTTTTATTAAATTTAAAAAGGCTAACTAAATGTGGCCCACATTTGGTTACCCGCTAAACAAGATCAAACGATTAAAATGTCAGCCTCGTCTGTTTCAGTGTTACATTAAATCTTTCTTTTAGCCATAAGCGTGGTATGGTTAGCCACACTAGTTAATGTTAACAATGAGATACGAAAATGAACTTTAATGCTATGTAAGAAAGACGCTATTCGTTTCAACGCTTGACCACTGATGTGTGGTTGACTTTACAGCACATATATTTACATACATTTTTTAATTAACTTTGCCTGCGTCATTGTTATCTGAATGTTTTTTTTTTATTGTACGACCAGTTTGCGAGAGTTATTTTCATACAAACCTTTTTATAATTAAAAAGCTGTGTAATGTTTGCTGCTTTGTGTGAAATGTTTATTTGGTCAATTGCACTAGGGCAGCATAAATGCTTGTTGTTAGCTAAATAATAAAGCGAAGTTATATAAAACAAGCTCTGTTTGAACAATGAGAAAATTAGTACCAAGTCAGGACTGCAGTTTACAGTCGTGGATACTAATTATCACTGACCATCTCTCTCTAATTATAGAGCGATGGCAACAACAGAGCTTAATTGAATAGTTGGAACTCAAACTTTTATGTTACGAGTAACTAAAAACTTATGTAATTCTCCCATTTGTAAACTGAAAATGGTACAAAAACTAAATTAGCTAAATGAAAAAGAGTTTTATGGCTTGCATTCTCTGCACGCTGTGGATAGATTTGAATTATTGAGTTTTGTTTACAAATGCAAGAAATACTTATTTACGTCTATCTTGATTTTCTAATTACATCACTTTTACTACCTTGTACTTGGACCTTGAACAATCAAGTTACCATCTTAACTAACCGACCTTTACAACATTACATCAATCAAAAACTCTTTTCCTTCATATGGGCACATAGTAAGGACATAAAAGCTGTATTCAGCGCATACAAAGGCCCGAGCCAGCCAAACTAGCAATAAAAATATGTCCCTAAATAATAAATCAAAATCAAAATCAAAATCAAAATCAAAAATTATTTATTTAACTTAGGCTACAAAGTAGCACTTATCAAACGTCAATTATTATTACAATAGGACAGCACCCTAGGGGTCGGTTCATATCCGGCGGCAAAGGCAGCGCGCAACATCGGCCGCGCAACGCCAGAACGAGCAAACACACAACAAAACATCCAACCACTCACACCTGACGCACCAACGCGTCATCAGGTCAGTGTGAAAGGCTGAATGCTCCACCATGCGCCCGCCCGCCCCAGCGCCACGCGACCGACAACACGCGACGCCACCACCGCCAGACATGAACCGACCCCAAATCGCCCACCCTTCACCGCTTCCTAAGTGCTTTGGCTGAGGAGAAGAAACGGCGCAACAAACTCCTCAGTAGCACGCTGTCATTACATTAAAAATAATAAATAATATCAAATAATAACAATAACAATAAGGGACCGCGCAAAGTGAACAAGTGGTTAAGGTAGATGGGTATCATACTATTTAAGAGTGGAAAGTATTGTCTACGTGGAGACCAAGGTCAGCAGAACGACCAGTCACCGCAAGCGGCACCCGTTCACGAGTATGACGCAAGGATCAGCCATCCCCTCCCTCGCCATATTAGAGGGAAGGAGGAGACCCGACCCAAGACGCCACCGCAGGCAATGACAACTAAGGGAGCATGACGAAACTGCTGCCGGCTTAAAGGCAAAAAAAATAAAACAAAAGGAATTCTATGTTCAAATTAGAAGAAAACCCCAAGCACTGATTCACTGCACAGTCCCTTATCAAAGCGGCATTAAAATAGTATACCAATATACATGCGTATAACTGCATTAATAATAAAACAAATTAAACAATATATAGATACATACAGAGTGTATGCCAATCAATTTGGAACAATAATTAGATTTGTATACTAATAAAGTTATAAAATGTCAAATCAGCAAAGTAATAATAATAATAAAAGTTAAATTATACAATAGTATAATTGTATCAAAATATAGTAACATATTATTTGTATGGCAGTCAAAAATAAACAAAAAAAAAATAATATAAAATGGGAAAAAATTATCCCAGTAATTCAATTCAGAACCGTCTTGTGTCTATCAAGGCGACCAACAGTTTTTATCGTTTAAATAGTCATTTAATGTATAGTAGGCTTTCTTACAGAGCCTTGTTTTGACTACTGATTTAAATGAATTAAATGGTAATTCTAACATACTAGGAGGCAGCTTGTTGTAGATACGAATGCTAAGTCCTATAAATGAGTTATGCACCTTGTGAAGCCGGTGGGATGTAGTGCATAACTTATGCTTATTTCTAGTATTAATTTTGTGTATGTCACTCTTTTTAGTGTAGAGGTGAATATTTTGTCTAATGTATAATACACTTCTCATCAAAAAAATCGAAACACCTCGCAGTTTATGATTTGATAAGGATTATCAGAAAAATGTGTATATTTAGGAATAAATGTAAAATGTCATTTAATAGTGAGTAGTATGAGGTTTTTAAATCCTAATGTTAATGTTCTAAATTCAAATTAAGTCTTCATAGGTTTCGTATTTTGTATAATGAGTAATTTTTACCCTGTATGGAATATGAAGGAAATGGGTAAAACAACACGCGTAAATGAAAAAAAAATGTAAGAAACGTTTATTTAATAACTTGTATTCCCTCCGCGAGCTCTTATTACTGCTTCCATACGGTTCTTCATCGATCGGATGAGAGTCACGATCACATTTTGTGTGGTATATTATCCCATTCCTCTTGGATTGCATTTTGCAGCTGGATTGCATTTTGCAGCTGGCTAAGTGTTTCTGGGGCTGGATCTCTTGCTCGAATTCGTCTCTTTAATTCATCCCATAGATGTTCAATGGGATTCATGTCCGGGCTTCTTGCTGGCCATACCATAATGGAGATACCGACTTCGGTAAGATAATCTCGTACGACGCCCGCAGTGTGAGCTCTAGCATTGTCGTGCATGAATATGAAGTCGTTGCCAATAAAATGTGCATAGGGCATCACATGAGGTTCAAGACACTGTTCGATGTACCGATGAGAGTTTAGTGCAGGCAGCCGTGGCCCAGACACAAAGGCAAGTTCTGTCTTACCGTCGGCGCTGATTCCTCCCCAAACCGTCCACGAACCGCCACCATAGCTGACCTTTTCTTCAATGCAGCATTGTGCAAAGCGTTCTCCATCTCTTCTGTAGACCTTGTTCCTTCCGTCGTTCCCATACAGCATAATTTTACACTCATCAGAAAACAGTACTTTGCTCCACTGAAGGTATGACCAAGTTAGGTGCTCGCGTGCAAAGTTAAGGCGCGCTCTTCGATGGTCTGCAGTTAATTTCGGCCCATTCGCTGGCTTATGCGGTGCCAATCCGCGTTCCTTCAACCTTCTTCTTATTGTAGAGTCACTTACAGCTACTCTTCGTACAACGCAAAGCTGCTGCTGCAGTTGAAAAGCGTTAAGGCGTCGATTTCGTAAAGAAGTTGTTACAATAAATCGATCATCTCGCTCAGAAGTGACCCGATTCCTGCCAGATCCTGAACGGCGCGTGAACGAACCAGTCTCCCGATAGCGTTTGTAGACTCTATGAACAGATGATAAGCTTAGATGCAATCTTGCAGCCACAACACGCTGACTAAGTCCAGAATCCAGCAATGCCACCACTTGGGCGGCTTCTGCGAGCGAAGTATCCATATGTTTTAGAAAAAAAAGTTTTTTCAGACGTCCCAAAGTCACAGTAAATGAAATAAGAAACAAAAAGTTTAAAGACAAGCGCTAATTTTTAGTTTTTAAACGAGAAACGTACTCCAACCCTAAATACACATTTGTCTCAAAACAGTGATTAATTTCATTTATAGGATAAACAAATGAAATTCTATCGCGGTTTGTATTTAGATTTTAAGTCCCGACGTTTCGACACCTTTGCAGGTATCATGGTCACGGGCAGACTGAGATGGCGTTCGTCTTGACAGTAGATGTTGCTCGTTCTACCTTCATATTTTAACTAATTATTTGAGTTCCGACCTACGCAATATGAGCTCACTGTGTCTTGATGTCTTGCAGCGCTGCTCTTGGGTTTGGCCTTGAGTTTATGTATTATTGGGTCCCAAGTAGGTGATATCTTCCAGCCATCTTCTCTATTGAAATTAGGGTGTTTTTTAATTTCAATAGCCTCGCGAAACATCCTAGGTAGGAATTTGGGTTCTTTAGCGAGGATCTGTGGTTGGTCAAATCTAATATAATGGCTGGAGCCTTCAGCATGTTCGGCGACTGCAGACTTCGTTGAGCGGCGGTGTTTCACGTCAGCTATGTGTTCTTTAACGCGGGTCCCTATGCTTCGTTTTGTTTGACCGATGTAAGAGACAAATAAAATCGCGATAAAATCGCGATAAAATCCGCGAATAAGATCGCGATAAAATCCGTAAAAGTAGTTTTATTTCAATGTCTAACATTCGCGTAAACCTAAGAAACCAAAATGAAATTCTAATTTCGAATTTTGTTTTTTTTCTTCTTACTGTAATGACCAAACTGCCAGCTACACAATAATGTTTTTTTTTCATGGAATTAATTCTCTTTTGTAAAAAATTAGGACAAAAACAATAAAAACGAAAGTGTTTCGATTTTTTTGATGAGAAGTGTATATTGGCTAGAATAAATTGTGAGGCAACGGTTAGAATCTCAATTTCCTTAAAACGCTCCCTAAGTGAGACCTTAGCGCCTAGCTGGTAAATAGACCTAACAGCTCGTTTTTGCAGAATAAATATTGTTTCAATATCTGCAGCCTTACCCCACAACAGAATGCCATAGGACATAACGCTGTGAAAGTAACTAAAGTACACTAATCGAGCTGTATCCACGTCCGTTAGCTGCCTAACTTTCCTAACTGCATATGCTGCTGAATAAAAACTTAGATTCAGCCATCCCTTGTTGTTTTGCCTTATTAAGATTGTTAGCAACGCACTAAGTCGAGGTCCGAATCCCGCAGGGGGTTAGTGGACGTTGCTGACGTAGTTAGTTGGTGAAACAGTCAAAGCCTGCGCTCAGGCTAACTGCAAAGATCTCTACCAAAAAAAAATCGCATACAAAGCAACAAATACAGACACACGTACAGACAGACAAACACATTCACACTAATAAAATAGTAGGTACTCAGACTTTTTGATCATAAAACCATTACATATTCCATACTAACATCGACATAAATAAATCTACATATAACATAACACATCCGGATGTGTGGTTTAATTACGAATCCTGTCGTGTGTACTCTGCGACAATTACGGCAATTAAGTCGCGCCCTCGTTAATTAATGTCGCACCTCTCACATGTTGATCGACGTACATTAACTGGGGTTGCTCTTCAAACTGATTGGAGATTTATTTACATCAGATAAATAGTCATCATTTGTTCTTTGAGTGTAATAATATCTCTAATATTTATGTATTTAGAAATATATTACTATGTTTATCAGTTGTCTGGTACCTAACCATAGTACAAGCTCTGCTTAGCTTGGTATCAGATGACCGTGTGTGATTTGTCTCAATACATAATTATTATAATTATGTATATTATTATTAAACAGTTTTATTCATCAATTTCAAAAGGAATATTTAAGCGATATCTCCGGCAATAATGGATTGAAATATTATTTTGTGTTCAAGAGACCAGAGATGGACCATACACATTAAAATGACGTCCTCGCCCTTTTTAAAATTATGTGTATTATTTATCAACCAATTACTTTGAATAAAAGTGACTGTTTTCCACTTCAGGAAAAAGGTTTCGCTTATCTCTTTCCACTAATCTATAGAACATCTAACATGACGTGGTTAGAAAAAATGAAAATTAATTATAGATAAACGTAGCTAATTAAATTTACTAAATAGTTAAAAAAATTAGCCTCATTTTGTACATATTCTGCACTAATCTGAACCAGAATTGATAGTTATGTAATATTCAATTATTTACATTATCTAAGATTGTAGAGACGTTTTGCATCAGTATAATGCCCTCATATACTTAATATAATGTGATATTACGGCCATAATTTATTTTATCATTCAGACATACTTAGTATCAATCAATAAGAAATCTAAGAACGCTTTTATACTATAAATAAATTATTATAAATGTGGGCACTAGAAAAGAGATTTATAAATAACTTTTACAAAACATTGACAGACAGTTACCGTTTCTCATTTGTCTTGAAGTATATTTGACACTCGTGCGCTGCCAATTGTTTCCTACTGAAACTAGAATAGCCAACTTCTGGACATGACAATAGTTTTATTACATCAAACTAGGTTATTTTTACATGTTTTTTCTTCAATATATGTACTATTTCGATGTTTTAAAGTCTTTAGCCCAGAAATCTGTACTTATAATAAATCTGTAGAAGTGAAAATTCTGTACATTGAAAATATCAAAAAATAAATGGCGGGGGGTGTTACTAGACCGACACCGAAACCAAAAGTGTGAAAAAAATTAGTACAACAATAAAGGGCATTGAATAAAGGTATATTTATTGTTTAAACTTCAGTGCTGAATTGTTACTTACACGAGTTTTTCTAATATTTTTAGGCATCAAAGTTAAGACTAGGTAGTCGCTTCGCAGTCGAATCTGCTACTACTAGAAGAACAATAATACAATAACACAAATACATTTAATACAGTACAATACAAAGTAATAAAATAAATTACAAATCACATAAACAACGCCTTCGTTTAGGCTAAAAGTATTTTTTAAACTGTTTACGACGTCCGAGACATCTGTTAGTAGTGTGATAAATCACAAGTTTTACGGTTTTTCACAATAGTCATTTGGCTAGCTTTATTTTATTACTGTCTGTTAAGAGACGGTGTGCCTACTTTAGGATTCTTTGCTATTTGGCGCAACGATAACTACCGCATTCATGACCTACATACGGATTGAGAATAGGTAGGTACCTTAGAGAATAGATAATATAGAGTTCACATATCAGGGTACGAACCGTGAGTGTGTACTAGTTTGGTCGGTTTGATGCTATCTCGAACCCTAAAAATATCAAAACTTATGTCGTTGCACGGAAAATAAATCAGTAAACGAATGTACTATATACAGCCAAAAATCCGCTTACGCTCGGCACAATGGCCTTTAAGCGATGCTTGCACTCTATAGTTTTTACTTTATTGAACTCTATGGTAGCTACCTTCTGCCGTAACACTCAGACGTTCGAATGATATAAAATATCCGATACTTAATATTAAAAAGGCAATAGAGCATGAAATACGCTTCCCTTGGGAAAACAGAAAGACAAAACTAAAATAGAATAACATCAATACTCTTGTTACTTTCCTGTTATGTAAACACCTTTGTTCATTGCTTGGAACGATTTAAACACTCACACTTTACGACTTACAGCATAAACTAAGTAGGCAATAAATAGATACTATAATTCTAACTTTGATACTGAACTATTAATAATATGTTTTATTGAGCCTAAGAGTAAATATTTTCGTCTTCCCATTCAATTCATTCCTTTCATTCTAGACATTGACCTAGTTTTGATGACGTCACCACTGTCTTACTGTAGGACTACAAAAATACTTACCCTTGTCTACTGTGTTACTTACCTACTAACTTATTTGGCAACTAGCTTGATCCAGTCTCATACTTTGTAGTACTCGTTCTATGCTACTGACAATGTCAATGTAAAAGTTTGGGCGAATGTACCTATGTATGGATGTTTGTCACTCTTTTATGAAAAAAAACTACTATCATCATCCTGATCATCATCTGCCTAGCCTTTTTCCCAAGCTATGTTGGGGTCGGCTACCAGTCTTACCGGATTCAGCTGAATACCGTATTTTACATGGAGCGACTGCCTTATATTTTTCAATATTTATAAAATAACAATATTCCGGGAAAACTCACACACGGTTATCTGATCCCAAGCTAAGCAGAGCTTGTGTTATGGTAACCAGACAACTGATAAACATACTTATATATTTCTAAATACACACATATTATAGATAAATTACACCCAGACAACCAGAACAAATGATCGTGCTCATCACACAAACATTTGTCCTGGGTGGGAATCGAACCCACGACCTCCGGTATAGCAGTCAGTGTCACTAACCACTAGACCAACAGGCCCGCCCGAATTTGAATATATAACTCATATATATCAAATTCTAGTCTATATAAATAAGGTAGGTTAAAAAAATGACGATAGCCGACTTGACTACTCTACATCATTTAATTATTAATCTTAATAAACTACTCAAGCGTGCCTCTAAAATACAAATACAATGCATAGAGTTTTGCCGTGTCATTACAAAAATAATTGTTGCCAGAAGGAAATAGCTGATCAGGCTTCTAAATTATGCGTAATCTTCAGGATTATACATCGTTTTCAATAGTGCGAAGTAAGACCAGGATGTACTCAGAATCTGAAAATAGAAAAAAAAAAAAAAAACATTATTAAAATTTCTACAAACTTTTTTTTAAGTATTATACAAGAGTAGAATACGTATACATACACTTGTGAACGCGCGTAAGTTTATGTCGAAAAACCCATAAGCCGTTACTTGGCAAGGCTTTTGGGCTCTGAAAAATAAGTTAATACCGATTTAGTCTTGTTCGGACTATTATTAAATAATGTAATAAAAAAAACTGATACACAAACCTCATCAAAACGATGCAGACATCTTTTCTCTCTGAAGCGCCTATTTTATACCATAAACTGTTATAAATAGCGTTGCTTACATCCATACTCTAAAAATAAATGAAATATGAAAAAAAAATATATAGAAAATAAACACTAAAACAAAATGGTGAATCAAATTGTGTTCAGAATCTGAGTGCTTTCGATTTATGAAATACACATACACCGAGAAATTTTAATGGTTGTTTTCCCGTGGTGAAATGATCTTGTCTTTGTAATACAATCGTTTTATAAACAAATAAAATATAAGAAACCAAAAATGTCTGATTAAACCATTGTTACCACAAACCAATCGTATTACCTTTCGATACCTACGCTCGGCGCAAGCCGGCCGACCGGCCGCGCAGCCGTTGACCCGCGAGCTTTTCAATCAGCTGATAACTTATTATTTATAAAAAACAAACAAAAACCCCCAATTCACCCAAAAAGTTGTTAATTTTTTTTATTATTTTGAAACAAAGACAATCCTAATTCTTTTTTTTAATCCATATTTCGAAAGTATTCCTTATGGCTAGTTGTTCAGCCGCGGGAAAACAACCATTTAAATTTCTCGGTGTATAAACACAATTGTTCGATTCCCAGGTTGATCAAGCAAACTTTCAATAATAATGTAGGCAGTGCTATTTCTTTCTTCACTTCCTGTATTTAGTGCAAGAACTTTACCTTCAGGTGCAGTATCTGTATAATATACACTTACGGATCTCATAATACTATCGCCATAGTAACAATACAGAAAGATCTGCATCAAACCGAAAAACAAGAAGGCTGAGAAAGACGCCATCACCATGACATTGTTTTTTGTCACCTGTAACAATATTTAGAAGAACTTTAATAGTGTTATGAGTGAACGCAGCACAGAGGTAATAAAAGACGTATATTACCATAACAGTGAATCCGTTTAAACACATTATTATGGAACTAGTCATAGAGTTGAATAGCAAAGACTTTGAGAATATGTCCTCCATTAGATTGACGCATCTGAAAATAATTAAATTAGAAGAACAATATGTTTTCAAAATTAAAATTGCCCTTAAAAAAGCATCGGCGATTCGAAATAATGCAATCAATATAAAAATGCTTGCATGTTAAATAATTCAATAAGATTAGTAATAGCAACCTATATTTTTATGCAAGACTGGCAAGAAGTAGAAAGCAATTTTAATTTTTTTAACGAAATACTATTTTTTATTGCTAGTTTTTTATTGCCAGTATTTACATCATGGAACATACTTCATTAACTCGATGTGTCGGAGACACAGCTTCTTGAACTTCACTTTATCGTAAGTTGACGAGTTTTCGGGGACAATCCTTTCAATATCGTATTGTAATAACATGAATTGTATGTGAGTAAAGGTGCAGCAAGAGAAGAAAAAGCTGTCAGGAGCATATACCATGAATACGGCTTCGGCTGCTGAAAGGTTAATGTCATTCATTAATTACTGCAGGTTTCAATAATGTATCCGTATATCGTTTTTCCGATAACAGATTCGATTTTGTTGACGTTATTTGTACGGCGCTTAAGTCATAATTTTATCTTTTGTAGGGGAAACTATGTACGGATACTTTATTGAAATTTGCTATATGTACACACTATGTAAATAAAAAGCCAATTTTACTACCTATTCTGAGCTTAAAGGCCACTGCAATGTTACCTACATAGTCACACAAGCATTACATTTTGGCAATGGATAAGGCCATGTATTTTACTTCATACCATTATCAGATTTAACACTAATATTCTTTATGAGTTATATTTGTAAAACGATGCCAAACAAAGAGCTTCGTGACACTTTTGCCAATGTTGTGCTTTAAAATAGTTTTAATACAGACATACGGACACTCTAAATAGTTATAACAATGCAAATTAATATTATTATATTATATTTACTGTACGGATATGCGTCAAGAGTAGATCAACTCCTTAAGCTCAAAATAAATATATATAGGAACATATAACAGGTAATTAAAATAATACCAAGCAAGCGTATTACCTGCGAATATTTGGTGAAAGTAAACAAGCGGATAGACTCGCATGTCAAACTCATTAAATGGATAATGTCCAAGGAATGGCAGTTCCAACTTAAGTTCCCCAGTCTTGTAATACCGCGGTATTACAATGAACAGAGATATCGAAGCAAACATCATCAAGCCCAATATTATCAGACATACTGTTCGATTAGAGATATTTAAAAACATAGTCACAAAATCGTTGGCCAACTTCTTTTCGAAGAGATCTCTCTCTTTGTCAGACTGTACGACTCTCGATTGCACTCTTTCAATCGCCTTAATCAAGTCGTTGATAGCATGAGAGTAATATAAAAACGAAATGTACTTAAAATTGCTGACAGTACTGAAAATGAGACAGGGCAGAAAATACGTGATTTCGATGAAACTTTTCTTCGTGATCAATGCGTTGAAAAACCAGCCTACTTCAGCAGCAACCTCTATGTTGAAAGATATGAAATGTGCAGCGAAAACTGGACGGCTTTTCATACGCTGTAGTATTGTTCTCTTGCTGTCTTCCATATCAAGGGATAAACCCATCATTTTGAGGAAAATATTCACTCTTTTCAAACATATATGAAAATGTTCTAACATTGTTGCGGCTGGCGTAAAACTCGGTCTTAAACTATGCCTATAACATCTTTTCTACTATCAAGTTCACCATTTATTATTCTTCTTTTCGGAATACAAAATTAAGCAATTAAGTCTCTTTTAATTCTATATTACTGAAAGGCGTGTATTAATGTTACAACTTAAAGGGTGATCCTGAATCGTTATTTATGACTAGCATTAAAATACTCGTTTTAATTTACTCAGAAAATTTACGAGTTTTATGGCTTTACTTAAATAAACAGATTTATATGAACATGGTGTGTCTACTGTTAGGTAACCAGTAGTCTAGTTTTTTTACTACTGACCTGAACTCAAAACTTAGTAGGTGCCAATACTAGTTATTTTCTGTCGTGTAGTGGAACATTAAAAAGGTAATGTTTTAGTTGTTTACTACCTTATTGTGCAGCAAATAGAATAGAAAGAAAAATAACACACAGCTACTAATTAATAGTAATGGCCTCGGTCTCTTATGTATTATCTCTTTGTGTACAACTAAAACTATACTTCAATATTTATATTTAACATTTATAACTAAATAAAAAATTAAAGTTTACGAGCTGTGTATATTATTTACACTCCTTATGCATTTAAGTTTGTACTAAAACATAAAAAGGAAAATAGTTTAATCATATATTTAGATCACACTGTAGACATGAAGGGTAAAACTACTGTGAAAAGAGTAAACGTGCATTTAACCTAGTAATTTATACCTCCGTGAATAATTATACAGGTATAATCACAATGTAGGTCTTTAATGACAGGAATAATAAATAAACAGTTTATTTTTTCAATATTTTCAATGTCAGGTAAATATATTTAAAAATTGTTTTTGTCTTTTTGAAAATTGAAATTTACTTGACTTAGTATAATTTTAGTTGTGGAGACTTCATATTTTTTTACTCAAAAATATATTCAAAATCTATATCATCTACCATGATAACCGTAAAGGCATACCCACTTGACAGAAATAATAAATAAACAGTCTATTTTTCAATATTTTCAATGTCAGGTGAATAAATTTTAAAATTGTATTTGTGTTTTTGAAAATAAAATTTTGTTGACTTATATGTATAACATAACATGTATAATTTTTGTTATGGAGACTTAATATTTTTTATTATTTAAAAATATATTAAAAATCTATAATAACATCTACCATGATATCCATAAAGGCATACTACGTCAATACTTATGATTTTTTTTAATTTATATTTTAGTCGTGAAGCATTTGTTTTAAAAGGGCGAAATATGACCATGATGTACTGAGAATCTGAAAATACAAATATTTATTCAATATTATTAACTTCCACACACCAAAGGAATGGTGTAATACTCACTCGTGTAAATGCTTTTAAATTAATATCGGTAAAACCATAAGCTGTTAACTTGCAAGGTTTTTGAGATCTGTAAATAAATGTATTCTGTTTTATTTTATTTAGCAATGTCTTATGTCCCAGCAAGTCGAAATAATATGAGATCGAGTTCATAAAAAATATATTTTTATAAAATTTTATTTCTTTCCTTTAGTTCACAATACAAGTATGATGTTATAAGTTTTAATGAAGCTGAATCGTAATGGTACTCATTCTCCAAACATTATTAGTCATCTCTCAAGTGCATTTAAAAAAGAACGATATTCTTTTACGATGAAATTTATTCTCGTTGCTCACTTCAGTATCAGACTATAATCATGAATCTCCACAAATTGATAGCTGTATTACTAACCGAACTAAAACAATCAAAAGATATTTTCTTTGCGCCGCCCCTGTTTTATACCAATGACTGTTATAAACAGCATCGCCTACTCCGATACTCTGAAAAATAAGAAAGCATTAGTAAAAAGTAGAGCAAATATATAAATTAAGTTTACTCACAGATCGCATCAAGTAATCGCCGAAAAAACAATAGAAAAATATTTGAAGTAATCCAAAGGTAAGGAATGCAGTGAAAGGAGCCATTAGTGCATAGTTTTTGATAGCCTGAAACAAATGTATTAATATGTTAAGGTATGATCTAAGCTTAAAAACAACCAAGATAAGACCTGATTTCACAGATACAACTGAACAAGATCATCAATCATCGCCGAAAATGATTTCAATACTTCCATTTTCATTTTACTTACATAAACTGAAAGCAATTAAGATAACGCAGTTCTGCAGTTAGTATCAACGGTTAAATTTGATCATGTAATAACTAAGTACATTGAAGCTTGGTTTGTAATGTATTTAGTGAAATCGGCCATAATCAGCGTCTTACCATCAAATTAAATCCTGTAGCACAAATGATCAGCGAACTCGTGATGACGTTGAATAAAGTTGATTTTGAATATATTATTTCTAACAAATTAACACATCTGAAAAGTCACATCAACCATGTTATTTATGTACCATAAGAGGATAATTTAAAAAAAAACTTCTTTTTATAAACCAATTAGGAGAAACGGCGACGAACTCGCATTGGCAATGTTCCATGTACCGTGACTCAAAATTACGTATTTAAATAAATTTGGAAATACCGAAATACCCATATTTGATGAGAATATTTTTTATTTTTATTACTTTCTTTATTCGCTTCTAGATATTCCTAAGGCCATTTATAAAACAATAATGTGTACCTAATTCTTAGTATACTGGTAATAGTTATGTTTATGGGTTCATAACTGCCTGTCAGTTAATGGGTTGGTAGATAAACTACTAGAGGCTCGTAAAATATGGCAAATAGATTGTGGGTTAGCCGCGGGTTTATTAGAAATTAATACTTCAAAGAAACTTTGGTTTTCAGTGACTATTAGCGGATGGCACTTAAACTAAGATGTTTTCAAACCAAACTGGATACCTAACTTAAAGGCTTAAGGCTTAATTATCTACTAAGGTAAGATGCGACTAGATGAATTATTTGACTGTTTAGATCATGCATTAAATATCAAGGTATGTAACTATGTACCTATGTTTTTTTCAAAAAGTAATCTTATCTAGTACAAAAATGCTGAAATAATTTGCTGTAGTTCTCACAAATCCATGACATATAGAAGCATTAATTACCATGCTTAAACCCAAAATATGCTGATTTTAGTCTCGCAAATAAGGACTAAAAAATATTCAGTACTAAAATAGGATATTCAGCTGAATCCGGTAAGACTGGAAGCCGACCCCAACATAGTTGGGAAAAGGCTCGGCAGATGATGAAATAATTACTAAAAAGGTTCCATACCTTATGAGTTCTCTATGTCGATTGACCAGCTTCACAAATTCCTTCTTAAAAGCATCGACTGTAGAGTGGTTTTGGTCCCAAGTATCAGTTTTTATAATTTGCTCAAAGTCATTTTGTAAAGCCAAAAACTGTATTTGAATGAAAGTACAGCTAGTGTAGAAGAAGCAGTCAGGACCGTATACAGAAAATACTGTCACCCATGCTTAAAAATAAAATATAATAAATTCCAAATAAGACAATAATTTTGTAAAATTATTTAAATTACATAGTTTAAGTACAAGGTATATCTTATTTTTTGCTCAGCCTTCCTGCTTACAGGACTGCTTTCATGACAATGTTTTTTTTAGTAAGTAATTACAGCGTAAACGAACAAAACTGGATCATATTAAGTTCAAAATCTTAGGTATTTACTTCTATTTTAAACTATCAGACGACAAGATAAGTTCACATAGACATTAACAATATTTTATGTAAATCCCTCCATATCTTGTTTTAAGAGTGTAATTTCGTTACACATGAACGCGATCCATTTCAACACTTCCATACCAAACCGCTGCCAATAACAAAGACGTAAGATTTATATGAGGTCGGAGTCGAACCATAAATCCACTATAATGGCAGCTCATACAAACCACTGATCACACGATCTAAATGCAATCAACACGAGAGTAGCGTAAACATTATTCAAACTGTATTTTCCGAATCCGTGCATTATACGCAGAAATAGCATTGTTTATCTTAATACTGGTAATACATGCGGTTACTCGTATGCATATAAGTTTTATTACCGAGATTGCTCCTATACATTTTATGTTCTAGAATATATGTATACTTGTATTTATTCACCTACGGACGAAGAGGCACCTTTCTTGAATCTAAAATAAGGCCAACGACAAGAAATTCGTTACACTTCCGTGTCTCCGGGATACGCATTAAACCATGAAAGTACAGCCGACCAATGACTATTTGAGTGAGGAAACATTGAGTGCAAATTAATTTTTCAGTTCAATTTCAGAACATTTCCCTGTAAATCCAACTTCGTTTTTCATTTGTCTACATTTAGTCAAGATGTTGTCATCATAATAGAAATAATGCTCACCTGACCACAGTTGATGAAGATACACGACCGGCCAAGTTTGTATAACAAACGCATCGAATGGATACCAAACTTTGAACGGCAGAAAAAGGATAATTTCACCCGCAGTGTAGTAAACTGAAGCCATAATCACGAACGGACCCGAAGCAAACGCTATAACTCCGATAATAGTTAGAATCAAAAGCAACTTCGAAATTTTGAACAAAAACGTAATCCATTTCTGCATTTCTTCAATTAGATCTTCGTCATACTTCGCGCCACTACTTTGCAACTTCCTTAAAGCTTCAATTAAGTCGTTAACATGATGCTTGTACCGAATAAAGTAATACGTTTTAAAATCTCCCAGGAGGCATAGCGTAAGGCACGGCAGTAGATAAGTAATCTCCCATAAGGTTGTGCCGTAGATTAAACCTTGACCAAACCAAATAAATTCCCCAATGACGGAAATGTTGAGAGAACACATATGAATTAAACAGAACCAATACTTTATTAGACGTTGTGTCATTGTTTTATTGCTATCATCACCGTATATACTCAGGCCGATTAATTTCAAGAAGGTGTCTATTCTTTGTAAACATGATTCAAACTGTAGCAACATAATTGTTTGTATCAGAAGTTTTTCTGACTACACCCGACTATATAAATCTCTGTATCGAAAGAAGTGTAAGTATACTGGTTTTTGATTGATATACCCTTTTTACTTTAATTGGCTTCACCAAAAAACTCAAAAACGTTAATTAAGTAATTAGACCTACCTAATAATTACTTACTCTTTATGTAAACAAATCATTCACTAAGACTTATAAAAGGTGTTCTAAGTATTATGTATTTTATTTGTCCAGTATACACTATACGTATATGCTAGTATAGCTAAAAACAATATAAGTTACTTAATACAAAGTAGGTATATTTCCTCGAAGACTTGAATTGATTTATGTAAATTTTTACACACTGCACCTGGTGGAAATCTGCATTATACTTTTGCGACACACAAAGGAAATGTAAGTTATATTTAAATTTACATCACAATATATTTTTACATTTTGGCGCAAGTTTTCCATGAATTTGTTTACATCGCTTGAAAAATTACGAGAATTTTCTGATATCTTTATATTTTGTTACGTTAAGTTACTTCTCAATTCTCAACATAATTATATTAAACTAAAAACGAGTGTAAAATACACCTAAATTGATTTTACCTACCCTGTATTTAGGAAAATTAAAGTTAATCAAAAACACAACCAGTACAATTAACTAATTTACGTGTAATTACTGGTTATGAAATCTTTCTCTCAAAACATTTGTAGGTAATAACATGCTTCTTACAATTAATATTTATGTACACATAAGGTACCAACAATACTTCTATAATTTCATATGCAAAGTACTACTTAGTTACTACATAGATCTAACGAACATCTTTTAAAGCATTGATGAGCAGTATTAAAATTCACATGTACTTTTACATTGTGCAATGAAGTTTCCCAAACGAAATTTACAAAGAAAATAAAAGTAGGTACCTCTTGAATGTAATATAAAAAATCCACGGCACATAATTCAAACTGACACATAATTGGTTCTTCTTCCAACTCGTAACAATTCATCACTGAAGTCATTAATCTTGTTGTTTGGTATTTACATGCCGAACTCTTTTTGAAGATCAAACATCGATCACTTTGATGCTACACCTGCTCTTAAAACACAAAGTAAACGCGATCCAGCGATTACTCGCGAAATACAAATGACCTTTAATATCTGAAATGTCACAAAATAACATAAATTGATACATTTACAGAATGGGGTCATAAAGTAGGCAAATCACGGGGGTGCGGCCGAAGTATAACAACGAATCTGATGTTAGCTTTGTCGTTTTGACAAATCACGTCCCACCCTTACTGCAAGCTACACAACTTGAGTAAATGGACGTCCATTTATCAAAAATTTATTCATGGTGAGATATAGGAAGTTAACATCATAAATTTAACCAACAAATATAAAGAATAGACTTTATGAAACGTTGCAGAAAAATACTTATGCAATAAAACAGTTCGAGTAAGATAATATATAGCCACAAAGAATAAACCCCGTAATTTATCAAAGTCAAACTTGTCAAAGTGAGATTATTTGAAATTTCTCGACGTTCTGGCATTCCTTTCGGCCGATTCACCCATTGTCGCTTGGCGCCGACTTCGGCCGTCCCAGCACATTGATACTTTAATTTTGTTTGAGAAACAAACTATTTTTTCTCGAGAAAACAGTTCAAAGTCTTTGTTTTAACACTTTTAATACAACACTCAACGCCTTGAGAAACGTTCTTTTTGTTTCAAGAGATGTCAATTCTCACGTTTAAAATGGTTTTGTGGATAAAAATAAAGAATAAAAGAAATGTATTAAGTCTAAAAATATGTTTTGGATTTAAATTATAATCGACATTTATATAATTAGAGTTTTAAGAAGCATTATAAATCTTTCCAATGATTCCTATAAATTTCTAGTAGTCAATAATGCAGCATTAAAATTTATTTTCTGTTCTCAGTAAAGGTCGATGCGTGTGCGAAATATATTCGTCCAATACATTCATAAAATCAATATTGGAACGTGAAGGTAGCATTGATACGGAAGTGAGTCACTGGCTTAATCGTTTTAAAGTCTTCTGACTCAGAAAATAACAAATAGAAAACAAAATTGATGTTTACGAAAATAATTAATTAAATTATAAAACAATTTCAATCAGACCTCGATACTCACTCATTCTTTCGCCATAGCTTTAAATTTTCTTCTACAAATTGACTATAATGTAAAACTACCAGTATCATTAAAGTTTATCGTTTGAATGTAAAAATATTTATAAGAATTTGTGTTTTGTTTTGTCTACACGCCCTAATTAACCTAATAATGTGTGCAACAAACTCAAAAACTGTTCTTCTATTCAAAAATGGCTTTATACTATTTCATATACCATCACGCCTGTATCCCCGAAGGGTTAGGCTGAGGTGTACCAATGTACACCCACAGTTCACCGGTATGTTTAGGTCCCAAGTAATAGAGGGCGAGCCTATTGCCACTAACCGGGCACAAATCCAAACTCCGACCTGCTACTAAGAATTTCATAGAAAAACCCAATAACACCTTGGTCGACTTGGAAATCGAACCCAAGACCTCTAGCTTAGCAGTCGCGCTTAGAACCACTAGGCCAACGAAGCAGTCCTATACTATTTCAAGAGACGCTATATACTTATGCTGAAAAGATGACCTATATTATAGATTTTTTATTGTTAACGGTGTGCGGTTATCATAGGATGAACCGGTTCTCCGTTTAGCGCCTTTACTAAAAATGAAATGCGATGGGATTTAGCAGCTTAATTATTAAGACAGCTTTTAGGAAACATAACTCATTTGATACAATACTACGGAAACAAAAATGAATTAAAAGAATATTACGTCACTTAAATGAAAATAGAACCTCAGAATTCAGTCATGATATAAGAATAAGATGTAAGGATCACAAAGAGATGAAACGCCACGTGGCTTATATTTTTATGATGAGCTCTACAAAAACGTAAACATTCATAATGAATTATAATAGCGATAAAACACTTGTGTTCGTTAATATCTCAACACGCTATACTCTATAAAGATCTATAGAGTTCTTTTTAAGATGTTTTATTTTAGACAATTTATAAATATGCCAGTTATTGGAGTTCAATATCTAACGAAATATTGATGCAATAAATTATAATGATATGCAAATAGTGGGCTATGAAGGGTGTTAAGAAAACCTTGTCCGATCCGTGAAGGTGTTATTAGGTACTGATACCTGATTAAAAAAAAAATACACCCAAAAAAAAAAAATATCTAAAGGCGAGAGAGAGAGTCGGCGTCGTCATCGGTCATGCTACCAATGATCAAATAAAAGGCCTCCAAAGATACCGACGAAAATAGTGTTGTAATCTTTGGTTCAACTCAAATTTATGGAAAAAAAAAATGGTTATTTCAAAATTCGTTTTTATTTTTACTATCATAAATATTCCAAATTTTTGGGCATGTGATTGTGTAGCCTATGTCACCCTTTCGGGTCGGACAGGGTTTTCTTAACACCCTGTACTTTATTGGACAATAAAATTTAAGACAAGTCTAGCGTACCACATTTACCGCAAGTAGGTACCTAACCAAGGAAAGATAGAAATAGTTTTCACAAATGGAATGTAGTTACAACAAAATACATGTGTTTCTCTTTCAGTATTAATGAGTTGTAACAATGGATACGCATAATGAAAAGATTAATAGGCCGGACTTCCGGGAGACTTCGGGGAAAATACCAGTAGGCCATGCTTCCCTGACAGTTTCAAAGAAATGCTTGTATTGCAAATACTGAAGTAACTTTAACTGAATAAATCTTCATTTGATATGTCGCCAAGACAAAAAGGAATAAGTCAAAGTAAGTAGTTGAAGGGAGTTATAGACAAAAAGATAATTTTATCTTGATTGGAAACTCACTACGAATTATATGTATAGAAAAAAAAGGTTTCGAAAGATAGTTTCGTCACTATAATACTTATAAGAAAGGTCAATTCTGTACATTAAATATATTTTCAAAATAACTATCAGGGGGTGATTAGTGATCGATACTGATGCCAAAAATGCAATCAGTAAAATTTTTGTCTGTGTGTTTGTCTGTATGTTCCTTATAGAAACAAAAACTACTCGACGGATTTTAACGAAACTTGGTACAATTATTTTTCATACTCCTGGGCAGGTTATAGTATACTTTTCATCACGCTACAATCAATAGAAGCAGAGCAGTGAAGGGAAATGTTGGGAAAACGGGAGAAGTTACTCAATTTTTTAAGCTTCCGTCGCGTGTGCAGCCTTAATGGTTAAAGACTCATTGATAAGCTTCGTCATCCAGGCGAACGAAGTTGCAGGCACAGCTAGTACATAATATATTCATGTCATGGCATGGTATGGCATGGTAAAATATGGTCATGAAAATTATGTAATTATATAACTACATATTGGAAGTAGGTACCTACTTCCAATATGTAGTTGCAAGTAATATTGCGGTTAAAATGTATCGAGCTTAATCTACTCAACCTTTTCCACAGTAAAATGAATGAAACACAATAAAAAATGCAAATAATTTATTGAACAATTTTAATCCAGCTATAGTTCAAATCGTGTATTCAAAGTACCAAATTGCATTAACAATGTAACATTTACATTCATAATCAAATGTAAACGGCTACATAAAATTACGTCTGCCAAAATGCTTACGCTATTACAGGATGTAAATCGATATAATTTACAGCTAGATATGCCTTGTGTACAATTTTAAACAATTAATGTCTTATCAAACGATACTGTGACGTGTAGGAGAAGCCATCTGGGGCCGTACCATGATCTCTTAAAGCCGTACTCTTGCGGTTGTGGAAGCGAGACGGCGCACTACACTGCGCATAGCGCTGTCCCGCTTACTCCACCCAACAGTCCTGCTTTAAAAGCTCATGGTACGGCCATCTGTTCACAGCAATATATGCGAACGTGAACTCATAACCGTTACATCGATAGAACACACGTCACACGTAAGCATTTTGCTTGGCTTAGAACTGGCTCCAAGTGATGATAAGTATTCTCTTTAGGTTTATCTTTTTACAATTTCCGTGTTTAATTTTGTTTATAGTCCAGGGTCTGGGAACATAGATGGACAATAATCAGGTATCAATTCAAAACATGTTCCCCTGATCTTCGACTATTTTCACTATTAAAAAGTAACTTTGAACTCGGCATAGAAAGAAAAAGTTACTTATCTGTAAGTATACTGTAACTATGTCTTACACAAATACAGGTGTACGCACTTTTACAATTAAAATAACTCAAAATGAACTCGTGGAAATTCATAACATTCATGACATTGTGATCCCTTTAACTATCTACATATATTATTCACATATTTAATTTAAAGAAACATACGAAACTCACACATACTTTCTTAAGTAATTACTTATCTCCGTCTAATTTCAACACAATCGGATCGTACTTTCGAACAAAATTGACTACAAAAAAAAAACAAAATAATATAATGTAACAAATTCAAAAAACATACAAAGTATAAACTAATAATGATCCTCTAAAAGTCCATAAATAAAAGTATATGTGACGTATTCAGTTCCTATCTGTGCTCTAATTCCACACAGACTAAGCCCCTTCGCACACGACGCGACGCAAGTCTCTGATACCCGACGTCTTTAGTATCCAACGACCCGTGTCTATATACAAATCTCTTTGGGTGTATCAGCAATAGTCACTTGGATGCTGAAGTCGGGTATTATACATACGTCGCCTGATGTAAAAACGGCCTTAAGTCTGACACAAGCTTAAATAACGCCTTTTCTCACAATTTATTTCCCTATATTTTAATATAAGGCTACTAAATACGCCAGTTTTCAAAAATCCCTCTTACTTTCATACAAAAATATAACGCAATTACAAAGAAAAATGCTTTTATAAAAGTATATACCGTATAAAACCAGTCAGCTTTTAACAAAGGTTTATTTTACAGTCAATTTATAAAATGTTTAGGCAAGAATTAAATGTACTGGCATCCATTGAACAAACAAACAAAAACATAATGCAATATAATCCTAATAAAAATATCTTTCAGCGTACCTAGAACAATAAATAATACTTTTAAAGTTTTTATCATTTTCAGAACTGTTATTTTGTTAGTATTGTTCATTTGATACCAATTTATTTTTCTAGTTATAAATAGACTTAAGCTGTTAATCAATAACCATTATTCTCTTTTAAAACTATTTAAGTTATTCTACAACGAATTCTTGTTCGTATAAATAAATATTAAATTAAGTGTAACACTACGTGCTAATCGTAACTAAAGTAATATTTCTTTCACAACTTTTAAATAGTAGACTAGGCTAATATGTCACATCACAAAATGCAAACTAAAAAAGATTCAGACGAATTAAGAACCTCCTCCTTATTTGCAGTCGGTTAAAAATAGACGTACTACTACTTATTGTAGTCAGAGGTAAAAGGCTATTTCATGTTTTATTTCCGAGGTATGGTGTATGAAATACATTTATACTCCAGTAAGTATTACCAACAAATATTCT
Organism: Autographa pulchrina; assembly: GCA_905475315.1. Taxonomy (NCBI): domain Eukaryota; kingdom Metazoa; phylum Arthropoda; class Insecta; order Lepidoptera; family Noctuidae; genus Autographa; species Autographa pulchrina. The sequence continues at coordinate 8,249,020 of FR997771.1, read as the reverse complement.
ATCGTTCAACAAGTTTAGTAATACCATCCTCTATTAGCTTTTATACGCTATCCCAAACACATTAGGACCCTGTAATCTCATTTTCTCTACGTGTAATGCGTTCATTAACCTTTCGATATCCAAGTACATTATTTTTATTTTGTTTTGTAATGAGTTAATGTAATTAAACTTAAACATTTGCAGGTTAAATAAACGAATCACATTATTTTAATGAACATTACGTAAGAAGGAAATATATTTCAGACATTACTCTACTGCATGGGTTTACATAAATACATCACCTTAATGATTCTAGACATGACAGTACAACGAACTGCATCATTAACTATTGTGCAACACTGACAGATTCAGAGTAAATACACAATGTATTTTAACCAAGACCAATTTCAAATGTCAAAACACATAAAAGCATTATAAAACAGTTTACAAACTGACCGTGAACGAGAGTAATGCATAAAAATAAATGTATTCATCACTCTGGTCCAGACAATACGCCGCCGGTCGTAACGTCTAAATGAGAAACGTTAAACAAAAGTCCAATGTGTATAAAGACCAAGTCACTTCTTTTTCCGATATTGGCACACAGACAGAACTGAATGCCTAACTGAGAGTGTCGCATTACATCGCTCACGCTAGCCCCAATAGTATTATTAACGAGGCGGTTTTCTCGCGATTACGTATCGAGTGCGTTACTCAAGCGAACAAGGGTGCCTAGCCTTGAACTTTGACGCATAATGTCTAAATATCACGCGGAAAGAGAGCGACCGTGATCAAGCCTCGAATTATAATTGGAATTAATAGCATTAGCAGTGGCTTTATTCGAAGCATTTCGTTATTAATGTGACGGCGATTGTGCTTGTGTCAATTAGGCCCGAAACTATAGATACAAATGTATAAGCCACTTGAAATTTTCAATACTTCATGTTACACAGATGACTCGTATATGACGATCTGAACTATTGGCGGTTTCTGAGTGGGTGCTGGGGCTGTGATGTCCCTGATGACGGCTTCCACAGCCGCCTCCCACTCCAGTCTTCTCTTATCTGTGAGAGCATTCCCACCGGCACTGCTCAAACGTGGCATTGTCACCTATAACAAATTATTCCCAGTTAAATACTACCTTGCAAACTGTTGCGATAAAAGCTCGCAATACAAAATGATTTTTGTGGAAACAGCAGCTGATGTAAATAAAAGTTCGAAATAAGAATTGGCAACCCTTTCGCAGAAAAACTCAAAGAGCAAGCTTAATTGGCACTAAAAGAAAATAACTTTTGGACGGCAGGCATCATTTGTTACTGAAACAAATGCTTTTCTGTTTTCAGTCTTAAAAATCTGGAGCCAGTGAAATTATCTTACTCAAAATCTTTAATTTCCATTTGGCCTCTAGAGTTTTGCATCTTATTCTTTACATACAATATCTAAGTTTACATATAGGATTATAGACATCAAATATGTTCAAGGACTGAGGTTATAGCGGAAACACGGGTAGTATTGGGAAGCGCAAATACATTTTTATTATATTTTCAAAATGAATGTATTTAAGTGGGAAGCCAATGGCGAATAACGTTTAATTCAATTTTACGACTGCACTACAATCCGGCACCGCAACGAGTATTGTAGCCACAATGTACGTAACCGCATGTGTAGCATGAAAGCTTTATGTGTTTTATTAGCCACATCCAACCCAACAATAACTATAGAATTCAATGCTATATCTAGACGTCAATGATGCTATATTCTACATGTAAACCAACCTACATATCCGTCTAAACAGAGCATGAGAGGATTTATAAACTTTCCATAATTCAATATTAACTTACAAGGCTTCTCGGAACAAACATCAATATAAATTATTCTATCAAGTGTGGGTACAAGAAAAACCCTATCAAGTTGGAAAACAATATCGGTCAACATTGCGACGCAAATATCGGAGCTTTCGGGTGAAGGTTGGCCCGCTGACGCACTTTTATAATAGTTGCCAGTTTTATGACCACTAGATCGGAAACTATAAAAATACACCAAGACATTCATCTTGTCGACTGTAAAATTTGATACCTATAGTTTTGCTACCGCCAACCTCATTCAACTAAGGTATATATATATGTATGTATATAATAGTGTACAATAAAGAATATTCTATCTATCTATATAGGTTTTTTTCATAACTTACCAAAGAATTGTTACCATTTAACACAACTGCTATTGTTCTAGTTTCAAGCTGTCAATTGAAAATCTAACTGTTAACAGTTTTTATTTTTTAAAGCAGTACTATTTTCTGTGGGCTAAAAGCGTTAGAAAATAAGGCAAGCATTACGGCATACCAGTTTATTGGCCACTAAAGCTAAAAGGGTGTATTTTGCGACATTGAAGCGGCCTCGGTGTAGTTTAAGGTGAGATCTATACGCATTAGCGAAGAAAAATTTGGCTCTCTTACCTAACTTTTACGTTTTACTTAGCGTTGGATCCCTATAAACCGTGATCAAATGTGAAATGATTATAGGCAAATGAATGATTTAAATATAGTGCATGTTGGCGTCATATCGTGGTTTTTTAAAGGTATATAACAGCTTACGATATACCTAGCGCAAAATAAGATGACTATACATTATAATTTCTTGTGAATGATCCCAAAAGCCAGAAGTTTAATTACTTTGTTTAGATCTGGCAAGATACCTTGGGAGGTGAGGTCCGAGGTTTTACAATAGTCTCGGCACCGGTATAGCTTTTCTGTGAAATAATCACCGCAAGTTTTTCATCAATAAAATGTTTATCATGTACAACATCACTTAGATATGAAATTAAATAAACCCAGTCCTTTATTTTCATTTCATCATTTATTAATCCACAAAAACAATTTAAAAAACAAGTTATTCCGAAATAAAATCGGTGTTCGCATTCGGCGAACAAACAACAGAAACTAAAGGATGGATTTGACCTAAATAAACATCGAGAAATAAAAATGAGTGTCAGCAGTTAAGAATTTAAGGAAATGATTACATCACCAGAATTTCAAAACACAATAAACATTGAATCATGCGGAATTCCTGATAACTAATACAAAAAATGTATCACGTTATGAATGTTATAACTGCTACTCTTTTGCTTCAGTTTTGTTTACACATCACACATGTGAGTACTTTTCAGTTTCTTTAAACAAGGCATCAATTGCGACGCCGAGCGAGTAGCCCATGTTTACGGTACCAACGGGCATCTGTCAACACAAACCTCTGATCTCTTGACTGGGACCTTTGAATGCATTTCAATGCAATTTTGTTTGCCAACAAATAACTTAGGATCTTCAATAATTTCATTTATTAGGATACAGATATAAATTAAAACTTACCACAGTGAGAACTTTTCGTAGATCGCTGTGTAGAGCTGAGACGTCGACCCCCCGGCCCGCGTCGCCCAGCCTTCGCAGTGTGTCTGCCAGCGGGCCAGACAGCGCCCGCAGCTGCTGCCATGACCTGGCATACTGCCGCCTCACCAGCTCGATAATCGTCGATGTCAGTGCCAAGCCAATCAGAATATATACCGTACATATTAACATGTACTTTGGTCTTTCTGGGAAATACAATACGCTATCACCAAACTGATACAAAACTTTTAAATAAAACAAAAACACTGCACTTAATTCTTCTTAAATACTAGTTCAACTTACTGGGAACAATATCGCCGAAACCAATCGTGGTCATGGTTATAAAGCAGAAGTAAAATCCGTCGTAAAATGTCCAATCGTCTTCCCACATCTTGAATAGACCTGCCCCAGCAGATAGGTATAAAAATAAAAAACCTACAGCCCCGAAGGCATATAATGACCTTTGACCGGCAGGGTTTGCTTCGGACACTCGAATACAGCATTCTGTAATAAACAAGTCTATTAACAAACCACAAGACTACATATTTGAGACTTGACTTGAGTACTAAATTCTATAATGTATCATTTAAGAGGAAAGCGATAGTTTCAAAAAATACTTATTTAATTTTCAAAATCCTCCGACTACCTTTCCTCTTTAGTCAAGAAATATCCAATCTCAATATAATATTATCATGCGTAGTCTGCCTACGTGAAATATCTTTACTTGAATCTTAATGCTGTGATATATTTCCACATTAGATTGAAAATTATTGCGGGATTTCAAGTCCTGACTTTCATGAACAAAAACATGTAACATAAAATGTCTACATATATATAATATGTTCTACTTACTAGGCATCGTCGGTAGGTGCTTAGCAATGATTGACACCACGGTAGCAAACACTCGTCCTAGATCAGCGATGACTGTCAGCGTAAGAGGTATTCCAATCAGGGCATATGCGATACAGAATAATCTGCCCCAAAATGTCTCAGGTACAATATTACCATATCCTAAAACATACATCATCATTAACCAAGATAACAAATAATAATAAAAAAAATAATTCTCGTCATCACATCATATTTTAACGGTAAGTAATTTGACTCTTCGATAGAGACTGATAAGTAAAACCTGAGTTACAGAGAAGGTAACAAAATACTTTATTGAAACCTAACTGAAGGCTTGGCATCAGTCAATACTTAGTGGGAACTGCTGTTGGAAACCAATGTGCTAAGTGTTTTATAAACAGAAAATTGTATGGACCAGTAATGCAGTTTATAAGTAATAATAGTCGTTTTATCGTGATTGGCATGATGATATTATTAACTTTACTGGAACTTTATGTTACTACAGACTAGCCAATATCTTTGGTGTCACCTACACTTTAATTAACTCTCATTAATTAGGTTGTCCAAATTACTTTATACTCCATCAGTGTTTTTTTTACTTTTTGAGTTACGTCGACGACGCGTCAAATAGGATATAAATTTGACCCATTAGTGGCAAGTACGACAACGCAGCGTTCTTCTGACGAAATTAATCTTGCTGCATATATGCCCTGTATGAAAAAACGCAGCGCCGACGCAACGTAAAATGTGCTTCAGCAGATTTTTAAAATAATACAACCGTTTGACATTGGTACAATAACTAACTTTATTTTCTGCATTAATCTAACTTATATTATAACACCTTATTTCCAAGTATATAGAATGCTTACATGTTCGTACACACCTATTGTGGTGAGCACAGTAGACGAAAAAAACACAGCTTGTAGTATACTCCATTTTTCTTCGAGCGGAGGAAAATTATTTTCCACCTCCAACGCCAAACCACTTGAGGATGCCTCTTCAAGAACCTTCAAAAAATTAATAAACGTTTTCTTAATATCACATAATCCAGCTTCATAGAGTTTTATCATTTACGCAAATGTTTTTTTTTAATTTTTCGTCTTGTTTGCTCTGGTAGAGATGATGTTTCTTTCTAATGATTACAGATATTTGATTAAAACTATTTCTCATAAACCGAATTCACTTACCCGCTCATATACAGCCAAATGCTCGCTGAGCAGTTTCTCGACACCCTCATTATCAGTGCCGTTGCTGCGCTCCGACACAAAGCGGATTAAATTCCACCTTTCCGTGAGAAGCCTCTCTCTGTGAAACTCCTGCTTGGCCATTTCTGCAGGATACTCCAGGGCCCGGAAAACCTACAGGATAAAAAAAGTATCGAAATGAGTCTCAAATTTTTTCCTCTACCGTAACACTAACATTGTCTTGGATATAAAGTAACAATTCACTCTAAACGTACATAGAAAAATAAACTTCTAGATTCTAAAAGTTCTGAAATTCAGCTTCATATTCCGGTACTGGATAAAATTTGAGTTTTGATTCATGTACTTCCTTAAAATTGCAAGTGTCTCCGGGATCCTTGCAAGTAGGAATATAAGGCGGTACTTCTTTTTGATGTAGTATTGCATTCCAATCAATTTCACTAAACCAAGCATGACTCTTAATATCAAATACTCCAGATTTAAGAGAACCATAGCGCTTAGATGGGTCTACTTGCAAAAAATGCTTTATAATTGATTTGCAAATATTGTTCATGTTGTCTGGTGTTTTAAATTTACCTTCGAGGATTTTATCATAAAGTTTAACATGATTTGCACTGTAAAACGGTGGATGTCCGGCACACATTTCAAAAATTAAAACTCCTAAGGCCCACCAGTCAACAGTGTATGAGTATCCTTTAGCCATTATAACTTCGGGGGCTAAATATTCCGGGGTCCCACATAATGTCCACGTTCTAGTTTTTACTACCTTGCAAAAACCAAAATCAGCTAACTTTATATAGCCACTTATACTAATTAAAATATTTTCAGGTTTAATGTCTCTGTGAATTATGCAACAATGATGCAAATATTCTAGTGCTAAGACCATTTGAGCAGCATAAAATTGGGACAAATTCTCGGCTAGAGCTCCTGATCTCTTTATTAAAGTGTAAAGTTCACCGCCAGCCTCAAACGGTACCAAAAAATAAGCGTAACCATTATCTTTGCATGAGTAATCTAATGGAATCACAAAAGGAAAATGTATGCTTTGGAGAACCCTCTTTTCTCTAATTATTTGCTGAACGAAATTCTTCCGTACAACTAGTTCTTTTTCCATAGCCTTCATGGCCAAATAAACAAAAGTAGTAGTGTCACGAACTAAAAAAACTGTTCCAAACGCACCCATACCAATAGTCTTTATCTTGTCAAATTCCTCCGGGTTTTTATCATATTTTATTGGATTACTATACCTTTTTTGAAAATCGTTTTTTAAGCTATCTAAATATCTTTTATGTGTTTTTTGCTGTGCGTGATCATACGGAGGAGGTTTATGAATTTCTTGCGATACTCTATCGACCGTCATTTTGATGAATAAATAACCTAGTCATTATTGCATTTTTAAATGTATTTTAAACCTCGAAATTATTCTCGTTTTCAAACTGTAATTTTATGTTCATGTGACACTGTTCACTGACACTGTACTTCCTATACTTTGTGACAGTCGTTCTTAGAAAACAAAGATTAATATAATGTAGGAAATAGTTTGTTTATAATTTATTACTAATCTTTGGTTATATGGTTACTCTGTGGTTTCTAGTCCTAGGTCCTAGGTACACATTCCTCTGAAGTTCCTAGATATTGAGATGTAGATAATGTATAGGATACCCATAGAACCTATTACTACAAAACTTATTTTTTACAATTCGAGCAAAGAATTTATAAATGAGTGGGTTTAAATAAAATAACCTTGGAATTCTAACCTTTTTTTGTAACCGGAGAAATCATCATGGACTTCCTCCGCCCTGGGAAAGGCGGAGGGGTATGACTCTTACCGGCTAAAACCCAGGCGCGGATCCAGGGGGGTGGTCATGGGGTCATGACCACCCCCCTGGGCTAGGTCCAGGAAATAGGTAGACGACTAATTAAATTTGTTTAACGTTATCCACATATGTCTTTAGGGGCAGGAGAGCATCTGGAGCTCTAGAGTAAAAATCTTAAATATAACATCAAGTTATGTAATATTGTATTATAGACAAAAATCGCTCTGCGCGGCCAGTATCATGGTGCAAAAGGAAATTAGCTATAGGTTCATTTGTTGGCAGCCGGTTACTACCTAACTTGGGAGTACCAGGGCCCTTGGGAAAGCTGTCGCCGGTTTTTCATAGGGTATAGTGCTTTATGGGGCTCTCGTGTATGCTGATAGAGTGACGGTTCGCGGTTTGCCTCGTTTGAGCCGATCGCAGAGGGCAACGCGATTGGCGTCTTACGCGCCTACCAAGCTATATCTTAGATTGCCGCATGCTGGCATGGACCTGGTCAAAGGCCTCTTGAGCGCTTACAAGTACTTAGTCTAATAATAGATTTTTGTAGATAGTGGAGTCAATGAAGCATTTTATCTACAGTGCAACGATTTTGATGATATTTCTTTTACTTGATTTTGTTTAAATTATTATCCCCATTTTAAACTATTTAAAATGGGGAAACAAATATTTTTAAATAACATTTTTGATACTTAAAAGGATAACTTGTAAGTCGTTCGTCATTCGTGTAGAAGTTGGTCAAAATGAACAAATTATTTTATAAAATATGCTATCCTGTTAATCGTTTCTGAGATATTTCATGTTTTAGGTTTCGTTAGCAAAGCTCCAGTTTAGCGTAGTTTTAGAGTTTTAGTTACATATTTTTTTGTGCAGTCTTGTCCTACTTTTTTGTTTTTGTTGTTTCCATATGAAAGACTTTTAGTAATCTCAAACCTATTCATAAAACTTAAAAATTGCTTCAAGCAAACTGCTTAAAAGCCAACAAAGATCATACATTAGACGGGCCTGTTGGTCTAGTGGTTAGTAACCCTGACTGCTATACCGGAGGTCGTGGGTTCGATTCCCAGGACAAATGTTGTGTGATGAGCATGATCATTTGTTCTGGTGTCTGGGTGTAATTTATCTATAATATGTATGTATTTAGAAATATATAAGTAAGTTTATCAGTTGTCTGGTTACCATAACACAAGCTCTGCTTAGCTTGGGATCAGATAACCGTGTGTGAGTTGTCCCAGGATATTATTATTATTTTCTATTTATTCTCCTACTTGACATTCAAAAGAAAAGGGGGGAAAAAATTGTAGGTCTTTTGGTTAATTACACCAGAAATATCTTTGTTTATTAATTTTTTAAAAAGGTACTAAGTCAGAAGAAATGTAGATGGTTTTCTGAAAAATTAAACCCATGAAAAATCAGGTTGAAGGAAGACCTCTCCACGAATGGCAAATAACTTTCGATTAACCCTTTTGTATAAAAAATGCTGTACAAAAATAAGCATTTCTTCTATTCCGAAGATTTCTGATTTTAAATAGTATTAAAAAATAAACCAAATAAAAGAAAAAATTCAAAATCGGTGCTGTTTTTGAGAATTTAGAAATGTTGCCTGTTTTATGGGTTTATTGACTCTACTAAGTAATACTCTACAATTTTAAAAAACAAAAGTTAAAAATTATTTTGCGTCGCGTTAAATGGCATAAAAAAAATCTGTTCGCGGGGGGCAAACAGATTTTTTTAGACCCAGACCAAAAGCTAGGTACGCCTTTGCTTCTTCTATGTGACCACCCCCTGGCACCAAAGCTGGATCCGCCCTTGCTAAAACCACCGGAATGCTTTTCCCTTCCCTTATGCTGGAGACCAGGCGGAAAAGAAATGCAAACTACCGCGATTTGGAATTCTAACCTAACCTAACCGTGTATTTTCTGATCCTTATGTTTCCAAGTTTTTGTTATGTATATTTTTGACTTTTAACCATTAATGTCACGTGCTCATTATCATAAAAATAGTGTAATAGGGTCAGGAATAGTCTTGGTAGAATATCTAATCTTGAAATGTCAGTTTGAATAGGTAAATCTATTTATGTAAAAGTAAGCTTTTTCTTAAAAAACAAGTATTAGGTAATAAGATAAAACTAAATAATTAGACTTTTAAAATTAAATGCTTAATTAGTAATTAACGAATCTGGTAATTCGCCATTTATTTACTCTAATAGAACTAAAAATTACAACACATACACAACTGTTTGTAACATTTAGGCCGTGTTGACGGTGTTGACTGGTTGAAAAATGTCTTGTAAGAACACTCACGAACACTTTAAAGACATGACAAGTTTTTGACGCAGTTGATAAAACATCATACAAGAAAAAAAATAAAAAAATAGAGCGATTGCATGCATTTTATTTTACTGAATTCTCTACATAAACTTTTCACTTACTTGCAGTTACATGTTTATGCAATCAATCCTAAAATTCGTCTTATAAACATTAAAACATCATAGTAAAGCCATCCATCCATCTTTAAACATTTTCAAAAATCTTCAAATTCCGTTTCATACAGACATACCGAAGACTTCTTTAGTTTCGGTTGAGTGATTTCGGGAAAGTTTTTCGTGTCTCCCGGAGATTCACAGGATGGTATGAACGGAGGTTCCGCTCTCTGGTGGAGCACGCTCGACCATTCTATATCGCTAAACCAAGGGTGGCATTTTATGTCGTGAACGCCGTCTTTTTTGGAACCCAAGCGTTTTAATGGATCGGTTTGTAAAAACCCCCGAAGCATTTGCTTGCATTCTTGACCCATGTTTTCTGGACATTTATAATGTCCATCCAAAACTTTTTCATAAAGTCTGCTAGGATCGGCTGCAAAAAATGGCGGATGTCCAGCTATCATTTCAAACATTAGCACACCGAGCGCCCACCAGTCGACCGCAAAAGTATAACCTCTGGACATAATTATCTCTGGTGCTAAATATTCCGGAGTTCCGCAAAGAGTCCATGTTTTTTTCTTAATAATTTTGCAGAATCCAAAGTCACATAATTTGCAATAACCATTAACATTTATCAATATATTTTCAGGTTTTATATCTCGATGAATTATATGGCAATAATGTAAATACTCCAACGCTAAAACCATCTGAGCGGTATAAAATTTTGCCAATTCTTCACCAAAGTTGCCATATTTGGAAATATAAGTAAACATTTCCCCACCGGGAATATAAGGTAATACAAAGTATAAATACACATTGTCTTTAAAAGCATCGTCTAAAGTAACAACAAATGGAAATTGCACACACTGAAGAATTTTCTTTTCCAGTACTAAATGTTTCACGTGTTTTCTTTCAACGACTACGGCCTTTTCGACCACTTTCATGGCATGATAAGTAAACGTACATTTATCTCTAACTAAAAACACTTCCCCGTAAGCTCCGTTACCGATTGCTTTAATTTTATCATAATTATCGGAAGTCTTAGCAAACGAAGGTGGCTCATGAAATTTCTTGGTAAATTCTTCTTTTAGCATATCTAAATACCGTAAGTGTTCTTGATGATGTTGCAGAGAGTATGACAATTTAGCCATAGCCCGTCACATACAAGTAAATATCCCATTTAAAATTATATCCAAACAACTAAATCACCTCAGAAACATTAATATTTGTATAAAAACCATTATTTTCGTTAGATCATGTTGTACTGACATTATTTTTGACAGATGGGTGAGATGTAATCAAGTTTCACTATGGTTTAAACTGGTTTAAATTAAAGTTTTGACATATCACAGCCTTACGGAATTAATAAGAACTTTTTAGATTTTGTCTAGATACCTTTTTGGCATTTTATAATCTTTGTGAAGTATTTATACTGAAATCACTTCTAAAGAAAAATATGAAAATTCTGAAAATTCTTCATTTGTCATAAAGTCAGTGTGTCGTATCATCCAAAATATTTATTCTCAACTATATCTGAGACATTTATTATATACCCGAATAGAATAAAGTTATAATCGCTGTTTATGATACAATAACAGCTTTTTTTACATTTCCAAACTGTTCGGAGCCGACGATTTTACTGGTATGGGCGAAGACGCCAATCGTCACCCTTACTCACCAACGACTGGCGGTGGTTATCCACGAGCTAAACAAGAACAGTATTCACTTTACCTGCGTAAGTTGCATCAAGACTTTATAGATTCATGGAACGAAAAGTCTGAAAGTAATGCAAAAATGAGTGACTTTGAAAGATACAAAGTCCTTGGTACTGGAGCATTTGGAATTGTATTTCTGGTAAAACATTGCACCACCGGCAAGTATTATGCTATGAAAGCTTTAGAAAAAGAAAAAATTGTTAAACTTAAACAAATTGAACACAGTTTCTATGAAAAAAAGATTCTATGTGGTCTTAACTTCCCTTTTGTAGTTTACATGAAGTATTACTTTAAAGATAATGTTTATCTCTATTTTGTATTGCCATTCATAGTTGGAGGAGAAATGTTTACACACTTGCGTAAAATGGGCAAATTTGAGGAGACCTCAGCAAAGTTCTATGGGGCTCAGGTCATTCTCGCCTTAGAATACTTACATTCATGTGAATTAGTATACCGTGATCTGAAGCCAGAAAATATTTTAATTGACAGAACTGGATATGTAAAAATTACCGACTTTGGATTCTGTAAGTTGATACGAGGTAGAACTTGGACTCTTTGTGGAACTCCAGAATATTTGGCACCCGAAATTATTCTAAGTAAGGGATACGGAATGTCCGTAGATTGGTGGTCACTAGGAATATTATTGTTTGAAATGAGCGCTGGTCACCCTCCTTTCTTTGCTTCCGACCCTATGAGAATTTATGAGAAAATAGTAGCCGGAAAGTACAGGTGTCCCGGACATTTTACAACTGAGCTGAAAGACTTAGTTGGGCATGTGCTTCAAGTTGATGTAACGAGACGATTTGGTGTGCTCAAAGATGGGGTGTTAGATTTTAAAAACCATAAGTGGTTTAAGGAAATTGATTGGGATAATCTTTTGAACAGTAGGATACACCCTCCTTTTGTTCCCAAAATTAAATCACCTGGAGACACAACCAATTTTGATCCGTTTGAAGAAGAAAAAATGAAAGAGAGTCCGGTGTGCCTTTTTGAAGAAGAATTCACTGATTTTTAACACATTAATGATAACTATTTATTGAGACAAGTATAAAAAAATAAGGATATTATTTAGTTTAAGAATGTTAAGTTGGTGGTTAAGTTTTTGTTTTAATGTTAAAGTGTCGATATTGTTTATTACGATTTGTTTTGCTATATAAATAAACGTATTCACATAGTTCACCTCATTTCGTCTTTTTCTTATTGTGTATATTATGCCTTTTGTATTTACGATCCAAAACGTGCTTTGTACAAGAACAACAGAAAACTTTAACGAAATAGGCCTGACACAGCAAAAAAGTGCGACGAATATTGCCTTATATTACCATTAAATTCTTCAAAACATTGATGATAGCAGATAGCAAATATGTATAAAGTGTTGGATGGTAAAATTTGAACAAATCCTTTATATAATTCACTACAGAAACCCATGTTCTTAAATACTTGATTATAATAACTTTTTAAAAAGAGTACTGTCACTTTGACTAATAATTGAACCCTATCGAATCTACAACCCGCAGCAGTGTAATGATTTAAATTATCACTACTTTTCTGGGCAAGGTGAGACAGTACGTACTAGTTTCGGAAAAAAAATCACGCCTATATAAAAATATTTAAAATTATTCAGATGGTCTAGCGATTTTACATTCAGTGAAGGTCTACTTATTTGAACTAAGCGACTAGACCACGGGCAATGAAGGTTGACAAAAATAGGAAGTTCTCAATTCAGTTTTTTTATGTATGTGATGGCTACGGCAATTGTGGATCGATTTCAAAATTATTTTTTTATCTATAGTTTATACCAGGGTTCTCCCTCGTTTGGTATAACAACGTTTCGTCCAAAATCGCTTCGCCTAATTTCAGTTAACATAAAGTCGGTTTGTAGAATTATTCATTTGACCGAATAATCAATTGGTCTAATTTTATTTGGCATATTTATTTCTTTGACATAATTTCATTTTACCGTTTTTTCAAATGCACTAATTTTATTTAAACTAATGTCATTTTACCGAATTTTCAAATGCCCTAATATCATTTTACACATTTTGACAAATTTTGAATTACATACGTTGTCCCTCGCTTCGCTCGCTCTGTTGCAAGGTCACAATATCTAATCTAACCTAACCTATTGATCTCTGTCACAAAGTTGAACCTAACCAAGCAATGGATTTCTAGGCCTATGTTAGTTATATACTATTACATTACACCTACCTGAACATTACATCAAATTAACAATCAACCTTTTGATCAATAGCGCAAACGTTGTTATCGCAAATGAATATTCGATGAAATGAACATTCGACCTTTTGATCAATAGCGCAAACGTTGTTATCGCAAATGAATATTCGATGAAATGAACATTCGACCTTTTGATCAATAGCGCAAACGTTGTTATCGCAAATGAATATTCGATGAAATGAACATTCGACCTTTTGATCAATAGCGCAAACGTTGTTATCGCAAATGAACATTCGACCTTTTGATCAATAGCGCAAACGTTGTTATCGCAAATGAATATTCGATGAAATGAACATTCGACCTTTTGATCAATAGCGCAAACGTTGTTATCGCAAATGAATATTCGATGAAATGAACATTCGACCTTTTGATCAATAGCGCAAACGTTGTTATCGCATTATGAATATTCGATGAAATGAACATTCGACCTTTTGATCAATAGCGCAAACGTTGTTATCGCAAATGAATATTCGATGAAATGAACATTCGACCTTTTGATCAATAGCGCAAACGTTGTTATCGCAAATGAACATTCGACCTTTTGATCAATAGCGCAAACGTTGTTATCGCAAATGAATATTCGATGAAATGAACATTCGACCTTTTGATCAATAGCGCAAACGTTGTTATCGCAAATGAATATTCGATGAAATGAACATTCGACCTTTTGATCAATAGCGCAAACGTTGTTATCGCATATGAATATTCGATGAAATGAACATTCGACCTTTTGATCAATAGCGCAAACGTTGTTATCGCAAATGAACATTCGACCTTTTGATCAATAGCGCAAACGTTGTTATCGCAAATGAATATTCGATGAAATGAACATTCGACCTTTTGATCAATAGCGCAAACGTTGTTATCGCAAATGAATATTCGATGAAATGAACATTCGACCTTTTGATCAATAGCGCAAACGTTGTTATCGCATTATGAATATTCGATGAAATGAACATTCGACCTTTTGATCAATAGCGCAAACGTTGTTATCGCATATGAATATTCGATGAAATGAACATTCGACCTTTTGATCAATAGCGCAAACGTTGTTATCGCAAATGAATATTCGATGAAATGAACATTCGACCTTTTGATCAATAGCGCAAACGTTGTTATCGCAAATGAATATTCGATGAAATGAACATTCGACCTTTTGATCAATAGCGCAAACGTTGTTATCGCATATGAATATTCGATGAAATGAAAATTATGTGAATCGATATTATACAAAGTGATTATTTTCTTAAACGTTGTTCGAATTAGTTTACAGTTTATTAGTTAGACATTCGACGAAACGTTGTTGTCCCAAAAGAGGGAGAACTTTATACCAGAGGTAGCCCAATATAATTTTTATCCAAATCGATCCAGTACTTTTTGTTTTTTTATTGAAGTCGGTTTCTTACGATGAATAATTAGTTTCCTATATATATTGAAATAAATATCGAGACTCAAGAGCATCTTACCAATCCGCCACCGCCTGTGTACAGCATAAGAGCAACGAAGAGCCCGACGTGTGACAACGCAGCCCGCGGCTCGAAGCTCCCCCATTTCGACTTGGGAGGAGTCCCCATCAGGGTCTCCGTCTCCCAAGAAACGTTCTTCACGTTCTTACACATATTTTCAGGTCCTTTTCACTTTTAACGATAACTCCACCATTTCTCAATTTGTTTAGTATACAGTATCTAGTTCAATTATTTTTTATAGTCATTGTAATTTTATTGTTCACTGTACCTAAATAAACCACTGAACACTGTAAGAACACATATAAATGTAAGTGTAAAGTAAGCACTGATGACATGAACGATTAACGAAACATTTATGAATTTTAAGACTAATAAAATAGAACTTGAAATTAAACAAATTCGCCGTTTTGATCACTGACTGTAATTAAAATACCTAACGCGCCGTATTTATGATTCCCTATTATGCTAATAAGCCGTATTCATCAAACAATGTTCAGTACCAGTAAATTCTTGAATATTTTTAGGTTTGCGCCTGATTGTCGCACTGCAGTAGGGAACTTCAATACAAATAGTGAAGAAGTTTGGCGTCAAAGCCCACACAAATATTTAATAAATCGGACGGCCCCAGACTCTTTATTAGGCTTTTATTCGTGCCAGAGTTTATTCTAGTTTTCGTTCGAAATCGCTTTCTTTCTAATGAATTCATATAGAAAATTGACTATACAAGGCACTTCAATCATAGTCCGTAATACACATAATACAGGTACCAAATAAGACAGCAACTATCTATTCAAAACCTTACATACGTGTACCTACACCCTTGTTCTCACATTTTTTGTAGGAATGCCCTCGAAATTTCCTTTCAAAAACCTCTGATTTTGTACAACTTCCATAATAAAAGAACACCTTGAATAGTTATAAAATATATCCACTGAGTGGTCTACTAAAATATACACGGAATTAATTACGTAATGGAATGCAACCATAACACGATGTCAGTCGTAAAACTCTGGTAACATCGAATAAAAATATAATTAATAAGAGCGCTTTCGCTAACCTATATAAAATATTGCCATACAAACAAGAAAATTCCTGAAAAAATGTTAGACGTGACCGACCCAGGAATAATGTAGATAAATATTCCATAGAACTATGTACAAGTAAATACGTGACAATATTACAGAGGAGAGTACTTAATTTCAATTTTATAGAGACAGGTAGCTACATATCAAATATCTAAACTCGTAAATTTTATCCTGTAGCCAATTGAGGTTATGATGTTAGCAAAATCTTATAGGTACAATTTAATAATAGTCAAATCTAGGTACAATTTCCGTAATCATTAATAGTCAAATCTAGGTACAATTTCCGAAATCCTTTATACCTTATCTTACGGAATATTGTTTAAGATATGTATTAAGAATCAGTTAAACCTAGTTCCTTTCTTTTTACATAAAACAGCAAATGCTTTGAAAACTGTTAGCATGTGAATTTATTTAGGAAAGCTTATAAGTTAGTCTCCACCATCATACAAGTGGCAATCCCATAAAACTAAGTTCTAGAAACTCCTGAATTAATCAGCATAAAATTAAAACCTTAATGGTTAAACAGTAAATCGTAGTTATAAATATGAGTCGCCTTTATACATTAACCGACTTGGCAATTCTGACAAAGGAAGCGAGTCGGTTGCCAAGACCGATTCTTTACATCAAACTATTGGAAAAATCATGAATGTATTTATTATAATAACATGTGTTACGGCAGAATGTAAAATATTTACGAAGAATGCGTCAGTATTACGCTCATCATCATTAATGAATGCATTTTATTTAACCGGCGCCCACGCATTTAAATAATTGTATAAACAATGGAACGCTACGGTTTTGTGTTCTTATCTGTTTATATTCAACTTTTTTTTCTTTATCTCGCTTTATTCTAAAGCTTCGTTATAGTAGTAAGTATCGAATAAATAATAAATAAAAATGACTTCGGTAGATAGGGAAGTAGGCTACGTTACTAGCTATTATTTTAACATTTAGCGAGTCACATGAAAACTATCTAAACAAATTATATTTCACAACCTGTCATTCCTGCTTTTTCAGTTTCAGAGTTAAACTTGTTTTAAGTCTTAAGTCATTTTCTGCAGATGATACATATTTTTCTGAAACACTGACTCTCATACATACCTATCTACATCGTGAGACAACGATGATGATTCTCATTCCTGAAGGAGTGATTCACAATTCTCTTAGAATTTTAAAAACTTATGACTTTTAAACGTTTATTTAGCTGTAAAGTATTACAATATTACAATAGTTTGATTATTGGCATTTAGCTACTAATAAGAATAAAGAACGTCATAATTTAACGCGACATAAATATTAACTTAACTTTATTACAAATTTATTTATATTTCATAGTTTCTATTAAACACCTGTTTCAAGAGTTGCGGATGATAAACTAAAACTTGACCCAAGTTATGACCGAAATCATTATCATTATTCATTGCTCTATAAACTTATAATAATTACCTACAATATTAGACTTTTGAAAATGATAGTGACTGGTAACGATACCATAAATTTTGCAGTGATTAAATTAATTAATGGATAGTAAGTTTTGACGCACCATCTTTGGTATGTATTTTCATAAAAGCGATAATCTATGGGATAGAAACGGGGTTAATTACTATAGAACAACCTGCAATGCCGTAGAGTTACATAAGTAGAACAGGATTTTCAGTGCGTCTAGGTAATGCCATGAAGAGGCGAGAATATGGCGTGTATCTTGCCAAAACAACACTGTAAATGAACTTATTCAATGTCACTTTATATAGAAATACACTATCGTATAAAGAAAATAATTATAATATTTGATTTACGAAAGTTCCCTTTTTGTTTAGAAATATATTAAGGAAAATACAAAATATAATGAATTTACTTACGCAAGTTCTAATACTATTATTTTAAATTCACTTGTCCGTTTATGTAATTACACAAGTCTATATTCTTATTAATTTATAATTCTAATATTCACAATCACAAGCTGTCACAAAGTTAGTAAGTTCCGAGCGATCGTACGCCCGATGAGACGGGATGAACGAACATCCTTCCCCGACAGCGACTCGCGAATAACTGAAATTGTTCAAGCTTACACATAACTGAAACCGACTCACAAGATAGCTTTCAGCGTGCCACACATTCGCTCTAAGCCTGGCTGAAAGGTTTTAGCGACGTGCCGCATTGTATATTATATAAACTTAGTACCGATAGAACGTTGCAAAATGTATTTTGCAATTTATCCGTCATGTGCAGTTTGTGATAAGTGGTTCATAAATTTTGATATGAAAAGAGATTTTATTTTCTATTTTAAGTTTAAATATTTAAAATTAACCGTATGATGAGCTACCAATATTTATAAACAGCAATGGATATAGAGTTAATTTAGTAAATAGATGAACAATAAATTATTGAGTCACCATAATAAGTTAGCCTAACTGTATAAGCGCCTTATATAATTCAGATTAATAAAATATAACAACAATTTTACCTTATCCATCATATTTCAGCGAACAACAACGCCAATAATATCGAACTAATTTAGACAACAAGGCCGTAACTACCTCAGAAAAGTTCATTATGTGCACGCGAGCGCCTAATCGTTAAAACTGATTTCAAACGCACCCTATTTGTATTCAGAGCGCGCTTTCCGGCAGGCGCCGAACACTAAAACTTATTGAGATATATATGAATAGTTTTAATGGAATTACTAAACTATTTCGGTCAAACAATCAACTCCGAAGGGCTTAATATCCGGCAATTATATCGAAGTTCTCAAATATGTATAATGTTGACCCTTAGTTAATGAGTGGAACTCCTTACTTGGGATCGTGCTTACCACATTTCTGCTTGGTCCATGGTAAACGGAATGGGGAAATGGTACTTTAAGTTTAATTGGTAAAAGTTTAAAAGCATTCAACTAAGGACCGGAGGAACAACGAAAAGATTTCCACCCAGTCAAAAAAAAAATAGGACGCTCCTTTAAAATATTATTATTTAGCGAAGTTAGTTGTTGTGATATTCACAGTTCCTGGGTTAAAGTCTATAGATAAGTTACTTAATTTGCATGAATGCATTTGATATCAGCATTATTGATTATAATATTGATATATTCTTAGGTATTTTACAGTGACTTATAAAACAGCCCGTTTGTTATTTGCTAAGTCTGAACACGACTGTGAATGACGAGAACCTATCTATAATAAAAAGACTGTCATAAAGGTTTACATTCTAGAGAGTTTTACGTATTTTCATTACAAAATAGGTAGGTACTTTTTAACTAAAGTTTATTGTTGTTGTGGGTATATACTTTTGGGTCCCATTTTCGAGAGACATATTTTTCATTTGGATACATTTAAGCAATGGAATTCTATTTTCACTTTTCTGTAAAATTATTTTATGACACTTTTAGAAAATATTTTTGTACAGACATTAAAGTGAATTTTCTCCCTTTAATAACCTAATAAGGGTTCGGGGCTCAAATAATGGCGGTCCCTAATAATTGCCACATGTTTACATGTTAAGTAATACTTATGTTCGGTTCTCCGCCTAATGTGGATCAGGTGTCCTCTTAACAATGATACTTCATTATAGAAATACTCCGAGTTTAATAGAGGATCGAAATCGAATACGCAAAAGGTAATGTAGCTGTGTGTAGAGTAAGTCTTTCAATTAGGTGATCGATCAATTTACCAAAGGATTTTAAAAACAATAAGTTTGGAACCATGTATCTTTCACCTCCAATAGCAACGGGGATGATAATATTTCAAAGGACACTCCAATATTTCAGTAATATACACCTATGGGACGGCAATCTGATAAGGTCAAAGATTTGATACGGCATAACTTTATTTTACAATCTATGGCAAACCTTTATCGACGTGTAATTTTTATACAAAAAAAAATCATCAGATCATACACGTGCCATCAAATAACTTTGTCTTAATAATTATTGAGAAAAATAATTAAAACATATAAAGCATTCAATGTTTCCAAATTTTTTTTATTTAAACTGTCAATCAATCTGTTCAATTATTTGAAACTGTTTCCTTGTTTCATATAGTACATACTTTACTTTCTTTTTCGTAGTGCATAATAATGAACTATGCGATTTGATATTTATGACGTGCCCAAATATTGTGTCGCGTGCCACTTATGGCACGCGTGCCATTGGTTCGCCATCCCTGTATACAGGGGCCCGAGTCTGCTATTTACACTCCGTGTCAGTGTGCTCATAGTTGGCTCATAGTGGGACGATTTTACGATAATTGGCATTCTACTAAGTTAGTATAGTATATCCTGCCTGATCAAAACAAAATACTTCTGAATTCTTTTCGCCAATTAGAGTCTCGTAATTTTTGCATGCTAGGCCATTGCCTGAGACCTGAGACCTGAGGTGCCTTTAAAGATTAACAACTTAAAATTACATTTTATACACATGGAGTATTTTATCACCTTCAAGAAAGTTAAGTTTATTGCCCTGAAATAGTGCATCGCTTAATTAAATCATCAAATGATTTATTATTATGGAAGTTTTAGCATGACTCTTGGGTTTCAGATTGATATTTTCTGATTGTACGTATTTGCGTCAATCTGTGTTGCTTAGCAGTGTGACCGCAAAGAATACTACGACTTAGTAATGAGGCAGATAGAATGCACGCAAACAAAAATATTAAATAATTAATTACATTAATTCTTGAGATGAAATGAAATCGTTTATTTATGCAAAAAGGACAAAAAAAATGTCGTGCCGTTTTTATACAATCGTAGGTATATGCACACTGTTATTTAAATCACGAACTTTATTAAGTTCTAATTAAAGAATTTGATCGCAACCATTTATTTGAAATGTTTTTTAAAAGATTTTTTTCGAATACTAAACGGCCGAATTAAGATTTACCTGAAATCCCGATCTACTCCCAGGTAGGCACAAATTTTAAAGAAACAGGTTGTAATTTTTTATTTAAACAATATTTTTCATTGAAAATAAGTTAACAAAAGCGTGACTAACATTTTGGAATAGTCACATAAAAAGTCAATATCGAAATAATATGAAATCAAAACCGATTTCATCCATGACTCACACATACTTTATTTCTTAATATTGTCAGGAAACATTTTGATCGCGGATGTTAAGATTGTGTAGCATTGTACCTACTACAGGTGATGACAGACCATAATTTACTGAATAACCTCAGATTCGAGAATACTACTCTTTAGCACGAACTTAAGAAATTTAATGAGAACCGGAAACGGAATTTGCTTACTTCAACTTGGGTCAAATGTCAGGTTCAATGACGGAAATATACAGCAAATTAAAATTTCTCGTAAACCCTGACATATACAATAAAGAATGCCATTCAATTTCAGATTCATTGTCCATCGAATACTTTTCACAGAACTGATTTTTACACACACATAAAAAGTCCCGTAAAAAGCGAGCAGTCATATACATCGAGATATAATGCATCGAGAGTTCCTGAACCTTATAAACATAAGCATAATAAAAAAAATACAGTACGGTAATAGGTACATATAGGAACATATTCCTTGATATAATGGTTACCTACGTATGCGCTAATTGCCGCATAACTCTAATTTTAAAATATGCAATTACAGCAATTATATTTTTATAATGTTAAATTACATGTTACTATGCAGCTTCTCACCCATACTTAGGAATGGCTAGAATCTTAGCTATGGTTAAGTATGTCAATTATCAAATATTAAAACATTATCTATAACTATTATAAAGGCAACGTCGTAAATACGTCGTCCCAGGAATGCTATGTTATAATTTTTTTAGAGAAAAAAAGTTTTTTGTTCTAAAAATGTAATAATTGTTAGAATGGATGATAAAAAAGGTACCTACCTACCTATATAACAGATCTTATCATGTGGATGTATCTTACTTTTGCACGCAAAATATATGCTAAACGGATTGACTAAACTTGGCAAACAGACAGTTGAAACCTTTTTTCTGAGACGGATATACCCGGTGGATATCTTCATGGACTTTCTCCGCCTTTGGGAAGCTCCGTTTTCCCGGGGCCGGACTCCTACCGACTAAAACCACCGGAGTGCTTTTTTATGTTGACGTCGATATTTTTGAGTAATCAATTTATTTTAAACAATCGATTGTGCTTATAGGTAGGTAATTGTATTAACATCAATCATTTTAAATATAATTGCAAAGAGTGGTAAACAACGGTGTTGTATTATTATAATAGGCTAATCATAACAACATATTTTAATATCTAGTCATTCAATACACGTCTAGTCATTCTTGTTAGATAGCTATATTCAATCAATTTACAAAGGAATCACATGACAATATTTAATTCTAATCGATCAAACACAAGATAGGATAATTGTACAATTTCATCTGTCCGTGACTATCCTAATTAGAAATCGATTTAATTAAAATTTGAATCTCAAAATTATAACGTTATTGATATTATATAAATGTAAAAATAATAAATGTTAAAAGGCATTATCTTCTGAAATTAGAAGAAAAGCAATACAAATCTTGAAACACGTGCCCATAAATTTTAAAATTCTCGATTGCCTTGGGATCCCATCATCAGATCTGGACCTGATGGCCACGAGGCCTGGAAAAATTAAAGAAGGAAGGAACCCCATTTTGTATAAAAGCAGATTTTAGGTACATACTTCGAATAATTAGGGTACAAACCAACAAGAAAAAAAACGACCAACGAATTAAGAACTTTCATTTATGAATATTTTTGACTTGATATCCATATTATACATGCCTTCCTTCGTTAAGAACTACTTCCGTCTTAGAAATCTTATATCTATCATTTTTATATACAATCTCATAAGGTTTCAGACATCTTATCAAATGGGTATGGTAGTAGATACGTGATATCGCATTAATTGTGCAATATTTCATAACATTTCAACGGGAACGTGTCAAAAATATTTTTTTATAAATAACTATTGATTTCTTTGTTGCATAGGTATACTTCTGGCACGTTCAACACAGAGATTAAAGATAGGTTATACCAGGAAATTGACATTCATGATGAATACAGAATAAGTAGCAATAACTTGTAGGTACTAATTTTTTCCATGTATTTTAATTAGACTTTAAACTAAATCCAGATGTCCTGTAAGAAAGGATATTCATTAAAATAATTTTATACAATATAGGTACATAAAGTGGTGATCAATGCTGTTGCCTTCTCTATATGGGAAGAGGCCTGTGCCCAGCAGTGGGACGTTTATAGGCTGGAATTGTTATATATAAGGTGCTATAAAAATATCTGCCACGGCTTTAATGGGAGGTAGTATTATGTTTATAGATTACAATAGTGAAGAACTTTCGTACCCCGGAACAGTTAATTAAATTTGAGAGACTAAAATAGTTAAATTAACATTGACTCTATTCTGCGTAACGTGGTTCACAAATTACGCGCAATGTGACGCTTCGTCAATGAAAACAACTGCTATCTCTTTCCATCTTTTCTGTGAACGAAAACTGTAATCAGCTGACTAGTTCGTCACTACATAATCTACTAGGTACGCAATAATACGCAGGCATACAAGTGTTTTAAAAGTGCAACTACTTACCAGCTACCGCATTCTTCAAAAAACACTGACGTAGGTAAATAAGATGATAAACTTGTGTGACTGTCAAGTTAGTGTAAGAATCGCATTTTTTTTAATTACTTTTTTACGGATGTTGTCGCGGTTTTATTAAAAGTCCGTAAAAAAGTAGTTTTATTTCAATGTCTAACATTCGCGTAAATCTAAGAAACCAAACAGTAGGTACTTAGATTAATAGCGAATAACGATAAATTACAGTAACTTGGCGTGTTTAAAAGTTAATCATTTTATTTACAACGATTGCACCGTATTTACAGTTATTTACTCACTCCCTACCTAGTACCTACTTATCTACAAAACTGTTGCACAAGTCCGCCTTCGCGTTGCACACAGATGAAGGCACGTTTGCATACATGTCTCTTCACTTTATTTAATGTGTCCGTTTCACTTGCCTAAATGCGCGTTTGATGCACCTTTTTAGTTCTACCATACTTTTAATATCATGTCCGGTTTGGCCGTACACAAGGTCTTTCACACGACCCCACAAAAAAACGTCTAGAGGGGTTAAATCCGGCGAGCGAGGAGGCCACGGCACTTGTGAAGTGGTAAGGATGGAGCCCTTCACGATTTAAAAGTCGCCACACGTAGTTGTCGCTCTCGTCGAAGACTCGAGCAGCATCCCTGGTGCTCGCAAGAGGATGACACTGAAGCACTTCCTCTTCGAGTTCGGCCGAGTATGAAGGCCTGCCTGCGTCAACCGCAGGCGGGTCAAAGCGGCCGTGTTACACCGAATTACACTCGCGGTAGCACAATACCATTTCAAGATATTCTTGATTGGAATACTGTCGTCTGGGAGGCATTTTTAATGAAAGCGCGCGATATTGCTGTCGCTAACCTCTAAAACTAACTTCCGAACGCGCGGGCGGGGTGCGACTGACTGGCGACCCGAGCGGCCGGCGCGCGGCGGCGCCGGCGCGCACGGCGGCGGCGGCATCCTTTGATAGGAATGGCAACAGTGTATGAACGGCGGCGGCGCGGCGGCGTTTTGTGAAATGTTTGAATTCGGTGCGGAGCGGCAACAGCTTATGACACGGGATGGTTTTATACTAATAAATCAATTCAAATTTATACGTTATTTTTTTTGTATGGAAAAAAAAAAGATAAATAATCAATAATTTATCTTTACTATTGTAATCCATAAACACAATACTACCTCCCATTAAAGCCGTGGCAGATGTTTTAATAGCACCTAGAACACAATAGAGCTTTAATTAATTTAAAGATAAACCAATAAAGTAGTAGCTATATTTAACATATAACAAACCAATCACGGCAGTAGGTATTAAAATCAGATGGAACCCAATTCAAATTGGAAACAAAAATACATTTGGACCCATTATAATTAACTTTAACATAAATTGGAGTATTTACTAATTCTGTATTCTGATTTAAATGCATTGACGGGCCTGTTGGTCTAGTGGTTAGTGACCATGACTGCTATACCGGAGGTCGTGGGTTCGATTCCCACCCAGGACAAATCTTTGTGTGATGAGCACGATCATTTGTTCTGTGTCTGGGTGTAATTTATCTATAATATTATGTACCTATGTATTTAGAATTATGTAAGTATGTTTATCAGTAAAGTTGTCTGGTTACTATACCACAAGCTCTGCTTAGCTTGGGATCAGATAACCGTGTGTCAGTTGTCCCGGAATATTATTATTATTATTCAATTTACAATTGTACATGCCAATCAAACAAAGAGCTGATTAATGTTTAGTGACCTAGACAGGACACTTTACATATTAAGAATTTGCCGCATTGTAATTGATCTATAGATATTATCTAGAAAACTGGAAGGAGTCTACCTTCATTTAGGATTATTATTTATTATAGACCAGTGCAGCCCTTTAATCTTGATTAAATCAACATCTAATACAGCCTTCGCAATGACAATTAAAATTCTTGTTTACTTGTATGGAGGTAAAAACAAATATTTCTAGTTACTAAGCTTGTTGCTACATAGTCTTCTATATTTTTTTATATCATAGCTGAATGTTTTTACATTATGAATTTCATAAAAAAAATAACATCGATTTTATTTGCTCCCATTAATTCAATCAAGACCTCTAGATAATTATTATGGCTAAATAAACAATAACAACTGTTGTATTTATATCATTTTTATAGCAAACAAAAGAAGTGTGTAGTAACGACATTGTGGCGCCCCCTAACAACGAATTTTGAACTTTATTTTTTGAAGTTGAACTTTTAATTTTTATGGGATATAATTCAATACAAGTTTTTATAGTCCTAAAAGGGCAACAAATACGTCACACACTTTAAAATGCATTTAGTTTGTGCTTCAGTTTTGTTTATTTTATTACATATTTAATTACCCTCAATTCGTCCTTACTATATTTAGTCTTGTGTTCATATAATTCCTTTTTCTTGACCTCTGTAAGCACTCGTTATTCCAACCCTGATATAGGCAGAATCGTTATCATCCCAAAAAACCATAAAAACCAAAATAGAATTAAACGACATTAAGATTATAATCGTCGATTAAAGTTTTATTAATTTATCATTTTTATCTTTATCAGTTTTATCATTTTTTAAGAAGTGTTTTTTTATGTATATGGGCAGAAGCAGTACCTATTTCAAACACGCATTTTCCTAACACCCAAATTTCTATTCTTACCTTATAATATCATTTATGTTTTTAAATTTGCCATAGGTAATGAGCAATACAATATAACCAAATATAATACCAGCCTATAAACGTCCTACTGCTGGGTACAGTACGTTCCCATATAGAGACGAAGAAGGACAAAGAGCATTATAAATAATTCTAACAATAGAAAACCGACTTCAAAATAAGTCTTATATTTATTTTTTATGGATCCCACTGTCAAAACTAGACCAAAATAATGAGACCACACGGAAAGCACCAGCTTTCAAATAAAAAAAGAATCATCAAAATCGGTTCACCCAGTCAAAAGTTCTGTGGTAACAAACATAAAAAAAATACAGTCGAATTTAGTACCTCCTCCATTTTTGAAGTCGGTTAAAAATAACAAATAACCTACTAATCGCGGTATGTAGATAAATTAGTTACTGGGCTCATTTCCAAACCTCTACTGACTTCTTATATCTTTCTATCAATAATGCATTACCCACCATGGATTGAATAAAGCAAGACGTCAGTAATTATGCTAATTAATTCGTGACGTCATCAGGCAGTCGCTCATTACTTACTGAGTATTCTTAGTCACGTCTTTAGCTCTACCTTATATAATTTTCAGTGACTTAATCTTGGTGTCCTTTTAGTTCAATGTTTTAAACCGAAACAGAGGCAATGACAATTTTCAACTTACTTCGTCAGCCTCAAACAAATTTACGACACCCAAAGTGTATTGAATAAAAAAAAAACAAAGATATAACGACGAAAAATTACAGTCAGAGAGTAGATGCCAGTGTTAATCTTCCAATCTGGTATTATTGTTACCGGTGGGGATAATTTAACAAAAAGTTATGTATATTTATCACCATTGTACAATTAGTTCGAAGTATATAAAATATAACATATTTATTGAAACAGGTTAATAAGAAGACTGCATATCAAAAAAGAGGCTAAAATATGAGATCAAAAATATATCCGACAAAAACTGGACCCTGATATCGATAATTTTTAAAACACTTTGAAAAACAATAACGCGCAAACTAAATATCCTACCATTATTATTTCAAGAATAATAAATAATACAATATGTAAGGTGATGTATTTGTTAAAAGAACAATCAGTAAAATAAAAATAAATTAGTTATAATTAAATGAACTTCTTGCCACTTTGTATGCCGGTGATATAAGTCGACTAGAATAATTCAAAAAGTCGCGTTTGTTCACCTGGGTGATATAGTTCCAAGGTGAACAAATTACACAAAAAAAAAAGTAGACTCATTTCATCCAGGTGATATCACCTGGGTGAATTGAGTCCGAGGTGAAATGAGGAGACACAAAAGTCTACTTTGTTCATCTGGGTGATATCATCCAGGTGAACAAAGTGGAATATACCATGATAACATTGTAATTTAAAGTCTTAACACAGTGTAATATCTTCAAGATCAATAAACAAGTAAAAATTCTTACTTCCTTAATGAAAACATACTGTCCGATCGATTGAGATATTATTGAACAATCTTTTTAAATAAAAAAGTTGTAGTCCACTTAAAATCTTACTTTTTTGTTAAAGTTCAAGGCAGAGACATTGAAGGCCTACAAAAATGTATCATCGATAACTTATCGCATTACACTTCGGCAGCTGACATTGACTTGTTTCCCAACACTAGATGTATGCAGTGTTTCTTTTTCAACCGACATCAAAAAGGGGAAGTTCTCAATACGTGTTTTTTTTATGTTATGTGATATCTATGTTGACTGTCGACCGATTTCAAATTTCCTTTTTTCTTCGCTAGAGTGGTGACCTCAGAAGTGGTCCAATTTCAATTTCATCAACATCGATCCAGTAATTTGTTTCTTTTACAGAAATCGTTTTTTTTTACATTTATGTGCAATCAATTATGTATGACGGGCATTGTTCCAGCTGCGAAACCTTTAATAAATGCGCGTTCGACATGCGCTTGATCGGTTAATGTCAATGACCTTAACCAAGCAACTATGCTTTAATGATGATACAATTTTATCTGGAAGCTGGTTCGAATTTGAGATTATTCGCCGATTTTTCTAAGTAGGTAATAGCTAATTAATTCAAAATAATATATGTTAGGTAATTATATTGAAAACATACTACAAAAACCAAAAGTAGGAAAACAAGTTGTATTCGTTAATTGCAATCCCATTCGGGGCCTTCTTCACATTTAAAAGTGTAAACAATTTTGCACTAATTTATTTATAATAATATTTTTGTCAACAAAAAAAACGTAAATTTTATATGTTTATTATTATTAATAAGAAAATGTTATTTCAGTCTGTAATATTCGTTTATATGCTTTAATGATGATACAACTTTATCTGGAATCTGGTTCGAGTTTGAAATTATTCGCCGATTTTTCTAAGTAGGTAATAGCTAATTAATTAAAAATAATATATATTAGGTAATTATATTGAAAACATACTACAAAAACCAAAAGTAGGAAAACAAGTTGTATTCGTTAATTGCAATCCCATTCGGGGCCTTCTTCACATTTAAAAGTGTAAACAATTTCGCACTAATTTATTTATAATAATATTTTTGTCAACACAAAAAACGTAATCTTATGACGCATTATTTGTCACGAGCAGACATAGAAGTAGTCACACATAACCCTGCTTTTAAAAATAGGATAAACGAATAAACTTATCAAACAAAACCTTAAAATAGTTTAAAATTTAATTTCACCTCTAATATGTGAAAAATTTAATTAATAAAGTCGACGAGCTTATTTGAAAAATATGGTCATACAAAAACCGTATAAAAATCGGTTTGCCTGAATATTTATTGTTCTACACATAAATCCCCTTTTATATCGGTCAGTACCGTATTTCATAACGTTATGATCAATTATAAAGTAATTACGTTTTTACTGCTTCTATTCATCAGGTAATGTCAGGTCATGTAAACATCATGATAACAAAGGCTGTAATAAAAAAATACAATTAAAGACGTTTAGTTACACTTACAAGTTAAGATTGTCATTAATGGCTGTCGGGGACAAAACAAAGACTTCTGTTAGTTTTTAGAGTTCTCAGTAGATGAACGAGATGTTTAACCAGTTATTTATAGGAAAATCAGTTTTTTCGACTTTTCAAAGAATACAGAACAAAAAAAAGGATAATAAGCTAGACCAATGACTAGACGCTAGAGCTAGACTTTAACAATGAAGACGGTGATTAGGGTTTGCTAAATTTTGAAGTATTTTAAGTGACTGTAGAATAATTTAATTTGCATATGTAACTGACTTACAATATACTAAAAAAACGGAAACAAAGAAGAAAGGTAAAAGCATGAAATACGTGTAAACAGTAGTAATCGTGTACTTAAGAGTCATCAATCACACGTGACAGATACGCAAGACCAGAGTAAGTTACTAACCCTAAAATGACCTGATCATTTAAATGCACAGGATTATAGTCTTTAACTGTAAGGAATATCGTATATAACTGCGTAAACATTTTCGACAAATAGGTACTTACATTGATCATGTTATAATTATGTCGGACGGAAAAAGAATCAACCAGTCAACATAAATAAGTGGCCGGTTCCTGACTGCGCACAGTGTGTGTTGAGCTCTTGTGCCAAAAAGTAATAGAACGTGGTATTTTTTAAATAAAAAGAATTCATTTAATTAATAACAATTAAATATAAACAAGAAAATGTTCGCGGCATACAGCTTGGTTATTCTTTCCCTGGTTTACGCTATACATTGCAAAGATGGATTCCTGCGTAAGTAAAAATGACATTACTAATTTATTTTTGTTTATATACTTTAGAAAAAAAAACTGAAATATATTTTTTTAACAATCTGGAGGAAAAACGATTGTTCTTGATTATAATTATAATATTTTCAATTTATCTCAGCCTGTATATAAACTGAAATTAAAATTATATTACCATCATTTGAATTTCCGGTTCTAGTATCGAAATAGGTCAGTGACTGGACCCTGTTTAGCGTGCCTATCTATTGATTTAGAAGATACAACTTTTCAAAACCAGTATAAAAATATATCGTGTTTTTTTAAATATAAGACCGAATGTACCTTAATTCTGTTAACTTTAATCCTGAATCAAACCTGTAGTGCTACGCAAAATGTAGAGTACTTTACACTGCACCGTCGCGCCGCGCGCCGTTGGTCTTGGAATCATTAGATTCCAATCTTTGGCATTTCTATCTTAGTAGCTATGGTCAATTTAATAAAATTAATATTTTTTTGGAGTAGATTAGCGAGGGTGAAAAAAAAATGTTTAAAATAAATGGTGTTTTCACAATATATAAATAATCAGTATAAAAATGTAGAAAAACATGTCAAGACTATTTTTTGTATCTATGCTTAGCAGGATCTACAGTAATTAAAAACCTAATTTGAATAAACTCCCACGTTAGCTGGCAAAAATAATAATATGAATTACTTCCCAACCATAAGCACATCAGCTTAAGATAAATGAATCATTTAACATCCACTTAAATATTTATATCTTTTCAATGTAGCTTCTTCCCAAAGAGTTGTATATAGTTGTTCTAGTGAAATGAGTTCGGTATTCTGTTTGGTAGGTCTTAAGGGTTTATTTTAATTGATGTAGAGCTGGGCCTCGATTCAGCTATTTAAGAATTACTCGAATTGACTGAATGACCTGCTTCATTTGGTCATTTTTACGATAATTGGCCACATTGGCATTCTGCTAACTGTCATTACGATCATTAATTGGTCGTAAAGATCATTCTCTTCGAGAGTTCATAGGACTTTATTGTAGGCTATCTGAATACGAAAATTAGGCACATTGACAAGTAAACTGACTGACCACTGACATGCATTTAAAATAGCTGAATCGAGGTCCTGAATCAATGCGTATATCTATTTACACTATCGAGTAGTTATAAGATAATATTTGCGCTACTTCACTTTGGAGTGTTATACTTCATTTTAAGTGCCCGGTATAGGTACTATTGAAAGATCGAAAATATTTACAATAAAAAAAAAGGTTTTAAAGAAATACGGTTTTATACTAATTGTTAGGTATATATTTACTAGCGAACCTCCTCAGCTTAGCACGGGTTAAGAGGAAAGGGGAGCGGAGAGACTTTTGAAAATTCGGTTTTTGAAGAAAGTATTGCTGTCTCTCTAATTACCCCCGCCCTCTAATTCGTGCGATAAGGACAACTGCAGCTCAGACCGAAAAACTGACGAAAAATCGAGGTTTGGCTCTCGTCTATTTTCTCCCCCAATTCTTGACCAATTTTAAAGATATTTCATATATTATACTGCATAAGAAAAGAATAATCTGTGCCTCTATTTTTTCCTTTTTTCAATAATCGTTGCCAAATTTGAAAAAATACGCCTCTGAAAACTGCGGTCAAAATCGGCACTTTTTAGAAGGTTCTAGTTTCTTTAAATATAATTATTTAAAGAAAGGAAAAAATAGGGGCATAGATCTAGTTCATATTCATATTACTGCAAAAAATCATAACCCTAAGTACAGAAACCAGCGAGAAAACAGACGAGAACGTTTGTATGGAGAAAAGTCCACTCCCCTTTCCTCTTAACGAATCAATAATAATGATACCTACACATTTACCTACTTTCTTGAAGCACTCTATCCATTAATGAAAACGATATGAAATAAATTTCCATTTAGTAGTTTTTGAGTTTATCGCTTTCAGATAGACAGACGCGGTAGAGGACTTTTTTATAATATGTTAAATAGATTGGAAGTAGTTCATAAATTTATTATTACATAAGAATTTCTTTTATTTACAATTCAATACTTAAATCTAATACAACAACAAACACTTACAACTATACTAAAATTAAATCTTATATAAATAAATCAATAAAAAGTAATTCCCACAATAATGATCACTCTCTACGACCTTAACAATAAATAAACTCGTTATGTGAAACTTGATATTCACAAGTTCAGAATAAGTTCAAGTTCATGATGGTGACATAAAATACAATTAAAAGACTTTTTATTTTCCTTTTTTTGCACATTAACATAGGTCTCTCTTTTTACTTAATCATACTAATGTAGCAAAACTCATTTATCCGCCATGTCACAGATATTTTGGGCTTTTTATTCCCTTGAGAAATTACGCCAGATTTGATAAGGACGTTAAAATTCAAACACATTCAACATGCTTTCCATCATAATTATGAAATACTTGTAAAAAATGTTTTAAGAGTTTGTCTCTGTTTGTTTGAATTATTTATTCAGAATATTAGATGTTCTAGAACTCTCAGATTTAAACTCAAGCATTGATGTGTTGATACTTCCTTATTGGCCCCCACCGTGGTATTTAGTCAGTAGTAGGTACTTATTGAGACTCTATTAAGATTAGAAGCGGTTCGGTGAATACCATTAACTTTTTCATGTTAGTAATTTTCCCATAACTACGGAAAGTCTTAGATATGAACCTGCGACTTAAAAAACATGTATGTTCGGTATATATTGTTTTTTATATTATTTAAATTATTATTTAAACGATGTTTTTTCGCACTTAGATCACTTTCGTAAGGAAACAGATTCTAGTGCTTTGCTCTGAAAGCATGGTTGTATTATAGACATATTGATGAAGCGTGTAAACATTATAACACGCGACTGTATCGTCTCTAATTTTATCAATAACGACCAAGTTATCGATAAATTTAGAGAACTGTTGGTTGCGATAAGAGTCGTACGGAAATAAGAGACGTCGCGTCGTCCTCCTTAAAACATTTGCTAAGAAATTGATTTTCATTTTGTTTGATAATCCAAAATTGATATTGAATCCAGAATTGATAATCCAAACCTCCAATTGAAATTTCATACACAAAGATCAAAGACTTTAATCCGACGTTAAATAGGATAACCATATAATCAAATCAATCAACACCGATGAACAACAGCAAATATTTGTTAAAATCTACCATGAATAAAACAAATCCGAAATTTTATTATGTCGTTAATTTAGTACGAGTATGACAAGGTAAATCGATACGTGATCGGTATGATCAATCAATCATCAACGTCGCGTTGACGCGGTTGAGAAACGTGTATTGAATCTCCTGATATTAATTAATTTAGTACCTACCTAACTGAAGTAAATAATATATAAACGTACTTCATAAGGAAGAACTCGTCGTGTTTACATGTGAACAATAACCTTTCTAGTAGCTAGAGGTAAGAATAAACCGACCATAGACAATGATTTTAGAACTGACCCGAAAGACAAAATAAAAAGATGTCGGAATTAGACTCTTAATTGAATTGATCAATTATTATGAGTAACATGTTCAGGTTGGTACTGTTTGTAACCACAACTAAGGTTTTTCTTGTATATTGATTAGTTATCGGAATGACCACAATGGCAAAGCTCTTGATATATTTACATATCATCAATCTTTGTGCTGATTGTGTGGTGCCCTTCAATTAGCTATAAGTGCCAAAAAATCGTACCTAATCACCGCTATGTAGATGTACATACTAGCTTTAACTATATTTTTGTTAATAATCTTTTCATGTTTAAACTCTTATCATTATAAGAGTTTAAACATGAAAATGTAATCCTTTATTTTGCAAAAGAGAATATGAAAATCGCTTTAACACTCTCGCCTTTTTGCGAGCGCGCTGGAGTCCCAACTGACTACCCTTAGAAGAAAGGTCGAAACAAACTCAACCACTCTTTCTTAGTTATTCTTGCCCTCTTTAGGGATGAAATAAAATTCCGTAGGTATCCCAATGAGAAGACTTAATTTTTTCCATGTGAAAAAGGCTTTATAAATATTACTTTTGTGTAAATGTCCTGTAAAACCAGAAATGTTTATGATGATGTCATGTGAAAACTTGTTTGCAAATAAAATTACCTCGATTTACTAAATTACAGATCTGTGAGAAAATTACTCCTAATGTCTTTATATTACAGACCTTAGGTAAGGATTATTATCCTAATGATCGATTTGTTGTTACCTATAACTATGCAGTATCAATTACAAGCACTTGCTTTTTTCTTTTTACATTTAAAAATAACAACAATTATTTTCCTACCTACCGTTATTGCCATCATAGGTACTCTAAATTAGTTTGAATGAACTAAACATACCGTTGTATCTAATCTAGAAATTTACAGGATCTAAGATAAAGAAACCCTTCCGAACAATTTAAAAGTGTGATTAATACTTAAATAAATAAACCTACGAAACACATCAAGCACAATCATAAAACAATTAAAATTAAAAAAAATATAGTAAAACTGTGCTAATTAATTAATTTAAAATAAACTCCAGGCAACAAATGACCACTACTTTAAATATTGTATCTCACATAAAACGTATACCTAGTCAATTAACTTAATGTTTCGGAACACATTACAATCGGACCAAAATATAGGTTTTTTGTTACTAGCCGAATTATTATATTAAAATAGAAGTTAAATGGGAAGAATCGCTTAAAATTGATGGTAAATTTAATCAAATATATAATATAATATAATATACTTATAGATAGTTACCTAACAAAAACAATAATCTCGTTTAGGGTGGGCGAATCAGGTTGATTGACCTTTAAATAGTGCTACTTAGTGGCCTATATCAATTTCAAATAAATTAGCAAAGACACTAAGAGCAACTTAGAGGAATGCAAATGTTTCTTTATTAAGTTAAATTTAACTTTTATTATTATAAGTTACAGCCTATAGTAATCATTTACCAGTTTGTTCTCATAAAACGTGTTTATAATTACAGCGGAATACATCGAGCCATGTGACTTCAAAAGCGAAAATTTAACGGAATGTGTTAAGGAACAGATAGAGATCACTCTTCCTAAGTTCACGAAGGGTATCCCTGAGATGGGCGTGCCTTCAATAGACCCAGTACAACTTAGCAACATTGAGATAGATGGCAATGGACTCAATCTCTCCTTTTCGAAGGCCGCTATGCATGGACTGAGTAACAGCAAATTGACGGACCTCAAGTAAGTTGCACAAGAGTTGGAAAAAATGTTGCATGATTCGCATTCTGATTTCTTTTCCATGTTTCCCTTTTTGACACCAGTAAAGTGTAAATGACTTATGTAGTATTTAACAATTTATTTAATGGGCTATTATTTGCAAACAAACAAAATAACTTTGTGAACCCAATAATATTAATTTCGAAAACTATTTCCCATAATATTTCTTCTACCTAAGCAGTCATCCATTCCAGATTATCCAGTTTTTTACCAAACCTTCATCAAAAGATAAAGCCCTTTGTCTGTATTTCAACCAACCAGTTCATGGCTACATGGTTATTTCCTTTTATTGACAAAGATTAAAAACCTTCAACCGGAGAGTTAGTCCGGAAGTATTGATGAATGTATTAGTCGATAAACAATCATCATTCAAAACTGTTTCAAGTTGAGAAACGCTAAGGAAACACATTGTATGCAAATGACTGCCCCCTCCTAACGAGATTTAAAATGCAATAATTATTGTACGACAAATGATATCAATACAATAGGCTTCTTATGAATTATTTCAAAAAACACACACGTTTACAATTAAGTATTTAATTACCTACATCTAACCTGTTTCTTGATATTTTATATAGCAATTGGCAAAAGACTGCGTTTATCTAGGTACTAATTACAAGTAAATTATAGGTAGCTACCTACATTGTAAAACGATTAAGACAATCGACTTTGTCCATCAATTTTCTTGATGGAACGTGTAAGGTGTAACCTAAACCTCCTGTTCAGAAATCGATTATAAATCATTATAACCCATATATAAAATTTACTCCACTTCCATTTATATTTCATTTCATTAAAAATACCTATGTAGGTACCTTATTACTGTATACACTTAACAGTAGAAAGTTTTCAGCAGTTTACTTAGCTATTTCAATAGATGACTGATAGATGCCCTACATGTTTTTTTTTCAGGCTTGAATTAGGCAAAAGCAAGAAGGAAGAGACCTTTTCCCTGGCATTTAAGGGCAACCTCAATCTAACAGCGCAGTACGTTGTCGACGGAAAGATCCTTATTCTGCCAATCAAAGGAAACGGTGACGCACTAGTCATTGCACGTAAGTGGACATTAACGATTTATTCGAAAAATAATATAGTAACAATTTAAAGAAAGGTTTGGCTTTAAACGGTAATAGGTAAAGTTACACAATAACTACTTAATCAGTTGTATGTTATTGTTGAACTGTGAATAAATGTTTGATACTATTTTAATAGATCACGTTATATACCCCAACTATTAAAAGTGCTAAAATAATCTATGTGGTTGAGTAGATAAAAGGAAAATCCTATTATCAAAGATTTAGGTGACATGGACAAATACCTAGTTCCTTAAAATAAGGTACCTTCCTACGAGATAATATCATAAGAACCACAACTGTACCTATACCCATTCAACTTTTATTATGATTACATCTTTTTTAATTTCCACCACATTTTCGCAGAGGGTGTTGAAGTGTTCATCGACAGCATTCTGACCCACCACAAGGACGACAATGGCGAGCACTTCAAGTTAGCCACACCTAAGTACAAGTATACCATCGAACGCACCACGTTCGACCTGAAGAACCTGTTCAATGGGAATGAGCAGCTCGGTAAGAAATTCAATCATTTGCATAAGGTACAATAATGCTACAAGTTTAAATCCCACTTTGGATATAAACTAGTTTCTCCCACACATTTAGTTGCAATTCCCGCGGGCAAGTCGAGATAAAAAATATCCTATTATTTGATCTAATCTGTAAAGGATCTGCGTGAATTTTTTTGTGTAAATCCGTTTTGTAGTTTTTGCGTGGATGTGTTGCAAACATTGATTTATCCTCACCATAGATTAAATGATCCTAACAAACACGGCGCGTAGCGGCGTCTCTCTTGCACTATAAAAATACCCCAGAAATAAATCAACACCAACACTCTCGACAAGTTAAAAATCTGGTTAAAAATCTGTGGTTTAAACATCTAAGTATTCGTCATGCACATGAAACGAACCCAAGCAAACGCTTTCAGTTGTCGAGGCTCGGTAAAAGCATTTAAAGGTCGACGTCTGGTTACGTATAATGAGGAACAATCAATCACTGATTAAGTAATCGGATAAAAAACTTACATGTTGATAACAATAAAATCAAGTCTTATCATCAAATTAAATACAGGTCTATCAAGTTTATCTAGATTATTCTAGGTCAAGTCTATTCTAGTGACTACGTATTTAACCTACATAATCTAGGTTCTAGGTTGGTTTCAATTATACCACGCAACGAAAAGAGCTTTGTGTTCAGGCTTTACTCCACAACTGTTAATTAGCCGGACCGGTTTATGAAGCCTTACATATGTTAATAACAAGAAGTCGTGTCTACGAATAATTTGGGTAGAGTATAGTAGAGGCATGTACATGTTTCTAGCTTATTTTGGACTACTTCTTTAATACTATTCAATTGACATGCATGCATAGCTTTTAGTGCAAAAGACGTGTAAATTGATACCTAGTACATACCTACATAATTTAAAAAAAAAGATCCGTATTATATACATATATAAATACGTATAGTCAGGATGAATGAGGTACTGATAGCTGCCAAAAACTAAACCATTAAAATACTTAGGTAGTTTGTAGGCCCTTTAAACAAAGGACGTAGAATATTCGCTACTAAAAAATCACTGACATCTCTCTTCGTCCCTACATATCTACCTTCAACATTCGCCGACTCAGCAGTCCTATTTGTGCCCCGCCTCTAACGTAAAAAGGTTGCTCACATAGTGTTTTCATAATAAGGAACGTAGGTTGCAGAAGCAAAAGAAATGTACATACATACAAACGTAGATAGATAGACATATTTCAGCCGATTACATTTTTATAATTATAATTACTTATCCTTAACTAGCGACCTACCCCGGCTTCGAATAGGCATACAAAACATTAATGCCATGTACACAAACCCTTCTCGTTGAGTCCCTCTATCCATTGGTGCGTCAATTAATTGCGTCAGAAAGACTTTGGAGATTATTATTGTGAAATGCATAAAAGTCACACGTCGACACACGAGTGGTACGTAAATATTAATACAATGTAAGATTTGCATCAGATAATATTAACAAGCCTCATTACCTATCGTCAATATCACAACTATTATTAATCAGTGGCAAAGTCAAAGATTTTAATTTCGTTAAACCGATTCATAAATCTTGATTGAAATCGCATGACATCATAAAGAAATTACAATGTCAATGGAACAATCTAGTAAACGCTTTATTCTTTCTTTACTGCACGTGTAATAAAAAGATCGTCTTTGCTCTTTGTCTGTTCGCCCATCTGACGAACGAGCATTAACACGAGCAGCTCGCGAGCTGTTCGCGAGCGGCAAACGAGCGCGCGAGCGGCGCGCGCACGTTTGGCGGACGGCGTTATTGACACTAGTGCGTTCGCGGCTAAGGTTCGCGGCATGCTAGCGAGCAGCTCGCGAGCTGCTCGTGTAATGCTCGTTCGTCGGATGGGGACGCACCCTTAGAAGCAAGCGCGACATATAGGTACTTAGGAAGCATTTAACTGAGTGTAGTTTTAGTAGTTTACCATTGACTTAATGACGGTGTTACATTTTTGACCAACGGTGTTAAAATTGTTGCCAGAGAGCACATAAAAAAAGGAAATTTTCTTCCCAATGCAATAACAATAACTTAACTAAAATAATAATTTTCACGCTTACAGCGGAGACAACACTGCGTTTCGCCAACGAGAACTGGCAGCAGTTGATGGACGAGCTATCTCCGCCAGCCATCAAACAAATCGTGAAAACAGTCGTCAAAGCCATCAACAAGTTCTTCTCAAAAGTCACCATAGGACAAATAGTCAAGGGATATTATGAAACGCCCGAAGATTAATTTTTTTACTCATACTTCTTTATATAAATATACCTAAGTATTTATTAATATAAATTGGGATCTGAAATCGCCAATCCGCAGAGAGCAAGCGTGGTGATCAATGCTCGTGCCTTCTCTATATGGGAAGAGGCCTGTGCCCAGCAGTGGGACGTTTATAGGCTGGATTATTATTATTATTATATTTATTAATATCTGTAATACTTATTCATCTCGAAAAATATTATTAAAATATTTGGCCCAAACTATTTGGGTACGAATGAAATTATAATTATTTATTTTACAAATAGAATACCTTTGAAAATTGGGTACTTGTATGTTTATAATTTGGTTGTGATACCTACGTAAATAAATAAGACTAAAATATATATGTAACTGTTTTATTAAACTAGCCTAATATCCCCTGTATAAGATTACATACTCGTAGATAAACCAACAGTAGGTAAAACTGTATTTCAAGCAAATAAATGATATTCCATTTTATTCGACAAATAAAACCAAGATAGAATAAGCATAAAATTAATTATTTTTCGTGTCAGATTAGTGTATTATTTAACAATTAGCAGTAGGCATGGCGTCCTCATTACTACTAGTTGTACTATTACTGTATCTTGAATCGGACCTCTGCACTCTTGGTTGGATTGTTGAGGTACCAGATCCGTTACTGAATCTAAATGATGGCCACGGGGTAGGTCTGCCCTTCTTGTACCACATGACACCTACTAGAACTAAAGCTAGGAATGCAATAGCACCAGCTGCACCTCCCAAGCCGGCTCGGACGCGGTATGAGTGCGCTGAACCTGAAAATGACGAAGTCATTAAGTTTATTTTATCCCAATTCCTGATTCCTACCTCATGAAAATTGAATATGATGTTCATAATGATACATCTGTAGTTGTAATTTGATTGTTTAATAGGTTAAAATGCAACATTTAATCAGTACCTAGGTACCTACCTACTTCGAATTTTAGACCGCCTAAAACATTAGCGGAAGAGGTTGCAAGAACAATTGAAAGTTTACCATAATATTTGCATAAAAAAGTACTCGGAGATCCTAACTTGCTTCAAAATACCTAGTTAATTTTATTATAATTATACTTACGGACAGCAGACAGAATAATTTTATTATAATTATACTTAC
This sequence comes from Autographa pulchrina, assembly GCA_905475315.1. NCBI lineage: Eukaryota > Metazoa > Arthropoda > Insecta > Lepidoptera > Noctuidae > Autographa > Autographa pulchrina. Next base: position 8,208,626 of record FR997771.1, on the reverse strand, counting down.
GGACAGCAGACAGAATTATAGTGTCCCTCGATTCCACAGTTTGGTCATGCACAAGAGCTGCGCAAGTCCATTTGCCAATGTCATCCTTATGTACCGGTTTAATTGTTAGCGAACAGTCGCCATATTCCAACCTCCTCTCAGGGGTGAAATAATAACGATCAAGGATGGCACTGAAAAAAATAATGCCTTGAAAAATTGTCTCAAAGTTAAGGTATTTAAATTTAATTGTTCTCAAGGGAGAAGTTTATGGACAATGTTGCGGAGACTGAAAACATGGAAACACATTTACGTCGGATTTTTTTTTTTAGTTGTTAAAAAGTTTAAATTATTTTAAACAATATGCATGACGTTGTTTGTGTTCGTTCACTTACTTTTCTGCTGTCACTGAGGAATCTACACTAATCCCAATGAAAGTGGGCGTCAAAAATCTGCAATAATCAAGTGGTCTTGGTCCATTTGAAGTGAGACAATAAATAGTAAATTCATCACCGATTACTGCATCTATTTCCTGTGTATGGGCAGCCAAAGGTCCTGTGACTCTAACGGACAGTTGATCTGTAACTTCTATACCTAATTCGTATAAATAACCCATGTGACATGTCCACATGCCAGCGTCCTCTTCAGAAACGTGTCTGAAAGTTATTCCACAGTCACCAGTCTGAAGGTTTTCTCCCGTGTACCTTAGTAAAAATTAAACAGTTTAGTAATAGCGTTTGCAGAATAAAACCTCATTTTTCAGAGATAGGGAAATAAAGACGACGAAAAGAATGGCTGAAGGAAACATACAGGTTGCGGAAAACTACCTGGATATAATTAAAAAAAAAGAGTTATTTCGGGGGTGATATCGAGGAAGTAAAAGCTCTTAAGTGTTAAAGTATTAATTTACCAAAACTCCTGTTCGTCATCATTGTCGGCTCTCTCCACAGGCGTGAATTGCGAGCCATTTGGATGCTGGAACCAACAATACGCAAGGGACGCTTCAGCACGACACCTCATCGTTAAAGTTGAGTCTTTTTGAACGAACAATGTCTTTAGTTCTGGTTGTGCCCTTTCCAGTTCTCGCTTTATCCTTTTACTTTGACCTTAAAATATACAGCAATTTCAGAAATCCGGAACTTTAGCTACGCGATTTTTTGGATGGTATACATACCAACATTTAGCCATGAAATTTACCTCTAGTTGAAGGAACACTGATTAATGCTTGCATGGGGGTTCTTTGTTTGATAACTGTGCCTTCCCATTCCTGGACTCCCACAGTACACCTCCAAGTACCGTAGTCTGCAGGTAGCACAGACTCTATCGTCATACCACAATGCTTTTTGGAGAATCCATCGCCATAGTAACTGTAAATAACAACTTATTCATAGGAAGAAATTATACGAACGTTGAACTGCTTTTTGTGGTTGTTTTGAGATTAAATCATTATTTAGTAATTTCAAACTTAAAACAGAGCGTGACGCGTAACTGAATTAATTTTCTAAGATCCACAAATTTTAAAGGGGATTCTATTTATTTACTGAATAATTTAATTAATATTTTTTGTTACATACCTGTAACGGCCATCACTCAAACCATCTACCACGTTGAAACCAGAAGTTTCGGAGCTCTTTTGGAATCGGCAGAAGGAAACATTTTTGGGTGAATGTAAGATATTGCAGTACAAATGCAACTTATGGGTGTTGTCATCTCGTACGAAGCCAACGTCTAGGCGCTCAGCTACAACAAACCCATTAAAATGACTTAATGATGATAGGATGCTTACATATTTGGTGCAAACTGAAGACCAATAAGGAAGAATAGACTATTTGAATAACTATAATAATAAAATGGACTACATTGATTGATTGGCCTGTTGTCTATTAGTTAGTGACCCTGACTGATAAACCGGAGATTGGGTTCGATATCCACTCGGGACAATTCTTTACCTATACGATGAACATGAACATTTGTTCTGTACCTGGGTGTATTTTATCTATAATATGGTAACAATTTAGAAATATATTAGTACGTTTAACAGTTGTCTGGTTACAGTATAGTACAGGGCTCGGATGCCGAAAATACTGAAGCAAAACAAAAGTCTAATGTCAAGAGCACCTTTATTACGTATATGGCAATGTCGAGGGCTTGACCTACTCGATAAACAGGTAGTAAGTCACTGCGGCAGTGCGCCACCTATATTTATCACATCAGTCGCGTGTCACCTGTTTAATTGGAAAGCCATTGGGAGGTGATGTATACAATTATTTATAATAGGTTCACTTGTTTTAAGTATATTGCACTTATATCCTGACGTTATAACGCATGCGACTTTCCACTATATTGAAGGTAATCGCAATTTTAAGCATCACTGATTTAGTTAAATGATAAAATAAATATTTAGCGATCACCTACGGCGTTGTTATCAATAAAAGGGCGTCGACAAGAAACAAATCTTTCCTTATAAGTTCTCTCGTTTTAGTAGCTGTGATAAGATTTAGGACGATAAAGAAATTAGCTAATTAGCTTATTAAAGTTCAATCAATCATGATCGATAGGGTAATTTATTTAATACAAAGTGTCGGTCACCTTAGAATCGTAATAAAACATTTGATCATCTGCTGACTATCACGTTTTCACACATGTTTTCGATTGTCGTTTAGATAGGTACCTATCGTCTGCATATTTTCGAAATTTAACGGAAATTGCAGTCTAAACACGTAAGTTTGTAACAACATATAATCTTAGACATAAAAACAAAATTCAACTAAGAAAGCCACGCACTAACTACGGACAAAAAACTATATTATTTGAGGGAGCATAACTGTATAATAACTTGTCAAATGAAATAAAAGAAAACAGCAATATGAATGTATTTAAGAATAAACTAAAGAGATATCTCAGCACACTGTAAGTGACTCGTTACATTTCGAGAGAACGCTAATTTAGGAATTGTTTACTTGTTGGTAGTTAAATTACATATTGGATTTTTTATCCCGGAATACTATATGTATATATTATATTATGTAATTATTATAATTATTATAGAATTGTAATTTAACATAGATAAATAATTTTAATTCAAAATATATGAATGTATAATAAATAGTTATAAGTATAAGATACTATACTATATTCTAATTGAGTAATTATGCATATCTTATTCTAAATGAACTGTACAGTTTTTATAAGAAAATAAATTTCTTTAAACCGAAGTTTAACATAAAGGAATGCTAATTAATGGTAATAAAAGTTTGATAAAACCAGAGGGATCATTTGACCAGATCGGATAGTTTTGTCTGACAGTCTTGCCAACCATTTTGTTTGGGTTTGCCAGATCACAATATCTTCATCGTTCTTGTTTGAGTTGTATAATAACTTTTCTTTAAGCGGAAAGCTTCACTTACCTTCCACAACAACGTTTCTTTCAACATGCAACTCCGTCACTCGTCCAGGCACGCCCAGTAAGACGTTCCATCTTCCTTGCACAGCTCTGGTGGTACGGTCCAGCGTCACACTACATTGTCCCGGTACCAACGAGCTCTCGGAGAACGGCTGAGCGACCAAGCAGTAAGAGTTTTTCAAAGTGGATAAAGTCACTTCTGCTTTTGTTTGACCGTCTTGAAGAGAAATAGGGTCTTGTGGTACGTCGGACACGGTACCTAAAGTGAAAAAAACCGTTACTGAAAGTTTCAGTGTATAATTTCTAGAACGTTTTGTCTGCCATTGTTTTTATTAGATACTGTGGCAACTTCACATACTAATTACTATCTAAGACTACCATTATTATCAAATCAATCCTATACAAAAAAATGCACGAGGGCACGATAAAAATATCCACATGTAGATACTAAAATGCCTAATTACAAAGATAGCCAAGATAATTCAGATTTTGAATAAAGTACCTATGTAATTATCTAAGTAATTATATTCTCGTGTATCATACCAAGGACTTGCACTTCTGTCCACCCAGTGATCGTATGGTTCCCTGGTGCAGCAGCAGTGAGACGCCATCTGCCCACGTCAGATGGAACTACCTTCTTAACCCTGACACCGCAGCCATCACTCCAACTTTTATACCTTGACATAAATAATTCTTAAATCAAAACTAATTTAATTTTTACGCGTTACCTAGCAACTAATTACCATGACAAAATAATGTGGTAATTGTAATCGATTACTGAGCAATCGTAAAAAAAATATTTCAATAAGTTTGCATATAGGTTGCCTTTGTGTATACATATAATCGAAGTAGATCACAGCATGTACAATAAAGACTTGGAATTTCAGATCTTTACATTATGTTTTGTTCTTATCTAATAATTTAATTTAAACTAGAAGCTTTTTAATTTATATAGGTATTTATTTAAGGGACCTTCGCCTATTACTTAAGTAGTTATTTTTGTTGTGATTGTTTTTGTTTTCAACCTAACGTTACGCAAATAATTTAACCTCGGACAGAACTGTAAACAATCAAAATTAACATTGATTAAGATGGTTTTAGTTACGCTTGTTGCCACATACCATACGCACAGATTGTAAAGAGTTATAGAGCTCCAAATAAGAACTCCTTTCGTTTCGAAAAGGTCGATTTAATTTTTGTCGAAATTCTAAAATAGTTTGGTAGGGTGGGTGATAGAGTGAGCATTCGGGTAGTAACCGGAAAAAAAAAACTGTATCAAAGGTTGTAACATAACATAGACGACATTTAGATACAGATTTTCTATTGTCTTGTTATCAATCATTGACTTATTATGAAATCAATGTTATCAGTACAATTCTCGAACACGATTGAAGATAATAGATAAAGGTTTAATATTAGAAATCACAAGTAAAACATTCCGCGACCTTTGTACTAGGGCCAAGATCAAATTAAATTTAGGATAAATTGCAAGCGTTTTTTTTACCCATGAAGGTAGTATATACAAAAAAGCAGCGATACGCTTAATGAGAAGCTTCTAGTTAAGACACTTTTGGGAACACCTGTACCATGAAAATATCACTTAATTATGTAAGTCAACCTTATTTATGCAAAGACAGGAGTAATTAAAGGAACAAATTATTTAGGCACGTAGGCACATAATCATAATATATAGCGCAAACAGTCCAAAATTTAACTTATCTTTGTTAATTTAGCTGTCACAGCTACCGATCAGCTGACAAATATTTAAAAAAATATAAAGTAAGTTCATTATTGCCAAAATAAAACAATGGCGCAAACAATAATTAGCGGCATTTCGCGCACTCATGTGACATTGCATTTTTGTCAAACCTACAATTGACATCCTATCTTAAGTCGCTAATAAAAGTACGGATCACAGATAAAACAGGTACGGATATAATATTAAGACAAGGGTATAACCGTACATAATGGATAAAAAAGTAAAACATTGCTAGGCAGAAGAAGACAACGCACACACAAAACAAAACTAAGAAGTTTTAGTATATTATAAGGTATTGCAGAAGATAAACGGTTCTTACCTATCATTAGGTGGGTTCTGTACATCGAAGGTGATTCCATCAGGTGTCGTCACTCTACACGCGACCTGGTTCTGAAGAGTTGTGGTCAGGCGCATGAGAGCTTCGTTACCCTCAGTGATGTTCAACTGTAACGGCCACCCGATGCCCCGTTGCATCTTCAGAAGACTTTTCACCGGGATATCGTATAGAGCCGTGCGGGCAACGACATCGTGTAAACATATTACTGTTCAATACAAAAATAATAAATAACAATATCTACATATTAAATGCGCATATTAAGAGTCTAAGCGAAAAGAGAACCGTCGTGTCGTAACATAGAACTAACTTTATGTTAATATAAAACTATTCTCTTAAACCATTATGAAGACGGCACTACTAAAGACAAAAGTGTCGTGAACAAACCAAATACGGTAATTAAGCACAGCACCGCTCTCAAATCCTGCAATAATTCTCTTTCATTATTAATAATATAAGCACAGACTCCTATATCAAATATAAAGCACTACAAACCAAATAACACTAGCTTCAGATATTCCCCCCACATGATTATTATAAAGAAAACAATAAACTACTCATTGAAGCGACACTTCTTGTCTCTCTCATGACACTGAATGGAAATTTTCCTTCTCCTGGTTTTAATGACATATCAACACCTGTACTATATTTACTTAGGTACATATATTCAAAGTATATCGCTGATTGGAAACTGTAATCAATATCCATGTTATTTAAATCAATATATGAGATGTATTTAATTGATAATTTGTGATATAGGTAATGATGTTGATAATGTCATTCTCCTAATATGCATAACGCAAATTGTGAATATGAGTGCGACCTAAAAACTTCCGGCCATAACCGACCATAATTTTATTTCATATCTGTTGGAATTGGAAAATTACATTCTAGAATAGGATTTTTCTGAAACCAAAGAGAGGGCCTAATATGTGTTCATTTTTAATTACTCGATAGTGACGGTGACGATGTTCCGATGTTCGTCTCTACGATTGGTAAAGAGTTCGACGCGAATCAATCAAGTACCAAACGTCGTTACTGCGGATCGAGCAATCGAAAGTGGTAGGTACTCACAATAGGCCCACAGTACGGGCCCCGTGCAATCTCGTAACTTGGAAGTATATTATACCATGTGAGCCATGAAATGCCAGTGCCATGAAAAAACAAATAAGTAGACACATACCTCCACTTAAAAAAAAAACATTACATTTAAGGCGAAAAGCTTATTAAACGCCGCTGTCTGAAAAGATGACAGATTTTTGCAGCTCAAACCATAATACAATCTCTTAAAGCACCATTAGATTTTTAGCAATAAACTAAAATGGTTATGGAACCACGAATGCACGACACGTAACAACTTATGTCTTCTTTGCTAAATATTAAAGCTTCACAGCAGTTACTCCTCAACATTTTTATCAATTAACAGTACAAAGGTGGTGATTTCAATAATTTTATCGAATATAAATAGCGAACATAAGGAAGTATTAAAAAGATAATCGATATACCCAATACAACTGCACTTTATTACAACATTTATACTTCTTAACTTATTTTTATTTCATAATTATTGGAGATCGAAGCACTAGAAAACTAAGAACTTGATGGTATATTCACAACCAATTTGTGTAAAGTTTTTTCTTTAATAGGCAATATTGGTATCACATCGTCAGCATCTTTCATTTGAGCTGTAGAGATCTGGAAAATAATAAATACACATTATTAAGAAATCTATTAGACGAAAAAAAAAATCTATTAAAAAGTTATCATTTCCTCTATCTACTTACAATAAAAATTAAGTATTTAGCCTTTAACTTAAAGCCTAATTTCAGATAAATAAATAAACTAATATACTATGTAGCAATAACTATAGAAAATGGTTTTCGTGTATTATTTAAGTATATCACATAATAATATGTTCATCTTATATATCTATCTTATGATAGTTATATTACTTCCTTTTTTAACAATCATCCATTGTAGTTTAGCTTTTTAGTCATAACACAATACTTACTTTTAAGTCTTTAGCATATGCTTCCTTCACTGTGTACTCTCTTAGCACATACTCAGTGTCAAGCATATGAAACATTCTGGTCTCGTTTGACCGCACCAACACATCATCCACTCTTAAGAAGTACCGAAGCAGCACATACCAGTAAGATGGCATTACTCGCTGAAAACAAACATTAAAATAGAATGAAATATTTTTATTTCTCTAAATATATAGATTATAGGTATATGCTAGTTACAGCATTGAAATAACAATAGCACATTTAATACAAACAATAGCCATACTGGTGCAAAGGGGAAACATGATTCATCAGAGCAAAATTGATAAAATACATGTTTTTAAACAGTTTACATCACTCGAAAATACAAACGAAACATAACCATATCTTATAAATATATAAAATTCTCGTGTCACAATGTTAGTTACCATACTCCTCCGAAACGGCTTGACCAATTTTTATGAAATTTTATATGCATATTCAGTAGGTCTGAGAATCGGCTACTATATATTTTTCATACCCCAAGTGGTAGTAGGTAGGTAGTAGGCAGGTAGGTAGTAGGCAGGTGCTAGGTAGAAAAAATTGCATTGCAACGCATGCCGGGTACAGCTAGTAACAATATAATATAGGGTCACTGATTATTGCCTAGTTATAGGAGTGACAACAGCACATAGTGTAATTTTATTGTTACATACACAGTTATCTTTGTGGCAACAACATGGCCTGTATATTTTACATGAGAAGTAATGTCGTCAGAAACTTACACTAGTGTTTAACGAGAATCTTTTCATGAGGAGAGCTTTTTGAATAGGTTTAGTACATAACTAGAATGGTTTTACTTAATAAATATACTTACTATTTTAACAGATAGTTTAGAAACCCCGTGATCATGTAATTCATCCTCAAATAATGTCAAATCATGATAGAAGAGTATTTGATCTTTTTGTTTCAGTAAATTAAAATTAATATTCTCATCCGTTTCTTCTATGACAATATTGTTGGTGAGTGTGCCTTTATAGGTTGTTGAAAATGTCCAATCAAATGGTCGCTTGGGTTTCTCTGCACCTGGTCTTAAAATAATCAAAATTAGTCAAAGTCAAGTCAAAGTCAAAGTTTTATTGCATACAAAGTGTACATTAGATGTTATAAAAAATATGTGGGACTTTATACTTAGTTGCCTTTTACAAGCATAGCAATACTATTAATACCTATCATACAAATCTAACAATAATTCTAAAACAATAAACATCTAATACTTATTCTATTTATCATTTACATTATTATTCAAGGGTAGTAGAATAATAACAGTTATTTAAAGCGGTTGGTATATTCTAGGATATTCTTTAGAAATGGTATGCAATTGAGGCAGGTAAATGGTATTGGTCTGTGCTAGCAGTATGGTTCATATTCAATTAAGTTCATAGTACATGTTCATTGCATCAATAGTTTTCAATCTATTATTATTATAAACTCTATCCTACAGATCTTACTTCTTTGGGGTTTGATCTTCTAGTTGATGTTCTGATTGTGTGTACTAGGAACCTCAGATCAAACCAAGAATGTGTTTAATACATTTGATGCACATTAGTGGCATTAGAGAGATAAGAGTTATAGGGCACTGCATGTTACATCCGGTGTAAACAATTAAATAACCTTATTTTCATATAACTTATTTTAAATGTTATTCAATATCATTATAATTACCGGGCTTCCTGCCAAGCCTCAGCACATGACACTTCAATGGCATCCATTCTGCTTGCAACACATCTCAGTGCATCCAGAGGATTAAAACATATTATTGCACCACTTTTATGAGTCAATTTAAGTATGTTTTTAGGAAACACCATATCAGGAAAGTGTGGTATCTTCAGTTCTTTCGAATATCTGAAATTTTAGAGAAAATTTACATATTTTAATATTTTTTTGATGCTCTAATGGTTATACATAGGTTTGCTTTTCGAATATACATGCTGTAACCATTTTTAAATAGATGCATGAAGTATTCAATCAACTTTGGTTACAACAAAGCATATTCAACAAATCATCTAAAACTTCTTCAGATTCTACAAGAAAAGCTTTCTGAAAGTTTATTGTACTCATGCCACCTCACAGCTTCAAAGTAAAATATTATGCATTTTACGATTTATGCATTAAACGGGCAACTCACATACAAAACTGGCAAAATTGATCATCGTCGCGTTCACACACAACCTTAGTCGAACAGACGCTAGGTAATATACAGCTTACATCATACGATATAAGCCAGGGGCCAAAATGAATGGATTGCGAGTTACTCTTATATCTTCCAGCATCCACACTGTTTATCTAAAATAAAACAAAAAGACGTAAAGCTTATTGAATGGTCCTTTCCCGGCATTTCATCAGTAAGGCTTTGATAAATTACCTCAGCGTTGAACATCATTTCATCAATCCACAATAAGCTTTAGTAATAAACTATGATTTTGTAAATTAGCTATTGTTGTAAAATAATCAGATCCCCCACAAAATAAAACTAATTTATTGGCATTGGCAGGCAAAATAAGAACAATATTGATAGGTAGTGATTATTTAGTGATAATACTAGTAAAATGCCATTTGACAATTAAAATTGACAGACTAGTGACAAGTTGACAACTGCAAGGGAATGAAATACTTATTCTTCAAAATATGTCATTCAAATCTACTAATCGCCTAATGGGTTTCTGAATTCAGATTAAAATGCAATGGAAATGAAAGTAATGAAACACACCTGCAAAGCTGAAACTAAACTGAGATCGAGTAAAACATTATCTGTAAAAAAAGATGATGATTAACAAGCCCACAATAACAAGAATCCTCCACAACTATACAATCTTATCGAATGTTATTAGCTATATATATTATGTATAACATGCGCAAAGCTAAAAGCAAAGCGATAGGATTTCTCGGGCAGCGAACATTTTACGAATGAGAATGTCAAGTTTGTTCGCTGCCCAATCCTAAATCTTCGCTGTTGCCGAAATCATATGTTGCCTAATAATTACTATAACATTACGTTGATTAACCTACCCTGAAATATTGTTGTAAACTGTTTATCAAAAAACATGCTACATCATCATACGATGTTTAATGTCAAATATATAAATGCAGTTTGATAGAAACTGGTTTCAAATATTAATTTGAGACCAGAAGAGAACAGAGTCATTAGGCTCTTTTGTGAAGCAATACATTTAAGCAGTTCTAACACAGAAAAGAATGAGCACCTATCTAATTATGATAAGTATAATATCCAAAATTTAATAATAATAAATTATTATAAAAATCCTTACTAATATTATAAATGCGACAGTTTGTTTGGATGTATGGATGTTTGTTACTCTTTCACGCATAAACTACTGAATGGATTTTAATGAAATTTTACAATAGTGTAGCTATATCATCATAATATATCATAGTATCATCGGAATAACACATAGGCTATAATTTATAAAGATAGTGTATGAATAGTCATTCACGCGGGTGAAACCGCGGGGCACAGCTAGTAGTAAATATAATATTCACTATTTTTTATAGCAAATGTTTTTAGTCGAGTAAATCATATGTTTAGTAAAATACATCACTATTAACTTAACGGCCAGTGGCGGGGCGAGGGTGGTTAAATCAATATGGCCGACTTTCACCGGTTGGTTCGTCTGTTTTGAATTTTGATAAAAATAATCTTTTCATATTGTATAAAACCATCGTACGATACTTTAATACATTTTTTGTGTACGTTAGAATCCGTTGCTAACTATGGAAGCACTTATACCAGTTATTAATAAGTTACAAGACGTTTTTAATACGGTCGGAGCTGATGCCATCCAATTACCTCAAATCATAGTTTTAGGAACTCAGGTAATTATTTTACATAATTTTGTTTATCAGTAATCAATAAAAGTGCACGCTATTAGAATGGATAATGATGACGATGAATTTCCTGTTATATTTATAATGGTTATGTAAAGGTGTCAGTGGAGTTCTTTGTCCCCATTCTATTCAATTGAACTACACTGTCATTGACCAAGACCGCGGTCCGCAATCCCGAATTACAGTTAATGAAAGTGCATTTAATAACCGGGCTAACGTCAATGCTTTAACGCACAGTCACGTTTCGTGTCTAATATGCGATCAATACAAACATCAATGACATCATGAGGGCCAATAAGTTTTTTTTTATTCTTCATAAAACCGGTATAAAGTAACAAAGTATAAACGATTACTCTTATATCGTAGTCAAAATTAATAATAAAGATTTTCCGTGAGTGTCACATTCAATTATTAAACTGACATAAAAAAAATGAAAAATTTAGGAGGATGCTGCAGCACATTAGCATAAACTTCACTTCTTTGTCATTCTACATTAAACAATATTAATTAAATTCCCTCACCATGAACTTAAATTGATATCAGGAATTATAAATATACAATTATTTTTTTAATTGTAACAAAAAACTGATACACATTATTTTTTTTATAATTTATCAGAGCTCTGGAAAGAGTTCTGTGATAGAGAGTCTTGTGGGACGATCATTCCTTCCCCGAGGTCCAGGGATAGTGACCCGTCGTCCCCTTGTCCTGCAATTAGTCTACAGCCCTAAGGATAGTAAGGAACATCGCACAGCTGAGGAAGGTAAGCATATCATTTAACAAATTATTATTTTAGTAAATTAATTTAAACGATTAATATTCTAGAGCATTGATCTATCAATTGCATTGCATTTGTTCTGAGTCTACACCATTATTATTGATTGTGCTATTTTCAATGCCACTATAACTATTAATTTATTCATGTAGTGCCCTGAGTAACTGTTCCTGACTGATAAATGTGACATTTGACTTGGCAGTTACAATATTTAACATTGAAAAATTAAGACATAAATATTATTTTGTTATTTTTCTATGGAATATACAATTTACTACCTTTGTAACTATGAATGTTTGTAATATTATATTTGTGAATGTTTTTTTAATAATTCTTGGCACTGTATTTAGTTGCCTAATTAGTATTATTTTTATTTAAATCCATGGCTAGTGCTAAGACACCAGAACACAGAGTCAGCGTCATGGAATCCAATAGCTCAACTTTCCCAAAAATTTACAGCAGGTTTGTTTTATGTGAACTGTAATATGATGTATGTGCATGTCCTCTGTGTATGTTCAACTTTTTAACTGAAAAAATCTTGAAAGGAAAGCTACCCCTCTTAAATGATCTACATGATGCTTGCAAAACTAATGAATATAGGTATTTAAGTAGCAGACTATATTTGACTTAAAAATAAAATTATTTGTTTGTTTTCCTGTATCTTTCAGCAATAAATGCTCTATGCATGAGAGATGACTAATAATTTGTTACCATACTCTTCTTCATCTAAAATTAACTTTTAAACATTTCATTTCCATAAATGTTAGATATTATCCTCCATTGCTTCAGGTACTGTAAATTTAGAAGAATGGGGCAAATTCCTCCATACCAAAGACAAAATTTATTCAGATTTCGAACAGATCAGGCAAGAGATCGAGAGAGAGACGGACCGTATGGCTGGCAGCAACAAGGGCATTTGCCCAGAACCTATCAGCCTCAAGATATTCTCTACCAGAGTTGTCAACCTCACTTTGGTGGATCTCCCTGGTATTACAAAGGTAAACACAACTATAAAGAACTGTTTTAATCTGCTGTGATTATAAACAACAGCACAGAGTTTGACCTTGGAGTTAAACAAACTTATTTATTATTGTCAATCATACCTTCCTGTTTTAATTTCTCTTACCTCTCAAACAATAGTTATGTTTTTAATTGTTTTAACAGGTCCCAATAGGTGACCAGCCCGAAGATATTGAAAACCAAATAAGGAATCTTATTATTAAGTACATTGGTAACCCAAATTCCATTATTTTGGCTGTCACCGCTGCTAATACGGATATGGCCACAAGTGAGGCTATTAAAATGTCTAAGGAGGTTGATCCTGATGGCAGGAGAACCTTAGCTGTTGTCACAAAGCTTGATCTCATGGATGCAGGTGAGGCACTTATCTGTTTCTTTATGTATTTCTTTCCCATAAAGTATCAGTTCAGTGCTGTCATGAGGTCTACCCTATTTGGGTTACGTTTTCTATGTCATAGGTTATTATTTGGTCACTATTACTTAGCATATCATTGGTCTTACCTTTATAATAGACACACACAGCTATCACAGTGTTTTTAAAAATAACTAAAAGTGTAATGTATGATTTATATCTTTTAACCTCTGTGAATTCAGCAGCCGGGTATTTCCATTTGTTTAAGGAGCTAGACTATGTGCAACTAGCGGTTTTTATTCATATTATTTTACTGTTATTTATGTGTTATACTAATCATGCAACATACGCCAATTCAACATTTGCGTAAAACTTATCTTCTGATGTTGATTACTTGATACACAGTGATAAAAAAATGCCGAACAATTTATCTACGCTATTGTTTTGTATAATAAATTTACTAATGTTTCCCACCAGCAAACATGATAGTTGAGTCCTAAAATAGTGATTTATTTCAGGAACTGATGCGATAGACATCCTCTGCGGCCGCGTCATACCAGTGAAACTTGGCATTATTGGAGTTGTAAACAGGTCGCAACAAGACATTATTGATAAGAAGACTATTGGGGTAAACTATACATAATTATCATAACATCTCGGAATTTCACTCAGAAATGTTTGCCAATTGTTTATTTTTCCGCTATTAATCTATACTACTTGGCTTGTTCCATTATGGTATTTGGCTTCACTACAATCTTTGTGATAAACAAAATATGATGAAGTTTACATAAAATGTTTCCTATAAAAATAATCTCAGATCTGAGATATTTATGTATTGCACCAGTGTTACAAATATATATTGCATCAGTAATTATGAGACTAAACACGTTGTGTTATTTATAGACATATGTAATTGCATATCACTGCCGAAATTATGCTGAATATATTTTTTATATTGCACATCTATTTCACATTGTGCTGTAAACATAATGATGGACATAATTTATACTGTTATATACTTTTTGGCACACATCCAGATTGATCAGGAAATCATTCAATTTATTTCTTGTTACATAAATTATATAGTTACTAACTAAAAATGCACAAACGATAGTTCTGGCAATATAGGTACTGCAACTCTATTAAACAATGAATTATTTCACTGATTGATTTCAATTGTTTTATGTTCAGGATTCACTCAAAGATGAGGCAACATACTTACAAAGGAAATATCCTACGATTGCCACACGCAACGGCACGCCGTACTTGGCAAAGACCTTGAATAGACTACTGATGCATCATATAAGGGACTGTCTTCCGGAATTGAAGGTAAATAACAACATTGTACTATAAAAATATCAGCACTCTAAAAGTAAACTATTTAGCGAAGCATGAAACAAAAAAGGAACTCTACTAGTTTTTACCATGCTTTTGTAAATTTTATTGGTACATATATTATGCATTCAGGAATAATAAAATTGAAAATGATGATGAGTATGTTTTTTTAGTTTACGTTTTAATTATGTTTGATTGCAATGACACATAAAAGAAATTTCGAAATTAGTGACATTGCTATTTGTGTTATCTGTCATCGTCAGGCTTGCATATATGAGCAATATTTACTGATTGTACTATTAAAACATATTCGGAACTAGGTTCAGCAATAATATTTTGATACAGCAACTAATCGCAAAATGTGGGTTATTTCCTAGTACAAAATACTTTTATTATCTTAAAATTACTAAAACCAAGATAATTCTAAACATAATCAGAGCGTGAACATGCACTTATCTATTTGCCACAATCTTGTTCTTCTGAGTATGATAAGGTTAAATTGTATAGTCGCACGAAATGTAATATCAATGATGTCAATTTCTATGTACGTCACAGGTTCGCGTCAACGTAATGATCTCACAATTCCAATCGCTTCTCAACTCGTATGGAGAAGATGTTTCGGATAAGTCGCAGACATTACTGCAAATCATCACAAAGTTCGCCAGCGCTTACTGTTCCACGATCGAGGGTACCGCCAGGAACATTGAAACTACCGAACTGTGTGGCGGCGCTAGAATATGCTACATTTTCCACGAAACATTTGGACGCACTTTGGATTCCATACATCCCTTAGTCGGTAAGTTGTTGTCACAGAGTGTACAATGCGTAGTTTAGAATGTATGGTAATTAGTTGCAAGTTCCAAGAAGAATGTCGTTATACTTGAATGATTGTTACTACCGTGTAATGGATACTTAATTCTGTGCGCGTGTGAAAACGCATCATATGACATACAATTTTATAGTTACAAACTTTCTTCAGCGTAATCTTATAAACATGTTTTAGAAATAAGACACATGCTTTCATATATTATATTTTGCCAGTATGTATGAAGTAGCATTTACTTGAATTGCATGAAATGATGAATGGACCTGATATGAACGCATTTTATCTGCAATACGTTAACCCTGACTGTAAACAAAAGTTTGTTATTATTAATTAAACGTATTAGGCAATCATTCTGAATAGGGTATAGGAAAGCTTTGTTTTCAATAACGGATAATATTTTTGCTTATCATGACTAATAGATATTCTATTATATCATATATAATATTGCGAGATGATGAATGACTGATATACCTATATATATTTTTTGCTATGTTCTTTGTTTATTTTTATGTTTTATATGAATATTTTGTTTGTAAATATTTGTCATTTTGTTCTTTACATGTTAATTATTACTTTTACTGTACAACGCTTTAGTCTTTTCTGTTATGTTGTGCATGTCTTTTGATAATAAATAAATAAATAAATTCTCTCATCAATGAATGCTGCAGAAGAATCAATCATATTTAGTATAACCGTTTATATTTTAAAATTATTGTTACCAGGTTTGACGCGCATGGATATATTGACGGCGATTCGTAATGCAACGGGTCCAAGGCCCGCTTTGTTCGTGCCTGAAGTTTCATTTGAACTTCTAGTGAAGCGACAGATTAGGAGATTAGAAGACCCATCTCTTCGTTGTGTTGAACTGGTAAGTTTTAGACACACATATAAATATAATCATAGCTGCTGAATGATAACAGTTTGCCAATGTGGCGTTCAAAGACTATCAAATAGAACTTAAGTCTCTCCGTGTTCCCAATTTGCAACCCTTAAACAAAATACTAAAAACGTCTGTATAAAATAAACACGACATACTCAGTTTGACCACTACATAAGTAAAACTTTCATCTGAAAGAAATAGAAGAGCTAAAGTTTTCACAAGCCCTAAACACAATTATACCATTTTCGATCAGGTGCACGAGGAGATGCAGCGCATCGTGCAGCACTGCGGCACGGAGGTGCAGCAGGAGATGCTGCGGTTCCCGCGCCTGCACCAGCGCATCGTGGATGTCGTCACGCAGCTGCTGCGCACAAGGCTGCCTGCCACCAACTCTATGGTATGCACATATATTTTGGTCTAGTCACATTTAATGATAACCATAAAAACGCAAATAAGAACAATATATTTATCAGTAATCCGAAAGTTTTTAGTTCTTATTATATATACAATGCCTTTCGAGATTGTTTACTATCTTATACTGTAGATTCTTTCGTAAGGCATTTGTTCCAACCGCATAATTTTAACTTGCGTATTTTCGGGTTATTATCTATGCGGTTTGCCAATAAATACCGCAAATGATAACCTATTTATACCTACATAGAGTATATTTTTTAGAACGTTTTTATTTGTGTTTAGTTTTAATATTCTCCAGCCTTTACACTTCGTTATTTATGATATAGGTGGAGAACCTAGTACAAATCGAGTTGGCGTACATAAACACGAAGCACCCGGACTTCCACCGCGAGGCGGCGCTGGTGTCGGGCTTGCTGAAGAGCACGGACACGCTCATCGACGACCACAGCCCCGTGTACCGCCAGAAGACGCCGAGACCCAACGCTTCGCCGGTACCCACGATTATCAAAGTATATATTATCGCTTTAAGCTTGCCTTGTCACTTGTTTGTGGGAACTAATGCCGCTAACAAGAGGTAAGTGAAAACAGGTCTTGAAATGTAAACAATACAGAGAACTCTGTGGATAGTGACTTAGAAGATAATATTTTTTTCAAAGGTCACAAAATATAACGCATCATTGGAATAATTGAAGAGCTCAAAAGAACCAAAAGTTTTCTTAATATACATATTAAACTGGAGTTTTAAACATCAGGATTCTCAGTTACTTAACTTTATTTCTGTATTGTTTACATATGAAGACATGTACAAAATGACTTTAGCAGTCGTTAGTAGAACTCCATGTAGTTGTTCACAGAGAATGTTTTCGAACAATCAGTGGACAAGGTTTCAGATTTTTATCTTTGAACTTCTATATGGAGGGCCTTTAGTTTTTGTTTGGTGTGAACCTCTCGTGTCGTGGCTTATGCAGTGCTGATATAACGTCTAACCTATTTAAAACATGTTTATATTATTTTAATTTATATTTGGAAACTGTTGTGGTGTATGTTTTTTTTTCTGTGATTGAAGTAACTATTGATAATTGTTTTGTAGCTCTTTCTTCGCCAAATGGGTGAAAGAGGGTCCACCCTAGTATTCTGGCAAGTGTTTGGGATTCGTACAACAAGGTAAAATTTGAACATGCCATATATTTTGTGGGCTAGAGCTGTTTTACTACAGTATCATGTTAGCCGCATTGTCCTAATACATCATGTGACGACATCATCGTGGTGAAGCTTTGAATACTATGTGGGCTCTCTTTTTAAGGCTAAGATCTCATGAGTAACTGTATAATATAGATTACATTAGTTTGACATATATTTGTTTTAAAGAATATGTGTTAGGCTCTACTCATATGCACTTAGCCTTATTGTCGCTGACTAACATTTTTCATTAGTAAACATTATGACTAATAAGAATTAGTAATTTACGAAACTGGCGTTTTGTTTGTGACATGAACGGTTAACTTACTCGTAGTTAAAATAGTTTATCACAAATAACAAAAAGCGTTTTGTATATTAGGCGTTGCATGTTAAGTAGATTAGAAACTCGCACTTTTATATATTACGATATAATTTACTGAATATTCACAATTCTTATTTTAGCATGTGCCGGCTATCACAGATGGTCAGGAAAACAGATCTCCCACTCAAAGCAATAATAGTGAATCTCCAGCAACCCCTCAGGTGAGCACAGCTCAAAACTTTCCCATATATATTTTTATACAGGCTGATATTTTGAATTGTCGATAAATATAACCTTCAGCCATTTATTCGATAGTTCGTGTGACAGATACGGGTCAAGTTACAAAAACTAGCACTATTTCGTTTTTTCGGAACGGATAATGAATTATTACAACTTCAGCAGACAGTTTTTGTTAATTATAATTTTGTAGTATTTTTTTTAATGATACTTCTCGTGTATATAGTGTAATAAACCTATAAATCGTTCAAAATATCACCTGACTACAAAATACTTAAAAAATTAAACCTGACCAAGTTATTTAACTACAACTCAATTAAACACTTTATAATAAATATAGTTTATGCAATGTTATTTATTTTGTTTAAAAGCCGGTCACCAAATTTTTTAATAATACGTTTTCCTATAAACAACAACAAATTCCTTCAAAATAAAATGAGCATTAAATAATACAAAAAACGCCAGCTTTTAGCCATTTCATTTTTATCCTATATTTTTTGTGAAACATTGGCTTAAGTTGTTCAGAGTGTCGGGTCTTCGTGGTTGATATGTGTTAAAAATGATTTGTTATTTATACAGAGTTTAGTTTAGAACATCGCGTTGAAATCGGCTCCATCGATTTGTATAACCGGTAAATTATTTGACGAATGAAAACAGTAGGTATATTATGAAATTTCTCGGGAAGAAATGTGTTGTTTCTTAGTTTGGTTTGAATATTTATTAAAGAAAAGACAAGGAAACGTCTGTTGTATAATGAAGTTTAAACTATTAATAAGGTTTTGTACTAATAACTTTATACTATGACAGTTGCCACCACTCGTCTTTGACTTCGCAACAAACTCCAACTACATAACATTCCAGATGAATGGTACACCGGAGAACAAGGTGCTGACTCCTCAGAAGCCGGTCAACTTACTGCCCGAGGTACCCAGCCACACATCACGCAAGCTCTCCGATAGGGAACAACACGACTGTGACGTCATCGGTAAGTCTACAATCACGTTCATACTCCCTTATGACTGTTTGAAGGTTTATTGTTCGAAAATAACAAGTTTTCATACTAAAAAGTAATGTTTTAATCACATATTCAACTTGTAAATGGGACCATAAATAACACTAGCGATACGATCATAACATGTCCTAATGTCTCAACTAATTTGATGTATAGTGTTTGTATTCACTGCATCAGTAACCCCCACATGTATCATCCAACAGAATTTTCTTATGATGCTAGGTGGACGGAGCGATGAATCATCTCTCCCATACTCTAACACACAGACCGTAGACGGCATCAACGTAATGCAATTGAATCAAATGGGTGACTTAGTTGGTGAGGACAGTAACACGGTGTACAGAATGCTTTACTCATTTTGCTCACTGTTAGACTTCCGACCACCTACCATCGATCTATTTTGCTTGCTGCTTGCATTACTTTTGACTTTACCATTATTTTACTAACCCCTTATCAAAATATTTACTAATTACTAACTAACTGACGATACAAACAAGTGTTAAATAGAAAACAAGCAATTATGTATGTACTTAATAAATATGAGTACATAAATACAATTATCTCGCTGTGTTTCACTGTGTGCGTCAAGTCGCGGCCCGCTCGCCCGGCGAATTATTACTATAATTAAACAACTTATGAAGTTGCACGGTTCGAATTCATTGCAGCGGGATTTTATTTAAGCTGGCGTGCTAGTGAAAGATCGAAGGACGACCCACTATTTTTTACCGGCACCGCATTTCTAGTCTCTGGCATTGCAGATGGTTACAAGCTGCAGTGTTCACATAACATTGCTATATGTGTTTTTGATCTGGGGCTAGTGTTTCACTATCATAAATTAGTTTCTAAGTGTTTATATGTTTTATTAACCTTCCGATAAATATCACTCATTTGCGAATCGTTTTTATTTAAAACGAAACCATTGCACCATTAACCTAAAAGTTGTTGGTATTTGAAAGGAATGCCAGTCGATATTGGCGATTTCCTTTTAATAATCAACATAAAAAATGTGTATTTACAAGCGCGTTTTATTTTTCAGAGCGCCTGATCAAGTCATATTTCTACATAGTGCGCAAGTCTATCCAAGACTCAGTACCGAAGGCTGTGATGCATTTCTTAGTGAATTATGTGAAGGATAACCTGCAGTCTGAGCTCGTCACTCACTTGTACAAGTCCGACCAGGCCGAGAGCATGCTCAACGAGTCGGAACATATTGCGCAGAGGAGGAAGGAGGCCGCCGACATGCTGAAGGTAAGGTTTATTCAACTTAAAAAAGAAATCATTAAACCGAAACTTAGTGAATTAGGTGCTTTACTTTCGAGGCCACTGCAATCATTTTATGAATGATAAAGAATAAATATATATTTTGTTACACAACCAGTAAGTTTATGTTAAATATGAAATACTAAAACGCTCCGAAGTAAATGCGAAGCATCAAAATATGAATAATTGATTTACTTCGTTATTTCCAGGCTTTGCAGCGTGCCGGCCAGATCATCAGTGAGATCCGAGAGACACACATGTGGTGATGCTCGCCGGAAGACGAAGACTCTAGTCTGTGAATTAGTGAATTTGAGCAGTAAGCTCTGTACATACTTCTCTAATGTAGGAAAATTATGTGCATTAGGCGATTTTACTTACTATATATATTACACTAGGATACATTTGCTTCAATCTTAGTACACTGCAGCTCTCTTTGCTATTAATATTAAATAGATGTATTTATTCATGACATTTCGTCGGAAACCAAAAATTCTGAGTAAAAGCAGATAATATGGAAGCAAATGTATGTTAGTTGACACTTTTAAACGGCACCGCGTACAGGTAAAGCTTTGTATGGTTAATTAAGTATTCAGTCATTTTGCGAGGTTATAGTAGTTTAGAGTAATCTTGGTAATCATTTGATGATTTAAATCACATAAGTAATAAAGTAAATCGAATTTTGGGCAAAGGTTCTGTGTTGAAAAAACTTATACTCAGTTAGTGTGCTGTGAATCAGACTGCATTGTTAACATTGTTGTGTATATTACGCTTTTGATCAGCATTTTGTCTTTACATTAATAATACCTAATTACCTAGTACAAACTGAGCATAAGTTTTTACACAAACAAACCTTTGCTAAACATTCTGATCATTTTGCTAAATAAGACTTGAATTTGCTCGAACTAAGGCAAAGCCAGAATTCCATAGTTATATAAAACTTTTCATTTATGATACACATAATAAACTCAATGTACGAATTATTACTATTTGGTTACATAAAATAGTGCCAATAAATTGTATATCTAGGTGCACGGGTGGATTGTAACAAAGCATAGTCTGTTTCAGTTGTATTTTATTAAATAATGCACAAACATTATGCTGTTGACTTCAGTTACCATTTCACTATGTTAATGTATAACAAGCACATAAGGTAGGCTTAACATTAAAGTGTATTCATATTACATAGTAGTTTTTAATGCAGTGATATTACTCAATGTCTGCTATATAGACATTTCCATAAAAGTCGGCTGTCCTTAGTAGTTTTACTGTACCTTTAAATGAAATTTGTTTCGGTTGTTGAATGTTAGTCAGTTGAATTGATTAGATGTATATTCTGTTTGTGCCCTTTACAGGGTGGGTTGGTTATTTTTTTTTAAGTAGTGGCTGATAGCTACTTAAAGGGCTTTTTTTAACTTTGATTACACCTTAAGCTAGTTTAAGGCAATAAAATGCTTTTACAGTATATTTTAAATATAGTTCCTTGTTCATTAGTTTTTAATTTCGCATGCTGTGTTATAAAATTTCATTCACGATTTCAAGTCATTTTGTGTCATGTCCATACTAAAATAATTTATTTGTTTAACATGAATTAGCTTAGTGAGTATTCCAATGTTACATGATGTATTTATTGTTGAGTCCAAAAAGTGATTTGCTTTATGTATCGAACGAAACCAATTGAATGTTACAAAAATAAGATTGTATTTAAAAGTCTGTTAAATATTAAAATAGATTAACTGTCATGGACGCAATGTTTTTCATTTGAACTACCCTTAGAACCAGGACGAAAATTTCTTATGACGTTTAAATTTAAAGGTAGCTCCTTCTTTCATTTTTCTAAATAGATACAGTTAGACAATATCGGTCATGTAATGAAGAGATCTGCTTGCTATACACACTCACGCACGATGTGACTTACAGTTGCATGATCTCTCTTGAACAGAATAAAAGTATTTTGCACATTGGGCTAGAAAATACAAACTAACATGGTTAATAATAGTGTTTATTGAATAATATAATAACGATGGTATTTACATGTAACATACTAAGATTTAATAATCATGGGTTTTAAAATATCAACCTAGGTATGCAGTGCCTACAATAAAAATACGAAATGGTAATCTAAAGTATTAAGTTGAAATACAGTACACAAAACAAAAATGAGATTACAAAATTACTAATAGATGAACACATTTCAGAAATAATATGCCTACCAATTATTTATATCAAATTATTATACAGGAAAATGTAAAACGAATTTAAGTGGTCATAACATTGATACACTTAATTATGGGGTTTTGAATAATACACAGCCAATAACAACAACAAATGTAAAATAGTCACTAAATATATTTGTAATGGAAGTGATACAGTGATGAATGGTTTGTAACAACAACATAACGAGTATTATTTTGTGATCCTCCGGTTTATTTACTATCTAAATTTATGTACTATTTGTCATGGCTTAAATTTATCTCTTATGGCAAGGAATGAGAAACTTTGTGACATGTAACTAGTCTATTCATTTTAGGTACGATGTATGTCAATTTTATATCAAAAATATGTTAATACTAATGGGCGTTTTTCACAATACTATAGATATGTTGATGGGTTTAATTTAATTATTGCTTACAAATTATTTAATCTCCCGCATTGAATATAATACCAGTAAGGTTTGGCTACTTTCTTATGGTTTTTTTCTATCTACTATTTATGCGCTACCTTATTACCACTGAAGCTTTTAACTACTGTTTACTTGGAAATTTACCTATACCTAACATCTACACGACACAACATCAATTCTATGGAAATATTTACCGTTTTAAAATACTGCTACTGTTTTATTTTTTGTACTATTTATAAAGTCTACAGATCCAATCGTGCTTCATGCAAAGGAAGTATATCTATGGCATATTATGGACATTTTAGTTTATACTAAAAGAGTTTAGTTGTAATTTATTATGACTTAAATAATTATTGTTTTGAGATTAGTCATATTTGAGTAGTAAAAATACACATCTATAAAGTATGCATTGTACTTTTAAGTATGTGGCAGGAATATGTATATGAATGGCGAAAATAACGTTAATAAAAAGTTTAAATTGTCAATAACGCTTATAAGATTGATTCATAAGTGACGTTTTATTCTAATCTTAATTTTTTATTAATTCACACGACTAATTTAGAATAATCTCCGGAAGGATAAGGGATTTATGTCATTTTTGTAAATACAGCTAAAATATTTAACACTGGGGCATATTTAAGATACTACACTAAAAAGTTAGAGATTCATAGACCGATACGAAATCTTTAGAGACTCAGTGGCAAAATCGACTTTATTAGTTATATGATAAGATCTAATTCAAGAGTAAGCATATTATTTAAAAGATCTAATTTCGTGTGTTAGTTTTACAGTTGAAAAGTTTCTTAGTAGTTTGTGGTAATGGCAAAATCGACTTTATTGGTTGTAAGTAAGATCTAATTTCATGTGTACTTCTAGAGTAAGAATATTGCTAAGTTTGTAAAGACCTAATTCATTTCATGTGTTCTAGAGTTGTTAAAGTTTCTTAGTAGATTGTGGTGTATATCTTCGTTAGTGAGATATAGAGTCACACCGAGGTGACGAGTTTGGAGCGCGTTCGCGCAGGTTTGTGCTAGGAGGCGGCTTGCTTTCTCTCCGCGTCCAGCAGCTTGTCGTCAGAGCAGAACTTCTCCAACTGCTTCACGTAGTACGTGTTGAAGTTCAATCTGGAAATCAATTATGAAAATTGTAAAGTATGTCGGTATGAGGATCTTAATTTTTTGACAAAAGGCATAAAATAAACATAATATATTTTAAAAAGATTAAGTAAAAAAAATACACTAAGCAGTTACCCAAATCACACACACATCACAGTCACAATTTGAAGTACCAAAATAGTTTGTTTCACAAATTACATATTATTATATTTAGCTAAATTTTAATAGTACATAAATATAGTAAACCTAAGCTATTTTTTCTTACTCTTAACAATAAGATAATTCGTAGAAAATCATGTGTAAATAACTAGTTTTCTGGTACAAAAGGCCACCAAGAGATTATCACTTACCTAGCAGATATATTCAAGAGTTTGTTGGTGTTGTTGTCTCTAGCCATTCTCTCTATGATGGCGAGCACTGAGAGCAGCGCGGCCGTGAACCGCAGTCCGTAACGCGACACCGACCGAGAGAACGAGTCCGCTGAGCCACTGGTGGTCGAGCCGCCGCCGCAGCCTACCTCCTATACAACATATTATATTAGTTAACAATTGGGACTAATATATATATAGCTACTTTACACTAGATTTTGTCCAGCGTATGTGTTTGATAAACGTATACGCAGTGCAGACGCCGCGACAACGTAGCGCGAGCGGAATTATGTACGGGATGTATGGAAGTCTCGCATTGTAAAACACATAAGGCGGGGTGCCATCTAATCTCAAACGATGTCGCAGCACTTACGCTGAACAAACGCCAGTGTGAAGGCAGCCTTTAGTATTTCTTATCGTTAGCACAAAATGATATCTAAGGAAGGTAGCAAGCATAAGGAACAAAAGCAAACATTTATTTTGAGGCGTTGAAGAGACAATGTTCAAATTATTTCTTATGGCTATTGACTGTCACTCAAAACGTTTACAACCAAACCAATAACTAAGCGCGGTTATTTTTGTTCGCCAAACAATTTGTAAATTGTTTGTTCAGCGCCTGAGAGAATTTTAAACCAATTAACCGTAATTATTCCCGTTGTCCACCAGTGGGGCCAATGGTAGAAAATATAGATTGTAATTACTCTGCACAATTCAATTTTCTAAATTGCTTGTAGCAAGTTTTTATTGTACATCAAAGGATGTCCCTATATGACTTTATCTTAATGTCCGCAGATTTTTCTTGCTTTATAGGTAATGGGTGGAAATCGGGAATAATTCGGATAAATTTGCTGTTGTAAATAGTGCTAAATATATGTCACTATATAAGATACATAATACATATGTTTTATAATAATGTTAATAAATATACTCACTGTGAAGTTCTAAAACAGAAAAGTCATGAAAGAAC
Source organism: Autographa pulchrina (assembly GCA_905475315.1). NCBI lineage: Eukaryota > Metazoa > Arthropoda > Insecta > Lepidoptera > Noctuidae > Autographa > Autographa pulchrina. Next base: position 8,182,581 of record FR997771.1, on the reverse strand, counting down.
GTTAAGAAAACATAGGTTAATTAATGATTTTGACATATCACAAATACTACATGGAAGCAAAATTTATTAACAAATCTCATTAGTTATACAAATTTAATCCTTTTACCAAAAAGCGTACATAATGATTTTTATAAACAATTTATTACAAGTGATCGCGATTTGTGAATTCTGTAATAGGATTATTTATGACTTTTGTCGTGTCTAAGTCAGGTTCACAACAGTGATGTTCTATGATACTTGTGATTATTACGTTGCGTCAGTGCACTAGTGTTACGGTCGATCTACTCTGTATGTACCTCACTATAGTCTGTATTGTCATACGTCGATCCAAGCATACTGTTAAGCTCTGCGTCCACGAAGTACTTGTGCATCTCCTTTTGCCAATTAACGTGTTTTGGTAGCGTTAAAAGAAAATACAATAATAAATTAATGTTAGAAATTATACATAATATATGATAACCACGGGTAAGCTTTGCTAAACATCAATAAAGGATATAAAATACAGGTAAGAACAGCCATATAAAATAAATAACCGTTGCTTACAGCAAGGATAAAATAAAACCTTCACCAGATTTTCTAAGATAAATAACATCGAATATACGTACAAATACAGCTATATTTACTACTTACTTAACTGTAAATATATCAATTTCATATTTTAATTTGTGTTTACATAATTAAATAAATAAAGGTCGATTGCAAGTGCAAAACTATGTGTAAAAATAAATCAAAGAAGAAATCAAGTACCTACAGGATACTATTAAAGTTTAGCGATATCGATTACCTTGTATGTTGGGGGCGTATACAATAGCATTTTACCTGTATGAATGTACAAAACTGTACGCAGACGAGGCATAGGGTTGTGACAGCTTTCAACAACTGTGGGCTGGTCAGCATGCAGTCTCCAAGACACGACTCCAGGAAATCATTGTGACGCTCCAAGACTTCATCCACATTGTGCACCTGAAAAAGGAAGTTACCTTTTCATACGAAGAAAAAAAAAAGTTCAAGGACCGTATCTATAAATGAAAGAATCTAAAGTAGTTGTCATCTTTTCTTTACATGAAGAAGACTAGTGCCATACGCCAAAAAAAAATAAAGAAAGTAAAGGCGTCGATTTGCGCCAAATACGGCACTTAAAAAGTAAAAATCATAAAAATAACAAATACAAAAAAGGGTTCGGGATGATATGCGTCACATTTATGCAATATGGTCATCGCTCAGCATGTGCTGAGATTTGTGCTAAAGCCTAAGCCTTAAACAAAGCCCAGAATTTATGACAAAGTGACTGCCTTTCAAGCACTAAGTTAATATTATTTATTTGTCTCACAACGTGACTTCTATTGTCGTAGGTCTACATATTGGCTTTCTGATGCAGTAAATAGCAGTCTTTTATTAAAGCATATAGGTATATGTATTTTATCGATAACCTGTTGAACTTTATATTTTTTAGAAACCAAACCGTTGTGTCCAAATTTTGTGTTCTAAAAGTAAGTTTTTTACACCTTACTTAAACGGAGTGGAACAAAAACAGTGAGTAATACAGCCTTGTGACGTGCACTGGCAAGGAGTAACGCCTACAAATTATCGCGAATTTGCTCCGCCCACAGAAAAAGTGTTGCTAAAAACTATAACAATATGTCTGACCGAGCTTTTTATCTAGCGACCTATCTATTGCCCTTTAATTACTTATATAGACCTTTATGTATATTTTTGAGTCCTTGTAAAGTAAATAATATACAATGTATCACAGAACTTTGAAGTGGACCCTACGATGTGCTAACGAAAGTTTTAGTTCTTAACTGTCAGTGTTTTCCAGATTCCAGATAAAAATATTCTACACCATAAAGATCAAGTCATGTAAACATAGATTTCTATGAGATAAGCTGAACTGATAATCTGGCCAAGGCAAACTAATAATACAAACAGCAACTTAGAACCCATTGCAATATTTTTACGATAAGCAATTATATCCGATTATGTACATCAGTACGATATTTACGATCTGTATGGGCTGTATGGTCAGTAATTGCGTTGGGTCACAGTCAGCAGTCGGTTGCAGGACAGACGAGCGACTATCGCCTCCCACACTTGCGCGCGCGCACCGCCTCATTCCGACAACAAGCTTGAGTGGCGCGGCCGCACCGACGCTATGCGAATGCGAACCAATAGTCAGTGAAGTGCTTGTGAAGTGTGAACTTTCAGTTCTTCTCTTGTGTTACTTAGGTGGGTTTGCAAAAATTTAGCATATAATTACAAAAATAACAAGTATTGAAGTATATTCTAGTGTTATAGTGTCAAAACGTGTGAAAAATAATTCGCGGTACAAGTCTCGTATTTCCAAGCCATCGAACAGTTCTGCATAGTACAGTGTTTTGTGCAAACGGATACGCTTAATTTACAATACATACGTGAGTCAACATGAAAAGTTGCAAAAATTATCAAAACAAAAATTTTAGTTTAGAAATAATAACGAGATGTTAGAAGAGGATACGTCATCCCCGCATATTCAAAGGTCTTAGATAAACCTTACATATTTTTGCATCAAAACTAAAGTTTAAATACCATTAAAAACTTTTTCTTATATAGGCAATGTTCATAATTAGGATAGACAGATCAATGAATCAGTAAATAAATGATTTATTTATTTTACTACAGAGTTAAAAGTTTAAGTTAGACTATAAGTCTTTATTGCGACTTATCTTAGACAGCGAAGGCTTTTGTGTTCATCAAGTTCTAATTCTCTTGTGACAGTTTAAGTATAGTTAGGTACTCCATTTCAATGTAAGAACCGAAAGCAGTAAGCACGCATTAGAGATGACTATTAGATCATTCTTAACGCCATACAAAACAAAGCATAAATACTGATTATCACTGAATGGAAAGAACTTGTTTTCAAGTTTCGCAATAATGCTCGAAAATTTTATTTGACGAAACTAAATTGAAATGTTTATCATAAGCATTTCGATAAACAAATGAATTAATATCGTTCACCACAAACAATTAATTATACTTAGTTAATCTCTATTAAAATGACGTCCTTTTAAATGGGCGGTCATGGTTTCCGGATTATGTTGTATTTTGTTTGTGACCGTGACACAAAGTTTTGTGAACTGAACAAAACATATGTGGGTGTCAACAGCGACCACTACATGTGTGCTGGCTGTCCAAGCCCTCGACAAGGTCACGATGACGTCATCAATATTATGATGACGCAGGGCATGTGGGTCGGTAGCCTATACGGAGCGCGGGAAGTAACCATGTCGGCTGTAATTGATTAAGTGGTAGACAAATGCAAGCGACTAGCTCCCTATAGTGTTACAAACGTTTATCAGTAAAATGAACGTATCCTGTAATAGTTCAAATAATATATTTTTAGCTCAATAATGGCACGAAGAAAAGTCTTTGGCCGTGAGAAAAGAGGTTTTATTCTTCAACTGTTCGTTGAAAGTCGAGACTCCAAAGTTAGTTGAAGGGAATAGGGATGATCTTTGTGCAGCAAACAAAGTACCTTTAAAAAGGCAACACAATGAGCCCGTTAAATTGCAAAATGCATCGGGTATCGAGACGTGTAGGCTTACGAATGGTAGACAAGTACTTCGCAAAACTTGTTAGTCCAGGTTAGCTAGTAATGCGAAATCTTGTTGTGTAGGTATTGATTTCAAGAAGTAGACTTATAACTTCTACTCTATGAAGTCAAAAGTGATTTTAATATTCTACTGTGAGATCCTGTATTTACACTGTATTATTGTGGCATTATGTGAGTCATCTGGCATCCATATATGTAGGTTAAGTGTCCTTATTTGATGGTAACCAGTAGACAGGTTGACAATAAAAATATCTGAAGTACTTATTCATTGGTGGTACTATTAATCGATTGAGAAGTTAATTTTTTGCCGTAAGAACCTCCATCATTGTAAAATGTATAGAGCTAAACCAAAAATATGCAATCACAATGTTCATTAACTCTTGTCCTAGAACCGAAGAGAAAATATGGAAGATTATTCCGCTTTTGTGAACGACGAAATGATGGACAAGCAATGACCCTAAATCGACCTTTATGTGAAGGTGATTAAGAACACCTCATTGGAAAGTCATTAACGATAACCATATAAATACCAGCTAAATATACGTAATATTATAAAACGTTTAATAAATAAACACTTACCTACAGCAACGCAAACATACAGAAATGTTTGATGTTGTATGAAATATAAGCAAACCACTTGAATCGGGCAATCGAAGGTTGTACAATATCTTAGTTCAAAGTTTTTAGATAAAATCCAGTTTTTGTAATGAGCGTCACAAACTGATAGTTTCTGTGACGAATATTACGAGTCTTGCGTGATAAAACTCACTTGGACGGACTTTTATTTGTTAGCTTAAGCGTTTCCAACGGTTTATTTTTATTTGTGATATTAAGACCAATAGTTAAAGAAAAATAAATATTTGTGATTCGATAGGCTTTTTCTAAACATCAAACTTGTAAATTTTTCTTTTTTGTTATTACATCCTAGCGGAAATTCTGGATTAATTATATATATTCATGCAAAGATTTAGGCAAAACGTATTCTGAAGGGATAAGATATGTTTTTAACAAATACCTAGTAACCAAAAAATAAGTTTCCGAATACGAGAGCCAAACGGCCATGAGGCATTGACCATCACTCATTAAACACGGTTATTCTTATGTTAATTACAATATTTACAAATCTGACATGTCACCAGACATAAACATTGATGCAATAACGCCTAATGATGACGGTAGCCTGCCTAAATAAACACGTAACCAAATGCAGAAGTGAGCTCGAATTCGTATGAATTTATTAAGTAGGTACTTCCGATTTGTCAGTAGAAGTACAACGGTACTTTCCAAATAAGTAAACTATTTAAAGGAAAAATTGATTTAATGAAGGTGACGCTGTGTTTAAACAATATACTTAGGTTGATATATGGATGTGTGAATATAAAGAAGCTTGTTAGAGCCTACAGACAAATTGACGTACTTACATAAGTTTGGGCATAATACGTTATCAGACTGTGGTATATATTAAAACACATAACTACTTGCCACGGTCTTGTTGTACTGCGGTCAACCACAGTTTGTTAATATCCAGATAGATCAGATGGTGAGATAGCTATGTTCCAGAAGTACACCGCGTATTATAAGGTGGAAAAATACCAAATGATAACATAGATGATAAAATATAACCATTTGCGATCGAATTTTGAACTACCCAAAAATACCTACTAATCATCAGGAATTAAAATACTATGGCAGTATTTCTTGAGTGCTTGTTAACTATGTTTGCCTAAACCTACTAGTTACTGTTTTTCGGTTTAATAAAAAGTAACCAACAATCCATTAGAAATATACATTATACACAAATTAACCGCAGTTGTCACATTAAATGTAATATGAGAGAACATAAAAACCTCATTACTGGGAATGCTACCACAACATACGAATTTTTGCTCGTGACTGTACAGTCACGAGCAAAAATATACACATAGCGAAATTTTAAAAGAAACTTAACAAGATTTTTGTGTTTAAACTCGAAAAGAAAAATATGTACATGATTATGGAACCTTTTTTTAAATCATTTCTTAATAACACGTTTTACAATATCAATCTAGAATAGGAGAGAAAATCAATAAAAAATTGGAGAGTGTATACATGTTTTTGCTCATGACTGTACCACACTTAATTTATTTATATTAAAAGAAAAAGTCACTATGACTTAAAAGACCTAGCAATGTTCTGCATTTTTTATTAGATTTACGCTTAGTATTATTTAATTAACTTTATTCGAGGCTGTTCAATGATACACTGTTCAATAGCCATATCTACAGTCAAAATATTACTTCTAAAAGTAACTAACATATTAATAAATAAGTCGGTGTGTAACAAGAAAAAGTATACATCCGTAATCTGCAACATCGGAAGTATAACAAAGAAAAACAAAACGAAACAAGACGATGAAGCAACCAGATGTTTTAGAGCAGCGCAGACGAGCGGAAAGTGTTCGATCAAAGTAAGAAGCTGCAGATCTCTTTGAAAAAACGTGTAAAAACTGTTAATCGGATACCAGGTCGCACCGCTCCACCGACTGGAAATAGAAACACGAAATGATCTTTCCAAGTACATCAGGGTGTCGTAAATGATCGGTGCGGATTTAATGTTTAATAGCCATTAAGCACTCGATACAGAGTTCATAGCCTTATTACAACTGCGTCCACATTGCCAACTTTATGTGTTCGAAAATAAATTCAATGAGCTGTATCGCAAATTCTTAAATGCTTTTAGACATAGTCATCGAACATAACACCTCAGCTTTGAAATCTATATTCTTATAATAAATCTGTAGAAGTGAAAATTCTGTACATTAAAAATATCGAAAAAATAAATGGCGGAGGGTGTTACTAGACCGATGCCAAACCGAAAAGTGAGAAAAAAAATTTTTTGTGTCTGTCTGTCTGTTTGTTCAGGTATTACGCAAAAACTACCGGTTCGATTACGATGAAACTTGGTATAATTATTCTTTATTATCCTGGGCACCACACTGGGTAGTTTTTATCCCGGAAAAGTATAAACAATAAAAAACAAACTTAATTTTGCGGTTAAAAACTCATTGATAAGTTTCGTCATCCACGCGAACGAAGTCGCAGGCACAGCTAGTTGTGAATAATAATTAAATTGTGCAGGAAGAAAGTAAAGAAAAAATAAACACGTCAGGTTTTGGGGCGCAGCAAATTAGGCTCAAAGATGACAAAAAGCCTTTTTAAAGGCCGCTGTTGTAACACGCGTCCAAATTGAAATGTTATGTGCGGAACGGAAGACCTTTTTATATTTAGTTGGTCAAGTACCGGATGTGTGGTAATGCTGAGATTACACTTATTTTGACCATATATCTGTGGGTGCACCAAAATTACGATATGCATGATCTTCATCTCATGAGAGAATTGGTCACGTTTCGTACACAAGCAATCTTTATTGTGCGTCTTGACGATTGTACGTGCAATACAATCTTAAAGTCCATATAGCTACGTATTCATATTTTCTTTTCAATCTCGGTAGGTCGCATTCAAAAGTAAACAAGTTTTTGATGAGCTTAGTTAAAATTCATAAGAGCTCGGGGGACCGTTACCGCGATAAGTGGATACAATCTGGTATTTGACAGAAACCTGTCCAGTTAGGTTATTAAATGTTTAGTTTTAATAACTATTACAAATAACTACGAAACGAGAAATAACTTTATAATTAAGTGTGGGTGTTACTTAATTGAAAGCATTTCGTAATACTAAAATTTATTCATAAGACAAACCAATTATCTTCATAACAGCTAGCTCGCACTGTTTCACTTATATCCAGATGCCCTTTCATCTATGTGTGTTTTCCATCAAGTTAAAAGGACTTGGTATTGAACACATTATACACAGATTATAAAGATTTATTAAAAAAAAAGGCGGTATTACGTTATTTCATGAGTCAGGCTGCATCACGGCCAAGGAGGACCGGGTGCAGGACAAGTCAACAACATGCTACTCAGTGACGTCATAGATCCTCCTACGCGCTGTCTGAGTCTCTACCAATATTGATTATAGAAATATAAGACTAATATAATAACACATTTTATACCGTATTTGGACATACAAATAAATTAGATCACCACGCTAAGTTTCTGATAAAAATTTTCGATCCTATGGTCATCTTATTTCGAAATTGATTTCAATATTCTAAATTAAAACACCATATTTGGAATATACGCAATTAATGCAAGTAATAGAAGTCGTAATCGTAGTTATTTATATATTTTCTTAATTAAAAAGGTAACCAATCTATTTTGACCGCAGTAACGACATTAAGAAGTGATTGGAAAGGGCTTTGAAATGAAGATATAGATACCAATGCATATTAAACAGGTGTGGGTGTAAATGAGTTTATATTTTATACATGTTCATTGCATCATCTATATTTTACATTAACCGCAATATAAATAAACAGATAGATATTATAAACAGTATTATATTGGATCACGTATTCGATTTGGAAGGTCCATTCAATTCACAAAAGTACTCGTATTGTTTAAATCTTGTCTCGAGATTTTTGTAAGTATAATACCTTCTTATACAATTCTTATTCACCCTTTCTCTCAGTATTGTACTCAGTGGCTCATTGATTGAGTATTCAGATAGGATTTATTTATTATTCAATCTACACTACTTCTTCTTAGCGTGTCGATCAATGACTATTTTCATCGTGGCTAGATTTTTGTGGACCAGTACTCAGCTACGCGGACAGCATTATCAGTTGCGTTGTACAGGTTCTCGCGTGTACAGGTGGTGGGACACGCTGGGCAGCTCAGCAAGTGAGCCATGGTCTGGGGAGAGGTACCACACTCACAGGGCTCGTGTGTGCTGTAAACCCCCCGATACATATTTTCTTTACACCGGCCGACTTGGGTCCGGAGTCTATTTATAGATTTTCCACGTCGGCCATGGTAATTTGTTACCGGGGGGTAGTTGCTCGGATGGTGGTAGGGGCATTGTGGTTAGGTATCTCTCCTCCCAGAGTTCCGACTCTCCAGGCTCCGGCCTGTTCACTAATATCTACACTAATATTATAAAGAGGTACTGTCACATCTGCTGTAAATATCTTTCCCATTTTTGTTACCTACCTTAGTAAATATATATTTACTGTGTGGTGCGAACTCATGTCTAGTAAAAAATATATAATTGTGCCCATATTCCATATCAGTACAATTCTATAATTAACTCGAACAAATGCGATACCAGTCCTAAATAAAAGCAACGTTTTAAAAACGTAAGCGCAGCATCGTATCATAATAGCTTTTTAAAAGTAATTTCTCTATAAGTAAAGCGTGTCCGGCAATTAGACCGAAGCGCCCGCTACCGGTGGCGTGCAGATAAAACATATACAACTACAAGCCCGATATTATTAAGAAACAACGGATATGGCTAATTGCTTACACCATTACGTTACTTTGGAATAACATTCTTCTGATTCACTGTCAAAACCAAGCAGAGAAGTTTTAAGTTACGTTGAGTTTTTTAAGTTATTTCTGTCATGTCATTAAACATTCATTTCACCAACATGAAGAATGAACATAGCTTTGGTCTTATAACACTCAAGAACAATCTGTCCTAAAACGTTTCTGGATCATAATTCATATGCACATATCATGCAAAAAGTCCGTCCGCCCCTCATCCATTTAGTCTCAGCAATTAGGATATAATATATGTAGTAAGCAAAGGCCTTAAATAGCTATGTGTAATGTAATGTTTGACATATGGCAGCTGTTGTTTATAAAACTTTGATCTTTGGTCAGAAGATTTATAGATCAAAATAAAACGTGTTTTGACGAACCACATATTTGGAAACTGACTAAGTTATGTATTCCAAAATACCGCTCACACAATACTAAGCTGATTGTGGTTTGGTACTTGAAATATTTCAACATACCCAAAGACCATAAAAATACATAGACAGATCGCAGAAAACTAAAATAAAGCCAAAACTGCAAGTATCATTGGTTCTAATCGCGTTACCAATATTTTAAATTATTTTTGTTTTTGAAGTAGTTTTTCAGTTTACGTCCTTCTATTTGTTTGCGGACGCTCCCACTGCCTTTTTTGCTCTGTGGTACAACAATTTAAAAACCATGTTGAAAATGGAACAATATTCGTTGATGCATGACCTCAACAGACCGCTCACATTAGCACAAGAATCAAACACTGACATTTAACACAAATACTCAGAGATTTCCATATGCAAAGTATCCGATGGAGTTTGCTGATAAATAAATTTGAGTAAGTGTGTATTGACGTACCTACCGCATTGGCTTAAGTCGAAAGCCAGCAAATACGAGTGTATTTGTACTTGGGTATTGGGTATTAAAAACATGCCTGAACCCATTACTCACTAGTACAGTACTTGCAGATTCAGAAATAGGTCTGACCATATCACAACTCCGCAAATGGATATTTTTGTAAACATTTCTGAAAAATTGTTTATTTATTATAAAAACTGCTACACCTAAATTATTTATTAGTCAAAGATGTATTTCATGGAGTAGTTTAGGTAATAGCCATCTGTTTGTTTATATATCATACAGGTGACAAATTAATTCTAATATTACAATTTAATGTTACATGGGGTATCCACCATATAACTTATTGCAAAATATCGTTGATTTCATCTCGCAGCCATTTAGATGCAATTTGGCCCAATAAAAGACAAACAATTACATGTATTATCGACCGATTTGTTTTGTAAAGTGCAAGCCAAGTGTAATTAAAATTCAAAAGGTCTGCACTGGATGTCAGAGGGCACGCCCATGGCTATTCTTTTACATAAACGATAAATGTCAAGGATTTTGGAAGGGTGCACTTATAATATGACAAATAATAGAGGTTAACTGGCAAGGAGATCTTTATCTACACTGAGATCATTGCTGGTATTAAAGCCGGCTTTGGATTATCAAATAAAATAGCTATCCGTTAACCACATAAAGCGTTTAGATATAGTCCGTGTAGATTGTAATTAACTTTCGTAATGTGCGAGAATAAAAATCCGTAAAATTTGAGAAAGAGCAGCTCGAAAGTACAATGTTGTTTATAAATATGTATATTATAAACAAAATTGTTTAACGTTCGGCCTGGCTCATTTGTCTATGAATCAATAGCGATCATGTATCGGCTATCGCCTCTGAACAGGTGATCCGATGTGGAACACAATAGCAATTCACGCATGCGCCTAGAGCGACGTGTTACGAACCGTGATATATTGTATAGTTTAATGTTGAATAGTCTAACATATGGGGTATCTCATACGCGTTCCGATGGGCGCACACAGCTATTGTTTGGAGAAAACGCTTTGTTAGTTTCATCTTTATTTTGGATGTAGCGAGCGGCAAATTATTCCGTTAGAAAACACGTTACTTAACTTTTTGAAATGGATTTAAATAGAACTATATTGTTTATATTTTAACTAGAATATGTTTACTATGTCTAGGACTCGGTCTAGGACTGTTTTCTATTTCACAATAAATACAATACTTCAGCGTTAAACGAAACAAACTGCATAGCAATGCACAACATTGTTGCGATACGAAAACAAGAAAATTCTTTTGGCCTCAGTTACATTTCAAATTGTGTTTTTAAGTACACAGAAGCTATTCCTTAATCGGATTATAATATGAGCATAGCCAGAGGCGAGATTGAGTCACAGTTTATTCAGAGCAAATCCGAAGATAAATATTATCCTAACTAGCCCGACAAGCGTAACAAAAGTAAACGTAGTTAGAGACTTTATGTAAGCATCTTTGTCACGATTTAACGATATAAAAGAAAACGCTAAGCGGATTATACATTGAATAAAATCGACCTAACACGATATTTAAACAGCGAAACCAATGGGTAAAGTAAATATCCTAACATGCGGGTACTTAAGATGTAAATTGTGTAACAACAAAGCATACTACGTACACATACTCTATTGGTTCATTAATGCTCCAAAAATCAATTACAGTGCAATAAAATTTACAAATTAGGAGCATCATAGCATGATCGATTGTTCGCTTAAAAATAGAACTTATATCATTTTCGTAAGGTACCATTTGTAATGGCAGATCATAAGCAATATTGCCCAGTTTTCCCAATTAAGTATAACATAATAGACAGGGCCAATCAATCCAATTACACTATTGTAGTGCTTTAGAAATGCAGCACGAGCGCCGCATTAATTTTATGGTTGTGAGAGAAATTCGGAATAATTGCTCCTCATTACTGGCGCCAGTTAGGTAAACTCAAGCGGTTGTTGAATAAAGTAGCACGATCAAATTAAATGACCCTCACGAACCTAAAAGCGTTTAAAGTTAAAAAATGCAAAAATTTTTGAGCGTACGCAGACGTTTTATCGTAGATCTATGAGAACTTCAAATAGGGCACGATATACTTAAACGGATTGATTTGTAGTTATCGGAACATACAAGGCACCGATTAACACTATTTCACACTAGGTTTGTAAATGCAGTTAGCATAGCAAATCAAATAGAAACTCAAGATTAGGATCTTTTTATAAATTTACACCTTTGTGCTGTGTAAAGGTTTAGAGGCCAAACGCTCGTGATAGTTTGCCAGATGTTCAAATACAATTAATTTTAATTAACCCAATTGTTTTTAACTGATCCTTTTGGAGTACTACATACGAGTAACATAACAATTTACTTCAATAAGAAAATTGTGGGCAGTGATAAATACAATCATTTTACGTTTCAGATGCCAGTGTAGCGCGACATGTCGCGGGACGCATACGAGATGAAGTCCAACAAGTTGTCGCGCGGCAGTTCCCTCTTCGGTACGGACCCACAAGTCCAACTCAGAACATCTCTACAATCCAACGATTTCGCCACATTCAAGAAACTTGTTGGTTACGGTGCCGTGGATCTTGAACATGTGTATCAATATCCAGATTACAAAACGTGTCTCGAACTTGCAGTGTCCGATCCAAAAACGAAGCCAGAATTCGTGAAGCTTTTGTTACAACATGAAGTAGAAGTTAATAAGATAAATGAAACTCATTCCGCGGCGCCGATACACTTTTCTGTAGAAAGTGGAAACATTGATGCTTTAAATCTACTGCTAGAAGACGATCGAATAGATGTCAATATTAAAAGTAAGGGAAACACGGCGTTGCTAATGGCTATTAAGAAGATTGAGGAACTGGATGACGATCGCGAGCAGGATCTAGCAAAGTACGAAGACATGGTCGAACAGCTTCTGAAAGCAGGTTGCAATGCGAATAGTCCTGATTCAAAAGGTATAACTCCAGTATATTCTGCAGCAAAACAAGGTCTGGAAAGAATAGTTACATTGATTTTGGACTACGCAAAGGAACCTATACATTTAGATGAATATAAAGACAGACGAGGTAAGTCAGCACGCGATTACCTCAAGGAAGCTTTCCCACATCTGTTAACTAAGTTTGAGACGGAAGAAATAGTACCAGAGGTCATTGACATCGACAAACTATTTTCTTATCTCAGTAGGCACGAAGAAGATAACTTTATTCAAGATTTTACAAAACTCGTTAAAAAGAACGAACATCGTCCAGCATTAGCAGCTAACAATGGAATGCACACTATGTTACAGTCGGCTACTGAAAAGGGCTTACACAGAGTGGTCGGATCATTACTGCTTTTCGGCGCTGACCCGAACACTACATGTCCAAGCAATACAAACAGGCCAATAGCTATCGCGTGTCAAAATGGCTACTATAAAATAGTTAAGTTATTTGTAGACAACGACAATACTTTGTTTGATACAGTAAATAGTGAATCTCTTGTCCAAATAACTGTCAAGGGCATGAGGTCTTACGCTAAAACACCGAAAGCAGATTTTAACAGATGTTTGGAAATATTACTGACGCACCCTAAGATCAACATTAACGTTAATCATCTGGACGTGAAAGACAATACTGCCTTACATTACGCTGCTAGGAACGGTGACCAAGATACAGTTTTAGAGTTATTAAGGAATGGGGCTTGTGTGGGTCTTCGTAACAAGTTTAATGAGCCACCACTAGCAGATATAAATGCTAAAACATTGGAGACATTTTTGGACGAATGCATAACGACTAATGGCGAACGACCGAGTGACGACGATTACGAAATACACGTGAAATATAACTTCCTAGTTTATCCTAACAATTCCTTTGAGAACGAGCTAAGTAAAATACCTCTAATGGATAATTCTATCAACAACAACAAAGAATATGATGCTCTGTTAGCACCTGAAACTGATGCTTTATTGTATATGACACGAAATGCTGAACTGCGACCACTTTTGAAACATCCAGTAATCACCAGTTTCTTGTATCTCAAGTGGCAAAGAATAAGTTGTCTGTTTTATTCTAACATAACATTTTATTCCCTTTTCTGGCTAAGCTTAATTCTTTATATACTTTTAGGGTACGGCGTAGAGAAAAAACAAGCGATGGTAGAGTCGTTAAACATCATTACTTACATCGGCACAATTATTGGTTTATTGTTGTTAATTTTTCGAGAGTTGTTCCAATTATTAGTGTCACCAACTCGATATTTACAAAGTATAGAGAACTGGATGGAAATAATGTTGATATTCGTTACGGCTTGGATAGTTTGTTCAGACTCGGCGGAAGAGGCTACTAAACAACAATTGTCCGCGGTGGCCATATTACTATCATCCGCTGAATTGGTACTTCTAATTGGTCAATTCCCTACTTTGTCAACAAATATTGTAATGTTGAAGACTGTGTCTTGGAACTTCTTTAAATTTCTGTTGTGGTATTGTATCTTGATCATAGCGTTTGCTTTGAGCTTTTACACGTTATTTAGACAAGAGGAGGATGATGAGCAGGTACCGCCGAACCCGAATAGTGTTGGTAAAGAGGAAGACGAAGAAGAAGACTTCTTTGAAGATCCTGGTAGATCTCTGTTCAAAACTATCGTAATGTTGACAGGAGAATTCGACGCCGGATCAATCAAATTCAGTACATTCCCAGTAACAAGCCACATTATATTCATAGTATTCGTATTTATGATACCCATCGTACTATTTAATTTACTCAACGGTCTAGCTGTAAGCGATACGCAAGAAATCAGAGCTAATGCTGAACTTGTGGGTCACATTTCTAGAGTTAAGCTTATTTCATACTTTGAAAGTGTATTGATAGGTAACGGTCGATCGTCTTCCAGATCTAGTAGTTGCTTAGCGTGGCTGCCATCGAGCATTCGAGACTTGAAAATCATTAAACCTAAAACGATTTTCATACGATTTTTCGCAAAGCGTATTAGCTTATTCCCCTTCTTTTTACCTAAATACAGGATAATTGTTAAGCCAAATCAGGACAACAAGATCGAAATCCCTCACGCTGAGCCACTTGGGAAATTCAGTGATGATTATGAGGACATAGAAGGACGCGGCACTTGTTGCTTTGAAAGGTGTCAAAATTACAAATTAAACCGTAAAATTGTTAAAAATGCTAAAATTGTTATAAGTAAAAAGACTAACGTATCCGAATTCGATGAAATCAAGGAACTGTTATCTAAATATGATACGAAAATTGAAAATCTTGAGAACACATTAAAGAAAGTGTTGCAATCTTTAGAAACGTACCGTAATTAATATATTTTAGGTTTATAACATTCTTTTTTTATGCCTTTTAACATGTTTTTTATTTTATTTTTATGCTTCGTTTTATATGTAGTTATTATTTATAACATAATAATAATATGTTAACGTAATATTAAGCAGTATTAATTTTCGAGGCATTTATTTTAGTAAGAGTGCAGTTAATATGAATATGAAACTGCAAAATATAATATTGCGTCCGAAATTTTGATAATGAATCTCATCTTAAATATTCCAATAAATTATAATTTGTATTGTTAACTTTGTTTTTATTATCCCTCACTAGTTTATACGCCCAGCTCTCGTGAACATGTGCTCAATATAATTACTTAGCTTAAAGATTATGATTCTCTGTAAACTTCGAACAAAAGGACACTAAATAACTATATCATTGAATAACATACGCATTTGCTTAACAGTAAATATATGTAAGCAGATGCATGCACTAGACAAAAAACCATAGTCTAATATAAAGGGTTAATTAAAATCATGTGTCATAGAACATTGTAAGTTGTCCAAGTCAATTTCATAGGTACTTTTTAATCCCCGATGGATTTTTAAGGACCGATTACGATGAAGTTTTTTATAAAAGCATTCCTTATCAATATGGTTTTTAGCTTTATTATTTTTTCTATTTATAAGGTTTCTTATTAAATGATGAAACTACATAGTTATTCCTAAGTATATCTACCCGTATAAGCCGACATATAAAATTATTCTGGCTTACCTTATCAAGACTTTGTATGAGCTGACACCAGGAGGGTTCGATGACCTCGACACACATGTAGTACTGCAGATGCTGGATGCAGCTGAGCATGCGCTGGCGCAGCGCGAACGCGTCCGCGTACAGGCGAGCCTCCGAGAAACGCTTCACCACTTTGTTGTATAGCCACACCCTGTGGAAATAGGGTAGTTTTATTTTACTGTTTATTCATATAATGGGAACATTATTTTTTAATAATCATTTAAAATGCAACTTATTTTAAACTATTTTGCCATATTCTGATGATGTGTTCATATAACTATCACATATTATGACTTCTGGACATAGGATGCTATACTATCATAATAAATTATATTGTAAACTAGCAGCATATAGCTGGCTTTCTGTGCCCCATAAACGATGTCCAGTTGGTCACTGTTGTCCTACATTTCTTTTTCTCAATACATAAAGATTTAAAACTAAATACAACTAGTAACTTACCTGCAGAGTAGTCTCTCAACATGTTTGCAATAGAACAGGTGTCTGAATATCATCTGGTAGCAAGCGATAGCCTTGTGGTTGAGTATTAGGGAGACCGGCCACTTCACCTCCATACCAAAAGAGAATGTCTCAATGCCAGTTAGCGGGGGACAGTCTTTGTTCTGCTTGTATTCTGCAAATATAAAAAAGCATTAGATAAAATTTATTTATAAATAGAGGAACAGAAAACACGCCTCGGACCATTATCATCATTCAATTGTTTAGTAAATAAAAATGTGTGTTGTTGGCTAGATAGTCATTTTTTTTTTTTAGTTTTTATGGAACTACTTTTAAGAAGTTTTTCTTAAGCCATAATTATTAATTTTAGAGTAATACAGTCATAGATACATACCTTTTTCTTCCTCAGTCTCGATAGAAAGAATCTTAAACATTTGGAATTGTAAATCATAAGGAAGTAGTTCAATCTTCATATCCTCATTGTACGGGTCGTGACTTGCGGCTGACAGTCTAAAATAATATAAATTCATATTGATAATATACACGGAACGGACGAAACTACAGAGACGAAAAAAACATCAAACAAATATTTAGCTAAACAAGAAGTTACAGGTTTAATATGTAGTTAAACAACATAAAAAGAGGAATATTCACATTCTAGTTATCAAATACAAAATAAATTACATAATTATGTTGCGTAATATATGCCCAAACATATATTTTTCTGTAACTTGTATATCATGCAGTAATATTTTATAAGTAACAGTATGTTACTAAATAAATAAATTAAGTTATAAATAAGCTATAAAGTTTTACCTCAAACACAGTCCCAGAAGAGATTCCAGTTTGGACGGTATAATATCATCTATCTTCTTGGACAGCTCCTGTTCAGTCGCATCCATGAACTGTACGATGAAGTCACCCTGGCTCATTAAAAAGTAGTTCTTCACTGATTTCAGTCTTCCCATGAGATCATACTCCTTTAAAAGGAGTTCCAATAGAGATTTGCTGGCGTAAGCGTAAGCTTTTTGGATGATGGCACCATAGTTTTGTTCTCGTAATGAATATTTAATTTCTTCTGTGTTGGTTTTGGCTATTGGTTTACCTAAAATAAATTTGTTGTGTTAATATCACGGTAGTTCTCTATATCGGAAGACTGTGTCCAACAATGATACATTTATAGGCTGGTATTAGTATTATTGTATCATGATATGTATAGACCAACTACCAATTATTTACTTAGAAACTGGGATACGGATTAGGTACCCAGTTATTTGATGAGATTTTTTACAGTAAATATGTTCTTAGAAACGGTATTACATAACAATTATCTTTAGACAGTTTTTGTTCACAACTTTTAATACCTAAAGGAATAAATATTTTAAATGTAACCTTACCACATTGGCTAATAACATTCAAATATTTCCCAGTTCTGAGAATGATATCAGTGAATTTCTCAAGGAACTTGGGTACTCGGTCCCTCTGAATACTGTAACGTTTCTCCCAGTAGTCGGCCGAGTAGTCTACTGGAAGCTCTTCCTTATTGATCAGCTCGTTATCTTCTATCATAAACTCCTAAAACACAAGATACATGATTTATAAACTCATAAATAATTTGAAGTATTATATTTTTGTTGAATACTAAGAAAGTTCTTCTTATTCTGATCTTAAATTATTAGTAAGTACAATATTACACGTATTTATTGTTGTGTCTGAGAAAAATAAGTTAATAATTAGCAGTTAACCCTTTGAAAAAACAGAAGAGAAATATTCAAAGCTTATTTATACGTAAGTCTAAACAAATAAAACATAATTATAAATTGATTATGTGATTACCTGAAAAGGATCAATAATAGTGCCTTTATGTATCCACTGATCTAAAATACAGAGGTATGGTCGGCAAGCACGCTCGGTTAGGAACAAAGATATCTCTTGGGCTCTCGCATCACCCATCAGAGTGTTCGTTTTATCATGCAGCACTGTCAGAACAGCACCGCCGCGTAACTCACTCTGGAAATTAAAAATAAGTTAAAAATTTTGAAATGTGCCATATTTTTTTTCAAGAACTATGTTTTTGCTCCTTATGTTTAAATATACTTAAAAAAAAAAACAAATTTAAATCATAAATTTTGTCCAAACCCTAATAATAATACCGGCCTATAAATATCCCACTGCGGGGCACAGGCCTCATCCCATACAGAGAGGGAACGGAAATTGATCACCACGCTTGATCATTGCAGACTGGCAATTTTAGATTCCAATTTTAGGAATCCAGATTTTCTCGCGATGTTTTCCTTCACTTTGTCAGCAGTGTCTTACAATAATTTAGAAAGTACATATAACTTTGAAAATTGTGTCCTACAAATTTTTAGGTGGATTTTAAGGTAAATGTCACGTGAGTAGATAAACACATACTGAAAAATACAAACCTTTCCGATATTAGTGACAATGGCGGCAAGGACTTGCATGGTATGCATAGTAGGCAAGACAAAATACCACAGCTTTTGTAGTGTAAGGTTAGCAGATAAGTGTTCAGTCTCCAATTGGGCTATCATTGTCTGAAATAAGGATAAAACTGTAAATAAAATCATTCATGACATCAAAAAGATGAAAAATGACAAAATGAGGTGTGTATCCAAAATAGTAGAGAAATAAAACCTGGAAAAGTATAAGCAATGTAAGAAACTTCCCTTTTTTTAATAAGTCGAAACCTAATACCTTATTTTCTTTATATTTAATTTCCCCAAGATTTGTTGAGGTGGGCTTTTAGTCTTGTTTTATACTTGTACTATTTTACGTATAATAGATTTAATACATGTACTTACATAATAATCCTTCAAAAGTATTTCAATGGCAGCAACCAAAGCATGCAACACTTGTCCAGACCACATGTTGCAGTGCTCAATGAACCGTCTCACTATAGAATAATTGGAAGCCAATGGAAGCATTTGCTGGACAATCTGTTTCAAAGCATCATCCACATCATCTGATACCAAGAATGTTCTAGAATCAAAGGTGTCTTTGACCGGCTGATGGACGATATAGTTGCCGGGTACACCAGAGAAGACGTACAGTAAGTCATCAATTATGATGTTCTCTTGTGATGCTATTGGCACTCCAGCTGAAAATAAATAAATCGAAATCATGTGTTATGTTTATATATTATTATCTGGGTAACATTATTCTGCTGAGAAATATAAGCTTTGGATTACACAAGATGATATGATTATTAAAACAATATGAGTCTAGAAATCGAAATGTGTAGCTTCTGTATCTTTATATAAGAAATAGATGGGACTTTTCGTTTATAATGAGGTTAGATGAATTTGCTTAAAAATATAAGCTAAATAAACGTTAGATAGGCAAGTAATTTTAGGAGTATGTATCATTATGAAGAGCAAGTCTAAGCCCCTGTTAATAATGCCTAAATTTTTCATTTGCAAAACAAAAACATAGCTTATTCTTAGTTTTATACCAGAAAGAAAAGCATTAATAAAATAATAAGATTACTCAAACCAACAAAGAGCTGCTGTAAAGTGAGTAGTAGTAGCTACAAACAAGTCTACAAAATATATCCAAAACAAGCATACCTAGAGAAGAGATGATTGGAACAGCTTCTTTAGGGAAGTCCCAGGACATAGCCGGGTGGTCTTTCTGCCAGTTGGGCAGGTCCAGGCTGTTGTACCAGTTTGGCCTCAGCTTAGTCTCCTTCTCTTCAAAGGACTTCATGACGAGCTTCTTACTCTCATCCACAGCTTTCAGGAGTTTGTCTTTGATCTGAATTAATTTTACATGTTATTACAGCATTTAGAGTTTTTCATTCAATTTAATACATAATATATGTGTTTTTGAACATAGAACTGAAGAAGGTTTTCAGAAACTGGTAGATATAATCAAAATGTATATGTACCATAGACCAAGTATAATGTGCCATGTTACAAGAACATATGTATTCCAATATAAAAATACCTCAATCAGTGTAAATAAAAAGGTTGTCATAGTAACTACAAAGATTAGCATAATAGGGTAGTTATTTATCATTCTAGAATCTCTATGCATTTGTTGGTTGTTATAGAGTATTCTAAATGGTCTCTGGATATACAGGAATACCGCACACAATGAAATTAAATGCATTTACCTAAGCCAAGCAGAAATAAGTTTAAAAATATGAGAAACTTTACAAAAAATATATTAATATACATTTTTAGTAATCATATTTTATTCAAGAACAGTAAATACCTGTGGAAGGTCGTCCTTAGTGATCTGGTGCTTGTTGTCACCTAACACTGGTTTGGGAGCCACTTTGGGTTTGTATATTTTTGATTTCTTCTCATCACAAACTAACTTGTAAAAGAGTGCTATGATGTCTGCTAAGTTATCAGTACTGAAAGTAAATTAGAATAAAATTATTCACAAAAACTTAACCTGAAATCAGTTATTTCAGTATGTAAACATGATGGGCTACTAATTTTATTTCCTACATTGGACTCCTGTGGACCTGGGATAAATTGATCGTTCATAAGCCAATAAGTATTAAGAAGGTAATAAAATAAAACACTACAATAACATACTTTCTGTTCCGGAGTTCTTCGTATTTTTTCAAAAACGCCTTGGCATTCGAAGCTTTTAGCGCCAATCTTTGCGCGTATTCGTTCACTTGCTTGGGGGATAAATTACTGTTTCCGTAATTGGGATCATTCTGGATATAATCTAGTACAGTGTCCGCCTCCAAACTACATCTGCACATTTAATAAAAAGACATTAATAACAATTTAAAACGACAACATTTGACTACTCAAGACTACAAAAGTACTTCATGAAATCAAACTCTTAGCTAACCCTAAAGCGTCAAGGAGCTCTTTGATTGTGCCTTGCATTTTATCTCTCGGTAAAATCCAGTTTTGAAACATTTATTTAGCAAATTATTTTGAAAATCGTAAAAGCTTCATTCATTTGTGTTCAATTCAATTTGACAGTTGGTTGATGTACTTGACAATTTATTTGACAAATGGTTTCCTTTTTTTGTTGGCAACAACGCGTTTAGTCGTTAGAGTCGCGACATTATGTGATAATAAAATATAAACTAACTGAACTTACACTTAGGTTACTAAAACATTAGGCTTGTTTCCATTAGAAGCAAATTGGATAGTTAAGAGTTTTCATTGATTACTTTTGATTTGAACATTATAAACAACACAATTGTTATTATTAAAACCAAAAGATTATTTTTTCGGATAATAAATTCAGCAAAATTATTTATTCAGTTTCGTGACAGAAAACACCAATCAGCCTTTTCTCACATAAACCTTAAACTAAAATATATCATAACAATAAAAATATATTTTACATGAATACTTAGCATTACCTACTAGCATTCATAACTATTTTTTAATTAAGTACTACATAATTATTTTTGTAAGCGATACTCTAAAAATATTAGTAATATCGCTACTTCGCGTTAATCGAAATGTATTTGATACATCTATAATATTACTGTTTTATCTGTGATTTATAAGATAGGTAAGTAAGTAAGTAAGTTTGTTATTGATATTCTACCTCGGGTCGCAATAAAAGACTATAAGATTTTTTGACGGGCCTGTTGGTCTAGTGGTTAGTGACCCTGACTGCTATACCGGAGGTCGTGGGTTCGATTCCCACCCAGGACAAATGTTTGTGTGATGAGCACGATCATTTGTTCTGGTTGTCTGGGTGTAATTTATCTATAATATGTATGTATTTAGAAATATATAAGTATGTGTATCAGTTGCCTGGTTACCATAACACAAGCTCTGCTTAGCATGGGATCAGATAACTGTGTGTGAGTTGTCCCGGAATATTATTATTATTATTTTCAATCAGTGCCTCTGCTTTCTCATTTATGGTATCCTGCCCTCAATAGCAATAACACACATAGGTTCATTATTGGCAATAATGAATCCTTATCATAGTGTGTTGTTGCAATAATTTATTAAGAACTTTACAGCTTTGCGTATAGCAATATAACATGTGATAAATTTCTCTCTATTTGTAGATATTGCTAAGATTAAATAAAAAGGCGCTGCACTTGCAGTTCACGGACGTATTACTTCTAACAAATATAAAAGGCAATGGAATTAAGAACCTTACTTTTTTAGACGGTTTATAAATAGGTACTTAGTGTATTATAAAAATAAATAAAATTTAAGTGTCTGTAACTTTAACCTAACAACTTGCCACCTCGGGTGGCATACAAAACAACATAATTATGTTGTATATGGGTGACATACAAAAGTATACATGGCACTATTGGCACTACATAAAAAAAAGAATTTCTAATCATCTATTTCAATTGGTTTCGGTTAATCTCTGAAACGGCTGCTGGACCGATTAAGACGGGACTGTCATTCGCAGATAGCTAATGTTATGAGGAGTAACTTAGTTACTATCTACACTTATCTAATCAGCTATGTACCTATAGTTACTTTTATTTTAGTTTTTTTTGACAGTAAAAGAAAGCCAATAAATACGTCTTTGATTATTTAAGCTTTATTATATTTGTCTAGTTTTGTGCATGTATTATGTATGCACACAATCACAGCAGTTGACCACAATGTCACCCACATGCGAATATGGTATTGGTGAATCATGGTGACTCAACTTCCGAAAGAACGAATTTCTGAAAATATTAGGTCACCACTTAAATGCATTTGGTAGGCACAGGATACATAACCTGTAGGTATCTGTAGTGCCTATGTATTTGCGTACCTATAACGAATAAATTACCTAATATGGTTAACACGATTTTTCTATGTATTGTACCTGACACATATGCTTTACTTATGAACCTTACAGTTTTAAATATGATGAATAGAACAAAAATAAGCATTCACACACTTTTAGATTGGTGTTATTTCTATTATTACCTTAACATCCACTTACAATATATTTTGTCGGTGTTAAGTTTACTTGAATAAAAAAGTCGTAGGTACAACCGATATCGTTTATTCAGAACGTAATCCGATTTAAAAAAAAAAGCATACAAACCAGTGGGAAGCGGCATTAAAAAAGCGGTTCCTTATACTATAAATGTTGTGTCACAAGCGTAAAACTTTTTTCCTTCGTAGGGCGGCACGACACAAAAGCTTTGACAGAAGTTCGGCGAACGTTGAAGTTGTATCAAGCAGTGACAAAGGAACACATTCTGTTTTGATTTTTTGATAGAAACACTAAAGAATCGGCACTTGTGTGTAAAACTGTCGATTCATGATCCAAATGGTTGTGATTGCGAATAATAGGTAACATGATAAGTCTCCTGTTTGTGTTGGCAAAATAAAGGTTACAAGACCTACCGTGTGTCCTTTGATGTCCTTTACAAGGCTCCAGTTGCTCAGTCGCCGATATTTAACACAACGCACCTGTTCGCTGCTGTTCTTTATTATTTTATGACCATAGTTAATATCTTTAAGCATTAAGTTCTAAAAACAAGTCAATTAAATAGTAATAGCAAATGTTAAGAAAAGTATTTAAACGGTAATTTCGAAACAAAATCCTTGTTCTACTGCTAGTTGTAACGCTATAAATATTTCCACATACTTGCCTATAAAAGGGTCGGTAAAAAAATGCGAAAGTGACAAACCCCATAAACACCTGAGTTTATAGGGCCAATGAAAAACGACGTGCCTTTGAAATCTGTTTCTGTGATGTCGGACAGGGTACGCCATTCTTTTGGCTTGGATTTATGTGTTTTATACAGCTAGTCTATAAATGCCGCACTTTTATTGGCCGCGAGACGTTTACTGATTAATAAAGTGGGTGGAGACGCGGAAGATGCTAAAGATGCCGCTTCCTAGAAAACACGCATTTTAGGAGAGTAAAGAAAAAATTAGGACATAAATAGTAGGTAATAACATTATGTTTATGATATTATCATTAAGTAGGTACTTCGTATTCATGAATGTATTTTAGAGTGCGACCACTTAAAGAAATTTACTAAGTTATAACTATTCGTTAAACATTCTCAATATTTTTCAGTGGAAGAGTTAACTATAAGTCAAAGTTCGAGCGTAGAAGCATCCGCATTGCCGCATGCCGACTCGTGCGTTTCGACATTCAATCTGAATTACAATGTACGGAATTTACAGACTCCAACCGGTCCCCCCGTGTCCGTATCCGAGCGGAATAAGAAACAGCTTTACTGTTAACTCTATTGTTCATGGACTCACCAAACAATGTATTTTTGCCCAATAAGGAGGCGCGATTATGTCAACGGTTGTGTTCTGTTTTTAAATAATGACCAACGTTACGTTGAAGGCATCAAAAATAGCCGCGGGGTACATGCTATTGCTATAGCATTTCAAATTCTAAATGACAGTGATTTAAATATTAAACACGTAATAAAAGTTTTGAAGAAAGACGTTAAGTTGCCATTGTTAGGTTTTAAACAAAGAAAGATACAAGTAGTATAATAATACCTGTATTTAGACAGTCATTTCTTTACTACTTTCAAAGAAAAATATTTTTAACAATTCTCGAAAAATATCAGAAGAAGAATGTATTAGAATAAAATTATAAATACTTACCTACCTATCTACAACTTAATAATCTTCTTCTTCAGTCAAGGCTTTTACCAAACTCTGTTGGAATCTGCTTACAGAAGTCTAGTCTCAACAGATTCAGCCTAATACCAATATTTTACGCTCATGAACTGCCCAATGTCCTCTACATCCATTTTACTATAATACCCTTGGTAAACCGCTTGACTGATAAAAAAATATCTTTTGAAAACCAAGATCAACGACTTATATTATACGTACCAAAAGTACCAGTTTTGGTTTTTTATAGGTACCTATGTATGATGCAAGAAATTTGTATGTAAGGAAGTATTCTTTCTTTATTCTAAATCTAAAAATCCTTTCGTCCATCGACCTTCATTGTGTTATTGACCAAACAATTTTAATGCGCGTTTAGCAAAGAATGCAATATGAATTATCTGATCAAACATCACTTGAATTTCATTAAGTTGCACGACTTGCACTTTGGTAGGTAGACTTAAGTGCAAGTTGTCTTTACCTTATTTTTTTGGCAAGGGCAGTAATTAATACAGGTAGCTACTGCAATAAATTACTAGGTACGAGTACAACACTACGCCGAAGATTGCCTAAAAATCCCAAAATGTATTAAAAAGTGTATTAAACGCCCAGCTGTCTTAACCCCAACTTTACGACAACTTATAAAACTATTACGGAATGTATTTAATGATCAACTAAATAGATCATAAAAAGTCATGGTAGTATACTTAAATGTTTACCGCAGCTTTGCTGCACTACAAAAATAACATTTTATTTCGAAATAAGTATTACACCAAAAAGGATGGCTTAAATTTTATTAAACTTGTTTTGACTCCTATGTACGACTCAATTAATCAACATTTTAACGGATTCTGTGGATGTTCATTGTCTTCTTCTCTTTTGGAGAGTGCAGGGTGGTGGTGGACTCTCAGCTCCGAAGTGTTTCACTAATATCTGTCTATTTACCAATTCTGAGCTGCGAGGAAATCAAAAAATAAAAAAAAAAATATTTCTCATAAACCAAAAAAAAGGCGCAGAAACGTTACGTTAAAAACTACTGACTCTAGCTGTTGCTCGGTTCCAAAGTGTCCTTCCTATGGAGAAGAAACGGCAAGAAACTTCATAACAGTCTTGAAGCTCACAACGTTGAACCACGCCACACGTAGCTCTACTTTTTATTGCAGGTACTTAGGCAGTTGTTTATTGGATCTAAATTATAATATAACATAAGATAAAATTTACTCCTGTAGTAAACAAATAAAAGTTGATACATAGCATTAATTTAATCAAATCGTCCTTTATCAAACAAAACAACATGTCTAATGCATTGCAACCGCAAGTACATGGAACTGTATCGCAGAATGTGTTATCATGCGCTGATACCGACTTCTCCGGCAGCAAGGACACGTAGCAACAGGGTGGCCCATTAGGAGAGGACCACCCGCCAAACATACGAGCGAACAGATAGTGTAATCATTACATTGCATTTCGGACTGTAGTCATAATGAGTGACGTAAGCTATTCTAATCATTTCCGCGTCGGCACGACTGACACTGTTTAGATGGTGCGTTTGTAGGAACAGCTGGATTGCGTCAGCGGAAAGGTTGCGGTGCAAGCGGTTACATCAGGTGCCTATTGCGTTGGCGCCCCCGCAGTTACTCAACGCGGATCCGGAGGCAAACCTGTGGTCCTACGCCCTAATATCGTGATTTACTACTTATTAGTCAATCGAGTAACACGTAACGTAACATGTAATAATTTGCACACGAATATTCTGGTGCGTAAGTATTTACAAACTGAACATATTGTGAAAGTATCTACATGTAGAGTCAGGGTACCTAACCATTTAAATTGTGGCCTGTCAGTCAATAACTCATCGATATCGTCAAAATAATTTGGTGTACCTCCAGGTTCCGGTGCGTTCGTGGAAATGGTCATTTTCACGGTAAGTATGCGCCGGCGCACGTGGCCTGGAGGCAGCGGGGGTGAGGGGAGAGGAGCAGGGAGGAGGGAGGGGGGAGGTAGGCCGTGTCTGGAGTCGGTGACCGCGCATGCGTTGCCGTGCATAAGGAGCCGCCCGTCTTTGTATTCTGGTAAGGTCGCGGACTCCCCAACTAGCGAGAATGGTGCAAAACTATTCATGTTGACACTTCTCCAGTACCTGTTAACAATTGTCCGTTTTTTTTCGTCATTGTCATATTGATGAGTAACGTGGACAACGTCAAGCGGCCGTTCCATGAAATCAGTGCATAATTTATTGACAGCCAAATAAGGCGGCTTGAAGGAAGCCTCTTGTTCATGTTAGCCACACATAACTACACTTTTGACCCACAAAGTATTTGCAATTTACTATAAATATGTTTTCTAAATAAACTTAGGTAAGGCTATGGAATCATACAGTGATATGTATGAAATAGGTATTTGCAACATATAAAAACGTTAGATATATAATTCAAGTCAAGTTGTGTCAAGTTGATTTTACGAGCAAAATACGAATTGGAAATGTGACCATGAAATGATGTAAAAAAAAGCATAGCACGTCTTTTGTTTCTCATCAATTTAAAAATAGAATTCGCACCTATTTGTTATGCTCAGTTCAGCCTGAAATATCCAGAAATCAGAATAAGTAGTAGGCACCTAATCGTGTTGAGGAGGGATGCCACGGCAGCTAATATTCCCAAAATATATCTACGATTAGTTAAGTACTAAGTAAGTAAAGAATCACGTTGTTAATATAAGTTCATATTATCTATTTCTTAACTGTCCAAAGCCCATACAAATATTAAGGCAAGTGCAAACCGCAAGCATGAAATTGGAGGTTTCTTTAACCGAATTTCATGCGGACCTCTTGAATTCACGACACAAAAACCATGTCTTTAACAAGCAACAATGGCTTTTTAGTAGCCTAAGATTTACCGCCGTGGCGGATTAAGACATTTGCCGCCAGTAGGCTATTCAAATTTTGCCGCCCCTTCTGACCTCTGCATTTCGATATCCTACCTACACGACCAAAAGACGTTGGAAGAAAATATTTTAGAATTAAAAGACTAAAACATGTTTCTTTGTTAAAAAAAAAAAATATCATGAAAAATTAAGCACTGATTAGGTACAAGCATTCTAAACCTGTCCAGTAAATTTTCTAAACTAATAACATTTATTCTAAACCAGTTTAGTAAATTTTCTGAGCTTCTAAATAATGTAATCCATGAAATCAATACATACATAGGGTAAATACGCTAAATGTCGGCCCCCTTACGGATTTTCTAACTTTGGAACGCTCTGACTGCACCAGTTTGCAACAAAGGATAGCTTGTGTTGCGGTTTTAGACAGGTTGATAAATCTATTTTATGTTTTTAGGCATAAATTTGACTTTTCTTCTAAAATAAAAAAGGATTAAGGTTAAGATGCGTTGAAGACGAAAAAACCCTTAAGTCGGCCGTTCGCGGCCTATTGTCGGCGGTGTTTTTCCTAAATGTCGGCCGGATATAGGGTGTTTAAAATTAAGATAATGAAAAATATTTAATCAACATGATTTATTTTGGCAGGAGTATATTTGTATTTGTCTTAGGGTAATTTGTTTAAAAGTTACTATAATTATAACTAAGTTAAACATCGCAATAAATATAACCAGCAAATTCCAAAAAACATTTTTCAATTGTATCCCAAACCATAATAATATTTAGCTATCATGAATAACATACATATTATTATGTCTTCGATACTGTCAACTTCTACATCCAAACTTAACCTATTTATAATGTTAATAAATTTTTGTATTAGGTACCTATCATAATATTCAATTTCGAGAAAATAAGTTTGATAAATAAATTAAAAATGACTACCCACACAATCAATGAAAAAATACAAAAGTAATCAGCCTGTATATTAGCGTTCAAATTCGAGGCTGGCCGACATTACGATATTTAATATATTTAAAGTCGGCCCCTGTTGTGTGTGCCTCTTTTCTCGACATTCAACTAATATCACCCCGGCCGGTTTTTAGCGACTAAACGTAAAATATATTTATTAACCTATTAAGCTTTTCAAATACTCCTATTAAGCAAATGAAATTGGTAGAATTGGAATTTGTAAAACAGACTGCATTTACTTTAAGTCGGCCCCGGCCGAGAATTCGGTTTTAAGCCGAAACTGGTATTCTAATGGCGGCCTCCTATTTTTCATTTAAAATAATACGAAAAACGTTAAAAAAACAATGTCAAAATATAGTAAAAATAACTTTTTAGTGATAACAAAGCTTAAAACAAAAATAATGGAACGTCTTACCGTTGTAATATCAATCCCCGAAGCGTGGGTATTCTCGTCAAGTAAGCTACTTTAACTAAGAACTTGACTCTTCAACGGCGCGATCGCTGCTGACGCTCAGTGTGCGAAGACCGGGTGACGTAATAGGATAGTGACAGTTTGTGCGTATAGAATATGAACTTAGGTTGCAATTCGAGTAGTAAAATTACCACTTCATTACCCTCGGAACGAACGCAAGATAAAAATGTGCAGACGGCCGACGATTGGGGGGGGGCCGAAATATGGCGTATTTACCCTACATACAACAGCATACGAATTTCTAGTAAGCAAGATACTGATATTTAACATCATTGGATTCCAAAAATAACTGCACAGTTTCTTAACAATTGGTATTCTCATCACAAATATTAAACTATATAAGAATACTTGTACTATTTTTTAATAAATGGTTGACAAAAAAAAAAGATAAATAGTTTGTAAATTTACTAAGCCGGTTTGTAATATTTTGAGTTTCCAGTAAGTAAAGTTTGGTAACTTGAGAAATATATTTTTGCTCAAGCTTGATAATTAATGGTACAATTTATACCTGATTCAACATTAGAAACAGAATATGACTGTTTTTAAAAAAAGATAATAATTTTTAGTATAATACTTTTCTCCGTGTAGTCATAATCAATTAATCATATTAATTTTTATGTCAATGAAATTGCAACCTGCATATAATAACACGACTTGTGTACTATTATTGTCTTCATTTTATCAGTTTTTTTCCATTATTGGTATGACTGTAAACTAGGGATCATATTAATATATCTAGGGCAAGGGCGGATCCAGCATTGGTGCCAGGGGGTGGTCACATAGTCGTGGCCAAGTCCCAAGAAGCAAGGGTGCCCCCAGCTTTTGGTCCAGTAATCAGATTTTTTTGTAATAAGATTTAACTTAGCCATATTTTATTAAGCCGACACAAAAGAATTTTCAAACATTATTTCTCACAATGCAATTCGCTCGTTCATTTTTCCAAAAAATTAGTTGTTCTCCTAAGTTAGGTAGCAATCGGCCGTTAACAAATGAGCCTAAAATAGGTAGCTAATTCCCTTTTGCACCATGACATTGGCCGCGCAGCGCGTTTTTTTTCTAGGTCATTACATATTTTGTTGTTATATTTGGGTTTGTTACTGAACTGCTCGGGGTCCAGCTGCTCTTCTGCCCTCTTTTAGAAATAGATAACAATTAAATTAGTGGTCTACCTAGTTCCTGGACCTAGCCCAGGGGGTGGTCATGACCCCATGACCACCCCCCTGGATCCGCGCTTGATCTAGGGGATATTTTTACAACCCACGACTTAGTGTAGGTTACACAAAAAGTAATTTTATTTCTGAGCTAAGAAAAGCTTAATTATGTATTGCTTATAAGATGGACTAAAGTTTGCCTAAAACGGGAAAAATATGCCGCCCCCCAAAATCCGCCGCCCTAGGCTCAAGCCTACTCAGCCTGCTGGTAAATCCGCCACTGCGGCGCCAACAAAGAATTTAAATGCGCTGACAAGTTTTCTAAACTATTTGATCAATCTGAATAATCTCGCATCAACTTTGTTTGTAAGAATGGCGATTTGGCGTTATAAGTGGTCATCGCTCAAAAGTGCCACAAGTTTTGGGATCTAATTCAGAAGCACAGCATTTACGATCAACAGAATAAATTTTCGAAGTGGACACCCTATTTCGAAATGTGATTCGAGACTCGAGTGTTTCACGAACCCTTGAGACAGGGATTGTTCAACTGCGGAAGACATTGCTAAAAAAGCAGTATTACGAATATATTTAACCATCTAGGCTGTAAGAGGCATCGTCTAAGGGCCTACAATCAGAGACAAAGCGCTGCATCGCTGCATCAGTATGCAGCGGGGACGCCCGCTTCCTGCTGGCCGCGTTCCCGCAACCGCTATGGTAATTTAATTGTACAATACGACAGCGGAATGGATTAGGTGCCTCCGACATAGTAACATCGGAGTAATAGGGGAAAACCGAATACTATCTACCTATTGTTCCCTATCGTTGAGCAATTCGATGTAACCACGTAACGTAGGCTCTGGGTTTAACTAACTGCGGGCTTCTAGGGAATTGGGCAGCTTTACTACCCTAATATAGCTGGAAGTGTGGATGGTTTACATTTAAAATGAAATAAATGATGGACGGGAAAATCTTTTTCCTTCCTTAATCCTGCTTAACTGATTTATAACATATTGTAATGATATGAAATATAACAGTTTTATCCTCATCTTTATTGGCAATGTAGTTTATCCGTAAAATAATGTCTGGATTAGAAATTTTGTTCCGTTAAGCTGGTCAGATTTGTATAGGTTAAGCATTTCGTTTAATAAGTTTAAAGTAAATAATCCTACTTCCGAGAACACTTAAGTTACGCAGCAACTGCAATTTAAGTATAAACACCAAAATTCATCGAATTTAATATAACCGAGTCTTTTAAACAAATAAACATCTAACACAATCGCTGACTCATAATACCTGTCACTGATGATACTGATGTCAAGAATGCTGAAGGTTAAAGAATTGAAAGGAAGGAATTAAATTAAAGCCTTTGGTCGTAACTCGTCAGTTAGCACAACAGTTTATTTCCATAACTTGTGTGAGTGTAAGTTCCGTCATGACTTTCCTCTACACTTACGTGATCCTCCCTACATGATGCAAGGGCGTTGACATCGCGGTCCAAGTCGGCTTTGTGCCAAATGTGAATAATAACTATCTACAGACGACCCACACGTGTTAGAAGCACCAAATTGTATTCAGATCCTTGTTTGACATCAGAATTCAAATGTGACGCGATAATGTTCAGTGTAATTTTAAATTATTTGTTCCTACATGCATTATGGGCTCGATTTAGCATATTATTGGCGCCTTAAGCACTTATTGTTAGATTATTATCACCTAACGGTCCTGTACGCCGCGCCCGTTCTTTTGAAAGAGCATAAAAACAATAGGAATAGCATTGGTGTCATAAAACACTTGTGCCTTATGTTTTATTAAAAACAAGCCAATAAATTGTCCATGAAGAAAATTCAAGCATTCAAATTAATTCAACCGGAATGTTTAGAATGTACATCCTTGTTTAGTCAGAATGTATTACAAGTTATAAAACAATAGGGTGCTCACTGTCCAACGCGGCACCAGTACTTATAGAGTGAATTAATATTGTTTATTTTAATAATATTATGTTTAAATAGACCGACAAAAATGGTTTCCTTATTTAGTTGGTGAATTTGCATTAACTATCTGCACTATTTGACTATGAATCAGTTGATTAATTGTTATCTACTAATATGACATGAGTTCAAAGAACTTAGAGTTGTTTGTTGTCTATAAGGTCGGCCTTTATCTACTTGTCTAAATACATTTTATGACTTAATAATGATTAGCGTTGAATCATTTCCGAGTTGTTGCGCATTATGCTGTTGATAAAATTCCCTACACCTGAGAGACAGATCTACAGGTAAATTCCTCATCAGAGGTTCGTTCCATGTAGTTAGTATATCTTATATAATATCTGTGCGAGTATCCTGAATGATGTCAACATTCATAAGCCCTAGGATTATGGTAAAAAACCCGCTCATAGAGGTAAACTCAAGTAGTCGCTGCTGACTTCGATGCGCACTTGTAAGTCGCATGTTGAATACAAATAACGATATTTGGCGGTCAAAGCGGCCACAGGCACATAGTGAAGTAAATTTATTACTTATGTGTACACGGTAACATTACACCTACGTATCATCACGTAGACGGCATGTGAAAATCAGTTTATAGCTATTGATACCAAGAATGTTGTCGTAATTGCTTCCGGTCACATACATAGTTAGGTATTTTCTTGGAAAATAATTTATACACATGTGTGAGCATCGATGTTGTTGATCAGAACTTGACTTCGTACTACCTATAGATACTTAGGTACTGTAAGGAAGTTCTATAAGGAAAATATTTCCGTTTTTTCTTTCTTAGTCTTTTTTAGATTAGGCGTTGTAAAGAAACACCGTAACCAAAATGTGTTGTCTCGATTTATAAACACATTATTGTAAAATGTTTTACATTAAATCTTAAGTACAGCTCAAAGAAAATTATAGTTTTTATAGGCGATAGGCAAATGAGTTTTTATGGACGATTTTTTTTATAGGCGATAGGCAAATAATTGCCTATCGCCTATAAAGTTGAGGTCATGGAAATAAATAAATGATTGGTTATTTATTAAATAATTTCCACTCAACAGCTACCCTTGTTAGTATTAAATCTATCAATTTATTTTGTTCCAATAACAGGTTTTAATAATATGTATTAAAGATATTTATAACAGTGGCATCTATTGCGGAATAGATTCTCCAGTTGTTGCATTCTGTCACTAGATGGCGTTACCAGCCTATCCTTGGCAACTAATTTCTGTGTAACAAGTACAGACTGTAAGCTTCGAATTAAGTACCTAGCCTTATAATACTTAGCCCATGAATAACTCAACTTAATTAGCTTAAGCTGTAAGCTACCAAGTGCTTAGTACTTGGATCTCATATTTTTAGATGTGTGTTAAAACTTGAGGAATTCTTACACGTGAACTGGATTTTATAAAATATTTGTGATACCACTTAAATAAATGCTTATTATTATTTGAACTTAGTTATTGCATAATAAGTATATCGTAAATACATTGAAAACATAACATAACATTAAGTATACTTAGGTACCCACATTATTACAATAACTAGAACAATCCAGTCATCAAAACATTTAAAAATATAGGTAGGTAGTAAGACAGAAACTTCTTCTATAATACAAATACTTAACGTATCCTAAAAGTTAAAAACTATGAGAAGATAAAGCTTTCGTGATACATAGCTCAATAAAGCCCTTTAAAGAATTCGTTCCACCGTCGTTTAAAAGCTGTGACACAGATCAAATCTAAATTTATAACTCGACTTTATGATCAAAATAATAATGTGGACACAAGCCTAGATCATTATAAATTAAACAAATCATAATGACAGTGTGGAGCATACTATAAACTAACACCAAAACATATTTAATCATTCTAGTCAGTGTTGGGAAATATTATAATTAACATACGGTTCCTATTGTTATGCAAGCCGTCGAAGCTTACGTTAACAGTAAGTATACAGATATGTACATCATATTTAATAGTACATAGTACTTAATTATGTATACTGCTAAGTGTTATTAAAAACTTTTTTATACACATAGTGGGATAAGGCGGTACATAACGCCTATTTACATCTACCTACATCGTATTCCATGTTGTAGTTAAGTATTACATTTAATTTTCAAATAAATGTTATAACAATGTATGGAAATGGATTACTGTTTAATTACATGGAGAAAACATAAGCAGAAGCAACAACATCGCCACAGTCGGGTCAAAATTAAGAATTATTAGTTTTAAGTATAGTTTTTCCTTTGCGTACTAGATGGCGCTAGGTGCTTCTAAATGAGACATTCATAATAATGACCACTTATGTGTTTTTATCATCTACAGACGTGCTTTGCAAAACTCAAGGGTTAATGACCTCGATAGTATTCGTGAATAGACCAAGGCATGTTGTTATGTGACAAACCTAGAACTTTGGACTGTTACAACTGTAAGGCTAAAGCGACATCTATTTAACTATCATTTGTCTATCTACGATTTATTTTAATGTATTTTTAAAGAAATTGATTTTTATAGTAAATATTAACTTTGCTATAAAGAGTAACCATCCCCTAACTATTAGTAAGTAGTACGTTATAGGAAGTACCTTCTAAGTACCAATAACTTAGGTTTGTTTTCAGATAACTTTATCAGATTGCTATCAACGCAACAAGCTAGACGTACAAAAAATTTGCCTACGGGTTGTTGCAGCTTATATTATTATCTGAAACACGATTTATATTAATTGTAAGTACTCGATTATGATACTGTCATACAACTTCCAAAAAAATTGGACTGAGCAGAAGGCAATAAGTTTCGTCCTAATTGGACATGGACTGTGGTTTACAAATTCAATCGTCTCAATAACTGGCTGCTGAGGCATAAAGGGTTTTTTGAACGTCATCACATTTTGTATGCGTTTTATTTTCATGATTGAAGTGGTTTTGGTCTGCGGGTACATTGTGAACGCTGCGCCTCAATGCACTCTCTAAAGGACCGTACAGAGACATCTTATTGACTTTTTGTTTGCTCATTGAGACATCTGGAGCTTTGTTTGAACTCTATTTAAAGCTACCAGAAGCACTCATTATTAGTTTAATTATTTTATTTTGTAAACGATTGCGATTTAATAATAAACACCTGTTCGGTGAGATACAATCGTATATTCTCGGCTCGTGTTTTACTGCTCGCTGTAATAAATAAATCTTCTAAGAGAATCTATAATTAAGATGAAATTACGTAGTATTACGTGTCGTGACGCTCTCGTTCCAGAGAGAAGTGAAACTTCATGCGAGCACTTGTTGAGTTAGCTGAGCCGTAAACAGCTGCTATAACTTCGCCTACAACGTAGCTATAAAATAAATGAAAATCGTTTAATCTAACCCTTTATAAAAGTTATAGAAATCTATCAGTTCTATGCGAGTTTAATGGTTGGAAGCTCAGTACCGTGGGAGTCTCTGTGTTCCTACTTCCTAGCGTGCGTTGCGGACGGTCGTAACAACATTCACGACGGGGAAATGTCAAGGCCACGCCCGTTCACTTCCTCTACCGAGAGCCTACTATATTCGCGACCCACCCCACCTTACAACCTATACATATATAACTCATACAGACAGGTGCACATCAATGGTGTTGCTACCCCAACTTTGGTAATAGTAATAGATCGTAGACAAGATTGATTTTCGAAGTTTGCTTTCATGACGTCAGGTCGATTTTACAAGAAAGTCTCGCATTTTGTATAAAAGGAAATGTATATGTTTAAAATCATACAGTTGAGAGCACATCAATGGCGCTACTACCCTAACATTAGTACTAGTTGGTAGGCAGGATTGATTGTCGAAGTTCGTTTTTACTATAAATATGCGGTCGACTTTACTGGTAAAAGCCCCGCATTTCGTATGAAGGTGAATTAAGGGATGATACTATGATATTTCGGTTATTGTGCTTCGATAAAACATTTCTAAGTAAATTTGATTGTATATTTCGATGGATTGACATATAATATTACTTTTCTATCGTATTCTTTAAGCCTTGTGGTATATCTATTCGATAGTCTGCAGACATTTCTTAACAGCAAATTACTCATATAAGGATAGTAAGTAAGTATCATTAAAATTTGTATAGGTAGGTAAGAAGATTATTTATCTCCGATTTAAAAAGATAGTTCCGATGATTCATATCGAGCTTAAAATAGAAGATAACCCCTGAATTCATCGAGTACATTTTGACGTAGTGTCCGTAGATTATCATATATTTCATCAGTTTTCCTCAGTCCATTGTATAATATCTATGTTATCTATGTAAGTATGAATTATAGTGATCTGATTTCACACATTATCGTCCATGAGTCATTAAACACCATACAACGCATTTGTGATGGATGGTGTATAGTCACAAAACTAAGATAATAGGAAATATATAAATAGGGTAAGTATGTAAATCGTTTTCATGTATCACTAAATAGTCACACAAATGCCCGAATCAGAACAATTTTATAATAAAGAAATATACTTGCGTACTTTTAAATAGCAGGGTTCGTACCCGTGCCGGCCGCAACCCGTCATTGTGTCAATCACTGAGCCACTGCGCCAATCGGATCGTCTCGTTTATAAGTTGACTTTATAAATTGGTGTTAACGATACTTTAGCTATTGACGTCATACCAATTACAAAGTGATACTAAGTTTGTACAGAGTGTGTAAATATCTGCCTATTATATTAAAAAGTTTGTAATTTGTTTTGAGAATGTTATATTGTGGTTATTGGGTTATATCAACGTGACGTACGCATAAATTATATCCGATTTATCAATCAAGAAATAAATATGTTAGAAGTGGGATACGTGCAGTTTAAGACGAAGAAAAATGGAAAGAAAGTCTTGACCCTGCTTTAGACCACATTTGAAATAAAAAACTTTTTTGCAAAAAAATAAAACCGACTTCAAAAATCGATAAAAGCACTAAAAAGTAAAAAATAATACTATAACCTACCTATATTAATAAACCTAACCTAAACTACGATTAACCTATAATACAATTTAACAATTTTTGGAGTCGGTGCCAAGCTAAGTAATGAAACGACTGGTAATTCCTGAGTAGGTATATTGATGTGTATTGTGTTTGTAAAATATATTATTAATATTGTTAAGTGTAAACGTAAGTATCTTTTTTTCTTTGTGTCTTAATATCAGGTAATGCTTGGCACCGACTCCAAAAAACTGTTAAATTGTATTACCTATAGGTTAATCGTAGTTTAGGTTAGGTTTATTAATATAGGTAGGTTATAGTATTATTTTTTACTTTTTAGTGCTTTTATCGATTTTTGAAGTCGGTTTTATTTTTTTGCAAAAAAGTTTTTTATTTGTTTGTTTTTAGTGACATATTTTTAATCTTAGATAATATGGGTAGGCCTTCAGCTGACACCCTTTTATCATCCTCATGATAATTTCCATCAAACGAAATCCAGTGCCACGCATCTCACATCCAACGAATTCCCGCTACATTCACGAGGTCATCTTGGCTTCATCATCAGATCTGATAGTAGAATGGTTCTTATTGACGCAAATGCTTCACTTGTTGTTGAAATGAAAATACCAAAATCGCTGTACGTTTTCCTATAAAATTTGAAGAGTTCCCTCGATTTCGCCAAGATTCCATCATCAGATCCCGACTTGGTGGTGGTGTTTTTAAAGTCGGTTAAAAAACAAAGAAGACATCAGAAGAGAGACAAAAAAAAAGAGAATAAACTTTTTCATGTCAACATTTCGGTAAAATCTAACATTTTTATAACGAAAATTTGTGCAAATGTATTGGCGTCTGTTTTATGTGTCTCTAGTGAGTGTCATTACATTTTAATTAGGATGCTACAAGGGTCTGTGTTACGGTCTTACGGACCTTCGTGCCCTAACCAAAACACCGTCCTTGCGGGGGATTAAACCGTTTCCGTGACCGATACGTCCTTATATCCATTCTACTGATTGCTAATTAACACCTTAAATTTTAAATACATGTCTATATTCTATGAAAATGAATTATCTACATATAATAAATTATAAAAAAAAATATACATCATGTAAACTCGAGTAGGTACAACCTATGCAAGTGAAGGATTACTTATACAGAATGAAAAAGCAGGACCTATGATTCGGAGGTACTTTAAGTGGCTTTGCAATGGCGTTTAGATTATGTACCAATTGCTACTTATTGTTAATGTACAGGGAAATTTTCCTAATGTACCTACTTACGGGCAGTTTGTGTACACTTACACACATTAAGGGTAATGCTTCTATAGGTAGCTCTCAACGTATGGGCTACCTAGGCCTGTATCCACTGTCTAGGTTTACTGACCTAGTCACTTGACTAACTAGCCAATACTATCTCATACTATTTATTTACCATATAAATACAAATCATATTAATTGGAAAACATAACAGAGATTAACGATCTGATGAGTGTTTTATGCTACATTAAGTACCTACCTAACTTGCTCTTTGTGTCCTAGGTATAGATATATCTATTTTGTTTGTAACTAGATTAATATGTAAGTATATAAATAAACTACCCATGTGATAGGTACCTACTGCAAAAATCTAGTATAGAAACACACTATATTGGACGTGTACGGCAAAATAATTACATTTGATATACAGAGAGTAGAGACAATTAATAATCATGTTGTTTTTATATTTTAATAATTGTGTCTGGTTCTATATTTTAATTGCATTTATATACTATTGACCTATAACTTGTAGGTATATGTATTATAAGATGGTTACTATTAAAAGAATAAACAATTAACGTAAACAATCAACATCAAGTTTTACTTTTGTGTTTATCTTTTTTATACAATTGTATACGATGTGAGGTTGGCGTCAGCCGTCAGATGGCAGTCGTGTCGAAGGGCCCGGCGTAACGACGACGCCAATGGAGCGCGATTCCCCCAAGCCTTTCTTATTACGCGCTGTGATTTAAAACAAAGCATCGAAGGAGACGACTTACTACTAAAAAAAATAAAAATAAATACAAAGGTATCTAATGCTTTTTGTTTTGCGAAATAGTCTTAGATTTTTGTATTTGGCAAGGCCGGTTATTAACCTGTAAATAAATTAATTTACAAATTAGAAGGTTAAACTTTGAATCAAAGTTTAAAGAGGTAGTTTTGTTTTCAAATTAGCAAAAATGTTTTTGCTGTTTTAAACGAAACGTTATTAATTTGTAGTTTAAAGTAGATAGGTAGGTATATAATCCTATAATTAATTAGTAGTCTGTTAAATATTTGAAAGCTGTTTCAAAACTTAACAGCGGAAACTTAAAAATTGTAGTTCCGGTCATTAGTGAACAAAAATGATAGTATAATTATAATTTTATGATTCTATGAATAATTATTTATCTGCGTTTGATTACTTATTTATCTATTAATGAACGTTTAGCATATTAATATCGAACTTAATATAGTAAACTTACCACTTGGGTGGTTTCGGAATGTCAACCGGGTCAAATCCTGCACGAAACTTACGATAACCATTTGTGCTGATTCAGTGCTTCCGTTGTTAATGTTCAATAACATACAATTTATTCAATAACACACTTAAATAAGTGCATTTTTATATTTTACTTCTTTTATG
This sequence comes from Autographa pulchrina, assembly GCA_905475315.1. Taxonomy (NCBI): domain Eukaryota; kingdom Metazoa; phylum Arthropoda; class Insecta; order Lepidoptera; family Noctuidae; genus Autographa; species Autographa pulchrina. The sequence goes on along the minus strand of FR997771.1, from coordinate 8,142,559 downwards.
CATTTCAGGCAACAAACTTTTCCAAGAAAAGCATTTCTAACAAGGAGGCCTTTGTTATGCACTGAGCTCACGATATATAGGGAATACTAAGCATATTCAGTAGTCTAGGAGTGATGCTTGGAAATTGGATTAGTATTAATATCAAAGGGTTTGCCAGCCTGCTACTCCATGCCACCTTTATTCTGGATACAAGTAAGGCAGTTTTCGTGGTCGTTGAAGCGTCAAGTGAGTCCAAACGCCTACAATTTTCCCACCGGGACGAGCCCGCCCCCCGTCACCGAAGCCTTATTACTGACTAATTAAGTCACGCTACAGATACGTTAGAAATCTCTGGAAAATAACACAAAAAATGTCGAGCGCCGTATGACGACATCTCGCAGAGAACGTGATTGTTTTTTTTTGTCACAGCACTCGCAACCATGTTCTGTGTATAGGCTCTCGTTGAAAAAATGCTAATCGACTTTAAGATCACGTAATAAATCACCGACCATTTACATAATGACCATCCATCGTGTAACATATTCATGACGCGACAACTTTTTTGTATTTATTTAGGTTTTCATTAGACTTAATAACAACCGGTAACAGATAACCTTGCACTTACAAGAACTTTAACCTTGTAGATGGAAAATGTTGGGTTCTTGGAAATACCCGAATGGCGGTATGGCACAATGATAGTAAGAGCCATACGTTGGGGATGTGCCACTTTCAGTAACTTTTTGCAGTGATGAATAAGGTGAAATTAAAATAAATTGGATGTTGTTTTTATAAATTAGAATCGATTGTGTGGCTTGCGTCACTTGCGTGCAAGCAGCAACCATTGAAGCGCGTGCAAACCAGCGAGAGTGCATTCCCAGCTATCTAATGACAATGACAGAGCATCCCCGCTTTCCAAGTTCATTGACAACGAAAGTGTTGCGCATGCGTGAAAACTCGCGCCAATTATAAGCGCAGGCGGCAACGGTGGGCGCGCGGGCGCAGCGGTCGTTGCGCGACGACGCGCCCGGCTGCGCGCGCTTCATTGCCAAGGCCGGCGTGCTTTCTCCACGATCTACGAGGCTATTACGTGGCACTCGGGACCGCTTGTGTAATGTGATGTAATTGGAATTTGTTATGCTTTGGTACCGATAAACGGAATTAAAAGAGACTGACAGTGTGTAGTAAAATTAAGTAATCACGATAGGCGTTGGCGCCGCGGCGGCCAGCACCGCGAATTGTCACTAATTGCACAATGCTGGAAGTTTATGTAGAATACTAATAATTCATTACATTAAAAGCGTTATCGTTTATAATAGTGTGTCACCATTAACTGGTATTTCCGTCGTAATCATTTAACTGATAAATGATGATTGCTCGTTGTTCTTGACCTAATCTCTCGATGTCATTCCGAGTACCATTGCGTTTCCGTGTCACATCATCTCTACATATTTACTGGTTCTATTAATAAATGGTTCGTTAAAATTCTTGATTAATTTAGACATGTCACTAAACAATGCTAAATTACAACACGGTAGGTAACTAATAGATATTATATCCAGTTCCGACGTCAGATAAAAGTATAATCTTTGATAAAATACGGATATCGTACTGATCCTCGATAATGTTCCGTTCTCTATAATATAATGTAACGTCATTGGTGTTTAGATTACCCAAAATTATTTATTTTACTATTTCTAAGTCGCCGATACTTTTAACAAAACAATGCTTAAAATAAACAAAACACTAGCTAAGCATCACGATACGGAATCTATTTTTTTTTTTTTTTGTAGAGATCTTTGCAGTTAGCCTGAGCGCAGGCTTTGACTGCTTCACCGGACTTTTGGCGAGGACCTTAAGGCCTCCAGCCAGAGCAATAGGAAAAACTAACTACGTCAGCAACGTCCACTAAGGGCACCCCCTGCGGGGTTCGGACCTCGACTTAGTGCGTTGCTAACAATCTTAATAAAGCAAAACAACAAGGGATGGCTGGATCTAAGTTTTTATTACTTAGGGACATATTTTTATTGCTAGTTTGTCCGGCTCGGGCCAGCTAGTCTAGGGACGGGAGGAAGACGGAATCTAGCATTAAAACTGGAGCTCTCACTACTTTGTCTTTACATCAATCAAAACAGTAAACCTCTTGTATATTTTGGTAACGTAACATTGGTCTTCTGTATAATAATAAATGAATAATCAATATATAACAAAAATAAATAGACTTCAATTCAATCTAACTGAGACATAACTTTGTCATCAAAATATCCGTTACACTTGCCGTACTGAGTGACGAGGCTGTTCTGTAATATATTGATTCATATAATTGTAAGTCTACTATGTCTGTAGACAGGCTGTACCGGAAGCTAACAGCTGTCAGAACAACCTCAAGGTTATTGCGTAACCAAATCATTTAACTTGCACAAATTGAGGACGTGAAAAAAATAATTGATTTAATTCGTTGGTTATTCACGTGTGACTACAATCTCCATATTGAATAAGGTTTTAGGAAGCTAGGAAAGTTTTTAACTTTTTTAATTACCTAGTCCTTCAGTTGACTTTACTTGCAGTAAATGTAGAACTCTACATTGCCTATGTTGCATTCCCATATAACAAGGGAAATGCAAAGTTCGTGTATTCAATACAATAAGATGATTAAATAAGTTCACATTCCTTATATTATCATAGATACATCTAATAGAGTCCCATATTCTTAAAAAAAGTGGATATTTAATTATCAAAAGTACACTTAAATTACCATGTAGGAATCTCAAAAACCATATCGATTTCACCACGTTTTGGACTGGGAAAATAAATTAAATTATTAAGATGCTATCAAAAGGCGATTAAGTAGATACAACTTTATTTTCTTACGACATTGCCACACCACCCAAGTAAAATATATTCTCCATAGACGTTTACCTTATAAAAGCAGTACAAATTCGCATATCACTACTATCTAATCACGATAATATTTCGCAAAAACAACCTACCTGATACACGTTATCACAATAAACGTTACGTACGAACCTTATCTATGTGTACGTCATAAGCCAAATATGTACAAACTTCCTTATTATATGGCATAACTGAATCCCGTGCAAGTAATCTACCTAATTAGATACAACACTTCCACAGTCAGTAGGCGTTAAGTCATAGTTTGGTATGCGATCTCATTGACGTGCGTTGAACCGGGAAACTGACAACGGCTTGTACTATCACAATAGATATTCCAGACTTGCAGGACAATATGCTCGTTGCGTTAAACGTTGTTTACTTCTAATAGCTGTGTTACCGAAAATAAGAGAATTATTAATTAATATGTTATATTTTCTGATAACAAACAAATTAATTAGCTGTTTATTACTCGAGTGACGTCAAATGACTGTATAAAAGGGTAATGATTAAATGACTGTTACAATACATATTTATGTGTCCAGTTCCATTTATAATCCGAATAAGATCAGGTGTCACTGATGCGTGATGCGCTATTTGATCATACTGCAGATATAGATAAAGCTGTCTCTCTGTGATTGTGGCAGCCCTAAAAGCAATAGTAGAATATAATAGGAAGTAATAGTTAGGCTGCGATTCGATTCTGACGCAAGCGATCGGTGTGTAACTGTGGGCGGTTGTAGACACCTCTAGCTTCCGTGTCAGTCTGTCAAGTTGTGTGCCTATCTCTGCACCCACTACTCCCTCAACTTGCTAATTTATTACGTCCGACAATACCATCCGTGAATGACGCAATTTTATTATGTTATTCACTCAATTTTAAATATGCAGATTTTAGTAGTATCTTCTGGTTCCTTTGTTTCATCTTTCAGAAAAAAAGTAATAAATCAAAACTGAGTTAAATAGAGGTCACACCAGATAGTCTTATCCATAAATTAAGAAAATCTTAAACATAAATTAATTCTGTTGGTCAAATTTGCACAGAAATATAATAAAAATTACTATATTACAGCATGCCTACACTACATACACGCAAAAAGTTGAGTGTTGTTCTCAAAATACGGAAGTAAAGTATATTTGAATTGATAATCATCGTATAATCTCGTATATATTTTAAGTCATGAACACATTACCCTATGAGATGTAAAGAGGTCAAAATAATGGAACTACTGAGTTTAGTAAAGCATGTCTTTGTGAGGCTTAGAGTAAACATTGTGTTGTGTACAAATATGTATGTAAAACGTTATATATGGACATCGACGGATTTCGAGTTAGGAAATTTTAGAAGCAGGTTTACCAAAAGCCAATGAAGCAACGCGTCACTGGGCGTGTTTACGCACCATGTTTGTTCATTGACAAAGCCTACATTATTGCGCGTCGATGAACAGAAAACGTTCTATCTACAAGGAGGCATAAAAAGTGCTGCATAATACGAGCGCGAGCCGGACACCCACGTCGCGAATTCCCGTCCATTATCGCAATCCCACGGGCTCATGTGACGTACAGAAGCCAAACTTTGGGCGTTGCCAATGCTGAGATTTACTTTTTATGTTCAAAGGCATTCTTCCCAGCAGATCAGCCGAAAAAGTATGCAAGAAGATGCGCATTCAAATGCCTTGAAGGTAGTAAGTGACAAAGCGATAGTCCGCTGCACATAAATACAAACTATCTGAAGGAGAATGTAGCAGCTTAACATTTTATACATCGGGCTATGTTTCCAAACTCTTTTATCAGTAATGTTGAACATTTTATTTAAATAATTCAGATAAACTTACCACAAAACCCAAGTTAACGATAAGAAAAGTGAAATACTAATGAGATAATTTAATTCTGCGGCCAGACCATTAACGCCATATGCATGTTGATTCCCTGTTAGTATCGTAAACTCTCGTCATAACTAAGATAAATAAAGTCGTGTTATTGTTTACGGACCACCAAGCGGGAAGGTTGATGTGTAGGTGTGTAGTAACCCAGTAACTCCCCCGCGAAGGCTCCTAATCTCTGCACCTTCGTCTGTATTTTGTTAAATATTATTTTTAACCGTCCTAACAGGAGTGAACCACATGTGCCACCTGACCTCACTGAGCTTTCCCACGCTGAGAGGTTAGTCCTTGAAACATAAACGTCTCAGTTAACGTTAAGCCCGGGTAGCGTCTTCGGAACAAACTCATGTCAAACCGTAGACGCGTTTTCGTCGCCCATAGAGACTAATAGGTTTGTTTTCGGGAGCAAATGTCTCGGCTGCAGCGAGGCTCAAAGCTTTTTTCTGTTTACTTAAATGATCTGGTGATTGTTTTTTAATTTATTTCGTCGTTCGGCGACGTCATGTGGTTCCAATCAAAGACCGTTGGGGTTTAATTTTTTTTCCAAATCGATTTTATTATCGATGACTTAGTGAGTTCAGTTCACTTTGAAGCTAATTATGTTTTAAAATATTATGAATGCTTCGTTGCTTTGTGAATACGAATGGTTTTTATGCACTTGTTTTTCGTTGGTTATAAGTAGGCACATACCTACTTATAGTTTTTATGTTTCCTATAAGATTTTGCAAATGTAATTTAAATATGCTGTATAACTGTGTATTACTCGTAATATAGCAAAAAATAATTATTGTAAAAAACGTAATTATTAAGGATCTCAAATTAGATTTGGAACAAAGCAACTTGTTTTTTTTTCGTTCTTCTAATATGTAAAAATAAAACACAAATCACAAGTGGGTACTTAAAACCTTAACTTAAGTAACCTAAGCATGTATTACGTCTAGTATTAAGTACTAACTAAATAGAACATGCTTCAGATTCAGACATAATTCTTACACAACTGAGACCTAGCCAGGAAACGGAACTTAAGTACTAAAGCGGTTTGTTGTAACGTTACATAAACTGGGTAATAAGGATTACATTGCATTACAAGCTAGATAATATTGCACTCCCGGCTCTCAGTCAAAAGACAATTCACTTTCAAAATCAACTAAATAAATCAGAAGTTCAAAACCCACACTATAACGTAGAAGCAGAACAGTTTAAAAGTTTCAGAACAGAAAGAGACGAAGCTATACACACAGATATCTCCATCTCTTTCTTATACAGGAATAATTACATCTTGAACAGTACATAAAGGCCCAGGAACTAAATGAATGTACAATTAATTACCCTCGAGTCGTTATTCCGTCGGACAAGGAAGCAGCGCCCGCGCAGTCGCCGCGCGCCGGTGACGTCACGCACCGAATTAACCCGATTCCGAGAATTGAACCGTTGTATGTCAGTGCACTTGTCTTGAACGCACGTGTGGACAATGTACATGGCTTCATGGATATGTTACGAAATGGTTCCTAGATTTGTGAACTATTATGTACGAGTATATTTTGGCGACTCTACAAATTATAGGCTAGCCGTGACGTTTTCTTCTTATTCTGATCGAGTTTATTTTAATTAAATTATGTTTGCGTTTTGCTACACGAAGATATAGCATTTTCACTAGCGATCATGATGCCATAATCCATGCTTACTATACATTTAAGTTAAAACTGTTTCCTGAGAATAGTTTTAACAGCAGCTTATCACTACGACTCTACCGTAACAACATTACGGTAGAGTCGTAGTGATTTTGGTACATTATGTAAAATATAAATGCACAAATAAACAATTGATGTATTTTATGGCGCCCCAAAATTATAGGTACTTGCACTGATTTCGATTTTCCTAAATCATGTTTTAAAACCACTGACTAATATAAATTCTGGTACCTTATTAAAGTTAAAATAAACAATCTATAATCATTTAGAATTTGGTGTTTTTTTTTTACAATAATAATTTATACTCGTCATTCGTTCACCTCTAATTTAATAATAGAATGACATTGGTAATAATGTGTATAATAAAAAACTCTTTTAGACTTTACATCAATAAAAATGATATTATGTCCTCTTCGATGTTACACATAATAAGAGAGCATTTTATATGTAGAGCAAACGTTTGTAGAGTACCTATGTTTTAAACAAGAAAAAAATAACTGGTTTTCATTTTAGTCAAAATAAACACCCAAAGTAGCTAGAACAACTCCATAACGTCATTATCTATGTTTTGGGCTTTTTGAATAAAGTACCCGCATGATCAAGTATTCAAAACAAAAGACAACACAACGTTACGATTTTTAAACACAGTTCTACAACTTTATTTGTCGAAGCCACGCAAACGTAAATTAACCATGATTATTACATTATATACTTTTTTACCTCGTGTGCCAGTAATTATTAAAAGTATTGGCCAAACGTAAACCATTGAAAAAAAAAAAACAAATATTAAGGAAATAGCAAAAATAATACCTCTTTAGTCACATCCTTATTATTGCAAACAACTGACACGTTGACTCCCTTACATGCGATTGATTACATCATATCTGTATTCCATATCTTCTTCCTCAATTGAATATTGTTGGGTCCGAACAAGTAATTACGCAACACTTGTACTGACGCTTTGAACTGATATCGATATGATTTCGCATTTAACTGGCAGTTTATTGACCCCTTGCATCCCTGTCAAGAAATAACTATAACATAGATGTAAAATAATCACGTAACAGCTTCAGTTATGTTACGGTGTCGGTTTCTTTCAATATTTTTATCGGAAGCTATTTCTCTCCCGCCGAGTTTCATATAAAACTTGTGTGCGACCACTGCTTTATTTAATTACTTCAACAAACCAATCATGCATGCTATCAAATCAAATTTTCACGGCCATTATCTAGTTTACATTCTTTTAACATTAAGTAGTCGTAAAATTCTCGATTTTATTAGCGAAATTGAGTAGCTCCATTAAAGAACGTACCTATCTACCGAAGATTATAACTAATATAGACAACTTTATTACTACTTACTATATATTTACATTATGATTAGGTATTTACAAACTGATTTTCTAATGAATTATTAATGTTTAATAGATTAAGTGGGTAATAAATAATATCTGTTATGAACATTTAATAAATAAGCGGGTACGTTCTTAGTATTTAATGACGTAAAATCGATATTAATATGGTAATTTGATGAACTTTACCTCTAGAAATAACAATGTTATTTGGTTATAGCATACAGGAACATTACATTAGGTATTGTTTATTGTTGCTATTATGATTATTCTATATTAAGCAGTTATCTGGCCGGATGGTCAAACAAACTATGTTATTAAATCAGCTCGCAGGTGGATTGACACCTCCTTAAATTGTAAAAGCTTGGCGTCCACTTAAATTAAAAAAAAATCAAATCCAATAGTTCACCTTCATAAATTTCTTATTATTAGCAGAATGCCTAATTCTGGTTCGGAACTATACTGTACTACTGTAAACTATACTACTTATCTTGTTTTAAATTTAGTATCGTCCATTTTCCTAAATCAGCCTAAAAGATGCGCATGTCATAAACATACACATGATTCCGTCGGGTGTACTACGTGAGTTCGACAAATGGATGTGCGACTAACGCTTATGCGACAAAACTGTACTGCGACTCATCGTAGTTCGAATGCACGCTAGTGCGACACACTGAAGATCGACATCTCGCTAGTGCGACATGAAGACATAGAACATAATAATATAGAACCGACATAGGCCCAAAAATCCATTGCTTGGTTAGGTTCGACTTTGTGATAGAGATCAATAGGTTAGGTTAGGTTAGATATTGTGACCTTGCAACAGAGCGAGCGAAGCGAGCGACGACCTTTGATTATATAATGTCGACGACATATGTAATTCAAAATTTATCTTTATTAACAAACTACTGTAATACTGTATCAACGTACTGCACTACCGTAGTGTCGCACTACCGTAGTGTCGAACTACTGTCGCGCAATCGTTTCTCGCACTAGCGAGATGTCGATCTTCAGTGTGTCGCACTAGCGTGCATTCGAACTACGGTGAGTCGCAGTACAGTTTTGTCGCATAAGCGTTAGTCGCACATCCATTTGTCGAGCTCACGTAGTACACTCGATTCCGTCATAATCTATTTATGTTCACATCAAAAATTATATTTAAAATGGATGTACATATATGTATGGTTCCTAAACGGAAGGCCTCACGCATCGAGCGACTCTCCGGGAGTCTCGTCACTCGCTCCATACAATCCATAGGTACAACTGTCTGCAATCACATACATGTGCACGTGTACAACAAAAAATTACCAATGACACGCAACTCGCAACTGAAAGCAGATTGTATTAGTTAAATGAGTATCAATCATTGTTTCTTGGCTTACATTATCGTGACGTGGTTTACTTGTTCGTTTTACGGGCAACTAATGTGTTGAAATTGCAGACAATTTTCTGCACAAGGACCAAGTTTTTTCTGTCCTCACGGGATAAAATAACGTCTGTATGATTCGCAGATAAAGGTACCGATTGCTCGGATCATAGTTCATCTCAATAGATAACAAACAAGTGAATCCCTGTTCACTTCTTGGTACATATATTTATATGTTTTTTTATTGTACAACAGGGAAAATGGTGCCGATAGTAGGCCGGAAGATAAATCCCGGAAAAGCAAGGAGGTCACCGGATGCGAACCCCCGCTTCCCCTCCGACCCCCCACTTCCGGTCACTTTACTTCCGCGCTTAACCTTTCACGCATTAGGCGGAATATAAGAATAACACATGGAAAAAACATACAGAATAATGTTCGATACCAGTTTTTATACGTACTAGGTAATATTCTAATTTATGTGTTTGATTTCCATCCTTTTTCCTGTTTATTAGATATTATCAATACACATTACACATATCTATTCACAATAGATATCTATATATAAACTAAACTTGTTATTTTTGAGTCGTATTTACCTTAGCTCGTTAGCACGAACTAGATAAGTGCCAATTTTTTCGCTAGATAGCAGCAGACGTAAAATTTTACTTTGAGACAAATTAGGTAGGTACCTATGAAATAGAATAATTATTCATACTCCGAAAGACAATAACATACAGTATTTATTATTAAATACTTAATAAGGTCTAATTTAATTTTTTATTAAAAATACAGCTAGCTAGTAAGACTACCAATGAGGTGGTATTTTACTTTTGATTTATGTAAGTAAGATACATCAATTAAAAAAATATATTTTCTTCTACCACAAAGCCACTAAGAACACTATTCTAGAACTAAGAAGGAAATAAAAACAACAAAATAGGAAGCTTAATAAAAATCATTATCCTCCTTAGTTTATGGATATAATCGTAAATCAGATAAGCAATATGATAGTCACGATGTTTGACGTATATTGTCGAGAAGTGTATCTGACTCATCAATTAACGATTATTGCTAATAAACAATAATACGTCATAATAAAAATATCAATGTAGTACCTAGAATAAAAAACTCATGTGTTTTGCATACAATTTCGTTTTTATACTTGTCATTTTCGTCTCATAGCAGTCAAGTTTGTACTAAATATAATGCACGAAAAGTAGATAAAATATTTAGTAAAAATAAGTACTTAAATGTTCTAAACGGATCACATATTTTTTATACTTTACAATATATATTTGCTTTATACTTAAGTAGGAAAAAAATCTGTTCAAGTATCGATCACTAAGCTCGTGCCAAGTAATCGTTAAATGCAAGTTGCATTAAAAAGCGCGAGACATTTGATTCCAATGCGAGTACCTACCTAAGGAGCGTCAGTAATGCATGAAAAGACAAGCAAAGAAGATTCAAAGCGATCATTGACTACGTAAGCGGTGTAAGTTACAAGCCTTTACTGTCTCGATTCGATTTAGCGTGAAAACATTTTGAAGATGGACGTCGTGGGTTCGTCTTACATTTTTCTTATTAAGGAAGCCTTTATCAGTTGGCATTTGATACTCTGCATTACGCTACAGGCAGCTGGCGCCTACCGCTTCCGTAAAATGGGCGCATTCGACTCCAATCACGGAATTCGATCTTTTGTTGATGGAGGCGAGATTTCTGCATGTATCTGACAGGGTGATCTGCGTTGTCTCGTGCGCCTGTCATCTTCATCGGTAACTTGAGACGTGGGCAGGCTTTTGTGGTAGCCGTACAATAGGCAGCTTGTGCCTAAAATGGTAAGATAAAGAGGATTTCGGATTGTCATCCTCATCAGTCCCCGAGACTACCTGGCGTATTAATTTGCCAGATGAAGTCGGATATAATATATTGGTAAAAAAACTCTAACTGTTCAACCTACTCACAGATTTACAAGATTCTTGTTACTTATGTGCACGAAAGTGTGAAATCCATAAATAAATATAAGTATTAACTGCAATAACAGTACGAAATCAATAAATCGTGTATTGCGAACAAAGCTGGCGCGTAGTGTCGGAGTAGTAGACATGCGCCCTACATGCATAATGCGCGGTGTTACGGCGCGTTACGTGTGCTGCGCGGGCGCAGGCCGTTATGCAAGCGGCGCGGAACCGGCCGTGAGAAGCAGCGCAACACCTGTAATACACCGCGCTGCTAAACGCGCATGAGCACGCTTGCAAGCCGCCTAACGGCAGCAAACCTCGTTATAACTGCCTCTGATCAGCCATTGTGAAATCACGTCATTGAATTAATTATACACTACCACTCCACCAGCCTTATAAAGTTCGTAGAAACTGTTTCCGACCACCATAATTATTATCGCTATTTTAACACCGCGGAAGTCAACTTATCATGGCGACAGTTCGATGTAGAAACAGAAACTGAAAATAATAAAACTAAAATCGGATGTTTAAGCGTGACATCATGACTTGAAATATTATATTCATAAACCACCCAGAAGTGTAACTAAATAAAACTAATAATACCTCGGTGATTTGCCGTAATCTTTTAAAGAGCTTTGGAGTTATTTAATCCTTTAAATAAATACAAGTCAACGAAATCAGTTTTATAACGCCGTAAATAAATATACAAAACAAATTCAAATTAAGCAGGCACCTACTTTTTTGGAAGTGGGTTAATTGCATACTAGTGATTTCACCAAACAATTTTGGATTCTAGAAGACCTAAATCTGACCTAGATTAGCCTAGATATTGCAAAAGCTTACGTCGCCTTAGCCATTTCAGAATACAAATTCAAGAGTTCAACATTTGGCAATATTTGTGCTTTTATATTGCTCCGCTCAAAATATTGTCATTGTCAAGCTTTACCTATACTGTAGAGCTCAAATATCAGTGCTATAACAAAAGCGTTAGAAATACGTATCGTCGCCAGACGCCAAAAAATACTTGTAAAGTAGACGCGTATGTTGAACAAACATGTGCGATGCAGTTCCTTAAAAAACGTGGTGGCCTGAAAAAAATCAAGAAAAAAAAGACACTCGAATGCTGAAGCTTGCCCGCCTGACAGGAAATATGATATTTTATTTTGGGCGTGGGATCAAACCGAGTCGATAATTTGTGTTCCGAATAGAACATCAGAAGCAACGGTGAAATTAAATTGTTGAAAACGTTTTATGTTAAGTATAATAAAGAAGAAGCGCGTCCTCAACAATAATAAAATGTCTTTGAACATATCTGAATAGGTAAGACGTCGGGGTTTCAAAGAAAGTGTCACAAGATAATATTTTTATAGAATGACACACATTATAATAGGAATAGTTTTTGGTTTTGATGACAGTTTAATTAAAAGCATCGCGTGTTGAATAATATTCTTCCTTGTTACAATTTACATGGCCCTTTGTCCTACTTTTAGCTAAGCGTGCGCGGATGAATTTATATTCCGAGCGGCTCTTTAAGTTTCATATAAGTCTGATAGCTGCATGTATGTTCGTACTTGTGAGATATTTTTTTAATAAAGTAAGTGGTGACAACATATATTGAAAACAATTTGTATAAGTTAAATATAGTTACGAACACACGGAAACTCGCGAAAGAAGCTTGCAGATGGCAGGTAAAATAAGAATAATGTATGTTTGAGTAGAGCAGTAGGTACACCCAATAATATCGAAGTAAAAAAGGAAGTATTTAGATTTGTATTTTTCAAAACCCAGTTCCAGTTCCAAGTAGTTCATCGACACAACAGATCTAGGAAGCAGAAACAGTAGCAACAATCCAAACACTTAGATTGACTTGATTAATATAATCTGGGTACCATACAAGTGTAGAGAGATGTCCGGCGCGGGCTGCGGTGCGGGTAGAGAGGGGGGGGGGGGGCAGCGTACGAATCAATATCAATCAGCATCAATCAGGTCCCGGAAGCCTTGTAGTTGGACCAACTGATTGTTCGGCCGCGATGATGCGTGCTACAAATTCACATGTTTATTTACCAACTAGCCATTTCCCTATTTAAGAACTTTTTGCTCTACAAGATGTTTTTTTGGTTCAATGACTGTCGGCAACCTTCGCTGATTTGTCCCTAATGTTACAAAAACTATGCAATTAGGAGGTCGACAGTCTTTCTTCCTTTCGAGACGTGATGGAAAAAACGGAGCTCTGAATTTTATGCAGATTCTTCTGCACATGAAAGAGGAACTAGAGTCATTTAACATATTGAAAGTACCTGAAAAGTCTACTTGACATAATAATATTTACATTTTCTGCTTTAATAAATACATTGGTATCAATATTTGTCAAATAGAGTTTTCCTAAAACAAAATATTTATAGTGAGTATTTATTAAAATATAATTACCTACATAGTAAATATTCTAATAAATGATCTATTCAAGTCAACCGAATCGAATTGCTTCCACATAATTGTTTGCAATTATTTGACGTTGATATACTTATCTATGAAGTATACATTTGCTCAAACATAAAGTATGACACACCCTCTTACACAAACAGTGTACAAACGTAGCTATATACTGTAGTATATGTTAAGGCGAGGTTATACGTAGCGAAGATGAAGCAAAGATAATCAACGTAAGTACCCAATCTATTAGATCTTTTCTGTAACATGAAATACGACATCAGTGACCAAAGCGGTTCTGTTCCGCCGGTCCGGTCAGTTAACGGCACATTTAATACAAGTAAATCATTTTACGATTTCTATCTGTTACGAAGTCCCTACCTTTTAATAGTTATGGCTATTCGCAAAGGCTGCTTAAATGATGCAAACAAAATGATATCTGCCAAGAAGCCTTTGTAATGCCTGTGAGATAACAATTTGTTTATATTGATGATTTGGATGTTTCGTTAGTCCGCCCACCGAGATTAGAGTTACTTCCAGTCATAAAGATACCTGAAACGTGGTCGGTACTTAAGTATAGCAGTTACGTAACGACGCAGTGGTGCTAAAGTGCTCCTTATATGTTAATATGGCACATGACGGTGTCGTTGCGCCTATAAAATCGTCTGAAGTGTAAACACACGTAAATATCGCGCCACACGCACTCGTAAAATCTATTTCTCGCGCTATTGCGGCTCGTAGGCACTATACAAATAATTTTATTCAGAGGACAATCAACATTAAAACAAAAATATCACTAGAACTGATTTATAAACGGAACGGGTTAAATCTTCCATTACGTAGTCTCGTGGTAGAGTCGGATACCTGCTAGTGCCTACGTACGCAGGTAAATAGCTGTTGTATCGACCTATGTACCAGTTTATTATAAGAAGGAATTCGTGTGCGTTAATGCAGGTATTTTTGTAATCCGTTTCTGTACTTTCTTGTTCCGAAGCAAAAACAGAATTGCTGCAACACCCACGTTTTCCGAAGTGTTTAAAAATAAGGCGTCTGTTCAGTATGAGATCGTTGATGAAACGGCTAAGAATATATTGGGTGGGTTATTCATCAAAGTCTCTCGTATAGTTTTTACCTACAGTTTGTGGACAAAGGAGTGAGTCATCGACGTGGTTATTAGGCCTAATATTATAGAGAGCTGGCGACGCGCAACGCCGCCGACTCGCTGCATGCCTGTCTCGACGCAGACGATGCTTGACTCTTGATTCGCTTTGATTGCTATTCCAAGTCATGCGACGTTCTTAAGATAAACGACACGATTGACGCAAGTATTAAGGAAATTGTATGAATAGTTTATTAGAATCCGAACAAGGAAATTCTTCAATTTAAATTATTCTCCCTTAGTGCTGTCAGGAATTTCCCTATCGAATTCAAGTAGCGTGTCTTAAGTAGCTATTTAAATTGTCAGAGTTTAACAAGGATGTGCATGGTATATGTTATTTAACATATAACTACCTAAGAATGGTAACGTATCAATTGATTGCTCAAACGTATGGTAATGGTAACGTATAAATTGATTGCTTAAACTTGAAATTCTTTGAGTGTTCTTACGAACACTCAAAGAATTTCAAGTTTTCTTTGGAAATGCTCATAGAAACGGATTTTGAATATTATTTGCAAGAATAAAAAGCCAAAAACATATTACATATTATGTAGTTAATTATGTTATGTAGTCAAACGACAAAATAAAAAAATCAATAACTACTTAATTATCAAATTGAATCACATATTATAATTAAATTAGATATAAATCGTATCAGAACATCTACAACTTTAGCGTCTAGAAATATTTCAAAATATAAGGTAAAATTGTTTAAAAAATATTTTATTCCTAGCCTGGACAATTCTTAACCGAAGACCGACTTACTATTATTTATTATGGTACTGGCGTTTAGTAAGAGAAAATATTGACTCTTAAGAAAACTCTACGTATAGACTTGAATAAATAAAAAATAATAAAAATAAAATAAACCCGCCGGGCCCTATAAACGTCCCACTGCTGGGCACAGGCCTTTTCTTAATATACAAAAGGTACGACCATTGATCACCACGCTTGCTCATTTGCGGATAGGCGATTTCAGTTCCCAATTTTGGACAAATCAAAAACATCTGTATATTACGTTATCACTTAGGCACAGTCCGTCTGTAGTATTACGAAATTAGAATTCATATAAATAATGTCTTTCTTCTATATTTTATTAGAAGGCCTTATATTCTTTATATGGAAGTAATTTAATATTCTTTTCGCAATACGTATTAAGGTCTAAAGTTTACTGACCGACCTTCTAATCGCCATGACATTGATACAAAAATTGCCAATTTTGCTTGTTTGCCGTCCTACAGATATCTTTCGCAATGGATTATAATATGATAATAAAATTATAATAGGATTTCCTTACATTATAAAAAAATAAGTACCTACAGTGTTAGTACTCTACCCATGGATTTTGTTACTGGGAGATAAAGTTTTGGCATGGGCGTCAGTTTGTGATGTCAAAATTTATCGCGGATAATAAAAGCAAGAGGTTGATAGGTTACTTAAAGACACAGTTGTTAATAGTTTTACTTAATCCGTACAGCAGGAAGCATTTATCCTGCAGGTGAACGATTAAAGTCAAGAATTAACGATTGTCATTGACAACTGTCGCTTCGAAGACGTGTATCTCAATCTCATTAATAAGTCCTATAGCTCTTAACTATGTATGTACAAACAACAGGTTTCTCAGTCATCCGGGTTCCATAATACCTACATAATAATAAAACTGATATTATTTTAGCGACGATGACGGCAATAAGTTGTACCGGCGCGCCGCGGCGCGGGCGCTCATATCTACGGTATTTTATTAGTCGGCAATTTACATGTACAACCAGTTTTACACAAAATATTAAACAAAAAGGAAAATAATACTTTAGTATTCTTTTTATAACGTATGGGTATTTTAGTTTTAATAAATTCATAGTTCAAAGTCAAGGCAGAGAAATAGTAAAGAAAGGGCAATAATACATTTTCCTCAAGAACACTGATGTTCTAATGACGGGCGCTACGCTAGAGTCCCATGTTTTAAATAGAGCTTTTAACAAGGTATATTCTTAGTAGAACTTTGTTTTGTTTACTTATATCATAGCACGATGACACAAGTATCGGGAAAACCGTTGATGGAATTGATTTCATCATGCGGTTGAAAAAAGATGCTACAAAAATCAAAAACATTGAGGTAAGTAAGTACCTACTTGTAATCTTACTCACATCTTTGTTTAGTGAATTCTCCATCGAATGTGGTGTAGGTAGTAAATAAAATAATTACAAGCTTATATTATGTTTATTTAGGTACAAAGCGTGCATCAGACAATACTTTTACAAATTGAATCAGAATACTACATTATGTTAAAAAAAATGGTATCAACATATATTATGATTTATTTTTCACAAACAAATTATAAAAAAATATACAACACTCACCATTTTTCTGCAAACTTACCTTCACATTTTACTTACCGATCCAATTACAAACCATAATTTTTTAACCCTCGGATTCGGGTGGCGGGATATAATTAAGGAATGTGACGTGTATTGGGATAGCGAAGTAACCCGTGACTTTGTCTCTCATGTGTTCAGCTGCTATTTGAAGGTAAGCGGTGGTGAAAGGTACAGGAGCCAGATCCCGAGGCTTCGCTCGTATCCTTATTTCTGCCTTCAGTCCTGTTGGCAGCCAGAACCTGGTGCGCGGGTAGCAAAGCCAACTGGCCCCGAAACGAGCAGTCTCCTCCCACAGCCCGCAAGCATGGATGTAGATAGGCCGAGAGCTCATATTCCAAATCCTATTGACCAAAAGACCACTATTAAGATAATTAAAACAAAATATTTTTTTTATATTAATAAAACTGAATTACGAAGTTACGTAGACCATGACCCCGGAGCTAGGTAGAATAACCGCGTTTCTGGAGTCGTTGACTTTTGACAATAATTAAATTATTTTGCAAGTATTAACAAAATTAATACGGCGCTAGTATCATTAATCCATGGCCATATTTTAATACCTAGTGATTTTACTAGGTATAAAAACGATTGATTTATATGGATGTTCCTACTTCCTACTTCGTCATTATTTACGGAATAACTTAACAACTAAAATTCTTACCATATCTTGGAAACCACAGGCTCTGTTTCCAGGGTAACACATAAAATGTTCGGAGTCCATGTTATATGTAGTGGAGACAGAGGTAAAGGAGGTGGAGGTCGTTTGACTCTGTAGCGCACCAACTGCTGTGTCTTCAAATCCACTTCCTCGTGTTTATGTGGTTCTAGTAAGGATGTGACGTGAATCTGATGATAAATTTATATGTTAAGCTTAACTTTTTGGGCAATTCCTTTCTTTGACACATAAAAACTTTAATATCTCATAGCAGCTCAGTTTTTGAACAGTTTCAACAAGTTTACCAAATTGACGCTATATTATATACCACATCCTAGTATCTGATCGATGAGAGATCAAACGTATACCTTTGCATGCCCTGGGCATAGTAAGTGGCAGCTTGCCACATGAGAATAAATAAGTATCTATTGCTAATTTGCTGGATTTGATTGCAATAGCCTTACCTTATGTGCTTCGATTTTACTCCGAGGGTTAAGAATTATCATCGGTGGCAGGCTTGTTGCTTGATTTTCCTCATCACAAATTATCTGTTTCGACGTCATTTTAAGGGTTTGAATAATTTACATGATGTATAAAAAAAGCTTGATTGATTGATTGTTTGGGTGTTTATTTACATTTATTGGAATGACGTCTGAACTTCACATTACAGATAAAATTACCTATTTATTATCACGATAGACTAAAATAGACAGAAGCCAACCTCTTTACTGCTTTCCTGGATATGCTCACAAAAATAGAAATCTATTGTAAATAAAATAATTTTAGCATAAAAATCACGATAATAAATAACGTGAACGAAGGCCAAACAACATAGAAAGATAAATTCAGTGTTTTAGTATGCTAGACTTTAAGATTTTATACGTAGAGCGGTAGAAATAGAATCGGTGAACTATAATAAGTATCAGTTAAATGTGTTTAACAGTTACGTCGTTCTTTACCTCATTTACGTCCATATTTAAGTCAAACACAACGTTAAACCAGGTGTATCTAATGAAGGCGATATACAATCAATGGTTAGTGGTCAATTACTGGTGAAAAACAGGCGATATTAAAGCAAACACATTTATCAGCGCATTACCGGTCAAACGAGGTGCACCTGACAAATTAAGATATATTCCCATTCTCTTCATGCAATCTCGCACACTTGCCAAATGTGGATGGTTTTCAAATGGTTGCTTTATTCAGCTTACCACTGTCGCATGATGATAGTGTCATTTGCATTTACTGCTGACTGATGCCAATAGAGCAAGACTAAGAACTGAAGCAATCGTGAATACGTTTTTTTTTCTATGCTGTTTTTCTCGGCTATTGCTTTGTTAATATTTATTATTTATTTTTATTTAATAACGATAACAGTATTAGTATATTATTTGTAGTGCTCGCCTTAAACTTTCTAAAGCTGGACTTTTCCAAATGGGTTTACAAGTTCTTACTAAGTGATTTATTACATTTTCTGATTTTGTTACTGTTGACACATGGAAAGAGTTTTGTTATCTGGTGTAAGCTGTAAAGAAATAGATAGTTTCGAGACGAAGACTATCTGCTTGTTATTCAAAATACTCTCGATATGCAAGAAAACTTGAAAACCCTTGAAATGAAACTACCTTTGAACGGATTCTATCGCGGTTTATATAGCCCCTTAAAAAGGTAAACCACAAAAACAAATTACGAAATTCAACTTTACCAAATTGTAATAAAACGCTTTAAACACTCATATCATGTGCACCTGACCCCATTTACGAAGTGTTAAGTGTTTGGCCTTCACTAGGGGTTCAACTCACTGAAGATACATTTACAGGTAGTAGGGGCGGAAGCCGTCATTCAGTGCACATTTCCGATTCAAAGTTCAACGGAGATTGTTTCTATCAGAAGAAACTAATTAACATTTTCCCTTTTTAGGGTTACAGTTCTGTAACTTATAACTTATATTTATTAGTAATTTTAAATGGAGCAGAATTTATGAATTAACTGCAATGAGCCCTTTTCCCAGTAGTGGGACCACATGGCCTAATATATAATAACAAATCACTTGGTGTGCTGGTATTTGCTCTACATTTTCAGCGTTCTTCGTTCTTAATTAAAACTTTTTATACATTCGCAATGATTGGTGGAGTGTTTGTTGCAAATTCATTACGGGAAACCCAACGAGGAACAAGAAAAGTTGGTCGATTTATCAGATGCCATTAATTACTAAGCATAAACGCTATGTAAATCATACAGTAAAAAGTTCATATTAAAGTAGTTTTGCTTCGTTGTCTGTGGAGCGATAATAAATGCAGTAAAAGTGTTTGCCTGCGTTCGTAAATCTAGTCAATAATAAGCTATATAAATTAGACGACACGATTGGAATCGTGCGTTTGAATATAGTTATTGCAGTCCATATGGGTAAGAGTCACTTAATATTATTGTGGTGTGTAATGTCGTGAAAGCCGTTGGTAAGACACGGTTGCGCAGTAGCCGCGACGCGTGACGGCGGCTCCCGAGGGAGCGGAAGTCTTGCGCACTTCCGCTGGCCGGCGCACACGCCGGAGATCCGGTCCACTTGTACTATCACGACGTTCCACCAACTAGCTTTAAATTACGATACTTTTGTGATTACAGCGAGCGACTCAACAGCCGTACATTCTTTAACATTCTTTTAGGGTAAAAAGAGCACTAAGATTGAATTATTTGAGTTCGTCGGCTAGCACTGCACATAAGGCTTTATCATTTGAGGATAGCACGACGCGACGGTTCGATTATGTACATATTTATCGTAATACAGAGAATTAACCCATCTTCATATATCAATCTTACGACAAAAAAAGACAAAAAGGAAATCAATTATTTGGTACTAAGTAAGTAATGACCCTACGCTTATTACGTTATTCAAACTTGACTTATTAAAAATACATAAAATCTCAGACCAGTTATTTTTTGTGGCCATATTGTTACTATGCCGGAAAAGATTGAGTTGAAAATAATCCGGTACACGGAAGTAATGGGAAATATTTTAGATTGTAGGCACTAAAAAAATACTTACAAGGAAGTTAAGGTAATAAGCACAAATTGATCAATATAATAAACCATTTATCTTACCAAAGCACCAAACAGGAACAAACGGCTATAGTTATTTTAAGTTAAAACATTTGTCTTCTCCTAAAAGCTATAAATTAAACACATGGTTTGAATTACAACCGATAAATGTCTGCTATCATGAAACCAAATATGTAGGGGAAGGCCGTTTATATACACAATCTCGAACTGGGTTCGGCTGCAAACTACTATCTTCTAAACGAACGAATACTTCGCCCTTTGTTTTGTGTAAGACCGAATCGATAAAACCACAAACCAATTAGGAAGCAGATAAGGGTGGAAACCTAATTTAAGTACATTCTCTACCTGCTAGAAACACTAGAAAGCAAGTTTTTTTTTAAGAAATTAAAAATTTGTCTTCTCAGGACTTGGCCATTGACATTCGAAGAATATTTTACTCTAGTATCTGTATATCTATATATACAGGGCAGTGAGGTCCATAATTACCGTCCGAACTACACCTGACTCTACATACGACGCATGTTTATCGTATTTTTTTATTGCTTACAAGCTATTAAACGCATTGGACGCCAGAGGCTCTCTGTATGCACTCTGTATGCAAGCCGTGTCTTCACAGCTACCGTGTGGCTAGACGACACTGCACCTCTACATACTTACTATAGTATCTCTTCTCAATACCTTTGGTTTACACAATTCGTCTGATTGACTCTACAAAGCATTTACCTACTCCTTTCCTTTGAACAAAATGTTCTTTTCACAGATATAGGTTCCACGTTTTAAATCAAATAAATAATAAAACTTTCGACACAGGCTCGTCTTTGAGTATAAATGGAAACATCTATAAATTAGTACTACAAATAATATATACTGAAAGGATTCTTTAGAGTCCATCAGACCCTGTAACCCGACCTCTCATCTCTTACGTCTTCGCATAACACACACACATAACTAATAAATATCGTCGTGAGTAATCACATAGCGTTGTAATCAGTGTTGTTAGGAATTAAAAGCGTTCCCGTGTAGACTAAACAATGAGATCAGCTGGACCTATTGCGGTTAGGCGTTAACGTCGGCTATTTACTCGACAAAGACATCGATTCTATTCGGCCCGCCGAGTCGTGTTCCACTCTGTAAACAAGTGTCAAATTATTCCTGACTATTGTTATGAAGTCTGTAGCCACGTCGTATATTGAACGCTGTTAAAAGTTTTATTTTTGATCAAACAACCAGGTATGTGTAAATGCTCAATATATTTCTGAGTCGGTTTCTCAGGTGACTCAAGGAGAAATATTTAGACTGGCATTTTGGTGCCTGAAAGTTGTGTCGCAAATTTTATACCTCACAGAATAAGACGATTTAATTTTTTTTATAGACATGTACATTATATTGCGTATCGACAATAATTGAATACTCTACGTTCAAAGCATCCAATAAAATCATAATGGAAGTGGTTTTCCGGTATAATTTAACCAGATGAGTAGTTCATAATTCTCCGACATTGTTTTCATCTCTGCCGTCCTTCTTCCGTCGTAATGTTGATCACCTTGATTGATGGCACCCTTGACCGACATCTATCCTTATAAACGTTGTTTCCATATTAATGTCACTTTTGCTCTAATTTAAATTTTAAATGAGTCTTTATCTTACTAATAATTTAAGGCAACGATGGATAGATAAGACGAGACCTTCCGTGCTATTCTGTAACATTCGACAGCGGAATCCGCGCTGAATCCGCGCTGAATCCGCGGTGAGATGTCAAATACGTATTCTCGAATTTGAATTCTAAATCAAGGCCAATTGGGTTCACTTTTGAAGTGAGCTTTATTGTCACTTCACTCTCACCTGTCACCGAAATTATTAACAGAATAGACATACTTATATGGATGTTGGGACTTGGTCAAAGAGTTGTTGGTACTTTTGGGTCAGCTTTTGATTAGAAAATCAGTGTTTTCCAAGAAAGTGATGAGGATTGAGGAGGTACGGAGGAGGGGGAGGGAGGGGCAGATACAAGGTGAAGTAACGGATGAATGTCCGTGGGAACGGTCGTCACTTCCGCTCCGCTCTGCTCGCTCGCGCCTCGGCACTCTCAGCTATTTCCTTTAGGTAGGGTGACCTCATATAACATTATTGAAGAATATTACAGAATTGTTCATACAAATCGAGCATAATCCCATTATTGTCTAGTATTTCACTCGTCAATCTGTATTGGATACATTCATCCACATAGTCTAAATAAGGTTTAAGATACATAAAATCCCTTTTACAACATTTAACATGTTCGTGTCGAAAATGATGCCTACCAATTACATAACAAGACTATCTATAGAATGTCGTTATCTATATATTTTTCTATAAATGTCTTTTTATCACAATCTATTATCTCTTTAGTTTGATTTCTGTATTTACCTATGTCGCTACATCTCTACATACACTTGTAAAATTATTTCTTTAATTATCCTGTCGTCAACTGCGACCAAAGATATTTCCACAGAAATGAGCAGAAGTTCTTTTCTTACACATTTTTGTTTCTTTAGCTTGTGTACCTAACTATACGTGGCTAGTTGGTCACCAAGTAGGTTTCAGTGAAGCGAAAACGTTTGGTTCCACTACATTTGTTAACGGACCGTCTTAGTTGCACAACAGGATCATGTCGCAATGTCCCCGCTTCGTTTCTCTGGAAATTTTGCAATATTTATCAATAGCTATCGGCACACGATACTTCAGATATAGTTAACCTTGTTTACAAGAAGCGTTCGCATTTCTTTATGTCTGGTCAACAAGAATATAATATATTTTTAAGGAAAATAATGCTGAATACTGGATCGTTTACTCTGACAATTTCAGTTTCCCTATTCAGGATATGCAAAGCAAGATTTAAAAAGGTCAAATGAATTGATAAATAAGAAACCAAAATTGTGAGAAAACCATTTGTTATATGTTTGTATCCTTCCCTTTACAATTCGAAGAACGTTATTAACATACGTAGAATGTGTACCTTACTTTATTGTGCAACATCGTGGAATTTGTTAGCGGTTGCTAACCGTTGCGTCGACTCGCCTACCTCAAGATTAGGGCAACAGAACCTACATCAAATCCAATAATATTAAACCAAATCGATAAAACATACCTACATACTCCTACCTACTTAGTAGTTTTATCAGATATCGTAATAGAAGTGATAAATTAATTTAAAGATAACACAATCAAGCTCTGCAAAAATACTGGTACTGCAATTATTATTCATTAATTTGACATACATTTTATGATACAAGTCGCTATACGGTAGAATTTTCAAGCTCAAGTTATTCCACCTAGCAATAGTCGGTCCGGAATATTCGATTGGAACATCCGATGTGGCGTTTGTCCGGTCTAAATAGCATTACGAGCGTCTAAGTAGGTATTGAGTTATTGAGCAAGTACGTTGACCGTTGTTGTAACCTGCAGTGGTCTTACTCCTGGTAGCGGGCGGAAGGCGCGCCGGAAGACCGCAATCTCCACCAATTGGTAGAGTTGTCACGCCGCGTGACCATGCCCCTTGCTCTCTACAACGCTTTTCTAACTCGTGCGTATGAAATAAATACTTTATTTATTTATTTGTTCTGTATTGTATGCATGTACATCAGACGAAGAATGCATTCTTCGTCTAGTCGTAAATGTTACAAAAATTATAATGCACGCGGCAATTTTTTCGAGGCTATCAAGGATATCTAGGTGTGTATAGTATTATAAGAACTTTAAGTAGGTGCCTACATCTTTTTATAATGTCGCTTCAGGATATAAATATATAAACAGGTAGCTGTTATTTTTAATCTGTATCATTTCTATTCGATCGACGCATAATGAAATAAATGTTAATTAATCAGGTTTTTTACTTTTTTTATTTGAAAGTATGGTACCTATTTCGACCTCTTATATAATCGTCAGACAGATGATATTAGGTCGAAGGATATGTTGTATGTTCTATTTCTGTTCATCATCTTAATTGGCGTCATGAGGCGGTGTTGTACCACACAGAGTTAATAACATTGGCTTTGTTAACAATCATGACATAGCTACACGTTTATTCTATACACTGGAGCTGACTACTTTAATCAGTGCACTTAAGGACTATTTTTGTATTTTACATAACATTAGAGACCTCGAGGGGCTCGTGGCTAAGTATAAGCCGTACGGTTTGACCGATAATACAGGTTAAGCCGCACTCGCCGCGGTTGGTCCGTGGATGGGTGACCATTTATAACATACCCCTCCGTGTTTCGGAAAGCACGTTAAACAGTAGGTCCCGGCTGTCATACATAGATCTTTGGCAGTCGTTAAGTCAATTCTGACAACCAGTCTTACTATGGGAATTGGGATACTGTGTTTCCCAGTAAAATGGGTTGTGGAGGTCAGATAGGCAGTCGCTCCATGTAAAATACGGTATTCAGCTGAATCTGGTAAGACTGGTAGCCGACCCCAACATAGTTGGGAAAAGGCTCGGGAGATGATGATGACATAACATTAGAGACCTGTAAAACTGAAGTCGTAGCCTTAGAAACAAATACAATACTTCAATCATTTATAAATAAGAAGTACCTCTTAAGGTAGGTACCTACTTGTTTACATGGTACATACAATACAAATTGAAGTTGGAAATTCCGAAGAAAACAAAACAGAAATTGATTGAGTAATTTAGCAGATCTTCAGGTGTTTATTGTAAGGTAAACAGTTTCGCACACCGCGAAGATGATCATTTTTCCACACAACCTATTGGTAGGTATGTAACGTCCACACAACATTATATAAAACCAGTAATGTTCCTAAACATTAACATATTGACCCTACTTTGATAAAGTAAGTGGTCTGGGAAAACCCCGCATATATTGTGAGGACATGATTCATTATACTTAGAAATGACATCTACTGAATCTATGTTATACATAATTTATTAAACAAACAAAAAAAACACCTTTCGAACAAGTCTAATCCAGTTATTTTTTTTATTACTAAAGGCATTTATTATAAAGGTTTAGGAACTTTTTATTTTAGAATATCCTTGTATATAATTTGACCTTGTAGATGATAGCATATTCCTCCTCTCTCCTACTTTTGCTGTGGCCGAAAGGTCCACAATGAGCTGTGAACTTACTGATTGATTATTTTTTTTATATTTTTTTTTTATGCGTTCAACATCATCAAAGAATGCAGCTCAGCAAACCGCGGTTACTAAGCCGCCACACATACATTACTCTGAACCCAAAGTAAGTTGCTAAAGCACTTGTGTTATGGAATTCAGAAACAACGAAGGTACCACAAACACCCAGACCCGGGACAATGTAGAAAAGTGGTTTTCTACATTGACCCGTCCGGGGATCGAACCCAGGACCTCAGAGTTGGCGACACCTTGAAAACCGGTGCGTACGCCACTCGACCACGGAGGTCTTCACGGAACTACTATGTAACATTATGGTATGCAATAAAGAATTGAATTGAATCTAAGATTACCGAATGATTCAAACATGGTGCCCGTGGTGTATTTTTGGAATTGACATTGTCTCTATGAGAAGTCAACTAAGCAACAAGTGATAGAGAAACATTAAACGAGAATTTACCGACGAATAAATATTTTAGCAAGGCGTTACCACTACCACTGGGACTCACATTTTAACAATATGTGATAACTTTAGGAGTACTTACACCAAACGGAACCGGTAGTCTATATAGACACCAACCAAATCGGAACTCTTGTACTTGTAATTTCTATTGTGCTTTATAAATGTGTTTAAGAAAGGGAAGTAACACTGTCTGTGAAGGCTCTTATTCGAGTGGTCGTATCTTTCAACTGACATTGACCTCTAGCGCGGTCGTCGAGGCCTCTTCTCGGTGGCCATACATATTCATTACTACTTCATCTACATATTAATGAAGCTGGGATGAGAATAAGACGACATGTTTATCTACTCAGTCAAATATCCTGCCCATTAATATTCCTGAAAAGCATTTGTAAATTGATAGTTATAATTACTAACGGATGAGCCCGGATCTAATCGTGAGAGTGGATATTGGTCATATATTATTAATCTACTACACATTGGTGAGAAACTAAACTGACTTTGGCTTAAGTGTATGCATTGAAACAGTGTAGTGAAGGTAAGTTTGAGTGCACTGCTTAAAAAAATCCAGGTCATTCAAATTCATACTTGTCGGATACGGATGTGGCAATATTTGCTCCTCACGCGTCACGACTAATTGTTGAGTAGGCTGCCAGACATTTAATTATACATAAGGGAAGGTACGTTCCACTTGTATAAATTGGCATAAATGAGTTGCATACGTACAAATAGTTATTAAATTGGTAAAAAAAGTCTCTAAATGTTACCTGCTCTATCAATTCCATTAAGTATGTTTTTATTACTTCCTTCGTAATTCGCAAAGATAATTCTCGGCGCGGCGGGCTAGACTCGAGTTCCGTGTGACCTTCAATTTGTCCGTCGGTAAAAAGTTGTTGTAGTCCTCCACACATGAGCGAGAAAAAAAAATGAGTAGGTAAGAATAATGTGTGATCGGAAAGTCCAGAGTCATCTCGTTTACAGAATAACACTTGCGAAACCGGTTAGGATCGACGCCGACGCCAAATATCAACTTGTTTCCTTCCTCGTGACGGACACCCGGTATACCTACCTACTATTTATACCTATCTACTTAATATCATTTAAATTTAATACTCATCGATTTTGCGTAGGTATCATAAAAATCTAATCGTTAAATCAGTTTTTCGGAAAACACTATGGATTAATTGATATTGTCAAGTTGTTTCCTTGTTGTATGAATCTCACGTGAAAACAACTCGTGTAGAATATCGTTAAATGTTCTAGCAACTTTATTGGAATATATTATTAGCTAGTGTGATTTAGAAAAAAAAAAGTTGTTTAATGGAAAAAGACGGATGCAGACATCATTTATTATAGTATATTTATAACACGAAGCTTTTAGGTCAGTAGTTTGCCGTATAAAAACACTAGTTTATAGAGTTACATAATTATTTAGTATTAGATTTATAACGAACATTTAAGTATGCAAATTACTCAAGAACGTTCATCAAAATAGTTTTAATTGTTTTACATTGAATTACAGGAGCTACACTGAATACTTTGCATAACTTATAATTGTATTTAGATTTTAGTTCCTCTATGTATAATTTGCTACAAATAAAGGAAACGTATTGTAATTATTTTTAGTTTAATATGTATACAGTTCTTACATTGTTTTAAAGGTGGAGTCAATATTATAGAGGTACTTGTACAAATGTATCAAAGAAACCTACTGAAGGTTCTCACGACTGTAAATAAATAATAAATTAAAATAATTTTCTTGTTTTTAACTCTATCTCTCTAACCATTTTATTGTCAGTTTTCTAAACAGTGCTGCAGTGTCAACCTAAGTACGCTGGATCGTAAAAGTCAAAACTTCTTGACAGAAAATAAAATCTTAAATGGTTATAGTATACTCTATTATAATCATTCCAGTGTGACAATTCTTAAAAAAATGAGTCTCTTAAATTTGGGACTCTTTTAAAACCCCATTCAATGGACAGATGTTTTTTCATTCCTATAGTAACAATAAATACATGTATTGTCTCATTCAATGGACAAAAGTTTACCTGCACATTACCGGTAAAACGAAGCCACAAAATTTTAAAGCATCAAAATTATCAATATCGATTAATCATTGTGTTCATGATAAAAAAAGCGCAAGAAAAATCCACATCATTCAACTAAATAAACTTGACCGTATAAATGCGTGTCATTGAAATATCTAATGTGTATATTATGTCGTAACTGTTTATACTTAGTATTTATTTTGACTCAAAACTGTCTTATTCAGTGCTGTAGTGCTATTCTGTAACATTATTTACATGTCTCGAAAGCGGAATCCGCGGTGAGATGTCAAATACGTATTCTCGAATTTGAATTCTAAATCAAGGCCAATTGGGTTCACTTTTGAAGTGAGCTTTATTGTCACTCAGGTGAAGCTCGATACCGAAATTATTTACGGAATAGACATACAGGACAAAATACTATTGTATTCTCTCTATTTTTTTCTATAATTGTTAGGCTATTAAAGGCGTCTAGTTTGTTCTACCATGGCCGCTTGGATCTTCCATGTGGACTCCGTTTGTTGTTAACTAAGTAGTATATTATTTTGAGCCTGAAGTTCAGCCCTGAACTGTCCTGCTGCAGGGCAAAGGCCTCCCTTTTTCTCCTTTCACAAGTTTCTGTTGCCGAATGTTAGTGGAACCTGTGCAACCGTGAGCAATAATTTCTACAGACTGGGTTCCCAATATACGAAATAGTATAATAATTCAAATTCAAATTCGTTTATTGTCAGGTATTATTCATAAAAAAACAAAAATTACACAAATACACAAAATAAAATGAAAACAAAATAACACGAAAATTAAATTAAATTAAAAATAAAATAATACAAAACAAAGCAAAAATTTTTATAAAATTAAAATGAAAACAAACAATATGTACTTAAAACTAAAATAAATTCTGGATCTATTTTTTTTGTGTATGCAGTTTTTATAATATGTCAAATATATTTCTTAAGTACAATTAAATAAAGCTAAATTTCCAGAGTACCTGTTACATCTCAGCTTCTCTTCCGCTATAATTATAGAACGTGAAACAATCTCAAAGCATGTGAACAACAGATAATCCGTAATATTTTAAATTAGTCCAGATATGTTTAGTATAAAATATGTGCTTCCGAGAACTGATGCCTGACGGCATGACCTAACAACAGCTCCCGCCTCTTTACGTTCGTAAACATTACATTTTTAACAATAATATGTTATACTACGCCACACGAATGAAGACATTGATAAATTAGCTCTAATCTTTTTAACCCCCGAGGCAAAAAAGGTATGTTATAAGTTTGAGGTGTCGGTCTATCTATCAGCCCGTGTGTATGTCTGTAGCATCAGAGGTCCTAAACAAATGGACCGATTTTGATACGGCTTTTTCACCTATTATTATTGAAAGCTGACGTAATCGAGATGGTTCTTAGCATGAATTATAAAGATCTGTTTAGCATTATGAAAGCTTTCAGTAGTGTTCTAAAATTTGAGGGGTTTCTATATTTTATTTTCCGTTGTGATCAGTTTATGGTATGGGTAGAGACTGAAGTTAATTTGAAAGCGAAAGAATATATTTAAGGAAGTACACCCCTCGTCCTCTCATTGCCCCAGTAACCTACATAAATGTCAGCATAATATATTTTGTCCTTGATACATGCCTATATGTGGGTAGGTAGAGGTACCTGGTTATTTGATTTGAGAAGAAAAAGTATAATAGAATCAAAATCTTACTGCTTCAAAATAAAGGTGCTTTCTTCGTGAATATGTTAGGAGCTCGACTGTGCAGTGGACTGCTTTCAAAAGATTTTCTTATCACGTTCCCAGCTTTTCCGACGTTAGCTTACTTAAAAGTAAACAGGAGACGGAAGTCGTACGTAACGAACATGCAAAACCGAACGGATTTATCGATTGGAGTCCGGCAATATGGCGTCGGTTTATTTATCTTCTCTGTATCTACCCACCTTCCTGGCGCCGCACTTCCGCCGGAAACGGGCGTCGTCTCCGCTCTAACCCTTACCGCGGTTCCGGTTTCCGGCTGCCTTTGAAGTCGGTCGAAGTTTCCTCCTCGCTACCCTATCGTGGAAGAGGCTTTTTGGTTCAGTAGATGCGATAATTACGTCAATATTATTAACGTGAGATTACTCCACAATGTCAAATACCAAATTTTAAATTATAATTTATATTTTAATAACATTACCACAACAATCTTGAATATACACGCGGATCTCACCAACAGCAGACAGAAATTATTGCGACTTTTTGTTAGTTGTGTTTGAAATACATTACTTTAAAAGCTTTACAACAATTTTCTTGATGATTTTAAGTTGTCCAATTAAAAACGATTATCCACTAAATGCTCTGTTTTTAAGACGCTTATAAGAAATAGTCTATGAAACTGTATTTCAAAAATGATGTAACAAAATCCAGATGAAATGCTACATTTTTGTTCTAGTAAATTATAAATCCCACCAAAAACATTCAATGTAAAAAAAAGCCAAGTCTCTCTATGCAATTCTTCCATCGTAAAAAGTTTTGAGATCGCATAGGAGCCAAGTCCTATTCAACTTAATTTGTAACAATAAATCAATATTTTGTGACTATATCAATAGTTTTGTTTACATTACAATAACAGTGACTTGGCCATGAGCACAAGTTAAAGGTCGTTTGCTCCTTGTAATTACGTGCAAATACCGTTGAATTTATATATTATATATATTTTGGACATGATTTTGTAACTGATTGGAATTTGAGATCACTATAGACTAAACATGCGCCATAGTGCATGTGCAGTTCACTGATCTTGGATGATACCGACTATCGGTTAAGGTGTCCTGATATTATTTACTTTCAACTCCTCCAAATATGCCGTTTTATATTTGTATCTTATTGTGCTCATGGCCAAGTCACTATTATTGTAATGTAAACAAAACTATTGATATAGTCACAAAATATTGATTTATTGTTACAAATTAAGTTGAATAGGACTTGGCTCCTATGCGATCTCAAAACTTTTTACGATGGAAGAATTGCATAGAGAGACTTGGCTTTTTTTTACATTGAATGTTTTTGGTGGGATCTCATTTATTTTTTGTAGGTCTCTTTCTTTTCTTTTTATAAATAAGCAAAATTGTTATAAAAAATATTTGCTTTTTGTACATAAACAAAGAACAAAGTTAACAATGCAGTCAAAATTCATATACCATGTTCTTGTAAAACCGCAAATATAAATTTGTTTCTTATTATTTACTAAGGTATATAATTTATTACCGTTTTTATAATTTTCCCTTTACATGTAGCTAAAAACCTATCTTGGTGCCAAATTTGAAGGTTCTAAGTTTGCTAGAAGTACCTTAGATTTTTGATGATCGGTCAGTGAGTGAGTCAGTGAGTGACAAAATGGTGTAACTT
Source organism: Autographa pulchrina (assembly GCA_905475315.1). Classification (NCBI taxonomy): domain Eukaryota; kingdom Metazoa; phylum Arthropoda; class Insecta; order Lepidoptera; family Noctuidae; genus Autographa; species Autographa pulchrina. Next base: position 8,110,739 of record FR997771.1, on the reverse strand, counting down.
TGATCGCTCATAACTCGTAAACTATTGGTTCAAATGTCATGTAATTTTGAGGCTGAGCTTGTTTTAATACTTACTCTAGGTCATCAAAAACCTAATCCCCTAGCTTTGTCCGTATCGATGATACAGGGGGGGTGAAATAGCCGCGAAACGCTTCGAGAAAAGAATGGTACGGCCGTGCCCGCTTTGCTCGAGACTTGGCTGGGGCACTGCCGTGCCCCCAGATATTAAAGAGTATTTTCAGTCAAGAATATTTCAGTCATTTTTAATTTTTCCAAAGACGACTGGTCTGGTGCTCCTTCTTTTTATATTGGTAAAGAAGACCTTCTTTATACAAACTATATGGATCAAGGTAAAGCAATATTGTTGCAACACAATCTTAAATAACAATTGCAACGCATAGTTGTGTTGTGTTACATCTACACTTAACGAACAGGTAAATTACATTGACGGAACATTGCTAGAGCTGCATCAAAGATTTTTACAATCCATTTACGCAAGCCAGACTTTTTCGTCGGCAGTGTAAATATACTAGAATAAACGTGATAATAATAAGCTAATTTTTTATACCTAATACATATTTGATTTACGGTCTAGCGATAAAATAAACATTTCGAAGCTTAATTTACAAGCATGCTTCATTGATTCCACTACAATTAGTCTCGCGTTTTGTGTATAACGTTTTTTCACTCACAAAAATACTAGATGTCTAATCAACAGTTGGCATCATATTGTTTAGTCTCATAGAACCCGTTGTTTGATTTGTATAACCTTAAAAGCTTCATGAAAAACAAACAATCTTCTTTTAACTGACGTGAAAATATTCGAAATTACTTTCGTTGTTTTTAAAGGATTTCATTGTCACGTTGAAGAAGTGAATGTGTTTTTTTATACGTAGTCTTGACTATCACACTTTACCTCAATTTTAGAAATATGTTATGATTCGTAACCGCCGATGTTTCGCAAAGCTAGCGACGGGGTGTGTTGCAAGCTCATCAGATAACAGCACTTCCTCCATTGCATAGCGCGCCGCCCAATTTCTTCAGCGGCGCACGCGCATCGCGCCCCGCCATGGACAACGCCTGCGCTGTCGACTTCCTGCTCACTGATGCAATGCTTTTGCGGGATTTAGCAAATTCTTCGCTATTCTGACGCAATCGACCGAATCGATCTTTAGCTTAATACCGGCTAGAATTAAGAAAAGTATCCTATTGTTACATTTACCGGCAGTACATTTCAATTTTTATTTTATTTTGTACAATCCTTAATATTATGTTATTTTGAAACCATAACACGTGCTACAATTTAGTCATCCACTAAGATTGGGGGCCAGAACTGTATTTCCTAAACACAGGCTATTCTGTAGCCTATCTAGGAGAACAGTACTCAACCCATTTACTAGATTAATATTTACTCTGTGCCTGCCTATACTGTACTAAAACTACTTTGTCATGTAATCTAGTCCTAGTTACACAATGAAATATATTATTATTATCGACCACATTTTATTGTACAATATTTTCGTCAAAAGTCAGTTGTCGAAACGGAAATCGTAAATTGCTTAGAAATAACTAGCAGTTAAGACAAACTTTTAAATTGCTTTTGTTCAACACTTAATGTTTATCTAATTAACAAGTTCATGAAATCGATATAAACCCCATTGCACACTCGTCTGCGGAGTTGCGCAAACGATCAGTTTCGGCTCATCTTGATTCTCGGCCTAGTTCGTAGTTGCTCGCTCGATGTTCGTGCTGCGTTACGTCATAGAGCAAGCGGATTGGGTCAGCGGCGCCTGCGCCTTGTCCATACGAGTTATGTCATACGAAGTGCGTGCGTAACATGCATACGTGCTGTCTACGGACCCTTTGAAACGGTTACAAAATATCATTAGTGCCTAATTTTAATAAAAAGACAACATGTTTATCCTATTTCGAGATGGTGCTACTATTTAGAAGAAATTCTGACTCTACTTTATAGACAGACTCATGTGACACATTTCCAAAATAAGAAATATTTTACAATTTCACATTAATTACAGAAAACATAATTCAATATGTTGTAACAACAGTAACTCGAAATACTTACTGTTCAAAATTCCAACCAAACAACAATGTCAGTAATCGCTTAATAATCCGAGTGTGACATTTTTGTCAATTGGCACCGGTGTATTCACAGGTGCTCGCATCGCAACCTATATAAATATAGCAAACATCAGTATGCAGGCGCGTTGCCAATTACAGCGGAGACCTACTTTCTTACCTTCGAACTTTTACTTCCTGCGGGCCAGGCAAGGCGGCCGGTCGCACCACGCAACGAATTACGAAAGTGGCGCGAAATGCTCGGCCGACATTCGCGTACCGCTTGCGCCACCTTCAGGAAGTGCCGTTGCGGGATTACGTAGCGGCGGCGGCGCGGGCGTCGCGCGCACCACGCGGCCACCCCACCCGCCTTCGTGCGCGGTGCGCCACTATCCTTGCTTGAGAAACACGTACGGGAGCTGTGGTCGCGACCTGCCTCTTACCACACACCATGCTGTGCAACGCTACTGCAGTTACCATCCTTTCTCTAATAACTTACTGACGATTGCTCTGTTACGACAATTGCAAACTTCTGGTTACCTATATAAATAAGTAAATTATTAATCTTCTCGAAGACTTATTAGTTTTTGGAATTATGAAACCGAACCTTATTGTTACTTATTTAAATTATTTAAGGAAAAATCTATTAGTTAGGAATAGTATTTGTACATTTGTCTTCATCAGGACCAACACCAAAGGCTCTACATTAAAATGGTTTATAAATGTGTAACGTCAACAAGGGTTATGTTACGATAAATATCAAGTAGAACGTAAAACAAGGGAACGCCTACGGCTATGAAGAAACAAATCTTGCTGCCTTCGTCCGTAAAGCAGGATGTATAATCTCTCTCGGAACTATGGCGAGTTACCTAAGTCTATAGGCTTGCTTAACGTAGGTACGACATTACAACTGTTACGAAATTACTTGGTACTTGCAACATTATATTACTCAATGTTTTCTTTTAATGACTATCGAGCTGCTATAGCAACATTGTTTTCTTTATTATTGGTTTAGGATCACTTGTTGTTTTTTTTTTTAATCCTAAAATCTTTGTGAGAGCTCTTTTATGACTTTAAAAGTAACTAATACAAGTGTTTTGTAGCATGGAAACTGAAGAAGGAATATTATTATTATATAGAATATTATTTTCTAGATTGTCCCGGGTCTGGGTGTTTGTGGTACCTTCGTTGTTTCTGAATTCCATAACACAAGTGCTTTAGCTACTTACTTTGGGTTCAGAGCAATGTATGTGATGTTGTCCGCATTTATTTTATTTATTATTATTATTTTTTATTTTAAATAAATAAGCCTCCATATAACTCAGAATAGGTTATCAGGAACTATTTTAATTAACTACGCAAATTGCAGTTACTTTAGTGATTGTAAGTACATTTTTTTGTGAAAAACATGTAAAAACAAACGCGTACTAAAAATTCGCAAAACTTTCCGCGGAATTGTAGAGAACTATTTGTTTACGACTTTATCTCTATTTAGTTATTTAGAAGCTAGTAATACGATTTTCTTAAAAATACATTAATTACATTTCACGTGAATAAGTATAATTGAAAACCGATTGCGAGGGCTTTCCATTATCAGATTTTCAACAGAATTAGGTTTTACAATTTTCAGTTAAAATGATTAGGTTGAAGGACTTTTAAGTACAAAAACTGGTCGGTAAAGGTAAATAAGTTACTTTTACAGTTAGTTAAGTTTTTACTTGAATGACGTATTTGGTTTATTTTCTGGACATTTCTTAGTAATGAAAGTATCTAATCCAAAAAAAATCCGACACTGACTTTTCATTTGAATTCCTATGATCGCCTATGATTCTTTCTAGGTAGTAAGAGTAAATGCTTAGACTAGTATTAACTTTCTTTTTTTTAGAGCACTTTTATCAGATAAATCTTAAATATTTATAAAAAAAAACCTAGTTTTAGTTTAGTTTAATAAATAAAATTATATGTTTTGTTTGTGTTAAAACGTAAGATAATTATTGCTTAAATTGCAAAGCTCGCCATAACAACAAACAGGATATTACCTATACAGTAGTATATATATATACATATATATATATATATATATATATATATGTAACTACTGAAAAGTGATTGATAGGCGTACCAACAGATTTAAGTCCGATTACTTCCTAAGCATATAATCACGAAGATAACAAACACATTACTTACGACAACAAAGTGTAAAATTGCAAAACAATTACGTAACTTTACTATGTAGGTACTATTACTTTACTGTTACTTGAATTAAATAACGAAATAATACTCCTATAATTTTATTCAACTTAGACACGCCCATTTGTTAACAAACCCAACATACAAAAAATGTATGCTAGCATTCGAAATGCAGTCATGTCAACCGTTGCACAAGTGCCGTCACTAACGTTACAAAATCGGAAAAAGTACGCAAAAACGGAATTAGGGCGAGAAAATTCACATCGGTTGTATTCCGTTACATTAGCGCAATTCGCTCAGTGCATAACCCCATCTCTAACACGTAATGTGTGCAACGGTGCGCACCCGATCTCGCACGACCGGTCCCGAAAGTGGGACATCTCTTTTTGTTCCACCAACTTATTCCGTAATTAGAAAGAGAGGGTGAGGGTTCTTACGCTGATTTCACATTATTATGCAGGAATACATGTAAATTAACTTTGAGGTTTGATTGCGAGAGCACGTGGAGTTGGTAATGAGCTCAAGGCTGGTGGAGTTTGAAAGGAAATTTTGGGGTGTTTATTTCTTTGACTTCGTACTAGACTATAAATAATGCAATTAAATTAAATATTCCCTATACGTAATATTTGATAACTAAACAGACATGTTATAGTAACAAAAAAATCCTGAAATATTGGAAAAGTATTTTTTTTTAAGTTGCACATGCTTTTTCAAAATTATTACCCTAATATAATCCTAACCTTATATAATATTCGAAACATTATGAAATACAACAACTTAAGTACAAAAATCTTCGTTAAATCTGCAGCTAATCCGTTAAGAAACAGGCGAATCTCACGAGGTGTTAGCCAAGATGGCGGCACGCGGAAGTGTGTGCGACTTCCGCGTTGCCCTGCGCTGCGCGTGCGCTCCACTCGTGACTTCTACATACATTATTAACCACCGGCTCGTAACGTAATTATGAGACATCCAAATGGAAGACAAATTAACAAATTTTAATGTTGTAACGCGATATCTGTAATCTGTATGTGCGTGTGTGACGTCATGTTCTTAGAGGTGTTACGATTGATCTTTTATGGTCACGTGTATCTATTTTATTTCCTCGGTCTACCGCAGACACCTCATGATGATGACTTCCGAAAAAGTATTAAGATCGCAGTAATTAATTTTATATTAGCAGATTTTTTTAAAGTTTCTTGTAGGTTATGGGGCAGCATATAAGGTAAGACATTATCTAGGTAATTTATATTTAGTAAAATCAAAACTTTTTATCTGATAAATTTAATAGAAACCATATCACAACTTATGTACTAATTTATAAAACAAGATCAAACGTGATAAAAGAATACCGGTAACATGCGAGTAATAGTGACTAAGACAATAAAATCAACAATAACATACTTTTGTACATTAATAATCAGGTCAATCATGTTAAAAAGCAGGAAACACGATTAATCTTTAATAAATCAGTTTTAACAAATTAATTCCATCGTTTGCCTAAATGGATTTACAAGTTTAATTTATTAACGTCTGTATATAAACGGCGTAAATCGATGATATTAAGAAAATAGATGACCCACCGTAAATAAGCCAAGAATAAGGAAAGTAATTAATTATAGAACGGATGCTATATTAAATTATAATTTTAAAATGTTACGAACTGATTGGCGCAGTCGCTGTTCAATTGTGTTTGTTTAACCTAAATAATATTTGTTAGGCGAGTGGTGTAAACTGTGCATTTGATAAAAACAACCATATCGTTTCCATAGCACAAAAGACAAGCTGTTTTTTTTGTAAGATAAGTATGGAATTGTGGAAAGATAAGAAGCAGAAGACAGAAAATAAGATATTTAGTAGATTTTCAGTTGTTTATTTAGTGAATTAATCCCTTTACCTAATACAGTCGTTATTTAATTTAATCAATTTAAATATACTATGATGATAAGGACATATTATAATAATATGCTTATAGTAAGTTACAAGTTTTGCTACGAGACAAGCGCCTTCATTGAACTCTACTTAAAAGAAGAGTTCATGAAGTCCTACATTGAACAAAGGACATTGAGTGCATTTCTCATCTCTTGTGGTGGTATACAAACTATGTGTTATACATACCGTCTATTGTTCTGATTTCATAGAAAAATATCTATCAATCCAATAACTAAACAGGAAAACCAGCCATTACCAGCTACAATCAGATTTGGAAGAATACTCGGTTCTAATTGGCGACAGTAGTCGTGTAAAATTACTGCTCTCGTCATCTAAATGCGAAGAATGCGTGCCTTATAACGACCGAATCATGGACTAATGTGTATTAACTACAACACAGCATGCGTGTGCTTACATAGGATCTAATGTTGCAGTATCACAAGACAGTACTCTGCCACAGAGTGAAGAAATCAGTAGAACAATTTATTAATGTATAACGTGCCAGACAACCAAAACAAAAGGAAGCTGCATCCAGTAGGCAGCATATAAAGTGGCAAATCTAAAAATAAAATATTTAAATACGGTATAATTTAAATGTGGTCCAGGTTCCATCAGTGACCGGAAACCGATTAGGGACCGCCGTTATGCACAAATGATTGCCATCTTGCCATTCAGTGCCAAAGTGAGGACTTGACTAATTTTGAGCTCGAGGCGACAAATTGCGTTTAAGAACCGCAATTACGTAGCATAAACTGAATAAAGGTAATCCGGTGAGAAACGGATATTATTTGACCCGCCCGAATGAATCCACTCAATCATCCATTTAAGCTTTACTAATATTTTAAGATAGAGGTACGGAAATAAAATGAACGACATGAAATTTTACAAAATATTCATGCGTCTTAATTTAAGAGGAAAAGTAATGCTCTACATAATAATTATTATTATTCGGCGTATTTTTATTAATTTACTAGAATAAGTAGATAAGGGAAAGGGATTACATCACAGGAACGAATGATATTATCTTGTTTTTTCGAATGAAATTGCAATTATTTTTTTGATGTTAAGATACGGTAATTTACGGAAGTTGATCAAACACAATAATTTTTTTTTAAATTCGGTCTTATCACAGTAGATGTCAACATACTATCTTAAATCTCAGATACTCATTGTATGCTTCACGTAGTAAATTTTTCAGTCTGTGACGCGGCGGCGCGGCGGCGGTCGGCGGCGGTCGGCCGGGGTCGCGGCGCGCCCGGACATGCCGCCCACAATTACTGCCAATTGTGCCAATTGACGACACTGCCACCCTTCCGCTTTCTATTCTAACTAGACCGTCATCAACCTCGGCTCCAAACATCTGCCATCTGTCCTCATCACACATGAATGTTACTCTATACCTAAGAGATACATAGCTCTACCGCCTAGTCCTTTAGTTACTATGTATTACCACAGTTACATCGTCTCGCTGCCCAACTAACTAGTCTAACGTTGTGCAATACTATTACATAAATAAATACCTGTTCCTTTATAGGTATTAATTCTATTTAGAATTCCTTATAAACAAGTACGTAACTCATCAACAACGTTTGCAATTCACGCCGCATGATCACTGGTCTTATATTTCCGTTAAAGACAGCCACAGATTTAAGTAGGTTCGCTAGTAATTTTGGCGGTAAATTAGTTTTTATAACATGACTTTAATTAGTGAATTAAGGTCATTGTGTGTAGGTATCATTTGAGCAATTTAGCTCGTTTGATCACAAGTGTTGTACAGCTAGTAACACACACAGAGACGAGTTGTTTGATTTCTTTTCGCAAATACAACAATTGCTTCAATTGGTGGCTGTCAGTACCCTTTTATTTTTAACGGTGCAGACTGGTGTTGTAATCTGACGTTATCGCACAACGGCTTATAAACAAACTTGACACAGTTCCTAAAACTTTATAGGGCGAGATAATGTAATCGAATGGGATCGTTTTTGTGTTCGGAAGAATATGAAAGTAATTTTAATCAAAGGAGTGGCAGAGAATGAATACGCTATTCTTGTTTATTTACACTTCCACAAGACGTGTACTTCAACTTATAATTTATATTTGAAAAATATAGTCAGTGGTATATAATAAGGACTTAAATAAAGGTCTTTAAGATTTTTATGGTACCTAGGTACTACACGATCAAGACTAGGATTTTTATTTCTCACACGAATCTCTTTTACGTCAAGCATCAAACCTACTCGTCTGTGACCAAAAATCTACTGAGCTAATCGCAGACATGGCAATAGCTCTACATTGACGTGTTGTCTTCTATTTTGATTAGAAATTACGCCTTATCTAAGTCAAGTAATCAACCAACAATAATTAACTTAAGTAAATTTGTGACGTTGTTTCCTTATATTAATGTTATTATTAAAGTTTTAATTGTGTCAAGATTTCAAGAAACGCGTATCTACGTACGTCACCTGTTAAGTATGTTTAATTAAACTTGAATAGTTAAACATGTATAGATTTAGGTTCATTACTTTGTGGTTACTTAGTTAATAGCAACAAACCAACATTGTCAGTAGATTCCGTGTTTTTATCTTGATACACGTGTACGTATTATATAACACTAGCTATAGAGATATTGATGATTATTATAAATGACTAATATGGATACAGTGTATAATAATTAAATAATTTTATTCGCAGGAAACGGAAAAAAATGTTACACGAGTACCTACTTCACTTGTGATGTAAATCATACAATGTAGAGTCTGCATTTCATTGCGATAAATTTCAATGCATATACAGTCGTACATAAATCATTATCATTATGTATACCTAATACCTATATAATAATGAATGATATAGTTAGAGAAAGATACGTAAACTTTTTAAAAACCAATCTTAGCTTATTCCACCAAAATGTTACTGACACACTAAAAGGCGCAACTCAGCTCAGACTGAAAAAAAAAACAGTGTCTATAATTAGCGCAGACTAATTTCCATTACTCGAATTATTTAAAAAAAATTCATTTGAATAATTCGAAATTCAAAATTACAAACAGCCAGTTACATAAGTATCGTTATCGCAGCGGAAATGTTTACTTGTAGCGCACTTGCTTTCTGTACTTCAGTTTGTTTATTAGAAGTATGGAAGATAATATTTAGCTATGTTAATTGGCGGTTATTGTGTATAATATTGCGAGTGCGATGACGTCAGTGTGGCTGATATTCACTGAGTTTCCGGGACAGCTGGCCGCGGACGTCGACGCCGATAGCTTATCAGGCCTAACCGAGGTGGATGATCGATATATCGTACTGTTTATGGAAGTGCAACACTTATCACGCATTACACATGTAATTTGTCTAGTTTAATGTTCTAGAGTGCAAGATTGCTTACATTAATCTATACAATATAGAGTATAATTAATTTTACACACATAGGTACTTATTTTTTTAGTGTAATAGGTACCACAGCATACGACGGGTACTTCCCCTAATTACAGAGTCAAAATAAATACAGCTGTTCCGGCATTGAAAATATTAGTTAGCTTACCGTGATTCTTATGCAAATTATTGAGGAAAACCTAAACGTTTCTGGCAAAAAAATATTTGACTACTTAGTAAACAACTTAACATTTTGAAATTACGAAATAGTTAAATAAAAGAGCATCGATAGCAAAAGTTATAAAGTTCCTTAAGCATCTGTAGTGTGTAGATCGGTTCGCATGTTTTTCTAAAGAAGAAATCACATTGTTTTCCTCTCGGGACAGTGGAGAGTGAGCGCGTTGCGTGCGCCCGCGCAGCAGTCGACGCCCCCCGGGTTTCTAAGCGCAACGCGCGTGACCAATTGGTATCATGTGTCTTCAATTTAGATCTAACTCACTGTGAGGATAATATTACCCATTGTCAACACGATTACGAATTTTTCTAACCATATAAGACCCTTCTAGGCATGTTTTTATATACTCTCGGACGTCTCTTCTAAACTTCGATGTTTTGTATCTTACCTACATGTATTGTCTAAACAAAATAATTAAGATAACAGAAGATATAGATTACTTAAAAAAAGAACCTTATTTGTGTCTCTGCATTATTTAATCTGATGTAATGTACGATTATTTATTAGTTTTATCTTACACTAATTACACTTATCAACTGGGTTTTTTTTGAATCGTAATGACAGGAGATTTTGACAAAAAATATTATTTATGGTTAGAATTAAAAGTATAACTCAGTGTTTATCGTATTTAACAGTTTTCAAAAGTAATTGATTGACACCTAATAAACGAAGATAAATAAATATACACCTCGCAGTAATTAACGAATAAGGACAAAACAGGACGTATTAGTTAATCAGGTAACATCCGGGACACGGATAAACATAAAGAATTAATTGGAGCCTGTTTGTATCCTGAAACTCGAGGAAATTGGAGGAGCGGTTGAACAGGTGCCAAGCTGCGAGCCATGAAACGCCAAGTTGCATCGAATAATTAATCGTGTGAACAACGATATCCGGCTTGGATTCCATTCATTTTCCTCTGGCTCGCAGTTTTTCTCATCTCGCGTGACGCAATTGCGGATGTTCTAACTCTTGTAGTGGCTATTGTACTGACATAATAATTGCGTTCGCTCATTAATGGTCAAACACCAGTTAAGTAGGTACGTGCTTCAACACAAACTTGGGTAAATTATATCGATATCTTCAGATAAATATTGCCACGGCATGTTATGTGCACGGCACGGCAAAAAACCGTCATAAACGAGTTATAAACTTTAAAATCCTTGCGACAGTTCCTATTACTTGTTTATTAGATCCGAAAGATATCAAAAGAAATATAGCCACACATAAATTAGGTATCTCCACCTACTGTGTAACCCACAATAAATTAATAAATAGAAAATTACAGATAAAAACAACATTGATATACCTTTGTGCATGTTTTTATAAAAACCAGACTACCTGTCAGCATACATCATATCCACATAATAAACAATTATTGTAATTAGGAAGACAAAAACTACATTATGCTGCATGCATATCTGCTTAACCTCTATTTATACCATGTGTATTTGAGTAAGTAGATTAGAATTAGCTTGAATCAGAAGATCTTTTTGGTAAAACCTGCATAAATGAAGACTCGAATTGTACCTTTTTGTTTGATCCGTTTAACTGTATTTGCAAGTATTAGTGAACGCCAGTACGGTAGAAAGTCGAGACCTTGGCATTAGCCTTGCGCGTGGAAAACGATTGACGATACGGAAGCGCCCGCGCATTGTTTTAACGTAGATTACGTAGATCGGTGCGGGGGGCGCGGGGGCGCGGTACCGGGGGCGAGGGCTCGCGGGGGAGGCGACCGCCGAGGAAACGGATACATTATGCGACTTACGACATACTTATTCAAGAGCTAATAGCACTTCTAAAACTCGTTTACCATATTGGTAAATGAATTACACGGCGTATTATAAGCAAAGTGTGTCTTGTATAACATACGTATGAGATGGCCCAGAACTGGCGAAGCAAACATCTTAGAGAACATTTTTCCTTCTCCAGTAAGACATAATGAGCATTTTCTTCCCCTCATCTTTCCTTCTCGTCATCTCTGCATAAAGAATTCAATCCTCTCTTTCGTATCATGTTTCATACAATCCATATCTTTTCAGTTAACCTTTGCCAGTATATTGAATGTTATGTTAAGGAATCATCTCATTCAAACTATGCTGGATATTCTTGTCGAAGGCAGTCAAGTTTCATGATTAAAATATTACACTATCACAATTATTAATAAACACAAACAAGATACAGTTACAGAGTCAATAATAAACATTTATCGACGGAAATTGAGATTATATGCAGTTTATTTAAAACATTTCATAGTTGTATCAATTTACAAAAACATTTTATATTAATTGCTATTACTTGGAGTTTAACTGATAGTATTGAAATAATTTTAAAACTATAATTTTTAATATAGGTACGAGTATTGCGAATCTGTTCTGTACAAACGAAATAATTTCTTAACTAGTTATTTAATTTTTAATTTCTCACAACATAAGGCTCTACTTGTTGCAGATTTGGAGGTTTTCATAGAAAATCACAACGATTAAATGAACAATGAAAACAAAACCAGTACACACTGGTACGGTAACTCTAAAGAATTTAATTTAGATATATAAACTCTTTACACATTACTCATGCAGCAGTTTATGATTTGCAGTCTCTACCGTGTAGTGCAAGTAGCTGACTGCAACCTTTACAAATAATAAAACGTCTACACCCCATATTTCATCTGTTCATACTCATTAATTTGTTTAATATAAATACAAATACAATTCCTCAAATATTTCAAACTTCACAAGAAGGTGCGTTTGTCTTCAAAGCATATCATCTTAACGGCCTCTTCGTCTTAACGTAACTCAATTTAAATATTAACTAACTAATGATAAAAATCCAGTGTATAGTTATTCCGAAAGGCAGCTCCGTCCGTGTAGTGTTACAGTGACCGCAGCCCAACAAAAACAAACCAAGAGCGTGTTTTCAATCGTGCGTGTCCTGCGGTCCACTCACGCGCAGGGCTTACTGTCACCAGAACTACTACTCACTTTTTTTAGTACAAATTTAGTAGGAAGTTACTCCATACGTTTGAAAATGAGTCCGTTTACATACATGAACACATTAATTTTAGAAGTACCTAAGTGTCAATATAAATGGAATTCTCCATATTATTAGAACAATATATATATACTAGCTGTGCCTGCAACTTCGTTCGCGTGGATGACGAAACTTATCAATGAGTCTTTAACCATTAAGGCTGCACACGCGACTGAAGCTTAAAAAATTTAGTAACTTCTCCCGTTTTCCCAACATTTCCCTTCACTGCTCTGCTCCTATTGATTGTAGCGTGATGAAAAGTATACTATAACCTGCCTTTGAAAATATATTTAATGTACAGAATTGACCTTTCTACAGATTTATTATAAGTACTAGCTAGGCCTGCGACTTCGTTCGCGTGGATGACGAAACTTATCAATGAGTTTTTACCCGCAAAATTCAGTTTGTTTTTTATTGTTTATACTCTTCCGGGATAAAAACTACCCAGTGTGGTGCCCAGGATAATAAAGAATAATTATACCAAGTTTCATCGTAATTGAACCGGTAGTTTTTGCGTGATGCCTGAACAAACAGACAGACAGACAGACAAAAATTTTTTTTTTCACACTTTTGGTTTCGGTGTCGGTCTAGTAACACCCCCCGCCATTTATTTTTTTGATATTTTCAATGTACAGAATTTTCACTTCTACAGATTTATTATAAGTATAGATAGATAATAATCCAGCCTATAAACGTCCCACTGCTGGGCACAGGCCTCTTCCCATATAAAGAAAGCACGAGCATTGATCACCACGCTTGCTCTCTGCGGATTGGCGATTTCAGATCCCAAATTTTGGAATCCAGGTTTCCTCACGATGTTTTCCTTCACCGTTTGTCAGAAGTGTCTTAGAAGAAAGTACATATAACTTTGAAAAAGCTTCATTGGTACTTGCCTGGGTTCGAACCTGCAACCTTGTGCATACAATTCCGTTTATTGAACCGCTAGGCCACCACGACATCACAGAACAATATAAACATCTAAAAAAGAGTCATCGACTTCTATGTTATCGAGAGTTTTTTTTAAATAGCCGATAGAATTTCCATTTTATTTATTAGGATGTGACATTAGACCATAGCACCCGTCACCTAATTACGTTAGTACCTTACGTACATAAGGTTCATATTTATAACCGACGCGCGACGTCCGATGTGCAAATTATGATAAATAGACTCTATCAACTTTAGTGACGCTTGTTTACAATAGGCAAAACTATATTCTTGCGTAAAATCATTGTGGTAGAGTAAGGAATTATTTAATAATAATACCAATACTGACAAGTGTTCTAAAATGTGTTACTTGTGCATGTGAATAATTTCAGTGTGTTCGAGAGCGTCCCCGAGATTAGCAATGAGTGTGTTGTCGACAATTCCGATTTATGTGCAATCATTAATGTAGTTTTAATCAACGCGGCATTTCCTAAAATCAGTTGGCGTACGATAAAATCGTTGCATAAGACTTTATAATTTAAATGTTTTGTTTTAGATACAACCCTACGGCTCACGCCTTTTTCTCTGGCTGCGGTAGGCGGGGAAAGGGGCAGGAAGCCGCAGGACATCCGACACGTACAGGAAGCAGAACCAGTTCTTGAGGCTTTGTCCCTCAACAACCTCCCGGTCCCCAGGCCCGCCCGCCCCTCCTGCCCCGCCTGTCCGACCACATTCCTGTAGAGCCTCCGTGCGCGAGCGCACCCTTTCATCAAACATCACACTGATAACTAATAACAATGTTTACTTATAATGACACACATTGAAAGACACTAGTCCTGTTTACTTAGCTTGAACTTTATATTTTTGCCTTTAATTATTTATAGTTAATTATATTACTAATGTCTAAAATTGTATCTACTTGTTTAAATCAAAATACCGGTTGTATTGTACCTACTATGAATATTTAAAACCAACGTCATGTCTGGTTAAATGATTCGCACAATTTATTTATACTTATGTAAATAAGGTGATTTACAACAAGATTCACATGTCGTAAGAATATATATATCTATCATAATAATTTTTGAACTGCCAGGAAACAACTTAAACTCATCTTTATTCATAATTATCATTTTATGAACGTACAAAAACAATGTGACAAATAATCAATTACAAAATGATGTAACCTAAACAAAGTTTGTGTGCCACAAACATCTGCCCAGACAGCAGTACGAGACTCTAAATCTAAATGCGTCTCAGCAAGCAATTTTCTCTATAAATACAGCGGGCTCCGTCGTCAAGTATATGATTAACTCCGGCGAATGTCTCCGTGAAGCGGAAAAACGTCGGCACCCAAAATAGATGCTGAATATTTCCGACTCGTATTCCTCACTACTTGTGAAAATGGTATCTAAAGACGGCCGGCGCGCGCGCAACTTCCGGAGCGCCGATAAACATGGCGGCGACGAGCCAACATGGCGAAGTTTCCGGCCGTGCTGATTCACATGTGATGGCGTCTGACTTTGGCTTGCTCACTGCATATCTGCATTATGATTCAACCTTACACAACAAGTAGGTGTCCAGACTAACGTCTTTTGGAATTCGTTGTCTAGCACACATCCATAAATAATAGTGTTCTGTACTGTACAGCAGACTCTATAGTGAACGTCTTCGACGATATGTGTAAACATAACATGAATGCACTGAACATGATGTTTCGATAAGAAGTTAACAAGAGCCAAATTTTATTGCTATCTTAATTAAATTACTTAAGATAATTAAAACCTGCAAGTAACATTTCCTGTGTGATTGATTACATCAAAAGCGCTTAGGATTCTCTGTGTAGATAAAGTACCATGTACGTAAACTTACGACGCTTGTGCATTGATTTGTCGCATTTATATTCAACACACGTGTCTGCGTCTACTATCGAATACGCGTCAGTGCGTCTGAGAATCTCGTCGAACCTCGTGATTTCAATATCTTATTTGTATGTGTACGAAATGAAATGAACTTAGAAGTTTGCACATTATGCCAATGATTCATGTATCCATCAGTTACATTGTGTACGAATGATGGTTTTATTACTTATTGATTGTTATTCCAGTCCTTTTGTATGAGTACAATTGTAAGTACAAATTATATTCAGTAGTACTAAATATGACTTCGATCAAGATTGTCACTACAAAATATGTTACGTCCTTTCTATAATATTTAAATTAAATCTTTGACACTGGCGACATTTTCATCATGAAAGGAAACTTGTTTTTATGATTACCTAAAAAACTAGAGGCAGACGATATTAATATACTTGATTATCATAATGTATTAATTAGTGTAAAAAAACTAGTAGGTATCATCCTAAGAGGTAATATAAATAAGCTTTATACGCACTTATGGTGTATGAACCGGATCCAGGGACATTCCGCAAAGCAACGGTGCGCGTGCGCTGGGCTGGCGCCAACGTCGCGTAAGTATGTGGTGCCATCAGTCCCATACAACCTTAAAATTATTATTGGTTTACCACAGAACATAGAATGTCTCCCTGGTGAGGTTGACACAATAAAAGACAATATTTTCTTTAATTATATTCATATGATGAAATTGGGGAAATTGTAGAGTCGAAATGTAAACTGATATAATTTCGGTTCTTAGAATAAATCAGTTTCTATCAATCTTTGAAGAGGAACTTTACTAAAGAATCTTTTACAAAGAGTTCTTGCTATTTGGATGTGAATATTGTGTAACAGCGTTTGTAAATATTCCGATATCATAAGAGTAGATCTTATCGTAATGTGTAAATATTGTAAAAGTCGTAATTTGGCAGTAGACAAATGTTACGTTACGATGAAGAACGCAGCTAGGGTTGCCAAACCTACTTTTGCAGAAATGTGTAACAACATTACGTAAACACTAGAGTATAAACAACTATGACTAGACTTCGTTTATTTATACCTAGTTCTAGTAAATACCTTAGCTCTTGCCGTTAGAACGTCGGCAATTATTTCATATCACTCTTAGGCAACTCATTTCCAGTATTCGCTTTAGAACCAGCAGGAATATTAGAATTGATAGACATGCATGTTTTGCAACAACACTAATAAACACACTTTGCTACTACTAAGTAATTAATAAAACTTTTCTAATTTTCACTAGTAAGAGAGGACATAAGAAAAAGAAAAGAATAGACTAGCGTTATTCAAAGCTAGGACTATTAGTTCCTGCCAGGAAATATTTAAATAAAAAAATCGGAGTAGCTAACCGTCAAATAAAATACATATTATTTGGTAACAGATAATAACGACAAAAAAGTAGTCAACCCTGTGGAGCAAGGTTGTCGTACCGCGCGCGGCCGTGGCAGTGAACTTACTTTCTTTGGCTCGCGCGCAGCCTGCGACCGGCGACCAAGCGTGAATCGTGCTCGCTTAATAAAACCTTAGCTGTCGCTTCACTAAATGAGCTGAATCTATTGTAATGAAAGCCAGTTCTGAATTATTTATCGCAATTTGATCATGCCTATTCTAAGACACTGCGTACGGTCTCATACTTAGGTAGGGACTTATGTAAGTTTTTTATTTTATTGTTTAACCTGTTTATTGATTCTGGCCGCAGGGCTTGAATTTCTTGATTTGTTCGATAACTTACATAAGTTTAGTGGAACGACTAAGTTATAAACTTAAAGAAATAAAATGTTAAATACCTGTTTATATATTTGGTGTAAGTATGTTTTATATGTGTTGATGTAACTTCGTGGCTATATCGGTGTTAAACGGTAGGATTAAATCCCTACTGTCAAATATTATTAGGTTATTCAATTATTCTCAAACAGGCTGTTTGCAATATGTCAAACACTTAAATGGCAATAAACACACCTTTGCAAGTGAATTACAACCTACATGGCAGAATGTAGGTGTGCGCTAGCAAACATCTGTCTAACCAAAGTTGTAATTTTAATATACAAACGATCAACAATCCAATTACATAAATCGAAAAAAAAGCAAGATATAAAGTTACATCTAGAAATCGATTATAAAACATAATTACTAAGTCTATGTGACACAATTATTTATTTACTACAAGTAATATAAACTCGATAACAGAAAACAAAACAAAACCCAATCTAAAAACGAGAGAAGCTGTAAATATTCAGCGAAGCAAAGCTATATTGAATACAGCGACGCAAGCTTTAATCGGCGTCCGCAATCCTACTTCCGCGTAGTTCATCCCGCTAGCGACCTAGGCTAGGCTAGGCCTCGCCGTTATCACCGAGCCCGTTACGTGACGCGCCTGACCCGGATCCGAGCTTCACTGTAAACGCGCACCACATGGAAAAATGCACTAATCTGTCACATTACATACATAACAGTATCGCTATGCTTGCAATACTGTTACCGCTTTGTGCATCTTGCGCCGACAGTTAATTGATATAGCTTCATCCTAATTGGACTTTACTCGAATAAGTACGCACACGATTCCAGATAATCGTCATTAGATTTCTTTTCGTTGTTAATATGGTGATAAAGTATGGTATTTATCTGGCGGTTGAAATTCCAGAGTATAAAAGATGTCACTGCTAAAAACAGTTTAATGACGGTTCATGATTTACTTTGCTGGTAACAGAAATTCGAGCAGTTTGCACGACACGCACGCATTAAATAAGATCTTCTATTTTCTAAAGATGGTAGCTAATTATTTATTTACTTCTGTAGATAATGCTCATAGAATAAAAAAGCCTGAGAACTATTTCATTTCACAAATAGCTTTATAAAATGACATAAAAAATATAAGTTAATTAAAAATTAAATCGTAAAAACTTTTGACATTGACCACAACTAATGTCACAGACTTTTTTGATAGCGCACTTTAAAGGTTATGGTAGAGGTTATAGGATACGTAACAAGCCTGACGTTCAGATAAAAGTATCTATTTTGTTTTTTATAAAGAAACATCATGCAATCATAGATTTACCTATTAGTTTACTCTTCTGAAATATAAATGCGCCTAGTCATCATTACCTGAACAAAGTACAGGCTGTATCTTACAAAATCGACAACGGTATCTATATCTAATAACACCCCTAATCCATCGAGCATATAGTTCGGTAGCAACAAACCGACATAGCAAGTGGAGTGCCAATAAAATGCAATTAAAATCACAACTAGAGTGCAAGGTGGACCGCTACGTCCCCAGGTGACACTTATCAAGCGGACTGGAAGCGAACGGCATCGCCGCGGTCGGCGCCTGCGCAGCCATCGCGCCATCGCTGCATCGTCGCGGCCTGTTGGACGACTCAATTCCATATTCTATTTGGGTAAATAGCACGTGCAGCCGGACAAAAAATTAGGGTAATAATATTGCATAACATGCTAAAGATTAAAAAAATGTGTAGACTTAAGACAATAGAGTAGAGTTCTTTCACATTCAATGCCTAATCCAAGGATTTTCGTTTATTGTATTTCCGATGATAAAAATAATTCGATTTATAATGATAAGCGTTAAAGTCAGTCGTTTTTAAACACTATGACAAACTCACAAGTAATAACTATCTATAAACACGTCATATCGGATTAGGTGGTAATGCGAAAATTGTATAGAGAACTGAAATAATCAGTACGTGCGCAACTATTTTTATCTTGGCAGTAATTAATTTAATAATACCTTTATCTAAGTTGTCAACCTACATCAAAAATGGGGAAGTTCGGAATGTGACTGTTTTTATTGCACGATTACGAAAAGTGGGCGAAGTTTCATTTTTATAGCTAGGTCAATATATATCTAGATATTTCTGAAAAATTGGCAAGAAAACCTTTTTGTCTCGCTTAAATTATGAATTATCGAGATGTTCTCTACATCTCTTGGACTTTGTATAGAGAGGAACGTGAATATTATTTTGATATGTCTCTACATAATATATTTACTTCCTTCTGAAAGAAAAAATAAATTAGCACATTTAATTTTTTAAGGTACCTCTACCTACCTGTCTTGTATTAAAACAAGATATTCCAGTTTAATACTGACTTGGCTTATAGGTAGTTTTATTTATAGCGAATTCAAATTTCTTAACATCACGGTCCATCAAGCTTGCATAACGTGTTTATCAGTTACAATCTAAATACCGTCCTTGCCGTAACAAACCCGGTAGGTACTTCAGGAAAGCATAAAGGCAAAATTATTTGTAACTAATCGTGTCAATCGTTAAATAACTTGGTCTTTATCGAAACTCTTTCGTAGGAAAAAAACGTTGACATTCGAACGGAATAACATATCGATGAACATTTCCCGGAATTATGCTTTGCTCATTAGCATTCCGGCAAAACAACAGTACCTACGGCAATAAAATGTTAGGTGAATACAGAATTGGATTTAGTATTATTTACAGTAAGTATCCTAGTTAATGTACTAGGTACCTAAACTACCCTATGTTTAGGTAGTACATTAACTAGGATACTTACTACGTAATAAGTGTTAAGGGATATGACGGTTTTATCGTTCGACTTCTTGAAAGATGAAATCTTTAATCTGGTCAAAAAAGTGCGTAGACCCAACCTTACGCTTGATAGAGTCCGACAGGGAGGTCCGTTGTTTAAACAATAATTACAAATATATAATACCAGTACCAATAATAGCCAAAATATTAGATAAGTAATATCAAAACTTGTATTTTTTACTTGTGTACATCATCTCCGCTCACTCAGGCACTGCTGTCTGCCCGGTCGTAAATGGTCGACAAAAAGTATGCATATATTTGAATTTAATTTTGCGAACAGGAAATACTGAGACGAGCAGACAAATATAAGAACAAAAAAGACAAAAGGCGAAATACATACTTATTTACCTATTCATGTTAATGAAAGAATGTCGACGCGGAACTTTTTGTTCAATGTAGGTATGTCCACCTCATAGTTTGTGCAGGAAAATAATATCGATGCCATATTTTCTGCAGATATAGGTAATGATATGTATTTAAAAACTGGCTGGCAGATGTATAAACCAGCAATTCATAATATAAAATGGTAAAGTTCATTTTGTTAACAAGAGCCATTTATCTTTATCTGCGAACAAAGAGGTAGGAACCAAAATTTAATTTAAAAGTTGTATAAAACATTTCTGATTCCGATTAGGTTACGTAACAGTGTATACCATACCAGGACGGTAAATATATATAAATCTTTTTTAATAGACTACTTCCTAATCATATTCTAGATTCCTAAGGCTGAATACTGAAACTTCAATCAGTTTTAAACCACCGCGCCGCTAAGTCTACCCCTTTAAAAGGTATAGAAAAGAAGCAAAAAAATAGATATTTGAGAATATCTAAAATTAATAGGCGTTTTAGTATTCGGGGATTACTGAATCGAAAAATATCATTACACAAAATTGAGATAAAATTTTAATAAGCTATAAGTTTTATGAAACTGTCTCATACGTTTCCAGTGTGATTGTGTTCATATGCCAGATCATGATTATAGTGTTTATTAGGCCATAAAAGAGATCGTGTATGTTGTTCGCAAACTATCCTGTTATTACTGTAATGTGCATGTGATCAAACTGTAACTTCAATTAAACAAGGAACTTTTTTGCACTTTCTCTGCAATAAAGAGTGCCTCTCAACTTGGTAGTTAAAGGACTTCTTTTTTAAGATTTTTCCTTTGAACCTTTGAACTAAAATAAGTAATTACCTAGATGGACTCATATGAAGGAAAAGCAAGCTAGGTACGTTGTTTTGAAATGTATAAGAATTAATAGGTAAGTATTTAGACAGTGGTTATTACAGAGTGGTTAGACAGTGATTTATAGGTAAGTATTGCAGGTTTTTTGCTGTAGAAAAACCAGGAACATAGTAACAGTGTCGTTCCCTTTTGTTTTCTTCAGTCTATTTGACACATGTTATAAGGAAATCATTTATATTACGTAATGTAAATAGTTATAAAATAAATGTTTATTTAATTCTTTAAACGGCTTAATTTGGACACAATTGCGATGTCATGTTTTACACCTTCACAATCCCAATTGACGTCAAACGGAACTTAGAACTAGTCGCTAAGGAATGAAATCTACTCGGTAAAATTTTATTATCTTATCAAAAACCAGAAACTGTTTCACTACATAATTTACACTATATTAAAATTATCAAGCGTTACATAATAATACGAATTACTTATTTGTATTCTCAAGACACGAACAACCATCAAGAGACCAGTCATTCAGTAGACGCAATGCAAAAACAGTCTATAAACGTAAAAATGTGACAATTGTAGGGAGTTCATCAATCTTCGCCATTTGAATGGGGCGTAGGTGCGGCACGATGGCTTGACAATGACTTCGGTCATCCAGAGAAATTATTAATTGGCCCGAAGACATGACAAAGAAGCGGAAATATAAAACTTCTGCGTTGGAACCCCGCAGTGTGAGGCGCTTTACCTGACTCTTGCCCTGCCATTGTATCTGGGCTCAATAGACGATATTTGCTTTTGAGAAGCTGTGGGAAATTGCGCAACAACCGTTGAATGTTATAAGAAATGTTTGATCCATCATCTTAAAGGCAGTATCATGTCAGATAATTGTGTGCAGTTAGCGTAAAAGGTTTTATCCAACCCTTTTAATAACCTTTTCACCGAAAGGTAACTAAGCCCGCAGCAAAGTTTTCTATGATGGTAAATACATAAAAAAAACTTCTAAAGCTTGCTTAGAGAAGGATTAAAGTTGGTAGTACTTTTACAGTTTACAACAAGCAGTTTTTGGTGCTTATATGCTTATTCCATACCAATTAGCAACAGTTTCGCTCGGATTCATAAGTATGTATTCCGTATGTCTTTCTTTTCAAAGTCTATCAAATATGTTTAATACGTTATTTTATATTTACAGTACCATTACTACTTTTTTTAAATTAGATGTATCTAATTATAAGATTATCAATCTCGATTACATTCATCGCGACTTATTTTTTACTTCTTGAACTTATGATATTACCAGTTACCTGATAAATACGATGATGAACGAGTTATTTTGTTTGAACGAGGACAAAATCCTACCTGTTAAATAACCATTTTATTATTATAATTTTCGTCAAATCCTTGAGCAAACCATATCTATGATCTTATTCTTAAGTGCTCCGTGCAAAATTCGTTGAGTTGTGAATTCACACCTCTTTGTCCCCTGCCGACGCGACGTCCAAACTGTTGCAAGTGTCCAGATTCACCTAACTACCCTGTCCAGTGCCCACGGGCCGCTCTATATCTCACAGATGAGTGTCAAACAAATCCGAACCCGCTTCCTAGAAGGGACACCGCGGCGCCTTAAAGACCCTAAAATTTTTTGTGCCCTTAAAGATAATAAATGATGCACTTAGAAAAAAGAATCCGACCTGTTCACGAAGATAACGATCACAACGATTTTTATGGAAATGCTAGCCGGAATTATAACGAACAGGAATCCTTTTGGGATGTGGTGGAGCGAGCAGACAATGCGTCGGCAAAATAAGCATTTTAAAGTTTAGATCTACCCATCTTATTTCATATCTGATCGGATCATAATAATTGCTGTACTGACTGAACTTGAAGTGTTTCCTAATTGAATGCCTGCATTTTAATAATAATAGATAGATTTCAAAATTAACACACTCGTCGGTTCAATAAATTATTTGATGATTAGCTTGGAGCTTAAAAATGTATTCTGAAATAAGTGTTACCAAGTAGCTACTTAGGTAGGTACTTTTTATTCGAGACCTTATTCGGTAAAATAAAGGCTAATTAGGTTACCTACCTACGTGAAATACCTATTTCACGTAATTCTTGTCGATCGGCGCCAGTATGCTTCTACAAAATATTAGGAATATTATACAAAAGACAAATTCTTTCATAATACTTGTAGCCCGCAAATCGGGTACTACAAATAATTCTAACTATAACACGCCTGTGTATTCGGAACTCTAACAAAGGAATAAAGATCCAGGCTTATTACATCCCTAGGATAAGCTTCTGTAAATTGTTTTGCATATAATCTAACGCCGGCGTCTAATAGACAATGCGCTTTGGCTAAGAATTCTAGCATTCCGTCCTCATCTTTTGTATAGGACAAATAATGAAATGGTTGTAAAGCTCTTGAACCTTTTATTTCCTCGTTTCTTCCATGGTTTTGTAACGTGAATAGACCTCACTTTCTACGAAAAGGCTTTTAATAGAATACCACTAAGGACGTATTATGTATTTTATGCCGTTAGATAAATAAAAGCACCGTAAAAACTTAAGTATTCAGCAGGTATATGAATTATTGGATAAGTTTATGTTTTTGTAGAAGCTACTGTTTTGCATGTGACCACAACTTTTATAGATTTGGTAATTGTTTCTCTCAAATCTTTACCTATGTAAATGTATGCTTCAAAACTGTTTCGTTTTTGTTTTAACATTTCCTAAATACCAAAAAAAAAATATCTGCCTATGAAACCTAGATTCAGTTAAGAATAAGTATGTCAGATAATTGTATCCCACTGCGAAAGAAAAATACACAAACACCAAAGAAATCTTTATATATCAAACAAAGTCGAATGGCCACCTCGCGATGTGATGGAACTGAAAAAGAACCACTGTTTACCACTTCGTTTCCCATTCAAAGTATTGTTCGGAAGTGAAGAAGTGCTTCATACTTGGAAGTATAATGTATTCTTTTGTACGAAAGTTAATATTTTAGCTGAACGAAATTCGTTTCCATTGTGTACCGCAAACGTTACCTGCGATTGAAAAGAATGAAGGCAGGGATTGCACACATATTATGTGAAGGTTATAAATAGTGCAAATATTCACAAGAAATCGGATAATACACCATCATGCTTATTGATAGATTTTGTAATTGGGTTGAGCGATGTAAATACGGCTACCCCAATCTCCAAAAAATACTTCACATTAAAAAAAGGAACATAGCGCATGCTGCATGCAACGATAATTTGATGTAAGTAGTTTAAAGATTAGGGCAAACTTTTTTCTTACGTAATACTAATTTTCTGGTAGTAGGTACTCAATACATATTTAATCTTTTGTAATGTAAAACATACCAAAACTCGACTAATTACGAGACAATGGAGGTTTGTCAAGCGAATGCCTTAGCAAGCGTGGTGGATGTAGCTCGTCACGTTGTCGACCTTGGATGACGCTAGAACGTTTTCCTACTTCACTTCCTGCTCGAATGCCATCTTAGTTCGGTTTGAATCGAACGCCGGCGCCATACACTCGCCTCTGTACATAGCGTCAAGCAAATATGTCAATGAATGTAGGAATGTTACGTGCAGAGTTTTGATTACCGCATTTTTTTATGACATTTTAAATTACTGTACCAAAAAAAACTTATTTATTTATTAGTTGCGTTTTTAAGTGTTTCTATTTATCCCATATGATTTTATCTTTACCTATGTGACAATTATAATTTACAATCCCTAAGCAAAAACAAAACGGTAACATTACTCGTCACTTGACATCAGTAATTACAGTTATGGACATGGATACAGGTATACATCCCATTTATACCCATTCAAGCAGCCTAACCCGAATGCACTTTCTTTTGTCTTACAATACAGCCTCGTTTCTTTTATGGCGAGGAATATAAACTTCCTGAGCACAAGCAACGATGTAGCGTTAGAAACAGTACAGTATCTTCTAACAGAGACAATGTGGGAGCGCAACCACGCATAGACAGTGTTATGCATCGCTCCGCGCCCTTGCAATCTTCCTAATGAGTGAACCCTTTCACACTCTGGACAAAGCTGGGGTTTCACGGGTGATGTGACACGTATTCATAACATCGTTCTTTGTTAATTCCTACTGAAATGAATTTTTGCTCTTTAGGTAAAGTGAATGAAATTGAAAAATTAAACAACACCGCGCGGTGTTTAACATGTTTTTTCATTGTGTACCAAGTTACTGAAAGTACCACTATTTATCAGGATAAAATAATAATAATAATAATAATAAATTGTTTATTTTTCAAAATTTTTTACATAAGTATAGCATGAGGCAGCCCCATTAAGTTATTGACAATACCTGTGTTGGGGTTAAAAGCTTATTCGCAATTAATTTTGAGGCAACAGCTTGTGGAAAATGGCTTCAGTACCTACTATCTAGTTTTACTTTAATATACGTTTGTTCCGCTAAAATATATTATGTTGACCTATTTCATTAACTTTAGGTGTACCTACAAATATAAAATTGATTATGATATAGTTTAATATCTAGGAACTAAAAAAAGGAGTAAATATATTAACGAAACTATTTGTCTAATACATTTATATTGTAGAAAATAAGTGGTTAAACTATATCAAGGTAAACCTATGAAAATTCAATAAAAACACGTCAGTAAATATTTAATTAATTCGTTTAATAAATTGATTTTTAATATTCTATTACGACCTGGATGCACCAATCACATAAGATCACACATTATCAAGAATATGATAATGGACATTTAGCATGATTTGGTACATAAGTATGTCTTATAATCTATTGCAACGATCATAACAAAGAAAACTTCGCATAATCATTAGGGAAGTAATAGATATACCTTATTGATAACAACAAAAACAGGAAAGGTTTACAACGAATTTCATATTTCGGTTGATAAGATACTATCCGGTGTAAAATAAATACAAAAAAGAGTTCATTAAAGGAAAAACTAGCATTTGTGTCTATTACTCGTGCAATACGAAATTTACTGACATAATAGTTGCATCACAAGCAGTATTGATGGAATAAAAGGATGTTTGTTTGCTGTGATACGCTACAGAGAATCTTAGAAAATACGGCTTTCGCATTATTTTCTTTGTAACTGGATCTTTTTTGTTTGTTATATATATACGAGACACCGACATCTTACAATCTGTCAACGTATAAAAAGATGATCAAACTCAAACGATACTAATCTACACAGTAACAGTAAACAGTTATTAGTCTGTCTTCGTACTGTGCGCAAGCGCAATGTGTGGCGCCGCGTAATAGGAAGCCGCGATGCAATAAAAGAGACATCCTATAAAGCTACTGTTCACATCTAACTGACAAATGAAACTGCAACGAATGGAGTACTAAAACATGCAAGAGTTTAGTTCTGTTGTTGATCTCAGTAGGACGGTAACCAGACTAATAAAATAACCTGTTTTAGATGCTTCAGTACCTACCGAGTTAAGTTATGAGCTCAGGAACGACCACTATACAGTATACACCATTCTCCATACATATTATGACGTAAACGATACGATGCTTAGTCCTTTGATCCGCAAGTTAAAAACAAAAGCTGACGATCTAATTGATCCTTAATAAAATATCAAATTTAGATTTTTTCTATTATTATTCCAAGCGACAAAATAAAGGGTTCTCCACATTGGAGACAAGGTACTCGCAGGTATGTATAAGTATAGCTTCCTTGTTGAAAAGGTTTAAGGGTCGCGGGGCGTATATCAGAACAATGTTTACACCTGTGTGTGTATCTTAACGAGGGGCTGAACTTGCCCTTCTTCTCACGCTCGCAGACGCAAGGTGACGCGTTTGATTTACAAGTGCTATCGACGAAATTAAACTATTATTGTCCGATAGACACTATTGTACTTTCTATATACTTAATGTTTTGTGACAGGTTCCAGAATGTTTTTGTATCGAACATAAAAAAAGTAAACTTATTTGAATCAAATGTTCCTTTTTACTTCAAGAAAACTATTAAACTCATTTTTAAACAACTAAGTACTTTAAAAAAATGTGATTAAAGTTAATCAAACTTTATGCATATTTTTTATTGATCTTGTTTTTCTTATTAATTTGGTCTTACAAAATATGCTTTCAAATAATTCCATTTAGGTATAGTTTGCCCTGCATTGTAAAGTTAAGTAATTAAAACTGTGGCTCATAGAAACTATTTAAAATACAATTTTACAGCACATTTATAACTACAGTAAATCTCTAGGTCACAAATACGGTTAGTTATTATATTACAGAGCAAGTTACGTCAAATCAACAACACTGCACGATGCCTTACAAGTTCGTCCCTCACCGCATCCCTCTTTCCAGATCGTAAACATGCGTAACAAGAGTAATTGTATTATCGACTGCAATGCCGTCACTGTCATGGACATCTAGGATTTGCATCCGGAAATTGATTGCAAATAGACCAAAAGTCAATTTCGAAACAATAATTGAATAGACAAAAACTAATGACAAAGCCCATCCACGCCATCAAAGTCCATGCAGATTTTAGACACTTACATATTTCGATTTAAAGAAAAACATGTGCGTAATACATTCGTCCGTAATCCCTTACCCTTTCCCTAATTTAAATCAATTAATGACGTTGTATCTAATCTAGGGCCTATAGAAGCGACAGATGTGAGCGACAGGGGGTTTAGCGGTGAAAATTCATAGATCTCCCTCTCTCACTGTGATCGGACCCTTCCGAATTGTGCAAACTGCTCGCTGTGCGATGCATCTGTCCACTTGCGTTTATAGGGTTGTCTACAACAAAATCAACATAATAATCGATATGAAAAATATAATTATAACACTTAAAGCAATTATTCGAATTTCCAAATACAAGGATATATGTTTCAATGCCAACACTAGTCACCTTTATACTTCCTTTTATAATGGTAACATTGCCCAGCAACTAAGCAGTATTACAGTTCTCAGCCAACGGTTAAAGCAACTCAATTAAAGTGCGGTCACTTCCTGAAAGGAGTACAGTTTAGCAAACACAGCGGAACTGGTATTGTTTCATACCGAGAACAGTACAAGCTTGAGACATATTACGGACTTTATGCTTCCTGTTTCCAATGTGAATATAAACATCAGCTCTTTGTTTGATGTAAGTAGCTAGTCAAAGGCGCGAGGATTGACCGCGACTACACATGGCGCACAAATGTATCTCTCGCTTATTATTTTTAAATACTTAAATGACAAATCGTCAGCAGATTAAATACAAAAATGCGTCATCTATCTAAACAAAACAAAACTCAAATAGCAACAAAAATAATGCAATTTGTCGATAAAATATAACGCACTGCCCTAAAGTAATCGGACTCTGCACTTTGTCCCTCACTGAGATAAAGTCGCCCTAGCATTCAAACAAGTGGCTCACACACACACACACGCATAATCAGGAAGTACAATGAAGATTAAAGAGACTCGTTACACACACGCATGGTTAATGTAATAATATTCGTGTAGGTACCATCCCGCGAGTAGAAGTAGCTGAATATAAATAATATTGCGTACGCACACAAAGGAAGAATTTAAATAAAGAGTCGCGCGCTGTACCAGGAAGTAGCAGCTCACTTACTCACACATAGGAAGAGACTATATCGGCTATAGGTAGGAACGCTATGTGGCGCTGGCGCACACTTGTGCGTCAACTATGCGTGGGACCGCTCGCACATGGCCTGATTGGGACATACCAAGTGAGCCCCCAGACAATATACTTTTTACGACACGTTGTTATTATAATATTATTATTAGGTACCTACACACATTTTAATAGGTTTTGTCTGAAGACCATCGTATGTTTTAACACCAAAACCATAAACAAAGCGAATATTTTTCAGAATACGGTATTTTTACTTCCTGCTTTTACTCGTCACTCAACGAAGTTTACAAAATATTGTACGTTATTACATGCTTCTTGACTGACTTTGGTTGTTTTAACGTTGAATGGCAAAAAATACGTTATCATAAGATTAAAATGTACATAAACAGCGGGTATAACGACTAATTAATTTAGATGTATTAAAACAAAAACACTATGTTTGGAATATTTATAAACGCTTTAGTTTTAGATGATCAAAAAGCAGAAATTATAAAAGCATTTCAGCGAGCATTACTTACAAAATATCGCCCGCGTCATGTGCCCTCATCCATACGGATGCATTCCCAACCCGGTTTTTTGATCACGTCGATCCGAAACGAACGGAGGGGTCGCTTTGTCATGTGACACTTGTGCACAGAGACTCACCCAGGGGGTTACTCGTTAAAATCAGGGATTAATTGTCCATTCAGGGCAAGTCCGCGTTGTAACATCGAGATCAATAAATGCCATATGTAGAAATTCTGTCATTTTATACTGCTACTGCTGTTGATTTAAAGGGCCGGGAGTTAAAAAATATATACTCGTATAAAGAAACAAAATCTGTATCAAAATAAGGAGCACTTCTTAGATCCTACAAAACAGGTAAATATGTTTTGTAAAGAACATGCATAATTATGGTAAATGACGATGGGTTTCGTTGCGTGACCACAAACAGTTGCGCATTGCCATCGGCAGAGGTCGACGGAAGTTGACGATTTCTTAACGGAATGTAATTATCTCCATGAGATTGAAACAAGAAAAGGACAGCAACGACTTACTAATGTATACATGAAAGGATTGGAATAAAACGATAACATCCGAATTTAATAATTATCTTGAACATCTTCAAGAATGTATTAGAAATTTGTCATAAAGTTGGTTAATAATTGGTTTATAAAGTACTAAGGAACTTCTGGAGTAAGCATATACCTACCGTATATGCTTTGCATTTCCTCATCGATATGAAAGAATATCAAGTGCTGACATAGGAACTAATTAATATACTAAGAAATATGTGGAATAACAATGATATCCCCTGTCAAATATGATTAGCTAGATGGATTTTAAATTGTTAAGGTTAATGTGTGTTGTAATATTAAAAATCAGTTACCGTTAAGTATTAAAATTATTAAAAATATTATGTATTTCTCAATAAAGCATTGCACAGTTCTGGTCTACTCTAAAGGCAAGTAAGTGGCGCAATTTTTCGGCGTGACATCGTTGCCTAGTTCTGAGTGGCACCTGATTATGTAATGCGAGAACAACGACGGTTGAATCGGGGTCGCGGTCTGCGAGCGAGCGCTCGGAAGTGCGTCGAGACTCATTGAATGCTTCAGATGTTGCAAAACTTGATCATTTATCGTGATTGCATGCACTAGAAGTCGCAAAACATAAAATAAGCTTATGTTTTAATCCAATTATATAATTTGATGCTCTCCGAAATATTATATAAAAATTGTTAATTGGAGGTAATTTCCACTTTAGCTAGAAATTCTTGATCGAAGGTTAGCCTACATAATATGTTCAAACAATTGTTTGATGCAAAAGGGTGCTTGGAACCGAAACACTAACTACATAAATACGCAAATAATGTTCTAATTTTATTACTATGGATGCGAGTATTTTCTTGAACTATGTCTTCAGAGATCCATAATAATCAGCAGCCAAAACACAAGCATTGGCGAAAAAAAAAATTATACATGTAAGTAGGTATGATGCATAAAAAATATGAAACGTCGCGAAATTCTTGAGCAATGCTGTGTCGAATGGAAGTAATACATCTGAACCGGGTCAGTTCTCAGGAAGTGCCGCTATTTCCATACGACTGCAATTTAAATGGTGCGGTATCCGGTACCAACATCCGGTCTGTTTGCTACGCTTTTCCCTCGTATCGACTTTTCCAATTTACCTAACTTCATACAATATTTAACATATTTCATATAAAATAATAATATCATATCCTCAGGCACTCTACATTAAACGGGAACTAATTGAATATTCTGTTCCGATTCCGATGCAAAACAAAGCAATTGCAGAAGTTTGGAGGTCATTTCAACTAATTTTAACTTCCCACAAAGTCTGCCGAGCAATTGGTATCTACTTTGGAATAATTTTGTAGTTTTCACCTTCTCCGGTGAAGTACAGATTTCCCGCAATAGCGATGATACCGGGCAGTTTCATCTGCTTAACGGATTTTAACAATTGTCATGTTGTTGGCTCACTGTTCATTGCTAAGTATATGCTGCTGTGTCCAAAATTCTAAAAATTCTATAATGTCATTCTTTATTATTCTTTAAAATATTTATTTTGTTTTGAAAGTCAATGAGCTTATCAAAAAATAAAAAATATACTCAAAAGAAGTACTGGTTACAAGTGATTTAACACATACGCCAGCAACAGCATTATATTGATGAAGTTAAACAAATACATTCATGTACGTGTGTATATAGTTAGACGACTACGTTTCCGCATACAGCAGTTCCTTTTCCGTGCGAACAGCATCGGAAGTTGGGACAGAGATTCGCGCGTCCCTCCCTCCCCCTTTACCCCCTTCGCCCCAACACGTCCGGTGCCCGTAGGCCGCCGCTGTCCAATTTCCTCTTCCCGCGTGTATTAATTTCCGGCTTAAACTATTTCATGTCGTTCATTTCCTATTAACATTCCTAATAATTTTTGTTATGCAATCTTTAAGATTTTTTTAGGGTTTTACATAAACTTCGGGTATTTTTACATCTTCCTTTAGGTAAGTCGTTCCGTCCATTACATGATTAGGTTATGTATGACAAATGACAATACATCAAAAAGGCATATATAGAAAACTTATTCGAATGACAATCTCAACTTATCTAGTGCGATTACGTTAACATTTATATGTAATATTCTTTTCCATCAACGGCTCTCATCTTACAGTAAGTCATTAAACTATGTAAGTATTATAATAATACTTTCCATTGTACGTCTAATATTCTTTTTCATTCTCGATTGTAATGCCTATTTACGATACATTGTTGGATCTTACAGAGATCCACCTACGTTACAGGCTCAACCTTCAATGTTTTATATTAGGTACTCGTATGTTAGAAAAATATTGTAAAAACGTAGACATCTGCTTTTACTCGAGTGTAAGTCTGCGTAAGTATTCCTAGATAGCAGGTATTTCAACTGCTCTTTAGAAGTATATTTTTCTCTAATCTTTGCCATATATTATTGTTAATTCGTAACTGAGTTATTTTCATTATTGTGCCCCCTACAACCCATATTTCGATCTTAAAAACCAATAACAATTATTGTGTGGTATTGATTTTTTGACTCAAAATAATTTGCAATCAGAACTGACAGATTATATTAATACTCTTTAAATGCATATTTGAATCAATAGATTCTATGCCGAAATAATTCTATCTTAGTTTTACAATAACATAAATATTGTTCATATTAGTTTCGAGTAACAGTTACCCGTTACACAGTACCTCGGAGTTCGGACGACCGCAGCTCTAAAGTATGGGCTCACGCAATGAACTTATTTCGGGTACTTCCGCATGTGTTCGGATTTGAGTCCAGCGTTCATCGCATTCCGACTGGGTCGCAATCAACATGTTTCATAATAATATTAATTGTAGAATTAGTTATTGTTACATTATTTTCATGACCTAACAATATTTTATATTTAATATGCTTTAAAAGTGCGTCATATACTATTCTCCACATAATATTACGACGAGCTAAAGTTAAATAACTTTAAAATAACAATCAAAACAAGTTAACGAAATACCTACTTCATAATAGTTGTAACAAGGTTGTTAGAGATACTTAAGTCAAAGTAATCACGTAACATCAAACTTGTAACATTAGAAAACAAAGAAAGTAGCAGCAAGTTCTGCGGTCACGGTCACGTATGACCGAACATCATGGTCTTTTATTCTCTAAATTACTGCACATAACTCCACGATGAACGTCTGCATGCCGCCAGAACACCAAGCTACACCGGCCTGCGAGCGAGAGCGAGACGAAGCGAGCAGGGAGCGCGGGGCGGGCGAAGGGAGCAACAGGTAAAGATTCCGAGGCCACTTCCGTCTTGGCTGCCGAATATTTCTGTCTCGAACCGGTAGTGGGACGGCGGCCAGGGCACACACTAAATAATCTCAACCTACACGCATACACGAACATGAACCTACCTAACCATAACTAACGATAAAATACGGAGTTTTGCCCTCTACTTGCATTTTGTTCTAATTTAGGTAATTAGTCTCCATAATTATGGTGCATATTAAAAAGAATGAAAAGACATCGAAATAAGACCACTAAGATCAATTAATACTGAGGCTTATTGTACAAGGAAGGGAACACTTAAATGTATGTTTAAAAGGTGCGATTCAGTGATTTTATGCGTGTCGCAAAGCTTACAAACATAATGCACACATTGCTGAGTCGAATGAGCTCAACTCAAACCGGTTAGCGCTCATATTGTCTCACTCTGCACCAGGAAACTGCCGGCCGGTTGCTGAGACGTTTCCTGTGCTTTGTCTCAGTACTGTCACGATATCTTGAACTGCTCGATGATAGATCACATTCGTGAGTTCCCAGTAAAACGTACCTATACTATAGATAGACTAGGAACTGGCTACCTTTATCTACGAGTAACATACTTAACGTTATTTTTTTTTCCTAGGGATAACTTTTATACTTACATATTTGCTTAGAATCACAAATATTAATTAATTAACTAAAGTAAGGATAATCAAAGCATTTTTTTATAATTAGGTTCTATTAAAAATGTCTTCGTATGCCCGGAAATTAACGCATAAAATATACTTAAAAAAAAAACAAGTTTCGTGGCTCTGCGATTACTGTACAAACAAGGAAATATTGTAAGTTATTAAAAACTGGCGCGCTGACGTAATCTTGCCACACTAACTAGCACTTCCGCGTGCCCTAAGGCACAATAATAATCCCATACTTACGTTCCTATACACTTTTGTTATTACTTAAGATTTGGCGCGACAAGTGCTAGTCGTGGGGCGTCGTCGGTCAACGTCAATCTACCCCGATCCGATAACGGTTTGCGGAAACAGTGCTCGTACGTTTAGTTAAAAATGGGACTTGGTCTGGCTCCCGAAGTTTTATCTCAATGTGTGAGGTGGCGCGGTGTGGCGGAGCGTGCGGGAGGGGAGAGGTTAGCGCGCGTCCGTCCACCCGCGCCGCCACCGCATCATCAGTCCGCGTCGGAGAGTTGCCCGCGACGCTTGTCTGCGAGCTCGATCCCTCAGATACGCTGCTGGTTTACGGCGTGCCGTAACACGACACGTTTGGAGGGACCGCCGCTGCTTCGTGTGTGCCTGGTGCTCTGTGAACACTGGATTCTGTGCTACTAGTGTTGTGACGATGTACATGTGCTGATTTATCCAGTTACCGTCTACCTATAGGATTTTGACGACGCAACCAGTTCCGGATCAGCTCAGCCGGTAAGTAGCGGTGCTTATCGCCAAGGCTTGGAACCGGTTTGAAAAATACCGGTTACTAACCGGTATATATCGGTTTTTTCGTTTTTTCGTTCGGAGTCAAACCGTTAAAAGAGCGTTATTGATAACCCTTATTAACCGGTATAATCCGCGAGCGCCGAGCATGGCTGAGCGGACGCACAATACAATTTTAAATATTGGTGTAGATTTGCACAATCCACATTACGTCCGTTTCACATGTGTGTTTGTTTACGAATGAATCGCGTTTGACCTTCAGCACTCCTGCGCATTGAAGGTAGACGGCAAAAATAACTTTTAAACTATCGCGCTGCATGTATAGTAATATTTTATAAAACGGGGATTAGCGCGTACATGCATAAATACCTTTAGGGCTTGACGTTTCGACCGGGTTACACAGGCCGTGGTCGCAAGCAGACTGGAGATGCGGTGTCATTGCTCCGTGCACGAAGTAGATGATTTTTCATCTACCCTCTGTTCTTCAAGTACCCTACACACTACACTGACCGTGTCCGTATTCTGTTCACTAATCGACTTTGCAGAAAAGCGAGATTGTGTTAAGGGAATCACTGGATACCAAGATGCAGATAGTTTAAAGCCGTCTTCCCGATTGAAATTTGGATGCTTCTTGATTTCAATCGCTTCTCGCACTGCTCTCGAATGAAAGTGGCGATCGGTGGAGAGGACTTGCGCGCGATGGAATTGAATCCAGTGATTAACGCCAGCCTGTAGTACGTGATCTGCTATTGCCGATTTAGTGGTCTGCCGGTTCTTAACAGCCGCGATATGCTCTTTGAGCCTTTCCGCGATAGTTCGCTTCGTTTGCCCTATGTACGATTTACCGCAGCTGCAGTCGATTTTATAGACACCTGGCTGTTGTAGGGGTAGAACATCCTTCGGTGTGCCCACCATGTTGTGTACCTTTGTCCCCGGAGTGTAGACGGTCGGGATGGAGACTTTTCTAAGTACTGCCCCGATCTTGTCCGTAACTCCTCTGACGTATGGCATGTAGGCTCTTTGTCTATTTACGTCCGGATGTCTGACCCGCTTTGACGGTCGTTTCATTTTTCCTCTCACCTTAAATCCATTTCTGTGTAGTACCTCCTGAACATGGCCCAGCTCGCGCTCTAAGTGTTCAGGGTCGCAGAGGTCATACGCTCTATTCTTGAGTGATGTCATCATGGATTGCAGGTGTCCAGGGTGGTGATGCGACGTACCATGCAGGTATCTATCTGTGTGTGTGGGTTTTCGGTACACACTGTGTGATAATGACCCATCTTTTCTCGCATTCACTTTAACGTCCAGGAAAGCGAGTGATCTGTCCTTCTCCATCTCACACGTGAATTTCACCTTTGGATGGATGGAGTTAAGATGTTTGAGATATTGATCTACTTCTTGCTGGCCGCCTCTGATGACACAGAAGATGTCGTCAACATATCTCTTCCACAACTTGATGGTATTTGGCCCCAAGGCCAGAGCTTTTTCCTCAAAGTGTTCCATCCAGAGATTAGCAAGTACAGGGGCTACTGGACTTCCCATTGCGACACCATCAATCTGGAGGTAATGTTGGCCGCGGAAGAGAAAGTAGTTGCCTTCTAAGCAGTGTTTGAGTAGATCAATATAATTGTGGGGCATCTCTTTATCACTCAACTTATCCTTTACTACGTCCAGGCATTCACTGATAGGAACATTGGTAAATAAAGACTCCACATCAAAACTTACCATTGTGTCTTCTGGTTCCAATACTAGGTTCTTTATAACCTGAACAAAGTGACGCGAGTCCTTCACGAAAGACGGTGTTTTTCCCACAAGTGGCTGCAATACTGATGCAACGTGCTTCGCAAGGTCGTAGGTGGGGGTTGCAATTTGACTTACGATAGGCCGCAGTGGCACGTTGGGCTTATGTATTTTTGGCAAGCCATATGGTGTGATTTCGGTCGAAAAAGGTTTTGGTACTCGTCTTCAGTGAATAGGTCCTGGTGTTCTTGAATCAAAGATCGTGTTTTTCGTGTGACTCTGGCAGTGGGGCTGTACGATACTGGTTTGTAAACCTCTTTGCCGCTTAACAACTCGCGTATTTTCTTGTCATAATCAGTAGTATTCATAACTATGGTGGCGTTTCCCTTGTCGGCCTTAAGCACTAAAATATTCGGGTCGCTCCTAATGTGTTTTAGCGCCTGACGCTCTTCCATAGTTATGTTGCTAGTCGGGGGCTTTGCCTTACGTAATATGACCGCGATATCCTGTCTCACGGCATCGGCATCACCGGGCGGTACTTTATTCCGAATTAGCGTTTCCTCTACACTACTAATTATGCTTTCATACGGTATGCGTTTCGGTGTCAGCGCAAAGTTCATACCTTTAGCCAAGATGTTGACAAGATTCATCTAAACTCGTGTCCGATAAATTAATGACGGTGTCCTTGAGTTGGTCCGGGGCGTTTTTGTTTTTTGAATAGCGGCGGTTATACAAATTCGAGAACTTACGCTCGTGGGTGGCACTGCTCAACTCGAATGTCCGGCTCGCTTGTAAAAACGTTACGCGATCACACACATCATAATCTTCACGAGATAAACAAACACTACACTTATAATGCACACTATATAATTCACTTTGAATTTTGTCTAGTTCACAGTGTTTATTCCGAATTAATTGTCTCAGGAGACGTACACTCGCGTTATTTAGAATTCTACGTGAAAAGGCGATATCACTACGCGGTTTTATACGCACACACGTAGGTAATAAGTCCCAATCGCGACACTTTGTTAAAAATATCAACGATGTTTCAATTCTCGCTCGTTTTAAAAATTAAAATACATAAG
This sequence comes from Autographa pulchrina, assembly GCA_905475315.1. Classification (NCBI taxonomy): domain Eukaryota; kingdom Metazoa; phylum Arthropoda; class Insecta; order Lepidoptera; family Noctuidae; genus Autographa; species Autographa pulchrina. The sequence continues at coordinate 8,073,097 of FR997771.1, read as the reverse complement.
CCCAACGTGCCACTGCGGCCTATCGTAAGTCAAATTGCATCCCCCACCTACGTCCTTGCGAAGCACGTTGCATCAGTATTGCAGCCACTTGTGGGAAAAACACCGTCTTTCGTGAAGGACTCGCGTCACTTTGTTCAGGTTATAAAGAACCTAGTATTGGAACCAGAAGACACAATGGTAAGTTTTGATGTGGAGTCTTTATTTACCAATGTTCCTATCAGTGAATGCCTGGACGTAGTAAAGGATAAGTTGAGTGATAAAGAGATGCCCCACAATTATATTGATCTACTCAAACACTGCTTAGAAGGCAACTACTTTCTCTTCCGCGGCCAACATTACCTCCAGATTGATGGTGTCGCAATGGGGAGTCCAGTAGCCCCTGTACTTGCTAATCTCTGGATGGAACACTTTGAGGAAAAAGCTCTGGCCTTGGGGCCAAATACCATCAAGTTGTGGAAGAGATATGTTGACGACATCTTCTGTGTCATCAGAGGCGGCCAGCAAGAAGTAGATCAATATCTCAAACATCTTAACTCCATCCATCCAAAGGTGAAATTCACGTGTGAGATGGAGAAGGACAGATCACTCGCTTTCCTGGACGTTAAAGTGAATGCGAGAAAAGATGGGTCATTATCACACAGTGTGTACCGAAAACCCACACACACAGATAGATACCTGCATGGTACGTCGCATCACCACCCTGGACACCTGCAATCCATGATGACATCACTCAAGAATAGAGCGTATGACCTCTGCGACCCTGAACACTTAGAGCGCGAGCTGGGCCATGTTCAGGAGGTACTACACAGAAATGGATTTAAGGTGAGAGGAAAAATGAAACGACCGTCAAAGCGGGTCAGACATCCGGACGTAAATAGACAAAGAGCCTACATGCCATACGTCAGAGGAGTTACGGACAAGATCGGGGCAGTACTTAGAAAAGTCTCCATCCCGACCGTCTACACTCCGGGGACAAAGGTACACAACATGGTGGGCACACCGAAGGATGTTCTACCCCTACAACAGCCAGGTGTCTATAAAATCGACTGCAGCTGCGGTAAATCGTACATAGGGCAAACGAAGCGAACTATCGCGGAAAGGCTCAAAGAGCATATCGCGGCTGTTAAGAACCGGCAGACCACTAAATCGGCAATAGCAGATCACGTACTACAGGCTGGCGTTAATCACTGGATTCAATTCCATCGCGCGCAAGTCCTCTCCACCGATCGCCACTTTCATTCGAGAGCAGTGCGAGAAGCGATTGAAATCAAGAAGCATCCAAATTTCAATCGGGAAGACGGCTTTAAACTATCTGCATCTTGGTATCCAGTGATTCCCTTAACACAATCTCGCTTTTCTGCAACGTCGATTAGTGAACAGAATACGGACACGGTCAGTGTAGTGTGTAGGGTACTTGAAGAACAGGGGGTAGATGAAAAATCATCTACTTCGTGCACGGAGCAATGACACCGCATCTCCAGTCTGCTTGCGACCACGGCCTGTGTAACCCGGTCGAAACGTCAAGCCCTAAAGGTATTTATGCATGTACGCGCTAATCCCCGTTTTATAAAATATTACTATAGACGGCAAAAACCGGTATTAACCGGTTAATTGAACAAAACCTCTTTACGAACCTTTAATTGCGGAAACCGGTTAATTGCGGTTAAGGGTAGAACGAAACCGAAATAAAATGTTCCCTACGTACTTAGGCGTTAACCGGTACGAGATTTAACCCGGTTTCCAAGCCTTGCTTATCGCAGACCACGCTATCGCGGACTCACGCATTTCCGACCGCGCCCGATAAGGCAACTGACTGTACAATGCCTAGAGATACGAACTCCGAATCCGGCAGCAAAATGAACACAATAAATACAATATTTGTCGTAGTTAAATTACTGCACAGATGCGGTAGTTCAAAGTTTTAAACTTTTTCGGACACTAGTTGCACACCTACTTTTGTAAATAAGGGAAAAAGTTTAGGAAGGCCTTACAAAGAACTTAAACTTTAAAATGCTTTGTTTAACTAGGACCCACCTTAAATGGCGGTTTATGAATTGTATTAGGTACTTCAAAACTTAATAATTCAAGTTCAAAATAAAGTATGTTCTTAAACAAAAAATCTAACTAATCCTGTTATCAGAATGAAAAAGAAAAAATAAAAAAGCTACAAAATGTCTTCAACAACAAGGCAAAAGCGAAAAAAAGTTTTTGTAAGCAGTCAAAACATGAAGTGTATGGTGTATACAGTTAGTAAGTACGATAAATTAAACGTACACCCTCTGCGTCACATAAGTAAACATAGTACGCATGACACGATGGCTATCATAAGTTGTTAATAGTTTGTAACTACCGACCTATTACAATAAAGTTGTAAGGTACTGGGACTAATATTCTTCTTTAGATTTTGATACTGATGATTCAAAAGTTAAAGTTTGAAGCTGTATGTATAATAAACAATTATGTAGCCCTTTTTTACTACGAACTATATTGTATCGAAATATATAATTGTATCAAATAATAATAAATAAATAAATCACTAGCCAGAAAAATACATAAAAATCTTCAGATCCGCAAATAAGTACTTGCCGATATCGCAAAACGCCTTTAAAAGTCTGGGTTATCACTATTTGATAACCTACGAAATCGTAGTCTTAAGGAAAAAAAGTAAGATTAAAGACAACTTAAATAAATTTAAATCATAATAAAGACGTTGTTTTATAAATGGTAATTATATTAAACTATATAATTTGAGGAGTAATATAACAACTTCGAAGCTAGGGATACTACAAACATATTACGTCAAACGACTTGATATTGCAAAATATACCCATAATCACATCTGTAGCAATAAATTATGTAATGCGAGTTATCGGCATTCTAAGAAAGTTGACAATAAAATATAATAACACACAGTAACAAATATTGATTTGAGTAACTGGTTTTATATAACAGCATATATAATTCGATTTTACCACATCACTGCAATTGAAGGATTGTTTCATAACAATAAAATACCTAAGGCTTCAAAGACAGTAGCATCTAGCATCACTTTCTGTGATAAAGGTGGCAGATAAGAAGATGCCATCAGTAACGATAAGAAACTATTCTTGCGAGAAAATATTGAAACCGACATGTTCGTAGCGCCACCTATTATTGAATAGCTAAACTATTCTATCGGGGTAATCTTACCTTGTGTATTTGAAAACTATTTTATTTTTTTGTAAAGGACTTTAATATAACAGAAATTATATTATTGTTACAGACAATCATCATGAAAGTTGTTAGTCTTCAACTGCCTTCTGGGCCAAGCATGGAGCGGTTACCGCTACCGTTTAGCCCTACGGAGTTGCTCTGGCGGTATCCACTGCCATGGGCTCCTCCGCCTCCATCACCCCTCGGTGATGCCAAGGCTCAACTGCCAGCAGGTCTGCCTCCAGAACCAAGACTATGGACACGAGAAGATGTTTCAGTTTTCTTAAAATGGTGCGAGCGTGAATTCGACTTGCCCAACTTCGATATGGATCTCTTCCAAATGAATGGTGAGAAACAAGACTCTTCTTATAAATCAATTATCAAGAGATGCAATAGTTACCTATTCAATTATTTATACACAATCGATTACAAAATAATAATAAAAAACATTGTTATTTTCAGGAAAGGCTTTATGCCTTTTGACAAAAACTGACTTGGGGGAACGTTGCCCAGGGGCTGGTGACGTACTACATAATGTGCTACAAATGTTAGTTCGTGATGCGGCATTACTGGGCCGAGTTCCCTCGTCTCCAGTGACACCAACAGCGCGCGCTGCACCTTACCCACCTTCTCCACATTCACACCCGCCTACTCCGACTTGGGCGGTTGACAGTTTCCACCACTTCCATAGCGCTGCGGCGGCAGCTGCTCAACAACCTAATTCCGTGACATTAAGTCCGGCCCCATCAGTAGACAGTTCAGGAAGCCCACAAAGAGGAGAAGCAGTTAACTATGCTCCAAATTATGCGCCGTCTATGCCTGCAACAACTCAAGCTAGTTCAGGAAGCAATCATTCCGACTCTGATGAAGAACCTCAATTTGCACCACAGCCACGTTCTCCAAAGGAAGCTCCATTGACAAATTCAGCACCGCAACCACACCCAGCGCCCCAGCATTCCCATTATCGTGCTCAACACAGAGAATTCTTCCCAAACGATATGCCCGAATCTAATACAAGTAAGTATTATTCAAAGTAGATAAATTAGTTTGTCTATAAAAATTTCGAAAAAAATTAACACGTCTATCGTACTTGTTTGTATCTACTGCCACTAGCGGTCACATTATTATTACGATTTACATGAAACCTTATGACCTTATGAACATGTAACTAACTCTTGTTTTGTTTACAGATGGAAGATTACTCTGGGACTTTCTTCAACAACTATTAAATGATCCTTCTCAGCGATACACTAACTACATTGCCTGGAAAAACCGCGACACGGGAGTTTTCAAAATTGTAGACCCTGCTGGATTAGCCAAACTTTGGGGAATCCAAAAGAATCACCTTTCAATGAACTACGACAAAATGTCACGCGCACTGCGGTACTACTACCGCGTCAACATACTGCGGAAAGTGCAGGGAGAAAGACATTGCTACCAGTAAGTGTCACATTCTAATGAAAATAACACTCAACAACTTTTTCTAAATAAATCAGTATACTAATCTTAATTTATTATTACAGATTCTTAAGAAACCCTACAGAACTGAAGAACATCAAGAACATTTCACTACTACGGCAACAAATGAGTCCAACGAGAGTTGTACCTCAAGCTGTCGTAAAAACTGAAATGAAAGAAGAGCGTTGCGAGGAAGAACAAATCGACGAAGATATGCCTACTGACTTAAGTATGGCAGCGTCGGAGCCATGGCGGAAACGTGCGCGGCCGGACCCCGCACCCGCCCCGCCTCCGCACGACAAGCATCACATCAGCGCTCTCATCGGTGACAACATGATGATGAAACGGGAATCAGAATACAACGATCATTACGCACTAAATCTCAAAAGTGAAAAATGTGAACAATGATTACAAAGGACTAAAACGTGGGACACTTATTAGTGCAAAGCGCATTTTCTGCATATAATTGAATATGCAATCAGCTCCACCCACTAAAATTCTAGTCAAATTCCTCTCAGAAAGGATATATAAGTCTTCCTCTAAAATATTAACGTACTTGATGAACAATCACTGAGAGTACTTTGACAGATTTAGAACGGTCATTGGAGTTTAACAGGGTATGGACCTTAATTATGCCTTTGTGCCAAGTGATTTTTATACCTAATAGTGTCAATTATCTAAATAGTTAGCAAAAAGGGACTAGAGTTTATTTGTGTTAAAGTCATAGAAATTATTTTAAGATGTGCAATGGAACTATTATTTGTGTAACTGTCGACTGAGATCTTGAAGTTACAGATAAGATCGTTGCCAAAACTCAGTATCTATCCATACTATGTTGTGTGTCGTTCGCACTCGATTAATGCATTTGCGTAATTTAATTAGTTTTATGAGTGTTTTATATATTTTTTTTGTTTTGATTTGCTAAAAAGAGAGGATATATCTAATCCGAAGATCTTAAGGGTTAAAGAATTGAAAAAATATTATCATAATTGTAACGTCTTCCATTCGTTCTTTTTGGCAAACCTTCAATTGTAGCATGTGAAATGTAGTAACTATGACATCTACCACATATATGCAAATTATTATTATATTTGGCAGCTTGAAAAATTAAATTACGTTGGCTTTGATTTGTTAAAAAATATAATAATAATGTATAAAAACTAAAAGACAATAAGTTGTCAACAATTTTTCGAAAATGCCTTGAAATCAATAAAACACACCCACTGTGATAAAATAAAAGTGGTAGACATATAGTGCTGTAGGGACTTCACTCAAAGATTTCCAGCTACAATTTTCTGTGATCTCTTTTATCAATGTAGGTAGTTAGATGTTATAGAAGTAAAGATAATGTCTTTGTAAATATTAATTAAGTGCTAATTAAGCTAGACTTAGGAACTGACTGTAAAGAGAGTGTATGTATGATTTGTAAAACAAAAAGTGGAGCTTTATTAAAGTACCTAGTATATCAGTAAGTTGATTAAAACTGAGTTTGTATTTTTTACAATAATTTGTATTTGGCATGGGTGCCAGAATTTCCAGCGTGTACACAATACAATCTTGAAGTTTCACTTTAAAATATTGTGTCAGATTATTATAACTTAAAATAAATGAGAAATATTATGTCTACATTTCCGTATTTGTTATTGAAATACCAATACAAAAAGTTGTCCAATTACAATTAATGGAAAGTTTACCGAATGGTAACGACCTAAACCTAGCCATTGAACAGATTTTCTTGTCCTATAAAAATCTCGCCCTCCATTCTTATCATTATACTTTGACTATCTTTTCGAAATCTTATATAATTCGAAAAGAAAACTCAAAAAACATCCTTTTTTATTAATGGACAACGTCTACCAAAGGCATTTAAAATAAATCCTCATTAAGAGATTTATTGTTTACCAATTGACCATTATGGAAAACATAAGAGCACAACGCAAATTTTGTAAATTCGGCAGTCACCTCTAACTGCAAATCTTTTTTTAACTAGGGGTGCTAATCTGTTATATACTATTTGTGTATCCCGTATACACACATTCACACAACCACAATAAAATGTGAATGTTACAAATAAATCGTAGGTACCATTTTAAAACAACTAAAGGCTCTTCTAAGGAATGTTAGAGAAACAATATTATGATATCGATTAATTTAAATTATCAGTATCGATTCGCAAATGGCAACTAAAATGTATACATGCGTCGATATAATATACCCCGGGGAATAAAATCGTAATAGACAAAATCAAATGTTACTGGAGAAGCAAAAAAAGCTTAATCTATACTTATAATAAATCTGTAGAGAGGTCAATTCTGTACATGAAATATATTTTCAAAATTCTATCAGGGGGTGATTAGTGATCGATACTGATGCCAAAAATGCAATCAGTAAAATTTTTGTCTCTGTCTGTATGTTCCTTATAGAAACAAAAACTACTCGACGGATTTTAACGAAACTTGGTACAATTATTCTTCATACTCCTGGGCAGGTTATAGTATACTTTTCATCACGCTAGAATCAATAGTAATAAGTTCGTCATTCATTGATAAGTTTCGTCATCCACGCGAACGAAGTCGCTGGCACAGCTAGTCGGTTATATTTGGTTTCCTAGTCGTATTCGTGGTGCAGGCCTACATTATTACATAGCCACAAAAATATTCCATTAAATAGGTAACAAAAGATAAACAACATAAAACTAACATATTTTGATCATCAGACTTGAAGGGTTACTAGATATGCAATATTTTAATGCGCAGTAGCGGCGCCAGCGAAGAAGTTATTTTCAATAGGTGACTGGTGAACACTTGAGCAGGCAGATGGCGTTCTAGCGAAACTATAGACAACGACATCTATGGTACAATCGTTCTAACATCTACACATGCTTCCACTCCACTAACCACTTTGGGCCTGTATTTGGTCTGAGTACATAGTCTTTTTGCAAGTATTATATTAATGGTAATCAGGTAGCGGCAAAATAAAAATAACTTATTTGCCTACATAGGTACGTAATTAATTTCAAGCTTGTAGGTCATTCAAGCTTATTGGGTAGTCTTTAATTTTTAGGTGAAACAAAAGTTAACCCTAGTTTATTTCTTTAACTCAATGAATAAAAAGTTCTTGGAAAAGTTTAAAAAGATTTTTATTTTTTATCACATATTGATCTACAAATTATACTTAACATCTAATCAAACTTAAACAAAGAAGTAACTAAGAAACTAATGTTCAGGAGGAGCATTTTGGAAAAATATGACATCATCTGCTATTATTGTAGAAGCAGTTCTAACTTGACCATCATCCATTTTAACTTCTCCATAAGATAATTTACCAGTTATATAAACTCTATTACCTTTCTTTAGATATTTATAAACTGTATCTCTGAGACCTGGTTTGAAAATACTTATTCTATGCCAGTCAGTTCTTTGTAAAGTGTCTCCTGATTCATATTTGTAACTGAAATGAGTAGCTAATGGAAAGTTTATGACAGGATGTTCCTCAGAACCACGTTTCTGTGGATCAGCACCAACTCTACCCAGCAGAGTAACTTGATTTATGGCTGTAATTAAAAAAATGATTAGAAATATTGTAGAATTTGTTAACAAAATGATCAATTATTAAGCAATTGTTATGCATTACTTTTCTCTGTTTTTTGGGAGCTACGTTGAGTAACAGACGAATGAAGATGTTGAATCCCAATAACTTGCCGTGCCACATTCTGAATCTGAAATTATACCAACTAATGTTCAGTCATACTTAATACTAGTACAATTATGAAGATATTATTAAAAATGTATTTATAAGCTACCTATTCTACATCATAGCTATACATAGACTTACCCATTGATAGCAATTGCAAGTATTATATAAATACAGTTACAAGCTTTCGAAATGATTATTGAATTCACAGAGAAATTACTTTCAATAGAAGTTTAGTAAAAGCGCAGGAGAAAAGTATTTATTTTTCATCTTGAAAAATATTATCGGGTGTATAACTTTATTTACGTATCGTTAAATAATACATTTGGCTAAATCATTGATCTAAAAATACGACCAAGTGTTATTGTAATATGGTAAATTGGTAATAACAATTGTTTTGTTTTGTCGGCCACCGGCTTTCGTGATACCTAAATTACAAGTAAATTAACATTAAACTTACCCTGAGGGCAGGTAACATGACGATGAGTTCAAGATTTACTAATAAACACAGAAAAAATCTTAAGTAAACCTTAATCCAGAATCATGTCTCGGACTTTCCGACTAAAGTTTAATAAAGTTTCGCACACAAGCAAAGTATCCTAAATTCCTAACCTTACATTTACTGTCATTTACCGTATGTATTTTTTTGTGAAATTGAAAGTGGAGCCATAGACTAAACCTAAAATATTTAAAAAAAAATTACTTAAGATCGCATTTAATTATCTTTTATTCGTGCATAAAATATTATGTATTATATTTTCAGCTGCCAATATACTAGTTCTAGACTCAAGAATAAGTTAAGCTAAGATATTCGCAATAATAGACAAGCAAAATTAATAATCGCCTAAGCTGAAAAAATGGTTACCTATGTTAAACCAAACAACACGGTTTTATTTTCTGTATAGAATAAATACAGAATCTATATATTTAATTATTTAACATCTCTTTTATGTATTATTTCTATCGTATTGGTTGTTTAAAAATACCGCTTTATTCTTATAGCTTTAAAACTAGCAAAAATATACACTAAAAGAGGGAGAACTCCACTCAATTGAACCCTTAATTTAATGCAAGGAAACATTTTATATAAATAAACAATGTTTTGAAGTTGTTTTTGTATTCTAAAAATAAAGGGATATCATTATAATCATTTCGTTAACCTCGAAATATTAACGGTTTTTTTGCAAAACTCTCATAGAATGTTACCATACTAAACCATTTATTCAGTTTTACTAATACCAACCGCTCACTCAAACAAATTAGCGTTTACGACTTGCGTCGTTCATCTCCGAATGACAGTTGTTTTGTGGTTATAAAGATAGATAGAAAATTCTATCTCTATCTCTTCAACCACCACCATAAGCAATCCGGGAAGAGTTGTTGCCTGTGAAGGATGCCTTCAGCTGCGAATGCAAAGTCCGAGAAACCAGCCTCTTCGGAGGCAATGGATAATTCTCCAATACGACAAATTATCACGATTCTTGAACACAAAATTCGTAATTTGGAGAAAAGAAAGGTAAGTGCTGTGTTACTATCAACAGTAGCAACTCGTTGCATTGATAAGATTTGTTATTTTGTTTAGCACTGATGTCCTAAAGAATCTATGAACAAATATTATACTACCTAGAATCGTGTAATTTTTGCCCGTTCATGGCGTTAAATATTGTTGCAGACTTGACGCCATTTTCACACATGTGCTCATGGAATGTTGACGATACAATACTATGACGCCCTTAGTTTACACATTACTTGTCCATGTCCTGTAATACAACATGAAAACCGATTATGATTTTATCCATGTTTTTTTGTTTTATTGTCGAATTTATAGGCTAATCGGCGGTTTCGAGATTTATTTTTTCGTAACAACAAACCGCATTATTTTGCACGAACTTCTTTGGTATTTCCTAATATCTTTGAGTTGGTATATTATAAGCTATTCGTCAGACATAATTTTGTATAAGTATATCCCTTGAATCTTATCTAAATCAAAGTACTCACTATTATTCTTTGTGTTGGATCTTCCAACATAATCATCAACAGATACAATAGCATTTTAAGAGTTGTTGATACAAAGAAAAAGTTTAAAAAAATTGGTTTACTAAGCTTGGTGTTTAATTTTATGAATACATATAATAAGGTTAAATGTTTTGGTTTATTTACAGAGCAAGCTAACATCTTATCGAGACTTGCAAAAATCTGGAAAAGAACTCAATTCTGATCAAAAAGTAGCAGTTGCTAAGTATGATGAAGTTGCCCAGACTCTGGAGTTTGCAAGGGACTTAGCCAAGCAAGTGTCATCCATAGCTGTTTCAGCAGAGCGTGAGGCTAAAAAACAAGCAAAAAAGGTACCAAACAGTGTTATGTAGAGAACTTTTGCTGTGAGTTTCAATTTGAATTTATTCTATGCAACTAATAATTGTTTTATAAATAGGAAGCATGGGTGCGTTATGCAGCGGAAACCAACAAAATTCGTGACGTGTTGCTTATTTTGGATTGTCTTGTCCAAATGGGTAACACAGAAGCTAGAAATGACTTTCTGAATGGAACTAATGGGGCAGTTAAACTTACAGAAGAGGACCTAAAAATTTTGGATGATCTGTAAGTATTCAATTACGTTTTAATATAATCATACTCAGATCAGTGCACGTTTTACATGCAGTTAGTACAATTAGTATGACTTTTAAACTATAATTTTCATAGAAAATATTTTCTTTAATAAATACTGAACATCACATGCAGTGGCATACCTTGGAAAAGGGCTAATGGCTAAATTACTGCTCTGGTATATCATTTTAATCTTTTATAGCTTAAAATATTTTTTAAGTTAGCAAGTATGTAATGATCGTAGCAAGTGGAAAGAAGTGGTCTCTGCCTACCCCTACGGGAAAGAGGCATGATTATATGTATGTATGTATATTTTTATATTCTTTCAGATACCCTGAAGTTACACCGAAGCATGAGCTTAATGAGGAAGGTCAACCTGGATTCCCCATTCAAACAACAAAAGCAGCAGAGCATTTATATGCTATTATTGATGGAAAGCCTAAAGAAATATTGGGCACAACTTACACTCATATAAAAGAAATTATGAGTGCAGTTCATGATTGTGGTTACTTTGACCGGTCCATGGATAATATTACATCAGAGATAGAGGAGAGTCATGTCCTAGTCTCAGAAGTGGAGCCTGTGGAAGTCTTGGAAAATGAAGTGGAACCTGAAGTGGCTGCTGCATACCCGCCGGCTACACTGCCTGTGCCACCTGCCCCAGCAGTGGTGCCTGCTCCAGCATACCCACTTCGGCCACTTCCTCCAATCACCTTACAAGAAGTTGAACATGCATATTTTGCTCAGCAATATCCTCAGCAAAGACCAATTGCTGAAGTTATAGGTTCTCAAAACTTCTTCTTCCTGCAAGAGTCTGAGATCGACAGTCCAGTGGGCACACCACAACCCCCGGCAATTCCCAACCAGCCTTCTCCACCTGCACCTATTCCAACTCAGACTTTCACAAACCAGCACTTTGTACAGCTGCCAGGCGGGCGTGTAGCCGAGCCAGGTATGCCGCTGCCGCCGCAGCCGCACTTTCCCCCGCATCCCGAGCACGCCGGCTTCCCTCCGGGCGTGCCGATGCCAGGCGTGCCGCACGTGCAGCCGCTGCAACCTGCTATGGGAGTGCCCGCGATGCCGCCCGTGCTGCCCACTGCCCCGCCGCAACTGGAAGAGCGGACCCTGGCTTCGCCCGCAGAAGACAAAAATGAAGACGAGATCAAGGAGAGTGGAAGCCCTGAGCGTGATAATGGTGGTGATCGGAAAATTCACGGACAGGGCGACGGTCAAGCCAGATACAGGCGGTTTGGTCGCGGCGGAGGCGGTAGTCGCGGCGCCCCGAATGGGCACCGAGGACGTGGAGCCTTTCAAAGCCGACAGGGGGGAGAGGGTTACCGTGGTAGGCACCCAGGTGACTACCAAGGCCGATCAAGTAAAGATGGTTATCAAAACAGGCAATACGATGGATACCAAAGCAGACACGGCAAAGACGGGTACCAGAGTCGCGGAGGTGATGATCGTGACGGGTACTACGGCAACGGAGACACAGGCGACAGTCACCAGCAGAATGAAAACGGTGGTCGCGACAGATACAACGATAACCAGAGCTACCAAGGTGGATTCAAGAGCCGCGGCAGAGGTCCACGCGGAGGAACTCGTGGCGCGACGCGACCTCCTCGCCCGCAGTACACCCGTAAACCAGAAAGAGTTGAATAGTTCACTTGTATCTCAAGGGTGTGTTGCATTAGCGATATCGCCACGACATAAATGTATTATTATGACGGACAAATTCATTCGTGGAAGGCAGATTTCACCGGCAACAACGTATGTGGTAAAAAAGAAAGAGATTATGGTATAAAAATTAATAAAAAAAGAATAAAAAAAAAGTAAAATATTAAAACTTGAAACTGAATAAAAAATAAGTTACTTGAGTTTAGATGTATGATATATGCAGTTATTAATACTTACGTAATTCTAGATTCTTGTATAAGTTCGTCACGCAAGTGGCTATGTTGAGGCGGTACGGGAAGGCCGCTCAGCCGCCGTCTGTCGCTCAGTACCTCGTGCGTGCCTCGTCCTCGTGATAATTTAAGTACAGGAGATGCACACAACTGACTAAACACTGTCAACTGGGACCTTTTTCCAAATCACATTGATTTTTGTATTATTAATAAAGTTGATATAACATAGTAATTATAAATGTGTTAAGATATTCTATACATAATTGTTTCTCATAATAGTTAAATATATATTATATTATGTATGAAGCTTTCATCTCAACTATATTATTTTGCTACTATTCCTGCGCGAATTTTTAGAGTTTTGTTTTTAATTATATTGGAATTGAACAGGTACCTTAATACCGAAAGCCTCTTCATATACTATTCCTGTTGACATTTATGTTAAGATACTGAACTGGCCATAACGCATTATATATGTATGTACACTAAGTTCCGATCTGTACGTGAATAGCTCTATATGATTTTGCTTGTAATTATTTATCGTTCAGATAGAGCTATTATCGTTAAATTGATCAGATGTAAGTTTATGGTAATTGGATGTCCTGAATTATTTTTGTTTGTCTTGTCCAGGCTTTTTTTACATATTCCTTAACATTGTTCTCAATAGAGGCTGTGTGCAAGCAAATTAAAAGTATTCTATAAAAAAATGCCATGTTTACTTATTTCACGAACTACTCCAGTACCTTCTAAAAGTATCGAATCTCTCATGGTAAAGCCATGCCGTCAATCTCCTGCCCATGTAGAGAACGTTCAACACTAAGCGATGTGATGTACAGCTATCGCGGAATGCAGTTTGACAATAATTTTCAGTCAGTCAAGCAATTTAAATATAGCAATAAATTAATTTTGTATTAACTCATTGAATATTTGTGGAGATAATAAAACTAGTTGTGCCCCGCGGTTTCACTCGCGTGAATACCTAGGTTCCGTTCCCGATGTCTTTTTAGTTATTCTGTTATTCGGAGACGAATCCAACAAATCAAAGATCATGAAAATAGGTATACCTGTTCTTGATTTAATAAATGGTGTAACTAATCGACATTATTTTATGTATATATCTAGCGGTTCCATTATTATCTATCTCGTATTATCTCTTTTAACTATTCGTCCAAATCATACGCCGTAAAAGGGAAAATTCTTTTTTTTAACACTTGAGTCCAGTCTCCTGGTTTTAAGCTGGCTCCCCACCAAATTTCAACAAAATCGGTTCAGCCATAATTGAGTAATAAATAGTGTAAATAACACTAGTTTCTTTTATATAAAATAACTATGGAATCATATAGGATCTCGCCGCAAGTTTGAAATGTCATTTATCCGTTAATCTTTGCTTATAGGAATTCATATTTTAATTTTGTTTAGCCCACATAGTACTTTCTTGCCTCACTACTGATATATTTTTGTATAAAATAATCTTGACGAATCTGATGACGCATCGTTTATTAAAATCGGTGGAGCCGTTGAGTGAATAATTAGGTAGGTACGCGCAAAAATTTATTCATACTTACATATAGGTCAAACACAACGCTCCTTTTTTGGCTTCGCCGCAGACGGGTAAATAGAAAAAAAACAACCATTAGTCTAAATATGACTTAAATAGTTACCTACAATTACGCACTTTATTTCATTGTACTAAGTTAGGGATGATTCTCATTAGAGCGTGCCGTGCACGGGGCGGGGCCCGGACGGGGCACGGTTTTGATCTGTTACATATATTTTGTATGAATCAATTTATATTACACCGTGCAATACCCGTGTCCCGTCCGGGCCCGCTCGACACGGATAATGCACGGTGTAATATAAATTGATTCATACAAAATATATGTAACAGATCAAAACCGGGCCCCGCCCCGTGCACGGCACGCTCTAATGACTTGTTTTATAGAAATTCAGGAACAGACACGCTAATATTATTTTTCACACCTGTCTAAATTTTTTTTTTTCTATCATGCTCTTATTTGCCGTTTTCTCCATCTTAGATTTAAATTTAGTGATTTTACGATATGATGATTTTTCGTGTTTCGGCTGTTACTTACAAGGTTCCAATAAAGGTAAGGTTACTTAAAGAAAAAAATCATAGTAGCTAGTAATAGGTTTTATTCGATAAAATTGCCGTTATGTCTTACAGTAAGAAATAGTTTTAAAACAAATAGACCTATACCTGTCCAATCTGAACAAAATAAATAAAGTTCTCTTTAACTTTAATTACCAGACAGAACCTGTAATTTTTTACAATGCTACATAGCTACTTTAAAACTACATTTTCGTAGTTGTATTATTAAAAACCTATACAACCTAAAGCAATTATACAAAATATCTTTTCATAGTGTACTTATATTTAAAATAGAAATATAATATCGTCACATTTTGTTCATTTATAAATTATATAGGGCAGATAACACCTGTCGTGCCGAAATGTATTCACTTATAATATAGAGGTATTTTATAAAAATTGAATTTATATGTCGTTCCAGGAATGTGTAACTTCGAATCGGAACTTCACAACACTGTCAATTAACTGATATTATTATATTGTCAATAAAATTTGCCCTTTAAAGATAATATAGGGTGAGATCATAGAGACTGTGATGGTAGCATATTTTTACAAAACAATATAAAATTGTTCTTAAGTAGAGAACATACTTTAACATATAATAAAATGCTTCTCAATAAATAGCATACCTAGGTTTGAATTTGGCCATTTTAAAACTGTAGTTGACATAATATTCCTAAATAAAAAAGCCATATGATCAGATCTAGCATACATGTCGTTTGCTCTAGGCATGTAATGTAGGTCGGTCAAATAAAATTAAGTTTAATGGGACAGTCGCGAGTAAAAATTCCGCTAGGGTCTTTAGTACCGAGTGAGGTTTATCTGCCATTCTCCACAAACGAGAGACAAGCTACTGACTTATTATTTGCGGGAAATGACAATAGATCGCAATCGAAATAAGTAACTACTAGCGGATTTTTGGACTTGTGGTAGCCACCATTATGTTCAGTAAGTATATATTTATAGACAAATATCCAGAATAGTGGAAAGAAAACGAAAATCAAAGGCACAGATTCGCCATACCAGATTATAACATAACCAACAAACGTAACTAAGGAGGTATAGTCAAAACAGAAAACTAACGGTTTTATCTTAAAGTGGTATGTATGTAACACTGTCGAAATGTATTGCTTTTTACGATTTAAAAGAAAACATTAGATGAGCTGTGTTCATTACTGCTTTATATTAAAAATCGTTACAGTTACATAATTACTGGTTAAACAATTTAACCGCTAGCTATGAATGGTTTTTGTAAGCAAATATACAACCTTCAACGAGTTTAAAGTCAACTAAAATGAGTAGCTTCATATTCTGTTCAAACATAATTAAATTTTCCTATGTTAACATATGTATATAAAATAAAAACACATACAAAAGATTTTACGTACCATTACATTTTGCAGTTACAGTAATTAGGCCTTAAATAATAAGATATCACAAATCCGTTTGAGGTTTATAAACTTTTAAATGAAATTTTACTGCACTAATATTTATTTAATCAATTATTATGCTCAACAGCCCAAAATATGTTCCATAACCAGACATTCGCACAATTCAATTCCGCAGTCTGTTTAATATAGTTTATTTCTAATATGTAGCATAATAGATCGGTACGATCGAGTATTCTGTAGTGACAGATGTAAGAGCAATATAACAACTTCTCACAAGTCAAAATGTGTATTTTTACGATAAGCCGCCCAAGTGGAAGACTGTGTCATGTGACAGGAAGACAATTATCATTCTGCTCTAAAATCCGCAAAGACAGCCTTAACGACCCAAACCCGCAAATCAATGTCAGCTGTACTTTGAAACAAGGTATAATGAATTTACATATAATATTTATTGCGCATTAACACATATGTCTTTAATATCCATATACATAATATTTAGTCACTGTGGTAGGAATTCATTCTACTTGTATTTTACATACTATAGATAGATAACAGTCAGTCATAAGCTCTTAACATTTGCACCTTCAATATGATCATATCACACTCAGGATAAGAGGGCTTCATATAGTTTTATTAAGTAGTCAGACTGACTTGAGTAAATCTTAGCGCTACTGGGACTTGTTCATTTCAATTCAATTATGGTGTGTAGTCCATAACTGATATGTTTGTAAGCTAAGGCCGCTTTCGGTTTATGAATATCTATTACAACACTTTTACAAATATGAGCACAGCAGGGCAACAATAAAATAATTAAAACAATATAATCCTCATAGTAAATGGTTAGATTAGGAACAGCGAGCATAAAATGGCACCGGCGTAAATAAATTCTAATTAACAGCCAATACTTCATTAAGGTGTAAGTATACAATTTTAAATCCAAACTAAGTGTTATTGAGGTTCATTTAAAACTAGAAATATTATCCTGCCCCAGATTTCGTATGAAATATAATTAAATGCTAGAACATATTATATAATAAAATACAAAACAATTACATACATACAGCACGATTTTCACATGTATAAAAATGAAATGAAAATATTGTCCTTACAAGATATTTACTAGAGGCTGCACAGGCGTGTCACAGACGAGTCACGTTATATCATCTGGCGCGACATGGCGTGCCGCAGCTTGCGCTCCCACGACTCCGCGTCCGCCCACGAGTGCCGCACGTCGCGGAACAACTGCACACACCATATTATTGTTTCACTTACACATAGGTACATATAACGACTTATTTCATGTATGGTAAAGTTGAACTTTAGTATGTGTCTATGTGGCTTAGTAAGACTAGAAACAGAGCTTCAAGTGGCTTTTAGTTAAAAGGAGATTTAAAATTTATAAAACTGATTATTAGATTTTTTTGAAGTTTTATTTTAAAATAAAAACTTTTTACATCGATTTTTGTTTACTCTTTTACATCAAGTCAAGTTAATCCTGATAGCACCGTCGGCGCCAGTGCGATGACTTGCCAGTTAGGAGTGATCATGCAAAATAAATAAGGTAGTTATTAAATTAAATAAATTTCTCACAGAAGCTTCTTACCTGAGATAACCATACTTCGTCCGCCAACAACTCGTTGAGTATGACGGTAGTGTCCTTACTGGGGTTCTGCATCCTCTTCTCAGCCACTCGTTTACTGCACTCCGCGTACATTAGATACTTCTGATGCGATATCC
Organism: Autographa pulchrina; assembly: GCA_905475315.1. NCBI lineage: Eukaryota > Metazoa > Arthropoda > Insecta > Lepidoptera > Noctuidae > Autographa > Autographa pulchrina. Next base: position 8,055,008 of record FR997771.1, on the reverse strand, counting down.
TCGAATATAACTGCACACGACTACAACATGTGGCGCACACCAGAAACTCCTGGAAAACGATGGAGATAGTTGCTTACGAAGCAGTGTATTCTTGATACTTGAAGCCACATGGTTCAAGTCCCTGCTTTTTTTGTGTACTTTATTATATGAGCGGGGCTTGTGACTAAGTGTAAGCCGTACGGTTTAATCGATAATACACCAATTCTGACATCTAGTCTTGCTATGGTATACAGTATTACCCAGTGTAATGGGTTGTGGAGGTCAGATAGGCAGTCGCTCCATGTAAAATACGGTAATCAGCTGAATCTGGTAGGTTAGGCAGATGGATTATCTATCGCGGACAAGTTCATTTTAAAATATAGTTTCAGATCGTGTGATGATGTTTATTGTATACCTATATTAAATAAAGTAACATTCAAGTGCTGGGCGTCAAGCCAAGTGTTATCGTTGGCAATGGGTATGAGTGGAGTGGAGCCTACCTTTTCGTAGGCAAGGCGCGCGTCGGGCTGGACGGGTTCGAGCGTGGCGGGGTTGTAGGGCTGGCCGTAGAGCAGCAGGCGCGCCACGGCGGGGCGCGAGCAGGCGCGACACACGCCGGCGCCCGCGGCCACGCTGAGGCCGGGCCACGTGGCCACGGCCGCGTCCAGCGCGCGCGCCCCGCCCGCCGCGCCCCCGGTCCCGCCCGCGCCCCCCGACACTCGCGCCCGCATCGTCTCCGTCACCTCGTCCACGGTTTTCACGTTCGACAAAAAGTATTCGTCTGAAATGTGACGGTGAAGATTGGCATAGGGTTCGCTCAGCGCGACGGCAGCGCGACCGAGTGAATCTTGGCTGCGTTGCTGGAGCGCTGCTGTCGTGCGGTAAAATCTCACAATGGACTCCGACAACTTCTGACAGTCGTCGTGCATCGCCGTGCGGTCGCGCGACAGCAGCGCTGCAGGCGCGTTGCGGAAATTGTACGGAACGAAACTTTTATGCGACGAGCGCGCTTCTGTCGAGCTGCAGTCGCGCTGCCGTCTCGCTGCAACAATTGCTTGAAATGAAAGCACCGATATCGACATCGATTGAGGCGCCTTCTGATAAAGTTTCAGGTTCTCAAGAATTCTCTGACATTGTTTTTTTATAGTATCTAAGTTGGTTGCTCGTATGTAATATCTCTGTTTTTTAATAGTAAATGACAGTAAAAAGCAACCACACAAAAAAAAATGGTTTATAATACCTCTTCGAATATTACATATAAATTATTACAGGTTTCATTTAACGTGTATAATAGATTAAATTATTACCTTGTTCTTGAAATATTTCTGTAAGAAAGTTAGGGTCTAGTGCGTGTGATATTAACGTCTGGATATATACTTCGAAGTTTTCTTGATACATTTGGGTTTCCAACATCCTTTTTTCTATAAAACTACAATCGTCAACTGGAAGCTCACTTCTAACTAACTCAACTATTGTTTCCAAATGTGACTGTGACCTTATTTTAACGGGGACTTGAGTATATAACTTTTTATTTTCTGGATTCCATACAGTATACTGTAAAAAATATTAAAAGTTAATTTTTATATCACGCAGTCAAGTTATTGCACGGAAATGCCTTGTGCAACACAATAAATATTATAACCAAGCAGCACCTAATCGACTGACAAATTCAATACTCACGGTCGAAATATTACGATATAAAACTTTTCCATTTTCTTCAAATGGTTCATACTTTTGGAGTAGTGTCTTGCCATCGACTCTCCATATAGCAGGCCACATTTCGTTTAATTCGGATTTTAATGCTATAAATTCTCCAGACTGAAAATAAATGACATAATTATGAGGTGAGCAGTAATTTTTTTCTTTTGATTGAAATGCTGCCTATATCGAGACTTAGCTATCTATTTCTGTTTTGGAGCTAGAATAGTTTTAGGAACTGTTTATATGTGTGTAGTGTAATTTGTTTTTCTTACCTGATAGGGCATTTCTTCTATTGGTCTGGTATTGTCTATTTGTCCACTACTGGATACTTGATGATGAGACTTTATATTGTGTTGCATATTTCTGTTCGCCTTATTATCATTATCTGTTGTACCATATAGCCCATATCCCATATTAGCACCATGTGCTGCAACTAGAATATACAAAAATTATCAAGCCAGGGCTGGCAGCTTGATTTATAACTTAAACCTGATGTTAATGTTAACTCGCTTTTCATATAATGTAGTTAAACTGACTTACTTATAGCAGCTAAAATGATGTTGAATATTAGGTCCTTCGACAACAACTGCTTCATAAAGGATCTTCCAGTTTAAAGTATATTTTTTGTTAATTGTTAACAGAAAATATGACTTTTTTCGTATCGCAAAAAAATTGCATGAAAAGGTCTGATGTTAAGAAATAATTGAATAACTATGACACCATATAGGGGAAACTACCCAATCGTTGGCACCTACCCAATTATTGGCATTTTACTATTTAATTTAAAAATATAAGAAATGCCTAATCTATACACAATGTTTACTGAATGATAAATTTAGTAAAAAATGTACATCTTATTTATATAACAACATTCCAACTATCATTGAATTCAATATAGCTTCATAATCTGTGAGTAAAAAACTGCTGTAACCGAAACCGCCGTTTTTGTAAGTACATTGAGTCTGTATGAACTTAAATTCCATTAACATGTAATGTGTTATGTTTTTATAGTAAAATATGTTTACCAAAGCGTTTTATAGACATGTTTCTGCAGAGATAGGTTACCTTTCTCTGCAGAAACATCTGCAGAGATGGGATGATGAGAAAGTATGCCAATAATTGGAGTATACACCAAAGTTTGAAAATAATTATTTCCTTTTTTTTTCTTGCAACCCTGTTCTTATTTCACCATGAGAAATTAATACTAGATTAGCTGTGTGGTATCTAAGTTAAAAAATATTTATCAAAGTCCTATTAGGTTACTCAAAAAAGACACTTCTTACACACTAACGCCTTAAAGTGCCAATAATTGGGTAGTATCATGATTTGTAAAAGGTAGGAATGGTAAAGGAGAGGGATAGCCAAGTGATGAAAAGAATCATCATTGTGATAACATGTACGCACTTCACAATACTTATAGTTTACATTGCAAATACTTGATTATGTCAAAACAACCACTAGGTACATAATTTTAATATTGTTGTACTGTACATGTTATCCCTATTTTGGCGAAGTGAGGGGTGCTACCAGGAATAATTAAATTAAAATTATTTAACACATTATCGGTAATATACTCATGTTTATTTTATGTTTTCTCCTATACAAAATTATTTACATAAAATATTGAGAGTTGTGCATAAACAAATAACAATTAAATAGAAATACAAAAAACTTATGTTCAGGGCATGGCCTTCTAATACATTATCTCGTACTTACTAATAGCTGTCAATGTATTATGCAATTAATTTCCCTTACAATATAAAATCACTTTCAGCTATATAGAATATGCATACACTATTGTAAGTACTAACTAATCTCAAATACTGTAAAATACAATACATTATTTAATATGTACAACAGACACCCACTGGTATGAATTCCATAAAAAAATATACCATAATTTTGGAATTATTAATGGTAGCACCCCTTCAATAGCGAGTATGACAAGAGTCACAAATTCTACAATTTACAATAAAATGGCACTAATAATGTGTCATTAACAACAATTAAGGTGAAATCTTGTTACAGACTAACCCTAAGAATATCGACGTTTACTAGGATAGGTACATCACATTTCTTTCACAGAAAAATATTTACAAATTATAACCATAGATTTCATCTAATAAAAATTTACATTATCACAGTTAAAATGTAACAAGTTTTCACGGTATCCTGCTCAAAAGGCAGTTAGCTTGCTCCTGTCATACAAGCTTCAGGGCTAGCTCTTCACCATCGCGCTCTACTTCTTAAATGGAAATCTAATAAATTGAACGCACCTTCGTCGGGCTGGTGTTGGTAATAGTATTGTTGCTGCGGCGCAGCCTGCAGCGAGGTCACGGGCGGCGGCGCGGGCGGTCGCGGCTTCTTAGGCGCAGCCGGCTGAGGCGCCACTACCGCCGATGGCGTTGGCTTATTCATACTTGTTCGACCCTTGTTCTTGCCTTTATCATTTAGAGGTGTACTAGGCACATTGAGCACCGGCTTGTTGAGCCTTCTTGCTTCCTCTTCTGCGTCGTATGCTGCTTCTTCACTACCGTCATATTTACGTTTCCTATCCTTATTCAAATTATAATAACGGGGATCGTCTAATTCTTTTGTTTGAGAGGGAAGAAGATTAGACGACGCGCTATGTATTTGATTAGCACCCAACAAGCCCGTCGCACTCATACTCGCCGAGGAACTCATGACTGGATTACTCAGTGACATACCTGCGTTAATCACGTTCGACGACGGCATGGCTCCATTGGCACTTTGTTGTGTGGAATTTCCATCACACTGACTTTTATGGTCGTTTGGAGTATAGGGTTTATTATTTGTAGTGTTATTAGTATTAGTTCTAGACCAAGTTGATTTTCTGGCGCCTCTGCCTGCTGGCGGAGGAGAGGTGTCACGCTCTCCTTGTAAAAATTTCAAATAAGAAGCCATGAAACCTGAACCGGGGCCCGTGACAGGAACATTAAATTTTTTATCCATAATTTTTGAAGTAGCGTCTTGTGAAGTGCTGTTAATGTTCTGCTGCTGTGAAGAGGGTGCTACCGACGATGCAGTATTTGCCCGTTGTTCTGCAAGGAAACCAAGTTCTTCCTCTATATTAGGTACTACCACCTTGGGCTGTTCCTCTTCACGTGTTTCAGGCGTCGAAAAAGATGACGAGGAAGCCGAAGGTGGCGTCTCGCTAAATGACGACAGTGGTGTTAACTCCACAGAAGATTGGAAATCGGGATGGGGGCCTAGGTGGAAGGGTGGAAAGTAAGTTAGAGCGTGACCATGGGGCATTGTTAGTGCTTGGTGTTGGTTAGCAAAATTTGTTGCGTGTAAAGGAGCTTGTGAACCGAAAGCCGATGTACCAGGGAACATTTTTGGTGGAGGAGGTGGTAGGTTCCACCTTTCGAAATCGAAATAACTACCGTTTTGCTGTTGGCTACTAGTTGAACTATGTGCAGGCGGGGGAATTCTATTTGCTAAATAATCGGCCATGACAACATTTGACAATTCATTCATATTTGTATGAGGAATGGATTTTTCTACACTCTTTCTTCTTGAAGGTAATTTGTTAGATGTTGAAGTTGGAATTGCTATTGGTGTATGATTTTTGTTTGATTTTACATCTTGTAATTGACAACTTTGTTGCAAACTTTGCAAGTTTTTAACTATACTCATAGGATCTCCGCGGCAACTAGAAAGATCTTGTAAAGCTACATTATTACCATCAAAATAGTTTTGTTTGTCTGGCAAACTCAGCACCCTACTGGAAGACTGACTCTGAGGGACAGATTCTTCATTATGAGTATTATTTTCAGTTAAACCACCATTATTATAACTATTACTACTGTTATTACTAGAATATTTTCTAGCAGCTTGTCGGTCATTTTCCCAACAAGTTTGACCAGAAGACTGAGTTTGATTTCTTTCATATCTACTTTCACTATAGGTTTTATTTTGTTCAAGTCCTAATGCCCTAGTTATAACTGAAGGATAAGCTACTTGACTGTTTTGAGATGGGGACCTTGTAACTGAGGCATCTAAAGGAGACCTAGGTGCAGTATTGTTAACTTTGTTGTAATGATCACTATGAGGCTGAGGGGAATTTATTGAGTTCATAGGACTATGGTACATAGGATATGCAGGACTAGATCCATGATCTAGAGGGGAAGTTTGTGGTGCAGCTTGGGAGGGACTCTGTCGTCTTGGCACAACCACACCACAATCTGGACCATTTTGGGAACTACTACTAGAATACCCCGTATCTGTACTAGAACTACTTTTAGCACGTACATGGTAATCAGATTCTATATTGTTGCCACTCTGATAATGTCTAAAACTAGAATTTTGTGGAGCAGAATATTGTGAACTATTGATTCTATTAGACTTTGTTGAACTTCCACTACTGCTACTATAATTAAGTCTACCTGGGGCATCCATTATAGAATAACTTATAGGAGAGGATTGTGGTTGAACTTTATCATTAGACTCACAACTTTTTCTTTGTTCATTACTTAATTCAGGATATACTTTACTTTGAGCCTTAGTCTGTACTTGTGGTGGTTTTACTGAAGGGGATACAAAATTACTAATGCTATTAGTTATTTGTCGCGAGGGTTTCTCACTACTTGTGTTTTTAGGAGATTGAGAATTGTAAATGGAAGCAGAAGGCCTAGAGGTTGTACTTGGAGATGATCGATAATCTTTACTAGGTGGAGTAGGAGAAGAGGTCACCGGTGGAGTTGACACTATACACGATTGCTGGGAATGAGCAGTTGAACTTGCAGAACTTGAATAGGACTTACTTCCTGCATAATCCTGTTGTGATGAGAGTTGACCACTCTTTGCACTGCTTGTACTATATGAGTTATCAGTCGGATTTCCAAATGTTGGAGATTGAAAAAATGTTGATGATGATGTTGAAGTTGCTGGCTGCTTTGTTGCTGTTGCTGGCGAGCCAGACCTGTTTGTTTGTTTACCAGCACTAGATATCTGAGAGTTGAGGTGATTATTGAGAGTTTGTGCTGCAGCAAAGTGTGCATTAAAATTCTCATATGTTGCTGATGCTTTTGTTGTAGCTGGACTTGGAGATGAGGGCACAACACTTTCGTGAGGTAAGATTCCAAATGGACTAGGCAGTTGGTTATTTCCTTGCCAACTCAATCCTGCAGTGCTGCCTGGTGTTGATGATTGGTCAAAAAATGATGTTCCTTGTGCTGCCAAAGTTTGATGTGAATAATTTTCTCTTAAAGTAGACAGTTCAGATTCAACTGAAGATTGTTTTGATGCAACTGCAGCTTGAGCCTGAGCTATAACTTGCCGATGCTGCGCTTGAAGAGAAGAACTGTAGTGTGCAGGTTTAGGATTTGCATGATGAAACAGTGGTGAAAATACTGCGTCATACCCAACTGCTGGGGGAGACAAAAATCCTGCAGGATTGAAGGGGGAAGCAGTTGATGAGCCAAGTTGCCCTGCTAATGATGCTGTTGTATGAGCTGCTTGTAGGAGCAACTGACTTGTAGTTGATGGCACTGATTGGCTGCCTAATCCAGAGCCACCACTTGCTAGGTGGTGATGAAAATCCCCACTTGCAGCACCGGCCTGAACCCCTGCTAACCGATTGTATGAATATGCTGACCATGGTCCTACTGGATCCATTACCACCTCCGTGTTGCTCAAATGTCAATGTATGTAATATGTCAATAGAAGTCCACACTTTCATCCATAGTTTGTAACACACAATCAATTGTATTTATAGTTACTATCACTATTTTGGAACACTGGAACTCATCTTGAATTTACATGCTCTTCATGCAGAGAAAACACCCCTGGAAATAAAAGAAAACCAATGTTAATATCAAAACAATGCATAATCTGCAACATAGGCTATGATCCTATAAGAAAACAGAAATGTTTATTGGTAAGTTCACATGTAAATTGGGAGAAAACAAAACAATTTGTAATCAACAATTTACTAAACTGTTAAAAAAAAGCATCGACCCTGCTGTGAAATAAAAATAATCCGGCGGTTCACTGTGGAAGCGTCAAAGAGTGACGGAACAATACAAAATCATATTTTACACTGTCATATTAGCAAGTTTGTATATGCACGGAGAAACATACCATCGCCACGGTTTTCCACAACCATTTATCAATGTGGTTTCGGAGGACGCTCACACAACAGATAACATCATAAATATGGCCTCGACTCCTCGAGTGCTCGTTGCGACGGGTTTTTGTCTATTGTGAAATGAAAAGCACCTCACGTCACAGGTTGTACACAACAGATCTTCTTTTGTTTAACACTTCGCAATATTAAATCTTCAGTTGTCGTTACAATAGTAGTGATGTTTCAACAAACCAATAACTTTATTTACAAGTGGAAATACGACAACGTTTCGCCTTTCACATTAATCGCCGCCATCTTACTTGTCGAATATCTGTGTCGGTCGGTCGAACGAACGAAAGACCGCTCACACAACAAGCAATACAACGCCATCTATAAAGAAATTGGGTAAATGATTGAAGTGAATTGCTCTAGATATTTTCTTGTTAATTTAAGTAATTATACATAGGTCATAGATACAACCCATTTAGAGAAATTGCTTACTATGTAATACATAATTACATGTAATTGTAAATTCCTAATACCAAGCACATATTCTTCAATAAATTAACTTCACAACTTTGAATTAGCGGTATTTCCGTTTAAAAATGCGTTTTGTTTATGCACAATTAATAATTTATTTATCACATTTATTTAGTATTTTATATTATTGTAGGACATTCCGGGCCGGAATGTCCGGCTGTTGGATAGTTTATTATATTCACAATGTAAATTGTAAATGAAACTCATGAAAATCGTGCCAATCAGAAACCAATTGTTTTTATTGTTGATCGAAGTATTGTAACGGACTTTTCAATTTGTTAGATAGCTAGAACAAAAAGAATTCCGCTTATTTTTTTTCATTTTTTTTTAGTAACCTTCTATGTATGTAACGTGACTGCGGCAAAGAATTACAAAATTATATTGACCTACAGCGGCCGAAGTAGACTTTGAAAAAAATAAAAAAATATCTGTTGTATCATTATTATTATAAATTCCTAAATAAATATTCATTAATTCTGAAACAATATTTTTGTGTTTAATTTTCTGAGGTCAAGATTGCAGGCTACGCTATCCACAGCGACCACAGCTACCCTCAGTATTAATAGTGATTTGAATACTTTCAATTTTTAAGCTAGCTGCACGCAGTTAATGCTAGTAAGACTATATGATAGTAACTAAATGGCACAAATCATTGACTTTATCAAATAAAAATGTTTACACAAATTACCAACCGTAAGTTTTCAACTCAAATCACAAATGATAATCTACGGAGGTCAAAGAATCATTTTACAAGAAAAGGGTAGTCACTAGGGGTGGGTTTGCGTCATCGAAATACCAACTTTAACAATCGTGTATATATCGGATTTCTTAATTGGATGTTTATTCACAGTAGTCAAATACTAAAGTCCAAATCGTCTTCTCTATTATTTTATACTTTGCCCATTATTTAGGAGTAAAACCTAATTTTAATTACTACGGGACCAAGGCCAGTCCCACACGAAATTGGTTTTCATGTACATGTAGGTACTTACTTTAGGTGATTTTCGTTGCTGTTGGCAGTGTTGGCTACCGCGACATCTCTCGGTCTCGGGCTATATTTGTTTTAGACTAGCTGTTGCCCGCGGCCTATTTTATCGGTTATAGCGGTAAAAAGTAGCCTCTTCTCTTAAGAATTCATGATCAAAAGTTTACTCCAAGGGTACCAAGTTAAGTTTGGTAGGTATTATACATATTATTATTCCACTTTGTTCATCTGTGTGATATTTTGGATTATTCTAGTAGACAATCACCCATATTATTCAAATTTATACAAACATTGAAATTGAGTATTTTTTTAGAATTCAGTTTATTGTAAATTAGGCTTACATGCTGTAAGAACAGTAATAATTTTAAGTAAAATAAGTGTAATGTAGTAAAATACTTAAATTTCCATGTGTATATGATTTTGTATATGGGTGATATAAGTCTACTTGACCGTGCTCCATTGAGCTCGGTCGTACGCAGAATAATAATAAGTATAAGTCTACTAGAATTATCCAAAAAGTCGTATTTGTTCACCTAGCTAGGTGAACAAAGTGGAATATACCCCAAGTTTCATCAGAATCAGTTCAGCGGTTTCGCCGTTCCGCATTTATGAATAGTATGGGTTGTACTTGAAACCTAAAGGTGCAGTTAAAAAAAAAACCTTCTTGAGTTCAATAAGTGTATTTATTAGACATAACTTTTCAGTAACCGACTATTTAAAATTAAATTGTCAATTATCTTTGGTACTTTTTTCCATAACATCTTATCAGTTTAGGAAGACTTACAGACAAAAATCTCATAATTCTAAGCTACCAGTTATGAGTGAGCAAACTAAAATATTACATTATCATCTTGTGCTATTTAAATCAGTTTTATTGTATATTTATTTGTTGTGTGCGTATATTTTGAATGAACCGATATATTAAATATTATTATGGGTAGTAATAATTTTTAACCTATAAGTATATTTTATATACCTCGCTCGACTATCTTTCGGAGACTATAAAAATATTATTTAAAGTTACATAACAATGCTTGTTAATTCATTATAATTGTGGTTTGCAATGGCTCTGATTCTGTTAAACACGAACTAAACTCATATTAGTTCATTGGCATCTTTTTTCAATAGTACATAAATAGAAAAGGTCAGAATTGGTACTGTAAAACTATGATCTATTGCTGTCCTTCTCCCACCTTATGTTTGTAAAAGATAGCAAAGCTTTAATTTTCGTTTAGTTCGAAAAAGAGAATCAGCGTCAATGTAAATTTTGCAACAGTGTACATATTTAAAGTTTGCTGCACTAAAAGATAGGACTTGAGTTTCATATTAAAGTAGGTTCCTAGATTTAAAACAAAAGGTACATATTAAATTAGGACTAAAAATATTGATCTAAAACGTTATTAAGGTACTGCAATATTAAATTGCCTCGTTGGCCTAGTGGTTCTAAGCGCAACTGCTACGCTAGAGGTCTTGGGTTCGATTCCCAAGTCGACCAAGGTGTTATTGGGTTTTTCTATGAAATTCTCAGTAGCATGTCGGACTTTGGATTTGTGCCCGGTTAGTGGCAATAGGCTCGCCCCCTATTACATGGGACCTAAAACATACCGGCGACCTGTGGGTGTACATTGGTACACCTCTGCCTAACCCTTCGGGGATACAGGCGTGATGGTATGTTATGTAAGTATGTTATGTGTCAAAATTAAAAGCCCTCAATGTTGTGCTAAAACTACCTTTAGTTTCGTAGCCAAAACGTGTTAACCTTGAAGTATAATTTTAATTTATGAACCTACATTAAAGTTAAGCTCAAGTCCTATTACAAGTTCTATCACACACTTATGCATAGTAGGTAAAAATATAAAATCATAGAAAAGGATCTACATGAATAACTATTTCTTATTTCATGAAAGATTTTGGCACAAAATTCCTTTATCCGTGCATGTGTCATGTAAGTACAAAACTCTTAGTTTTGTAAATTAAAATTGCTTTAGAATAATTCATAGTACATTACAACGATGTGACATTGTAGTTTCTACAAGCATAATAAATATACTGGCAATGAAGTATGAACATGTCGGACGGCAGGAACTACAAACAACCATTTAAAAGAGAGCAAAACTTAATGTACCTACCTATAATGAATGAGTCACATCACGATATGAATACCTTACGAACAGTGCACATTTATACGTTTACTAATTTCATTATAGAAATAAATATTTTAAGCAGATGTTTTCATTTTATCTATGATCGGACGAATTTTTGACATTTTTAATATTATCTCTTTTCATATTTACGCTAACACAGACATTGAAAAATGCTCGCGAAAACTTTGTTTAATACACTAGCATTGAAATTATGTTTTAAAACTAAACATGCATATTCGTAATAAGAGAACATTCAAAGTACTTAAATACTGCTAATCCATATAAGCATTTCTTTAGAAGATGAGACATGATCATGTTTTAATAACTCAATGGACATGAACAATGGACACATACTAATTTCTATAAATTTCGAGATCCTTGTCGAACCTACTAGCTGTTGACTATGATATAATTGATATATGTAGAACTTACTATTTATTATTGTTTTACCATAAGCTAAGTAGATCCGACTTAGACTTATCCATCTAATATAAAACGGTTTATCTTATACCTAATTTAATCACATGAAGTTTTAAATATAGTGTATAAAATTATGCATTGAATAGTACATATTTTCTGGTTGTAATTTAGAAACAATATCTAAATTAGTATCTGAACATCATTATCGTAATGAAGTATAATTTTCAACTGTGTAAGTGTATTAAAAGAGATATCAGAACTTTATTTTACATCAACTTTAAGAGTTTCAAATTTTTGAGTAATTTCATAATAAAAAGATAAATAACAATTATTGATATTTACTAAAGCTTATGATGATAAAGACAAAGATATTTAAGTTAAATGATATCAATTGAACTATTCAGTAATCAGATAATAATGAAAATTACTAAGTAAGTGAGAGACTTAAGACATAAAAATATATCGCCTAGAAAAAATAACTTATCCATAAGCACCGTTGTTATAAAAATAAAATCTTTGGATCGATCTGGCAAGTTAACAGAAAAAAATAATCACATTTAAAACTTAACAATAAAAACTACAAATAATCAGACCCTGATTGCTAATATCAAATAAACATAACTGAGTATTCGCTTTTACAATACAAAATACATAAAAAGTTTACATACATAGCTGGTTCATTTAATTTTAAACTGGTATAACCACATGATTGAGTAAACAATTTGAAATTAATAAATTTAAATGCCTTGAGTGAGGGAATTTTCGAGTACAATGTCAAATTCATCCAGAGGCTCGAGTATTTGTCTGAGGAACGTAAGCAGACCTCGTTTGCGCAAAAAGCTTTGTTCTTCATACATCTCGACGGTAACGCGCGTCATTGACATTGGTACGAGCATTCGGTGGAGCCAATGTTCACTGCAAATAAGTATTACATTTAAATACACAAGGTGATTTGTGTCCCATAAACTCACTTTACCACTTTTGCATAGAGGTTTACAAAAATAATTGTTAGGTTTTGTTAGGGAACAATATGACAAGAATTATTATAGACGATTTTTTGAGTTGACTTGAAGTAATGTACGTTATCTTGGCACTTACCGCAAACTGAGACATATGAAAAGTTGAAATTTGCCATCCTTGCCCAAAGTGCGGCCCACGCTGTTAATCTCATCCATAAGGTGGCAGTAGCATCGCCAGATGGCTCTGTGCTCCTGATCTTGTCGGCAGTTGTATGCCATGCCGCAGCTTTTATTGTTCTGGCTCGTCGGCTCGTCGCAAAGACTCATTTTAAACTCGTCTTTTACTTTAGCTGTATATTGCAATGAGATTATATAATGATGATAATACAATAAAGAAATTTTATAATGTTCAAAGGTTATTGCCGAAACCGAAACGAAACTAAGCTACAATACTCACCAAAGTAATCCCAAATAAAGAGATTTTTTCCGAACAACCGCACCGACTTGAATCCACATAAGAATGCTTGTTCTAAGCATTTGACCAGACCATTCTCGCCGCAAAGCAGTACACTGAGGGAATTAGCGTCTTTGTCCCGCTTCGACTGGTAGTGCCACTTCACTATTGCGTTAACGCAGTCACCTATAATGTGTTTAAATTAGTATCGATATCATATTTAATCAAAGCAATTTGAGAGCGAGTAGAGCGCATATGACAGTGGTAGCCAATGTTGTGCTTAAATGCATCGAGCGGTGAAATTATTTTTTAACTATACCCAGCAGGCGAAAGACTGTTATGAATATTGCAGAGCTGATATTTGAATCTAACCTATAAATGAAACTCTGAAAATGTAAAGAGTTGTTTTTGACGACAGAGCAGCGAGACAGTAGAATATTACATTAAATTTCCATTATATGTTTTTTTTTTCTGGACCTCGTGTCAAAATGTCGTTCAGGTCTGCCAAGCCCATAAGAATGTTTCACGAGCCGGATATAGGGTATGATTGTACTGACGCTATACGAAAACAAAGAGTCTCCGCACGTGTGCTCGGACAGTACCAATCATGTGCTGTATGGTGGCGGTGGAGAGGTGCGTGGTGGTGGGCGTGGCGGGCGGCGGCGCGGCCGGCGTGCGCGGCGAGGCCCCGCTGCGCACGCGCCCGGCCACCAGCAGCCGCTCCGTCGAGCCGTCGTCCACGCCCGTGCCTAGCCAGCGGTTGCACGGGAACCTGATAATACCGTAATAAGTACTTAGAAGAATCAAGTATTATGTGATCACATGTTATAGGCATGAATTAGGGCTAGTTGCTACAACATATATTGACATATCGTTATTAACGTTAAATATGGTCGCTTCTATAAGAATATCATACTGACTTAACGTTGATGTACGGACTAAAGTTAATACATGCTCTGCATTAATCGACCCAATTTATGGCTCTCTGTAGATAGCTTTTGGGTAAAGAAGCATCAAAACCAGATCGAATATATTCTCTATACCGGACTTTTGCTTTTTGGTTCATCAATCTAGTTGTGACCGTGAAAAGACAAATAGGTGGATAAAAGGTAAAGTCACGAGCAAATATATGTATACACATAAAGAAGTTCCCTTAGCGATAGGTCGAACTCTCCAGACCGCGGTCACGACCCTCGGGAAGTGGTTCACGAAATGGAGAATCGAAGTCAACCCTACCAAGAGCGCAGCCGTGCTCTTTAGCACGAAACGGCAGCCTCCTGCTCCCCCTCCACCTATAACCCTCTTCGGCAAGCCTATCCCTTGGGAGCAGCAAGCCAAATACCTGGGTGTAATCCTTGATCGGAAGCTTACCTTCATAGCTCATATTAAAGCGGCACGCGCGCGAGCCGCCTTCGCTCTCGGCCGACTTCATTGTATGTTGAACAAGCACAGTAAACTCTCTCTTATTTGTAAGAAGAGAATTTACACTGCGTGTGTGAGACCTATCATGACTTACGGCAGCGTCGTATTCTCTCACGTACCCGATTATCGACTCAAACGAATGCAAACTCTGCAAAACCGTTTCATGCGTAGAGCCACAGGCGCTCCAGGTTACGTCCGTAACTTGCAGTTGCACTGTGACTTAAAGCTGCCAACAATCAAGCAGTTCATGAAACGCGCCGCGATCCGATTCTTCGACTCCTCCGAAAGCCACCGTAACCCGCTAATCGTAGCGGCCGCGCGATACGTACCTTCCGTAATATCTAAGATTAAACGCCCCAGACATACTCTCTCCTACCCCGACGATAAAACAACGCTTCTCCCAAGAAGCATTCGATTTAGCTAGCAGTAGCATTACAAAACACAACCGCCGTATATATCGTCCTCGCCGGCGAGGCCCGTCGCGTATTATAAATAATAGTAACGTAAATGTTATCCTCCCGTCCCTAGACCAAGCTGGCCCGAGCCGGCCAAACTAGCAATAAAAATATGTCCCTAAATAATAAAAACTTAGATCCAGCCATCCCTTGTTGTTTTAGCTTTATTAAGATTGTTAGCAACGCACTAAGTCGAGGTCCGAACCCCGCAGGGGGTGTCCTTAGTGGACGTTGCTGACGTAGTTAGTTTTTCCTATTGCTCTGGCTGGAGGCCTTAAGGTCCTCGCCAAAAGTCCGGTGAAGCAGTCAAAGCCTGCGCTCAGGCTAACTGCAAAGATCTCTACCAAAAAAAAAAAAAAAAAACACATAGAGAAGTTGTAAAAAACTTAGCGAGATTTTTGTGTTAAAACTCAAAAAGAAAAATATGTGCATGATGAAGGAACTGTTCTCAATAATTTCTTCATAACACATTTTACAATATCAATCTAGAATTGAAGGGAAAATCAATTATAAATTGGAGAGTGTATCCATATTTTTGCTCGTGACTGACCATAAAATGTTACCTATATGTTATTTCATTTTCATAAATGCAATGTAAACTTACGTGTAGGTGTGCCCTGTGACTTCATTCCTGACGAAAACTTGATCAAGCAACCAACGTGGAGAGAGCCCCGAGTTATCATGTCCGATGCGCAGTGTCGATAGAATGCCCAGATTTTTATGCTGCAGAACATAAAAAAGTAGGTTTTTTTTATCAATATTGTATATAAATATATACAATTTACTACAGTGTATAATTTTATAAACATATTAAAGGAAAAATATTGTTTTAACTTACGTGAAAGACAAATTCGTTTGTGTTGCGCGGTATTGGTATTTTCGGAGTGGACTCGCCGTTGGCGCCAGAAATCGAGATCCAACAATTAGCGGTTGTCTGACTAGCTTTCCTCGATGGTACAATGTAAACACGGTACGGCAGTTCTGATAAAAGAAGGGAAAATTTAGAGTTAGTAAATAAAATTATTGCATTAAAAATTTGATCTTATTCTTATTATTACTTTAATTAAATATTTATACAATAAATAATACAAGCAACTACATCACATAATTAACTTACTAGTAGTAGGATATGTGTTAGTAAAACAGCAATAGTCGACCGCGTTCAGCGTCAACAGGTGATAAAGAAACTGCTCTCGCTCCTCCTCAGAGCGAAGAAACGCTGTTCTTTTGTACTGGGACCGCAGTAGTGTTGTATCAGCTAGTAGTTCACGTAAGTGTTTAGATAGTAACTTCTTTTCTAGAGACAGGCGTACCCAAGCGCGAGCGTATCCTATCTCTGTTTTGATGTCCGTCATCGCTTGCACGTTTCTGTAATAAAAATTGTTTTGTTTGGTAGGATATAAGATGCACTTAATAACTAGTTAGCACGGTAAATTAGTATCAATCTAAACTAATCTGAAAAATAGGAATTTTCCTAATTTCAAGTGGGACATACACATAACACATAGATTTTTGCATTTTATTTATCGTTTTCTTATTTTAGCGATCCTAGTTAAGTTTAAAGAATACACTAGTATTTACTTAAGACTATTAAGGTTATTTTCGTCTCATATATAAGTACATAAACAATATAAAATATACGAACCTCATATCAAAAGTCAAACTTTCCGGGAGTGGTCTTAAAGGGTTGGGTGGTGCTTTTCGTTCTAGAGTCCCGGAGTTACTGAGCCGATCCCGCGAGCTATCCCGCGATCCGGCTCGGGAACTGTCCCGGGAACGATTGCCGGTACTCGTGCTCTGATGTGCTTCTACTTCGGCTCCCACCGAAGACAGATCTAGTTTGAGATACACAGTTCATATTATCCGCGATATATACTTTTTCCGACGTAGAACCTAACTAAGCGTGTATACAAAAAATAATACAAAAAAAAACATCTGTTAGGTAAATGTGTCAGGAGAACCCGACAAACTCTTCTTATCTGCATTTTATTCATCGAAATAGTTTAAAGAGACAAGAAGAATTGGTTGAAGGGACAGACAAGTGTATGTAGAAGTTAAGAAGTAATAGTACATGTTTGTATAGATGTATATAATATACTTACAGTCAAGTCGTTTGCGCAACACACACCAAGCCAAAGCTGCATATTCCAAAGCAAGACAGAAAGTTTTATCGCTAGCGTTTACAAATTTATACATTGACAGTACAGAAGGCATCATTTGAAAGGCATGAACGGGAAGCTAGTAATTCATGTTTTGTTTCAACAAACTGATTTAAGGTCCTCATGTCTATTGAATACGTGTGTTGTGTATATTTATACTACAGTTGTGTTTATTTAGCTTACAGTTTTAGCAAGAAAAGATTAGTACACGAAGATGAGTTGATAATTAAAACTAAAGTCCAGTATCTGATCCCTAATAATACATCCATGTTAGAAATAATGGTCAACAACTTTTAACTGGTATATTTTTTATATAGCAACACATAACACAAAAGATTTACTTACCAGGTGTAAGATAGTTAGGGTCAATAGGTTTAGTGGAGTTACTGCACTGCTCTAATTCTTGGTAGTTGGTAAGGTGCATCCATAGAGCAGACTTGCCCATTTTGTGCTGTAAGCCATGTGACCACAGCCTTTCAAGGAGGTCGCATAGTGAAGCGATCATAGTACTCTCTTCAACACCTGTTATCGATACTTCGCTACCCAAACCTAGATCCGACTCTTCCGTACCCATTTTCTCTAGCAACATTCGTTTAGTTTTGCTTTTACATTCCTGAAAAATAACAACAAAGAGTTGTTAAGTAAGAAGCTAACATTAAAATTTCACTTTATCTTCAAATGTTTAATATATCTATCTACCTTTCCCATCCATATTAGCCAACATGTACAAGAAAAAAAAACATTATTCAGCAGTAATATTAATTATACTTTACCTTGAGAAGTTTCTCAACAAAGGTTCTATTGTTCTGAGCAATGGCTGCTGGCGTAACTTCCGTCGATAGCCTTCTACTAATATCGCCCAACAAAAGCTCTGGAGGACAATCTTTCACTTGCCATTTCGCATTTTTTATTCTCTTTAGACTGTTTGTTCTGAAATCGTAAAAGCGAATAATAATTAATACATTACTTGATATATTATTCTATAGTAAGCCAGCAGCAACAAGCAATACGATTTTTTGTGAGTGTTATTTCGTGATTTAATTAGTGCGCGAGAACAAATCTTTAAAACAGACAATTTTGCAGTTACTTGTAATTGCTAGTGATTTAATATTCAAATAAAAAACGTATTAGTAAATCTTCTATTATTTGATTACTTAATTACTATAAAGGCACAATAAGCATTTACTTTAAAATCGCGCACTCTACATTAACTACTAATAAGAGGATAAGGTTTACAAACATTCAAAATACGGAGAATTACACATAAATAACTTTATTTTTATTATATTTTATTTACAAAAATAGAGCCTATTTTATGACGAACAATGATATATTGCATTAAGAAGATACCTTATTAACGGAAAGATCTGTCAACATAATAATTTAAAACTTGTAATAAATTCATTTAAATTATCCTATCACGTAGGTACACGGAAATAAAATGATAATAAATATCACACTATAGACAAAGACATAAAAACACATACAGGGAAGTATTTCATACTGCATGCAATATAAACAGACCATGCAATTTTATAACAAAATACTGACTATCACAACATGTAATAAATAAGATAAAAGATGCATAAAAATAATTAATGGTCTCGGACACATTTTTAAAATCAAGTTTATAACAAGGTATATTTAAAAACAAAATTATAAAAAGCTGCCTATGGGTCTTTCATTGAGATGTAACGTCATTTATATGCAAGGAAATTAACTATAAAAATAATTCGGATTATGATCTTAAAATTCACTAACTAAAAGTAATATAAAAAATATATTTTTATTATGAACGATTCTTTATAAATAATTCTTACAAAAAAAAAACCGACTTCAAAATAAGTCTTATATGGTTTTCTTATGGATCCCACTGTCATAACTGGACCAAATTAAATTGGAAATTAAAATGGAAGCACCAGCTTTCCAATAAAAAAGAATTATCAAAATTGGTTCACCCAATCGAAAGTTATGAGGTAACAAACATAAAAAAAAACAGTCGAATTGAATCCTCCTCCTCCTTTTTGAAGTCGGTGAAACAGTCATAATATTTAAAATATACAAAGAGCATGCAGCGGAATTATTCGTTTCTTTTCTATATGAGCTATATTTGAAAATATGTTAATATTTAGTAAGGTACTTTAGTTTCATTTAACTTTGTAATAATTATTTCATTATTAATAAAAACTTTCCGACTTATATTAATGCCCATTATATTGAAGATTAACTTATCGTTTAGCTAGAACTTGTAGCTTAAAGTTAGACATTTTTTTAAGGAAAGGTGTATTAAATTTTATCATAAATAGGAGTCAACTAGGTAATTGTTTTTATAAACATGAAGATACATGCGTTTCGACATATTATTAATATCTAAAATACTTGTATATTTAACATAAGATACAGTCACATCAAATGACAGGAACAGGTTTAATTAAAAACAACAACAAAAAACAGTTTTTTGTTTATAAATTGCTTTTTGTATGAGCTAATAATCTATAGTAAATAATTTGGTATTGAAATTAGAATGATGAAAGCTTTGCTTAGTAACATTCTTGTTTTCGTATTCAAATAAGTTCTTATTATTCAAGATTTAATAGCAAAGTGCGAATAGGCTCAACGGTCAACTATTTTTGATATGACTCTACCTTATTAGCAACACGAAGTTTTACAATTTTATTATGTTAAAATAACTATTTATTTATTTCTTATTTGCGTTCAACACAAAATATAAGTTCTAAGAACTTTACTACTGAGTATATATATCACAGGCTGTAAATAAGTTTTCTGATATATTTTAAACAATACTAGTAAATAAAATAATTGCATGAGATTCATTTAAGTACCAATTAAAATTTGGTATTTGTAAAATAAATATGGAAGCCATAATTACACTAGTTTACAGAGTTTATATCTGTACCGACACTGTCCCTTCTATTGATAAATTTTGTTTTTTATAGATAAGAGGATAATTTATCAAAATAATTTAAACGCGAAACTGAATGAGCATCATAAGTAACTTCTGTCGCATTAGCTCAAACAGGAATACTACGAAATTCAAGCAACTTCCCTAATATAATCTCTTGAAATAAATAGGGTGGGCCGAGTAATGATACTACGTTAATTTCGTTATATCGTTTCCACAGAAATCTATCGATTTCGAGATCTGTGGTCAATACCGCTTATAAGATTTTTTTTAAATCAAACACCGTATCAATTTTTATTTTATTTCCTAAAGTGTTATGGCACTAGCTCGTGTATCGAGTATTTAACGCAACGCGAATTAAATAATAATTATAAGTACTGTTGAATATTACGTAAATTTTTAAATACTTAACATATAAATTAGAATTTACAAGCGTAATTTAATTGTAAAATTTTCGCTAACAACACCACAGTGAATGTTCTGTTGTCATTCAACATAACGTGTGACGTAATAGATTTTAAAATATCGGTACTAAACAAGAAAGTAAATAAATTATTAGAATATTTCATGTGAGGTTTATAACGCGGTACAAAACTATGTAAACTAGTGTTAATGTTTGAAGCAAATGTTACAATACACGCACTACACGGTAGTGTTAATTATCTAACATACAATTTTTAAACATATAGTACATTATCAGGCTCAGTACAATCTCATGCTGCCATGTAAAGCAATTCAGACTTATGGTCAGTCAGAATGAAGTAACAAAAAATGAATGACCAAAAATCGCGTGTTTACCGAGATAACAATTTTAATTAGCGTTTCGAAATAATTTACGTTGCCTTGAGAAGTTCTTCAAATACGCACAGTACTTTTACATTCTAGAAGTTAAAATAATTACTGTTTAACTTTCTTAGTTCAAATTGTTATCTCGGTGTGCAACGAATACGGGGCAACATGCAAGCCTCGGCAGCTATACAAACATCCTTGACAGATGACGCACGCACGAGAAATCTACGTAATCATACAGTAGAAGCTGCACTCGCGGTTAGTTAATAAGCGACCGGGACTCACGAACGGAACAATACAATCTGAGAAGCGGGGAACGAGAAAGTACGAGGGTACACGAAGGTACACGAGGGTATACGGAGGTTAACGATCTCAGGGCCGCGGAGCTAGGGGAGTGTCGCGGGCGCGCTTGCAAGCGGGCGGGTCGGGAGTGCGCACCTGGCGTCGGGCGCGGGCGGACGTGCGAGCGCGGCGGCGTCCAGGCGCGCGGGGAAGGCGCGGTAGTAGGCGGCGCGGTGCGGCAGGCGCTCGCCCGGCGCGCCCACCTCCAGCTCCACGCCCGCCGCCGCCGCGCCCGCGCCCGCCCACACGCTGTAGCCGCGCGTCAGCCCGCCCTCGCCTATGCGCCGTCTGCAACATTCCTCGCACCTTAGGCCACTACCACACGGCATGCCCGATGTGGCAACGCCGCGAAGGCCTAGATCGGAGAAGTCTAGGAATGCCACACGAACGCGTCGCATGAAGTGATATAGTCCGTTGTTAGTCTATGATTTACGATAACGTGTGGCATCCCCTTTACCACCCTTGTCAGCCGCATACGCGGTGCTGTACTATCTCTAAATCGTCACTACTAGATATATTACATATACCTCTGATTGGTGGATACCTTTTTGATGTCATAAAAATCGTACATTCTATTGAGAATATTAACTATTAAAAGATTCGACGATACGGATATTTTGAAAACTTCAATTTTTTTTTGTATATTATTCTTATTAAATAGCCATTGTTAATAACACCCTTGTTAAGTCAATTACCAGATGCATGACGTTAGTATGCGGTGCTAAGTGCCCAATCGCACCTACATGATCATTTAAAACCACTCTCCACATCCCAGTCCCATGCTAGATTCAATCTGCATGCCTTAGTGTGTATCATTAGTTAGTCTTACCTGACAGCTTTGATTCTGTGTTCGAACACTTGTAAATTGGCGTCATATTCTCCCCAGTTCGCCATTATCTTGTTATCGATTAGTGTGGCGAACATTTGTGTCTCGAGAAATCGAGAGAGGAACTCTCGGTGTCGCTGCGGTTGGTCCGATAAGAATGACGATTTATCAAAATTCACCATTGATTCCCGTGATGATAGCCATGAGTCACGGTCCTAGAAAAAAAAATGCACATGAAATATAATTTTAGTTTCGAAAATTTTAGTTTGTTGAAACTTCAATGTATGTGTTCTGGGATAAAGTAAAGAAAAACGTGTACTTCTATTTAACAAGAATCGACATAGAAAATATGATAAAAGTAATATAATAAGTACATATTATATATTTACCTGATCAGGCATGATGACGAAGTTCTCGTACATAAGAAAGATATGAACGAATCTATTCAGGAACGTTTCTCTGATGGCAACATTAAACCTCATATCTTCGTTGTATTGGTCCTCGTCGTTCAAGATTTTCTTTTTCGTTGTTGGCATCACTGTTTCCGCATCTACATCGTCTATGTTCACGCCTGAATACAAGCAAGCAAAGTAAAACAATAATTTATTTGGTTTTCTATAAGAAAAGGATACAGTTATTATAATTAAAACTTTGACGGCGGATAATCCATTGCGTGTCGGTCACCGGTGACCGAAACAAAGTACAAAGGTTAATTATAATTTTTCAATGTATTACCAGACCAAAAACGTGACACACAAAATTTGTAGATATCTCGAATCTAGATGAGACTTATGAAATTTTACATTATGAGTAAATGGAGGTACTTTGCCTGCTACATAGTTACCATTTTAGGAAAATATACTTTTCTAAAATTCCATAATTCGGCACTAACAATATAAATAGATTATTACCGCTCCGTTTAACAATATCCACAATACGCTGCAACGCATCCAGCCGTAGCGGAGCGCGCCGTGTTGGTGACGCTGGTGGCGACGCATTCAATGGCCGACTTTCCTCCCACTCTAACACGTCGTGGAAGGAATGTTTCCGTCGCAGTCCACCTGGTAAATAAGGTTGAATATAAGTGATATATGGAAGAAACCTTTGCTTAGTAAGGGAAGTTTATAGGGAAGAATCTGGGAGAGGCCTTTGTTTAGCAGGGGGGTAGTATACTTGTATTGTGTGATGAGACATAGATAAATTATTTGTAATGTCAAAGTTAGCAACAATGAGCTGCAACATTGCGCTGTTACTAATGTTTACAATAAGAATATCTACGAAAATTACTAACTTAAAGACCTTCTTATTGTAGCTTAGCATTAGCGTCTTGACTTGCAGTAATGTTGCGACTGGTAAATAGATCTAACTTTCACCAGTTTTTTTTTAGGAATAACCGTTTCACTTAGCTTTCCCAGCAATATAACTATAGATATCACTCTAGGTACTAAATAAAAGTGTAAATAAATCATACCTGACGGTAATGTACAACTGCTGCTCATACTATCATTGACATGCTTGTATGATGTGCCATTCAAAGGAACGCCGAGTTTGGTAGGCTCCGTTTCAGGCCTTTGAATCTGTCAAAATGTAAACGAAATCATATAAAACATAATAAAATAAAAACTCAGGTTTCGCATCTAAAACCATATTGATGTCTTTACTGTAATATGAAATATCTATAAATTTAACAAGATCCAATTCACATATGGTCCACTATTTGTTTAATTTGTAAACATTATATAAAGTCATGTTTACTTTATACACAACCTTGGAAATAAGCTGCAATATGTGCTCCTTCGTGTTATAGTAGATACTTTTAGCTTCAGCCGATAACTGGTTTTATAAGGCAGGAAACTATTTTTAAAGAGATTTAACAAGTATTCACTGGTTTTATTTTTACCTGATGTTTATCCAGCACATGATTCAATTCTTCAATAAATGGTGTCCTATGGGGAAATATAGGCAATTCTTCAGGGAGTTGTATGTCTGGTTTGTCAATATCTACTAAACATAAAGCTGCTTCAGAGCCAAGGGCAATGCTACGAGGACCGTGGGGTCCCATGTTCATAGCTCCACTGTCTGCATGGAGACCTATAAAACAAACATAAAATATAATATATGTAATGATTTTTCTTATATTCTATAGTATTTACTTAAACTACACATTAAAGAGAGTAGCCCTAATTACTAAAACGCAATATATCTTTAAGATCTTGATTCTATGTATATGTAGCTAAAGTGATAGAGACAACATAAGACTTCGCGGCGACTAAAAACTTAGTGAGTTATAATTTGGCTAAATGAGAGTATGAATGGATATTTAACAGTAAAGCTGAAGTTGCATTTAATTATTCAGTAATTTTGAGATAGGAAATAGGTGCTTTAAATGATTAATCAAAGCAATCAACTAAAGATAATCCTTATCATTTAATAAGATTATAGAATTATCCATGTAAAACATTACGCAAAATATTCGTAATGATTCATGTTTTAAGACAATCATTACTTGATTGAACTGATAGCTAGAACGTTGAGTCGTTAATTAGACGCAGTCTTTTGACCCCAAATAAAGTGTATTGTACTATACCCATGACAAATGGCACTGGCGCGTCGAGGAAGTGGTAGAGGGGCGCCGGCAGGATCGGCACGTACACGTGCGCCCATGTGAATGGTAGCAGTAGAGATACTATGCATTCAGCCACTAGCATTAGTTTGTTGTAATCTGGAAAATGTTATGTACTTAGAATAAATTAAGTAAAAAGCAGAAAATTGGACATTACTATTTCATTACATGGTCTCAACACCTGCAATCATACCAATAATTTACTGTGCAAGACTATTAACAGAATTTTTATTCTTTAACATAGACACGTATATTTCAACACAATATACATATATTTTGATACTTTCTAGACCAGGAAATTATAAGACAAAGTTCATTGCTTTAGAACACCTGCAAAACAGTAATAAATTGAAATGATACTAACCACTAGACCTCAGTAAAACTTGATTTTCGAGTAAAACACATGTAAATAGCTGCACAACACATTCAACCCCAAGGGTTGAAAACATGACCCGAAGTGAATAATCCAAAAGAGGTAACTCATCAGGTAGATTTGGCATTCTTATCACCTAAAACATAAAATATTATTTATTTAAACTAAGTTGTATTATTCACTAAACTGAGAAAGTGTCTTTACACAGAAATACACAAGTCATATAAGCTTTCTAAATCAACATAGTAGTGTTGTAGTATTAGCATTCTCATCTAGCATTGGTTGTTAAACATCTTGTATGTAACAAATGAACTGCAGAAAAATTCTAAATTTTTACCATTCAAAAATCTATGGATCAACATTTTTAAACACTGATGAAAAACAAGCTACAGTCCAATAAATCAAGATAGGATAACTTTCTAATACATAAATAAACATAATCATGATTATTTGTCATTAATGAGATTTACTTGGTCTAAAAATAAGTAGTAAGTCTCTAACTTAGGCAAACATCTGGTCTATTATTAATTGCTTTAGCTACTGCTATGGTTTCTACAAGTGTAAGTCATTGAGAACTAGGAGTTACATTGAAAATATAACCTTGTAACTGAACACAGAGAACAAACAATTATATACAATATTACAGAAAATAAAAATTCTTTTATATGTATAAACCTGCTGATCCACTGATCTAAAAAGGTCTTTATCAATTTACTCCTGGCTATGGCCTACTTAATTCTCACAAATCAGCTGCTTTCTCATGCTTAACTTACTACATATAGTGATTTTATAGTTGGCTATTTATACTTACAACAGGTATTGGATCCAAGTGTGGTTCCGAAGGAGGCACATAGAGTCGTAAAGCTTGACCGGGCAGTGGTACTGGTACTTCATAAAGTAAATTGTATACATAAGACTCAGGACTTAGTCCAGGACCAGGCTGTCTAGGAAGAGATCTGCAAAGATTATTAAATTAATTTATTATCTGGTAATTATTAATGGATACAATATAACAACTACTGATTAAATACATTACAAGATTACTATTTACATAAATGTCTGTAGTACTCACCTGAACAAATTTTCTAAAAACAACTGTGCCACCCTTATGTATGGATACTGACATATAAGAGCTATACTTTTGGCTACATACAGTTTATCTTTGGCTATGTCATAATATGTCAGTGCGGCTCCTGTGTGGGGTGTGAGTTTAAATGATCTTGGAAGGGATCTAGAACTTTCCTTGCCAGATGATTTTCGGTGGCCAGGTGGGGTCTGACCACTTGACAATTCTGTGATATACATTGCCTGCAAAAGCATAACAAAAGTGTAACATTTATTCATAAAAAATAAGGTTTCTAATTTGGATAGTAGGTTCACTATTACCTGTAATGTATGCATGGCACTGCAGATATTTCGGTTTCTAACTTCTTCATAAAATATAAGACTAAATCCATAGTATCGGGATGCATTTTCTCTTGTTACTACAAAACTATGAAATTTTGGTTCTAATGAATGTTTCTGTGTTCTAAACTGAAGGCCAGCTGGCAGACAAAGCTAAAAATAATTATTTACTGGGTTAATATACAGATTAACAGAATAATATAAAATACAATGAATGTTTTACAAAATAGTCCAGGAAAATAAACAATATTATTTAACTAAACAAAATTCATACAAGTACGTAACTATAAAAAATATTGTGTATTAATAAGTTCAATGCTAGTTAGAAACAAAGACTTCAAGAGAGTATTATTTAAATTAATGTGTTCTGTAATACTTACCATACACACTGCATGTTCATCAAATGGGTTGCTTGATATATTGTCAGGGTAATGGGCTAGAATTTTTCCTTTGTAGGCACGATCCAAAGGAGAGACATGTAAATTGTCACCTAGAAGCAGTCGGAAAATAAAGACAATGTTTCTTATCGTAACATAAATATTTTTCGCTAACGTGACCTAATACGATTACTTACCGCAAAGTCTATCAGGCTCTAATCCAGAGTCAAAGTCGAGGCCACATATAGCAAAGTAATCGGCAAATCGACATCCAACAGATAAATCAGAGACAGACATATTTCTATCGACCCGTTATTTACTATTAGAGACACTTTCTCTTCCAGTCTCTGTGTGTAGGTTTTGTCTTAGCATTGTACACTAGCACTATAATCCCGTCAGTTTCCAATTTGTATAGTTTACTCACATAATTAACTACTGAGGGTAATTCTTAGTGATAATGAAATAAATACAAATTGTAAACGAAAAACTATTCACGCCATCACATCACACAGACAGCTGCCAAAGTATACACGACTGACGACGACCTCCGTCTCCCTCCCCCTGCCTTGCCCCTCATTTCCTCACTCTTTCTTTAGTTCACTCACAGACTAAGCAGGACCTAATTTAGTAATTTTGTGAATAAAAAAATATAATTAAAAATTAAAAAACGCGCCTGCCATGTAAAAAAATTTAAAAACAAGTCAAATATTTGCAGTCGGGGTCGGTTACTTGGAACAATTCATTACAGGTCCCCCGA
This sequence comes from Autographa pulchrina, assembly GCA_905475315.1. Taxonomy (NCBI): domain Eukaryota; kingdom Metazoa; phylum Arthropoda; class Insecta; order Lepidoptera; family Noctuidae; genus Autographa; species Autographa pulchrina. Next base: position 8,027,285 of record FR997771.1, on the reverse strand, counting down.
CTGCAAATATTTGACTTGTTTTTAATTTTTTTTACATGGCAGGCGTGTTTTTTAATTTTTAATTATATTTTTTTTATTTAATACCTTTTAGTGAACAACAAAAAAAGCATGACACAACACAAAAAAAAATTTCGTTCGGAACCCTTTGCAGGCGATTTCGACTCACACTTGACCATTTTTTAATGTCCACATTGCATAGGTCACTCGGGATCTCAAAGCTTCTAATGATACCACAAACATTGAAATCGGTCAAGCCTTTTAGAAGTTATGGTGGAATAAAGAAACTCACATACATACATACATACATACCTACATACATACATACATGAACCCTGAAAACATAACACTCCTTTTTGGGCAGTCGTGTAAAAAGTATGGAATATGTTAATTTGAAATTCGACATGTTTTAATATCTAACTAGAAGTCTTGATTTTATGCATGCCAGTTTTCTGTTTCTTCTTTTTAGCGTGAAACCGTGTCTGATGTGATTGTTTTTTTTTTGTAAATTAAGGACGAGACCAAAACTCAAATGTCCTCGGCTCCTACAGATAAACCGTTAATACGTTATTTTGTTAAGTACAGTTTTATTATTTTTAATAAAGTCGATCCAATCCAAATCCGATACAACATGCTGCGTACAAACGTTTTGCCTGAAGTTTTTGAGGGTAAGTAGGGTCACGCATATTAGGCCATACACCTTTTTAGTAATATTATTATTGATAATGCTCTAATATATAAAATAATTTTATTTTAAAAAGTTATATAATTAATATGTTAACAATTATAATATAAAATATTAAAGCATTAATAAAAGGCAAAATGGGATTAGTAACTCCTTACTAAAAGGCACGGTTCCAGACGTTGCCTTAAAAATTGGAATCATCGATTGTCAAAATGTCAAACGAAATAAATAATTAGTGTTTGTCAAAAGCAGTGGTTTATGTTGGGCGTGTGTTTGTAATTTAAAACGATTTGTGTAGATTTTTTTCTGTTCCTAGTATATAAAAAATATTATTTTGTCTTTGCTTAGTTAGCTAGCTTATACTTTAATTAGGAGTGGAGTGAATCATTTTTTAATTTACAAAGCTCAAGGTAAGTATCCTCGGTAGTAATTTACCTTTATTTTTTACCAGTTTTGTTTAATAATGTATTGTTTAGTAAAAAAGGTAAAACAAACCTTGTTATTGAATACAAAAATATCGTTTTTGGTTTGCTATAAGAGCAAGTTTTTCAGTGCTATATCCTTTATATATTTACTTTTCTATATTCACGAGAAAAATATTTTCTAATCGTGATAACTATGAGTCACGAACTAGCATATTTTTTTTAACTTGGCTCTTATCAATAACAATGTATAATAGCTATTTATATATTAAATGTTGAAGTGGTATGTAGTGTACATTATTATGCACTTTACCATTTTAGTGACTATACTACATATATTTGATAACATATCCAGCGTTTCTATAAATATAAATGGTAAATCATGATATTTAGGGGAAATATAAATATATGGTATTTATGTGTAGATTATAATTTATTTTTGAAGCCATATTTCAAGATTTTAAATTTGTTTCAGAATGATAAGGGGAAGAGTGAAACATTTATTGCACTGCACCTTTTTCATTTCATTTATATTTTTGTTTCTTGTTTTTGCTGGAGCTATTAATTTAGATGATAAAGAAAAAGAAGAAATAGATCCCTGGGAAAGATATGGAATTTATGGTGCATTGATTTTATATGCATTAAGACTGTTTACTCTACTTACAATTCCTCAAGTCCTGTGCAATTTTGCAGGATTGACATTATTCAATGCCTTCCCAGGGAAAGTGAAACTAAAAGGATCTCCACTGCTAGCACCTTTCATATGTATCAGAATTGTAACAAGGGGTGATTTCCCAAAGTTGGTGAGAGACAATGTAACAAGAAATATGAACTTGTGTGTAGATGTTGGAATGGAAAATTTCATGATTGAAGTTGTGACTGATAAAGCAATTAGTTTACCAAAGCACAGGCGAGTTAGAGAAGTGGTTGTGCCAGGGGAATATAAGACTAAATCAGGTGCTTTATTTAAATCAAGAGCATTGCAGTACTGTTTGGAAGATAATGTCAATATACTTGGAGAAAATGATTGGATTGTACATCTAGATGAAGAGACTTTGCTGACTGATAATTGTGTGAGGGGTATTTTAAACTTTGTATTGGATGGCCAACACCAGTTTGGTCAGGGACTGATCACCTATGCTAATGAGCACATTGTGAACTGGCTGACAACACTTGCTGACAGTTTTCGTGTTGCTGATGATATGGGAAAACTAAGACTACAATTTTACTTGTTCCATAAGCCACTTTTTAGTTGGAAAGGGTCTTACGTCGTAACTCAAGTAAGTATAGTCAATACATAAGTATAACTAGATTATAGTGATAAAAGTGATATATTCATTAAATTGCTAATTGTGTCATGTATTTATTGCAGGTGAGCGCTGAAAAAAAAGTGTCTTTTGACAATGGTCTAGATGGTTCTGTAGCAGAAGATTGTTATTTTGCAATGAAAGCTTATACAGAAGGTTATACCTTCAACTTTGTTGAAGGGGAGATGTGGGAAAAGTCACCATTCACTTTATGGGACTTTATGCAACAAAGAAAAAGGTGGATTCAAGGAATACTTTTAGTAGTTCATTCAAAACAGATACCACTTATAAACAAGATCTTTCTAGCTATATCTTGTTACTCTTGGGTAACACTGCCATTCTCAACAAGCAATGTTTTCTTAGCAGCTATTTGTCCAATACCCTGTCCACATTATTTAGATTTAATATGTGGGTTCATAGGGGCTGTTAACATTTATATGTATATTTTTGGAGTCATCAAATCTTTTCCCATTCATAGATTTGGACCACTAAAATTCTTTTTGCTTATTGGTGGAGCCTTGGCTACCATTCCCTTCAACATTATTATTGAAAATGTTGCGGTCATTTGGGGAGTGTTAGGTAAGAAGCACAAATTTTATATAGTAAACAAAGAAATTAAGATTCCAGTGACTGTATGATTCCTCAATAGAACATTTCATAACATTTTAAAGTGTTTTTGATTAAAAATTAAGTGCACAATATACTTAATGAACTAATATCTCACTTCAAGGTGTGACAATACTCTAGTGAATCTTGAGATGTTATCACGAGATAACAAAGGTGTAAAGTATTAGTCATTGAGTGTTATTAGGTTTGTTACCAGTTTATCAAAATTATGTAATGTTAGTTTTTGTAAAGTGAAACTTATTGATTTAATATTAAGCACAATATTGATATTTAAATGTAAAGGTAAACAAGGCTAGCTTTTCTTTGTTTAGAAATTTTATTTTTAGATCTCTTGTTTTATTCTGACCAATGTAATGTTTATTTTTTGTATTTACATGTTGTAAATGTCAACCATGAAAAATTTTACGACTTTGTAACATTTTAGTTAGAATGCGCCTTTTCAATATTATATTAAATGTACTGTACCCACTTCCTAATCATAGTAGAGGTGTTGTTATGGTACTTATTTAAATTATTTCGCATTTTGTACAACCATTAACTACACTAATGATAGATAAGTATAGGTGTATAAAAGTATTCAGTAAACTAAGTACCTTGTGCTTTTCTATCTCAAACATGTGACAGTGATTATATTTGAAAAGGCTTTGAATTGATTTAAACTTTAGCTTAAGTACTTATCGAGTATTTACAAACTTAATTCTAATAGAAAAGATTAAGAATTTTATCAATCTTTTTTATTTAAAGTTAAAAAAATAATAATTATATACAGTATTCTATATTCATTCAAGTTGATTTCAAGAAATAAAGAATCTATAAACATATATTATTTGAGAAGAATTTAATTTTGTTACATTTTAATTTTATTTAACACGTTTTGCTAATACTTCGAGCCAAAGTTCAAAGTTTCTACTTTCCTACACTCAAATTGATTGCTATGAAAATGGGGATTATTATAATAGCACCGCAATTACCATGGAGTACTTAAAACAGCATTAATGAAATAGTTAGATAAATGTTTTATTAAGTCAAATAGCATCTGATGTAATTAAACAGGTAGATACACCCTGTAGGTACAGTAAAGTCTCTCACATGCGAACAAAAACTTAGTGTAGGTTTATTATAACGTTTGAAATTTAATATTACTAGAGTTGTAACAGTTTACTTAAATAACAGTAAGTTAGATAAGGAAACTACTTTACAAATAACAATGTACAAAAATTTAAATTCTTTACCTATTTCTTTAAAATAATGTTGCATATAAATGTTGCAAATTATTTAAAATTTGTTACTTATTGTCGTTTGATTCGAAATTTTTAAATATATTTAGAGAATATACAGTATTCTGTCCATAAAAGTTTAATGTTAGTTTTATCTGTTAAAGGTATGGATAATGATTGTATTTCGTTTTAACACCACCCCTGACTAGTCATGTAAATATCTATGAATAAATAGCTAGTTGTAATGTGTAGTGCTGTAATCAACTGTAGGTGTAATAAGTAGCTACCAGTGTTAATTGGGGTCTGTATCTACCTTGTTTCTCGTAGGATAAAGGTCGGGGTTCAACACTGTTTAACCCATTGTGATGATCTAAGTATTCAATTACACAATTATCTCGTTTAATTATCATATTAGTACGCGACGAAAGACATTATGTATGCGCCTATTATGGGCTATATGTTAATTGGGTATGTTGTTAATTTATTCTCATTGCTTCAAAAGATGTACCTACATGTACAATTTTTTTATGTACAGTAGTACAAACGCAAATTGAAGCGATCCAGTGATGCTATATTATAAATTATAGTCACAAGTTAGTGATTTATGCATTAGTTTTAATAATTTCATATTTTCGTATTATTATTTTATTAAAGTTCCTTTTGATATTGTTGATTGGCAGATGAATGTTGCATGTCTACGATACGAATCAAAATTTGATTACTGGTAGGTTGATCCTACATATTATGTAAATATAAACAATATCTTTAAATAAATTCAAAGATCCAGATGTTTTGTAATTCCTAATTTCCTTTTATTTGTGTCCTTTTTAGATTTAGTTGGTCAATATTCATGTCGGTAATCGGTATATAGGCATACTAGTGTTAGATATTCCCGTATATTACAGTAAATCTAGATTTATTTTAGTACCATTTTGCTATACCTACAAACGTCCAAAATGATACCAGCAGTAATTTTTCCACCAAAAGCTATTAGCAAATTACCATGAAATAAACATAATCTCTTAAATTAGCTCAAAATTCCATTTATGAGCTTGTAGAGTCGAGTATGGAAGGTTGTGATAAGGACCGGTGACTGTCGAGTCCTTGAGTAGACGAAGATTACAAAAAATGCAGCGTGGGACGCTCCACAACGCGATACCGACAGTCGTAACAAGTGTCATTGAAACAAATTTGTTTTAAAATATGTGCAGAAACGGTTTGGTATACCTAATACGGGCTGTTACTTAAGTACAGTCGAGCAGATTTAAGGCAAATACAAGTATCTACATCTAGGTACTATGCAGTTGTACCTAATTGGTGCTATGTAAGGTGATGGCATAAGTGACTACCATTGTAAGTATGTGTAAAATATCCGTTATAAGTATCGGTGGGGCAATACCTACCTCGGCTTACCTAGTGACTAGTCCGCTTTCAATTAGGCAATGTATGTCTATACGTACCCTATAAAAAATATTGTAAATATACATAGTAATGAAATGACGACTTGTAAAATCTAGCTTTAGATAAATTCGCGGTCACCATGAATGCAATGTTAACTATAGCGTTCATCTTCAAAATTAAACCGCCAATGAAGTTTATCTGAAATTCAGTCATTTAACGCTTATCAAATTTAAGCTGATTAGCGGCGTTATCTATTTGAACAGTTTTAACGTAGTTTAAGCTAGTCAACAATTTGAAATTTTCACACATTGTAAAGGTATTTAAATATCTACGATTTTAGCTGCTTTAAAACTGTAGTTATTCGATTACATCCTGTACCTAGGACTTGGTAAGTATTTCATGATAAATGTCTAGAAGTAAGTAGGTATATTTTTTAACCGACTTCAAAAAAAAGGAGGTTCTCAGTTTGACCTGTATGTATGTATGTTTGTCCGCGATTATCCCGTGATTGGCTGAACCGATTTTGATGCGGTTTTCAGAAAATAATTTGTTAGATCAAGGAGAAGGTTTTAGTATTTATTATTTAACCGACTTGAAAAAAGGGAGGTTCTCAGATTGACTTGTATGTATATTTAGACGCGATTATCTCCAGTTTGACTGAACCGATTTTGATACGGTTTTCAGAAAAGTGTTTGTTAGACCATGGAGAAGGTTTTGGTATTCTATAATTAACCGACTTGAAAAAAGGAGGTTCTCAGATTGACCTGTATGTATGTATGTTTAAACGCGATTATTTCGACTTTACTAAACCCATTTTAAGTAAGTAAACAAAGTATCAAACACTAAAAAGTATTAAATAAAAAAAAAACTAAAAAAAAAGAGAACCGCCTTCAAAAATCCGATTCACTGAAAAGTATTAAATAATTTTAAATGTAGGTACTGCTTATCAAATAACCAAAATATTTGGATAATAAGTATAATTATACTTCAAGCACAATTATTGTTATTTTTGGAGTCGGTGTCTGTCCTTATAATATAGTATTAAAATTTGCTATTAGAGGCTGACACCGACTCCAAAAATAACAATAATTGTGCTTGAAGTAAAATTATACTTATTATCCAAATAGTTTGGTTATTTGATAAGCAGTACATTTAAAATTATTTAATACTTTTCAGTGAATCGGATTTTTGAAGGCGGTTCTCTTTTTTTTTTTCAAGTTTTTTTTTATTAGTTAATTAGGTTCATTCCATCGTTATCAGCCTGCCTGCATAGGTATTATACCCCTACCTAATCTACCTACTACTATTATTTCTCATAACATTATATACCTATAACCTAGGTACCTATATAAAACTATGTAGGTAGGTACCTAGGTTTATCTACCTAGCCCAGACTTTTTTTAAAACCAAAATGTGTGAATCTAATTTATTTATTTACCTACACCCATTGTTGTTTAAAGAAGTTTTCCTAATACACGGACAATAAACTGAAAAGAAAATGTACCTACTTACCAAACGGGTTCTTAAAAAGATTTATGTCGGTATACAGATCAAACACGTAAAGGCTTTGTTATGAACTCTGACCTAAGTCTACTATTTTTAGGGTGCCGTATCTACAGAATGCTCACTTTACCCTATAGCTAAGCCCTTGCTGCCCATCCGTTCCTCTGTTTGTATCGGGAAGAAACTTGACATTTCGACAGGGTGAGTTTTTATTGTTAACAGAAAATCTTACTATCTTACTAATATTATAAATGCGAAAGTTTGTTTGGATGTATGGATGTTTGTTACTCTTTCACGCAAAAACTACTGAATGGATTTTAATGAAACTTTACAATAATGTAGCTTATACATCGGAATAACACATAGGCTATAACTTATAAAGATAGTGTATGAATTGTCATTCACGCGGGTGAAACCGCGGGAAACAGCTAGTAAGCTATAAAAATAATTAAAATAAGGCGTGCGTAAGATGATTCGGAACCTTTAAGGCCCTTTTAGGTACCTGAGGAAGAGAATCTGACTCGCAATTGACCATTAAAAAATCCCAATTGCCCAAAATCGGTCTTGGTCTTGTTCTTGCATTTTTGCAAGACCAAGATCAAGACCGCCTAATTTTAGCAAGACCAAGACCAAGACTGACTGTGCAAGATTTAAGCAAGAACAAGACCAAGCCTGTGAGACTCTTGCGTCTTGCAATTAGGACTTTTTTTTAAATATACTTGGTATAAAAATATGTTTTTAAAAGCAATCAATTTTTTTTTTAAAACAATCACGTTTTTCACAGTAGTTTTTTTTTTCCATTTCATATAAGGTGAGGGTCTATCAATCTCTTTCTAGACAGATAATGTTCTTTAAAATACAGTCAAGTTAATGTCATTAATTGGTTTTCTATGTTAAAACCGTGTTTTAGTACATTGAAGATTATTAAATGTTAACGTTTATTAAGAAACAGACTGACTCCCGCGCGACACAGTTGATAGCTCAGTTGGTTAGTTAGAGCATCGGCACTGACCGCTTAGGTCGTGGGTTCAAACCCCAACCGGTGTCAGTTGTTTTTTTTTAATTTCTCATGAAAAGTTTTAGACATTTATTAATTTATAGTTGGTCTTTACCATGGCAATGTTAATTCGAGCTCAAAATGTACCTAGCTACTCTGTTGAGTTGTTCTAATATCTAAAGTAACGTTTAATAAATAGCGACAAGCTAATAGGTAATTGCAAGACTTACGAGACTCTTGCTGCAAGACCAAGACTGGGAGTGCAATACCAAGACCAAGACCAGGTGTATTGATGCAAGACCAAGACTGGCCAAGTCTCGTCTTGTTCTTGCATTTGGGCAACACTAGGTATTATTCTAGAACAAAACCAAATGTACTAACTATCTATAGGTAATTGTCGGACTACTTCTTTCTATAAAAAAAAAACCCAGCATTAATCACCACGCTTGCTCATTTGGCGATTATAGATTAAATTTTGCTTTAATGCAGTTTTCCTTACATAGATGATTTCCTTCACAGATTTTCAGTGGTCTCAGAATTATTCAGAAAGTACCTACTTACATACAATTTGTGACACGCATAGCCAGGGTTCGAACCTCGTACACACGAATCCGGTAATTAAACTGCTACGCTACCATGACAATAAAATATAGATTACCTAAGATATACCTACTTGTGTGTGCTCCTCGTTATAACATTGTGGACTTGCTTCTCTCTAGAGTCATGGAATAATATGTAGGTAAAGTTAATAATGGCAAACAGAGCACTGTAAAAAAAAATTGTTTTTAAAGGTCACTGCTGTGTTAAACCGACTTCAATTTATAACAGCCATTTACCTTATGAGATAAGTACCTACTAAGGTAATAATTACTGAAGTAACGATACCTAAGTAATGATTAGATACAATTAAAGTCAATACTTAGGTACCTAGGTGCCTATGGGTTGGTGTAAAAAATCACAGGTGCCAATATCCTTGCAAAATATTAGTTCTGAAGTACAAAACAGTAATTTCCCTCGATGCTGTGATAAAAATATGAGAGTTTCGACTGCTTATTATTCTGCGCGAGTTGCCGCAGAATCAGCCGGGAGTACCTACCTACCGAGACAAATGAGTTGTTTTGGCGGCGGTGGGCGTTGGATTAACTACCTATCACAACTTGCACAAACAAAAATAATATACAACAAACGATACTTTCAATCTTCTGTACACAACGTGACTATTCTAGAAGCTTTTTAATTTTGAGTTTTATTATTCATAAGTAAAAAGTTCTTCAAATAATTCTGGTAAACTAAACACGATAAATACAGCCGCTTCAGGGATTTGAGTAAAACATGTTCTTTAGTTTAAAATATTCATGTTCAATAATACTTCTCAAAGATGGCCGATAGCCGAAAGGCTAAGAGCAAGGTAGAGAAAGGATCCTTCCCTTGGGTATTACCTAGTGGAGGTCACTCCGACAAAATATAAAGGGCAAATTTTTATCCGTCGACGTTTATATACTTAAGTTTTAGATACCTACTTGGTAGATAAACCTCGGTCGCCATTTTAAGATGTACTGTGATAAGGTCTATTACGCAGATCAAGCCTGTTTATTATGTACTTCATATGTAGAGCAAGTTTGTATGAACATAAATAGGTAGAAAAGTATTGTATTTCCCAGTTCTTAAAGTACTATATACTTATTAGCAAAATCTGGGCATTGAACCTGCATGCTAAGAGGAGTTCTCGACCTCTGCACACATGGCTCTACAAAATAACTGATTCGTACATAGGTTAAACAGCAATGGTAAGTTTTATAATAATTTAAATTATTTTTAAATCTCAGTGAACAAATCATCTCGGTAAAATGATAAGAAAAATCTATCTGCACAATAAACAATGTGATCCCGATAAGAAAGGAACAACATCACTTGAAATTAGGCAACAAACCATGCTATCTAAGCGTCCCTTGAGAAATTAGTGGTAGTTTTAGTACGTACGTGTGTATAATATTTCTCCATAGTAATTTTATGATAGAAGTTACCGTGACTTACGCCAATACATACAGTATGCGAGCAAACAATCACAAGGCTATTACGTTAAGTACTGAAACGATCGAAGGCAATCTATTAAAAGTTTATGGACAACCGACCGTTCAGATTGATTGAACGGCTTATTTTATTTGCTCTGTATGTCACAAGCTCTTAGAAAGCCGCTGCTTTTATAACCTTCTGCATATTCTGTGTATTATTGATGCAGTTTTGTTTCGAATGCAATACATAATGCAAAAGATCAAGAGGAAAATGTGACAAATGTAAAGTATGTGGATAATCTTTTGAAGTTCTCAATGTTTTAGAAAATTTAACGATACCGATTATATATTAATATAGGTACCTATAGATATATCTCATGTATCTTTATGAATATTTTATTAAATATGCATGCATTTAAGATGCGTTTTAATTTGTATTTTGTTTATCATGTACCTAGCTCATCAAAATTATCTAACTCATTATTCTACTAGTTTTGTGTTTGAATTAATAGTGGTAGGCACGTATTATTTATTCAGGAGAACATTTACTTAGGTAATTTAGTATAGTACCTATACCTACATTGCTACATTTTTACTACTACCTATAATATATGTATAACCACTGAACATCAAACCTCTTCCAAAGCTTCAATGTTTAGTTAAATGTAAACCGTTACATCATTAAACCCCGTAAAGTATTTTCGCTTAGCTGCTAAAGCTACTGTAGCTAAGCTAGCTAAGCTGCCTGTAGTTAAATGTCTTTTTAGCTTGTTAATTCTACTTCGGAGAAATCTTCTTTATTTATTTTCATTAAATACTATCTGTGACCCAATCTTCAAACAATCGTAATAAATAGGTTTTATAATAAAAAATGGTTGCTATATTACGTTGATTATGTCTTACATTACATTGTGATTATTTTTTTCTAAATACCACAGGCAAACTACTCTTTAAAGGGATTACGTTAGCTGAAGCCCTACCCGTGCGTTCGTGACCCGTTTGCTATCCACCGCGCATGCTTATAATGTTGAACTACACTTTCCCTCCGGCTTTTCTCGTGTAATTTCTTTATTTAAAATTTCCTTTTATATTTATTTACGACTTCTCTAACAATGTTACGTTTTGAGATACTATTTCATTTACTCTGGCGTGTCGAACCATTAATAATCGTTTTGTCTTCAATAACGACCCACCCATGTGTCTTGGTGGTTTAAATGAGGATATATGACTGCTGAGACCCTCGGCAGAACATGGTAAAATACTTCTCCATATACAACCAATTTCCAGCACTACAATGTAGCCGAAAGCTTCAGTTTACTTTTAATATGGAGTATAAATAAAATAATAAAGACGTAAGTATAAAGTTTTCTCTAAGTACCTGCTAACTTTCTTATATTGTATTACAAAAGAAACCCTTTTCGAGACGTAGTAGAGACGAAAAAAAAATATACTTCCATGTTAGTGAATTAAATGATACCTAAGCAATATTTTAAGCCCATATCAAAATATGTATTCAATATACAAAATGTCCTCTTTCAAAGAATTTATTAGTGGTATAGATGTTGTCTGTAAGTTACCTGCGCTTAATTTAATAATAGTACTTGTACTAATGGTAATCTTTGACCAAGGGCAAAATGGTAGTCTGCGATATTGGCTCGTCGGGGCTCGGCCGGGTGACTTGCTGCCGGTTGTTGTGTAGTGCACGTTGACATGAGTGAGGTTCCCGAAGTGCTTGTGGAACATTGCAATGGCGTGGACACCGAGGCGGAGGCCACGGAAGACGCCGACCAGAACGGACACGACGGGTATGTCACAAACCTTATACACGTAGAAAGTTCAATAAGCTTGGGTACTTAAGTTGTACAAACTTTAGCTCGGTTAACAGCTAAATAGTTTACTCATTATCATAGTTAACGTTAAACCATAACTTCATTTCAATGTAAAAGTAAAATTTGTGTGAACACAATGAGTATCGACCCTATAACTAAACTGAAAACATTGTGATATCAAAAATGAAAAAGTGTGAACAGCAGCAATGAATTGGATGTTTCTGTTTTGTAGATTGGCCATTGATCCCAAACTGGGCTGCCGTGTTCATTTTCCGAGTGACGTCATAAGAGAAACGTGAGTTACCTTAGTGGCTGTAGTCACCTAGCTCACCTGGCGGCGACGCGCCCGTGACGTCATCCTCTGTCCCCGTCCTTACCCTATCACGCCTTGACGTACATCTGCACGCACATCTTAGCTAGCCCCATTCATTTATTTTTCTCATTCATAGTGCACAATGGAGTTTATGCCACTCACGCTATTTAAGTTCAGTTATCATTTTGAACATGTAATTTCTCGCTAAAGGCACGAAATAATGTTTGTTGCTTTTAGCAGGTGTAATCAGAATCTAAGAAATCTAAATCTAATGACTGAAACGTAGTGTTTGTGAAACGGGAAAAACTAAAATTACATGGAAAAGTATTTAAGCACGCGGAATTTACAGCTTCCTTTGTTCTAGATTTTTTATTGTTTTATTCTCAATTGTATTCACGCTTGATTTATCTTAAGATGTAAAAGAATACGTTCTACTGTTTTTATTGTAATTTATTTTTAGATCTTGTCATGTCACTAAATTGGCGGTTCAAGGTGCTTCAGCCGCACTCTGCCAAATAGATATTTAACACATAAATGCAAACGTTTGAACCTCGTTTGAACGATGTGGTTTTACAAATATAGACATATAGTTTCTTGACAAAAAAAAAATAGAATCAGATTATTAAGGTTTCCTATCGTCACAGATATAAAGCCACAAACGGAAAATAATAGGATTAGGAGCCGCACTCCATTGCGCTATTCACATGTTAAATATTAAACATGAAAAACAAAGTACAGAAATAGAATACACATCCATAATTCTAAAACTTTTGACTTGACATAAATACAACATGTTTATTCACGGTTGACGAGCAAGTGCGTAGCTTATAACAATATCCACATCACAAACAATACATTGTTAGAAAGCTTACGTTGCGAGCTTAGACGCTGCTGGGAGCAATGGGTGTGGGGCGTATCAAATGAGCGAGACGAGTAAACACGTCATTTAAGAGAAATCCTTTTAGACACGACTAAACTCTGGTTTCTGGAAGACTGTACAATGAAATCTGCTGACGAATATAGTGTCAACCATGATTGGTTGATGAAAAGACTAACTTACCAAGCAAAACACTTGAAGTATGACAGATGATTTTTTTTTATATTGATCAGACTTTAAATACTGGTGGTAGGTAAGTGTCGCCACACACGGTCCATTTTCTAGGTACGAAACGCCTCCACCGCTTACTTATACATCAATTATACGTTTTATATCGCAAGGTCTCGCACAAAATGTGCAAAAAGTGTTCGCATTTCGTGGCGGTTTGTGGCCCGTGTGTGTCGACCCTTAAGCTAGATAGATAGGTACTTGCGTGCTACACGACTTAGGTCTGAATCCTAACTGTTGCCCTATTTTATTGCAGCGCGGGCTTTGTTACAGTACGGTAATAATAGTAAAGTCGACCAACTTGTTACGCAATTTGCTCGGATTTTACATCTTTGAATGACTCTTTTGGGTAGTTTTTATATTTGATTTGTAGTATAGTTTAAGCCTGTTGTCCTGTAGAAATAAGGCTTGTTTGTGATAAGTGTTTTTGAGTTTGTGAGTGTTGTTTTAATAACTTAATGTCTTATATTTTTTTTTTAAATTAATTATGACATGCACTTTTTCTTCTTAAAAAACCATTTGCAAAATACAGTGTCCCTCCCCACTCGTTTTCTTTCTATTTGCAATTTGCACTCTTCTATAAAGTCAATTATTAACCAATTAATTTATTATTGATTGTAAAGCTGTCGTTCATTTTCTTGCAGGTAAGTGTATTGAGAACTTTCTCCGAGTTCAGAAACTCTTATGTTAAACATACGCGACAAGTTGGAAACGGTAAGCGCCCCATATATTATATAGTTTAACTGTATTTAATCGATATTGGAAAACAATTAAAATAACATATCTATTTACATGTATAAAACTATGTTGTACGTAGTAAATATTATAAATATCTTCAGCATGGTTTGGAATTATTTTGCGTTTGTAAGTCATTAACATAAGGAATGCGACTTATTAGCGGCCTACGCCGTTGGACTACAAGCATCTGTAGAACTTCGTAGGCTGTAGACCCGTAGACGGTCTACGCTTCAATAATACGCAATAATAACCAACTAGAATAGGCATATGTACTGAATGTGTAGCTTATGAAGTTAATTCGTACGCTACGCGAATGTTTCGAACTACGATTTGAGTAGGTACTTAATTAATTAATGGAAGCTGTAGGTGTATCTGACACTCGGGCATTATAAAAATTGCCTCCAAGATAAATATGCGTTCAAGCATTGAGTATGAAACCTTTTTGCTATAAGTGAAGACTATAAAGATATGTAGATGAAAGTTAGATATCTTATGTATTTCTTTTTGTTATCGGAGCTGACTTGAGGGCTCTATTCCCTCAGTGCCACATTACACGTGCGATAGCATTTGTTCAAGTATTTCGAATAGATGAGATTGCTATCTTTTTTGGATTTTCCTCAGTTATTTTGTAATATTTTCTTTATAAATTACATATGAATACAAATAGCAGGCTTATCTGGTAATTAAAAAATGGTCTACTCGAAAATAAGAATAATTTTAGTTAAGTTTTAGTTATCAATTTAATTAGTATTAAATCTATTTTCTCGTAGGTATGTATTTTTCTCAAATTAAACAATAATTCTTCTTAATTAATTTTTAATTCTTTATTGTAGGTACACATACACGTATGTACATTACATTTATTAGAATAAGTTGATGTACACAGGCGAGCTTAACTCAAAATTGAGTTTTCTTCCAGCAAACCTTTGAGTGATAGTGAGATTATTAATTGTAGGTGGTTAGGCAGATAGAAGTGTACAACTATTATATTTATATATTTTAATATACATACACACAAATACTACATACAGTACGTATTTTTCCTAAAAACGTTAAGCGAAGTGCTATTACGCGTCTTAATTTTTGGCAATCTTATATTATCTGTAAAGATATCATTACGTGATTATGCAAGTTTCCTATTTTTTTTTTACAGGAAATTCAGTCGCAGACTTTCATTGTAATGTCGTTGACATTCCTGCAGCGCGCACGAAATAATTTTCTACCGCTTTTATTATGAGAATAGGGTATTATGCACTATTCAAATATGTAGGTAGAACATTATGAAAAAGAGATGGTGCTATACAACTGTATAGCTCTATCCCTTTCTTCATTAATGCTATAGTTTTAAAACGTTACACGAGTTCTGGTTTGGAGATAAGGCTTCGGAGTGTGTCTGTATTTCCAGACTAGCTAACATTTAAGCTAGTGTTTACCGTACCAACTTGACATAAGCATTAAAGGTTGCCTGGAAGAGATTGCCAGGTGAAATAATGCCGCCTTTTGTACATGTTTCTTATTTATTTTATTTGTAATTTACCTAACTATGTACAGAAAGAAATAAATAAATAAGTTTTATAAAATGTGCAAGAAAAAATAAATAGAGTTTTGATAAATCATGATTTGATTTTTTAATTAGTTCTCGCGTATAGGGTTTATTCCTGTTCCGTATAGGATTTTTATCACTAACGATTATCCAGGCTATAACTAATATTTTCGAACCATACAATAAGTACCTTTAGAAAAAATATGCCGGTGACTATTAAATCTAAAATAATTATAATTGCTACTCATAATTATTGCTTCAACTATTCTTATACATAATTTTTTGAACGCCATAATTTATGTTAATGTGACATTAAATTTACATTTTAGTTCAATTTTTATATTATTTTGTAACAAACAATTATTTTAAAATTTCTCACAGTAACTTTACAAGTAGGTAATTACTCGTTACTAAGCTTCATAAAAAAATACAAACTCATTGTGTACATGAGTTATATTAAAGCTTGATAACGATATTACCTAAGAATAAAATATGATTTATGTTTTAAATAGGTATTTAAATTTACATAGCTTTTTATTTTATCTAAATAAAATTAATTGAGACGCACTTGTGACTGCAATGTTTAAAGGAATAAATTTTACTCTGGTGAACAGTAGAGTGAACCGAATGAATATAAATGATTAACTTTATAAAAAAATAATATCCTATACTTCCCAAAAAATCTATGAGAGTAAGCGCTAAGTATTTAGACTTATACGTATTTTAGACAGTTTAAAAATAATCGTTAAAATCACGCTTCACTGTTAGTGTGGAGAGCGATTAGATATCTCACCGTGATCACGAGCTTCGACAAATACTTAGGCGCTTAAAAGAGTGGGACGGTATGTGAGGAACTTAAGGCATTGTGCGCGCGGGGGCGCGGCCGCCCGCCCTGGCTCGCGCGGGCCACCAGCGCGACACTCCGCCAGTCGGCTTCGCGGCCTCCGAGCGGTGGCGCGCGATCTCGAGCTACCTCCGCGACACGACCGCTCGACTCGTAAACACTTCGCGACTTCTCGTCACACATCAACAGTATTAAGCCAACTTGAAATTTCTGATTTGGACTTAACATTTAAACAGTGAGTGTGAACAAGTCTTGGTCGGTACTGGAGTGGTGCAGCGCCATGTGTGGTGATCACCATGCGGCCGCCGCTGCCGGCTAACCGCTGGCCTTGCTTCATACAAACCCCACGTGTTTTGGTAAGCTAATTTTTATTTTACATTATTAATTTTAATTAAATACTTCTTACTGCCACTGTGATAAAACTTCCATTATTTTAACCAAAGTCTTTGAATTATGGGTAATTTATTAGAAAATTTTGGCCTTGGTTTTGATTTACGACTTAGTAATTTCATTGTCCTCTACTATTAACAAGATTCACATAGGAAAATGTACATTAAAATAACAATGAAATAGATAAGAAGTTTCTTATAAGACTATTAAACTATTTAAGTACTAAGAAATTGATAAAACAGCTTGGGAACTACGACTCCGCAGTTCAAATTTCATGAAAAACATAGGTACACAACCAATTCATTCATGAACTTGTCAAGGTTTAGACTTTTCCTACAAGTTCTGGAAATTTATAAGAAACAGTTTCAAACTGTTGATCGTTGGGTGGTTGTGATTTCAGCTGACAAAATGTTGTCACATTTACAACTTTAATATGACAACTTTAGGCGCAAAAAAAAAAACAGAATTGCGAGTTTAAAGGCTCCCTTTATTTAAATTACATGATCCTGTTCAGGTATGTGCGTGGTTTCTGAATAACCCTCTTAAAGCAACAAAGTTAAGTAAGTTATTTTGATTATCTATCCAACCCTTAGAATGACCCTAGGTGTCCGTACCTCTCTTACATAGGATCGTTTTACACCTTCCCGTGTTTAGCGGGTCGAACCTATTAGTTTACTCCAAACTATTTTAATAAATAGTATTCTACCAACTTTATATAGTGTTCTAATATATGTATAGCTGTCATCTTTTCTATACTAAAGCATATTAGCTAATTCCCTAACAATAAAAAAAGATTGTACACTAAAAAAGGTATCATAATTGTTGAAAAAAATAATTATAATTCGTTTATCAAAAATGATATAGTATGACATAAATTGGTTTAAAACTTATTAACTTTATATTAATAATTTAAATTAAGGAATTGTGCCAAGGTTACGATATTACGAAAGTAGTATAATATGCTGTAA
Source organism: Autographa pulchrina (assembly GCA_905475315.1). NCBI lineage: Eukaryota > Metazoa > Arthropoda > Insecta > Lepidoptera > Noctuidae > Autographa > Autographa pulchrina. Next base: position 8,009,387 of record FR997771.1, on the reverse strand, counting down.
TATAAGTCAGGGTGGTTTTCCCATGGGGTCGAGCAGAGTTATACACTTGCACAGACACATTTTACCAGACAATATTATTCCCATGTGTTATGACACAATTTCAAATATTAATCAAATAATTTAAAGAACATTACGTATTAATAGTTTAATACTTAGCTAACTTTAAATACAATTGACGTAGTTGCCTATGTACGTAGCCAGTACTGTAAATATAATCATACACTATTTATAATATGTTAGTACATACATTTTATTTACATTTAGAAGTATATATTAGTAATAGAGCATACAACGTCCAAACCATATTTTAAGTTAAAAAATAATAAAACAACATAACTGATGAATGAAATTAGATAATAATCGCGTAGTTAGCGTAGTTGGTAAATCAATATTAATCTTTTATTATCTATAGGTGATTTATATTTCATCTACGTTTGAAAGCGAAATGTAAATGTTCATCAATTAAATTGGTAATTGTACCTGAAATTATTTTTGATAGAGCAAATATTAATTCAGGATTCCACTTTAAATTAATGACTACGACTCTCAATTAATACCCCAATTTTTTAAATGTTATTTTACAACGATGTCCTCCTTGACTTGTGTCAAACAATTAGATGGGTGAAGAGTGTATACACACTTAAAACTTTGCATATCTATATCATTTTACCAATTTCGTACGAAAGGAAAAAGGCCAATTACATTAAATAACTGAGACCATTTTTCATATTTTACAATATAATGTTTTCTACATGTACATTTCGTTAAATTAAATAAACTGCGACAAACATACACGAACATGATTATAGCCGACGTCTGACGATGTAATAAAAATATTTTTTGACCGACTTCTGATAATAGTATTTCGTAATCAAACGTAATGTAAACCAAACATCAATGCTTCAGGTGCGCTCAACCAAATTGGAACAAGCTGATTTTAAACGCCCCCTCGTTCTTTGTACATCTCTTAAAGACAAGTGCTCAGGTATTCAAGTGCGAGGCCAACACGGATTGACGACCTTAAACATCTCATTTCAATTTCACAAAGCTACTCAATTGGTAAATTCCCAGCGTACCGTAGAATAACTGTTCAATGTTCATATCAAAATAATATCAAATACGCTGCTAACAATAGGCTGGAAATAACCATAGCTATTCCTGTTTCATATCGCAGATGTAGCAGGAGATACGTTTTATAACTAAGCTATAACTATAAACCTGAATATAACTCACTTTTTCACCGGAAAGAATACGAGCATCGTTTCAACTAAATATTTACCTACGCTAAACTAAAAATGTGATGTTATGTATTTAATACGCACGCTTTCAACACTTTTTATATTTAACGATCTGAAATTATAACAATGCGTCGCATAGTTAATGAGGCGCGACCTCCCGGCGTGAATTTATGAAGTGTATTTTTCAAACTCATTTAGGTACGCTAAAGATCTATTGCGTGTCGTTATGTGGACTTTAATTTGTGATAATATTATTTCTAAAAGTGTTTTTTCGTGTTTATGACTTTATATACATGGGTCATGTCATGTTGGTGTCATTCTTTTGTGATGTATGGCTCAAATATAACAATAACACTAACATAAAAAAAGAATTTGATATTAAGTCGTGTGACTTGAACCAAGGTCTAACCGGCGTATCTTGGTCGACATAGTTTACTTACATAATGTCACGCACTAGCCTTCGCCGATGAAGTTTTTATCCCAGTAATCCTCAGGAACCCGAAATAGTTCACGTCATATCTTAAGCTTGTTTAATATTAGCTGTATATGTCACAAACAATATTGAAGCAAGCAGGGATTATTCGATATACCTACCAATAAGTTTTTCTGCAATGCTTCGGTAGATGAATAAAGTTTTAGAAGGATCATAGTTGTAATTACTTAACAGAAAATCCACAGTACCTACTTAAATAAAATTTACCTCATTGCGTTTGAAACATGGGTCGCTAGAGATATTTTTTGGATTGTATCAGTTTCTCACCCAAGGCGCATTAGTAAGAAATATGTCAGAAAAGCAAACTGATCGCTGTGATTTTAACTTCAAACAGATTTTAGACTCTTTATTTACATTATAACATTTATGACACTTTATGAAAAACAATTGATATTTTTTATTTTATTTAGCCAACATATTTTAATAAAATGACCGTTACATACCGTCGCGTCGTGCTAACCAAGTAATGTAAAAATCTCGCATAGAAAAATTGTTGTAAACGGGAGGTTAAAGTTATTAATTCTGTGTCCGTTATTTGATATTTGTCTTGTTTGGGCTACTTCGTCATTAATTTTGCAGAAATCTATTGATGTTCCAGCCAAGTTAAACAATAAAGTAATTAAGATGCTATTTTTAACTTAATGACGGCTATGAGCGTCTTATCAAAGGAAAAAGTATTTGCGTATTAAATAGATTATGTAACCTGCGGTTTTAATGTGATGAATGGATAATTTTCCTTCCTTCATTAGCAGGCGGGAGCTGGTTGCTGCTAAATGATATCCGTTGAGTTGGTTCGTTAACGCGTTCTAGGCTACATTTTAACACTCTTAGCGGTACTTATCAAATAAAACGAGATTTAATTACAGTGATTAACGTGCAAATATCAAGATGTGAGACCAGAATAACGTTTTCACATTTAATAAATGTACTTAAATACTTTTTGGTTTATAAATAGTACCGATACAAAAATATATTTTTAGTACGCGTAGGTTTTCAGCATCGAAGAGAGTTTTCCCATTAACTATGATTAAGAAATTCGGCTATTATTTTTGTACTTAACTCAATTTCCTTTCCTACAAGTGGTACCTGACACAATTATACAAAGCGTTTCAACATGATTATCGATTATTTAATATACTAGCACTCTTGTATCGAAAGTCACGTGTAAGTGGTTACTATTCGTTGAATAGATCGATACTAATAGCAGGATGCTCTAGATTCATATATAAACCAACAGACTACTTAGTAGGTACAAAGTTGATTTTTTTATATATGTAATATATTCTCGGTCTACCAAAATAGAGTCAGTATTTTAGAAGATTTACATCGGTATAGCCAAGGGTTTAATACGGGGACAGCTAAAGGGTATTTTTATAAATTGGAAATGGGATTCTAAGTAACCTTTTCAGTGTTGCATTCGCCGTATATTTTACTTGAAAAGGAGACACGTATTCCCGTTACATGTAGGAGTAGTAAATAATGCGTTTAGGAATGATCAGGTATTGCTTTCAACTCATTCTCTTTTACTTAATACAATATGATGGTATTTATTCATATCTACTAAACTTAAGGTGACAAGATTTAAGAGATGCTTGCGTATGACGTCAGTTCAGCTATAAGATATGCTTATAGCTGAACTGACGTCTTAAAAAAACCATTACTTATGTTAAATGATAGTAGGAAGAATTGGTAAATACTGTTCTTAAACGTCATCACATTGGCCGAATAACCTGATTCAACTAATATTGCGGCTATGACTGATTGTATCCACCATTTGAAAAGTAACCGATTTGTGTAGTAACATCAGACGTTGGTGAAACCCACATCAAAATATAGCTGCGATGATGTTTGGAATTATGTTTGTTTACCATCAATCACTGAGCGACGTGCGTAACGTGCCACCTTCGTACGCTTCCGTGCCCTACTGGGCTTGACGCATTATATATATTGAGTTCTAGCTCACTACAGCTGTTGATTTTATTTTAGTTTTTATATTTCTTTAATTTAAGGTCGTTATTTAAATTATAAAATTAAGTGTACAGATGATGACTAGACGGGATAACCAAACTGAATTTGAAAATATTTTTGAAATCTATCTTATCGAACATCCCTTTTTTATGTTTATATAAAAAAAAATGATTTTGAATCAATTAATAGTATCATACATAATGCTATATTAGTTAGTTTATAGTTCGTATCGGTGTCTCTTAGTTTTCATGGCTGGTAATAATAAAACAGCATATTTACAAACAAACACTACTGCGTTGACAAATACTACTTACTGTTTTCCCTATAGTAGGTAAACAAAGATTTTGGAAGATATTTCATTATTTTTTTCCTGTCGCTACTTGTGTCTGATGCCCACGTCTTCGTAATTCGAATTGCAAAATTTCACGGTTATTAAATACAATTTTACGATTGACATTAAGAAATCGAGATCAATTTAATGTTTTAATCATTTTCGTGGCATTGCCATTCCGATTCCGAGAAATTGAACAGAAATAAACAATATAAATAAATTTCGTTTATTTTATATAGAAGCTATATTAATTTATGTTGTTATTCTTTTACAGACGTCGATGACCGACGTTAATTATCGTAATAAATGTTCTACTTTATCTGGTAAATCTTATCTATTTTTATGGCTATTTTAACGAGATGGAAACGACATGTGATAATTTATATGTTCCTAGTAGTAATCAATAGGTAAATAATTGTTGTAACTGTTGATAAGTACCTACCTACAAGTTTATTAAGTGCATGTAAGTACATGATGATTAATTCAATAATGGAGCCTACCTTAGAAATCCCTTAAGGTCAGGTAACGTTTAATTATTCATCAACGACGGTTTTGGTCTCGTGGGCCCGTGTGTTAACAGACAGACTTGTGTTACTGTAGAATCTATCTTCATTACTTTAAACATAAACGAAAAACCCACATTAAATTATTTAGGGCTAGTTTAACAAGATAAAAAGAAAATATATAAGATTTTATTTAGCGCATCTTTGTAAATTAAAACCTATGTGTTTAACATCCTCATGTCTAACCTGAAATAGTTTAAGATTTCATCATAATCAGTTTAGTAGTTTAAGCTTAAAAAATAACACACTAACATCCGTATATACTCGAACTGTCAAATTTATATTACAAAGGAAGAAATATAAAGAAGACATTAATACTTCTTCAGTCATACTTAAAACTAACAACAACAGCAATTTTTCATACTCAAACTTCTTAAACCTGTAGTTATCTCAATAAATCTAGATAAGACAATACATGAGTAATTGTTCAGCGTGAAAATAGTTTACACTATTAGGCTCTCGAAGAAAAACACGAGAATGCTCTTTGGTGGCACACGTACCAAACTGAAAAGTCACTTTGATTTGAAAACGGTCGTCCTCAACCCTCAACTAAGTTTCGTTTGAAATAGTCTACGTGTCAGTGTCAACATATCACTCTATTATTACTGTTTACTTGTTTATGGTATGTGGAATCTATATATATATATATAAAAATGAATCCCTATTTCCCTTGGTCACGGCATCACGCGTGAACGGCTGGACCGATTTCACTCATCCTTTTTTTGTTGTGTTTGTTATTGTCAGGAGAAGGTTCTTATGAGAGAAAAAAAATGGAAAATTTCGTGGAATATTAGAAAATTTAAGAATACTGAACCACCGTATACAAATATTTCTAATCCAACCTAAACTTTTTTAATGTAGCATTATGATGCGTGACATAGAATTGTCAGAATTCAATATTCATAGTTAAGAGGTTAAGACAGAACAACGCATGGCGGGTCAGCTAGTATACAATATTTATTCTATAAATTATGCAACATAATTTATTTAGTATAGACAGTACTTAATACAATTAACAGTGTGACTGAAAGCGGACCCCATTGAGTTACATCATTATAGTTCAATGGCCAACCCTATTATAGTTTGAGAAAAGGCTGTAGGTAGATAAAAAGAACTAATATTTGGTTTACATAACTTGGTCTACATGAGTATATCACTAACTAATGCCCACAACTTCGTCCGCGTTGACTTTGATATAAAAATTACAATTTGAACAAGGTACTGATGAGGATAATGTTTCTCCAAATTCGAAATTTTATATTTTGGGGTTTCCTTTTTTGGTTTTATATATAAATAAGCCTTTTATTGTCATTATTTGACTACCTTTAATCAGTTTTCTTTAGGAATTCCAACAGGTAGGCGTATGCCTACTAAAGTTTATCTGATCTGTAGGTATCTACAGATCAGATAAACTTTAGACAGTCTGGTAAGCAAGTAAAAGCCAAACACTATTTCCAAAAGTTTAAAACTGCTTTACCCTATAATTTTTATGGCATGTTACATTTTTAAACTGTTATTTTACTTAACAATAAAGTTTCACTATTACAAAGTTAATACAAAAAATAAGACGCTTATCTTCCTTGAACGCTTTCGTCTGCGAACTCTGCGTCTACTAATTTTTCTAGTCTGTGAGTAAGTATTACATAAAAGCAAATGGTATTGTTTGTGAAAGCAACTAAATGTTTCCTTCATTTGGACCGTAAATAAAACATGAAACTGTAAAAGCTTCACGATCTCTCATGTACGACTGAAAACAATTTACAATTTCCGTAAACAAAAGAGTAAAAAGACATCTGGATCTTCCGGTACATTTAGCATTAACTCAAATTGACGTATTTTAACAGTGAATCAAAGCAACGCAGAATAAACTTGTTACAAACGAGATCTCTTTGTTTCTTCAATAAATGAATGACGTTAATAGTAAACACGAAACTTGAAGAATACTTTTATTCGCGGCCTCTATAAATATATATCTTAACCAAAACATTAACAGCCAATGAATGAGACAAAAAGAACAGCGATCGTTAGGAACGAGATTAAAGATTTCTTCGCCGAACAACCTACCCAATAATTAAATTCTGCCGTGCTTTAACAGATTAGCACCGTATTCGCTGTAACTAAGTTTTTCAATTCCACTACATTTTCAACCGGAATTCTATTAGGATCTATTTCATCCTTTATATATTTACCGTAATTAAATGCACTACTAGATATTATTTACCTGCAATTTACCTAATATTTTGGTTAATTGCACCGAACACACCTATGTCTACACCACTTTTGGTTAACAGGTAGAGAATGCAAGGCACTAAATCCGCCTTTGTGTCAAATTTGTACAAAAAGCTAAAATAAATAAATAAAACTATCATTTGTTTTGTGTCATAGAGGTCTATGCTGAAGTTAGTGCTTCCTCTTTGGTTCTCAGTCCGATTTGAACTCTGTACACAATGTACACACCCTGTATAAGCCCACGTCTTAGCAATGTCATGGCAGCCAGAATACACTGATCAAAGAGACCGATCTCCAAGTGTGGTCAGAGAGGTATTGTGTTCCCACACGAAGCTAACTACCGGAGAGGGAGGGTTAATAAAATGATGACATTATTAGCGTAGAGTCCGGTGTAGTTTATGACTCAAACTGACCCTGATATGAGTATTATTGACTTGCCCTAGTCTTAGAATTGCCAGATAAACAACGAATTTCTTCCCTCTTACCGGGGATGTAATTATTGAACTTACTCAAAATAAGGAATCGACTTCAAAACATAAATAGCTAAATACCTAGCAACGTGAAGAAGAAGAATAAGACAGATCTTTTCGCCAAGTAAAGGCAATATTGTGAGTAGAGTTTTAGTGATTTGAATATCACTGGCGAATGTCGAGACAGTTTTCATTAAAATCTTTCGTTTTCTTACCTATCTATATCGCTTTTTTGGGGCACGTGTTTGCTATGTGTCCATGCCACTAAATTATTATTTTAAGATAAAAAGTATAAACCATTTTTATCATAAAAAAAGGCAGTTTAGGTACGTAATTAGTGAACCGATATTAATTTACCAATTAGGTAAAATACTTGCAAACTTCCGAAATACTTATCTATCGTAATTAAGGAATGAAGGAGCGTTGAAACTTGTGCTCTTCAGTAGGCGAGCATAGTAAAGTGAACAGCCCACATCAAATTACAACAGAACTTCACAGGTTTATATTACTTGCACTTATAATGTCCGACGGATGGGTCATATTAATTATGTAAAAATGTACCTGAAACAACTAAAATGTTAATAAGCAAAAGGTACTTTCACGAAATTTTAATTAGCGGAATGTTTGCATTAAAATCAGAGCAAACTAGTAAAAGCAGCAAGATTTTGTTTTTACATTGAGTATTGTTAAATATTAATCAGTTCTGAAAATCTTCTGATTCTGAAAATCAGCTTTTATATTCCACATTTGTTATAGCTCGAGTAATGGCGGCGTCAGAACTTTGATTTCAATAATAATAATATAATAATAATAATATTTAATTTATTCCTCCTCACAAAATAGACTTATCTTCTAAGAACAACTTAAGAAAACAAAAACTTAAATCTAGCACTGCCTATTTATATGTGAGGAGCTGGTGTCTGTTGTAGGTTGAAACCTGTGTTACAGATCACCAGGTCCCCACCCCAGAAGTCTATAGGGATGTACAAGCTTGTATCATAAATCACTTTTACAATAAGTATTATTCTATTTAGAGGAGATTAGCAATCATGAATCCATGTTATATTTTTTGATTCTCTAAAGTTATAATAATTCTTAACAAAAGGAAAGATTAAGTAAAAAAAATGGCTCAATATACTCTCCGTTAAAAATAATCAATCATAATATTCTAGGTATAATAAAATTGTAACGATCGTGACGCGCCTGATTTTTATTATGAATGATAAGGTATAAGTATCAACCATAGAGTAATAAAACGTAAAACTATCGACTGCGATTTAAAACTACATGCGCTATAAACTTTCTGGCTGTATGTACTACACTCGTTTACTGGATTTAAGTTATTTTTCGTGTAATGATAGACGTCTATACGAAAATATCGATGTTTCCGATAATATTAGGTTTTGAGATTTTGTTTTGATACTATTTTTAAGACAAAACTAGTTCATACTAGCGCTCATGGTTCATACCCTGATATGTGCACTCTGTAGTTTCTTATCTATCCTCTAAGGTACCAACAGTAACAGCTAGGCGATGGCTGATGCTTCGCGGTTTACGAGCTTGTTTGTTTGTTTAACTATTTTACTTACTAAATTAACTTCTTGTTTTAATGCTTCTGACAAAAACCAGTGTTTCGGCCAAGTTTAATTAAATCATTGTCTGTTTTAATAAAACTATATTTTTTATTATGTCTATATACTTTATCAGTTTATTTCGAACTATTTGCTTGTTTATCCTATTACGTGTGTTTTCTCTTCGTTAGATATTTTTGTATAATATATTCCCTTTGCAAATAACCAGCACAAGTTCGTGGGCGTGGTTCGTCTATAAATTTACTTTAATCCAGTATTGTAGTACTTATTTGTGTTCGATTCATAGTTGGCTAGCTACGTGTTTATCTTGTGGGCACTTTCGCTAACGTTTTGCCTGAAAGTCGATACAGTGGAGCAACGCGATGACGTCAATGTTGCTTTATGATTCAATCTGCTGTTAACTGAGCTCTCGCCCAGCTGAGTGCAGCCCGCTCTAAATATATCTTAACAATTTTACTTAGTTATGTACGTTTTATCTCTAGACGCACATTTTTACGGTTACATCTTTATTCCTGTCCGGGGTAGCCCTTTCAAACATAACGAATGTATAGCTACCATTGAACAAGAACGAGTACCAATAATCCCGTGATTTGGAGTACCAATAACATTTTAATATAGAAAATCATCCTCGACCTGAACCCTTCTGCTTAAAAACAGGAAAATCAAAGGGCGTTTCGTTAAGGGCAAAGTGGTCATTCAATATCAGGAAATGAAAGTACCATTGAAAATATATTTACGGATAAGGATAGTACAAAGAGTTTTATTATTTATGTATCTATGTTCTGGGTTTATTTTATGGTAATACCATTAGCAAAAAGTTTCGGACAAAGAGGGCAAAGTGCGATGGGGCATTAATATACATAACGGTCGAAAAACATTTGACAGCAAGATACACAGACGGAAAACACGAGGATCTACGATGTCTGCTATATGATAGGCATGGTAGGCGTGTTGAGTCTCGCTGCCAAACAGATGCCACCCTAAACCATTACATAAAGAACAATGACTTTCATAAGCATCATACGTACCTACGTGCGGAGAAATAGGTATATACGGACTTATTATATAACCATATTAGTGTCGTAATCATGAGAATTGTTATATGGGCTGTTTGATTTATGAAATGCGTTCTATAGATTCCGTGCTAAAGAAAAAGGAAATCGCTTCTGATCTGCCGAATTACGTTGTAGGATAGGAAAACTGCTTCTGTACTGTACCTATGTAATAAAAACAATTGTGTCTATGACCATTTATCTGTCAATTAAACACATTGAATCTCATTTAATGATCGGATTGGCATGATATCGACAAGAGCGCAAATAGTTCAAATAAAAAAACCGTCGCAATTTGGCACTTTGGTTGTCGCTACTTTTAAATCGGCTATTGTACGGAACATTTTGTTATGTTATAAATACGGGAATGAGTAACGAGCTCTGGCGTTCTGTTGCTCTGAATATGAGGGCTAGGATAACAAGTTTTTACAGTTGTTTGAAAAATACGTGTAGCTTTGTTTTTTGAACTGATCCTCTGAGTAACGAGTCCACACCTGTCCAGGTGTGATGGCGACGCGTTATTATAAATGTGTCTAGTTTTTCTGCTCGTTGGGAAGCAAAGGTTTTGTTTGGCGTGGTGATTGAATTATACATGCTATGGGTATGCTTCCAGATGGCTTGATGAAACTTATGATATCTGAACAAATTAAAAAAAAACTTTTAAGTTTAAACTTCCAACTCAATCTTCTTCTGCCTAGCCTTTTCACAAGCTACATTGGTCAGCTTCTTGTTTTACCGGATTTATCTAAATACTGTATTTTAAATGGAACGACTGCCAATCTCACCACCAAAACCCTTTTTACTAGGTAAACAATATCCATCTTACTCAATATGACACAAAAAAGTCGCATGTATCTTATTAAATCTACAGAACGTATCCTACACCTACCCAATATGTTCAGATTTTAAATTAAAATAGTCTATCCATGCCAGTTGTAGTCCGTTATCTAGATGTCAATAAGTGTTACAATACCGTGATAAGTCAAATCGAAATGCAGGGTTCTTATCGCTCACCAAAGTGCTCTTCAGACATTAAAAGTAGCTCTCGCTTCGGCTTTTCCCTTTGATAAAATGCGATAAATAGGTAAATCCGTGCAGGTTGCTTGCAAAATACAATTTCCGAGAGTTTATCTACAAACTCTTCGTTTCTCAACCAATTTTCAGCAAGATTTCAGTTTGTGTTAGTATTATTGTTCCACTGCATTAATGTTTTGTGCACCCTTTGGTACCACAACAAAAGCCTTTGATGTAACTATCTTTTGTACCTAATAATGTGGATTAGTTTGGGATCCGGTAATTTGATGTTATAGTGAAAGTGATATTGTTAAAGAGGGGTGATGTTTCGAACCGTATAAAAAGCTTTTTCGGCGTAACCTCCTGACGTGTTCGTACAATATAAGTATGTATAGCTGTTAGTGGGTTGCTTCGGCCTACTTCTATATTTGTCCTTAATCAATTATTTAGTCCCACGGCTGTCTTTAACATGTGCCAATTACACAAATTAGACTCATTGTAGGTTTAATTTAATCCCATTAATTATTTATTGTTTTCGTGCCTGTAGGTTTTATATTAAGTTTGTTGAACGTATTTTATGGCTTATTTGAATAATTAAAATAAAAGTCCTTAATGGGCCTTTGAGCTATAGTCAAATTTTTCAGATATTACCTATCATATGAACTAAATGAAAGCGCTCCATGATTTTAGTTACTATTCTCATGGAGTTCAGCACCTAGTTATCAAATATATTAATATAAACTTACTAAAAAAAATACGAGACGAACTACGTTTATAAAAATATTTCCTATAAAAAGGTGTTCAGATATAGTTAAATTTGATGCTAATCGTGTTTTTGAAGTTGAGATACCTCATTTATAAAAAAGATTAGCACTCTACGAAAATGAGATTCTAGCTAACATTATCACTTCGCTAAGTGCTTGAGAAATAAAATAATAATAAAAATGTATATTCAGCGAACCTTTACCTTATGACGGTATACATTTCTTTGAGTATTAATAAATTATACACTAATATATTATAAACATCAAAGGCTTCATAAAATCTCGTTACTAAGAAGTGTTTTTACTTTTTTACCATAAAATATTGTTATTTGGCTCCTTATCATCTATATTGAATAATGTCTTATCAAGAGGCCTAAGCACTCAGTTCCATAAAATCAAACCCTATTAACGCCTTTTAATAGAATGGGTCAAGATCTCATTCCTGTTCTGGTTCTTATTACTTTTAATTACTAATTTATCTTGCAAACTATCTTAATTTCTTAAATTGAGTATTTATGCCTCTTTGTATTCGCAGTTTAACTGTTTGAAGTTCATTTCTATTTCAATCTTTCAGATACATAAATGTAACGTATTTAAATAACAATTTTTTTTAGGTCAATTGATTTAACATAACATAACATAACATACCATCACGCCTGTATCCCCGAAGGGTTAGGCAGAGGTGTACCAATGTACACCCACAGTTCGCCGGTATGTTTAGGTCCCATGTAATAGGGGCCGAGCCTATTGCCACTAACCGGGCACAAATCCAAACTCCGACCTGCTACTGAGAATTTCATAGAAAAACCCAATAACACCTTGGTCGACTTGGGAATCGAACCCAAGACCTCTAGCGTAGCAGTCGCGCTTAGAACCACTAGGCCAACGAGGCAGTTCAATTGATTTAATCCAACAAATATTGCTTTACGCCTTTGAATATAAATGCATAATGATTAAACACAGGCTAATTAAAAATTATAATAACTGACTATTAAAAAATAACATAGGATTTTAGGAACTGAAAAAATATATAGATTAATGAAAATGTTTTTTTAACATCTATTTTCTTGCCTATTCGTTCCTTAACTTCCTTTAGTTACAGAAACAGACACATGTATAAATCCAAACATAAAACGCTTTATAACGCATCCATTACTTCTCAAACACTGTTAGAAAGCTAAACTTAGGTGCGCAGTTAAATGTACATAGTTAATGTACTTATAAGTTAGTACCAACACTAAAGTATAACAAAGTAAATTGAGTGTTTACGAGAGCTCAGTACCTAGTCATCTACAAACATGCATAGTCTTCCAACTTAGCTTAAAAAGAAGTTATACATTCTGACACTTTAAGTGCTATCCACCACCTCGTAGCTTTCCCTTTGAATGAAAGAGTTTAATTCTTATCCTAAAATGTATTAAACTTTGTAAATTTTCTTTAATATTTTGTTGTTGTATGGTACTGAAAAAGATATTAGGCACAAAGTATAATGTCGTAAAAAGGTTGTGAAATGGGTACTAAATTACATAGCATTTGTCTTTTATGCTCTGATTTAAGGTTTATAGCGACAAATGATTTAAATAGTTATTTACGTTAATATCCTAGTAGTCTAGTGAAGGGAATCGTATCCGTTTCAAGTTTAAATCTAGCAACTAGCCTACGTTTTTAGTGGGTGTTTAACACAAATGTTTTTTTCTTCTTAAATTAATACATATTTTCTAAGTCATTTCAAGACACGTTAATAAATGGTGTGGAACATCTTGAGAAAACCTAGATTTGATATCAGAAAATAAAGCGGTGAACTAATGTGTTGGTCAATAAATTTATATATGTACCTGATTGTACCTAAGTAAGTATATGGGAAGAGTCAGTTACCTTGCATTCTGACAGTTACTCAACGTTGCTATTTAAGGACTTTCAGTGATATTAATGTTTTAACATCTATACTTATAATAAATCTGTAAAAGTGAAAATTCTGTACATTGAAAATATCAAAAAAATAAATGGCGGGGGGTGTTTCTAGACCGAAACCGAACCCAAAAGTGAAAAAAAAAAAAATTTTGTCTGTCTGTCTGTCTGTTTGTTCAGGTATCACGCAAAAACTACCGGTTCGATTACGATGAAACTTGGTATAATTATTCTTTATTATCCTGGGCACCACACTGGATAGTTTTTATCCCGGAAAAGTATAAACAATAAAAAACAAACTTAATTTTGCGGTTAAAAACTCATTGATAAGCTTCGTCATCCACGCGAACGAAGTCGCAGGCACAGCTAGTCGTACATAAAACAGACATATTAGAAAACGTTTATGTATCTACTTTTATTTGTGTGTTTTCGAATAGTCTTAATGTTTAATTGTGCTGGTTCTAACAAATAGTAATGTAGTTATATCGTTTTCTCTTTTTGTTACTGTTTAATACTTTGTAAGTTTTGCAAGCCTTGAAGATTGAGCTGACTGAAACCTTAAATACAGGTGTCACTGTAGGATTATTAATTATGCCTTTGGTACTGTTTATCACCCACAAATAACCTTGAGAATTCGTATTCGCTTAAGTAACCTGTAGCCATCTTTAGGTAACCGAATATATGATATAAAATAAATAATAAGTGTCTATATTAAACAGAAAGAATTTGTTAGAAGCTTCCAGGAATATTTATGATTAATTCACAGCTAAAACAAATGAATCTCAAAAGAAAAGTCTCCTATAATCCTCCCCTTTTTAAATTACATTTGGTGTACGTGGCAAGTAAGAAAAACAATTGAAAGGTATAAAATTGGTCTTTTGGGAATGAACCTTATGTAAATGTTTATTAAATAGTATTTTGTGTGGCAGCTTGATTCACGTGTTAAACCTAACTTTTACAATATTTTCACTTATCTTTAGCCTATAGGTAAATAAAAGCATATTTCAGTAAACAGGCTAAAAAAATATTACAGAACATAGTCAATTGAACATCTGAAAAAAATAATATATAAAAGGATTCTTAAATAATATAACTGTATGTAAATATTACGCTCTGTTTGTTTGGTTTAATTATGGGACTTATAAAGCTATATATATCTTAGATTGCGATTGAACTCTTATAACTCCTAAGACCTATTAATTAAATAAGAATTAGGTGGCCAAGAACGGCCATTTTCAGGCCTAAGTAAATTAAATTATAGGATATTACCCGCTAATGTCTTAATAAGATTACAAGAAACGTTTCTTTGTAATTTCCGTACAACGTTACTGTAAGCATAGATAATTTCACCTTCATTTATCATTAAATATCTTGGTGATGTACAAAGCGTACGAACAAAGATATTATTAATAACTTGTAATGGAATCCTAATTACTTCTGAACCAAAGTTCCGGAGGTACAGAACCTTTTTTTGTAATTTATTTCAAACAGTACTCGATTGTAAGAAAGTACGCGTTAGCCCAGGTAAGAATGTTTGCCGACATTCTTGAATGATTGCATCCCACGTCGATTAAGACTGTTGACTTAAGTCTGTAGGAGTATTGATTCATTCACGTTAAAGTGCCCCGGCTATGGCAAAAATAGAATCAGAGTATCCGCTGAGGGCTTCGAAGTGTCTCGCCGCGAATCGAGAGACAAGACAGGGTATAACGAGCGAGCAAACAGTCGATATAAACGAGTCAAACGACTTGTTTGCTCTCGACACATCGGCCATGCCTGTTTAGCACCAAGCCCTTCGCTGCTCAAGCTTTCCCTAACGAGGGAACTTTGCTATCCACTGAATTACAAACACCTACTACGCGCAATATATCGCTACAACGAGCCGAATTTGTTAGTCATTTGTGAATGTATTTGGAAACGTTGTGATCTACTAACGTATAAGCAACGATAAAAGCTACACAATATCTCCATTATAGTTACATGGTCGTATAAAATAAGTACATACCCAAAAAGATTCGGTAATATGCGAAGAAGCTGCCGTATGTTGTTAGGTATCATTGATGGTGACATGGGTATGATCCAAACATTAAGAAGATGTGTATTCATATATCTTTTCCTTCATAACTGTGCACACTTTATCTTCTACTATATCAGTATGTACATATATGTGTAGCTAGTGACCCGACCCAACTTTTCCCGGGATTATTTTCTGGGCAACATAGTCTATATCATTAATTTAGCTTAAACTAACCGAGCGCCATTGATTTCGCTCCGATTTGGTTCACGTATACATAACTCATGATTATTCAGTTTCCAAGTATTTGTCTTGCTTTATCGCTTTTATTATTCCATTTATTGATAATGATTATGTATTAATAAAGTTTAGGCTCGAAACACTTTCAACCTAAATATCGATTTCAAAAAGTGATATCATTCTAATTTCTATGCAATGCTGGATAATTAATGGACGATTTTTTTTTGGAGAAAATAGGTATCTAATGTTAAAATACTAAGTAAAAGTTTTAATATTACTTTATATTACATTAATAATTTTAGTATCTACCTACCATTGTAAATACTAAGTTAGCTAGTGCCGATGTCTCCATTATTGTATAGTGTAGACAGTATTCAGCGTTGACGTTAGCATTAAACAATTATTTACAGCGGGCCTTTTTAGGTTACTCTGTGTTCTACCCAATTACCTTGTTTCGTGTGTCGACCGTGCGTGTTAATGTTCCCACATTACCGTACCTCTATAATATATATGGAGTTTTACCTTTGTGTACATAAGTACATTATATATTTGTCTGCTACATGTTCTGGTGTCTTCTGAAAACTTACACGAATAATTACATTATCATTGAAAACAATACTATTATATTCTATACACTAATAATAATATAGGGGTGTTACGATTTAACAGCGTTTCGTGTGCGTACAGCAATTCCATCTCAATTACGGAATGCGAGTTAACAATTTCATTCAACAGCGGAGTATGAAAGCCCAATGAAAAGCGCTCGTTAGATTCAAATTGTACCAACTCACTTAGCTTTGTTCGTCACAAATTGATAGCCTTATCATAACAGAGTGGCGTACAATTCTAACTAACACATTACAATGAGTAATAGTATCTATACACGAGAAATGACGCCACTTTTAAAACAATCTTCTATAGATGTTGCTTCGAAAATTCACGTTTAAACTTCGTAGAGTCATATATCTTTTCTTTGTCTACGTCAGTTAAGAAAGAAGATAGATTGGAGGTCTTATATCCAACGTTTCAAGTTTTTGTTGTTAAATTAGAGCCGTAACGGGATAAAGATATCTTCTCGGACAAATTACGGTACCATGAAGAAACTAAAATTAAGTTGGATTAAAAAATACTCTTCATATTTTATATTAAAACGTTTTGTTTTATGCTATAAATAGGCGGTATTTTGTCTTGTAATTAATTTTAGCAGAAATTATGAAACACTAGACTTAGACGTTTCAATAAGTGGTACCTAACTAACTAACTAACAGATAACATATTATTGATTTTCTTATAGAAAAGTAATATGAGGGACTCGTGGCTAAGTGTAAGCCGTACGGTTTGACCGATAATACAGGTTAAGCCGCGCTCGCCGCGGTTGGTCCGTGGATGGGTGACCGTTTTCTAAACATACCGAGACCCCTCCGTGCCTCGGATAGCACGTTAAGCCGTAGGTCCCGACTGTCATACGTTGATCTTTGACAGTCGTTAAGTCAATTCTGAAAACTAGTCTTACTATGGGATACTGGATGACTCAGTAAAATGGGTTGTGGAGGTCAGATAGGCAGTCGCTCCACGTAAAATACGGTATTCAGCTGAATCCGGTAAGAATGGTAGCCGACCCCAACATAGTTGGCAAGAGGCTCGGGAGATGATTATAGAAAAGTAATATTTGGGACTGGCGGTCAATTACACGAACTCTTGAAACAAAAACATCGCCGCAAGTAAAGATCGGACCTCAGAGACTTCAAAACTGAAAGATACATTCATCACGTCGGTAGCAATTGAGAACGACCCTCCTAAAATGTTCCAACCTAAAATAACATCGCTTTATAATATATGAATGCAAATTGTTATTGATACAAAAACCCCTTTGGGGATTAAGTTACAAGTTGCTTTTGTTTACAGTGAACTTGGTTCCAACAACGTTTGATCCAAAATAAATATTGAGTTTCAGTTGCCTGTGGCGTCGTGTATTTAGAACTAAGTACTGATATTGTGCCGTGATATGTGGAACTTTCCACTGTAATAATAGAAGTCTAACGATACATTGTTTCTTCTTTCTTGTTAAAAAAAACATAAATAGTATCATTCATCAAAAATAAGTTGACTTGTAATCGTATCGATATTCATAATTTGTGATTGTTACTTGTTATAAGTATCATATAAATCGTTTTATCTTCTTCTAAATCAACAGGATAGTCAAAACGTGTTTCAATTGATTGCCAAAGTTATGAGAAATGTGTTAAAAATGTTAATAAATCTGTAAATGTCGATAAATCTGATGCTATCGCTTTAGGAACAATTTCGAACATGAAAGTTTAAATGATAGGTAATATAATAATTTCATAAATTTAATTCCGAAAAATTTAAACACATTTTATAATCAAAAGGAAGTTAGTTACAAATAAATACAATAAATCAATATGTACTTAAATCTAATACAAGAACAAACAAAGACTAAAATTAAATCTTATATAGATAAATAAAACTAACACGCGTCAAAATACTCATCGTCATCCCTGTCAATGGCGGGAAACGTGCCCAGAAGGCTGGCAGCATTGCCACGTTGAATGGCTATGCCGATTCTCTGTGCAAGGAACAAACCAGCTCTCTGATCACGAGTAGAGTCCACCAAACGTTTTGACAGTTCTTTAAAAAGATTTCGTGCACTCGGACCCCATGACCCGAGCGTTTCAACCCCAAACGGCTCGAAAATATAATTACCCATTAGGTTATTATACTTCCGCCGTTTAAGGGTCTCCGCTGCTCCAGCAGCAGCTCCAGGAGAGGCCGCCGAACTTAGAACGTGGGATGGCGCAAGGGTGTCGACGCACGTTGCGTCCCACACCAAAGGCCGACCCAATTTCCAAGGCAACAATGACATACCGTCAGGTCTCTTACCATCGCTGCGCACCAAACCATTGGGTTCCAAAACAGCTGGTACACCGGCAATGACAAGAGCACGACGAATAATGTCATTAATATTTGCGTGACGGGATATACGTCCTGCGCTCCTGCTGCAGGACAGGCCATGGTGACCGAGGCAATCGACTGTTTCACCGCATTGACACCGATGACATGCGACACAAGGTATACCTAAACGTAAACTGATGGCGAGCCGGAAAGTATTGTCATCCAAAATCGTACCAAGAGTGGTTGACGGAAGTGCCTGTAACCAGAGGCCCGATTCCCATTCTCCCACAGCCAGGAGACGCGCGCGCTCTGCAGTGTTGATTGACGTATTAATTAATTCTTTCCGTATCAAACTGCAAAGCGGCTCGTCCCACTGCCTCTGAGAAGAACGTTGCTCGGGTAGATCTGTGCCCGGGCAGGACAATTCCCAACTATTTACTGCCTCAGTCATGCACAGAATCTGAAAATCAACCAGAGAAGACCCTAAGATTTGCCTGGTTAATTTTTCAGTGCTGTGGACCGAAGACAAAAATGCTGGTAGGCCTAGACTGGAAACTTTACGTACACCAAGCCCACCAAATCGGATCGGCAGCGTGGCTTGGGTCCAAGCTCGGTCATCCAACGTTACGTTAAAAATGGACGTTAACGTGGACCGAATAATTTTATCGACTTTTTCCAAAAGCGGCAAATGTTTCCATAGTCGTGAAGAACGAAGAAAATATGTAAATTTTGGACCAAAACAACAAAAACGAATTAAAGTAATAGCAGAATGTAAAGAGATTTTGAATATAATAATTAATTACAAAAGTGAACCTTTTAAATAAAGACTACTAATGTTAGACCTCAACAGAAGGAGTAATCTTGTCGATGTTTTGTTTTATTTCCTTAATTAATTTTCCTGTACATTTTGCATTTATAAGAAAACTACATCTTGATAACTTTCTTTTAAGCCGTTTCAAAACGCTGTACATACCTTTCGAGGTTAATTACCACACTTTTATTAGATTTTTAATTTTTGTTGGCAGATTGAACTGAAATCTTTTATAAGATAATAGTTAATTAGCCGCTTTTTTAGTTTGCATAAAAGGATTACTGTGTGCAAATTATTAAACGAATTATAACATCGCACAGGTTTTGAAGCGATATTGATCAAAGGGCAAATTAATTTATTCTAAACCAAAGGTCTGGTTAGCATAAGGTCCAATTAACAATACCTACTCATTAGGTATCATTGACCTTATTCGATTTACAGGAGAATGTTTAATTACATGCGCCAATTAATCTAAAATCTTGCTCAAAAATGATACCGTAGCAATTGGCTCAGTTGAGTTCTTGAGTTTAACCACCGAATTTACCAACCATATTCACAATGCATTTCATAAATAATTCCTGGGTATATTTACGGGGCTTTAGTTTTGTGCATCTATTTTACATTTTGCGAAATAACATCACCAGTTTAAGCTCAACTTTATTTGGCTTCACTGAATCGGTACTACAAAGGCTATGCACATTGCACGGTGCGTCTGATTATTCTAGTGTAAAACTGTATTTACAATTTTATTATCAAATTAATTGCTTTCTGGTATTTCATGTGGTTAGTTTGATTCGATGAGTAATTGTTTATAGTCATCATTGTAGGTCAAAATTCGATACATTGTGTAGGTAAATAAACACAGCTGAATCTGGTAAGACTGGAGACGGCAGAAGGGATTGGATGAATAGTACCTAATCTCTGAGTGCTTGGATATAAAGTCTTTAGTATAAAAGTTAAATAATTAAAATACGGTACCTATAATATACGGGCGATAAATATCTCAACTGGTAGCAAAAAGTAAAAGCAATTTACAACAAAAAAACCTACCCTATATTTTTCGTTATCAAAATATTCTCTCATATATTTGAGTATTGTGAATTGTTACAAAAACACGTTGAGAGCAGTGATCATGCACGATCGCTTTTCACATGGTTTTTCACACAGCTGACCTAATTGACGCGAATTGTTTTTGAGTAAAGACAAATTGGTCCCAATTTGGAAAATACTGATATACTTTTAAATGTAATATTCATTGTAAGACAATATTGACGATTTAATTGAGAGTTATTCGGATTAATATTTACATAATTATAAATGGGAAAATAATTCTGATTTTCAATCTGTTTGTTTTGTATGCATGGTTTAAATAACAAACAACTAAATTGGTTTCTACTAATTTAATTGTTCATTACGGAATAAGTTTGAGCTTTTAATTTTTTTTTAATGCCTGTCAACGCTTGTGGGATCTAGTGCAAATTCTAATTTCTCAGAGGCATTAGGCAATCAGATTGGCTACTTGACCTCTGCCTCATCGTACCATGACAGATCACACTGATCTGTCATCCGTAAGTAGATTGCGATAGGCTCATGCAGTTAGAGCTTTGATTATCTTGTCTAATAACCCGCATAGTACATTTGCAGCTGATTGCAAACTGGATCTAATTATTATGACCAATGCAGGGAGTTTTAATTGAAACAATTATTTAGCAACAAGTGATTTGATTGGATTGCAAACATTTGACATGCTTATTTAGATTGTTATAGAATGTCTGACATTTCTCATAACATATGCATACATACGCATTATATCTCAATCGCATATTGGTAAATAGTTTCATAGTGATTAACTTTATAATAATTTAATTACCTTAAATCTAAGTTTATGTCTTACAGAGTAAAAAAATACCACCTCCGGTCTATCGACAAATAGTTGCACTCAACACAACCTATCAAGATCGCGTAAAAATATATAAATGCGAGTAAATGTAGTAGCATCGAAATTGAGCTTTCTCGTACGAAGCAACGAAGAGTAAATAAATAGTTTTGAACAGATAAATGGTATCTGTGGTAATGTGATGATAGTTTAGTTTTATACCTCGTTATTATATGTTATAGCGATACGATCTGTGCCTGAGATTTAATAGAATACAATGTAATGTGTCTCTTACTGGTATTTTCTTTAGTGCTCATAATAAATTCGTCTACCTTTTGTGAGTCGTGTGTGAAGGTGAGAGAATCGCACTCTACGCATATACAATCAGTTCTATAAATATGTAAACACACCCAATATTTGAAAAGCTCGGAGCACAGAGACTGATAAAATGTGCATTTTCTATCAACTACGAATTTATTGGCTGTATTTTTACTGTCTCTTGTTTTTCTTTAGAGGGTCGAGTTGTTACTTGAAGTACAAAGTAGACTAATAGATTCTATTTTGGGATAACTTCATAAAGTCTGTAGTAAGAAAAATGCCAGATTATTATTATTCTACAGTCAATTGTTTCATAAGTTTCTTGTATAATTAACTTATAAGTAGAAGCGTAGGTAATAAAGGGTTACACGGTATTTTAACCGAGATTATAATTTACTTTAGCGGTACAAGAAAATAGAGCAATACGTTACGTTGGGTTTTCTTTGATTCTCTGGAGTAATAAAAGGTCTTAAGGAATAAGAAATTACATACAATCTCTATACGTAATTGTGCGATTTATGTTCGAGGTTAGACTAATTTATTTTCGCCAAATGAGTTGAAGGGTTCATTTTCTTATACCTAACTACAAATTGTGCTTAAGTTATTTTTGTAAATGAGTAAGATATAGGATGGAACGATGTTATAATAATATTTTTTATATTGGAAATAAGCTTTCTCAAGAGTCTACTCAGAAAGCTTTTCATCAAATTTCCGAGAGATTTTAGTACATTTTATAATGCTAATGTGCTAAAGTAAAAATGTTATGCTAAAACTCAGTACGTTTCTCGTAAACACACCACTCTGCATAACAATAATTTATCTTTATTTCGGCGAAAACACGTTGCACGTGGTTGTACGTTTTGGATAAGTAAGTATAAAATAAAAAGTCAATAAGAAAAGTTTCCATAGCTTGTGTTTGCGACTGTACATGGCATGAACAAAATGTCTTTACGACCTTTCCATAAGTGCATTTTACGCGGTTCCTAGCAAAAGTATTTTTCAGCAATATTCATGAAAAATGAAATTGATGCACTATGACCTTAATATTGCCTAGACAGCGATATAGGAAAATCGAGAGCCTCCTCAGAGTGGCTGCAATATGAACGTCATAGCTTTTATTAATGAAAAACAGTTTTTAATAAACATACGTGAGAATAGTTTCGGGTAAACGATAAAAGTAATATACTACGCGTTGGCGCGCGAGCTTGTAATTACGACTATGTTAACTACCTATATAATATGTAGGTATCTATAATAATAACTGCGCCCACACTATTACAGTACCTAGGTACTTAAACATACATTGCTGTTATTCACTGCTCAAAGAGAGTATGCTACATTTCCTTCGTTCTATGCTCAAATTCTTCCACGTGTTTAGCGATGTAAGTAGTTAGCAGAAAACACGGGTGCTTTTAAAAAGGTTTTTGCAACGTAAGAAAATCTAAAATCATAGTTCAAGTAGGTACATAACTTTTGCAAATTTCCACTTAAGCTCGTTTACTCCTAAACTGATATTACTTTAATGAGCGAATCAGCTACCAAACATCATGTTTAATGCATGGATAAGAGAATGAGAACTAACTACTTAGAAACTTTGATAGTTTCTTTATAATATAAGCTCTTTAGTGGAAGCCTAATCTAAAGTCTACATCGTGAAACGCTACTTTCGTTCTTGTAAGCAACATAGGAATAAAAATATATCCAGGCTCTAAATACCTTTCATTTTTACGTATATAATTGTAAATCATAGATACAATAAAACATAAATACAGTAATTAGGTATAAAATTCTAAATACATTCTATAGGGAAATCCCTTCGAATATTCAAACTGAAGTTAACTTAAATTTAAATCCAGAAAGCAGTCAAAGCCTTATCAACAGGCTTACAGCGAAGACGTTTAAAAAAACGTATCTTTACGACTTTCTCTAATTTGTATCAAAATGCTTGACATTCTACTTAAGTGGGTATCAAATGCTTAATCTTTCTCTGTATGAAAAGCAACCTTTATTTTACAATGAAACACTTACAGGCTCGCAAAATATTATTGTAAATGCATTTTAGATCAAAAGAAACGTATATTTTCCCGATACCCGAAGATAAAGGCACGTCTTCGACACGTTTGAACAAATAAGCGCGCACTTACAACTCTAGAAATAAAACGTTTGTTTTCTATGCGCTAATGTAAACACGGTAAAGCTTCGATGGAATCGCTCTTCTTTTATTTATTAACTTACGTTTGTCACACTATTCTTTTGTGGATATGACGATGACGTGTTTTGTTTTTTGCTGTTGACCAAAATTCTTCTATTTAACCGACTGTAAAAGAAGGAGGTTATCAATTCGACTGTTTGTTATTTTTTCTTAAATTGTGGATCTATTTCAAATATCCTCTTTGTTATCGATATATAACTATGTCCCATATAAATTTCTTTGAAATCGTTTTTTTAACCTTTGTGTGTAATCAGTTATAGTTAATGGTTTTATCCCATCTTTAACTTTTCTGAGGATAGGATTTTCTTCTCCTGATTACATTCAACCATATATTATGGCACATGCGACTGACCAGGGGCCCGAGTCCGCTATTTTAAGTCAGTGAGTGGCGGGTTAATAAACGTTCCAGTGTACTTGTTATTGTGCCTAATTTTCGTATTCAGATAATTTTAGTTTAACGACAAATGTACACCTACTTACCTACTTGCCTTGCCTTGCTATAATCACATGAGCGCTTAACGTCATGGTATCGTTCAATCAGTGTAGCTAAAGTGTATAGGTATATAAACTAATGTGTGTGTCGTACTTAATGCCTTTGATAACTCCGTTTCACAACCAGAAATCGGGCGCCAAAGGAAAGGCTCAGCTTTCAGGCGCTCCGGTACTAAAAGCCAACTTAAATGTTGTATCCTAGATATGCCAAGCAAAAGCCAGTTTATTAAACCTGAAACTTCATATCGATTCAATGAAAATGTCTATTGTATTGTTAACAAAAAAATCATCGCTTTTTAATCCCCGTTCTATTGATAAATGTATTGTATAGCGTGAACAAAACATTTTAAAGCTACAGGTAAAAAAACATTAGCGTGTTTAAAATACATCAAAACACCGTTAAGTGGTTCATATCGAAACTTCTCTGAAAATGTTGGATTTTATGAGGCTTAAAAAGTAGGATGGAGTTACTGAAGGGAAATAGGGGATTGGGAAAATCAATAGCATGCTTATCGGTAACGTATGCAGTCACGTCAAGTCGCTTTGCGCACAGTACACAGCACTCGCTGGCTCGCTACATTATTTTATTTAAGGGGAATACGTCATGCTCATTTGCCTTCGGACTGTCGGAGCGACCGACGGAGGCAATATTAACAATTCAAGCAAGAGACTACATTTAGGGACGAGCGACGGACAAAGTGTTCCTACATTCATTAGTAATCAGTAAATGTTGATTTCGAACGTAAAACACTATTTGAAAATAGGTACTCTAATAAATGAAGGAACAAAAAGGTCAAATCTCACGGCAATTTGTATAAGACTAAGTCAGAGCTCCTCTGGAAAGTCAGACAAAGCCGCGTGACTAAAGAGTCTAATTAAAAGTTGCTCCAGGCTCCGCTTGAAGCTTCGCTGATCTACCCACATCTATGTATATAGGTACAAGTACATAACTCTCTACTGCGCATCCTCTTAACAAATAATATTTATTGTATATGTTCCCTATTACCTTAACATACATAATTAATGTTATTCCCTTGAGATAATAAGATGCACTAAGATTAAGAATAGCTTTCAATTTAAACGTAAATAATTCTAGAAACTTGGTGTATCTTGTCAATAATTAATCATTTTGCCTTCTCAACCATGTAAGTATAAGCTCTTGTTTATCATCTTATAAGCCCAACAGGGAAATACTTGTTTTTGATATAATTATATATAAAACTGTGGTTTCTCAATTGTTTGTAGTTTATTCGACAAATTGGGACTGTTTACTAACAACAGCGAGTACTGTCATGTTGTTTGGTCACGTATCGTTTGCTGCGACTTTATTTTGATCTAATTCCATCCGTCTCTCAACACTCTCGACAAGATAGGTGTAGTTCATAATTCCAGCGGTTTTATTTGTGTTCATAACACATACATTGACTTCAAAGATCGTGTTAGTCTGTATACTGGCAGACTGGTAGTTTCTTTTTTTAATCAGCTGAAAAATTACAGCAAATTGTAGTTCGCGTGGGAATATAAACAACTGACCTGATTTGCTTTTGAATACATGACTTTATTATGATAGAAAAAACTATTTATGATGCCTATACGATATGATTTCTTTTGTTGCGTAGGTCTTGTGAAAATATAGACTGTGTAGGTATTAGTGATGCGTATTTTTTTTTTTGCGAACTAATATCTGTTGCTATTACATTATTTACTTATTTTTCAATGAGTTCATTATTATAATATGATGTTTGTTGTTAACAAACATCTATAAAGTTACTTAGTTTAATTTTTCGTGTCTTGTACTCGGGGTTCTATAAATGTTTGAGCTCTTTGTTGAGGCTTTTCATTTTCCATTTCATCAAGCAGCACGCGATCGGGCAGCGTTTGCGCGAGACAGTCGATAACCGTACACTGTAGACTGTAGTGCATACAATTCTTTTGACCATTTCGAAAACTGACACAAGGTTAAATCACGCGAGCATCGCAATAAGCTCCTTTAAAACTTGCAATTGCAAACTTATGTAGATATGTTTTTCGTAAATGTACATAATATGTACCTTTCCTTAGTGTGTATTATATGTATGTAGAAAGCTGGGTTCAGTTTGATTTTCTTTTCGTCTTGCATTTTAGATATAAGTACATTTCACACGCAATATTTTAATTCGTTCACTAATCTTATTATGGCTTCATTAGGAAACATTATATCTACCGATTTAGAAAACTGACCCAATTTTTTTTAACTCTTCGAAATAATTAAGCGTGTGAAACTCCGTAGATTGCTGAAAAAACCGATAATTTTTCACAAAATATCTTAAATGTTTTAAATACTTACTTTACATTTTTTATTATTTATCGTTAAATACCAAATTCAATTTTGCCTGTAACCCATTAGGTACTATCATACTAGAATTGCTTTAATTCCAGCTCACATAAACATATAAAATACTGACTCCAAAGTTTGTTATATCTCCGAACTTTTAGGGGTCATATGAGGTTAAAACCGAAACAATAAATCCCATAGTTTGGCAATCTCAAGACCTATCAAAACAAACTATTGACAGACATCGAAAGTTCGAATGACTATTACATAAATAATACAAGAACATAAATTACGATGGATATTTACAAGTGTCATAATATTATGATATCCGAAGTTTTGGTAGCTAAACCAATATTTATATACTTGTAAGTAGAACTGCGTTTAATATTCATGTATTTTTATTTAGTTCACAAATCTACATAGATACCAAACATGTATAAATACTATAATGTATAATACCAAAACCAAGTATGTATTGTAATATATACTTGGTTTTGGTAAGATCAACGTATGAATTCTAATTGCCTTTGAGCTTCATCATTGAGGGACGTCATTGTATATTTCAGTAACTTTGTTACGACTCCTTAATTAATGACAATATTTTATTACACAAATATATGAAACTAATTCCAATATTAACTTTTAAACTATCGCGCTGCATGTTTATAGTAATATAATTCACGGGTTCATATAATATAATTCAGACTTGAGTCTGCTTGCGACCACGGCCGGTGTAACCCGGTCGAAACGTCAAGCCCCAAAAAAGATATTTATGCATGTAGGTACGCGCTTATTCCCGTGAATTATATTACTATAATTCCAATATTCCAATATTTCCAATATTAATGCAAAAAATCATAACTCTATTCCATTTGGCCGCCTTTTTTTTGGAGAGGTCTACCGGAGTTAGTCTAAACGACTGCTTCACTGGACTTTAACCGAGTTTACGAGTTCAGACTTTGTATATTCAATATTTTATTTAAACTGGGGCAAATAGTCACAGATACTCAGAGTAATGAAATATTTTAACTACAGTAACTGTCGTACCCAGAGACATTATTAGTTCCTTAAGGGATTTCTTATTTTTTATGTAAGTAAGACACCTCTCAAAGTTTTAAGACTAGGCGTTTTAAATTGATAATAAGGAATCCCCTAAGTGACCATTAAGTTCTCTGAGTACAAGAGTAAGTAACACAAATCTCTTGTAAACTGTTTTATTTATTTAGGACCAAATAGGAGAACTTATAGATTTTGATGTGATCGATGTTTGAGTCGGAGTAAGTTCAAATTAAATGTTCTGTAGTTGACATGCTTTGTATACTACTACTACTTGTATTTAATCTATAAATTGTAGGCGGTATTCGAGGACGTACTCTTCTTTTGACACGATAGATACCATTCTGCCTAATTGATCACACTTTTTTTTAGCAAAATTCAATTAATTTACTATGTCATTGTCATGTACTTAAAATTATTTAAAAATTAATTGACCAAATCATAGCACAAGACAAATAATTTAAATTACTTTAATTATTTTATTGAAATAAAATATGAATTTAATTTACAAAATTCAAAAATCTTTAACTTCTTAGAGAGTTATGCAAGAGGTGTATGTTTAATTTAACAATGTACCCAAACGTGCTGGGAAGAAGAAGAAATCTGAATAAAGTCTATTTGAAAAGAGTTTTATCCAGCAGATACCGCAGGTGACAGGCCACATGCACATGTTACACAGCTATCTGATAAATTTCAAATCTGTTTAATGTTATACAACATTTATCTAATACCAAGTTAATGTTAGGGCGATAAACCTGTCTTCATTATTGTCATTTCGGGTATTTGTCGCCATATCAAGCGTTATCGTTATCAATCCGTGTTATCATAAACGTCGTGATTGAGTTCGGGATTAACTCAAGCATTTCATTGTTGGGCTCGTACGCATTGATCGAGACTATCTCTTGCTTAAATATATTAACTAGCGGTCCCCGCGGTTTCGTCCACGTATGTACTCGTGTTTAGTCGAAATTCTCGATGCTTTTCTTGTTATTTATTTTTTTCGGCGTGCAGTCGAATCCGACGATTAAAAGATCATGAATATAGGTCTACTTGTTTTTGAATTATAAGTAATGTTACTGAACCGACTTTGTTATGTATATAAAGATATGCCTCATTATTGTAATGTATTTGCTGATCGAAATAAATGCACAAAGTTTTGGCTTCAAATTCCGAAAATATTTTTTACTACGAGTATGTTCACTTATTGGTACTTTTGTCTATTTATCCACCACTAATGAATTTGCAATAGTTTCTCTATTGGTAAATTTATTTGTCCTTAGTCGTGCTACCATTACAGTGGAACTTATACTGACTGGCAATATGCCTCAGGCGGTAAAACTGAAATTGCACGTCTATGCGAGCATAATTAGTTCCACTAATTAGCTTGATACGCTAACGTTCACTTACACATAGAATTCCGATGAATGCTTGCCTTTAGCATTGTTGTTTTGTTTTACTTAGCAGCGGGAATATTATAATCTAATATAAGTTACAGTAAATATTGTTGGCCTGATTTGTTTAGGTGTTTGTATTTTGATCTAATGTTTTAGTTAGAATAATTATTTTCTATATTTCACCTAATTATTGTGGGCTGCAATATATTTACGTACTAAACTACTAATTAAACTCACAATTACACATGGTTATTTATCCCGATGTACAACTACTTTTCGTGAAATTTTACATGATAAGATGGTCGCTTTCTTTTAATTTTTTTTTGTACTGTTAAAATTGAATCTCGATTGCAGAATGTCCTATAAGGAGTTTTCAGTCATTTAGATCGCATTCGAGTTAGGTACAGAATACAACGAGGTCATTTCTAAGCTCCATTTGACGAAACATCTCTGCTGTTTTCATAAATGTATCTCACGAAACAGGGCAATCAATTTCCCGGTTTAGTTTTATAAATATCTATTTCCAATAATATCCTATATCGACTGTAATTGTTTCACGATAAGTGACGTGGAATCCGTATTTAGAGCTTTTCAACTAGAGTGTGAGACCTGTGTTTGTATCGGCAGACCAAGACGTAAATACACTGGTGTTGGTATATGTTATGTATCTTCGTTTGTTGAGGTGAATCTGAACAATATTAATTGTGTTTTGTGTCGAAAGACATGCACTAACCGCAGTGACGGATTAACCCTTAAACAAATTAAGCAATTGCCTAGGGCATCACGTCTGGGGGGGCACCAGAGGAAGCAAAAAAAAAACCATCCTTAGGGCATTACGTCTCACTCTCACGTCACCAAAAACTACACCGAAGAAAGGGTTGTGTCTGAAAGTTTTGATGATAGGTCAGTAAATAAGAGAGACAAAATTAAAAAACTTTGACTAGTAATAATTCTTTAACTACTGGTTCAAATTGAACGAAACTTGAAGTCTACCAGGTCTGGGGGCACTACCGTGTCTGTAAATTAGGCTTACCAGAAAAAAAAAACGGGTAGCTTACTCCACCTCATGGTGGTAGGGAAATTAGTTATTTGGCCAAAAGCGTGTAGGAGTGGACTTTGCGGCGTTCGTAGGTACGTTAAAACTATTGATTCTACAAAAAAAGGTTAACACCTAAATGTTAGGAAATTTTCTCTAGTTTCATTTATTACTAAAAATTTTAATTGTAAAATGAGCCGGAAAGGATTTGTTGTTAAAAACAGTTTTTCAGCGATTCTGCAAACTTTCTCCGACAGGCGTTTCTCCTTTGGACTGATAACCAACAGGACGTTTAGTTTTTGAGATATTTGTCGATAGATCGTTTCACCTATGCATGTTTCACCGAAAGTCCTGTCGCCGAACGAAACGAACAAATGCGAACCTTGCAAATGTTCGTTTCGGCGACAGGACTTTTCAGCTATGGAATATTCATCGTTAGATCGTTTTGTCTACGATTGTTTCGACATGGCAAGGCATAAAGAAAGAAAATGTTTTAATGTAAGAGCGCCTTATTTTTAATGAAAGTATTAATTATCTATTACCTACCCATATTCTTTTATTTTGTTATTGCAAACATTGGGGAAATATAAAAACAATAGAAGTCTAAGTGAAAGCGTGGAGGTACAGATCAAGAAAAAGGATTTAGACACATTGATCTGAAAAGAATCAAATGGACTTAAAATCATATTTAAATGGATGAGCACATATTTGTCATCTGGTTTGATAATTTTATATTTTTAACCTAGGTATACTAAACTACTTACATACTTATAATCACTACTTTATAATTTAAATAAAAGTAAGGTACGGCAGTGCCGCTTGTTTTTTCTCGACTGGGTGGGGGCACTGCCGTGTCCCCAGATTAGGCCGACTGTGGAAAACACGAAAAAAACGCGCCACTTACCACCTCATGGTGGTGCGGAAATTAGTTACTAGTGTCAAAATGTGTGTTGGAGTGGACTTTGCAGCGCTCATTCGCTAAAACTATCGATTTTACAAAAAAAGGTTAATTCATATAAACATTGTAAGAAATTTTCTATAGTCTAATTAATTCATAACTATTTTTCTCGTAAAATAATCCGGAAAGGAATTGTTGTCAAAAAACTGTTTTTGAGCGCCATTTTTCTCACATGGCGGCGCGAGTGGCAAAGATACGAGGTGGCAGTGTGAGAATTCAAAACGAGCACATCGAAATCTATAAAATCACCAATTTTCAATCACCCGGAAAACTTTCCAGGTCAACCCTCTTTTTGAGTACTAAATGACTGTATTACTAGCTGAAAAACGAATAGGGGGCCGGGGGCCCCAGAGACATGGATTGCTTAGGGCATCAGTTAGTCTTAATCCGTCACTCTAACCGTTTGCGTTACCTTCTGAAATGCACACGTATTTTGATTGTTTATTTGAAGGACACATTTGTTAGATTATAGATCTGCCGTGCTATTCTGTAACATTATTTTCATGTCTCGACAGCGGAATCCGCGCGGAATCCGCGCGGAATCCGCGGTGAGATGTCAAATACGTATTCTCGAATTTGAATTCTAAATCAAGGCCAATTGGGTTCACTTTTGAAGTGAGCTTTATTGTCACTTCACTCTCACCTGTCACCGAAATTATTAACAGAATAGACATACTGAGATAGTAAATATTTATTTATTGTAATGCATTACCATGAGATTTATACGTAAGTAATTTATTTAGATTGATAGATTAATTTACTAAAAAATAAGGTAATTTTTCACATATTATGAAGAACCATATCCTGAAGCTCAAAACATAGGTACATCTACCAAACCGTACTACATAGTGATATTATTGCATGCTATTTATATTCATTCATAAAAGAAATAAATAGCTATGTATCAGCTGCGTGTCTAGTCTTGCAAATGCAAATAGCCCACTAGAGACTTCTATCGGTAGAGATGAACACAAACCATTTTGACAGACCTTTTACGTGAATGGGCCATTTCAAAGTGTCCAAAGTGTTACGTCTATACCCGTCAGAGGACAGATAGCTGATGTGTTCGAAATTACTTTTGTTTGATAGTCGTAGGTGTAGAGGTGTTGACTTAAAACATTCGAGGAACGATAAATAGTATAGGTAGAATACAATGCTGAGTATAGTCGGTTGATTTAGCCGACGACTGGCACGCGGAGCTCGCTGCCGGCTTGCAGACAATGGACGCCTTGATGCCGATACAAAGGCATACCACTCGCTTATATGTTTGCTTCACACTATTTGTTCATCTTAAACTATATTAGTGCGCAGTCCACCAGACGTTTGGCCATTCGAAACGATCTGAAAAATGTGAGACGACAAAAGAACGGCCATGGATGCGGAATAGGAAAAGTTCGCCTTTTATTAAATTGTAACTGTACAACCAATCAAATGTTCTGAAAATAATATTTTAGCTCGTTCTGTAAAACGTTGTTTGGTATCTCGTTCAGGGTTTTAATTAAGAGTGCCTGTTTGACTATTTTACTGTTTTATTTTACGTCAGTTAATAATTAAAATGGAGCAAGCAGAACAAAATCATAACGTGGGTACTTTTATGAGCGAGTGAATTTAATAATTAACCTGTAGAATAGAATAACCTTCAATATACGATGGAATATACGGTATATTCCCTCGTATATTGAAGACGCAATAGAAAATTTAATACCGACGTTCATTGAGTAAAATTATAGTAGCAGGATGAAACACGAAAATTGAGTTTAAACTGGGCGATTGGCCAGCGATGATCTTGTCTGGTAAATAACAATATGTAAATGCATAGGCATGTTAAATACAGGGTGTTAAGAAAACGCTGTCCGACCCAAAAGGGTGATATAGGATCCACAATCACATGCCCAAATAAAATATTAAATTTGGAATGTTCATGATGGTATCAATAGTAATGTACTTTGAAATAACGATTTTTGGCCGCAAAATTCCCTAAATTTGAGCTTAAAACAATAATTACAGCACCATTTTCGTCAGTATTATTTGCGGCCTTTTGTTTGATCATTTGGCAGCACCTGTGACGACGACTATCTCTCTCGCCTTTTTAAAAACGAAAACTTTTTTTTTTGGTTATATTTTTTTTATTGGTTATCAGTTTAGTTATCGATACCTAACTACTACTTAACGGATCGGACCGGGTTTTCTTAACACCCTGTATATCGATTGATTAATCTATCTATGATTCATGTATGTTTGGACTTAGGCTACTTCAGCAGTTGGTAAACAAAATTATAAACAAGGCAAATTAAGAAAAAAAGAAAAAAAAAGATTAAAGCTCATACGAAATTATATTAGCGTAGTGGCACCAGTGTTCGACACTTTAAGGAGATAGTGGGCTTCTTTATTAAATTAAAGGTCAATTAGTCACCTTTAAACCAAAAGTAACAATTGAGTATGGTAAGGTATATTCT
The DNA here is from genome assembly GCA_905475315.1 of Autographa pulchrina. NCBI lineage: Eukaryota > Metazoa > Arthropoda > Insecta > Lepidoptera > Noctuidae > Autographa > Autographa pulchrina. The sequence goes on along the minus strand of FR997771.1, from coordinate 7,975,675 downwards.
TGCGATAAGAATAGAATGAATTATTTTTATTTACTATACACAGACTAGAAAAAAAATCAAAAATAGGAAAAAGTGTACAAATCTCCAGTCTTCGACACCGAATCTCCAGTAATCGACACCCAGTCATCGACAGTTACCAGTTACCGACACCCCAGTTATCGACAGTTACCAGTTACCGACACCCCAGTTATCGACAGTTACCAGTTACCGACACCCCAGTTATCGACAGTTACCAGTTACCGACACCCCAGTTATCGACTATTATCTATAAAGTGTATCTGCCAAATCATCACCCCATTAGTACCCACCCACTAACACTTTAAAATAAAATTACCTGTTTAATAAGTATGCATTTATTGTCCACTGTACAATAACCATATTTCTCTTTATAATGTGTATAAATTATACAGGGTGTTAAGAAAACCCTGTCCGACCCGTGAAGGTGTTGTTAGGTTTCGATATCTGATTACAAAAATGTGGAAAAAATTGAAAAAAAGAAAAAAAAATTATAACCTCAAAAATATTTTTTTTTCTCAAAAGTCTAGAGAGAGAGTCGGGGTCGTAACGGTTGCTACCTATTTACCAAACAAAAGGCCCCCAAAAATACCGACGAAATTGGTTTTATAGTTTTTGTTTTAATCTCAAATTTAGGGAATTTCGGGGCAAAAATAGGCCATTTCCAAATCCATTATTATTATTTTTATCATGAATATTCCAAATTTGATATTTTATTTGGGCTTGTGATTGTGAACCCTTGTAACACCCTTTCGGGTCGGACATGGTTTTCTTAACACCCTGTATAAATACAAGACAGAAGATATTGACAAAATGACTAGCACTCTTTGAGTCTGTTTTGATCAATTATAATTTTTTAAGTGAAAACTGCTTTAGCGGCGTTGTACACTTTTTTTGTTGGGTAAGAAATGTTAAAGTTGCGTCAGGACACGTGACCTGATTGAAAATCTTTTCGCCATTTTTTTACAGCTGCTGCTGCTTTTTCTTACTGGTCGGGAGTATATTTTTTTCTCAGAGCCATCTGTAAAACCAATCATCGACACATATTATTCCCCAATAATCGTCACTTGTCGATTACTGGTAGCTCGACTTTGATTAGTTTACTTCAAATATCTACCGCGAAGCAAAGTAAGAAGAGCTATATTCGCTTGTCAAATAAAAAAAATGTATCAAAAAATTACTATCGACACGTGTCGATTACTGGAAAAGTCAGTTTGTGAGAACCAGTGATCGACACCAACATTTTACTAATATCAAAATAATCTTAAACTTGCGTTATAACAAAATTCCACCCTATAGTTCTTAGAAAAACCCGTAAAACTCATAAAATTCAAATCACTTACAATACATTAGCATAATTAACACAGAAATGTACTCACTTCCTTAACGATTTCAGTAAGAAATGTTGTTTTTTTCACCGGTACTCTAGCCACAATCAGGTGTCACACCGCTACTTTCAAAATAAAACAGTAAATATTTCTCAAATGTCAATAGGAGCCAGTCAAAAGTGTGCTTTCTATGTTACAGTGTCGTCATATTAATAAATCGGTTTCCTACTCTTATTTTATTGAATAAAAAAATAAAGTGTCGATTACTGGTCCTTGTCGGTCACTGGTGCCACTACGCTATGTAAAAATAGGATCGAACCGGTGATCACAATCAACTTTTCCGGAAAAATAAAAGTAGTTTTACCTATAATTAAAAAACCTTATAATTAAAAACCTCCATGGACAAAAAATAATAGTTCTCCGTAGTAACATTTTGTTTCGAAATTTGCAAGCCGCTTATCAGAATTGTAGTGCATTCGGCGAACATGTTCAAAAGAGTCGACTAACAAAGCACATTAGTAAATGGCGTGTTGAAGGTACAGTTACTTCAACAAAGCCGTTTACTCGGCTTTCGCTAATGAAATCGATTACACAACTGTGTTTAGACGCGTTTCGGGTATTTAGTAATTAGTGGAATAGTGACGCAGCTCAGGCGGACATCGTTCACGGATCCTAATGAAGTCATTTACTACATAAATAAATGTGTTAACAAAAATTACGAGAAACTATAATTGGATGAGTATAGTTATCTAAATGTTAAATATAGTTCATAGAAATACATAAAGATATTTTAATGTAGGCGTATGATTTGTTTAAAAACTATACCATTTATATAACTCTGTCAGTCTAAATATGGGTGCAGTTAAAAATTCATCACAGAAACTGGTTTAGGAAGGACAGCTTTCATTTGCACAAGTTTACAACTCCAAATTTGAAATTCACCTGGAATTGAAAACTCAACAAGGTTGAAATCAAGTTGAGCGTCTGCGTTCAGTTAATTTTAAAGCACATTATAACCGCTGATCAAGCAAAAGGCAATTCGTTTAATCACCACACCCGTTACGTAATTGATAATTAGAAACTAAAAAGCCACTGGAGCTCGAAACGTCAAATTAGGTATTAAGCAATTTGTAGACAATTTTAGTGCTCAAAATTGAATATGATGGCTTTATTAAAGCACGATTTGTCTTGTATTGCAGAAAATGCAAATGTCTGAAGTGGTCTGTGGTTTGAAATAACAGTGTCCTGAGATATCATGACATTGTTTGTAGTCTCCGACAGTCTCCGTCCTAAGTTAGTGCTCTATCTCGTAGTAGCCACAAATATTGTACAACGGCAATGGAAAATTCATGTCTCAGATTAAAGCTACAGAACGATATGATGAAATAGTGTTGTTGTATTGTTTCCTTTTAAAACGTTGTCCACACAGGATTTTCTCCTTTGTCATGTGTGCTTACAGAAATAAATCCAACGTGCACAAACACCCATATCGGGAATTTCCCATCAAGTATTATAAAAATATCTGTGTCGCACGACTTTTCCGTCCCATGTTTGTACCCCACTGCGTCAAAGTATTCATCAAACAATAAAAATGTAAGTAGCTTATCTACTTACTGTTTCATTTTTTGTCGATGTTGGTTATAAACTTTTTTCGTATGGCAAATATTCCATTACGAGTCTGACACTTCCCAATTCGTATGACAATGAAAATGATAATTGTTTGCGTTATAAAGCTCTTAAAAGATCGTATTTTCTATTTAGGTACTTAAATACTTAACCACTTAACGTTACTCTTAATGGCGAGGTGACAAATAATGGCTTTAATTTTAATCCAGACAAACGTTGTTGGGTCTAGATATTTTAGTAGTTAGTAAGAAAATTAGCAAATTCTAGTCTGTGTGTTAGGTATTGTGTTGTGCGAATGTGTCATGCTGGCAGACGCTACATGACGTCTGTTTAGGATAGCAAACTTTACTCTGATTAGATTGCGATCTAATATTCAGCTGGTGTTTTGTGTTCGCAACCTCAAATACACGCTGAGCGAGCTCCGCAATCCCGCAAACGGTTATAAAATGGGTTTTGTGATAGATTCGTTTGCTTTTAAAGCTTCGCAATTACGTACCTCGTGGGAATTCTATTGATGCTTTCATAGTAAGAGAGGGGCTTGTGGCTAAGTGGTCGCTCTGTATTCCACCTCGTTATACACAAAGGTTAAAGTTCCCTATGAAGAGTAATTAGGTAATAGTGGGGTCGATTATGAAACGTGCAGTAAATACAGCTGGTTATGTGAGGCTTATTATTAGGATGTGATTATGACCGCTGCACGTGGCAAATAAGCGCTCAGCGAGAGTGTGGTAAACGACCAGCTTGACCTAACCTTTAACATTTTTATTGAGTCTTCTTTCGCTTTAGAGGGCGGGTTGAGAAGTCCTCCTTACAAAAATGGATTTCAAACACAAAAACATAAAAATGACGGCTGTCACGAGCAGACATACTTTGAAAGTCTGACGACTTGGATTAACTTAAAGACTTCAATATCCTTTAGTAATTTTCGAGAAGCTGGCAGAAGTCGATTGTATTTGAATCGAGTTCGAGTTAAACGTTCTGAAGTTTCAATTATAAGGGGGTGACCCAAAGTTGTTCGGTAATAGGTTTGCTGACAAATTCTATTGATGTTTCCTATGTCTGTTTGAAGGTAATAGGGTGAGAGGTTGTGTAACTACGATTGAAGAGACATCGGAACACGCACGAATGATTCTGAAAGACATTTCCGTATTGTGTATTTGTAGGTACATCTTTTTGACACTCTTTGACTTACAAAGCGAAGGCTTTAAACTGGTTCCTTTATGTAAACTTTTTATTTCTTGTTATATCGAAGAATTGGTTTAAAGTACGTTTATACATAGTGTAATGCACACCTATTGTAATATAGCTCTATGAGCTCTGAGTAATGAGGCTCAAGTTTTTGTGTTAGAGCTTTTGTAGAGCTTTTTTATCCTATTAGGTATTTCCACATCATAATTTCGATGAATAATAAAGGTTGCTGACAATTTAGCGATCATTAACATTAATAGAAAGTGCTAAAACGTTTGACTCACGTGGCAAAGATATGTAATTTTTATCAAAAGTCAAATCGCTTTAGAATTTGAGAACAATAGCACCTATAATAATACGTAACAGAATTGTTATTTGTAAAGCGAAACGACGCGTGTAATTTTTAATGTTATTATTCATCGTTTGTTTAATTGATGCACGGTTCAAACGAAATTCGTCATTACAATGCCATACAATATAAATTGGGGCAAATAACAATTTTGCTTTATGAAAATATGCCTAAAGTTACCTTTAGCACTAGTGACATATTTAATTTTAAGTACTTTTCATTTACTTTTTTAGTATTTTATTGAATTATAATTTGGATGACTTGTTACTACCACTCATTGCAATGCCTGTATTATATATTTCGGTGCGTTTAAAATTTTGTGAGACCTTGATTTGTATACCTATTTGTAGTAAGGGTGCGTCCACATCTGACGAACGAGCATTACACGAGCAGCTCGCGAGCATAGCGCGCGGCGTTATTGACACTAGTGCGTTCGCGGCATGCTCGCGAGCGGCTCGCGGGCTGCTCCCTAATAGATACACCCTAATAGATACGCAGTAAATAATATACTACAGTGTGACAGTATAAGGGATTAATGAAGAAGTCATTTTTGTCAGTTGTGTAGTCCAAGGCGTCTTTTAATTATGATACGTTGCGTGTAAAGCGACATTGGTGTATTGACATTTCGTGTTTTAATTACACCGTAGCCATGGGATTAAAGTAATATAGCATTGACCGTTAAAAGTTCATTAACAATACTAAGTATAAAATAAAAACAATACTGTATAATATTAAGGTAAAACCCGCAATTTTTAATTATGTCCTTATTTTAATCAGGCAATATGGGTATAGTAACAGGTACCTAACTAAACAGCTATATTTAAAAAACAACGTTTTTTTTTTGTAACAGTACAAGATTTTTTGTTGGCTTCTAAATTTTCTTTATATTGTGACTCCGTTTAACACGTGGAAGGCAACGCCTCCGTAATTCTAACTTATACATAATTAAACCCGAGACTCGAGTTAGGAGAGTTTCAATACATTCTCGTTTTCATTTGTTTTTGAGATCAGTATTAACTGTTTTTTAGCCGAAAGCCTGGCTTACGGTTGAATATATAATATTGTTGGAAGTAGAATAATAAAGTAGGAGCAATCGACCTGGAGACTGTGGTATCACGATAAAGACGACACTTTTATTTCTACGTATTTCAATTGATTTTCGCAATTTCGTTTGTTAGAATGTGCGTATCGTTGTGTTGTTTTAGGATCCTCTTTCTTTATAGTAATATTATAAAACGGGGATTAGCGCGTACATGCATAAATACCTTTAGGGCTTGACGTTTCGACCGGGTTACACAGGCCGTGGTCGCAAGCAGACTGGAGATGCGGCGTCATTGCTCCGTGCACGAAGTATATGATTTTTCATCTACCCCCTGTTTTTCAAGTATGGTACACACTACACTGACCGTGTCCGTATTCTGTTCACTAATCGACTTTGCAGAAAAGCGGGATTTTGTTAAGGGAATCACTGGATACCAAAAAAAAAAAACTCTTTATATTTTCAAGAAATCTGGTACATAAATAGTATAAAAAATAAAAGTAATGTTACGAAGTGTCTTACCGCGAACGTGCCATAATTCCTAACATTAAATCCACAAGACACTAAGTAATGCAGAAGTTATGTTACGTTTCCACTAAATCAATTAAACAAAGCAAATTTTAAACGCTTTATGGCTGAAGCTACTGCAGGGAAATAACAATTTTAGAGGCAACGGTGAAGCAAATATGTAATATTTATTTTACTCCACATTTTACTTTGAAAAATCGTGCTGGGGATGTATTATGAGGCTCGGAAAATTTGCTGAACGTAATAAGAATTACTCGCCCATTAAAACTCACAATATTCATGACGCTTACATTTGAAAAGGATTTTTTGTGATGCTTTCAATATAATTTATTTTGGCATTTAGGTGCTTCTTATATTATTCACACATTTGCTTTAACGGAAGAATACTGATTACCTCGATTTTTATGGTAATGTCACGAATACGTGTAATGATAATGATACGAACACTTCCTGATACACATACATATTGGTGATTGATATTAAATAAATCATGTTACAATTTGTTAACGCATACAGCATATGAGAATAAAATTATACACTCAAGTTTATCATAAACATGTTTTTTTTTTATCTATTGTAAACCACAGTTACTTTTACTGATTTGTCAAAGCGGTTTACCAGGCTTAAAACGCCTCCAAGAATGCATTAAATAAACAATCGGTCGGTATATATATCTCAAGCAGAAGCAGGCTAAGCTTAGTGTCTGTAGTATAGAGCCGTCCAAAAATATAACCTACCTCTTTTAACTATTTTAAAACTTTGTAACAATTTATTGAACAGACAATGCACGTTTGTCTAGTTGTTATTTATAATTATGCAATTTCTCCTAGCTTTGCAATGTCCTTGTCGTCTGCTCTTCAGCTAAGATAATCTTATCTTGAAGGCCACATGTCGACTAAGGAGTCTTTATGCTATGATGTCTCCTTGGCCTTCACAAATATCCATCTCTATGAAACTTTGACTTCGTACCTAAGTACTGAGTTTTAGCTCTTACAAGGTATGGTAAGTGTGTATAAAACGCAATTATATTATGTTTTATATTTGAACTTGAGATGCGGGTTCACAGATTTCCGATTCCAGAACCTATGTGGCAAGGGTAGAACTTTTTTATCTTTCGTTCTAAGTACTTTATGTTCCATTTAACTTAAAATTTATGTAAAAAATATGTCTTATTCAATTTTCAATATATTAGCAGTAAAACTCATCAGAATAATATTTTGTGAGATGTAGTGATAACAACTTCATTTCCTTATTACCGTATTTTATTAAACTTAATTATAAGTAGGTAGGTACTTATGATAAAATATGACCTGATAAGGGTTTACCTGACGTAGTTGATGTAGTACATTGTATAGACTTACGGGACTTACCATATTTAATTATTACGTGTCATGCATAAAAAATACGGTGAATTAATCGTATGATAGCACGCAAGTCTTACATTGACCAAACTGTAACAAAGTGGATGATTATAGTAAAATAGATTTGAAAATAGCTTTTTATAAAATTACTTCCGTCGCCTCTTCAGTGAAATTCAATAGAAGTTGGGTGACATGTGACATGACGTCTGACGACCTACCGATACAATGTATAAATACTTATCTAATGGAAGCGCGGTAAATTGCCTAAAGCCGCGGTAAAGCCAAATGTGTTATCGATTTTTTTTAAGATATTGAAAATACAGCATAGATAATTTTGTTTGAATAAATTAAATAAATATCTTTGCATTTAATAGTCCAATTGTCGAGGAAGCTTACAAGCCATTTAACATCACTTTACTTGTAACAAATATGTATTGTCTATAGCAGCTATTTTACTAAACGAACGTACTTTAATAACCAAAAATGTCTAGGTTTTATGAATACGATTTTTTTTTTAAATACTACCGTGATGTAATGTTTTATAAATTTCCTAAAGTATTGCTTATTTATAGGAACAATGGAACTTGATAGTTTCGTGAAAATTGTGGAAAATGTAGTGTAATTGTGAGCTCGGTGCAGGCTGCGATCGCCCGCTTACCCCTTATCTTCCCTCCTTTCACTCCACAAAGCCCCCCCCCCCTCCGGAGCCATGGTATCTGAAATAGTCACTTGAATGAAATATGAAACGGAGGTATGAACATAATTGTATATTGCAGAGGTAGTTAATTTTGTATTTTAAAGTAGATTTCTGAGAGAATTGTAAAAGTATACAGGGTATTTAAGTATTAAATTTTTGGTAATACATTTTTGAAGTAAAACAAAAATTTCTAAAAAAAAAACTGTTAAACTGGCACGTAGGTAATATGTAAATATATCTTACTACTTTGGCTATTTTCCTTAAGATTAAATTAAAATTAGATTTAAATAAAGTTATATAAGTATAGCAGTTTTAAATAATCTACCTAATTATTCTGGAATTCAAAATATTTGATAGAGTTACCTACGTAGAGTTATGGAAAATATTTGATGAAAGTTTTCAGTCCTGAAAGTGAAACAAAGTTATCGTAACTAAAACAGCTAGAAGTTTCAAATAAAAATTAAATTTTAAAATCTATTCAAAACTGGATTTATCTATAAAATTACATACCTATCTAACTACGTCATTGAATATGAAAGTGTAAACGATTTTACAAATTTTTTACTAATTCTACATTACAACTGCAACAAGTAATGAACAGCTTTTTTTCCAGTAATTTTCAAGTTCCACAATGTAGAATGTGAATTAAATTAACAACCATTTATTAACAGTCAAGAAGACCATTTACTAGATCCCCAGTTCTAGGCAAGACTCTGCGAGTATACATATATCTATTTAAACACCGTATATGTTTCTTTGCGCTTTCCAACGATAGCATTAGTACGTCACTTGGGATTTGCTCCGACCTTATTAAAGTTATCCTCCACCTCCTTTTATTACTCTCATTATTTACCGACACTGCCACATATATGTAAAAAACCACTCAGTGACTTACTTTTCGCGAGGTGTGGGGATGTAAGATAATCTCGCTCGCTTGGGACGGAAATATTTTTAATAAAACACTTGTGTTTTGTACTGAATGTCGCCCATAAAGAGTGGGAATTTTCTCTCTTGATTTTCGGATTTTCATGCGATTTTGTGATTTGTACAGTTGCGTGCACAAGTGCACAGATATTTATCTATTTAAGAATACAACAGTAATAGTAATATAGCCTTTTAGAGGGTTGAATTGATTAGCACGAAAATATAATGCAAATAAGATATTTTTTCAGTAATTTATCTTTTACTGTGTGTCCAATCTTTAGAAGGGCCTAACACCAAATAAAAACTTCATTTTGTACCGCGTATTTAGATATTACAACAGAAATAACTACTGTAAATTATTTCAACGTACGAGTATATGCCAGAATGTCACATATATTTTATGAGGCTACAATTAAAATTAAACGAACCTTGAAAGCATGAAGCTCATGCTGCCTTTAGATTTTGATGAGCACATCAATTATTATTATAGGGCTGCAGTCTAGCTTCTGTATTCGTGACGGTTTATTTATATCTGATACCTATGTGATATTATTGAATTTTCATTTGTTGCGAAGAAAATTTTATAATAGACTTTTGAGCCAATAGATATTCTATGTCAATTTTAAACAATCATAACATTTGGAAGAGTTTTTTTAGATTACATTTCAGGGTGCTTTATATGAATGAAATACCTACTATATTTTACTAAGTCAGTGTATATTCTGCATCTTATTGTGTTGCGATAATTATAAACCCTCGAGGCATTAAATTACCAGGCTTGCATAACGTATGCACTAAGCATAATAGCACACATAAATAACAACATATTATGATCCCTAGGGGATAAGCAGGGTAACAATTAGTGTGAACGTAGAGTCGGTGTGGGAAGCATTTGTATGGTATCAAACGAGCTGAATAAATTATACCAACTACGCTATACACATACCTACATATAGTATAGTATATATCGTATATTATGTAGTGCCTTTAGAAACTACAGCATACTAGTTACAAATTCCGTTTGACGCCTGCAGCCCTGTAGTTCACAGCGAATTCACTGAGCTATTAAAAAAAGGATACATACTCGTATGTTCCAATTTCTCCCTCTGACTTTTGAAGGTATGACAATCGGAATCGTCATAGTTGAAAGGTATTGTAATAACATTGAAAATATTAAAAATGCTTTGAAATTCAGTTAGTACGTTGATATTTTGAAATTAGAACAAACCGGAAGTTACTATAAAGATAGTGTTGACTATTTATGTAATGTAAGTAGTGTAGGTACAATATTTACTGTTAACCAAGTATCTGTAAAATGTTATACGTAATGTTTTTTATTTGTTTTTTGTTAACATCCAATTCATTAAAAGTTACAAATAATAACTGTTGTCATAGAAATCTTTAATAAAAAATCACATTTTTAACCCTAAACAAGTTAATAAAAATAAGGTTACAACTACAAACTGTTGTGTTATGTGATATCGTATAGCTAGGTTTGTTTTGGAACCCGATTAGTTCAGGTGATTGGCTTGCGAGTCCGTCACGCAAAGCTTATTAATCAGCTTAAATTAGGCCTAAACGAGTCAGGCATCATGTAAACTTGAACTAAAAGCTGTATAGTTTGTCATCATTTGTAGATAAGAAGCACTTTTTAAAGACTTTAAAGGAGGACTTCTTAGTTTGTGGGTGTTTTTTATGTTTGTTATGTGATATCCTGGGCAGTTGTGGATAAACTTCAAAAGTCATTTGGATTGATAGGGTCCTATACCTCAGAGATGGTCCCATATAAATTTCGTCTAATGGATTCATTTGTTTTATTTTCATTTAAGCTGCTTTTGCATGTATTACAATTATCGCGTTTTCCACAAATGCCTGGGTTCCTGACGTGTATTATAAGTGGTATCTTCTGAATCCCGAAATGTTAAGGTTAATTGTTGTTATGACCTAACGTGCTTAGTATTCCTTCATGAGCTATTCGAATTTTCCTTCGCCATAGTCCTCTGACGCAGCATTTCTATGACGACTATCTCTATCCATATATAGCTGTACTCTCTACATCGTCGCTCCAAACTCACAATTTGTCAAGTGGGATTTTCCGATGTAGTTGGGCCATCATTCGGTTAAAGCCGGGCTCTATTCAGTAATGGCTTGAATTCAAAACTGTTTGATTCGTGTATCTAACTTTGACTAGTCGACGTTGTTTTTGTTTGTCGGTTTTTTTATTTAGGAATAAGCTAATCGAATTTCAGAAAAATATTTTTTCAAATCTGAAAATGTTTTATATGGACTTCGAAGTTTTTTGAATACGTGTAATAATTAAAAATACAAGTTGCTTAGGCAGTAACGTTTGAAATACTTGCTAGCAATTTTATTTCCATCTATCTACACTTTTGTTTTAAAATGGCATAGAAGTAACAACATAGGTACATGAATATTGAAAAAACGAGAATGGTCATAATTCAAATTGGTAATAAACCTGAATAAGAATAAGTCTTATTTGTCGACCATACTAAAACAATGTTGTTCCTTCTACAGTGCGTGATACCTTACTTGTTAAACTTTTACTACTTCGCGAGGCGGTTCACTAGCACTGAAACATATGTCGTTAAGATTCTTCTTGTTGCACAATATCTTTTTTATGCGCCAACAACTTACTTGAAGAGTTTACTATTTTATCTTCAGTTTTTATCAGATTAGTGAATGTTCGTTTTTTATTTATACTAATCAAAATAGTTGAAAAGGAATCTTCATTTTACAGATCTCATGTGAAGTTAAACTCCCAAACTTAAACATGAACTCTATCTTTAAAAATTATTTCATTCTCAATTAGTAACGACTGTAAAATCAGGTAAATTATGAATCAAACGCCCTTGCTGAAATATCATCCTAAGCAAACAGCAATTCATCATAACCACGGAATTATACCAACAGCAAATATATAAGCCAAATCCAACATCAGCACCGGTCACGAGAATATGCTCGGCATCTCCAATATTTCACTAGGATTACGATTCCCGACTTTACGATGTTTTGCCGCATCGCAACCAGCGCTATTACCACGAGAAATAAGAACGTAAGCAAGTCATATTTCATCTCGGCACACAAACGTTGAAGCGCCTGCTATAAAGACCTTGGCATTATGCACGTCGTACAACGTAACGATGTGTGCAGTGCGTGGCAGGCGCTGCCATCAGCAGGTTGTTTGTACGACGATGACGTCACTAGCAAACATTTTAGCTAGCCCATGATGCTGAGCATCTTAATGTATTATGAAAAACTGCCGTTGCACTAGTTTTGCATTTTTCTCTTCAGCAAAAAGTTTACCCGCTTTTCTCAATACTCTTTTTAGTTTTTCGCGTCGACCATGAACTATTTGCTCGTGCCATTCATGTTTAGTAAAAAATAGACCAGTCGGAAAGCTGAAAGCGTGTCACTGCTGTTTTTGGTACTAGGCTAGTATCCGGCAGCTATTTTCGTGCCCCCGTCAATAGTTCAAATGATGTAGGTACCATAAAATAAACAATGTTTGTGTTTATATAAAATGTCGTCTATATTTTGTTGGTAAGTACTTGTGAATATTAACATTATTTATTGTACTAAGTTTGCATGGGTATAAAATATTCTTTCCACAGTTAAGTACATAGTAGTCACAAAGTACTAAAGCGATTACTGTGTGACTTATGAAAGACAGCCCACGTGTGTGATTTGGTTTCAGCAAAGCGGTCGGCAACAAGCAGATTTGTGGGTTTTCATTCTCCTCCTAATGTGTTTCCCGCTCATCTGTATAACTGCACTACTGCTAAGCCTTCCTGCATTTGGCACAATCCCATTGAAGAACATTTATCAACCTATTTTACTAAACGGCCTAATTTTATAAAGCTCATTTCAATCTCATTATAATTAAAAGATACCTCTATCAGACCTTCATCAAGGAATTAGCTGGCATTTCCTAATTAAGAAAGCATTCGTTTTCATTTTGCGTAAGTTAGAAGAGGATCCTGATTGGACGTGGTCCACGAATAACATTTAGATAAATTTTATTTAACATGTAACATCATTTAATTATGCGCGGTTAGTAGGAAGTGCTCATTTGCGGTTTTATTCATTAGCGTTCAGATGTTGTTTAATAAATACGCTGTTAATCAATTTATTTAGAGGTTTAGCTTTGTGTTTGCCTTATCATCATGCAATTAATGTTAAACAAACAATTACATATTTACTTTGTTGTTTATTCGCCATTTAATTTTCGGGATTAATCTATTTTTTTTTGTGTACTTATATAGGTATTATACATTACATAGGACCTGAAAATTTTATTTCTGCGACAGCTCAATGCCCATATACAAAATAGAATATAAGAATCAGGAAAACAGAAAAGAACATAAGAACCATTTCATGCGTGAATGGTAGGCGATGATAGGATATTATGATAGATACCGACTTCCGTAAGCCAATAAACTTACTCGATCGCGTACAAATATTACAGCTGCCTATAATTTTATTGAAATCTTTTAATGATGTAACTTTAGCATTTAGACAAGCGAAGAAACTGATACTTATGTAAATCCTGTTAAATTGGGTATCAAATCAGTTGTAAAAGGGCAAGGACAGATACAATAGTAAATAATATTGTTGATAGGCATCGGTAAAGTTCATCAGATTTGAGGTTACGGATTCCTTTGTTAGTTGGCCGCATTGAATCTAAAAGTATTTGTACTTGCTGTTTTTTTATAACTTTAGATTAATAAATTTGTACACATGATCGTTTAAACAAACTGTATAACAATTATATTTTAACACGTTCGCTGCGGCTGCTCTAGATTAAGACTTGCTACCTGTGCTGTACAAGTCACATACTTCCCGTATCAAGATTGCCTGATATGCGTTACGACGTCTATTTTCCCGTACGTAGTCCTAACTTCAAACCTCCACAGAAACATGGAAAGCCCACAGCAGGGTTTTTTTGTTGTACCAATCAATAGCTTACATCCTTGTGTATACACAGCTGCCGTCGCACGGGGATCTAAGTAATATCTTAAAAGTTACAGGTATTTTTGGAAATGGTTGATTTTACGGGAAAATAGTTGTCGTGCCGCATACAACAGTCTTATTGCTAGGGATGGGATGTAATAAGTAAAATGTTTTGCTATTTTAAATTTATTATTGTTTATTCAGGTCGTACAAAATTAACGGAAACTATTTTTAACAAAAATAATAAGTAATTAACTACGCTAATGTCAACTTTTTAACAAAAACAGTAAATTCTTATTTTGTATTATTAACATTTTTAAGTACTTATAAAAGCTAAATTACAAAAAAAAACCCTGATTTACGTTTTAAAATTATTTATTTGATTCGATAATTTAATCAACAGAAAAAAAATACTTAAGAAAGTAACAGTACAGGTACCATACCGCGCTATTTATATCGCGTTCTGTATAATCGTATTAACTGAGCACAGCACTACGGCTAACTGTAGCTCCGCGCGCGCTCACGTTCTGTGCGGTACGGGGTTTAGGATACGGCCAAATAGTTCCCGTATCGCACTATTGTAAAATAATTACCTTCCTGTGCGTTACGATAAAATAATTCCCGTACATTTTTATTCGTAAATTTCAATACACTTCAAGCAAGGAATCCGGCAATATAGGTGTCTCTTTTTTACTAGTACGAAAACCTAAAAAAATCACCTCCGCACGGAGCGCAAAACAAGGACAACTAGCTGCCGCACAGAACGAAATTCAATATAACTATTATAGGTTTAAAATACAAGTTGACTGCAATATATTTTTTGTGCAATAAAAAGATACATGGCAGGACTACATTTCACAACAGACAGTTTCTATATAAATTTTTAGGTAAATCTTAGAACTGAAACTTGAACGAACGAACGAACGAACGCAATACTAGAGACGAGGTTATTTAGATGTAACCATTATATTCAAATCTCCATTCTGTACGCGAGCAGTTTCCAGCGTGATTCGAATTGACAGACGGCACTCCATGTTGAGAACAATTCCGATTGAATGCTATTCGGCAGACAACCCTAGCAGAATCGATTTGTTCCAAAAATAAATAGGGTATTTTATCTGAACTACAAAGTTTTCAATAAAACAAAGGCTTAAATGTACAACGATTTAACGTCCGCTAACCATTTTGAAACGCTACAAAACGGAATATTAACTTAAGCCTTTATTTTTGCCGGCAATATTAAATTACCTTATAATTTATCAATAAAATTTATGAAACCTAAATTGTTTTGATGGAGTTACGACGCATAATTGTTTGCAATACAAGTAATCTTGTCGAGGAATCTTATTGTTATACAGCTGTTTAAAACCGTCATGGCGGGGCACAATGGCTTTAGAATCCACACGACGTTATCTCATCTCGCACCAGTGACGTTGATATCCCTGTCCACCGATGTTGGGTTGGATCGATTTCCATATTAAGATAAAGCAAAGCAATTAACGGCACCGTAATGATCACGAGCTTTTAAACCTTCCTTCGTTTAATGTTTTATTGGTCTAGTCGCAAACATAACTGCTTATCTGCGCGCTGGGATCGAAGGACCGGGATTATATTGGTCCTTTTGGCTCCTGATTGCGTTTTTGTTTATTGCGTTGAGTTAGGTTTGGGGATGATTAAAGGTTTGATATTGCTTTAGATTCAAAGTTTGTTATTAGTTTTCAGAACAAGAATAATAGATTGCGAAAATACTGTTATGTAATTTTACAAGTTCTGAGTAAAGCATTTGGCCCTTAACTAAAACGGAATATGTTTAAATATTAAACGTTTATAAAAACAAGTGAGGCACACGAAACCTATTATTTGAAAACTAGTAATTCCACATGCAAAGCCGTCTCTACGCCGTACCTCGCGACGCGTAATCCTACGTAAGTCGAAATCCGATTCTTTTGATACTTTATATGGTATCACCTTATCCGCGATCTATACAGTAGTTTACCTTTATTTATTTTAACGATACTGAAAAAGCGAAGTCACACCTATAGATAGGTACAAAGAACATTTTGTGTAGGTAACATAACATAATAATGTATTATACGAATTTCTGACTTGCACGATATGAGTGGAAACTAGGCACCTATTTATAAATATACGTAGTAAAATAGTCGCTGTAACTAAAACCGATACATTTCAGTAAAAAAATGCGTTACATTTTATCACAGTGGCAGAAATAACTGAAACATTTTTTTCCGTATCTTCATAATTATAATATGTGATATAGAGGTGGTGATTGCGCCTTGCGGCGGGGTGCGAGCGAGGGCGGCGGGGCGGGCCCGCGACATGTGGAGCGCGCGCGCAGCCCGCCCCGGCCGCCATGCAGCGCCTGCGCACCACCTTCAAACGATCACGCACGCCCACGCCCGCAGACATGAAGACGCAGAGTAGCCTCGAGGTTCCCAAGCAGGTATGTTTCATCTTTTAGTGCCTAATGTTTTATTTATTTATATGAGTCTTCTCAGACACAAGGAATAGGTGTCATTTTAAAATAAGGTTATCCCAAAAATTTTGTAACTACAATGATAAAAAATAAAATATCGCTAAAAGACTGTCCTGGTGTTGTTTGCGCAACATTCAAGGTTATAAATTATGAAAACGAAGCCTTAAAGTAGTTTTATCAGGCTGTACTGCGCTGTACCGAATTTCTTGCATTAATATAGTATTAATTAATCTTGCTTTCGTGATTTCTCATAGCTTAATATTGCAGGTCCGGTCGGCGTCGTTCGATGAGATCCAACTTGAGGCCGTGCGCAGCTCCGGCGCGAGCGTACTGCTATCCGTACCACAGCCCGGCGCGCGCAGCCGGTCCTTCGACTCGGCCGGATCTGACGACTCTGGGACTTATCTTGAGGTAAACTAACAATGCATTGTAAATCTTATTAACTAAAACACTAAGTACATATTTACAAACTTACACAGACATAAACAGTTTAAAATTCTCATCATTTTCATAAAATTGGTCCTTTCATTCAGAAAGGACCACGGAATTAGGCTTACGGCGTTTGCCAAACAAGAATGAAAATACTTTAATGACTACTTAACTTCCATCAAGCAATCTTTAGAGTAGGTAAATAGGTATAAACAAGATCCTCTAACATTGTCAGCGGCAAAGGCTAGGTCTTAACTTTGTTTACTGTGCGTTTTCTTGCTACTTTATCTGCCGCAGTTTGTTTAACAGAAGTTACAGCACGGAGTTAAAGGAGTTTGTTATGTTTAAATAGGTTTCACAAATAACAACTTTATTTAGCCGTGTAAGGGCAGGTCCCTTTGTTTACAGTTGTTCCCCTAGTATTTTAAAAATCCGTTTACCTTTTCATGTTTCGTTTATTTTACTCGCGGCGTTTTTTATCATCACACACACGAGTTAAATAGACATATTTTTTCTGCAACGATTAGTGTTTCTGGTGTAGTATTGACAGAAATTTTAAATAGTCTTGCTAACAAACATTATGACTGTGTTGAATGATTGTGTAATCATTAATCATAGGTACATTACACAGAGGCTAAAGCATTACATTGAGTTGTATACATTACCTACAAATACGACACAGTTTACAAATCCATTAGTTACATAAATAACTGTTAAATACTTAACAAAGAATAAACCCTTTTAAAAACCAACATAAATTACTTTGAAGGTCTTCTTCAAAACTAAAGTCTTTTTGCATTTGTAGGTACCGCGATTATGGTCACGAAGGCGATCTGGGAAGGGAACGCCACCACCATGCGTGCATTGTCGTCACATGGAGACGTGGCTGGCGCGGCGCAGCGAGGAGCGCGTCACTCCCGAGCGCGCCATGGCTTCCTCCTCCGCAGAGGACGACGACGAAGAGGACGAGAGCGAGGTGGACATACCACAGGTGCTGCTGGCGCCACCGCCGCCGCCGCGAACATTCCTACCGCCACCGGTGCACTCGCCACCGCCAACTCCAGGAGCACCGTCCTTCGAACTACAACCACCTGTAGACGAACCTCCCATACTTCCTCAAAGACGCCGTTCCATATCAAGACAAGAAGCATTCTTTGTGGAACCCACGGGAAGTTCCCTCGAGAATGTTCGCGCGTCCGAAGAGGAAGCGGCTATGGCCGCGAAAGACTCGCTTGTCCATGACATATACTTGGCAGTACCTGAACTAAAACGTGATCGCGCCGCGTCTGTGGATTCAAGTTTTTCTAAAGTGTCTGGTGGTAGAGCTGAAGAATTAAATGGCACGTCGAACTCACTTACTGTTCCTGGTTCAGGACTTAGATCGAGATCAGTGGATATAGTGTTACCTACGGCAGAGCAATCAAGATACAAAGCTTTAGCGTTAACATCTGTGCAAGTTTCAACATCTTCAAATCAGCAAAAGCAGCAAGAGCCAGCGCAGCAATCAATACCATCCGCTGAAACCAGGTTAGTTAGATCATAAACTGTATTAAATATTATTTTATATTTTGATTTTTCTTTTATTTTATTTCTTTGATAAATTAATAACCAAGTATAAGGATGTGCACATAAATATGTGTGTGACCTAATATATTTTGATCAGCATAAAAGTTCCGATAACAATAATGTTTTTATCGGTTTCACGCGCAAGGAACTTAATTAGGCTACAAATTGTTATACTTTATATCGTAAAAAAAGATGTGAAAAGGGTATTGATTAACGCTAGGTTCGAGTATACGCGCACGTTACCGCCGATTTATTACTCTTCCGTTACTACAGGATGAAACGTACCAGCTGGTTGATTAAGCGTGGTTATGATTGATTTTGAAGAACAAACGTACTCACAGAAGTATAATTTAAACCAATGTAAATGAAATACTTACACATCTTCATATAATTTTAAATAAATTGTTCTTTTACATTTGTCTTGCGTGATTCACATAAACAAGATGAAGATGTAATTTTATAACCACAAAAATGTGTTTAAATAATTACATAATAAAATCAGAGAAGAGATATCACATAAACAAATCTATCGATATCTACGGAACGGCTGGAACCCCATTTTAATAAAAAGAATAAATAAACATTCTTTTAGTCAGGCGCATTCGGCCGCTCGTTGTACAGATAATCTGGCGGGCGATTTTGTTTATCTGCCGACAAATTGATTATATACGATCCACTGAACCGCGAACTCTAATAAGTTATTTGGGATACTGTTTATACGTATATATATCGATACTTTTATTTCTGAACCATACTTTCTATTTTTATAGTAATCAAAGTAAAATGTTATGTGAGATATGATCTGCCATTGTTATGGTTGTAATATTTAGATCCACCCACTTCGATATTACATTTTGGGTCGAAAAATGATTTTGCGATTTTTGATCCAGACGTATTTTTATCCATAATATTGTATCAATCATGTTTTGGAAGGAACCTCTGATACATTGTGTGTAAAGAGATGAGAGGCGAAGGTCGTGGGTACAAGTAAACCACAATCTTGCCGATATTGAAGCCCAAAGGTATTTTCCCTTCTTCTTATTGATACCAGTAATTAAAACATGATCACATTTCGCCCTCTGTCTTTTAATAAATTAAGGCTTCCTTTACAATTTAAATAACTAGCTTTTGAGAAATATTTAATTACATAGGGCTGGAAAAAATTGGTTATTTAGTACAGCGTTTTGGTTCAGGATAAATTAGTCAAAATTTTAAAAGAGAGATTCTTGGTGGTCTGTGGTAAATAATAATTAATTACTATTTTTTTACTAAATTTCATATGTATCGAACGTAGTATGGTTTCGTGAATGGAGCTTTAGCCACGGTAACAGCTAGTCTTTTGTGAAATAGGATATTCCGTACCGTCAGCGCTGGCACGAAATCGTGTTAACAAACACGTGTAGATACGAGTACATAGAATTCGTCGGAATCAAAATGCGGTGGTGGAATAAACAGAGGAATACCGACGATACTTCAGCTTTAAGCAAATACTGGGTATTGTAACCGAGGTTCCGCGCAGGCTGTACTGTTAAGAGAACCAAACGGGACTTGTCTTCCTTTTAGAGACGGAAACGTGAATAATATACCTTCCATCAAAAAGCATTAAGAGGGAAACAATAAGGAATGTTGAGCATTAAAATTAAGATGTTTTAGTAATTCTGTTAAAGTACACGGCATAGCAATAAAAACCATAAAATAATAAATAAATAAATAAATGCGGACAACATCACATACATTGCTCTGAACCCAAAGTAAGTAGCTATAAAGCACTTGTGTTATGGAATTCAGAAACAACGAAGGTACCACAAACACCCAGACCCGAGACAATGTAGAAAAGTGAGTTTCTGCATTGACCCGTCCGGGGATCGAACCCAGCACCTCAGAGCTAGCGACACCTTGAAAACCGGTGCGCACGCCACTCGACCACGGAGGTCGTCGATAATCTGTTTCTATCTTCTTTACACCATGCAATAAAATGCCAAATATTTACTTCAGATAATTATCCTAATTTTGTTGTACTTATAATTCTGCAACTTCCTTCCAAGATCGGTATTTAATGATTTGTAAGGTTTCTTCACTTTGTTTCTGTTAACTTATCTAACTTACAAAGTTATGGTTCTTTTGATAAGACCTAATTAAAAGTCTCCAACCGAGTTTAAACACGGAATTAATTTAAGAATAATAATGTGCCTCATTCTGTAATTAATGCGGGCACGGGTACAAACAATGAGTACTTAAGGAAGTAACTTTATTTTTAAAGCTTATTTTGTTATACTCACAATTACATTTTCATCTTTGAATGAAATTACATTTTGAAATGAAATAAGCTAATAAAAAAGATACATTTACGTTGTAATACCTAAATTAAACTATTTCTAGTAGTTTATTTACCGCATGATCTGATTGTCATTTTTACTTATAACAATCTTTTCGACTTCCAAGTTCAACCCTAAAATTCATAAATCAAACTATTAAATTAGGTCTATAAATACCTAGTCTATGAAGATTATTTCTTTAAGCACAGATGAATAATATTTATCCAATCAATTATTACATAAGCAAAATTAACATTTCTTAAATAAATAAAGCTATTATTATTATTCTTGCTTTAGTTATTCTCAGATTAAACGTAGCTTGAAAACAGTTCTAATCGAAGTGAAATCGAGAATAACAATATCGAGTGATCTATGTAGAGTATTCTGTGCGATTAAGTTCACACCCTTAGCCAAATAGTTCATGACATTCCACAAATTCAATGGTTCAGTAATATTCAGTCGTAAACCTCAACTTATGATTATTGTATGCACCGCGAATACCAATGCTGCCACGAGTCGCGAACCATATATCTCCGTGTTTAATTATTAAGTATAGCAGAGGACAGAATCCTCTGTTCACATTCGGTATGAATATTATAAACTTTTGTGTGAAACAAGTACAATACAGTTCAATAAACATTCGAAAAAAAGTAGAATGAATTCTGAGAATGGTTGTAGGTATTACATCAAGTTTACGTCTTATTTTGAGTGTTTCTTGCCATGTGAAATAAGAATATAGTAAACCAGAAAGCATTATTTATAAAGTCTGCCTAATCAAGAGCAATTCATGAAAAAGAAACTGCTTTTCCTGATTCTCACGGTGCGGGCGTCAAGATTAAGATTGCTCGGAAAAATTACTCAATTACCTTACCTTGTAAAGGTGCTAGCTTTACCAAAAGCTTAATAAAGAGAGCCCACTGTTTTACGTTAAAATTTTGGGTCACGGTAAACCATGTCTTCTTTGCATATGAGATTATATTTCCATATTAAATCTCATTACGTTATTCATATACATTTTCAGTTGTGGGACAAACAACGGGACGCGATTGTTACCTACGTGTACTTTAAAATTAATTCGTGGCTATTTTACCTATAATAATATTTGTATTTTGTTACTTCGTTATACCTTTTTAAAGGTAAACGTGCGAGATTGATACTTTATGAAGTGGTGACTATTTCGGGAATATTTTTTTTTGTCTAACGTAATTTTGATGTTTGGGGTCCATATTAACAACTATGTTATTCATGTCAGTTTTAATGCCTTTTTTTTAAACACAATATTGTCATTTTAACGCGTAGAATATTGTACGAATTTCTTATTTTACAGTAAGCATAAGAGAAAATATTTTACAGAAAGAATATACGGCGTACAGCAAAATATTGATCTAGTTGCTAATAAAATCAAGTAAATACAGGAAATATTAAATATGTTTGTACTGTACTGAAACCTGCATCACTATATTAATTTACTGACAAAACCAAACAACTAGCAGCGTTTACATGACAATACTAATCACATATTAACCGCAAATATGAACAAAGATGTCTCTTAGACCGCGACAAGGGATGATGACGATATTAGGTATTTACATAAACTCTATGTTTAAGCGGATTCCTAACCGCTTTAACCGTGCACCTAGGGTACTTCTATTAACCTATACATACTCATTTTCTATGAATTATGTAACATTCTATGATTTGTAAGAGCGATTTTCGTTGATATGTGGCATGATATTATATCAAAAACAAATGAGCTATGAAACACAAGTCTCTGTTTAAGCAGAGTTTAGACCTATTTATTATGTTTACTACAAGCTTTAGTAGTGTTTAGATCTTATCCATATCACGTAGTTTTTCGTACACGGCTAATAGGTGTGCATTTAGTTTAACCCACGTATATCATGTCAGCGAACTGCCAAACTGCGGGAAGACAACACGTCTGGGAAGTGAAATATTAGTTGACTATCAACGAACCCTTTTCACGATATTTGCTCATATTTTGTTTCACTATTACTCTTTGCGCTTTAGAAGTTGTTACGCTATTTGTTATTTTATTATTTCCTATAAGGAAAGGATTTAAGATAGCATTGTTCGAGTATACCTACAGTGTTATTTTTTAACTAACTTCAAAGGAAGGAGGTTCTAATTCGACGGTTACTTTTTGTATGTTTATTACGCGATATATCCGGCAACTTTGTATCGAAAACATAATTTTGTCATCGACATACTAACCAGAGGTATTCCCATGTTTTGATTGAAGTCGTTTTTTTTTTATATTTATGTGTAATCAAGTAATCAACAAGCCTTCAGTTTATTTTTATCTTGTTGCTTGGAGACACTCTTCATGTAAACATTTCTTGCTTGTATTCCTTAACGAGGTTTAAATAATTAACTAATCGCTTTGTATTTTGTTACGATTACTAGTGATCTGTATTTATAAGGAAATTAAGTTTCTGGCACATGATTGACTTTGTAGGACAAGACTGTTTATCCGTATTACTACAGTAGCCTATTGCATTGCCTGACTTGTTATTTCACATTTACTACTTCTTTTCACACATACACTTTCCGGAAATTACACACTCGATGTGTTGAAGTTAAGTTAGATAAGATTCGTGAAATGAGGTTTATTTATAGTTTTTCATCTACCTTAAGTTTTAATAATATGGGACTTTATGTAAGTGTTAAAACTAACGCGTATTTAAAAGCCAGTCTGATATTATGTCTGGTGCAATATATTTCCTACGTAAGGAAAATTATTTAATACCAAGTCGTTATAATATTAATTAAATGTAATGTCCGCTCAATGTCGCAATTATAAGACTCTTAAACAAATGAGTAAACGCTTAAAAGGTATGTTAATTTGTTTGAATTAGAATTTAATGAAGTTTTCTTTTTTGGGTTCTTTATTTAATAAAACCGAGACAATTTGTATTATTTATGATTCTTCCCTTTGTTGTTTTAAAACATGAAATTTGTTCTTGTTTTTTTACCTTAGCGAATTTATTTTAAAGATAATATGATGCTTAGTTGTAAATTTCATGATTTTCAAGATGAATGTCCAAAGCCCAGCGAGTTAAAAGCCGGAAAATAACAGCAGCTTTAAACACTGCAAATTTTCAATAAATCTTTTCTGTTTTCACAAAGAACTTTAACATATAATACAGTCTTTTTGAATGAAAAACAATATTTGCTCACCAAGGAAAGTACACAGGGGACAAGAGGCGAAACAACTAAATGAGGCTACACGGCTAATTTGGAAATTCAAATAGTGAATTTCCACGTCAGCCGTGTTGCCTCAGATTGATCAGTTGATTTCGTCGTATGAGTTCAATAGCTTTGCTCTACATTTCCGCAGGGAATCAACTCAAAGCCTCCATAAACAGGATATTTGAGTGAACAGACATATTCAAACTGTTGTATTGCCTCAAATATTACACGAACACGTTTATGGTAGGCAAGTACATGCCTTCCAGCGGTAAACGTATTCATAAAATATAATGTTTACGCAGCTAACATCATTTCGTAAACGAGGTACGTCATACTACGGCAACAATAAAAAAACACGACAATTTCATAAACGTCATTAAAATTATAAAGTAAAATGGATAAATGTGAAATCAAATTACGTTTTGTTCTTTTGTCCTTCGCTGGATCGCAAGCAGTTTTCCCGTATTTATTTTAAACTCAGATCTGAATATAAACGTTCCATGAAAGGAGTTTTACGTCACGGCTGTTTCGCCGGCGGCTATGCCACAGTGCTCCCCTTTTTTCGTTAATGGAAAAATAGCCGTTAAAATTGTGATTCTTTAAAAGGTAGACGTCGAAGTTACCGCTATGTTTATTTTACGCTGCCATATTTTGGGTTGAGTGTGCTTTAAAACATTACATAATTTTATAGCACTTTTATATACCTGCCTGTACTACCAAATAGAGGTTAAATGTAGTAAATAAAAGCTTAAAATTATTGAGCTATAATGTGTGCTATGTTTTCGCTTCAATTAAATCAACATTCCAAAAAGCTGTAAAGGTATCCTCATTAAATGGACTCGAGGGCTCTCAAAAATACTCAAATGTGGATTTTTACTGATTTAGCAGAGGCGGTATTCGACGAGTACTTTATTCGAGTGTAGAGTAAACATATATGTTGTTGATTTGTTGAAAGTCTCCTTTTAATATATTGATCATAAGTATTTGCAATGAATTCGATGACCCTCTTATAATTTTCCTCTCCCAGATGAACGCCTAAATTACTACCGATATAAATAGAAATGTAATTGATAAGGAAATTGAATGAACTTAAGAATTATTTATGCTAATCTCCATATATATCCAGTATATCCGTTTGAATTAGCTTCTGAATTGCCCTAAAAATGGGTTCAAGTTAATAAGTCACCAACTCTTTACAAATCATTGTAAAGCTGTCCACGTATAAGCAATCAAAATTAAAATTAAAACAAAAATTTCAGAACACATTAAGCGATAGGGTTTTGTTTCCCAGACTCTCTACCAAACAACTGACCAAATAGAATAATATTTTATATATAGATTGTCGCCAGGGATTTGAAATTGTGGCAAATATGTTTATCTATTATACATGGCTTTCGAAAGTGGCCAGCAACACTTTACCCCTGTTAGCCCCTTTGAGGATAGTTGCCGTGAAGATATTCATGCCCGTCTAACTTCATGAGGTCTTTATTTAGCACCTGAGTTGGAGCGCAGATCAATCTAAGTTTGTGCTCTTGTGTTAATTATTTAAATTGGTGTTCCCAATATAGCAGGGTAATTATAAAGCTAATACGTACATGGAATTATGTAAGTGGTAAGGGAAGGTATTACTATTTCTATAATAAAGTTTCTGCTACGAGTCTAGATATTTAAGCGAGCTTATTTTTGTGTAAGTCGGTCCTTAACGTTTTAGAAGCTATCTAATTTATTAATGTTACTAAAAATGAGATAATAGGTACCATAAACAGATTTATGCTTTATGGCTTAAAAAATGTGTGTTATTTAGGGTAAAAAAACAAAATGGAAGTTAACTGTATTCATTTACAGCTACAATACAGTATTCACTTGGAAAACGTCGGCTTCAAAGTCAGGACCTTAGGTTCATGAAATATTAATAATATTGTTTCCAAAAATAGGTTATAAAATATTTTTGTTTCGTATAAAGAGAATGCTAATGAAAGAGCAATGGTGATCAATAATTCAGCGGCCACTGGCGGCAGTTGATTACCGGTTCCCGGTTTCACTCCCGGCGGAGCTCAACAGCTAATACTATTAACTCTGCAAATCATCGCAAACCTCTATTCAATATTAATTTTCGAATAAGAATCTGTAATTAAATTATATGAAACCTCCTTTATAAAATCAGTCCTTAGAGCCAATATATTTAAAAACATTTCACATTTCTTTTTTATTGAGAACTAGTTTTTAAATGCCAGTATTTTTGTGTTTCTGGTTCCGGAGATATGGTGAAATAAAACAACAGCGGAAGTTACCCGTTACCGCTGAGAGTGAGGCATTGCATATTGCAGAGAAAAGACCGGGTAATAGCAATGCGAGCTTTTAAAGAATAATTTATACTTTCATATCGCGTTGAAAATTAAATTTAGAAAGAATTTCTACTGAAATTCCTACTGCTATTGCTGTAGGTTTAATTAAAAGGTCAGATGACACGTTAGTCTAGTGGGAAGGTTGTTCTATGCTACTACAAATCAGGAGAGCTTATTTGACTTGATTATTATTTATTTATTTGAATAACTTCTGTTTCCTAAAGTATGTTCATAAAGTAGGTCTCAAATACAAGATACAATTTAACAAACATCAGAATGTAAGGATTTCAAGCGTTAAAGGTTGTTAAATATTTGCATGCGTTAATTAACGTGTAATTAACAGAGAGATTTGAGCTCGTCTCAATCAAATTAATTTACATTGTTAAGAGGTTTATAACTAATGTGACAGTACTGTTTGAGTAATATGGAAATGCGGGAGAGTCGTCCCCATTTACTATTTTATGAGGTGTAAATATTTGAGACTGAGGATAACGTAATTATGACAGATTCAGTGTTGGTAATAAATATTTAGGAGGTAATTAAGATTTATTTGCAATCGTTAAACTAAATAGACTATGTTGTGTGTCTGTAATTTGTCACTGATTGTTAGTGTTCCCATTTAAAACTGCACATGCGTTTAAGTGGGTATTTAAAAGTAAAGTGTGGCTACTCAAAAAATACTGCTACACAATAAAGTCGCAGTTAATGTCAAGTGTTGCCAATATAAATAAATATATTTGCAGAGTGTAGGTTTTGCGTTATTTATGAACTTAAGCCGACATGGCAATAGTAAATATATTACCCTAGCAACATAAAATACGTGTTCTAAATCTGTTACACGCGGAACTGATCGAATTTTATTTTGTTGCACATCCAACCAATCACTTGGGCTTAAAAATTCTATCTTCTTTTTAAGAGCTATATTTAGAATAGAAAATATTTTTTAAATCTATATTTAGTTCTTGGTAGTTATCTGTTAGCAAAATTATTTTATTTTGTTGCACATACAACCAATTACTTGATAGAGACCGCTGTCATGTATTTTTTTTGAGAGCTAAATATAGATACAAACTATTTTAGACTCTATATTTAGTTGGGTAATTGTCTATTAGCAAAATAAATTTGATTTTATTGCCCATCCAACTAGTTATTTGTTATAGTTTGAGATCGGTGTTAGGTAAATTTTATTTGTATCATTAAGGACTAAAATAGGTTTTTAAAACGTTTAAAACTTTTAATAGTTATCTATTAGCAAAATTTATTGGTTGAGGTTGAGAGTGTTCATGTATGTTTTTTATTGAGAGCTAAATATAAATGGTCCGGAAATGTTTTAGAAGATATTTTTAGTAGGGTAGTTAACTATTATCAGAATATCGTGCAGGAATAGATTTCTATTCATAGAAGTGTTTTTATATAGTCCAATGCGTAGTTAAATCATATAAACCTATTTAAATTAAATTCTTAATACCGTACTGTTAAAATTGTTTAACCTTTTTAGGCTTTTTTTTTAATAATTTATTAAGATTTGGAATTAACTTTAGTTCCTTTTTATACTAAAATTGCATTAAATTAAAAAATAATATTATGTGTTTAAACAATATAAATAGTTACTATCACTAAAGTTACCTAAAGCAATAAAAACACGTGAATCATAACGCCAAATGAATATTGATAAAGGCCTCTTCAGATGTATGACGTTCAGGGACCTACGTCACGGAGACATGACAAGTAAACGCATGGAACCCGCCGTTAAAAAAATATGCGACTTTTAACGCAGTTATATACACTATTGATATGTAAAGGGTGTATCTTTATCCTTATAATATATTTGTAGATATACTTACGACTTAAAAAACCGGCCAAGTGCGAGTCGGACTCGCGCACGATGGGGACCGTACCATTGACTAGGTTTTTTGTCGTTTTTAGTATTTGTTATTATAGCGGTAACAGATATACATAATTTGTGAAAATTTCAACTGTCTAGTTATCTCGGTATTTCAAGACAGCGAGGTCTTAGTAATCGGGTCCCGTTTTTACCCTTTGTGTACGGAACCCTAAAAACGAGTTCTACCAGTTACCAACTTCAAAAAATGAGAACTTGTACTTTTAATTATGAGTACTTTTTCTAAGATTATTGTTTTTATAAACGAAATATTAATAAAAACAATATTAGTAAATGGGAAGACTAAAGAGCAGAGCGAAAAGCAAACCCATTAAATTAGCTTTACACGTATTTTCGGAAATTGGCTTTCGTTAAAAGAAATATTCTTTGAAGCCAACACGTAGAGGTATAAAACTCAATTAGTTAATGAAAAAATTTAAGCTTTGATACAAATACACGTATTTTTATGTAAGTTTTTTGTGTAAAAGTATCTTTGTAATAGTTCATTAAAACGAATATTAATACGTTCTTTGATTTGGAGATATAATGAATAACCTATATGTTGTGCTTTTGAAATTAAACATAGAATTTAGGCCAAGTTTCTATTTCTGGAAGACAAAATGGATTTATTTCGGGCGAAGCTTTTTTATCATCTAGATTTGGGGCTTGCACTTTGACAGTGATAACTTTGCAAAGTTGAGGTATTCTACATGTTTTGATATTCGTTTATTTATTGATGTAATTAAACTTAAAATATTTACAATAATAAAAAAATTAAGCCTACACAAGAAATAAGAAGAATTATAAACTAAATAACACTAAGAACTAAAACAAGGCATCAAAAGATTCATCCACATCGCTGTCGACTGGGAGTGTGCCCAAAAGGCTGGCGGCATTGCCACGTTGTATGGCAATGCTTATTCGCTGACCTTATGCTTATTCGGTAGTCTACATTATTTACATTTACCGTAATAAGAAATAAGGCCTTTTGTTCATTATACACCTAATTTCTAAAATCAAATCTACCTGGGATGAAAACCCTTCCTCATACGGGCATGATGCACTGCATATGCTCGTTGGGCATATTACGAGCATTAAACTCCTTGCGTATTGCGCAATTAGGTCTCAATTTAGTTCAACCAAGAATTTTCAGTCAAGAATTTGCGGAACTCCAAAGTGCCTTTTAAGGCGAGTCGGAATAAACAAAGCCTATTGTTATTGTAGTTATCAAGGTAGAGTAGAAATGCTAAGGTACTTTCCATTCATTTGGCTTAATTTTTTATTTCTTTATAACTGTAAGATAATGTCACAACGAAAGTCTGAAGTTAAATTTTGCCGATTTAAAAAACATTCTTGAAGTAGTATATAAGTAGTTAGGTGGATAAGATTATGATATAATTGAGTAGAGAGGTTAAGCGCCTGTTGCTCTCGCACTCAATTCTCAAGTTCATAGTAATCAATGCAGTAAGAATTAATGAAACTAGCAGTATTTGTGTTTGTTTGCGAAGCAGCTGTGTTAGAAACATTGGCGGTGCTAGATCGTTTTGTAGACGGTAAATAAACAGCCATAAATAATTGATACTAGTGGATTATACTAACTAATGAAATATGTGGAACAGCTACGCTTCCAATATTCCGTTGATTGATACGCTTGTATTTATAAATAATAGTAGAGTATTCTTAGTACTTTTGCTGTAAGCATTTACAAATGTTTACTTTCAGACTTTATGATAAGGCTATTTTACATTTTTTTTTGTTGTTTCTTATTTCTGACGATTTGGACTTTGCTCTAAAATATTTTGGCAAATTTCACTAATGTTCATCCACGGACGTGTCACTTGAAATGATATATCTGTATACTTACTACTCCTAGCTAGTAGTATCTTTATTTCTCAAAAACTTTAAGATAGTAAATATTTACACGAACGATTTTTCATAGCCCGTTCTTTTTATTCGATTAATCTGCTAAAAATGTCACCAATGTAAAGATTTTGACAGAATTCATACCGTAAATTTCTCGAGGCTCCAGTTACCGGCGATATTAATTAAAACTTTACTGTTGCTGTTTACAGTAAGACGTCGGACAGCATCTCTAGTTAAATTTATAGCTTTCATAAATTAGCTACCTCGTGTGAACGGTGGCATGCTCGCAAACATTTTCCGCGCGATCTTACCGTCTCTATTGTACATTTATCCATTGTTTACAAAAATTGCAAACATTTTAAGTCCCATTTTTATAAATAGACTGTGTGTTAGTGTCACCTTTCTGGCGTTGTCGGAACTGAGAGAATAGTGTTAGTTTCCCAAATAGGGTAAAGCAGGTCACGACGACTAGATTTGCAAAATATAGTGCGAAGTTTTGTGTTCTCATTCGTGTGGTGTCGGTCGCCCCAGCTGAGTTTGAAAATGAATGAGAGGACCCCGCCACATGCGAACTTTCGTAAAGAGTAGGAAAGTTTGTGCGCATTTAAGTGACTGGGGTAAAGATTTTTGTTCGTTTCTCAGTAGCATGTTAGGTTTAGAATTAAGCTTGATAAATGGCAGTAAGTCTTCGACGAAAACTAGACACAAAAGCAAACTGCCTTCCTATGAAGATGTCAGTAAAATGTTCAAAAACACCGTAAGTACGGCTGAGAATATCTAATTAGTATCGACTATTTACACGAGTCAAGGTCGAAGCAATGTTTTCAAGGAATGTTTAATGTATACCATCCATTAATACAGGAAAAAGATAATTTATATAATTCATACCTATCATAGCAGTACCTAACTACTACAATTCATAATTGTTATTTGTGTGTTGTTTTAAATCAGTCACTATATTATTATTTTCCATATCGCCGTAGCCTATCTTACTTTCCCTTTATTTACCTAGTGAATCTTATGGTATATGCTCCTTATCGTAATTAACATTAACATAAAAACCGTAATTATATGAAACAAACTAGGTAACTCCTACCCCTATCTATACAGCTACATTTTTAACAAAATCCGTTTTGTAAAAAATCTCAATAATAGATAATAAAACTAAAATAATTGAGTGATAAATTATGATGATTGCTTATTCTTGTAGTCGTTATCTCGGATTGTGTGTTCCTCAATGCCGATTTCTTCGTTCAATGCTTTATTGTATTTTTACTACGAATGATAAAAAGCTTTAGATATAATTGCCCTTTGAAGCATGAGAATTTTCCAGTCGCTTTCAACTCATGGATTTAATTGAACACGATGTTATAATGAGGGCAAATAGGAATTCAGACATAATATTTCCTATTTCACTTTGTATAAGGTTGCATTGAATGCGGAAGGTACAGGTGTACTTAGATGGCCATCAACTTATATAGGCATAATAGTATAAAATTAACACCTTCAAAAAATTGATAATTTTATCGATGAATTTAGTCCGGCCGAGTTTTGAATACATTTTTCCGAATAAAATTTTGTATAGGATACAATATGTTGTGTGTATGTATATACTTATGTACAGTTTTTACAGGTGTGCCTTTGTTTGTGTGAGTCCTATTGCTACAGGAAAAATCGAGATTTTAAATTCATTTTAGTATACTTTAATTTAGTGTCTCTTTAGTTATACACATTTCTAATTGCCAGACTCTTAATAACTACTAGCATCTTGCCAGACGCATTCGAAAGCTCTTATATAATAAATAGATTGAAATGCGCCGTAGTGACTATGAGGGGCGTATACGGACAGAAAGAACTAGGTAGGTAGACACATTATAAATACAAAAAATAATAGAATAAATAATCATATGACTATATTGATTAATTGTGATCGCGAAGACTTAAATCTTGACGTAGTTTCTACATATATTCGAACATAAATACAATCTTGTTTGCGCTTTATTTATAAAGCTTATTTATTTAACGTGTAACTATGTTGGATTACATGTAGTACAATGTGTTGGACGTTGACGCGATGACGTCACTGAAGCACGTGGAAGTAATATACACAACACTTTATTTTGTACCTACTTAGTTGATGAGACGGTCGGCGCGGATATTTATACTCGTATTTATAGTTAGTTTTACGATTATTAGCTTTAGCATTGTGTTAAATGCAATGTGCTGCAAGCTTTACTTTGAAAGATTGAATTTAAAAAGTTTCAGATGAATACTTTTTATTAGCTTAACCGTGTGAGCTTCGTAGCTTTGTAGCCACGTAACAGTTACGATCAACATTTTAACACAGTCTTGAAACTACATAGTAGTATACAAACGTTGGTTAATTTTATTTTATTGTAAACTGAGTAGATCTACAGTTCAATGTCAAAATTCCATGTTTCTTCCGTGTTGATGTTGCGAAGACTTTATTGTGCCCTCTCAAAATAGCCGTGTGTCCCGAAGTGGTCAGTCACGCGCATATTTGTGCTCTATATATAGCTCTATCAGTTGGCAAATGTCCTGGCTATCCCCGCGACGCGACAGGCGCCTGCGCACTCCATGCGAAATGTCGCGTGCTCGCGCGCCGCCCGCCGCTCGCCCCGTTATTTATTTTTGGCTAACGACATAGATTGACGCGTAAATCTAACTATCATTGATCTGATACTAAATCTGTTAATACATCGTTCATACATCTGCATTAGTGATAAATATTCAGATCGTTTCTTACGTAGCATTTACGTCATTTCTACGTCAGTTTGCCTTTCATATAGGGAAGTAGACAGTCGTATGCAATCACATGGCTTGCCCTCAAGTGGCACTCAGCTAGCTAACCTCATTACGTCTGACAAAGGCTTTAGTGTGGCCAGAGACACAACTTCGCCAAAACTGCAGCTTCAAATTTACATGACATTACAATAGCGAATGTTATTTAAATTATTTCCATTTGTTCTGTGTTTAGTCAGTTTATGATACGTGTCCTACTTGTTAATGTTGAAAACGATCCGTAGGAGGACTTTTTGAATAGTTGACCAAGTAAATAAGATAAGTTTTTTATTATTATGTTTCAAAATTTAAAATGCCCTTTCAGCGATTGATACCAAAAATCCTCTTTTCCATTACTTCTTATTTTGATATAACATTTCCAAAAGGGTAATATAATAATACCTTCTGTAATTTCAAAGTATTTAACAATAAATCCTTTTGTCACAAGTTAATCTTAACATGTAATCCGCAATTTGTAGAGCCAGTAACATTACAGGAACATATTGCCTAAAGCGGTTCCTCTAACATAATGTGATGAAATAAAAGGTACCAGAGTGCTATTACGTGTTAATGGCGGTCCATCCTATCACGAAAACGACGTTTAAGAAATAGGCTAATAGCTAGTGCAGGAATGTGGTTAGTTTAACGTGGTATTGTTCGGTTTTGTAGGAGTCTCTCATTAACCTGCCGCGCCCGCCAGCTATCCCATTTAATATTCTCTACAAATTCTTGCGACTACCACATCCCTTTACTAAAGCAATTTACATTTTAAAGGCAGTTGATATTCTTTTTACTGTTCATCTGGTGTCTGCCTTGATGTTTCGTCCCGCATAAAAATGCCGCAAACAGGATAGACTGCAGTTTTAAGTGCTTGCTTTATGATAATAAAAACATTAATGTTTAAATTACATTTTCTTAGCGTTCATAAAACTGCAATTTTTGTAGTATATTGTTAAGTCATTTTATTACGTAAAAAGCTTTTGTAAGAACAAGGCAAAGATGAGGTACCCGTATAGCCCGTAGTTGCGAGAAAATGGTTTAATTAAAGTTCAAATAACATATTTTGTAATCTTCTAAATGCTTTTAAGTAGTTGGTTTCTACGTGGACTCGGACTTCTAGCAATGATAAGACATACGTAATAAACGTGACATTAATAAATTCAATCACTTGGACCCATGGCATAAGTTCGGTTGATTGATAAAAAGTTTTACCATAGAACTCTTATAAACTAAGGCCAAAAGACATTTAAATACCGCTTTTTGTACATACATCGACGTCGACATTAATCAATATTATAGTTAAAAGAGTGTTTGTAGTCACTCCGTTCGAGTCATTAAACATAAATATATTAAATATTGATGATAAATTCTTTGTGTGTTTACTTATGTGTTAAATATTTACGAACACGTTTTTATGGTTACTTGAAGTACATATACCGGGTTACGTAGAGGTTTCTTGATTAGACATAAAGAAATACTATTCAAAGTTCCAAAAACTATTTTTACTAACTTGTAAATAACCTAATACATATGTATTTTCACATTTCAATAAGTAATGAGGATCGACTCTACATAAATAACGTATTTTTTTTCTGAACGTAATCTAGTACCATTATGATGTAGCAAAATTAAAAGTATTGGAGAGATGGATCTTTACCATGAGTGGTAAATATCTTACATACTTACATATTAATATTTAAAATAGAGATATAATTCTCTAAATATATACTGAAGCACGTCAATGTAATTTCACCCTAACAAGAGATGAACTTCATTCAATGTTATTTAAATAGCTACTTACCCATATTATGTGCTATAATCACACGGGTCAACGTCGGTCATAAGCAGGATGACTTAAGTACTCGGCAGGATTGTGCACCGAAGTGAACACGTTTCCTGCCAGCCTTAATGAGGCTACCTAACTATACATACAGCCTAGCTATGACCTTGACATGTCGGTAATCTAAAATTCAGTAATAAAGGCCCCATTTTCTAAAATTAAAACCGTTATTAGAAATGTCATTTTTAAAAGATACTGCATTTAATAAGCTTTGAATCTTTGTTCGTTGCTTACAAAACTTCCATCATTCTATTATCACATTAAGAAGAGTAAGAAGCTATATTTAATTGAATTTTCAGCCAAGAGATAACTGTGGTGAGAATTAACTGCCCAAGTTGAATTCAGAATTAGGTTAAAAGAGGCTGTAAACTTTTTTAATAACCTAACTTTTCCCGCGTGTTTACATTGTCAGAGGTTTAGTTGTTGTGGTTATTGTTTGTTTTTATTGTAACATAATCGTGATGTTTTTCACTCTGAACAATAAGCATTCGCTGTCAAAGTCCATTTTATTATTATTATGTTAAGTATAAACGGCTGCGTTTGTATATCATTAGTTACGATCTGCTGTGACATGACGTCCCATATGGGAATGAAAAAATATTGCGAGTATCGACCATCTCATGCTCCGAAAGCTGTTTAAATATTAAAAAGTAAATATCTATGAGTGCTCTACATTAGATCGTTGAGAAAAAAAAATGATGTAGATGCGGCCACGTGCATAGGTGAACTTTAGTGAAGGTGACAGACGGTGATGGCGATGCGGGTCTGGTGCAGGCGTGGCTCTGAAAGTATTTCTATTTCGGCGCAAGCGTCGCGATCGTCGCGTCTGACGGCGAGCCCGAGACGCGGCGGCACGCGGCCGGCGGCGGCGCCCGCGCATACGATCACACACTCCTTAGTTTACGCGTATGTTTCCCGTACGGAACACGCTTAACCTCATCAACTACGAACGCCGATATTTTGCCTTCCTGTTGGCCGTGACAATTATTGTGTAGTGAAAATACAATGGATTGCGGTCTTACATGTGTAAATATGTGAAGTGGCAAGGACAAGCAGAGTGGCGATCAACTAACCAGATTTTTTTTGTTTTCGGGCTCTTTCTATAACCTGTTTTAAACTTTGACATGACGAATGCTTAGCGGTCCCATTTTTGTGGAGTTATTCAAAATTTCAAGTCAATGGCAATTACATCATAAAACATACCTATCAGCGTTTTAATAATAGAGAGGAGGACCCAACCATTGTGTTATTATGTCATGATTAATTCTATTAAATATTCCAATTGTGAAGGCCAAAACCCTCGTCACCATATGACTCATAACTGGTGCCAATGTGTAGTGTAATTATAATATACCGTCTGCAAAGCGTCGCGTTTTATTGTTTTAATTAGGATGCATACAGGAATAAGCTAAAAAACAATGTAAATGAAATCCATTAATGATCGAGTTCGCGTGACTTTATCATTACTCGCATGATAACTATCTCATCCATGGCATGGTGAGGGATTTAGATAATGACTATGAATAAAAGGCATTCCTTGTTTGTTTGGTGACAGACAAAGCAAACTATATCCCCGCACCACACCCGCGTTTGTGTGTGATCGCCGTTAATGTATGCGCTGCAGATACCGGTGTTTGTTCAGTGATAATGATGCCGCGAGGACTCTGCGCGCGCACGCCGCTTACACTATTCACATTCTTTGCATAATCTGAAGCACGTGCTGGCCTGTGTGAGGTAGTGTAGTTCATAAAAAAACAGTGACGTCGCTCCGTACATCGTATTATGTAGAGTGACCCAGTGAAGTTGATGGTGTACAGTGTTAGCGCTTGGTGTGTGCCACGGAGAGCGTTGGTCTATCGGTGCGCCGATATGTTGTTGCATGGTAGCGGGGCAGCGAGAGGGGCTGTACAACGGAGACGCTCAGAGCCCTGCGGAGTTCCATGCTGTCCTGGGGCAGGGCCGGGGGCTCCGCAGGCAGCTCGAAGCCCGCGCCGGCGCCTGCGCGCTCTCGCCAGTACCAGTGCTCTAGTGGCGAGGAAGCCGGCAGCGATGGCGAAGCTCAAAGCGCGCTGCTCGCGGGCTCCTCCGCCCTGGCTCGAAGACGATACGCCATAAGATGTAAAAGAAAATCTAAAATTGCCTTCAGAGTAATCAGGTCTGTTCCTGACAAATCTTAATATATATAAATCTCGTGTCACAATGTTTGTCCTCAATGGACTCTTAAACCACTTAACCGATTATAATAAAATTCGCACACCATGTGCAGTTCGATCCAACTTGAGAGATAGGATAGTTTAAATCTCAAATTATAGTCGCAATTTTAATTTATTGCTAATTATTTGTCTGTTATTATATACAAAGGCACCGGGAACGGGACCTAGGTATTCACGCGGGTGAAACCGCGGGACACAGCTAGTAATATTATAAAGCTGAAGAGTTTGTTTGTTTGTTTGGTTGAACGCGCTAATCTCAGGAAGTACTGGTTAGAATTGAAAAAATCTTTTTGTGTTAGATAGTCCATTTATCGAGGAAGGCTTTAGGATATATAACATCACGCTGCGACCAATAGGAGCGAAGCAGCAGTGAAAAATGTCACAAAACGGGGGAAAATATTCATACTTGAAAGCTTCCGTTGCGTGCGCTGCGTAAACGGTTCGAGTTACCCACAATATATGTATGAAAGAATTGTTCCGCTTTGAATGATCTAAAAAAATGTCTGCGACAGTATATGTCTATCTTTTAAAATTGACTCACTATAACCTTTTTTAAGGTAATCATTTGGTCGAAATTAATGCATTATCTATACTAATATTATAAAGCTGAAGAGTTTGTTTGTTTGTTTGGTTGAACGCGCTAATCTCAGGAAGTACTGGTTAGAATTGAAAAAATCTTTTTGTGTTAGATAGTCCATTTATCGAGGAAGGCTTTAGGATATATAACATCACGCTGCGACCAATAGGAGCGAAGCAGCAGTGAAAAATGTCACAAAAACGGGGGAAAATATTCATACTTGAAAGCTTCCGTTGCGTGCGCTGCGTAAACGGTTCGAGTTACCCAAAATATATGTATGAAAGAATGGTTCCGCTTTGAATGATCTAAAAAAATGTCTGCGACAGTATATGTCTATCTTTTAAAATTGACTCACTATAACCTTTTTTAAGGTAATCATTTGGTCGAAATTAATGCATTATCTATACTAATATTATAAAGCTGAAGAGTTTGTTTGTTTGTTTGTTTGTTTGTTTGGTTGAACGCGCTAATCTCAGGAAGTACTGGTTAGAATTGAAAAAATCTTTTTGTGTTAGATAGTCCATTTATCGAGGAAGGCTTTAGGATATATAACATCACGCTGCGACCAATAGGAGCGAAGCAGCAGTGAAAAATGTCACAAAAACGGGGGAAAATATTCATACTTGAAAGCTTCCGTTGCGTGCGCTGCGTAAACGGTTCGAGTTACCCAAAATATATGTATGAAAGAATTGTTCCTCTTTGAATGATCTAAAAAAATGTCTGCGACAGTATATGTCTATCTTTTAAAATTGACTCACTATAACCTTTTTTAAGGTAATCATTTGGTCGAAATTAATGCATTATTGCCAATTATTTGCTACAGAGTTTTATCAACATAATCTATACTAATTATATATAATTATCATTTACGCAGAAATACTTTTTTTTTTAACTTCTTAATCGTGGTCATAATAACAGAAATTGACGCGGACGAAGTCGCGGGGATCAGCTAGTATCCCTATATATTAGCTATAAGCTCTAGCATAACTAGCTTTATTTAAAGATAAATTAGTCGTTAGGATTGGTGCCACTACAAGGCTAAATCAGTCTAATATAAAGCGATAGCAAAAAACTTTTCGTTAAATACGTGAACATTTTTTCTGCATGTCCGAGGGTCGAGGCCGCCTTGATAGCAACAATACCCGAAATAAATTAGTCTGTTTAGAACGTAGCGCTGACCAGAAACTCGTCCCGCTCATACGGTCTTTATTGTTTGAAGATTGAGGTCAATCGATGAATAGCCCACTTAACCCCCAACGTCTAGTGGGTACCTGTAGAAATTTGAAACTATTCATTCTTGTCATAAGGATAAAGCTTTGGAAAACTTGTGATTGTAACAAATGGAGTTAATCTTCAACAGATCTTAATCTATAAATTACAGAGGGTAACATAATGCTATTATGAGAGTTTTGTCATCAAAAGGGATTACAATTAATCGAGGTAAGAACTCACAATGTGAACAAAGAGGGGCATCCGGCAAAAAGCCAATTAGCATTCTAAACACGTGTGGTGAGTGGCGGGCGCGTCCCGGCAACAGATACAAGACGACTGCGGCGGGCGAGCACACTGGCTATATTTACTACTTGATAACAAACACTCCATAATATAGATCTGTCGGCAACTACAACTATCCGAAGATCTCCGAACAATTTACAACACCACCAAGTAGTCTGTATATCAGGAAGCTTACATTAGGTGAGTGTGTTGATATTGTTTTGTTTGGAACAAACAATAAATACAAAAGGACTTTTCCTTCCTACCTTTCGAACTTGTAAGGTCGGGCCAATAGCCGAAAACTTTAGTACGTTGAATATTTAATACACACGAAATGAGAATGGATTGGTCAATTTACAAAATCAATTAGTTCATTGTCCGCAGGGCATTCGAGTTCAAACTATAAAGCTGCTCAATTAATTGATTCTATAATGAGTTGTCAAATTATCAAAGGTCCTTGGCTATAAATTAAATTGCTAACGAGGCTGCTATTAGCAAGCTGATCGGTGATCGCTAAGAGCCTATGTAGTTTGTTGTTTTCATTACCCCTTAAGGCTTTGAATACCTGTATATAAATTCCATTAAGAGCGACATGGCAAACGTCAAGAAGATTATGCATTTATTTCGGTGCGGCGCGGCGTCATCATATCACATATTTCGTTAGTCGATTGAGAGCAAAGTGAACTTCAATCAAAGTGAATCGCGTCGGCCTGCGGAGCGTCCTCTATCGTGATGGAAAATTAAATTGTACTAGCGATCGAGTGCGCTCGTTGTACGGTATTGAGCTGTTCGAGCACTCCAATGCCAAAATATCAAGTGACTCCCACTCCATGTCGTCTGTGCATAATTATTAATACCTGCCTGCCCCTATACATACTACGCCTGTTTTACTTAACTTCAATTAATATTCAGATTTACGCACTTGCGCACCGCTGTCGGTAATGACTTTAGTAAATGCTACTGTATATTTAACACCTTACTAAATATCTACCTTTAAATACCTAACTGTGTATTTCACCCCGGGTCCCTCTTGAGCCAACCTAGGCGGTCGTCAACTAGATTTGACAGACTGTGACGTATTTATAGTCTATAAACTTTTATTACGTTCGTAGTTTGGGGCGACAAGGTATAAATCTATTTTTGTTATAGACCTACTTTAGAATTTTATTACTCATTAGTTCATATTCGTCAGGGCGCTTTAAAATTTAAACGTATTTGACATTCTTTAATTAGATCTTGGTTTACCAATAACGTAAAATAAAGTTGAAATATGTATGTTTTACATCGTAATATGACAATATAATCTCGGATTTTAAAGTTACTTTACCTGTAAATATTACATTTTTAACCGACTTTAAAAAAAAAAGGAGGAGTTTCTCAATTCGGATGTTTATATGTTTTTTAGGGTTCCGTACCCAAAGGGTAAAACGGGACCCTATCACTAAGACTCCGCTGTCTGTCTGTCCGTCTGTCTGTCTCCAGGCTGTATCTCATAAACCGTGATAGCTAGAAAGCTGAAATTTTCACAAATGATGTATTTCCGTTGCCGCTATAACAACAAATACTAAAAACCACATAAAATGAATATTTAAGGGGGGCTCTCATGGTGGCTCACGACGGTGGTACGGAACCCTTCGTGCGCGAGTCCGACTCGCACTTGGTCAGTTTTTTTAAGATATTATGTTGACAAGAAGTCTATTTAGTATCTTTAAAGTTCAGACAAAGTTTAGCAAGACAATGTTAATTATAAGTACGGAGAACTTACAAAGCAATACTATAATTGTTTATACGTAAATGTAAAAATGAACCGAGTTGAATGAAATTTAGGTAGGTACATGGGACTACCTCTGAGGTACACCCAAACGACGCCAAAAATAAAATTGAAATCGATCCACAATTGCTGAAGAAATCGCTTAGCAAAAATAAAAAAAATTACATGCCATCGAATTGAGAATCTCCTCCTTTTTAAATCGGTTAAAAATAATAGGGGTAGGGATGCAACAGATGGTGGTAGTGCGGCCGCTTTCAGTTTTCAGTGCAGGCCTGCGGTTTCCGGCCGCGGCAGTGTCGCGCGCGCCGCCGCTAACGACACATTGTGTGAACATACAAAACAGGCCGAAAGCCCCACAATTATGTGACAATGATTTTTGGAATTGTAATAGAATAATGTACGATCCTTTATAAATCAATACGGGAAACATTTTTATCACCTATCATGGTGCAGAAACTGAGATTTTTTGACAGTTAAGGAATAAGGCGTGCCTTCAAAACAAAAGGTCTTCGGGGCATTTTTTGAATAAAGCATGATATTATATTTTGAAGTTTAACAATGCACCTAAAAGTCATCTAAGAAGCACAACAATAGCAGCTAATGCATTCTGTAAGACAAACCGGAAGGTTACTCGGGGTATCCATTAGCCAGTAGATACGCGAACTACGAAGTTCAAAACATCACAAGATATAATAAAAAGTTTCTAAAAATTGGCATTGTAGCTTGTGTTTTGTTTCTTTGACTTACATAATATGTATGTTCTTACAGTTAAAAATGGATAATTCTAAAGATATCAATAGTCAGTAATGACCTGCCTCATTAGGACGAAAAGAGTTGCTAGAATGAAAGGTAAAGCAAAAAAGAGATCGATCATGATCCATACTTTTTTAGATATAAATAAAAACAATGGCTGCAAAACTCTGTTTATGCTTTTTTACTTTATACACTATTGCATTTTATTGATCGTAAAATTCTATAATAAACAGATAAAATATAGTTTATTGGGATAACAGTTTTCTCTTCACAGCTGTCCGTTTATGTATAGTATAGTAATAATTAAAATAAAAATCTTGTTATGTTGTGTCTGAAACTTAGTTTGTCGTTTCGATAACGATTTTTTCCTACTTCAACGAACTAAAACCTAGGTACTTATTAAATAAATGTATGTATAAACTGGATAACTAGAAGTTAAAAAACTTCCTCTGTTTGTAAAGTCCACAAAAACAATATTATTTGATGCAATCATCTACTCTAAGGTCGCGCAAAAAATGTGTTTCCTGTAGTTACGAATTTGCATAGTCATAACCTGCTGAGCTTTGTTGAGATTTTTTTCAAGAAATAAAAAGTAAGCTTACTATTTAGTCTTGAATAAGTGATATCTGCTTCATAATTCTATATTTATAGGATACACATAAGATTTACGCAAGATAAACATTAGATATTTTGCAAAGTCTCATACAAAATCTAAATAAAACTGTACCTCATAATTATTTAAATTACATATGTTGAATATAAAACTGACGATGTTTTTTTTCAACCTAGGCCCTACAAACTTCGTATAAATTTCAAGTAAAATTACTATCTATCATTAAAAAAATTTGACATTGACTAACGGAACCTATAGGATCGTTTATCTTAAAGCTATCAACATTCAGTTGAGCATTTAACT
This sequence comes from Autographa pulchrina, assembly GCA_905475315.1. Lineage (NCBI taxonomy): Eukaryota > Metazoa > Arthropoda > Insecta > Lepidoptera > Noctuidae > Autographa > Autographa pulchrina. The sequence goes on along the minus strand of FR997771.1, from coordinate 7,933,179 downwards.
CACTTATGTACGCAACTACGCACGTACGTCGAATAAGTGTATTAAGGATATAAAATGCGTAGCATAGCATGTGATGCCTGAACACAAGGATCATCTTCCTTATTGCTTCCAAAATGACAGCGTATTTTTAGAAGAGTGATCTCATATTTTAACCAACAACCAAAAAGGCTAACATCATTTTTGGTACTCTAACAAAATAAGGGAAATTCTCGATTTGAGTGATTCTTTGCATACGTGAAAACGGGTATAGGTTTATAAATAACTTCATAATCGGATCGTGGTTTCTAAAAATATTTAACGGACCCACTGTGCAACAACACAAGTTTGGACAATATTGGACATAGAGGTATTACTATAATCCTCTTAACACTCTCTATATAGAAATAGATAAGTAATATGTTCAGTAAGGGTCGAAAACTTATTCGAAACTAATCGTAGGGATTATTTATGAACACCTTAGAAAAGTATCTAACTTTAGTCCCTCGGGACGGGGATGAAATAATAAAAACTATCAAAAGTTTTAAGTGAAAATTTTTCTTATTTCTATGGATAAATAAAGCTTTCCTATACAGGGTGTTAAAAAAAAGCCTGTACAATCCGTTAAGGTGATGTTAGGTATCGATAATTGATACCATTAATGTAAAAAAAAATGAAAAAAAAAAGGCAAGAGAGAGTCGGCGTCGTCACAGGTGATGCGAAATGATCAAACAAAAGGCCGCCAAATGATACCGACGAAAATATAGTGCTGTAATTATAGTTTTAATCTCAAATTTAGGGAATTTCCTGGCCAGAAAACTTTATTTCAAAGTTCATTATTATTGATACTATCATGAATATTCCAAATTTAATATTTAATTTGGGCATGTGATTGTGGAACCTATATCACCCTTACGGGTCGGACAGGGTTTTCTTAACACCATTATGGATAAAGAAAGAATTTTATAATTTTTACAAGACTGTCCCTCGAATCTATCTATTTTTTAAAAAGAATAATTAAAACAAGGTAGGTTCTACTAAATGGAAAATATCTCGAAACATGCAACATGAACAGTGACCAATGATGAGACTTTACAAATTAGAAAAATAGTATTCGGTCCATAAAAAATATCTTGATTCTTCGAGACGGTTAAAATAACCTCTTATTCGTGGATTTGTACAAATATACTCTAATAAGCCTTGAGCCAGTAAGAAGTGTTGCGTGCCTCACCATAGACCACTATAATTAACGGTCATGGCTTGCTTATCTTAGCCTATTATAAGTAGGACATCTGTCTACAGAGTACCTTTGTGATTAATGATCTTCTAGCAAAAGTAAGGAAAGCGGATATTTAGATTCACCTTTGCTGGAAACTATTTCAAACTGCGTCATACGCGAGTACCAAAATCGGCCTATTTACTTACTAGCGCCGGATTTCACTCCCATAACTCCTATATTAGTTGATTTATCGAAATAAAAAGTTTCCTATGCGTTATTCCATAAAATACGCTATATGTGTACGAAATTTCATTCACATCCATCTAGTAGTTTTTGTGTTAAAGAGTAACAAACATAAACACAAACTTATAAAGGGGGGCGCATTGTCTTACATAACTTTTCAACTCCTATCATCGGATGTCCGAAAATATTTCTCATACCATTTAAAGTCATAAAGATCATTCTTCATAAAATTTAAAAAAATAAATATTAAAACATATAATCATTGAAATTCATAATATCACTAATCATACATTTACTTTTTACTAATATTTGTTTTAATATCTTTGTTTATACTAATGGTCAAAACTCATAATCATTTCAATAAATAACTATAATACTCCTAAATATGTTTTATTCTAATATTCGTTTTCATGCATTTCTTAATAATAAGTGTTTTTATCCATAATATTAAAAATCATAATCATCGACTCCATTGAAAAAATAGAAATAACGGAAACAAATCTGAGTTAGTGACAGAAACGAATCGCTGCAAAACCGACTCCACGTAGTCTTTTCTGCCCTACCCTAGAGTGTAATTTAGAGTCGCGTAGGCGCGGAGGGGTGAGGCGGCCCGCGGGCTGAGGAGCAGGCGGTCTTAACACTCGCCGCCGCGGCTGAGGCTGGCCGGCGAAGCCGGCCAGCAAGCCGAAGCTGCGGTGGTGAGCGTAAGACCATCTGCGACGATAAGCTCGCGTGGGGCCGCCGGAACCCTGCAGCGCCGGAGCCGTGACAGAAACCATGCCTGCTGCATGCTTGCTTGCATGCTGCATGCTTGCTTGCATGCTGCATGCTTGCTTGCATGCTGCATGCTTGCTTGCATGCTGCATGCTTGCTTGCTTGCTGCATGCTTGCTTGCTTGTTGCATGCTTGCTTGCATGCTGCATGCTTGCTTGCATGCTGCATGCTTGCTTGCATGCTGCATGCTTGCTTGCATGCTGCATGCTTGCTTGCATGCTGCATGCTTGCTTGCATGCTGCATGCTTGCTTGCATGCTGCATGCTTGCTTGCATGCTGCATGCTTGCTTGCATGCTGCTTGCTTGCTTGCATGCTGCATGCTTGCTTGCTTGCATGCTGCAGCAATATTGTACAGAAATGTGTATCAGTGTCTAATATTTTAGGTGTTAATTATTAATTCTTTGTTATGCCTATATAATGTGAGCAATATGTAAAATTGTGTATGATGAAGTTTTTAATAATTAGGGAGTTAGATATTTGTATGGTGTATAATTAGTTTGCTTATAAAAGTTATGCTTAAATATCATTATGCGTAAGGATATTTCATACAAAAAAAAATCATACAAAGACACCCCGACAAACCTTTTCCTTTAATGGATCCGGATCATGGTTGTGTTTGTTAATTGACGTTGTTACACAGTAAGCTATTCTGAACAATGACGTTATGAGTTGAAGTATGTTTTTAGTAACAACATTATTAATTAAAGCAATATGATCATTGAATGTTATGAAAAAAAAAATTCTGAAAAAAGAAATTATAATTTTAAACTGGTTCTTGGCAGTAACAGTATTGATAAAAAAAATATGATCACTAACGGTTATGAGATCAATTGTTAGTAATAAAAATGTATGAATTAAAAAAGTATGAATAAAAAAATTATGAAGAGTGATTATTATGAGCACAGACCGGTAGTAAGACCAAAAATAGGATTAAGAATTTTATGTAAGCCAATATGGACCCCTTATAAAGTTATAAGTGTGGGAATTGAGATATATGATGCGGTTAAAAACTTTTAGTCGTCATTTAATGAATTGTATATAAATCGCTTTTCGTGTCCGGTTTTATTGAAGCCATTATGATCGTGGTAAAGGTTTTAAAGCCTACCTGTCTATTTGTGTTGGTCAACCGCACATCAGTGGTATCTTTTGACAACTCGTTTATTTTAATCAGTCGTCCTGCTTTTTGGCAAAAGTATATTTTTAAATATAATGTGGAAAAAAGAATTAAAAGTTGATTTAAAAAAGGCAATAATTTGTAGTCCTAATCTGGGTAAAGCTTAGGCTTCTCTTTTATTTTGCATGACTGCAATAGCCGTCCGATTTCAAAATCACTTGCCGAGCTACTGCTGTTAAACCCAACAAAATTATTTTACTGTGTTTTGAATTGAAACTCTGAATAATTTACCCACAGTTTATTCCGAGACACCTCGTTTACGATGCAGCATGAATTTAAAACAACTCACTTTATTAAGAAACATTACTTTTGCTCATTAATCAAAGTAACGAGTGTCTGTCATTTCAACTGTTCTCAGCCAGCGAACCATTTGGTCGGACCATCTGCGCCTTGCTCTATAAACACCTCCCTCCCACCTCATAAAATACACTTAAAACGTCTAATTAATCCGACTAAATTAATTAATTGAGACACTGAGCCGTACCTTTTGCGTTTTTTCCGCGGAAAATTATTCTTTGTGACCTCAATTTTAATAAAGCTTTTTAGTTTCTAAGTAATTATGTAAGATGGGAGGTACATCCGTGGACCAATTTAATGAATCATACAGAACTACATACATAGTCAATAGTATGCAAATAAGAGAAGTCCAATTAGCTATCACAGTTCCATAAATAAACATGTGGGGACTGTGTATAAGCTGGAAATAGGTAGTTGAAAACATTGCGAAAGAACAAAAGAGATTTTATGGAGCTGTCTACCAATCCTCACTTAAAAAATAAAAAGATATTTACTTAAAAAAATAATATACTTTACAATTGGTTACTTAAACGTCTTAAACAAACTGAAGATACACGCGAAATTATATTTTGATTTTAATTACACTTACAATGATAATGGTTGGAGAACCAGTAGTTAGACCTTTATGTAGCCTTATGAAAATGTTTCATTGAAACAAAAAAAACGTGACAATATTACCGTGGTTGCGCTGTCGAGGTAATCATTTGATCTCCATTATTGATAAAGTTGTTTCTGCACAAATAACATTAATTTACTTTTTTTGTAAACTGTTGTTGTATGTTGAATCGTTAGTTTTTGTGAACGGAAACAGTTTTCATTTTATTTAAAGAAGTACTTACATATCACGGTAAAACAAAACTAACAGAAGAATAGCTCGTAAATTTAATGTTTATTATTAACGACATTTGATAAGCTGTGGCAATAAATATTTTATAGCGCAATTTATTTCCACATAACTTTATGGGTACTTACACTATTTTATAATAAAAGCGTTCTTTAGAAATATCTGGGATTTCTGTTTCCTATTTTCTAGGTTAGACTAAAACGAATTCTCTCCAGGTTTGTAATGTAAATGGCTCAGAATTCATCTCTATTACGGAGTTCCCAAGAAATGCCTTGGGTAGATACAGTCGAATTAAGCTGATTGGTTTCGCCTCTATTTCAAAGAAATAAAGTTGATTTTAGTAATTTGTTAGTTTCTTCGTCAGAATAGATCGTAATTTATTCATCTGAAATGATTAACTGAACACCAGAATTACTTTGATAAACTATCTGACTTGTCCCTTGTTTGCTTACGTGGATATTATCAGCATATTAAACCTATTGCTGACCCATCTGTTTATTACGAGTTGAAGTAAATAGAGAATATACATATATACTATAATTCAAAGAAATGGCATATTATTTTCATACGTCAATAGATAAAATTATGAAATATATCAGACAAAAAAAATCCTATAAAAGGAGGCAATTAAATTTTGTGTTGTGATGACCATTTGGATATGACTCATATTTATTCGACAGGCAAATTCGAACCGGTATAAAATGAAATCTTTATAAGATCCACTTTGCATATTATAACAGTAAAAAAAAATTACTTTGCACCCCATTTTACTTATAATTGATTCTTGTTCCAGGTAAGAAAAAGAGTACTTCTGAGGCGCGCATTGTAGGTATGAGTCTTTTGAGATTTACTTAGGTTGATCGTGTTACATAGTCCAAATAAACTTAAAATATCACTTTACATTTCTTTGCGAACCTCGCATTTTATAAAAGATATTTTAAAATTCTTAAAACTTGTAATAAAATCTAAACTGAGTTGACGTTATTCCTTTTACGAATAAAGTTTTTCTAGATAAAACGTTTCGTTTATATTTTTGTGAAAAACTAGAGTTGTTAAACTTGGTATCCTTAGGTTTCACTATCTATTTAAGTTAGTGGTTTTGTATTTACTACCTCTTTTATGTCCGCACTAAAAGTTTGTGGAAAGCAATTAAAATATTTCAGCGTAAATATTTTCTGTTTCGTTCTTTGAAAAATGCTATGCATGGCAAGGGTTCATTAGGTCTTTTAACTAATATAATACAAAGTACCTACTTGTGTTTTTGCTGAGGAGAAATCTGTAACCCGCTATTACATAAGTGAATCTTGTCATGTGAGTAACAAATTGCTTGGTAATAAGGCTTGACGGGTATCGATACTTTCCGGCAGTTTTCTAATATCGTCGATAATAAATGCCGAGTCACTCTTCATGTTCGCGAAACATTCCAAATAAGAACCGAAAAGCAGGTGTTACAAGGAAAATAACAACGTTAGGAATTTAATAAACGGTGCATCTACGCCACACGTATCTTTCGTGAGATACGGAATAATGTTTCCTGGGAAAACTGGGGAAAGATAAATCATATTCACTAGGGTTTTCCCGCTAACTTAAAAGATTACTCATGACTGTGTTACAACTAGTATATGCTACAGTAAAAAGCTCCTAGGAAAGCAAGCTTTTTGTATTTAGAAGCTCGTTTGTTTTTAAAATAGCGAGCTTTATGTTAGGAACTTACTTTATGTATGTCTAGTAATGTGTTCTTTATAAATATATCGTTTTAATGTTACATGTAATATTAATTAGGGTGGCCATTTTCTACTTTGAGTTACTAGAGCTACGAACTAAGAATATAACACTGACAGTTGTTATAAATAATGATTTGAATGATGATGATACGAATTTGTATTTTATAGTTAATAATAGCGAATAATAAAGAGGAATAATTATCTATTCTCAAATGTCATACAGTGGTTTAATGAATTTATAAATTATCACTCTCCATTAAATATTCGCATTTCAATTTAAATATATTATTATTATAACCCGTACCTTCCCCCGACCACTAACAAATATACATATGAATTAAGTGCCTACATACCGGATCGTATACTAAATTAATTTGGGAATTCCAATATGCATTTATGTTGTGTTTCAATAGTCAACTTCTTTACTGTCTCAAAGAATAATACTGAATGCTATGATTATTGAAGGTAGGAAATTAGTGCCGTGCTGTGTTCACACACTGGACACCGAATTTGTCTCTACATTAGGGTACGAGTTAAACACTCCTTCCTTTGCTGAATCATTTCGTCAAGAACCACACTTTATTATTAATCTACTTACTTGTTAATAAAAATTATATGTTTCCCATCTGTTGTTTTATGCTTCATAGCCTTGCAATATTTATTTAGGCTGTCATGTAAATATATAATTATGAAAACAACAAATTGAAGCTTTTATTTAACGATTTTATTGAATGTAAGCAAATGTGACCTTTTACAAATTTTAATTATATAATAGGTACCTAGGTATATAAATAATTTTACAAACAGATAGCTTTAACTTGTCGTTTAAAAACTTCGAAGGTCGTTTAGATCCGTTTGATAGTTTGTGGTATAACTTTGAACTAAATTCCGATCGGTAAAGGCAAACACGATTAAGTTAAATTAATAGTTGAGTGATATATTTTTTATATTAAGCCAAAATTCGCTACGTACTTTATTTCAATTTCTTATTTTGCCATTAATATTAAACAAGAGAAAAATAGAGATGTAAATTATACGCAAAAAGAAACTTGATCACAAAGATTTTTCCCTGGTTAGAACCTAATCCTTTGTGCAAATAAGCCGTACTAATATAATTGTACGTCGTGCTAAGATAAGGTGATGAACCAAGCCGTACTTTATTTTATTCTGTAATCGCAAAAGTAATAGAACTTGCAAAGTTTCTGCAGATGAAATCTACTCACCGACCGACTAAATCTTGTTCTAATCTAAAACTTCCAAAGTTTTATCAATTTAGATTACATCCACAAATCTTAATATAAAAGGGACAGACTGACATACTTATATATGTATAGAAACTAGAGAAGCGCCGAGTACTCGTTTATTACTCGGTACTCTGCACATGCGGCGTTTTTTTTTCGGTTTTCATACTGAGCTAAAAGCTCGGGGCAACTGACGAGTAGTATTTACTATGGTTAAGTTAGATACATAGTGGACAACACATTCAAAATAGTTACATTCGTAAATTAATAAAGCAGCAACCATTTAAATGTTATTCTAGATTTTTATTTGAATATTGGTGGAAAAAAATTACTATATATTTCCTAGTAATGAGTATAGTGTGTCGTGTATACCTAACTGTCAGCCGAGCAGTCGCCTAGTCGTAGAGAGAACTTTTCGCCGCGTTGCTGAACCGAGCAATTGGTTTGATAAAAGAAAACTGAATAATACTCGGTATTCGGTTTCTCAGTAAATCTACTAATCTAGTACTTGGCATATCTCTTCTACAACCTAATCTCGGCTTAGGTCTCAATGTCTTAAATATTTCACATTTGCACAGAAGCAGGTGCAGAGTTTAAACAAAAAGTAAAATAAAATATTAATACTAAATAAGTTGGAAATATTTCGCAAAACTTCGTACAGTTTAAGTAAATGAATACTGTAGCAGTGTAGATGAAGTTCAAGATTTTCTTTAGTGGCTCAAATTGAATAACTTAACTGCTTCTAAAAAATAATTTAATAAACTCTGTTCAGTTACTTATAAAGTTGCCTTATCATATCAAAAATGTACTAAAACAACATATTTATGCGGGTTTTTATGTTATGATATATAACATTAATTCATTACATGTAATCATATATTCATATGTTACATTACATTCATAATAGTACATTGAACAATATTCATATTGCATGGATCCCGTTTGTTAAATAAACTGAAAAACTTTTTTCGCGAGGGTAAATATAAATTAATATTCTACATTTAGGTCACACAAAACAACTATTTTCTTTTAATATTTACTGTTTTAACTTCCAAATATAACATGAAGTCAAAACAGTACGTTACAAAATAAATACAGTGTATCCGGGGCTGTTATAAATATCACGTATACGGGGAAATACGTTGGATTTTTAGAGGCGCTTCAAATCAAAGCAGCAAGCTTTTCGAGTGATGAGAGCGGTGGGAATTGATATTGCGATCTTCAGTCGGCCTGTCACCGTATAGTCAAACGGATCTGCAAGTCAATGCGACGTGCAACGATTTCAAGCCTCACATACTTAAAAAGAGCTATATTTATTTTAAAACTAGTGTTCGTTGGAAATTGTGATCTTTTCCCACGAATGTACCTTGCCATGACCAAAAATTATTGGAGAAAGAGCAGGAAATAGAACAAGTCTATAGTTCACTATTACCTTTTAACTTAATTTAGTTTAACAATGAACTACTTATATTTTGCTGCTGTCAGCAATGCTTATTGATTCTGTCAGGTCCTTGTTTAATATCGGGTTAATCACGTGAGGCTCTCAATAGGTGATGATGACAAAATGTATTAAATATAGGTATATTGTTTCTATAAATAAGGAAAAGCAATTAACGTCTTTAATTATGTAGGTCAATAACCGACTCCCAATAAGCACTTTAGTTTTCGCAACAATTAATCCTACGCATAGTTGCATACCCATGTAAGTGGGCCGCATTGTAGTGCGAATCAGAGCTAGCTTCCATGCCAAGGTGATGAAACTCATGTGACGAAAGTCTTCGAGAGTTTGGCACAAGTAATTATTGAGTAGCATTTTACATGCAAGATTAAAAGACATAAAAACTACAAACAATGGTACTTAAATGTTAGGATATTATTGCCCTATTACTTTAATCTACATACTACCCTGTCAGTTTATTTTAAATAGTTTCTGAAATAATTACGGTAAACATTTTATATTGCAATATTTCATAACCCAACTCTATCTACATAAAGGAAATATCTACAAAACATAAATGATCATATATTTTTGCATGATTGAGTCTCTATTAATTAGTTTTTCATATGTTTGCAAAACCAACACGTCATACCTATTATGGCAAAGACCATGGTTCTAATTTTGTTGCTAAACTATGAAATTGTTTATAATACTTTTCATTCTAGATTCCGTAATATCCTTAACTTACCGTCATAGCCTCGCTTACCCAGTTCGCTTCAAGTTAGCTGTTACTGAACTGGTAGCTTTATTCATGCTTAGTACTTAATTATTAAAACCTGTTTCAGCTCAGGTATCTAGCATCTAACCCCAGCGGTGCCCTAAGTCGAAGTTCGACCGCTCGCAGAAGGAATATTATAACAACTACCAGTTATAAGTAGTTGTTATTGTTTTAACTCGACCTAAAAATAAGGAGGTTGAACGTAGAGGAATCAGAAGATACTCTCTTCCTAGATATTGTATCGTCAAAGCGGTTTATGAACATTGAAATTAGAAATACATACTCAATTAAGATGTGAAAAGTATTCACTTAAATAATTGCCTCAAAAATCAAACCCAACGGATCAGTCAGTACATCAAAAGGGTCGGTAAATGGAAGGTCGGAGTCAAGTTATTAGGGATCTCTTTTATATTCCGAAAAGCCTAAGCCACTTTACACGTTTAAAAGAAATAAAGGTTCACAAAAGTCAACAATGGTCGCCTTACAAACTCCAACGTGTTTTTTCGTTACCTACCGGTTTTATTTCTATACAGTTGCCCCTCGAATGCGAAATTCTGTAAAGACTCATTGACGTAAACGACAAAGCTTTCATTTGACGGATACTTATTCTTTACGTTATATAAATGCGGAAAAATACTCAATCATTAAATAATGCGATACTTACGGCGATTTAGGACAGTTGTTTACAACATATTTGCACCATGACATTGCCATGTACTTGCAAACTCATGACTTTTCCTACGAGTATCAGTCAGTCCTCAAAAAAAAAAAAATTGGTTAATTAGCAACTATCAAACTAGTTTAAAAATATGTTTCTTTCTATTTATTTAGTTGATCAGAAATAGTTTTATCTATTACCAGTTTTATTCAGACCATTATCAAGTGGCATTTAAAGAATAGTATTGTTACTTCATTTTCCAAACAAGTTGTTGTTGATCCTTATTTTTATATTTGGTATGTCATCACCCAGACTTTATTTTATAGCTAATACCTAAATTATAATAAATAATGGGAACTAACAAACAAGTATCCAAAAGATGTTTTTCAAATTTATAATTAATCGATCAGAACCAGTTTTATCTATTACCAGTTTCGTTCAGATTATAATATCGATAAAGATCGAGTGATATTTGAACAATAGTATTTTATGATTCTTCATAAATTGGGTTTTTTAAGGGGTATATTCCACTTTGTTCACCTGAGGGATATCACCTGGGTGAACAAATGCGACCTTTTGGATTATTCGAGTAGAATTATACCACCCATATACAAAATGATAGGAACATGGAAATTGAAGTATTTTACTACATTAAGTACACGTTTTTTACTTAAAATTATTACTGCTTTTACTTATAGTATGAATGCCTGATTTACAATTAACTGATTCCTAAAAAAATACTTCGATTTACATGTTTACATAATTTTGTATATGGGTGATATAATTCTACTCGAATAATCCAAAACGTCGCATTTGTTCACCCAGGTGATATCCCTCAGGTGAACAAAGTGGAATATATCTATATATATCCCTTAAAGGCACTATTAGATTTTTTTATTGTTCACACAATATTAACATATGTGCTGAGAATCGTAAAAAAAACTTATTTTTTAAGGTGTTGTAGGAAGATTGACATGACGACTTCCATTTATTTGTTTATAGTTATTCGATTTATGTACCCGTACGTTCTATCTACTGTATTGTACTGAGACTACATAATTGTGTTTAGTTAGGAATAATACAGAAGGTTTCCATAAATAATATTCGTCATAGCAAGCTTAAGTGCAGTGACGACTTTATTTACTCAATACTATTATCATAAGGATGAAGTATACCTTGAATAAATATCATAGTTATATTCGTTTCTTAACTTAACACTTTGCTTAATGTACTCGTAGTATGTATGTACATTAGTTTAAGTGCACCTAGTTGGAACAGACACGCGGTTATACTACCATATACTCAGCTAGGCGTTATCGAGTTAAAACACTAGCTATTAAGATATTATCATTCTTGAAATCCTTTATCAGTGGTTTACTTTATACCTTATCTATTATAAAATCTTTATTTGTTAGAAAGTAACTCAGAAAAAAGGTTTTCAGACAACTAATGACAAAATTGCGTTAAAGTTGGCAACATGAAGTAATAAACTGGCATTAACGTTAAAATAAAACGAACGCTAAAAATGGTAAGTGTCGAGTGATGCGAAGTATTGCGGGGTAGTCGTAGGTGTGCGTGCGCGCAGAGCTAACACATGTCTCAGCACAGATCACCGGCTAATAAACATCGCGGTGACTACCGAGGAACTGTGGTGCGGTACTAGTGTTGTGCTGTGAAGTGCACAGGGGACGAGTGCGGCGCTCAGCTGTCGCGAGTCGCGCAGCCGGGCCCCGGTGGCATGCCGCAGCCCGCAGTCTCCGAGCTCGCGCTAATCGCTTAGTCACGGACTCACGGCGCACGCCGCCTCACTCGCGCACAACATCTGTGATAAAATCCTACTTTACCTCCATTCTTGTGATAATATGTGATGTTAAAACACAAACCATGGGTTTCTTGGATGGTGTTTCGTTCTCAGTGTTCAAAAAGTGCCCTAACCTCAAACTGAAAAGGAAATGCAAAGGAAGGTAAACCAAAATCTGTTAGAACACCTACAGTTCTTCTGTGCAATATGAGTATAGTCGCTTGTCATTTAGTCAATTATTTAATTAAGAACAAACGGACATCTATAAATTACTTTAACAATGTAATTGCACTTCGAAAGTAGGTACCGACTTTATTTATATACAAGTATACAAACATCAACAGTGTGTTACATCATTGCTAAATATTGAGGATTCCAATTCATAGTCAACGAATTATTCATTTAAAGTGGGTATTGTTCACCCATAATGAACATACAGGAAAATAGTACAATTCTCTCGGTACAGAGATATTTCACGTGTGAGTTTTATTCATGTTAATGAGACGTAGTGTACGAACGGCAGGGAGATGAGACCGGGCTGTTTGTTACACATGAGTAGATAAACGGAACAGAGGCAAAGCTTCGAACAACCGCTCGAATCGGTTGCACGCACACAAGCGCGCGGGGCATGTGTGCGTGACCACTGGCCGCTTGTCACATACGCGGCGAGACTGGAAAAAACCAGTTTACGCTGGCACAGCCAGTGTACAATCTAAGGGTCAGTCCGACGCACGCTGTTTGTTTTGTTAGTTGCAAGTTTAAGTTTTTATAAGATTAGTTGTAAAAACGTGGTATTATATTAATAATAATGGTTGTTTATTGTACCGTGTGTATGAATAATAATAGAGAAAACAAAAATATATCATACTTTAACTATCCCAAGGAGTACAATTAGGTAAGTAAATATTTGGTTATTACTTTTTCAAGCAAGTACCTTTATTTTATTGTATGATCCTTTTTATAATAAGAAGAGAGTAATTTGTACAACACGGTAGGTATTTTTTATTAAAAAAAAAAACAAAAATTATAAAAAGAAAATTCTTAGAGTAAGTAATTTGTAAACTATTCTATCATACTATTATATATTCTATTATACTGACTATTAAAACTATTTAAAAAACGTTTTGTTTGATTTGTCTTCACCTATTGTGACAACCCTAACAAAATAGGTAACAATTTTGCACGTTCTTAAGAAGCTTTGCCTCTGTTCCGTTTATCTACTCATGTGGTTTGTTATCTACGATAAGGCGCCGCCGCGCCGTGAGGTAGGTAATCGGGACAGATCGGAACGAACAACGTCACTCAGTCAGATAACTGTTTTCTGCAAATGTAGTACAATGTCTTCACGATACCTGAATTGCTATAAAACGTAAATAGCGTTCTTGTTTAGTGTTCATTGTTTCTATCAACGCAGACGCATCTCACCGTGCGTGTACAATGTGCGATCAATTACTCTATAAAAACGACAAGCGAGTTTTTCTGATTGATTTTGTCTGTATTATGATCACACTTAAATATTCACGCCATTAAACATGTATTTTGTACTAATGTAATTTTAATGATGTCGCTATCAGTTCAGGTGATTTATAAATATTTCTGCTCTATAATTGTGCTGGATATTATTGGAATTGCTAATGTGTCAACAGATCGTCATCGATAGTCAGGTAGTCATTGTTTACACAATGTGAAGTAAAAACGCTGAGGTCGTTGCAGCTTTCCGCTTCATTGACCGTGTCACCCTTGAACGACATCTTACTGTGGCTAAAGCGGTAGAACTAATTATCACTGCCATGTTTGCAATGTTTAATGATGAAATATTACTGTCAAGTCATTCATAAAGCAACACCAGATTTGTGTTATTTATATGTTTATAAGTCAAAGTTTGTCGATTGTTCTATAAACCTAACTACTAATATACTACCAATTAAATACGACTTTAAATGTTATTTCGTTTTAAACTTTAAATTAAAACAAACAGAGTTTCAAATATAGGTGGCACAGACATATCGGGCTTAATTTATTTTACCTCTGCCAGAACAAGTTGCCACCGCACATATAAAGTTACATTTTGATCCCCTAGTTATGTTTTATTCAGTTACCTATACATATAACTATATGGTGTACAGCAGACGATTGTACTGCGGAACCATGGCAGCGTGCCGTGACGTTGAAACGGATCGGTAACTTTGAATGAAGGAGTCAAATGTCAACTTTAAACCCTATGACATAGGGTACATACTCTTTTAAACGATATAAAAGAATTAAAATGAACACAAAAAAGTTCGTTACAAGGGCTAAGCTAAATTGTTTGCTGAGTGTGGTGTTGGATCGTAACTTTTTTTAAATATCTGTACTGAATGATTTTATGAAATATGGGCAATCGTGTTTGCTATTTTTTATTGGTACCTCTTGATTGTAGGAACTTACTATAAGCGTAGCACGTCAGGGTCAATCTTGAATATATTAAATAAATATGATTTATGCAGTGACTGCACCTTATTAAGACTAGCATGACAAGAAATGTAAACAAAACCTATTCGCACTTATTTTTCCATTGTATTTCGTGCATTCAAATTACCTGATATAGGAGTGTTTAATTTTGTTTGCCTGGAGGTTTGTTAAGGGTTCAGCATTTCGATAACTATAAATACTTTGAAATTCCGGCCCGCTATCAGATAATCAATTTAATTTACCTTGTGAGACCAGATCAATATTTACTACCTCTATCTTCTTGTTATGTGTATTCGTAAATTGCGCTTTTTACGTAGCAGAATCATTTAAAAATATAAGAGAATTCATATATTACATCGATAGTACATACACAAAGTTCATATAATTATATTATTATGTCAAAGTATTTTTAAACCTGACGAACCTCTGGTGTTCGTAAGGTCAACCTCTTAAGTATAACCAGTTCGCTTATTAAACAAGATCATAAAACACGATACAAAAGAAAAATATATCATGAATTTTAAATAAATTTTATACTTTCGAAATTATTAGGCATTTATACACTCATCTAATCATATAATTTGGACGTCAACGATTAATCACAACATTTCATTAGCAACTTGTGAACGCCAAAGCTTTTATAAAGGATGATAAATTATAAATTATCTATTCATCAAGAGGATAGTTAAGTAATCTTAACACTTGTCTTTATAAAATTACATTTAAAAGCTCCTTTGTGTGCGTCACAGATGACATCAGAATGTACACTGAGTTTGAAATGGAAATAATCTACGTGATCACAATCACAAAGCCAGGCACGTAAACGTACAAACGTCATTATAGAAATATCCAAACAAATTATAAAGCAAATCTTTGACAAAAGGAGAAATAAACAATCCGAAGTCTCCATTCCAGATTGTTGTTGGCATAATTGGTAGATAATTTGCTGTTGGTTGAATGTTAAAATATTTTGGACAGTTTCATTTAACATCCCTTAGGTACTTACATAGTTGAACTTTGGTTCTAAAATTTACAAAAGAAGGTCTAAACAAAAAACCAAATCAGAATAAAAAAAAAACAGAATATCAAAAGTTAAAAAGAAACTGTTTAAGATAGTAAGAATTAGCATAATATAACATACCATCACGCCTGTACCCCCGAAGGGTTAAGCAGAGGTGTACCAATGTACACCCACAGTTCGCCGGTATGTTTAGGTCCCATGTAATAGGGGGCGAGCCTATTGCCACTAACCGGGTACAAATCCAAACTCCGACCTGCTACTGAGAATTTCATAGAAAAGCCCAATAACACCTTGGTCGACTTGGGAATCGAACCCAAGACTTCTAGCGTAGCGTAGCAGTCGCGCTTAGAACCATTAGGCCAACGAGGCAGTTAAGATTGTAAGAATTAGATTCGCTAAAAATTTAGATAAAAAATAAAACACCTATTAAACTTTGTCAATCATAATACCTAAAATACGATTAAGTTAGAATCTATCCCGACAAACAATACGTTAGTTAATGAACCCTGAACGCCTCGCGTAGGCTATGTTTAATGACAAAAACTTTTTTATTGTACGTCGTATAAAATTCTTGCTATCTCAATCGTAAACTAGTTACACTATTTTACTACTCTGGTAACAAAACGATTATAATTGCAGTTTGTGTTATGATTTCTGTATGAAATGTTTACGATAGCACTATACTTATTACATTCGTATTGAGAATTATGTTGACCGGGTCAATGTCATCAACTACCATTGTGTAATACCATTTAAAAGGTTTATAAGATTATTAAAACTGACATTTTCGAATGACATCATGCGGTTCATAAAAGGGCTTTTTATGTATCAGAAAACCGTATGGATGGATTTATATGAAGGTAAAGTAATGACGCATACAACGCACAAGACTTAAAATGCGTGGTCTCTGAGATAAATTGAATAACTTATCGATAGTACGTAAGAACATAAGTGGAACAAACGAACACGTGGGTGTATAGCATCCAAAGTATATATTATGTGGTAAAAAATCACGAAACTTGGCTTTTTTATAAAACAAGACATAGAGTTGGTTAAGTTTAACAAGCTCATTTAAAGTAGGAAATTCAAAGCAACTAGAACTTTAAATTAAAAGTTAAAATGATTTAAATAGATCCTAGCTATCTATGACACAATTAATTTGACTTTAACTTTTGACGTCGCACCCCCAAATAAAATTATAGCAAAAGCTGTATTTGTATTTACTTTTTGAAAAATATGTTCGATGATTGATATTCACGAAGCGTTTACAAAAACAAGAACAATGCACTGCAATACTGCCGACGATTACGTAATCGCACAGGTCGCCAGTATTTCCTGTTAATCCTTGTGACCTCGGGGTCACATTATCGGCAATCTTGCCAGATTGTTGGCAATCTTGATGAAAAAGAAGTTTTAAATAAGTATTTTTTTTGTATAAAACACCAAAGGACATCGATAATATCATAACAACGGCATATAATAAAATAAGGACTTGGTACTTTGTGATTGTATGGAGTATAATGATGTGTCCTGTACGTATATTTATTTATCAAAAGCTCTTTTATCTGTATGAAAATAAGAGAAAACAAAACGATTGACATCGGATATGAGAATATCAACAATATTGAGATCGTTAAACAAAGCGAGTATTGGTGTCGTTTTTATTTGTTCATTGTTTACATAGTTATCGGAAATGCACTTATTGTGTTCCGAATTTATGAACGAGCACTTTATTGTAAAGCAACAAGTGCTACTAGTGTTCCAATCAACTTTTCATGTTAAGCGAGAAAAATATTTTTATTGAAGTAACTAGTGAGAATGATCGAGGATACTGTTACCAAGTGAAATGGGTCGTGGAGGTCAAATAGGCAGTAGTTCTATGCAAAATGGTACTCAACTGAATTCGATAAGATTGGAAGTCGAGCCAATCCAAACATATCTTGAGGAAAGGCTTGGCAACGAAACGACAGAAGACGAAGACGAATAAAGAAAGAGGCATGAATTTTATTTGGAATGATGTAAGAAAGATTTGAGATGCGAGTAATAAAATGAAAATACGTGTTGCCCTGATGCCATATAATTAAGAAAAGGGCATGTCGAAGAAGAAGATATCACTCTACCAAGGTTTTGCCATACCATGACCAATGTAGAAGGCGTTACCATAATTTAGATCGACCAATGGCTCTTGGTCTGTTGGTCAATGACCCACAGTTAATGTAGGAAACTCATACGTAAATGGCAAATACCGAAGCCTTTTTCAATGCACATACAGCTACTTTCTAAATTGACTCACCACTGATAAACGATTAGAAACAATCGAAATTATCTGAAAACATTCTTGTTGATTCATGCTCTGGTTAAAAAAAGGTTTTTGAGAAACTGTTAATTGAATATGAAATGCGGAAATAAAAACCTAATATGACGGGATATACATCCTGTGGCTACTTTCCCCTTTAAGAACTATGACATAAATATTCGATAAAATCTTGTGAAGGACCGAAGGCCCTTGAGTACATATGTTAACGTGAAGTAGTACTGACTAAAAATATAGAATATACTATGCTTCTTATTATAATGCAAGCGCAGTACCTCTGGATGACCGGATATTACATCCTGTTCGGAGAAGATGTGACTGGTTACGAGTAGTTAAATAAGGTATTATTCAAACTCTGATGTATTAGAAACTCATAAAAGAGAATAAAAACTGATTATAAACGACCATGTTCAATTTTATTTGACTTATAAGAGGAATAATGTTTGAATTACTTTTAAATTTCAATGATCTCAATAAGTACATAGACTGATGTAGCTCTGAAATAAAGTTGCTAATACTCTTTGCTTTCAAATCCAACCAATACAACAGCGCATAATTTACAGAAGTTTTGTACTTTTTAAATGCACATTTAGAGCATAAACTCGACTACATAAAGAACACTGATACTTTTCCAGCTCGCGTCGTGTTCACGCGATGTGTATTTGTCACGACTAAGAAGATTGGTTCAGTACACACAGTTATGTATTATACCTACAAATGTTGGCTGGTCATTAAAAAATAACGATGTACCTATGTAGACTTTATTGGCTCGAACTCAAACGTTTTACAAGGTAAATAACTCGCATATGTCGTCGTTTGTATAGATGGTATCGTCGTAATCGGCCGATTCGATTGCGAGCGGATTGCCAGAAGTAAGGTCTTGGTTCCGATTTCTGTAGATATATTTATTGAGTACTGCCCTCCCGATTTCGCACTCGCGAATGATTTGAGATTTTCAGAACATTTTCTAACTCTTTTTATTTTTTTAGGAACTCAAAAATATAAGTCCCAGTCGGATTTGGTGCAGTCGTTCGTACTAGTCGATCGTATAGCGAGACTAAGATAAATACGGATTCATTTTTATATACCTACATAGATGTTAGGCGCTATTTAAAATTGTAACGAATGTTGTTAAGATACTGTAAATTATTATACTTTAGGTTGTTTCCACAGAACACCGAAAGTCTCTCTTCGTTGTTCCCATAGTTTGCACGACGTCACAACATGTTCCTCTCAGCTGAGTTTTACGGTCTGCGTTGTAAATACGGCTGTCGGCAGAATACGCTATGTTTACTCCCATTGTTAAAACACCAGTATACGACCCAAATTGCATAGCGCCGAAGTATTTGCTGAAGATTTGTGTCTACTACTGACACGAATGTTCTAAAATGTAAATGGATATGTTTGTAGAATATGTTATATTCTGCTAGGAATATTTGACACTGCCTTCAGTATAGTCTGATGCAATATCATCCTTTTATGCTACAAGATCTGACGGGCTCTTTGAAAGCGGATGACGTGTTCTGCGAGGAATAGAAGCTATTGTCAGTGAAGATCCAATTTTGTCTAAGGCATAATAGTTTTATTTTAATGCATAGATTCTCGTGAATATTATTTTTCTCATCATATACACAAAAAATTTAATATCTTATCTATTGTATATGCATGCTTTGCCCTTTGATATTTAAATTAAAAAAACGTTATTTGTGCGATGTATGACTTAAAGCTGTCAAAATAGCTTAACTTGACTTGATAATCATTTCTCCAGTTCACAAATAATAAAACTGGATGCAGTAATCAGGTTCAATTGAGCTTTAACCAATTGGTCACCAAAAAAATTAAATCCGACATTTCGGATACCCAGCCAGATCTCACGACAAATCAACATCGTAGAAACCGGAAGAACGTTAAAACCACGATTAAATCCATAACGAAAATTAACCTAATCCAATTAAATTGGTATATTTTAATTGAATCGCTATTCTAAGCAAGACTAGGGCCTTGGTTCAAGCCGGTCGGCTCGAGATTCCGCCGGAACCGGTTTCCTTACGAAGTGGTATTAGCACATAGCGTGCAATGCCATTACCGGACCGGCTGTTATACAACGCCGCTAATTTGTTACACTAGCGCTACTTGTACGTTGAACTTCAATTTACATGTTACGTCTGTTTGGTAATGCTATATTTATAACTTAAAGCGTGATGAAGGACCATTAGCACGTCTTTTATCAATATTGACAGGACAGCATGTTTAATTTACATATATTATTCTTCTGAGTTCTACGAAAATAATGCGAAAGAGAGAAAATACGACCACAAATATTTCCCGATAGTCACAATACTTAAATGATTTTCAGATATTGCAATTTTTTATTAATAATTTAATGTACGTGTGAACTGAGGGACCGCACATATCATCTTCTTAAAATATTAATATTATTAAGTTTGGTACTGTATCTGTCAGTTTCTTAAAAACGCCGAAGAATTTGTAGTTTTGTGATGATTCATCTTGACGAAATATCAAGTAACGCGCGGGTGATTCACGAGCTGTAGATAATAATGATACACCTAAGATATTTACATCAGAATAAGTATTGTGAACTCATAAGCTGTGGACTTATACGGATGAGAGTTAATGAGGGTTGACTAACCCGATACATCCGAATGTAAATTATTCTTTTGAATTGTTTTTTGAACTTCACGAGTGTCATAGATCAAACGATGTTATAAATAAATCGGGCCACACAGTGTGTGAAATATTTTATGCCGACTAAGCCGAAGCAAAAATATGAAGCATCGCCAATGAAAATTCGAAACGGTAGGTCATCAAAGGGTTAGATTAAAGTATTATTAATGTTATAACAAAAGCCATTGTTTCCTGTATTGTTGTCCGCGATCGAGGTCGTCCAAATAATAGCTTGCAGCGTGGACAAATAACCGTATAGAAATCGCCGTAAATAATTAGCTGTATGCTTCGTGACCACTAATTCGACGTTGGTTTATTTGAATCGTCTCATTAGAATAGACTTGTAATCTTGTACTAGTGACACCATAAACCATGTTTGGAAATAACTGTAGTGTATGGAAGACCAGTTAAGGAATTTAAGGAGGTGAGGTACGTTTAAGGTTTTATTATCATGGCTTGTTTTCATTGAAATTAAAAGCAAGATTACCCATGTAGAGCAATACAATAGGAAAATGTGGAACTAGGCCGGTCCAGATTAAGTTTTTTTTTCTAAATACTTTGACGCTTTAGAGTTTTTGTATACTTATACAGGGAATACAAAATCGTACCGGATACGTTCTACAACAAAAACATAATAGAAGGTCGCATTACTAATAATAACGTCAGACCAATGAAGTATAATTGCCGTCTATATGTTCTAACAGGAAAGGTGATGTATTAAAATGTAACCCATACTCTAGCATACTGTTATTTAATTTTACATAATATGTTTAAATACCGTACAATTTTATATAGGAAAGTCTCCAAAATTAGTTTAGTAATGGGATGCACATAATTCTAAAGAGTTTTGGTTACCATACTTAAGGAAAGGTTCATATCTGACGGATCATGCGTCGCGTATTATCGGTCGCGTAACGCCAGAACAGACAAATGTATAGAAAAACACTTGACCGTTCACACTCAACCGATGATACGTTAGTCGGTTTTGTGTGAACGGTCAAGCGTTTTTCTATACATTTGTCTGTTCTGGCGTTACGCGACCGATAATACGCGACGCATTTTCCGTCAGATATGAACCTTCCCTTAGTCTTAAATTTCAACTTTAGAACTGCTAAACGCAATGAATGTTATTAATGGTTGGTCACTCGAAGATACTTATTACACATTGACATATAAACTTTATTCAAATATGTCAATTTTCTGACGTGGTGATTCAGGTCAAAAAAAAAATCTGATGGGCTTATAACAAGGATGACAAATATGCCATCCTCGTCAATAGACCAATGTACAATTTACCAAACGTATTTAACGTATTATTTCCGATGGCACGGCTGACCAAAGTCGTATTTTGTGATAGGTGTGTATATTTAGTATTCTAGGTAAAGAAAACATAAGAGCACTGTAAATCAAACTACATTTATTTCCAAATATTTCATGGTGGGGGGTTCACAATCAATTTAAAAGTTACGACGTAGAACATTTTACACACGGACGGCTGTGTCGATCTTAGCTGCTGTCGCGGCCGAGTTGAGGGACTCGCATCGGCAGCACCGCCAGCTGTTCGTGCTCGGCACCAGGTGCTCACTGCTCACACACTCCAGGTGGAACTGAGACGCACACAGGCTGCACTTTATAGAAGCGCAGCCCTCCATTGTACGGTTACAGAAAGCACAGTCCATCTTTCCTAATTTAACTGCAAACAAAAAAAAACAAAATTTTTACCCACCTCCTTGATTAAGTCTAAGCTCTTAATAACAAATTTAATTAAAAACACTTACAATTGTACTATTAATTCACTTAATATAGTATGTTTTTTATACGTTGGAAACTATTTTAAATTTTTTATGCGGTTTTAGGAATGAGTGTATTTGGGGTGACTGACAAAATTCAACTGAAAAAAAACAGTCGATGACATTGTTCTTTTCTTTTCTATTTTTTTTCTTATTCTAATTTCAAAATAGAGTTTTAGAAAAGTTTGGTATTTATTAACTAAACTCTTTATTGTGCTATATATATAAAGGCAGAGTTTACTACAGACATTATATTTAATAAATTTTAAAGTTTGGTGGAACTATGCACGATTTTACACCTAAATAGACTTTGATTAAAAGTGTGGTACACCTAGAGTTTTGGGTTAGTTAAACTTTACAGCGCACCAATTAAATTCGAGCGCTTGTCGACCATTTTATTAATTTTGTTCTCCTCTAACTTAATTGACATACCTACTTTTAACTTTGTTTCGATACGACATTCATGATATGATACTAAATATATCTACTAATATGTGTATAATAATAAATAGGATAAAATTCGAAAGATTCCTATCTCCACAGAATGTTATACAAACTTTTACGCGATGTAATATTGTAGCAATTTTCTTACGTTAGTAAATAACAAATACACTAAACAGCTATACATTTTAAGGGAAAATATATGCAATTGTTTTAAACAACTTTTAGTTAAATTGTTTTAAATGTTCCAGAAATAAATTCTTTAAATATATACAAGCACTGTAGCAAAGCGTTTTTTTTTTATGATTGCCCACTTAAACCTTTACTTACTGCTCCAGTCATAAGCAATCTACTTTACACGAACTATTCTCAAATTGACTATTAAATCTGAGATCCGTACGTAATTGCTTGCATCAACGTTTTGTTGCCTAGGCTCGCTACATGAAGACTCATGGTCAATATGCCCGGCCGCGTTCATTTGCTAGATTAATCTTATGAGATGAGGCACTCTCTGGGCTCAGAGGAGGTAGGGCCATATGGACCAGGATTATGTTTGTATTTCATATTTTTCTTGTTTCTATCATTATTTAACATACAGAATTATTAATAGATCTTCCGAGAACATAATGAGCAGGAATGTGAAAATACCCAAAATTTCGGATATGTTTCTTCATGCAAAGTGTTTTAAAGTCGGTGGTTATTGGCAATAACCACCGACTTTTATTGCACCCGATATTACAATAGGAGAAATGCATTTTTTATTCATTCTTTTACTAAATTTATTTTTATTTTTACTGAACTTTAATTAATGTGTAAGAAAGTGCTATGTTTCGAATTTACACATAACCTAGTTTCTCAAAAAAACTACTTTTAATAAAGATTAATGATTAACCCGTTGATGTTTTACTTTACCTAGATACTGATAGGAAAAGTTTCCAGCCACGCAGCTAATATTGATTGATATTAATCGCTCATTTGATTACGTGCTTATCTGACCCCCGTCTCCCCGCTGTGATTGCGTCTACTCGGCTATAGAAACCAGCCATCTATCACATCCTGTAGGCTTTTAGATATACATAGGTACGGAATAATAAATCAAAGGTCATATTTTTGAACAGAAGAACTATTTGAGTAATATTTGTACGAAACTCTTCTTTTCATAAAATAATAAAAAAGTATGGTTTCTACTTAATTTCTAAATTAACACAACATACCATCACGCCTGTATCCCCGAAGGGTTAGGCAGAGGTGTACCAATGTACACCCACAGTTCGCGGGTACGTTTAGGTCCCATGTAATAGGGGGCGAGCCTATTGCCACTAACCGGGCACAAATCCAAACTCCGACCTGCTACTGAGAGTTTCATAGAAAAACCCAATAACACCTTGGTCGACTTGGGAATCGAACCCAAGACCTCTAGCGTAGCAGTCCCGCTTAGAACCAAATTAAATATTACCATAATTTCTAAATTATGGTAATGTTTAAATCGTCTAGCAACAGTTTTGTATATCAATGATAAAATTGGATATTGATTTGGGCTAATTTTAGATACATCGTTTAGTTCTGTTACGGTAGCATGAAGAATTGTTTCGTTCTTGTCAAACAGATTATTATTTATTTACATTATAATTATATGATCTGTACTGTATAGAAAAAAGAAAAACAGCTGGACATATCAACACATCAATGTCATTCTGATTACAATCAAATTACAAAAATATTCTTGAAGAACATTATAAGAGAAAACAAAATATATTATTTACAGCTTTAACTGTATGTTGAAATACTTAATACGATTGGTCTTATCATATTTTATAGAATATCCAGAGTTTAGCGTTTTGGAATGCATCATAATAGCAAATAAAGACGTCTCGAATCTTATAAATGAATTCTGAAAACGTTTACTATGGAATTTCGGCTCTCCCCAACACTTGGTATTTGTACGACAGGTACTATTATTAAATATTAATAAATACCTTTTCATTAGTCTCATTCTCTAGATTTTTTGCTGACTAAAGTTTACCGACAATGTATTTATTTGTCTCCGTTGGAAATAAATAAAATTCTTTTCTTATTCGGGTGATAATTTTCTTCATCAGCCTTTTAGGTATTAAACAATTTAAAAACATTTATTTCGTAGGTCTGAATAATTATAAGAGGTAGTTAATAGTATGTAGACATTAAATAAATCAATTTTTATTCGAATATTCTTATCACAATCAGTGTATTTAATACATACTTTAATGTAATTGTTGGATTGGCGCCAACAGTAACTTGAGTCTGGAAATCGTAAATAATCGAAATATAAAGTATTTAATATTTATTATTTGTTGTCTCCTTATAGTTATTGTTTTCAAGTTCTGCCCTACAATTATATCACTTTATTATTTCTTCGTTACAGATATTGTTACAATACAATTTATAGCTCTGCAACAGAGTAGTTTATGTGTGTAATAAAAATACATTTCCAAAGTTTCTCGTAAATATATTTATCTCTCTTTATAAGTCAATTTGCTATGTTGCCTTTAATAAATTTATTTTTGACCAAAGCAGTTATTGTTAACTTTTTTTCTATATTACTTAATTCAATCTTATATATAAAATTCTCGTGTCACAATGTTAGTTACCATACTCCTCCGAGACGGCTTGACCGATTTTTATAAAATTTTATATGTAATGTATATTCAGTAGGTCTGTGAATCGGCTACTATCTATTTTTCATACCCCTAAGTGGTAGTACGTAGGTGCTAGGTAAAAAAAAATTGCATTGCAACGCATGCCGGGTACAGCTAGTAAATCTATAATACTCAAGCTTTCCATAAACTCAAAATCACAAAAATCACACGTCATTAATAAGAATGACGTGTGATTTTTGTTATTTTATATTTGCAAGACGTTAGGACCACAACCGTAAATTATAATAGTGATGTGCGTCGTGCGGTCCCAGTGTTCTCAAACAATAATAATAATAAAAATAATATTCCGGGACAACTCACACACGGTTATCTGATCCCAAGCTAAGCAGAGCTTGTGTTATGGTAACCAGACAACTGATAAACATACTTATATATATATTTCTAAATACATACATATTATAGATAAATTACACCCAGACAACCAGAACAAAATGATCGTGCCCATCACACAAACATTTGTCCTGGGTGGGAATCGAACCCACGACCTCCGGTATAGCAGTCAGGGTCACTAACCACTAGACCAACAGGCCCGTAAACAGCTGTTAACACGACTAGTGTTGTGCAGTGGCATTATGCTGAGTGGACCTCATTGTCGCGGTTACGCTGCGAGTGCATCTGCCAACACGCTAACAAATACTAACGATACAGACTACACTATACATTCTTATTTTATAAATGGATCTTTAACTAGCGTTTGACGTGTGAGATAAAATATATTTTCTTTGCTGTTGAATAAGCCCGTTATATAGAGAGCTATGTATTTTTATTTAATACTAGCTGTGCCTGCGACTTCGTTCGCGTGGATGACGAAACTTATCAATGAGTTTTAAGTTAACCGCAAAATTAAGTTTTTTTTTATTGTTTATACTTTTCCGGGATAAAAACTACCCAGTGTGGTGCCCAGGATAATAAAGAATAATTATACCAAGTTTCATCGTAATCGAACCGGTAGTTTTTGCGTGATACATGAACAAACAGACAGACAGACAAAAATTTTTTTTTCACCCTTTTGGGTTCGGTGTCGGTCTAGTAACAGCCCCCGCCATTTTTTTTTTTTTTATATTTTCAATGTACAGAATTTTCACTTCTACAGATTTATTATAAGTATAGATTTTATTGCAAAATTGTTTCATAAAGTGTCCTACCTAACCATGAAATAATTTAACATATTTTTACTAGGTTCCTATTTCTTGTCTATCTAATTACTACTACATAGGTATTATGTCTAGCATTCATAAAAATTAAATTAAAATTGATCATATAAGTAACACATAAGAACAAATGGACTCGAATTCGGCACGAAAAAATACTAACGTTTTATGTTTAATTTTCGCGCCATGGAAATCGTAATATACCATAGTCACCCGTGATTTCAAATTATTTTGGTAGTAAATAATATTAGTTCAAATATTTTATCAATATTAATAAAATATTTTAACATGTTCGTTATATTTGTTGCAGACGCAGCGGGGATGGCGGCGGTGGCGGCGCGCGCGTGCTGCGCTCGACGCCCGACTGGACGGACAGCGCCATCAGCGGCGAACACCTCTGGTCGCCCACCTCCGTGTCCGGCGACTGCTGTTACGTCGGCGATGCGGAGTGCCAGGTACATACTATTATTTATAAGAACTTGACTCCTTCGCGCGGAACTGGCGCCAGATAGCCATACTCCATAGAGGGAGGGAGGACTTTGCCCTGAATTGGGACAGCCCTAGGACACCACCGTCTCTTAAAAATAAAGTGAAGACAAGATATTAAATATTAATAAATTAAAGAACTTCTTTCTCCGTCTTTTTGACCCGGTGGAAATGCTCAATTACTTCTTTCGCCGTAGGGAAAACATGTCACTATTATAATCAAAATACATCTTTGTTCGTTGTGACTTTAGAGTAGGTGGGCTATTACAATATAAATATATAAAAATATACCTCGATCCAGTAAGCAGGAAGTAGTTGCGTTGCGGCAGTATCAAGTGCTGTTTTTCTAAAGACCTCCTCAGTTAATAGGTTCAACGATATGAGACCAATCAGTCAACAAGGATGTTAATTCTAATTAATCGATTTGTCATAACATTAATTGATATCGCTAAAGTTAAATTGATAATTTAGGATTAATGAATTTTCAATATATTTTTCTCCATTTATTATTTACAAAAGCCAATATTCAATATGCAGCTTTCAATCCGCCTGTTTTTCCTGCTACCAAAGCTATATGTGAAATGAGAAATCTGGAAGCTCTTTAACTCTTGGCATGGCGCGATCTAAAGACCCTTCAGCAAACTGTAGTCAAAATTATTTTTTGAAAACGAAAAGGCCCAGAGAGACTCGGATCTTCGGTCAATCAATGAATGTCCGCAGTGAATGAATTTTCATTCAGTGCCATTCATTCATTCTTATTGGCTCCCGGAGCGTCTGCCAGACAAAAGACTCCAAAAGCAGCTGCAATTAATATTGTAAAGTATACCTTTACAATTTATTGTAGTGTTTTAAAACATAAATCATTTGTTGCGATATAAATTATATCTTGAAAACACAATACTATGATGCAATACTTGTGAAGGAAAAGGCTTTCTGCCTTGCTTTGTAGAACCACTCCTTCATTCATGCAGTCAAATTGCTTCAGCTTGGCTTTTACGAAGCATACTCATATTTGTTCTGAAACTAGGTGTTTATTCATGAGATTCGTGTTTGTAGGCGCGCAATGCAAGGGGAAATACAAATGTGAATGGATTGATTACACCTGTATTTACCTGGGTCGTAAACATTTTCGAGGTTTTGATTCGTCAAAAGCAACATTGCTAACGTATAAGCATAAATGTACCTTCGTCGATGTTCTTGTGGAATACAGTAATGAGGATTCCTAATACCTCATAATTAATTGTGTCTGTATTTCGAGAAAAGACTCTCTTAACAATTTAATGATGTCTCAATTACCTTCCTATTGGGGTCGCGTGGTCGATATTTTTATTTATAAACAGAACCAAATCATGATTATTCTATACCCCCGAATTATTATATCTATTTCGATAACTAGCATGCCAATATTTATTTATTACTTGCAAGATGATAAAGAAATGTAAAAATCCAAATTCTCATGAGTTTGTAAATGTATATTAGATATGCTTTTTCAAAACGAACGACCATTTGAAAGTTATGTACTTACATAAATACTATTATATTGTAAGAAGAATTTTAAAAAGTAAAATGTGATAGAGTCCTATGGTTTGTATTCACGGAGAACTCATTATTACGCTGTTAATCACATCTTGGGAAGACCCTTGAGGCTACGTAATTAGAAAAAAATACTCGTAGGCACCAGAGAGATTCAGCTTAATTATTTCTGATAAAGTTTCTTACTTACCTCTGCATTTTCTATTCAATTGAAATAACCATTTCAAGGAAAATGAATAAAATTCAAGAAATGCATTTCCAATTTACTTTTGCGAACTGTAAATAGTGGATGAGGCAGTTTGCAGGTCTAAATAAGTATACATTTTTAGTGCCGAATATGAGCATTTATTATTTGTGAAGTAATAAAACCTAAAGTTATATTTTCTAATACGGCAGCACGTAGTACATAAGCAAGCGAAGCGAATACGTGTTTGGGGATGGCTCTGCCCTGCAGTGCGACTGTAATAAGCTGGTGTTAGGATAAGACCATGTTTTCAATATAAATCCATACTTATTTTAAAACAGAAGAAAACAGTTGTCATAAAAACCGTCTCTAATACAGTTTTCATTTGTTTTTACAACATTTACGTGATGTATAAGTTAGTACCTATATTTCAGTTTCTATATTAATGCTGGCCTTTATATAGTGCCAAATATTAGCGCTGAAAGTTATATGAATAAATTACCTTGATTGTAAAATGTAAGTTTCCTGTTATTTATGATAACATCTACAACACAAATTATACAGTACAAAATTACAGCGCAAATATAAAATGAAGGAGTATTTGTGATTTTAAAGTAAAGGTTACAAATTGGTTTTCCGGCATTCTTCCTTACAATAGATGACAATGCATTTTTGTATATATTTATCTAGCAAATGATTCACTTATAGGTAAGTCTAAATAAAGCACTTTTTATTTAAAAAACCGTAACTTAATGAAGCCATCGAAAACCAAAGACATACCTACGTAAGGAACATAAAATGCCACTAAAGACATCTAAGTACCACCATTAAGAAAATATCTATTGCAAACCTACATAAAAAGCTTAAAAATATTGCCTTAAAGAGCATTATGTCGCAAAGTGATGTCGCCATTCCTGTAACCTACATGTTTCCAATCTCGCAATTCCCGCGGGATCATAAAGTTAATCTAGCGCACGTTGCAAGATTAAAATGGGGACTATCTTACCGCGGCTACGGATAAATAGTTGCTCTAATTTTTATTATCCCTCAGAGAACACCATAACAATTTTATTCCTACGCCATAAACGTCATTTAACCTTACAATACCTTTGCTTAACGATTCGTATAATTATATTACACGAACGAACCGAAAAATATGAATTTGATACTTATTGTTCTCAACGGCAACATTTTATAAGATGAAAGCTTCAACAATAGCAACATTGTATAGAAAAAGAAATTTTCTTTAAATGACATTCTTATATTGAATGACAAAGACACAATGAACCCGTAAATTACCCGACGAGCTCGGTTAAGTAAATTACCTGCTGGTTTAATGAATTTTGACGTGGAAAATCGTACGTCAAGACAGATTCTCATTCTTGTTTTATATAGGTACTTAGTAACGAGGTTTATGAATCAGTATAAAAAATATCTTATAATTTCACTTGTCCATTATTTATTTTGTGCCTATCTTTTGAAAGAATTTCTTTGTACCTTCATGAATAAAATCTATTGAAGCTTACACCATGATACAGACAATCTCGCTCCGCGTCTTGGTTAAACCACTGTGAAAGAAATGTAATTTTCCCAACAACCATTAGCAAGTTTCCGGCCTATTATGTCGCAAGTCGGTTGTAGTCGACAAGATTAATGATCCAAAGCCTCTATTTGTAGAGGCGATGACCTGTCACAGTGGGTGCAACAAAAGGGTTTCTCGTGAGCTTCATAAAGGCAATCAATGGCAAATTGTGGCGCCCTCGACACTTGCTCTCTGACTGCGTAAATATTTGAGTAGTAGCTGCCAGCATTTTGTTTCCTAACTTCTTCAAACTTGTAGCAAGTTAGTGTTTTTGTTCATGGCACCCGACCCCGTGTAGTTACAGCGCCCTAATCAAAGTTTATTCTTTGTCACCACCGCCACCGGTGTGTCTATTTATATGAGTCGCCGTGCTCCGAATTTAGAATATTTAGCCGGGTGTTATTGATTGTATATTTTCGTCTGTTATTGCTGTTGTTTGATGAATAATATAGTTTCCTCAATTCTTGCTTGATTATTTAATGTTAACAAGCTAAAGCTTCGTTAGTTGACGGGCCTGTTGGTCTAGTGGTTAGTGACCCTGACTGCTATACCGGAGGTCGTGGGTTCGATTCCCGCCCAGGACAAATGATGTGTGATGAGCATGATCATTTGTTCTGGTGTCTGGGTGTAATTTATCTATAATATGTATGTATTTAGAAATAATATATAAGTAAAGGACATCATCCACTCACTATACATTTTTGGTCCAAATTCGAAAGTGCCGGCCAACAAAAATTAATGTTATATTCTGACAGAGCTTGTCTTTCTGAACATTTCTTAATATGGCACCAAAGCTGAAGCACCGCTGCACGTGATTTTATCCAGGGCTAAACATTCTGAATTTTCGCACATTTTTCGATCTAATACCACGATATTATTGATTAAATGAATTTCTAAGAAGGCAGAGCTTGTCCTCCTAAGCATTTCTTAATATGTCACCAAAGCTGTGGAACAGCTGCATGTGATTTTATCCAAGGTTAAAAATTCTGAATTTTCAGACAATTTTTCGATCACATACCACGATATTATCGATAAAATAAATTAGTAGGAGGACAGAGCTTGTCCTCCTAAGCATTTTTTAATATGGCACCAAACCTGTAGCACCGCTGCACTTGATTTTATCCTGGGTTAAAAATTCTGAATTTTCATACATTTTTCAATCAAATACCATGATATTATCCATTAAATGTATTACTAAACACAAATGAAATGTTTTGTTATGGATGCTAGCTCATAGTTAATGATTGGGGGTAGTAATAAAATCAGGGATTTTCTTTTCAAAGACGTTTAATGCATCTTATCGTCGAAAACGTCTTGCGTAAAAATGATATACTCTAATCCTAAAGCTGGTGGTTATATTTTGTAAATGTAGTGCATAGCTCACATAATAATATGCACATTATGTGAGAACAGCACCTAATTAGTATTTTTTTCTGTGATGCAGCATTAATCGTAAGCGATAGCTCGTCCTTTCGATAATAGTTTGGACCACCACAATATATAATCGCAGCCATATTGTATACGCGCCGTTTTACAAGTTGGTGCGCCGGATTACAAAACTTCGCCGTAATATAATGGGGCGAACTGTCGTTCATTCGGATTACTATTCGGCTGAAATAAACTACGCCGCATTGTTTGAGCGCTTCTCGTTCGTCTAGGTAACGTGGCGTCAATTTACAAACTGGCGCATTGTAGATACGCCACTTGGAAAGTTTTCGTTTATCTCTCTTCTGAACTTTCTGATATTTTTAATTCAACGAATCAACTAAACAAGAGAAATATCCTACCAGACTGCCTTTTTTATAATCCGGCGCACCATTTTGTAAAACGGCGCGAATACAATATGGCTGCGAATTATATATTGTAGTGGTCCAAACTTTCATCAAAAAGACTAGCTATCGCTTATGATTAATGCTGCATCACAGAAAAAAATACTAATTAGGTGCTGTTCTCACATAATGTGCATATTATTATGTGAGCTATGCACTACATTTACAAAATATAACCACCAGCTTTAGGATTAGAGTATATCATTTTTACGCAAGACGTTTTCGACGATAAGATGCATCAAACGTCTTTAAAAAGAAAATCCCTGATTTTATTACTACCCTCAATCATTAACTATGAGCTAGCATCCATAACAGAACATTTAATTTGTGTTTAGTAATACATTTAATGGATAATATCACGGTATTTGATTGAAAAATGTATGAAAATTCAGAATTTTTAACCCTGGATAAAATCAAGTGCAGCGATGCTGCAGGTTTGGTGCCATATTAAAAAATGCTTAAGAGGACAAGCTCTGTCCTCCTAGTAATTCATTTTATCGAAAATATCGTGGTATGTGATCAAACAATTGTCTGAAAATTCAGAATTTTTAACCTTGGATAAAATCACGAGCACCGGTTCCACAGCTTTGGTGACATATAAAGAAATGCTTAGGAGGACAAGTTCTGCCCTCTTAGAAATTCATTTAATCAATAATATCGTGGTATGTGATCGAAAAATGTACGAAAATTCTGAATTTTTAACCCTGGATAAAATCACGTGCAGCGGTGCTACAGCTTTGGTGCCATATTAAGAAATGTTCAAGAAGACAAGTTCTGTCAGAATATAACATTTATTTTTGTTGGCCGGCACTTTCGAATTTGGACCAAAATGGATGATGTCCTTTATCAGTTGTCTGGTTACCATAACACAAGCTCTGCTTAGCTTGGGATCAGATAACCGTGTGTGAGTTGTCCCAGGATATTATTATTATTATTATAGTTATCGATATTATCACAATAATACCGACGTATGCTGTGTTTCATGATGTTGTTTTACTAAATACACATTTAATCCACATAATATAAAAGTGGCATAATTTCACTTGCGACAAACAGAACAAGTTACTAATGTAGGTATATTTTAATTTCCTGAATACGAACTCGCGCACACTGTTCCCAACAATGGAACTAACTAATATTACAATTTTAATTTGAAAACGCTTGAAACATGAAAGCCAACTAATTAATACGAAGTCTGTCTGAAACTGTTATTTCTATAATTATAGGTATGTAAATGTAGCTTAATTAACATTAAAGTAAAAAGCCTCGAAACGAAATAAAAATGGTTAGTTGAACGTGTGAAGACTAATTTATTTTTGAACCACAATAAACCTGTCTGGATTAAATATGTATTAAATTTGGACTTTTTATTCCCTGGACAGTTCGAAAGAATGTATTTATTTTAAAGGAATTTTAAAAATTCAGCTTGTTTGAGGTCGTCGAGGCGTTTGCTCTGTAGACGTGCTCGGGGTACTAAAGTGTCTAGTAGTAAATTTGTGTGTAGCTGTAACAATGAGATCATTTTTATGCAGAATAAGAACTAAACCGAGTTATGAATATGGAGTAGGTAGTAATAAACTGTAAAGATACAGGATCTTTACAGTTTATTACTCAATACTAAAATCCTGCTTACAGCCTTCAATATTTTGGCTGAAATTCAACTAATCTTCTTAATGTTTTGCTGAGATTAAGTACTGCGAGTGATATTGAAGTTTTAGAGGTACATATCTACTAACCAGTGGTCGCACCTGTTGATACTAAATGTAATAGACATTTTCAAATTCCATAGCAAATCAACATGATTGTGATAAGTCATATTGAAGTAAATTTCTTATATCACAGTAAAAGGATAGCATTAATAGCATTTTGGTGTTTCGAGAATTTCTCAATAGATGAAGATAGTCTAAGATCCCGTTAAGACCGACCTTCCCCGAGATGCTTATTTAATGAAACGTATTTTATATTTAATTTAATAAGTCAATAAATATAATGCATATGGGTTGCCTAGCAAATTTCAGTCCAGAGTATATTTAATTAAAAATTAAAAAAAAATATTTTTTTAAACATTTCACCGGTATGATTATTAGATAAATTCTATACCAATCGAAAGTATGAAGCCCATAGAATAAGCAAACGTTAGGTTGCCTATTCTTTTCTGGTCACAACTATAGGGTTGCCATAGTATCTACGAGTCTATAGTTGTGACCGGAAAAGAATAGGCAACCTAACGTTTGCTTATTCTATGTACTTGTTCACGTTGGAACGCGCGGGCGCGGTGGCGGATGCGGTCGCGAAGACGTGGCGGGTTCGTGTTCACATTGGCCGCCAGGCGTTTGCGCGGGTGTGAAGTGTTGTCAGGGATTGTAAACATGGACGACGATCTTTTATTTTTAACCGAAAATTCATACCTAAAGTAAAGTATTCATAGGTACCTAAACTTATTGAGAATATTTCTGTTCGTATGATGACTGTGTTTGCTTTGCCAAATCGGAGTTTTAGCCTGAACAGCACTAATAAATTCTTCTGTGTTGAAAGACATGATGAAGAGAAGGCGTGCTAACGTTTCTAGCGATAAGATCAAACTGGTTGAACTTACCTGACGTCGCGAGTGAATCGCGCGCTCCACCGCTAGCTCGACGTGAATACACACAAACATCTCACGCGTTTGATATTGCCGCGAGCGGCGCGCGCGCGCCAGTCGCTAGCTTGCCCACTACTTAGACCGCACGTGCGTTTCGTACGTGAACACTTGGATATTACGCCATATGTTTGATATTTCGTGACCGCGCCCGCCACCGCGCCCGCGAGTCAACGTGAACAAGTACGGGCTTCATACTTTCGATTGGTATAGAATTTATCTAATAATCACACCGGTGAAATGTTTAAAAAAATATTTTATTTTTTAATTTTTAATTAAATATACTCTGGACTGAAATTTGCTAGGCAACCCATATGCATTATATTTATTGACATATTAAATTAAATATAAAATACGTTTCATTAAATAAGCATCTCGGTGAAGGTCGTTCTTAACGGGATCTTATATTAAGATTTTTCTATGTATACGACCTACACACATTTTTCGAATGATGTTACGTATGACACTGTACATAGCACGTCTATACAACCTTATTTGAATTACAAGTAGGTACCCAACGTATTATTATTACATTAACTTAAAAATATTATAATGTACGCCTTCTACGAATAGAATACATCTCACATTTTATTTTACTTTGCCTTTTTATTTTAAATAAATTATATATTTGCGCGAGACTGGAATATTTTAGTCTTGTTATTTTTTTATTTAAATTCTTCTATGGAAAGGTTTGTAGTTTTTGTTGTCTGGAATTTCCCTTTATTTACTTTTTAAGAGTAACTAAGTATTATTTAAATAACATCGAGATAGTTCTACAAAACCAGAAGTAGTTTCACGAAAGATTTCCACAGTTTAGATAAGTAAACAATTCGTTTTCAAGTAGATATATACCGAACACTTAACAGGAACGTACCTTAGTCAAGTGAACTCTTAAGTGTTTTATAAGTGTGTATCCTAGCTAAGACGCAACGGCTCTAGAGATTTCAGGGGTTTTAAACAACGCTTAAACACTTGGATGGCCGAAAATAAATGGTTTCCATCCAAGCTTAGGTTAACGATTTGTTTATGTGTGTCTTCTTTAGAATGTCTCTGTAGTAAACACCAAAAGCAATATATTCTAGAACACAAACAGTGAGTAAGCTAGCACTTGAGCATGTAAACTTTTTTAGTGAAGTCTAAATTCTTTACTTGTGGAATATGTCTAAGTTAAAATTAGTATCGTTTCTCAAATCTCAACGAAATTGAAACACGCAGTAGGAAGGCCTTAGCTCATTTTAATCAATTTTTAATGGTGATTACAACAAATTATTTGGGTCACGGAGTAACTCATCGAGATTAGGATATTAATTTAAGATGTTGAAACAAGGTTTGTTTATTTTCTTATTGTTTTCAGAAACACGGGTCCCGCATGAAATGTTCGGCTTGCAAGATCGTCGCGCATCAAGCGTGCATCGATATCTTGATGGATCGCGTGCAGTTCACGTGCAAGCCGACATTCCGGGACGTGGGCGTGCGCCAGTACCGCGAGCAGACCATCACGCACCACCACTGGGTCCACCGCCGCTCAGAGAAGGGCAAGTGCAAGGCCTGCGGTAAGGTGAGGGCCGTTATTTTTATGTCGCTTACGTCACCGTTCAATGTCGTGCTGACAGCTGTCATAACGAAACGGCTGTTTTGAATATAGAACGCTTACTTTCGTTCAATTTAAAAGCTTGCATTTATTTTTAAATGCGTGTTCTTTTTTTTCAATTATAAAATCGTTTTCAAGATTAATATCTAAAATTATTTTGTTGCTTTTTTATAATTATTAATCTGTACAGCAGCACTTGACAGTGTAACGAATGTATAATTTCATTAAATCTGATTCGATTTTCTTTTAATAATTGTACATAAAAAAACTGTTATAACAGTCTCAGCCGTTTCCGTTATGATATAGGTGTGTGTCCATTTTGTTGTGATCATTAATTAACCAGTGTGTTGAAAATAAGTTTTGGGTTATTTGGTCAATCATTTTGTGATAATTACCATTCCATTAGACGTAGAAACAATACAATTTATAGGTAATAGCTACCGTTTAAATTTCAATCGTTACCTAATTTAATATTCCATACTTATCATGTTTTAAAAAACTACGGTTCTGGAAAACTCCTGTCGGGAAATGATCTCGGTAGTATGAAAATTAATATATGCAAAAATCGTTACGTATCTACTGAATAAAATTAATTGAAGAATAAAATATTGCTCATTCAATCAGATTGTGTTTCGAGTAAAAACGTTCTTTAATATTGATTTCGATATGTTTGACTGCGGAATGACTTAACGTTAAAACGTACACGTGTAACAATATTAATATCGATGGAAACGAAATATTTATCGAACAACGACTGTCATTAAATTAATTACAAACTTACATTATTATAATATGAGGTGCTTTAAAAGTGATTTCGGATAATTGCTTTCCATCCACAAGTACAATGAAATATGTTATATCCGTACATAAAAATAAATATGTACCTACCTAGTTAATTAATTTTTTTTTTCGTCGTATATTTTATAAAAGGACTGGCATCGACCAGCGATAAACATTTTATAATTGTTGCATACTGAAATTTCCCTAATAATAAGTAGGTGTTGAATTTCCAAAAATGTGACACGTATACATTTGTATTTGGGATTTTAAATATCATATTTTTTTTTTAACTGTGTATACTTAAGTATATTATATAGACTTTCCTTAGTAAGCCCCTAATTTATTTCATGGTAGAAATTAAGACGCATACTGTATAACTACTGAAATACACACACTATTATAACATACACAAGTTGTTTTCCATTTTCTGTGTGTACATAAAATATTAAATAGATAATTACGTGTATGCTGATTCAGCAGTATCGCCACAACATGATAGCTAACAATTAACGTAATTGACCATTATAACTACCGAATGAACATTACTGGAGAATGTACGCTCATCATCACAATTTCACGAGCGTTAAAGCAGAATCGACAATAATTAAATTAATAAAAAAAATATATTTATTCACAAATTTTTGTTACTTTAAAAATTTCATAAGTTTAAGTAAGTATTTAAAAAAAATACTGCTTGTTTTTCGGTTAACATTTTCATGTCTCACATAGGTTTTGGTGGTTTTGTTGAGGTTCTATATTATAATGATACTAATTAATACCAAGAACATGTTACCTAAACTGACCATGGCCCAGCAGGGTGGCAATTGCAGGCTTATTTAATTAAAATTTCTCCATACAAATATCAGACTTTTATATAGAAATGTTTTTTGTCATAATGTTTAAAGCTGTTATAGCTATGTAAATGTGCTGCATACGAATGTGTACATTAGGTATCAGTAGTTTGAAGTAACTGGTAAAATTACAAATAATAATTTCCTTATTGTTTGTAACCTTGGGGGACATTTCGTGCGTTGAATAATTTAAATTTATTCAGATTAAGACAGATTACGCTTCACTGATCCTTAAAAATAGAAAAAAAATAATGTAAAAATGTTTTACCATATTGCATTATTTAGGCCTTGGAATTTTTTACCTTACTTAACCAGATATGGTGTTGGGGAGTTGTTAAGGAGTTAAGGTTTTGTTTAACCATATCAAACAAGTGAATTTCGTTAATCTTAGCTAATTATTTTAACTATTTAATTTAAGGAAACGTATTCTAACATTTACTAACATGTAATAAATTAGATGATTAATAATATATAGGACATACCTACAATTAAATGAGCCAGATCGGTCACACTGCCGGGAAATCATTACTATGTATGAAGCTGTGTGGCCGAATGTACGAGACGTCTTGCAATTACAAGACTGAGACACTGTGGGACCTCCCTAGCCCGACATTAACACAGTAAAAGTCGGGCTACGAACGAGAACGAACTACTTAATTGAGTCTTCAATTATTTAGGAACCGATCGTGCTTTAAGTCGGACATTCATTTAATGGGGAAAGTTTTTCGATGGACCACGTACGAATCGAGTTCTAAGACCATTAACGTTCTAATCACACAGTAAAACTTAAGTTAACAAACTGTTGTTAGATGCTTAGAGACGTGACGTATTTTATTTGATTACCTCAGGTGCTATTAATGTTTCTCAGGTGAGTTCACCATTTATATAGGAAGTACCTTACTATACATACATTATATTTGAACACGTTCTAATTAGGTACGCTACATGGCAGCATAGAGTATGGCAATTTTATGCTAAGCTAGTTATTGTTCTGTTATTTTCTGTTCTGCTATTTTTAACCATGTTGTAATAAATAACACAGTCTGTTTTCACCTTTAGGCTTAGTCAGTATCAGCGTCATTTAAAGCTATGGATTAAAATGCTTGGCTTACGTGAAACGTTTAAATATTTTAATATCCTGCATGGTTCGGGATTTACACCCAATGACGTAGTTCTATGTGACTAACGCGAACGAGGCTCAATGAATTCAAACGAACCACAGCAAAATGTAGGTGTGAAGAGAAATATTCTTTCAAATTATTCGCTCCGGTTTTCTGTTAAATACTAAAACCACGAATAAAAAGAAATTAATACTGCGGTTCTGATGGCTGTGTCTTTTTATTACTTGCTTTAAGTTATTTTTCTCTTTTCTGAGTGGTTTTAGATGGAAAAACTTAGTTTAGAAATAAAACCACTCACATTGAACTTACCAAATCAATATTATAGAAGGATAAGATAGCAAAAAATAATAATAACCAAAAAATAAATAGTTATGTTTATTTAAAAAAATTATACATTTTCCTCATTCTTGAAAACCCTCAAAAATAAGAAAAATTGACTGATGCCACCTAGCAGCCGTCAAATTACTTCTTTTATGACGTCATAATTTTAACGTCGAACATTTATCAAAAACCACCTGTTCTATCTCAAGAATAGTAGCTACTTAGCTTTTTACTAATGTTGCCCTAAGGAGAACAACTCTAAGATCTAAACTTGGAAAACTAGAATAACTCTGGGCTCTGGCGGCTGATAACTTTACGCGCGGGAACCAGAGCTACAACACAATTTGCAGAGAAGGCCACAAAGCAGTGTGTTTAGTTACGTTATATTATTACTGCAAATACCTTCAACTTAACTATTTAATGTTCCTGCGGTTGTCTACTGCAATACTACTAACTAACATTTGAATGAATAGTCTGTCTGGGTAGTCTGAATCAAAATTATTTTGACTTACCTTTCATGTACCACCTATATTTAATTGTGAAATTGGAATAGGCTGTCCCTGAAGGACAGTCAAAAAATATTGTTCTAATTCGTGCGGCTTTTTACCCGACTGTGACGAAGCCAAAAAAGGAGGGTTATGTTTCTGACCTGTACGTACCTCTATATATCCGTTGCTATGTCCGCTCGTTACTACAAAACGACTTGACCAATTGCCACTAAGGCATTACTTTAAATTTTTGTTTGCGCATACAGAAAAAAAATGTGGCCTTGCCAGGTAATAAACAACAGACACTAATAAATCTTGATTTGGAACTTTCAGGAGACCTAACCAAATTAGCTTCAAAAACAAAGCTCTATTTCGCCTCTCAATAATGTCAAAGCAGGTATCTATCGTTTAACAAACATTTGAAGCGCAACAATGTCAATATGATTGTATCAAGCTCGTCCGGTATTTGTGATCACAGTCGAAGTAAATAACCCCATTCACAACAATCATCAAACAATAATGTTAATTAACTCGCTAACCCAATTTACAAAACTCAATTGGGTGACTTGGTTAACTAATAACATTTATATTACTTACCTACATAGTTTATTGACAGTCGCTGTTTGCTTTAAATATTGATGTTCGGCACAACTTCTACGCGTCTTGCTTTCTTTACATAACGTTTCCAATTCCCATAGGAAATAATGTCGATGGGATATCGCTCTCACGTCGGATCAACTTGATTTATCCGATTGTCTTGTTACGGGCACAATAAATGTCATACGCGCAAACACCGAAATCGATTAATCAATACTTAGTGTAAATAAAAAGAAACTGAAAACCAAGCTTGGCTGATCTACTTTTAACTTTACGTATTAAAGTAACGACTCTACTATTTTGACGGATAAGGCGGCTAATAAAAGGTGGCTGTTACTTTAATAGGCGCCTCGTATAAATATTTAATGCATACATAGTAGCGTGGGTGTATAAACCACGTGTTTAATGAAGTACGTGCGACCGTGGTCCTCTGGCCGCAGGGAGCCGGGCAGGCAGTGTGGGCAGCCCCTTACACCGCGCGTCAACTCAAATAATTTGCATTTACATTTTACATATACACCACGAACGTAGCCCGCATCGCATGCGACACGTCACGACTCGAGCGCCGCTAGCTCAACGCGAAATTAAAACTTCATTTTTAATGACGTGTTACCATATCGCACGGCTCGCGTACTACTTATATGACCGGCGCTGCACGATTCTGAATGAAAAAGTGTTTCCAGATTGTATTTAGTACGTTTGTTTACATGAACACTATTCTTTAGCTTATACTCTACACGTAATTACGTTTACGTGCTGTATTTGTAGCATAGATTACCATAATGTTAGCTTTTAGTGACTCTACTTTTATTTTATTTATTTGTTCACAAAAATCGATCAACTCAAATTACTTCATTTTAGTTGAAGTTAATATTATATTAATTTTCCCATGTCATAGTAGGTGCCAACATATATTATTTTGCCTACATAAGGGATCCACTTGCCGCAATGGACCAAATACTTAAACCAACGTATTTTGTTGTCTGTTTATTTGCCCCAAAGCTGGAAATAGAAAATCAAAATCAGTCTTATATTAAGTCTATGATTCATTGTTGCAAGCAGACCCATTTTCCCATAGTATTTTTTAATTTATTTCATGTGGTAGCGAATATATGTTGCTTATTGTGGCTTATTTTGTGTGTAATCACTTCTTATTCATTTGCACGTGTGTTGTTGCATGGTTGTTTTGTTGTCAGTCATTCCGGCGCGGCTGCTGTCGGTGGTGCATTACGTCACAGGACACGGTAGAAAAGCCTGTAGAAGTAGACAATGGCGAAGTTAATGTGCGTACCTTATGTTACACGGTGGAGGATGGTGAAGGCGTTCACAAATCAAAAAAATCCCAATTCAAATAATTAACTTGCATTCCTGATTTAGACAACCCTATATTTTTTTTTCTGTAAAGCTCCATCATATTAGCTTCCATTTTCAGCGACTGCTGAACAAAATTATTGTTAACCTTTCCTCATATTTGTTACAAAATCAAAATTGTTTTAGAATTATATTTCAGGAACGCTGGTAATTTAATGTAACTTGTACAATATTTTGTTCATTCTTTATCATTTAGGAATTGTTATTGCTAACATGTAAATGTTTTACACTGAAAGAAGTCATGCCTAATATGAGAATTTCTTTTTCAACAGTCGCTGCAGGCGAAATTGTCGTTTAGCTCGAAAGAAATTGTTGCATTGACATGTTCGTGGTGCAAAGACGCGTACCATAACAAAGAGAGTTGTTTCAATCTTCAACGAATAGGAGAGGAATGCGCATTAGGTACAGTATTCACCAAACATACCTTAATGTAACCTACAATTTCGTTCACATGAATTCATTGTTTGATTTATTTCAATAGGATCGCAATCCACCATAATTGTACCGCCGTCATGGATCGTCAAATTACCAAGAAGAGGTAGCTTTAAGTCATCATTAAGAAAATCGCCTAAGAAAAAAAATGCTTCTAAAAAGAAAGGAAAAGACTCGA
Organism: Autographa pulchrina; assembly: GCA_905475315.1. Classification (NCBI taxonomy): domain Eukaryota; kingdom Metazoa; phylum Arthropoda; class Insecta; order Lepidoptera; family Noctuidae; genus Autographa; species Autographa pulchrina. Next base: position 7,890,480 of record FR997771.1, on the reverse strand, counting down.
AGAATGAACAGAAAACGTTTGTGATAAAGCCTATACCTACAGCGAGTGTGAAGCCAGTGTTAGTTTTTATAAATCCGAAGAGCGGTGGGAACCAGGGCGCCAAACTACTGCAGAAGTTCCAATGGCTTCTGAACCCAAGACAAGTCTTCGATCTCACGCAAGGAGGACCTGGGCCTGGGTAATGTTATTTCTTTACCTTTAAAATATCTTATAAATACAATAGGTTTGAAAAGGTAATACATTGTATTGTAAACAACACGGAACATTGTAGTGTATCCTACGCAAGTTCTTAATAGCACCACCTACTTATTAGCTACAATGTGCAGTGTACTTCAGTTTATTGCTTTAACAAAACCTATAAAACATTTTCAATAGGTTCACCCTCTTTTAATAACAGATAAAGAGCTATAAGTTTGCAATTTTCTGTGCGGTTCGAGGCATAGACTACCCAACCTCCTTCCAACCTGACAAAGCCAATAATCGGTTTGACCCATTAAAATTTCGAGGCGGGATCTTCCCTCGCCTTACCAGTCTTAGCAGAAGGCTCTGCGAGATCGTCAGGCTAATGGGAAATGGTCCCCTCTACGTCATCACTGTCACTAAAGCTTTTTCTCAATCTGTTAAGTTGCGCGTCGCGCTGTGGGCGGCCTCACAATTTTAGTTAAGAACAAATTAACATACTACCTATACAAAGTTCAACACGGTTTGTGTATTCTTCCGTTGTAATTTTACCGACTATTCAGTGAATACATAATAAATTCGGTTGGAACTGTTGTTTACAATATTAATAAGACGCTCATTTTATTATGACGACCTTGGAAGCTATGATAACGTTATGATAATGTATTTTACTTTTCAACTTGTGCTTGTTATTTCATTTTACAAAAAAGTTTTAAATTATATTTCAATAACTATTTTCTATCTAAAGGCGCACACAGGCCACGCCAATGAGATTATATCTAATAGAAACTACACCTAGGCCTTGTGTACATAAAAAAACCTAAGACTTTTATAAAACGAATTGCCAAACCTCACAATATTGTCTCGAATTAATCGAACTGAGTCTTCAGCTTCGTTCAACCTTTGATAAACTTCGTATTCAAAATGTAATAACTACTTCTTTAGGATGACTCCCCCATAATTTGTACTTGTCACACAGTTACGTCATAGTTCCGTATTCCCAGGCTGGAGCTGTTCCGCAAGGTGCCGAACCTGCGCGTGTTGGCGTGCGGCGGCGACGGCACCGTAGGCTGGGTGCTGAGCGTGCTCGATCGCATCGGCTCCCGGCCGGCTGTGGGCGTGCTGCCGCTCGGCACCGGCAATGATCTGGCTAGAGCACTCGGATGGGGAGGCGTAAGTGTTACTTGTCATATTCTGTACTTTTTTGGGACAAAATCCTAAACGGCTGTACCGGCTTGATCAAATCAAGAACTGCAAACATCTAGAATGGTAGAAGTGGACAACAACAACAAGACATAATTATTATTTGCTCTGAAGTCCCAAATGAAAACTATTTCAATATAAATAAATGTATTTTATGTAAATACAGAAATTTTTTGACCCAATTATCCACTTTTATACCTATTCTGAATAAGTACTTTAAACATATTATTAACTAGCTGTGTCCCGCGGTTTCACCCGCGTGAATACCTAGGTCCCGTTCCCGGTGCCTTTGTATATAATAACAGACAAATAATTAGCAATAAATTAAAATTGCGACTATAATTTGAGATTTAAACTATCCTATCTCTCAAGTTGGATCGAACTGCACATGGTGTGCGAATTTTATTATAATCGGTTAAGTGGTTTAGGAGTCCATTGAGGACAAACATTGTGACAGGAGATTTATATATATTAAGATTTATATATTTACTAGCTGATTCCCGCGACTTCGTCCGCGTCAATTTCTTAAAATTGCGACTAATTTGAGATTTAAACTATCCTATCTCTCAAGTTGGATCGAACTGCACATGGTGTGCGAATTTTATTATAATCGGTTAAGTGGTTTAGGAGTCCATTGAGGACAAACATTGTGACACGAGATTTATATATATTAAGATTAATTATACGGCTTTACTCAAGCGTTGTTATCGGAAATGTTATGCAAAAGAGATTAAATACAAAAATGTATAAGGTACGTAATGTACTACGCCCTTAAATAAGTATCAAGGCATAAAAATTTAACTTTGTTGTTACATACATCTTGATTCTGCAAAAATAAGATTGTGACAGAAAAAAAAAATATTATACAATTTTAACATACGTTATGTACATATCGTATACCGTATCAGTATGTCTATTCTGTAAATAATTTCGGTATCGAGCTTCACCTGAGTGACAATAAAGCTCACTTCAAAAGTGAACCCAATTGGCCTTGATTTAGAATTCAAATTCGAGAATACGTATTTGACATCTCACCGCGGATTCCGCTGTCGAGACATGAAAATAATGTTACAGAATAGCACTACAGGACTTCATTAGTCTTCACCACTTTAAAACTAAAATCTTATTTAGAGCACTATATAAATATGATTAATTGAATTATTTCGTTTTGGTGCAAATGTTCAGTCCCGAGCAAACATACAAATATACAATTTAATAATAAGCAACTTTTTTCTCTGGAATTTTAGATTGATACAGTAAAACACGTTGTGAACAATTTTTTTTATACTATGCCTTAATTATTCGGTCCTAATCAAGTACCTACTTTTTATCTTTTTGAGTTTAACAAAAAAATGTTGGTTAATTTATTTACATGTTCGGCACATCAAAAAGTAATAATTACAAACGTCACGGTTGAAAACGACAACAATACTTTGAATCGAGTCGCCAACAGATTTTTATGATAAAATATTCATACACTATTATGTACATGTTCATCGATTAATCAGGCTTTCAAGTTTGCCTCACGTTTAACAATTTCACTTGTGACGTAGGTACATTTAAATATAGTACCTAGCATGAAAACAAAAAACCTACTTCAGCAACTATAAGGGTTTTTTTAAGGGACGACGGTACCCCTTTACTTGCAACGCTTATAATTTCCAACAACACAATACTTGAACAAAAACAGCCCAATTGTTTGTGGGACTGGCTTGAAAAAATATAATCCTACATTTCCAATATGGATGTATCATGTTTCATTTGCGTATTGCTTCTAAACAAATTTTACTTCGCACATGGTATATCTAATTCATTTTGTACAAACAAAAACCAACACACAGAAAATAAAACACAATTTCGCGTTAAAATTTTGTTTTTGTCACACCATCAGAAAACCGTACCTTTTATTTACATTTTATCAAAAAATAGATTAAAATTGTACAGCCAAGCCTGTGGTGGGTGCCGTAGGCCTAAATAATCGGTGTGGAAATAAAGCAAAAACCATCTAATGGTCGTAGGGACATGTCGAACGAGATTATGACGTTAACGCTTCCCAAATGTCCACGCCTCGGGGACACGAGTGTCGGTCTGACGTGTAAAATAAATTCATTCGCACCCCGTGGGAACTGTCCAAATGCTTAACTGGGTATGACGTACGGTATTAAGTAAATAATATAAATTGCCACACGAAACATACCTTTATTTGTCCGTTAGTTCCACATTTCGTGTTTCGGTATTACCTTACTCCTTGTATAAATAACGACTGTTTTACATCCGCGACAAATTGTTGCAGCAAATATACATTCAGTAAATGAGAAGTCGTTTAGAATAATACCTCAAATTATCCTAAATTACACTCCTGTAAATTGCAGGTAGTCCATAAAAGGTGATAAAAACAAGAGTCAATTTATCTTCACTAATCGTAAGTGGTTCATTACGTTCCTTTATTTTTCTGTGGCTGAAGTAAGGGTGAGCCAACTTGATATTCAGAATTTAATACCACCCTACATTTATACGCACTTACCGTCATTTATATGAACAGGGAAAAAAGGTGTAGCTCTGAATATGCAAATGTTATTATTACTCGTTGTCGCTTGATGTACGACAATATGTTTTAACGAGCCCATAAACAAAGTTTATTACTTTGTTCATGAAAATTTTAGTATTCTCCAAAACGACACACTCCGTTCTAGCTCCGGATTTCAGTAATATTCTTTCATTGTTACGATTTCCAAATGTTCCGGCATTTTCACCCTCGTTGTGTTTATTTGCCGATAGTCAAAGGACCGCATAATTTCCCTTACGACTGCGATTTAAGCTTTGAAAACGTAGAACTGCTACAGTACCTATATCAAAATAACCTTTGCCGGTATGGAAATTATAGATAATTGTTCAATAAAAATTGCTGAGTTTAGAACGAGAACAAGTTGAAAGCTTTATTAAATATGAACAATATCACAAAATATGAACAAGTTGAAACTTTATAGATAATAACTATATACACTCGAGAGCAATGAATCCGGGTCACTTAAAGAATGTTAAAAATCTCGGAAACTAAAAATGATAGGTTAATGCAATAAATTGTATTTAATAGACAATGTAATACTCCTTAAATGAAAGTAAAAAAAATATGAGTCACCATACATTTTATTAACACAAAATTACATAAAGAAAAAAACTGCTGATCTCTCCTTAAAACAAAAATAGGAAACATGAAATTTTTGAACTTTATTACGATTTTCTTGAATTTTAATACTTCGTATTGCCTCCTCGTGCTTCCATTACTGCGTTTACGCGGTTTGGCATGCTGTACACCAAGTTCCTTATACGATTTTGGGGAATATTCTCCCATTCAGTTTTACATGAAAGTTGGGATATCCTGTACAAAGACACTGACCCAAATAATGCGTGCGAAATACTCACATCAAAGCTTCTATCACTAATTAAAATTAATACGACAGTAGAAATGGTCTCAAAACGTTACCAACCACTTAAGCCTTGGATAACAATGAGCATAGTTAGGTGTATCAAAAAACGGGACAGGCTACATAGAAGTGTTAAGAAAAATCCGAAGGATATTGAACTTAGCCAAAAATACATAAAATATAGAAATTCATGTAATAATTTAATTAAAAATCTCAGAACAAAATATTATCAAGATAAACTAATCAGCTGCGAGGGTAATTTGAAGGAGTCATGGAAATTAGTAAAAGAAGTGTGTAACATGAAGCAAAACAAAGTATCTTCTGAGGAGCTTCTTCATATCACAGATACACCGACACAGTCTTTAAATACTGTCAATACTTATTTCACATCAATAGGAGGTATTCTGGCAAGTGACATTTTAAAGCAAACAAGTACGTGTGAAAATGATTTAGCACGTCAATCTGTAGTGCCGAACTCTCTGTTGCACTCAATGTCATTCGTTCCAACAGATCCGTATGAAGTGAAAGACATTGTTTTGGGACTAAAATCGCATAGTGCGCCGGGGTGGGACAAGATATCTACTAATATCCTCAAGCAGAATATCTTGTCTCTCGCAGTACCCATCGCGCATCTGTGTAACCTAAGCCTCGAAACAGGGATTTTTCCACGTCTGCTTAAAAGGGCTGTAGTATGTCCAGTTTACAAAGCTGGGGATAAAAATTGCCCTTCAAATTACAGGCCCATCTCTCTCTTGTCAACTATTTCAAAAATTTTGGAGAAAATAGTTAACAAAAGGGTTATAAACTACCTTGAAAAAAATAGTCTCCTTAGCGACAAGCAATATGGATTTAGAGTAGGAAAGTCGACCGAGGATGCGGTCCTTGCCCTCACTACTGCTCTTACTACTTACATGGATAAGGGGGAGAAGTGTATAGGAGTCTTTCTAGATCTACAGAAGGCTTTTGATACCGTCTCAATCCCAATCCTACTTACAAGACTGGAAAACGTTGGTATCAGAGGCTTACCCCTAGAGTGGTTCAGAGACTACATGTCTGGCAGAACACAACATGTACGTGTTGAAAGATACGTAGTGATAGTGAAACATGCACATACGGCGTACCACAGGGCAGCACCCTTGGACCGACGCTATTTCTTATTTATATCAATGAATTGTGCAATGCTGCCTTGCCGGATCAAGATATATACATGTTCGCTGATGACACAGTGCTACTTTTCCATGGCAGTACTTGGGAGCAAGTATTCCAATTGTCCGAAACTGGCTTAGCAAACGTAACCACATGGCTTGAAAATAGTCTTCTGTCCGTCAATTCAAATAAAACTAAATATGTCTGTTTTAATAAATCCAAAATTGGGAATGCCGCATCAGATTTAGAACTAAAGATACACACTTTTCCATGTAACCGTGGAAAGGACCATAAAAATTGTAACTGCAGAGCACTATCTCGCGTTACCTCAATAAAATACCTCGGGGTTATACTGGATGAAAAATTGATCTGGAACATTCAAATTGCGTCTTTGGTGACAAGGATTAGAAAAATGATCTATATATTTAAGAATCTACGTAAAGTGGGAAACTATAAACTATTAATCCAAACCTACAAGGCGCTATGTGAATGCATAATTAGGTACTGTATATGTGCATGGGGTGGTGCAGGTAAAACCTACCTTATTGCTGCCGAACGTGCCCAGCGTGCAGTACTTAAAGTGCTTATGTACTTACCATTTCGGCATGCAACGACGTCAGTCTACGAAAAATCAAATGTTCTGTCTGTAAGAAAACTTTTTATACTTGAAATGATTAACAGATACCACAAAACAATCATACCAACTTTACCTAAACCAACCAAGAGAGTAGTACGGTGCCCTATACCTCATCACAAAACATCAATTGCTCAAAGACATTTCATTGTATTGGCTCCAAGAGTTTATAACTTTGTAGACAAAAAACTAAAAATTAGGCAACTCAATATTACACAAATAAAAAAAGTCATACTACCTTGGCTGAAAAGTTTGGACTATGATGCTATAGAAAACATAATAAAATCAATACATTAGGATATAATAGGGACATGCATTCACCACACAATCACATATATATAACACACACACAAAGACCCACACACACCCACACACACACAAACACACACACACACACACACACACACACACACACACAAACACACATTTTATAAATTTTATGTACCCATTTCAATTAATTTCAATTAACACCATTTTCTTTATTATTTTTGTATTTCCTTAGCTTTTAACTGATTTATGTAAACTTCTGTTGTCATATCTGTAACCTAGTAATAAGGGGAAGACACTGGCTTCTGCAATACAGTTTACACTAGCGCAGAAGCCAGGGAATTCATAAAATGTATGATGAAGCATATGACAATAAATACTTTTTACTTTTTTTTTTTTTTTTTTTATTCCTCTGTGAGAGCAATTTTGAGCTCACGAAGCGTGATTGGGGGAGGGTTTCGTTGTTTTACGCATCTGCCTAGCTCGTCCCAAGCATGCTCGATCGGGTTGATATCCGGGCTGCGCGCTGGCCACTCCATACGAGTAATGTTCATCTCTTGAAGGTAGTCATTCACAATCCTACCTGTATGAGGTCGGGCATTGTCATGCATAAATATAGCATCCTCACCTAAATTGACCATAAATGGACCAACGTGATCATTGAGGATTTCTTCCACATATCTTTCGCTAGTTAAAGAGCCGTTTTCTATGATCACCAGCTCTGTGCGACTTTCAGAAGAAATTCCGGCCCACACAAGTACAGACCCACCACCGTAGGCTACTTTTTCTTCGATGCATGCTTGCTTGAATCTTTCCCCTGGTCTTCGATACACTCTGTGTCTTCCATCGTGCTTGTAGAGCATAAATTTTGATTCGTCGGAGAACATAACTTTTGACCAATCTTCAATACTCCAATTTACGTGGCTCTGGGCATATCTTAGTCTTGAAATACGATGCCCACGCTCCAGTTTAGGGCCGTTTGCAGGTCTAAGGGGTTTTAAGTTAGATTCAGCAAGCCGACGTCTTACTGTCCATGCACTTGGGTTACTTCCTCCGAGGCGTCGAAACTGATTTGTGAGTTCAGTTCCTGTGAGAAAGCGATTTCGAAGCATGGTGTTCACCAAGTATCGGTCTTCTCGTGCTGTGGTACACCTGGTTCTGCCCGTTCCTGGTCTGCGTAGGTTAGAACCAGTTTCTTCGTAACGTCGGAGAACTCTTTGTACTGTTGACAGCGACACACCGACAGTCCTGGCTGTATCGCGCTGACTCCGGCCGGTTTCCAGCATTGTAAGTATTCTGGTGCATTCTTCAGGCGTAAGCGACATAATTTCAGCTTGAATAGTGAATATAGAGCACTATCAACATGGTTTATGTACCCACATAAATGACAGATTACAAACAAAAGCAAAACCAAATGCTGTAATTTCGTAGTTCCATCTTCGAAAGTGGCCCTTTTTCAAATTTGATTTTTTTATGATATAACTTTACAATAACTAAGAAGTTTTAATACCTTCATTTAAGGAGTATTACATTGTCTATTAAATACAATTTATTGCATTAACCTAGCATTTTTAGTTTCCGAGATTTTTAGGATTCTTTAAGTGACCCGGATTCATTGCTCTCGAGTGTAGATATGAAGTAAAAATAACTGAGAATGAATTAAAAAGAAGTTCACAGTTGGTAAAAAAATAAAAGAGCCGCGTCTAAGAACCAAAGACACGAGCAGTCACGGATCACGTCCTCTGAGGACTCTATGAACACCGTTTTCTAACAAATGTTTAAACACCGGGATAAAGTACTAATTTACATAATATTCTGTCATCATTGTTGTTTTGGTAGAAGTAAAATTAAGGTCACGATAATGCGACCACCAGGCCCGTACTTAGTCATTAGAAACTTAATGTAACGGTACGGAATAGGGACCAAAAACAATTGTACATATTGTAATGAAGAGTTTGTTTTAGGTGTTTACTTTTACTAATTGTAATATTATCTAATTTATAAAATGCTTTTATTTAAAATTTTCATAAGAATAAGAATAAGAATAAGAATAAGAATCTTTATTTGCGTGAAACATGGTTTACAATATTGGTGGTAATATTAATACATAGTTCAGCACATTCCGCCATAACATAGGCATGCAAATATTTTCTTAGGTTTAGACCTAAGTACACTAAGTTTCTAATTATTACATTTAAAATTACCAGATATAAAATTAAACATTAATTACTCAACGATAAACTACTAATTACATACAAATTAACCAAAAACGAAAACAAATAAAATATACAGCAAACAATTATGTATAAAATGTATAATATACCATTCGACAATATTTATTATTTATGAGTCATGAATTCTGAGATATTATAAAAACATTTCTCAATAAGCCACTTCTTTAGTGCTCTTTTAAACTTAGTAAGTGGCAGTTCCCTTATAGCTTTAGGTAATTTGTTATATATTTGAATTATCATCCAGGAACAATTTCTTTTAAACAGTGTCGTTGATATCATGGGAACTGCCAACTTAGTTGGGTCTCTCGAAATAAACTTTTTAGTAGCACTTGCTTTTTTAAACAACATACTATTTTTTTTACTTCGTTGTTTCTGAATTCCATAACACAAGTGCTTCAGCTACTTACTTTGGGTTCAGAGCAATGTATGTGATGTTGTCCGCATTTATTTATTTATTATTATTATTATTATTTATTTATTTAACAAATAATCCAATCTCAGATATGTAGAGGCACGTGAGCGTAAGAATTTTGAGGTTTTTAAACAGAGGCCTACAAGACTCCATTGGACCAATACCTTTTATTGCACGGATACACTTTTTTTGTGATATAAATGCTTTATTTATGTCTACTGAGTTTCCCCATAGAAGAAGTCCATATCTAAGAACTGATCCAACATACCCATGATATGCTAAAATAGCGGCCCTATCAGATGCCACTTTCCTTATCTTTCGAAGGGCATATACAAACTTATTTATACGAGTGCAAACACTTTTTATATGCGGTTTCCAGTTACAATTCTTATCAAGCAAAATACCTAGGAACTTTGTCTCATGAATTTCTTAAATTTCTTGACCGCAGTAACTTATATTTAAAGTTGTGGGATTACTATTATAATTTCTGAACTGAATCACTTTAGTTTTAGATATGTTTGCTGTTAGATTGTTGTGATTGAGCCAGTTTGCTATGTTTTCTACTGTCTCATTAAGTATTTTTATGTAACTCGACAAATCTTTGCTATTATCCGGTATAACTATTGAAATGTCATCTGCAAATAATGTACATTTAAAATCTGTTACTTTAGGGATGTCATTTATATAAATCAAAAATAGAAGAGGCCCTAGAACACTCCCTTGGGGAACTCCAAAACCGTTGTTTACATAAGGAGATCTGTATGTTGTGGAATGTAAATTTTTATCTATACGATTTATTTCTACGCACTGTGTACGGTTACTCAAGTAACTTGCCAGCCATTGGAGTGCATTGCCTCTTATGCCATAGTAATCACATTTTTGTAGCAAGATCCGATGATCGACAAAATCAAAAGCACTAGACATATCAAAAAATATCGCTGATACTCTCTTTCTTTTATCCAGGAACTCAGTTATATTCTTAATTACTGAATATGCAGCATGTGTAGTTGACTTGTCCCTTTGAAACCCATTTTGATCATTTGACAGAATGCTATGTTTATTTAAAAAGCTAGTTATTCGATAGTGCATTAATTTCTCAAAAATTTTAGATATGATAGGGATTAACGTTATTGGCCTGTAATTATTAATATGTTCTTTTTTATCTCTTTTATACAAAGGCTTTACAATTGATAATTTAAGTTTGTCAGGAAATATGCCCTGATAAAACGAGAGGTTAACTAAATGGCATAATACTTCAGCAATCTCGACATTACATTTTTTTAATATGTTTGTTGAAATATAATCATATCCAACAGCACTGGTGTCTCGTAATGATTTTACTGCTTTCATTATATCACTTTCAGAACAAGGTAATAAAAATATAGAAGATTCAATAGTTTGTAAATGTGTATAGTTAGGGTGGTTCGTGTTTGGCTTGTTTGTTTTGTTAATATAAAATTCATTAAATGCTTTGGCAATTTCTGTAGGATCATTAATAATATTCCCCTTGTATTCTATATTATTAATTTCACAGTTGCTCACAGGATTATCAATTTTATCCCCAATAATATCCCATGTTGCCTTACATTTGTTTCTCGCATTCGCAATAAATCGGTTATTTATATTCTTTTTACAATTTGTAATACAATTTTTTAAGAGTTTATTGTAATGTAAATAATGTGATTTAGTAACATTGTCTTTGGTTTTATAACAGTTAAATCTAAGTTTCCTTTTAGTAATGGCAGATATTTTAATTCCTTTTGTTAACCATTTCGGTGACTGCGTAATGGTCTTTAATTTAGCTCTATATATGGGAAAACATAGATCGTAAAACATCTTGAAATTTTCGTAGAATATGTTATACGCTTGGTTACAATCAGGTTCATTTAGTACCTCCTGCCATGACAAATTTGAAAGACATTCTTTAAATTTCCGTGTATTTTCTTCGTTATAATCCCTTTTCATCACATAAATGTACTCTGGACTAGGCTTTTTAAAGGTAACTGAAAAATCTAAACTTTGAGCAGTATCATGGTCAGACAAGTAAAGATGGTGAACTTTGCCAACAGCGTTTTTCATATTGCTCATTATATGATCTATGCAAGTTAACTGGCGTGTTGGTACATTAATATGTAATATTAAGTTATAGGTGTGGACGAAATCTTTTAAAGTAGCTGAGATATTTTTGTCTATCAAACTGTTTACGTTAAGGTCACCCGTTATAATTAATCTTTTATGGTCTTTTAAATTTAACTTATACATAAGAATTTCTAATTTCTCAAAGAAAGTGTTAACGTTTGAGTTCGGGATCCTATATACACACAAGATTATAATTTTTAGTGACGGTATTTCAACACCACAGCACTCAAATACTTTTTCGATCGATAGCATATCACATACTTGAATATCTTTGCAGTCTAAGGATTTATCGACAAGAATGCAAACACCTCCGCGTTTTTAATTTTTTCTTGAGAAAAAACTACACAATTTAAAATTATGCAAGCGAATATATAATACTTTTGAAACAAATTAAATGTTGATGAAAACATTTTTTTTGCCCGCATTGTTTTGTTTTCTTGTTTGAAATTCATGTTTTTAAGTTTACAGTATACAATACTCTCTTTGAGATATTTGTCTTGTCTTGCCTTGGAAAAAATTAGATATAGTTTGTTCACTTTGCTTTGTTCCTTTCACTGATGCTTGAACTCGATTACATACCACTTAGTACCAATTTAAGCCGCACTAGTCCAGTTAAGAATAGTTAAGATAGAACAACCACAGCGGTCTAGAACCAGCATTTACAAGACAAGCCATTTTAGTTTATGTGAATCTTATATTTTTCTTGTGGTTATACAGAACATAACGCAACAATTCGTATTAGGGAAGAAAATAATTAATGAATCTTATCGTTAAGTATTTATTAAAATAATTAAATTAAAAAGTGAATTTTAATACACAGTGACTAATTTAATAAGTTAAACTCGTCTAAAACACTTAAGTAAAAAAAAACAGTTTTATTAAAAATAAATTCTCAAATTTGAAATTAAAAGTTATCACGAACTCCACTTACAATAATTTAATCTATTAAACTAAAGCTTTAAGTTTATAAGTATCATAGGGACTTTCTAAAAATTATATTCCCTAGTAAATTATATTTTGTGATTATGTTCGTAAATCCATTTATTTTAAATTGTATTGGCTTCTGTAGCAGGTTAAAAGTCAAATAGCAAAATCTATCACATTGATTATTATAACACCTTTTTGCACTTTTCGACAATGTATTTGGTTTGACGTTTACACTTAGACAATTATCCGTGGATCCCAAATATGGGCTTTCTATAAAATAAGGATTTTCCAAGTGTAGAAATAATCTTAAAATATGTTACGAAAATATATAACGCTATCTGATCACATTTTATTTTATAACTTAAAATAAAATTGTACGTAATAGCTACATGTACCGCGATTTGTTCAATATTTTTACGAGAACATTATTTTGTTTTTCTTTCCACTAGTTGTGCCTTTGTGTAACTAAATAAAAATACCGAACACACCAGTTGCTTTCATTCCCGCGCAAGTTTTGACAAGCAATAAAGCGAAATAGGTTACCCGGATCGGACTATCACTCTTTATTTTCTCGTGGGTTAATAGAATTTTCAGTAGAATTGAGCTCATATATTTAAAAATTAATAAATTAATTTAGTAGATTATGACGAAATGTAATTAAAAGTACAGGATACAACACAATTTAATATGTCTTATAAAATATGAAACTTATTTCTTGGTGATAAATAGGTGTGTGGTCAAAGTCTGATCGAACAGTCAAAGATTTAACTAGGTCAGAAATCCCAAAATGTTTATTTTCCTTGCCCATTATAAACACACACCAATATTTAAATCCTATCACAATATTTTGAATGTCGAATTCCATCAATGGTTTGGAGAACAGTGGACTGACGCTGCCGTTTGAGTCCATGCAATTTTACATAAATAAACAAAAGTGACGTAATTAAATGGCGAGTTTTCCAAATCCTAAGCCACATACATCACCTTTTCATAAATACAATCGCAATTGTTTGAGCGTCACCAAACGATGCTTGATAAACGATCGGCCACGGAAATGTAACACAGAGTAGAGGGGTGCCCTTGTTTTGGACCTATTGTGTAGTTCATATAAAGCTGCATGAATGCTCCGGCCATACTCAGGTGCCTTTTCGACAAAGTAGGTAACACAGTGACTCAATGTTTCTATTATGTTGGTGTATTTCGTATTTCTTAATAACGTGGCATTTACCGTCAAAACAGCATAGAGAGAGATATATTTGTGTTTATATGCACGTATATCATAACGCCTGTGAGGCGGGGAGGTCTTTCAGAATTGAATATTATCGACCACAGGAACAAAGATGTTAGTTAGTGTTATTTTTTTATTCATTATTAAATCGTAGAACGGTTTAATGGTATATTGAACTATGCACTATGATAGGAAGGTTGACTGCATGTGAGTGGCAACGAGGCACAACAAAGGTTAGCTTTGTTAAAATCGCTGTCAATGCCAAAATCTTCCCACAGATTTTCCAATGAAGACCTGTACAGTATACTAACACAAAGCTTCACCTTTATGGCTTGCACGTAACAGATCATAACATCTAATGTAGCTGTAACATATGTTATGGTATAGGTATATGTGTTTTATACCTCAGTAAGCTATAACTGTAGACATATCCCCCGGAATTCTAATTACTACGATCCTGACATACCCCTGTCGCCTCATTCACTCTTATCACATTCCCCACAAGTTCGTTTGATATCGGTTTAAGGTAAACCTGAATGCCGTTGCCCCGAACAATTAAGCGTTATCAGAAAATAATATGTGAAAAAGTTCTTTATCATTTTTAATTTGTATACATGTAGGTATCAGTTGAAAATTGAAGCCAGGTCAACTTGATACCCATATGGACTTGAGAATTAGGCTAGAATACCTGTACATACCTTTAGATACATAAGAAATAATTAAAACAATTACAGTTAATTTTATTTAACAATTTAAGAAATAGTCTACCTTGCCTCTTAGAAGAATAGTCTTTCTTCCTAAATCAGTTACTTTTTCACTGAAATATGACCTTTAATAAGTTTTATTTCTTGTCCCTAGGGTTACGAGGACGAGCCAATATCGAAGATCTTAGCCAACATCGGCGAGAGCGACACCGTGCTGCTGGACCGATGGGAACTGAGCGTGGAGCCCAACGCAGCGGCCGCCGGCGAAGACACCAGCAACGCCAAACCAGAACTGCCCCTCAATGTCGTCAACAACTACTTCTCGTTCGGCGTCGATGCACACATAGCCTTAGAGTTCCACGAAGCAAGAGGTAAGTTTGTAACTTTGGTATGTTTTTTGAGGGTAAAAACTTTATTCTTTTATTGGCGTTTACAATTATTAAACTTAAAATATTTACAATAATATAAAACTAAGCCTACACAATAAATAAGAAAAAATATAAACTAAATAAAACTAATAAATATAATAAGGCATCAAAAAAATTATAATTAAAAATTAAAAAACACGCCTGCCATGTAATAAAAATTAAAAACAAGTCAAATATTTGCAGTCGGGGTCGGTTACTTGGAACAATTCATTACAGGTCGACCCCCGACTGCAAATATTTGACTTGTTTTTAATTTTTTTTACATGGCAGGCGTGTTTTTTAATTTTTAATTATAATTTTTTTATTTAATACCTTTTAGTGAACAACAAAAAAGCATGACACAAAACAAAAAAAAAATTCGTTCGGAACCCTTTGCAGGCGATTTCGACTCACACTTGACCATTTTTTAATGTCCACATAGCCTATGTCACTCGGGATAACTCAAAGCTTCTAATGATACCACAAACATTGAAATCGGTCAAGCCTTTTAGAAGTTATGGTGGAATAAAGAAACTCACAAACATACATACATACATACATATATACATACATACATACATACATACATGAACCCTGAAAACATAACACTCCTTTTTGGGCAGTCGTGTAAAAATTCATCCACATCGTCTTGTAACTTCTTAACTTAGAACATGTAGGCGGAATTAATCTATTAGGTAAGTAACCCCATTTGACTGGACATGGAAGTCTCTCAAGTTTTGCTATAAACTTTGGTCTTACGACTCTGTAACCAGCTGTAGATATTTCAATCAAATCTAATTTATAGATCTTTGACTTAGATTTCTTTATTTATTATATGTGCATATTTTTTACCCACTTCCAAAAATAATTAGGTTCTATGATAGACTGTGTGAATTTTTTGTGAGTCTTTATATCAACAGGCTATGAAAGGAAATTGTGACTGTTACAATTTATACCTAGATGTTTGTATAGGTGCACTAGCTCCTAGTATAACTAAGAAAATAAGTGACGGAACGATGCAAGTAAAACGACCTATAGGTCCTGAAAAAGAAAAGAAAAATTTTCAAACATATTTTTTCATTTCATTATTTTGAGACCTCATTAAATTTCGATGGTTTATTTTTAGCAAATGTACCTTAGACCTTATCATTTAATACTTTGCAAACGCATACGCAATATAATTTACTTGGAATACATAATCTCATCTAAGCAAACACTTAACCCACCTCAATTTAGTCGAGAACTACTAATTAGACGTGATATAGAAATGAATTATAGAGACTAATTTACGTCTACTGTATACCAGTTAATTAATCCCGTCCCTTCAAATGATATGCATACTTAAGTACCGTATCTCAGATGTTGTTTGAATAACTAATATGTATTAGTATTTATATACCAAAATAAACAATTCGCGAAATATGTAAAAATGCATACTTCGCTGTTTTATATATGACTTCCATCTTTGCTGTAAAAAGAAAGTTAAATTGTTTCACATAACGTGTTACTTTACCAAGTAAAAATCAATATTTGCATCCATAAAAGCTGTTTCCCTCCCAAAGTTACATTTTTCGTCGACAACGAATTTCCTGTCATATCCGCAATAGTCGACAATTTTCCAATACAAGCCACCCGGAGGAACAAATCGAATGCAACTCATAAATCTTATTTTCTAGAAACTGTGCATAAACATTAGGAATGTATGCATTTCGAATAACTTCTATTCACATTGTTAAGCAGCCTCTTTTTACAGAGCCTCTTTCCTGTTATTAATAAAACTTTTCGAGAACTCATATTGTTCCATTTAAATATTTTCAATGTTTGAGAAGTTATCAGCCGACAACCGCAGACATTCTCGGGCTGTATTACGAGAGAATAATTGTTGAGGATTTAAATTCTTTTATTATTGGATTCTTGTTAAAGCTCATACTGTTTTGCATTTTATGTAGAACAAATTACGTCATCTGTTCAATTGAAATTATGATTGTAGTTTTTAAGACATAGTCTGATACTTGTAATCATAACGTTACATGATGTCTTGGAAAATGTTAGTTAGCTTCTAATTGGCGAGTGCGTAAGCCATATAGGTACCTAAGTTTTTTTTTAGTATAGAATTTTTTACGCATGTACAGCTGTAAGAAGACCTCAATAAATACACAAGTGGCATCTTTCTAGTAGGGTAATATTAGTTATGCGAACTAGTATATCTTTAAGCAACTTACAAATACACAGATGCGCAGTTACCAAAAAGTCTTAACTAAATATTTTTCAACAGAGGCGCACCCAGAAAAGTTCAACTCTCGAATAAGGAACAAGCTGTTCTACGGAACCGCAGGAGGGAAAGATCTCATGCAGCGCAAGTGGAAGGGGCTCGCGGAGTTCGTGACCATGGAGTGCGACGGCAAGGACCTCACGCCCGTGCTCCGGGAACACAAGGTTCACGCCATCGTCTTCTTAAACATTCCAAGGTACCATATCCAACGTCGGTATATCTTAGATATATCTAATGCCTGGCACTCAATATTCGCATGAATACGACAATCCAAATAATAGGGCGAAAATTCTGCGCATTCTTTTTAAGCGCTATCGGTTACAGTCATTTGAAAACTCAGCTTTTAGTTTGCGAATTAATGTTACTGGCTCCTCATATAAAGTTAAAGTGTGCCAAAGTTTGCGCTTAGTTGGTAAAAGTGATGCTATACATATCTCGGCTTTAAGAATGAAACTCAGTGACATTCACAAAACTGAAACCCTAAAATCTAGAGAAGTCTCGATGCAAATTAACCATAATGCCAGCTATTTCTAGCCAAAACTTATCAATAACATTGAAACAAACTTACGTAGACATAATATTTGTGCCCAAGAACTTAGATTCTGCGAATATTGAAGTGTAGTCATAATACATTATATTATAAGATATTGACATGTCTATATTGTTTACAGTTACGGGGGTGGGACTCACCCTTGGAACAAGTCAGGAGGTGCCTTTGAGCCGTCCACTGAAGACGGCTTAATAGAAGTAGTCGGATTAACCACTTATCAATTGGTGAGTTGGTGGCAGATCGCCTGAATACCGTGTAGTATGTACTCACGAATCTTATGTTGGTAAAACCTTTTTGAGAAGCATAGTGTGCCCAGCTTATCGGAAATATCCACTTGGCTTCAGTGAACTGTTCGCGTCTCATCCTCTCACTTAAGCATCCACGTTTATTGGATATTCTTAGCAGATAGACTCTAAAATATTGGATTAAATTTCTTTATATGTACATCTATTTTTGAAAATCTATATCTATATCAACACTTTCGATAAATGAAACGGTTCTACTTGATTGATCAACAGATAAAGTCAATTTCAGATCAAAATATAAAAAAAATATATACTACTCTGTGTAAAAAGTATCGGGAATATGTCAATAAAAAGACCCGCGTAAAAGAGGTCGTTCTAATTTTTTTACTGCATGTTGGTAGCAGTGTACTGATTTAGCGCGCAATGTTTGAGCGGGATCTATCATTTAATTTGTTTTAAACTACACTTTTTGTTGGTCATAGTTTTGAGTTCGGCGATTTTTACTTTGCCGCGGTTTGTCGAGACGCCATTCTGAAGACTGTTGGCTTGTTTGCATGTCGTACTCATAAACCCATGTCTCGTCGCCAGTTATTATACGTTTCATAAAGGTCGGATCCGTAGAAGCTCGGGAAACCATGTCTTCAGCGACATGCTTTCGCTGCGCTTTTTGAACAAAATTGAGCTCTTTTGGAACTAGTCGAGCGGCGACGCGTTTCATGCCTAAAATGTCAATGAGAATGTTGTGGACGGACTTAAAAGATATGTTCATCTCACTAGCAAACTCTCTCAGACTCATACGTCGATTTTCGAGCACTAGCTTCTTGATTCTGTCGATGTTTTCTTTGGTCGTAGCGGTTGAAGGTCTACCAGAACGAGGCAAGTCTACTACTACTTCTCGGCCTTCTTTAAAAGCCTTATACCATTCATAAGCCCTTGTTTTCGATATACACGATTCGCCGTAGGTATTTCGCAACATTTTTAGTGATTCACCACATGAAATATCATTCGAAACACAAAATTTAAGGCACACTCTTTGTTCAACAATATTTTCCATTGTAAAAATCGCCGAGAACTCAAAACTATGACCAACAAAAAGTGTAGTTTAAAATAAATTAAATGACAGATTTATTGACATATTCCCGATACTTTTTACACAGAGTAGTATGTTTATTTTATGTATTACATATATTTTATTTCATAACATATTTTTCATGTTAAATAATGTAATGTAATAGACGATGTCTCTACCGTTTCAAAATTACAGAAGTTAAAGATTTCAGTCATATTTTTAAAATAACATAACCGACATAATATCGTAGAAATATGGAGTAAACGGGGAAATATATAAGCAAATTCCGCATACAAAGTGCAAAATTAAATATCGTCTCCCAAGTGCAAGTAGGTAGCGAGTAAATTGTTCTTAGAAACGAGTTCAGGGAGTAGTGTGTTATGTAGACGACCCGATTGGCGCGGATGGTGAAACATGCACTGTTCGCGAACAGGATAGATTCGATCAGTAAGCAGACTTAAAAACACATTCCGAGCAATTTGGTGTAAGATCCGGTGACAAATAAATAAAATATCGATTGTTGTGTTTTGTTTATCATGTTCATCATTTGTAGGTAAGAATTTATAACGGATCGGAACTTAATTAGGGCAAAATGTCGCTGATTTCGAATTCTGCAGTTGCATATACAGGGTGTCCGGTAAATAGTCCGACAAACTGTCGTAGCTGATACCTTAGGTCAGGTCCTATCAAATGAACACAACATATGTTCCCCGAAAAGTTACAGGTTTCGAGTTACAGTAGATTTTCGGAAATTTTAGAATTTTCTACCTTGCATCAGACTTTTTCAATTTTCTTGCTGATTAATAACTTTCGTAATACTTTTTGTACATCAAATTAATCTTGAATAGTTACTCTACGCTTTAGTAAGTCTCATATTTATCTAGAAGAAGAATGTATTGAAAAAAAAACCAATCGCTTAACAATTTTCACTTTTTGTTTTTTACACTACTCAACTTTGAACTGTAGTCGTAAAAAATAAATGTATGTAGGAGTTTTGTACAACAATCTTAAAAACTTGCTTAAATATTGGTGATTTTGGGAAAGTACAATACTTGCGTATTTTTCTTACAAAGGACATCATCCATTTTGGTCCAAATTCGAAAGTGCCGGCCAACAAGAAAAAAATTGATATTCTGACAGAGCTTGTCCTCCTAAGCATTTCTTACTATGGCACCAAAGCTGTAGCACCGCTGCACGTCATTTTATCCAGGGTTTAAAACTCTGAATTTTCATACATTTTTCGATCACATACCACGATATTATCGATTAAATGAATTTCTAAGAGGACAGAACTTGACCTCCTTAGCATTTCTTAATATGGGACCAAAGCTGTAGCACCGCTTCACGCGATTTTATCCAGGGTTAAAAATTCTGAATTTTCATACAATTTTTCGATCACATGCCACGATATTATCGATAAAATGAATTACTAGGAAGACAGAGCTTGTCCTCTTAAGCATTTTTTAATATGGCACCAAAGCTGTAGCTCCACTCCATTTGAATTTATCCAGGGTTAAAAATTCAGAATTTTCATACATTTTTCGATCAAATGCCATGATATTATCCATTAAATGAATTACTAAACACAAATGAAATGTTCTGTTATGGATGCTAGCTCATAGTTAATGATTGGGGGTAATAATAAATTCAGGGTTATTTGTTTATAGGTTTTTAATTTATTTTATCGTCGAAAGCGTCTTGCGTAAAAATCGTACCTATACTCTAATCCTAAAGCTGGTGGTTATATTTTGTAAATGTAGTGCATAGCTCACATAATAATATGCACATTACATGAGAACAGCACCCAATTAGCCTTTTTTTTCTGTGGCGCATCACGCAAGTGTATTAAGAGAAAGCGATAGCTAGTCTTTTCGATAAAAGTTTGGACTACCACATATGATTCGCAGCCATATTGTATAACGCGCATATA
This sequence comes from Autographa pulchrina, assembly GCA_905475315.1. NCBI lineage: Eukaryota > Metazoa > Arthropoda > Insecta > Lepidoptera > Noctuidae > Autographa > Autographa pulchrina. The sequence continues at coordinate 7,869,508 of FR997771.1, read as the reverse complement.
TTTACAAAATGGTGCGCCAGATTGCAAAACTTCGCCGTAATATAATAGGGCGAACTGTCGCTCAGTCGGATTACAATTCGGCTAAAATAAAGTACGTCGTATTGTATACGCGCTTCTCATTCATCGCAAAGCTGCTTAGTAACGTGACGTCCATTTACAAACTGGTCCAACTGGCTAATTGGGTGCTGTTCTCATGTAATATGCATATTATTATGTGAGCTATGCACTACATTTACAAAATATAACCACCAGCTTTAGGATTAGAGTATAGGTACGATTTTTACGCAAGACGCTTTCGACGATAAAATAAATTAAAAACCTATAAACAAAAATCCCTGAATTTATTATTACCCCCAATCATTAACTATGAGCTATCATCCATAACAGAACATTTCATTTGTGTTTAGTAATTCATTTAATGGATAATATCATGGCATTTGATCGAAAAATGTATGAAAATTCTGAATTTTTAACCCTGGATAAATTCAAATGGAGTGGAGCTACAGCTTTGGTGCCATATTAAAAAATGCTTAAGAGGACAAGCTCTGTCTTCCTAGTAATTCATTTTATCGATAATATCGTGGCATGTGATCGAAAAATTGTATGAAAATTCAGAATTTTTAACCCTGGATAAAATCGCGTGAAGCGGTGCTACAGCTTTGGTCCCATATTAAGAAATGCTAAGGAGGTCAAGTTCTGTCCTCTTAGAAATTCATTTAATCGATAATATCGTGGTATGTGATCGAAAAATGTATGAAAATTCAGAGTTTTAAACCCTGGATAAAATGACGTGCAGCGGTGCTACAGCTTTGGTGCCATAGTAAGAAATGCTTAGGAGGACAAGCTCTGTCAGAATATCACATTTTTTCTTGTTGGCCGGCACTTTCGAATTTGGACCAAAAATGTATAGAGAGTGGATGATGTCCTTTGACAAAACAAGCTGCTGAAGTACACATGGGCTTATTTGTTGAAATATTACTAATGTAAATCTAAGGAAAAATGAGACGTAACTTAACGTGGATCGTCATTGTCCAGTGAAATAAGGTATTTTCTTCTAGCGACTAACCAGTTACACAAAATAATTGTGGCCAATTTCAATTTAGAAAATATGGAAATAAAAAAAAAATGCTCTGTTAAATTTTTTGCAAAGTTACGGAACCCTTGATTTGCATGTCCATCTCCAACTTGATCGGTTTCTTAGAAGACCCACTCTTCGTAAATACATTCTAGGCAAGTTGAACGATACAATATGGTTCGGGAAAATGGGTGCTAAGTGCAGTATGGGCCTGAAGTAAGAGCCTCCTCTAATGAGAGATACCAGGGCAGATGGATTGAGCGCCCAAAACCAGCTATTTCATTGTTGTTGCATGAAAAATTAAGTGTTATAAAATCGATTCATCTAGTAAGAAAGTACTGAAGGAAAAGGTAACTTTACACTAAATTTTTTTTTAATCTGGCATAGAGAGTTAATAGCGAGAAGAAAATACCTAATTTCATTGTACAATGACGATCCGCGTTAAGTTACGTCTCATTTTTCCTCAGATTTACATTAGTAATATTTCAACAAATAAGCCCATGTGTACTTCAGCAGCTTGTTTTGTCAAACTATGTAAAGAAAATATGCAAGTATTGTACCTTCCCAAAATCACCAATATTCAAGCAAGTTTTTAAGATTGTTGTACAAAACTCCTACATACATTTATTTTTCACCACTACAGTTCAAAGTTGAGCAGTAAGAAAAACGAAAAGTGAAAATTGTTATGCGAATGGCTTTTTTGTCAATACATTCTTATTTTAGATAAATATGAGACTGACTAAAGCGTAGAGTAACTATTTAAGATTAATTTGATGTACAAAAAGTATTACGAAAGCTATTAATCAGCAAGAAAAATGGAAAAGTCTGAGGCAAGGTAGAAAATTCTAAAATTTCCGAAAATCGATTGTAACTCGAAACCTGTAACTTTTCGGGGAACATATGTTGTGGTCATTTGACAGGACCTGACCTAAAGTATCAGCCACCACAGTTTGTCGGACTATTTACCGGACACCCTGTATATCTACTTGAAAACTATTTTCACCAGCTTCAGATACCATGTCTTGCAACGATGATTTTAAATAACATAATATCTCTTCTTTTATTCGGTTTTCAAAGTGTTAAATTTTAAAGTATGATAGTCACCTGTATAGTGTATTTTGTTCCACATAGCCGTTACTGCAAGCGGGCGGGCATGGTACCTGCATCTGTCAATGCAAGACGGCGAAGATTGTGACCACGAAGGTGATCCCGATGCAAGTGGATGGCGAGGCGTGCAGGCTCGCGCCCTCCGTCATTACACTCTCGAGACTCAACCAGGCCACTATGCTAGCCAAGAAGAAGCCTGGCAGAGCAATAGCACCGTAAGTATTCTATTCCGTAACTGGAGATAAGTTGTATGTGGTACAGCGTGCTCTATCTATGCTTAGTATCAAATGGTCTCGATTACACGACGATATCCATAAGTCTAGTGCTTGTAGGTTTAGTACATGTTGGGCAGTTGGCCCAAAGACCGTAACACTTTGCTGAATAGATAATAATTTTATACCCTAACCGGGTTCATATTAGGCACAAACGTATGAGATAATTTGTATAAAGCTTATGCACAATTTCTGTCCCTAGTAGGGAAAACCATAGAGTAGGTTATTGACAACGGCCGTAAACCAACTCATTAAGCGATAGAGCCTGCTTTCATATGCCGATCGGGGACCGAATGATAAATTGTACGTCTTTTTCAGTCAAACAACGTTGGATAAACTAACAATCACTGTGAATCTCATAACCATGGCTGATTACGAGAGGCATCATTACGACAAGGAACTTCTGGCGAAGACAGGTAAGGAATTGATTCTACGGAACCTACGTCAAGTGTTAATTTATTTAATCAGGAGCCTTCAAAGCTTAACTAGGAGCTTTGAAAATTATGTTAATCAATCAAGCGCAACGAAATTTAGGTGCGAGTACATGATGTAGTTACTTAGGCAGGTTTACCTTAGATGTCGTTTGACTTTGTCAATAGGTAGACAAAGATATAGCTGTAAACATTTTATCATAATTTTAGATAAATCTTATCAGAAAAATAGCAAAGGTGAATGATTTTAAAAGATTTTCCTCGTGTGGCTAAAGCTCAGTCTGTTTATTTATGAAGCAACAGCAGAAAGAACGTCGACATTTTAGCTTCAATAAAATTCTTCAACTAGTTACACGGGGATTTAACTTGTGTTATTTATTTCTCGGTTAGTTTTCCCGAAGTTAAATTCAATGTCTGTTGTTTTCTCAGCCAGTCGCTGTGACTGCTGACAACCGACCTCTATGATACAATTGTAACATAATATTTTAGTTGGATGTAAGAATTTTCTCGTATTTTTAAAGTTGGTTTGTTCTACTGAAATTCTTTGAAGTTACGAACATATTAGTTACACAAAGTAATACACTTCTCAGTGAATGTCTGTGGAAATAAAACAATGAAATATTTATCTTAAATGTTTGGTTTTGGTATGTTTTAACCATCTGCCGTTTCTTGCAAATCAGAAAATTTTGATCTTTTCCACTTTTCAAATAAAGAGTGAAACATTGTCCCATTAGGATGGAAAAGATCAGATTTCCAATCTAGGATATATGGAGTAAATTGTGCTCAATGAATATGGAAATGGTTCTTTGGTTCAGTATTCAAGTTATGATTAGGAAAATAGATAAGTAGATGTAAATTTACTGTTTTTCATGTCCTGAAACGGACAACAAAGATAGGAACAATTTTGACTGAATAATGATGGAAACACTCGATTTAATAGATTTCTTTTTGATAACAAGAGCATAGATATTATTTGGACTGCCATTACACACTCGTTTGATTTAATCGGCCATTAATGCTTGTTTTAAATATTTTAAATAAATTGTATAATAATTTCATAAACATTATTAATTAATAAGCTAGCAAACGGAATTTACATCCATTTACCTATTCCCATCTGACTGGTGACCTATGAAAAACTAAAAGTCCTATTTACATAAATGATACACAGGAGAAATACTGTTTTACTGGCCAAGTCTTTTGATCTCGTGAACTTAGCGCAAGAAACACAATAAATAAACAAGCGCTTTAAGCAGCTAATGTACATTTAATGAAGTTTCGTCTGATAGTAAAAGTTTTAATGTAAAACCTCGTTGTGGCCTATTTATGGGATGAGTCGTTTAAACTTGGCTGTAAATTTATATAAATTAATGATTCCTTCAGTCTAGACTCATTCATTTACTTACCGTGCGACATCTTTATAAAATTTTAACGTCGGATGTATAAAAAGGTATACGCCCATTACATGGTTAATGTTTCATAATTAAAATTCACAGTGAGCTATTTAAACCATCGAAAAGTCAATAAATCTGAGGGCCAATCAAATAGGTAATTGTCCCGAGCAATTGATGAATGGGACGTGGGAAACATGAATTGTCGGAATCATTATTCAGACATTAATTTTGTTACGTTATATCCATGACGTATTCAAACCCTACTTACTATTTCCACCGTATTAATATATCAGACGTTTGTAGAATGGCGCTTAACATTAATCTGGGATTTAGACGTAATGCATGGTTTCAGGTAATATGTTATTGATGTTCGTTACAGCGGAACGTGTAGGCACACTAGACGTAAATCCCGCTGCCGACTTGGAGCAAATGCGCGGCCTCATTCAGGGCGTCATCAAAGAATCTCAAGCGTACTCCAACCTCACCGACTGGTGGTTTGTCGACTGTGAGTTATTCATCCATTGCTTCCTTTGGATCTACTGTGTACTTTACTCCCCGTACCTACCCTGGTGTGGATTAACGAGCATGTTATTTATGTTTCGTTTTACCTTTGCACAATAAAAGTGGTATACGACGAAATAATGGGTAACAAACCGAGTGTTTGCATTCTACATGTTCAAACGTCAAAACGGGAGTGGAGGAGAAACGAAAGGCAAACATATCCCCCTGTGTCCCCGTTATTCGGAAAGTATGTCAAGTCTGTATCATATGCTTATTTTCTGTAACTCTATTTCTGTAAGTTACCTATAATATTTTTGTTAGATATTTACCGATTAAATAGCGAACCATCCTTTTTACATACACGAGATATAGGTTTGATTGAATGAACCAAATTCGGACTGGAAAAATATTTTTGCATGGAAAGCTATTCAATGCGTGATTGAATAAACCATTTTGCTTATTTGTTTAACTTTTTAGCCTAATGAAAGCTATTTTCTTTTTCAATACAAGCAATATCCTTCCGGCCTGGAATATTGATTCATGAAATCGTGATGCTCACAAATTTATGGACCTACTTTAATTTTTTAGTTGAGTTTAATGTTTTGTAACATTATTCGTAGCGGTGACAGCGGAACGATTCTTCCGGATCGACAAGGCTCAGGAGAACCTTCATTATCCGGCTGACATCGGACACGAGAACATTTACATCCTGGACGCGGCGCCCCACACTCCTGACACCGAGTCTACGGCACATCCCGACACTACCGCTACTGGCTCGCTGGAGAGGACAGCGGCTTCGGTGTCACTGGACACCACCACTGGACTGTCAGTATCGCTGGACATCTCGCAGAGTGTCGATACACCGAGCGCGGCCGTCTCACTCGATGTTCCCGAGTCCCATCCCTGGTGAGTTGCTCACAACATTATTTACTTCTTGTGTTTATAATGAAAGATTATGTTACTCGGTGGACTGAAAGTGTAAATACTTCGCTGTTTTATATTAGAAGGTACTTTCACTCGTCTCTGAAATACATCAACAAAATATTGAAGAACATCTTTGATTAAAATTAAAAAATAAAATCGGCAGGAATATTGTTATTGTAATTTATTCCGCCATTAAGATTACAATTAATTTGCATTGAAAATTAGACAAATCGAAATTCCGTACTTAATCTAATAAGTTAAAAAGTCTCCCTTTTTCAGCCCCTCGTAAAGAACTTATTTCAACTCAAAACATTATTTGTGATTCAAATGAAGCGTTTAGGTAGCAGGATAAAACAGTTGTACAGCTGACGATGGAAAAATAAAACTGTCGGTAATAAAAATAGCAAGTGTTCGCAAATGTGAATGACTCGCTGGATTGCACCATTTAATCTATGCTCCGGTGTAATAGCAAACAAAACTACGGCAACTCAACCGTTATTGCAAATTAAAACGCCCACTCCGTCAAACTGGAAATTCTAAAACAAAGCTGAAAGCTGAAAGTTAGTTCAATATTTGTCCAAGTATTTGCAGTTGTATATTTATAAACTTTTGAAGTTGAGTTTTAGTTTTCGGGTTTGAGTACCGTTCGGGTTTGTTTCTGTAGATTCTCATTAGCAGAGTTGATTTGGAACGGTGCCCGTGAATAGGGTGGCTTGTCCCTAATTAGGTGTCGAAACCTCGGCTAAACGACAGCAACTGACAGATTTCTAATGAAGATGATCCCTTCAAATATTTATCAGCGCGTTCTTGCCAATGAAAACAATTGAATTGAAAATAAATTTAAAAATTCGTAAACATAATTTTTCATTCAACTCTTTTGGTGGGTTTAAATTTAAACCGATTTATTTCGATTATTCATATTTCATTACGGACTACTAAAGGCATCAAACCTACAACTATATCTCCGATCATAACGATATTTTTTTATTTATATTGCTCATATTTTTTTTAAGTTTTTAATTTACCTAAAATATCTCAGTAACTCATGTAATGTTGAATATGTATACTAAATATTTCAGCTACTTCAGGTTCAGGCCTTTCAACTAGCTTGATCTACTCAACAAATTCTTGAAATTTCGCGTAACTGAGTAACGATCTCGTAGCTACCCAAGCAAATATCATATTTTGAATAAATGTAGGCAATTTCACGCGTGATGGTTTTGAAAGTTAAGAAGTTGGCTAAATTGAACCGCACCTAAAGTATTTTATTTTCCTATATATGTAATATGTTTTATATTAGGGTCTTCTTATACTTTGTCAGCACAACAAAACATTGACAGTCCCCTGTCCAACAGTGAATCGGGTCTCGGCAGTCCAGCACGATCATCGGAGGAACTGCTGTCTCCACAAACGCCACCGCCGAGCGCGCCGCCAGCGGCGCCCTCAACACCAGTAGCTATCAGCCCGCCGTCGCCAACAGCGCCGGCCCCCATCATACCACCAGCCCCACTCAGCCCCGCAGCCGCGCCCCTAGCACCCATTTCCCCCCCACTCTGTACCAGTCCACCAGCTAAAGACCACGAACCCACCACAGATTCAATAGCGAGGTTTAAAACGTGAGTACTATGACTGACATTTATGACGCTGGTGTGGTCCTAGATTTAGTCGCGAATAGTTTTATCGCTTCTATATCGCGATACTGAATAGGATCAGTAGATGCACATAAACGGTCTAGAATTCTAGATTATAATTTCTTGCCAATGACCGTTTCTTTGAAAATATAGTTCAAGAACATAAACTTTTGCAGCACTGTAATAATTGCAATGACTTCTTACTAACTCTTGGTAATGTGTGGTTAATAATAGAATCTGCACTATTTACCTGAACAGGTCACCTTATGTGACTGTAGAGGTGTGTGACAACTATGCTGTTAAGTAACTGCACATGTACAAGTATAGAAGCACAACGCACACTTGTTTGAAACTGAAATCTGCACTCTATCTCTTCTCTCTTCTATTGCATGCAGCATTCATGAAAAATTGTTTGGACTTGAGCAAGAAGTTTTTGGCTATAGGTGAGACATAATATAGTGATAGAGTTAAAGTAGTGTACTATATAAACACAGACTGCTTCGTAAGCTTACATCTAACTTATATTTATTATACTTAATGTTTCAAACTGTATTAAGTAAACAGAAAGTCAGTTCATTCTAAAAATTACGGTTTTTTTTTAATATAGTGTCAAGAAAAATAACAACACCTTTACTGGATACTAATTTTGTTTAAGCAATTTTGTTTCAATTAAAAATGGCCTTAAGGTATTTGTGAGCAGTCTGTATTTTGTCACGGTTGTAGAAAACATTTTTGTCTATGAAATATAGCATTGTTCTTTTACCTAATGCTTTGTTAATTTGAAGGTCAAATACCTAATTAAGGAAGTCTGTTAACGATACTACATGTTATGGCTCATAGACAAGAACGTAAAAGTCTACAAGACCGAACTCGTTCCCTTAGCAATGAACGAGACATTTAAGTCACAAGACTAACAAGACATCTCATCTTATTTATCTTGTAAAACTTATTTCGGTTATTGCAACAAAGGACGAAGTAAAAGTTCGACATTGTTTCAGAAATTTATTGGAAAAAACATCTGACGCTCTGCTCAAAGCGGCCAAAGTCGGCGATCTGAGAATGGTAAGAGAAATAATTCACAGAATAATTTCCCTTTTTTTCGTGTTTTTTTCCTCCATCGAATACTCAGTTGAGTTTTTAACATCAGATAAAACCAACCTTTTTAATGCTATTGAAATGGAGCTTTCAATTTTATGACAGACATTTTAAAATTGTTATAACATCGAAATGTAAGGTATTCCAATACCAAATTACTTTCTATTAATAAAATGTAACTTCCAACGATCCATCCTGTCACATTTAATAAAGTTAATATTCATGTAAGATGTAGATAATCAAAAAGCTATAACAGCTATAAACCTATATCTTTAGATGAAGGATTTACACGCGGCGGGATACTCTTTGCTGTCAATCGACGCGAGTGGACAGACGGCACTGCACGTAGCTGCTAGGTACGGGAACAAGGAGATAGTCAAGTACCTCATCGCGTGCGCACCAACCTCCATCCTGAATATGAGGGACAATGAGCGCGGTCAGACGGCGTTACATAAGGCGGCTGCTCACAAGCGCAGGGCTATATGCTGCATGCTGGTGGCGGGCGGGGCCTCGCTGACCCGGCATGACCACGCCGGGTTGACTCCGCGACACCTCGCCCTGCGTGCGGAAGATCATGATCTGGCCGCATACCTAGAAAGTAAGTATTCTCTAGATATATTCATGATGTCAGGATCATACTGTGCATAAAATATAAGAAAAAGTATCTTACTTGTAGATAAAACGCTTAGTTATCTAAATCTTCCGCATCAATTTGAGGTTTGGTTTACAATTGCCGACGAATCTGCTTACAAGACGACGCTGATTACAAGGCAGTTCAGAATGTAATATTGTTTAATAAGCGTCAAGCATTTTATTTCAATCAGTATAAAATGTGAAAAATTTCTCGCCCACACAAAATTTTTAGAATAGTACTTGTTTTCCTTGAATAATGATTCCATTAACTGTCAGTTTTCGGATTTTTTTAATTAGATGCGTCCCGGAATATTATTATTATTATTAATTACGAATTCTAGGTAAAACATTCGTAGGTGAACCTATTAATATTTCTACGAACCTACGTAATTATAGTTCCATACATAAGTCTACAAGCCTAGTTTATTTTATTTAAATAAGGTTTGGCGGTTCAGCTAATTATTAAAAAAAACCATGCGGTCTGCATCTATTGATAAAAAATAAATAAATGCTTAGTTAAGGCAAATCTACTTAACCACCGCTTTTCTTTAACTTTCTCATGTTTTACGATTTTAAACGACTTCTTTAACCAGATTAGATAAAGAAGTGGAACTTTTTCAGTCCTTATCTTATTACACACTAGCTATCCGGCCCGGCTTTCCACGATGGTGTTAGATTTTCAAAACATTTTTGGATGTCTTTTTCTTTATTTTCTTTCATAAAATTCTTATTTTTACCGTAAGAAGCATAGCAAAAAAGAATTATCCGATCTCGTATAGTTATTTGGAAGTCATATTGTGACCAAGGGAAATCAGAATACATTTTTATTATAGTTAAAGATGTGTGTTCTATAAGAATTGAAAAAGTTTATTGATAAAAAACACAGATCGCTAATGCTAGATTCCTTTTCAGGTCAGGAACATTTCCAATTGGTCTCTGAAGATTTAGAAACGGCAGTTTAATAATGACAGATGGGCCATGTTCAAGCATGGCCGGCTTGGCTGTTACACCCGGGCTCGCTCGCAACAGACCTATAGTGATAGTGATTAAGTGACTTTCGAATATTGTTAAATACACCGAAGTGATATTCAAGATCTTGTGTAGGATAGTCAACGTTTCACTTTTAAAATAATCATATTGAAAGAGTTTATTATAACATTACATTAATTAATAATTATATTTTCGTCAAAAATTAATAGATTAATTATTTAATTAAATAAGGCGCTGTAAATGTTACAGATAAATTTACTTTTAGCCTACAATACATAATTATAAACATTTACAATACATAATAATATAATAATGCTTTTTAAATTACTCCATTTAGATAATTCAAATTTGTCTAGATACTTAATTATCTTAACTGTAACATTTATAGTTGTAGTAAATTATGAATTTAGAATAAACACTTGTAAGGTGAATCTTTTCGCATTTTGTTTTAATTTTTCTCTTTCCTAAGATATGGAGTGAGTGTTTTCATGAACCATGAAATTGCTCTGAAGTAAAAGTGTGTGCCTTTCCCGTGTGTTGTATATAAAAGAAGACAATGGAATGTATCCCGCACTCCAATGTGAATACAGAGATGAAAAGTGAGACGTGCATACAATATGGCAGCTTTCACAAATAATTAATCTTCGCTCCCCTGGCTGAAATTTAACAAAAAATCCCAATTTGTACGGAAAACCTACATCAGATATGTTATCACTCCAGCTTTAATCAAAATAACCAGGGATATTATTTATTTCGTATCAAAATTATTTGAAAGTAGAGATTTAGTACATCATAACTTGTCAGATGTGAAAGCTGAACATAATATAATAATACCAAGGGATACATTCGCAGTGTCGACCTTTTGTGTTCTATTAAAAGAACCTTTCTAAGCACTTGTATATTTTAGAATAAATTTTACATCGCTTTTCAGACGATTCGCCTTCCAGATTTCCTTCTAAATTACTTCAATTATGAATCCATGGGACCCTAACTTACTCTAACTCTTACTCTACGGAATGATAAGTCTTGTCTTGTGATAAAATTAAACTTCCTATGCGATTTATTCATCTTATGAAACCTCTGAGGACCTTTAGGAGTACATTTGTGATAGTACAATGTTCTTATATTGTTTTGTGTTGCCAGTGATCTATTTATTTTACCATTTACATCAACGTGGCTAAGTTGTTTTGATAAAGCTGTTTACTCCACGATTAGGCCTAAATACTTATAAATATTGTTATGTATTATATTGTTTTTGATGCAATATTTCTTGTATAAGTGTTCTAATATTCTTATATAGTCTTCGGCAATAATAATTTAACGTCTAAGGCAAAGTTTTGTATCACTGAGTTTTACGAGACCGATATGATCGGTTTCGTATTTATTATGATCTCAGTATTTGTATGTGTCCGTACTACGGTGTAATGTTAATTTCTGTATGTCATAATAATGAGCGGTTATCTGTACATTGTAATATAGTTTTACTTGTTTGTTATCTCATAATTCGTTACTATAAAGTTAAGTGCACTAACGAGGGGTGTTAGTCGTTAGTGCAGTCCTAGGCGGCGTTCCCCTTAGTCCTAAGCGGCGTGCGAGTGTCCTCAGACCTCGCGTCCCAATTGTTATTTATTATCTCGTCTGACTATCTCCTGAATGATTTGTGCGTTTGTAAGTGTTGTGTATGTATATTACTCCAATAGGTACCTCTACTAGTAGATGTACCTAATAGTTTAGTGTTTATCGAATTTACTCGTACTACTCGCTGACAAGCGAACAATGAAAGACAAAGCTGTGAGAATTTTGGTCGTAATGTAAAAATGTAAGTTCATTTATATCGTAAGTGAAACGATATGCAACATTATACCTAACACTTGTTTGAGAGTTTCTTCATTTGTGATTGTAGATAGACGTTTTTGATATTTAAAGTAATGTAGAGATTACTTGTGTTGAAGAGTCGGGCTTTCGATCGCGTTCGTACCCTTGCGTTGCTGATAGGAGCTGGCGCTGCCGGTTATATTATTATGTCGGGGCGTGTTGTGTCTCGGCAGAAGAATGAAGTGCACCATCACACGGCACATAAAGAATGTAGTTCTAGTCAAACTTAATGTTTGTGCCCGATACACTTCTGACGCGACACGACACACCACAACACAATAATATAATTCCGGCTTCTCACTTCACTTCCGTTGACGCTCTTCAACAAGCAATCGATAACATTATTAATATAACATTTGGTAGATAATATAATAAATTATAACCTACGCATATAGCGTCCTAACATAAATATTTTATATTTAAAAGTGAGCTGTTTAAACTTTAAATCGTTAGTGATACTTTTCCTTTGAGATATTATTATACTTAGTCTTGTACATACTGTAATGGAGGCCTTCATTCAAGTAGTGTATCGTGTGACTCTTTACACTGATCGTAGGTATATCTCATGACCAAGTTCTTTCTAAGAAGGGGAAATGAATATCACTAGGTTAAACATTTAAGCTCCGACAGCGGAGCAGCTTTTGGAACGAATATTTACTAGAATTACGAGGGAAACCACTATTATGATAACTATGTGTTGCATATTTTTTCATGAATACCTTTATATGCCTTCTATGTATTGTCAATGTAAAGGATTGTGTTACCAAACGATATAACTTGTGTTCCGGTTTGTAGGCGTCGCGTCATTTCCTTGTACAGGTCCTGCGCGAGCTAGCAGCATTAAGACTCATTTAGCCAAGGCGAGAAATGTGGTGTTTTGCGATTCATTGCGGGGCGGCACGGCTATGCTATGAGTGTGCGATCAATCATCGACGGCAATGTACCGCGACTTGCACGATATTTCTCACATCGTCTAAATCAGCCTTTTTCCATAGCTTCATAACACTCAAATACCAAGGTACAGACGGCGGGTGGTAAACATTTAATTGCAGAGGGAAGCCTTTCGTAGAGATTCTTTTACATGTTACTATAATAAGATTAGATAGAGAACTGAGTATCTAATGAATTATAATTGTTGACGAATACTTTTATCCACTTTAATAAGTATATTTGATTTTTTAAGTTCCCAGTCACATACAGCATTCCATTTAAACACTTTTTAATGTTATGCCTTTATGATGTTCTAGATTTTTTACTCAATTCAATCGTGATTACACTCAGAAATGCGTCATTAATTATAAATGATAAAAAAGGAAACAAAAATTCATATAAATAAACTGATCCACTATTTTAATAATATAACTAGGTATATGAAAAAGTTCATAGGTTCATCTAAATACCTTCTTGTGGGGTTCCGTGCCTATAATATTAAAAAATGCCGAAATAATCACGAAAACACTATTTCTTTTTCTTAATGGGTTTTTACTTTATTTCAAAGATTTCTTTATTTCCGTCCTCTTCGGTCTAAACATATGGATAGATACATATGACTACAAAAGTTATTTTAATGTGTAGACTGTATCTAATCTAGAACAAACCGTTCATCATTCTGACATTAGGTTTTCTCGTATCTTATAGTTTCATGTAACTTAGGATGAAAACCAAACTTATAAGTCAAAATACCCTTTGTTGCCCACGCTTGCCTTCTTTCTTACTTTTAAAAAGTAGTTTGTTTTTCCGTGATATATCGCCAAAAGGGACGGAACCCAAACAAGTAATCGAACACGAATTTTCTTACATTCGCAAAGATACATTATTTCAATAAAATTCATAATAATAATCCTACCTATTTTCGGGACTTACACAAACACATTAAAATGTCGATAACCAATCAACTATTCGCATTAACGTGTGACGTTGTTGTTACATTTAGCCTATACTCGTATTTAGATCCACCTGTACCTAAACAAACAATGTATACCAATCACATCTCACCACCGACCGACAAACCCACACCCTGTGGTCTATTTAAATTAATGTTCCTTTATCGTGTGTACTTATTAAGATTAAAATGTATTTAGTCTAATAAAATTTTATTGTATATTATGTAAAACACGGTCATGTTATCGGCAGCGGCATAAGGAAACTCTAGCACGATATATAAGTATGTACTTACTATGAGGTTAATTAAATGATAAATAACTAATGTCGTTTGCTTCTAATTCAACGTCGAAGTTTCCAGGCGAGCTAAGATATTTATATTTCATGCCTACATTACATTGTTCTGGTATACCTTTGTTGTCTCTGAAATTAGTTCAATACGTTATATGAACATAGACAATATTTGCGCGACAAACGTACAGATGAATGAGCTTACATTATTTATCAAGGTACATAGCAGTAACTTGTTGTAAAACGAAACAGTATCAACAAGCCGACTTGAATACTTTATTACTTGATTAATGAAATTAGTATTTCACGATTAAAACAAGGAGGTAATTAGACCAAGATCTCCTTCGTAGAATGAGATACAATATGACACTCGTATCTCGTCGCTGCGTCGTCAGCTTCCGTGATCTAGAGTGCGGAGAGATTATCCCCGCCTCCTAATCTACTTGCAGACTCCTCTGTATACCAGGACATGTGATGCATGTATAATATCCTTCATCCGATACGTTAGTTGGCAAGTACATGTATTGCATAATGTTATGATTAACAACTTTTGATTGACGATGTTAGATCTTATATATCCATCTACGAGCAAGCTTCTATCTTTATATCGAGCTTAAAAGTTTTTTTAAAGAACACTGTTTTATGTTTTGTCTGGCCTAAAAATCTAATTCTTAAGAAACGCTCAGCAATCTTTTCATTAACTATCAGTACGATCTGATCGTTTTCAATACTTTGTATACGATTGTCTTATCTAATCTATCCTAAAGAAAAGTTACAGACACTTTTAATACCTCATAGTTGTTACATACATAATAAAGTGCAATAAATTATTACCCCGTATTACGTACGATTTAGCAGTTTTTCAGAATAGTCTACCTTAACCAAGAAAAATCGTAATTATCGTATTATCTATTTAAGTAGGTAATTTTATGAATTGCGTGCAACCGCACTATCTATTCAATTACTATATATGTAGAACCAAACTGGATATTATAATGTAAACTATTGAAAATTAAATGGTAATAAGTAAAACTAGAGTTTTGAAAGCACTCATTTCAATGTAAGTCATGATACTTATTTTTGCACTCAATAAAGTCACTATTTTAAATAAAATTATTTAAATCAAGTACACTGAAAGAACAATAAATAAAGTACTATCTAATTTGAGTTTTATTTCACCCCAAAACTTGTTTGACAAGGTAAGTTAGTTGAACCCTTAGCAATGTTAAATGTGGCAAAAAATATATATGAGAAAATACCTATAAATCAACTTTATTTCATGTAAATGTACAATTGCTAATCAAAGAATTGAGATGGTGAGATTTGCAAACTTTGAATAAAAAAATTAATTTATATAGATAAAAAATAAATACAAATAATTAAAAATCGATTAAGATTGTAGATCCTATCTTAATAATATTTTCAGTGCCATTAAGGTAACAAAGAACAAACTTCCAAAATCATAATTTATTTGTAAAGTTATGGATTAATAAAAGGGCTGAGTACCTAACTCTGTCATTTGAGAAACAAGGAACACATATGGCAGTATATATTACACAAGGGGTAAAGGGGCATGAACAACATAAGGCCGTATATGTTACACAAGGGGTATGTATCACATAAGGAAGTATGTATTACACAAGGGATATGTACCTATCACATAAGGTAGTATGTATAACACAAAGGGTATGTATCACATAATTCAGTATGTTTTACTTAAAATGTAAATATTTAAGTACCTACCTTTTTTTGTAATTATTCATCAATTTATTCATTATTAATAAATAACTTTTAAAACCAATTTCTCTGTTGCTGCTTACTTGAAAGTTTACAACAAGTTGCACCACTTGAAATTTCTCTGTCAAATCTACAAAACAATTGAAAAGCGACACCGTTTGTGCTGTTGGTCTTGACAATAGTCCTTTGTGAACACGAAGTGAAAAGCTAGCCAACTGATATGACCAATGGCACACACAGGCAATGTCGCTGATAATAAATCTCTTTTGTAACACTTTACTACTTGGGAATGCTCTTTAACTCCCTGTTATACATCTAGAATCAATAAAGAAGATAGTCCTACAGTTAATAGAATACTTTAAGTTACCCCAGCTTAAAATATACACTTTAAGTCTATGTTTGAGTATGTAAATGCAGTCAACAACGTAAGGTAATTCGAGACCCTTCGGTGCAAAGCTTAAAGCCGTTTCCTTCCTAATTTACATTTCAGTGACTATTCAGAGATAAGAAAGCTTTTTACAGAACCTGCGCTTTTTGTCAACCTTCGCGTACAGGTTTATTTATAATTCAAACGAAGGAAAATACTGAGTAATGTTTTAACAAAAGAGTAGGTATCTACTAAGCTTTGTTCCCAATAGCAACTTAACTAAAGCTCATTTCATCTTCAAAATAAATTAATTTATTCCAGAGGTAATTGTTCCTTAATCCGATTCAGCCATAAATATAATATTACTCAACCCGACGCAATAACCTTACACAATTCTCCAGTTACAACTTCGCTACGGTCGTTTTTCTTTTATTAAGTATATAAAGCGTATAATTTTATTTCTAAAAATATCCTTTATTAATTAAAAGTGAAGTACAAAAGTACTTTATAATCTCTGTACCGCTGAATAAAATAATTTCTCTCATTTGATTTTCTGTTCTTAAAATGTACGGAAAGGTATTGTAGAGCGGGTTCACTAGACCAGCGTATTAAAATAAGAGAGGTTTATCTCTCATATTTTTATAGATGCGCTGCCTTGCTATACAGGTTTCCACGCGACACGGAATACAGCTTCCCATAGAAAGATTAACGACCAGTATTATCGTCAAAATCTGTAACCGTTAAGTATTTTATACCTATGTGCCAATGAAAATATGGTTAACAGTATTTTCGCGGATATATAGTGTACTTTAAAGAAATAAAAATTACCAACCTTCTGGGGCCCGATGCCGCTATTTTAAGTCAGTGAGTGGCGGGTTAATAAACGTTCCAGTGTACTTGTTATTGTGCCTAATTTTCGTATTCAGATAAGAACAGTGACTTGCAATCCTACAATGACAACAGTGGCAAGTAGGTTTACGTTTGTCATTAAACTAAAATTATCTGAATACGAAAATTACAAGAACACTGGAACGTTTATTAACCCACCACTCACTGACTTAAACTAGCGGCATCGGGCCCCTGTTAAGATGTTTTAAATGATATACAATTTATTACCTGAGTTTCAGGGGACGTTATTTATATTAAACGCATTTTTCATAGCCCTGCCGGTTCATTAATTAGTTAATATCATGGTTAATAATATTCTCAATGAAATTGAAAATGATATTGTCACTCAAGGTTCGAAAGTAAGGTACAATGATCTTGAGACACAGAATCTATTTTAATCCGTCGAGCTCCTCAGTAACTGCGAACAGAGTTACTAAATCAAAGGTATTCCATTCACTGATTCGAAATCACTTGTCATAGGAATCGAACAAAACATTTCAGCGAAATTCAATATTACATTCACAATCCACTACATACATAAAAATATGTTTTATAGCCAGCTCCATGGCAGATCTAAAGAAAATCCCAAATCTTCCTCAAACAAAGTATTATTTTTTGCACGAAATTCTTTTATAGTTTTCTTGAATCCTATTACTCTTTGTGTCAACAATATCACGCACAATATTCGTCTTTATTGCGTTTTTATTTCCCCAGGTTAGTGGACTGGTTATTATATTTGGCTGCAAATATCTGTGAAGGTCGAATAAAACCCACATGAAGGTAGATAGTATTACACTGGGTACCGCATACCTCTACCAACATTAAATCTTTGCTCAACTCATAAAATAATAGCCAGTTCGTGCAAAAAGTTGTTATTAAAATATATCTTCCTTTCTGCAGGTAAGTTAGTATTTTGTTTTACTAAGTTTTAACGTGAAAGGTGAAAGGAAGTAGCATAGACTTCTCATAATGTTATAGTTCGGGCCTGAGTTGGAAATTATCTATGAAGTTTTTGTACTTTGGGTAAGTACATATTTTATGGGCTAATAATTCCTAGAAACATAGTTATTTCTAACAATACATATTTTTAAAACTCTAACTTGCGTGGAATTAAACAAAATTTATGAACAACTCAAACAACAGAAGACGTGTGGAAATAATAAGCTCAAAGCATCTATTTAACTGCATTTGCACTTTCAAGATACTACTACTACTATATATTTCATCATGTAACGTAACAGATACTTAGAAATACTCAGGACTGAATTTCCCCGTCTGAAAATGTTAACATTTTGAATGAAATATTAAATGTAACCAACCGTTCTCTAAAACGAGGATCCTTATAAAGACGTAATGACTTAAGTTATACTTAGAGTTATGTTCTGACCGGCCTGACATGAATAATTAAGAGCGGTCGGACATTTATTGGGATGTAACCAATTTATCACATGGCTTAAAATTATGATGTGATAAACCTTTACAATATGAGATCTATTATTCTAAAAATACCCTCGGGGCTTGGGGCTATTTACAGTTTATTGTTGTTTACTTAATAGCACACTGCTTATAATAACACACCTAGAAATAAATTAGTTCAATTAATTAATGAGTAGATTTCTTTACCTACTCATTCGATACGTGTGTAACTTTAACGCATACACGACATTCGGGTCACTGAACATCAAACCTCTCCCGTGTTTCCCTACAGCCTTGAGTAGCCTACATAAAATCTCTATCATCTAACGTTTATGTAAAATTTTCCTTGTCTTAGACAAGACGTGAGCGCGACCCGCGACCTTTTTCTTGGGTTTTTATCCAAGTTCTTTAAAAATGCATGTTACGAACCCTTCACTACTTAAGAGGTAAGATACGGTGTTTAGGTAACATTTTAAAAAGAAATACGTTTTCTTGCCTCCCTTTTTATCGTGACAAATGTGCTAATGGAGTCGACTAGAATGTACCCTCGCCAAAGGTACTGTACTTAGGTCATTACTCGAGGAAGCTCTATACGTCATGATTCATTTGCTTCATATATTTATTCTTTGCAAATTTGGGAACGTTCAGGATAGATCAATAAAGCTATCCAAATCGCATCGGTATCCCGATTTACAGTGATTGATACTAAATATTCAGAGCAGATCGACGTCCCGTCAATTTTGCTATCACCGGATCGAGCCTACAATATTTAACCCTTGTTTAATACATAGAATATTCATGATTTACACAATACAAACTACATGGTTTTTTTTTGTGCAATATACAAAATACATCAATTATTGTGAACGTGGCACAAATTGTTGCCAACCAAGGAAATGAATAGACGAAATCAATGTTTGTAGAAAATAAGCTACTAAACACGAAATTTTGTGAAGGACTTGTGTGTTTATCCTAAACACACTCATGTATCAAGCTGATTCAAGCCTAAGGTCTTGAGTACATTGATGTCAGACGTCGATCAATTAAATATTCATGCGATGTTACTTACGGCCTAAATAATTAACTGACTTGTCTGTTCCCTTTGTTGTACACAGCGGTGAATTTACAATTTAAATTACAACTCCTGATTATCATTATCAACAAAGAGAAAACCGGAATATATACATTAACCTTACGATGTTTCATCTCAATATTTACCGGTTCAATAATTAACAAACAAGAAACATCTAATTTTTTTAATAATCCGTGTGATAACGTAATCTATGCACACAATATTTTAATTATAAGAATTTTGCTACAGCGTATAAATTATCAGTATTCACAATTCAACATTAAGCTTGAAATACTAAAAATAACAGGAAATAATATCGGATAGGATACTACTAACTATAGTTGCTATTTTGTTTAAAGCAATATCACAACTTTTTAATACGTAAACTGTTTATACATAATATCTAAATTCGACTTTTCCATTCACTGTGGACAAATTCCTATGTATTTACATTTTCAGCGCTCCAGGAACTGGACTTTTTCATGTTTTCAAGATTGGCAAAATCAAACAAAGATGAATTCGATTCAAAACAACAATTCTATTTGGTAAATCTTTTTATTTTACGTTGATAAATACCTGACTAGCAAACTGTGAAACTGAAATACTGATACTATACAAAATAACACTGATTCTGTTCAAATGGTATTTTGACTTAAGAAAGAAGACCGTTGGTATTGAAGGCGGGTAGATGAGGAACGGTCCTTCTGAAATCATCGATGGTGCAGCAGAAACTGTATCCGATGTCGACACGGTCTGGTTGCCATCCAATCCAGTTGAAAGCACTGTTGTTCCGGCAACGGTCAGTACAGAACTGAAGAGCGCGAGCTTCAGCCAACGTGTAGTGGGGGTTGTTGATGCTGATGAAAGCCGTACCGATTTGACGGGAAGCATCGTATACAACCTGAAAACGCAAACTGAATGTAATAATTCTCAAGAAATATGTTCATTCCAAGTGATATCAGTCTTAAGAGTCCTAATCTGTTATCATTGTCTATCAGTAATGGTATCATTGCTAACCTTGTAGAAGTACAGTGGCACTGGGAGCTGGTTTGTTTCACGGACCAAGTAGATGTCGACCAAGCGGTTGCTAGCGTCACGTAGCTGTGTAACGCCGAAGGTACCAGTGTAGATGACGGTTCTGTAGCCAGCAGCCCCGATGCGAGCACGGAGATTCTTAAATACAGCAATTTCTCGATAAATAAATCATCTACAAATAATTACAGAAATAAATTAGGTACTAAGAGAAATATGCCATATCGTACCTGTTCAAGCCAGTTCCAGTTACCAGCGTTGAAGGGTTGCCACTGAGGAGCAGCGTTAATGAAGTAAAATGAAGCACGCTGACCAGTTGCAAACACAAAGTCACTCTTAGCGGCAAGGTGACCACGAGCCAAGAACTGGTGACTTGTGACGTATTGGTCGGCCAAGGCGTTTCCAACGTATTGAGCGATGGTAGCCTTCTGTTGAACCTGAGTGTACATAGTGTTGACGGCAACCCCAGGGTAGAAGGTTCCAGCTGTAACCGGAAACATTCAGTAAGACTTCTACCAACATCAAACATTTGTTTGCATTTTCACAATACCTTACCTAAGAAGCTGGGTCTGGCGACACCGGATTGGTGAATAGTGTTTTCAGGTGTCTGATCGTACCACACGTATAAGACTTCCATACGGTTTTGGTCGAAGCATGAGAAGTATAGAGTGTGGAAAACATTGTTGACGATGAAACCCACGCTAAAAAAAATAACAGTCAATCGGATTTAAAATAATACTATGTACGATAAGATGATATATTTAAATTGATTGATGATTTAATTTTAATCATTCAATATCTAAGATTACTCATTCAAAGAAATGTATGTTTTGGCTTTACTTTTTAATTCTTTAACATTTTGTTTAGTGTTGCCTCTATTCATTTTAGGGTTCATTCGTTGCGATCATGTAGAGTAAATTGACTTACCGAATAACGAGGTTGTTACCGAAGCAACGGCTGTTGGTCCCTTGAGCCTCGTGGAAAGCGTTTGCAGAGCAAGTCAAGTCGCCAAACGCTCCATTTCCGCTCAACCAGCCGGCACCATTGATTACAGCGTTGTTGACACATGTTGCCGTCTATAGCAAAATAATAAATATTTTACCCCAAAATAGTTTTACAATCTTTTTAGTGTGTAATTTCACTAAAATATGCTTACAGCGGTGTTGACGTTGGAAACGATGTTAGGGTGGCGAATGGTACGTCCAGAGCCAGTGCAAGCAATAATAACTTGTTCGTTGGCGTTTAGGTGGATCTGACCGCTGTTGCCAGTGGCAGCAAGGTATCCGTTGTTACGGATATATACAGGCTGCGGCTGGCCTAGGTCACCGTTCACTCTGATGGTGCACCCTAAAAACAAATTTCAAAGATGTTAACTTCAGCCGTTAATACGGATGCCACGTGCCGACGATGCCTGAAAGAAGCCAATTCAGTTGGCTTGTTCAGTCGTTTAAGATTAAAAATTGAAATACTAGAATCAGATCTGCCGAATTCAGGTAGTTTACACTTGTATTACAATAGTTACTTGGGTTAAAATAGGTCAGAAAATACTTACCACTTCGGGCATCGACACCGGCATTGGAGGAGTTTGCATTTTTGTTTTGTTGGTACTCGAGGTAGGCGTCAAGGTAGTCCTCGAACTCTTCCTCGCCGAGGATCAGAGCCAGCTGACCTGGCTCCGGCATCTCCGCCGGCATGGCTGCCGCAGCAGCCAGAAGAGCTACAAGCACTAACAATGACTGCATCGTTGTCGATAACAGATCCTACACTACTTACTTTCAATTTCGAGACTACGTTTTATAGGTAGATGATCTGGCCGATTAACGGATATTTTATCAAAAGTCGCGAAAATATAATTAATCATTTCATAAAAGTTCCGCAGGTTTTTCCTTAAGAGTTGGATTGGAAGGTATAAGAGATCTAAGGTAGAAGGTACCTATAAGCTCTGGAGTCTTCTGCGTCTCGTGCTGCATACCCTCAATAACATTGTGCTTTACGCATATCGGTAAATTCTGTCCTCAACCCCTGTGCGCAGGCGTTTATGATTGATAGGATGCTTAAAGTTAATGGCAAAATGGAACTTCATCATATCATCTTCCTATTTATTTATATTTGAAAATGATCAATGACCTACTATTTTAAAATCAAGGCTTTACCACATATGGATCTCTAAAATTTTTGATTACTTGTTTATTTCCAATTACTCAATTAATTATTGTTGAATTAGCTTGATAAGATATAATTAATGTGCCGACGTCACAGATTTACCTATAAGATTTTTTATCTTCAAAGTCAGAGGTAGATATGGAACTAGTCTCCATCTTGGTAATGATCTAAATAATCTCCTTAACAATAATGCTAGACATGAAAATGATGAATTTATCAAACTGAAACATCAGGCAGGAATAGGGCAGAAATTCCATACATATTACGAGAATATTGCTAAGTTTATTTGACAAGTGTCATAGGCATCGTATACAGGGTTTACCAGGTAGGTCTCATAGGAGATCTCCAACGAGGTGATTTTAGTGATATAACATCGAAACAATAACCAGCCTCACAAAACATATTTTGAGAGTCTTCTCCGAAAACCTGAAACAAAAGACAAATAGAAACTCAACTAATTTTAGTAGGTTTAAAAAAAAATTACTTAGCTTATTAAGTACTTAAGTACCGGTATAAAACCTACTAAAATGAGTTGTAGAGGCTGATCTCTACAAACCATAATATGACTCCTCAGAAATTCAAAATGCAGTAATAAAAATTGTAAAACATTCAACTAAATCTAGTGAATCTGGCAGCCAACATGACTTGGAAGTTGGCTAAATAGACGATATTGCGTTCTAAACAACGTACCTTTTACAAAATATAATTTCGTTATCTAACGTCATGAACAATAAAGGAAATTACAATGTTAGATAAAGTATATACTCAGAGCTTATTTTCGGTAATCAATATTGTAAGTGATGACTGATGAGATTATCTGATTGTATTTGTAAGATAAATAATGTTATCGAAGTGTTTCGTGAACGGTGATTGCTACTCATACTTATTTGGGTCCTTTCCTGTCTAGCCACCAGCGGTATTTAGCAATATGTAAAATTAAGAGTGATTTTATTGTAGGTAAGTATGAGCAAGAATTGATTAACTATTTAATAATTTGATTAATATTGATTAATAATTAGGAGGAGATCGTGGCTAAGTGTGTTTGACCGATGATAAAGTGTAAGCCACGCCTGACGCTATTGTTCCGAGTATGGGTGACCTGAAGATAGGTGGTTTTTTAATATATCGAGATCCTTCCGAGCCTCGGACGTGTGCACGTTAAGCTGTTGATGAGGATGTGGTACTGTGTTACCCAGTATAATGGGTCGTGGAGCTCAGAAAGGCAGTTCACCATCTCCCGAGCCTTTTCCCAGTTACTCCATGAAAAATACGGTATAATAATAAAAGTTATTTATTTAGATAACAAAGATCCACAGTATTAATAAATACAATCAATATAATATATAAGGTGTTAATAAATTTACTTTGAAAAATTTATGAGGATGCTCGGTGTCGATAAATAAACATAACTAAAAAAAAAAATTGAGCGATTTTATTTTTTCACTAAAATAAAGTAATTTTTAAAATATTTTTATGCACACTGTACGCGGGGCTGCGCCCGCGCGCGTTTCGGTGGTGGAGCCGACTCGGATCTCTCCCCAGCGCTACCCTTTACCGATCGTCAGTCGTTTGATATCTTTAATAGTGCACTGGGACTTGTCCGCTGCTCTAATTTTATATTCATATAATACATGTGTCTACGGTATATTTATCTTATTTAAAAGGTAGGTTTTCTTTAGATTCTTCTTCTTGAATCTATAGTATTTATTTTTATTTAAATTTGACGCGACCTTTCGTTGTCCACACTATTTTGGTCTCCCTTTGTAAAACTTATAACATGTGTGTAGTTTTGAATGATTGCTATTATCACTGCTGTTTTCTTATATATATCAAATGTTAGTATGTGTTATTTTCAGATCATCATCAGCCTATAGCAGTCCACTGCTGGACATAGGCCTCTCCAATTGCACGCCACTTAATTTTATCCTCGGCTTCTCGAATCCAGTTCCTGCCAGCCGTCTTGCGCAAATCGTCACTCTACCTATTTTCACATACGAGTATTATCAGGTAAACATTCGTGTAGTTTTTGCGTTAATAAGTAACGAACATCCATACATACATCCAAACTATTCCAAACAATCTTTTGCGTTTATAATATTAAGTAAGGATAAGGATATAAAACATTACTTTTTGACTTAAATATAAAAGATAGTCATATGTTGTCAAGGATTTTTTTTGTAGGAGTATTTAGATATACATTTCCATAACACATGATAAACAAACTTTCAATTTTATAATTAATTCATATTCATATAATTTGTAAGATTGGCATAATCAAACAAAGACATTTGGTTTAAAACAAACAAATCCTTTTAATTAATAACACTTTTTTTTTATAGAAACCTGACTAGCAAACTGTGAAACTGAAATACTGATACTATAAACAGTAACATTTGTTCTTCAAGGGCATATTTCAGTTTTAATAATATTTTCACTCAAGAAAGAAGACCGTTGGTCTGGAATGAAGGTAGATGAGGAACAGTCCTCCTGAAGTCATCGATGGTGCAGCAGAAACTGTATCCGATGTCGACGCGGTCTGGTTGCCATCTGATCCAGTTGAAGGCGCTGTTGTTACGGCAACGGTCAGTGCAGAACTGGCGCGCACGAGCCTCGGCCAAGGTGTAGTGGGGGTTGTTGATACTGATGAAAGCCGTACCTTGGCGACGGGAAGCATCGTACACCACCTAGGAACACAATGTTACGTTAAAATCATTCCAAGTAAAAAGTATAACATTCTTATTCAAATCCCAAATTAGACTCGTTGACTTCGAATATTGTTTAATGATCATATTTCAGTCTTTGCTAACCTTGTAGAAGTACTGAGGCACTGGGATCTGGTTGCGTTCACGGACTAAGTAGATGTCGACGAAGCGGTTGCTAGGGTCACGTAGCTGGGTAACGCCGAAGGTACCAGAGTAGACGACAGTCCTGTAGCCAGCAGCGCCGATGCGAGCACGGAGATTCTTAAATGAAACAATGGATTAGTCAACTGTTTACTAGAATTTCTCGAATAGACTTTACTTTTTGGATAATAAGATAAATATTCCTACCTGTTCAAGCGAGTTCCAGTTACCAGCGTTGAAGGGTTGCCACTGAGGAGCAGCATTGATGAAGTAGAAAGTAGCTCGCTGACCAGTAGCGAAAACGAAGTCACTCTTAGCGGCAAGGTGACCACGAGCCAAGAACTGGTGATTGGTGACGTATTGGTTGGCCAAATTGGTTCCAACGTATTGAGCGATGGTAGCCTTCTGTTGAACCTGAGTGTACATAGTGTTGACGGCAACACCAGGGTAGAAGCTTCCAGCTGTAACCGGAAATATGTAATAAGACTACTATAAAAATAAGAATAAGCGTCACAATCTCACAATACCTTACCTAACCAACTGGGTCTGTCGACACCGGTCTGGTGAACAGCATTCTCGGGAGTCTGATCATACCACACGTACAAGACTTCCATACGGTTTTGGTTGAAGCATGAGAAGTAAAGAGTGTGGAAAACATTGTTGACGACGTAACCCACGCTACAAAAACAACAACGAATCGGATTTAAAATAATACTAAGGAAGATAAGATATAATAATATGCTATGTTGATTAACGATTTAATTCCGATTAAAAAAAATAACCTCATTAAATTCATTCAAAGAAATGTACGTTTTGGATTAAACCTTAAATATTTTTTGAACAATGAATTAACTATGACCTCCATTAATTCTAGGATAAAAGTAACATTTAGATTATGCATAGTACATTTACAAAATACATTAGAGTACCATTACAATAAAGTACAATTACTAACCGAATAACGATGTTGTTACCGAAACAACGGGTGTTGGTCCCTTGAGCGTCGTGGTAAGCGTGTGCAGAGCAGGTCAGATGGCCGAACGCTCCATTACCGTTCAACCAGCCGGCACCATTGATTTGAGCGTTGTTTACACATCTTGCCGTCTATAATAGAACAATACATGTTTTTTAACTGCTAGAAATAAAACTATCGATTTTATTTAATTATGTTATTTCAACAGATACTAACAGCGGTGTTGACGTTGGAAGCGATGTTAGGGTGGCGAATAGTACGTCCAGAGCCAGGGCAAGAAATTACAACTTGTTCGTTGGCGTTGAGACGGATCTGACCACTGTTACCGTTGGGAGCCAGGTACCTGTTGCTACGGATATATACTGGCTGCGGCTGGCCGAGGTCACCGTTTACTCTGATGGTGCACCCTAAAAACAAAGAAGTAAAAATAAGAAAGAAGGATATTTATAAAATAGCCTCGGATGTCAGGTACTGACGCTTGCAAGAAACTTAAATAACAAATCACATTGCATGTGCCGATTTCCTTACTGACAAGACATCACATACATCTTGAAACCAAACTCGGTTACCACACAATGGGTTAGAATAGTCAGGAAATATTTACCACTTCGAGCATCGACACCAGCATCGGATGAGTTTGCATTTTTGTTCTGTTCGTATTCGAGGTAGGCGTCAAGGTAGTCCTCGAACTCTTCTTCACCGAGGATCAAAGCCAGCTGACTTGGCTCCGGCATATCTGCCGGCATGGCTGCCGCAGCAGCCAAAAGGGCTAGAAACACTACCAATGACTGCATCGTCGTTGATGACACACCCTACACTACTATCTTTCAATTTCTTGACTACATTTTATAGGCAGACGACCCTGCCGATTAACGCATATTTTATCAATTTTCGCACAAATATGCTTTATCATTCTTTAGAAGTTCCGCAGGTTTTTCTTCAGGTGTTTCACCAGATTTTCACAATACAATGACTATACTGTGTATTATACAATCCTAAACAGTAGCGTCTTATGTGCGCCGCCCTTGCGCCCAATACTTGTACAAAAAGAAACGTTGCGCTGGCGCTGCGCCGACGCGACGCCGACGGGAAGTCGATGCTGCGTAAACTGTTCGTGAGCCACTCATTCTTGTGTGACTCATTCGTGACTTCATCGCGACGCCACCGCCGCGCCACTTTGACATTGTGTGGACGCTGGCAGGACGACGAAACTCTAAAGACGCTAGTGTGTGGAAAGAATTTCCAAAACGGTATGAAATAAAGCTAGTGCTAATAACATGTAACGAAATAGTTAGTCCTACTGATCGGGTTTTTGAATCAAGCAGCTTATTGCTTGTTATCCCGAACTAATTGCAACAGTCTAACTGCGACCAAACCGGTAATTAGTGTTAGCGTCTGTATTTTATATTACACCTTTTTATTTATTATCTGGCAACACTTTACTTCGCAAGCTTCAGTTTTTATGAACTGGCAACGCCGAATCGCTCTTATTGGTCCGCGCATATCTAACCAATCAGAGCGAGGCACGCGTTATGGCGGGAGTTTGGAGTTGTGGGGGTAATCATGCCGGTTATTCGGGTCATTCTATCGTCGAGCGGGCTCTAGTGAACATAAAAGGAAATAGTGTACGCGTTTACTTGGTGTTAATTTTAAGGTAATAATGTATTTAACCTTACGCTGTTTTTACTGTGAAATATTTAATATTATGAAATAAATAACATGTTTTCTGAACCCATTATGGAGTCTTTTCTTTACATTTCAGAAGTGGGATCAGCGGATTTTAACTCGTAGAAAAAAAAAATGTTTTGAAATACGACAGTTTAAACCCATCCGTTAATCCCGTCCACGCTTATTAGATTTTTTCTTTTTATCCTTTTGCTCACACTCGTGACAAACATTGTAAAGGAAAAGCTCCATAAAGTGTTTTAATGTGATAAACAACGATAGTCACGTAAGTACCATTTTAATTTATTGGAAATTCAAAAGACTATAATTGTCACAAGACACGCCATCATGTTTAAGATACCTAATTCACGAAACTGCTATGCCGTGTTTTACTTACAAAGTTTATAAATACCCTCTATAAAGCATGCCATTTTTGCCAAAACGACACTGGAAATACGATGCATTCGTTTTTCATTGTTAGGTTATGTTTAAAATCGTCATGTGGTGGTTTGTTGCATCTTGCCGAGGCACTCCTACGGAGATGTAACGGACTATTTTAAGCATGTATCCCATTTTGCCGGGGCGACACTCTGGAAATGGGATGCATACTTTTTTAATTGTTAGGTTATGTTTAAAATCGTCATGTGGTGGTTTGTTGCATCTTGCCGAGGCACTCCTACGGAGATGTAACGGACTATTTTAAGCATGCACCCCATTTTGCCGGGGCGACGCTCTGGAGATGGGATGCATACTTTTTTAATTGTTAGGTTATGTTTAAAATCGTCATGTGGTGGTTTGTTGCATCTTGCCGAGGCACTCCTACGGAGATGTAACGGACTATTTTAAGCATGTATCCCATATTGCCAGGGCAACTCTCTGGATATGTGGTACATACTTTCCTTATACACATAATACAACTATTGACTTGATTAATTACGTTGAGCATATTATATATTGCCAGGGTACTCTCGTGGATATATAATGTGTTTTAAAGCAGGTATTTCATTTCGCCAGGGCTACACTCTGGAAATGCTATGCTTGCTTGGGCGATGAATATTTTACTTTGATCATGAATTAATCTTCTTACCACCATAATAATATCATTAAACTGAAGTTAAATACATTAATCTTAATCACAATTACAGATAATGGATTCATCGCCTACGGGCAGTGGTAATGGACGTCGCTGCAATAACGAGGATGAGCCGATAAGTTTGGATCGTAACGAGGGTCCACGGCGGACTCCGCAGCGACGCCAAATTCGTAAAAGCGAGGGAGCGGAAGGGAGTCTGGATACCAGGCAAGTCCGTAAACGCTTAATAAGTAATTCTGATAATGAGAGCGAGGGAGCGGAAGGGAGTCTGAATATCAGGCAAGTCCGTAAACGCTTAATAAGTAATTCTGATAACGAGAGTGAGGGAGCGGAAGGGAGTCTGGTAGGAGACAGGCAAAGCCGCAAGCACTCTCTTTTAAAGCCAAACTAAGTAATTCTGATAACGAGAGTGAGGGAGCGGAAGGGAGTCTGGTAGGAGACAGGCAAAGCCGCAAGCACTCTCTTTTAAAGCCAAACTATAATAAAAATGTTAACAACCGGCGATCAAGAAGAGACGGTAGCGAACGAAATCGTAGCAGGGACCGACCTTATAACCGTCGTAGAAGGGACCGATATCGCGACGATCCTGTCGATAAAGGTCGTGATAGAACTCGACTTCGTGATGATTCTAGTGATTATTATCGTAGTAGGAAACGGTTTCGTGACAATTCGTCTGATGATAAAATCCAAGTCACGAGGGTAGGACGACGTCGTCATCGCAGCAGTAGCAGTGATAGCTATGATACTCCTATTAGACGCTTATTGAAGCGAGGACGAACTCGTTCTCCCTCATGTCGTACAAAATGTGAATTAGCGGAAGTTGAGATGCCTGATGCCACTCATAGCATCTTAAATAAATTCCTGAATGTCCTCAACAATGTGAAGGGACAATCGACCTCTAAGCTTTCTTTAACAAACGTGATTCCGGAATTCGATCCTTTATCTACCGAACAAACTATAGTAACGTGGTTAACTAAAGTCGAGGAAGCCGCGGAGATTTATAATTGGGATGAACGCGAAACAATTCATTTTGCTCTACCAAAACTCGTTGGACTTGCTCAGACATGGTATAAAGGCCTGAGCACGATGCTTTACTCGTGGACAGAATGGAAAAGGAAGCTTATTGAGTCTTTTCCCTGTAGGTACGACTATGCGGAACTACTAACTCAGATGTTGGCCAAGCGTGTGCGTTACGGCGAATCCCTTGAACAATATTACTACGCAAAGATAAATCTCCTGAACCGATGTGGTATCGTAGGTCGAAAAGCAGTCGATTGCTTATTACACGGCGTAGACGATAGGGCGGTGCGGATAGGAGCACAAGCGGCTAGGTTTCGTGGACCCGAAGATGTGCTTGGATATTTTAAAACTGTTAAGCCAGCCACTAGTAGGGAAACCGCGGATAGGTCCGGGCAAGATAAAAGGAACTCTTTGTCAAATAACAATCGGAACAAATCTGACGCGAATAAGAGGTCTACTTTTGTCATTAAGTGTCACAATTGTAATGATGAAGGACACAAGAGTTTTAAATGCAATAAACCCCTAACAAAATGCACTCTTTGTAACCGCGAAGGTCATTTAGATTTGTATTGTAGATCTAAGCGGCACGCTATCCAAAACACTGAACGTCCTAGTAGTGAAGTTAAGGATGAAAAGCAGGTTGCTCTAGTAGACTATTCAGATAATACTAATCAGAAGTACGTCCTCGAAATATTTGTAAATGACCAGCCGATCAATTGTCAAATAGACTTAGGGAGCCAGTGTACCTTGGTTAGGGAATCAGAAGCAAAGCGTTTGAAGCTGAATACAAGCCTGGACGAATTACCAGTCTTGCGAGGTATAGGTGGCTTTCACATAGAACCACTGGGAAAATGTAATGCCGACGTAACTGTCCAAGGGATAAAAGAGAATATAGAGATTCTCATTGTTGAAGACGCCGCTTTGAAACACCCAGCCCTCTTGGGTCATACGTTTACAGAAAAACCCGGTATTACTATCATAAAGACCCCTAACGAAGTAGTGTTCGAACAGGATTTCCATCAGAAGATATTCCTCATGACTCAAGGTGACGTAGTAATTGCTCCAAAACAATTAACTATGATACCTGTGAAGTCACGAACTAATCTTACCGGTTTCGTGTATGTGAACGGCTCCGTTAGAGGCACCACAGGTAAAGAACACTATTTACTCCCGGGCGAGTATAAATTACACGGTGGTTTTGGTAACTTGCTGCTACAAAACGTCTCTGGTAGTTCGGTCAGTCTAAAACAGGGGTCTTTACTGACACGTGCTATCCCTACCATGAACGAACAAAATGTATACTCAGTAACTTTCGATGATAAATCCCTGGATGAGTCCGTACAGTGCGGTAACACCATCACTTCAGAGCAGAAACTCGAGCTCCAAAGGTTATTATCGAAATTCAAAGACTGTTTTTCCTCTGGTCTTAAAGATCTCGGTTTCACAATTGCAACAGAAATGGTCATAGAGCTTAACGATGCAGAGCCAGTGGTATACAGGCCATATCGCATGTCCTACGGCGAAAGAGCGCTGGTCAGAGATATGGTTCAGGAGATGATGGATGCGGGCATTGTAACCGAATCCACTTCGCCATATGCGAGTCCAATCGTGCTGGTGAAGAAAAAAACCGGAGAGAAACGCTTGTGCGTAGATTATAGAGCTTTAAATAAACGCACAAAAAAGGATCACTATCCCTTACCTCTAATAGACGACCAGCTCGATAGGCTCGCAGGTAATAAACTGTTCATATCATTGGATCTAGCGTCCGGCTATTACCAAATTCCTATCGAAAAGAATTCGCAAGATAAAACCGCATTTGTGACGCCCGATGGCCAGTTTCAGTATACACGAATGCCTTTTGGATTGGTAAATGCACCATCTGTTTTCCAACGAACGATCAATAAGATCCTCTCTGAAGCGAAAATAAAGTACGCTCTCGTCTATATGGATGATATTTTGATCCCAGCACGGTCTTTTGACGAAGGTCTTTGTAGGCTTGAAGAAGTACTTTCCCTTTTAAAACAGGGTGGTCTTACTCTTAAATTATCCAAATGCAACTTTTTCATGGATAGCATCGAATTTTTGGGTTTCCAAATTAATGCTGATGGTATTAAACCCGGCGAAAGGAAAACCGAAGCCGTTTCGAAGTTTCGTACACCCAGAAGCCAACGTGAACTACAGCAATTCATCGGCTTGGCAAGCTTCTTTAGAAGGTTTGTTAAAGGATTTGCTACAATCGCAAAGCCTCTAACGGACCTTCTTCAAAAGAATACCACCTGGAAGTGGGGGTCTGAACAAGTGAATGCGTTCGAAACAATTAAGGCAACGCTGGTACAGAGGCCCTTGCTCGCTCTTTATGACCCAACACGCGAAACGGAGGTACATACAGACGCTAGTAAGCACGGGATAGGAGGAATTCTATTGCAGAAAGATGATGCTGGTCATTTGAGGCCAGTCTCATATTTTAGTAGGAAAACTACTCCCGATGAACAAAAGCTCCACTCATTTGAGTTGGAGACGCTGGCCGTTGTATCCTCCCTCAACAGATTCCGTGTATATCTGATAGGTGTTCCATTTAAAATACTGACAGATTGTAACGCGCTGCGAACGACTCTATCAAAAAGAGATCTTATACCTCGCATAGCGCGTTGGTGGGTTCAATTTCAGGAATTTAACTGCGAGATCGAATATCGCCCTGGGTGTCGTATGTCCCATGCGGATGCACTGAGTAGGAATCCGGTAGGGGAAGCTAAGGACGAGTCGCACGTATTAGACGTTCTAACAGTAGGTACGGATGATTGGATAGCTACGGTACAGAGTAGTGATGACGAAATAGCACGTATTAGAGAGATTTTGAAAGACCCTAAATCGGACCAGGTGCTAGATGTTATAAAAAATTATAAATTGAAAAACGGTAAAGTTTATCGAATTGTAGGTAAGGAAGTAAATGATTTAAGGTGGGTGGTACCTAAGGGGGTAAGGTGGCAGATAGCCAAAATAAACCACGATGACCTAGGCCACTTCGGTTTTGACAAGACCTTTGCGCGAATTCAGCAAATCTATTGGTTCCCCAAAATGCGCCGGTTTATAAAAAAATATATCAAGTCTTGTTTAGAATGTGCACGGAGTAAGGACCATACAGGGAAAGTTCAAGGCGAACTACATCCGATCCCTAAAGTTGAAACTCCATTTCATACAATTCACGCGGACCATCTAGGACCATTTGTGAAGAGCAAAAAGGGCAACTGCTACCTATTAGTAATTGTGGATGGGTTCACGAAATTCATAAATATAAAGCCAGTCAGAAACACTAAAAGTTCTACCTCAATAAAAGCCCTTAAAGAGCATATTACTTACTTTGGGGCACCGTCTAGACTGATAACCGATAGAGGGACTTCTTTTACCAGTAACAGCTTTCGCGCATTTGTCCAAACCATGGGTATCAAGCACATACTTAATGCTGTGGCCACACCCCGAGCAAACGGACAATGCGAACGTTACAATCGGACAATCTTAAGTGCACTCACCTCTAAAACGGACAATAAAGATGATAAGAACTGGGATGAGTATATTCCGGAAATACAGATCGGTTTGAACACTACTGTCCACAAGACGACTGGCAAAAGCCCTTCGGAACTACTTCTTGGTTTTAACATACGTAGTGGCTCCGAAAATGCTCTAAGCGATATTATAGACGATGTTAGAGAATTTTCCACAGATGATTTGGGCCAGGTACGATCCAAAGCAGGTACACGCATTGCCGAACAACAGGTTAAAGACAAAATCCGATATGATACTAGACATAAGCGCGCTTACAAATATAACTTGGGCGATTTAGTTAGCATAAAGCGAGATGTGCCAAGCGATGGCAAATCGAGAAAACTAGCGGCAAAATTTCAGGGTCCATACCGAATTTTGAAAGTACTGCCTAACGATAGGTTTTTAATAGAAGATACGCCGTTAACCCACAATCATGGCCAACGTCGATACGAAAATGTAATAGCGATAGATAGAATTAAGCCGTGGCTCGCTTTCGATCGGAATTATGACTCTACAGAATCTGAGTCCGAAGATAATGCTAATCAGGACTGTAATGAACGTACCAATTAGTACCTACCACATACTAACGATAGTACATCTAGGTTGGAATAAATTGATTTAGGAAATGTAATAAATAATCCAATATTTAATAAAGTAAAGTATGTACTTACAACGCATTAATGTAATATTTAAGACAATATTATTGGAATTAATAACATCATGTTGTTTATAGCTATAGTATTATTATGCTTACTATGAAAATAAGTGTTAGTTAATGTCATATTTTGATTTAAGATGAATCCCCGGTGGTTAAATATAAAGCTGTCAACTAGGTTATCAAAATAAAATTGCTTTTAGATTATGTAGTTAAATCTGATGGACCTTATATATTAAGATTATAATATTAGTACTAATTATTATTATAAGATGGCGATGTTACCATGATTTATGATTGTATAACTTTAACTAGATTCCAAGGTTAATAGTGTACTAGAGTTATGTATGTACTAGAGTTTGTCGTACTTACATTATGTATGGAATCTACCCCTGTAAGACTTTATTTAATTTAACTTGTAACTTAAAATAGAATTTTACATGTAAATGTTACTTTTTTTTGTGTCGCGAAGGGACTCGCTTTTCGCAGGATGGCCGAGCTGTTAGCGTCTGTATTTTATATTACACCTTTTTATTTATTATCTGGCAACACTTTACTTCGCAAGCTTCAGTTTTTATGAACTGGCAACGCCGAATCGCTCTTATTGGTCCGCGCATATCTAACCAATCAGAGCGAGGCACGCGTTATGGCGGGAGTTTGGAGTTGTGGGGGTAATCATGCCGGTTATTCGGGTCATTCTATCGTCGAGCGGGCTCTAGTGAACATAAAAGGAAATAGTGTACGCGTTTACTTGGTGTTAATTTTAAGGTAATAATGTATTTAACCTTACGCTGTTTTTACTGTGAAATATTTAATATTATGAAATAAATAACATGTTTTCTGAACCCATTATGGAGTCTTTTCTTTACATTAGTCACTGTTCATGTACTGTGTTATTAGAAACACGTATCAGACACGTCTCATTATTCGTGGATTAATTAGTTCCAAAACATGTTTTGGCAATAAGCTTAATATGCATGTGGTCCTGTTATATTATTTCGCTTTAAAATACGATTTACAAGTTTATTTATTGTCTTGCAACGACCCTCAAATCTAAAATCTTCGATTTTTATAATCCAATTTTTTTATTATCTCTATCACTGCTTATTCATCATCTCACATTTATCGAATGTGCCTAGGTTCATATTGTCTTCGCTTCTACTAGTCTAGAAAAACTTTAATCTATAAGTTTTCCGTTAACATTATACCAAATACAAAATTTGTTCACTGTGATACTGATCTGAGTGCAGCTCACAATCAAGGTTTTACCACAAATGGATCTCTAAAATATTTTAACACTTGTATATTTCTATTTTTTGATTAAGTCTCGTTGAATTAGATAAGATACAATTAATTAATCTGGCGGTGCACAAGCTAGGTACATTTTGCGTATCGGTAATTAACGATATATAATATCGGTAAATAATCTATAGGAGATAGATTATTTTACTTTATAGACATTCTAGTCAATTGCAAATCTCATTTCGGCTAGGGCTTGCAGAATTTAACAAATTGTAAAATTTCTGGAAAAGCAGTGAATGTTGACAAGTAATGAAAAGTAAAAATCTTTTTTATACTTAAATTTTTATTGTTTACTTTGTAAATACGTAGTTTAATAATAAAAACAAACATAATGCAAGTTTTTTTGCATTGTCAAAAATATAAATTGACCAAGTTCATAACTTGTTAATCACGCGAAACATCCATTTAGTGCACCTTTATCTTGTAATTTTTTGGTTTAAAAGGCATAAGAAAAAAGGTAAATTTGTAATATTATTTGTTGATTTACCAACGAATATTAACAAAAAAAAAATAACAATGTCCCTTTTCCAAACATACCATCACGCCTGTATCCCCGAAGGGTTAGGCAGTGGTGTACCAATGTACACCCACAGTTCGCCGGTATGTTTAGGTCCCATGTAATAGGGGGCGAGCCTATTGCCACTAACCGGGCACAAATCCAAACTCCGACCTGCTACTGAGAATTTCATAGAAAAACCCAATAACACCTTGGTCGACTTGGGAATCGAACCCAAGACCTCTAGCGTAGCAGTCGCGCTTAGCACCACTAGGCCGACGAGGCAGTTCCCTTGTCTAAAGTCATGAGAATCTAGCTAAGTTTGTTACGAAAAGCTCAGGAAAGTGTTATAATAGGCATGGCACAAAGGGTTTTCTAGGGTAGTCTATTAGGAGATTACTATGCGATAATGTTAGTAAGGTTTTATTTAGTCATTAGTTTCTTGTGTATATAAAGTAAGGTTCGTATATAATATTAACGAGTCGTATTATTGTTAACGAATTCTTTTGATAGTTAATTGAATAAAATACAAAATGAAAAGCTTTTTCATTTATTTCTATCCACTTGCTGCGTTTTCCTATCCTTAGCGGTGGAAAAGTTGGTCTCAGCAGATGAAAACTTTTTCAATGCTAAAATAAGATCTTATTCTAATAGATATATAGATTCTAAGAGACATAAGAACACAAAAATAAACTGTTTATACTTGAAAATAAATAAAACAATTTTTTCCTATTTTTCATTTTTTATTTATCATCCACCTTATATTTAACATGTGATTTATTGCATAATATTTCTGCAATGACATAGATATGCGATTCTTAGGTACTGCAGAGTAGCAAACTATAATAAGCTGATTTAATAAACAGCATTATTGGTTAGAACACAGTAAAATGAATTCCGCATCATGCACTGAGCTTATTTTTGGTAAACAATATAGTGATAATATTATCAGATCGTATTTATTACATGAACAGTGATCGCTATTCATAAACCTGTACTGCGCAGCCATTCGCTCGCTCTATTTCCTTAAGTAATTCTTAGAAACTAGCTACCTAAGTATAAGTACTAAGGTGAATTAAACACAAAGGAATATTCATAAATTCATTTTAAATTAAATAATACACATCTTGTTTTATTTTACATAGGACCTGATACATATTCGTATAAATTTTGTTATCCTTAACAATATTTATATGTTATTTCACAGTTATTTAAATAGGTACTAAAAAAATATTATATTTTTAAAATTAATAATATTCAAACAAAAAATTATTAAAACGGTGCTTTAAAACCTCAACTACGTCATCAGGATTAGAATTTTTGTTTCTGTACTGAAGATAACTTTTTTTTAGCAGCTGGCTAACAAATGAACTAGGGGATCTAGTACCTACTCAGAAATAACTGCTCTTTATTCTCCTTTGGACACTTGACCTGTTTGAGAGGAACTCCACAATACACTTGCTGACGACTCACTTTGAAGTAAGATTACTGGATTTTGTAGGTATTGTGTTTTGTTTTGTTCCTACGAATCAACATTTAGGCCTTTTGAATGTTCAAGCATGTTTTGTCAGTTTCTCTATAATTCCTCAACCGTGTCATGGGTTTCTAAAGAACAGCATAAAATAAACACTTAGGTATATTGAAAATTCATGGAACTCGTTAGCTCTCAAAATTTAAAAAGGATAAGCTACATAATACAGCATACTGAATTCCATTCAAAACAGTAAACAATTAACATGTAAGTACGTTAAACTACAGTTTAGTTCAGGGATGCAAACAAATTCCAAAAAAAGAAATAACGGTTTCAAATGAAATGGCTGTCAATCACTGTCAAATACATTTATAAGAACATATCTATAGGGTGTGTCATTATAATTATTAACATGAACTTAGCGATAAGTATACGTGACCAACATGCAAGCGATATCATAAGTAATCCATCAAAATGACATCATCATACAAAATTCCTGATAATACATGCAATCTTCTTCTGCCTAGGTTTTTCCCCAACTGCACTATACACGGCTGCTCCTAATAGCTAGAATAATAATAATAATCCAGCCTATAAACGTCCCACTGCTGGGCACAGGCCTCTTCCCATGTAGAGAAGGCACGAGCATTGATCACCACGCTTGCTCTCTGCGGATTGGCGATTTCAGATCCCAATTTTGGAATCCAGGTTTCCTCACGATGTTTTCCTTCACCGTTTGTCAGAATAATTAAGGAAGTACATTTAACTTTGAAAAAGCCACATTGGTACTTGCCTGGGTTCGAACCTGCAACCTTGTGCATACAAATCCGTTAATTAAACCGATAGCCACCACGCCATTTACCACCAGCTAGAATAAATCATGCAATATTCTTTAAATACACCTTTATTCAAAGCTTGTTGCATCAATTAATTTTCCGCTCAAACAGCTCCGCACGCCAATCCTTCATTATAAGCAGGCAGGGAACCATCATAACTTTAGAGCCCTAGCTGTATCAAAATTAATTAAAAACGTATCGATGGAAACCATAATTATTTGCTTAGGTATCGCAGACTGGGGAAACTAAATATTAATTTTCTTTCTCTACTTTAAACCTGGACGTTTAATATTTAATAGCGCGTTTTGATTAAAACGTTTACATTTTTTATTCTCTTATCATATTTAGGTTGGTATTTTAAAAACTTATTAAAAATTTTAGTGTTTGGTAATAAACCTTGAGCTTGTAACTAATGTTAACCTAAATATTAGGTCTTAGTTTAGGACCCTGCTGCGCTACAAAATTGTGTACCTATCTTTTGTTAATCATTTTGTAGACAAGATATTATATGTCATCTATTTTCAAAGATTTTATTTTATTTATGACCCAAAAAAAATACATGGCCTGTTACAGATTCCATTATTTTTACAATATAATAATTAAATTTTCCAAACCAGGTCAAAAAGCTTGTAAATATTTTTAACACTTCAAGGCTATGTTCGACGCTGAATGTTAGAATAGGCTGAATGTATAATCTTGTTATAATCTTGTTACTATCTGTAACTTATTTTTGGATGATATCACATTCTAATATTTATCAGGTATATTTTATTCGATTCCAGCGTAGTAACACATAAGTTACTATCATGTGTGAAACAAAAGGAACTACAAATAATGCAGCTAAAAGAGTGTTACTACAAGATATAGATCGCTGTAACACTAGCATCGCTTCTGTGTAAAGAGAAACAATTTCCTAAGTAAGTATTGTTTCGACACACTATTGGGTACCGAGAGACCGCTAACGTCGGATATAGTATCAATATTTTTATCACAATGCCAAGAGTAATGCGCTGTCGAACGAATTTATTCCTCTCTTCGTCTTATAGGGAAGAACCTTTTTCTTGTGGCTATCATAAATATGAGCTACTAAGGGACTATTAGGTATGATTTGTTTTATAACAATTTGCAGATTCTTTAGAGTAAATAATAATAAAGCGGCATTTAAACGTCCCACTGCTGGGCACAGTGGCACAGGCCTCTTCCCATGTAGAGGAGTAAATAATTTTATTTAAATAACACAAGCCTTAAAATATAAACTAGTATATAAATAAGAAATAGGTACTAAGTAAACAGAGGAAGCACCTGATGATTGTCCGCATTTATTATTATTATTATTACCATCATAATATGTAAAAGTTTAAAGTCGAATGTCAATATTTAATTTTATTTTCCAGTGCAGTGGCACGAAATGCATCATCTAAAAATGTCTGTTTTACCCTATGCTCGGTTCATAGACTAAGTCTATGGTTTTTATCGTAGATAATAGTAATCGTACCTATTTAATAAATCTCGCTAAAATTATATTATCAAATCGCTCATAATCGGAATACTAGCACTATTGTTAAGCTTGTTACTATATATGATCCACTATATAAATCGCAAACATCAGATTTTTTCCTTTCTGATAAATCAAAGACATAAGTGACGATAGTCAAATGTGTTTTCAGCTTTCTAGACAATCAGCCTCTTCAGCACGAACTGACTGACTGAACTTTATTATACCTAACTACTACGTAAGGGAAATGTACGGCTCATGTCAACAAAGAAAGGCTAAGGGTAAATAAATAGCATTATTATCCAAATATAATGATATTTTTATATCGTGCTTCACATCTCCTTTATTTTCATATAGATAAAGATCAAAGTTGTTAAATCAGTCAATATGAGCTCGTGCATGATATGCACGTGAAAACAAAACATTAAATAATTATCTTCGAACAAAGCATTAATGATAAAAGTACTAAGGATTATGATATAATAACATAATTAATTACGAGATATCAATCTGTCAGAGCTAAAGACCATTTTTAGTAATTTCTACGCTCGTAGCATTCATTAAGATTGAACAAAGACTATTTTGATAATATCACGGTAAAGGACACCACCTGTGGAGTTCTAATTACTTCTGTAGTACTGATGGCTTTTAATGTCGTTAACCATGTTGGGTACGAACCTCAAACACGATTATTGCGACGTAACCCGCAAACAATGACGATTTCTGAATAAGAGGTTTGTTGAATTGCCTGCCAAAAACTGCAATGTTTTAATTGGAATAAATAGTTCTCATTTCGTTTAAGTAACCTGGCTCATTGCCTGGCGTACCTAATGACTGAACTCTTGACTTTTGGTCTTCTAACTCAGGGATGACTCTCTTAAATAATGTAGATTCTTCTTGTTTGTCCCTAAGTTTCTAGCCCTTTACAGAGTCCAAACCCTTTACAGACCTATATACCAAAGATATGTATGTATGTTTACATGCATATCTATAAAACATCTGTAGATACAATAGTGCATTGTAGACTTATGTAGGTACATAATATTAGGTGAATTGAACTTCTTTCAAGCTGCCAGTAGCGATAGAAGCTTAACAAGTATAAGGTCCTATAATAAAATGTTATAACATAGTGAAAATGAATGCACTACCCCGTGTTACCGAAACGTGTATAATTGCGTTATAAAATGAAAAACGTTTGGTCCTCGCTTCTAACAAAAAAAGAGAAAGAAAAAATGGGAGTAGAGTGACGTCACTAGTGTTTCGTTCACAGCATTACGTGTCGGTGTAATTTCGTAACAGCTATACTAACGATATCAGAAACACGCCCACGAACCGTGCCGCTTAATTCGAATGTCGCGCATTTCAGGATAATCTAGCGCTTTACCTTCGCACGTGGTGACTAATCGAAATCGATCGTTATCGATACTGCGCCCCACTGATTACATCATTTTCTCTCATGCCTTAATAACAAGGTATAGCTTATCTGCCGGAAATTTACGTTTCATCATTTGAACAGCGTTTTTCGTTTTGTGAATATTCTTTTTATGAATGACAATACCTAGTGAAATTAAAATGAACATTATGGAATGTCACAAATAAATTCATTCGCTGATTTCTTAACTAATCTATACTTATAATAAATCTGTAGAAGTGAAAATTCTGTACATTGAAAATATCAAAAAAATGGGTGTTACTAGACCGACACCGAACCCAAAAGTGTGAAAAAAAAAATTTTTGTCTGTCTGTTTGTTCAGGTATCACGCAAAAACTACCGGTTCGATTACGATGAAACGTGGTATAATTATACTTTATTATCCTGGGCACCACACTGGGTAGTTTTTATCCCGGAAAAGTATAAACAATTAAAAACAAACTTAATTTTGCGGTTAAAAACTCATTGATAAGTTTCGTCATCCACGCGAGCGAAGTCGCAGGCACAGCTAGTTTGATAAATAAAATGGGTCAACTAAATTTACTGCGCTACCTATATATCGACTTTCAGTAAAATACCAGTTTCATTCATGAAATACAAACACACGGCTTTAATGCAACTTGAAAATGTTCATCTAATATTCCAGTGTACACATTATAAATTTCAAATTTGTCGTCATGTCGGAGAAGCGAACATGGCGCGCTTAGCGGTTTCATTACGCTGAAATTGGTATAACAATTGGCT
The DNA here is from genome assembly GCA_905475315.1 of Autographa pulchrina. Taxonomy (NCBI): domain Eukaryota; kingdom Metazoa; phylum Arthropoda; class Insecta; order Lepidoptera; family Noctuidae; genus Autographa; species Autographa pulchrina. Next base: position 7,827,168 of record FR997771.1, on the reverse strand, counting down.
CGACTTTATTTAACAACCAATTTGAATAGTCACGTCGAACCCGTTCGATTTTAGAAATCAACTAGCTGTACCGGGCATGCGTTGCAATGCAATTTTTTCTACCTAGCACCTGCCTACTACCTACCTACCTGCCTACTACCTACCACCACTTAGGGGTATGAAAAATAGATAGTAGTCGATTCTCAGACCTACTGAATATACATAAAAAATTTCATAAAAATCGGGCCAGCCGTTTCGGAGGAGTATGGTAACTAACATTGTGACACGAGAATAGGGTAGATGACTAGGTATGAAAAGTCAAAATTTATTTAGTCCGCCATTTAGATAATCAAAATATAATAGACACATATTTTTTCTTATCTCAAATAAATTACAAAATACGAAGATAAACCGCTGTAAAGTTTAGGAGTGGGGGCTTGTGACGTCACCGCTAGGTACAATTTGTACTCAAACGTGACGTCACGCAAGAATTGTACTCGCTGTATCTTCGTAATTCTTTGTTTACGGGACTAAACAAAAAATACGTGTCTAATATTTTTTTCTTATCTAAAAGATGGACATAAAAATAAAAATTAGTCATCATCCCTATTAAGATTAATCTCTTCAACAGTTCGATAACATTTTGAATTGTATTAGTTTGCATTGGCTGAAAACACTATGTTAACCTATGTAAACAGTACATTGTGTGTAAATAAATGCCTTTTGCGAAGTGTAACAATGATTTCAGCTGTCGGTGAAGTACGGGTGTGAACGTGCCCAGAGAGTTAAATACAAAGAGTAGGTGATTCCTTCTCCCAAACTTTGTATGACGCTATTGTGTGCTCGAGTCTTTATTGCAAATAAATTGTTGTGCAAATAAATTTAGGATTCGCTTGCCTAAACAATGTTTCGTAGATTTTATAATTGTTTATGTAAAGATAAAAATTAACCCGGTTATCTATTTATATCAATATCTATCACTAAATTTGTATTCCTACAAGCCAATTTTTTATTTTTTTATGATAAATTATTTGTTATGTTAATATTTGTGAAATTCAGTCATATTTATTTGAAATTAGTTTTCTTATCTTAAAAACTGATTTCCGCTCAGCTCGAAGTTGAGCGAAACTCTCCCTGATTAGAATCGTTCCAAACGACTGTCAATTCTTCGCGCTTCAGCAACCTAAGTACATAATATTTATTCTACGTTAGGTAAAGAACGTTTCAATTTTACTTTTAAATTATGTCTATTTTTGTATTCTGATATTTTTTCAAATATTTAACAACCACATAGGTGAGGTCGGTGAGGAGGTTGATAAATAATAATAAAACATATATTTTCAGTGTCAAACATATATTGTTAATCAATTCTGCGTAACAGAGACTCCAACCAGAACATACTTAAGTTGGTTTGAAAAAATCAAAAATGTAAGGGTTGAACACAGCATTTGATGGTAAACCAAAACATTACTGTCCATTCAGAAATGTTTCACTTATTTAATTCTATAGCATAAAAAAGAATAAAAAGCTATAATTCGCTTTGGATAAACGAGATGGCTTTCTATCCGTGCCTACCAATTCGCTAATCGGATCGTTTCCGGTCAGTGCATGTAACTCCCTCACTCCAGGCCGCCGGGGCCCACCTAACCCCACACCACTGCATAGCGTGCACTCTGCAATACTTTCTCATTAAATACGCTGTCATGTTCTTTTTAAAAAACAATTGCCAACACAGCTTTTGGCAGTATGCGAGCGTGTTCATTGAAACAAAGAGTCAAAGGAGAACTTTTGCGAACTAATTTCTTTATGCCGCACAGAATCACATAAATGAATTAAAACTGTGACTATACCGTGTTATGGATCAAATAAATGTTTTTAGATCGTATGTTCATATTCATTCTAAATGCGGAAAAGGACGGTGTAAATTTTAAAGAATTCAGTCAAGACTATTTGTATAAACCTTTTAAACTGGAATCATAACAGGATTCATTGTCGGTAAGTGGAAAAGAAAAGTTTTTATACTTCTTGTTGATTCTCGAGCTTCCCTTTGTGAACAAATATTGCAATAATTTAACAATTCACTGGATTAACGACGCCGTAACAAATCTATAATGGCAAAAGTTTGTTTGTTTGCCTCGAGACACTTATATCCCAAGTTTGTGACTTCATTTAAAACTTCCACCAACATTAATTTGACGTTCAAACAAAATTTTGATGTGAGCTGTGTACATAATATGAAAAGGGCACGAAACAAATGAGCAATGACTTCACCCAACAAAGAATACCAAAGAGGTAATAAAACTCGAGCATTTTATAAATTGAGTCTCTTGAATTGAGTCGATCTATAACTCCACAAGTACCGTAGGATTGTACAAAATTGACTGAACGTGCATTCAAATAAATTGAACACAAATGGAATAAGGAGACGGTAAGCTCCAAGCGGAGACTGGGCACACAATGTCGAAGCACAATGCCGACTCTATAAGATGGCATTCGTCTTATTTCAGGTAAATAGGATAAATTGAAATTTTATTACCGCAACTCATAATGACTTGATCAAAATGCGTTAACTGAATAAACCAGTGATAGTCTGTTGTTATCATAAAGTTGTTAAATGTATGAAATCAAGCCTCGTCATCTCGGTTAGTTTCGTAGGACTTCTGAATTGAATCATTAAACTTATGGCAGCGGCTTGTTCCAAACTACTATAAATGGATAAAATTAAACCCACGATAAGCTTAATTGGTGATCCGACGTAATTTAACTACTTTAGATTAGACAATTTATTATTAAAACAACCGCTTCAGGCTTCAGGTCATATTAGCTACCTGTAGCAAAAATCATAACTACATGAAATACAAAGAATTGAATACACTAACCTACTTAGGTGTTTTTTTATTCCAAAAATTATATTTCTTTCCTGTTATTTCCCAACAATCTTCTGTGTAAAAAAGGAAGTGTTAGATACTAGGCAACTAAACTAAAAAAGTAACAAAGAAGTAAAAAAGTACGATGTGTCTCAACTCTCAAACTCTCTTTTTGGCTGTGCAAGTTACGGCGACAAAAATATGTAAAAACTTGCAAAAATCTACATATATGGATATGGCGAAGTCATTTGAGAAAAGGTCATTGAATTAGTTATATTTCAGGGCAAGGGTCGAGCTCCGGGACCGACTCTATTATCCAGGACCCATATACCGCTCTAACTTACCTCGGAATACGAGAAAATTAGCTCGTTTTGCTCACCTCAACTAGACCTATTCCGAATGGACCGTTACACTTACTTTCAGCCTAATGGGACGTAAAATGGCCGTCGAAGTACCTACTTATCACTATGTAGAGGTGCGGTACTAATAAATATATACATCCACTGTAATGTTTAAAAACGAAGCAATAAGGAAAAAGTATAATTAAATTAAATTAGGCAATACTTTGGTACAAGATATGAACTAGTTCCTTGCTGTTTTCGATAACTTGCTAATTACCAAGTAAAGATAAAAAAATGTTTAAGAAACTTCCGACAAATTATAGAAATTATGACTTTTTAATTTTAACTAAGTACTTATTAACTAGTTATAAGCTTCACTACGTAATTGGGACTTTTGTAACAGGCGAATTTAAACCAACTGCATGTGTACTGCATAGCTACAGTCAGCAACAAAAGTACATAAACTCAATTAGGATGAACTCAACCGAAAACTCGCTGAACACCAGTATTCCTAATGTCACTGAACATTACCACAATTTGTTATTTAAAATCAATAAACATTAAGATATTTACTAATGTAATACAATTTTGCTATTCTGTTTTTGATCATAAACTTTTGTTGCTTACAGCATCTACCTACTAGAAAATGCTTCTTTACTTATGAAAGAAAATTATGCATTTCATCGAAGTCAATTTATTTATTTATTTAATCTTTTTTTTTATTAGTTTGCATTTTTGCCTCCAACCGAAGTAGGTAGTAGTATTACTATTTTCACTATTTACTTACATAATATATATATATATAGAACAATAGATTACTCAATTATAAGTTGTTAATTACTTGGATAAGGCAGTATTGTGTGAAACCTTGAAACAAACATACTTTGCTTTATATGTACAACCGTTGTTGGCCGGCAGTTTCTCGTATTAACTTCATATACACCATTTGATTTCAAAACGATAAGTTCCTTATAGTTACTAGGTTATAAGATTTGTACAAACACACATGGAAGAAGCTGTTGGACCTTTACTTGAATGAATGTTATGTAATTTTAGTAAAGATGTTTGTATATGTAATGTTAAAGATGTTTTGATTAATTATAAAGGTAAACGAAATAAGTAGATTATAATTATGAAAGTCGGCGTTACTCGTTAGCTGCAAAATCATATAAGGTTACTGTAAAAAGTATCGTTAACGAACTTTGAATATTTTAGAGACATATTTTACAATATTATACAAGATGAGAGACAACAACACAAAATTAAATAACAAAAATTTATCTCCGTTCGAAGCAAAAATAAAATAAAACTTGTAGGTATACCAATAGAGATAGAGGATTAAGAAAAGCACAAGCCATTTAAAAAACAACAGAACAAGTAGAAAGTCAGCTAGTTTCCATTAGCTGTTGGCAATAAATATGTGGTGGCTTACAATACTTTACGTGGAGAAGGGTTTGCGCGAGCTAGCGTTTAGTTACATCCTTTTAGCAGTGTCTAACTGTTCGAGTAAACTGGAAAACACATGTTCCTTTGTTTCGTAGCGAGAAAGGACATACTTAGGGAACTATCAATAAATATTAAAAGCCTTTATAGTTCATAATAAAAGAATATCAAAATTACATCAATATATAGGTTTAGCATGCTTAAAGTAAGATGCATATATGTAGCTAAACACTGAATATTAAAACGTTATTTGAACTATTTTTTATCAATTGATAACTTTCATATAAACCCTGAGTAAGTTACTATCAATCAATCAATCTGCCTAGCCTTTTTCCCAAACTATGTTGGGGTCGACTACCAGTCTTACCGGATTCAGCTGAACACCGTATTTTTATATGGAGCGACTATCTGACCTCCACAACCCATTTTACTGGGGAACACAGTAGGTATCCCATAGTAAGACTGGTTGTCAGAATTGACTTAACGACTGCCAAAGATCTATGTATGACAGCCGGGATCTACTGTTTAACGTGGTTTCCGAAACACGGAGGGGTCTCGGTATGTTTTAAATGGTCACCCATCCACGGACCAACCGCAGCGAGCGCGGCTTAATGTATTATCGGTCAAACCGTACGGCTTACACTTAGCCACGAGCCCCTCCAAGTAAGTTACTATTATGTTCGCAATATTTTTTTGTTAGAATATAAAAAAGTCCCACCTACTTGATCTAAAATAATTTTAGACAATTATTATAATTAAATAATTTTATTACATGAGTAATTAAAGGTACAACTATAACTTATTTATAAGATTAAATAGTTTAAATAATTTGAAGAGACTGTTGACAAAAGCAGTCGGATACTCTCTCGATGGTAATTAAACAAACTTTGACGCCATTATCTTCATATGGGTACACGGGAAACTTCATTGATTGCACCATTTGCTAAGACGAAGGGTCTCATTAAAGTTAGGCAATTATTTATCTTCAAAACTCTGTAGCGAGGGAACTTCCAGAAGATCAATTTCGTACGGAAACGTGAGAGGCACCCGAATTGAGTGCCTATCTAGCGACAATGTCAGACATCGAACAACGTGGAGATAGGTAGGTACTTTGGTACGTATACAGAAGCTACTTAGTTAGGATTTCAGTTGGTACTTAGGTATATCTACAGAAGACTAAATTTTGTTAAGTTTATCTGTAAGCACAAGAAAATATCGATGCTTAAACATTTGCTTGCAGGCTATCTTAAGGCCACAGAGAAAGAAAGAAAATTTGATCAATTTATCGATAGCTAATCTTGCTATAATACTCAGTATGATCATACGTAACATGCAATAAACAATCTTCCTTAACAACTAAGTTCAAAAATATTTTAGTTTCATCAATATTTATTTGCCACATTCTCTTTAGAGTCTAAATTCTACAGGACCTTCAGATATTTTCAGCAATTACACACAAGATAATTGAAATATTTTTGGTATCTTGAATCTTTAATATCTGTGATAATATCTAATTTAAAACATCCGTGTTTAACGACCACGTCGATAAAGATCTGTTCAATAAGCAAAAATATTAAAAACAGGTGTAGGGGTCCCTAATCTAATCACACCACAGGTTATTTTTATGCAAGTGCACAAAAATAACCTATGGGCGTAAGTCTCCTATCAGTTTTTCTTAGCTTATCACAGAATAAATAAGTTATATAAGATACTTGATCCAATCTAATCCACCACATTTGTGTTATTATAAGAAAGATCCGATTCGCAGATAATAAGATTATGTGTTTGTTCTCTGTGTGCAGATTATATTGATCGATCTTTCACAAATACCAACAAAATTATTGTAGTTTATTTAAACCAAAATACCTATAACTTTATAATTATGAAACGATGTTGTGTGATGCAAAATTAACGATAATTACTAGCCAACATGAGCCAGCGGATTTACCATAGATCTGTCCAAAAATGGACCTTAAAACTATGCAGAATTATTAATTGAACCGACTTGTATCATAATATTACTTAGTCATTCTTAACTGTTCGTCAAAACTATGGTGATGCCTACTGAACCGATTTTGATGCAACATTTCCCTTATCTAATGTGAGTAATAAAATATAAAACTTATTATACCATATGTAAGTAATGTAAGTCCTTGGTAGAAAATAAGATTTGGACTTTCTACTTACCTATTACTTCACGCAATATAAACATAAGTGCTTAAATAGACACGGCGAGTTATGTAAATTGCATAGGTATACTTTAGCAAATCGCACTGAAACATAATATCAATGAAAATATCCGTAATCCACCGCGTAATGAACCATTTAAAACCGTAAACAAATAAACTCCAAAGTATTCGTCGTCTTAAGATTATCCCTAATGATCAGCTAAATCATGGTTTCGCTGACGGTAATTTACCTTGTTTATTCAACCAATCTTCTTCTGTAGGTTAAAGGAAATGTTAACTCTTTAAGTTATATATCATTTTCGTATTCAAGAATAGGTAGGTACCTAAGAGTTACAATTCAAAAATTATTAAATAACTTTTTAAATACTTAAATTGGACTACCGCTACAAAACGACATTTTGGACTTTGACACGATAATGTTCTGCTGAATTATACAACAATTTTAATAAGTATAGTTTTTTCATGAATTACGCAAATAACAGGCAGGTAGGTAGGTACCTACTCAAAGATGCAATAAGAAAACTATGTAACTTTTATTAAATAACTATTTATGTTGCAGACGGCAACACGTGTGAATAACGCGCTAGTTTCTAACGCAATCTGGCTAAACTGTAATGGAGACTTCGGTCAACCAACATGCTCTGCGCATTTATTTGATGGCGTCATGAACCAATATCAACTTCGTTATTCCATTAGAGTGTAAATTTCAACAACATAATTTTGTCATGTCTCTATAGACTACTTAAGTAGCATTGCGTAGACATTTTCCAAGCTGCGAAATTGTGTATTCTTATAAATCTTACATTTCTAGATATTTAATAACATATGTAGGGAAAAAGAAATCTTCATGTTGTGTCTTGGGATTTTTTATATCGTTATAATTAAAACGGACTAGACAAGTAGGTAATTTAAAAAAATCGTTTTACATTACTGGCAATCATTTCCTAAATAATAATTTATTTTGAATTTATTATACTAACCTACCCTACTTAAAAACCTTTTGGACCCAGGAATAGCTATGAATATTTATTGAGAGCAGGTACCTCTTGAGTCCTGAGTGCCTACGATTTTTATAAACCTATGCCTTATTTATTCAGAGACATATTATATTGATCATTAGATAAACAACTAGAAAGACACTCGTTTAATTGCTTTATTAAAAAGTGCTACATTCACTAACTGTCAAATCATTAATTTAGATATTATTAAATATGTCTTCGTAGACCACGAAACGTTTTAACAACATTTAATACGTTCGAAAGCTTTTGGTCTATTACATAGGTATAATTGTGTAATCTGTGGCTAGTATTGACAGCTGTAATCAGAACCCAGAACTATCCCCCGCGCCCTCCAACCCCTTGCTTCTCACGTTGATTTGACAGATACCTGATTATTAAGCGCGTTCCATTTGTGAAATTGAGGTTGTTCTTCATGTTATAATAATGATCTCTTTCGCACTTATGAAATTACTCGTAGGAAGTTGCTATCGAAAATATTGGTTATGCTATAAATATTATCAAAGTTTATTATTTTCTAGGTTTGATACGTGTAAAAAATCACTGAACTGAAAGGAATGCTTTTCGTTCTAAAATACCAACATTTATATTGAACAACTAAAGATAAGCCAGTTGTAAACTTCATAATAAATAAAGTTTGATTCAATAGTATATTAATTCTAAGCAAAAGAAACCAAAACTTGCAATGGCTGAAGAACTAAAACCAGTTAATGAAGATGATTTGAAATTACTTAAAGAAAGAATGAATTTAATTGTTAGTGCAGATCCAGCACAGTACCACAATGAATATTCACTGCGAAGATACTTAAGAGCGTTCAAAACAGTGGACAGCGCATTTCAGGTGACTGCCAATTACATATTATTACAATGTTTCCCTCTAATCTTAAACAGCATGTAATAATTACCTCCTTGTTTGTATACATAATGGTCCTCAAAATCATTAGAACATTCACTACCTGTCCAAGTTGTAAACATGCGAGGGTCCTAATGAACAGCTTCCCTTTTCATTCTTTGGACCAACCAATGTAAATAGTATATAAATATATGAAATATGATCCAACTACAACGTAGAATACCTAACCCGGTTAACATAACACTTCCCAAAGTGTGTAAAATGCAATAAATTTTATGTATTTCAGGCCATAATAAAAACAAACAAATGGAGAGTGGAATATGGTGTTGCTGATTTAAGTGAGAATAAGGAGCTTATAGCAAAGTACTCCAATAAGGCAAGGGTACTTAGACACAGGGATATCACTGGCCGGCCTATAATATACATTCCAGCAAAGAACCACAGTTCCAGTGACAGAAACATTGATGATTTGACTAAATTCATAGTCTACTGCTTGGTAAGCTTAGATACTATTGTATTATTCCTTTCAGATAATATTTTTTCCAAATGCCAGCTATATTTACACATCTCTCTCCCTCCTTAGTGTTTGACTTTGGTTTAATGAGATAGCTTATTTTAAAAAACCTTTGTAATTAATATGGTTTGTTACAATGAGCAACCAGTCACCCATCCCAATATAATCAGTTGATTTGTTTTGAAATGTTTATATAAACATTGTCTCAGTATTTCCAATTTAGTGTGTCTTTAAAGCATTGTGACTATGTACTCTAAACCAATTTTCTACATTACAGGAGGATGCCAGTAAAAAGTGTTTTGAAGAAGTTGTGGATAACTTATGCATTGTGTTTGATTTGAATGGTTTTACATTATCTTGCATGGATTACCAAGTCCTAAAGAACCTAATCTGGTTACTGAGTCGACACTACCCTGAGAGACTTGGTGTATGTCTGGTCACCAATGCACCGGCCTTCTTTTCTGGCTGTTGGACCGTCATAAAAGGATGGTATGATCTATATTTTTTATCTATAAATATCTCTGGCCTATTTTGTTTATCTACCCACTTGTATAGATAAAAGTGTATAGATATGTGTATTCCAAAATGATAAAATCACAGTTCCATACATCTTAGCTTTTTGAATTAGATAAACTAACAGAAAAATACTGTGGCATGCCACAATATCTAAACATCATAAGTTTTATTTAGTTATATATTTATATAATTTTAATTTGAAAAATATAATATTGAGGTATATATTTTTATACATATAAGTATATTATACTTACTAACATAAATATTGTTCTTACTTCTAGGCTTGATGAAAACACTTCAAGGAAGGTTGTATTCATGCATTCTGAGATGGACCTATGTCAATACCTGATACCAGACATTTTACCCGACGACATGTAAACTACAAACAGACAAACGGAATGATACACAAATATGGATATTGTGTCTAGAATAAGGTATATTAAACATATGTAGTATATATTTTATTAAAATCATGTATTAGTTTCAAGTACCGTCAGTATTGTGAAAGTCTAATATTTACTTATGCTAAGGACTTACTATGAATTATGTGTAAACTAGATACTTATGAGATTAGAAAGATCAAAAGTCACAAAATTTACAGGTATACAATCAATTTAAAATTCTTTGCTTTACTTATCAGAAATACGAAGGTATTATCTAAATACACAAATGTTGTTTTCATGCATGAAGTTGTTGAAGTGGGTTTCGGTTAAATTTTATAAAAGGTCCCAATTAATATTGGTTATTCCTAAAAAGCATAATACGTCGCTTTAAACTCTAATTTAATTATCTTTATTGTAGCTAATTATAATCTTTTTGGCCCACTTATGAAACAAAATAATAATTATTAAAAATAATTGTCTTCTCTCGACAATTAATTCTATATTTGCCTGATTTTTTAATTCTTGATTTTACGTTAGGTATGTATAATTATTATGTTTTGTGTATTAATTTCAGCAAGCAAGATAATTTGAAACTAGAACTAGTCTTAATTTACTTAATGTAGTCAATGCCGTTACTTGTCATTTTTTACGCTTATTTTATTGACGTAGTTAATAAAATTATAACGCCAAAAGGTCAATTAATCATTGTAAATGAGATTTTTTTGTTATTTTACCAAGATTTTTGTTGATATACTTATAGATTTAATTAACTCATATGTTGTTTCATTGATTGTTATGTTTAATATAGTGTTATATACTTTACATTCCTAAATAAACGAACAACTGTCGACTATTGCACCCATTCGGAATTCTAGAAATACTAAGAACAAATAACACAAGGTAACATGATACAAAATAATTTGTGTAACTAAAACTTGAAGAAGAATTTTATTGCTTAGACTTGCTAATATAACATTCCAAATCCAAATACAAATAATTTTCCCGCCCATTGTTTATAATCTTCGAATTTTTGATGTCTGATCTAACTGTATACCATAATCTGTTCATGCTTTGCAATAATCTAAGATGACAACTTATTATTATTACCAATAGTTTTAGATATATAATATTAATTTCTTTGTGGTAATTTAACTAAGTACCTGCTGGAATGCCATCTTTAAATAAAACATTCGAATTAAGCGAAATATTTTCGTTACTATGTATGTATTTATTGATTTAGGTATATTTAAATGTTTGCTATTATATTATAATAAAAATAACGATCATATATAAAAAGAAAGGTTCTTTATTTCGTTAACCATGATTGAATTCAACAAACTCTTAAAAAAATCCTTATACAGGGTGTTAAGAAAACCCTGTCCGACCCGAAAGGGTTTCACAATCCCATGCCAAAATAAAATATTAAATTTGGAATATTCATTATTATTCATGATAGTATCAATAAAAATGAACTTTGAAATATCGATTTTTGGCCGCGAAATTCATAAAATTTGAGATTAAAACAATAATTACGGCACTATTGTCGTCAGTATTATTAGGCGGCCTTTTCTTTGATCATTTCGCAGCACCTATGACGACGCCGACTCTCTCTCTCTCTTTCGCCTTTTGAGAAAATAATTTTTTTTAGATCATATTTTTTTTTATATTTTTTCCATTTTTTTTCATTTAAGTATCAGCTATCGATACCTAACAACACCTTAACGGATCGGACAGGGTTTTCTAACATGCTAATATGTCTTAAAGTTCTAAGAATAAGGTTATTTTTTTGTTCAGTCAATTGAAAATCTATTACATGTTGCATTTTCTTCTGGTCCATCCATTTCATTGTATAGGTACGCAGTGTGCAATAATTGCAAGTTACTACTGGGTACCAAACTGTATATTTGGTCGGTAAGAAAGGGAGTTAGAGTAAATAAAACATTTTTTTTTAATAATTATTTTACTTGACTTAATAGTTTTACAAAACAGTTATACAAACACTCGCTGTACAAATGTGTAGAGTTTATTTGAATGCAGCATTTCTATGTATCGAGCGACAATACGAGCAATACTACAGGCCGACATTTTAATCAGGAAAAGGATCTAGGTGGGTGATAAACAAATCATGAACAGAAAACATTGATAGTCTGTTCTTATGTATTTTGCTATGAATCACCTAAACCGTTTTCCTATACAAGGCCAGTAATCAGATAACATACTGTTCTTCAAAATTCTGGAATTCATTGGTTACAGATTGTTGTAAAATTTTAAAACTACAGGTAGTCTTTTGTCTTCATAAATCCTATTATAGAATACTTACTAAAAATTAAGATTTATCACAAAAAATACATTTACTTAAAACTTAATGGAATTAAAATACCATTTTGTAAAAATGTTTTATAAATACTGGTACTTAAATTTCACGCACATCTTAATTGAATTATCAACCAGAAAAAAGAACCTAAAATTATTTATTGAGAATTTTTATTCAGTCATAAATGCCTAAAATTAATAAGGGTTTATACATAATTGGCACATTTTCTTAGTGTCACCACTGTTCAGTATATTCAGTTTTAAGTATAATGTAACACAACAAGCAGAGGACACAGATATTAGGATTACAACATATATCTACAGATCATTATTTGACTAATCACTGCTTCATTGTTGTTACATTTACATTAAACTGTTATAGCCTTCTACAATTTTGATTCAATTTATTTAGTAAAATGTTTAGACGGTTGTTTTAATTCACTTAATGACTAGTACTTTTTAAAAGGAATGTACAAAAAATATATTCAATCAATAATTGGAATGATTTTGTGACGATTACGATGTTAATCAAGTAAGCTAATCAGTGATAGTATTTGGAAAATAGGTTACACCGTGTAATGAAAACGCGCCGAGTGTAGGAACATACGAGGAAATGATATTCACATAAATAATGTGATGTGCGAACTGAATGTCGACGGCATGTACAAAGTATAACGCCGCTGTATGTACCGACTAGTATAGTATATAGCTACAGTAATATATTTACAATAAAACTACAGTGGATAATGATATGAGGATGTAAAATGAGTTATCTAATTGTAGCCGAAATTATAGCACTAAGGTACACATAAACGGCTTAAAGGTAACAGAAAAAACTGCATGAATGATTGAACTTGTCTTTCTAGCATGTATATTTTGAATTGCTTTAGTATTTGCTATGTTGTCTACGTATAAAAATGATATTTTACACGTTAAGGAGTCTTTATAGTTACTTTCTACCTGTTCTCTCCCATCTAATTATACCATTTACTATTATTTCTTCAAATAATGATGAGATACTACTAAAAATACTTTTTAGTGGAACGTTTAAGTGGCAGTGGACGGCACCTACGATTACTCGCTCGGTTATGGTTAAAATATGTCAATTCCTTTTCTATAGTGAGATCAATTTTTTGTTAAGATCTGCTTTATTGTCGGAATTCGATGTCCGCTTTGTTCGTTCTCATTTTAATAACAGATCTAATTTGCCACAATTTTACAAAAATCTATCAGATCTACTTAGCTGACATTATTGTAATCACCTCTATTATTTTTAAGAAGCCACAACTGGTAATTTTCGCTATGGGATTTTTTTTATGGTGCGAGTAACGCGGCTGAGGTCACAAAATAAACATCGAATTAGTTGAAATCTATACATCAATTATTGTAGTAGGTAGTCGAAAACGGGCGCTCGAGTTTTTCTCGCCGCGGGATAAGTTCTGTTCAGTCTCATATTGGTCCGACAGCTATTATAACGTCGAGGCCGCTGGCGACGAGCGACCAGAGGGTAGACGAGACGTTTCGAACTCAAACCCTTATCTAGCTAGTTCTATGGAACCTATGCGTTAGACGGGCGACATGTAAGGGTGCGTTTAAATGGCGCGGCACGTCGAGTCCGTCCGCGGAGCAAAGGAGCTCGCGCAACGTGTTATCACTGGCATGTAGAAACGCTTGCATGTGCGAGCGAGGCGGGCGGACGCTGCCAGTCCGTGCCGTTTAAGCGCACCTGACCGCATCGGGCGCGTCACACTCCACGAGTGAGGTAAGCTGGGAGCGAGCGGTCAGGCGGTCAGGCGGGCCGGGCTCGCGCGGCGGGCGCGGGCCGCAGCAGCTGCAGCAGCAGACGCAGTCAGTCGGCCAGCACGCTGTGCGCGATGCCGCCCAGCTCCTCCTTCAGCACGCGGAACGACGGCCGCTCCTCCGGCGACCGCCGCCAGCACGCACGCATCACCTGTACGGAACGACACAACACTTAGTATACGACGCCATACATTGTCATAACCCTCGAAATTACAATCATTGCCTAACACCCTCAGTGGGAACAGCATGACGCGAGGAACTGCAGAGCTATTATGTCGAATGAAGGAACGACTCTTCCGCCAGATCGTTTTATAAAAATTTGCACTTCTAAAGCCTTATGGTCCGATATTACGAGATAAAATAAGTACATAATATGAATTATGTTTTTAATGATCACACATTACTTGCATATCACATCAAATATTTTGAATCAGAAGGTACTCACATTGTACATTTCGTTGAGACAGCCCTTGGGTTTTTCCAGTACCTGCCCTCGCTGAACCATGTCTGCTACTTCAGAGTTCTTCATTCGACCATAAGGAACTTTGCCGCAGGTGAATACTTCCCACATTAAAACACCTAGAAACAAAGTATGCATTGTTAATTTCATTTGTGTTTGAGCTAACTTTACATACGTATACGTACATAAAACAGTGCACTCGCTCATGGCAGCTTTACTGATGTATTTGTAAACGTTATATGGCAGAGTCAAACAATATTTTGCTCATTCGATTTATGGGCATCATCTAGCAAAAATAAGGGAACGCACTGCAAAGCCGGAAAGTTTCAGGCTATAAAATTAAAATCGTTACAAACCAAAGGCCCAAACGTCGGATTTGGATGAGAAGCGCGTGTAGTTGAGAACCTCTGGTGGCGCCCATTTGATAGGGAACTTTGTGCCGCCAGAACTGGTGTACTGATCGTCTAACACATATCGCGCCAAGCCGAAATCTGCTACCTGAAAATTACACAAGCATTTAATAATTTAATTGCTATGTACTTGATAAAAGTTATAATTTAAGGATCTTTCTTGGTAAACTTACCTTTACAACATTTTCATCTCCAACTAAACAATTTCTTGCGGCTAAATCTCGATGAATATAGTTATGTCTTTCTAAATACGCCATTCCTTTGCAAACCTGCAATTAAATTCATTACTTGCATTACTTTATGAACCCAATGTCACTTATGTTTTGAATAGTAGTTTTCGATTTATCATTATTAAATTTGTCTACTTTAATATTACATTATCTACTTACAAAAAATGTACAAATACAATAATTTAATAAATGTAACATTTTATTAATAAGATTAAGAGAGAATTTGAGGGGCTCGTGGCTAAGTGTAAGCCGTACGGTTTGACCGATAATACAAGTTAAGCCGCGCTCGCCGCGGTTGGTCCGTGGATGGGTGACCGAGACAATTCCGTGCCTCGGATAGCACGTTAAGCCGTAGGTCCCGACTGTCATACTATGATCTTCGGCAGTCGTTAAGTCAATTCTAACAACCAGTCTTACCATGGGTTACAATGTGTTAATACCGAGTAAAATGGGTTGTGGAGGTCAGATAGGCAGTCGCTCTATGTAAAATACGGTATTCAGCTGAATCCGGTAAGACTGGAAGCCGACCCCGACATATTTGGGAAAAGACTCGGGAGATTTATAACATTTTATTAATAATGTACAAAGGTGCCAATTATTTCTTGAGAAATCTCTGCCAGCCTATGAACTGTGTAAGCCTATTGAACTCTAAAACTGATTAAAACTTTTTCCCAGTCGATGAAGCTTGTTGATCTCAGTAGTAACAGTTATGTGTCGTCACCTGTATGCACATGTCGAGCAGCACGGCGGGCCCGAGCTGGTCGGGCGAGGTGCGGCGCAGGTAGTTGAAGAGCGAGCCGTGGCGCATGTACTCCGTCACGATGTAGATGGGCCGGTGCTTCGAGCACACGCCGTACAACTGTACTAGGTTCGGGTGCTGGAGTTTGCTGCAAGCGTATACAGTTTAGGTTAGTTTTCACATGTAATTAATTTATTGGCTAATTATTTTGAACCGACTCATATATCTTAAGTTTTCAAATACAAAAAAAAAATGTTTTTTGTTTGTTATATATATTTTAGGTAAATTACCTCAATGGTTCAACGGGCAGATTTACGTAATATAAAGTTAGCTGCTTTCTTACTGTAGGTAACAAAATGTTGGAAAGTTGATTTCATATTGGTAAATGCAGGTTTCACATATCAACTCGCTTAAAAACTTAACTGTGTGTTTTTTCCACTGTATTTATACTGTATACTTTATATCTGCTGTATTTTTTGTGCTTTGTCCTACAGTGAGTTTCATGTAGAAACTATTGTGAAGTTAGATAGAGAATTGAGTGGTACATACGTCATGACTTTGGCCTCGTCGATGAAGTCGTCCTCGGACATGGTGCCCTCCTTCATCATCTTGACGGCGGTGTCGATCCTGCCGCGCCAGCGTCCGCGCCGCACCACGCCGAACTGCCCCGCGCCCAGCTCCTCCAGCAACACCAGCTCTACGGGGTCGATCTCCCACTTGTCTGCAGGGGGGGGGGGGGGGGACATAAATACTATAATCTATAACATAATATCATTTTTTTTTACCTGTTGGAGATCCTGAATGGACTACCTCCGCCCTGGGGAAGACGGAGGGGTGTGCTGGACCCCTACCGGCTAAAACCACCGTTGAGCTTCACCGTTACCTATTGCCGGGGACCAGGCAGTAACGATTTCGCAATACTACCGCGACATAACATAATATCCTGGGACAACTCACACACGGTCATCTGATCCCAAACTGAGCAGATCTTAAGCTATGTATGATCTAAAATATAATAATGAATCACTGAATGTGTTGCGAAGCGTAAATCTCGAGAGAAGCTGAACCGATTTCGCTAATCCTTTTTTTTGGGTTTGTTATTGTTAGGAGAAGATTCTTATGACAGAAAGAAGGTTCTTAAGAAAATTTAAGAATACTTAACCATCATATTAGCCCTTTGAACAATATAGACTTGTTTAATGTAACTTCATGACGTTTGACATAGAATTGACAGAATGCGTGCTGCGAATATGACAGGACAACGTCTATTGGGTCGGCTAGTTATAGATAAATTACACCCAGACACAGAACAAATGAACATTCTACCGTGCAAGGGAATAATCCAGATATGTAATAGAAGCTAAGAGAGCATCTGCCTCAAATAATATAACAAAACAATAAGGACAAAACTACATGTAAATAAATGTGGATCAACATCAAACTAGCTAAGGCATTTGTGATCCCAATCAGACACAATGTAGAAAATTAATTTTCTACATGTGCGGGGATCGAACCCGGGACCTTAGAGCTAGCGACATCTTGAAAACGGTGTGTGATGTATCGCATGTGCAATGTGCATACGTATCATACATGCAAATCACTTGCTGATGCTATAATTGTATCTTCCGTTAAATTAAATATAAATAGTAAACAAGGAAAATTGCCTATTGTGAAGGGATAAACACATTTACGTACGTAGTCAAATTAGTTGTGATGACTTTAATTTACTTGTACTAGTACTTCCATTTACGTCAGAGAGCGTCATAGCATCTGCCTCTCGTCATATTTACAATAGGTCTAACGTCTCGGCAAATTGTAATTAGTGCTATGAGTGACGCAAAATGTAAGGGCTTATTGTTACGAATCTTGTTTACCAAACGAGACTGTTTTGAACAACATACATGTTTATGACGCAAGTTTTAAAATTTCCGCGATTCACAACCGAGGCGTTAAGGGAAAAAACCTGGCAATAATTAATACTTTCCCCAATCTAACCGCGAACACAGAATGCCCGAATTATATTTGTGACGACAAAGGTGTAAAGTTCATTTTATTAATTTTATCCTTACTTAAATGCCTAACCCATTTCCTACAGTTAAATTACTTAATCATTACGGCTTTTGGGTTATCAAAATTTTCCTTAATTTTCGTAGCACAAAAAAGCATGGTCATGTTAATATAGCGCTTCTACATACAATTACCAACTTGATTTAAGGAAATTATAGTCAATGCCCACAAACTGACGTAACCATACAAAATTATAATCAGCCGATATCAACCAAATTAGTGTGGTAAGTAATTTTTTCTTGAATATGCTTTTCCTTTCTCGGTGAACTTTGTTTATTACTACGGGTTGACGCAGTATTTTAAAGGACATTGCCCATTTTATTAGGAGGTTTAGGCCCCCATAAAAGATTGTCGTGTCACGGTGATTTTCATTTTGTTTTGTAGATAAATACATTTCCTTTCATATTATGCAAACGATTTCCATTTATTCACCCTGGTTCAAGAGGTTATAAAAGTTAAATTCTTCAAGGTTTATCAACTTCTAAATAGATATTTGTTTAATATTTGAATTGATATTGTGGTTAATGCTAATGGTTTCCACCTTTACAGACATTTTCATGTTAATAAAAATCTCCACCACCAAGTGAATGGGGTCATCGAATCAAAGTGCCATCCCATGGGGGTGGTTATGTTAAAATGCATTTTAACTAATCCTAATACACAGGTTTATTAAAACAACAATTTACGCACCGGCGAGAGAGTGGTCGGTTTGTCCGATATCGACCCGGTGTAGACATTTTCTCGTTAAAACTAGAGTCAATTCGCACACTTAACAACAAAACAAAAGTCCGATATCTCACAACAAAACCACTTGAGGAACGTAAATGCTCAACTCGATTCCAATAACACGTAATGTAACAGAAGTAAATACGGAGGACTATAATACAATATATACGAATAACCGGCTAATTCTTTGACAGATAAATCTACCCTACTTTTTAGTTTATTTTTCTTTGTATGTAAAAGTACAAATGTGCGAATGTAGGTATTGAGATTCAATTAAATAAACATTATTTACGTTTTTCAATGCTAGCGTAAAACAAATGCTAATAAAAAACACATATTCATAAAAAAATAAGATATGAATTTTACATATCATAAAGTTTAGACACGGCGCCACAAAGTGGGCCTGTCCGTGGGCAATCTCCTTTGGTTATGTAGTGCCGTAACAACCTGTACATATTATATATGTATTTTTCTTTCTAGAATTATCTTACCATGTGATAGTCCAGCGGTGGGCGGTGCGGGTCGGTCGCAAGGCGTGGTCTTCAGCCGGGAGCAGAGTCCACCGCTGTTGTGCTTATGGTAGTTGATGAGCTCCGGTATACTCGCGCAGCAATGCTTGTCGGACAGGTAGAACTCGCCGCGACTGTTCTGCTTTATGTGGTAGTGCTTCGTTTGAGGATGGTAACTGTAATCGTATTATATCAAAAATCAGAAGGAATAATACACAGGTATACACAAATCAAGATCGAATGTACAGTGCTCTATGTCTTGGCTATAATTAAAGTTATATCAACGAGTACACAAAACGATACAGCTTTAATAACTGTAACTAACAAGGGAAATGATAAAGAGGATCGCATTTGAAGGAATATGTAAATTTACCAACTTGAGGTACCCATAAAATATATAGTTTATTGCAAATTTAATTTATAGACTATCACCATACATATACCACAAAAGTCATAAAACTACATATTAGTTTTGTGGTTACAACAAGCCGTATAGGTAATACGGTACTAAAAGAAATACGTCTAGCCATAGGACTTTATTGCTAATATACTAGAACACATTCATTTTTATCGTAAATACTAGCCCATCAATTCAGTCATTCGTGTGTAATACGTTTCAGTACAGAACAACTTTCGAATCTAACCTTTAGTATATGACGTAGCTGTTCATTGTTTAAAGAAAAGATGAATTCGGAATCCTTTAAAGATCTCTTATTATTCTTACATCTACGTCAGGAAACGAGTAATACAAAATCAAATACCTAACTCTGAAAAGGCTAACTTATAAATGGACGTAGTTACACGATAAGGATCCAATCCACAAAACTACCAAAATTGAGTTAACTATACCAAAGAGACCGTAAAGGTCGATACTTTCGTTCAGCAAAAAGATCCCAGTGAAATACGAACACATGACATTGTAATAAACACGAGGTACCAATCCACATGTATGGCAGGCATTTATTATGAATCTACTGAAAGAATCCAATCTTCATGGATCATTAGTGAGAAACAATATTTATTGGTAATAGTTAAAAATAAATAATCTTAAAAGAGATCCAATCCACATTAAGCTAGTTTTGAATGAATATTAAATTTTAAAGCTTGAATCGGAATTCTTCTATGATGCAGTGCTGTAAATTTGTTGGTTTTATTGAAATTAAAAGAAAAACTATTTAAATTTTAACTTTAAATCAAATTTACTAAGTTTAATTTCATATTTCAAATATTATTCATGAAAATATGGGTTTGGATCCTTTTTGATAAATTATATTCTCAATAAAACCAGCATAAAATGATGTTTCGCAATAAGGAACCACATCATGAACTGTTAACTAAATCTTGAAAAATAGATAAAACTACTAATAATTCACTATAAAAGTTTTATTCATATAACCGCACACATCTTTTCCTATCAATATATAAAAAAAGTTATAAGTACCAATAATTATTATTAAAAATGAGATTCATTGCATAATCATTATTCTAATATGCTTATTCTTCCTGACTTTCATATTCAATATATAAAGTCCTAAACTAGACGATCTGAGGTCAATGTTCCACTTAATTCCAAAAGCTTGTTTAGACTTTTACAAGTCTCTACAGGGGGATGAAAATATAGAGGATGACCTCGAAGGATTCACTGGTCAGCCTGATTTTCGTATTGAATATGAAAGTCAGGAAGAATAAGCATATTAGAATAATGATTATGCAATGAATCTCATTTTTTATAATAATTATTGGTACCTACTGATAACTTTTTTTTTATATTGATAGGAAAAGATGTGTGCGGTTATATGAAGAAAACTTTTATAGTGAATTATTAGTAGTTTTATTTATTTTTGAACATTTAGTTAACAGTTCAGGATGTGGTTCCTTATTGTGAAACATCATTTTATGCAGGTTTTATTGAGAATACAATTTATCAAAAAGGATCCAGACCCATATTTTCTTGAATAATATTTGAAATATGAAATTAAACTTAGTAAATTTGATTTAAAGTTAAAATATAAATAGTTTTCCTTCTAATTTCAATAAAACCAACAAATTTACAGCACTGCATCATAAAAGAATTCCGATGCAAACTTTAAAATTCAATATCTCAAAACTAGCTTAATGTGGATTGGATCCTTATCGTGTAACTACGTCCAAATGATTTCTATTAATACTTACACTTTGGTAAATAACGAGAGCGTGTACATGCCCTTTGTAGAAGAGTTGCGGACCACGAAACAGCCCTCCTTGTCCTCTTGCTTGAGTAGCGACTCAGCTCGCTGTCGAGACATCTCTCCTACGTACCACCTGAATTATAACAATAAATAATAATGGTTAGAGTATCTGTCTTAAATATTATTTAAACTTAAGAAGAAAATCTAGTAATAAAAGTTGGCAACATCACATACATTGCCCTGAACGCAAAATAGCTAAAGCAGTTGTGGTACGGAATCAAAGTACCACGAAAACAAAAACCTGGAGCAATGCAGAAAAGTAGTTTTCTACATAAAACCTTACGGGGATCGAGCCCGGGACCTAGCTAGCGACACCATAAAAACTGGTGTATACGGCACTTTTGATCGTCCAGTAAATTTTTAAATGCTGCTTCTTTAACATAACTATTGGCCATACAAGCTTAAACTGTACCTATGTATATATTGCAGAAGGTTGAACCAAACATGTAAACAAATGTTATTTGAGACGAGCCAAGAACCTTGGAATACATAAAACATTTATCACGCTAGATTAGTACGAAATAGTAGTATGTTATAATAACAGTCCGAAAATATATTTCATACATTCCCACAATACCCAATGATTCAAAATATGACTTATTTTCCTTTTAATGACGCAATTACATAATTTTTAATAGTTTTGAACTGTGAATTGTGATGCTGTAAATTTGTTTACGAATGTTTCCTTGTTTTATTTACATAAACCAGGGAATTACAATCTATACTGTTTTTGGAAAAAGAGGTGTGGCTTATAGCTTATTTCTGATTATCTCTTTAGGGACTACCCGATAGGCATGAATCAACACTAAATATCACCCAAAAACAATCAATATAAAGACCAATTTGGAAATACATTGTTAAGACAAAATTACTTTGATGCCTTTTTAAAGCTAAATTACAGATTAGGCGAAAAAAAAACATACAAGAACAATACATTTGCAGTACATAATTTGCGCACTGACAAAAAGAATATTATGATTCATGAATGCAACGTTTTTTGTTAAAGAATGCATAAACTTAGAACCAATGAGCTGTGCAAAATTAAT
Organism: Autographa pulchrina; assembly: GCA_905475315.1. Classification (NCBI taxonomy): domain Eukaryota; kingdom Metazoa; phylum Arthropoda; class Insecta; order Lepidoptera; family Noctuidae; genus Autographa; species Autographa pulchrina. Next base: position 7,804,539 of record FR997771.1, on the reverse strand, counting down.
AAAGTGTAATATAGCTAGCGTGCAATTTCCTACCTAAATCAGAACTCGTTTAAATACAACAAAATATAATATACTTACTCATATTTCTGCAGGCCAATCGTTTCTTTTTCTTTGACATAATTACTGGGAATGTATCCAACGGCCCTGCAAACAATATTAACTGTATCAATATAACTGGCGTTTTCCAAAAATAAAATATAGACAATTAGTTACACAAATCCAATAATAATGGATTTCCATTGCTTAATATCTTGTTTGTAGGTTTATTATTTTATTCGACTTACCCATTTTCATCTTTAACTTTCCACCAATGATCTTGAGAATCATCAATAACTTCATATTCGGCGCCCTGTAAAATAATATTAAGATAATTTTAATTAAAACTAAATATAACTAATCTTATTTAATGATATATTCTCATTTAAAACTAATTTATTGTCTTTAGGTAAATAGCTGATATAACAAGAGCTGATCTGATATATGAATCAAACCTACAGATAAGTCAGGCAGTTAAAAATAACTATTATAACCTACACTTAAAAGCTGTGTGACTTTAAATAGGTATAAAATAAACGACCCTTTTTTAATTGCTCTACCATAGTGTCTGCTTATTTTTGGGAGTAACGCCTACGGATTTAAGTTAATGTACTTGGCTCTTGATTGATAATGACCATTGTGCCAAAAATGTAAATAGATTGGAAAAATATTATACTTTTGAGTTTGCCACTTAATAACCTCCCACAATACTTAGTAGTTAAGTAATGATGATACGACAATGCTTTAACAATGGAATATTTTAAAAGCAAATTTACCATTAAAGTCGTAGAACTAATAAATTAAGATAACAGTCGATAAAAGAGTAGTGATGACGCTTTATGTAAAAAGCACTTTTATATCACAGGTATCTACAGGTGTTACTAAAAGGTGGTATGTATCCAAAAGGGGTGAAGAATACATAAGGTATAGAGTTGAAAAACAGTTAATTAAATAATTGATCTTAAATTTTTCGCGCCAACACACAACACCAAAAATCAAAACCAGACCGCAGAAGCGATGCATCTTAACATTTAGCGAGTGATGTAATAAGATATTGACCCTCGTAGTGTGGTAACACGTATTATAATAATAAATTATATTGTTTATTAATATACATTGACCAGTAGAAATTATGAGCTAACTGAAAATAGTAACTAACCTTTTCCAATGACAGATCTCCACTTTCGATTGCTTTAAATGGGTATAATGCTACCACTACTTTGGTCCTTTGTTTCTCCTGAAAAAATAAAATTTATTACTTCTACTAATTTATCATTGACTCAAAAATAGTCCGCTAGGTTTCTAAAATTCTCGTATATGAGCAAATGGATATTTAACTTTCAAGTGTCACAATTTTTTTTTTATTTATTTTATTATTCTACAAGAATAAAATGAGAACGATAGCTTTTAAAAACTTGTCTCTATAAAATTGTTTGCTTTCTTGAGTAACATTCGATATTGTGAATAACTTTAACGTGATTATAATTTAGACTATTTCACTTTTAAGGTACTTATGTGTTTATGTGAATATATTATAATGATATAATTTACCTTTGGTTTGGCAGACGGTGTGCCTGGAGGAGCGCCACCTCCCCCGGGCATCGTGACGGCCGCCGTGACGGCTAAACAAACAACATATCATTAATATTACGACAATACCGCCAATTAATTTCATATGGTAACAAAGATTGTTCGATTTTATTCATAAATGAAGAGATAAAAATTTAACTTTTTTTAAATAAAAAATATATTTTCTTGCCATGTCTAACAAAAGGTTATTGCCCTACAGTAGGAATACAGGTTGTAATTTACCTATGCCGAATAAATAAAGCAAGCCTTTGTATTGCATAAAGCATCTTGATACCACTCTATTTATTGATCTTTAAAATGTAAATAAAAATGTATATTACGTCCAAAATAAATTCTTATTTCATATTTGTAATGTAAAAGTTAGCAATAAACCTTTTATTTCTTACTGTCTCATTAATTACATACGACATACCCTTTCTTAGCTTAATGCTTAAAATAAACAGCGTGTCGCTACACGTATGAAGTTCAGTATCCTTGAATTATTTCGAGAACAAGTTAAATAACACAACATAAAGTTGTATATGCATACAGCCACATTTGCCATTATTTTTTTGAGTTAACACTGACTTGGTTACTAAATTATTAATATAATAAAATTATGCATATTCAAGATTTTTTACAAGTATAGTCAATAGATATTTTGGAAACGGAGAAGGTCAAAAATATGTTTCATGACAATCTTTTCTGAACTGAAAAAAATCCATAAAAATAGTAAATAAATTGTGGCCTCATTAGATAAAAAGTTAATGTATTAAAATATGGAATTGCCATTTAGATCATGTATGTCAAATAGATGTATTCTCTAAATATCTCATTTGTAAAGCGATAGGCTAATTAAGCAATGACTACAGAATTTTGGAAGAAATTACCATAATAATGTTAGCACTTAACATTAACATGGTAAATTTATTTTGACAGTTGTTAAAGTTTGACAGCCATAAGAGATTAATCTTCTTGAATTGAGTTGAACAAAATGCATGATACCAGGAAACGTTTTTAAGAGGATCATTCATGCATAAAATTGTTGTTTAAAGACACGATAACCTTAAAAAGGATAAGTTGAATTCATAAATAACATTAACCAAATTTACAGTTCATCGAACACAATAACAAACCAAGGTTTACAACCGATTCTTATTGTTAAGGCACTAAAAAATGATGACCTATTTCCATGACACTGTATGAAGTATCCCAATACACTTTGAGGTATCAAAATCACAGCACAGTATCACTTTGCGAACATTACACAAACGCATTACATTACACCTGACCAAGACAAGAAAGTGAGTGCAACAAGACTAGTGAACGCAACTGTTGGCGACGAGGCCGAATAAAATAGAGGTCAGACGAAAAGTACCGTACCCTCTAGAGCCGGGAGAAACGCTGATAACGATAGACATGGTATTTTGGACTTCTTCTTAGTCACCACTGGTTCCTCTTCGGACTTATTCGGCAACATGGGAACGGGACTTTGTGACCGGACGTCCGCGCGCGACACCTCGCTCCGACTGCCTACAACTACAAACGTGTCCAAGTACCGCGGCGAAGGTAAAGCGTAAGACATAATAACACCCGATACGGCACGTAAAACGTGATTAACACAACTTTTTTTTTATTTATCTTTGTATTCGGACGTAATGATAATTGCTGTTTTGTATGTAAAATAAAAATAAGCGTATAACAAACTTATGAAGTAAAATATAATTTTACTATTATTTAACCGAGTTGTATTACATTTTAGAGAAACTTAGTTTGAACTTTATGATTAAGAATCTCCTTTTTATGGTTTTCAAATCAGGTATATGCATCAGAAAAACTCTATGCCAACATGATTTCATATTATTAAAATGTTTTTAGTAAATAGGAGCTTATGATATTTGAGCCGATAAGTGACATGTGTAGAGTCTTAAACAAACTTCCTAAATCTGTCCGACTGTAATGTGAACAAGGTACCATCGGAGTTCAACACCTCATATTTAATATTTACGACAGACCATGGCGAACAAGGCCTTATAGTTGTCGAGACGAGGAGCGAGGGCTTCAAAGATGGTCGCGCTCGGCCTACATTCACCATTCGATGCGCGCGCGCAGGCGGTACGCGCGCTCCCTTTCACTCACTGACCTCTTAAAATGTGAAAACGAGACAGCTAATGTGTACGTACGTCATCAACGTCAATTGACTCGCTTAGAGATTATACCATCTTCCAACAGAAGCCTTGCGTTGCATGTGTATTTGTGTATGAATACAACCTTTTATTTTTGGAAGACTAATTTATGTAGCCGTGCAATGTGTAGTAAAAAAAAATCAGTTATATATATAGTTTAAGTCTTGGCATTTTGCTTTTTCTTAAAGTCACCGAATTCAATTTGGGGATAAATTGCATGTATTTGAAACCTGATCAAAACAAAGACCCTGAAATAAGTGTTAAAATCAAAAGTCATTATAGATAATATACGTACGAGCAACGTCGTTAGACAGTCGATTATCCGGTTGCGGCGCGAGCAGTTCAATGGTGGGTTCTATGAGGGTCCAGAGGTCGGCGGGAGCACAGCCGGGGGCCGACCGGCGCTCGGCGTCGCAGCAGATCCAGCGCCGCGCCGTCCACAAGCCGCGGTGGTAGCGGCTGCGGCGAGCGGTACCTGCGCACACTGCACACCACACCTAAGCTACTACTAACTACTACATTTTTATTAATTAATAATAATACTGGCCTGCAATTATTGAGACATGTACGGGCCAGTATTATTATTATTGATGCTGGAAAAAGGCTAATATAGATAAAGAACGAGCATTGATCACCACACTTCCTCAATGGCGGGGTGGAGATTTCAGATTTAATTATTTGGAATCGAGGTTTCCTCATGATGTTCTCTTTGCCAGTTTTCGGAGGTTTTAAATAATTAAAAAAATATATAACTTAAAATACATTGCTATTAGCCTGGATTCGAATCTACAACCGTGTGCATAAGAGTCCGGTAATTGAACCGCTACGCCACATTTGAATTTTGATTAAAAAGTTTTTATTATACTCAAGAACTTTCATGCGTTTTTTTTTTCATTATTTTTTTGCCCAACAAGGCTTTGTTTGTTTATAGCATCGTTTGAAAAACACAAAACATGCTATTAATAAGAAGTAAGATAATAATCTTTAAGTAAATAATAGTATCTTCTTTCTCTCCAAGAAAAAAAATAGTGGGATAAAGGCTACGCCACAAATGAGTAAGCAACACTATGTTATGTAAATATTACAGTAAAAATACCAATGTATGCTAACATTAAAATCTGGATAACACAAGTCCATAAAAAGGTATTTCGTGCCTTAGTTATGAATCACCGTTCAGATAATAGAGAAGGGTCATTAAAATTATTTTTATGTTGTGGTTTTTGTTTGAGGCAGACCTTTTGGTTATTAATTTCCTTGTCCAAAGCTCAACCGGTATAGGCAAAAAAATATATATACAGAAATATTTGAAAACGTAGAAAACATTGGACGTAAACAACAATTACTTTGTGTGAGGGTTTACCCACGTCAAACGTGATAAACGTCATTGTATAAATGTGTTCTGTACTACGTACCCGATCTGATTCCGTGGATCCACTGCAGGCGTTCCTTATGGTCACCGGCGACGAGGTACAATGTGTAGTCTGTGTTTTGTTCTGAATAGCCCACCTGATCATATACACGAATGTTAAATACCATCTTATTATTTTCCTATTGATAAAGGGTGGGGTCGATGAACTTCGTTATATGAACGACTCAAGAGTGAAGTTTTTCTGGGGAACGTAGTAGATTTTGAATATATTTAAATTTGATCCCAGATAAAGGGTAGGAAATACATCCCGCGGATTTAGCAGGTATAGTTTGCATGCCTCCCTCCCTGCCTTTCCGAAAGCGGAAGTTAAATGGGAAAAATAATTAAAATCTAACCATAAAAAAATACTTTAGTGGACTACAAATACGGGTGTACTGTTTTAGGTGGTCGCAGAAACTTATGGTAACATAATTTATTTTATTTACCTGAAAGGGGTACCTATAAACTGGGCTCTTCTCACCGTCACCCTCAGGTATGTGTTTGCTCAACTCTCCCAGTTGCGCTTCCTCCACCGTATGGATCGCAGCCGTATCAATGCGACCGCGTTCCTTTCGTTTCTATTACACACAAAAATATAAAGTTAATAATCAACTCACTATACTGGTCATGTTTTACAAAAATGTTATTTAGGAAATGACAAGACGGAAAGTTATGATCCAAATAATTAAGCACCTTGCAGGACATGCCAATGTCACCACTATTAAGGTTTGTTGGCGAGATCAACTTAGAAGTCGTGATTTATTGACGTCCGAAATATAAGACCAAGACCAAGTAAAAGTTAATAGGTAAAAAAACAACATTCGTTTCATAAAGATACTACTTCTATCTAACCTAATTACACAAACTTAAGTAATCTGCTACTCCGAAAACAAGCTGAAAAGTTTCTAAGTTGATATCGGCTTATGGTAAAAACTTTCACGTAATGAAAGCTGGAAACTAAGGGAATATAGTCGTAACACATTAGTATGTCGGGTCGCCAACCACGATAAGAGCAACGACTGGGCTGGCCGGCTGGCTCCCTGCCAACCGGCTAGCGAGCAGGCCTCTCTAAGTAACACACTACACCAATTACCGACATCACAACCTGTGCTGTAAAACTTCACTTTATTTCACATCAAACTAAAAGTTTAAACATATAAGGCTTGAGTGTTGCACACATAGAGCTTTAATTTAATGTATTTGCTTACTATAAGAGGCAAATTATAGTCAAGGTATTCAGGAAGCGAAACAAGCTAATTACATCAAAAATATAGGGACACAATCGGGTCATAATCACAAGAATTTTGTATATAACCGTCCTGTTTCCAAGTAAATATTAATCCGAAAATATCAATGTGCTACCATGACCAATATAAAAATTAAATTTTAACAACCTACTGTCCCGAACCGGTTTCCTTGCGCTGAATAATGCAACTTTCAGCTTTCTCTGAACCTTTGTTACATATTTTATTTACTTTGACGTTTCCTACATAATCATTTAATGAAGAACGGGAATAAACACGGACAAACTATTCATTGTTTGTCCTGTTATTATTAAATTGAGCTAAACACAAATGTGAAGCATTGCTGCGAAGTAAAAAATATTACAATTCCTATCTAGTTAGCTAAACGTGAAAATTATCTAATAACGATCTGAAAGCGCACAACGGCGAGCACTCGGTTGCATAATGAATCAAATCATCTAGTTGATTTCCTGCGTCGGGATATACAGCAATTCCCGATAAAGCAATCTCCGCTACTGTTAACCGATCTGAATGCTCCCTAGTGTTCCGTGTAGTTACTTGTCCCATCAAATCAAAGCCGCACAATTTAGATGAATTAATATTTGATAAGACCAAATGAACACCCAGTCAAACTAGTTTAACACTCGCTTTGGTTTTGGTTTTAATTGCATTGATTAATTTTGTAGGATATGTGTCAGAATGAATTTTATATAATTTAGAAATATTAGAATAGGATCTCCTCAGGTGAATCGTGTAATATGGAATACAATTTAAGTATCCTTTTACAAATCCATTTTCTGTTGTTGCGGATACAAAAAAATAACGTGCATTTTAAGGGTGTAAGAACAAGCATTTTCAAATGAAACTAAGTGTCCCGTGCGAGTAAACGTACTCTAACAATTAACGGGTGTCACGAGGGGTTCTCTATGAAATTGCTCACATAACGAGGGATACGGCAGTCGGCATGACTGTACATACATTACTGTGAGGGGTTGACGCTGTGGGGAGTGATTGCTAGTCTAGCAAGAGGGCCGAATTCACAAGTTCATTCAAACGCGCTGCACTATTTAAAACTTTTTGGAATAAAAATGTTTATGGTTTACGATAGTTTTTAAATAATATAAGTTGGGTTGGTAAAAACTCCTTGGACAAATTGAGATCTATATAAATAACTGAAGTTATATTTGAGTCTTAATATTTGTGCAACTTTAAAATTATAATATAAACGCTTCAAAGAACGTGGAAAGAGAGAATTTAATGTATCGATGTTCTTAATATTTTTAGAACTGCATGTGATTGTAGAACAAACAATTTTCTGTAATATAAAATTACTATGTTATTGGAAAACAAAAATTAGTAACGATAAAAATTAAAGCTACGTAAAAATAAGTTGCATGTGTACATTAAAATTGTGATTGAGGTAAACATTTATGTAAATAGACAGGTTCTTAATCAATACACTCGGATCAGTCTTAAAAACATAAATAAGGGACAACTTACAGTCCAGAAAATGGCTGGAGAAACTGACCACAGCTAAAGGACGTCCGAAACGGACATCACAGTAGGTATTCACACGAGAACCTAATACATAGGTATATTGGAAATACAATTATAAATCTTTGGTATTAAAATACCACGCAGTAATTAAACAGAAAAATAAATTCCGTATTTGAAACAGTAAAAAAGTGGTTTTTACGTAGGTGGAAACTGAAAAAGGAATGCGCACGAATTTGGTCACCACCGGTTAGATGTCTCAATAACACCAAAAAGAAAGATATTAGAAATATCGCACTGTGAGGTAATAATCATGAGTGTAACGTTATCTATATGTTATTTAAGGTAAGACTTATGTGATTGAGGTGTAAGTGATTGGTATTTTACCAGCGCTCGAGCGGATGCGGTGCGGGCCGACGACGGGCAGTGTTGCGGAACTGCCGCTGCCGCCGCCGGGTGTCGCGCCGGACGGCAGACACACCCAGCTCGCGCATGCGCTCCCACCCCACACATTTACCCCTATGTCCTCCAGCTTTAATTTAAAACTTCGAACCCTAACCATCACCTGCAGGTTCTAGAACTTTGAGCTTAGATAGGTGAACTAACAACGCCGCTATGTATTTTTCGGCGATAGTTCACTATTATTTAAAAGATTTTATTACTAATCAGATTGATTTGTACTAGGCTAAATCAAATATGTTGTGAATGACGGTATTCTTCAGTTAACTATTCTTTTATTTTTTAATACACATTTTTCTTTTCCATTCATTGTATGATAGAAATTACACAGGCTTTACCATCGTTGACTAAATTGGACGTTGATGGGGACATCCGGCATCAACGTATTACAAAAGTATGTAAATAATGACGGTACCTAGTACCTACCTGTAGCCCGGAAAACTATAAGACTGAATTATTGCGTCATATGCGTTGATCATAACTAGTGAATTAAAATATGAGGTTTTTATAATTCGCAGCGGAAATGAGACGTGACTTATGTGCACGAGTTAGACGCCCGTATGGAATCGCAAGTGGAAAACCAACTAGCCACTGTAATTGTGATGACCATCGCAATTTAATGCAGTCTTCAACATAATAATACAGCTTATGTGTCCGAATACGCAATTGTGTATTCTATTATTTACATACATGTGACGTTTTAGACATAGGTTTCTTCCAAACCTGGTCCTAAAACTAAGTTATCAAGCAGTTTTATGTAAGTTTTTATGTCACGGAGGCCTCATTTAATTCGACGTACATCAACTCAAACTAGAATTTGTTGTCAATCCTTTGCGTAAACATAAACTCGAGACACAGTAACTGAGGCATACCTCAGTTACTGTGTGTCGAGAATAAGAAGAAACCACATATGGTTTCTTCTTATTCCGATAAGCAGTTTTATGTAAGTCTTTATGTCACGGAGGCCACATGTAATTCGACGTACATGAACTCAAACAAGAATTTGTTGTCAATCCTTTGCGTAAACATAAACTCGAGACTCGAGAGAGATGTCTCGAGAATAAGAAGAAACATATGGTTTCCTCTTATTCCGATTACAATTTTTCAGAGCTACCAAAAAAGCATATATATTCATTAAAAGTTCTTAACTTAAGCTATGATATACAATAGACCTTAAAGATAAACGCCAGCTTTTGTTTTGCGAAAAGTTAGGTACGATAAAAGGCCTCCCGATACGATACCTAATTAGGTAAGTCCAGTGCACCCTGTGCGCCGTACAACGATGTTATTCTTGCTCACTAGTCAAAGGACATGCATGAGCAAGCAAGAGCTGCATTCATGTCGTAATTAGCTCACACGGAAAGAAGAATTAGTAGATAATAGTACTAAAACTACTTAATTGGGGTTAGACTGACCACGTTTGCCGTATGTCTGATGAACCGTAGGTCAAATTTACTACGCAGTGGCCCCCTGATACAGCGACGCAACGCCGCAGCAGACCAGGAAGGAAATGGTGGGACGAGCTAGGCAAAATGAAATTAAATTATTTAATAAATCCGCCAAACTTAAACTTTAACTATAAGATGGATATCTTTTATAAGGCCAGATGATTTATATTCGTGATGACCGCAAGCATTGATTTTGTAACAAAATTATCAAATCTTTTCCCTTTTACTTGTCGTCGCATTTTACTGGTGCCTTTAAAAACGATTAGATCGATTGAGAAAAGGTCAGCCATTTTGATCCGTGAAGTTCAATGGACTATCGCAGTCGTTACCCACATGCTGCATCCTTTTGAGTTACTGACGTGTTATGTAAGTTTTGCTTGTTTTGTATTACAACACACACATCTAATTACCATAGAGCGACAGTGTACCGTTCCGTAAATCTGTTTTACAGAAAGACTATAACGTGATACGATCTTCATTAGCACAGATCTTTACTGAATTTCTGTTTTAGAATATGAATAACCACAAGTCTTGGTACTTCTATTTTCTGATCCATATGATGGCTGCTCTCAGTACGAACTTACGAAGTACAGCGAATATTAGTCATACCCAGGTCAAACTCGTTTAGTCAACTCGCGTTAGGAATTAAAATCACTCGCTATTCTTAGCCACGATAATTTCCAATGGGATATTTTAAAGCTAGTCATTATATGATAGACTTTTATTTTCTTGTGATTTTCAGACTTGATCCTGCGTTTTACAAAGAACTATGTTTTAGCAGTCCTGTTATTATTGTTTTGTGTGGCCAAATTCACAGGTTATTTAATAATATCTGTAACGATATGTTATACCTCTGACAATATTTTTAATGGGTTTTATTTAGTTTTAAATCTCTTTTATCTACACATAGGACTGAAAAGCTGTAGGGCAATAAAAACGTGTACAGTCACAAACAAATATATATATATTATATACCTACACAGCGAAATTTTTAAACAAATTTTACGAGATTTTTGTATTTAATCTCAATTAGAAAAATATGTACATGTTTATGGAACTGTTTTCAATCATTTCTTCATAACACGTTTTATAATACCAATTATAAATAAATAAATACCAATTATAAAAAATAGGATTGAAGATAAACTCGATTAAAAATTGCAGAGTATTTACATATTTTTGCTCGTGACTGTACATAGGAGCGACAGCACAATTAATAATCATTCTCATTTTCCTTTTAAAAAACAGACATGTTGATATGCATACGTAATTTACTGATTAGGTACTATCTTTTTCCGTTTTCATATTGCTACATTCCCTTACACTTTAAAGCAATAATATTTAGACGCGAGTTTCCTTATGCATATAAATAATACACATATAGCAATACAGAAAATAATCATACGAACGTTATTAATGATTATTTCAATGGGATGGGAGTACATAGTTTGCCGATATCTTGTTGTTTTTTCGCCAGTTAAACAAAAACTTGTAATACTAAGAAGCATGTTAATAGCACAGTCGCATTCACGTCGCATGACGGCGAAGCAACATGTGCGCCGTAGAACACTACTATAAGGGTTACCTGCATTTTAAAATAACTTTTTTAGTTATATTGTGCAGGTGCTGTTAATACAAACCTTGTAATTGAAACAGCTAGAACTTTACCCTATTGGCACAGGGCGTGAGCACCTGGACTTTTACTTAAGAGATAAGACAATATGTCAAACAAAACAAGAGTATCTACTGTTTAGAAATTACAAAAGGATCTATCCAAATCTATTGGTACATTTTAGTTGAAATACTTTCCTGATTTTGAGATTCTGAACATTTCTTGTACAACATTTTGATACATTATGATCTTAAATTATATTAATCAAAATTACCTGTTTATGTTTATGGTATATATAATGTTAGATAAAATATTATTTTTTACAGTTTAAAAAGCCTACTAGCCCACATAAATCATAATCCAGTGTTGTCAAAGAATGGTGCTCATAAAACAATAAGTAATACAGTTTTACAATAATAAAATAAAGTAATTAGGAAAACGTTGTCCTGTACTATAGGGGGTTTATTGATAAAGAAAGAATCTCATAGTGCATATTATTATTAATATTCAGTTTATTAAATAGAACAAAGGTTACAAAAAAAAACAGTTTTATACAGCTTGTCTGTTAAATAAACATTTATTTATGTTCTAATAAAACAACTTTAACAAATTGGCAAGTGTAAATGGTGCGATATGAAAATATTATGTATCTTTTTTACAATTTTCATGTTGTTAGTTAATATAATTTAATGAGGCACTAAAATATAATAATTTAAATACAGCCTTTTTCCAGTATATTGTATATAGAAATTGCTAGCTTAGATCTATTACCCGTTTACTGGTGATAAAGTAAGTAGTTTGAATATAATGATTATTATAGCTGAATACAGGACAGGGAACTGATTTTCTTAATCCAGTATGACAAGACCATCTGTACTAATATAATTAAGCGGAAGAGGTTTTTATATTTATTTAGTCAAACTGATTACTGGGGCTACCAGCCAGATTGAATAGAATAAATCTTAGAGAATATGAATGTTATGCTTGATTCATGAGAAATAGTATAGGTTACCTTTATTTATTTTTAAAAGGATTAAGGTTATGTACATGTGAAACCCATGAAATAAACAGGGAAAATATAGTGTAAAATATATAATAAATTACCAATGTAGCCTAGATAATACCTTTCTCATTGAAGAAGGAATAAAAGTGGGCTTGTTTGCTTATGTTTATATTGAATGGAGAGATATTTCCTAGAATATTTTTTATTGTCTGAGCAATGAAAGACAACAAATTTAAATTAAAAATGTAAGGCCTAATAGCCTAATTTTACTAATAGCAAACAATAGACACAAATTAAAAAAAAAACTTAGTAAATACTTACTTGCTTTTATGAAACTATGTCCTTGGCAGCACGAAATAAAAAATATTTATTACATGATTAGCAGTAGTAAATGTTGTTAGACTGTTGATAGGCAGCCTATTCTATTTATTATTATAAACACATACTATGTATAAGTACCTACATGTTTCATATGTATGAATATATACAAATTAATTGTAATTTGTATATATTCATACATAACCATTGGGTTCAAAGAGGCCATTAAATTATTTGACACAAGTAATTATTAAATCATGTAGGTGTGTACATATATATGTTTATAATACTTATCTAATTGGACAAAATCGATTACTGTTGTGACTTTAGTAAGGATTAAAATTATGCTAGTTTATTAGAAAAAAAATACTAATTTACCTCGCCATCAGTGTCATAATAAATAAGCGCTCGACGAGTCAGAACTAGCCAGCGTTCCTTGTAGTTGACCGGTGTGAACAACTTTTTATTTTGAGACCTTTTGATCATAAAAGTTTCGAGTATCACTTCATCATCGTCCTTTCTAGCCATTATAAAGCTAAAACATGTCCAACACTTTTTTAAGGCAAAAACTAGCTAATTATTGCCTCAAAACACCGGTGAAACAAAATAAAATATGTAAACTGGTACTATCAAACATTAAAATCCATCACAAATAAATTATCCCGAAATCAAACCGTTAGATATGTCACCAGCAAATTGTTGATAAACCTTAGTCCATTAACTGATTAGTCATCAATACACAACACAGTCAAGTCAAACGAATACATTCCTTTGCATTTCACAGTGCGATAGATAGATATTCACTGTGAAATCCGGCCAAAAATAATGTTCTATTCCGACCGAACTATTCCGAAGTAAACCACGAATTAATTTTTAATCTATAGACTTCTACTGACTTTGGCACAATATTGTTTTAGCATATTTTTATGAAGACACAAGCAGACTTTTATTTTCAAATTGGCTCCTTGTGATTGGAAATTGCACTGCATTGGTTAAAATATAATTTACATACACATTTTTTTATCATGCAGCTAAAGTTATCAAAAAAAAAATTTTGAATAGATTGAAAATTTAATTTATTTTGGCAGTATATATAACAGAATACGTGCGGTATTTTTTTATTATTCCGGGTGTATAAAAAATAATAAAAATAGAACAAGTAAATGAAACACATATTTCCCTATTGTAAATATTCTAGCAGCGGCAACATTTTAGAAAGCGATTGAACCCTAAATTAAACGTCCAATTGACATTTGACATTCACACACACTATAGATAACCGGTAGTATCGCTAGTTTTCCTTCGTTCCAAGCGAGAGCACTTTTTGTCTGTATCTAGTACATTCGTTTACTGATTTAAAGTTATTTTTCGCGCAACGACAGACTTATATGCCAAAATATCGATGGTTTCGACATTGTTAGGATAATATTAGGGTTTTAGATAGTTTTATTAAAACGGCGCGCTCCGTCTTGATACAAAATTTACGATAAAACTAGTTCATACTAGTGCTCACGGTTCATACAATGATAGGCTCACTCTTTAGTTTCTTTAAGTAATAAGTTTCTTATACTAACTCTAAGCACACAAGTGACAAACAAGTGTCAGTCAGTTTTACTGTTTTCGTGAATTTCATCTCAATTCCACGCAACAGCAAACAAATGTATAAATTCTTTTTAAGCAGTGAAATTCGCCACTTCCACCTAAATTAATGTACACTAGTAAAGTTAAAGTACTTGAGTAATCCTAAAATCGTGTGTCTACAAGCAAGCGAGTACTTAAACCAAGCTGATAGTAAACAGTTTTTAACTTGAAACTTCTGTGGGACTATATTTGCTCGTTCTTGTTTCTTTACAAAACTAACGATGTCTTCCGAGACGGCTCAAGTTAGTTCGTTGCCTTTGCCTCCCATGCAGTATATTAATTTTTACACTGATGAAAATGTTCGAAGAAACCGAGCGCCTTTACCACCAAGACCTATTCACGATTCATATTCAATGTTTGGACACACTTTCAATGCAGATGATACAATTATTCGATCTTTGGAAAGTCAGGTTAGTGCATATTGCCTTCACTTTAATATTTTAAAATATCCAATCTCTTCTACATCATGATAAAAAAGAACTTTGTATACTTTTAGGGTTTTCGAAGATTATATCCTATGCACTTTGAGAGGAGGAGAGAATTGAAGAAGCTGAATCAATCATTACTTGTAAACTTCCTCGATTTATTAGATCTATTGGTACATTGTCCTGATTCTCCAAAAAGGGCTGAAAAGGTTGAAGATCTAAGTTTGTTGTTTATTCATATACATCATTTACTGAATGAGTTCAGACCTCACCAAGCCAGAGAAACGTTAAGAGTAATGATGGAGTTGCAAAAACGTCAACGTGTTGAAACTGCTACAAGGTAATGAATACATATTTTCTCTTTTAATAAATATAATAAGATGCATCATGTTCCAGAATTCGGAAGGTTTTTTTTATTAATATGGTTAAATTACTATTTTAATTTCAGATTTAAGAAACATTTGGATAAAGTGCAGGATATATTGCAAAATGCCCTTCAAAGTTTACCAGATCAGAATGAAATAGAGGCAAACTTCAAGGTGCCTGTGGAAATACTGGAACATATGGATTGCAGTTCCAATGATGTCTTGAACCAAGACCCTTGTTATGAGCTGGACCGGATCATGTGCAATGTTGTTGATAACATGAGATAAAGAATATGATGTGGTAATATGTATTGTTAGTTATATAGTAAGAAATATTTCTTCTTTTATTTATATTTTCTTTTATTACACCTTTATTTGTCTATTGAATCTGATAAACTTGAAATAAAATACTTTTGTCAATAATATTGAAATACAATTTTTTTTAGTCAATTTCACCATGAAATTAACTTTGCTGTCTCAAGCCGTTTGATTTGTTATTTTCATCATCACCTTTGAATGCCCTTTTTTTAAATAAAGAGCTTTTTATCTATAGAATTTCGGAAATTACAAAATCACAAATGGCATGATAAACAAATTTCAAATAAAATAAATTAACTTATTTGACCTTCAAAACAAACACCCTAATTTTATAATCTAATATGTAATTGTTACATTTTAAAAGGCTTCAACTTAAAATATCTGTTAGGACCTATGTATTCAAACTTCTAAGACACAATTGACTTGATCCTTAGTTAAAAGGGGTTAAAATAAAACAAAAGCTTATTAATAAAAATTGTTTATTCCTGCAGTGGAATTCCATTAGCATTCTGTAAGTAAAAAAACAGTGTAGTCTTCTTTGTCATTATTAAGAAGTTCAACGAAAATCTGAAAGAAAAACCAATACGAAGAATTTACGGAGTATTAATTACTAAAAGCTGTCGACACCTGTAACTAAGAGGTAAAAAACTAAGTATATAAAATACTTACATTATTACCTGCTGCTGACCACAAACTTCTTAGAGATGCAACTTTTCTAAATAATTCCACATAAATATAATACTTACCTAAAAATGTCAATGTGCTTTACCATTTGCTCAGATGATATGACTGCTAACTTAATTTAAATCCATGTTACTTACCATGCTTATGAACTACTGGAACTTTATATATAAAAGGTACAGCTAGAATAAAAAAAACTGCTTTCTGCTGTGATGAACTAATTAACGTTGACTGCACCTAGAGTTAGAGAACTTCTACGCGATCTTCAAAAAAATGCTGCAATCCGATTATTTGAAATACAACCGACATGCCACTTACAGTACAACTAAATCACTATTCTACCAAAATAATCGTCTATATTTGTAATTATAAAAATTTATCGACTCGGTGGACGCTAACGACAACCTAAACTACGATAAATAACGTTAGACACGATCAAGAGCACCTCTAGCTGCAAGAATATTCATGAAGATTTATATTAAATAGTTGATGTTTTATATTTGTCATTGTATCACTCTGAGCTAGAGAAAATAGATTTTACTGCAATCATTTTACAGTAAAATTTTGTCATATGAAAAGTTTTTGTCTCATTGAAAGTATTTTAATAATTATTGCGCCTTCGGAATGGCGCTCCATTGTTTCGGAAGTCCCGTCTACCATATCCCCCTCTTCCACCCCTCCCCCCAGTATTATTCCCAGAGAACCTTCCATTGTTATTAAGTCTTGAACTATATTTGCCAGATGGTGGTGTGTACATTTTTAAATTCCTGTCGCCACTTCGTGAGCGCTTTTCAGGGGACTCTTCTTCATTTTTATTGTCAAATGTTATAGGGCGATGTCTTTTCTGCACTGATTGTGGTGATTGTTTTGTTTCATCAGAAATGGTTGATAGCTTTTCCTAAAAAAATTAAAACATAATAAATAAAAATAACATGTGGTAAAATTTGTTTTTTTTTTCATTATACTTATAAAAACATTAAAGTTACCTCTTTTTCAGTTTTCTTAGACTGGAATGAAAGTTGAACTTTACTCTTGAAACTGGGTGGAGTGCGGAACAAATCCCTTATCAGTGTGTTGATGTTAGAGGTTGTCTTCAAAGCAGCTATTTTCAACTTGTTCTCTTCCGAATTTGCATCTTCTCCTTTTTGGCTCTATAAATTACAAAAAAATGCTTAGTTTATAATAGTCAATCTAAATTAAATTAACATACATAATATTATTATTATAGTAACTTTGTTATTTTGCACATACCTGCGTCACTTCTTTTAGCTTTTTAATGTAACCCTGCGTGAGTCTTGCAGTATATTGCAGGCGCAAGCGTAATGCCTTGATTTTTGTAGCGTCTGCGCTCAATGCTTCCGGCGCTTTGCGGCACAGTGAGTGTAATCCAAACAGTGCACATTCTACATGAGAAAATTGAAGAGATGGCGATGGTTTAGTTTCTTCAGGTTTTTCTTCAGTCTTTTCCCCAGCATTTTCTTCACCTTCTAAGGGCGCTTCTGGCAAATATTTCTGTAAAATAATTTAAACTCAAATATACTTAACTGTCTTAAATCACTCGTTTTTGTTTATAACAATTCCTAAGAAGAGTTGTTGAACTCTTTTTTTTAGCAAAATTAAAAGATAGTTGTTGACCTTAACTTAGTAAAAAGAGAGTTGTTTAATTCTCTTTTTTTAACTTAATAAAAATTTTGATTTACAAACATATTTCATAGTTAAATGCTAATGTGGCTATGGTACTCACCATTAACAAATTATAGACTGAATCAATTTTTTGTTGTGCATTTTCAAGTTCACCACAGTGTTCCGTGATCTCGGCAAATAGCTTCAACAGTTCAAGCTTTGAATCTGTACCACCTTCCGGAGTTGTCACACTGTCCCATCCACTGAGCACATGGTCACAGAAGAAGTTAACAAACTGAGTTGAGTCCACTTGAGCCTGTTGATACCAAAATGAGAAATGTTAACACAATTGCTGTTTATGTATAAATTTATTGTACACTTTAGTTTAAACAGTAAATTAGTAATATTGGTAACATTTAGGTGATAGTATCACAAAATGTTTTAAGTTCTTAATCCTTTTCATGAATAAATTTAATAACTGTGATCTGTACACACATAGAGAGTTGAGTTTTATGCTATAAAGCCTTGTCTTGTCTTTTGAGTCTTATGCTATTAATTATTATTATTTAAAGCCTTTAAAAAAGTTGGAATCAATATAACTCAGATTTGAAGTTCTGTCATAGTTGGAAATAAAAATAGTATATTCATATGCACATATAGAACATAAAGCAAAAATACATTAGTGTGAGCATCCAATAGGTTGAAATTACAAGAGTACAATTCAATGTTAATCTAGGAGAATACTTACAGAGAATAGTGGCAATGCATGCTGTGAGCATTGTACAATACGGTCTACATACTCAGGATCCTCGGGATGCCAGTCATCAGGAGTAAATGCTAGAGCAGCCAAAATCTGAACAAGTTCCTTCTTTCCTGCTGGAGTCTTCCCTAACTTAGACCAGGTCAGTAGTTCCATTATGTGTTCCAATTCTTCAGCTACTACATCTTGGATCTGAAAATGAATAACTATATTAGTAACAAGCCATCACATCTTTTCTTCCTTACTACTATTTGCTATTTTGGCATTTAATTTCATCTCATAACATCTTTTACACAAAAATTGCATTAACTTTATGTAAATTACATATTCTTACCTCCAAAAGTTTCTTGCACTCAGCAATAATTAATTCTTCAGCTTCCTTATTGATGACTTCTCTGCCTAGTTGTTTCACTTTGGTAGCTATAAACTTGATGCACCTTTCCCGAACTATTTCATTTGTGACTTCACTATCAGCATTTTGATGTATTTGTGAAAACATGCCCGTCAGTGCACCCTTAGGGTCAATCTTCAAAATTGCCAGCAATGAGTTTGAAACCACATTGATTTCAGTTGTGTCCTCTGATTGCAATAGCTGTGCCAGAATATCAGCAATCCTTTGAGTATGCTCCTTGTGATCCTTACAAAGTGTTGGCAAGTCCTTGATAGCTTGTTTGCGGATCTAAAATTTGAATTCATAACAAAATTGGTCTACGAGTTTTACTATTTTTACATTTGAATCGGGTAGGTAAATTGGACGTAGTTACACAATAAGGATCCAATCCACAAAACTACCAAAATTGAGTTAACTATGCAAAAGAGTCCGTAAAGGTCGATATTTTCGTTCAGCAAAAAGATCCCAGTGAAATACAAACACATGACATTGTCATAAATGAGAGGTACCAGTCCACATGTATGGCGGGCATTTATTATGAATCTACTGAAAAAATCCAATCTTCATGGATCATTAGGGCGTAACAATATTTTATTGGTAATAGTTGAAAATATATGGACGTAGTTACACGATAAGGATCCAATCCACAAAAATACCAAAATTGAGTTAACAATACCAAAGAGACCGTAAAGGTCGATACTTTCGTTCAGCAAAAAGATCCCAGTGAAATACGAACACATGACATTGTAATAAACACGAGGTACCAATCCACATGTATGGCAGGCATTTATTATGAATCTACTGAAAGAATCCAATCTTCATGGATCATTAGTGAGAAACAATATTTATAGGTAATAGTTAAAAATAAATAATCTTAAAAGAGATCCAATCCACATTAAGCTAGTTTTGAATGAATATTAAATTTTAAAGTTTGAATCGGAATTCTTCTATGATGCAGTGCTGTAAATTTGTTGGTTTTATTGAAATTAGAAGGAAAACTATTTAAATTTTAACTTTAAATCAATTTACTAAGTTTAATTTCATATTTCAAATATTATTCAAGAAAATATGGGTCTGGATCCTTTTTGATAAATTGTATTCTCAATAAAACCTGCATAAAATGATGTTTCGCAATAAGGAACCACATCATGATCTGTTAACTAAATCTTCAAAAATAAATAAAACTACTAATAATTCACTATAAAAGTTTTATTCATATAACCGCACACATCTTTTCCTATCAATATATAAAAAAAAGTTATAAGTACCAATAATTATTATAAAAAATGAGATTCATTGCATAATCATTATTCTAATATGCTTATTCTCCCTGACTTTCATATTCAATATATAAAGTCCTAAACTAGACGATCTGAGGTCAATGTTCCACTTAATTCCAAAAGCTTGTTTAGACTTTTACAAGTCTCTACAGGGGGATGAAAATATAGAGGATGACCTCGAAGGATTCAGTGGTCAGCCTGATTTTCGTATTGAATATGAAAGTCAGGAAGAATAAGCATTTTAGAATAATGATTATGCAATGAATCTCATTTTTTATAATAATTATTTGTTTTATAATAATTATTGATAGGAAAAGATGTGTGCGGTTATATGAATAAAACTTTTATAGTGAATTATTAGTAGTTTTATTTATTTTTGAAGATTTAGTTAACAGATCATGATGTGGTTCCTTATTGCGAAACATCATTTTATGCAGGTTTTATTGAGAATACAATTTATCAAAAAGGATCCAGACCCATATTTTCTTGAATAATATTTGAAATATGAAATTAAACTTAGTAAATTTGATTTAAAGTTAAAATATAAATAGTTTTCTTTCTAATTTCAATAAAACCAACAAATTTACAGCACTGCATCATAGAAGAATTCCGATGCAAACTTTAAAATTCAATATCTCAAAACTAGCTTAATGTGGATTGGATCCTTATCGTGTAACTACGTCCATATATTCTTAAAAGAGATTCAATTCACTTGGATCCTTTCTGATAATTGGACGTAGTTACACGATAAGGATCCAATCCACATTAAGCTAGTTTTGAGATATGAATTTTAAAGTTTGCATCGGAATTCTTCTATGATGCAGTGCTGTAAATTTGTGGAAAAGATGTGTGCGGTATATGAATAAAACTTTTTTAGTGAATTATTAGTAGTTTTATTTATTTTTCAAGATTTCGTTAACAGTTTATGATGTGGTTCCTTATTGCGAAACATCATTTTATGCTGGTTTTATTGAGAATACAATTTATCAAAAAGAATCCAAACCCATATTTTCTTGAATAATATTTGAAATATTAAATTAAACTTAGTAAGTTTGATTTAAAGTTAAAATATAAATAGTTTTCCTTCTAATTTCAACAAAACCAACAAATTTACAGCACTGCATCATAGAAGAATTCCGATGCAAATTTTAAAATTCAATATCTCCAAACTAGCTTAATGTGGATCGGATCCTAATCGTGTAACTACATCCAATTGTGCTCATACTACTGACTACTAATTAAAATCCAAAAGAGTGATGTAAGCACTGAATACATAACATAACATTAGTCATCTAGTTTTGACTGAATGTTTTAAATCCTTACTCTAAGTAATATCAGCATCAATCATACAAGAGAAACCAAGTTCTGATAGAATTTAAGGAATAATTATGTGGAAACCAATAAAACAGTACTAAAAGCAAGCAGCAAATAATTAAATTGGCAGGTACCTGGGGGGGTAGGTACACGATAAGCACGTAATTGTATGGAAGGTATAATATATAAGCTATTGATGATACTTACGGCTACATCATCATCCTCGCACAAATCGAATTGAGCTTCAATGGCTTGATCTGCCAACGTAGGAAAGCTGTTGAAAAATTTCGCAATAAACTGTGACGCCAGGCGCTTTTCTTTGTCAGATCCTTTCACGGCGGCTAGTATTTCTAAGTATTCCTTTTCGTGCTAGAAAATAAATACCATGTATGTTTAATATTTAGGTTGCACGGTAATTGATAACTTTAAAAAACCAAGCGTAAAAAATAGGTTACCTTAGATATGTCATCTTTAGCGTCGGCTAAAATACCATAATTTTGGTACAATTTTTCAATGTTATCTGCTGACATCTTATCTTTTTTAATTAACCAGCTATTATAAAAAGAACATATAACTATGCAGTATATTATAATTAAACCAATTCGCCTGAAAATTAGTGAAAATCACTCGAGAATCCCAGATTCAATCACCACACATTTACCACACCATTGGCATTTAATAACCACAGACAATTCATAACGATATACTCTCTCTATGATGATATAGAAAGCAAAGACAATTTGTGTTGCTGGTTGCTATTCTGAGTTGCCAGTAAAAATCTGACTAGCTTTAAAAAATAAGTTAAGTTTGTAAATTGAGAAAAGTATAGCTACTTTGATTCTATAGTATTCTATACAGGTATATAAAATAAATAAAAGAGTAGATAATACTATGACTAATTCTTAGAAATAAGAGCGTTTGAAATGTCACCTTGGTGGCACATATTATGGTCTTCGACCTGACGAATCTTGTAAACCGATATTTAAAACACTTGGTTTGTTGCCGCTACCGTCTCTCTATATCTACGAAACTTGCATGTTTGTATGGAATCACAAGGAACTTTTCACTAAAGCATGTAATGTGAGTTCTAGAACCCAGCGTGACCCCCACAAACTCACTTTAGACAGTGGGGTTGCATGTCGAAGACTAGCCAAATATGATAAAAGCTGTATTTGTTTGTGTGTACGAATTTTTAACAAAATACCTAGTGACCTTAAAGTCTTAAATACAAGATTGTTTAAAATTAAATTGTATGAATGGTTGTCAGTAAATAATTTCTATAGCGTTAAGGATTTCTTTGGACTTTGATTATAAATTGTAAGTTAAATGTCAAAATTTGCATGCTTACTGTTAAGCAAAACATGTATGCTCGTCATTATTTTTTGTACCATCCTTTTATACCATGTTTTTAAGCAAATAAATAATATTCTATTATATTCTATTCTATTGGAAATCGATTTATTCTCTAATATTTACTATGATTGTGAAACGTTTTTTATGAGTAAAAATTATCGTACGATTTTAATAGCCATATACGTAAACAAGTCATACATAAAAAAAGTATCACTGTAATACAGATAATTTAGACATCTGTGATTTTTTATGGCTCCTACACACAGTGCCGGCGGCAATGCCGCCGGGTTTATGCCGAGCGGCTATGCCGCCTGCAATACAAGCCGCAGGCACAAGCCGCGCGAAGTCGCCAAGCATCAATCTGCATCTGCTCGAATGCCAGGAACGAACTGACGCCGGCAAGCCGGGTGGCCATGCCGGCGGCTCCTTTGTGCGGCAAAGCGGGTTTGAATGCCGCCGGGCGCACGGCGGCTTGGCCGGCGGCTCGCCCGGCGGCACTGCCGCCGCGCCGGCACTGTGTGTAGGAGCCATTAGTTCCAAGTACGCTCACTACTGATCTTTGACTGCTCTCAACACCCAGCGCCAGTATGGCGATTTTCAAATATTACCAAACAATTGGTTCATCGTAGCGATCGTCAGTCCAATAAAAATAGAGGCGTGCACAGAGCAAAGTAATAAGTAGGGTAGAGGGCAGAGGCGTGTGGTGTCGGCCCTGCAAGATTCCCACACCCGAGTCGGTTCCTGTTTCACCATTTATCTGTCGGGCTGGAGATGTCTTTATACCTACTTACTATCGATAGTGCAAAAATAACCATGGATTTAATCTGTTTTGTACTTCACATACTAAATTATTTTTACACAACTGAGCAAAATGTTATTCATTATCGTCCACTTGCCAAAACTAATATTTTCTTTTAGGTACCAATTATAACCTTAAGAGACACAAAACAGGACGCTAGTTTCGGTCCCACCCAGCAAAAGCTACATCTACATGATACTAAGTGAAGAAGATTATTGATTCGCACACCGAGGTGCAAAAAAAAATTGTCTGGATAATGCAGACGTAGGTACATACTTAGGACAAAAGATACATAACTCCTATAAGAGGTAGAATCTATTCTGCACCTCCCCTTACAAATCACCACTGTGTAAGAAAATAAAGGAAAGAATTTAGTGAAGACCGAGGAGATTTCCTGGGGCCCGAGTCTGCTATTTACACTCCGTGTTACTATGATCATAGTGGGATGATAGTGTCAACCCAATATGTGCCTAATTTTCGTATTCAGTTAAGCCAACAACAATCAGTGGCATACTGGCATGAGTGGGATGCGGTGTTGTCAATTTAAATTAAAAATAAAAGTATCAAACATTTTGTAATTATTAATAGGCAACACCGATTGGCACTAATTATTAATAATCGTTTCTTATGTTGCAAAAAATTGTATTAATTGTTTTTTTAATACTAATTAATTGTAAAAGCCCATACAATATGTAATTTCTATTAAAAACTTGTAAATAAGGATAATTATGTTTTAAAAAAGGAAAGTTTTCGTTGAAATTGACACATTGTCTATGAAAAATAAAAAATGTTTAGCCATAGATATGATGCAACTGCTGTCAAAAAATAGCGGAATACGAAATTGTACCGGCCATCGGTCATATTCACTCAACTCGCGGCTCAATCGTTCCAATGGCCAATTGTGACGTTTTGACAGTTAGTAGAATGCCAATTATCGTAAAATGGTCCCACTAACCCCACCCACTCAGACGATTCAAGCAAATGTAAATAGCAGACTCGGGCCCCAGTTCTTAAGACCATGACAGTCATACGATGTGAGGAGCACATTCATTGATATATTAAAAGGAGGAAGATACGTTACGCGCTAACATTGCAATCAAAAAACCTGGACTCGGTCATCACGGTCGCACACCTACAGTCACTGATAGACAAGGACAGAGTTATGAGCCGGCGCTGTCGTGCGAGCGAAATCGCATTAGCCGCCGAACGTTGCCGAATGTTTACTCGGTACTCGTCGCGTTCTCGCAACTCGCGCATTATATTATGTGCGTATCGTGTCTCTCACGCATGTTTGTAAGATCGATCTCGCTCTCACAAACATGGCGAAGCAAACATTAAATATTATTGTAATTTTCAACAAATTAACATTTTTGGCTGTAATCCCTATATAATGTAGTGGTAAGTAATCCCATGTGTCTTATTTTTCTTCCTTGTATTATTGAAACACTTTTTAGCTGCACTAGAAGTCATTTTGGTGCGTATTTATCAAAAAAACTGAAATTATTGAGGTGTGTGATCATAACGACGTTCCATGCGCAACTGAGTGCCAACTACGGGCAATCACTTAGTTGAGTAGGACCAGGCGCTGTGACTAAGTAACGTATCTACCGCTTTTAAATACATCAATGAGCACATTAGAATTTGTACAGGTTCAGGTTAGGTACCTAGGTAAGGTATGAACCTACTGACTAGGGCTGCCGAAATGCCGACTATAGGTACTGTTTTAAACAGTATAATACTGTTTTTCACCAAATTATACTTCTTTTGCCTTCTTACTGTTGAACAAAAATAAAGTATAGGTACAAAATACTGTTTTCAGCATCAAAATGCCTCAAAATTCCTACAGGTATGTGGGGACTTGTTATTAGCAATTTGTTAAAACTACAGTTACCTACTATCTAAAAGATGTTATTAGTCTGTAAGTCTTCCTTGAAGTAAATAAATAAATAAAATGCAAAAACATGTTATACTTACCTACTTAGACGCTCACACAAATTTGTTATTTAGTCAAGAGGGTGCTCACTGCTCAGTGCACTGCAGCTACAAATAAATCACACCACTCCTCATTTATTTTAATGTCAATTAAATTGTGGTGTATCGTATGAAGTTTCTAAAACAGATTCTCAATTTTATTAGTAAGTTATGCGAGAAGCTCTAAAAAATATGTATTTAAATCAATAAATAAATAAAGTAGCTAGCTACCTACTATTAATTTTTCTAAAATACTGTTTAATATTCTTCACAGACCTGAATATACTTTATTTCATGTAAAAAAGTTGGCAAGCCTTCTACTGAATTACCTATAGCCATAGATTTAGTACTGTGCCACTGTGTGCTATAGTAGAAGACAAGTAGGTACTATAGCACACAGCGGCAGTGTTGGAGCACTTGGAGCCCCAGACACCCCGGATCCCCGAACAAAAATATTGTGGGCATTGTGGCAGCCATTTAATATTAAGAAAGAAGTTCATCTACCTTTCAGCCTTAGGTTTCTCACAAACCATATGCGAACCCAATACGTTTGCCAAATCAGATCAGAACAGAATACAAACATCAACCAAATGAGTAAATGGTAAATGCGATACAATTTAGGCATATTATTATGGAGTTTTGGAATTCCCCGAAAACATCTGCATATACCTACCTAAGTATCGGTTTTTATTTACTTACATCGCATCTTTCTATGTCTTTCTTTAGGTACTGTATTAATGAATAGGAGCAGTTTTTGGTGTTATTTTCTATTTCTACTTAGCTATCTCTAAATCCATGCATCGACAAAAGGGTAATAAAACAATGCAATTTATTGTTTAAAATTGTCGGCGCTTTTGTTCTAAATGGTTTACCGAATATTAAAAAATATGTACCTACTGATAAAAAGAATACAGAATAAGAATAAATACAAGAATATGAATGTAAGTATTTTTGCTTAAGTAATAAAAACTTGTGTGTGGCTCTCAGAATATTCTGTCAAAGATACCTATCTAGAATAGAAAAAACGTTTTTCTTTTTATAACACACGATGGCATTTTATTGTTCTCATTCAAACTACGTATGTATGCTATTAGTAGACTAGTATTATAGGAAGAGTTTTTTAAACCTAAACTTCAATAGTATAATAAACAAACCGTAAGCATAAAAAAAAATATGTAACAGCTTCTTTGCGAATCCGTTTTAGATATTATGTTATCGGAAAGGAATTGTATACAAATCGTAAGAAATTTATACAATTCCGAAGCTATTTAGGAAATGTATAAAATATTGTTTCAAAAACTATTTAATAGATACATAAATGTCCTAGGAAATGTGCACAATTCCTAGGAATTGTATATAATTCCTAGGAATTGTATATAATTCCAATATCGTAGTAGGAAATGTATAAAAATATTGATTTCTGTAATAAAACACGTTGTAAAAATGCGAATAATATTTTTATTAAATAATAATAATAATAATAATCGTTTAATTCAGGTATACACCCATATTACACATTACAAGAAATTAATATAAAAAAAAAATAAAACAACAAGCACTCGTTGAGACAACAACGTTCAGGTAACAATCATATCGTAAAATATAATAATCTTCATATTATCTTACTAATTAAAGCTTCGAAAATTAACTATAAAAACAATTTTTTTATAAAATATTATGTCGTCGCTCGCTTCGCTCGCTCTGTTGTAAGGGGCCCGATGCCGCTATTTTAAGTCAGTGAGTGGTGGGTTAATAAACGTTCCGGTGTACTTGTTATTCTGCCTAATTCTCGTATTCATATAATTTTAGTGTAATGACAAATGTACACCTACTTGTCACTGTTGTCATTGTAGGATTGCAAGTGATTGTTCTTATCTGAATACGAAAATTAAGCACAATAACAAGTACACTGGAACGTTTATTAACCCACCACTCACTGACTTAAAATAGCGGCATCGGGCCCCTGGGAATATGTCGGTGCCATACTAAGTCGAGGGTTTGATTTGCGCTCGACAACAAGTTGTCGGCGAACATGACATGTGCCTGCCCTCGCCTCGCTATCCCCGCGTACCCATTGATGTCTCAAATGTTTAACATTTCCGATTGCTATTTAGGAAATGTGTTTAATATAATTTGTTTGGCACATTTCCGTGCGATTTTAGGAATTACATACATTTCCTAGGAATTGTATACAATGACGGATTACATACATTTCCGGTAACAGATACAATACATTAACTTTGCACACTACATAGGTATGTACTTAATTAGGTAGATAGACCTTTTTAAGACAGTTATCCATGTAGGTAGTTAGGTAACTACATGGATATCTGTCTTAAAAAGGTCTGCTAGTAGGTACTAGCCGAGTCTGAGGACGCTACTTGTGAATGTTAGCCCTTGAATTCTAAATCGTACATACGTCTTGCAGTCGTGAAGTAGGTAGATAAACGTCCTTACCTACTTAGGTAGTTACATTGGGAAGCACTTCTCGATGCCGCCTTATCACTCATGGCTGGCCCTTGCGATAACAGTGGGACCTATGGTTATTAAATAAGGATTAGACAGAAGGAAGGACTGAGTTTTAGTAAGAAAACTACCATTTATAAAAAAACGGACTTATGAAAATTGTACATTTTCTAATTTATCCTACTTATAAATGATTTAAAAAATACCTAATCTTAGAGATATGATCCTAAGCCGAGTAGTTTCATTATTTAATAAATATATTGGTAGTTACCTATTATACCTAATCAAACAACACATCCTTGGCCTTTGGTTAGAAAATGACAAGAATTTCGCTCTGCATTGGAGCGACGTGATTACGCTCTCCGTTTAGGAAACGGGGACCTTTTTTAGGGGGAAATCCGATGGATTGGGATGGTGGATGATGTCGTGGTGGCCTAGCGGTTCAATGAACGGAATTGTATGCACAAGGTTGCAGGTTCGAACCCAGGCAAGTACCAATGTGGCTTTTTCAAAGTTATATGTACTTTCTTAATTATTCTAAGACACTTCTGACGAACGGTGAAGGAAAACATCGCGAGGAAACCTGGATTCCATAATTTGGGATCTGAAATCGCCAATCCGCAGAGAGCAAGCGTGGTGATCAATGCTCGTGCCTTCTCTATATGGGAAGAGGCCTGTGCCCAGCAGTGGGACGTTTATAGGCTGGATTATTAATCCGTATAAAATGTATAATCAGAAACGCCAAAATAAGTATTATCTACGTAAAGCTACCTATTAAATTGTATGTAGGCAGGCACTAGGCCAGTCTGGTAAGTCCTGTACCAAAGATATAACACTTATACCTATAATAAATAGTACTGTAATTAACAGACGCTATAGTTTTTGCAAGTAGGTACATAGTAGGTAAATATAGTAGGTAGGTACTAGAGTCCATGAGCTGAAAATTTCAGACCATTTTTTTTTGTTATAGGAAAGTTTTAAGTAGGCACCTTATAAACGGTAACTATCAATTTTACACCATGACTGGTATAACTATGTGTATGATGTTGATGTACAACAACACAACAAAGTTAATCGGGTTGCAGGACAAATTAACGAAGATGTTGGTGTGAAATATATTTATCTCATCCATATGAAATATCTATATGATAGATGAAATACATAAGTAGGTATATTTTACACCACATCTTCGTTAGTGTACCCTGCAACCCGATTAACTTTGCTTAGTCCTTTGTGCACTACGAAAACAAACAATTATTTTCACCACAAACAATCGTTAATGTGGTCTGCAACCCGATTAACTTTGATGTGTGTTCATCAACATCATATCAAGCTTACCTAGGTTCAGTAAATAATAATGTAGGTACTCTGTGCCTAGGTTCCTACTTAGATACATAGATGTTTTGGTAAGTCTATTTACATTTTCTGGTGTGTTGGTGTGCAGGTTGGTAGGTACACTGCACGTTTATTGGAACGATAGGTGCCTGCCGTAGGTGCCTAGGTAAATAAATGTCTCCTTGTAGTAGGTATATTATTTATGGTAATAGATAGCTACCTATCAGTAGTTCCAAATAAATACCTAATATGAATCTATAGAGTAGGTATTAGTTATAAATATTTTCAATAGAAATACGTTTAAAAAAATCCTACGTACCTAGTGCCTACCTAATATGTATTCTTTTCCATGCAGAAACAAAAACAGAGAACTACCTAAAATAAAATGCTTTTGTCTTACGGACCCCTAAAAATTACCTAGTGTTCTGACTGCTAATAAGAAGTGGGTCTAAAAATGATCAAATAATACTTAGGTATCTAAAGGTGCGAAAGATACAAGAGCCTCAAGAAAGAAACCAACAAGAATGTTGTATGCCGAATAGTAGATAGGTATCATCACTGAGTGTTTTATAGAACTTAATACCTACTATTATTTACCTTTTTAGTATTTTAAGTTAGCCAAAAACTAAAAAATAATTCAAAATACAAGCGTGTCGCGGAGCGGCGGTGCGCGGTGCAAGCGGTGCGGGCGGCGGCGGCGACCCAACGTGCGGGCGAAGTGCGGAGGACGCGGGCGGGTGGCGGGCGGAGGGCGGCCAGCCGGGGAGGGCCGCACCGCCCGCACTCATTGGCTGAACCATGCTCCGCCCATCCGTGCCGACATCGTCCCTCCCGTTTTGTACTCCGGCGGGCTCGCTCACCGCACTAGTTCCGCTCAGTCGCGTCCGCTACGCCGCGTGTTGTGTGTCTCGTCTCGTATCACCTGTAAACAGAGCGGTGGTGTTGTGACAGCGAGTGTATGTGCGATGCTCGGACGGTGATCGAAGCATGGTGAATTACGTTAATCCGCTCGCCATGTACCAAGGCAAGGGCGGGCAATATGGGAGCGGCTGGTATGGCTGGCAGCACCAGAACTTCGAAGAGCAGCAGTGGTGTGCGTGGAACGGTGCGCCGGCGGGCGGCGAGTGGGCGCCGGAGCCGCACCACTTCCCGAAGCGGGAGCCGGGCGAGCGCGAGGTGGCGGACATGCCGTCCCCGGCGCGCGGCGACCTGGCCAGCCCTAGCGAAGGCTCGCCCGGCTCGCGGCCCGCGCAGCCGCCGGCCCCGCCGCGCTCCCCATACGAGTGGATGAAGAAACCCAACTACCAGACACAGCCCAATCCAGGTTTTTATCTTTTATAAATAAATACGCTTCACCAAAACACATTCTATAGGTTTTTATTGACACAGATTTTGGTAGACATCTCATTGATATAAAATTACAAATATTGTATAAAAATACCCACTATGTGACAATGTTTCACTGAATCGTATTTTAGTGATGAATGACCGCTTTGCACGTTAGGACTAAACTTGAAAGGTATTCTAGAACCTGGTCTGCTCTCATTGTTATACCTGTGGAAAGGATCTAGATAAGCATCTAGGAAGAATCCAAGTTTATGATATAAGAATACATATCTTTGTTTGAGAATGTTTATCATCATGGAGATGAAATAGACAGTAGAATAATGTTTAAAACGTTGCATGGCATACCGCTTTATTTATTTACTTTTACGGCAAGTAGGTAATGTGTTGTGAAATAGCCTAGGTATAACCTTCCTCTAGGATGAGCTATGAAATGCAAAATACTTATGTTTTCTCACAAAAATATAATAATCTATGTCTTTTTGTATTGGTATTTTTTGCTACCTATGTATCCAAATTAGCTACCCAAGAACTAAATACATGAATCTTGCATGAGGTTCCTCACTAAAGGATATCTTAATTAAACCTCTGTAAAGGCAAGGCAGAATACCTACTAAAAATATTGTGAATGTATGTAATACTTTATTTACACATTGTAAAACTGATTAGGTATAAATTATACTGATTATAGAGTGATGCATATTATTGATATTCTTCTAATACCAGTTACCCGTAATCGCGGTAATCCTTCGCAATATTAATCATACAAAGAAGGGAATTAAATGCTTATTCAAGCTAATTGCTACAGGTTATGTACTAGGAACCTTGGTCAATCAATTTAGGGCGGATTCTTCAATTCCCAGTTAAGTCGAAAAATAGCTATCTAGACTGCTTTATATCTACATATAACTAGTTACTACGTGACCATTGAAAAATAAAGAATCTTGATTGATGGTACCTATATAATAAGGTTGTTATGATTGAATAACCTTGTCAGTAGCGCCAATTAGTATCTAACTTAAATAGCTAAATCCACAATGAAAGGGCCTACCTAGGAACATATTCACAATTATGTAAATATGGTAAGGTCCCTAGGTTATACCCATAGAAATTATGTCTATGGATACCTCATAAACCTTATATAAGGGTGTGAGCACAAGTATTTATTAACCCTTCATTTTATCTTTCTGTCCTCAATAACAATACCATTCAAGCGGGCGGAAGTATAGTCAAAGATTGATGTGAACTAATCTATGATTGTAACATTTTTTAATTAAAATGTAGGTAATTGTTGTAAGAGTACCTACGTTGAATGTAAGAGGACGAATGGATTGTAAGGTGGATGAAGTATGTCAGATGATGAATGTAGTGACAAAAATTAAGAAAGGTATGCTGAGATGGTTTGGCCATGTCGAGAGAATAAATAAAGAACGATTGACGAAAAGAGAGTATAAGGCGAGTGTGAATGAAAAAAGGCCCGGTGACGAGTACCATAAACCGAAGAGCATGTATGATGGGAATATTGAAAGTAGACGCAGCGAAACAAGTGTGTAAGGATCGTAGCAAGTGGCAAGAAGTGGTCTCTGCCTACCCCTACAAGGGAAAGGGGCGTGATTATGTATGTATGTATGTACTAAGAAATAAATTATTTTTCTTCGTGTACCTAGGAAACTAGGAAAAATAGGCTTTGTAGAAGTAGGTGTAAGTAGCGCCGGGAAAAGGAGCACACACCACAATAAAAAAAAGATAGCCAGGAAATATTAACAAAAATCGTACAAATCTCAGTTCAGCCTCAGTCATACTTAGTAACATAACATTTTAATTAGATATTTTAAAAGCACCAAAATTGATTTCTTCATTATAAACTTACTAAATATCCAGGTGGTAGATCATACAGAAGAGTATTCCAATAAACTCCGCATTATATGGTCAATGGTCGTAATTATAATCGGCTTAATTTGTTATGTTTTGACTATTATTAACCAATAATAGAGAATTTGAGATCTAACCGTCACCGTCAAACCTGCCGTGTATTTGCCGGCATTTCTTTCATCTTGGCTAAACGGCCAATAACCATAAAATGTTTACCATTTAAAAGGCCGACGAAATGTAAATTACATTGTTTGTTGAAGGTACTATTCGGTAGATAATGTGGGCTAACTCTATTCCAAATACATATTTAGTTATAGACCACCTGAATATCTTTTTCTTGGAATTTTTCTCTTTTTGGGTAAACAAAAACAATAAAATTAAAAGAGTCAATGTTATTGTCTTTGTTATTGTGTCTCGAAAACCCTGACTGAGATTAACTGGGTAGGTATTTTTAACATACATCTAAATTACATTTACGAGGATTGTTAGTTTTATATTTGTGTAAAGAACACAGGTATTTACGCTGTTTTCCCTATAGGCATAATTAATGCTAAATTAAACTTGAAATATACCTAATGTACCTTAGGTAGAATCAGTACATTATTATTCAAGTTAAAGTTACATAGATACTTACCTTGTATAATTTTCATTAAATTTTAATAATCTTAGATATAAAAAGGAGTACCGTATGTCTCACACCTATTTACTAAGTAAGTAGGAAGGTGTAAGCATAATTTATATAATTATTAGTTTACACACGATAGTATAATAACAACATAATAAAACACATTGACAAACGCGTATTTAATTTAATATTAATAAATCCAAATCGTATAATAGCTAGGTACACTCCTTGTAACTTTTTTAAGTTGCTACTGAGTACTGCTATCCAATACCTTTCCACAAAGGTACTTAGTTCTCATAAAGGTAGGTAATTAAAATACATTTGAATTAATTTAAAACAATACAACGATTTTTTTTAGCGTTAGTATTTTGATTATCATGTTGGAACCTGTATAGATATATAGTATCTACCTTTGATAGATACTTAGTGTTTTTGCATTTACTTTGCATTAATTTTTTAATTCTAATTATGTAGTTCCTTTTAATTTTATACTACTTAAATATATTATTAAATTCCATCTGCTGCCACTATCAAATCGTCGTGACATTGCTGACATTGTTTTCCTTTTAAAAATTTTAAAGTCGTCTGATATTGACAGTCCCGAACTGTTAGGCAAAAATATACTCTCCGCTCGACGCTCGCCGTGAACGGACGTGTCGCTCTGTGGCGCGCTCGCTCTCGTCACTCGTCTTGCTACCTGTTACGATTGCGTAACGCTCTGCGTAGCCCGCCTACGCACATCGATAGATCTAAAGCTGCCTTTTTCAAGGCGGTGGCAGATCAAACACTGTTTCTTGGTTCGCGAATTAAATTCATTTGTCCCTTCAGGATAAAACCGCAGTTTCGCGGTCCTCGGTGGATATCCTAACGGTGCCAACGAAACCGAGGGGGTGTTGCGCCCAATCACACCCGCTGAGCCTCTTTAAGGCAAAGCAGTCAATTGGAAGGGACCTAGTGTATTGGCCTTGGGGGGTCTCCTAGTCAATCCTAGAGATCTGGTTTCCTTTTCAGCTACTCACCTAGTGTCGGTTGGGTGTGTCTACACCCTTCGCGCTAGACTGGTCAGGGCCCCGTTCGCACAATAAGACTGGCGACGGGTACATCACAGCTTAAGGCACACCTTAGGTACTCACCTCCCTGCTTAAACCCAGCAGGGAGGGTTACACATCCCCGGGCGTACCTACCCGGGGAGATAGATTTAGTTAGGTTAGTTTGTTGCTAGGCGCGTCCCCTTCGTCATTACCTATGTTAGGTTATTAATTTAACTTGTGTTAATCCTCTACTTCTCGTTTTCTCGAGAAAATGGACGCCCTGTGGCCCCGTTTCATCGAGGAGATGAAGAACTCACAGGTCATCCAAGACCTCTTCCAGGCTTGGACCCGTGAACAAAACCCCTCCTTGCTCTCAGAGCTAGATAGCCCGCGCCCTTTTGTCGGCGCCGACAAAGGGATTAAGGTCCGCCAAAGGCCCATTGTCTCGACTGCTATGTCGAAACCTATTGTTGGGAACGCTATTGTTCCTATTTCTATTATCTCGTCTCCGAGAATTACTTCGCCAAGTTGCACACCTGCGTGTGACGCATCACCGGCATCCACCTCCCGCCCCCGCTCTGCCTCTCCGTCCCCTGTCGACGCCGAGATGGCCAACGCCTCCGACTACTCCATCGATGCTTTTTCCGCATCCGACTCGTCGTGCTCGACTGATGGCTTTACTGAAGTCATTGGTAAGGGCAAGAAGCGTACCCGAAAGGCTAAGTCCCAACAGGTACCTTCCAAGGCGGCTAAAACCGTCGCCTCTCCTTCCTCTGCTGAAGCCTCGGCATCTCAGCCAGTAGCCCTCTCGGCATCACCCTCCTCGCAGTCTGCCCCTCAGGCGACCAATACCTCCCAGTCCGACTCGTCAGCCCCTAAGAAGGGTGGCCCGGTCCCTCCTCCAATCTTCCTTCAGGAGAAAGGAAAGTGGACCGAGGTGTCATCGTGGTGCACACAGCACCACATTAATTTCTCTAGTGCCCGTTCCGTCAAGGACGGCATTAAAATAGTTGTCCCAACAGCGGCCGACTTTCGGTCGCTTACTCGTATGCTGCAGGAGAGAGCCCTGCCATACCATAGTTTTACCCTCCCAGAGGAACGCGTCCTCCGCGTAGTAATTAAATCCGTCCCCGTTGAGTTGTCCTCAGACGACATTCTCAAGGACCTCTGTTCGCAGGGCATTCCAGCCCTCGAGGTACACCGGATGTACCGTTCGCGAGGCAAGTTGCCATATGAGATGGTCCTTGCAGTCACCGAGAGATCGGCTGATGGTAAGTCCATCTTCAACATTAAATCCGTCTGCCAACTTACCGGGATAAAAGTTGAGACGCCACGCAAAACCGGCACTGTCGGTCAGTGCCACCGCTGCCAGTTGTACGGCCACTCGCAGCGTAACTGTTTCGCGCGCCCTCGTTGTGTGAAGTACCTCGGTGAGCACGGAACGCCTGATTGTCCCCGGCCCAAGGACCACACCCAGTGCGCTGAGCCCCCTAGCTGCGTTCTCTGCGGCGAAAAGGGTCACCCAGCAAACTATCGAGGCTGTCCAAAGGCCCCCAAAACCGTCGCGAAACGGCCTGTCGCCCGTGCACTGGCCCCCGCGCAAAAACCCGCGACCGCTCCGCCGCGTCTTAGTCCGCAACGCCCAACCGGGGCTTGCTGGAATAGAGAAACGCATCTCCGTGCGTTCCCGGCCCTCGCCTCTCCTCGGAAGGAGACAAAATCGATCACCGCGCTCCAAGGACCCTCTGTCCCACGCATACCCCTCGCCGCGTTCAAACCCGCGCCTGTACCGAAACCCGCGCACGCATCACCGTCGACCGCGGCCCTTATGGCCCCGACGTTCTCGGCCGACATCACTGCGTCGGTTAAAAATTATATCGAGGTATACGAGTCGTTTGACTTTAATCGTATCCGCCTTATGGCTGAGGCGATTAGAGCCAACCCCTCGCCTCTACACGCGCCTTTCATTAGGGAGCAGTTCCGCGACGTATTCGCCGCATACAAAGCCGCCGCGTTCTAATGGCTACAACCGCCGGTAAATTCAAACCCCGTTCCCTTAAATTAGGTTTCTTTAACGCGCAAAGCATTAATAATAAACGCGATGAAATCGCAACGTTTCTCCGCGACCACCAACTCGACGTTTTTCTTGTACAGGAGACCTTTCTTAAACCGTCTCATAGAAACCCGCGAATCGCGAATTATAACCTAGTCCGTAACGATCGTACCAGAGCCGCAGGCGGCGGCACGCTCATTTACTTCAAAAGGTCACTGTACTGTGTTCCGATGGACCCACCTACGCTGTCGCACATTGAAGCCTCTGTCTGTAGGCTAGGCATGACCGGTCATAGACCTTTGTTCTTAGTCTCAGTTTATATCCCTCCGTCACCTCAGGGGGTCGACTTACGACCTGACCTGCAAGCTCTTCTTGCTCTCGGCGACTCCGTCCTTCTGGCGGGAGACCTGAATGCAAAACACGAAGCGTGGAATAGCCACACTCGTAACATCCGCGGTAGACACCTAGACCTTCTTAGCTCCGAGTTAAACTTTGACATCATCGCGCCGATGAATCCTACGCACTTTCCCGCTAACGTAAATCACCGCCCCGACATCTTAGATATAGCTTTGCTTAAAAACGTCAACCTAGCGCTTCGGTCCATTGAAGTTATTCAGGAATTAGATTCTGACCATAGACCAGTGATCATGTCTTTCGGTCCGCGTGTAGGTCCCCCAGACGCTGGTCAGCCCATCCCCACCAAGATAGTTACGAACTGGACGAAGCTTAGGACCCGCCTTAAGTCAGTCCAATCCGCTCATCTCGATTCAATCCCAGACCACGTGGAATCCGCGACAGACGCTATAGGCGCGATCGACTCCCTCACTGAGCACGTGCAGTCCCTGGTGAATGAGTGTTCACGGTCGGTACCGGTGACAGAAGACGCTCGCTGGCTCCTTCCGGACGACGCCCGTGCCCTACTGACGGAGAAGAACGCGGCTATACGCGCCTATGACGCTTATCCCTGCGACTCCAATCGCGTCCGCATGCGCTCTCTACAGCGTGCTTTTAGGAAACGCATAAGGAAATTGCGTGAGGAACGCTGGGATAAGTTTCTCGATCAATTAGAGCCCAATCATCACGCGTTTTGGAATCTCCAACGTAAACTACGTAGTTGCACCGAAGTTACTATGCCCCCGCTGAACCGTCCGAATCAGAGCCCTGCCTTCGAAGACGACGAGAAAGCGGAATGCCTAGCCGACAGCTTAGAGGTCCAGTGTACGCCTAGCGACCTTCCGGTCGATCAAGCTCACCTCGCCAGAGTTGACGCTGAAGTCGAACGTAAGGCCTCGCTCCCTCCTTCTGAGGATCCGGAACACCCACTCGCGCCGGTAACAGTAGACGAGGTACGTTCTTTGATCAAGGAACTGCATCCACGTAAAGCCCCAGGTTCAGACGGTCTCACCAATAAGGTGATTAAACTCTTCCCCCCAGCTTTAGTAATTCTCTTAACAGGCATCTTCAATGCAGCATTAGGAAACAATCTCTTCCCACATAAGTGGAAAGAGGCGATAGTCATCGGCATCCACAAACCCGGTAAACCAAAGTCTGAGCCTACTAGTTATCGCCCCATTAGCTTACTCAAGGTTCTTGGGAAGCTATACGAGCGAATTATTTATTCCCGTCTTATGGACTATGCCGAGTCCAGGAGTCTCATACCAGACGAGCAGTTCGGTTTTAGAACCGAACACTCGTGCGTCCAACAAGTCCACCGCATAGTCGAGCATATAAGCGCTGGTTTTCAGCGTGGAAGGCTCACTGGCGTGCTCTTCTTCGATATAGCAAAGGCCTTCGACAAGGTCTGGCACAATGGCTTGATCTTCAAGCTATACCAACTCGAGGTGCCAGATCGTCTCGTGCTTATCATCCGAAACTTTTTGTCGAATCGGTCCTTTCGCTATCGTGTTGAGGGCACACTCTCTTCCCCTCACCCGATCCGCGCCGGAGTCCCTCAAGGCTCCGTACTCTCTCCACTCCTCTTCACGCTATACGCTAGCGACATTCCTCGCGGTGGCAAACCCCAAGTAGCTATGTACGCCGACGATACGGCCATCTATTATTCAGGCACCAGCCCCTTAGCGATAGGTCGAACTCTCCAGTCCGCGGTCACGACCCTCGGGAAGTGGTTCACGAAATGGAGAATCGAAGTCAACCCTACCAAGAGCGCAGCCGTGCTCTTTAGCAAGAAACGGCAGCCTCCTGTTCCCCCTCCACCTATAACCCTCTTCGGCAAGCCTATCCCTTGGGAGCAGCAAGCCAAATACCTGGGTGTAATCCTTGATCGGAAACTTACCTTCATAGCTCATATTAAAGCGGCACGCGCGCGAGCCGCCTTCGCTCTCGGCCGACTTCATTGTATGTTGAACAAGCACAGTAAACTCTCTCTTAATTGTAAGATGAGAATTTACACTGCGTGTGTGAGACCTATCATGACTTACGGCAGCGTCGTATTCTCTCACGTACCCGATTATCGACTCAAACGAATGCAAACTCTGCAAAACCGTTTCATGCGTAGAGCCACAGGCGCTCCAGGTTACGTCCGTAACTTGCAGTTGCACTGTGACTTAAAGCTGCCAACAATCAAGCAGTTCATGAAACGCGCCGCGATCCGATTCTTCGACTCCTCCGAAAGCCACCGTAACCCGCTAATCGTAGCGGCCGCGCGATACGTACCTTCCGTAATATCTAAGATTAAACGCCCCAGACATACTCTCTCCTACCCTGACGATAAAACAACGCTTCTCCAAGGAGCATTCGATTTAGCTAGCAGTAGCATTACACAACACAACCGCCGTATATTACGTCCTCGCCGGCGAGGCCCGTCGCGTATTATAAATAATAGTAACGTAAATGTAATCCTCCCGTCCCTAGACCAAGCTGGCCCGAGCCGGCCAAACTAGCAATAAAAATATGTCCCTAAATAATAAAAACTTAGATCCAGCCATCCCTTGTTGTTTTCCTTTATTAAGATTGTTAGCAACGCACTAAGTCGAGGTCCGAACCCCGCAGGGGGTGCCCTTAGTGGACGTTGCTGACGTAGTTAGTTTTTCCTATTGCTCTGGCTGGAGGCCTTAAGGTCCTCGCCAAAAGTCCGGTGAAGCAGTCAAAGCCTGCGCTCAGGCTAACTGCAAAAATCTCTACCAAAAAAAAAAAAAAAAAAAAAAAAAAAAACTGTTAGGCAAATTCCATTTTAATGTTCCATCTAGATCTAAACTGTTTAACCCACTTTTATATATACCGCGTGTAACAACCAACTACAGGCAAAATAGTTACATTTTGCGTGCAAGTAGGAATTTTAACGAAATCTGTAAGCATCGCGATATTGATCCTTTTGCGTGTAGTGTGTCCTCTGCAAGAAGACACTTAAGTTTAGATTTCTTTAGATAATTTATTTTGTTTTGTTTCTTTTTTTTAATTCCAATCACTTAGATGCAAACGCTTGTGTTCACACTTAAACAAACTAGACTAATTCTAGAAGTGAAGACTTGTAATTGGCTTTCTGTAAACTAGATTATAACTATCCTATATTTGTATAGCTGTAAGTCCTCCATGCTGTATTAAATAAATAAATAAAAACAACTGTATATAAAAATATAGAGACCTACCAACCACGCTTAATACTTATATCTATATATATTTATGTATTTATTTTGCTAAGGCGAAAAACTTATAGGTACCTATGGGTTTTTTTAGCACTTGCAGAAATTAATTATTTGTTTTATGGCTATTAATTTATTCTTAAAAAAAAATTACCTATAAGATTCTTTGGATCTAATTTTAAAGTAAACATGTAGTCGCGCTCAAGAGCATTATCATTTATTAATAAAAATAAGAATAAATGCCTATTCAAAAACATGTCATTGAATAATATATTATACAGTCTGTAAAATTAACCAGTCATCTGAATAACAAAATAAGATGCGGTCATTGAAACAGTAAATGTCAAACACCCGCCAAATAAAAACATGTCGACGGGTAATATAATCATAAAACACTTTTAATAAATTAAAACATAAAAGATATGTATATATTTTAAAAGATGAGGTGCAAAATCCGAGAGGAAAACTTGTTTAGCTGGTATCAAGAGTTCAAACATCAAGGAAAGTCACAACGGTCGACGGATAACAAAGTGTTATTTATTTAAATTAAAACGAGGACTGAAAATCATTAAATTTATTACAAAATCTAAAATTCTTTAACCTTACTAGAGATAAAGTCCATCCAAAGACCAGGAATCCACTCACCATTTATTCCTGATAGTTATCGCATCTAATTTTTTTTTATAGGGCCACGCTCTTATTCTCCTTGACTTAAAATAAGAAGAAGTCGTTTCTGTAAGTTACTTCAATATGTATTTGCATTTGCGCCAAACATGACTGTAAAAAGATACATACCTAATATGTATTTAAATAAAAAAAAATAAGACTAGGTAACCATGATATTAGAAGAACTTGTTTCTTTAATTTATTTTTACGTTAAATTATCTAACAACCAAGTGATTGAATTAATCAATTTGATATAAATAACATGAGTAAATGCTAAAAAGCATGTGTAATTTTTTTCATAGAATTCCTGAATTTTTGTTAGCCACACAAACATGCGTCTTTTCAATAATGCGTAAAACTATTTTTTTGTTTTACAAGTTTTAGAAGGAGAAAGAGTACCTATTTAATAAGTTGTAATGGCGCTTATTCTGTTGTTCGCAAACTTAACCAAAATTAAACATTTCTATATTCTATTAGATACCTTAATTTTATAATTATGCACTTGCTTAAAAATACACCGATAGCCTAAAGTTGGTTTAGTTTGTGTTTGGTAGAATCGGCCTTTTTTTGGTAGAGATCTTTGCAGTTAGCCTGAGCGCGGGCCTTCACTGCTTCATCGGACTATAGCACAATCGGCCGATACATAAAGGTTCTC
Source organism: Autographa pulchrina (assembly GCA_905475315.1). NCBI lineage: Eukaryota > Metazoa > Arthropoda > Insecta > Lepidoptera > Noctuidae > Autographa > Autographa pulchrina. The sequence continues at coordinate 7,763,195 of FR997771.1, read as the reverse complement.
CACGCAAATTGGCGTTATTTAGCATTGATGCTATTCCGTCCGTACTCAGTATGAAATATTAATTCCGTAAATTAAGGAACGTTTTATCAGTGTAGGTTGGCAAGTAGGCGGAGATCTGAAGGCTAACACATGACATAACATAATGATATTTCATCATAGTATAACTCTCCATAAAAATTAATAACTATTAATTCTATTTAGATAAGAATACTGTTGATTCTACTTATGTTCTGTTAAAAACAAAACGTAGTTCCTACGTGACCTAACTTCAGTCTCACCATTATCTTCTGTACCTACCTATAGATAATATAACACTGTATATTTTATTTTCAAAATAGAGAAAGATTAGATTCTTATATGGGTCAATTTTAAATCAAAATAATTGATTTTAAACCCTATGGGCTAAGTACACCGCCCACAAAAAAGTTTTATCTTATATTTCAAATGCATTACATTTTAAAAGTCGACCTTTAGGCCGAAATTATAAAAGTATTAGGTTTCATATTATTTAAATAAATCAAGAGCTTCATTAACTTTTACTGCTCTATAACAATGCCGAACACCAAACGTTTTATCCACGTCGCCCTACCCAACCAAGTAATTTTGTCAAGTCGTCGCAATTATCACTGAGCATAAAATTAGATGTGTTATTTTGCGTTTACTGAAATGGGTGTGTGTTAACGCGTGTCCTGGGAGCGGGTGCACGGAGCAAGCAATTAATCCGGGCCGCTGCGGCGCGGACTGCCGGCTCCCGGCGACAATCACCGCCAACGGCGCCCCCGGGACCCAACTGAACAAGTTAAATCTTTGCCAACTTGCTCCTCGCGACCGCTCTACGGCAATTTGATATTGTATCCCCATTGCCAACTTGCTGCAGAAAACCACTGACGCTTTGTTCGATTTTTAAATATTCATCATTCTCGTAAACCGTCTCAATTATACACGCAGTGACACACTCAACAAAAAGAAAGTGAAGGCGGTTATGCTTATGCCAGACACAACAGACTTTATTGCGGAAATAAAGAATTTCACGCAAATGCTGAGCAAGTGTTACTTAAACGCGTTAAAGACAATTAATAGTTCGGTAATGGTTGAACATACTGTTACGTTACATCAATACAATGTCAAGTTTACACATGTAATACATGTTTGTATTGTGGTTGTGTCCACAGTCCCGACCGGCTTTCTGTGTACAAAACCGTCTGCCTCTATTTATCTTCGAGTCGTGTTTGCACAAACTTGGGGACATTCGACGAAATAAATCTCTATTTGTCTACATTCACCAATCCCATCTCTCGACGGGAGATTACTGTCAACATTTCACGCTCGCTGAGATAAATATATCGGGACTGACAAATGGCTGTCGGGGCACAAAACATGAATGGATTTTGAGAAATTATTTCAAGCGGTGTTGAAGGCTCTCTCTTGTTTATGTGGTGTTCGCACATCAGGGAGCTTGCAAAAAACTGGGAGCTGACAGTAGGCGTACATGATTGTTTATCGTTGGGAGTGAAATTATTGAGTCCTTTCTTTTTTTGTATTTGCCTATGGGCGGTCCTGTAGATGACCGTTGGATAATCGATTAGTTCAAGTGTGTTTTTTTGTTTCCAATGATTTCGCGATTATGTTTTGAATACAACTCCTAATATTGTGTCTTATACGCCATTTATTTTTTCAAACTTCCCTTCTCAAAAAAGGAGAGCTCATTGGTTTACTGTTCTGTAACTTGTATAAGTGGGAAACAGGTAGTAATGTAGAATCCATTGAAGCAGATTTTTCTGTCTTCTACGTGATAAATAAACATTAAAAGATAATGTATTTAATTTCGTTTAATATTTTCATTTTCCTTTAAGTGGACGTTAGTCATTCATCAGAAATGCGTTTGATTAAACATAAACTTAATCTATAAAGTCTGGTTCCTGGTTTTAGTCTAGTTGACTAAAAAATATTAAGGTACATTGAAAATCGACAATATTTTATCGACAGACATTGGTCAGTGTAGAGTCATTATGCGAATTTATTTATTAAACATACAAATATTATATATTTACTGAATTACAAATTATAAATCAAAACCGTTTCTAAATTGAATCTAGTTAGCTATCACGAAATAAATGCGTCAGGTATTACATTAAATGTAACATTTAGAGAATTTACACATAATTTGCGGGTCGGTCCCTGTCGCCGCCGTCGGATATAGGATGGAGCCCTAAGTGGAAGTAAAACAGGATATAAAGTTAGTTACAGCCACTTTATGGCCCGCCCTCCCCAAACCCTACTGACAAACACCAGCGCTCCTCCCTCGGGAGGAAAACGGTCATAGGGACGGTTTTAATTCACCCTCCCTTTATATACTCCAGTTAAAACGAAGAGATATTGATAACACATCCGAAAATCAACACCAATCTTCGAAATCAGATTTGAGAGCTATAAGCCTCGTCAGTGGCACTTCGTCGAAAACGTCAAAATATTTAATTTTGCAGTATTTATCGGCGTGATAGACGATAGTGGCCGCGCCCTCGTCCATCAAAAACGCATTACAGGCGCTTACAAGAAGGTAACCGCGATATGACAAGCGATTGAGTCAACATGTTCAAAGACACCGCTATCGGTCCGAGTCGCGATTATCGCGCGTTAACTGAAAGCGGGATTTCGGCAGGCCGACAAAGCCGCGGGCGCTGATAACTGACGATTAATAGTTTTCCTTTCACAATTAACCCTAGTACATGTTCGACAAGCAATACGCGGTGTTTGATAATTTATACACGTGTAATCTTTTATTTATCAATAAATGGTATCTATTATAATGAAATATACAATGAAAATGTTCAATTTCAGAGATAGACAAGAAAGGTTTTGATGCTTTATTGACGCTGATAATATTTGCAGGATATTTTCCTTACGGATATAACCAATTTCTGTATACTTTACTTAAAAAAACCCAATCTTTCTTCAAGTATTATCATTTTTTTTTGTATTTACCTAGCTAAATGTTAGATAAACCCATGTGTTCTTGAGTTAAAGCATAATAAAAAGCTGTTTCAGTGTATAAACATAGGCAGGGTCTATCTAAAACCTTAGCTACTTATGCTTAGTACCTATATGTACAGTCAAAATGTATCCAAAACAATTACTTTCCAATTAGGTGCTCCACAACATTTTGGTTGCGCGATACAAGTTTATCTTCACGTAAATCATCGTTGCCTTATCATAATACCTATATTGTAAATGCTACAAGTGCTACATGTACTATAATTTAAAACAATCTCAAATAGTGATTAATGTAAAGTAATTGTTATATGAAGTGATTTACTGTGGGAAAAACGGATGTAAATAATGTAAGAATACGTTGTAAAAACGTCGATAGATAAGACTTCAACTGTTTTACAATTGAAACGGATGGCGGTTGTATGTAACCTCTTTGTAGGGCTGAAACTTGCGCATGCGTGGTACAACCCTTGTCTATGGTCTGGTCCCGGCTCTATGGTTATCTGTCAGTTGGACTATCAGAGTTATTTGTCCATGATAACCGCTGACTAAACAGTATTCGCCGCCGCCCTCCGGCGCGCCCGCCCGCATTGTTTGCCTCTAACAAACAACCGAGTATTTTTTTGGTTAAATCTTACCATGATAATACAGGTATTTACTTGATTAGTTGCACCATAAATTTTGTAATTGTGGTGTAATCAATCTTCCATAATATTATGAAACATAATAGTTTATGCTAAGATTACTACGTCTGGTTTATTTTTTGACCGTATGCCCGACATCACCTGATATCATGGAGCAAATACACAGCCTGATATACACCAACTCTGAATTGTTTCTGTTAGTGGATTAGGTAGCTATAAAACATAGATAGGTACTTAGTCGATGCTTAATCATCCTTAAGTAGTAAAACAATGGAAAAAACTGAATCTGATAACAAAGTTGACCATTATGTAGGTAATATAATATCGTCTACATGCCTATTTTTAAAAGGTAGTTAATATCAGGGATGTTATGGATATATAATTTCGGATCCGGATACGGATATGGATATTGGTAAAATATAATATCGGTTTCGGTTACGGTTATGGATATTAAATTATTTCGGATTATCCGATAGTTTCGGTTACGGATATTAATTTTTTAAGGAACTGTAAGTACTAATAGCTGTGCAAGTGTGCACCTCGCGCTGTGACGTCATTAGGTAGCGGGAGAGGTGTCGCATTCCAGCGGAGTGCACAGTTAATTCGTACGAGTGTAGTATTTAGTTAGACTCCGCCCTATCCGAAACTATCCGAAACTTTTATTTCGGATTCGGTTACGGTTACGGATATTTTTTCATTTCGGATATCCGATAGTTTCGGTTACGGATATGGATATCCATAACAACACTGGTTAATATAAATATTCGTATTTGCCTTGCTTAAAATAAATAGATTTTTAACCTAAAGTTAGGATTTAATCCTTTAATTAGGTATAATTATTTTGTTTTAACACTTCAATGTGTGTAGAAAAAAGTAATTTTACTCCAATTTCGAAGTAACTATTTAAAGCTAGGATTTTGTTACCATTTAATATAGCTTCCAAAACAATCTGATCGGTTAATTAAGCAGGCTGCCACTTGAATGCAATATAGAAATCTCCAATTACAACATAAATTCAATGTAATATTTTTACCACCTTTTGTATTTACAATATAAGTGCGAAAATCAAAATTATATTCTAACATTAAACAGTGTTATAGTATCACCGTATAACTTTAATACAGTGATGTCGTTACAAAAACTTGGAACTTGGTCGAATTTAGTTTGGGACGCGAGTTTGCCGGAGCAGTTAGCGTCTCGTATCAGACGCCGCATCGACTGTCCCGATAGAACATCTCTGTTTGCCTTACCAGTTATCTGCCATCCCCTTTTGTTTGCACCTCTAACAGGAAATTTATTTAAGTAATAATTTTCTGTCATTCAGCCGGGCAAAGAGTTATCTTGTGGATTTTGTGTAGGAAAACATGTCTCTTTGTAACCTTTGACCTCCGTGTAAATTGTTAGATAGGCGTTATCGTTTTTGTAATGTTGTTAATTATTATGCTGTAATATATTGTTCATCTTTCATTAACTTTTATGTTAACTTAAGTTTTAGTTTGTCTTGACGTATAAAGTTGTATTGGCTAAAATTGCATCTAGAATTGCCTAGTGAGAAATATGATGCCTACTTCTCATTATTCTTAAATTAAATTGAAGAAAAAAAAAACGCCTACGTGAAATCGCAGAAATACAACTGTCTTTCAATTTAATGTTATGTAAAATATCTAATTCCACTGACTCTGTAGCGACTGACAAACGTAATTTATGAAGTTCTTAATACCGAGATAAGGAATATTTACTCACTTCGAGTAGGTACACAAGCAGACACCTCACCTCTGTCTTAGTGTTATGTACATAGATATACGTATCTTGGTAATTTTAGTCGTTGAGACCTGTTGAGAAATCTACACTGCAGATAAAAATTGTAAACAAAATTTATATTTTCGACACTAAGAACGAAAATGTCAAAGAATTCCCCATTACAGACAGATTTAACGAATAATCTGTGTGTGTACTTATGTACTAATGTACACACACAGTGTTGTAAAATTAAAAGGCAAATATCACGAAAATCCTCTACGATAGTGGGTTTTTAAGATCTGTAAACTGCTTACTCACCTTCAAGACTCACATACAAAGAAATCGCATGTCCTCATGGCCAAAGTCAGGCATGTAACACATCTATACAATATCTTATATATTATTTAATTTATGAACACAGAAATTGTAGCACATACAACATAACACAGCAACCTTTATATCTTAGTAAAAAAACTTATGTAAAAGAGCCAAAGTGTGTACGTGTGGCAATACTTTGACTATGTACGAAAAAGTGTTTATCTTACAAAACAATTACAATTCCATTGACAACAAACGTACAAATAGGTAATGTTCTGTAAATTTCACTTGTAAATTATCTTTCGTAGCTAGTATTTGCATTGCTAAACAAATATGCATTAAATCCTACACCTAACAAGACTTATTACCATTCCTTAGTGCCATTTATCATCACTGAGACAATAACGTTTCAATATTGTTATCATATGCGTAAACAATTTTGATGGAAATGAATGTTCTATCTTTTTCGACGGACTTGATGCAATATAATATGACGTTGAAAAATTTCCCTCTTATGTGGTTAAAGCTAAATGTAATTTTGTTTTAAATAACATAGAACTCAGGTTTGAAAATCATAAATCCAGTAAAAGAGGAAATGTGCTGATTATAACTTATTCAGACACAACCGAATTTTGGCAAAGTACGCTTTCCTCGCTTGCACCTTAAAAATATGATTAAACTTCGACTCCAAACGCTTACATGTACAATATCTACTACATATTTACATGAGAATACAAACTATATTATTATATAGAAGTAGTCGGTTAGTGGGTTTGTCACCGCGGCCACAAGGTGTGGTCCTAGTCCTACGATCCGCGTTAAGCCGCAAGCTCCGCGCGTCCCTTGATCACGCCGCCAGGATTTACCTTATCGAGCCCCCGGGATATACTCCCTCTCCCCACAACGCACGGCTGCGTGCCTCGTAACGAGAATATAAAAGACTTTTCGTGAAGTAAATCGAGAAATTATGTTGCACTAAACTTGAACACTTGCTTTTATAGTTTGACCGCTTTTAAGTGATGTGTGAAGAGCATCATTAAGATATTTTCTCAAAACAATAAACGTTTTGTTGCACTTATTTTTCACGCAAAAGTAGTATTATTCTTTTGAAGGTCTGAATGGTCGAGTTACGGTTTAAGAATGCAAATAATTATAGTTTTATTTACATTTTATATACTTAAGTTCGTTTTAAGAAGTTTTAGTCTGTTCTTAGTTCCGTGGTCGGACGATTAAACTTTTCCTATTTCCTGACCCTATCTTCTCCTTCCCGTCATTAAAACACCAATCAGAATCTGAGGTAAAAACTATATAATATTTAATAGAAGATGACATTGTTGCAGGTAAAACGCGCACGAAGGACAAGTATCGGGTCGTGTACAGTGATCACCAGCGATTGGAGCTGGAGAAGGAGTTCCACTACAGCCGGTATATCACCATCCGACGCAAGGCTGAACTTGCTGTCAGCCTCGGACTTTCTGAGCGACAGGTAAATAGAAACGAAAATTAATCTATATGCTTGAAATAGGTTACGAATTACCTTAAAAAAACCATACTGTTTCCATACTCACTATGGAAACTTCGCCTTCCATTTTGCCATCTTTGGAAGTAAGATCATTTGTTTAAATTTATTCAGGACAACTTTTAATAGATATAGCCTACAAATTTTACAGTGAAACATTGATTATTCGTCTGATAAATATATATAAAAACTAGCTGTGTCCCGCGGTTTCACCCGCGTGAATACCTAGGTCCCGTTCCCGGTGCCTTTGTATATAATAACAGACAAATAATTAGCAATAAATTAAAATTGCGACTATAATTTGAGATTTAAACTATCCTATCTCTCAAGTTGGATCGAACTGCACATGGTGTGCGAATTTTATTATAATCGGTTAAGTGGTTTAGGAGTCCATTGAGGACAAACATTGTGACACGAGATTTATATATATTAAGATATTTTATATAATGATTGAATTAATAATGTGATAGTGATGAACGTTTGTTTTATGGTTTTACCTTAACGAATAAGCTCTATTTTCTAATACAATGTTCAAAGCGTAGATAGAACCATATGACTCATTCGATAGGCCTTCAATGGTTGCGCCTAAAGTACTTATACAATACGATACTAGGGAATACCCTACCACTGCCTAACCCGCACTAGGCGATCTTTTAAATTCAGTTTTATATTCATTATGGTTGTTCATATAAGTACATATTACGACAACCAACCTAAAGAAATCAGATACATACGACTTGTTACTTAACAATTTATGCTATTTCTTGAGACGTCAATGAAATCAACGCTGTTGGCGTCCAGACTTACCGGGTTCAAGTCAATACAGTATGTTACGTGGAGCCTGCCTATCTGACCTAGTCGACAAATTGTACTCTGCAATACGGCAGCTCATTTCTATAACGTTTATTTTCATTGGCGCAGGTAAAAATATGGTTTCAAAACCGACGCGCAAAGGAGCGTAAACAGGTAAAGAAACGCGAAGAAGTTGTAATGAAGGAGAAAGGGGACCATGCATCGCTACAGCACGCGCAGCTGCACCACGCCACGATGCTGCATCACCAGCAGATGATGAACGGCATGATGCACCATCATCACTATCACCAGGGCGTGCTGCAGGGCGTGCCTGAGCCACTCGTGCCCGGCGTGCCCCCGGTCCCGCTGCTGTGACCTCACCACCAACCCTACTGTGGCCACAGTGACAACTTCGCGTAGTGACGTTAGCGGTGTTCCGCAACACCCGAGCTCCTAGCACTCAGGACGAGAGCCCCGACCGGGCGACAGTGCATTCACAGTATACTACGAAAAATGTGTGATAAATTCAGTGCAATCTTGTGGGAATATTGCTAATGCGTGTCGGATTTTGACATCATTGTAAAAACTATAAAATACTCCAAGGTACTACATGGTTAGTTACCCAACGGCTGTAAGCAGAGACACTTAACCAACTTTCTGGTGTTAAGGCTTTTTCTCTAGTGAGGTACTCAGCAATAAAACCACCTACGAACGTAATGTCTGTCATTAGGGAAACAGTCTTGCCACCAGAAACGTCCACTTACATTATGTTTTAGTGCTAATTCTAGATAACTAAGTGTTCACGCCTTATAGCTATTTTAGTACCTTTCCTTTAAATGGTACGGTTTAATGTAATGTATTGAATTTTGTCACTTGACTGTAAATATAGACGTAACTATATTTTTATATTATTATTATTACGATTAAGTATTATTACATTGATTATTTTAATGGTTTATTTCTCAATGCTACAAGTGCCTTCCCAGTGATTTTAAGAAGTAGCTTGTGTATCTTTGAAGTTTGATGTTTATTCTAAAAGACTAAAATTAATTTAAATTAGTATGATTCAGTTCTTTGTTGGTGCCTTTGTTTATAGTGAAAATTGTTTTAATCTGAATTTAATTATAATTTCATTGCGAATCTCATAATTATTATATGTAAGTACTTTACGTACAGCAATGAAATTTGCTATTTTATGGCATTATAGATTATCGCATTTGTGGCCTTGAGAAGTAGGTGCAAATGATAGTTTTTACGTTGAATGAGATTATTTCTAGTTATAATTGTTCTGTAAATAATAGCTTAATTTAGAATAATTTATTCTTATGCCAATTTCTATAGCATTACACGATAAAGAATTATCACTCAATTCACAAACGGCATCGCCTTGAGAATTCATATTTGTATGTGTAAAATCATGGAGAAGGGGTTTTATAATAATTTGACATAAATAGTAACATTGATTGAGTTGATTTGTTAAATGGTGAGTTACGATATATTATTTATTGATTGATACAAGCCCAGGCCGTGTAACGTGATCGTTTATCGTTTTGTTTTGTGGGACAGTTATGTATTGTGGTGCTAATACTACCTTTTTAATGTGTGCTTGCGTTAAACATCAATGAAAACATTGTGAAGTAAAATAGTAACTTTGTGCTTGTATAAATTGCGTTGAAGTTTGAATTTGTGAACACATGATTTGTTAGAATTACGCAGCACCATCACGAAACACATTTGATAAACTAAATAAATTCATGTTAATCTACTCCGTTGTATCTTTTCCTAAACCTTATTTTTATTCACAAAATCACAACAAAGATGTGTGAAGTGAGTATTATTTGAATAATTACGATTCGACACGCAGCTTATTGCGCAGAATCAAAACGTAGGTTGCTTTGTTTTAAGAACGAGTTTAGGTAATCACAGACTGATTTGCCGACGGGTTTTTTTTAAGTAATAAGCATAATTCTGCCTCGTATCGACATCCATTTAGCTAAATGGCAAAAATGTGTGGAAAATATAAGATAGAGCTTACAAAATGCGCAAAACATATTTTTTTTATGCCTGGACAAAAACTTTACCATTAGGTACACTACTTACAGTGACCGATGAGTTGATTTCAAAATAACTAGAACCCTCGGTAAACTTATAGGCACAGCTGAGCTTGCATAACTTAGGTATTTACAACTTAGTCCAGCGAACACCTACTAATTAAAAGAATAGAAAGAGTGAAAGACAAAAATATTTATTTGCCACACCAAAGAAGAAAATATGAGTGTAATAATTACCATCAAATAATTAATAGTAGTTTTAACTGGGTTAGTAAGTATAATAACATAGAAACTTATGTTATCTGGCAGCTTCAGTTTTCATGAAATTCATTTTTATCGTCAGCTACCAACGATTATCTCAACATAAGAAGGCTTTTCACGTCTCGCCATGATTTTCTTTCAACCTTCAATCGTTAAGGTAATTTACGCGGGACGTGGTACGCATTATAACATTTTTTCATGAAATAGTCCAGTTCTGAACAGAAACAGAAATATGCAAACCATTGTTAAGGGCTTATTTAACATTGTATATAGATAAGTCTAGGATCCCTAGACTTATCACTTGGAAGTTTGTCTGACTTCGTACGGTAAAAAAGCAATTGATTTCTGTTTACAAATCTAGAAATTTGGTAAGTAATATCTGCTTTTTGAAAAAAGCGAACAGTGTTAGACAAAATGGAATGTAAAATAGAATGGTTTCATTTCAGTTTATGTATCACAGGCGCTTTACATACATTAATGTAGAGTGATTTTGTACAGAGCTTGCAACAAGAGTACCCACCTAGGTAAGTTGAATAAGGGCAAGAACCATATTAATATGTTTCTTATTTATTATAATAAACATAACCTAGTCTAAAGTTTATCACCGTAAGTATAATCGTTAAGAATAGAAGGCATACAGTAGACTAGCAATGTATGATCGTTTTAGTTCTACCATGAACCTTAGTAGCTCAGAGTACGCATGCGCGGGTGGAATAAGAATGCGCTAAATGTTGAGTAAACCGACGCTTATTGAGGGCATTTTGAGGGCAGCTACAAAGACGCCGAAGCCTTGTATCTCGCCGCCCACTGACATAGCGCCCCACACTTCCTACTGAGGAAATAGCTGGCATTCCAACATATTAAACCTATTACATGTTTTAACATTCGTTCTTTAAGCCTCCGAGCGACAATCCAAAATATATGTAGATACCTTCGTTTCATACATAGTAATGAAGTAGGAAGGAATGAAAATGATTGCATTTTGAGAGTAAGTTAAAAATGTAGAGCTTAGTTACTTTATTTTTTGTGGATATTTTAGGCGCTAAATAGCGCCTAAAATAGGCGTAGGCAAAAATAATATAATTAGAAATCAAAACATGTCTGTGTATTACATGCAAGTGAAATCGAGAGTGGCAATTTTATATAATAACTTATGTAGATCTTTAAGTACCTAACAGCTCCTAAAATCTTGATGAGCACACTCTATCAGAAAAAAAGTATCGTAGTACAGAACCCTATTATTATGCGTTTTATCTATCAATTTCATCTATTTTTATCAGGATTGTATTATTTAAATCAGTTATGTGTGTCGCATACGTGCTTGCATTGAATCGGTCCGTATTAAGCCAAGAACTCTTAACACTGTGGAATTTATTGTTGGTATCTAAGCGCTAATGTAGTGGTAATTTACTTGTGCGTTTGGGCTATAAATATGTATTGGGTTGGTACCTGGTTGGATGTTGAACCTTTGAGTTTATTTATTTTTAGTGTTGAAATTGAGAAAGCCTCAGATACCATCACCAAAAATGTGACGTTAGGTTCGTGGTTTTTAATAGGGGTTAAAATACAAACAAATAATGAAGGCACAAGGTACCGAATTGGTGACAAAGCTGGAATTATCAACAAAAGGTTTCATTGGTGGAATTTAAAATAGACTTGTTAAACTTAAACTTAAACGAAACGCAGTTGCAGAGTCGTTACTTTGTACGTAATTAAAGTAAGTACTAAGTTTGTGTGTGTGATAATGCTTGGGCGGGTCGGCTTATTTCTTCGGCTGCGACGGTGACGTGCTGCTCGACAACTGAGTTCCTCACGGCCCTTGCACTACCACTATTTATGTATAATTCATTACTTACACAAAAAAGGACAGTGGAGTATAAAGGTGCTGTTTATATCTGAAATAAATTTATTTCATCAGATCTACAATACTATTTAGCATTAATAATATTGATGCATATACAGATGGTATTAAACTGAGCAATGATGATGAAGGCCAGTCTGGCCCAGACATAGCCTGACTTTTGGCAAGAATTTTGAACACCCCAGTGCCAGGTTCTAAGTCAGCCAGTACCTGCTGCCGTAGTACATAGTTACATATTTTTCGCTGGAATAAATAAAAAAAAGGCAAATTGTTATGTAAATTAGCTATCCATTGTGCAAACATTTGCTTATTATTTATAGCAGTTTCTCACTAGCGTAACAATCACTGCAGCTTTAATTACAGACAATCTTTTTAAACTATCTTACTAGAGTTAACAGAAATGCGCAAGAGGGAGGCAGGGTTTCTACAACAGGAGTCCATGTGTGACCATGAATTATTAATTTTCCGGGGTCACCATATCTTTCTTATGTTTATGAGTATTTTTAACCGACTTCAAAAAAAAGGAGGTTCTCAGTTTGACCTGTATGTATGTATGTATGTTTGTATGTATGTATGTATGTTTGTCCGCGATTGTCCCGCATTTGGCTGAACCGATTTAGATGCGGTTTTCAGAAAATAGTTTGTTTATTACAAGCATTCTATTCTACAGAATGTAAGGTAAAGGTCTCGTTCTATTTTTATTTCTGCCGAACCTTTTTCCAAGATATGTAGGGATTAGCTTTCAATCCTACGGGATGCAGCTTAAAACTGTATTTTACAAAGTGATAGTATTTTACATGGTGCCAGTAACCTCCACAGCACAAATTACTTTGAATAACAATACATATGGCTATCTCTTACTGAGTTCCTATTTCAGAAGGATATAATGAATATTTTACATAATCTATACTAATATTATAAAGCTGAAGAGTTTGTTTGTTTGTTTGTTTGGTTGAACGCGCTAATCTCAGGAACTACTGGTTAGAATTGAAAAAATCTTTTTGTGTTAGATAGTCCATTTATCGAGGAAGGCTTTAGGATATATAACATTACGCTGCGACCAATAGGAGCTAAGCAGCAGTGAAAAATGTCACAAAAACGGGGAAAAATATTCATACTTGAAAGCTTCCGTTGCGTGCGCTGCGTAAACGGTTCGAGTTACCCAAAATATATGTGTGAAAGAATTGTTCCTATTTAAATGATCTAAAAATAATGTCTGCGACAGTATATGTCTATCTTTTAAGATTGACTCACTATAACCTTTTTTAAGGTAATCATTTGGTCGAAATTAATGCATTATTGCCAATTATTTGCTACAGAGTTTTATCAACATAATATTAACTAAAATTATCATTTACGCATAAATACTTTTTTTTTAAACTTCTTAATCGCGGTCATAATAACAGAAATTGACGCGGACGAAGTCGCGGGGATCAGCTAGTACTTTTATAAATATATCGACGACCTCCGTGGTCGAGTGGCGTACGCACCAGTTTCAAGGTGTCGCTAGCTCTGAGGTCCCGGGTTCGATCCCCGGACGGGTCAATGTAGAAACCAACTTTTCTACATTGTCCCGGGTCTGGGTGTTTGTGGTACCTTCGTTGTTTCTGGATTCCATATCACAAGTGCTTTAGCTACTTACTTTGGGTTCAGAGCAATGTATGTGATGTTGTCCGCATTTATTTATTTATTTATATTATACTAGCTGTACCCGGCATGCGTTGCATTGCAATTTTTTCTACCTAGCACCTGCCTACTACCTACCTACTACCACTTAGGGGTATGAAAAATAGATAGTAGCCGATTCTCAGACCTACTGAATATGCATATAAAATTTCATAAAAATCGGCCAAGCCGTTTCGGAGGAGTATGGTAACTAACATTGTGACACGAGAATTTTATATATAAGATTTCACTTACTTGGTCAAACCTTTGGGTAGATTTTTAGGTTATGCTTTTAGCCATGAGTAATTTTGAACAGCGGTGTTATTTCGGTGTTTGATTCACCCTGATTCATAACTTAGGTTTGTAATTTTAAGTGATGACTTATTGTAGTGCATATAATAGTCATCAGCAAGTTGTTTGCAGGATACTGTAAAGAATAACTGTAAAAACATAGAGGCGAAATAATGATATTTAGAATTAAAAAAAGGAAATTGAAAACTTTACTTGTGTAAAATTATCAGCATCCTTTTCGTATATATTTTCCGATCCCTCCATATAAAATACGGTATTCAGCTGAATCCTGTAAGACTGGAACCAACCTAAACATAGTTTGGGGAAAAGGCATGACGATCTCCAATCCGTTATGCAGTTCCAGTACCAGCCAACTTAAGGGCTCACACTATCCAAGAAGTAAATACCTAATGGCTAATAATTGAAATGGGTTTTCTTCATACGAATGACATTTCGTAATCGCACAACTAAATTAATTTGCCGTTTAGAAAGAGCTTGAAGTCAAAAAAGAAAAAAAAGAGAGAAGGTCTACTTAAATTAAATACATTAAGATTCTTTGAAAAGGAGAAGTAGAGTTTCCTTTCGTCCTATTACTTCTTGGCCAAATAAAACACGTAGTTTATTTAGCTTGATGCCACGAAATTGCGTCGAATTGTGTTATGCACCATGTCTTAACAGTTTACAGAAAAACAACTCACTCGTTAATGTTGTTATAGTAACTATAAATATTAAAATAGGCAAAGTAATGTTACTTGTCAGTTTTATAAGAAATAAAAGATATTATATACCTTTAAGCATAGAGACGTCTGTTTCACCACTCTAAAATGTATAGTCGAATTCTATGTGACTTATATAATTGTACGAGGATTTTTCGGTACATCCAAGAACTAATAAATGAGGTTTTGTGACGCAAACCTTTCTTTGGTGGTACCTAACCCTTTTAGAAACTTGCCAAAAAGAGGAAAGTAAAAAAGTTATCATACTGCTAGTTTGAGATAAAAGGCACATTTTGTGCGTTCCTTCAAACCGTAATCAGGACTAAAGGGAAGATACCCAAATGTTTACTGGGCCTCGATTCAGCTATTTTAAATGCATGCCAGTGGTCGGTCAGTGTACTTGTCATTGTGCCTAATTTTCGTATTCAGATAAGCCTACAATAAAATCTTATTGAACTCTCGAAGAGAATGATCGCAATGACCAATTAATGATCGTAATGACAGTTAGCAGAATGACAATTATAGTAAAAATTACCAAATGAAGCAGGTCATTCGGTCAATTCTAGCAACTCTTAAATAGCTGAATCGAGGCCCTGGTAAAAACACTCTACCTAAATGGTAAGTAAAAACTCGACTGAGCTACAATTTTAACCTTTATGTATTAGATACCTCTGTTAGACTTCATTCACAAATATTTTATACTATATTTACGTAGCATTATATAAATACACTAAAACAGTTTATTGCTTATACCTATATCATATTATTTTTTTACTACAACCTAACAACACATTGATTAGAATTATTATATGAAATTACATAACATGCAATAAATAACATTATTTTGTAGTAAATCATCATAAACAAAAAGTAAATGTACGAGACTCGATAGTATATTTTTACACTGTATTTATAGTGTCGTATGTAGGCTTGTCTGTATTTGTGCAGGACTTTTTTTAAATAGCGTTTGGCTGTGAATTCATAGCTAAGTAAGACATGGCCTGTGCCTATTGATTAACAAATGGCCTAACAATAATTTTAATCGACATATACATACATTGGCGGTCTAACCAAAGTTTAATAAGTCATGTACCTATGATATGAGTGTAAATAATATAGCATAGATAATTATTATTAGATAATAGATAATTATTAGATCATTATTAGTGCTTAGAATAAACAACAAATTTTAATGAAAGAAAATCGTCATCACTGTTTCTGACTCATTCAGTGATTTTAGTTTTTTTTTTATGGTCGTCGGCCTATTTTTTGTTGTCCGTAAAGTCCTAAATAAAACAGACATTACAGCAATAAATAACGATGTGTACTGTTCTCCGACCACCGCCGCGTACCCACAATGTACCACAGAGGCCGTTCTTCAAACAAGGCTTCGTGTGTTTGCCTTCACCCTGTGATGTTTGCCCTTTGACAGCAGTCTCACAGGTCGTTAACACGTCACGTCTAACTGCATGCAGGCGAAGGAACAGTAATCATTCTATTAAATCATCACACACGTCATTACACCAAACAAACAGAATATCTCATACCGGAAATACTACGAGGAACAACCGTGTCACATTCAACAGAAACGTAGACTCGTAAATTAGTAACAACCTTGGACCAAAACTAAAAGTCTGGCGCTCAATTCGTTCCAATAGTTACGGATTTACAATCAAACATGATTTCCTATTTATTTGATAAACACAACATATAATATGAATAACACGTAAGTAGATAAATAATCAGTTGTTATCGTGTGCATTACATTTAACTAGGTGGGTTTAATCCTCTTGATTTGATATCTTGATAAAGTCTGGATTATCGGCGAACATGAAAGCGCCTAAATTAATTTTTAATCCAGCTTTCCCTCCGTGACTTGGGCATATCTTGTCGACGTAGGCACACAAGTCGGTGATACGAGCCGTACGATATCAAGCGTACCGCCCGCGCGCCGCGCCGAGCAGCACCAACATACATCATAAACTATATTCAAGACATGTTCATTAATTAAAACTCTGACATAACGACAGGTACCTCTATTTTCGTATGACGTAGGCAAGTCTGAATCCAGTCCGGCTTAATACTCGTATATTGCCATATTATTATTGGTTTTATCATTCTAAAGTTTTTATGTAGACTTTACGGTAGACAGGTTGAAGGATTGTGATACCATCAGCTTAGAACTAAGAACGAATGAAATTATTTGGTAGAATATAAAAAGAGCGTCTAAGAAAAATACTCAATAAACTAAAATTGGTATGTTTGAGGAAAGAACTTGGACACGCCTTGTTATGAATTGCGTCAACCATGAAAACCAAGATTAACGCAGAAAATAAAAAGAATAGCAGTAGTCAAATGTTTTTATTTAAATATTATTAATTTTTATTATGACATAAGTATGTAAATTAGTTTCCGTGCTAACATTTAAAACTGATATGCTGCATCAATGTTTCCTGTCCGATATGATAAACGATACTATTTGGTCAAAATATAATACTTATTATATCGATTGATGACAAGCTCTAATTGATTATAATTATACCTCGTCTGTTTTTATTGATAACACCTTATTAAATAAATGTATTCACTACTTAATAACTTATTACAATATAGTTACGTAATAATATAAAAATTGTTTTGAATACAGTCTGTGTGTATCTAATGTTATAGGACCGCTTTGTAAGTTCTTATTTCAGGTGGTGATTTTATGTTTTTAAGTACCTAGGCGTTTGATATTTTTATCAACATCAATGGAGTTTTAACGCAGCAAAGAAAATGGAGAAACTCTAGAGGGACCAGATCTGTAGGGTAAGGTAGTCCATTTATGGAGGATTTTTTGTATGTTTCATGTCATCAAGAACTCAAATGTCAGGACAATGTACAATTTGAGCCGGTTTCTAAGAATATCTTGCGAAATCCACGAAGTAATCTACGATACTTACGTACCTAGATATAGAGCTGCTGGAGCACCTCTATATCTAGGTAGTATAGGATACAAAATTAATAAACAGTCTTAGTCAAATTACTTTCATTATAAATTAAAAAAGTCGGTTTCTCTCAAACAGAATACATTAAAATGCGTTGAATTAGACGCTTTCGCCCAACAAGTTTCCTTGAGAAGTTGACACATCTGCAATTCACACTGAATTCTAAATGAGGGTCTGTAGGTAGCTTGGCATTGTAAAATCCGTGAAATATGTTGTTTATTACAAATCTTATCAATTTAGAATTAAATATAAAGTTGAGGTTAATTTATTTGCAACTTTTGGTAAATAATATCGATATATTAGCCACATCATTATCTTGTAATTTTGTAGCGACTAACGACGACGGCAAAAGTACTTTTAGTAAAAAAAAAAAAACTTTTTTGTTGCTGTACTGTTTTCTTTATTTCATAAGCATAATTCTGAATTTCATCATGAGTATTTTATAAATCTGCTTAGATTGAATAAACAAATGATTTTTATCAGTGAAAATCTGCTGAACGAAGCCTGTCTCCGACTGATCTTTGTATCTTCATGTCACATTAACACAATGACACGATGAAATATGATAAATTATAATCTAAGTTCTTAGAATGTACTGATAAATTAAAGAGGTATGATGAAAAAATTTAAAATCTTAGTTAGTACCTACTTAAAAAATCTAAAATATTATTTTTATTATAATATTTAATTAATCTTATAATTTAACATTAGTAGTAGACGGATGGCTTAAAAAGCTGAACTTTGTACCGAGAATAAATTTTATTCGACGGTCAAAAACGGGTCACATTCGAAGCCGCTTATTTAGGTTTTTAATAACATGAAGCATGAATATGTGATGCGATTTGACGCGGCCCAAGATTTATATTTATAGCACTTTTAATTTACGATGCGTTGTAAAATACGTCGAATCTCCGTCGAAACTCCGATCGATCGTTTTGGTGCCTACCTGACGAACGTCGTTATACATAACACGTGTCACGTATGTATATAGTTAGAGTATATACTTATATATCTATATATACAGGCTATGCACCTGTGGCAAGTATAGAAGTAGATTTATATTATGGGAATTTAACTTTGCCTAACATGAGATAGTATGTCTGAAAACTATTTTTTCAGGATTTCTATATTGTTGCGGAAGGTATCTTTGTTTTGCCCATTAATTTTATCTTGTATGGAATTCAGCATTAACGAATTGAAAATACTAATTTGTGTCTTTGATTTTTCGTAGGCACAAAAAAGAAGGATGATTACTGGCGATCTTAGAGAGCCTTGCGTGTAAACAAGAACTGGCAGTGTGGGAAGTTATCATGAATATTACCAATTGGTATAATGTTTCAACTAAACATTAGCGAGCTAAATATAATTAACCTTATATATTTTTGTCCACATTAACACTACTCAAGAGAGTTTAACGTTTGACTCTACATTAGTTTTTTTTTTTATGAAATTAAAGCTGAGTGGCTAAAACATTTAGTTTTAGGTTATTAATTTTAATTAAAAGATATTATGTTTTTACTTCCTAGAGGTACGTAGGAGTACCTAATTATAGATAGTGATAATGATAGGACGAGTGTAGAGTGAAATATTAGCAAAAACCGAAGTTGTTTAAAATTAATACTTCTAGTTTGGTATATAAATATTGCTGGTACATATAATTTTAGAATAGGCCTCTCATGGGTGAGGCCTTATCTTCTTGTCATGACAAGTCCCTGAATTCAATCTTTAGATCTCGTCCATTCTTGCTTTCCTGTTACTTACCGAGTGACAATATTTGTAGGAAAGATCCTACAAATATCGTCACTCCACCTGGTTGCGATATATTTCAGTTCATTTTATTATAATCCATTTTAAAAATGGTTTCAATTGAAATTGTATTAATAAGTGCCAATACATGATAATATGCAGATATGTCCTAACATAGCTTTACGTTGAAATATTTCCCCTTTTTTATATTGTGTGTTTGATACCTGCATTGAAATGTGACTTTCTTAAAGTTATCTATGGATACCTGCGTAGGTAGGTAGCTTGCATGTGTTCGAAAGTACAACTGATAAGGCTAGGTATACTGAACGTTTAACGGTTCATTACAAACAAAAGCTTAAAAGTAAAACGCCGCCAATGTTGGTACCCCCCCCAAAAAAAAAAGCAGAAATAGGCGTAACAGTTTAGCACGTGATCATTTGCAAAAACTTGTAGGCGGCAGCGGCGGCTCAAAGGAGAACCGACGAAAAAGGGCTTCCAAGTCAAAATATGTACAAACCTGACCGTAATGGCCTAAACAATAAAAAATGGATATCTTATTTAAGTATTAACAATAAGCGGGCCCGAGTTGCTCCTAACAATAGTGGGTTTTACGAGGTCGTAAAGGCAGCGTCTTTGTCCACGATTCGGTCAATAAACGTAGCGAGCGGAGCCGGGGTGCGCGCCTATAGAAGCGTAATTGTTTAGTTGAATTTAGTATTGATCTCACGGAATATGTTAAATACGTCAGGTTTTTCCCGACATTTGTGCATATGATTTGGATTATTTACTTTTTTTATTACTTACTTTATGTAAAACATAATGTACCTTAAGAAGGATCAGGTAGTTAGCTATCTAAGAAAAATGTGGCATGCTCCGATAAGTCAGATACAAAACACTAATTTTAGTTATGCGATTGCATTGAGAAAAACAAATGCCCAAGAAAAAGTATATTTACGATAATTATAATAAAAACAATAAAATATAAATAATAAACACGGAACCTTGAATATCAATTACATTAGATTCGAATGAAATTATACTGCAAATGACGTAGTTAATGAGGTAGGTGGTATGTAGCGAGATTGAATTAAATCAATACCAAAATAAGTTTTAATTAAGGGTCTATTGCAGTTTGACTTACCGCAGGATTTGACTGCTTCACTGGAGGTTTTGCGAAAACCATAAGATCCTTCAGCGGTCCAGCCAGAGAAATAGACAAACTTTGTTACCAAAATAAGTTTATTGGCAGCATAGCTGCGTAGGTTGGCAAAACGACTTTGAAACTTAAGTTGTAGCCAACTTTAAGTCGTGCCAAATATTTCAGAAAATATCTTGATTTCATTTTGAGCATTAATTTGAAACTATGTTAGCACACCCTTGCGCGATTTTATGGTACAAAAGTAAGCTTAACAGAAATAGGATATTACATCATATTAGAGTAATACCTAAATCAACCATTATTATGAAACAATTAGTAGTATAAAACTAGGTTTGTATTTAATACTGGCAAACTGTCGTAAAACGCAATATCGATTTCTTAATCGAGGAAAAAAATTCAAAGCAAGAATTGCGAGTAAGAAAAAATCGGATTAATTGGTTCATGTTTAGTCATTTTAAATATCTTTGAACTGTGAACGATTTAGTCCTATTGCAAGGCAAAGGCCTTTCATGCATTTACCACACATCGGTCCTTTGATGTTTCTACTATTTCCAGATAGTTACTTTAAAAAGTTCTTATCACCCAAAATCCTGGTTCTAGACACAGATGAATCCCGTCGTTTTTAAACAAAGGTTTGCCTACCTGACCGCCGACCGCGCCGCCCAGTTACTGTATTATGTACGCACCAGTTGTGAAGTCAGAAGGCTATTGTCTAAACGCTGCGAACTACGGGAATTTCCTTCAAACGTAAATACCCATTGTATTATTTGTTTAAAGAAAGCCGACACAATAAAGTGCGGACGAGTCGGCACGTTATCGACACTGGTACAGATAATTAAATTATTTGTTATGTATATTTAAGTGAAATAATCTTTTTAGTGGGCATTCAAAGAAGGCGGAATTCGGGGTTACAGTTGTTTGTGTGTTAGCTTAATTGTTCGTAAACAAATGCTTAGAAGATTAGCTGGGAAATGTTGAGCAACTGTCAATGGGGATTCTTGTTATTTTTTAAGAATTATAGGTTTAACAGCGTTAATTCTTGTTGCTAACCAGAGAAAAGATTTTGTAGTGTTTTTTTTTTAATCTCTTTATGGTCTTTTTGAGTCTACTTAAAAATACGTAAAGCACGGTTGGAAGAGTCAAGTAGCAAGTAGTTAGAATTATGCACAATCGACCATAGCAACATAGTTCCTTTTCTTGGATATTAGGTACATAAAATGTGAGTAGAATTTACGTAAGGCTCTATGTTTCAGATCAGAAGAATTAAACTTTTTTTTTCTTTTACTAAATTCACATTATCAAACCGGGCTCTAGTCATTTACCAATGTGAAGAAGTAACTATACATAAAAAGGACGTCATTTTTGAGGACCACAACTGTTTTGCGCTACCAATTTAAACTTACTTTACAATCGAACGTACAGATTCGTTTACAAGTACATAGTTACGTCAGGAAAGGAAACCACTTAAATTTTAATAAGAGCAGCGATTATGCGCCATAAAATGCTGTAAATATGTAGTTAGCTGGGTTCCCTGACTGTGGGCAATTTGCGGCGCTCCGCCCTGCGCGTGTGAGCCAACTACCACTATCAATGACTATAATTGCAAATCAAGCCCTTACTGTACAGGTATACGGACTTAAGCGCCAGTCGCAAAGAAACGCCTAATGGTAAAACAAATGTTTTTTTTTCTAGTAAAGCTAATATGACTCTACTCTCTAGTAGTACCGTTCCAAGAGGTAATTCCTATGTGTAAAAAGTCACAAGAAAATATTTAGCATCAAAATCATGTATTGCCTAACTGTAACGTTAAGTAATTCATAGATAGGTCTACCTACCTACATGAGCTACTATATCTATATCCTACTTTTATTATTAAATAAAAAAAACATAGAAGATGTTATGTAGTAGCGTAAATATCAAAAGTGTGGGAGTTTTGTTATGCAAGTATAGATGTAGAGCCTACTGCCATCTATGAATCACTAGGTAATAATATTAGTCATTGGTGTCCAAAGTAACTTTAAAATTATAGCATTCGGCATTTATTATGTTCTTTGGTTTAGTATACTTTTGAATCAGTTTTAAAATAAATGGAATCAATAATTAATACTAAGAACCAACTACGACGCTGTTGCAAAAATAGCGCTATTTCAGACATAGGAATAAAAATGTTAAAAATTATTTTTAACCGACTATAAAAACGGAGGAGGTTCTCAATTCGACGCGTATATATTTTTTTTATGTGTGACCACGCATAATTTTAACAGAGTAGTCCGATTTTGATAATTCTTATTATATTGGAAAGGGTATACTCCAAAGTAAAAGAACAAGGAAAATAATTCTCAACCTAAGGGTAGGAAAACAGGGGTTAATTGATTGTTCACTCACTGATTGTAATATATTACCGTACCGTACGCGTAACTTATTACAGAGTAGTCCGAAAAGTAATTCTATTTTTATTAGATAGGGTATACCTCGAAGTAGCCACAAAAATATATAAAATAAAACCTTTTTAACAAAAAAAATCAACCGCCGAAAAAACAGAAAAGCAAAAAATTATAATTAAAAAACACGCCTGCCATGTCAAAAAAATATTAAAAAAGCGAACTAAAAAAATTAAAAACAAGTCAAATATTTGCAGTCGGGGGGACGGTTACTTGGAACAATTCATAACAGGGCCCCCAAAGACATTTTCTAGGTAGACCAAAACAAACGTAACAGGTTGTAATGGTTTGCCGCATAAAACCGGTATTTACAATGATCAGACCATACAGATATATTATATTTCCTGATAACAGTAATATAAGCTATATATTTTTCCAATCATTGATAAGGATAATTTTGTTTAAATTGGGTACTACGTCATACGTGGCAAGATTATTTATTTTTAGGCATGGTCTACAGCTGTGACGTAAAAACCTGTTAATAAAACTTTATATCTAGCTTACCGTTTTGATATTTTAGCTCTCGACAGTTAGGTCTTAGTAGGTAGATCTCAAATCCACCGGCTTCTAGACAGTTCCGAAATGTATTCATATCAATACCAATTGCGGCGATTTGAGCCGCCACACTTAGAGAATAACCGTCATCTGATTTAATAAGTACCAATGTTAGGCGGTTTTATCTTTGCGTTTTAAGAAATTCGTAGCCAATGGATTACTCGTAGAAATGTTGCTTTGACTGCAAGTCTCAGATACAACTTTTTTTAACTTTGAGTCATCCTATCTTTATGACTACAACCTTATCGTGATAAGTCCTAACAATTTTCAATACTCAGGAAAATCCCATGTTACCTGAGTAACTTTATTATTTTAATTCAAATTATAGATATCTGCTGTACGTGCAATGATGTTCGTTTGAATATTGCTACATCCGTGTTTTATATTGTATGTAGGCACCTTATAAACCTTACTTTGTTGGCTATAAATAATATAATTAGCAGAGCCAGGTCTCTGTTGGCATAGTAGGTACGCCAGACATATGCTTTTATCCATGATATTGTAGAGGTTTTTTTTTAATAAAGACCTATCATACCATATATTTTTTGAAGTATTCTACTACCACTATCACTTATCCGTTTATATATCTTCCAGACCGAATTTCAAAATAATATATTGCAAGGCATACAGGGCCATAGTCTTTCTAACACTTCCAGATCCATAGGCTATGCCTTTTTATAACCTTTAAATGTAAACAGTCAGTATCATAAATATTTCAACACGTATACCTAAAGGTTTTTTTTTATTTAAAAGATTAATACAAACATTAAAAAGGTTGGTAGACGGGCACTTTGGTTGGTAGTGTAGGGTGAAAGCTAGCTAAGTCTTTAAAGGCTAAAAACCATTGCTGTTAGAGTAAGTTTCGTTTGACGTGACTGAAGAAGTAGATAATAATTATATTATGCAGCGTTGTGTTTGCGTAATAACAACAATTAATGGCCAAGGTCATAAGGTAATTACTAAAGCAAGTGAAGCAATAGGTAGTCCGTCTTGAATAATCAGAATTTATGACTTCTTACTTAGTTGTAATTGTAACTTATATTGTTGTTTGTTGCTCATAAAAGAACACGCGTATAATACATTATTAGACGTATAAGTTAAGTATTTTTTTTTGTTTTTATCTTCCACTATAGAGAAGTCGTCCTCACTTAAAATCTAATAAATACCATCATAACTCTTACGTACTCTAAGTTTATCGTTACATAAACACACACATGCGTTCATAGATAGTATATCCGCTGTCCACGTAAACTGATATATAGAGGGTAATATTACAGCGCGGCCAACAAACAATAAGGTGTGATAAGCAGATTCGGCGGCGCTTTTCATGTATCGCCTTTGTCCGACTTTAATCCGCCGCCGAGCCGCCCGCGCCGCTCGCTCGTCGATCGCTCGCGCACTCGGCTCGCCCCGCCTACGCGCTACGGCTTACGACCGTAGACCTACACAAACCAATACGAGTTATAAAATCCGTCTACAGATTTTTCTCTTAATTGGTTTCTAATATTCAGTAGTATGATTTTGGTTATAAATATTTACGTAATTGTGATGTTACCACAAAACAATCATTTATTAAGATGAAATTTTAATTTAGATTCACATATATTAGATTCAGTACTCATAGATACTTGGTTAGATATTGAAATCAACTTGGTTAGATATTGAAATCAATATTCAGATTTATAGCCATTTAAATCCAGTAGCTGTATTGTTATGTTTCCTTCAATTTACGTAAATTACTTAAGTGTTTTACAATGAGCCCTAGATCTGCTAATTACTTTATGTTGCCGCATATTTCATAATCTTTAGTATCGCTTTACTAACCATTGTAAATCGTATAATAGATATTATGTAAGAATAAAAATGGAACTTTTAATTTCCACGTTTCGGAATACCTAATTCTTCGGAATATAATTATTAAGTATATTAATTTATTTCATTTTACCTATTTGTGATGATTTTCAATATATATCAAAAAATGTTTTTGTAAACGTGTTGTTTTATTAAAAAAGTGTTTTTGACGACATATTCAACACTTGACGTTTTTTTCTGCTTATATTTATATTGGGGCACATTTACATATTACTCAAGCAATAGAGTGGTTTAAATTAAACAGGTATTTTTAGGTAGTATTCTTTTACTAAAAAAATATCGTATATTCATCCGTGACGTAATTTATTTTTAACCCACGAAAACGGAGGAGGTTCTCAATTCGACGCGTATATTTTTTTTTTTTATGTTTGATCACGCATAACTTTTTACAGAGTAGTCCGATTTTGATAATTCTTATTATATTGGAAAGGGTATACTCCAAAGTTGGTCCCATATAATTTTGGAAAAAGAATTACCACCCTAAGGGTAGGAAAACAGGGGTTGATTGATTGTCCACTCACTGATTGTAATGTATTACCACGCGTAACTTTTTACAGAGTAGTTCGATTTTGATAATTCTGCTAATTGAATAGGCTATACCTAGAAGTTGGTACCATATAAATTTGGAAAAAATATTCCAATCCTAAGGGTAGAAAAACAGGAATATATTGATTGTTTACTAACTGATTGTAATATATGACCACGCGTTTACAGAGTACTTAGTCCGATTTTGATAATTCTTTTTTTATTAGATAGGGTATACCTCGAAGCTGGCCACATATAATCTTACTCTAAGGGTGGGAAAATAGGGGTGATTTATTGTTCACTCACAGATTTTAATGCTGAGTTGTGTATTACAAGAAAATCCTCACGATGAATGAGCTTTAGACCTGTCAGTCTCTTGTGTGTAGACCTCCTTGTCTCTGCATTTCTGCTAAAGCTCGTTCATCGTAAAAAATAATAAAAAATTAAGCATGTAATAGCAATAAAGTAATTAGTAGATTATAGCCACAAAAAAATATAAAATAAAAACTTTTTAACAAAAAAATTAAACCGCCGAAAAAACTGAAAAGCAAAAAATAACAAACCTTTTTTTATTTAATCTTAATAACTAAGTTCTTAAACTAATGTAAGTATACCTAAGTAATTATGAGTCGGCGCCAAACTATCAACCGTCATTGCAACTGTTGCTACTGTGGCATTTTCTCTGACCAATCCTAATAATTGGTGCAAAAACGACATCGATTACATTTTATTGGTAGGAGATAAATATTATAGAGACTGTATTGTACACTTGTACAGCCGCCGCGCCGCGCATCAAGCTTTACGTAAGTATATGTAATTAATTAATTTGCCTGTTTGGCGCCGACTCAAAATTACTTAGGTATACTTACATTAGTTTAAGAACTTAGTTATTAAGATTAAATAAAAAAAGGTTTGTTATTTTTTGCTTTTCAGTTTTTTCGGCGGTTTAATTTTTTTATCTTACACACTTAACTTGAATTTTAACAAACTGTTTTTACATAGATGCTTCAAGCTACAATTTTTTTTAGGTATGTATAGTGATCAGAGATTTGTTTCTTAGAACTGTCTTCGTCCACAAGAAATATGAATAAACATACATTCAAAACATTTATTTGAATAAAAAGGACGCAACATAAAGTCATAAATAAAACAAAATCCTGGTCCATTACTTACCGAACGACATTTTTATGTCACGTCCAAGCTATACTATCTACATATTTTGTAATTCCATCTTATAAATGCACGTACTGAAGTATTAAATTTGATTATTTTAATAAAGCTTTTATTGGTGTTTAATTAACGCTAGTACGTGAATTCGACCGACAGATAGACAGACAAGTCATGTGTGTCAAGGCGAATCTCTGTTTATGGTGTTTACCTCGCAGATAGAGTTGCCATGTTTAATACGAAATTACGGATAAATAAGATAAATTATTGTCATTTGGAAATTTAAATAGAAGGTTTTTTAACACGCGATATTAATTAGAATTATTTATATACCTACTCATACCTCATTTTTTCTTTGATGCGTATGTACAGGTACCTTATTAAGAACCGATTGCAAACTATTTGGTTATAGGAAGCGAAACTCGACGAAAATAATTATTATACAACGCGCTGTCAAAATATTTTGGTAATCCCGAGATTTTCACTATAAGAACATAGTTGATGTCTACATAAATCCCATCGCTTGGCGACACTACATGCAACGAATCGGCTCAATACCGACTATATTGAAATTGTCGCTAAAACCCAATAAAGTTGGCCATTTACCAATTTCACGGCACGTAATTAGACAAGACGCGTCTCCGCTCAAAACTAGTCGAGTTTACCGAACAATGATTGGTGCGTTAGTACACTCTATAAAACGAGGTGACGCCGTTTTGTTCCAAGCTGCCTTTTTATTGTGCACAGTATAAATTTATGGAATCATCATCGAGTTGTATGGACTCTATTCGTTCGTTGGGGTCCATAAGACCATAACCATTACGGGTTGTATTTTGATACACATTTATTTACACTTGTTAACGCGCCGTAGATAGTTAAAATTTCATTGGAATTTTATCGCGACCTTTGTAGGATGTAAACACTGGTTATGTGCTTTTACTGCTTTTGCACCACATAACATTGTCGCTAATGGAGACATAAAGCAATTGTATAACAATATAAATAAGTCACGTTCATGATCCTACAATGCAGTTTATTCGCGTATTAGAAATGCAGCACTAGGAAAAAAATACCTATTAAATAATTTGTACCTACGTCTGTAAAAGTCTCTAACGTGCCATGAAATTAATGTAGACGCTCGCGCTAGTTCGCTGCTTCAACTCCGCGATATGGAAAAGCTGCTGCATAACGGATTCATTTAGTATCGTGTTTCTTATATGTTTCAAAAGATACAAAAAGTACTATTTCTCATTTCATTTCACAGTTTTTCATATTGGTACACTCGGCTTTTCTTTGCTGTTCTATACTTGATTTTCGAACAGTCGATTTACCTAGACTAATACATTTTTGTATAGCTTTTGCAACTAGATGAATGATTAGAAGAAAAGGAAGTAATCTACAAGACCAGTAGAATATTGCTCCCATAGATTATTAAAATACTACGTATTGGTCGTGTTATTGGATAGATCATATTTAAAAAGGGAAGTAAAAAAGTTCTCAAGGCACAATTGAAGCTCCAAAGAGAGATTTAGTGATACTTATTTGTAGCGAAATTGAGCTGTTACAATTTTTTATAGCAGACAGCCCATTTACCAATGGTGTCTTATTTGTAGAGTTTGGATGTAAGGTGCTACGATAAGAAAATTCTAAACTTTTGTGTTCTAGCGTTGACACTTGCACTTATTTCATGCGGTATTTATAGAGATTATGAAAGCCAACGGTAACGTTGAGATGGCCTAAACTACATAATTTATGAAAACAACAAAATACCGTAGTTTGGATATATGCATAAACATATAATTCAATTATTACAAGAAGCTAAAAGCCTTTTACCCATAGGGCTAATTTAAATATAAAATAAACTTAGTTTCTCAACAGTTTCGATTGAATTATTATTTAACTTGTTGTACTTCATTGAGCGATTAATATGCAACAGTTAGTGTATTATTTTCTTAAACAGAGTAATTAGTTAGACTATCCAGCAATAGGGAAAAAGATTTGTTTTAATTAAATTTTGTTTTAATCATATTTAATAAGTCGTTCTACGTTAAATATGATATACAGCTGAATCTGGTAAGACTAAACCGAAACAACATAGTTTGGGAAAAGACTAGGCAGAAAAGAAGAACCTTATTACCTTTAGAATTAAAAGTTTGGGATCAGGCCTTTGTGTGCTAGTCAGGCTAATGCTAGTCCAATGTTATTAGAAGTGACTTATCCATAATATGTATTTAGGAGTTGTAGCCTATGTTACAATAGTACCTAGTAACATAGTACTTTTTTACGCATAGAATGGATTAAAACAGTATTTCATATAGTCGTATTAGTACCCACTAAGGTACATACAAGGGTAGTAATGTGCCTTAAAGATAGTTATGTATCTACCTGGTATACTATTTTAAAGTTGCACTTAAAAAATCTAACATTAAAAGGCACGTTAGCACAGTTTTCATCGCTATTAAGACTTCATCAAAAGTTCTAAATAACTTAGCACTTGGTAGTCTTTATATATGACGTATTCAACAATAGCTTAAATTACCTAAGCGTAAAATTTAAACGTAACCTTGTGGTTAATATCAATTTAAAAGTCATCATTGCCACTCTTTACTCTTAACGTAATTAAACACACACAAAAAATAAAGTAGAGTCATAATTATATGTAAAAACTACGATAAACTAAATCTTTAGTTTTTTATGTAACAGAAATGATAGTTTATAGTGAGTTATGGATAGAGAGATTTCTCATAATGGTCATATTATTACACACTTATTCTTCAGTTTGGGTCAGTATTCAAGAAAATTAAACGCAAATTAAGTCCTAACTATATCAGAATAATATGTTAGTACACTTAACTGTATAAAATAAATATATTCGAGGAACAATAAACACGTTGGCATACGGCAGCTGTATATAAGAGGCATATGTGTATAAGTATGGCCGCGGGCGAGGGCTCGTTATTTTCTGGTCAATTGCCGCTTTACTGCGCCCGCGCATCCTCGCTTCCAATTATTGCCCAGCCGCCAACGCTATAAAATTAACATACACATCAAAAGAACTTAACAACCAAATTACAAGGTTTAATTTTTAACCTTAATGCTGAGATTGTAAGGTACTGTTTTGAATGTTGTGTCTAGAGCATACGTTATATGTAAATAAGTCAGATGCAAATTATGCTTAGGTAAAACGTGTTTGTCCGTCCCGAGTTTTATTTTTTACAATTATATCGGCTTGGTTACTTGGAAATGCATTCACGAGAAATCGTAGAGGGTTTCGTGATGTTTAATAGGCTTAGATTAGAAGTTAAAAGCCGGGCCGTGGGCCGGTGGGCCATTAAATGGGTTCTCAGGACACGGCCGCATGACTTAGCTCTCATTAGTCGAAAAGTCAGTTGAGAAAAAAAAAGTATTCCATATTATCTTGTAAATATATACTTTATTTAGTGTAGGAGTCGTGGGATCTGTTCAATGTGGATGTAGAGGAAAATTGGACATGACTGTACATTTTAGCTAGGGCGGCGGGTTTGTTGTTTATTAGAAAGATGGCAGTCATTCTTGGCAAATCTATATATATTTTTTTATGTATTTATTATATGTGTTTTAAAGTAGAGTTAACTCTGCAATTAAGAATTAAGGGCCCTTAAAAAAAGACTTTCTTTTAAAAACGGTACTACACCATTTTAGTATTGTAAATGTAATTTCGCCAATAACTCGACTACGTAATAGGGTAATAAATGTAGGTAGTTTTGCAAGAGCAATTAAGGTGGAATGCCGACAAAGGGCTCCGGCGCTTTGAAGTTGCCGACGGCGTGCTGCATCCGCTTTCTCCCGTAGATAACGCCGGATGTGACTTGGCCTTGCGTCTGCGCAGCGACTCAGCCATAGCTTTTCACGATTACTTGATACATTCCCAAGTGAGGATAAAACAGCTCACTTAAAGTTTGTACAACATAAAAATAAGTGCATGAGTCATCTAATGAAAGTCGTTGATGGTCACTGGCGGTTTATTTATTTACACTTTGACTCTGTCTAGCGACGCCGCGATTATTACCTCACCACATAAAAGCTAATTAGCAGCACATAAGTTTTATTTATTTACCGTCTGATTCATGCGCATATTCCATGCCATCGATTCGAACAAACTCACAAAATAGTTAATTCCGATTTAATTTTTACGGCATATAAATTTATGCAGTTATGCTATGCACTTTTGAAGCAGAAGTTCGTCGTAAGGAGGGGAGCCGAAACTCGGCAGAAGGGCGGAGAGCGGGGGCGTTCGGTTCGGGCCAATAAAGGCGCGCAGTAAATCCACGTAATTTAGAGCGGTCGTAAATTAAAGTTCCGCTATAAAGTCGGGCCGGCCGCGTACCTGCCGCGCCCGCGCCGCGCCGCCGCCGCTCGCGTCACGCCACCGAAACCCGACGAACACTCGTAAATCAGACGTTGTGTGAACTCCGCACATGTCCAAGTTCTGCCTCTACGAATAAATTAACATTCTACTTTAGTTATGTAACGACGTCGTAGGCTACAAAGTACGTTAGCTACGTGTTTTCGTAAGCTAGAGGATTTTCAAGTAAGTATTCTACTAACTGGTCAACGATAAGAAAACTTACATCGCACTTTACTTTAGAGAACCAACTCTACCGTAGAAACAAGAAAATGATCTAAGGCCTTTATTTAAATTATTGCTCGTATAATAAGGAGAGACTATAGGAGAGCAAATAATTCATGCTTATTAACTATATTATTTATTTAGGGTTGACCAGACAACTTAAAATTAAAATTAATATTGAAGAACAAATTCAGCATAACTGACGTAAAGTTAAAATCTCTGCCGCTTTACATATTTACATTGACGTCGCTTCCACCGCTTTATAACTCGCTTAATGATCAATTCCAGCAATTGATTACGTTACGGTAAATTGTAAGGTGGCGATGCAGTTATTTTTTAATTAGACACCTAAGCGAGCCGAGAGGATTCAGATATTATTAAAATAAAAATATTCACTAATTAATGATGGGCAAAAACTATATTGATGGCAAACAGACGATTCTATGGCCTCTTTGCTATTTGGTAAAATAAAAAATATGGGAAAAAAAATTACAAGAAGCAGTCTATCGCGTGTTCTGTACACCTAACTCACTTTGTATTTTATTTTGCCTAACTTTTTAACTGTTTTTAGACTAAGCTGAAACAACAACCGTTTCAAAAGAACTTTAGGATTTTTAGGATAGAGTAAACCTTTGACTGGCTGGCAGGTGTTAGGTATACAATGCTCTAAAAGATTATTACGATGATTAGAACAATATTTTTTCGAGACACCTGCCTATGTAGGTAATGGTTTTTAACATAGAGAAAAGATAGGTATAAGAAAATATAGTAAATCTGTTGTTTTTACCATTTGTACACCGTATACTGGCTATAGCCTTGTAGCATGTGGTACCTGAACTAGGTTTACGCGAATTACTTGGATGTTTAATATTATTTTTGTGAATTAATGAATAAATCTATCTATCAAATTTTTATTCTAGATTCTAACTTGATACTTATTCAGTTTGAGTAATATGTCGTAATATGTTGTGCAGGGTTGTGATTTGTCTGAAAAGTAAAGAGTTATTTTTGTAAAAACAATATTTATTTGGCCAGATATCGCAAAAGACAGACAGGTTTGGAGGAAGGAGGGGGAGGCCTTTGCCCAGCAGTGGGATCTGACGTAGGCTATTAAAAATATATATATATATATTTATTATTATGTTTTCAGTCAAGAGTCCCACTTAGGTACAGTAAAATGAATTTTACATTCGGAGGTTTAATGGTTAGCTCGTGTTCGCATTGTAGAGCGCTTTAAAATGGTAGAGTAGTACCTAGTTATTCACTGTAAAATCACGTAGATCGAAAAGCTACATCAACTTTTGCTAAGCTAATAGACTTTTTAGCTTCTTATTGGCTTTAGATATTTGGAAAACAGTGGTATTTGTAGAGCACCTTATCCGCTAAGAGCTGCAGTTAGGTCTATGCTTTAATTTTTAATCGTAGTAAACACTTTGTTGTTGACATAATTATTGCAGTAATTTTATCGGTAATAAGTTCATAATTAAATAAATAATAATAATAAATGCGGACGACATCACATACATTGCTCTGAACCCAAAGTAAGTAGCTGAAGCACTTGTGTTATGGAATTCAGAAACAACGAAGGTACCACAAAAACCCAGACCCGGGACAATGTAGAAAAGTTAGTTTCTACATTGACCCGTCCGGGGATCGAACCCGGGACCTCAGAGCTAGCGAGCGACACCTTGAAACCGGTGCGTACGCCACTCGACCACGGAGGTCGTCAAAAATTATTAGAAACATATAGAGTGCCATGTTAACTAATATTTTTGAAAAGATAATTGTATAATATGGACAAATAGCCACACAGTCTCACTAGTTAGGTAGATACAGTACTAAGAGAATACCAAGTTTACTCAAGGATAAAGACAGCTACGTAGTCTATACATAAACAGGTAACACACGTAAATATAAATCCACATACATATCTCTGTTATCAATGATCTACGTTTGACTTAAGCGTTTTATTATCTTGATAAAGACATTCTTTACGATTATCTGTCAATGTTATAAGCGCTAGGAAAACTTTAATGGCTGTATACACGTGTGGCGTGCATCTATACTCTATACCTCCATATATGCGTGTTTAGTCGCTCAATACCCTTATTGGATCGCACCCCATGACGCCGGGACGCGGCGGAACACACTTTACGATTACTCACATAAAAGAACACATTATCTGTTTTATCTTACCTAAAAGTCCCCAACAATGAGATAAAGGTCCTAAGTTTACCCGTAGCGTGTAAATAAATTATCTAAAGTATTGTGCAGGGTACGCTAGGGCCGTCTTAAGTAAACTTGGATATATTGTGGTCCCGATCGTCGCCGTAAATCACTCACGTCCGCATCACATGTTACGTAAAAGGGTTTTATGGCGGGACTTGCATCCATGACGAGATAACATTTAAATGTCACTAGGTAATCATTATATGGAGCTGTTCTGTACACAGTATTAACAGTATTAAGCTAATATCAACAGAGACGCGATCTAAATGTGGTTTTTGTTGTTGACTTAGGAACATTCAGAAAATCCACACGGCTACGGATTTATCACGGAAGATTTGTGGAATTAGCGTTTTGTTCTATTAATATCTTCAGGAAATCTAACCGAAGACATCCGCGTTTCTTTATAATATAAATGAAGTTCCCGTTAGTAATGCATGCATTCATTACATAAGTGGTAGTATACATAAGTATCGAGTTCAGGTAGGCAGTGGTCGTGTGGAGGCGCGGGCGGCCGGTTCCGTGCCGAGCTTTGTTATCTGCGATCTGGCCCCGCCCTGCCGGAGCCTGCCGGCAACATGGCTGCACGCCGCACGCCGCACTGCCGCCACTCGCATTTACGATCCTAATGAAAACCACTTTAATTAATTCACAGCAATCACATGCGCCGTGCACGCCGCACTTTTTATGTTTATTGTTTCCATATCATTTTAAAGCACCACATTTTGATTTCTCAAGAGTGTCACTGTCATTATGTTTTGTTTACCAAATGACCGCTGTGTTTATTAACAGAGTATTATTACGATTGTTCAATTGTTATTATGTACGAAAGTTTTCACTTAATGATATTAAAATCATGTTGATGGCTTGGATGGTTTTATGAGGCTCTGTGGGTTATTGCCTACAAAAGCAAAACCTACCCATTGTGTTGTAATAAAAAAGATAATTATAATAATGAATATACCTAAAACGGAACCTACGATATTTCTAACATGTCGACCTTAATTCGAGTTTTCATGACTATTTCATGAAGCTTTAAAGATCTAATTATAATTATACATGTACAACATAGTCAGGGTGGGTAGAAATAGAAGATGTGGACTGAATACCTACATAAAGTTAAAGTTGTTTTTTGTTTAAATAATTACTACTACTATTTATGTTTTGTTGGTATGAAGATAATTATAATATTAAATGTAGGTAGTTAAGTATTTTGGGCAAAAGCAAGAAAAATCAAGCATACATGTTTTTCCGTAGTTCCATGTGAAGACAGCTAAGCATATGAAATTAATAAACAGATATGATTAACAATAAACAGGCTAGATACAGAAAGAGTTACTAAGTTAAAAAAAAAAAAATATTATGTTGCTAATAGGTGAAGAACTCTGACTCAAGGGTGGCATCTTATGAAATGGTAGAGCAACAATTTATTCTCAATTTTATACACAACTTTATAGTCATTTCATTATACTAATACAACGGCTACGATTTAGAACTAACTGATTTATAATTATCTTTAGCCTGATGCTAACGCAATTTCTTTAGCCCAAACTTACTTTCACAAGACTTATTTTTCCTTTCTCTGTTTAGTTAATTTTGTTTTTATTAACTTTAACTCAAAACTGAACATCGCAATATGGGCCAATATAGCCTGAAATACCTAAACATAGGAACATTTTATTACAGGTAGATGGACATTAGGTACATACACTCAGTTGTTACATTAGTTCAGTATTTTCCGAAATTAAAATTCAGTAGATTTTGATATTGTCCGAAATTAACATGAAACCATGAAACTACATGCTCAAAATACAAATGTCTGTTTTGAAAGCGTTACGATGACTCTACCCTCTCGTAGCAGCTACGACCACTATGGTATTTACTATTTAAAAGCAACGTTTGCTATTCATTCGTGATTAATTTGAACGAATCGTGAGTTCAATTAAGTAACCATATTTTCGGCAACTTCTTTTGAATACTTAGTCATAAATATAGAATATTCGATAAATAAATATCAATTAGTTGATTATTATTATTGGAAAGTAAATCAAAGTAAGTTTATTACGGGCTTATATGGCATATTATGTTTACCTAGCGACTCGCCCGGACTCGCACAGGTAGACAAAACATTAATGAATGGATACACACAAACCTTCTTTTGAAATAGCTCTATAACAATAGAAATAAGATTTATTTTTCTTATATCTAAAGGATTTATTAATTTAATAGATTATTATTATAATAATATAAAAATCTGTTTAGCAGTTTTCGGGTTTATCACGTTCAGAAAGACAGACAGACACGGCGGGGGACTTTGTATTACAATATGTTATGAAGAGCATACAGATAGACAAATAAGTAGGTGTTTAAGAAGACAAACGAATTTAGTTAGATATCTACGATGCTTTTAAGCGCCATGTTATTATTTTCATTCAGAAATATAAGTAATTAAACAAGCAGAAGCTGAATCAAATTTCTAATTGCTATTAAAATGGGTTGCGGTTTACAGGGTGACCACAATCGTGATTTTTTGTCTGGTAAATAATGGTAAATAAAATTTGTAAGTCTGGTAAATAAACTTTATTACTCATAAGAGAATATTTAAAAAAAACACTAGTCAATTAAGTTTTTAACTGTTTTAATATTTAAATGACTATAAGTTATGTTTTATAGGTATGTGACTGAATTACTTAATAATTGTACTGCATTCATTTAGGCTTAGATAAATAGGTATGCTAAGTCGGTAATAATTTAGGTTTCTAAGTTGTTTATAATGAGAAAAAAGCTCTACCGTAAAAGCAACAAACGTAGGTTATAGGCATGATACACACGGACTTACATAAACTGTGTCACACGACAAACTCAACAAATCTACAAAAATATGTCATGGTAATCCTAGTCGGTGTTGTAACGGTGCGCGGGTTGAGACGAAACTTCTCCCAAGCGGCCATTTGTCGCGAGCGCGGCAGATCCCCCAGGCGTCGTTATACCGCGTCACCGCTCCAACGCTGCGCTGATTTATACCTCACTATTCGCATTTCGCGGTTATTCGCATTTATTCGCGCACCCGAGCTCCCACAACTGACACATAAATGTCGCTTTTGTTTCTCTTTACGAAACGATTTAGATGCTTTTTCCGCGCGGGGACGACGCATTTTACTCCGTAAACCTTGAACCTTTGTCACATGTAGGAAATTGGAATGTTGGTTGAATAAATTTAGGAAGAGGATCTTGGATAAAAAATGCACTTAAAATTCCTAGGTATCATACGTTACCTAATGTAGGTAACGTATGATACGTACTACGTACTATACTAACTTCAAATTACGGATTCCAACTAAATTCGTATCGCAGGAAACCTTCTTACCAGAATTTAAACATGAGAGCTATAACATAAGGACAGCTAGAGCCTGCATGTAGTACCTGAAGCCTATTAGGTATCTCTAGAGTCTAGAGCATGAGGCAGTTGAAGCTGATGGTCATATCATGTTAACTATTGGTAGGCAGGCTGAAAGGGCAGGTCCTCTGTCAATCTTTAAGGACCACCAGTAAGCCCATTACTTTAAGACTAGATCTAAAACTTCTCTTAACTATTAATAAATAGTAGAAGCTTATTGATTCGATAAGAATTATAACGACGGAAGGAAAATCGAATATTAGCTACTGTAAAAAGTCAGCTATTTAAAAATTGAAAAGGTAGAGATTCGGAAAATTGAATCATCAGAACTTAGAGTTACCAAGAAATGATGTCATACGTAGTGATGTATGTAATATAGTTGACCGCTTTGTAGTACCACATCACAGTAGAATCTAATACCTACTTAAATTGTTTACGCAGCGCATACCAAACACAATTGACATAAAATATTTGTCTAGTTGGTTCAACGATACGGTACTAAACACTCTCATTAGTTGACCCCGTAATGACCCGAAGCTCCGTCGTCCGATAGTCAACAGATAATACAGTTGTTTGACGTTTGTTGTTACGCTCATACGTTAATTATACCAAATGGCATCTCCGACGAAAATAAACGTTTCTGAGGTAAACTCATTAAGTGACGAACAGTTTGAGTCGGTATTTGGTGGTGTTATAGAGCTGTGTAAAGATGCTGCCGTTCAAGTCAAGAAGAAGCGGCCCTTTCAAAGTTTAGAGGGTTTATGCGACGCATTCCAAACGTATTTACAGGAACTCAGTGTGGATGGTAAGCTTTATTAGCTATTTATAGTGTTAATAGGTCGTCTAGGATAGGTCTACTGTCAATACGACACAATGTTTGGTTTATTTTGCCCATAGGAACAGAATCCATACACGGAGCTGCAAGGAAACTGCGAAACGACAAAACACTTCTGCCGAAAACAACTAGTTAGACAGCAACTTTGTTATGTGAATAGAAATGAAATCTTGTCCTTTGTCCGAGCTTTGAACTGATTTTAAAACAATTTGGTATGATTAATTAAAGTATCATCCTGGAAAGTCACCAGAAGTGCGCGTAAACTGCTATATATTTTTAGTCCGTAATGACCATAGTTTTGGTAAAATCAATATCATAGTTTGAGTTTTCTATCTCTACAGGCTGGGTACCTAACTACTTAGAAGGTAGATAAATGAATAGGTAGGTGCCTACCCCACTTACCTAATAATATTGTTTCTTAGAAGTCTGAAAATAAAAAAGACTTTTAACAGCAATATTCTCGTATATTCCAATTTACAAAGTTTCAAAGGCAACATCCCTTCCTTTTCCCTTGTAGGGGTAGGCAGAGACTACTTCTTTCCACTTGCTACGATCCTTACACACTTGTTTCGCTTTGTCCACTTTCATTATTCCCTTCATACATGCTATTCGGTTTATGGTACTCTTGACCTGGTCTTTTTACATTCACACTCGCCTTATACACTTTTTTCGTCAATCGTTCTTCATTCATTCTCTCGAAATAGCCAAACCATCCCATCCCTTTCTTAATTTTTGTCTAAACATCCATCATTTGACATAGGTACTTCATCCACCTTACCATCCATTCCTCCTCTTACATTCAACGTAGCGAAGCGGCTCTCCGTGGGCCATTTTTCGCCCTCGCGAGAAACGAGACGTGATGGGTGGCGAACCACATCGCCGCCATTTTGGATTATAATTATTTTTATTATTGTCCATTGCGTTCCTGCGGGATAAGGAATTACGAAAGGATAACAAGGTAGGACGGGTTATAGGATGCTACCATCACGGAGGTACAATGACTGTTACAGCAACAGCTAGGGCAGTCCGGGGTCGCGTACCCGTAGTGGATCTAGCCAGCTGTCGGACAGATAACTGGTAGATCCACCCCCTGAACCGAAAGGCAACCTCTTGCATAATTTAATATAAGTATTTATTGATACTTACAGATAAAGTAGTAATATTAAAGCTACATCCAGACCTCGCTGGTCGGCTGGCAGACCTTGGCCAGTTGACGCAGGAGTCCACTGAAGAACAGAAAGCCGCTGGGCTTGACAAACTTACTCCAGAACAGAAGCGGATCTTAGAGGAGAGAAAGAATCGGTAATTATAACAAAGATACCTTCTTCTGACTAGCCTTTTACCAAGTTATACTGGGAGCGACTGCCTATTTACATAGAGCGAATGCCAATTTGTGAAAGAATTTTATTGAGCTAACGTCTTGTAAGCGGGGCCTTGGCTTCCCTTAGCCGCGTTCATGTCTCTGTCCTTTCTTGGGCTCCAAACTTACACCATAGCCAAGTAACTTATAAGATACAGAATACCTATTTAAAAATATGACTGAAATATGCGAATGCTTTTTATTCATACAAAAACATAAGTGCATACTTAATTACGGATTGTATGTTATTGAATCTACTACCAAGGCCAAGCAGCATTTTTTAACAGTAGGTAATTTGATTTGTAAAATAATTGCTATATTAGCGTATAGAAGGTCCTAGGTACCTATCTACTAGGTTAGGTATATTCCACTTTGTTCACCTTGGTGAAATTACGCCGGTGACCAAGTGGACTATATCCTAGGTTGGGTAGGTACGTGAGGTAGGTAGATAGGTACCTACTACAATGTAGGTACATAAATAAGTACGTCGTACCTTCAGAAATGGTGCAAATAACTTTTTACTGCTCTTGCTGTAATATTTTTATTACAAAGCAGTCAATAGTAAAGAATAATAGTAAGTCAGATTTTTACAAATCATAAGGTTTTTTCTTTCAAAAATAATAATTTAGTTTTATCGCGGTTTGTGACCGTTTTGCCATCTAGCGAGAAGCTGTGAAACATTTTGACAACAACAAAGTTTAACGTTTCCTATGTTTACCGCTAGATGTAGCTGATTTCAGAATATTTTAAATAAATAGTTATAATAGCGTACATAATTTCAAGGTTCATGTATTTTTGTAAAAAATAAAAACCTATGTAGGATTTGATTTAAAATACTTATCGATGTTTCACATATTAATTTTAGTACTTTTTTTCACATTGTACATATTTCCAGGTACAACAAGAAGTTCGGCTTTCCCTTTATTATTTGTGCAAGAGAAAACAAAGTTCAGTCTATTATGGATGGCCTGCAAGTTCGATATAATAATTCATACGAACAAGAAGTAACTATTGGCATTAACGAAGTGAAAAAGATTTGCAAACTCAGAATACTCGATATTGTAAAGGAATAAATTTAATTTCAAAAACATAAGTGTTTTTTTTCCATGAGTTATATTTTATGTTTCCGACGTTGCAGTTAAAACTAAAAGCATAAGTCTTAAATTTTTATTGAAAAAGGTAGCATATTACAACACAAATCTAAGCTAAGAGGTTCACAGAATGCCTAAGGACCGCTCCACTACCGCATGGGGCTCACCAGCCACTTCACGGAGTTCTGGTATGTTGAGAATGTCCTCGAAGCCAATCTCCAAGTGCCTTCCAGATAACACGTCGTTTTGGAAGTTAGACCGCTGAAGGAAAGGGAGGTGACCAATCTGTAACATAATTAAATATGTTTTTTGTGTTAATGCATTGTCATTGAAACCTAACATGTACACAAAATCTCAGCTAATTCTGTTTAATGTCGACATCAAAATTTAGTTGCATTCTAATAACTAACATAACCTGAACAAACATAGCTAGACCTTAGCTAGACAAAAGCCTGTAAAAAAAAGTAAATAAGTTTTGAAACTTTTTCAGATCAAGGTTTCTCTCTAATGATTATCTCTTGTCTAATTACTTAATATGCATAGTTACCTGCACTCATAGTAAAATCGATTTGTATAAATAAAAGGACAAAGAACAAAAAAAAACACTCAGAAGTCCACCTGCCACAACTTAATATAAAGTAACTTGGGAGAGGCCTACATCCAGTAATAATATAGACTAAGTTGATTGATTTGGTTCATTGTTACTATGTCAGAAGACAAGATTTAAGTCACTTATTTCATCAGTAAATTGTCGTAATTTTTATTTATTTTTAGCTTTAATCTATACTTATAATAAATCTGTAGAAGTGAAAATGCTGTACATTGAAAATATCAAAAAAATAAATGGCAGGGGGTGTTACTAGACCGACACCGAAACCAAAAGGGTGAAAAAAAAATTTTTGTCTGTCTGTCTGTCTGTTTGTTCAGGTATCACGCAACAACTACCGGTTCGATAACGATGAAACTTGGTATAATTATTCTTTATTATCCTGGGCACCACACTGGGTAGTTTTTATTAATAATAATAATCATCATCATCATCATCCACCGCCCTTGTCCTCCCACTGCTGGGAATAGGCCTCCCCTTTTTCGTGCCATATTCTACGGTCCTGTGCCAGCCTCATCCCGAATAATAATAATAGAACTTAAAGACAGGATGTTTTACTTAAATATAGGCAGGTTTTAGCCTTTACCATTAGTAATATTCACCTGTGTGATAGCTTAATAGTATTTATTTACTGGTTATTTACACATAACACTTTATGTGAGGTCTGGCAGCCATCACTAAAACCTATTAACCTTCAGAATATCTGATCTGGTCTGTTTCCAGTTATTCAATAATTATATATTTTGACGTACCTTGCTAGTAAACTTCATTTCCATGGTGAGTTTGAGAGGTGCAGCCAATCCTTGGATGTTACGGAGCATGGCCATGTTCATTTTTTCTTGGTTTAAATGAAACTGAAATTATAATAATACTTTTTAAGTTGAGTGTACAATCATTGTAAAATCTAACGAATTATTAGTTGTTTAGTGCAATTGATATACTTAATTCCTTTGTAGGTTTTAGTTTTTTTAACATGTTATTGTAACTACGAGTTTTAAATACTCAGCTATTCA
The DNA here is from genome assembly GCA_905475315.1 of Autographa pulchrina. NCBI lineage: Eukaryota > Metazoa > Arthropoda > Insecta > Lepidoptera > Noctuidae > Autographa > Autographa pulchrina. Next base: position 7,720,759 of record FR997771.1, on the reverse strand, counting down.
TCAATTCTGATTGGACTGTAGATATTTGAAAAACTATGGTCAATATGGTCAAGTTAATTACCTAAGCAGTTAGTACAATAAAAAACTATATGCATGTTAGTAATGTTGGGATACAATAGCTTTATACTGCCAGTAACAATAATATGTATAACAATTGAAAATACATGGACATAAAACTGAATACATTAACTTACACTTCTCTCAGAGACTTCCAAAGGATGTGACATGCCAAGCTTATTTTTGGTAGCAGCGAGACCCGCAACCAATGGGTTTGGCACCCCGAAGGGACCTTCCTGTGGCTCAATATTACTAACATGTTCAGGCTTTACTTTCAGTGGAGGCAGGTTAAAACTCTGAAACAATGATATTGCATTTTACACTTCTATCTGCAAAAAAATAACCTTAAACTTTAATTGTTGTACACTTACCATTTTGAATGATTAGGCGATTCAATTTTAGTTTATTTAAGATAGATTTACTCAGTTTATTATGTTAAGAAGTGCTGTTTAAAAAGCGTTCCGATAAACCAAGCCAAGTATGCCGAACGATTCTGTTTTCTGACAAGTAAATAAATGTCAAAATTTGTTAAATCACGTCCACAGATAATAATTGAGGTTTGTTTATTTTACTATCATTCGTGTCACAGAAAGTTTTTAACTTTATTTTTCAAGATGTAACTTTTCTAGAAACAAACATTCTACGAAATTTCTAAAAACATAATATCTGATAATAAATTAAGGATTCATTTACTAAATAGACACCGCAAACCTTTAGTGAAACTTAAATATTTTATGCTATGATTACAATATTCACGTAGCGTGTTACATGTATGTTGATAGTTTGTTAGTTGTAGACATTTTTGTATATTTATTTTTAACTTGATTGCCAATTTACCGTTATTAGTTTATCTAGGACTAGCCTTAAAATGCTGGCGCTAATTTAAAAAATCTATTAACCTTATGGCCAATACTAAATCCTTTTTTGTACCAAATTTTCATGGTTGTTTCATCATCTTTGAATGATTGACAATTACCTACTTATTACTTTTCTCTATGGACAATTATATTTCTGTGATGAGGAGGCACTGCACATTCTTATTGACATTTTGATTATTTTTTGTCTGAGTAATATAACAGTAGTATTTTCTGTTAATAGTTTTCGAAGAATTGTACTTTTGTAACGAATATCAACGATGACTTCGTGCACACGAGCATGCGGGATTAAGAAAGAAATTGTAAATTGACTTTGCTTTTTAGATAAACTCATGGCATCTAAAGTAGTTACTGTTAGGTATATAATAGGTAGTTGCTATATAGTATAGTATCTTGTTGTTGTTGTTGTGGTCCTAAGGCACCCCGCTGGTGCAGAGGGCCGGTCCCGCGCGATTCTTCGAGCAGTCTTCCCATTTGAGTTCTTCATTATATAGTATCTAAACTACTTTTATTGCTGTTAATTTATTTAAATTAAAACTATCAATGATATATCAGGCATAAAACTTGACGCGCAAAATTATTTAGCTTAGCTAACATGACTCAAGTAGTAGACCACATCCAAATTTACCATTGTGCAATTTATGTTTAAGGATCCGGAAGAAATTATGAAACGCAAGTTTCGCGCCAAATGCCGGTTTCGTGCTATAGGTCGCTTGGCGATGGCGAACACCTACTGGCTCATAGAGGCTGCGGAACAATATGAGGGCGTTGAAGATGTCAAAAGACGAGTAGCTCAAGCCGTGCGCGGAAAAGCTAAGAAGAAACGACTGCTAGGGATCAATGTTAGACCATAATTTTAATTATCTTAAAATAAACAATCATTTTATGGCATCTTTAACAACAGAAACTAAATCTCCAGGTGTTACAGTTTTTTGTTGGTGAACCTAAACAAACCCACAGGTGGTTTGCAACATCTGAGATTGTCTAATTAATTATTTGCATGTGGCATCTATATAGCTGTAGGTTCACATTTTTTTTTAAATTCATTCATTTAACTAGGATCCTATTAACGCATCACAAGCTGACTATAAAGGTAATTTGCATTTGTGACTGTATTTAGAAAGTAGGAATTCTTGGAAGATCCAACTTTAAAGTTTCCTACTTCTGAATGACTGAAATGATTTATTGATATTAATGCTTACAATACATGGCAGGACAAAGCCCTGTTGAATAAACATGCTTCTGAAAGATCTGACCAAGAAAAGAAATATATCTACCGCATCATCGGCGGACTTAAGTGTTTCAAGAGGTATCCAAATGTAAGTTCATACAATAATTTAGAAATAAAACTATCAAAAGACAAAGGTATCTTAAATTTTACCATTACGAAACTTATACATATGGGCAGGTAACTGACCGTCGGAAAGGTTAGTAGTAAAGGTAATTTTACACTAACCTTAACATTTAAACGAAAGTTACATACTCAAATCCAAATTTTGGGAAGCAGAAAACTTACCACTGTAGGTACAATATCCTGTATAAAGCAATTAAACCATAACCATAACACTGGATTCCCATAATATGTAGGTTGCCTGCTTCACAATCGGCTTCTTTCACTGGTCAATATGACAAAAGTTTCATGTCTGACTGATGTCACAAGAGTTGGACACTAAATACACTCAGTCATTAACCACCTAACCAAATTTTAAACCTATTTCGTTATGTTACGCAGCATGTAAAGAAGAAATTGGCAGCAGTGACTTATTTCAAGTACTACTGCCCGAACCGTGTGATAGTACGTCAGCACCATGAGGCACATGCACTTTATTTTATTGTAACTGGTGACGTCATTGTTAGCCAGATGATTTTTGACGAACTACTTCAGCAGAATGTGCCCGTCGATATTGGTATCATGCATCCAGGAGACATGTTTGGTGAGGTCTCTTTGTTGCACAATATTCCGAGAACTGCTACCTGTACTACCGTTGGTAAGGGTTGTTAAAGTTTCTAAAGCACTTTAGGCAGTCTGATAAATAATCTGATAAATTTAATTGCAATATACCCAATTTTTACTGGCCGTGACCTCTTTTCAATTCCTGTGCAATTTATCGTCAATCTTATCGAACAAACAGATTATGTATCATAGGAACCAAATCTGTTTGGTTGCTACTATTGGCATTCTACGCCGCGCCGAATCGGTAGTCTTAATCCATTCATTATCAGGTCATTGTGAGCTCTTGGCGCTAATGCAGGAAGACTTCAAGAATGTTCTCCTAGCGTCCGTGCAGAAGCAATGGGATGAAGTCCGTCGTGCTATGTCCGCATTTACTTACTTTGACGCACTTGATGAGGTACATTGTTAAAAATTTTTAGACGTTACTTATGTCGACACAGTCCGTTTTATTTTCTTGTAAGTATTTTATAGTAAATCTTCGCTTAGTCACATTGTAAAAACGTAGAAATAATATATAAAATTTTAATTATTTTTAGCCATTTAAATGCACAGACTTCATTTTGGTTTTCAGGTGGCTCGACGCGAGGGTTGTATAGTGGCTAAAATGAAAGCATATAATATGAACGAGACTATCCTGGGTGATGGTATGGGCATACCTAATTTCGTTTACTTTATCCTCTCTGGACAATGCCAGATGATTGAGACGCTCCAAGTTGCTGTTTCACACGGATTGGGACACACTTCCTACACCCTCTATGATCCTTACGTATGTTGCATTATAACAGTAATGTATTAGTTAAGTTTGATTCCCTTATCTAGAAGCTAATGATTAATGTCAGAGTATTTTGTGTAACAAGTGAACCTTAACCCCTTAGATTCCTAAAAAGGAAAGTGATCAGGATCTTGATGCGAAATATTTTGGAGCTTATAAAAAAGGCAAAGAAGCTACCGAATCTGAAGATAATACAATACGTTCGTCGACAATTCAAGTATCGGCTAAGACTACCGAAAGTATAATGAGACACAGCTCGGAAACCGCAAAACAGAAAAGGTCCAGTTCTATAAAACGGGACAGCATAGTAGTAATATCGGAAGACAAGGAAAGTGCAACTTTGATTCCAGTTTCTGAGCCCATAGCAGAAGCTGATGCCCCAACTGAGGGACAAGAAATACCTCGTTCAGAATCCGTTAAATCAACATTGCTATTGCAACCCTCGGAACACCGCCGTGAGTCTGTGAGGCGAGTATTTATCGATCTACAGATGAATAAATGATTTATTTTTAAGTATAAGTTGAAGTACGTAACTCATTATAGCTAATCCATAATTTGCCATATCAGAGACCGATGTGTGTAGTGGGTTCCTCCTGTGACGTTACGATGCTTAACTCAGGGGCAATTTCTTTTTTTGGTTTTAACTCTATCATTGATATAATTGCAGATTCAGCATTATAACTCCAACTATACCGCCACCAAATCTTCGGACTTACTTTATGCAGGTTGTGATTATTTTTAATATTAATAGAATTAATAATAATTTGTAGCTTTTAGACCAGCTCCGCCAAGCGAAGCAATATGATATTCAGACAAAATGCTTTGGAAATTTATTTGTTGTTTTTAATATCAGGAAACGTTCAATTTATTTTTCAATCGAATTTAAAAAGTGGAGGTTCTCAATTAGTCTGTATGTTTTCTTTTTATTTTGCTAAATCTATTTCACTTTTGGACCTATTTCAAAACTTATTTTTTCATCGAAATGTATATGGGACCGCCTCTGAAGAATACCCCATACCTTTACATAAAAGACATCAAAATCGATCTAGTAGGTAGTTCTAATTTTATTATTCTCAGAATTTTTTATATTTAAATTTCTTTTTTAAACGAATAAGAGAGTATGAGTACCTTATGGTATTTAAACAACTTTTCATGGCAGGTGTGTCTATTCTACCCTGGTTCAACGTTTGGGTTCGGCGAGAATATGCGAGATCGTCGTATCATAGCACTAACACCCGTCGATTGCATGCTTCTACCTAAGATATGGTTGCTACAGCGAAACACTGCCAACATCTGGTCACGCATTGAACATTACCTGGAAAAGAAGGTACAATGTTTAATAAAATAAATAAGGATTAACTAGAATGTAGTTTCATAACGCCTGTCACGGCTGTCACTTTAGTTTTGAAGATGTTTTTGAGGGCTAGTAGCTTTCTTTGTATAACCAGTGTTTAGACTTTTAACTTGGCTAAACCTATGATAAATGATGACTATGTGATGAGGAACACTATTGTTTTTTTAAATAAAACTATTTTTATGGTTTTTTAGATCTTTGTTCATATTATTGTTTTGTTTGTTCTAACACAGATCCCGTCTAAAAAGCAGTTGTTCCAAGAGTTCGTGGCAGAGCGTCGCTGGCAGGAGTTCCGTGAGCAACTTGTGACAGACGTGGTCGCAAGATCTAAAACCGTCAATTTGACTTCCGTGCATGACGTGCCGTATTCTATTCGTATGGAAGAGATGCTAGATATTTAATTTGATTTTTTTTCCCCTGTTATTATGCAATAAAGATTTCGAAACGTTTCTTCTCCTTAATTTGTTTTTTCTTGTGATAAAGATTTTCAGACGTTTTTTTATTTTTTAAACAAAAAATTATTAGTTATTTTTGAAAATTTAGCTTTTTACCAGGCCCTTATCTACTATTAATAAATAATCACCATGGGTCATGCGTCTTTCATCTTCTTTCAGTTATTTGTCTGGTATCGAACCGCTTTCCCCAACCACACACCTAATAGACATAATTGTAAAACTATATTCAATATTGTCAATGTTTATCTATTTAACGATCATGCGATAAAATGACAAAGAAGGCTTTATAAACCTATTTGCATGGATCCAAACGGAATGTGGGGGCGGAGGCCCATATGTAAGTTAAGCAAATAAGAACGGTGACTGATCTACATAATATATTTGGTAGTAGTTCTACAAAAAAGATCAGAGTTCACCTGGTACCTAAGGATGATTTCATTAGCGTTACTATGTAACAAAAGCAGTAGCGTGTTTTGATGTTGACGTTAATAATACTGCTACAAACATTTGAACGTTGACTGTATACAACACAAAAAGATTGTGCACTGTATGCCACGAATGTGTTCGTGATGATAGGGTAAGGTAAGTGGTAGGAGCTAAAAATAAATTGATGTCACACGGCCGTATCATTGAAATACAGACAGAGGTGCCTAGTACCTACCTTAGAAGTTAGAGGTAATAAAAAGTATTTACGTAGGTAGATTTACCTATATACGAACTCTGTACTGTATAAAATTATTTAACTGCTTAATGATAGAGGGACATATTATTAGTTCCTAATTATTAATAAAAATTATACTAATTAAAAAAAAACTTTTCACTTGATAGGACTGTGATTCGAACTCCAAAAAAAGAAAAAAATATATACTTAATAGAACATTAGTTACCTAGATATTAATAGTTAGTTTATGATCTATCTACTTTGAAAATAAAATAATAGAATGTTATGAAAGGTATTTAAAACTACGGCAAAGAAAATAATCTTGACATAGACAAACCTAATTCTGTAACTTTCCTGTAATTAAAATTATCGCACTGCGCATGCGTGAATCGGGACGTTATGGCGTCTGGTTGCCACGGCAACCGGTTTTGGCGGGAAGCGCCCACGCTCGGCCGCGGCGCTGCGCAGCTAATCCAGCGGAGATTTACCATCAAAGTGTACGGTACACGGTGTGAACGGTGTCTAAACACATTCGACCGCAGTGCACCGCGAAGAGCGACCGCCGCGTTTACCGACGACAGCCACGGCTGATCGAAAATTGCGACTGTTAACAGATAACGTAAATAAATAAACTAAATATCTATTGTAGTATAACTACCGAAAGTACAGTCTTAATTTAGATAGAGGATTAACCGCGATAAATAAGTGTCGCCCAATTAAAATATAAAGTATCTACTTGTTGAAATCAGAGCGGGACTTGGCAGGTGAGTCAACTCTTACTTTATCTGTTTACTAAGATTAAACGTTAAACTAAGTCACGATGGACCTTGCTTCCTCCAACATGATTACATTTAAAAAAATAAAAGCTGCCTAGTTGGGAACCTACATTATACTCTATTAACTAAATTGAAGTAAGTAAATGTAACCAATTTCCAACCAAACCAATTTCACAAACATAGCCTACTAATACCTTAGAAATACAACAACAAGCAGCCTAAGGAAAATTAAATAGATAAACTACTATCTATAATGAAAAACTAATAAATCTTATGGGGAAAACTGGGGAAAACATTTTTTCCAGGCAACAATAGCATGCGGCAATCTGAAATTCATTATGGACTAATGTATTCATATTGATACTACCTACGTACTATCTATACATAGCATCTAGTGATTAGGGTCGCCGGTAGGTGTCTGAATAATTTATCGGTTGTAGCTGAAATACTATAGGCTACACGTATAGTAATCCAAGACAGTAATGATGCTATTACTTCTTTCATTTGAAAAAAAATACATCAGTATAAAATAAAAATACTTATAGAAATAATTTACTATGTTAACTATGTAAGTCTTTAGTAGTAGAAGTAGATTATTAAGAAATCAAGAGAACCCAGTTATATAAATATTCCGTAGCAGATAGGATTTTTTCGTAGAACGTTCGAGTCGTAGTTACTTAACTTCCATTTCATCAATCGACCCCAATGGCAACATACAATTAAGGTACATTCTATACACCTACCTATAAAAGGTACACGTTATGCCTATATGCTTTATGAAAAAAAATTGTATAAAAGAATAAAAAAAAAACAAGTTTGATTTGTAGCTTAAATTTAACTTCGTGATTGCAGCGATATGATTAACTTTTTGGTACATGTTTATGTTAATCGCCCAATAAATCTTTTATCAGCGATGAAAATAATCATAAATAACATAATTTAAATAAATAAAACAAACTGATCGAGTCCGTCACTTCGTCATTTAGCGCATTGGCGTTCACATGCCAATCAGTTCACGAGTATTGTTACTCTTTGTTTGTCAATCAATTACCAAGTATTATCGGAGATCTAACAACGTGAAGCGACATTATCGTCTTCCGTATCTAAGATCACACTAAATAATATTGCTTACTTAGGAGTTACATCATAGTTTAGTGTTTGTAACTGGCCGGTTCAGCGGTGAAATCACCCTATTTTGGCGTAAATACTATCAAAGGAACCGACGTTTAAATTTGATTGTAATATCAACCTTCACATTTTGACCTCTCAGCAAAATGTTTCCTGATGATGTTGTCATGAAATGCATGAGCTCGTCGTGTTCGAAACGGTCGATGACGACATGCGCTGCCCCAGCCAGCTACCGGACAGGTTATCGGCAAATGAGCTCAATTGAGACAACGCCTGTTCTGATAAAACACTGTTATTGGATAACTGAAGCTAGACCAACGTTTATGTTCAATGTCAAATTAATTAATACATATATCGCTATTGACCTAGGATCTACAGGTAATTTGCAGTGCCTATTAATACCAATCAGCGATACTCAGGATCATTAGATATTTTAAATATTCATAACGAATATTATGGCGTCTCAAAGTTGAACTCAACAATATTTATTTCCACTCGAGCATAACAACGGAAAGAAACGAAAATAACACGCAAGGACACAAAAGTTTATATACGAATAGAGTAACATAAAATAGGTTATCGTGCGACAGCAGACGCATTCATGTAAAAGTTTGAATATTCGCGAAGGTTTCAGGACGCAGCGAATGGCCCAAATACGATTTTATTCATTTTTCACGACGACAGTGACTCGTACGACCTGGCACTGAATTAGCTTTTCTTTCAGCCGGTGACGACTCCAATATAGTCACGGTTTTTATATACTTGCATTTGATGGACGTGAGTTGTAAATATGTTTTGGTTCGATGTTTTTATAAACAATGACTCCATCTTTGAAATATTTCTGTAAGTAATTAACGAAGATAAATCATGTAGTAAAAACCAACGTTGATTGGTATGACATAATATTATTATCACTTTGTTTGCAATATGAAGTAAACGTTAATAATTTTTACCTAAATCTAGAAGATATGTAGTTTAAAGTATACCTTAGTATTTGTACTACAATCTTCCAGAAGAATAGTCAATAAATGACCGTTAAGTAAAAGGCTGCTACTAAACTAGAAAGTAAAGCACAAGTAGGCAACCTGTAGGAAAGTAGTTAATAAATAATGTATCTAGCTGGCTTACTTATTTCAATAGTATGTATATTTATAGCCTATCTACTGGCACCTGTACATCGATTGAATCCACCATTATCCGTTCCATTTCCTTTCCGATAAACTTACTTGTTCTCTGAATAAGTAATGAGCACTATAAGAGAGCACATACTCTGTAATTGACACCTAATTATTCATCGTAATAGGCAAGTGGGCGATCGATCTACTGTTCGAACAAACACGTTACTTAAGATGTGTAATGACGTATATATTTCACAGTGAAATAACAATAGATCCTTAGTACTCATTACTTATTGACCATGAAGTATTTTACAATGGTAAAGTTTTAAGTCCCCTCAAGTTCCGTAATCAGAATCTTAATTAAACACTTGTATTTTGTTACCACAACACTCCATGAAGATATTAAATAACAATTATCTTTTATCACTCCGGCCCGATCAACACGAGGCAACGGTTTAGTGCTTACCGTTTTATGCTAAGGGATTCGCTTTCACGACGCAATTATTGCCTGAGAGTTTGTGCATAATTTAGAATAGTAATTAACTTATTCTTCCTGCTAAAAAGCAGGCTTGATAATGTAGTGGTTGATATTTGTATCTTATATTCAGTTATTAGATTAGGAGTTACAATCTACTAGAAATCCTTGAAAAGCCTTGAAGCTTTAAATATGATATATCCCGGTGAACAACCTTCAATTGTTTTTGACAAGTTTGAATAATGAATGTACTGTATTTCCTAGCATATGGCACGTAGGAACAAATCCTAACAAACCTGTCACTCAGCCTTTAGGGATGTGGGCGACGCGTGAAGGCGTCTAATGAGTAACCCAACTAGTTTTACCTTATAGGATGGTGTATGATGGCAATTGATTCTACGATAACATACATATGATCGCTATTGTTTAAAACTAAGCACTGTATTAAGAAGATTTACATTTCATAACATGATTTCCAACCACATTTTGCATAAAATAATACTCTTTTACGTATCTTGTTTTAGAAGGATGCGACGCTTTCTCAAACGAAAGTTATTTAGTCATGTATAATTATCGATTTAATGCAGTCGTCGCGGAAAATTCTATTAAAATATGCATGATAATTCTTTAGTCAAAAATACCCAACCACGATGGATTGATACGACACCCGTAATTTATTAAATTTAAAACAGTTATGGTTATACAGTTATACTTGTAAATAAATAAAATACTATCAAGCTTTATTTGCGCAAACATCTTGTAATAAATAATAATGTTTTTGCTGTGCTTTTAAGCTACTAGTGATTCCAAGTTTAGCTAGTTACAAAGTGGCGAGTCTAGAACACAACTTAAAGCTTTATGCTAGTCAACGAACATTATATCTTCAGACAAAAGAGGTCAACATTAAAATTTATTGTGATACAATCATTACATACAAAAAAAAACTTTCTCGCTAATTACATTGTCATATAAAACCAGACCATACTTAGCAAATTGGAGTAGATGAACCATCCATCACTATATATGGATGTCACAAAATATAAGTCTCAGTTCACAGTCGACTTATTTGTGTTGTGGATAGCAAGCAATCCGGTTGCGAAGCTTATAGGTTCAACAACCACTGCGTATCGCGACTTATGTCACATAAGACGCAAAAGGAGTAACAACTTTCTACACCACCTAGATTTTGCGAAACAGCTAAATCTGTCCATACAAGGCTAAACGTATGTGGAACGAACTTTTTATTTTCTATCTTAAGTTATCTTAATTTCGTGCTTATTTGATCTAATGCTCCCTATGTTGCTTTACTCCCTAATATTTAAGATTTTGAATATGATGTAGATTCGTTTGGGTGTTCTGGATAGACCGAATACTGTCAGACAGGTATTAAATAAATCCCTGTGACCCTGTGTTTGTCAGTACAAATATTAGAATCTAACATGGAATAATAAAAAAAATACCTCTTTTTCCCTTGATTTTTAATAAATACGAGTATATTATTTTGCACGCGATGGTGACACATGTGACCTACGTGTTCGTCATTAGTACCTAGCACAGAATACAGTAATATAGTGCCTAGTATTCGTGTGCCAGCATAATTAAATGGTGCAGGAACTGTAACGACTCTTTGATTACTTTGACTTTTCAGTAAATCATTATATTACTAGCTTTTGCTCGTGACAGCAGTTGTTAGATTAGACCTTGCAGAGCAAAATTTCTAGACATGCAAAAGGACGCCATACTAGTTTTGATTTATGCAACATTTTTTGCTTAAGTTGGTTAAGATACCCTTATATATCATGGTTAATTTCGTCCTTGTATTAAATCGGAAAAAGACTTTGCCATCAACTCCGATACTGAACCGACTGGAAAACTACCATTGCTATTGAATGACTGGTAGAGAGAATAAAAGGTAAGGTTATACTACATAATCCAACCTGATCAGAGAATAATAGCAAATACACTATACTACAAGACCAAAAAGAGCTTGAATGAGGAAATAATCCTTAAGGTCTTTAAGAAAAAAGTTCGCTAGCTGTGACCTCTACTCTTAAGGCAACACCTTAAGTCAAAGCCTTAAGTGCAGATGTTGAGTCAAGGCTGACGTCTTCCGGTCTGTCCGGATATTTTTCGGAGTAGTAATTAATATTAACGAGTTTAGATTTGAGTATAATATTTGCTAGGAACAGTAAAACGCAAAATAAAATAACTGCAAAATTAACATCACGATAACATATTTTATAAACATAATAACTATAACTAAGGGTTATGTATAATAGCCGTAAAATATGTATGATTAGGAATATTTAAAAAAAAACATCGTTGTTATTACTTTACAAAGTTAGGCCAAGGGTTCTTCACGTCCACAGCACATGTTGGGCTTATTAATTAAATGTGGCTTTTAATAAATTGTTGCCAGCATAGCACACAACTATCTTAATCTGTCTAGATACAATAAATAAAGTGATAACCCATACACCTCTCATAGTTGCATAAATGACCAAAATAGGTGCATGACGCCATCGCAAGAGAGATCCACGTGATCATATGTGATGCGTGAACAAATGAATCCCACCAAAAACATTCAATGTAAAAAAAAGCCAAGTCTCTCTATGCAATTCTTCCATCGTAAAAAGTTTTGAGATCGCATAGGAGCCAAGTCCTGTTCAACTTAATTTGTAATAATAAATCAATATTTTGTGATTATATCAATAGTTTTGTTTACATTACAATAACAGTGACTTGGCCATGAGCACAAGTTAAAGGTCGTTTGCTCCTTGTAATTACGTGCAAATACCGTTGAATTTATATATATTATGGACATGATTTTGTAACTGATTGGAATTTGAGATCACTATGGACTAAACATGCGCCATAGTGCATGTGCAGTTCACTGATCTTAGATGATACCGACTGTCGGTTAAGGTGTCTTGATATTATTTATTATTTACTTGCAACTCCTCCAAATATGCCGTTTTATATTTGTATCTTATTGTGCTCATGGCCAAGTCACTATTATTGTAATGTAAACAAAACTATTAATATAATCACAAAATATTGATTTATTATTACAAATTAAGTTGAACAGGACTTGGCTCCTATGCGATCTCAAAACTTTTTACGATGGAAGAATTGCATAGAGAGACTTGGCTTTTTTTTACATTGAATGTTTTTGGTGGGATCTCATTTATTTTTTGTAGGTCTCTTTCTTTTCTTTTTTTAAATAAACAAAATTGCTATGTAAAATACGGTATTCAGCTGAATCCGGTAAGACTGGTAGCCGACCCCAACATAGTTGGGAAAAGGCTCGGGAGATGATGATGATGATGCTATAAAAAATATTTGCTTTTTGTACATAAACAAAGAACAAAGTTAACAATGCAGTCAAAATTCATATACCATGTTCTTGTTAAACCGCAAATATAAATTTGTTTCATATTATTTACTAAGGTATATAATTTATTACCGTTTTTATAATTTTCCCTTTACATGTAGCTAAAAACCTATCTTGGTGCCAAATTTGAAGGTTCTAAGTTTGCTAGAAGTACCTTAGATTTTTGATGATCGGTCAGTGAGTGAGTCAGTGAGTGACAAAATGGTGTAACTTTGATCGCTCATAACTCGTAAACTATTGGTTCAAATGTCATGTAATTTTGAGGCTGAGCTTGTTTTAATACTTACTCTAGATCATCGAAAACCTAAACCCCTAGCTTTGTCCGTATCGATGATACAGGGGGGGTGAAATAGCCGCGAAACGCTTCGAGAAAAGAATGGTACGGCCGTGCCCGTTTTGCTCGAGACTTGGCTGGGGCACTGCCGTGCCCCCAGATACGAAAGTTTAATGGCATTTATGTTGTTGAGAACAATGTTTTTACAATAGTAAGTTATGATTTTATGTTGGATTTTATACATCTTAGCTCATCACTACGTCATTTTTATGTTTTCTAGGCTCTATCACGTTCATTTGCAAAGTCCGGGTCATTAATCAATAATCCCTTGAATAATAGACTTAATAAAAAGCAAAACATGTTTTCGTGTAGTATTACAAATATAACAATAATACTGGTTTTGAGAACATTTTTGCTTAATTATTGCTTAACAAGATTCCTCGATATGATATATCATAAATTAATTCTCAAGAAGTCAAATTGGAAAACCAGATCGTTGTCGATACCGGTGTATAATTTTTAGTGGAGCAGAATAAATGTATAATGTTATGGGGTACATCAAGTTGGTTAAATATTTTGCTAAAAAGTATTTAATTATAAGCGTTCATCTCTTCATTCTCTCTCATAACTGGATATTAGAAAAAAAAATTGGCTTGTAAATATTAGATAGTTGCTTGTAGTACAACCTTGTTTACAAAAATTAAAAAAAATATTATGAACCGTTTGACATCTTAATAATTGACAATATTCATTTCATTGAGGATTGATAATTTGATTTTTTTATGAATTTATTAATATGCGTATAAAATAGATCAAAATCGTACTTTTGTATACGTATTTAAGTTTTTAATCAATTAATTTATAACGTATGTTTTTGTGGTAAAGTATTTTAGATAGATGAAATCAGCGTCAAAAACGGCAGAAATGAGTACTACCGAAAGACCGGCAAAAACTCCGGTAAACAGTCTTTTACCGAATCATATTATTGTGTATAGCATTTTAATACTTTATGTTAGTAATATGGTGTCCTTATGGCGGGTTTCATATTAGAGAATTTAATGTACTAAACATTTGTTTTGTAAGGGTTCTACCGCAATATTGCCTGACCGCAAGCTTTGAGTGCTTCATCAGACTGTATTTCATTTACCATTAGTCATATATCTTGTAAAAACCTAATTACCTTGACACATTCATAAGAAATATTGTTTAAACTACTTCTTTAATACTTCTGTATAAAAATTCTGTTGTTTTTTGATGTTCTAAATAATATGTAAATCAAAGCTTCTGTCTTAATAAGTATACCTAATATCTATATAAATATCTTTTCTAAAAATCTAAAACGAGAGGTTAGTGACTTCAGTGTTTTTTACTTTTTGCGTATTTGGTAGTAGTTTTTTTTATCTTTGAATAATTTTCAAGTTTTTGTTTATTGTATTTTAAAGTATGTAGTTGTTTAAAATGGAATTTTATATTTCAGAGCGTTGCGAAACCTGTGAGGACTGCTCGAACTTCGTCATCGGTATCGAAGGGGCTCTTTCCTTGCGAGGGTCCGATGGGCGTTCGGCAGAACCCGTGGACTCCAACAACACGCCGTGGCCCGATCGCCGCCGAAGCCTCCAGTCCCGGACCAGCTGTTGTGTCACTACCCACACTTATAGGTTTGTGTTAACTGCTTCAGTTTATAAGCTTGTAACATAAATTAAAAAAAAATATAATTTAAAAAAATTAAAAACACGCCTGCCATGTCAAAAAAAATTAAAAACAAGTCAAATATTTGCAGTCGGGGGACCTGTAATGAATTGTTCCAAGTAACCGACCCCGACTGCAAATATTTGACTTGTTTTTAATTTTTTTTGACATGGCAGGCGTTTTTAATTTTTTTTTAATTATATTTTTTTTATTTAATACTATTTAGTGAACAACAAAAAAAACATGACACCACACAAAAAAAATATCGTTCGGAACCCTTTGCAGGCGATTTCGACTCACACTTGACCATTTTTTAATGCCCACATGGCCTATGTCACTCGGGATAACTCAAAGCTTCTAATGATACCACAAACATTGAAATCGGTCAAGCCTTTTAGAAGTTATGGTGGAATAAAGAAACTCACAAACATACATACATACATACATACATACATACATACATACATACATGAACCCTGAAAACATAACACTCCTTTTTGGGCAGTCGTGTAATTAGAACTGTCAAGCAAAAGGGATCGCAATTTTTTTCCAACAGCCAGTGCTAGCACATAAAAAAATATAGTGTTTTGCTAGTCCGGATCATGCCATATCGCTCAAGTGGCTGTACGCAAAATTTCCGTTCATTTACACGAGGAGTAAATCAACAAGCATTGCATGCATTGAGACTTGCAAACAAGTGGTGAACTCTTTAATTTCATAGATTATCAGGTTATATTCATAAACTAGACCGTAGGTAATTTTGCCAGCAATGTTTCACTTATTATGTAGATTTTTCGATGGAAATACCAGAATTCTGGAAATGTGATGTGGGTATGTTTAAGTAAATATAACAATTGTTTAAAAAGTTAAATCAAATACTGTGACAATGTAGTTTAAATAGTTGTTTGCGTGGCTATGTACACAAAATGCCACAAAGTGCCACACAGTAAGTAAGACCAGTAGGCCCACTTTGTATAGTGTACCTGAAGGTAGCTGCACTATACAAAGGTATTTTGTTTGGTTAATTTTAAAATAGTAGTATTGTCATGTTCCAGTGTAATAAATGACTTAGAAAATGCAAAATTTTACGAGTATTACTCAGATCAGTAGGTACCTACGATTGTTTTGATTAGCCATCTACTACGATGTGGAAATAGGTTAGCTATTTGTACTTTATTGTCAATCTAAGATAGCGTTACAGTGAAGCTCGTGACTCCGCCGTGGAATGAGCTACTGATTAAAATCCCAGGTACTTGTCAAAATTTAACCTGGGTTATCTAAATGCTACCAGGGAGACATGAATCTACAGTATGTATGTGGTGTTCTATAATAGTTGTCCTTCTGTATGGGTATTTAAGTTTGTCGGTAACAGTATGGTCATTTCTTTATGGTCGCGTGTATTTCGACCGGCGTTATTTATTGTTCACGTCCTCTCGAGCTCGCGCTTACGTCACCCATCCCACTCCAATAGAGGTTGTGTTTTGAGTTGTGAGATTATCGCCTGCGCACTGCGAGCACCGGCCTTGCCCGTCCGGCCTGTTGATATACAAAGTGACATCATGTTTATAATGTTATTCGCCGAATAACACCGCATATTTATTTTTAATTTAAAAAGTTCCTTATTGTTCTAATCGGATCATTCCGCATCAATTCACACGTGTTATCGTTCTTTTGTTGACAAGAATGTATAGTGGTTCATCGTTTACATTCTTAGCATGCGCATGACATAGGTAAGTTGTTATTCAATTGGCGGTTCTTTGAAATTCTAGGATATGTTATAGTTACATTAGTTAATTTTCGTTTGGTAAGTAACGTGGGCGAAAACATTGACCCTGTCCAAGGTGAGCTCTATCAGTGCGTGTGATATACAATATGGTTTGACATTGACCAAGAGTCTCGTAAGTGCTATATTATGTATTGTATTTTGCAGTGTTATGTTTCAATTTATATCGTGTATTCAAAGTTGAGGCCTACTAGTATTTTCATAAGCAATATCAGTTGATCTTGTTTACTGTTTTGGATAAAGATGCTTATTTACATGTTTACTACCTTTCCCTTACAACTTTGACTTCGAAGTTTTTGGATCTTATGTGAGTTATTGGGGTTCAATTTAATATCGTACTAAATTTGCCCAACATTTATTAACGAGTCATAAAAGCGTTACAGGCTGTGCTACTTTTGGATTTGTATCTAATGTTATTAAGATGTATAATGAAAATATATATTTTAACAGTTTCTGGGGTATCAATATTTATTTAATGTGTTAATGTCCATGCTGTAAAATGTAATTTATGGACTTATATTGTTATGATTGACTTTAAAAAATACTTGAAATGTCTTCAATTTACGGTAGCGCGATATATATATAGGAACTGCGCCAGTAAAATAAGATTTTTTGTATTTCTACAGGTAAACCACCCCAAGAATCACGCAGACCACGTGCTCCAGCATTTACATTTGGCCAAAAGTTGGAGCCTCCTGGTACTACTGTTAAACTTGGCCCCGGACCAGCTTCCTACAATACAGAAGGAATGACTGCAAAAGGTGAGTTCATTAGTTCGTTTCCAACCTAAAGAGAAATCTGTTGACACAATTGTAACTGTTTATGTGAATCGATGGCATCAAAACCATAAATGAATCGCGTGTCTAAAGGAAATTTCGCCAAAACTACTAACCATATTGTCTGCCTACGACAGTCGCATGATTTGGGCGTCAAAGCGGTCGTTTACAGAGCCTATAAACGAAATGTTGTTTTGGATAGTCATTTAAATTTAACAAAATTGTTAGCACGATCACGACAGTCATACTTAGTCCTAGTTTTGATTAGATCTGAAAGGTCAGATTTTGTCAGCCAGTAGGTACTTCTTGTATGAACAACAACATGTATTATATTGATTTTAAATGGATAACCGCGCCCACTTGGCAGATGCCTTGGGACTACTAGAGCGCATCCCGCCAGACGTCTACCGCATAAAGTTGTAGACTTTACTTATTCTTGGCTCGAATAGAACATTCGTGGGAAGTGGTTCAATTGTCGTTTACTAGATAATTGCTCGGATTGTATTAGCTCGGAATAAACCGTTTATTTTTCTATATAGACAATTACACAGTCTGCCGCCCACGAATTATACGCAGCATTTAGTTAGTTAGCTTTAAATGATTATTACCAATTTAGTGTATCTGCGTCAATAGTAAATTTTCTGCGTATTTGTTTTTGGAAGATTCTAGCAAATAAATTATAAGGTTTCCTGAAGCACTAGACGTCCATAAGTGTAAGTTGGGATAAATAAGTCGAATCAATAATAAAGTACCATAACACTTCTTTCAAACATCTCACGTGAAACAGTACCTATTTAATGAAGTCACATTAATTACCGCCAATTACCGATGTCCGTTACCTTTCTTCCAGAATGTATTTTAAATGGGACGCATTTTCTTTATGTCGTGATTCATGCTGCACAATGTAAGTAGGTCATGACTGCAGTCTGATTCGCATAAGCGATGTCGTCTGCAGTTATTTCGTACTTGTTTACTTAGGCACTTATAATATTTCAAGAAGTTACGTGATTCTTGCATATTTTCCTTAATAGAAAAAGATTTTTATTGTAATAAGTATTATTTACTGTTAGCTATAAAGATGATAAAGTCTTTACACACTTACTATAAATCAAAACTTGGTACCTGTATATTTCTAAGTTAGTTCAATTAACTTATATAACAATATCGTTGTTAGTTTACTTGATCTTTTAGATCTTTTGTTTAATAGTTTCATTCATAAACTTACTGTCTGGAGTTATTGACTGAAAGAGAAATGTGTAAGTTAGAATTTTTGTATTGGTTTTCCCGACCCCAGCGCGAAGTTTTCCTCGACAAAAGCGTTAGGAAAACATAGGATTGTATTTCATAGTAATGATGTCTATAGAAATAATGTTAGGTAAAGTAAGAAAACCATTGAAACTAATCGAATCAAGGGAACGTACTACACAAATCATATCGCACGATATATGTTCTTAATTGGACAATTGCTGTGGCATTGGATGTTCGTAACGTTACTAAGTTCCCGGCTTGCGACTGCATTTAGCCGATGTCGCCAAATAAGTCCGTATGGGCGAAGGTGATCGGCGATGAGTCAGCAAGTTGTCGTGTAGGTGCCGACGGACCCTCACTGTCTCGGCGTCTCTCGGCTGCTCTCGGCTCAATACAAGCTCAGTCGCGCATCCACCTCGCTCCACTCGCCACTCTACCAGGCTACCTAGAGCTTGTCTCAAACAAGTTGTGTTCAGGATTAAGTGCTAGAGATATCGAGTGCAGTGTGTTTACTTACCGACGTGTGGATTCATTTGGTAAATAATTCACATTTCTTTATTCATGCCTTAATTTTATTTAAATTTTAATTTTACGATCAGTTTAAGTTTTATGAAGGGGTTAAAAGTGAAAACTTATAGGAAAGTTTTATACTTATTTCATGGGTATTAAATATTGCGGCTATTTTCCGATATTTCGTTGGACCTATTGATGATCTATAAATAGGTTCTGAGGTAGATACGTAATATACTTTAGCTTTTATGTAAAGGTTGTTTGTGTTTTGTGTAAAATGTTTTTTGATTATAATTGACTAGCTGATCCCCGCGACTTCGTCCACGTCAATTTCTGTTATTATGACCGCGATTAAGAAGTTTAAAAAAAAAGTATTTCTGCGTAAATGATAATTTTAGTTAATATTAAGTTGATAAAACTCTGTAGCAAATAATTGGCAATAATGCATTAATTTCGACCAAATGATTACCTTAAAATTGGTTATAGTGAGTCAATCTTAAAAGATAGACATATACTGTCGCAGACATTTTTTTAGATCATTTAAAGAGGAACAATTCTTTCATACATATATTTTGGGTAACTCGAACCGTTTACGCAGCGCACGCAACGGAAGCTTTCAAGTATGAATATTTTTCCCCGTTTTTGTGACATTTTTCACTGCTGCTTAGCTCCTATTGGTCGCAGCGTAATGTTATATATCCTAAAGCCTTCCTCGATAAATGGACTATCTAACACAAAAAGATTTTTTCAATTCTAACCAGTAGTTCCTGAGATTAGCGCGTTCAACCAAACAAACAAACAAACAAACAAACTCTTCAGCTTTATAATATTAGTAAAGATATGATAAGTAATTAATATTCGAGATTATTTATGCCAATAACAGTTTACAAATAGGTATCTATAAGATTAAATTTAGAATTTGACGTATGAATCGATTTGTTTTTATTTTATTGCTCGTATTTTTTCATTTTTATATGAAGTTAGATACGTTGGTTAGTTAATTAGAAGATCATAAATGAGTTTCACCTGTATTAAAAAAAAAAATTAATTAGAAGATAAGATTATCCTTCTTCAGTTTCTAATATATATTTAAATACATGCATTGAATAAGTTACAAGTTTCCTGTTTGCTGTAATAAAATTATTTTCATTGTAGATATAAATAGGATTTGTATTATCGTGGCTAATGCTATTATATAAACTAGTTTTTATGGCATACATGGAAAAGTAAATAAAGTAACTACTTAATTATCTTTCCTAAACATATTTTGTTCTATTGAATTACAAAAATAAAAGTAATTAAAATAATAAAAAAAAAAGAAAACTTAATTATTAACAAAAAGTAAATAAGTTATTAATAAAGGATACCACAAATCTTAGCCATATATTAAGGGCAATAAATACAAACCTATCAGAAAAAGTTTAGATGATAATATAAGTATCTAGAATTCTCCGCCCACGCATTCCAATAACAGATCCTTCCAGAATCTTCTACTACTCTTTAAAATAGGCCGGACTGCATTCCATACTGCAAAGGCTCGATATTGACCAGCTTATACAGTACTATAGTAGTAAGAATAGTTACGTACAATATTCCGGTTGGTCGAACAAGCAGGGCGGTCCGCGGCGCCCGCTGCGTCGCTGCACGGGCGTTGGCCGCCGCCGCGCGTGGCGCCGACCCCGGCTCCCTGCGACTACGAGCCCATCAAAGCCGTTCGAGCAGTTTACGATCACGCACCAGCCTTTTCCATCGGCCTCCGAGTAGCACCACCGCAGCCCGGTGGCAAAACGCCAGGTTCCAGAGCCTTTTTTAGCATGTGGTTGTCTCATCTAGCTTTGATAGTCATTTTTTTACTTTCTATTGACAAAGTTAAGTTGAGTTCATTCACATTTTGTAGCTGCTGTTGATGTAGATAGGCACAGATGTACTTTAAGTTAAAGGTCGTTGTTTTTTTATGTTTTGATTTATGCTTTAAAGTTGTGCTTACCATAAATATTTTTTCTTCAACCTTATTTAGTCATAGTACATTTCCATTGCCTCGTCAATATCTTCTGCATCGATTTCGGTTTACGGATCACGGTTGTTTATTTCAGTTGAACTTTATTTTTAATAGGGATGATGACTAATTTTTATTTTTATGTCCATCTTTTAGATAAGAAAAAAATATTAGACACGTATTTTTTGTTTAGTCCCGTAAACAAAGAATTACGAAGATACAGCGAGTACAATTCTTGCGTGACGTCACGTTTGAGTACAAATTGTACCTAGCCGTGACGTCACAAGCCCCCACTCCTGAACTTTACAGCGGTTTATCTTCGTATTTTGTCATTTATTTGAGAAAAGAAAAAATATGTGTCTATTATATTTTGATTATCTAAATGGCGGACTAAATAAATGTTGACTTTTCATACCTAGTCATCTACCCTATTATTGTTATTTATTCGATTTGTAATAGCTAGTTAGTCAAGCGGTATTAGGCATATATTTATGTCATACTAAAGTTGTGGCTTAAGCCGCATTAGGATAAATAAAGGCCATCTATGAATAAAATTGCCAATACCGTTTGGTTAGCAGTGACGTAACATCCTTACTTTGCTCTTCGTCACACATATTTCAGCAAAACAAGCATTTTCGGTCTCAAATCTTTGTTTTCATTCAGATGCTACACCAGTTTGTGCAAGGACATCTAATAGCTTTTCTAAGAATAATTTTATTTTGCACAGCCGTTGCTTAGTAATTGAAGCCTGATGTCACATTTATTATTCAATCATTCAATCATTCGTTGTTTTTGTGACACATTGTTTTCTTACACATCGGATTTATATGCTTCTCAATAAGTTTTAGTATCAATGAGTTGTATTTAGAACACTTTAGATTTAATTCATTTAGATTTTTCCAATCGATCTCTTTAACATTTACTGACACTCGTTTTCTGAAAGGCAGAAAAACAATTGTTAATTTTAAGTCAGATTTCAAGTCAAACACTGTTATTTGTTGTTATTCTATCGGTTATCTATAACAAAGTTTTAGATTTGATAACGGTTGAATAAAGTTAACATCCTTTCAGTAACCGAGATTAGACTGTTTGATACACTCGCTCATGGGTAAATAACGTTTCATTTCCAGCGCCAAATACATATTCTATGCCACCTGTTCTCGGCGAAGCCAAGGAAGGTGGAAAACGCGCAGCGCCGGCGTACAGCATCACCGGGCGCGGTAAAGCGCTTGAGTCGAAGGTCCTGCTGCCAGGTCCTGGTACCTACACCACTGATAAGGCCTCCACGGTGCTCACCAAGCGGCCTCCCGCTTACACTATCGCACCCAGACGAGACCTAAGGCCTCCGACAGCGCTCGTACCCGGCCCCGGAGTATACTGCCCCGAAAAGGTAATTATTAGTTTTAAGATCACAGATAATGTACTCGTTAAACATTTTATGAACAATAATTTTTCATATATTTATAAATATAACTATTTAACTCTTCATTGCTTGACAATAGAGATATTTTTTATGATAAATAACTGCCTGATCATATTTCTTATCGCGACCTTACTTTCCTGCTTAAATCATTGTCTGTTTACTTGTGTGAAATAGTCCGAGTCGAGGCGCGCCAGATGATGTCAGCGAGCGCATGAATTTTGTGCATAAATTAATTTAAGAATTGAACGCTTCCTAAATTCAATCCACGCGGAAGCTTACTTCAGTGCCAGTTACGCCCGCGTTGGGGTTGGATAACTAGTGGGCGTGTATTCGCAATAAACAATTGACAATATCTGTAACCTTCCGCCTACTAATATCGACTTGGATAAATGCTTTCAAATTGCGATCCATTATTTATTCCTTAGAGCATTTTGACCGGAGATGGAATTTTACTCATTACTCAAAATTTTAATACTTAAAGGTAAATATTTCAATCGAATGGTTGGTCAAGCTGATTACAAGCTTGGTCTCAAGTTCAGTCTTCAGTTGAAATGCTCTAGTTGTGTATTTACTGACCTCATGACATGTACTAACCCGGGGGTGGGTGGGCAGGTGTGCGTGAACCTGCCGTGGGCGCCGGCGCACACGTTCGGCATCCGGCACTCGCAGTACGCCGGCCAGGCGGTGCACTACAACGCACCAGAAGGAATCCCCGCCATCTAACCGACATCCGTAACAAGATTTACTCATCCCTCCTTATCATTCACCGTCACGCTTTGTGGGGGCTAAGACCTTTTACCGTTTTAGTGTATTTATTTATTTTGTGATGTATATAAAATTGATTATTAAAATATTCTTCTAATAAAATCAGTTTAGTCAATAGTCGAATAGCAAAGCAAAGTATGTTTATATATTTATTCTTATATTGCCAATAACATAATTACTAAAGCATATTTATAGTATTTGCATGCTGCCACTTCTACTGTACGGCCAATAATAAGGTACCTACATTATTGTTGTTTATTAAATCTTTTCTATTTATACAACCAATATGTATTTAGAACAAAATAAATTAACAGTTTGATTTGCATATAATCATAAATTTCCATTATGTTTTCAGGGTGACAGAAAATCCTTTCGTGAGAAAAGTACAAGAAGCACATTCTCAAGAAAAATGAAACTCGAAAAGGCCGAACATGTTCCTGCACCTAACGCTTACTCTCCTGAAAAGGCAGACAGGATGCTAAGAGCAAAATCGCCAGCTTTCTCATTTGGAACTAAAACTGAAGTTATTAAAATACATAACGCACCTGCTCCTAATGTTTATTCGCCAGAGAAATCTATTAATGCACTAAAAAATGGCCCGAAGTATACTTTAGCTGGCAAAGGTGTTTCTGAAAAGCTTGAAGTAACTCCAGGCCCTAATTACTATAGCCCACAAAAAGCTGATAAAATCCTACATGAAAGTTCCCCGTCATATACGATGCGTTCGAAAGAAGTTGTTGAAAAGTTTGAGCAAACACCAGCTCCAAACGTATATGCTCCTGAAAAGTCAATGCATATGTTGAACGGGGGACCCAAGTATACTATTTCTGGAAAAGGAATGTGTACCAAGCAGGCAGTAACTCCAGCGCCAAATAGTTACAGCCCTGAAAAGGCTGATAAAGTTCTACATGAAAGTTCACCGGCTTATTCATTTAGGATTAAAGAACAAACTGTAATTAGAAGTGAATCGCCAGCACCAAATGTATACGCTCCAGAAAAATCCATTCATATGTTAGACAGCACTCCGAAATTCACAATGGGTGGTAAAGGTCACTGTGAAAAAATCGAAAATACTCCCGCTCCCAATGCTTATTGTCCCGATAAGGCAGACAAAATGTTACATGAATCATCTCCCGCTTATTCGTTTCGAGTAAAAGATAACATCCATAAAACTGATAACACACCTGGTCCTAACGTGTATACGCCAGAGAATTCCACCAACATGTATCATAGCTCTCCAAAGTTTAGCATGGCAGGAAAGGGATATTCTCCAAAAGTCGATTACGTACCAGCACCTAACACTTACAGTCTAGATAGGGCTGATAAACTTCTTCACGAGTCTTCGCCTGCATACTCTTTTAGACCGCAGACTGCTCACGATAAACCTAGTGATACCCCAGCACCAAACAATTACGACCCACACTTATTGGACGGTACACCTAAATTCAGTTTGTACGGCAGAGGCCACGATTTCAAACCTTCTGATACTCCCGGACCTAACGCTTACGAACTCCATTTGCCTAATGGCACACCTAAGTTTACTATGTCGGGAAGACCGCATGAAAGCAAAATTTCGGATGTGCCAGCTCCTAATGCATACGATCCGCATTTGCCTGATGATGCTCCGAAATATTCCTTTACTGGAAGAGGGCATGATGCTAAACGCTCTGAAAGTCCTGGTCCAAGTTCCTATGATCCTCATTACGCTAATAATTCTCCAAGCTATTCAATATCTGGCAGGGGATGCGATGGAAAACCATCAAATGTACCTGCTCCGAACTCATATGATCCTCGCTTGCCTGACGGTACTCCCAAATACACGATGTCCGGCAAAGGGCCATCTGCCAAACCTTCTGATGTACCTGGTCCAAACGTTTATGATCCTCACTTGCCGTCTAATACTCCCAAATTTACCATATCTGGTAAAGGACCAGACGCAAAGATTTCTGATGTTCCTGCACCTAATAAATATGATCCTCATTATATAGATGGTACTCCAAAGTATACCATAGCTGGTAAAGGATTACCAGGGAAAATTGATAATAATCCCGCTCCTAATGCTTACAACCCTGAGAAAGGTGATAAAGTATTGTTAGAAAGTTCCCCAGCATACAGTTTTAGAACCAAACATCAACTTGAGAAACCGAGCAATACACCTGGACCAAATGCGTATGACCCTAGTAAATATGATTACATGTTAGATGGTGCGCCTAAATATAGTTTTGGAACGAAAGGTCCAGCTGACAAAGTATCAAACTATCCCGCTCCTAACGCGTACAGTCCAGAAAAATCTGACAATGTTCTACACGAGCATGCTCCTGCGTACACATTCCGACCAAAATTAGATGATACTAAAATATTTAACACCCCTGGTCCCAATGCTTACCATCCAGAAAAGGCCAACAACGAAATTTATGAGCACCACCCTTCTTATTCTTTGTCTCCAAGAGGCCATGATTCGAAAGTCTTCGATACGCCAGGACCTAACGTATATAATCCCGAAAAAGCTGACAAGGTGCTTTTGGACAGCGCACCAAGATATTCGTTCAGAATAAAGACCAACCTTCACAAGCCAGATGATGTTCCTGCACCAAACAGTTACAACCCAGACAAAGCCGATAAAGTTTTGCTGCATAATGCACCTCAATATACATTCAGGATCAAAACTGAAAACGCTAAGCCCGATAACACTCCAGGTATGTGACAAAATAATTTAATATATTTCACTCATATCATGCTATAAATTGTTATTACAATCCATAAAATATTTTAGCACCAAATTCATACAATATTCCAACGCCCGTTGAAACGCCTTTGTATACGATCTCGGGTAGACATAAGGAACCGATAGATGAGCGCCTGAAGGTGCCTGCTCCAGGAACGTACAACCCTGAGAAGAGTTACAAATTCATGTTGACTTATTCTCCCCAACATACATTCGGTATTAAAATACATACGAATAAATTTGCAGACACTCCTGGTGAGTTATGGTTTCATAGGCGATAAAAGGGTTACTAATGACAGTAACAAAGCATGAGAAGCTGAATATAAACTAATAAGACAGAAATGTTTATCGTAATATATTAAAATTAACCAAATTTGCGGTGGGTGTAACACATAATATCATAATGCTAGAAAAAAATATATTTATCTAAATATTATTAATTCATAACAAAGGACCCGGAAACATTTAACTAAAGCTAAATTGATCAATGAGATGTATACTATTTTCAGCTCCGAATTCGTACCGAATTCCGTCTGTGTTGGACACTCCAGTATACACGATGTCTGGAAGGCACAAGGTACCTGTTGATGATCGCACGCGAGTTCCCGCGCCTGGCACCTACTCCCCAGAAAAGGTATGTACGAAATATGAACGACATATTAAGAAAATATGAAGACAGAGTTGAAAATATTGAAATAGACGTTCTGCATGTCTATCATTATTCTATTCTAAAATTATCACGAAGCTAATTTCAAATTAATTAACCTGATTGGCAAATATTAAAAGGAACTAATTTATTTTACAGGTGCAAGTCAACAGAACGCCACAAATAACATTTGGCATTAAGCACTCGCCTTTATTGGGTCAACTAAGACCACTACAGCCGCAGCGCCCCGCTGAGAGAGAAGTGACACAGTCTTCAAACACTACTAAGGAAGTCTCTTCTGCCCAAAAGACAATCGTGCCTCAAAGTAACGACCGTATGGAGAATATCAAGGGTATAAACAACCAGAATGTAACTGATATTAATGAGTCTAGTGAAACATACAACACTGGCGTGCATGTGACTCAAATTAGACACGACAATGATGTCAGGAGCACAACGGTTTCTCCCGACCCAATCCAGCACCAAGAAACGTTGACGCAAGAAATTGTTTGGGTTCCTGAGAAGCCTTTACGTCGCGGGTCTTACACTATCGACAAGAACGATGACAATGGATACTCTGAGCATTATGAAAACAGTGAAATAATTCCTGTTGAGAACGGAGTAATTAGAGTAGCTGAAAAAGGAATAATGGGTGGCAAATGCACTGAGGAAAGGAGCAGTGAAGTCATTAGGCGTGAAGGGTTTGAACAAAACGTTGAAAAGAACGTAAAGAACGCAACTGCTCACGAGAAGAAGGAAGCAGCTACTGAGGAAGTGCGAACGAACACTGACGTCCAAAAACTTGCCAACGGTGGTGTTGCTAAGACGACGACTACCACTACTATAAGGAAAGTGGGAACAGCCGCTAGGACCGCTAACGAGTCCACGGCAGTGACTCGCACTGCTACTGTGGTGACGGCACGCGACATTGGCGTCAAGTAACTCGACCTTAACAAGCCTCGTGGCGTATTTAGCTATAGTATTGATCCTACCAACATAATACCTACCTAACCATAACTTACAAACTTTTGAAGGATTAACGTTTGTTAGTCGCATGTTAACTTTCTACGGATACTAATGCTGTCAGAAATGCAAGCTATATTTATTAATTTTTACTCAATTATTCTACGATTCGTCTTTTTATTCGCACAATATAAGGCGCGATCTCTTGCTATAATTTATGTTACCGTTTCTTTATAACGTTATTTAAATATTATTATAAGCTAAATATTTTCGACAAATAACTGTAAGTACTAATATTGTTAAACATTGATAATTTTATTAATAAAGTTTTTATTACAATGTTGTTTTTTTTTTGCGAAATGCCTAGAAATAAATACTCCTGTTTTTGCAGCCAGAATGGAGGAACGTCTACTTTGCTATTTGCGTACCTCAGGCGAAGCTCGTCCCCTCGTCACGCACATAGTATTTAATATTCATTCGAGTAAACGGTAAAATCCGTCGGGGATAATAATATTAGTTTAAGTGGTACTTCCTTTAATTTTATACGTAGCTAAGGTAAAGTTTTAACGAGCGGATATAATAACCATGATAACTATGTATTCTATGGCTACTTACATAGTTGAAAACATATATGTGTCTCCAATAACTTTAATTGGTATGGACCATAAAGGGCTATTTAAGGTTGAAATTAAGAGACATTAATCAAATTAATGTTCAGATATACGAAATGTGGCCTCTATAGTCTATCACGAAACTATAGAGTTGTATATATTTATTTTTTGTTACTACGTTACAATTTCCATACAACAATAATGTTTCTAGAGTTCTAATTTGAATGTTATACAATGAGACTGAAATATATTTGTATACAATTTCGAACAGCTTAGGTAAACTTTGCGACTGAACATGCAATATTTAACATGTGGTCTACAAATAAAACATATAAGTCTAAAAGATATATTTTTGTTGCACAAAAACTTATAATCTGGCTTTGTTAGTTAAAAGTGCGTAGATGCCCTCGTTTGCAGATACCAAAAGTTTATACTTTTGTACGGTCTATGGATATGTCGCTTAACCTCGATGCATTTATTTGCATCGAGGTTAACCAAGCCCATATTGATAAATATGATTTTAACCATTCATTATTATCTGATGAAAGCCTTAGAAACTTTTAGGCTTGGCAATACTGAAACAAAATAACTCTAAGATTGAAGAAAGACCAAGAACAACCGACACGCTGGACATAATAGACACAAACAATACTTAAACCATGTGAGTGAATCTTAGGTGGAAATATACGCAATAGCAAAAACTAGAAATAAGCGTATAACATCTAGACATGACACCAATGCAATTAGGAATTAGCCCCAGGAAAACATCAGTCATCTACTGTGAATTCAATTTCCTCTCTGGAAAAACATTTGAAGGTGAACTTGAGTTTAAACTAACAATAGAAAAACAAGTGCGCAAAAAATAAGAGTAAACATATCACTTACTAGGTATTTTAACAGTTATCGTAATAAAAATATTTACAATGTTTTGTTATTTTTTATCTGACGTACATTCTCATAATCAAGCGGATGTGTGACCGCGGTGGTGCTCGCTCCGTAACGGAAGCTTTACGAATGCGTGGTGGATAAGTGGACAGTGAACTATATTGTGCGCCCACGCATCACGCTGCGAATGTTGCTCCCTGCATCGCTACTCCATGGCTAGATAAACAGGAGTGTGACAAGTGTTTTGAAACGTCCATCACTTCAAACCCTTTTCTGATAAGTTGATAAAGTTTTGTAAATATGACAACAATAAAAATTATTTACTGTTTATATGATCCTGTTTTTATTATTACAACTTTTTTAAAGGAACATGCTGGAACATTTTTGGTGTCCCATTGTTCAGTGTGCTTGATTTTTGTAAATCGTTATTGCCGTACCTAGTTATTTATTGATTTTATTTTTATTTATTTTATTTATTTATTCTTAGGACCTTATAACCGTACTTATATGTATGGGTAATGTGTATGTATTCATGAACATATTATGTGGGTGTATAGTATCTGGGTATTGGATGCATGTGAAACTCACAGAGATGTTCACATTATACTATCACAGCTACACCATAGCCATAGCAACAGTGAAATAGATTATATTAAAGGACAAAATCACATCAGTATAGTTCAATTATTCAATGAACAGATAATGATAATGGAAGCAGATTACTTATCCGGGAAACAGTTTAAAATTATTTAAATGAACTGACAAGATAACAATAATGTGTGAACTTTTAGAATTGAAAATACCAAAATTTGGTTCGGGGAAAATACAGCTACATATATATATATGTGACAGATAACTAGTTAAGTTTATAATAATAATTAGTTTACCACCGGTTTCTGAAAGGCTGATTAACTTAATCTGTTGCTAACGGCTATGATTGACGACCTCCGTGGTCGAGTGGCGTACGCACCGGTTTCAAAGTGTCGCTAGCTCTGAGGTCCCAGGTTCGATCCCCGGACGGGTCAATGTAGAAAAACACTTGACGGCAAAATATGGAGAACTTTTATCTTTCTGGACCATCTGTGTATGTTACAACCCATGTTTGCAAAGAAATAAATGATTGGATTTGATTTGATTTTCTACATTGTCTCGGGTCTGGGTGTTTGTGGTACCTTCGTTGTATCTGAATTCCATAACACAAGTGCTTTAGCTACTTACTTTGGGTTCAGAACAATGTATGTGATGTTGTCCGCATTTATTTATCACAATCACAGGGCTTAGAATGAGATTTGCCATGTGATTAACTAATTTTTGTGTTAAACAACGTTTCAGAAAACGGGGGATTGTTTCAAAATATAAATTATCGTTAGCCTTGTTCCGAATGCTTTTTCATCGACAGTCACGTGATACTTAGCATAATATATTAGTTTGGATTGTTGCTATTTAAAAAAGAAATAAATACAATAAGGTATAAATAGAAATTATTTAAATAATTATTCCACAACGTGATCGGAACGCTAATGCTATGTGCATTCATGAATATAAACTGTTTTAGAATGAATAAAATATAGTTATCGTATAGCCCA
Source organism: Autographa pulchrina (assembly GCA_905475315.1). Taxonomy (NCBI): domain Eukaryota; kingdom Metazoa; phylum Arthropoda; class Insecta; order Lepidoptera; family Noctuidae; genus Autographa; species Autographa pulchrina. The sequence goes on along the minus strand of FR997771.1, from coordinate 7,689,860 downwards.
TGTGTTTGAAAGTGTCGACATAAATGTTATCCATATTATAATCATGGTTGTGTGTGCTAACGTCCTGTCTTGAACTCTGGGTATAAACGGTAAACAAAACGGGATTACGAAACATTAGTATAGACATATCTGACACCTTGTATTCGATACAAATACAAACAAAACTTACGCAGAAGGAATACTCCATTAAATACTTGAACAGACACAATAGAAGGAGGCTTATTTACATAACATAACATACCATCACGCGTGTATCCCCGAAGGGTTAGGCAGAGGTGTACCAATGTACACCCACAGTTCGCCGGTATGTTTAGGTCCCATGTAATTGGGGGCGAGCCTATTGCCACTAACCGGGCACAAATCCAAACTCCGACTTGCTACTGAGAATTTCATAGAAAAACCCAACAACAACTTGGTCGACTTGGGAATCGAACCCAAGACCTCTAGCGTAGCAGTCGCGCTAAGCACCACTAGGCCAGCTACAGGCTTATTTACAGTTTTAAAGGTTCATAAATTAAGGTAATAAACATGTAAAAGATTTAAATAAACTTCTGGAAGCGCAGTCTTTTAATAAATAGTTTTGAATAGGCACTATCTTACCTACATGTAACATACATGCAGGATGCAGGCCTTTCAATGAAACTTTTTATCAACAGCGATGACAATAACACGACCTCCATTTGAATAACATGTTATTGTTACTATAAGTAGGATTATCTAAATGAGCACAGCAACAGTAAAAAATGAAAAAAAAATACAGTCAAAACCTTTAAAATTCTTTCAGCCAGTACTAAAAGGCGTAAATAATATTAGGTAGTCGTTATTCTAAAGTTATTTGATTTCACCCGCAGCGCTACCTACCCAGTTATTACAATAAGGTTCTTTTAGATTACATCACAATAAAGCCACCATTATCGTTACCTTGACTTCTATTCACATTTTTACAGTAATTTATGAAAAGTTTTTCAGTAGCTGAAAGGAAATGAGTGTAGCTCGTTCTATAATTAAATTGATTGTTTATCGCCAGCCTGAAATAAATAATGATAACATTTTCCACACTGCAATGAAAAGCTTTGAATTGGCAATCATTTTAACGCAAGTCCTTTACGTAGCGAAAGTGATTTGTTTAATGAATTACGAAGTATAGTTGCGTGTTTATTTTTATTTTAATAATCGTATTAGGTTTCTGAATTTGTAATTTTCTTTTATAATATGTTTGGTTAACATTATAAATAATGATGATCTTATTGTATTGACTTTTATTAGTTTATTATACAAATAAATTATTCATAAATGTAGGTACTGTGCACGTTTATCTATATCTTCTCTTTGCCTTCCTTTTTCAAACAAATAAATTGGGACTGATTACATATTGTATAGCTATTAAAATTCATACATGTTTAAATAACGAAATAGCGATAAATCCCCATTAATACTTTATTAAACAAAAGATTGCAATCATTTGTCGAGTTATTACACGTTGTTTTATAATTTAGTGGCTAATTAACTTCCTCTAAGGAAAAAACAGCATAGTTAGGTAATTTCGTCCCCAATTAAGCTGAAAAAAAAAATCGTTGTAGACGAGTACCTATTAATTTACAACAGAGTTCATTATAAAGAATGCTTGAATCGGTAAATATTTATTTGCCTATTTTGTTAATAATGTGCCTATACAGTTGTTAAATTATTATTTAAACTATATCATTCAATTGACTCACTGGCTAGTCCTACCATAAGATACTGTGTTACCATGTAAAATGTGATGATTTGGTCAGATAAGCAATCGCTCTATGTAAAATACCCCCCATTGCTGGGGTTCGGCATGAGGGCCCATGCCGACCCCAACAATGCTTGGGAAAAGGCTAGGCCGATGAAGATTCAATTTGATAACTTTTAACCAGAATCAACTTAGTCATATCAAAACTCATTTCCAAGTATTTCCAAGGGTTTGTTTTATTATAATCAGGTACAACTGAAAGAAAGAATATTACATGAAATTGCTTTCAGATGGTTTGCCCAAATCGTTGTGTTGGTCTTGATAAAACCGCTATCATTGTTATCAACGAGTTAATTTAAATATTGGTAATTACGTAACTACCAAAACATAATCAAATGACTTTTACATAATGGAGGGTCAGAATAAGGAAAATAGGTAAGTGTCCCCGCTAAGGTAAAATACTATTGGACTTATTTTTAGTTTCTCATATCCTGTCCGAGATACATGTCATAAATATATTGCTTTTAACTTTACATAATTATGTAAAGGGGAAAAATATGTTGTAACTCGTAAGATTACATTGTAGTTACTGTATCAGTAAAACTTCTGTATGGAATCAGTAATTGTACCTACCGATTCGATGTGGTATTTATACTTAATATACGTAAGTGTATGAGAGTATTTGTTCCACTAATTCACGCAAAAACTACTCAGCGAATTCCGATGAAACTTTACTGCTTATACATCAGTATAACAATACCCTATGAATTACGGTAATACACAAACAAAATCGCGGAAAGCTGCTACTACAAAAATAAATTAATAATGCAATGTTTGGAGGACAACAAGTAAATGCAAGCTAATGATGTAAGGTACAATCACGCGACCCACGGCCGGCTGATTGACGTAATACAACGTCACTACCCCCCTCCCTCTCCTTGTACCCCTCACCCCTCACCCCGCACCCCGCACCCTTAGTGCCACCCCACAATAAACCAAATTAATGTTTGTCCCCGATAAGCATGTTTAGGTTCGACACCGCACACTATCGAGCTTATCAATAGATCTTAGTTGCAGTGTTTTTACGTTCAAAATGTAAATAATAATATGATTTTATGATATCGTTCGTGTATTATTTTTGTTACCATTTTGCCCTTGACATAATAATAACGAATTATACCTGTAATTATCGCCATATGTTTGGGCAAAGGCTACTCTTCCTATATAAAAGGTTTGATCATAGTTAGATATCTTTATTTCTACTTGAAAAAAAATCATTTGAATAAAAATAATACCAAGAATCTATAAAAAATACATTACGTTACAACACAGTAGTAATAGGGTCTACTAAGTAGCCTACAAGCCATCAAAAGCGAAAGAATATCATTAGCATTTTATTTAAATACATTTTTATTTATCATGTGAACTTTCATGGGTGAAAAACGAGTGGATTTTACATGCTATGTTCGGGTTTGCTCGACTAGTTTCAGACTTGGGTCCTTAAGCTCTTATGCATGAGTTATTGCGGGGCAAGGTTACTTTACCACCAGTGCTTTTAGTGTGACATGAGCATGGACTCTTACCTCATATATCTTCTCTCTCTAGTAAAAAATGGGTACAATTTGTAATATTACTGAGAGATGTTGGATGTCAGTTTTGCTCTACCAAACTCTTTTTTTACGCAGCGTTTGTCGCCATTTGGTGAATAACATGTCAGGGCGAATCAAAAATTCTATTGCTTTACAAATTATAATTTAATAACTAAATAAGGTTACTGAAACTTTATTATAGTCTAAGCCGTATTAACTTAAAAAGTTTAATTTTATCTGTCCTTCAAGTCAAAGGTGGCGTGTTTTGCTAATACGCATGGAAAGTCGCCTTCAGTAGCATAAACTGTTAGGTAGATTAACAACAGTTTTTAAGTAGGTAGTTAAATATTTCTTTGTTATAAGGTACTTTAATTATCACTACTCCATATCTATTAGATATGTATCTGACTGTATCTAAAATTTATTTAAGAATGATAAATATGGTCATAACATATAAACTAAAGTTTTGTAGCGCAGGCCATCATCGCAAAAAGTTGTGAAATTCCATGTAAAGGTAAATAAAAAATAGTATATACGTACTGTATGTAGTATTTGTGTGTATGTATATTAAAATATATATTTAAATATTATAATAGTTGTACACTTCTATCTGCCTAACCACTTACAATTAATAATCACACTGTCACTCAAAGGTTTGCTGGAAGAAAACTCAATTTTGAGTTAAGCTCGCCTGTGTACATCAACTTATTGTAATAAATGTAATGTTTATACGTGTATGTGTACAATAAAGAATTAAGAATTAAGAATAAAGTCGCGTTTGTTCACATCCACTCTGTTCGCCTGGTTGATATCACCCAGGTGAACAAAGTGGAATATACCCATGTAAACCAAGCCCGTTACTGTTTTCAGTATTTATGTAAGCACTTTTTCAGTAAATCGTTTTTCAATTTAATACTAATCAATATAGTAACGGTTGGCTGGAGGCCTTAAGGTCCTCACCAAAAGTCCGGTGAAGCAGTCAAAGCCTGCGCTCATGCTAACTACAAAGATCTCTACCAAAAAATAATAATATATACATAATTATATAGTAACGGTATCAATATTAGACGTGATCTATATTTGTATAAAGAATTGGCAATCTGATACTGTTGCCTTTTGCAAAGAAGATGATATTATTGTACTTTTTCTGGTAATACTGTTCTTAGAAGCCATGACATTATATTAGGTATGCAAATAGGTTTGTGTATTACCGTAATTGTTGTGTATTAGCATCTCAGTAAATTGTAGTACAACTCGTGTAGTGCTCTATTGTAATTAGTAACTGCGTCAACCTGCGTGTATAACTACTGCAATTAAATAACTACTATTACAAAGCATACTTTGCCCTATATCTTTATGTCATCAAGTCTATTTAATTACTAAGATATACATATAAAACTGCTTTTGTTTTACATATTTTAATAAAAAGGATTATAAATTAAGACACCATATTTACAAGTACATTTGCTGTAAATTAGACAAATATTTAAAAATACTTAAGTCATAGACAGATACCTGCCTATTTTAACTACATTTTATATGAAATCTAAACTTGAGTAGGAATTAACATGTATTTGAGATACATAAACGTAAACACGAGTTTGCTACAAAAAACAAAGCTGAGATTCTGTTAGTTTCAATTAATATTATAATTTTAGTACATTTCGGTGACGTGTGAATTTAACTGAAAAACGCTATCTGTAAGTTTCCAGGCGGCATTCGTACACGCGACGCGACGGTTCAAGGATACATTTTAGTAACAGCTAGCAGAGGCCGACAACAGTCCCCGCTCACCGCAATTGTCATTTAGACCAATTTGTGGAATTAATGTCCGATGGTGCTACTACCTACATATATGATTTAATTAGCTTGATGTTTCGTAAGTAATACTTTTACGCTAAATTCACTATTCTAACAGAACAAAAGGAAATTACTGTTTACTTTGGTACATCAGTAGTTTTGGTTCTTATAAAAGCTGTATAATTCGATTTTATACAAAAGTATTTTTGAATTATGGAGGTTTAAACTTGTAAATTGAAATGTATGTAATTGCCTGCCTAAGAGGATACGATGTGCCGTTTCAATTAAAATTTTTGGCTCTTAACTTTATAGTACAGGTCCGATATGTGATTGCATTGAACAATGCAATTTAATGTAAAATCATGTAACGAGATACATTAAAAATAATTACAAATCCCAACCATTATCAGATAGCGTTATCATTATCGCAGAGTAAACAAAAATCCAGAGATAGCAGGATTTTGCGAGATGTCATGTGGACTCTACAAAGTATATTTATTTGTGATTGCACTATCTAAAAACGATAACTGAACAACTGTGTTTAAATTATACATGTTACTATATTGTTTTGGTAATATATTGGCTAGAGTGCCCTAGAGATTGGATTGGTAGTTACTCAAACCATAGTAACCTATTTTCCACGATTGCCTTCCACAAATGACGTGGGGAGATAGTGAGCGACACACTTCTGAAGGAAATATCTAAAGTATTCCGATACTGTCCTAAGAATGTCATACTTAAATACAAAAAAAAATATTTAAGAATACTTGTAGCAAACGATTGCGTAGTTTTTTGTGCGTTTACTGTTTTTTGTTTACCAAAGTTCAGGGTTCTGTACCCAATAAAGATAGCAATGTATATTAATTTATAATTAAGATTGTTTGTACCCTTAAAATATTCTAAAAAATAACGTATTATGACCTCTAAAGCTTGGTTTTTATGCGACACTGGCGTGTTTGTATGGCGGTCGGTGTTTGTGCGTGCCGTTGTACCGCCTCGTAAATTACTTGCGTAGAGCTTAATGGCTCAGATGCAAGTATTTTCACGTACTAGATTTATGGCTGTAAGCCGATATAAATCGCTTTTGTGTGTTGCCAAAGGTTACTGAAAAAATATACAATTTACTTAATTGACACACATATTAGCAAATCGAGCGAAAGTTTAAATAGAATCCAATTTTTTCAATGTATTCAACGATTGACTTTAAATTGTTATTTGGTTAAAAGTCATATACACAATGATACATGATACCCAGTAAAATGTAAATTAATATTATACAAACAACCGCCTAAAATACTCGTTTTTGTAATGACTGAATTTATTGTCATGGACTCTCTCATGAATAATTTGATATTCGTCAACATAAATGTTGATTAACAATGGCTACGTATTTTATAACAAAAAAGAGTTCACTGTTTCTAAAATCTTAATTAAGCTTCTATGAAATGATTACAATAACAAGTTATGTGTGACTAATCATCAATATTATGCATTGAAAATAGTTTGTACATAACTAGATACTGTTATCGTAATTTCTAACAAATGATGATTCACTAGGATTCATAGATAATAATTTGTGACAGTCGTCATTTTGTGATGTGATCATGTTGGAACCTCATAATTTTTTTAAAATAAATACTTATTTTCTACACCATTTTAAACGCAGAGCAATTATTTGATTGTTGTGTTAATAACTAAAGCTAAGACTACAGCTCTCTTAACGCTACAAACATAAAAAGAAAAGTATGTTTTTTCTTCCCGTATATTTTAGTATAAAAACCACCTTGTATTTGAGTACGTGGGTCAACATCGACATAAGGTTTATTGATGTCAAAACGTACGTGATCTTGATGTCACTCATAAATGTTCAAGAAGTATAAAACTACGGTACTGGTATATAATATATTTGTTGAGTTGGGAACTTTCGATACTGTACAGGTATACACACAACATTTTTTAGCTACATAAATGAGGTATTTACAATTAAAAAAATACTGTTTACTGTCTATTAAACAAAAATGCTTTCCTATTACTATAGGTACTATTTCAACACTGCCCTATCTTTTAGGTGGTAGAAAAGCTTTCCAATTTTTTATAATTGCTCTTCTTGCCGATACAATGCTAAGAAAACCCTAAATTTTTCTTCACCTATTTTTAATGTAAATTCTTCATATTATGGTATAATCTCTTGACGAGTGTGCTTTATTATACTTCTAGAAGATTTTGTATACACCATGTCTAAACGTAACACTTCAGGTTCTTTTGACGTACAAACACAGTTTTGCAATCATCGTACTTGGAATTAAATTCAATTTACTGGAAAAATTAACGTTTACCTGCATATGAGGAAAATACTATGTTAATAGGTTAAAATTATTGTATTGTTGACATGTGTATAGGTGTGGTTATATAAAAAATTTGGTAAACATATTCGGACTGAGTGGACTTAGTTTTTTTGCTACAAAATTTATACAAAGTTTTCTTTCCTTCTGTGGGATTTCAACTTTTTGGGTCTAAAATTTCATTATGGTAGTGGGCTAAGAAAAACGTGTTAACTAATCTTCTTTCCTACATTTTCAAGATTTTTTTTATTTATTAGGTTTACCATATGAAGGACTTCTAAACTTCGGACGTCATCAAAATTGTTTATATTATTTATCAAAATATTTAACCGAGTAGTTCCGTAAACTGTTGACGTCATTATTCGTTTTTTAGGTAATAAGATAGTCTAATTAGTCATATGACCAACATAGATAAGACATTTGGGTCTAAGTCAAATACACTATCAATGTCGAAAAAAAAAACATTCCAATGACTGAATACCCTTGGAAAGAACAAGTATATACTAAATGGTTGATAGACTACATACATTATTTTTTATATTCTTATTAATAAAATTTGAAGAGTTCCCTCGATTTCGCCAAGATTCCATCATCAGATCCCAACTTGGTGACTATGGGACCATTTGGAAAGTATACCCGTTCCAACAAAAAAAAAATATTTCAAATCGGTTGGAAAGCAACGGAGTTATGCGCGAACAAACATAAAAAAAAAACATAAACATCCGAATTGAGAACCTCCTCCTTTTTTTTTAAGTCGGTTAAAAATTAGCTGCTGCACTAATACTTAGTCTTCTTCAAATAATGGTCAGTAATCATGATATACCTTATCGCTTATTCATGAAACATTTATCACTATTTCGAATCTAAACTATGCAAATCTCTATAAACAAAAGCTGTATTTTAAAACCGTAAAATGCGAGATAATTTTCGCCATGTCTAGACACTATTTTTCAGTAACTACGTCGTACATACATTTAATAGCTTAGGTGTGCAGTGCAGTACACCTGTGTACTCTGTGTAGCAACTATAATTTACACACCATGGGGTACTAGCATTCTCTCGAGGCCTCGTAAATTAATTAGGTTGTACCGTACTTTGTTAAATTGCAAATATTTCACCGTACTTGCAGCGTACTGAATGCAGGTTAAATTGCTTTAGTTTGTAAATCATGTGGTTGTTTGGCATGTTTGTTTGTCCATATGATTTTGTACTAATTGTTTTATTTTTGAATTCCATTGTCAGAGTTCAGAAGTTTAACATATATTTTTAAGAAACACGAGGGCGTGTAATCTGCACCCAAAAACCAGAAGTGAATGTTTTTTTTTATCTTTTAAAGTATGTCTTAGTGTTCTGTTCCGTGGATATTTTTAGAAGAGCTGTGTTACGTCTAAATGTCAGATAATTGGATAGTTAATGTCGTCTTTAATTAGTATAATTGATGTATATCCGTTTCCGTTCGTAAATTTAACGGATAATACTAAATGCTACAATTTTATTGTGTTCTGCAGCTATTAAATTTAGTCTATGAATAATTAAAGTTATGACCATAGGGGTGAATCGCCTAAGCGTTTACGACGTTAAGAATTTCAATTTCAAATTTGTGAAGTACCTTTAAATAAAGTTAAATGTATTGTAATGAAATTGCATGAATTACTCAGCAGAAATCAACTGTAAATAAATTTACTTGTATACATAGGGATTTTATATATAATTCGGGTAGGTACCCCAATTGACCCCAAAATTATGTTACTGAACTCATTTTGCAATCAGAAATCTTAAAGGAAGACTTTATTATTTATTTATTTTCTGTTAGAACATTTAGAAAAAGGTTCATGGTCAATCACAGCTTTGACACGTGTTTCTCATACTCGAAGAAAATATATGGTATGAGAAATGTATCGTCTATATTGCTTTGAAAATGTTGTACCGTTACTGCGTGAGTTGGATTACCAAACATCCACTTAGCTTCTTGTGTTGAGATTTTTATAGTAAACACGTTCTCTGGTTCACAGTGCATATTAAAAAAACAGTACTATATACAAATTAGATAACTAATATTCGCTTCAGCGTTTTGTCCTCGTCAATTGCAATTTAAAATTCAAACCAGCATGGCATGTTTATCATAAAGTATTCGCAACGAAACCTTAATCAATTGTATGTGTGGTGTAGTTGTAATTTTACGAGCGTTATGTTACATAGTGGGTATGTGGGTCTCGTTCGCTCATGGTGTGCCTCGTTGTAATCTTGTTCGCCGCAGCGCACACGCGAGCGCCGCGCTCCTCGCCTCATTTGTGCTATGGCATTCCGTCGGAGTCGATGGCGCGAATCGGCCGCGTCACACACTCAACCTTATACCGTTTCACGTAACAAATAGTTTCCTAACTTTCTTCGTGACTTAACCGTGCCTCTCATACGTTTTTTGATTTATGAGGAAGTTTTTCTCGACAACTGTGACAACAGTGTTTTACCATGTAATAACAATGAAAATGCCCATATTCTGTTAGCAATTACTTCGTGTACATGCTATAAATCAAAATGACTCAGTGTTTTAGAAAAAATTAAAGTGTTTACAGCAATAGTGTTCCAGACAGCTAAACAGTGGAATGTGCGTTCTTAGCTGCGTTTAACTGGATACAAGAGCTTAAAAATAGAACAACTTTAAGATTCCATGTGGTGGATCAAACAGTTCTCTATTATGGGAGATACTGATTGCGTCTTCTCGTTATAAGTTGCAGTGTTAAGATTTGTGAGCAATATGTCAAACAGCTGCGTTCGTCGGTTGTTTACCGCCGTGGTCGCTGCTGTGTGTATACATAGCGGTCTCGCTCAGATCTCGACCACAATGGCAGATGGTACCAATTGTACAGGTTTGATCATTTTTATCATTGGACACCAAGTTGACCTTCTTACTGATACACCAAATAACTGTTAATTTTGTTTAATGGTTAACTACAGGTTATGCTAGATTTGCACAATTAATAGTGACAGACTGGTCACGTTTCCTTTATGAGTAACTAATTGAATGAAGATTGTAAGGCATGTATTCTACTACAAATGGATATTGAGACATACTTTTAATACACAAGCAACATTCTTCTGCACCGTTTCCTTATCTCAGTGATCAGGGACTATTCCAACCTCTGGTTTCCAATTTATATAGAATTACTTTGAGTGACCATTCTAACTAGATATTTTAAACCATTTAATGGGAATAACAAACAAAATGCTTTCAGAGAAATATAACCACAAGACTCAAAAAAGAGGTCAGTACTATCCGTTCATTTATTCATTAGTAAGTGCCTGCTGTCAATAACCAGTGCATGCATATAAAAATCTTCATTTTTAAATATTAGTATACAAAAATCTTGAATATCCATTTTAATGTGACAAAAATCTTCTCTTGGGTCTCTGTACTTTTATTTGGACATACCTAATTATTTTCTGTTCCTTGATCCACAAAATTGATTTGACTCAAGGTAAGGACACAATAGTAATATCAATTGGCAACCACGTGTTGGAATAGGCCTCTGCAAGGAGGTACTTTTGCCTCACTGACAAATAGTCAGCTAATAATGTACGAACAATCTAACAGCATTATATCTCTTTGACACTTTTCCGCGAATCTAATACTACTGGCATTTTGAATTTGTTTAATAATGGTCACTAATTTGTAACAAGCTTGCTACTGACATAAAATAGCCCAAAATGAGGAATGCTGATGTATATAGAAGATAGCTTTGCAAGGGTATGTATACAATGGATAATTTGAAGCTTCATGGATGCTGTGTGGATAACAAGAGTCCTAACAAATGCGCACAGTGATTAAACCTGATGTTATGTTATTAAAACCAGTCACTAATATTGAAACCATACACCCGAAGCTATTTCAAATGTTGTATTTCAATGGAACAACAAAAGCGTTGTTTATTTCAGAATTAAATATAGTTTGTTTTTCTTCAAATCACTTCGAAAATTTTATGTGTATCTATAATAAAACGCTCGGTTCAGAGCTACTGGTGGTAGCACCGTAAAACATGTTTAGTTCGACTATACAGAATATTTTGACGTACAAAATGCTATAATATAATGCAAATTACAGATAGTTTGTTTGAGTATGGATAAGAAGATTACTGATAACTTCAGACGGTCGTTGCTAAGACAATCTGCATATTATAATTTAAGTTCTTAGTCAAACCAGCTGTTTATTTAAAAAATATAATAATAAATTGTAGGTAGTTAAGAATAGTACGTTCTAGAATCTGCAGACATGTAATAACCGTCTAATTATAACGACACAAATATTATATCACAATAATGTATAATAACAGCTGTAACACTAATAAAGAACACACATGTGCGAGACATCCAATACTTTGTGTTAAGCCGAGGACACGACTCGATAAACTTTGTTTTAAACAATAGGTAGATTATTTGGCAATTATTTGGTAATACGCACTCAATCGAATTTACATTACTAATTAGTCAAATCGACTCTTTGGTCTTTAAAGGTCAGTTTCCGCAACACTAAATTACTTATAAATAGCTATACGGTAGATTAAATAAAAAATCTACGAATAAATTTTATTAACTATTATTTAAAAAAAAACCTGAAACAAATGGGTTTTATGAAATAAACATAACTACTAATAAACTTTTTGAAATGATGTTTAAAAAATAACTAACGGCTGTCATTAAAGCCCCTAAAATAAAAATAAAAATAATAAATTTAATTACGACGCGACGTAATTTAAATTCAAACATGGAATTCAGCGAAACGTTATACAATCTTGGAATTTGTAACGTATAGCTTATTACGTTGTTGGCGCCTAAATTTTAATGATGCTACTGACACTTTGGAAGTTTGCCCAAAATCAAGCCGAATCAGTTCACGTTATACTGACAATAATTATATCATCATAATCGTAACATGCATAACTGATATATGATTATCGATGGGTTCGATTTCTAGGTATCAGGTATTTTATACATAAGCGATCGATGGCCTTATTTAGACGCGCATTATTTTTGCGTAAGGTAAAAAGCGTATTTTTAGACTTTCATCTAGTACATAAACTTAGGAAGTCAGACACGAAGTCGCTTTTAGTAAGATACTGGTTTTCAATAGATCCGGTGAGACTTGAAGCTGACCCCAATACAGCTTGAGAAAAGGCTAGGTAGAAGAAACTAAACGTGTTTTCTTAAATGCATTCAATTAATCAATTATAACAGGAGGCTACGGAAATCCTTTTGAAAGATCAAACTTAACCGCCACGTGTCCAACCACAAGTCGAACTCAGAATAAACACATCATAAAGTTCTAAAATAAATACTATTTGCTTGTTTATTGATTGACGAACAAAGTCTTTGTTGTGCGTATTAAAATTGAATGCGGGCGTTATCTCTCTCGCGAATATCTGGGCATGAGATCGTTCAGCATGTTTAGCGTTATAAATAACCTGATTCATGAGCACCTTGGTTTACATAGAAATCTCCAGGAACACAGAGCAGATCATGTGTCGATAATATTAACATCCGTTTAGTAACAGTAAGTAGGATATAATCATTTAGTTAATCATACTTTAACCTAAAAGTAAGTCTTAATTTAGTCGCAGAAACAATTATCCCCGAAAAAAAACGTCAGTGTCTTTTACAACGAAAATAAACACTACAGAAATTCCTTACGGAAATCTTACTGTAATAAATATTTCAACCGGTCAACTCATAAAAATTAACTGTCAGAATTTTGGTTAAGGTAGCCAATATCGACTGAGGTATTAAAGTGCAAGTGTGTGTGCAAATGCAGTTGCATATATTTCAAATTATTTTTATTATGCATTTAATTGTTATTAAACTTATTAGTAAAGAGGAGATGTGCAATCAGCGGTGATGCACAAGTCCACGAGACCACGACACGCATCTTACATCCGTCAGTGCAGTGAGTGGCCATTTCCATAATTAACTTAAACGAAAAACAAATATTGTATGTGAGTCAGCTGCTTTACCGTATTATAACTTGTCTGCAACTGTTTGAGATTGTCTAAGAGGGGCGCCATTCTAGGGTTATCAAAGATGAACTTCAAAACTAATAAATATAGTTTCACTTGCAGCCTATGTTATTATACTTATTTTTATTTACCTCTGACATCACAAGGCTATTCGGGTAGGTGGATTTATCCTCCTTTGATATACTTGCAAGATACAGCGATTACTGAGGTTTAGCTTGCGTCCTTTCATTATTTAAGTTCCATGTAAATTGATTAGCAATGTGATCTATATGGTTTTTACTATTTCCCAACACATGTGAATTTTACAACGCTGCGCTGAGTTAGCATTTATACGTCACTTCGCTACTAGGAAATCCAACGTCATTATACTTGGAAGTATTTCATAGATTTTTTTATTAATATATACTTAAGGAAGTGTTTATAAAACTACTGTCGTGGACCGGTTTCCCAGTTTTGTCAAACTGTTGTTTATCAAAGACAAGCGGCTCCTGACGTACTCCGCACGACAGGTATGTCATTATGTTTTTCTGCAGGCGAGTTTGCATGCCCTGTGTGGCATCGATCAGCCCATGCAAGGCAAGTCGACGTAGCCCTCAACGAGACGTGTCGCATAATATCGGGCTGCCTAAAACCAACCCCACTCAACAAGCTCTACCCGCTGGTTGGTATCGCTCCACCTGTCGTAAGAAGGGATGTCGCATGCGCAGTTGAGAAGTCGTAAGAGTTTTCTCCGGAGCACACAGGCCACAAACGAAACACCGTCTAGAGCACGATGCAAGATCTGGGAAGAACAGCACCCACCACCAGGCAACTATATACCGCCTCACGAACATCTGCCGCCCGGAGGCAACCTGCAGTGGCCTGCCTGGAAAGCACTCAACCGATTGCGAACCCAGGTAGGTCGCTGTAAACACAATCTAGCCAAATGGGGGATCATAGACCCTTCCAATATCCGGTGTGAGTGCGGCCTTTCCGACCAGACAATGCCACACCTGCTAGAGTGCCCAAAGTGTCCGAACACCTGCACTTTGGAGGACTTAAACCTCGCCAATGACGCTGCAGTTAGTGTGGCCAACTACTGGGCGCAGCGTATTTAATTTTTAATTTTTAAAATAAACAAGATTACCATCGATTCGAAAAGAAGCAGATCAAAGACAAGAAAATAAATACGAAACACCTAGCTCTAAACATGAATTCGAAAACGAGTTTCAAAATTCGTCTGAGCGTTCTGATTTTAAAATTATGCACTAGTACTTTTTTCCGAACCTTTCAAGGGCGTCATATCATTATCAAGTCTTTTGTACCTTTACCGTCTACATTTATTTTTGTCTTTTGTTGTAACATACTACATAGTTGTATCCCCAGGTGGGGACAGCCTTACTGAGAGGCCATGAGTCAGAAGTCATCAATGGCGTCTCGGATGAATTCACGATATTTTACAAGAAACGTAAGCTGTGACTCATTGACTGTCTGTACCTACAGACGTTAATCATACCTTTGATATTTTATCTTCTTTTTGTTAATAATTCACGGCGTTGAATATTTATTATAATTAAAAAATTATTTTATATCTAATAATGAAGTAAATGCAATAGATATACAGACCGAATGAGGCAATCTTTCAAATATATAAAAGTCATTGATGAAATAACAAACACAAACATTAGATGCACAAAACCAGTTGGTGACCCTCCCACGTTTTGAATTCGGTTATAAATTAAAATACAATAGCTGCGACTGTCTGCTTATCATTGAAATAAATTACACCCTAAATGCTATTCTAATATTTAAATTATAATACTGTACAATTGCATAAAAAAAAATTCAGTAGTTTTGCGTGAAAGAGTAAAAAACATGCCATTTACAAAATTAGTAGAAAAAAAAGTAATTGAAAAACGTAAAGTGTGCGGTTAAACTGCCATTCCTCAAGGCCTGGTCTCGGGGGTGGTGCAAAGCGCGATTAAATCAATTATCTTGGTTCGCCGGGTAATTGCGGCCATAGATCACTATAGAGTCGGCAGAGGTCACTGTTAAACTGTGTTCGTTTACGGTTTGATATGATGAATGAGTCGATATATCCGTTTTGTAGATGATTGATAGGTGGAGATGGTTTAATAAAACGTTGAAAATAACACATTTAAACAACGATTGATTGAAGTATATATCAGGGTAAGTGTACCCCATATATTTACCTTTTGATTAGTCAATCGAAAGGCGTAAAAAACATTATTTCGAAATATATTATGCAAAACTCGTATTAAATATAAATGTAAAAACGTAATAACGCCAAAACAGACGCTGCGCGCGCCGTTTCAGATGGTACTTGACAAACAAACTACTTTAACATTTTGTGGGAACCCAATAAACATCTTAGTCTCATTAAACTAAGTTAGTTTTCGAACTGAAGGTCACAAGCACTTGCTATCGAAATTGAGTTTGTTTATATTATTCAAAAATACCTCAAGCTTTTGGCTATTTAATCTTTGACATTGCTGATTGTGGTGAAGGAAAATCTAGGTTAATGATGTTATAATAATAAAAATGACGCCGAACTAATGATCTATTATTGTAATATTATACTGAAAATATGATAATATATATTCAAATATAATTTCGTTATTTAAATCTATTGAATACATTGAATTGAAAATATCAAATAAAAGTATTTCGTTATTAATCTGGCTGGTACTTATTTTTTTTTAAATCATGTTTCTTATTTAGAGAAATAATATGAATGTAATATAGTTTGCAGCTGGTTTACTACACAATTAAAAAACAATAAAATTTTAAAAACGTGTAGAACTGGTTTTATAACGCCGAAATCTCCTCATTGATACTTTTTTGGATTAAACTGGTTTTTCGAATGCAACCTTTTTTGTACTTTTATCAATGTTACTCGATTGATAAATAGAACCACTTCCAGATCAATCAAATCAGATATTAAATAATAAAGAAACCTACAACATTTTCCCACTGTAGTTACATTGTAAAAGGCCTTTCCCGAAAAAAAAGGAGGACCATCGAGTGGATAAAATTTTGTACAGTTATTTTAGTTCTATGAATACCCACATTTTACATAAGATTAGTTATTGTATGATAATGTGACAAAAAGATGAACATGTCCACTTGGACACTGACAGTGATAAGTACATGACAAAATTTATAGATATGCAGTGCGATAAGATAATGACTTGTATTTATATACAAATCAAATTATAACAGTTCTTTGTAATCTGTCTGTCTGGATGTGTCAAATTTTGACAGGACACCAAAAGACCAAAAAAAAAAAAAAAAATGATTTTAAATAAAACATTAGTGATGTGCATGCTTCATCTTAATTTTATTTTAGCTCCGTTTTTTACCTGTAATATATTGTGCAATAAAGGAATGAATAATAAATAAATACAATTCTTTACATACCTAATGCACGTAAAAACAAAATCGACAAATTAAGAACTTATCGAAGAATACTTTAGAAGTTTGTTAGAAAACGTACCATTACAATAGCATTGTGATCGACTGATTATATCGGTTCATGGGCCGCTAGTCTCAATGACGAGACGCGACGGTCCAAAATTGCCAAGTTCATAAAAACCGGTCCAACAGCTAAGGTTTGTTTTGTGTGGGTTGCGGTTATCAACAAAAACTGCGATTCGACGTCGCAATAGTAACTGAGCACATTATTCTACGAAGTACACAGTATTTTACAAATAAGTGGATATAAAAAACAATAGTACTATACGTGAGAAGACTCAGAATGTTGGAATTAATGCCTTATAGTCAATACGTCTCTTGTAATTTTTGCCATGTGGCCTCCACCGTCCACCAAGGTCGTCTGCCGTCTATATTTAGAAATCGAAACAAAGTCTAATGATGCAAAGTGCTAGTTACTTTAAATTAAGAATGTTAGTCCCCATTTTATGAGGATGACGTCATCAAGTTTCCGTGTACTGGGCGAAAGGTGGTGACGTCAGGAGACAACGATCGACTCAAATATTTCGTAATTAGTTGTAATCAGTTGACCATGCTCTACTAATGAGGGCAGACAAGTAACTTCCACGTGTCGTCTACTTGTTTTGGTAAACATAAACAACTTTCAATGCCTCTAAACACCTTTTGGATGTTTTGCGATTCTGTCGTTTACAAATAACTCTAAGGAAACTGTATTATATAAATCATACCTAAGTCATTAGTAAGCAATGGAACGAATAGAATTTGCACTAAGTAGCATAATTAATGAATGGGCAAGGTGACAGTATATTTGCCAAACCAAATATTGTGTAATATAATCTAATTGTAATTCAACATTACACTTGATTTGTTTCCATCGTATGTTCATGAAATAATCGCCCTCATGCCGTAAATATAAGGGCAATAAGACATAACACCATTTGTTAATCTGATAAGAATGGTGTCATTATTATCTACGAACTCCACTATCAAACACAGTACACATCATAATAAATATGATTTTAGTTTTAGTCGTTGTTTGTTTGTTTGTTACCGCATCACACAATAATTATCCAACGGTTTTCGATGTAATTTTGCACACACGTAGTTCAATACCTGGATTAGCACATAAAACCCCTTTATCCTAGTTAAGTGTTTACATTGATGATTCAGAGTTTTCTATACTCCGTGCAAAACTGATAAAACTAGTTATTTTATACGAAGATCTATTTTCGGAACCAATCACGTTGTAGCAATAGATTACAGAAAACCTCTTAGAACGACCATTGACAGCTTAACGGATTAGATAAATGGAAAAAAGATTTCATTTTCAACACCTGTTGGGTACGGCCGTACAAGTAATATGTTAGGCGTTGTGTAAGGGCAGTAATTTGTCACTGTCCTATTTTCGGATGCCGCCATTACTTGCTCTACTCCAAAACGCGAAATGGAGAGGACATAATTGGGACATTTTTTAAGTTTTGTGGCTTATATTATAAGCATCATATATTACTAGCAGTTTAAAATGAGCGGTCAATGCTAAAAATATCGAATTAAAAAAAAAACATTTGTTAATAGCATCATGTTCCTGAAGGTATAAAGCCTTTTTATAGATCAAGGAAGAAAAATATTTATGATTATTAAAAAAATAAAGGAAGACAGCCTTTTTTGTTTAGTCATCTCATATCCCCTTAGGAGATATTCTTACAAAAAGTCAGGATCGCTTTCCCTGTTAAGGGAAACTGAGTCAGCCTTTTTGCAACTTCTTTATGGTCTTAATTTTTTACTAATGTTTTCATCAATGAAGCTAATGAACACATTTTTAAAGCAGGTATTTAAATGGAAAAATATTTCTTAAATACAAATTCATATACAGATATAAATAATATCAGCACGTGACCTTTCTTATCAGCTGCATATTTACTTAAGATTACGGCTAAACTTCCTACTTATTGTTCGACAGTTTACATAATGTTTAAAATTTAAAAGAAATGATAAAGATGGAATTTTAGTGGAACATCGGAATGCAGTTAATTCTTAAACTGTTTATCACAACAGGACATAGCGCAATGGCTATCCCATTTCGTTAACCGACTGACTAAAGTTCGGGATTGCGAGATTAAAAATTACATCAAATCACAAAATTTTCTAGAACTACAACTGTTATGATATTACCAGAAATTCGTCAGTCTTGAAACGTGACTTTTCGGAACATTTACTCAAACAATTGTGCATTTTCATTGTTTAATTTGAGATGGTATTCATTTACACGACGGCGCCAACTGCATAATTTTAGCCAAGCCTGAGTCACAACAGTTAAGGCAAGCTGGGCCTTTTCTAGCGAATTTCCTAAACCTGTTATGTTAGTATTAGAAATGTTTATACATTTACGGGTTACAGAATTGATAGGAAACATTGCTTCTTTGAAACGTAGGTGTACCAATTTATTAAAATTATGATGGATTTTACTTAAATAGGGATGACATTATTTGAGCAGTGTGGGTAGCTCCGTGATGCCTTGACCAGTAATATCTTAGGCCAAAGATTTTATCATTTATCTTTATTTAATAATGGAATCTTTTCTGTGTTATGGTATTTTCCTGGGTGTTCATTGTTCACTTTGTGTACATTAAGATTAATGGTCTTTTTTATTTTACTATGTAGTCGAGACGTGTTATTTATTGTACGAAATACTAATATAATGTAATTGTAAATCATTTTTAATTCACAGAAATGGTAGCTAGTTTAATATAAGATATTAAAATGGACATATCAATAAAATATTAGTACGCAATCTTAATAAAACTACTATAGGGAACGGAAATAAACTTTTCCTATAAACCATGGATAAAATAAAATTGCGTTCCCTAATGGCCAATAAAATTGAACGCAGTCTGTTTTATTACACAAATCAATGGACAATATCAACAGTTGTCGTAAATTGGCTCTTAACAAGCTTATTATCGCGTCTACCCGGCTAATGGCTTTTCATTATTATGATAAGGATGAAAAATACAGGATGATATTTTGAAAGTATTCAGGGATACAGCCATGCCCTCGCATTTTAGTCATGAAAATACTTTGAATCATCTGGGATATAAAATATGTCATGTTATGTAGGTAAATCTACTTCATGATAAACTAACCAATGTCTAGACAGACAATCAACAGTATTATTTGCTAGATTTGTCCTGGTGGTCTCGGGAAGTTGTTTTAAATTCATACATGTAATCCTAAATAAACCTGGCTGCTAAAATATAAACAAAAAAGCCTTTTACCACTTTCGAATTCATAAGCTGGAAATAGTAATTAATACTTAAATATTCGTACAGTAAAAGTCTCGTATAAAATATCAGCCTGTATGTGAAGATGATTATTTTTAAAATATAAGTATTAAAAAGTAAGTAATCTGGATTGTGTTTAGTTGTTTTTTTCTTAGCCGTCCTTTTGTTTCACGGAATTAAACGAAAATTGAAATAAGTTTACATAAAAAGTGATATGGTATATCAAGAAAAGTTTAATTAAAAATTATACTTTTAATAAAACTATTTAAATGTACATCCATCATAAATGACTTCTACATCAACTGCTGTTAAGGATATGTCCTATTATTTCACATTGTCCCAACAGATTATAATTCCATATGTGTTGCAAAAAATCTGTATCCTGTCAACCATATGTATCGCAGATGGGTTTTTCCTTACATGTATGTTAAACTAGCGAATTCATATAATATCGAATCATGGAACTAAGTACATACCAATTTGGTAGAGCTACAATTTTTTTATTTTAAACATTATCACAATCATTTTATTATTTATATTATGTTTGATTAATTATCAAGTTTATCAATATGGTATTATGCTGGCATAAGAGTTTGGGGATAGGGGCTTTGCTTTTAGACGGTAAATTGGTTGTTAAAACAATACCATGACGTTAGAAATATTTTTGAAGCATATCAAATTGCCTAATTCATTCGGCGGTAAAATGAAAAACGGTTAACCTTAATTTTAAGGTAAATAATGACTGATTATTACCATTAGGTAAATTGCACGTTTATTTTTTTGTTTATCGCAATATGCTAGGTACATGTAAAAAATAGTAACAAAAACATTACCTAAGCATACCGCAACACTTATAGAATCTGAAGTCATAGTCAAAATGGTAAATTTGATCGTTTAAGTAGCCGTAACGGAGTACGTAATCACGATTTACAGTTCGCTTGCTAAGATTGTGTTGTGCAATAAGTACTATACATTACATTTACATTATTTAGTACCTTAACAATTCCGAACTGATGTAATGGACGTTATAAATACAAGATGACGGGTTTTATTACATTCCTGGAGCCTTCTGCACGTTAAATGTAATGATCTGTAGAGTAGATAGATAATTAAAATGGTTTATTTTAAGCCTATTCATGCTCCGTTCCATTCAATATAATCTGTGTTAACTGTAGCAAAATTCAATAGAATGTCACTTGATTTTAATGTTATGATTTAGTCATGTAGATGCTAAAACCAATTTAACAAAGTTAGAACTTAATTCAGAGAGGTATGAATATGAAAGTAAATGGATATACAGGTAGTGAAAGTGGTGTGTGAATGACTGGGCCGAGAGTATGACAAGAAGAAGAAGAGTTTAATTCCTTAAACAGACTTATTTAGGGTTTGAATTATTCCAGTGAACGTGTACCTGAACGTGTTAATAAAAATATGCTCAAGATGCTCAAGTTAACTTACTCATGCATGACTTACGTAGAAAATTACAATATAAATTTACTCAATCATAAATCAAAATTCAATTTATACTAACGATTGTTTACGTAATTATGATAATTTTCGGATAACACAATTTTAATAGACAGTCATAAATCATAATTTAATCAATGATATGAAATATGGCTATTATTCTATACGAGGTGGTTAGTTGGTTACCGTATTTCAGTTATCGCGTGACAAGGCAGCATCGATGGAAGTTATTAGTAAACAAACAATATGTAAGCCGAACCTATTTGGCTTTTTATGCGATTGTCTTGACATTAACCTATATGATGTTTGTTATAACCTAGTAGTGGTTTAATTAAAACATTGCGTTTGTAGGCCGTTTACTTAACGACTTTGTGACCGCATTGAAAATATTTAGGGAAATTATGTGGTTCACATACGCAAACATAAGACTTAAAGCGAATGGAATATCAAATAACTAATTATAAATTTATTATTTCGTAAAATAACTATGTTCAATAATTTTTCCGAAAATAGTTGAGAATCTAGGACTTTTTTGTTATAACCTGCGTTGGCTAATCTAGTCTAGCCTAATCTAGGATTAATATTTAAAACCTACTTAAAGGTACGCATTAAAGTATATTATTAGTATGAATAAAGATATATCTGTGGTAAAAAAATAAACTTTTGAAATTCATTACTTCAATATTAATATTGATACCTATATTCACGTAAAATTTTCTTTTAGTGTAGTCTTTAACTACATCAATTTACTCATTATGGCGCTGAAGGAAGTATCTTGTTTTACAATAATTTTAGCGACCGGATGCCCATACTGATATCTTAACAGAGACTTCCTGCAAGCTGCACGTATGCTGTACCGGACGTCAACCGTTGCCGCGTTGTCGTTTATATATTAAATAAATAAACTTCATTAGAATAGCGCTGAAGCCAATGATTGTAGTTATTAATAAACGTGCCGCTGACCTGTTATTGAGTCAGCATCGATCGCTTTGCAATTATTTCTTTCGTGTTTTACAAGTCTAATATTTGTTTTAGTTCCAGCTACTTATTTGCATACACAAAACTGCCGTTGATAGACAGATCCAGACCAATTTTTTTATTTATTTGATAACAGATAATAATAGATTTTTTTAAAACTTGCCCCCGTTGTAAAGCCATCGAATTTATTAAATTTGCTGCAATATTTTTATCATAGGGGTCTACTTTAATAATTTTTTTGGACAATTTGGCTCCGTGCCAGCTCTTATATCCATGACTATTCGTGCATTGAACCACTAAGCTATGATAACATTCTCTTATGTGTTAAAAAAAACCCTCGTTGGTTTACTTTTATCAATGTATTTCTGTAAGTCGTTATCGGCATAAACAGCTGCAATAGATAGGAAAACCAAGTGTGCTATTTGAACAAACAGGAAATTCCCATCTTAACACGGTACTCGAACAACGAGTTCATTCATTAATATATCTACTACTATTATGAACATAATTATAAGCCTATAATATTTATTCGTTTCTATTTGAGATAAAATTATAATTCAGCACTCAATTATTCGTACTTACGCAAATTTCATTCAGAGCATCATCATCATCTCCCGAGCCTTTTTCCCAAGCTATGTTGGGGTCGGCTACCAGTCTTACCGGACTCAGAGCGCAAGTAATTAATTTCTGAAGTCCTCATTTATATTTTTTTTTTAATCAACACTATAATTATTGTGTTATTTATTAAGATCGACATTCGCAAAGTGTAAAAAAATCTATGGGTGCTAAAAATATGTTCTGGCTCTAAATTAGCCAATCGATCAGTTGGATCTAATTTAAAAGCATAATATTTGAAATAAGTAATTGGTGATGCTTGAATTAATTTTAGTCATTATAACTTAATAAAATTTAAGTTTGATATAATTCAAAATAAAGTACTAGCCATCTTTTTATTAAGTATATAATATCCAACCAACTTACCTATAGGTACCTGACCTGGCGTAATAAATAATTAGCGGGTGGAGGCGACATGAAACAGTGGTGTTATATGTAAAACATACAGTCGTTTTGCCTTGTAAATAAAACAACCCCGACATCGGCTAAGGTCATCGGGCGATCCGTGGCATTGGGCCTAACACACTCCCCTGGGGCATACCGCTGTTGGTTTTGTTGTGTTTAACAACCATAGTTTGATGATTTTTAAATTTTGTCTTGGTTTCCTATCGTTTATTCTTTTCTTTATATTTACTTTTTCTTTTATTTATAGACAATATACAAATATTCACTTGTTTTTGTCTCTATAAAATGCTCTGCTTTGGGATACAAAAGGCTAACCCATTAATACTAAAATGAAATTATTGCATGACAAGGGGAAAAGTATGCAAAAACATTTGGTAAACATCGACATGGATGATAGGTTTCGCCGTTATTAACTAGTTATAAAATTGAACATAAAGGTATAAAAACACATGACATGGGAAATTGCAAAATCTCATTGTCATGTATAACATGAAACTTTTAACAAAATATTAAGGTTTGCTAAAATAGCATCGTTTCAAGATTATTAGAAATATGTGCCTTTTCGGTCAAACCTATAATATAAATAGTGGGAATGTTGTTTGTATACTTTGACTCTAACAATTTGTTTAAAATAATATAAATGGTTTTGGGTTACCACAATTGCACGAGCAAGCAATATACTTTCCTATAGCTACGCATAGCAAAATTTCCTATAAACGCCTATCATATGATATTGACAGACAAAGTCGTCACCACTTGCACTTAGCGTGATGAGAAGACCATTAATTTGTTGATAAGTAGAGCTGCGGGGTCCTAATCACTTAATTGGTCGCTGTTTCCAGGGTTTAATACGATCAATTGTTATCAGCGAGGGACATGACGTTGCGGTTCATTTGCTATCCTACTGGTAGGATTAATTTTCCGAATGTTGACCGCACCTGTGTCACGCCCTGGACGCGAATACTGCTAATTAAAAGTGTTTTCGATAGGTTTGCAGTACGCGCGCCCCGCCACCGCCGCCGGTAGCTCACGTTACAAACGCCATTAGTATGATGATAAGCTCGTCAACTTGCTACAGCCCGTTGCGTCCTTCAGTTACCAACTAGATGATATATTACCTTTCGATTAGCGCGTTGAAACACTAAACTTACCCTTGTAAGGCCATCGATATTTGCTTATGCATCAACATTAATAAGCTTTACCCTTCGATGATGATAAATCGATAAAGAAGCGGTTAATCTAACTAGAAACTTGTAGGAGCACTTATAGGTGCGGCAATAACTTAATTATATTTGATAGATAGTTTAAGCAGATTTTAAATTTTCCTTATTAGACCTAAAGTTTGAGTGCTAGGCTAGGTACATTAATTAATACACACACATAGTGCTTGTTCATAAATCATGAATTATGTAATAATCGTTAAAGGGTTGCTCACCTTGTCGCTTTCAGATGATCTACAACTGAACGGCCCAGTTATTAGTCCATGTAAAAGCGAAATAATATTGCAGAAGGGACAAAATTTTACGCTTACATGTAAAGGAAAAACAAAAGTACACTTTAAGCAACAAGAAATTCCCGAAGAAGTAATCGGACCGTTTACTAAAGAACAGATATATAAGACTGTACCGACTGACGAGTACGAGTTCCAAACATCCCTTGAATTGTATCACATTGACCAGTTTGCGATTGGCTATTACGCTTGCTTCGACGACACGGTAAACGGGACCGAAATACTAAATAACCTTATTGGAGAACCGAATAATACTGAGCATATCTCTTTTATTTATATTTACGTCAATGGTGAGATTAATTGAGTATTGTAATTGAATTCAATTGTTTATACCGTCTGTGTTTGTATCTCATGATTTGTAATACAACTTTTAGGCTGCGATAGCTTGTTTGCGCCCATGCGAGAGGTTATCGTTCCAAGAAATCAATGTAAGGTCGTTATTGAATGTAGACCAACAACACCAGACATTGAAGTTGTCCTGATGTCGGTACGTATACATGAATATTGGCTGTCAATGATAGATCATAAAACACATTTAAATTAACAAGCGCAAACAAAAATGTGTTTGTACTGTAGGTACGAAAACATTAAAAATGTATTTTAAAACAAGTAAAATGTCATAAAATGTTAAACCATAAATGCGCTACATAAACCGCTTAATGCAACTGCATGATATTAATTTACATTACTTGAATAACACAAATATGCTGCTGTTGTGATCTAATGACGCAAAGTTCGTTATTTCCTTAGCTACTTCATACTACACTCGACTGCTCTGGCGAATAATAGGTTTCGTAAAAACTTCTATTTCCGTGGGGCTTACGTTAAGAATAATTCCAAGAGGAGAAAAAACCTTAAAGTTTCCCTTAAAATAATTGAGGATTCAATCCATCCAAATTGCTAACCATGGTATTATAATAAACTTTATTAGAACATGCAATTAATAGACCTACTTAATTAAATAATGCAGGCTAACGCGCAAAACAAAAGTACTTTGTTTTAAGAGCAGATTAAAGTCTGGTACTTATGCTTTAGAAATTTTTAAGACATGTTTTAGTTATAGGAGTAAAATGTTCTACAGGTGTCAGGTGCAGGTTACAAAGAGTTGTGAACTGAAAATAATAAACAAAACATCCCTGAAACAAACACTAACAGTAACGAATAGGATTAAGCTTTGGGTTAAAACAATACAGGACGCAACTAAATATGAAACAAGTAATGTAAAAAGAAACCACGGAAATAGGGGTTTCCAACCTTCCGATAGCAAAAGTATCACTAACAAACGCTTATTGCTAAAGACAAAGCCGAGACACTAAAGCATGAGAAATAATAAAGCTATTTGAAATAAACTTATAATAACATTCTTAATATTCAGGACTTTGCAGAACCAATTTATCAGCAATATAGTCCCAAAATCGGGTTCGTCATCGATAGCGACATGCTTTCGGAACCTCTCGGATCGAATATGATATTTCGCATCTGTGAGTTTCAGGGACGAAACGTTCGCCACGAAAAAGAAGTTTATTTTCAACGTAGGTGAATAGCAGATGTGTGCGTTTTAACATTTTTATTATAAATACTTTATACCACATTCACGAGAAAGGGTGTGTCACCGCCCGCTCATTGCGAATAGAAATTAATATTAACTTTTTCTGAATGTGGATTTGTTGTGTTTTTCAATTTTATAAGAAGCCTCATATTGGGATATATCAATATGTACACAGATAGATGACTTATTTCTAATTGAAAAGCATAACAATTTATTTAAATACCCATATTTACTAACCAAAAATTTATTTGGCAATTACTACAATAGTCGCAGAGTAACAAGACACCACAAGAATCAATAAAGTATTCTTCAAAGATTGGGTTTTTAATGAGAACGTGTAGTAGGTCTGCTTACAAATGCCAAGGACGACGCGGAACCTATGTCGAATGGAAACTTATACGTAGTAAGTAGTGCTACAATCTAGATGTCACCTAACAAGGTAGCGTGGTGTGATGGTTTCATTCACTGGACCAAGTACTCTAATTAACTCAGTGTTCTAGATGACTTTAATACTTGATGTTTTGTGTTTACTAGCTTGAGCTTCCTACTCTATCTGTCGTTTCTACTTCTTTGGTGTGTTGCTCTGCGTAACTCCTGTATGCATGCACACATTTATAAACCTTACTAACACTGTATTGTTCTAATTTATTAATTTAAGTAGTTGATTGTTTAATGTTATGTATTTGAGGTGAGTTGTTTTTAATTCCATAATTACTGAGTTCTGTTTTTTTGTCAATTTTTGCCTGGTATGAGATTTTGAGTTTGTTTTTAGCACTGATCGTTTTTGATAAATTATACCTACTAAATGATTAAGTTAATGAATGCTGCTTAATCTTAAAAAAAAAAACATTAAGTGTATTAATTTATATTTATCGATTTTACACTATAATGTTGCACAAAGTTAAACTGCTTGATTTAAGTTGAAAAATTGCTTTTTGAGCAATTTAAGAATTTGATTTAAACTTTAATGTTAAATTTTTATTTTTACTGCTATGTATGATTATGTATCTATTTTAATTTAACTATATAGTTCCAAAATCATATTTACTTATTTAACCACCGTATGATTAAATCAAACTTAACTTTAAGTCGCTCTGAGTATGTTTCTACTAAACCCCTCAAAGTGATAGAGACAGCACGAGAGTTGACGGCTTAAAGGACATTGCCCATTTTATTAGGAGGTTTAGGCCCCCATAAAAGATTGTCGTGTCAGGGTGATTTTCATTTTGTTTTGTAGATAAATACATTTTCTTTCATATTATGCAAACGATTTCCATTTATTCACCCTGGTTCAAGAGGAATTTTGTTTTTAGGTTGCTGAATTGAGGTTATAAAAGTTAAATTCTTCAAGGTTTATCAACTTCTAAATAGATATTTGTTTACTATTTGAATTGATATTGTGGTTAATGCTAATGGTTTCCACCTTTACAGACATTTTCATGTTAATAAAAATCTCCGCCACCAAGTGAATGGGGTCATCGAATCAAAGTGCCATCCCATTGGGGTGGTTATGTTAAAATGCATTTTAACTAATCCTAGTACACAGGTTTATTAAAACAACAATTTACGCACCGGCGAGAGAATGGTCGGTTTGTCCGATATCGACCCGGTGTAGACATTTTCTCGTTAAAACTAGAGTCAATTCGCACACTTAACAACAAAACAACAGTCCGATATCTCACAACAAAACCACTTGAGGAACGTAAATGCTCAACTCGATTCCAATAACACGTAATGTAACAGAAGTAAATACGGAGGACTATTACAATATATACGAATAACCGGCTAATTATTTGATAGATAATCTACCCTACTTTTAATTTATTTTTCTTTGTATGTAAAAGTACAAATGTGCGGATGTAGGTACTGAGATTCAATTAAATAAACATTTTTTACATTTTTCAATGCTAGCGTAAAATAAATGCTAATAAAAAACACATATTCATAAAAAAACAAGATATGAATTTTGTATATCATAAAGTTTAGACACGGCGCCACAAAGTGGGCCTGTCCGTGGGCAATCTCCTTTAGTTGATTTGATTATTCGGCCATTTGACGCTTCTATTTCTACTGACTGTAATATATTAATGTCAGAAGAAATTAATGCTTCCAATACGATCAAACTGATGATGATGTGGTTAACAATTGCTTTATCTTTTCAGACGTTAGGGTCCCCCCAGAGCCAAAAATTATGGGCGGTGATGTTCGTTTCCTGGCGGGAGAAACATTTACAATTAATTGTACCCTTGAGTATCAACCTGATTCCCTGGTTAACATATTTTGGAGTTTTCCACCGGGCGTTTCAAATGTGAGTTGAAATTTTTTCATGATTGTTTTAGAACACAGGACGTCAAAAATGATGTAGTTATTTTATCATTTATTTATTTAATCCTTTATGTATTTTCTTATTCACACTAATTAGTTAAATAATACATGAAATTAGAAATAGGAAAAAGCATTTTTTTTTTTAATTTTAAGGTTATTGTTCCAAATTTCCTTAAACCTTTTAAGAATTTGATCATTATTATTGTCATAATATCTCTGGCTTGCCAGAAAAATTAACATACAGTTTGTCCTTAGATGTCCTACTAATAGAGGAAAAGCTACTTGTTTGTAACTGTAATTCACAATAAAGGAAAAAGAACATTTATTTTAGGAATCAATAACAGAAACAACGAACGCATATGAAGTGAGGGGCGGTATAGTGTACCGTAACATCACTGTCAGGAATGCGACCAGTGAGCATGGTGGCTCCTACTATTGTGTCGCCAAAAACAACTGCGGCGAAAAAGCGAAATCCTACAACAAGACATTCTTGGGTAACGAAACCTTTTTGGAAGTAATCTTAACTGAAAGTATCATTATAAGACAAGACACTTACGAAATAAGAAATAAAATACTCACGTAACCGGAGATTTGCTTCTAGTTACAAACCCATCAGAGGTCCTGAATCGTTGCAAGTATTCATGATAGTTTCCCAAACTGTAGATCACAGTCGTAGTAAAAAAACAAATAATTGATTTTATAATGGTCAAACAAGCTGGTTGTACCTTGTATTTACTTGATTTTACTTCATCTCTATTTACCCTTTGTTATGTCTAATCATTCGGAAGTTGGATACTTGCACCCCTATAATTTCAATTTAGCTTTGCGAGTTTGATACAGTTACATTTCTCATTGACCTTAAGCTATGTCACACACAGTACATCACTTTATATTCCGAGAATTAACGTGTCAAGGTTAATTGAAATCCCCAGATAGACACCTTTAGGAATAGCCTTATGTACACAAGTGTCTTTAATATGACATTTAAATTTAAGTTGAACCGCAACTCAAGATAAAACAGGTGAACAATAAATTCATGGAGTCGAGACTTAAAAGAATTGTGGTCACTACGGAATTAAGAGATTACCCTGAAGCGAAGTATTACTTGTAAGTATTGTAGCTTTATATAATAATAATATCTTTTTTCACTTTGTTTTACGTCACGTACAATTAGGGTAGACTACTACCAAACTATTTCAACCATTTTTCAAAGGTTTTGAAACTTCCAATTCCAAGTTTAGAAGCCGATACAATACAGAATATTATGGTTTGAAAATCATATGAGGATAAGCAGTTACATCAATTCATTGTTGTTACAGCTTGCTCAATGACCTTCCGTTGCCTAAGGAACCTGCAAAATATCAAATCAAGCGAAACCACGGGCCTTCGGGAGACGTTAGCTTGACTATTTATAACACGAAAGTTAATGATAGCGGTAATTACACTCTTGTCGCTTCCAATGGCTATTTGAAAAAAGATGTCTCATACGACATCAGAATAAAAGGTGAGAATATTGTTTTAATTATGTGTATTAAATTGTTTAATTGACAGTAGAAACGGAATTCTTCTTAGAATTGTTATCAATATAATGAAATTAATTATACCGTGCTGGAATAATAAGGGTGAGGGTGGGTGGAGATAATCTTATATATAAAATTCTCGTGTAACAATGTTAGTTACCATACTCCTCCGAAACGGCTTGACCGATTGTTATGAAATTTTATATGCATATTCAGTAGGTCTGAGAATCGGCTACTATCTATTTTTCATACCCCTTAGTGGTAGTAGGTAGGTAGTAGGCAAGTGCTAGGTAGAAAAAATTGCATTGCAACGCATGCCGGGTACAGCTACTATATTATAAGATGTATAATTATTCGTTTATTATTTATTCGTGATGCGAGGTCTAAGAAGGTGTTATTTCCCAACATATTTTCAATATTTTTGTATTGGGTTTTCATTAATGTCTATTCCAAAACGTAGTTACCACAAAAGCAGTCAATGAAAACATTACATAAAGTTGCGTTCAAAATATAGCCTTCAAAATTGTTGATAATTTATTATCAACAATTTATTATCATATATATCCCCGGACTAGCTAGACTAGTAAGACTTACTAGTCTAGTAGGGCGAAAAGTATTATTTAGTAAGGTCATTCCAAAATCATTAATACTATTTGCTTTACTCCACAGCCAAGCCGACAATAGACTTTGGACCCCAAGTGGACAAGAAGTACATGGAGAATGTGATAGCGTCACTAAGATGTGTTGTGACCGGGTATCCACTCCCGGATGTTACCTGGGTATTCTCTAATACTGAAGAACAAACACAAGTAATTTATATTTTATTGTTATTTTCAGCCTATAGGGTTAAGTTCTCCGTTCCTTATCTTAATTTTTATTTTGGAGTCCCCAAAATGCCTGATTATATTAAATGGTTTAATAACCATGTCCGTGGTGCTAAGTCCCGTATAGTTAAACATAAATGCACTTCGGTTTTCTGTTTATTATACATATACATCAATGGTTCAATCAAACATTTATACATTGGAATGATCCTGCCATATCCTGCTTTGGGAAATATCGCTTTTAAAGTTTTATATAAGGCATGTGTAAAGTCCAAAAATAAGCATGTCCATTTCTCGAAATTACAACGCGTTTTTTTCCTTCTGTTTATTTTATTAATAATAGATTGAACTTAGCATAGTAAATATTGGGAAGGAACTACATTTTTATGCTAAATACGAACAAAAAAACTTCCTATAACTACACTTGACAGACAAGAACGTGTTAAACTAGTTTTGGCTAGGCCAGGCTGTTCTGCGAACAATATATTTACCAAAATATTGTGACTATTGTAGAAATAATACAACTAATGTTATGTATCTACATAAAAAATATAGGTGAAACTTTGATCGGCGCTGTGGATTGTCTAATCGAATGAACTCTTGTATACTTGCTTTCATACAATCAGTACTTTTTATACTGGATATTTAATCAAGAATGAACTATTCAAATTTTACAAATTCTAGGTACAGATATTCTGTATATGTTTTTAGCCAAGCACAAGGATAGAAGTGGAATCTGCGTACAATTTGACAGCATATTTAGATATTTCTGTACATGCTTCTGGAAATATATCGTGCAAAGCCTCCAATTCTCTCGGCGAAGCCATAGAGACCAGACGACTCCTGGTCTACGAGATCTTTGGAGGATTCGGAATCAAAAATGAAGAGAACACTTGGTTCTCCCAAAACCAAGACGTTATTATTACCTGCGTTGCTTCCGTATACGACTTTTATAGTGTTACTTGGTTGGGACTTGACGGAGAAGACTTAAACGAGACAGGTGAGAGTAAAAGACAGAAATACTTTAATCTCTTTAGTGTCTTTGATAAAACAGTTACAGTGCCTTAATAATTACTGCTCATTATCGGTTATTTTGTTAGATTAGCTCATAAAAAACCAATATTAATACTTTTATTTCCAATAGATTCAGTGGAGATCGTAATGAGTCCGTTTTCACGTATTGCCAAATTGAGGCTACCCCACATTTCTGTGAACCAAAGTGGCGAGTATGTTTGTCGCGGCAAAAAGTTTGATAAAACCTACAGAGATGAGAGCATAAACATTTCAGTAGCAGGTATGTACTATTTAAAATTTTCAGATATCATAGTTTTACAGTTAACCTACACAAAAAGTTTAAATGAAAAAACTATTGATATTTCATTAACCGAGTCTACATTTAATAAACCAGATTTGGATTGTATTTATCTATCTTTCTGCAACACAGTGTTCACCCATAACTTTGTATAAGTGTACAATTTTTCACTTATGCAGAAGATTTTTTAAAATTTAGACCAAATCATATTTTCTTTCATTACAATTTGATCCTTTAAAAATATTTTTAATGCTAAATTTTAATCGTTTTTCCAGCTCTTCAACCGCCATTAATAAAAGAGCCAATTATGGACAAAACCGCGGAAGTTTATCGGTTCCAACATATTCAATTGAGTTGTCAAGCCGAGGGAGTGCCTCCACCGATACTAGAATGGTACAAGGTAAATTCTAGATCACAATTTAATTGTTTAGTTACACATTTTTTCCTTTAAACATCAAGAAGACGATGCTCTTCGTCATCGCATTCCTTGTTTACTTACTGTAACTTTTATACTGTAACTTTAACTTCTATACTGACACCATTTTCATTGCCCACCAGTTCATTGCCAGCGTGTTTACCATCCCATAGCAAATAGATCCACTTATTTTTCAGGATGACGTGCTCATACTAAACAATACTGACGACCGAGTTTTCTTTACAAACATTATAAATCGCACGATTGTCAACTCGACGCTAGAATTACCGCCGATGACGGATGAGTATAAGGCCACGTACGAATGTTTGGCTAACAGCGACAGCATGACTGCTAAAAGAGTTTATAACGTAGTCATTAACGGTAAGCTTGTCGTAATTATTTTTTTGCTATAAAAATACTTAGAGTATTTTTGAGTCCTTCAGATTCATGTTTATAAAGAGTTCATAAGTCATAACAAAGATGATGTTTTATTTAATGGTTTACACACGCGTTTCGGATTCAACCGCAGTCCTTAATCATGAGCTGAGTAAACTTTTAACTAAGAAATAATATAAATTCATATTGTTAAATTAACTAACTATAGGTAAGTACTTACATGTAAAAGATTCTAAAACATTTAACACATGTTTAAGGATCTGTGTCCGTAGCACAAAAACAGGTTTATTTTACAACTCGAACAATATGAGTTGGTAATTTTAAATTAATCGTCATTTTAACAGTGTTTTTGATCCATTTGGTTGTTTTCAGCAGAAGCGACGTATACAACGTACTTAAGCGTCATCATAGTAATAATCTTCGTTTTGATAATCGTCGTGCTGTATCTAACTTGGAAGGTTCGGAAAGAGAAGCAGTTTAGGCGCGAACTGGCCGCTGCTGGACTTTTGTATTTCAAGGAAGGTGTTACAAAGTCTTTGAACCCAGACTTGGGTATTGACGAACAAGCTGAGCTATTGCCGTATGACGAGAAGTTTGAGTTTCCAAGAGACAAATTAATTTTCGGTAAGAGACTTTTATAAACTTTTGATGCGGAGTTTTGGACAATTTAAGATTCTTTATAGAATGGGTGCAAAATTAAAAAAGATAAACACACATTAATATTTGTATATGAGACAGTGACCGTGAATTCATATCTAGCTAAAGCCATATATACTAACCTGTTTAATGTTTTTTGAAGGCAAACAGCTAGGTGCAGGTGCATTCGGTGTAGTATACAAGGCGGAAGCACGAGGAATCATAAATGCTGAAGAAACAACCGAAGTAGCTGTAAAAATGGTGAAGAAAACTGCAGACAATATGTATATCAAAGCATTGGCGTCCGAACTAAAAATAATGGTGCACATGGGGAAACACATAAACATTGTGAATCTGCTCGGAGCGTGCACTAAGAACGTTGGAAAACGTAAGAGTTTATCTATCAATATTTTTATAGAAATATTCTACAAATGTTATAGGAGTTTGTGGCTTTATTGTTTGATCGCCAGAAATCCGTTGAAACTTTCTAACTATATTTAAGTTTTATTTTTACTTTTCGGAACCTAGGATTTAATTAACTTTTAATTTTATATTAAGATCAAATGGTGGCTTATGGAACGTTTCTATTAAATAAATCATCCGCTTTGCTTATGGACTGAAGAAATTTCTTCATATTGTGTAGAAAGTACTGATTGACCAGGCATAACTCATGACATAGTAACCAATTAATTATCGGCATTTATAATTAAAAATATAATATTAAATCTATATTTTTCATAATAATATGACCGTTATTGATAGTTAAACATAATCGCAAGCCAAAACACTAGGTAGTCATAGGTATACGATGTAAAATTATTATGCCATATAGGTATCTATGTTTTCCTGTAATGTGTTAATTGTGTGCTTATTATAAATTAATTTACCTCACATAGAACCAGAAAGAACATAAATTTGTGGTTTAAAATACCATATATTCATTCTGATAAAATGAAAAGTATGTATATAATTAATATACCTCAAAGTTAGAATAAATAAACTCTCTTACGACCATTCAAACAATGCGAAGCGTGCTTAATTGGTTTTAAATATTCACTTACTATTAATAAAATACAAGAATCAGTGTATGATTTTAATAAGTCTTTTTTTATTACGATTTCAGGTGAATTAATAGTGATCGTCGAGTACTGTAAGTTCGGCAACATACATAACTACATGCAACGACATCGAGAGGTCTTCATTGACCAACTAACAGATAATAAGGAAAAAAATGTCGGTCGAGTCAATAGGGGATTCTCCTGCAGTAGCGGCAGTACTGGGTAATTCTAAGTTACAAAAATACTCATATATGTATGTAAACAAATACGTATAGTTTTATGACGTGTTATTAGATTTTTCAAGTATTTTAGCTCACCTTTCTTCATAAATATCGTAGTAGAAAAATGTCTACTTATTGACTTAAACTGTTTTTGGCAACTTTGGTTCGATTTAGCATATAATAAATAGTACTAAAACGAATTATAGAAGCTATAATTTAGTAAAAATAATTATCCAATTCGATGCTGTGATTCGATCAGGAATGACATAAAATACACTTTGTATATTGGTCTTAAAAACTTGCTTTATATTTTCAGGGCTCAATCTGATTACTTCGCTTCTAGTACGCAAGACACTGATCACACTTGCCTAAACACTGCTAACACCAATAGATCTGCGAGAAAAGGTAATTAAATTTAATATTATAATAACAATGACATTGAATATTATTAGGGTAATTATTTGAGAGAGGCTGACAACTAGCCTCATGAGGTTTTATAATACTCTGAAACTTGAGATTAGCGGTCTCTCTATGGAAAATAATGGTATTCAACTGAATCATTTGACGGTGTAAGTCAACCTCAATGTTGTCGGAAATATTTTAGGTAACAATGTGATAAAATAGTTCTAACGATACCCACGTAAATACGACATATACTGTAATAAAGTATTCAATAAATCCTTGAAATTTAATTATTAATTTACAATTAATTTTCAATCTTTTTACCAGACAACACTAACCAAGCGGAAACTGGAAAAGGTTGGTGAAATGTTTAGGGCGTATGCTTAGCACTAATATAAAACCAAGCAGTTGTTTTGAAGCATGCTTGTATGCATTTAAAAACATATTAAAATATATACACGAATTTGAAAATTTATAAATAAAATATTTTATTTCATCTCGGCTAAAATGCTTGCAACTTTAAATTCATTCTTCTACTTATATGCGGTTTAAATGTAAAATTATCTTCTCTAAAACAATAGAAAGCACGTGTACAGTGCATGCCACTATCTTATACAAACTTGTAATTGTGTATAGGTACACAAACAATGTGACTCGCTGTACAACGGTCACATAAACTGAGCCAATTTGTCACACAGCACAGTTTTTGTTTTATAACCAGTTATTATCTCATTTTGCATGCATCTGTTTGTTATCGGGCAAGTGTGCTACACATACAAAGCTAAGCAAAATTATTCTGCAAACAGACTCTCTTTTGCACTTAAAATTTTAATTTAACATTTTTTCATGTTTTCTCGCTTATTTCATTCTTTAAAAAACCCTATTTTTGAATAATACATTTAAGTTTTATATTATTAATTAGATACAATATATGTACCTATGTCTAAAATACACTAGGATCTAGTTCAATATACCATTCTTGATCTGCATAAGTTTTTAAACTAATAACAAACGAAGTATTCATTCATTAGAGGTGGTATATTTGACCGCATTGGTTGCTTCTCGTAATTCGATGTAACCACCAATGTGCGGTTGACTGTTGAATGGTAAACTATATTTGATGTTAACTGAATCATTTTTGACGACCTCCGTGGTCGAGTGGCGTACGCACCGGTTTCAAGGTGTCGCTAGCTCTGAGGTCCCGGGTTCGATCCCCGGACGGGTCAATGTAGAAACCAACTTTTCTACATTGTCCCGGGTCTGGGTGTTTGTGGTACCTTCGTTGTTTCTGAATTCCATAACACAAGTGCTTCAGCTACTTACTTTGGGTTCAGAGCAATGTACCTATGTGATGTTGTCCGCATTTATTTATTTATTTGAGACACGTTTTAAAGTTACGAGTATTATGCACTTATTTCTTATTGCATAGAAACGCGTAAATTTCGGTATCTGCTTGTCTTTAAATTAAACTGTAACTATGTTTTTTTGGGTTTTAAGCTTTGTCACTGTGTACTATTGTCTAATTGTTGTTGTGAATATTGATAATTGTATGAATTAAACCTAAGTACATAGGTTTAATGTTTTACGTAGAGTTGCCTTAACACGTTGTTTTTTAGAAAAGATGATTACCGCATCCATTTTATATGACTGGGGACAAATCTGAAATTCAATATCCAGTGAATGCTCTTCTATAGCCTTACCTTATTTACGTTTTTCTAATAGACTGGGATACACTTTATGGTTAACGTACTTTACTAAGAAAAGAGGTGTCCATAATCAATTTCTTTATAAAAATATGACAATGACTAATGACTTTATTATTGTGTACAAATGACCTACAAGGATAATGTAAGCTATACGATGAGACATAATGCAATACTATTAATAGATTACTACGTAGATTGTCCATGCAAGAATAAAATATAGGTATCGCTATCAATCAAAACAATGGATGATTACCTTTTGATTGGCATATTGGATACTAAGTTGCATGTTCAAAACCTTGACGTGACATGTTATATTATTAATGTGGTAGCTTTCACTGCAGTACTAGGAACACTACTAAATTTATACCTTTATTATATTATATTTCACTTTGCAATTTTCTTGAACGATTTCCGTTTGTTTTGTTGTCGATTGAGAACTCTTCATTTGTTTGCATTTTCCGAACTAAACACATAGTTGCTTACCTGATTTATCTGACTGTAAAATGGAAATAGTTGGTAATAAAACTGTGGAAACTAAAGCGTTTTGTTGTAAATTATTTCAGTGTCAGAGGGTTACGTGCAGCCGGAGTGGCGGACTAATTACGAGAGTGACTACAGTTTCGACGGGCGCAACCCGCGACCGCTGACGTCACGCGACCTGCTCGTCTGGGCCTTCCAGATCGCGAGGGGCATGGAATACCTCGCCAGTAGAAAGGTGAAGCATTCGTTAATTATTATGTTAATTGCGTGATAGCTACTTAACTTTGAAGGAAGCCCTATTGGAGCATTTTGGTTCGCGATAGTTTTTTACCTTATGAGTTCATTAACGTTTATCAGCATAACGTTTGAGTAATGTACCTGATAATATTAGTTTAATGTACAAAGCGATATTAAACTAATATTATCATTAGATTTAGAGTTTAACATTTTAATTAATTTATTTCATAAACACTAACATTAATATTAAAGGTTCTTTTATTCACCACATTACTGTTGTAAATTCCAGGTTCTGCATGGGGACTTAGCGGCAAGAAACGTTTTACTAGCCGAAGACAATATAGTCAAGATTTGCGACTTCGGTCTCGCAAGGAGTATCTACAAAAACGATGAATACCAAAAGAAAGAAAACGTAAGTAATTCTAAACGTCTTTACAATAACCTTATTTATTTGCCACCAAGGTCATTTTAAAATAACCAGAAATTCAATAGATGTTTACATGACTATACAATATGACTGCGAATAATTACACAATAGATTATCATAATGATGTGCAAATTCTATTCGAACGTGCTAAAATATCTTATTAAAATTGCAAATAAAATTGTAAATGAAAAGAATACATAGATTTTGAAGCATGATTTAGCATTAGGTTCGTTTTTAATACCAGAGCAGCAATGAAC
The DNA here is from genome assembly GCA_905475315.1 of Autographa pulchrina. Taxonomy (NCBI): domain Eukaryota; kingdom Metazoa; phylum Arthropoda; class Insecta; order Lepidoptera; family Noctuidae; genus Autographa; species Autographa pulchrina. The sequence continues at coordinate 7,650,933 of FR997771.1, read as the reverse complement.
GGGAAAATTATACTACTAACGTCTAAAATCATGATGATCTACCTACTATGAGCCTTGAGCTGATCAACCTAACAATGATGAAGGAGATATCACTTCAACATCAAGCAAACATTACAAAGAAGTGTGTGTATGTTCAAGCTAAATTCCTTTCTTCTGCTAAGCTTTTCTCAAACTATATTGGATCTTCAAGTGTCACGATTCTTCAAATCAACCGATTTACAAGAAAGGACTGCCATACCTAAGCTTATGTAAGGTAAATGTACCATATTACGGTATATGAAGGCGTTGTACACTTTGAGGACGATTTAAAAAAAATACGAAGGTGCTAAAAGTAACAACTCTTGTTCATTCTAGAGACTGTTCGTATAAGATGGGGTTTGGATATTATTTTGCCTCATACCTCTTAATTTATAGAAATAATTGATATTTTGCTAAATCATTTCTTTGGCTCTAATTCCGTGACAAAATTAGGCTCGTGATTTAATTCCGGGATTTGATGCACGTAATTCCGTTAGACTTTAACCGTTCATAATTTGGGCAGGTAGTTTGAAATAAAAATTTAAAAAAATCTTAAATCCTTTATTTATATTATAATCTTGAAGTAGAATCACAACATTTGTTATTGCTAAACATAAAATCACATTATAAACAATAAGAAACATAATGCTTTTTAAAATTATTGTTTCTACTTAATAATTAACATAACTTTGCAGAAACAAATATAATAAAACATCAAAAAAAAAATTAAACTTTCTCAACAAAATCAAAGTTTCTTAAAACAAAAACAAAATTAAACTACTTATTCCCTATTAGGCCGTGGATCGAACCCGAAATATCTAGCTTCAATATGACATAATGAAATTATACATTTATTGCATAAAAATATTTACAAGTGCACACACACAAAATAGTTTTATTGCAAGCATTTCTCGCATTTTTAGTTCATTTGCTTAAATATTTTACTAATATCGAATATACCAGAATAAGAGACATTAGTAGAAAATCTGCGTTCATTATTTGCGGGAGTGAAAAAAAGTGTGTAAATTAAATATTTTTATTAAAAATTCTCAATATGCTGGAAGGTGATATTACTATAAATTATAAGCATGACATCGATATAAATAACTCTACTGTATTACTTATATAATCTATCATTAATTTATTTTTCATGTCATACTCCATTTAACTTAAGTAAAACGTGGTTTTCATTAATTTTAGACCTGAATGTAAGACTAAGATTCCAAAAAAAACATATACCGTAATTACGTCTTCATAATCTACAGTCATTACTTCGCTTATTCAAATAAAATTTATGAAAAAATGTAGCCCCAGATATATTTATGGAATTAAAACATTTCTGACTGAGTTTCTTTAATTGCGTGAGTATCACGCAATTACGTACATCGCGTCTCGACTGTGTACATAATTACGGGAATCACAAAATCGTCTATTTCCCTTAAAATATTATTTAAATAAATTTGATATGACTACAAAACCTTCTTCTAATAACTACTTAACAATAATTTTACAATGATACATTAAATAGACTTACCGGCATCACAACAAATCCTTACGAAGTTTCCGGTGTTACCTTACGCCCACCGACAACAAACTGTTAGAAACGACTGCGTAGTTCCGACTGGCGATTTCGGAGGTGCGAAAAGGCTTTTAAAACTTGTCAAGTGGTTTCAAAAAAAATATTTTCCTGGAGTATTATAACTAGACTTGATTTAGTAATATAGTAAATATAGATTTAACTGTTTCTTTTCTTATTCTACGTCAAAAATCAAAATATCACGGCATAATGTACTATCCCGTAATATAGTACATTTTCCTTACTGACTTGTTTCGTTTCACAAATAAAATAAATAAAGTGTTGGATTGAAATAGACCATTATTGTTAATTCCAGAGTCTCCTCCCAGTCAAGTGGCTGGCCATCGAGTGCATGACGGACCGCATCTTCTCAACGCAGTCGGATGTCTGGTCATTCGGTATCGTGCTGTGGGAGCTGTTCTCTCTTGCCAAGACGCCATACCCCAACGTGAGCCCCGCTAGCTTGCTGCAATGGCTTTCCGGCGGGTACGTTCATATTATTCAAGTACAAGAATAGTGTTTTAATGATAGACAATGAACAGAATAGATGATTTTATGGGATAATACTGGTTTAGTGATAGTCCTCATTGGACCCTAGCTCCTGGACCATAAATGAATTGGTTTCCATATACTTAAGGGCAAGTAGCTATATGGATTTGGTAAATAGCTTTGATAAACACGATTTGTAGTTATTAGTAACGTTTACTTGCCTTGTAAAGTTAATAAATTGGAAAATGATACCCACACGTTTCAAACCGGTAACCGGTAACATCAATTGGGTTAGTAAAACACCTTTACATTTCATGCAACAAAAAAAAACTACCACATAATACTACGGTGTTGTTACCGATAAGATTGTTCTATTGTTTTTTAATTACCGTACAGCAACCGTCTGGCAAAGCCGATGTACGCTGACGGCCGGCTGTATGACGTCATGCTGCGCTGCTGGGAACAGAAGCCGACCTCGAGGCCGACGTTCTCGCAGCTGCAGGAAATGATCGGAGGCTTCCTAGAGGATAACGTGCGAAACGTAAGTACTAAAATGTTGTGGTTTCGACTGACCCAAATACAATAAAAAAAAGATGCCTGACTTCTAAAATTAAATGGTGTGGTTGCTGTTATATAGTTATCAAAAGCCAAATATAGAAAAAAAAACTGGTGGTTAGATGCATATGCCGTATGCTAAGCAGCACAGACAGACAATTCACGTAACTACTCAATGCGCTGCCGCGCTGGTTACTTTAGCCTTGATAAATAAGATTGATACGGCGTCGTATTTACGAATGAATTTTGGAAGGTCAAACACATATATAGATCTAACTGATTAACTCATATTCGATCCTAGCGCCAAACTTAAATGTTATACCGTAGAGGAGTGGTACTTTTAGTACGTTCCGGCCTCTGTCTAGTTAATGATAACTTTAACAGATGGCGCTGTATGTCAGTCTTCCTTCATTGCTTTGTTTTAGAAATTACATAGTTTGGTAGAGGTAACTTAATAAAACTCTGGTAGCAGTTCAATGGATGTTTTCTATGCTACTATATATGCTGTAACATAAGTTATGTACAAAAAATCTAGGTATTTTTCTATAAGATTTTTGTAAGGTGTCCATAATAAATTGCAATTTATTTGACCAGCATTACGTGGACCTGAACTCAGCGTATATGGAGATGAACGTGGGAGCCGGCCAGGAGGACTACCTGGCCATGGTGTGCGCGCCGGACTACAACAACCTGGTGACGCCGAGCCCGCATCACTACGCCAACGACAAGAGCTTCTTCCCAAATACTCCGACACAAATAGGTATGTATATTTGATATAAAAGTAGGTATCTATATCAATACTCAGTAGCCAATATATGGGACGAAATAATTGAATTGCGATCTACGTGTATAAACTCTCATATTTCTATAAATAGAGTACCTAAATAGAAATAGGTATATTAATAATGATTGAGTATGTACTCAAACTTCATTTATTTTAAATTGCAATTAAAGACGAGGTTTCTGGCACTATCGACAAAATATTCAGACACCCTTCATTGAAATGGGCGCGTTGGAAGAAACTCAATTTTTGTAGGATTTTTTTTTGTGCTGTGTATACTGTACCTGTAGTAATAGCAAATTGTATATTTTCCAAGCAGCGGAAGCTAAGAAAGGTAAATTACTTATCAGTAATTGAGTTTTAAACCACAAAGCAAAAATTGTTATTTGAAGAAATTTCTTTCACACCTTCATAATTTTGACCTGGACATATCACCTATACATCCTTACTAATACTATAAATGCGAAAGTTTGTTTGGATGTATGGATGTTTGTTACTCTTTCACGCAAATACTACTGAATGGATTTTAATGAAACTTTACAATAATGTAGCTTATACATCGGAATATCACATAGGCTATAATTTACAAAGATAGTGTGTGAATTGTCCAAAATATAGCGATACTAATACTATAAATGCGAAAGTTTGTTTGGATGTATGGATGTTTGTTACTCTTTCACGCAAAAACTACTGAATGGATTTTAATGAAACTTTACAATAATGTAGCTTATACATCGGAATAACACATAGGCTATAATTTACAAAGATAGTGTGTGAATTGTCCAAAATATAGCGATATGAGTATTCACGCGGGTGAAACCGCGGGGCACAGCTAGTACCTACATAATACAATGTATAAGATCATATTATATTTGTATTTCTCTTCATCAGACGGGACGGATAACACTACATTCTGATTACACACAACAAACGGTAAATCAACGCATGGTGTTCACGTTGTAACTAACAATGGAAACTGTGTTGGTACTCATCTCACTACTTTACACAACCCTGTACTTAAAAATGTATGATTCAATGTTTAAGTTAAACAGGATTTTATTGTAAAAAAGGGTGATTAAAATGCTGTTTAAATTAAATATTGAGTGAATAGTTTTTAAGTAAAGGAATACACGTAAATACTAAAACAATAAAACACACATTTGAATGATTGTGATCCACTCCTAGGTGTGGCCTTGTGGCATGGTTTGCTTAAGTCACGTCAAGTAATACTGGACTAATATTGAATCACGTTTCCAGACGAGGAAGGCTATCTACAGATGAGTCCGGCGACAAGACAAAACATATTCAGTCCACGAACTCAAGACACTAAATTTGATTTCGACGCTCGCAAATTTAATCCGAGGGTATCGGAAGGTAGCTGTGGTTCCGAGCTCACGCCGATGCTCACTCTGAACAACCTGCCGGCGAGGAGCGGGTCGGAATCCGACCACGAGGGCAACGCATCGCCTTACCTCAACATGTGTCCGAGAATTGACGAAGAAACGGACGACGTCTTCGAAACTAACCAAAACAATGCAAAGAACGCCCAAAACACGGCGGTCACTAACCCCACGTACATAACACTAGATGTCGACATCGAGAAGAAGCCTACAGATATTATTAACTCGTATATAAACGTACCGAACGGTCTAGTCAAATAATTTCATTTTGTGTAACAGAATAAGCTAATCTCACGTACTTTATAATCTACTTGTGTAACATTATTCTCATTACCAGCATAAATGTTAAATTTTATTACTGTTATTTTGATCTCTTATATTTTCTTTGATAAAAATACTATAATTTCTTTGAATAGAATTTATTTTACTTTGCTTTCGAGGTATCCTTTTTTTTCTTTTCCTATCGTTTTCTCTTCGTCATTTATTTCGTCTTGTTCATTTTATTGTGTAGGCTTATTCGTAGTTGTAACTTCATACATGTTAATAGGTTCGTATCATGGTGTATTGTGTGTACAGATATGTTTTGTTTTTATGTAGACTGAATGTTGCTGGCGGCCTACTTGTACGACGTGCAGGTACCTTGTTGAATGTTTGACACTCGCTATGTTATGGGTAGCCAGATTTGTGCTTGTTATAATTTTATATAAGAACAGTCGCAACAAAAATGATAAAAATATAATGTAATGTTATAACATAACTCAGTAGATACCGTTAATGGGTAATTACGTTCTATTAAGCATAAAAATACTGTTTTATTTTTCAAATGTTTTTGGAAAGGTATTTGACGTTGATCTGGCAACACCGTTACATGCCAGTGCCATAAGTTTCGAGGCGTGTTGAATGTGATATTTTGATGTAGGAATTTGTAATTGGACGCGTTAGTAAGAATGAGTCAGTATTTACGTTTTTTCAAACCCACCATTATAATAATATTGTAAATATGATTTAAATATTCGTACATTTTCCGAAAACATTCCGATGATGTGTTTTATTTTTAATAGTAGCAGTTGAGCAGTTTCATGAATATTTTGCATCACTATAAATAAAATAATTCATAAGCGTTTTAAGAAATATTGAAAACTATGACCTTACCCGATTGTTGGAGAAATTTCCATTACCTATATTTTATCTATTTGTTGATTATTATGTTTTATTATGAATGCGATATTCAATTTGGGAATGGGACAATCTCAATCAATTATATAATAAATGGAAATAAAATGTAACTCCATAAAAGGTAATCGATGCATTTTACGAAGTCAAAGTTTAAAAAACATTTAATTATTATTTTGACGGATTATGTTTTCGCTGCTTTTAAAAATAAAAAAGGTGGTGAATAGATTTCAAAGATATTTATTTTTCATGTAAAAATACAGATCGACTATTTTATTACATATATTGACTGCTATATTTTAAGAATTATATATGTAGGTATGTAGTAACTTTGTACTGTGTGCTACTTCCAATTTGTACCCATGTGTACTTTTAAGTAGAATTCTGTTGTTTATGATCAAAGTATATTTTTGTTGTACAAATTATGTAGATGCCATATATAAGTAAACTCAGTAAAATAAAGCATGGAAATATATCAATGTGATATTAAAATAGTTTTATTATGATTGTTTTATTTATTCTGATATTCCCTGCATTTTCTTTTGTTTTCCTCTTTATCAAGTTCAGGATGGTAGAGTAAATAACCCTGGTAAATAACCCTTCTTTTTTGGCTTCGCCGCAGTCGGGTAGATAAAGGGCAGAACAAAATTGGGATATGTCTTTTTAAGAGGCTTCAGACTCACGAATGGTTTCTTATTGAATGTAGATACTAGGTACATTCTTAGACAGCTACACTACATACAAGTGACGTCTTACATAATTATAATATAGCTCTCTCGCTACAGATTTCTCTACAGATCCATACATTAGGTGCGATTATAACAATTAATTTCGACCATTTCCTAACCGGATCTAACCCGAAACTATTTTGTAATTCTTGTTAAAATATCTTTAACGCTACGATTTTTTGTAAATATAATTATTTACTATTCCTATTAATTATTTTATTACATTACCAATTTTATTATGCACTCGAGAAGAAGTCTATAGGCACTTCATTTTAGCTACACTCTACATTTACCAGACTGAAAATATAATAACATTAATTACTGCTAACAAAACTTTTCAAGATGAATCTTCAACATTTATTCATTGTAATTGAAAACTCACAATAGTTATGAATCCATTTCTTGTAATTACAAAGAACTGAAAACTTTTGAATGAGATGAGTACGTCTTTAATGGTGTACAGGTCATTATCAGGTATGTAATTATAACAAAGAAATACTAAACAATAACATGAAACAAAATAATATGTAGGTAAAAATTTATGTACGTATTTACTTTTCATTTTAATACAAACAAGTGATCGCTTAGAATCTGAAAAACAAAATCTCCTTCCATTGTTTTACCTCGTGATTTCCCATACTTTCCTTCATCGAAATGTACGTAAACATGGGTATAACATTTTTGCGGTGGTTTATAAATCCCGGAAACCATTGTATAAATTGACTGCTTACCTTCCCGCAAGTTATTAGAAATCAATACAGGAAAAATCGCCTCCATTATATTCGGTGCCTACCTAATGAATGCCTCTGTATCATGTAATACACAATATGTACGTGAACATGCGAGGGAAAACGACTTTTTTCCACAAATTCACAACATTTTGAATTAAATTTTGAGTATCGCTGGACGTTAAAAAGAAAGTCTTCAATTAAATAACAAACAATGCACTTGATAAGATACGAGTATTATATCTAATAGTCAGTAATGTACAAATATGTAACATCTAGCCTTATAAAAAATGCGAGTCTACTTTTGACACGACAGCATCAATTTTACGCATTACTTATTGACAATGTATTAGCGTTTACATTTTACAAGGCATCACACCAGGTGGCTTCATCTTTTATACGGTCGTTTCGTCAACAACGGTACAGGTTGACGTACTGCGAATGAACTCTACATAACCAGGTAGGCACTATAGGATCTGTCAAAGGCAGACCTTCCTAATTCTTCTGTACCACTGTACTAAAATATTTGTCGACTACTTAATTTAGTATTCTTACTGTATTATTTAGGTCACGATATGTTTTCGCGAAATAACCTACAACGTACGTAATATTCAAATTACCTAATGAGATGGTAATGTGTTTTGAGCCTTAGAGGCCGAGTATTGTTTATGTTTAAGCAAAAACAACTCATCAGTTTATCTAATAAGCACGAGGACGTTTTAATGAAGATACGCAAAGGACAGGCCTATTTAAAACATGTCGCAATTCTTTTTGAACTTTGTATTAAAGTTTCGAGGAAGTTTTTACTGGATTTAACAACCGTATCTTAGTCCACTAAGAAGTTAGATTAAACATTCAGAAGTTACAAAATGATGGACTTTATTTCCGTTGAGATAGAAACACGACAGAGACCAACTTTGTGATTGATTTAGATTAGGTACATTAATTTTCAATTATCTATTTCACAATTAAGTCATGCCTGTAACACTAAAAATATCGATTCTGTTCTATTTATCTTTTTCAAATGCGTAGGTACCCTACACAACACATGATGTAAACTTATGTTCTACTGTATTGGCCTCTATCGTATGAAATTGCTATATTTCTACTATTTATCCTAGAATCACTTGTAACAAAAGCGAATATTTTCAAAATGTTTGTATCGCAAATAGATTGGTGTTTTAGTTAGAATAATGTGTCAGTTAGAAAATTCACCTGAATTTAGGTTTTACTCAGAAGTACACGCGTTTTAACAGACAATAAATTTTGTAATACCTAATTTATTTTATTTTATTAAATTTTTTATTTACATTTGAAATACAGATAAAACAAAAACTAAACATATATGTAAAGTGAGTACGTCGGAAAGTAATATGGAATAGATTTTTTGCGATACTTAAGACACCTCTTTCTAATTTAAGATTAAAGACTTAAGCACTAACGGTTAATACTAACACCACTTATATAAATATATAAGTGGTGTTAGTATTAACCGTGTAGTTAAATAACTGAAAGCCTAAAATTTTAACAGATGCAGTACTTATTATTTTTGTACAAAACATGTTTCATTCGAGTTCCACAGACAGCAATTTAATTGTAAATTTGTGTCGTTCCGGCTTGATTCTAAATGTGTTGTTTGAATGACAAGTGGACTATGTTTGTTACTCTGGCTGCCACAGTTTGGTACTATTCGTATTCGCAATTTTTGTGGAAAATCGTAATTTCTGCCATGTTTGTACGCCTTAATATTTCAAGCCACGTACGGACAGTCCACCGCATATTAGTGGTTACATTTCGACATTGACGGCGTAGTTATTTTAACGTAGCTAAGTTGATTTTCGTAAATCATTGCTACTACTGATGTGTTGAGGACTGTACTTTGAGAAATAAATTGAATTAAACAAGAATTGTCATACATTTATTTTGTATTTAACATTGTATTTCATTCTTCTGCAAATATACTACGTAGGATTGACTCCAAAAGGTTTTCCACGGCATGTGTACCCTGTCAAAAAACAAATGATTATTAGAACCTACTTATTACTTTTCTCTATGATTAGAACAAAGACACTGGCAGCAAAGCTACACATCCGAATATTTTTGTTTTTATTTGATAACCAGTCGTATTATTCGTACTAACCATAAAGTATTTACGTTTATATTGTATTTGTACCTTATTCTTAGAATTTCTTATCCTAACCGACTATTCATATTTGTTACTATATATTTAGTCTCTGACTATCATAGTGATTTATGTAAAAAAAATATAACAGAAACATTACTTTGAACATGTAATTCAAATAACAAATTTTTATAAAGTTCCTTTCTATCAGGTATTACTATAAAATACGTAGTTATTCAGCGAAGCGTATTGCTTGGTCGCTGCCATTTGCCGCACGATAGATCAAATACCTGTGCACTGCACGTTGCAAGTAAAAGTGTGTTTACCCATCTTTTACCAGTGCAGCATTGAGCGTATTTTATTTTGTTCTGTTCCTCAAAACATTCTACGTAAGATACATCATACAGAATTAAAAGTATATAATGATGAGAATGGACCCATCCATTCTCATCATAATAAACTTTTAATTTACTCGCGACGGGCAAGAGTTTTTTTTTGTTAGTTTTTGTAATCAACCTTCATGAATTTACTCAAGAGTTGTGTACTTACGTCAGCCCAAGCCTTCACTACAGTCATCGGAAGATTCTTTAACATCTCAGCGAAATCTTCCATAGCCTGTAAAATAAAATCTTTTTCTGAATTTATTCTCAGAAGACTACTCAGAAATAATAGTTTTTTTGATAGCTAAGAATAATAGAAGGTAAAAAAAACTAAAAGCTGGTTTAAAAGCCAAAGAAAACGAATATCTGTTATTAGATAATACCAGCGTCTGGTTTCCAGTTTTATTTCTGAGAAACGGTTTGACGCAGAAACTTGAAATTTTACCACAGTGTCGAATCGTCTCGTAGATTTTCCAGTAGTTTCAATTTTTACATTTCGTTATTTTATTTTAAACCTGGTTTGCTTTTTCAAAATTTGCGAGTTGGGACGTGAATCCTGTATCATTCGGGGATTGTTTCGTGGAATTTTTCTTTTACCGTATCACTCTGATAGGGATTCGTTGCTAGGGGTCAACGTAGAATTCATGAAAAACGTGTCAAACAGTTTTTAATATTCTGAAGTGAATGGGATGATATTTTATATTTATTTACTATGTATCGTATTTTTGGAAGATATTTTTATGTTCAGAACCAAGTTAAAACTACCACATATATGTTTTTACTACGCATGTATCTTGACCAGCCATAGTATTGCATATAGCTTCATTTATTTATATGTAGGTATTAACTTACCGTTTGTGGTGGTTTTGTTGGTCTTGCTGTTGTGTTGGTAGTCACTTCAGGGACCTTGGTTGTAGAAGTGACTGAGGGAGTAGTAGAAGCCGTGGTATCAGCCACTGTTGTAGTGGTATTCTTATTGTCATCACAAAAAACAACTTCCAACACAAACGCTAACACAAGAAACAGTTTTGCGTATGTCTTCGCCATAGTATATCTTCACAACTGTACCCCTCAAAAACAAATACAAAAATATGTTCCTTTGACAACCGAAACCGACTCTTTGTAGTTCATGACGCATATAAAGAAATAAATATTATGGAAACAACGATGTGAAATTTTTCATGGTATTACTTTGACTTGAGGCCACACAGAGTTTTACAGTGATGAATATTCAATTAGCAGCTCAAGACAAAAGTTTGGAGTGTTAATTCAATAAAACATAACCACTGTGTAATATAAACAAAGTTTGAGCTATAGAATAAAGTAATGTTCCTTTATATTTAAATGCGTTGGCGTTCTTATACGAAAATAATTTCTAAAACAGGTTTTATCAGATTTTAAAAATACAGTCTATCTCTATGTGTCTATACTATTTTCTAAAATAGAGTGTTATCATTTAATAACATTAACTTTACAGTACTTAAATGCCAGTTAACGCGGTTTGTATAAATATTTTTCACAGTTTACTTTTGGGGTGAGATTAAAACCTTTATTTTCGGTTTTTGTTCGACTTTTCAATTCGTTTCAGCACTATTTACTATGTGCAATGAAATATTTACTATGTAAATGTGCAAAAGTAGTACACCAGCCTATTCCAAGAACTCAACATAGGCCAATTGGGTGTCGTATCGAAGCAGCCGTAAAACCCAGGAGCGTGCCTTTCCGACGACGGTTTAACTTTGCCAAAGCCAACTGGCAGATGTATACCGATGGCATTGACTCTAAGCTAAACGATCTAGACCCCGTGCCCAATAACTATGAAAAGTTCATCAAAGTGATCAGGACCACATCCCGGCAGCACATACCTCGTGGATGTCGTACTGCGTACATCCCTGGTCTTAACACAGATTCAGCTGCGATTCTTACAAAGTATGAAGACTCATACAAGAAAGATCCATTTTCCGATAAAACACTGGAACTCGGAGAAGAACTCATGTGTAATTTGAGGGATAGTCGTAGAGAAAAGTGGATGAAATTAGTCACCGACGTTAATATGACGCACAACAGCAAAAAAGCTTGGAACACAATTCAGAAACTTACGGATAACCCTCCTGTTGCCCAAAACCCAGGTTATGTAACTGCCAACCAAGTCGCCCATCAACTGATCCTTAATGGTAAATCTTCCCACCGTCTACCCAGAATAAAGAAAGCGACATATTTGGATCATGGTGTGACCTGCTGCATAAGCAAACCTTTCACAACATCAGAGGTTTTCTACGGACTAAGAAACTTAAAAAATGGTAAGGCTGCCGGTTTCGACGACATAACAGTCGAGCAATTAAAACATCTCGGGCCGGTAGCCATTTCTTGGTTAGCATCATTATTTAATTCCTGTCTCGAACTTAGTAACATCCCAAAACTCTGGAGACGTGCAAAGGTTATTGCTCTTCTTAAGCCTGGAAAATGCCCAGAAGATCCCAAAAGTTACCGACCAATTTCACTTCTGTGCCACACATTCAAACTTTTTGAAAGGCTTCTATTAAACAGACTCACGCCTATAATTGAACCAGATCTAATTCCCGAGCAAGCTGGATTCAGGCCCGGAAAATCATGCGCGAATCAGACTCTCAGACTAACGCAATATATTGAGGATGGGTTTCAAGAGAACAAAGTTACAGGAGTGGTATTCGTTGATCTTTCTGCAGCCTATGATACCGTAAATATAAAACGGCTCTTACTTAAAGTCAGTGACCTGACTAAGGACACGGGTTTTGTAAAAATCCTAAGCGTAATCCTTAATAACCGTCGGTTCCAAGTCCACCTTAACAACCGCAAAAGCAGGTGGCGGTATCAGAAAAACGGGCTGCCACAAGGTAGCGTCCTAGCTCCTGCCTTGTTTAATATTTACACAAATGACCAGCCCTCCACTGCACAAACTCAACGCTTCTTATATGCAGACGATCTCGCACTAGCAACCCAGACAGTTAACTTTCCAGAGGCTGAAGACAATCTCACAGACGCCCTAGAAGCACTTGCAATATTTTATAAAAACAATGCCTTACGTCCGAACCCATCAAAAACCCAATCGTGCGCCTTCCATCTGCGGAACCGTCAAGCAAACAGAATACTCAACATCTCCTGGCAAGGTGTCGCTGTAGAACACTGCTCCCAACCACGTTATTTAGGTATCACTCTGGATAGATCTTTGACGTATAGGGCCCACTGCTTGAACACCAAAAAAAAGTGGGCTCAAGAAATAACTTACTCCGTCGCCTTACATCCACAACATGGGGAGCATCACCGCAGGTTCTTCGCACAACAGGCCTGTGTCTTTCTTTCTCCGCTGGAGAATTTGCATGCCCAGTGTGGCATCGTTCTACCCATGCTAAAGAAGTAGACATAGCGCTCAACGAGACCTGCCGCATCATTACGGGATGCCTAAAACCTACCCCTCTTGTGATGCTGTATCCCCTGGCTGGAATAGCTCCTCCAGACGTGAGCCGCGAAACAGCTTGCCGCATTGAAAAGTCCAAGCAGGAGACAGACAGTCGCCATCCTCTGTTCCTGTATCAACCTCCACGGGCCCGCTTAAAAAGCCGAAAGTGTTTTATAAGCCATACGATTCCCGCAAAAGAAAGTGCAGAGGATGAGAGGGATGACTTGTGGAGAATTAAACATCCGCCTCCTCCACATTTCGTCTCTCCTCAACAACAACTGCCATCAGGTCACGAACTGCAGTGGCCCATTTGGAAATCTCTCAACCGACTACGGACCCAAGTGGGCCGCTGCAGAGACAACCTGAGCAAATGGGGCATGATAGAATGTTCGCATACACAATGTGAATGCGGTGCCCCAACTCAAGACATGGCGCATCTTCTGTCCTGCCCGTCCTGCACCACCACCGCCACCCTCCAGGACTGACTGACTCTTCTCCTTTACTTACTTTCAGCTGTATGTCTAGGAGGCTTAATCCTCGCCCAAATAATTTTAAAGCACTGTTTATCTGTTTACTAATACCAATGTAATTTTTCAAAGTTATATGTACTTTCAGAAAACCTGGATTCCAAAATTGGGATCTGAAATCTCCAATCCGCCAAGCAAGCGTGGTGATCAATGCTCGTGCCTTCTCTATATGAGAAGAGGCCCGTGACCAGCAGTGAGACGTTTAGAGGCTGGTATTATTAACCTGTTTAGTCAAAAATTGAATCTTATTATTTAAGGACCAAATGCTCCAGTTTTAAAACTTATTGATTTTATGTTGTCTGTGTATACTACGTAATTAAATTTATTAAAATTTCAACATTTTCTTATAAAAATGAAATCAAAGTTAAACTGTTATAGTTGGATTCTCAGAACACATTAAATAATGTTGAATGCATCTAATGGACGCACAGTCGCATACGTTAAATATATTATAGGGTGATGTACTTTAGGACTAACTATTAAAACTCAAACTTAACAATTTTGCTCACTCTTAATTCTGATGAATGAAATAAACTAATGGACATTTTATGGATAGAAAATAATTACCTAATCCTTTCAAACCAGAAAAAACTTTACATATTGCCTTCAAAACCTTGTAATAGGAAGGTATCAAAATTTACATGTTTTCAAATTGGTGTTTTTAATTTAGTTGCAAATGAGTATCGTTGCTGGGAAACGGTTTTGAATATATCTCGTCAATAGAGCTCTATCGTACACAGTTCTTAATTACTTGAAGTATTATTAATTACTAGTTTTTTACACGACTGCCCAAAAAGGAGTGTTATGTTTTCAGGGTTCATGTATGTATGTATGTATGTATGTTTGTGAGTTTCTTTATTCCACCATAACTTCTAAAAGGCTTGACCGATTTCAATGTTTGTGGTATCATTAGAAGCTTTGAGTTATCCCGAGTGACATAGGCTATGTGGACATTAAAAAATGGTCAAGTGTGAGTGGAAATCGCCTGCAAAGGGTTTCGAACGATATTATTTTTTTGGGTTGTGTCATGTTTTTTTGTTGTTCACTAAAAGGTATTAAATAAAAAAATTATAATTAAAAAAATTAAAAAACACGCCTGCCATGTTGAACAGTCAAATATTTGCAGTCGGGGGACCTGTAATGAATTTCAAGTAACCGACCCCGACTGCAAATATTTGACTTGTTTTTAATTTTTTTGACATGGCAGGCGTGTTTTTTAATTTTTTTAATTATAATTTTTTTTTCAATCGAGATAACAATATTTTTAAGTAAAAGATATTTATAATAATCTCTAGGCATTAATATTTATTAAATAAAAATTAAAACACCATTTATTTCTAATTATTTATTTCTAATTAACCAAATGACCGAATAATGTTGTCCATAGCTTGCGCACTCTGCAAAAGAAAATAAAAGTATGTTAGGTAGGTACAATATTCATCGATAAAAAAGAGAAAGGTACGGTTATCTTTTGTTTAATAAAGTAATAAGACAAAATATGTTCCTAGCGCAAATATGACAGTATGTATGTGGGTGGAAATATATTACAGACACGTAGATATTTTGGACTTTAGTGACACTTATCAAAATAAATTTAGTAAGGTCGGAGTAGGTAATAGATAAAAAAATATAATGTCAAATAATTGTATGGAAGGGATATTACATTATGTATTAAATATGTTTTAAATAAATTGAAATGTAGTTCTCGGAAAAAATAATTCAAATTGTGACTTAACATTTGTACACAGTTAAGTAATGTTGATTTTATGTATATCTAAGGATATTACCATATTAATTTAGGATATTAACGGTTGAAACAAATTTCAAAAGTCCGTAGGTCACCTAACTGTTGGGAATAATTGGCAATGATGTTGTTACTTACATATTTGCAGGCTTCTATCAACTTAAGTGGAATTTTCGTGAACAACGATGCCCAGTGATGAAAAATCTGTAAGTAAAGCGAAAGTTCAGCATTTATGTTATGCTTTTAAAACTCAGTAGCGCTTCATAATATGTTTGGAAAAACATGTTGCCCAGCTGGTCTTCTTCATACATTTCTAGAGATTTTAAAAGTTGAAAAAGTAAGTTTTTAAATCAGGTAATAATAAAATTATGCAAAAAAAAATGATATCCACACAAGATACTTGCCAGTAAACAGTAATAATAATTAACACTACTGATCACACAGCGAGTCAATCCGGATGTAATGTATACATTGCTGCACACTTACTGTTTGTTGTATGGGTGGACGAGTCGCTGTAGTAACGGATGCCGTCGCGGAAGCAGTCGTCGCAGCCGTGGTCGCAGCTGCAGTGGTAGCAGCCGTGGTGGTGGCATTCTGACAAACACCAACCCCCGCAAAGAACGCCAGCACAAGGAACAAATACAAGCAAGTCGAACCCATAATCGTTTGCAACTGTAACAGAAATCACTCTGCATAACCTTATATACATATTTCTGACAACCGAGACCGATTCAGAGGAAACAATATTTAGGTTACATAATGTAAAATTTTCATGGTAATGCATTAAGTGAAGGCCAGTCTGATGAATATTCAGTGGGTAGTTTAAGTAGATCAATACAATAAACAGTTCAGAGTATAACGCGTGAATTGCTTAAGCTTATACGCATATCTACATAATAGTTGAGACATCGTTATTCAGATTTTTCTTCTATTTATGTATGTTCATTATTCGTCTTTTTCCTTTTTGCTATACATGCGACAGACATTTCAATTTTAGTCATTGTTACTTTAATAAGCTTAATAGATATCTCTATTAATTATGATGGTGTATTCAGAAACATGAAATTGCTTTTGAGTACCAAGAAACAAGCAACTACGTTCTTAGGATAACCAAGTACGTAGTATTAGTTTAAACTTAGATATTATTCTTAGAAATTGAAATGTGTATGAAGAAGTTTTTTAAATGTAGACTTCAGAGAACTCATAATTTTCAGTGACTAAATTAATATATACAATATTTTGAATGAATAAATAGGGAACTTCAATTTAATCATAAATAACTTTTCTCTCTAAAATGGAAACTCTAACCATTCGTAAACAAACAATACATTACATCGTTTAATTAGGAACACAATAGTTCATCCAATATTATACGAGTGAAATGGCAAATGTATACAAAATGCAGGTAGAGTCGGCACAAAAGAACATTGTGCGTTCCACATCGTTACGAGGATGTTGTATGCACACTGTACAGTGTAGGTCTGTACATGTAAAAACTACACAACCTTATCGTTTCCCTGCAGGCTAGACATATATGATTCAAGGCATTCGCTCCATGTTTGCGAACACCGTACTTCCGTCTAATATCATAAACGCGAATGCGCGAATTTTTGATCTTTAGAAATTTGCTTCGACCCATTTGGAGTCCATGCAATTCTGGTTTTAAATAATGAATAGTAAAATAACACGAAGTAACGTTAAAAAAAACAAGAACGCAAACACGCTAGCAATCAGTATTTAAAAAACATCGTAATGATAAAATGCACTTCGCCATTGCATAAAATACCTAGATCGTCGAAGTCCGAAAGAAAATAATTGTTTCTAGATTAAAAACGCTTTCTGTTTCAGAATACACGTACATGCTACATATTGCTTCGTATAACAAGAAACATATGACTGTACATGCTGTAATCCTCTTCATTAAAGTTGTTTAATCCCTGAAATTGAAACCGGTGTATTGGAATAACGTTTGGCATTGTTGCTCAGTGTTGTGTTTGCACAACAAGAATATGAATACACGTAACCAAATGGATAAATTGGAAGCTTTAAAACGTTTTGTCGTCGACTGAGTATTTTTTGAGCGGTGTCATGGTTTTTGGCTGAAATAAAAACAGATACCTATTGATGAGATTCTATGACGATTTTTTTTCATAAATTACATATTCATGTCTTCAATATATATTAATTCTTTCTTATAATTTTATTTAAATACCATCTGATAGAAATTCACGGGAATCGAACGCGCAAGGAATCTAATCTAAGCGCTTAGCCACAAAGTTATCCAGTCTGTTGAAACACGGATTTACAAAGAAAGTGCTCGCAAAAAGCTTTCTAAATCTGTGAAAGCAATGCCCTAGATGGGTGCTTTATTTTTCAAATATACTAGCATTGAAGAACTCTCTAGATTTATCAGTGTAGCGGGGAATTGCAACAAACTTAAATCAGCACTATATTATCTATGAAGTGGGTGTACCGATTGTGTTTCATTGAGAAATTCTAACGTGTGTAATGCTAACATAGTTGTCTTATATAGTTTTTTTTTAGGCTCGTGACAATAATTTTATCAGGGCGTATTTTATCGTACAGATTATGTTAGTGTGGATTGTGTAATCTTTATTTTTATTTTTAAACAAACAATGTAATTCGGAACACTGTATCGATTATAAATATGTTATGTTTAGATCTTGGCAACACAAAAAGGTTAATACATTAAAGATTTCAAGCATTTCTTTCTGCTTACAAAACTTATATTATTTTGACACATATCATTTGATTGTTATTAGTTATAATATATGAATATATGTTATTGGATCAAATACTTTTTGTTTTAAATAAATTTAGAACCGATCCAATTCATAACACAATATACTAGGTAGAATGAGTGACTTTTAAAGGGTTTGTGTAAAATTTAATCGATAAACGGAAACGGTTCGGCTCTTCAATCGAGTACGTACTCAAGTAGCTATTGACCTTTTTTAGCTTGGATTGGCGGCACTCTCCAACGTACATAATGCGGGTATGTCTATTGAAATCTTAAACCAGGCTTTATTCTACACCCCCGATTGCCGAAAATTGAAAGACTAAAATATGACCTATATTTTATACTTTAGAATTCTGTGTTATTTCTTACAACAGAACGAAAACTAGGTCAAATTTTAATAAAGATTTTACTTTATTTTTAAACGTAGTTAATAGTTTAACTATCTCAATTTCGGTAAGCGTTTTGTCTAGGTCTCAAGCAAATTTAATTTTTGCTCAGCATTTTATGAATAGAAGTTTTAGAAATGTGAACAAAAGGAATGTTTACGAAGGTTGTCTTGAGGAAAATTACATTACAAGACTGTTACTAATTCAGTGGAAACGAGTTTTAAAGTACTGAAATAGTGCCACATGTTAGACAGAAACAATCCGAGCGACATGAATAGTGTAAGAACTAAAACTAGCTTTCCTAGTCGTTCTTTGTTCCAAACTAGACTGTAAGTTAGAACTATAATTACAAGAGTTATTTTCTCTACCAATAGTTCATTTACCGTAGTTCATTTATTTTGGTAGCTTAATGTAGTAACTTGTATTATCAACTAGTAAATTAATGCGTCGAATCCCGTACAGAGATATCTTCGCTCGCTCACTGATCCGGTTCACGTGATTGTAAGCCGCTTTAATTATGTTTTCTTTCATACAGATTAGGAGTAATTAGATCGAATAGATGCCTTCGAAAATGGTTTATTTTTTGGAATGCAAAGATTATCTCTATCAAAAATTAATTGCTATTATTCTTACGCATTACTATAGCTTGCATACGACTGAATGCGGAGTCGACATATTTGTTTTTCGCATAAAGGCGTGACTGTTATAGTAACGCCGGAAAATAAAACGAGCGAAAAGTTTCTACAAACTGCTCTATGGATGTAAAAATATGTATTTTCATATGTGTGTTTTGTGAACGAACCGTCCATTTAGACAGATTAATGCGCGTTCTTTGATCGTAAAAAGCAAATATTTTGCCTATAGGTCGTATGACATGTATGATTTAATTGAACTGTATCCCAAATTAAAATGTACATTTTTGCTTTGAGTATCCTAAACAAAATGTCAACAAGAACCGCCTACTGTTGTATAGAACCTTTTCCCTTTTTGTGCTATTTTTGGATACAAGTGTACACTTCAACCTTGTTTAATGTTTTTAGTACCTACATCAAATCATTCATCAAATCATTGGTATATATGCAAACAAAGAAATATTTACAACTCATTCTGTAATATCATTTTGAACCATGAACAAAATAATTCAGCCACCACTGTTCTATCATTTCCATAGTTATCCATACCTACCTAATCTGTATTTACGAAGCCGAAGCTTCACGAAATGAATTATTTCAACAATAACAGTAAAGTTAATCAAAGGTTTAATTACTGTTTCTAAACTGAAGTTTACCCAAGTTATAAAACGGTAGTAGATGTTAGCGTTTTTGTTACTGACCTTACTTCATACCTTGTGTGTGTGTATTACTACATAACATTTAATACACAATATGTATAATTGTTATGTTATGCACATTGAATTTGAACGAGCTAATTAGTCAGTGTCACTCAATTTCAACCTGATTAGCGTAGTGCAATGCGCTTCGTTTTTAGTCTGAAATTCTATTTGTAGTTTTAGAATTTGTTATGATCTATGCATAATAACATTTCAAATAATGTTATTTCTGTGAATTTACTGTATATTTTTTACAGTAATTGTACAATAGAAATTAACATAGTGGTTGGTGTAAAATCATTTGGTTTGAGTAACATAAAAACATATTTCTTTATTAATTATAAATAGGATTTATGTTCATTCATGTTCCCTTGCAACATTTAAGTGGTCTTTTTATAAAAGTGACTAGGTAACTGTTTTAATAAGCACTAGATGCTTTCAATGCGGCTTTTTTATGTAACCGCGCTAGGTAGAAGTGATTGAAATCATATTAAATACTTAAAGCTTCGAGCTCATTTTAAAAAGAAGCCATTTGATGCCGCTTACAGAACGTTTAGCAGGGCAGTTTTATTTCTGTAGCCGGTCAGTAACTTAAACTAACAAACAACATTAAAATCCCACTTTTTAAAGATAGTAAGTACTTCATAATTTCACCTCACAGCACTCTCTTGGATAGCGGTGAAATAGAATTACCAACCGTTTCGGCGAAAAACTGCACTGGAATGGCTTTTAACGTTTTTTTTTCCGCCGAAGTTCCGTCGAGTCAAAAGTTAAACCGCGATATTGAATTTTATTGTACCCCTTCAGCGGTTACTGAAATCCTGATAAGTGGTTCGTTATACTTTCAACATTAAGACGATAAGAGTCCATTAAAAAGGTTTTTGCCATTTGTAATTCTAAAGAAATCTACGTCCACGATAATAACGTTGCCTTTAAAAGTAGAGCTCAGCGTCGCGTCGCCGCGGCGGCTAAAGTAATGGGATTTGACCCGTTTTATGTTTAATGTAACTTGCACATAAGTAATTTGCGTATTGTTTACGTGATGCATATTCGCGGAGTCGCAGCGGCTTTCTCACTTAACTAAAATATGTCTGAAGATCCATGCAATTTAAATACGGAAATGTGGTGGGTGTGTTCCGGGGAGGCTTGCTCCACTCGCATCCGGATTCAAACCGGAGCGCCAGTTAAGCTTGCTCATACTTACACGAGAATCGCCTTATTATTATAAACCGGCCTCTTTAAGAAACAAAAGGAAACTTATCTTTACAATACAATTGTCATTATTTTTGTAATTTACATAAAGACAATACAGGCTGTTATAACCCATGTACTCAGTACGATATAATATAGACATATTATATGTAAATACGCATTCGCCCTATTAATGTACATACATTTATAGAGTATGTATTTATTGCAAATGCATATTATTCATTTTTATTAAACAATATTGCTTCTCTAATTAATAGGTTACAGAACGAGATATAAAGCAACATTAATTAATTAGAGCATTGTTATTTAATATCAATTGGAACCTTATTCGTATCTATGAAACTTTCCCTCGTAGTCGCCGTAAACAACAATCGGAAACTGAAATCGATACTACTTTTAATAGATGGTTAAAGGAAGCAGTCCAAACAGAATCGAATACCTACAATACCTACAAATGGAAGACAACAACTGCTTGTCATGCTTACCCTATGGGCCGCCTCGTTTAATGCGAGGAACACAGTTTGAACCGCTCAGGATGCTTCAGGAAATTCTACTCGCCTTATCCTTTCACGTAGAAAATTAAATGTCTCGCGGTAATATCCGCGGGCCTGACTCTGGTTTTGGCAGTTGATCTACCCGGGTGTCGTACCTAGAGGCTTCCGAAATGCTGTATAAATAAATTGTTCTTACCTAATTCTAGAAACGATTTTCCGCCAATCGATAGTCGTTTATTCTGTTTTACTTTGTAGGTATTATTTTGGCTTTGATACTGAAATTAATTAAAATAAGCGTGGCTGAAGGCTTCATGTGAGACTGGCTTTAGCCAACTGATTACGTTACATAGATAAGTTTAACCTATTGGCAACTAGAGGGCTGTTTAATGCTTAAGCCTTAAGCTTCTTGGATTACGGGGCATAGGTATGAACTAAACCAACGTGTTCTACACCAGAAAAGTATTGGTGACGTATATTATTTGAGAAATGATGTAATAGAATGAGATTACGTTTTCTTACTTTTACTTTCATGACTATAATTTAATAAATAAATAGGTTTCCTTTAACTGTTCTTTCCTATGTTTAACGTTATAAATAGCTGCTGTAGAATGGTGTGTGGGCTTTTTACTGGCATTGAAAACGACATGCGATCACACAAACATTTGTCTAATAAGGGGATCACAACCGCAGCCCTTCGCTCAGTAAGCCGATAATTTATTCAAAACGTCTTTCAGATTCACACTGCTTAAAATGTAAAATCTGCAATTCCAATAGGTAATAATTTCTTAAGTCATTTGATCCTGCTAGATAGCATGATCAAATTTTTTTCAGCTTTTTTGCCAGATTTACATACCCATGCATAAACCTAGACTGAATCTAAATTCTAATTATACATTTATGGCAGTGGTACATATAACACTAAGTGGTTATGTATCAAGCTGGTCAGTAGCAATACTCGTTTATCTAGTGTAAGTACCTTTACATAAATTTTTGTGATACTTAGAGGGGTCATAACCACAAATTCGTTACGGTGCGTTAATCAACCCAATGTATTGTATTTTATTTGCAAAAATGGCTTTTTGTATACATTAGTCAATTTAGGATATAGCGATAATTTCTTTTCACGAGGACACTGATAATGGAAAAATACTGAATTTGTTAAGGATTATTTTTGAAAGCTATTTAACTAGCAACGGAATATAAGAAAACGTAATCTCATTGAGGTTCGTCGCTTTCTCCGTTGTATAGATATATTGTATACCTACCATATAAAAGAGAAGAAAACACAAAAATATTTCTTGCCGATGCCGACATATTTTCCTTGATTTAATATTGATGCTCCGTATTTATCTAATGATCAACATAAGCCGCTACTTATTTGAAGTCACGTCAAAGTCTCGGAGATCAAAGAGGTGATTGTGTCGAATACAAACGTCTTTGTATCAGTACAAATGGTATTTGCAGCTTTGTGACTGTTTCTATTAATCGTTCAGTACCTTAAGATTAATTTCAACCAGACTTCTTGAAGGTAGTTGAAATTCATTAAAGTACGCTTCAAGTATTAAACTTTCGTCTTTGTTGACAGCTATATTGTTACCTCGTTGAATTGAGATTATTAAACAGCTGTTACGATACACAGTCAATTTCCTTAAGTGTGTATAAAGACTAGAGCATCGTAAATGGATTGGCAATAACTCTTAGCCGTGTTCGAATAAGCTCATATAGGGAATACTAATCCTGTTGCTAAGATAGGGGACAGTGACAGTACCTCTCAGAACCGCTTAACTGCATTCAGAACTGTAGGTACAAACTGATAAATACAAAAGACTAAGACGTCATTTGTATCTACAAATGACGACGTCTTAGTCTTTTGTAAGGTATGTAAGTCTATGGGCCAAAGTTGCCTAAAATAAATGATTATTATTACATATCTTGCATTTAGTTAGATCATGAAGATAACGTAATGTCGTTCTTATTTTGTAAGACCCTGAAACCTAAGGATAAGTAATTAAAACTATATACTAGTATTATTGTTGTGCCATCTGTAAAAAACGATATAGTTTCACGAGAGAATCAAAATGCCTGAATAAAATAAATGCTTTCAACTATCGCAGTCAATTTTGTTGTTAGTACGAGTTGTTGCTGGTGCATGCACAAATCAATTCGCAAAAACAAATATCAGTGGACCATGAAATAATGGTAACGATTTGATGCGCTTATACATGGCATGCGAATGAACTATGTAAAGGAATCATCACAGTTACTTTGAAACTGTTATAATAAATACAGCAGGTCGGTATTAGGTATCTCCGTGGTTCCACCCACATAATTCCCGTTCCTATAGACTCATTAGAACAAAAAGTATCAAAATATTGTAATCTGAGTAACAAACTAATTTTGTGCCTAATTTCATCAGAATCCTTTTAAAAAATCCTTTTATCCATCCTCATAAACTTTGACGTTTATAATATTAGCAGGAAATTACGTAACAGGGCAGATATTCCCATTTATGTACCTAATAGGTGCTTGATACGAGTCTCCCACATCACTGTACGCATACATAAGGCTATAATGGTCAACGGGCTTATCCTGTTTGTTTTTCTTGCTCACCTCGCTCGGTATATGATGCAGTGCGGATGCTGCATTTGCATAAAAGCGTCCATTATCCACAGCTTCAAACAAATAAAAAATCAATATCCGCCAGTGCACGCGTTTGTATACACCCAGTAAATATCACTCGTTTTCATTTCATGATAGCTAACATTTTACGTTCTACGTAAACAAAAATAATCGTGTTTAATGTTTTACTTTGTTATGGTTTAGTATAAGCTTGTCAATCAAGAGTGCCGCACTAGTTTTAAAAAATAAGCAATATTGCTTTATGTTCATTAAATGAAAAGTAATTGCGTATGTTTTGTATGTTTTGCATGTTTTAAAGTTTTGTTTTTGCTGATCTGATTACGGGCAGCATAACCACACGAGGATGTTACGAGTCAAGTTCAATTTATGTGTTAACTACAAAACAAATTTCGTTGAACGTTTCAGAATGAGTGAGTTGTACAATAATGGAAACATTTCTAATTGATTACCTTCATATACTTATTGTATAATTTGTATCAGTCTTGATGGGATTTCTGTGTGGACCAGTGTTGTGTCTTGTATTCATCAGACGGGTCAGCGGGCGGACACAAATCAAACGGGGTCGCTGCGCCTGTCGCGTCAGCACTTGCGTATAATGCCTTGGACGGTGACAGGTGATAATTTATGTTCCCAGAAACCCTTACATATGAAACTGAGGTAAATGCCATCTTGTAATTTTATATCAGCCAAATATAAATATACGAGTAGGCTAATCGTTATACGCCATAAATATTATACTGTTTATCGGCTCATATATTTTAAATAAATTGGCGCCTCAGAACGGTTAAGCTTATTTTAACGATCAAATGAAAGTGCACAAACGCGATACAAAATTTAATTCACAGACACTCAGCAGCACATGCACCTGACATCGATCGGAAAATGAGCTATTTTCAGGTGGCTAAATTTTCCATGACAAATCACTCGACCACATTTACGCGTCGAGCCGAACCTACGTACATTTATATAAAATTAGTGAGTTGTAAGAGCGGGTGGGGCGGCAGCACCTGTTTCCGGCCACCGACGGGGCACTAACTCAGCGATCCCGGATCCGACCGACGCTACATTTAATTCTTTGTTATGAGCCATGAAATAGGCGGGACGAGCCTGAGAAATTGTCACAATGAATTGGATTTTTTTTTTTATTCACGATTGAAGGGACGTGTCGCGGGATAAACGAATTTCACTTTATTATTATATTTGAATTCAGTACAGAATTTCTCGGATTACTCAATTTAGTTATATTTAATATTTTCGGTATTCTCATGGGTAAAAATCTTACGTAAAAATATATAAGAAAAGAAGGACTTCAAGAAACTTTTTCACTGGTTTTAGTTTTATGATTTTGTTTACTGTTTTTCGTCGATCAAACAAATCCCACTGAGAATTCAATCTACTATTTCTATGCTTGAAAAATAGACTTCAATATCAAATGTACTTGTATTCGTCGAATCAAAAAATGATTTTTTATTTTTGAGTTATTTGCGACCCGAAGATATAATATATTTGTCTTGTATCTAAAGAGAACTCCAGACTAGGCAAAAATCTTAAAAGTAAAATCTTTGCATTCATAAATTTGTTAGCAATGAGAATTCAAATACTTAACAGTAGTTCTGATTAAAAACATTTTCATTTTTGTCCCTAAGAATTTGCTATAAAATTCTAAAAGCCCGAAAATAACCTTATAATTTCCTAGATCCAAGTAAATTCCTCCTCGGTCAAGTGTTAAGCTTCATACAAGCCAGGTCCACAAGGTACCTAGATACTTACCTTGAGCTTGTAAAGCTAGACTTATTCCGTCGCTGAAGCGAGACGCTGCTACGTTAAGTGTATAGCGCTGTCTCGCTCCCACAATGGAAACAGTCACTGTCCTAGTTTAAGTGTTCATAGTAAAGACACTGGTCGCGTATTTCATGGCCAATCCCTACACTGCTGCGGTTTCTGCTTCCGCCTGCTGCTGCTGACTATTAACTTAATTTCAATTCAACTTTTTTCTTTCGTTAACGCCCATATTGTTCTAGTGTTTTACAATTCTCGTACAGCTAAAAATTAACAAAGGAGTTAGCGAAGGGCGATGGAAATGTGGTACAATTTATGTGTTGAGCTTTCTTATAAGTCGTTTTATTATGACTGAGGAGTTTAGGTAGTATTAACAGGTGTTAGGAAAGTCTATATCTCGAGTACGATAGTTTAAAAGATGATTAAAAATTAAATAAGTAGACATTACTCTAAATAAAACTCATCAATAAAATCTCTTCACTCTGATCAATATTTACGACCAAATATGAGCTCTATACTTATAAGTTCTCGTACAACATTGTTTACGACGGCAATATAAAGTTTTGATGACACAGAAAGTTAATGATAGAAACAATAAAGATGAAGAACTGGATCAGACTGTGGGCAATAAGAATTAAGAGTTGGCTGCGGGCTCGCAACCGCTGAGGCAGTACGGCCCGAGTGACTCCAGGTGCCCGGGATGTGACCTTTACAATACACGATTTGCTTTTTTATTTTTATAAGTGTTTGAATTTACTGTTATTAAATACAAGTTACTGAAATCCTCAATAAGCGAGCTTAGTCTTTTATACCTGATACCTTTTTATACCTGTACAATAGACCTTTCAAAAAAACAATTAAAAAGTTTTTGGAAAAGGAAATGAAGTAATTATCACATGCATACGCGGGTTAGCGATCCCAGCACATTGTTGCCTACACAATAAACATCCTCGACTGGATATCGACCTCCGTACGTCCGACGCATCCTGACCGTCTGGTCCGGTGCAAACCAGACACTAGAACCTATGGTATTCAATTTATTTAGCGCTAGTTCCACTATTTAAAAGTTCCAATTACTTAGTACTGATATAGAAAGCAAATAACATAATATTCAGTGTTATGAAACCGACATTGATTAAACTTAGCAGTGTTTTTATTTAGCTCTTTAACTTTAATTTACTTATTATGTGCAACAATTATTTAATAGTTCTGTAAGCCCCAATCAGCAATGATCTAAAACGTTAATGAAGTTCTTGAAAATTTTCACACTCCATGCAGTAGAATAGCCATTAACAAAGTTACAAAAGTTGGTAACCGAGAGTATATACCTAGATTAGTTTAATTCATGAATTAAGTTGTATTCCAACTGTAACATGTTAATTCTTATTAGTAGCTACACGCGCATACCGTGACTACCTCTTTTCCCTAGTTGACACATATTGTAGCATCCGATTGCAAATGTAAAAACAAAAAAAGCAACTGAATTCCGTACCCATGGGAGGCAATGGAATGGACACTGCGACGGCAACAGCAGCGCAGATTTTGTTACTAATTTAATTTATAATTCTTTTTTGTTTGAACGCAAGCGATCGAAGTTTTATACAAATAAATTATTCGCCTACCTACGCAAATATTATCGTTGTAGCTTTGACCTTTTGTAAATATTTCACATTTGCATTGATAATTTGTTAATCTGATAAATTAATATATTTGGTGACTTATTAAATGCATTACATTTGCTAATGGTTTGCAATTGACAGTCGCAGATTTATTGTATGTTATGAAATGTAAAACCTAAATGGGACATTGTTTATGGATGGCCTTGTTAATCCACGGTTGAATAATAGTTTGTTAAATCAATAAAGTACATTTTAATAATTGATTTGTTGAGTGAGATTGTAGACCAGTTTTTGCTGACGGCCTGACTCTCTGACTGGGTTTTCTATTTTTAATATTGAGCTCATTGCCACGTTTTGATTCATAACATCTATAAACATACTTTTTCACTGACAAAACAAGAAAGTTTATCTCCTGGTGTTTGTGAATTGCTTAAAATCCTAGCCGAACGGGCTACTTTGAATCTTACATACCGCATACATATTATGCGAGTACATAAAACGTCATGTTACAAAGAGCTAGCCTTCCACCACAAATCCCACAGGAAGAACGCTAATTATTGTCCGGAAACGCAATTTTTCTATTCTTTTCATCATGTAGATATCGTAAGGTCGTTTGAGAGAATGCAGAGACCAGTTGCCTTTGATACTTTCCTAAAAGGATGATGCTCCTTTTGATACAGTTAAGAGTAGCCATTTAAATCTATTAAATGATTTAATGCATTTTTAACTGTTTCTCAATTTGAGAAGATTTTTAGTTAAAATGTTTTTAATTGATACGTGGATCGATTTAAAAAATATTTTTGTTAATCATTATCTTGTTTCAGTAGATATGTTCATGAATTTACTATTCGCAATTCGCACGTAAGTTTTACAAACAATATAACTTATTTACAAATTATAACGTTTATAAGATGAATTTAACAAGATAATCGTTATTTAATACTTAATTGCTTCATGATTCTCTCCCTAATTATAGTTAAACAAAGAAGAAAACTTCTAACAATACAAGACTCTACATTTCTCTGTCAGTCTAAGATGTCTTCCTATACAGAGGAAAAGAACATTGATTTAAAATTATATTTTACTTGGCGAATACTTTATTACTTCAGTCGGAGAGCGTAAACGTCTTTATCTCGCAAAGGTAACCGTCGCCCGGTGTTCAATCACATATCTTATTGTATTTTATTTTGTCTTGTCTTCGATTTACTTGAAAGGACAAAACATGTTACTTCGTACTATTTATTACGAGTGTATTAAGTATTTACCTTTGTTTTTGATCACGAATTTCCCGATTGGTCTTAAATATATTGGGGTTGTGAAACAGATCGTTGTGTACAGTTTCAGGAAAAGGCCTCTCTATCTATATTCAGCAGTGGTTCACCTAATGCTTAGATTAGATTACGGAATAGTTTCACGCATTGTTTTCCCTGACGCGGGTCGGGCTGTGAGCTCTATCAACTACTATCAACACTTTTTAGACGTGCCTCACTCAATGCCGTTATCTTTCTTTATTTAAAGATCGTTATGTGACTTACAGAAGCATTTTTTAGAAGGGAACTTTTTAAATTGTTAACAGTCGTATTTAATAACATCACTAGTTCTAAATGACTCGAATTAGATATGCAGCCTCTCAGACTCCTCAGAGCTAATTAATCTCTTAATCGACAATAAACAATCCCTTATATAACCATTTAAGTTGTCATTGAATTCTTTTTAATAAATAGGATATGTTTATTTCCTGTTGTTCCAAATTATATATTAACGTCCTTTACATACAAATTATCATATATACTACAATAAGTATGTGGCGAATGAAAAGAGGTACCTTTATGTTTAAGTACTTACATGTACTTATAGTGATAAATTTTAGTCTAATGTGCTAACAAAGTGTGTGAATGTCTCGGTCTCGCTTTTGACTCTCTATCTATTTGTAGGCACTCAGCGAAATTAAAACATTTATTTTGCCTTACTTTAAATATAAAGTTTTATTTAAACCGTAATAGTTTGTGGCGAAACGTTCGATGTCTAATATTTAATGGATACACTTTATGACTTAATACACGAGAATATAACATTTCTAAAATTTTGATGTAGGCTGATATTGGTCGATGGACGAAAACAAATTTGAAAAAAAAAACCTTTTTCATTTGGTTGGAAATCCTATTGCATCACAATAACCTAGTTCATTGGTCGAAATATTAAGTAATCGGATAGAGTACTGAGTATTCTGTGTTAGTGTGCGCCTAGGGCACATTACGTGGTTCAAACTGCGCAAACCAATTAGCTAATAGAGAGCTAAACATCACACGAGTATTCGTTAAATCAATTACTTTATTGATGTTTAATACGGGATTTTTTAATGAACAATACGTATAATATAATAATTATATGTATGAACCCCTAAATATTAAATCGCAAGTTAACATAAGGACGTTCCCTAATATCTTTCTGTCGCAACTTTTTACCGTAAAGTGATAGAGACAGCATGATAAATTTTACACCACTAATCTACTAAAGAAATAGTTTTAAGTAAATGTAATGTCGAGTATTCTTTTGTTTGGTTTAACAAGATACAAAAGATCAGACTCGGAGCTAGTATTTAAGCCGATCGATAGGATAAGCGGGCTTAACCTTTACTCCTCAAAATCATAAACTTAGTATTAAGAACTAACCTACTGACAGTTCAAATGTCAAGTAATGGTGCTCCCACATTGCCGTTAGAAAATGTTTAGTAACGTTAGTAAACATTTGTTAGCAAACATTTAATCACGAACATAAAAAAATCTTTTCATGTTAGAAATTGTTTAGTAACGTTAGTTAACAAATTATAACAAAATAAAACATGTGTTACCTTTTGATTGTAAATCTTTTAAAAAGGTGACTTAGTAAACATTTTCTATTAGTGTAGGAGCACTTATAACATGTAACAGTTCCTAGCAAAATGTAACAATTGACAACATTTGTTAGTAAATGTTTTTATGTTAGAAAATGTTTACAAACATTTTCTAACGGCAATGTGGGAGCACCTTTAAACCACAATATACGTAGTTTAATAATAATAACCTCATAGTACATTAAAATTAACGTTAAAAACTACAAGTTTTTCCAAGGACTTTAGGAAACTTAAATGTTAACGGACACTAAGTTATTTCTGTATTCTGAATGAGTACGAGAACTTTATACAACTTTAGTTAGTAATTTAGATCAGACTTTATACAACTTTAGTTAGTTTTTAATTTGGATGGTTATTAAAATTTGATGAATGTAAAATAATACTTCAATAAAAATAATAATAATAAATCAGAGAACACAATTTGTTGTGTTGATTTTAGTAATGTACTGTAAGGTTATCAATGTTCTACAAACAAGCTTTTATAGGTTTTAAACTGACAGACGCATATAAAAACCCCATTATGTTAATGTGTACTAATTAGTGAATGTATTGTGTGCAGCGTTAATAAGTGGATGTGTTCATATTAAACTGCCCGAGGCCGGACAATGTTATTACCGACAGTCGTGCTGCGGACCCATTGCTTTTTAATATCTACACTTTAAAACCGTGCATCAAATAGTTTAATTATTTCACGGAAAGACTTGAGCTTTCATATTTTTTTATTCTACACTTGACACTCAGTATTTATTGCGATAATTGGTAAATCGAAATATTGTAAAAGCCAACAACCAATTCAGTATATAGTAGTCCTGTGCCAATTATCTGTAGGTAGGTAATTTTTCAGGTAAAATATATTATTTTTCCTTGGTAGTTAGTTTTTTTTTTTACTTATGTAACCCAAGATTAAAACAACCCAGCTTTCATATTTTAGGGAATTTAGCCTAACTATTTTCTTATGTTGTACGTGTATGTACAAATTGTATAAAAACAATTATAAAGCTTCATTAGCGGTCACACTAAACATATCTTTTAATAAATCTCACTACAAAATTGATAAAACAAAAGCCAACGTAATTAAGTTTTGTGTTTAGAAAAGTAATTTACTGATGTAAAAACCTGTAAAACAATTCTCATAAAATGAGTTCGGCGAGTTGGTTTCCTTTGAGGTGTAAGACAAAGTTTTGGGTCAGGTACGAACAGCGGCGACACTATCACATTAACGAGTCATTTTGTTCTCAACTAACCAATTTAATTAGCCTTCCTACTCTTTATGATAGTACCAACTCAAATCGAACACGAACAAGAATAATATATTAGGTATTACCGGCTCTTACTTCCGAAGTCACGTCTGCAAACAACTTACTTTTTACAAATAATATTTATTTGTACGTGTAACGTTTTCCGTTGTATGTATTTTTGTTCAGAAAGTTTTCAGATCATGTTATTTTAGTTTTATTTTTCAGCAAACTTTTCCGTTTTCCAAGATTTTATTTTTATAGTTGTTCCTATTTCGTTGGAAGTTAGAATATTTTAACCGGATCGGACTTTCATGACACTCGGAATGAAGAATGTACAGTCCAGTGTATATAAGCGGTAATACTTCTACTTTGACTGTAAGGTCGATTTTCATAGTTCATCTATTCCTATTTACATGGAGTCTACTGTACATAGTTGGTAGTGAGCTAAAAGGCTAGAAGATTAGATAACAGATAAATTATAAACAACAAGCGAGTCCCAAAACTGGGCTCATATCAATAAATATTTACGAGGCATATCGGAGGCTACAACACAATCATTTTATCGTATCGCAGATTTTGATTAATTGAAAATCGTGCATCGGTAGTAACGTACACGGACGTTCGGTCCGTCGGACGCTAAAAGCCACACCCTAGCTATTAAGATAAATTTATTGTCGTTTGCCGCTCGGTTAGCAGCGGCGGTGTAGCTGTTACTTGGGTCCCAAAGGCTATACAAACGGTACTAGCGATCGTACAAATGTATTATAGTAATGTTTATTGGCGGCAGAGTATGTACGTCCAATGGCTCCGTTAATCAAAGGCGACGGTGGCGATGCTGCGGTAGCCGCAGCCCGCGGGCGCCACGCGTCGGCAAGCCTACATAAATCCTAGCACAATTACTAAGATCCAGGTCGAATTGTGAACGTTGCCTGTACACATAGGCGTGAATATTACACACTATTGTGGAACTGTAACTACGTAGACACTGCGAGAATAGTATACACTTAAATAAAAAATAAATAAATTTAAAAAATAAAAAAACCCGACTGCATAACAAACACTTTAAATAAAAACAGAAAAGTAAAAAACAAGTTCAATAAGTCTAGAAGTGTAGATAGCAATGTTATTAGTACAAAAATTTAATAATCAATACACAATCAATCTAATGAGAAACATAATTGACTGTCACAGTCGGGACCCATAATGAATGATTTTAGTCTAGCTTATTTAATGGGTCCCGACTGTTACACTCAATTATGTTTCTCATTAGATTGATTGTGTATTGATTATTAAATTTTTGTACTAATAACATTGCTATCTACACTTCTAGACTTATTGAACTTGTTTTTTACTTTTCTGTTTTTATTTAAAGTGTTTGTTATGCAGTCGGGTTTTTTTATTTTTTAAATTTATTTATTTTTTATTTAACACTTTTTAGTTAAAATCATAATACGTCATGGTGGTGGAACTGGCTATCCACCTAGCGTACGGCATTCGAGTATGTATTTAGTTTGGATAAAGAACAATTTTTCACATAGTAATTTTTTTTTATACGTAAATGATATACCATTTTGGAATCCTCGTTACAAGCCCTTTAATTTGATACCCATATTGTAGCAAACATATTTTTTTTATTTTTTTTTACCTCAATCTATGGCACCTCATGGCCGCCATGTTGGTTTTTCTTTGTCGTGACATATCTAAGAACACTTGGGTAATCGATACGAATCCAACGATACCCTAATTTTCGAAATCCAATCGGCCGTTTCGAAGATATGAGGTAATAAAGAATATTACACACACACATACATACATACATACATACATACATACAAGATACGCGCGAAAAACATAACCCTTCTTGGCAGTCGGGTAAAAATTGAGTGTTGATTGTAGTGTTTTGTTTTATATTATGTTAAGTAATAATGATTACGAACATTTATGATTTAATATTCGTATGCTATTTTTATAATGTATTCATAATAACAAAAATAAAAGCGCGTGTCTAATTTTAAAACTAACAGATGAAAAACTGGGACAAACGTCGCTACCTGTTATCCTGAATGTAAGTTTTATTTGTATTCGCAACGTGAGAGTTGATGGTAAAAATATCCGGTTGCGATGCCTTTGTTCAGCTACATGTCACACTTAACCATTAGTGTCTACTACGAAATATTATATGCAAAATACTTCTTAATTAAGAAAAACATTATTATTTCGTAGCTTGTTATGCCTAAATCATATTATGATACATAAACTCTATTGTGAAAATGTACACACCTAAATCTTACAAATCTTCTACTGGAAATTTAGCCAGAAGCTCTATTTAAACTATCACACGACCTCCATACCTTTAAATATAAATAGACCTCGAGCACAAATGAAGAGAGTGCTAGTTCAACGTTCGAGATCGAAGGTTAATCCCATTCTGTAACAGTTTTCGATATACGATATTTTACGTAAAAGGGTCGGGTATGCTAAGTGGTCGACAGGCAGGACAGAACCACGACATGCGACATGTTTGCGGCTGTCGTGCGGTCGCACGCGCCCTGTTCCCCGCACTACCGCGGTGTACAAACACCTACATACTATGTACTATAGTACACAAGTGCGAGGTACATAGTACACTAGTAGTAGGTACGTACGAACGCTGTGTGCCAAATTGTTACGCTCGCGTTTATAATTGACCGCTAACATGAACGGATCGTGAACGAGTGATACAGTTAGCTTCTGCTTCATAGTCAATTTACTTCAGATAACTGTTACAAATATTAGTATTTTATTTCATAACACATTTATATGTTTGTACTTAATAAAATTAAGTATTAAGACAGGGTTAAGACTAATTAGATAGAACGCACGGCTGGTTTCGAGAAATGTACATTTACTGAATACTGAAATTAATGATTTAATTTCACTACTTAGTACATAGTCACACGTTCAAAGTCTTTCACATAGCCATAGTGTCAACATAATCGCTATACAAAATATGTAGCTACATGCAAGGCACATAATAATATACGTATATTATAGGTATGTTACAATTGTGGATATAATAAGCAAACGCTCCACATTTTTTTACTTGTGAGCTGGAGATTTGATCATTAACACCCGAAGTTATCCCATCTCGGATATTAAGAAGCAATTTACGTGAAACATTTTATTCCAATCTTTTATTTCCCAGTTTTTCTGCGATGTAGAATTACACAAGAGAAAGGGAAAACATTACAAACCACTTTAGGGACTCATAATTCGTAATAAGTGTCAAAATAAAAAAAAAGTTTATGACAAGTTTATTCCATCACCTACGCTTACCATGTATTAGGAGCATTTTCACCAGATTTTTATTCACGCTCATGAAAGTGATTTATTTACAGAATAAGGCTTCCGGATATTAAATTTGGAGTGACAGACATCACAATATAGATGTGACATGAAATAAAATGGTTGTTAAATAATGTTTGGGACATATTTATCGATTAGATTTTAAATATCGATAAATAAGTCGTGTAATACAGTGTGGCGTTTAAGAGAGTAATACGTTTTGTAATGAGCACCTACAGGAAATTAGGCTTTCCTCAAAACGGAAACGTGGGGTCGGGAGGTAACCTTCCCGTTTGGCACAGACAACGAGCTCCCATCTCTCATCACATTAACCTCTCTGTAAAACATATCGGATAGATTTTTATCTCGTCTCGATCAATCGTCGTATCGGTTTTCCATAATCATAAAATAACGATGAAACGAAAGCGGTTATTAATTTGCGATATTTTTATGAACGAATAAAATATCGATCCTTAACGACGCTTACAATCATAGCTTTTGGTTTTATAACTTGTTAACGATGTTATATGACTTGGCAATCAAAAGGCAATAGTATAATTTCTTAAAAATAATAACCAACAAAATTTATTTTATGTAAGTACTGGCTGAAATGTTTATAAATTCATATATATTCACAGATATTGATACATATGTTTTTTTTTTTTTATTACACAATAGCTTAAAAAATCACGCTCTAATTCTTTACCATCCGAACACGTGTACATTGCATCAATAAAATTGTTCCGCACACAACGTACATCTGTTCCCGTTACCGTTAACCCTAAAATCATTTGCAGGAAGGCAAAAGCGGCATTTGTTTATATTGAAACAATTCAGCAAATTATAAATCGGATAACAACTAAATTGTTCCTAATATCTGTTATGAGCTGATATGCGGTGGTGGACGGTTAATGCGGGTGTCGGTCGGGCGCCGGACGGGTGTCGGCCGGGCGTCGGACCGGCGTCGGACGGCTGTGTCCGACAGGCAGGCCGCTCCATTAGCCACTACACACGTGTTGCTATTTGTGCGGAAACCTCGTTATCGCGCCCGTTGCGCCACTCACACTACTTTTTCTATACAAAAAGAAAGAAAAGTTATCAATTTTCGCGAATGTTACACGCCTGAAAAATAATCTCTTTGTGATGGTTTTTTCGAGCTATACAACATTTATTAACGACTACATGCGAGTGTGTTACTAATCTATATACGTAAGTAATACATTGTACATTTTGTACCATTATTTAACGTTAGTATAAATTAATTTGTATCTAAGATCTTCAAATAGTATTTATACTAATTGCGATATAATCTGAAGAATTGACTAGCGATTAAATCAAGTTAGGACTTTGTCGTCTATTGTAAATCTAAGTTATCCTTTCACAAATCCAGAAGGAAGAACTAAGTTAGTATCTTGGCTGTTAGTTAGACTAACTTTAGTTCTAGCTAGCGAGCAAGGGTACAAATACTGATTTAGCTGATTTGATCACAATTCCGTACTTCTAATGCTCAGGTTGCTAAAGAACTCTATGTTAGTATTACAAAGATAATTGACTTAAATTATAAATTATCTTAGTCTTTAGTATTTTTTACAAAAAAAAATTTTTTTTCTTCGTATTTTGCACCTGCAATTCGCCTTTATGATGCAACTAAATATTTCTTTTTTATTTTTTATTATCGAACCCAATGTAATATTTTTTTAATTTATATAACTAAACCCAATTGCGAAAGGCATCTTAAATTATATATCTGAGCTCAACAGTGCAACGGACTTTCAGAAGGCGGAGAGTCAGTCTATAAATACATGTCCATTCATTCACTGTCTGCGACCGACACAGACTAAGTATAGTTCGCTAGTTAAACGTCTTTTGTTTTGATAGAAACCTCAAAATTTTATACGATGAAAAAAGATGGTAATGTTTCAAAGTTCATATATCTTCTTATAAATAAAATTCTCGTGTCACAATGTTAGTTACCATACTCCTCCGAAAAGGCTTGACCGATTTTTATGAAATTTTATATGCATATTCAGTAGGTCTGAGAATCGGCTACTATCTATTTTTCATACCCCTAAGTGGTATAGGTAGTAGGCAGGTAGGTAGTAGGCAGGTGCTACGTAGAAAAAATTGCATTGTAACGCATGCCGGGTACAGCTAGTCTATGTATAAAGGTATGGGCGTTCATTAATGCCAATGTAACTTCTAAATGCTTAAACCAATTTAGATTACATCGATGAAAGCTGAAATCATACAGAGAGACAAAGTTTAAAAAAAAATTGTGTACAGCGCAAAACTACAATTTATGGGATGGAATGTTTTTAAAATGTTGTTATATCTGCTTGTTATCAAATTGAAATGGCAATACTTTTTCGCAGTATGTACTTAGAATTGACGTTCACCGTAGAAGAGAAAATATAATGTTGCGTTATTTTAATACAAGAGGTAGTTGTATCGGGTCGGCGATGTGATAGACATATCATTGCTTCTTGTTTCCTTAGGGATTTTTTTTCCATTAGGAGATTACAATTTCTCAAGGACTATGTCTAAAATATATACAAGTTCCAAAAAAATGGTTATAGATTATCATGGTATTTGTATTACGTCGAGAAAGTCGGTTTTTAATATAGAAAAAATATTCTTTTAGAAAAAAAAGCGTAGTTTTAGGTTGTTGTATTCTATAGAAAATAAAAACTCGGTCAACATCATGACAGTTAGAGGAGGCAACTCTGCATTCGACAGAACGACTATAGAAAACGGTTCTTTCAAAGCATTTTTTTTTATTTATTACTTAGTTAAGCAAGTCGAAAGAATTTCCATAAATCTGGTCTCTATATCTACACTTTCTTCATTAATATTAAAATCACTAAAGTAAAAAATTATAAACCGAGTCGTAAAAAAAAAGTGAACCATTTATTGAATCCTAAAAACATATAGGAACTTACACTAAAAAACAATAAAAAATATTTTTTATACTGCGGACTAATAGAGTCTAAATAAAAAACCATTTGCATTATATTTGGATGATAAATATGACAACAATTTATGTCGATTTTTTGAAATATCATTCGCATTGTTTTTGTATATTACATACATAGTGTGAGATTTATATCTTTCTCAACAGGAATAAA
The DNA here is from genome assembly GCA_905475315.1 of Autographa pulchrina. Lineage (NCBI taxonomy): Eukaryota > Metazoa > Arthropoda > Insecta > Lepidoptera > Noctuidae > Autographa > Autographa pulchrina. The sequence goes on along the minus strand of FR997771.1, from coordinate 7,612,475 downwards.
TTACTGAATATACTATATCCTTTAGATTATACATTTAACAGGAATAAATCACTGCATACACTACACCCTACCAACAACTTATATCTTAATAACAGTCGAGTATTATTGATCTAAGACTTATCTTAATACCTAAATATACCCATCTAGCTGTACCTGATCTATTTAGTAGAGTAGATACCTACGTCAATAGCTAAACAGCCAAGGATCGTACTAACGACCCCACGATTCGCTCGACACTTTAGCCTAGTTCCTACAGCACAGCTTAAATAAATTTATACCCATCTCAGTTGACTTGCATTTTGAGTAGGATCAGTCCCAGCTGATAAACTTTGTTTTTCTTTCATTGCCAGTTTGTGTAATTTATGTTTAAAAACTTGGGTTAAGTTTTACAGTCAAGTTGTAAATGGTTTTATTTAGGAATGCTGTTGTACAATAAATAAATCTAACGTTATTTTAGAGTTTAAAAAGTATCTACAAGATCACTGGTAGTATAAGATCCCGTTAAGAACGACCTTCACCGAGATGCTTATTTAATGAAACGTATTTTATATTTAATTTAATATGTCAATAAATATAATGCATATGGGTTGCCTAGCAAATTTCAGTCCAGAGTATATTTAATTAATAATTAAAAAATAAAATATTTTTTTAAACATTTCACCGGTGTGATTATTAGATAAATTCTATACCAATCGAAAGTATGAAGCCCATAGAATAAGCAAACGTTAGGTTGCCTATTCTTTTCCGGTCACAACTATCGGGTTGCCATAGTATCTACGAGTCTATAGTTATGACCGGAAAAGAATAGGCAACCTAACGTTTGCTTATTCTATGGGCTTCATACTTTCGATTGGTATAGAATTTATCTAATAATCATACCGGTGAAATGTTTAAAAATTTTTTTTTTTTTAATTTTTACTTAAATATACTCTGGACTGAAATTTGCTCGGCAACCCATATGCATTATATTTATTGACATATTAAATTAAATATAAAATACGTTTTATTAAATAAGCATCTCGGTGAAGGTCGGTCTTAACGGGATCTTAGACTATGGCAATTATATATTTTTCTTAGTCAATACTCTTTTTATGACACAAAAGGAGGCAGACAACCTTTATGGTTTTAGCTCTATCGGCCATGTTTTGTTTGATGAAGTTATTCAGTTGTATCTTGTATCATGTATGTTTTCACGCAGACTGTATTTCTCAGAAAGTAGTAAATAATTAGAAAAACGTATTCACTCTAGTAAAGAACCTATTAGTAGGTATGGTCATTATCGTAACTATTAGTCAACAAAAATATTATTATAAATGAATTAATAAATATAAAAACAAGCTAATGACGAATTAGACATTATTCTCTTTTGCAATTTTGTTAAAGTAATCCTGAAATAAATAAATCTTTTCCTCGGGTTCTTGTTAAAATATTAAATTCGTGTTCTGAATACATTAACTCAACCTATTTTTGTTATAATGAAGACGTACCTATTAAGAAAGCAGATTTCTCGGGACCTTCCTTGTTCATTTAAAGTGTGTAGTAACAACAATAACGCTAAGGACTGTACAGACTGGCTTATCTTCAGTTTCCTTAAACAGGTATAAAATTTCGAGGTGTTTTCTGTAGGAGGATATTATATTACGCAGAACATTGGTGGAATAGAAAGGGGAAGTATACGCACAAGGGCATGTGGATAGATATTCCGGGACAACTCACACACGGTTATCTGATCCCAAGCTAAGCAGAGCTTGTAACCAGACAACTGATAAACATACTTATATATTTCTAAATACATACATATTATAGATAAATTACACCCAGACAACCAGAACAAATGATCGTGCTCATCACACAAACATTTGTCCTGGGTGGGAATCGAACCCACGACCTCCGGTATAGCAGTCAGGGTCACTAACCACTAGACTAACAGGCCCGTCAGATAACATTAGTATGAGATAACACTTGTTTGTTATTGGGATATATATCTAAGAATGTTTTCTTTAAATTTCTGCATAGTCTGAATAGGAGTTCACAAGCATTTTATTAACTGTTAACCGAAATTAGAATCAACTAATACGTCGCGTCACTATTACCGGATGAACTGACAACACTAGAGGTCTATTGGGTAATGGCGGCGCGTGCGATTCTCGTTGTAGTAGTCTCTTGCATTGTATAAATTAATAATAAGCATTATGGCGTCGCTGGCCTCTAAAAGTATTGTAATTGTAACGTTGTATCCATTCTTATGATAATATATTGTAAAGTTTAAAGCATCAGTGGTTTTCCTTTTAACATAACATATACCAAATATCTGTACCATTACAACCACCTACCATTTACCATAACTAGACGTCAACACATCAAGATCTCAAAATAATAAGAAACAACAAATAGGTAGGTAGTCCTGTACGTTAAAATTTAAAAAAGATGTACAAATTTATATAACTGTACCATAGAGTATGAATAGTCGAGGCCAGTGAATGCCATGTGTTATGTTAATTACAAGAGATAGGTGGAAGCAGGTAATGAGCAGTATGCGCCAACTTGGCTAAACTTTAGCTTAGTCGTGTCACACTCTCGAAAATTTGTGTAGAGCAACTGACACCTAAGTAACTCGGAGGAATCACACAGCAATTTACATAACGAGGCGCATCAGGTACTCTAGGCTCTTTGACGCGCTAATTCAACGCAACTGCAAATGAGGAATGCTATCTTTCATCAAATTACCTATACATGACACAAACAGCATGTCAATAGGACTGAATATTATAGCAGCGACAAGAATACCTATCACTATGCTTTGATACGCGAATATACGTTAACAGTATCTTAGAGGTCAAAAAGGATAGAATAAGTTCACAAAGTTTAATGTAAGATAATAACGGTAACACCAAAACTTTGACATAATTTTCCTCTCGACGGCTAAAGGATTTGGTAATTTAATGCTGTCAGCAAGTTCAAGACATCTGCCTAATCAGGGCCCTCAATGTGGATTATTAAAATCAGCTCCGACGTTCAAAAAATCTGTAATAACTTAGTACAATATAAGAACGTAGCGGATTGGTACATTTTCAGAATTTGTACTTACTTAAAAAGCCGCGCTTCATTTTGGCGGGGCGACGAAATCTGTTATGTAAATATGAGAGCGAGGAACCGGAAAATAAGTTTGGTGTTGTGCCCTTTTGATTTGCAGCAACAGTCGGCCAACGTTAAGGGTAGTCTAAAGCGCCGGTATTAGGCGACGTAACAATTTTATACGCACGCAATTCACCACTTTATGTTTACTAATCAAACCATCCTACATTCATTTATCTCACGAGCCACCGACGATAAAATGTAGATGAGGCCTTTCTGATAAGCTTCAAGTATTTTGTACATTTACTTTGTAATTATATACAGAGGGGAATAAACGATCGCCTTAAATTATAATTACATTCACCGTATCTGATAATATCAGCAGGTTGAATCATTTTGAAATAATATTTAAATTTCTGCGTCGGACGATTTATGCGGGAGTCGTTAAAAATCGAAAATGGAATCGATAGGTAAGTACTAAAAATAAAATTAGATTTGCTCGGACGATAGAATTGCTGGTAGATCGAGTAAAAGCTGAAGGTATTTCAACTTGGAGATGATAAATTATTCTGATAAAGATTTCGCTTCAATCAATAGTCTAAGTCTGGGTATGACACGGGCACAGCGCTCCCGTACAATCTTCTTAGTGATCGGTTCTTAGAATTACTGCACTATTAATACGTTTCCTATTGTTGCCGCTTTTCCATTTGTGATTTAGCTGAGGTTATTTTTATTAAATAACGTCCTTCTTATACGTAAATTACATTAATACGTGTTAAAGACGATTAAGGCAATAAGGAAAATGGTCTTAATTTTTTAAATTGAATTGGTTTTGCTATTCCATCTAGAATAAATTGAAAACGAAAATCAATAAATACTTATAACAAAGTCAACGTGTGTAATATCCAGCATTAGTTATTCCTAACCCCCTTGTTATAGATTACCTTATTATTATAATCAACCCAAGAATACTGTAACATTTGTGACATTGTTGTAATACAAAATCTACAAGTGTTACAATACTTTCACAACACTACATCACCTTAGAGAGATCGAACAAGTGAATTCCTTAAGTTCTTAACTAAATTCCACAAGTGCGGGCCTACGTCCCGGGAATACCCTATTGTGACACAAAATAGTCGCACTCTATACACACATTTGACAGTTGTTGAATAAAAAAGTTGTAATAGTGAAAAGTTTGGGTAGAAACGTGCTCACAAAGAATATTCAGAGCGCTTTATTTTCCTGTAGCTCCGTGATATGTGACAACACTCCACCACCAGGTTATTTTTCTTATTATTTGGAATATTTTTACTTATATGTGATCTTATTACACATTTCTATGGTAATACATAAAGAAAATCATATTTGTTGATATGAGAAACTGCTACCATCACTTCTTTGTGAGATTTCTTGTAGACTCTCTTTGACGCTGTTATTATTGACGCTTTTGGCTTTTAGTATAAATCTAATAATATTTCGTAAGCTCTAATAAATACATAAAATATGATTCGTCCTGTTATGTTATGTAACCTTTCTCATTGGCGTAGACAAAATAAATTTTAAATGAATATACCTTTAAAATTTATTATCTGTAATATTACTTAGGTACACTTTTAAATTTCAAAGTACCAAAACCATATTTTTACGTAAGTTGTTTAGTCTGCATTGTAAATTGATTTAGTATCGAGTAAGTTGTATAATAAAATGCACTGAAGTACATATTTATAATCCATAAAAAAATAACAAAAAAAAAACTAACCATTTATATATAGGTATATATATATAGCCGAGTACTAATTCTCAGTATAAGAAATACGCTCAACAATCAGCTAAAAGCCTGACTCCAGCTCCGACACATGTCAATCAGTCGATGCGACGTTGGACATCTGTCAAGCGTCTTTTTATCGTGACCCTCATCTTTACAGAAATTAAGTTCGTGCATCATGTCGCTGGCAGGCTGACACGCCCCTATTCCCGATCGCTCGCTAATGTGCCCCCATCACAGCGCCCCTAACGTTAACATGCCACATACGGCATTTGCACGTTACGTTCCTGTAATGTATGTTTATTTATACTTGTAAGTTTGGGGACTTGAACTTTTGCACTTTTAATTAGTAGTTATAAAAGAAAATAATGTTTTCAATGAATAATCCTAAAGAAAATATAAGTTAAGATATTAATAAAATGCAAATACAACTTTTTGTCCCGAACGTAAGCTGTTTTGTTAACGTTATAAGATATATTCTTTTGTGTCATAGAGTTGTGATCCCAAGCCCTGCATACTACGCTGCTTTTTAAATTATTCTGGGTAATACGTTGCATTTGAATTTCAACATCTGAATAAATAAACATCCAGCAAAATGAACTGTATAGAGATAAAAATATGAAGACGAAAACGTTCAAGAACCGTCTCCAGTTGAAAAATATAGCTCATTAAGGAATGTTTAGCCAAGCTAATTTAACTAGGGGCCTTAGACATCTCAGGGGAAATTACGAGCTTTGTGCGTATGTACTTTCAAAACTTTTAGGACGTCTTTGTTTAGAGTTTTGATGATCAAGAATTTAATTAGTACATTCAACTATCTGCAAAAATATTTTCAATATTTGCTGAAGTTCGTTATGATCGTGAAACACACGGAGTGCAATATAAAACAATAACTGTGTGCGCGAAGCAGATAAAGGTAAATCGGTTAGGTATTTGAACGAATGAGACCGGTTGCCGGTAATTGTACCTGTCGCACGGACAAATGTGCTGTCCAACGTGTGCCAGACTCTAACTGCCGCCATTAGCCCGAGAGATAATCTTAAATTACTATCCGCACACTCAATTGTTGCGTCCGCCACAATGTGCACTGTACTCAAATATTTGCGTAAAATAACAGCGCGCGATAACGCCTATGGAACGCTAATTGACATTTACGTATACATCATTCATTACAGCATAGTGTAACTTATTACAATTACGGGCGTGTCAATCTTGATTGATAACAAACTAACGCGACCGTAATTAAGTGTGGAGGGAGAACACGCGTACGCTCGCGCGGGATAATTGTAAACTTGGAGGGTTCTCACGCTCGCCTCCTATTCCTTATGGTTAACAACCGAGGGCTTCCTCGTGACATAGCGACGCGCCATCTAGATACAACCTGTTATCTTCACACGTTTCCCCGTTATTTAGTGCCGAAGTACACTACTTAGAACAAAGCAAAGCGTAACTTAATATAAAGCATGTTGGGATGTCCACAAACTTAGGGCAAGTTTCAAAGGCGATCCCTCGAGTCTCCTTTATGCAAATCTCGGGTAATTTCTTTGGTGAGAGTCACACGGGACCCTTTGCCAAGATTGCGTTGACTTTTCAACCGTGCGATACCTGCCTTATTTTATATTAGTTTACATAGGAGCGGCCCGTCAAAACTAGAAACAGGTCAATCCAACTCATTGTAACAAATCTCAATCCAATCTCCACAGTTGAAAACTTTGCGTAGGTTCTGGGGTTTAGGGGCGTCTCTAAGTTAAATATCAAACAAGGTTTTAGAAAATATCGATGGGTAATATAAAAACTTCTTTGGGTAGTGAAATATTCCACAGGCAAAAATAATTCTCATACCAATTATATCCATTTACATTTATGTGTATAACTAAACAGTAAAATGAACTGTCATAATAAATAGTGTATGTACACGAAGAATGTGACATATAGCTTGCTCGTAGCTTTCGAAGACAGTGTGGCTCTCCACTCGCTGCCCGAAGTAATTCCTTAGCGGTGGACGCCGAACGCGCAGACGCTGTAACATATTACACCTAATTAATTCCTACAATGGACTTACAGGGAACTGTTTGAAAGATAATCACGAACTACATGAGAAATATCTCCATAAAATTAAAGTACGGTATGATAAAACTGGAAAAAATCATATGGAAGATAGGTTTATTGTTCTAAACAGTAGGAAAAAAAGGTATTACTCTTTGAAAGTTATCTACTAAGTAATGGGTATAAGACTGATTCAAATACCGTATTAAATAAATAAACATTAAATCTTAATATATATAAATCTCGTGTCACAATGTTTGTCCTCAATGGACTCCTAAACCACTTAACCGATTATAATAAAATTCGCACACCATGTGCAGTTCGATCCAACTTGAGAGATAGGATAGTTTAAATCTCAAATTATAGTCGCAATTTTAATTTATTGCTAATTATTTGTCTGTTATTATATACAAAGGCACCGGGAACGGGACCTAGGTATTCACGCGGGTGAAACCGCGGGACACAGCTAGTTGTTTAATAAAAACCAACAGGTTATTAAATAACTTTGATCTTCATAACGCTTATCCTTAAAGCAGAATCTGCCAGAAAAAAGGTAAAATATTTTGAATTTTAGGTAAAAATCATGTACGATTTTGCGTTGGTGTTTAATTTTAATTTGGTATAGTCGCAAACAACTGTATTTAAATAAAATAAATTATTCTATTTTCTTTAAGGTTACTAAAAACATGGTTGGAAGTAAGTAATGTTTGCGTATTATTATTATGTATTAGGAACAAAAACATTACATTTCGATTTAGATTTTGGCTTTGATTGTACCTCATTATAAACGCTAACTTTATGGGCAAATTATTATGTTGTTAGGCAAAGTTCGCGTATCTTGTACCTACAATGAAAACATTTTCATTACAATTTTGTAATTAACAGAAAACCTTTAAAAAATATGATTAATACAACACTATAAAAATAAACATTCGTAAATCTCGGTACACATCCTCCAGTGTGTTTGTTTGTTGCGTCAGTATCAATTAATCCGTAATAGGGATACAGAAATTTATTTTCCAATTCAGTTGAGTTGAAACAAAAATTGTTCTAAATTTAAAATTAATTTTAACAAATGAAGTTTTACTACACACTTACCACAATTATAATTAATAAAAGTTTTTAACAAAACGTAACTTTTGGGAAACGTGGGTGCTTATTATTTGTCGGAAAATAATTATGTTTTTACCCTTGTAGAAATGTCACTTGCCTAGATGGGCTGGTAAGTGAGTGAGCTATGATGCGATCTATATTTTGAGAATATTTATTTCCTGTTAAATGTTAAGTTATGGTAGTAAAGTACTCGTTCTAAACCTTTTATGTATCGTTCTTGGGGCAGTTGAAAAAAAGTTAAACCAAAAGTAAATTAACGATAAATAAATACAGCAATTATTTGGATCTAATTATACATATTGTTTAACGTATCCAAACCTCCAAATATATCATAGCATGGAGGATCAAGGAAACAGGAAACCAATTTAATTACAGTTACTAAGTTGACGCTCGCACATGACAAGCCGTACCACGTTGCTACCTAATGCTCCAATTAGCATCGATGCATCTAATGTTATTACGTTCAGTTCCATCTAGGCACGGCAAGCCATCTCATTGCTTCTTATCAGTAAGTTAGAATCCTGATGACTGGTCATCGACAATGATCGTTATGGTCAAGAGTTTACCGTATCTAATGCTGCTTTATAGAGGGAGTAGGTCACTAGCGTGTTTAGTACATCACAACACATTTATAAAATCCTCTATAATATACATAATCTATTCATTTCATTTATATGTAGCCGCTTTTTAAGTCATCCAGCATTACACCATCCTTTTTCTCTAATTAAAAACCCACTATAGTAAACGAAATTCTTACCTATATACGTAACAAAAAGTCCCATTTTATTTCCATAGGCACTATATAGAAGACGCCTCATTGGTCATGTGGTCACAAGAGCGGTTGCCAAATTCAGTAGCGACCACTTTTTTGGAATAGTGCCCGGTTAATATCAGTTGCTTTCCTTATTGCGTAAGACTTTAAACCGAAAAATCTCATCATGTTTCAGATACCTTCACACATCTTCAAATAAGGCAGAACAGATCGTAATTTGCTTTGATCCCCACATCCTCCTCATCTATGTATATCTTAACACATTTACCCGATGCTTGACCTTTTTGAGACGACCCACTTTTTCTACTCTTGCATGCGTGTTTCAGTAAACCCCAATTAACCAACCACGCAATAGAAAGCATAGAATTTAATTAGTTAAATCATTGCATAACGCGATACCCTAAATACGTACATACCTAATTGAATAATGAAACGCATGATTTTGCTATCAGCATGACGCCAGTGTTATCATTGGTAAGCTACTATTAGGCCCCAAGTAAAACGCGCCCACCCTATTTCCATCTAACTAACCTATTACCAAAATTTCTAACAGAATAAACTTAAATCTTTGCAACCGATCTGAGGATCAAGCATGTTTGATCCTCAGATCGGATAAACTGATTTTTGAGCGAAACGCAAAGGTGATTGCTGAATTAGAGTTTTGGTTAGGACCAAGATTCTAATTCGCCATTCAACCTTTTTGATCCTTTTACCCGCGGCGTACCCAATGCTTTGTCTCAAATATAATATTTGATTAAATTTCACTGCATATTTATGAAAAGTGAAAGCTTTGAAGTAATTTCTTTTGTCTCTCATAAACAGAGCACTAATATAGAGACGTATACTTTACAGCGGAGGTGAATGCTGCACCGAAAGTGCCACCATATAATATGCTTTATATTTCGCTGCTTTATGTATTATACCGTATTATTCATGACAACATAAACGCACTGAACTCGACTACACACCACACCAATTTCGCTGGCAGTAAAAATTACGTCACAATATCTTTTTATATCATTACCGTCATATTTTATTATATTGTTATCATTATACAGGTACTTACCTAAATTTGAAATGTGAATACTCTCTAAAGTCTAGAACTTTAAAGGAGAGAATAAAGTTAAACCAATTTTGTTTTTAGTATTAATAAATTTTTAACATTTAAAACTATGTATTTTATTTATGCCAATTTAGTACTATAATAGCCTTATTTCTCAGTATGGAACTATAATTATTCTGTATGTTGGAAAAATTAAAAATACTTTTCAGGTCTAATTATTTTTGTGCTTTAAGCTACTCATACTTATGAACGAGATAAGTTTACATTGAGAGAGTGATGGATCAAGTTATAAGGCCCTCTTAACATTATTATTCAGTTTATATCAACATCAATTGAGGTACCCGTATTCTTACAAAAAGCTAACATTACTGTGACAAAATAAATAAGTCGCTCTCCAAACCCACGTCAGCGTCTCAATTACACGACATAAATATCGTACTTACTATTCTTTCCTATAACATCACCCTTAAGTGGCTTCTTCAGAAAATGGGTGGCATTCAAAATTACCTTTTCAACCGACCTTAAAAAGAGGAAGTTCTCAATTCTTCTGGTTGTTTTTTTGTTTGTTACGATTCGATTTCAAAAATTCTTGATTATCGTCGATATATACAGGTACCTGAGAGGTGCCATACATTTGATCAAAATCAATCCAGTTGCTCTGTTTTTACTCCAAGCCGGTTCTTATCTTTACATTTATGTGCAATCAAATATTTTATCCATACCTACATTATACAAAAAAAACATTATAAAGCGCAGATCAATATTACAATCAAACACTGCAAAGTAATCCTAAAACCATTGCGTTAGTGATCTATCACTGGCCAGCAATCCATCCTCATTGACTTTTATAGGGGAATAAGTAGCAAGCATTTAAATCCTCTATGGTCATAAATACCAGGGCGTGAGACCGGCAGGCGGCGATGCGGCAACGACCCGACACACATTGATTGAGTGCATCTGTTGACCAATGATCATTCATGTTTCATCAACCGTCTGGCCATGCGTCAATGAGGAAATGATAAGGTGGGTCACAGAGATAGCTGGGGAACACTGCACTTGCACTGTGTTGATCCGATAATACTGGATGAATGGATTTTGGCAAATATGAACCTATTTTACCCGACTCCTAAAGAAGAGGGTTTTAATGATTTTAACTGATACGATTTTTTTGTATATAAGTTTGTTCAATAATTAATCCTGTTGTACGACGTAAACGATCTCATTTATATAAACAAACCGCTTGGTTTCTTTATATGAGATCGTTATTTATGTTAACAGAAACAATGGTTTGTTTATACATAATTTTATAAATAGACAAGCGTTGTTTCCGTTTTGTTGATTATATGAAACAAGTTTAAGAAGATGCCCATCATGTTCGGTATAAGGTCTCATAGTCAAACGCTTCTAAAGTTTCCAAATTAAGATCGTAGTGGCCAAGGGCGCATACAGCTTTAGTTTATAGGAGCAGCCTTAGAACGGCTCCAAACTTCAAAGGCCCAAAGTTCTCAGGAAAACTTTTGTGTAATATTTAGTAAAAGCCTAAAATTCCCGAGGGCACCATAGTTCCTAGAACCCCGCTCACGATGTCCTTGCTAAAGGAAATTAAACCTTAAAACATTGTGGCAAAATGGAAAAGATTGTGAGTAAAAAGGTTGTCTCATTTTATTTTGGCTCAACACGACATTCCAATATAATTGGATTTTTTGAAACTTACAAATGAATATCAATCAGTTTAAAAGGTCGTCCTGCATGCAGTGGTCCACGAAATTAATTTATTATCCCACCGTTTTTTGTGATCGAGGTCAATATGTGTCATACCTGTTATATGTAGTTTACCCTAGCGCTTTAATTAGATAGATATTTTTTGCTTTGTGTGATATTGACACACCTATTGTGTTATCTTAAAGTATATACTAAAATGTGTGTACATACAACATAGGTCCACTGACAATGCTTCATACTTTGCTAATTATAAATATTACCTTTTTTCGACTCGCTTCACTGTTTCATTATTTGCGTCCTCTATTTCCCGTCATTTTAAACGAAAACATGTTTGATATCATATGCTCCAAATCGATGTTCAACTAGATCAAGTCAAATCACATCAAATCAGCGACTAAGCATTGAAGCGTGTATCGTGCCAGTAGGTACTATTAAATACACATTACATCCAAAGTGCTTCATAAAGGTCACGGGTCCATGACCTACAGCAAAGAGAACGACGCAAGGAGGTCACACCTTATTGCATTTAAAACTTTTGTTTATTTCTGTCACAGTATTAAAAATTCAAGTAAAATAGGAATGTAATGATATAAGGCAGCTCTTAAGGATAAATAATGATTTAAAACCTTCTTTACTTAATCGAAGTATGATATTATTAAGACTACATAATACTGATTCCTGGATGCTATTGTAAAGTATTGTCACTGAAACTAATATGGTTTTCAATTAACATAATAATATGGATGCTCAACTTTATGCAGAATATATCAATGTCGTCTTATTAAGTTTTCTTACGAATTGTGTAATTCATACACTTATAACAATAATAAATGAGTTGAGTGGTAGTACAAACTTAACTTCCCTATTACTACTTTTCAGAACTTTTAATTAAGGTAACTGAGACGAAGTAAAGTTTGATATTTTAATACATCCGATGTACATACAAACGTGTTGTAACACTTCGTATATTTAAGGTTAAACATCGTTTGGGACACACTTAAACTCTTGATATTCGTCGCCAAAAAACTCTTGTCATTACCATTAACATTTTAAATGTTATTCCCGAAGTTTATAACGAAAATACGATAACAATAAAAGGAAAGTGTACCTACGTACTTTCCCTTCATACCATTTACATTATCACCTAATCTGCTACGTCAGATTTATTATTTGAGAAGATTTTATTTTTTGCCAACATCCGATTCAATTTCAGGAGATTATAATAAGAATATTAAGCGTTCAACTTCATTTACCTTCTTTTGTTGTTTGTCATCTCAAGTCTAACCAAATTAAGACAAAACTAAGTCAAAAATGTTAATATATTCAATACTTCAACATTGCTCAAGTACCTACATCGAAGTTGAATTCGATATAATGAGGTTTTGGAGACTGAATCGTTATTTAAATTAAAAGAAGTCATCTTAATTGAGATATATTTGATTATAGGGCTGTCTTTCGTGAATCATTAATTAAATTACATAAAATTTTAAATGTAGTTTAATTTATGTTGTATTTTCTGAAATGAGAAGTTCATTATTTATTGTGAGCCATTTTTGGGTTAACACGAGTCTGTATCGGTGCAGCGATACGGCAATGATGCGTGCGAGCCCTCACGGTTGACGTCCGGCCGACGCGCGACGTCCGGCGCCGCGCCGCGCCGGACGCCCCATGACGATAATCTCTGCCCGCGGGACCGCCCCGATGATCACTCACTTGTCATTCACGGCTTACATCAAACTGTGGATACAACCATCCAAATCTAGGTGACTATTGAAGGTAAACAAATGGACCACTGCTCTGTCTTCGTCACGATTCTAGTGACGTAACTAGTCTTTAAAATAAAAGTGTTACATTCGAACGGTTTTATTTTATTTTGTTCAGCATGTAGGTTGTTTATCAATCATATTACTTAGCCCCTAACATTTACTTTGTACCGTTTATGTACACTAACTACATTATGCTGTGTCTAATTTTAGTTTTTTCTCTAACATAATGATATCTAAACAGCTTAAGCAAATATGTTTAATTAAATATTAGTTTAGTTTAAAACACACTAAATAATAATTGAGTCGGGGACCTTGTACCTAACACGCGAATATTGTTCCTAGCTTTATGTATATTTGAACCGCTTAATGTTAGTTTGAACAACAGTTATGACTTACAACCAGGGTTCGACCGTAAGGATGGAAATTTTCCTTCTGATTATTTCATTGGGATGCAGGATGGTGAGACCCCGAACTTAATAACGGTGTGGGTTGGGTGACAACCTTATGTTTGCTAAGAGCCCTACAGATGAGTACAGTCTACAACAACATTCACGCACAACACAACTATCCACATCTTATTTTCATCAACATAAAACACATATTTATATTCAGCATAAATATAGAAACGTCTCATGCAATATTTCCGAGACCAGTTTATCACATATAAGTGTGAAATTTTACAGAGCTCACTTGTGTTGTTGAATATACCAACAATAATGCGCAAAGTTTTGCTTTACTGGGTCAGGGGGTTTCTTGAGAGCTCGACAACTCGGATATACCTACTATGAAATAATTTTGAGATGTACACACGGCAGGATATTACCTCTATGTGAACGTGAAACTTTTGTGGGTGGCTTTATCATTATCCTTCCTTTAAACACCTTCAGAAGTTCTTGATGTAAATAAACACTTCAACTGAAAACATTGTCCGCGTTAAGTAGGGAGTCACCCGTGAGTACTACTTAAACAAGAGTAATTCCGCTAAACGAAATTACAGCGAACATAAATTTCTCAATTTTAAGAAAAATTTGGTATCGCACCTGTGCCACGTAGAAACGAAAATGAACGCCATTATCCCACACCATAATCTTAAATCACTTCGGCTTAGTGTTTCGATTACAGACAAAGGTTCGAAGGAAACCCACATTATGATGGTAGTTGAATAATTGTATAGATAAGTGGAATTGATGGCCTCCGCTTTTGTTCCTACTACACCCTTCGACATTTCGCAATTTTCTTCGACTCTGAACTGAGGAATTTATAAAACTAGTCGTGGATTTTATCAACGTAGTTTATCAGTAATGAAATGTAATACAAGAGAGTTTTAGACTTTGTATGTAGTTTGTGTATTAAGTTAACAGCGCACACAGGTATTTTTAGATAAAGTACTTTGATCATGCATTTCTAGCTTACCTGACGGATAACTTTGGCGCATAAAAATTCAAATTATACCTGCATATATTACATACATGATAGTTTGTAATATCAGAATCATGTGAAACTTGTAATAAGTAGTATGAACTGGTCAACGTTATTTCAGCAAATATAAAGAATATAAACATATTTTCCTTTTATGTCTGAATCTTGGACTATTAATTCATCTTCTAATTCAAAGTACCTTCCTAAATACTGTGTTATTCTTAAATTTTGATCCCCACTTATTTATGTAAGTCTGTGAAGATTACAAACATTGTCCTGATTGAAATGCTCATTTACCTGTGTACCATCCCAAAGGAAACCAATTCAGCTTTGGGACCCTCTTTAGATAATCTGTATTGAGAGATTTATTATACCTATAAACAACAATAAAAGTCACATTTATAGTTAAGGAAATGAGTTTTGCTCTTGAACGTTAAAAATATTGATTATAATGATTTAAAAAAAGATTTAAATTGCATTTGACGGGCCTGTTGGTTTAGTGGTTAGTGACCCTGACTGCTATACCGGAGTTCGTGGGTTCGATTCCCACCCAGGACAAATGTTTCTGTGATGAGCACGATCATTTGTTCTGTGTCTGGGTGTAATTTATCGATAATATGTATGTATTTAGAAATATATAAGTATGTTTATCAGTTGTCTGGTTACCATAACACAAGCTCTGCTTAGCTTGGGATCAGATAACCGTGTGTGAGTTGTCCCGGAATATTATTATTATTATTATCGCCACACCATGAAATAATGTAAAAAGCCTGAGGTGATTAGTAGGGTTGGTACTAATCACCTCAGGAGTTTTCATTAAGTTGAGTTTATATATAAAAAGTGAATAATTCATCTAATGGTAAATTAAGCTATTTTACGTACAGGTTAGCGAATCCTCGAAACGACACATTTATTCAGCAAACGTAATATCCAATGTAACGAGTTCCACAACTTAATTTGTGGTGATGTAGGCAACTAGGCACATATCATACGTTGTTGGCGCTGAGTGCAGTACACAATGTGGCGTCCGTACAGGCGGGCGAGGCCGGCGACCGCGCGCAAACAGCTCTGCCCAATAACCCTCCAGCTTTCCCTACTCCACTATTTGCCTTTCACTCCACAGGTATCCTGTTAACCCTCTTCTGAAATTTATTAGACTTATCCACAGAAATTTCAATGCACCACATGCACCTTATATCACTCAAAATTAAGAGAAAATACACCATTGTGAACATTCGCCTAGAACAAGTAACTTAGTTGTACCAACAATCAGATTTATTGCTCCAACTCGAACCACTTCATAATAAAATGCAAAGAAACCGTAGCAAAGGATATTCCTGCTGAGAGACAGATGTTTACAAGCAATAAAAATGCCGGATGGTTATTGAGCAATAAATAATAATAGAATCTGAGAGTCGGTCCGGCGATGGCGACGCCGCCGTCGACGGTGCGAACGCACACAACTTTTCTCGTTATGTCCTTTAGAGATGTTTTGAGATTTGCAGGAGCTCGGCAGTGCATCGGGCACAATGGCTCCTTTCTTATCTTCTTTGCGGATACATCTATTTGGACTTTTTGTTGAGGCTGTGGAACAGTTGGTCGCAGGGCACGTACACTCGCTCGTCGCACAGACGCGCTTAGAATTCAATATCCCTATTTCGCGTTACCATCTTTTGTATATACATAAAACAACCAACGATAGGTACTTACTTGGGCTTTGTTTATCCTATTTGTTGATGTTCTAACTAAAACGATATTACATACACACTACACATGTGTTGGGGAAACTTCACCTCTTTGACTACGTACAATTGTTTGTTATTTATTGCAGTAGGCAGCTTTACGTGTACACAAGTTTCGCACACTTGTCACGGATAAATTGTTTTGATCTAATAAATGGAAAAGCTTTTCAGTGGCTCCATCTGTAATTCATTTGAGTATGAAGGTTACGGTGCATGATTGACAATGATAAACGGCTGTTAAATCTTTCTGTCCATAACAATTTAAACTTGACACAAACTTTTTATAATTATTTAATTTTAAACCAGGCTCGTGAAGAATTAGAAATAAGTAAACACTCAATTCTTGTATGCAAAAGTAATATCATTAAACTTCATAGCACGACGCTTTTTATACCTCTTAATATGCAGCTATGAAGCTCTAACTTTGCAATTTAATTACACTATTCCAGTAATTGTATTCAGTCCGGTCACGGCGCGGCAGCTCGTTCACAGATCGCTACTCGCAGCCGCCGCATCATGTTAATACGCCTCCCGGGGTACATTATCAAAGTATTATCACCCATGCCGAAGATGTAAACTGTCATGAGGGTGCCGCCTACCAACAAAAGGGTAAGACATTTTTGTTACTGCCTCGTATAAATGAAATAGAAAATTAAATATTTCAACCTAATTCTTGTGTGTTGATATAGCCGTTTCAAAAGGATAACAAACCCGATTAAAAGTAAACAATACATAAGTAAATAAAAATAAATAATCTGTGTAGCGGGGTTGTATAAATTGAATGGTCCATAAATCCTGTATGAAGGCATTATATCTGTTTGTTCATAATCGAGTTTTATTTATCAAGCTTTCCGTGTTCGCCAAAGACGAGAATCGCAGTTTTCACATTCATTTTCAATTCATTAACAAGATATAGTTAATGAACGGACCGTATTGATATTTAAGCAACTCACGTCTAGTGCTCCTCGTAAAACGTTTATACGCTTACATAAAATACGAGTTACTAAAATTAAAGACTCTGTTTAATACCCCATTCAGGACATAAACTGAGACGTAAGTAGGTTTATCTCGTTTGTAGAGATACTTCGGGGGCTAATTAATTTTTAAATTAAACGCATTGGGATTCAACTACTCGAATCACGTAAGATTCCATGTTGAGTTCGTTTTAATGTCTTGTAAACTTCAGCGTCTGGTTGCAATAAGTTATGTTAGTTTGAATACTGTACGTAGGTGCTATGTAGGTATACAAGTACGCGATGGCCAGGTCAGGTAGTTGCGGGGCAGGGAGGGGGGGAGGGAGCACAATACATGTGTGCAAGCTCTTGCTTCATCGCAACTGCCACAATACGACTTTCCAAACCTTTCTCATTTTGTTTTTGTTTCGCCTCGCGTCGTTGTTGCCGCGGCCGCAGATGTTTCTACGAAACCGACGGCTCATCTACGGATTAGTACCCGTTAGGTTTTCGTATTATGTACCCTACATTACAAATGGAAACTCTTGGAAACATTCAGACGACGATTCATATTAAAGTACATTTATTATTTCTTTATTCAACACAAGTCGCCGGTCCGGATTGTTACGATTTTTCTCATCATCTCTGCAATCAACAGCACACCGTTAACAAGGGCTTAAAGTTAATTGTACCGGCAAAGGTTGATTTGCTTTTTAATTTGTGACCGTTTAAACAGAATCCGCATTTGTAAATTTACGGTGTCCTTCAAAATTTGAAGAGCTCAGGTAAGTATTAATGAGAGGCCACTCGTGTTACAAAGTCTGTCCGGCGCACTTCCACCGAGAAAATTACGCGAAAATTTACATAATAGAGAATCCGTGGCTGCCCTAGTCCTTTGAAAGTCGGAGCTGCGGGTCCGCTTCGAGTGACACCGTCGTACATTAAATTAACATCTCTCTCACTTTGTTTGTGAAGGCTACACCGGACGGAACCTAATTTGTGATGATAAAAAGGTCGCACTAGCCTCTACGTGTCGTTGCATAGTTATGGAAACTCAAAGGGTCATCAATACGCTCGGCGGCGGCGATGAGCTCATTAAACGCGAACTGGTGGGAACGGGCAAAAGTACAATAATACGTGGTCAACTTTTATTATTTGTACTTGCCAATCTGTGGGATTTCAGCAAATGTGCTCAGTAAATTATCGAGCAAAGCGTCTGAATCAGCAGAACTAAAAACGTAAATGCAGCAGTAGTCGCTGTAATTGGGTAACCGCTGCGCATCATTAGGTAATTGCAGCTGCGGCTCGCCCGCGCCACCCACAACGCTACGCTTTTTGTTTTCGGATTCCCTTATTCTGCCGAAACATGGGTCACACACGACATGTTTGTTTGATTTGTTGTAGTTACTGAACATAAATGTTAGCTCTCATTTAGTTTTATTGCTCTTGTTATACTTTGAAATATCGAGCTCGTTTCCAATCGGTTTTAGTTTGTTTGTTAGTGATATACTTTAAAGTGTAACTTCGTGTTAACGGACGGAACCTAAAATGCAATATGTTACATTTAAAAACTACTATGTAATTTTCTTCTACTTGGGTATATTTATAAATTTTACTGCCCAAAGCAATAAAATATTTTATTTACATTTATTTTTTGTAAAAATTCTGATCAATTTCCTTCGTCAGTATTGAGCGTTGTGCACCATCCACTACAGTATTATTTAAGCCGCTCACGCCGCCGCACAGACTGCACCTTGCACCGACACCACTATTAGATAATCGTTCAAACACCCGCTGCGTACTTAATTTATCTTATATTCTCTTGCTAGTAAACATTTAATACATACTTATTACAGCTATTTAACAATTACACTTACTAAATATTTGTAGAAGCTGTGTTAAATCTTCCGTAAATAATCTAAACTAATTAAGTTATAATACAATAATAACATAAATGTTATATAGTCATTTTCTAGTAATAGTTTCCAAATACATTATGTTTTCCAAATAAAATATTCGTTCACATTTTTTATTTTATCAAAAATAAAATGGTCAATGTTTTTATTGAAAAGTAACCTAGTTTCAACTGTTTATTTTAGTTGTGAGTATGATTGTTACGTTTTCGCTTGTTTTTTTATACATTTGTATGCTCGTTTAATTAAGTTAAAAGCGCCGATGTTATTGTGAAATAAATGCTTTTCAGTCGTCCCTATTCTTTGGCAGCAGTATTATATAACCAGTGATATTAACGATAAGAATATTTGCGACATTTTTCTCAATAAATACTTAAACAAATAAATAATTCAAATTATTATAAACGTTATGTCACGAATTTGCTCTCAGCATAATCTGATAATACTCATCCAACCTGGAAAAACATACGTCCCGATGTTTGACAGTCGTGTTCAAAGCTTATACACGGTAACTCGATCGAAGGTTAAATATTCATGTACAACACTTGACTTTATAGGATGGTTTTATTCCTGCTAAAGAGTATTAGTTAGCTTAATACAATATATACTTACTTATATTGTTATAAAGAGTTGGGCTTAGAACCAATTAAATGAAGTCACAAATCTAAGACATTTACTTACATTTTCAAAGAAGTAATCAAGTAATTTGTAACGTGAAGCCATATTCCTCACAATTAAGTGAATATCAAAGCGAGTGATATAATGTCGGTATTATTAGGCCTAGACGTGGCGAGTCTGGAGCAAGTTACATTAAGTTTGCTGTTCAGCTTAAGTTAGCTCGCCATCGCCGGCTCGCTATTACCCCGCCCGCAAATGCTTTATACATCGTGTGTACGATCTTACTCCGTTTGCTTGTAGATTAGTTCAAATTGCCTTGTTCAGTTCAATGCTTCGTGTAATACGTATTGCAAACAGCTCCTTTTAGTTCATGATGTCAAATGGTATTATGTTTTGGGGCTTAAGCCGTTTATTAAGGCTGAGTGCATGCGTGCGGTCGAGTTCACGGATTATCTACTGTGATACCATTCTGAGCACGATAATTGTGTACGTACTTAACAAAACACGTTCAAATTTTGACGATCTTCAAATTGTTTTGATATGAGGACTATAATATTTAATAGTTTTTTTTTATAATGGCAACAAGCTCATTAAAAATATGACAGGAATTTATCTACTAGTTGCAATATTTATGTGCAGATATATGAATACCTTGGCCAATAAAGCAAGCGGACACCAGTGACATTTAAAAACCTCCCCAGGTAGCATACGAATAAGTAATATGTAAGAAACCCGAAGACTGACATACTAGACTGGTATGTCACAATTTATGACACATACTACCTACGCGCGCAAGGAAATTGTCCAAAATAACGTAAAAAGGTCAAACACGTATACTAAATACAATAAAAATCAATACAACCATTTACTGGAGTCATAAACCTTAGCAGTGTAATTGGGAATCACGGTAAACAACACCTGTAGATGATCCGACCTACAGGACAGTCGGCACTTTACGACACGAGAGAAAGCCGGCGCGCCCGCGGGCCACTAAAACAAAAACGATCGTTTTATCATACAATTTATAGCGACTCTTATGAACTCACAAAACACTTGTGATCGAGGTACAGCCAATAAAACTCGGTGATTATTCTCCCCCCTAAAATTGATCCAAATCAATTTATATTATTTACACGCGTTGCACGGATATAAATTGAGTTTTTGTGTTTTATGTTTTCCAATTACCCGCTCGACCCTTTTCACATTGAAAGTGTCCCTGTGTTTTATTTTGAATGTTTGTTGCTATGAGTAGGTAGTGAATCAGATGGGGTTCCTTATTTAGGCAACTTGTAATAAATAACGTGACAGGAAAGTCACGTACCCTTGTTAATGGATTTTAATAGCAGTCCGTGTAATTTGGTATTAATTAGGGAATACGGTTTTGGGTATTTTCTTTTTAGTTATCGATATAAAATGAGTTTTAGAAGACGTATTGGTTTACGTTTGATGCTATCACTGCGATTTATCACATTTAACACGAATAAACAAAACAATAATTAATCGTTAATTAAGCACAAAAGCTACCTCTTGAATCACTCTATGCAATGGTGAAAACCATAAGTGAATCCGATCATTATTTTTGAGTTTATCGCTTTCAGACAGACATACAAACGCAGTGGTCTTTGTTTCATAATATGTGGATATAGATGCATCACATTTCGTACGGCTATATAAAATTGGAGTTAAGTAATAACGCGAGAAATATGATTGCGTTACAACCGCTTGTTTGTTTTATATCAATTGTGTGTAAGTTCAGTAGTTGGCTCGGTGAGCACGACGTCTAGAACTCGTTTAATTAAAAGGGAATCTACTCGTCTAGTGCAGTTAAGCCCGTGTTTGCTCCCCATCTGTGTTTCCTCGCCACACTTGCCGGCCGAGTAAACTAATACACTATGTGGGTACTTATATTACATAATGCTACGTACGTGTCATATAGTAACTGTAATAGCGTTTTACTATTTATTATATTGAGTTATGGAGTACGTATAAAAAATATAGACTACCTTCCCACTTTAAATGAACTGTTTACTTTCTAAACTTGTTCTTTCCTGTACCGAGCTTTGACTTTTAACCGTAACTTTCATTTTCTAGTTTATTCCTAAGTTAAAGTTTATTTTATAGAGCAGTTAGAAAGAAGAAATTGGAGAACTAACCCAGCTGTGGGATCTACCTTAACGAACTATGAGATATAAATAATGGCTACGCTAACTATAGCGGCTATAGCCATAGCTATATAAACCTACCTTTTATAGCTATAACTAACATAAAAGTAGGTTTTTACGAAAAAAAATTGTTGTTTCTGTCCTACAGCACGGCAACGGCTTCTCTACCCACCCTCCTTCATTTCTCTCTCGATTTACATCACATAATTTCTATCAAACATACCAAAGGTTATTAAGAGCATAGGTAAAGTATAAAAAAACAGTATTGATTAACAATAAACCATTCATATCCTCTATATCCACATAATAGATTCCGCGTTCATACCGGCTTCACATGGTTCCGCGGATCCGTGTTTATTTAGCTAATCTCTTTGTTTAGTCTATGACGTCATCCTATGTTGACGCCATGTTGGCTCAAACAACTCGTAAATTGTAATTTATTGTTTCAAGGGCTCACTTTGTATGTGTTAAAGTACTCACTATAAAACAAAGTGTACAGCTAAAGTTTTGGTACTAAATTAAAAGTTTTTTTTAATGGTTCGAAACATAATTATTTGTTTTATTAAAATATTTATGTATTATATTAATATTTAGTGTTTGTTAGAAACTCATGCGTATATATATATTTTTTGCGGATTGCAGTCCACAGCGGAAATACATTTTATTGTATTTTCATGTGTAACTTTTACAAGAAAATAACGTGACGTAGATAATAATTATCTTTCGCTTGTCATCCATCGTCTCATATGTCATTGAGCAGATGGATATAATATAGTGATTGCTATGATATGTACATTCAATCCAATGCATGTACGCACAATGATATCCAAAAATGCTCTTTACCACCCAGAAAATAAAGTAGCTTTTATAGTAAAAATGTAATAAAAAATGTACATCCTCGAGAATGTATCTAGTCCTCACAAGCTTTTAGCATAATCATTATAAAAATCCATCATATTTCTAAACTGAAAAACATTGTGAAATATCTTGTTTTATCGCTTCCCCTGTCTGTCGGTGTATTGTCTGTATTTCCTCTAACAAACAATACATTTGTCGTATCGAAATAAATCCCGTTGTTATGTAAAACAGTAAACGGTTCCAACAATAAATCTAGCTCCAATTGATTGAACAAACAGAGACTAAAACTATCATTATCGAGTCGCATTCTTAAATTGAATTCATAGGGCTGCCAACATCTTGCTCAAATTACTTTTGGCACAATGTTGACTTCATACAAAGAAGGTATTTTCTTTCACTTACATCATAAATGTAACTTATTGACTAATCAGAATCAGAATCAGAATCAGAATTATTTATTTGCTTAAAATGTAGGTACAATGTATGATGACACGGTACAAGATGAGACTAAGACAAGATGAGAAGATTCTACAATGTATATTTTTGTAATGATCTGTAAATGAAGTCGTAGTTATTTTAAAGTAAAGCGGGGAAAGCATACATTCATGTTAGTAGCATTTTAATTTTTAACCATTTATATTTAAGCATGTTCAGTCCGTTACTATAAATAATATAAAGAAGTCATTCACTTTGCGTTTCGTCCTTTCAAGTGGATAAAACATTTCACTAAGTGTCAAAACTTTCAGCCCTAGACATTTGCTACGACGTCTACGGCGATGTCGTAGTGTCGTAGCATCGTAGCGCCGTAGCAGCTAGGAAGAGGGCATTGAGCAAATGAAAACATAGATAAAATCGAGCATTGACGCTCCCGTGTGACATTCTCACGTAAACACTTTAAAGTTATTTTAGTAGGAACTTTGAATTCAATTTAATTGTTGAAATTTCATTAACATTTGTAGTAAATATGTTATTAGTTTAACATACTAGAAATAATCGACAGCCCAAAGCATAACCAATGGTATTTACGTATAAATTAGCAGCATTACCTTTTAATCTATCAATTAATCTAATTTGATCAGATTCATTAGATAATGTAATTATCTAATAAGGCTATTCATAATCTTCCTATCTACAATATATCAGATTGTGTCATAACAATATCCTAGCATTTTAAATATATGCAATGTGTTACAATTTTATGAAACACGTAATTTTATTGTGAGTTTAATAACTCACAAAGTGCATAGATAAATCAAACACGAGAGCGTGTACAAACACGTATATTAGAAGAAAACATGTATCCGTATATTGTGTTATTTTTAACTCGAACGCTGTCTTCTAACTAACTCCATTAGTTTTAACTTAGGTATATTATCATTTAACATAACACCTTACTCGGAACTGTAGATCAATTTGTCTTCCGCCAATAAACGCAATCGTGTGTCTAACATATTAGCATTATCGCGTATTTCACACATCGATATAAATCAACGATTGCAGTGAAGTACGTGGAGGTGTCAATGAGCGACATGCGGCATTAACGGGCGCGGCAAACATCGGCTCGAGACTCGAGCACCGCCGCGTACGCTCGAGTACGAGCCGAGCCCCTTACACCCCGCGCGTGTGTACATTATTAATCATAATAATGGCACCATCTCCTCAACGGGTGGCTTAATTTAATTAATTAAGCAGTACTAAATATTGTAGACGTAGAGCTAACCGAGGACGATGAAATGTTAACAATGTTATTGTTCTAGTGGATTAAATCCAACAGTAGCGGATGGCTCTAATATTAATTTGAATGTTTGGGTAAAATCCTCAGACAAGGTCGTTGGCGTTACGATGTATTAATTTAACGGAGCGCGAAGTTTATCCAGAGTGAGACCATGAAATTTGATTTGATGTATTCTCTAGACAGATTAATTTAAAAGTTGTATAGCCAATTTTATTTCGAAGTTTTCAATTCGTCATCTTTTAATTATAATTTGATACTGAACATAATTTTGCCGTCATATTTCTGATTTGTTTTCAGTTAAAGTTACAATTGTAAGAATATAATGAGAATAATCTATGGAGCCGGTCCTTGAAGCAAATACTAAGTTTTACTACAGAGCTGACTGTAATCAGCTTAAGAGACTCAAGATATGATCCACGCTAAACTTTCCGAGAAATAAATCTAGCGACACATACCGCGACATTTATCATCATTATTCCGTTTGAATGGCGGAACAAAAATGATATACTGTCATTTGTTTTAATAAAAGAAAATTTCAATAAAAAAACAAATACATCCAAGTCTCAATCTTATATATTTAAGCTTATATGGGTTTTTATAACCTGTGGGACACAACAGGAACGTACGAAGTTCATAATTTAATAATACCTGAGCTTAATGTATTTGTTGAGAGCTCTTGTAATGTATTTACAATGCTTCTATTATTATCGCTTAATCTTAATGACATAGTTAATGGATTCTATTTATAGACTAAAGAACATTTTGCGGGAATTTAATAAGTATTATAAATCGTACGAGTATATATAAAACGCGCATAATAATAAATAATACGACTTTTGAATGTGAAATACTTAATGTGTGGTTCAATGGAAATTACAATTATAATGATCCTTAACCTGAAATGAAAAATACTTAAAAAGGTCGCGGATTTTCATAATAAAGATTTAAATATGCAAACCATGAATTCCAACTAACGAACTATTATTCGACTGTAACACATAAAAAAGATAAGATCTTTTGCATAATTCATCGCAACGCTATCACATTAAATCAAAAGAGAATTCTAAAGTTATTTCACTAATGTGGCCAGTAGTCATCTTCAATATAGAGTTTATTTAGAAACCCATTCCGGTGCTTTGAAACCACAAATACAATATGATATTAAACGAGGACTAATGGGTTGAAATGCGACTGAGGTGAGATCGGTGGCTCGAGTTATAATCTCATAAGGGACGAACGGGAGCAAACAGCAGAGATTGGCACGTCCGCAGCCATCCCACTTGCAATCTAACTACGATCAACATGGACGATTTTACGCAATAATGCATGATATACGATTGCCCACTTTCACCGCTAATTAATGTAGCGTTAAGATATGTGATATCTAACCCTTGCGAGCCCACTAACAATATTAAGTGCTCCGTGTTCGTGGTTAATTTATTTCGGTGGACCAATTATTTCAAAAGCACTGCTTAATTACCGTACTTTTCGAGCTTGACACAAACAGTAATTACTGTGAATTCGTTATTCTATTTCGGAATGATAACAACTTTACTTTTATTTTAAATCGATGTCATTAATACTACTTTGACCATTGCAATCGGTCTACGTCATTTTATGGCGACGTCTACCATAAATCTCTTTATTCAACACCAAAACCGTCTGTGTTGATGGAGGATAAAAAGATTTATGGTTGGCACAGTGATAACTTTGTGATGCGAGTAATAAGAAGAATCATCTTGCTAATGACAAGACATGTTACAGAGTGTGAGCTAAACGTCTTGTGTCAGGAGGATGTTTTGCGTATTCATGTAATAGTTGGGGAGGGCCATGTTGGATAACACTTTGTTGTTGTGTAAACAGTAGCGACGCAGTGGTGGCGGCGTGGTGGCGGTCGGCGACGGCGGCGCGCGGCTGGGAGGCGGTGTTTCGTATGCGAGGTGCGAGACTCGTTACCGGGATGTGCGCCCGCGGGGCATTGCGACGTCTCAATTATGTTTAACTTCATTGCTCAGATTCCGTCATAAGCATAAGCTCCAACTTGTCGCAAACAAGTATATGTGTTGCGAAGTCTGTTTGTGTAATTAATTTGGTTTCCCCTATGGTTGTAATTCTGCCACTCAACACAATGTAATTTTGTTGTACCTACAGTAATGTAATCTACACAGTGTTCGTGTAGAACTGTTATTGGAACAACATAATAAAGTCAGTATTGCAAAGCAAAATACATGTTCTCTAATTAATAATAAATCTAAATGTCAAAAATCATGAATTGATACACCTACTTACATATATTATTATCTAACCCAGATTTTTGAGTAAATCCAGTTTTGAGTAATTTCATTATCCACTTTAAACAACTTAAAATTAACTTAAATTACTTCATTTACAAATTAACATTAGCTACAAAAATATGTTGTCTACAAGATATTTGTCAACAAGGGCACTTCTATGAACTCGTGCACGGAATAACAAAATCAACAAATAATTTAAGCGTAAGTTATGTTGTTACTGTAACTTTCAGCACAACTTAGTCCGGAGCATGTTTAGCCTGATTGGAAAGTCGAGTTGATGCGATTAAAAGTTTATTGAATAACGTAGCTAACAACGTTTCCACCAGCTGCAACGCCGCGGTTTCGCTGGAACTTGGACTTATAGTTTGACCTTATATCAATTACTGGGTAACAGCCAGAGCGTTAACAGTCTTATCAAGTATTTATATACTCGAATGTGAAACTTTTGAACGCAACTATTTGTTTTGAAGTAGAACTTTGCATAACTCGAAGTTGAGTATCCCCTTAACCAGTTTTGATTGCACTCGTAAACACCACCGCCGCACGTAAATCCAAACAAAAACATTCAATCAACGCGCGATGAGATGTGTTCAATCGGAACGGCTCGGCTAACGAGCGCGGTACGCGTGCGTACTCCTACAATAATGAAGCAGAAGTAATTTCTTAATAATTGTTGGTGAGAAAGAGCCGAGGAAGTTGTCGGCTGGAGGCGAGACTTCAAAGAAATTAATGAGTGTTAGGAACTCGCGACGTGCTACCGCCGACTTGATCAGTTTGGACGCGAGCCGGAACAAAGTTCCCGCAAGAGCTTTAAGAAATTTCCTGCTAATTGTAGACGGACCTCGATTGCTATTTCAAATGCCTTATCAAACGATTCAAATTTTATTCAAAACAGCGAATAAATTTGTCGTCGCCGCAAGCTTTACTATCTGAACTTATGAATTATTCAACGCAATTATTGTGGGTAGAACTTAATTTTAAGTATAATTTATAAAACCACAACAAACAGTATAATGTTAAGGATTTTTTGTTCTTCGACTTATGAAAGAATTATACAATAGAAATAAGAACCAAATAAAACGCAGTTTGTACAGCACAGTTTAATGCAACGAGAATGAAAGTTTGATACAACACAAATGTACGTTGTCCGTTAATTACGAAAATGACGCTCGTTCCATCAAACTAATGATAACAAATTATGCATGTACACTAATGTATAATGCAAAGTAAAAGGTTGTTTCAAGTAAATATTTACTGCGACCACAATGCTAAACACTGTTTTTGTTTAAAAATAAACTGACTAGAACAAAATCTTCTTGGCAATTTTATCACTTTATCGTTGGAACTTTCCAGAATAAAGTAGAGGTAAATATCTATTGTTTAAAGATTA
Organism: Autographa pulchrina; assembly: GCA_905475315.1. Taxonomy (NCBI): domain Eukaryota; kingdom Metazoa; phylum Arthropoda; class Insecta; order Lepidoptera; family Noctuidae; genus Autographa; species Autographa pulchrina. The sequence goes on along the minus strand of FR997771.1, from coordinate 7,584,066 downwards.
AATACTACACAAGAAAATTCATGGCTTAAATGTTAACAAATGATGGCCTTAGGCAAAGCCTTTACAAATTCAATTACACTATTTCGAAAATTACTCTTTGGAAGAACACAATATGCACTGAGAGTAATTTGTGTAACAAAATATGACGCTGTACTTACTCATTTTTTTATTCAATTCAAGTCAACTACTCATTCTTCTACATTTTCGCAAACGAAAACAAATAACATTGTACCGATTACGAAATAACAACTATGAATACTGTCAACTGTTTTTTTTTCTTCCGCGAAAACAAGAAGCATTTTGTACTTCCTGTTGCTTGGAATAATATGATTCCTCTCGCATTATAACTTTGCAACTACGTCGGGTTCAGTTACTCATGTAAACCGAATTCTTAGTTTTGCCTTTAAAATACGTGCGGTGGAACATGTTTTAGCTTGTTTTAAACAAACTGCTTGTATAATGTAACTCACTACTTTAAATAAAGTCGTTATAACGTGGTGACAGATTTACTTTGAGATAACAGATGCAAGTCATCTCTTTCATCTTTGTGATTTAGTGTTGTGATAGATGTACTATGTTCATCATGCTGTCAAAGTTAATGACCACATACATATTAATATAAAAAATCAAGTTTATATTTCTACAAAATGGAAAATGTGATATGGGTGTGATTGTATGAATAGTGTTTAAACAACATACTCGTAACAAAGGCGTGATGTTTTATTTGCCTCAGCATAGGAGCAATCATGTTTAAGATGTCATAACTTTGGCAGATATTCTATCCTTTTAATATAGTAGCTTATTGAAACATGAATTCCCTCAGATTATAAAAATGCTTATGATAATATTACTTACATGCGAAATGACATTCGGTAAAAATCCTAAAAACGAAGATAGGAAATATTTCCATATTTTGCAAACGAAATACGTCAGCATCTCAACGATGTATGCAGCAATAAGGTATCGGATTTATTTTGTAGCTGCATCCACTTACACATCGAAATGTATTGTTGAACTGCGTAAACACACATACATTAATATCTATAAGATTTTTATTTTGTGACTATGTACGAGGAGTGTGGAATAACATTTTAACTTTAGCTTAGTATTTCTATAATTTATTGGTAACGCAGATTAAATATTCTGTTATGGATGTTAGCTCATAGTTTGTGTTTAGGTTTGTACTAAAATTGAGAACAGATTTTTATGTAGCACAGCCATTATCACGGCTCTACCTTGACCAGTTTTGTACCTATTTATTTCTAGATTTCCATTTGAATTATTTACTTGTTCCCTAACACCACTTTTTAACATAGTTGGTAATAGTACGGGTCATACTGCTTTATATGGTAGTTACTACGATAGGAAATGGCCAACCTTCAAGATAAGGTAGGTACTTTATAAAACTTTCAATCACACGTGAGCCTTACGTGAGGGAGTGGCTACATGGTGCAGGTCCATTAAGGCAGCATACAAACTGCCCTCGGCGGGGCAATGCCGTGATTAACGTAATGCGATTGCGGCCGGACCGGCTGAGCCGCTCCAACCCGCTATGATTTCAAGCACGTGCTATTGATTATGTCCCAGCAGAAACAAACGTAATGCCTAATTGGCGAAACGCTTTGTCGCTGATTCGCAAATAGTTTGCCTGCAATATTTGAACGCGTTACTGTGAACCAGGTAACGGACAAATCAAGCTAGTGGTTCAATTCAATATCTGGCACACAAAAATATTCGTATGTGTTTATTTTTTGTGTACCGAATGGATTATTCTGGTTTAGAAATATAACATGGCTGTATTTCATTCCTTTAAAACATAACATGCTGTATAAAACATCTGAGGTACTAAGATTAATTAGAGAAATAAAACAAAAGTAAACGAAGAGGTCAATGCCAGGGAGATGTCATGGTACATAATAATATGTGAGAACAATATAAGACACTTGACTGGCTCACAGGACAGTGCCACAGATGATTGTAGTCGGTCAGTCCGACAGACACTAGACACGCTTGAGCAGCCATCTTGTTACTCAATCCTATTTGAGGAGCTCGACGACCCGGCAACGGTCATCCGCAAATTATTATAATAATTAAATATTACGTTAAACAATTTATACGTTATACAATATATACATTATACATATTACGTTTATATAATTTATTTATACAGTTAATAGTTTTGTAAATTAACTTCATGTATATACATAATAAGTTTTTCTTTCTGGACCGGTAAAAAAGTGTTCGCAATGTAAAAGGGGTCATAATTAACGCATTTGTATCAAATAAACGTATACATTTTTTGTAGTAACATTCGTGAGACGAATTCATAATTATTTATGAACATAAATAACGCGAGAATTCAAGTGCAAATTTAGTTGATATAATATGCTACAATATACTAACAACACAGTGCCATTAAAACATCGAATTGGGAAATGTTTAGGTTTTACGACTGTTTCAATCAAATACTACTGACCACAATTTGTTAAAGCTTTCAAAACTTTAATGACGAAAACGAATTTATGAAATCCTATTACGCGAATCGATAAATGCTTTTGACGCGTGCATTCAGAGCGCTTAAATGGCATGTCAGCCTTTACGAGTTGTTTGTTATAGAGCAATATTGTCTTGAGAAACTCGACCACGCGCTAACACGTCTTTCGAACAGTAAATGGAATAAGTAAGCACACGAGAGAGATTTCTCCGTCACAGAAACTAAAGCAAAACTTAATGCTGAAAGCTAAAACTACAGACGGGAATGCACTCGCATCCAACTCCAAACAAGAATGTTATTAACAAATTAATAATGAGACTTGCGCACAAATTCTGCGTGTCAGCATACTAAATGCGGACTTGTACATAGTTAGTGAGATCTGAAAAGTTGCGCTAAATGTCAGTGAATAATTACTATGCTTGCCCCCGGACTTCGCTAACGAAGTCTTGTGAAATGAGTAAAGGATATTTTTCTTTTCGTTATTGCTTCAGCTGATATTACATACTCCAAAAGTTTTACATATGAGCGTTATTTACACAGGTAAATACAGTAATAACAAGAAAGTGAGAAAACAATAACAAAAACTTTATTTTAATAAAATTATTTAACTACTTATCCATTCTTTGCTCAAATAACTTTATTCAATTTCAAGTCAAAATTGCTCAAACAACTTGCTCCATGTCTGAAACAACCAATATCTTATAAATTTTAATTCTTTTAGATTTCGTTTTGCGAATTGCTTTATTCTGCGTCGTATGTTTTATAAAGACGGTAGATAGTGTATGGACATATAAATTCATAGAACTTTAGACACATAGAACATTCACAGTCTTGCTCTTGGTATTATCCCAGATAGCCAGATAGTATAACGTTAAATATGTCAGATACCCAATTGTCTTCTGATGCTTGATAAAATAGAATTGAAAATTTCATACAGTAAGGAACTATTTGCTACCCCACGGCGCATTTCCAATTCAGTCAATTTCTTACCAAGGCATTTTTTTTTTTAGAATTAAAGAAAATAATAATAATGTTTTCTTGATTTTTTGCTAAGAATTCGGCAACTCGGTAAATGTTAACTTAACATTTATCGTAGTTTTGAATATTTAAAACAATTACTGTAGACTTATTGTCCAATGCAAGATTCACACCCGTACACGCAATGACACAAATTGACATTATGCTACACACTATTACACTACATATTTATAACTAAGTCTATTTTATGTTCAGTTTTATACTGAAATATTTTACCGGCATAACTTCAACCAATTTATCAAAAAGGATCTGAAATATTCTGTAGAATTTCAAGTTTAATCCGGTAAATTCTTTTTACATGACCTAATTTGAACCCTAGTCAAAAAGCTTCATCTGAAAAAGATTAATTGCATTTGGCTTCCAACATTATTTTGTTGAAGTAAGAAAAATTAAGTTCAAATTGTTACTCGTTTTGTGTAATCAGTTCATACTAAGTTAAATGGATTTTAAAGGAAAATAAATGTCTGTCTGTAGATGAGATGTATTTTAGTGAAGAGCGCTCACTGCTAGGTCCATCGCGAACTGATTACATGAGACCCGTCGCAGAGTACTTAACAACTTTTACTCCTGCCGTCACCTGCAAGAGATCAAATCAGTTTCTTTCGTTTTATATTTCAAATGAATTAAGATAGCTGAATAAAGAATAACTTGTTACAATTTATTTCAAATTACATTCTTTTATATGAAACTTCAATTGATTAAACTGAAAAATGTTTTTGTTTGTGAGGTCGAGAGTTCAAACCTAAGTGGGAAATACGTGTATTTTTGTATTTTGCACAGGTATATATCATTTATTAGTGACATTTCACCTTAAAATCGCAATACACTGAATCGTTTATACACAACTATCGACTTGAAATCCAAGTACAATGGCTAATAAAGCCGCAGGATTATCCCTAACAATAATTCCGAACATAGTAACAACAAAATCAGTCAGGTCAACAAAATTCAGACAAAGTCAGCTAGTTTTATCCAGCATTTATAGGTACCACTTTTGTTGAAAAACACAGCCATGTACGATAAATCCAATTAACCTTTTATTAGATTAAAACTTGAAAAACGGAAGAGTACAAAAATACAACCCGATGGAGTTTAGCAGCACACAAGCATGTTAAATTCCAGGCCTTTTGTATCTTCTCTTTTAGCTTAGGTAAAGGTTACTAATTGCTACATTGTTATGACTACATTGCATAATTAGTTTAAGGAAAAAATCTTTTGTCCATTATTAGCTACCCATAATTCAAGTACACAAAATAAGTCCTTATTAAATGTAACAAATAACGGCTAAAATGCCGTGGGTGGGTTTTCTTTTATAATTATAATTATCCAGCTAGTGTAAGTGAATAGAAACTGTAATGTATCAAGGAAATGAAATTTCGTCAAAGAACGTCTGAAGTCTAAACCAGACCTGCAGGGAAATTAATGATTATTGGCTGGAAGAGAGAAAAGCGGCGGCGAGCGAGGCTGGACTTGAGAAAACTAATGCTGCCAACGGGCCCGCTACCCTGGATATCAGACAGCTTTGTTATAAATGTCATAAAGTTTCTGACAAATGTGGCCACCTGTATGTATATCATCACGCTTGTGTTCTACGAATGGGTAGATAAGGACAGTGCTGTATTACACTCACTTTGGATACTGCGTTTTCAATTTTGTGTAACTAAGGAATCGTAAATTCGTATTTAACTTTTAACGAAAATCCGAAGTCGAAACATTTATTCAGTCTTTTCTAAATGTTTTTTATAGTATGCATTTTTATAACAAATTAAAATATTTATTGATAAATGCTTTTTTATTTTTTGACTATGATTGAAATCATTAACTTTTTTTTTTAAATCATTTATTTGATGAGGCTTTAAAAATCATTAACTTTACGTCGCTAAATAAAATGTCAAACAACCATCTTGACAAATCCGGAAGCCATCAAAATGAAACTAAATTACAATTTTCGTAAATAAAAAATAAAGTTAAAAACTTAACAATTTTCGTCCTATCTTTTTGTTCATGACTCCCTGAAAAGCTATCGGACGAATTTTAATAAGACTTTAATTGCTGCAGTACTTAAGAGCTTTGAACTAAATAATATTTAAATACAAGTTGGTTATTTCGGTAGAAGACTGGACAATAAACTTGCAGTACCTATTCTCGAAATAAATGGACAAGAAATGGTGTAAACAAATTGTGTTTGGTTTCAGTCTTGATATTTTTGTGCTCGAAATATTTAAGGTGTGTTTAGACATAAAGAACTGGAAAAAAACTTAAAAGAGACTCTGTCTACTCTATTGATGAAATAACTTCCTGGTTATATTTTTTTCAGTAGTTAGTACATTTGGATTTTTGTTTTTAGAGGCACATAGTAGGAAGCAGTTCATATTTTACAGATTTATTGAAAAAATATATATATATAAAGTAACATTCGTCTTTTGAATTGTCAAATAGAAAAACAGTTTACACTCTAGTGAGCTTCCACAAGTTCTTCGCCTAGCATTTTTGTATTAAAAAGCTTTAGTTCCTTTGTACTTTATTGTATTGAAAGTATAGGATTTTACGCGAGGCTATTGTCGGTTGTATTACAATCAGGGGCTTATATCAGGGTAGCAACATAACCAGAATGTTTATCAGATTCAATCTATTAGTCGTCTCGAGTTTCCAACGATGCCCAGGGGAGGTTAGTACACGCAGCCAAAGACAACGAAATCAATTGTTGAATCTATGTTATTTTGTTGTTATTATTATGAAGATACTGATTTTTGATTTTTGTTTATATTCTAAGTATTTTTCCGTTGACTCTAGTGTTCGGGTTGTAGGGTAGCTCCTTATAAACTATTACAAATAGAACTTTTTATGTAAAATTGAACTTTATGTCTTGCAATAGGGTAGATGACTAGGTATGAAAAATCAAAATCAATTTAGTCCACCATTTAGATTATCAAAATATAATAGACACGTATTTTTTCTTTGATCAAATTAATTATAAAAAACGAAGATAAACCGCTTTAAAGTTCAGGAGTGGGGGCTTGTGACGTCACGGCTAGGTACAGTTTGTACTTAAACGTGACGTCACGCAAGATTTGTACTCACTGTATCTTCATAATTTTTTGTTTACGGGACAAACGAAAAAATACGTGTCAAATATTTTTATATTATCTAAAAGATGGACAAAGAAATAAAAATTAGTCATCATGTAAGTATGGAAATAGCAGCGTGAAAAGGCTTGAAAACTGATAAGTAAAAGTGGTAAATGAGCTGTTAGTTGCAATTCGTTTTAGTTAGAAGTTACATGCCAATTTATCAAACTACTTATTGATGAAAAACAGTATTATGTACTAACCGTCCGCAGTGCAGTACGCATGTACCCATAGTTAGACAAAAGTTCTACGATCTGGTTAACAGGAAAAATCATCGCCCTCCTGCGTCTATTTGTCTTGGGGTCGTAAAGTACATTTTTCCTTCCATTCATCAACGTCAGCCGTCATCTATATTATTACGTTTATTATTACGCAGTACAACTTGTAATTGAAGTAGTTGACAGCCTGGGAATCGGCTGTGTGGACTGTGTGCTATGCTCTTACTGAAACCGATGCCGAACCGAAGCTTCAAGTAGATACAGTGGTACACCGTGTTACAGTGTTGCTGATAAATAGGAGAGAGATTTTCGACATATAACGGGTTATATAGCGCAGTATATTATGGGAGTGTAAAAAAGGTCGGCAATACATCAGTGACCTCTGCTGTTACGGGTGTTCATTTACAATCAGTGACCCGCACGTTCGTTCGTACGTTTTTACTTACAACTCATCTCATTTACTTCTTATACATCTACTTATTTCAATCTCATTATCACTGAGGCACAAAATAAGATGATTTATATTTTTGTTATATCCTTATCTTGTTTTTCTTTAGGGTTTTTGTGAATAACATTTTTGTGATCTGGTTTTTTTTTTCAAACTCTCGTTACATTTTAAGTTTATCTGAAGTAAACTCAGCTTACGCTACAGGTCACCTATTGTTGCAGTCTTTACAAGCAAAGAGGTCACAGAATATGTATTAAATTTACTTTTGTGTTATAAACTTAGTCAATATTTCGTTTACTATTGTTTTAAGAAAAATCCTCAGAAAAGAAAGCCAAAAAAATAAATATATTTAATAATAAGCATAAAGATAAATTTTTGTTAGTTCTCTTTTTGAAAAGGAGCCTTTGCTTTGCTGTGAAGAAGAAAGCAGCCAGTTGTTGTCATTAAAATTCTCCATTCGTGACTGCAGGAAAAAGAAGGGTCATAATATCTTAAAATAAATTACATTTCCCAGTTAAAATTTTCAGAGAATTCCCAAAGAACCCGACTCATTACCCAGTTGCTTTAACGTGAATTTAATACGAAGCGTAATATCGCTATAAGTCTAAGCATGTTCACAATTCATTACATTGTTCGCGGCTCGGCTGTCTGCGCGCGCTCGGCGCTCGGCAAGCGGCGCTGGCTGTTCCCCGTCTGCTTAATTGGGAACGCTTTACAACTCGTATCCAATGCCCTGGGTTAGCTTTCAATTTAGATGTTCACTTGTAAACGCCACTTCACTTTAATACTTGATGATAATTTGAGGTTTAATCAACGTGTTTACTGGAATATCGGCGGTATTTATACCGAAATTGAAATTATCGACTAAATACCAGATTAATGTGCGGTTTAAGATACAAACCTAGTATACGTTTATGTTACTTTTTGAAACTACATGTACCCTGGTACTTTCGTTATTTAAAGACACTTCTGACTGTATTTTTGGTAATTATAGTGAATTTATGTGGTAAGATAACTTACAATCCATTTTGTAATCGTCACATTACAGTAAAGAGGTTTGATAAAAAAAAATGATTCATTTTGTATAAGAAAAGGCCTATGCTCTGCACCGGGACATCAATCGGTCGATATTATGCAATCTATACAAAAATAACATTGAAGCCCTCAGAAAACAGCAAAACAATACAGCAGAATAGTTCATTTAAAACCTAACTTAATATTTTCGTATCTAATTCACAAGTTAAAACAACACGTTTTATTGAAAGCGACATTTTATGTCAAATAAAAAATACCGTTAAAAATATAATGGCAGAAGGTATAAAATCCAATTACATCAATAGAGCTGAAAACTCCCACACCTCAACCCCACTTACCGGGGTATCTTTATCTCTGCTACTAAGTATTTTTAGACAACAATGATAATAAATATGGCCTGAAAACACGAGCTGCGCAGACGTGGAACGGTACTTAAAGTATTTTTGTCCCTCATAGTATATCACATATGTACCTCATACTTAAGATACATTTGTTTTGAGAAACAAAAAGTACTCCGCTGACTGTCATTTGTCTATCTAGGATTACCAACTTAATTTGCCGCCATAAATCGTAATACATTTTAGGTCTGACGAGATAGCACATGACATAATCGTATAGTGTTTCTACAAAGAAGACAATACAATACGAATCGTATATATATAAGTAATAGTATATAAGTACCTTTTTTTGTAGGTATAAAGATACGAAACTTCGTAAACAAAACTCGGATTCCGATACGCAGTCGGACTTAGATTGATGGTTCTATCAATTAAAAACTCCTTTGCTGAACATCTTTCTCAACGTTTTGTTAAAATATATCCTTATTTGTCTGGCGTTCGCGAGAGCGGCTAATAAGGACGTTCCGTTAGCTTTCTACATCTAACGAAATGATATTGGGTTTTCCTAGACGAAAAATCACAGTAGAATCCATTTTACTATTGCACTGCGTTTCAGATCGTTTACATAACAACAGGTACACATATGCTAGAAATAATGGTAAATACTAGTTCTACTCCTAAATTACTTTCATGTATTTACGAAAAACAAAGATGCGTGTCACTTTTAATAAAAATATTACGAATTTTTTAATTAATTTATTTCGTTAAATTGATACTATTTAAAGATTGTAACACACCACCGAATTTCATTGAAACTAAATCATACAAAAATGAAGACATATTTTTAGTAAATTAATTATGATAATTAGTAAAGTAACACAAACCTAAAATATAGTAGTGTTATTTTGTAATCATTACTTCGCGCGTATTTTATTATCAATATCATCATATCATCCTATAAAAATAATCGTTACTTATCTACTGTTATTTATAAAACATGTTTGTGTAATTCGATATAAAGGTTCGAGAGAGTTTTCCATAACAACTCTCAACTGTTTTCCGACTAAATAAATATTCTATAATATGTTTTATGTGCGTCCTGTTTCCACGCGTAACTTCGGAAGGTACACGAACAAACCCGTACGCAAAACATATTCCTAAATACATTTCAGTTTTAATTAGGTCACGCGAAACTACGCACGTACATTTCAAAACGGATTAAACCGAACACAGAGGTAATTACTTTTTTTAAAGTAGAACTTAAACTGAAAAAACTAATTGCATGCGTCGCTTGAAAAGCCACAGTGACATTTTGAATAGGAACTGTTAAAACAATCTGCAATGAGCGGTCGTTGTGGTCTGCTGTGGTCGTGAAACAAAGCATTGTTTTGTGGGTGTGTCGCATTGTCGCCGGCGACACTCACACGTTAACCACAAAACGCCACCATACGAGATGTCAAGGACCCTTAACGTTAGATTTATATTTATTTTATAGACATACGTTACCTGCAACCTTGTACATTGTACCTCTTGAGCAACGCTCTCCATCTCCCGAGCCTTTTCGCAACTATGTTGGGGTCGGCTACCAGTCTTACCGGATTCAGCTGAATACCGTATTTTACATAGAACGACTGCCTATCTGACCTCCACAACCCATTTTTACTGGGAAACACAGTATCCCATAGTAAGACTGGTTGTCAGAATTGACTTAACGACTGCCAAAGATCTATGTATGACAGCCGGGACCTACTGTTTAACGTGCTTTCGGAAACACGGAGGGGTCTCGGTATGTTGTAGATGGTCACCCATCCACGGACCAACCGCGGCGAGCGCGGCTTAACCTGTATTATCGGTCAAACCGTACGGCTTACGCTTAGCCACGAGCCCCAGACCCAGTTTTGAGCTAAGCTCTCGTGTGATGCTAATATATACGTACGTTTCCACCTGTTACGGAAACTTTTCTTTTATACTTTTTGGTATTGATTTTTTTCGTCCCATCTTAACTTTTATCCCCGGACATAGTAGCTATACAATGGATACACCTGTATATGACTTCCGGATCCCAATAAAGGTTGCAAAAGCGAACGTGCTCTTACAATTCGCCCAAGGGAAGAGGTTCAAAAAGTCATTCAGCACTTAAATGTTAAACTTCAAAAATACAAGAAATTCTTTTAAAATCATTCATTAGACCATAGAGGAACAAAAAAAAATTATGGATATATTTTGTTGCGTTATTTTTGTATTTATAAAATAACAGTTATTATGCACTAAATTTATGGAGGCTTTAACCATGATATGAGTTTTTATGCAGAATATGGACCACGTTTTCAATTTTCGTGGAAATCTCGCCAACACGTATATATATTTTAATAACCTTAGCTGTACATCAAACGCAACATGAATTGCAACATTTTGGAATAAGGATTTATTGAAATGTATAAATTTTCCAAACAATGCTGCACTTTCCCAGAATTTGACAATATCGGTGTATTATTTAAACATCGATGGACCAAAGTTGGCGCATACATAGGTACTTATATTATATCATAAAGGACAATGTCAGATTTCGGCCCACTCAATAAATTCACGCGGACACAAAGCTTTTACCTACAACAATTTAAGTATACATTTCTAACTTCTTAAAAAATGTTTAGTTATTACTTCACCAAAAAAAAAAATTATAAGTAATCATTTTGTTTCCGGCTTATAAAAGTCTGAATAATTTCTTTTTGAGAAGTTCTATGCAAAAGTGGAAAACACAGAAAAGCTTCTGACATTAAACTACACAAAAAAATGTGAGAATTTTCATTGTCAGTGAAAAAAAAAAAATTGGGCCTAAGCTACTATGGAGATCTGACATTGTCCTTTAGTTACTTTATTCATAGTTTAAATTCTCGGAAGTAGAATTCGTAAACATATACCGAGATTCATTTACCTACACCAAAATGGTCCAGATTTTTTAATTTTGACCATAGAGAAACTGAAGCGACGACGAAATCTACGTAAAAGGCAAGCTTTTAAACAAGTTATTTAATCCCCGTATGAAGTGGAGCACCGAAATGCCTTTCTGAATGTGTAAACATTTACACAAATTGAAGATTTAATGGAATTTCAGATTGATTGGGTAGAATATTTTATGAAACTGCAAAGAGTATATTGGAAAGCCTTTTAATGTCAAAGGACTCTTAGAATTTAAATTTTAATTATACTCGTACACATATGTGTTGGAGCTTAATTAGTAATGTGACTTTCAGGCGATAGGAATCACCTGAAGTAATTTATTTCGTTACTCGCAATACAAGGTCACGGACAATCCTATTAAATTATAGTCACAGAACATCTTAGATTATTATTTATCTAATACAATTTTATCGCTCCGCTAGTTCAACGCTTAAGATGAAAGCAATTTTAACAACTTGATCAAAAGGTAAATTTAAATTTATAGCTTCACCGTTTCACTTTCCGGGCGAGTCAAGATGAATACTTTTTGAAAAGCTCGCCACCTGTTTAGAAAAAACTCTTTGAAAACAGCAATGACTTTCCTCAATAATTCCTAATGCCAAAAGAGGATCGAGTACGTGCTATAAGGCTTGAATTACCCCATCGATATTTTGAATGCGAAATAACGTAGTTTCTGGAATAACAGGGAATAACTATGCCTTATACTGGTAGGGTTTAATATGGTGGTAAGGTATTTTTCCTTGAGCCTTTAAGGTTCGATGGCCAGTGAAAAGAATGTTTTATTGCCTCCGCTCATAGGTAAGTAAATATGTGCTCAAAGTATTAAGAGAGAACTTGAGTGAAACTTTTTTAATTCAAGCGAAGACAATAAACCTACGAAGTTGGACGTAGCTTGGTCGGAATCAGTGCTGCACGCCGCTCTTCAAAACATTATTTAAAAACTACTGCAATTTCATCATAATTGCGTTTGTTGAAATTATATAATAATTCTACTTGTCTTGCTTTCATGTAACTTTCTAATGATGGGTGGTGTACTTAAAAACAATATTATATACATTTATTATTAAGCATTTATAACATAGTATTTTTTAAGAATAATGCTATTATTATCCATGCAAGATAGTAAAAAAATATTAGCTTAGTAATTTTCCGGCTTGCTGCGATGAGTTAATCCGCCAGATACCATGCTAAATAAGAAACCGTATCTTTTGAGAATTAAAGTGAAGACGACTTTTTTCCTCCATGTAAATAGGGGATTCCATAATCCCGTCTAAAATGAGTTGCCGATAAAAACAAAAATACGGATTAGTTAAGATTAGTCGTAGTCTGATTTAGCGCTAAACTTTGACAACAGTAAAAGCCAATGGGAAAAGTTTCCTTTTCTCAACTGATCGTTCGCGCCTGATACTGTAACCTATATAACACTAAAAATAGACAATACGCCGCCATGATGTAGCTACAATTCGTGCAAAAAAAACCTGTAAATAAAATATAAAGTTTGCAGTTTGTTTTCCGGTTCCATTATTCTTATCACTGTGTTACGGTAGGAAAGAAGTGAAGGTGCGTACCGAACTTCCTCGTCTGCGCCCCGACTCTGCCCGCTGCGCTAACGGCTACTAAACTTAATAACATAGCGAGCAGAAAGAGTATATTTTAGTAATTCCGGGTTTACTTGGCAGGATCTAATAGCCACCGAAGGCAATGTTTAAACGCCCTCCTTAGTTCCGTTTCTTTTGTGTAATTACTGTGTGTGCGGGGTTCATATACGTAACAGAAGTAACTGGTAGTGCTATCTGGGTGTAAGGCTACGGGTGTGGAATTTAAGTGATCTTATTTGGTGGCCGGCGAGCCGATTCAGTAGCGCCCGTGCGCCCTGCGCGTGTTGCGAATCGACAATTTCCTACCTACCTGCCCGATCTTTTTGCCTAATTATTACTTGGAAGTCTATATTCAGCTCTATTTAATTCTCAAGTCGTACGTTGAGACAATTTTAATTTTATTTACTTGCTGAAGCAGCATGCAGTTGTTTTATTAATTTTTATTCAGTTGTGTATACGTGAGCTTGCAATAACAATGAAAACTTTGTTTTAGTCGTCCATGTACTTTTGTACATGCACCTAATTATTATAAAATATAAGTGTAGCATACAAAACGAAGGTTGTTTTTATTAGTAATAACGAAGCTATGTAAAATGCCTGAGGGTGAACGGGAAATTATGATACGGGAAAAGTTTTGTGTACACATACGTAACATAATCTAGTATTGGGTAGACGTAAGTCGACAAGCATCGCCCTTACCAGAATAAAGATGAGCTTTTTTATGGGACAAAAACATTTGCAAAAAAACGTTTTCAACTGTAGAAGTTTACATAGTCTAAGTTACTAACTTCAAATTTGGGGCAAGTGCTGATCCAATACTACAAGCTTGTAAATTGGTTGCTTTAGTGCTGACTCCAATATTCCCAATCAATTAGTATAAACGTCCGTAAGTAGCGAAACAAAGTGACTCCACTATATCTATAAAAAAATTAAGTCAGCTCTGACTTGATTTTTTGGATTCAGAAACTCACATACACATACCATCACGCCTGTATCCCCGAAGGGTTAGGCAGAGGTGTACCAATGTACACCCCCAGTTCGCCGGTATGTTTAGGTCCCATGTAATAAGGGGCGATCCTATTGCCACTAACCGGGCACAAATCCAAACTCCGACCTGCTACTGAGAATTTCATAGAAAAACCCAATAACACCTTGGTCGACTTGGGAATCGAACCCAAGACCTCTAGCGTAGCAGTCGCGCTTAGCACCACTAGGCCAACGAGGCAGTCTTTTTTTAGATTCAATTCAGAAACTCATTCAATGAAAATGCCTTAAATGTCGCATCACACTTTGTAGCTTAATGTCTCACAATTGAATCCTTAATATACACCTCATATTTATAATTCTCGTCATTAAATTATACAGCGTTTGAATTGTTTCCGCTCCGTGCGTATGTCAAAGAAACGTAATACCAATTAGCGTCTTTTATTAAGCTCAATTAGGTAATAAGATTTGCTGAACACGCTAATGACTTTAATATTGCTCTGTTTGATAAGATTTCAATATCTTTCACATTCTATATTTAATTTTACGCTTTAAGATACAATAAATAATTACATGTTCGTTATGATTCAGTGTTTTTTTTAGTTATTCTATGAAATTCTCAGTAGCAGGTCGGAGTTTGGATTTGTGCCGGTTAGTGGCAATAGGCTCGCCCCCTTTTACATGGGACCTAAACATACCGGCGAACTGTGGGTGTACATTGGTACACACCTCTGCCTAACCCTTCGGGGATACAGGCGTGATGGTATGTATGTTTTTTTACGTACAAATGGAGAGGTAAAGTTTTGTATTATTGGAAAAAGTTTTAATATAAGTAGATATCTTCTCAAGGCAAGAGTATCACAATCCGTTGAAAAACATTATTGATATAGACCGTCGTCGTCGGAGCTCGACCCGGACAGTAGTTGGTCGTCAAGTCAGTTGATTTTATTTTGCCACCGGCCGAGTTCGCGGGTAAACGTCGTTACCCGAGCAAAGTTTAGCTATCGGGATCTTCCATTATTAAAGTTTTATCCAACTGGGCCACACGAGAACACCGATATCCATACGAATTTCGCAACCGATATCAGTTCCATTTGCGTTGTGTTGTGCCTTCACACTACACACTATGTTACAGTCCTTGTTTGATCGTAAAACTTATTCAATGTTTTTCTTGTTTACAAGTTTTGTTGTATAAACAGCTGTGTATACAATCGAATATTATAATTAGCTTAACCTATCAGTAACAATAATGTAACCACAAGCATTCAAAGCAATCACCATTATTATACGTACTCGTAGCTTTGTGCGGAATTGATTGTATAATGTATGATTAATTACAATATTGAATTTATGGTAAATGCGTTGACGGGTCATTGCATTACCGTCAACATAACTATCTAGTATACGATGCTACTTAATAACCTCATTACCGTATACAGAACACCAAATTTAATATCTTCATTTAATTGAGCTTGTGTTATACAGTACAGTCAGATACAGGCTGATAAATATTCTTACAAAATAATATTTATTAATAAAAGGACGTACCTACAGTTGTTTCTCAATAGTTAAGTAGACCAATTAAAGCTAAAATACAAAGTTATTTTGACTTATCAAATATTCAGAGTTCAATACTGTAAGCATTGCAGATAAATAGAATTTGTGTGCAGTTTAATCGGAACCAATAAAGAGCGCGCTATTGGCTATTATTTTAGGAATAAATGAAATAACGATACATTATCATTTGTTTCAAGACTTTTGAAGAAATAAATTACTGCTAAATGTTGGTTGTGTGCGATAATACCTACATATACGAAATACACAGAAAAAACTTTTCCAATAATTTTACCTGAAGACCAGTTGACCAGGTGTGTTGAAACTATGAACATACATACATACATACCATCACGCCTGTATCCCCGAAGGGTTAGGCAGAGGTGTACCAATGTACACCCACAGTTCGCCGGTATGTTTAGGTCCCATGTAATAGGGGGCGAGCCTATTGCCACTAACCGGGCACAAATCCAAACTCCGACCTGCTACTGAGAATTTCATAGAAAAACCCAATAACACCTTGGTCGACTTGGGAATCGAACCCAAGACCTCTAGCGTAGCAGTCGCGCTTAGAACCACTAGGCCAACGAGGCAAACTATGAAAACCTACTTATATAAAAGAGTATTGCGTATCTACTATGATATGACCTTTAGACGGCCATAGGCTGATATGATGATGATAAACTATTTAACCCTCAAGTAGGATATATCATTATATATTATATCTAGACAGTATCTACCTAGCTATAGTTTCAGCATCTTTCCACACACTACACCGCAGTTATTAGTTCATTTTATATCAAGCCAAAAAAAGTACACGGAAGTCGAATACAGTGCGTTAATAAAGGAAAAAATAAAGGCACATAAATAAAATTGCATTACCCGGATGTTACATAATTGGGGCCAACCAGGATAACCTTAGTTGAGAATTACGTAATTCCTATATAAATCTAACTTGGCTTATATTAGATTCTTAACTAGCTATTTGTTACGGTGAAACGAAGTTACAGATGTATACAAGTTATTGATGGTACAAAATGCCTCCCGAAATTTTTATGAATAGGAAATCTAATTTATTAGAATTTTTATTTCCATGATTTAATTTTCTAATAAATAATTAAATTTCATCATTATCATCATCATCATCATCAGATGGAAGACGTCCACTGCTGAACAAAGGCCTCCCCCCTAGAACGCCACAATGAACGACAACTCGCCAATTACATCCACCGGGTGCCCGCAAGTACTGAGTAATTAAATTTACTTTTACGTAATCGGCTAAAAAGAAAATCTTATGAAAGGATAGTTTCCAGTTCCCCTAAATTTGTTCCTAAATAGGAAGAACATTTAAGTGAAGAAGAAAACACCATTTAGTCCCACGGACAGCGTGTCAACGAACCCAACGAACCATGTCAACGAGCCGAAACATGGTGCTTGTACTAACTTACCCTTTACAATATACCCTCAGAATAATATTCACCTACCCAGCTGTCAGTATACAATACGGTGTATTTTTCCATTCCGACGAAACTAGATATATTTGATTTGTTGAAAACAACAATCTATTAATAAATTGGATACAAATTTAATTAAATCTAATTCAAATGTTTGTTCAATTTATTTTACTATCCCAGCGTTGATTTTACCATTCGATTGTTTACATTATTTCTAAACAAATATTGTATAACACTTAATGATACGTTCAAATCAAGTTCCTATATTGAGGAGAATAGTAGTACATACCCTTATTTAGCTCGAAATTCTAAGTACAGGATACACACGTAAAAATTCTAGGTTAAAACCTATAATTTTTATTCTAAAATTAGAAACCTAGTCCGAAATAAGTGTAAAATTTAAATTTTGTTAGTTATATTTTTTTAAATAGACAATTATTATTCACCCTACACAAAAACAACCTAGCTAACAAGATTGTCACATCTAGATTTTACAGAACAATTTTCACTAAAACCTTAAAACGTTTCCAAAGAGTCGATCCGAACAAAAGATTTGATAAATACATCGGTTCACTGATCGTTCTGTAACACGGTAACACGTAAGTAGTGAGTACAGGATAAACTCATTGTATAGAATGGGATCACGTGCGGCGAGAGCGGGGTAACGGGACCGTCTTATTGGACTGGCGCTACAAGGCGGTCTTATACTTTTCTGAATTAAAGCCTTTTATAATTATTTATTTTATAATTTAACTTATCTTGTAAGATATTACGTACAGCACATTTTATTCTAGTACTTCATAATGTACACATTACGCATTTCAAAACCCTGTTAAAAAAACAAAAGTAGTGTCGTATTAATCTGGATTGTATTTTTTTAGTTTATTCAGATTGTTAGAATATTTGGTTTTTCTCTGTGTAAAATTAGACAGAATACTGGTGCAGAAGTAAGACAGAAACGGTAAAAACATTAAACTTTATTCAGTTTATAGATAAGAGTGTTTTGTAATCCGGCGTGATAAAGATTATTTTGCTGGCGTTGCCTTTTAAGAGAACTTACAATAAAATGTTCTATTCTTTCCAATTTCGGGTTGTTCTTGTTCACGTTTAACAAGTTATTGCGGTTATCGTGTCCTCCCATCTTTTCAATTGTCGTCCCTTCACCTCCTCTGTCTTTTGGATACGGCCCATGTTTAAAATATTTGGTCTCATTTTACTTGTACTTTTTTGAAAACAAATTAAACAGCAAAAATATATTATGAAAGATTTGTTGATTTTCAGTGCAGTGGAAAGTGCAGTTTAAACTGAAGTTCTCGGAAATAACGTTTACCGATATCTCCCGGGAAAATGAATTCTTCGGGATGTGCAAGGCTATTAATAATTAATAGTTAGGAAGGCGCTCCATTCTTAAAATACTGAAGCTTAAACTACATAGTGCCGGGGCGAATTAATATCGAAGTAGAAACGCAAAAGTTCCCTAGACACTTGTGTAAACCGTGGTATTATCCGGGAGGGTCCTGGTGTCGTAGCTAAGTGTTTAATTACTCCGCCTTTGTTGTTATAAACAGTGCCACAAGCCGACGAGGCGCTAGGCCAGCGACCACATTGCGGCGGTGCGCGGACATAAATTGCTGACCGAACCCGCCTAAGCAAATTCGCCCGACCCCCTCTAATCTGACACTTTTAAATGGATTACTTCTAAAGTTAAAACACAAACATTTGGCGATATAGTTTACGCCTAGATTCCAAGATGCGCCCACTCGTCAGATTATTATGCTCAAGTACAGTGCAGGGAAAAGCGTTAAGTTTGCCTATCATGAATGTAACCTACAACTGTGTTTCCCCAAACTTTATATTCCTTGAATAATTGTTAACTACGTATCGCTCTCTTGGCAATTCCTACTTTTACATACGTATACACTTAATATTATACCTACGTATGTCCACAAGTATAGTGAATCGCTTTAATCTTCTTGAAAACCGACCACAATACGTAACGTTTCAGTCCAAATGTAACGCAACATTTCGATGCTATAAATTCATCTAAAAGCTAAGATATAAAACTATTTTTATAAAATTCTCATTTAAAAATGTTCATTTCTTTTAACTTTATAAACACATACATTTTTATGACAGAACTCTTTTTAGTTGAGAAAAAACTTCAGCTGAGACATCTTAATTTCAAAGTGTATAAAGTAAGATAAACCTTTAACTGAGAATAGGTAAGGTCGCAGTCGGTAGAAATAGTTGCCTAACTTAGTTTCGGTTCAGTCTGTCACTGTCGCTTTGTATTTTTGAATAGGCGGACTATATATAGCATACTGTTATCCTATGCAATTGGAAGCGACGCATTCAAATACATATTTATTGGAATAGCTTCGAATTGCTTTGAAACGGATAAACCACCTTTGAGTAATCAGAATTGGACGAGAATTTTGGTATGCACACTAAATATTGTTGGTAACAAAAACAATAGATCCATCTGTGGGTCTAATCTAGATAGATTATGTTGTGTGTTCACATGACACGATAGATTTGCAAGGGTCAGCCGCCGCAAGAAATAATAGGACATTTATTCTAATATACATAGACAAAGTAATCCCCGAGAGCTACAAATCTGCTACTATAAGTAGGCAAAAAATGTTGGGAGTGACACAGCGGGGTAGGCAACGTTCGCCGGGATCACGGAATGACTGCCGACTAACGGGACTCAACGAGATAATCCCCTGATTAGAAAGGTCGGTACCGTTGCCTTCAACTTCAAAACATTCACAGATATATACGACCTCTCTTTATTATTTAACGAGACCACAAAAATGTCTATCAGATTATTATTATATTTTCTAATTAGTTTGTAATAAAAAAAAAAAATATTTAACCCTCTTTCCTTTGCATGGTTGCGTTTCGGATATTTACAATCCGTGCAATATAAACACATGATTCCATTGCGTTAATGTAATTTAACTTTTTAAGTATATTTGCCCAACACCAATATACGCATTTTAAAGGATAAATTATTTTTTATACAAGAACAAACAAAGACTAAAATTAAATCTTATATAAATAAATAAAACTAACACGCGTCAAAAAACTCATCGTCATCCTTGTCAATGACGGGAAACGTGCCCAGAAGGCTTTTATATGAATATATGACCGGCTACCTGTTTCAATGTTTCATTATGACATTGATAAAAAATATTTTACAATTTCAAACAACTGTAAATGAATGTCTATAATTTTATCACTTGTTGTTTGGTTTTTTCTTTTTATATTATTATTAGCCTATGCTGTCCCACTGCTGGGCAAGGGCCTCCCCAAGTCTTGCCACTTGTTATACCTTGACATAAATAGAATTGGACATACAATTGCTCACACTATAATTATTACCATTGTTGTTAGTGTTACAATCCTATATGTAAGTATACAGGTTCATAACACAAACACAATCACAGTTTGCTTGCTAGTTATATAAAGGAAAGATGAAAACCGCTAATAATTAATTCAATATTCCAGGAATTCCCTGTATCTAGAATTCTGGGACATAAATAGGGTGCATACAGGTAATAATATCTGTATGTCAATATAACATTATAAATTGACACTATAATTAGCGTAGTTAATTCATATGACAAGAAAGTAAATGAAAAAGATCATACTTAGAAATGTTTCTGAAAGCTATTATTTAACTTACACTCATTTCCGACCATCTATAATATCCGTACCACAATTAAGTTTAAACAATGTGGCAGTCAAATGTCAAGCGTAGCAACAGAGCTATTCACTTATTCACCCAACTGGTGACCTTTCGACATCACAACTATTTGTTCTTAATTGTCTCTCAATTGGTTCTACTAACCTAAATATCCAAGTAGAGTTAGATGTTCATTTCGTCTAAAGCGGGAGGGGAGTAGGCTCTCAATACCGACTGAAGTTGCCTACCGTGCCGTTGCCTACGTCAATAACTATGCTCTCTTAGTGTACATCAACATTAGGGTTATAGTCCTTAGAGGCAAATCAAGCACCTCGCTTTATAGCTTTTGTTTTAACTGTGTAATTAACATTTATATACAAACTTTTAAGTCACTATATCAACACATAAATGTCCACTATTACTTTTTAGACGTCCTGTTTAGGGTAAAGTTTACTTATGAATTAACTTTATATTATTTTGGTTAACAAACATCCGTACAGGATTTGACAAAATATTTATTGCATGTAGGCATTATACCTACTAGTTGAAAGCGCAATACAATGTGCCTATGAAAGTAAATCTAATATATAAAATTCTCGTGTCACATTGTTAGTTACCATACTCCTCCGAAACGGCTTGACCGATTTTTATGGTAATATGCATATTCAGTAGGTCTGAGAATCGGCTACTATCTATTTTTCATACGCCTAAGTGGTAGTAGGCAGGTGCTAGGTAGAAAAAAAATGCATTGCAACGCATGCCGGGTACAGCTAGTAGCTAGTAGTATATAAATTCAGAGACTAAGGCACTTATATCTAAGTGGTACTCTATCTAGGTGATGATAATAAGCTAACTGATGCACATTTACATTAAAACTAAAAGAAAATCTAATTACTATGTTTCGCAGATATTCCTAATGGATAGTGTAGCATTCTGTTTGCGATGCCGACACCAATAGAATTATGTCTCAGCGACAATGAGAATTCTCTTTAAACCTTTTATCTTTGACCTCTTTGCAATATTTAAAATAAAATCGTTCTACATTTAAATGTGTTAAAGCCTTAGAGTACCTATAGATAAGAAACTAAAGAGTGAGCCTATCAGTGTATGAACCGTGAGCACTAGTATGAACTAGTTTTATCGTAAATTTTGTATCAAGACGGAGCGCACCGTTTTAATAAAACTATCTAAAACCCTAATATTGTCCTAACAATGTCGAAACCATCGATATTTTCGCATATAAGTCTGTCGTTGCGCGAAAAACCTTTAAATCAGTAAACAAATGTACTAGATACAGACAAAAAGTGCTCTCGCTTGGCACGAAGGAAAACTAGCGATAATAGCGGTCTATAGTATATCTAAAGTCTATGGTTAAAGCTTAGTAAAAATAATGACTAATAAATGTCAATATTGTAATATTTTCAAATGTTTAACTGCAGTACTTCGATAAGACAATGCGGTGGAGTTTTATCAACAATCTCTAAGTCGTTAAAACAACCGTAAAATAAAGTTAAATTTGAATCGTTACGTTTGACCGTATTTCTTTATTTAATCACGAAAACCTTTGAATCACTACACATATCAATACGCTTTCATTTAATACAGCTGTGTAAAAGATAAAATACCGTCTTTTTATTACTTTTTTATATAAGGTTTCTTTTTTAATCAAACAGTAGAAACGAAATACTGTAGGTATGAGTTGTGTTTTTGGTTCATATTGATATAATGAAAAAGGCCTGCAAAAAATCGATTCTAGTTGGTAAAAGATATTTTAATTTGAAATGGTTTATACGTCAACATGTTTTTAGTCACTATTTATTTATATAATTTTAACATTCCTAGAGCTCATAAATCATTTTAAACTGGCAAACTTCCGAGAAAAGCCTGTATATGGATCAAACTATTCCAACTACACATTTCTGTTATTATTTCAGTACATTCAAGTAACATAATACGGAACATTGTATTGTGTTATTTATGAACTGTTATAATCAACCTATTTCTGACATGAAATGGTAAACAAACCAATGAAATGTTGTCCATACTCGTATTTCATAAATAAAAATATATATATCTTACATTGACAGTTTATAATTCTGTCCAGCTGACAACAATGCAAGAGGTATAGGTAGTAAAGAACTCGCATGGATTAATCCAATGCAGGACTTTTTATTCCTTTGTGCTCGTACTATTCATTGGAGTTGTTTGGCCGTCATGTCGTCGGCCGCAGACGCGCGACAGAGCCACTGTCCACTGTCCGCTCAGATCGAATCATTCATTGGCTCCGTTGTTTCACTTTTCGGCTGACGGCGATCTAAATCTGCAAAAGCTTTGATTGGCCGCTGTCAGAACTGGAATAAATCGCCTACACCGCCACACCGCGCCGGCTTCAAAGGCTCGTTCAAGCTACGGTTAAAATTGGACATTCAAGAGAGTTCCATTCTTTCGTATTTCATTGTACTGAAAACGGAGCAATTTCGGCAATATCGGTCCCTTCTAAAGCAGCGAATCGTTACTGAAAATTTAACAGAATATAACACTTCTAAAACTGAAAGCAAAGTTGAACAAAAAAGTTTATTTCGTTTTATATTGACAATAAAATTGAATTAGCCGACACGCGCAGGCTTTCTAGGTCTGTCGGTAATCCTATTTGCGGTGCGGACTCGCGCCAGTTGCTCCTAAAAGTTGGGTGCGCGTTACCAACAAAACGCTGCTAACGCCTCGGGAGATTGAGACTGGCTCGACGAACTATATTTTTCCACATATGGAACTGTTTACTTGTATGGAGCTAGTTTTATTTTGAAAAATAATGCTGTACAATTTATAATAAATAAAACTTAAAAGTAATTAAACATCGTCATACTATAATCACGCAAGCGAAAAATAAGGCCCGAAGTTTAAAAGGCGTCGTCGATTCCATTAACTTAGTTCTATCCCGATAACTTTTATTAGTAATTACATTTCCTGCGATCCAAAACACGATGAAATCCCTAAAGGGGGTACCTACCGAATCTGCAGCGTCACTTCGTCTCGCATTATAAAATATGCAGATAAGTTACGGGAATTGATTCAAGGCACAAAGGAGGCGAGCGAACTGTCTATAGGCGGGCGCCGAGATTTCGGCAGTAATTTCCCGTGAGGGTACACTCTTATCTCATGACACTGAAAATATTTTGAATAACACACGTTTAAGTACCCGGCTTAACTAAACACCGAGCGATGCACCGGCGGATATTACCAGCTTTCGTTTTGAATAGAACGCTGCAACTTTTCTGCGAAATAACATGGTACGGAATATGGTAAAAGCATTTATCTCTGGTTTATTCATTATCATTTAGCTATTAAAGCATTAATTCTAATGCAGTTCGAGGAAATAGGATTTGGATAAAGCAGTGCTATCCGTTTTGCCGACGAAATTTAGTTAGTTTAGTACTTGCAAGAAGTTAAATAAAATTAAAGGTTTATAATTAAATGAGAGAGATTAAATACTTTGACTCCGACCACCTGCATTCATTCCAGTTTTAAAGGATTTACTCTTTTAAAAACTTTTGACTGAACGAATGACTCCTTTAATATGTGATATTTTAGCTAACCACGTAAAAATATAAATTTAAAATTATTTTCTATAATTCAAAAAAAGATTATTTATGATAAAAATACCAGTGGTCATTATCACACTTGTAGCAACACTTACCAATTACTGATAGCCATATTAAAAACGTCACTAACGTCATCTTTACAATATAATAATAAATAAAATAAAATAATATACCTTAAATAACCCGCTATGACCTAAATCTATAATAAAACTTTAGTGCACAATAGGATAAGTTTATTTCCTAACTTACATAACAACGAATATGCCACATCCATTTTCCAATTTACATATTTTATATAACATTTTCCAACGTGATCGGTTTATTGGCACAGTTTTGTTATGCCTCTCGGATTGCGAGTTAATCCTGCTTTTGTGAATCTACTAACGAACTACGTTCAGTTAGCATTGTTAGTAAGTAATACGTGAACAATTACAGTTTCGAGCTCAGAATCATGGTTACTGAAGTACAGGCAAACATGAATAAGGAAAGTAAGTTCTATTTGTAAGTGTAATTTTCTAAACAAAAGTGAAAATACCGCGTCCAAAAAGTTTTTTGGTTCTTGTACTAATGATGCTGAGCGTCCATTCTTCACACTATTGTGACTTTCCATTGAACATAACGAAGTCAACTTCATAATAACAAAATTAAACATCTGTGAACAAGTTCGTTGATTCGAGATGCAATTTAAGTTGAGATTTGTTTACAGCTTGTTGGTGACAGTTTAACAAAGACCAAGATGATTCTCCACTTCTCTGTTACTCACACTTTTTATAAATAGCTTAACGCGTTAATTGTATTTAACGCTAAGTTGCCTTTTAATCCCCCCCTCATTTTCTTTAAGTAATTAAGTTTACGAAATAGCTTTCCAACAACTTTGAACCCGAGACCTCTCGATAAGCTAGTCAAGCCTATTTGTTTTTAGTAAATAAGCAGAATTAACCGTCGCCATTTTGTTCTGTTAATTAGTTTAAAATAATCATTATTTCTTCTTTGGAAGTCAAAAACCTTTACCGCAATAAAGTTGGCACCTTAGCATTTGGCCACAGAAAAAAAACACCAATATCTGTGATTAGGTACTTTATGCTATGTAATTATTATAATAAGTACCTACGGTTATTTATAATTATTATTGTCATAATTGTAACGTATTTAATAAAAATACTGTTCCCTAAGTACCTATATAAAAAGACTGAATTAAATTAAGCTTACCTTTAGCGGTGTACTAAAAATAAAATAACATCTTAGGTCTGAGTCTCGAAATATTCAAATGGCTACGAGCAACTTTAGCGGTGGAGACTACTTGATATAATAGACTTACTGAACTATATGTTTCCAGAACCTAGGACGTTGTTATTCTACCCTTAAAAGTTCCCGCAAGTAATTTGCATGGTATAGGTGTCAATCAGGTGGTTGTTTATTCTAAGGAGAGGGGTGAAACGGATCGTATGCGGGGCACGGGGGGAGCGCGAGGGGCGGGGACGGCGGAGGACGGCGGAGGTATTCGTTTGCCGAAACAAGGCCGAAACCGGAGAGTGCTCACGGAACTCAAACACGGCGCACTATAATGAATTAAGTTAGCAACTCGCTTGGAGGTGAACCTTCCTCGTGTCACACTTACGTGAACCGCCTGCTAGCCAAATATAGCTGCATCAACTTAATTCTCGAAGCCTCGGTACCTAAATCAATTTTAATGCATAACTAATAGTTTGCCCCGATTAATTCCAGAATTTCGGTACTACTTTATCTATCAAGAAATCTGTTTAAATTCTCATCGGATCGTCATTATCCATATAAAAAGGGCGAACGATAACAAAAATCAACGACAATCGCTAACGAGTCGCGTAATGCGATAACCATCAATTATGGACATGTTGATTGAATGATTGGTTCGAATGCGAAGCTGATTGAGACTCTGCCAAACGTGAAATTAAATAACTGCTGAAAACATTCACTGAGAATGTCTCTTATTTTGCGATTATCTTTTTTGTTTATAACAGATTTTTTAACGTGTATTCAACAAATTGGACTACCTATTTTTTGTCATACAATACCTTATATTATATGATCAAATTACTACATACAAAATCCTTCAGATCTAAATGAAAATATAGTGAAACAGAGGCACAAATATCGTTCACAGATTTTTTAATTTACTTCATAGTGTTCGCTGGCTGGTAAAACTATTCAAACCGCAGTGAGTACATACAAACGACGTGTAAAACATGGAGAATTTGACAGCGATGCAGAACGCGGCGCGGCTTGGCGAAGCGCGGCTCAGCTGCACACAAACGTGATTGCTGGAGCAATGCGGAACCACTCCATAATACTGAATAACCACCTGATTTCCAACCAGTCCGAAAACTGTCAACATAGTACCTAAATCACAAACCCTGACGAACGAAGTCAATATGTATTGAATACAACAGTAAACAACAGCACACCGTTCCTCTTTTAAATTTATTAAATCAAATCTCATCTAATCTCGTAAGTATACACGGTCAATTAAAATTTAATAATTCAAACAATCCAACCTCTACTTGTTAACAACCTGTGTCTCGAATGAAATTTATTTCACAGGTCAGGGGAAAACATTGCCTTTTTGGGAGAAGATAACTCAAAATATAACGGATTTGCGTAAAATATGTGAAACCTTTTGTATGCTAATACGATCCCA
This sequence comes from Autographa pulchrina, assembly GCA_905475315.1. Taxonomy (NCBI): domain Eukaryota; kingdom Metazoa; phylum Arthropoda; class Insecta; order Lepidoptera; family Noctuidae; genus Autographa; species Autographa pulchrina. The sequence goes on along the minus strand of FR997771.1, from coordinate 7,556,852 downwards.
TTGTTCGGAGATTGAATTTTCGGGTTATCATGCTTAAGAATTATTCATGACAGATAGGTTGCGATTGTTATGATTTTTCACCGCAAGGGTTACAGATCAAAAATATATTTAAAAGCGCATTTCACTACGAATATTACATTCATTATAATGACTGTATCAAATGCAACAGCGTGCGAAAACAACACGTCACTAAGATCAGAAAACACATTCGCTGCACATTTATATTTTGTGAGCTTTTCATTGCGAAAAGATTCATTTTTTCTTTGTAAAAATCAAATGCGATGCAAAAATGAACGAGGCGAGTGGAGTCTGAAACGCGAAATGGAAATATGCGCTGTCTGTTGTTAACTATACGAAACATTTCACAAACAAAATTAAATGTTCAAACATCACTTAGTTCCTGTAATTGTAAATAAGTGAGTGATAAACTGATCTGGTTGAATAGAACGAGAGAGGGACAGATCAGAAAGGGCATCCATTTTGGAAGGCATAGCACGTCCCGCGGACAGCGGGGAAATTGAAACTTTATATTTGAGCGCACTTTATCTGACCGACGAACCTGGAACCTCTCTAGCGGAAAATCCTTAGTCGAAATAAAATAAAACTCCAACGAATTTCCTCAATACTTTGTACGACTGGAACAGGCTTCACGGTGTTCACTGCGATTTGTGCAATTTATTTATTTTGTATGGTCGTTTTTGTTCTGTCACGCTTAGCAACCCACGATTTTCCGCTATTAACCTGGACCATTTACATTAATGTTGGTTTTTAATACAAACAAATTCGGCATCAGATTAAAACAGCAATTTACAAGGCTTTACACTTTTTTTCAAATATGTACGCACAACATTTACAAAATAAGTAGATATGGAAAAATCCCAGCCGCGAACAAAACATTTCATTGCGAAATATTATACCCTATTTACAAGTCTTTTAACACGGCGCTGCTAATGAAAATATGGCGTCGGAACTCACAATATTGTGATTATTTGACGCTATTCTGACGCGGAGCGTTGCAATCGAAATATTGTTTATCATTGCGGAAACAGACAAAACTCCGGAACAGTTTTAATTTCGCTTCAGAAGCTGTTTTGACTGTACAGTTTGCCAGTTGGATTGTGTATACACTCTCTGTACAATGCACATACAGTAGTAAATTTCAAAATAGAATTTTTCAGTAAAGGGATTGTACGTACCATTCTGCGTTATAAAAAGTAGAATTTATACCTTAACGAACTATCTTTTCACTAAAGCTTTCAACTACGAGTTCAAAGATTTAGGTTATTTTCATCGATAATAAATCGTGTAATCTTGTCCTACTATTTTAGGAATTACGTACCTTATACCATGCTTAAATCTTCTTAACTTTGAAATGGCAATGGTCTTTAAGAAACATTAATCATCATCACCACTATACTATATGCAGGCGTCAATATAATATCTTCATTGTAACTGCTCAGAATATTGATAATATTTCCTATTTCTAATAGAATATTCTGATAGGAGAAGCAATAAAAGCATACACAGTTCCGATTGATACCCAATCGGAGCGATGCTTGATTTTTTGTGGCCTTTGGCTATTTGATAGGCATTTGGATAGAGGGACTGGAGATTGGTGGAATCAAATTCATACTACCGACCTTCGTTTATCTTATATTTTGAGACATTTCAAACACTTGTGCGTTGACGTTTCACTTACCTATTTTTTCTTAAGCAAAAACGTACGTATTTCTGACACAATATATTCATTTATATTTTTATTTTTATAGCAATGTTCATCGGAATAAAGGATGGAAAGATAGACCTTATACTAGACCTTATCATTTAGCTCATGTTTTGTTTACTTAAGAAGTCTCTAAACATTTATGTATAGATAGCCATTTCTTTCCTACTGCAGGGCAAAGGCCTCTCTACCCTCATTCTATTTCTCTCTTGTTAGAGCTTTGGTGAACCAATCCTTATCAAAAACAGTCCAGCTTCTCCCACCATCTTCGTCTGGACCTACCGCGATGTCTTTTCCCATTTATAGAAACCCATACATAAATTAAAATAACTAATGGTTAATTAAGTTTTAAATACAGCATGCATACCACAGGTTAAACATGCTCAAGACAAGCTACATTTTTGAATTAAACAATTTACTACTCTTATCACATCTTCCAAAATTTGGGATCTGAAATCGCCAATCCGCAGAGAGCAAGCGTGGTGATCAATGCTCGTACCTTCTCTATATGGGAAGAGGCCTGTGCCCAGCAGTGGGACGTTTATAGGCCGGATTATTTACTACCCTTATTACAGCCACACTATCATAAGTAGATATATATAATAATAATAATAATATGCATTTATTTTCTCTGCATATGACAATGTACAAGGTAATACACGTCAATCGGTCGGTAACCCGAACATAACATAACACGGCTGTAATCCATGTCATGTTAACTGAACATGAAGACTGGAAGCAGGCATTAGTCTCCGAAGTTTAGAACCTACCCCACCTTAGATCTAATGTAATACCGTTGTTACGCCTTATTCTAGGCGGCAGGTCTTGCCTTTTACTTTTTTTGTAAGGTTTTAGTAGTCGTATATATTGTATTAGATTTGAAAACCTACCTTACTCATCGGAGCTTGTCTTTTAACACCAGTTTTTAGCTGATTTTATTAATTAATATTTTAATTGAGAATACTGATCGATAATGTTACTATTTTTTTGGCATTTTTTTGTTAATACATGTTTTTTAGTACATATTATGTTCGTAAAGAACGTTTCAGCTCAAAAAAACATCGTCTCATATATGGTATATTATTATTTCTTTAAGTAAATAGAGAGACTTAGGCGTCAAATAACGTTTTTTTTAATATTAACTTCCTAATGTTAATCTCAACATAAATCATACATTCCTGTTTCTGTATAGAACACAAAAAAGCAATAAATAAAAGGAACAAGGCTTGCAACACAAACAAACCGTGCACATCACATTACTGACGCAAGAATTGTTTTCGTTCATATTCGTGACGGTTGATACGCTATAAATATTAACGTGGACTTTACCATTGTGGCCATAAAGGCGCAATTCCCGTGAATAATTAGATTTTTAGCCGGCAATAACAACAATTAATGAACAGCATCTTCTGTCTCTGGTGATCTGGGGGCACGGCAGTGCCCCAGCCAAGTCTCGAGCAAAACGGGCACGGCCGTACCATTCTTTTCTCGAAGCGTTTCGCGGCTATTTCACCCCCCCTGTATCATCGATACGGACAAAGCTAGGGGTTTAGGTTTTCGATGACCTAGAGTAAGTATTAAAACAAGCTCAGCCTCAAAATTACATGACATTTGAACCAATAGTTTACGAGTTATGAGCGATCAAAGTTACACCATTTTGTCACTCACTGACTCACTCACTGACCGATCATCAAAAATCTAAGGTACTTCTAGCAAACTTAGAACCTTCAAATTTGGCACCAAGATAGGTTTTTAGCTACATGTAAAGGGAAAATTATAAAAACGGTAATAAACTATATACTTAATGGTGCTCCCACATTGCCGTTAGAAAATGTTTGTAAACATTTTCTAACATTAAAACATTTACTAACAAATGTTGTCAATTGTTACATTTTACTAGGAACTGTTACATGTTATAAGTGCTCCTACACTAATAGAAAATGTTTATTATGTCACCTTTTTAAAAGATTTACAATCAAAAGGTAACACATGTTTTATTTTGTTATAATTTGTTAACTAACGTTACTAAACAATTTCTAACATGAAAAGATTTTTTTATGTTCGTGATTAAATGTTTGCTAACAAATGTTTACTAACGTTACTAAACATTTTCTAACGGCAATGTGGGAGCACCATTAGTAAATAATATGAAACAAATTTATATTTGCGGTTTTACAAGAACATGGTATATGAATTTTGACTGCATTGTTAACTTTGTTTATGTACAAAAAGCAATATTTTTTATAGCAATTTTGTTTATTTATAAAAAGAAAAGAAAGAGACCTACAAAAAATAAATGAGATCCCACCAAAAACATTCAATGTAAAAAAAGCCAAGTCTCTCTATGCAATTCTTCCATCGTAAAAAGTTTTGAGATCGCATAGGAGCCAAGTCCTGTTCAACTTAATTTGTAATAATAAATCAATATTTTGTGACTATATCAATAGTTTTGTTTACATTACAATAATAGTGACTTGGCCATGAGCACAATAAGATACAAATATAAAGATACAGATACAAATAAAAATTTGGAGGAGTTGCAAGTAAATAATAAATAATATCAGGACACCTTAACCGACAGTCGGTATCATCCAAGATCAGTGAACTGCACATGCACTATGGCGCATGTTTAGTCCATAGTGATCTCAAATTCCAATCAGTTACGAAATCATGTCCATAATATATATAATATATAAATTCAACGGTATTTGCACGTAATTACAAGGAGCAAACGACCTTTGTGCTCATGGCTAAGTCACTGTTATTGTAATGTAAACAAAACTTTTGATATAGTCACAAAATATTGATTTATTATTACAAATTAAGTTGAACAGGACTTGGCTCCTATGCGATCTCAAAACTTTTTACGATGGAAGAATTGCATAGAGAGACTTGGCTTTTTTTACATTGAATGTTTTTGGTGGGTTTACTTGTTACGAAATAAAAACAAACGACGTTTGTGTGAATTTGCTTTTAATACAATAATTACGAAAATAATACGTATAAAAATTTAATTTGTTGTACTTTTTTCACCGGTTATATAGCTACGAGTATATGTGTGCATATGCTCAAACCACCGACATACCCTCTATAATTATAATTTAAAAAATCAAATGAAAATGTCAACTTTTAAAATCTAATAATGCTTAAGTTAACAATCAATCTTACTTATACCTTAAACACAGCATGAATACTTAATATTAGTCTAATTTTGATCAGTTTAACAGCAATACGTAAATTAACTTACCTACCTTATTTACTTATTCCAAAGTTTCTAAATTATACAGAATATTTCGAAAGCTTATTTCGTGTAAATCTCGATAATTGCGCTCAGTGAAAGAAATTCTTAACGATAATGAGTCCGTAGCAGATCGTATTTTACACTCGCAGCGGTAAGATGTTTTGAATTATGAGTGTTCGGGGAATACTCTGTGTATCCATTCTAAAGTTGCTGTAAGCAGGAACGATGTTGTTTACAATACTGATAAAATCATCCTTTAGAAATATGAGGAAATACACAAATACTAACTAACCTGTGATACTTAAGGCTAATTAAGAACTGTAAAACACTTCTGTTTGTTAAAGTTACAAATATACGAAAAAAGTTTTGAAAACAATTGTTCGATTGCATTTCAGATGCTCATTTGTTTTATGTGCAGATTGAGTGACAAAAATCAAAGAACAAACTAAAAGTATTCGAGAAAGTTTGTACTTGACCCCATTTCCCTTATAAAATAGTATTGTAATGTTGTTGAGTCCAGACGGATATTTCATTAGCTGGCCGGTGTCGGACGTCGCCGTGACCCGGGCGAACTTCACAAACATCAGACAGAAACTCGTTAGTCCCCCGCACACCTCACCGCCCTGTTACTGTATAAAGGTCTCACACTATTCCGCAGATTGGTACAACTTTATATGATAAAACAGCAATTTCCCATTTATATATCATAACGTTCGTAGCGCCACACCTGTATTTTGAGAAGGGTTTGCAAAGGAGTACACTTGCACTAAAACTAGCTGGACCAAGTTTACTTAGTTTCCTTTACTTAGTACACATTTGTTCCTGTCGCTATAAAATTTAAATTGTTAAATAATTATTAAAATGAAATTCTAAATTGCTATTACACAAACATGAAAATATTATTTCACTCTCATTATAGGTCTCTGCACAAATTAAGAATCTTTAACAAGCTTCGAAATAAGTCAACTTCAAACATGACCAAAATATAGGTAGTGTACCTACTTACTAAAAACCAATTAAGTACGGTATATTTATTGTTTGGTATAATAGGCAACACATGGTTTTTTTTACTAGCAAAATCTTCCAAAATATACACAGTACCGTACCTAGAGCCTCACTTATATTAAAAAAGTATATGACTGTAGTAAGAATATAGTAGAAGACAAAACATAAACTTTCAAACAATACTGCTGACGCAAGTAGACGTACATCAGATCGTATATAATACGTATATACCTACGTATCTCCAATAAAACGCTTCCACTCCATTAAGTAAATTGAAAAACTTTTCGATGATTCGTTTTCCGACCACATCAGAATTATTATTTAATTGTCTAACAGTTATACCGTTTTAATTCTAATTAATAAATGTTTGGTTTTAAATCGGGAAAGGCTGAATATCTTTTGAAAATAGATAAGAGAAAGTTCATAAAATCACCAAAGTTTTGAGCCTTACGCCCCTAATCCCTGTCCAAGTCGCGCTCAGTTTTATACAACTTATCTAAAATACATGATCTTGTGCAAGTTCCTTAAAATAGTAAGGCTAAGGCTTGGAAGTCTATCCTTCCTTTTCATTTTATTTCGGAAAGAGATTTTAGTTCACCTTTTATTTCAATTAAAGTCCTTCAAATCCGTGGTTGACTATAGGTATTTCCTTCGTATTATGAAGCAGCTTCTATCTCAGTGACATATTCAGGGATAAAGGCACATATTCTCGACACTCACTGTTGGAACGCGGCACCACATTAATGCTACTTCAAATGTAACTGACATTCCGTGAGCGCGAGCCCAATTTTGAACTGAGATCTATTTCAGCTAGCCAGAGCGGTTTGTCAAACCTACAGCTATCGAAAACGGGTGAAATTATTCTACCGCTTGAATAATGCCCTTATAAAACCTCTCCCAAAAATGTCTCTACCCTATTTTACAAATATAACCGAAACCGCTTTAGAACAGAACGTACATTTATTACAATACATCCTCCTAGTTAGTTATTCCAGCATCAGAGTATTTCTCGAAGAACGGTTGTTAAATTGATCCGTAGCTAACAACAATTCCACCGAAGAAAATACGTGGCAACAAATCTTCTTCTCCGGAAAAGGTTCTACTAACCGAATCCAGATTCCAGGTGTCGGCGGAACAATGCAATTCCCGAACAAATCGCGTCGGGGACGCGACGGGAACGCGCCGAGGTATCTCGCCTTGCCGTCGTCGTCCCGATGTCGCCCCGCCACCGCCAAGCCCCCGCGCCGTCTCTACACCGGCTGCCTTCACGTCCTCCGTTCCCAGTCCGCGTCTGACAGCCAACTAATATCTGTCTAGTGAGCTATGAATCGAATATGGAGAGGATATAAACTGCTAAATCGTAACTTGTACCTAAGTGTGTAATAGGTACTAAAAAATATATTTCTCCGTCGAGATTTTGAGGCCACTTACACTTGTAGGCACGCATATTTGAATTTAAATAACTACATTTTCGAAGATAAACGACGTGATCGGTAACATCTCAATCAATCAATCAATTCCTGGTATTGAGAAAAAAGGAGAAAATGCTATTTATTTTCGGCGAGATAACACTGAACTGTCCAAACAGAATCTATTTTATCGACAGCAATAAAATTGGCAATATTCTCTTGCTGGCCATAGATAAAGTTAAACAACAATATATTTGTGTAACTATAAGTTTTATAAGCCTAATATGTTCTGTGTCAGTACTGAATAAGATGAACAATATAAGTGAGAATAGATACCGTATATACGTATTTTTGTAGTTAGGTAGTTATGAGCGTGCGTCCATCCCGTGGCTGAGTAACTTTGTTGAAAAGAAAGCCGGTGCAAAAGGAAAAAGAAATAAAACTGTTGGCTGACGAATTCGACAGAGATTTATCACCTCCGCGAGGTTTTAGCGGTTACTAATTTACCTACCGGGGAGACGGCTGAAGGACGATAATTCATTTTTATACATTTTCATTTTATTACTACGAAAGTCTCTAAAGGGCAAATATTGTTACTTTATATTATTATACTTGTGCCGTGAAATTACTAAAACAGACTGCGATATTTCATGCATATTAATGTTTTACTTTTAAATATGCTAAACTGGCATCACAATATTAGTATGAAAACATGTATAAGGGTTGTTAGGTAGATCGTGATATTTTCTAAAAGTTCTATGGATGATCATGTGTATGGTGTATTTTTTCTTGCACAGATGTAATTATTAATAGCTTGTTTAACATGTTAACTGGAAAACCAAAACTAACTTTAAACCGTGTACTTATACTTTTGTGTCAATGTCTACTGTCTATTCAGCAGTTGCTAACTCACCTCTCTGCTTATTGCAACAATTTATTTCACAAAGGATATATTAAACCATTCCTAAGTTAAAATATAGTATCACCGGCTCAGGGAAATATTTACTTAAGTCATTGCCACGTGTTTTCATAAATGAATAATAATAATAATAATATAATAATATTCCGGGACAACTCACACACGGTTATCTGATCCCAAGCTAAGCAGAGCTTGTGTTATGGTAACCAGACAACTGATAAACATACTTATATATTTCTAAATACATACATATTATAGATAAATTACACCCAGACAACCAGAACAAATGATCGTGCTCATCACACAAACATTTGTCCTGGGTGGGAATCGAACCCACGACCTCCGGTATAGCAGTCAGGGTTACTAACCACTAGACCAACAGGCCCGTCAAGATTAAACAATTCATGATTATTGGAAACAACTCACTGGGCACATTGTTTATTGTCGGTAGATAATCAATATTTCCCATTTCACAATACCACGATTTCAATCTTTGGGAAATCAACAAAAATTTGCATACAAAAAGCGCTATCTGTTTTGCATAAATCGATTTACCTATCCTCTTTCGAAAAGCTTTTTCCTTCCCAATTTCAACGCCAAGTTTATTTGTAAACAAAGTAGGAATTGCTCTGGGGTATTACCAAATAAAAGTTTGGAATGTGGCAGAAAATTATTCGAAATTTAAGTTTTTTATGAGCGGTGATAAATACAAGCGCGACGGTAACACGTCATTTGGTTATATTCAAGAAGTTTCTAACCAGACGCCAAACTGACTACATGAACAACATTAAATGTTCCTGTTTTATTACTATAGGTTAAGTTTAATAATACACGAATCTGCTAAGTAATATTCAGTCAATTTAACGACAGAAATTCAGCCTTCAAGATAATAGCATAAATGTAGGATTAATATTAATTAATGTACCAATCAAGAAAATATCTTCCAAATAAAAGTAGAATAACATTTTACATTACCTTAGAAAGTTAATAGAAAATTACAACAGCTACATAGTAAAGCAGTTTCATATAATGCAGTTCATAGATATATGTAATCCAGCAGAACAGTCTAACAAACCGAATTCCACTCACAGCTGTAATGTATGCACACTGCTCTCAACAAGCTATTAAAAGGATAAAATGTCAAAGTACTTCACATTTCATTTCAGCCCCAGGGACTGTGGACAAAATAAAAAATAATATGGATAGTCCCGATATCCAAATTAACATAGAGTACCAATGAAAGTAGAGAACTGTAAATGGCGGGAGTAACAGAGACGAATGTTGAAAGACACGAAACAGTTAGGGGCGCGTATGAACGATTAAAACGTTATTTAGGATTCCTTCGACTGAAAACCATCTGGTACTGTTTTAACTGAACTACATTTACAAGGCACTTTGCGTAGACAAGCTTATTAAATTTATATTGAAGAGTAATTATGATTTTTACACAAAAATATATTAAAATAGTTGTAACAGTGTATTTTTGCACCCGTAAGGTATAAAAACATGAAATCATTTACTGGAACTACTCAACTTGATAACTCTAATAGAAAACGTCAGTCAATCAATCCAGCATATAAATTAGGTACTTCATCTCATTTTCCTCTGGAACAATCAACGCCTACTTCATCATCATTCCAATCAACCACAGGGGAGTGAGAAATTTTAAATGGTAATACTTAATACCAGTGGAACCCCCCACCGTGGAACAAATTCGCGGCTGGCTGTTTTTTGTCTCGTCGCTAACGAATCACAAGCTCATGGGGCTTTCAGCGCTCCGCTCGTAACGGCTATTGTTTCGTGCCAGTTAGTTTTTTTACTTGCTTTGTCCGTTTCGTACTTTTTATTCTAACAACTATCGATCTTCTGAATATCGGATATCGAATGACACTTCTCAGTTGCAAGCTTTTTGTTTTGCGAAATATGAGTAACGTGCAGCGTTAGGGTTGCAACCATGTCCCTTTAATTTAATAACAAATAGGTGGCACTGTGTTAGTTTTTTTTCTCTTTCCGATTTATGAACATTATGTACGGTAGAGCTTTATTTATCTATCACACCATAGTATGAGAACTTTCAGACTCGGGTCAGAAAATAATAAAAAATGATGATCTTTTCTTTTTTTGTTTTAGGGTATTTTGCAATATATATTATCTGAAACTGAGTAACAACAAACTCTCCTTAAAGAAGGAATGCAACCTTTGCGATCTACATATTGAGACAAAAATATTATTTTCTAAGTATTGTCATCATTCGCACGTTTTATACATGGACTTTTAATTCGTAACTCTTTCTTTTACAAACATCAAATGGAATCAAAGAATCAAGAAATCATTAAAATGTACACCTGTGTGAAAAATAGAACGTGAAATATTCTCACTTGACCTATAACTTTTGTATTGGAAGTGTTGGAACCGAAGAATTGTGCGCCATGATTGATCACCGCACAACTTTGTACGGTTTCAACTTTTGTATATTTATTCAATGTATTTGGTCAATAAACGTCACGTCGCCGACACAAAATAAATGGATAATAAATACGACGGTTTGTTTTTATCTTAACTTAATTCAACTTGGGGATACTATTTTGATTGGTGGAAATACGTAGTCATTGTTTCGAAGATTTTAAAATACCTATATGAAAACATACGATGGGGCAGTTAGTGGTCGCAAGTTGTCAAGCAGATTACTTTCAATGTGATTTAATCACGTGGGTGTTTATTGCCTAAAATAATATAGCACAACAAGATAAATGACAGAGTAATAATATAAATCAATATATCTATTTACTTACTTATTCTTCGTTTTTATACATTCCGGATCTTATTTTCACGTATCATAAAAGCGTTATTCGAATCAATTTCATACAGTTGGGTTCACCGGTTCAGTATGATATTATGTGTTCGTGCTTCACTATTTAATACTAAAACATTTGAAAGCCTTTAATTGCAAACAAGAATAGTGAACAATAAAATTGTAAGTAACACCATTCTCAAGTTTAATGTTTTAAATGAATACAGAAATGAAATAAATAAATGAATTTTAATACCATTCATGAACCGGTATCCTGTTCGCTTCCACGAACGTTATTGATGTGCCACCACTTTATGTCTCACATTAATATCACACCAATTATGTTTCTGAAGTTAATTGGTAATGCATCCCTTTCAAAATTACACGCCGGAAAAATTATTCATTCACATATTTCCGCTCATCGGACAAAGAGTGATAATATTAATGTATTGTGCAAAATTATTACGTCATACCATCGAAAATTACGTTAGATAAAGCACAATCGATTCTACTGGAACTGTACTATTCAATTATACAAACTAAAATAGTGCATTCAACAGATATTGCTAAAATATCACGTTTAATTATTATAACAACTCTATACAGCCTTGAAACGTAACTCCCATTTATAATTACGAATAAAAACTTATTTAATGTGTCTCAATAAAAACAAACAGAAGCAGAGTTGATGTTATGCCGTGCTATATAATTTCGTCAAGTCAGGGCGCACAGCAATCAAGGTGAAGCACCCAAAATTCTATGAGTAATGCTCACAATTTTGTCACCCTCATTGCCACCCGGGACGCTCACTTTTTATTTCAATAAATGCCAAATGCCTGTCACCTAAATATATATCGGTATTATACATTTTATATGATAATGAACTGCTTTTATATATTAGTGTATCTGTTCTAATGTCCCGTTCATTTAATAATGTTTTAATTGAAGATTACAACAAAAAATAATATTATGATGCGACTAATGTAAACTATTTGTTAAATCACTGCTATATATAAATTACATAGGTGTTATTAGATAGGTATCTACGAATACATTTGTTCCATAGAGATCTATCTATAGTCCATGATAATGTGGTTCGGCTTTTAACTTTATTCCTAGCGTTTGACTAAGTACTAAAATAAAAACATAAATCATAAGTCACATACAAAAAAGTAAACCATCTATACCTCGGTATCATAATTAATTTGGTTCATTCCACTTGTCGACTGCAGGCTTTGAAATGAAGAGCCATCGGACCTTTAACGTACACGTTCCCTACAGATAATTCAATTTGCAGGGGTGACTCACCCAATTATTATATCAGCACCAACTCATTTTAAAGGCTACTCACTTCTAATTTACTGTAATTTCATTCTGGCTTCCCATTTTATTCTTTTCGTAAGTATTTCAGATAAACATAGTCTGATTACATTTTCATTTTCTCTAATATTCAAACTTTTACCACATATTAAATTTCGTGGAAATTATATAAACATGGGAGTTATATTTGTGTTATTGTTTCCAAACTTTGGATAATTAAATTATTAAAACAAATACAGTTGGGTATAAGTAATTATTACGCTTACAATTGCAAATAAAGTCTCTTAAATATTAGCGTTTATTTATAACCTTCCTACCTACGAACAGTGACGGATTAACCCTTAAACAAATTAAGCAATTGCCTAGGGCACCACGTCTGGGGGGGCACCAGAGGAAGCAAAAAAAAACCATCCTTAGGGCATTACGTATCACTCTCACGTCACCAAAAACCACACCGAAGAAAGGGTTGATGATAGGTCAGTCAGTAAATAAGAGAGACAAAATTAACAAACTTTGACTAGTAATAATTCTTTAACTACTGGTTCAAATTGAGTGAAACTTGAAGTCTACCAGGTCTGGGGGCACTACCGTGTCTGTAAATTAGGCTTACCAGAAAAAAAAAACGCGCAGCTTACTCCACCTCATGGTGGTGGGGAAATTAGTTATTTGGCCAAAAGCGTGTAGGAGTGGACTTTGCGACGTTCGTACGTTAAAACTATTGATTCTACAAAAAAAGGTTAGCACCTAAATGTTAGGAAATTTTCTCTAGTTTCATTTATTTCTAAAAATTTTAATCGTAAAATGAGTCGGAAAGGATTTGTTGTTAAAAACAGTTTTTGACCGATTCTGCAAACTTTCTCTGACAGGCGTTTCTCCTTTGGACTGATAACCAACAGGACGTTTCGTTTTTGAGATATTTGTCGATAGATCGTTTCACCTATGCATGTTTCACTGAAAGTCCTGTCGCCGAAACGAACAAATGCGAACCTTGCAAATGTTCGTTTCGGCGACAGGACTTTTCAGCTATGGAATATTCGTCGTTAGTTAGTAGTTAGTTTTGTCTACGATTGTTTCGACATGGCAAGACATAAAGAAAGAAAATGTTTTAATGTAAGAGCGCCTTATTTTTAATGAAAAGTATTTATCTATTACCTACCCATATTCTTTTATTTTGTTATTGCAAACATTGGGGAAATATAAAAACAATAGAAGAGTTGACGACCTCCGTGGTCGAGTGGCGTACGCACCGGTTTCAAGATGTCGCTAGCTCTGAGGTCCCGGGTTCGATCCCCGGACGGGTCAATGTAGAAAATCACATTTTCTACATTGTCTCGGGTCTGGGTGTTTGTGGTACCTTCGCTGTATCTGAATTCCATAACACAAGTGCTTTAGCAACATACTTTGGGTTCAGAACAATGTATGTGATGTTGTCCGCATTTATTTTATTTATTTTTTATACTTATAATCAAGGCTTGGGACCGGTTTGAAAAATACCGGTTACTAACCGGTACATATCGGTTTTTTAGTTTTTTTGTTCGGAGTCAAACCGTTAAAAGAGCGTTATTGATAACCCTTATTAACCGGTATATTCCGCGAGCGCCGAGCATGGCTGAGCGGACGTACAAAACAATATTAAATATTGGTGTAGATTTGCACGATCCACATTACGTCCGTTTCACATGTGTGTTTGTTTACGACTGAATCGCGTTTGACCTTCAGTACGACTGCGCATTGAAGGTAGACGACAAAAACCGGTGTTAACCGGTTAATTGAACAAAACCTCTTTACGAACCTTTAATTGCGGAAACCGGTTAATTGCGGTTAAGGGTAGAACGAAACCGAAATAAAATGTTCCCTACGTACTTAGGCGTTAACCGGTACGAGATTTATACCGGTTTCCAAGCCTTGCTTATAATCACTACTTTATAATTTAAATAAATAAATAGGTTTCTTTAATCTTTTGTTTGGTATATGGTACGGCAGTGCCGCTTGTTTTTTCTCGACTGGGTGGGGGCACTGCCGTGTCCCCAGATTAGGCCGACTGTGGAAAACACGAAAAAAACGCGCCACTTACCACCTCATGGTGGTGCGGAAATTAGTTACTAGTGTCAAAATGCGTGTTGGAGTGGACTTTGCAGCGCTCATTCGCTAAAACTATCGATTTTACAAAAAAGGTTAATTCATATAAACATTGTAAGAAATTGTCTATAGTCTAATTAATTCATAACTATTTTTCTCGTAAAATAATCCGGAAAGGAATTATTGTCAAAAAACTGTTTTTGAGCGCATATTTCTCACATGGCGGCGCGAGTGGCAAAGATACGAGGTGGCAGTGTGAGAATTCAAAACGAGCACATCGAAATCTATAAAATCACCAATTTTCAATCACCCGGAAAACTTTCCAGGTAACCCTCTTTTTGAGCACCAAATGACTGTATTACTAGCTGAAAAACGGATAGGGGGCCCCAGAGACATGGATTGCTTAAGGCATCAGTTAGTCTTAATCCGTCACTGCCTACGAATGTAATAATGTTTAAACAAACATTAAGTATGTTTAATGAACATAAAATTTTTGATTTCCCTGTCGTTCGGTTTACTTCATGGCTTCTCGCTCCCGGTTAAGCCGTGACCACGAATGGGACAACTGCCCGTAACCACGGAGGCTCAATACTTCGCAAAATTAAAATTTAAACAGTTCACTGGAAAAATATCCGTTCATCTCGCTTCGTTTGGACACAACTTTGTATTTAACTGATCCTATAAGTAATGATTTATATGTATGCCTTTTAAATAGAACTCTGGATATAAAGAAAAAGTCTCAAAAACTCAGTGCAAAACAAGTCGCCTGTCTATTAGCGCATAAAACCTTTTCTCGCAGACGACATTTACAAATGGCGCGGCATGATAAGCTGCATAAAGAACGCACAGAATTTATAAACATTATTCGCCTCTCGTTTACTCTTAGCGCAAGAAAACCAGTTTGTTTGATAATCATCATTATTTGCGTCTCTTTTACTCTTAGACCAGGAAAAAGGCGTCACTTCCCAGAAAATAGAAATAAATGAAAGTTTCGGCGCTAATTTCGTTGTCATAAGTTCAGCGAGTCTATACTCCCTTGTGCTATAGCAAAGATACTTTACAGGGTGGCAGTGATGAATGCTTTGCACTTTATATTGCATTTACTGTTCCAATATTAGGCTTGAAATACGACCCCATATTAAACCAGAAAACACCCTCTATATCTGTTATCTACATCATTTAATCAGCTAAAGAAATAAGTTTGATTAAAAGGTAAACGTATCTAAAACAGAATAAGATCTAGACTGAATTTAGCTTTATTACAGCTATCTATTTCAACGTTGTGATGTGGATCGAACTCTAGAACAGTTCAACTAAGTTATCTTGGAAACTGAGTTGTACTTCTTCTCTGAATAGAAACTGTATCGGAAGTAGTTTTGCCCTCTTCTCACAAAACTTTTGACTCGTTGTACATTTGTAAAAATAAACGTTTACTTATACTTATCATTAGCAACTTTCGAAGAACTTCTTCCTTTTCGTTTTACCCTTCTCAACATGGATTTATTGTTTGAAGGTCAGTTTGATCCCTATCTAGTCTTGTAATCGATCCCGTTGGATTTCACCACTTACACTACTGTAAACCACTCAGCCATACATTTAGATTATATGGGTCATTTAACTACTAAAACACTGCCTTCGTACTAGCTATTTTGCTCATATACAAAAAACACTGCCTTGAACGTGCTTAAAAGTGTAGTACTTTCTAGCAACTATAAAACCATTTTTAGATACAACTACTTCAACTACAACTTCACCTAAATAACTTTCTTTAACGTAAATCTAATGAATAGTCTTAACGAGCCGTCGTGAATAAGCACAAATGAATAACGTACTATCTCTATTTACTATCCTATAGATATTTACTTAGAGATCAGACGTAACAGTTTCATTATATCATGAGCAAGCAAAGTGAGAACATATTTGGCGAACATGACGCCTGCCTTGCGACAATCTACTGTTGTTATTGGATCGTTCGATATCTTCCTTCTTTATCGTTACTTTGGTTCTATTTTTTACTTCTCTACTATATGATAAAAATTGTTTCATTGACATTGTAGGATAATTTACATGTTTTATTTTATTTTTTATTAACTGTGTTTGTGTTCCCTATTTACCCATAAATATCGCAAAGTAATAAAATATTGTAATATTGTCATTTAAATATCCATAAAGTGGAAACATAAAATAATGTTTTAATGTGTTTATTTTATGGAATTTTAAAATATGTGTCTCATTAGGCAGTATTTCCATTATTGGAATTTAAATGGGTATTTAAGTAATTAAACTTTACGATAATATAGAAAGCGGTTATAAACACATGTAAAATACACCTTAAAGTTGTTAGTTAAAGAGGTTCCATATCTCAGTGGTAATAAATTGAGGATCTTCTCGTAGAACGATGACAAAAGGTATAAAATAAGGTTATGTCACAATGTAAAGACGTAAATTCAACCCTTATCTCACGGCAGCGTACCGTCAATCGTTGCTTTATAGGAAACTGCATTGAGTTACGAAACATACGTATGTATAAGGACTCTTATCATAAGTTTATAACCTACTCTCACGATGTCAAAGTTATATAATAAACACTCGATTTAATTTGCTTAATAAAACCTTTTCCGTATAAATAATTATAAGTATATGTATTTTTGGCTAAATTTTAAATTTTATAAAGCCCTTTAGAATTACTTTCCCGTTATTTAATTTTTACTTGGAATAAGTATTTCTATCGTTCTATCCTTGATGGAAACAATAAACCTACACTCATTTGCAACAAAAGATCCGAATCGCTTCGAGGCAAGGCCCATTTTCAATGTTTGTTTTATGTTGTATGCTTGTATCCAATTCATCAAAATATAATAACGCCATTTTTCCTTTCACCACAATACTTATTTGATATTCATTATTAAAATACTTTTTTTGTTATATAAATTTCCGGGAAAGCCAAGAAGTATTTTTTTTGGAAATATTTAGAAAAATAAGTGAATAAAATATTGAGTAGCTTTTCTGTTCAAATATAAAATCAACATAGTCACATTTTCTTTTATTCAGTCCCTTTTTATGTTTGAACCTGTCAGGTGCAGGTATAACCGCGGGTCATTAGGACGACTCGTAGCTCCTCTACGGCGCTACGGCACTACGGCGTAGCTCAATTGCGACCCTCAATCAAGACCAATATCACGATGGATAAACACATTTTAAAATAATATTGAGGAAAACTAGCTATATTATTAGCTGCGATCTGTTCTACACTGTATGTATAAAGAATAAGTATTGATGAAGCGTAATCTTTATGTTGTGAGATGAAGATATTGATATTAATAAATGCCATTGGTTCGTTAACTTACGAAATTGTAAAATTAGGTATTCTTAAGTAACTTGTGGAATCTGGTTCAATGGGCATCGTCAACAGAAGATAAAAAAATAACTTCACTCTTTAATGAGATTTGTTTCAGAAATAGACTTAATGAGTAGTTAGATGTAAAATAGGAAAGCCGATTGTATCTGAATCACACAAAACCTTAGAATTGTATCGGACATGTCGAATTACGGACAGTGAAGTGAGTGCTGCAAATTGTGCCGTCGGGAGTCAGAAGTGCGCTTGTATGTAGTAGTCGTCCGATCGATAGCGCGCTAATGAGCCGTGACATGCTGTTGACAATCGACGTGTGTATCGAATACGTCCGGCTCTGTCCGCCTGAATACGGCACCGGTCCGGCGGTCCGGGCCGCGGCACGCTCCGTGCCGTTCCCGCGGCTTTCAGCGCTGAGCTCGCCCGAATACCAATTAGCTCCCTCACGCAAAAATTAAACCATTACCGATTTTGATGCATGACAAACCGGTTAACGTTTCAATCGTTACATCTCGATATGTAACAGGAAAGGTTTAGTTATTTGCAAATTTTGGCTTTTGTGTTGTTTATTATTCTATATTTGTATGCAAACGGTCTTAAAACATTAATTATTTTGAGTTCATTTAGTTAATCATTTATTTCTTGTGGAAATAAAACTATTTATAACGTGTAATAAAACGCAACTTATTGAGCAGTTAAATTTAAATGAACAGAAGTTAGTTCACTGAAAATACAGAAGAGTATATAAAACGTAATAGTTCACGTTCCATCAGTTAACAACTGTGTATCTTGAAGGCGGACAGCGATGGTCACACGCGGCCGCACCGCCGGCGCCCGGCGCGCGCCGTCCGACGGAACATTACTCAGCCGCTATCTGATGGCGTCTGCTAATTGACTAGAAATACAGATAAACGCTATTTTTACACCACCATAAATCTTCGAATGCCTTTTTTGATTAACGGGTCGATCATCTTTCAGTTTCATCCAGACAAAGGTTATTTTATAGCAACATCACTTTAGGGTTATGTTGGCACATGTATGAAAAGAAAACAAAAAGGTATTTCCAAAGGCAAATTTTATTCATGGTCCAACGTATACACAATGAACGGACCCTTTCAATGTAAAATTTCGCATTATTATGTTTTTCAATCGCATATATTACAATATTTACAAATGGATACATCTCACTTAATTGAACACCGAGGGCGGTTAACTACTCGCGAGAAAGACTAGCGTGGCGGCGGTGAGCGCCAGCCGCGGGGACGAGAGCGCGTCGAGCGGGCGTGCGCCGGCGCCGGCCGCCCGCGCACGCGCACTGCCGCCCGCCTCGCCGCGGCAGCCCGCGCCGCCGGCCCCCACGCTGCCCAGGCTTCGTCCTCTCACTTTCAGAGGTGATATACAAAAGTTTTCCTCCGCAAAATCTTGTGTCAGAGCCAGTGGGTTAGCGAGAGGATCCCGACCACACTCGCAGGGCAAGTGATTGCCTCGAATCACTATATTGTCAACCTCGAGGATCACTGCCTCCGGTGTCTCCAACATGTGATTACCGGTGAGTTTGAATGTCGTGACGCTATTATTTTGCACAAGAGATAGTTCTTCGACGGCGTCGATTTTATTGTTACATATTTCTAAAGTATCAATCCTCTGCAGACCATCGAAGGCGCCAACTCGCACGACGCCTAAATCAGACTCTCGCAGAGCTAGGCGGCCAACGCGCACCAGTCCACGGAAAGTATCGGGCAGGACGGCGGGCAGGTCCATGTATGCGAGCTCAAGGACGCCGACTCCTTCCAGCCCCGCAAAAGCGTTAGGTTCAATGGATCTTATTCCTGAGGGTAGTTCGATCTGGGCAACGTCATTAAGCCCCGAGAAGGCGTGTGTTAAAATCCGTTTAATAGGATTATTTCGAAGGGAAATGAGCTTTATGAAATTGGTTCCTGCGAAAGCATATCCCTCGATTTGAGCGATCCTGTTGTGTGTGAGGACGATAGAAGTGATGTTTTGTAGAGCGGCAAACGCGAACGCGTCAACGGTGGTGAGCGGCGAGTGTTGTATGTAGAGTTCGCGTAGACGTGGGAGGCCGCGGAAGGCGAAGGGGCGGATGCGAGTGAGGTTGCAGGCGTCGAGCGCGAGCCGGCGCAGCTGGCGCAGGTGCGCGAATGCGTCCGAGCGCAGCACGCGCAGGTCGGCGCGCGACAGCGACAGCTGCGTCACGCTCGCGCTTAGCGCCGACGGCACGCCGCGCAGCGTCGCGCTGTTGCACACAACCTGCCACAAAACAATACACACTAAATAAACAACTCACATTGTAATCAACTTTATATCCTCCACAAATATTTGTCGGCACAGTAATAACGGCAAACAACAATCCTACAAAAATGATTAAAGTATCAGTTTCGCCGTGTCACGATCTAAGCGTTATTTCCATTGTTTGCTCAGCCAATAAAATTAATCCGTCCCAAAATATCGTCATCGACGTATCCCCAACCATCATCGACGTAGGCCAAACCCATATTTTGATTGAATTGTTTCAAACTTAAGCTTCGCACATAATCGACCAAAACAAATATCAATTTGATTCAGCCCTGTAGGTACAATTATATAAAGCGTCGACGGCAAAGCTTCAATTCAATTTACTAGGTGCGCACTAATTCGATAAACGTATTATGGTCTGTTTGTGCATTTCATCAATTGCTATAAATACGCGGCATGTTTTCCGGAACGAGGATTTATGAATAAACTTTAATATTTTGCAACAGGAAAAGATATTAAATTAACGAGCGGGCTCGATTGTATGTAAATTAAAAATAAATAAGCGCTTATACATTAAGATATGATTATATAAACAGATTTTAGTTTAATGACAATAATTCAACATACTTTTTGAGTGAAGTAGTCCCACTGTCGTTTATATATTTAATTAGTTCGAAATTGAACTATTAAAGAAACAAAAAAAAATCATAATAGTTTAAAGACAATTAAATTATTACATAACAAAATACTCAGGTGTTTTATATAGGTATACAAATTTTTTTGAAAAGCTTCCAAGTAAAATTGCTACGATCTCTCTCTTTGTCAGTTCACAAAACCGGGCAAATTATGACGAAATTCACAAATTCAAAAGCTGCTGCACAAAAATTTGGGATTCAGGAAGCCTTGTTGCAGATTCCTCACGAACTCACATCGGCCCGAAGCTGGCTCGTGTTGATTGGTGCAAAGAATGTAAATATTTAACCATGGACGGATAATGTTATGACAAAATTTTGACGGCTCAAAACTGTACTTTTTTAAATGTAAGTAACACATAATTGAAGCATTTGCAAGGTTAGCATATTTAAACACCTAACTAATTGTCTATCAAGAAGAAATGACACCTCGTATCCAGGGTAACCATCAAAATAAATACTGTACCTCTAGGCAAAACATTCTTAATTAATTAATTTTACATCAATACAGTTTACTATATAACTTTTTAAGTAAATACGTATAATGGAGCTAAAATTTAATAAATCAAAGTAGCTTTAGTAGCTTTCGGAAAATGGCAACCATTTCGTCAATCCGCCACTGTACATACATCAGACACGCTACTGGCTCTATTGAGCTCCTAATTGTACCGAGTAGAGTTAGTGTCGATGTTATTGTTCAATAATGGTAATGTTAGGGAGAATCTTATGCTTGTGTATTTTACCCGTTAAATGTAATATAGCAAACAGGGTGTTAATTAAGTTGTTCTCATAGTTATCCAACGGATTTCTTAAAACAATTAGTTGTCAGCAATAAAAGTACGGAAAATCTCTCATTTGTAAATTGAATCTAGTAATTTATCTACCTGAAATACTAGGACTGGGGTTGAATTGTGAAGATTACAGACTCTAATTCCAATGTTATCCAAGCCTTTAGTGGTATAGCGTAAAATAGTATTAATTTTCCGAGAAATGTAGATCTAATAACAAATTAGTGGACTATGATATTAGAAATTGAAATTGAAGATGTAATGGATTTAGGTATTGATCGCAGTATAAATAGTACGATTTTACATCCGAATAAATAGCTTCATAATCTTAAATAAATAAAGTTTTCAGCCGTCGTTTATTTCAATAATATTTGATCTTAAACGGCATTTAATTTCAATAAGACGAAAAACGCTTAACGAATTCCCAAAGTTGAGGAAGTTGTCTGAACAAATGCAGATGAATATTCTGATCCGGATTATCATAAGTGAGCGAGTGGAGGTAAATTTAGCGTGAGACACGCCGTAAATAACTTACGAATAAGTTGCTGCTTAATGCAAGCTAATATTACTGGATTAGGAGGATGCAATTATAAACTAACATTTAATAATATGGATAGATGACATCCGAATACCTTTTCGTTATCTTTTATTTATACTAAAAATACAAAGTGTGCTGCATAATATGGTGTTGGTGTACAACACAAAATAAAGTAAAATAAATAAATAAATGCGTAATTTCATGTAACTGGACACTTTTAGTGTATACTGTATTTTTCTAACGTAACTAAAAATTTGTTTATCATAATACAAGACATATTTAAAGTAACCAGATTTACATGACTTCCGCTTACTTAAACACCAAGTTTTTAATCAAGTAAACATTTTTTGCATAACGAGTATGCCTCAAAGAATTTCCCAGTCCCGGTCGTTATACAAATACAGCTATCATAGTACTCGGAAGTTCGGAAAACCAACAACCGGTCCGTCCTAACAATACCGGTGCTGTTATTGGGTTTCAGAGGTAAAGGCGCTGTTGCTTACTTGAAGTCGAATCAAATGCTCGGTGGAAAATAGATCTACTTCCAGACTTCTTTGATGTACAATTTGTTTTAGTTCGAACTAACTGAATAGGTAATAACACCTTGTTTATAACCTCAAGTAGGTTCCCTGTGTTAATTTATGTGGACGTTTATTTTGTTACAAAAATTATATGACGAAAAAGCGTAAAATATATAAAAATAAATCTGGGTGGCTCAATTTTAATGACCTGAAGTATAGCATACCTACATACACACATAAAGTGATGATCTAAATAAATAAATTTAGTCTAATATATCTTCTTCTCTTCGTATCGATGACCCTTTAATTATTGTAGACAATAGTCGCCAAATGGATAGCTCGGTCATCGACCTCCATCACGGTCTGGAGGGTGGCGGTGGCAATGCAAAACGTTATGATCTAATGCTCGATATAATTTGAATGATAAGTATTATGTTTACCTGCGACTGCGACAGACATATGCAGTGCGTGGGGCACGGCGGCGTGAGCGCAGGCGTGAGCGAGGGCGTGTGCGCGCGCCCGCCGCCGCACAGCGCGGTCCATGCCGTCGCCGTCACCAGCCAACGCAACACCCATCTGATGATAGACAAATCATTATTAATTATGTGAGTGGCCAAAACTTGCTCTCAACAGAAACGGGTGGAAGGAATAAAATATGTTTTTTGACTTTCGTTCCATATAAAGTAACTAGTATGCAACAGAGTCCGATTAGACGGATAGGGGATCAAACGGTTTTGGGAAAAGACAAGGTCGCAAGGGTTTATAAACACCTAAGGCAGATTCGTAACGCTTTAGAATTATATTATTTTAGTTCCAGTGACAAAAGGAAATTAAGTTTTACGCACAGAAGATATGACCATCTCTTTGACACGACAGAAATTATCAATGTATAAATATGTCAAAATGATGAAGCTTTTTCTTAGGTAAATATTGACTCTGCACCCAATGGCAGTTGGTATACCCAAGTGATACATAGTGAAAAAATACGATGTGTAGGGATTTTCTCAAAACCATTTTACGAAATAATTAGTTCGGAAACAAAAACTCATTTTGAGGTCACGGTATCCGCATCCGGGCAGCGATTCCATCCTTGTTGCGTACATAGCTTTACCTCTTTTTCTGCGAAAACAAACCGACACGAGTTGAGTCGGTATATCATACAATCGGGTTCAGAGAATCAAATAAAGAGAACAACTCACACATACCCACTTGGGTTTTTGATTTAATCTCCTGTGTTGACTAGTCTCCAATCAGATTGTAGCAACCGAAAATTTGGTAACAAGGATATTAATAAGGCTGATCTAGATTCTCAATCGCTTCCTATTTGCATACAAGCGAGCGCATACAGGTATTAATTGAACCGTCGAATCGTGTCCGTAGATTAGAGGGTGTTTAGGTTCAAAACTACGTACGTAGCGGTACGTGCTCAGTTAAGGATGGCGACGTGGAGATATTAGTTATGACAGGTCGGTGGACTATCGCCACCAAGCAAGCTATTTGCTTCTGTGTATATATCCAGGTAAAAGGAATCACTTTCTATATAAATTCTAACAAACTATAAACTAATCTTCACGTATTACCTCTGCTCAAACGTACAAAGATAATTTAATATATGAGGTTGAACATCAAATTATGTACACAAAATCAGACGTCTACACAATTGAACAGACAAATCGTGAAGCACAAAGGTTAAGAGACGTGAAAAACAAAAGGGAAAATGATCAAATATTATTGGGTAAGGAAAGCGAGCATTTACAAGTAGGTAACTGAAGAACAATTTTATTATATTTAACAAATAATAAAATAGAACCACAAAACTAGTTAAATATATTCGTGACAGTTGAACTTTTAACAACATTATTCGCAGCCCTTTTATTCCGACAGTATGAGTTTGTATTACACTAAACCCGCCGTCACTTTTAAAGGCCACGAAACGTGAATATCTAATAAAACATGTAGACCGGTTAATTTACTGCGGAGCCCAAACCTATGTTAATAATAAAACTTCCTTAGGTCGAAATTAAAAGCTAGAATAGCATTACAAACTAGAGGTTGTTACCGAATATTAGATATCACGGCTCGCCTATCTTACTAGAATACGTAGGTCTTACAGCTACTAGAATTAGGACCTACTTTGTTGTACTAAGAAACTATGAAATCCGAAGTTAACAAACTTCTTGCGAGTAAAATGTATTTAGCTTTCAATAATGAATCTTAACGCAACAGTTTGAAATAACTTTGCCATATGAAGTCCTTAAGTTTCTGGTAGAGTTCTAGTTAGTATTAACATAAGTTTAACTTGTTGTTTAATTGGTGGTGTTCCTAAATATAGGAGCTGGGATGTTAGATTGAAATTGAATCAGCAATTCAACGGTCAAGCGCGATAATTATGGTAATGCCTATTTAGGATCGCTCGTTGAAGCGAGCCATGGGAGAGGCTTATGTTCAATGGCTGAATGTAGCAGTTGACGTCATCTATGAAGTACTTAGGTACAATATGTATTGATAAACCAGTCCAAGCATAGGTTATGTTGTTGTAAATTTCCAATGTCCATATATGAAAATTTAAACAATATTTTCAAAATTTGTGATAGCATAATGACGTCACGTCACTAAACGCGTCCCTTATTCGATATATTATCATTATTTACAAACTATGTGATCCGTGTTGTTACAACCTGCTCATCAAGAAATGCCATGGCCGTACTATAGGCAAGCTTTTATCGACTTGAATGGCCCGATAAACGCAAATTGAGTATGGTTCTTATAAATAACAAATACAAAAAGATATTACGTGTACAAGCGAACGGGTTGTATTTTGAAATAACAGAATAAATAAACATCAAACATTTCCAAGTGTTATTTTTGCAATAGCAACCTTCATTCGTAAATTTTAATCGAATGAAAACAACGCGTAATTGAATTGGTATCTGGCTCAAAGGTATCTATGTAGTCTACAGCTTTGATGTGACTGAGCAGATCTGCCCAGAGGTTTAAAAACAGTGTCGTCTTACATTATTAGTAGTAACGGTAATTTGATTCTTAATTAACGAGGACTAAAGGTAAACCTGTTTGTTTATTTTTTATTAGGTGAAGGTCGTCCATGGCTTACCTGATGTTGTTCACAAATCACACATGACATTGTTTCAAAACACACCCGTACTTTGTCCTCAAAATTTTAGGCTATCCATATATCATGTGATATCTAACTACCTGCATGCCACTGGCGAGTTATGATGCCAAATATTTGTCGTATGGTTACTAACCCACATCGCTAACTGAAGTAACTGAACCTAATCAAAATTACTTCAAAACGATTGGCGTATTGCCGAAGTGTTAGCTTTTTTGAGCGTCTGATAATTTTATGTTCGCTGAAACCAATATAGTAACGCTCAACATGGCCGTACAATGTACTAACACATAAAGTGGCGTTTAAAGGACGGTGTAGCTCTAGTCGAGTCCTGATCACCATCTAACGTCCATCCGGCAATGGAAGTCTACAAGACGGCAATGTTTACACCCCTTTGATCTTTGAGAAAAATCGCCAAGCGCGAGACGCGACCGAAAGCGCCGATCCCACACGGCGCGTGGTATCCCGGGTCGTCCATACTAGTACGCGGTGTTTAATCGCACCTTAAGCATATTGTTTACCTGAGTCTGAGAGCAGGGGCCATGGGCGGACGCAGGCGGGGAGCCCCGCCCGCCGCGCGCCCTCACCGGCACCCCTCCATCGCACTACAAAGGCCTGTCAACAAATAATTAAACAGTTACTTCATTTACTTCCGTGTACGCACTAATCGCATTACTACGTCCGCAAATTAATCTGGTACGACGCCACTCGGGGTTTCTGTCTGGGGAGCTGATAGCAATAGCGGCTATTTAATGCTTTATATTATCACAATAGTATTTTCCTAACTATAGCACATAGACGAACTTTATGTTTGCTTTAGATAGGAATATGATAACAAAAACTGATTAACATAACGTTTATATGGTTATATCGACTTCACATTATATGAGATCTA
The DNA here is from genome assembly GCA_905475315.1 of Autographa pulchrina. Classification (NCBI taxonomy): domain Eukaryota; kingdom Metazoa; phylum Arthropoda; class Insecta; order Lepidoptera; family Noctuidae; genus Autographa; species Autographa pulchrina. The sequence continues at coordinate 7,530,196 of FR997771.1, read as the reverse complement.
GCAATATAAGGGCAGCTAAATCTGTTTTAAAATACATACTAATAAATTAGACAATCAATTTTCAAAAATGTATATGAACTACAACTATACCAATCACAGTGTATTTTCTCAATATCATGCTAGTCACGTTTTATCACATAATATTTTCCAAATTTTACGATAAAAATCCCTTCACTCCCTCGGGTGTCCATGGGAATATATCGAGTTGTTTATCGTGAACCAGAGACCACATAGTGTAAATGGTTACGTCACGGATCATTTTCTATGGAGGGCGAAGTGGTTTCAGAGGTTTACTGCGCTTTGGGTCAAGGGTTGTATGATGTACAAATCCGTTGTAAGTCTATGTTCCTTCCTCATGTGAGATTTCCATGTGCCCAGGATTAAAAGCGGGAAAATGTTCCAAAAACAAATACGAAACTCAAACTGTTTTGAAACAAAATCGGTCTTAGCAATAACAAGTTGGATTAAATATTGCTTTAGCACACAATTAGTAACAAGCTGTTTACCCTTTCTTTTGCGCAGTTTGTAAACTGTTTCCCCCAGTTAACTTTACAAGTTCCACTGAATAATAAGCCTCTAATGACTCTATGTTTTATTATTGTTCTATTTAATGTGTTTTCAAAGTAAAGCGTTATCTTTTTCGTATATTTAAGAACCATTTCGTATTCTTTATTTAAATTAAGTTAACTTTTTTATTCAATTGATAATGTTACCAGTGTCAAAACGAAACTGGAAGATAGCCAAATAGTATAAAAATATATTTATGTTCGAATAATTTTTCCTTGTGATAGAAAAACTATTCAAAATTCAATTATTCTCAAACGGAAATTGGAAATGTCGAGATGATAGGGCTCTGTCGCCGAACCTATTCCTCTTACTAAAGTTTTTGAGTTTTAACTGTCTCCTGCTATTAGTGTGACAGGTGGTGCGACAGTAACTCTCCACTCTATTTGAATTTACCACATACTTTCCATTCCAACTATAATGGCTTTAAAATATATGCATTAAGCACAGTATTATTAAAAAGTCTATTTAATAGAGACCAGTGATTTGTGAATGGATCAGCTCCGTCAAAGGACATCATCCACTCTCTATACATTTTTGGTCCAAATTCGAAAGTGCCGGCCAACAAAAAAAAATGTGATATTCTGACAGAACTGGTCCTCCTAAGCATTTCTTACTATGGCACCAAAGCTGTAGCACCGCTGCACGTCATTTTATCCAGGGTTTAAAACTCTGAATTTTCATACATTTTTCGATCACATACCACGATATTATCGATTAAATGAATTTCTAAGAGGACAGAGCTTGACCTCCTTAGCATTTCTTAATATGGGACCTAAGCTGTAGCACCGCTTCACGCGATTTTATCCTGGGTTAAAAATTCTGAATTTTCATATAATTTTTCGATCACATGCCACGATATTATCGATAAAATTAATTACTAGGAAGACAGAGCTTGTCCTCTTAAGCATTTTTTAATATGGCACCAAAGCTGTAGCTCCACTCCATTTGAATTTATCCAGGGTTAAAAATTCTGAATTTTCATACATTTTTTGATCAAATACCATGATATTATCCATTAAATGAATTACTAAACACAAATGAAATGTTCTGTTATGGACGCTATCTCATAGTTAATGATTGGGGGTAGTAATAAATTCAGGGATTTTTGTAGGTTTTTAATGTATTTTATCGTCGAAAGCGTCTTGCGTAAAAATCGTACCTATACTCTAATCCTAAAGCTGGTGGTTATATTTTGTAAATGTAGTGCATAGATTACATAATAATATGCACATTACATGAGAACAGCACCCAATTAGCCTTTTTTCTGTGGCGCATCGCGCAAGTGCATTAAGAGAGAGCGATAGCTAGTCTTTTCGATAAAAGTTTGGACTACCACATATGATTCGCAGCCATATTGTATAACGCGCATATATTTACAAAATGGTGCGCCAGATTGCAAAACTTCGCCGTAATATAAGAGGGCGAACTGTCGCTCAGTCGGATTACAATTTGGCTAAAATAAAGTACGCCGTATTGTATAAGCGCTTCTCATTCATCGCAAAGCTGCTTAGTAACGTGACGTCCATTTACAAACTGGTCCAACTTTAGGATTAGAGTATATAATTTTTACGCAAGACATTTTCGACGATAAAATACATTAAAAACCTACAAAAATCCCTGAATTTATTACTACCCCCAATCATTAACTATGAGCTAGCATCCATAACAGAACATTTCATTTGTGTTTAGTAATTCATTGAATGGATAATATCATGGTATTTGATCAAAAAATGTATGAAAATTCAGAATTTTTAACCCTGCATAAATTCAAATGGAGTGGAGCTACAGCTTTGGTGCCATATTAAAAAATGCTTAAGAGGACAAGCTCTGTCTTCCTAGTAATTCATTTTATCGATAATATCGTGGCATGTGATCGAAAAATTGTATGAAAATACAGAATTTTTAACCCTGGATAAAATCGCGTGAAGCGGTGCTACAGCTTTGGTCCCATATTAAGAAATGCTAAGGAGGTCAAGCTCTGTCCTCTTAGAAATTCATTTAATCGATAATATCGTGGTATGTGATCGAAAAATGTATGAAAATTCAGAATTTTAAACCCTGGATAAAATGACGTGCAGCGGTGCTACAGCTTTAGTGCCATAGTAAGAAATGCTTAGGAGGACAAGCTCTGTCAGAATATCACATTTTTTTTTGTTGGCCGGCACTTTCGAATTTGGACCAAAATGGATGATGTCCTTTACTATATTGGAAAATGAATGTTACTTAATTTTGATGTGGGATATTACTGATTTGGATATTATATTTATAGTTTAATAACGTATTGATGAAACCGTATCTACTTTCTTCTGAAGTCAATCGATAGTTTAAACCATTATTTTACGCGAAATGCAAATAGAACCGTTTTTACTACCATAAACTTACGTAGGCGTCCTACTACCGGCTGTTTTGCCTTTTTAACAACATTACAAACTGTTTAATCCGTAACTACTTTGCCTACAACCAAACATCACGCAAGGCTACGTTTTGTCTTTTTAATTGTTACAAGTTTAATTTTAAGAGGCATGCTGCTTACATCATCTTGATTTATTCGTTAGAAAATTTACAACTTTAGAAGCTTTTGCTGAGGAAATAGTTTACAAAATGTTTTCAGAAAACGTAATATACATTTACTTTCTAAAATGAAGACAAAATAAAGTGGTGCGGACGGGAACATTGAAAGAGCAACGATAACGTCTTACATGATGACACACGTCTGAAGAGGTTCCTTGTAATACAAAACGCTTTGAATAATGTACGTGTTGCATGCCAAAAACTTAAAATTGTACGAGTATGGTTTGGGGGAGATTTTCTACAACGAATAGTTCCCGAGAGCACCATTACCCCGCCCAGCGAAGACGCATACGCTTTTAAACTAAACCACGCTTAAATTGCTCGCAAAACAAATTATACTTACTTTTTTACGGGATACACTAGAGGATAGAACATCGCCACCAATCATGCAGTAGAAAGCAATTTACGGGATAAATAGAAAATTATGTAGAAGAAAATTGAAAGGGAAAATTAAAATAAATTCGAACAATGTCTGGAAAGAGAGGTTTTCCATACATTTGTACACAAGACATTTATTTTTCCGGTTTACTCACATATATTACTAAGAAACTTAACTCAGTTTTATCCAAAAACCACTAAGAAAAATAAAGCTGAGATATCAATTAAAATTCGCAAAATAAGTGTAGTACTGTCAATAAAAATGCCACACAATTCTGCTCTAACAAAACCCCTTTCAATTGGCAATATTATCTTTTTTTAAGTAAAATGACAGTGTTGGTTTAACATTGAGATAAATCACGAGCGTTATCATGTTTAACTCGACGGTCACCTGAACAAAGGCAATCGTTTCTTTTCGTCCGTTTTATCGGCTGACGCCTAAAAACGTGTTATCCTAACATTTTCTTCTGCTGGTGTTTCGCTTTCGATATAGTAAGGCTGTTTGGTTTAAGTTAAAAATACTTTTTTTAATAAGAAACGTGTGCGGAATTTTAGAATTTGTAAAGGTTTATATAATTTGGGACTAAACATTTAAAAAAGACAAAGAAAACAGTATGTAATTATCTGTAAAATAGCAATCGAAATTCTACTATGCTTACCTTGGAAAGGGAGGGTTAATCTAGTTTAAAAAATTGAAAATTAAGAAAAACACTTTAAAAATGTTTACTCAGTTTGCGATATAAAAACCCTATAAGTAAACGTAATATTAAACCCATATTAAGTTCTCTAGGTAAAATATAATCTTAACTTTCGCTTTCTTAAAAGGATTTTACGGAGTAAATTTCGTATTTTATAGTCGTATATATCCCGTTTATCGCAAGATAACGACTTCAAACGATTTTAAAATGTCCATAAAATACCACACGATAGCTACCATAACGTGTTGCCTTCACCGAAGCAGTGAGTGTAAATATGAAATTGAATATGCAAACCTTTTCGAATAATTCTCTTTGAATATACTCCTTAGACTATAGATAACTATAGACCGATAGTATCGCTAGTTTTCCTTCGTGCCAAGCGAGAGCACTTTTTGTCTGTATCTAGTACATTCGTTTACTGATTTAAAGTTATTTTTCGCGCAACGACAGACTTATATGCGAAAATATCGATTGTTCCGACATTGTTAGGATAATATTAGGGTTTTAGATAGTTTTATTAAAACGGCGCGCTCCGTCTTGATACAAAATTTACGATAAAACTAGTTCATACTAGTGCTCACGGTTCATACACTGATAGGCTCACTCTTTAGTTTCTTATCTATACTCTAAGATAAACTCTCTTGTTAGTGACTTTAGACGCTATGGATACACAAAGCCTTTAAAACTGCATAACATGATTTATATAAGACTAGGTTTTGCCCGCGAAGAAGCTTAGACTATTCTGACTTCTTCATATTCCCCAGGGCTGAGGCCATCCATGACCATTACCCGAGTAAAAAAAGTGTACGCTAACCGTGACCACTAGTTAACTGGTTCAACGTTTTCCTATAACTACAACAGTACGTAGCATACAATATTCAGTTATCTAAGAAAAAGAAAGAGCAAGAGAAATCGTCACGGCCTATTCCAATGGGACCGAACGTAACTTTATGTATTAATGTGCGGAAGAAAAATAAATTGCCAGCAGAGGTGTTAACTGTGGCTTACCGTATACGATGCGACGGACGAACATTGGTACTGTCACCCGAGAGGCTTATTTATATCACGTGAAACAATTCGTGCACCTGAGCACACTGATACATATTTAAAAAGTTACCGAATTCAACATGCAACAAGATCAACATGTCATGACTTCATTGTTATATTATTTAAGATAATTAATTATAAGCTCGGATTTAAAGCACATTGGGTGGATTAAGAGAATACCAGCGAATCCGTTGGTGTTCTCGGTAAAGTATTTCATACATAATTACACATTTCGAACAGCCAGGTAAACGTCATGAAGCATACAGCTAATGTGGTGAATCTCTGTAATTGGTATTCACATTTATAGCAACGTAATTACGGAATAACTTGTTATGCGTGATGAACGAAAATGTAAATGCAGTTTTCGTTCAAATTTACTAAGGTGTGATGCTCAATATATCTTACTAAATTTTATGTGTGCTCGTGTAGTGGACAACTTTAATTGGTTCCCGGCTATGTACGATCAATCATAGGAGTGGCGGGTCATGTCGTCGCACCGACAGCGCTAGCCATGATATGTGGGCGTCCGCTATTCCCTAACATTTTAGGTAAATACATTCCCATCTCTTTGAGCTTAAAAAATGAAAATAACAAAAATATTCCCTTCATAACCGACCGTTTTCGATGAGTACTCGACAAACACTGGCCTTTGAACCATACCTAACTAAACGTATATCTGTGTTCATGACAAGTAAAATATTCGTAAAGACTTCAAAGTATAACGTTATAAAAGAAATATCAACGGATACAACGTTAAACATATAAACATAATAAAGGCTTTTCGAAACGGTCACAGCTTTGTAAACAAAGCAAAGGGAACATTCGCATAATGATGTTGGTATATCAACCTACGAGTTATACAAGCCTTATTATTACTTAACAAGGTATAATGAACAATATCTTTATAAAATATCTTTAAATATATCTGGACTGAACCACATCGAACATAAAAAAGGTACTCTTTTCCGCTTTACTATTCGCAGGAAAGGTAGGTAACATAATAGTCTTTATAAGCGCTAGAATTTCCTTCAGCATAAGTCTTTAGTAAAATCTTGTCGAACATCGTATAAGCCGTCTGCAAAGCATACTACATCTATGGTATACATAAGCTGTGCACTTATAAACACGACCCGTTATAAAGATTATTGTCTAAATTTTTGTATAGAATTAGTTTTAACAACAACAACAATGCTTGCAATGGTTTTTTATGTAGTTAATAATTTGATTTAACACCAACATTTAATGCAAATTACCGGTTCTAGGCTAGAGTTTTAAAACCTTACACCTAAGACCGTTAATTACAGGTATCATAATCAAGTATTCAATTTGATAGCCAGGTCAGCAACTATGTCTAATTTCAGTGTAACGCATAAATGAGCTATATACATATTACTGTAGCATACCTAACCTATACTGAAAACTGGTTCGAACTCAAAATAATTAATTAATAATTAAAAATAATTATAATATAGGAATAGGAAACACTACACACTAACAACACAACTTTATTCATAGCTCTTTTTTCATTCATTATAATATTTTAACTTAAAACAGCATCAAGGTAAATCCTGTCTAAATTCCAGTTTCTGTATATCACCTCTATTATCACCGACCGATCGGCTTTTCCGATCACGGATTCCAAAATACCTCAAACGTGTTCAAGAATAACTCCGCAATGATTCACAACTGCTCATCTGAAGCATGACGAGAATACAATATTGTAGTGGTCCTAAACTATGTTGACCGCACTTGTCAGTTGCAAGACCTAATATATGTATAATGTTGGCTTTCAAGAGACAAATAATTTAACCTGCTTATGTCTGGCTAAAGCAAATAGATTTATGAACTAAAGAGAAGATAATAGTAATTTGCTTTTGGCCATGTAGATAGACCTGATTTTTGTAAAAAATTATATAAATTGCTTGCTATTCTTGCTTTAAAATATCCAACACATTTGTTATTTCTTTGTTCCAAACAAGTTGGGCAAATTAAAATGTAAACTATAATTTAGACACTAATTTATAAATACACTACTATTTAATTTTGAATACCTATTTATAATCTTGTTATTATTCTGCCTTAATAGACTTTACGGATCCTAATGTTTATTTATAAGCTTTTAAACGTTTCTGTTTTGACGTATAAATAGCAACCAATTTCGCGTAGAACCGAAAATAAAACGGCTGTCAGGAAAAATATTGACGTTTTTTTACCTTAATCTTTGCAGTTTCCCGGGGTTTTCTACTGATTAACTGGACTTATGTCAAATCATAAACAGAAGCCTCTACTCAGGTTTGTAAATATAAATTTAGCAACGGCGCAGTAAAATGCCGCTCCGACTTTTATGTGTGCCATGTTATAAAAGTAAATATAGAACTTTTATTTATTTAAAGAAAAATAAGAATCTCTCGAGACGTCCAAAATACAGTGTTTGAGTAAATTAAGGTTGATTGCTTGATTCATGATCAAATTACTCGAGCAATGTCTAATAACTAGACACGATAGGTAACTAGAAATTTTTTCGTGCAATATTCTTATAATATAAAATATAATGGCATTCATAAACAAGGACAGTTGAACCGGATTCAATGGACTCTTCAGTTCAAGGAGTTGAAGAATTGAGAATTGTATCCGATATTTCCAATCTTTATGTTTCAATACCACGCCAATTGATGCACAATACTATGAAATAAATCAGTTATTTTCAGTAAATATGAACATAAAGTATCAAAAAAAAAATTATTTTATAATAAGTTAATATTCTATAAGTTAATATTCTATAATGTAGTTAATAAGATAATGTATTTCAAATACCTAATAATTATTATTGCCAAAATACTCACAATAAAACCTTCTGAAATACTGATTATAATGCGACGGTATAAATTATAATCTATAACTAATTTGCGTACTCAAAACTTTCAACATTAGTAGATACATATCATTAGAACTTGAGTCTTTTGTATTATTTAACTAACATAAATAAATATTCAGTGAATAATCATATTCTTCATTTTTTTACGTTTGCACACATTAATAAACTATACTAGACTAGACTAACTATACTAGATAAACTATACTAGACTTTAAATTTAAATATAATAAGCGTCAAAAAAATCATCGTCATCTCTGTCAATGACGGGAAACCTAGCTGAATTGCCACGTTGAATGACAATACCAATTATTTGTGCAAAAAAACAAGCCAGCCCTCTGATCACGGGTAGAATCGACCGAATTCTTCAAATATATTGTAACATGAATTCGAAGGTTCTAGGGATCTTAACAAATGGCTCATATCGGGTTCTGTATAGACATAGATTTCAGAAACTTGACAAACTTAGCTTGTGGCTTGGCCACTTTGTAATTTACGAGTTAAGTATTGCGCCATTGTCTCAAATTGGCTTGTAATTTAGGGTATGATTATACTATTAATATTATGATTATGTCCCAACTTCATCAGTAATCTAGTGGATAAAATGAAATATAGATTTGTTGGGTACAATAGCTCTATATAAAGTACTCTTAAATTGTTTAATACCTAAGGGATGTTATTCTATAAACTGTTGCAAAAGAAATGGCACTGATGCCTTAGTTAAGCACCTGCAGAGCTTAAATAACTCAACCGTATAAATATTAAAAAAAAAAAATAGTAAAACTGTTTGTTTTAAACGTTATGTAAACAAAATGCATGCTCGACTACAATTATTAAGCTGTCCACTGCTTTTCTTTTGACCCGATCAAACCACTGTAAGCTTTACTAAAACCATCAGACGTCAGTTCTACAACATCTGTTTGTATTTTACAATTATATCGATTTTAAAATAATTGTTGTTTCGTGCTTAGTAATTTGCTGGAAGTATACGAAAGTATAATTATGTCATTGCAATTCAACTTTGAATAAATGGCTGATAATAATAAATGATTGTGCTAATCATTATCAATCATTTCTGTCCCACTGCAGCACTGCTTGGAAACAGACCTATCCTGCCAACTCCCTCTGTCATTTCAGGAAGAGTTTTTTAGTCTAGCAAGAAAAGCATACCTAAGTCTAAAAAATCTAGATATGTGCTATAAAATAATAAGAAAAATATTTAGTACCTACCTATACATAACAGAGAACATACGTATTTATGCCTAAATAGTAACTATAATCACCGATCGAACTTGTGTCATAATTTTTAGCATTATGGCTCTGGTTTCGACACGTGAGAATGGCATGCCTAAATAAAAGTCCAATAGAGAAACGAATTGCGAATGCGTGATTTATTTATTTCTCTTAAACTTACGCTTTGGCAACATTATATTCGGAAGGGCAGGGAATTATTAGCTGACACACGTAATCTCATACTCGTCTTGTATAAGATTATATGTGTCAACATATACCATCTCGTTTATCTTGGGATAATGGAAAACATTCCGCGGTTCACGACACCAGTTAACGAAAATAATTTTACCCAATTTTACCTTTTGGTACGTTTATTTCACCTTTATACGTTGAATAACGAGTAAAGTGTTTTTGTCATACGTTTCGGATATAATTGCCACCTTGACGTACTTGCTAATTAACGTGTTGGAGTTATAATTGAAATGTTTAGAAATCGAGTTTGACGGCAAGGCCCGCATTGGCAAAGTTTGTTAAACTGGAACAACTCACGGTAGAATGGAGGACTAAAGTGGAATTATGGGACGTTTAACTGTAGACAATAGTTTAGAGTAATATTAATGTTTCAAATAAATCGACCGCATTAATAAACATGAAAAAAACAATGCTCTTTACACCTACACACCTACCTACCCTCATTTTAAACCGTAAACGTATTTTGTTATTATTTGAACAGGTACGAGAAGCTTTGTAGTTCGATCTCGAGTAAAGCCGTGCTGAATGCTGCAGATCCTGCTATCCTTAATATAAATCTGTGAGGACATGTAGTTAATGCGCTGTCCGTATACCGTACAACACTGTTAGCGATAATGTCCCTCGGAACATGTGCTGTAAACTCTAAACCTATAAGATGGGCCATGTAAGACTTAACTGTGAGAAGCTTGAAATTACAAGATGTCAAAGCTTAGTTTTATGAGGACATTTATTTGTATATACCTACATAACGTTAATTGATAAATGGGTAGTTTTACTACCTTGTCAGTGAATAAATGTTATGTAAACCAAAAGAAAATTATGTTCATATTGTTAAATAGCCCTCTTGTGACGATTTAAATGGTATAAAAGATTAGGTGTCAAAGATAATCGTTATCAAAGAAATCGTTAATCTCCCTGATGTTGACCCTCGCTCTTTTTTCACCAATCGAAGATTAAGCTGACTGGCTGATAATTCCTTATATATCCACACCGAATTATGAAGTATCAATAGTATTATTTGCCATAATCCATAAAAGCATAACATAACACAGTACAATAGATATTCCCCCTCCCTTGACTAATTTAATACATTGTGTACTTGTGGAGATCCAAAGTGACGTGATTGTTCAGGGTAGCTGCTACCGCGAATTCGCTCAATCGACTTGCCTGTGGAGCTCAGAGGATAACTAGGTTACCTGGATGCGTTTGGACTCGCCTACAGGGAAAGAGCTAAACAATAGGAACCAAGCGATGTCTGTGAATAATGAACTACGTAATCGACAGTTTTGGATTAAATATTTCTAGTTTTCTGAATGATTGATGAGTACTTTTAGTAGATTAGAAAATTTGTGTTTAAAGTTTACAGACATACATTTTTAAGGTCATGGAAAGTTGCGTTATGAGTTGATTCTGTCTGTTATTAATAGATTTATTTTATAAATGTTTGTTGGGTTGGTTATTTTTTTATTTAAACTCAATACACGTAAAATATAAATTAGTAAGTGTAAAATTCTTTGACAAAGAAATATTAAATTTCGAACATACATTTGGATAGAATGGGCCGAAATGAGAAAAAGACGTTTTAATTAATGCTTCTAAAAAGTAATATTGTAATTAATGTAAAATAATTTGGCTTACCAAGCCTTGTACTAGCAATGTACATCCCTCGTCAGATAAAATTATTTAAAATTTAACAAAGGTAAAGGCTCCATTGGCTCTTAAAAAATAAAGTTGAGGCTGTATAAAAATATTTTTCATAAAACGTCGAGTAACTTGATACTTTACGCCGCCGCCGCGCCGCCGTGTCTATACAGAGCTCGTTTTTCTCGTTGTGTGTGTGCGTGAAACTTACGTATGAAGGACGGCGACGTGTACAGCGCGGGTTTACGACGTATTGTCGCGAACACAACACAAATCTTCCCCGGGGTGCCGCGCCGCGCGCCCGGTGTAGTGTTCCCTCCTCGGCTCGCTCGAGCACCGACCGGCCCCCATTATCATTCAGCCCCGAAAAGCTTTTAAAACATTCTTAATTTTATTGGAGTTTAGAAATTCTGAATCTAATTAGAAATGTAATAAACAAACATTCATCTACTTGCTTTATTGACTTCGAATGGCATAGTTAGGTAAGTTTCAGTTTTTAGTTCCCCACTGAAAATAAAAGTATAGCAAACTGTTACTAGTTTGTACGGTGGTAACTAACTTAGTTGTCAAAGTCCACAAAGTAGGATTTCCTGTTTCTAACTGTTGTTTTAAGTCTTTAAGTGAGTTACATGTAGCCAGTCCATTTCAGGAATACCTACTCTAAAATGAAATTGGAAATGGAACGTGACTGCGAGGGGCGGCCACAACATAGGCACTAATGCTAGACATTAGCCCACAAAGACAGGACGATGCAGGCTTCTAAAACAGTTCTGACAGCGACATAGTTATGACGCGAATAACTGATGGACGGCGTCCTTTCTTCTCATCACTTGATTAACATTCAGAGTGGCTCGCGACTCCCAGCTTGGCATTCTTGTAACAATACCCGCGCACAAAATAAAAGCTTTGCACGTTCACTCGCTGAAAGGCGGACTTCCCCAACTTACGTCATCCCAGTTTTCTCTACTCGTAGAACTTTATCGAAAACAAAACACTGGTAGCTATTGTCAATTGTGAAGGCTCTTCATTCATACTTTTTTGAACAGTACAAAGAGTTATTTATCAGATGTTGGAACGATTTTGTTGTGAAATCAAATTTATTGCAGGGAAGCCGGCGCGTCCTTGTGGGGCCTCGCGGCGTCGGAGACGCATCAAGTTGTTTCGAGACAGTAACTTATCTTGCATTCTCAGGGAAAATACGAGGCGGAAAACGGAATGTCGGTCGGCTAAACATAGGTAAGAAAAAAGCTTTCTTTTTTAATAAAAGCCTGAGGTGGGAATACGTAAACGAGTTTAAAGTAACCGGGCTGTGAGCCACAAGAATGGCGAGATTCCCTCACGCTCGTTAATTTTAGTTAGGTATTTAATTTGTTCTGTACATTTTACCCCAAGCATTTAACCTATGACGTAGAATCATAAAATTCGTTATTGCCTATTCCCTTCCCTTTATTGTTCGCGCGTTTAGAGTTGCCATTGTCACCCGAAAGCTTATTAGCCGCCATTACTTTCCTCTGTCGGCGCATTTATATTTTAATTAAAGTAATTTCTCCAAAAAATAAAATAATTAAAGTAATATTTACTGTAGTTCGTTGGACAATTCTTGTGCAAATACCATTAATTTACACACGCATAAATTAAGGACATACATTATACATAGGTCCGTTTTACATTTAGTTATGCAAGCAAACACTGCAGCAGCGTTCTGTGTAACTCCATTTTATTTAAGGAAAAACTTAGTAGAAATCTGAGTATCACTTCATATATCAGTAATTACGAAGACGTTCTTGGAACTTTAGTGTAAGTAAGTCACATTGCGAACTAAAATAAACCGTTTAAAAAGCTGGAACATGTTATATTACTTTCATACAAATACGTTAAATGTATTTGTAAAGAATGTAATCAAGAAACCCTTGAGTTCTACTTCCTGATAATTAAAACATTTTAGTATATTAATAACTACCTTAAGTAGATTCTTTCAGTAAGCTAGTAAGTTATGCCCATCCATTTAACTGTGTAGTGGAAAACAGATAGTTAAAACAAACGAGGGTCGTCAACTGAAGCTTAAATCTAACCATTAATATTTTTCTTTTCCGACATTATTTTGTTTATAACGGAACCCAAAACCGACAAATACAACAGTCGTTTAGAAGGCACCTATCTGATATAAAAATGCAAATTAGAGTAAGACGAATTGGGTTAGCTAAGACGTTTTATATTTCGTTTTCCTTGTAAATTAAAATAATGTGATGTATTCCGAGGTTAGCTACACGTCGGAAACACAATAGCTGTTCGTGTTGTAATATTTAGAGCTACTGGCTAGAATTCCCTGAAGTCTAGCTTAATCTGGTGTGTTCTTGATATCTCGCACACATGTTCTTTGTTCCGCGGTACGAGATAAATTCAGCCATGTTTATTTAAGCAGTTTCAAGTAATGGCTTAAAGTTTTCCTAAAATGGTATTATTGTTGTTACATATTCTTTAGAGTGATACATAACCATTGATGTTGGTTTGCCTCATACCTCAGATTTTCCTCCTTTAGGCGAATACGTAAGTATTTCTTGGGTTTTTTTTTATAATAGGTGTGGCTTTTCCTTATTGGTAATCGCTTAGTTACCAACCAATTATAATTTCAGTAGGTATATCTTTTAAGTAGTAACAAAAAAATTAAAGATATATAACGTTTTATTTTCAAATAAATAGGTACCTTATGGTAAATGTTAATTTACTACAGAATTTATAATTAATAAGTACGGAACAATGAAATTTTATTTTAATATATTTAATGTAAAGGTCATCAAAACACGTTTAGCGTGATACTAATTATAACCCAGTTTTCTCCGATACCTCCCACGCTTGAACAAAGACGGTACTCTACCGAACTTAAGTAACGGTAAATCTCCTTTAAAATCCTCTTTTCTTTGTTATTACTCTTATCTAATAGTACGTTAAGTAACTTAAGGTACCTTTGAAAAGACAAAAGTGTATTCCGGCTTATTCAAAGTGCTCGCAACACACGTGCCCACAACATACAGCTACATATAAAATGTGACAACCACAACCTTTTTGTTAAGTTCGGCTAAAGCTAAACCAAAAAGGCTAATACATTAGGTTCCAACCGTTATATAAATATGTACTCGTATTCAAATAAACAAGTTTTTATCTTGCAAAGGTTTTATATAGCAAATAGGTGCGTTTTTATATACCTACATTGCCGAGGATGACATGGTTACATAAACAAAAATCGATTTTTTTTACATAAACAAAAATCGAAACATTGAATAGTACTTGCAGCCGCGTGCATGTATGGGAATATTCGAAAAGCAAAGCGAATATAAGTACTGTAAGAATTTCTTAAATTACACGAAGTAACAGAAAAAAGGCAACAAACGAGGTTTGTAGGAAAAAAATAAAACTAGTTTACTAAATATACGCGCGGCACGGGGTGCAGAAAGCTCGGTGACCGATTCAAAGACGTGTCCTTACTTTTCCACATATAACTTTATTACACTCACATCCAGTCCCGCTTTCAGAATTAGAGAAAAGCGCCAGAGCGCCTGTTTTAATTAGCAGCCGTTCTCTCCTGTCTCAAGTGTGTGCATAGAACAAACTTTTACGTTAATGTTCCATACATTTGGTACGTTTCAATTTTCTAACGTTTAGTTTATACTTTTGAACGTAAACACGCTTAAGACCATGCAATGCCTTGAGAATAAATAGTCTTATCTCATACGTAAACGTACGCACTATTTTATTCATCCATAGAAAGGGAATTTATGCTCCTATGCGAAACCACTACAGTCTATTTCGAATTCTATGTTGTTACAGAAATTATCTAAAAATAGTATCACATTAATAATAAGTCAGCTTTCTCGTTAGTATATGCGTAAAATTGTGTGTGTGAAAGTAGGTAGGTATCAGAATTCTCTGAGGTGAAATAAAACCCTTATCAGATGAAAACTTTTGAAGTGGAAATAATATAATTCATTGCATATTTTATGCGTTGTTTTCATTTTTCGCAGTAGGAACAACATTTTGTCATTGCGAAATATTTATGTCGTTCTGATATTACACGCCTGTATTTCACAGTTCATAGTAATGTGAACTGAATGAAATCTTTTGGGGATCAATATGCAGATCCCTGCGTTCAGTTGGCATTCTGGTAATAATGATTAAAACAGAGCGTTTAATTAAGGCAACTGAAATCAAATTAAGCTATGAATGTAATGGTTATAGTAGATGTGTTGGAATTACGTTATTCTGTTCAAATACGATGAGTATGAAGCGTGTTTACGTCAGTTCCAATGAATAACGTTAATTCCTTGTCTGTTCAGCTATGTAAAGGTACGTTATGGTCTAATAAATAATCGCAGAAGGAGAGATAGTAAAATTTTACCCAGACAGAACGTAGGGGTACAAATGTTCTTAGTGCATATTCTTTCTGCTGTCTCTAGACTGTTACTAGATAAACTAAGTTCACGTTTGCATACTTTAAAATACAAATGTGAAGTTATAAGTATAGATCTTTAGATATAGTATCTCCAGTCCACGAAATGTTGCTCCTACTTTAGTTAAGGATTGGGAGGTACGTTACGTAAAGTACGGATAGGTAAGCCATAAAGACAGCGAATTAATGATAATAATTTTCATAGATTAATGACAGTTGTACATTTCATGCATAAAGCGAATAATTAGAATGTGTATGTGAACATGGTGTGGAGAGAATTGAGATACGATTTCTGTCATTTATCTTTTACTTAAGATCTTTATTTTTACGGACGTAGGTAAGTAATATTTCTGCAATCATTGATTTTTATAGAGTACCTATGCAGCATCGATGGAAAACGGATATTCTCCATGTTTAAATAACCAATACTATAGTATTAATGCTACTTTGCGAAGATGTATGCGGTAACAATATTTAAATTTAATAAGAACATTATAAAATGATATACAATAATATAAATTCGCGCGGCAATTGTTTACAGCGACAACAAGCAAACATTTTGGTCCTGTATTTTCTTTACACATGAAAACAAACGAGTGCTTTAATTAAACCTTTGTCTGCATGGTTTTATGAAGCACATAGTTAAATGGCTATAAAAAATCCGCATAGATCATCCACGAGTGACCGCTTACCCCAGCGGGCCCCGGTGTACCCCAGTGTACTGGCGACAAAGGGGCGGCTTTTCAAATCTCATTACCAGCCCGACCGCATACTGAATGCAATGCGAATATCTATCAGCGCTCGTTATAACAATGTAATTGATGGTTTTAAGGTTTGTTTGTATTAAGTTGATAATTACAAAGAAGGGAGTACGTATCGTAGTAAGGTTGGTTCTTTGAAAATTCGTGATATTATAAATATCACCACTAGGCCAACTGCCTCGTTGGCCTAGTGGTGCTAAGTGCGACTGCTACGCTAGAGGTCTTGGGTTCGATTCCCAAGTCGACCATGGTGTTATTGGGTTTTTCTATGAAATTGTCAGTAGCAGGTCGGAGTTTGGATTTGTGCCCGGTTAGTGGCAATAGGCTCGCCCCCTATTACATGGGACTTAAACATACCGGCGAACTGTGGGTGTACATTGGTACACCTCTGCCTAACCCTTCGGGGATACAGGCGTGATGGTATGTTATGTTATGTTATAAATATAAAGCGAGTTTTTTCTATATCAAATAATATTATTTATTATGGAAGAATCTCGTTTAACATGAAGTACATGGAATCTCATACGGACAAGACAGTTTTTTTTTTGTATTGCAATGGTAACTTGTTTTTCATGTCCATAACATTCTCTGCTTTATATAATGAGAATCTTAATGGCAAATATTGACCGTTCTTTATTACTTGCTTGAATATTCTACTTTTTTATAACTGAAGAGCTTTCATACAAGAATAAAATAAGACCTTACTTATAACGTAATATGAAGCTCTTCGAATTCAATTAGATTCAATTCAAATGTAAAAAAGCTTCTCGACGCGTTCGACTAAGAATGGTTCCTAAAGCAATAACTGAAATATAAATTGTACTAGTTTCAGAAAGGATATTTGAAAGGAGCTGGAGCATCGAAGTAGATATGCCTCGCCGGATTGTGAGGATTATCTGCACAAAGCTGTACACGAAATATTAAACTTTCAACAGTTTAGGGGACGTCTCTTAACGACGTTAATAGATAATGGAGCTGGCGCACCATCTACTACGTATCTACATAATTTTAAAAATAAATTTATTTACCATCCTGACCTAGCAATAAAAGAAGACATGCCGTTTCTATTCAAAGTAACATCCAGGTTAAATTATACCGGCGGCGCGGCGCTATAAAGGTTAGCTTGTGGATTTTCGCAATTATGGAGGAACGAATTTTTTACTGTCCTGCGTAATGAGAGAGGTGCAAAAACTCTAACGCCGCTTTGTGCTACACATCTATTAAAACGAGAGTAGTAATAGTGAACGCTACTCCTGGGGCTCAGTACACGATTAATGTGTGTCGCCCACATGTAAATCTCTGCAAGCACACCAAATAAATGTTTTGTAAAATGTTTGCCCCCGACGGAATACAACACCTGATAAATGATAGCTATGGGCGTTTTATGAATATGTGAAACGATAAAATGTTGCCAACGTCACTTGCCGAGACAGGTTCTGCTTAAAATACGAATCGACTACACCTGCAAATCTAATACTGTATTCTTCATTTCAACCTTAATAAATTTAAAAAAGAAGCACTTACACAGAACATTTTTCTGAATTTTAAAACGACGACGGTTGCTTCATTTTACGTTTCAGCAATATGCTCTGTGCATATAATAATATGAACACTCGAATTGTACATTCCCAAACATGCCTTTTCGTAATTGAACATAAAAGAATAACTAGGAAATAATTTTAGCGAATACTCTAAAAAACTTGTTTAGTTAACTAGTTTATGTCTCACCTAAGGTCTCACCATGATGTATATGTGTCAATTAAAGTAAATAGGTCACACCGTTCATAGACTATATATAGGCCAAAGTTATTACTATTAACCACCACATGTTCGCGCCTATACGCATGGCTTCATTACTAATGTATGCATCTCGTGTTAGAAATATAAACAACAACTTGATTTAAAAAAATCTCGCCCCAAAGCAGCTCTTTTCAGTTTTTATGTTTTCGCAGTTTACTGTACGTCAGGAGCAAGCATTCCAGAAGCTAATAAAAAAGGCAGGAAGAAGGTCGCGCTGACAAAAAAGTTTCAAAGCCCCTAATGTCGACGTACAAAGACATATTTAATGAACGTGAGAATTTTAATTAAATCACAGTCAACACGGCCGCGTCATTAGGGACATGTTTACTTAAGACATTAGATGCCTGCGTTAATGACAATTTACTCTAATAGATGCCGGGGATAAACAAAGTTGTAAAATTACACGTTGTTTGTTTTAAGGATTAGCCTAAATAATTACTCTATTTAAAAGGAAATAGTCATCTTATGTAAGCCTACTTACGTACTATTGATGTAGTAAATATTAAAAGATTATGTACCTACATTAACGCGTCATAAAAATAAGGAACAAGAAAAATGGAACGAGCCAACATCGTATAGGTAGCATGAATGCGACGAAGCCGGTACATAAAGATGGCTCCTAATTATCCGGTACAATCAACGGTCGTTAAGACACATTACCAAGCTAGGCAAAAGGATTAGTCTTCCCTGTATGCTAAATTTACCACACTGAATTTACCGGAGTTATATCGATCCGGTAAACCGTTTACCTGAAGACAAGAACTATTCATTAATTGTTAAAATAATACAAAGAGGACTATTAGAGTCCTAAAATAAACCTATTTATACTTTTTTCATATTAATTATTTACACCACGCATGTAAAGATGTTCACGTCATTCCATGTGCAATGTGAATTAAATTTGTTGTTTTAGAATAATAAATGAACATTGAAACATCCTTTTGCTCTCTCTCGAGAGAGACCTAACCCTATAACTAAGAGAGAGATCTCTTAGTTATAAATTAAAATAAATGGATGTCAACTTTGTCGTTTAGATAGATTTACCAAATATGATTTTCCAAGTATGCCAAATATATCGGTTTAATATTTTTACACTAAGTACTAAAGTTTAACTGAGTAAGTACATAATTTCCTCACAAACTACATAAGATACGGTACCAAATTTCATCTACTTTAGGTAGGGCCACAGCTTGTAATATGCCAGTAGTTTCCCATGGGTGTCAAAAAAGGTAGAGCGAGTACCAAGAGCCACTCATTAGTAAAAACGACTAAGTTGTTCCTTCATAAATGATGAGTTTTTGCTACCACAAGTACCGGAATTCGACCTTCACAGCCTACCTAAAACCGAGCAAAAGTATCCTTGAAATATTACCTACTTTACTCATCACGCGATTATACTATTATCACAGCTACTATCATTCAAAAACTAAACTTTTTATCAAAAGGAATGAATTAATTAATTCTGTAAAATATTTTAAATTCGAGTAAGCGATTCGCTCGTGCGTAACCTTGGAAGACTAACCAGCAACGGCTTGGCGCCGAAACCTTTTTAAAGGTTAATAAATAAATTCCGTCCTTTATATTCTTAAAGGTTTGTACCATTTGACTTAACAGTGAAAAAACAAGAATTTTGGTTGATAGTGTAGCCTTTCTCGTTTTTCGTATATTTACTGAAGAATAATATTTAGGTACATTGATATATTTTATTTGTATAAAGATAAGACTGGTAATTAATATCTCTGAACAATTATTAGTATCATTTCAGACACTTATTTATGAGTCCATTAAGAGTACCCAAGAGTAGTAGCTCCAACCTGTAAATTTTCATTAGCGATTCTTGTCCATCCAATGTTTATTTAGAAGAAATTGCTTTCAGCAATAAGACCGCCAAAAAACGAAGTAATAAATACACATTTAAACAGAAGGGTACCTACTGTTTAAATATATATTTATGGCCTTGATTTTCTTATGGTGAATAATAGAGCAAGATTCGTCCAAACGTCCACTTTTATGACGAATAAAAATCTTATCACTTCATCTGACTATAAAACGCGACAAACTAAGACAATATAAGGAAATAAACACTTTAATTTAACAATATATTTACTTAAAGGTACATATAATAAACGATGAAGGACGACGATTTTGACGACCTCCGTGGTCGAGTGGCGTACGCACCGGTTTCAAGGTGTCGCTAGCTCTGAGGTCCCGGGTTCGATCCTCGGACGGGTCAATGTAGAAACCAACTTTTCTACATTGTCCCGGGTCTGGGTGTTTGTGGTACCTTCGTTGTTTCTGAATTCCATAACACAAGTGCTTCAGCTTTGGGTTCAGAGCAATGTATGTGATGTTGTCCGTATTTATATTTATATTTAAGGTTTGCATTTAATTCAAGTCTCAGACAGAGAAACAAGTCTGGTATGAACTATGTTCTGCAATAAATAGGGGAGGATATTAGTGAACCACAGTCACAGCAAAGCATACGTCAAGAAATGTTTCGTGTGAAACATGTGAAACTTCTGCACTAGTTTTATAAGACGTAAGCATGGCATAATCTACAAAAGTAGGTAAACCATTTTGAGAAATAAAACAGATAGAGCCTAAGGCAAGTTTTTTCGTTTGTATGTAGGCTTGAATACCTCACAAAGTTGGACTGAAACTCCCGTCTGACTTATTTATTGTGGAACTGGATTAGAACCAAGTTTAGGTTTCCACGTAAATTTATTACATTCTAAATAACGTTAACGTTTTAAAAGACCTGAGACGTATATGTACGATGATTAAGCGGATACATAAGACAATGAACGACACAATAGTACCTACCTGATTACGATCCGATCCTTAAACCCCCAGACCTCTACGACATGCTCTAAGCCGCTTACACTTAAGCAGCTTTACTCAATCAATTCGATTATAACGTACTTAAAGCAGAAAAATAATTAGAAATAGTTTTTCCATTAATTTGTATGCCGTAAATTCACAGCGACCTACGTTCTAATTAAGGGGAAGCAAAAACTAAAGTGAATTAAATTCCCTACTGCGTAAAGAATGAAAAGGCCAAAAATAAATTTAGCTAACAATTCAAGGCAATGAGTAGCGACAACTCGGAGAAGGCGGCGAAAGGGCGGACGACGCATAAGTCACTGTCACAACCCGCGTCCACCGACACTTTTTTGTTCTCCAGCGCGGTTTGCTACCAACAATGATTAAATATGTGTACTAAGACTCACTCCGAGACGTAATGACCGGCGCGGCGGCGGTTACAGAACGGTAAGAGTTAAGAAGTGAAGTGCAACCGCAAACTTTCAACCTACTTCCTACTTCGCACAAAAGTACCACTTCGACTTGCAATTACTTTCGGATTAGCTTATTTCTTTTGCGTTTAACTTCGAAGAACTACTTCAATAAATAAGAATGGATGAAATACATCCACATGGTTAAAATTTTAAACAATAGAAAAAAAAATAACAATAAAATGGTGAAATATCATTCTTACTTTTATAATTAAGAATATAAAAAATACAAGTTATTTACTATAAGGAACATAAATTAAAACATATTAAAATAATTAACGTAAAAATCATTTAGGTATACGAAAGATTTAGCCTTACAGAATTCACAAAGTATACTGCTAGAATAGTAGAGCATTACAAGCCAAGCTCCAAAGGAGAATGTTACAAGTATTGAAATGGCGATCAGTAACCCGAAGTCTTCACTTAACATGCTCTATGAGGCACGAAGGGGTCGCATCTGTGGATAACGGTGAAAACCCAAATACGACCACATTGCAATGTTACGACCTGTCTTATTTATAGACTAATGTTACACTGTTTTACCAATGTAAATTAGGTATGTCATATGTGACAAATTGTACCCTAATATTTAATTGAAAAACTACATTCTATCTTCCATTTAACCCTTCAAATGCCTTTAACACCATACTTCCTACACAAAACGCTCGGGAATTACGCGAGGACGACAACGGTCATCGTAATTCATTCCACCGCTAGATCCTTATACAAAAACGGGTTTTGGCACTTGAGCCAAAATAACGCATTTAACGCTTATTCCGTTAGTCTCCCCTTTTATGCTACTGTTTTATAAAAAGAATACCTGCAATGCGTGATGCATTACTTACATCCTTATTCAACGAACCGAATAAGATAAATTAGCTTACGTCCAACCTCTAACTCTTTAGAGAGATTACCGTGTACGTACGAACGACATCGCGTCTATTTTCGACGCTGTTTCTATGATCATTATCTGTTAAGTGCCTGAAGTATGTAATAAGTATTAGGGAGACAGGAATTTGTCTAATCCTTTTTAATATAAGACTTATTTGAGACTAAGCTTTATGTTACTGTTTTACCTAACAAAGCCGCCCTTGGTATGCACAAATATTGTAAGTTTTGAGCTTGTAACTGAATATGTTTTTTCCAAATAAAATATTGCTTCGCTTCAGTATCGGGGGAACGTTTTCGAGACATGAATATCGCATGTTCAATCGCTAGGTTCGGAACAAATATCTGAGGCTTGCAATGAACCTCCATATTTTGTAACTATATGGGAATTAAAACTATGAAATTTAGGAAGAAAACTCAGTACCAGGCTAACGTTACTTCATAAATCCACCCACGTCGGTCGCTTTAGAAGTTTGTTACATTTTGTACACTACAGTTTGTAAATCGCTAGAACTATCTCGATTAGCACATAATGTGTTACATTCCAGAATACTAAGTAAATTGTTGAAGTACTTTACGTCACAACAGAAAATAATTGCTATAAAATATACCCTGTGAATGTTACGAAAAGCAAAGGTAATTTTAATGAAGTACATTAATAAGGTAGGTGGGGTAGTTCTCCGCAATCCCGGCTCTCGGGAAGAACATAAGCAGAGATTGTCCGGTATAATAAATTGATGTGCCCGCCAAAAGGACAATGGCCAGTTTTGTCGTTTACGAAGCGTCAGTCGATGGAACTGATAAATTATTTCACGGGTTAACAAATGTTTACACGAAAGCTTTTTATGAAAAAACGAGTTTTTAAAAATAACACGTAGCATTCAATGGTTAAGTACGCTTCTTTATGTCATTTGTAACTATAATATTCGTGATTGGAATTTTAAATGACTCATTATCTCATATTCATTGGTTTCATGGAACCTTATAGGCTTTTATGCAAAGTAAAGGCAAAAATCATTCAATGAGGTTATATGCGTAGGTACCGATTTATGTAACATTTTAAAACATGTTGATTTTACGTTACTTTATAAAAGCAGAAAACTGGCTGAATTATACTGGGTGAGCATGAAAGGAAGTCTGATTAAAAGTGATCTGTCCAGGTTGAACGACACGCGCTCTCGAACCAAAAAGCATTTTACTACACATTATTATTGAGAACCAAGCGACCTTATTCACAACACTACCATAATAATTAAGCTGGTATTTAAAAAGCCTATAGAATGCTTAATAAATAAAAATAATTTAAATTACAGTCAGAATTCAGGTTGCCACGTTTAATTACGTAAATACCTTTGTCGAATGTTATTTTTGAAAATAGGCTTAACCTCATTAACTCAGAAAAATATTTTAACTATGTTTCAAGTTTCTAAGGCTGTCTATAACGCCACCCTCTAGGACTTAATGGAAGCCAACGACAAAGCCATTCAAGTGGCGACTTTCTGGTCAAACAGAGTTTAGCGATCATACACTCGAGAAGAAGAAGAAGGCTGTCGATCACACAATGTTGATTAAAAGCATATGAAAATATACTGCTAAAAGTTAATTACTTGCTCTTTAGATAAATGGATACATAAAATCGTGGCCACTGTTTACAACAATGCCAACAATGGGCAAAATATTCTCATTTTTATTTTGCGATTTTTAACCTATCAATAATTTCTTTGTCGTTACTCGTTAGTGAGTAATGCAATTCTTTGTAACGCATAATTCCAAAAATAATTAATATATGATAATAATAAGCGTGTCTAAAATAATTACCTAGAAGCACATCCTCAGACCACAACAGTTAGATAAACTCGTTCAAGCTTGGTTTACCGTGCCAAGCATATCCTTTGGGGAATAAATAATTGCATAGATATAGACAGTTAGATATTAATTATTTGATTTAATTCTCCGTAATGCGCATGTTATTAATTATACATGTTATATTTACTATTCCGAGTGACGGTTTATTACGAATTTTAACGGTAGTTAACGAATTTTATGTGACACGCGAAAAGTTTTTGCCGAAAGCGTTATGAACTGATAACAAGCAGGCACACGGTTAACTTTTTATTAAACTACGTAGATACAGTAATATGATCGTTATAAAATTTTTGAAATGATGTGCCTAATTAATTGAAATTAATTAAAATTATAACGAACTCAATTGGTAAATGGTTATAAAGTTGTGCTTTGTTTACTTATGGCGTCGCTTTACTTGTTAGCGTCTAATGAATAAAACTTTATTAAAAAAAAAAAGATACATAAAAAGTACAAAGTTCTCGTGTTTTTTTATAAAACCGCCATTACGAAATTCATATTGTGACATGTGTATAATTTCGAGAGGCACCAGCTTAATTTCTCTAAGGGCACCAGTAAAAGTTCCAATATGTCAAAACACCTTATCGCCGGACGCAGACTGTCCCAAAAGAGGACATCGTCGGAGAGTCCGATGTCACCCTGTCGACCGGACAAGTGGGCCGGACCGCAGGGTAAGCCGGTTCGGTCCGGAGACGATACCGGCCGTCGCCACCCAGTTTTTAGACTTACGAGATCGTGAGATTGTTATCCTACCATATGTCAAGCCGTCGTACATTGCTTGAGCATAAAGACGTTGACTACAAGCACTTTACACTCCATATTTCATGTCACGTCAGTCTCTCTTTGTGAATATCAATGGCT
This sequence comes from Autographa pulchrina, assembly GCA_905475315.1. Classification (NCBI taxonomy): domain Eukaryota; kingdom Metazoa; phylum Arthropoda; class Insecta; order Lepidoptera; family Noctuidae; genus Autographa; species Autographa pulchrina. The sequence goes on along the minus strand of FR997771.1, from coordinate 7,505,027 downwards.
TATTATGGTGTCAGCCTTCTCTTGCAATTCGGTTTATTATATGCCAAGTTTTATGTAAGTATATTCTGTCTTTCATTATGAGTGTGTTAGTCAATCTTATATTATGTGATCTCAAAGTACCTAGTGATTAATGACGAAATACGAAATACAGAACTTTCGTTTCGATTACAACTAACGACCTTATTTGATTACTAAATAGTTTACTAGTTAGGCAAAGGTGAGAATGTACAATTAAAAATAAAAGTTATTAGTTGTACACTATAAAGGAAAACTCTCGAAACATTCATCAATCCTGCAATTATTAAGACAATGAAACATCTTCATAAGACAAAAAATAACTATGTTGAACTACACTACACAAATAGAAAGCAAATACATCATAAAAGTGATAACTACCATAGAAAATAATTTCAATGTAGAAAATACCACCCTAATTTATTGACACAAAAGGTCGAATCAAAACCCAAGTGCAGTAAAGTGTAGTCTTTACTGCGCTTGGGTTTTATAATTATTTAAAATGAACAACGAATTAACTACGAAATAATAAGGTAAAAATAACAGTTGGTATATAATAAAAAGCGTACCTACCTTTTTTATCAATCTAAAAAAGGAAGCATTATGAAGTGACTATGCAGAAAAAAAAACTAAATTCTCTAAAACTGAACTTTTCTCAATTATACAAAAATGGCGGATAGATGGGTTTATATTTTTTGTCCATAGTTTCCTTCCTAATTATGTTTATTACAGTGAGGAAGAAAATGAAAAAGCTATCAACAAAGGACTATTCCCATTGGTATAATATACCTCCTGCTGGCTTTCGATCAATCAATTGATGGAGTTATAATCTCTTGGAAAAACATTTTCCTCCTAATTTCGTACGGAATTATTCTTCATCTGAAACTCATTAATTAGAGTTTTCTTTCATTAAAACATTTAATTACAGTCTTTCATTACATTTTAAAACGCTCTTACGTTCTTTTCTTTTATTGAATTGTGAATCAGCTTTAATGTTTTTGTAATGAGGTCTGCAATCTTCGTGAAATACTATTAAATGAACACAAGAAAAAATATACACAAATTACTAAAAATATTAACAGCTTTTTTTTTATTTGGAAACTAATAGATAATAAAATTTGATTTTGTGTCGCAAAATAGTTTTGTATGATTTTTATTCTCATATCATTTTCAACAGTCGACCAAAATTGAAAACCTACATATAATAACTAAAATATACTGCTCTAAAAAACAGTCTAAAACGGACACATAATAAAAGAAAAAGCTCCAAATTCAGCACATTACTACCACGAAAGAAAAAATGTTAATAGAACATTCACATAATTAACTTTAGTAGGTAGGTACTTAGTTAAATAGATCCATCGGCAAGAAACATCGCATCCATTACGTACAAAAAGTTGACAAATAACAGTCATACAGATACGAAAAGTTCGACTCCGCGGGGACTAAAATTCTATTAAAGAAAGTGCACCCTTCCGGGCTACGCGAAACATACACAAAGGTAATTTAACATAACAAAGTTCACCTGTTTTTATGTTAATATTAATCACTTGAGTTGTCACTGTAAAGTAGCAATAATCATGCAATCACGCGCGTGTGAACATTACGCGTTCGCGGTTTTCAGCTGAAGCCGTCGAGACGGTACGCTCGTGACTAAATCCGTAGTACGCGCCGTAGCTGCGAGAAGCCAACTGTCGTAGCCACGGAATACGCGCTGCATTCCGCTACAGTTCGCGCAGTCGCAACTCTTGCAACCGCTACGTCTGCTATTCATTTAATATTTTTTTGGACAATTAACTATTTAATTGTACTAATAGTAATTTACTTCTTTTTTTATTTACGTGATAAGGTCACTTGTAATTTAATAAAGTTTATTTAAAAAATCTTCCTATTATATTTTATTATGTTGAATGCATAAGGTATATTTTTAAAATAAGAGAGCGGTTATATATACTTTTGCTCAAACCCGATTAGTATCAGATTTCTCTATAAATATATTTACAGAAATACTAGTATGGTGTATGAGGCTTTTACGTCGAAAACAATCACCTCATTTTATGCGTAACGTATACGCTATTTGAGGTGATTATGTTACCGTTCCTAATACCTATATTTTACTAATAATAAGTCCGACGAGTTATTTTTCAATATACCGCAATAATATAACCAGTGTGAAACCAACAGAAATAAGTACTTATTTCTGTTTTTTAAACACTCTTCGCGAAAAATATTAGTATAAGCATTTATTAATGTTCCGTTTTTACATGTAACAAGAATCAAACAGAACTTATTTTTATTGCATTCTATTTAGCTTTTTATCTTAATATTTATTTATGGAGATAGAGGTCGATAAGCATATTGGCTATAAAAAAATATAGGTATTAAATTGGTGTCAGGCACTAATTAAAATCTGTGTAAGTAAGTATTCAAATTTAATTCTAATTACATTGTACTGACTCTACATGGCCCTATGAATAAATGTTGAGACACGGGACTCCAAAACACCTACTTATGTCTATTAATAAATCATGAAATAAAGTGTGTTTAGCGTTCTTTAATTAATATAATAAAGAACATACAACTTGCGCATCCAACGTGAGTGGCTCTTAATTAGATATGTTATTTATATTTTTAATTAACACTGACCAGAAGACCGGATAGGTAAAAAAAACCGGATCGGTGCTGGTGCCGGGAATTGTGTGAGTAGGTATACACGTGCAGTTTTACCTGGTAAAACCTTCTGGAACAAGGAAGTCAATGAAGATTTCAACGACTTGTAGAAGCTCTAGTCGTTATTGTTTTGTAAGGAAACCACGAACTCCTTATAACATTATACCTAGGTATACCAATAGCACAGAAAAGTAACTGGTTATGTCTCTCTATCATCATGCGCATATCATCTATAATCACGCTTTCATTTTTTTGTTGAAACTTGGTATGGAGTAAGTTTGGATCCCTAGACAGGAGATAGGTTACTTCTACCGCGATAAACGACATACACGCGAAGCCGCGGGCAAAAGCAGTTGATGTAATTTGTTTAATAATAGTGTCATGAAAAGGTCAGATATTGAACCTCTATACATATTAACAAAATCTATACAAGTTACCAACTTACCTGACTACTACATAAAAGTACATATCCATTAGCAAGCGCCTGTGTACCTTCTTACATTTTCATGAGCAGATGTCAAATTCAATAAGAAATTATATCTAAATCCAAAGGAACAACCTAGTTTTGTCAACCACCGATTAACTTTATGTTGGTTGCTGTTTGTTGTTATATCACAAGTTTAAAGGAATATAAAAGAAGTCAACCGTAAAGCCAAAACAACAACATAACACAGTCAATGCGTGTAAAGGAACCTAGACATATGTCAAAAACGTCAACCGTCATCAAGTGACATTGACATTTCGATATCGTCTTTCTCTCTTCCTCCTTCACTCTTTTGTATTTTTGTTTCATGGTTTACATTTATTTATTGTCGATTTGTTTTGTCTCCTTCACAGTTAGTTACCGGTTCTGATTAGCACTTTGTTTTGTTTGCAAGAAGTTATTTTTTTAAATTAATAATGAAACCCAAATCTGGTTTAACGAGACTTTACAATTGTTATATACTACGCGAAAGCAAGATTATTAAAGAAGACTTATGGATAAGAGATGGCAAAATTGAGAATCCTGAACAAGTATTTTATGTGGAGCAACTGCAAGCCGATGTAACTGTAAACTGCGAAGGACTGCTGATCGCCCCAGGGTTCATTGACATTCAAATTAATGGTAAGTTCTCAACTTCATAATATAAGGAACTTCAAATGCAAGAGGTATAGGTACCACTTAACATCATTAAATTAGTTTACCAAATCTAAATATAATTTTATATTTTCTTTGGAAGTTCATTTTCGTGCTACTTACCTACATTGACTTAAACATTACTTCATAACATACATAATACCAGAAATTTCTGTATTGTTAATTATTCTTGTTTTAAAACAATACCTTAATTCCACTAAGATTGAAATAAAATTGTTTAAACAATTCTACTATTTTATTTTAGGCGGCTGGGGCGTAGATTTCTCATATGATTCAGAAAATGTAAAAGAAGGTGTAAGAAAGGTTTCAAAGGAGTTGCTAGCTCATGGTGTGACCTCATTTTGCCCAACAATGGTGACATCTGATGTGGAGAAATATCATAAAATACTGCCTTTGATTAAAAAGTTGGAAGGTGGGAAACATGGAGCCACTGTGCTTGGAGTACATTTAGAAGGGCCATTCATCAGTTTAGCTAAAAAAGGTGCTCACATGGAAGAGTACATAAGAACTCCTGATAAGGTTTGTTTTCTTTAACTAATATAAATAGTAAATAATGAATAATTATCAAATATTGTATTAGGCTTTATCTATTCTGGCCAGCAGTAATAGATTTTATTTTTGTGGTCAATAACCTACTAATCACTGCAATATCTAAATACTTTTTGATAGCCTAGTAAAACAACCACCCGCCCCTAAGATGACCCACTGACCCCACTTTTACATAAAAAATTAAAAACAATGGTTGTTCTAGTAATAACAACCATCATGCAATTAATAATCTTTGTAGTTAAACAAAATGTGTTTGTATTTGCAACATCATTATCAGTAAACATTTATCACTAACCTACTTAAGTTGAGAATAAATATTACACAGCTATTGAACCATTTATATGTTACTGAACTTTATCAAACACAATGTGTTTACTATAACTTGGTTTATTTATTCATTATACACTTCTTAATCTTGTTCTATTATTTAGGGAGATTAAAAAAATAGACCTACATACATTATAATGTGGAAATCAGAATTTATATTGATCATTTTTATTTCTGTTAGTAACCTTCTGCTATAATTTCATACTCCTTTTCCTTTTCAGGGCTTAAAAACAATTGAAGAAGTATATGGGCCATTAGATAATGTTGTTATAATAACTCTTGCACCAGAACTACCAGGTGCTACAGCAGCCATAAAGGAACTGACTGAACTGGGAATCAAAGTAGCCCTAGGACATTCCACTGCCAGTCTAGCCCAAGGCGAAAAGGGAGTGGAGTGTGGTGCAAATTTAATTACTCACCTATTTAATGCCATGCTTCCAGTAAGTGCTAAATATTTTAAATAAATATACTTAAATCCTACTTGTTTTAAGATTGATTAAATTATTTAATTAATACTTTAGCTTAATTTTTGTCAATTTTTTTGATAAAACCTTAGAAAACAAGTTAAGAAATTTTAGCAATAAAACCCTATTAGGTTTTTATTGCTAAGTTTAAGTTTTAAAAGATTTGTATAGAAAAAAAAATCATTTTTGAGAAATTTGATGTCCAGAACAGCTGATTAACTCAGCTGTATCATCTTAAGCAAGTGAATATTTTATACATAGTTATGTCCTTTTTTTCTAGTTCCATCATCGCGATCCTGGGCTAGTAGGATTACTTGCTTCAACAACAGAGAAACAAGTGTTTTACGGCATCATCTCAGATGGCATCCATACCCACCCAGCTGCATTACGAATTGCAAGCAGAACAAACCCTGAAGGTACTGTCATTAAGATATTAAATAATCTATACTTAATATTATAAAGCTAAAGAGTTTGTTTGTTTGGTTGAACGCGCTAATCTCAAGAACTACTGGTTCAAATTGAAAAAATCTTCTTGTGTTTGATAGTCCTTTTATCGAGGAAGGTTATAGGATATAACATCACGCTACGACCAATAGGAGCGGAGCATCAATGAAAAATGTTGCATAAACTGAGAAAAATGTTCCTTTTTTGAGCTTCCGTTGCCTGCGATGCGTAAACGGTTAAAGTTACACAAAAATGATGTATGATGAAATTGTTCTCCTTTAAATGTCTTAAAAAAAGTCCGAGGCGGCATATATCTATCTTTTAAGGTTACACAATAACCTTTTTTATGATAACCAAATTTGTTCTAAAATAATGCATTATTTGCAAAGGTGTTTTTATAAACATGATATTAATCCATATCCAAATAAATATGTAATTCCATTTAATTTTGAACAAAATTGCTCTTGGCATCATTTTGAATCCAATGAATTTCCTTGGAGATACTTATCATAGATTTAAAATAACTCCGCAACAAAATAATGATTAAGTACCATGCGCGCATCTACCACAAGATAATAAAACTAAAAATATCGTGTACGCAGAAGTACTTTAGAATACTTGCTACAAAAATACTGCTAATTAAATTATATAAATACCCATAGAATATTATTACATATTCACATTTTATAACCCCCCAGTACTTTTTCCCAGCTTTCTTTTGTTATTCCTTTTCCTGTGACATTTTTTACTATAGTTCAACTCTTACTGATCAACAGCGTGATGTATCTAAAATAGCTTTGAGTGTTCTTTCATTTTGATTTTGTCTGTGTTTTATGGGTATCGTGATCTTATTATATTCAGAATCAATAATTATTTTCAAAAACAAAACTCAAGCATCCGAACTCCACGCGGACGAAGTCGCGGGCACAGCTAGTGTATTGTATTATCAGTTAAGTTCGTGATTTTAAGTTTTGCTTAAAATAGTAGGTCACGCAAGTTATACAATGAACCAGAATTTAGATAACTCGTTTTAAATCAATATGATCAATGAAGTGTAGCAGAGGGTACATAACTAGTTATAATCCCAGCTATTACCATGGGCTTCGTTACCACAAGTGGTATAAATAACACTAGGCTTGTACTTACCTTATTACATTTTCAACTTACCACTTTCAGGACTAGTGTTAGTAAGTGACGCAGTAGCGGCTCAAGGACTCGCCGATGGAAGCTATCGTATAGGACCTCAGCATGTTACCGTAGAGGATGGTCGTGCCTACGTCACTGGCACTAAAGTTCTATGTGGAAGTACTGCTGCACTTGATGCGTGTGTTGCAACCTTCAAACAGTCTTTAGGTAAAACCTATGTCTTACCTAAAGTCTTAATTATGCTCACTTACCAAGACTGTTAAATTAGTGGATTATGATACGTAAGTCGTTTGTACACGACGCGACGCAAGTCGCTGATATCCGACGAATTAACGCTAAGAACTCACGGAGCGATTTTCACCCGCGACCGCCGCGGTTGCGGGCCCGCAGCTTCTGTAGAGTGCAGATATACATGTAAAAAATTAAAGCACATTTCACGACGCGTTTTACGCCCGCAGTCTGCGCGTTTGTTTGCGGGTCCCGCAGCAACGGCGGGCAACTAGTAGAATCGCGCGGGCCGCGGTCACCCGCAGCCTCGGCGGGTAGCGCCCGCGCGCTCTGCGGTCGATTGGCTGATCGTTAACTGCCCGTCTTGCGTCTTGCGATCATCGCCCGCCACCTCTGCGGGCGATGATCGCAACCGCGACGGCTGCGTTACCGCGCAAATAGCCGGTCTCGTGAGTTTTGAAATAAAACCGCAGTTCCGCCACCGCGGCGGTCGCGGGTGAAAATCGCTCCGTGAGTTCTTAGCCTTAGTCTCCAACGACGCGGGTGCCTATGTACGAACCTATGGATTCGTATTACGGTAGTTACTTAGAAGCTGGATCTTCGATTATTAGAGACTTGTATCGCCTAGTGTACGAACGGCTCAACGAACAGTGTACACGAAGAATATTTATTGCACCAACTGAATTCATTTTTTAAATGATTTAGTGATTTTCAATTTATTTCAGATTGTTCCATTGAATACGCCTTAGAAGCGGCATCGCTTCATCCGGCAAAAGCATTGGGTGTGGACAACAAAAAAGGAAAATTAAACTTTGGATTTGATGCAGACTTCGTTATTCTCAATCCTGAAAATTTCAAGATTGCGTCTACTTGGATAGCTGGTGAATGTGTATTTGAATGTGATAAAAAGTAATCAATGTGATAATAGTATAGGGTCTGACCAGTATGTATATAAAATGAATGATAATGTTAATATGAAATTATTATTTTGATCGTTTAATAAAGTTTTTTACCTAAGGTACTCTTGTTGCCACTTATCTTGTTTTTTTTTGTGAAAACATTTTCCTTAACTTATTTCAGCCAGAACTTGATGCACGCATGATATTATTATGTATACATTGATAAAGTTAGTATAGACGAAGACTGGCAATTTTATTTAGCCTTACAAGAATTAAGATTGAGCGATATGTCGTTGGAAAGGGTTTTTCAAGTACGTTGTGTGGAAAAAGTTATTTAATACGGTATTTAGCTTAACCCATCGAGAACTTTAATATATATTATATTAAAGTTCTCGATGGGCCAGGTTGCATAACATTCCTGCCGGTCGTCATTTTGGCGTAAATCAGAAACGTTGTGGTTTAGTATCTTTGTTAATGAAAACTAGTAGCGAACATGATGGAAGAGGGAATAGTATGATTTTTTTTATAGATTTGCCTATAGTCTAAACATCTTGGTCAGAAATTATTTAACACACGGGCATAAATAATTTAGATAATAAACTCTTTTTAGTGGCATGGAAAATCTTTATTGAAGTAAATATATTTATAAAGTCAGTACAATTTAAGTTCAATAGTTTCCAAAAATATTAAAGTGCAGGTTGCTGATCACCTGGCAATGTTAAATATGATTATTTCTTAATTAAAATACAAGCTAATATTGAGAAAACTGTAATATGTGAATAATAACATGTATATACCTAAATAAAATCATGACAAAAATATATTTTAGGCAGGCTCTGAATTACACTGCTCTGCTGTTTTTATCCTGGCCACGTTCACGTTAATAAACTTATAATTATTAATAAACCGCTAACGTCACGTGACAATTTGCACTCGCCATTAAATAAAATTAAAGTAAGAGTGCAAAATGGCAAAAATTCAAATTCTCAAGTCACTTCAGCGGTAAACAAATTTGGTCAAAGTAAGATGTGCAACCAGTTTAAACAAATAAATTCTGCATCTGCCCACAAGTAAACATCTAACTATTCACCAGTAACATTGAATATAATATAGTTTAATAATCAAATACACTCAATTCCTCCACATCTTCTTATGAGTGGACAGAGAGAACCAGTTGGGCATCTTAATTTTACAATAAAATAATTAAACATCAAGTTACAAACCACGCAATGTATATTCATATTGTATACAATATTTCTAGATGTATTTATATATATAATGTAAATACATTTTCATGAAAAACAAAAATAATATCATGGAATATTCAAAGAGCCAAAATATTTGAGATTAACTCTACCTTGATACCATTAACGTCTAAGATCTAGGCACAATGCAGCAGAGACTCCTGTATGGATTACATAACAATTTTCGTTGACTGTGGGGCTAAATAGTACAATTACAGTCAACACCATCACACAAGGTTATACTGAAGACATTATATAAACTGCCATACCTTTATATTTATGTAACATATTTTATGAGAAAGATATGTTGAATAAAACTGGACCTATGCGGACAAAGCTTTATGTGTGTTGTGCTATTGCAAAACGAGCAGTATATTATAATGGTTTCAGAGCCAGTGGCATTCCCATGTGTTGATGCTGCTGGCACCCCTTGCAGCTTGCACTCTGCGGCAAGCCGCTGTGAAGGCAAACAACTACATCTAATAAAACTTCAACATTTAATTTTTCAAATGTTTACGGAGGGTATTGTCTGTTAGATATAATTTCGTGTTTGAAGTCCACTTCCATACTAAACACACGGTGGACTACAACTAGGTTTAAAATACTTTAACAGAATTAAATTATTGAGCAATATATTCTTAAGAGAATATTAGTAGAGGTTTGCTCGGCTGCACCAACTCTACAGAATAATTCATGTTACTCCTAGTATCAAATACCAATGCATACTCCACAAATGTCATTTCCGCAAAATGAGAATTAAATAAGTAAATTAAAAATTAAAAGGAATAATGAAATCTTTGGATCAAAATTAAAATATGCATTTGGAACTTGCACCTTTCACACAATTACAATAAATTTCACGTTTCAACATAAAATGACAAGAACGTAAGACAGTGTAACTTAGAATATACTTAAATCTACCTTGAAAACAAAAGTAATAGCCATTTCAACAACATCTAAACCAATGAGGAGAATAAAATCACGGGAGTTGCAGACAATTTCTATGTAAACTAAATTGATTAGGTATGATATGTTTTGTTGTTTACTGAATAATTTGTGAGATGAAGAAATATCTGAATGGCCGCTTAAGAGAAAAAAATTATGCTTATAGTTATAGAATCAAAAAATAAGATCACTACAATACGTAAATACCAAGATTGTATATTAAAATATTTGTACTTTTACTGACTAAAGGAAAACATTGGCAACTGCTAATAATCCTACAATTGTAAAAAAAAATAATTTGTATAATGTAGACTGAAAACGGTCATCTCAAATTCGTTCACTCTAAGATGTGGAATGCAATTAGAATTCTTTAACAATATTAAAAGGTATAATAATATATTAAATTTTTTTTATAATCAGCTCAACAATGTATATAATCTATAATAATTTAAAAGCCTAGATCCAAACTGTGATATTTATTGCACAAGCACACATGTGGCTTAAAATTCCAACGGGAATAGAGCTCACAACCTTATTATTATTTATGTTGTTTTTAGAACAGTGGAGATTATATTGGTTAAGTGGGTGAAGGTTTAAATTATATTATCATTTGAGCATGCCGTCTTTCAAGTATATATTGGAATCATTTTAAAGTAAAATAATCAGGTATAATAGAAATTATCTTAATCCCACCCACGGTTCAAAGTTGAACAAAACTGAATTGTGAGTTGTAACGCCACAACACTCCACCGAAACCATCGAGCTGTGTTTGGTGCCACTAATAGGCAATACGCCCACCTCCAATAGGGAGGGTAACATTAGAGCTCACCTTGTGCGCTGCGAACCCTACTTCTATCACATTACTTGGCACAGAGTTTGCAAACGTCCTTGCACTTCACAAAATGTGGGGACTCACATAGCTTTACTGAACTAACAAGAATATCTGCAACACTCAGTGCCATATAAGATGATACTACACAACTACTGAATTAATTTATTGCTGGATACATAAGGGAATATAGATTCAAGAGAAATATCTTTACCAAAAATTGCTTTAAAGTGTATATAGGTAACTTTTAAGATTCCCGAGAAAGGCTACTGTAATGTACTCTAATGATACAATTATTATCAAGTAATGTCAATGGACAATAGATACCATTTGACTGCCATTCATCCATGACATAGTGCTTACTCGCTACGGCAAATTATACAGCCAAGCAGACGCGACGAATAACCGCCGCGGCCCGCGCCAACCACTAATAAACATCTCTAAACAACACCACCATATAGGCAAACTTGTGATACTGTATGTGTGTATATCAATTGAAAAATACTAGTACCTACTAAACATTTCTACGCTGATCCCTACATAAAATACATGGCAAGAAAAGAGGAAAGTGTCGATATCACCAACAAAAATTAACGTTAAACGGTGTTGATATTGACAAGGTAATACTTTTGAAAATATAATCAATAATGTTTATAGATGGAAAATTAAATTTTTAGATATTATAATTCAATATTCGACTTAAATTTTTTATACTGGAATTCACACATAAAATAGTATAATTTGTAAAATTATCCAAAACTTATCACACCACCTTTTAATAATTTTATGCAACCCTAAAGCAATATTATTAATAGCGTCAAACGCTCCCTTTGGGGCAATAATAAGTTCTATTTCGGTTAATTTTACTTCACTAACACACAATAATTTTGATCAATGACAACGAATTATAATATTAAAACCCTGAATATTAATAAAACAAAAAAAAATTGGCAACAACTAATAACTATTTTTACAAATATTATACAATAAAATAATTACTATGTGCATGCACAAATATCGTAAGAAAATAATTTGGCAGTAAAAATTCGTAAATCTAAAGGCCTAAACACACTGGCCAAAAATACTATTTATATAATAGGCCCAGAACATATAATTAAAACAATAAAACGACAAAATCAGAGTATTAATCACACCTGCTCATCCGCGAGGGGTATGTAGACTCATTTTAAACTAGTTAAAATAAAGAAAATAAAATTCCCTAATACTATTGGGACAAAAATCCTGAAACAAATAACTTAAAAACAATATGAAAAAAAAACCCAAAAGTTACTCACTAATCAATAGAGGATTCAGACTCAAACGTCAAAATTCAACTTATCACTGGCTTTCAAAGACCGACGTTGCTCCATCGCCCCACATCGCAATCTTTGCTAGTGTCTTTCAAAATATTGAGTCATGTAAGTCTTAAAATGTTGGTTCATTATGTCTCTCTATTATTGCTCATATCACATCTAATTTTGCGTATCGAATATTGTAAAACTGTTCCAATACACAACAAATACATAAAATAAATACCTATTTCTAGTTAAGTACATATATTTATACATGTTACTCTTCAGTTATGATTTTATTATTCAGTTTAAATTATATGGCTCAGCAATATGAAGAGAGTGCCTGACTATCAACTAATTTATATTTAAACTTTACATTACAATTTAGTAACATGAGGGTGTTTTTTTTTTAATGAAATGCACTTTTTTTGTTGCTTTTTTTTTGAAAATTGAGGATAAAATATTTTAAATTGTAAACAAATGAAACCACAAATATTAGAGAGCATTAAAACTGACATAACAATATCGGTAAAATATCACACTTTAATTTTAGGTGGTCTGGTTAAGTACTATTTCCGAAGTGCTTTTAGTGTAAAACATAATAATGGTCATGTACAAGACAAGGTATCAAATTTCCGGCAATTTTAATAGATTTTGAATAATGTAGCACATTGAATAAACTTCGCATTTTAATACTGTATGTACCATCACTAGGAACAACAAATGTTGCAGAATATGACTATTCAAAAGTTATTCATAGTACAATTAATGTATTTTATAAATATTCCGTGTAATATAATTCGTTCAAAGAGCCTAATTATTTATATCTGGAAGACCATGGATCCCTGGAATTCGACTATCGGTTAAAGGTAACATTGTATCTGACCATTACTTCTGATTTACATTTTTGATACCATATTATAATAATGGGAATTTCATATGACGAAGTGTCCCACTTTCCTAAATGCTAATTTTAGGAAACCTAACAAGAGATAGTAATATATGATGTATATTGTGATTATATCTAAACATGGTATCGCTTTAATAAACCGCTTTTGTACCTACTATCTAAAAACTATGAATTCTCAATTTTGAATATAAATATGGATAGTTATAAAAATATATAATTTGGCGAACTGTATTCTCACTGAACATAAGGTATTTTAATGTGGCAAATTCGTGTACATAACAAGCAAACATTTTTTGCTTTAGTATCCATAATGCAATACTACAAATAAATTCGTATATGTGTGACTATTTCAACAAAATATAAGTGCTCAAATAAAATAATTAAAGCTTGCATTAGAATTATTTGGGAGGCTCGCTACATACAAGAAAATGCCATATAAACTAATTTTCTATATCAATTTTTAACTATCCAAATTACATATGTTGTACAAAAATTACTGCAAGTTGTTTTTTTACGCGGTTTTCTAATATACAGCATGCATTACAATGTTTCATTATTAAGGTATTTACTTACAATAAACCAATTCTTAACAATGTATACTGTAATGCCTACTCATGAAAATTCTTTTAAACATGTAATAGGCTCTTAAAACAAGAGTACACGAAAACATTTTTGTATAGACACAAGAAATCTGTAAATGGTAAATATATTTTAACGGACAATATATAATATTGTATACGAGATTAACCTAAACTAGATGGCACGTTATTATGGTGTCGCCTCCTTTGGTCATGAAAGACTAAAAATTTTACTTTTTCATATAACAAACTCAATTGTGCGTTCATATTTGTTCTTCTCAAGCAAATTACTGATCCAAGAAAATCAATAATATAAAAACAAAACGTACGTATATTGGGCTAACATTCGAACAAATTAACATATTTTTCATACGAGGCGACACTCCCACGCAGTCCCCTAATTGACATGTTTAAACTTCACTCGAACTAGGAACCATACCAGCTGCTAAATTTTGTAACAAAATATAAGTCCTGTCGATGGGAATTATTCAGTTAAATTTGGTTATGGGTATTCTGTGGCAGAATGTAAGAAGTTCCGGATATATCTAAAACATGTCACCTAATTTAAATGAAGCCTACGACTTATCTATGAGCTTATAATGACCATATTAAGAGCCGAACCAGTTCTTAATCAGGATCCTGCTAGACATAAAATAAATCCGAAACTTTTTGATCCTCCATGACCAAATATAACAATTTTTTGTATATAAATCGGACTAAAACAATAATAGAAGTTGAAAATTATATACTAACCTTTGGATTTCCATTACTAGACTAAATGCAATTATAAAATAATAATGACAGATGAACAAAATCCAAATAATACGCAAGTATTCAGTACTTTGGAAATGATAATGACTTAAATCTATCCATAGCAGTGAATAAAGATATAGTGGTCTCTCTAAATCTAGAATGCCATAAAAACAAAAAAATCACGAAGCATACTAAAAGTAGGATCACTATATATCACTGCCTATGGATAGAGTGTTAAAATATCAGACTAACATGAAATTTAACACAACATAACAAAATAAGTAGTCAAATACTGGTTTAGCAAAAAATGTTAAGCTTTGTAAAAACAGCAATTAATATAAAATAAAGGGAATAAATGTGAGATCTTGTAGTATGCAGACTTACAGCCATCGAGTTACTCCTCAGACAATATAAAGGGTGTTGAGGACTAGAACATGATGATTATTCTTAGCCAGAGTGACAATATATCCTTCAGATGTAATTTTTAATCCACAGCAGCGTGACACCTAAAAAAATATTATTGAGGTTGTTATTGTCGTCATCACTTTAAGACCATTTTATTATTGTAAAATATAATTTCCTGACACATTGAATTAAATATCGTTAAATATATTTTTAAAAATATAAGAATGTAAAGTATAACAATATAAAGTGATACAAACCTTGACATATGGGCACTCAAATTCAGTGACAAGCACGCCGTCACGTGAGAAAACAGCAACATGGAATTTATTGCCATGAGAATCGCCGATGAGGACGTCACCAGCATCCGAAACGTCGATGCCGTTGGGGAAATTAGTAACGTTCTCGCATCCAATACGACGTAAGAAACGCCCTTCATCGTCGAATACTACTACGCAATGCCCTTTGAAGTCACAAACGTAAAACTCCTTGCCTAAAATAAAACAAAAAATATGTTTACATTAGTCAGCAATTTTTAATGCTTACTCGACATTTAAATAATCACAATACATACCACTGATAGCAATGTCAGATGGCTCCCTCATGCACTCGCTGCAATCAAACCAGCTCATGAGGTCACCTTCTTCAGACAGAATAAATACAGTAGGCGTCACGCTGTCCACTGCGACAATGAGGCCTTCGGCAGTTACCGCTAGTCCAGCAACAATATCGATAAATCGCACCTAAAAAGAAGATTAAATTTGTTTACATGAATACTCTCTAACATAATTCACCAAAGCCGCTGCAAAATCTAACATAAAATTTTAATATTAGGATTACTTTGTTATTGTTTCAGGTTATCAGCCTGTAAAAATAATTGTATAAGGAAGAAATAAAGTAATAAATAATCATGATGTTAGCAGAATAATATATTTATGTTCAAAACGAAATAATACTTACTGCAATTTTCTTTAAGAAGTGTCCGTTTTTGGTAAAGATTTGCATGCGTGACCTTTCATTACCACGATCACAGACGACGAATTTTCCGGTGGCTCTTACAACCGCCACCTTTCGGGGGTACCACAGTTGGCCTTCTTCCTTTCCAGCAATGCCAAAATTAAACTTGTAAGTTCCAGACTTATCAAACACCTGAAGAATGAAATGTTCAATTGGAAAAAAACGAACAGATATATTCTTTATTTACATGCAGTATTAGTACACCCATACCGTGATGCGATGGTTGTTGGTATCAGCCACAATAATATCTTCGTCGTTTCCAAGACAGAACCCATGGGGAGAATTAAACTGCCCCTTGCCACTTCCAAGTTGACCAAACTTGAATCTAATATGCATGGGTGTGGCTTTAGTAGCACGTACTAGTGGTGCGGGGGGAGGCACAAGGGCCGCCTCTTCAGCAGCAGTTAGTAGAGGTCTACCAGGAGATACTCCCCGTGGGCCTACACCACCGATTCCTCCAACACCACCAACACCTCCAAAACCATTCACCTCTGAAAAAAGAAATGCCCCAGATATTAACAATTTTCCGGTTTATAAGTAAAATTACTATCGAAAGTTTAGGACTTACCAGTGTTCAACCCTAGTTTCGCAAGAGCCTGCAAATTATTGTATGCCTGAGGTGAATTAAGATCACCAGCTAGCAATTCGGCGAGCGTGAAAGATGGGGCAGGAGATGCATGAGGAGGCGGCGGTACTTCTTTTTCAGCAATGCTGGCTAACTGCTGCAAGTTGTATTCCACCATAGATGGTAAAGGCACGCCGCCAACACCACCTACTCCTTGAACACTACTGATATTAACACCGCCAGTAATCGCATTAGTAACACCCACTCCAGCACCAGGTACCCCAATGGCAGCAACCCCGCCAACTGGCACTCCCACCATGCCTCCCACACCAGTCACTCCAGTAACACGGCGAACGCCACCCATTGGGTAATCATCAAACACAGGAGCGTTAGTCACAGACACTGCGGGAGAATGAGAGTTTGAAGTGACTGATACAATAGCAGAAGACTCACTGGCGCGTTTTCTTTCCTCTGCTCGAGTAGCTTCAGTGCGGAATGATCCAAAAGTTTCTTCAGAAATAGCATCAAACTTATCCATCTTAGTAACGAATTCCAATGAGTAATCAACATCGAACTCAGGTGCGCCCTCCAACAAACGGGCAAACTGGGAGGCGACGGTCTTTTTCAACATAACGATTTCTGTACCATCTCCGCGGCGAAGAAGTCTAGCCGCAAATTTACAAGCACAATCAATTCGCTGAACAGTTTTATCGACACGATCAAAAAGATCCATTACTTTGAGTTCCCGTTCCTTATGCAAACGCTCGAGTTCTTCAAGGGCCTTTTCACGGCATCTTTCAAGAGCAGCTTTATAAGCCAGAAAAGCCTCGTTGATGACACCTTCTGCTTCGTCTCGTTGACGTTGCAAATCACCGAGTGCATCATCAAGCCTAGCGGAAGCGCTACCCGCCGTTGCAGCGCGAGCATTAGCCTCTACAATAAAATTCCTCAATTCAGCTCGTAGATTAGGCTCGACATCGACAATTCTTTCGCAGCGATGTTCACCAACTTTGTGATCCACAGTGAGACACTCAGTGCAAGCACCGACTTCGCATTCACAGCAATAAAATTTAAGACTTTCTCCAGCATGACGAGCGCAAAATATTGGTTTATGCACCGCAGACTTCTCCTTAGAAGACCGAAGAGCATCAAATGGCACTACTCTGTGATTCTCGAAGCAACGCATAAACTCATGAGCAGAATTGCAGTTGGAACATAAGAAATGAGAACAATCAGTGCACCTGGCAACGGCAGGTTCCTTACTCTTGCAGCAGGTGCAAACAACTGATTGATCCATAGCAGAAACATCTAAAATGTTGGTAAGCACATAATCCGATGGGAGGGATGCAGCTCCACCTCCAGGTATCTGAAAAACAAATTTTAAAGTTTATTGATTAATAATAATAAAATTAAATCTCATTAAACAATTGATTACAATTATAAGTAATGGTAATCCTACCTTGGTTTCTTGTTTGCATATTGGGCATTCTACAGCCAAATCAAATTTTAATGAATCTCCTGCTTCATTAACCATCAACTTGTCAATGCAAGCTTCACAAAATACATGAAGGCAAGACAAAACTCGAGGACTACACAGCTTATTGCTGAAAACATTAAAAATTTATTTATTTGAAATACTTTATTAATAAATATGATCCTTTAAAATATTTTTTATCAACATGATAATAAAGAAAAACTCACTCGCAAATTTTACAATTTTGCTCCTGCTTTCCATTCTCAGAAGACTCCAGAGAACCTTCATCTCCCAGACTAACTAAACCACCCCCATAAAGATCCCCATTCATTTCTTCCATTTTAACTTACAATTATGTTGGTGTATAATGAATATATCCTTGACCTTACTCAACAAGAATCTGAAACAATAGAACAATCTTTGACCTCAAGCGGTGGAAATATACCAACCTAGTTGGAAGTTATATATTTGAGCCGTTTGGGGTTGAAACCCTTGGTCCGTGGGGGCCGAGTGCACACAGATTTTTTTAAAGATTTATCCAAACGCCTGGTTGACACTTTGCGTGACCCAAAGGCTGGCTTCTACCTAGGTCAGCGAATAAGCATTGCCATACAATGTGGCAATGCTGCCAGCCTTTTGGGCACACTCCCAGTCAACAGCGATGTGTATGAATTTTTTGATGCCTTATTTTAGTCATAGTTTTATTTAGTTTATAATTTTTCTTTTTCTTGTGTAGGCTTAGTTTTTATATAATTGTAAATATTTTAAGAACGATTAAGTATTGAATTGTAAATAAACAATAATAATCTTTGACACATTTTACAGTGACTATTTTTTGTAGCCTTTGCAATCTGCAAATCAAATTAGTTCATCTAGTCTGGGTGTAGAATAAGCAACATTAACCCATATATGCCCATTGATTCGAAAACGAAACAAAAGGAAGTACTTTCCTAAAAGCATAATAAATAGTTTATTAGTGCAGTAAAATGTAAAATAAATCGGAATCCAAAAGTAGTTCTGGGCATATATGGGTTAAATTAAGATAATTGATTTAGATGGTTTTGACTTTCGTTGTATTTTAAGCAGAATATCATAAATTGATGTTTTCTTTTACAGCATACTTTAAATAAAAATGTTATTACTGCTGTACTTAACTAAAAATATATTTGCATTGACTGATTATTTGAAAAGCTCAGAGGCAATAATACACTCCTGAACATAACAGAAGTTTTTGATGTTGAAGTCTGAGTAAACCACAAACTTAAAGGTATTATCTTTTTTGGTTTTTTGGAAGTTGCTTGATTCAATATTTATAGGCATTAACAGAGTGATTTAGTTTAATTACTGAGAGGAATTATTGTTTCAATAAAAAATATAATCATTGATTTCTCACATGTTTTTTTACTTATTTTAATATTTAGTAACAGTAGTTGATGTAATGATATTTTTTTCTAATCACCTGATCAGAAAATAACCATTACATAGTAGAATCAACCATTACATAACATCTTTGTCTTTTGACCTACCTTTGACATACACTGCTTAGTAGTGCTTAGCAACAACTTTATTTGTCCTAAATACAAAATTTATATATAACTATTTATAAATGAATAATGTGTAGTATTTTAATCATGTTTCATTTTAGAATGAATCAAAATTATTATAACAATGCAGTTGATACTAATAGATAATTCAATTCAAGGCATAGGTATAAATGTTCATTTTTTAATAAATACTTAGTACTTAAAAGGAATCATGTTATAAAACAAATTAAGATAAGTTGCAAAGTGCTCACTCAAAGAAAATACATAATATGTGTAACTGGTGAAAATGTTCTTATTTTAATATAATCAAGTAAATATTCGATATTATTCAGATCCCTAAATATAAGTGAACCAAGGTGATTATTATTTTAATCATTAAGTATAAAAGAAACAAAGTATGATGCAGGAAATAGTTCAAACTCAATAAGAATAAATCATTTAATATAATTTTAAGAGCAAATATTTTCTTAGACCTAATAAAATAAGTGAATAGCTACTTAAACCGCATAACTTATTGAATGACAAAGGACTGAAATATTCTTAAATCTTGATGTGGTAATGACAATCAACGAGTGAAAATTGACAAAATATAACGAAATAAAATATTTACCGCCCAGTATATGCAACGATTAATACATAAAAAAGACTATCGGCAAAAAATTATGCGGAGGTATTAATATTTGATTTGCGTACCCTATGAAAGGGCCATGTTGTATCAGTAATGTTCAAATTACAATGACGCCTTTATAGTTTTAGGACAACACACCAAACCCGCAAAATTGCTAAAATATTATCGTCAAAATGGCTTCATATTAGAGTACCTATGTACATACCTATCGCACAATAAACGCAATGCACCATGCAGACAATGGCGAAGGTCGATAATCGGTATCAACACGTTTTTACCCAAATATGGCCAAAAATCTTAATATGATAATTATTTTAAATGAATCTTATTAATTAAAAATGATTTACTAACCTTTAACAGTTTATATTTGAAGGAAAAGCTGATAATCTACGCGCAGAAAGTTCTACCACGCCGTAACTATGAGAATACTCATCACTTTGTAAATAAATAAAAAATGAGCATCAAGTCTCAACAGATATTTTTTTTAAATAAAAGTGGTTTCTTCGATGAATTAAATTAATGTTTTGTCACGTTCTCATTTTAAAAAGGCGAATACATCACGGTGTATTGATTTTCTGCGTAGTTGGTTGCGCTGTCTGTGGCCTTTTCAGTGTTACCAACAGAAATTTATTTCATTAATTGAACTTGAACTTTGCTGTCGCGGTCGGTGCCCAACAATTTATTACCTATACATTACTATCTAAATGATTCTTTCGCTGTTGATTTCTGTTGTTTTCAAACGACTTTTGATGATAATTTTCTATTCTAATTAAAAAAAAAAGAAAATTTCATCTATTTACGATTTAAAATATTTTTAAATTAATCATATTATTATATTATTCTTCAGTAAAACATTCATTTAAAAATATTTTTTGTACTTTGACTGTTATCTAAACCTCTTGAACAATTATACACTTTATTTTTAGGGGTTCCATACCTCAAAAGGAAAAAACGGAACCCTTATAGGATCACTTCGTTGTCCGTCCGTTCGCCTGTCAATCAAGACAGTTATTCTGAGGAACGCGTGGAGGTATTAAACTGAAAGGGGAATGACAAGTCTAGGCCCAGAATTGCACAAGAGATTCGTTTTACAAAAAAAATATGTTGGTATTTTTCAAATGTCTGCCACGTATTCATTAGTCTGTGCATGTCGGTAACATTTTTTCATAAATATTAAACACTAGCTGTACCCGGCATGCGTTGCAATGCAATTTTTTCTACCTACTACCTACCTACTACCTACCTACTACCTACCTACTACCTACCTACTACCTACCTACTACCTACCTACTACCTACTACCTACCTACTACCTACCTACTACCTACCTACTACCTACCTACTACCTACCTACTACCTACCTACTACCTACCTACTACCTACCTACTACCTACCTACTACCTACCTACTACCTACCTACTACCTACCTACTACCTACCTACTACCTACCTACTACCTACCTACTACCTACCTACTACCTACCTACTACCTACCTACTACCTACCTACTACCTACCTACTACCTACCTACTACCTACCTACTACCTACCTACTACCTACCTACTACCTACCTACCTACTACCTACCTACCTACTACCTACCTACCTACTACCTACCTACCTACTACCTACCTACCTACTACCTACCTACCTACTACCTACCTACCTACTACCTACCTACCTACTACCTACCTACCTACTACCTAATTGTTTTTTTTTTTTTAATGTACAAAAGTATCCTATGTCCGTCTCCTGGCTCTAAGCTACCTCCCCACCAATTTTCAGCCATATCGGTCCAGCCGTTCTTTAGTTATAAATGGTGTAACTAACACGACTTTCTTTTATATATATAGATTATAACGACTAAAACGGAACTTGAACATAACATGAGTTTCAAATGTTGCCTTTACAAAAAAATGTTGGCAGGTAACTAATCAGAATAATAAGTTTTCGTTTATTATTAAAAACCATTCATTTTCTTCCCAGCAAACATACATTATACCTATCTAATTCCTTAAAATATCTTTTAATAATTATTATTATACCAATTATTAATAAAAAAATATATATCTATAAATCGATCTTTTCAAATAATATATTATTATCTATCTATAAAAACTTTATATGGCAACTTCCTATTGCTATGTCAAAGTTTTACTTGTCACTGTCAGTTGCTCAAATACGTAAATGTCAAAATCATTGCTTCTAGCAACTGCATTGCGGTTACTTGCTTATGTTTATTGCGGTTTAAATTGACTACTTTTCGCTATAAATACTGACTCTGACGATTCTCCTATACCCGACGGCCACGGCCTGATTATGGATTCTGTTCCCGCTACTCATGACGACACTGGCAACATAAACTGCAGTATATAAGATGGAATATAAGAATCTTAAATAACTTTGAAATGCTAAGTTCTTTGTAAATCATTTCTATTACTAATTAATTGTTAGAATTGCTCCCTATTATTATTATTATTTTATATTTGTGTGCACAGAGGGCCTAAATTACTATGGCGACTTGGCATTCCCCTTTATATCTAATACTCAGGTCTACAGTACTGTCCCTTGGAACTGTGAAAAACTCAAACTTCTAAGCCAAAGCAATCAAAAGATACAGCCGTTTAAGCCGCAAATTTCCGAAACTCGCAAGGGAATCAAAACCTTCAGGGTACTACCCGTGAACTCAGAATCTTGAAATTTGGTACAAAGTAACGTCTTATAGTACAGATAAAGGAAAAATTGCGAAAACTGTAAATTTTTAGTTACATCACATAATAAAAAATATTTTTGTAAATTTTAAAGTTACTACTTCTTTTCTCATGAAGGCGTAGAGGTATTTAATTGAAATTCATACCAAATACGCAGGTACTATAATACCTTTAAGCTGTAACAAAATCAAACTTTTATGTCAACGCAATCGAAAGAAATAGATACCTACAGGTTTGTACGGAACCCACGGTTCGCGAGTCCGACTCGCACTTGGCCGGTTTTTTCAATAAGCTTGCGAATTCTAGGAAGCCTGTATCATTCGGAACAATCGTAATCTCTCGTTCTCGAAGGGTTTCAAATGAGTTATGTCCTATATTATCATAATATGAATATTGACTATTGGACCTAAAAAAACAGTTATCTAAAACCAAGAGGTTTGTTGCTAGTTTAACGACCATATTTTTAACCATAAAGCGACAAAAATAATATTATATTGGAATCTTTCCCGAAATATTCCGTACCCTAGCTTTTTCCGTCTTTAGCACAGCACCTCCGTCCTTTTAGTCCTTCCCAGAGTCCTCAGTATTATAATAAATTAAAAATTTTACTTTATTTTATCAGTCTCCGTCAAAATACGGATATACCGTGAGATAACCGGATAAAACATTTGTGATTCCACATCTCTAATTCCATGTGGACATGACATGACATTGACATTTACATCTGACAAATTGACAAATCACAACATCTAAAAACCTTGTGTTGAAGATTCTGTTCGTGGAATAATATTTTTCGGTGTTCTTATTAAGAAGAGAATACCATTGGTTGTTCATCACACATTTTTAATAAGTTACTAAGATGACTTTCATACCGAACTGGGAGGAGTTTGAAAAATCTGCTGAGATGTTGTACATCAGGGATCCACTGAACACACGATACAGTATCAAATATTCCCATTCGAAAGGAGTTTTTGTTGTTAAAATAACAGACAATAAGAAGGTAATGCACTTTTATTCGACAAACTTTCAATTGCACAAATTAATGTTTTGGAATTAGTTTTTCATTCATTAATTTATTACTTTTATAACTAACATATTTTCATTTGACCTACCTTAACCAAATTATTTTAGAATTTCATGATTTTATTTTTCGTTACAGTGTCTTCAATACAAAACTGAAGTGCAGCAAGATGTGAGGAAGATAGACAAATTTATATCTAATCTAATAAGGCATATGGCATCAAATGACAACTGATCGCATTTATACTATAAGCTAAATACCTATAATAAATTTAATATAAATAAAATATTCCTTTTACTCATAATGTATTTAGTTTATTACCAAAATTTAAATATGGCTCATAGATTAGAAACCAGGACGTCAAGAAACAACAGGTTACCAATCAGTTTAGCTTCAAGTGTTTAGACTTACTTTTCTTTTTAGTCAGACATTACCCAAGAAACGATAGTTTGTTACGAAAAGAAGTTTTCATTGGCAATATTAGAATATTGCAACTTTTTTAAGGATTCTCATTGTTTTGAAAATATATTTTCTGATAAATAAATAAATATTATAGCCTATTTTACTTTTTGATAATTTAGGTTGGTTAAGAAAAGGTTAAAATATTTTAGTGCTTTTAGAGCTTATTCAGTACAAACAAACAAAATAAACTTTGCTTTCTAAAATATCAGTACCTACCGATATCTTATACCTTTATCACCCTAATGGTCTACTACTATTGTTATTTAATTGTAATAATGCTACTGCAGCAGAAGTATTCTTTAGTAAGAACCTCAGATAAGAACAATAATTTTTTGAGAGATGTTTGAATTGCATGATCTATTTTAATTTTATAACTTTTAGTTCACATAATAGTTGCCATTCATAAAAAAAAACTGTATCTCATCGATCCGGTACTAAATACGGTATTAAATGTGTGTGTGGTGAATTAATAAATGCTCATTGTACTAAAGACTTATATTTTAATTAAGTAATTTAGTCTAAGGACCTTAGTCCTTAGACTGGGAGTCAGGAGTCAACATAATTATTATTTCGCCGACTTAAATTTAAGTACTATTAAGTATTTATGGAATAGAAATCTTTAGGCGATTATACAACTCGTCTGAAAAAAAATATCTTCCACAAAAATAGAATATCACAGCAATATTGTTTTATCTTTATTACTAGGAAGAAAAACGAGGGAGAAATACGGCGTTTTGTGGCAAACAACTACCACCATACTGCTACATAAATACCAGTGAGCCAACACACATTAAATAAAATTTGAGGGGATTTGTAAAACACTGGGTTATTTAAAAAAAAATAGACCTCTTTCTTCTCTTCAAATATCTTCGAACTTAAGTAAATACAAAATATTTATTTGTTAATATAACTATGATTTCTTTCTTAAAAAGAAAATTACTTTAATTCAAATACCTACCTTCCTGATGTGCAAATAGCTTCATATTCGGTTCTTTTTTTTTTGGTAGAAATCTTTACGTTGAGCCTGAGCACAGGCTTTGACTGCTTCACCGGACTTTTGGCGAGGACCTTACGGCCTCCGGCCCAAGGAACATATTTACTCTAGCGAGCCCCGGCCAGAGCAGTAGGAAAAACTAACTACGTCAGCAACGTGCACTAAGGGCACCCCCTGCGGGTTTCGGACCTCGACTTAGTGCGTTGCTAACAATCTTAAAAAGGCAAAACAACAAGGGATGGCTGGATCTAAGTTTTAATTATTTAGGGAAATATTTTTATTGCTAGTTTGGCCGGCTCGGGCCACCTTGGTCTAGGGACGGGGGGATAACATTTACGTTACTATTATTTATAATACGCGACGGGCCTCGCCGGCGAGGACGTAATATACGGCGGTTGTGTTTTGTATTGCTACTGCTAGCTAAATCGAATGCTTCTAGGAGAAGCGTTGTTTTATTGTCGGGGTAGGAGGAAGTATGTCTTGGGCGTTTAATCTTAGGTGTTACGGAAGGTAGGTATCGCGCGGCCGCTACGATTAGCGGGTTACGGTGGGTTTCGGAGGAGTCGAAGAATCAATGATTGATGGCAGCTATAAGTCACAGTGAAACTGCAAGTTACGAACGTAACCTGGAGCGCCTGTGGCTCTACGCGTGTAACGGTTTTGGAGAGTTTGCATTCGTTTGAGTCGATAATCGGGTACATGATGAGAGAATATATGACGCTGCCATAAGTCATGAACTCATGATAGGGTTCATATTGTGTTACCAGTTTCTATTAGTACTGTGAAATAGTCAAAATATGAAAATAGTCAGTCAAAATAGAAATACTTAGACGCAGAATATTATATGAAGTTACAAGTAATAGTTCCAGAGGTTTACTCATTTTAGGTATTTTTTTTTCAGCAATAAAGTAATTGGACTAAAAAAAACACTGGCAGTTTAAGCTCCACACATGTGGTATTTTAACACTAAGAGTTGGAGACAGAGCCTTTTGAGAAAACCAGTAAAAACAAATTCTCATTGATGGGTAATTCTTCTACTTATTAAGTGTATTCTACAAGAATAAGATGCACTTAATGTATTTTTATTAGTAAGTAAGTCCTGCTTTCATAGACTCAATGTTTTAAATACTTAATCGATTTGTGTTTTATGGTGGACATCTCTATATTATCTACAACATACACTGTCAAAAATTGTTGATGGACATTGGACATGTTATTTTACTGTCATGCAGTGTGAAACATAAATAAAGCATATTAGTTTTTGTAAAAATCATGACTTAATACTCAGGCCTAAACTGTTAATATGAAATAATAAATAAAATAAAATAACTGCCACTTACATATTTGTTTTAATTAATGACATTATGGATGGTTTAATTCACGCGGCATTGGAAGCTGAGGTATTTCATTGCTTTCTTCTATTTATTATCAGAGCTTACTTATTAACACTCCTTGTTTATAGTTTTGTTTATAATTAATTATGTATATTTCAGGTAATACTTAACCGGGCGAAACATGTGAACTCAAACTTATCACATTTTAACAGTGGTGTCCCAGACCACAAAATGACTTGGACCCATGATAAAATGCACCTTGCTGAATCTGTTGATGAGTCTAGAATGAAATTCCAACGTAATTCGTCCGGCTCTGCTTCCAAAGCGACGGAGAAGTTTGACTTATTTAAAAAACTTCATGAACTTTACAACGAGTTAAGTAGAGATGAGACATTACAGGTGAACTATGTAAGTAGATATTTTGTAGCTATTTACTTGCTTTCTATTGCCCTAATTATATTTCATGGTTATTTATATGCTGTTAAGTTGTATAAACAGTGTTTATGATAAGCTCTTTGATTTATCATGAAGCCCGTAGTTTTGTCATTTAATACAGTACCAATATTATGAAAAAAGTGAAATGTAATATTACTAATGAATTAAATAATAAATTGTGATAGAATTGCTACCTATCTCATTTTTGTACTGAATTTATGTAGTGGAAATCTAATGGACTTACTTATCGCTCACAATAATGAAACTAAAAGCTTTAAGTAATACCAGTAATTAAATCAATCATTAGGGCTCTACTGGATTTCATAAAACGGTCAAATAAACATATTTAATTTAAATTACATAATTTGTTTTTCATTAATTGTATTTGTTTTTTTTTTTCATTTACAGCAAGGTCTTAAGACCACATCATATCTATTGGAAAAGTTATTAGCAATATATAATCTTAATACATTAATAATAAATCTGTATCCAGGCAATAAGGGATATTCTTTATCTTTAAAAGTTAATGGCAACTCACAATATTTACACCCACCTGATGGTCATGTAAGTATAGTATTCTAAAATACTCTACATCTAATGTATTTTATTTTTGAGACAAACTGTTAATATCATAAACTCAAATAAATCATTAATTTATTTGCTAGAGACCTTGTTTTGCAGAGATTAGTAAGGTCTGAAAGGTTTGAAAAGATGTGTTAGTTCTCGAAAGACGTTATTATTTGTACTGAAAAACCCAACAAATATACTATATACTAATTGATTAAGTTCTTAACATCCTTAGGGGTACAATGCTAAGTTTGAATTGTCTTTTAATAATTTTATAGAAATGTGCCTTTCAGCACTGCTGTAGTATTGTTCTCAAATCAAAAATAACTTGTTTAAAATAATGTTAAATTACACTCTTAATTTTTTAAACATAAATATTATGGATTGGAATGGATTGGATGGATTTGGGTTTATTTAATTAATAAAAATTGACATTTACAAGCTTTAATGCTCAGACATGTTATTTATTATGTTTATATTATAAATTCTTCATATAGAATTGTTCTATAAAACTTATGATTAAACATATAATTTAGATTTGTAAATAACAATAATATATTTCTAGTCATCAACAAATCAAGAAGAGACTTTGATAGAGACTCCACGGTGGCCATATGAGGAAGAGGAGCTATTGAGTTACATAGACAATGAAGAGTTGCCCGTGGTGTTGCTAGACTTGTTGGAGACTGAGCACTCTTGTCTGTTTTACTCAGGATGCATTATAGCACAAATAAGAGATTACAGACAGGCATATCCTAGTTTCCTCTGTGATACTCATCATGTTCTCTTAAGGCCAACTAATCAGGTAATTTTACACAATTTATATGTAGGTGTATCTAGATTTTTAAATGAATAGATTCTGAAATGATTACCAGTGTTTAATAAAATAGGAGTATTGCTCCCATAGGAAATTATGTCTAAGTATTAATAGGGTGGTTTTATAGGGATAATTTATATAAATATTAGTTTTTTACTCAACTTTACAGTAATGGGACAGCCATTCTTAGTGCACTCTTCAATCAATAGCTAATTATCAGTATGAGGCCCTATTATTGTTCAAACAGTCTAATTAATTTTGACTTTACAGTTAGATACTTACATTTTTGCAATAATAGTTAACCGTTTTTTGTTATTAACATAATGAGGTTACAGGTTTCTTAATTACATAGATTAAACTACCTACTCCTTTTTTGTAATGTTTCTGTTTCTGTTCTCCATTTTGTTGTGTTTTATACTTATAATTGTAAATTACAAAAATGCCTGTTACATTGTTAAATAGTAGTAGTTTCTATTATTTTTATACATCCTTAGCCGTTTTACATATTTTTGATCATGACAATATATATTGTCCAACAGAGCATAATAACGGATGCGATGTGTATCGGTGGTCGTTGTGGCTGGGCTGGTGAGGAACGGGGAGCATTAGAAGCAGTGGAAGCTGCGCTAGTGCACGCGTCCGCTCCCCCCCTGTGCCTCGACCCGCGCCCCGCTGTCGGCCTATTGGCCGCGAGGTTACACGCTGCACCAAGACTGTTCAACACGCCGCGGATTAGGAGACAAGCTAAGAGATTTTCACAGGCTAGTATATTTCCTTTTTAATATCTCCACTGAATTTTTCACTAGATCCTATGTTGCACCACAAAAAAAAGATAATTTCATAAATGATAATGGTATAGTATAGAAAAGTGAATTTGGTCGATTTATGTGAGCGTAATAATTGTATTTGGTTTTAGGTGGCAGTGAATCGAAAGCGGAAATTGGATCAGTTTACACATTATCATGGCTTAGAGTTATTAGACCTAATACATCGTCAAAGAGCGAAGAATAGTAGACAATCGGTACCTCATACACGATTAACGTCTAAGTATCCGAAAAAACCACCAGAGGTAATTTTAAACAAATTATAGCATTTTATTATATGAATATTTACATAAAGGTATCTTGTAGTTTTGTAAAGAAAGCAGGTCATCATTACAAGTTTGTTCATCATGTTGACGTCATGTAACACCATGTATAACTTGTTTGCATAACCTTTGGTATTTTGAAAGGCTGTAAGCACCATATTTGGACAGGAATCAAAAAGATATATCTTGCTTCCATTTCTTGCTCACAGACCACTATTTTAATAAGAACTTCACACTGAATTTCATTCATAACTTGTCAATAATGATATTTATTTATTGCAATAGGTGTTCAAGCCAATAGAGCCACCAAAAATGGATATCCTTCCACTGGCTGTGCCGTCCGAACCGGGCGGTCCGCTGCGGCTGGCTCGCGCGTACGAGCGGCCGCGGCCCACGCCGGACTGCCAACCGCAGCTCGTGGAGGAGTACATCCTAGAGACTGAGAAGACCTCACCACACGCCGGCGCCGGCTTCTTCCACATCAAGCTCTCCATACTGCAGAGGCCGTCCGACCAGGAGTTCCTTGGCGAGCTCTATGTGGACCGGGATCATGTTGAGGGGGAGAGGAATGGGGCGGCGTGTCGGTTTTCTTTAGGTATGTCATTACTACGTCATAAACATTCGTATGTGTGTGCTTTTGAAATTTTCGAGTCACAGGGATTGAATTACCTTGTGAAGTCGTATAGTTATTATATCTTCATACTGATATACCTGA
This sequence comes from Autographa pulchrina, assembly GCA_905475315.1. Taxonomy (NCBI): domain Eukaryota; kingdom Metazoa; phylum Arthropoda; class Insecta; order Lepidoptera; family Noctuidae; genus Autographa; species Autographa pulchrina. The sequence continues at coordinate 7,474,826 of FR997771.1, read as the reverse complement.
CCACCTTAACTATTGCCGGACATCGCAGATTTTAAAACAGGTATACAAAGCTTTATCATATGTAAATTAGTTTTCAAGCAAATAGAGAGCTACACAATTATCAGCTTTCTACAAAGCAGTTAATTTTCATATTATGTCTTGTCAATTGACCTAGAAATTCTAGATTGATATATTTTATCTTTCCTCGTAATATCAATTGCATAATGAATGTAGGTGAGTATAATTCATTATCAGTAAACAATATTTTGTCACAGGGTCAAGACTTCAAGCAAATAAATACATACAACAATTTACTGAGATATTCACTGAAGAAGGTCGCAAGTCTGTTAGGATTAGACATATAGTGCCTGGCCAGCTACCAAGAGTGTCTTTTACTGGTGGAATGAGAGAATTGGTAAGTACATGTTGGTCCCTGTACGAATATAATGTAATCTTTATATCAAAGTCTTGAGCTATTTGTAAGTCTTGTTTACAAAAATAAACATAAAATTTCGAGGCATACCCATAAGATCTCTACAATGTGTATTAGTCCGGTCAAATTAGGTCAAAAAACAAGAGCAAAGCTACAATAATTACCATCAAGCTGAAACTGAGTAAACTTGTTCAAAACACAATTAAAAACAACTCCTCAAAACTCCCCATCGTTACGACCCATGGAAAAAAAATTACTCAAGGTCGAAGGTCAAAAAAATGGGTTTTTCGCGATTTTCTTCAAAACGGTAAGTTTTATCGTAAAATTACCTCGGACAAAAATTGTAGATCATAAAATAATCTATAAAAAGGTATCAATATTTTTTTTCCTAAAAGCACCACTTCTGAGATAGAAGGATTCAAAAAGTTGTAAGCGTCATTGTATGCATAAGCGCGCCACGTATATATATACCTCTGTAGCTGTAATATAAGTAAAAATATGTTTCTATGGGTGATTTAACTTATTTTTAAAATATAAAATACCTATACATAAGGATGCAGTGAAAAAAAAAGTGAAAAATTGAAGATTGACCGGACTATATCTTTTATTTAAAAGATACATTTTAATTGGAATCATCATTGTATTTACTAAGTTAATGTTCACAGTTCTTTATATATTTTAACTTGGAGAAATGCTATTTTAATATAAACTCCTTTACAATTAAATATCGTTACATGTAAGGATGAATTAAGTAAAAAAACAAACTAATATTGTTTTTGTTCTATAGGGGCAGCAACTGTTACTTCAACAGCGCTCTGCTGCCGCCAGCGTCGCAACTGTACAGACCCACGCTACCACAGTGCCTGTTGTGTAAGATTTATTTTATTCCTTATTATAATGATATACAATAAATTGATATTTTAGCTTCTGGTAAATAACATGTGCACCCTAGCCGAAGGAAGATGTTTAGTTATATTTCTGGCACGTGTTTTTATTCGCTTATGCGTCGAGTGTGGCGGCTACAATATATCTCAATTTAATTAGATCAGAATTTATTTTTTTCATAGATATTTAAACATGTATAATTTAACTGAACTTATTTTTACCGTCGTACTAGAAAAGTAGTTATAATGTTAATCTCTCAGAGGCAGCTCGCATTAGGTGTCAAAGCACGTGGTATTTTAAGCATAGACTACATAACATGGTTCTTACCTACGTATTTGTATTTTTACAGGACTTCAGCAATACAAGCGACAACAAATACTCATACAAACACTCGTCAGCTACCTATACTTGTAAGTTATTATAAATATTAATCATAATTGTAAATATAATTTTTAATCCGTCTCTTCTACTGGATCTATCTATCTTCTATCACGGACTTATAATATAGTAAAATAACTTATATTTTAAAAAGAAATCATCACCTGGCTCAAAAACAATTTTAGCGTAAGAGTTTTCATTTCAACTATAAATATAAACATTTATCTAACAGCAGGCGCAGCTACAGCAAGTAGGTAATGTGACATCGGTGGGCAACGTTGTCGGCAATGTGGGCAACGTTGTGGCCAATGTTGGCAACGTTGTGGGCAATATGGGCAACAATGTGGCCAATGTCGGGAACGTTGGCAACGTCGTCGGCAACGTGGGCAATGTAGTTGGTACCGTGAACACAGTGGTAGGGAATGTAGTGGGGAACGTCACTGCCACGAATGAGACTGCGCTCAAGCAACAACCCTCACCCACAACGCCAAGGCTTTCTCCTCAGGTGAGTTGACAATGGTTTTAAACTTAAAAGTTTCATTTAACAATTTCATTTTGATAGGTAGGCACTATCAAAAATGTGTAATAACGGTACTTAATTGTATTTTATGTTAAGAAGGTCCCTTTTTCCCAAAAAACTGTTATGTTAGGCCTTTGTCTACTATCCGTACATATCGTACAGAAACCTTTTGTAAGTTTATGTGTTCCATATCCAGGTCTTTGACCTTATGTATAGGGTTATAGTAATAAACGTGTTTAAAGGCTTTATGTGATTAATGCTTATTCATATTCTGCAGGCATCAACGAATCAGTTACTTGCTCAGCAACTGACAAACCCACCGCAGCCGCTCAACCCTCAGAAAATGCAGTCAGCTATCATTCACATACAACACCCACTCATGTCAAATGCTGGAACATCACAGGTTTGTGTCTTAAAAGGATTCTGTAACTAGTAAGAATGAACTTCGATAAAAATAATATTGAACCTGGTGAGAACAGAAGACGTAGTTGTAACTCAACTCACATGAAGAAAGTTTCATTACATGGTTGTCACGTTTTATCAAATTTTGTAGTGAATTTTATGTCTACTTTAGTACTAGAACGTAGGCCGCCCGTACTCGTGCGTTATCAACGTACACGGATAGCGCGAGCTGTGGACCGCTCTTGCACATTACGTGCGGTTACCGCTCGCTCGCTTTTTGTTTTGTCGACCAGTTGACCTACTTCAAGCAGTCCCCGTGCGCGCGGCTTTACCTTTGTCTTTGTTTTCTCCTTTGCGTAAAGTAATTTTATGTAGTTTTATGGTTATCTTAACCACATATGTTTTTTGGTCTGTGTAGTTGGTTTGTTGTTGCTAGGTCCAAAGTATCCAGTACACGAACACGACCACGACGCAGCAGAAAGCGACCATCACTAAGCCGCGAACAACGAACCCCGCTATCAGCGCCCTTGTTACTAGTCTTATGAACTCCGCTCAGCAGTTCCAACAAGGTATGTAAATATTGTAAATATTTACCAACCAGAATTTATTTGGATGGTTACGGTAATGTTGACGATATCTTATGCAATTAATATTGAAAGCCTGAACAAAGTCGCCAATCGTTTGAAACTCCAGCCTATTGTGACGTTTTATAAACATGATAGCCAAAGTAGCAGCTTGTTGCAGAGCTATATCATCATAGCTCTTCTATATAGCTAGGTTAAGCGAAAGTGTCTTTATCATATATACCACTCTCTCTAGGAAATAGAGCAATTTACCTCTTTAAATTCAGGTAATCAGAAAACTATAGAATAACAATTGTTTCTCGCGTGGGCCATCATTACAGCACAGGAGTGGTTAAAACTTAGAAATGCAATAGGTAATTTCCAAACTTCTAATTGTACAAAACTAACACGAAATTCTTAACACAGCGGCAAGCCAGAACGCGGCAAAATCAGCAGTGAGCACAGCGAGCAGCAACGCCACCATCCTGAACCTACTCAACAGCGCGCCGGCCGCCATGACACACGCGGCCGGCGGCAGCGGGACCAGCACCTCCGACGTTGCTACTATCGACGCTCACAAGCTATTAGGCCGCGTGGCTATCGCTGGTGCCAGGATCATTACCGCTACTACTGCTAGCCATACGCTGCCGACGTATACGCAGCAGGTACGTACGAAGAAGAAAATATTATATGATTTGTTTTGCGACTATGGTTTACATTGTTGCGTAATGTGTCACTAATTTACCAGTTAGTGTATAGATACTGCAGACCAGACAAAAAGGTAGATGATGCTGTATACTAAAGCCATAAGTGGTGTAAAGCCACTGTCTGGTAAATGAAATCTCTTATTAAGAAACGACTTTAATTGATCAAATAACCACGTCTGTATACTTTGTGGTTTTTCATGTATACGTATGTCGGTATGTTAATCTAACGGTTTGAAGCTGTTCAAAAACCGCCGACAGAGCTAGTTAAATTTTTTGATAATGAATGTCAAATAAACGAGTTTCAAATTTAATCAGTGATCGTATTTCACGTACGCGTGCTTTTGCATAAGAATAAATAAATCTGAGCTTTAGTGTCGACACTCGACACTAACATTTGGACAAATTGTATTGTTATCACATTATTAATTGCTCATTTACTGCCAAATCATATACCTAATCCAATGCATCTATTAATTTCTATTCAATTCAATTATGTTTCATATTTTACTTACACTGTGACAACAATTAAATAATGTGATGGACCTCTTCATAATTTGAAATAAAATAACAAGTACATTACAAACTTTTGTTCTTAACAAACATCTATAGATTCTCTAAAGATGTTGTGTGTAATATTGCCAGGTCAAAAACAGTATTAAAATAATTGAAGAAGAGGTTCATGTCCAGTGTGAAGCATACCCAGGCTTATTATTTTTGTTTCCATGATGCATATTTTTAATTTTGTTTGCGATAGGGAGTTGGTGTGCAAGTAATGAGCGGGTATTCGCGCGACAATGAAGCGACCAACGTGTCGAGTAGTGAAAGCGCTCTATTGGAGCGATTGATAGGACCTGACTCAGCGGCCGCGCCATCTTCACAACCACAACCTGTATGTCATTTGCAGGTAACATATCATACGATCGAAGTCAATTATAACTCACAAACTATCGTATGATTAATAATGAACTGCAGTTAATTTTAAATTCATTTAACTTTGGTTACTTAAAATTATTTTGTTCATTAGTGTTACAAGCTCAAAAAAAACAACGCAAACAGAAAATATGTGATCATTTTACTAACATTTGATTATACAACAGGGTCTTAGTTTAGCATCGCTCCAAGGTCTCCAAAGCATCCAGGGTCTGCAGAACGTCCAGGTGCAGATCCCAGGGTTGTCTGCGCCCATTTCGTTGTCCCTCAACGTATCGGGCGCGCCCAGCGGGTTGCTGGTGTCGGTCCCGCCAACCACATCCGTCGTCCTTACCAACCAACCTTCGGTGCTCTCTTTACCTATAGGTAAGTGATTCAAATGAAAATCACAAAATAAATATGTAAATAAAATATGTTTATAATGTTTCCTCTCCAGAAAGTCTTTTCAGTAAGTTCCAACAATACTTCTGCTATTCAAAACGATAATGTGAATAGATTATTTATTTCAATTATACTATTATTATTTTAAAATCCAGTATTGCCTTACCTACAGTTATTTATTTGCGTGTCACGCCGCCTTTCTGAGCATCACGTTACGTACGTAATAACGGCAATAAAGTCTGTCACTTGCTGCTCAGTATTGTTTTTAAAAGACTCGAGATCCCGGTCTCAAGAACTTTCAGACTTGTAACAATCACGCAGGGATATATACCGCAGCATGTGGTGCTGTATTGGCCTTTTGACCTATGCCATATGTGCAGTCATTTGTTATTGCGCACCGATTGGATATTACACATGTAGTATATGTAAGTGACTCCCTCAGCGCAACTGATGCCGGGCGGCGTGAAGGGCGGCGTGCGCGGCGGCAACGTGCAGGTGGTCCGCGCCCGCGCCGCGCCGCGCCCCCCGCGCCCCGCCGCGCCCGCGCCCCCGCCCGCCGAGCCCGCCATGCCCGCCATGCCCGCCATGCCCGCCATGCCCTCACCGCTACCCGGTCAGTACACGCACCTACTACTACTTGGTAAAGGCCTCTTCTTTCGCCCACCCTCCACCGCTGCCTCCATAGCCAGAGCACTTAAGAAGCGGTGAAGGGTGGGCGAATCTGGCCACTGGGTGCTGTCTAAATTGGTTGACCTTTAAAAATAGCTTCGGCTAGCCTACTAGCTAATTTTGATTTTAATTACTGATATAGAGAAGAAAAGAGCTTTGAACTCCACGTTTCGTCATTTACATGTTGGCGATTTCAGATTCAGATATTTGAAATCCATTTATATAGATAACTAGACTTCATCTTTGGTATCACAGAATAATAATACGAATATACTAGCGCTTCTCGCATTTCAGCAAAAAAGCTTTGGCGTATTAGTAGATTATGACTTCAATTCTACCCTTGATTTTGATTTCATTTTTATTTGAAAGCCACTTTAAACAATTTCATGTACTGATTAGCTCTAGTTGATCGATCCAAACAAATTTAAATATATTTCTTTGTTTTACAGGCACGGCGCAATTTATAACTCAGGCTCAAGCGCAGGCGCTGAGCGCGCAGCAAGTGCGGCGGAAATCGAACGCTGACAGTTCCTAGTGACGACTCACGTTCGCCGCCATAGTGAATTGTACTGTAAATATTAACCCTAGCTAAATTATTGTAACGTTAGTGAGTGCCGTGCGCAGTATACACGCTGTGATGCCACATACGTACCCGGCGGCCATTATTAAACACCGATATTTGAGAAATAGACTTAATTAGATACGTGCGTTAAGCAATTAATAGTGGATTTATGGTTGTTTTAATACTTTGACTCCTGTTAAGAATAACGTTGGTTAAGTTACGGTCTGTTTACCGTAAATGTTTTTAATGCATAACTAGTACCAATATAAAATCTATTTAAGAAATATCCTCAATGTTGCTATCTCCAATAATGTCTGAAACAACGACTGAATTTTTATAACGTAGCAATGTTATCATGCAAGTATATAGATATTATTAAATTTATTAGTTCTCATCACATTACAAGTAAATGGTCTACAATATTGCAAATATTTGTTTTTAATCATGTATTTGACACATTTATTTTGTTCGAATTATTTATTTACTATTTTCAATCATGTATTTTTATTATTAGATTGTCACAAATTATAATATTATATATAAAATTTTATTTTTAATGCAACATTGATAGTGATTGGATCATGACATGAATTGTGAGTAAAGTTTAAAGTGTTACTACATAGTTGAATAAGAATGTTGATAAATACGGATATTATTATCTTAGTGGAGATTTTATACGTTGTTAGTGTTGTTTGCTGCAACAGTACATGAAGGTTGTATAAGGACGTGTTAATTATACAGATGTATAACGGTACCTGCACATGATGATTAAATACAGTAAAATTTAGTAAAGTATATACTTAGATGTGGCGATCCTGACTATTATGCACACTGTAGAGAAATTGCGTAAATCAGTATTAATAGAAAATCACTGTTCGCATGACAACTCAGTACTGACGTTTTCGGAACAATATGAAGTACAACACTTAGCAGTGATTCATGAATCTGTGTTAGATAAGTTGTAAATATGTACTATATAGTTTGGTGTAAGCATCACAGCTACGAATAGTTGGAATGTAAGAATGTTATTTTATGTTTTTAATACGTTGGTGTATATAAAGTTTGTGTATAGTAATGAAATTTGTTTTGACACGTGTTACAGCAATAGTAATCGGGTTCCGTAGATACTGCTTGTTAGAAAGTGTATTATTTTTACTCAGAATTGAGAATTTATTTAGTAGTTTGATCGGGATATGTGTGGAGGCAGTATATCAGTAAATATAATTAAAGAACCAATACATTATTGAGCTTTAATTGATTTCATAAACTGATATTAAGCGGCATTGTCATACGTGCACTTTGCAGCTATAAGAATATACTGAAGGATTAATCTGACTGCAGATCTAAATACGTAATGTTTTGTGGTGTTATTTACAGCGTGTTAATATTGTGTTTTTAAAGTCGCAAAATATTGGTTCGAAGAGGAAGTTCGAATGATTAATAAAATTGTGTATAAATCTACGGAACCTTCAATGTTGCAACTAACCAATAAAATACAATGCAATGTAGACTAAAGCCAATAGTTCTTGGTAAACACATAATCGTGGGAAAATTAGTTCATGTTTTTTCCTAACTTTGTTTTAGTCGCGGGAAATTTCTAGACAGAAAAGTTCCTTTTTCTGTACGTAATACTATTTGTACTACAGAGTATAAACAGTTTACTTTTAGGTCAATTCACAGATAGTTTTTGACTTTTAAAGACCTGTTTTTGGACGTAATTCTGCTTCAGAATAGCCATGATTCGTGTTAATGTTGGAGCTGTTAATATAATTATTTAGTTCATTAATGTTTTTGTATAGTTCTGGATTCTGAGATTAAGAGTACATAATATTGAATTAATGAAGATATGTTGGTATCTGCCCGTGACACGAACGTCTGCTTGATTTCATCACATAAAGAAAGCCCATATGTACATATGTATAACATAAAGTTATAAAATTAATATACATTGTTACCTACGTCATGTTGGGATTGTAATTTGGTTGTGTACGAAAGTATTGTAGTGTTTTGGGCATTTATCAATTAAGGATTGTCTGTTTTCTGCATATCTTCGCCACTAAGCGGAAGCTTCGTTCTCATAAGTTTTTAGTTAAACTTTAATATTTTGGTGGCAACGACAAAAGTTAGGTGCCCGTTATAAATATAGCAAATATATCGTAACCGAAGGAATTTTAAAGTATTATGAATAAAGTAAACTGTCACATGCTCTTAGGAAAGTATTTATAGAATAATAGTTATAAAACTATAGTATTTAAAACAGAAGTGAATGCTTTTGTTTTACTAGTGGGTAAACGATTATAAAGTCCTCTTAAAATACCGGTGAAGTGTCGACGGTAATCTAGTACAAAACTATAGATATTTACTATAACAAGTTAAATATTAGTATACTAAAAAATATTCTCGTCGATATAAATGAATATTGTTTTGGTATTCTAGAGAACTTTCTATATACTGTATCATATTAGGTATGAATATGTAGATTAATGTAACTACTATTTAGGACATATTGATATTAAATAACGCTACATTGACCATTGTGGAATCCTATATTGTTGAACTACAGGTACTGACTTCATTTAAATATATGACTGAGACACAACACAGAGCATTTTTCTATTTTTTGCATACTTGTAGAGAGGGCTTATACCTTTTGTCGTTGCCACCAGTGTAAGTTATCATTAGTGGTTATTGTTACAACATTTGCACACGCACAATCATATAAAATATATTTATGAACTAAATTAATGTAATGTTACCTGCCGAAATATTGCAATAGACATACCAATTCATATATTTTATTCTGTACAGTTTTTATGTACGTGTACGTAGCGGTTTTGCTCTATTTACTATTTATTTTAGTTAACGAGATGTGTTCATACCGGCATTCTATGACATGCCTAGATAAGGAAACCGTTTTGTTTGTAGATATTCGTATTGCCTAGGTGTATGATAGATTGCGTGGACATATTTTGCTATTAACACAAATATTGCATAAGTCGAGGTGTAGATGAATAACTGTGCGTTTTGTTGATCTCATTTGTTTACGGACATGTAGCTCAATATGTAGACGATTGTAACATAAAGTTTATTTGAACATGCGAATGTACCTATACTTTAAGAAATAATAAAATAATTATTGTATATATTTTCGAATGGAGATTTTTATAAATAAACAATATTATTCAGTTCGAGGATGTATGAAGTTTTCAGTGTCAACTAGGTCGATTTAAACTGCATTGTAAATATAATATTATTTTAGATGACATGTGATAATGCATTCAGTCGTTTATAACATAAATGTGTACAATAAAATTTTTATGATTGCGTTGACATGGATTTTGTGTATAAAATTGATATTGTAAAAATTAACTTGAATACGTTGTTCAAAGATTGACGGTTCGAACATAAATAAATAACTTTTACACAAAATATACTTTTATTGCAACTACTTATATTGAAAATCGTTCCAAGATCTCTGCTATCAAATATTCATTTTTGTTTTTATGATTGGATGTTCCTATAAAATGAATTGCCTCTTTTCATAGAAATACACCAAGAACTATAAACATAGTGTGTGTGTTAATTTGCTATTATTTTTAATTTTTACCTTTAATACCATTATTTCTATGTTGTTGAAAAGGCGGTTGTTCAGTTTCCTAATTTAATGGTATGTAATTGTAGGGACAGTGCTGACCAAATGAGTTTAAAAAGCTCTTTATAAGGACAGATATACTTTTCTCATTTAACAATTCTTAGAAGAACTATTAACTAGTCAGGTTTCTAGCGTCCTGATAGACATTGTCTCATAAAGAGACAGTATCCAACCCGACAACCAGTTAAAGTGATACAAATACAGTTTTTTTTTTCAGTCATTGTCATCAACATCTTTTTTGTTATTTATTAAACAATCCGAAAACTAGTACCTAAATATGTAAAGCACATATTCTATGCACACGGAAAAACTAGCGAAATAACATGGAAAAAGATATTTATGAACAAAAGTTACTCTGATATTTATAATTGCTGTAAAGTACCCGTCGAAAAGGAAAAACAAACTACACATTGATTTGGTTAAAAAAGTATGCCTTTTTATTCTTTCAAATAGTCTTCATCTAAATTTTATAAGAACATTGGACACAATGAAGCTTTTTTACCGATAAATAAGTATAAATAATTTCATATTCACATAAATCTTATTTATACATACATTACATTTATTTTAATATCAGTCCTCTCAAAAGGTCCATTCTCTCCCTGCAAATTAATTTTTATTATTTACACAGCGATAGGGATTCGCATCTACCGTACATACATACATCAACAATTAACAATTAATAGAGACTATTTACAAAATATATTTCCACAAACACTCACACAATCATTCTTCACCGTTTACACACACCTATTAACATTCACACCATTTGGCATATGGATGGCGGCACATCACTAGCAGAGTTCATCCCAGGCGAGCCACCAGGCCCCTCGACAGTTCTCACGCTTCCGCCGCCGGCGCTCGGCGCGGTCTGATCGCTTCTTCACGAAGCGAATGTTGTATGGGTCTTCTGCTAACTCAGGGTATCGTGCCACATCGTGCACGTACTCTCCTTCGTAGCCTACTGCTGATCCAGCCTTTTGGATTTCGTCTAGTTCGGCTGCAGACCAGTCCAGCGAGCCACCTAGTCCACTTCGCAGAGCTTCACGCTCTCGGTGCCACGCTTTCCGCACAGCTGCGGCGCGCGCGTGATGCAGCAGTCGTTGTCGCTCGCGCTCCGCACTTGTGCCATATCTTAGATTCACTATGCTTGTTTTGCCATGTATTTTGACATCTGCATATGAACGTCCTCCTTCGGCAACTTCATGGAAGGTTACATTTAATTTGCCTTGCATGCGTTTTAATTGTTGTTTGTCGTCTGCGGCACGCCAAGTGTCTTCCTTGACAAAGTAGAACACATCTTGTTGATCCCCATGGACGACAAATGAAAATGGTAGAAGATGAGATCGATTGAAAACTGAGGTATATACGTCACGGTATATGGCATTAGCAGACGGCACAGTTGTGACAACAGCACGTCCGCGTGAATTCCGTGAGACAAGGATACCTCTACCAAACGGCGGCTCAGAATCTGAACCAATTCGCTTGGGTGCCAGATTTAAGGCGTCAGTCTTAAGAGCCGACATAGCCGGTATGGACAGGCTTCTAAAGTCAGCTATTCTCTTGTTCGACATGTGTGATAAGAAGCCAGATTCAATGGTGACCGTCGGTAGCAGCGACATGGCAGAAGGCAAGCCTGGGCTGCTGTCCGCTGGCGCGGTGCCCCACACTGGACGGCCACGAGGAATACTAGGTAGGACTGATCCGCCAGGTAGTTCGTCTGGGTACAGTTGCGGCGCGAGACTCTTCGTATCATAACCAAGCAGCTTCAACCACGATAAGTGATCTATAGGACAAAGAAATAACATTATTATAGTTTTTATGTTATTTATAAATTGAAAATATAATAGTTTTATATAAAAATAACATTTACCTGTTGGTTTCTTGTTCTGTGGTCTCACGTTGATTGGATCGTTACCATTGAATCTGTATAAATGTAACTGAGTTGGATTGTGTATTCTCTCAATCAGATTCTCCCACAAGGGAGACATCCATTGTCCAATCAGAGGATCGTATACTTTTCCATTTGCCATGTGGACTAATGATGTGACTTGATCCAATAGTCCGCCACAGAAGTCCACCGGAAGGTATAAGTAGGGATTTGAGTCGTATACAATGTGACCATATGGTGATCTCATGATTTCTCTGATTCCTTCTCCATATTGATTGAATATCATAACCGGTGTTCCACATTGGTCAGTAGCAATGTAATATTTATGTCTGGCCACCTGAAAAAAAGATTTAAATTATTCTTTGCACATTTGTTAAATGCCGCGTATAAATGTTATCGTTTGAGTTTGTACATACCTGAGTATAGATAAGATGACCTCTGTCGTCGTATACTAAAGTCATGAACCTGTTTTCACGCGGTGAGTAGATATGACTAACTTCATGGGGTCTGTCTTTATTGGTGTAGAAGAATTGGGTAACATTTCCAAAGTTGTCCTTTCTAGTGGAAAGCCTATAACCAAAACAAAGATGTGTTAAAAACTTGCATAATATAATAACAGTGACATCAAAGTTCTTAATGTTTTAAACTACATACCTGTCAAGATGGTCATAGAAGTAACGAACATCAAATCTTCCTCGTTTTGTTGCTCTAATCAAGAGTCCTTTGGAATTGTACTGGAATCTTTCCTCTCTGGCGTTTTGTGAGACCAGGCCACGGCTATCATATCTATATTGACCTTCACCAAACTTGACAATTCGATCCATGTCATTATACTCCATTGGAATTGTGTTGCCTCTGTAGGTCAACGATAACATGTTGCCATTGTCATCGTACCTGAAGCCCCAAGGTTCTTGGGCCTCTACTCCTGTAAGCTGACCGTCACAGTCCCAAGTATAGTTCTTTACATTTGTGTATGTATTAACACCAACATTTCTAGTATGTGTTCGTGTTTGAGATATTCTTCCATGTCTGTCATAAGAAAATTCCATTCTGAACACTTCCATTCGGTGAATATTCACAGTCACCTCTTTTTCCAAAAACTGGTCGTTAAGTAAACGAGAGAACATCGCAATACCATCGTATACCGATGTTTCGTTCCATTTTTGTTTAGATACAGTAAATTGACCTAAAATTTCTGGAGCACCAGTTTTGCTATTGTATACAATATGGTGCGGAATCAAAGTTTGACCACCAATCCGGCCTTGGACGGAAGTTATTCGGTAATTGTTATCATATTCATAGATTATTTTGGCATTGCTAAGTCCAGTTTTGGCACCATAATCAAGCCTCTCTTCAGTGAGAAGTCCACCAACGTAAGTAGACTCCCATCTGTAGTCTACGTCGCGGTCAACATGTAATATTTCTGAAGGCAGTCCGCTAGTTTCAGCATAATGAATTTGTGTTTGACCATCACCATGAATGACTTCAGAAACTTTATTGGTGGTGAAGTAACGGTACACGACTCTGGCACCATCTCCCGGGAACACTGTCTGGAGAAGCTCTCCTGTATGAGCGTAATGTTGTAAATATTTCTTTGAAGAACCGGGAGGTGCGTATGTAACCCTTAAAAATCCTATAGACGGTTGCACGCTGAATGAGTGGTTGGACCCCGAAGGTAGAATAACATGGGTTAATCCTCCATCTTCGTCGTACATGTATTTGAAGCTTCTTTGACTGGCTAATGTTATCTTTGAAACAAGATTACCTTCATTGTAATAAATGAATTTAGTACCATCTTGAGGACTAGTTATCTCAGAAAGCATTCCATGAGGATCATAGCTGTAGCTTTCTTCACTGTCTCCCCATTTCCAGCCGTTAATTCTGTAGAACCTGTCATATGAAATGTTAAGAGGTACTCCAGCGCCATGAGGATTAAATGAAAGCGGCAGTCCCGCAACATCGTAAGAGATCGTAAATAATGGATTTCTATCTGCGTTGAAGAACGTTTCTCGGCTCTTGAACTGATCGAACTCAATAATAAGTACCCTTGAGTCGTTGACCCATATTTCTCGGTTCAAAGTTTGCTGCGGATTCCTTACATCGCCCACTAGTGTGTATAGAGAGTACATGTTGTTGACTAGAGCGTCGCCAAATGTGGTTGTTTGATGTGACCACATATGAAGCATTTCAGCTTCTATAGGCAAAGCGGCTTCTAACAACGGATGTTTAGCAGCCGCAATACTCTCAAACTTTCCAGCCCATGGAGTTTCAAGTAATAACGTATTGTTTGTATAAATACGACCTTCTGTTATTTGTTTACCATTATTTATTGTAATTTGTTTAAATGATTGACCATGTAATACATATTCACATTTCTTGGCGACTCCAACTGGTATGGTGCTAGAAGGGTTAGATACTGTGACAGCTAATCCATAATTCTTCGCAAGACCTGATGTAATATGGACCTGCTCACCGGATGGCATTATTATTTTCGTGACTCTTCCAAGTTCATCGTAATTGTAAATTACAGTGTCACCGCCCTGAAAAAGAAATTGATTTATTAGATTTCATCATATTATATAAAAGAAAAATAAAGCTGATATAACAGATAGTAAAAAAAAAAAAAAAATCTGTTGACTTACCCCAGATCGGCTGTTAAGTAATCCAGTACTGGCATCGTAGTCAAATTCCATATCGGTCGATCCTTTCTCAGCTATTCTTGTAAGGTAACCAATGCCAGATATTTTCAGTTCCAGTTTATGATCTTGTGTGTTTTCTATCGAGCTTACAATATTGCTATAATCTCTCAGTAATTGTATTTTATTTCCAGAGGCATCGGTTACCGTAGACAATTTTCCGAAACTAGTATTCTTTGAATACAAGAATGAGTATCTTGTCTTTCCTGACGTCAAGTCTTTGGTGGTAATATGCTGGCCGTAGCGGTTGAATACATAGATTTCCGATGTTGGAGGATATGGAATTCTGAATTCTCCATTCTCATCATGAGTTGGCAAGTAGTGTTTTAAAGCCAATATATGAAGGGAACCTGAAACAGTAATGTAATTAGTTTTTTTGTTTGGTCAAAATCGTGATAAAAGGTTATATTTATTTTCCTTTATATTTGATTACATACCTTGATCAACAACATTTAAAACTCCATCAGGTGTAACAGCAAGAGCTGATATCGTTTGGAATTTAGCATTGGACGATAGTAAAGTTTCCGTGCTTGTAGGTGGTTCATCGCCTGCAGCAACACTCAGTCTACATGGGCATCCCGCATCGTCTCGAGAGTTTGTAGGCACCACCGTTGCAGAGGCAGAAGAGTTGCATTCACAGCTCAGCTCCTTCAAATTTTCCTGTACCTTTCCAGCAAAGTGCATAATCTTTCCAGATGGGTCTATGGATTTGATAGCATTTGTTTTCTTAGAGTCTGCCTCAGCAACATACAAGATACCGCTTGGAGCAAAAGCAATTGCCAAAATTGTGCCTAAGTTAGAATCTTCCCTAAAGTCTGGGTTAGTTCTGTTAGTTGGCTTCGTAATTGGTTTTCCATCACTTCCAATACGGCAATGAGATGGTTGGCCAGCTACCACTTTAATCTTCATGTCAACTGTCAGTTTAAGTATGATTCTATCGTCAATGAAGTATAGAGATCCATCGAGGGGTGATAAGGCTACTCCAGTTGGCCATTGCAGTTGTGCCTCATAAGGTGGAATAGCTCCGTGGCATGGAACAGGTGACCAATGGTTGTGGTGACCATGATGTCCAACCAATGTGTGTATGATGCCATTTGGATCTACTGCCCTTATGTTGGTTCCATCAGCTATGTACATAGTTCTGTCTGCAGCAATGGCAAGGCCTGGCAAAAAAATATAAAAGGTTAACACTACTTTCTGATAGTCGAATAAAATATAATTATTAACAACGTTCCAAACACTATCACCCTTACTCGATGTAGATTAGCCACGGTTTAATAGATTCTTAATTCAAATTCTCTATAGAAAAATTGAGATTAGAATCTGCTAATCCGTTGCTAATCTACATCGTGATTTTATTAATAAGGTCCTATGTGTATAAAATATTTTAGAGAATTATTATTATGTACCTTTAGGATGAGCCAACTTGGCTTTGATAGCAGGACCTTCATCACCGCAGTTAGAATCATCACCAGGTACACATCGGTCTCCGTTACCAACAACAGCCTCAGAATTAGTCGCAGGGTCACGTACTTTCTCTAAAGTTATCACTCTTCGGACTTGGTGTCTTTCGGAGTCTGATATGTATAGATATCCGTCCGCTGGCGATATACACATATAGTATTGATATGCAACTTGCGTTGTTCTGAAATATAAATTGTTCATTAATAAACTGTTACTGATAGCCCATTTCATGCAGACTTTTTAAGACTTTCTAAATGCTTACTGTAGCTGAAGAACGGTGGTTACTACTCCCTCTGGGGTGATACGCCTTACAAGATTGAAATCACCGACATACAAGGATCCATCGGGGCCAGAGGTAAGTGCTGTTGGTGTCAGAAGACGAGCATCTGCTGCTTTGCCATTGCAATGGTCGGGACATTCCAGCGATCGTTGAAGGCCGGTTCCCATCACCACCTATAAAAAAATATTAATTTAATAAAATCTAAATTTAAAAAATACATTAGTACTTCAAAATGATGTAATCTATGTAGAATTAGTCATTACCTGAACAGTTCTGGGATATTGTTTCAAATGAAGTAAAGCTCCATCGCCCTTTTGTAGAATGCCTTCATGGAAGTTATAATGATGATGTATATCAAGACCCCAGCCTCCAATGTCTGAGATGTCTACATCGAAGCCAGCAAGCGTAGCTGTCTGTGTTTCCCATACAATTGACGCACATGATGTGTATTCGTATCCGATTGATATTTTGGCTTGTGCTTCCCCGTACACCTGAAATATCAAACCGACCAGTTGAATTTATTTATATTCCTTGTTTTTGTTTAGTGATATTTACTTACCTAAAATTTAAGGTAATCTGACTTATGTTAGTTTGTTTATAACATAGAAAACGAAATAAGGTAAAAAGTATTTTTTTGGAAGAATACATAATATAACAAAATTTACCTTTTGTTTATATACGTTCCGTTTGTTCCATGCGAAGATATGTGTCAGGTCAGGATCGGCTTCGTAGCTGTGCGTATGCAATGAACCCTCAATCTCGACTCGGACATGTACCCGGATTAGGGACGCCGGTACAATTCGCCGAGTCAGTTGGACATGTACGCATGAGAGGTAACCAGCCGATTGAGATGAGCGGTATGTTAATTTTACCAAAGATCCTGGTAATCCGACGGACTCGCTTACAATCTGGAATTGAGAAAAAAATAAGTTGTCAGTTGGTTTATTGTGATTATGTCTATAAGTGAGAATTCGGTATTCTGTGCTAATTATGTAGGCACTTTTGACAGGGTTTTTAAATAGTTTATTAGCTTGTTATAATTCGATGGCAAAATAAGTTTTTGTTTTTGATTAATGTGTTTGTCCAGATAATTCTATTGAATTCATATTATGAAAAAAAAAAAACGGTTACATATTAACGGTCACCTGGTTTGTGGATGTAAAATATCTAATACAGTCATCAATTTACCTGGGCTTCAGGGTATATGACGGTCGTGGTGGTAGCAGACGAAGCAGCAGGTGCAGCTAGCGGTGGTACCGCCACCACTTCGGGCCTCAGTCTCTCGTGGTCATGTGCAGCACAAGGAGGTGTTTCAGATTCCCACCATTGTGGTATCGGAGACCAGTCGATGCGAGGTGGAGCCCTGTTAGAATTTAAATTGTTAGTATATTAATAACGTTTATTTTCTTTATGTAGGGCTTGCAAAACTTTCATTAAGTATTTTCGTTCGTTTTAACATCATTAATTCGTTGTTCATTTGAATATTGAGTTACTTTATCCAAACAAACGAAATTGTAGTGCTCCACATTTTCATTAAGAGGACGTTAATACGACACAAAGTCTTCATGAAAATTATGATGTTTTTTTAAGAAGGTAGGTACGATTTATTTCTGACTCTAGGCAAGTAGTTTTGGCACCGTCGTTTTACTACATGATAAACGATGGTGCCCAGAAAATATGTATGATGCGCTATTTAAAAAATCCTTTGCATAAATCAAGCAATGTGTATAGACCAAAAGCTGTTACCTAGGAGTCGGTACTTTGACGTTATCATCGCTGAGTTCCATTTGCACAGGCGGCAGCACGACGATCTGGTTCCAGGGTACGAAGACGGTCTTCCGAAGAGGCTTGAAGGGTGAGCGCTGGAACTGCAGGGTCACGGCGCCTCCTCCGTTCACCAGCACGTCAAACCTGAAGTCCAGGTCAATATTTTAAAGTATTGTTCTTAGTTGTTGGTATAGCATACTTAGTTTTGAAGTAATTTTTGATAGGCCTCGGTAATTCTGTAAAATGTGTAGTCGGTAAATTGAAGCTTTTTAAGAGGAAACAGTAAGTATTTAAAACAGAATCTATCGCGCCTCATTGTTAAATTTTCTCACCGTTTAATATTTGCGTAAACCTCAGAAATTTATTTAATTTTGGTATTAAAATCGTTACAAATAGGAAATGACAGGGTTTTTTATATATATTTATAGATACCTATGTAAGTATACCTGTTAAACAATAGTTACAGCATAAATAAAATATGTTATCCTAACATTGTTTAGTTAGCAAGGAACTGTGCTGCGAAAACTGCATTGTCATAACATCCTTTTAATTATAGATTTTGTGGCTTTCCGCTGCTATAAGCAAACTGTGGGTTCTTCAAATTACTCGCTTCGTTGGTCTCGTGGTTATTATTGCGGTTTCTGTTTATTCGCGGACCTTTAGATGCTCATTCAATTGTTTCCGTTTAGATTCGGTCGTGGTTTTGCCTTTGCGAAACCGAAATGCTCTCCTTTTTTAATTTTCGTTGCAATTCAGAGGGTTGAAACTTGGTTGAAACCATTAAAGAAATTACAGCTCCCGTTATTTTTTGAAGTCAAAAATAGGCTCTATGCCCCCCGTAGTTAAATATTATGTTATAGTGATATGTATTTATCAGCAAACGGTATTTAAACATTTCAATAAATATAGAATAGAGGAGAGTACCTGCTACAAAAGTGCAGGTATTTAATATAAGGCAATAAATAAGACTGCTGCTATCACCTTAGTCTTTTAGAGGAATAAAATATTATTAAAACACTGTCCAACGACAACAGTTACCGCAAGTAATGTTATTAAAACAAAGAAATAATAAATTTATTCTCTGCAACTGGCCAGTAATAAAAGTAAAAAGTTCGTTACATTCGTTTTCTGTTTATCGTTTTTAATGAACCCTTAGAACAATTTTCTTTTCATTAATTTAAGCTACGATGGACAATATTTTTACCTTTTCTCTTTGTTTCTTTTCACCATTAATGAGAATTTGTTATCGGAACGTGTTTGGCTGGGGTTTAGTTTGATGATCAGCACTTCTTATAAAAGGAAAAAAATGAGACTTTTCCTCCAGTTACACTTTTTTAACAGCTTCGTGACGTTATTTACGATCTCTACGAAAAATAACAAATAATTTACGACGAGAAAATACTTTTTCTGAATTTAATTCAGAGAATGTTCAGCAAATTCGTGCTTCATTAATAAAAGTTTAAAATGGTTTTAAACTGATATAATTATAACTGGTCGTTTTATTATTTTTGTTTTGGCTATTCTTGGAGCATCATTAGAAGTAGGTAGGTATTACCTTATACAAATTATACTTCTAACTTTATTTAATGGAATAAGTTTTATTAATCAATTTGTTAAAGACATTTATTTTTCTTCGTAAGTTTAGTAAACAAAACTTTGGACAGTTACGATAATCGATTACAAAAAGCTAAAACGTCACGTGTTATTTGATTACATGTTCAAATAATACCAGTTTCGTTCCGGCGTATAATTCGATTTCATACTCGATGCTTTTACATACAAACGTGTTAGAAATATCGAAGACCGTGTCCGAAAATTAATGACCACTCTACACATGTCTATACAAATGTTAGTATAGTTTTTTCTTCAAATATTTCTGTTTATCACGCAATGTTCACCAATTACTCTCTTAAGACAATTTTATACCATGACTCAGGGATTATCGTGACTAATAAGATTCTATTTTTCACGTGATAATTTCTTTTAACGATTGTTTTGACATGGTACGTTTGGATGCTACATTATTGCTGTATAATATTAACGTTTATGAGGTAACGGTTAATCACCCTCTTAGCCTAGCTAGATTTGTTGTTAAATATATATAGTGTGTTTTTTTTTTGTATAACTAATATGCTACTATAGTTGGAGGTACGAGTTAAATGTAACATAAGTTTTGTTGGTTGATAGAAAATCGATGTAACCACAAAACGATTGAAATTACTTTACGAACTAACGTTAACCTACAAAGAGCTTTTCTTGGTACTAGAAAAATAGTTCCAGACAATGTTGATTCTTCGAAAATTACGCTTTAGTTTGTAGGGCTTTTACCATTGTGTTCTAAATGATACCAACAAATGTCGAGGTGTAGTTTATTATTAGTACCTACTTTGAGGATATTGTAGATATTAACAATGACAAGTAATGACCTACATTGTATATCAAAGGTCGCCGAAAAGGAAGTCACGTTTTGATTCCCAAAGGGTTCGTCAAGTGTGAACTGTCGTACAGACACCAATTATGGTATTAAGTTCTATAAGCGATGTCAATCTTGCTGTCGCTATCGAAATAACACAATAGACTTCACTGAAAATATTATTTTAACAAGTTAGAAATAGATTTTGATTTAAATAGGTGGGTACATAAATTTTGATAATGTATGATCTAAATTTTCTTTAGTAATTGGTAATTGAATATCAAATTGATTTTATTAGGTAAGTTTTCTTATAATTGATCACGACAATATATTATGTTTACCACGACGAACGAAAAATTTATTTACAGAAAAAAGTCCAACAAGTCAACACGATCGACGGTTAACTAGGTCGCATTCTACATTTGTAAATTGTAAACATTGAATATGATATATTGGACACGCAACAAAAAACCTACAATTGAATTAAGTGGTTTCTTTACGTGTGCCGCGTGTAACGTAGAAGCTATAACGATAATAACAAATTTACGGATATTACTTAGAACTTATGAGTAAAATTGTTATCTTTCTCGGATATTGTTTAGGCTTCATTCAGAACATGTTAGGGTAGATTCTAGATTTAAAAACGTAACAGCGATAAACGTGTCTTTTGGTTGAAATCGATCACAGACCAAAGATAAAACCTAGAAGAAGCGAATGCACACAACGATATAATAATATGTTAAACGCGTTTAATATTATTAACAAAAACAAAAGGAACATAAATTCAAATATATCTCACGCGATCGGCACCATTACTATTGAATATTAGCCATGTATATATTTGTCGTCTTTAATTACTTACTTACGTTTTTTCTGGTTCAGGCACACAATATAGCAAGCTATACTTTACTGTTAGTACAAAAAAAGCCTTGTAATTGTGTTACTAACCATCCACCTTGTCTGGTGAGCGTGAATCCGAAGCGCGCCTCTCGATCAACGGAGACCCTGATGCCGATGATGCCGAGTCCTTGCGGCGACACCACCTGCCCCCTCATCACCGACACGCGGCTGCACAGACCACCTCACGTCAGTTCGGGCCACGGAGCCACAGCACACGGCATTGACCGATACGAATCACACCTCTACTCGTTTAAAAAAGTTATTTGAATTCCGAGTTCTAAACACGAAAGAGCTATTTAAAAAAAAAGGAAGCTGACTATCTTATTCAAAATTAAAAAATAAAAACCAAAGAGTTTGTAAATTTCAAAACTTATAATTCTATTTTTAAGATTTTTTTTTAAGAATTTGAGATCATAATATCTACTATAGGGAAAGAATGTCCTAATGTGTGACACGTATCGCCCAATGCACACCTTCGATCATAAAACTTTGAGCGAGGTCTCGTGCTATGCTTTATTTAATAGTGTAAACGCTGTGAGAGTGAAGTAAAGTATGAAAATAAAATAAAAACAAAATAAATAAGAAGTCTTAGCATTGCACATTCTCGTATTAGGATCAGCTAAATATCTAGGACACATTTCTGTTTACATTTTAAATATCTGACCATCATTTAAAAAACAAATTAAAATTTAATTAAAATCATATAGAAAAAAACGTAAACGGAAATCTACCTAGAAAGGTATGTATGCATGTAACAGCTGCCACACAAACCATAGTCAATCAATTTTGTTATATTACTTCATGTTTGAATGTTCGTTTACATATTCATGACGGTTGAAATTGGTGCAAGAAATGTCCGCGAAAAAACGATTAACATTGAAATTAATAGAAGATATCTTTAGTTGTTTTTGCTGTAAGATCAATAAGGACACAATTTATAAATAAAAAGTTTGATAGAAAATGGTTTTTACTGTTCGGCCAACGTGATCTTAATTTTACATGTAACTCAATGCCGGGGCCGCGATTCCCGCAGCGATTGCCGGCAGGAGGCGCAAAAAGCGTCTAATATACGACGTGAAAGCTGATATCACGGACGAAATTTTCAACATTTTAAATACGGAACGGAATTTGCTGACGCGCGCTTAAAAGCAAAAAGAGATTTGAATAGCGTTCCATTTTAATTTGCATAATCAAAAATAGCTATAACAAAGTTTGAGTGCTTCAACCGTGCAACTAAAATCTTGCCTGCAAACAGTTCATGTCAACTAAATAACTTTTATTTTAACTTTCACGGTGCAATACTGTTCTAGTGTTATGTGATATGCGATATAAAGTGTTCTACTATTTGTTTCCAGAAACAAGTTATACGCATGCTTACGGAACTTAAGTGCGTACTCAAAACATTTTATACTGAATTTTAGTTCGAGAACTTATCACATGAGCGACATTATTTTAGGTACAATGACAATCTTCTCATTAAGTTATTATATTCACGAAGTGCTCTGAATTAATGCTACTGAAAGCGTCGTGGCTACATAATGCGTACATAAGCGAAAGCTCATTAGCTAAGCTTCAAATACTTTTGTGTTCGAAACAAAATAGTTTATTAATTAAATCCTAGCAGCGCAGAGAATTTAAAATACAATTTATAAATTACTCTTTTCAAGTATATTCTACCTTCAACAAAAATTAGCAGTATTATTACTTGAAAGAACAGTCATAAAATATTCTACCGTGCGTTAGTAGGAACTATTTATTTTGCGGTGACACTTCTGAGTACAAGTTATGATAAAAAATGTAATCCTCTTCATCTCTTTGTACGAAGGCCGTATAAAAATGGCATACGAGCCGTATAATAATGCAATAAGATACGCTTATAAATATTATACCTAAAAAGAAACATTTAAAGTAGGTAGGCACCTCCCAAAAGGTATCTGTAACAACTTACAGTAAATTTTTAAACCATTATTATATTTATTAGTTTCGAAAAGGTGTATCTGAAAAGAGGATAAATAATTAATTAATTATTGATATGTTTCAGACAGTGAACATGAATTCTGCATTATTTTAATTGCTAGATAGTTTTAAAAAAACATGACAATCGTATATATAAGTGAAAAACAACAAAAACTCATTATGTATATTTACATCGTTTTAAGAATTGTCTCCATGCTATTTTTTGATCAAAATGCGGAAGATTCACTTTTAAATGCTTGTATATGGCCAGACAGTTCTTAAAACGATGAAACAATATTCAAAAAAATACGTTCTTTGCACCAATTTCAAAGTGTAATAAAATGTCGTCAATGACTGATCAATGGAAGCGATGGTTGTAATGTACAATGTCGACAATTTTGCTATCATCTCGCTGTGAAGTAGTAGGAATACATTCAAATAAGTTGTGTTTTGGTTGGTTACAAAGGGTGAGGATCTAAACACATAAAGAGCTCGGGCGAAGGGTAGGGGGTTGGTTAACAGATGAAAGACGCAGACAAAGGGTAAGGAACACATAAAAGGGTAAGTTTATTTGAAGCTTAATTTGCGTGTTCGCTGAAATTTTGCTCAATTGATAATATACAATTCGCGTTTCGATTTGTATATTTTACAAGCCCTACACCTATCGATTGTGTTAAAAACGTTTAGCGTGAAAGCGTAAATGATTTTCCTAAGTTTCATATAGTATAACAAAATTATTTCATAGTATTATGTGAACTATAATATAAGCACAGTAGACGAGACAAATAAACAATACAAAATACAATTGTGACTGCGGCAAATCATATTTGAACGCGAGAGACGCGACGCTCACGGGCTGTTGGCGGTGCTTGATTTACGCTGAGATTGCGAGGATTTTGTCGCAGTCACACGAAAACATTCAAGACAAACATACAGATGTTACATACACATATAGAATGAAACGAATACAGACAAAGGATTGAACGAAAAGTGAAAAAGCGTCAGTGGTACCGTTCGCGTGTCAGCTGTGAGACACGCGAAGGTCACCGGCATCACACTCATATGCAGGAGTCGCAACAAAAGGGAAGAGGTGAACAGATACTGAACACTGAGGGGCGAGGGCGGGCTGACTGACACTTACCATGGTGTAAAGGAATTCCAGAACTCGCTAGGAGTGGCGGACACACGGCGGCACAGGGACACAGAAAGACAGGACAGATTACTACACAGATACCTACATCCCTCAGTGCAACCCCACCCCGGTTTTGCAACCGCTCCGGCCGATTGCACTCGTCTACATGGTTACCTTGCGTTTTAACACTGTATCTACCGATCAAAACTTTAATTATTACGAATCGATTTACAGACGAAGCCCGTTTGCATTAGAACAACACCACCACTAGAAACGATTACAATTAATGTTTAATAAAAATAAATTTAGAAAAGTTTGCAGGTTGCACCAAAGATTGAATGTGGAGAGTAAACATGCTGGATGGTGAATGCATGGAGGAACCCCGTCATGTGGTACCTAAGTTAACAAGGGCTGATGAAACAAATGCCAGAACGCAATATAACCACTCTAGACTTTTAAAATTAAATAAAATAGTGAAGCGGCTCGTGTTTTAATGCAAACAAACTTTTTGAGGCGCTTTTGCATATTAAGCGAGGTGGGTTGACTACTTTTATTATTCAGTTTTGCTTTGTCTTATTTATTTAAGACATCGTTCGAGTTTTATCAACGCACACGGTATAAAGTAGGGCAAATAAAAACTTTGAGAATTCGTTTACGAACTTAGATCATGAAAAACGCATCTACGCTCTTTTAGCACAACATCAAAAAAATAAATAAAACCATTTCAACTTTACGTTATTGGAATCGTAATTATAGTGATTTTAGTAAATTAGGTAACGCTTTCATGATTCAAGTTTTTTATTGCTGTACCTTATTTCAATTAAGTTTTTTATATACTTTGAAGACAAACAAAACTGTTCGAAAGCCTTTGAGCGCTTGATTTATTTCTAATTTCATTTTGTTATATTCATAATACGCTTTTGTTTTATTTAGACAAACAGGTAGGGTTAGACACACACAAGGGATGAACATTAGACAATACACAACACATCGGATCTGGTGTGAAAAACAAAAAAAAAAACTCAAAATCAAAATCATAAATTCAAATGTAAAACTTAACCATGCTAGGATTGCAAACAATAAATGTTTATTTTTTTTTACACTTGAGAAAACAGAGGAAAATCAAAACACTTCCACCAGATGAGAAAATAAATTGTAATTTATGAAAAGTATTGTTGTTAATTAAATTAAAATAACCACACCAAATCCTCGGAGAGGTTTAGGAAGATGAGCGGGATATTATATGGTGAAGGTGCTAGTTCCTAATTAATTTTATGTCGTAATGAATTTTGTATCTTCTTCTGACGGTTATACATTACAGTACAGCGATGATATCACGGATCTAAAATCATTGTAAAGTGCAATTATAATTAATTTATGAATTGTGCAAAACCGACAGGTCAGTCCTAAACCAACTGGTGCAAAAGATATCGTTAAAAATTTTAGTTTACTGATCCTATAATGGTCAATATTTTGTTAGTACTAACGACATCTTTTACGTACATGAAGTGATTTGGTGTTTGTTAAATAAATATATGTTTTCTTACACTAGACATACCTTTCAGAATATTCGTCCATGTGTGCGTAGCTCTGGACAGAGTTTTCTTCGATGAGGAATTTGACGCGCTGATAAAAGGAAGCGGTGACCGAAGGCGGTTGTTTTCTGAGAAGCACTTCTACGGGATCGTTGGAAGCTAGGCACATGATGTGCTCGGCGCACTCAGGTCGACTGCAGCATTCCGAGTCCGAGCAGTCCGTCATGCCATCTTCAAAATGGTAGTGCCATTGTCAAGTGAGAGCCAATATGTATTTTTGTTAGTTTTTGAATATTAATTTGGTGTTACGTTTGTACCTATTTGAGCTGTAAAAGAGACGCACTTACCTTCATCATTGTCTTCGTTGTCATTGCAAGAGAGTTCAAGAGCGATGGAGCAGTCGGTGCCGGCCCAGCCGTCAGCGCAGGAGCATCGGTATACGCCATCTTCCAGAAGACATTGGCCATGACGAGTACAGCCATTTGGACAACCAGCTGTGTACATTAGACAGTTAGTCAAACAGTCAATAAAAGTTCATGATAGACAAAAAACACAATGTGTTTAAAATACCTTTGTGTGTAATGAGTAAGTGCGGTTGAATGTAAATTAAACTTACGCAAAGTACAATGTCGGCCATTCCATCCTTGCGTACATACACAAGTGCCGTTCTTGCATTGGCCGTGATCATGACAGCGAGTATCACAGGGTCTTTGGTCACACATGGAACCAGTCCAACCATCATCGCAACGGCAAACACCTTCAGCACATACACCATGCGGTCCGCAGTCCAATGAACACACGACTGCAATTTTCAAAGCGATTTAAAATAAATTGTCACATAACAGCATATAAAAACAAAACATTGAATTATTTTAAAGTGTTTTACCTTGAGAGCAATCATCTCCAGTGTAAAGTGGGTCACATACACATCTTCCTGCGTCAAGGTCATAGACGCCGCGTTGGGAACATGCCGGAAGACAACGTTGTACCCTCGCGTCACGTTCACTGCAGGAGGGACCTCGCCATCCCGCTCGGCACACACACCTTCCACGCACACAAGAGCCATGACCACCGCATGTTGGATCCAGGCAGTCCTCTACAAGAGTAAACATAAATTAAGTAAAATGTTTTGGAGAAATCGAAAATTAATTTAATAGTTTTCTTGGGCGTGCAATATTACCTTCATCGCACTTCTGTCCTTTCCAGCCAGCTTTACAGTGGCAATGGCCGGCGATACATTGACCTCTTCCGGAACAGTCGGCGGGCTCACAGTCGTGTGCTGGAACGTCACATTCCGGGCCTTTCCACCCTTCCGAACAGTGACATACGCCACCTGCATACGCACCGTGTCCCGAACAAAGAACTGGGCAAACACCTGCGAAAATAATTGTAAGTAATAACTTACGCACGTGCTTGCAAATACAGGAATGAATAATATAAATATTTCATTTCGTATAAACATACTTTTCGAACAGTCGTGTCCTTCATAGCCATCCACACAATCACACTTTCCAAGATAACAGGAACCATGGCCGGAACAATCATCGGGACAAGAATTTGTAACACCTTCCGCTTCAGACACGATCATTTCAACGTTGTGTGGTTGCAGTTCGTCGTTATATACTGATATAAACCATCGTCCCGTGTCCAGATACTGCAAGATGCTAACGTTCACTCTCATATCCGTTGACCTTTTGCTTAACGTATGGTTCCATTTTTGAAGCGGGCTTATCGTGCTTAGAAGTGCATCCCAATCATTAAGACTACTTTCGAAGGGATTATCTCTAAACGAACTTCTCCTGCGCCTTAGTCTGTGGTCGACACGACCGCCACGTATAAATTCTACAAAGTCGTACTGCGTTACACTAGGAGCTACATTTCGTCTACCATATACGGCGAAATTAGCTCCCCAGGGAACCGTGAAGTTAAGGCTAACGTAGGCGGGCTGTTTGTTGCGGAATTCGGAACTCCAAAATTGGTAAGCAGGTATAGTTGCACTGTGTAACTCGTCGAATTCTCTAACTTCTAACGCGGGCGACCAAGGCGGCGGAGCGGCTTGTTGAGCTTGTTGTGGTATCACTACTGATTCTAATGCTGCTTCTGCTGTAGTTGACCACCCGCCTATAGAAGAAGTTGATATTGATTCTGCAACAATTTACACCATTTATTCAAGAACTAAAGAAATAATATTTAAAATGGCTACATTAAAAACAAAATTGTATTTACATACCGTCTGAAGGTGACGACGTTGATAAAGCATCTCTTATTCCTTGTGCGTGTGTTACTGCTTTCACATCTTGTACCAAAATGCAATTTGAATTGTCTATATTACTTTTAATTGACGATAACGCTGAAACAACAAAACAAAAAATCTATTAAATAAAGTATTGGACCATACTATTTACTTAGTGTATTTTTTCACCACCAATACAAAATTATGTCCAAGATTAAAATCTTATTCTCGAACCCGGTCATCCAATTAAGTTTCCGTTAAGTTTGTTTCTTATCAACGTCTAGCATCAATAATGCCCAGTAGCCGACTCGTAATTCTATTAGGTACATTTCACACGACGTTGCTTTGGGCGTTATGTGTTACGAAACGCGACACAATAAGCGACGCCGTTTTCAAGTTTAAGAGGTGCATGAATGCAGGGTAGGCGACGTGATGTCCCGTCGGGTTTTAATTAAGCGAAGCACGGCTGTGCTGCATTTCGTGGCGGTGTGACGGAGCGATTGGTCCCGCTGCCGCGGGCCCGCTCTCTGCCGGCACGTAGGTGGCTTAGCGACACCCAAACACTTCTCGCTCAGGAGAATGCTGTTGTCTCCAAATTATGCGACAGTAACTGGCTATCGAATCGATCATAGAACTCAGTGCTACGCGATCTAATTTGATCATTCTTCACGGTGTTAACTAAGAAAAGCACGGGCTTGGATGACACGAGTCATCAGAAATTACTATTTATTTTGAATCTACTGAAGCGTAAAATAGTTTCTTATTCTTTGACGAAATCTAAAATTATTTACGTAAAGATTTATTTCTAAAAGCCAATAAAAAGTTTGTACGTAGGTATCTATATTTTCTCTTTAATGGCTGGTTTTGAATACTCAATAGGAACTGCAAGGGAGCAATTGAATGTCAGTAATGTAAAGAGAATTTATTGCGTTCATTTATTAGTTTTGTAAGAAGCTCACGATCGTTCAGGATTTGTGCTCGGATGGGGATGCAACATTTATTTGTTTCGGAGCGTGCGCAGGATGTTCGCCTAATATGCGCCGCGTTGCGTCAAGGGCAATATATCAATCCTTATAGAGTTAATTGACGGAACCCAGATTTTGTTCGGCTAATTAACATGTTTAGTAATTTGTCGAGGGATATAACGTTGTTTAAATAATGTAATTCCTTTATTTTTTGTTTTACCCTGCAGAGTGTTTTCAGTTATATTGCGAATTCGTGCACATAACCTCGGCAGTGTAGGAGCAATTAAGTTATCTCGGGTTCCAACTGTTGCCTATCTATCCCCAAGATTTACTCTCAGATAAGATCGCGAAACGTTGACGCCATTTGGCCGCTTGCGCTTAGGATTGGACAATTTAACTTTACTATGCCATATCGAGGGTAGATAGTTCAACGACAATAACCTTTATCGGCTTAACAACCTATAGTTAAACAGGCAATTTATATTCAGTGATAATGCTGAACGCGTATGTAGAAATGGTTTTAAAATCATACTTCAAATATGAGATATATTGAATTGAACGACATGGAGCAGTAAAACTTGTCTAGCGCGTTGCCCCGCATTAAATATTGATGGTATGGAAATACAGGGATATCTTTGAGCATCAAATTTAAATTAATATTGATATTTGCCGGTTGGTAAAATTTTAAACAATGAAATATACTCGTAGCTCAATATTTACGACTTATTTATTGCTATCAAGCTACAAACATGGTCATAGAGTTGCAACGTTAATAGTATTTCCAGTAAAACGATCAAAGATTATGGTATTTCCTCGAAAGCAAATGGAATATGACAATGTGGTAAGTCGCGACTTTTCCGATGATCCCTCGTAAAATCTATAAATTTTCTTTACTGACGACAGTGGGTAGAAAATAGAGGGTGCTTGTGACGAGGTCGCCGGTCGCGATGCATGCGACGATTGTGTGCAGATGGACGATGTTTGCTATCTCTACTATTTTTCGAGTTAATACAATTTATTGTAATACGATTCAGTATAGATTGCATCGTGCGTTGGGGGAGCGAAACTCGTTTGATGGAGTCCTGGGGGACGGACGCGCCGTCGCACATTCTCGTATTAGTCACGTGATAAATCTTCCCGTGTTCATGTGCCCTGTCTCCTTTCATTACACGGGATATCCAATATCATTGTCCTTGTTACTTGCGCATGTTAACTGCGTTCGCACGAGGTCGCGGTTTGTTTGCCCCATTTTCTCAGTGGAGACAAACAAATCTAAAATTTGATTACATCATACATAGGTACTAAAATCTTGTCATTAAAAGCAGCCACTTTATAAATAAGTGATATATTGACTTCAACATCTGTTTATGACTTGGTTTACAAGACATTTACGAGCCTGACTGATTTGTGCGACACCATCATAAACAACTTTAAAACATGTCAATTAGCATATATTACAGAATACAATATTTCTTTACATTACTGTCTTTTTTTAGTTTCACTTTAGACATTACTTGTTCTGAAATTTGAACTCGTGAACTTGAACAAGAATTTTCAGCCCCTAACCACTTATTCGTGTATTTTATTGCATAAGTTTTAATATTGGTTATGGAAGCAATTCCACATATAGCTAAATGTGGGTAATGTTTCGTAGCTACTATTTGATGTGGCTGGGGAGCCCATGTTCACTAGTTGAGTATTATTTTATAATAAAAGCATTACGAACTGCGTCAAACGTACGCGCGAACCACTTGAAAAGCGTTAATGCTCGACATAGAGTGAGCTTTAATAAAACATTTGGGGTCCTCACATTTTCAATTACATTAAAAAGTTGACGGTGCTGTATTTGCCCCCATTCATACAACATACGAGTAATGAAGGGTGCAACAGATGGTTTACATTTTTTCATTACATCACTAAAACTACCGGCACAAACCATGAGATTTATGTCGGATTAAACTACAGACCCGCTTTTTATTTGATACAAATCCGGAACGCCAGGAGGCGTGTCAGAAAAATATTTTATTGTGTTTTTGAAACATGATTATAATGAAAGCTTAGTAAAGTATGGAGAGTTGTTTGAAATATAAATAGGTAGCGTTTAACAGATTCATTGGTTTAGATATTATCGTGAGGGAATCTAAATGCGGTAATTTCGAGGCGTGTGTGTCGTCGTATTAGAAAAAAACGTATATCGTTTTGAAGTGGACAGGTCGGCGGTCGGCGGTCGCAGCCAGTCGATATGGTACATGTTGCCTTATCTCCTGGCGGTATAATTTAACGGGCTTCTAAACGAACTGAGATTCGATACGATAAGCCTCATTGACTTGAGACACCTCACATCGACTCGTTTCATTACATTACTTTCAAGAAGCATCGATTGAATTTATTTTATTGACTCTTTATTAAACTGTTATGTGGGGTTAATCTTTGTGTATATTCGTAAATGTAGTAAGGAAATAAATGGGACATTTCGGTGATTGTTCAAAAGCTGTTCTCAGGTTTGGTCGAAAATATGTTGGCGTGGTAGGGATAGTGACTATTACTGATCAAAAGGACGTGTTAGAAGAGACTAGAAAGTCTGATTTATATAAACATTTCGGACAAGATTATTTTAGATAATTTAGATTTTGTTATAATTATAACTAAGCCTCTTTAACATTACATTTTAAATACATAAAAAAGACTAATGGATGGATGAATTAAAGAGACTATATTACAAACTATCCAATAATACTGAAAAAACTTTTTTCAAATAAAGTCTAGTTTCAACTAGCTAGTCTAAATTGTAAGTCTGATTAACCCGCCAGTGTTGCTAGCTTCATACATACGTATGTAAATAAGTTTTTGTCTCAGTCGTGGCAGTGGAACGTTGCCGAAACAAGTGAAGTAGTTAGTGGTTCGTAGCGTGCTCCGAGCGTATTATATAGTGTTTGATCAAACTGTTTAGTAGAACGCCGGCTTAAGTTAAATTGAAACTATAGTTTAGACCGTAGAAGCGTTTATAATTACTATTCTAAATGAACCTTTTAAATTATTATTTTGTTAGTAAACTTTTGTAATATAACTTGATTGAGCGACAATTTGTCGTAAATTGAGGATTTGAACAAAGTTTTCTTATGATAGCATAGTAATTACTATACTGTTAGAAGTACATACATGTATAATATTAATGCTTCAAGCTAAAGTAATATGTGCTCTAAACGTCTTAAAACATTATTTATCTTAGCAGTGTAGCTTTATAATTCTTGTAACATACTCACAGTCAAGATCACTTTATAATAAAGATATTTCAAAGGCAAGTTGGTTGCGAGTACTGTTAAGTAAACAGTTTACAAATAGACAGGATAATAAGCAGCTGGAAGAGCATGTTTATCTTCCAATCCAAGATTAGAACAAAGATATCTTATTAGAAAGTTTACTACATATATCTGCTATAGCTATGTATGTTAGGACGCGCTAGTATTGTTATTGCAGTTAAACAAATACTCTATTACCGGAAGCAATTTAATTTTGTATAAATGATCATTTAAGTCCCTAATTGAGTCCCTATTAGGGACATAATTTGCCATCGCGGCCACCCTCGCCTCCATTTTGAAAGACGTCGCTTGAAGGGAAATAAACAAAAGTCATTTCCCGACATTACAGCGAGTGAGCACTTTCAGCGTAAATGGCAATGCGGCTGTGCACCCAACGACATATTGTTTCTACGAATGTTTCACTGTTATACGGGATTCGCGTGTCGTGCCCCAAGTAGGTGCAACCCTACCGACATACCCATACCTACTGTACTATAGGCTATAGCGCTACTAACTACTAACATCCACTACCACTTAAAACGTTACGACTTTGACCGCCTTTTAACTACACTAAATTAAGGAAACATTTATATGCTTTTTAAATACTTTTCTTTTGTTATTGCTTTATTGGTAAGTCAGTATTATTCCCTCCTTAGTCTTTAGTTAAACGTTTTTCCTTAAAGAAACGTGAGGAATTTGTGGAACTTAAGTCGCCACATTTATACGACTCTTTAGCTTGTTTCCTTTTCTTATTCTGCCAAATAACCTTCGCGACAATGTCAGTAAAAACACATTCGTTCTTCACCCTCGTTGGAATCGAATTTCCGAAATAAGTTCTTTGAGAGAGCTTATGCCGTTAAAAGAATAGAGCTTAGCACTTTTGTTTTTTAGTGTTTAAATTGGAACTTGATAATTCAATAATGACCAAACGCTTTAATGTTTGATGAGTGTAGAATACACTTTAAGGATGATTATGTCTGTAATAATAAGTTACAAAGAATACACAGTGATTACCGTTCGAGTTGTTATAGTAATTGCGAGGGCTCGGCAGGGTAAACGTATGTTCGAATATAGGCCACAAGTATTGCGTCGTCGTCGGTCGCGACCCGTGACGGGCTTCATGTTATTTTTGTGTAGCCTCGTATGCCTGCGGTTTGGGAAGTGCTGGTGATTGCTTACAGATAATAGCCTACTTTACTTAATGGTATCTTAGCTGAGCAATCTACTCAAAATTCGTGCCTATACATACGGGTTTTTAATAGAGCATAATCAAGCTTTAAATTCACTTCAAATCTTCTTTAGTGTTAACTTTTAACCAAAATTGTATACCAGATCCTTTGTTTAGTTCTGTGTCTTTCCGTCGTTAGCGTAAAATGCTTCCGTTACATGTAGGTACATTCTGTGCGGCAATAAGCATTACATGCAGTTGAGAGAATGTGCCATTCCATTAGATATAAAACGTAATGTATTGTTTTATTATACCGCAAGAAAAGGATTAGTTGTTCGTCGTTAAATCAAACAGGGATTTATTTTTGCGATTTATGAAGCATTACGTATGTATAAATTATGATTGGTCGTTTGGCGGGTACGCAGGGATTGCGAGTGGCTGATGTATTCGTAGTGAAATAACATGGGACGTGGAAGTGTAAGATAATTTATAACGGCTGTAACACGGGCGCGGGCTCGAGGCACGCAGCGCGCGTTGCCTTACGTTAGGCGCATCATTTATATTTTTCTGATGTTTGTTTTGTTTTTTACGAACCTCTCTGTGGATGCCGGCTATGAGATCTAAACAAAGAATATACAAGACTAATGGTCAACGTCTGTTTTCATCAAAACATCAATGTTTAATCAACTCATTTGAATGCATGAAGTGAATATTTGAATTTATCACATTTCGTAATTGAGTTTTGGTGATGGACACGTTTCTTCTATTATGATTCGGTCATATAACCATAAATGCATAAAAGTATTTTTATGGATGTTTTCCGTTACAATGATTTTAAATTATACAAATAATTATTTTTGATGCGTATGTTTAGACATGAGTTTACGACGTCTATTGATTGATTCTCCATATAATGAATACTTTGCTTGCGCATAAAACATTATATAGCCAAATAAATAAGCGATATAATGAAGGACGTTATAAGTAACTATTTATTTTATTTATTGGAAATCTGAGCACTATCAATTGGTTGCAATTTATAGAAGTCAAAGTCATTTTTGCTACTGTTTCTGTGTATAGTTAAGTCCGAGGGACTATATAATCTTGTGTAACCCTCGAGGGCGATTCCTTTGTCGGTTTCCAATCATACAGTACGAGAACTTGCCCCTTAATTGGATGGAATCCCGCTTCAGGCACGATTCGGCATTAAGGGGATAAAAGCATACGAGTGCAATTTTACATTGCTTTGTAATCTGGTAAAACAATCAGATTGGTAGCGCAAGGATTAGGCTCAGACATGTAATAAAGCTAATACTTTTAGTCTGCATTTGTATTTGAAACAACAATCGGAATGGAAGGCAATATTTTTTGTAGGACAACAAAGGTATTTCAACCGCCAACATTTTGTGGTTTTGTTACACCGCAGCCGGTTTGGCCCATAGCTAAATTAAATTACTTTTGAATCAAACGTGGGAGAGTCATATTTACTAAAAGCTAACCGATACCTATATTTACAAAAACAATTTATTTTATTTCGGTAACACCGGAATGGAGTTATCCCCACATGACGTCATTATAGTAACAATAAACTTTTGTCTCATTCCTCCAAACGAAGGCCATACACTACCGCTAATGGATTGTGAAAGAATAATGCTATGAATATTCTAATCGGCATTCCGAGCGAGTTAATAAAAATACTGTCTTAACGAGAGTTCCCTACGTCCCGCTGTGATTTTAGAAACAAAGATGTATCGTCAATGTAACTCGTAGTTGGATATTTCAATATTATATAGACAGACTACACGGGCTTGTTGCTGTCCAGTTTAAATTGTCATTGGGAGTCGGAGTTCGTTAACTGTACAGACTTTGATAAATCATTCAGAAATGTAGATTGCGGCGTAGTCCCACTGCAGTTGTATGTATAATGTACATATTATGGATACTTTATACTTAACAATAAATTTCGAAGAATGAATAACTGGAGTCTGGCTCATAAGTATCAGGCCGCAACTTTTCAATCAAACTTAAGTACAGTAGTTATAAGTTTCCGAAGTTGGGAATTGCAACAAGCTTCTTACTTAATGGACGTAGACGTAGACGTATTATTGCATAATAAAATTAGTTTGTACGCCACGATAATGTAACAATATAGCATTTGATTAATTGTATCATAATCAATATTTTTAGCTCGATGACTGTTATTATTTGAAAAATACTACGGCGTCGCGTCGTCACGATTTTAAGTTATACTGAATCATTTAATTGATAGTATAAAGATTTTGGACCGGGTTCTTTGATGAGCAATTAAATCATTAACTTTTAAAAACTTACCTATAAAGTAGGCGAGCATCGCCGCTAAGATGACGCTGAGGCTTATCATGGCAATGGCGAGACACTTCCACGTGCAGCGGTGCTGACACCGCTTGTCTATGTGGAAGCGAGACGGCGAGTAGACGGGCACGGGGCTGGGCTGGCTGGCGCGCAGCGGGAACACCGGCATCACCAGCGGCTGGTTGGCGAGCTGGCAGTGCCCGCTGCCCAACGTGCCGCCGCCCATGCCGCTCGACATCGGCGCGCCGCCCAATCTGTGGCACAACATACTACAATTAAAGCTAAAGTCAGCTGTCCTCGTCAATGTTATTCAGGTTGGATAATATTTGTCTTCGATTCGTAGTCCACTTGTAGAGTCAGTTGAATCTGTACTAAAAATAACATGTTGGCTTTCAATGAGCTTTGCTTTTTTGTCTTCTATAGAGAAAACATTTAATAATATAACCATAATAAAAACATAATTAGATTTCTTTCGTACCTTATATTAACTTTTCTTATCATTATAAAAATTAAATTTTGTATGACATCCTGAGTGATCCAAATAATATTCTTTGTTGTTTGTTTATTCAAAATTGTGTGGTTTCTGTACTTCGCAAACAACGGTGACGTTTATTAATTGGATTTTAAGAATTAGGTCAATTTTTACTTTATAACTAAAACTTTGAGGAACGAAGGAGAAGAAAATACAAATAATAATATGTCAAAACTTTTAAAAGTAGGTGACCTAAATGTCGGAAGTAAATTGAAATTTACTCCGTTGATATTAAATAGCCTTATGGTAGCTTAAAAAACAAGTTTCCGTTGTTTATCTCAGGTAGATGTGAACTCGTGGAATCAATGTCGTAACATGTTATGCCCAACTGTTGGTGAAGCGAATCTCTGCCTCGCGCCATATGGCGCATCTTTTATTAAAGTCCCCGAAGACAATCAAAACGTATCATTACTGGGAATGCCGGCAAAAAACGTCGACCGAAGCGTTTAAACACGTCCGCCCTGCAGACCATTAATCAATTATCCGAACTTCACTGTCACGACTAAATTTAAAGGCCGGAGCTGAGAACATATGGCGCGGTCCGAGGCGCTCACCAACTGACGCCACTATAATGACCTCTCGCATAAAGGAATAAGCAAAAAGAGAATAGAAATAATTGGAGCAAGTTTAGCGAGAACGAAGCGTGACTCCTAAAGGGTTTGTTTCGAAGAGGCTCTTGACTGTAATTTTCTTTTGAATAGCGGCCGAGGAGCCCGAGGAACGTTCGGAAGGACGAATTCATTAAAACGTGTACAGAAATCACAATGCTCCAGCACGCAGACTTTGGCCTTAAATGGCTTTTAAAATGTCCGCCGCCATTGTATATTATGTGGACTTTGTATATAATACTGTAAGTTGATCATTTTCAAGTTTTGATGCTTTACTGGTCTCAGAGTGAGGTAACTTTTCTTCCATCTCCAAATATTCATATAATAAATTCATTATAGTCAAGCCAAGATATACTAACTGATTTGTTATTACTAAGAAAAAAATGCTTATTACTCATAGAATGATTCATTCCTGTAGCAATTTATTGAAATTGCTGATCGGTTTTAGGACCTGTTTCTCATAGGTACATTTTATTCGTAACTGTGATGATTTTAAGTTGTGGTTAACCATTGCGTTAAAATTAATTAAAATCTGTGCTTATAAGAATTATTAAATAAGAGCCATGGAATGTATAATTAGCGATAGAATAAAACAGACCATTACAATATGGGCGTTACTACAAGTTTACCTTTTTATATCATGCTTGTTTTGATTGGAAGTTTTATTGCTTCCAAAATAGTATACCATTAACAACAGTTGCTTGTTAGCATAAATAAGGAAACAAATGCAATCAATGTTAAACTTAATATGACAGATCCAAAAGTACCAGGGCTTTAGCCGTGATTGCAAATACTGCCGACATTGCTTAGATAACTGTCTACGAAATTGTTTTTTAAGGCTATCATCATCATGGATTTTATTGTTTATAATCTAACATTGCAATTACCAACCGATAGGGATAGCGACTGAACGTTACCGAAATGAGGCGAATGCTCTCATTTTGTTTTTGTCAGAAGAAATTTGTGGTTTAGTAATGAAATCTTGCGCAATACCGCAATGCGTTTGTTTCAAAGCGGATACGAGCATTCTATTTTACGAGCCCAAACGTTGCTCTTTTAAATAAAGAAGATCTCGCGAAGGAGAGAACCGACTAAGACAATTAACGAGGCCGACGACAGCGTTATTGTAGGACAATGCCACATGAGTAGATAAACGGAACAGAGGCAAAGCTTCGAACAACCGCTCGAATCGGTTGCACGCACACAAGCGCGCGGGGCATGTGTGCGTGACCACTGGCCGCTTGTCGCATACGCGGCGAGACTGGAAAAAACCAGTTTACGCTGGCACAGCCAGTGTACAATCTAAGGGTCATTCCGACGCACGCTGTTTGTTTTGTTAGTTGCAAGTTTAAGTTTTTATAAGTTTAGTTGTAAAAACGTGGTATTATATTAATAATAATGGTTGTTTATTGTACCGTGTGTATGAATAATAATAGAGAAAACAAAAATATATCGTACTTTAACTATCCCAAGGAGTACAATTAGGTAAGTAAATATTTGGTTATTACTTTTTCAAGCAAGTACCTTTATTTTATTGTATGATCCTTTTTATAATAAGAAGAGAGTAATTTGTACAACACGGTAGGTATTTTTTATTTAAAAAAAAAAACAAAAATTAAAAAAAGGAAATTCTTAGAGTAAGTAATTTGTAAACTATTCTATCATACTATTATATATTCTGTTATACTGACTATTAAAACTATTTAAAAAACGTTTTGTTTGATTTGTCTTCACCTATTGTGACAACCCTAACAAAATAGGTAACAATTTTGCACGTTCTTAAGAAGCTTTGCCTCTGTTCCGTTTATCTACTCATGTGACAATGCTGCGATATTTCAAGCGGCGACGTGGCGGATGGACGGGCGTTTGGCGAGATTTTGACGGGCTTTCATCGCGCGTGAGCTCTTAATGAAGCGGTAAATAATGAGCCGAGGTGTAGCGACGTGCAAGGGCCGTGTCTAATTAACGTAAGTACCAATTTTGGATACACGAAAAGATGCATCAACATATAAGTACAATGTTTCGTTAATACTGTAGTTGGAGATGGGTAAACGTCATTGGAAGTAACGGTCATCGTAATATAAGAATGGCACATTACAAAAACATTGGCAGGTAGGCTCGTTAGTCGTCCGAGTCTCGCCGCTGTCGCACAGTTTTTATCGGCACAATCGCGCGTGCAGCGGTCACTTCTAGTCTCGGAGCGAGCAGCGCCGACCTCTAACTCGGAAACCAGATGAAACAAAAAGAAAGAAACGCAGGCACGGGCCGTGAGAACGCGTCTCCTTCGCCGCGGTCGCCCCGGACCTTCCATTTATCTTGCACAGTCGTGCGGGAATGGGCCGGCCAGCGATGTGCTTTTATTGCATCGCGCCCCTAAATATAGGCCTGTGGAGGCTAACCACAACGCTTTTAGCCCTAAAATGATTGCTTCGTTCAACTGGTTTAATGATGAGTCATATTTAATAAATAAAAGTGTTTACCACTTCGTGGTCTAGTCAACGCCATTTGATTACACATACACCTTATTAAGATAAGATCATACAACAATAGTACAAAAGCCTAAACACGTAACGGTAAATATAATGTTGGAGTATATCAAGCCGCATCTTCCAAAAAATTACCTGCGATTTTTATATTGAACTGATGCCAACGTTTTCTGACTTTAGCGTTGAGGAAATATATCGCAATAATAATGATTAGCTGTTATGTGAATGTAACGATATAGTTCATCATTTAATTAAAATGTCAACACTTAATATAAAGTTTATTTACAGTGTAACAGGTGTTATGTGACCGGTTGTGGACATCAGGCCGAAAGCTATTTGCGTAAACTGTTTGCAGACGACTCTTGTTCCTAAAAACTTGTATAAAACGCGACATATGCAATAGACACCATATTGTTAAATGTTATCAACGGACAGTGACTTGTGATCCTTATGTTATGCCACTTCATTGTCGAAATAGGTGTTTTTTCATAAAACGTACGTGAACGTCTGTCCACAAAATAAATAAAAACAGTAAGTCCATAATGCATACACGTTCATTTATTTTTATTAAAGTAAATAGATTAAATATTCTTCAAACGAAATTTTCCTAAAATTATATTTGGGTATCAAAATAGCAATAAATAATGTCAGAAGTATTAAGTATCACTAATACTTGCAAATGAAGTCAATAAACACGATTTATAAGACTTTTCCTGTAAAACATAAATCTCTATTTCCTTTTAAGAAAACTTTTAAAGCTCAAGATTTATTTGATCGTTGTTATAGGTGTGGTTGCGTTACTCAATTTAAACGTTTTGTTTTCCTTTTGTGGTCGATTTTAAAACGCCCCCAACATTCACTGGAGGGTCGAAAACCGATTGAAAGATGTTATCGACTTTATTTAATACGAGTAACATTCTACAATAACGATATCGAGTCGGTTTATTTTAAGATACCTTGGAACTAATTGCCCCTTCGGTTGAATGAAGAACAATGAGATAAACTCAAAATAAGCGCTTCGAAGTTGGGCGCGGCTTTCAATGATGATTGTTTCGCATAATTCATATTGAACGCAAAAGGTATTCTCTAAGAATTAACAATGAGGGCGCCTCTAAGAGACTTATTCAAGTGTCAGTTATAAAGAAAAAAGATTAAAAGGTTCCCGAATGAAACACTTTGCGGATCAATCGATACAAATACGTAGCCTTAGTTCTAAGGAGAGCCCTCGCGGCACCCTCCTATTGCAAGTCACGGGTGTAAATTCAAGAAAGCTCCCCAATTTAAAACGAAATGTATAACAATAGCATCACCCCGCTATGCCAATTTCCTCCCTCGACGAACGTTTTCACTACAAAGAAACTGAATAAAATTATCATCCATACATACTGCTTACTATTATTTAAAGCGGAAAGTTAGATTGAAGCGTTCCGAAACGAGGAATTTACACGGACGAGAATCATAAAAAGAGAAAACGAAGGAAATTCAAAATAAACAGAGAGCTAAGAAGTGGCGCTCATACATCTCTCCGAACCGCAGTCAGCCACGCCTGGCATCTGTCCACTTAAATAGCTGCCTTATTCGACACCGATCACACCCAACGGATTAATTAAAAAACATTTGTCAAAATGGGTTCCCGAATGAGATTTTTCTTCGATGAATTTAATCTATAGCCATATTAATTACATGTTGAGGTAATAAAACAGGCTAACTATGACAGTCAATTAAATTTATACAATCTTTAGATCGTTGGATGAGTTCATAAATATAAATTGATATAGTAATTGATTTCCGCGATGGCCAGGTTGGATTTTGTGCTCATTAAATGTTAAGCGGCAGTAATCTGTATCGGCGGACCGAAACTATGACCGCGGTGCACATTGAAATGATACAGCGATTTAAATACAGTACATACGCTCGGATTCATTGAACTCGCAACTCTTATTAATAACTCTCATAGCGTGATGTTTGTTTTAGTCGTCTCGTGTGGCGGTTAGGTAATGCTGAAGTTGATTCATGAATGGGAGAGCGGCTCGCGGCTCGCGGCTAGCGAAGTACGCGCCCACTCGAGTATATTTAGCGAATATCATTTTCCTAGAAATATATCAGACGGCGGAAGTGCCAACATTTACATTTTACGATAAACTTAAAGTAAAACTAGAATTA
Source organism: Autographa pulchrina (assembly GCA_905475315.1). Classification (NCBI taxonomy): domain Eukaryota; kingdom Metazoa; phylum Arthropoda; class Insecta; order Lepidoptera; family Noctuidae; genus Autographa; species Autographa pulchrina. The sequence continues at coordinate 7,432,946 of FR997771.1, read as the reverse complement.
CAAAACTGCGAGTAGATAGGAAAATAACTTTTTGTTTATTTAGGTCTGTCTTTAAATAAGGCTTTAAAACTTATAGGTAAAATTAATAAAGTGAAATGATGTCTGAAACATGATTTACAATTACCTTTGCAACCCATCTGCATTTAATCTTTATCACGGAACGACGCTAGATAATCAAACACGATATCAACTCAGGAGCTTACTGGGCTGTGTAAACGCGCCCTAGGCGGGACTAGGCAGGTTTATCGTTGGAAATGAATGGAAGCGATATCGAATAAGCGGCCAATTACTGGTCGGCGGGCAGACTACGAGAGCCCGCACGTAAATAATCGTGCTCACGCGCAGAAACCCGATAGTGATAAACAATTTTCCATTAGCCAAGCTGTACAGCAGGGGGCGGGCTCTGCCGGTGCCTACAATTTCCATACCTAACGGAGACTCGTATGCGATAGCCTTTTATTACGGTGTTTGTCGTTTGAAGATATTATTACGGCAATATCCGAGAAATGCAAATTAAGTACTGCAATAAATACCGAATGAAACGGCCAGAACAAAAATGGTAACATTTTGGCCTTATTTTGAAACGGACGATGCATACCAAATACTTAATTGCCTAATTGTTTTCAAGTCATGAAATTTTCCTCCTTAATTTCAGTGTAACAAAAATGTAGTATATAATGCCCGTTGGCATATAAATGCAATACCTATCACCTTGTGCGACCCGATTCTTAAGGCATGAAAGTCCTAAACTAAACGCTTGGTATTGTTCAGCGAAACGGAAAAACGGTTTCGCAGGAGGCGTCCCTCCGCGGGCGCTCGTATTTCACCCGAAGTTCAATATTATTTCGACAGTCGGCGGCACAAAGAGGCGGAAGGCCCGCGCCGGCGACGCCGCGCTCTCGCCGCGCGCTCGCCGCGGGCTCCTCTCGCCTATCGCTTCACAATATTGTCCTCCCGCCTGCTGCCTCGGGTTACACTGTAAATATTTTTCGGTGGTTGCCTGATTGAAAAATTTTATCGCATTCCACCCCCGCCTCTCCTGATAATAGATTGTGCGAGCTCTCGGCATACATTGATATGGGTACTGCCAATAGTACGCTTGGTATGTGTTTACCACATGACTTTGGTGTAACTGTCCAAAGAGTAAGAAATTAGCAATTTGGGATGCTTGTTTTAAAGTCGTCAGACACAAAATGGGTTTGTGTTAAAGCAAGCATCCTATTTGGCATACTGCCATTGATGGCAAGTATGTGATGTCCGTCGTAAGCGATAATATCCTTATGTTACACCCTAAAATTTCCTGCAACTTCTATCGAATTCGAACAACATAATGTGCTCTACCTGTTAAGCCTTTAATGTAGTGTAGGTATGCGAATATTAGTTTATATGTTAATATTTTAACATAATAATATGTAATATTTGGCAGGACCACAGTCCGAAAGTTGTGTGTATAGTGCAATATCGAAACCAACACGCGCCGAGACAATGTCTCTCTAATTATATTTGTTTTGGGCGGCTGCGAGGCGTGCGGATCGTCGCTCGACGCCATTATTTATACAGAGGAAGATACAAATGAGGATCCATTACTGGATTTCCTCGATTTGAGCCTAATGAAAGACAAATAACTTCGAGTTCAAAGCTATCGATAAGAGCATTTGCTTTAATTTGAACTACGCGATTGCTGAGGGCGATTCGATAGCGATGTTTAATAGATACAAATGGTAGGCAATTATTTGTAAGATATAAAACGACGGTTAACGTTAAAGAAAAATACATTTAGAATTCCCTTTTAAGATTTTGTAACAGCAATAAAAGTGGGTATCGAATATAAACTAACCCACTTGTCACAGCGGTAGAGACAAAGCTATTGACAATGTAACAGTAGGTCGCGAATAGGGGTGGCTGAATTCTCGTCACTATAAATCGTAGTAAGATCAGATTCAATTTTCGACTCAAAAGCGGACTGCGTAGGATCAAATATGGATTGCTTTTTGTGTATCACACTTGGACACAAAAACCGCTGAGATGAGTTAGGGGCGCGAGTCATTTGTTGCAGTACATTACCCATGTCCCAGCCAACCAGTAGGACCCTAGTTTTGAATTAAACACGATTGACATTTTGTTTCATCTACATTTTTTGCCTATAACCAACCCCATGGCCCGTGAAATGTATTAAACGGCAGTTCCATGTGTAATATTTTATCAATTAAGCACGGTCGGTTTCAATTTCTAAATTATAGCGTGCCATTTGAAACTACCCGCAATTTATTACTTGTAATAATTTTATATAAGAAGAAAATGTCACAGTTACATTTAAAGCGTGCAATTTACTGAATTAGCAATTCACATTTTATAATTGTATTAGGTTGGATGTGGACGGTATACCTACAGACACGGCGGTGCCGGTGTGCGCATTTGTTGCAGAAGTAAACTGGAGTAGGTCACTTACCGTAGAACTTTATGTCCATATTTCAACAGGATGGCCGTTGCTTATAAATTATTACGAATAAAAGTGGTCGGTACGTCCGTCGCACGGTTGACCAGGCCACGCCAAATGATAAGGGTCATTCGTTTGCTTGCACTAGCCCATTGAATTGCAAAACAGTTTACTTGCGCGGTGAATATTTACACGTTTAATGGCTGTGACGTCTACTAATGACGAATGCATAAGATTGGCATTTAGAAACTGTGAGAAGCCAAACAGGTTGTCAGGACCGCTACTGCGTACTGGGAGGGACACTTAAATGTGTATCTTGTCGCCCTGTACTATGTATAGACTTTCGAATACCTTTCTACTAGAACTCTCTAGTGTCATGGTACAAGGAAGGTACTCGTCCATAAAGTGAAGTAATTTATATCACAAGGCATAAGAAAAAATAAAACACTGGCAGTATACCACAAAATTGAAAAAAGAACTTCTAATAAAGTAAACTTTTCGAATTAAGAACGGGTCATTAAAATTATGTAGTAGGACAATTTAAATTTGAATACGTATTGAAATGGAATTTAGAGTAAGTTAATCAAACGTCGTCGGTTAATAAAAATGCTAGTCGTTAAATAACCTCAAAAGATTACAGCATTTAGAAGAAAAACGATTTGCCGCTGCAATAATATATTCAAGTTTATAGACGATATTAGTGTCGGGGGCCAAACGAAGAGCTATGAACTTTAGAGAAGTGGCAAAAAGTTATGCAGTAAAAACAAGTTAAATCCTCGAACGGTTTTTGTTGCCATGTTATAATGCGATTACAAAGTAAATGTTAAGGGGAGAAATTGTATTTACAAAGACTAGGGGTACATTTGATTCATTATTTATGTTTCGACTGGTAAACGATTAAATGTTTTTGTTTATATTTTTATTTCTTATTTCTCTAGCCTTCCCTTATTGCAAGCCCGATTTCCGCTTCGAGTAAATACTATACCGCTTTACTAAGTAATTAATGAACAAATAACATTATTTTGATGATCACTAACTATGTTTATACCAACGGATGATAATAAATCACGTACTTTATGATGATTCGAACCAAAATATTTTTAAACGGAGCTTTAGTCATATCTAATAGATTTATCAATCTCTATCAAAGTTTAAATGGCTTTGTACGGATTATTAATGGTTGTAAGATTTAAATTAAGTATGTACCGTTTCTACATAGTCGCTAGATAATTACGAGTTTTACATGTCAGGCGCGTCGACCGGCATCGATGAAAGTTAAGCAACGTCTTTTTTATCATATTTCGTGTAATTAGTCACGCTAATCTTTCAAGTCTTACAGAGATCACTAATTTAGTCCTTATCTTGTTTAATCGGAGATCTTAATTCAGGGATATCTACGTTATACGCACACACTGCTTAGTATTTAATCCGAACGTTACGGTGGCTTCGTTTATTTTTATGTACGAGTTGAACTGTATCAGGATTCCACGGGCTGTAGTAATGTATGATATACACCCGAGATCGTTGACCCCCAATCAGAAGGGATTAATGTGTTTCAAGTGTTCTGTGTGTTATTGGTGTCTCTAATTACGTTTATGGGTCGCTGAGAGTTATGGTAATGTTCGGCAGCCTTCGTAGATGGCCGGCCCCGGCGCTGTCGTGTCACTGATACTTACGACTCTGAATTTAGGGTCTGTAGGGCGAGCCATTCGTTAGTCACGCCCGATGACGTGTACCTTGGACAAGACCAAAACTGTTATTAGAAAGATTTCGTCGTCAACCTTTTTTAGGTGCTTGTCTTAAAAGGTTTTTTATACTACGAAATTATATTGGACGGCGGTAATGTGTTTTATATAGCGGACAAATAATGCTTTTACTGAAATGGGAAAGAGGTGAGTAAAAAGTAATAGAACGTCCTGTTATCGGGGACACAGTGACTCGTCACATGTTAAACGGAAAGGTCATTTCTTTTGTAAAGTATCTTCGTTTAACTGCACTTGCGGCAAAATGCATGAATTTCCGGACACAAACAAAGGCACTCGGCACGCAAGGCATGCAATGCCGCGAAGCCCTAAAGGGTAAAAAAAGACGTTTCGTGGTAAAAAGTGAGTTAGGGTGCAGCTTTGTTTGTGTATGGCTCGAGTTAAGTGTTTAGATAAGTGCAGCTGAGAGCGGCGAGCACGTTTGTTATCTCTCGGGGAGCATAGCAGCTCAGACAAATGGAGCCACCCTGTGTGGTCCGTTATTTGGTCGGCTCTCACCAAATATGTGCTCGAGAATCAAAAACTCGCCTCGGATATCACCAAGAGCCGTGGAAACATTACATTGTGAAAAGTTCTGTTTATTGGGAACACTAGAAGCCACTCAACATGACTAGTACTTGTTAAACATGTGTAACACGGAAAAGGTTATTTTATCAAGATTTTGAAATATGTTAAAATATGATTTGCTAGGGTGTTAATATTTGTTAGGTTTATGTAGCATCTTAGTAGTTTTGGTTAGTGTGTTAATAGAAAGGAAAATCATATTTTGTTAAAGTTCCTCTAATAGGATATTATAGCTTCCGTTATACTTTAAGTAAAAGCAAGACCTAAAAGTACAACACTTAAAGCGCATCCTTGAAAATTTAAATACACCTGCAATGTTTATAAATTACTGTTCCGAGGGTGCATTAGTAATGAAAGGCTGATAACTTATCTTTCACCGGAAGGGCAACTTTGAGTCAGTTTTATTTTATTTTGCGGAAATACCTGAAACCCGATATAAAAATTAATAAACTTCATCTTAAAAATACTTGAGATTATATCTGGCGTTATCTATTGCATTCGCCATACCCAAAAATGCATTAATCTATTATAATGACAGAAAAACCTGTTTTATAACTCGCGTGACATCATTATCTACTTGGTATCTGTATAACGGTTAATATTGCTATTAATTAAGATATAAATAAGCATTTACGGCAATCAGACATGGTTGTATTAAGTTACGGAGTTCTTGATCACCTATTATACGTCGCGACGAACAGTTATGCCTGGCTCCCCTTCATCACAATGTCCCTGTTAGTGTCGTGTGAGTTGTCTACAGTATTTCATTTAACCAGCTGGCTGTCCCATAACGTTCATTTCACTCCATTGTTATACTATAAACCAACATATCCTTCTCAATTATAAAATATTCAAATAAGGAGGGAAATAAATCCACGCGAGGAAACGTCGACATTACATACATATACTGCGGGACCGCCAGCCGCCTATTCATTACAGTTATTTATAGGAAGCAGTGTCAAAGCGAGGTTTGTATTTATTCGGACGGGACAACCGTTTATTTATTTTTAAAACGGGTTAGGCTGAAATACCCTATTCCGATAAGCGTCCGGTGACTGCCGGTGCAACCGAAATATCTGGCGTCGACGCTGATTCCACCGATATCCCGATGTCAGTGTCACCTACCTATATGCGCCGTCTCCGAGATGACGAAATATCGCCACGCTATTATTAGAACTTCATTATTCGACGCGTTCAATGAACCTCTCCAACAGATCCATCGTACTACCTGCCGTACTAAAGCAATATCTCACTGGCTTATTACTATTCACCTCGTATCTGACATAAACATACCGATCGACATAAAAATTACTCAAGTCATAATTTCACCGGAAAACAATTTCCGAAGCTGGCATTCGTCGTAATATAAGAGATGAACTCAATCAATATTGAAAGGAGACAATAGACATCTCTTATTCAAAACGGAAACTATTACAGTCTCGCCATTGTGTTCGATGCCTCACCTCGACGAGTGTATTATTCAAACGAAAAGTGGTTTGTTTACAAACGCTAGAAGTATTAAGTATAGGGGACAGTCGACGACAGAAGGAGATTATGTGTATGTGTGTTGGTAACTAAGGAACGTAGTAGATGTCGATCGCCGTCAACGTGAAAGATTTATGTCCAACTTTGTGACAGTGGTATCGCCGGCGACGATCCTGGATTATCCTTTGTTGGAGATGCAACGTCATACATTCGTGATAAGCTTTGTTGTGCTCCACTGACAAATGCTCGATATGGAACAGTTGGATCGAAAGACAATATTATGATTCCATTATTTCATCACACTGTTTACACAGTGCAGGCGTTTCATATCCAATCGTATTTTGAATGCGTTATAAATATAGATACGGAGTGAATCATGTGTTAAAAATATCAAGGTACTAAATATACAGCTTTAATCATAGTTTACTGGTTTTATTTCGATTAACTGCATAGATAGAGTTTTAATACAAGCATATTACATGAGTTATCTTTATGACAAAGTTCGTTGTACCACATGCATTACTAATTTAAATAGTCAAGTTCCATTACGTATCATTGCTCGCATAATTACGCATATTGCATACACTCATCTAGGGACTACACAGTAATTGGTCCGTTTGATCACTCCAATTATGAGCGATTGAATCACAAAGATTCAGTTTAATGAAATGATTGTGTCGACATTATGCATTAAAGTTAAAGGAAGATAATTGAACTTCCTGCGTTCGGTGCGATTGGTTTGAACATGCCGTGCCGTATTCAGTGCCCCTTTCATAGCATCTGAGGACAGCGGTGCTGGCTTGATGGGGCGTTTCCTCTAATTATACGAACTATTAATAAGATGCTGCACCAGTTACAATAAACAATCGATCACGAACACGCCTAATGGTTGGAGCTAGAGGAATGTTCTCAGGGTGAAGTTCAAGGGTTAGGATGCGAGCGCCTTTAATATCTCTAAGATAATATTCTCGGAAAGGAAGTTGTTATACAACTTAATGACTGCAATGATGTTAAAAAAATGAGTAACATTATATAAGTTAAACGTAAGTATATTATACGTATTGTTTCTTGGGTAAATATTTTGAATGAAGCAATCAAACGTTCGTATCGTAGCAATGAACGGAGCAGAAGCTTTGTTTGCCTATTTGTTGCTACCGTATATGCTAATAGCTTCTCAGTATTAACAGACGCATTTAACTGAGTAATTCAACAATACGGCTTCTGATTTGAGAATAGTTGGACTTGACCACATAAATATATCATTCATGTGAAAATTAAATGCTGTGATTGACCAAAGGAACAAGGTAGAGCTAGCTATGGTAAAGCCAGAAGTGATTACCAACTATTACACCCACGAACGTTTTTAATATTTTACCAATATTTACTTTGAGTACTGGAAAAGATACCCAAATAAACTGGTCCTGTTATTAACAAAAGCAGCAAGAAATAAAAATATTTCTTTAGACATCCTAAGTGACTAAAAAAATATAGTTACTTGATAACATAGTTCTGGTTTTCTCAACTGAATATCAGAATATAATCCAGCTTACAAGGTAAATAGTTGTACAATAAAACCACGTTTATTTTCACTCTGTTCTTATCAAAACCTACAAATATTTGTCCGCAGTCTGGGCCTTTATGTGTGAATAGGGACGACTCACGACAGTGACACGGATTTTTTTGTTAGTTCTACAAAACGTAAACATTGAAAGCTAGATTACGATTTAACGCTACATTATAAGATAATACGGAAGCAGCTAACCAACCGAGCGTGATTGAACCAATGCACAGAGCTATGTGAAGTCGGTAGAAACGTGTGCGATTGTCTAAACGCTATTAACTAAGTTGCAAGTTTGTGTTGGAGTTTGATGGGTGAACTGTGTTTGCGTTGTCCGGGCCGTATGGAAATCATTTCTTGCTCGGCCGAACTTCCCGGCTCCATATATGCCCAAATATTTGCCGCCAGTTTCCAACTCCTCAGTTTGGCGATCGTGTCTCTGCAGACGTATGACGCATTTGCTCATGTTTACTTACCGACGTTAATTACAAAACTTTGTAGTCTTTAAGTAATTTTGGAACTGATTTTCGAAATTGTATACATATTGTTTGTTAATATATCAAAGTACTTTCTTTATAGGAAAACAATGTATCATAAATAATTTATTTTATCGATAAATTTTTTAAATTTCATTAATTAAGTATTTTAGGTTTAGTTAAGTTAGATAAACAGAATACAATATGATTTATGTAATTTCGAAAAAAGGGGTTAATTTCTAAACTAAATACTAAGTTTTGTGTGTGCTTTTGGTCATGTGTTCACAGCCCTATTTTATTACATCTGCTTCACTTGCACTTTCCGTGTGATTAAACAGCTAACTGACAACGTGTTTAACCTTTCGAGTATAACTCCTGTAGAGACATATTTAGTTGCGCTTGCGTGGAAACGAAAGCGCATCAAGCAAGTCGAGGGTTACCTTTGAATGTCAATTTCCTTGTGGAAGCGTGGCAACGATGCGCTGGCGAGGCGCGCCTGAGCATGAAGGGCGCCTCGATGCTATCTGCCTGCTATTGTTGCGTGCACTTAACCGTCATATAGTTTGCCTCGTTGTTCGGCCCTTGTTAACACATTGTAAAGGAAATTACATTCTTTACTCACCGTTAGTACGGCGTCAAATGATGTTTCCGTTATCTATCATCGCTCTAGCGTGTCAAATCGTTATCATTAAACAAGTCAATAATAAATTTCATTTCTGACCCAGTTGGTTACTTTAATGGTCAGACGATGCGATTACTTATGAGTTATGACAGGTGGAAATATTTTTATGATATTAAAGTACGTTTTACAACAATTATAGAAAACCATTTAATACAAAAGTTATCGTTACTAGATAACGGTGGAAGTGTGTTCGTTTTCATTACTGTCGGAATATTACGTATTGATACTGCGGTATTAATAGTTGGGATTCGCCCTCGAATCTGTTGAAATTAAGCTGCGGCGATTGGGGTGTCGCAGATGGCAGTAACTGCGCTATCTGCGCTGCCCGCCCGAGCGCCCGCCCGAGCGCGCGCCAAGTATAAAAATATGATTTATGGCGGCATATAGCACCGCACATCCGCTCCGAGCGTTCCTGGTCCACCACCATTAGCACACACCATATGCATATTGTTCGGTATCCCTTACTCGCGGAAAACTACTAAACTACATTTTGGAATGGGAATTTCTTATTGTGATAACTCCGATCGGAAACCCCAAAGGACACCCCGAATAAGAGCCGCAGAATTAGTTTTGTGTAGTGCCTTACTTTAATAATGTTCTGTGGTCTTCGGAGGTTTGTGGGGGTTCAGGGAGGCCCGTGTTTATGTAGTCGTGCGGTATATGAAATAGATGTTTTCTGGCTTCAGGCTCTTTATTATTACTTTGAACTGCGGCCATGAATACAGGGGCCCGCCCTTTATAGAGCTGGGGTCGGGAAGGTAAACAAGTGCCGTCAACTGATTCAAATACTCAATTGAATTGTACATTTTCCTTATTTCGTTTAGATTTCTTTAATATTTCTTATTGGATGTGGCTTATCATACAGTATTAACTTGTTGTCAAAACGGCAGATTAATTCTTTTAAGAATTGTTTTGTCTTAAAAGGGACTAAAAGTAATTTAGAATTTATCACAATGGTCATGTTTTAGAAATGATTACGGGCCGCTTGTCCCGTGGTTTCAACGTCGGCTTTATCAAAAGCTTCGTAATTTATGTGAGTTGTCATCGGCTCTACTAATGTGTTTTATCTTACTGTTGTTGAATATTTTAGTTTTGTGTTCAATGACTGTAGAAATGTTACTTATCTTGAAAGCTTAAAGAATTTTATCTTAAGACTTAATGTATTCTCAGCAGATTAAATATTAAGAGTTAATTTTATAGCCGATATAGATGCAGCTTGTGACACCTCGATCATGTTTATCGTGTTTATTGAGACAAATTTTACATTATCATTCGTTATACTTACTAAATCATTGTGTTGTTTTAAGATACTTACTAAACTACGATAGTACCTATCGTGTTAACTCAATCCTAACATTTTGTGTTATGAAAACCAAGGGTTTGTTGTTAGTAGTATACTCACCTTATGATGTTAGTGGATGATTGTCGGCGCGAGATGGAACTTACCTAGGGTCTACGAAGGGTTCGGCGTAGATGTTCCTGACTGGTTGTCTGCGGGGGAGGGGAGGAGGCACCGGGCTGAACCCCTCCATCATCTCCTCCCGCTCGCTGTACTTCAGCGACTTCATAGTCATCCTGACGCTTTTCCAAGTTCACTTCACTAATGTTTGATCTCCAAACCCAACATTTCACTATAGCGTCTTATCACTTACATTGTTACACTACCGTAAATATGTTCATCTAGTTGTAAAACATACAAAAATCCACTGATAACTTTAAATGTTTAATTTACACATTCCGAATACACTGTTTTATTTTAATTATTGTTTTATAAACTTTTCTGAAAAAGGTTGAATACGAAAACTTAGAAAAAGCTCGTTACGCGGGCCCTGCTCCGCGACACCGGTATAGTGGTAGCCCTGCGGGTGCGCGCGGCCGACTGACGGCCGTTGCATCTCCCGTGAGCCTGCCGACCCGCCCCGACCCTCGCCTGCGCCGAGCTTACAACTTGAGCTTTTGTCATTTTTTGCGCCCGCGCCGAGGTGCCGTCAAGCTCGTCGAGTTATTAGACTCGCACACAAAAAACCCGAAACATACGCAAGACGAGGGACGGCACTAAACCTGACTCTACACGATGGCACACCCGTGTTCAACATGTTGGCGTGCGGTTCAATTCCCATTGTATCCTAAGAATATTGTGTAAAGTGTGAATACGATCTGTACAGTAGAGCCAAGGGTGCCTTTTGTGATGTGCCGCGAAGCTATTCATTGTTTTTACAAAAGACAATGTCCAAATAGGCCCTGTGCAATAAAGAGTATCTGAATACACGATAATTAATGGTCTATTTTATTATATAAGTTGCAAATACTTCTTTAACACGGACTAGCTGTTTGCCAAAATGTACATTTAATAGTATTTTACGCGACTAATGACATTAGTAGTCGCCTAATGTCGTGTCGATAGTGAATTAGGGATGACCAAACAATTATAATCGATCGATTTAATATTTAATCGATCGATTGTTTTTTTTTCTATAAGTGTATTTTTAAAAACCTAATAAGAATGCTTTATGAATGCGTTCACACTCGATTTTAAATATGTAGGTAGTTAAAATAATATTATGCAGTGAACAAAACCTAGTTATTTCTCTATAATCATTATTCAAGGTTTTCTTATGATCAATTAGAAAAGTGTGTGGTTTAATATCTAAATGATTATTTACAACAATTAATACAACGGTAATCTTCTTTTGAGCTTCATTAAATTAAAAAAAAAAACATTTTTACTAAATACATTACAATAAAACTAATTAAAAATAAAATATAATGTGCAAATGCTATTGTGTATTATTATTATTACAAGCTTAGAAGAGTGTTATTATAAGTAAACTAAAGACACACGTGATACTTATAATGTTATGACATATTAAGTTGATGTAAGACAGTTTGTAACGTATGACCATAGTAAATCTTAGAAAATATCGATTAATGGTGTCGCATTTGCATCCCTAGTTTTGACGTGACCATAGTTACGTCATTACTCATTGTCAGAGTGAATGAAAAGTATACACAATATTCGTTGTTATGGTTAAATTATAACCTCAAAATCTGATTCTTTGTTTTAAATATATCTATTCTACAGCTAGTCCGCTATAAAAATAAGATCGTATAGGAGTTTACTAATGATAGAGAATACAATACATAATTTTCCGATGCTCTTGGCTCCAGGGCCAACACTGAAGGAACGCAGAGCAATGTCCTTTCGATTTAGCACATTTATGGTTTTTTATGTAGTTATAAATAAAAGTAACATATGGTTCCGTTTTTTATCAAGGTAGCACGTAAGACAACTTGCATAGCGAGTTTTTATTCAAGTAAAAAGATTTGTTAAAGTTTAAAAGATAAGCGAGGCAAGCTAATGATGGCTTTAGGTCGCGTAAAAAGAATGCAAGGTAATCGAAGTAGAGACGAACAAGGAGAAAGTATCTAATCGATACGATTATCAAGTGGATGAGGGGCGGCTCGGACGGACGCGGCGGACGGTAGGGTTCCGTCGACCACATATAAATGATAATTAATACAATAGATACCGGTCTGAATTGATAGAGCTTTTGTTTAATGTTCATAACAGTAAATTTTAATCTAGAAATATATTATTCTGTCTAGTAAATTATAGAATCACAGAATAATAGTTTCCTTTAGAAGTTAAACCAACTAAATAAGACGAAGAACAGTTGACGCCAACGCAAATGTAAGTTCAGTGAAGAAAAACACATGAATCACTGAGCTATTACGTTAATGTTATGGAGCCATAATAATAAACGGCTTCGTACTAACGAGCAGTAAGTAAAAGCTCAATAGGAATTGTGTATCGACGTACTCTGCTGCATACATGCATGATCGTATTAGTTCAAAGACCTGCGGCTCCCCTGGCGCGGGCTGACGGCCTGTCGGCCTAATCTCAGCACTTTGCATCTCTAACAATTACTCTAACAAACATTGTTCACGACAAATACGTCTGGCAACCCGTTTACCCTTTTTGTTCTCTAAAATGTTTGTTTTTAAAACTCGTTACATACCCTCCGCGCAAATTTTATTTACGATCGCCGAAATTGAATTACGCCCGTGTGATTTATTGAATGTTTTCTAATTTAGCGACGCGTTACCGTGTGACTAATAAAAAATTGCGAAAAAATGTGCTGCCAATAGAAAAGGATGCGGTAAAATTATGTAAAAACCTGTCCTATGGGCCCGAATTATCCCACAAGGATAAAGAATAAGAATATAAAAGAGGCTTAGAGTTTTCCATACGGCTTTTTGAAGAAGCAACGAACGCAAGATTTACATACATACATACATGCGGGTAAACATGCTCGATGCCGAAGTGTCTTTGCGTACCTGTATAATAAATTGATTTAAGCGCCTCCTGACAGATTTAAGTATGTTTTGACAAACATTAGGGAATTTAAAGCCCCAGCGACTAACTTTGTTTCGTAATATCGGCCGAGGTCTATCGATAGGCCAGCCATCAAGCGGATTTTCAGAGTTTTCAAACTAAGAGCTTTTTTATTCAATTAAGTTCACGAGATGGATTATATCTTAATTTAGTTTTTTAAGTGTAATCAATTAGCTAGACGTTTTTTCTGAATTAATGATCGTGCAAAATAGATAATGTTTTCGGTCTCTAATTTATTATTTATCTATAATGTTTTAGCTTATTTGAATGTTTCGTAATTAGTTTATTTCCAAACATTGTTAATTAAAAGTATTAAGGAAATTGACACCTTATAATTTAATAAAGTGGACTTGAGAATGTATATCAAAGCTGATGGAACCCGGAGTTGGCGTACGAGCATGCTTGAGCAATATAGCGGTTGTTGCATATAAGGCAAGTAGGAAGCGGGCCGCGTCTCAGCCGAACGTTTTCCCATGCCATACACTGACTGATGTATTTCTGACCGCTGATCTATGTACTATGCCTGTTCTTGCACTTGAACTTGCCTCGCTCGCGCGCTTTGATTCTAACTTACGACAGCGCACCGTACATTACTCCCTACTAACCCAAGATAAGAGTACATACCACTTCAATTTGAACAGAAATAAACCTCACAATGGGCTCGTTATTGGTCCCGAACAACTCCGAAGCAGTAGTCGTAAAAACAATGTTGCATAACAACACTGCACCAATTACACAGCATTGTTTGTATTTCAAGTGCTCTATAGCACACTTTAACTGAACAGTTGTACACTAATAAACATATTTTAGTCAGTGTATTTACACTAACATTAACAAGGCGCCCGTTCGTTTGAACCGTATTAATCTCCACTGGCTGGCCCAAATAAATTTCGGCATCCGTCAGCCGACTGCTCTACAAAAAGTTACTCAGCTATTTTAATTGGCGTAAAAGTTTGGGAATAACGTCGCCGTAGGAACAAATGTCAATGATAGTAGGATACGTGCTTAAAGTTTTTGTGACACGATTCACACATTCCATTTTTTTTACTCTTTTTCTTTTCCTTGTCGGTGTTAACTATTTTCAACGGTGAATTATATACGAGCATAATTATAATTAAGCAAAAACTAATATCACAACTCGAGAGCGAGATTTAATTAAATCTCCCGAGTTTTAGAGACCGTGCGAACAAACACGTGCAAGCGAAGAAATTTGGATTAATTATCGCTATCTGCCCGCGTATTTGTTCATTTTATTCTGTTACGTTAGCAGCCCTAGGCAGCACCCCTGTGTGCGTGATGCGAGCTGAGGTGTGTGTGTATGTGGAGCACGTTTCATAAGATAAAAGACGATATTGATTCCGTGACGAGCCGAGAGCGGGCTGTGGGAAACGATTCCTGTCCGCTTAATAGATGCCCCGAGGATACGAGTACTTCGACGTACCTACACCGTTGAACCTTCAGAACACTCATTAAAAATATTGTTTTAAGTGCGAGTACGTTTGATACCGAACACTGTAACATTTGAAGTTGTAAAATTAGAAACGGGGACCCAAGTATATTAAGTTTCCGAGTGTAATTAACGAGTTAAGGGTACCGCACTGAGCACTTTATTCGTAGTTTAGCGACGCGGTCGGGAGGCTGCTCGGCCGCAGGACTCTGCCACATTCTTGTCGGGTAATTACGCACGCCCGTCTCGTTCCCAAGCCTCAGCTCTAACATTTTATGCCTCATTTCGTAGTGTATGATTTGCTGCATACATTACTTGATATAATTATCGTGGGAGCAATCCACGTTCGCGTGCGAACAAAATCATATACTGGATACCGATGATAGCTGTTGTTTACGTATATTGTCAATCAACCGTTCTCATTCCTGTTCTACGAGATGGATGCCTTGTTTTTATTTTATTTTTTTTGATGCAAAGAGCAGCTATGAGCAGATAATATTTTTTCATAAATATTTAATTGAAATATGCAAAACTTAAGGAGAGTTAAAGAAATGTGATCAATGGAAAACTAATTACTCACAAACTTGCAAATTTGTTTGTAAATCTAACTGTGTCCACTTTATAACACTTTGGAATTTAAATGCAAATAATGAGATGACTCTAACAAGGCTTGAAATAGAGATCAAACGGTTTTTGATTTGGTAAACGATGATTACATCCGACATCGGTTGATTTAAGACGGGCGCGGACACGTGGCCTCGGCGTCGCCGCGCGCCGTGCCGAGTGGACTCCCGACTCCGTCATTCAAAATAAACGCTGTCTTCGCGAAACACGTCGGAGATAAAAGCCACGACTCGTTACTTTTTACTCGGCTATTTTTTTCCTCTTTTGCCTTTCCACGAGTTTTTAACGGTTAATTTGTCATTAGCCCTGCATCTGTCAGCACACAGAGTTTTGTCGCCTGCAGACACCGGACAAAAACAAAGCGGTTAACCCAAAAGTTTTTTAACATATTACCCGGCACCTGAAGAGCTCTCGACTGCTACTAAAGTAAAGCGTACTTCAGCAGTAAATTGCGTTCACTGCGGTAATTAATTTTACTAAACTATTAAAACAAACAACGCTTCAAGTTCCTCAATAAATCAAAAAATATTGTAGAGAAGACGTGCCGCGGCGTTCTGAAATATTGACTTTCAGATAAATAATGATGAAAAGAAAAATTAATGTAAGCGTGCTTAATGGTGGCGCGGCATCATTAATGATTATAATGGTTATGGAATTGTTTCTAGTGCGTAATGGCGGGAAGGTAGGGGCGGGCCCGGAAATTGTCCTCTTGTCGGGCCACCGCCGCATTAGCGGAGGACATTAGGCCACCACACCGTGCGTGACGTATCACTCGTGACATGTAACATACGGTGCGCGCCAAGACAACTATCAAGAGTACAATGATTTGACAGAAGTCTGATAGATTCGTTCAAACCGCTAGCGTGTGAACGCGTACGGCCCTCGCAGTCATGTGTCATGGAATCTTAGTAGAACCATTAGCGTCCGACGAATCTTCCAGCAATTTAGTTTGAGCACATAATTGCGAGAACAAGTCGAACCTAATTGATGTCCGGGCTTGAGTTCAAGTTGCCGTTAATACCTACACCGCTGGTTCTTGCATATGGCTCCACATCGTTAATAGCAACCGTGAGACTTTACTGAGACCAACTTCTCTGTTTGTCGTGCTATGATACGATTATGTAAGGTTATAGCGGTTACGGTGTAATTATACATGGTGTTTAACTTAAAATGATCGTGTGTTTTTAAAACGCATTGTTTTACGGCTTTTAAAGAGAGTTGAAGTGTAAAACTGAAGAGTTGAAGAGTAAAACTGAATGTTCACTAAAATAAAATTTGATTGCAGGCCCCAGACAGTGGTAGAGGCTTAAGGGGTGTTAATCCTTTTCTTTAGTCGTTTTAAGTGCTACATAAAGTGTGAAAATAACAAGTCTGTCTGTAACGTGGATTGCCGCTAGTTTTATGAGTTTTGTTGATGAATGAAAATTTATGCGAAGACGTAAAATTTTACATAAAATGTTGCTAATTAATGAACAATATGCTCTATTTATCTTTTACACATTAGTTAAATTTTGCTGACAAGACAGATCTATACCTACTAGGTATTTTACTTTTTATCATTTTCATTTCATGTGAGAGCTTTATGATTTGTTTGAAAGATAAAAAAATAGGTATTTTCAACGGTCACACATGCACTTGTATCTACTTTCTTGTTTTGAATAACACTAGCCATCAAATACTTTTGAGTGCGTATCACTCACTTTACATTTTAACAAGTTAAGAAAACTATGTTTAACGAATAGACAGATAGTTTTTTTAGAGAAACATTCATCTAACATAAACAATCTATCACTTTTATTTTTTTTATTATTTTTATATTTTATTAATTAATTCATTATTTTCGCCTGCTATGTTATTAACATTAAAGTTAAAATGAAATAACTCTTTTCCTTTTTTTATTTTTAAACTTAAATAAAACAGAATTTAAGTTTACTGATAAATTTTCCTTGATTTAACTAGCATGTTGTTCGTAAAGCTTTTTGCTCAAGAATGAGGTAAACATTTACTTTGCGCATATGAACGAAGTGTCTATTTATAAAGTGATGCTTACTAATTGCTGCAAGTATAATTAAATGTTTGTGTATACGAAGAACAGTACCGAGAAAAATAATAAATTTTGTTACTTTCGGTATATGTAAGTTTACAGATAGTTATTATTTATTTACGTGCAGTAAAATGATTCAGGTTACAAAATTATTACTTTAAAATAATGATATACTGATCCATAAATTTCTTTAATATAGTTGTTTTGGAATTCAAGTTATTCTGCAAATGTGGCAGTTGGAAAGCGCACGTCGTTTGGCCAATAACGCCACATGAAACTATCTCCGGGAAAGGACCAACTATCTCAAATACTCTATCAAGCATTCGGTCCCATAGCGATTGATCTTCAAACAGATATTAATCTCATAATAAATATGCGTTTAGAATGAAATTTCCAGTTTCATTTCATGCATTCCCACTACTGGAAATGTAGATACATATCAGAGCTTACTAATTTCATTTACCTCACAATATTCTTACTAGTTATCTGCATCAATTAATCAACAGATCATAGATCACATTTGTATTCATGTAAACAGATAAATATCTTACACGTTTTATTATTCCATAGATAAGAAAATACACATAACAGACAGTCCATCAATAACTCACGCCCTGACGTTGAAAGGCACCCTTACGAACTCACTCACACGATCTGACTAAGTACTCCGTCATTCCAGGAATTTCAGAACGATGAAAACACATTTAGGGAAACAATAAACACCAAAAACAATAAAGAACAAATTAAAGTCGGGCACAGAGCGAGTGGTCGGGTGGATTGCGCCGCTTACAGAAATATTGGTGGGTATCACGCTACCGAGGGTCGGGGACTCGGGGCTACCTGCTGGTGCATGTGGAGTCGGGCACGGGTGGCCGGCGGCACGGGCCCACAGATCGCGGCCGCGCTCGGGGCGGAGGTCAAACGCGATGTTGTGATGTACGGCGTATCGGTCAGTGACCGCGAGCGAGTCGCATCGGCACGGAGCGCACCTCACCGTCGTCGGAGGTGTTGTGGCGAGTCACCGCGCGGGAGACAACGAACACGCGCGCCACGGCCGCCCTCCGCAGGCGATTTGATGCCCTCCGCGCGACGCCGCTGCGCGCGCATCCATCGCTGATGGATAATGCCGCCCTATCCTATGTCGAGCTATCGAGTTATCCGCCACGGGTGGATATCGTGCTTAACCCTGTCGGTTTTGTACGAAAGATACGAGAAAAGTTCAAGTTTTGTGTACGTCATATGTGTCTTATTCTTTTGATGGCTATCAAGACAGAAAATTACTTTCCTTGCTAGAAGTGTGTAAGGACACAATTTTGTTAATGACGGGGTAAATCCGTTTGATTCCATGAGTCCAGAAATTATGATAAATAAATTCATAATAAAAATCTTAATCGACAATAGACATCCCTAAACAGATTATAATTGGAGCATGCGTGGTGCGAGGGTTGAGGGTAGCAGAGGGACGACAGAGGGGCGCGACAGGAGCGCGGGCGGCGGGGGTGCGCGTGTCACCCGCGGCGGCGCGACGCTACGCCGACGTGATCTTGACACCGCATATGCACAGCTTGTGACGTCCACGTCCGACAAATTCTGACCGTTGACAAGTTGTATCAACACATTACACAAAAAATAAGATTAGAAATGATTGACAACTTTTATCAAGTCTTCAAACAACTAAAAGTAAACATCACTCTACCCTTGAAGCTCAAAACTAACATAACGCCTTTAAAATTTACCTTAACAAATCTCCGAATCCTGTTTACAATTTATATTCACCCTTCAACTTTTTACCCCCAGAATCTTTAACAATATGTAAAGTTAGTAAAAACAATCGATTGGTCTGGACACTAGCCGTAGCTACGTAGGCTTTAAGGAGGCTCTAAGCTTTAAAAACAAGATGACGCGACTCCGAACGTGTGTACCGAAAATCCTTGGCGCGTGACTTTAGTTCACGCTCTATCGGGCTTTAGGTATGTCTTATCTATGTAACAATCTAAAAACAACATAAAAACATGAATACCTTGTTACTTGGTGGTTAGTGAGCGCACCGCAGCGTAAGCTTTTGACGTGTAAGATGACACAAACTTGGTATTGTCTACATGAATTATAACTTGACGTAACAAAATGTTTGTGCATAACGCAACTTGTATTGTTGTTCTAAGGATGTGTTTTAACAACATTTATTTATTTAATACAATAAAATCTTATTTAAGGTAGAGTCATAAATAGCTCCGTAACATCATAAGTTCGTGTTATTACGAATACAGTTATAGCTGGTAAAGCACAATATTATGTTATTTATACGGTAGCTATGTTGTTAGCGGAGGTAGTAAGGTTTCAAGCTCGCCGCAGCCCCCGCGACTCGCGCCGGATAAAGGGTTTTGTTTTCTTTATAAACAAGCGCGAAGGTGCTGCTAACGACCCCACGAACAAATACGAAATTCGATCTACCATTACGAATACAAATGGCTACCCTCCAACCCACCACCGTGAAGGCATTGTCTTACTGCAATCTCTATCACGGCTCTCAATGCTCAACAATTTATTCCAACTATTGTTTAAGACTAATGATCTTGTACAATCTACTCGATTGACTACACCTGCTTCAATTTGAATGTTGGACACAGAATAAATACGTTTCAATAACATGAAGATTGATTTCTGGAAAAAAAAAACCGATGTCCTTATCGCTATATTGAATCCGTATTAAAAAGGAAATGAAGAGTAGGTATCGGTTCCACAAAAAAGTTGAAGTGCCGCTATCGCTTTGATCTTGGGTTGGTATTGCCTTCAATTTTTGCCGAAGACATTTAAATTCAACGTTCTTTAAGTACCTACCTAATTCTGTGAGTACTTCAGTTTTGGAAATTGGATTGTCTTAATCACTGAATATCTCAAGAAGTTTCTTTGATCCTAATAACTCTTATTATCAGTTGTTCATGTAAAAGATACCTCGTGCTTAGTTGGTTTTCAGTGGTTAGATAATTCATCGTTCATTGTTATATTTATGTTATAACTCCAAGCCATAAAACAACATGAAGACAACTTGCAGACAGACGGGTAAATAAATCCAGAAACCGTTTTACATTCACATGAATTCATAAAAATAAGTTCAGAAACTTCATGTAGCAAACATCTCTATGAAAAATGTTATTCTATTGTCTCTGTCTCCTTTGGAACGGGCTCGCATTTGCAAATAGTCTGTAGTTTACCGTGACAATAGAGTAAAACTTGCAGCGATCACACTATCCTATGCAAGTGAGTACGCCAGCGATTCTTCAGGTATAACAGTTTTATGTAATGGCTTGTGCCACGACACGAATAAAAAAGACGTCTGACAAAAAGTAGACGAGGAACGTAAATCGAAGCATTTCTATTGAGGGCCATGACGTCGCATAAATGTCGTCCACGAATGTTGTTTGTCACCGCACGGCCGGGCTGCGGGCGTGGACCTCAGATCGCGCGATAGTGCCACGCAGCGGATGGACGACCTACCTACTTATAACAAAATAATACTGAAAAATTGCTTATTCACAACTTTGTTTCATCATTACAATGATTGGGGATTGGAATAATCCGCTCACGTATGTCTGTGTACCCATTCGCTTCTCTGAATCGTGTAACTGACGAAGTTCTGTATTAGCTACTCGTATGCTTGTACCGATTGAAGTCACGTGTTGTTATTGGCACAAGTGAACTCTATATTGAGCTGGAGATTGAAACCGTGTGTTCGCGATAGTTAATAGTCTATCGGTTTCCAGCAATTGTATATTTTCCTACAATCTTGTAATAAACATTCAATGGATGCCTGTATTTTCTTTATTTCATTACAAACATACGCTAAAAATTTTCCTAAGCACTTGTGGCTGATTACTCGTAGGCGAAAATATGCCAAAACCTGTGGGTACCACGAAACTCAAATTTAGATAGAGTAGTCTTGCGTAGGAATTCGAAATGCGTTGAGCTTTTACCGACTGTTGAAAAAGCTTGGCCAAACATAGGTAGATGTAGATTCCCTCACGTGCTGGACGCGCCTTTTTGGAAAGTTCACTATCTAAAAAGACTATATGACGGGTCCGTTATATCTTACTCATACTTTTAGACTAATATCTTCCGTTGCAAAGTTCAAACAGCGGTATCAAACCGCCTAAAATTATCCTGAAGATATCTCTCATCTATTTATTATTTTTCCACAAAATCGTATCACCATTTTTATCCACAAGAACTCTTTACTGTATCATACAATTGAATTGCGATGTTAGTTAAGACTTAACTTGAGGTTAATCCGAAGCTAGTGCTCTTCTCAATCCAGTCGAGAGCCAGCATTTAAAGTAACAAAGTAATTACCAACGGGGAAGTAGGTCTCGCGTCACTTCATTGTATGGGAGCTGAATGTGCGTGATCTTAATTCGAAACGTTTAAAACTCCTTTAGTTTCCGAGGAATATTTTGCTACATTTACTACATTGTACTCGATTGTGGGTTTCATTCGTCTGGACTTTTTGTAGCAACTAAGCAATTTTTTTACATTATTTTACAGATTTCAAAAACCGTCACGTTTGTTTGTAATGATACAGACATTGTAAAATAAGTTCTTATCAAATGATAATATACATACGTATATTATGGATTTAAAACATGTTTTCTGGTGTATGTAAGTATGTTTGTTTATGCATTTAAGCGTAACTTGTTATCGGATTATAATAATTTGAAGGGAACTACAACTTAAAGAACATTTAAGATTTCGTCCAAACGAAATAGTTTTAAAATATTGTCTGTTAAGTGTGTGATAAATAAGAAGAGCAATAAATAGACATTGAATTTGAAATTAAGTCGGTTTAATTCCGTTCAAAATTGTCTTTTAAAGCGTTTTCTTAAGGTTAGGGTACATTAGTTTAAATTTGTTTATTGAGTTACGACACGCTTGTAGACCGTCACGTCGCGGCGTCTCGCGTGACATATCAGGTTACAATCACATGCTCATAATCTGGTAGTCTTACAAGCAACGAGAATGCGACCGATCGACAGATTAGACAGGGAAACACAAACAACAAGTATTTAATGAACTTAGAACATGTTCATACATCACTGGCATTGTGTTACAAAAAAGTTTGAATTCAACATTTTTGGAAAATACAAACGGGGGAATTAAACGCAATACTTACAATGAAAAGCCGCTTATCTTTGTGTATTTAGTGACTATTGAATTGCAAAAGTATTATATAATAAAAAAGTGAAGTATCGCATAACAATAGAAATAAAAAAGTAACGATAAAATAACCCAGATGGAATTCAAAAATGGAATGCAATGTTTTTTTTTTAAAGTAAGTTTCTTGTCTGTGTTTACACCTTACCTTTTGTAGTTTTCTTTTTAACCAAATATTATAAAGAGCATAATAAATCATAATGTTCCCTAATTTATTTTTCGCTTGCAGCATTAAAACTGTTTACTAGTAGTACAAGTTGTCCCGTGCCATAACATAAACATAGTAAATCCTTCAACACTTTTAAATTCATTGACAGAATAAAGACGTGTTCGTTTATCGGCAACATTTTTCTTTTAAACCCTAACATGTAGATCGGTTTAAGTGAAAAGTATAAAGACTCCATATTTATTTTAATAGGGTCGATGTAATAATATTTGTAGGTTAAAAAGGACGTTACAGTACAATTTTAAATAATATTGATATACTGGAACTGTGTTAAGATAAGTTTAATACAATAAAATGATTTAATAAAATTAATATATTTTAGTTAACAGTTGGACAAAACAGCGTAGGTAGAGTAAACAACTTTGGACGTTTATATAAACAATGTTTCGATGTTTACGTTAAAAACTCAAAACAACGTAGAAATCGTTATTCCCGGAGCGTCTGTCAGAGTTATTGGGTATCACAAAAAATACTATTTCTATCTCCTGTAGAGGTCGAGTTTACAAACACAAATCTCACGCACCCAAACATTTAACTGAGAACGTGTATTAATAGGCTTTACTTAACTTGCATCTTTGACTCTACCAAAAATGTGAGCGGGGTTTGTCAATCGGTTGTCTGCTTTATGATATTTAAGGTAATTTACCTACGACAGGACTTTAATATTAATTGCTCTTGGGAATAAGTGTGTAATTGATATAGAACATAACAAGGGGCCAGGCGAAATTAGCTTGTTTTTAAGTTATCAGTAGTCATTTGTTAATGCGGATACTAAATTGACAGATCCAAACTCTATTTAATTGTGATCCTTTTTGTACTTGCTTGCCTGTGTCCTTCAATTCAGTTTACTTTATTAAAATCATAACTAACTTAATTAATTGTTAATACCCATGCTACAGGACAGGCTAAATGTAGCAATAGTAATTTCTTAGTCGCACAGCAGGCCAGATGTTGTTGTCAGAACGTCACGTTGTGGAAGCTACACGCAACCGCGACGTTCAAGTAGCGCACGACACGACGCAGAGCAACAAGTCACTATTATATTGTTTATGCCGAATTATATTCATAATTTTTGGTCTCAGGGACGGGCCGAGCTCAAATTATGCTCGTCGCGGATCAAGACAAAATGAGCGCACGTTTGCGTTACAATTTATGAGGCAACGGACTATTGTGCCGACACTGATTACTCTTTATGGAGATTTGACGTCCTAACACGACGCGCCCTACATGCTCCGTTTACGTACACCAACGGGTTGTATGGACGTAAAACTTTTATGCTTCCACCGCGTTTTACAGCGGGCCTTTTATTATTTAGTGAAAGGAACGACGGTGATGTCATAAATCTCCGCTCCTGCGTGAACTTTCGCCTCTTATCTCGGCAAAGAAATTATGGAACTTTCTGGCTTCTCCTAGACAAAGTGTTTGGCTTTCGGGATCTTGGGTCACTAAAAGCTTTTCACAAATTAATGAGAAATTGGTGCAGAAGAAACGATACAAATAAATAAATTTCTTTCATTAATAAGATTATATAATTGAAATTAAGTGGAGGGATAAACGTCCATATGTCAGCGGAGGCATTTAGCGTCGTCGAGGCTACGTTTTAAATGACTGCAATCATGAAAACGTGGGCATTAAATATAGTCGCTTGTACAGAATAAATCATGTATCTGTATCGCAGTGATTCATTAATCTTGTAGTAACTAGGTTCTGTGTGGGTTTAGACGGGCTCTATATGTAATTTAATTACGTTTAACGTCGTCGGTCACTGCGATCGAACCTCTTTCAATCATATCGAACTCGTAAATGAAGGCTGAAGATAGCCTAGCAGACAACGGTCAGTACCTTAGGGTCAAACGCTTTGTTGACTGCTTTTTGTCTCCGTTTGTTTGTTGTGTAGGGATTTGTTTGACCTTAACATTGTGGCGCGAATTGTTGCTGCATCATCAGTCTACAAAATAAATGTAACTGACTTTCAATTTACGTATGGAAATTGTGTAGTTGACACCGATTGTATTGATAATGTTTTAGTAATATAGTTGCATTTTTAATTTAATTGTAAATAACATCTATTTCTAATTAATTTTTATCTGATTGTGTGGGATGTTTGACTCAAGGGCATAAGTTTATGAGACATGTTGGGCCCCAATAAATTAAGAATTATATAAGATATAAAAACCCCATTAATATTATTAAAAATGTTAACGATTCCCGTATTAAAGTTGATGGACACATTGTAGGATAATATAATAGGAACATAACGGCTTAGGTGATAGCCCGACAATATGCCGCCGACGTCGCCGGAGGCTCACACAATTAAACAGATAACATAAAATTAACGAAGCCGACTCGGAAATACACTCACTTTATTATCTATAAAAGTCACTAATTAATTAATTGAATAATGATAAAGTGCTTTCTTCTGCGGTGCGGAGAGAGCTGTGGCGGGCCTCTATCGAAAAGCAATATTGCGGCGTAACTTGGTTGTCGTCACGTTTACCTTGTTAATGCTTTTATCTGTGATGTGGGTCATATAAAATACACTCTCACCGTATAATACAATTAATTAACGCATCATTTATGCTATAAACGACTGAGCATCATCAATTTGTTCTTATCAGAGACGTTTTATTTTCACAAGCTTTAAGCTGTGGCGTCGTTAACAGCTTAGCAGAGCGTCGCTTATTATTTAGCGGTGTTAGAAGCTTTGTAGCGTTGTAAATCTTCGCTCCTGGCTGTGACGGCAGTTAATGCAGTCTACCTAGGCTTCAAGAGATAAGCTAACAAGCCTCTTTGGCTAAACAAGAGGCGGCCAAACAATAAAGGAGAGTTAAGCGTCGTGAAATATGGCAGAAACGAGGTGCGATAACTCAGCGTGCTCGCTGGGCTCGCTTCTTTTCCCCTAATTAGCCATTCAATTCCCGTAATCTTGTTTACTCGTCGGGGCGGCTCGCGCTGCCCAGGTGCGATAATGGCCGAGCTATTTGCATGCCGCCATATTGTTTCCCCATGTTCGGCTCGCAGCCTCCGATCCCGTCCGATGCGACCCCCCGTTGTTTTGGCCGGGCTTATTGGATCCGCTTGCGATTACTTTGTATTGATCCCGCCGTCCATTATCTACATTCGTTTATTTTCGTATCACAGTAATGATACCGACTGATGTCCGCAAATCCAATGAATCCACCCCCTATGTTGTTGTACAAGTCCGAGTAATTAATTTGTAGTTGACATTGGTTATATTGGTATGAAACGCTGTTGTTTGGGGTTCACCTCATAAATACCATTTTGGTTACTTGTACGTATATTAAACTAATATAAAGTTCACTTGCACGTGCACGACGCCGCCGCGCCGCCTTCAATGTAACTTTAGTAAACTACAACTTGAGTGTAACTTGTGTAATCTGACTTTCCCAAATGCCCTTTTACGACTGTTAGTTGCTTAATTAAATTATCACGATGTATTATTCCATTAAAATAATTAACGAAGTTGGAAGCAATGTTGTTATGAGACACAACCGTTGGAAATCAGCAGAGTAGTAATTGATATTTTGAAGTAGTGTGAAGCAAGCGGACCGTCCCCGGCGGCAAGTTTAATATAAAGCTCGATCGAAAAGCTAATCGTAATCTCGAACAGTAAATTGAAGGCGATCCGTGCAACGAGGCGATGCCGGCACATCTTCTATAAATACATTACTGAACACGCTTTATTACTCCGCCATCTTCATCCAATCCTATTAAGTGTCTGTTCGCGAACAGCTTTCCTTGCAAAGGCGTTCAGTTTTAGGATGGCCATTTTTTAAAATAGTATTAGGGTTCAATAATGGCTTTAGCACAGGGCGCCCCCGAACGTCTATATTATGTGTTGGTGTGAATTTGGCGAGCTCAGTCGATATGCTAAACTGAGGAGGCGGTGGTCCGCTCGCCGCTGACGCCGCGTCTGCCCGCAGCCCGATGAGATGCGATCATTTAACGACAACGCTTCGGGAAGATTTTCCTTCGAGCGGTGATATTGCCGATATTACGTCCTCTTCCCGTGGACCACGTTTTATAATTTAGACGCCCGTTGCCTCGGGCTGCATAACATTATAGGTATTTTATGAAAATGTTATTTTGCATGTTAACCATTTGAAAGGATTTCCGTTCGTAATAACTTGGTATTGTTATTAAATTCCTGGGAAGTTTGCAGGTCACAAAGTGATTTTATAATTTTAATATGTGTGTAAAGACCACACTGATCAAATGTTTGCACCCGCCATACAATTTAGATGCGGGTGTGATTTATTTTATGGAATAACTTTAAAATCGGGTCGAATTATATTCAGGGTGGGTATTAAGTTAATTACCATGCTTTATCTGCTCATATCGTTGGACCTGTATAATTAGGGGTGTCAACACAATGCTTCGAAGCGAGTACAATATGTCTGCACAAACCACATGTCAATTTAATTTGACCCCCGATCCAAGATGGCGGGCTACCCTCGTGGCGCGGCGCGGCGTCTGCTCGCCCGAATGCCTGTGGTTTACGCCTGTTTACTAATTGACGTGTTTTAGAGTAACACTGCATGGTTTCTGTCAGCATACCGACGAATACATTTGAATTTCTAATTTAGTAAAGTTTTAATTTGGTGGTGGTTGACTTAGAGTCTATATTTTGTGTTCCAAAATATATTTAACGACGTTACTATGAAGCTCAACAAGTGATTGTTTATTGATTAAAGTCGTAATATTAACTGACATAATAAGGGGAAATTTATAGGTATTCACAATGCTGATGAGTGTAAAATATACGTGTTTAGCAATGATAAAAATATTATGTTCTGCTCCTACCCGGGATTTTGACTATCAATAAATAATCTACAATATAAAGTTGGTTTTAAACTTTTAATCATGTTTATAATGACCGATGCGGGTCGTACTGTCTGTATGTCGCGATAGTGTTTTGTTGGCCTGAAAATAAATAATCGTCGTCACAGCGGTTTGTTTATTTAACGAGCTATTAAATGAGACATCCACATTCTAAACCTTAACTAAATCACATTGTAGAAACGGTCGTCTTTGTATAATTCATGGATTCAAATAATCAAATAACCATTAACTATAATAATAGTCACCTAAATCAGTACCCTTAGTTTATAGTCGAAGGTAAGAGTTGTAAATATTTTATAAAGGACGCAGACACTTGCATAGTTTATGAAGAGCGAGGTAAAGACAGCTTACGCAGTGGCGACTGAGTAAGCTTTGCGAAGATTTAATTTTAGCGATTATTTATTAGCTGCCGGATTAAAATTATGTAACTATTTAGTTAAAACTTATGAATTTTATGAAAAAAACAAAGTTTTACATTTCAGCAGTAGCTCAAGGTCGTTTGCAGATAAATGTAGAGTCAGTGGTGTGCGTTACTGAATCATGTTAAAAATATACTTTTTTATGTTTAAATGGTTACACTACCTAAGTATAAGCTTCATGAATCAATCTTAATATTCGAATGTGACGTGTGCATTTTAATTAAGGATACCTTTCCTACTTCATATGTAGTTTTCTTTTGGGTAGAATCCGATCAAGTGTTTATTGAAGAACACTAAATATGTATTTATATATTTCTTTATTCTTTTTACTTTGCAAACTTAGTTCGAAAGAGGCAATATTGCTACTTTTATTGAAACCACGAAACTGATGAAGCTTGTTTAGTATAGTTAGAAAACAGTTTTCAAGGCAACTCATATTTTTATCAAGTTTGACCTTCTCCACTACTTTTTTATTACATTTTGTAATAACCTGTTTTACATGTTGTGGCCACAAGATGAAACTCAAAAACGAACACTTTGATGTCATAACTGAAAATAACCTAATCCCGATACTAAATTTCTTCTTCGGGCCATATTGCTACTTTATTACAGTATAAGTATGTCGTCACTCCGCCGGTTATGACTATTTAACTGCTATTAAAATCATATTCTAAGAAAAGCCGGTAGAAATTGTTGCCGTTATATTCGGTAGCACAATATTTTCGCGCGAGCAACACAATGGCGACTATTTTTAAATTGGGAGCGCGGGAGCCCGTCAATAGACGCGAATGACATTAAATTGGTTAAATTGCTTTGCCGAGCTTGGTTCTGCAGCTCCTTTGGGAGGTGTCCGTTCGTCCGTCCCGACGCTCGATGCTACAGCACTCAATCGATTCACAGCTCATCTATTTTTCTCGATACATGTTTCCGTTTTGTATTATCAACATTGTGAACTATTTCGAACAGGATCCGTTTAGAACAATTTACAACTATAGTTTGGTCTCTCACGATTATCTACATCTTATTTATGTTATTACTTCTTTAAATTCTATTGGGTTATATTATATGTCTATTATTTATATTACACATCAGGTAAACATGGTAAGGTTTCACGTATGCAGTGGTGTATTCGTGTGATAAAACAGCGGTGAGCTCGTGCCGCTCCACTAATTCAGTGTAGAATGTAGTGGTGTGGTATGTCTATCAGGCTGACAGATACGAACAGGGCCAAAACCAATCAATCAGTCCGCCGGAGCGTCGCGCGATAATTGAACTCTTCCCTCGAAGTACTGCGATTCAATAGATAATTACAATCGCAAACCAAAAATTACACGCGGCATTTAACCGTAGGACCCTATTACGTTTCACAAAGCTGGGTCGGTCGCATTCGATCGGCGATCTTTGCCGGACGGAGGATTAACTCGCAACGGCGCACAATGAGGGCCTCGAGAGGAGACGAGTAGGGAGGGGATGTATTAATAATGGTCTCCGTAGTGAATGGAGCACTTACACGGTCCGGCGGGAGCTGAATGTGTGACTATCGCGTTAGAGCAAATCGAATCGGTCAGGTTGGCCGCTCGCACGCGCCGAATTCGCCGTTTAACCGGAAACTCGGCTCAGGAAGAAACATGTTGAAGGGTAAAAATCACGAGTCGTTACGGCGAAATGTTGTTCAACAACTTATAAGTCAAGTGCTACAGAGAACGATATAAGTTAGGTGTGCTAATAATGGTTAAGCATTCACATTTTAAAAGAGGTTGACTGAATTGTAACAAACGGTTCATTACAATATATTTTAATAAATTAAACTACTAACAAGGGCTTCTCTAAAGCATTATTTCCGTAATAAACGTATTCCGGAAATAATGTATGATAGATGGGTTGTAATATGCAAATGCCCACAAATTGCTTTTGACAATGATACTTAATTGGACGAGGTATGCTCATGGGTTTGCCCACCCCTTATCCTTTATACATATTTCATAACGTAACCTTTGTCCATAAAGCAGTACGCTTAAATACCAAAAATATTTCTATAATAACTTCAGGCACACAGTAAAATTTTCTAAATAAATTAAAAGTATAAAAGTTTTCGTTTATTCAGGAAAAAGTATTTATTATTCATAAGACATTATGATGAGGCTTCTTGAAACTTATTAGGAAAAATACAGGCAATTTTCTGATGCAAATCCATCAATGGAAGACAATGGAAAAAGTTTAATGCAGGATCCACATTGATAACGACGGCACTGAACTTTGTTTAGCTCAAGATTTATCCTTCATAATATTTTTTATGTATAACTATATCATTCAGTAGGTAGGTATGTTCATTTGTAAAAACTACAAAAGTTATAACTTTCTTGACTGATTTGAACATACTTGGTGAGATTGGTACTGAAAATGTATAAAAATAATAGTTTTGGTCTTTTGATATACTTAACGATATAGAATTGAATACGTTTTTGTGTATTAGAAGGCCTTGTTATAATTTATTTTAATTAAAACCATTTCATTAGTAAAACTTAATGCCTAAAAATGATGTTTTTTAACATTTTAGAACTGTTTATGTGCTGAAAAGAAAACTTCTTTAATTTTAAGTTTTAGATTAGGTTACCTTACTTGATTATTGAATTATTGAAACTAAGTTCTGCGGTTGATACTTAAAAGTTCATTCTCATGTAGGCACAAGAGCAAATACGAGACGAAGTATTAACCCTAAAAGGCACCTATTAAAATACTTGAAATAAT
Source organism: Autographa pulchrina (assembly GCA_905475315.1). NCBI lineage: Eukaryota > Metazoa > Arthropoda > Insecta > Lepidoptera > Noctuidae > Autographa > Autographa pulchrina. The sequence goes on along the minus strand of FR997771.1, from coordinate 7,402,009 downwards.
GAGGTTTTAAAACCTAATAGTCCTCTCAGGCTAATTTAAATTGGCTGAGACTATTTTAAAGTGAATGTATCATAGAGTGTCGAGCTTTCTTAATTGAATATTGAAAATTTAATTTATTTTATAAATTGCAGACATTAATTTGCTCAGACTATGTATGCACTTTCAATTATGTGCAAACAAAGTTAATTTATCTTAGTGAATAGAATAGATTTATTTGTGAAAAGTGTACATAGTTCTACATACATTGTAAAAGTATCGCATTTTTCTTCTTAGTACACAAATACGTTTTTAATTGCTATTTATTCTGCTTAACATTACCTTTTCAAATGAGCCTTAAAAAGTGTAGTGTCAACATTTACCCGCCAAATATATGCCATATGTGAAAAAAACATTTAGAAGAGAGAAAAATAGAGCCAGTTGCATACAAAATTACACTCCAGAAGTGCAAAGTAAAAGGTTTTTTTTTTCTATACTTCAGCAGAAACTACAGACCGTACCTACGTCGTAAACTAATTTTGTTCCATGTCGTGCGTCTTCTACCGTATTCTTTAAAGCATCGACTCCAAGAAACTGTAATGAATGTCATTATACGTTTACCTATTTCCAGACTTTGTTTGTATAAATGTAAATGTGACGTAGAAAAGAGAAGTTCCATTGAAAGTCGATTTTCGAAGTTGTTCGTCTGTGGACGCGGCGGGCATTTCGAGCAGGCGTCGCGCCGGGAAGGAACCACTCTTTGCATACTACACAAGTCGCAGCGCGCCGTACCTACCGAATGCCACCTATGTCATGAAAGCTGCTGTTTTGTATTATTATGTGAGCTAAACTATTTGTTTGTCGCAGAAGTTATTATTTTATGTCCACGTACTTTAAGGTGTTTTGGTTTTGAGGATTTATTTTTAACAAGTTCTTTTTATACACAATTGGTTTTTATATTTCTATATTAAAGGCTTATGGCACCTAGTTTAGCGTTAAGTACCTAGTTAGTCTGCTATCAAGGCTATCAAAACACTATTTTACGTAATAAGTTCTCGGTCAGTTTTAAAAGTTATATAATAATATGGTGCTGGATAATATATAAATAGCGCGGACATTGTTACATGCCTTTATCGACCTAATACAAACCTCAAGATACTCGTACCTCCTATGCATTCATATACCAGTACAGGAGTATAGTAAGTGGCCTATTTTTATCCGGGAGCACAACAATAGCCTGTTATCTGCGCGCTCTTGTGAGTTTTGTAAACTGTCCGTAGTTAAAGAACATACACCTAAGGCTTTATATGAGAACAGTTCCTTTTGCACGAGATAATAGGAACGTCTGAATTAAAAATGATTTAAAAGCCTTACATTCCTAACATTTTATTAAATTCTCTGGACAAATTTCCATGGATAGAGTAATGTGTGTTCATTGTACCTAGGTACCTACTTAAGTTATGTTTACCAACTTTAAATTAAACCTAGACTTACCGGCCATAGTTTCGTTAAAGATAATTATTACTGACTTAATGAGAAAAGTTAACCATCGCTTACTACATTAATTATAGTAGGAGAGAATCCTAGGAAATTATGAAACAGAATAACTGCGGTATAATTGAGTGAGTACGTGGAACCAATGTATGAATAAAATTACTTGCAGCAGGGAATGAAGACAGACTAGAATCCTGAACACTTAGTTGAGCATCGACAGCGTCATGAAGACGTATCAAGGACTCTACTCACTAAAACATATCATAGTATGAACGTAATAGGATGTGTCAGGCAATGAAATATTCTGTGTATTAAAAAGTATGAGGCAACGCCCATCAGATTCCTGTCTCCGACTAGTCGTCGCATGTCATGCATGGAGCTTCAAAATTGTCGTCGAGAATATTTTGCAGGTGCCGACACGGAACGGTCTAATCGGCACTCTCCCACGGTCCCATTACGCTTATATTTTGATACGTTGTAGTGGGCAGAGTTCTTTATACTAACAAAAGTACTTGGTGAGCTTACCCGACAATATCCGAACAGACCCGAACATTTGCGACCAATCCGAACAAAATTAAGTAAACAAAAACTACAAATTAAATTATTAATAAAAAAATCTTAGCCCACGTTGGAATAACAAATGCAAATCAAAGCTAAGTCGGTTTATTAATATGTAGGCTTGTTAATTCTAAAACTTTGTCGGTGAGAACATTGATTTTTTACATAATATTGTTTCAGCGCGCGGACTGTTACAAAACTGTTGGCGACTTTATGATGATTAAAAACTTTCTTCTTTCTTTTGTTTTTGAACTCATGTTTTAATAATAATTTCAACGATATTAATGTTTAAGTTTTATTATTATTGTTAGCTTATAATATTATGTCAGAATTTTCAAACTAATGTATAGGAGAGGATTTACATTGTGTTATAATTATATTCATCAACACATATTATGTTTTTAACAGTCCTAAGTTACTAATGGAATAATGTGATCCTATGAGGTGTTAATAGTAATATATCTTAACACTTTTAAGGTTTATTGAGGATGTGCAGGTTGTAAGGCCAGATGTGCTGCGACCGGCGCGTGCGCTTCCGTTTCCGCAACGACCACAGCCGCGCATGCGCAGCTCACAGACAGGTGGCCACTGATCGATATACAAAGTTGATTGATTGAATATACATTAACCTAATAAATACAGCTATAAATTATTTTCCTACTAATTAAATGAACGTTGAATACGTTGATTTATTGATGCAATTAAATAGTTAGCCGGTGATCACAAAAATACTTTAAACTGCACTTCTGAAATAGACTTCGTCCGACTTTACTAAGAAATGCTCTCACAAATTATCAAGTACCACAAATAGTTGTAAACCGAGTAAGAAAATAGAAGCACTAGATATCCTTAGTTCCAATTAAGACTAGTTAGTGTCTGAATTCTTGTCATGTGTGGTATCTAATGACAGTCGCTACTGGCGGGGACAACACAATAACTGTGATATAAGAATGAAATAAACTACATATCCTCGGTGCCACTAAATAGAAGTGAATAAGAGCAAAAATTTCCAGCCGCTATTGCAGCGGGTCCGTATGTGTATTGTTGCAATTTCAGAAATTCCCATTATCGTGGAGCGTAAAAAGGAGAGAAATAAGGAGTGGCGGACAATAGTATACAGTATACAGCATACAGCTATACAATGTGATAAAGCGGCGTCTCCAGGCAACGCACACCGCGTCCAGGCCAGCCGCCCGGCCGTGTGCTCGCACCCCAATACATATGTATGTCGCATATTGCTATACCTTGCAACACATTTCTCAGAACAATTATTGCGTTGCGCACATATATCGTAGGAAATGAAAAATTCTATGAATTTGCACTAGAACTTGCTCATTTACGTTAGCACGAACTCCTAAGTGCCGTGTTCTCGTTAGTAAATTATTACTGAAATAATTAGAAATTAAAATTAATTACAAAGTTAAATTTAGCTTCGTTCTTAGTATAGGATTGACATCGTGTGAGTGATTAGTTATAATTACCGCCCACATATAAATACGTCAATGAATTCTGTCCGCACGAGAGGAAATGATTTGAATGGCCGAAATAACCGCCGACTGCGCGCTACCTCGGGAAGCTATTTCTGTTCAAATTGACTGTTCATATTTCATAATGTTATACGCAATTAAATTATTCTGAGGCCTTTTAACGAGCCGGTGCCACCGAATCTAAAAGGCACATATGGGAAATATTGATGTGTTTGTGACTTTGCCTAATTAGGCTTGTTGCGACTGGCGGCAGTAAAATGCCTTATCTTAAAAAGTTAAATTCTTAGCGATGCCATATAAGTTTAAGTATGTAGGTACTTGACTGTAAAAGGTGCGCTTTTTAAAGTCAAATACATTAAATCTCCGTTTTTCTCTTTAAGCTTTAAATAAACCTACAAACACACAAAGCGATTCTTTCATTCAAAATAATTCCTTTCTGTGAATTGCTACAAAAAACTACAAAGAGGCCGCATCGATCTCTTACCAAACTTGGATATATGCGGCTCGCAAACGCTTCCATTTCTAAGCAGATAATACCGTCGATCGATTCAGTATACGGCGCTCTAATAACATTCCGGGGCGATATTTCACACACCTCGATCGCGACTGTGTACATCACTTAGCCCAACACAATGGTACACGGACGATTTATTGTGTACAGTCTGTACCCAGATAAAGCACAGACAATGGCCTATCAGATGGCGGCCGATCAACATGTGTATGCTTTTAGCCCTAGACTTCGACACCCAATTACGTGGCCGGCAGCGACGGTATCATTCATCACGTACAAACGAGCGATTTTTTATTACAACCTCGCCCAAGGTGAGGGAAAAACGGAATCTTACGAGTAGATGATACGCTCCTAACTTAGTTCGGGTGTGGAGCAATTAGGGACAAAATTACTCGCGCCGAAGGATTTTTAGTGGATTACGTATGGAAAGTTAAAATGGAGACTTTAGTATGGGATGAAAGAGGTTTTAGGACGATGTACCTACGTGAGGTATTATGTTTTTCATTAATGGATTTTTGTTTATTTTGTTGGATATAATTATTTCGTTAGTTTGCCTTTACCTTGCCTAGAATAAAAAAAAAACCCTGTGCTGTGTCCGTCCAATGTTCAAAAAACACAGACTGCTGGACGTTTATCCCAAAATGCGAGGAAATAATGATAACCTTCCTTATATTTTCCAAGTTGTTATTTTTTGTGTGTGACATAATCTGGTAGTGTGTTAAAAACCACTAAGAGCATATAAATAGGTTTTACTGCCTTTTAGTCGGAAAGCTGAAAGTATGGTCTGCCTATAAAGTTTTATATCATCATTATACCATCAAAGTTTATGATTAGACTCGTCCAGTCAGACATTGAAACGAGGTCTGCTGCGCAAAACTGTTGGAGGGGCAAATAATAAAATGTTATGCTAACGCTAAACTATGAAAATAATTAAATTTAAATAGCTTTATGCCTTCCCTATGATAATACTGGTAATATGTGGGCAGTTTGGTGTGAATGTATGTCAAATTTGTACAAAAGTGGTATTTTAACGAGTATTACATTAAAATTATCATTCCAATTAATGCACCGCGTGTGACTAATTAGACCATTTATATTAACAAAAACTTAACAACCGGTATTTGTCGTGTGCTCATCGCAGGAGGGTCACAGCCTAATCGTGTAAAGAATTTCATAAAAGCTATAAAACTCGCATTGTGACATAAAAGGTGAAGTTGAAATCGTAAAAAGCCGGGGTGCAAACGTTTCACCCCCGCCCGCAGCGTGAATCCATGACGTCATTAAGAGGCACGCGCGCGCCCCGCGTCTCTACTTCACGGCGCGTCCGCCTACCGCACGCCGACTTTACATTCACTTTTCACACACCACTAGCTGCCGACAAATAAAAATATACTCACAAACATAAAAAAATGCTGTAAATTTTTTATTTACTCTTTTGTTTGTAGCTGGCGCACACATGTATCTAGTAATCTTATAATATAGGTCACATGTGTCTTAGAACAAAACGAGGATCGAGTAGAGACGAATAAAGGTAGGTGAAGAAATGTACCTAAGGCTTGAATTACACGGTCGAATTGTCAACGTACTTAATGCCTTTGTTACCTAAGAGACTCGTCAGATGAGGTAAACACAATTTGTGAAAAGGCTGATAGGTTAATTTACGTCCGACTCCACCTTGCCATAAAATGTACGGACTGGTTCGTTACAAGTGATTACGTATGATACCGAGTAAGATCGTTTCGTGTCCCTTCTTACCCGTGACATTTAACTGCATGTTTTATGTATGTACATTGAAATTGATTAATTTATAGTTACATCAGTCATGGGGACGAGCATGTGACGACCCGGGCTTCGAACCGTGACGTTACGATTACGACACGACTAAATGACCTACATAACATTATACAGCTAGTAACCAAACATAGTTTGCGTTACTGTGTAAGCAATAATATTGTTATAGTTTAAATTTACATGTTTCTATAGGTAACGATTATTATAGGATTGTAAAGTGATCCCTTTTATGTGTTTCGAACCGTGTAGAGATTTGAGTGTACTTGCTACCTCGTGAATGGTGAGCGTGAAATTACCTAACTGTGTGTGAATTTCTATTAGGTGGAATTCAATACGATTATAACTTAAAATTCTATAAATGTTAATGTCAAAAATGTTGGTGTAATAGAGTGTATTAATTCAATTATATTGCAATAGCAAAAGTTTTCTGTCAGTAATAATAAAAAATACCGCTGTCGAAGACAGTAGATTACGTTATTATTTTCTACTAAATGTTACATAAAAAAATATGCATATATTATAGATATCATATTTAGATATAATATCTATATGTTTAAATAAATCATCTTATATTATGTAAACATATAGAACTTATTAATTAACTGGCTAAATCCTGCAAAACATCAGATATTGATAGAGCACATTAAACTAATATTAATACCTAACTCCTACCTTCATTTCAAATATAATAACTTTCCTAATTAAAATATCCTACGGGTAATATCGACTTCGGTTTTACGTGTAGAATAGAAACAAGCAAAACATTACCTTCATGAATAAGCCGTTATAAATAGAGGTATAGGTATCGTTACAAATTGTTCACAATCTACGCTTGCTTATTAAATTAACCCAATTATTTTTGTTGAAGTATTTAAATGAAGGATTCTGTTGTTAATTTATTAGGATTAATTTTGCTGGCCGAGTGTTTTGAACCCAATGTTTCCGCTCTCACTATGGAAAGGTGGTTACATTGAGTCTATGGGATTTGTAAAATAAATAATATAATTATTTAAAAATGTGCCTAACTACAATATACTCATAGAACTAACCAACTAACCATGAGAGCTTAAAGGATTTCATGCCAAACTAATTGGGGCTAAAGTTATTCGTAAATAACGTCTACAATATAAACCTAAAGCTATCTATTTACAAGTTAAGTTTTATTAAACCGGCCAACATTGAGTCTACCTCAAGTCTACGCACACAAATCCCAATTTCATCGCTACGCTTTGGTGAGAAACCACTTCGAGTCTGGACGTATATAGCGACTCAGATATGGCTAAATGTTTAATGCTAACAAATCAAGTTTCCTTTGTGCCTTAGAGATCGTCGTTTCGTTTGCGTATGACAGCGTTTTGGTATCCTCTAATATTAAGGTTGGAGGAAACACTAGTATTTACTCGCATCCGGTTGTATCGTCCCTGTATGGACTCAAGGTAATGTATGTATTGCACGTCTGCACATATCGGATAAAAAAGTATTATTATTGCTGTGTATTTCATATCCTATGAAGGTAGGAGCATTCGAAGTAAGGACATGTTTTTTTTGTTATTTATAAGTTTTTAAACTTAAACTATTGCCTGTGTGTTTTTGTTGGTATTTAAGCACTGATATTTATACACATTTATCACTCATTTAACGTTTATTTACTTGGAAAACAACAGTCTATCATCACAAGAAGTTACATTGCACAAGTCCTGGCGGTTGTTCAAATATAGTACATATTTTTCAGTCGCAACAAACAGTATTAAAATTAAACTACCCGTATAAAATGTAGCCGCGACGACGAACAATCAATTTTGTTTTGTCGTACAAAAATAATAGTCGGTTCGACGCAGCCTTTTCCCCTGTGACATCTATCGAGGCCGCATCGTGTGTCACAATGGCGATAGACATCAGTTCCCGTCGCTACGTAATGCTAAAGTGATTTTTATTACATTCGATTCGGTTGCTTTGTTCATATTCCAAGCCCTTGTGTGACAATAAGTCTTGAAAGAGCATCAGTGTGGAAAATAGTATCAAATATTCGTACATTTCTTTAGAAAATTGGATATATGACACAGTTATTAGGTAGCGAAATTATTTCTAATACCGAATGTAGCGACAAAATTGTGTGGATTTGATATATTATGTTGTCATATTGCAGTATTGTTTTGTAAATTTTCCCTCGCATTTAAACAAGTTTTTCTCTAATTTAAAATGTGGTTCCTTAGTTCTACATTTAAACTCTTTCATTAATTAAAAACACATTTTAACCAGGTTTACTGTTTAAGCTACCTTTTTTGTGTTCAGAAACGAAAGCATACGTTTGTAGGTCAAAATAAATTAAAGAAAATGTACGAAGTTTAGCAGATGTGGTTGCACGTGTGCCAACAGCATCCTAACATTTGCGCCGTTAGTTTAATAAGGTTTCTCTAGAAAGTAAGTACATCGGAATGACCATAAGGTGCATGAGCACGCGACCGCATCGCCTGACACCTTGCACACGGCTTCGGTCTGTCATTACCGCGGCAGGCGGTACCTGATACTAAATATGCATCGGCCATGTTCCTCACTTTAATACACCTACTCCAATTTACGAAGTAAGTACGTAGATCTAGTTCGATATAAGACAACAAACTAAAATTAACCTTAATTCCTCGCCAAAGCGCGTTTAATCCACGTACTCAGCTTTCGTTAATTATATCATTTTAAACATGACATCTGCAACTTCAAAGCGCGGCAATAGAAATAGATACTCATCCGAATCTATGGTTAGACAAGTAATGTCTGGGGTATAGTTTGAATGGAGGTATATCTGAAAGTGGCAGCTGAACATAAAGGAATGGAGAACGGTGTGCCTCGAGATAGGCACTCTGTGCAGGCTTGTAATTTTAGATATCGAGCCTCCCCCGTCACCCGCCGAATCCCCCGGCTCATCCCGACTCCGCTGCGGATTAGAATGAAAATACAACGCTTTATTATCTTTCCTTTGACCGTATGTCTTACCTTCGCCGATCCACTGTTTTCCTTCGCCTGTCGGCCAAAGGTGAGTGAATTGTTGTTTTTTTGTAATCTGCCCTCTTTTGTATTCAATTATCTTTGTTGCGAGGAGAGATCTATCTGAAATGTAAATTCGAACTTTGCCGATACTTGTGAATAGCAGAAGATTTTATTTAACTCTACACCCCGAAAAGTATGCGTTTTATAGGGATCCTCGAGCGCGGTGGATTTTTATTAGAGACACGTTTTTACCGACAGTAGATCGTGCTACAGGCGACATTTATCTTCGAGGCGGAGAGCCAGCACGGGGGTGTCTTTGTAAAACGTTTGCGGATGAAAGATTTTCCTCCTTTTATTATTTCACATGTAATTTATGACACTTCTAAAGGTTTGCGATTTCCTAGAATAAAGATACTTTGACTCATAAACGAACAATTTTATAAGAGACATTACTTTTTTAACTTTCGAATTACCTACACAAAGATCTCTTTACATTATTTTTATTTCGAAACGAAAGTGGCAACTGGGATTTTATTCTATCTTATAAGTAGAGAACATCTCTGCGATTTAATGCAAGCTGAGTGCGGAGATCAAAGGGCCTTATGCATTATATTAAAGTTTTATTCGACGCCGGTGTGCGGCCGCCGGGCCCGGCAATTTCCTTTTCAATTACGCCTACTTGAAATAAAAATACAATTTTTATTTGGGCCCTGGTAATTAAAAAGGGATTTTGTAATGAAAAGGTATACCTCCAGTTCCGGGCGCTCCTCTCAATTTCACTTCCGTTTGTTTGTTCCACGGGTGCCACGCCTTCGGGGGCCAAGCAAAGGGTTGTCGTGCCGCGCGACGTGGGGGTGTGTTCTCAAACAGAGCCTAAATCACAAACACATTAAGGAAATGTATCTAATGGTACTCGTACACTTTCTGACCACGCGCGACGTGCAGTTAATTCCTAAAGGCGTTTCTAGTTGGTAAAACAATGAGTGACGACAAAGACGGAACGGTATCAGGCGGATGTGCGCCTGATTGCCAACACGATGTCGGCAGGATCTTGCTTCCTGTGCCCCGGATACTAAACAATATAATACAGCGCTACGTATTCTTCCATGTGTAATAGACAGTGTTTCACTTCACTATTTCCTTTTATATTATCTATTGAGGGAAACACTTAAAATATAAACTACTTGATTGCGGTCTCTGTTTATAAATAACTTTGCCTTGCTTTTGAGTTAGAAGGTTTAGCTTTATAGCGCTTCTAAATATGATACATTTAGTACGCTTACCATGAATATTTGTTCGCTCAAATAAATCCTCCACCCCTACATTTATGTCAGCTTAGGTCTCAGGGACCGGTGGAAATAAACTTATGAATCATAAATGCCACAGTAATAGTTTCGTGTGACTGCTGGAGATAGTTCACTACACTCTTTAATGTTAATGTTATGTTTATGTAGAGGGTAATAATATAGGTATAAGTCCCGGTGCCGCCCGGCCGACAGCCTGCACTTTACCCTCTCCGGAGGAGATTAGCCATCTGAGCGGATTAAGCAAAGGTAGACCCATATAATACAGTATTTAACTCGTTTAGATGGCAAAAATGTTTTGTAACTGTAGGAGACGTTTATTTGGGAGACGGTACTTTGGGAAAGTAAGGTACACATTAATGAAAATGTTACAGTTTAATTATACATAGTTTTTACTTGACTCTATGTAATGCATTGTGTTTAGTAAAATATTGTAGGTATTAAGTTGTGAAGGCTACATTAAGGTTCACGTTAAGAAGAGCCATATTAAAGTTTAATTTAGAATACAATGAAATACTCAGTGGGATCTTGAATTTTATGAAGAGATAATGTCCTCGAAACGCTAGCGACCCTCTTGAAATATTCTAAGAAATTTGCGATTCAAATACGCAAAGCCGTTTAAAACGCCTAACAAATTAAAGGCGGACTCGTTAAAGCAATAATTACTGATTACATTATGAAATAATATCTACCTCGCATAGATGTGAGAAATGGTCTTCATTGCGTTATTACATTTATTTTAATTAAGCATTATGTGCTTTCATTATTTTACATTATTAAGGTATAGGTTTTCGAAAAGCAAATATTAAAATGAGGTGTATTCTGGAATTCTAAATAGGTAATATAATACGAACCTTAATATATAATATTCACGTTATTTGCAGTGGAAAAACAGTGTAGCCACAAAAGGTTAATGTAGGAATCACCCATGTCTGAATCAAAAGAACGAGTTTTGCAGTTGTGAGTGAAGCAGCGTGTTCATGTTTTAATATTTTACCGTAAGCTTTGCGCTGAATCGCCGAATGCGCAAACAAAGCTGCTACCTTAATAACCGCGTCGCGGCACTACTGTGTGCGGCTGAAAGCTCTCATAATCCGACCTCTACAGCTCGTCGAAAGAGGACGACTAAAGCATTTTAAAATTCGTTCCACCTTTAGATTAGCGCCGATAGAGATAAGTCTACTTGTCATCTTAATCTTAGATATATTTTAGCCCGAAAGTCCGTCGGGTAGAAAAATAAACAGGCGAAAGATTTAATCTGTAAGCGTTTCCCTGTCTGTTTAAATAGAAGTCACAGGAGACGGTGTGCTATCGGCGCAGCCCGTGCGTATTTGCCGAACCGCAGTCGCGCGCGGTGCGGCGCGGCGCGCGTCGCGGCGCTAGCACCGCTCGCCCTAACTTCCCTTGTTTGCAAACTCGGATTGGATCTTGCGTTCTACTTTCTACAGGACATTCACAATCTAGTTTTATGACTTATAAATGTTAACGCGACTATCCTAAGTGCTTGATCATGACATTCATCACTTTTTTTTTTATCTGTTAAACAATTGTGTTTTTATAGCTGTTGTAGAAAACAATTGTGAGTAATGCCACAATATTTTGTTTTTATTTGGTTTGTCTGTTTAATTTTGAAAGGTAAGTTTTACGAAGTACCTGGTCTCGAGGATTGACAGGCGGAACGAGATCGGCGACGACACAGTTGGGTCCAGCGCAACAATAGGATTCAAAAGACGTTTCCACGAGCAGAACGCAGCGCGCCGCGATGAATGCATAATGACTTTGACCAATTGATTTTAATACCGCATTGTGCAGTAACGGAGAGTGATGTGCGGTCTTTTTTGTGTTTACATATTCAACTTAACAAGAACCGACATTTGACCTAAAGTCTTTAATCAATGTCTCTGATAAAACACATGAAACAGGTGAAAGTATTTTAGTATAGTTTATAAAGCTTTTAGTTTTAACATTATCGAAGCGTAAACTCAGTGTCAAACCTTCACTTCTTCGTAAGATTTATTTATACAAGTTTGGTAAACGTAAACACTGAAAACATAAACACACGCATTTGTAGACATATGTTAGTAACAAGTGCACGCGCAGCGGGTGCTGTGGGCCCGACGCGGAGAGGGAGGGAGGGGGAAGGGGGAGTGAGCCTGACGAGCCTTTGTTTAGAACATAAAATTATACGACACCAATAAATTTTTGTTTACTCGATAAATGAACGTGTCCGTTCGCATGGGAGTGCGATCGACCCTGCGTGACTCGAGGATATGCATGTAGGCCTATAAAGATAAAAAACTATGTGACATTACTAAATAATCTCCTAGTACCAAATATGAAAGCGATGTCGCCCTTCCTTCCATTTCAAACTACAATTTGTTATTTCAGATCTTTATCTTAATGAGAGCCGTTTTGAGAATAAATCTCTTAAATAAACAAGCATTGTCAAAACACTCGACTCCACAAAAGTTTAAACGAAGAAATGTCAACTCTTTCTGAGATAATGCCATTATCTGGTTTACCTGAGGAGAGGCTTTGGTTAACAATGGCGACGTCGGCAGATGTCTCCGCAAAACAAACTTCACAACAAACCTAAATCATCGCGAAAGATAAAAAATGTGGGATTAATTATACCACATAGAGTCGGTCGCGGTGTGCGACAATAAATCGTCATCATTGACGTGAATCGCTGTTCAAAATGTTAATGCCAGTATTATGCCGTGACAACAATGACGCATTGTGCGTATTCGGGAACGCACGGTGGACACACAGTTTTCAAACGTCATATTGTTTGGAAAGTTTTTTTGCAGATGCTCCCCAAAGAGCCACGTTTAATTTCTTTAATTTGTAAGATTCATTCAATTTCGTAGCAGTTGTTGGTAGCTTGTTATTCCATTACTTATGACCTATGTCTATGGTGGTATTATTTTTAAATACGTAATTGTGATTCAGACTAAAAAAAAATATATAAGTATATTACTTTAACACAAAATAGAGGTATATTGAAAATTACAAGTTTATTGAGACTTTATATTTTGCAAAATTGTATAACAGCCGTATTGCAAGTGTCGTAAAATTTATTTACGGTGTTTGAATTTATATGAAGATGACATAAGAAAATAAATATTGACATTGGTTTAAAACCATGTCGTCGGTATCTATTATTTGGTATCACAGTCTCGAGCCACTATTTACTCATCGATCGCCGGAGATTTGTACAATGTTGGCGGCGGTTTCCGGGCTTGTAGTACCTGGCAATAGATAAGTTGCAATACATTTTCGAGCGGATTACGAATCGTCCTTGAGTCGCCTTTATCCTTTAAAGGAACCGATATTGTTGCTTATGCACGGCCGCTCCGCGAGCCCAGCCTCTTTCTTAAGAAGGATTTCAGAATATTTGATTATGCGACATCCTTATCTGGCTTTCAAGAGCTATTAATATTCTCTCTTTCCAACGCAAGAACCGCTCACAAATTTATTGTGACCAATGTTATTTGTTCATGCATCCATCGATGAAATTTAACATACAATAACACTACTTTTTGTACAACATTTTAAGTTCTATGTTAGGAAGGAAATACTGCATAATAAAACCCAGGAACCAGGTTTCTGGAACTGGCATTTGTGTTACGTTGATCTGAAAAACAAATAACTATTAATTAATAAGTCATTGTTTGCCCATACCAGAAGAATATATTAAAATACATATTGATTCATCAATACTTCCTCGTTCATTACAGGTTGCCAGGGGCACAAGTTACGGTCGTGTTATTATATTAGTTGAACTCGAGCATGTTCACAGATGTCGCCATGTTTGCAACGGATAACTATTACGATGTTGCCTTCGGGCGACGCACGAAAACATACGAATAATCGTGGTATAATAGCACAGCTGTTCGCCAGTACGGAGATATTCGCTTCATCCCTATAAATACGCCGCGAAAACACAAAAGGATTTGTCTCGTTAATTCACGTGTATTATTTACGATTCGTTTCACCTCTTTAGCGGGCGAGATGATAAGATCGAGTTACGATACAGCCAATATTGTCTCATATTTCTATTGTTGAAGGGATAATAACAAAAACTCGTCTGGTCTCAATTGTTTGGTAAGTAGGCGGCTGACATTTATGAATTGTGAACGAGATACACAATCTACGTAATTACATATTTTTTACATAAATTGATTGTCTCAAATCAAATAATCCTGAGTCAATAGACTAGTTCGAAATAGAAATTGGGGCGCAAATAACAGTAATTGTCTACAACTAACTGTTATTTGAAAGGTCGCTTAATCACTCAAGGGCACGGAGACAGTTCAAACACAAATATTAATTAATGCGGCTATTCCGGCTTACCTAATTCGAGAAGTTCCCCGTATCTGAATTAACAATTAAACTAGCAGAAGTGTCGAGACCGGGCAGGGGCACGAGTCCGCTCCCGTCGCGCACTCCGCCTAAAACTACTGTCATAGTTCCGCTCTGCCCAAAGATTAATACCAACGGAATATTTAATCAAACACCACAAGCCGATCAATAAAAATATACCTCTAAATTGGGCACGCACCACAGACATTTAACATAATAAATCTAATTGGAATTAGACGGTATGCGAGGTGTTTTGATAGGCCTGCAACAAAACAAAAACAAAAGTGTAGTGGACACGTTTTGTTATTTACTAACATAACAAACTATGGATATAATTTTCATATTCCTGTTAGTTTAAAGTTTACTCGAATTGAGCATATTATTAAAATCCCAATATAGAATAAAAACATGCCGTAAAGACACTATACAGGGCAAGCAGGTATTAAGCAAAATTAAGATTATCGTATATTTTTTGAAAACAATGTTTTTTTTTGCAAACACGGTAACTTAAGTGTCTACATAATAAGAAATATATTTTGCATCATAGCCGTTAACAAATTATCATAATAAGCAACGGCTTTTCAATTTAACATTTTAGAAGTGAAGACAAACATAAAGGAAATAAAATTCCACCGTAACTGTAATGTAACAGTGTGGTGTTCCAAACAGGAGCAAGCGTGTGCCTGACGAACCGTGCAAAATGATAATTAAGAGAAACCGCTCAGTCATCGTTAATACGATAGCCGGCCATGTAAATTACAACGGCAGCGGTGTTTATAACAATGCCCGCAGTCGATGGCTTTCATTAAAATTTAATAGAATGAAAACACAAATATAGACAACCTATTTAATTAAGAAACTAATATTTAAACTTCATTAAGCATCTACTGTGTACTATCGAATGTTATGTCGACTCTACAATTCGCCGCTCAATTTAAAAGTCTGAAATATTTGGGTGCAAGGAGCCTTTTTTAAAAACCTTTTCATGTCTTTTAGAGAATGTGAAGTAGACAGAGGTAGGCGATGTTGATGGCTTGCGTCGCAGTGGGAATGCGGTGTCGGAGGGTACTCCATCCATTGAGCGAGAGTACTGAGGTAATGTTCAGGCGCAAAGGGTCGCTCATGTGCTCATCCGCAGTTTATCTGTGCACTATTCAACTTAAAATTTTCAGGGTTTATTGTTTACTTTACTAAGGTTTTCCTACCATCAAAAAACTTAAAGGAGATAGATATAACAATTATTTATTTTTAAATTGGTTATCCCCATTCCCCGCTCTACATACAGACGCGACATTTGTTTTTTTGCTTCCTTGAAAAAGATACTTAGTCAGTATAAACTCAACCTCTACATCTTAGACATTGTAAAGACTTGTATCAGCTCTATGTAGTTCTAACAATGCAAGGTGTAAGGTACCTCAATTGATGTTTCATATTTTTCAATATTGGTTTGCGCGGTTTCTCAGGGTTTTCTTCAAAGGAGTGCAGTAAGAATATGAGAGTGTAAGGTGGCGAGGGCGCGCCTAGTGGCTCTGGAGTGTCATTCCGCTAACACATTGTCTAGCGTCATTGTCTGCCGGCTCTCGTTACAGCGACGTTCAACTTTTTATTTACGCCCAAGTGCACTCTGCCTCTGTCGCGTCGAGAGCTGAATTAAGGTTCTCGGCGTTGATATGGGATCATTCAACCCGAGAATATCGAATTACGCGCGTACTGGGCGCTTTGTTGGTTACTTGCACGTGATATTCCTTTTGTACTGGAAACTCCGAGTATATCCACTCCATATGTTGTTTTACGAGTTTTGATCTAAAATCAATGTCCTTGTAATGCATTCCCTCTGTAATAAGCCGTATTCCTCTTGGGGTTTTTATTATTTATGTTACGGTAGATTGAAACCGTGGCTCCGAGTTCTAATTAATTATTATCCTGTCGTAACTTTGTGTACATGACTGATTCTACGACAGTGGAGAATATGTTTTGCTAATTTGTATGAAGATAATTATACGTTATTAATTAGTTGAAGTTTAGGTATGTACCTTATTTCGTGTAGCTTATTTTGTTTATTTTACATGACGATGTTTGGGAAACCAGTGACTTTTTAAAACAAAAGACGTTTATGTATTATATTGTGTATAGTGTTTAATTAGGCATTTAGGTGACGAATAGATTAAATTGCCTGTCAAAGAATAAAAACACTAAAACGCCTCACAAGCTAACTGACACATTTTATTTATCATTTTAATATCAAACTCCATAAACTGAAAAATAACAAGAAAAAAAGTTCCAAGTGAATCCTAAGATTTTTAATTTATTTTTTCTACTTGAGCACACAGAGTGAATAGTGGACTTATTACGCGACCGGCAGCGGAAATTGAATCTGGAGCTACGCACTTTCCGGTTGCCGCCGCGCTTCCGATTCACTTGCTCCCCAGACCCCCCTCGCAACTTTTATTGCAAGTTTTAACTTGTTTACCTGTACCTTTTACCTCTATTATTATATACCTTCAAACCTAAGTATATCGCATTTGAATACGATGATTAGTTTAGTTCTATTAGATGGGATTTTTATACGTTTTGGTTGGAATGTGTGTGCTCTTTTTTTACGTGCAGATGGTTTCGTCGTGATATACTCTAAATATGAAAAAAAATGCGTGTATTTTTAAGGATTTATCTATGTCTATGATTAAATGGAAAAGGTGTATGTGAAGTTGGTCTCAAATGAAAAGCTCATGCATATTACCGTGAATTCTCATACAAATAATCAAAAATACCATGTGGAATTTGACAAAGTATCCGAGAAATGTTATAAAATATAGAAACATATATTATTCTCAAATTATATTACATCAGATAATTGTCACACTTGTTGGCAAAGATCCTTCTTGTCTTAATATGGAAGAAGTATTGATTACCACGCTAGTTCACTTATTAGTTATTTTAGATTAAATGTACCGATAAATATAAATTAACAGTATTTAGCACGAACAGAGTCATACGGGTCACCAGTTATAACATAAATAGACATAGCTCCGTTCACCTTAGACGTCTGAGTACCGTTCTTGTTAGTGGTTGATCTTTGTGACCTTTTGTTCCGTTACCCACTTAGTCTTACCTTTATGTTACTGAATGCTGCATATTTGAATATCACTAACTAAACACTAGTCCATGTTTAAAGACTTAATTATTGCGACTTTTGAGCGCAAACCAAAGTTCTTTGGCGACCTCCGTGGTCGAGTGGCGTACGCACCGGTTTCAAGGTGTCGCTAGCTCTGAGGTCCCGGGTTCGAACCCCGGACGGATCAATGTAGAAAAACACTTTTCTACATCGTCTCGGGTCTGGGTGTTTGTGGTACCTTCGTTGTATTTGAATTCCATAAAACAAGTGCTTTAGCAACTTACTTTGGGTTCAGAACAATGTATGTGATGTTGTCCGCATTTATTATTTATTTATTGCAAATAACAATCATGAATGATTATGTAGAAATTATGTTCTCATGGTTAACCCCAATTTATTTCGATTGACTGACGCGTATGTATTTATTAATCAATTGCAAACAACAGGACTTACATCCAGAGCGGACATATTTTCCACGCGCATGACGATGTGTATTGGTAACTAGTAACTTTACCCGTTAATTATTCAGTCATAAAAACAGAAATGCAATATAATAATTGATTTGTAAATTAATTTTTAATTTGACATTTATAATAAATAAGCGTGCGGAACGTCAGTCATTGTTTGGCATCTGGCGAGCCAAAACGATCGCATAAATGCACGCCATTTCACAAATTGAGATCATACATCATTCAATACACATTCAATTTGATACGAACAATGTTTTCAGTAGGATATTTATCTCAGCGGCAAATTAAAGCTTATGGTTTCACTGATGCGTACTGTTCATGATATTATTATATCTTAATTTAAATTATTACTTGCTTTCAATCGTGGCTCTGTCCACGTGCAGGTTGTTTATCGAGTAAAAAGTCATTCAAGTAGTATATTCTTAGAGTTTCAGCTTACTCCATACCTAATTCCTATATAATCCTGCAAATAGTTCTGCCTTAAATTATTTATTTACTTCATAGCGCTTAACATAATTATATCATATAACAAAAACGCCAGCTTTCTTTTATTTTATTTTTAATCGCTGAGTAGATAATATGCAATAATAATAATTCTATTTCAAATGATTCCTTATCTATTCTTGGCGTTATAGCTAGAAGTTGAGCACACAGATCGATCGACGTAGCTATGAGCCAATTCAATTAAAGGTTGCACCACTTTTTGTTTTACTTTGTGATAGTAGCTGATCTAGTTAATTCAATTTTGCTCATCCTAACCTTAAGGAAAAATATATAGGGGAGAGGGGATTTCTAAATGGATGTCTTTTTGAAGTTATTGATGACACTAATCGATTATTCTAAGTTACTTTTTACAAAAATTAAAAAAAAAGGCTTCTTCTTCTTCTTTTCGAGTCGATGGTATTAATATTGTTTATTGAATTTTAAATACTTTTAAAATTACTTAATTCATAGTTTTAACATATCAAATTAAAAAAAAGGTTAGGTTTCTAACTCTGTTGCGCATTATAATTACCTATTTATTTTAAACAAGAAATTACTTTAAATATAAAACTTAAACGAAATGTTTATCTCAAAGATCCAAAAAGACAACAAGAAATGTTTAATTGTTATACGTCTCAACGAGCAATAAGTTATCTAGTCGTATAACTAGTTCAAGTATCTATTACAAGACAATCCAGACAAATCGATGGCTGCTCGTTGAATATGAGTGGCAGTGTAATTTATCCGGAGTAGGTAACTACCGCTCAATACATGGATCTCTTATACACATGAAACTAAGATTTTGACTGCCACTACACATAATATATAATTATTATATTTTTCGATGTGATTCGCAGGTTTGAAAACAAATTGTAGTTTTGGGCGTGAGGATATTGTGCTTACAGTGGGCTCTAAATGGTTTACCTCATTGCTGTTATTGTTGACTATGCTTTGCCTAAGTAGACAAGACGACTGACAGTAATAGTAAACTTTTGTAGATTCTAAGAAGAACGAAAGGGACACAAAATGACCGACAGTGAGCTTATAATATTTAAATATGAATATATTTACTACACACATTATAATGTGTACCTGTCTGTTATGTAGTATAGGCCTAATAATAAATACAACATTGCGCAAATAATCGCACCTACAGTTAAAAGGGTTGTGAAACTGGCCCAACGGAAATAAATTGAAGTGTTATATTACTCATTTTATCTCACTGCTACAAAGTGCATTAGTGGTTATGTCATATTTTATGTATTATGCAGCTTTCTCATACCACATATCAGAATATTAGATGGGGATTATAACTTAGTTACATGCACATTAGATATTACTAAAGCCGTGATACATAACTATAGACATAAGCTTGCACGCTATTCTCTGCACACTTGATCGCAATTAAGCGAGTTAATAACAAATCTTCTAAGTAATTATCTGAACTCAACGTTTACGTCAATATTTCGAAACTTCAGATTATTTGTATCTCGCATGACAACTTCACAGCCTCGCTTCAGCTCTATATCCGGCAGCATATTGACGTCATTCAACATATTGTGACTATTTTAGCGATCCTTACGTGAGCCATCAATTCCACCTATAGATAGCAATTTATCACTAATAAAATATTTCCGATGTCGGTCTGTGAACGTAGCTGGAAATCGTCAATTTCACGGAAATCGAGGCAATGTGCTCTGTCCGGCCACACTATACTGCTCAAGAGAGAAGCTTCCGAGTGCGAGCGAAAGTGCCGATGCCTGGCAGCGAGCCAGAACCCGCCACGTCCGTCAAAACACTACTCAATTTAATAATTCCACCTAATTTGTGAAATATATATAGCGCGCGGCGATTATAAACATTTTTGTCATCGAAAGGATTAAGGATAACCAATTAATTCGTGAAATAGTCCGACATATTTATTTGACACGCAATAAATATGTAAACGTTTTATAATGTATGTTGAATTCTACGAAACGCAGATGTTTATGACGACCGACTAATTATCAGGTTGGAAATTTGAATAAATAATTACAGGTTGGGAACCGCCTAATTTAAACGTAACTGGAAATACCAAATGTAACATTGTAGAAATATAGGATAACAACGTTGCGAAAAATGATAAATCTATTGATAGAGATTCTTAATTGCGTTTAAAAATTGGCAGACACGTTTCTGAATTTCGATTTCCATCGGTGCTTTAATTTAAATTCAAAGCATACAGCGATGTGTCGCTGAGTAAACAGAATATGTTTGTTTGTCGAGGCCGTGCCGGGGACGGTCAACATGCGGCACCCGTGCTCACTTGTCCACGGTACTTACCTACTTGCTTTACGAATCATATCAACTCTCGCGTGTGAAACAAACCACTCAACAAAACATTTAAAGCACATTCGTACTTCAAAAAACATTCAACTTCATCTCACTTAAAAGTTCTTTCTCACGTAGGTAGTTCATTGTTTATTTTCGTCTCTTATTGATGAGAGCAAAAATAATAAAATTAAAGTAAAATAAAACAGGTTATATGAAAAAATAATAAGTTTTTTGCTTCAAATGTGCTTCAATATTTGGAAAGCAAAGATTAAAAGCAATTCTCAATTTATAGTTCAATAATTATTTGATGGGATTGCAAAATATCGTTGGCGGTGACAGTTGCCTGTGTTTACGTGACAACATAACAGATTTCCAATCAGAGTCGACGGTGCGAAAGAGATTCTAATAACATTCAAAACTCGTCCCTCGGGAGTCGGTGTCAGTTTAATTACAGGCACCGCGGCGGGACGAGCCGTCTCTGCCGGCATTACAACGGATTTTTTTCTGCGGGACAAAGGACGATTAAAAAAGTTCGTAATGAAAGTCCTCCGCCAAAATCAAAGGGGTGAGACTCAACTGAAAATACCCGCATTTTTGTGTACCTGCTAACTACTCTTATGTATTTTATGGACATTATGACCACATATAATTGCGATAAAAAACGAAAAAAAAAAATGTTTTATTCTCAAATAATATGTTGTGTGTTGCTTTAGTTTGGGCAATATTAGTATAGGATGTTTGTTAAGTAGTTACAATTACTCCACATTGACCAATATGACCGGTGAACAACATGATTCAGCGAAATGTCGGTGGTACAATGCACAAAGTTTGTTCAGGACATTTTGACAACCGTAGGCTGGGTACAATAGGCTCGCTTCGGGCGTCGCGAGCGAAAAGATAAATAATTCGACGCATACCATAGAAAGCCGGCTTAACTAGCTATTACGAGAAGAGCTAAACTTTCCGCGGTGACGTCTCTCCGCCTGTCACAATGTTACGGACGCTATTTTCTGATTAACTCTGTTCTGAGCTATAAAGAGCATAGCTGTTGAGGTAGGCTCTATCGCTTGTTTTTTTTCTAGTGTGCAATATATAGATTTTCAATAAAAGTTTCCAGCATTTGTTTCATAGTGATATAAGGCTTAATATGGCAGGCGAAATACCTCAATTCTATGACTTTTTTTTACATTCTTTTAGTACGTCAGCCAAATACAAAAGTGTGCAGGTATGCTGCCGGTGTGTGATATTTTTTCATTTGAACTCGGCTTCGTTAAAATCATACCAATGTTTTGTAGGCTTGTTAGTTAACTTTTTGCGTATTGCCAACTAAAGCTCGTTGAAAGCGAACATCAAAGAGATGACTCACTGTGATATGTCGGTTTGAATTATTTAGATAAAGTTAATACTTGCCTCCGGAGCTGCGTGCGATGATCTTATTAAAATAGGTAAAAACAGACCATACCGCCTGATGTGAGTACCTGTAACAAGGACAGAATTTTAAAATGACAAAAGTGTTTAAGCGTTAACGACGAAGGTGCTTACGGTTTTTTCAGGTAATCATTAACATAATTTGAGCGGTAGGGTTTGTGACCCGACATCCACATAAGGTAATGTTGTTTCGAGTGTAACAAAATGGGCGCGTAACGCTAAAATGCCGCCCACGAGAGGGCTTTGTGTGCTGCAGGAAGAGAAACAGATAACAGGTGAGGATGTCGGCGCGGAATTGATGCCGTTATTTGAAAAACGCCCTGATAAGTCCCCTCCGGTCCCAAATAAAGGTTGAATTTCCAGGCTACGGATAAAGGTTTCAAAAATGTTCACCTTCATTTAAAGTTACGAGAGCGTTGATTAGAATTCTCTTTATTCATTCAAATGCCCGTGCAAAGTTGATTTTCAAACGATGGGACAGTTTCTTAACTTGTACGGAGAAGTTATTTCTTTTTAGGTTTAATTTAATTTATTTGTTTAGGATTAAATACATTTTGTGGTAAATTATTCTGTTTTTTTGGAAATATTTAATTTTTCAGTGTTTTAACGTAGTTTAACTTTTAAATATTTATAAGGACTGTTATGTTTTTTTTTTTTAATTATAGTAAGCTAACATTTTCATGTCAAACTATTGAAGAACAAATAAAGTTTTAGTACCGAAGATACCAAAGTCCGGTGAAGCAGTCAAAGCCTGCGCTCAGGCTAACTGCAAAGATCTCTACCAAAATACCGAAGATACATCTATTTTTCCTTAACACTCATACGCTAATTGGAAAATTACAATAGTAACTCCCCATCTTTGCACTTTGCACTTAACATAGACTAAAACAAGAGACGTGGTTTTAGTGCGATTAAACCTACCCAAATTTTGTCTAATGAATAAATTGTATAATGGAATGATATAAATAGTTTGGGATCAATATGCTCCAACATACACTCGTACTACTGGCTATCGGTTTATTTTCGTGCCTAATTATCGGTGGCGTTGGTTAGTTGGAGCTAAACAACAAATATTTACGTATTTACGTCATTTCAATGCGGTGTAGAGTCGTGAACAGTTTCCATGGTTATTGGAAACTTGTGTCCACAGTAACTTGAGCGCTGTTGACAATGTAACGACGGCGCACTGTTATTGTGTAATGTCGTGTAAACGGTTCCAAAATTATCTTAGTAATTTATTAATAAATATAAGAGTATAGCGGGTTATTAATTATATTATTCGATAAATATTAATTATATTAATAAAATAAGTTTTTATTTTTATTTTAAACATTTTTTACCTTTGGTTAGTTCGAAAGCTTTGCTCTCAATCACCAATACGGGTAACTCACAAAGCCTGTTCTCACGTCACTTTAATCCTGGTTTTGTGATGACAGCGCGAATCTTTCACAACTTACATTGTTATCTAATCCATAGCCGTTCACTTCAAAAGTGTTCGAACATTTCACAGTTAGATACCTCCATAATTTGCAGGAAACGATGACAGGTTATTACCGTGTCGAATCGACCCTTCTCTAGTAATATAATACGTATAATATGATGTGAAACCTAAATCTAAGCGCAATAATTCTGCGTTGAACTTCAAGATTATATTCAAATGCAAATGTTAAAAGCAACATAATTTAAGGAAAAATGCCTGTGGCATACCTAAGTAATATATTAGTGAGCGCATAATGCACGAAATGTATGCGCCGACGCAAAGTTTATTCCTTTCCCGGAGAGGTGCGTGGGCGCAGACCCCTTACAGGGATCTTAGTAGCTTACTTTATTGTTGGATAAGATATTTCAACAGTTGGAATTATTTGCCTTAGATATGTAGAGTTCTGAGTAATCTTCGATGTAAACTCATTGATCTTATTTCACGGAAAAATCTGTTCCGGGAATCCCGTTTCGGAGTTAATGTTCGATGTTGGTTGTTTTATGTCTATTAGGTAATGAAATATCCGACTGATGCTGTAGCTAAGTGATTTGAATTATTGGCTTTGCTTCACAGAAATGGCTTTTTAACTAACTATAATTTCACTAATTACCAGATATTTCGAATTGTCGAATTTATGATCCAAATGTAAAGTAGCCAGAATATAATGAACAATAACCGCTACTTATAATTTTATTTTATTATTTAAATTATTATAACTAGGTACTAACAATATCTTACATAATTCATGTAAACAATATGGTTTACGAACTTTTCACCTAGATCCGTATATTTCTTGGCACAAATTACTTCGAAGAAAATACATATAAATCGAATGTGTGATTACGTGTGCTAGTTGGTTATTAGAAGAGCTGTTTCACAGTACCCATTCACTTCCTTTAGTCATCTCGTCGACAGCTATACGGCTTGTTAAGTTAATTTTAATAATATTCATAGCTTTCTCTCAACCAACATGTAATTGATAGTATTGCTTCTGTGTTATTTCACTTTTAAGAATTATTGATAACTACATTTGCCTCCAGCTATTACAACAAATAGCTTATGTATAATACCAAGTTTTGTTAAAATCGGTTCTGTGGTTAAGCTGTGAAAGACAGACTGTGTAACAAACAGAGTTTCGCACTTATAGTATATTGTATGGATTGTTGGGAGCGGACATGCAAAAAATATAAGCCTTAGTTAATGACTGCTCATCAAGAAAAGTTTTTCATAGATTTTAGAAGAGATATCGCGATAGGGAAACCAATAACGAAAGATCGGAACTTTCCGAAAGTGTTCGGCCTCCCATTGCACTACAACTTCTATTGCTCTGGCTTGGAAACAACTAAAGGTACCATAAAAGTGCCTTTCGATACGAAACACGTTTGTTGTGATAGCCATGATGTGCAGAAACAACTATGTTTACAAGATAAAGGACAAAACACCTGATGTACTTAGTTTATGCATTCATATATATATATTTACAATCACTATGTTTGTAAAAGATATTCCTATTAATCATATACAGCGACACATTTTATATTGCACAATTCGGTATTTATCACAAGATTAATTTCTATTCAGTTGCTTAAGCGTTTGAAAAGTATACTTTATTATGCATTTTTTTATATAATTTTATAGAGTTTTCTATAAACGTATGTACTTGTATGCTGACGCCTGAAGCCTATTGTAAGGGCGCGCGCGAGGTCCCCGCATGCGGTGTAAATTCTGAGTTAACGATCAATGAAAGATCCTTAATTATGTCATTAATTCTATTTCAAACACCTTTAATCAGCTGCACTTGCCTCCTTCAAGCTTAGCGGTTGAATGTAACGCCTACGCAGTCACGAGGCGACGCTCTCAGTGCTGTACGCAAACGACAAATGACACGGACGTTCTCAGAACAAACTACCGGAGTTATCTGATACAGCCACTTCGTGACAAGTCTCGGCATACACTTGAACTCGACGCAACTCGTGTCGAAGCTTTTTATCAAGCTACGTATAATTTATTGTTGTGTGTGCAGTCTCTTTGAATCTGATGTATGCTTTTCTACTGTGTGTGGCGTTAGGTGCACCGAAATTATATGTTTTAGTTAGAATACTGCAAATAAGTACCCAAAATTAATGTAACATGCTATATTTAATATCTGATAAGAATGTACCTACTTGGTAGTCTAATGTCTAAAGAGACTGCATATATAAATATATTGACTGATATTGTATATAATATAATCAAAGCTTTGATATTCTAATATAATCCACCGTTTTATCTCAATTTTTGTTTTTTTTTTACTAAAAAGTAATACGCAAATTAATGTACCATATTTATATTCCACATTATGATATTATTAAATCCTTTGCAATTTTTTTACTAAGTTCTCGTTAAGCGTATTTAACGCGTATTGCGCGTATTCGTAAGTATTACGCGCTTATTATCCGTAATAGGGTAAGTTGCAATTACCGGGCAAGCACTACTTAAGTCCCGACCCGTTGCCGTCGGGATTCTTAAGCGCAGTGGTTAAGCGCTTGGTTTATTGCGCTAAGGGTTGCAGATACGAGCCCTCGATGCTCAGAATCATGGAGGTCTATCTAATGTATTTAATATGATTCCCTACAGAAATCATAGTATGGATCATAAAAGCTTTAGATGAAAAATCTTTAGATGTTCATTTTATGTTCATGAAAACTTCAATAATAGTTGTGTCTCAAGTGATAATTTTGTAGCTAAAATTGCAGTTACCGGGAGGGGTAGGCTAAATTAAAAAGATGTTAGGTTATAATCCTAAGTAGCATTAAGGCTAGCTTTAGGTTCTGCTAGATTTGCTATTAGGTACATAGGGTATTCCTATAATAGACAGTCGTGTATCAAATACTATTTACGAAAACACTAATGTATAAAGGACTACTTTGATATCTACCTCAAATAACTTATTGGATCTTATCAAAATGTTACACATTTTGTTGATACCCAAAAAATATTTAAACCTACATGCCAAAATGGCAATGGTCAAACGAGGAGTTGTAGAAACATAATATTTGATTCGGAACAAATTAAAAGTGACTGATGGGGTTCATCTGCGATAAAGGTAACAAGCTCGTATCTGTTAGAAAATGAATACGTGACAAAGTTTAAATTTCACTCGGCTATATTTTATGCCCAAACCTATATAAACAAAATTTAGACTGAAATGAGTCAATGTTTGTCGGGCCATCCCTTTGAAGTTTCGGCTTACATATATTTTTCGGCCTAAACTCTAAAATTATATGTGTACTTAGGTAGATTCCGATGTAAAATAGAATCTTTGAATAATTCTAGGGTCACAATGTGTGTGTTAAAACCAAAAGGATCCACCTATTTTTGTCAGGCCTGTTGGTCTAGTGGTTAGTGACCCTGACTGCTATACCGAAGGTCGTGGGTTCGATTCCCACTCAGGACAAATCTTTGTGTGATGAGCACGATCATTTGTTCTGTGTCTGGGTGTAATTTATCTATAATATGTATGTATTTAGAAATATATAAGTATGTTTATCAGTTATCTGGTTACCATAACACAAGCTTAATCTGCTTAGGGCTCAGATAACCGTGTGTTAGTTGTCCCGGAATATTATTATTATGAATATTATTATTGTTTTTTCACAGACTGTGTGGTAAACATGATACATTTTAATTAAATGTTTTCGATGGTTCATTTTAAAAGTAAAAATAAAACTCGAAATTAACAGAGTTTTTTGATATTTTACTACTGATCATTTACAAATTAAGTAATAATGTCACCACGTATATCAGTTCGTGTGATGGAATTATTTTCTAAAACTATTTATTACTAGAATATGAGTTCCGTATAATATTAAATTAACTTATTTCGTGTAGGTACATTATTATGTTTAAATTACTACTTTTAGTTTTATTAAGTAAAAACATTTACGCCTGCTTTTATGATAAAACAATTGACATCTGATTTTATCTTAATGGCAATCGTAAAATTCTTAATAGAGCGTTCAATATTTATAGAAAGTAGTAAAATACACTTATTCCTTACTTGTCGCTAGTTATTTTGTTCCCTCGGCTAAACAATTTTATTATTATGACTCCATTTATTGCGTTAATAATATTATCCACTATTGAATCTATGGAGATTATTATCGACGTTTTATAAGGCCGTTAACCTTACGCAATTTAAATGGCTATATAAGTAAAGGATAAATTAGTGATGTCATCATAGAAGGAAACCAAATCTCTTCGGGTGGGTGTTCAGTTTCTTTGAACGTTCAGTTATGCCAAGTATAGTAGGAAGCAGGTATCTACTTACCCCTATAAAATGCAATAAAAATACTCTATACTATACTAAAGCCAATCTGGAAAGAGAATGAAACGTTATTACTAATTACGCAATTATCAACTTTGACAACATGTGTTTAAGTTCATTTTAGAATGACAAATATTACCGAAAAGGGCCTAAAAGTAATTTGAATGTGATGGAAACTGAACTGTTAGTCAATGAATTAAGGTTCATAATCCCAAAGCACGGTCATTATTTCTTGAATGTGGCTGATATATAATTCTACAGAGTCATAATTATCTGACTTATAATAAGTATACTAAACTTTACAACATAATTAGAGTTTTTTGGCACCCGAGGATAGGCGCAATATGCGATGCAGCCGGTGCACTTACGCTACACATACCCAGACCCTTTCATATCCGCTCCATCATTTCAAAATACAGTGCCAAACATTGCAGGTGCGCATTACTGGGGGCAGAGCGAGGGGGCGCCACTAGCCAGCTAATCAACCAGTCGGAATGTGGAGAGCCCTCGTCGGTTACACGGATACCATGCACCCATTAAATAGCCAAGTATTAAACTTGTTGCGAACACGTCACATTTGTATACTTGAACAAAAAAAATATACCTCCTTTTGCCTGAATGTACTCTGGATTTGTAAAATAAATTACGCGAGTAAAACATTTAACTATCGTTATGAAATGTTTTTTCGTTTTTTTTTTTCTGTGAATTCATCGCTTTGTTTCGTTTGTAAAAGGAATGTAAAGTTAGCACTTTTCAAAGCTTTCTGCGAAAAGCAACGATAACATAAAATGTTGAAGACAAAAGAATCAGATTCCATCAAATTTTCGTATAAAATTTACAAGCATACGTATGCTGGCCATCGGTCCAAAAATATGGACATGAATTTTTAGAAGCTTTCGTATCTGTACAAAAAGTTTACAGAGTATGAAAATGAAAAATGGTGACCAAATGAACCGTCGGAGTTCCATCGTAGCATAAACAGGATTGGAAGGGCGCAATTTGGTCGGTATTCAGAATCGCGGCGCTGTAAAAGCGCGCCATATCTAATTATCGTCGGGTTACAGCGGAGCTACCATGAGTTCGCAAATATTTCCACTCGAGAAACAAATTTCGCTTATTAGCCGTCTATAAAGGAAATACTATGTAAATGTTTTATATAAATGATGATAAAAATGTAAGTTTTACCTAAAATTTATTTTAATATTTATTTAAGAGCGAGTTTATTTTCACTTATTCTGCTAAGAGCGGCAAATGACCCTTGTGATTCTAAACTTTAAATAAAAGAGTAAATGAATTTGCTTTAACAAAAATTAACACTAAGTACACCTTAATGTTTGTGAAATTAAATACCTATCTCAAAAGCCTCTTGTTTAAAATAAAATATTAACAGCGGACTTTCACCCTGGCTACATATTTATTTAACAAGGGCAATATTTAAAGCAGATCTGAATCCCAACACAAAAATTCTTTACACGTCTGACATTGATAGTAAAAAGAAACCCCTTTTCAAATGTAATTGACAACATAGAACACGATAGCTTATTTACAAGTCTCTCTCGATATTGTAATATCTTGCTCGTTTGAAAGATTCAAAGATCTGTGGGTAAATGATCGCTGGGAAACCTTATTGAGTTTATTCCACTAGCTTATTTCTCTATGAACGTAGCATAGAGAGCAGGGATGTTTTTCGGTTTCATTCTAAAAGGGAACCCGTAAGGTAATTTTAATTACCCCGACCTTTATTAGGAGAAAATGGGACGAGATTATTATATTTTAACCCATGCATAAACGAGGGATTACCCGTGAGGCTGGTTGTGGAAGTGAAGGATGGCCTTTATGTTATACCCGCGGTTTGGCCCGGATCTGTCCGCCTTTTGTCGGACCATGTACATTTATGATATAAGCATTCCCAGTAAAGTGCCCTTAATCGCTAGTTTGTGGAACCTATCTTGCTTAGTTATAAAAATACAGAGAATGATCTAATCATTTATGTTTCATTTCATGACATATGTTAATTATAAATTTAGAGCATACATACACAAAAAACTATTTTAGCTTAAAATAATTTCATCTAAATCCTAAAACCAGCCAGTTAGTATTCGAGTCGTGACAATAGTGAATTATAGTTGGGTGCCACACCACTGGTATGGTAACTAAGTTACTGGCGACGTTTTTAAAGCTTTTTGCAGAGCGTGCGCCGTTTCATAGTTAATCAGGCTAATATTGGGTGTCAAGCTGGTGCAGTCTCCACTGACCAGAGAGGGAGACCAGCGAAACTGCTAATTGGATTAAAAAGAGTGCAGGGGCCTTTTCAAGGAGTTTTAGCGTATATCTCCGGGTGAGATATGGAGCTGTGGCGCCCCTCGAAAGAAGTGTGAGAGCGGAGACTGTTGCAAATAGAAAGTAATAAATAGGCATATTATATTTTTATGTAGCTATTTATTAATTGCATAAGGAAAGGTTTTTAGGAATAAATAATTTAGATAAACATTTATTTTGTTAAAATAAGTATTTGTTATATTGTTAGTTTAGTATAAATAGAATAATATGTTTTATTTTAAATAATACAGAACGTAGTCTTCCAAACTAAACGTCCTCCACAAAAAATAAGTCATTAAAAGACAATCGTGTCATCCCATAGATCCGTCATTATGGAAACTCTATGAATTACTAAACAGCCTATAAATATTTATTAATATCGATGTTTATGGCTTAGGGGAAATATTAAACTGGGAAATCCAACCACTCATCTGCCTGCATCGTGTCGCTCTAAATTATTCAGATTCAATTATTTCCCGTGTAAAATACTTTAACTGCGGAGCTTTTCAATCAATCACTCTCCACCAATTTAGTGTGAGCGTCATTTGGCAAATTCGATTGCGTCTCTCATTAATGGCGCTAGTGAGAGAATAAAACAGTGCGACGGGTGCCATTGACGGTTGTGACAGAACGCGTACGCCCATCCGCCCGGTGTCGATTTAATTAATCTCCTAAACTAAATTTAAATAGGTGGATGTAGGATGCACGCGAGCACTCGTCTGACTAAATTAAACCCAGCTTTCATTCAAGAACAAGGGACGTAGCGTCGAGAGTCCTCGGTATGACAGACGTCATATTTTTCTTTCACACTTGTGCAGTCACGTCAATTCAGATTATAATAAATGTCAGCAAACTTAAGTATGATTGTTTTGTGTATCAATCAAGATAAATTAAATAATTAGAATTATGGTTCTGTCCAAACAAATATTCTGTTAATGTTGCTGTTGTATGAGAAAGTAAAATAAAGCTTCTACTTTATTTGTAAACACTGTTATTTTGTGTGGCTTTTATAATAAAAATCTCAAATCTCAGTGCCGGTCGCTTTGTTAAAAGTTAATGAACTGGTGTCCTTAATTAATTAAGAATTAAGACGCACGCCTAGCGTGCATCGAAATAAAAGCATGACCGCGATGATTGACACTCAATTACTGGCGGAATGGTTAAAATTCTCCCCACTATACAAAACGTCCCAAAATAAAATCAAATAGGAGCAGCTTCTCATGATATTTGAGCACGAGAGCCGCAGGCGCGTCGGTATCATTATATTCAGGTTCTATCCACAGCATCCACTATTTAGGAAAATATATGTGTCGGTGCGCACGTTTAAGCACGCGAAATTCACACGGCTCGCTTGCCGCCACGCGCGAACGCCCCCACCCGATCTCATTACCAACCCCTCGACAGCGAGCTATTGATCACCGTCAATATCACGAATATTATAAACATAACATATGCATACATTAATTACAGACTTTTTGGTGACAAGGTTTCACTTTTCAATTTACGGACTGACGCGCGTTGACAAGATAATAATGTACGTTCGTTTTGTATTTATTTTTTGTTATTTAAACCAGCCTACCATTTCAGTCAACAAGTATGTGATACTATGTTATCAGTAATACCTATTATGATATAGTAAAAAGAAACTTTGAAAACTCTGAAGCGATAATAAAGTTGTAGTTTTTATTAACAAAGTTACGAGCAGTTAACCTTGAGAAGTAACCCTTCCCTACCTAACGAACACCTTAAAATCGGTTGTATAAGACTGTTTTTTTTTATAACATTAACTAACGTTATAAAATATTATTTATATTTAAAGTGAAACTTAATCCAGATTTAGTCAAGGTGA
Source organism: Autographa pulchrina (assembly GCA_905475315.1). NCBI lineage: Eukaryota > Metazoa > Arthropoda > Insecta > Lepidoptera > Noctuidae > Autographa > Autographa pulchrina. The sequence continues at coordinate 7,369,781 of FR997771.1, read as the reverse complement.
CTGCGACCTGTGACGTCTGTATCTTACTGAACATGGGCTACTTATTAAAACATGAAAGTATAAGGAGGCGCTGAGATTGATATTTATTATGTATGAAGGCTCAAATAAAAATACATATTGCATTAGCGAAAATAGTCGCTCGGTCTTTCAGAGATGGGTATTTACTCATGATTCATCTTTTAATTCTCTTAGATGATTCGAAAAGAAACTAAAATGTTAGACTACACCGTCTAACATAATAATTAATTATTGAATTATTTATAATATTTATCAGATAAATGAGTAAGTGTGTGAACAGTAGGTATCATCAAATAAATTCTTTAAAACAATAAAAATATATCATGATCAGATTATAAGATCAATTTGTATTTATTTGCACCTTGTTACCTTAAGTTTAGATACAAAAGTTCAAGCTAAAAAATAATAATAATATCAGAAATATTTATTGTATTTATAAGTTTACGTTCAAGTATCAGTGTAAATAAATCAGTAGTATACCATTGTTGTTTTATTTGACTTGTATACACTGTAGCAGTTTAGTGGTGACTTTGTAAACTTGGATCCTTGAGAAAGTACCTTTCTCTTAAGCCGTGCTCTCGTATAGAAACACATTGCTCGTAAAACTCGGCAGGCGTTCAGAGCTCTACCTACTGATAAAGTTACTTAAACGCTCTAAGTTGATATATATGAGCAATATTATGAATGATTAACAATTTGTTCAAAACTAATACTGCGTAGTGATTTGCGTCAATTTTATTGAGATATTGGTTGGCCATATTATAAGTACCTAAACTAAGTTTGCTGTATTTTGGTCTATTTTCATTTCATAATTAGGTTTGCATGACGACGTTTGTATAATTTATTTTCCCAAGAATATAGGTATAGGTACCTATATTAGGTACTACTCAATAATGTGTCTCACACGTCATTATTAATGTATGTTCACCTATACATTGATAATGTTCAATCATAATTACAGCGCGTTAACATCGGGACATATAAACCGCAATAATGTACCACACCACTAAACTGCAAATTGGGTCAATCATAAAGTACCTGTGACACAAATAAATAAACAAGGAGAGAGTTTAGCTTCGGACATAGGCAATTGGCGAATTGGTTCAATAGTCGCTCGAACTGGGTCGAAAGCAATTTAAAGTTTTTACCAAATAAATACGCCGAGTCAAAAATTCACCCATGCTTACAAGTCTACGAGACGTTCCAGATTGAAATAAACTAGAGCGGAATTATTAGAACAATATATAAACTAGGCGCAGTGTTCAAGAATGAACAATAAACCTAATTTAGTTGGCTTGAAGTCAAATAGTGTATTCTAACAGAACAAGTTTATCTAATTATGTGGAGAACAGGACTGGTTGTTCTGAGCAATTGGTTTGCGCGATCCTTTTTATCGTCCATGCGAGCCCCGTGCGATAGCTTTCTCCCAGTTTTATGACATTAACTTCTTGCACGAATTGGAAATCGGACTTACGTGATTGCTTATGTGAGTTGGTCAAACACTCTCAGGTGTTTGTTAGGGAATGATACGTGATCTATAAAACCCTCTATGCTTGCCCTAAATAAATTAAGCACGGCCTGGGGACGAAGAGTTACATAAAATTCATTACAACTAGCGTGCTCTTTATCTTTAGGATTAAAATGAAAAAAAATATAGTTTACGTTTTTAAATAATCTGTATGTTATTTTTTTTTATATTTCCACTAGCAATTATTTTATTTCAACTTTCGGGATTAAAATAAAAAGAAAAAGGCAATATTATTTTTTTGGAATAGTACCTACGTTATATAATATCTTGAATGAAATAACGGGAGAATGTTATGTTTTTTCACGAACATGGTATTTATTAAGCATGTTTTTACGACACGTACAATATAACTTGCTCTAAAAATATTGTTTTTGTTATGAACAAAGTGTAGTAAAGGGAAAACTCTTTATATTAACTTAATCAAACACCATAACTCTTCTTTCTGACCTAAAATTGAATATTGCCGTTGCGGGAGGCATATCTAAATATTACATAATTCTGTAGTGAGTGGAATAAAGCTGTAGCATCGACGTAGCACTCGAAGTAAACAAATTGGATCAGTAGACTCGGTTTATCTAAAGTTGATCTTTCTAATGCTTATCGCGGTCGCTGATCGATTTTACTTTATAACTTTGAAGTAAAATTTTGATTTAATAATATCAAATGGATTTAATACGGGTAGGGAATAAAGGTAAATGTGTTCAAATAATAACAGTAACGCAAACTCGTTATAATTTAAAGGTGATACAAAAATATAATACCTACTCAACGTATATTTCAAGAATGTCAAGCAGCGCTCTAAAATATTTATGCTAATGTAAAACAGTCAGATTTTTGATACACTTTTTGTAAAGGCAATAAAATAAAAGCGAGAGCGTTGTTAAAACACCCTTTGAAGTCAGGGAATTTCCAACGGGCACCTAACAAAATTGTTCTTTTAGCCTTCATAAATGTGCGCGTACTTTCGACCCAAGCTTTTTATGTACTGCGAAAGTGAGTCAAAGCGTGACAAAGAGACTGCAAGCTGAGTTTCCAACAACACGGCCCAACGTAATACAGATGTCCAGAATTTAAAACGCCTTAATAACAGGCGTCCAAGTTTTCAAGTGAAATGTTGTTCGTGTGGAAAGTTTAGGTACATGTTGAAAATAAAACCCTTTCAAAGTTAAATATAAGAACATAATTATAATATACTCTAAGCACTTACACGTGTAAAATTCTAAAATAAGAAAAATCGATATCTTCTTAAACAATGATAACCTTGCTATTAAAATGGATGACGGAGACTTCCAATTAAAATATCGAAACCAAATTATGTTTCACATTTCTCGAGCTTAGAAAGCAGGAAAAGGGTAAAGACGATTTGTCAAAAAACTGATTACAGTGAAATCTGTCAAGGCGACAAGTCATCAAGCAACTGTCGTGAGGGAACCACCCCTTAGCACCACCTAACTCTGATAACGGGTTTTTTGACTCACAATATCACATAATACTTTATAAGACCACTGAAATAGAAAATTTTAAACTTCCAATTATTATTTCCTAATTGGAGAAATATTATTATTATGTTTAAAAAGGTACAGTTATTAGAAGAAATGTTCTGTTGGGTTCAATAACTTGTAGGTTGTTGTTAGGTACCTTCTTGTTGTAGCTGAAGTTTTTGTATCTAACACGCAAAAAGTTTAGCTTTTCAATATCGCTGTTGTTTTCCTAACCAAAGAAGTTTATGTAAAAAGCAATATTTCTATTTCTAAGGTCTTTTCAAATGTTCGTGGTCTTAAATTTATTTTATGGACGTTTGGTGCTGTACGACAACCAATAGCTTCACTGTAGTATTTATGTAAAAAAGTATGTTCAAGTTAAAATATTGTTAAATCTATACTTAGGTATAATAAATCTGTAGAAGTGAAAATTCTGTACATTGAAAATATCGAAAAAATAAATGGCGGGGGGTGTTACTAGACCGACACTGAACCGAAAAGTGTGAAAAATAAAAATTTTTGTCTGTCTGTCTGTCTGTTTGTTCAGGTATCACGCAAAAACTACCGGTTCGATTACGATGAAACTTGGTATAATTATTCTTTATTATCCTGGGCACCACACTGGGTAGTTTTTATCCCGGAAAAGTATAAACAATAAAAAACAAACTTAATTTTGCGATTAAAAACTCATTGATAAGTTTCGTCATCCACGCGAACGAAGTCGCAGGCACAGCTAGTATTAAATATTACGTTTTATGTGTTATGTAGACAAACTTGCTCTTGAACTAAAAGATCATTCGTGAATTATCTGCTACAGAGCCAGTAACTTAAAGATTTGAGTCTCAAGTGAAATAGTTCTCTATGGCTGCACTATAGAGATAGTTACGGCCCAACCCACCAGTCAGTAAGGCTCTCTAAAATATGGTACCTAAGTAACTAATCTTGAATTTATTTCTGAATGAATTTTTAATCTGAGTCTAAACGGCGGCGGCGGCATTTAAAAACGAAATTGAAAACATTTGGTAGGCCGTGACTGGTCTTTCACTGGGTCGTTTACTGGGGTCCTTATAGCCAGAGGCGACAGAGGGTAAAGCCAGGGTGCCACAGTGCCAGGGTGCCAGTATAAGCAGGGGTGGCAAACGTTCTGGCAATTTTTGGAGACAGTTTTTTCATTGCTTTGATATGGTCTTTGAACGTTAAGCATTTAGCTTTGTTGAACTCCCTACAGCGGTCAACTAAGACAAGCAAGTAATGAAAGTGACTACGGCCTTCCGTGAGACAAACTTGAGACAAGTATTTATTGTGTACTTAGGTAATGGGACAGCTTGTAATTAGAAATACATACCAAACTTTGATGGGAAAATTGGATGACAATGGAACCGTAATTATTATTTGGTGTCAGTCAGAACAATGGCAAAGCTGATAAACACATAGTTGATGGATTTAACTAACCAATATATTTTAAAAGATCATTTTATATATAATATGTAACCTACATGTATCAGGGACCTAGACAGACAATAGCTGTCATTAGTTTTTTCGGAGTGACACGTGTGTACGCCGTTTTCCGGGAAAACCCACTCGCTTTTTTATGAACATGGGTTGCGTCAAAACTTTTTTCGTCACCGAGAAAAGCTAATGATTAACTGCGAAGACGTTTTTTTCGTAGTACTTAGGTAAAAATAGATTTTCAGTGTTGAATATAATGGAGCACAGTGAAAGAGATTCTATTAGGATTATTTGTATTCTTTACAATTCTGAAAATATGTGCTATTGTTGCCATTTACGTAACTTTTTCACTTAGGTGTGAAGATAACTGATTTATCTTTTTTGGAAGGAAATCTTACATTATTGTCGAAGCGATAGGTAGTGTTCAACTTCCAAGAAAAATAAATATTTGAACCAAATTTCGCGTCACCCTTGCGGCACTTTCAAGAAACTCACAGCGAACGTAATTCGGGAAACATAAAGATTATATATAAACCTAATTACCCTATCTCATAATTGCCTTGTTTTGACGTCTACCCTTTGAGAGGTCGTCGCTTATTTCCCGAGTCCTCTAAAGATATTAATAACCATCTAAGTCGTGGCTGTCTTTCATCCCGCATCTCGGTCGTGTACTCCCCCCCTCTAGGTCGTGTTTTTCGCTAATACCCTTTCGGAGATGATAAGATGATGGCTTTACAAGCAAGCAGTAATTACGCCCGTCCAATTACCGCTCGTCGACGCCTGTGCCGGGGGATGCCTCATTGTTCAACAATTTTTGTTTTTAGCACTAATATTTTTGTCATATCTTTGTTGGCCCTTAATTGAATAAGCTGTTAATGTCTTCTTAGAAAACAAATTGTTAAGTCAGTTGACTTTCTCAGATATCTACGACGAATTACCTAGCAACAAAATCTTACACAGTAAAAACGACAAATTCGCTAACGTTTTTTTCATCAAATACTTAGATACAAAAACACCCTGACCTGATATACAACTAAAACTTGTATAGTGCGTTGTGAAAAGTGTAAGGAAACTGCACCTGTCACGTTGAGCATGAGTCAAGCTTTCACAGCGATGAATGGCGCCCTTTCAAGTGTCTGTCTTAACCCTCATGCATTCTAAGTGTTAAGAAACATCGGCACAGTTCAGAACACAAACAATAAGGTACACAGTTAACTGAATGTTATTAAAAACGAATAATAAAATCCATAAAACATAGTTGTTTTATGGTTTTTATTTATTAACAGAAATTAACAACTCTATCCGTCGTATTATCTAAAAAAGGTGACGCAGCGAGAAATTAGCAATGTTTCTCTAATCCTTAGAGCTCTAGAATCAAAGTGGAGTACGTTAAAAGGAAACTATAATTAGAGTCGACAAGTTGCCGGTGTCGGTTGAAGTGCAAGCGGAAGCGGACGTGGCCGTAGACCAGGGTGGCCATACATTTGCAATTTCTGGAGATTTCAAAAAGCAAAAGATGTGTTTTCTCGAAACAAAATCTGGGGTCTAAGGTATTTTACGAACAAGGGCTGTGGTTATGTTAATTATAAATACACATAATATATATACTTATGATTAGGAACATAATAAGGAATAATTTGCCACATCGCATAAAAAGTGTCAAGGGATATTGTTATTGTCATCTATTTTCTATTGTTGCTTAGTTTTGGCACAATAAGTATTTTAAAGGATCACTGTGGAGGCCGACATTCCAAAACCATACGACTAGATATATTAGTCTTGCCTAATTGAATTCAGATTTATGGGATGCGAAATCACAATATATGACTCGAAAAACTTTACGAAAAATGCTCATTACATCACATAGGGAGGGCAGGATAGTCCGACTTTCCCGAAGCCGTGGTCGCCGTAGCGCGGACTCAGCGTCCCTTCATTGACGCACCGTTCCCTGTAATTTCAGCGAACGCTGTGCACCCGGCGTTTGCCAACTAATTTGTCATCCGAATATCAAATTACGCATGAAATGGCGCGTAACAGTAGACTTGCCGCTCGAATATCGGGGTTTTAAAATAAAATTTAATTCGGTCTGGTTGCAATAACGCAGGTAATTGCAGCCACTGTTCGCTGACAACTAATTGGCAAGTAAATTTAGTGGAATTGTATAATTGAATACAAAACTGTTGGTAAAATGGGCTCCCTATTATTAGCTATCATTGTTTCTGGCGCCAGATAAATATTTTAACTTTAATTATGTATAGAATGTTAAGTGCCTAATTTCGGTAAGTGCGTAGGTGTTTCGAATTTATGTACTGTTCAAGTTTTAAATATTCCTAATTAGCGATATTTAAAATAGTCGAATACTTTTGTAAATTCTTTTTGGAATACTTTAACCATTCTCTTTGAATTAAGTGTTTATGAATACACTTATCAATTCTGGTATTTGATACATTCCTTAGAAAAAGATGTTCTTTGTTGAGGTAAATTATTATTAAAAGATCGTTAGATAATTTTTCGGTATCCTTGTTGTAATAACGATACGCCTCCAGAGTTTGACAGGCGATGTGAATCCATTACACTTCATCTATATCGTCAGAGGGGTCGGTATCTCCACAGATTTTATGGTGCGCTAAGTGTTCGCCATTTTGAAGAGCCCACGTGGTCAAGGGGTGTTGCTAGGGAAGCATACTCTGTCTAGGGGAATGTCAATAACGGCGATTTTTATTGCCTTATTTTCATTAGCTGACGGCATCATATTTACGAGTTTTTTCTATACAATATGAAAAAGGAGCAATGGGGGAGGCGAGTCTCTAAAAATGTATTAATATTTTTATTGGTTTGTGAAACTCTTATTATAAACATTTACACTTAATGCACCAAAAATACTAAAATTAACCTTTAATAAAATAAAACTTTAACCATAAGATGTGGTATCAAAATTATTTTATACGGAAAAAGGAAAGCGCGTAACACCGCTGTCTCGTCGAAGGTCGACGTGCGTTACCATAGCAACCGCACTTAGGGCTATGGGTTTTTCCAACAATGAAATGGCATAAGACGTAACGACATCTAATTAATAACGTCTATCATATCTCTATTGCTCGGCTTATGTGTTCCGAGGGAGGGGGATTAGCGTAAGAGGATTGAATGAGGACGCATGATTTGTTCCGGTACCTCGTTAATGAGCGATTTTTGCTATTATTTTCGTAAAATGATTTCCTTTTGACAAGTAGAATGTTTAAAATTTTAAGCTTTTGTTTACGCGAATTTGGTGATGAGTTTTTGGGTATTAAAAGCAATTAAAATTTTGGATTTTTGTTTTATATATCATAGAAATAATATTCTATCTCTAATAAACCCTTTCTAGTACCTACCTAAAATATAAAATATTTTAGAATGATAAAATAAAAACAAACTGAAAAATAAATTTTCATTGGTGTTATTTAAGCTGCCGTCCACAAGGTATTATTTTCATATACATAGGGCTATACCTCATGTTTTGTCAATATTGTCTGCCGCATGTATTATTTATACAAAAGGTCGATAATTAGTGACACAGCGGAACATCAGTCTGCATCAACGCTTGACATGTTTCATGTTAATTGGATAGCGAAGGACAATAGCGGGACTACCGATGCACACTGCAGATGGGGTGTCGTGCAATTATTATGACATATTGTTCCCGATTTCAACCATTCAGCGTTTTAACTGGACTGTATTAGTACCTACCTGACTGCTTTACATATTCGTTCACGTGGCAACATTGTGTGTTACCTCTCATTGAAATATATATCACGTTATATATAGTTTGTGGGGGATAAAGTGCTTTAATACAATTAGGGATTCCCATCACCTTTTTAAGTGACGTACACCGCGTAATATCGATAAATTTAATCAACCATAATAACATTATATTGAAAATTCACCGCTGAAAATGTTAACCATCACCGGATATATATTCCGACCGACCGTCACTGCTTCGCCAGAATTTAAGTTTTAAATGGCGCTCAGTAATAAATTTATTGTCCGCTAAAAGATTCAATTTGATAACTCTATGCAGTACGCACGCATATTCACCCTCTAAAAGCGCAGGCCCGTGATAAAAGCAATTAAAACTTTAGCAACATCAACTGCCGGACTCTTTCCGATTTCGCCATGTATAAATATATAAACTTCATTTTACCGTCCACTTCACAGCTGAACAGTAATGAGTCGATAAACGAGTTGCAAAAGTAATAAATACGTTTTAGTAACTTTGATGTGTAAAAAAATCCAACAAACTCATATTTATAAAGATTGCAAAACAATTCGAGTTGTTATTTACAAAGTTTTCCATTTCGAAACAAATTTGTTTTTGGCTTTTATGACAGATAATTTGTCAAGGGTAGCTTTGCGCGAGTCAAAGATAATTTATCTGTCTCAACCGCTTTATTTATTACAACGCGTTCGCATCTTCGTTGAGCCCTTAAAGTTAGTGGTTAATGGAGCCTCTTTGAAGCTAGTACGTCAGTCACTACACGCGAAGCAGGGGGTGGCAAGCCGCGGAGGGAGGGGATGAGGAGAGGGGAGGCAGGGGTAAGGCTGGACGTCTGCATGTGGTCAGCCGCCAGGCGCGCCCAACTTGTCTTATTTTTTGCTTCCCTTTTATTGGAAATAGGTAAAATGGGTTCAGGAAAAAGTAAAACAGCAACTCGCGTCAACCATATTTTATTTCAAGTGAAGCATAGTTATACGTTTTTAAGAACGTTTTAACAATGAAGTATTGGCTGATTATTGACTGCCAGTAAGAAGTCAATGTAATGAGGTTTTATATGTTGAATGAATATTTGTATATTCCAACAGTCGCCCTCAAATATTTATTTAATATTTATAATTAGCTATATCCATTTAGAAATATATAATTTAATCATGACTATACCATTACTGTTTTGGTATTGACATTTTAAATTTAAATGGATTGATAATAAAACTTTTGAGTAAGAAATACAATCGTCTTATAAAATAATACAGTTAAGAATTATAATTATTACAAAGAAAAACACTTAAAATTATAAAGTCTTAAAACACTTAAAATAATTAAATTAACTTTATCTTATTCTATATCCAGGAACTTAAGTTTTAAATATTAACCATTTTCGTGAAATATCCAATAGATTTCCTATGGAAATATGTTCTTATTAGGGAAGGTACATATTTACGCGACCAGGTTTTTACACCAGGTATTTGCTTCCAAGTACGTACACCAGGTACCGACCCGAAATACTTGAAAGTATTCTGAGCCCTGGTTTTAGGACCTGGTTTCTTATGATAGACTTACTTGAAAACCCTGGTACTCGATTTTGCAAGTATGACCCATGACTAGTTCTTATGAGAAATACATTTCTTTAAACCGAAACCGAAATATGTTTTGGGTTTATTGCTATAATAGTAATTTGTCCTTCTAAAATTGTACTTGATATCCATCAATAGTTATGAAACTATTGTGATTTGTGGGGTTATTTATAAAACTAATGCAACTGATATTGTTTCCAAAAATTTCAATTTGCAGTGCAATTGGAATTAAAACGCAATGACTTTATGCAGATTGCTTTCTTCGTTGAAAATGCAACGATATTGTACAATTATCAAACGCTTTAAATATGCGCAGTTCTGTACTTTTTCTATATATTATACAATTATTGAACAATGAGTATGTGCCCCTTTCTAATTATTTTGTCAATTAGTTCACCCCCTCAATCGGAAAATGCATAGCCAACTATACCTTCTACTAAATACACTATCACATTTTAATTAATTTAATTAACACGGTTCAGAGATTATTTTTAAGCTAAGCGTACTTTTGATGCAGTTATTTCATAAAAGAAAAGAAGCATTTTCTCGATTGTACGTTGTTTTCACTCTGTTATCGACTTAGTATTTAGTACAGTATAGTATCCGGTCGCTTACAAAACATTATACCTGACAATTGTCAGAGTTTAACAATAAACATATAATCAATTTCGAATAAAAAGTTGATTTGTAAGATTCAGTAATTATTAAAGAATTTGTGTAAAAAAATTAAAATTTAATACGAAGATCTTATACGAAGATCTTCTATTTTAAGTAGCTATATCTAAGTTAATTTTGAAGTTCAATAAATTACCACCGCTTCCTAAGTGCTGTAGCTGTGGAGAAGAAACGGCGCAACAAACTCCCCAGCAGCACCCTATCGCCAAGTTGAATATGAAGGTTCTTGATTGAATATCAATTTACCATCACTTCTATTTCATTTAAAACTATCATATTCAAATGCTTTATTAAACCTTTTCCATAAAATTGTAAAATTAATCTCTGGTACAAAAACGTTAACGTTGACATATAGGACAATATAATATAAACTTTCCGTAGAAAATTAAATACATATTTCTTAAATAAAAAAATACAGAAAATTACATGTATTTTATGTAATTAAATATCTTATGTAGAACTTTTTAGACATAAATCAACTTTGAAGTTCTTGCTTCAATAATTTAAATATTTTTGACTTTTTTGTATTTTGAAATTTATTTATTAGTACATACTAATATTAAAATCAAAAATTAATATTCCGACCAACTAGTGCAAACGTTTATAAATAAGACTTCAAGTTTGATTTCCATGCTATTCTGTGTTGTATGGCTTTTAATTTTAACCATTTATAAGAATCAGTTCTATTATTATCGTTAGTACCTATGTTTGAATTTAGTATTTATTCAAAAATGCAATTAATAAAATAAAATCTAGATCAATATTTTGTTTATAATCTCTTTATAAACTATTTGTATCCTTTCTCTTCTAAATTTAGTAAATTAATCTGAATCTCAGTTTACTAGACAATGGTCCAACATCTGAGATTTCAGCAAGGTTCTCGTGTTCGTTGCCTTTTAACATTGCCGATTTATATAATCGGACTTGCTTATTTCGGCGGGAATTTGAACATCTACAGACCTACAAGAATCATAAGTCATGATTCGTCAAAATATCTTGAGCAACGAGAAAAATATAACCATTTTTCTCGTTACTAACGATTTTTTTTTGGTCAAATTTCTATCGACGGACAAATAAAACTAGGAGGGTTTTGTTTGTCTGCTATGTCACATTTTGCATGGTGTTTTATTATATTCTGGCGCTTTTGTGGAATGTCTGTTTTTAAAATACGTTGCCGTAATATAAACAGCTTCATCAAGTAAAGATTTCGCACTTGTTACCAATGCTTGAATCATTTTGGTTAACGTACGATTTATGCACGCAGCGACACCATTTTGCTGTGGACTATATCGTACCATCAATTGATACTTTTCCCTTTATTAAAGTTATAGTAATATAACTATGATGCATAGAATTGTATTTAATAGCAATGTTTACATCTTCGGTTGTGAATGTAATCAAATCACAAACATCAAAATGAATAAGAAGTAGGTAACGTTCGATTGGTATTTTAAATTATCTTTAAAATAAATTGTGATTGTTTACTAAATATACAGCACATTTCTTACACATAACTTAATAGTAATGTATATTATTATATTACCAATCATTTTACCATCATACTTGCCAATAACATTTTTGAGAAAATTATTTATTTATTCTTGTGAAATAAATAAATAATTTATTTAAAATTTAATATATTATGTACTCACAATAGTTTAATTAAATGATGCATAAAATTAGTTTATAATTTAAAACATCTTGGTCTTCGCAACTGTTTTAAATAATGTTTAAATATTGTCACGACTCATCTACCTCAAAAATTATACTGAAAAAACTGTTAGTTTTATCACTGGTCATATAGCATTTAGTTATTTTTATTTTATATTTGATAACCATTATTACAAAAATAACCGACGTACCTGTCTGTTAAATGCTATTTATCCATAACAAATTTTACCGTATTTCGGATGAATATGAAACGTCTTCAATAATTCTTAAAATGCTTAAAATCGTGGTCGCAGCGCTCCTCTCTCTTTGAGTAGCTTAACGTAAGATGCGAACGCTTCACAACTGATTAGCGACATCAGAATCTAAAAGAAAACATATTTCATTATCAGTTTACCGATCATCGGCAATATTGGTTAACTTTGGAGAACATAGAAACGATACTGTCCTTGTCAGCATTGCAGGGTTAAATTTTAAACGTTGTTTGTCTTCTCATAGCTGGTAGATTCACCATTTTCCTGCATCGTCTTGACTAAAACGGTAGTTCTTTTTAACACGGTTTCAAAATCCATCATAGTAACTCTATATTTACCAAATGTATACTGAGTATTTCTGGGTTGATATATTCTCTCTTCTTTGAGTAGTTTGGTTTTACTTAGAAGGTGGGTTGTGAGTTGAGATTGAGAACCGTTTGCTGTTAGCATAGCAAAAAATCTAGTTTAGGCGTAGGTTTAGCTTTCATGATATACATCAAGCGTGTTTTAATAAGCTGAGGTGTTGTTCGCCGAGTGTTATGAGTTATGACATCGTCGCACATCGTAAGCCTTTTGCTATCTTGTTGTTCTTCATTTGGGAAATCTTCATTTCCTTCATTCTTCGTGTGGGGAATTGTAATCTAGTAGTATATGTAGCTAAATATTTCTTTTATTCCAGAACAAATCTTTGTGTCATGTGCATGTTCATTTGTTTTGTGTCTAGATGTAATTTTATCTATATATGCATGTATTGAAAAAATATATTAGTATACATATCTGTTGTCTAGTCCCCATAGCACAGACTCCGCCGTAGTTCAGGATCTGATGGCCGTGTGAATTTTCACAAGATATTTTTATTTCGTAGAAATATTATCACAACACTTACATTTAATTTTGAACTAATTAATTCGCGCAGTTACTAAAACGGTCTGGGCCCATAACCTATTGGAAATAGGTAAAATGGGTTCAGGAAAAAGTAAAACAGCAACTCGCGTCAACCATATTTTATTTCAAGTGAAGCATAGTTATACGTTTTTAAGAACGTTTTAACAATGAAGTATTGGCTGATTATTGACTGCCAGTAAGAAGTCAATGTAATGAGGTTTTATATGTTGAATGAATATTTGTATATTCCAACACCTTTAGTAAGTGACGGGTTGATGTAGAACGGATGAACAGTTCCAACGTGTCTTGTAAAGATACTCTACTTGCTCCCATCACAAGGAAAACTGAAAGCCTACATAGACTACATAGATATACTTATAAGTTCAATGTTTAACATACTATTTACTGTTAGGTGCATGTAGGCGTTTAATGAGGGTATAAAAGGTGCATATTGTTACTAGTGTGTAGTGTTTTATATTATAACATTTATTGTTTCCTGATGTCAATATTTACTGCACTCCCTTTACATTATATCAACCGCTACATGATATAATGTAACTTATACTTCGGTACCTACCTACGGCTTGCGTGATATTATTCATGTTACCTTTTGGAGAAAATTGAACTAAACTGACAGACCTTATGACAATGGCTGCTAGGGCCGTGATAATGACAGACCCCGAGTAACAGGTGGCTCAAACTATCACCAATTTGAAGTTACTCTATTTCGGGCGTGCAGGGAGTGTCTCTTGGACGAAGACCTTCAGAATTTGAAAAAGGTCAAATTAATTACTTTCATTAGAAAAAAATACGTCATTGTTAATTGGACAGGCAGCGGCCGGCGTTTCCTTTGAGCGTTAGGCAAACATGTCATTAATTTGAGTTCGAAAACTACTAAAATATCATAGTTGAATAGTTAATTTTGGGTTGGACTTGTATACTACATTAATGTTACCTAACTCTTGCTTCTACTAATGATGGTTATGATGGGATTGAAGTTCGCCGATGTTACCGTGACAGCCCTAATGCAGGGTTGTCATCAACTCTTTTGTCCGTTCTAATAAACAATAAAAACGTAATTAATAAGTAAATTAAATTAATACAACAAGCAGTGGGAATCCGTTTGATCGAGGTTGCTTTGAAGAGGGAAGAATTATGATTGATGATAGGATATGATTCGTTTCCACTTAACACATTGTAAAAGGGGTTATTTTATTGCCCCCGCCGCGTGTTCCTGTGAGGTCACTGACTAATGAATGAGATGACGCAGCAGTTTTAAACTAGTTGTTTTATGAGGATCATATTATTGATAAGCTTTTGAGTTTATTGTTTAAAGCCATTAAGTTTTTATAACGTTAAGGATATTATCATTAAATTAGGTACGAGATCGAACAATATACGTACATACTGAGCAGGGAAGTTTAACGAGTTTAAGAGTGATCGTGCTAACAAATGTTGACGAACCTTAATGAAAACGTTTATAGCGTAGTTGTTAAGGGCAATCTGCTCTTGAAGAATATACTAAAACAGTTCTCTTGTAGACCGTATACGGTTGAACGAATTGTACGTAGCAGTAGCAACGACCTTTGTCCAGAGAATATAAGTATTAGTAATGTTTAAAATGTTCATTTCGTCATTTAATGATATAATAATAAAAACTACAAATATATATTTATGGTATGTACAAAAAAAATACCTTAAGCTAGCCTCAATACTGTTGTACATCTTAAAAACCTAAAGCAAAACAAAAGTAACTTTCTCAGACAACTTACATTTTGAAGAATGTAAAAAATTCTAATAAATGACATTTCACAAGACATGTAGAGAACAAATACCTCCCCTTTCAGGCCAATTCCCTACATCTGACAACTAATTTATAATATAAACACGTATTCTATGCAGTTAATGGCAAGCCGTCACATTCTCCATTATGGGGTTCAAGCTTAACCCTTTGAAGGTTTGTGGCGTGTAAGATTGCATTAGAAAGTTCAGACAAAGTTATATTGTCGTTATAATATTTCTAGGAGATTTAACTTAAAGGGGTCTAAGACAGTTTTTGATTACATGTATTTGCGAGAAGTCGATAAGAAAATTGTGGTGATTTTTGTGAAAAGCTTCAAGAATTTTTTTGTGGAAATTACCTCTAAAACTATTCTGCTCATATAAATATAACTTATGATAATCCCCCCAACGATTTAAATTTTAACAAGCGTTAACGCTAATCTAATCGCTTAAATGTATGGAATTGACCAGTCTGAGTCACGTGACTTATCAAGAAAAATACCAATTTCTTACATTAATTTAATGTACTGTATTTATAAATTTTATAAATTTGACAGGCCTGTTGGTCTAGTGGTTAGTGACCCTGACTGCTATACCGGAGGTCGTGGGTTCGATTCCCACCCAGGACAAATGTTTGTGTGATGAGCACGATCATTTGTTCTGTGTCTGGGTGTAATTTATCTATAATATGTATGTATTTAGATATATATAAGTTTGTTTATCAGTTATCTGGTTACCATAACACAAGCTCTGCTTAGCTTGAGATCAGATAACCGTGTGTGAATTGTCCCGGAAAATTATTATTATTATTTATTCGTTCATGATTTATAAACAGGTCATTAATTTTTATAGATATTTTATTAAATATGTGACAAAAAATTTAGTTTCTTTGGCTAGTAAAATCGCAAGTCAACCCGCGTACCTTCAGAATGTAAAGCACAGTTAATCGCACATTAATGTAACAAACATTAATCAAACTTATTTCGAAGCCTTAAAGTTGCTTTTTATTAATCGTGTGATGAGCATTATCATTTGTTCTGTGTCTGGGTGTAATTTATCTATATGGTCATGTGGGTCAAGTGTGCGCAGCGTCTAAGTGTGCGCATTCAAAATATCTCGAAAAATATTTAAAGCTAAGGAACGGCAACCCCCCTCTCCAGTACCCCTCGGGACCTCCTGCGAAGCGCTCGAATCACAGCGGCTGCTCGCGCGCCGTTTTGATTTGACAGGTAAATGAAGTTTTTTGCTTAAATATTTACGATATTTCGTCACATTTGACGCGTAATCTTTTGTAGCCATGTAAACTTTTTGAAAATATGCTATTTGCTATCGAGTGCAACATAATATCTAGTTTGTTATTTGCCAGTGTTTAAATTGTTATGATAACGCAATAATCAACGACATTCATACAATTCTGTTTCTATAGTTTGGGTTAAGTGTGCGCAGAAGCCTGTTGAGTAAGTGTGCGCAATGCGGACTTAAGGAAAGTACTCTGCGAAAACGTTTAAAAGCTGGGAAGACAGCAACCAGCATGGGAAGATTTTCTTTGACATTCACCAAGGATCAGGAGACTGATATACAAGATACAAATATATTAAACAATGTGATGATCTTTACTAGGGTCTCATATTTTGATTTATGATGATAATTATGTTGATTACTTCAAGAACCTATGATGAAAATTTTAAAAATTATATAATACTTATGTATTGTTTATGTTCTAAAAATATATAGCTCAATATTTCTTTTTTTTGTTGTTGCGTACACTTACCCTCATTGCTGCGCACACATACCCCTATACTGGGGTAAGTGTGCGCATATGGAACGGTCTTTGTTTTCTATAGTTTCTTAAAATGTAAGCTACTGACAATACTATTGTTGTGTCTAAGTTGATTACAAATGAACAGTCTTACTAATTAACACAGTTTTGTTTCATTCTACAAATAATTTTGGAGTTTTTGAAGCGTCAAAGTTTAAATGCGCACACTTGACCCACATGACTCTAATATGTATGTATTTATAAATATATAAGTATGTTTATCAGTTGTCTGGTTACCATAACACAAGCTCTGCTTAGCTTGGGATCAGATAACCGTGTGTGAGTTGTAAAAAAAAAAAAAGTAATTTTACCTGATTATTTATTATTAACATTTTTGAATGGAGTTTTTTTTTGTATTTAAAGTGTATGTATTTTTTTTTTGTAACTGAATCAAGAAACCACACAAGTCTAGCGTTTAAGGATAGTTCATTAATTATTTAGGGTTCAGTTTAAAAGCTAACCGATTCAGAAATCGTTGGCTTGTATCGTGAATAAGCAACACCTTGAGCAGACAGTATCGTACCTCATAATATATTAAAGATCAGACCGTTGCATGTTATTCTGACAAAATATAAGGGAGACCTATCAATAATTCCCTCATTTATTATAAACTTCATCATTTTTGAAATCGAGCGTAAATCAAAAATGTATAAAGGTAGAAACGGTTCCGCCCATATTTAATTATGGGTACCGGTTAATTTATAATTTAGTACCACCTTAACTGAACCGTCACTGAAGTAGATACATAAATTATAAAATAACTGATAATAATAAAGGAAGCAATTGTGTTGCACTGCAAGGAGTTGATGTATCCATAGAAGAAAAAATGCAACATTTAAAAAAAGCCTTCGCCATAAAGGTAAAAATGAGTGCGTATGTCATTTATACACAAAACAAATGTATTGTTCAGCCAAAAATGACTTGGTAGTTTATAAAATTCTTCTGTTAAATAACTTCAAACGTTTTAAAATACAAAGTGAAACGTCATAACAGATTCGCGATTCTATTAAAAATAGGTTGCGAAATTTAACGTACAAATACCGCCGTCACTAAAATGCTAATTTTAAAAGATAAAATTGCGTTTCAGCATTTCGTTTAACAAAAAAGTGGAGTGGTTTTGGCGGTAAATAGATTCACTAAAGCATTTTACGTGTCTCGGTGCGCGATGCGGCACTGTTCCTCCTACACTGCATTCACCTGAAGTTTTGGTTGACCAGCTAACCTTAAACTGTTACTGAAGTACGCAGAAAACCCTGTTTTCTAGTATTCAGAATTATCTTGTGCAAAGATCCGTATGCAGGTAGATTTTTCTCATCTAAATTTATGAAGCGTCGTCACGTGGAAAATTCTTGCAGCGATATACAGTAATAAAGTGTTCAGTTAAAAGCTTGCAATTCCGCATTATATATGGTACACAATAGCTACTAAATAGAAGTTATGCGCTTTAAGCTGTTTTCAAAATCGGAAAAAATATTCAGAATACATTTCAAAACATAATTGAGTAATAAACATTTGGTTAAACTTCTTTTTCTGAATAACACGAAACAGAGTTGTTATTAATGTACGGCCAAAACATCCAAGAAGCAGGTTGAAATAAAACGGCCAAAAGCGACGTAACAATTTCACCTTCGTCGTAAACAGGCCGTCGGTTCAGCGCCTAAGCTATTTCGCCAAACTCATTTCAATTCAATATCCAAACTTTCCGGCTTATGCCTAGACTTTTTCATCTTATCACATAGTGCTGAAGCCAATCGATGGCGACATGTTGAACGAAAGACAAACTTTATGTATTTCACAACTAGAGAGATTTTCTTCACATTCTCTTTCCGATTTCTCATAGACAATCGAAGAAATAAAAGAGATCTAGACCATTACTTTTTTAGCTTTAACACTTGCCTGCCTTTTTTCACGAATATTCTATATTTGCCGGTACCAAGGTGCTAAGCATCCATCCCTTCTATTGAGCACCAATATTATACACAGTAATATTCGGCCTTTTCTCGCCATTTCCTCTTACTTCATAATATATTTACGGGTAAATTTTATTTGGCTAACATAATCGTCGAAGTTCTGAAACATTTTAATACTTAATGTTTTGTGGAAGTTTGACGTGTATATAGTAAACACACCAGTCTACGTCAAGTTATTAGATGATAATCTTCTTAGCGGCAGTTGTAACATTATTAAACAAGAACAAACACATTAACTTAGCATTTTATCTAGCTTACGTTGCGGTATTGCGTTATTCATTTGTTTTCCGGCAAATTGGCGACATTATTTGCAGGTTATGCGAAGGTAAGCAGGTCAGGGCATGACATCAGAAACCTCAAGGGAGGTAAGTTAACGAAGGAATATTCTGAGAGTCAAAGCACGTATATCGTGGCTAATGTATTCGGATAATGCCAGGAGCGAGTGTGGTGCACCACGTCCGACCACGTTCATAGGTGCGGCGACGTTAATTACATAAAATTGGAACGTCGCGAGGGAGGATCGACCTGCACTTGCATACCCACAACGCAAATATTCCTCAATTTGCTGTTATTTATCTGACAATTTAAATAAAATTTTGTATTTTAACTTCATTTTAATGACTTACAGATTACACTATATTAAAATGACAAGAGCCCTGAAAAACTTCTATGCTTATTTATGATGTTGGAGTTTTTGTGGTTTTCGAATATGTTTCACAAACAATTCTTTAAAAGAAAACAATATAAATCACTCAACGAACTAAAAACTTAAGTCAACCTTAAAAAGTGGGAATAGCAGTGACAGAACACTAGCGTTCTTATAGGTCAGGGAAAAAGCAAAGTCACATGCGGCGACGGGGTCGATGACCTTACTAACCTAACACTTTTCCATTCTCTTCGTTTGCTCGTAATGCATTTGCGACGTCCACCCATCCTTTTACCGATGACATTTTGTTAATTAAATGTTCTAACAATGTAAGTCAACTTAACAAACCTCTTCTTAACATAAGCAAGCATTTAAAAACATATTTAGTGTAAAAAGAGTATAATTGCGAAAATTAATCTAAGCAAATTTGCGAATTTAAATAATCTAAGAAGTTTAAAAAATACCTAGTGCGATTAAGTTAACCACTAACTTCCCTAGCTCGGGCGCTAAATAAAATGGAGTAAACAGAACTACGATTAAAAATGTAAATTAGAGTACATTCTCGATTCTAAAGTTTAAAGTATTTTCTCGCGGATAAGTTTAAATTAATGTGGACCGTCACAAGCACTTTTACCGGCACGGCGACCGGCGACCGGGCGGTTCCATCAATTTTTTATTAGCTTCGAGATTCTCTTTCAAAGAATTTAAGGGCAACAGCGATTATATTTAATTAGAGACCACACTACTCCTCTTTATTGAATTTGACACGTCGAATTCGGTCTCCTTGCTGTGGCGTATTCTGTCTTTCCTCGATTCAATTCGCGGTAGGAATGCAGAGTATTTTCGATCCTTTTGATGAGAGCTAAGATTAATTTTGAAGGGCGGTTCAAAGGAAAATTTAGAATATAAGTGCATTAATAAAAGGTTTTCAGGATAGGGCACTCTATAGCATGATATGGTTTTATTAAATTTGAGGGCTTTTATGTGCATATTCGGTGGCTCTATTTCGTAAAAGCTTTTGTTGGAGTATTGAGCTTTTTATAGACTGTTTTAACGTTGGAAAAGTAAGTGGATTATTTATACGATTTTTTTTTTGGCGTATTTTGGAACATGGAATGTGGTTTTAAACATTTTCGGTATATATTCACTTAACTTTGAATTTTAAATAAATGAAATTTCGATGCATTTGGTGAGGAAGTAAATATTTAAAGCACAAAGTTCGTAACATTTTAACCACATACATAGTATGGCTAAGTTTAGAATCTAGCCTACCATTCGGAGTAGATGTGGTAGACATTTAATAAAATTATGCTTGCCGCAGCACGTTTGAATTCAATCGGATTAACGGACAGATACCGTAGTTTGCTGTGTGGGGAGCAGGCGGTGTCTGCTTTCTGATCATTCCGAATATAATTAGAGCTGAACGGAGTAGGATCGAAGAGAATACTTATGTTTTTTTATAATGCACATTCAAACAGTCTACTGTGTTATATACGTATCTGTACGTCTATGTATGGCAATGTATATGCCCCAACTACTTCATCACTATATTTTAAAAATGGAAAACTCTTCTTTTTTTTGGCATTTTTTACCGACATCAAAAGGAAGAAGTTCTCAATTCTTCCATAAATTTTTCTTAACACCCTGTATGCAATAAATTATTATGTTCTACTTGCTAAGAGAAACGTATTAAGACGTTTATATTTAAATGCCAT
This sequence comes from Autographa pulchrina, assembly GCA_905475315.1. Classification (NCBI taxonomy): domain Eukaryota; kingdom Metazoa; phylum Arthropoda; class Insecta; order Lepidoptera; family Noctuidae; genus Autographa; species Autographa pulchrina. The sequence continues at coordinate 7,348,563 of FR997771.1, read as the reverse complement.
ACCTGTGGTGACTGGAGCTGGAGTGTCCCGTGGTGGAGCTGGATATTGGGGACCTGGCAGGATAGTTGCCGCCGTTCGCACCCCCCTCCGACATCACGAACTCTGCAACAAATATCATCGTATCATTACAAAGACCTTTAACTTCAAAAATGTTAAGAACAAGCTAAAAATTCCAGAGTAGAAAAAACATGAAAGTTTATTTCTTTATCAATTTATATTTTGAATTTCCATTATCTATTTTTAACTTGGAACTATTTGCGCCCCGCGGCTTCACTCGCCGGTTTTCTACCAATTTAATTAGCGTGATGTTTAATAACCTTATTCGAGAATTGGGCTAAGAAAAGCAAAAACTTTTTTTCAAATGCGATAGGTAGTTTCAGAGATTAGCGTGCGCAAACAAACAAACTTTGCAGCTTAATGATATTAATATAGTATATATTTAAATTTTTAAACATTTACAAAATAAGTATTTTCTTTGTGGACTTGTAAATATTTGAAGACAAGATAGTTGTTTGTTCCTATCTATCACTATAGCAACTCCACTACGGCGATAACGCTGACACACAACTTCCCTGTAATTTACATTTAGGATATTGGTTTAGAAATCCAATCCCCAAGTAATTGGTTAAGATAATGTTTCCATTAAATTGTTGTTAGGAGTAAATTTTAAAAGAATTTAATTACAGCGATTTATTTTTGCAGTACGTTTTTTTATTTTAAATAAAATAAAAATGTTTTGCTTTACGTAGGTATCTATATAGTACATCTTGGCCAACATAGTAAAACTTTCCGAATAATGGAAATATTTTCTTTTCAAAAGATGAGCTTTCATGTATTTTTGAATCGTTGTTTTATTCATGAAATCACCATAACAGACAATTTTAACACTTTCTTTCCTTTTTATATATCGGGGGTCGCATGTTTCATTATATGTTACCATTCTATCAATACTATTACGTCGGAAGGTGCAAATAAACTGACGATAGTTTTATGGCTAAGTAACTTCATATGTATTTAAAATATAAAAATTTACCGATTTGTTATTAACTTATTACTATATAACTGCATGTACTTATTACCGTATACCGGTACATATAGACACATATTAAAGTAAAATAATAAAGGAACAAATTTCTTTATTTGATAAGAACGTGTCCATCCCTGCCCATTTGCTCAAAGCCTCTTAAAGACGGTCTTTTGAATACTGCTTTTCCTTATAATTTGTTTAAGGTTTATTGGCAACATAAATGGATGTCCTTTTCCACTTCAATGAATTTCCTTAAATCGATTGTTTTATTAAAATTACATAAATAATTTAATTCGTTATTAAAGTTATGTGCCTGTTGTCATATTAGCAAATGAAACGTTAGGAGGTGAACATAAAACATACTTATCTAGTTTGTTATAAACGTTTATTTTTTTCCGGCTATGAGGCGTAACTAATACGGATACAGATATTATGATTTCTATTTATGCAAACTTAATGGCTGGAAGAACCTGTAGACTTGATGAGCATTTATATGTAAGGCTATATTAATCGATGTTAAGAACCTAAGAAGAAACTTCAATGAAATGCTGTCAGTTTCCCACCGCTGACCGTTATCTCACACCAGTTTTTTTGCGTTCGGCGGCGAGAATGCGAGCCGTAAGGCGCAGGACGTGGACTGGGGCTACTATCAATCCTTCTGTCACGCTATCGACAGCGCATTTGTTTGCTCTCACCATTTTTGTCTCAGTGTTTCCTCGTTCCTCGCTATATTTGTGCTGCGGGCGTGCGGCCGGCGCCGGCGATCAATCTGCCGCGACCTGAGCATGACGGATGGTAGATCGAAGACCGTGCTCGACGCTTACCGCTCAACGCTCCTACGCCTCACCATACCATACATTTTATTGGAAACCGTTTTTGTCAGACCCTGATTATACTTGATGTTGTCGCAGCGATCTAATGAATTATTTACTTTGTTATCCTAGTTCCTGACTGATGTTTATGTGAGTAGCCTATTTTTTGTGAAAAGAAATTTATCAATGATTTGTGGAAAGAGGATTCCGTTTTACTTTCTCATCTCCAAAAAAGCTTTGTTGCCGTTTTAGTCGATAGCTACGGGGTTTTACATTGCCTTTTTATGTCAACCGTAAATAATTTTTAGATAACCTATTTATAAACTATGAATAAACAGCCTGGAATAAGACCAAAAAGAAAATATTGGATACGGTATGACAAAAAGTAAAATCGTAAGCTTGACACGTGTAACGTGTACCTTCTAATAAAAATCACTTTAAGTTTCTTTGGTAATATGTCAGGTCCATTTTATTGTAGTTAAATGTTTGACAAATGCCTTTCTCGAGAGAAGATGACGTGATGGCTGATACGCTGGGGCCCCTGCGTCGGATGCCGTCGAAATTCTGTAAATTATAACTTCCCGCGTTCCGTTCTGTTTATCATCTTGCAAATGTATTACGTAGGTTCCGTTTGTGTAATATGTAAATACGTGTCTTGAGCGGAAGAAATGAAAACAAATCTGGCGGATCCCTGTTATTCATTACATAAGATGCGATGTTTCATTATTAATTTATGCCGTACCCTTAGACAGGGATGAACGACCCTCTTTGATATAAGCTGTAATTTTCTTAGGATTAGGATAGTAGTATTTTTTTCATGATGGGAATAACATTTTCCATCATATGGGGGTTAAGGAGATGAAATGGCAGCTGCTTGAGATGCCACACGAGTTTCCTTGGCGTATTTATGAAGTAAATACGTTATACCAGTGTTGGTTAGTAAAGTAACTTGTCACTATTTTATTTATATAGTATGTAAGTAGTTGCAAGTGACATTTATTAATATTTATTTACATGATAGTTTGCAAGTAAATATTAAATAACATTTTATAAATTATATCATCAGTCTTAACTCATTTTCAAAAGACACGTCTAGCCTTAGTCGCATATAATATAATAAATTTTTAGAAATATCTCAACCAATGTTAAAACAACCATTTATAAATATTTAGACACCAACTAAAATACAAAAACACAGTAAACATGCTACTAAAAACAATCTTCAACGTGTTTACGCGACCTAAAGACAATAATACTAAAAGGTAATAACGTAACATAGTTTCTTCCTCTTAAAGAAAATTCGTAATCGGCACAAAATGAAAATTGATCGCCGCTAACTAAGATAAGTTTGGAAAGTTATGATGGAATGAAAGTGCTTCCGAACGACGGCGACGGGCAAAAATGTTCCTTCCACACTGGTTTAGCTTCACACTAAGTAATTATTGTTCAAACAAGAAACCTAACGAGTGAACTCATTAATCACGACCCATTAATGTCGCTGCTTTGTTACCTAATGGACACTAGCCCGTAATAAAAATAGGTGTGTAAAATTAAACCGTGTCGTAGGTAACTTACCTATATATACATACGTTACTTTCCGAGTATTTATTGGCCACGCTAAATCTATTCAAATTAGTTTCGCTAATAAGATAAGTAATAAGATTTCAATGCTACGAATTATTCACTCGTATAATTTATGTAGGTTCCTGTGTAATTTGGTGTAAGTAAAAACCTTTCTGTTTTCCGCCAGCCTCTAAGGAATTATTGTTTATTTGTAACAATTTCATTTTATTCAAGAGGGTTTTACTGGGTAAGTATTATGGGATATAAAGGGCAATAGCAAAACTTACAAAACGCCTCCCGGTAAAGTGTCTCGTGCCGTAAACCTTTATGAATACCATATGAGGACCGCTATTTTTACATACAAAAATCGGCACGGAATCAAAGTCCACATGTCCGCTTCGGCCTACCTTAATTTTCCTACACGGCTCGCGCCCTGAATACCAAAGACAGGAAAGGACATCACCTCCCCGCGACCACTACGAGATTTCCATACAAATTATGTAAAAACCTGCATCCAACTAATATCGTAACTTTCTATACAAGTATTACCCTAATAATGTTAAATTATTAAATTTAATTTGTAAGAAACGTTTGTGGAAACGCTTTACCGTAACGTTGTTGAGAAGCCGACAATGCCAGTGTAATTTTGCTTATTTCGGCTTAAATTACTTGATCCCGTTTACGGCCTTTGAGGATCGTACCGAGTTTTCACAAAGTTTGTGTCTAATTTATTGTTTACCGTCACTTTCTTGTATTTATTTAACGTAAGTTAGTTGTTAATGTTTGAATATTACTAATTAAAAACCAAATCTGTTATAAATTAAGGACAGAATGTGTAGGTAAACGAAATTAATTAAAACCGAAGCCTTAAAGCATGGCTTTTGACTTCGTTTTAAACTGTAGGCACATTTTATTCATTAGAAACAAAAATGATTATTTTAATAACACGGGAGGGGATGAAACAAGAAAAAAACTGAAGTGTCACAGTCATCAAAATTGGATACAATTATAAGGAGCGCGGTCAGCAATACCATTCACGAGAGTGCGAACCTTTTTATTATTTTTCGTTTATTAAGGGCAAGGTCGTATTCCTTCTGGGCGACCCTAACTGCTGATACGTAGGTACTATCAATTTTATACGAGCCCCAGTTTAAATTGGTAACACTTTACATAAAATATTAGTTTTGTATCTCTTTTTCTAATATTAGAACTTCGAATAATACTAAATGATACGATACTTATAAATAACGTTGTTGGTATCTATCAGTATTTCTCTCATAATCATAATGAGCCTTATATGTACAGAAGACATAGCCTTTGTTAGATTTCGTGAACTAACTAATGACGCGCGGTTATTCAATCACAGTAAGAATTTAATCTCAACTTAAATGAAGGTGATTCCCTTATAACTTTCCAACACAGTCGCTAATAACGAAACTTGTGGTTAATAGCGTCGGGGAGACGAGGGGGGAGCGGGGGTGCGGGCGCGGGGGCGGGCCACCGGGCGGCTTGGGGAAATTTCGAGACAATTCAATGGGAAAATCTGCCTTTGTGAAACTTCTATTGTAGTTATTATATTCTAACTTCATATTATAATTCGTTCGAACAATTTCTATTTACGGGTAATGAACCCACTGAAAGCTCACTTATGTATCGACAATTATTACCTACTAACGTTTCCTTAACTTGTTAGCAACTTTCAATGTTATGGAAGACGGCCAGTAATGAGATACAATAGACGTACGTAGGTAAACAATAAATATTTAACGTGACAGTAACGTTAGTATCGATAGAGCCATGGTGGGTAATAAATGGAACACTCACAGATTTATAGATACATATAATGTATACTTTTAGCGAGAGCAGGCTTTCAGCGCAACGCCGCGCGAACATATCGAATCTTTATGACGTCATTAAACATATTTTTACGAGGACACCGCCGTGTTCTATATTATTACAGCGAGGGAGAGACGCGTCACACTGGCATTTCATTGGTCAGTAATTCGCGGAAGTGAACCTTCCTCGAAATTGACAGCACTCGTGCAATAAACCATTTATGGTGTGATATTGCAACGGCCCCAGTTGAACGAATTCCATATAAAGTTCGCATTCAAACCAATTTTATGAACTCCATATTATGATCGAGGAAATTCTACGGAACAATGTTTTTTCGGTCGTGTTTACTTAACGATTAAAAGCCTGTGGATGTACATTCATATACATGTGTACAAAAAAACTAATAATTATTAGTGAATACTTATAAGTATTCAGTTAGTATAATTAGGATGACTAAATTTAATTTAATACCCTTTGTACATTCGTTGTGGTATAACCTACAAAATGTTTTAGGTATTCATAAATTATGAAAATAATAATAATTTAGTTAATTTTATATTGCTTTCGCAAACAATAAATAACTCGAAGCTAGTAGGAAAACACTTCTCCTTTGTACTAATTGGTTTGTGTAGAGTTCTTGGTACATTTACTTACATATTTATTTTGGGAACGATACCATAGAGTTAAACTTGGCGAATACTAATTATAATAATAAATTTGAGGAAAAATACCTAAAATAATTTTGATGTTATTTAAATAGGACACACAAAAAGTGGATAGCTTACTAGTCCTAAACAAAAACACGCGAGGAAGCTGACAAAATGCCACGCCAATTCACCAAATTACTGAGTAATTGAACCGAATTTCAGAGTGAAGCTCATGTAATGAAAGCAGATAAAGGGAAGGGAAGAGCGAGCGAGGGGCTTATTCAATTCGTTCGCAAGTTCAACCTGACACTGACTTAAGTAGATAGTTAAGATTTAGCCAAGAAAGCACCCGCCGGCACCCACTAATGTGTACTCAGAAAGTAGTCTGGCCTCAAGAATTGGCCGCTTAAGTACCTACGGAAACTTACCATCCATTAGTTACTTGTGAGAACACATTATACTTTAACTTTTGTTTCTCTTACTCACTGCCAACAAATAGCGACAAAGCAGCAAGGTAAGGCCAACAGCCGGGACGTACAGACCAAATACGTTCTGTATTCGATAGACCAGGTATAGTTTAAGAAAGGAACTTAAAATTCTTTGTTTAATGTAGTACTTGTTGACACAGTTGAATGCGAACGAGAGGGGCCACTCAATATTGCAATAGCCGATACCGCAACTGCTGTCAACAACCGAAACGTTTCAGCTAAATAACTCCACGGAGACGCCAAGAGACCGCGCACTTTACTCGATTGGATTTCAGGTGGACTCTCCTTGTGACCTCACTACCACTTGTGTTCTAACGAACTAATGATTTTTTAAAACACAACTTGGAATATGCTGACATTCAACAGGTGTTTGCAGCTCTTTTTAGAATGAATGGGGAAAAGCTCGTATCTATCTTGCACTCAGCGAGGTAATAACGATACTTTGGGAATACATACATTCGCACCGATCCTCACATTTATGTTTCGACATTTGGGCTGAGATATGATATTCTAAAATGAATAGTGGCATGAGATATATTTTACGAGTATTGTATCTATGAAATGGTCATAGTTGACAAAAAGACGCAGAAAATCGGTATGCCAAAAATATGTTCCTTTTAAGTTTATTTACGGAATATCTTTCCATATTTTCCCAAGGATAAGAAACTGATCCCATGCATATCTGATTCGATCTTCATTCGTATGTTTGCGTAAAATCTTCTCTGTAAAGGAATCTACATAATCAGAATCAGCGAGACGCTGTCGAAATACGAAACCATCTGTTGTGTACGTCGAACTTACATGTTCTTTGCATGTGATAAAAAAAATGTTTCATCCCTAGACCTAACCCAGCATCAAGCGCGAATAAACAGATCACAAAATTCTAAAAATGATCGGTACAACCTATTGGCGGTAAATGTTTATCGCCTTAACAGCCTTTTGGTTGTCAAATAACAACAAATAATGCTAGTAAGGAAAATCGAAATAAAATATTTTCTCGCGGGTGTCTGAAGATATTAATTTTGAAATATGAAGAACGGTATCGCGAGAAACCAATACCCTAACGCAATAAAACGTATGAAGCGAGTATTATTCGCATGATCACATTTCCTAATAAGTTGGATCCCACAACGTGTTCAATGTGGCGAAAACTAATACCGCCCATCTCGCCGCCGCCCGTCACTCCCGCGTCCGCCCGGCCAAGCATTTAGAGCCTCCACTCTATTATATTTTGTTTAGTTCCTTACAAAACAGATCGACCCCAATATATTGAATTTCGAAAACGAAAACACCCATATTTATGGGGAAAATTGTATGTGCTTTTTTTCTTGAATCGATATAGAGAAAATGTAAACAAACTGAATCCGAAATCAATAAATAGTATTGTAGATTTTTTGATAACAGAAACAGTTGAAGCCCAGAATAAAATCTGGCTTTAAAGGTGTCTCAGATTCGTCTACTAAAAAATTTACACAATAAGTGCACAAGGTGACAATTCCACAACACTCCATTTTTTACACCTAGATGCTCGCTAGAAAAAATGAATTGTATTTTTTAATTACGGTTACTAGAATTTTTCTTAGAGGAATTCTATTAAACATTCGTCACCGGTCAAGTACCAATCATTAAAAATGGGTCATATCGATTACGTCGCTGCGTAACGTGTATTAAGCTTGCGTTTCATTGCACTTTGTAATTATACCGTTGGTTTCCGTGAAATGGGCTATAAATAACAATTTACCCGCAACTACACCCACGATACAATTACCTTGGCTAAGAACTTTTTTACAATAGCATAAAACGTAAAGCATGGTATTCGCAAGTAGCATTTCTACATACCTACTTACGTTTTTTACAAATAAAAAATCCGTCATCAAGTTATTGTTCCCACTATTCAGATAACGCACTTCCACAATCACTAAATCTCAGTTACATAATTTCTAACAAAGTTCTTCTCTGACTTATGACATGAAACTTGTGTGATTTGTAAGTTAGTACATACATAGTATACAATCACTCACTTAGCAACAAGGTATCATAACTTTTATTAATAGTCATTTATGTTAGACGGCCTTCTTGCTGTTCGTAAGTCTACGTGAATATAACGCTCATCTGAAATACTTTTAAATAAGTATTCATTTTAATTTTCTATTTAATAAGCATTATTTTTCCGCCCCAGAGCTTAACTATAAAAATGTAAACAAAACTACAAGTTTCCCACAACAATTTCAAAAACAAGCAAAGATCACGCAAGTATATAATGACCTTTAACTTAGTGTCGGACATTACAAGACTTATTTATGGCAACGTTTCTATTATAGGGTGCGACATTACGTGATTAGTCGGCTGTACATTGTATAGTGCACGTGTCATTCGTCACAGATTTCAAAGCATGAAATGACATAGCATTACTTTAGTGGTCTGCGGTTAGGCGTGGTCCCGACAGCCCTGACAGGGTGCGGTCACTTACGATTACAGCTGCGGTGATAAACTAAACCGTATTAGTTATTACCTATATTAACGCACAATAAACCACGCTATTACCGTTCCGACCTATGAAACTTTTTATTCCAATCATAAAATGTATCAGACCGTTATCGATATTAATCCGGGAAATATCATTCAAATGTATACGGACATTTGCCGGCCGTCCGAATGCTGGATGGAATTGAAATATCCAGATTATACGCAAGTTACCTCTCAGCTTTACTGATAACCTCAAATAGACGACTTTAATATTATGATACATGATATTGAAAAGATTTCAGGACCAGGTACTAAGATTATTATGAGCGCCAAAAATAACTAAAGTAGTTGTACATGTAAAGGGCTGGTCGTTAATTATTCAATACAGATAAAAAAAGTAGTTTTAAAATGGAATGATTTAGCAGTTATTTCATTAATAATAGATAGTGGAACACTTAAAATGTCTTGATGTCCCCCAGCTGTGAATACAAATGCCCATTTCCGTCCACGCAATGCTCGCATTAACGGAGTTGGTCAAACCCAGTCAATAAGTGCAGGAACATTGTGGCTTTACATTTTACATTGTTCTACGACAATATGACTTAAAAAAGAGAAGACGAAATAGTTTTTAGACAATAAATTTTGACGTAGGCATAAGTTATATTTAATTGATAGATGGTTTCCCAACTAGAGTAATTAATCCAGTCAATGAATATATTATTAATTTATGTTAGGTATTAACGATACCTTACTTGTGTTTTAAAATATTTTTAAAACAAATATATCCAAGATGGCAACTAATCATTATTGCTATTCCTACTTTTATATACCCCGTTATTAAAATTCAGTCATAATGAAATGTTTATATTTGATACTGAAACAAACAGATAATATTATTTACTTTTGAAACTTTATTTAAGTTTCATTAATTCGTATTCAAAATTAAGATATAAGAAAGTTATGACTTTACCTTTGAAAATATAAATGAGTTTATATTTAAATACGCACTATTTACTTTATAACTTGAAATCAATATTAGTCTGATGTGACTTGTAAAGTGAGTAGCTAAAATGTGTTTCATTATTTTTCTTATGACCAGGGAATCCGGTGTGGCTCTTACTGACACAATTCAGGCTAATAACAGTTTTTGTGACACTAAACACGAAAAAAGCTTTCCCCGTTTAACGGAGCGTAAATGTGTACTCCATGTTACCGCCACCCTTAAGCAGACATTATTAGGGGGGTGGCACACGGCGGACGTAAAATTTTGTAGCGATTTTTTCCTCTAATACTGTTAAGCTATAGACTGTAGGTCACGTTGACAACATAACTTGTGTCGAGGGCCAAATATTTGGGGGAGAGCTAAAGGCAATTTTTTTGCAGTCAGGCTTTTGTTTATACGTTGTGTTTTTGTTTTGGTATGCAATATACGCACCTCAACCCGTCGTTTCCATAAGTAATGGTTTAAATTTACCTCTTTGAAGTTATTTGACGTTATTCATGCTAGCATAGCATGCATGCTATATGCACGTAGCATAGATGCTACTATCTTTTTTGATCGTATAGTAATATCTTAAAGCCGCATGAAGGGCTTTTGACCTTGTATAACGACTGCTAGCTCGATCTTGACAGTAATGATAAAGACTATTTATTAAATAAAAAAAATAAAGTTACAATATAATCAGGACGTTAGCAATACATTACAGCAACTACAGTAGAAATAAATAGGACAATGACGTAGCCATAATTTGAGCAAAATCCTTCATAATATTCGTACCTACCAAATATTGTATTTCAACAGCGACCAAACTGTTGTTTAGCCAATTATGTGGCTTGCCCTTAATGAACGAGTCAAATTCTCATTAAAGCCACTATTACGGCTTTGTGACATTAAAATATCGTTTGATTGTGGTGCATGACTATATTGTCAATCCTACTAAATGTACAGTAAAATAAATAAATTATAATGACTAGGTGAAAACAATAAAAAAAATATAAAAAAACTGTCAATACAAAAGTATGTAAATTTTATTTACGTATTTTAAGCGAGTGAGTTTAACTAGTAAAACTAAAGAAACGACGAAAATGATTTAATAAATAATATAATAGTTTAAATAAATACCCTTGGAAATCGATTGTATTGCGATCTTGACATTCTTGATGTTTTTCATAAATGTTACACATGTGACAAACAATGCCTACAACAGGCAAAAGTGCCAGTCGAAATAGGCATGAGCCTATGGACCCTGTGGAATGATCCATAGGGACATCACGAATCTCTGCAATGAGGAACATGATGCGAGGAGGAGAGGATTGACCTTCAAATTACAATAAGAACAATTAGAACGATTTAGTATTATTTGTTACAAATAAAAAAAATTGAAGATTGTTTTGTTCGCAATTGAAGGCTTGCTACAGACAGGTTTCCTCAGAAGTGCACAAGTTACTTTTAATAGTAATTAGCAATATTTTGCAAGGCGGCACAAAGGCGTGTCGCCGCGGGTCGCCCAGTTTTGGGACAAAAGCGTCGAGCTGCGCCCAACGCACTACAAAGGGCTTACTTACGGTTTAAATGTCGCCACCCTGAAAATTTGTTTCATTAAGCGAACTGGCCTAAAATTTATTTTCCTTTTACACCGTACTGAAATTCCTGTAACTGGATTTAACGTCAAACATTTCATAGCTCTCCGTTTACCAAAGATATACAAAGGGTAAAATTGTCAGGTATCGGGTAGGAAAATAGTTTTATTTTTTTAAAGGCCAGTTTGTTCAGTTTGGGTTTGTTCAAAGATTTTTGGGCTTAGGCACGTCGAATTCATGTTTTGATTTACTCTAGGACATGTTCGTTTATTCAGTTAGTGTTTTATTTTTAGTGCCGCCTTGTGCTCTGGTAGCAGTTTGATTACGATCACCATTTAAATTTCCTCTGCCAAAACAATCAGTATGCTGTCATGTTACTAATTTTACGAACTGCTTGTTTGTTGCAGGAGACCAATGTTTGGCAGGGGAGATTTATAGTCTGATATGATGTCAAATGTACACCGTATTAGATGACGTCATGTTTATAATGTAGTACATTACAGCAACATCTTAAACAAAGCTCGTAGATTAAACCAAATAATACGAGGTTTGTTGGTAGTAAAATTGTTGATAGTGATATAAACAAAGGCAATTTCCAGCAACAATGGATACCTGTGTGTGAGGATAAAAGGATAGAGGATTACCGCCATCAAGAGCACACCAAGTGTTGTTCTTGATATAACAGCGTTAAATAAAAAGCTGTTTTCTGAACAAAGCCGTACGTGCGGCAAATTATTTATGTATTGCCGCGGTCGGTCTAATTACGAGAGGCTTTTGTTCTTGTAGCCCTCCCGGCTAGGCCACACTTTACTGGCCATACGACCTCCCATATAGTATCCGACTGAAGGTTGCTTAGATAACAATAATATAATGAGCCTGCGGTCCCCTAAGAATCAAGCCGCCGCGTTTGTTTTAGTTTTAAACGTTACTTTCTGCAGTCAAGTTTGTTTTTAATTTAATTAACTTGCGGGATTTTATTAGTCTTGGTCTTTCTGTGTGGACTCTGTTCTAGTTTTCATGTAACTACCACAAATTGTGTATAAAGTACTTCTTTTGGTGACAACTTTGAATTAAACTGAGTTATTGAGTTTTTAACGCTGTTATATATTCATAATAGTTAAATGCCTTCCGCGATCCATTAGCTAGGACATTACTAATAATTTCCCCTAATAGCGGCTACAATTTGAAATATGAATTTTCGAGCGATACTGATTAAAGAGATGCAAGTGGCACATTACCGGTCGTTAATGCTTGGGGGAGTTCCACAGTGCACGCGGTCCAATTGTTCAAAATAACGATTATGATCATTATTTATTTAAGATAGTTATATCTCATGTCTCTTGCTTAAAACAAATGAACAAACCTCTGTTACGATTTTGGTTTCGAAGAATTTATTTACTTAGTAACTTATTGATTCATTTTGGCATAGGAGAATTTAAATAAAAAAATTCACATTACCTTATATTAACATTGCAGTGATCAATTAAAATAAATTAGTTATTGATATTTATGCGATGTTTTAGTTTTACATGTGTCAATATGTTCAATTGCTCATTGAAGTGATAAATGCACGACAAAATAAAATATAACTGATGTTTTATTTGACTGAAATGAATTGTCAAGCTTACATAGGTCACTCACTTACTAGTGCTTTGAGAACTTGCATGTATGATACATACAACTAAAAGCATGTTACGGGGAGACAGTGTGACAACAGACCTGACTTTAGGTGTAAGCGATATTCTAACGACTAGGCGATAGACGACAACCCAATTAGTTTGCAAGGAACAGTCGCCTGCGGCACTCTACTCTTCAAAATACACAGTTATCCATCTGCATTTAGACTAAAAGCTCTAATTAATTTCAGAGTTAAATCCGAATTGTCATTTATCCTTAACCGGTAGACATCTTGTTACTTTTTAGGTCAAGGTCAAATTAATTTGAGTTGCGCTCACGTTTACATCTTATGCTCCACACCGCTTCGGCCCGGAAGCCTTGACCTATAAGTTTAACAATTCAACTGATCTATTTAACTTATATTATGATTAATGTTTAGTATCTTGTTGCACACAAATAGACATTTTACGTTATGGTTGTCGTGCCAAAATATAAAGTAAAAAGCACTCTCTTTTCACGTAACTTTGCATTACAATACGACATAATTTGGACGTCTAGTGTACTTATAAGAAAAATAGAATGTATCATAAATATATATGATGCGTTAACATCTTACGCTCCCCCACAGCAAGTCATGAGGGTTGTGCAATCAGTTCCAAGGAAAGTAGGAGCATGCGATATTCACGCGTAATAAATATTAGAACAGTTGCAGTGATTGCGAACAGGTGCCGACGAGACGAAGGCATGGACATAAACTGCCCCCCGCTCTTTATGCCGACGACCATTTTGAAAATTTGCTCACTTCGCACTTTTTTAGTGTGCACTCGGGGCAACGTTTTATTACTGGATCCGGTTCTTCTGTCGTATCTTATTTCAAAGATTCTAATATAAAGGTGTTGTTTGATATCAATTGAAACATTTTATGAACGTTTGTGGATCTTTTAGTATCGAAAATGTGATATCTAAGTTTATTTGAAGGAGCCAGTTTGTGTGATATTTTTATGGTGAAAGGGATCAGATCTTCTATTCTATTATATCTTATTATCATTGGAAAAACAAATAGAAATAAATTAAATATTTATTTAACTTAACTTTAACTAAAAATAGTTCCCCTCAAAGTGACTTTTTGAAATAATGCGAGTTGACAAACAGTTTATTTAAACTTGATGTAAATTGATCTTAAGTAGTTGAATACATTGTTTGTTATGTAGGTACTATAAACGATGAAAACAACAAATAATATTTTGAGTTTATAGATCAGGTCAGGCTATATGTAGGTCAGCATACTACAAAACTTTCCATCGAAAACCTTCATACAGGCAATGGAAATTTACACTACAGAGCGAAAGCTTTTTTTGGTCGACGTGGGCTATAGTGGATTTGTTTAGGCCCACAGTGCACACTGCGAGCGATGAGCGATGGACGAGCGAAGCGTGAGCGATTGTCACACGAGTGATGCGCGAAGAGCAGTACGGGGAGGAAGCGAACGGAGGGCCCGCGCCGCCCGAGCCCCCCGCTATCGATTGCCCCAGTTGAGAGCGGAGCGGAAGTAATGATAGAGCGGGATGCAACCACTGCCCGATCCGATGCCCAACTCCACCTAGTAACTCTAGTGCACTACACAAATATTTATTCAAGATATTATTTAATCTTCCATTTCTTTTGCTTAATGCGATTCCCGATAATTCCTTTGAAAAAAAGTTGACAAACAATAATATACATTTATATTTGTTTTCTTTCCTGTAACAGTCCTGTTTATTTTTTTCATAAACATCTCATTTGCATATCCAGACATAATAAAATGCAAAAGCACCACTAATTCCGTTTCTCTATATAAATTAGGCGAAAGTTTGAACCATCAAAGTAAACAACTTCACAAAGTCGAGCGTGGAAGTGACATCCTGCTTATATCTATCTGAACGGATCCCGTAATAGCTTCCTCAATCTCGGCGTCAAAGTTCTCATAAGGCGCTTCTTAACTAAGGCGTTAAGGAAGATAGTTAGTAAGAGGCCTTCGGCAGGGTCTTAAAACTTGGCCGAAACTTGCGTAACTCGATCTCCACGATCCGGCGCCGGGCATCAATGGACGATAACTCACAATACGTTATTAGCATAATAATCATAATCGCCTGACCGACAAGGGCTCTGACACCGACACCCCTGCGCCGCTAAGTCTTCTTGATAACTCATCTCGTCTGTATATTTTTGTCCTAAACGAGCATGAATCTCGAGCGCGAGTGTACCGCTCTCTCGTTTTAACATCAAAGCCATTGTTGTATAAGTTGCGTGAAATACCAAAATGGCGATTCGATGTCCATCGTAAAATGAAGTTCATAAGCCGATGATGTTTGAGCGCTGGCGTCCATAATCAGTTATATCGATTTTACGATAAAATGCGTCCAACAAGAGTGTCTTCTTCGCGGCTGTAAATTGCGAAGGAATCTGAGCCGACGTTCACATCCAATGATAATAAAGTGTAAAAAGAGTCGTCGTTTTAACGTCCACTTTATGGGCACTTCCGGAGGTTCGTATGGAGGTTCAGGAAGCGCCCAGATATATGGTGGCTGTTAAAGTCCTCCGCCAATCGCTCGAGCTCTTTGTCGTCATCCGATCGCTTGGCTGGTGTAAAAGCGATCCACAGCGATCCATAAAACTGCTTTGCGACAATTTTTACATGACTGCGATGAACTTAAAATACTTTTTACGCGGATTCCGCCATCCAAATTTATGACCTACGACCTAACATATTGATGGAGATTGCTGTAGCAGATGATCTACGAACAACGTAAAAACCTTGTAATTGAATTCGTATTTCAGTAAAAGTATGTCTATATAGATAGACAGTATTTTTTTTCTCAGGTATTTTTACACAATTGCAATATAAGTTATAGATTACATTTAATTATTCACTAACTAAGGTCAGTACTAGAGGTCTCAACAAGCACTCGCAGATGCGTTTTCCTCGCGATTTATAACTTTGCAGCTTTGGTTCAATCGTAAAAATGTTATAAGTTACACTTTAACCCTTTCCGCTAAGTCAATATCTAAAATAGATTTGATTTTCCGCCTTAACAAAATCTTGCAAAAGAGAGACAAGATCAAAACAGAAAACTTATCTTAATTACTTTTTATTAGATCCACATTAAATTAAACTAACGATTTTATTGACCCGCTCCTTACTCCACAAACAGTATAAAGTAACAGAATCAATAAAATATTTTATTGTATAATTAGAACAGTCTCCACCTAAAAACAGATTCAGTGTCGTAAAACGAAGACTCCTATTTAAAGTAGATCGGTCTATAAAATAAACTTGAGAATCCAATTAAGAAATGAGCAGGCAACGGATTTATTCCGGTCTTTCTTTATTAACGTACATGACAATAAAGTGGGATATTCCAACTTTGTGTTGTTGATTCGTGTTCATGAGCAATTAAAACGAACAGTGACTGCTCTATTAAAAGTAGCTAGTACAGTTGTGTACGTTGAATTGTGTATTTAGAATAATGATGAGCTATTATCGTTTGCCGTTTAGTTTTCGTGCCCACATGTAGTGTGTTGACCTAATAACTGACTATTAATTTTCCCTATGTACCTATCTACGTGTTCCTAGAACCTTATCTATCAGTCTATTGTACTGTTAAGTCACATCATCACCAATAAACCTGTGTACAGCTGGGATTGTTTGACAGTCCCAAAAGGTGTATAACATACATACCTACTTCTTAGTAAACACACAAAACATAAAATATATTTTCAAAATGTATTTTATTTATATGTAGAATTTTAACAATTGCATAAAACACCTGCCAATTAAAAAAAAAACATTTTATATTATTGTTATGGCTGTAGAATACATTCTGTACGTCTGTCGAAGGTGTACCTTCGCTTTCCATCTCGTGAGACCAACATTTCCTGCGGCTATTAAAATTTTACGACTGAGCTGGCGAAATGAATGCCAGAATTAGGTTAAGGAGTAATGTGGGTTCGGCTCGTGTGACGTAGATACGCCCCATTCGCCACCAATTTAATACTAAAAACAATACAATTCATTTTTTTTCAGCGAAATTGAATTCGCATGTCTATTATACCTTTGGATTGGTCGATTAAATTTTGTTGAATAAATTACAGTTTCAATGTTTATTTTGACTCGTCAAACATAACAATGCAATATAGGTACTGTGCTAAAAAACATGATTCCTAAGTAAATAGTTTTTCATAAATTGGAGAAACGATAATTAGCTTCCTTATAAAAACAAGATTTCGTCTTTTCCTTGCTTGTTTTTAATTATTTGTGGATCCAATCTTCGAGCTAAGATTGAGCAGTATCTAACGATTAACTTAGATTTATTTTACGTGCAATAAAATAGTTTAAAACGAAGAGTCTGTTGAAATGTCTACGATGCGATTTTAGAAACTTCATTAGGTAACTTTGTGTTTATCTCGTTGAGATAGTTTTACTAATGGTTCTTACCTTTACAAATATAATAGAGAACGTACTGTCATACATGCATTCCGATACAAATAATTAGATTTAATTCGTTGAAACATTATGTTGTACACCTTTATTTTTTTGAGTAACTTAAAAGAGGCTTAGACATTTTCATTTGAGTTTTCGAGTACAGAAACCGTACAGTTAACTAAATAAATAGATATAAAAATACAAATTAAATAAAGCTGGTGCAGTATTAGTCCCTAAGTATTAAACACGAGTTACATCGAGTAAGATGTTCCTCTTCGAGTGCGGCTATAAATCATTCCCTCGTGTCTTGTACTACTTGTTACGTTTTAAAGGTCTTATACAAGCACACATTAGAGGTAACTCTTTGACATTGATAACGACGTTATCTCAAAGCAATAAGGTTGATTTTCCTTATACCGTATTCATATCAAATTTGAATTGTCCATAATTCTTCTGTACCCATCCCATTTTACCTGACTCATTTCAAAAGTAAATTGTTATTGTAGTTAAAAGTTAACTAAAGTAAACAGTGGAGACTGCTTGACGTGTTTTTTAATTATTTATCAAAACAATACGCGAATAAGCTACTAAGCTTCCGAACCGTTAAGCTACTAAATACTAAAGTCAGGCACTAAATACCTGACTTAAAATCACATACACGTTTCGGTGTCGCGATAAAGATAAAGTTTTAATTGGTATTAATAATTAATATTTATATACTCGTTAATGGAGTTTTAGATTTACAGTAGCTGTTTAAATATAGACATGACCTTCTGAGAACAATTTGAGTAATTAGGAATCAACTAATATTGTAAGGAATAATTGTAGGGACTGTTAAAAACTACCCTATTTTATTTTCTGTCACTTGTCGAGGAGCTTTTTCAGTCTCTTTATAAATTTATACGTTCGCTGGAAAAAATATAATTCCCATAAAAAAATTGTTGCTTAAAAACGTGATGGAATAGTAAATAACGTCAATTTATCCTACTGTTTTATGAAAATTTAATATACGGCCCAAATAACGACGAAGTCTGTAATAAACACACGTAATATTATGTTCGCATTCAAGGTTATCTGTGCTTCTTGTTACGCGATAACATAAAGGTGCATATTTGAACATATTTTTATAATGTTAGGGTTCAAGAAAACTGGAATATCTTAGGTATATTAGTAGAGATCTAGGTATATTCTTAATGTGGTTCTTAAAATGTACTTTGTTTACTTCTTTGAAGAGTCTTATGATGCATAGTTTAAAGTTTTAGTGTTCAATAGTCTTGTAAATCTTGTGTTAAATCCCAACATTTACTCGCTTATATCTTATATATAAAATTCTCGTGTCACAATGTTAGTTACCATACTTCTCCGAAACGGCTTGACCGGTTTTTATCAAATTTTATATGCATATTCAGTAGGTCTGAGAATCGGCTACTATCTATTTTTCATACCCCTAAGTGGTAGTAGGTAGGTAGTAGGCAGGTGCTAGGTAGAAAAAATTGCATTGCAACGCATGCCGGGTACAGCTAGTTTGTATATAAATAATATAGATATAGAAATGGGTTTTAGGTAAATGTGTGGCAATATAATATCATTTAAGTGGCGATTCTTTTGTTGCTTGGTTTTAAACTACAAACATTTTGTTTGACAGCTTTGATATCGAAACCCCTACCGAAGATCGGTTTTTTTTTTTTCATTATAATTTAGAATGAAATAATTCTAACAAAAAATAAAGTTTTCTTATGGATAAAAATTGGTTAAAATTACTACTATATAAAATTGGCCAAATTGATGTGGGACTACACGGGAAGTACCAACTTTCAAATAAACAATCATCAAAATCGGTTCACCCAGTCGAAAGTTCTGTAGTAACAATAAAAAACCGTCGAATTGAGTACCTCCTCCTTTTTTGAAGTCGGTTAAAAATTACTACTCAGTCAGCAAAATTGATACTACTCAAACCATTGAAAACATGGCAATCGATTAGAACATTCGTCAAATAGCGTAGCAATTAAGTTTGCGTATTAAATAAATGAAACTTATCTGTGTTAGTTGAATTAGTGTTGCGTTGAGATATTAGATTTATCACTTTGACAAGTACTGATTGGTTTGCTTGTTACTATAATTTATATCGAACTTCATTCAAGATAGAGACGACTGAACATCATAGAGGAGACTGAACTATTACTCAATTAAATAATTTTGCAATTTCATTGAAATCGCATGTCTAAAATTTATTGACATAACATAACAAACATACCATCACGCCTGTATCCCCGAAGGGTTAGGCAGAGGTGTACCAATGTACACCCACAGTTCGGCGGTATGTTTTAGGTCCCACGTAATAGGGGCGAGCCTATTGCCACTAACCGGGCACAAATCCAAACTCCGACCTGCTACTGAGAATTTCATATAAAAACCCAATAACACCTTGGTCGACTTGGGAATCGAACCCAAGATCTCTAGCGTAGCAGTCGCGCTTAGAACCACTAGGCCAACGAGGCAGTTTCCAAATTTATTGACAACCCTTTACAATTATTGGTTATAAGTTTTTCTTTCTTTTTTTCACTATGTTTTTTTCACTATGTATAATGCATCACCACTATGTATTTAACTTGAATAATTACTATTATCAACAGTCATGATTAATTAATTATTGAATAACGTAGGTGTAAGTACCGACGATGTACTAAATATGTCAACAAGGTGTTTAAAATCGACATTTATAACCAATTATTTGATATACGGTCATATGTAAAACATGTATTTCAAATAATCAAAACGCAAAACATTAATCAATTTATAATTAAAATCCCGTTACCCAATTCCGTTTTTATCGAGCCATGTCATCAGGGGAAGTATGACATTAATCACAACTAGCCTCTGAAATGTACACAAGAGCCTTTGTAAATAAATGCCGCGAGTCATATAACATTACGCACCTTCCAATAGATTTTCAGTTATTCGAGAGCTGCGGGGAAGGCGCGGCGCGGCGGCGTTGGCATGCGAAGCACGCGTGCCTTTCTTTGTTTCACCCGCTTATAACGAGATATTGTGATTCCCCGCCATTACGACACCGCATACACAGATGATGCGAATATCAAACACCGCATTAGATACACGTTTTCTTATTAAGAAGAGGTATACGCTGAATAATAACAACGTTATTGACTTTCTTTATAGTTATTGGCTTCTATATTTACACGTCAGATGTTGTATTGATAAGCTAATAAATTTTATGGGCAACTGTGACCTAGTTGCCTATACAATGTACCGTTGTCTGAAACGATTTAATGATTTATGAATGTGTTGTGTGTTTATGTGTGATGCAGGGGTTGTAAAACTGTCGCAATTTTTGTTTACGTACGTATTCTGAATGAGATAACAGGAAAGGGTATGTTTGTAATGTTAGAAAATATATGTAAAACGTGCCCTTCCTTTCGTTTTTATTATTTTCCTTCTAAGAATGTTATTATAAACTTGTATGTTTTGTCATAACAAATTGCATACATTGTGACTGCGACTGTGTTTTCTTGAAGGTTAGTATAAACAATATTTTAAAAAACGTAACGTGTTAAAACCATCACTTGAATTAAATGCTGCCAGGAATAGAAAAAGAAAACAAATGAAAACACATTATGAAAGATGAAAGAAAATAGTTTACATCAAACCGAGTCGTGCGTCCCTCAAGCCGGAACTAAGCTTCACCGTGATATTTAATATTCGTCACAAACACCTTTAATCCTGTACAATATACTATATGTCTGTGGCCGACAAACGACGAAGCAGTTCACTCGGTTCAAGCCGACGCGGTTTGAAGCACTGCATGTGCTTAAGACACTGACTCTTCCTTCTTAAGCATAAGACACAAGTTTGCATCTTTGTGTTTTGGTAATTAAAGGTAGGTACTGTTATGTTAAGAATAAAGAATAAGAGCAAAGATAAGAGTGTACTAGACCGCTGCATATTGCACGGAACAGTTGCTTTTTTCATATTCTCATTCCGTTTTTCCTACGTAAATATCCGCCGTGGGCACTGCTCGTTATTTATTTACTTAAATGCTGCAAACTCAGTTTAATTTGTGATCAATGTTCAATTATTTTATTAGCTTGGAAGATGTAAAGGACTCTCATTAACTGCTCTTAGCGTGTATTTGTCTTTTAATGTTTATAAATCGGTCTCACATTTTGTTTAGGTATCATTAACTAATTATCTGGTACACGGTTTGCTATCTTTCTTCATGAGTTCTTTAAGCGACTATTTTATTTAACTATCAGGTGAAATTAAATAGTTTATTTTACTTGCTATACTTACTGTGAACTAAGAAAATCAGAATTAAATTAAAAGACATGGCTTTTAAAAGTGAACCCTTTACCAAATTGTTTCCAAAGTACCAGGCAGACATAAAGCTATGGAGGTATATCGATACTTCCAGTTAGAAGGTATCGTTATCTGCGGTACAAGCACCGCATTAACTCGTTCCACTCAGTTGACTTTTATAACGGCTCGATCGTTTACGTTGTTCTTTTATTCCAAGATATGTAAGTCCAAGTGCAAAGTATAAAATAACATTATCTTCGTGGCTGTATTTGTCGAAAGGTCGGGCAAGGTGTTCCGAAGTATATTGTTCAGTCGCCAACTTGGTTTGAACTTGTTACAGCTAGTGAGACAATTACGGCAGGATTAGGATAAAACGTTTTAGTTAGTAGTTACAGAAAACCCTTTTTTTAGGTATTTCAAATCCCTCTGTCAGTTTTATAAGCTAAGCCTAGTAAAATACAGTGACTTAGGTAAGTCTCGTTACCCTTTACAAAGTATTCAAGACTTATATATTTGAATATTGTTTCATGTCTGAAACTACACTGTCTTGTAGGTCAGTGGTTCTCTCTGTTATTCAATTATGTATTTACACCTATTCTAAGTAATTAATTAGCCTTATCATTTATACTTATAGCATTAGATAGCCTATCGCCGCCTACATCAAGGTTTTTTTTTATTTGCTGCTTTTTCTCTTTATATCTGCCTCGAAAAAGTAAATCAATCAACCATTAGACTTCGCCGGAATTTTCCCACAGATCTAAACAAATATGTATAATAACGCTCATGTGGCATCCGATGTCGCGAACATGGCGGGTGTTGCCGCGATCGTTATATAACAGATAAGGGTGAAATTCTATCTTATTTGCGCCCTCGGATTAAAATTAAATTTTATAACGCGTCAGCGGATCGCGCTCCACAGACATCGCTTATTGTCTAAAACCTTAATTTAATTTCATGTGAATTCGTAAATATTAACATCGTTTAATGCAGGTAAGCAAACAGTAATTGTTTGAACCTCATTCGTAAGATACGAGATCTTTTGTAAGAATTAATTACGAAATATTAATAACCGCGCGGTGTTTTATGACTTCAGAACAAAAGGCCGAAGTAAACGAATGACTTAAGAATAATAAGCCCGTAAATTTTATTAACTGTCTGGATTCTTTTTTATTTTTATCTTGAGGGTAAAAAGTTCATTCACCCTAATTTGTTAATTTTATTATATACAAATGTGTTTGTGTAAATACAATATAAAATTAGCTGATTAACAACATTGTGAGCATTCTTCTGTATCAAAATAAGAGTTCATAAACCCAAAAAAGAAAGCAACAACCCTTCATTAGTTGTGGTAAAATACAATGATTAATAACAGAGAATACCCGACAACACATCACAACGCTCAATAAGATCACTATATCTAGTAAACGGATACCAATAAATACGGATAACCTTTGCAAGTCGGATGTCGGAACGATAATAACATGTAAAGACCGAAAGGGGAGGAAAATAAGCCAATCACATTGTATCACAAACGGGGCATGCGTCAGATAATTCTCCTTTACGCATATCTTATAATATTATGATACAGTCAGTTTGTTTCGTCATACTTGGTTAGACAATTGACTCATTTAGAAAAAAGTATAAATAAACGGTTACATTTTACTTCTTGCGGAATTTTATATAAAGTATGTATCATACCATGCATAAATAAAAATAAAATCATTTCCGAGTAATCAACACATTTATTAAATATAAGCAATTATCGAAACTTTTAAATAAAAACTATCTTTCATAGAGTTTTATCTTAATTGTACCTAATTGTCATCAAGAAATAATCTGCCGAACATAAAATCCCTTCAATCAATAGAAACTGCAAAACCTATTAGGTATGAAATAAGCTAATTCGAAATACATATTGTACAACGTTGTTATATCGAAATATTTTAAAATCAGATCATATCAGTCTGCACCTGAGCGGAGCGAGGGCGCGTCGCTAGTATTTCATAAATCAGGCATCGATATGAGAAAATCTGATATTACAGGAATGTCGCGACGAAAGCGGTGTTCGCGCTTCGATGAGCGCCTTACTAAGCCTTTTCTAACTTCATTCCAATACTCTGTGTTGTCATTGGACATGAATAGATAAAGCGAAAAATACGAAACAAATAGTGAAAATGTAAACTTTAAATAAAGAAAACAATACTTACATTGATTTTCATTGGCGTCTATAGAATAAAATCTTATGAATAACCTTTCAAAATTAGAAAACAATAACAGTAAATCCAAATATTTATGTTAGATCGAATCTTCGACTTTTCGAGATAGTATTCGTTCTTTGTGTCGACTTCCGCAATATGATAAGTAGGTCATACATCTTCCGTTTTATTTACCTAGATCCGAGTGGAAGTGAATACCTATTCGCTCCCGTAAACTTTCAAAGTTCAAGTTATACATATTATTATCTAACAGGCGGTAAATGGGGCAGCTAATACATTTAAATCATGCTCTACTGTTGCGTGACTTTAAATGTTTCCGAAACGCGTTATTGTAATTCCGAAAACGTTTGAGCACCGGCGCTTTAAACTTGAACAAATGTAGAAAAATATTAGTGTAAGCCAACGTTTGGCCTCCTTAACTTGCTTGGATGGAATTTTTCTTTGCATTTGCAGGTGAACACTGAAAGGCTGTTTCCGTCGGGAACGGTACACGGAAATGTACTACAGGCGGTGACAAAAACGCGAAAGCTCAAGCCAAACTAGTTTACAGAAGCGAAAGTAGATACCCGGAGAAACCAGATTTAGAGAACAATTACTTGTTACTTTACTAACAGAAGTACTGATCAAATTGTGACGGAGTACTTTCACGAGTATTTTTTGTGCTTCATTTTTGTAGAAAAACGGCCAACATCGAGTTCAGCTATCATTTCGTGTCTAGGGATTAGTAAAGCTACTAAATATTCCCTTTTATTTCACTACTCCTCGGGAATACTGGCTTTAAATCATAGATTTTATAAAAGTACTCTTCGATTTTATTACTGAAGTTTTGAACTAATTATGAGCTTTGCACAATGTAACCGCCTTACTAGCAAGCAGAGGAGCGGTATAACAAAGAAACCTTTATTCAGAGGGAATGTTCCCCGTCTATTATATTCTTATTCTGTAGTTATTACTGGCAGTTACTAAGATAGAAGATAAAGACGGAGATCACGCAATTCATTCGTCTAATTGCATCCAGTAGCAATTCCTTCAGTGTCCCCTACGACCTCCCTTTTTACGAGACCAGACGAGAAAAGGTATTATGAAATTATATACGAAAATATTGAATATGTCAAACTTGTTAGAGACGTATTATGAAAGGCAAATACATATTTGCTAAAAGTAGTTTTTGTCGTCATAGTAAATTATCTGCTGAACCAATCTTGAGTTGTCCGATGTCAGCAGCTTAGACTTGGTAAATATTGTAATATCATTCCGTAATTATATTTTGACCTTTCGTCGTTGGTATTTGAAAAAATAAACAATCGCTAGAAGGTACGTATACACAATCTTGTAAATTATTAGGTAACCGTACCATATTACACCTATCGATTGGGCACTTAACGTCGAATAATATCTGATGTGGTTGCCTAATTTCGTGAATATATAAAATAAAGGCTTTCGTTCTTCTATTAAAGGGTGTCAAAACAACGACACTGAAAAGGCCCACTCGGCCTTATAAGTGTCCATTAGGGAGGCGAGACTGATATCATGTAACTCTATATATTTGACATTCAGCAAGGGCCTATGAGAGAAAATGGGCCTGATAACGATGGCTCTTTTAGGGTTATATTTATAGTTAGATTATACATACTTACACAACCTTATTTGCTGTAACAGATACGCGTAACAGCCAATATTCACAAGTGTCCTTCATTATGAGTACGCCCTCACTTTGAAGATTGAATTAGGTGACTAGGGCTCCTCCTACTAAAATAACATTAGAGCGAGTAAATTTGTCTCTAAAATAAGTTTAAGCCGTTCGTTTTTGAAGTTTAAAAAAAATATCAAACCTATTTTATGTGGTATTTTATATGTTATTCAATAAACTTATTTACATATTATAATTAGATACGATTGAGTCTATTTAAGATGTTTAATAGACAAAATCATATCTAAACAATTATTGAAGATAAATGAAAAGTCTGACAACTTTAGATATAAAGGTTAGTTAAATTCAAACATTTTTGCGCGTCTTCAAAACATTTAACTATAATAACTAAATAAAATATAATACCATAAAACTATTTAAATCGAGCGTTTTTGTTTCAAAAAATACAAAACCAATAAAAAGCCAGACAGCATAAAATATAATAGTCATAACGATTAAAGTTCAAAACAATAGTTTTTGGCAGGTCTGGATGTGAGCAAACGCTCGAACAGTACAGATAGCGGGTCCTATTCAGAAAAGCCAGTGGCTTCAACGTTACCAGCTCACAGATATCACAATTCCACTCACAGTAGAATTGTCGAGTAATTTCTCATTTATATTACTGTGTTGCGGGCAAACTGTGACTCACTTGAATATACACATATAAAAGTAATATGGCTGTAACTTCAGAGGAAACACGCTGAGGATTAATTACGTGGATTTTCTCACATTCTTGCCGGCAATCTTAAGAAAGTGCGGAATTCCTTGAAAACGAATGACTGTAACACCAAAAGTAAGGATGAGTGTGAGACAAAATAATTTACTAACTTGATGAAAACATGGCTTAGCCTCACAACGTTTATAAATAAAGACCTCCATTTTCATAAACAATTTATTTTTTCAATAGCCTAATATTTCACGGCATTTAACTTTATCTGACAGAATGGTAACTATAAATAAGCATCGTAAATTCGAAATTCGATGCTTTCTGCATATTAATTCACGATCACGTCTCCAACTTAGTTTGAAATACTTAGTTTAATACGGTATGTCAACGCAGACATTGGCAGCTATCAATAAAAGTTACCAACTTAACAATAAACAACGATTATTCTAACTTACATTATTTCGGAACATTCTTTTAAATTATCTAGATCAATTTGATTAAGTTTAATGCTAATAATAACAAAAATGCGAACTTAGGTGGCGGCAAAAAGTTACAAATAATCCACTTGGATATTTTCTTAAGAAAAAAATTAAAATTTACTTCAAAACAAAATATTTAGTTGCAACATTCTGCTTTTAAATTAACCAAGACTTTAGGATTTAAACTTAACCTTTTGCTGTAGTTCTCAATATGACGATCCCTCATTTGCCTTTTGCATAGTAAGGTAACACCAACTCTGCACTTTATACGGCACAACTGCATGCTCAGCCAGTTTCGTTATAATACCTAATATCAGCTTTAATTTCAAGACTGTTGATGTCGGTATGCGCTATAACGGTTATCTCTGCTGTTATGTTGGAGCACAAAACATTTAAGTCGCAGTTTGTGGCTTGCGATAAGCTTCGTACCCTGCCATGACCTCACATCCGGCCTCCTCTGTCTAACATTTACAAGATACGAATGCATGAAATGAACACACAAGCATAAACATACCGTGTATAACCGTAAAGTTAGAATAAGCAAAGTATAGAGTTTACCTAA
Source organism: Autographa pulchrina (assembly GCA_905475315.1). Classification (NCBI taxonomy): domain Eukaryota; kingdom Metazoa; phylum Arthropoda; class Insecta; order Lepidoptera; family Noctuidae; genus Autographa; species Autographa pulchrina. The sequence goes on along the minus strand of FR997771.1, from coordinate 7,321,137 downwards.
AGGAGTATGAACTAAGAGGTATGATCAAGGTCTTTAAGATCATGGTTAATTAGGATTAAAACAATCCATTTTATTACACTAGTGATTTCGGAACAAAAGTAAGTATGTATGTTTGTTCTCTCTTAGTGTGTAACAGAACTATATTTATTTTTAGATTAAACTTACACCTACATACTGGGACCTAATTGGAATTGGCTTTTAAACAAAGGGTAGTAATACGATAGCCTACGCAGTGGCATTTTAATCATTATTCTGATACATTCTGTTAATAAACTAATTAACTGATTTCTTTGATATAATTCATGTTGAAAGGTTCTAAATTAGGTCTTCTGATGATCCAAATGAGTTATAAATAGCTAGCAAATTACTGAATGGAAAACAAAATCTACTCGATATATTTCATCTGTTCTGTTGATTATTTTACTGCTGAAAAATATCTTACCAATCCAAATCAACAATTAATTTGGATGGATAACAAATAAATTACTTATCTGATTAAATAAATTACACGGGTTTACATTGGGTTAGTTTATAGTGTAAATAATAAACAGCAGCCAAATAAATGTATCTCATTTTATTTCTAAATTTATATAATTAACATATACAATAAAAAAACGTCTAATTTAGAAACTTTCAATGACTCCTAATTAATTAAAGTTGAGAGCAGAAATTATGTGGGCGTAAACAAGTTGTAAACAAAAAACTATGATCGTAATGAGATTATATTTTAATTTAGATGTTTCTTCATATTATTTAATAGATGCCGTTGTAATTTATACGGCGATAATATATTATTTTAGAACGCAAAGCCTTTGCCCAACAGGGGGAAATTCGCGGATGATAACTAATATTCCTACATTATGTAAGACAGTGAAAAAATAAAGTTTTTGGCAGCAAATGAATAGCAATTTTGTATCAATTTATCAGCATTGAGGTATAGAGGTGGCTTTAAAACCCGTGATATATAAAATGTTGTGCTTAAATTGATCTGACACGGTAATGCACTCTTCAGTCTTCACTCTCAACGTTATATGGGCCACTAAGGTGCTAGGTGTCAATCAAAACAACTCAGTTTATAAAATTTTTACTTAGAACTAAAACACGATAATATTATGTACATAATATATTGTGTATATAATATACAAAGGTTTTACCACCAAATTTAGGAGTAGTGATTAATTTTATTCATAGAGGTTACTGTGTCAGTCATATAACGTTAACAGTGTCCAACAAAACTATACTATTACATAGGATAGTTTTTCTGTGGGATCTCAATAAAATGTTCTACATTAATTACTCTTGCCTAAGGTATTGATGTTTGAATATTTAATGTAATCCTAAGCAATGACAAACATAGAACTATTGAGTAAACGTTTCGGAACGGACAGAATCGATAGACGAACTGTCCTAGCGGAACAATCCACAATTAATACGAGTGACTGACTTTCAGCTGGTAATTAAATTATAACATAATTGGTATTTGGTTTAACTGTATATAACGTAGGTCATAGTGATATACCAAACCACTATTCACTAGGTAGAACCTAATTAAATTAAATGGTTTACAAAAATTACAGACATGCAGGAAACGTATGACGTCATAATAATGAATGTTATTATTAGATTTAGCCTGAATTGTTCCACTGCCGGGCAAAGGTCTCGATCCATTCATTAAATAGTGGATCGGTCCCGTAATAAATAAAAACCATTTAATCCGACACATAAGTGATGTCGCATAAAAACTACTTGTTACACGTTCTGTCAAAGTCTGGACAGCAACAATACAAACTTTACAAAAATACCGACTTGTTTGCGATTCCGAAGTTTTGACTCCGAAGCATATTTTGAGGGAAATCCGACTAGTAAAATGCGGAACAACGCGAAGAGAGCTCATGATTAAGTCCGGGAAGCTAAAACTACTCGAGTATTTTCGAACCAATTATTCGCGAACCGCTCGTGGCATGCTCGCGCGCACGTCTGTCAGATGACGTAATTGACATGAGTGCGTTTGCGGCATGTTCGCGAGCGGCTCGCGAACGGCTCGCGAGCATGCCACGAGTGGGTCGCGAGCGGCTCGCGAGCTGATCGTGTAGTGCTCGTTCGTCAGATGTGGACGCACCCTAAGATTATAAAGCTGTCATTGTAAACACGAAAATTGCTTATTTAAGGTATTTTAAGTGTAGAAGAAGTTAATTTGACATTTAAAAAATAACATTCGTTGCTTCGTAAAAGTTAAAAGTCGGTAAAATTCTTGACTTCTCAAAGTAGGTTGACAAAATGTTTCTTTAACCACCTCCTTACTGTACAGATAAAATAATATCTTCAAGGCAACGTGGCTTAAGTACACATTTGCTACGTCGCCGTCGTGTTATGCAAGTATGCAAGAACGTGGAGTATTCATCCTTTGCTCTCTGATCCGTACAAGGGACAAATGTTTTGCACATCCCAAATCCAAGATCCATGAAAACGGGACTTTTATCCCTTTATATTAAGAATTCCGACTGAATATAAATGGTAATAAAAATTACTTGTAAGTGTCGGGCTAATGTAGATTTTTTTACTCATGAACAGTCACGCAATCCCCGATGGGCGTGCCTTCGATTGATTGCAGCCACTGAACCGTGTAAGTCGTCAGCGGTACGGGAAGTGTGCCAATTATACGGAGCTCACGACACTTCAGGGACTATAGATTTTTAACACTATTTAGGGTAATTTGTAACCGTGTTTAGCAATGTATTTAGTTCTTTTGAGGGATTCAAATGAATCTTAAATTCGTTTGAACGGACTTTATCATGTTTTGTAGTTTTATTTGAAGGGTATAATTCGCTCAAAGTGAAAACGATTAAAATAAATAGATGAATATTAAAAAAACGTAAACTTGGTGCACATAAAACGTTGTTGTTACACTACAATACGAACAGTCGATAGGACTAAAAGAAATGGAACCCATGAACCGAACAAACATTGTGCATGTTTAAAAAAAGTTGTTCGATGCGCTTTATCCAACGTTGCCCTTTTCCATACATAATACAAACAAAGCTACATACCTACCTTCTATAGCTTCAACGTTTATATAAAGTCAAGTTTAATACTAATATTTACTTTTAGTCAAATACAGTTTAATAACAACCAGTATCCACACATCAGGGTTTTTGATCCCTCAACACGACGGGTTGGAAATAATTTCTTACCGTGTAGGGTTTCCCTCTAGACAAAATTATTATGTCTGCTGCAATTGTGAAGCAGACGAGAGCTACTATATACCGACGTATAACAAAGAATTGTATAGAAACTCTCTCAACTGGAAGGACCGTCCACTTTAACAAGACTTTAAGTGACTGGATAACGAAGGCTAACTGGGTGTTTGTCTCTACAAATAGAATGGTAAAATTATATACACAGACTGTTAAAGCAAATTGTGCGACAATAGCAACTCATTTATTGAAGGACTGCTGAGATTTAATTATGTAAAAAACAAAACACGATCAAAACAGAGTTAAACAAAACACGATCAAAACAGATTTTAACAAACACGACTAGTTCTAAATTCAAATGTTTTGTTGCTAGACAGTAATGATAACATAACTCTTAAAAATATGTCTGGGTCTTGATATAAAACAAAAACATTTCTATAAATTATGAAGTACACGAAGCCAGACGTAACACCCACCTTTGTAAAATAAAAGGAGAACTGAACAGCCAGCTCTGTCGCGTCGCCACGTCGCTCCATACAACGACACTCACCATTAGTTTACATACAAATGGGTGTCGTTTTACATAATCCACCGTACACGATGGCTGTAATTTGTTGCGAACCTTCTGAATAAACAAATTGATCGCGTTCATAATGCATATCGGGCGGCGTGTCGTGTGGGATAATTAAAATAAAATCTCTATCGGCGCTGTACGTAATACGTCAGTCTCGACTAACGTCACCGGTGTCGAGCTCTGATTGATCAACCGCGCCAGATATATCGTTTTAAGCTGAATAAAGCGGTTGTTTAACGACTATCGTGTTATTATAACGGGGAAATTTAATGCTTCCGTCAGTTTATTATGACGACAATGTAGTTATTATTTTCTTTAAGCGGTATTTTCAATTATATTTTAGTGCTCCTAAAATTATGGCTATTATTACACCTAAAAGCTGAGCTTAGTAATAAATGTTTAGGTTGGCAATTTTGTTATTCCCAAAACATGATTAAATAGCTTATCCACACGATACAAGACTAATACATAGAAAAAACGTTAATTTATTTTGTGATTGCTCAAAATAGCGATTTCATACAGTTTACGAAGGCTGACAATTCGTTTCCGAGTGATGAATGTGTATTGATATAATACAGTGGCAGTGTGCGCGTTGAAACGTAAATACCTATGTAAGTACCTGTGTACGAAATCCACGAACAAACGGCTAACGAACGCGAAGCAAGAGGCGATACGATTTGTCTGCCGCTGTGAAATTCATGGATGTAGGAATGCGGTAGAGGCGAAACGCTGCGAATTTACATTTCATTAGCAGTTCACTAGCTGTAGTCGTGATATAGTAATCATATCTTTCAAATTAGATGATATAATAAGCTAGAATACCTGACGGACTATTTTAGTAAATCGAAGTTAAAGTTCAATTAAAATTGGATGATTATATCGTAGTAGTTTATTTTAGAGTTCCCAAAACAAACTGCACTCTACCTCATATTAGCCAATATTTGGAAGCGCCGGTTTGGTTCGTTGCGTGTTTATACAACACCCTCTACACAAACTACGTTCACAACTATGTACTAGCACCAGCATATTTGGGTAGAACAGAAGTGCTTACAATGTACGAATTTCTAGTTTAAAATAAGTTTGCCTTGTTAACTTGCTATAGAGTTTTTCTCAATTTTACACTGTAGTTTAGCTAAAATTTAACAATAAATAATGTTACTAAACATATTATACATTTCAGACAAAATTACAAGTCATAAAAATACCTAAAGTGAAGATTCATCATCTAGCAATCAGTATGCAATAAATGATATAAAAAAAATGATTTTAATAAGTTTGTCCGTGTATCAAAATATGCGGCATAAATAGTCTAACTAGTGCTGACGTAGTCGAGAACAAAACGTAGAATCTAGCTACGCTTGCTACGAATTGCGTAGCAGATTGGCCAGACTGTCGAATCCGATACATCCTATACCTCATTACAAATATGCTTATAGTCGGAAAATAGTATTGTTTATTAATTTTCGTTAGATAATCTGAATATATAAATCTCGTGTCACAATGTTTGTCCTCAATGGACTCCTAAACCATTTAACCGATTATAATAAAATTCGCACACCATGTGCAGTTCGATCCAACTTGAGAGATAGGATAGTTTAAATCTCAAATTATAGTCGCAATTTTAATTTATTGCTAATTATTTGTCTGTTATTATATACAAAGGCACCGGGAACGGGACCTAGGTATTCACGCGGGTGAAACCGCGGGACACAGCTAGTTGTTACATAAATATTTACATAATAATAACCAATGTATTTAAATAAAAATACTACATTATTATTGCCTTATCATTGTAGTTAAACATTAGAGCAGGTAGGAATATCATAAGTAATAGTTTATATGTATCTACTTATTCAACCATCATCAATGTGGACACATTTAAAAATAAAAAAGTATTATTTATTAAAGCCGGTACAAAGCTGCGGTCTTGTGCACTTCAATAAGTTCAGAACATTGTCCGTGTTATGTATCATCCGTGACCGCAGTAGTCATACATTGTGCGATAAACTCTTTTCCTTTATTACGAATGCAGTGCATTCGTTAGTGGCTCGGCGTCGCGACTCGGTATTTGCGCCGCCTGCAAGTGGCGATATTTCAGAGCGCCCAGAACCTGTTTGTGAAAACTTTATTCACGTCAACAACGCGCTGTCTGTCACACTACAACACAAACTCGCTCTTATTACATACAGGAAACTCGAAAACAAATCGCAAAACAACTCACTATAATCCAAACAATTGAGCCTACGTTAAAATAGTTTTCACACTCATTTAGACATTTATCTTTTAAGAAGACGCAGTGCTTTCATTAGTTTCCATTACTCAATGGTACATACTTTTTCACTGTCCAAAATCTTTAATATAAATCTGTTTTAAAGCTAGCTTGCAATAAATTGTACCGAATGCTCAACTAAGAATATAAGTTATATTAATTATCCTCCACTTTCAGTTCTGAGATAAACAGGTCTAGTAGGGTTTATTTTTAGCAGCTGGGTACAATCAATGTCAAAGTGCTTCAGAAATATATCTGTCACTAATTGATCAGATAATTTTCTTTATGTATCTCATTAGGTATGTGCATTATAAGACTATGTGTGTTGCAGCAATATGTGTAATAAAAGGTGTAGTTTTATTATATTGTAAGCAATGTAATTGTTATAGTTGGATAAACATATAAAACTTTTTTTTGTTATTCATACTGTTGTGATTCAGAAATCAAAATAAAGTGCTACAAAAATATCGATTTGACAATCTGTTATATTCATAGGTATAGTATAGGTAGACATGTAGGTACACAATGCTCAGTGTGTGTCGTGTGTCGGCAGGCTTTTGGAAGCGGCGCGAGGCGGGCACGCGGCTGACTGACTCCGATCGTACGCGTCACTATTTTACATATAAATGGACGTCGCTCCATAATCCGTCTAACACAATGGCTTTAATTTGTTTCCTGAATGTGTACGTAGGCAAATGAAACTTGAAATTGGTGTGAAGGTACGTCGCGTGCGCCTCACTTGACGCTCTACACTGTGCGGGGTAACCGCAAAACAGAACGGTAAATAAGTAAGTGCAGCGATGAGTGTTTGCTCAAATTTCAATACGACAGTGAAAGGCTCCGCTGCAACATCGGATTGTTTGACTCTCGTAAGCCAAACTACGTGTGTTGTTTAGTTTGACTTAGCTAACAGAGAAGTTAAATTAGTACGAGTATTTCCGAATGCAAATCCCGTGCAGGCTGAAGTAGTCGGTCGGCACCTGCGCTGACAGTTTGCGTAATAGCTCGGAACCACCGAATTAATTTACAAAACTCTGACCTGTCTCGAACAAAATAGTTTTTGACGCCAGTACCCAGTTTGTTCGCTCCACTATGGCGTAACCTCGAATAAGTGGGTTAGTTTTTGAATAAATATTACGTGGAATTTGTGTTTCCTAAGGGGATTATTCTAATGAAACATAACAGGTATTTGTTTCTTTGTTAGCTGAAAATATTTTGCATAATGCCGACGTCACTAAAACAGTTATTTAATTAATTGCGGCTCTTTACTGCCAAACCTGTACTACACTTTTATTTTTACTGAACAACATACATACCTACATAATACATGACATGTATGTAGGAACGAAAATTATATTTAAAATTTTTGACCGTGTATTAATTAGTTTACGCCCGTAGCTGCGTGAAATGTCATTTGGAACCAACAATTTTAAAATTTTGGATGAAGGTAACACGGAAATACGAGGATATTTTAATTTAATATAATCCAAGCGTAAACTACGCTGAGTTAGAATTGAGTTAAAATCGAAATAGATAAGATTAATTTTGATGAAATTAAAATGTATGAAACACTTCAATTGCCGCTGGTTGCCCGGGAAAGAATAAATCCCCTCCTGTCCATTAGTGTGATGTCTGCCGGTTACAGGATTATACAAAGAGCAGATATGTATCTATCTATATCTACGTATCAATCCATATATATTGTCTAGGAAATTCAAATACAGATGCTTTATTGAACATTCGACGTACAAGAATGCTTACTTATAGTTTATGACAAAACCAGTTAATCAGATAGAAGGTGGGCCTACAAAAACATGTAGTTAGGTACATGTAAACAATAATAGCAAATAATTAAACTATCTAGTGTCTAATATCTAAACTTGTATCAAATACTTTGCGAGCAATAATCTTATATTTACAAGCAACAGACAAGACACTTCAACATAAAAAGGTACTTCAATAATTCGCGTCTTAATTTTAATTAAAACGTCTTGTTTAGGCTCATGCAATAAGTGAGTACTTCATTTAAGTCGAGATGCGTATTCAGTAGGTACCATTGTGTACACGTAACTACTGCCTGCTCTTGTCAGCTTGTGCATCATTTCAATTAAAAGCCGTATTTATCATTCTATTATACGCCGACAGGTGAATTGGGATAAACATCAACATGTTTATTATAATAACGATCTCCAGCGGTGCCGCAAACAACTTTGAAACTGGCCCAGCCACGCAGATGGGGATGACATCTCTTTGAAGATAAAGACGAGAGATAATTTTGCAATTTTCGTGCCGAGAGGTTAGCGATATGTACCTGCCTGTCATGTTCCTCAAATTAACTTTTGATGGCAAGCAAGCAGAGCAACTTTCGCGTTTGTGGTGACGAAATTTTGTAGGCATTTCGGCTGACGGCAATGTAACGGGAATTGGTAGGCAAGTACAATTTCCAATTTCGAACTTTGATCGATGTCAGATTATATAAATTTGTATTTTCAGTCAGAGCGAGTCCGCCAATGCTTTGATTATATCTCAGTGTGAAATTGCCATTTCAAATTACAAGTTTTATTCCGAAAAAATATTAAATGTACGTTTCATTTTTGTAATCGACTGTGTTGGGTGTTGTATTTAAATGGCCGTTAAATGATTTCCCATTCAGTTTTACATCTAAAGTAAGGAACGATGAAAGGAGGTTGTTTTTTGTTATAATCTCCAGCGACCCCAGCTGAAGGGAGCCGCGGTCACGCGCGCCCACGCCATTCATTCACCATTCAATGAGCTAAGCCCACAGCTTCGCTCATCCCACTTTTGATATTATTTTGTGACCCAATACATAAGGGCTAAACTTATACTTAATAGGAACAACATCTGTTATGTTATATTTAGGTACAATCAGCAAAAAAATGAAAGATGACAGTCTATTTGGGATTATGAAAAAGGTTATGATATGGTTATCGAGAATTCTTCAATATGAAATACGTACTCGGCTTCTGAACATTGTCATAAAAGTATAAGCCATTACAAGGTCCACGTATGGCTTTTTGTCTCAGTCTCATTGCATACTCTGCGCAAAAACAAACACAAAATTCTTTTGTTTATCCAATCTTTTTTTAATCTCTGAATGAATTAACAAACCAATAGTTTACTGTTTGTTGTTTACGAATAACTGCGTCACCACATTATAATCACATAGATGTTTATCAAAACGAACACGTCAAAGTGACAGCCCTAAAGCATACATTTGTCACTATGATTATGTCAAACACAAAAATAATCCCGTCATCTATTTGGCGTGTGGCGCACCCCTGCTGTTCGCGACTTGCAAATTTGGGGAGACTGAACTACGGCCGGGAACAAACGGCAGAAAGATTATAAACTGCGCTGTATAGGTGATCAGACGTCAAAGTCGTGATGTTTTGAAAAAGTTGTCGAGGGGGAGGGTGGGCAGCTTCGGTTGCCATGGTTAATAATACCCGCGCCGTATAATACACCAAACATGTCGGCGTCGTGGGCAATTTTCCCCAAGTCACAGGCGGCCGTCGCTCTAGCAACAGGTCGCCTGTTTTATACCGAAGCTTCTTATATGATTTCTTATGCTTATAACGTCTCCTTACAGTTCAAAAGAAGTCAAAAGCATTAAGTTTCAAAAGGTGAAATCGCTTTGAGACGACTCTTTTAAAACGTCAAGAACACATTAATATGTATTATTTGTTCATGTATTTATAAAGTGATGTGCGTATAAGCACTAAAAGTGTCTTAGTATTGAAATGAGCAATGATTTTATTCGTCGAGTCGTTGGCTGGTAACAGTATATACAAACAATTTTCACATGTCAGCCGTCTTCATTAATTATGAATCAAATTCAACGTGTTAGTACTTTCGGAAAGCACCACACGTGTTCACACAGTTAACTGTTAACACAACACTGTTGTCTGATATTTAATCCATAAATAATGTATAGGTTTACCTGCTCATGTTTCCACTTTCAGAAATAAGTATGGATTTATTTGTCAACATTTTATTAAATTCACCAGATTTATACTTATTAATTGCTTACTTTTATTGGCAAATATTAAGGCACAAGCAAAATTGATTAATGAGATGTGAGGTAAAAAAGCTTTTATATTATACTAGTCATTTATGCATCTATGTGTGGTTAGTACGACTTAAGTTATCTAACACACAAAAATATTATCAACATATTTCGTTGAAAATGTAATTAATGTACCGTTATCTGAACTACTAAAGCACATAACACATGTATATGCACAGTGTCTGTGGGTCTTTAGAAATAGACCCGCACTGCACGATCGCTTGCGATACGACCGCAGGGCTATTTAATAACATCACTCATGCATAACCGAGCAAAAGTAATTAAAGCGACGTCACCGTCACAACGACCATATAGTATTAAAGCCTTTTCAGTAAAAGAGGGCGCTGAGCGCAATTCCAAGTTACATTTTAATCAAACAGTGACCACGCCCGAGTCTGTCATGTCGCCTATTTATGAGTTGTAAAGGGGATCCTTCCGCAGTTCACTTTGTGCGGGCGTATGGTAATGGCGTGGATATGGTGTGACGCGCTCTGACATGTGTCGGCTCCGGAAAATGAAGTCCGAACGCGAGGGAATGTTTGCACGCACACGCCAATAACGTGCGAGAGCCAACAAACGATTTTAAGCTGCGCAATTTGTTCGGCGACGTAATTAATACCTGCCTTTTTCTTATTACTTACACTCAAGATTGGGTGGACTTGCTTTAATAAATTTTAGTACAAAATTTTAAATTAAAAATCTGAATATGAGCTGTTTTTACTGCGAAAAGAAAATAGAATATTACTGGTATTTCATATGTTCACAAAAATAACTATAAACCAAGTACAAAACACCTTATTATAGAAATGTATATAAGTACGATACATAGACATACGGAGGATTACAATTATATCTTCAAAATATGATAATAACATTTTTTAATAACACAACCCATGTAAACCGCACAACATTCTTGGCGCTGGACTTTTAATAGAGGCAATTCTCAAGTACGTCATTATATTAAGTTGATGACGTCATAAAACGCAGTTACGCGTTCGAGGGGACCGAATTAGGTCCACCTTATAGGCGAGTGATGTTTACATACAACATTATTAGCTTACGTAGGTACTATTTGTTTCAAAACTACGCTAAGCAGACCGTGAGGGATTGGCACCTCATCAGCTATTGAGGTAATGTTTTAACAACTAAACACAAAATCACCTTGTTCCGAGGAATGGAAACCGGATAAAATAGTTTCTGTTAATTTTCTCGAAAGTTTAAAAAAAATCGAACGTAACATGCATTGACTGGGCCTTTTTTCAGTTACTAAACATACCGTTTATGTTCGTAGTTATTGTCATCGTTTTAGCGAATAAATATAAAATTTATCAATAAGATAGTGGTATGAATATTTATCCAGCCATGTTAATAAGCGTAAGAGCCGTTGGAATCTGTTTTAGGATTTATTCGTAAAGAGAGGTAATAGCGCGGCTCATTGCTTTTTCACTTGGTTACTCAAATGTAGATGGATGAGGTCGTCTTCGACGCCGCCCGAGACAATTGTCAGCCATCGCTCAGTGTCCCCACTAATTGAAAATTCTCGTCAGCTTCATTTAAATCTCCATCGACAAGATACGCGACCGTTGGAAATTAAGCCCAACTATAATTTAATTGTCCCACACCTTTATCATCTAATGTCGGGACGGCAATCTGCGTGACTGATTTCTACAAAGCATTTGACATTTTGAGTTGTGAACAGAATTGTTTAATTTGTTCTCGCTAATTACTAAGTCGGTTATCCTTATTTGTTTGTAAAACATTTTTTTAAACTAATTTGGCGTATAGTTTCTTTGATGCTTTTTCTTCGACATAACTTAAAATACGTTAAATTAAATGCAACTATGTATATTAATGCAATGCACAATACTAAAGAATTACAAAGCAAAGTTTTAAATTACAATGTTTGTAACGTTTCATTTTCGAACAATATTTCAGTAAAAGTGCTTATAATGTAGGTAGAAAACACGTAGTTAAATAAATTCGTTGTACCAATTAAGGATCCCTTATTCCTAAATACCCTTTCAAGTGGATTCGCGGAAGGAAGAGGGCGCGAGCGGAAGAAATTCTCGATAACAGGGAGTAAAGAGTGGAAAATTATAAAACGTTAGAGCCCAGACACCGTCTTGAGTGGATAATATTATGATTATGATCGTTCGACTCTGAAATAATACGCAGGCGTGTTCTTTGCCGTCGCCGTTCTTACGTCTAGTGCGAACATTATCATATTTAACGTTAGTTCTACAAGCAAAGCGGTGGGGTTTCATAACCTCTATATTTGTCTTGACAATAATGTAAATTGTAATGTCTCGTCATAAAACGTTGAATATATCAAATCTTTTCATTGTTACATAATTATTCTGGGCTTGTTTATTTTGAGTTGTATTTAAATTTATTTTTAGTCCTTTTACCTATACGACAGTCAAAGCAGTTTTGTAAGAAAAACATAAAGGAAATTTGCCGCAACTTGTACATAGAACCCTACAGCATCTTAAAAGATATTTAAATATCTTTTGTATAAAAGAACGCAGATGAAAATATCTTGTGATGTGAAGATTTATGACTAGCACTTCATTTGCTCACAGTTTACCCAGAACGTAGCAGAATTATATTAAGTGTGGTCCAAGAAAAAGTTTTGTGAAAGAAAGGGACAACTTGCGATTCCATTTTTATTCATTCCGTAGCGAAATCAACATTTGTAGAAAGCGTAGATATGGGCGTGGGGCGACCCGTATTAAAATATTTTAAGCAGGCTATGAATATGCAAAGACACGGCGCTCGTCGGCGGCGGTTAACGATTTGCACGTTTTTGGACCACTTGCTAATTGCAAATGTGAACGAACACTTATGGCAAATGTAATTGCTTTCACTGATACCAGATCAGATAGAAACACATTGTTTGATTTTGCCTCGCAATAGCCCTCTATAAATGAAAACTAATTTACTTTCATCGGATAGCCGGTCCACGATAATTTCATTTCGTTTGCGATTAAAAAGTAACTGCAGGTTTCATTAATTTTAATGTTCTGTGACAAAACAAAAACGGTGAGATAAAATTTTATTTTCACTCTTTGCTATCACTGTTCTTTGTAATCGTTTTCTGAAATAAGCCAGAGTTCTTTTTACAGCATCTAAAAAAATGAACTCACTATCTATTTTATTTAACTCGTTAGAGTGGTAAAGCTTTGTACGGTCTCTAAGATGTCTGGATGTAAAAGAAAATCCATTTGGAATATGAAGGCTACATGACCTGTAGGTGATCCCGGGGGAGGCCCACAAAACCCCGCATTACCACTTACCTACAGCGCTCGAGAGATCCAAATTTTCAGGTCCAAGGAGGCTTACGATATATTTTTACGTCAACTTTGAAAAGGATTCTAAAAAAACTTATGCAAAGGTACCTAAGAATTAAGTGGCTGAATTACAAGGTTGCCAGATATCTCTGAGAAATTACTTGGTTAGGTAGCTTTTTTACATTTTGGATATTTTTATGTTACTTTAAGAGAGTGTTTGTATATATGATGTTATATAAATTTCACTACGAGCGAAGTGTGCGTGTACCTACGTTTTTTTGTCAATATGTAAAAGTAAGAGAGCGCACCTCCAGCTGGTTACTTAAAAAGAGAAATTCTAAGATCTTAGCTTCCTAACGATACATTTCTTCAATATCGCCTATTCAATTTATTTGAACCGGAGTGGGTACCGTGCACTGTAAAGTGGAAGTTGGTTAACAAGATCAAGCACAAAGTGCGATACGCTGTACGATTAGCTGCTTGTTGTGAGTAGCTGGCTTCTATCTCGGCCTTTTCAAGTGTGATTAAGGTTGGATTGAGGCGAGCAACGAACGTATCTATTCAATTAATGATACTCTAGACCCAGGTTGGCCAGTCCCTCAATTTATATTGCATTGGATCTGAAAATTGCCCGTATTTGTACGTACGTACGCCTCCTCGTGCCGCGGGCGGTCGTGACTGTGTGCCAACAAATTGAAATATTGCCTTTCGAACAGTTTTGAGAACATGCTTTTAAAAATTATGCTGGGGTATGTAAAAATTTTCTTTTTATGTATGGTACTAATATTATTTAACACGATTATACTCGTAAATTCCTAATAAGAATAAGTACGTAAAAATCTTTCCGGATTTAAACGTTTGGCGCACAATCATTTGTAGTATAATGGGTAGGTAGTAATTTTATTTATTACCAATGGTACCCCATAGGAACTACTAATACTTAATACTTTCGTATATAACAGTTACATATAGAAACAGAGCATGACACTAGTTTTGTAACCAGCAACTAAACAATTACAAACTGTAGTTACAATGCACACAACATAACCCGACACTCATAATTGCACGTAATGTTAGTCAACACGCTAACTACAGTAACAACATAGAACGTTCCCATTCGTTACTAATGTCGATCATCGAGCGACAACCGCCGTGTACTTCGGTCGGAGATCAAGGGATTACAGAGCATAGCAATGCGCCAATAATGGCTGTCTTCGAACATCAATACAGATGCGGATTTGTAGTCATGCTCCGTGGGAAACTCTCTTTGGATTATAGTATTAAGGTAGTTCGGAACATCTTTACCTGATGAACTGAATTGAGCTTGATCGATGAATTTGTATTTAGGAAATATAGCTTTTTGTCAAAATCCAAAAAATAAAACAGTAACATGTATTTAAGTGTTTTACTGTAGTTTTACGTTGGACTAAGCGATTCAATAAATATGTAATAGGTGACAACAAATGCAATTAAATTAAAACAAGTTTTTTGTTTAAAAGATTTCCGTCACTTTTATTATTAGGGACGATTTAAAACAAATATAACATGAAAAAAGTGCATATATGTGTCTTTTTGTTTCCAATCTAATATTTTTATATTTAATTGATTTAAAATGCATACAATTTCTATACAAAATAAACGTTCATGTCCAGCGGCACACTTTCCTGCTGCGCTAAACAAGATTACTTAAAGTTGACTGTCAAATAGACTTCCAAACGCACGGAGTTCATAACAAACTATTCAAATTGCGCTTAATATTTACGTACAAAAATGTTTTAACATTTTATGAAATACCGGAAAAATATTTCGCTGAAATAGCTTTCCGAAAACACTATTAAATATAGTGATAGATATAAAATTTGAACACGAGAAGCAATCTCAGCAAATGGACGCCGCTTAGCAGGCCATTTTGAAATTTCGATGCATTTCCGTTTGGAAATTACTATCATTTGTTGAAAGAGGGACGAATACCGCTAAACCGGTCATGGAGCTGTTCATTAATCAACCGAAGAAATAATGTTTCATAAAATATGCTCATTGAAAATATGAAATAGGACTTCTCTTTAGCTTGTAATGCAGATATACAAAATACAATGACCATAGTCAAATTCTAGACGGGTATTTTTTAATTCTTACATAAGGTAAATTAAATAAAAGGCCTACAAAAGCGTAGTATTTGATGATTATTTATCATCTTCTACAGTCAATACACGACATAGTCAAAGGGGTTACGATGTTTTTATACCTCTACTCATTCACGCCAATCGTGGCTTCAAGTAGTACTTGGCTATTGACTGTCGCTGTTTAACTTGTTTAAAGGGTTATGCAGTAAGAACCCTACTTTAAAAGGATCATAAAGTGTAGACTGTAAAATTTGATATACGTAGACATAATCGATTCGGGGCTAGGGGCTGACTACCGCACTTGTCACAATAATCTTCTGGATGGCTGAGTATTTACACACCGAAACCCCTTGCTTTGAACATCAAACCATTGGTTCTGTATGTCATATAGAACCTTTTGAATATCAATCCGAAATTATCTAATGCGAATTTGTAACTACGGTCATTTGATTATGTCCCCGATTTTTTCAAACAGTTCATTTGTATATTAAACAGAGATTTAAACAACGACTTAAGTATAGGCTCAGAAAAGTCTAGACAGCTTAATTTGCTACAGGCCTGAAAGCCACTAAAGCAATATTCCTAAAATTCAGGCACGCTTCCCAAATGAAGATTAAACCTAAAGTTCTTTACAATAAGTTTATTCAGTGCTGCTATAAGTAGGCCGGGGCTAAAGGTCAGCGGGTAACAAAATCGTCTGTATCCCACTTGAAAACTAAAAGTAATTTGGATTTTTGCGATACGCGGCTGCGATGGGAGGGTTGTAATAGTAAATAGGGCACGCTTTGCGACCAGTTTCCTTGAGACACTAGAACAGGATGCACGTTTCTCGAGCCAAAAAAAGTAAATGAGTTTCAAAGCTAAAAAATTGGGTCTTATCTAGTTTTCTTAAAAAATATGTCTTTCAAATAATCCAAAAATATATGTAAGTATACATTTTATGTTTTATTCAAGACGTTTAAAATAAACACCCCGGCCGTATAAAATTGCGCCACGCGGCAAATCTTGGTGAAACTGTCTATAAATCTGACCATAAAAGTAAATCCCTGCAATCAAATGGCGAACAGCGAAAAAAGTAAGGTTGTTTGTTGCTATCTCCGGGAACATACATGAAAATAGCTGAGGAACTATTTCGTAGCCGGATAAAAAGGTTCTCAGACCATGAATATAAATATGTACGGTGCGGCCTTATGTCGCTTAACTGCGCTGTAGGGCTGTGGAGCGCGTTAACGCTAACACCTATTATTTTAGCCCACTTCGTACCGATATACCGTTCATTTTTACGTCTCGACCCTCATTATTAACTCATCTCGCTAAAAAGCAGCAAAAAATAAAGGTTTCACAATTCAGCAAAATATTTCATAGCATTTACGCGGTTGTATATTTTAATGTAATTACTTCCTAAAGTAGGCAATTATGGTAATTTATTCTCAATTTATATCAAAATCTAAATATCCGTAGTGGGTAATTGGATATTCAAAGTGAATTGAAACTTGAAAGTGTTTGAGAAACGTATTTGTGCTCAACCCTAAAGCCTACAGGAGCAAATAGCAACTGTATAAAGGTTATAAAAATGCAAGAAGCCGGAAATGAATACGCCCCTGCGCTACGTACTCGAGCACATAGTCAGTGGCGTGTAGCTCGTGTAGTGCGCCGCGGACGTGGGGACACGGACTCTCATCAAAAATAAAGGCAGTGCACCCACTATTTCACACAAATTGGATTGTTTGAAACGGCACGTCCTAGACTTGCTTCGTAAAATACAAAAATGCAACAATCTTCATCATCAGTTTATACCACAACACTTTAACCCGATGCTGCAAAAGTTGCACTACTGAAACATTTTCCAATGAAAC
Organism: Autographa pulchrina; assembly: GCA_905475315.1. Classification (NCBI taxonomy): domain Eukaryota; kingdom Metazoa; phylum Arthropoda; class Insecta; order Lepidoptera; family Noctuidae; genus Autographa; species Autographa pulchrina. The sequence goes on along the minus strand of FR997771.1, from coordinate 7,303,744 downwards.
ACGAGTTTTGTAAAACAAAAACAACAGTAAAGTACTCACCTCAAGTTAAATGCAGTTGTCATATATAAAAGGTTAGATATTTTCTGCGAAAAAATGATATGAAAACTTAAATTTTATGCTATTATCCGCAAGCGATGCGCTTCAATCCTAGGTAGAATACGAGCTAGCACGCACAGCATCCTGAATGTTTTGTGCGATAAGTGGGATAGCCCTATGCTAGCCCACTGGATACGAGTGCATAATATTTTTTTTTAAACTAACACTAGTTTAAGTATTATTTTTACTAACAACTTATGGATCCTGTATTTTGGTCTGAAATAAAAGTCTTATTATTATTATTATTAAATGAAAAAATATTCTCGGAAGCTTTACGAGTCAGTACTTGTTGATTCTCAGTCACGACTCCAAGAACAATGTTGTGTAATCATTGTTTTGCAAACTCATTATAACAAGGGAAGTTATAAATAGTTGTGGATGTGATTAGGAAAGCATTACTGTTACTTGTATAGCTCTGCTTACCGACGCCAAAAGAGGTGTTTGTTAGATTTATTACCTACCATTTCGATTTGTTTACTCAGTTGTTCAGATCCAATTACTTGGCACTGTTTCTGTACTTAATTAAAGGGACGCTTGATTACTCGCCCGCTGTGGGGCTTTGTATAATTGCTATTGTTTAGCAAATGAAGACAAATGAAACTTTAATTTAATGACACTGTCTCATTCAGACGCACGACAGAAGAAGTCTTCAGTTCGCGCTGAGAAACCTCATTTTAAGTTTAAATTAGGTATTGCTGACACACCGCGCACTATCACAGTGCGACCTTGCTGCACTGCCCAATCCACTTTTTTTCTAGCTAGTACGCAGAAGTCTTCAAAATATTTCTCTAATGATTTAGTGACAGTCTTTATAATTAAAAACCAGTTTTACCCTTTAAACTCTACAAATACTTAAAGTATTTGTAGAGTTTTGTATTTTGGTAACACATAGTTTATTTATTTAAATACAATGAGTTTAAAATCCTAATTTCTTATCTCCTAAATTTATTTACTCATCATTTCTATTTTATAATGATTCTACAAAAAAAAGTGTTTGTAAAAGCAAACAAGTTTCGAGAAATCTCATTACAGTTCAGGAGTGAACTTAGCACTCCCATGCGAGCACTGAACCGTCTGCTCGGAAACAAAAGCAATAAAAAATGCAATTTTATTCAAATTTTATAGACTTGCAATTGAAATCGTTGTTTAATTGCAATACATGCAATACTACGTCCATTATTAACTTTCTTTTTTCATTGCATTGTTCTGAATTTTTATCTCTTGTTCTACAAGTCACATTAATTCTCAGTATCCGAAATAGCTTTAAAACTCATCTAAAAGCTGATTCAAAGTCTTAAATATTTAAATAATAACACTTAGTCCAAACCTAATCTGGTCGTTAAAACTGCGAACTAATGTTAACGTTATCTACATTTAACGGTATAATGATGACATGGTTGAGCGCGTCCAAATGAGAATAGTTGTAAAGAGTACTTTAATTACCTAGCGTTCTTGGTTATTTGTTTGTGCCCGTCTCAAGGTTTTACTCCCGTAGGGGCGGTAACTCGATTCGCCATCCGCCGGTGAGTGAGTGGCATACTTTTAATTGGCCGTAACTGCGTTTGCCTGCAAGCGTTATTGAATTACCCGCAGAACAGCGCTTGGGGTTGTGGAGTTACGAAATAATGTTTCTACTCTCATGATATAAATATTTGCGATGCTCCACTTTAAAGTGTATTAATTTTGCTTTTGAATTTGATTTTGTATTGGTAAATAGCTGTGTAAATAAAATTAATGAATGCAATAATTAGATTTGTGTGGTAAATTTACAGGTATATCATAAAAGGTTTTTGAAAAGAAATAAAGGTCAGTAAGATACACAAATTCAAACATTGTCAAAATATCCAAAGTTATCCTTTCCTTTAATAAAACAAGTGCCTGAACGATTAAAAAAATAATTACGTTTGCAATATGATAGCGTACCTACTTACTTATATTTTTTCAAAGAGTGTAAATAAAATATAATTACTAAAAGCTTGACATGTAATGTTATTACATAAAAACGGTCAGTGAGTAGGGGAATCCTTTAAAACCTCGTCAACAACACTCCCAAGTACATTTTTGAGTCGTTGGGATAATCTAGTTGCACGAGAACGTTGTTTATAACTCGTGCAATGGCGCGGAACAACTCGCTTAGCACAGGAGGGAGCGAGCGCATACGCTGAAGCGAGAGCGGGCCCGTCTATTGGGCATCGGTCATTGTGTTAGTGGATTCGCTCAGGCAAGGCTCGCAGTAATTACATCAGGGAATACGCTCCTACGGACAGCTACCGACGGTCCCTGTTTTTACTCGAAACCGTTACCTATGAACGAGGTAACTACGGGTAAATATACGAGTGTTACTTGACGACGCGGCTCACAGTTTGCATAGTTAGCGAAGTGATGCAAAACGCGTAGCTTACTTCAGTAATAGAGTTTAGGTGCTCATCGCTTCCTGACATTGGTTTGTTTACTGCTAAGACTCTCAATTAATTGAGAACGGTCGGTTATATAAATATAGTCGGTAAATACTCGGAGTATTCGATTTGTTCTATGTATAAATAAACTGTTGATTTCGGAATTTAATTGATCATTAACTTCTTTATAATGTTCAAGAATAAGTAGGTGGAGATATTCAAGTGCAAATAATATCTTGAAACTAAGTAACAGAACTACAGTCAAATCTTGCGTAGGTAGGAGCTTACTTTTGGCTTTGTACACATAGTAAATAAAAGTAAAATTATTAGCCGGACGGTCTACAACAAAATAAATATAAAAAAGTAAAATGAGCCACCTAAATAAATGCATAAACCGGCCAAACAGGCACATAATAAAAAGTGAAATTACTGGGGCGCGGACAGGGAGCGTTTTCCGGGTTTCCGACATCAACACATAATTCAGCACAAGATTAAATGCCTCTTGGACTCGCCGCCGGAAGGCCAAGGCTCCATTAGACAAGGCCAAGCCAGGCCTGTAAAGTTGGCCTTTACAAATGCCACTATCAACTAAACGTGGATAGGCAATCTCCGGATGAACGGACTCGCGCCATAAAATTAGTACTCCTTTTCCTAGCTTTAATTCAAATTTTATTACTCGACTCGTTTTTGTAGACCTTTGCATAAATTATAACAGTTACTTTGTTGGGATATAATTTTAATTTCCTCGTATTTTCGGGATTGTGACCCAGCTTTAGATGTAATATTTTATGTGATGTTTTTTGCGTCTATTTTCACACATGTACTTTGTACGCAATGATCTCATCACTAAGCATGCTGATTGTTTGACATCCATAATTGCTTAAATGTAACGTTAGTAAACATTTCATTAACTTACTTAAATTAATATCCTCTTAAATTGCAATAGTAAAAGTCGAAGTTAATAAAATAAGGGTGCGTCCACATCTGACGAACGAGCACTACACGAGCAGCTCGCGAGCCGCTCGCGAGCCGCTCGCGAACCGCTACCGAGCATGCCGCGAACGCACTAGTGTCAATAACGCCGTCTGACAGACTTGCGCGCGCCCCTCGCGGCATGCTCGCGAGCGGCTCGCGAGCAAGCCACGAGTGGTTTACGAACGGCTCGCGAGCTGCTCGTGTAGTGCTCGTTCGTCAGATGTGGACGCACCCTAATAATAACTTGTTAAGTTTGATTATGATTTTTTTCAATAACAATAAATATAGTGCAAATTATAAAAAGTTATTTAAATTCAACCACAGAAAATACCATATTAAGATAAATTCAGCGCTACGGTTGCTACGAACTGCTACGGCGACTACGCAAAACGCTTTATTATCTATGAGTTCCAGTTTCTATGAGTACGAGAGTTGGATTGTGCTAATTCACTCATAAACAAGATATCAAGCGTCAAAGACAAACGATTGACAATCACACATGTATGCCGGATGTTAGCAGGTTGTCGCCATTCACGGTGTGCACGCGTCGCCATGACGACTATAGTGAGCCATTCAACTTGACGGCCCGCCTTTGTCCCCTCAACTCGGGACCGCATACAAAATCAATGGCCAGCATTTGGTACGCAAGACTAAACTGTACTGGAACCATCCCCTGTAAGCAGATATCTATCGCCGATATTGTCGCGAATATATCAGACGACGGTACTGAACATTGATTTCGAGTTGAATTGATAAATTGCTTAACAGTTTGAAGTAATGTCGATGCTTTTGAAATATTTATTGGACCGATACGAAAGAGTTGCAAATTAAAAAGTAAAAGAGAGAAACGGACGAAAATAATAAACAAATGAATACCTACAAACATGTCAGGGCGATATAACATCTTTATAATACAAGTAATAATAAGTAAAGTATCGGTACATCTATGAATTAACCATAATAGAATTTACAGCATTATAAGTTTAACTAATGAGAAATCGCTTAAATAACAATTTGCTGAGCAGCCGATATGATAATGTAATTAAAGCAATTATTACTATCGTGTTATAATTTAATTTCTATTAGTGGTTAAATTATATTCGCACCTCAGTAGTTAATTTTACTTAATGATCATTAATTTGAGTTGGCAGTGGAAAGAGGTATTTCTGTCACTTTCATTTGTAAAAATAAAGTACAAGTAGATCCATTGTTTATGCAATAAAGCATTTGTATTAATGTGTACCAAGATTTTTATAGCCTTTTTCGGAACAGAGTATTGAAATTTATAAATTTGTAAGGGGAGTGTTTTCAAGGAGGGATACGTAAATTTTTTTTTTTATTATTTGGACGTAGGGTCTGTAGTTTTCTAGCCTGTGACCTGTAGAAGGCGCTACATTCCAACGGGGTGTCTAGTTTTAAGTTATATATAGTCTTAGGATTAGATTATTTTTACTTTTGTTAATTTATTATTTAATTTATTGTGGTACCTTACGAGGCTGTCTTGGCGCACCAGCGCAAAAAGCCTCATCAAATAAATGATTTAAAAAAAAAGAAAAGATTTTTATAAATACAAGGTACAAGTTTCCACGAGGATACATGACATACGTATTCCACAACTTCTGCAAAAATATTGATAAAAGCCTCTTAGATCAATTGCAGATTGTAAATTATTAGACCTAAATGTGGTGGAAGTTTTGTCAAAATTCGGAAGTATGTTGCGAAAATAATAAGAAGGTAATTTTTTTTCCATTCTTAGGCATTCCGGAAATTAATGAATTTCTGTTAGAATTGGCCTTTATTTGTTTTTATTATATGCTACTAATGCCTAGCCAATCGTTTTCCCCTTGAGGCACGGTGCTAATTTACCATACATATCCGTTTACATTATTTGTTTCAACGAAATCTTATCCACACGACCTCGCAAACGAAGATCGTGAGTACTTAATGTAAACATTTCTTAAATAACAGCTTTTAATCTCACAAGCCGAATGGAAATTTACATAGAAACAAAAAACCAATTACAAGTTCCGTCACATGGGTAATGGTGGAGTATTTCTCCTGGGGCGGTTTGATTCGGGAACCTTTGGATATTATACGTTTTATTTCGTCTATCTTATACTCATGTTTATTTAGACAGAGTAATAAAACTCCTGTACGTATTCTCTTTAGCGTCTTAAATTACAAAACAAACATATCTGATGTGTCTTTTCAATTTACCTTGTTTACTTTTATCTTAGGATATAATGTTCTTGTTGATAAGGATGAATGTTGTAGATTTAGTTTGTATCGTACCTAATTTGTTTTTTCTTTTTTCTTAAAGTATAGAGGCGACAATTAAAAGAAAAAGGACTATGAATAGCGTGAAACAATGTAGCCTTTGAATTAAAGTATTTATGTAAAGTATCCTATTCACTATGTTCCTTTTAACTCATGTTTGTAGTACACACCAATACACTATGAACATTTTTCAAAGTAAAAAGTTCATACATTTGTATTACAAACTAAGCTAGACGGGCAACATGTCTAGGCGAACAACAAGTGAATTTTATTGGCACACTATTATTGGTAGCAGACACATGACAAGCCGACGTAGGTATAATAAGACGTGTAATGGACACCACTGAAGTTTCCTCATCCAAGTTTGCGACAAGCCGCATCTAATATGGCCTGAAAGCGATCCACTCAAAATCCAGCCAATATCGCTAGAGAATTAATACATGCGTTCACTCCGGTAACTTCCAACTTCGAAAAGCGTATTAACGTTTCGATACCAACAAGTATTTAGTAGACGTATACGTTTCATAAACGGTAACTAATTAGTAATGTAGTTGTTACTTAAAAATACAAAGAATTGGTGACGAGAATTTCATTTCAAATATAACGAATAAAATTCGTTCCACAGCCTCTAGCCTTATGATAATATAAAGCTTGTTGAATAGTCGGAGGGTTAAATTTACATAATCTCTACAAAAGAAACGGGCAACATTTTAATCTGTTTCTGTAGGAATCTAAATTAATATTACAGTGCAATCTCGAAATTGTTTTTTCTTTGTAGACAGCTATTGATTTATTTACGTAATTTGTATTCTAGACGCATCGTTTAATATTTAAGGGTTGAGATATAATTGGATGCACAGCGGCTGCATCTGAATGCAGCCTTGAGTCTTGGCGGCTCGCCATGACTTTGCATTATTTAATGTTCGACTAATAAATACATGGCATTCAGATGTCAAGAGTGTTTTTCGTTGTACAAAGTTTAAAATAAAGTCTGTTTAAAACTTATTGAATAGTTATAGACGATACAATTGCCTTTTTAACTCTGTATTTACTTCAGCAATTATTACAACTAGATAAAGTTTTTGATTGCAATTTCTAAATTCAATTGAAACTTGACTTTTTAAACTAAGAAATATAAATTATTAAACAGAGTTTAATAAAGATAAATATTGTTCTTTACTAAATATTTATTTTATAATATTTTGAACAATATATCAACAACAACAATCAATTAATTAATTCGGCTTATATCATTACACGATACGATAATGCCACTGTACATATTTATTTCGCTAAATTATTCAGTCATGTCCGTGAAAATTAACCGATCAAATAGCGCATCACATTATTTGTGAAAGCTTATTATTATGCACGCTGAAATAATGAACCACGTACCACTTTGTATGCCTATAGCTGGCCAACAAACAAAACCGTACTTAAATTTTAATTTGAACATTACTTACGGGGATTAAACTCTGATCCATAATTATTTTTAAGGTCAACGAAATATAATGCTACATAGTTTAGGCGTCACAGGTGACAGCAGTATAATAGGCAGGCAAATCTATTATGTATGAAAATTTTAATTAAATCCGAATGTGGCATGAATTTTCCACATCCACAGTTAGAGCTTTAATTGAAATTTGTTGGTTCACCGAAACGATTACTGAGCAATTGATATTTTAATTGTTTATGCAAATAACGCACCAAGTATGAGTCGTCATGTTCGCATAAAGTGTGCCCGCGTAAAATCTTTTAAAAGCAATTTTACCACCTTAATTCAGATCTAATACCTACTCCGTCTACAAAAATAAAAGTCCCCGTATTCCTTTCATTGTAATTCTATTTCTCGAAGATGACTTCTTACAACGCAGGAGTAACAGGCAAACTGAATTGATTTCAATATTCCCTCTACACTTTTCCTTTAGATATTTTTCGTTCCTGTTCTACATTTTACATAAACTAATTTCCTTGGCAATATTGGTCTTGCGACAGTTCTGTAGGCACGGGCGCCTCCCTCAAAAAGAAACTCGTCGAGTCGGGCCTTCGACGACCAAATCAAATCACTCGACCTTATCGATCACCCCGAGAAAACTTACAACTAAATTTATTTGCGTATTTGTAGACACAGTTGACGGTGAAACTTGACGTACTGATAGATTTGTATCGGGTGAAATATATACATGGGCCCGATACGAAATTAATCCAATAGTGCTGCTGATTTAACGCAATTGCTGAGGTTGCATCCCCTTCGCAGCCCACAGGGCCAGTCACCCTTCACCGAAGGGGAAACGTTAATACGAGGATATGAGAATTTACTGTTTAATCCAGCTGCAGGCCAATTTGTTAATATTTCCATTCAATCCACTTAAAAGCATGGTTGTATGTAAATTTGATACGTAAACACGATATCATGTGTCCGTGTAGACTTCGCCGAGCATCGAATGTTTTAAAGAAATTGAAAGAGAACGTGATTTGAAACATTTTGTATAAAATCGAAAGCATTTTAGAGAAAATTGAAAGTAAACCGGATAAAAAGTAAACAATCATTATACGTAGGTATACCTAATATTGTTCAGTCAATCAAATGACAAAGTTATCAAAACGGTTTGGATCAAGATAAGAATGTAAACACAGGAATGTGTGCAGTGTTTGATGTGGTTGGCGCGGACTAGCGCGCCCTTTATCAATTACGGCTAAACAAGAAAAATGACCGTCCGTAAGCCTACACGAGGCTAATTAAAGCAAGTAGGTAAATTTTGGCAAGAGCCTGTCCCCGCACCCTCCCACGATCCATGTTCATCCCTCTCGGAACAGGTGGTTAAACTTTTGCGTAATTTCATTAAGAGAGGTATATATTTTGATCAACACGCAAAAACTCCACTTTTATAAGCTTCGGCGTCCAGGCTGTCTTACATCCGTGATTAATTTTAATTATACTTATTAAATTTTTTAATGGAGACATTAAAAATCTTTATGTTTTTTTGGTTTTTAAGGGCGTCTTATTTTTATATCGACGGGTCTTGGGGTCCTTACCTACTGTATTTCAAAACATCAATAAATCATTCACGCTAGATTAAATAGTAGTTGACCTCTCCCTCGGAGGAGCAAACACCATTACGAGTAGTTTAGGGGTGTTGAGAAGAAAAAAAACTTCACACTTGGTATTACTGGTATTCGCTGATTTTAATGCCGGATCACTGGAGGGATAATTTTATACCCATTATCAAGCAATGTGTCTTGAGTAAAAGCGTTTTGTATAACTATTAGACATTAAGTTTTTATTCTATTTGCTAAAAAGGTTCTTTGCAAAAATCCTATATAAAACTATCATATGAAAAACTAAATACTTTCAATGTTCGACGTCAAGACGATGGCGAAAAATGAAAATGAATACTAAGGCATTATTATTAACTACTTTAGCCCTTTTAAAAGTTTTCACCTTAATCTCTCGTTGTACAATTAAAACCTGTTTCTAAGAACAAGTATTAATTACCTATTACTCTTACCTCCAGTACCCAAATAGACCCAATTCTAAGAAAATAAAACCATTAAAAATTCAGATGAAAGTTTTACCCTTTAGCTATAAAAGTCCTTTGCTTCAATTATAAGTATTTTAAAATATTAAAGAAGAGAAATAATTAAGAAAAATTTAATCAAAGTACAGTACTAGGTATTTCGTTTGATTGATTGGTCACTCTTCAATTCTATATCTCGTAAACCACTCACCCTATTTTAAACTTGCATTTTAAATTGATCAATAATGAAAACAAATTGAGTAGGTACTTAAATTCTATTTCCAGTGTATGATAAATACGGGGACAAACATTTATACACTTAAAAAATATAGTATACAGAACTATATTTTATAAGTGTATAAATCAACACTCAGACTAAGTATTTACGACCATTGTGAATATCTAAGAATACTACATATCTACACATACACACGTGTACTTACAAGTGGCATAAAATTGTACCATATAGGTAAGTAGGTACCAATAGTTCATCCAATATTAATATCAACGTCTGGAATTCGTAGGTATGCCTCAGGAATATGATAATAAGGTCTATAGTAATATTTCAACTCCCAGAAGGTTTTGTGATGCCTTCACGCGTGTACATAAATATATGGAGATTATTTGCGCCATTTTATACATCTAAATATAGGTACGGCTGTGGCTGAGATAATGTATGATTACATCCAGGTATGTTTAAATTAAAGCTTTTGAAGAAAAGTAATATTATCATTTTGATTAAATATTTATATTAATCCTTATTATTTTAAGAGATTTTTGTTATTTTAAATAATTATATAAAAAAATATAGGCTTTCGTAGTAGACTTTGTTATCACATTTTTAAGAAATTCTAAAGAAGAACTGAAGTGTTCCAAATACATTAGTACAACTAAACACAACGTACCCGCTTGGTACTAAACTTTGCAAATATACCTACAATACAAAACAAGTAGCATTTACAATTACAACAATACACATACAATCAGTAAAATATTACTTAGTTACTTGAGTAATAAAATTTACCTTCAAAGGCAAACAGTAAATCCTCAAAATCCAATTCGCCACCATTTATGCAATTAGAATATTCATCCCATGAAGTACAGTATCAAGTTAAATTGTGTGACATTAGCGGTAAGCTCAAGGCTAACACATGAGCCTGATTAAACTTTCTCATAATGGATTTCATGCTCAAACCAAAATAATAACTCCTATAGTTTTTGATGGCTAATATTATGTATTATAACTTGGGTGAATTAAATTCATTGTAAGTTTTACAATAGCTTATGATTCGAGAGTCGGAAAACACTAGAACAATTCGCTGGAGTACCTAAAAACTTAGTGGTATAAATGATTTAGTTGAATAGTTCTACATAAAATGTAGTAAGAATGTAAAATCTTTTCAAAATATATCTTCGCCGGTGTTTCCTTATCGAGGGCCGGGCCTGAGGCCGAGCTCGGCGCCTACACGTTAGTTTCTCTTCAGTGTCACCTACTTTGCATCATAATCGAATTTCCACAAAGTAAAACAAAATCTCGTCGCCACATTAATATTCAGCGATAGGGCCCGACGCATCGCCGCCGGATTGACGTTTAACATGCAAATTGCAATCTGAAAATCTAGCGAAATTGTGTGCCACTAAATATTTTCGGCATTATTAATTCAGGACACAGTTGTTTGAATCGGCAGCTAGAATATAATTTAAATGTTAAACGAATTTGTGCCACTAACGCTAAATTAGACTGGGGCGCTAGCCGCCGGGAATTTAATCGGACAGGTGAATCTACGAAACATACATTTATTCATTTTGCTTTGGAGTTCATTTTGAATGTTTTTAGTCATATTGGCTAACTTGTCTTCTCAATTTCTAGTTTCATAATTAGTTTTGAATTTAAACTTTCTGCTGGCGAACAATTTATGAACAATACGCCTGGCTATTAGTTTTATTCCTATGCAAAATCATACTATTAAAAGATGAAATAATGTTAGTCAAAGCTTATTGTTGAATAACAATTTCTTTACCACAACTCTGATATTTCTAACTGTTTTTTGCCTATATTTTATGTTATTAACCTAATCTGAGCTACGTAGTATTTTTCAGGTTTTAAGCTATTCATTTCCTTGTTTTATATACTGTGTAAAAATACAACAAAAGAAGCTCTCGTTAAGGCTTCCAACGCCAGACAATAGGCATAATGTGGACTACCGGTGCACGAAACGGAATAAATATCAGACTATCCTGGTGGTAATTACTATGATTTAACCTTGAAACTGAGGTAAATAGTGATTTAAACACTGTATAGGTACTCTCATGTAGATTAGTTTAAATCTTAGTACCTACAAAAGAAGTCTACAAGATATATTTGATTTTGGTAATGTAAAAAGAAAATTACTTACTGTTTGCTTAACAGTAAGTAATTTTCTTTTTACATTTCCAAACTTAAAGCAGTGCTGAATTCAACAAATTCAATATCTGTCTTGTTAAAAAGGCCCATCTTCACTCTCTAAACAAGGTTCAGTTAAGGAAAAACCCGAAAGCAATACATTTATACCTATACCACGGTAGCTACGTCACAACGGGTCATTCTAAAAGTGCGGTGCGATTAAACTAAAAGAGGGGAGACAAGACGTCTCAGCTGTTCGCGGCCCAGTGATGGATACGGAAAATAAATCAGGTCGCAGCACTCTGCGATGACCAGATGTGCTCCCGCTAATGTATTACCTCAGGTCATTCAGTAGTCTCGACTTATTGCGAGCCGGCCGTGGTAATAAAGCGGGTGACGTACCGCAATCGTATGTCTTGGGTTTCATACTTTAGAAAATTATTTATGTTATTAAAGTAGCAGAGGAATTTTATATTATTATTTTTTTATAAATGAAAATTTGCAAATGTGCCTGACTACGTGATCAGACCCATTTACTATTTTTTTTTGCAAATTTACTAATAAAGGAAATCATAAAAAATATGAAAAAAACAAGCACATATTTCACAAAAGTATATGAATTTAAATATACTTACAGAATTTCATAAATTCAATAAATACATAACATTAATATATATTTACGTTACAAAATAATTACACTAATTGGTACAAGTAAGCAGAACTATCTTGTACAGTTATTAAATCATAAAATTACCGTCTGAAATTAACGCATGTGTTTTATTAACTCCATTAATCTGCATATCTCCCCTTAGAGGTAGCAAATACTCCTTTAGGGTGTACCCTTAAGTTAATTTCGTGAACCAAAACACAGAGGTTTAGCTCAGTGCATAATAAGACATCTCCCTAGTGCAAGATAACACTATCTATGGCTCTGTTACGTGTGATAGATATAACATTAAATCCACGTCGACTGGTTTGAAAATCTTGATACACTACTAAAGGGACTGTATTGTGTGAAAGGATTCTATTCTAATCACTATTTGGAACAATAGCAATGATTTGAAATATATTAATATAAGCAGGGTGCTTTAAACATTCAATAGTCTCTCGTATGTCATTTGTTTTTATCAATCTCTTTTAAAAAAGGTAGCGTTTCTTGTTCCTGTTCTAAAATTGCCCTAATACACAGAACTCCCATCCCCACAGATCATATCATTGAATATCCGCCTTTTTCAATTGCTTTCGTCCACCCTTTACCGAGGGTGTTTCTCCCTGATAGCTTGGCAAATTTTCGTTTCAGTCGAATCCTCTTAAATAAAACTCAGGAACACGACACTCCTAATAAGAAAAGTTATACAGCCTTAAATACCACGAAGTTAAAACAATACTGTATTCCAGTGGGTAAATCGTTATAAATAGCCTTAAATCCTTAATTAACAACAACCCTCCAGCTATATAAACAAGTCGAGTAATCAAACTAATTACAGAAGGTTTACTTCCAAACAATGTTCGTACTTACATTGTACAATAATAACAATCCCAGCCCGACTGCAGCCAATACACAAGATAGGGACAACACGGTATTCGACATCAATTGCATCACCTATCGACATATTTATATTCGTAAACCGCAGTTAACAAAAAGCCGCGGTATATTCCCATCAGCTAACAATAAATAGGACTCGGCTCCGACGGTAACGTAGAAATATAAACGGGAAATGATTCATTCCGAATTTCGACATATGCACGAATTGAAAGGTCGGCTGCGAGTGACGTATTTTTAATTACCTTCTACCGCGTCGTCGGATCGGCTCCATATTGAATTTCTATAGTGGACAATAAATAAGTCGAGAGCCACCTCGGTCTCACGTTCCCTTTTAACTATCGAACGTAGGGGACAGAGGCGTCGTAATTAAAAGTCAAATCCATCTAGGTTCTCTATCCCGTAAAGAGTAAGCAATAAAAACCATTGATACCCAATTGCAAAAGTACTTGTTGGTATCAAAACAATTTTCAAATTAGATTCTTCATACAAAATACTGTAGCGTTTTTACTTTTTTAAACTTATAAGATGGTTATATTGGAGAAGTGATAAACTGTTCCTGATATATTGGGTTTATTAAAAGCCAGGTTAGGTAAAAAGTTAGGTATTTTAATTACCCCAATCTTGATCGAATCTCCGTGCTAGCTGATTGAATTTCCGGACGAGGCTATCTCTCGTATTTGCGGAGCGTTGCGGGCGGCGCGCCTGCTCGCTTCGGCTCACTGGCCTGTGACGTCATGCCGTCGATTACATTTTTTTTTATTTGCTACTGTAAACAGGTTGTTCATAAAGTCTACTCCTGTCTTTTTGTTGTGGCGTCCATGATTAAACGCGATATTAATAGAGTTTCTTTTCGTCGTTTTTTCTGTTGTGTCTGGATCGGTTACTTTTATATTATGTTTCATAGTTAGCTTGTTTACTTACAGTTGTTTTGTTTCTGTTATATACAACTGGTGGTATTTATCAGTAAAACATAAAAGTTTGCTTTTACTTGAAAACAGAACTTTTAACATAAATATTGTGTTATCATTTTCAATTTGGTAAGTTGAATCGAAAGGTAAAGGTAACTAATATTATAAAGTTGATTGTTGTTTCTTGTGCTCAGACATTGGCATGGGGTTCAACAGCCTCGGTCAGCTCAGCTATTGTCATAGGTGTGTTATAGCTTTTGTGTACAGTGTCCAAAGACGCCTAACTACGCAGACACTGTTAGTGTGAAATTGACTTGTATTAATTTTCAGAACTGGGAGCTATTGTACAAATGTATTTAGTAAAAGATTTTTTTGGAAATATATACTAATATTTTGTAGAAACCTATTTATAATAACATCTAAACATCAATAATTTGCGGATCAAATTGATGAGCGCATCTTAAAAGAAGAAAAAAAAAAGAAATAGCCAATATATCCAAAAGAACTTATTAAAATCAGAACTCACAAAATATGCAGCTAGCTATATAACAAGGCATTCACGATTGAGATACTCGAAACGAAACGTTAGCAACGTAATCGTATACTTCTGGGGTTCTATGATTGATGTGACGGGTAATAAGGCCCACAAGTATTGCAATTTGTTTACCCTTATCGCTTTAATATACTTTCGGAGCACAAAGACAGGTTTCGGTATCGTATTTTATACCGATCAACAATGCCGACCCCGACGTTCACCGATAATTGGAGAAAAAGTCCCCAAGGAGCCAATTTTGCTGGCTGTAAAGATGGTGGCATACGAAGAAATAAATTATCAACGATCCATCACTCTCGCTGTTGACTAATATAGCGCGACGCATTTAATATCATAACAGGAAATATTAACCAATAGGTTTTTTTACCGGCCAGCGGTAGCGTGATAGATTTGATATTATTACGAGAATGGCCGTGTTGTGGCTTGTTGTAGTCATGTTTCCGATCATTAATTTCCGTGTACAAATTAATTTATAGTGTGTTTTTACTTTGTCATGATACTATTACGTAGCCGTATCGTCGGTTATTGAAATGCTGACTAAGTAATAACTTCATTAGTATACTGTAACAACGTGTCTATATAAAAATACATATAAGGTTATTCTAATAAAGCACCATCTATTATGGATCTTAATTATAACTTCATATATCTCATCATCAACTAAAAAAACTTCGAAATAAAAATGAAAAAATACAATATCAATAAAATAAATGGTCACCGTTTACTATTCATATAAAAACAATAAACAAGACTACTTGCACTTTTAATTTGTTATAAGTTAGAGTAATAATGTACCAGTTGGTACTCAGACAGCGACAAACTTAATGAAATGTGAAAAAGTGACTATTACATCGGAGTCTGTGCAATAAATACAAAAAATAGCCAGACAATAGCGATGCCCGGACAATAAGAATATAATAAATAAATAATAAAAATTTGTTTATTTTCTCCCACAAGAAAGATACATCAAAAATGTTATTATAATATTATTATAGGTAGGGAGACAGGAGCCCATACTAAGTTAAACTTGTGTTATAGGTCTCCTGGCCACCTTAACCCAGACACAGTAAAGAACAAATTAACAACATGATATAAATATCAACATTTCAAACAGGGAGTGTGCTAGATGAGAAATTAATGTCGCGCGTGTGCATGTGTGTGTGTGTGTGTGTGTGTGTGTGTGTGTTAGGGTGTGTGTGTGTGTGCATGCGAGCATGTGTGTGTGTGTATGAATATGTGTGCAAGGGTGTGTGGGTGTGTGTGTTTATGGGTGTGTGTGAGTGGATATGCGTTAGTTTTTAAATGTATTTTTGTTTATTAAGAAGTTTTTCTGTCTCCTCATATGTAAGCGTAAGTAGCCATTTAGTTATCTTCCTCTTAGATTCTTTTTTCGTATTTGGATAGATGTTAAGTAATTTATTCAATAAGTTGTATAACTGTGGTCCTTGATAAGAGAAAAAATTTTTGCTAAAGGTAGTTCTGACTGGTTTAGTATGACATATTTGATAATTACGCCGTCGGGTTAAAGTGTAGTTGTTAGGGTCATACTGTAAGAGTTTGTGCTGTTTGAGAGTAACGGCAAGAATGTACAGTTTCCTAACCGACATGACCTCTGCTAGATTATATAATTCCGAAGTTGGGAATAGTCTCGGTTTAAATAGACATATTTTAAGGATCAGTCTTTGAGCCCGCTCAAGTTCTATCATGTGGCTCTTAGCTGCCCCACCCCAAGAAGAGATACAGTAGGTAAGAACAGATTGACAAAGAGACAAATAGACAGTTTTCATAACTTTGGAGTCCGCTACAGATCTTAACTGTTTAAATATATATGCTAGTTTACGAATTCTCTTGGCTACATTACTAATGTGCTCAGTGAATTTTAGATTTTCATCAATATTAACTCCTAGATATTTTATACTATTTGTTTTAATTATATGTGGGCAATTACATGTTGTAGCCGGAATCTGGTTACAAGAGTGTGCTATTATTTCGTGTTGGGGACAGACAATATTTCGGAGGGAAAAGTTTATAAATTTCGTTTTAGCAGTATTTAAAGTAAGTGTATGTCTAGCTAACCAGTGACATACTTTATTAAAGCCTTCTTGAGCATATTTAAATAGGTTAGGCCATGAGTCCGCATAAAAGGTCAGAGTTGTGTCATCTGCGTATGAAATAATCTTACAATTTGGAAGGTTTAACTGGCATAGATCATTGATATAACACAAAAATAATGAAGGGCCCAAAATACTTCCTTGAGGGACTCCAAAGTTAACAGCACACTCTTCACTCAATTTGTCACCTATTCTTACCCTCTGCGTACGATCCGAAAGGTAGCTTTTGAATAAAAGCAGTTGTGCACCTCTGATACCCATACTTTCAAGTTTCATCAGTAACTTAGAAAGAGAGACTGTGTCAAAAGCTTTTGCCAGGTCTAAGAAAATGGTTAGACATTTTCTTTTCTCCTCTAAATTGGTCGCAATAAATTCTGTAAATGAATTAACAGCATCATCAGTTGATTGGTTCCGTCTGAAACCGTATTGAGCATCGGACAACAAATTTTTGTTTTCCAAAAATTTTACGAGCCTCTTGTTTATAATTTTTTCCAGGACCTTAGACAAGGAAGGCAAGATAGATATTGGACGGTAGTTATTGACACAGTCTCTCTCCCCAGCTTTGTGGATGGGTATTACTATTGATCGTTTGAAAACATCCGGGAAGACACCTAGCTTTAGGCAGCTATTGAAAAGCTTTGTAAGCGGGGATACCAAATAACCCTTAATTATTTTTAGCAGTTCGCTAGAGATACCGTCCCATCCAGTGCCACTACTCAATTTCAAGCTGCTAATTATGTCTCCGACCTCGTTACAATCCGTTTCCAGAAGAGCAAAAGACGTCGTAGAAACACATTCTGACCCTATATTCGACATTGGTGCTATAGGAGGTATTTCTTTAGCTAGGTTTTAATATAAATAATAACTACAGTTAACGTTGTTAGTTTAGTATAAAACGACCAATAGATATAGCAGTCTTGTTATTGAAATGTTAGTGAAAGAGAACTGAATGAGATTGCAGAGTAACAGCATCTTTTATTTTTGTTTTGTATTTTGTTACTAGTTATTAGCACATAAAATAAACTTAAATATTTTCATAATATATGTCTTTGCTTATATTCGAAATAATAAAGTATTTTAAAAGTGGTCTTACTTTCATTTAAAAGATTACGAATTACTGAGTCATTGAAATATATACAACAAATGAAAAGATCATCTCAAGATTTCTTTAGTTACTTTTCTATATGAAAGAAAGAAAGAAATCATTTATTAAGTAAGTAAGTATACCATATTTTTGTTCCAACAAATTTCCAGACTACTGAAAGAAAAACAATACGTAAAGTGTATGATAATACAATGAGGCATACATGTAAGTTTTGTGAGTTTCTAGTGTGATCAATATAGGCTCGGTCGTCTCGGCACGTGTCAGTCATAAACCTGCTTTACAGGGACGACAACCCCGACCTAAGGGTGAGGACAGGGGGTAGTCGCACTAAAAAAACGGACTAAGGACTTTACGAAGTAAGGTTTTGTCAGTCTAGTAAAATATATTGCGGGTAGACGTGACTTTAGCTTTGTCTGTGGAAATAGTTCACTTAATTAAATAAATTTGAGCATATTTTTCAGGTATTTTGTTTTATTTTAGTTGTTAATCAGGACAATAATGAAATTAATAACTATACTTCAAAAAATGGCAAAATAATATATTTTTAAGTTACTAAGTAAACATTTGTAGATTTTGTATGTCAAGACGTCGCCATGTGAGCGAACATTCAATTTGAATTCGTAGTTTATAAACTATATGAAATCCACCCTCAGCTATCGTTTTATTTCTGACATGATAACATAATATTAAACGTAAACCTGCCTCATAAGATAACACTGAGGTACCAAGAATTTTCATCGCCGTCGTCTTGCAGCAGCCTTCGCAATATAAACGCGACGCTCACGCAATAGAGACAACACTCCACTCATACGCCTCCTAACCTTGGTTAGAAAGAAACGACAGAGATTTCACAAGCACGCCTTTAATTTCTAAAGGTTTTATTGCATTCCCCGCAAGCTCAGACGCTTAAACTTTATTGCTCTGGGATTAAAGTAATATTTGCAGCGACTAAATGATGTCGAGGCAATTTCATGATATTAAAAGCTGTCTATGTTGGAGTTCAGGTCAATAGTTTGGTGTTCCGTGATAGTTTGCGTGGTATAATCGTCGGCGAACTTTCTGTCGTTCACATTCTTGGGCAACGACGTGCGATAACAATACGTTCCTTTTCAACTATTTGCGGTAGCTGAATAGTTTGCCTCCTGTACTTCGTCACGGTTAGACGTGTTCACAATACAACTACTTACACGGGTGACTGAACTTTGTTAAATACCTTCTATGCTCAGCTCTGTTTCATATTTACTTTTGAATATTTATTTAAAACACGGTACCTTTTATATGATGGAATGTGATGTTTATAATCGCGCATTACTGCCGTGATATTAAACTTGCAATGTAGCATAGCTGAAATGCAATGGAAGAGTTTACGGTTGAATGGGCTGGTAACATTTTTCAGCGAAGCAGCGACAGATAGCTATGAAAGAAGCCCTGCGAACGAGAGGCGGTTGAAAAGGGATCGGAAATGTGAGCCCGTTGAAGTGCATTCGCTATTGGTGTCGTTTCCGGATGTACCTGCAGCAACAAAGATGCATTTCATGAACTCTACACGTCGGTACATTTATTTGATAGTTGGTACAGTGCAGGTGCCGAACGTTCTGAGCGGCTACTGATATAGAAACGGAAAACTTCCGAACGGAAATATTTTATTACCTGGACAATCTTATAAAGGATGAAGATGATCTTCTCGATGAAAACAATAAAACTTATTTGTACGAACAGTATAACTGCGTAAACAAAAAATATTATTGCGAGTCACGTCATGCAAGAACCTACAGTTGATATAATGTACGGAAGGGTAGCCGTCGATCGATCTGCTCACACCCTCCAGATATGATTAGCAGCTAATTGAATCCCGGGGTGAGATCCGCAGTTTAGTTTTCTAATTTACGAGACTTTCCTTTGCTTTGCAGAGTGAAGGGTTGAATTTAATTATCTTCACCTAGACGACCCTCAACTAAAACTCGCAAAAAATTGATGAAATTGCATCTTCATTTGAGAAAAAGCTTCGTTAACCTAAGGGATCTCACTGTTCTGACTTTATAATATACCGTAGCAGACATCCCGTAGCTCCGTTACGCGATTAAGTTCGTAGACCTTTTGATTCGTTACGGCAAATTGCTATTTGATATCCCAAAAAATAAAAGATCTCTTTTGCAAGACCTTTATATTATTTTTTAAAGTGCTCGGCAAAGGAACTTTTCAATTTATGTTTCTGTATTAGCGGTTTTTATAGTTAGTTACTAGTACAAAACGTAGACAAGTTACTTATTTCGATTCGTTAGGCTACTCCATAGATATCTTTAGTCTCCTTTCACGTAGTTTTATTGCATTGCTAAGCGGGTGATATTTTTTGCATGGAATTTGGTGATAATCGCTTTCAACTTCAACTTTGTATTCAGACGGCACACGCCGCACCCCTGTGTTGCGAATTTGATAATGAAAGGGCCCCACTTGTGTGCTGCAGAGATAATGTAAATAAGTATGCAAATTATACACCAAGTTCCATTCAAATGAACCTTTGCGGCTCTTTAAAGTTTTCCTCAAAGCTGAATCTAACAGTGTGATATATCTACTCGCACAGAGATCCACCCTGCATTTGAATATTTTGAAATAAGGAAATGACGTACAAACAGACAGGGATTCCTGTCGGGAAACTTTCTCCTCGAATCGTATTTATGATGTTATGAGTTTGCAGCAACAGACACACCGAACGCACTCAATATAGAGACCAAGGACGCACATTATTAAACTCGTGTAGGTGTAGTGTTGTGTACACTTCAGTGATTTACTTGCAAAGTATTAAAAATGTCTAGACCAGAATGTAAAACGGTAAAGTTTACACAATGTCATTGTAAGTTTGAACTGGAAAATTCCTAGTGATTTCAAGTTAGAAAAGCAGTTTAGAGGTCCAAACAACAATTAGTGTGCATCATTGATGTTCGTCCGCTTTCTCATTTCATCCGACATTTGCCACGGAATGTGTAAAATATTTTCGTTGTACCGAAGTGAAAGTGCCTCGTGATAGCGTCGTGTGACGTGGCGTGCCATCAATCATTTATCCGCGACTCGTTGAACGATACCAAGAAAAGCTCTAAACCAACGCTATTTTGATAATGTATCACATTTTAAGGCGAATTTTAAAGGCTGTTCCTCCCTCCTTTATTAACGCCAAGAAAGCGTGCATGAAAATAGATTGATTATGAAACTGGATATGGTTCTGTATTTTGGTTTCTACTTTGTGAATGATTACATTTAGCAGCAATTATATACTAAATATTAATAAGCTAAAGAAGCTATTTTCTTATTGCGTAAATCATCTATGATTTGTTCTACCATAAAAGTGAAGTAACTAAGTAATTACACGTGCTAGTCAAAGCATTGAAACGATACAACAAATAAAAACATGTATCATATTGCAAGTAAGTAAAGCGTTGATATCGAAGACGTGCAGTGCGCATTTTGCTGCCAGTACCTTGCACTTAACTGAGATACGTATTATATTTCCGATAAGTGCGATCCAATTTGTTCAAGTCCCGTGAAACGGCACCCAGAAGAATGTATGATAAACTGTCATTCAGATGCGGCACTCTGCAGGAACGCGAAAACATTCCAGTTCGGTAACACCATAAATTGGGTTATCAATCAATATTACTTTCGTATCTCCAATTTATGTGGAAATTGTTTATATTACACATACACGAACCGACATTGTTCCTGATCATTGACGCTGCGAATGGGTAGGTATTACCGTTTTTGTTAAAGTCGTTTGGTTCGTACCGCCGTCGATATCAGCTCGACTGTCCGACTATAAAGGTATACTGCCGTCGTTACTTGGTATTTTCTTACAATCTGGGCAAGTAGCAAGCTGGGACAGCGCTCGTAATGGCCCAATATATCAAATAGGATTAAGTGTAAATGAGAGTAGCGCAACCGGCTGATACTTTGTTGTGCGACATGACTGGAATAGATACAGACCTATTGATTTTTTATCATTACGAAAGAAATGGAACACTTTTTGTCGAAATGTTTAATATATATGCAAAGTGTGGAGACTGGTCGAATAGTGACTCGAGTTATACCCGAGCAATCTTCTCTGCACTCTACACTGAATTAGTTTAGCGATACGAAAACATAACAAAATGGAGTCTGCAAAGTAGCCCGAATAAATCGCATTTGTGAGCGACAGTAGGGCGCAGGAACCTGCGTCGAGACACCGCCTCCGTCCCCGCGCTGCAAACATTTCTAGTTTCCACCTGAGTGACGCGTCGTTCGCTCTATCAAAATATGCAATTTACTTTTGGTAAGCTTGTTACTCTACGAAAGTTATTTCTATGTGGAAATATATTTGAAGCAGAAACATACATATTTTGGTGACCAATAAATAAAATTTGATCACGGAATTTCTGACAATTATGCAAAACTTGTGTGCAAAAATCTCTCCAATTATTTAACTACGGCGAAGAAATTTTTATTAAACAATATGTAAAGGGTATTGGTAAAAGAGCTGGCTATAATATTGTCGCAACTGTCTGCAGTTAGTGTAACTACCACAAAGTTGGTCGTAAACACAGTCCAGTGCAGAAAGAGAAACGAGTTAGCTGGTAATGAGCTTTTTGCTGGATATTTTACACACGATTAATGTGGACGGGGTGGATCACAGTGGCGACATCTCGGGTATTTCCCAGACGACGCCATCCACCGACACGGGTTTCTTTCTTGATTAAAACTCGGAATAATAAACGGCGAAACAATTTTGCCTCGTCGCCGCCCGTCCCTCTAGGACAAACTAATATTGAAGTACGGATGAGCACCGCCACGGCTCCAGTCATTTTAAACCCTTAGATGGAATTACTGTTATTAAATATTTAGACAGAACTATTTGTTAACATTCAACAGTATCCCTTTAATAATAACACATTGTGATTATTCAGGAAGGAAATAGGGAGAGGGTTTGTAAATATTAAGCAGTGTTTGAAATTATATTCGTTAAAACATTAAATTGCAAATTGACTACAATAGATAAATACGCCTCAACTATTTATTTTATGTAATTAATCGAGAAATATAAGAATTGTTAAATAAATATTTAACTGATACTCAAACCCCAAAATTAACAGTAAATATCATATAATTTATAACACAAAGTTTGTTCATTTTGTGAGTTCTATTTCCTAAATTCACATGATTACATAATTTTGTATGTGGTAATTATGATTTGGTGGATATAGTTTATTAACATAATTTTCTTCTTTACTTGTTAAAACTGTAGTCATTTTATATAATGAGCGCTGAGTAATTTCGAATTATACCCAATGAATGGTAATAATAATAATTATAATAAGGATATTATTATAATATATAATATTATAATAATTTATATTATATTATAATAATTCCGGGACAACTCACACACGGTTATCTGATCCCAAGCTAAGCAGAGCTTGTGTTATGGTAACCAGGCAACTGATAAGCATACTTATATATTTCTAAATACATACATTTTATAGATAAATTACACCCAGACAACCAGAACAACTGATCGTGCTCATCACACAAACATTTGTCCTGGGTGGGAATCGAACCCACGACCTACGGTATAGCAGTCAGGGTCACTAACCACTAGACCAACAGGCCCGTCGATAAGTTTCCCCTTATTAGATAGTACTGAAGACTTCATTTGGCTAAGTGTCAAGGCACACCCTTTTGGAATACGGTCTTAATGGTATCTACTAAAACATTAATAAAAACATAAAAAAATGCTGGCATAAAACCTTTTTTAACTTCTGATCTATATTGGCAATAAAATTCCAATATACAGTTAGGTACTAGTTATTAATGTTATAAGGTACACAAGCCCGTGTTGAAAATTGGAAAATTTAATAATTCAGCAAAGTTGGAGCGAAACCTACTCGGTTTTATGTTCTCACCCCAGCTCATCATTAGTGCGCATTCTGTTACTAATTTTGAAAAGTGATCAAATTTTACAGATTTTCTGTTCTAAGAAGTTTTTGAATTTATTTAATCTTTCAATGAGCTCTGATTAGGGTCAACAGCCCTTTGTTCATTAGTTCTTAGAACTTACTGAAGATAATATGTATTTTAATGAGGACTGATTATTAATATGCTTAAGAAAGGTTTTAATTTGGCTGTGAATTTATATTTTATCGAATTATGTAATAACTTTAAATCAACGAAATTCAATGTAGCTAACTACTTATTTTTGCATTGATAGACGGTAGGTATATTAACAAATTTGAGTACAAGTATTCGTTTGTTTGTGTACAAACATTTTGTAAAACGCCATTATCATTGGTATTCTACTCAAATATGATTGTCATGAGTCGATTTTTTCCCGTGGGGGAAAGTTTCAAATAATCCTGATCCATCGTTACACAAAACTTGTAAGTTGTTCGCGTCTCAACGGATAATCGAGTTTATACTTGGAGGTCCGCCATCAATCATTTATCCCGGTTTCTCCCGCTTTCTCCCGCGGACGGCTCTGCACCGAGCTACGCGGAAAAACTTTAAAGTGTTCCAACTTACTGTGACGTATCGCACACTCGCTTGTTACTTGAATAATGTCTTCTTCAAATTTATTACTCTGGACTTGATATTATCTATTATTGTATATCGTCGACACTGACATGAGTTAGGTTTGTATGTCACCTACGCAGTTATATCTGTATCCTTATTCGCTCATTTGCGCATGTTCTGTAAGCACAATGTCACTCCATTTCATATCTATGACCTGTTATAAAAATACTGAATATTAGTGTATAGTAACTTGAATATGGGCTACTGTACTGTAAAGTAAAACGGTAATTAAGTTTTATTTAAATATTAATATCTTATTGTTTATTTTCTACTGAAAAAATATACGGTAAAAGTGTAGTTGTCCATGTTATAGCCGTTTTAGGAAGAAGAACAAGAAAATAAAGGATAAAGACAGTTCTTACTGCTGTTCGAGTAGTTGAGTACAGTTCAAACTACGCAAATCCTAGCAATTCGTAGGAGATCGTCTCCGGAACTTCTTACTGTTGAAATGTATTTCAATACACTTTTAAAGGCAAATAAGGCCTTTGTGAGTATGTTAAACAATGCAAATAATTTTTTATAATAGCTACACATGACCGAGTTTTCCCAACTTATGTAGCTTTTTAAAGCACACGTAAAAATTGCCTTAATTAAAATAACAGAGTTTTCTTTATCCGACCTCGATAATGATGCCTCAAATCTTAAAGATGAGATCGCGATTGCAACCTAGATTATAAAAAAATCGCAATAAACAAATCTAATAAAAACAAAAAGGGAGCCTGAATCTAAAATTCAATACTAAAACAAACAAGGCA
Organism: Autographa pulchrina; assembly: GCA_905475315.1. Lineage (NCBI taxonomy): Eukaryota > Metazoa > Arthropoda > Insecta > Lepidoptera > Noctuidae > Autographa > Autographa pulchrina. The sequence continues at coordinate 7,278,527 of FR997771.1, read as the reverse complement.
CAAAAACATTGAAGCTAAGGTTAACCTCGCAAGTATTATTGACGATCCAATAAATCTGGTATCAAGTCACCTCGAGTGAGGCAAATAACACAAGTAGACACGAATCTATACGGATACCGGTATGAGTGTTTTATGAGCACTCAAGTGCCTTCCGTACTGGATGTTTAAAACTCGCGAGAATCGAGAACATTCCACTCACGGCACGACAGTGTAGGATTTGATCTCGAACGTCGTCTTTATGAGCGGTTAAAAGTTTATGAATATGCTTACAGCTGCAGATTTTGCTTGCTGTGCTGTTTAAGTGTGGGAAATAAAAAGCACTTATCTCGCGTTTTAGTTTAGTGCACGAAGATTGGCGTTTTATATACTATACCTACCTGTGTGAGTAACATGTCAATCGTTATGCCTATAGTGCTAAACTTCTTTATTGTTTTCTAAGTACTTGATGCAAAAGTTCTTTATAAAGCTTTATAAAAAAAAACGTATCTTCTATTTTAGTTTTCCCCTGAATATATATTACTATTAAGTAAGAATCTTGGAAGAAGGGAAATTTTAATACTGAAAATTTCAGACCCATGACATCACTGATACCTACTAGTATATGGGAGTAACTTAATAAATACTTTTACATTTGGTACTTCTACCAATTGCGATGTTCAAAGAAGCAGATATTATGTTTATGTTCTCAACATGTTTAGCGATAAACGTTTTAATGAATCGTTACTATACAAGCTACCCATAACCTTCCATAAAAAGTTTTGATTTCCTCGTAAATGTTCCAATGTTTTGTCCCTAAAAGTCCGTCAGATGAAATAGAAAATACTAACAATGAACATCCAAAGTTATATCAATTTTACCACGACGTTGTGCAGAGTAATAACATTTTTATTTCACCATCAAGAGAAGGAATAAACACGGCAACGTATACAAAGCGGCAGCGTATAATGAAACGCAAAGAACTCATTATACGCAACAAAATGTTCATAGATTATAATATGTTACGTCACTCGATGAACCGAAAACCGAAGAAAAGAGTATTCTATAAAATGGAAAGACAGACGATTAAACAATTTCTGAAGGCTACATTATAAAAAATGATATAAAAAAATATACCTATTTGGAAGAAAATCTTATATTTTCTTCCATATGAACATGTTAAGTAAGTTTATATCTAAAATGCTAGGGATGTTGTAGGAACTTTCCTTGAGCTACTAATAGAATTATATTTATCTTGTTGTAGCAAAATAGTTAAGTAGCAGTAAAAAGGAAAATTTTCTCTGAAAGTGTGACTGTGGCATGATGTTTTTTTCTTGATATTAAATGGCTAATTTAACATCCTAAACCATTGTTAGTTTTTTTTTATACTAGAAGAAGTATAATATTTATATTAAAAGACTAACGTATTAATTTATTAACATTTGTGTTAAGTAAGGTCATATATAGAAACCATTATCCAGCCAACCACATAACCAATTATGTGTAAGAGAGACACATGTGTAATACAATATTGAAAGCAGTAAATAATAATACAAAAAAGAAACAAAAAGATTCCACAATGTTGTGTAATAACAACATAATATAGAGCCCAATTAGCTACCATAACAACGTATGTACGCAATAACACGGTAAACATGGCCCTCGCATTGTGTACTACGTCGGAAAGCCGTTTACTTCAACCGTAACCATTATTATAAGTCAAAGTCAACTGGATTTTTTTCGTCTGCAAACACTGCTTGAAAGCTCCAACAATACGGTGTCGTAAAAATTAAATCACAACAAATCTCCGAGGAGGTTTAAATTTCAAGCAAGAGAACGGACTCGAGATGCCGACTCCTCTTACGAAATAATATTGCATCCACAATACAAAGAACTCCGCCTTCACAAATACCCGCCTACGCCAAATTAATATTAAACCAAACCAGTTAGCAATCCTAACACTAATAACAACTTCAGGTGAAATCAGAGCTGAAACGCTAAATTATAGAGTACATACCTGAAATTACTTTTAGCAGACTAAATAGAAATGTTAATTTGCGACTGTAAAAAGTATCGCAGGAGCGTAGCGCGACAGCAAATTAGAGGGAATGGAATATAGTTTACTTTAAGTTAAACTTATTACGGTCCTCGAGAAACAAGCAGTGGGAGGCTCGGCCGGCGCGCGGGTCAAGTGCCCAATTTGTCACCCGCGCAAACTTCCGACTACTTCGGCCGGGCCTGTTCGATTCCATTAAACTTTCGAGACCTTTTGAAGCTATTTTCTTGTTTGAATCAAGATTTGCCTAATTCATTTCGGTGTCTACCTACTTCAACGACTCTGACTTTGGTTTACCGTTTGTAAATAATTATATGTCACTTGTATTACTCGTTAAACTAAGTGAATAGTGGTTGAGTCTTAATGTGAGGGGTATATTTGAACGTCAGTGACCTAACCTTAAGTGAGAAAACGAAATCCAAATAAAAGTCTCGGGGACGCTTACAATGCGCTATCATAAAAATTAAATTACGGTAAGAGTTTCTGTGTAAGTGCGCGCCATTTCAGCGGGGCGGGTTAGGCGCGCCACATCAAAGCGACTCATCCTGCGCCCGGCTCTCGCCTAAATCAAATTTAGCAGCTTTCTTTCTTTCTTCTTTCGTCACGGTACGTGGCTATGTATTTGACCCATGCTTTATTAAGTACCTGACTCTATAACATTTTGCGGTTCAATATAAAGCTGGTCGCAGTAAAGCAAAAATTATTACAACGTAACAAGAGCTTTGAAGCTAATGAAAACGTAAAGTATAAACAAGGGGAAACATGAAACGGGGAAGTTTACTGCGCGGAGGGTTCCGTACCGCCTAGACAACTTGTTTGTCTCAACAATTACTTAGTGTATTGTATTTAATATTAAAAATACTTTTAAGACAATACCTTCTCTAAACACAGTTTTAAAACGGAACAATATATGGCTTTGTACCCTACAATATAACCATATATTTCTTAACTTTTCGTAAGTAAGCAAAACGTTTTCGTAAAAAAACGATGTTTAGGCAACCCTAATTGCCGCGACAAGTAAAACCCACGAAGAATTCTAACGCAATATAATTGTATTTCCTTAAAGAACCCTAAAGCCGTCAAAGAGAGAAGTAAAAGAAATTAAAGTCCAAGTTGTTTACGTATACACGCCTGGGGCATAGATCAAGTGGCTAATTTGTCAGAGAGGCAACTTGGTACTGGCGCGGCGGCGCGGCGCGGCGGGCGCGCGGCGGTGTAGTGCGGGCGATGCGATTCGATTAAACTTCACCCAAAGTACCAACACAAGAACAAGGCCTACTTAACACGCTTCTACATTTACTGCGGAAACTTAATTAGCCAACTCTTAGAGAGTCAGCAACTCTGTGTGTGATATGAATCTTTGGTACTTTATTATGTGAGAAACGAGTCATTTTAAAACACAGACACTGTAAGACGACCATTTAATAACTTTACGTTTATTAAAAAGTTTTCTCAAACTATTATCCGAGTAACATTTACTGTATCTAAGCTGATATTAAAGTTTGTTTTATTACAATTTTAAACTATAAAGATAACATTTGAGAACAAAACATGAGCTCTTTAACACGAAATCGTTCTACTATTAAATTTTACCACATTTTATAGAACCCTTATCTGCAAACTTAGATTAAAGGAAAGTTTGTACGGCAAGTTTGTTTTCCTACGTAGTGCATATCTATGTAGAAGATCAAGCTAGGTTCAGTATAATTTTAGTTCGCGTGTTTTATAACTTGTATGATACCTATTTAAATTTACAGAAATGGCTTTTATTATTGCAACAAACAAAATTAAATTTTATGTAATTATTTATGAATAGTTATGCTATTCATAAATAATTACATGAAATGCAGCAATTTTAACAATCTTTATTAATTAGCAACCCGAAATTTGTAAATTAGTAACGGCATGTACATATTACAAATATCACGTTTCTCAAATCATTAATAATAATCTCCATTATAACAAGATTCTCTAATAAATATACTTGTCAAATTTAACATTACTCATAGTAATGGCCGTCTGCCCTTCTATCACCTTTTCATGCTTATATTATACAAATACACTGAAAACCTTTTTGCACGCAGTAGGTATTACAGACACAACACAAACTTCTTATTAAATACAGCTGTTCTTAATAACGTGTCATTGTGTATGTTTAAAATAAATGGTTGCAATTTATTTAGACCTCAGATCATAGTTTAAAATGTGTTGTACCCATTTAAGATTGACTGTAATTATTTTACCTAGACTTTCCGAGGGAAAACGCCACTGAACTATTTTGTTATTTTGTGAAAACTTGACGTTCAATCAGCATCGCTGTTTCCTATAGAAATGAATATAATCATACAAACTATTTTATTTTTCTAGATATAATCTGGCACATAAACTAAAGCCCTACTCTTTTATTTACTTTTTCTTGAGTCCATGAAATATTAATTTATTTTGTCACTGTTTTTAACCTGCTGTCTCATAATCACAATATCACAATAATCCTCATTATTACTCAATGTAATAATATCCTTTCCATTTCCATTTCCGCGTGTAATCAGCACTTACCTTCAGACAGATACAGGCGGTCCTGCTCAGCAGGCGGGTCGGGGCGATGGCGGAGCGTGACGTGCAGGCTGGGCCCTCGCGGCGGCACCTCGGGGGGCGCCGGCTCCGGTGGCGAGTCGCAGTCGCGCCCGCTGCCCTGCCCGTTGTTTGGTGGAGCTGTATATGATACATGTATTTGAGAAAAATATATAAGGATTGGTTAATTAAAATCGATGATTGGATTTGCCGACCATCGAAGTTAAACCGCGCTGAATTGTGATCTGGTGAATCGAATATTGAAAACGAAAGAGAAAGTTCATTTATGTCAATCGTAAAGACACAATTTCTGACACAGAATCCAGTGAAATTTAAATCAAGATTAATAAGGTTAAAAATTATAATTAAAAAAATTAAAAAAACACGCCTGCCATGTCAAAAAAAAAATGAAAACAAGTCAAATTTCTGCAGTCGGGGGACCTGTAGTGAATAGTTCCAAGTAACTGACCCCGACTGCAAATATTTTTTTAATACCTTTTAGTGAACAACAAAAAAAACATGACACAACACAAAAAAAAATATCGTTCGGAACACTTTGCAGGCGATTTCGACTCGCACTTGACCATTTTTATTGTCCACATAGCCTATGTCACTCGGGATAACTCAAAGCTTCTAACGATACCACAAACATTGAAATCGGTCAAGCCTTTTAAAAGTTATGGTGGAATAAAGAAACTCACAAACATACATACATACATACATACATGAACCCTGAAAACATAACACTCCTTTTTGGGCAGTCGTGTAAAAATACAGATAAGATTATTTTTTTTTAGGTTACCGCAATGATTCGATTTGTACAAATATAAGTAGGTAACTTTAATAATTTTAGTTTTTTATGCCATAACACGTCTTACAATCTATGTTAAATTGTATAATTTTAACAATTCAAGAATTTAAAAGAAGCATCTTTATATCTAGGTAACACATTATGAGTAGGTACTTTGATCCCATACTCAGCATCAGAGTTATGTGACAAGGATGCTCTAAATATGTTAATGATAATGACATACTGGAAGTGATACATTAACAACCCGGTCCCAGCGATCCTTCGGTATGAATTGACATTCCCAAATATTCTCCCTATGGGTGTCGTAACCGGCTTACCGAGTCAATATTTGATGAGCACCGCCCTGCACACGAATCAACAACATAAAATGTATATTTCTTTATTAGGTACTCATTATTAAATCTTCTTTCAGGATGATTATATTGTTAAAACCTTTTTAAAAAATGGAAGATCATTAAAAGTAATGTATTTTTTCATCCATTAAGATTTCTGGAAACTACGTAGTACGTAGGGTAAGAAACCCTGAAGCTTCGCACATAAAGTAATTAAAGAGTAGCGTAAGCTTTGTGTAAAATTACAACTAACATATTACGTATTGATTGATACAACTAACATACATAATAATATCTCAACCGTATGCAGTTACAACTACGTCAGTTTTAATTTCGACTATCAATAACAAACCTATTTTTCCAAACCAATCAACCGCGTCAATATTTAATAAGATTATGACGTCACAATGTGTGTCGCGCGAAGCACGAATACAATTCGGTCGTTCATTGTCTACACGTACGTGCCAGTCACATGCGTCGGGGTAACTATGCCAGGCATCCTTATCAAAGGCATGCACCCACCTCCGTATTACGCTTATAATAGGTACACTACAGAATGCCTAGCTACAATAACTAAACGGAATCCGACACTGTATGTGTACCTTGTTCATTCCTTACATTTCGGTAGCGTTATGTTAATAACTCTGGGAGCCGTCGTTAAATTCCTTTAGGTTATGCAGTGCATTGGGTGTGGCAGCATTGATGACATATCTCTAAGAAACATATTTATTGGCACCTACATTACATTCATGTTAATATTGTGCAATAAAACTTACACAGCTTATGGTAAAAAAACTGAAATTTTATCTTAACTTCAGAGACATATTTTTTTACAGTTCCACTGATTTTTTTACGGTAGGAGCTTATATTATTACTTTTCATATATAAAAAATATTATTTAAGTTTTAATAAAATGTGAAAAATACTTTTTTCAAGTACTCAAATCATTAAATGCAGCATTAGATGTATTTGTGTTGTTGTATTTAAATATCAACTGTGTACCTGTATAGTGCCTACGTTATGCCTTTATTTACTAAGTACAACTGTCTGATGGATTGAGAGATTAGTAGTGCTGGCAACCAATCACTCCATAGTGCAATTAAATTAATTACTTCATCATATTTACTATGCGTCAACAATGGACTAGAATTAAAGTTATGTCCGTATAGTATTAAAACTGTTGAAGAACGAATAGTAGATTAAAAAGAAAAGAGTCTTTTCAATGAACATTAAATTAAATATAAGGGCATCTTCTTTAACGGGTCATTTTACTTTCCACGTAGGACAAATCATCCGAAATTTAGAAATTGGGTTCAATCAGTTAGAAAAAAATATGTATGCCGTTGCATACTAACAGCTTCAAGTTAGAACACATAATGTTTTAAAAACATCGAATATAAGAAAATAACTTTAAAATCTATTATACGTAGGTACATTTAAAAGTGACTTAGGTGCAAACATTAATTAATCACTAACACAACTCCATCAACTGATAATGGTCTCAAAAGTTGCGGCAACTCGTCTCAAGTACAACAACAGTGATTGGGATAATCTATTCGGGTTCTTAAACAAATACTGCAGGCATATTGCTGGTCAAACAACTTCCTTCTGAACGTTTCCTGTTCAAATGCCGTAATGGATGAAAGGTTCCGGAAATATTCGATAACTTATTGAATGTAGATTTGATTATGTTTGAGTGTGAACTCGATAATGTAGTAAACGTTATTTTGATCTGTTATTCAACTGCGAAAAATTAAATAACATTTGACTTATTTCGAAATTTCTTCTCAGAGTAGTTGTAAGGAAATTTTGTGTTTTATATGACACGTACTGCGTATAAGTGATGCTTTTTTTATAGTTTTATTTATAGTTACAAAATAAATTACGTATTTAATTTCAGAATATAATATTTGTAGTATGTAATTATAAAAGGAGTCTATATACTGTAAAGATTTATATGGTAAATATGTAGTTAGCACTACAGTTTTATAAGATACTCAATTTTAAATTGGTCTCGTATTTATAAAAGTCAAAACATAATTTTACCATTGTTGAGACAGAGGCGTGCATTGCGCGCGTTGGCGTCGTGCGGGAAGTCGTCGGCGCGCCGGCGACGTTGCAGAGTACCACCTGTTTCTGCGGTGAAGATCTCCTCACCTAATACACAAAATAATATATTACAATATACTAAGTTTGTACAGACTATTGAAACACTACGATATAATTCAAATAAAATGGACTTTGGCAATTAACTGAAGATTCCATCGCATGCTAATGGTTGAGGCATCTGTTGTGTGACTAGTCGGGCACGCCTAAAAACATCTAGAGCATATTCGTACAAATAATTACGAACATAATTTCATGTAAATTTAGTACTTTTCGTAATAAATAAGCTCTCTACACATAATTCAGATTCAGACCAGGATGGCATCGAGCCGCTATTCATTTAAAAAGAAGATTCGTGACCACTTTTATGAACAAACTCAGCAGAATCAAATTAGCGGTTTATTAAAAAAAAAACCCTACTTTTTTCATCAGTTTACCTATTTACTTAGCCGTTTTTACTATTTATTAGAAGTCTTTTATATATTTATATATATATATATATATAAATATATATATATATAAATATATATATATATATATATATATATTGGTTTCATATTATATTTGTGTATATTTTTTTTGTCTTAAGTATACATAATTTATTTACACTTTATTTTCAATTTTGTACTCGTGCATCTACCACGATTTTTTTCTGCTTCACCCTAAGGTTGACTGGCAGAGAATGCCAATTGGCATTAAGTCCGCCTTTGTGCAACAGTGTGCAAAAAGTATGAAATAAATAAATATTTTTTACTAGTTTATCTATTTGTATTTTGTACTGATTTGTTTCAAGGTTTGTACCTTTAGAGTTCCGGTTTCTTCTGTAATATCTCCGGTTGGTGCTCTCGTGGGGGAAAGGCGAGGACTGGCGCTGCGGGCTGCTGGCGTACCGCGGCAGCTCCTCCCCGCCTTCCGAGCCGTAGATACGACGCTGCTCTTCTGTGGCAATCAGACAGACATGAATTTTAAGACGTGGGATTTATTTAAGACACTGAAAGAAACCCTAAAGGATCTTAATATAGTACAGTTGACAGATATGAAAATACAGTCCTTTAAAATATCAAACTGCAATCCTTTTTCGGTCTCAAATGCCTAATTAATACTTACTGTTTAAGATATTTTCTTTATCTATGAAGATTAAAAACTAAATGAAAGTGTACAAAAACGCTTATTCATCTAATAAAACAAAGTATTGAAATTGTCGGCGCGGACAAGATTAACACCACATTTTTTACATGAAAAAGTTTCGCAACTCCGTTCCCAGTTATGTTATGACTAAGTAATAATTTTCAACACTTTATACAAATAGGTCAGTATAAAAGTTAAGGGCGGAAAGTTTGGAATTTATGAGGCGGTTTGTTTGGGTAGGTAATTCTAAACAATAACAAACAAAATGTGTACGTAGGAGGCACGGGCGGCTCGAGGCGGCCTGCGGCGGATCCAACCTGCTCTACTACTTCGCCAAACAACGAATAGACACACAAAAAGAAGGGCAAGCCAACTTATTATTTAAGGAAGTAAGGTATTTAAGGTCATATAATTCCACTGTTACAAGTTATTATTTAATTAAACATTATGAAGACTTTGTTCAGTTATCTATTTCCGTCAACAATTCATTACGGGGTCCACAATCACAAAAAAAATTAAGTCATTTTGAATTAAAACACTTTTATGTAATAGGTATATTACATAAAAGTGTTTCCTACTTTTATGTATGTTTATAGAGTGAACATAAAAAAAATTAAGTAAACTTTGACATTGATGTAGGTAAACATAATAGTCGTTAGAGAAAGTTTTGTAGCACTTAATTATTATGAAGTAGGTGAACAGTTTTAGTCATATCTTTTTATTCCCTAAGAACATTTTAAAACTACTCATGATGTATTTATACCACACAATATTATTAAAGTGATATTTAATTATGGTACATATTTATTTAAAAAATGGCTTTTACTTCGAAATTTATCAATTCTACCAAAATATAACTGAGACAAAAGAAACAATAACAAAGTACTACTTAATATTTATTTCAGAATCCCGCCTATACTTGGAAACGGTGAACGAAATCGTGAATATTAAGCATTACCTATACGAACTTCAAAGAAAATTACTAAGCAAACTTGTAACTACATCGTGCCTATCTTGTTACGAATGAGTATAAAAGAAAGTTGTTGAGCGAAAGAAAATGAATTAAAAATACTCGTTCAGATTGGTAAGTTTCGCAATACTTTGGAAATTTGTTGGCAACGTTAACACAGCTCTCTGTAACGAAACGTGAATAAATTGAAAATAAGCAGAGAGACGCAGTCATTTGTAACTTTAGGGAAAGCATTTTAATATTTTTTGAAAGTCAACGATAAAAAGATGCAAAAAGTGGCGTAACGTGGACACGAAAATGTTATTACAAGGGACGGAACTCAAGGAAGTTAGTTAATCTGTATCGCCGGGCACGTTTATAATGTGAGAACGGGCCCGTTAAACCCCGCATGTACACAAAAACAAATTGTACCATTCTAAATTCTCAACTGAAATAATATTAAAGGGTTTGAATGTAGCGTTTAATGAAAGTTAAGTTGGCGGTCTGGTGTGTAGCCAACGGCTGTATGAAACTAAACACCTTGTTTTAGTTTACTCAACGATTCTACAAACTCAATTAGCATTACAACCTCTGAAAGTCACTTTAGGCGAAATGGAATTATGTAGGAAATAACGCGGTTTGGGTGGATCGACCTTACACGAATATTTTCCGGATAACATTTCCTATTTCACTGTTTATATCGCTGGAATTTGGTTCGGTTTATGATTATGATATATTTAAGTTCGTGAGGACAACAACCTTTTGGTAAACCTTGCTCTATTGTACCTCTCATATGAAATCTAGTGTGGGTTGGTATGTGGTGTACAAACGTGAGTTTCGGATTTCCATCTATCAATGACAGTGATTCAATGAAGATATGGATTAAAGCTGTTTGTAGGGGGAGCCGCTAATAAGAATAACCAAACATACCTTTATGTATACCATGATATTATTTAATGAAAATAGGCCTATGTAATATATTATTATAAGCTGTAAAAATAAATGAACCTTAAATACAAATGCTAATAAAAAGATAGGTACAGCGATTAATTTTAAAACAAATCTATAAGTTATAAAACGCTTGATGAGATTTAGAGGGATTAAAATATTTGTGAATGGTAATGACGATTAAACGAAGTCTGGATTAATAAAAGCCTTTGTTCTAGGGTTTACGGCGGATAATATCGAAAATTCGTCGCAAGTTTCAATAAAATAAGCAACAATAAATTATGTCAAACATTATTGGTAACCAAAATATTATTGTAAACGTTTTGTAGATATTGCAAAAAGTAAATAGCAAATGTTTTATTTTGGCCACAATTTGTTCAATATTTATCTAATGAAAATAACAGTTTAATATTATTCCATCATAAGTATTTTAACACAGAGTAATTGAATAATGCTGGACAATTCGTTCGAGTGGTGGATATACTTAAAATAAATATAATTTAAATTGATACTAGTCGACCGTATGGTAAAATTTTAATATCGTTAGTGCTCTTTTTATCAAAACAAAATGGTATTTTTTATTCAAACGTGTAATAATTGTTTTAGATAATTTTAGACTACAGCTATTATTCTTCCCGCAATTCAATAAAAAATATTTGTCATAGAACGCAAAAATCTTCTTTTATCATCTAAAAACAAGCTAATATTTAGCTAAATACGAGTATGTACTATAAAATAAATAAATGCGGACAACATAACAATATACAAATAAGTATTTATATATTGATTACATTTGTGTAGTATGTTCTGTTTTCAAATACACCACTGAATGCTATCAAACTATACATAAAAGAAACAACACATATGTTAAATATGTTTGTTGAAAGAAAACTACAGTTTTTGTGTACACTCAAATGTAGGACATATTATTTACGTTCTGTCTTTCCGTTGTCTGAAGGTATAAATATTTTACTATCAGTCTCGCTACCTTTAATCTTTTATCGACCTTAATACTGTACTTAAGGTACAAAATTGAATGGCAAGTTATCTTCGGAGACGCGATGCTTCCCTTTAGTAAACAACTCAAGATTGAATATGAAAATTTAATCGACTAATTTAATCGAAGAGAGATAACCATGTGGCCGTCGACGGCTGAGTTATTAAGCGTCTCCGCGTAGGCAGGCCTTCAGATTGTAAATATGAATCCCTGATAAAATATATTGTAACTGTGGAACTGGAAAACATTTCTGAGAAATATAATATGTTTCTTCTGAGTACTGTTTATTGAGGAATTCTGGAAATAGATTTGTATTATGTGACACATTTATTGATTCATAATAAGGGAAATATGTTTGTATGTGTATTTAATTCCAAAATAATTTGAAATGAAACTTCATTTACGAAGCGCGAAACTTTGACAAGTTCGGTTGCATTTTAATGCTGAGTGAAGGCAGTGGTTGAGAAACACGCCGATCTCAAAATTAGCATTTTCCAAAGTCGTACCAGGCTGAAGACTTGGCATTCTCACCAGTTAAATTTAACAAACCATTCTATCTTTAAATGAAGATAAAAACTTTTTGTATATGTATTATTTGCATTTTCGTTTTAATAGATAATTGTAGTGAGTTTTAAGCAAAGCCTCGAGAGCTAATTAGTGTCGTTATATCATCTAATTTTCAATATGAGTAAACATCACACGAAAACAAGCTAAAAGTAGAAAACCCTACAAAGAGAACACCTTCACTGCAATGTGAGTATGTATATCATGTTTAATGCACGCATTGTTTTTACGCAGACTTTTTAAAATATTTCCGGATGTACTTTAACAATAATAAAAACTTTTCGCATAATGCGAAGCAGTTGTAATAACATTAAAAAACAGTAGTGGCCGTGAAGGAACTCGGCGGCACTGAAGCTTGACGTGAACTGCATAAATAAATGGAGATTCCGCGGCTATGAAATTCATATTTAAAAAATGTTAGCTGAGTAATAGTCTTCTTTGGGGAAAAATAATAGATTCCGTTACTCCGGCGATGAAAATGACCTGAATTAAATTTTCACATTCAATCGTCGCTGTTTGCCCCTGAGAGCGATCGCGGGCCGCCGCCGCAACGCTCCCGCCCTGCTCCCGCCCCGCAACCGTCTGTTGTTTCTCATCATACCTATTTTTATTTTTCGGCAATATAATCCCAGACAACATGATACATTACGTATAAAGAGTTATGTTTTATCTCGCAGGAATATTTATACTTTTTCAACGTTACTTTTAGTAAATTCGAACTTTAATAATATGATAGACATATTTATCTTTTTACGTGACGTTTAACAAATAGTTAGGTACTACAATCATAAAATATTAAAATAAAAGTTCACGTCACATTTTTATGAATAAGTCTTATATTAGAAAACAACGACATGGGAATGTGAACAAATTTGTATTATCAAGGTTTCCCACACTAATGTAACAAATCTAATAAGATTTCTCATTTTCAATTTTGTAGATAATATAACTTTGAAATTACTAGTGTCGAGACATCTTGGCTATAAAGTTTCACTAGCAACAGTCTTTGATCTTCGTCTGAAGTCATGTAGAGTCACAGTAGTACCTAAAAATTTATTATTAACGACTCAGGATTTTATGTTTAAAGAATTAAATTAACTATGTAGGTATACTATATATGGGCGTTTGTGGTACCTTCGTTGTTTCTGAATTCCATAACACAAGTGCTAAATAGCATCTTACTTTGGGTTCGGAGCAATTTATGTGATGTTGTCCGCATTTATTTATTTATATTTATTATTATTTATATGTATACTGTATAAATACGTCAATTAAATATTCCGCCGTTACATTTTTTCATATGCATTTATCGGATCAATTCTATTTTGGATACCTTGAACTTGTACCTTCAACTAACCAAATTCTAGTTCTATCTAGATATCAAGTTTTGGCAACTTTATCAGCTTACATATCTGTGGAATGTTGTCTAGATTATTTAACTTAGCTATTAAGTCGAGCCAGATAAAATATTAGATCGCAGTGAAACCACTTAGAGCTATTTCCCCAGGATAGCGTGATAGCAACACTTAATTTACAAGCTCCATTTAATTTGAACTATTTTGAGGCTCAGGCAGGAATTTAAATATCTGCAGATAAGGAGCTCACGCGAATTGTGCGCCGCGCGCCGCCGCCAGCGCTCCGGCTAAATTACGAGATTAACGAATTAATGCCTCACTAATTTCGAGTTTTTCTCTAAAAATAAACCGTCGTTTTAATACACACATCTTAATTAATACGTAAAATGTTGTCTTTAACATAATTAAATATTAAACCTTCTAATACGCCACAAACATCCAAATACGCGTTAATTTTGGTAAACATGTAACTACATAGTAACCATATAATTAAAATATATCTGACACCCTATGTCGCGAAATTGCGAACCCAATATTGCCCGCTTATCTCAAATAACGATATAGTCCTCGTAAAATGTAAACACATATGTAATAAAAGTACGCATGAGTGTGTTAAATGCGAATTCGACGAATTTAGAATATTGGAACTGTGTGGCAAGAAATCTGAATGAAATAAAAACAAATCCGTAGCTGGGGGCGGAAAGTAGTGGGAAAAATAAAATAAACATTGGTACTTAGTTTGTAATACTTTTTTGAAATAGAACGTGGATATGAGGGCCGGGAGCAAAGTGCAGAGATTAGACACGGGGACCATCAATTACTCGTAATCCGGGGCACGTGCGAGCCGCTCATCGCATCGCAAACCTATGGGGATTATTGAAATTTTCTATACAAACGCAACGACGTTTTATGTGTTTGTCCTCTATGTAAGGATTTGAATTGAAGCGAAAATTAGATAACAAATTATGCATCGAAACGCTATTGCTGTTTGCTTGATCCCTCTAGATGGTTGCAATCGTATAAATTAAGTATAGATCTATTTGCATCTCTTTTTATTTCTTGATCTCGTCAAGAAATAAAAAGAGATGCAAATAGTATATTACTAATTAAAAATACATGCATATCTTTATATTATTAATAGATATATTTGGGTATAGCTTTTTCCATATAATTTATTACTCCAAAATACACATTCTCTAGTAATTAGAAATCCGATATAGTCAATTTACTTTGACAAGTCAAATGCTTTAAGTTCAATACAGATATTTCAGATAGATCGTCATCACACAAGCAGATACAGTCCCAGCTATTTTCCGCAGTCGTTAGCAGAGACCAAAGAGGTGCTTGCATCAATCGTGGCACCGCTTTCGCTTTAGGAAAACTAATATGCGGAAAATTGACACTCGACAATTAGTTCCCTGACTATCGTATAGTCCAAAAGAATGTATGGATGTGTCTATTTCACACCCATTTTGCATGTCCGAGCAGTTATCCGAATAATCCTCGTGCAGATTGGATTGGCTATGATATTTGAGTATATGCCTCAGTGAGTCCGTGCCTGTATAGTGCACCCCTTTGATATGTTTGGTTGATCCTAGCCTTTATGCAGCGTACATATCCAGGTAAAATAATTAATAGTCACTTTAATCTCTTGGGTGACATAAAAGACCCAAATAACACTCTAAACCACAATAATAGTTAAAAGAATAAACAAAAAAAGTAGAAGTAGTAAGAAGTATTCACTCTATATTCTATGTATAATTAGATATAGAGCTCTATGACCTAATGTGACGTCACTGTTGTTTTCTCCATACTAATCTGGAGCTGCCCACAACTCATCGTTTTGCCAAAAAAGACATTAAACATTGTCATCTAATAACTTTAAAAGCTCTTCTTCTCTTACAACTTATATATTATGTTTTTATTTTATTTCGTGGAACAGTTTAAAAAAATGTTTTGATACTAGTAGTCAAATACGCAAACATTTAAAGACCATTAATTGAAGATTAAAAACAGTGCTATTTACCTTCCTCGTCTCGAAGCCTCAATATGCTTGAACACACATTATGTTATAATGTATTATCGTCTCGTTTACCTAACTGGGTCAACAAAACTCCTTGGAAGCTACACTACGAACACTATTACTTGAGTTTTGCTCATACTTAAGTCTTGTTGTACTTAGTGTTAGCTGCGTACTTACTGTTCAAGCTACGAGAACTAATGTGTTAGGTTCCGAGGATGTAATACGGTATATAATAATATAATTTAGCTATTAATATTATAACGAGAGCTTTTAAACTTGATTTTAGATGTAATATTGTAAGACTCTCTCTAAATAGATGGATATAACTTATTAGATAATTAGATGATGACAAGATATCGTGTAAAAATAGAAAATATTACTAAAATAAAAGAACGAAACGAAAAAAATATCCGCAAAGTTATTTATTTCTTGGTATTTAGATGCAACAATAACTGTTTGACAGAAAACTTCGCTAATTAAAAACCGTACTAAACTCTTTATGGATATTAAAGTTAGTAAAAAACCTACCTACCTGTACCTTTGTTCTGTCATAAAAGCGACTATCAGTTGTTTAACAGTTCTTTTGTATCAAACCACTGCACTGTTAGAGGCATGTATGTTATATGCACAAAGATAAATAAAACAGGGCAAGTTTGAATATTTAATATACTGCTTTTAGTCTATTTAAGAACTTTGATAATTTAAAGTTATTAAAAACTGACCAAGAGAATGGACATTTCTGACGGACTGTACTGACAGCTTTTTTTGTATCATCTTAGTTTTGTTTGCGACTCTACCCGGAGAATGTACGCCACTTTACTATAGTAAATTCAATTTAGATGGAAGGAAATAGTGTGGAAGTTTTTAAATTTATTTCCTACTATGACGTAGCTACATAAGAATCCTTAACAAACCATACAACAAACGTATGTAATACATAACAAGAAGGAGTAAGCAGACAATCATTTGCATCAATTTAATACAGATCATAATTTCATCAGATATTTAAGTTTTCCTCAATCAGAAAGCATTCACATAAATAGTATAACTTGAGTGATAATAAAATATTTAGAATAGCAAATCCAACCCGCCTGTCGGCCAAGCAATCTTGTAAAATATTCAATCAACCTCGTTGGTAACTAAACAGAATAACCAATTAGATAGCTTCTCGCCGCCTAATATTCATTACTTACACCAACGATATTATACAGATACCTACAATATTTGTATTAATTGTTGGATTGTTATAAACAAGAATTTGTTAAACGGACTCAGAATAAGTTTACACGATCCATATTATAGACACAGTATTGTACCACGCTTGCACATATTGTGATCAGATACCATTTACTTATCATTCAGAAAATCTAAATTGCAAGAGTGCATAACAAACTTTTAATTATGAACACCTCCGCACCCTTAGTGCTGTCTAAACTGTATTTTAACTAATATAAACAGCTATCGATTATCTATTGATTTTCCAAATGCAACTCGACACAAACTAAAGATGTTAGTATTCAATATTTGTACGAGTTTTTCGAAAACATCCTCCTTGTGACTCTTAAAAATAAAAGACACTTCGTATCATCGTTAAGGTATGCACAATGTGACCATACAACAGTAGCATGTAATACATGATATTACATTAATACCTATTAGTAAGTATATTATAGCCAAGACTATTGTTACGAAAACACTAATTAGCATCAATACGCATTCGGTTGTCTTGGTTTGATTGCATGTACGATTGTCGCGCATCGCTGGTTTAAGGATGTGTTCATACGATATGCTTAGGTATACACGCGTAAGCTCGGCGAGACGGTATCGATGTGTACTCGCCCTTACACTGTATTGCTGCAATCGACTAAACTTTTACGTTGCAAATCTTCGCTCCCCTTTAGCAATCTACGACATCCGACATCCATAAATGTATGTAAAACAATCATTTCAGTAGAAGTGAATAACTTTGTAAGGGTACAGTTGGTATATTTTAGTGCCATAAACAAAACTCTTCTGCGGTTTTCACAGGAAAATAAGTATTTTGTATGTCACATGAAAATTTATAAATCTACATCTAGAAAAAAGGTTTTTTATGTGCCTTTAGAGACATATTTACATATGCGGTGAAAAATAAAAATTAAACAGTTAATATACTTCATTTCAGTTTTTTTCCATCTGGAAACGTTTACTGCATAAATCTATTTAATTCGACATTTTACTACAGTGCTCCTTAATCTCTTAAGAGTTATACTAACATAGATTATGTAGCATCACGACACTTGCTCTGATAGCTAAGCCGTCACGATTTATGTCAGTCAAGGTTAAATAAGGTTAAATCTATTACTCTTCACCTGTATTTTACAATCACTAAGACTAGATGTGGATGAAAATTATGTTCTTTAAACATTATTGTAAATTCAGTTCAAAAGGTCTACAACACACACTTGCATCAAAATAAGATAATTATATCTATTGGCACATATCTAACACAACGTTAGTTTCGTGAATATAATGATTGGGTTTACAAATAAAACATAATACAATGTTAATGACCCGTTAAAGTTACTTACCTGTTCCTGCCAAGCGTGCGGTTTCATCGAGTCAACTACGAGTTTTCTGGTAAAGAGGGTAAATGAGCTTGTCTATGGCGGCCTCTCGTGACCTGCCGACGAACAAAACGACAAAGAGAAGTACGGCAACATTTACAGAGAAAATGGCCGTGGGGCAGTCAGCCGACCCTCCACCCTTTGTTTCCTTAGAGCACCGGCCGCGCCGCACGCCGCACGCCGTCAACTTGCCGAACCTTCCGACGAAATATGTACATAGCGATTTGTGGCCTTTGTCCTAACATATTAATGCGAATTCCAAAACGTATTTATTAACTTTTGGTGGGCCACAACGTATTTAAGTTTACAACGTAAATTCCGACATTAACTTTGTTGTTTATGTTTAGCATACGTTAAGGGAGCATATTTAGTGATTCATACATGTATAACATGCAATTTAATAAAAGTTGTGAAAGAATGTTTATTTTTTGTTAGAGCCGAGCATCGCATCCGTTGTCTGTGGGGGAAGTGAAGCCAGGACGCGGCTCGGCGCTGGTACGGCGCGGGTGCGGCGCGGGTGAGGCGCGGCGCAACGAGCGAGACGCACACCGCAGGAATTTCTAAATCTTCATAAGATAATGGATCGCTCCGCGAAAGAAAAGGACCTCTCCGGCTTGGAACTTTGTTGAATTCCTGACTCGTAATTAATAAAATTACTTTTTGGGAGCTTTCCTCGACTTCAAAGAATTTTAGCATAAAAGAAAAAGTTAAGTAGATGAATTATTTTTGAATGATAAAGGGAATAATTTTGGATATTTATACACTTAGGAGCTGAGTTATTCTGAAGATTTTATCGTCGTTTTGAATATCATAGGCAAACAATAGGAAATACTGAGTTTAAATGAAAAGTAAAATATTTTATTCGTTTCTAACCAATTACAAACAGTTTGATCCTGACGCAAAAACAAATAGACTGTATCAACAAGGCACTTATGTAACTATCGTTAAAACATAATAATGTATACATTGTACAGTTCCACAGATACATTAAATATATCTAATGTTCTTGAAGAAAGCTTTAAGTTGGTTGCTCTCAAGGGTAAATTGCATTTAGCGTGGACTATCAAGAAAGTATTTACCCTGCAATTGAACTCTTCGAGATTTATAGGATTTCTCTCGACGCATATTCTCGAGAGCTCTTTTCTTTTAATTTCTTATTCTTCGTGTATTTACCTTGGGTGCTTCAACTGTACAAATATTAGTCAGCACTAAAAACTATATCACCGTTATTAAAATACTCAAGTTAGATAAAACATTTAAGTTTAAAATTATGATAACAATAATTCTCGAAACCGTGTTCAATAAAGTAGAACTTATTGAAATTGTCTGGCTAACACAATTACGAAGTATTCCAAGGGTCTTTAATATACATTTAGTTATATAGTCCAGTGAAGTGGGATGAAACTGTTAATTTGTAGCGAATTTCACTCGATTGTATTAACAGGAGGTCGGAGTTATCTGTCAGTGAAGCGGAGTGGCGATAAGAGCCCGCATGGTAGTCGGCGGGTCGCGCGACAAACGCAGCGGTCGCATCGTGTCGCGCGCACCAATCGTGCCGATCGTACTGCAGCGATCGTACTGCTAGTTTAATTTGCGAAGCCACATAAATCCCTGTTTGATGAGGGTAGCGAGCTTTCATTAGATACGGACCCAATGCTTCACGGCAATCGCAGTTGATGATAGCATGACATTGTCTCTTGTTGGGACTTCGTGGCTCATGTATTTATGTCATTATCTTTGTAAGTAGAGATCTTATGTGGATATTCTCTTTGTATTCAAGGATAATAGATGAAGTATGTTTTTGTAGGTATACATGTTACGTATACTACTTTAAAACTTACAAATACTACTTCTGATAAGTGGGAGTCATTAGGAACTCAAAATATTTTTAATGTTCTATTCAAAGTCGCACTGTTTTAAAAAACGCGAAGTTATCATCAGGACCACAAATTGTCAATGTAAATACTTACGCATCATAATGGAAATACACATTGTGCTCAAAACACATTTTATGAAATAACGCGTAACACGCCTTGTTAATGTAACCGTAAACCATCTTTATCATGTATATACCATGTTCAACAAATAACAACTTTGGTAACTCATCATTATGTGACACATCAAAAAGGCTTTTAAAGTAATCAATCAATTGGTTAGGTTTATTCACTATGTTTACGGTTAGGTTCCGTTCACGCGACGTGTCAATGTGCTGTGCCACCTCGTGTACAAAGCCACCTGTCACGATGCGAACATTTATCACAATTCTACCGAATTTCCTCTAAGCTAACGTACAAAGATATCGGCTATAACGTAACAGTACGGCCGGATCGCGTTATCAACGATTGTTATGTAAATATACGGATTAAGTGTATCAGCCTAAAATATGTGCCAAAGCTATTTATGGTAACAGCTTTACAAACGGATTTTTTAACAAACGCCAATGATATGAAACAGCACTATAAATATGGCGAAACAAAACGCAATACCGATTATAAGTCTCACAATGAGTGGCCATTCCACTCGGCTCATAGAATTTCAACGTTGTTATTGTCTTACTCACACTTGACTGGCGTGCAGCAATACACAAAGGACGCGTACACAAGCTTAATTGAATAAACCTAACTGCTTGTGATTCAGGGAAGGTAATATCAGGTGCCTCCCTCGCTTTTGAAAAACAATAACCGTGGAACATTGCGCGGAAACCTTTATACAAAAGAGAGTCGCTCAATGAAGTTGCACGCCGAAGAATTTCCATGCAATAACGGGGCATAGCGTCGGCGAGGATTCTTGTGGAACGCGGCCGGAGATATTGCGTACTTACTGGGCTTGCCTCTAATAACACCGCCGATACCGTTTGTGTAAGGAGAAAAATACGAAATGAAATGGAAACTACCAGACGCCTTATGGTTTCCAATCTCGACTAACATTACATGAAGGTACGAGAGCTATTTCGCATTTTAATATTCTATGTCGATCGAGGATAAATCGTAAAAGTTTCGTGAAAGGCAATCGGGATTCCGAGAAAGTAAGAAACTGAATACTAGTTTTGCTTTTGTAGTTTAATGAAAACAGATTTTTATTCGGAATATAAGATTGGCGTTGTGTTGTGATTCCCGTATTATTTTTTATATGATTTAAATTATGTGTAATTTATCACATTCCGTCACTAAAAAAAATGTAACCGATTGATTCCTTGCGATCAAATTAGTTTTTTACTGAGAATTTGTGAGAAATGCTAGCAAAAATCTTCTAAGTATCCTATTACGTCTCGTCCTTACTTGTTACACATGTATGTTGTGAAAGTCTTCACACTTAACGAACCGCGAGTCGAGACTGAAGTTCGTCGTGACTACCTGCGCCTTCGCCCTTGACAGCTCCTTAAGACTCCTCAACTTAGCGTCTCTTTCTACTTACTTAATTTTTATCCAGACTGCCTAACTTAGTTATTTCGTATGCCGAATATGGTGCTCATATGGCTAAGTACCTACCAAACCGAAATGATACAAAAAATAATTGTATATGCTAAACTATTCTACTATATTATGTTTTTAAATCAACTTTAAGGTATATAACAACGTTTTTTCAGTAACCAGTTGCGGCGAAAAAAGCCACACAAATACTGGTCTTTTATATGGCAACTGTATCTGGGGAGAGCAATTAACCCATCACGAACAGGACCGGTAGACGGACACATCGATTACAAAATTGTGAAAACGTATTTATGATCCGACGTAGCGGTGCATTAAAGCTCTGCAAATGCTATCACGCGGCGAGACTAATCACATTAGTGCCCATCGCAAAGGTAATGCTCGTAACAACCTAAAAAGCCGCCATTTGCATGTCAGAGCGGACCCCAGGAACTCACACTACACTGCTACGTAAATTATTCACTCTCACATGAATCATTGGAGATGGGTACTAAACTTTGTATCTACTACGCTAGTTATAAATAAAAGATTTCGAACGAACAAAACATACTTGAAATTCACGTTCAACGGACTTTGGGAAAAAGTTTAAGGTAATAGAAATATTGAACTGTTTTTGTTTCGGGAAAGTGCTGGAAGATTTGGAATAAAATAACATGGATAACTTTGTTTTAAAAAAAGGAATAGATTGTTTTTTGTTTTACCTCGTATATTTTTACAGTAGGTATTGAATGAGAGATACAATATTTTAATTTCCTTTTTACAATAATACTTTAATTCGTACATAAAAAAGCTCAGATAGAATAAATCGCATGAACGTGCATTTTTATGATTAAATGCACATTCAGTACGCTACTATTTTTGGAAGCACGCCTTTATCACTCATTTCCCGAGCTTCGCTAATTGTATTTACCCAATGATCAAATTACAGGAATCAAATAAAAACGAGGTACCTTCCCATTTCAGTATTATCTCTAAAGAATAAGTCTAAGAAGACTTTCAATTAAATAAAACATTAACTTCAACTCAAATAAATGGTACTTATTATTTGTTAACAGAATATAACTATCGTTTTCTATTCCTAGGAAATGTCTCAAGAGGTTTTTCTATAAAGGTCATTGAGTTAAAACAAGAAGTTATTTTCCGTATACCTACCGATACTTCACAACCAGATAAAGAAGAAATAAGGCTCAGCTTAGATTACCTGCGATAAAAAAAGATACAATTTATTGGTTCCCACTTTTTTTCCTTAATACATACGTAATTTATTTTAAGACATTGCCTGTTAAGGTCATACACCTCTATAATATGTATTCAAATATATAACGTAGCTAAATATAGTATGTTTATTAACGAACTCAAATTACCTTCAGAGCTTAAAATAGATTGTAACGTTTATACAACATAATCGATAAACTTCGTATGTATATGTTGTTTGTTAGGTTTCTATCAAAATTAATAACAACGTTTTAGTATACAAACACAAGAGTCTTAGTGTGGTAGTCGGGTAAAAATTACATAAGTATATTATTAAGATTAGAGTATTTGCTCTGTTTGTGAGACATAAACCTTGCACTAACAACAATAAATTTGTAAATGAAGAAACTTTGCCTTGCAGTTTCACACAAGTAAGTACCTCTCCGTTCGCAATGTTTTTATAGTTATTCTGCTATACGAGATTGGGAGACGAAGTCACCAAAGATCATGAACACCAAACCACCCGGTCTTAAAAATAGTGGTGATTATTTTATAATATATATCCATCTTTTCGTTTCACATAATTTAGTTTAACATTAGCAACATTTCAAACGTATGTTACCAAACAACATTAATCGAAGTTTACTCGAAATACACGAGCTAAATGTTAACAAGCATGCTCGAGTCGTAGCTCGAACGTGACGCTCTATCAACATACAGGCAATTGTCGAAACTAATATGTAGCATGCGGGCGCACTCGCCGTTATACGGCATCATCCAATTAACTGCATATTTACACCCCGTATGAGCACTGAACATTATTACCTAGCCTGCAGTTTACACGGAATATTGGTGCCTTTATGCTGTTGTGCTTAGCAGCTGTGGCGATACAAAGATATGTGCCAATATTTACAAACGCATTCGCGTCTGTTCTAGGTGATTACCTAAATGAGTGTTTATGCGGTGTTATGTAATGATTATGGCTGTTCATTCCTTGTTTAGTTCATCAAATATGTGTTTGTATGCCTATCCTAAAGATAATTATTACAACAGCATGACAAGATGACTCCAGTAATAAAGTTACTTTACGTAAATACGACATAATAAAAATGTAATTCAATGCTCAATTTACAGTAACAAATTCTTAATGTTTAGTATACAATGTATGTACTGTAATTTTCTTATTGTTATTTGTTTATTTAATTACAGGGAAAGTTATATAACTCAATATCCAACACTACTATACCTAACTAGTTTATGGGATGACAATAAAATGCTCAACATTAATTACTGCCAATCATTGTTTTATCTTATAATCTAAATTTAATAATAAAATATCTTAATCATTTTTTGTTTTGGGTTTTGGTTTTGGGAAAGTGAAATGATTTGTCTTAAAACAATGTTTTGACAATTTGATCGAACTTAGTAATTATCACGAGATGCTCATACCCCATCAGGAGTAGCACATCCAGCTTTCTTCGTTAAAAAAAATACTGTTTCATCAAAACACTAAACTGAATTAAAATTGATCTGATCAGATAATGAAATTAATATGTATAAGTAAATAGAACAAAATTTATTCAAAAGAATAATATCCATAATATATTGGGATTAATTTCTTACAAATCATCTAATATAATACAGTCCTTGACACGAAGTTGTCATTGGAATGCTAATTACATTCACACTGCTATGCACTAACCAAATCCGAAGTGATTATGACATATTCGGTCCAAATGTACTGTTATAGTTATAGCCATAATGATGATGTTCCATTACGTCAAATTAGGTTAGATGATACATTATAATATTACAATAGTATTGGCTTAACTATGTAAAACAGCCGCAGCGGATGATTCGTGATGGCGTAATGATGATCGACCACAATATACTGATTGTGATAAAGTACAGTAAATGTATTGAATACATATTATTAGAAATACATAATTTAGTTATATAGTTACATAGTTTAGTTAGACAGAAACAAAACAACAAAATTTATACAGCATGTCACAATTTCATATAACAATCTAAAAAAGTTTATCCACCACATATTTTAATATCTAATGTACTCTATTCAGCATACATCAAATAATTTCATAAAGCGACGTCTCATATCGCAATAAAATTCTAAAAATATTTAACGTATCTAGTCTGAAATCTCCAAAAGCATTATTTTTCCAATAAATCGCTTGTCATCGGGAATTTAATAAAATCTTATATTGAATAATGGTTGCCCACTTGATGCTTTGAAGGCTGTTTATTGAATAGGACGTACTGGGCTCCCATTCGTCTGTTGTTCATAAGTTCACACCCTCGGATTTTATGAAGGACTATCCGAAAAATGAATAAATAGCTACCAGTACAAGTACCCAATGCCTGAGGGATGAACTTAGATGTAAAAGAAACAGAAAAGAAGACGTAATTAAAAAATGATAATTACAATAAAGTCTAATTACAAAATCAACTTAAAGTTTTTTCAGTTATAATTTACTTATCTTGTTTGATTTTTTACCCCTTTACCTCAAGTTTTAAGTGAATTCGAATCAGTTTATAGCTTCTATGATATTTCCAGGAAGGAAAAGGGAAAACAGAAATTTAAAAGGCATCTCTTGTAATGTTATATTCCTTTCTAAATAAGGATCTAATCTCTTTACTTTCAAACGAAACCATAACTTCACAAAATAAACGAGAAGCTTACGCATTTTGTAAATACGATATTACTAAAAATATCTTGTACTACAAACAGCTGATAAAGATCTGCATTTGAGGCAGACATTAAAGGATTCATCTAAATAAGGCAAGCCAGGTCAAAAAGATAACGTTATCGTTGTCTTTATATAATATGAGGTAAGGTAAAGTAAACTAAAAGGCAATATCTGAGCCGCAATAACATGAACCTTTATGATATTCCTTTATGATAATGTTGTACGTTGGACCTCACAGTATAAACAGAGTATAACGAAAATCAACCTTAGTCCTTCCACATAAAGTTGGCTTTACAAGCCTAGTGTTACAAATGTTGTCGACTGTACGTCGTGCTAGGCAAATGTATCCGTGCATGCCGCGGAAATATGAAACTGCGCTAAACTAGCACAAGATTTAGTATTGGCGGTACAGTGTACCTGTGTACTAAACTGAGCTTCCAACTTGCTTCATGTTCTAGCTCAACACTAGCGTACCTACTTACGTACCTAGACTGTGTACAAGACTAGATTTCCGTATTACATTGATGAGAGAAATGAGCAGCTTGCTTTGCCTCCGATTCTGTTCTGAACTAAACTTGAAAATAATTAGACCTAGATTTTTTATACGCAGACTAATATTACAAAATAAAATTACAAAGTTGATAGTTTATTTTTTGTAAATGATTACTAAAATCCATTTTAAACTTATCTTGGTTTAGTAAAAGCAATGATAAAGTTACCAAAAGTTATATCATTCCAAATATACTGTAAATAGGTATACATATGTCGTTGTAAAATCTGGTTTATGAAGAATAATATTTTGTATGTAAAACATATTCTCACTAAAGGTTACATAACATTCAAATCAATACAAAGCTTGGACCAACGACTAGCATTTATTCTCATCGGGGCGACACACGAATTTTCGTCATAAGCCCGATCTAAACCTTAATCGATGTGAGGCCATTTAAAAAACGCCCCTATTGTGTTCGCAGTAAGGTCCTATTCATAGTTACACGTGTGAACCGTTTCACAAGGGTTATTATCATGACTGAAGCTTTGTTAATCCTTTCTATTCTGTAGCAATCGATATGTAGAGTTCGTGCGTAACATTATAAAATGGGATTTAAAGTGAAAAAATATTGATATACCAAAAATAAGCTTACTTATTATTGCCAATTTAGTAAAATGTATTTTTTGAGTTAATTAAATAACAGTTGTTGTCTAATGAGATAAGAGTAAAACTATTTAAAGAATCTTTTCGGTTTTATAAGATACTTATTTGAATCATTGATAGACAACAAGATTAAAAAACATTGATCTCTTTGTAAAGCCTTACAAGCAGATTAATATACCGAGACTTCAGACTCTACAGACTACAACACCTAACACAAGTTTCATAGCTACGAGTATATGCTACGACGCCTACGAGCGCACGTTACAACGCACGTGCTACGAGTTCATTATACTCGTAGTACTACAGTGAGGTTAGAGGCAAACACGTGGCTAAATTTCTTCGTATTACGTTCTTAGTATAATAATACAAATATTCATCATTTTATAAATGGTATAAGTTATCTTAGTAGTTACATGAGGCATATGTAAATAATTACTTTTACTGAAACTCTTATTTTTAATGAAAATAATAATTTACACTACTGTCTAACTATAAGTATGGTTGTCGTAGACATACCAGATCGTCCTGAATACAAAGCGCGCACGAAACTACAGTCTAAAAATATTTCAATGGCAAACTCGGAACTCCGCTGTGCATCTGTATGACTTCATTAAATCCTCAGTTTGCGTCACAGACGGACGAAGCAGAGGCTGCGTCGGGTTTACGTGTAAAGTTTTCCTCATAAGCTCACCGCAGGGCGCTCCCCTATCAATTGCCGTGATCCCGGTTCCCCCCCCCCTCCTTTTGCCCCTCGCCCCCTCCCCCATGCCCCACCGAGCCCCACTAATGATCCCACTTGTTAGGGCTCAGCACGGACCTTCGACCGTGTCACTTGGTGAATAACAAATTCCTAGCTGATCCCACTTCGCCATAGCCACTACAGCTCACAAACGTAGGTCATATTAAGTGTGGGCGAGCCTTGATTTTCATATTTTTGTTTCATGCCAAAGTTAAAACAGCGCTGTTTGAACTCGTGTTGTTGTTTGTTTTGTTGTCCCGAAACTTAAGTCAGAATAAATTAAAAAAGGTTATTCCATAAATAACTTAAAATATAATAACAATATGCATATTGCCTGTCTACGTTATTACAATACTTACATAAATGTAAGTTTATATGTTTTAGTTTAAAAATATAGTTTAGATTACCTATGTATCAAAATTTTTGTGTTATAAATAACAAAAATTCATTAGGCTTTTGTAGGTATTTATCCCAGCCTGTGAATTATTAAAAAACAACACACCCGTAGAACATAAATTCAATTTTTAATCTCAACACACTGACATTCAATATCGGAGATTAATAACATGCAGAACTTACTGTCGAACTGTTGCGTGGCCTGAGCGAGGAGCGAAGCGAACACCCGGTCCGCGAGGGGGGGCGGCTGCGGGGGGCGGTCATCGTCGCTGCTGCTGTAGCGGTCGCCGGCCCACTCCAGCGAGCGCTGGCGCCGCACGCCCGCACCGCCCGCCAGCCCGCCCGACAGACCGCTCAGCGACCCGGCCTTAGCACGCCGACCTGGCCGCTCCATCCTCGATGCGGTTAATACATCTTGTCACCACATCTGTTGACAATCATAAACTACTATAAGACAACGTGTCGATTATGGACAAGAAGGACATAAGTTATACCTACCAAAAAGTCAGTATCGTACATGTAACGTATCCTACAAAGGTGTAAATATGTAAATAAAAATCAAGTAACTAATTCAATTACGGCTGAGTTTCTTATGTCGGAAAATATACACCACACAAATAAAAGTAAAAACCTTAAAGCCTCAAATCACAAAACAACGTCGACATTTTTCATGAATGATTTACGCAGCTTTTGTTCCAAACTCGTTAATACCAACCTTTTTTAATTATCGAAGGTGAAAAGTGTAACAACAAAGCAAATATTTTTTCCAGTAACAATGAAAAACGATTTACATTACAAAAGTTGAGAA
This sequence comes from Autographa pulchrina, assembly GCA_905475315.1. Classification (NCBI taxonomy): domain Eukaryota; kingdom Metazoa; phylum Arthropoda; class Insecta; order Lepidoptera; family Noctuidae; genus Autographa; species Autographa pulchrina. The sequence continues at coordinate 7,249,676 of FR997771.1, read as the reverse complement.
CTTTTAGTTCGAGATCTACAACTGCCCGCCAAACCATAAGCCCTCGCTCAAATAAAAGAAATCGACGCGATATTTTATCAAAGCAGTTACAACCTCGTGAACGGAAAAGAACAACTGTAATAAAGAGCCTACAAGTCGTTTGGTTAGCGGCCCAACATAAATAGGAAGTTTGCGCGAGAGGGCGTGCGTGTTGGACGCCTAATCCAGTGGATTGCGCCGCGGTGTCGCTCGCGTTCCGTTCGTTCCAACATCATTTCTCGTATTGACTTAATTTGTACAAGCTTCAGTTCCGCTTTGTACTTCATCGACAATTTAAAATACAATTCCATCTCAGAGTTAAACTAGGAGTGTTTACCTTTCAATTACATTACAAGATCGATTTCTGGATTACTTTACGCTTTTATAGTTTAGAGAGCAGTGAATTATAGTATTTACTGTGAAGGTAAATACAATAAACCACCCTTAATGTAAATGGGGAGTAAATACGGGTCATATTGGTATAACGTCACGAAAGTGATTTATTTTATGTTTTATCATACGATTTACTCGAATTACAGAAGTTTAAATATTACATGTGCCTGAAGCATGTAAACAGGAGGTTCCTAGAACGCTGACTCTTGTGTGGTTTTAATAGCATTTTATTTACTGTCGCGACATTGTGTTTTGTTGATACATATTATGAAACAAGTAATGTGCGGCAGACTCAAATATTTGACTGTTGACTGTTGAATACCAATGAGTATTTTTTGCTGATCATATCTAAATAATAGCAATTAAGCTAGGCGTGCAAAGCCTGAAGACGAAAACTAATTTGTATAAATTAAAGAGTTGTTTTTTCCTCATAGCCATAATTTATATTTGAGATTTTTTCCACGTAAGTATTTGAGACAACAATGTGTGCCAATATTTAAAATAATAATATGAAGATAACAATTAAATGTTCGTATAATTACGATAAACAAATTCATTAATTAAATCTTCATTTATGTAACACAATATGTAAGTCATTGATTAAATTATCAAGAGCAATCTAAAGTCGTTTCTAACTTCAAATATAACGGCTAAACTCACAACAATCTAGTATAAACAGAGCCTCAGATCAAATACAATTAGTAACTCTACTTAAAACTCAATTAAGTACAAGTAAGTCTACTTAAAAGAATAAGTAGAGCATCTTAACGATAGAAGATGAAATCTAATGAGTTCTACGTTTAATGTAAATACGAAGTAGGTACTGTATTTAAGGCAGGCAATTGTTAAGGTTTACTGCACTCATTTCTCATTTCGTATCGGCAGAATAAACAGAGGCGGTTTCATTATAGATTCGCCGACATTCCACAGAGTTACAAATTGTTTAGACATTATTGAGATTGAATAAAATTCTTTGGGAAACTTTGTGCTACTAATTCAACTATGTTTAAATAATCTAAGGTTGTGTTTAGATGGAAATGAATCTTGAATATCTAAGATCTGTACGAAATTATTATGTTTGTTTCTATATCTATGTTACGCTTCTGTGACAGAGTAAAAGTAATGTACCTATAGTTAATTCAATGGGTAACATAAGTAACTAAGACAAGAATCATCAAAGTACAACGTCGCAGATAACAGTTATACGTTAATAGAAAAACTATGTTTCTTTTTGGTATTTAAATAAAAATAAAAAAATAATACGTTAATTAACATAATCAAATTTAAATTTAGTTATCAATAAAAGCTACTAAAAATATATAATATGATGATGTATTAAATAGGAATAAAAAAAGTTACTTTACGATCCCATTCTACATACATTTAATTAAACGTAACCAAAAAGTACCTTGGTATAATAAATTAGTAATACAATCATCTAAAAATATACGAGACGATCCAGATTAGTCCTTAATTGCGTCCCTAATTCTATTTGGCTCATGTTTACTAATTACTTTTTCCGTATCCAGCTATTAATTGAACAATAATTAATGAATGAGCGTCTAGTCCTCGGCACATAGACCGGTGTCTGACGGACGCTCGGTTTAATATAAAGTAGGTTGTTTACCCGCCCGTGTCACAGCGTTAATAAATACGCCGCTTCCCTTCACAGACAAACATCTGTTTTTATTCAATATTTACTCTTATTGTGACGATGGAAATATTGAAATGGCAGCGCACTGCTATAGGTACTGAATTAATATCTTTTTTATCTGAAAAATTCATGCGCCTCTCAAGATTATGTCTTTGGGGTGGTTCGGGAGATGAAAAAAACTTTTAAGAGCTGACTGCCAATCAACGATGATAGAACAAATAAACAACTTTAAGTAGGAGGTGTTTATATGTAGTTGTTATCAATATTTATTTATTTTTGGACGATAATTAAATCCATTAAGCTTTTCATTAAAGGATCTGTTTTTCCCTAACACGTCCCGTACCTACCTAATATTTTATTTACTGTTAAATTTTCTATTAAAATATTAAGGCATTAATTAATAATCGTCACAAGCAGTTTTCAAATTATGTTAAAGATGTAATAAAAAGCCGAAAACTTTAAAAGTTCCATTAAATTAAATATGTATTAGAATTAAATATAAAGGTCGCTAGAGAATAGTACGGCTGAAATTTCATTCATAAATTAAAATTTCAGGCTCTTAAAAGTCAATCATCAGCACTTTTATGTTCATTTTGTGAATAGTTTTTCTTTTATTTGACAATCTTAAGCATATTCTAAGTTTTAATTAAAAGTTCTGAATATAATTCCAGGATTGATGAGTGATTTGTAGTGTATTCTTTTGAGTATTAGGCTTGTTACATAATTATTTTAACACTACAGAGTACAATCTAATTCTATGGTTCTAATCGACGAGATAATCATAGTTACGTGACGCCCTTATTTACTTGAACTCCAACGGGTTACATTAGCGTCGTACATACAACATTTATTTACTATATCCTAATCCCCAACGCCAATACAACTAAGCAGGTTTTTTTTTTTGGTAGAGATCTTTACAGTTAGCCTAAACGCAGGCTTTGACTGCTTTACCGGACTTTACCTAAGGAGGTAAAAATGTTTGGATAGTATTAACTACTTAGTGACTATTACAACAAGAATTATGAAGGTCAAAGAATCAGGTAATGTATTGTCGAGGCAGGTGTAAAACCCTGATAACAGTTGAACCCTTGAGGAATTTTATGTTTCGCCTTTCCTTTGTTTTCACGGACCATCAAACACCCTTTGAAGAAAATCGAAAGTGACCGACCAACGAAATAACAAAATAATATTTAATTGAAACCAATATTTTTTTTGTTGTAATCATTTAAATTACGTAGTATTAAGTGTTACATGATTTCTGAATAAATAAATAAGTGTGAATTTTATTAATTAAGCAACTTTATTTTTAATTGTTTAAGTATAGGTACCTGTTGTTGCTACTTTATTTCTTATTAGTAATATTTGATTTAACGATTCGTCTTGAGATGAAGGAATAAAAAAGTTGAAATGTAAATATGTTAATAATATGTAAGTAGTAAAGGCTATTAAAGAAATTTAGATTTTGTGCTTTGAAGATGAAAGGTTTAGCAACTTATCAATCAATAAAATCAACAGTTGTATGAAAAAACGTATTTTGTTTTTCTTATTTATTTATTTTGTCTAATGTTAGATTAACTTGCATGAATTTTATATTTATGTATTCGATCACAAACTTGTTTCTGTTACCAGTCTACATCCTTGATGATTTTTAGATTATGTTTATGACAGACATAGACATAAAAAAGGCATACTAATAAATACTAGTTTATACTATATACCATAAAATTTAAGTACAAAGATAAATCTGCATGGGCGTAAACTGTAGCCCAACGTGGGCCCTTTGTAAACTTCAATTTTTTATCTGAAACTTTTCCCGATACTTGTCTGTATTATTTAATTTTTCTAGACTATAGAAATGCTTCTTTTAGTTATATCACAGCGCTATAACAAAGTTCATTCTTGCGACCCTTTCTACATATCTATCAATTTGAATGCAACTCTCTGTTTTTAATGATATTAAAACATTTCACTAGGTAGTACTGTGTTCCGTCCACTACGTTACAATCAGACGAATAAAATCTAAATATAGAATTAGAGTTTTAAAACAACTGTGTCGGAATCTAAACTTTTTTTAACTATATACTGATTTCCTAACTGCTGTTACGTTTTACGCTTTAGCTTTTACTAACATCCATGATGACCGTTTGTATCGTATCGATAAAACAATAAATATTGAGTGTGAAGCGACTCTACGCTTCAACCAATCTCAGCATACGTCGTTCTATAAATAAAAGATATTAGAAATAGTGTTGTAGCTAGGATTGCGGTTCCGCGTCACGTATAAAATAAGCGTCAGGCCAATAGGGAGCAAGACAGCATGTGAATTATGAGAGGCACGCCTTCCCCGTATTAAAACTGCATCTTACAAAGCTGACCTTCTTAAAGCGCTTTGCATACTCGTGTACAAACTTAGTAAATTAACCGCCGTCCAAGCTTGAGATCATAATCTACCGCGATTAACATTTAGCGCTTTAAGCGCTGTACTTGCTTAGGTAGGTGAATATCAACTTTAGATTAAGTATTCCGCAAAGTAGGCCAGTTTTCAATGGTATGGAAAATATTTTAATTAGGTCACCTCTGGGCTAAATTCAGCAGAAATATCTACAGTTTTATGTAACCTAAGTTCATGTGCACTTATAATTGGGCGAATTATAAATTTAAATGTAGGTATGTTAATTTAAAACACAAACTTTTATTAGTTAGACTCGACCGTCCTGAGTATGAATAAAAAATAATTAGGAGGCATTTTAAACCCTATTTATATTTTGTTGTGACCTCTGATTGGCCCATGTAATTTAAGGTTCAAGTACTTAAATTCTTTAATAAATCGTTTGCGCTAATCTAATATGTAAGTCTTTGTCCTAAACTCATAAATCTGTTAAGGCTGTACAAAGTTATCACGTTACAAAGATCAAAGTTGCATTGTTTTAATTCGGTTGGACTCATTATGTTCATTTCACGAAATAAGTTAAATTTAAATTATGGCTTGAACAAAAACTTCAACTAAAAAGGTTAATTATGGCTCAAACTAAAACTAAAATGGGTTTGAAATCAAAAGATCGGGTTAAATAATAATAATAATAGAAGATAAGAGATAATAATAAATGTTTAATTCAGAGAAATCTCCATATTTTTGAACTCTTAAATCTATATAATATACATTGGTCATAGAAAAATAAAATTAACACATTAAACCGTGTGTAAATGTGTATAAGTACTAATTTAGTTTTCAAAATGTTGTTTTGTATAGGTATTCGTTTTTAAATTAAATACGTGCAATTCTAATGAATTAATATAATTAGGAATTCCTAACAATCCTCGTGGCAAATTGGTTAAAATTTGGATCATGTTATAGCTGAGCGCTTTAGTCTAATAAACAGTAAACAGTAAACTGATATAAATTCCACAAAATAATTAATTTCATTCCGAAATCGAATTAGTAATTCCGGCAATATTTTCATTGAAAAAGTAAATGGAATATCAATAACGAATTCCATGATACTTGAGGGAAAACAAATCAAATGCTGTAAAATAAGTTTTGTTGAATCACTTATGGCGATCAGATTTTGAGGCAAAACACAATTTATACGTGGACGTGATCAAAAACCTACATCAGTTGGATCGCGAAGTCTCAGCACGTAGGGAATAGGTCGGCATCAGGCTCGGCCGTTCACGCGCGCTGAATCCATTGCATTCACTGCACTTGCTGATTTTTGGGCGAGCCTAACTAACGGCGCAATGTACTCGAAACTTCAGAAATTCTCTAATCGTACGTCTTATTAGGTTTTCTATTACATATTAAAGCTGTGAAAACTTTATTGAATACTGTTCAATAATTGCTATCGACAATATTGTCACTCATAAACTTTTTTTATTAAACGAGTAATGAAAATCACCATAAATGAGACAATCACTATAATAGTTTAATCACAATTAATTCTCGTTTTGACATTGAATAGAATAAAACGATTTAAGAGAAATACTTCATCGTAATCAAAAACTAATTTACGAGTTTTATTAGTAACTCAATATTCGCTTTGAATAGAAACTACTTCGAAACGTCACATTCAAATTTAGATACCTACTTATGTATATATATATATAAACTAGGAACATGAAAACATAGCTTGAATTATAATATCCAAATTCAATGTTGAAAATTAAATGTAAATTTATCCCAATTGATACGTATTCTGTTAATAGGTACTGAACAATTTTGTCTATGTAAATTATGTAGAGATTCATGGCTGACTGAATACACGAATTAACCAGGCACTAGGGTACGTGACGCGTATTGTATCGTCAGACAGATGAAGGCCGATACAATTAAGCGTTAATTAATTTATGACGCACATATAATTAGATGTCCAATAACATTACAGGGCTTAACGCGGCTTTACGTGTCCACCATAATTTATAAGAGCCATGATTATTGATGGGCTTCATATACAACTCATTAACGTATTGTTTACTACAGACTTCATATCACAATAGGCATCTGTGACATCGCATGTTACGTTTCTATCAAGTAAATTGTTTGAATAAAATATCAACTAGTGACACAAGTTACCTACATATACAATAGATCGTTAGATAATCATACCTACTATAGGTATATACATTAATATGATGATGCCACTGTTCTAAATTATGTAAAACCAATCAAATGATTGTGCATAATTACGATGTCACGGGCGACGAATGGAGCAGATCCAAATAATTGAATAGTTGTCTGAGTGAGCCGACTTAGCGGAGATTAACACAATCCAATGAATGTCTCACATAGTTGTCTCGCAGGACACTGAAGAGCATTAGATTAACAAGGTGAATATTCTAACTAACTGTCGCTAGCTAATATAGAGCTGCCCACTTTGACTACAACTTTTTAACGAGCGCCGTATCGAGTAGACTGCCATTAAATACTTAAACATTTTCATACTGAAATGGAAAACGGCAATTTGAAACCCAATTTTTATAAAGAAAATCATTTCGCTTAATTTTATTGAACGTTAGGCCCCGTTAATGATATTTTTCAACGAAGTCCTTGAGGACTTTCTGCTTTATAATTAAAATTATAGTGATTGCCCTTGAGTTACGTTGTAAATGGCTTTTATAATAGCCACTATCTAGCAGAAAATTTGGTTTTATGTAAAGATTCCAAGTATCATTTTCTACTTGGTGGTGGCGTAAGCTTACCTCAATTCAATTGAGCGACGATTCAAACACCCAGAAGGCAGGTGCCTTCGAAAATAGGCCTTATAAACACCTACACAATTGTAAGTTGCCGGAAAGGTCGATATTAAACTATGTATAGAAACTCTAAGAATAGACGAATAGACTGAGCAAACGTAAAAATCACACGAACCAATTTTATTTGGAATTATAGAAAAAACAGTTGTTCATTCGATAGTAGAAACCAATGAATTGAACAAAAAGCCTCTCGCATTCTCAGTGACCTTTAATCGAAATCTTCCAGTTTGAAACTGACTGACACGTGTTGTTTTAATAAATATCTTTAAATATTTATTATTCTTTCTAATATAATATTTTTTACATTGCAAGATTTCTATAGATGTTCGTTCTTCGACAGCGAGTCAGAATTCGCAATTACTCTACATTTTTGTCATCCAGGATAACATTACATGTTTCAGGCAAAGCAAACAGGTATACATAAACGTAATTGCCTTCAAACATCTTACACCACAATTGACTCCCAACAGATATCATAGCACAATCTCATTAATATAAACATAGGTACATACGTTAATACGTTGACGGGCCTAATCTGCATGACTATTGAATGGAACGTCGCTATAATTGGTTGGATATTGTCAGTACTCGTACATAAGTATGTATAGTGGGTATGACGCTCTAATGTTATCCAGTGAGGAGCTAATCTGATATCGAGGCGGAGCAGGCGCGGGGACCACGCCAGTTTAATTGGGTTGCGCTTAATCCCCACAATGCAACTTTAGACTCATTTTCACTGTCCAATAAAGCTGTGCGAGCTTTATATCATCCTTAAAGCTTTGCAAACAACTGCACGCTGCAGTCTGCAGTTATGCTAGGTGCAGAGTCACCTGTTTTTTAGTTAGGTACTAAAAATCTTGGTTTTATTCTTATGAGAGTTGTTACTTTTATTTTACCCAATACTTTCAAGTTTACTGCAAAAATAACTGTTTAAATTTTTCAACACACGTAATAATTACTATTTGTCAAATTAAATAACTAAAACATAATTACTTATTTGCCTGCATGAAATGTAAATGACACAATATCTTGGTAGCTAGAGAAACATATCTCTACATGACAATGCAAAAAAGACAAATGCCACAGAGAGAGCCACCTATGCATGCATTTCGACCGGAAAACTCGCTTAAGATATTGCATTATTTACGTACGCCAATCCCTAGTGAATATGGGGAATATTTAAAAAAACACGAAGAGGAATAATTGAATGTTTTTCGTTTTCAGTATTTAGCAATTTCACGCTCAGTAAATGCAATAATCTACGCCACAGTAGATAATTCAATTCCAGCGTAAATACATGGCCCGTTACCGAATTTCCTTTGAGAGACGGAGCGTGCGGCAGGCGCTGCGATCCGGCACGTTTCTCTGAACTTCGGAATTCCAATTTTGAAAAGTTTTCCAACAAGGGCCCGATATTGACAGCCAGTGTCAGAGGGCCACTCGTCGAGGGCAGCCGCGGCCTTAAAAACAACTTCACACGACACAATACAGCCTATCTGGCGGGACATGTGACACACACATACAGAATACAAACGGTCCACTCTACGGGGTACACGGCACGTGAAAACCCAAAGAGGATAACTCGCACAGGTTTTTTATTTAGACTATGCACAAAGTTCAAACTACTTGATCACTGATTGGTCACTGACTGAATGTTTAAACAACTGACTGAATGTTTAAACAAAATAATTTAATAAATTACTGGTAATAGATTACCGTACCTACAGTAGTACTTTACATAAAAGCAGTAAATCAAATTCTGATAAGAGGTACAGACTTCATACTAAAACCATAAAAAGCTAAAAAGTATAATAATAAAGAAGGCTTTGTGATTGCGTGCCAAGTACGGGATAGCAGCGACCATGCTTCATTTTTTTGCTGAAAAGAAGGGAACCGGAAAGATTAACTTCTTTTATAATTAAGTTTGTCCCCAGACACCAATTTATAAACGGTGTGCGTTTCGCTCAGTATAAAAGGGTATCTAATGAAAACCACGGCAGTAAAACTTGAAACTTAAGATTTATTTAACAACCTCCACATGGAGTTAATGCCTTGCAACATTTTTAAAGGAATTAAATAAATTCCAGAATTTCGGAGAAAGTTATGTGATGCTAGATGTTTCTAAATTTTGAATAAATAATGAAACTTTATTAATGAAAAGCGGGATAAATGTTTACAATGCATTTGATACTAAACAAAAATAACCCCTAAAATATCTCACTTTGGTTTACCACCCATTTTGGTTCAGAGCGCCATCTGTTAAAACGTCTATGAACTTCTCTAAGGGAAGGTGTATTCAACGCCATCTGTCGCAACACTTGGGAACTACGATGCCCTCTGTGAAACAAAACTTGAACCACGTTTGTTTCAGGCGTTTCCAACGCGCAACAGAAACAGGAATGAGTCATGTAAACTTCGTTTATTGCTTTCATTTTGTGATTGAGATTAGAAATAGAAAGTATTTGATTATCCCAGATATAAAAATGAAGCAAAATTTAATAAAGTTATTAGTCTATAATTGCGGTTTTATTTTTAATACCTAATAATGTGAACGAAATGAATGCTGACCTTTTATATTTTTATTTAGCTTTTTGGCCACGATTATTTCATGTTACCTACAAAAGACAGAAAGGGACCATAATATTTTCAGGGAGGAAAATAATAGTTCTTCCTATTATGTGCTTCCCTTTTTTCAGCATGAGAAAAAACAACCATATATTCTAATCGTACGCGTAAAACCATGGACCACATAATACGGGTTTCCTACGTATAATTTTATGACATAACTTCAAGATTGTAACGACGGGGACATGGCCACATTTGCCATTGATCATAGGGAATGGGGATGCTCGCTGAGGATCGAGACAAATGGCTTAAACGTGTACTAGGCGATCATGAAACACGGGGAGGTTTAGGAAGACAAGGAAACTATAGCCATCGGAGCATTAAGAACCGTATCAGTTACGTTAATGCTTGCTTTTCCATGGATTTAGGCGCATTGACTAAAGTGGCCGAATTAAGTTCGAGGTGTGTCATGATAACGAAGTAATTAAATACGGTGTTTAAAAACGTGTCGCTTAAAAATACGTTATTTACTGTAAATTAGTGTAATTAGTACATACTTATGTGTACATGGTAGCGGTTGTACATGTTTTTCTTGTATTACCTATGGGCAAATCATATACGGTAGGTACTGTACTCACTTAGAATAAAGTAGGTAGTTATTGAAAGTTATTTCAAATAAGCTCGAGTTTTGTAATTCGTTGTTTGAACTGTCACGCGGTTCACCGTACCATACGTACCACACGTATTGTTATGTAGATATCGTCGTGAGTTTATATGCCACATTTTCAGTAGTTTAAATTCATGCATATAGGTCTCGCACGTGAAAGCGAATCAACGTCAGCAGACAAAAATAAAACACGATCGCACACGAATTCGATAAGTTTTGCAAGAACCTGCGATTGTTCGAAACGCAATATGAACAAAAATACGCTCCGATGTGAGCTTACTCGAACAGATGTTTCAAATTGACTGATTCCCAAAAGCTGTTAAACCAAGCGTGAAGGTTGTAATAAAGACCGCAGGCCGGCTCGAGATTAATTAAGATAGAGGCTCGTCGAGCTTCAAGAACATTTCCACTGACCACGAATTTTACACATTAAGGTTTTGCGTATATTTTATACACTACAGTATCTACTAAAACTACAGTTTTTCGAGGATATACATAGGTATATCCTCGAAAAACAGGATATAATAGGATATAGATAGCTATATCCTATTATATCCTGTTATGTGTGTACAAGAAGCGGTTATCTTATGTATAAAATTCTCGTGTCACAATGTTAGTTACCATACTCCTCCGAAACGGCTTGACCTATTTTTATGAAATTTTATATGCATATTCAGTAGGTCTGAGAATCAGCTACTATCTATTTTTCATACCCCAAAGTGGTAGTAGGGAGGTAGTAGACAGGTGCTAGGTAGAAAAAATTGCATTGCAACGCATGCCGGGTACAGCTAGTGTGTATATATTAGTAAAAAGTTGAAATAAACAACTGAAATACCTGCTTAGTTACATTACAGCATGAATTAATACCTAACTACATAAATATTTAAATTGTTATACATAGTTGACAAGTCCCTAGATATCTGGCCTACATTTATGAGAACATGTCTAAACAGGCCCATAATAATCCTGTCACCTATAGATAAAGGAGTCCCCGGGGAGAGACGGGAGCACTCCATCTTTCGCACTATCCGTCAAAGTCATGGAGACAGCCTTACTTCGCGAATACAAATAACTTTACATTCGTAAATCTTGTTCGAACGTAATTGACACATACACAACTTGTTTTTCGTATTACCGCAGAAGAAGCAATGTTGTTTTCTAAGTGACCCATTGAATGCCTTTAATATGGGTATACTTATAAGAGATAAGATACATGTTCTATTGTCTCTTTAAAAATCAATTATAACACGGTAATCTTTCTATTGCGCACAGACATTTTTCAACATTTTCTTGTTAACTACATAATGACTAGCTATGAAAACGAACTAAATAAAATCATATGAAAAAATAAATCTTCCGGAAACAAAGAAAAAGCTCCTTTCATTTTCTTCATAATAACATCTTACGTAACATTTTTAATTAAACCCTTCGCATGCGCTACGTATGATCTCTTATTTTCATACAAAGTGTTCAGTGACATCATTGACAGACGTGAATTCAAATGAATCATTGCATAATACTTATATGTTATATAAAAAATCTCTAATTTACTCCTAGTTCTATGTTGGATTTGTAAATAAAATGTAATTACATGGAATGGAAATACAAGTCAGTCCATTTCCTGAAGGTTACCCTTTCACTTAAGAGTTCGCTTAAACGATAAAACCCCTCATTTCCGCTACTTCGCGCTAAATAAGAAGGAGTAAAATAAATCTCATGTATGCTAGTCCACAGGTTCACACGTATATTACAACGCGCGCTAAAAGTGTGCTAAAGAGCTTCATCGCGCTGTCTCGCAAAAAGATTTAGGAGAAAGAAGCTTATTTTTGGTTGGGCTGACAGTGCGATAGTGTAAGGCCCATTACAGGCAAATTATGGCGGCCATTATTGTCCGCGTGTCCCGCGCTCACCGCCTTGAGTTACGTCCGCACTGGGTCAATGGGTTTTATATAAGAAATCTTTCCTAACGCATCCCGTTCCACTACAAATAAATGTAAGTGTCTTCACTGAACCTAGTCTGCTGTAAAACGTTTGCATGTAAACGCTGAACGGCGATTCTCGTTAAAAGTGAAGTATTAGGGCAGAGCCAAATAATTGTCACCTGCGTTAAAGAGTTCATTGTTATTTCCGAGAAATGTGACAAAACATTTAGTGGAAAAATTACTTTATTATGATGTGGGTAAGTGTTACACGTAACACGTAATATAAATAAATAAATTATATGAAACACCCGTGGCGGGCTAAAGGGGAGTCCCAGTGCGCGTCGGGCTTAAGTTTGAAGAAGTTAACCCATTAACAAGGTCACTAAATCATTCGCGTCACTACTAAGTTCGCTTGCTTGTCTCGCCAAATTATTTTAATTACCGTTACAAGTTTATCGCGGAACTAAACGGAATTAAGCGCAACTTAGCTATGAATATTTCCTTATATAGCTACTCGCATTACGTAAGCGTTTATTGCTCTTTCAGCGAATTTAAAAGTTCGATTTGAAATAAAATACTCAGTCTCGAAAACTTTATTGCAGGCTTTCTATTAAGCTAACGACGTAACAGCGGCAATTATCCTCGTTGATTCAGATAGTTGTCCACTGATGCGCAAAATAGAGCCAGCTTAAAATCGGACTTGGTTCCCAAGGCGACTACAAAGCGGCATGCGGCCGATTACGGTCAAATTATTGCTATCATTATAGTCCGTATTTCTGTGCGATACTGGGTAATCACAGGCGGTTGTCGCACTGCAATTCTGCATCTTATTTACCGGTATATAGGACCCATCTAGTAACTAACGTCGGCGCTCGACATGTTTAATGATACCATTGGTCCTTTGTAACCCGCCACTATATTTTTTACCTTGCATTTAACTTTGTTCAGCATATTCAGAGCGGAACGTTTAAAGGTCTTAGATTCGTTATATTTTTTAACATAGGAACTATTTGACGTACTTGCCGATGGTGAATAGTAAAAATTTTCTAAAATGCGTTTTGGTCAAGGCTAAAAATATTTATAATCATTTGGGAGAACCTAAACTCAAGATGAGATCTCTCTTTATGTCCCTAAACTAAATTTACTAAGGTCAATGATCTTTATAACTACTACACTAACTAAATAAACTACATAGAAACTAACTAAATTACATAGAAATGTATAAATATGAATCGTTTGAAAATATCTTTTTTCGGAAATAGATAACAAATCTAAAAATATCATCTTGAGTTAAACTTCTTAATCAGAAATCAGTCTAGTTAAACATTTAAGCCTAATTTTGTCACATAAATGTTCTTCTTGGAAGCTCATTATATGATTCAATCATACTTTCTGCGAAGGCTTCGGGCTCCAGTTTGATGTAATAAATACGGGCATAGGTATTATGACATTATGACAATGCAGGACAAAGGCTTTACTTTTCTTTGTCCTGACGACTTAATATTCTGCAAATATGGATAGGTAAGCGGGTATTAAAAGGTCCATAAGCGCCTATGAAAAATTATTTCAGTAATTATTATTAATATTTAAACAAACAAGTTAAATTCTGTTTACAAACTCACATATTAAAACCAGTTTTAAAAGTTAACATAAATATTTATAAATACTGTATGAAACATCATAGCTACAAACCGTGAAATTCGTAGAAAATAAAATGTTGTTATGCATATTCACCGAGTATTTAATTAACTTATCAATTATTACTGTAACACTATGGTTAGTGCCACATAGTGTTTCATTAGAATAATTCATGAGAACCGAGTATGAGCTCACTGAAAATAATGCCGACGTTTGAACTTAAACAATCGTCGTTGAATTACAACTTCGGTTCGTGCCGACTGCAAATACGACTGCTTAGTTAAGACTCGGACACAAAAGCTGTGTGTGATTTGTCAACCGTCCACATACTGAATAATTTAGACGTACTGGATATTTCTAATTCTCTCAAATCTTATGTGTTCCTGGTAGATTTAATACGAGTAGGTACTTAGAAACTTAAAATGGACATGCAGATGTGATAAATAGAATATATGGAAATGTTACGCAATTTGTCCAACTATCTACCTAGATAGACATTCCAGTAAGTCTAATAGTACTAGACTATAATTTAAGTCCTGCAGTAAAGTCAGACATCTGATCCAGTTATATGCCAACACTGTGTTGACAAATTTTAACAACTTGTAAAAATGTTGCAAAGTTCCGGGTAAATACTTAAGTCATTTTTATTAAATAGGTAGATAAAGTTAAATGAAACTAAATGTTCTAAATAGACTAAATAGCGATGACATTGCAAGTGTTTGCTATCAAACTTAAACCTTAACGTTACCTTTATGCATTCAGTGGGTGAACACACGAAAGCCGAAGTAACTGCCGATTGCCACGCACTACTTAAACACTCACGGTCGTTTTAAGTGTAACCTTCTCCTTTAACACTCTGAAAACACACGTACGTAAGTAAAACTACACTACACATCTATATCTATAAGAAAAACGTAACCTTTTCGCCAAATCAGAGTAATGTGCGATTTTGTACCTTATTAGTTTTCTGTAACGTCTCAGAAAAATGTAAAAGGTATTAGTGTATTAGTTTCTCTCTGATTTTCTCTATTAAAAGACGCTTATCGAAGTCCCATTCATTAAAGAATCTGGAGAAATGCCCAAATAAATGTAGCGAAACTTTATTTCGATACGTAATAGAGAGCAATATGAAACTATTTACACTCGGATATATGATTACGGTATATACAAAGCCAAATGTGTAGGCAAGCATGGAGGTATGTTACGCAATTACACCGAAATAGCTCATTCAACTTTGTTGAAACTTGACACAGATATAAATCATAACTTGGGAAATTATACCGACAGCGCGGATGACACTTTTTTATTAGTTATTAATATTTTTATGCGAATACGTAGGTGTTCAACTTATAACTAGAGTTATAAGTACGGCTTATTCGAGTTTTTAGAGCATTTAACAAGCGTGTATTATTAATATGTGATTTAATATAACGTGGGCAGAAGTGGCTTTTGGTAAATCACGAATCGATTAAGATGTGAATACAATCAAACTTTTGACTTGAACAGTGTTTGTAACATACATTAGATGTAAGATAAATAAATAAGACAATCATACCAGCTAAATTAAACAACAATATTCAAAGTATATATATTATACAACAATATTCAAAATTAATCCAATAAAACAGGTAATTACACTATAAAACAAAAGAATAAAAGTTGCTAATCAAAAGGCGAGAAAGTTCAAAGGATAGTTTGAAATCGCGTTCGGTCAGCGAAAGAAAATCACTGGTCGTTTAGGTAACGAGGTGGCTTGATTGACGCCCAGCTGCCGGCTTGATTAAACTGATCAGTTTTTGCCCCTTATGAAAAGAACTCGATCAATGTAACTAGCTACCAAAGATGAACAGCCTCTAAAGATGTACGAGACGAGTGATCGATAGAGTGTTGCTAACTACTAAATACTTGGAAGCAAGAAAGGTGATTTCATATAAAGTCTGGTATACTAGCTAAAGTTGAAAAGAAACTTTCGTACATTAGGGCTTCGGTATTCGATTCGCGTTATATCGTTGTAAGAAGGGATGTCTTTATTTTGTAGATACCTTTTTTATATCAGGTCGTGCTAAGCTGTAGCATATACAGAAACAAAATAAATATGTACCTATGTTCAAAAATAATTCGCTAAATATATGATGTTTTTGTTCTAGATGAAGAGTTCCTTGTTTGTTTGTCATAATTTCAGGATATTATCATACATTCCGAGACGCAGAGGTGTGCTATTTCACACCCAAGAGCCAGACAAACAACAACCCCCGTGTAATAAAAGTAGAGCTTGATTTTATATTAATCTTTGTTATTTCAGGATTGGATCTCGCATTCGCACGGCTGAACACGGATTTTCTTTGTTTAATCATATCAACCATTTTATAAATTCATGCGATTAAAATTACTTGTGTAACTGTTTCGTGAGCAATATTCTGACTTGAGGTTAAATGGGTACCTGATTTCCTTAGTAAATTAAAATGTCTTGTTATAAAATTTTCAATTTCTTTTGCAGCGTTTTTAATATTATGTTTGCTGGGTTTTTAACGACGTAAAAGATTTGGTTTTTATACATCTTTTGAATTTAATGAAATTTTTGTTTTTCGGGGCTGGGTTTGTGACTCTTACTAAGTAAAGCTCTCTGATAGAAGCCATAGCCAGAAAGACCAAGAGGTGATATGCTCATTATATTACTACCCTTTTTTTTATTTATATGTTGCCACTAGCTGGGAATAGACCAAAAATGGCGTAACGGGAGAGTAAAAGGGAGGCCTATGACCCATGCGTTTTATGGGGTTGAGCCTGAAGATGATGGTAATTGTAGTTTTTTGTCATTGTAAAATTGTATGTCAGTTTCCAATTTATACTGACTCATCAGTACTAATAGCTGGCGGGTTCTTAAATATTAAAACCAATCCGGGAATCATTTCCGAGATCCGACATAAAAGCCGCCATTTTGTTAAAAGTGTTACAGTTCGCGAAAAAATATTTGTACAGTTATATAAGCCTATGGACCTCTGAATAAAACATGTAATGTTTTAATGTTATTTAGTCATTTGCTTTTAATCCATTATACATAATGCACAGTTTGTATGTTCTTGTCAGGTCTATTTAAATTTTTAAATGCGACTGCTTTTATTAAGTAACTAAGTGACACAGAGCAAACGCTGGAAATAGTCTCCATTCACACGTGTTATTAGGAATACTACACAACCCGTTTATTTTAATTTTAAGGCATATGTAAATGATATATTTTCAGTAACATTTTTTTTATTATCTAATTAAGCTTTTGTTTACCGTAAATCATGTACAATCAAATACAAACACAATATGAAACTTAACTTCAAAGACTAATTTAAACACAAAATAATATTTAAATCATTTTAAACATAATAAATTTAATACACGTTAATCGAAATACAATCGTGGACTGAAAACAATACGTTTGTAGAAGTAACAAAGTGCCGCCTAATGGAATGGGGTTCGATCCCTTTAATGTAATTGGATCTGTCAGCGGCAAACAGGCAAGCAGGTAATTACTAACTGCTACTAACGAAAATAACAGCGCTCTAAGACACTCGATGCCCGAGGCGTCGGGAGGGACGTGAACGTGGACGAATGCATTCTTATGTTTATCGAAGTAGGTTCAATCGCATAGTGTATAAACTGAGTAACGAAATAAAGTATTATAGATTAATTAAAAAGGGTTTAACTTAGAATTATTTTTTTACGTAAAACACACAACAAATTCAAATGTTTTTTTTTTTTTACTTTAATGATACATAAAATTATAAGAAAATACTTATACATCAACAAAATTATTTTGCCTATTTAACCTAATTAATCTTTTATTACTGTAAAAAACTTTATTTTTACTTTCATGTCTTATTTACAATAAACTTTAACTTAATTTACTTACAAATTTAACTTAATTACGAGCTTCACAACACAACATAATTGCAGTCTTTTAGAGCATGTTTAAATTGAATATCAACAATCTGAAAGTATGAGCATTACAGCCCGAGGCTATCGGATTAACAAGCTGCCATGCCATTAATTATCTCCGCCTGCTTAATTCTTTATACTCCTCCATTTAATAACTTGTAAATGCTACGTGGAAATATAATAACGAAAGTTGGAATTAATTTAGCGAAACGATCCTTAACAGTAACTAGTTTCGATACGATATTATGTTACGAATCGCTCATCGATTTTCAGATGAGATAATTGCCTCAGAACAACAATTTCAACGGGATAATTTACTTTTTCATAGTGTTATTCTATACTGTTGGATAGTTAAATTGAGCTGCTTTGCATTTTGTTTTAATTTGGGTTATGTGGTGTTGTGATTGTGCTGTTTTCGTCCATGGCTAGTACTTTACATCCAGCCTGATTGAATAAATAGTATCAGAGGAAAGAAAAACGAATATAGATGTTGTATTCGGTATTATGGAATACATGAATCTAAAGCTACGGTTTTTTTTTCATTTATTGTAAATACTAAAATGTACAAAAAAGTCTTGGTGGTCCGAATTTTGTTTCCGTAGTATATTTTAATACACACTATTGTTTTCTAGTATACCATTATTTTTTCGCCATGTTTCTTCAGTATTATAATAAGTTCGGTTACTGCAAATGGTGCACTATAAAGTTATCTTTAGATGGTCCATTTTCAAGAATTTTCTGTTTCACAGTAAAAACTGGTACTAGGTTTTGTTAATATTTTTTACGAAGTATCAGTAGACTTTGTTTTTCTCTTTTTATACTATACCTGAAAATACAAATTAAAATAAGTTAACCCAAAGGCTGGCTTCTACCTAGGTCAGCGAATAAGCATTGCCATACAACGTGCCTTTTGGGCACACTCCCAGTCGACAGCGATGTGGATAATTTTTTTGATGCCTAATTATTATTATTTTTTTCTTCTAGAATAAGTGTAGGTTTAGTTTTTATATTATTGTAAATATTTTAAGTTCAATTCATAGGTATTAAATAAAAATATAAATGTCACAAATGAGTTTGGTTCACCTAAAGAAGTATTTAACACAATTAATGAACCTTAATTATAGCCTTAATTACCAGTCTAGGTTTGTTATTGAACCAAAAAGTCATAGGTCATACTTAAGGTCTAAACAAAACGTTGAATAAGCAAACTTTCTTTTATATAAAAATACTCTTTGGTAAACTTACCGTACAAATATAATTGGACCCTACATTCCCTTATTGTGTTTCATTGTTCTAACCTAATTGCTATAATACCAACTTCGGTTGTTATGAATTGAATGTTACGTCGACTCGTTTCTACCGCTGTTGGCTTATTTATCAATTTCCATCTCAAACGTTATCCGTCCTTCGAAAATAATGAGACTGCTTACGTTATCAACCACTTCTAAATAATCCTTTATAAACTTCAATATAATTTGAATAACAAATATAACGTTTCATTAAAAATTAAAATAGCCTGTTTTATCTAAATGTGCCACCTGCAGGTGAAATAAAAATGATATAAACTGTATTCGGCTAAAACCATTACAAATGTTTTAAGTGAACGTAAAATAAATACCTACTTTTACGACAGGGGCTATATAACATGACACGCGTCAAAATTGCCACATACTAACGTGTTTATAACACAAATGTCGCAAACTTCACGCAAGCTACCCTAAAGGGTCGGTAGAGATGTTATTTAAATGTCCGGTCTCCTACTTTTTGTTGATCACCGGACAAGTTAAATGTGGAGACCCTATTTCTATTTACTGGTTACTATTCGAAACACGAGCTAGGGAATTAACAACTCTACTAATAAAAAAAAACCTATTGACTCGAACCCGAATAAAGAAGTCACGTTTGGAATAGGCTTTTGCAAACTGAATAAGGCGTTAAAACTGTTTTTCAACTTCATTATACCATTTATAATAAAGATCTTCAATGGTAAGACAAGCCATAATTCAGAATGTTGTTTAGATCGGTTAGCTTGGGCATCACATTGGGCCTAAGCCGAGCATGATATAAATCACACAACAAACACAAAGAGCAAAGTGTTTACCATAAAATCGCATACGCGTCCCTAAATCATAACACAATAAAATTTATAGCTAACGGAAGGTCCGGCCTCAAGTGCTGATAAATCAAACACATTTTCTTCGTGTGACTGAAACGGAAAATCTTTCCGGCAAATATACCAAGCGAAGCCGTTATTTACCTTCTTTTATACGAGTACGTTCATACATACGAGCCGTGATA
The DNA here is from genome assembly GCA_905475315.1 of Autographa pulchrina. Lineage (NCBI taxonomy): Eukaryota > Metazoa > Arthropoda > Insecta > Lepidoptera > Noctuidae > Autographa > Autographa pulchrina. The sequence continues at coordinate 7,229,344 of FR997771.1, read as the reverse complement.
CATTGTTTTCCAACTAAATACTAACGTAGCTTCGTATTAAAGTCGATACGAGGACGTATTTATTGAATCAGGGGCCACCACTACGTCGCGGGAATGTTTTTTGAGCCGTTCATTGTTTCCAAAAGTGCTTGTTAATCATCATCAATCGATGCTCGTATTTTCTTTTGTTTCATAATTGCCGGCGGTTTAATTCCCTATTTAATTTGTAAATTCCCGTAGAGGCCATTATGTTACAAATTTGCAGAGATCCGGTGTCGCAAAAAGACGCAATCACTCTTTAGTGAATACAATGACGCAAGCGATGTGTTTAATTAAAATGTTAATTTGAGCCTTTTATTTAAGTGACGGTTAGTTTTTACAGTAATAATTGTTTTTCATTAAAGTAAAAAATACTGCCTTATGTTGGGTAGTTCTGTGATATAGATATGCATACCTGTCGTGTATAATGTGTTATTAAAATGAGAGCATTGCTTAAATAATTTTTGACTAAAATATCAGTTATTTTAGATTTGTTTTTGGTTGAGCGATTAGGTAAAATTTTAGACCATTATTGTATACATTAGTTCTATAATACTATAGTGTAACTCTATAGTGTTATTCGGAAATAATCAATACATTATTATAAGGTAGTCTTTATTTTGATATTTGAATAACCTTCAATCATTCTAAAGGTCACCACAATAAAAACTAAAATAGAATTTTACTTTTATTATTTAAATAGCATAGTATATAGGTGCTAAAGTAATATTCAATAAGCCCTAATAGCTATTTTTTTATTAAAGCAAAACTGCCAACTGAAACATAATTTATCGTTTTTAGTAAATACCAACACGGCAAGGACATCGCGTTACAAAATAAGTAGACATAAAATATTTTCCCAAAGATCTCCTCGTTCATTCCCCAAAAGTTTACAAGTTTAATAAATTTCCGACATTAATCGGTCGCCCCGTAAAAACTTATTTGAAAATGATAAATAAAATTAACAAAAATGTAGGAGTAACACCGTCGCGGGGCACAAAATAAATAATTTATTAAGGACAAGTTAACAAGGGTCTCATAAAGAAGGCAAAAGGTCGGCTATTTGTTTTCAGCGAAGGATGGTTCACCCCACTTTGTTATTTAGAGTTTGTGAGAGTTGCTGAGACGACGGGGCTCGGCGCCCACAAACAACCTAGATCGTAGACAGCCAGTCGTGTATCAAGTTGTTCTTCTGCGCTAGTGCTGCCGCCTGCTGGCGGACATTTGTTACACGAGTTCTAACTATTGTTGCTGTGATCGCATTAACTATGACACTTTGAACCATCCTTCTTACTCGCTGTATATCCAATCTTGAGCGTTTAAAATGAAATAAATATCAAAATAAATAATCAAATGTCTTTATTTTTAAAACAAGTAACTTAAACATATCAGCAATAATGTGATTAAATACAAAATGTTTTTGTTAAGACCTTTCTATTCTATAATTTGCGAAATAACAAAGTTGTAAACAAGTAAATATTTTTATGTCACTATAAATTTTACGAGAACACTAGAAGTATTTTTCTCGAAAACCCGCCAATAAACAAAAAAAATATGTGAAACATACCTATTACGTACTTGCCTACACAACATTACGACTAGGATTGGTTCATATTTTAGCGGCACGGCTATCAATATTTTTTAAAATAATATCAATGTTTATGAATGTTTATGTTACAGCGATATTGTTTCATAAAAAATTAACTGTAGATAGCTGGTCTTTACATAAGATATTAAATATTCATTCAAACTTAAAAAAAAAAGTATGAAACTTAAACCTGGCAGTTAAAGAGATCATTGTGCAAACTACATAGCTTTAGATATCTCAGCTTACATGAGTCGTAGAAGATAACTGGGTTTAATGGTAACTGTTATATCAGTAAAACTGAATAGAACTCGCTAACTAAAGGTACCTACACTCTGCAGTCATTACAAGAAAGTGTAAAGTTAAAGCATTTCAAAACTGCAGTGCACAGATTTTTTATATTGTATAAATCGTAGTTGCATAATTAGCTATTTTATTAACTGTACGGATTGCATAGGGGTCACTATGCTAATTCCCACTCCGCTAATTGGTGTGATACAAACATGGGACAAACATTCGTATAATATCGCAAATGTTTGTTTCATATTTGGGTGTTCTTTGTGAATGCGATTTGTTTCTGAAACTATTCCTGACATAAAGATTAAAATCCCTACAAGTGTCGTGTATTTAAATAAAATTATATAAAACAAAGGTTTATTTTATCAGCTATTAAACAGTATATATTAATTATGTTATATAATAAAAACTAGCCAAAAAGTTACAAGATTTTAGTACTAACAAATTTTGGTAGTCTCAAGTTCAAAAACGTGCAACAAGCTCCCACACTAAAATTATCACACACTCAAGTTATTATAAAAAATAGCTCGTTTGATTTATGTGTACATTTGCATACATATTCGAAATTATGTTAGTTATTACTCAGAAATTGTATCTTGTTATTACGCAACCGTAAACCGAACACGGACGTAGAATGTGGCACGAGCGTCATTGTGCTCACAACAGACTGAATTATTGCGAGGACGCGACAACTTGTACAAACCTCTGACGCACGACAACATACCCTACACAAATGGTTTCACTACGAACTAGGTGAATGTTCGATGCTACATTTACAAGCTACTTATTTTTTTAGGTTAGTTGGAAGTTAATGTGAAGAATTAAATGACATAGCCCTGAATCGGTACGTAAGTCAAATACATGCTGTTTTAGATACACTTTAAATTGGTATTATAATTAAATATTGGAAAAACTAAAATGATTTTTCTCACGTAGGTATCCAATATCGTAACTTAACTTTAATTGTTTTTTTTTTGTTCTTAATAAATGCAAGGGAATATAAAAAAAAAACAGTCTCCACGTGACGTGTACACAATCTATGCAACTTGACCGAACGATCGAGATTAATGAGATTAATATTTATTTAATCTATGCACCATCAATAATAATAATAATATTCCGGGACAACTCACACACGGTTATCTGATCCCAAGCTAAGCAGAGCTTGTGTTATGGTAACCAGACAACTGATAAACATACTTATATATTTCTAAATACATACATATTATAGATAAATTACACCCAGACAACCAGAACAAATGATCGTGCTCATCACACAAACATTTGTCCTGGGTGGGAATCGAACCCACGACCTCCGGTATAGCAGTCAGGGTCACTAACCACTAGACCAACAGGCCCATCAATAACATAAACTATACACGAATAAGAAGTATTAAAAATAAATTTGTACGTAAAGTCTTACTAGTTTGTTTCCTTTATTCACAGTATGCATTGAAAACATACCAATATTTGATTCCAGAAGTTTGTGCATGTTAGGCTTCATATAAAAGCACCTACAGCAAAGGAAAATATCAAGTGTACAAAAAATCACCATGTATTTCACTCACTCGTGAACAGCGAAGAAAACAAAAATATAAGGCTTTCCGCATTCGCCATACAAGTACATTTAGTTTTTTTGTACCTCCCATTTATTTTGGTTCAATAGTACCTATATGAAGGCTGTAGTTACACGCGATGTTCAATAATTAATTTAGGCGCACAATGAACTACGCAAGTCTGTAGAAAGTACTCGTACCTACGTCACTTTGAAGTGATAAAATAAAATAATTCATTTTTAATTAAATATGAAATTATGAACTCAGCGAAATGAAAATGCATTTTGTCATCGACAAAAATGATTCGCTTAAACGAACATATTCCATTTCGTAGTCGAATATTTAAGTGAGAAGATATGTCTTCATAAAGGCACTCGATCGTACGAAATTGCTTAATGGGCATCCTAACATCGATCGGTTCAGAACGGAGTCAATTAGTCCCGCAACGTTCAAAATTTCGAAGTGGCCGAAAGATACGCCGTGATTCGAGCCAGTAAATGCCTCTGGTTGGTTCGATACTAAATTACTCAAATTGTTATTTGCGAAATTGATGTCAGGTTTCATGGAATAACCGCAATTAGCGTTCGAGTAATTCAAACTTGCAAATACGAAAGTCTGCTAGAATATCACAATCTAAATTGACTATGGCATTTGAAATGGGTATAATTGAATTTTTACACCCTTCAACTTCGTAATTGTTTATAAAGTTATTTTATTTATTTCTAAAATCTAATTTTGTCTGAAAAAAGGATTATTTATTTATCCAATTCCATTTGATGTTATTTCTGAAGAATAGGGGTCCCATGTGGGTTTGTGTAATTCAAGATGTGGTTCGAATAACAACATATCGATTTAACAATACTGATACTTTTCAAACTTGTGTTTTACTACTCTCTTGTTGGTTTCTAGCCATAAGATGAATTTGCAACTTTTAAATAATAGTTTTCATAATAAATAATTATAATTCGTCAAAACGTACATTTGCACATTCTTTGCAAATATATTGTTTATATTCGACGGGCCTGTTGGTCTAGTGGTTAGTGACCCTGACTGCTATACCGGAGGTCGTGGGTTCGATTCCCACCCAGGACAAATCTTTGTGTGATGAGCACGATCATTTGTTCTGGTTGTCTGGGTGTAATTTATCTATAATATGTATATATTTAGAAATATATAAGTATGTTTATCAGTTGTCTGGTCACAAGCTCTGCTTAGCTTCATCGGATCAGATAACCGTGTGTGAGTTGTCCCGAAATATTATTATATTATATTACATCCTACATACAGTGTACGAATTTCATGAAAAATCCGAAATTAAATAACGCCTAATAATAACTTAAAGCAGAATCGTTCTTTTGAATAACATCCACTTTTTTTAAATCATACGATGCTTGTCATCGTGAAAACAAGTTTCGCTTACACGATATGAGTGTGTTTTCGCATCTCATTATATCGCGGAGCCTTGCATCGTCTACAGTAAATTCTTGAGCTCTCGTTTGCGTAATACCGCCATTGTAACGGCACACCTTTGAAGATAAAAGCTCCGCATGTTAGCTAGTCCGTTGCCTTTTCGCGGTCTGCTAATCTTGAGCTTAGCAAAAAGTTAAAGCTCCCGAGGAAACTATTTTTAATTTAAAGTTGAAATTAATTTTATCTAGACTGTTACAAGCTACTGAGATTGAAATTTTAATGCTTGGGAACGGTGCGATTACCCCAACAATTAGTTGTTAGTTTAATAAGAAAGATGATGTAATGTTTAGTCTCTAGTTTTCATAGCTTGTGATATAGGGAAAGAGGGTTTATCTTCCGAAGCAAATCAAAACAAGATTAATGTTTTGTGGTTCTCGCCGCGATAAAGACTACTTCATTAATTTTCGTGGGTGTCGTAAAAGACGCCTAAAAGATTATACTTGGAAGATTGGCAGCGAAGACGACTTGTGGAACTCATATTACGAACTAATCCGCAGAATTGGGTACAGCGGTCAGTCAAGAATGGTAGTTTTTATCCATGTTTCTTAACTAGTATATTTAGTTATTTACTAACGACGAAGGTCGAGTGAATACACACCGGTTTTCAAGGTTTTGCTAACTCTGAAGTCCTGGGTTCAGTCCGGGGTCAATTCAGAAAACCACTTTACCACATTACCTCGATTTTAGGTGTTTGTTGTGGACCCTTCGTTGTTTTGGTTCTCTACTTACTGAGGTTCAGAGCAATGTGTGAGGTTGTACTAACTATTGTGTGGTATATCGCCATATATGTCTGGTCGTTTGGTAACAGGTATTGATTTACACAGATATGCATAGTTGTGACACAACACTCAATAACCAATTCCTATAGAACAATATCTATGTTCGAGATATTTGACACACAAGCTTCATATAATCTCCTCGAGACGTTCAACGTGTATTTAGTTAAACTATTGTATACCGATGAATAGTAATAACCCGCTTCTCTGTATTGTTTGATTCCTTAGTAAAGCTAAGCTACTAGTTCAATTGAAATACTACAGAACAATGTAGTAGCAGAGCTTTTAATTTTAGAGTAATAAATTTAAATTATATTTATACTGCTCAAGAACGATAATTATTTTAATTTATGTTGCATTGTTTAGTTAACAGCTAAAGAGTTTCCTCAAATTTATATGTTAAACAAAAGCAAACATCTAAAATTAGCCGAGAATTTGCGGAAGACGCGGGAAACGTCCGCCGACTTTCTGTGCTACGAGCTTCTTGAGCGTAGCGGTCGTAGCACCGTAGCGTGGGAGGCACAATCGTAGCGTAGCTGCGTAGTAGCGTAGTAACATGGATGTTGTTTCAGAGTTGCCTCTAATTTAAGTTCATTATCAGCTTTCGTTACAGTGTTCACGCCCTGGTACCTGCCTGATCCTAATAATGTACATTTTGCATTATTAGAGGAACAAACTGCAAACTGTGAGCAGTGAGCTCTCGTAACATTATAACTTAATTAAAGTTAGATGTTGTATACGGGTTTGTAATTATCATTCAATTTAGTTTCGATGCTATTGAAAATATATTAGCTCAGTGGAACCTCAATAATGATTGCAAACATGTTTGCATTAACACTATTTAATAAATTTGGTAATTAAAATCTAAGTGTTTTTATTTATATAATTTAAAACACTTGTCTATTTTGTTTCACTAACAGCCGAATACTCAAATGCTACTTAATTTTAAGTCGCCGTTAAGACTCATGTTGTCTCTGTCACTTGAAGGTATAAATTGGCGACAGGTGGGCATTAATGCGATTGAGTATTCGGGGACGACCCAATCAGAATATTTTGTCAATCTCGTCCTTTTTTTAGATTTAAGACGTAGCAAATATGAAGTGGTTTAGAATTACTTTTAAACAATCTAAATACAATAATTTTAGAGCCAGTGAGTACTTACCTAATTAATACTTTTTATATGATAATAAACATTAATGGAGGGTCATCCCTTGGGTTCTTAGGCTGCTAATCCGTACTCCTGCGTCTACAGTCAATCGGGTTAGTTTGGTTGCGTTTACAATTACAACACCCGTGGGGAGCGATACAGAGACCTTCCAGCCGAATACAATACGTAATTAGGCAAAGGTTTCTGCAGTATCAAGGTTTGTCTGTATGCTGTACTATGAAATAAAACCTTATGATAGTAAATTAGTAATACCGAATATACAATAATAATTAAATAAAATTATATGTAATATAATCTCAACATTATTATTTATATATAAGATAAAAATAGGAAAAAAAATACTAGTGACCCGCCCGGCTTCGGAGGCTATCCGAAATTTCACAGCTTTTCTGTACTATGATTTGCATGTATTATAGATATAAATAAATATATATCTATGTAGATATAAATCTTGCTCTTAAATCTCCCTATTTATTGCTGAAATGAGCACTTAAATCCATTGTGTTATCTTTACTTAATAGATCTAAGCGATGGAAAGCGGAAGCAACTTTATTTAATACTTTGTAAAGATGATGGTTTAAAGTTAATTAAAACTTCTCCTAATTAATGCCTCTTCACCCATCTAAATCTATACCTCCTAAGTCGTAGCTTAACCAAACTTCAATGCCTTACAAAACAACTGAATGTTCGTGATCTAGCTGAATGCATTAATAACTATTACCTACATACCACAGAGCCTATTATTATACAATATCGTATCATGTCTTATCTATAATTCAATTGTATGGCGATTAATGTCATTTGAATGAAAGATGTTTCTATATAGGCCTTTGAGTGAGTGTAATAACACTAATATAATATTAAAGAGGCTTGATTATTGATGACTATACTAACTACATGACATAATTACATAATAAGAAAATAAGAGCGAGCCTTCCCTTGTTTTGTTCAACCGTTCGATATAATATTTCATTAGGTATCAATGAGCATTTTGATTGATGAAATGTATTTCGATTTCCACTGAAGTAATGATATGATTAGTCCTAATTAGTTTTCCTGAAATTACTAAAATATTAACCTGAGTTAAATATATAACTGGAAAGTTAATGTTTAAAGATAATAAACAAACGTAAAACCTAGTGCTACTTAATTAGTCGTCGCACTTACTCGAGTAGTTAACCTCTTCTGTATATTTCAAGTGATGAAAGCTTAATAACAATATTAAAACCTCATTTCCATTTTAACACAATTTAAAATGTGAAGCACGAAGCCTGACTATTAAAACGAAATTATGTTTATTTATCATCACACCTTTAAGGAAAACAAGAAAAAACAGATCTTACATCTACAATTATTCAGTGTATATATGTAACAACATAACCTCCTTCTTCTTTTTAGCTGAATAATTGAAAAAAAAAACAATGCTGATGAAATTACAACTTTTACTAACAAGTAAAAGTTGTAATTTCATCAGCATTGTTTTTTTTTTAATAAAATGTTTTTTTTTGTAAAACATGTTCTAGCCCTTTTTTATCCTGTAATGAGGCAGACAATCCTTTACTTTCAATCTGAGTCCATCATAGTCTCTTACAAACATGTAGTAAACGATCACCCGATTACCAAACCAGCAATGTGTTACTGATAATAATCGGTGAGACGTGTGATAAACGTCATGCACGGGGCCGGTGGCGCGCGGCTGCTAAATAATTCAGCCACCGACAAGCACGCCCACCGCTACTTTGAAAAGGGTAAGAGCGACCCTACCATCTAATGACTGAAACGTTATACACCAAAACACGATTGCTGTTTATCCAACTAAAAGTATTGCCATCTATCTGCTCTACAAATTATCGCGTTCTAACCCTCAAGGCCAATTTGTTATTCGCTCAATATGGCCCCCAATATTCTGTTTGACGGTAAGGTCTGTTTGCAACCTTGAATATTTGGACGTTGGCGGTTATGTAAATTTGAAATAAATTCGATGGGACAACTTAGATCCAGTGTAATCGTTCGGTAAATAATATTTGTGCCGTACTACCGTATTGTACTTAACCTTACCTTTAGAATATTGTTTGAAATCCAGTGCTTATTAAGTTTTTAATATTTAATACGTTTGTTGTTAATCTTACATTGCACAAAAGGAAACAATTTTCTCCGTAAAAGTATTCCTCAATACGTATTAAAAACCAAAAGCCGAGATTAGTCCATAATACAAAATAAAAAAACTGAATCAAAAAAGAGGCATAAGAGCATGCTGGCACTCCACTATTGAATAGGAAATCAAAAGATGGATAGCCTACGTTATTCCCAGTAACAATGCTAGCTCACAGCTGTGATACGTGCCTTGATATTCTGTTGCTCCGACAATAGCGTAGATTGTAAATGACAGATTTTTTGCAAGTCCGGTCGTTAGCGGATTCTTTCTCTGACGTTCTAACATGATCTTCTATCATACGTTCCATTTGACATTTTCTTGTGCCGTGATCGGCTATACAGTTGGAAAGAAATTCCTTTTTATATAGGAGTATTGTTGACCAGCTTTTTGTTGTATTTACAAGTCAGTCTATGGATGTAAAGTAACATATTAAGACCTTAGTTTCTTCCATGCACAAAAATCGTTTTCACTAATTTCTCATTGTACTTAAAATGTATAATAATGTTGTTTTGAAACTAAATATCCTAAATCTCAAATCCGTGCCTCAGACAGTAATGTTAAGGCTATAGATCTGCATTCTACATTTATCCCGAGATAACGCCATTATTCTTCAAAAGTCATAATTTGCTTTAGCATCAAAAAGTCATCGATCCCAGCGACGAACGTTCATAACAAGCGTCTAAAAGTTTGGAAGTCTGAAAACTAGTCTAAGCTTATAATATCTTATCTGTCTCATAGGGTTGCGAAAGATTGTATTTTCTTCGATAAAATATTACTAACAATTTATGAACCCGACCGCAATGTTTATGGACTAGCGCTAAGTTACTAACCTTACAGTACATATGATATATTTTAGGGTACAACAATTTGTTGTTGTTTTTATGCTCTGTTCTTGTATAACGTTTTTATAATATGAATATCTATAAATTATTGTTAACTGATATTAGGTATTCCAAACACGTGAATCGAACAAAACGTAATATGTAGTTTTTTTTTATATTTAGCCAATTTATAAAATTACTCCATCTATCGGTAGGTGTGCAGGTCTGAAACAAATACTAGGTTTATAAAATGTTAACTTTTTTGCTTACCGATTTTATCATAGTTTGGATATCCCATCACTAAGGTTGTAATTTACTTAACAATCATTTAATTCTTGTTTACATAACTCATTCAGCTTTAGTAGAAAGTGAAAGCAGTGGGTTTTGTAACAATTTATAATACTACTCCACTACAATTTAACTTTGAACCAACCTTCAAAACGCCTTACATTGAGTGATCACCTACAGAACGTACTTACATCAAGTATCATTATATTGTCACCTACACATTACTCACTCATACATCATAACGTATATATAATTCAGTAACAGAACATAAATATCGTTGTGAGCTAAGTATTTCACTCAGCTCCGTAATATATTAGATGTAAGCGTTGGTGACGGGTTTCTCGCATGATGTATTTATTGCTCACTCAGCATACGGCGGTCGCATCATTCTTTAAGGTGTCCTTAATTCACTTACAATTAAATTAGCGTCACCCGATCTTGGCGTTAAATAAATTAGGACAACGCTATTAAACCGAGGGGAATTTGTTTTGTAAGCTATTAGTTAAATGAGAACGTCTTAGATATTTAGGTTGAACTTTTAACCTGGGTTTTTGTCTTTATTTATCAACCGTGAACTTATGAAAGGTAAACCGTTGTTCTTTTCGTATTTTTTTCAATCTTGTTTTAAGATAACGATAGCAGGTACTTATAGTCGAGTCAAAATCCTTAGAAATAAAGCACATTTGAGCTCTTCAAAAGATATGCACCAACACATATCACTTAACATTTCTCTTGATTAAAAGCGTTTGAATTAAATTACTAATTGTCTAGACGAATCGATTATTTAGTGAGAGTTTGTGATTCAAGCTACCACTATTACGATAAGTAGGTTTTCATTTTGTTCCATAATTTAATTATGCTTGTTTGTTTTTTATTATATAACAAACTAGAGGAAGACTTGTTAAGAGCATGCACAACTAATTTATAATATGCACAGAAAATCCTGAACAAAAAGGTTAAGATTGGTCGACGTAGTGAAGTAGCCACTAATAATTCACGGCACGTACCCGAAAACAGAATTATCCGCTGTAGTAGTTTGGGAACTCTGCCAACTCTCATCATATTAAGGCGAGATGATAATGAACGCGATGTTTCTGTTGCTATTTTTCACGGTAACTTCTGCCTGGCGCACGAAATTTTGACACCCAAAAACTTTGTTAAAATTTTCCACAGTTAATATCTCCCACAATATCCAGTGGCTTTATCTGAAAAAGCAATATAAATAAAAGAAAAGGATATTGCCAACATTGACGTTTATTCGAAAAAACGTTATCGTTCTCAGTCATTCGAGTTGTTTCCACGAAACCATCAAGACTATAGACATTTCTCGATACCCGCAATCCTTACAAACCTCGGAGTGAACGACGCTTTCAAAGCCCAGAAAGCTTTAAAGCCCTCACAATTGTCACTAAACAAAGAGAAAACAAAAACCTCGGGCCAGTTATGCGTAAAGAAAACATAACTGTTTAAAAATCAAATTAAGTAACACGTTTTGTTTTTCTAAAAAATGATACTTGATTATAATTTTCATCTTCCATAAAACCTTACCATAACACAATACAGTCACGTTAAAATATTAATTGAAACATTTGCAAACCCAGTATTGCAGAGTATATAAAAATATGGATTATCCTAAGCAGCTTGATGTTCGGAGTAGAATAAAATAGCCTTTGTCGTACATATTTCACAATCTAAATGACGCAACCGTGAACCGTTCTCTTTTTATGTTTAGGGTACGGTAGATTCTGAAACAGGATAAATATTTGTATGGCTTACAGATATTGGCTTCGAATCTACATGTTTACGCATGTGAATCGTGTATGTAATCGCACCTGGAGCAAAGGGAGCCCTAATGTGCAGTAAAACAATATAACGTCCGTAAAGTTCAGGTAACAATTATGAATTCGTATTCGGCCGAGTATACACAACATTCATAAACATATTATTTCGTGCAACAACGGCAATCCGAGCAGTTACAAAGCTATTAAATACCTTGAAGTCCCTACCTAATTGCTTCCGAAGTCGACAAGCTCTATTATTAAAAATGTTCTGAATTGAACAAATTATCACTCGTTTTAAAAGTTAAAATTAGTTGGGTTAGTCGTTTCCCCGTCCATAGTGAATAAAACATAAGACTTAGCTGGCCTAATGAGGTGGGGTTCTTTGTTTTTCTTAGTGACTGCATAAGTTGTGAATGAATGTGGGATCAGCGGGTGTCGGATCAAATCGCACTTCATTTGTCCGCGTCAGGCGCTCGCCCGCGTGATGGATGACAGCGGCGCGGCCGTTGCGTTGCCTGCTTTTAATTGATACCGTCATTTTTGTACCGGTGTCCGCCCGCGCCCGCCACGCCCGGGACCGCCTCCGCCACTACTCCTTCCATTACACAATGCCGCAGAATGCTTCCGATCGTTTATCTTTTATTTCGATGAGATATATCTTTCGGGGAACCCACTCTATTTCTGAGCTTGCGCGTGTCTATTATCATTGATAGAGGTAATTTATTTGATATTTTATTCCACTCGTGACCCACATTGTGTTTTGAATATCCGTAAAAAAGCTGTTTTCACACAATAGTGTTAGAATATAAACTACGACATCCTTTAACAAGTTCCATTACGTGTTATATAAGACCTAGGATGTTGGACTTAAGAAGTAAACTAAGCAGGGAGCGATATTTATTTTGATAGACCAGTTCTCGACGCTTACGTTATATATGTTCGTTACTGAAATATGTACTTAGTCTGAACAAAGACGTTTGGCGATCCGATTGGAAAATGCTTAATCATGTGCTCAAAGGGCTCAAGCAACTATTATGTTACATGCCATACATTTCCAATTATGGTTAGTCACATTCACAATTAATAAAATGCACAGCTATGTATGTCAGATAATCTTTCTTATCTTGAGAATTCAATACGTAGATCTGAAATCACAGGACAAACACAACAAGAGTAGATTTCTTTGTACACCACTCGGTATGTCGGCGAAGCGCACTCTGCCCGGGGCTTAATCGTCCAAAACACTGGCACAGACAGACTCCACTCCTATTGTGACCGAACTTCGAATTTAGAAAAAGTTTAAATAAGACGATTAAAAGTCTGCAGTGCGCTCTGGCTCTAAGTATTGTAAGATTTCGTATAATACTTGTTGACCTACTTTTGTCCGCTTGAATTTACGCCTTCCGCGTAGAAATTAAGCTTTAACTTTACACACTATTATTCCTCCATTGTCAGAGCTAAAGTTACTATTGTCATACATACAATAAATGGCACACTTTATACATGACTGTAAATTGTTACTCTGCGATTCTCTTTCAACAACAAAAGCAATAAAAGTGTTGCCTTTTCATACACTACTCTGACTTAAATGGTTTTGACTATTGTAATGATAGAGTGTAATGCAAAACGGTAAAAATTTCTTAGAGGAGAAGCGGTCATAATGATTTTGGTATTTAAATTGGAATAAAATTACCTTAAGAAAATAAACACGTATTTTTATTCAGAAAGTTAATATAATAGATCGCTTCGACACAAACTTAACAATAAAACCCTTAGTACGTAAGATTTAAGAAAACAATTCTGGAACATTTTATAAAGTCAATTTTTGCCACCTGGTCTATTTACCTGCAACTGCTGCTATACAAAAACAAAATGAACAATTATTCAGAATGGCAGGCACTAGCAACGATAGCTACGACTCCGAGCTACGGCGTAGCAGCCGTAGCACGTAGCAGGAAATGGAGTTACTCTCCTGGCGGGCGCAGGACTTCTGCCAAACTCGGTAAATGGTAATGAGAATGCAATTTATTTCAGTTTTTAGCTGAGTTTAACGTTTTTTGAAATTCCCTAATGTTGGTCGAAATGATATTGCTATTTGGAATCTTTGAAAAGATCAGGCCCTTTTCTAAATGATTGGATCTTTATACCTGACCCTAATACTTATAATCGTTTCACATAACAGTATCAGATATTCTATGATAAAGATATAATTTTAAATATTTAAACATTGAAGCAAGAATAGAACTTAGATAATTATAGTTTTCATTCAATAAATAGGTTTCTATTGAATGTAAACTATAATTATCTAAATCTAAATAGGTTTTAAATCTAAATGAGTTTTTCCATATTCATTATTTATGTATGTATTTATTATTATTTTACTAAGCTAATTTCTTCTTTTTATTTAGGTACTTTACCTTTTTTATATTCCAGTTTTTTTTTAATTAAGTTATTTATAAACAGTTTTTATTGAAATAATAGTTTTTAATTATTTATCAATTTATTCGAACACAATACATAGAAGAATTAAAATAATACTCAATATTTTATCGACAACGGTTAATCTACTCACTTCCAATAGACCGATCATCATCATTATCTGTTAGAGAGAGAATAAAATAGTAATCGCATATTAAACGATTTCGAATTGCAATTCCCCAAATAATAATTCAAACTTCATGAATTTGTCACCGTGTATTTACTACAGAATCAAGTAAGGTAACATTTTAAAATGAGTAAAACCTCCTTGCTTCCTGAATATGAGTCACTAATAACGTCTAGGAATAGCCTGCAGTACAAAATAAGGTGAAACAGCATTCAGACACATTTTTCAATTACTTCCAATGAGCACTATCTCACCATACTTTGGTCGAGGCGCTAAGTCTCATTTATGTGACCTAATTAAACCGGACTAATATACTGCAGTATTTATAGCAGAATTTCTTAGAAATATGGGACCATTAAACTGATAGGAAACTAAAAGAAGAGTTATGTTTCATAAATATTGCACTAAATCTGAAATATATTGAAGACCGAATTGGTTCAGCTTAGTGCCTCGTCTGTGCAATGTGCATCCACTGCAATATGATTTTCGCACGAGACATTTATTTTAAGATCTATGGTTCTTTTTTTTGTTAAGAAATTCATTTTAAAACTCAGATATTTCTTTTCTTTTGTTTAGATTTCATTGTTTTTTAAATATTTTTCTTCGTGTCCAATACTTTTTATTCGTATTTTTACACGACTGCCCAAAAAGGAGTGTTATGTTTTCAGGGTTCATGTATGTATGTATGTATGTATGTATGTATGTATGTATGTATGTATGTTTGTGAGTTTCTTTATTCCACCATAACTTCTAAAAGGCTTGACCGATTTCAATGTTTGTGGTATCATTAGAAGCTTTGAGTTATCCCGAGTGACATAGGCTATGTGGACATTAAAAAATGGTCAAGTGTGAGTCGAAATCGCCTGCAAAGGGTTCCGAACGATATTTTTTTTTTGTGTTGTGTCATGTTTTTTTGTTGTTCACTAAAAGGTATTAAATAAAAAAAATATACTTAAAAAAATTAAAAAACACGCCTGCCACGTCAAAAAAAAAATAAAAAACAAGTCAAATATTTGCAGTCGGGGGACCTGTATTGAATTGTTCCAAGTAACCGACCCCGACTGCAAATATTTGACTTGTTTTTTATTTTTTTTTTGACGTGGCAGGCGTGTTTTTTAATTTTTTTAAGTATATTTTTTCTGTTTCTAAACTAATGTCATGTAAATCTGTAATTGTTCAAAAATTTAAAAAATCCAATACATTTGAAGCAAAAAGTTATTGTGTCTATATTTCTAAAGTCAATAATTGAAAGAACACAAAAGTAGTGATTACCAATTTAATAGACAAAGAACCCTGAAAGCTAGCAGTTCAAGTTGATTCATCATGAAATCGGATGCGACTTGTATGTATTGATCAGATAGTGAAGCGAAGACGTAAACCTTTTTTTTATTTTGTCTTGATTCTAGAAGATCGGTTTGATTGTTACTGATAAATGTTTCGATGGAGATTTACTTGTCAAGCTGTGTAAGAGTCATTTGTTGGGATCACGACCCTATCTCGAACCAACCATGAATTCTCGAGCTCTCATTTGCGTAATGTGATTACAAAAGCACATCTTTCGAGATAAAAGCGTAGGCTTTCTACGTAAGTAATGAATTTCGCAGTCTCCACTGAGAAAGCTGAAAGCTTCATAATTGTAACAGAACGCAAGCAGAGACCCATGATCATGTTAACGCTGCTCACATCACCGCTAAATTAAATTGACAGTGATTTAACTTCACGACGATTTATGTGTATTACAACTGGGAACAAAGTTTAATGCTCGTAATAAAACGTCTAATACGTAATAAACAAATCTAATGTATGTTGTTCATACATATGCGAATCAAAGCAAAAGGAACAAAGAAAATCTGAACAAAAATAAAACGATTCAACAACAACCTTGATGTTTGTAGCTATTACTTAGAAAATCGAAGTGTGCAGTGTTATCCGATCAGATAAGATGGGTACAGCTGTCGGGGAGAGCCAGTGGTACCTAGGTTGTCTACAAATTTATTCACACTCCATTAATACGCGTCAACCGACAGCCGGCGTGATAGATTAGTGTACACGTTTATACAGAGCTACCGCGCACACTAAACTGGAAAAAATATCCGCCGCGCTCCGACCGAGGAAAATCTAATAGTAACATTAATCTGAACGCTCCACTCAGACTCAATTTAAAAAGACCTCGTTTTTATTAAAATATTATCTAATAAAGTGATATACTCATAATGCCGAAACCGTGGGTAGAATTCGGGGAATGTTTCATAAACACAAGGCAGTTAATAAATCAACGACAATAATGTCGGTTCCTATATTATCAAAGAAAACATGACAGCGATGAAACGAAAGACAACAAAAACATGAGTATAATCACTCGTATTTAGATTCGTCCACAGATAACAACGTAATTTGATAGGTACGTACTATCGATTCTACAATCGAAATATCAACTCACATTGCAGGGGACTATTAACAGTCGTAAATTGTGTAACGTTTTTTACTGCGGCCTCCGGCAAATTGCAAAAGGGAAGCAGCTGCGAGTTGTAAAAAGTTCGCACAATAAACGTCTTCCCGCCACCTCTCTGAGTACAATTAAAACATTCATTTTCGTCTACACGTATACAACAATAACACAGACTTAAAAGCCGAAACAGACAAATTACTCATGAAAATCTCGGGCGAAAGTTGAATAAATGAAAGCGGTTATCACAAATTATTTAACTGCAACATTCGGCACGCGGCCAGCGTGGTGTTCGGTGAATTTCACTAAACTATTCAGGTCGAGGAAACCACAGTCGCTCAGTTGTTCACAGCTCTAACTTAAACTTTTGCAGCGAGAAAAAACTTTTAACGTCCCTCTGATCCTCTTTCATATAAAAGTAAATATTTAACTCAATAACTGTGAATAATTTCATATTAATATTCGTATGCGAGTTCAAATGGCGCAAATGAAATATTTTAAACTTCGGGAATGGAATTACTGTTTGTTTACCCGTTGGCGCTTGATTCTTTTACCGCATGCTCCATGGGGAGCGATAAACATGTTCACAAATACTGGAATTCATAATAAAAATACATGACGATAGGAGAGGGCATAATATGAAAGACAAGCAAATACAAATCCGAATTATAATTTAAGGGATGATGTATTTCAGTAAATAAAGGCAGTGTTAACCAGTAAAACTCATCCGTACATATTAATGAACTTCGCCAGTGCTTCGAGCAACTCTGTCAACGGGCTTTAGTAAAGCTATGCCTAGAGCCAACTGAAGGCAAAGATTGATTGCTTCGTACTAACTAGTCCGTCTACGTGCAACATAGGTAAGATTGAAGTAAATGATAATAATAAAATGATTGAGGCACTTCGCAAAGTATTAAACTTTTAGGTCCACTTAAAGTAAATATTCATATCCCTATAATCTTTATTTTTTGTAATCATAAAACAGTTACAAAATTGAATTTATGTATCTAAGACACAGAAGTCATATAGTTTTAACACATATATCTACAAATGGATACAAGTGGACAATATCCTTACGTAGACGGTGACATGTAATTAGATAATACATGAAGAAGTTGACAAAAAACAAACTCGACAAGTCTGTTTGGGCTTGGCCAGTCGCTGTTATTGTCAACTGTTTTTTATCCAAAATTCTGGTCTACGTAACCGAAGCAAGTTCGGGCTTTGTATAAATAAGCCAGAATTTGGAACAGTATTAAGTTATTTACGCTACGTGCGTTGGCAAAGCATCCTGTACTAGTAAAGTGTCAAATCCGTATATCACGATGGCACATTAACAATGAATACTGGTAGGTATATTGCTAGCAAGACACGTGCACCCTTAAATTAAGCCTAATAATTATGATATATTAATGTTTGATGCAATATGATAGTCGTTTGCAACATCAATCCATTCTGTCTTGTGTTTGATGAATGTATTTTCCGTACATCATGAAATTTATACATATTTCAATAATTATATCAACTGGAAAATAAACCTATCAAGCCTACTGCATATATCATTTTGACATACTAGTTAATACGTCAACATTTTAAATTGAAAATACAGCATTGTTTGTGCAATGACTTTCGATTGATTTAATAAATACAAGCACGCACAAAATTCATGCAAAAAATACAAGTAAACATGATACATTTGTATTTGTATTATGTATAAATTATTTTATTAGGGATGATTTTAAAACAGTGTTTTGTGCAAATATTGATTTATTGTACCTATAATGTACTGACGTATTTACTGGACACGTTAGAAAAGGTTGTATCTTATCAGATTTGGCATAACTTTCAGGTTTATTTTATTTTTAAATTACTCAAGTAACTTTCCATACATGCGCACATAAAAATATTAAATACAGACACCAAACGTTACATTACATTGCGAAGCTTTTAGCATTTTGCAAAACTACCGTTTGTTCACCTACGCCTTACTTTTGTTCATGCGGGCTTCAGTGTTAAAGAATAACTTTCGTCAAGGCTCAACGACCTTCCCGATTTTCGGGTAGCAAGAAACTAAGTTTGTAAGCCAGGTATCGTGGGATAAAACAATGAAAACCGGGTCAAAAGCTTAACTCGTTTTATTGCGAGTTTCGTTGACGAGGAAGTGTTAACATTATAGTTTGTTGGTGTTCCTACTTGTAGTCATATACATAGTTGATTTCATTCTTCTTTTATGAAGGCCCTTTCGAAACATAATTTATTTTTAATCTCATTGCTCACGTTTCAGCTCACGTAAAGCTGCCGACATAAAGTTTACCGCGACCAAATTGGAAACAGCTCTTGTCGCTACACAGTAATCCATTTCTTGTTTGCCATTAAAAAGTGTTTAGATGATCATACTGTTTAAAATGAAGTTGTGAACTTGTGCTCGGAATGCAAATGAGGAGTGTTTGCTAAGCACACATTTGCGTTAGATGTTTTATATTGTAGGCGAATACAAAAGAAAGATTTTTTAAAGAGGGAAAAACAAAATGTTTCTTTTAAAAATTAAAATCCTTGTATGTATTTATTTATACAATAAACTGACGTAACATTCCATTATTAAATAATTATAACGTTATCACAACAATGTTATATATTACCTATTTATTAATTACACCTTTCCTGAAACGAAATGTAGAATCCTCGACTATTTAATATCGATCTTCGTCTGTTTAACTTCTATTAAAATGATTAATATTGTTTATATAAATATCAACATATTATATTTATAAAAACGTCCCTTATTTATATTAAATGAAGGTAAACCCTTAGATGTGGTAGCAACCACTTGTTTAATACATCTTACTCCCACGAGTGTGTCCGTGCGTCACACTGTATACTTTATTTATAATGCCACTATTCCCTCTAGTCCTATTGTTAGTATATAACCACAAACCACAACATAAACAGAAGACGAAACATACAAACTTCATTTAAGAACTTTAAAAAGTCTTATTTCCCGAAGCAAATGTTTCTTAAAAGGTTTTCAAGTAAGTATTATCATTAGAGGACATATTTTTGACATTAAACGAATTGTTTTTTTGTTTACAGGTAACTTGGGCAAATGGAGGCTTCGACTTGTAGCCTGTTTGCTCAGCGGGGAACTTCTCCACGAGTTGGGCAACTTCGGAAAACTTGGCATTGAGTTATAGATTCCCAACTGCCTCCCAAATACTTATTTGTTTTGTTCACTTTGACCGTAAACAAAGATATCTATTTTGATGTATAATATTTATATGATGAATAAAAGATTTTATATTTCTCTCGTATATCTTATGTAAGACTCCATATGTTGTATTTAAGTAACCTAGTTCTAGTTACCAGATGTATATGTATAATGTCTGCCTTGACACATTTGTTATGTGCTTCTGAATTTCCACGAATATCAAACCGAGATTATTATATACACGATATATACCCAACTCATACTATTTCAGGATTTCTAAATGTTCCGGCCCACGTCAAGTTCGCCGCGCCCTGCCCGCACTTGTCAGCGCACCGCATGCATATGACTCGCGCGGTCAACGTTGGACCAAACTACTGTGTAATTTTGAGTTTAAAACCGACATCCATAACACACATGTACAGAATTGAATTGAAAACACTTAAACATTCATTCCATATCTGCTACATACAATATCTCACAAAGTCCATTCGCAAACACATAACTCTTTGATCTCATACATTCAGTTCACATAAAACCACTTGACCTGAATAAAACACCGAAGTCACATTTCTCAATTGGTAGTTGCATTTTATGTCACTAAAATAGGTCAAGTTTTTGTGTAGGATCCGCTCATGCGTGCGTGATCCACTATCTAAGGTCTCGAATAGATGAGGGGCTCGATACGGTCCCACCATAAAAAAGGCGGGATATAGGCCGCGGGCACACTGGCTCGGCACTCACGTCCCGTCACCTTTCGTCCCACTTTATAGACTTGTGTCTCCCAAACCGCAATTTATGCCCGCCCCTTCTAAATTACCACTTACATTAATTACCCCTACATATTTATTGTAATAGTGTTGCGATGTGAAGTAATGTGATATTAGGATCGCTCTAAATGAATTCGTTTGGAAATGTTTATCGTTGGGACATGAAATTTACATTCTAATGTATAATTTGTTCTAGAAATTATCATCGGAAAATTACAAGAGAAGAATAAATACATATATTAAGTAAACATTAAATTTTCATTGATTCTGTTAAGTAATATTCAGAAACATTTAAATATTTATATCCTGCTACGCCAAGATTTACCATTCCTAGAAATGTATTTAAGTCAGAGGCATCTTATATAATTTGGTACAACACAATACCTAAGCCATTAAAACAGTTTCTCTAAGAAGATTGTTAGCCCTTTAATCTGAGATTTTAGTCCGGTTTCGAGGCTTTAATCCTAAGGGACCAAGACACCGAAAATGTTGTATATGTTGCGTAACTCTCCCATCTATGTATTCTTAGGAGTAAGTAGAAGCCTGGTTACTGCCTGAACCATTGTCTATTAAAAACTGAAATTGTTATATTATTGAGTCAAACATGTTGATAGAATTTTAATGTGCCTCGGATAGCACGTTGAGCCGTAGGTCCCGACTGTCATACGTTGATCTTTGGCAGTCGTTAAGTCAATTCTGACAACCCGTCTTACCATGGGATACTGTGTTCCCTAGTAAAAATGGGTTGTGGAGGTCAGATAGGCAGTCGCTCCATGTAAAATACGGTATTCAGCTGAATCTGGTAAGACTGGTAGCCGACCCCAACATAGTTGGGAAAAGGCTCGGGAGATGATGATGTTGATAGAATTTTTTAAATGTAATAGTTTAATTTTTATTTATTAAACTAAGGGGGTAGGACTCGCCTGTGCTTGTATGAGACTCAACATTAATAAATAACTTTAATTTTGAGCCCAAACTGTTCTACTGTCGAAACATAAAATTTTTCAGTAATTAACACACAGCAAGAAAAATGTTAAGTAACACTAAATGGATTACTATCCATGTGCATCATATGCATGAAGCATTGACGTAACTACTTTTATTTTAAAATGTAAGAACTAAATAAAATAAAAGATAGTAATTACATTACAGACAGCAGATTTCTATAGATATAGTAGTGGCAAGGGAGCGTAACTCTACCGAGCCACTCGATACGATGTAATTAGTCACCGGCGCTTGTCCAGGTAGCCTTAATGTAATTATGTAAGTGTGTCTACTTTAATACGAACACTTTTAAAATAATTACATTGGTGTCTTCCATCGTGTCTTCTATTTACACCTACAGTACACACCTACCTACAGCTAACATCATATTTCGGGACGAATAGTGCATAGACTGAATTATTATAATAAATATGTTAAACATTTATTCACTGTTGAACACTTAAAAAAATTAAAAGGTTATAAAATGATCTTCTACTTTACTGCTGTTCTAAAATTTTTATATACGTCAGTTTAAGTACTCAAAGAACTCTCATATGCATGATAAACTAAAATATTTACTTTATGCTAAGCATAAAACATAACAGAAGAGCATGTGAGGTAGGTATGCTATACTAAAAACAAGAAAGCTACTTATCATTAAAACGCAATTAATCTAGTTAAGTAAGGAAAACAAAAGAATCCCACAAAGAGAGAACGGATTATACCGAGTACGTAACGTACAACTAATTCGGTTTTCTTGCTTTGAGGTTTAGAAGGCACTCCAGGTCAACTGGCCCCGACAGCGAGGGACGCAGCACGTAGCCTATACGAAATTATCTGCCCCGAGAGAGGGCGCCCCGGGCGACTCGAGGAAAATATAAAACGAAAATAACTTGCGCTTACCTAAGCCTTGTGCCAGAGTTTTTTTACATTAACACGGAAAGGCTGCAAATAAAATGTTTATTTTAAATAAACGTTTGCTCCGGCATTCTGTACGTGAAGTTGTTCCGCTGTCTGTTTGCACAAACGCGTCATAAAGGTAATTTGCTTAGTTGGCTTTGTTGCTTAACGAGCTCTAATTATTTCTGAAGTCGCACAACAGTTCGTCAGAGCAACTCCGATATGAAACCGCAACTGACGATTTCTCCGTATTGAAAACTTTAGTCTTTGTACTGAATGCATTGTTGTTCGAAATAACCGTTCCAAGCAGTATAGTGGCCGACTTACGCAACTAAACATTGAATATTGTAGAACCAATTGAGATCCTGAAAGCGGGCGCAGAAATCAAGCGGTTAGTACATTAAGTTGTGCAAGTTCTGTTTGTTCTGTACACATGTTCGTTGTTACTGCGGACACGCATTTGTAGTAAAAGCGTGTTCCCGCCATAACTTGGACGACCTCAGACCGCACGATATTAAAACTATAAAGTGCCGCGCGCGACCGATTCGCCCGCCCCTCACGACTCCCGGCGACCCGACCTAACTTTTTGTTTTCACCTTACGTTTAATCTACATTTTATTTAGCACTCTGATTTTTATTACGCTTGTAAACCTTTATTGAAAAACTGCTAAGCTTTCTTTATATTTTCAGTTAATGAAAAAGAAATGTGGGTCAGAATGAATTTACTTATTTGAGACGGCATAAGAAAAACATATTCAAATGTAAGATGGAAAAGGATATGCGTGTTTATGACGCTCCACGGGGACTCACACGTTGAACTTCCCAACGTAAGTACACCGGAGCAAGAAGGGGTGAGCATAAAATGACTAAGTTATCGCTCTCAGAAGACGTATATAGTCGTAAAAGTCTGAAACGGAGCTACTCATATGAAAATAATCAAGACCAAATCGATGTTTGGTGGGTTTACGTTTGGTGACGTAACAATGTCGATTGCTACGCTCATTTGTTTCGAGTAAGAGGTCTGTTACAGTAATTGGGAGCACAACAAGTGTCGTTAGGGTGTTTATTGCTCGGGTGATGGACGCGAGGATGTACTTACAACCTACTACCCCGAATTTTAGTGCCATGAGTGTAGGCTTGACTTCTATTTAGTAAACTTAAACATCCCAAAGTTTTATGGGCATTGTACTAAAATGTAAGTCTTCCGTTGCTTACTAATTGACGACAGTATTCTTAACTATTATGAAATTGTAGACACATGGAAATTGCGGAGTTAAATATGAATCACATATAAATATAATTACATATGTCTGTTATATTTTTTTAGTATATTATACTATAATTACAATACTAAACAAATAATATTGTTTATAGTCTGGTCGTGGAACGAAATAAAAAGTCGAAAAAGATTTAACACCTAACAAAGCTACGTTGTGAAAACAGTAGTTAAAGGACAGTATTTAGACGTAACCCTTGCTCAGAAAGCCACGTTTAGGTCCAGGTTTGTTAATAAAAGCAATTACACAAATAACATATTCATAGATAGCGTTAAGTATGCACCGACCACAGTTATCAAATATAAGTAGCGAACTTCATAACAACAGCATAATCTGAGTTTATATGAAGTACGTTAAGTGCTAACTACATTGAAAGCCTGTACTTTATTATTACTTCGTGGTTTATATTGTATTCACAGTATGGTTAAAAGTTTGTGTGTTAAACACTACAAACAATTTTATAAATGTAAAAGCAAGAAATTTCCTTTTTCTTTTATAAACCTATTTCTAATATGCTATAGTGATGTTAACCAAAAAAATATTATTACTTTTCAAGCCCTGTCAATACACCTATTGAGCCGCCTTTGTGACTGTGGAACAATGAGTGGGTCTACCTAGAACAAGTCCTTATCAAATACATGGGAAATTAAACAATTTACATAAAGGTCAAACCATATGTACAGCGCTCAAACCTCTATTCACTACAATAGTAGGAATCAATCGCTTTTGTCAGCTCTCGATATAAATCAAACTTTATGGCGTCGCCTGTATTCCAGTTATATTGTCCACCGACTCTTTACAATACGTCTTCTTTATCGATAACTGAAATCGATACTATGAAATTTATGTTATCGAGAATACCGATCGAGTGAA
This sequence comes from Autographa pulchrina, assembly GCA_905475315.1. Classification (NCBI taxonomy): domain Eukaryota; kingdom Metazoa; phylum Arthropoda; class Insecta; order Lepidoptera; family Noctuidae; genus Autographa; species Autographa pulchrina. The sequence goes on along the minus strand of FR997771.1, from coordinate 7,204,372 downwards.
ACCTGTAGTAGCGCTGCATAAGCAAACACTTTCAAATATTAGCTCTATTTTTTACACGACTGCCCAAAAAGGAGTGTTATGTTTTCAGGGTTCATGTATGTATGTATGTATGTATGTTTGTGAGTTTCTTTATTCCACCATAACTTCTAAAAGGCTTGACCGATTTCAATGTTTGTGGTATCATTTGAAGCTTTGATTTATCCCGAGTGACATAAATATGTAGACATTAAAAAAATGGTCAAGTGTGAGTCGAAATCGCCTGCAAAGGGTTCCGAACGATTTTTTTTTTGTGTTGTGTCATGTTTTTGTGTTGTAACACTATATACTCATATATTTCATATATTTCGACGGTTTAGTTTCGTATTATATTTTGCGCAATATTGGTCATTATATCACTAAAAGGTATGAAATAAGAAACTAATAATTATTAAAAAATAAAAACACGCCTGAAATATAGCAGTCGGGGGACAGTTCTGCGGGAAAATATCTTTATCGATCCCCCGACTGCTATATTTTTTTTTGCATTTAGTATTTTTTATTTTAGTTTTAAGATTTTAATTCTATCCACTTGTTTTGAATGATTTAGTTCTTCTTTAACGAGGCAGGCGTGTTTTTATTTTTTTTTTAATTATTAGTTTTTTTATATCTCTATCTAATGTCAGGCAGATATTCTTTATTTATTTTGTTTAGTGTTCGAAAAGAGTACTTAAAGTAATTACGTAAGTATATCTCTATGTACTTATAATATATAATATTATTACAGCTAGCGTAATAACACAACGATTTACTTAAAAAAATATGTAGGTTAGAAGTTTTGAAACATCAAAGTTGTGTTAAATTGCTTGTCATTTAAATTACATTTTATATGATATGACTGTGATCATAAACTTTTAAAGTAACTTCTTATTTCAAGGCTCAATCAACAGGCCAATTTTTGGATGGCACGTATTATCTACTCCAGATTTTGGAAATGACAGTACAACCGCCATCACCAAACGAAAATATTGAAATATCCTCGAAAAAATGGGTAAAGGATCTATGATACCATTCGGTTCTTTTTCATGTCAAATGGCAATGTTGTTGAATTGAATGTCATTGACCGGGCTACACAAACGGCGAGTGATACTCCCCGACCCCACTCGGAGTAGGTACATATACTTGTATCGTACAAAGACCTTCCAGTACCTGAGCTGAGCTCAAAGTTGGTAATAAACCGTGACTTCTGAATGCTAAAACGTAGACGCTCCGTTGAACTTCGCTTCTGATAAAAGTTTAACAAGCGCCTCTGCGAAAAATTATCGTCAGACTAAACGGAGCACTTTCCTCCAATAAGTATACTTCGACAACGTAAACAATTGTTTACTCACTTCACATATATGATATTTACTCTACAGCTTCTGGTACGCATGAATAAATGTAAACATGTTTGGGTTGTGACTCAACACGAGATTACCTACGGAATTGATATGTATCCGAGGATCTATTTATCAATAAATTACGCAAAATGTATGTCGCGACTATATGTAGCTATTATTTTACATTTGGATAAGGTGCTTTCATCCCTCATTTCATAATGTTGGTAGGTACATAAACCAGGTTGCGAATAAACAGGACGAGGAATAAATCACATTAATTAGCGCCGCTTCCTGGAACCTTCGTGCTTCCTTATTTTATACTCTCAGGTATTTTGTGCATTCGCTGTTATAATTTTCCTATCTATTCCGATTAAGTGGATTAAATCTAAGCAGTTGATTTATAACGTTACGTTGAACTCTTACTCCAAACAAAAATGAAATGTTTGGTTTTTGTTACTCAAAATATAACTTTCTTGGTCAAATATACAGCTATCATAAAGTTAAAAGGCCATTGTACGGCTGCTACCCCCGCTTGTAAGTAACTAATAAATTAATACATAAATTAGAAAGAATTGAATGTTTATAAACGTCACGTAACCTCCTGGAATCCCTCCATTAGACGTTGTTTACTTAGTCGGTGCGCAAATCTTGAGAGGTCGACTCACGAAAATGCCCCATGAATATGCGATGACACAAACCGTACACAGTTTTTCCATTTAGAGACCATAATGAAATCTCACGCACGCGCTGTATTTGTTTTTCAATCAGACGTAAGTATATTCAAAAGTATAAACAAAGAAAATGTTAAAGCACCTATATACCTGTGTACAAATCTGATAAATAAAGCATATTTCTAATATTTACTTTCTTGAAGTAACTGTTTACCTGTATTTCATAGTATAATTGAAAAACATCATTTGTTTCCGTACGACTTTTCACAGAATACGGTAGAAACTTCCCCGAAAACAACTTCATTGTCAATTCAACACTTCATTTCAAGAAAATAACACGATTTGTTCGTATAAATAATTGATGTTCAGTGTAGCTCAGGATCAAATGAGATTCTAAATTTTACAAAAAACCGAATGAAAATTTAATTGTATTGCGAGCACGAAACCAGCTAAAAATAAAACGCGATTTATGTAAACAAAAATGTGTCAATGTACATTGAGTAGTCATGCAGGTATGGGTTAGTATGACTAGTTAACGAGTGTGTACTCGTAGTGTTGTCAGTGACAACAACAAATATTGTAGATAGGAGCGCGTGAGAGGCGCGGGCGCGAGCGGGCGGGCCGAGCGGCCGCGCGGCGGTAGCGGGCGACGCGCGACGGCGCGCGGCGGCGCAGAGGAAGCGCGATTTGTATTTGCCGTCGTCAGTTTTTCCGCCAGCCGGATGCACTGCGCGCTCAACACTGCCGTCGAACTAACGAACCATTTGCTACCGAATCATCCAACCGAAATATTTATCTCATCGTTTGTTTTACTTTGTACAATTTCACTTTAATCACGATTTGTATCTAGACGCCCTCACCATACATTTAAAAATATGTGTTGTATGTAATTTTTAGTAACATAATCAATTACTATCTGGAAGGTAGGAATATGAAAAAAAAAATGCCTACCAGAGCATTTTGTATTCCCAACTTTTAACTCAGATTACATATACCTACCTAAAATCGTCAAAAACTTTTTCAGTACATCCTTTGACAAGGAAAAAATTCTTCTTTCTGAAACACCGAAATTTGAATACAGACCATTTATAAGTTTTTTTGGCTTTCAGTAAAATATTCGTTAGACATTAATAACAGTCATTTTTCGCCGTCTTAATATCGCTGAAAAAAACAGTTATGGAACACAATCACGTTTCACCAACTTATTACATTTTCTGTTACTTAAGAAGACGATGACGAACCCGAATGTCTCTTTGTAAAGGTTTGTTTACAGAGACTTACTAATTCATTTGTTTTTATTTAAAGCATCCTATTCGAACTTGAACGTGCCAACTTGTGTCGGCAAAAAAGCAGGTATTTTAAACCGCTTCGCATCCACACGAGCCATTGTAGGTGGTTGAATGCCAAATGAGTTTTGTGATGGAGTCCCCTTGTGAAAAGGCAGATTGTGAACGTGTCTCCTTGGCTAAATAACGTCTCGGTGAAGCTCACAGGGACAAAGCACTCGAGGTATGTTTGTGTTTTGTCACTTGTCAAATTGAGGCCCAATTCCTAAAACTAATTATTCTCCTCTTCGGGATTGTAGACGAATGGAATGGTCCTTTAGAAACTATCTATTTCAATGGATGCGTGTTTCTGTCACAGTTGACAATATGTCATTACTGCTTAAGGAATATAAACACAGTTAATTGTTTGTTAAATATTAACATTATTGCTCGAGAACCTCTCGTAGAGAAGTCAACTGAACTTTCTATAAATATGTCGTGGTGGCCTAGCGGTTCAATGAACGGATTTGTATGCACGAGGTTGCAGGTTCGAACCTGGGCAAGTACCAATGTAACTTTTCCAAGTTATATGTACTTTCTTTATTATTCTAAGACACTTCTGACTAACGGTGAAGGAAAACATCGTGAGGTAACCTGGATTCCAAAATTTGGGATCTGAAATCGCCAACCCGCAGAGAGCAAGCGTGGTGATCAATGCTCGTGCCTTCTCTTTATGGGAAGAGGCCTGTGCCCAGCAGTGAGACGTTTATAGGCTGGATTATAATAGCCTACGTTAGATCCCACTGCTGGGCAAAGGCCTCCACTTTCTTCTTCCAAACCTCTCTGTTTTTTTTTTGCGATTTCTGTCCACGTGCGCCCCGCATATCTGACTAGATCATCACACCACCTGCAGGAGGTTTATAACAAGTTTCCAAATTATTGGCAGCAACGAGGTAAAAAAAAATATGATATATTACTTAAAAAAATATTAACGAGAAAAAAAATATTTGATGTCTTAGAATACAATAAATGCGCATATATAAAAATATATATCTCAACAAATATCTATAGATAGAAACTACATATCATTGAGATTTGAAAAAAACTTTTGCGCTCACATTTATCGAGAGAGAGGGCTTTTTTAAATCATGTAACTTGCCTTGGGAGACAAGCAAAGCGCGTGAAACCATTTAGGACAGCTAGCAAGTTTTAAATGTTAGGAATTCTCATACCTAATAATTAAACTATACAGAACACGCAGTGTCAATTCCTTGAATAGTAATTTATAAGGCCTACTTTTGTCTGTAATTTATTAACACATAAAATAACACATTATATTAATGAAACACCTGACGTTTCGGACGTAAAAATAAAACCATTACTTAACTACCACGAATCCCGAACAATAAGTACTCAGAGAAAATTAATTGTCGTTACAGAACTAATTAAAATGAAATATAATGCTAAGATAATAATTCAAAGCAAAAATTATGAAGGTTCTTTGGAAAAATACGGAAAATTATTAATTTAAATGAAGAAAATATAGTTATTATAAAATCAATGGTAGTGGATGGTATACAACTTTTTCTCGTTCATGTCATAATAAGTAGACGTAATTTGAGGCGGGTGCAATTTATATTGTGCAGGTGAACATTCAACTTGCTGCAGTAATTTAAACCTTATTTACTTATACTTGCGAGCCAGTTTATTCTATTTACAACTAATATTGTTAGACACATTTCAATTATTCCATACTGCAGAGTTTACTTAGTTACACAGTTGGTCTCACCGTCAGTTGTTTTTGTTCTGTTATCTTTAGCTTTTGTAGAGCCAGTTAGAGGTAGTCCGAGATATCTTATCAAAAGTTTAATTTCATCCTCCAGTTACTGTTACAAACTTAAAACACACAACAGAGGTAGAAAAGCGTTTTTAATGTATTATTTATTCAAAATTGTGAAACTGATAAAGCTCGAAAGTTAGCAACCACACTTTAACACGAGGACAAAGTTTAGAGTAAAAGCTTTATATTAGATACAAAGTAAGGAACTACAAAAGATTAAAAGAACAAAAAGTGAACAGTGTGTAGAAGTGAAAGGCTCTTAACGCCGGCTCTACTCAGTCCGCATGGAATGCTTGAGAAACATTTAAATTAGTTTCCTGTTTTACTCAATTTGTAATACTTCGGAATTTAATGGTTCTTTATTCTTCGGAAATTAAAAGTTAGGTGTTTAAGGAACTTAGAAATTGAGGTAAGTAAATTAGTATTTCTCCGTAGTTGTGTTATTTCTCAGCCGGGAAGTTTACGTTGATTAAGATGAATTTGTTGGATAAAATTCGCCGACTGCGGGGGAAAAAAATAAGCAAGATTTGCACGGGAATATAAATTGAGGTGGTAATGCCAGCGGCGCAGATTTTATATTATGCATCAGTTACCCACCGAACTATAGTCGTATGTGTTTATGTTGATTTTTAAAGCGTTGCGCTACAACTCTCAGAACGCTCGCAAAACTTGGTGAAGTTTGTTACCTCCGGTACAAAGTATCATAACGTATATAATTTATAACAACGATGAATAGCGTTATCGCCCATGTATCTTCACAACAAAACTTTTAACAAACAACGAACATGCTCTGCATAGTCCGCAATTTACTTTCTACGATCCTTTACAATGTAGATACAACGTTATTTAGTAAGTTGCTGATCTGTTTACATTTGCAATTAAGCCTCTGAAAGCATATTTAGAAAAACCTTTCGAATAAAAACATTAATTAAACTTACCCCGTGATAAATTTCTTTTTCCGATGCGTATTTAAGTAACTTATTTATTCACAACACTTCACAGTTCAAATAACGTCACAGTTTTTAGAACTAACTTTAAAGATTGATAGAAACGACTAACACATATAAAAGCATCTTATATACAAGTTAAGCCTAACAAGAAACATTAAAGTCTTTTATTATTCGTAATTGACTATCAGTTACTGTTTTTGCTATTACGATGATTGTTGGTGGATGTCACGCAAATGTCACGTATCTTGTTATTCACTTGATCGCGAACACCGATGTTTACTGAAACAAAAATAAATTCTGAGTAAAGTGGAAGCCAGGAAGGGGATTGTAATTGGGCTTCTAAAATAGCATAAAAATACAAATATACTCAAAATTATAGACACACTACATACTGTGTAATTTATTTTGGTTTAAAATAGGGGAATATCAGTAATATATTCTTTTGGAAAGTAATATTTTAGAATTGAGAAGGCCGTGCTTTAAAAATATATTAGGTACAAACAAATTGTCACATTAATTTAATTTATCCGAAACACATGTGTCTAGTACTGAATTGTAATAAAAAAAACTATGGATTAGAATGAAATCTGACTTTAAAACCAATTTAAAATATCAATAGAATTATATATGTGTTAGACATAACACATATTTTTTTAACTATTATTAGGATTGTTAGAAGGAGGTTAGAATTAAAACATTAGCAAAGTCATAGATGCTACATAATGCAAACAAGAACGAATCCTATCCCCGCACTAAGGTTTCATACCAACTACCGCAATCTGACCTAAATTATGGTAGTCTGCTGTTCTCAAGACAATAATTAAATATGACAAACTGGCGGCAAATTGTGGGTTTTACTCCAGCGCTTACAGAACACTGTTCATGAAATTTATTTAAAACTCTTAAGGCTGGGTTAAATACAGACAGATTTTAGTTTAAATATCGTTTAGTAACAACAGAAACATCGTCGAACAACTGAGAATTTTGTACATAAATTATCAAACTTCGAAACTTAAATTATCTTCTTAATATAAAAATGAATCCCTATTTCCCTTGGTATACGGCATCACGCGTGAACGGCTGGACCGATTCCGCTAATTCTTTTTTTGTTGTGTTTGTTATTGTCAGGAGAAGGTTCTTATTAAACAAAAAGTTTGCTGCGCTGAAAATTAGGAAATTGAATACTCAACCGTCAAATTAAGTAATCCTGACTTATGTTACGATAGTGATTTGTTGGTTTCATCTCCACCCCTAATAATACAAAGGCGCCGGGAACGGGACCAAGATATTCACGCGGGTGAAACCACGGGGCACAGCTAGTTTATTTATAAAATTGGATCTTTAGAAAGAACAATCTAAAACTTTAATACATTGACTTGTAAAGGCTTACATTGTTATGAACGTCAATACATTTTTAAACACTCTTCTGTTGACTATTTAACAGTATACCGTTGAATAATTTAACTATCATTGGACAGCTCATTACAGAAATAAAAAGTGACGTCAAAATACATTGTGTAAGTAATTTACAAGCTAATATAGTAGTAGAGCATCATTGTTTAATACACGCTACCAGAGCGGCAATAACGAAGTTTGTTCTTCGTATTCTGTTAGAGCATAACGACCAAGACAAACTTACTGCACAATAATCTGGTGGCGCGAACAACACGAGGCGACTGAGTCCCACCGTCCGCATTTCCATTATTTACCGACGCGGTTTGCGCTCGCTTCCACACAAATGAATTGGACAATAAACCGGCAAACATCCGTCAACTTTCCCTTAATGAAACTTTTGATAATAAAGTAGACTGGAAAGGTTTTGTCTTTGATCACTTGCCCTTCTTTCGAAAAATTTAAGCTTGTAACAAAGGTGCGGTAACAATAACAATGGCATCTGCTAACTTTCCTTTCGAAGGTACTGAGTCGAATTAGGACAGCGCCTCTTTTCTGTTATGGCGTGATAAACGGTGGAATTTATCGATAGAATATTAACGAATTAAAATAAAGTAGATTATATTTAAAGGAGGGTGTGACTTAGTTGAGTATGTTTTTTTTTGTAACTTAATTTTTGAATCTCAATTTCTTACATAATGTGTAATAATGATTTAGATATCTGTCATGAATACTGCTGCAACGAAATCCTAATAGGAAAATAAGTCATAAAATACATTTAATTTCAATAAGTGATAATATGTACATTACATTAAATTACAGTTATTTAACACCCAGTGCAACATATGAGCGCGCTCTATTACATGGAACTAAGCCATAATTGGCAAACGTACCCTCTCTGCACATTCATTACGATTGCATTTCCAAGAAGGCGAAACACTACGTGCCTTTTATTGAACACAACCAACAATTTCGACGATTTTACTAAAAGAACAAACATTAATGTAACCAAACAAATCCTTACGATACTGTTTTTTTACGATCACGTTCAAAGATACGGCTTTGACTAATCAATACTTATAACATAAAACTGGTGCTCACATAACAGTCATAAAATTCACATAAACTTGAAGCATCTATAGGTGAATATAAAGAAAGACAACAGCAATCAACGCAAAAGTTAAACTATTCTTGTTCGTAAGTGTAATTTAAGGAAATAGTCGAACACGGAAGGTTCCCTTCTCACTCGACACGCATCTACGAGTGTTGTTTACTTATAAAATTCTAACACGAACTGCATTACGAGAAGAAACTAACTTCAATGTTTTCCAGTTATTCGCATATGAAAGTGACTTCTTTCAGGTTTCAACAACCATTTCAGTTACAAAGTGAGATAACAACACAGTTATTCGAAACAATTTTGACAATGGTCCCTTTCCACGAAAAACTCACCACACTAACCAAACGGTAGCTTGCCGTACCTATTGTCCAACTTCAAAGAGTCACAAAAACCAATAAACGTGTGCCTAACTAATTTATAAAGGATAATATTTTTGTGTTCACCAAAAATCTAAAGGTACATCTATGTATGCATTTCTAAAATATTGATCTTAAACCCGTTTAATTGTTTTACTATAATTAAACTACTCGGCCAACAAAATATGTTACATCAAACAAATTCCAAATTAACACCAAGATATAACACTTTTTTTATTGTAGTGCGCTGCAAATATTCTATTGTAACAATAACTATTTTATTCTTTCTCGAAAAATGCTGATCGTGCACCAAATATTCCTGACTGTTACACAAAATATTTAGTATGCATCCTAGTACCGTATACCCATTTAAAACGGTTTTGTACAACTTTTATGTTACTGAAATAATTATAATTGAAGAACAAATAATGCATTTCGTAAAACATTACTTCTAAGACTTATATTTATTTTACTGAAAATGGTTTTGGCGCGCTTGCGACGCGCATATTGCTCTCTGTTGTGCGACGGAGACGGGGCCCAAAATAGTGACTGGGTAAAGGGTCAATGTAACGGGATCCCTTCTTTTTGCATAATATTCTTTGTCCTAATATACTTTGGCATAACGATTTTGGCATAATTTGTTTTGCCATAATAATACTTTCCTATATTTTTTTTTAGCATACAGTTTATGTTGGCATAATTATGTTGAAGGCTAATTTGTTTTGGCATAAATTTAATTCGCATAATGTTACTAGGCCTAATCACTATTAGCATAATAGAAATAACGGAAACAAATTTGAGTTAGTGAAAGAAACGAATCGCTGCAAAACCGACTCCACGTAGTCTTTTCTGCCCTACCCTAGAGTGTAATTTAGAGTCGCGTAGGCGCGGAGGGGTGAGGCGGCCCGCGGGCTGAGGAGCAGGTGGTCTTAACACTCGCCGCCGCGGCTGAGGCTGGCCGGCAAAGCCGGCCAGCAAGCCGAAGCTGCGGTGGTGAGCGTAAAACCATCTGCGACGATAAGCTCGCGTGGGGCCGCCGGAACCCTGCAGCGCCGGAGCCGTGACAGAAACCATACCTGCTGCATGTTGCATGCTGCATGCTGGCTTGCATGCTGCTTGCTTGCTTGCATGCTTGCTTGCATGCTGCATGCTTGCTTGCATGCTGCATGCTTGCTTGCATGCAAGCAAACGTGGGCGTCCTACAAAGGCAAAGTGCGCTTTATTGGTGCAATAATTTAAAGAAGTACTGCAGAGATTGAGTGGACCGATAATGTGAACATTGTAGGAGTAAAGACTTTGTTTAACATTTTGAATTATTATGGTTCGTACTGATTAGTATTAAAAAAACATTTTTAGTAAGCATTACATTTTATAATGTGTTCATTTTTTATTAATAAAGCTACATTGGACATTAATTGGTGTTTGATTCAAATACATTTTGCAGTGCATTATCTGAAGTAAAACTAAAAAAATAAATGCTTGTTTTTTAAATTAGGTGTATTACTATTTTTACAAATTTGCAACAGTTGTTAAATAGATGCTCGTTATGACATATTTTAATGAACATATTTTGGTGCACATTCAGTATATTTGGTGGAACACAGACAAAATTAGGTAAATGAAATGGGAATAAATTGAAGTACTTTTAAATACCATCCATTTATAAAACATTTGAACAATACATATTTGATACTCGAAAGTCTAAAACAGTACTTTTCATTTTAAACTTACTGTTTCAGTATTATCGCGACGCTACTGCTACGCTAGAGGTCTTGGGTTCGATTCCCAAGTCGTCCAAGGTGTTATTGGGTTTTTCTATGAAATTCTCAGTAGCAGGTCGGAGTTTGGATTTGTGCCCGGTTAGTGGCAATAGGCTCGCCCCCTATTACATGGGACCTAAACATACCGGCGAACTGTGGGTGTGTGTACATTGGTACACCTCTGCCTAACCCTTCGGGGATACAAGCGTGATGGTATGTTATGTTCAGTATTATCTACCAGAGCCCTTACTCATTGATATTCGAATACTCGGCAGAGACACTATAAAACAATGTCAAAAGTCAAAGGAAATATCGTAACAGCGTATGCTTTCCACAACGTGACGCTAGAGAATTGACTTTGCGTAGTCACACTTCACAAACGTGTGTCAACACGATATAAATATTTACAAATTTGGAAGTCGGGTCATACGTCGGGATAGCTGAGCGTGATTCAAAGGAAATTTATATGTGTGGGAAAGCTTGGTATCGCACGTGACCGCGGTGGGTGCAGCCCGCCAGCTCACCGGCACACCGCGACCGGCGCGGCGCCTGTCACCCTTACCCTCGTCAATCAAATTCTTGCTGCAAACTATGTTCCAGTTTCATCACTCAACACGGCAAATCTCTCAATGAAATTCCACATAAACGGGCGCTGCATATTACATCAGCATCTAAATGTATTGCATTCCACTTCTCATTTCCCTAAATAGTAATCTATGTAATAGGATGACCTATTTCAGCAACTAAAATCTATGTTTATGTTAATATCCGTTTTCAAAGCTATTTCATTTACCTGCATTCGTGTTTCATATACGTAAACTTTTGAATGACTTCAAAGCTTTTGTTATGTCATAACGTCTACACACTTGTAGCCTAGTTATGAGTGAGAATTGCAACAAGAAGAAAACAAGTGTTTCCTTTTGTGCTTTGTCGGCGAAAGCAAACAATAAGATAATTCCGTTAAACATGTCTCAAAACAAGTTAGAATCACTACGTTATGGTGCTGTTGGCAAAAGTTTCGACATTTTTACTGTCTACGGAAATCTTTACTTGAGACAACACGAAATAGGTAACCGTGTTTCGCGGCTTTATCACGCGGATCTTGACAAACTACCGGACAGACAGTGATAAATACTTCCATGTATTGTTATCATAATCAATAATTGATGATGTTCTGACTTGAGCAAGGGCCCGTCTATTCAAATTATCTACGATTTTCCGGTAACCAAAGTATTAAATAACTTTTAATCAATAGAATGAATAGGCAAAAATTTGATATTCTTTGCAAAGTTATTGCAGGGTTTCAGTTTAATATCTAGTCTGGTGGTGTTAGTTACCTGCTGTTTGTTCGATGTAATCGCCCGAGGGTAATTCGCGGAATCAAAAATGATTGTGTTTTGTTAAAAGAAATCACGATGTGCTATTGTATGCCCGTCTTAAAACCTGAAATACCCATTATTATAATTTACATATTAAATTACGTTTTACAGGAATCAAAGATATAATATTTTAATAAATAAAATACTGACTGTAAATTCACTTTGACAAATAAAGCACTTTAAACTTTAAGAACAACAGCTTGAAAGGGCAAATGTTTAAAAGGAATTACATTGAAATATAACTGGTACATGCTGTCTTAATACACAGAATTCCACTTCACAAGAAATATACCTAACATGCAGTCACCGAGTCTGGGAATGAAACATAAATGTTATGGGACCTTTGCACCAAACTTGTGACCGAACTTACTGGCAAAACACGTTAATGAAATACGTTAAGCAACTATATACTGAATTAAAATGTTAATAACATTCTTGCTAGCTAACTTTTACTAAACACACGTTATTTAATAAAGTAAGCAGGATTGTATGGCTGAATTTAACTTAGTTTTCTCGTATATATTATTATTATTTATTATTTTCAGCCCATGCTATCCCACTGCTGGGCAAAGCCCTCAGCCCTCCCTTACCTCCTTCCTCCTTCCTTTCGTATATATAACGTCCTAAATTCTCTGTGAATACACTAGGACACTTAATCTTCACTATTTAAGTCCCTATTCTAGGCTAACTAAGTAGATTAAGCTTTACGCCTGATCGAATCAATAAAAGCTGAGTGATCTTAGCGTTATCGAAAGGTGTTGAATGAAAGGCATTTTCCCCGGAGATTCCGTGAAAACATCATTGCGCACCTCAGTCAATCAACCAGATCTATTTTTAGACGAGCGACTTGTTAGTACTTTTCCCACGATTTGAAATACCTTCTTGATCATAATCATGGTTTATGCCACTAGATTATATACCGTGACATAAATATATATAAAATATATGGTTATATAAAATGTAGTGGTGGCCTAGCGGTTCAATGAACGGATTTGTATGCAAAAGGTTGTAGGTTCGTCCGTCCGTCGTTCCTCTGACAAACGGTGAAGCAAAACATCGTGAGGAAACCTGGATTCCAAAACTAGGGATCTGAAATCGCCAATCCGCAGAGAGCAAGCGTGGTGATCAATGCTCGTGCCTTCTCTATATGGGAAGAGGCCTGTGCCCAGCAGTGGGACGTTTATAAGCTGGATTATTATTATATTATTTTATGTGGTTATTACCAAACTTTATTTACAATTTAATTTAATCAGCCATGATCGCTTGCCTTCATTTATAAAAAAATATAGAAAGTATACTCGATTATTATTAATAAATTAAAGTTCTTGATTACTCAATTTCATGAGAACATTCATGCCAGACGTTCTTCATCATTTTTTTTCTATTGTTCTTTCATATTTCACTGCAACAATAACTTGTTACTAAGGTTAATAATACACAAAGTATTTACGTATTACTATTATTTAATGTCCCAGTAGTAGAACTGTACACAAGTAAATGTCTGCAGGCTAATATAACCGTTTTAAGCTCTGTCAACATAATAATAACTCCAACGGCCCGAAGCAATATATTACCGAACAAACATCACTGATATAATTTGTTGACATCCTGTTCGCAACTAGTTAACTTAATGTCTTCCTCTCCTCGGAGCTTATATTATTTAGTATTACGTATATTTGTGTATTATGTCTGTACCTAAAAAGTATGTAGGCAGAAGTATGCTTTTGTACTTAATAGACAGATTAACTAGGCTCAGTCTCATGCTATAGAGGGAACTTAGAATATCTCTTTAGAAGAATATATTAATAAAATTATGTGCTTATATTTTACTATTATTAGTTATCTACAATTTATAGTAAATAAGTAAACATGGTTAGTGAGCGTTCCAAATCTGACAAAAGCATAAAACATTGTACCCATTCAAGTAATCCTCAAAAAGATCGCGATACAAGTGTTCTCACGCTATTGTACTTGAATCAGAAACTAAACTTAAGGCACTCAAATACAAATAACCTAATAAAAATTACTGTATCTCTTTAGGACAAATCACACGATTATCATGTGAACTTAACGTAAGCTCACACTAAAGTGTATCAAGCACTAGTGGGTCATAAATGTTATAATTCGTCGCCATGCATATCTGGGGCAATAATGAGCAAAGTTCCGGTCTCGACCCCAGTGCCGACGCAACTGATCTTGTGTGCATTACAAATGCAACTCGACCAAACTTTAAAATCAAGTCAAATCTGGCAGCGAACTAAGCTTTGCATGTCAAGCAGTAACTGATATGTTATTTACAAGTAACTACTTCATCTGGGACCATTTAATTTTATATAAGACATCTGTAACTTAGTTTTAGGTAGATATAGCGGTACATTGCAATGATTTCGAGCCTGAAGGGTGGGAGGGATTAAAATAGTTCCCAAGTGGACTTAGATTTACCTATACGTATTTCTAAGATGGAAAGGGTAGGTATAGGCAGGTACAGTACCACAGTACCATATATCTATGGTTACACTCTGATATTGTTAGCAGGTTTATGATGACAACAATTGTTATTCAGTTTAAAACGCCTGAAACCTATGTTTATGTACTTGTTTTTCAAAATAAGAACACTCTTTTAACTACCCTAAAAATTAAAAAGGTTTCAAATCAAATTCAAATTCATTTATTTCTTTCACAAGGTTTGACAACGTACATCCACTAATACAACAGGATTGTAAAACAAGAACATGGCTTATTCTGAATACATCGAAACGAATACAGAACACCGTTTTTAGAAAAAAAATACAGCCGCAATACTCAACACTGCGCACTCTCTTTACATTCATTTAATATTTTTGCAGAGCATCACGTTGTTTCCTCACGTAGTACGGGACATGACATTGCTATCATAAAATGTACGTATCTCTTAGCAACATTTACGTGAAATAACTGAAACAGGTCAGGGTCAACCCTGACTGTTGTGGTGGCTTTCCATTTGGTTAAAAAGTTACACGTTAAAAACTACCAGAAGTTAAGTTGGTCGAATAAAGTTTTAAAATGTTTCTTTATTCAAGTCTCTACTGACCAACGATGGAGGAATATGTATTCGAATGAAAATAAAATTTTCTTCTACATGTATAAAAAAGACAGCAATTTTAGAGTCGTTAGGAAATAATAACTCAGTTTCAGTTTTAGGCTTGACTTCTGATCAAACTCAATACTGATAATTTAGTGTTTATTATAATCCTGTTAACCATAACTAGTGTGACACAGTCAGAACCTAATGCATTTGCAATTTCAACGCACTGCGTCAACGAATGTAGAAATGCTGGGACACAAATTAAGCAATATGGTAATGAATAATACCCATTACCATACATAATGCATGCCGTTGGTGTACCAGAGAAAATTAGAGTTTAGTACTGTGGTTATGTTTTAACCAGTTTTAACCTACGGAGCCGAAACGTGGAACATTACAGTCAAGTTGGCCCACCGACTGCACGTCACTCAGCGTGCTATGGAAAGGTCTATGTTGGGGATCTCATTAAGGGATAAGATCCGGAACGAGATCATACGACATAAGACCAAGGTGATTAATATTGTCCAAAAATGTAGCAAGCTGAAGTGGCAGTGGGCTGGCCATGTTTGTCGCAGAACCGATGCGAGGTGCAGCAGGAAGGTTCTCAAATGGAGACCACGCTTAGGCAAACGTAGTGTAGGACGCCCCCCGGCTAGATGGACTGATGACCTGAAGAAGGCAGCTGGCAGTGACTGGATGCAAAGGGCGGGAAATTGTGCGCTGTGGCGTTCCTTGGGGGAGGCCTATGTCCAGCAGTGGACTGCAACAGGCTGATATGATGATGACTGTGGTTATATTCTTTATTAATTGCGGATTTTCGAAATAGAAAGCAGCTGTGATGTAACCTACAAAACCTAAAACCTAAAAAAATACTACATACGTCATCGAAACATCAATTAGATTAATTGGCTAGATTATCTAGTTCTATTTCCAAATAACGTGAATAAGAGAGAATACTAATCCTCAATATCAGTAGCGATTGTCGATAATTTGAATTCTGAATATATGGAGCACTTACTATCAATGGTACAGACACAATGGCTATGCGATCAACACAATGGAATGAATATGGTGAATAAAAAAGAATAATACTTCGAATAAAACCCTTATTAGTCATAACTATCTACGGTTACAGTACAAAGGCTTTCCGGTCTTTTGGGCTTCCAAAATGGTTACTAAGAGATAGGTTAATAACCAGATAACGGGATAGATAGAAACGTGAACCTCTTTATATACACCTCATTTGTACCTAAATGTGAAAATGGTACAAAAGGATTTGCGATACACCATTTACTGTTAAAACAAAATAGGCATTTTTATAATGATTGGTAAATGTAACATTAACTACATTGCTATAAACTGTATATTTTCAGTAGGAAAAGATGGATGTCGACCAAATCTCATGAGTTAGCATTAAGATAAAATGAAGAATAGCGACAGATGTGTCCAAGCCCCGGCATTTGGCACTCACTTCGGCAATGTACTGCCATCGCCTTAATATAAAGACTATAAATGGAATATAACTGGATAGTTTTACTGTTTACTACACTTTTGGCCAGACTTTGTGCTGCGGAATCCGAATAATAGAAACTTTATGATGTAAATTACACTCACATAGTCAACTACGTGTTTCGTGGAAACAAAATGTAGGCTAAATTCTACTGTGAAGCTTTACTTGAATAATTGTGATATTACCTTTTCGCGTACACTTATGGTTAGTACAAACTGTGTAACTTATGAAAGAATTTAATGAATAGGAACTAAATGTAGTACTTTTGTTTGAGTATATAGATGTTCCTGAGATACGAAAAAAAAGTGAAATCTTGTCTGATATGATCTTCTCAGTCTAATTAAAGATATTCTAAATGTAATGGTAGACCAAACAAACTGTCTACTTCCAAGATACTGCATTTAATGTCAGCAATAGATGAGAACCAATGATATCAATCCAGATTCTGAAGTTAAAGAACGAATTGAATGGCCCTATCCAGATTTCAAGTGGCCAACCTCAAATATGTCTAATATTCTAGCAGAATCTACACAAGACGCACCGGAAGCTACAATACACTCGGAAATGACAACCGTCTCTCTTCCACTTCTTCGGTTTCAGTGCACGGAAGTGAAAATGTCGCCGTTTCCGAGTGGGACGTTTTCCCAATCATCTAATCTATTCTATGGCGTAATAATCTTTTATTTATATTTCGGTCAAAAAATAGGGTTTAGGTTGCTTTTCACCAGGAATTTTGTGGCTCTTGTAGCTTTAGATAATAGGAGCTTTAATTTAAAATGGGTTTGTATATTTATTCCATTGTAAATAAATAAATAACGCTTAAACAGACTGTTCTGATTCCTAAAACTGACTGTTTACGTGTGTATGGAAAAATGTAAAACAATCTTGAACATCCCACTACCCTAATGCTTTAAAAATCTTTTAAATGTGCATTTGTGCAGCAACCCACATGAAAAATCTGAAGTAGTGTAAGTAATAACCGGATGACATCGGAACACGAGGCCACAGCCACCTAACTTCCTCGGGAGCCTCAAACGCGCTCTGTATAACAAACAGCTCTATCCCGCGTTCAGCTTTCATTCTTACATTAGGAAACGTCAACAAACCATTTTCTTTATGTTACAACGGTTTGACTAACAGAAGTGACATGATGTCTAATAGTAATACGTTGTGATTAGCTCGCATTTGGCACAGCGATGGAGGGTTTAAAGTTGATAATATGACACTGGATTGTGACAGCTTGCCAGACCATCCCGTCTCTGGTACTGCAGCAATAATTTCCCCTTATTTGAGTTATATAACGAACCCGGAACAAAATTCACGTAGAGCTTCGTACAATGCTCTGTATATCGCTTGTCTGTACAATCAGCGTTAGAGAGTTGAACGATTTTTTTACTTTTTCTAATAATCTAAATTTCGTATCGGAACTTTAGAAGTAAAACTTTCATCTATTCTAATACTGAGAATAGCAATTTAAAACGAGTCCTTGAATATAAATGTGATCGAGTTTTAGAAGTCGTCAAACCCGGAATAGTTGGCGAGGACGTGAGTGTCTCACTTCTAGCAAACAGGGTTGACAAGGATAAAAGACTTTCGTATCAATGCAATGTATTCAACTTTGAAAATTCAGCTTATCTTGTAGAATATATTTTTTTCGTCCTTGTTAAAACATGCTTTTGCTATGTATGTTGGTCGATGAATGTCTGATGAAGCTTAGGAAAAGGAATTTAAAGATGCGGTCTGACTCTGCTTAATAGAGTGGAAATATATTAATTGTGGAACATAATATCATTTGCCTTTAAGACATTTAACATTAACCCTTATTAGAAATTTCTGACTTCAAATATTCTATAGAAATTTAAATCCAAGTCAAGTATTAAAAGGCTTTTTAAACATGACGGCAGATAACAGTCCAGGCAATTAAGCGCGTTACCCAATGCGATGGCTGCATTCCTATTGCATTAGCCAATCCGACTTGCCTATGGTGCATTGGATTAATGTCGACGGCCTGACTGCCTAACGCGCTATTGCTTTTATAATTTCCACTACAGCTTTGTAATACAATAAAGATAACGAGATGTGTCAATGTTTTTTGGCGGAAATATTTAATGAAAATGGTAATGCCCGGTTGTGTGGTGGAACACGAATTGAAAATTTAGTTTTGTTTTTTGTCGCTAGAATCTCGTTTTAAATACCTCCCATGATATTTTTATTTGGTATTTCAAATATGTTTTCATGCATAGATTTTGTATAAACTACTATTACTAAATATAGACTATTGCACGTGTTTTTAAAAAACCTTCCAAAAATGCGAATATGCTGAATTACACATTTTCGTGTTCAGGAAATTCATCATTTTAAAAAGTAATAACGCTTGTATTTTAAATCGTATATTTATAAATAGAGTTGTAGGAAGCGGCTGAAAAACGAGAAGGTTTACCCTTTCAGAAAAATTACAAACGTTCACTTATTATGACGCGGATTTAAAAGGAACCAAAAGAAGAGAGCAGCATTTATTCCTGCCCCGCTATTGTGCATCGTCCGCGAGACTATTGTATATTAAGTGGAAAGCAAAAAAACACAATAGGCGGGCAACACTAATTTTCAACTGGCGTGGATATCAAAGACACAAAGATATTCCACAAAGTTGCGCGACTGACAACCCTAGTTGAGGATAAGGCCTACATTCAATAGCCCAGTCGAAAGCCCACCCAGTAGAAATTCTACATACAAAAGGAAAACCTTGAATACTTAGATCTAAGATTTCCGTAAGGCACATCCTTGAATGTAGGTTTATCGTATTCAATGGACAAGTCTCGTTAAAAATAGCATGTCTGTACGTAGATGTAGATCGTCTATGTTTTATACAAATTTGTATTTTGTTTACGGCTACAAAACTTTAGAATGCATAGAAAACGGAAAAATTTAAATTTCGTTAAGCGAAAACATTAAATATTTTATTTTAAATTAAGGTTAATTCAATACGTGTTTTATTTATTTTGTTACCTTATCGTATTTAGAAAAAAAAAGTACGTAAAAAGGCAATCATTTTTTTTAATTAATAAAAAATGGGCTGTGTAACGCATTTGTTCCAATGAAACACATTTTGAATGAAAATTCGATCAAATAATAACGATTTATATGACTCCGCGATGTCGACGTAAAAATTTTATAACAATTATATTTATCTCAATGATGATTTCGTTTATTTCCTTTTTTTTGCATCTCATATACATTTTATTTTCATGTTTATTTAAAAATATTAAATATCAAAAAGTAGGCCAGTAAATCCGCGCCGAACGGTTGAAAATTTAAATTCCATTTATCTATACTAATATTATAAAGCTGAAGAGTTTGTTTGTTTGTTTGGTTGAACGCGCTAATCTCAGGAAGTACTGGTTAGAATTGAAAAAATCTTTTTGTGTTAGATAGTCCATTTATCGAGGAAGGCTTTAGGATATATAACATCACGCTGCGACCAATAGGAGCGAAGCAGCAGTGAAAAATGTCACAAAAACGGGGGAAAATATTCATACTTGAAAGCTTCCGTTGCGTGCGCTGCGTAAACGGTTCGAGTTACCCAAAATATATGTATGAAAGAATTGTTCCTCTTTGAATGATCTAAAAAAATGTCTGCGACAGTATATGTCTATCTTTTAAAATTGACTCACTATAACCTTTTTTAAGGTAATCATTTGGTCGAAATTAATGCATTATTGCCAATTATTTGCTACAGAGTTTTATCAACATAATCTATACTAATTATATATAATTATCATTTACGCAGAAATACTTTTTTTTTTACTTCTTAATCGTGGTCATAATAACAGAAATTGACGCGGACGAAGTCGCGGGGATCAGCTAGTTATTAATATTTTGGGATTCATCAGTTTCACAAAAACTTAATTTTCTCTCCGTAAAACCAATTATTATTTGAACTACCTACAATTCCGATACACGACAATGTTTTATTAAAAAACGCAATAAATCTATTTCCGGGTAATTTTAGAGCTAATAAAAGTCAAAAATTCTTTACGAGAGAAAGGGCAGTTATGATAACCTAATAACCTCAAAAGGTTCGGAGAGCTCCTTTCATGACAAGACGCAATTTCCACATGGAAAGTCAAATGGAAAAGCGTAACCAATCTTAATGTCTTCGCTGCATGCACGTACAACGGTCGATTGCAAAAATTTTCACACGTGATAATAAATAGAGAATCAGATATCACGAACCGACCGGTAATCATGACGTTAGCTTTATTGAAAGCACGCCAATTCCTGTTCGAATGCTTTATTGTTTCTTCAAATTTCTGTACACGTACATACAGCGTAGCTTTTGTAGAAAAATACCGCGTATAATACATTTTTAGTACATACTACATCGTATTATGTATTTTCTTTAAATGTGGACGCAACCTTATCTGCAATTATTAGAAAAACAAAACAACGTTAAACAGAAACCGTAGCTACTTCCTAAAAGAAAATGATTGTATCAAATTTCCACATGAGTGTTTTTGTTAGCTTTGACATCGCTTATAAAATTACTTTCTTGCCATTTTAAAAGGCATGGTAATCTTGTTACTTATTTTTGTAAGCAGCATTATTTTCTTCACTTATCTAGTACCAGCAATAAGGATCATTTATTTTTATGTTGGCAATGTCAAGAATTAATGTCTTACTCCTTTTATGATCAAAAAGTTTTTGTGTTGAGATTTCCCAAACGTACTTATATACAAATAGGCATCTATCTACTTATATATATATTGTGGTGTCACCGCATTAAACCTTTACGTAAGTCGTAATGAAGTGCCTGTTCACCTGTGTGCCTTTGGGTCGCAAAACTTGACCTAAGCCCGAACTCAAGGTTAAGTTAAAATATATAATTATAGCGTTCATGTGTTTTAGGTATAGGTCAATAAGAAAATTTAAGTTAATTATTGCTTCATTGTAGATTTATTTGCAGAAATAAAAACTGTTTAAATAAACCTCTTCTTAGCAACAAAGGTAGTGAGATTATAGGTTTATTTTAAAATATGGACTAAAAACTAAAAAGAGTATGAAGATAAATAGAAAGAAAACAGCCTGCAGCAGTGTAGGAAGTGCTTTCATAACTTAAAGTGTTTTATATCGTCGTTAGGCTGCACGTCCTGAAACTACGGATGAACTATGGATATCCATTGTCCCCAACAAAGTAACGTGGAAATTACGACCAAAACTGAATGGGTTTTGGGTCGGCGGCTTTATTAACATATTTACGAGTACTACATAAGTCCCGTATTGAAGGACGTTGACTGTTTGATGCCTAAAAACTGCGTAAATATTTTGCGTGTGTGACGAAATGCTGCTATTCTGGCTTCAAACGTTCAATATTAGACTTAATCCTCTGAAACCTACTGGTGTTACTTTGTTTGCAGAGGACCGCGGTAGATTGAACTGCGTTCCCGCCTGGTCCCCGGTAAAAGGAAAGGGGGGAGTTCCCGATGGCTATAGCTGGTCCGGCAGTGTATGTATACACTGTCAGTCTTCCCCAGGGCGGAGGTCCATGAGAATTTTCCAATATAAAAGGTTTTAATTGGTCAAGCATAGTGCGTATAATTGACAAATTCCAATTCATTCTTGGTTTGTTAGGATAAGGTAGCCCAGTCGGATACCAGGTCTTTTCTAAGGTTTTCAATGGTGCTTAGCTCAGATTTAGTACATAAATGAGGTTTGGCGTAAACGTATTTTTGTTTGGAATAATAATGTGTGATTTCTATTAAACACGCTAGTGTTTATAAATGTAGATATATGTCGTAGCCGTAAATACAAACGTTGAACTGCTACGTATACGAAACATACTATATTCGCATGTAAGCCTTGTATGCAAAACATATTGTATGTATAACTGTATTTTGTTTTGTATGTGTGTATTCTAGAAGCATACTCAAACAACGTGTTTGTTATTCGTAGATTCGCAACTATGTCGGCCCACCACCTGTCATATTCATGAATTTTATTACACAAAGACCACACCTATGAATTAAAAAGGTAAATATTGAAATATATATTTATATATTAATAACGGAAAGTTTCAACCAAGTTGTTTATTAAAAGATACCCATGTATCACGTCATGAATCAGAATACAAAAACAACATTGTGTTTACAATTATTAAAACATGATTTCTTGAATATAACATAACTTTTGACAGTGATTTATGCAGTATACCTGCCAAATAATTACACAATACCAAACAAAAGCAACACAACAAATTAGTAAACTTCCAGAACAGTTTCTACAGAACTCTTACAAAAGAACAAATACTTAAAAAACAAAGATTTTCATTTGCAAAAAAACTTCATAGACAAACGAAAAACTCAGAGAAGTTCATATTTAATGAAAAAACTTTTTTAAATTAGGCGGTTCTTACGTCAAAATGTTCGCATACCAGTTTAGTGTCGCGCAACTGACTCAGCTTCTGTCATTTCGGCTTTCAACAAACTTATATGGCAATATCCACGTGAGCTCTCAGTTTATGCGACACTTAATTAAATTAACGAGCGTGCAGGCACGAGTCGTCAGCGGTGGCGGCGACCGGCTGCTGCGGCGCGACGTTCGCTCGCGGCGGAGTAGCGACCAGCACTGGCGCGCGCCCCGCGCCCCGCGCTGATCATCCCTTAAGTTTGAACCGCCACAGGGTCCTTCGCGCCCGCACCTCGAAGGTGCAGCTTTCCTTACACTTAAACTGCTGACTGCTCCACCGAACACCTTATTAGCATAACCCACGCAAATGAGGCTGCACCTTGCTCTAAGCCTACACAAACTTTTCCGGAACAACTCTAGCTATGCAAACGAAATGCATTTTATCTCAGTACTATTCTTCTTATCTCTACGCGTACCTAAGCGAATCTCAGGAAAATGTGTATTTGTAAAATGTATATTTTCCTACTTATGCTGAACCAAAAGCTGGCAACGGATAGCGTCTCATATCTTTGTTAACACAATGTGCTCTGTTATTTTATTCTTGTTTGTTTGGAGTATAATATATAAATAGTAAATTTATACAAACTTAAACAAATATAAAATTATGTTTACAATGTAATACGTTTAGTATTTGCATGTTTTTAATATTTTTGCTTAATCAAAACTGAACAAAGAACTATTCAAGGAGCGTGCACCGCGTTTAGAAAGACCGCCCATGGCGCTGTTGCTTCGCCCGCCCAGCTTTGAAATCTAATATTTTACTCAGCATGTTATGCTAAACATTTTCTTGAAGAACTATGCGTTCCACACTAGAACTCAGCAACTAGAAAACTTTTAACATATTAACCGACCTATATAAAGTATTTGATTAAATAATTTTACGGAACAAGAGTTATTTAAAGCTAAAATAATTTTACTATTCGTGTCAATAAATTTAATATTTATCGACCAATATTCCAATAAATTTCGTTAGTCAACAAGGCAACGCAATCATAATTAAATAAATTATTTAATACACGTTACTTTATTGAGCGTCGTCGGGCGTTGACCTACATAGACGGACAGACAAAATAAAATTGAATCGAGTGTCCGAGGTGCAGAGTCGACCTGGCGCGTACTCGCAGACAGTCATCATGCCATCACACATTGTAAATATACGCGTGTGTCACGCCGTCTCTTAGTTACGTGATAATTACTACTCAATACGTTCCAACCTAATAGCCGATCATGAATATTTTGTTTTAAAAATGTACAAAATTCATCATGTTCTATACATTATATGAGGAAACCTTCGATTTTATTTTGTTATTTAAAAGAGAAACACATAAACGCACCTTGAAATCAAAATAAAACAAATATATCACAAAAACGAAATATGCAAATATTTGTTGTTTGACGTTTGGGCTTAGGTAGCGCTACAAAAATAAATATTCGTATAGCGCGCAAGTATTTAGCCAAACGAATGTATTTGTTTCCGATATTCAACGAACAATTTAATGAACGTAGGTACTTATTACCTTTGTGGATGATCAATAAACTAGTGAAATGAATGATAGGTTACACTCAAAGCGGAGATTATTGTAGCTCATTACGGCAACACATCGTTATATTAGGTATTTTGGAACAATGGAACAAAACCAAACACTCGGATATAGGTCACTTACATTCAGATATCGTATAGGACAGATTGCTCCATTTCTTCAGTACGATAACGGCTAATAAGAATATCACACCTGTACAATTATCACAGCACTATGGCGAGACATCGGAAGAGAGTTAACTAGGCCGACACGTAGCTCGCTACACACGAGCGCATGCTTCACTCTTCACAGAAATAATCAAGCAAATAGACTTGAATCTTTATTTATGTATCTAACTTTAGACAATTAGGTAAGTACAATACCATCATTACATAATACAGTATCTAATGTTTTCACTTGAATCGTAAAAACCGTTCCACTTTTACAATTTAGACGTATTTTATTCGATGCTAACCTGAAGTAATATTCGAGCTCACAAAATTCCAAGTGTACATTTTATTGAGTAGCTTTATAAATTTTTACGACGATTTTTATGGCATTTCGCACAATGAAACATTACCCGGGGAACGGCGCCCAGAGCCGCTGTAACAGTTTTATGTGAGCTCTATTGCCTGTTTGTTTAGTTCCACTTGTATATGTACCTGAAGCGGGAATATAATATATCTACGCAGCCGTGTGTCACTCGTGGCGCCCACCAATCGGTGCTATAATGAAAACAAAACGTCTACTAAGAGCTGGCGCGTTACTAAGAAATATGAACGACTTGCTACACTGAACTTGTTCTGTAGCTAGGCTAGGCAATCGAATGTCAACATTGAACATTGATTGAAGTGCTACACAGGAATTTGAACAAATATGAAAGAGCACAAACTTAGTGTTTAAGTTTATAAATCGGTATCGAAATACTGCTGATACCTAACTTATATTTTTAGACTAACATTTTCAATGCCATAGAAGCCAGAATTAACTTTTTCCTCTTATTGACACACTGAGTTAAAATTGCACACAATTTGTACTGATTCTCAAAAGATTTTTGTTACTCTTGACCCTACATACTTAAAATACGGTTGTTCAATACGTAAGGAAACGTTTTGTCAGGTACTTGGCGCCCTTCTTCGCTGCCCCAAAAGGTCGGAAGCCACGATTAGCCTGCGTTTGAAGTCTTTATAGCCAGTCATTTACAGAGTAATGTGCCGCTCAAATTCAAATTTCAAAAGAGCGGTTTCACCAAATATGTCGTTACTATAAAATAAAAATATATCTTTAAGTTCCCTTTACATCGCTTGTATTAACTTTTAATAGGTATTCAAAAAGTAATACCTATAAAACTTTTTAGATATTTATTTATCTTTATTAAACTTTTATTTATTTATATAGACAAAGCACAGAAAAGTTAAAGAGACGTAGAGCTTTCAACATATAATACGTCTATTTAATGTAATAATTTTATTCATAGAGGAAAAGGTCGTGTATATGGATGAATTTTAATAGACGATGATGAGGCTCGGAGCGTGGAAGAGTAATTACGTCGGTCATCCGACACAGGCGATACCCGCCGCCTGCCTGCCCTACGCAATGTTATTTACATTTTTTAATTCAAAGCGCTTCACCAATTAGGATTTTATTGTACTCATGTGTACATAAAAAACGCCACAAGCACGTACCAAAAACACTTTATGTCACTTTACCCAGATTTTGTAAATTCTAGCGCCTATTTTCAGTAGAGATAAAATTTAACGAAAAACTTTAATTTAAATTGCTTGTCAGTTACGTATCACCATAATTAAGCAACGCCAGACCGGCCGATGGAAAACCGGTCAAAACATATTACATGTATAAAAATTTCTCCGATAACGAATTCGGGGGTGCACCTGGGACGGGCATTTGATACAATATCACACAATATTTTTAATATTCGCCGGTGACAGGACGCACGCAGCCTATGTGCGGCCCCGGAGAGCTTCTGTACTTGATATTTTTATGGGCCTCCCCTCCCTCTATATTATCATGAGTTACTGCAAAGTAATTTAAATATGAATGGTCGTTTGACAGTTCCATGTGACCTGTAAGATGAACTGTATATTTTTACTGCCGTAGAGCTTTAAAGCTTACACAAATCACGTAAAGCGGTTTACAAATTATATAAGTAATACTAACAAAACGCGACGAAATTAAATTGTTACTTAAACAATTTTGGTAATCCAATCTATTTTTACACCTCAATCATACTTCATCACATCGCGATAAAACCGCAGGGAACAATTCCACAACTTTTAACTTTATTGCTTACAACAGTCCTAATTACGAAGCCGGAATAACAGACCCTACTTTCAGTTTAATGCGACGGTTAAGCATCATTAACTATTCGTGTTAAATTAATACTTATATTTGCAGTAAAATTTTTCTTTCATGACTTTTTGTGAATTCATAAAAGAGGCGCTCGTACGACAGGAAGTCATGACACAACACTATTAACAAGAGCAGTTAACGTCGAGAGTTATTAAAGTATGTGAAATTCCCATTTTCGTATGTGGCCTTAATGTTGAACATCAAACGAGCGTACAACTTGTGTCGTTTAAAGGAACTTCCCCAAAAATTCCACCACTCTAATTTTGTGCCGTAAAATATTTGACACCGCTTGTCGGCCTTGCGGATTCCGAAAAAACACTCGATAAGATTACAGAGCTGAAGGCATTCTCTTCCTTTTTTCAGTGGCCTATTCGTAATGGATTTATCAACGTTTGGCGCCAACTGGAAAATGTCTAATGATCCTGACGACTGATGCTCGAACTTACCAAAAAGTTTCAAATTTTGAGGCATTGTAATCGTTTTTACAAAGTTCTAGGAGAAATGCAATAATTAGCAAGCTGAATCTACTTTTTAAGGAAAGTTATGGTGAATATCGGTCCGTCAAACTCAAGGCAAAATCGCAAACCCACATAAAATTTTCACAACAGGGCATCGACCACGTAGGGTTTAAATGTACATAGATGTACAACAAATAAGTCATAATATAGTCTTATTGATATGTTAACCTTTATACTTAGTGATCTCGACCTAAGATTATGCTTATATGTTTATAAGATAACATGAAATATTTGCATTGCGTAGGTACCGATTTAATGTCGGAATCTAAGCAATTATCGTTTCATAAACACCACAGTAACATAAATAACTAAGTAATAATAACAAATGACGATAATCTATCGACGATAAACAGAAAAACCTGGCTATACTAATGGTAACGGATTTATCAAGCATTTAGGGTTTACTAGGCGACCGACGTCTAATATTTAGGAGACTAAATGGTCCTAAAGTATTGTTCGTCCTTTTTCGGCTCTTGTTGTCGCTTTGGTCCTAATATACATGAATCATTAGTAATGTAGGTCCTTCATCCCCCGACCAATAAACTAGAGCAATGAAGATACGATAGTACTGTCTTGTCTGTCGGAATAGCCCATGAACAGAAATGAGTAACAGTAAACGAGTGAACTGCGGTACATTTTATTCACTCAGACTTCAATATAATTTAAGCCGATTCAGGTAATTACAACCGTGAGATCAAATTTAATTAAATATAAGGCAATATAAAAGTACGTTTTATTACACAAAGTTTAATTAAGGGCGTGGGACTAACACATGATTATTAATATT
Source organism: Autographa pulchrina (assembly GCA_905475315.1). Lineage (NCBI taxonomy): Eukaryota > Metazoa > Arthropoda > Insecta > Lepidoptera > Noctuidae > Autographa > Autographa pulchrina. The sequence goes on along the minus strand of FR997771.1, from coordinate 7,176,053 downwards.
AGCGTTAATAGTCTCGTCATAATCTTAGTAGATATATGGTTCCAGTTTGTTATGATAGCAAAGATCATTTTCTTTATCAAAGTAGTAAAATCTCAAATAAATGTCAACCAAACAAACACGCCCATTTTTTTTAGGAAATCTCGCTTTACTATTGTTACCGCACTTAAATCTGTACTCTATACATTTACTAAGTAAGCACATGATATAGTTTTTGTTAGCATAGTGCGTAACGTTCGCCAATTCAAAAATCAAGAGCGCACTTATCCAAATTGCGAGATTAGAACTACATTTTTTGAGTAAAAAGTTTAAAGTATGTCAAACATTTAAATTGGTCGCGCATTATCATGTTGACATTTAGCGGGCACACAGCTCGGTAACGACTAGTCGGTCCCGAGTTGTTAAGCCGAAAGGGTTCGTATATTATGATTGTTATAGGCAAAAGGACCACTTTATTGTCCTAATGTTGTGCCTTTTACGTGATCATCATTTAACGCCCGATGGGTGCGGGCGACCCTGCGACCGTAACGATGTTATAGTTTGGAATACATGATTAAATCATACATTCTCTCGCCTTTGTGCAAAGTTCGTCCGCACAAAATTATATGGAGATAAAATATTTATGAATTGAGCTGTTTGTTACTAAACTTTCCCTCGGACTTCCAATAAAGAGAAAGTACTGAATAATTGCGACAAACAAAGTCTGTCTGTCAAAGCTAGTTAGAATGATCGACCTAAAAAGACGGGCACAAACAACCTCCAGCGATTCCGACTCCCAATACTTTCATTAGCCTTTACAAAGCAAATAACAGTTGAATTATACACGCTAGCCCATTTTGTTGACTCGTATCGATTGGAAAGTTGAAGCCCAATCACTCAACGAGGCTCCACATACAACGTAATCAACACGGATATATTACTATAATGTTTACACACCGTCCCTAACAAACGCTATGTATTTACATACACTACCCTGCCTATAACGGTATCTACTAATGTACTTGAATATTCGATTCACGTAACGCGAATAACTAAATACCATTATACAACCATTAGGTAGGTATTTCATTAGGTAGATGTATGTGTATCAAACAAACACCGTAAAAACATCTTGAAGTCATAAATCATCCTAACTGGAACGTTTACATTAAAGCCTTTTAAGATTTAAACGAATATCGAATTATTTATGTCACGCGATGTCCCGTCATTGAAATGAACAACGATTTTTACAGCAGGGCCGAACATAACATTATCAGATGACGCCTCCCCGGGGACAGTAAATATTCCTGGACGCCGCGATTAGCCCGCGCCCGCGGCCATACAAACATGCAACACATTTAACCTCATACCTATGTACCCAGTGTACGTACAACCACTCGAATGTACTCAACGCCGAGAACATTAATCGACAACAATTACGTTGATCCATTACGCATTACAAACTCCTGCGAGTTGCTAACAAAGACTCCGTACCGAATCCAACCCTCATTAAAGTTTAACTCTGAAGGATATTTCTCCGCAGTAGGAACAATGATTTTTCCATGTCCTTTAGGGCAACAAGTTGATGAAATATTTGCTCAATCGGTTGTGTAACATAGTTTCATTTATTTCACTTCACCCCAGTCACTCAACTGAAATAACAACACAGTACGTCGGACGTGAATCAGCAATAAATTTCAAAGGCGATACGTTCACGTATACTCTCATAACGGACGCATTCATATATCATTAATATGTAAGTCTACTAACATATTCTTTTGCCTCACAATGTGACGTAGGTACTCGTAACATCGTTTCATCAGGTATTTCTTAAAAACAATTTCGTTACAGAGAAAGGTTCTTAGAAGATTAATAATGTATTGCATTGAACGGTTCTGTTTCTTTTTTGTCTTTTGCCCTCGAAGGTGAATTACTGCTATTTAACCAAACTAACAAATGTTTAAATAGGATTAGATACGTCCATTTAGATTAGTAATTTTAGTTATGTGTGATGAATTATGATATATAACATACTTATTAAGCTACAGATTAAAAAGGTGAATTTTACCTTGAATAAAGTACTTAAGTATCATCCTTTTAGTATTTGTTTAAGAATACAATACGTAACACTAGGAATATAAATATAATAGCTATCGTTTCGCCAGAATAATATTGTTTTAAACCGTAGGTAAAACCTGTCAGTTTCGAGCCCTCCTACAAAAAGGACCGCTCTATTACTCTAGGGAGTCCTAAAAGCCGAGAAAAGGTGACTATGATAATACCAACTACATTTGAATGACCGTAATAATCCAACTGTTAAACGTGTTATTTATTTTTCTTTGTACAGGTATATGTTTAGGTGTTCTAGCCCAAAAAAATATGCCTTTTGACACGGATAAGTCACAGTAGATTGTACCTATGTATATAAATGTAGCCCTATTAAAAACTTTTTATATACCAATCTACAACATAATAATTAACAAAATTTGTAACAATATTATCTGTAATTTCCTGAAAGTCGAGCCTTTCATTCAGCCAGTTTCATTTTAGGTAGGATGCAGCGTTATGCGCGGCTCATAGGCATCGTAATCCACGTTCATTTATTGGTTGACTGAAGTAGAAACCTCGGAGAAGCCGCAGGCCTTCAGTCTGGCTTCACCTAATTGATCAATCTGAGGGGAGCGATGATGTTTAGACAATTTGCCCTTGGGCATGTAATCAAAACATAAACATCATACAATGAGAAACTAAACGTCACGCGCCGACTCATCGGCGAAATTAGCATCGAGCGAGTCGCTTTCATTCAACAACAGGAACGAACCATCAATCATATCCAATGTGATTGCGGTCCGAATTCCTCTTCATTATTCAATCATCCGATGACACGTAATCTGAAGGTTCCTAGTAATCATGTTTACAAATTAGGGAGACGTTTTAATTAGTTAAGCATTTCAACAATAGCTGTGGGTATTCGAAATAATATTAATAACGGTTTTTCTTTTCTACCCCAAATAATTAACAGTGTCTTTTTATTAATTACTAGCTGATCCCCGCGACTTCGTCCGCGTCAATTTCTGTTATTATGACCACGATTAAGAAGTTAAAAAAAAAAGTATTTCTGCGTAAATGATAATTATATATAATTAGTATAGATTATGTTGATAAAACTCTGTAGCAAATAATTGGCAATAATGCATTAATTTCGACCAAATGATTACCTTAAAAAAGGTTATAGTGAGTCAATTTTAAAAGATAGACATATACTGTCGCAGACATTTTTTTAGATCATTCAAAGCGGAACAATTCTTTCATGAATACATATATTTTGGGTAACTCGAACCGTTTACGCAGCGCACGCAACGGAAGTTTTCAAGTATGAATATTTTCCCCCGTTTTTGAGACATTTTTCACTGCTGCTTCGCTCCTATTGGTCGCAGCGTGATGTTATATATCCTAAAGCCTTCCTCGATAAATGGACTATCTAACACAAAAAGATTTTTTCAATTCTAACCAGTACTTCCTGAGATTAGCGCGTTCAACCAAACAAACAAACAAACAAACAAACTCTTCAGCTTTATAATATTAGTATAGATAATGCATTAATTTCGACCAAATGATTACCTTAAAAAAGGTTATAGTGAGTCAATTTTAAAAGATAGACATATACTGTCGCAGACATTTTTTTAGATCATTCAAAGAGGAACAATTCTTTCATACATATATTTTGGGTAACTCGAACCGTTTACGCAGCGCACGCAATGGAAGCTTTCAAGTATGAATATTTTCCCCCGTTTTTGTGACATTTTTCACTGCTGCTTCGCTCCTATTGGTCGCAGCGTGATGTTATATATCCTAAAGCCTTCCTCGATAAATGGACTATCTAACACAAAAAGATTTTTTCAATTCTAACCAGTACTTCCTGAGATTAGCGCGTTCAACCAAACAAACAAACAAACAAACAAACTCTTCAGCTTTATAATATTAGTATAGATAATGCATTAATTTCGACCAAATGATTACCTTAAAAAAGGTTATAGTGAGTCAATTTTAAAAGATAGACATATACTGTCGCAGACATTTTTTTAGATCATTCAAAGAGGAACAATTCTTTCATACATATATTTTGGGTAACTCGAACCGTTTACGCAGCGCACGCAATGGAAGCTTTCAAGTATGAATATTTTCCCCCGTTTTTGTGATATTTTTCACTGCTGCTTCGCTCCTATTGGTCGCAGCGTGATGTTATATATCCTAAAGCCTTCCTCGATAAATGGACTATCTAACACAAAAAGATTTTTTCAATTCTAACCAGTACTTCCTGAGATTAGCGCGTTCAACCAAACAAACAAACAAACAAACAAACTCTTCAGCTTTATAATATTAGTATAGATAATGCATTAATTTCGACCAAATGATTACCTTAAAAAAGGTTATAGTGAGTCAATTTTAAAAGATAGACATATACTGTCGCAGACATTTTTTTAGATCATTCAAAGAGGAACAATTCTTTCATACATATATTTTGGGTAACTCGAACCGTTTACGCAGCGCACGCAACGGAAGCTTTCAAGTATGAATATTTTCCCCCGTTTTTGTGACATTTTTCACTGCTGCTTCGCTCCTATTGGTCGCAGCGTGATGTTATATATCCTAAAGCCTTCCTCGATAAATGGACTATCTAACACAAAAAGATTTTTTCAATTCTAACCAGTACTTCCTGAGATTAGCGCGTTCAACCAAACAAACAAACAAACAAACTCTTCAGCTTTATAATATTAGTATAGATAATGCATTAATTTCGACCAAATGATTACCTTAAAAAAGGTTATAGTGAGTCAATTTTAAAAGATAGACATATACTGTCGCAGACATTTTTTTAGATCATTCAAAGAGGAACAATTCTTTCATACATACATTTTGGGTAACTCGAACCGTTTACGCAGCGCACGCAATGGAAGCTTTCAAGTATGAATATTTTCCCCCGTTTTTGTGATATTTTTCACTGCTGCTTCGCTCCTATTGGTCGCAGCGTGATGTTATATATCCTAAAGCCTTCCTCGATAAATGGACTATCTAACACAAAAAGATTTTTTCAATTCTAACCAGTACTTCCTGAGATTAGCGCGTTCAACCAAACAAACAAACAAACTCTTCAGCTTTATAATATTAGTATAGATTATGGTACTTACTACATAGTCTATCTTAAACAATATAGGTAAATGGTAGTGAACTAAATTCAACTTCAATCCTTAACCTGCTTATTTATACATGAACAAATGTAGGTAGTCTAAGTAACCGAGCATGAATTCAAATGATATACGGCCTTGTTCCATGTTATACAAAATTTCTTAAAGAATTTGTTCAAAAGCTATATGCAAAACTCACCGCGAAGTATCAGCCGGCTGGTACATAATGCATAAACATCACACCTCCGGCTCGCTGCAGAAGGCAAGGGGCAAGAGCTCTTGATATCTTGAGCATGCCTCCACTTAGCTTGCTGCACGCGGCCCGTCCGCGTTACACTCACTCGCCACCACTAGCCGACCTAATGTATTAGAATCAAATGGATGTGCACCACCGCCGTTTATTGGAACAAGTTACACATACTATATTTGTACATAAACAACGTGTTGTTTGTGATTGTTGCGTTCCGATAAATGGATTGGTCTGTGAATAACAAACAAAGTGAAATGAACAATTTAACTTGAATGTGTACCTTCGTATCGTACATATAATATATTTTGTTGATAAAATATAAGTAGGTACCCTGCCAAGTTACAGATTTTATGTATTCGATTCGCAGATTGATGAATTATTATATTGTTTCCTAAATTTCTCAGAAGCAGCTCGTTGAGTTTGATATCAAATATCCAATACAAACACTATCGAAATGTGAGTGTTCTACAATACCTACAGTCTACACTGCCTACTCCTTTGGGAAATACAATCTTGATGGGTTATAATATTGTTTATTCTCTTTGAACTAAAGATAAATTCATATGATAGAAAACTAGATTCGAACGAAACATAATATTGGTCATAAAATATATCGAGAATACAGCAACTACATTTAAAAATTAACGATCTGCCTTAGAATGCTTCAAAAAAATAAACGAAACCGTTTAAATATGGAATATTTATACTACGTCAAAAAATAAAAGTGAACATCGGAAACACGTTCGATATTCAAATTCAAACAAGCGATGTCTGCGGTTAAATGTGAGTTTCTGAACCGAACTAGAGCATAAACAGTGCGTACTTGAAAAGTGCATGAGCGCGAAGCAGCTGAAGCGTAGAGTGCCCTCGAGTGCTGTAGGGTCGTTAGAAGCCGCACTGCACGCTGCACCTCCTACTAGGATTATTTAGTTAAGCATCTTTTCACTAAACCTTAATGAGACTTCTTTCCGCTTCTACGAACTTTAGAATTTTGTCCGTTGGAGATTTATTATGAATAAAACACGTGAAGAAAAATTTCGTTTCTTTGTGATTGTTTTATAGGTCAACTTCGCGTTTATACTTTATGATGAGGTAAATTTTTCATATAGGTCACGCTTTAAGTATTTAGTTTAATAAAAGTACTTTATGAACGCACATGTTAATTATATGAGTTCTTACAGTTTTTACCCTTAACGAACTATGATATAATTCTATTTTTTAAGTAACCTAACTATATGTCTACATTATCGATATGTATTTTTTCCTCCTTCTTACAATAGCCTTCTAAGCTATAAGGACGAAAAGAAAAATTCTTGAAATATAAATCTATATACAAGTCACCTTAGTCTAATTTGCAGCTCATTCCAGGGGTACAAACTTTATAATATCTGTACTCTAAAAACTGCTATTAATATTTACCTATAAAACATTTTATTTAAAAAACGAACACGTAAAAATTTAAAAGAAAATATTTGTTTGAAGCAGGTATTTTTTACCGTTTAATGGCAGTTGATTTACGGTACTGGTGCGGAAATTTCCTGGACGGGAGTCAAAGAATTCTTTGAACGAGGTTTTCACTGCATCTCCGGTGTCTTTTTGTTGCACTGTAAAAAGCTCTCCGAACTAAAATAAAATGGCCTGACATGTTGATGTCGCTTTACTTGACCGACACTTGTTAGTTTGCTTTTGCTAAGTAGTAGTATGTAATGGCAACCATTTTGTAGGGACTGAAAAAGGTAATGAAGCGTATTTTTAGGAATGGGTTTTAATAATAAATGGGATAAAAAAATATCACCTACATAAATTTACTATTTTTATTAGTAGCTTTCAATTTGTCAGTAAAAACATCTCAATCCAAATCGTTGTTGCGAATCGTATTAGCTACAAATAAAGTTCCCAACAGACGAATGAAGTGAATAAATTAATTGGAATTCGCGGCATTAACATAGGAACCCGGAACATCCGAATCGTTGACCGTCTTCGACCCAATCCCTTTTCGTCACTGTTTAATTTACTCAAAACTACTCCTATTACACCTTTTTTCTCACTCTCTCTGTAAAAGGTTTCGGTTCGATCGATTGAAATAGGGAGTGATACCGACAAACTGAATATTTGTTCTTGAAAGTTAGTACACATGGAAATTATACAATAACACACGCATTAGTAATTACACCAACGTTAGCTAAACCCGTAAGTGCATGCATTATTTGGCGTGACGACTCTAAAACAGTACCAACATAATAAATCAAACTTTAACCAATTTACGCAATGACGTCATAAAAGCAAACTGGTCAAAAAAGGTAAGTAAAAGAGTAAGGTACTAGCTAAGTAAATTATATTAAAAATATTAAATGAATACATCAATTAATGTAGTTCTTGTCAGCTTGTTGCATGAACGATGATGTATCGGCTGCATAATGTAGTACAGGCCGAATGAACAAAATAAACCACTGTGAGTAAGCTTTTACAATTTATTATAAAGCAAAAAATATAACAACCGCGATTTGAGTAAAGTTAGTTACATATTTTGTTATTTTAACAGCAAAATTGAAACATTTTGAACAAATTTTGTATAATTTTGTAAGCGGAAACAAGTATTATGTGTAGGTAAAATATGCTTCAGCAATAAATATCAATTGTGCCCCGCGTGCAATTAAATTACATAGCCCCCACTAATGTTCCACAATTATTTTAGCACCCATTAGTTACGAACAAAATAAAACGATTCAATAATAAGCTTATTTAAGTTCGTTTTTATAGTAAAATTCAAGCCTATTCTGAGAAACTTTTAGTTAAAAGATTTTTATAATGATATTGGCATCCACAAATAAATTAAATTGTATATGACTAGGTGTACCTATATCAGAACCTAAACTATACATAGATTCACACATCCTAAACAGAAGACACGTAAAAACCAGCAAAACCTAGTTGACAATTACACAACGAATGATAAGACAAATGATCATTCCTGCGGCATGCGGTAGACGTTATTTATTTTGGCACAACAAAACCCAACTCTACGTGTCGCATTTCAACAGAATCTCGCAGCTAAAGAAAATAAAAAACGTACGGCAGACGTTTTGCGATCAGATCACGAACATTCAATTGGGTTATCGTCAAAACATTGGAGTGCAGATATCCGTGACAAAGGCGCAACTGGATACAGCCGCCGAGCCCTATCGCGCGGTGTCGTCGCCTCGCGCCGCGATCCGAAACCTTCATATAGAGATCGGGAGTTCGCTTGTACGTACCCGATATACTATAACCCCACAGTATTCGCTGTATCGGGTGTATCGAGAACAATATTCGGTCGTGTATCGGCAGTAATTGGCTGGGAGTGGGCGGATCGATCGCTCGATGTGACACAAATACCTCGTTCCGCGACGCAATCACCCTCAGTAATCCACTATCGACCTAATTGTTTCTTCTAATGACAATTGAGACTCACTTGTTACGATTTATCCGTTGTTCTGTTCACCGGAGCAAAGTCGATAAGACAATAGAGCAATCATATTTTATTTTTATGGGCCGTGAGAATAAAACATGCATGGTAGTTGGGCTCTTCAAATGGTTTATGATATACCCGCGCATGCCCGCAGCAATCTCCGAGGATTGCACTTGACCTGCAATGCAAAACGCGCAACAAAAGCCGGCTCCACAGACGCGGGCGAGCACAAAACAACACCCGGATCTTTCTGATCTAAAGAACTCAGCTTGGCTCAGGCACACATATATTCTTAGAATCATAACATATGCATACGTGTTAGTGTTCTAGGACACACCAGTAGATGAAAATGCAACAAGGATCTGGGTCATTGCACACTATTCTTTCCGGGCAGACGTAAGAGTTTCATTTCATATTTTTCATCTGAAAAAAAAACCTTTTAACGGGGATATAAAGTTCTATTTTTATATTTTTGGAACTTATCCCACAATTTTTTAATTAATTGATTAGTCCTGTGTAATAATATATATTTTAATGTAAGTTATGTTTACAGATCTACATCATACACTGTAAGCCGGTACAAAATACCTCACAAATCGTGTCTTTTTAATGGCCGAAATGATTTCCCTGCCTTCTAGGAAATGTAAGAATAAGAGGGCTTTATTTCGACTTATCTTCAAGTACTTACATGCAGGAAGTTAACAAAAAATACACGAGACGTTTGAAGGAAAATCCTTTATTTTTCTATTGCGCAGATTTTCACACAAAACATGCTAAGTACGTATTGTTCAAAAATAAAAGGTTACGTGTATTCCAGAAACTGTTGTGACTTACAGGGGTGCCTGTCAGGTGTCCCGTAGGGTTCGTACAATTAACAACGTAAGTACAAATGTACAATCTACTACCATAAGGAATTTAATAATTGCACCAATATTTGTCATATAAAAAAATCAAAGCATTTAACATCATAAATACCTATCTGCGTACAAGATTACGTGTTAAGCTCTAGCCTAGCCGTTGAAATTGCATTTTTATTCTTTCAATTGGTTCGCTCTACACACGTATGTGTATCCGCACAATTTGATCAATACCTTCGGATTGGATTGTTCTGCAGAGTGTGGAGGTACGAGCAGCGGCGGCGGCGGCACTCGGGCCGTAAACATCGCACGGCGCTCCATTGAAATGTTGTCTCAGAGGGCTATGTTTTATTGAAAAACTTTTCGCGTTGCTCTTCAATACTCAGAGCGCTCTACCCGACACGTTGTCGCCAGACTACTAACGTACCTACTTCAGCGTCTATTATATTGATATTATTCCTCAACTTATACATTATTCATCATAATTTAAGATCCCGGAAGTATCTTCTAACTTTTTCCAAGCGGTACAAACAAGAATTAATTCCATCGTCGTTATCTGCCCAATTCGGCATGCTTCAATGTAAACAGCGGAGCGGGCGCAAGGTGGTCTGAGTAAATCGCTCCATTAGGCAGTTAAAAGCTCGTCGCTATCGTCGGGACATAACTCAGGCACCCGTCTCCGCGCGGCCCTATAAATTACGCCTTTGTGCGAACGGGGCGTGCCCGCTTAAAATATGTACGACATTGTCTTCCCGGCGCTACTCCCCTTCTCATATCTCCCACTGAAATCCGCTGAAGGTCACCTAACAGTAAATTATCTATTCGTACGTTTTGCCAGCCGGCTGAGCTGCGTTATACTTAATCCAAAACTTTTATGTAGGTCGTGCCCGTGTCAGAATATGTAAGTAAATGTAACAGGAAGAGGAGATCTGCCATCATCCGCATTTGCGGACAATTTATTTATTTCCATGGTAATGTAATGTGTCGACATAGATCAACGATGACAGTCAAATTATTATATGGAGAAATTTATTCAAGCAAACTGAGACGGCAGAGAAAATTACGTTTTTCGAAAAGTTTTTCTTTTATAGGAACTAATCACTGGTATAAGTTATATATATTTTTTTCCTCTCAAGCACTGAAAGCTAACTATTCTCTTGAAAATCTTGAATAAGACAAACAAGGAAAATAACATACTTAATGTGTACAAATACGTGACAGGTGAAATTGGCAGACAAAGTTAAGTTTTTAGAAATATTTTTTTACGTCAGCAGAGGTGAAACCTAAAGTAAAAGGTTTGTTTTGCCACAACCTTTTGTACGAAATATTGTTTACTGAAAAGTAAACTGCAATTCAATTTTTTTAACTAAATAAAACGTTACAATGAAAACATATTTTTGCAAGTGTGAAGTAACAATGAGTTTATGAAACAAAAAATCATGAAATAGTCCATAATTTACGAGGAGCAACGCCTCCGTTCGCGCGCACACAGGACATTTATTAGATCTACGAGGTAGGTGATATCTGCGTTTGATTGCTGGCACGCTGTATAGGAACTCTTTAGTCTTCAACATAGGTAAATATTTGAACTACGGTACCTGTTTTATGTGCTTTATACACCTGAAACTATATGCTAGATACAATAATAAAAATAATCATTAGAAAAAGTTTCGGTTAATTGGTCGAAAAATGGCATATGTAATTAAAAATATAGAAAGCGATACAAGAAAAATGGAATGGACTATATGGAAAAGAAATAAGTTCAACTTAAAAAAATACTGGCAGGTAAGCTTCCATAACTATATTTATATTAAATAAACCTCACTCGATTATCACCTGAATCATTTGAAGAGCTATCTTAACGTTGAAAGGTATAAATAAGTGGAGATTTCGGTTGTTCTCGTGTCATTAGGCCTTAACAAGGCTTTTGGAGTCGTCGAGGCAGTGATCGGAGCTCGGTCAAGCGCGAGAGATAATACTCGGAGCTGCCCTTCCTGGTAATAACCATTCAGCGATTGGAAGCCCGAATGGAACATTATTATGTTTACTTTTTTGTTCCGCATCAAAGTGTATTACAAGCCTGTATTGGTTAATAGACGTTTTGGATGAATTATTTCAGGTTAGTGACTTAATATAATAAAGAAACATTGTTATCAACTGATGTTTTTGCATCTGAATAATCAAACTAGGTATGTAGGTGTGGGCACATACTACATCTATCTACTGTATGTATGTTACTCTATATACTACAGCTATTTACGGATATATACTGTACATAGTGTACCTACCAACATGCTGAACTATGTTATGTGACGGTTGGATTTCATTACCCTCTCAATATCATACAAAATACTTCGAGTAAATAATCCCAACATTATTAAGTCCTTGACAATATTTTCACTCCATTGAGTTTCATACGCTTTCAATCTTTCAAATATTGAGTTATAAGCTCAACATCAAGTTGTGTGGAAACAATGTACTGGTATTGGCTGCGCACTCAGTGGCGTAACTACAGGGTGGCAGGACTGGCAAAATGCCACGGGCCCCCGACCCAAGAGGGCCCCGGCCCAAGAGGCCGCGAGCTCAGTTATTTTTTTTAAGTTTATACCTGAGTATTTTATTCAGTGGCGTAGCGTGACTTGGTGGTGCCCCGCATACAAATTTGTTTTGGGGCCCTTATGAATGGTAAAGAATTCTCACAAAAGAAAGAAAAAATTGCATAAAATTAAAAGAAATAGTTATTTATCATAATTTTCTATTTGTCCCTTTTCAAAAAAAATTACAAGCAATCTAAATTAAATATGTAACACATCCTTGCCTTTTTTCGGCAAACGTATTTATTGTATCATTTATAGCTGATGAGGTCTTTAGTTTTTCTTAAGTTTCTGCCTCAATGGACAATAGTCACAGGTCTGTCAGGTGTTCATGTCCCATTAAAGTTCAAAATTATAATTTTTTTATCAGTTTTATTTTATTATTATTTACATTTTGTAAATTTTGGTTTACGCACGTCGGGAGCCCCCGTGGTCCATGGCCCCGTATAATTGTTACGGCAGATACGGCGGTACCTAGCTATGCCCCTGATTTTATTTTCCATGAAAACGTTCTGCTTAAAATCAAGTAAAGTGAGTCAACTAAAGACCATAACACAATTAAACGATCTTCATTATTTTAATCTTTGATTTTTCGTATTTGATTTAAAGAAATAAAGTAGGCACTTTGAAAGTAAAGTTGATTGTGAAAGTTAGATATTAAAATGTCTAGTTCCAGAAAATTGTTTAAGTGGGAGCGAGAAACAAAAGAGAAAGATTCACAACGTAAGGAGGTTTTATAATAAAACAAAAGAAATATATTTCCCTCAAATTATACGCAACTGCAATCAGTATATTATTAGGGGTAGAGTCGATTTGCTCGACTCATTCCTGGGAAAGTAAAAAATAAAGATGAGGACAAAGAAGTGGTATCTGGACTGTTTTACCATTTCCTCGATATAGCCCAAATATTTTTCTCTATTACTATCAGTTTTTTTTTAGTTTTCCTATACTTCTCGTGTTCTAGACCAAAAATAAGATCTGATATGATTAAAAAAAGAACTGTAATATAGAGATAGAAAAGAACTGTAATCCATGCTCTTGAAAATAAAATTGTTATTCGTGTTGGAAAAATACTTTAGTACTTAGTTTATTAAAATTTAACTAAGTACAACGTAAAAAATGTACTAAAAGGGCCTCATCAAAAGAATTTGCCACGGGCCCCAGATGGTATAGTTACGCCACTGTGCGCACTGTATTGTTTTCAACTGAATATCATTACAGATATATTACTCCGGTCGCCGCTGATACATCTACCGTTGAAGCCAAGTCGACTGTGACTTATTCGCTTCGAAAAATATATTGAATATTCAAGATATTGAATTTATTTTTAGTTTTATATAAGACATTGTTTCTGTTTTTTTTTTTCAGGAATTTAATCATTTAAATCTAGAGTTTAAGGTCAAATTAAGTTTTATTTAAACCCAGCTCTACATTGATTTAATAAAAGAAAGAAATGACATTTTTTTTTTAAATAAAACTGCGTTAGATAAATAAGCACTTTTGCAATCCATATAAAAATTATATCTGTTACCGAAATCTCGTGTTTTGAAAAATCTGCATGGTACCTTGGTCTTGTAGAGGAAGCACTTGAGTTATACGATATTAGAAATAAACAAGAACTCTCCTTTTGTTATAAAAGCTCATTAATTAGGTACTCTTTTAACATATTGAAAACTAAATACAAGTTACGAAAATCTCGCTACAATTGACACTAACACCACGTACCTCTAGAATTAATTACTTGTCAAACTGCGAACTGTGTCGTAGTGGTGGCAAGTTGGATCGTACCAAAGTCGATAGTAGTAACTCCTCGCACGTGGTCTGACTCACAAGACCCTGTTAACTAAGATGTCACGATTTGACAATGGCACGAGATAACTTCTGTGTCGTTAATATGAAATGTCTTGCCTACGTCCTGTGAGGTCACGTTTGTACTAAACAACGTTAAACCATAAAATAATTAGACTAGCTGTAAGCTTAACACATGACGATTATCTCTGTTAGATCTAGAATTTAACGGCAGTTACACACACAAGTGTTGTGTTAGACTCTTTCCTTGGTTTCCTTTCAAGGGCTTTTTTTTAATAAATGTAGATGATGTAGTGTTGTAGATGTAAATGACATGACGTGACTTCTACAATATAGCGAAGAAATCTAAAAACTACTTTATAGCAGTTTTTCATCACGGGCTGGTTTGTCATGTAAGTAAAAAAGTTATATTATGTTACAACATGCGCACGACAAACAAATCACTTCAAACATAGATCTAGAAAAAAGATTTCGTAGTGCCTATTTCACAAGTTTTGTGGACATTGACGATTGGCACACGTTTCGTGAATATTTTGAACGAAATCCATACGTGAAACCAACTGGTACTTTATTTGGAAAATATTTATGACGATATATCTAGGCAATCTGAGATCAAACCCAGAAGTATAAAATCAGAACGTAAATTAAATCACAGGAGTTATTGTCTTTCGTCTCGATAAAGAAGAGTGGTAGATCAACTTAAATCCTGATGTAAATTAATTTCAACAGCTTTAAGTTAAGAACTTTCTAAAGTTGTGCGGTTATAGACGAAAAATACATTTAGTTATAAATGTTAACGTCAATACGTTATAGTTAAAAGATAGATTTGGTAGATGGGTGTGTTCATTTTGTTCTAAACTTATTTATTTGCATTTTGTATAATGAGTTGTCAAATGGGTAAAGGAATTGAGAGCCCGATCAATCTAATATATAGAGCCTTAAATACGATTCAACGCAAATATCGTTGCCAACCAGGCTGTGAAAAATCCATATTGACATATAAAGGCACAGATATATTTCCGTGAAACTTCAAAGGCAGAGCGAACACGTCAAGGCACCGTTGATGACATTATAATTTATCGCTGCAGGTGGTTTAGCTTTGAGGTCGACATCAAATTCAAACCGATTGGATGCGCACATATAAACGCAAAACTGAGTACAGTAACTCTCGGTTTCTGAAAAGACGAATAACATAAAATAGTTAACTATGTGCCAAAACCTCTTTTTCTTCACCAGATTAAATGCAGTCTTTTAGGAACTGAAGGTAAGTGATACAAAAAAATATAGCAAATACCTACCATGTTCAATTTGACCAGATGTGCTTTTAATGTAATTTTTATATGTAGCTTCTTTTTTCTCCAGTCACACACAATGGACGGTGATTACAAAATGTTCAGGCATCATGGTGTTGAAGGGTATATTTT
This sequence comes from Autographa pulchrina, assembly GCA_905475315.1. Lineage (NCBI taxonomy): Eukaryota > Metazoa > Arthropoda > Insecta > Lepidoptera > Noctuidae > Autographa > Autographa pulchrina. The sequence continues at coordinate 7,160,509 of FR997771.1, read as the reverse complement.
CTCACGGCCGTTCGTTTTCGCGCATCGATGCTAAACGGTTCATTAGGACGCACAAGTTCAACAATGAACGATCACGAATGATTGTGGCGAAAAAAATCTTACAGCACTAATGACGGGTTAGGGAGCGATCAATTTAATATATTTTTTACGATTTTTATATGAAAGTCAGGAAGAAGGAAGAATGGACAAATTAAATAAGTAGTTGTGATTTATGGTTTTTCTTTCTATATTGGAAAGCAATACGAAGGAAAGATTTTTTCAGCAATATTTTATTAGTGCATTAAGTACCTATCGCGATTATGTGTTGCTATTACTATGTTGTTTCTATTTGTTATTATGTTTGTAAATAGAAAATTGTTAAATAAATAAAATTCAAACATGAGCAGTGTTTTCTTTTTAATATAACCATGTTCAATAGCCTACGCTTAAAGGGGCATGGGAAAGTGAAGGGCCTACTTTCATAAATATAAGTATAATACCTGCCTGACGTGAAATTTACGTTTATCGTGTATGTTTGATTGTGCTACAATTTATTCAACATTGTTATTACGATGAAGCACGAACAATAAAGATCCATTTACAGTAAAATGTTGACACGTTCAATGCACGATGCAATACATTGTCAAAATATGTGTAAATATTCATAGGATTCTTCGCATCACTAAAAATTTACAGATTATTAAAAAAATGTATGCCATGTTAAATTAACTATGCTTTTATTGATTGATGGTTGATAGATCATAGTAAAAAATAAATCCACATTATGAGTGATATAGAACATTAGAGTTTATAGGATTGCGTAAATTTTCAGTGTTATTAGTATGTACAAGTCAATATAAATAAATATTTTCAATTACCTACTTAACATTTATCTTATATATAAAATTCTCGTGTCACAATGTTAGTTACCATACTCCTCCGAAACGGCTTGACCGATTTTTATGAAATTTTATATGCATATTCAGTAGGTCTGAGAATCAGCTACTATCTATTTTTCATACCCCTAAGTGGTAGTAGGTAGGTAGTAGGCAGGTGCTAGGTAGAAAAAATTGCATTGCAACGCATGCCGGGTACAGCTAGTTTATATATAAAACAGAGACAGCAATTTTATGTATTTTTCAATTTTATATTTAAATTTTATTTAGGTAGGTTGGTACTCTTTTTCCAATCAGAGTTGTACGTATAAACAAGTTCATTAATAACTCTTAATAGTGTATTGAACCCTCGGGACGGGCCGGCTCGCAATTAGCAGGTATTTTTACAATTAAATTACCATCATAAAGTACAGTTTAATTTGTAGTTATGTTGTACGCTTTCACTCCGTGTAATTTTTGGTAAAGATTATAAATGCAATGTTTTACGGTGCTAGAGTGCACCGTACTATGTAAGGTAGTAGACACATAGCCAGCTAATACTTTAGCTTTATCAGGCGTCGGCACACGGATGTAAATAAAGTTGGTGACATGAACGGGAGAAAGTCACGCTATCCCTTACTTTAGACGTAGAATAGAATGTTGCTATTTATGTCTACAGTTGCTGATTTCGAATGAGCAAAGATAATTTTGTTGAAGTTACTAGTTAGGTAACTTAGTTTGTCTATTTGAGGCCCAAATAGACCGAAGAAAGTGTCGTTACCCAATGCAGGCTTACGGTCATTTTGAAAAGGCTGTACATAAATGATATATCAAAGAAGCTTAGATGTTAAGGCGAAGAAACATAAAAAATAACCTTAGTAATCTAAATAAAGTACCTACCTAATGTAGGTATTAATTATACTTTTAAATAATTAAATGGCAATTAATAAAAGGTCCAACCTAACGACTAATCTTAAAGAGAATACGTAATAGAATTACACTACCTGTGTAATAAAATATTTTTTAATGCGTAAGTATTGAATGTTTCTGTTTAGAAATATACAGGGTGTCCGGTAAATAGTCCGACAAACTGTGGTGGCTGATACCTTAGGTTAGGTCCTATCAAATGAACACAACATATGTTCGCCGAAAATTTACAGGTTTCGAGTTACAATCGATTTTCAAAAATTTTAGATTTTTCTACCTTGCATCAGACTTTTTCATTTTTCTTGCTGATTAATAGCTTTCACAATACTTTTTGTACATCAAATTAATCTTGAATAGTTACTCTACGCTTTAGTAAGTCTCATATTTATCTAAAAGAAGAATGTATTGACAAAAAAGCCATTCGCTTAACAATTTTCACTTTTAGTTTTTCTTACTGCTCAACTTTGAACTGTAGTGGTGAAAAATAAATGTATGCAGGAGTTTTGTACAACAATCTTAAAAACTTGCTTGAATATTGGTGATTTTGGGAAGGTACTATACTTGGGTATTTTCTTTACAAAATTTGACAAAACAAGCTTCTGAAGTACAAATGGGCTTATTTGTTGAAATATTACTAATGTAAATCTGAGGCAAAATGAGACGTAACTTAACGCGGATCGTCATTGTCCAGTGAAATAAGGTATTTTCTTCTAGCGACTAACTAGTTACACAAAATAATTGTGGCCAATTTCAATTTGGAAAATATGGAAATGAAAAAAAAAATGCTCTGTTATATTTTTTGCAAAGTTACGGAACCCTTCGTTAGCATGTCCATCTCCAACTTGACCGGTTTCTTAGAAGACCCACTCTTCGTAAATACATTCTAGGCAAGTTGAACGATACAATATGGTTTGGGAAAATGGGTGCTAAGTGCAGGGCCTGAAGTAAGAGCCTCCTCTAATGAGGGATACCAGGGCAGATGGATTGGGCTTCCAAAACCAGCAATTTCATTGTTGAAGCATGAAAAATAAAGTGTTATAAAATCGATTCATCTAGTAAGAAAGTACTGAAGGAAAAGGTAACTTTACACTAAAACATGTTTTAATCTGCCATAGAGAGTTAATGGCGAGAAGAAAATACCTAATTTCATTGTACAATGACGATCCGCGTTAAGTTACGTCTCATTTTGCCTCAGATTTACATTAGTAATATTTCAACAAATAAGCCCATTTGTACTTCAGAAGCTTGTTTTGTCAAATTTTGTAAAGAAAATACCCAAGTATAGTACCTTCCCAAAATCACCAATATTCAAGCAAGTTTTTAAGATTGTTGTACAAAACTCCTACATACATTTATTTTTCACCACTACAGTTCAAAGTTGAGCAGTAAGAAAAACTAAAAGTGAAAATTGTTAAGCGAATGGCTTTTTTGTCAATACATTCTTCTTTTAGATAAATATGAGACTTACTAAAGCGTAGAGTAACTATTCAAGATTAATTTGATGTACAAAAAGTATTGTGAAAGCTATTAATCAGCAAGAAAAATGAAAAAGTCTGATGCAAGGTAGAAAAATCTAAAATTTTTGAAAATCGATTGTAACTCGAAACCTGTAAATTTTCGGCGAACATATGTTGTGTTCATTTGATAGGACCTAACCTAAGGTATCAGCCACCACAGTTTGTCGGACTATTTACCGGACACCCTGTATATTGTGTAGGTACCTATATAAGTAGGTATTTAATAATTAAATACGTTGCTAGGTTATCATTTCATTCCTGTAACGCAACTCTACCTGTTATGAAAATAGATAGGTAAACCGAACCGAAATGGAATTTAGCTTGAGAATGACGATGAAACCGCAATCTCAGTCGAAATCATAGATTTGCTGGCGTAAGTACTTGTACTTGGTCTCTTACTAGCTAACTTCGAAGAGAGAAGAAAATACCTAATTTCATTGTACAATGACGATCCGCGTTAAGTTACGTCTCATTTTGCCTCAGATTTACATTAGTAATATTTCAACAAATAAGCCCATTTGTACTTCAGAAGCTTGTTTTGTCAAATTTTGTAAAGAAAATACCCAAGTATAGTACCTTCCCAAAATCACCAATATTCAAGCAAGTTTTTAAGATTGTTGTACAAAACTCCTACATACATTTATTTTTCACCACTACAGTTCAAAGTTGAGCAGTAAGAAAAACTAAAAGTGAAAATTGTTAAGCGAATGGCTTTTTTGTCAATACATTCTTCTTGGTTTCTTAGGTTTACGCGAATGTTAGACATTGAAATAAAACTACTTTTACGGATTTTATCGCGGTTTGTATTTAGATTTTAACCGCGATAAAATCCGTAAAAGTAGTTTTATTTCAATACATTCTTCTTTTAGATAAATATGAGACTTACTAAAGCGTAGAGTAACTATTCAAGATTAATTTGATGTACAAAAAGTATTGTGAAAGCTATTAATCAGCAAGAAAAATGAAAAAGTCTGATGCAAGGTAGAAAAATCTAAAATTTTTGAAAATCGATTGTAACTCGAAACCTGTAAATTTTCGGCGAACATATGTTGTGTTCATTTGATAGGACCTAACCTAAGGTATCAGCCACCACAGTTTGTCGGACTATTTACCGGACACCCTGTATATTGTGTAGGTACCTATATAAGTAGGTATTTAATAATTAAATACGTTGCTAGGTTATCATTTCATTCCTGTAACGCAACTCTACCTGTTATGAAAATAGATAGGTAAACCGAACCGAAATGGAATTTAGCTTGAGAATGACGATGAAACCGCAATCTCAGTCGAAATCATAGATTTGCTGGCGTAAGTACTTGTACTTGGTCTCTTACTAGCTAACTTCAATATTAATATTATTTCGCAATAACAGTCCAGTATTTGATACCACAAATACCTACCTACAGGTAGCAAATAGGTAGTTTATATTGGGTAGGTAGGTAGGTACAACTGACACAAATCCGGAAAGATGGGAAAAGACTCAGTAGTGTAGCGTAGTAGGTACCTAACACTATCTCGTTTATCACCAAGTTGAGTCACATTATAAAATCGCATTATAGTATCGAAACTAAATATATTTTATACCTATCAATCGCAAGCATCCCGCGGGAGAAACAAATAAAAACTTTTCCACTTTCAAAGAGAATAGATGGCGCTGCGCTAAAATAGTCGAAACTATCTCTTACTGTATCATTAAAAACACAATAGGAGAAAACAAATTTAATAAATATTTAATGTACCTATGCATGTAATGTGTACCAATGAGATGCACATAATTTATGTGCATGTATTTGTTAGCAATGCATCACATTGTAATATTGTTTAGAAAATGGTCTTAGCAATACCCAATTTTGTACTGAGTAATATGTGTTTAATAATAATAATAATCCAGCCTATAAACGTCCTACTGCTGGGCACAGGCCTCTTCCCATATAGAGAAGGCACGAGCATTGATCACCACGCTTGCTCTCTGCGGATTGGCGATTTAAGATCCCAATTTTGGAATCCAGGTTTCCTCACGATGTTTTCCTTCACCGTTTGTCAGAAGTGTCTTAGAATAATTAAGAAAGTACATATAACTTTGAAAAAGCCACATTGGTACTTGCCTGGGTTCGAACCTGCAACCTTGTGCATACAAATCCGTTCATTGAACCGCTAGGCCACCACGACATCACCACGACACAATATGTGTTTAATTAAGACAAATTTATAAACATGAATAAAATTTTAAAGTACCTAAACCTAAATAAATAAGTGGCACATCTATGTTGAACTATAAATGCTATATGTATCGTAGCTCCACGACCTAGTCCGTAGAGGTTGAAAGTTGTCGTAGCCGCGCGCTACAAACGTGCCTACGCTCGTAGCGAGCTGATCCATATCAAAGCCATCCCATGAATATGAAATCAATGACTTTGATGCTTGTATTTTAGCTATATTAAATTTACTGCATCGGATAGTAAGCGATTTGATGATAGACTACATTAAATAGGTATTAGAATTGAATTACATTTAATAATATGCTAATAATATATAACTCCATCCAAACAATGTTATTACCTGTAGACGATTGTAAAAATGTATAATAAACGATAACAGTACTCAGTAGGTATTAAAAAAAAATACATAGATACTATTCTAGTATAGCCCTATACATTATAATAAATGGGCCGATTGGTATAAATATAAATTCAAGAAGCAATATCTATGATGTTTAAGACACCAATTTATTAGATACTAAGCTCAGTTTAAACTCCCTTCAGTGACCTACTTACATCAACCTTCTACGTAAATCCACAATACACTTTCCCAGGGATTCCGTATCAGATGAGAGGTGTATGATCTCGAATCCCAATGCAACAGCTGACGGCACCAGGCTAAGGTATAACGCGCACTTAACGCAGGATAGCAAGACGAGATGTATCTGTAATGGATTTAGCCGAACTAATGGAAGTGAACCGCAGGCTTAGCGTTGCGGCCGACACGTGCGACGCGTACCTCCGACCGGGGCCACATCCTGCACAATAGTGACATCCGTTTTATAACATCCGTCAACTAATATGAATACTACGTTCAGTATAACTATTAATAAATAAATGCGGACAACATCACATACATTGCTCTGAACCCAAAGTAAGTAGCTACTTGTGTTATGGAATTCAGAAACAACGAAGGTACCACAAACACCCAGACCCGAGACAATGTAGAAAAGTGAGTTTCTACATTGACCCGTCCGGGGATCGAACCCGGGACCTCAGAGCTAGCGGCACCTGGAAAACCGGTGCGTACGCCACTCGACCACGGAGGTCGTCAGAACTAAAACATTATTTGCCTTTTGAACTTACAAATAATATTAGAAAATCAATTGTTCCTGTTTATTGAATGTTTACCTACAAATAAAAACCTAAGAAAGTGTTAAAATTGGTAGAATGGGAACTAAATTAACTTGATACGTACCACTGATATGTACCGCTTACCACAATCCAAACACATTTATAAATTACTTTACTCTTAATGTAAGTGCTCCTACACAAACTTGATTAAAATTTGATAATAACCTACACTCGTGTCAATTTACCTACATTACCTACCTATCTATAGTTCTAGTTAATCTCCATAAATCCACGGTTTTGGATGTGATAGGTAGGTGATACATTTTTTGTCTGTAGAGTACCTACCGAAATCTACGAGTTTGCTTGAACGAAGTCGCAAATACGTAAAACATTTAGGTAATTATACCTATATTATACCTACTTCTACCTAAAGCAGAATTAGTGGAGTAGAGTTTATAATGCTTCTTTGAAGTCTTGGCTTAGAGCGTCAAATAAAGTATCGACTGGAGTTCTAAGAAGGCTTAAACTTCCGATACCTTAATTAATTTTATAGTATTTAGTAAGTACCTACTATAAAATTACAATACCGTGAAGACTGACAAAATAATAGATTTGACGAATTAAAATAGGTAGTTCTTTATTTTTAGGTTAATTAAGTATAGTAATAAGTTTAATGTTCGTAACGTTCTTTTAAATAAAGCATAGGGTACCTATGTACATCTATTACCATCCATTCCACACAGTTTGTAGTGAAAACACACGAAACAAATATCTGTGCTAACAAATTCCCATAAATCTCAATTACTTTTAAATTTGCTTCTGGGATTAAAATTCGTAAATAATCCGTAGTTAAACAAATAAGTTGGTAAGTTTTTGAATCCACTGAATAGCTTAATTTTTTCCTATGTCACCGCCTATCTCCTCATTACACTTAAAGGTGTTAAATAACAGCATACTGTATTGGACCACATACTACTTGGTAAATTATATGCTAATTTATGTGGAAGCTTTTAATGAAAATCATGGAGTACCATACTAATTAAATGCCAATATTCTACTTTAGTTTCTACTTAGGAATTTGAATATTTTAGAATATAGGTACTTGCTAATAAACTAGTCTACTGTCCAAGGGCGGATCCAGCTTTGGTGCCAGGGGGTGGTCACATAGTCGTGGTAAAATCTCAAGAAGCAAGGGCGTACCTAGCTTTTGACCTAGGAGGATTTTTTTATGCTATATAACCCGACGCAAAATAATTTTTCAACTTTTGTTCTCAAAGGTCTCAAAAATTGTAGAGTATTACTTAGTAGAGTCAATAAACCCATAAAACAGGCAACATTTCTAAATTCTTAGAAACAGCATCGATTTTGATGATTTTTCTTTTATTTGGTTTATATTTTAATACTATTTAAAATCAGAAATCTCCCGAATAGAAGAAATTTTTAGTTTCTTCAAATATTTTATTTATACTTAAAAGGTTTACTCGAAAGTCATTTGCCATTCGTGGAGAGGTCTTCCTTCAACCTGATTTTTCATGGGTTTAATTTCCCGTAAAACCACCTACATTTCTTCTGAATATTGTACCTTTTTAAAAAGTTAATGAAACAAAGATGTTTCTGGTGTAATTAACTAAAGACCTACTTTTTTTTTATCCCTGTTTTCCTTCTTGTCTAATAGAACAATAATTAGAAAATGTATAATCCTTCTTGTAAAGTTTTCTCGAAGCAATTTTGAATTAAATTTATGAATAGGATTCAGATAACTTAAAGTATTTCATATGGAAACACCAAAAACAAAAAAGTAGGACTAGACTGTACAACACAAAATTGTAACTAAACCTCTAAAAATACGTTAAACTGGTCGAAAAATCTCAGAAGTGATTAACAATGTAGTCTATTTTATAAATTAATTTGTTTATTTCCACCAACCCTAACACCTCTCCAGGAATGGCAATATTATCAAAAAAAAAAATTAAAAATAAAGACATTTGTTTCTCCTATTATGATTAATGACAGTATTAAAAAAATTAGGTAAAATAAATATCATCAAAATCGGTGCTGTTTCTGACATTTTACAGGTGAAATGCTTCATTGACTCCACTAACTACAAAAATCGATTATAAGACTACTTACTTGTATCGATATATTATTAGATATTTATACTTGTTAGTGCTTTGACCAGGCCTTTGACCAGGTCCATGCCATTATGTGGCAATCTAAAATATATAATGGTAGGCGCGTAAGACTCGAATAGCATTGCTCTCTGCAATCGGCTCAAAAGAGCCAAACCGCGAACCGTCACTCTCTTGGCTTACACGAGAACCCCATAAAGCACTATTCCTCATGAAAACCCGGCGACAGCATGCTCCCGGGCCCGGTCCTCCCAAGTTAGGTAGCAACCGGCTGTTAACAAATGAGCCTATAGCTTATTTCCTTTTTCATCATAATGTTGGCCGCGCAGCGCGATTTTTGTCTATATAATTACATAACTTGATGTTGTATTTGGGATTTTTACTATCGAGCTCCAGCTGCTCTCCTTTTTGCCTCCTATAGACATATGTAGATAACGTTTAACAAATTTAATTAGTGGTCCACCGAGTTCCTGGACCTAGCCCAGGGGGGTGGTCATGACCCCGTGACCACCCCCCTGGATCCGCGCCTGCTACTGTCAAACTATAAAAGTATTACTTGACTCTTAATACACAAGAAGTTCACTGTTACATATCATTCAGTAATCAGGTAAATGGTTAATGTAACAAATAGGCGATACGTAAGAGGTAATTCTGGTGAAACACCTGCATTAACTGTGGTAGAACTCTTCAAAAAAATAAGACTACTTTTTCTGTCTAATGCTCATTTAAACCTCTTTAAAATATGTTTAAAGGCTCAGAAAGGAAACTGCATCATTACGCTTAACTTAGTGTTTATTCTTGGCTAGCGTCAACATTTTCTGTCTGCAAGCCCTTGATAGAGGCAACTGGAACATAGGTCACGAGTGTGAACAGTTTGTGTGCAGAGTCCTCATCATCGTTACGTCTGCGGGACAGCCTGACACGGACACGGAAGGGGACATTTCTGAAATACAAACAAAACTAGTCAGACCAGTAGTATTTCCTGATTATTTAAATAACCAAATTTACTAGAAAATGTGGAATAGAAGGCATCTTGTCTATACATAGGGGGACTTAATGCCTTAGCCTTAGCTCAAAAACATATTATAAGAATAACCTAAAGGAACATACACTAGTCTGGTTTCACCAACTTGATCAAATTTTAAGTTCATCGCTTAAAATCAATGAATAGTATACAAACAACAGTTTGAAGCCTTAAAGCATCTAATAACTGAGAGATGGTAGAACCTTTACAGCAACAACAAGTCACATTTGTTTACTTCTGTTAATTATGAACAACAGGCTTATAAATAACAAAAATATAAAGAGTTTACAATTCCGGTGGAAACATAACCACAAAATATATTTACCTGACACCCTTTGACCAAAGGAATTTGTTTAGGCGAGTGTCTACTCGGACATCAGGAGTTCCCATATGTTTCTCCGCGAATTTACGGATTTCCTTAATGGCACGCGGAGCACGTTTCTTGAAACCGACTCCATGTAACCTTTTGTGTAAGTTCACCGTGTATTCACGAGTTACTACTTCATTGATTGCAGATTTGCCTTTCCTCTCTCCCTTAGGTTTTGCCATTGTGATCTGAAATAATTTCACAAAATAAGACTTGCAAGACTCAGACCGATATGTAAGAACACTGCTTATACATAAATTTGATTATTCCGGCATTAATATAACATGATTATTTCGGATTTTTATCACATTTACACACACCTTGGAGCTTCGTGCACCAAACCAAGTCAAAAAAGAAACGTCAAAGTCAAGCAACACTTGTCAAGCGATTTTGACAGCAGCTTCGTTACACAAATCCGAATGGTAGATTAATAAAATTACTGCTTTACTATTTTCAATTGATTTCTAGCTTCAAAAAATATGATGGTCTATGACCGCGGTAAGTTCAGTTGATTGATAAAAGACAAAAGAAAGTAACCATATTTTTATTTAAAGTAATAAACGTTTTAAATCGAAGTTTTATTTCTGACACTCTTAAGTTATTTTGTTCTTTTTTTTTTTTGTTTTTATTTTGTTGATTTTTTTTTTAACGTTATTAACAGAGTTACAACAGATTGAAACGGTAGTCAACTTTTTTTATTAAATAATCAATGCCCAAAGCCTTAAAAGTAAAACAGCAACAACAGATTTAAAAAGTTACCGGCCTGTCATGTCAATAATGTCACCCCATCCCGTACAAAAATAATCACTATCACAACTTTTGAGGTTAAGTAGGTGTATTATTGTTGTGAACACAAGGCCTCCGAGTAATTCCTTGTTATATATAATTAAATTTATATGAAGCGTCTCTGTTGAATTTCAAAATACTGAAATAACATTTAACACGAAAATGGCTGATATATACAAGTAAGATTCTTAAAAACTTATTTTTTCAATTAGAATTCTAAACTGTTGTCCACATCTTATGTTTATAATATTTTACAGACTTATACACCCCGTTAAGTATTTCAACGACTATATATCAAGAGATATTCGTCCTGACGGAAGAGTTTTTCACGAACAGAGAAACATAAAACTGAACATAAATTCCATAAAATCTGCAGATGCCTCAGCTGTAGTTAAATGTGGAAACACTACAGTCATATGCGGTATCAAGTTGGTAAATATCTTATAAAAAGTATTTTTTCATTTAATGTTTTCAATATATTTAATGTTGTTGTTGATTGATATTGTTTCTTTTTTATCATTTTGCAGGAACTAGCAACACCAAAAGCAGAGGAGCCAGATTTTGGGTTCCTGGTTACAAACATAGAACTTCCACCATTGTGTTCATCAAAATACAGGCCTGGCCCACCTTCAGATAATGCACAAGTCACCAGTAATGTTGTATCTGATATCATCATTAATTCAAAATGTGTTGATCTTAAAGATCTGTGCATAGCATCAGATAAATTAGCCTGGGTTTTATACTGTGACATGGTTTGCATGGACAATGATGGCAGTTTAGTGGATGCTTGTCTTATCTCACTCATGGCCAGTTTAAAAACTTGTAAGTAGCCTATGTCAGATGATCACTAAGATAATTAATTCAGCACGATGAAAGAAAAATCTTTTCTTTTTTCAGTGACTCTTCCATCAGTTACTTATGATTCTGAAACTGAAGAGATTGCTGTAGATACAAGTATAAGAAGAAAACTTAAGGTGCATGGTCTGCCAGTAGCCACAAGTTTTGCCATGTACAAGCAAGACCAAAGGTAAAATAAACCATACAGAATGAAACTTAAATTATTTTGTATTATATTATTTTAGTTTTTATAATATAATTATAGTTAATAATCTGTAATAATAAATTTTTCAGAAACATTATATTATCAGATCCATCATCATATGAAGAGGAAATGTGTGGAGGGCTGGGTGCTAATTTAATCATATGCTACAATAAAGGTTTTATTTGTGGTTCTCAAAAATTTGGTGGAAGTAACATGTCAACAGAGTGTGAAGGAAAAGCACATAAAGTTGCTAAAGAAAGAGCACGGATAGTTGAAGAAGTAATTGATGTTTGCATCAAAAATTATGAAAATGAGACTACATTAACAGAAGCTAACAATTAATAAAGTTATTCTAATCTATTTATGTTTTTTCTTTTAATTCAATTTCATTTATGCAAGCTGTTAAAAGACTCGCAGAGTACAATAATATAAGTATACCTAGGATCTAGGATCACAGTACCAGTGGAAATAAATCACCATTTTCAGTAAGTGGAATTTGTACAATTTAATAATTGTGAACTGCTACATCATTTAAATTTGGCTAATATGTTTTTGAAGTACATCATCTTTGCCCAACTGTGTTAGGGTCGGCTTCCAGTCTTACCGGATTCAGCTGAATACCGTATTTTACATGGAACGATAATAAGTTTTCATAACACATTAGATAATGAAATCAATAAGAAAATCTGACCTCATATAATTTGGGAAAAGGAAGAAGAAAAAGAACCTTCTAAAAAATAGAAGCCAAACATGATTATTTAATTTACCCCGCTTATTACTTTATTCTGTGATTTAATTCTTTGAGTATGGCAAGATATGCAAATGTGACAGTGCCGGCAGTAGACACCTTGAGATTTCTGCATCTGGTAACATTCGTTTAAAATGTCACCACGTCTTAAAATATCAAATTATGTTATTGAGGTAAACTTTTATCTTTTTTTATATACAGAAGTGGGTGTAGTCCTTAAAACAGAGTTAAATAAGTGATTTTAAGCACAAACTTTAACTTCTTTATGTATAGTTTACATGGATTTGCATAAAATGTTATTAAAATCAGATACGTCATCATGTCATCGTCTCATCACAATATTTTGGGTTGATAACTTTATAAAATTATGGTCTTATGTCTTGTTATTCATGACGATATTTACTGTTTTTAGAGGCTGTCTAATATAGACACCAATGAAAGTACAGGATGTCTATACGGCCTCATGTACGATGGCACATTGCTCGTGGTTGGACTGAGCCTAGAATTATTTGAAAATGAAAAGAACACCTACAGGCATTTACTGCTTAACCTGCCCGCCGAGATAGAACTATGTGGCGTCGTGAGGTTTGGTGAATCTTTCACAACGGGCACTACTATGAAAGAAATACTGCAGGTAATTCATTGTTTACTATAACTTTATAAACTTTAATATATCTTTATGTGCTCAAACTTACATGGCAAAAGCCAAATTCACTTAGATATAAGTAGTATTTGTTGTATGTGTAACTTGCTAATTAAATAAATTTATGATAAAATTACCTTATTTGGAATTTTTTTTTAATTGGTTATTGTTAACATCAATTTTTTTCTTATTTTAGGATGTAGATGTTACAGACAACCCTCTAGTGATGATAGTCAATGAAAAGAAAGAAATGAAGGCTCATTTCCTGGTGCATGACAAGTTTGAAGAGACTAAGTATGAAGTACTCAGCTCTGATGACATGTGGAAACAGTTTCTTCATGTGCGCCTGAACACTATACTGCCACTTAGTTGTGAAGCCACTATATCAGGTGTCAAAAATATATTGCAGAATAAGAGGAAAAAGGTAAACATACAATAATTTCCAAAAATGCTATTTGAGCTTCAAATATTACTACTAGTGCAAAAATATTTCTTGTCAGTTCTTAATACCTGTTGGTTACAACCCTTAGAAGTCTCTTCTTAGAATCTTCATTTAATTTTTTTTTTATAGATTGCATCAGGGCAAGTTTCATTTCATGTTGATGGGACATCTGTGTATTTGTTTGGTGTAGCATCAGATGTAGGCTTAACAGGCACCAGTACTGAAGCCACTATTGGAGAACTCGTCGATTCTATGAGCCCAGAACAGCCTAAGAAAAAGAAACACAATGCCAATCCTATAGTGAGTATGTTTTACTTTTTATTAACTCTAAATAACTATTTAAATTACCTAAATTAATATAGAAATATCATGTTTTGTAGGAAATAGTACCCATAAATCTGGTATTGAAGACAACAAAGGATATTTTGTCTGAAAAACTTGTCAAGACTGCAGTTAAAATGATGACAACACAAAGAAAACGTAAGTAACTATGTTAAATTAGAGATTTTTGTATAAAATTAGATACCCACACGCTAAAGATTTTGTTGATCTACAGCTGTATATTTTATTTTTAGCTGCCTTTTGTATCAGTATGCCTTTGAGAATAGACACACTAGCCATGATACACCGCAACACGAAACTGCTGGAGCTCTACACAGTCCTTGTAGAGGCTGCCTGCAGGTCACTAAGATTACTAGAAAGTGTGCTCTTAGAACAACTTGGTCAGTATAATCCGCAACAGACTGTAATTACCGTAATAATTAAACATAAACTTATATAAAATGTACATTGTAGGTCAAGAAGGTATTGGGGATGGTGCAGGTCTGCGTTTGCCTGAAACTTTCCATTTCTTACCACAAGAACTGGGACATTTTGTCACTAAAGTTGTACCTAAAGGTATTCCAGATGAAAGTATGGGTAAGTTTTAACTGTTTTGAACTACACAAACTTCTGCCATAAACATAGAATCCTATTATATGTTAATTTAATTTTCAGAGAAAGAACGACGCTTGATGCATGAACAGTTAGGTATTGTGCAGACTAGGCCGGTGTTTCGTAGAGGGAATGCCTACTCCGACAAGAGTGGCGGGCGTCTAGTGAACCCTCACGAAGCGATAACACAACAGCCACTGAAGTCCGACGTTACTGTGGCACTGGTGCGGGGCCGATACACATACCACCACTACATGCAAGACAACTTCAATGACGATGGGTGGGGATGTGCCTACCGCTCTATGCAAACTATATTTTCGTGGTTTAGGTAAGTGTTCAAATCTCACAATCGAAATAGTACTTTAGCTTCCACTTTGGTAAGAAAATATATAAGCCTTAAATTTTTTTTTAAGGTATCAGGGATATACAACAGTGGCCATACCAACACACAGAGACATTCAACAGTGCCTTGTTAACATTGGCGATAAGCAACCCTCATTCTTAGGTTCAAAGCATTGGATAGGTTCTACTGAAGTCATGTTCTGTCTAGAAACACTATTAGGTGTGCAATCAAGGATTATTTTCGCTAACACTGGAGCTGAATTACAAAGTTACGCCCATGATCTTGTTCATCATTTCCAGACACATGGAAGTCCAATTATGATTGGTAAGTATTGAATGTCTTTATTCCTTCTATGTATTTCAATTCTAAGTCTATTTTATTACTAAATTATAGAAATACCAAAACTGTACTTAAAGTACAGTATAATTTATGTCAACAAAACTACTTTAAAATAATCTAAAGCATACTTTAGATTAGGTTTTTGGTGTTAAAAATGTTGAGTCAGAAATAACTACCACTTTCTTTGGTTGAACTATTTTGAAATCAACAGGTGGTGGAATGCTGGCACATACAATTTTAGGGGTGGAGTACAACACTGCCACGAATGACATCCGTTATCTGATCTTGGATCCCCACTACACAGGGCCAGAAGATTTGTCTACTGTAGTCACAAAGGGTTGGTGCGGCTGGAAGAATTCTGACTTCTGGAATAAAACTGCTCACTATAACCTTTGTCTGCCACAGACCAAACCTGCTATATAAGAGCTCAATCATAATAACATTTCAAATTAATGTTTAAACATAATTTTCCATAAGTCTGTTTCACATATTTAGCTGCCAATAATTTGTACTATCAAAGCTGTGATAAAGGCTTCAATAAGCCCTTTGATTCCATAAAAGTGCATTTGTTTACAAACCACCCAGGTTTAACTTGGATAAAAAGAAAATTATATTAATGTTGACTTCTACGTGTATGTAGTTAAATCTTTCACAGTGTACGCATTATGCACCAGCGTGCATGAAGCGCAGTTGATAGAAATCGTCAGTCTCGGTAAAGGAACTGAATGCCAAGAAAATAATTCTTACTCGAGGCTTTTTCGTGCTCTAGTACTACACTATAAACACTACCACCCATCATTTGTATGAATTTTTAAACAATAATCCTTCTTTAGCATGTCCTTATTTATTTATTGTTTACATCACTCTTCTATTCTAAATTATGCCTGCTATTATTTAATTGCTTACGAAATCTCGACTGCACATGATTAAATTAAAATGAATGACTAATATAAGCTCAACCTATTCTGAAAAATTGTGATTACTTGATCAAAAGTTTATAATTATATAGGTTTAGGTTACAATTAGCATGTTTTTATACTTGTTAAAATTATTATATTATTTTTGGATGATTAGTTAGTTTGCATCATATGATTAGCTAGTATAATTTTACAGTTGTCAGCCTGTAACACTACAACTTTTAAATACACCAATAATTTGTTAATTATGTACCCTGCATTGAATTTGAATGATTGTTTTATACTCCTTACCATTGTGAGCCTTTAATTTGCTGTCAATTAATTATTGTGACAAAATATCAAGCATGTAAGTTAAATGGAATTGTTATATTTTATACTAAATAAAGTATGAATTAATTTTAGATTTTTTATTAAGTCATAATTACTTACACCTAAAAGCATAACGAACAAAACACAGAGATAGATAATTTGGCTTGCATTATATGCAATCGTTAGACAAATTTTTGACTCTTCAGCATAAGATTTGACTAATTAAAAAGTAACAACAGAAAATAAATATCATCAACAGTTTATTTACATAATAACGCAGAACATAATTATGGGACTTACAAATTACTTTTACGCCTATACAGTACTTAGATCAATATAGATTACATACATAAATTACAATCCTAGATCACAGAGAAATACAACAATTAATCTGGAAACTATTTTGAGACTAAGAAATGAAGGCACACTGTTACAATAGAGTGGAGATAAGACGACTACGTGTTTACTACGAGCTTATGGAATGTCTTCCAATCTAAGTCAACGATATAAGTATTTTTTTAATGTTTGGATTAATTTTAGCTCAACATTAAGGAATTATAAAGCGGCTTATATTTTTCTATGCGGTTATACTATTGCGTCAGCACAAACAAAAGTATACAATTTAAGAAGATATAGGTACGTTGGTATTATCTCACTCACGAGATTATTTAACATAGATAGGTGTTTGACTCGCTGCGCGTAATCAAGGGCCAAAAATTTGTTCTAAAAAAAAAACGATTTTTTGAATGACTGGCACGAATTTGGTACATCAATGGGGCCCTGAAATAAACCTGTTGCTGCTTGCTTGCTCGGCCAACTTGAAGTCTATTTTAATATTATGCTCTGCTAACTAATCTTGGACTACCTCTAAGTTAGTTGCTCACCATAATAGTTACGTTGTCTTTATTTAAAACTGACTATACGACCTGACATTAACATTGAAGATAATATGGCGATAGTTAAGGATAGTGATTTTGTTCCTGAGTCTTGATTAATACGTATTAGAAAACTGCCGCATATGCATAGAATGAACAGGAAATCTATGTTTTAAACGTGATCATTTTACGCTTAACAATGATCTATTAAACAAAAGTTAGTTGCCAAAAAATCAAGCTATACAATATATTACAATATCACTTTAAGATAATAACAGATAAAATAAGATTACTACATGTTTAAATGATTTATCCAAAACATTATTTATTCTCTTTAAAAACTGTGAACTCTTTTTGACTAGTTTCGCTATGCTGTTGTCTAATTTGCAATAACGTTTATGTACAACTAGATTTTAAAGTATTTCTAAGTCACAGTGGCGAACTTGCGGAAACTTTTTCTGGAAAAAATAAAATACAACAAATAAATAGAAGTAGGTAGTAAGATGATGAGAGTTTTCAAGAAAAAATTGGTAAATATATTCTTACCCTTAGTTTTAATTCTATCCTGTCGATTTCTCCTCCAAGCATGTCCACAATATTCTCACCGTGTTTTAACAAAAATGCTTCTACATCATCAATTGTTTCAACTTTCTTCATGTCCTGAAAAAAAGAAGGATTTTATTTTATAAAGTTTCTTAAAAACTTTTTATAAGATAAATTTTTGAAACTCATAATTTAATCCCAAGAACACTTTTTATAAAACTGATAAATCACGCGTTGTTAATTTCCTACTGCACAAATTACTACACCGTTAGGCTAAAAAGATATATTTCTCTTTGTTATGTCCGCGCAATTCCGTGCTATCTAAGTACTTTTAACATCTTAATAGAATGGAATTAAATTTCCATAACGAACATGATGATGATATGATATGATGATTATACTGACAAATAGTTTCCGGTAGGATGCAAATTTAAAATAAGCACAATAAGTACGTTTAAATATGTGCATAAGTAATCAGATTGTTTGAGTGCATGAATTATCAAGATAGACCCTCACCCCTATAAGAGCATTTAAATCATGCTTCTCTAAATACGACCTCGTCAGCGCTCTGCCGTCGAAATCAACTTCAGCCTGCAACAAAAGGTTATTGAATAAATATTTTTCTTTCTAATATAATTATAACCGTTTATTTTTTTCACCAACTTGAACATTTGTTTACCTTATATCTTATTAGGTTACTGCCTATATCTATGCCTTTAACGTCATGAATGGCCCTTATCATAAAATCACGCTCTAATACACTATTGATTTCGTCCAATTGTTCTTGCGGTATTGACCTGTCGAATAAAAAAATATCTAAAGTTGGTTATCCAAGATTAATTTTGAATTAAATTTTCGCGTATTTTATAGTTACCGTCCTACTAGAGCCCCGACATTTGTGAGGATGATGAATGACGCAACTCCGCCAAGCAGGGTTCCTACTAATATGCTTCCGATAGCATCGAATATCGGGTTCCCTGTGTACTGTGATACGGCCATACAACCCGCGGCCGTCACCACGCCCGCTACAGCTGCGGTGTCTTCTAACAACACCACATTCACAGACGGATCAGAGCTTCGCATAACTAAAAACAGAAATACAAATTAATAACTCCAATTAATTACCTATACGAACATTTTTTAAAGCATTAATCCTCGGTTTCTATATCTTGGCGAATTGTCGACACTAATTGGCTTGCACCCATTTTTGTTGCCAACACAGCGATATATACATTGTACTGTACATGTCATCTATCTTGTTGTATAAAACAAATACAATAAAGCGGAAGAATTGAAAAAATCTTTGTATATATAGGTACAGTGGCGGATTAAGACATTTGCCGCCAGTAGGCTATTCAAATTTTGCCGCCCCTTCTGACCTATTAGCCTGATTTATTAAGAATAGTAGAATACATGTTAACCAGTTCTAAGTAAGGCGGCGCTTTCGGACGTCTTTATTCGCGTCTGATAAAGTTAATACAATGTTGTACATAAATATAGATCTTTAATAGGTACTTAAAAAGTTCACGGTTCCACAATCTTGGCTATCTTTTAAAGCCAGAAAACGGTATTTTAAAGCATTTTTTTTTTATTCCGAATGATGGTAGATAGTTGGGAACTTGGGATTGTAGGGCAGAATTCAGGCAAGCAGCCTAAATTATTTTAAAGTATACAAAAAAACAGGAAAAACTCGCGGACGATGTCATGGGGACAGCTAGTCTATAATAAATAATCTCGTTACAAAATAAAAGATTTGATTTTATACTAATAAATATTTTTTTTGCCACCTAAGTATTCTAAGGTAATTCTTAACTCGCAAAAGTTAGATTATGTCGTTATGCAAGAAACTGCTGCATGTTAACATCAGAATAAACGAGATAATATGTGAATATTTCGATAAGAAACATAAATAAGTACTTACTATATTCATATAACGATGTATTGGCCTCCTTCGCGCCTTTACGGAGAGAATTTAGAGCCACCATTAATGTAGCGCCCTCAGATACTACTGCGCCTCCGAGGACGAAATACGCCTAAAAGTAAAATTATTGCTTGAAAAATAGGTAAAAAAGTAAAAATTATATACATAAACGTAAAAAGAGAAAATAAAAAAATAAAATTTCATTGATATTATTTCTACATACATACCCAGTAAAAATCATGAAGGGGTTGAGGGTCTAATATACCTGTAACCCCATGGTAAAAAGACAAGCCACTTCCTACGCAGAATATCCCAACACCAGATATTAGGGACGAAACATATCTCATATTGGTGTAACCATATGGATGAGCAGGATCCGCCATCTAAAAAAAACCTTTAATTTATAATACCTTTACAGGAAAATAATTCGATTTGTGTAAAATTATTTGGAAGTATTTTTGCATAATATGTAATATAAAGATACTTACTTGAACCGATTTATGTATTCCATATGCAAGGATCAGTTGGTTCACAGTGTCCGCAAGTGAGTGAATACATTCAGAGAATAAACTGTGTGACCCAGTATAAAACCATGCACAAAGTTTAAACAGAAAATTGCAGCCGTTTCTGGAAAGAATTATAAATTTGTACTAATAACATGAAATCTTTATTTTAAACATAATGGTATAGATGACTGGATGCAAAAAGCCAAAATGATGAAAAAATATTAGACACATATTTATAAATATTTTAAAGTGAATTAAATTTAAGGAATGGGGTGTAATGACGTCATGCTTTTCCACAAAATGTACAAAATTGTGACTTCATACAATATTTTAAACCAATGTGTCAGTTTTTGATAAAATATTTTTAATAATATTTTCTTTTAATCTATGTGATGGACATAAAAAAAAAATAGTCATCTACCCCATTGTTCAAACAACTTACATTCCAACAGCTGTTAGAACAACCCTCCCAGATCTAGTTCTTAACCCTAACTCTTCAACTCCATGCTTAAGACGTTTGTGGCTCATTTCCCTTCTGTAATTTCTTAGACGCCTTTTCACAGTAAATACATCTGTAGGAGAAATATTTACATGAACCACATTGTTTATAAATGTCTGAATTATCAAAGGAGCCCATATTGTACCACTGCAGGGCAGAGGCCTCCCATTTAAACTAATTTCTCTTTAATATAAAATTATATTACCAGTTTAGAAGTAACTATTTAGTTTTTGGTTTTTTATTTTGTCTACTTATATCCTAACACTGAAATTGAGCAACTAATTATATTTAAAGATAAAAATCAACAATTACCTTGTTCATATCTTCTTCTATCTAATTCTCTTCTTAACAGTTCCTTATCAAGAGCTTCTTTTGATCCCCATACCTGTTGAATATTCAAACCCATCTCTAAATTAGGTTACATTAAACAATCATAATTATTATCTCAGGCCAGTAGCAACAGAAAAGACATGATAGAAAGACACACTAAATAAAAATATAAAATGCAAATATTTTTATAAGAATGTTTTAAAGATAAGTCTTGTTTGCTAAGGAGCCAAGGGACAGTACAGTCAAAACAAGGGTACCTCAAAAGCCTTTGCTTCCACATCCTTGCGATAATGTACAGTTATTGGTGGTTCTGATTCATATGGGGATCTTCTTAAGACTTTTGGCAAAGACTCCAAATCAGACTGCTTCAGTAAATATTCTGTCATAGCCCTCATTGGTGTTATGAAGTTACGCTCAGTATATGAAGCAGAGAAATCAATTAACAGTCTTTTTTTAGCTGTAAAAAATGTTATTGTTGATTTATTATAAAACATATATATATATTAATCTAAGGCCCAATTAAGGATACTTATCAAATCTAATGTTTTTATATATTTGATTAAAGAAAAGGGGTTATGTAAGGCATAAATTTTTAAAGTAAAAATTGTCACAATTCAAATTAAAACCAAATCTATACATTAAATATTTGTATACATAAGTATAGGATATTATGTAAACACACTACATGGGAACTATAAAAATATACTTATAAAGTAAAATATGGAAATATATAATAAATTATAGAAAGATTGATTATAGAATACCTGGAGGAGGTGCAGCTTCTTTCACTGGTACTTTATTTTTTTCTATAGTCACCTTAGTTATCACTTTGTTTTCATCAGATTCTGTTTTGACTATTATGTCTCCAGTAACACTCTGTTTTATGACTTTCTGAACATTGTTTGGCTCTGGAGCTTTTTCCGGCAATGGGGCATTTTTGGATTTAGGTTTATCAAATAGGTATGCTGCAGTGCTCACATATCTCCCAAATTCTTTGCTTTCGATGCAAAAGTCATGTCGTAATATTTTGGGAGTACCAAAACATAGCGTATGCAAATATTTTATTTCAGTTGAGTGTCTACTTAGATTCCTATAGAAACACTTAGCGGCTACCGAAGGCAACATGATAGTTTGATGATACGAAAAGTCCAACCTTGAATGCAATGGAACTGTCACATCAATAAATTGAAAATACTAATCACATAAAAAAATATATGTTTAAATATACATTATTCTTAAAATGTACGTGAGTTTATCGCCTAAACACTAAAATTAACGTTAAACATAGTTATTTTATTTTAAATATTCGTCGAGTCGAAAGTCGTGATGACCGATGACATGAGATATGATGACAGAATTGACAGATTTGACATAAAATGTGACATTGACATATGCCAAACAACTATCAACAGAATAAAGCAGAATAACAGAATAACAAGTATTAGATATAGAGAATGTTATAGAGATATTTGATAGAGTTGACCCTTAGAGTATAGATAACAAACTAAAGAGTGAGCCTATCAGTGTATGAACCGTGAGCACTAGTATGAACTAGTTTTATCGTAAATTTTGTGTCAAGACGGAGCGCGCCGTTTTAATAAAACTATCTAAAACCCTAATATTATCCTAACAATGTCGAAACCATCCATATTTTCGCATATAAGTCTGTCGTTGCGCGAAAAATAACTTTAAATCAGTAAACGAATGTACTAGATACAGACAAAAAGTGCTCTCGCTTGGCACGAAGGAAAACTAGCGATACTATCAGTCTAAAGTTATCTATAGTCTAAGGAGTTGACCCATTCGAAACAAACATAGCGCCCAATACTAAACGATTAATCAAGTAGTTAAAAAAATATGTATCACAGCTATTATAATTCGACCGCTGAGAGAATGCATTTCTAACACATGCCAGTTGGTCTTGATAGGTATAGGGAAATAAAAACCATGTTATATTACTCATTATTACCTGCACAAAGTTCTGAAAAATATTATGCGTTTATAGGACAAATAAGTGATAGTTATTTAACTGTAGTAAATTCTTCACTTCATCAGGAACAGGAACGCATTCTCTTAGCGGCTGGATAATACAAACACATTTTTTCAACAAACATATTTTCGGTTTTACATATCTCCATTAGTTTGAAATTAATTAACAATTTGCCAATGTCCCCATCTTAATCAGAAATATATATAAATATTTCTTAAATTGATACTAAACATTTAGCGTCATAAATGGTCAAGCAAAAGTGAGAAATAAATATAATTAATTATGTTCTAAACGCGAGAAGTATCTGCAAATTCTGCTATCGAATAGTGATAAAAATATTAAATATATAAAGCGGAAAATAAGCAGGCATAATAATAGTATTTTCACAGTTCAAGTTTACAGATAACTCAGAAATGTTACGTTTGCGAGTAAATTATAAATTTACATGATATTCATGGGTTAAACATTCCTGGGTTATCGTTCAGGATACAAAAAGGTGTCAAGCAGGGTGACCCGCTCTCTCCGAAATTGTTTACTAGCACACTTGAAGAAGTATTTAAATCGCTGGCAGCCTCATGGAACAACAAGGGCATTGAAGTCGGCACGAGGAGGCTGTCAAACCTTCGTTTTGCCGACGATATCGTTCTTTTTGCCCCAACAGCTCTCGAACTCCAAACTATGCTCCAAGAACTGAGCACGGCAAGCTTCAGGGTTGGACTTTCTATGAATCGGTCTAAAACGCAATTAATGACGAACAGCACAAAGCGTAGGGTCGAGGTAGATGGGCAAGAGATAGCTTATGTCGATGAGTACATCTATTTGGGCCAGTTAGTATCTTTCGAAAACAGGCAAGCAAAGGAAATAGATCGTCGCATCGAAAACGCCTGGAAAAGCTACTGGTCCATGAAAACGCTAATGAAGGGTGAGCTACCGATCTCCCTGAAGCGAAAACTCATCGAAATGTGCATCCTACCCATCCTAACCTACGGTGCACAGACCTGGTCACTAACCGATTCACAAAAGTTCCGCCTTGGAGTTTGCCAAAGAGCTATGGAACGCAGCATTCTTGGTGTTAAGAGACAAGACCGAATCCGGAACACCACGCTGCGTTCCAGAACAGGTATAACGGACGTAGGCAAAAAGGCTGCCAGGCTAAAATGGGATTGGGCGGGTCACGTCAGCCGCATGCACGGCGACCGCTGGGCCAAGGCTTCTACACAGTGGGAGCCAGCAGACGGACGGCGCGCGGCGCGGCGCCGCCGAGGCCGTCCCAGGAGAAGGTGGCGAGACGACCTGGACATTTACCATAAGAACTGGTTCGAGGTGGCGCGAGACAAGGACCAATGGAAGGACTTGGGGGAGGCCTTTGCCCAGCAGTGGGACAGTATAGGCTAATAAAAAAAAAAAAAAAAAAAAATGATATTCAAAAATAAAAACCACATTTTCTCATTTCCCTACTACTTAATTACTTTTCTCTATGACTAGTTTGTTTCGTGCGTGTTATGCCTAGCCCTACCACAGACAACTGTCAGTCAACAACAAAGTTCAACAAACAAAATGACAAGCAAAATACCAACCAACTGAATTCAATCAAAGCAAGCGTCGTCTAGCACAAGCGCTAAAAAAGCAAACCTACAAATATAGAACTTTAGGTTTTATCGTTTTTATAGACTGCTTGAATGCAATATCGTTAACGTAAAGTAAATTTTGTTGGTCCACTCCGCAAGAACAAAAACTTGAAAAATGCCGGCGCACAACATTGACTCCTACCTGCAGGACGCCAGAAATAATTTCGAAGCCGAGCGACCCGCTACTATTTGTACCGATGCCAATCAATCAATGGGCCAATGTCAAAATGTTCACATATCCACGAACTGCTATTACGGCTATCACGACCTGAAAACTCGCGAAAGCAACCACGTTGACACAGATTGCGAAATGGTCGAATTGGAAGTTGTTCTTGCTGACAAAACGACGCCCTTAACAATTTCGAGGAAGCGGAGCGCTGATGATGAAGACTATCCTCGGAGCAAACGTGTTCGAGAAGGTATGTTTCTTATTTACTTACTAATTCTGGAACCTAACTGAATTCGTTAAACTATGTCAATGTCACTCTGTAGGTATGCTGAGTTCAGTAAGGTTTCATAACCTAATAAACGGTTTAGAAAATATGCTTTGTTACAGAATTGCATTAAGTTCATTAAATAGAGCAACAAGAATGTTCTGAAGATTTCTTTGCTTTGTAGGAAGTCTCCCATTGCCACTGTGTGTAGATGGTACCTACCGCTATAGTTTGAGTTGATTATTTTTTATAGTTTTGTTGCAGTTTCACTTATGGCAATTTAGTACTTAATAATTTATAAGTCATTGCCTCTTTTATTGCTTCACTACTTAAATTTTTTTGAGTCTTTCTATGATACAATCATATTCAAATTAGAATTTCCATCATTTATAGATTCCAATAGCAGACTTACATAAAGCAGCCAATAAAGGGGTCAATACACTTAGAATTATAAATAAATAAAATTAGTAAATAATCCAGCCTATAAACGTCTCACTGCTGGGCACAGGCCTCTTCCCATATAGAGAAGGCACAGGCATTCACAAAATATTTACTGTTTAAGAATTAATTCATTAACCATTTCAAAACTAAAACTTTGATTTTGATTATTATTTTATCATTTAGTTGAAAAAGTATAATAAATTATTTCTTAAAACCTAACCCCTCACTCCTAACAACTCACTTATATTTAGATTTTTTTAATTAAATTAATTTCTTAAATTTTGAAATAGCCATATTTGTTTCTTGTTTAAGTTTTATACAGGGTGGAGACAACAACATAACTTTAATTAAAATACTTATATAATGTAGTCTGTTTTTAAATATGGATTAAACTGTATTAATTTGCAAGGTAAATGACCGCACATCATGTATTTAACTCTCTATAATAAACTGCATCTTAAAACACAAACTAGTAAGGTTTATTTTTCATAAGGTTAGTTGTGATGTGCAGTCAACCATACCGTTTTGCATTTCAAACACTGACCTTATTCTTATTATTAATGTTAACTAAAACTGTATTTCATAATATGTGTACAGATAGGAAAAAGGATGGATGGAGCCTACTAAAATAAAGATATAAAATATTGTATGAAGTTTGTGATACATAATACTAACATTTCAAAAAATAAGTGATTGTGACAGCCATGGCTCCATGCATATTTATTTTCTCATCTGTTAGTGTAAGACAGTCACATGCACATGTTTGTTTAGCCTGGTTTCATGATGACGTCACACTTGATTTCAGTTGCAATAAAAATTGTCTTACCTAGCATTAATTATAATTGTAAATTCTGTCCCTTTTGTGAATAAACACTGAATAGGATAATATAGTTTATAATAATACTCTTTAATGTATCTTATAATGTAACAATTTTATTCAGTGTTTATTTGTAAAAGAGTTCTAGTCAAGTCAATCTCAAAAGAGATTTTTTAGTGTATGTATAAAAATAATGTATTGTAATAATAGTATGTAATGTATCAATTGTTTGATAAAGTATTAAACAACTAAATATATATTTTTAGATGGCTTCACTTATGTAATATTGTTGTTGATGTCTGAATACAGAATTTAAACAATTAAGGACCTGAATTATGTTTGAAACTTTCAGACATCTCTAATTATATGTATGTCACATTAGTACTTTTATTAATAGATGATATTATTACTCAATATATTTTTACACAAAAAACATTATAAAATAATAAATATTATATAACATAGGATCAAGCAATCATAGAAAATTTTAAATTACACTTTTTTCTGCTAAACATAAAATTAGTTTTATAATATTTATTTCTTTGAATTAGAAATAATGGTGTTACTTATAAATTTTGTTAACACCCTCAGCGCCATATTATCCATACTAATATTATAAATGCAAAAGACTTCCTTGTCTGACTGTCTATTACGCTTTCAAGCAGGGTAAACTTGTTGCCAATAAAGGACATATTTAAGCTACTTTTGCTGCGATTACCGACAACTACGCGGGCCGCGGGTAAAAGTAACCAATAAAATAATGATGATCGCGATTATAGTAAAAAAATTGTATCATGACTTTGCTATTATATGTTTTAGCAAATACACAAAAGTCTTACGTTTAAAGCTGTTGTTTGTACTTCGTGAATTGTTAAGATTGAGTACAGGATAAGTTTGTACATATTTTGAATGAGGGACTTGTTAAATACTTTAATTTAATTTTACGGCCTCTATGGTCGAGTGGCGTACACACCGGTTTTTAATGTGTCAGCAGCTCTGAGGACCCCGGTTCGATCCGAACGGGTGAGAATATAGAAAAACACTTTTACATAGTGTGTGTGGTAAATTCCTTGTCTCTTGATTCCATAACACGAGTGCTTCGAACATTTTTTATTAGCAGTAATGAAGGTATAGAAATAGTCACAGCACTCGAATAAAAGCAAACAGAAAGATTTTTTACCTTATAATTAAAGTTATTTATCACATTATTTTTGTGTCCCAAAATCAAGATATGACTAGAGTTAGTATTTAATTCCTATTTAGATCTGATAATAAGATGAAACGGCAACAAAACTTGGCTTGGGGGCTTCCTGAAATGAGACTTGAGGCCCAGTGTGATGAAATTCGAATTTATTTCAGAGGGTATGGTGCCATCGACTTCCAACTACAATCCATGTTTCCTTCGTCCAACACACAACAATCCAGACATATCTCGTTGTCTCATGGTCCATATGATCTAATCTCTACTGCAATGACAAAAATTAATTTAAGAAATGTCCATTTTATCTGCAGAAGTACAAAGAGAGAAAACCAATGAACCTGAGACAATCGAGTCTGTGAAATCGGAAACAAGTACAGAAGATGTCATGGAGTCTTTATATTGGAACATTCATGGAGGAAATATTTTTCATTTAATACAGTGTCTGTGACTGCTATAGATTATGTGAATATTGTGTGATATTTTTAAGATTTGAGTGATTGGGACTTTAAGGATTATGCATTAGTACTGTGTACAAAACTAATTGGCATAATATGACTTATCTAATAAAATTGTAATAGGCAAAGGGAGGGTCTTTTTATTAAATTATAAAAAATGTATCTGTTTAAGGTTATTTATTAATATATTATATATTACACAAAGTATTTATGTAAAAGATAAGTAATTGAATAATAATGGGATACAATAATAACACATTGAACAATACTTAAGTCATCGGAGAATTGTCACTTCTCAGTTCAATCTGGAAAAAAGGAAATAACTAATTATTTCTATTTACTTTGCTTTTCTGTTCCAGGTGCAGCTAAAGAAGCTCTAATTGTTGTATTTCTTTTCAGGTTACGCTCAAACAAAATGAGGACCTAAAGTGGTCTAGTTTGAGTGTTTGTTTCGTTTTTATAATGCATTAACTTCACCTTTTTGTTTTTCAGATGATTCTTCCATGTGCAGCCTTGTTGGCACACGGTCAAGTCCAAGCCACTCAGCTTCCGCCTTTAATGTAAACATATCAACATGTTACACATTTTTCTTAAGATTCAGATTGGTGTTTAGTGTGTTATGACTTAAAATGTAGTTTATATGGTAACTTATCTGTGATAATATTGTTAATGTACCTGATATTGTAATAAATGATGTTTATTTAATTTTTTTGTTTGATTATAAGTTTTATGGTAAAGGGGTAGATGTCTAGATACTTTTGTCCGTCAGATAGATGTTAAAAATTAGACACGTATATTTTATTTTTTCACATAACCAAGAATTCACGCCGATAGATTAATTTGAAATGCTCAAACAATTGCTTCTTAACCTCACTCCTGAACTTTAATTTCTTGTGTCCTTATTATTGTTTTATTTTGAATAAAATACGCGTCTTATTTTTATTATCTTACTGATGGACTGAATGATTTTTAGTTTTCATACCCCAGTCATCTACCCCATAATATAAGTGAAAATGCAAGAATGAATAGTTGTTTCAGTTTATTTTAAGTCCCATATTACAAATTAAAAAAATAAATTTCAGTAAACATTTGTGTTATAAATATTGATTAACATAATAAGTGCATGTTATACAGTTTTGAATGTTTATAGTACAGGCAATAAAGAGGCCATAAAAGTAGAGCTACAATGAATAGAAACGTCGTTTTCCTTTTTTATAAAAGTGAGCAATAAATTAATATGAATAAAAGCATCCATCACCCTTTTAAAAAAAGAACCAAAGCTTATCTCGATGAAAATTACATAGATATTAATTTAAGAGATCTGAAAACAGTGCAATATTACAGTTTAAAAAAGTATTTTATGCACCAAGTGATTAAAGTAGCAGATTTTTTTATGATCAAGCGGTTCACCTAATGATAAGTAAACCAGCTGCCATGAACATTTCGTCATCCAGTTCTTGTAGGTAGGTAACCGGCCTTTAAAATAGGTTATGACCTCCATATAGTTAGGATTTCCCAATAAACCTCAGCAGAGGTCTTGCAATTCGCAAAGTCTAGTTAACGTCGGATGTACTTCCAACTCATCGATCTAATTTCAATAGTATTTAAAACGAACTGAACTAATCTATTATAATAGTAGACTATTATGGTAACCGTAGAGTTTTTACATGGGTAAGTTATAACCTCTTTGCTTGTGACCAATGTCAGAAGGGGAGTTATGGCCGATGCGTCCATTTCTAATACCCATCAATGACTCGGTTCATAACATACTGTAAACGTTAAAAAATTGTTATAAAAAGTTACTTATTCATTACGATTAGCACAGTTGATTAATGGCAGGCATCTACAATACAGAACGTGTTGCATTACCTCAGTCGGAGTGACCTCTTCGGTGTCTACAACGTCAGGCAGAGCTTCAGCATTGGCACTCGCTTCATCATGTCCAGTGGCGCCACCTTCTTCGGCCTCCGTGTGACATGTTTGGTCAGCTTCTGCCAAATCCCCATTATGCATTTCTGAACAATTAATGAGATCAACTTTGCCCTCTTGGCTCGAACGAGGACTATTGTCATTTAAGTCAGAGTTTTCAATATCCATGTGAACATGTCCCGGCCACAAATCGTAAGGACAGGCATTTATTTGATGCAACAGGCTGTCACTTGAACTAAACAAATTTAAAGACCCTGCAACATCTTGCAAAATAGATGATTCTGATAACTCGTTTGTATGCTGTGTCGGTTCAGTTTCGTTACTCGCTGGTATTATCAAGGGCAAGTTTTCAATAATGTCGCCTGATATATCACAAACTCTCATACCCTCGTATTTAGAAAGCAATTCTAGAAGTCTCCTTTTTGCTTGTTGGGTGTACCTTCCATCGACAACATTACTCAATATCAGCGATACCAATGTCTCTAAAAATTCAGTTGTACATGTCTCATCGCTTTTTAGCAATAAGAAGCGAACTATTTTATTATCAAGTTGCATGGAGTTGCCACACACATTTTGCATTGGTAACGAGTTACATTCATTGTATGCAGTAGGTTCTCCAGATGTTGTAGAAACTGATTCTTGTCTGTTCTCTTCGTGTGCACTATCATTTGCTTGACTTTCAAGTATGGAACTATACTGCGATAATACATTGCGTATCGACTGTAATACTTTTTGTCGTAAAGCATCCGAGCTAATTAATTGTAATTCTCGAAACAGTTGGATCAAAAAATCAGGATGAGATTCATTAACATCAATTAAGGCAGTCACTTCCGAATATATGTTTTCCCGCAGAAGATCAAATAATTTTGATGTGGCCTTGTCTTGAACTTCACGACTTGTAGAAGCTAAATTAGGATTTGGCATTTCGGATGTACTGGCAATATTTATATTGCTCATTTGAGAATAATCCAAAGTGAAATTTCTTCGATTGGTAGAGTTCTTTGCTGGTAGTTTGGAAGACGATTTCTTTTTACTGTTAGCGGACGTATTTAAGTTATTGGCGTGTGCCTGTATAATCTCAGGTATAGGGTTAGTTATGTTCAAATTTCTAAAGGAATTGGAAAGGGCTTCTTGACGATTAATATTGATATTAGAGACGTTAGCGACATTGTTTTCGTCAATATTTCTTGAATGGCAAGCGGATGTTGCATCGGTATCTGGGTTCTGATTGACATTCAATACGTCTGGGGCTGATGAGAACGACAAGGATCTTTCGTAGGCGACGTTTCGTCGCGTGTGTCTATTGGGTACGTCATCGTTATTTGCTTGCGATGACTGAGGGCCGTTATGTGAGGAACTAGCAGCGTTGGTATTTCTTTTGGGTGTGATACAGGGTGGGGTGGCCGAAGGTGTGCGATGAAGCGTGTTATGTGATCTCTCTACTAAAGGATGAGGGTTATGAGAAGGCCCCACGCCTAAGTGTCCGTCAGCGTTAGCCTTGTTATTAGCGGAGAGAAGATTTTGACGAGAATAACTGAAAAAGAAAATACATGACTTACTTTTTGTAATGTTTAGCTAAATAATTCAAACACATGGTAATAACACTGTAAGGGTCAATTCATATTGACGCTTAAGTAGAATCAGTGTTAAATAGATAAATATATCGTATTCGCGAACTTTTCATAAGTACTTATTTTTGTCTAGAACCAACCATAGCTTATGGTCTGCTCGTCAATGTGATTTGACTCTGAGTTAGTAAAAGATAAACAAAAACGTCATATAAGAATCACACAGGCATATTATGTATGTATGATTAGTCTTATACAAAGCATGAGACAGTCATTCTTCAAATCCAAACGCAAATAATGAGGGCAAAACACATTTCTCACCCTTAATCATTTTTTGAAGTTGAAGTAAATTATAAAACATAAATATATTAGACGTATTACGTACGACGTACTAAAAGTAAGTATAAAATAATAATTAAAAATATTATGTATGTTTTCTAATATCTGAAAAGGAAAAAGTATGATAAATATAGATAAAAATATACAATTCCTAAGATAGTAAAGAGTTCGTCATGAGTTTACTTCTTACCTGCGGAAGTTATCCCAATAGTTATTAGCTCGATTTCCCGGCGGCACTTGGTTATTTAGCGTATGGGAAGCTGTTTCTACACGCCAACGTTCTTCGAGCTAAAAAAGAATTACATACATCATTAGAAATAAGAATGAGACTTCAGTAGGTTAAACATTACTTAGATAAAACAACGTAAAAAAAGAAACAGATCACACTAGCTATCTTCTACATTAAATTTTGTCAACAAATTTTTGTAAATATAAAATAAAGCAAGACAGCCATGTTTTACTCGTAAATCTCCTCCTAAGATATTTATATCTGTATTTGTGATAAATATATATGTTATTATGTTAAGGCTGTAGTATATATAAGAAAAGTTGACTTACATGGTTAAGTTGGTCTCTAAGCTGGTGTATTTCTCGCTGTTGCATAACGAGTTGCTGCCAACACCACGCGCCCCAAAAACCACAACCGCAGCTGCATCCACCTACCATACCTAATTTGGAAATAAAAAATTGTTTAAATAGTTATAATACAGCAAAGAGCTTATTTCGCAGGTAAATACTTATCTTATGTCGTGATTAAAGAAACACAGTTTCATTTTTTGAAAACGGACAACGTGCCTTGTATGTTTGAAATTTAATAAAATTACGTTCGCTATTTGAAGCAACTATAAGTTATAACATACAAAGGATATCATCAATATGTAACGTTTTTATTATTTAGATGAATCGAGTAATATCTTACTGTAAGGCATCATCATATTGAACGGCATCGACGGAGGGAAAGACAGCTGCGGCGTCCCCATCAAACGCTCCATAGTTTGAGAGTGACTGTTCTGAGTAAATTGATTACGCATATCCTGAAACAATTACACGATTTTAATATATTCAATTTATACTTCTGGTTTAGAGATAAAAATGCGACCGTCTAAGTTGTTTGAATGATTGTTAACAAATCTACATAAGTCCATGTGATAAGCAAACTTTGTTAAACATTTTACGCGCATGGAGAGGTCAGAAAGACTTGAACTATGTCTATTGTTACACTTTTTTACGGAAAGCGCTGCAACATAAGATATAGGTGTTTTCAAGTAAAAATACATTACTAAAAAAAACATTCGTAGTACCGAAGACTAAATAAATAAGGAGTCTAATTACCTGGTTGGATTTATTGGTGTTCCATCCAGGATGAGGCACATGCGGGTATGGCATGTTTCCAGGACTATCGCCGGCTACAAAACAAATAGATAAATTAAGAACTCATGGTTTTTTTTTTACGTGAAATAGATATGGAATGTGTCTTACTGTTCTGTGAAATGGGAGGCACCATGTTGACATTAGATGCTTCGGCTCTCGGCTCGTGACGCAAGTTTTGATTCGCATTATTCGATAGCGTTAC
This sequence comes from Autographa pulchrina, assembly GCA_905475315.1. Lineage (NCBI taxonomy): Eukaryota > Metazoa > Arthropoda > Insecta > Lepidoptera > Noctuidae > Autographa > Autographa pulchrina. The sequence continues at coordinate 7,126,808 of FR997771.1, read as the reverse complement.
CTGGAAATATTAATGATTTTTTTTTTCTTTAATTTGTTTCCGGTTAGGTAAAATAGGAGGCAATATAGCTAAATGAAGTACATACAGGACATATTTAAAGAAAAACTTACACTATTTTCATCAGGCTGTCTCTCCTGGGGTTGCCTTCGGCGTACCCTATTCCTCTGATTGGATTTATTTCTAGATGCACTGTAAATACGACATTTCATTAATTTATCACACAATTCATGAACATTTTACATATATTTTCTGAAGTAAATAATATTGGATCTTATTCGTTCAGTCTTTGTTAATTAATCAAGTTTTAAAAGTTGGACATTGTAAGTAATTTTTGAGAGGTTAATATGACTTGGGAGTGTTGAAATACAAGTTTGGCACAAAAATATTTAAAAACAGGATTATTTTTCTGGCAATACATAGTTTAACTAAACTCTGTATATTAGAGTAGAGATGGGTTATAACAGGTCAAACGTGATATCTGTTATTCCTGTTATTGTTACTCAATAATAACAGATGTCATTATCTGTTATTAAATAACAGCCTGTTATTTTTCCTACCCTGGTTTGCCAGAAAGTAGAGAACGTACAAATGTGAGTTCTATGAGTAGTAGCTATTACTGTAGGTTATCATATCGATACCTTAATTGTCAAACCAGCCAACTCCACATTTCGTCAAAAATTTTTTTTTTGTTTAGTTAGTAAGCAACAAAAATACGGCTTTATTTACAAAAACGATCTGACAGTATAAAAAATAAGAATTTAGGTTAATATCTACCAACGGGATTTTAGATTTCTTTATAAGTAGTCTACAAAAATTATTATGGAGTTTTAAGTGTCTCCTGAAAAATTTGCTCATAAGGAGTTAGCTGGTTTGCCAATTAAGGTATCGATATGTAGTAGTATAACACCCTATCAGAACTATCTTCTTAATTATGTACACAAAAAGGATTAGAACACAGTATTTTTTTTCACAAATGAACAAAAAGCAGGAAAGTTTTCGAATTTTCGCTCTAAGTTCGAAAAGAAAATTAACCGTAAATAATGAAAACAAACAAAATATACGATGCAACCCATGTCAGTTGATTATCACCTTTGTCTGTATGCCATAAAGTCGTAGTTACATTGAACGTTTTGTGACCAATCCCGTAAGTGTACTAACAAACACATTCGGATACGCGCTACTATTTAAAAGTTTCGCATTAACTATAATCTGTTGCAATTTTAGGAAACAATCATTTACGTTTTACTTTTTGATATTTTTATGAATATAATAAATATTAACAAAAATCTATTAAATATCCAAATAAAGTAATATCTTACTATTTTAAAATTATCGATATAGTAATGCTAGCATTATTCTTACAGCGTTTCCGAATAGATATTTAAACAGATAACAAATAATACGACTAGAAATAGTTGTCACTTTTTAAAAGGATGTTTCCTTAATATAAACTACAATTTGTATTTTGCGGATAATAATACTAGGTGCTTCTCGTTTTAGCAAGAGTCAATGTAGCGGGTGTAAGCGAGAACGAAGAAATAACAGATAATACGATCTGATTTGAGAGTCACCTTTACAACACGATTTCTTCTTGTGAAACGACGTACAATAATTTTGGAATTATAATACTAGATGCTTCTCGTTTTAGCAAGAGTCAACGAAATGGGTGTAAGCGAGATAAATGAATAAAAACGATAACAGATAAATACGATACTAACATAGTGTCTGTTATTTATGGTTGTTATTGATAGTACGCTGAACAGTGCTGAGAGTATAGATTGAGATTGGGTATTGTGAATTCAGAACGATATTTTTTAACAGATATATAATATCACAGGAGCAATTGTTATGTTATTTTATGGATACCTGTGATTTTTATCTGTGACGATAAATACGCCTCATCCCTATATTAGAGTGTAAACATACCTGTCCGTGTCACTTCCGTAAGCGCTGCCCATGTGCGGTGGTAAAGCTGCAACTGACCTGCCACCTAGAGCACTATCTCCACCACCCTAAAAGGAAAAATAAACTCCATCACTACTTATTATTATTTATTTAAGTTGTTTTAGGTAAAGTGAAAGTAATATTTTCGAAATATTCAGAAATATTACATCATTTTTAAAAAATGATGTAATACTCACCCTGAAGTTTTCAGTTTCCCTTGAGTCTTGTGAATCTAATAGTATTTGTTCAGACCTTGATTCTGGTTCACTGATATGGTCTTGTTCACTGTAAGAAATAACAAAATAATGTATTTTTGCTTAGCATTTTCCACAAGTAAAATATGAAATATTAATTATTAATTTTTTCACTCAGTAAGCTAAAAAGTTAAATAGAAAAGTTATTCCCTTTTTTGCATCTTATTTAAAATTCACATCCTGATATTTGAAAGCTTACCTATTATATGACTGATTGACGACTGAAGCTGTACGTGATTCTTGTTTCATCTGTTGTGGTTCAGCAGCAGAACATAGCACTTTCTGTAGAATACACAAATACGCATTTAGAAATCTGTGTATACACATTCACATACATGATTGTTACTAAACTACTGAATAGTAGTCCATATACATGATTGTTATATGAACTACTATTGTATTTTACTGTTTAATCGACTGTATGTAAATGACTATGTAACAAATAAGAACAACTTATCGTAACCAAAACTTCTTGACATAGTCGCACACATTTCAACATTAAATCTTATTTATACTCAAGTGTTAGCCAACCTCCTTATTGAGTAAAGCTTCTAGTTCGCGTTGCTTGTCGGCGAGTAGCGCTCGCAGCTGCATCTGCCGGCGCTCGGCCGGCCCGGCCGCGCCGCTGGGACCCGCGCGGACTTCTTCGTTCACTTTCTTCTGTTTACGGCTCACCTCTGTGAAAGAGATAAGTTTTGTTATACTTACTACTATGCAGAAAACTTCAGCGTAAATCTATGTTAGATAGGCCTGTTGGTCTAGTTGTTAGTGACCCTGACTGCTATACCGGAGGTCTTGGGTTCGATTCCCACCCAGGATTAATCTTCGTGTGATGAGCACGATCATTTGTTCTGTCTTGGTGTAATTTATCTATAATATGTATGTATTTAGAATTATATAAGTATGTTTATCAGTTTTCTGGTTACCATAGTACAAGCTCTGCTTAGTTTGGGATCAGATGACCGTGTGTGAGTTGTCCCAGGATATTACTATTATTTATATATTTTATTATTTGATAGAGAGGACTTCTTGAACAGATTCTACTTGGTTGATCGCCCACATACCCGCGCCGGTCGCGTTGCACAGGCCGACCGCTCCGCACTCACCGCACGCACCGAGCGCGCCGCATTTTCCTAGTCGAACGGATATGTTTGTTAGTAGGAGAGACTACTACTGCTAAATGAGAATTGTGGAGTGTTAATGGATGAGTCATGAAAAGGAAAAATCTTGGTCTATGTTAATTCATCAGTGTGGATAGATAGATTTCGAAAATGATATAACAGACCCGGAAATACTTCCAATCTTGCTCGAATCAGTCAGATTATTAAATTGGACATTTTAACCACGCAGTTAATCCACCATCCATTAATCTGACGCGCTCAAGCATTTCCAACGATAATTATTTGTCTGTTCCAATTGGCTATTCTAGACGAGGGGCTCTACATAAAAAGCTTAAAATATAAGGTACTCAAGAGTATTCAGGATATTCCCCTTTATAATAATAATAATAAAATCATTTATTGTCAGGCGACTAAGGCCCATAGATAAATACCTTATAAACTAACATACATATTTTATAAATAAAAACTAAAAACTAATGCACACGAAGTGTCGGCATCGTGTTACGCTGCGTGGTGTCGCGTATCCTTCCTCTGAATTTTCGATAGACGACACCCTTCGGCCAAAACTCTTCCTTGAGGAAGGTCTCGATGTGGTGAGTTGGAACTCGCACCATGAACGACTTGAAGTTTGTGTTGTGGCGCGACTCCAACCTCTCCACCCTCAAGGTCCAGTTGGTCTTGGACCGGACATACTCCACGACCTGCTCCACCGTCGTGGTGTGATGTAGACGGGACACGTACAGCTGCGTCGTTGGTACTGCAGGACGCAGCAGGATGTTGGGTCCAGTTGGTGCGGTACCGCACTGGTTCCTACAAGTAGGCTTCTTTTTCTTCCTTTCTACCTTTATGAAGCCATCCTTGTCGCACGTGTCCTTCTTTAGACTACTCGGTGGCTGTGGTTTGCCACGAGATTGTTTTTCCCCTTTCGCTTTGGCCCGCTTTGTTTGCGTCACAGCGGGCTTGTTGGTGGCTGCAACTGCTGCGTAGGCGCGTTTCGGGGTCGATGTACCTACGCTAGCTTCAGCCGCAAATGTTGACACAGCGGCGGCGGCGGGACGGGGCGCATCGTCAGCGATATCAGCGACCGGTGACGCACTCGAATTCGCCGACTCAAAACTGATGACGGACGCATTTTGCGCCCCGCGACGTGTATTCACGTTCATTTTGTCCAATGACCCACTTACAGAAATAACGTTGCGCAACAACGCCACTTCTCCACGCAGGTCATTGATGGTCACCTGTGATGCTTCCATCTTGGACTTCATATCTTCCAGGCTTGCCTTTAGACACGTAATGTCTTTCAGCAGCCTGGTGACGTCGACGTGATCGAACGTGACGGGAGGCAGCTTGTGCAAGTCCTTCGCCACGAATTCAGGCACGTCGTCAGGATCAGTCCTCTTCAGCAGGGAGATGATATCCTGCAGGCTCTTGTCGCCACCGTCCCTTCGGCGGGATGGCATCTATAATGTATATCTAACTACTATGAATGTCAGCTGCACCGAACGCGGCGCATTTCATATCGTCATCAGCATTCTTAATTCAACATTCTAACACGTGCCGCATTTGATAACTTTTAGTGCGGTCGGTGCGGCTCGACTAATGTCAGCTGCATTTTTCATTCAAATCAGAATTTGTAATCGAAATGCGTCGAATGCGGTGCGTACGGCGCGTGTATGTGTATGAGACCAACTTAACGCTACTAGGTGTGATGAGCCTATAGATAATAAAAGGAAGAAAGGGTAGAAAAGGCAAAAACTAGGTTTGAATAGAGTCCATATTATTATTAGGACTGCTTATCCTTTTAAGAATGAGAAACATGATTATTTATATGATGACCTATGTCTAGTTTTTGTAGAGAATAAACTAGGTTTTCGACTTCGAGTCACATATTGAAGCTCGGAAGACCAAGTCGTATTTTATACAAACAATTACAAGTTATGTTTGATGTACATTTTTCTTCGTGTGTATATTATATAATATTATTATTTACTCACCTTTGTTAGATATCATATCCTTGATACGGGCGCGCTCTCCCATAATCTTCTCCGTTTCCATCCGCAGCTCTTGCGCTAACTCTTGTAATGAAGCTATGTTGGCCTCGTGACCTGCGTTCACACCAATATACATTGTTTTTTATAAGTCAAGATGTATTAACAAAGTGTAGAAGTAATTTTATGGCAGTTATAGCTTATTTCTACAGTTTATAAGCCCATTGAGTTAAATGACAAATAGCGCGATAAGTCATAAAACAAAACGTTGAATAAATAACAAGCTACAACAGTATTTTTTGTTACTTTTCATATCAATAAAATGTTGTTATACATATATTGAATAAATAAGTAAGGTCTTCAACGAAACCGATTTTGTTGGACCTGTTTCCCTATGTAAGCTGTATATAAAGGACTGAATCTCTTAGAGACCTTTTATTCACATGGTAACTTACAGAGGTAAGTTGCCACATAAATATATATATAGATATTTACTTTGTTGCTGCGCATGAAGTTGCTGCGGGTGCTGCTGCTGTTGTTGATGCTGTTGGTGTTGTGGATGCTGCGGGTGCTGTTGTTGATGTTGTGGATGCTGTCCATGCTGCTGTGGATGTTGTTGCGGATGCTGCGAAAGCTGCTGCTGATGTTGTGCATGTTGCTGCGGGTGTTGTGGGTGTTGTGCATGTTGCTGCGAGTGCTGTTCGTTAGTGAACTTGTGTCGCTGCGGCAGCGAGTTGCGCACGCGGCACATGCTGCCGTCGTTAGACCAGCCGCCCATACTACCACCGCCTTCCGATTTGCTGGAATACAGTACGTTAATTACATATCTCGATTACACATGTACAATAACATATTTTATCTACAAGTACACAGTGGTGCCCTGTAATATCTCTTATGCAGACGTCATATCTTGAGAGAACCGCCGTGACCGAATTTCGATCAGATCATTATATAAAATAAATAAATTCATAACGTACTTGTCATGAATATTAGAATGCGTTGATAATTCTCTGAATGAGTCGTCGTGGCCTGTAGAAAGATGCTCAGCTTCATAATTTTCGACTGATCTCATCAAATCTGTAAAAGAGACATAAACAGTAATTGAAATACATGTTTATAAATAGAAAGCGCATAATATAGGTATATCTAAGAAGCATTAAACACAATACCTTTTGTTTTCTGAAGAGCAGTCTTAATAGCCTTTATTTCCATTAGCTTGTATGGATCTTCATTTTTGTTGTTGCTTGATGGTTTATTACCTGTAACAAATCCCAGGAATATTAAAACCATTGTCTTTGTGCTTAGTTATAAATCTATTCAAATTATATTTACATTTTCGTGGTATTTCCTCATCACCACTGTCTTCACCGGAACTGGAGTAAGTGTTATGAGCTGCTTCAAGATGCGTTGCCATTTGCAGTTTTTGAAACTCTTGAACCTAGAATGATACGATAATAATAATATCGCGTAGCCAAAACATAAAGATATTGAAACTGTTGAGTAATAAATATGAAATACAATAGGTGAATGGAATCTATACCAAACTTTCCATGTGTTGTTTCTTCATCTGCAATTCTCTGAGTTTAAGTTGCAGTATGCGGCTGCGTTCGTTGAGCAGCACTTCGTCGTCATCTACTTCGCTGTCTCGACCGACACCTGCAGCTTCCTATTACATAAAAAAATACATAATATAATTAAAAAATAATTCACATGATAGCATTAATGACAGATATTAAATAACATAATTTGCATGAATCAGGTCATTTATGAGAGACCTACCTACCTATATCGAAACATAGCACTATGTCTTTATACAAAAAATCTATGACCTACAAACCATTTGCGATTTTTATAGCTTCACATAAAATATAACATAAAACTGTATTTATGACTTTACTTTTCTTTATCAATCACATTATTTATCTTAATATGTATTATTTACAAACCTCACTCCCAGTAACATTGGTATCTCTCTGCGAGAACCTATCATCTTGGCTATGAGTCGAATGCGCGGAATGGCCGCGGTCGGCATCCACACTGGTCGCCATATTCTGCTGCACATGTAAAGCCTCCGACGAATGCGGCAATGTCGTTGCCACGCCTATTTGATTGGCAGCATACATGCGGTTCGGATGATGGTAATTTCCACTCAATGTTTGGTTCTGAAATTATCACATCAAAATATATTTTCTACTGCGAATTATTTATGCATATCTGTTCTTTGAATGGATAAAAGAATGCTATTAATTAATAGTGATGACAGTCACGAAATATTTTGGCAGCATCTCAAGTAGAAAATGAACATCATAAGTACTCACTTGTACTCCACTAAAATTGTCATGTGATGTAGATGGCTGTACCTCTTGCGCTTGCCTCTCCCTTTCTCTATCCCTGTTCATTTCTTCTAGTTGATGCTTAGCTTCTTCCTGTAATTAATTAAAAGATTGACTTACAAATTATATCTATCAATGCGACAATCTGCATGTTAGGATTAATACACGCCGTAAAAATGGCAGAATAGAATCACAATCAATTAAAAAAAAAAACAATTAAATACTGATGTTTTATATTTTGAGTTAGAAGTATATAACCTGTATAAGATACAATGTATCTTTTTGACATCTTACCTGATATTTGAGAAGCCTCCTCTGTTGCTGTTTCAATGCCGCCAAACGCATTTGCGACAATTCCATTTTATTTTTAATTTCGTTCTGCCAAAGTTCATTGTCGCTGTATGTCGATCCATTGCTCTGGGCAGATACTGGTCGCGTTACCACATCCTGTTGGAAATAAGCTCATATTAAAGTAACTAGTACTAAAAATAACATTAACGATGATCAAAAATGTAAAGGTAACACAAAAACAAACATCTGGTGTGCAGTATCTGGTTAAAAGGTTTAATATTTTAATCTTTTTGTATATGTTACAGACAAACTTAGGTTTTAGAAAGCATAGATAAATTTTCCATGTTATCAAACCTAGAAATGCTATATACATTTAAAAAAAATTCACAACAAAAACACCTATATCAGTTGTGTCCGTAACATACACAAACATTATCTAATGAATGTTATGACATAGTCACATACTAAAGTGGTAAAACAAAGATAAACCAAAGCTATAAGTCTATATTATAGCTAGGAAGCAGCTTTGACGCGAGTAAATATCAAATGACATTGGCGATTGTGGTATTAGGTATTAGAGATGGTTATTTTCTGCTTCGAAATTGCATCCACTTCATGCTATGGATTTTTCGGCTCACAACAGAGGGACACACTCCATAGTTCACATTAACAAACAAAACCTGATCGCTGCTTTTAATTGGATCGTTCTTTTTATGTTTCAGCTCTTCTATCCGCGTTATTTTATCCACACAAGAAAGTATGTTTTTCCGTAACATTTCATTTAAAACTTTATCATCTTTCTTTACTTCAGGCTGTTCTCTGACTTGTACAGCTTTACTCTCTTCAGTAGTTTCCGAATTTTCAGGTGCTGATATTTGTGTGTCAACACCATCGGTTCGTTTATTAGCATCTTCTTGAGAGTGTCCTTCTTCTTCAAGCCTAATATTATGCATAGATTTATTCAACTGTTCATTTTCTATGTTTGTAACTTTTTTTAAGTTATTATTTATTATATCATTCGTATTTTTAATTTTGTTTGTAATATCTGGACTAAATCTTGTTTCGTCTGTTGCCTCATTCTTATCTCCAACAGAAGAGTCACTTGCCTGTATCTCTACGATAACGACTCCGTCGGTCTCTTCAGCAGGCACCTCTACATTATCAACTAACATACTTTCAAGTTTAGTTTCACTTTCTTTTAATTTCATTACCATCTCTACCAGTTCGTCATATTCTTCTTTAGTGTGTTCGATAAAAGCCTAAATTAAAAATAATATCAACCAATGTTGAATGTACTTATATGTGTATACCTATTTATAAATAGAATGGAATACTAGACATACCTCTTCCTCAGAGTTACGCATAGTATCGACAAGAGACGAAGTAACACGTATGTATTCTCGTATTTGTCCAAGCCGGCGCTCCACCGCCGCCGCGTCTGGACAAGCAGCAGCTATAGCCTCCCCTAAGGCTCGCGCCGACTCCCGATGAACCTAAACAAATTCCCATATTTGTTTATCATCCTTATTTAATGTTATTTCATTATTAGAGTTTATTATGATTATTTATTTACTAGAATTTGCATGCAAACATAGTGTCAATTAGGCTTGTTAATGATGATACTTAGATATTACGTTTTTAAGGATTACTAAAACACAATTTTGAGACACTATCAGGATACTACTTACATGATTACTCTCATTGAGATTATTGAAACTTCCTTGCCCCTGCTCATACATATTGTTCATTAAATTGACTGTCTTTGTCCCAGTCCTAGAATTGGAAATTGGCGGCGTAGTGTTATTGTTGCTCGCCTGGCTTCCGTCAAAATTGTTTCGAGAAGGATTCAGGTTTCTTGTTAAATTATTTCTGTTTTGATTTGGTGCCTAAAATATACATTTGGTTATCAATTTGATCAAATATGCAATTATGTTTCGCGTATTTATTAAAAAGATGAAATAACTTACATTAAATGGTTGTGAAACATTCCCAGTAACAGCATTGGGTGTTGTTGGATTCACAATCATAACAGCAGCAGATGCATGGTTGGAATGTGGTATTAGGCCTAGAAAATATATCAAACAATAAATGAATATTTTTTTAAATACATTTCATTGTGAAATGATATTTTAAATGAGCACAAGTTTTCTTATATTCACTACAGTATAAGTATTACAATAAAAAGTATCAAATAACAGTAGATTCTAGTCAACTCTAGTGGTATAGGAAAACAGTAAATTTACCATTCTGCATCTGATGCGCATAGGGGTGCAAAGTATGGCCTGATATTGATGAGCCAGTACCATCGTCGTGTTGTTCAGCCGATATATTTTCGCGATTTTGCACGTTCAGAGGTAAGGCGCGTGGCTGCGGTCTTACAGGCACAAATCTTCCAAATCCACTCTCAAATGTTACAGAATTGTCTAAAAACACACTCAATTCAATGCGGGTTTCCAAACCCAAATTTGGTTATATGAATAAAAAATATTAGCTTACCTAAATCTGTCAATTCGTGATCTGATGATGTATTATTTGTTGGCTTTCTTGATTGGCTGTAGTTAGTCCGAGTGTTGTATTCAGAGACAGGCACCCAATCAAGAGATGTCTAGAAAATAATTTGTTTTTCATTGATCACATGTCCCACAAGTTCTTAAAATATATGTTGAACAACCACTGAGTGCAGAACACACACCTTTGGTGCTCTAAATTTAGAAAAGCAACCTCCCATAAGGTATTAGTAATGATGCCAATTATTATCACTATGTTAATAACTATTTTTCATAACTTTATATGAAACCATTCAGTTTTAAAGTATAAAAGAGAATTTCACAGCAACATTATCTATGTCACAAACTGTAGTAGCTTGGCACCAATTCAAATTTCATGAATCTCTCAGGTTTCCAAAAATAAACTCATACGAACTTCACATGTGTTCAAACTTTACTTAGAAACACATTCGTTGTTGTCAAGACTTTCAATACAGTGTGTTGTAAAAATTATGCATCTTAAATTTAAAGTGTACTTTAGAATTATATTTTAAATAAGTATATTTAAATATTTAAAACATTAGTTGTAATTATTTTAAATATATTATGATCTTGTGTTTTTGTGTGATCCTCGGAACAACAGTTTCTTTTTTATATAAATGTATTGAGTGTATAAAATAGTATAGTAGTACAAACGCATGTCAGGTACAATTAATAATACTGGCTAATTAAAAATATAAACAATGGAGGAAGGGAATAGGAGTACTTTGATGTTATTTATAATTATTTAGTTCAGTGAATCAATATCATATGGATGGATACTGTAAGAAGGAGTGAATAGTTCTTGTTTCACATGGTATATTGGTATCAAAATACAAGTCAATATTGTGTTAAGTATTTAATTATAATGTACTTTAATGACTTGTAAATTTAAATAATGAAATAGTATATGATCTTAATAATGATCATATATATTATAGTGGTTGGATCCTAACTCTGGTAAAAACATTTAAGTTATTTAAAAATCCACAAGTTAAAGATGTCACTGGACATCAATATTTTAGAAAGTGCACATTGATATTCAGTAATAATTTTATGATGAGGGGAAACCTTGTATAGTAAAGATAATAAGGATTTAAGCATTTATAATAGAGCTAGGATATTCAGAGAAATGTGGTGTTTATTTTTTCATGTCTGACATATTTAATAGACAGGTTTGACAAGGTTTCTTTTGTCGTGGTTTTAATATTTTTGCTAGCTACTTTTACAAATAAAGGATATTCTTACCGTTACAAGATTGGACGTCATGTCTCTTCTGGTTGGAGTGACTGCTTCTTGAGGAACATTACAATTGTTTCTCACTTTTGTCTTGGGTATAGTTCCCGTATGACCTGGATGCCGCTCGTTGTTACCAGGAGCCATAACATTCAGTTTCTATTTGCTGACATTTATAAGATTCATAGCAATAAATAACTGTTTATAGTAATAAAACAATGTCGATAGTAATAGCAATAAGTTACAAATATTTTATTCTAGGCGAATGATAACTATATAAATTAAAACTGTCCACAAAGCTTTATCTTTAACAAAACCTTAGTTCACTTAAGCCATATTTTATTTTACATTTTTTCTAGCTGAAATATTTTTCTATCGCTTGCTTGCAGAATCTTTTGCAATTTGCAAGATTTTTTTTTTAATTTTATGCCCAAATCTCATTACCAGGCAGGAAAATTATTGGCTGGCCATCTACTTTTTTTTAAGTTTGGCCAAAAGTAGCGATGGGCGTTGAATCAACGAACTAGTTGAATCAACGTTGATGTCTCTTCAACGGGGTTAACGTTGACCGTGAACAAATCAACTCGTTGAATTCGTCAACGAGTTACGAGACAACGACGTTTACGACTTCAACTCGTTTGACGAAACGAGAAACTTAACCCAACATTTTGTTATTTTCAACGTACGTAAATTGTATTTCTTTGACAAGAAAACTCCCGCTACGACACGATAGTCACAATAATTTGAACTCTAAAACTTCCTGAACGTAAATTTGCCTGAAGACAGGTTCAAGGGCTATGAATAAAATATAAAATAAAAAAATAACGAATGTACATAAAATTACTAAAAACAAGATTAATAGTAAAAAAAACAACAAAAAATACAAAAAAAAACGGCATCAAATTGTTCGCTTAATTAACATTACAACAGCATAAGTTAATAAGAGCGTTTAGGCGTTTATCGTTCATGCAAGTTGACAATCGTAACACGTTAACTCGTTGACGAAATTAACTAGTTGATCAACTAGTTGACAAACGCAAATCAACGTTAACGTTTCGTTGACGGAAAAACCTTCAACGACCCATCGCTAGCCAAAAGTACTCTGTGGTTTGGCCTATAGCACATTGAGATTACAAGTTGCTCTTATTTGTTCTTAGCACTTGTTAGTATTTTGTATTCCAATGAATTTAACACTATACAAAAACAGTATTACATGCAATAGTAGAAAAAAATACTGTATTTAGTATTCTTTATACTTTTATAGTAAATTACTATTGCAACACTACCGCACAAGACCAATATTAAAATGTTCCTAATTATTATTATTTACTTTGAATGTAATTAATATTATAATTTAATACGAGATCTTATATATTAAAATTGGTTTCAGCAGTTATTCCGTGTAAATGTCAGACAGAATTATTGTCCCATATATGACATTAGTTTAGATTGAATTAATTCAAATTGTCACATTTGCTGCACATTAAAAAGGATAAAGATTACGGCCCATATGTCTTACGGTAGGTATCCAGGTTTTGTTTTATTACACAAGGTGTATAATTCATATGAACATAGACTATACCATGTACTTAGGTTAAGACTTAGGTACATTTGACTGAGTCTAATCAACTGGGTTCGATTTCCACCCATACTTATCTTTGTGTGATGTCTGAATATTCTGTGTCCGGCTGTAATTTATACCAGTGTTTCCCAACCTTTTTCAGCCTAGGAAATGAAGCACAGTTTTCACGGACCCCCTTAATAAAAAAAACAGCAAAAGTTCGGATTAGGTATTTATTTTAGTTGTTACAGATACGAAATAGGTACTGCCTATTATGAAAAAAAAAATGTGAATCCCTATTCGTGTCCCGGTCATCACCCGAGCACCGTCGGTGCTAACTGCCACACATTTGTCCCATGTAATTTTATGTGTGGACATAAAGTTGTTCAATACTTCAAATATTGCTTCACCTGTAGTGTGCGAAGGCAGAGGTAAACAAAATAAAAACTCACCACTTATGCTGTTGTTGCGTTCATATGCAAGCAAGTTTGCATCATTGCTAATATCTGTGCTCTCATCTAATTGCAAAGCATAAAATCTGCTCGCTTTAACGTTCAAAATCAACTGCTCTTTAACATTTCCCGACATTTCATCAATTCTCTTCTTCACTATGTTGTTTGATAATGATACAACGTCCACTTCTTTTGAAGCTTTGTTGCCTAACATAGCAGGAAGCATAATTTTAGCGCACGGTAAAATTAATTCTTCAGCAATGGACCTGTATGGTCCAGAGATGACACCGCGGACCCCCAGACATATACTTGCGGACCCCCAGGGGTCCGCGGACCACAGGTTGGGAAACAATAATTTATGCATAATATAAATATGAAGGTATGCATTTATCAGTCGCCTGGTTATCATAGTACAGGTTCTTCCTAATTTTGGATCAGATGGCCGTATGTGATTTGGCCCAAGATATAAGATTATATTATTTTAATAATGGAAAATGTTAGGTAAGTATGCATTAGACTCACAGTATTCACCGAAATACTTACAGCTATGGTGTCTCGTAGTTTTAGTGGTTGCAAGCGCAACTTGCGTGCACGAGGCCTCGGGTTCGAATCCCGGGTCGTCTTAAAGATAGAACGTTACATAATTGTGCCAGTAGAGCTCAGAGTCAGGATCAGGAGAGTGACGGAACACTCGTGCATTGAAATATCTCCCACGCTGATGGCAATCTCTGTTGAGAGAAGACGCCGCCGTGCCGTGACCAAAATTCAGTCAGGAGGTCACAGTATTATTCACTTCACTGATGGAATACTGGGATTATGATAGAGGCATTGGTGCCTTACATGCATTTATCGCGAAAAAGCTAATAGTTTTTAGAGTTTGAATAACTAGGCTTACTTAGACTGGATAGACTTGGACAAATAATTATTTAAAAAAAACTTTTTATACAATACATATAGGTAGCTAAGTAGATATTGTGACTACGAATATGATGTTTGTTTTTAATGCAAAAAACCCCGACTTAAAGTATATGATAAGGATAATTAATTAATCAATTAAAATTAGGGGAGAATCAATCAAAAACAATTGCAGAAGCAGCAAGAAATATCCAATTTTGGTAACTGGAATAACATTCTTGGTTTATCCAGTTACATATTTTGTTTATAAACGAAATTAATGAACCGAATTTGATGATAATATGTAGATTTCCTCTAAGGCGTTTGAAGTAAAAAAAAGATAAATATTAAAATGTTTATTTTCTCATCATCACATCATATTGCTACAATAAGTATTTAGGCTGTAAGATGAGCGTCTGTGATAGGTAAGACTTGATTTACGTACTCCACTCACTCACATAGTTACATCAATAACTCTAGATCGTCTTTATTTCTTACTTAATTACATAAAGAGTATTTAAAAACATGTATATGTAACATGTTTTTATTTATCATAAATACTTTAATACGTTTATTATTCTGACTGGCGGCATATGGCATAATTATACCAACCTCTACCAGCGATGTAGAGCGACGGAGCGTGTCGAGCGGTGAAACGCTACCATTGCGTGTTGGCCCGGCTTGGCGTATCAAGTACATCCATCGCCCCTTTCTGAATATCAGTCATGGTCTGCTCGCATACAAGTGAAACGATGGATGCATATACTTAGGCAGATGTTGGCCCGCGGCGTTTGGCTAAAGTATAGGGACAGCGTCGATTTTCGTTCGACTCTCGTTGAAGTCGTTCGTTGTACTTGGTAGTTTAGTATACCTATAGTTTAGTGCGCGTTTGACCCGCACACTGGCCGCGCGCGCTTTTTCGCTGTGATCGTGCATCGTACGGTATGCGTGAGCATTACTCTGTCGAAGTAAAGTACAACTGGATTCTGAAACACATTGGACGTTGAGTTTGTGTGCTAAAGTTGTGTTATGAATGTTGCAAATATATAAATAAAAAGTTCAGTGAAAATTGTACAATAAATAAAAGATCTACTAATCGCTGTTGTAGTAAGGTAAATAAAAACATACGAGTGTGTTTTATATTTATTTTAAGTGCCTTTTCGATGATGATATGATTAATTTTTAGAGGTTTGTTTTTTTTTATTTGAAGCCGGTATTTGACTGCTATGATTGATGGTATTGTTGTAATTGTTACAAAAAAAAAATGTAAAAGCCGCTCTACTAAGTAAAGAGAGGCATACTTACTAACTTTACCTAAAGGTAAATATGATAGGTAACAAGATATTTTTTAAATAAACAAAACCAAACTCTCTAATATTTATTAGAGAAAAGAGAGAGAAAAAACTTAAAGTAACTTTGTAAACAACTTTCTCCACTCTCACATGGGTATATTATTGTTTGCTCATTTTATTTATACATTTTTCAAACTCTTAGAAAATGTACTTCAATAAAATATGAAAATATTTAGTTTATAAATTAATTAAGCAGACGCAGATTTTTAGCAAACCATTAAGCTTTTTTTTCGGCGCATTGCATGCGTTTATGCGTCAAAAGTAGAGCCACAGTAGATACCTATGTAAAACTTAAAATACCTCTGTCATGTTTGAATGCCCTGATGTTTTTTAGATAGGCAGCTATTCCTAAGTGAAAAACGACCATAGATCTATGGGTATTTTTTATCCATCCTTTACCTGAGTTATACACAGGGCCCGCATGAAACACGAATAATGTGAATAATGTCAGACTTAGTATTATTAAATTACACATGAGGCTTCAGGATTTCGTTTTGTTGTCAATCTGATTAAATTCGCGAAGTAGGCACGGCAGGTGGTAGACAGACCTACTCTTTTAGCTAGATTAGCGATTTAACTAGTAACATTTACAAACTTTGATTAGGTTTTCAGTATTTGAAAGTACAGAATTAATTATAAAATGAACGTAAAATATACTTTACTTAACTACAAAGGTAATAATCTTCAACAGTTATAAACGTAAAGATCAAGCCTGCCTTGATACCAAACAGAGTTTAGCAAAGAATAATAAAAGTATAAAAGGCAAACAGGTTTTTGTAACATACGCTATACATTTATAACTGCAAATGTACCAGTTGCTTGTTAGTTTTTAGTTTTATATGTATACGTAAACATAAATTAAAAGTTTTGAATCACGTCTGAACTAATAAACAAAACAGCATTAACCTGATTTAGACGAAATTATGTTTTTAGGGATATCATCAATATTGCAAATAATACATGTAGGCGAGTTTCCTACACAAGATTTGAACTACGTTTGCAAAATAAATAGGTGCAGTAGGTAGGTCTAAGGTACCAATTAATTCTGCTGCACTAAAGAAGCTGAAAATATGTTTTCATAAAATTACTAAAGCTCTTCCTTTAGCTTTAACTTTTTATGATATTGTTTTCAATTCTATTAAGCCCGTCTTGTCCCACTGAAGGGAAAAGGCTCCCTTTTTTTTTTGCGTACGCACTTTAATACGATTCGGTGAACGTTCAAATATAGAGATTAGCAGCGGTGGTGTAGAGTCCGTAGAGTCACCGCTATACAAGGCTCTACACGTTGTCAAATAAAAGGTTCGAATCTAAATACAGTTAAAGTCCTCTCTTCCTCCTTTTTAGCAAATTTTAATAACAAGTACCTAAAACATGATAAAACAGTATTTTTTTTACTATGACTTCTTAAATGTTTGATGCTGAGAAACGCAATCGGCCTTTCATCCCGAAAATGAGACACATGTAATTTGCGTGTCCCAAAAACTTTGTAATTATAATAATGGTACTGTAAAAAGTAATAACACTAAATAATAATAACACGTGCCTTTATATTAATAAAGTTCTTTATATAACATGTTGTGATGGCACGGGCGGGTGGTGGCTCGTGGCGTTTTGTAGGGTTGGGCTTGACAACCACTATGGGAGTGCCGACCTATTTACCAGATTTTGTGTTGACTGTTGATGACAGTTTAATTATTACGAAGTAGAAACTCCACCTTAATAACACTGCAATACTAAGTGCTAGTTCTGAAATTAATTAGCGAAATTGTCCCACGTGCAGAAATATTTTTAATTTAGGTCATTGCCGCTAAGACTACTGTTGGAATTACAGCAATATTTATATGTTAGTAGCTACGCGATAAGATATATTATACAAGATTAATTTGATCTCTACCTTACATTAACTACTTTTATTTATCGATACATCTTTTCCTTATAGGAAATTGTATATAAGTTTGTAACTGACGAATGAAGAAGGTTTTGCTCTTGTTTCTTCGGAGACATGCATTATACTAAGTGTTTATGTTAGAGAGTAACATAAACATAAAACTTTCTTTTTATGTTCATAACACAAAGTGTCCTTAATATCAGAAACTAGACATACGCCAAAAAGTTTACCAAGCCTAGCTTTTTAAATATATGCATCATAACTGTAAGCATCAGATTTTTATGAACGCTTAGCGAGAAATAGACAGGTACGTTTTTTGTAGGGGTTACCTAAAAGATGTTACACGCAATCACATAACATGTAGACCTTAATCGCGTGGGAGTTCATCATTAAATATATCCTTCCAACTTTCATTATTTTTATGGAGCTCGCATACGGTGGTGATGTCAGTGGTGACGTCATTCGTACCACGAACCAACCGGTTCCACGGCTGCCGCCGCTGTCCTCCAATTATGCTAATACCGGTGCCGTTCCAGTCCACTCCTCAAGCTTATGCGTTGTCAGCAAAATCATATATTATGTCTGAATTCAGTCTAAGTACCATGAAGTTCTCATATATCTTAATCAAAGAAACCTCATACAATTTCTTAGGTAATATTCAGCAAAAAGAAATGATTTAGCCATTTAGGAAATTGGTCAGTGTTTATGAACATACTAACAGAATTGAATCCTATTAGAAGTGATACATACAGTGGCTTTGAACAATTTTAGACAGTCATTGGTCCTTTATTTAATAAGCCACGTGCTACGTTTCACATTGCTGCTACTTTGTGTCGATTAAATTATTAAAAAAAGAACTGTAGCACATTTTGTAGTAATGGCATCACGCACGACTTCCGTTCGATGTGCTAATAAAAACTTTGGCAGTTATAACCACACCATGGTACCATACAAAATGTTGTTTACGTTATGTAACATGAAGCTTACTGTTAAACGTATTACTGTGTCTTATCAATGTAAACAATGGCTTTAAATGGTATGAAGAGTAAACTTTTCTTCAGTTTCGAATTACTGTTCCGATAACTTATGAAAAGAAACATACTTACACAACTTGACGACGGCGACGTATTCAATTAACTAGGTTAAAATTAACCATAAAAAGAAAATAACGATTTTCTTTTTATGGTTGGATGGTATCTGATTCATTACATTATGGTGCTGCTGTACCTAAAATTCAAAAGTATGAATGAATATTTTAAGATAGAGCGCTTCCCTTAAAGGGCACATCTCAAAAGGGGCATTTCTGCAAATGTGAATTTCGTAATTTATAAATGTGCACAGTTATTCTTACAGGTTTTAAAATCAGATTTGACGGAATATACAAAAATTTGAAGAATTGACACGTCGTTAACCTTGAGTTTTGTAACATCAATGATGTTAAAGATATCGGTATTCATAAATTATAGACATTTGTATTCATAGCTGAATAACAAACCAATATTTAAATTTTTAAAGATAGACAAACACATTTCTTAAATCTAAGCTGTACCGTGGCTGTAGATACCTGAGTACCTACCATCTAATGAACTTTAAATGTGCAATTGCCGGCGAATGCTACATGAAGACTGATTGTTGATTTAATTAATGCTACATAGATATTTAAAAAAAAGATCGATTCATAATGTCGATAAATACTATTTATAAGCTACTTTCTGATCAATGTCTGATCTATAACGAATAAATCTTCTGATAAATGTTCTGATAAAACTCTTCATCATTCGATAAAAATGTAGAGACTCTAGTACACTTGAATCATTCGAATTAGTTTTTATTTTATTATTATCTTCAATTAATGAAGCATGTTACAAACAACTGCTCAAGTTGAGCAATACGTGATGTATTTGTTGAACACCCACGATGTGTCATTGTTATTTAAATCTTAGTAGGTATATATACCTACTTACTTAACAAAGTAAAAAAGAAGTCCGTTGAGAGATTCAAAATAATGTTTTACTGTTTTACTAACAGAAAAAATCATAATTGTAAACTGTATGGCACTTTTTGAAACTTGGTTCCGCTATCTGTGATTTCGGGGCTAGTTATACCTCAAATGAACTCAAAGTAGAGTCTTTCCAGAAGCTAGACTTATGATGAATTTCTATTACTTAGTACTTACGTTGTTGTAGGTGAAACAATACAATGTATGGCCCAGATGTTCGCAGCGTGACGGCGAGTTCTTATCGGTGCAAAGACGCACCCACCTACACTCTCCCCTGAGTATTATAATATGTAACGTCGCGTCGCGCCTCGGCCGGACACGAGAGTTCAACGAACTGCCAATTCGCCATCTTTTCCATTCATTTATTCCAATTACCATCTTCTTCCGCTGAAGTGAATTTTTGTTCCAAAAACAAATCTCTTTTCTTTTGGCATAGCAATTTATACGAATCCAAAACATTAAATTGAATTAATAGTGCATCAGTACAAGTACAAATGTATATTTGTTAAAATTTAAAATTGGAGCGTGTTGTTATTATATTGAGGAACCTTGTTGAACAAAACAACAGAACCACAACTTGAAACAAGGTTACAACTTATCGACTCTATTTGAATTTCTTTTGTACGTGTATTGGAATTGTGTGAATTTGTGTGAGAGACTATGAAATGATTAATGGTTGAAGTTTTATTTAAGAACAGCTTCTACTGCTGTTTGTGTCGTGTGCGGTTAAAGGTTATCATTGAAGTATCATTGAAAGATACATATAGGCTCTCTCATAATAACAAGTATTTCAAGAAAGAAAGTCTGTTATGTAGAGACACTATAATTGTCAGACAAACATTCACAAAATAGAGTCCGATCAGATGATCTAGTTAACACGTCTAGGCTAGATATAGCCTAGACGTGTTGTGTTGTGACTAGATGTGTGTGTTGCAAAATAAGAAGAAATTGCATTTTACTAAATATCAAACAGGATTCTAGACTGCTTATTTTCGGTGTAGTAATACAAAGGAGAGATGAAAACTTCTGCAAAATGTTTTATTAATTTCTTCTGTCTACCAAGCCCTTCCCCAAACTAAGTAGGGGTCGACTTAGGCAGGTTGTAGGCTGAAAGCTTTCTACTTAGGTAACAAACAAAGATTTTAGAAGTATATTACATTTAGAGTCAAGTCTGGGCATCTAGCTCTTAAACTACTGGAGTCTGGGCCACATACCTTTGCAGTCACTTTATATAATTTACATCATTTTAATTTGGCAATGTCAAACGTGATTGGAAATAAAGTAGTCGATCGGTTTCTGTTATGTATTGTAACGAAGCTATTTAAATGCACACTTCGAAGAATTGCAACTCTATTAGCCAAACATGTAGCTACTTTGTTGGTTTGTTTGAATAACATTCGAATGTGTAGCAGGAAAAGCGAAAGCAGAACGTAACCTAACCCTTCGACTGCTAACTGTATCCAAAGGTATTATATAAAGTTAAATATAAGTAAATAAATAAAAGTAAGAGTTGATATAGGTACTTCTAACGGTACATAATAAACACTGCTCCGTTAAACCAAGCTTATCAAATTGTTTATTTATTAACGATCTGTTTTTGGCATTCTTTGAGGAGGTCCGTAATTTGTTCATTGTGGGTCCAGTAGTTAGCAGGCGGCCATGATAGTGGCATCGTTGTCATGGATAAATATAAAATGACCGTTTACATCATACTTGATTGAATTAAGCCATGTATTCACTGAGCAACAGTGTTTCGGATACACAGTTTCTGAAACATCACGTAAATGTTTCCAGGAACAATGTTTCGGAAACTCTGCCGTCCACACAGTCAGTTGCTTAGGTCATGTCGCCCGAGGAAGTAGTGTTGTTATGTGGTGCCTACATTTTTTTGCATAAGTCCATTTCTAGTAAAAAGAAACGTAAAAGATGGTGGGTCAGGAATTACTTGCTAAGAAGACAAGACGTATTAAGTGATTTATGCATGTTTGATGGATCATTTATAAACTTTCTACGAATGTCAAAATCAGATTTTGAATATCTTTTGCAAAATGTTGGACCATTTATAGAGAAACAAGATACAAACTTACGAAGTGCAGTTACCGCTGAAACAAGACTAGCCATTACTTTAAGATATTTAGCTACTGGAGATTCATATTCTTCACTCTCATACACTTTTAGAGTTTCCAAACAATTAATCAGCCGGATCATACCCGAAGTTTGTAAGAATATAATACGTGTGTTGAAGAACTACATCCAGGTAAGAAAAACTAAGTTATGAATCAATATTTTTTTTATTAATTATACAAAATTAGGCGAACTATCTACTGGGTACTACTATCGGTTTCTTCTACTGATGCGATTTGTGAAACTATCTCTTCAATGGTTTCAAGTTCTTTTTGTGAGGTTGAACTTGCTGGTGTCGACGCAGTTTCATATCCGGGATGGCTATGATATCCGTAACCATAATTGTATTTGCCCATTCGCATGTCTATTAAAATATTATTAATATAAGCCTTGGCTTGTATTACGGCAGTCTCGTTTTGTACCGCTCTTAATTCTGAAGCGACGTATTGCCCATAAATATCATATTCATCCTTAGATTCATCCATTTTGCGTTTTGCAGATTTAACTATTTCAAATACTTCACTTAGATTGTCATCCACTTTTCTTTTAGATGCTTTTTTGCTACTTGTAGATGGTAGTGGGGATGGTGGAAGTGGAGATTGTGGTTTCTGCTGCTCCGATTGCTGTTCTGGCTCCTCAGTTGCCAGGAGGTCTTCACGGTTTGCCTGCAATTTTAAACACTTTTTTTTTTAAGGTTCCGAGTTCCGAAGCGCACTGGAAAGAAAAGGCCCGTGAGTGGAACGAATTATGGAATTTTCCACACTGTGTCGGAGCTATAGATGGGAAGCATGTGGTTATTGAAGCGCCTAGCAATAGTAACAGTGATTACTACAACTACAAAGATCAGTTTAGTATTGTACTACTGGCTATTGTAGATGCATCTTATAATGTTATATATGCAAACTGTGGTGCGAAAGGAAGAGCATCTGACAGTGGCATCTTTCAAGAAACGAGTTTCTATCAAAGAATGGTGGAACACCGTCTTAATTTTCCAAACCAAGAAACGATATCACCAGATGGACCTGACCTTCCTTATGTAATACTGGGCGATAGTGCATTCCCATTATCGGAAAACTTGATGAGGCCGTACCCGGGTATTCATAACCGTGGCACAATGAAACGAATTTTCAACTATAGACTCTGTAGGGCCAGGAGGGTTGTAGAAAATGTTTTTGGAATTTTATGCGTGGTTTTTCGTGTATTTCGTAAACCAATTCCTCTCAAGCCTGAAAATTGTGAACTTATTGTAATGGCCTGTCTTTACATGCATAACTTTTTAAGAAGGAATAAACAATCTAGAGCCTTGTATACGCCCCCGATGACTTTTGATTTTGAAGACAGTGACCATAATGTCATAGAAGGTGCTTGGCGTAGAGAGTATACAGTTGAAGGAACTTCAATTTTGGAATTGGAAAGGCGACCTAGAAATTCAGCACGTACTGCTACAATCATAAGGGATCAATTTGGTGAATATTTCATGAGCGAAAGAGGAAGCTTGCCGTGGCAAAACAATGTAGCTTAATGCTATGGCGGTAGTGTTTTCGTATATGTTAGATAGAATATTTACATGCCTACAGCTGTTTACATAAAAATAAAATATGAATAATGCGCTCACTGTTTCATTTAAAGTATCCGCACCACCGACCCTTGTCGTCGTGCTTTGTAAGAAAATTAATTCTTCATAAAATTTCCATTTTGATTTCTTAATATCTGCAGCACCAGCACCTGTGGTTTTTGTAGACAACATTTTCTTCCTCTCTCTTGCAAATTGCGACCGCAATATATGCATTTTATTCTCAACATCTGTTTTTGGAATTGCCAAAGCATTCGAAATTTCTTCCCAGGCGTCATTCTTTTTTATTTTATTTTTATAGTCCTTTGTCGAGCAATCCCATAATATTCGTTTTTTCTCAAACAGTTCTATCAATTTAAAGACAGTTTCATCGTCCCACACTACAGCCATGTTTATAAACAAATGTTTAGACGCGTCCACACTCGCATGCACCTGTTGCGCAACTGATTTGCTTCTGTGTTCTCCGTCACAAGTGGGGAGCACCGAAACATACCGATAAACACGTAGTGTTTACAGAAACAAAATTATATGTTTCTGAAACAAAATGATTTGTTTCAGAAACACGTAGATTTTGTTTCTGAAACAGAGTTTATAAACAATTGTTGCTCAGTGAATACGTGGCTTTATAGTGTGATGATATCTTTGAAGCGAGTCGCGCAGGCGTCGCATTCGGTCACAAGTAACAGGCCTTCGCCGTTTATAGCGGTGACGCCATCGCTCCCGGCACTACTACACTATGTAACAACTCGGCTTGGCCCTAAGCCTTATGCCTTAAGACTCTGCTCCTTAAACCAGTCCCAACCCTCCGGTCAAGGCACGTTCAAGGTGATGTACTTACTTGATATTGTATTGTATTAAGTATGTACTCAGGACTGCCTTTATGTCGCGATTGTTTAGTTTTAGATGGTATCGATATATTTTAAATAAATACATTATTTAAAAGCTTGATTCTCTTTGTATACGAATAAAGTAGGGTCATTGTTGTTGCTAAAGTTTGCCATTTTGTCCATCTATAAATAGAATAACTGTCACCCTCATCGTGAAGTTTGCTGGGTATTATAGCTCTGCGTGAATCCATAATTACAAACGAATGTTCGGCTGGCTGCCACATGATAAACCATAGTTATTATTTTAAGTAATTTTTAAACATACTGTATACTATGCTTAAGTTATTTATTCAGATAGATAACGGTCTGCAGGCGCACTTTTGACTTGATTACAATGCCAATATTGCCAATGAAATGCCAATGCAATATTAATATTACCTTTTTACCTTATTTAACAAAGACGTGTTCTCGTAAAAGGTCATCAAGGTATTGAAAGAACTTGACGCTAGCTATTGTTAAGTTCAGGAGAAAACAACGTCAAAATTCTCTCGTCAAGAGTTCTAGAGTAATCCCCCAAAACTGAACTAATAGCTGACTTTGCAGGTTTGTTTCTCAATTCCTTTTTTTTTACTGTAGTATTTTTTTTCAATTGATAAGTATACTCGTATAATATGTGAAATACTGCATAATATTTAAATGCTATTAGACTTTGTTTTATTGCGTAGCTAGGTCAACCAACATTGTGCCTTGTTAGTGTAATAAATATTTTTTACATTTTTTGTTGCATTCGAATAACCTTACACCATATGATTATTAAAACAACGATCTACGATTAACCTTTGGGTATTCAATAGCACTTTTTGAATGTCAGATAAACAGTAAAACTGCATGCAAAGTACTAATTCTGAGCCATGATAGCAGAAAGGTATTCGGTTGTTTACTCACTTTTGCTCACACTGCTAATCTCAGATGTGACATGATGACAATAATTAATCTGTGATATCATTCGTTTACAGCTATTCTGCCACACGCAGACGATTGCAGTTTGTTATTAGGTAGAAGCCTATCATACTCGAATCACGAGCATCGGTTGTGCTGGTTTAAAGATCAAGCAGGTTTTTAATTGCCTAACTTTCCTGTTCATGCTTGCGGGTATTATATTTTTACCTCAGTAGAAAAACTAAGAGCAACAAACAGCCTAGATAGTCAGATACACGTCGACAGTCTTCCTTTCTTTTCTTTCCTGGTTCGCCATTAGAATAGTTGATATGTGTGCATGTAACCGTGATCTCACCTAATCAATGAAGTAAGATGCGTAATCGGCCACAAAGCTGAATGTTTCGAAGGCTTGTGCCTCTGTATCTACTTTAAATTGGCAAAGCAATTCTGGAATCGTTTTGCGGTTTGACTATATGCAATAATATAATTTATTCGGAAGCACCTAGATTGTTAATTTGAAATTGTACTTTACGCAATTAAAACCAGGTAAGCTAAGTTCAATGTTCTTTAATCGGCTTTGAAAGTTAGATAATTATAGACTTTTTCATTTATTAATATGTTTGAAGTGTTATAAATTTACTGACCCAGAAAATTATGATTAAAAGTGCTGCAATTATTCAATTATTCATTTTTATTATGGTCACAGTGAATGCTAAAATAATTTCGTTCACCCGTAGACTGTGCTATAAAGAGGTCAATTCTTAAATTGGGTTACACCGTACTGAAGTTCAAGCATGGCGTTCTAGTTTCTGTCGCTTACTTTATCGATTTTTCTTTCCACTTCGCATAATGCTGTGGTACACCAATACACCGCGACAAGCATACATAGCTCACTGTACAACCGGGGATGTATAAACAAGTGGCCTAGCCAGACTATAGTGAATTAAATTGGCCCGACAACTGTGACATCTCCACTCAATCAATTACAGCGACCTAAGTATCTTCTTATATCACCACGCGTTGGGTGAATGAACAGTAAAGAACGTGGATATACTGTAGAAGTATATATAATACAACATACATAGGACGCGGCAATGTTCTAGAAACTCAATAAATACATTAATTAACTTTAAAACATGGAATCCAGAAGAACTAAATAACGCAAAGTTTAAAACACGAAAAAAGAGTATGGCAAAAATGCATCACATCGGAAATGGTCATCGCTCATTCTGTCACATTGATCATGCTTTGTGACTCACGCAAAGCACAGTTGGATTTTCAGTGACATTTGAATAAATAAACAACAGAAACTTACTTTTAAGTTGTTATTGGGCCACATGGGCGATAAGTTTAAACATGATTCTTTACTTGGTACTGATACGTCATGGTTATAATATTCTAAACTAGCTGTTGCCCGCGACTTCGTCCGCCTTAATTTCTGTTATTATGATCGCGATGAAGAAGTCTAAAAACAAAAAAAAAGTATTTCTGCGTAAATTATAATTTTAGTTAATATTATCGTATATTCCCACTAGTTCGATTCATTAGTTCGATCGTCGAACTAGTGAGACTTTTTTTTCTCATTTATTCGACCATCGAACTAGTTAGATTTTTTTTTTCTCATTTGTTCGACCGTCGAACTAGTGTGAATTTATTTTCTCATTTGTTCGACCGTCGAACTAGTGAGAATTTTTTTTTCTCATTTGTTCGACCGTCGAACTAATTATATTTAAAAATAGTTCTACAACATTTAAATGTTTTACTAATTTCGTAATAAAATAAAAAAAACGCTTGGTTCGTTAAAAAATATATATTCGTGTACTTATATTTGTAGGTACATCTATCGCTATCTTTGATCAAATAAACAGTTGAAAAACTTATAAATTATAAGCTGGCTTCTTCACCTATCAAAAAATAATGTAATAATGAAATATTAAATGTAACCTAATATTTTTCTGTCTTGCTTATCTCAACAAGCTTAACTAGAAAGAACAAAAATGAGTTTATATGTATAATAAATGATCAAAAATCATGTTTATTTGATCAAAGATATGCTATAGATGTACAAATATAAGTACACGAATATATATTTTTTAACGAACCAAGCGTTTTTTTTTTTTATTACGAAATTATTAAAACATTGAAATGTAGTAGAACTATTTTTAAATATAAATAGTTCGACGGTCGAACAAATGAGAAAAAAAAATTCTCACTAGTTCGACGGTCGAATAAATGAGAAAATAAATTCTCACTAGTTCGACGGTCGAACAAATGAGAAAAAAAAAATCTCACTAGTTCGACGGTCGAACAAATGAGAAAAACAATTCTCACTAATTCGATGGTCGAACAAATGAGAAAAAAAAGTCTCACTAGTTCGACGATCGAACTAATGAATCGAACTAGTGGGAATAAACGGAATAAATGAGAAAATAAATTCTCACTAGTTCGACGGTCGAACAAATGAGAAAAAAAAAATCTCACTAGTTCGACGGTCGAACAAATGAGAAAAACCATTCTCACTAATTCGATGGTCGAACAAATGAGAAAAAAAAGTCTCACTAGTTCGACGATCGAACTAATAAATCGAACTAGTGGGAATAAACGAATATTATGTTGATAAAACTCTAGCCAATAATTGGTAATAATGCATTAATTTCGACCAAAATTGATTACCTTAAAAAAGTTTATAGTGAGTCAATCTTAAAAGATAGACATATACCGTCGCGAACATTTTTTTAGATCATTTAAAGAGGAACAATTCATTCTTACATATTTTTTAGGTAACTCTAACCGTTTACGTAGCGCACGCATCGGAAGCCTTCAAAAATGAATCGTTTTCCCAGTTTTTGCAACATTTTTCACTGCTGCTTCGCTCCTATTAGTTGCAGCGTGATGTTATATACCCTAAAGCCTTCCTCGATAAATGGACTATCCAACACAAAAAGATTTTTTCAAATCGAACCAGTAGTTCCTGAGATTAGCGCGTTCAACCAAACAAACAAACAAACAAACTCTTCAGCTTTATAATATTAGTATAGATTAGAAAATGACTCCTCTTAAGGACTGAATTTTTGCTTGACCTTTTTAGATAATGCATTCTTTTAAAGAAGTTTGTGTGCTTCAGGTTACGTACTATGTGTACTACCTACATGAAGTCAGTGTATATTGGTCTAGCTGATAAGAGTCCATAGCTATGTTTTGTTGTGTTGCACAGATATTGCTTGATGTTGATTTGAATTGTATTTATGCCAAGCGGTAGTTGTATTGTTGACCTCCGAAGCAGAAAGAGGGGTGTTATAAATTTGATTTTAGATTCATCACAGTGAAAAAGCGAATTGTTAAACCAAGAGTTTATGCTTGAGGGAAGACGACTGGGCCCCGTTAATGAAATTTTATTCTTTAATGTGGCTTCTTTACGTTAATTGAAAGGCTATATGTAATTGGAACATTATGTTAGCGCTACAATTATGTAACTTAGTTTAGGACAGGGTAAAATGTTTGCTCGGTAAAAAAAAAGTTGATAAAAATTATTTGTATCTATGCAGATAAAGTTCCTACACTTAATAGGAATGAAAAAGCCTGCATGAAAAACAAAACATCACTTCAAACGGACGTTTGGTTTGTACCTGTTTAGCTCATCATTAGCACAAACGTGTTACAGTTAAAAGCCATGCAAATAGCAGTCTTGTTGTGACAGTTGGTTACGGTGACCGATCAGGATCGTACATTGAAATCAAAATTACTTTTGCGTCGTCGGTGCGCCACTCACAAATAAGTAAATAGTTAAATAGTGAAAGAAATTATATAATACAATTAAATTATACAATACGAAATAAAAGTTTATTGACCGTTTCAACGTTTTTAGCCTCCTTTATTTCGCAACGTTCCTAAATTTGCCGAATTTCGGCCGTCAACCTTGCCATACCCTCTAGGAGTTCAATTTGTGTAACGAGTCCCTAGCACGCATACGAACAATTTGTTACTAGTTTAACATCTATTTTATATGTTTATTGCTTTGCTTTTATTATGAAAAACAATAAGCATTCAACAAGACTCGAATTTGTCTTGCAATATTTTTTAAAAGTAATCAAAACTTCTTTTACTCTGATCTACCTTGGATGGATCACATCATAAAGACTTCTAATTTGGATATAGGAAAGTTGCCTACCATTATGTTCATTATTTTCTCATAAACCTGTTATCTTAAAGACGGAAATAGTCACAATATTATTCTAATGGTCCTTACCGAGAGCCTTTGCCAATCAATTTAGCCCTTAGCAATTGACTGCTCGACATAGGCCTCACCCAAATTGCGCCATAACACTCAGTTCTCGTTAAAACCGTATGAAAATGGCGAATAGATATTTGAACACTATTTCCAGTCTGTGTTGTTTGTTGGGCGGTGGCTGACAGCCTTACCGCGTAGGCGCTGAGTTTGTTTGTCTGAGGTTTATTCCTGCATAAAACAAATAAAGTCATTTGATTTTTAGATATCTGTTAATTCTTTGTAATTTAATAAGTTATTCAAGTATTACATTATTTGTGAAATTGGGCCACAAAATATATTTTCACAAAGTTTGTGAAGGAATATTTACATATCTCGATATTTTTTTACTTAAACTATTAACTAAGACATGAGATGGCAAAATATGACACAGGTCGAAATATGTACTTAAAAGTTGGATTAATGAAAAATATGCATAAATAAAAATTCCAATTCGAATTGGCGGTTTGCCACATACAGGGCAAACAGCTGTCGTGTGAAAGTATGGGACGGTCTTGTTTATATTTCTCGATCGTAACCCAGTTACACAGACAACCTTTAAAACATCCAACACAGATACCCTTTGGTTAGGAGACGGCGACGAAATATCATGAACCCAAGACTACAATTACTGACCTCTTTCGTCTCGATATATAGAAAACTGACCGATTATTTAATAAAAACGAGTGTGTTTTGTTTTTTTAGTTTTATTTTTAGTTAAGTTGCTGATATGATAAAGTAGAATGTTAATTAGAAACTGAGGGACGCGTCACTTCGAGTAAAATTATGTTTTTATAGGAAAAGTAGAGCATATTTCGCAGCGACCGGCACGAGAGGTAAAGACAGCGAATTTTCGTGTTCTTTGACCCCAATTTTACCAATTTGACTTTGTTCAGTGGCAATTTAGCTAATTACAAATCTAAGTTTTAAATGTAGCCGTGGTAAAATTAGGGTACCTATTTAATCATTTCTTTTTATTATATTCCACACTTTAATGTACGTAAAGGAGAGCACGCTTTCAAGTTCAATATAAAGCTAACGCATGGTAATAGTCATAAACTATATTGGGTAGGTTATCATAGAAACTGCGAGAGTGCACTAGTTAAGAACGGTTCTCATCATCTGCAGCCATCAAATACATGACTGACTTAGTACCTAAAGTAGTTTTAGGTGAATGCTCTACATTTTTTAACATTATTTCAATTAAAAATTGAATTACGAAAATAAAAAGACCTGTTTAGAAATCGTCACATTTCTTAGCTAATGTTTTGATACATGATGTCACCTGATTTTAAAAGTAGGTATGTGTTGGGTCTTGTAGGAACTAAAATTAAAACTAGATTTTGATAATTTGGTGCTCCAGAACAGCAAAAATGTAAACAGTAGTTTTTTATAAACACGCGTTTGGGAGCTACGTACATTTACACAGATAGATACAAATATTATAAAACACAGCCCTTTTTCCTAGACCTTTCCTATAATAAATCTGTAGAAGTGAAAATTCTGTACATTGAAAATATCAAAAAAATAAATGGCGGAGGGTGTTACTAGACCGACAACGAACCCAAAAGTGTGAAAAAAAAAAAATGTCTGTCTGTCTGTCTGTTTGTTCAGGTATCACGCAAAAACTACCGGTTCGATTACGATGAAACTTAATATAATTATTCTTTATTATCCTGCTACCACACTGGGTAGTTTTTATCCCGTAAAAGTATAAACAATAAAAAACAAATTTAATTTTGCGGTTAAAAACTCATTGATAAGTTTCTTCATCCACGCGAACGAAGTCGCAGGCACAGCTAGTCCTAAAGTAAATCAGATAAACACTTATATAAATATTCAGTGGTCGAGGTCATTAAAGTAAGTAATCGTTCGTTAGACTCATGTTTATTTTGATAACTATGACATAAGTAATAATGTACCTACTTACTTGTTTTGTGTATCTAGTCGCTAACTACTGCAAAAAACGAACTATTGCAAAAATGCTTTCAAACTTTACTTACTCCCTAAATAGGTCAATTGCGAGTCTGTTTGGCTTCTTTTTGGAAAACAAATAACAAGTCTAGGTATAACCAACAAAATTGTTAATATTAGAGAATCTAAAATATGCACATGACTAATTCTGATTGCATCAGTCTGCTTATTAATCGTCGCCCTGTAGGCATCCATTCACCACGCGTCCGGCACGCAACGCGTACTTTTACGAGCCCGCTTGTCCACTGTTGTGCTCAGGATGAGATCACTGCAGCCGTCATCTCATGGCATCTATTTTAATTCCACATAACAGTTGGCATTGGTTGTGTCACAACGAGACGCCAGTGATGTAGGCGTTTAAATAAGTGACCGTGGCCCCGATTTACAAAACGCGTTGCATCGATTGTTTAAGTTTTTTGTCACTCAATAAAATTCTCATAGACACGTGCTCGTCTACGATGTACTTTCTGATAATCACCATAGTAATCTAGTTATTACTTGTTGGACTGCTACATGTTTTTATAGCAAGCGAAAATAATTAATTAACTGTAACTAATTTAATGCCAAAAAACTCTTTCTTGTTCTGTTATTTGTGTTTAAGAAAGAAGAAGAGGTACTTAACTACTATCACTACTATAAGTACTTGACGAAATACCTGAAATTCCTAAATACTGTGATGTATTCATACTAAATATGCGTTCCGTTCCAGATGCAAGATACGTGATTAACTCAAGCGTTTCGAATTACGACAAAAACCACCAAGATGAAGCAACTCGTCAATAAGAACCTTATAACGCTGAAATGCGTTCTCTTCTGCTTTCTCTCAGGTAAAGTTTCAAATATACTGCTCTACCTGTTATGACTTACGGTGCCGAAACGTGGACATTAACGGTTGGACTAGTCCACAAATTTAAAGTCGCGCAGCGGGCTATGGAGCGAGCTATGCTCGGAGTCTCTTTGAAGGATAAAATTCGTAATGAGGTCATCCGACAAAGAACCAAGGTAACCGACATAGCTCGTAAAATTAGCTCGCTGAAGTGGCAATGGGCTGGCCATGTCTGTCGAAGGACCGATAGCCGTTGGAGCAGACGAGTCCTAGAATGGAGACCGCGACTCGGCAAGCGTAAGGTAGGACGCCCCCCCGCCAGGTGGACTGACGACCTGAAAAAGGTCGCTGGAGGGGACTGGATGCGGAGGGCGGAGGACCGGGTGTTGTGGCGCAAATTGGGAGAGGCCTATGTCCAGCAGTGGACTATGATTGGCTAAATGATGAAAGTTTCAAATTATTTTGTTATGTAGATACGATATTTGCGAATTACAGCAAAATAATCGATGTTACAAAGAAACAAATATTAAATCCAAAATCATTTTGATGTCATACCAAGAATAATAATTTGAAACATGACTTTTGGAAATTTATATCAGCACGTCTTTACTACGAACAGATCCAAACGACCGAACGAAACAAAACTCCACATGCCTCTAACAGGTTTGATTAAGTGCTGAGTCTGCAATAAAAGCGCTGACTTGTAAATCACTTCGCAGTACTAATAAATAAACGATGCGATGTTTACTCCTTTCTTGGGAAATGAAATAAAAACAAAAATTGTGACTGTTCTCAGTTCAGAAGCCAACAAAAACTAGTCCTAAGACATCATATGCGGCATACGACATACATAGCCAATAATTGAAGTCGATGTTGCAAGCTACCTTCTAAGGAGTGTCGACTGCCACCTATCGAATGATTTAGGGACCGTTCACCTCGGACTTGCCACTGTGCTGAGATCGCGGCCAATGTGACCCATATGCTCCGACAACTTACAACTCTTGTATTGTATCGAGATGCTTGCGGCACGCAATTTGATATTTAAAAACTCTTTAGCTTTAACACATACGACCCTGTGCCTGTCTATCAACCGTTGTAATGTTGTTTTTGATTATGTTTAGGTGTGGGCTGCATATTCCCATTTCTACCACTACACATGCTGTCAGTGGGTCTAGATAAAGGAGAAGCCCGGTTAATATCAGCTATCGCACCATGCCTCGCTCTACTTGGCCCAGCCGTATTGGGGCCTCTCATTGATAAGTAAGTATTGTAGTGGTCAATAATTGTGTCTTTATAAGGCTTGCGAACAAGGTTTGCTGGTGACGAATCGTTTTTGCTTTACATTATACAATAGCTTGTTGTTATGTATATGATACGATACATTTTAATGAAATAAGTCCGATTGTAGTTTAAAAATACCATTGTGTTTAACTAATCTTTGTTCATACCGCTGCAAGGGAGGTTAAGGAGAGTGCTACACTCTCACCGCCTAAGCACATGAAAGCCTCCCCATCCCTACAGGGACCAGGCACATTAGGAAATTTTGCTATTTATACCAGTCCCCGGCGTCTGACCCTAGCCAATCATTGTTATAGTTTCTCCATTTAATGCAATATATTTCGTGTATAGAATGTCGGTGGGCCGAGGGTCAACCGGCGGCGGCTCTGGCCCTTGCGGGTCAGGACGCCTGCTGCGCGTCATCACCGCGGCCTGCCTCATCCTCAGTGCTGTGTTCTACACATTACTACTCACCGTACCTTACACGGAAAGACATGAGGTATGAAAACTCGTAACCTTAACAATTATATAATCCTACTTAAGTAGTTAGATGATGCTTTCGATGGTAACTTATTTTAATATTAGGTAAATCAACCAAAAAAAGTTTTTGTTCAATTCTTTTTGTAAGTTAAAATGCATTATCTATTTTTATATGTGTGCAGTAGTCTTTATAATGACCTACTTTCTCAAAAAAATTTACATTGTGTGACTTTCCCACAGTAGCCTATTCTATAAAATATGGTCAATATTTGTAACGTTAACGTCTTACATACTGTAACACATCTAAGTTTTTTTAATGTGATTTGTCAAAATATATCCAGGTTGCGATGGCTTCATGATAGAATCAAAAAGATCTTGAACATTAATCACCTTTTATTTGATAGGCTCGTCGCCCTCAAGTCCTCTTCATGTGCGACGAAGATAGTGCTTATGTCATGCAAGAAGTCTGCAAAGAGGACATGCGCTGCAACCGGTGGTCAGGCGAGAAGGTATGGTGAAAAAATGTTGCTAATTTTGTAGACTCTCCAGTACAGTTGATAATAACTTTTGATTTTGAATAATTATTCAGCTTCTAACTTTTCGTGAAACGCAAAAGTCAACAAAGTCGATTTGAAAACGGATTGGATTTGCAACATAAGCGTAATTTTTTTTATTATACAGACCTAGAGAAGCATAGTTTAATGCAGAAATGGTGATTAAGTATGCGGTTAGATTGGTATTTATTTCGACCTCTCATTTGCAGTCAGGAGTACTGGCAGTGACCGCTTGCGAGTACGGATGCGCTGATGAGAACATGACATGGGTCAAGCAACCATTTACCACGACGTCTACAACCACAACTCTTAGCCCTATGTACTTGAATATCGCCAATGCTACGGTAAATACAACTTATTCTTTTTTCTCATATATCCGTTCTTACCTGATTGAAAATTATTTTATATCATTTTCTTTTTCACAGACGGAAACGGCAGTGACGGAAGATGAAGAGCCGATGCACTCAATGCCATTTGAAGTGAACCCTCCTCACTTTTGTTATAACGGCCAATGTCTGGTCTACATGCAGCATCAGGCAAGGCTCCGCGTGCCCCTATCTCTGATAGCACCTGAGCTGCCCGAAGATAATAGCACCGTTGACAATGATGATTGGTGCACTTATCGAACAGGTAAAAAAAGAAACTTGTTGGTAATCAACTCTACTAACTGATTTTTAGGGCTGTGTGACTAAACATTTGTTTTTTTTTTGTTTTAGCTGGTCCGTCAAGTTGCCAAGTTCCTCCGAATCGTCTGGCAGAAGTAACAACAGACGATCAAGAGTGTAGGCCAGCCGTACGCTGCCAAGTGCTGGACCCTTATGACGAACCCGACGGCGTCCTTGCCGATGCCGAATGTCGACTTGTGATCGGAGACCCGAGCTACACCTTTTGGACTTATTTATTTATTAGGTTAGTTACTACGTTTAGGTATCTTCTTCCTAGCATAGATATGACCTAGGAATAATTTATGTCGACTTAGGTCACATTAATGACAGCATGCATTTATGATATAAGTAGATACTAAATGTTGAGACAAGACTACACAATAGGCTATGTAGTCATAAAATGAAAATGTATTTTTTTATGAAATACAATTTGTTACGCTCTAATGTAGGTATTGGGTCTAGTAGTAACAGCAGTGGTCTTGCTATAGGTGAGTAGCAATAATTTACATTCTCATAGTTAATAAATACACCAGAATTATTACACAATCAGTTTGATACTTACCTATTTCCTTCACGATAAATATAAAAACATACACAACATACCTACTTGTTTTACAAGTTGCATTGACTTTTTCAGGATTCTAGCCGATATTTGGCCAACTGCGGGCCTGGCACTTCTCGGCACAGCATGTGTTATTGCAACAAGAGAAACTTCACTTGGACGAGGCGATGTCGGTCGGCAGTTGGCGTTTGGAACCCTGGGTCTCGCCATCTTCCCACCTCTAGCTGGACTGGCTGCAGAAGAAATGCCCGACAACCCTTACCTAATTCCATTCATTTTACATGCAGTGTTCATGGTCATTGGAGCACTTATTCTGCTGTTCGATAGGTGTGTACACGTTCTCGTTTACTATGTCAAGGGTTTTAAACGTTTTACGACGGTTAAAATTAGATTTAAAGCGTGTGATCGGGGTTTGGATAATAACTGTGAGTTTATTTCTCTGTAAAACTGCTAAACGTGACTCTACAGCTTTATATATAATAATGAATCACTGAGTAGGCACCTTGGATGCGTAGGAAGCGATGATTTACCTACTTTGCATCATTCAATCTTTTGTATGAGTCACACCATATCAGTGCATAAACACAATGTATTCTCCAGAGTATTAAATAGTCAATAATTCTTTACGCAAACCAAATGAACATAATGCGTGCCTGTGAATGCCTATATATTGCGCTTAACATAACTTTAGTTAGGTATAAATGAATACCTACTAAAGAGTACTTACCTACCTAAAAATATTTACCTACATCTATAAAACATCCTATTGTACTTGCCTAAGTGTAAGACCCCACGCTAGGCTATGCTGTTTCTGTTCAGAACTTGACCTTATAAATAATGTTTACAGTCACATGCCGCTCTCCACCCCCGAGTGGTGGTGGCACACGGCGACAGGAGTGCTGGCGATGCCCATGAACACGGTGCGCCGGTATGGAGCCGAGACTGCTGCAGTGTTTGCTGTTGTCGCACTGCTTGGTACCCTGTGGAGTGGCATTGATGCCTACCTGCCTTGGTAAGGATTATATTACATACCTACCTACCTAGTTATGTATGAAACCACATTTCTTCAATACTATATCTACTATCTTCACTTCCATACTAAATTATTAAATAAGAAAGTTACTCCGTCACACAACCGTTAAAATTTCGAGTGGTGTTAGTTTGAACTCCAAGATAAACCATAGGTTTCTTTTCGCGGACGCAAGCTAGTTCTACATAGTTTCGAGGATTATTTAAGAAAATTTATTTAAGAAAAGCAACGACATGGAGTGTATTTTTTTAAACTCGCTTTACAGGACGGTGCTTGAGCTAAACGGCACGATAACCGAGATGGGACTCACGCTAACTGCAGGGGCTCTGCCGGCCGTGCCCGCGCTCTGGTGGGCCGAAGCCCTTGTAGACTACATCGGGCATTCCAACGTATTTATCATGGCCTTCACCATCTACGGAGTGCGATATACTGGTGAGCATATTTCAAGTAATGATGTAAATAAGTACAAGTAACATAAAAAGCTTCAAGAATGTTAAGCATTCATGATATCTAACATAACATAACATCACGCCTGTATCCCCGAAGGGTTAGGCAGAGGTGTACCAATGTACACCCACAGTTCGCCGGTATGTTTTAGGTCCCATGTAATAGGGGGCGAGCCTATTGCCACTAATCGGGCACAAATCCAAACTCCGACCTGATACTGAGAATTTCATAGAAAAACCCAATAACACCTTGGTCGACTTGGGAATCGAACCCAAGACCTCTAGCATAGCAGTCGCGCTTAGCGCCACTAGGCCAACGAGGCAGTCCATTCATGATCTCTGAACTTACAAAAGTCAAGGTTCTTGCCTTGACTTTGCCTATAACTAAAAAGTATTACCTATTTATGTAATAATATGGAATTTTTCTTAAATTTGTCAGGTTTGGCATACAGCGCTGACTACTCATGGGTGGTAGTGTGTGAAGTCCTAGAAGTATTCACATTAAGCTTGGTGTGGGTAACAGCAGTGTTATATTTCCGGCACTTAGTACCCCGCAAATATACAGCTACAGGACAAGCTTTGCCGGTCATTGCACATTTCTGTATTGGTAAGTACCTACCTACCTACAACATAAATTAAAAGCACTTCCAAAATTCAGACCATATTATGAAAGTCCCCATTGATGACACTATTCCATATCTTTCCAGGTCGGTGTATAGGGGCAATAGTAAGCGGCATAGTATCGCTAGAGCGGCCACTAGATTCAGCTCGCGATGTATACCGTGCCCTCGGTGTGGTGGCATTGCTGTCCGCGGCGGTGTACCTCGCACTATATCACTTGCTCTTAGCTCCAAGATGTGGTGCTGCTGCAGTCTCACCACCTCACCACCTTTTACAAGGTAAGCTTCTGTTTTCCGCATTTTCTAAGAGCATCGATGTTGTTTGCTTTTAAAATAAATAAAACGCCAGATATCTTGTGATTTACTTATACCGTAATATTACCGTCTTCTATCTATCTTGTAATATCTATGTGCTAATACATTTCTTATTTATTAAAGCTTGCTCTATAGATGGACAGCTAAATGCTAAAGGTATGAGGTCACCCGGAATTAAAATTGCATGATTACCTACATATAGATACTAGTTGTACATACACCTACCTATTTATATTTATCTAGATAGATATTCATTGTACAATAGGTACCTATCTAAATTATTTGAAATAAGACCTATATGAGTATTTTTTATTCCAGGTTTAAATTCGAACGGAAATTCCAACGGTAACTACTCTCCCATGCGAGTCTACCACGAAGAACGTTCCCGGAAAGGCCAGTTCCGCTACTAAATAATACCTTCCAATAAATTACGTAGTACACACAACCAACACTCAAAAGCAACTTTGAGTTGAAATAAACATTGATGAAAAAAAAAACTACCCAATTGCAACTGTTCTTATTATGTAACGCAAATGGTACATAGGTGTCAATAATAAAACGTCAACTGTACCTTTCCTTGTAACTATCAATGCAAATTGATGTTTTTTTCATGTTTTTAAGTGTTTCTTACAATTGTCATGTGCCTAGCATAATACGTTTCTAAAATAAGTATGTGTCTATCCTGTCTATCATAATAATTAATAAGTAGATGTAAGTAAATGACCTATGAATCAAAAATCTCACAAATAGCTTAAAAAGCCAACAATGAGAAGAATCAATATCGGTGCTTATAGTTGATGGACGAACCAAAATTGCCACTGAAATGGCACTTCTATGTTCACTTAAATAGCTATAGACTATAGCTATCACATAGATATTTATAAAGGCTGTTTTATTCCATGAAACTATTTAACATAACTGGTATTCCAATACAGCTTAGATTACAAAACAAACATCGTACCTTTGTAGATAGATGATAATTGTGGCCTTTTGATATTAACCGTATTACCACGGTATGTTGAGTTTGGTTCCCATAACGAGTGATCTACAAAAACATATCCGATAGACCACATAAGTGAAGAATTGTGATATTTAAGTGCTTTTTTAAGATTATTAATCAGATAATGATGTCATTATTTATTATTGAAATTATTGTCCTACAAAGTCTCTGATTTGCATTTGTACGTATTTTATATTTATAAGTTTTTTTTTTATAATAAAGTGAACACTGCCTCAGCATGTTTCTTTTATTTACTAGCCATGCTGCGTAGATATCGGTTATCGCGGCAAAAAGTAGCTTCTATGGCCTTTCTTAAGATCAATCCATAGCTGCATGAAATGTGGCTCACGGATTTAGTCGTGAAAGCACAACAGATAGGCCTACGGCCTACTATTCCATTACACACATTACAGTATGGATAACTTATCGAGTCTTACGATCCAATAAAACATTTCGTATCAAGATGTGGATACCAAATTAGTTAATAAGGATACGGCTAATTTTTCATTGACCGTTAACTCGGTCAGGGATACAGTATATAATATAATGCCAAATTGAAGTGCGCCATCACAAGCATACGGCAAACCCGCTTTTAAAAAGAACCTCCCCCGTGAGCCTGATAAAGGCACCAACCGATGACTTTCATTGGTTGCTAGACCGCAAGGGTTTCATTTGTAATCGGCTCGCGTATGTTGCACAGTTGCAAAACAACAATATTGATGGCGCAATTTTATTAGTCGTTAGTATTCGGGGACTCCCCGCCTGCGGATAACGACGAATTAAGTGCTACAGCACTACAAAAATGGAAAAAATAGAAAAAAAAATTATAACCCAATTTTTTTTTCTCTAATGTCGAGAGAGAGTTTCGGCGTCGTCACAGATGCTACCTTATTACCAAACAAATGCCCCCAAAAATACCGACGAAATTGGTGTTGTAGTTTTTGTTTTATTCTCAAATTTAGGGAATTTCGGGGCAAAAAATGGTTATTTCAAAATCCATTATTATTGTTTCTATCATGAATTTTCCAATTTTGATATTTTATTTGGGCATGTGATTGTGAACCCTATATCACCCTTTCGGGTCGGACAGGGGTTTCTTAACACCCTGTATAGAGACAAAAGGGAGGTAATAAAAATGCGTAATTATGAAATACAACATTCTTGTATTTCTAATTCTGAAACAAATTAGCATTAACGACAGATCATAACTGGCGACCTATCAACTACCACAATAACATTAGCAAATAATATGAACTAATCTTTTTGCATAGGTACATACCAACATATACGATAGAACTATGTCGGTATATCTTGTACACCAATAAGCCTGAGCCAATTCATATTTACAACATTTTATTTTTTTAGAATACAATCTTATCAAAAGATTTAATAGCTAAATTTGATATACCAAATGTACTTTACATAATATACTATAATACTAAATTATAAATCGTTATATTTTCACTATTTATTGTAATTTAACAGTAAACTGAGTCACCAGTTTGTCAGATATCACAAAATCAATAAAAAATATATTTTGCAGGAACCCATTAAACAAAATATACAACTAAAGTGTCTGCCTACTATGCCATATCATGCCATTTTGCACGCCATGAACATATAGAGCACAAAAAATAAAATCAGAAAACTATACCCACCAGAATGTATCAACAACGTATCACATCCGTGCCCAGGGTCTCTAGTAGGCATTTTCAATGCAAAGAATATTGTATATTTGTTTCACACGTTCCTAGCATGACACAGTGTAGTGGGCAAACGCCTTAATAATAAACATAAACACATAATAATATGTTTTATACAACAACCGAACGAGATTCAACATTCAGTAATATTATTATTAGCGCTTTAAACTTAGGTCAGGCTCAGATTTATATAAATACACTACGATTACAAAAATGTTACAGATCCGTTTATGTGCTTAAAATTCGAGAATTACTTATTACAATATAAAATTTAAGCACCATTAATTTTACCGAAGCTGCCATTATCTACAATTCTACATAATACACGTTTTTTCCTTTTCTATGCGTATGCGCAGAATTCCAAGAAACCTATTTGATATGGAGTTACACAAAACATTGCTTAATTAAACAGCAACTAACATAAAATTGTTTGAGAAATTGTGAGTTATGGTTGAATCTTGTTTGGTATGCTGTAGTATTTTAAATATATTGAACATATTAATACAATATTCTTTTGTTTGTGCTATATAAGGGTTCATACGCACTATGCGGTTACCCGCAATGCGGCTAGCCGTCCGGCTGACCGCAAGCACAATTATGTACGTAATATTCATTTCTATGCGCACAGCGATGCGGCTAGCCGCAATGCGGGTAACCGCATAGTGCGTATGAACGCTAATACTCATAGAATGTTTTTCGGAATATAAAAAAAACACGAATGGTTTGACTTGGATTATCCAGTTTAACATTTAGACACAAGTCATATAAATAAAAACTTATTTTAACGGAACTTCGAATGATGAATGTTTTGGAAGAAGTTTTCTAAATGAGCTCAAGTAAATGTACGTGTGAGGCGCATCCTAAAAATGTGTGTAATGGAACTTCAATCAATGTGTCTAATACAAAGTTTATTTTTCAAATATTCAATTTCGCATACATAAATCTCTATAAATTTATAAAGCGTTGTCTAATTTATATCTACAAATAAATTAGATACGGAAAATAGTTAAATTTGTCGAAAAAAAAACGCTCATTCCTTGTATTTGCCAATAAGTTGGTATAAAAATATTATTAGAAGTGATTATTTGCTGAATCGCGAAGAACTTGTTATGAAGTTATCATGTTATCCATTAACTAAGTTAAACCTTTTGTAATGAGTGTTTTTATTATTCAGTGCACATTAGTATGATCTCTAATGTATATTTATAAATTTTATTTCGTTCACATAAATTAGGAACGCTAACTTCGAATCTACAGTCATTTCACCAGGTTTAGTCATGCACTTAACTACCTATATGTATATTTATTACTTATTTAACTTAACTACAACAAGATAAAAAATATGTTTACTATTAGGTTTCTTGTAGAACCTCTGAAACATCCATCTTGTTTGTATTGGATTCGGGTTCATCCCCTGTATCATCATCATTTAACAAAGTTTCAATCATTTCTTCACTAATTTCAGATTCTTGCATTTTATCATCACCATCTTGACTATCAGCCTTATCGTTTAAATCTTTTGGCGACAAACAATCATTTCCTTCAACGATAGCTTGTTTGTCGATACTACTTTTACTCTTAGACACACCATTTTCGTCATCAATTTTATTGTTTTCTTTGTTATCAATAGATGCGACCATTTCAAGGTCCTTAGAAGTCTCATTTTCTTTATTATCGATGCTAATGGGAGATTCACTTACATTTTCATTGTTTTCCGTAACTTTCTCCTCGACACTATTATCAGGATTTTTATCATTAGCAATGTCGTCAGCAACATTTTCAGTCACTTCGTTTTCATTTTCCTTTGCCATGTTTTCTGTTACTAATTGCTGTGTTTTATTTTCCGTAACATTTTCCGTTTCTTCATCTTCAGTTTTATTTTCATTTTCACCATTTCCATTTGTAGGAGTATCTTTTTCAATATCTTTTTCGTCAACATTAGTGTCGACACTTTCTCTTACAGTAACTTCGTTCAATGTAGAATCTAGGAAATTACCTTCGGTCCTTTCTTCTGATACAAAATGTTCGTTGTTTTCAATAACTTTCTCACATAACAGAGGATCGGTATCATTTTTACGTGAATTATCTTTTACAGTATCTCCACTATCGTTATATTCGCTGCTACCAGCTCCTGTCAAATCTACCTCTTGGTTCTCACTACCATTTACATTTGAATCCATAGAATTTTCATCTATAAAAATGGGATCATCGGCATCATCCATGTCTGGCAATATCTCGACGTCATCATCGTCTTCACTTATATTTCCTCCTGATTTCCTTAGTACATACTGTTTGAGTCCTTTATTAAGATTATCTTTAATTTCTCCGAATCGGCTAGATGACGTATTTAATAATCGTTCTAAAGTTCTATGAAGATTTCTCATTTCATTAACGTTCCTAGTACGTAAATAAACCGTAGTAGCTTCCTTTTTTAATTTATGAAGCCTTGAGAGAGCATATTCTAAAGCGTCCACTGCATCAATTAAATTGTATCTATACCATTCAACAGGCACATTTAAATCACATTCACGTGACGTATCAGAACCAGCAGTCTCTTTTGATTTTGTTGTCTTAACAGACTTGGGCGTACTACGTTTCAAAATTCGTGGTCGAACCCGAGGTTGCTTAGGAGCAGGGGTAGATGTAGACGTAGAAACCGTACTAAGTTTAGCTGCATATGTTGCTCCTCTCGGTGCAGCCTTTCCTGCGGGTTCCGTAACGGCTACAATAGTAGCAGAATATCCACCAGGCATGTTGGGATTAGCGTTAATGGCAAAAATACGTCCATCGGGTAGTCGATACATTTTATTGGATGACAAAGTTTGCGGGTCAACTCGAAACTTCAATCCTCCTGTAGATTCATTTACAGTAACATCATTTTCTGTCATTTGAATAATATTATCTGCAACTACGTCAGCTGTTATGTTGGAGGATCGAGGGACTAACGGAGGAGGACTAACAAACTTAGGAGCGACAATCGGACCAGGCGTAATGCACTGCACATCGTCATCATTGTCTTCAGTTACCTGTAATGGTAAATAATAAATACATCAGTCTCTCCACTAGTTTAGAAGCAAATTAAATGTACATAGCAAGTTAAATCATATTACCTCACACAATGGT
Organism: Autographa pulchrina; assembly: GCA_905475315.1. Classification (NCBI taxonomy): domain Eukaryota; kingdom Metazoa; phylum Arthropoda; class Insecta; order Lepidoptera; family Noctuidae; genus Autographa; species Autographa pulchrina. Next base: position 7,082,667 of record FR997771.1, on the reverse strand, counting down.
TCCAGAGGAAAATCTGGAGTACAAACAACATCATCATCCTGAAAGTTTTGAGATATGCAAGCTACTGTATCTACAGCTGACATGTCTAAGCCCTAAAACAAAATAAGTAATCGTAAAAAGCTTCATGACGTAAAATTAGTTACCGCAATGAGTCCTTAAAATGAACTATTGTGCAGTAGCAGTAATGTTGACATCGACGATTCGCCGAACATCCACGCGGGAGGAATCGCAGACAAAAGCTATTAATAAATAAAATATGTAAGATGAATATACATTTTTCGATAGAAACATGAGGTTTCTAACAACAATAGGTGTCTGCAGTACAGTGTAGAGTGTTTTCTTTCATACATCATCTGCCGAGTCCTTTTCCAAGCTATGTTGGGGTCGGCTACTAGTTAAGACTAGTAAGAAGACTAGAAGACCGGTAAGCCGGATTCAGCTGAATACCGTATTTTACATGGAGTGCCTAGGCAAGTGCCTATCTGACCTCCACAACCCATTTTACTGGGAAACACAGTGTCCCATAGTAAGGCTGTGTTTTCTTTCATACATGATACTGATTTGGCATAACTAATCTTGTAATACATTATTCACACATCATACAGACTTCGAGAATTTTAACTACTACATCATTCAAATTTTTAAATACCTGTGTTAAACTTTCTAATGACAAATTAATATTATCATTAGAAACAGGGTTGTAAAAGCTTGCATTAAAACCATTAAAGGTACTATTTCCAATGGGTATGGGCAGTTGGGGTAACTTTGGCCTTATGCGTGTGTAAGTAGCCAACTGCTTCCTCTCATTTGCATTAATCAGTCTCACTGGAGTTCCCACTATTGGCGTATTTGGATACTGGAACAAAAATAAACTGTTACAAGAACATTGTATTTTAAAAGTTATTGTGCTTTAAACAGACTTTTTAACAAATCACAGGCACTTATTTCTAAAAAAAAAAACAAAACTATTTGTTTATATATTTAAGGGCGCGAGCGGCTCGCGAGCTGTTTATGTAATGCTCGTTTGTCAGATATGGACGCTCCCTTATATTTGTGTTGTGGTGGCTTAGCGGTTAAAGGAACAGATTTGTATGCACAAGGATGCAGGTTCGAGCCCAGGCAAGTACCTATGGTGGCCAGTAATGTTTTTTTTTTTTAAAGCTATATGTACTTTCATAATTATTCTAAGACACTACTCACAAACGGTGAAGGAAAACATGGTGAGGAGACCTGGATTCCAAAAATCCGCAATGAGCAAGCGTGGTGATTAATGTTCACTACTTCCCTACACGGGAAAAGGCCTGTGCCCAGTAGTGCATACCTAGTTCTTTTCGACGCATCACTACAAAAATAATATTTGACGTAACATAGTACCAGCGTAGTACGATGCGTTAGTGCGTCAGGTGCGAGGGGTTGGGTGTCTCATTGCGTGTTTGTCTGTTCTGGGGATGCGTGGCCGATGATGCGTGGTGCGTATTCCGCCGGATATAAACCGACCCTTAGCGTGCTGTCGTTTTTGTATTGTAATATTGACGTTGATAAGCGCTACTTTGTAGCCTAAATAAAATAAAATAATATTGAACATGGAGAAGAATTACTCTATGCGAAGTTAAAATCTTACTTAATTTCTTAAATAATAATTTAAGATAACATCCACAAAAATCGTCTTGAACGCTCGTCGCTCATCCGATTTTGATGGAACATAATAAAGGATAAGCTTGGATACCAAGAATGGGCACAGGCTAAAGCCAAATTAGATTATATAACATACCCTGACTTTTTTCGCCAATGGTGGTGTGCTGACAGTATTTACAACCTTACTGCAAGGTGCAATAGTAATTGGATTCTTTACTACAATTGCCTTAGGTTTTGGACTTGCTGGTCTTTTCTGAGGTTTTTTCTCAAGCTTGACAGTTTCTTCTAGATTTACAGCAGCAAATTTTTTTACCTAAAGATAAAAAGATTACTTAGATTAACTGAATAGCATTGAAGCTGAATGATTTTACTCTATAGTAGGCTCTGAGCGACAAATGCAAGGGCAGGGAGGCGTATGCCCAGCAGTTAAATATTTTAGAAAAATAATGCATTTGTATAACTTGATGTTTTTCTCATTTTACTACAAAATGAAGTCAACCACAGTAATTTATAACTATGTTACACTAGACATGTTATGTTGCAGCAGAAAGTGTCTTATAAATATATTGATATTGTCTGTAGAGGTTTTCACTAAAAAGAACTGTAACGATTGACAAATGACATAGTACATAAATGTACTATGTCATTATGTACTATGTCATTTGTCAATATTTTCTACTTTGGTTTTCATGATTAATAATAAATATTATGGGTCATTTTACCTGTATTGTAGATGAAATTTTAGATATTATATTTGCAGTAGATTTAGAGTCTGGCTCCTTTTTAATTTCTTTTTTCTTAACATAATCAACCTTCGGGGTCCTCTTGTTTGACCTTACTTTGCAACATTCTGAATAGTCTATAGAGCAGTCTTTTTTATATAAATCTTTTAATTCTGGATCTTGTGTCTGTACCACTAATCTGTTAATAAACATGTTACATACATACACACACTTTTATAAAATACACAAGTTATTGATAGTATATAATTAAAAAAACAATTTTAAGGAGTGTTTTCTAAGTTATAAAGTAGGTGAAAAAATATAATTTGCTTAGCTCACAAAATTGGTTAAATCTAAAATAAATTACCTTACTATTTTATAGCAGAATAAGAATAACATTTTAGCAATAGAGTAAAAATCAAAATCCTTACTTATTTTTTAAATCACAGTAACGCAAAACGGCCCAGCACAATGCTCGCAGATTCCAAAGACATTTTGGGTTGCACTTAAAACATTTCCAATCCTCTGCATTTTCAATTTCTTTTATTTTTGGAGCACCTAAATTACGTTTGATGCATTTCTGAAAGATTTGATGAAGCAAAATATCTTAGTCTTATTTATTGGTGCATGTATTTAAAACAAATTAAGAGGCCCATTATAGATAAACGATTTACTACATTTTGATATTATAAAAAAAGTATTAGGATTCCGCTTCTCCTTTCTAATAATTTTTCCTCCTAATGAATTATATTAAACTGTAAATTTTCATATGCCCATAGCTCAAATTACTAAAAGCAAATACAGCACTTTTGCTTAATGGATCAAAATTTTTTTCTTGGGATCAGCTTCCTAAGTCAGTTCCTAAGTCTAACCAGAATCAGCTGAATTCCAGATTTTACATTTCACTGTGTGACACAGTATCTCTAATGATATTATGATTAAATTGTTATAGATAAGTTGTCCATATCTATACTTATAATAAATCTGTAGAAGTGAAAATTCTGTACATTGAAAATATCAAAAAAATAAATGGCAGGGGGTGTTACTAGACCGACACCGAAGCCAAAAGTGTGAAAAAAAAAATTTTTGTCTGTCTGTTTGTTCAGGTATCACGCAAAAACTACCGGTTCGATTACGATGAAACTTGGTATAATTGTTCTTTATTATCCTGGGCACCACACTGGGTAGTTTTTATCCCAGAAAAGTATAAACAATAAAACACAAACTTAATTTTGCAGTTAAAAACTCTTTGATAAGTTTCGTCATCCACGCGAACGAAGTCGCAGGCACAGCTAGTTTCAAATAAGTATGTTAAGTTACACTGAAAAATGCCACAATATAATTGTTAATATAAGGTTATTTTGCATAATAAAATTTCTAATCTTAGTTTGATATAATATACCCAAAATGGTTTACTTTATTAACATAACTTACCGCACAAAAGACGTGAGGGCAGCCAGAACAGCAATATACCTGGCCTCCTTGGCCACACCACCTACAGTATAACTCTGACCCATCATCCCCCTTTTCGAATTCGCCACTGTTGTAAAAGATGTGACAATGCTGACAAACAAGTGTGCGTAGCATTGGATGAGCTCGCATACGCAGTTCATTTTTAGCTGAACATCCCAAATGACGGTCACAGGCCGAACAGTGTAATCTCATACCTTTAACAGTGTTTAGGTCTGAAAAAAAACATAAAATTAAGTTAATATAATTGCACTGCTAATACTCCACTGAAGTTCAAAATAATAAGTATCCATGCTCACCTTTAAAAATAGTTTTATAGTAATTTCTTTCATTTTCGTCAATATCATCATCGAAATCCTCATCTTTAGGATCTAGAATGTAAGAATAGATGTTATGTTTACGTATAATGACAACTCATACGTTTTGGGTAAAGATCATGGAGTACGAACCAGGGAAGGGCGGGAATTGCACACCGTCATTTTGAACCGGCTTCTCAGATTCAGAAGCTCCTTCACTGTTGGCAGTGTCGCTCATAGTGAAAGTTGTCAAATTTTAGTGCAATGTGTAATCACCGTAAGTTCAACCAATAAACTTCAAAGAATAACAACCCTTACAGAACTTGCAAACGTAAACTTAGTGAGCAACATACAAGTTTAGAAAATTTAATATGAACAAAAGTAAATGACGGCCATCTTGCTTGGTGCTTTTTTGTCACTCGCAGACTATGCTCGCAGATTTAAGTGTATATTGTTTTATAGTCTGGTCACACTCATCACAATTAATAATCAACATGTGAACTCTCATTCTTTTCGTTGTAGGAAACCTATTCTAGTTGCTAAACCAGAAAAGTTTATATAATCAATATAGTCGTAGTGAAACAGAAATCAGTAATAAAAAAAAGCAGAAGTGGAAACCTACAGACAGCTGAAGGAGTTGGCTCTGGACAGAGAAAGATGGAAATTGCTACACCGACAAGGGCCTAGCTCTTAAATGAGGGATGGGATAGTCGTAGTAATCATCATCTTTAAGATCTAAAACAAAGACTACATCTAAAAATTACTAAAAAATACAAAAGAGAACAGCTATACTTCATGAACTGATGCGCCAGTAGCGACAACTGGTGAGCGCAATACTGTGCGTGCGTGTTATTGTTTAGTCTATGCCTGCCTGACATTCCGTGTGAAGTTATGAATTGGTTGTGAAAAAGTGTCAGTCAAGTAAGTGAAACGAAGTTCGTCCGTCGTCGTTCATTCATATGTGATTCATATTCATTCATTGTGTTGGTAGTGTTTGCTGCGAGGTTCGGGAGTGTGTGTACTAACAATTTCTTTCATCTTTGTTTTCGTTAAATAATCATGTGAGATTGAGATTTATTATGCGACAAACGGTGATTTAAAACACTCATGTAGTTTATATTTCTGTTAAACTTTTAATTTATTTACATAAATCAGAAACAAAATAATTATTTATTTTCTAACTGCCTAAGAATTATGAAGAAACCTGTGTGTGAAAACTAAATAATAAAATATTATGATTTTTGTACATCAAACTAATATTTATAAGTATCAACATAAGATACTAATGAACATAAAATCTTATTTCTGTGATATAAGTTTATTATAATAAAAGACAAAATAAACTAAAAATGACCGTCACATATACCGGCGAGGTAGCCACTTGTCGTGGATTTGGCACTTTTCTGAAAGTTTTATACAAGTAAGTAAACTAACAAATTAATAACAATGTACTTTGATACCTACTATGTAACAAATTTACGAATATGTGATGATTCTTTTACTTGGTAAACAATTAGATTTAACTAAACAGATAGCAACTTTTCATTATGTTTAAGCTTACCAACTGATTAGATTAACTGATCAGAAAGTAGAATTTCATTATTAATAAAAGAGATTTTAATACTATCAAGATACAAATCATACAATACTAATAACAAAACAAAAATTAACTAAACGCATCTGTTAATGTAAGTCCATAAGTTCTTACTGGGTATTAGAATAGTCCCAACGCCGCAACGTAAACAATTATATGCCGTAGCTAGGTATATCCCGTTTCGATTTTGTTAACAGTGTTTATAAAATTAATAACAAATCAGTACTTAAAGGATATCCCTATCTCATTACAATTATTATTAAAAAAAGTTGTCTTTGATCCCCTGGTTACTTTCTAAGTAGTCAGATCATAGATATATGATTCGGATGAACTTCCTATATTTGTATGATGTATAGTATAGAAATTAATATTTTTTGCATTACGGGAGTGAGAGACGATATACCTACCTACGTAATAGCTACAATATATAATATACCAATTCCGGGCTCTTTTTATTTTAGCTCCATAGTCCATGTCGAAGGACTAGCTTGTAAGTCCCATAATATTGTATTATCACCGAACTTTCGTAAATATGTGAAATTTAATCTCAATCGGATGTTAAGAAGTCGTTGTAATTTAGCATGCAAGATTTGACTTTAAACAAACATACCTAGGTAAATTACACAGCAAGTTATTTAAAAGCTCGTTAAAAGCCTAATTTTCATTTTTGTACTGCACTTATATATTATTTGTTATTGATCCTGTTTGGTAACAATATAAATACGTACCTTCTATGAACCTACTTATAAAAACGCACTATAGTTAACACGCATTTGAAACAAACCTACTAAGTGCATACCTAAATAGGTACCAGTTCTTCAAACCGAAAAGGTTGCCAAGGTCTTAAACCTGAAAGCTAGAAGGATTGATCAGCAATTTAAAAGCTTTTACAATGGTTAGACACCCTTAATTTTTTTAAACTCGGACGACAATCATGAAACAAGTCATTTTTTGAAGTATTATAAATCCCTTTTTATCATGTATCTTTCGTTTCGTTCTTTTTATCACAAGATGTTCAAAACACAAACACACAGCACGTGGGCAAATTTATAAAAATCCCTTACAATAGCCGAACAGTCAAGACGCTCGGGGTTGGAAGTGTCTAATGGCATAATAGCGAGGAAACCCGCTCCGGGCCGCTTCTGTGACCCGTGATAGCGAAATCGGCGCCGCACCGCTCGACACCTTTAGCCGCTCGCACTGGTATTGCCCCTCGCTGCCTATCGTGGTGGCTGTTTTGGGGGGCCCATCTGATGAGCTGGCGAGTCACCACCTGCCCATTTGATAGCATTTCTATTTTCTATGTGTTAAAAGGCAGGTGCCATAGTTTCCGATTCCACATTTAGAACCAATCCACTTAAGATATACCTACCCATAACACAAATTAGTTTTAGCACCACAATTTACAATAATTCTGTGGCTACCTTGGGCCGTTCATGTCTGTTCTCCAATAGGGCAGGGGTGAATGGCCCTCGGTAGATGCCCCATCCCATATTAGAGTAAATTTCTCAACAAGGCCGCTGCGTGTTGGACCTGTGTCCCCACGTAAGCCTTTCAAAGGACCGGGTATTCTCATTGCTGAGGATAACCCGTGAAAGATAAGAGATACATATAATCCAATTTGTTCCTGACCTGGACAGACACAGGATAGGTATTGTTTTTACGGAAACAGACATAGTCAGGCAGGCATAGGAATAACGCAAACTAGAAAAATAACTACGAGTCTGGTATAGAAGCTCTCTATTTAGTGTCGACTATTAAGTCAAGTTTCATGTTATTAAAAAATGCTACGAATTCCTGATTCATAAATACCTTCATGGTATACAAGTCGTTTACCCTACAAAGGTCGCGTGTTTGTTTCGTCAATGGAAACTGCCGCTTTGTTTGCTTACTGACGAACTGTTTACATCTTGTTCTAACCTTGCTTGTGAGTGAGATTTTTATCAAATGACATAAACCAACAAATCATTTTAGATATGTGATATACACATAATGATAACTGGATTATCTTCAAACATTGCAATGTAATGATATCTCGGTATTACGTAAAGATAAATATTGCGGAAACTACTATATTGCATGTTATATTATTATTTCGTCGTGTCACACCTACATTCCCTAAGGGTATATAAGGAGGTTAACGATTTCTGTTTTACTCAAAATTCGAGCCGTCATTCACCTCGTTGCCCTTTTTCCGACCAAATTCATTCATCCAGTCTAAATTCCATTTTCAGTTTAAAGTGATGTTATCACTGGCATTTATTTAAAAACAATTTTATGTCATTTGTACCTTAAAAGTAGATTTTTTCTGGTTTAGTTTCTGGCTTTCTATATTGCAAAGGCCTTTCCAGTCTCTTGTCATCACTTAAATAAAAAATAAATGAACAAGCTATTTAGGGAATCAAACTCTTCCCAATATCATTGTCTGTTAATTACCTGAAATTATGATACTTCTTTATTGCAGAGTAGTCAATTATAATTAAACCTCAGTGTTTAACTCACCGTTATCGTCTAGTTAGACACTCGTGCTTATCTTTGAGTGGTAATTACGTTAAGTGCACTGACATCAAGTTCGGTTTAACTTAATTGTTCGGAACATTATTCGTAAATTGATCAATACTATTAGTGTTTTTGCAGTTTTAACTCTCAGAAAAAAAAAAACAGATAGCCGCTGCCTTATGCTGAGGCCATCTTTAAAAAACTTTGAAACTTTCGTCAAACAAGGTTTTAATAACTCAATCAAACCATTAAAATCCTCATTTTCCACATTTAGAAAAAAAAACGTGATTATAAGTTTCTATAAAATATTATATTATCTTATAGACTAATAAAAATACTATTCTTAATAAGCCATAATTATTATGATGCATTTATTTCCTTCTACTAATAGAACGACATCTTAATCAGATTTACTAATAACTCTAGAACTGTTTCATTTTAAGTAATATCTATTTAAAAATGTTACGTAATTATTGAAACATGTATATTAGACAAACAATGTAAGGTAGCACTTCAGATAAATGGTGTGGAACTTCTACTTCTATCTCTAGTCTAGGGCATTGCGTAACTCAGTGCGAGCGCCTTAATTACATTGGTGCAGCGTTTTATGTACACATTACTATTGTTTTATCACTATCATCGTACACAGTGCAATTAAAAGACTATATCAATCCTTAAACGGTCAGCCCCAGAGAAAGAGTTCATCACTTTACATCGGTGATTGATTTTCCTGTTACTTGTGTTTAGTTTGTGTCATGTTGTTTTAAGGAGGCACGTTGCAATATTTTCAGTTAATAGATTGCGATTTAATCTGTGTAATAATCTAAGATAAGAACTTTTTCATAATTGCGTACGTTTTATAAAATGTAGAGTAAAAGGTGTTTTCATAAGGTCATCGCTCTTGCGGATCGATATTCTGCCGCAACTGCTAACTTCAGAACTATACGCATAATATGACTTCGTCTCATTCTTTCCCAGTTCAGAAATTAGATTATCAATTCCAATGCAACTAGAAAACTACAACAGTGTATTGCTTCTGGTGTTTTCGTCGTTAGTCGTTTGTTTCGCACGGTTGAAAATGACTAATGTTTACTATAGTATCATACAGTTTATCATGTGTCACGCGAGAAAAGAACATTTTCACGACTGGCCTTACGAAGATGTGTGTTTGTCTGGTAAATATAGCAACGCGAGCAGGTGGGGCAGTTCCGTCATCATAGGCAGCTTGGTTTCATCATATCTGATAAACATTTTCTGTAGATAATATATAAAGAACAATCGTTATGTTCGCGGCTATTATCATTGAAAGCTAAAACCTCGTTCGTATCTTTAAATATAATTTATTTCTTATCGTTAAATATAATATTAGCGTTACTAAACGCATTTACATGATTGTAATAAAATTGTCTCAAATCTATTAAATAATAATTCCAGCATGTGCTAATCTAGTTTAATTTCGCAAACTGGTTATGTGGAAATTAGTGCCCATTGTAAGAGAAAGACCGGAAAGAAATCCATTGTTTAAGTATAAGAGTTAGCATCGACTTAATTCTGGAATTTATTTAATCTATATAACATTTATGTACTACATCGTAACTATATGATAGATAGGCACTAAGTGTGCTTATCTATAACATCATTTGTGTAGTAAATGAGTATGCGAGTAATGCGATCATTTACTTAAACACACAGATTCCAATTTGGAATTCAACCAATTTTTGGTGAGGAGTTAAATAGGAATAAGTGTCCTGCCTAGCTGTGTCCTAGCTATGTTTAGGTTGGCTTCCAGTCTAACCTGGTTCAGCTGAGGGACTGCCTAACTGACAAAATTACGGTGTGTAACAAACACAGTATATTATAGTAAAAATAAATAGAAATAACTATGAGTAAAATAAACACTTGATAGTTTATAATACTACTCAGTTAAATACTGACTAAAGTACACGCAACCAAGAGTAATCACTGCAATATTAGACTAGCATTATTGCAAAATAATATTAGTAGTATTTTACATACTCGCTTTAGAATTTTAGATCCTTTTCATCCCAAACATACAAATAACATAAAACATAAAAACGAGAGCACGGATTATTTGTATAGTACACATTCGTTCATGCTAATACACTCTAGAGCAATGAATCCGGGTCACTTAAAGAATCCTAAAAATCTCGGAAACTAAAAATGCTAGGTTAATGCAATAAATTGTATTTAATAGACAATGTAATACTCCTTAAATGAAGGTATTAAAACTTCTTAGTTATTGTAAAGTTATATCATAAAAAAATCAAATTTGAAAAAGGGCCACTTTCGAAGATGGAACTACGAAATTACAGCATTTGGTTTTGCTTTTGTTTGTAATCTGTCATTTATGTGGGTACATAAACCATGTTGATAGTGCTCTATATTCATTATTCAAGCTGAAATTATGTCGCTTACGCCTGAAGAATGCACCAGAATACTTACAATGCTGGAAACCGGCCGGAGTCAGCGCGATACAGCCAGGACTGTCGGTGTGTCGCTGTCAACAGTACAAAGAGTTCTCCGACGTTACGAAGAAACTGGTTCTAACCTACGCAGACCAGGAACGGGCAGAACCAGGTGTACCACAGCACGAGAAGACCGATACTTGGTGAACACCATGCTTCGAAATCGCTTTCTCACAGGAACTGAACTCACAAATCAGTTTCGACGCCTCGGAGGAAGTAACCCAAGTGCATGGACAGTAAGACGTCGGCTTGCTGAATCTAACTTAAAACCCCTTAGACCTGCAAACGGCCCTAAACTGGAGCGTGGGCATCGTATTTCAAGACTAAGATATGCCCAGAGCCACGTAAATTGGAGTATTGAAGATTGGTCAAAAGTTATGTTCTCCGACGAATCAAAATTTATGCTCTACAAGCACGATGGAAGACACAGAGTGTATCGAAGACCAGGGGAAAGATTCAAGCAAGCATGCATCGAAGAAAAGGTAGCCTACGGTGGTGGGTCTGTACTTGTGTGGGCCGGAATTTCTTCTGAAAGTCGCACAGAGCTGGTGATCATAGAAAACGGCTCTTTAACTAGCGAAAGATATGTGGAAGAAATCCTCAATGATCACGTTGGTCCATTTATGGTCAATTTAGGTGAGGATGCTATATTTATGCATGACAATGCCCGACCTCATACAGGTAGGATTGTGAATGACTACCTTCAAGAGATGAACATTACTCGTATGGAGTGGCCAGCGCGCAGCCCGGATATCAACCCGATCGAGCATGCTTGGGACGAGCTAGGCAGATGCGTAAAACAACGAAACCCTCCCCCAATCACGCTTCGTGAGCTCAAAATTGCTCTCACAGAGGAATGGGAGAATATTCCCCAAAATCGTATAAGGAACTTGGTGTACAGCATGCCAAACCGCGTAAACGCAGTAATGGAAGCACGAGGAGGCAATACGAAGTATTAAAATTCAAGAAAATCGTAATAAAGTTCAAAAATTTCATGTTTCCTATTTTTGTTTTAAGGAGAGATCAGCAGTTTTTTTCTTTATGTAATTTTGTGTTAATAAAATGTATGGTGACTCATATTTTTTTTACTTTCATTTAAGGAGTATTACATTGTCTATTAAATACAATTTATTGCATTGACCTATCATTTTTAGTTTCCGAGATTTTTAACATTCTTTAAGTGACCCGGATTCATTGCTCTCGAGTGTAGTTTGTTATAAAGGCAAAAAATTCCCATGGGTACCTAATGTTCTGCAATACGTCATTCTAATAATTCAATAAATAAGATTAATTGTTTAGTGCAAATAACCTTTTTACACACTACCACAAGGTTGTCCCCAAGAGGCTGAAGGAAAACATAACATTTTCCTTTCAAGATAGTTTTCATTCATTTTCCTGTGCAATCCTAATAAAGTCAAACTTGTTTAAATATTCTTCACAATTTGGCTACATGTTGTATATTATCATGTATCTTATGGTGCTCCCACATTGCCGTTAGAAAATGTTTAGTAACGTTAGTAAACATTTGTTAGCAAACATTTAATCACGAACATAAAAAAATCTTTTCATGTTAGAAATTGTTTAGTAACGTTAGTTAACAAATTATAACAAAATAAAACATGTGTTACCTTTTGATTGTAAATCTTTTAAAAAGGTGACTTAGTAAACATTTTCTATTAGTGTAGGAGCACTTATAACATGTAACAGTTCCTAGCAAAATGTAACAATTGACAACATTTGTTAGTAAATGTTTTTATGTTAGAAAATGTTTACAAACATTTTCTAACGGCAATGTGGGAGCACCTTTCCTCTTCTTTGTTTATATTTTGATACGAAACCTATATGCATCCAAATCTACCTAAAACTCATAGTTCCATTTTTTATTATAGCTGTAAGTATTACTATACCTTCATTATATTTCCTAAAAAATGTAATTGTTAATCTTATGTTTTTTATATATTAAAATAGAAACTAAAACGAAAATTACATCAAAAAAAGTTTTGTTTTATCTGCCATAGTAAATTAGAATAACACTACTAAGCGTTGATAGCTTTATATCCCATACGAACCCCTATTCTTATTATGTAGACTTCAGAACCAATACGCGATAAGTATTGAACCATATGAAAGTGGTGTTCATTTCTAGTTACTATCCAAGTCTCAACCGATCCCGACGTATACGAACGTTCCGAAGAAATCAATTGTCCTACAAAATGGTGTACGTCGTTGCCAGGCAAGGGACATCTATTATTCAGTGCACCCTACTGCATTTTCCAGCCCTACTTTTGTAGAGTACATTGCACTGTATGCTTTAAGTAAAAGAGCTTTTCTTTGATGTTATCTACGTTGATGTATTATTGTTTTTCTTGTTGTTATACAAAATTAGCGTATTTTGGTACTTAGATTCCATGTATTAGTATTGAAATTACCACATGGACATTGTTTTAAGTTTTGTGGCTGAATACAATTTACTTGTCTCTTTAAAAAGTAAAGCTATGTTGAAATAACAGGTCTGACTCGTTTTTTTTATTAGTTTTTTGTCATTGTATTTTATATTGTAATTATATCATCTACTCACAAGGCAAACCTTAATCCTCACCGACCTTACGACTCACTCGATTAAAATATGTCGTAATCGTAACTAAAACTAAATGACAGTTTTTTTTTGTAAAATGTTGTTGCATAGATGAAATACGATCTTGATCTCTACAGCGCACATACTTATACAAAAATGCAAATGGTCAAATTAACTCATCTGTAAACAAACCTCTGAACCAAAATAGATATTGAAGTCACATCCTATTGGCATCTCAGAGGCTTGCGTTGGGCAAAAATAATTATATGCTATGTGTTTCGTTTTTCTGTAAATATTTAAACTAACCATTTTCCTCTAAAACATTTTCTGGAGTGTTTATTTCACAAATAGCTGCCTTCGACCGATGAATCTTGCAGTATAGCTTTTTACTGTCTTAAAACTTATCGCCTTTGATAAATCTGTAGACATTCAAGTTGAGAGATTCGGTCATTAGTAGACCTAATGATTAAATGATAGCATTTGATTGGTTACAACAATTGTCACTTTTTAGCAGTAGACCTCTCTTCATGAGACTCGTTTTAACAGCGAAACGTATGCGAAAAACACACCTCTGTTTTCTCAAGGATACTTTCAGCTTGTTTGATACCGAAGTTACGTTACTTCTGCTGCTGTGTCGCATGCGCTATTTGTTCAGGGCGTGGTGAAACAATGGGTCTATGTCTCTGACACAGGCAAGGTTGAGTACGAAAGGTGCGGAGGATTACCAAAAGCGAAATTTCCTTGGTGATGTCATTTACGAAAGCTTAGTTGTGTACCCCACGTTAAAGAATAGGCAAAGGTACCCTAGTAAGCGGCAGGATGTGCAAAACTCGGGCAATGTGCGTCAGAAAAAGTCTAAATTGAAATTGTAGAATCCGTATAACTCGGGACACACAAAACAATATTACACTACATTATTAATGTTACCTATACTTTTTTATTATTTTACCTAATATTATATTATTTTACTCTTATAAAATGTATGTTTTCTTTTCAAATTCATTGATAAAGATACAACCATTGAAAGTGGACACAACTATAACGTATTTAATATGAAATAACTGTCTTTAAAGTTGCGTTGTTTACGTAAGATATCGCAGGTTTACAAGAATCGCGATACGCATTGACTACGAGCCTATCTAATAGAATTAGTGAGAGTTACCTACTCAAAGTAGAAAATAGCCACTCTCGGTCAAGTAGGAATAACACATACGTGCCTCACAATTATTAATTATTTCCGACACCACAGTTATATGAGATCAGTCCTATTTTCTCTTCATTCGCAAACACGTTGCGTTATGGTTCTAATCAAGATTACATTGAAGAACTTTAATCAACGATAATGACCTGAGGTAATTTATAACCTTTTCAGTTAGCTCGTGCTTATCACCATTATACTGACGATCATAATAAATACATCGGAAGACTTAACCCGTGATCGACAATCCAGGTTATATTCGATTTTGCTTTGAACGACCGCAACTTGATTACATTTATTTAAGTAATCAGAATATTTTTGATGAATCACGAATTGCTCGTTGAGAAGGAAGCGTACCTAATATGTTATATAATAATTATTGAATTCAATTAAAAAACCGTATAGTAGTAATAACATTCTTATGCTTTGAACTATAATCTTATTATAAACTCAATCACACAAGGCGTATGAAAGTAAACAATACATAGTTTTTCGGTTCGTAAACATAATAAATAGGCAACCAGTTGTAATAGTAAAGCGCCATTTATCACGCGAATACAAGCTAGTAATGACCGGCTCGATATTTATAATGAGGAAAAAAGTGTTGAACGCAAGCTAGTAAATAATTAATAACACTTTTTAAAAGTGCAATACTTATGTTATATTATCAAAACATAGCCCCAAGGAGGTTCAAAAACAAATTTAAAGCAGAAAAAAAAGTCTTAGCTTTAAAAGTTGTTGGTAATGCTAGACGTATTACAATGCGACTTTAATGGATTTTTGTCTGTGTGACTCACAGGAATAACCCGAAACGAACACCGTTCAAACAAATTGTATGCTTCGTAACTGAGTAAATAGAAACTTGACTATCAAGCAATTTATTCGATCTTAGTTTTATCAAACTCCGTATGCTGTGCAAAACAAGATTTCGTCAACTTAAGTTCGACTTGAGTTTGTCATCATGTGTTAGACTTAGTCCTTAAATATTACAAAGAGATAATAAAGAGCAAAGAATCTGCGGGATAATGCGATCACCCAGTTGGCTCATGCGAATCACAACGAAAGTTCAAAAGTGTAGGGTAATTCTCGACACGACCATGAAGTTTGAACATGTTAAACTAGTTTAAAATAAATTAAGATATTAAAGTTATTCCAATCTATTGCAGACAAAAAATGTATTTAGTAAACGCGGACATTCAAACAAGCTCTACGCCAGCTATACTAAGTTTCTATAGGGTTTACAACGCAAGCAAATCGTTTGTACAGAAAGTCGACTGTATCGGCGTCGTCCTAAATTAGTAACAGGCCCTTAACCCTTTCTACTCTCTCACGTCGCGTCATAATCTGATGCTTTGTTTGCAGACTAATCTGTCTGACGACACAAGTATGGCCTTGTCCTTATTACTTTGTGTTAATTAGGTTTTTGTTTTTATAACTTGCTATCTTGGACGTCTCATTTACCAAAGGTCTACACAAATGTACCAAACATGTAAAATGTCAGGTATGTAAAAAAAAGCAAAACTCATTTACAGATATAATTGAAAATAAATAAGTTATTAGGAAGTCATAGCCTCGTTTTGTACAATAGTGCTTTGTGTTACGATCTTAACAATTTTAATAGTTTTCAAGGGCGCCTGAAATGTTAATTCGTCATGTTTTGGTAACCCAATATTGCATTATCATGGACAAGCGCCAAATCGTTAGGACAAAGGCCTGAGCATGGGGTCACGAACGGAAGGTATATCCGGATGCAGATACTTTATATTATTACAAAATTTTAGGCCTCTATAACATAAAAGTTTATCCATGTTTCGAATCCCTTTTACTTGATTTACATGCAACACGATTTTAGTTTATGAAATGAAATTTCTCACTCAAAATAATGATAAAAGAATGCAGTTACGTTATAGCTACGTTTACGCATAGATCACTAGAATTTTAATTAGATTGGTGTACCGAATATTTTTTATGTTCATCTTTGAAGTTAATAAAATCTCTCACATATTAAATTTCGCCTACTCTACACTTTGGGTGCTATTAATATGTATGTAGTTTTAATTACTTTTTTAACTTATTAAGTCTTCTAATGCAAAACTGGTGATATCTATAATATGATGCAACATTCAGTATCAAAGACTGGACCTTGTATAAGAATGTTTCTTCCGCGAATAGTATAATTATTGTGAGACTGTATCATATGAACTAAACAATATGTAACACATAGGTTTTGCGTGCGACATGTTGCTTTTATCTATACTCTAATTGTTCCGATCACATTAGCATGTTGTTGAAACTCGTGATTATAGTCTGACTGTCTGAGTCATTCATGGCTAGTCCAATGTACGCGGTTGCTATACTAACTAGCACCTCTAACTACTCGATATCAAGGTCTCTAGTCCACAATGTACACTTGTACAACGGTCAAGTTAGAAATTCAGTCCATATCCATTGGCTACTTTGATCATTATGAAATCATTTTGCATACATCTTTGTCTGATGACAGTATCCACCCACGCTGCGGCACAAACCAAAACGAACCGCAGCATGACGTAATATCCTGTCTCTTAGTCTCGTAATGACCTTAGAGTATTTAGCAATTGTTATTATTTAGATAATGTTTAAACAGACCGCGTCGTTAATTAGACGCGGTGATGTGAGTTGGATAGATAGGTGTAGAATGTATTCTGCAAGTCTTGTTGAACGGATGAAAAAGACGACAAAAAGGAAACAATTTAAACGAATCAGTATTATTGTGTGTGGCTCCATTTTAAAGCGACTGAATGTAGTGAGTTAAGTCGGTGTCCGAGCCTGAACAGCCACGTTGTGTTGAGGTGCGCGCGCGCCGCGCTTTTCTTAGACAGTGTCTAAATTATAAATGATTTAATGTACTGCAGCAAGTTCTTGGTTTTGATTAAGAATGGCGCATCGTGAAACAGAGGAGACCTTCTATGATGCCTTGTCATATAAAGTGAAACATTCAAAACGAGTATTTTTCTTAGTGTAAGTTGTCAATTGTTTTAGTAAATATATGTAACTTATGTAAGTACTACATTAATTTCACCGGTGTCGTTATTTTATAATCGACCCTTACTCCAACATAAACCTGTATACAACCAATTAGAGAAAAATCTATTTACATTTATCTAAAAACAGTGGGTTCTTGCACATATTTTTTTTTTTAAATGTTCTCATCTTAGTGAGATTTTGAGTGTCACATGTGTGTAATCAGGATACACCTTATCAGACTATTTAGGCACGAACAATCACGAAGTTGTTGTACATGACGCGGTTCTGTATCATAATAACGGGTGTGTTTAGTTGTGATCGCGTGCTTCGCGGCAAACAACTGTATCTTCGCAGTCAAGGTTAAAACTTAACACCAACGCGAATAAACTGATACAATTGGAACTTATTGTGTAAAGACTTGCGATAAATTAATCTTAATCCATTGTCTCAGGCGTGGCTAATCTGTGCACCAAAACTTTAAGAATTGCTGCTTACGCTTCCTCTAAGTCTAAACTAATTTTAATTTCAAACGAAGAAATTTGAGAATCTGCATCTTGAGAACAATAAATATTCTTGCAAAATTTATAAAAAAATCGCTTTACGTCAATATGGTTCTCAGAATGTTTACCTACAATAAAAGCAATGAATGGAGGAACAGCTAAGAAAAATGTTGATTGATATAATTATTCAAATGTTTATGTTTTTTCTTCGATGTTAACAGAGCGTTTACATAATGTTTGTGGTTTTTGTATGATTAATAATTTAACCATGCGATCGTATGGCAGCGATGAGGGCCCCTTGCTTTATAACTTCTACTAGTTTTGGTACCTACTCGTAAAATTTTAAGATGGTATGCTATGAAGTATTACATCTAAGTTATGTTTATGTTAATATCTCAATGGAAGTTTTGTGATAAAATATGTTAATCTACTGGCAGGTTACGCCATTTCGCCTCTGATATTTGACAAAGATTCAATCATGAATGACGTAATCGTCACTGTAGTGTGAGGCTATAAAATAGCTATACGCATACTAATAAACGAATGCCATGATACAGATACAATAGTTTCCTTACATCTTAACTGCGGACTTATTACTCTGAAGAATAATAATTGCTTTCAAGGACCCGTGCAGTTTCAGTTCTCGTTAACTCTGTCTACATAATGCACTTCCCTATCTTTCAACTAATTAATTTTAGATCTTCCAGTCTGATAAACTTAATTAAAACATATTTTCATGTAGCTACATAATCAAAAATTTTGTTACCTACCTATTTCATAAGACCTTAAATTGATGATCTACAGAATTGTATATGTATGGTTTTCTTTACAGATGGCGGGGAAGCATTTACAAGTTAGTTTGGCTCGACCTATTAGTGTTCCTGCTTTTATATTACGTGCTCAACTTAACATACCGCTTATTATTAGATGAACATTCCAAAAGGTAAGTTAAACAAAACTAATGTAAATATTCAGCATTAAAAAATATACAACCCTAAACCCCTTTCCAATGCTTATCAGAGCATAACATACAACGCTAGTTTAATCTAGACACACGGCAGTGTGTCCGCCAAGTTCGAGCAAAAAAAGGCGACACACCGGCCGTGGGTTATATTACACGAACCATTTCGGGCCAATTTCGACCACCCTATAACTCAAAACATATTTTATCTACGCATATGAAATTTCGAGTGTCTGTTGACATCCCCTTAATTGTCTAGAATACAAAATTTCATTATTCTACCTATAGCAGTTCTTGAGATATTGACGTCAGAAAATCGCTATTTTTACTATACACTCACTGACTCACTGACTCATCAAAAACCTAGACCACTTCCAATGGTCGTACTGACTTGAAATTTGGCATGGAGATAGGTCTTAAGGTCAAAGTAAAGGGAAAAATCTGAAAACGGCCAAGTGTGAGTCAGTTTTAAAAATAGCGAAGGTGTAACTTTGTTCTACTATGAAGTCATGATGAACTAAATGGGGCTATCTTCCAATGGTCGTACCGACCTGAAATTTGGCTCGAAGGTTTGTCTTTAGGTCGAAATAAAGTAAAAATCTGAAAACGGCCAAGTGTGAGTCAGTTTCGAAAACAACGAATGTGTAATTTTGTTCTACTATAAGTACGAGTTTTTTTACCATCTGTGTATTTGCACAAGTAGGTACCTGTATTTAGCAAATAAATGAATTTGATTTGATTTGATTTTAGGTATGGAGTGGAAATGAGATAAGACTTATTTAAATTTAGATACATACCAATTTAAGACAATACATGTTTGTCTTAAAGACAAGAACAATAAAATTGTTCACCACTCTGTGTGTGTCTGTTGCGGGAACCGAACCCACGATTTACGAAGTGCAAAGCAGGTCACTAGGTACACTAGGTGCGCTAAATCAGTCAAACAAAAATGAAAAGACTATTTATTCTCGCATAGTCTAAATAATTTCTAATTTTACAACTAAGTGGAATGAGACATTTCCTAAAGCAAAAGTGATAAAAAAATAA
Organism: Autographa pulchrina; assembly: GCA_905475315.1. Taxonomy (NCBI): domain Eukaryota; kingdom Metazoa; phylum Arthropoda; class Insecta; order Lepidoptera; family Noctuidae; genus Autographa; species Autographa pulchrina. The sequence continues at coordinate 7,062,678 of FR997771.1, read as the reverse complement.
TAAAGAACCTACACCTAACAAAAATAAATGAAATCCCATCAAAAACATAAATGTGAAAGGCTGCCAAGTTCGATACTATGGGAATGCTTCGCCTATAAAAGAAGTGAGATCTGAATAAGTACCAAGTTCCATAAAAATACCTCAAATCATAAATAGTTATAGGAATGCACACTTGATTTCCAGCAGTTTTTAAGGTACATTTTGAATAAGTATCACGTTACATAGAAATACCTAAAATTATAATAGTCAGAGAAACGCACACCGGTTTTTTTAGCAGTTTCCTGATAACATTTATTATTTTCAGTACTTTTTAATGATGTAACTTGGCAAGTTTTAATAGAAAATTATATACTTGACACATTGCAGTCCAAAAGTGTCGATTCATTGCATTGAAAAGGTGTGTGGTGTGTAAAAACTTGCTAAGTAACATCATTAAAAAGTGCTGAAAATAATAAATGTTATCAGGAAACTGCTAAAAAAACCGGTGTGCGTTTCTCTGACTATTATAATTTTAGGTTTGTCTATGTAATTTGATACTTATTCAAAATGTACCTTAAAAACTGCTGGAAATCAAGTGTGCATTCCTATAACTATTTATGATTTGAGGTATTTTTATGGAACTTGGTACTTATTCAGATCTCACTTCTTTTATAGGCGAAGCATTCCCATAGTATCGAACTTGGCAGCCTTTCACATTTATGTTTTTGATGGGATTACTTTCACTGAAACCTTACGATACATTTCATTGCTGGTGTTTACCAGGAAATGGGAATATTACGGCTTACGAGCTTAGGAATAACATCGTTATAACATTTCAATAATGTGACCGGTAGCAGTTAAATCGTGCAGCTTAAATTAGCAATTCTAATTTTCCGATGGCTTCCAGGGATGGAAGGATGAAAGTGGTTCCAAAATTATTACTTTTAGTTACACAATTGAACATTGAACCAAAATAAAACCAAGATATATTCGTGGTTTAAGGTCGTTTATAATTCATCGTAAATTATAATTTACGTTCTGACCATTCTCACAGTCATTATGGACCATGCGCACGCTGCTGTTGTAAAATTGTTCTATTAATTTGTATCAATGTTAATAACATGTATAAAGGAAATACGCACGACTTTGCTTAGCTACTGGCACAATACAATGTATTTACAATTATTTCCTTGCAGAGTATTTGAGGGCGTTGTAAACTACTGCAGTTTTCATGGAAATGTGATCCCTCTGTCGTTCGTACTAGGGTTCTATGTTACTGTGGTAATGAACCGCTGGTGGAGTCAATACACAACCATACCTTGGCCCGACTCTATCGCTGTCTTCGTCTCAGCTACTATACATGGACAGGTATGTACAAACTTCAACTCCAACTTCTGAACCTACAGTTAACTATTATTATGGTATTTTTATAATTATCTCTCATTTTAAAATTCTTTTGCTACCATAGAATTCTATGTTTGCCGTAATTTTAAACACGCTTGGTATTTATAAATTTGTATGTAACTAACATGTTTAGTCCTCTTGGTTATAAAACTACACTAGATAGTGAGAATATAGTTATTCATTCGCTAACGCTACGTATTTCCGGTGATAGTTTTATTAGATGACTAATGTTTCCTAGTACTTGTCAACACTACAGAAAAACTTTATGACGACTATGGTGACAAAACTTTTAATTATGTATCATAGTTTTATCGAATGCTACTATGTAAGATTTTTTGTAAAAAAAAATACGTAACTGCACATAATAATTAGTCAAAGGATTTTATTTAAATATAACATTTACAGGCGCTTTCACAATCAAGCTAATTGCTAAAAACGGTTCCAATGGAGATAATGTTAACAGATAGCCCAAGGGTATTATTTAACGTTTATTTCAGTATTCCTGCATAGTTAAAGTAGTTATAGGAATTTTACGTAGTAATGTCCAAAGTAATGCATGTTTTAGTATGGTTTAGTTCAACCATTTTTTTAACTTTGCTCTCGTTGTACTAAACGACTCAAAATTTTGTAACTATGTTCCTGTCGTAGAGATCTGTGCGTACTGAAATCGTATTTTAATATTTACTTTTATGTAGGTTTTTTCCTACTAGATTAGATGAGTCCCTAAGTAGCAAGCATTTTTTTTTTTTTTTATGTAGTTCATAGTCTCACACTTATTATTTTAGAAAATGATAGAATTTTTTTCCTTTCGAGTTCTAAACTGTGCGTATGTAAAACATAAACACGTATTAAAATTACTTTTGCAATGAATAGGTACATCTGTTATGAGGTAATTTATAGGAATAGCTTATTTGTAGCTGTTAGTAAGTAGTCATAATACATATAGAGTAGATGTCTCTATGTACTCATATAGCAATATTGTGTTGACAAAAGACTTCCCCATGTGTATAATTTATCATTCATTATTCTCCTATTCAGACCTACAAGACGACGTTGTATACATGCAATCTTGAGTAATCTTATCTTTTCAAACATGACGTGTGAAGCTATAATAAAATATGTGATAGCCAAACTTTTAGTGAATTATGTGATAAGTATGTTTTGCGGAAATGTATTTATCAGCATATCTATTTTAGACCCTATACTATAATTGTATCTAATCAAAGTATTATCCATTTTCCCGCTTTATATATTTATCATTACATTTAATTGTTATAAAATGTTCTAACTAATTTTAATAGTTCTAGCACAAATTTAAATAGCGTCATAGTTAGTGTTCCAAAAAGTACTTTCTCATATATTTATGCCACTAAAGATATCGTGAAGTGAATAAATTATCCTGTTATTAAGTGGCTACGGCCTTGAGGATGTTCGAATGAGGCAAATCGTTACGCGAGTGTAAAGATGATTAATTCAGAAAGTTTTCTTAACACCTGTTTTAAAAGATCAGTAACTGGAAAAAGTTGTTTATTGAGTCTAATTAACTAATTTTTAACGGCATATCACACTTGAAGCGCCACAAACAAAGCCATACTTATTTTGGAAGTCTTTGATTAATAAGCTAATTAGTTAATTACACATAGGTAGATAACATAACTTGCAAATAAACGTAACATAAATATTGCTATCAGTTATTATGAAGATTCGGAACTGCCTTAATGAACCAGTTCTAATAAAATAAATAATGATACTTATGATGTAAGTCGGTGGCATTAGAAATCCAAGTTCTGTTTAATATGTTATTGTTATGTAATTTTGAAATAACCCTTCTTGGCAGTCGGGTAAAAAGGAGGACCGGTTAAAATATTTGGAACCTTGCGAAATGAAACATTTTTGTTAAAACTTAGAATAATTTGTCTATTATACAAAACATTTCCAATACCGGTTAATGTAGTGCTGTTTAAATCAAATTGCCGGTCCTTCTTTATGCATAACGTTGAAGTAAAATACCAAAGGATATACCTAGTTACTGATGCAATTTGAGGACAGGATGAGCGCGGGCGTCTGATGCGGCGGACCATTGTGCGTTACGTGTGCCTTTGCCTTACGATGGTGCTCACCATGATCTCACCCAGGGTCAAGAAACGGTTCCCCACGCTAAACAACTTTGTAGATGCTGGTCTGTTGTTAGAAAACGAGAAAATGATCCTCGACAATCTGAATGACAAGTTTCCTAAACCTTCAAAGCATTGGTAAGTGTTCTAAATCTTGCACAGAGGCTAGTAGTTAATTTTCTTCTTTATTTATTTTCGACGCATCCATCTCAATAAATGAAAAAAAATATTGTACATTTTTTTTTCCTCTATGGTGTCTTAACTGCTAACAATTTTACATAATACCCTTCTTATTGTTGATAACTTCGCTATTATTTTAAACTGTAGTGTAATGAGGAAATGAATGAGTTAAATCATTATCATAATTGTCTAAAGTTTGACATCGATTAACAAAATTATCGGAATATTTACTTAATACTAGTATTAATTTATTAAAAAATAAGATGTTAAGATAGCAAGTAAATTATGGTAGTAGAGTTAATGCCAGTCGAATTATCAGGGTGTGCGACATAATAAATTACACATTACGTAGTCTGTGCGCCATTACTGATAACTTTCGAGGAATTAATTATTAATCATCAATGTACAACAGTAGTTATTTATAGTTGCTAGGTACTCTTTAGTAAAGAAGACGTTTTAATTCCAGGCTACCAATAGTATGGGCGACTAGTATAGTAACGAGAGCTCGCAAAGAGGGCCGAATAAGAGACGATTTTGCTGTAAAGACTATTATAGATGAATTGAACAAATTTAGAGGACAGGCTGGACTTCTCCTAAGTTATGACACTATTAGTGTACCTTTAGTGTATACTCAGGTTTGTAGCTATTTATCTTAAAATATTTACACAATATTACATTATAACCCTGAAATTCTCAAGTGATTTTTTGATATTTCAGGTAGTTACCATAGCAGTATATTCATATTTTATTACGTCTGCCTTGGGCAGTCAATGGGTTGACAATAAGTTACAACGCAACGATTCTGCTAATATAAGCAATATTGACCTATATTTTCCAATATTTACAACGCTAGAATTCTTTTTCTATATGGGATGGCTGAAAGTGGCCGAGTCGCTTATAAATCCGTTCGGCGAAGATGACGATGACTTTGAAGTGAACTGGTTGATTGACAGGGATTTACAGGTAAATAGTCCATTTAATAGTAGGTATAGTGGACACACATTGATGGTATAACACTGTCATTATTTCAAACTTGTAAAGTTGACTTCCGAAAGTCGTTAGTTGGATACCACTGACGTGTATCACACCATACCTAACAGGATTTTTATTGATTTTACTTACTATAGACCTACACGTATTTAACAGGTTTCATACATGATCGTGGACGAAATGCACCACGAGCATCCGGAGCTGATCAAGGATCAGTACTGGGACGAGGTGTTCCCATCGGAGCTGCCGTACACGATAGCCACCGAAAACAATAGAGAGGAGCATCCTGAGCCGTCGACGGCGCGCGTGGCCGTGCCGGTGCGCCAGCGCAGCATGGTGCTGTCGACCCCCTCCAATGTCAAGATCGACGAGATGAACCCCTCCAACACCGTGAGTTACAAGTTCGACCCCCCAGAGGTTAGACCCGTCCGTATTATGAGCATGCTGCACGCCCGGACTATATGGAGCTTCGCAGTGTCTCTGGTGTTGAGGTTTATGGTCCATTTTATCTAACTACTTACTTCCACATTTTCTGCGTCTAAAACTATAATTTATTATGATTCATGTAATTAAATTAGGTGTGCTCTAATTTAGAATGGTTTTCCGGTTGTATAGCTGTAGGTACGGGTGTGTATCTTTAATTTGCGGTGAATGACACCATAACAAACAATAGGTAGATACTTACCTACGTAGTATATTTTAACAACCATATATATTTTATTAAAAGTAATAAAATAGTAACTAACTGACTATTGTATTTATGCTCTAACTTTATACTGTCTATCACTAACCTCGTAATAAATGTGTTGTAAATATTTAGTAATCGTTTTGCTAACTTGTATTAACTACGTGTATAATCAGATAATAATAGAAAATTATAGAAGGGAAAACAGTTGAATGCGTTTTACCTATATGTTTTAGTTCTAAATTCAGAAAGTTGAATATCACATTTTTGTTTTATGAGTCCCGTGTGCTCATTACTATTGAATAAAAAATTGTCATCGCCTAAGTACAGATAGATGTTAATTGAATTTAAATTAATTCTACATGTCTATGTAACTTTTCCCGTGTGTGACGATTTACGCTATCAATACTTTCTCAGGTATTTGTGGCTACCTACTTGGTGTCTCGATGTTTACTACCTATACTATGTCAATGCTACTTGTCTGTTTTGTTGAAAGTACTGCTATTATTCTTTTGCATTGTGTTGCTGTATATAATAAGGCATAGTTTATTTTGTTTTCTTACTAACTTTACCTCGTAAATATCTTATCGTAAATATTGTAAAGCAAGATTCTTGAAAAAATATATTTACGATCGATATCTTTTCACTATCGAATTCGAATGCATTACCTTACCTCCAGATAAACTGTTATATAAGTAATATCCGCCTTCTTTCAAAATGAAGATAAATTGTTGTCATTTTTCAAATGTTACTGACTTCTTGTTATGCTAACAGCAACTACAAATGAACGACGATGCAGTTTCTGGCATCCACTTCATGGTGAACCGGGGCAGCAAGCGTGGCAAGAAGGAAGATAGGAACTCCATGGGTTCGACAAACTCCATGGCGTCACTGCAACAGACCCCTATGACACGAACCAACTCTGTTACTTCTATGCTAAAGAGGCTATTCTCGAAAGAGGACCAAAGACCTATGGCAGGATCGCAGACAGATGGTGGTGAGTAACAAAAAAAAAGAAACTCATTGGTCTGTAGCAATAGAACCTATAGGATTCATTCATTCAGGATTCATAGGATTTCTTAGAAATATTACAGATCCTAATTATAGGTGGGCGTTGGTCAGACACTTGAATGTAACATAGCTTCGCACCTCTTGAGACAATTTTAATCGATTCGCACCTAAACATTGATTCGTTTTGCCCCAGCGAGCTTAGTAGCTTGGTGCTACAAGACATGGGTAATTGTTTTACCTTGAAACGTCATCGTTGTTTAGCAGCCGATAACTACTATTTAGCAATTCAATATGTAGATATATCTCGAACGAATCTCACGGAATTTACATACCTGAGCAATTTACTGCTAATTATGATGCATGCATCTCATCATTATGATTTATAGAGTAAACCATACCTATATGCATATTATACGTAGGTGTACCTATAGTTCAACATTCACAATGTATTTTCACTGTCGACTAATTTTATTGTAAAGTTGTCCTTATAACTGGGAAAATTAATTTATGTAGTTGAGTATTGCAAAGTAGTAGTAAATACAAATATGCTCATCATATAGGTAATATTAATAGGTAAATAATTAATCTTCTTCGTTTGCGGTACCTTCGTACATATATTATTTTGGTACCTAGGTACTTGTACGTACAACTGACTATTTTTCATTCAATTTGTAAACTACTTCCTACAACTTCTTATCCAATAATCGCGTCATTTGCAATCAACTCATAGAGTCGTCGATATCAAGAATTTAATGGCCGTATTTAACTAATGTTGTGTATTATCTAAGTAGTACGGTAACTGATTGTGATCATAAACATTACAGGTTCCCGGTTTATGATATCTGCCAGTAATCCGACTCTGAACAAGCCCGCCACAGCCGCGGGAGGCAGTATGAAGATCGCTAATGATATAATTGAGGAGGTTGACGAACAGGCGACCATCACAAGCATGGGAAAACGACCTGAGGCCAGGTAACTTACATTTAAACAATAATGTAAATTATTTAAATAAGTACGTGTTAACAATAACAATTAGTAGGCCCTACGTTAGTTTAGAAATCGAATAATTATGACAATGATCAATTAAGTAAGGCTTTTGCCAAAGTGTGAAACTGATGCACACAAAATCATAATTATGAGTTCAGAGAAGATCAAAGGACAGGTCTATATATAAATAAAATAAAGTAAATCTAAGTATGTACTTATTAAGTTTTAAGTATAATAAATAATGGTAAGGATCCTTAAAGTAATCCTGGCAACATTGAGGTAGTTGTATCGGACCTATTATAAACAAGTTGTAAAATATTCCCAACGGTAAATGTTTAGACCAAGATATTTCTACAATATCAAAATTGGGGCACAGCTCTGTTATGATAAAACGGAGCACCTTTTTATGAGAAATCAATAATTATTGCATTCGTAGTCTGCGTGGCCTGATATCATTACAATACAATAAACTTGTAATTGTTTTTACAGGCCAACAGCTATGAGTTTGTTTACACAAGTCCCTCCCACACCGAGCGAGCCAGTAGATGTGCCTTCACGGAATTCAAATAACAACAGCTCCAGTAAGTAGCAATTAGTTTATGTAGATTTTCCTGTTCTTTGTTTTAATACGAAAATAATTTAACCACATAGGTAAAACTTGCATGAATAACGTACTTATGTACCAATTTCATAGAAAATGACTACTTTATCATTGTATCATTAATTGTTACAAGGTAACATGTGTAGTTGCCGCGCTAAGTAATGTTAATGAAGTGTTCGGTTTGAGATGACAATATCTTATTATCGGTGTGCTGTGTAGATGGTCGGTTGTCGTCGTCAGCGCCGACGCCTTGGAACGCAGTCGGCAGTGCGGCGGGCGACCTGAGTCCCACTGCACAGTCTATGACCACACAAGATTCGTTCAGCCTGCCGGCAGAGCGGCCACGCCTTGATAGCGATGTTGGCCCCTCACTCAGTGCCGCCGGGAGTCAAACTTTGCGTAAGTGTAATGAATTGCTACGATCAGAACCAAGTACAACATTTGTGTCTGTTGTATGTTTTAAAATTAGGGCCAGCACAGAAAAAGAAGCGCATCAGAGTAATTATTATTGCCAAAGCATTGTCGACTTTATTTTCCTTGAAGTAAAATGGTAAATTACTTAACATTTATAATAAATTATCTAGTCAAGCACCGAAAGGTCGACGTTTTCAGTCTTATAAGCGCCTATAGATATATGTTTACATCTAGTGGCCAAACATTTGCTAATGTTGTTCACTTATAGAAAATAAAATAATTCCTAAAGTATCTAGATACAAGAATAGTATACTACTAATTACCTTGGCTCATACTTATTTCGTTAGGTATTGTATGATAATTCTAATAAAAACCAAATGATTTAGTGGATGAAGCTGATGGTGGAGAAGATCCTGACATGGACTTCAATCGCTTGCGCAGCATACGCGAGCAGCATCGCCGTGATAAATACCTACAGAAACTCATGGCGCGCTCTGTGAGCGCACAACAGGTAAACAATACACATTCAAATAATTTTAATATTGCATAGCAAAAGTAAATTGAATAACTACGTCAGAGCTTATCCTATTCATAATTCAATCCACGTGTTAACGATTTTTTTTATATTTTATGTTAACATTGCTTCTCTTATTTTACAGCGAACGGGTAGCATGGAATTAATAGACAATGACCTTTTACTAGAAGACCTTCTATCCCAATCAGCAGCAACACAGAAGAAAGACGATAAATCAAAGAATGATCCCAAAGACAACACTACTTGACAAAGCAAAAGCTTCATATTTCCGTGGGAAGGCGCGGAATTCTGAACACCTCAGCACAGTTCAGTATTAGCAAAATGTGATACTAATAATGGTGCATTGGATGTATTGATATTAAAATGTAAATATTAAATGATTTTCACCATTATCCTAGTCTTTTATTAAATCATCCCTGAGTTGTGTAAGTACGTACTTTGCAGGAATATAGCCAGAAAAGTTATGAGTAACTAAAGTGGTTAGCGTTTATCCAGTTTCTGCCTTTAGGCATGTTCGTGAAATCAGTACCTACTTTATAATTATTGGCCTCAGGACCGTAAAACAATTCAATTAAAAATCTAAAATAACAATACAATCTTGCCTGTACATAATAGGATGGCAGGCATTCTTGAGAAATTTAATTCGGAATTACTTCCATCGACACGACGTAAGGGCTTTATTTAACATAGGTAGCTGTATTATGTTACATAGGTATTGTATAGTTTTATGTAAGTCGAAACTTAAGATTAAAAAAATATTCAAAACATACAAAAATATGTCCCTATTCACATCCTTGTATAGTATTGACTCCAATAAATAATAACAAAATAAATGCAGCTACATATTTTAAATTGTAAATGTAAGCTAGTATAATCTACAAATTATTTACTGAATGAATGACTTAAAGAGTAATAAATTAAACAACAGTAATAGATGTTTATGGGAATTTATTTAGCTTAACTGTAATTCGCAAGCATCAAGCTTACAGCTTGAGCTTTGTCCTCCTCCAGTGACGCCTCTTAGCGTTGTATCTGAAACAATCATAGAATTTCAATATCAGAACAGAAACAAGAAGACATGTAAGAATTTTGAAATCAGAACTTATTGAAGTTATAACATACTCAACAAAAGAAAAAAGAAATATGCAGCAACTGTTTCTATAAAACGCTGACCAAAAGACTAACAACCAATCACAGTATAACATACTCAACAAAAGAAAAAAGAAATATGCAGCAACTGTTTCTATAAAACACTGACCAAAAGACTAACAACCAATCACAGTGTAACATGAGGTTTGGCATGTGATAAACATAATGGTGGTTATTACAACAATACAATTCTATCAATTTTAACTCACAATAACAAACAGAGTTCAGGTTTATATGTGGCACAAGCTGCAATGTGACTAGATGTACTATAGGTACTGTAGTAACCAGACCAGTATAAAAAAACCTACATCTGTATTTCTAAATACATGCATAATATTAGAGATAAATTACACCCAGACATGGAATAAATGATCATGTATATCACACCAAGATTTGTCCTGGATGGGAATTAAACCCACAACCTCCAGTTCAGCAATGAGGGCTGCTGCTAATCATTATATCATAGTAACATGTTAATAATAATAATAATATTCCGGGACAACTCACACACGGTTATCTGATCCCAAGCTAAGCAGAGCTTGTGTTATGGTAACCAGACAACTGATAAACATACTTATATATTTCTAAATACATACATATTATAGCTAAATTACACCCAGACAACCAGAACAAATGATCGTGCTCATCACACAAACATTTGTCCTGGGTGGGAATCGAACCCACGACCTCCGGTATAGCAGTCAGGGTCACTAACCACTAGACCAACAGGCCCGTCAAATGTTTTATATATTTTGCCCACTGCATACACATACTATAACAACAATGAGTTTCTTTAAGCTGGGAGATATTATGTGCAATATATATTTTCATGTATTTATTAAGTAATAAGCTACGCAAGCAGCGGCATTAACTGCAACAATATCTGCTTGTTTCAAGGTCTGATTCAGTTATGTTTTGATCTACACATTGTAACTTTTGTAATAAACTTAAACCAGGTAAGCATCTCAATTTATACTAAGTAGGTAATAAAAATATAATGAAAAACTTATTATACAAGTTGTAATAGTATTGAGAGTTCTTGACAATATAGGTTAGATACTGAGTCTGTGAATACAAAAGATATAATTGCATGTTTTGTTGCAATACAGAAAAGTTAGAAATTATTTTGTCTGAAGTTTTAACACTCCCGTATAACACAAGTTATGGTTTAGGTTAAGTTTGATATTGAGTTAGCACTACTATAAACTAAGAAAGTAAAATGTCAAATATCTAAACTTGAGCCCTAAAACCGAACCACAAGTACATGAATTTGAACTTATAGGAGTTCACATAAACTTTTATTGATACTGAAATCCTTAATAAGAATAAATCATACCTGATAGTATTCCCAGTGCGCATTCGGACCCATTGTGGAATAGGTCGGTTTTGTTTTAGCTTTTTGGCAAGCTTCCGCTTGATAATAAATGTCTTGTGTGCCGACTGAAATATAAATATACACATATATCAATTATTTAATTATCAGAAACTGAGGATTCACAAGATATTTCGAGATTTAAGAGAAAATTATCACGCACCATTTTGCCGATCACAGCTGTCAAAACAAAGTGGCCGATTTTAGTAGAGTAGCGCTTTTTTAAAAGTCGGATCTCGAATACAGTCTATGGTTTTGGTGCTTTGAACTATAAGCTTTTGGCAACAAATCAAATATTTTATCAATAAATAATTATCGACCCAAATAGGTACATATTTTTAAGAATAAAGTAAATATTTAGTTTATATGACTGCTAAATTTTAGCGTAGTTATTTCTGATAGTGCGTATATATATAGCGGGCTAAGAAATGGGCTTAGCTTGTTGGCCGACTGAAAAATCTGGATATTTGTAAAATTTGTTATAACTTGATATTTTCGTAACGTAAACGTTTCGATTATAACGTAATATTTTCTGTTGACGACCTCATCATTGTATTATGTATATACAACATAACAACAGTTAGAATACTGTTGTTATTAATGTGTGTACAGACAGCAAAGCTAATCGCGTAGAAGGCAAGGCACACTATAACATTTATTACTATTTCATAATATAAATATTGATTATTATTTATGATGTGAAGTTTGATTGATTCAGATATTATTAGGTTTTAAGATAGATACATACAGTAGACAAGATACCCAGAGTACGCCTATCAGGGTATGAATTTTTATCATTAGTATGAACAAGTTTTATTGTAAAAATTGTATCTCAATAGACCGCAACTTTAATAAAACTATCCGAAAACCTAATATTAGTCTTATAATATCGGAACTATCGATGTTCTTGCATAAACCTCTGTCTGAAAATAACTTAAATCGGTAAATGAATTTACTACATGCAGCTTACGTTTGGCAAACCGCAAATTGGCTATATAGTCCAGTCAAAATAGACATTTTAGTTTGCATTAATTCGCATAGAGCCAAAAATTGGTGGAGGTCTCAAGAACACCATTATAAAAGAAATGTCAAAAGTCCCCATAAATCCGACTTGTGCAAAAAAAAAATATAAAAGGTCAAAGATAAAAAAAAAACACTTCCGCATTTTTCTCATAAATGGCAAGTATTATCGCAAAAATAGGTCAGACAAAAGTTGTAGATCATGCAATTATGTACAAAATCGTCTCAATATTTTTTCCCTAAGGATCACCATTCCGGAGATATCGTGATCGGGATTGAAGAAAATATGCATAATAGTCTAATTCTACATCATAATATGCAAACATTTCCGCACCACCTATGAGGTAGTGTACGAGGCGCATTTTTTCCTTCACCAAGTTTTGGGCGAACTTGCAAGGTTTTTTTGTCTATTTTGACTGGACTAATAACAGGCTAGTTGACTAATTTTGAAACACTGTTTAATTCCTTACCATGGTGCATGATCTGAACAAAAAACAATACAAATGCAAGAAAAACCATCATTTACATTATGTATTTTCGTTTTCAAAAAGTTGATTTAAAGGACATCATCCATTTTGGTCCAAATTCGAAAGTGCCGGCCAACAAAAAAAAATGTGATATTCTGATAGAGCTTGTCCTCCTAAGCATTTCTTACTATGGCACCAAAGCTGTAGCACCGCTGCATGTCATTCAATCCAGGGTTTAAAATTCTGAATTTTCATACATTTTTCGATCACATACCACGATATTATCGATTAAATGAATTTCTAAGAGGACAGAGCTTGACCTCCTTAGCATTTCTTAATATTAGACCAAAGCTGTAGCTCCGCTTCACGCGATTTTATCCAGGGTTAAAAATTCTGAATTTTCATACAATTTTTCGATCACATGCCACGATATTATCTATAAAATGAATTACTAGGAAGACAGAACTTGTCCTCTTAAGCATTTTTTAATATGGCACCAAAGCTGTAGCTCCACTCCATTTGAATGTATCCAGGGTTAAAAATTCTGAATTTTCATACATTTTTCGATCAAATACCATGATATTATCCATTAAATGAATTACTAAACACAAATGAAATGTTTTGTTATGGATGCTAGCTCATAGTTAATGATTGGGGGTAGTAATAAATTCAGGGATTTTTGTACATGGGTTTTTAATTTATTTTATCGTCAAAAATGTTTTGCGTAAAAATTATATAGGTACTCTAATTCTAAAGCTGGACCAGTTTGTAAATGGACGTCATGTTACTAAGCCGCTTTGCGATGATTGAGAAGCGCTTATACAATACGGCGTACTTTATTTTAGCCGAATTGTAATCCGACTGAGCGACAGTTTGCCCTATTATATTACGGCGAAGTTTTGCAATCTGGCGCACCATTTTGTAAATATATCCGCGTTATACAATATGGCTGCGAATCTTAAAATGTGGTAGTCCAAACTTTTATCGAAAAGACTAGCTATCGCTCTCTCTTAATGAACTTACGTGATGCGCCACAGAAAAAAGGCTAATTGGGTGCTGTTCTCATGTAATGTGCATATTATTATGTGAGCTATGCACTACATTTACAAAATATAACCACCAGCTTTAGGATTAGAGTATATGATTTTTACGCAAGACGCTTTCGACGATAAAATAAATTAAAAACCTATAAACAAAAATCCCTGAATTTATTACTACCCCTAATCATTAACTATGAGCTAGCATCCATAACAGAACATTTCATTTGTGTTTAGTAATTCATTTAATGGATAATATCATGGTATTTGATCGAAAAATGTATGAAAATTCAGAATTTTTAACCCTGGATAAATTCAAATGGAGTGGAGCTACAGCTTTGGTGCCATATTAAAAAATGCTTAAGAGGACAAGTTCTGTCTTCCTAGTAATTCATTTTATAGATAATATCGTGGCATGTGATCGAAAAATTGTATGAAAATTCAGAATTTTTAACCCTGGATAAAATCGCGTGAAGCGGAGCTACAGCTTTGGTCCCATATTAAGAAATGCTAAGGAGGTCAAGCTCTGTCCTCTTAGAAATTCATTTAATCGGTAATATCGTGGTATGTGATCGAAAAATGTATGAAAATTCAGAATTTTAAACCCTGGATTGAATGACATGCAGCGGTGCTACAGCTTTGGTGCCATAGTAAGAAATGCTTAGGAGGACAAGCTCTGTCAGAATATCACATTTTTTTTTGTTGGCCGGCACTTTCGAATTTGGACCAAAAATGTATAGAGAGTGGATGATGTCCTTTAGCTCAAAAATGCTCAAAACAGTCGTGGCGACTGGCGTCTTGGATGACGTTTTCCTTCAAATCCTATTATTTAGCTAAAATGTTAACAACATAAATTATGTACGTTTCGGACATGTTTCGAACTTTGTGACGTCACGCATCTGATTGGTGTTTTCGTCACGTGACTGAACAGGAACACCTAATTTTGCTGAATTTATTTTACGAAAATAAGAATAATCTTTTGGGTTTATTAATAACAACTGTGTTGTTTATAATTTTCACATCAAAAGTAATCCATGGAAAGTCTTAACCATCCAAATTGCTTCTAATGGAAACAAGCCTGTGCACTCGCGCTCTATAGTTTTAACTTTTCGGAGTCTATTTTTTTTCACTCACTTTTATTCACCATTACCTACTGTCAAATTTGTCAAATCAAAATAAAAAATGGGGGAGAAGTAGTGTCCATCACATAAATTCGCATTTTAAATTAAATAGTAAAAGCTGGATAAAAATGAATTACTTTAAAATAAGTAAATTAGTGACTGCGTTCAGTGTTAGAAAATATTTGGACTACCGAACTGTTACAACGAAAACAATAATAACAGCTGATGGGAAGGATGTGCTTAAAAGGAAAAATTATGAAAACAGAATAACGTTGATAGCACCAGATAGCTCTGTTAGCATAACAGATCTAAAGAATGCTCAAAGTTTGTCTCTCAGGCGAGAATTAAAACTTGTGAAGGTGCAAGATGTTGATTCTAAAACTAGACGGCCAGTTTACAAGTGAGTACATTGACTTTCTTTAGGATAAGCATTATCAATCCGCCTCTAAGATGACCCACTGACCCAATATTATCATAACCTATAAAAATACCTATTAGGTCGATACAAATAGTTTGGTTATTATATTATCTAATTCCTTATTTCAGATTGATGACAAATGCTGAATATCATGCAGAGGAGCTTGCAAGAAGAAAACAGAAACAGGCTGCTCGTCAGAACAGTTCAATAAAAGGTGAAAAGCTTTTGACCTTGTCTTCAAGGATAGGGGAACATGACTTAATGACCGGTGTAAAGAAAATGTTGAAACTATTAGAGAAGCAATATGAAGTAAAAGTAGTTATTGCAGGAGATGAATCCGAAGCCTCAGTAAAATCTGTAAGTTATCTTACTTTAATTATATATAATAATATATCTTATTTCTAGTGCTAAATATTTTTATTTGGTTGCTACATAATGTTTTATTGTAGCATTATATAAAATTTATTTCACAAAAAGTCTGCATAATTCCTTTGTTTTACTTTAAATAATGCACGTAATCTTTATGTTAAGCTTTAAATGAAAAATTGATATGTAAATTGTCTTTGGTAATATTTTTGTTTATGATATTTATTTTCCTCCACTGTTCATTTACTTATTCACCATTACATTTTCAGGAGAGAATTTACTCTGTAATTGAAAACGAAGTCAAGTCTGTCAGTAAGGTGGTCCAGAAAAGATTAAAGGGTAATAGTCTAAGATTTCAATTACTACCTTTAAATGACAATGAAAACGGTCCTCAAGGGTCTAATAACAATGATTTTAATGAAGATGATGGAAAAGGGCCTATGTGACTAGTGGCTGGTATAATAGTCTTATTGGCTATAAAATATCTGCTGCTAGAAAAATATTATTTGGAGCCAGAGGATTGTGAACATAAAAAAAATCCAGAATCAGAAACTAAAAAAGAAAGTGATAGCACTTGAGGGTTGTTATGCTTTTTACTACATGCACTGCCTGGGTTACACAAAACATAGTATTTCTAGCCAAGATGGTATAATTTTATGAGTGTAAAGCTAGTTAATAGTCTCGAACAGGTTCTTTGCTGTGAAATAAATTTGTGTTAAAAGACAGAACATAGCTGTCTTTTTAAACAGCCATTCTAAGGAATTGTATCATGAACCGTAAATTGTTAATGTATTTAAATTTTAATATGGTTCATGTATTTTAGTGTTTATGTATATTTACATGGTTTATTCATAATATCAGTTTGATTGTTAAAACTTAAAAAAGGTTTTATAATTCATATGCTCATGTTATGATCACTGACCAGATGGCCATGTGTAACCCAAGTAAATCATGTATTAAATAAGTAATATTTAATTTATAAGTGTTTTTTAATTTATTTATCACAGAAAGCATTTGATATGAAAAACATTTAAAGTGACCTCTTGTGTTGATAAAAAATCAAGTAATGGTTCTGATAATAACATTGTTAAGTTGTACTATCAGCTGATATTTATTTATGGAATTCAAATAATACTTTATCTTTTATCAAAACATTTGAATTATGTTATTTGAGTTCATCAAGTTTAGTACCTATCTGCATAAATATTATTTCGCAAAATGTATACAGGGTGGTTTAACCAAGGTCTTGAACCAACTGATTATTATTTCCTCTAAATTTTAGTAAGCTCAAGTATTCTGCTATTATTTGTAAATAGATTTAGCTTATTAATATATACTTTTATAAACATGTAATTGTACCTACTGTAAATACTTCTTTTATTTGATAAAATGAAAGCCTTTTTGGATATAAATGTCATTTTTAATACAGCATCCATCTAGTCAGTCAGTTCCGTCACGGTGGAACCGTGCTTAAGGCAGGCAAGTCTAACTTGGTCAGTTTGTCTCAATATTTTGTACAGACAAACAGACTTGCATGCCATTACACAAGCCTCCACTCTGAACTTAGAACTACCTTAAGTCTAAATACATACGTTTTCTAACATAAGGAGATACATTCAACTATACAGTATGCTGAAATAACTAAAATTCATAAATTAATGATTTATTTTTATCAGTTGGAGTTATCACAGATGTCTTAGAGATCGTTAATTCTTAAATGGTAGGAGATTTATTGGTAGCATATAGGTACACATCTTAGACAATAATAAATTATTAATTGGGTGTCTATTATGGCGAATGATAATTTTATTGCAAATCTAACTAAGATTATTTAACAACTATTAATTTTATTTTCCCTCTTTATTTGTCCACTATTAGTTCGCATCACATTTTCTCACAATTTTATTAAAACAATTAAACGTTCCACAAACTGTTTCAGAGTAGACAGTCTAAATTGATCATTATTCATTATATTTAAAGGGGTTTAATTGTTTAAAGCTGAATGGACAAGGAAAAAGGGAAAAAAGTCGTAACTAAAATAGAATACAGATTCAATTTTAACATTGCAATGAAAATTATGCCTTCTATATTATTCTATTGTATATGGCGATATAATACAAAATGCTAGTAATAAACATTAGCAAAGAAATAGAATCCTAAAACAAAAGTATAGGTACTTTGTGATCTACGGATTACAAGAAAGCGTTCGAAAAGTGGAACACTGTTCTGGCGATAATAGTCGTTCTTATTCTAATAGACACTGCAATAGGAAAGAATACTTAACATATTGCTAGATATATTAATGAACACTAAAACATTGTACCTACCACGTGTTGTACATGCGTACAGTGAGTTTCATGTGTTATTCACATTGGTAGTTGCGTCGTCAACCGTTGCGTACAACCATAGGTTTTATTAGGTGTAAACGACATATGCGTACTGGTCCTGTCCGGCCGTCGAGAGGTCAGTGTTGAGGGTCCGGCCCCACGTAATTAGAGGCGATACGGTTCCCACCACGGGAGCAGCGCGTGCTGCACTTTTTACGAGGTCCTGTTACAATAGAAATGTTACATTAGGAAAACAATCCGATATTCTACTAATGGTTTAATCGATTTTTTTGACACAGAAAATTAAAAAAAGTCTGTAGGTTTTTTTCTAAGATCAGAAAATATTTGATATGAACGGGATCTAAGTACAGGACCTGCATTTAGAGTATCCTGAGTATCAACTAATATCATATGGGTACCCGTACATGCTATTATTAACATGATTAATTATATCAGCAAATATAAAAATTTGTTTACTACAAGAGAATATTGAGCTAAGCAAAGTTATTATTTATTAGTGTAAAATCAGATATATATTTTTTTTGTAATGGATTCGATTAGATCACACAATCTACATTTATAATACTTAATCCCTTTGTGTCATTTATGTAATATAGTTGGATTTCTAGTTTTTAATAAAAAATATTGCGAAAATCAAACCCTAATAACTAGATTCGCTCTTAGCATAGAACGCCTGATTATAAACATGCCAATAATTTGTGTTATTATAAAACACAAGCCCTTTGAATAGGTAAATGAGATTGAAAGAATCATAATAATTTATTTCTCGAAGCAAATCCCCAAAGGTCAAAATTTTTGCACCCAGTTTAGACGATCGTGCATGATTATTGATGGTTGAATAAAATGAATTAAACACCGAACGTCTGCCTATTACGGAAGATAAAATGCGTCATAATTGTAGCAAATTAGCACCGCCAATTACCTACATCCTACTTGGCATATTGTCGGAACCTTAGTTTCTAAACATAGATTATGATGATGCACATAATAATTTATTTAATTGAAAACAGTTAGTATAAAGCAATTAAATTTAACATAACATTTATAGGTAGGTATTAGTTATGCAACGAGTTATGCAATCAAAGCATACTTCTCAGACTGGATAGAAACATTCTCAGTTAATCATTGGCCAACATGCGACATAATTCCATTTGAACCGTCCATGATATAGGTTAATCTAAGATCGATTAACCGACTAGTTAGTGTGTGAACAATTAGTAAACATGCAGGAAGCGTTAGTATGAGGGTTAGTTTATCGTCGCCACGATATTCTCTGTGCTACGGACTGTTCTTATTTTCAACATTAACAATTTAACATATTATCTATATTGACATTTTATAAACGTTATACATAAGAAAAGAACAATCTCTCTTTACATAATAATCATATAACAAGAGTCTCCGGATTTTTTTGTTTTGCTTTTTTGGCTATATTTAAAAGTATAGAGAATAAGGTGGCGGCGAAGGACAGACACACCATGTTACCCATGAGGGAGGATCGCCGTCGGCCCGAGCGGCGCTTGCGCCTGCACCAGCAACGGCGGCCTCTCGCCCGAGCGCGCCCGTACCCGCGGCTCCGCGCCCCCGCCCCCCCCGCGCTGCCTACCGCCGCTGGCGCCGTCGCCGGAGACGCCGCGCTCTTCGACTCCGTAGCACCCTGCTCCGCTGATCTGTCCGCTATTATGTGCGCCTCCATCTCCTCCAGCGGTGATTCTGAACTGTTGATAAAGACATACATTAATATTTCGCTAAGAATCAGGTGCCTAAGTCAGAATCAATAGAAACCCAAGAAAGCTTAAAGTTTTAATGGGCCTACAAAATTCCGTCGGAAAATTACAGGCATACAAAAATCGGAAAACCATTAAGTAGAGGGTTTCCAAATTATTAGTATTCGATCACAAATCGACCTTTTCGAAAAGATTTATATGTATAAAGATTTCAAGCAGTTCTTTAAATAGGAAGGACTATGAAGGGTGTTCTACTTACTAGGCACTGATGGAGCAGTATTCGCTAAGCTGTTCCCACGTGCAGCCGTGGTTGCAGCATTCGTCAGCTATACCTCTGCGTACCTGTCGTCTTCTTCTCACCAATGCGCCTGGTTGTTCCACTACTGAAACCAAAGCAGTAAGAACATAAGGCGTTGTTACATTTAGAAGACTCATTGCTTGAGAAATTGTAGCTTACTTCTATCTAATTTTCTTAACAAGGCAAACAATTTTTTCCTGGTTGAAAGGTTTTTACGGCTTGTAGATTTTTATTTATAACTTTTTACACAGCTGTAGTTATATTTCAAAGCAAAGCAGTTAACTAGCTATCATATAAATTTAAACATTTAAAATGATGAACAACGGTTTCTAAATCCATCTAACTTGATAACAGATCATAGATTTCTCTCAAAAATTTCAACTTTAGTTCAAAGAATACCTACCTAGATATAAATCAGAATCTGCAAAGATAACATTTAGACCATGAGAGCAAGTTTATACGATTGTAAGCGTTTTTCCCACGAGTGCGGGTTAACGAGTTACATGAGTATTTGACTCGTGTAACCCGTTAACCCTGTACTCAAACTGATAAAAAACACAAACACGATAAATAAATAAAGATATAGGTATAAATTTGGCATATTGTTTTTATGATAGGCATGTTATAGCGTGATAGCCAGAAGTCAGCTTGAATCAAAACACTTTGTAATCAAATAATAATATCTATTGTTGATGGGACTTTTTTATGAATTAAATGTTAATTGACATGATATGTTATCGTGGTCAAAGAATATTCGTGATATCTGCGTGCCTACTCGTGAGATACAGGTATACCTGTGAATTACGGGTAAGCAAGCTAAAACTAATTTCTCCCATAGGGTCAAACAATTTGCCTGATAAGAATTAAACCCTTTTTTAATAAATAACCGGTATAATGGTATAATTCATTAAACATTTCTATGAACTTACGATAGTTCTATCATAAGGTCAAGCCAATTTTTGGTTAATTCGTAGGTATCGTGGACTGTCATTTATTTTTATGTTTTAGATTTAATTCTATGTGACCTCTCATAAATTGTTATTGAATGTTGTACGTGATAACGGTATAGATTAAATCTGTTACTTTGCGGATATTATGCGTCCTAGGTTGTGTCTATATCGCAGGCAAATAGTATCATTCCGCCGACATCTATAAGGTCAATCTTTTTGTTAGAAGGGGGTAAAAAAGTAGATTTAAGGTTATACTTTAAATAGTAAAATGTAGTGATATTCCTTAGGGCTTAAGGCATAACAGAGTTAGTTTATACAGGTAGGTGTTGAAATTAAGTGAGATATAATTTAATTTTTTGGTACAGTTTGTAAAGGTTCTGATAGGGGTTGGTAGTTAGAGTTAGTAATACCTGTCGGTGTATCCCATGGGCTGTTATAAGCGTGGCAGACTCTGCTCATGATCTCGCTGAGCTGTCTTCCGCAGAACTTGACTGTGGGGGAGCTGGCCGCGTCCACTCGGCTGTCTAGTAGCACTGCTGCCGCCAACACGGCTAATTGCACTGCCTTTTTTACTAGCATAGTTACTAATCTGAAAAATTTAAACAAAATCCCCTATTATTTCAACTTTCCCATATCATTTACTTAGACTAACATTGAAAAGTGAATGTGCGTAACTTGAGGAGGTTTTCTGCTTTTATAGTTGAGGGCAAACATGTAATCCGACACCGGCACCGCCCAGTTGATACCAGATACGCATCCCTCCAAGGACTTTTCATTTCCTAAATGCATTACTAAATAGTCTTCGCAGTGAAATGCACATTTATCAATTCACATTATGAAATAGCAGATTGTAGAGCCGATACAGTAAATGCAATATGAAATGAATAAGTGTTCTTGGGTGGATATATGCTTGGTGAAGTTCAAATGTTAAGTTACTGATATATACATCATTAATTTAATTCACGATGTTTACTAATGATGCAGTTCAATATGTAAATATTTGATTTTATCTTTTTTACCGCAGTTTACCTAAAGAGAATCTCCTTGGACTGCATTTACATAACTACTTAATAATGATTAGGCCTCTCCATAATTAACGCCTAAGTGAGGCTGCAAGTTTGCAACCGAGTGATTGATGAATCATTATGCGACAATTTGAATTGAAACGTACCTATGTTGATGACAATATGTGGAAAAAAAGGACGTTGCTGGTAGAAACCGTGTTACCATTTATTATGGTTTTACATAAATATTGTGTGTGATTCACAGTACCGTGTTTGACAAAATGTGGATGTATATTTAAAACGTGTGCACCGCTTTATTTCAAATATAATATGATTTATATATCATTGAAATGAACTGAGTAATGATGATTTCACTTCACCTTCCCCGTTCATAAAAATGCAAATCAGCTACTTCCTTTTATAAATCGTCGTTCCGAGAGTATACCAGGGTGGGTGCTACATCACCTACGTCGTTTTGTCCATCGTAGTGTAATGGTTGTTTGTACAAATAACGCATCGAGGACAAGTTCTATTTATAGGTAGTTGGTACTTACGAAGCAACGTGAGAGTGAAGTACCGAGTGCCTCCTACCCAGTGTAGGATCGCAGTGCAACCACTTAACGAAATCTACATAATAATATTGATGTGCACATGTAGGTAGAGCTATGAGCGTACACGAGAAGCGAGTACGGTCGTCTGTAGCTTGATTGCTCTCGATATCTGTGGCAATGTAGAGTGCAGCTCCACTCACTGTATTGTTGGTAATCTGACCATGTAGCTATACCTTTTTGGAGGAACAAGAAGGTGTTGATCTCATAGTTTAACAATTAATTAGCACGTTTTTAGCTGGTACTATACCTAATCACTTGAAATAAGCTCCTAATACAGATCGGAGAGTTTAAGGATATGGTACCTACTTAGTTGTTGAGAATATAATACTCGTCACTACAGACCATAGCCGAGCGTCCACTCGCCGCTAGCGTGCGCTCGCGCACCGCACGTCGCCGCTGTCGACCGCGGCTGCGCGTCGGTGTCGCCGCGGCGGCATGATGAGCCTCGTGCTCGTGCACTCGATTGAATAATTACATGAATCTCTGATTGTATCTGTAGCCTTGCTCCTGCTTTAATGTTCTTCTATAACACATTATTTTACTATACCGAACGCTTGCTATGCTAATTCGCGCTTTCCTATGACAAATCTGAATTCTTAGGTCCATTTAAGATAATATTCTAGTAGGTATTTTATGGAGATATTATATGGAGTGGATTAGAATTGATGAGATTATCGTTAGACACAAAGGTCACGTAATTGTGCCACTTGCTAGGTAAGGTCATTTATAAAATAGATAGTATGGATGGTCTTCAGTAAATTCAATGTTTATATATAAGACACGTTCTGAATATTTATTTTAATAACTGAAATAAATGACAAGTTAAGTTTTTGTCTAGTAGCTGTTTATATTTTTAGGAAGTCTGTAATTTTATTAGTAGATTCTGAAATAATTACGGATATTTCATAACTGACATGGGTTATTACGCGTTGCATGTTTTTACTTCGGTATAAAAACGAGGATGCAGATAGTTTGGTTGCTGGATCTAAGATTATGGCGAATAAGTCGTTTTGTATATTATCTTGTAATTAGCGGAGTCTAGTTGGATTCTAACCGGTATTCGTACGCTAGAGCTGCTAAACGGTATTTATACCGGCGGCATAAGCGGC
The DNA here is from genome assembly GCA_905475315.1 of Autographa pulchrina. NCBI lineage: Eukaryota > Metazoa > Arthropoda > Insecta > Lepidoptera > Noctuidae > Autographa > Autographa pulchrina. Next base: position 7,038,781 of record FR997771.1, on the reverse strand, counting down.
CACCACATGCCAGCTTATTAAAGTTTCGTTTATAAGGAAAACCATGTTACGTTTATTTTACTTTTACGACTCCGTTAAAAAGAAATGTTCTAATAACACATTTATTTTAAATAACATATGCATGGAACATTTTATTGCTGTTCCTATACTTGTGGAGAGTGGCTCTCTTGAATTTAAAGATGCTCAATTAGTTTAATTAGTATATACTTTTCGTTTCTTTTGCAATTAGCGTTTAATTAGTTTGTCAGACCTTAGTAGATTGCCTAAAAAATATTCTCACCTATACATTTGATTATATTTTCAGAAATTTAAATTAATGTAAATCTTAAAAGCTTTAAAGAAGCACCACATTATATTAGCATCACATAAAACACGAGTTCCACAAACAGTTTACAGTTTGGGAATGACTGAAGTATCAATTCTTGTTTATCGTTTAGCAATCGCGAGTGTCTAGTGATTAGGTAAGCGTGTCCGTCTCTTAGCAACGAGACACGGTAGACGTTGGCACATGGCGGCAGACGATAGGTAACAAAAGATAATTGAAGAGTTTGCGGGGTCAAGTGTATTGTCGGCTTGCCCAATTGGTGAGACGAGTCGGTCACTGGCTTTGCACCGATATCGTCCCAAAGATTATAATTATTATATAACTAAGATACAGGTCAGTTATAGACGGACAACTGATGATAAAATATTTTGGGTAAATTATGTAAAAAAATACTCTATTACTCTTTTAGATACCTAGTACATTATTTTTACTTAATCGGAGTATTAACTCTCGCTCGCCCAGTGGACGCAAGTATAGCTGTCAAGCGAGTTTCTATTCCCAGGTTAGGTAAAGCTTTTCTTAGGGAATGTTTAGAAACTTTTCTATTCAAATGAAGGCGTTGGTCATAGGCTGTTTGTTAGACAATATATTTCGAAACATTAGATATGGTGAATTAATGTGAATCGGTCCATAACTTTAATCTTCTTTATACTTTGAGATTTATGGATCCATTCAAGTGTAAAATAACTACTCTACCTAAATATTATCCTTTCGCAGAATACAAAAAAAAACGGTCGTATTTCAAGTGTGTTTATGAGTCAGGTGGGAGCTAAGCTGCGTCTACTGCCCGACATTCGTAGTCACGTTTCATCTCAATACAATCGTTCGTACTATAGTTACATCTGCTACAAATAGAATGATAGTAGTGTCATGCAAAAATCATTAGAGGGGTGGCGTAGTATATACACGTGTGACAAGGTCCGTAGTGACCGCTTTCGACCTCAATTTAAACGTTGACCTGGTAAAGTTCAAACACCTAGGTGGCCGTAGCAAGATATACTTAACAACAATACGTTTATCGTCAGCCATCTTTGTTTGTATGAATTTGATCTTGATATTGAACTGTATAATCGATCGGTGACGGAATACGTTCTTCGTTAAACATTTTACAAATTTCTGTACCTCCTAAGGGATAAGCTATAAAAACTGAGTTATGTGTCTGAGCGGCGGGCGTGAGCGACTACAGTAAAAAGCCTGGCAGTAAACGTGAAACTCGCTGGATTCGTCCACTTCTTAGAATTCCTATCGCGAATGGTTTCTAATTGTAACTAACATACAACTTGCAAGGCATGAGCATATCATTAAAACTGTAAGATTCTGTGTTATCATTAGGTATATGAGATAAAATGGGATCCGCATGGCTTGTTTTAAAGTATCAGTATGTATTAATTAACTGGCTGTAATTGACCATTAAATTTTCATTCGTGTTTATTATTATCGAAAATGAGATAAGTTTTTTTAGGTTTATTATGATACTGTAAAAAATCTTTATGATGACAACAATTACAAGGTTATTTTTCTTGTATTTAAGGATATATTTTTGTATCTGGAACTGGTTGTTGCAATTCCATTTGTAAACATTTTGAATGTTATGTAGATGCAATGAGTCGGATGATATCCATAGTCCATACAGTGTTGAGTGCTACACATACACTGTTAAAAGTACACTAATCTCTAAGCGACTGTATGCGTGTATTATTGATATCAAAACAGTATTTCATCGGATGGATCTATCTAGATAATGATAACTGGGTGGGTATAGGTATCTTGATAATCGTAGGTCAGGACCAATGCTTGAAGGCAGAGAGAAATAAACACTAGTTATTACCTACTAATAAATACTAGCACAGTAAAGGCAAAATAAGTACGGTACAAATAATAATTACCCAAAAAGAAAATTAAGATGTGAAACGCGATAGGTTTGCTGATGAATTTCCCACTAACTCAATAATTTGGCAAAGGAGAAAAGTGTTATCAAAAAAGGAATTATGCACTTTGATTAGCCTAAATTAACTATCAAGCCATATTATTTTAAAAATCATAAATCCTAGTTTATTTTGAAAGTGGTTAAGGAAAAATAAGAATAAGTATGTTTAATGAATGAGATTGCAAAGAAAATCAGCATATATATATAATGGTTGCAGTTTGCGTTAGTATGCCTTATTAGATACTTGGTTACTAAGCACTAAGGTGTTACTTTATTAAGAACCACACTATTATTTATGAGTTAAAATGAAAAATACTTGTTGGTTAAATATGCGCCAGCTCACATAAAATTAGAGTAAACTTATGTCCCCATTCGTAAATCATTTATGCGTTCAAGTTCCTTTGTGAAGGATGCTACAATGTTGCTAAAACTTGTTAAGTTAGATTGTATTTCTAGAAACTTTTAATGTCAGAGATGGAAGTGGCAGATCACGGCAGATGTAATGGTTTGAATACGTTATACTTAGTGCAGACTTACTTTGTGTAGGTTACTATGGTCCGGCTTGTTGACTGTTGTTGTTTGTGTAGTAGTATTGTGTCACAAGACGGCGTGGTCGGTAGCGCCGGGCTGCCGCGGTGACCGTGCGAGGTGCGAGGTGCGAGGTCGCGGAGTGCACACTACGCGCGTCGTGCACCGGCGCTGCTGTGGTCGCGCTGGCGAGTCGCCGCGTGCGCCGCGCGCACTTATTATACGCAGACGGCGATGGGCGGCGCACGCGCACCCGCCACGCCCCGCGCCGCGCTGTGCCCGCCCGCGCCACCACTCACCCCTGATTCCGCAATAAAAACATTTATGACCTCTCTCTATAGTGATGACTCCAAGTCATTGACCATGTGCACGATCTTTGATGATTATGTGCCAAAACAGGCGCGCCCCTGTTTGTTTGCTTCAAAATTAGAACTCTACATTGCAACTGAAATCCGGGACGTGTCCAGGTGTTCCAGACCATCCATGGTTATTGAAGTTTATAAGTTTACTCTTTAAATATGTTTCCTAATTAAGTGTTTATGCTAAAAACCTATGAATTCGATCTTTTAGGCCAACGAAATATAAGAGTATTTTCTAGGCATAGTAGGCATTAATTGTCCACTCAGGTATAAAAATATAAGTCGAATCTTAAATAGCCAAACAACTTTACAGTCCCCAAATAATAATATTAAGAGATTTGGAATATTTATATTACGTTAGGTGTATGAAAGGTCCTTCAATTCAGATTTCTATTTACAATATATTTGCTACAATAATTTTGCACAGGTTTTCCTTATGGTTCAGTCTCATAACGTTCAAGTTGCAAAATAACATATGGTAGCAAAAAGTTCAAATCTCATATGACCCAAGTCTCGAAACCTCCAAGTTGCAAAATATCTACATCTCAAAACGTTCAAGTTGCAAAATAGTCAAGTCTCCAAACATCCATGTCTCATAATATACACATTTTTTAAGTGGATCAGAATCAAAATAAATCATTCATGTTGGTATCAAATTCAATTAGTTGGAATTGTAAATGTCTAAAATGAATAGCAGACCTCTAGATCGGCACATTTACAACGAGTAGAATTGAAAAAGATCTTATGAATATGGATGGTAGGGAATAGAGGAAGTAGGCTCCAGGTTACCCTGTCTCAGTGGCCAGAGTTCAACGCATCTTGAATTTGCACCCCTCAAATGGATGAAAAAGGACATCTGATCTTATTGAAAACTGGGGCAGCGCCAAGAAACGCGATAGACCGTCAACCAACAACTTGGTTGTGGAAAGGGTGTAAATGCCACTCCAACTACTGTTAAGAAGACCAGTTGATACTTAGTAGTAACTAAGTGTTAACTGGCTAGTAATTTCGTTTTTGATTTTTAATTGTGGGATAATATTTTATCCCACTATTATTGGGTTATTAATTTGGTATTATTAATTCTTCAATGTTTTGAAGAATTGTGCGTTAGATTTTCCCTGAATCATTTTTTTATTTTTCTGGCTTCAGTTTCACTAAACAGGTCAGCATTATTCAATTCAAGGTTTTATGTATATTAATGTTGTAAGTGAGAAATTATCAGATTAACGGCAAGTTTTTTCATAATTATAAAAGACCGGACTCTACCGGTTGCCACGTGCGGTTACCCCGACCGCGGCACGTTTGACTTGTCCGCTCATTTAAATCTGCACCTTATCTCATCTACAGATGTAAAACGATAAGTTACCGGTCTTAAAATTCTACCTAACGTAACTGCATCGCGAATTATTTAAGTATTTCAGCAAGATAAATAATATAGAGTCAAGAGTATATTTATCTAATAGATTCAAACCTAATTATGATTTTAATTAAATTAAATGATCTAAACATAAATCTTACAACACTGCAATGAGATCATTGAATAAATAAACGGGGATTACGAATATTGTAATCGAATATAATTGAATGCTAACTCTGCCTAATGCTCTGTTTTGTTCTGAAATCTAATAAAAAAGGCAAGAGATGAGAAATGGATACCTGGAAACAAAATCAGAAAGCCATGCCATGGGACGGTGATTTTTGTTTGCCATCTCGTATAAGATGATTTATTAGCCAAATGCCGCAGTCTAGTCGTTCAGTATAACCTGCTGATCGGATATTAGTCCAAATATGATCTCGCCAGAAGGGATTGAGCGGGTACTGAGTGTCTTCAGACTGATACGAAAATTTGATACCTAACGATGAATACTAAGAAATGTCCAAGACGTCACAGAACTTTGTATTTCTAGTTAATAAATAAAAAAAATGTTTTAACTCTTTAAGACATAGTTCTTAATTTTTTAAAATATTTATTGTAAAATATTATATATTTTTTTAATTATATAAGAGCTTTATGCTTTCAGATATCCACACTCTAATCACTGATCAATTGTCATGAGTCCACTGTTTACAAAAAGGTGCAAGTAGTGCATTTGAAATCATAACACTAACAATCACTTAGTACCTAAGTGGGTGAACTGTTGAAGTAAGTCTGAAGTCCTATGTGTCATCAATTTATCAGTTATGGGCGCAATCTGCACGGTCAGATGTAATTGCGGTTATCTGTGGAATCCAAACTAATATTATAAATGCGAAAGTAACTCTGTCTGTCTGTCTGTCTGTCTTTCTGTCTGTCTGTCTGTCTGTCTGTCTTTGCTTCACGCCTAAACTACTGAACCGATTTGTGTGAAATTTGGTACAGACATAGTTTGGAACTTGAGAAAGGACATAGGATAGTTTTTATTACAAAAAATAAAATAAAATTTATTCCGGACATACAGCGCCATCTATTGGTCAAGAGTCGGCATCAATTCAGTACTGAAAATTCATCGAAAAATGTAAATAAATAGTAAAAAGGTATGAAAATATAATATAATACAACTTTTAGTACAAAGAAAATGCTCTAACGGAGTATAGATAATTCTATTAGTACTATATGTCGAGTTGGTGATCGCGCAATGGTGTCGATCGTTACACGAGTTCGGTTCATGTTATTGTTTTAATTCATCGGGAAAAAGTAAATAAATAGTAAAAAGGTATGAAAAAAATAATTATATCAATATAATAAAACTTTTAGTACAAAGAAAATGCCCGAACGGAGTATAGGTATAAATAAATAATCCGAGTTGCCACTATGCTCGATAGATGGCGTTGGGATCGAAAACTAAAAACGTGATATACAGAAATGTCTTGGTGTAAGAAACTTTAATAATCTTTAAAGCCTAAAATAATAGAAAATTTGTTAAGGGAGAAACAGTATTTTTTTCTGAAATGGCAAATCAAAATAATATTTTGAAAATAAGGGAAAAATAACATCTTCGCCTTTTTCGATCGGCAATAACGTCTTTAATGCCCTAAGTGAGTATACATATCTTCAATTCAAACGCAGAGCTCATTATGTTGATTTTTGAAGAGTTCCCTAGAATATCTTCCACATTTCATTTTTGAAGAGATCCCGCGAGATCGGGAACTATGTGGATAAAACCAAAAATCTGCCGGAAGTCATTATTCCACGCGAACGAAGTCGCGGGCAAAAGCTAGTTTAATTATAAACAGTAAAAGTGGTGGTAAGAAGTTTAATAATAATTACTGAAATACCAATGCAAAGTGAATTTCCTACACAATATTTTCCTAATTTCCATCAAGAATTTTCTTCAGCATTATTGGATCTCATTTTGAAAAATTGAGAATTAAATGTGTAAAATATAAGCATCATACTTATGCGCAAACTAATGTGGATTCGATAATTTTTTTTTGTTTTTTGCTAAGTGTGCATGTTTTGCTACGTGACTCTAAGCTATACTTACTAGTATGTACGTGTCAGTGACTTTATCGATACTATAAATATATCGGATTCTTTGCAATAATTTGTAGTGCTCAATATAGCCGAGCTATTTACAAACAAGGTGACAATTTATTGACAGGACACTGTGTGCTAATGAGAATTAATTGCAGTGAAATTGTGTTGCTCCTCGTGTCATGTACGATTAGTTTGATGAACTGCCTTTTGTAGGTTGTTAAACATTACTTTATTACTGTAGCACTTTGTTCACACGGAAATCAAGAATAGTCGATTCGTACAGTCGTGCTACATAGAGCTTCTAATGTACAGTTATCTTCGAAAGGAGATTGGGTACTTTTAGATTCACTTTTTGACGCATAGGCATACGGTCTTTTGATTTAATGTATAATTCACAATATTATATTCATTGATTTTTTACTAAAATCCATTGAAATAATTTGTGGGGTTTCTATTTTCATTTAAATTAGTATTTAAGATTATAAATAGATACGTCATTTGTTCCACTATAGTGAATAATTTGACATAGGTACGATGTAATGTCAAACAAAATGGTGTTTTCTGTTTACAGTATTAATTGCCGGTAAGCCGAGAATATTGTTTTAGCTTTTCTCTGCTAACTAAAATAAAATCGTGTCGAATTGAGTTTTAGGATTCCTCCTCGTCGATTTACTACATCGAACAATTTCACTCTTTATGTGCGTGTGCTGTTAAGTCAATTGTTAGAACGTTTTTACGTCCACGGTGATTTGTTCATGGTGATTTTAAACATGTCGCGCTGTATGAATTGTGTTCTTTTATTATCACCCTCGCTGCCTAAACGCCACATCAGAGAGGCTACGGATTCCAATAGGAGGAGATGTAACATAACCTCAATAGGTTCTCAGCTTATATTTTTTTAACAACCCCACCATATTTAAATTAGAATTTGACTTTGTTTTTTTCAAGTATGACACTACCCCTTTTTGTGTTTAATTTTCATCACTATATTATGTCAAAAGTTGTTTCTAAACGTTAAGTAAAACACATGTTTAAAAGTTAATACTCTTTTATTACTATGATGTCTCCATTTCGAATTTATATAATTAGTTAGTTGATAAAAGGATAACCAATTAAAATAAGTTCATCACCAGTTACAAATTATTATCTTTGATAAAATAATTTGTAAAGTAACTGGTGTTATACCTAGTATAACAAAATTACCAACCTTTAGATATTACTTTACTAATTATGGAAATGACATGCAAAATTAATGGCTTTAGTTAAATTGTAAGATATGTTTATTTATCCAACTATGTAAATTACCTAAATGTTCCAGACTAGACAATCTTTCTTGCCCTGAAAACGTACCGTACGAGTATTTTTTATCGTCACAACAATTATAGCCGCTCGTGTAAAATGTACGTAAGTGGGTGGAAGATCTGATAACTATGCTAATGTTGTTTACGTAAATATAATCTGTTCGTTATCGTTCCTGTCTGTTCCACAATTTAATTAGAGAAGACACGCTTGAAAGCTGTCAAGAAGACGCCTTCAGTCGCGCCTACCTGTTTGGGGGGTTCTATTTGTTTCTACTACGTATCTAGGCGCCATTTAAATATGTATGATCTATTTATAATGGCTGCTGATAGCTCTGAATAGTTCATTTATAGAATGATCAGTTTCACAATTCTTTATCATTATCTAGGTAGTGACGTACGAAAGGTTTGTTTTTAGAGTCTCCTTAGAGTTTTGGTGAACGTGATGACCAGCAAAATAGCCTTGTGTTCCTGTGGAACCTTATGTCAGACACACGTAGTTACAACGTTAACTTGAACCTTCATAACGATATGATATTATTATCAAATTGCCCTAATTCCGTTGTACATAATTTGGGCCAACTATAAATTATTTATAGAATGCCAGTGAAGTGTTCAGTATCTAACTAAAATGCATTTGATTGATCGCCACAATCTAGGACATGACAAGGCCAGATCGTGTTCGGTTCCAGCTAATAAACATCATCTCATTAAGGGCAACCAAGTGATATTTATAGCTTGTAGCCGAGCCGACTTGAAGTGCACCTTTCATATGCAGTTTTTCTTTTTGCGTTTATAGAGATTTAGCTGACATGTATTTACCTACTTACTTTTAAAGCCTTTATGCTAATAATATGTTTTCTTTAATTCAATATCTTTATTATGTAGGTAGGTAACTGATTGTTTTTTGGAATTTGGCATGGCAAATGAAAGGTTTTCCTGTGCTAAATATCTCCATCGGCACTTGCTTGTCATGCACGGAAGCTTCCTATATTACGAGAAATAAACCGGAAGTAGTAGTAATGTTCAATTAATTGTAAGCCGGTAGCTCAACGAAATAAATATGTATAGTAAATAATGAAATATGAACTGATAACCGCTCCAGATATGAATTAACCCATTATGGAAAAATACTCCTAAATTAATTTTTATGTCAGATCATGTCGTATTGCGTAGATAAAATTTAATGATCTACGAAGTTAAGCAACTTTGCCATATGTCGATGGGTGTTATTTTTCTCAAAATTTACAGTTCTATAATGAAAACCTGAAAAATACCAGCATTGATCCGCAAATAAAGATAGTTTGAAACGATTTTGCTTGCTCGAACTTTCGGGTAAATCGATATGACTAATGTTTTTGGAGATAAGGGTATATTATGTTACTGTAGCATACTTATCTTAGTTCTTAGTTAAATAAATATGGCACTGTAGAGCAAGCTGGGAGAGAGAGTAAATTCAGCAAAAAATGGTGTTGATGGTCATTTCTTTTATGTCTAAGCACAACCTGTTACCCTTTCGCGTGGCTAGGCAACTAGGCTTAATATAGTATGCACGCATATCAATATCTCGCTACATTTCAGGTTTTACTCAACCAGCTGTCCAAACAGGACTTAGCTATTGGGTCACGTGAAAGGCGCAAACAGACAAAAATCTATGCAAGAATCAAGCTAATTTTGAAGGTCTTATGAATTACATAATATTTATCGTGCTCACGATTCTTCCAGAGCCGGAACTTTCCGAGAGCTCCGACATTAATTTAGGATCAAGTATCAGATTTTTAAACATGTCACCATCCCATCTTTATAAACAACATTCGTGAGTCAATTGTTTCCATTGAGAAGAGCTGAACATGCAATCGGTTGTTTTTGCAGATCGAGTGACTCATACAATTTGTTTTCGACGTGCGTATGTAAAGTACCTACTAAGTTTTTACGAAAAAAGTGATTGCACTAGAGTAGAATTCTTTAATTTTATAGGATGTTAAATTGTAAGTCTTGTATTTTCGTCATACGAGATTACAATGACGGCGGTGTAAACTTTGGCTCAGTTGATAAACCAACAAGATACATAATATAGTCTTACTACAGATTTTTGTGTAAAATTAATAATGATACTAATTAGGGCACCTACGTAAGGTATATGATACTTGTAAAAACTGGACACAGAAATAAGTGGATTAAAGTAAGTATAACACGTTTACAATTTATGTTAACGTAAATAGCTGTAGAATCGTTAATGATAAGGTATAGGTATAACATTAAAGGTGATAACAAATGGTCATAATTCATTACAAAGGTACAATGATGAACTTGGTCGATACATTCAAACCAATTTAAAACAGAAGGCGAACCGTGCGGAATTTAACCTTATATGTGCAGAGTGGACTAACCGTCAAGTGCAAATACATTTGTTTGTGATTTTATGTTCTGTGAAGCAGATCATCACTGAAATATGGGTTAACATAACAGGATATTTCAACCGCAGGACTCCCTGTTTGGGAAATGGTGAGATACGATACGTCACTCTCAAGGTTAACAACACTGTTTTAAAGAAAAAGTATGGAGAGGCAAGCAATTTTGTTTCTTATCATCCTTTCTTAACCGCGACCTGTTGAGGATTTACTACTTGTATAGTCAACAAATGATACCCGGTATTTTTTCAAGATTTGAGATGCTTAACGTGACACATGATTCCTACGTGCAGACTAAAAATATTGATAAATAAAACATTTTTTTTCACATTCAATTGTGTTGAAAGTACAAAAATGTGTACAAATTGTCATCCTTTTCAAATATATCCAACAAAGTCACAAGCCTGCGTTTGTAACGAAACTTCAGATGTTATGACTGGCACACGATACAAGTGTTATATTGTTTAGGCGCAAACGGGCTAATAAAACTTTACTTTTGAAGTATTCGCAGTACTCTGTTGCGTACGTTTATGTTTGTACATAGGTGGTCGTTTTAAACAAGGTACGTGTTTAGTACGCGTCTGAAGTGTCCCAGTGCACTTGCGGCACTTGTGGGCAGGAGAGGCAATAAAATATTCATCAGTCACATGTCAACGTGACCCACGTTACTAAGAATTGTAACATCTATTTGTATTGTTCAATTTTGTATCAGTCTATGCACTTGCTTGAGCATCGCAAGTTTGCGGTGCTATGTAGGTGTATTGTTAAGGAAAAATAAATAAGGTACAAATACAATACAAGCAACAATACAAAATAATGCGTGGTTGTTAAATTTTTGTTTCTAATAAAAAAAGAGTTAACTCAATACAGGCAACATAAAGTTTAACTAACTTTACAAGTATATCCGTAATATAATCATAATTAAAAATGACCATAAATTAACATGCTTCCATAAAAGTCAGCTTGCATTACCTACTAATGCAGAAACTATAATATAAAAAAAATATTTTTACGAGACTTGTTTGTTCCATTTAAGGTCTTTCAAGTCAATTAGGACTTCGTGGTAACGTGTTAAGTGTGAATTATATTCGTGGAATATTCACTGAGAACCAGCACAGCCATTGACTAACGCAGATTTAGATTAGCCTCGATACGTCCTTTGTATACTTCCAGACAAGTTTGACTGGAATTTCCTGAGCTCAGACTACTTGAGACCTTTGTTTTGTTTCTTTAGGAATTAGTTCTTAAGCGTTTAATCTTCGAAATCACTTTAGAGGTCTATTAGTTTACAATCTTTTGTTTACTGAGTTGGATCTGATACCTATGTAAAAATGCTCAAATTTTTTTTATAGCTACATTTAAAATATGATAAGCTGGTCTAATTTACATCCTCTTTATCTCTTCCTTCTTTTTTGTAGGAGAATGCGATATCGAAATACTGGCTAGTATTAAATGACGTACTGGAAACTAATTACCTATTATTTCTTTGTTGTATTTAGTGACCTAAAAACGTTTTTTCCTAAACTATTTTAGGTACTGGACATTCCATTCCAGCCAAAGCCAAAAAAGAGAAAACTTTAGATGGATGGAACCAATTATTGCTATGTCGTATACTTTATAAATTGTAAGTAATGCCGGACATGCCCGTGTCGCACATAAGTTATATTTTATTTAAGCGAGCCTAGAGTAAATTAAAGTTTCTAGTAATAATTGTAAAAAAAAAATTATTCTTACAAAAAAAACAACTCTAAAACAAGTCTTATATTTATTTCTACACTGGAAGCAGTAAGCACCAAGTTCGAATAAAAAAGGAATTATCAAAATCGGTTCACTCAGTCGAAAGTTATAACGTAACAAATATAAAAAGAAAAATTCAGTCGAATTGAATACCTCCTCCTTTTTTGAAGTCGGTTAAAAATATTCTCGCGTCACCTCTCAAATTCAGTTATTGGATTGGACATAGAGTTTGGCCAATTCGGTCACTAACTTACTACATCAAAAACTGGGAACCAGTATGTTTCAAGAATGTACGCAGAAAAAATGGCACCCAACAGTCGACATTAAAAATCTGTCAAAATATGTTTTATGTCATTTTCTTTTGTTGTTTCGCGTTAGTTTATTCACTACACAATTACTAAGAACATAAGTCTAACGTGTTATAAATAGATCGGCGCGAGACGTGGCCGCGTGGGTCATGGGACTAGTCACTTACTAGACAGTTAGCCATTGTAGAACATAGTTCAGTATGCCAGTTAAGTCATTTCTTTCATAAACGGACATCATAAAATTAGTCTGTCACATTGTAACTGATAGTAATGGTTATTCTAAGTACTTTAGAATTAGATTCAATTGTTAAATTGCAATTTACGCTGGACTAGTATCAATATCGGGTTTTTTTATTTTCCTTTGTGTTTTATTAATGATTGTTTTGACTTACTCGATTAGGTGCTCAATTTGATTGATGCCTGCAAAAAATACTTTTGACGGTTCAGACAGGTTGAGAGTTTTTTCTTTTGTTTTAGGTACATGTTTATTGATTGGTTTTATTTGGTAACATAAAATAATCAGATCTATACACTTGTGTTCATTATAATGAATGGCATTATTGATAACCAATTAGGTAGGTAGGCATGTTATTGTAATACATTTCAAGTTTTCCTGTTAATTAATAAATTTAATTAATATTCAACGTCCGAAGAATATTAGTAAGCTTCATACTTAGCTATATTAATAATGTAATTAATTATGTGACATCATAATTATTTTGTGTACCACTTAAAACTTCTTCAACAACAACAAAAACATCAAGAACTCATTATCCTCTTTAATGAGTCACGTGAAAGAATATTATATTGGGTAGACAGCGAACTGAAATATTACTACACTTTACAAAAAAAAAAATCTGATCGAGTAGAGCGTGATCAAAATAGCAAATAAGAAGTTTGATCTGCATAGACATAGTTGTAAATTGTAGATATTGAAAATAATTACGATAAGACATGTAAAACCTTATCTTATGTCTTAGAAACGTGTTAAAAAGTAATTCGGATTGATGTAAGTGTTGGACATGCGGAAATGTTTAATGTGCGATGCTAGTTAATGCTATTTTTAACGCAATATTGATATGTTATCCGTTAGCAACAATATTCTATCTATATATAAATGTTTCTACATTAAGAGGTCACGTAAACGTAAACTCGAGGTAAACTCTTAATGATGTGTCAATCATAGACCGCAAACACTACGGTTGGATTAATTATGATGATATAAACAATATATTCAGTAGGTAGTTATGGTACCCTTTTTACCCATGTCAAGGAATGGAGACTGTTTTATTTTAAACGGTCTGTTTGTATGTCTGCTATGATATCTGTCACAAAATAAAGCATTTTTGACTTACGATTGTAGAGCAATATTATTGGTTTGTGTGTTAGTAAAACACTCAAGCAATTAAGACACAGTTTAAAAAAAAGAAAAAACATTTCTTTTTTTACTTTTCTTGTGTTAAATATACAACGTGTAACAGAAAAACGCATTTCCTGAAAGTAGTTGGTTCAGAATGGGCTTCTGGATCGATTTCTGGCATTAAAAGTAGGTGTTAATTTTTGACGGAAATATCTTTTGATCCGGCCGCGCGGCGCTCGCCCAAACGTTATAATACGTTTAAAAAGGATAACTAATTTGTAAGTAATTTAATTACGGATGTTGTTTCGGACGTATAATTCAATATACTAATTGGTATTGTTTTTATTCTGTTACACCCTGTATATAGATAGTGTTACAGGTAGGTAAACTAACATCACAACCCTCTACATTATACAATACCATTAGTTACATACGTAGGCCGTAGGGGCGCATCGAGAAAACGACAAGTCATTGCCACTTCAAACCTTTTAAATTAAAGGTTTTTTTTCAGGTTTTGTTACATTACCCAGTGCCCACCTACATTCTGCTGATGACATAGAGTTATCGTTTTGCGCAAAAAATCTCTTGTGTTTCCTATTACGGTTTTTTTTAAATACAGAAAAAACCTGGAAGACTGTTTTTATTTAATTTTTAGTTGGATATTTGTGTCTGATTGTTTTACTGCTAGCTTGTGTCATGTGGTACCGCGACCGCGACCCGGTTTCGCTAACGGCTACAAGTGGGGCCCTGCCGATATCCTGCGCCTCTGGCCCTCACGTCTTCGCCATTAGACAATACAACATGCTGAGTTATATAATATACTTACATAATATACGTCACCTTGATAGACATCGTTCCTGAGTAATTTTAAGCTAAACCTTTATAAAGAATAGCCTTAACGTGCAAGAAACCTTTACCTTTTTGCTCTATCTAAAGTTTCATTATTTTTAAATTCTAGTTGGTAATAAAATGCTGAAAGTGAAAATAGTTTGTAAATGTTTAATGAATTAAATAAAACAATAAATATGACATTGAAATTTTTATGATGTCTATCGATATCAGTCTGAATATACTTAGGAACATGGAAATCAATACACAACAGTCATTGTTTAAACAATAATTAATCTTCAATTAAATTAATCACGTTTTTCTCACTGTAAATAGCAGATAATAAGGTTAAGGCAGTAGATTATCAAATCTGCTAATCCCATTTATTACAGTATTTTAGTACAGCTTCGCTGGGTCATGTACTGGGTCGTTGGTCATTGATCGCCTGTCTTGCGGCAGATATGTTATGTTCAGCCCAGCATCATTTTAGCGCCTCCTTGATTACTAAAAGCAAATTAAATAAAGAGGTGAATAATGGGGGTTTGACGCATTTGGTGCACATCTCAACTTGTACACCGTGCTCAAATGGTGAACTTAGCAACTGGTGCACTTCTCATATGGTACACTTCGCAACTGGTGAACTTCTCAATTGGTGCATTTCGCAAAAGGACTACTTTTTTAAGATGAGTGGAGATTTGGAAAAATTGTCTAACACGGCGATAATTTCTATGTAAAATATCTTAGGTTCTCTAGGTCGAGTGTCACTTGTCTTATACGATTTGCATATAAATAACTTGTCGATGTAATTGTTATTATAATTGTCTGGTCTCTATAGTTTGATCAATAGTTGCATGTAATCTAAAGGCCATAGATCATATTAATCATCTGATAATATCGTGAACATGATTTATAGATATTGTAGAGACAATAGATTTATCCAAGCGAAGGACACATTTTGTTTGTGTCTAGCGTCTGATCATTGTTCTAGTGTTGATTTAACTTGTTTTTAACCGATGTCGACTTTAAAAGGAATTGATCTAGGCTCTAAGACATTAACTCTGCTAATAGCAATCCAAAGCTTAAAATCGGCCTCTCTTAATTGCCTCTACCTTCAGCGTCCTTTCCAACTATATCGATAAATAATAGCCATAGGTTGTAGGTAATTTGTATTTGTAATTATACCTATATTTACAGGATCAAGTTTTACATCAGAGATTATTAATTAAAGTGCCTTTTATAATCTAATAGGGGGCAGAGATTAATCTCATTACAGCGAATTGTACTCGTGTTTGCTACACGACAGCTTTGCGCAAGCTTTATCTAAAGGTATGTGCATACGTACCAAACGTACTTAAAATATGAACAAATTAAAATAAGAGAAGAATATAATATTATAACGTAGGTACGTTTGTATCTAAAAGAGTTTTTGACAAGTACTTTTTATAGGCTTTAAGACAACAAGTACATACTGTTGTTGTCTATTCAAGGAATAATTTGAATACGTACGAATGTCTCCAGTGCTAAAAGACGTTGCTGATTGCATACGAGGTAGTTAAGCGAGTGCGAGAGCGTGTTATTGCGACATCCGATACAATTACGACTAAGGGTCCAGTACAACACAAGGGTTATAAAAATAGACCTTTACTGCAGCCAATTAAGCAGTGATGAAAATAAAACAAATGTTCCAACGACTTTTCCACTTTATATCACGCTTTATTTCTGTAAGTCTGTGTAGTTAGGCATTTGCACTTTGAAGTGATCTATCTACTGATAGATTTTATTTTGTAATATAAAAATAAAGTTTAAAAAGCTATTTCTTAGTCACACTTTTAAGTAGGTAGTAGTTACCTAACTACTATCATGGTGTAAAATGATACTATATAAATAATCAGCCTATAAACGTCCCACTACTGGGCACAGGCCTCTTCCCATATAGAGAAGGCACGAGCATTGATTACCACGCTTGCTCTCTGCGGATTGGCAATTTCAGATCCCAATTTTGGAATCCAGGTTTCCTCACGATGTTTTCCTTCACCGTTTGTCAGAAGTGTCTTAGAATAATTAAGAAAGTACATATAACTTTGAAAAAGCCACATTGGTACTTGCCTGGGTTCGAACCTGTAACCTTGTGCATACAAATCCGTTCATTGAACCGCTAGGCCACCACGACATTTTTTGATACTATTCTACATTAAATACTTAACTGCGTGACACCTTCCTCATGTTATTTTTACTGCACATTTAGTTTTGTGGAAACTCTTTTAATATTTTTTTGTGCAAAAGAGTGTCTGAACGCAGCTTAACACTCACAGGTCCGAGTAACGTAACGGCGTGAATGTCGCGCCGCCAGCGATCGTCGATCAGTTGTAATCTTGTCTCGAGGGGACCAGAGGTCAGGGAGAGCTTCTTTCACGAGAAAATATAAACAAAGGAACTACCGTTAGATAGGTACTATGATAATGTTAATAGTAACACGCGGCGTATCGCTTTGACCTTAATACAATCAGTAATTTTCCTATAGGGACCTGTGTATTCTCAAGCAGTTTATGTCAAATTGTAACTTACATTTCTCTCTTGTACGGGGCACATCGGCTGCTTCCAATAGTTTATAAGGAAGAAAAGATAAAAAGATAAAGATCATTTTATTTGTTGTAACATGAGTGTACATACACATAAGCATGCAAGATGTTAAAGTAATAGTAAAAGTTAAAAGTAGTTAAAGAAATGTTCGAATTTAGAGATAGGTAGATAAATATAAACATAATCCTTCACCTACATTACATATATATTACGTATACTAAATAAATGTATGTATACACATATAAATGTAAAATAAAACTAAAACTGTGTGAAAAAATCTCGATCACACAATTTCGTCAAACCGTAGAGTTGACAAATTATTTAGTAGATACAAATTTACTATATATATACGGGAAATAACAGTAATAATAATAAAAGTATGTCAATCTGTTCTCAATGTAGTCGAGCTAGATGATAATAAAACTGCGACTGCAGCGGAAACTGCGGAAAGTAGTAAAACCGTGAAAACTGATAACAGTTTTCACAAAAGGGAAAACCGCACATTACATAAGTAATGTGCGGTTTTCCCTTTTGTTGTTGTTGGTAAAGGTTTAATCCCATTACGTAAACACCTACTCGTTTTGGTTTTCTTGATTTTTATTATTCACATATCCTAATTATGTTAAAGTTATTATAATAATAAAAGTTATGATATTGTTAAAATAAAGATTTAAATAATTAAATATTTATTGTATAATATAAAATACC
The DNA here is from genome assembly GCA_905475315.1 of Autographa pulchrina. NCBI lineage: Eukaryota > Metazoa > Arthropoda > Insecta > Lepidoptera > Noctuidae > Autographa > Autographa pulchrina. The sequence continues at coordinate 7,020,955 of FR997771.1, read as the reverse complement.
AAAATCACTTTATAGTCCTCGCCATCGTCTTACATTTCTTAGGATTACCGTTGTACTTGCGTCCTGGAGTTGGGTAATTCAATATGAGGGAATCGAAAGCTCGACCATGACATATCCTATCGATACTTTATTGAATTTGCCAAATCAGAGTACGACTTCAAATCCTCTATGCTCCATAATATAAATACAGATATTTGCCAGTACTGTTATGCGTTATAATATAACTTAAGCTTTGCTATTTGTCACGAGTTTAGATTTGCTATTTTTTTCGAACTTGTCACCATCAATAAATGTTTTATAATATTTAACGCCTTAGATGGAACATTCCTTGCAGTTTAATAGCACGTTTATTTATCAACTAATTTGACCTATATTTATAACCCCAAATAGCTGGTCATTTGTTTTAACAAACAAAGGATATCTAGGGGTCACTCCCACTGCAAGAGCAAACTACTTCCGGGAGCGAACATTTCATGAAATTAAAAAGTAAGCGTTCTGCAATTTGTGAAACTAAGTGGGTACTCAAAGTGTTCCCGCATTCTCTGATTTATCGCTGCGAAAATCTAAAAGAAATACTTGGAAGAGTGATTGCTCGAAATTGGGCTCACCGTGAACCTTAATTTGACTGAAGACAAATCTTGAAACGCTTACCTACCCACGTACTCTGCGCATCGATGTGAAAAACCAAATAAATCGGTAAATAATACTTATGGGGAAAATAAAAAAAGAGACAGATTGACAATAACAAATTGTTTGATATTTTATCTCATATTACAAAATCAGGTATCTACATATAACGAGTTACCAACAGGAATAAACATTGAATAAACAAACTCTTGTCGTTAAATTGTTTATAAAGTTCCCAAATCGACTTATAAGACACTTCCTTATGAACTCCGACCAAGATTAATATGTTGTCTAATCAGCATAATACAGTTACAGTTGGATGGTCAACGATACTAGTCAGGTTTAAAGAAAAATATAGACAAAATCAGAGAGCAGAATAATCACTTAACGATTTCTAGCCTTATAAGAAAAGTAGGTAGACCTGTGATGTTCATCATCATCATATCAGCCTGTTGCAGTCCATTGCTGGACATAGGCCTCCCCCAAGGAGCGCCACAGCGCACGATCTCCCGCCCTTTACATCCAGTTACTGCCAGCTGCCTTCTTCAGGTCATCGGTCCATCTAGCCGGGGCCGTCCTACACTACGTTTGCCTAAGCGTGGTCTCCATTCGAGAACCTTCCTGCTCCACCTCTCGCTTCTGCGACAGACATGGCCAGCCCACTGCCACTTCAGCTTGCTACATTTTTGGACAATGTTGATCACCTTAGTCTTCTGTCGTATGATCTCGTTCCGGATCTTATCCCTTAATGAGATCCCAACATAGACCTTTCCATAGCACGCTGAGTGACGTGCAGTCGGTGGGCCAACTTGACTGTCATGTTCCACGTTTCGGTTCCGTAGGTTAAAACTGGTAGGACGCATTGGTTAAACACCCGACTTTTCAGGCACTGCGGCAGTGATGTTATTAAACGAATATTAATTACGAATATTTTTATAGAGAGTAAAAAGGGAATTCTATAATCTATTGAATGGTTTAAAGCAGGATTATATTAATATTTAATGACTGCTCCAGATACAGGCTCTACATATAGGTATCCGCATTCTACATACACAAACTTGCGTTATCTAATTATTAAGTTTTGAAACACTTTTTAGTAAGGAACGTTAATATTAAGACTCGTATAAATATTCCGAGATGAAAGTTTGTTTAGGGGCCTAATAGAATGTGTTGTGGCAAAGAAAACTGCCGACCTCTAGACAAAGAAACTGCAAAAATAAATTCTAGCTTATATTTACACAAAGTATGTACTTAGCTGATGTTGGTTTAATTATCAGAGATGTTAATTTAAGAAAATTAATTAAAAACCCGATAAGATCATTTTTTACAAAAAACTTTTAGGGCGTCATCTATTGTCTCATCAAAGGGAATTAATGATATTCATGTATTTTAATTTTTTTATCATCTTCTTCAATAAAGGCCCCAGGCCTTTGAAAAGTGACTTCAAAAGAAAGAAGAGAAATAACCTGTATTATTTCTGCGTTTTGGTGTTTTTTACGAGCTATACCTATTTAATTTTACCCATAGGTTTCAAAACGTTTCAGTTCAGTAGTTCCTTATTCAAAGAAATATCCAAAGGATATCCAGATCAGTGATCCAGATCCAATTCAGTTATCCAGAAGTCAATTTATGTTACAGTATAATATAAATTGAACGTCTTTTGATTCATTATAATTCTTTGGCGTATCTAAATATTTCCTTGTGATGTTAGGGAGGCAGTAAAGTATGCCAATTTGCCAAAGTCGCGTTTATGAAATATCTTCATTGTTCGTTGTTCCCTCACATGTTATTATACTTACTGTACTTTTGTGTAAATGGTTATCTACTGTAAACTTCTAAGAAATCCTTCAGTACGTTACGCCATTAAAATATGGTTTACTCAAATAAATAAATTAACAAAAACATGTTATTATACTTACTATACTTTTGTGTAAATGGTTATCTACTGTAAACTTCTAATAAATCCTTCAGTATGTTACGCCAATAAAATATGGTTTACTCAAATAAATAAATTAACAATAATATTATTTTGTACGGGTTCCTGTATCTATGATGGTCTTTATTAGTAGGTACGGTTTTCAAGATAAGTACGATAATTTCAGGAATTTGTAATGTTTAAAGAAGTAATCAAACGCGCTAAAATCTGTTTTACTAAAATAAGTTTACTAAGTGTAATTAAAGTATTTCAGTATGTTTAACATTAAAAATATCGTTATGATGAAGATCAGTGTTTCGTCATTGTACGTGTATTTTTACGTTCCAGACAATTTTTTCAAACAGTTTAAATAATCAAATGCGTGTATTGTTGTTTGATAGGTTTATGCATATATTACATGGTCATGTTTTAATTAAAATACAAACAACATCTTACATTATGATTAAACACATTATTATCTACTAAATTAACATTGTATTTATCTTTTCTGGTCGAGTTTTATCAAAACTTATTAATATAACAACTTCAATTACTTATTTTACAAATACCTGACATACCTACCTTAATAATTAGAAATAAAAATTGCACCGATGTGCTTCCATTGATCTATATTTGAAGTCACTTCGTTTCATGCAGACTATTTAAAACAAAAGTGTTTTTAGATTTTTGGTCTTTTTGGTAGGATTAGGTAAATAAAACATTTCACAGCCTTTTACGAAACTACTTTAAATTATCTTAGGTATTAGAAAAACGTAAGTTTTATTTAATTAAGAGTTCAAAGTATATTTTTGTTGACATGTCGCGTCTTGAGAAGTCTCTACAGTATAAATAAGACAGTCACATCGTACACATTTAGGCAAACTTTAACATATTCCATAAGCACTAGGTATATTTAAATTGTACACATAATAATACTAGAATTATATTATATACGGTGGGCTACAGTTCATAGACGGCAACAAATTTCGAACGAAATTTCGGTTTCAATGCCTCAATTTTCCCACTGAAGTGTTGGCCACATGTGTGTAAAATATTTCGTTAGTGAAATAATCACAAATTTTTGACGCCATTGAGAGTTTGACTACATAACATACATAATATTTGTTTCATGCAAAAGAACACTTTTTGTAATAAAACTTTCAATGGCTTTAAAGTTTTACAATTATTTTACGCGACAGCCACATTCTTGATTGTAGGTCTTGAACAGACTCAAAACTTGTAGGGCATCTCCCGGGATAACTCCTCAGGCGAGTAAAGCCTTTGAGTGTTTGACGAAATGTTATATGGCTCATAATTGTTGATTTAAGAAAATAGTTTAGTAAGTACTGGCATTGTTCCCTCTCATGGCGACGCTCATTCTTCTAACCGGGGCGGGGAAGGGTCTCGTCGGCAGCGGGTGTCTCGGGCGGGCGGGGCGCGGGGGCAGGCGGGAGTCGGTGCTGGCGCGGGCCCGGAACTCGTCGCCGCACTCCGACCTGCCTGATGAGGACGTGGAGTCGCTGCGGCCCACGACCACCTCATCAGCTTCGTCTAACTCCATCTCTGTCCAGCGACGACCTGCAAATATAAGGGGTTTTTAATTTTATTATTAGCAACCGAGCCCCTCGCTTTCACCCGCGGGATTTTGTTTCCGAAGACATCATTTCGTCAAAATGAGATTTTGTCCCTATTTTCACAGTTTATTTTTATTTATTATAAAGAAAGTAATAATTACCTGATTTAGGACTAGGGTAACCTTTTGCGATAAATTTCTATTCTAAAGAACAAACCCTGATTATTATTATTTTTTGTATATTCGGTCTATTAGCACTGTCACAAACATGAGTTTTGTGAGTAATTAACGTTAATCATTCCTCTTTTGTACAAACGCGACCGACGGTCATTATTTTAATTCCCAAGTTGAGCCGAGTCTTTCGGAATTTCCTCGTTAGGAAATTTTCTGTAGCAGCTCGGGCTATGAAATTGTGCCCGTTAAATAGCAATTTGTATGGGAATTATTATATTATGAGGGTTAAAGGTAGAAACGTGTCATAAAGTATATATAGTAATTTACTACCTATTTCGTAGTAACTAGTAAGTAAAGCGTATAAATAAAGTGAACAAAGGAGACAAAATATTTACGCGAACACACTAAACTTATACTGATATGTCTTCGCTCTTCAGCGTATTACTTACATTTATTTTTCATTTATTATTTCTTGACTTGAGCTAAACTTAGAATGTTAAAGTAAGTAAGTGGAATAATATTAAAATACCCCTCTTATCATAAAAAATACATTTCTTACAAAGTAAGCAATCTCAATACAATTACCTCTTCAAGTGGAAAGGTGCTTACAATTCCGTTATTACGGTTTTCCTTGTGGAAAAACTGGCTGATGTTTGTTATTGAAAGGCCTATATTTAGATGCATTAGCTCAGATGGTGGAATTGGCAGTAACAACATGTTCAAAACCTCTTAGCCGTTACAAAAGTTTTTTTTTATATAAGTAATGTTTAAACTGTTGTTAGGCAATAACTCACTTTAGAAATGTACTTAACTATAGTATGGTTTAACTGTAATTAGTTAAGTTTTGAAAGTGGAATAAGTAAGATAAATATATAAGTTATTGTATATTCCTATGTCTAGAACCTAATTAACTAACACATACGTGAAATTAATTTCAAACATAAATTTTATCATGATAAACCCAATCTTAATTTTAGGAAGCCTCAATATTATTCTTAGCGTGCAGGCTAAGTTATTATACGGCCTATCCCCAAGGGTCGTATAACCTACAGCCCTACATAACATTTCCCTCCTACGTATTATTATGGGCAGCATAATCAGAGCCGAACTTCGCAGGCCCTAAACTTAAGGGATTATTCATACTTCTTTGTGGGTGAGAGAAAACTTTATTCTGTTTAGCCTGATTTTACTTTTGTTTATTCAACAGTAGTTTGTTATTTCAACAATAGCTACTTCCTACAGCAGAAAAATCGGAATGTTTCAGATATTTTGCCGTCCATGCCATTAAGGGTTGCCTCAGGCAATGACACATTTCGGAGACGTGGAAACAACTAAATAAAGTACTTAATTGAGCCGCCGTCGTACTTTTCTTCGTCTTGTCAACGAGAATAATTGTTTCGAGGAAATATTGATGTAGAGTTAATTCAGGCAACAAGGACAAATGACGTCAGTTGGGCTGGCACATCCATTCTAAACTTTTTCCTGGATTGGTTTGACATCCTCTGGGAATCCTAAGTCTTACGTATGACTCCTACCACCGGGGACCTTCTCTTTTCCCTTTAACAGAAACCAGAACTGGTTGAAAAACCGATATACCTATTAGGGACGTAGTGGCATGTACATTCCGAATTAGATACCTGTCATATATTTCCTCAAAAATATTAGTTATTTACGCGAAACGTACAGAAAGGTGGTGCAGCATTGGTGTCAGGCGTGGTGTCGGAGGCAGCTCGCGCCAGCGGCCGGCCCAGAGCCGCGGGGTGGCGGTCGCCGTCGCGGCGTGACCACTTGCTACTCACTCGCCAGAACCGCCGGGCATCACTGAAGACTCCCCACACCTGGACCAAAAGAAGGTATGGATGTTAATTAGCATGACTTTGTTGACATTGCTGGTTTGTAGAGCAAGGCCTGGATGTAAAGTTCAAAACAGATCTGAATACTGTTCGGAGTAAGTACTGTTCACAGTAGTACATAAAGGATAGTGATGGCTTCTGGCGAGCTCAACTATCATACCAGCGAGCTTTCTTCGACTAAGGCGGGGATCAATATTGAAAAAAAAGTTTAAATTTGAATTGTAGAAATAAGACCTCAAAAAAGTAAAGTTGATTGGTAGTAAATACTTTAAGTTTTTTTTTTATATTATTTACTTCAGCTTTGTCGATAATAGTAATACACCACAATCTTCGCGTATAGGCCATTACGATGAGATGAGGCAATTTAGTGATGGATTGCTTTTACCCAATGATTAATCTAGCGATACGCAATCCTTTTTCCTATAAATTTTAGACGTTTTGGCTTAATATTGAATCTAGCTTATTTTATTATTTTATGATAATCCAAACGCATTTTGAATATTATAAGCCGCCTACGAAAAAGAATACATACCTAAAACCAAAGCCAAGAAAAAATATTTGTGTAGATAGAAAAATGCTTGTACATACGTTTGTACGTATATTTGAAAGATTATCAAATCTAGACAGCACGTGGCTTTACGGTTTAAACCTATTAAGATATGATCAACATTTAAACGATTACGTATCATACTCTTATTTATAGAATATTGTTAGTTGAGACTGCTATCATGAAAGATATAAAAATCGCTACTTCACATTACCGTTTAACTTACACCTACGAACAATATAAATAAAACACGTGAGTGCCGAGTTTGCATGCAAGAAGCTATTAATATTTCTCGTATTAAGTGTATGTATAGATTTATATATTTTTTAGGAAAAGCTTTATATTCATTTTCATTGTTAGGCAAAGCATCTCAAGCAATCCAGCAAAACTACCGAGTATAGTTTGTGTACACCTTTAAAATATGATTTATTAGGTATTGCATACTTATCCATCATTTAAGATTGCATTCGATTGTTATTCGTTAGTTAAATAATAATAGAAAACGTTTAAACCCCATAGCGAAACTTGAAACTATACAATGAGAGGGAAAAATAGTAGGGTACACAATAAATACGAAAATACAATATACGGGGAAAATGGGACCTACTAGTGAGTAAGGAATTCTGTAAGCGGGAAACTAGAGACACGTCTACGTGGGAAGAGGGAACAGTATTCGGTTCATTTTGAATTCCTTTGTAATAGTTTTTTACTCGTTGCTAGAAAGAGCTGGTTTTAATCTTGTTAAAAGCAGACATTTTCTCGTTATGAAACCTAGGTTTTTTTGAATGAAGGTGAAAATGTAACGACGTGTTTTGGTCACACTTAAATTATTTTCGTTTTGAGGTTGCATTTTTGGTGTATAAGATATATTTACATAACATAACATACCATCACGCCTGTATCCCCGAAGGGTTAGGCAGAGGTGTACCAATGTACACCCACAGTTCGCCGGTATGTTTAGGTCCCATGTAATAGGGGGCGAGCCTATTGCCACTAACCGGGCACAAATCCAAACTCTGACCTGTTACTGAGAATTTCATAGAAAAACCCAATAACACCTTGGTCGACTTGGGAATCGAACCTAAGACCTCTAGCGTAGCAGTCGCGCTTAGCACCACTAGGCCAAAGAGGCAGTAAAATAATAATATATTTAAGTTATCATATATATAGCCTATATTGAACAGTTAAATAAAAACATCAAAACTTTATTTAATTTTGCAGACTATTATAACAAGTCAGGGGTTTGTGTCTGTAAACAGAAAGTAAAGAGAACGGAGCACGGTGCGGCAGCTGATAAAGGTATAGACGATGAGCTTTTTGACGCGTTTTAGTTTTATTTATTAATATAAGATTTAATTTTAGTATAGTTGTAAGTGTTTGTTCTTGTATTAGATTGAATTGTAAACAAAACATTTTATTTTATTTATAAATATTTAACTTAATTGAGATACTGAAATTAAAACTTAAATTAAAACGGGGTGTTATAATTTACGGGTAAACAGATCAGTATGTCTATTCTGTAAATAATTTAGGTATCGAGCTTCACCTGAGTGACAATAAAGCTCACTTCAAAAGTGAACCCAATTGGCCTTGATTTAGAATTCAAATTCGAGAATACGTATTTGACATCTCACCGCGGATTCCGCTGTCGAGACGTGAAAATAATGTTACAGAATAGCACTACAGACAGCAAAATTATCATTACAGAAAAAAAAACTGTAACGTCAAATTTCTTTGAAGCAGTTGTAGCCTAACAGTTGTAACACATTTAATACAGGTGAATGTCAAAATCGAAGTCACTTCAAGGTATAAGATTCTCCTGACAATAAATCGAAAATGTCAGGTACAGAGGACCATATAAATTGGGATAGCAAAGTTAAATTACTCGACAGAACAGCTTTCATAAGCATCAAACTACTTAGGTAGCTATGTAAATAACATGGGAAGACGTTCAACAACCCACTTCAGTTACCGGGGTAGTATCTCCCTATATTATCTATACTATTATTGACTCTTGTAGTCAAAAATCGATTTGAACTGCAGTGTTATGTAATCTTTTCCAATTTATTTTTAGCTTTATATTATATGTAATAGAAAAGAAGAAAGCTTCTTTCTCAACCCCTTTGTCTAGTTGTAGGTAAATGTGTTTCTTTTAATTATACAGGGTGTTAAGAAAGCCCTGTCTGATCCGTTATGGTATCGATATCTAATTCCATAATGTAAAAAAATAATTGGAAAAAAATAAATAATAATAATAACCTAAAAAATATTTTTTCTTAAATGTCATGGCAGAGAGTCGGCGTCGTCAGAGGTGTTGGCCAAATGATCACACAAAAGGCCTACAATAATACCGATGAAAATCGTGTTGTAACTTTTGTTTAAACCGCAAATTTAGGGTCATTCGTGGCAAAAAATGGTTATTTCAAACTTCATTATTATTGATACTATCATGAATATTCCAAATTTAATATTTTATTTCGGCATGTGATTGTGAACCCTATATCACCGTTTCGAGTCGGACAGGGTTTTCTTGAAACCCTATATACGGGGTATCAAAAAAATAATTCACAATAACTTTATGCAAACTCAATACAATGCAGTCCTTCAAACTGAAAGCATAACGAAGTGCATTGCCGACAAAATTAATTGCGGCGGACTCTCACAGATGCTCAAAGAGTTTTGATGAAAGGATTTCTAGCAGCCACGCGAACCATAGACTACCAGTAATTGCAAAGCACAAACGTTACACAATATGCTGCAATCACTAGCACTGGATAGTGAATAGATCCATTTAATTTACGCAAATCCTTTCCCTCCAAACCTACAAAATTCCAGAAACGTTTGAAATAAAGGAACAAAAATTTTAATCGGATTATCTGTGACGTGAAATCGACTGATTAAATTAATTCCAGTCTGTTTGCACTCGGCTATCTGTACGGGCTCCTGTGTGTATTCAATTCAACAGAAGAAAGGAGAATGAAGTTAATCTACCTTGCAATCGGATTGTTTGCAGTCGCAGACTGATAATAACCATCTTGTGACCAAAAATGCGGTCTAGTAAAAGTTATTAAAAGATAAATCGATCTGCTAGTATTGCTCGATTGCATGACAAAACATCAAGTTTCAAGAAAAAAAAAAATACACGGTGGCATTATTTAGTCTTCTTTGTGTAATGGATTTTGTGATGTGAAACGGTTCGTTCATGTTGGTTTTTAATTAAAATTGTAGACGATGAACCCTGTAGAGCTTACGAGTATCCCAATTATTAAGCTTGTGATACTTTTGCCCAGGACTCAGCAGTATGTCTAGACACTTTTAAGAATGTTAGTTGGTAGTTTTGACTCTTGATACACAAATAATTTGATAAACAATATTATCGCCATCTGCAGACGTATAATTCTTTGACTGTCTATGCGCAAGTAATAAAAAATTTGGGACGTAGTGTTTTTAGACTTAATTGTACTTTTGTAGAATAAATACAATGTAAAAGTACTAAATAAAGTTAGCTTGTTGTCGTGAAAGGGAAATGAGGTTCGTGTCGTGACGAATGTCTGAAAACTTCTTTGTAAGTTATTGCATGTAACTTCGGAAACTTTTCGGTTGAGGTAGATCCATCAATCGGAACACATAGTTATATAGATAGTTACTTGTTAGTAGGTCATGTGTTCCTTCGAAACATCGTCTTCGTCCGTGATACTGATTTGAAACTCATTTTTTATGTCTGGGAATTTCTATTACGACTTATGGAGGATTAGATACACTTACTTTCTATAAATATTTTATCTACATATGAAAAGTATGTACTAAATTATTATAAATAAGTCATGCTATGTTACGTTGTCGTAACATGTTTAAATGGACTACCTTGCACACACCTAAACGTAAACTTCTGTCTCCCGACACATATGTCGACCTCCGTGGTCGAGTGGCGTACGCACCGGTTTCAAGGTGTCGCTAGCTCTGAGGTTCGATCCCCGGACGGGTCAATGTAGAAAACCACTTTTCTACATTGTCCCGGGTCTGGGTGTTTGTGGTACCTTCGTTGTTTCTGAATTCCATAACACAAGTTTAGTGCTTTAGCAACTTACTTTGGGTTCAGAGCAATGTATGTGATGTTGTCCGCATTTATTTATTTTATTATTATATGTAGGCTGTAAAAAAATAATTCCGAGATATATCAAACTAATGGCCCTTAGCGAAAAAGAAAGTGGTAATCGGGTCGTCCCTTTTATCCTACCTTACTCCATTTTAAGAAACACAATAGGTAGAGTTAGCTGGATTTTTCCCTCCATTCAGTATAAATATCAAGTTAATCATAACTTGATCCCTTTATAATAAAATTTCGCTTCGATTCAAGTCAATATACCACGGGAACACGCGAAGATACATTTACATACGTGTAATAAACTTATATGAGTTGGTAGTGCCGGAGAACTGAGGAGTACATTAAGTAATATCTCGAGATCTCGTCCTATACAATCAAGTGGATCCAACCACTGTAATTAGTTTTAGGGTTGTTTTGAAATATATTATCGCTATTTGTTTTTGTTCTTCTTTTGTTTTGTTTCAGTTTCAAAATTAATAACGAGATTTGAGTTGAGGGCGGGATTTATTTAGCTGTTTTGTGTACGATTCCTGCTTGGTTTGCTAAAGTTACAAATTATGATCTTATTAACCAAGGATAGTTAAGAGACTATATTATTACTTAGTCATTATAAATAAAGTAAAATAATAACCCCACTTAAAAGCACAAATACGCTTTCACGCATAATAATATGTACAATAAGCAAAAATACGCAATTTTATAGAGATTTGAGAAAGAAAACATGTAAATAAATACGTTCAGTACGAGGCTTTGGTTAAACCCCTATATGGGGCGATTCTCCTTTTTTTATTGTTTGTAATAAGTCAACAGTATTTTATTTTCTTTTCGAAACAAATGTTTTGTTTGCATACAAAATTAATTTTAATATGCATGATACAAGGTAGGCTTTAATATGTTTAACAGAAAATCCTTTCAGTCGGCACTTTTGTACTCATCTACGGTAAAGTGGCATGTATAGTATAATATGTCGCAGGCAAATAGTATGATTCCGCCGTTTACATCAGGCGTCGTCAGTTTAAAAACGTTTGCAGTTATGTAATATGCCGAAGGCAAAATGATAACTCATTCAATCGTTATAATGCGACGTTAGTTTTATTTTAGGGTGACCATGCTCATTAAAATCTCGAGACAAATTTTGAATTACATACGTCGTCGCTCGCTTCGCTCGCTCTGTTGCAAGGTCACAATATCTAACCTAACCTATTGATCTCTGTCACAAAGTCGAACCTAACCAAGCAATAGATTTCTGGGCCTATAAATATATGAATATTCGATAAAATACATGTTTTTTGGACCAATAATACTCAGACCCAGAGTCTATGGATACCTTAGCATTTTTTAGGTGCCGGATAACCTCAAAAACTAAATACTTTAATTTGCCGCGGCATTATGTATATGGCGTTTAGATTGTCGATGAAATGTTGTGGCATATTATAAAGTGACACGGCAATATACATTTTGCCTTCGGCATATTACATAACTGCAAACGTTTTAAACTGACGACGCCGTATGTAAACGGCGGAATTATACTATTTGTCTGCGACATATACATCATATATCTATACATTGTATTCTATTGCATCAAGGACCAGAAAAAAAAAATAGAGAAAGCCCATACTCAAACGTGGTTGCCATAATGGTCTATATTTTGTATCCCTTTTTAAAATAAAATAACTCAAAAAGATGCGCGTATTTCGCGTAAAATGTAATTTGTTAGGGCTGTTGAGTGGTGTTTGTATTTTTTTAACGAAGGCTTTCTTTTGGTCAGTAGATAAAATGTTAAAGCCACTAAAGTAAAGTGTAGCTACGTTTGTATATCTAAAAGTGCCCGCGGCTCCGAGTTTATAAAGTAACGCTCTACGTGCATCTTCGCTTTAAGCATTTGACGTCGCTACCAAATTCCATTTTACTCTGTTTAGACGACAAGATTAAATATAAAACGTATTGTAATATCCTAATAAACTTTGGTAATAAAGGGGAATTGTTTTTGTTCCTTATACGTCTTTAATGGATATAGATGCGTTGGTAATCTAAGGCCGCATTTTTCACAGACGGCTTTTGGAGTCTTTGCACATTGGAAATTCCTTTTTAAGATATGAATATACATGCAGTGTTTGTATGTTTTCCCATATCTATCTACATAAGCATAAATTTAGTATGTCAAGTGGCATTTTCTATATGCTAGCAGAGGCGAAAAATACAAAGTAATGTGAACAATGTAATCTGAATTTACCTCAACTTTTGCTCGTAAAGCTGTGGATTATTTTTTTATCTGATATGATTAAAAACTTGCCTGATCAATGCTCTCTCTGACTGAGATCTCGTGGAAGCAGACGCAGCCGATCTCCTTGCTACGGCGCTGGCCCTCCTCGGTGCTGACCATGCGGTCGCCGACCTGGTCGGTCTTGTTGCCCACCATCACCACCGGCGTTTCTATTGCACTGTCCTGGAAATAACGATCAATTGGATGGAACTACTCTCTAAATTTACCTTAAAATTTTTCTTTACTAGCGAAATGCCACGGTTTTGCGCGGGTAGACGAAACACATGAATTATACGGACAAACTTTCGTCTTTCATCACTCTGACCATTGGTGAAAATTATATGAAAATCCGTAAGGCACTTTGTGAGTTTACCGCGTTCAAACAGACAGACAGCCTTTGTTTCGTAAATAGACTGGAATTGACTATTTGCTTGAGAATTGTAGGAACATTTTACAAAGTGAACTTTGCCCTTTTCCTTTAACTGAAACTATTCATAAGTATTTTAGATGATGAAATAAGGACTGCTAAACAAACTCGCCTTTACCTTTTGAATATTATATCGAGTAACAACATACCTACTCGTACATAGCCCTTATTTGTATTTTCCTCACAGATCAAGAAATCGCGATTAAGTGTTGCTGATTTACAACTTAAAAAATATTTGTAAAGCTATGTGCTATCAGTACATATTAAATTCAAAGAATTCGGCTGACCAAAGATCCTTAATAGACGGACCCTATTTATTTCTGGTTAGTGGTTGAATCCAGTGGGCTGGCAAAAAATATTAATACATACTATTTTTTTAAGTCTCAGTCTTAGATGTATTAATAACAAAATTCTTAGAAACTATAGTTAATATTGAAATAAAATAATGTTTGAAAGCTTAATTTGTACTTAGGCTATTCATTTTGGTTCTACGTATTTTATAACATGGAATGAAGAACGAAAACTCATTGTTGTGGGATTTTTTCTCATTCTACTCTCTTTTGTTTTAAAGTTTTAGGAAAAAATAATAAAGGCTTTACTCACTAATGAAGCCATTAATAATCCCTTTTTCGCCTTTGTCAGGGTTCGTGTTACGACAACAGCGTATTTTAGGCTATCATCACTTCTAAAAGAAATTTATTGGTGGCGTGACTTGTCGGCGCTCCCTACACTTGTAAAAGTATACTTGACACTGACCACAGATAGATGTCCATAATAAACCAGTTACTTTAATTAATTTCTTTGATGGAAGATCGATACGTGTACGAAATAATAAATAGAGTCTAAATTTGTTCCAATATAGTGTTAGGCTAAGGCCGCACTACGGCTAAATTTAAACCGCCGCGGATTTTAACAGCCTGATTTTGTGAGTAAAGGAAACTAATAGAAGCGGCCGCACTGACGGTTGTTTTCCGCGACTGATTTTTAACCGTAGTGTGCGTCTCGGGCAGTTTTGTGGTTACCGCTTGCGGAAAAAAACCATAGTGCGACCTTAGCCTTAGATAAGTAGAAACATGACTTTTATATGTTGAGTAGTTTGCTAACCTAGGACACAAGTATCGTTTATCACTTCTACTACACCTATGTTGACAGTTTTATCATTGATCATTGTTAGTGTTCTATCCTGTTTTAATGTTGAGCAGAAAGAAAGTAGGATGAAAATATTTTTGTTTTTGTGAGCCAGTAAGTGATTTGCTATAGGAAACTTTTTTAAGAACTTGATACATGTACCTATGTCCAGTCTGTTAGGATGTAGAAAAAGGGAAATTAAATAACCGCGTATAAAGTGCTAGTACTTTTTTAGTTGCTTGAAAGTATCACTTAGTTCCCTTAACGAACCTTTTTGTTGTTCTTTGGGGGCCTTTGTTTATCCTTTGGATGGTTTTGTCGCTTAAAATTGTTTTAGCTACGATTTTTAAACAACCTTACAAGTATCTCTTTGAAACTTCGTTAGTCATCTTTGCAGAACTTTTTAATCATCAATCGGAAGATTTTTGGTCTTATCTATTGCATAATTTTACTGGTGTCGGATTTAAGGCCTAGTTTAAATTAATGGTATTTGCCAAACATTTTAAATTGAATCTTATGTTATTTACAAACCACTTCTAATTTTTACGTTTTTATATTCACCAGCGCTTGGCGTCGGAAACAAGATCACTCGACCTGATTCAAAATAAGGTGAAGCTTTAATAAAGACGGTTCGTGTATAATTTTAAATTAAAATGAGATTATCTTTTGTGTTGGAAACGTAATTTTTTTTTATTGCTACGAGACTCTTGTCACGAGTGATTAAATCGTTTGTTTGAACTTGGTAGATTTATTTTCCTACTGAATTCTTCCGTTAGCTACTTAAAAAACTATTTTTAATATGTTTTGACTAACCCTCATAGAGGAAGCGAGTCGACGTCTCCTCTTGTTGTAGTTTATAAGGAACTTGAGCCGGTGGCACTCGTCGAAGGAGCACTTGTCTGTGACTGAATACATCAGTATGAACGCCTCGGCCCAGCGTATGTTGCTCTCGAGATTCGCGTATTCACTTTCCTGAGTGCAATAAAAATACATTTATGAGTCATAATGTTTGTGTATGTAATAATAAAACGATATCTGTTTCTATAAATAGAACAGCACTGTTTATTTTACACGGATTATCAGTGTACAAGAGAAGTAGTTCTCTGTTCGATTCGACGTATAAAATAATATAGCTTATACGTATAAGTATGTTGCGGGTTGGTATTTAAAGAAAATGCAGTTATGTGATAATTCCGTATATAAAACTTACATGTGAATCTCCAGCGGAATCTAATATTTCAAAATAAACCATCTCGTTATCAATAACGGTTTGGAATGCGTAGATTTTCTCTAAATTGGGGTCGTATTCGCCGATGAATCTTCGCGTAATGAATCTCACCACGAGAGCTGGAAATAAAGTAGATTATCAAATGTTTTGCATATTCTAAGTGATGTTGGTTACACTGTGGTGTGTGGTGTGTGGTGTGTGGGGGGTTATGGGTATCCAGGTGATGAGGGTTTACGAATAAACACGGACTCACTGTAGGTTGTACAAGTATATTGAATACTGTTTAGTACTAGCACAATGATGTGTCTCTGTCTCTCAGTTAAAGAGGCGCGTATATATACAATATAATACGTGCCTTATAACAATCTTAGTATCTAACATGGTACATATCTTATCTTACTTAAATCTAAAACTAACCTAATCTACATCAAGATAAGTACGTGATGTCGTGACTACACACTACATCACCCTTCTTAAGGAAAAAAAAAAAAAATATATATAATTAAGTTTTTTTTTTTTTTTTTTTAACTGTTACAATACAATTTAGTCCTATTTTTATGAATAACATCTACTTTACCCTTACATTGAATAATAACATTTGGTGATTCATCTTTTACAACCACAAATGGTCCATCGTATATACAATCGAGTTTACTACCAGTCTCATTTCTTACAAGAACTAAATCACCTTTCTTATAATTTATTGGATTTATATTTATATCGTAACAATCTTTCCTTTTTATTTTACTAGCTATTACATTTTGTTTTGCGTCGGCTTGCGCCCTTTGCAACCGATACTTAAATTCTAAAGGATAATTATCAAAATTATACAATGGTTCAATAGTTTCACCTTGTAAGTTACTTGGTAAGTTGCATATTTTCCCAAAAACTAATTCATAAGGCGTATACTTGGTTACGGTATTTACAGTTGTATTATATGAAAAACACCAATACGGAATCCAAGAACTCCATGGTGATGTATTATTATTCGTCTGTATTCGCAAATATGCACCTAAAGTTTTATGAACATTCTCTAACGATCCTATACTTTCGTGATGATACGCTGTTGATACCATTTTACTACTTCCTATAATATTACATAGCTCCACCATAACTTTCGAAATAAACTCAGAACCCCTATCCGTAGCAATGACTTTTGGTATCCCATATCTTAAAATAAAATTTTCTGCTAACGCCCTCGCTACCTCATTTGCAGATTTATTTTTTAATGGATAAGCTTCCACAAACTTCGTAAGCTCACATTGCAAAGTCAATATGTATACGTTGCCATACTCATCCCTATCAAGGGGTCCTACTAAATCTAAATAAACTTTTTCAAAAGACGAAGATGCGGTGGTTGTTATGGTCATCGGTTCCCTAACATTCCTGTGATACTTTTGCTTTTGGCACTTTTCACACCTACGAACATATTTAATGACATCATGTTCAATTGATGGCCAGTAGAAATACTTTTTTATATTATTCACCATTCTACGTATCCCTGCATGCCCACTCGTAGGTAGAACATGAAAATCATTCATAATAACCCTCTTTTCATCGTTGTCTTCTATTCTCCGCACATCCGCTATTACACAAAATTTAAAACTCTCACATATCGATTTACCGTTTTCCTTTAAATATTTTGCCATCTCCTTTATAATACGATTGTTATAACAATTCTTCAAAATAACTACTTCTTTTATGCCATTTTCTAAACAAAATGTAACTATATCTTTCGACAACTCGTCTCGCGATGATGCCGATAAAGATTCATAGTTTATATAAATACTCGAGTTTTCTGGCATATACATTAAATTGCGCGACTTTGAAATTATTTTCGTACGAGAACTCTTCATTAACTTTTTCCACGTATTCACACCTATTTGAAGTACTTCAACGTCATTTCCTTGTTTCTTAAGAACTTCTACGATAGTAGGGTGATCAGTCCTACTAATCCACATCTGTCATATTGCAAACAACTTCTGAGGAAGTTGTATTTAATATCCTAATGGGTATTATCCCATTCCTAGGTCTAGCTATTACATTAGCCAAAAAAACACCCTTCTGCACCTCTTTCCTAATGACTACACAATCGTCCGCTCTATTGACTGGAAAATACTTTATTACTTCACATCGCGGAGGTATATTCAATGAATAACTATAAAACTTAAGAGGAATTGAAATCATGTTCCCTTCACGTTCCCTAAGTGTTAACTTGTTGTCCGAAAAATTTACAATACCACTATATTTTTGTAAAAAGTCTTGACCTACTATGCCAACTGATTTACACGGCAAATCATCAAAAACATAAAATTTATGCAAGAAGGAATATTTTCCGCTACCTAATTTTAAATTAACATAACCAATAGACCTTAAATTACCACCTACACCATTAATTATTAACTCGTCCTTAACAATCTTATAACACATCGCGCTTGATTTCAAGAAACCCTTTTTGATGGCTGATAGTGACGCTCCCGTGTCAACTAACCATTCTGTATCTATTATACCAACTACAAAATTAACCCAGTTAATACTATTACAAGCTAAAATATGCTTAATCCCGAAAAAACTGATTTCTATTAGGCTGCTCATCGTCGCTATACTGTGACCTTGATATTGCGCTTGAGTCATGGCCGTCTGACGTATGTTCAAAACACGCTACATGCCTATGATTTTGCTGACTATGCCGACCGCGATATGTATTGCTCCTCACGTTACGACCTTGCGCTTTGTTGTTACATACGTTCGCATTTTTGCCCCTCTGGAATGTACGTTCAACAGCTGATTTTTGTAGTTCAATATTATTCTTGGGTTAAACGCGTGGCGAGCACGAACTTTATTAAGAGCCCGCTATCGAGCTCCCCTAACATGGAACTATATAAACCTATGGCTTCTATTAAATCCTGGGTAACACTTTCATCGCCGTTCATTTTCGGAAGCAAACTAGCTGCCGTTTTTAAAGAAAACCTCTCCGAATATTGCGACTCCATCTTTGCTTGTATCTCGCCTTCGTGCTCAAACTTAATAGTTTTCACGTACAAGTCTTCTATTTTATTTTGGAATCACTTACTTCTGTCACTCCGTCCATTCTGGTCAGGCGATCTGCACAGCTTTATGAACCTCCCGCTGATTGATCTTCTCTTCGATCCAATTCTGGTGACATCTTCTGTACATCCAGGCTGCCTCACCAACGATACACAATAGTAAACACAGCAAAAACCAACAGCGCCGTCTTAATAGCTGTCAGCTGCTCTTGCGTAACCGCTGCGGTATTTGTGCCACCCGCTGCCGTCTGAGCGATGATCACCTCTTCCTTGGATGTCGTGCTCCTCATGGCCCGTGACCCGACGTGACGTGAAGATGACGTAGGTCGACTAAACTGCGACTCTGACTAGCCCCCGATTAGGCAGCTGTAACGCCGTCCAGCCGACTGGCAGGGTCGCCATGTGGTGTGTGGGGGGTTATGGGTATCCAGGTGATGAGGGTTTACGAATAAACACGGACTCACTGTAGGTTGTACAAGTATATTGAATACTGTTTAGTACTAGCACAATGATGTGTCTCTGTCTCTCAGTTAAAGAGGCGCGTATATATACAATATAATACGTGCCTTATAACAATCTTAGTATCTAACATGGTACATATCTTATCTTACTTAAATCTAAAACTAACCTAATCTACATCAAGATAAGTACGTGATGTCGTGACTACACACTACAACACAACTATTTTCCATTAAAATTACTTGGCTAAGTTTAGATATAGCCGCGAAATTACATGCCAGATATCAAGTATGTGGGAGGATATTTAATAGCTTTATACAGGGTGTTACGAAACCCCTGTCCGATCCGTTAAGGTGTTGTTAGGTATCAATATCTGATTACAAAAATGTGAAATTAAAATGGAAAAAAAAGAAAAAAAATTATAAACAAAAAAAATTTTTTTTCTCAAAAGTCGAGAGAGAGTGTCGGCGTTGTCACAGATGATACCTAATTACCAAACAAAAGGCCCCCAAAATACCGACGAATATGGTGTTGTAGTTTTTGTTTTATTCTCAAATTTAGGGAATTTCGGGGCAAAAAATGTTTATTTCAAAATCCATTATTATTGTTTCTGTCATGAATTTTCCAAATTTGATATTTTATTTGGGCATGTGATTCTTAACACCCTGTATAATCCAGATTTCATAGGATTTTAAGATCTCAGGCTATTACAATTACATCACGCTTATACTAGTTGACTTGTGTTAAATATATTCATAACCTCGTTAAATATATTTATTTAACTTTTCACTCTGTAAAACTAAACGCAAAGTTCGCATCATTTTTTATTTAGTTACCCAGCTGACTAGCCAAAACCTACCTTAATCATATCATTCACTTCAGCCTCATTCTCGATTAATAAACATAAAACAATTGGTTTGTATTTTTGCTTATTTACCTGATTTCCCAACCCCCGACTGGCCGAGTACCATAACCTTGAAAGGTTTGGGTTTGGGATACAGCACCAGTTTAGCAAGCGATGTCTTCGGAGACGTGGTGGTGCTCATCGCCACGACAGCCGTCATCTACGATCTGCACTTGTTTCTATACACTGGCATCGATCTTCACCTGAATACAATACATTTTAAATAGATGAATCTAATAACTATAGTCTATAAGGCATATTGTTAGTTAAATGGACGGCAAATTATAAAACATTAAAGTTATACTATATAATATCTAACATTCGCGTAAACCTAAGAAACCAATATTAATACAGCTCTTTCTTTTCACAATTAACTAGTATATATTTTTTTATTATTTGAAAAGCCTAATTAGGCGATAGGTATTCTCTTTGAAATGCGTCAAAAGGGAACTTAAATAGTAAAAGCCTAAGTGTAGTCTGGTAGAGAATGTTTAAAGTCTTTAAGTCCGGTTTGCGAGAAACTTTCATTTAGTTTTTAGAGAGAAATATTTTTTAATGACTGACGTGTACGTCGGACGACATTTTGGCATTCTATATTAATAAAAAAAAGGAAACGGAAGTTCACAAATTCGCGAATATTATCTAGTTCAAAGTTATTTAGGTTAAATACATCCTGTAAACATTTTGCTTTCGATAACTGCTGCGATACATTTGTTGGAACAACAAAAATCTTGACTTTTATACACTGCAGCACCATCCAACCGCAAATTGGTGTTGCGTAAAAGTTAACGGCCTCGTTTGCCACGGTTTGTGTTGTTGTTCCCGCCTCGACAATTTTTTATGATCATCGTATCCGTAATCCATTTAACTGCTAATATATTGCTTCTATAAATCGATCTAGTCTATTTATACACTTGTGGATTTCCTTATATCGGCCCCCTCTGTAACACCTAAAGGGCTGTAAACTAAACTCATAATTAATGGATCAAGTGCGTGTCTGCGTTTCGTTTCTAGGTAGTAATGACTTATACTTAATAAATAATTTATGCACTTATTCAAATACATACGGTCTTATTATTAAGTTTAATGTCAAGTATAATTTCAAATAAAATATATCCTATAAGTAAAATTGGTAAATATCTACAAACTGAAAATAACATCATTTAGGTAAAACAATTCATCAACACACGTTTGTTTTGACCACACCGCTAACTATTTTCAACATTGTTTCAAGTTTTACTCAATTAAATCCAATTACAGTTTGTCTGATCAGACAACGTTTGAGTTATGATGTTCGGCATGTACGAGTACCTACGTATGGCTGTATTAATAAATTCGGTAGACAGTTTTAATTGCTGCTGCAATTACGTCTTGGTAAAATTGTATGTACAAATTATTCCTCTAAAAGGTCGTGTCATCGCCGTTCAAATATGAAAAAATCGTGTCTGCAATTCACCCCATTCGCAAGCGGAAATGAACATTTTCGCCTTTACATGTCTTGCTCAGAAATAATTTTGTCATTTACTTACATTTCCTTTAATTTATCGCGCCGCACTTTTGCAAATGCTTTGAAAGTATCTGCGCTCTACATTTTCTCGGTATTTTGACTTATTTTTTCTTAGTTCAAGGTTTTCCGATAAGGTAATAAAAGAAACAAGTAAGTGTGTTTCGTGAGGTTAGATTAGGACAAATCTCCTCGCTTTTCCTGGTACACAGGAAAATGTAGATAAATTCACAGCTCAGTATTTATATAGCGTTGTCAAGCGGAAATAATTCACCCGTTTGCTTAAACTTGTTACAATTTCCCAACCCAGTTGGCAAGTTCTTTAGATTTTGTTACGTGACATGAACAGATACAAATTGTTCAAATGTAATTTTTAAGGATTCCTTTATATTAAAGAAGACCATATCTAACCATTTGACTTTATATGACAAAATAATGTTCAATATAAAATGTTTTTTATTAAGGTCCAAAGCTTTGTGTTGATTCTATTTCTAACATACAACTTGATACAACGCAAAGGTTGTAAAACTTGGGTTGTCTCGATATGAGATTTTCTAACGCTAGACCCTGCTGTAATATTGTGAGGAAACTTAGATCATGGTTTCATTTAAGTCGACGTAGTAAGAAAATTCGTATCTTAGACCACAATATATTTCGTACCAGACGTAATATTACACCTGAAGTTCAAATCAGTTAATCATATAGATCGGTCCATATTATTAACTGATTTGAACTTCAAGTATTAAATGATGTTATTGGGTCTTGTTTGAACTTTGAGTTGTTGTTCCATTTCATGAGGTGATTCATGATATTTTCTATGTTCTCGACTTAGTTTAGCCGTGGCTTTGGGATTGGACTTATGTGCTCAGGGAGTGATACCTGCACAGCGTCTTATGAATCAATGACGTTTGAGATTTACTAAACCAGTAAAATCACACTTTGATTCTTGTCTCAAGAGATAGAGGGTTTAGATTTGCCTAAAAGATTAAGGCAACATAAATCAACTAATTAATGACCAGCTCCAGAAAAATGTAGATCAGATGTACCTATTTGAAGCTGTGTCGAATCTAAATTCAGTCAAGGCCGACGCGGTATCAATCCTATTACATAAATTCTTATTTAAACAGTAGCTATAATTTACCGCAGTATATACAAATGTCGACGAACCTCAATTTAAATAAGTATATTTCATTATGGACATGAGTTCACGTGAAAAAGAAGTCCATTAATGGAATGAAAAGATTCATGAATGAATATCGAAGAAAGGAAGAAAATAAAAATTAGAGATGTTATATATCTATGTGCGTTGAAGTGGGAATCTGAAAACGCAGAGATTGCCACTTCAGCGATATAAAAAAAAAAAACATAAAACAAAACCTCTATGTCTGTTTGTTAAGTTGATTTTACTGTTTCAATAAATTCGAATATCGACCAATACTAATAACTGATAAAAAAGAATGCTTCTCAAAATATAATAATGTATCTAGAAACAACGTAAATGTAACCTATGTCGTGTATCGATCGTCACTTTGAATTATTATTTTATTCATGAATCCATATGGTTAAATCTATTATAAAGTCAGACATAGAGAAACCTTACCCTGTACCATACATAAATTTCTTGCATCTTAAAACTATTTATAAACGAGATCCAGTGTCATCCGCCGATCTTATCATCTTTGACTATTCATATATTCATAACAGCCCGTAAATATATACTAAGGTGCATCTATGTATATACATGCAACTTAACCTCTTTGTTATGATTAGTATAATTAGTTTAATGCATCGTCAGACAGCGTAAAGCCCTTTGATTGATGATAATTGTTTGATGTAAAGTGTGTGCTGGATAATTCTATAAAGGTCGAAGGTAAATTCTTAGAGAAAATAAATCAAAGTTTGCAATGGTTACAATTTCAGTTAAGTCAGTAACTACGGGACTAAAAACTTGAATTACGTGTATACTTAAATATCTGTTTTTTATTCTATCATTCTTAGCCAGCTTTTCATGTGCCTACGTACAACGACATTATAATCTTTCAACACCACCATAATCCCTAAGATTTGTTGGTTCGTAGAATATTATAAGTTTATATTATGAATTTCGTTTCGTAAGAATAATTTATCCTTATATTATATTCAAAATGTGCTTTTCTTCTAGCCTCGTCTTGATACTATTCTTTAAAATATTTGCACGCAAATGAAATTGAGGAACAATATAATATAATATTAATATAATATTAATATAATATTCCGGGACAACTCACACACGGTTATCTGATCCCAAGCTAAGCAGAGCTTGTGTTATGGTAACCAGACAACTGATAAACATACTTATATATTTCTAAATACATAAATATTATAGATAAATTACACCCAGACACAGAACAAATGTTCGTGCTCATCACACAAACATTTGTCCTGGGTGGGAATCGAACCCACGACCTCCGGTATAGCAGTCAGCGTCACTAACCACTAGACCAACAGGCCGTCAAAAAATCTCAAATATGTCGAAGTTTTGGGTAAAAACGTTAACATATTTCGCTTGTCTAATTGCCAGGGCCTCGATTAAGCTATTTTAAATGCATGTCAGTGGTCGGTCGGTGTATTTGTCATTGTGCCTAATTTTCGTATTCAGATAGCCTACAATAAAATCTCATTGAACTCTCGAAGAGAATGATCATAATGACCAATTAATTAATGATCGTAATGAAAGTTAGCAGAATGCCAATTATCATAAAAATTACCAAATGAAGCAGGTCATTCGGTCAATTCAAGCAACTCTTGAGTAGTTGAATCGAGGCCCTGTTCAATGTATATAGAGTCCAATAGAAAGATTAATAAGAAATATTAATACCAAGTATTGAAATTACAAACGGTTCCTAATTGTTGACAAGGCGATTAAATCATCTATACTTATAATAAATCTGTAAAAGTGAAAATTCTGTACATTAAAATATCAAAAAAATAAATGGCGGGGGGGCGTTACTAGTCCGACACCACCAAAAGTGTGAAAAAAGAAATTTTTGTCTGTCTGTTTGTTCAGGTATCACGCAAAAACTACCGGTTCGATTACGATAAAACTTGGTATAATTATTCTTTATTATCCTGGGCACCACACTGGGTAGTTTTTAAAAACAATAAAAAACAAACTTAATTTTGCGGTTAAAAACTCATTGATAAGTTTCGTCATCCACGCGAACGAAGTGGCAGGCACAGCTAGTAATTAAATAATTTTATTGAAATAAATATACCTAGCTACTGTCTGAAATCACTTACAATTTTTCATATTTATGAAGTGAAGTTTATCTCTTATAGTTATTTATTAATCGCATAAAATGGGTAAATCTATCTCAATACAAGAAGAATTAAACTTTGAACTATAGCTGAACTGTTAAACTTCTTAGCAAAATTACTTTAAAACGATCCCTATCGAGATCCGGAAAATACCAGAACTTTCCGATCCGGTCCTAATTATTTGTAATCCGGGAATGGCGAAACTCTTCGTAGACTAATGAAGTTCTATTGAGAGGCTCTATTGACGGTAGAGTCTCTTACTAAAAACTTAGTACAGTGATCCCTGTTATTACTTAACTAGAGCAGATTAGTTTATAAATAGCTCGTTGATTGTATTGATTGAACGACAACGCAATCTATTACAAAATTTCAGGAGTACTTAATTAAGTATTTTTCATGTAATGCCTTAGGTAGAAAATAAATTTTTGAATAAATTACTGTTCGCTGTTTGAATTTTCAAACAGTGTTAAATACTTTCAAGTATTAATACTTCCTGAATAAACATAGGTTATAAATATAGGTTAGAAAAATGTATTTAGTATTATTTAGGTTCTCTTCCGAACCTTAACTAAGAATAATACCCAAATAAGATTCCTTAATCATCAGCTGACCGCCGCCGCTGCCGCGACCCTTTGCGCAGCGGCTAAGTCGGCTGCTGCTCGCAGTTAGCTTTACAAGGGTTATTTTATACAAACTTATACCAACAAGTTGAAATAGTGATCCACAAAATTATGCTTGTTCCCATTTTGGGAGTTTATTTGCGTTTGTTTATATGAATTAAAATGTATGTGCATTTACGTTAAAGTTGCTCCATGTACGAGGCTGCCTACCAGGGCCGAAAACCAATGCACGCCACTGACTTTAACACTACGTCAGCAAAAACATATTCTTATAGCCAGATAGCACATAATAAGTGGTGGGAAAAGGTGAGAGCTACTGCAACGCGATTCAATTTTGTAGTCTACACAAAGGCAAAAGAATAAACCTGGCGAAAAATAATGAAAATAATAAAGACACGTCCTACGAATATATTTACGTTTATACTGTTTTTTAATAACTGTTACGGTATTACAGCAAAAAGGCGCTGTAATTTATTTAAGCTATATGAACCTTCCTTAACATGTAGATGGTAGAGTTTTAGAAATACGTAACTACATGAAGACAAGACCAATAAATTGTTCAAAAAGCATTTACCATTTGAAAAATGACCGGTTGAGGATTGTACTATAAAAAGAAAATAGAATGCCTCAGGACAGTTATTGAATAAAAAGATTAATGTTTCTTGGAGATTGTACGCTGTCAGGGAGCGAATGTTAACACTATAATTTGATGAATGTTTCACATGAAAATTGAGTTTTCTTTTAAACTAAGATCTTTTAATTCGTCGTAGTACATTGGTGGTCATTGAACAGACTAACGACCAATATAAACAAGAAGTTTTAATAACAAGATGTCTAAGAAATTCTGTTACCGCAATAGTACTTTTTGTTGAGGTACTGATAAAAAAAAAATATTTAGTACTTACTTGTAGTTATATTTTCTTAGATGTCACAACACCTAATTTCTTTCTCTTTTGTACAAATCTCCCAGAATGGATATAAAGCATCGGTTTGCACGTTAATTAAACTGCTAATCTCAGAAACAAAAGCGGTTTACCACATTTCTCCTTTATTAAGAAATAAAGCTTGTATAATTAATTGGAATACTAATGCAAGGCTGTTTTGAACGTTATTTGTTTTTTTAACTAGCGGCCATTAACAATATTCAAATAACAAAGCTTGATTAACAAAGAATTTTAAACAAATCTATATTGATTCTCACTCTTACTTACGATTATTATTAAAATTGTTGTAGGAGCATTTCACACAAACCGCTGAAAGCACTTGAACAAAAGTTAAAAATACACTTTTATGTGAATATAAAAATGATAAATATAATTTTTGTTGGAAAGTGAATAGCGTTAACTGAATAACTCGTGCGTTGACTGAAATAGTATACGTTTCCGAATGTTTTATAGTATGTTTTGAATGCGGCGGTGAATGCGGGCGCGATCGCGCGCGGACCCAACTCGAATGACTATTGTTGTCGATGCCTCCCTCGCCTTGACGGGAGGGCTGCGAGCTATGTGAACCCGCGATACCCACAACAAAGATACCTATGTATTATTTGGATATGAAACATTATGTACGTTGTGTAGGCAACAGCTTTCAGCTTCAGGAGACAATTGTAAGAGAAGCACTTATCAGAGCATTTTTGGCAGACTTAGAAGTTTGATAAAATATTTTTAAACAAGTATGCTATTTTTTTTAATTCTCTTGCTTAGTAAGATATAGGAATACTAACTAAAAAGATAATACTGTCAAAAATCTTTGGTTTTTTTTTTCAAATAATGTGTACAAATGTGTTGCGTGTTAAATAATTATGTAAGGTAGGGCCATGGAAGATCTATGACATTTATACTTATGTTAGCTGTATAATATATAAAATCTACTAGAAGTACTAATTATTTTATTGCAGTCACCTGTCCTCTTCCCAAGACAAGTGTTATAACGAACCCAGGGAGCTAACAGATCTAAGGACCTACTTATTACTATATTTCATTTCCAATGTGTTACTTGCGCTGCAAATTAGATGACATTGTAATCATTACTTATGAGCTGAAGTACTTGCTTAATTTTAACACCAAATATAGAGTAAAATAAAGTGGAGCAGTTAACATAGGTTTTCAAGCCTTTAAAAAATGTTTAAATAAAAACAATTATTGGGTTCGAAACAAAATGGAAAGAGTAAAACAAACTAAACAAGTAGTAATTTTATGTAGAAAATCCCAAAAAAATAGATGATAGTAGGCATCATCGAATTACTAAAACACTTGTTTACAACAATAATATTATCATGTAGTAACATATCAGTAGTATCATAGTCTTAGTATTCTTCATTCATTAGACTTTATTCCACGATATATATTTCAAATATACTATAGACTTTGTATGCTGTGCTGATAGATTTATTGCCTGCGTTAAGATCGAAACTTTTAACTTACATAACACCGAAACGTACTGTACTACGATAAAATATCATAATATTTTGACAACTGCTGAAATACAAATTTTATATTGGGTTAAGAAAATAAAGGTCAAGGCACCTTAGTATGGAAATTATACCCACGCTGCCGCGCTGTAAAGAAACAAAATACCGTGAAATATACTGATTAATGTCTCCATTTTACGATAGTATGGGGGGCATTGCTGTGTAGTCTGCAAGCACAACAAAATAGTGTATTTTGCATGTGTATCACCAATATAATATTTTTTTAATAATAATTAAGGTCTTGGAAGCGCATCGCGAAGGCTGGTTTGAAGTTACGCAGGAAAAGAGTGTCTGGAAGGAGATAGCCTATTTTGAAGGGGGATATGCAAATAGGATCGATCGATCGATTGCCAGTGACCTCCAGCAACAAAACCTAGGTATAAGTGGACTTAATGTTGTTATTAATGGAGATTTTAACCTGAACTCTTCTTATCAATAATAATACTTATCCCTAACACAGTCTACCACGAATTTGTATAAGCTAATGTACTTAATATCTCTAGGTACACCAAACTATGTTAATATTTATTCAATTACTTACCTACAGGCACCTGAATATCTAAATCAATTAATTGAATTGGTATAGAATTAAACCCACTTCAGTTTGTTTGCTATTAGTGACGAGTCGGCACTTTTAATACACTCACGGTATTTGTTAATTCACCTTTGTGTGTGTAGATAACAAAGGGAGGTCCACTCGAAATGATGTCCAAGTGAATGCTGTCGAGGCATATTGTTTTAATTACAGCCTTCGGTTCCAGGTGCGAAGTCCCACGGAGCTTTCCTATCAATGTAAACAAACATGTAATACGTAGAGTTTTATTAATTTTAGGTTGATAAGCAGATAACAGTACTACAGTAGCCAATAGCAACAAGTATCGATCTTCACCCTCATCAATTATTATCAGATCACGGTGTTATCACTGGCTTTGTGTAATGTCCGGACCTAACATCGACGTACGAGTAATCTACATCATTAAACAAAGCGAGTGAGAGGTTCATCGTTCACACATAATTGCACACCCGCGCACCGTGCGTTTGTTACTTGTTCGATCGGAGATATTAACCCTCTAAGGAAATAGATTTTGTTCTACAAATAATTTACTGACATTTTGTTAAAGTTATATTCCTGCAACAAATAGTTCATGATACCTTAACAATTAAAGTTGATTGATATCTTATCTACTGGAAAATAGAAAATGACTTAAAAATAATTTTCTATTTTTAAAGCAATTAAATAAAAAGAAACAAACAAAATTTAAAACTACCTAAAATAATTAATAAAAAAATAATAATAATATAACTCTTTTCAAAGCCTTCTGCCAGTCTTTTAACACGTGCAGTCTTTGGACCAGTTTTACGCAGAGAGCATACAGTGATCTGCGTGTCCAATATAATAATGCGTTCAGGATACTGTTGGGGCGGGCGTGGCGTTGAAGTGCGTCCGGTATGTTTGCGGAGGCGCACACAGACGATTTTTATGCGATAATAAGAAAAAGGGCCGCCTCCATGAATCGCCGGCTGCGCGCCGCCACCAACAGTCTTCTGAACGTTTTTTCAGATAGGTGGGACTCCCCTCTGCTGCGCCACTGGGTGAGGATCCATACAAATTATCGCTTTTAATTATGTATTACTAACATTAGTCTTTAAGTTATTTTGTATACTAACACTATGGACACATGTCTGAAATAAATTATTTGAATTGAATTGAATATCTAAAATATTTTTTTCCGTTTTTATTTCTAAGTCTATGTCTAATATCAAGGTCTACTAATGAAAATAGCTTTATATTAGAATAGAATAGAATAGATTCTTTATTTGCACAGATAGTAGGTACAAGATACAGATGTTATGTTATAATGAGACCCTTATACAATCTACCATAAATTAGGCATGCAAAAAACACAAATTTGAGATTCAAGTCGCTAAATAAAAATTTGTATAGCAGCAACAAAAGAATAACATACCTACTTATATTATTATTTTTCAGGAATTAGTCACAAATTGAATTAGTACTATTAATTACAAGAATCGTAACTGGGTGAAGATTCCTGAAGTTCAATTAACAACTTGAGTTTCCGATTCCGTTGATGGATTAAGTTACGTTCCACGAACAAGTAACGGTTGTTCGATATCACTCGAACCTCCAGATCGTAATGATGTAGGTACGTAATATCTGGATATCAGTTACCTCAGAATAACCTTCGGTTAACCGTGAAGTTGGCTTCTCGCTAGAGTATAATCTGTGCTACTGGTTGATATGCGGTTCATTCAATCCGTATCTGTGTATATGTACATAGGTACCTAAAACATACGGTATATTCCACTTTATTCCAATATAATATAGTTAAACATTAATTTTGTGAACTTTGTATTATTTTGTATGCGGGTGAAAAAGTCCACTTGAATAAAATAAAAAGTCGCGTTTATTCACCTGGGTGATACAATTCCAAGGTGCACAAAATACACAAAAAAAGTCTACTCATTTCACCCAGGTGATAACATCACCTTGGTGAATTGCGTCCGAGGTGAAATGAGGAGACACAAAAATCTACTTTGTTCACCTGGGTGATATCACCCAGGTGAACAAAGTGGAATATACCAAACATACGTTACAATGTTTTAGCACCTTCAATTATTAAACATTTCTCTCTGAAAGCGAATCTGCAGCCGCAATGGCCAATAGCAGTCAAACAAGTTTCTTATTATACATTTTTTAAAATTATTATTGTTTGTGGTTACACGATATAGCAATACATAATAATATATAAAAACAATAATGAATGTTTAAATGCCAAAACGCACCTAAACTCGTTAAGTTAGGAAATTAATGGCTGAGTAAGTAATCGCAAAAGCATATAAATCAAGTGATCTTTTGATCGTTTCCTTAGAAAGCAGTAGGCGTCAACGCACGCCCTTATACACTTCTTGTTATTAATGTGTTGAGACAAGGTGTCGCACAATTATATTCACGGATCAATGGGCCATCACATTCGATATAAACCAACGTTTAACAAGCTTTAATATCTAAATGATTAAATATACCTACATACATAATAAACAAAGAGGAAATTAACAGAGGGAAGGAAGCATAATTTGTACCTATATCTTGTTTTATATACATAGTATAAAATAAATATAGTTAAAAAAAACTAAAAAACACGCTTTTAAAGTACTTCTAACTAAAAAAGTGAAAAATAATTCCTAATGTAAGCTGAAATTGGTAATGAACAAAAAACACTAGTATTATTGTGAAAAAGCGTGGGTTGCTCGATAGACGAAAAATATGACACAGAGCGCCCCACGCTTTTTTCACAATAATAGGTACTAGTGTTTTATAATAGGTACTACTTTTTTAGTTAGAAAAGAAGTACTTTAAAAGCGTGTTTTTTAGTTTTTTTTAACTATATTTATTTTTCACTTTTTAGTCCTAGCAGCAATACGTGTTGTCTGAATTCAAACGTATTGCTTTGTGGACTTAAATTTTTTTTTTTGTTTTTTTTTTTTATTTAATTCTGGTGATCCTAATCAGGATAATGAGATAAACCTATGAAATTATTATATTGTCGCTGATTCTTGATAAGTGTACGATTACGAAGTTTGAATTAAATCTGTCCGTTTAAAGTGGGTCAAAATCGAGTCCAAAGGAATCGGTTACATACATACATACATACATACATACATACATACATACATACATACATACATACATACATACATACATACATACATACATACATACATACATACATACATACATACATACATACATACATACATACATACATACATACATACATACATACATACAAGTGAAGCTAATAAAAGCGTGTTAATGAAGTCGCTTCCGCTGCCGGCCGGTTCGCTTAGGTCTTATGAAATGCTCAACAAAATTTAATGCTTAAAAAAACGGCATTTACGGCTCATCAATCTGAAGAAGTAACAATCTGTAATTTTATGGCATCAATAAATAGGGTCTATTACAAAACAAATCTCCCCTCTAACAAACATGGTAAATATGAAGACTCTGCTACGGAACTCCGAATTCCATTTCACCGAATCACGCAATATCGAAATCACTCTACACCGAATCACGCAATATCGAAACCACACTATACCGATTATC
Source organism: Autographa pulchrina (assembly GCA_905475315.1). Taxonomy (NCBI): domain Eukaryota; kingdom Metazoa; phylum Arthropoda; class Insecta; order Lepidoptera; family Noctuidae; genus Autographa; species Autographa pulchrina. The sequence goes on along the minus strand of FR997771.1, from coordinate 6,988,688 downwards.
GCAACCACGAAAGCACGCTATGCCGAATATCGAAAACACGAAATCACTCTATACCGAATATCGCAAACCCTAATTCACGGGTCTATTTCACTATGTTGACGAACAAAGTAGATCTTTGTGTCTCCTCATTTTACCTCGGAAACAATACACAAAACAAATTTTATTTGTTACATAATTAATAAAGCAGCCAGAGCAATAGAAGCGTTGTTTTATCGTCGGGGTAGGACAGAGCATGTCTGGGGCGTTTAATCTTAGATGTTACGGAAGGTACGTATCGCGCGGCCGCTACGATTAAGCAGGTTACGGTGGGCTTCGGAGGAGTCGAAGAATAGGATCGCGGCGCGTTTCATGAACTGCTTGATTGTTGGCAGCTTTAAGTCACAGTGCAACGGCAAGTTACGAACGTAACCTGGAGCGCCTGTGGTTTTGTATAGTTTGCATTCGTTTGAGACGATAATCCGGTACGTGAAAGAAAACGACTCTGCCGTAAGTCATGATAGGTCTCACGCACGCAGTGTCGATTCTCTTCTTACAAGTAAGAGAGAGTTTACTGCGCTTGTTCAACATAAAATGAAGTCGGCCGAAGGCGAAGGCAGCTCGCGCGCGTGCCGCTTTGATATGAGCTACGAAGGTAAGCTTTCGATCAAGGATTACACCCAGGTATTTGGCTTGCTGCTCCCAAGGGATAGGCTTGCCGATGAGGGTTATGGGTGGAGGGAGAGCGGGAGGTTGCCGTTTCTTGCTAAAGAGCACGGCTGCGCTCTTGGTAGGGTTGACTTCGATTCTCCATTTCGTGAACCACTTCCCGAGGGTCGTGACCGCGGTCTGGAGAGTTCGACCTATCGCTAAGGGGCTGGTGCCTGAATAATAGATGGCCGTGTCGTCGGCGTACATAACTACTTGGGGTTTGCCACCGCGGGGAATGACGCTAGCGTATAGCGTGAAGAGTAGTGGAGAGAGTACGGAGCCTTGAAGGACTCCGGCGCGGATCGGGTGAGGGGAGGAGAGTGTGCCCTCGACGCGATAGCGAAGGACCGATTCGACAAAAAGTTCCGGATGATGAGCACGAGACGATCTGGCACCTCGAGTTGGTATAGCTTGAAGATCAAGCCATTGTGCCAGACCTTGTCGAAAGCCTTTGCTATATCGAAGAAGAGCACGCCAGTGAGCCTTTCACGATGAAAACCAGCGCTTATATGCTCGACTATGCGGTGGACTTGTTGGACGCACGAGTGTTGGGTTCTTAAACCGAACTGCTCGTCTGGTATGAGACTCCTGGACTCGGCATAGTCCATGAGACGAGAGTAAATAATTCGCTCGTATAGTTTCCCAAGAACCTTGAGTAAGCTAATGGGGCGATAACTAGAGGGCTCAGACTTCGATTTACCGGGTTTGTGGATGCCGATGATTATCGCTTGCATAGGATTAATTTTCTAGTAAAACATAACTTATCCATAAAAAAGGAGGTAAATTTAAATGGTTAAGCTGTGCAGTTCCTATTTTTTTTTGGACTAGTACGGAACTCTTGAGTAAATATAAGATTCAGATAAGGCATTATGTATTACATAGGGGGTTTTCATTTAATTTAAAATTCGATTCATGACGTGATGAGTACAGAATGTTTACTCACATTTTAACCCTTTCGATTTCCAGTTGTAATTAGAGTGTTTTAAGTATAATTCGCTTTTTCCAGTATATTTAGAGTATCTACTTTCTCTTAGGGTCATTCATACATTCCTTTTAATCTGCGGTAGAAGACCTATTGATATCTATGAGTATTTTAGGTCGGAAAGTAACTATCATTCGTTTTGTTTTTTAATCCTTTTTAATCCTAATGTAAGTGTTGAGCGGAAGACACTACAGTGGGGTCAAGTAGATCTCTTTCATGACCTTCGCTAACCGCTGACATTCAGATCAGCATCTGACCCAACCCCATTTCAATGCAGGGTGTTAAGAAAACCCTGTCCGACCCGTTAAGGTGTTGTTATGTATCGATATCTGATTACATTAAAATAAAATAAAAAAATATTTTTTTCTCAAAAGTCGAGAGAGAGATGCGGCGTCGTTACAGGTGCTGCCAAATGATCAAAATAAAAGGCCGCCAATAATACCGACGAAAATGGTGTTATAATTTTTGTTTTAATCTCAAATCTAGGGAATTTTGCGGCAAAAATGGTTATTTCAAAGTTCATTATTATTGTTTCTATCAAAAATATTCCAAACTTAATATTTTATTTAGGCATTTGATTATGAGCCCTATATCACCCTTTCGGGTCGGCAGGGTTTTCTTAACACCCTGTAATACACTTATTTTTACCTATTATGTTAATTAGGGTACGGCTAACGCTATTATGACATTTGGACCCTTGGATCACTTTAGATAGGTATTATTGGAAACACGAAAATTTTAAAATAAATGTATTAAAAGTTTTTTTATGTCATGCGCTTGTGCACTGTGAACATAATAATATGATCGCTAATAAACATGGAAGCGGTCATAAATCTTATAACTGGTAACATCAACAAACTTGGTTTGACATTAGCAGTCATGGAGGATAAAAGGAAAAATATGGAGTGTATTTATTGAGCCTAAGCAAAATTTTGGCTGTATGTATTTCATTCGTTGATGTCTAAATATTGCCGGTTACAATTTTAGAAGATGAATATAAGATTTTGTGATCGTTTTAATAAAACGGCGCCCTCTTTTTAATACTATTTTTTCGACGAAGCTAGTTCATACTAGTCACTTACGGTTCATATCCTGCGCACTGCGCAGTCAATAACGTCAATGTCATTGTCAAAATAAATAGGCGATTTAAAAATAGTGGGGTAGTGTGTGTGGACGGGACGTTCACTTTTGAAATAATTAAACTGTAATAAAATCAATATGACTCCAGAAGAAACTATAGAGAGATTTAAGCTCTTGGGTTTAAATGAACAAAAAGCGAAGGAAACATTGAAAAACGCCAATGTCACGAAGTTTTTACTTGCCGCACTAAATGAGGTTAGAAATTCGGAATTCTCGTACAATTACTCATTATTTATGTATGTATTGACAATTATAAATATAAGTGCATACGAATATACTGGTTTTTATTGCTTGTGTAGGTGGAGGTTGAAAAACTGCCGACTGGTGCCGGTATGTTGATATACCATCTGGCAACTAAAATCAAGCCTCAAGTAGCTACCAAATTACCTTTCGTGTGTGATTACGTAGCGAAAGGGAAACTTGACTCAACATTGAGAGTTGACGCTGCCTTAGAATACTTGATTACGCATGTAAATGAGACAAATGTGGATACAGAAGCCTTTGAGAAAGCATGTGGGGTTGGTGTAATTGTAACTCCTGAGCAAGTGGAACAAGTAGTTGAGAAACATATGGCCAAGTACAAGCCAGAGCTGTTGGAAAAAAGGTACCGGTTCAATTCTGGCATTGTGATGCAAGCCGTTAGAGCAGATCTGCCATGGGCTGATGGCAAAGCAATTAAAAATGAAGTTGATATTCAGGTGAGAATCTAATTGGAAATGTTTAGTGGCACTAATTAAGTATATTATTTGTAGATTGAAATTCCTGTGCTTATATGTCTTAGTAATAATACCTATGTCTTAGTTACTTTTTGAACATAATTTTATCTTTAAATGTATGTACAACAGCTTTATACTGCAACTTTACTAACAATTATACTTCATATTTAAGATTTTAGACCTTTTGGGCCCTAAAACAGAAGCGGACCTGGCACCCCCACCAAAAGTCGAAAAGAAGCCAAAAGGAGATGCAGGTAAGAAGGTGAAGAAATCTGATGAAAAAGGTAAATACAAATTTCATAATAAACACATTATGGTATAGAATTAATCAGAAATATACACAAAAGAAGCTTAAAGTCTTATTTTAGTACAACCACTAATAGTTTTTTATTATAACTTGTTATTATAATAGTGTTGTAGTGTGGCATTTATATATTTGCTATAACAATGTTTTATTTTTCAAATAAATTTGAAAAATGGCAGGAACTGAACAATAAGTCTGCCACCTGGCATCAAAACTATTTGAATTAAGATGTATGATGTATGTATTTTGACTAGGTTTTATTTATTTGGTCTTTATTTTACTTTTCTAGCAATTTAATTACTCTTTAATCCTTTCAGCATCAAAACCAACAGAAAAAGTAGAATCTTCAGACGACATAGGTGGAGCAACTTCCATATCGGAACTTATGAAAAAGTTGCCCTTCCATGCTCCAGGCGAGAACTTTAAAGCTGATGGCTATGTTGTTACCATGGATACGAAACGGTTGTTGGAAGAGCATCTTAAAATAACCGGTGGAAAGGTCAGAACAAGATTTCCTCCGGAGCCTAATGGTATCTTGCACATTGGACATGCAAAGGCTATAAATATTAATTTTGGGTATGCTGCTGCTCATGAGGGTGTTTGCTTCTTAAGGTATGATGATACAAACCCTGAGAAGGAAGAAGAGAAGTTCTTTGTAGGAATCAAGGACATGGTGGAATGGTTAGGTTGGTACTGTTTTTTTTTGTAACATTCTAAAACAAGTTTATGACCTATTACTTAAATCTACATAACTGTTATATTTCTTTACCTTTATTTGTTATATTATTTTGGGTATGGTGGTAAAAATAATTTATGAATGTATAATAATGCAGTAAGCTAGCTCCTATTTCCTATTCTTAATATAGTTCTGGTTCTGTGTAAATTTTGATAGTATATTTCTGCCTTTCAGGTTATACCCCATACAAAATAACTCATTCATCAGACTATTTTGACCAACTGTATGAATGGGCCATACAATTAATTAGGAAGGATTTAGCATATGTTTGCCACCAGAAGTCAGAAGAGATTAAGGGCTTTAACCCACCTCCTTCTCCATGGAGAAATAGGCCTGTTGAAGAAAGCTTGCAATTATTTGAGGTAGATAAATATAAATATATGAGTACCAATAATCACAGTTGAGCACAATATGAATTTTATATTTGTTAAATTGCTCTCATGCTCCAGTAATGTAGCAAAAACATTACACTGCTATGTGATATTCTATCTAAAGTGCACTTTAGCTTATAAATAGAAAATGATGCTGTGTTTTTCAGTAAGTAGTAGTTTTGTAGTAATATAAAGAAATTTATGTATTTATTTTGGTATACCAGCATTACATACCTATATATTCAATTTAAGTGGTAAATAACATTTCTCATATGCATTCTATTACATTATTATAGGTACAGAAAGCACTAACAATGTCAGTCTAATTTTGGTTTCCAGTAAGTGCTAATATCATTGAAAATAATGTTTATTTTTGTGTAGGATATGAAAAACGGTAAAATAGACGAGGGAGACGCGACGTTACGGATGAAGATTACTCTCGAGGAGGGTAAGCAAGACCCCGTGGCGTACAGGATCCGGTTCAAACCCCACCACCGGACGGGCAGCAAGTGGTGCATCTACCCCACTTACGATTACACCCACTGTCTCTGTGACAGTATAGAACATATCACGCATTCCTTGTGCACCAAGGAGTTCCAATCTAGGAGGTTAGTATTCTGTTACAAATATAATGTAGTAACAATGTTTTTGTCAATTGGTTCTATTAAATAATATAGTGTAGCAGACAACAACAATTCAAGTATTTAGTGGTAACAAATACTTACAAATACCTTTATTGATGATACATACTTACATAAAAATAGGTTTGTTGCATATTGCTTAAAAAAGCTTAATAGTAAAATTGAGAAGTTCATTGACAATGCTTAATGATACATTTCTTTTCGTTTCTATTTCCAGGTCATCATACTACTGGCTATGTAATGCTCTTGGCATCTACTGTCCAGTACAATGGGAGTATGGGCGTCTGAATGTTAATTACACAGTAGTATCCAAGAGGAAAATAGCCAAGCTCATTGATGAAGGCATTGTCAATGGTAAATGGTTTTTACTTATTTTAGAGAATAATTTACCATTAAAATTTATACTGTATAGAAGTTGGAGTAAAGCTATGGACTTAACAACACTTTTTAGAAAAGATGTATGTATTGTTAAAATTTCAAACAGTAGACACCTTATATAGTATAGTTATAAGTGTGTTAAACCACACTAGGACTACATATTTGGGCGTTGACTAAAGTCGTAGCAATCCGGATGCATAATACTGTGTGACCTTAATGACAAAATTTTCTGGTCCGAGTTTTTTTTTTAAGTTTTTTTTTTGCTCAATTTACAGTTAATTTCAGTTATAATGCAAAATAAATCATTTTATTACTCACGTACATAATTATGGTGGCTGTGTGATTTTAAATGCTACATTCAGTACCATAAAATAAAAATAAATGAATGTGTGTTATAGTAATATTATGTAACGGGAATTAGCGCGTACACCTTTGAGTCTGCTTGCGACCACGGCCTGTGTAACCCGGTCGAAACGTCAAGCCCTAAAGGTATTTAAGCATGTACGCGCTAATCCCCGTACTATAATATTACTATAAACAAGCAGCGCGATAGTTTAAAGTTAGTAACGTGTGTACTGTGGTGTAGACTGGGACGACCCCCGGCTGTACACGCTGACGGCGCTGCGGCGTCGCGGCGTGCCGGCGGCGGCGGTGAACGCGTTCTGCGCGGCGCTCGGCGTCACGGGCGCGGTGGGGGCCGTCGACCCCGCCATGCTCGACGCCTCCGTCAGGGACGTGCTCAATACCACTGCGCCGAGGTAATTGCGACCTTATTCACAGGTTTATTTTCTTGAAAAGTCGACGCTTATTCCTTTAAGTTCAGCGTGAGTCACCGGTGATAGAAATACAACGGATTTTCTATTATTTTGCGTTCAAACTGTAGAAAATTTTAAACTTAAAATACCACACTTACCAAAAGTTAAAGGCATTTGGAATAAACCAGAGTAGATTGCTATATTTATAGTGATTAACTTTTTAGTTACTTTATAATGTTTTGATATTTGGATTTAATTTTACGATCTACTCGCACAGAGCTTTTTGTGATATATTATGTATCTTTAAATAAATGTTTTATGTCTCGCAAATAAGCTCATTCAAATAAAATAATAATGACAATGTTTAAATGTTTTTCCTGTGCCTTATAGGGTCTATAACCTGTATTTGGAATATTACGACTGATGAACGAATTAAATATTGAAAAAAAAACCCAGTCCCTACATAGCTACTAGTTCGTGGACGTGCGCATAAAGGTATCATGTAGGTGTATCTATATTATGGTGTTCTAAATCGCACAGCGTGTTTCACAGTGCGTAACTTTACGTGTTACGCGTAAAGATACACGCTAAAATTTGAATGAGTACATGATCTGCATTTAAAACAGCTTTTACGTAAATGTTTGACACAGTAATTTTGAAGGTCGCGTTCTGCATTAGTCCTGTCGGTAGATAATGTTATCTTTACATGTAAATGTAACATGTCATGCAATTTAATGTCACGGTCGCGCTGCTAATTGCGCAACAAGTTATTAGGTACCACAACAACAGCCAAGGCTTTTCACTATCTGTGGCATCGTATCTCCTAAACTGATGATCATATTTAGATATTTTTTTTTAGTTTTGAACAGATTTTGATTTCTTCTGAAACTATAAGCTCTTGCGGTTAAAATTTGTGGCAGTTGTTTTTATTTATTAAATATGTTTGTTTCAGAGTGATGGTGACATTAGAACCATTGAGAATCAAAATAACAAACTTCCCTAGCGACAAGCCAATACAAGTGACGGTCCCAGATTTCCCCAATGAGCCCGAGAAGGGATCTCACGTAGTAATGTTTAGCAACGTCCTTTATATAGAGTCTACTGACTTTAAGGAGGAACCAGAGAAAGGATACCGGCGTCTCACGCCTAAGCAGACCGTCGGGTTAAGACATGCTGGTTATGTTATTAAGGTAAACTATGTTAAATTAAATTTATTTATTTATTTATTTATTTATAAATTAATGTACACACACAACAGACAAGCAAAAGTTATTAACACATACAGAACAAATAGGTACAAAGGAACTGCTTATTTCAAATGAAATTTCTTCCAGCAGCCCTGCGAAAGAATATATTTAAAAGAGACGTAGACACAGTGTGTAATAAAATAAATAATAATTTAACTAATAATATAACAAAAACAACAAAATAAATACAAAACTATTATAATATATATGGATATACATTAATTTTGAGAAGAAAGAAAGTGCTCTCTTACTCGACGCTTGAAGGAAGAAATAGAAGGAGAATCCCGTATGTTAGGCGGCAGCGCATTCCACAGTCGGATTTATTTACATATATATATTGGGGTAATTAAGAACTAAGAAGCCTCTTTAAGAGATGACATATATTTCCGTTAATTATTCTGAGCAGTAAATAATACACGGTACACCGGGAAAAAATACCAAGTGTTCAACTTAATTTCAATTTTTTATTAAGCCACGTGAAAATTGGCTAGCCCCCTCAATAAACAAGCAATAAGATTTCTGTATCTACTTCCAACTAATTTTATGCAAGTCACACGCATGGAAAAAAATGCAATTCGAAGAAACATTTTTTTTTACAGCAGAAGCAGAATTAACGACGCATTTACTTTTTCATTTATACTTACAAAGAATTATTTTCATAAATATTTGGTTATCCAGGTATCAAAAGTAATCAAGGATGGCGCTGGCAAGGTGACTGAAGTGGAATGCACCGCAGAGCCCGCGGAATCCGCAGACAAACCGAAGGCCTTCATACATTGGGTTTCCGAACCTGTCACCGTCGAAGTCCGATTATATGAACCCTTGTAAGTTGAACCTTAATATTTGAGTGCAAAAATTTTGAACTGTTGTGAGCAATGTTTCTATTTATAATACGTCCTATTTTTGTATATTGTTATCATTTGATTGATAATGAAAAAGTTGAATAATCATTTAAACTAAATCATTAAAAAAAATAAACAGAGTCCGTATAAGATAACAAGACTTGTACAATTATTTGTCTCGTGTGGGATCGAATTAGTAGCATTTCACAGTGGCATATAGCGAATAGACCGCTGTACTAGGTTGCTATCATTGCAATCCAAAAATATATTTAAAATTACAACAAAGTTTATGTATTCCTTCAAAACCGAAACCAAATAATGTATTTGTAGAGCTCAAACTTACTAGATACCGTACATAAATCATCCCTATAATTAAACTCGATATATAACATATTTTTATCTTATGATTAGGTTCAAACACAAAAACCCCGAGGATTCAAGCGAGGTGCCGGCTGGCTTCCTGTCAGACTGTCGCGAAGACACGCTGAAGGTGGTGGCCGCGTACGCCGACGCCTCCATCAGGGGCGCCAAGGTGTACGACAAGTTCCAGTTCGAACGAATTGGCTTCTTCTCCGTCGATCCCGATACGACTGCTACTCATGTAAGTTATACCCTAATTTAAAAGTCATAATGATATGTCATTGGCATTTCTTGTTTGACATTTTATGTCTAAAATGGTCGTGATTATATAAATAGGTGTGATGAGTAATGTTTTCAAAATGATGTAATTAATAGTATTGTACTTTATATAAAAATATGTCAACAAACTTTCGGGCTCAAAATTATGTAGCCATTAAATTGTGTTCAGATAATGTATAAGAAACCTTTCAATGCCGTAAAGCATCCAATATAATTCGTTTTTTTTTGTAAGTAAATCAGACAAACTAGTAAATGGCTTTCAAAAAAAATCTTACTACCTAAACCTAAACTAGACAAAATATGACGTGGCTGATACCGTGCCGACATCCCGCGTCACTATTCTTACCGTACTATTCGTACCGAAAGTTTAAATCGCACGCAGGATCCATAAAATACCGTAAAAAAAAAACGAGGTTTTGATTCGCAGATAGTATCTAATTATGATTTCAAAATTACCACTGTGTTTTGCTATAGAAGATACACGCGCTTTTAATGTTATAAAATAACTTTGCAACACACCTAAAGAAAACAAGTTGTAAACAGAAAAATTCAAACAACTACTGTAGTGAGTGAGTTTTCGGTACCCATATTATTTTTTAGATAGTATTCAGAGAAGATATTATTAATTTTTCTACAGTAAATATTAATACTCAAAATATTTTTTTTTCTATTTCCAGATGGTCTTTAATAGAACTGTATCCCTGAAGGAAGACACAGGAAAATAAATGCTCTCAGAATGTAATTTTATATTGTATACATTTTTTAAATAAAATCATATTTATTAATAACATGCTTTAATTTATTTAACACTACCTACCTGTTGCCTGACTCCACACCCTTTGCGTCATTATCGCGGGAATAAGTGGTGAAAATTGGTATGGGGTAAGCTTGGATCTCAAGAAAGGACATATTCTTGAGATCCAAGCTTACCCCATACCAAGTTTCATTAAAATCAGTTCCGCGGTTTATCCGTGAAAGCGTAACAGACATACAGACAAAATTACTCTGGCATTTATAATATTAGTAAGGATCGGTGGATATGGATTAGTATGGATTGCACTGTAGAAGTTTAAACTCCTTCTTCAACAATCGTGTTTTTACGACACTTCATCGGACATGGAAAAAAAACCTAGATTATTAAATAATAATGGCACATCCATAATTTGTATTTTACATAACAACCCTGCCCAGACAAACCCCAAACTTCTGGAAAATTACCTACGTTCCAACAAACTAATAGGCGTTATCATATTAAAGTTTTCTTATAAGTAGGTAAATAATAACTGTTATACTAGCGGAAAATGTAGTACCTACCCGTTCTACCTGTTTTCTGTGCTGACTACCTAAATACTGTAGAAGTTTTAATATTTACTCTTATCTTCATTTAACTTCGTAAAAGTTTTTGAACTTATATTTGCACCAACCAACAGACAGACGGGCGAATGCAAAAGTAAAAATACCGTTTCCCCCCTGGTACTTCGAAGTTCGAGGAGCTAATTTAATATAAAAGTTTGGTGTCCTCAACAATCCGATGAAGGGCATTTTAACCTTAAATTTTCATGTGGTCTACCTAACTTGATCATCGTGCTTTCGTCTCGATATCAAATTCCAAACGGAAGTCTTAAAAGGCTATAATTATGTATACTTCTGTTACCTACCTACACAGATTTTTACGAAGAAACAGCGCAATGGATTGTTAACTAGTTCTCAAAGTTTAATAACGGTGTAGACATTGTGAGTGGCGGAGGGGGGCTAGGGGGAGGGGGGATGTGGGGTAGAGCGCAGGGCGGTGCGCGGCGGGCGACGGCGCGGCGCGTATCGAGCGTGGGCGGCCGCGCATGCCACTCACTCCGCCGCCATCCGCGATATGCACTACTACGCGGTTACATCTCCTACTAAAACCCGACATTCACGATATCACGTTATTGCGCGCGACGTGCTTACGATGTAGAAACTATACAACCTCGTGTAAATTTAAGGTAAGCCCGTAGCTGCTTGATAAGTCTTTGCTTTTGTTTTAGAATTCCAATGATTTTTTCATGGTTTTGCCCTACGATGTTCATTACCACAGACCAGTGGAAAGTGGTTCAAGTGCGTCATGTTGACGTGCGTGTGACGTAACCCACTGAAATAATATAAATAAGGCTGTATTTTTAAAGTCGTGATATATTTAAGTGATTATTTAAAAAAAGACAACTTTTCTCAGAGCAACTACCAACCAAATGTAGAGCCTTATTTGAATTGGTTGATCACTGGTTATATTATATCGCATTTATATACTCTTAGGTACTTTATGCCTTTCTATCTTTTAGTATTAGTACTTTTATAATTCATACGACAATATTTCTGACAGTTACCATTTCAATAGCTCGTTCATTTCCGTCTTCAATCATTAGCACCTACTCGATAGGATATAGTAGGTACCTATGCTATAGAGATGTAAGGTCGTATGTATATCTTGGTATTATAGAAACAGGCACATGATTTATACGTATAAATGTAGTAGATTGCATTGGGTTAGGATTACGATACAAAAAAGGCGTAGACTACGCACGCTCGAACGTAGGCACTATTTTTATAATTCTCGTAGCTCGTAGCATGCACAATTGTACCAGCATTTTATTCACTTTTACTTTTTGTACTTACAAATATGTTTGGTTTGTTTAGGTTCCATTTTTATTAAGTACATTCGCAATGTTATTGCTGGGGACATCCGTGGCGAGTCACGAGAGCTTATCTTCTGTTATCAATTGTAACAGCATTGACTTGAAAACTATAATGCTGGTACGATTACTTAAATGGAACGCGATTTGCATATGTTTATGTTCACACCTCGGTTTTAATGTAGTTCCGTCCCAGATATATGACCCGATTAGAGTATGTGCTTAGGTTTCTGCGCTCAAAACTTAGAGACAGATTCATTCCGCTCAGGATATGACATCGTAAATGCATGTGTATTATAAAAGAGCGGTCGTTTTATAAGTTTGGATGAAAAGAGAAAATACAAACGTAACAGTCTAATCTATTTCCCGTTATGTCAAAAAGGCTACTAAGGGATTACGTTTGAGCGAAGGTCAGCTTTGCCCAGTATAATCCCGTGTCATCTGTTTGCCATGAAATGGGTCGCAATATACACGTTTACTGGTCAATTATCTACATGATATCGCTTAGGCATTTATCTTTACGTTAAAGATCCTTCCTTTTGTATATATTATTTCAATTTGTTTAAAACAGTCCTTGTATTATTCCGTCTGTCTCTCATCATTTGTTTCTAGAATGATCTGATGATGGTATGTAAAGGGATTTTTTATCTGGGTCCTCAGTAAAACTGTCCTAATTCAGAGTACCACTTACCTACTTCGTTGATTAGCTTTGATCAATAAATAAGTATTGTGGGAGGTTTGTTTATTCGAACATAACACACCATCGATCAATATAACTTTTATTACCTTGTAATTAAAAGTTAATTACTCATACATAGCTAATACAAGCTATGTGACCTACATGCTTTACCGAAGTGAACCTTCAAATTAGGGCCACAGATCCCGAAAAAGCTCAGTTTATTTTAGGAATAAAACTTTTAAATGAGTACCAAACCCATAAAAACCCAATAAAGTAAAATACGGGAAGAAATTATAAAATATAGATTATTTGTTTATGTTAACTGGTACGGGACCTTTGAGAGGAAATAGGTTGTTATTCTATTTCCCTTTAGATACCTTATCGATCCCCGACTCGCTGAAACCCAATTTAAATTACTGGCAGTGATTAGATTGGCAGAATACCAAGGCTTCCTTCGATTAATCAAGACATTTTCCCTCGATTTAAAAAGTTAGTACTGTCTTCAATTGACTGTAAAAATAAAAAGTCTCCTTGTTGCACTGCTGACCGTTCTAAAATTTACAGTTTTGTGAGCAAGATTGACTAAACTTTAAGTATTGGTGGTATTATGCTGGTGTCATTAACCACTATGTGACATGCTATATTTTCCAAGTCTAGTTAAAAATATCGTTTTAAATTTTTAACGGCTACCTAATAAAACTCCACAACATAATCTTTTCTGAGACCTTAAATAAAATTGTAAATCTTGATTATTTTTATATTCATAAGGTCCACATAAAAATATGTAAATTCTTTTTGGGTGCCCAGTCTAATTCTAAGGTCTCATCGCGTATCTAAGCTAATTAGTGAATATTATTACCGAAACCTAATATTTTAAAGGATAACATGATAAGCATATAATGTTACATTATAATAATAAAGTGGAAATAAAATAACTGTTCTCATTAATTGGGACGTAATATAAGGGACAGTAAGTAAGCTTAGCTAACGAGCACTTTTTCATTAGACCTTTGTCAATTTACGACGCGTCGAGCGTTATTTGAGAAGGCAATTAGGTACTCGAGCTGTCTTCTAAAATATTGCCTTAATAGAAGGGTTGACAAGTTCCCTTTAGACAAACTGTAAATACGAAACACTCGAAAATTCAGCTCTCCATTGAAAAAAAAACAAATGAACAGAAACTGAAATTATATCTAGGTACACTTGCTAATCCTGTCTACAACTACTGGAAGTGATAAAAAGAATATAATGAAGAAGTTTAATATAAATACGAAAGCGACCTTAAATTGAATTTGTAACAAGTCATGACCTTTTATGGAAACATCCCTTTTAATCCATTAAAAGGTATTTCGTGAAAATACGAATGAGTTTTGCCTCGAGGGACGTGTACCTGCGACGTAAACATCATAGCTGTAGGCCTGTAGATATTAGATATAGCCTTCGTTTATAATGAGCCTTACATAACGATTCTGACAGGCTGTGAGCCAGAATAAATCCCTCTAACGATGTTGAAGGTTAAGGGCTTAGCACTCACCGGCAGAATCCATTTGTCACAATTAAACGGCGATTATATAAACGCATAAATAATAATCAAATTACCTAAGCTTTCGATTTGTCACCCAATATGTATCTAATGAATGAATTTGCAAGTTAAATTTGCATTCATTGTTTAACGTTTAAAGCACTTTAATACTTGGTTTGTTAGACATGCGAGTATAAATGAATACAATTCAAGTATATTTCTATCGTAGGTACTGAACAAATAAAGTTAAATTTAGCTCTCTGGGGATTCTATTCAGCTAGTTAATGTCATCTATTTTTGCAATCAAAGTTATTTAAGTAACGAACCTTTATACCACAAATAGGTTAAGTTATTCCTTAGGAATTAGATTACACAAGCCCTACGCTCTACACGCTACGCGTAGGACTTACCAACTATAGTTAGGTAGAACTGAAAATTAATTTTTAGATTCATCAAATTCTTAATTAATATGTAAATTGAAGTTATTTAGGCAATCACCTGGTGTTGGTGTTGAAGTAAAGATAGTTATTTAGCTACCTCTTTCATTTAAAATTATGTACAACAAAATAGCTATAGATTTTATGTACATATATTGCGTACATACACCGTACCCGCATGACCACAGGCGTTCTTTATTTTATTATTTTCGTTCCACCCACATTTTAGTTATTTAGACAATCAAATAACTATGTAGATCCAAACAGTATTAGCTTTTCAACTCACTTTTCGCGCCTCATATGTATTTTCTTACGTATAAGCAAAAGCTATACTAAAGAGAGCATTTTTTAATTAATGTCTAATTTAACATTTAATTATTTTAACAATCTATTGATTAAGAATATAAAATTTGGATAAATATATAAACTTTCAAGGTACATGTTTCAGTTTCACTGACATCATGTAACTGAATTCTGAGAACAATCTCGAAATTATAATAGGCTCTTTTGTACCAACTCTCCTTTGACTCGGCTTTGTCAATGTCTTTAACAATTTGGAAATTTTGAATACATAACCAACTACGTTAAATAGATGACGAACATTTACATTGTTATATCACATTTGCGATTAGGTAAAGTAGCTTTCAGAACGGATTTCGTAATCCATTTTCGATACAGATAAATGTATTACGTCGTTCTGTTTGTCCAGTGAGGTCATTCCATTGATCGTCCAAAAAAACTGTTTGGCTATGGAAACCTCACGATATCTATGTGGGTAACGAGTTTGAGAAAGTCTGACACAATGTATTGATTTTCCTCAGAGTTCCTTCGTAAGCCTCGAGCTTGTGATGTAAAATAATTAATCTAGATTCTGAATTATTCCATTCGTTTGGATTAGAGTGAGTTGCTGAAAGCTATTGGTATATTAATGGACAAGCTTTCTAGTTTATTACTCAATACATTTAAACAAAAAACTACTACTACTACTATACTTTATATGCATATAAGGAGTTATCTATTTTATTTATGACACTGTTTTCGGTCAAAGATTAGGGGAAGATAGCGACAATTTTATTCACCTTGGTTTAATGTAGTTTTAGGTGTTTAATCATCAAGAGTTTCATCTGTTCCTGGACTATAAAAAATAAATCTAAGAATCTTCTCAGTAGTTGTATGTTAATTAGCTATAGTTTGACTGCTAATTTAAAAATTTAAAAAGACATGTAAACAATAAAACCACATTAAAACCTTTTTCTAGTCTAGTTTGAAGAACTGCATTTTTTGTTCCCTATTTTACAAATAAAGACATAAAAGTACATTTACATCGCCATTTAATCGTCCCACACGAGTTATAAATTCAACTGGACAGTTAATACACTTGTGTAATGACGTACGAGTAACTTGTTCTTATTTATGGACAATTTTACTGTCACCAATAAATTTTATTGTGCGTATATCATTGCTAAGGGTAGTTTATTTGCTGTTACAGCTGTTTGACGGCTCTTCAGTACCGACCTAATGTGTTTGCTCCCATTACAACATATTCAGAAGCTGAATTTTTCTACACAACATTTTCATAATACATTTATCTTCATTAAGTTGGCTTTGTAGACGAATAAATGTTTAAACGAGCTTATCTCTTTTTATATCAATTCTAATTTCAGAAAGTTGAGTGCCCTTTTAAGGCTCGTTACAATAGTTTATAGAAACTTAGTTAACTAACTGATCCCTAAAGTTTGTTTAACTCGAATGATTACACAGTTTGCGTATACAATATAAAAGTAAATCCAGTTAGTGTTGGAGTCTGCTGTACAGACTAAGTGTTTCAGGCTGATGTGAATATCTAACGAGCCGATTGTCGCAGACCGTCATTTTGTTATACCACTTATATCTTTTGTTCTGGATATGTACTTGTAAAGTCAAATTTTTGCAGACATTTTAAGTCAAGAAATATACCGATCTGGGATCCTTTTGTGTCATTCATCATTTCGAGCTTGAAGTTAAGCCAAGACCATTCGACAATACAATGAACTTTACGTTGTTTATAATAATTGTAGGTTGTCATCTCTATGTCTAAATAAAGCCGTCTCTGACAACAAAGTCGCTTTATACGTAAACAGAATGGATGCATTAGACAGATGTCTGTAGTTTATGTGCGTTTATCGATTGTGTATTGTCTACAGGTTGTTTTCAAAATTACTCTTGATATTTAGAATCCTACAGCTGTTATTTTAAAAGATCTACTGCAGTTAGCCAAAGCACAGGCTTTGACTGCTTCTTAAAGATGTGGTGTATGTTTTTTTTCAATAACATAGCAAATAATTAGGCACCTATACAAGTATCAAAACCTTTCACCTTCATTCTGCGAAAATGTGTTTTAGGGCTTCAAATATTTTTTGTATTAGGCGTAAAAATTATTTATTGAGCATTTGTTAATTGTAGGATTTGAATTTAGCAGAAACAATTGAAAGTGTAATTACGTCAACACCATGATTAATTACCCACATATTTACTTTGTTAACGCCTACTTACTTCGGATAGGTCAAATCTGAATGGCAATGGATATTTTTATCCAAATTTTGTGTGGTGACC
Organism: Autographa pulchrina; assembly: GCA_905475315.1. NCBI lineage: Eukaryota > Metazoa > Arthropoda > Insecta > Lepidoptera > Noctuidae > Autographa > Autographa pulchrina. Next base: position 6,971,357 of record FR997771.1, on the reverse strand, counting down.
TGAATAACAATTCCTATGAAAACTTTGAACATTGCTTTGTTGCTAGGATACATAATTATTTAAACATTCTTGCGTCATCCTTTGATTAATTTTTTTTTCAAATGTTTTTGAGATTACAAGTAAGGTATCGATAACAAAGTTTTTATATTTATATCTGACCCATTAAATAGTTACTGCCCTACAAAAGTACACAACCAATCATACTTTCTGAGTAGTATTACGGAATGGTTAATTAAATAAGTTTCCAAGTTCCTACGTAGTATACCTAATTTCTTACGTAGTATAAATTCCTACGTAGTATAAGTACTATTCAGTTTTAAGTTGTGCAATTTCTGTAATAAGTTTTTTTGTAAACGACAAGTAGAATAGCCACCTAGAACGTATAAACATATTCAATTATTTACTACGTATCCGAGCAATAAAAATGCATATTACTTTTAAAGTGGCTTTTACGAAACGGACAGTTAAGATACTGAACTGTGACGTACGACAAGTTCAGAGCATTTTATCGCACTAAGCACTCCGTAGAATGGACAGTTTATTTAACGTGGGTAGTTCAGACGTACTATTTTAGGAAGAACCTCTTTCCACGCAGACTGCAGTTACTTTTTCAGGGTTGTATCTACCCACGCATTAGTTCGCTCACGTGTTTGTCCTTGATACAGTTTACATATAACAAATGTAATGTTGTCGCCGAGATTCTTTCTAACTTTACGCTGTACCTACGCAAAATTTTAGATTCAGTCATAATATTTTACATTATAGGTATTATAAATGGTAATTTGCATTTAAGCTATTATTATATACTTAAATAAGCATTATTATATACTTTTGCGCTGCACGTAATACGATAGCTATAAAAGATTTGTTATCTTTCATTAGATACGGGCATGTCGAAACCTGTGAACTTTTATTATCCTCTCGACAGATCCATTTATTTTCCGACTCAATAAAAATGATTGGTTGTCAACGATAGGTATGAGCAATCGATAACTCTACATTTCTGTGGATTTCAATATCCAACGAAAATCGTAAGGTCCCTTTTATGTAAAATATTTATATCTAGAAGCGGCTTACGAGCGGCCAATTACTTACAGCCGTCTTAGAGATTTTATTTTCCATTGAATTTATATTTAAGCAATTAAATGGCTTTTTAATTGCAAGACTGTCAAAGTTTAACTGCGTCATCAGTTACACAACAAAAACTTTTTCGGACCATGAAAAAGAAACCCATACAAGAAAGGTCGTCTTGGGCGGGGTGTAGAAACGATCCCAGTGAATAATTTCGCGTTTCGTAACGTGGGATAGGATTGCTTAACATCATAAAAAGCTCTTATTTCTATATTGAAGGTAGTTAAAACGTTTAATTTTTATAAAGTTATAACAAAAGTGACTATTGAACACGTAAAAGTGCTTTATTATCCTTGCTTATACTCCGCTTCATTAAGTCGTCTAATAAATAACTTTATGAAGGCTCTTTACTGAGGTTATTTTATTGGCAATAAGGATTGTAAAAGTTGGTCTGTCGGTGGGGAAACGTCGAAACGCGCGCAATCCGGGAGCGCGCTCGGAAACGTGTCAAGGCAATAAATTGGGTCAAGGGGCTAGCGTTACAGCCATTATCATACCGGCTACCTTAAATCAATAAGTGTCAGTACTCGGTTAATTAATGTCGGCTTACTTTAACAAGGCTTTTCCGTTTTTACCTGTATAAACAAAACGGGTGGTAGGAGTTTTATTGTACAAGTTATTATTGATTATTTAGGTGGGGCTACTTTTGTCAATATACTCTTTTTATGTGGCTGAATAAGTATTCGATTTAAATAAATATTTTTCAAACCAAATTAGTGCGTCATGTGTGTAAAGATAATATGATAATATCCTTTACAGTAAATTGTGTAGGTATAGAGAAACAATACTCGAAAGTAATGAGTAGGTAGGTTAAACTGCTACCAACCTCAATTTTGAGCGGCTTTTGATTGTTTTTCTTAAATATTGTTTAGTAAATTCATAACGTACTTAGTCAAAACTCACCCAAAAGACAACGTAGGTACTACAAGTATAGACTATAGATCTAATTTATGATAATTGAATTGAATTCGTAGAAATGGAACTTGTCTGTAAATAGGTGTCGCGAAAAGGCTGTAAATTACAGTAGGTACTGTAATTTACATTTATTACTTGACTAATATGCATATACTTTTATAAACTTCTATACACCTACTCTAGTTTAAGCAGTTGCTTCTTTATATTTTGTATACTTAATACGAGCAAAAATACAGCCTTATTTATCCTTGGATAGGCACTTTTATCCCTCCAAAATTAAATTAACTCTTACTCCGTCATGTAATTTGGCTTATATTACAATTTATTGTGTTACTCACAAGATATATTATTTATACTTATCCGTTGTTACTTGGAGCGAAAATTGTACAATGTATATCTTTTTTTCAGAAATAATAATAAGACGTGATAATTATGACAAGCAATATAATATTAAATTATAATGGGTTCACGAGTGTTCTCATATAAGAAGACGAAGAGTTTGAGTTGGAACATTCATAAAGTATGGACATTCAGAAGCAACATTTATGCCCGCGACTGGTAGATTATTTAACTATCGTCGGTGCAAAACCTTACACTTCTGGGAAGGGGCTCGCACCCGTCCAGGTAAAATTAACTCGTATATTATATTATCTATTCATAACTTTACCTATTTAATAATTAATCATTTGTCTATGAGTTATTGGCTGGGCAGATTGATGAAAATCCCAAGGGTTTTTTTATACAATGTTACCTATACGTTGGTCATTAAATATTAAATGAAGACAAATATGTATGTTTGGATTCTTTATATATATTTTTTTTCATTTTTTTTTTTATTTTAAATCGATATTCGCAATTCTTAATTTCGACGATCTTTTGTTTCTCGTAGGCCCCTGAACTTCTCCGCCGCTACCCGCTGACCAACCACGATGACTTCCCACTGCCATTGGACATGGTGTACTTCTGCCAGCCGGAGGGCTGCGTATCCGTGGGCCCGCGCCGCGCCCCGGGACACCTCGCCTCGAGAGATACCACCTCCTTCGTATTCACACTTACGGATAAAGACTCGGGTGAGTTTTGTTCGTTGATATTTGTAGTTTTGCTAACATTCCTTTTTTGGACTCCTCTCCAATAACAAGACGTGTGGTACAATCTTACTACATTCTGTACGTTTTCTATATAGGCAAGACGCGATATGGCATCTGCGTCAACTTCTACCGGGCAGTGGAGCGAGCCACTGTCCCGGGACCGCGCGAGCGCAGCATGCTGCGGCGCGAGTCCTGGCGGAAGTCCATGGAGAAGAGCTCCGACTCAGCTTTCTCCAGGTGAACATAAACTACTGCTGTTAAATAGTATTTTATTTTTATTTTAATTTTTTTGGTACCTATATCTTTGGTCTTATGAAAATTAATTAAGGAATTAAGTCTAAGACGTAGCGAATGTTCCAGTGACTATAGGAGCAGCAACGTGGCGCCGAGTGACTCGGAGCGCGACTGTAGTGCGACACTAGCGCCGCGGCTGGCGCCGGCGCCGGCTCCTGATTCCGAAAGCGGGGGCTCGCACTCGCATTCGCCAAGCCCTAGAGCGACTAGAAAACGACAGGTAAGGAGATCAATACGTAGAAAGGCAATTGTTTTAATCGGGAAAGTCGAGTTTTAAACTTTTCACCGTTAAAAATAGCCTTAGTATCCATAGAAAATGGAGTAATAATATGTAAAGCCAACGCCAAATGCTAAGCGCGAAATGGGCCGTGTTTGATCTTCGCTGGGAAAACGATTTGTTCACAAATATTACCTAGTTCCAAGCCTTTTTTTCTTTATACCTATGTGTGATTTGAATTTTGCATTTAATTGGGAACCTCTCTGAGAGTTGTTGTTTTTCCAGTATTTTTTTATAGTACTTTACCATATTTTTGTTGTTACAGAGAATTCGAAACCATTCCTTAACATCACTATGCCTACTATCACATCATCCTTTTTTCTCCACATTCCGAGAGTGCCTATTTATCCTAAAGAAGTTGATTGATGCATGCAACGAGTCTTCCAGTCCACGACGTGTCGGCGCGTCTAGACAAATACTAAGGTAAGTCAATATTAATAACATTTACAGCTTCGGCATAAATACTACAGACAAATCAGAGCGTAATTTTAAACACTGCCAAAGTACTATTTGCATCCAAGTACTTACTTTACATATTATTTTAATACAGGGATACAGTATGGTCAGTACTAACTGGACAAGCATACGACAACACTCCGACGATCGTGCTGCACGACGTCAAAGAGATCGAGACATGGATCCTACGGCTTCTATCGGCGCCTGTACCCGTGCCGGGCAAGACGCGGCTGGAACTAGAAGTACTGTCGCCGACAGCTCACTCGCCGCTCTTGTTCGCGCTACCTGATCACACGAGATTCGCTCTCGTCGACTTTCCACTGCACTTACCTCTGGAGCTTTTAGGCAAGTGTTTATTTCATGACTTCATAAGCCATATGAAGAAATTTTGATCCTGTATTACCTACTTAAATTGCAAACTTGTATACCAACAGTTTGTATCAAACCAGGAACAGCAGGCGCATTTGATATGACGGTTGTCAATGTCAACTAATAAAGCTGTAACCACTTTATATAAATAAATCACTAACAACACTAATTTGTAGTCGACATAGCCGATACTGAATTTAAATTTTTTCCGTTTATCTGGTGTCCAATAATAATAGCAAATAAGGCCACTGATGGTATACAAGTCCCGTTTTGATGTGATTTTGATACTACAGCAGTTTTACGGGTATATAAAATTTCGTATGTTTCCCACCAGGTGTCGACACTTGCCTGAAGGTCCTCACCCTGATTCTCCTCGAGAACAAGGTGGTGGTTCAGTCGCGCGACTACAACGCTCTCTCCATGTCGGTCATGGCGCTAATTGCTATGCTGTATCCGCTGGAGTACATGTTTCCGGCCATCCCGCTGCTGCCCAGCTGCATGAACTGTGCGGAACAACTGCTGCTCGCGCCCACACCTTTCCTCATCGGAATACCGGCTACCTTCCTCACTTATAAGAAGAACTTCAGGTTTGTTTGATGCATTTTCTGCTTTGATTCGTAGTATTTTTTCTGAAGTGTCCTAGATGCTAGTTTAGGTCAGATAGGCAGTCGCTCCACGTAAAATACGGTAATAATCAGCTGAATCCGGTAAGACTGGAAGCCGACCCCAACATTGGAAAAACGCTAGGCAGATGATGATGTCTTAGATGCTAGTTTCAGTTTATAATAGAAGGTGTAGGATCAATTTTAGCCGATATATAAAAGCCCGTATAACAGATCTGAGTAGTGTTTGAGGAGGAGGTAGCAGCGTATACTTTAAAGCTGATGACTATACAGAAACAAGATTGAAATTATTTAATTTACATACCTTTGAAAATATTCTGTAAGCTTTTATTTTTAATAGGATGCCTGATGACATATGGCTAGTGGATCTAGACGCCACAAAATTAATATGTCCGTCGGGAAACGACCAAGATCTACCACCGCTTCCCGAACCAGAAGGCTCGGTACTAAAAAATCACCTTAAACAGGTAACACATAAAGTTCATTATTGTTTAATTCAATTTCTCGTTTTCTGAATGTTAGTTTCATGATTACATGGAACCTTCTCTCTTATCACATTACATTTCTCTAATTCTTTGCACTTGTGAGCGCATTTCTATCTATTGGTGTCGCTAAGCTGTTGTGACGACTAAGTGTTCCTACTTATTGTTTTATTTTATGCATTTTATGTTAATTTGTTGTACACTGCGTACACTGAATTCACAAGACATTTAATGTCAAGGTACGAAAAAAATATGTCTAAGAATGTAGAGTTTTAAATAATAAGACAGTTCTGTAATAGCAATATAAGATAGTAACAGCATGTTTTAAATATCTAAATGTTTAGCTGATAATATATGACTAATTAGGGCTGCCATGTTTCTTTTCGATAGGGTTTTTGTTTACACGTTTTCTTTGTCACTAACACACCCTCACTTCTTTCCTAACGCTAGGCCGTGCATCTAATGGGCAGTGCCGGGAGTGGTGTAAATATCTATATTCTTTATACATTGCACACTTTGACTATTATTCACAACATATTTACTTGATATTATAATATTTATGTATGCGCCGATTTTGTATGATAATTTACAGCTAACTTGCACACGACGCAAGCGTTAGTATGTATTTATTGTATTAAATGCTACTACTATATAAGAGTACTTCAGCTTTTCTTATCTTACAGCCAAAAACATTTAGCGTATCCTTATTTTTACATACATTAAGGGTATATTTTTTAAAGATAAGAACTATTTTATAAGTTCTATATAAGGAAGCTTTAGTGATAACTAGGTACATCCTACCAACACGTAACTGCCAGTCATTGCACTTCTGGCCTTATTTGAATACAGATAAGAGATAGAAATTCGGATATATTTAGTTGAATTATAGGCATAATTTATGTACCTGTAAGCTTGATTTCATAGAAAAAAAAGATAATAAATGCAAACTCACCACTAATAAATGAAAACTTATGAACTAACACAGATTCTACCAGTCAAATTTATTTATTTACTCCTAAGTTAGGTAAATAGGATAAGAGAAGCTGTTAAAGGCACATATAAATATTAATCGTATGAAACACGTGTTACCGTCTTACATTACACAGACTACAAATATTACATACTTCTTGCTACCATTACCGCCTACTCTACAAACTGTCCATACCATTATTTTCTAGACTGTAACACTGTTTCAATATGTTTTGTGTTTGTGTGCAGCATGTTTTGTCTGACTTGTCGTGTTTGTGCTAAAGCTCAACCTATAAGCTTTCTTTTGTTTACTATAATTAGGTCTTAAATGTAGAGTTTTATTAATATATTTTCACTATAAAATAAACTTGGTTTGTTTTAGTTACTAAATCGCTTTGATTTAATATAAAGCCTTTTTAAAATTTGAATGATGCTGAAAGGAACAACGTACTGATCAAGGTGTCAGTTTTCAGTACCTAGTTGTAATTACTAATTTTACTATAGTTTTTATTATGTATTATTTGACAGTCTATTAATTTTGATATATTATGCTGCCAGGCTCTCAATAGCTTGACCAGCACTACGGCCGAGCAAGCGGCTGCTCCTCTGATGCCTTCCATGCGTGATAGCGTTGGAGGCGCCACTCTGAAGTATGTATATTTCATTTTTTTTTTCATATTTTTAGGTATATAGTGAAATTTTATTGCCATACGTTTTTTTTACTGATCAAATATTGAAAAATATCTATTTATAATAAGATACTAACTAAAACATGTGGTATTTATATAATATAATATGCTGGTACAACTCACACACGGTCATCTGATCTCAAACTAAGCGGAGCTTGTGCTATGTTAATCAGACAAATGATAAACATACTTATATATTTCTAAATACATATATATAGTATAGATATATTACACCCAGACACAGAACAAATGATCGTGCTCATCACACAAAGATTTTTCCTGGGTGGAATTCGAACGCACGACCTCCTGTATAGCAGTCAGGGTCACTAACCACTAGACCAACAGGCCAGATCTATATATATATGTATATCATTTTATCAATGTTAACATAGTTGCGACTGCTACTCCAAAAAACAAACATACTATTTAAATGTATCGTTTTATCGCGTTAGAGTCCAGCAAGCATCATACCGAGGTGGGGACGGGGCCCAGTCAGCTCCGCACAGCACGCCCGAGAGCCGACGCGTGTCGATCTCGGGCAGCGGCGCGGCCAGCGCGGGCCACACGCCGCAGCGACACTCGCTGGCCTCGCCGCACCACTCGCACACTCAGCCGCAGCCGTTCAACCCTCTCATATATGGAAATGATGTGGATTCTGTAGATGTCGCTACTAGAGTTGCCATGGTAAGGTATAAATAATTATAATGATTTATATCACTGAAACCTAAATCTACCTGCATTTATTACATTTTCTTACTCCAATCCCTGCAAATGGCATCCGTTAGATGTTGTAATTGTACTTGAAAAACTATTTTATTTCTCGTTCACAGGTGCGATTTTTCAATTCACAAAATATCTTGGCAAACTTCATGGAACACACTAGGACATTGCGGCTTTACCCACGGCCGGTAGTTGCCTTCCAAATCAACAGTTTCTTGCGGTCACGACCAAGGACTACAAGTTTCTTGAACAAATTTGCTAGAACGCAGGTAAGGAACTAGATATAATAATAATAATTATCAGCTGCTTTAGTCTTCAACTTCTCCAATGCTTCATGGGGCATTAATTGATATATCATCATCTAAATGCTTATATACTTACTCAAGTAAACATAACACAACATATTTTTATACAGGCAGTGGAATTCCTGGCGGAATGGTCGCTGACCCCATGTAACGTGGCGTTCCTGCGGGTCCAGACGGGCGTGTTCGATCCCCGCCAAGTGGGCGACAAGTCCAAATGGTTCGCGGAACAGTTGCAGCCCATCCGCTTTGCCGTCTGGGATGATGGTAGCTCCCTCAATGGAGCTTTAAGACAGCTGCAGCGCCACGAAAACCAACCTACAGGTTTGATAACTGAAAATATAAGCTAAATTCTTCACATGTTTTGTGACTCGTTTAGCCAGAGATTGTAGTTGTTACCTGACAAAACCTAAATGTATCTAACTAGCTAATTAAATACGCTTGGAACGACACTTGGATTTGAAATGTTTTGGACTACCTAAATCAAGGTTTAATAATAAACTAAATTTATTCATAATAATGTTTATGCATAAGGCAACAAATACATATTCATTATCAAATGAGATAAACAATGTTATGTAGTAACTTCTTTAATCTCTTCAGTTCTCTTTTCAGACGAGAGTGGATCGGACTCGGAAGCTGCAGAGAGTACCAGTTCCTCATACTCATCTTTAAGCGACTTTGTGTCAGAAATGGCGTCTTCAGACTTATCACCAGGTTAGTCACCCATTTATTGATGTATGTCTGCATTTTCCAACTTCACGGGTGTCATATATCCCGTTGTTTATGCCACCGTGTAACATTAATCCATATATTCTTTTAAAAACACCTGATTTACTTATTTCTTTATTAATGGTATACGACTTGTATTAATAGGAAATCAGCAACATGTCATCGGAGAGACCTATAGTGCTGTAGTTCAAGTGCCTATGACTCTTTCATCGTCTTTGGATCCTAAAACGGTAATTACATTTTTCTTTTTCACATCTAAAGACAATTTCTAATATGAATTACTTATTCGACGTCTTCAATCAAGTCCTGGAGTGTTCAGGTGGTAGTGTCCTTTGAGTGCGACAAAAGAACACCCAAAAGTCAAAATGCTCCAAACTTAATTCATATAATCAAAACTATGTAAACTACTTACCTTTCATGCGATGAATATTAATCTTTTCGGATTAGGGTTACTAACGGAATTTACCCGAACAGAACCATTTCATACAATGTTGTGATTTTACTTCTCTTAGGTATACAGCCCACCATCGTCTCTAATGTTTGGTAATGAGGAAGAGGTGATACCTAAGGCTCAAGGTCGCGAGTCCACCTCCCCGTCTCCATCAGCGTCAAGCTCTGATCATAGCGACTTGTCAGATGATGAAGTTCCCGAAGTTGGCGCTGTGGAGTCCAGCGACGCTGCGCATGCTCCACCCGTCAAGAAGAGTGTAAGTGACATGTTCAAAAATAGTCATAGTGTGGTAGGAAAGTATCGATAGAGTACACCGTGTGAAATTAAAAACACCGCATTAGGCGTAGGCTTCAGAACTAGACTAATATATAATTCCAGATTTAGAATTAGCGCACTTTTTAGGTATAATTGATCAATACTGCTATATCACTCAGGAATGACGTCGTTCATTATGTGAGCGAAATCAAAGACCAGAAACGTTATACAGGGTGTTAAGAAAACCCTGCCCGACCCTGTTATATATTTTTTCCATTTTTGGAATCCGATATCGATACCTAACAATACCTTAACTGATCGGACAGGGTTTTCTTAACATCCTGTATAGGATAGGAGCACAAAGTTTTAAGCACCATTTATGTTTATTTTTCTATTCTTTTTCACGATTTTATTTAAATGTGAATCATTTGTGCTCCGTCTATGTTTTTTCTAGTTCGTAATATAAGAGCCTAAACCAACAGCATTATGTAGAGTTAACTAGCTTTAGAGTAGTCCACATAGCTAACTAGGCACGTACATAGGACACGGACAGCGGCAGCTTCGGGCGCGAGTCGGACTCGAACTCGACGACGACGCCGAAGACGGTGGTGAGCCGGCAGCGCGCCGCCGACAGCGCCAGCACCAGCGACTCCGAGCGCGCGCTCACGCCCTCGCACCACTCGCTGCCACCGCACCACTCACATGCTAAAGTACGCTACTCAAGTCCCAACCACCACCACTACGTTATATCTAGTTATACTTTGGTACTGTAGTACAGTCAGGTGCATAAATGTATACACATAGCGAAATTGTAAAACAATAAAACTGTAAATTAAGTGAAACAGAAAGGAACTGTCTTAAATGATATAATTGTTTCATAACATGTTTTACAATGCTATTCTAGAATGGAAGAGAAAAATAGAAAGTTGGTATGTGTATATATTCTTTTGCGGCTGACTGTATCTTTTGTTCTCGGGTTAAAAACAAAAATCCATGTCGAAAAATTTAAACCTGGATCGACGTTTAATCAACATCCACTTGAATTAGCAGGCTAGTGACACTGGTAGTGACTCCAATTACGAATGACGATATTAGATGCATAGAAGCTTCTTCTCATGTAGAGAAGGATAGAATAGAATAGAATTTATTTATTTGCTTGAAATATGGTGTTTACTAATTAATACAGATCTTCATATTTCGCCTACTTAGTTCGGCCAGGAACGAGCATTGATCACGCTTGCTCATTGCGACTTGTCGATTTCAGAATCCAATTATTGAAACCCAGCTTTTCTGTCTTCAGTTGTAATTGATATCTTAGAAATAACTAAGAAAGTACATAATAATACATATATTCTTGAGAATCGCATTGATACTGGGTGTGTAATGGGTAATGGGTCGGAACTGAAACTATTATAATTATATATTTATTAAACTTCAATTTTGAACCGGACAGTTGGATTAAATTATTTGTATGGAGTTATATTTTTTTTATTTTCCTTTAGAGCACTAGTAGCGGTGTGTCACGACAAGCGTCGCAGTCATCACTTTTAGAACAATTTGCCGCGCAAGCCAAGGAGTTGGTGAGGGAAACTACTCGACAAAGCAGCCAGGAGGGACTTCTAGCTCATATGGACAAGGTATGTATACCTAATTCTGCATGCATTTACTAAATGTTGTCTGTGTATGTATTATATGTATTTATAACTCTATGTGTCACTTACTCTAACCAATAAGAAGAAAGGAAAAGTGCCAGATGGAGAGGACAAGAAAATGTTCGCGCCATTCGGCCAGGTACAGATCACCGCGTGGAGTTTGACAAACAAATGTAGAAGCTATATAGAACACATAATGACGTAATGGATCATAGAGTAGCTTAGTATTATATAAACCTTATGAGAATATATCACTGTACGTCGACCTCCCACTTTCCTATAGCAAGTAATAGAATAACTTTTATCTTACGATTAATACTGCTTATTTCAGCTTATTCAGTAGCTATGTAAACACATTTTAAAAACCACCTTGCGTACCGTACCCTAACGTACCTGACATACATGTAGCTTCATTTACTTCGTTTAAAAAAAGTCAATTATGTTTACCGCTATAAGTAGGTAGATGAAATTTTAAGCAAACTTTGTTCTCAATAGTTTACACTGCACGCGAAAAAAGCAGCAGAAGAGGCTTCTAAGAGTATGCACGAAGCATCAAAATCTGCCTTGGAAGCTAGTAAGACGGCCACGGCGGTCAGTAAGAACACTTTCGACGACCTAACTTATGTGGGCAAGTCTACTTTGGGAGATCTGACCAAAAGCGCAAAAGAAGCGGCTGCGAAAAAGGGGTTGTTAAAGGTAATGCTTGTTTCCTTTTTTATTTACAGAAAGTGTAATATAAAGCTACATTTGAAGCAAAATATATACACTTCTCATCAAAAAAATCGAAACACTTTCGTTTTTATTGTTTTTGTCCTAATTTTTTACAAAAGAGAATTAATTCCATGAATAAAAAAACATTATTGTGTAGCTGGCAGTTTGATCATTACAGTAAGAAGAAAAAAATCAAAATTCGAAATTAGAATTTCATTTGTTTATCCTATAAATGAAATTAATCACTGTTTTGAGACAAATGTGTATTTAGGGTTGGAGTACGTTTCTCGTTTAAAAACTAAAAATTAGCGCTTGTCTTTAAACTTTTTGTTTCTTATTTCATTTACTGTGACTTTGGGACGTCTGAAAAAACTTTTTTTTCTAAAACATATGGATACTTCGCCCGCAGAAGCCGCCCAAGTGGTGGCATTGCTGGATTCTGGACTTAGTCAGCGTGTTGTGGCTGCAAGATTGCATCTAAGCTTATCATCTGTTCATAGAGTCTACAAACGCTATCGGGAGACTGGTTCGTTCACGCGCCGTTCAGGATCTGGCAGGAATCGGGTCACTTCTGAGCGAGATGATCGATTTATTGTAACAACTTCTTTACGAAATCGACGCCTTAACGCTTTTCAACTGCAGCAGCAGCTTCGCGTTGTACGAAGAGTAGCTGTAAGTGACTCTACAATAAGAAGAAGGGTGAAGGAACGCGGATTGGCACCGCATAAGCCAGCGAATGGGCCGAAATTAACTGCAGACCATCGAAGAGCGCGCCTTAACTTTGCACGCGAGCACCTAACTTGGTCATACCTTCGGTGGAGCAAAGTACTGTTTTCTGATGAGTGTAAAATTATGCTGTATGGTAACGACGGAAGGAACAAGGTCTACAGAAGAGATGGAGAACGCTTTGCACAATGCTGCATTGAAGAAAAGGTCAGCTATGGTGGCGGTTCGTGGACTGTTTGGGGAGGAATCAGCGCCGACGGTAAGACAGAACTTGCCTTTGTGTCTGGGCCACGGCTGCCTGCACTAAACTCTCATCGGTACATCGAACAGTGTCTTGAACCTCATGTGATGCCCTATGCACATTTTATTGGCAACGACTTCATATTCATGCACGACAATGCTAGAGCTCACACCGCGTCGTACAAGATTATCTTACCGAAGTCGGTATCTCCATTATGGTATGGCCAGCAAGAAGCCCGGACATGAATCCCATTGAACATCTATGGGATGAATTAAAGAGACGAATTCGAGCAAGAGATCCAGCCCCAGAAACACTTAGCCAGCTGCAAAATGCAATCCAAGAGGAATGGGATAATATACCACAACATGTGATCGTGACTCTCATCCGATCGATGAAGAAGCGTATGGAAGCAGTAATAAGAGCTCGCGGAGGGAATACAAGTTATTAAATAAACGTTTCTTACATTTTTTTTTCATTTACGCGTGTTGTTTTACCCATTTCCTTCATATTCCATACAGGGTAAAAATTACTCATTATACAAAATACGAAACCTATGAAGACTTAATTTGAATTTAGAACATTAACATTAGGATTTAAAAACCTCATACTACTCACTATTCAATGACATTTTACATTTATTCCTAAATATACACATTTTTCTGATAATCCTTATCAAATCATAAACTGCGAGGTGTTTCGATTTTTTTGATGAGAAGTGTATATATATTATATATATCGATTTTTCTTCTGGTTTAAAATATGTATAACTCTCTACCAGGGCGAAAGTCAGGACTCAAACGGTAGCGCGTCAACTCGGCGCGATTCCACAGCGCTGCAGACTACCAACATGCTGGCGGCCACACATCGCGACTTCTTCTCCAACATCAGCTCCGATCTCAACGGCCTGGCTGCTTCAACGTCTAGCATGTTCAGCGATTTCTTTGGAAACAAAGGTATGTTGCACAGCCTTTATTTTGGTACAGGATTGCATTGAAGTCATATGATTACTTTTCCCTGTGACAAAAAAGCGTCGGTCAGTTATACATATAAGGAACTGTTTCGCTTTTAGATACCTATGTGCACATTTAGTACATTAGATCATCAGAAACTAGACATTCATTACAGAACGGAACAAAGTTACCAAACAGGAAATAAATGCTTTCTGTAGAGGTATATTATATTAAACATTAGTAGGTAGGTACGGAAGGTTTTACCCACAAAAGTTTACGAGCATATTGAAAAATATTTTGGTCGTTATAAAAACCCACTTGAGGCAGAGCTTGTAGGTAAAACAATTTTAGTTCATGTAATAAAATGTCTTGTTTAGGAAAACAACCGAGAGGTGGAGAAAGTCCGCGTAGCATGGGCGGCAGCGGGGCAGGGATGAGCGGCGCGTCGAGTGCGGGCGGCAGCACGCCGTCCGCCAGCTTCGGGCCGTTCTCCGGGGGCGCGCGCGGGCTGGTGGCGCGCTCGCCGCTCGTCCGCCACGCGCCCCCGCAGCCGCCGCCCGCGCCCCCGCATAGTAGGCCATCCGCCAACTCCGAGAACCAAGCCTTCCTTAATGATGCAAGTTCTACATAAATACTTGTAACTTACGTAGCCTTTCAAGCCTCAACTTTACGAACGCAAAGAACTAAACAATATTTTTTTAAGTATGTCCACAACTGAATCACATGTATATAGAGATATTTACACGGCAGATTTGTGAATTTATTTTTCTGAACTGATTTAAGCAGCAGATTGGCACGTAGACAAGCAACTTGGGTTTTTTATTCAACATTATGATCCTAGTACCCCACAAACGAGGCAATAATATACTCTATATTACAGTTGGTACATCACGTATTAGAGGGTGAGGGCGTAGGCTGGTTGAAGCTGAACCGCCTCAAAAAGCTAATGGAGGACGAGTCCTATAGAAATATGGTGCTCAGCAAGCTGAACAGGAACTTCACAAGGAAGACTACGCCTAACGACAAAGTTGACGATGTGGTGGGTAACGTACCTCATACATCCATATTATATATTTATATATATGACACTAGTATTACAAGCCTGCAACTGTCCAGAAATGTCCACGTGTTATAAAAATAGAGAAGAGTAAGGGTTTCTGACTTATTGGAATGGCGATTTCAAAATAATTTCTCAAGATATCCTTCTTCACAATTTGGCAGTGTAGACATTATATCTACATAACATAACACATAACATACCATCACGCCTGTATCCCCGAAGGGTTAGGCAGAGGTGTACCAATGTACAACCACAGTTCGCCGGTATGTTTAGGTCCCATGTAATAGGGGGCGAGCCTATTGCCACTAACCGGGCACAAATCCAAACTCCGACCTGCTACTGAGAATTTCATAGAAAAACCCAATAACACCTTGGTCGACTTGGAAATCGAACCCAAGACCTCTAGCGTAGCAGTCGCGCTTAGCGCCACTAGGCCAACGAGGTAGTTTTCAGACATTATATCTCGTCTTAAATATTAAACGCCAACCTTAATAATATTATTTTTATCTAATGGTGACAAAGATCATGCATGCGTGGTTTCTATTTGTTATAATATATATATATATATAAATATAACTATAGCAAATGTTTACTATTGCCTACCCTTAAATATAATCAAAGCTTAAAAAGTACTGAATAATAAGAACTCAGCATGAATCTCAAAAATGTAAAGCAATCAAAGGGGAAGTAACATTTTCTTTTATTTTATACAAAGTTCGTGAGCAAGCCAATCTGGAAAGGCATGCTGAAAGTCCTGCAAGCTGTGGTCCACGGGCTTGAGCACACGTACTCCAACTTCGGGCTCGGAGGCATGGCTTCCGTGTTCCAACTGGCGGAGATGGCCCATACGCACTACTGGAGCAAGGAGATCGCGGGCTTGGAACACGGGGGCATGGCTGGCTCCGCACTCATGGACCACTATGGAAGGCAGGACCTGGAAACCCCATCGTCCTCGCCTTCTTCAAGGAAGAGCTCGCAAACTGGTAAGTTCGAATAACGAAATCCAAATATAACAAAAAATAACAGAGTCTATGATGCAGTTAAGCAAAAAAAGGGATGGTGTTATTTAATTGTATAGCTCCATCTCTCTCAGTTCCCGATAAGATTTCCGCTTCTAAAGGGAATTATACCGACCCCTGCCTTTTTTAACAGTCTTTAAATCTATCATAATTAAGAAGACTGTGTATTGAAATTAAAATAAGAATTGGTCTTTGAAAATGGAAATAGGAACCTATTTCTGTAAATTATTTGGTCTTCTAGATGTACCGGTAGTAAACTATCCTGAAATGGATTCATCCGAAGCGCAGAGCACCACAGAAATGTTCAAGGATATGCTAAACCAGAAGAGGAACTTACTCTTCAGCAAATTGACTTCCTTTGAGTCAGATGTAAGTCTTGAATCAATGTTGTATTGTTAATAAGTGTCGCAATATTGTTGCATGGTTATGTCGTGTCGCTCTGAAATCTGTGAGAACTGTATCAATGTCTATATATAAAAATCTTGAGCATGTCAGCAGTGACCTATACTATATAACTGCTTAAGACTTCCCAGAAGCAAATTACAATCCTTGCCGATTATAATTTACCTTCGCTTTTTATCTTAAGTCTGATAACATACTCTTATGTATATTTATTAAATGCCTATAAATCGTAGGTCAGTGGTGTATTGCTATTCTTCTATAACCAGCTATTTTAAGAATCTGAACAAATACTTTACATAATTATGTATCTATTTAAAACCTTATTACCTACATCTTCAAATTTTAGTAGAAGCAAACAGGCTTTCCTTGACTATGTAAAATGGAGAAGGTATGTATTACTTCCAGCATGACGGTGTTATATTTGCAAATATATATTTGTGTAGTAGAATAATGTATAACAATTCATTAGTAAATACTATGCTAGAGAGTTGTAAGTACAATTGTAACATGTTTCATGTAACAACACTGAGATAATAGTGGCGGAGAAGGCAAAAAGCGTACATTTTCAAATTGACCCGTTTTATCTTCGATTAACGATCCCATTGCTATACAAAAAATATCAGTCAACAAAATATAATTTAAAAAATACATTTTGCTGACGCATTAGTTTTATATTTTTCACTTTTTGATCGCAAAATATTATTATGATTGTTGTGAAGTCTTGAGTCCTGCCTATCCGCTACTAGTGGCTTATCGAGTGTTCAAGTGACATGAGACAGGGTACAGGCGGGTTGTTTGTGTGCGTGGCAGGCCCCTCCCTCGTCGGACTGCTCGGCCGACGAGAGCGGCTCGATCACCACCAACCGAGCTAATATCTACGACCACCGCGCCTCCTTTAAGTCCAACCTCTCTGACACTGACGTCATGTTCCTCAATGTAAGTCCTAGTGCGATTTGTAGTGACCCGTCTTAGTTGCTTACACTGCTTAAAGATGCGAAACAAATTGCCTAACAATTGGAAAGATTTGATCAAAATTTATCCAGGCTATTTATCGCTGCAGTATTTAGACTTGCATGTTAAGTGTCTATGATAAACAAACCAGAACAGAAGTTTTGTATTAAGTAAGGGGTTATTGATTCTGTTTTAGTTTTTACAATAACCTTACTTTTACTGGTAAAGTATTGTACGATCTTCAAAAATGTGAGTAAGGATTACTAAACTACCTTCTATAGCAAAATCTTCAAAACACAACATAGGCACAGAAATAATTCTGCATATTTTAGTGTAGTTGAACAAGCAGCTATAGATACTTTGTTTGATAAAGACAATATTTTTTTACTTTTTTTTTGTTAGTAATATGTGCATTTAAAAGCTATGTGAGTGGTATGATATAGGTGGGTCGCGGCGGCGCGGGCGTAGCGGGCAAGCCCCGCGCGGCGAGCGTGTTCTCATCCAAGTCCTCGCTGAGCGGCTACCGGCCGCCCGTCGGCGTGCCAGTTACCTCGCCCATCACCTCGCCCGATACCACGCGCACCTATCTTTACCAGGGACTCATTGGTAAATATATCATGATATTAAGCCTAAAGTTCTAATCTACGTAGGAGTATAAAAATCTGTAAATACATGCCTTTATATTTTGTCCCTTACACGACAGTTAATTCCAGTTAAGATTCTAATAACAGCAAAAGAACTTGGTGACGTAGAACCTTAAAAATATTGGCAACAGGAAAAAAAGTCGGACTGTTCTGCATCTCACCTCCTTTTAATTATAACTTTTTGAAATTAGGCAAAGAAAGGACAAATCTTTGGGACCAAATGCAATTCTGGGAGGACGCCTTCTTGGACGCGGTGAGCCAGGAGCGTGATATGATCGGCATGGACCAGGGTGCTAACGAGATGATGGAGCGATACAAGTGCCTGAGCGAGACAGAACGCAAGCGTCTAGAACATGAAGAGGACAGGCTACTATCCACCGCCCTCTACAACCTGACTGCAGCCATGGTACTGTTCGGAGTGGATGCTGATATTGTGCGCAACAAAGTGAGGCGCCTCCTTGCCAAGAGTCACATCGGCCTTGTTTACAGTCAAGAAGTCAACCATCTGCTGGATGTCGTACATACTTTGGTAAGTATTTTGTTATTTACAGCATTTTGATGCCAAAAGAATACCTAGGGATATAATATAATTTCTTGTCATTACCGGTTTCTGCCTTGACATACATAATATGCTGTTTCGTACCCATTGTGCTAAACTTTGGACCTGAGATGGACAGACTTTAGGAACTCTGCTTTTACTTTCATCTCACTTGTCCTTTTTGTAACTAATGTACTAACATGTGTTTTTGATCGTGTAGCACGGTAACGACATTGAGCTGAAGCCGCTGGGCTCGCGTCTGTTGCGGCGCGCATCGTTCACCGTGCACGAGGGTGACGCGGCCGGGGAACTGCGGTTTATGGAAGTGCGGGACGACGGACTCATACTGCGCTCCACACAAGGTACTACAACTATTCTATTACATTACATCCCCTGTAGCGTTTACGATGATAGAAATAGCTTCAATGACATTAAATGTATGGAAATAACATTACATTTCGATAAGACACGTGACTTACAGTTGTCACTTCTAACTTAGTCTTGTCACTTCTGAGTTAACTCTGGTAGTAATAACACTTTAGTAAGACAGATTGAATAAAGTTGTCGACAGAAGAAAGTACAAAAGTAAATACTAGATAGGTATCTAGTATATAGAATAGGTATTATAAGTATATAGATTAGGTATCTGAACTTTAGCTGCTCAGTGTCCTGATCAGAAATGTAAAGGTGTGTGACTTTTGTCAGAAAGAGACAGGAACATAACATAGTTAAACCAAGTGCTAATTATTTTTTTCATCCTGACATATCTACAGATTTTTGATTATTGTGCCACATATTGCATTATTCAAGGATCGCGTAATCATTCAACACGTAATATTTTCAGGTACCATCGTGGAAAGATGGTGGTACGAGAGACTGGTTAACATGACGTACAGCCCCAAGATACGAGTTTTGTGCCTTTGGAGGAAGAACGGCGGTCAGACGCAATTGCATAAATACTACACTAAAAAGGTTTGTTGAACTTTTAATAATTTTGAAGCGGAGACTCGTTTAGTGCTTGATAAGGCTCCTTTTAAGCCTCCGTTTTAACTGCGTGGATCTTTTATAGTTGAGAAAGTTTACCGTACGGAAACCTAGATATATATTCTTGACCGTATACTACGTACACCGAAACGTACCGATTTATGAAATGGGTTATCATCATTTCTCCGTTGAACAAATATTTAGTGCTATTTTGCCTACATGGACTGAAGCAATCACGGTGTGACGTCATAATACATGACTGGTTATAATTGCAGTGCAAAGCTCTGTACTACTGTATCAAAGAAGCTATGGAGAAGAGCGGACGGCGCCAAGACGCGGCCGAGCTCGGCGGGGAGTTCCCCATACAGGACTGCGCTACGGGAGAGGGCGGGCTGATACAGGTGACGTACACGCCACAAAGTTATATATTTGTCTTAACCACTAGAAATGAATAATAATTGTAATTGCATATAGGTATGTACTTACCGTAAATACGATAATATGTATTCAATTTTATAAACAATGTTAGAAATAAAGAAGAAATTTACACTTAAGTTATTCAAAGTAGAGGGTGTAAAGAATTTTAGGTACGTAGAAAAAAGTTGATAAGGCGTAAAATCGTTATATACTCGCAAGTACTTTTTTTACGCTTGAAGTTCTTGCATTCTTATTTAAGTTTTAAAGGTGCAGACTGCAGTTGTAATAAATAAATATATTATATTTAAATGTTTCTGTGTTGATTCCGAAGGTGTGCATGGAGGGCGTCGGACTACTGTTCCATCACAGCAAGGTATGCCCCCACGCTTGTATGTGTGTTCGTCTCTTTTTGTCAGCTTGTTTATGTTATATATATGATAAGTTATCAAGATGATGTACCAAAACATCAAAACCCAAGTAGTTGTGCGATTTCAAAGCAGATATTGGCAACTCGTTTTGGTATTATCATACAAGAACGATCAGGTAAGATTTTTGTCAGTGTACACGCTTGATTTGGGAAAATTCTCGATACAACTGAGTGATATCGATATAGAATGTTGTACACTCGCGCGTACGACAGGCTATATGAACAGCAGCGTCATTGCTGGCAATGCTTCATTGTTTCAATATTGTATCGGTGCCGTTAGCGCGTTGTTATCGTACCTTACTATGAAGCTTCTATATCCAACGAAGACATTAAACCTTTTGATATTATGCAGGCACAGAAGAACAAATAGGTATTTTTAGAAACTCTAATTAGTCATCATTTTAGTCGACACCCCACATAAATTACTTAGTTTTAAAATTTTCATTCTCATAAAACTAATCCGGACGCAAGGACCACTCAAACTTTCCTATTTGGATTTCTCTTCGATTTTTCTCTAAATATGGATTTTTTTTATATTATTCCTAATTATTTATATGTATCTTATTTATTTTATCTCAAGTTCAGGTGATTTTGCATTTACTAATTCCGTATTATTGTCGAAAAAAGCTTAGGTCTTATTAAGACCCAGTATTTTTGCCCTTAAATATCCTTATCTACTATTCGATGTAATAGTTTAGATTATTTTTTACATTATATGAGTAACCGTTGTCCATCTGATATACGTTCTTATACTCCATACGACTTGTGCATGTGCTATTTGTCTGCAATACCCGTACATCGCTGGAGTGCGTGGGCGCCCTTGTGCTCTCGGAGCGCGCTGAGTCGCTCCGCTAGGAACTTTTGAGATGGTCCTTAACACGCGCTCGGCCGCCCTCAACTAATCTCATCTTTTTGTCTGTTCTACTCTTTCCGGACACGCCGAACACGCGCCGCTGCGCAAAAGGATTTCGAGGTACACAGTGGTTCATTCATAGTAATGGCTGGCTCTTACGATGATCGACACGACCTTTACGACCTTTAAGATGTAGTCACGGTCACCGTGAGGATCGCAACTAGCGATGATCGTTCGAGGTCGTAGGGCTTTACTTGTAGTTTTGAGGCTTACAGATTGTTTTTAGCCGTTGTTAGCGTTGTATTAGTTCTCTCGAGTGCGGCGAGCGCCGATGCGCGCAGTCGTGCATGCACATAGACGCCCTTTGTTTATTATCTGTTTATATTAACGCACCCGACAGCTTGCATTCGTATCGTGGATCGTCCGGCGAGCGGTCTCGATCTTTCTTTCTCGCACTTTGTGCCGAGATATAGTTCGTTCGTCCCCTATCACCCGGAACCATAGCGAGCGTCACGTCAGCGCTAAAGCTTAACGGACGCGAGTCACGAGGTCAGTCGTAGAGCATTCGCCATCTCACAAGTTCCGGTGCGGCCGCCCCCCGCACCCGCACCCGTCCCTCCCGCACCGCATCTGACCTCGCACACTGCACTCCCGCCCTGCCGACTCCTCACCCGGACAGCGCTCGATGTCTCACTGCAGAAACTAACATAAGCCGCTTGGATAAACTGCCTTGTCATGTGCAAACGATGATTTGTAATGTGACAGTTTGGTACTAAGGAATCTGAGAAGCCTATTGACATGTATTTCAGGTTTTATGCGTTAGACTTAAAACGTCACGGCTCCAACTGTCGGTAAACAAGGCGAGTTAATTTCTGGGGTTAGCGTATCGAGCTCCACTCCTTGCATCGCGTTGCCCGTATCGCATGTGTGCATGAAGATATTATTTTATTTTCTTTGGAGATGTGCTTACTACGACTTTGACAAAACTTTTGATGAAGAAGAAGTTTGGTAAGCGTGGTTGCTCTGATCCAAAGCACAGCTTAGGCCTACTTTCGCCCGAAAACTCCAAAGAAAATAATAAGCGCCAATTTATGCTTTGCATTTATTTATTTTGTTGATGTGTACTGAAGCTTATTAGCATTTCAGATATATTTGTGTACTGTATCCGCTGCATGAGTTACTTTTTGTTTAGGCTTTAATGAATGTTTTTACAAAGTTTTGTTAGACATATCGTCCATACTTCTATTTTCTAACGGAATAATAGAAAAAAAAACTAACCATTAACTCCCAACGGCTTTAGTAAGTAAATGCGGTTAGGTTAAAATTATACCTACTCCTCTTTAGGTAAATACTTTTTGTCAACTAGTTTTGTTTATGGTAAATATCTAACGCTACATAGATGTGCGCACGTGTTTTATTTATATACCTAGTTGTTTTTAGGTACAATGTACTCTATCCGTTTTTCATTGACTATATATCATGTTGTTTGTGTTACAGTTTTTCGTGCGGTTGGATCACATTAGGAAGTGCTTCACGCAGAATGGCGGTATCTTCGTTTTAGAAGAATTCAGTAAGTTTACAATATATTTAAGAAAATGCGTATAGTGCCACACTTGCTCCGTAGCATCACAGACTGGTGTATCTTTTGATAAAAGTATATTTTGACGACAACACTACTATCAATGTTGCCATTTTCTCAACAATACCTAACCTTTCTTCGTTTCAGATCCAAAAACAAGACAAATCATTCAGAGGAAATACAAATCTGTAATGGCAAGTACAATTTTCCAACATCTTTTGTTATTCTGTTTGTTTTTTTTTTAATTTCGTTTCTGTTTATTTTGTTTTTACACTACTTATGTACCTACGTTGTTTATGTTGTAGGCAGACAAAGTAGTGCTTAATCTGCATCGTTTCTTCTCCTTGTGGCTTTCCCGTTACTTTGTTGACACCAGCGGACATGAATTGGATTACGCACTTTACGTTTCATAGCTCATACCCACCTATCAGTGTACGTACCCTGTGTTTAGTTTTTTAAGCTTGAATCTTATCACAGAAGTTCATTTCCATGATTGAACTTCTTTTGATTATTTCCGCTTAAACAGGCTGCTAAGGAAATGCGTGATCATATTTGAAATACTGCTGCCCATAGAAATGAACAAATTTCTGAAAGGTAGCTAGCCAAACCCCCAAATGAAATTGGCCTTGCCATATCATCAACTATTCAGTATTAGAACGGAAGACCCAAAAACGCTTCTTTGAACAGATTTATGTACATACTTTCTTTGAGAAAATTGTTCAGTTATATGGGCAGAAGTATTCTTTCAAAATGACCACGCATTTGAATAGTAACCTGTATTATTTTCACAATACCTACACCCGTAGTTCATTAAGTTCATTTTTGTTTATTATTTTCATAGAAGTTCCAATAATTTATTTAACTTTTGATAGAGGCTTGTCTAAATGTCTACGAAGTTCTTAATTCTTCCTTTTTCTTCGAAAATGGTTTATTTTATTACGTACCAGCTGTGTTTTTATAGGTGCATTTTATATTATTCTGTTATTCGGGGCAGAAAAGTGTAGTCTCTTGATATATATCCAATACATCATTGCAGCTGCCGCATGCGTTTTTTTTAATGTGCATTTATAATAAATATTTCAGGCCGATCAGATATGCTACGCGGTGCTGTGTGTATTTTCATACTTCGCAGCTGGACAAGAACAAAAGAAGTCCATACTAGAGCAAGCGGCTCGTGTGCCGCCCGCGCCTTCCGACACCCACACCCGCACCGGACATACACCTGAACCCGACAAGCTCAGGAAAACCAGTCCACAGGTACCCAATTCATTATTCCCATTACTCCCTGTTTTTATTACAAAAGTAAACCTATTATTTCGAAATAACATTTTAACTAATCGTGATCAGGTGGAGAAACGCTCACCGGTAGGTCGCGGCGTCGAAGCTAGGTCTCCTGCCAGGGCCGAGCCGAGTGCGAGCGAGGTGGAGCGTCAGCAGGCGAGGAGCGCGGCGGCGGGCGTGGCTCCGGCCCAGCGCGCCGACAGCCAGCCGCCACCGCGCCGCCCGCCGCCGCCCGCGCTGCCGCCGCCCGCCTCGCCCGCGCACCACACGCGTCTGGCGCGCGCGCACTCGCACGCCGCGCCCGCGAGGCCGCCCGACCCGCCCGTCGTGAGTGTCCCTCGCCACAGCTTGTTGCGGCCTCATCTTACCTCACGAGCTCCGCGACCAACGTAAGCTTGTTGTGTTGACAGATACCGCCGCGCGTGGGGGCGGCGGTGGGACGGGCGCCCGGGCCGCCGCCCGCGCTGCCACCGCGACAGCTGTCTGCGGCCGCGGACGTCGGTTCCGCACCGAGGTGAGCGACCTCCGACGTTGACTTGTAGCGCGACCGGACTCGTCGCCGTTGTAACGTATTAGGAGAGATTCGCGGGCCGAGCACTCCCGAGGCTGACGTGTGCCGCTTGTCGCAGAGCGCCAGCGGGCGCGGTGGGCGCGGGGGGCGCGGCGGGGGCGGGCGCGGGGGCGCGGCGCGGACCTCCGCAGCGGCAGGGCTCGGTGAGCGCGCCCTTCGCGTCCAGCAACCCGTTCACGTCGCCGCGCCACGCCGAGTTCGTCATCCCGCAGCGGAACAACTTGCGCCGCTCCTCGACCACTGACAGAAGTTAATTCCATTAGTGATCCCGATATGTGTCGTTGTTAAAGTGTATCCTTCTGCACCCTCACCTCACCCTCCTGTTTAATGTTAACGAGTAGCATTCATGTAACCTGCAGGGAAGTGTTAAAAAAAGTTTACAAATTATAGCTTAATAAAAGTATAAATATTAACCACCAATAGCAATAATACATTCAGAATATTGTAAATATATTGATTGGTTAAACTTACAGCGCAATCGCAATTTTACCGATTCCTATGAAATGGGGAGGTAATAGTAACTATGAGAGTGCTGATATTATATATACAAAAAAAAAGTATAATCATCCACAATTTATTATTTAATCGCTTGTGTTGCTAACTTGGGATTTCAACAACAATAATAGATTATTGTAATAAAATCGTGGCATTTTTGTCTGTGATTTAGACTTTCCTTATAGGTCACACATTGACCCATCGTGCTGAACAACAGAGTAAGCTTTGTACATTTAACACATATACCTTGGGTGTTGTAGTTTTACTATAGGTACCTACATAAGCTCGTAAGGAAATGTTTCTATTTTATTTATAGTATTTTTATTAGACCAATGAGTAAATAAAGAAGGAATTTACATCATAGACTCCTATTTGTATCCAATTCTTGTATCCGCTTAGTAAAAAATAACAATAAACAATTTGAAACACGAAAATGTTATTTATCGGTTTGAATCAGGTACATCTTATAATTTTGTAATTATTTCAAAATTTTGCAATATAAAAATATTTTTATAAAACATAGCAAATAACTTCGGAAAGAAGCGGTATAACTTTTGCTTATACGTTAATATTATTTATATGCATATCATAAAATACCTACCTTTAGTAAAATGAAGACTTAAGCTGACTTATTGTCTATGTGTGAAAATGTTGTAGGTAGTAGGGTATATGTAGCATTTGTAGAAAGAACCTTGTATTTGATATGTTTTAATTAAAGGCTCGGCGCAAACGGACCAACGACCACAGCCACCGGTGGTCAGCGACATAATTTTTCATATATCTGTCTGCTCAAGTCTGCTGTAAGTGCAAGTGGCCGCCAACGGTAGCCCATTTGCGTTGAGCCTTAAAATCATTACCTACGATTCTTTCAATTTGGCGGTAGGTATGTTTTAAACTGTAGAACACCCAACAATTATGATTATACTGGAATGAGTAAATTGAAGAGGGATTCCTTAGTAAAACTTAGGTTGTAAATTACTTGAAATACAATAAAGGTACAAACATCATACAATCAGCCAGGGTGAGGCAGTGGTCCGACTTATAGCGAGGAGCGAGTAGAACGATGAACTCGAAACGAGTCGGCGAGCAGCGAGTGTGTAGTTCTGACAGTTTTGTCGCCGAGCGATGAGCGAGTGAGCTAGTGCGACGGGCGATACTCGCATCACTCGCTTGGGTCATTCTATACTACTATAAAGGAAAGGAGGGCAAAATGGAACATGCCTTTAAAACCTGGATCATGTGACGTGCGCGCGATTTAAGATACACACAGTATCAGGCGGTTTTGTTAGTAAATGGTAGGTCTTGTTGTGCCATTTTACGGTAGTAGGTATTTACAAAGTTTAGATTTATTGAAATTATATTTTAAAATGGAAAATGGTTAATGGTTTTTAGAAACTCCAATATAAAATTGACGGTGAGCTTTTGGGCAAGATGCAGTTTTGTATTTAAGGACAAATTTTATTGTAAAACCATACATCGTTTATTACATGTCAAGAAAAACAACTTGAATTAGCCAAAAGTAACACCATGGGTGCAAAAAAATATCAGGCATCATCATAGTAAAATAAAATACCTTTCACGACAGTCTAAAATAATTAATAAACGTTTTGGTTTTATTATATCGTGAAGTTAAACCTTCCATCTTGTCCTTCCTTCTCCTACTAATAATTGTTCTAAATTCGAAACCGGACTTTTATGCAGAACTAGCTGTGCCCCGCGGTTTCTCCCGCGTGAATACCTAGGTCCAGTTCCCGGTGCCTTTGTATTATTAGGGGCGGAGATGAATCCAACAAATCACTATCGTAACAAAAGTCAGGATTACTTAATTTGGTGGTTGAGTATTCTTCAATTTCCTAATTTTCAGCGCAATTTTGCAAACTTTTTCTTTAATAAGAACCTTCTCCTGACAATAACAAACACAACAAAAAAAGAATTAGCAAAATCGGTCCAGCCGTTCACGCGTGATGCCGTGACCAAGGGAAATAGGGATTCATTTTTATATATTATATAGATGGCACTGGCTGGTCTTCGGCGAGTGTTTTGGTCGCCAAGCGAGTATCGGTCGGCGAGTCTCGCTCAGCGAGTAATTTTTATAGTTCTAGTCGCCGCAAAAAACAAATGCTGAGAGTTCTCTCCGGCCAGTGTGAACAGACAGCAGTTAACTATTTATATATGCATCTCCTTCATTTGCATCGGATCTGTATCTTGTTGTACGTTTCTTGAGCGATTAAATAGTCGATAGTTACTCGCTTCCCGCCCGTAAGTCGGACCACTGCCTGAAGTTATTAAGTAGGTATTCGTATTTGTAACACAACATTCATTTGTTTAGTTTTGCATTCCTTAAGGCCGAATACTGAAACGTCAATCAGTTTGAAATCGCCGTCAAGTCAATGCTACTTTAAAGCGTGAAGAAGCGGCAGCTATAAATTTAAGAGCTAATTAAGTTAATTTGCGTTTCAGTATTCGAGGGTTAGCCTAATTGTTTCGTAATAAAGTCATGTTCCTAATATAAATTAAAAGTGGTACATAGATCAAAAGAAAAATATTTATGTAATATTATAAAGAAAATTAATAATGAACATACTTAACTGCCGACATGTAAGGTAATATTATTTTATGCCAAAATAAAACAATATAACACTTGTATTTCTTTTATTTCGGACTGCCATCCCACTTTTCTCGCTACATAGCTAGGTACATAATGTGTTATGTGAGGTAGGTTCGAGAACTTATCACCTCATGTGTGACAACGATAAACCATGAATTATCGAAACATATTAAGGTCGTAGCCCACATATACACGGCTCCCACCCAACAAACAAAATATTCAAATATACTTAGGCTTCCGGTCGTGCCCTTTAGATATATTTTATATTGGTAACATAAATTACCGCAATCAAACTGCTCGACAGTTGACGCCTCGCTATCCACGCGTTTCTGCGGTCTGCGCGGTGTCCGCACCCTGACTACTAAGTAGTAGTCGCTTCTGCAATTTTTGCATCCAAAATCTTCTGTTGTATCGTAAGCTGGGCGCCTGCTACCTGTCGGTGCATGGACAGCGAGCAGTCGTATTAGTTTATGATGGATGAAGCAGAGTCGTGTAAGTGGGCTATGATCTTTACACCTATCTGGCACACGTTATATGAGCAACCTTGGTTGGCGACACCTTTTTGATAAAAAAAATACCACAAGACAATAAGAAACTAATAAAGTTATCCTCAATTTATCACAAATGTTTTTTTTGTAGGTACGTAATGACTCTCACTAGGGAACCTTAGCTCAACTATCGTTTGTGAATATCATAAAGTAAAAAAGTCCCACGCAGGGATTTAACATGACGTGGGGGATTAAGACACTGCTCTGCCAATCGTGCAATCAACAAAAAAAAATTGTATTTTAATTATTCATTATTTCAGACTTACAGTTTACAATCTCTCTTATTTGGAATTCAGTTTTCTCAATTTGTAATACTTATATATTTTGCTTTACATAATAACGAAATGCGAAATGTATTAGTTAACTTTATTTTACTCCTTCTATACTCTGAAGTAGGTATATATTTAAAGTTTTTACACAACGCCTATCTAAAGCTTGTAAGAAGCTTTTACACACTACACAGACAAACGACAATAGGGATAATATTGGCACTGATTCTGTTGTACACTACTAAACCAAAATGAAAGAATTGATAATTTTGCAAGCATAATTAATTAAAAAAGGGCAGAAAAGATTACTGTTTTAGTTCACAATCACACGTTTTTAGGGGAGAATTTGTAAGAAATTTTATTTCCAACCAATAATATTTATAAGAGACATTTTTATACAAAACGCGAGATAGGAAGATATTGCTCTAGTCCTAGTCGATATGGCGCCCGCCAAAACGGAGGCATTAAAATTCGGGCATTAGGTACAGGTGTAATTTCATCTATTTGTATCACCGCGTCGATGTATTGGCATGCGTCATCTACATTTAAAACATCTTTGGTTTCGACTTTTTTGCCAAAACTAAGAAGATAAGTAGGTACATAAGTTTAGTTTGTGTTTAGCAGAATCAGGACCAGTGTTTAATACAATGGGCTAATAAACATGAAATACATTTACACAGCTTGTAATAACATCAAAGGCAAGCCTGTGACATCGATAGTAGAAGGTTGATTTTCATAAGCCGTCACCAATTGTTTTGCGCAAAACACAATGGCTCGCACTTAGCTACATACAAATATGTAAGTTATGAAACACACTATTAATGAAAAACACCTATCTAGCTAACTATTTAGAACAATACATTTTAAGGAAAAAGATAAGAGTTAAAGTCTTAGTACCTAGAATATAGTACTAAGACTTTAACTCTTTCTTTTTCTCCTCTTTCTCCACCATTTTTAAAATACCATGGTATTTTAAAAATGGTGGGTGAATATCTAGTTTTCTAATAGGGTTGCCCTCAACCCAATACATATACTTAGAGACTGGTTTACTTATAGGTAAGCTTAGTAAACCAGTCTCTAAGATTAATTAACTCTTTTATTAAATAGGTAAGTAGGTAAAATTAATTTCAACAATAAAATATTTTTGACTTTTCCACTTTCAAAGCCTTAGGTATTGATTACAGGATTTCGCGAAATCCTTATAGGTACGGTAGGTATGTATAATTATTTACACAAAAAAATATTTTTTACAATCAGTCAAATGTCCCATCTGAAAGTGAAGGTAAATAAAGATTCCTTTAAAATATAGATATCTAGGTACCCAATTTAAATGTGATGTTACTGAATCTGAAATTCCTTTGCTTCAAAAGAGTTTTCATCCGTGTCGGGCAAGTCAATCTGAAACATAAAATATTGATACTTTTTAGATAGCAATCATCTAGCATTTATTTATAAAATATTAAGAAATCCAATCTAAACATTTAGACTAGTGTCGTTGGTTGCAACCACGTTATAACAGACATTCAATGCAATAAGCCAAATTATATCTACTTGATTTTGTTATTGACTTACAAGTTTTAAAATATATAATGTGGTAACTAAAATGTCGATCTAAGTAAAACATTCACATGCACAAAACTAATCTCCAAATAAAAATAAAAAAGAAACCTTCGACTAATATTACCTAATATTAAAAATGAGCTTAATTTCAAGCAGCTGACAAATTATTGTACCTAATTATACCTAGCTTTAGAACAACCTCGCTAAATCAGCTGTTTTAGAAACTATGATGCACAGTTCAAATTTAAAACACACCTATTTTATCAGGGGTTAAAAATAGCACAGATATCTAATTATAAACGCGGATTTTTAACAAGTGTGTGACGATGTGTTGCTAGGGTGTTTTCAATGACCAGTCAAAATTTAATATTATGATCTAGATATCGAACCGAAGGTAGATTTTGAATATTAAGGTCGATAAAAATAAACTAAAATAGCATTCATTCGAAAATGTCTTAATAAATCCTAAATCATAAACACTTGATAAGTTAAACGACTTTGCTCGCGCTGCCGCCATGCCGTCTGTGTCGTTACGTAGTAATTTGTTATTAAAATTTTAGCGCCAGTATATAATATTTTCAATAAGTAAACGTCTTCTTAAAATTGATTTTAGGAAGATTTACAATCAACTGAGCGTTAGCTGTTAACTTATACTTAATTAATTATGCAAGAGAACCTATATGCGTATGGTCAGGCGAGGTAGGTATTTGTAGCATAAGTTTATTCCGTGTTATCACTAAATTACAGATTGGGGTACGTATTTCTTATCGATATCGCACACGCTGGGGTTTCAATTATAATTAGGTACATAAAATAATTATCGCATATAATTTACCTGTTCACTAGAGTCCGTATCCCTGGAAAAGGAAGGCTGAAAACAGGGAGAAAGAGATTTTACTTTCTGTGGTTTTTTCTTATATGTTCTTAAATTATCTCTGTCTTTTTGAGTTTTATGTTTAAGTTGCACCCCATCTTTAGTAAGTACCTGAGGAAGGTTGGTATACATTTTATGAACAGCTATTCTTATTAATAATATAGTAATTTTAGCATGAGTCTAGTAAAGTTTTTTACATGCCCCAAAAAGTTAATAAGTGTTAAACATTTTATTAAATCATACCTACACTGTAATATCCGTTAGGTACCTATATAGATAATAAACTAATATACAATGGTGACAGATGGGTTAGGAGTAGAAAAAAAAACTACAAGGAGCAAACGAACTTTAACTTGTGCTCATGGCCAAGTCACTATTATTGTAATGTAAACAAAACTATTGATAAAGTCACAAAATATTGATTTATTGTTACAAATTAAGTTGAACAGGACTTGGCTCCTATGCGATCTCAAAACTTTTTACGATGGAAGAATTGCATAGAGAGACTTGGCTTTTTTTTACATTGAATGTTTTTGGTGGGATCTCATTTATTTTTTGTAGGTCTCTTTCTTTTCTTTTTTCAGATAAAACACTAATAATATAAAGCTAATACGGCTACTAACTACGTATTATTCGTCGAATATCGTTAATATTTTTTTTTAGATTCACAGTGGTTATTTCATAGATAGATCAAATGAAATTATTCGAATTATTTTAAAGTTCTACTAATACTACGCTATGTAACGAAACCATATCGCGATTAAGACCAGCGAGCATAGAGTATTTATCGCACTGCATTAATGTGTATGAAAGATTTTAGCTTTATTCGTTTCATTTTAACCTCGCTTTGTTAATTAATATGTATATTCAATACATTATTACGATTAATAAATCGATTTGTTTTACTTTTTGTACATAAAGAACAAAGTTAATTATGCAGTCAAAATTCATACACCATGTTCTCGTAAAACCGCAAATATAATTATTTTTCCTATTATTTACTAAGGTATATAATTTATTACCATTTTTGTAATTTTCCCTTTACATGTAGCTAAAAACCTATCTTGGTGCCAAATTTGAAGGTTCTAAGTTTGCTAGAAGTACCTTAGATTTTTGATGATCGGTCAGTGAGTGGCAAAATGGTGTAACTTTGATCGCTCATAACTCGTAAACTATTGGTTCAAATATCATGTAATTTTGAGGCTGAGCTTGTTGTAGTACTTACTCTAGGTAACCGAAAACCTAAACCCCTAGCTTTGTCCGTATCGATGATACAGGGGGGGTGAAATAGCCGCGAAACGCTTCGAGAAAAGGATGGTAACGGCCGTGCCCGTTTTGCTCGAGACTTGGCTGGGGCACTGCCGTGCCCCCAGATTTTATAAAGAATTCAATTTACTTACTTCAGTAAATTTAAAGGTTCACCAAGTCCTTTAGACAAACCACGTTACAGAATAAAAACGTCAAAAACACCTCTACAAGAATATAGCAATTAAATTTATTTTTCACTACGTATTTAATAAGGTACCAAATTATTTAGTATACCTCAACTAAATACTTTATAAGGCCTCATTTTCGTTGGTCCTCTGGTTGGTGTGATATAATTCAGTCGTTATAGGTACCGCAGGTGGGGAGTCCCCGAATACGGGATAACAACTTATAAACGTGCGCCATAGATATTGCAGTCGTTATACCGCATGCGAGGAGCAGAAATTCATCGGTTATGGGGAGCCATCAACCAATGAAAGCGGTTAATAAAAATCTAGTAGACAAGACTGCCTCGTTGGCCTAGTGGTGCTAAGCGCGACTGCTACGCTAGAGGTCTTGGGTTCGATTCCCAAGTCGACCAAGGTGTTATTGGGTTTTTCTATGAAATTCTCAGTAGCAGGTCGGAGTTTGGATTTGTGCCCGGTTAGTGGCAATAGGCTCGCCCCCTATTACATGGGACCTAAACATACCGGCGAACTGTGGGTCTACATTGGTACACCTCTGCCTAACCCTTCGTGGATACAGGCGTGATGGTATGTTAGTGTTTTTAGTATGTTAATGTTTTAGTAGACAAGAAAGCACATTCTGTTATTAATCTAAACATTAGAACTTACATTTTCTTCGAATAGTTTTTCGAGGTTAATTTCATTTCCTTTGAGTAGCTCAGGAGATTCGATAACCTTCCACTTTATGTCTTCAGATATTGAGCAGCTGCAGATTTCAGTTATTTTTCTGAAAATATTAAATAAATATAAACAAATAGCTACCATAAATAAGCAACCATTTATATAAGTCTTTTTCTTCCTTTTGCTTCCTGTTTCACCAGATTCAGCTAAAAATATTAAAATGTTTTTGGAGTTTTCTTTGGTTTGTGTTGATCCCAGTTTCTTGTAGTGTTTTATACATAAAATAACTTTGGTATTAAAGTACCGTATTTTTCACAAAGCAATTGATCAACTCACCACATTTTTTTAGTAATGGATTATACCATAACAGATAGGTAAGACTGATTGTGAATGTTTTTTATAATTCTGTAATTTTCATCATGAGAATGACATTAGGCACCTAAATACGTAAACAGGTTTAATACTTACAAGTTTATGTAGAAGAAGGCTTTTTCCTCAGTGTAAAATTGCGAGTAATCATACCCGGGGAATTTAAAACTTAGCAAATTATAACAATTTTTTCTTCCCGCAATCCAGCCAAGATCATCATTATTTGTGCTTTCTATCCATACGTCTCTGATGTCATTTTCCGTTTTGAATTCAGTAACTGAGTCATCATCATCCGATATAACATAAATATCATCATTTGTAGTACTCAAGAACTCAGGTTCAGATGAATTATCTAAAACTAATTCCGTTAGATCTGCATTTGAAGGTTCATCATCAGAGCAAAACTCGCTTGGGGTTATTGCTGTTTTTTTTTCTTGCAAAAGTTTTCTATTAATTTCTTCAGGTTTCAAAATAAACATTCTCTCGTGTATCATACCGCTTTTCGAAACATTCTCGCTTTGCGATGAACATGCATCAGAGGCTTTTCCTTCCGCCGTAGTTTTCAAAATTGACTCTGAGGACTTATTGAATTGGGCAACTGACATATTGCCCGATTGAGATTTTATTAATAAGCTTCTATCTGTGTCGACATTTAAACACGTTTTTGTTTCTGATAAGTTTGGTGGTAATGAAAATTTTTTTAGAATACCGTCTGACTCAAGGTGGTAAAAGCCATTCGTCTTCCGTATCTTGATAGGTTTGACAACTTTTTGTGGCGTATTAATTTGCCTTGCCTTCTCAATTTTGTCAAGATTTTCTGGCTGGTTTTGATAGATAACATCTTTTACAGAACAATGTCTTTCTAAAGGCAATGCGTCGTTACTTTGAGGCTTAGCACGTGACATAAATGATAACGGATTACCTACCACTTGCAAATTATCGACCTTACTTGTTTTTATCCAAAAACCCCTAGTTGTGTTAATTTTTCTCGAGTTCATAAATGTCTTAACTGTCTCTATTCCTAAGGGATCCTTTAGTTCATACGGGCCGACTAAAACACAATTTTCATTTGTGTTAGGCATAGCGTAAATGCCAAATAAAGGACTTTCACTTTCCTCTATCCAGTGTTTGGAAGACAGCCGCACTGTTTTCTCAGCTAGGCGAGCCATACTAATTACTTTCATAATACTTTTATGCGTGACAAAGAATCCTTTATCGGGGAATCTTATTTCTGTAAAATCGTTTTCTACTGTCATGACAAACCATTTTGATGAATTAGCTTCTTCCGAAATTTCACTCGAATTTTCAACTTGTGCATTGTCATATGTTTCAAAATTCTTTTGTGAAGTCACAAAAGAAGAAATTTCTTCCACAATATTTTCTCTGTCATCGTCTATAACAAACGTGTCCTTCTCAGACGATCCAGCATTTACTTGTGAAGTGTCTTGATCTTCATTTAGTTTGGTTACGGAACCAATAACCTCCCAACAGACAGCCAAACCCCGTAATATACAAAAATAATCTTTTAAATCAGTTGCATTAATAAGTAAATTCTTTACTGTTTGTGGATATTTATGTAAATCAGCAAATCGAATTTCATTAATATTTACACAGTGATCAAAGAAAGGGTGACGTGTATGTACTGCCATAAAAAGTCGAAAGGGTAACATCTGGGTTACAAGAAACAGATTTTTTTGTTCTCGATATCTGTTTAAAATAAACTCCCAAGGCTGGAGTACCATTTTGTCTATTTTTGGTGGTTCGAGTATTTTTTTTATTAGTCCTTCTTTACTTCGTTCTTTGTACATTTTGTAATTAGTTTCTAGCCAAGGCACTAGTCTCGTTGCACTAGACAACTGTTTTCTTTGAGAAGTTCTGGTTTCATCACTTCGAACGGATTGTGAATTTATAACTTTATTATTACACATCATATTTAAAAAGCTTGAATCAATAGTGGTACTAATGCGTGTCTTTTTTACACTTTTATCTTGAAGTGGTACTTTGTTAATTAGAGCTAATTTTTCTTGTAATCTTTTGTCGTTCTGTTCCATTTCCAAAATTTTAAGATGTGTATGCCTGTAATAACCATCGCTGTACTTTCGTCCTTCGTAAGCAATAGTTCTTGAACACGTAGACATATCATTCTCATACACACTGCATTCCGGACTTGAAGAAATTTCATGTGGGTCATCATTAAAATTCCGTTTTTTACCGTCTGATTTTAAATTTCGTGATGCGAACCTTGTTTGATATTTTGTAGCACATACAGCTAAAGTATTCTCGATTAATTCTGTATTTTTGGATGAAAAGGCAGGCCTATCTTTTCTTTTTCTTTTGTCACCTGGATCAAATCTTGAACTTTCAGCTACATTCATTGAATTTATGAAACATTTGTCTCTTACGACATTCACACCATGGTCTAAAGAAGAAGTTTCAGTCATTTCATTAGGTGATTCGAATGTATCTGTAAACCGTCCTTTACAAAAACACTTATATAATTTATGAACCATGCACCATGGTTCCACATTTTCTAAATTAAGTTTTGGTGTGACTATCGATATCTCAAGGTTTAACTGATTATCCTGTTTGAAGCGAATATTGTTATAGTACTCGGCATATTTTTCTGGTATTTTGCAGCTCCTTCTTTCTGTTTTTAACAGTATTCTTCTTTTACCGGTTACTATAACAGTTTGATGAAACTTCTGTTCCTCTTTAGCTAATTTTACATTAATTTTCTTGTCTAGATTGGGAATACATTCAAAATCATTATCTATGCCATATGACAAGCCACCGTTGTGGTTAAAATTATCACATTTACATTCGAACATACATTTAACTCGGCCGCAATGTTGACGATTTTTTTGTGTGCTATCCAAGGACTTACAAATACATCCTAATCTACAATGTGCTTTCATGCATCTATTAACCTCTAGTTTTTTGGTTTCAGGAATGGTAATAACTGTGACGTCTAATCGTTCCAGTTCACAGTATCTTCTTTTTGTTTTCACGTTTGTATCATGGCACGAATTCGACTCTTCTAAGAAATGAGACTCTTTTTCGTTTTTTTTGTAGATGTTATCCTGAATTATATTTATTTCTACAGAATCTAAGATTTTATTCATCATATCTTCTACTTCAGGTAGCACAGTGTATTCGAACACTTCCCTGTTTTTATAAATCTTCTCAGATTTTCTTAGGTTTTGGTTGTTAAACAAATTCTCCATATCGCGTCGCATAAGAATTTGATGTCGATTATATTTATAATTTAAATCGAATGTCACACAATCTTTATGCAATTGAACAAAGTTTGATTTTTCAACTTTTCCTAAGACGGACACAGCTAACTCTGCCCACTTTTTAGTTATAGTCCCATCTTCCTTACGTAAATTGTTTAAAAAGTTAGTCATAGTTGATTCTAATGCGGTTCCATAAGTTGGTTGAATATCTAAGCCAGGTTTTGGAAGATGTATAAGTTCGGCATTTCCAATGTGATATTTTTGATGTGAATGGTCGAGAAACATTTTCTTTCCTAGAGGCCCTGGTTTAAACTTAACGGCTAACGAATGGCTTATGAGTCCTTTCTTTTTGTTGATTGTGGTAGGTTTATACGTTTTGTTTTTCAAATTTTGAGAAGTGAATTTCTTACAGGCTAAATCATAATCGTAAATAAACTTTTTACAGCCTCCACGACTACCATTAACTTGAATATGTTTTCCGTTCCATTTAACAAATTGACGAGGATGAGCATGTTGTTCAGGATTTAGATTTATCAACATCTGCCATGTAGATCTTAATACAGGTTTATTAAGCTTTAAAATGTTCTTTGCCAATGATTTAGTATCATCGTCCTTTGAAGAACCGCGTTTTATTCTTTTAAATAAATTATTTTGTTGAGATTCCAACTCATTAGATAGATAAGAAAATGTGTCCTGTTCAAATGCTTTTCTAATGTCTCTGACAGTCTTTACTTTAAGTTTTGACTTTCGTTTAGGTATGTAATATTTATCAGATTTAGGTTTAAAATCGCAATTATATGTTTTTAAGGCAGTGGCTTTTTGAGGTTCAGCAGGAACTATCTTTAATAAATCATACAGATGATTATTTTGATTATTTTCAGCTCTTGTAATATTTGAAACAAATACTTTAGCGTCACTTTCCATGGTTCTGAATATCTGAAACAAAAACTACTTATATAATAGATACCTAGTATGAAATAATCTGGCACTAAATAACAGAAGTTTAATCTGGACTCTTTAACAGTTAAATCAAGGATTCGCAACTGAAAGCGGCGGACCTAGCCGAGGCCTGCAAATAATCTACATTTTAATCCTTGTTTAGAATTTATTTTAGACTTTTTTATAATATCTTCCAAAATCTTTGTTTGAGACGCAAACCTTAGTTCGTGTTTTCATTGTCTTTGTTCTAAGAACTGTAAACGATAATGTAAACAAGTTTTCCGAGCGGCATCGCTGGTGATTCGTTTCCTTTTAAATGGATTCTATTAAGTGAGAATTTTATCACATAATGGACAGCTCTCGATTCTATTAGAATTACAATGACCTAAATTTTATTAACAGATAGGTACCTAATATTAATCAACGTTTAAAGTATTCTTAGTTAACCCAATATTACTCAGTTATTACGTATCGGATATTATTTTTAACCCCCGACGCAAAAAGAGGGGTGTTGGGTGTTATAAGTTTGACGTGTCTGTCTGTGGGTGTGTGTGTGTGTGAGGGTGTGTGTGTGTGTTAGGGTGTGTGAGGGTGTGTGTGAGGGTGTGTGAGGGTGTGTGTGTGTGTGTCTGTCTGTCTGTAGCATCGTAGCTCCCGAACGGATGAAGCGATTTCAATTTAGTTTTTTTTTATATATTAAAGGTGGTTATCTGCGAGTGTTCTTAGACATGTTTGACGAAAATCCGTTGAGCCGTTTAAAAGTTGTGGGGGTAAAAGTGGGGAAGAATAACCGAATATCTGCAAATATACTCGAGTGGGGTCTCAAATAAAGCGCACTGAATTATTTACAACATAACAAAATCAAAATCTACATTATTAGTTGGGGGACCAATATTTTGAAGAAATTTTATAAAAGTTTTCTTCTCTTAATTTTGTTTTTAAATTCATCTATGTTGCTTAGTTAGGTAATAGACTACCTATTTGTAATTAAATTATTAAGTTTGTAGCGGTCCCCCAACGCGAAATATTTTTTATTAGAATAAATACATACAAGTTAGGTACTTTAAGATTGAGTTTTTTTTTATTATTTTTTACTTTTTAAAAGGAACTTATATTTTCGCGTCGGGGGTTTTTATCCGACTGCCAAGAAGGGTTATGTTTTTCGCGCTCTTGTTACATACAAGAGCGCGAAAAACGTATGTGTGTAATATTCTTTATTACCTCATATCTTCGAAACGGCCGAATGGATTTCGATAATTAGGGTATCGTTGGATTCGTATCGATTACCCAAGTGTTCTTAGATATGTCACGTTAAACAAAAACCAACATGGCGGCCACGAGGTGCCATAGATTGAGGTAAAAAAATATAAAAAAATATGTTTGCTACAATATGGGTATCAAAGGGCTTGTAACGACGGACAATGCCGTGTGCGTGGCTGAATACGGGTCTGGGAAAATTTAACTGTCATTGATCGACACGATAAGTAAGTACGAGGATTTCAAAATGGTATATCATTTACGTATAAAAAAAATACTATGTGAAAAATTGTTTTTATCCAAACTAAATACATAAGTAGGTACTCGAATGCCGTACGCTATGTGGATAGCCAGTTCCACCACCATGAAAGTATATAAAAGCCTACCAGGGCAGCAAGTTCGTGCTGATAATGCAATCCATCTAAACTGGCTCAATCGCTGCAGGGATAGAGAGTACCCTGGAGACATAGCTTAGATGTGTGACTTTTTATCCTAGTATTGGAAGTAATTCTCTTGGTACGCTGGTGAAACCTTAAGAAACAGCTAGACGTATTATAATTTTAACTAAAAAGTGTTAAATAAAAAATAAATAAATTTAAAAAGTAAAAAATCCCGACTGCATAAAAAACATTTTAAATTAAAACTGAAAAGTAAAAAACAAGTTCAATAAGTCTAGAAGTGTAGATAGCACTGTTATTAGTACAAAAATTTAATAATCAATACACAATCAATCTAATGAGAAACATAATTGACTGTAACAGTCGGGACCCATTAAATAAGCTAGACTAAAAACATTCATTATGGGTCCCGACTGTGACAGTCAAATGTTTCTCATTATTATTTTTACACATATATCTATAATACTACCTACCCGATAGTGCCATGGCATGGCACTAGCGTCTGGTGCGGCTATTTATACGATCATCTAAAGACTATGGGACTTACGATTAAGGAAGATATAGCTTTAAATAAAGACATTTCTCTGTGTTGTAGAGGTAGGTTACCTACATTATGGGGTTAATTTAATTAATTCTCTCGGTTCGCTTAGTTTTACTAAATGTTTTTTTATTTTTTTAAATATCCTATTAAGTGTCCAACTGCCGGACAAAGGTCTCCCCCGTCTGACTCTGAAGTCTAGACATTCCGGTCTCGAACCACATGCCACCAATCACTTAAGAAGCGATCGATGTCATCCCGCTACCGTCTCCTTGGCCTGCCTGGTCTGCAGTTCCGGCATTAGGGACCCACTCGGTAGCTATTTTCGCCCACCTGTCTGGAGTCATACGGCAAACGTGACCAGCCCAGCTCCACTTCAACTTGGCTGTTTGAACTCCTACATCTGCGATTTGCGTTTTAGAGCGTAAAATGGTGTTTCGCACGCAATCAGTTCTCTTCACCCCCAAAATACTGCGCTCCATTGCTCTTTGGCAAACCCTACGTTTGGTCTTTTGCTGTTCGGTCAAAGACCAGGTTTGGGAGCCGTAGGTAAGGACGGGCAGGATACATATGTCGACAAGTTTGCACTTTAAAGAATGCGGGAGTGTGCCTTTCATTAGATCATGATAGATGGACCAGTAACACTTCCAGACGTTCTCGATGCAACGATCAATTTCTTTGCCTTGCCTGTTTTCGAAGCTTACTAGCTGGCCCAAGTAGATGTATTCGTCGACATATTGTATTACCTGCCCATCTACCTCGATAATTTGCTTCCGTCCATTAGTCATTACCTGGGTTTTTGACCTGTTCATAGAGAGACCTACTTTGAGGCTTGTAACGTTGAGCTCACGCAGCATGGCATTTAGCTCTGCAGTGGTAGGGGCAAACAAGACAATATCGTCAGCGAAATGAAGATTTGTAAGCCTTCTATCGCCGATTTTAATGTATTTGTCTGCCCAAGATGTTGTAAGCGTTTTAAATACTGCATCGAAGTACTCAGTTTAGGGTAAAGAAGATCACCTTGTTTTACGCCTTTTTCTATGGGAAAAGATGGTCCGGAAGAATTTAATTTGATATTGGCAGTACTGTTGGCGTATATTAATTTAATAAGGTTTACGTATACTTAATGATAATAAAAAAATATAAACTTAGGTTCAGGCGATAAAATTAATCAACTATCTGATGACTAAGTACAGTTTCAAAGTATATTGAGACACGTTAGGTAGGAATGTACTTAGATCACGTTATGTAGCGAGATAAAAAATCATAGATAAAGCCAAGTTTTTGATTCAACATAAATTTCCCGTTTCGAAATGTAACTTTTGCCTTTGTTTAACCGTTGTTAACAAAAATTAGAAATCGTATTGGTCTCGACGCCAAAAATGAAAATTGATTCAATTAAAATTTATTGAGTGAAACTTATACATAAAGTCTTATGAAACAAGGATTTTAATTAGTAAAAGTATTTTGCGGTTTATTTTGAATACGACACATAATGAAACCGTCAAGACCGTAGCCTTTAAAGCTTTAGCCACGAAGGAGCTGTCTAGTGGGTAGGTACTAGATTATTAATTTGTCCAAAAGAGGGAAATAAGAACAAAGTGGAAAGAGAAGAGCTTTTTTTAGGTTTACAAGTTTTTTTTAATACTTAGAATGTAACACAAAATAACCAAAAACAAAAGTAACAAAAAAGCTATAAAATGGTGTCAAGAAATTCTTCTAGATCACTGTGGACTGCAAGTGTGCCTAAAAAGCTGGCAGTACTGCCACGTTGTACGGCACAACTTATCCTCTGTCCAAAGTAAATAACAGCCCTTGAGTCACGCGAGGAACTAACTTGGATTCGTTCTTTTTGCACCTACGTAAATCGAAACTGCGAAGCACAGTTATCCAACCGATGTCTTTAATTGGTTGCTAGCCCGCGTGCGTGTCAATCGATGCATAAAATGCCAATGCCAATTTGTCCCGTAGAATCTTAAAAATCCACTTCTTAGTAACAAGAATTATGTCAAATATTTACCTTCTAGTGACTTGATACTAGTGCAAAATTAACCAACATTTAATCGTCGAAACATACCTTTGTTATTGGTAAACCACATGTATTTAGATATAATATTGACTGCGGGTAAGACGACGTCAGCCCTGTTCTTAGGTAGACCTCCGGCCTAGGTCCGTTTTCGCCGGTAGTTAAGTAACTACGTGCCTGTGCCAAAGTTGCGTTGCGTTTTCGAACGGCTTAAGCATTTCTACCAAATAATTCCAATTTGAAGGAAATAAAATATATCTAAACATGCGAGTTTAATGAAAGACTTCTTAAAATAAGTAATTACTCATTTTCACTAGTCGCTAGGGCCGTATTCCGTGTGGAAGATTTATAGAGAGCATGCCACAGGGATCACATACGGTTAACGTTCTCATTGGTCGTTAAGGCCCGTATTTGGGGTGCAGGAGGTTTTCTTAAAGCTTCAACCAATGCCTTTCATAGGTTGTTAGGCCACGTGCATGGCAGGCCGCATGCTGGCCGTAACGACTGACGCAATTTCACAAGTCGTTATCCAGCATTCGGCCTGCCCCGAGTACAGGCCCTAACGAGTCGTTAGGGCCAGTATCATTGCTTATTATGTACAACTGAATTTCCAAAGCTAAAGCTAGTGTTTAAGGGTTCGTCCAGATCTAGCGAACGCGTACCGAACGAACAGCTCGCGAACGCACTAGTGTCAAAAACGCCGTCCGTCAGATAAGCGCGCGCCGTTGGCGAGCTGTTCGTGTAAAGCTCTAAGCTCGTTCGGTGCGCGTTCGTCAGATCTGGACACACCTTAAGGAAACAATTAGGTTATGAAACAATTTTTTTAAGTAGTCAGGTGTTTACAGGTTAAGTTTAAGTAAAATAAATTGTTTATATGACTAAATCATAATGGAAAAAAAAACAACAAGGCTAAACACCATATTAGTTACATACCCCAATATCGCAAATGAAGTCCGCACACGCGTAGTCAACAAAATGGCCGCCTTACATCTTTGGAACATAAAACTTAACTCATTTAAATCCCCGAAACCTAATAGCTATTAATAGAATCTTATTTGGTTTTGTGTCTTCAATTATGGAAATTATGCAAAAACACTTGTATTTTCATTTATTGTTACCTATTTAGGCAGGTTTTCACAAGGATAGGATACACCCTCACGGCTCACAATAACGGCACAGATTAAAAAAAATGGGTGCGTTCGTTCTAAAATACATAACCTAATTCGAAATATCATTTTACATGGAACATGCTTTATAAGGGCGTCTATTTAATTTAGTTAAACAAATACATTGAAATTCGTAGGTTATTATGTATAACACTGTATTTTAGGTAGCTATCCTGGCCATTCGCAACATTTGTATGTGAATGATTGCCAGATAAATAAAACACTAGTTTACTTTCGCCTGGCTATATTTTGGCTTGTTGGAGTTAAACAGGTCGGTCTTTATCTTGTCTTTATTCACGCCTGTTTTGACATTTGCCTCCTAGGAAAACGCCTACCTACTTTATTTTCGGAAATTGCTTATACCTCCTATTTTGGATAAAATGTAGACATCATAAATCCCACGTTTTTAAACCCATACATTTTGTTTATAATTCCATTTATTCATAAATACAATACTTGATTACAATAAAACAACAAAAACTTACAACTATAATAATAATAATATGTACTAAAACTTACATAAAACTTACAGGCGTCAAAAAATTCATCGTCACCCTTGTGTTTCTACTTACCTATTAATTTATTGGAGATTATTTAAAGTTAATTTGATTAATATTTCAGATGCAAAGTAGGCTAACTAAAAAAGGTTTAATTTAGGGGAGACATGGTATATTAAAATTTGTGTTCTCAAGCCTGCAGGTTTCGGAGTTTCGGACTGAGTTGCTGCGTTGGTAATATTCGCTGCAGGACACAAGATGTCTTATTTCGTATTTTTTTTACGTTGTTAAATAACTGGAATAATGCCTAATGTGGTAGCATGTAGGTAGGTGTTAGGCCAACATTTTACGTATACTTAGGGAGTTATTTATTGCTTTATCCTTTGCAAATTATACTTTTTTGCCTTTACCTTTTGTAAAGACCTAATATATAACCTTTGTATATAACTTTAATATCTTACAAGATAAATAGATGCAGACTTCACTGTGATTCCTAACGGACAAGTTGGCAAGTATTTTTCCAATGTTCAAGGTTATGGTTAGGAAAGGGAACCATTTTATCATAACGGTATTTAAAGAGGTACATACCAATGTACATACCATAAATATAGTAAATAAATAGGTATATTGCATACTTTTTTAGTTTTAGAATAAGATCATTTAATTTATCAGCAAGCAATTTATTTCTTTTGGTTATGATAGGTTATGATTTGTTCTGTGGTAGAAGCCCGTTGAGTGTTAATGAAAAGCTTTGTTAATGTAAAATGTATTTAATTTAATAATATTATAATATGTCTTACTCTGTCTTACTTAATAACTACCGATATAGGATACAATATAGAAGTACGAAGATCCGTATAGTTTTTTTTTTCTCGACTTATTGAAAACTGCGAGGCGTCAATGTGACACGATACAACGAAATTGCCCACTCATTAAAATCCTGTACAAATTTTCTAGTTTACTATTTCCTGCAGAATGTATAAATTATACAAGATAAAACATCATACAGTACTTATGTTTTATCTTAATTAGTACCTATGGTAAAGATAAGGTAAAAGTAAAATATTAATTCTTATTCGCATCATCATGAATTAATGCGCAGTTTTTACATAGACGACTAAATTTTACTTCTTTA
This sequence comes from Autographa pulchrina, assembly GCA_905475315.1. Taxonomy (NCBI): domain Eukaryota; kingdom Metazoa; phylum Arthropoda; class Insecta; order Lepidoptera; family Noctuidae; genus Autographa; species Autographa pulchrina. The sequence continues at coordinate 6,926,572 of FR997771.1, read as the reverse complement.
CTTTTTTAGATTTATGTTTTGCAATAAAGGGGAAGAAGAACATATTATATGTTTTTTCGTAGTAGTATTTAATAGACTTCAAAATTGTTGGCCAACATGGGCAACCTTGTCTTTTACAGCGCTGCCGTCGGGCATATCGATGTCCAGTTAGGGGAAAAACCACTAAAGGTACCTACTCTCCATTCAATATCTTTTTCAATCTTTGTTGAGGCAATAATCACTCAATAAGTAAAACGAACGAAAACGACAAGTCCACCGGTATATTGGCACCTTCGTGAGAGATGCCAAGCCAACTTCAAATGATATTTATATAATAATAATAAATGCGGACAACATCACATACATTGCTCCTGAACCCAAAGTAAGTAGGTAGCTGAAGCACTTGAGTTATGGAATTCAGAAACAACGAAGGTACCACAAACACCCAGACCCGGGACAATGTAGAAAAGTTGGTTTCTACATTGACCCGTCCGGGGATCGAACCCGGGACCTCAGAGCTAGCGAGCGACACCTTGAAACCGGTGCGTACGCCACTGACCACTCGACCACGGAGGTCGTCAAAACTTAGGCCATTCAGTTTCCACTGAATAGCATTTCCACGGAAGCCGTGTAACAGCGATAAGTTCTTTAAATACCTAATTATTAAGTTTTTCCGACCGCCTTTCCTCTTAATCCGCGACTTCTCGAAGTAATCTCACACTCAACTCGGTAGCTAGTGAAGCGTACTTGCCAACAGGCACATGGTTCATCTCTACTCAGCGCTAAAAACAAATATAACTTACATAGCCAACTATCTGGATAAAAAAAAGCATAATAAAACAATTGGCGGTGGTTAAAGACTTATAATTCATGAAATCGTACCACATTTTTCTTTTCATATTATGTTGAATTACCATCTGCGTCTCTTGAATCGACATTTATCTTCTTATTTTAGACTCGTTCGACCGCCTAGTATACACAAGTGTTAAGGAAATTATAGATAAGTACATAGTTTATGCAATTAGTTCAAAGACAAAATTGGTTATTGTCAGTATTTACTCTTAGTTCAATAAAAAAAACATCTGTTTTATTGCTACTTATTATTTAGGCTCGAGTAGAAAATGTGAGGAAGGAGAACCGTCGTGGAATTGAGGGCGCCGCTGTCTTTAAGAGAAAAGGTAAGCAGTCTTTTCTCCATACAAACACTCTCGACTGTTTTCTTGCTGGTTCATGATCTTAAATGATTATTTGCAGCTATAAAAATACCTAGTTCTTTGTTCCTGTTTTCCTTTTTGATGATAAGTTATTTCTAAAATTTATACTTTGATCGCTGTTTTTAGAGGTGCAGGGTACAATTTGACAACTTTAAACTAAAATCTAAAAACATAGTCTATAATCTTCTTATTCTGTATTTATGATCATCAGCTCTTCTGTACACAATGTGACAGGGTTTTTAAGACCAAGTTTTGCTGTGCTAGTCATCAGAGAGCTCACGAAAGAGAAGAAAAAGTGTGTGGGTCGCTGTCGCCGGATACGGTAAGGACTTTACATTTTGTATACGAATTATCTTGTAAATTGGGCCAATACAGAAGGAGGAAATAGCGTGAGCCAAGCCTCGAATTATACAATGGTCGGATCTAAAGTTACGTGCGAAAGCAATAGATTTTTCAAATACCTACCTAAATTTCAAGCCTGTTCACTCATCTTGCCCTTAATTACCGTATATGTTAAGTTTTAAACATTTTTATGTTTTTATAGTGCAACTTTAAAATCTGGATACTTATATAATTATGTTAGAACGTAATATTTTCAGATGCGGTCTTCATAATGTTAGTTCCATTTTACGCCATGACGGTTCTCTTTCCGCGACTCTAATGGTTATTGCCATTACTCTTCCAGTTTAGCAGATCGTTAAAAAGGGAGAAAAACTCTGAGAATCTAGGTAAGTTATGTGCTGGCAATTATAATAACTAATGATACATTCCATAACTACCTTTACAATTGCCCTACAAAAAACACCTAGGTACATGTAATTCGACAATAAAATTTCATAATAAATTTAGCATTTAAGTATGTAAAATGTCGAAGTCAAAATAGATAATGTTATCTATACCTTCTTCCGAGACCACTAATGCAGTGATAATGGTCCGGACACAAACGTTACATATGACCTTTTCGGATCATGACTATAAAATTATATACAACTTAAAAATAACTGTATTATACTTTATGAGGTATATGGCGAGGTAGGAACGTTAGACATTGAAATTTAACAACTTTTATTGGATTATCGCCGGGATGATCGTGACACCTGCAAAGGCGCTGAAACGTCAGGAGCTAAAATCTAAATATACCGCGATAGAATTCGTTTAAAAAGTAGTTTTATTTCCATACTAAAATGCTTTATTATTATGTCGTATTAAAAAGGATATTGTTTATCTCTCGGCTCTTCGTGTGAACGATCTCGAAATGGCGACTTTTCCTGTAAAAAAACAGTCTCTATAGTATTTGCAATATCTCACAGCAGGCGCGGTAAGAAAACGATTGAACATAAGTAGAACTAGTGTCGTATAGTGTTCTTACAACAAGGTTGTCGACAAGCTCTATTCAAATATATGACTGATGGCTTTATTATGGGCAATTTGACAAATGCGGTTTATATTATTAACTAGCTGACTCGGCAGACTTCGTACTGCCTCAATCGATAAATAAAACCCTGAACTTTTGACACTTTTGTATAAAATAAACTTAAAACAAATTGTTTTTTTTTTAATTCGGAACTTTTTCATATTTATTCACCTTTTAAACCTTCCCTGGGCTTCCACAAATAATTCAATACCGTTTTCGAGTTTTAGTGAGACTAACGAACAGCAATTCATTTATATATATATATATATAGATAGATAGATTACCGGTAAACAAGGCCCGTATCATACGGGCATTGTGATTAAAATTGTATGATTAACCTAACCTAACAAAACCTAGACTACAGTTCATCTGATTTAGTTTATTGATCTATAGAACCCCTTTTCGAACCTAACCTATCGGTTGCTCGATCTGTTGTTCGGGTTGCTCTAAGTCAAGGTGCATCAAATAAGATGCCTTGATGTTTAAATGGACCATGGGCCATCGGGCTTTATTTAAAGGGCCGGTCTAAACTATAAATTTATCAATTAGACCGAAACTCTTGGTCCTTATTCCTAAGAACCGGTCCATATTAATACTGCCCAGGTAATCAAATTGCCCGTAACAAATATACTAATTGATTTCGTTAACTTATTAATTGTTGAGAAAAAAAGAATCTTATATTATACTAATGGTTTAAATAATTCATTAACTATCGTATTTAGGCGAGTGCGTTTGCACTATGAACTTACCACGGGATACTTGACGTGACGATGTGAATCACTACAAAAGCATTATTTATTGCCCGCCTGCAGCGAGATTTAGTAACTTGTATCAACTTAGGTACAAACATTTTATTAGAGTAATTACTAAATAAACTACACAACAATAAGTAGGTATATCACTCAAAAATATACCTACCATATTAAAATTAGACATCATTGACAGCATGTGATTAGTTTCTTACCCTTTTGTGATATTTTTCATAGTGATGATCTTCTTGCGAACCATTTTGATGACTTCCCATTTTGATCAATGCTAAAATAAAATATAATATATTCAATATCATTAAGGCATTAGATTATTTTTACTACTGTTTCAAATAAATGATGGCGTAAGATATAATAAGGATTAGTGGTCGTTCAATATTAGTCAACAACATCCACAACTATATATCAGCCACATTCAAGAAATAATGACCGTGCTTTGGGATTATGAACCTTAATTCAATGACTAACAGTTCAGTTTCCATCACATTCAAATTACTTTTAGGCCGTTTTCGGTAATATTTGTCATTCTAAAATGATTTTAAACACATGTTGTCAAAGTTGATAATTGCGTAATTAGTAATAACGTTTCATTCTCTTTCCAGATTGGCTTTAGTATAGTATTTGTCGTTATACGCACCTTTTTGTTCATCACGGCGTCTTTTTTGCTCCAATATTGCGGATTCTTCAGCTCTATCCTAAATAAATAATATTAATAGTTAATAATTAAGCCGACATAAACTGTTTTTAAAGATGATTAAATTGTACTTAATCTCACTTTGCATAAGACATGAAATGATTGGAGTATACGAAAACAGGACACCTTCCTAAATTATCATGCTGTCTCTATTGTTCTAATATGTTCTATGAAATCAACATTAAAACTGAAATATTTTTATTGAATAACTAGCTGACCCAGCAGACTTCGTACTGGCTCAATTGATAAATAAAAGCCTAAACTTTTGTATAAAATGAACTTAAAACAAATTGTTTTTTTTTTATTTAATTCCGAACATTTTCCTATTTATTCACCTTTTAAACCTTCTCTGGACTCCCACAAATAATTTAATACTAAAATTAGCCAAATCGGTCCAGCCGTTCTAGAGTTTTTGCGAGACTAACGAACAGCAATTCATTTTTATATAATATATAGATTGATGTGACAAAACCGTTTAGGCGCGAACATAAATTAAATTATCTACGAAATCCTTCAAAAGTTATGTCATGTTGCAAATAAGTAAGGGAAAGAGACGTCAATTAATGTTAATCGATTGAAAACTAAATTATCTGTTATAGTGTCCGAAAATTCCTAGAGTCTTTTATTTCGCCCATTAACATCTAGTTTGATTCGAGTGTCAAAGCATTCAGAAAAAGACAGAAGAAGACGCCTTGTATAAACTATCTTATATCGAGTAGTAGATACTATCGTTATTGTAATAGCTGTTTCTGTTGTTAAAATAATCACAGAAGATTAGGAACGCGATTTACGCTAGATTCAAAATGCGACTGGATATTATTATTTAAACTTCAGGTTTTATCCAGCGAAGAGGATGACAATAATGACTTGGTACATATTGGCCCCGATTCTGCTCCGCTTCCGCTCATTAAACTTATTTTAGGCCATCGGTATCTTTTTCACTTGTACATAATTAGAAAAGGGCATACGACAATTAGAGCTGTAAAATTTAGTTCCGACTGAAATTCTCATAAAAATTATCCGAAACGCAAGAATGTGTGCACTAAAAAGACAGTGATGTTAAAGACAAAAACTAGTGTGACACGTCTTTAGGCACGTCACACGTCAGTAAGTTGTTGTCTATTGATGTCCTTTTCCCACGCTTTGTGTTACAGCAGTTGAAAGATTGTGTAGATTAGGTGTCCCATTTTCCAAAAACATGTAAAATGGAGGTTTGTTTCTATTTTAAAGGTAAGGTAAGGTACACGTTCGAAACAATACATTTATCAACTATTTGGAAGATATTATGTTTGTAAATAACAGGGTATTACAAAAAAGGAGTAATATAGGTAGTAATAAATTGCGATTAACACTTAACTGTATTATACCGAAATCCATTTTATCGTTCTATGTTTAGTTGGTAATAATATATAATCTTCACTTACCCTCTTACGATTCATCTTACGCTCTTTACGTTCGTCCCCTCTCAATTTAGCCTTTCGTTTTTCCTTTTCTGGCGAACGTTCCTCTATCTCTTTGCTACCACCCTGCTTATGCAGAAAACATATATTAACAATAGCACGACATATAAAAATATAAAAATAATGTTCACGAACATTTTCTTGGATAACTGGTAAAGCTGAAATGATAATACCATAAGATAAAAATAAAATACAAGTCAAAAGGGACTATGAATAAAGTTGACTTCTATTTTTGATGGATTTTATTTTTAGCAAGGTATTTTGCTTATTCGATTTTCTTGCTTTTCTTCATATTCTTTATTTTATTCCATTTCGCCTTTCCACCATCCAATGCATTTCAGTTTAAATCTGGGTTTTGGGAGACTTGCCTTCTAGAGTGTTTTTCTTCCATTTTTATAGCACTTGATATCAGTGTAGTTAACAGTTGGAATTCAGCTTCATCTATTTCTCTTCTTCCAACCAAATAATAATTACAAGGTTGCATCATATTTCGTGATAACATACTTATTTACATAATACTCTTCTTATTATCATGTTCCAACAAGTTTAATACTTCATATTTTTTTTTTCAAATTTACATATCTATTGTATAGTTAGATCTATAATATATATCTAAGATCTATTGTATTGTAACATTTCTTAAGCAATTTTCGGCAGTTGATAGATAGTTTAATATCCTCATATTTCGTACAATGTTTCTTTGTGTACGCGCATTGCGCGGCTGATTATTGCAATTAATTATATTTTCTTCCTTTAGCTTTGCTCTTTATTCACAGGACCTTTTGACTTGTTTTACATTGATTAGTGATAAGTCTTACCGTATTTTATAGGACCGGGCTAAATGGACTTACGAAACACGATGCCTTTATCCTTTTGTCATTGTTTTGTTTAATTATGTTGCTTTTAAACACGAAAGTATTTTATATATTGTCTTCTTCATGATGTTGAATAGTAAATAACATAGATTTTTCTTCTATATTTCTTGACTTGATTTCAGTTATCCTCGCCAAACTGTTTAGTATTAAACAGATGAAAACTATTCCAGGTTTTAATTTACAGAATAATCACAATGCTTCTTCCACTTGTTTATTTCAGGGTCTTTTCTAAGCTGATGTTATCCAAAGCTATTTTTGATCCATATAAGAAGATATTTTTCGAATGATGATATTCTATAATTCCATAATGTAGTCTTCAAATTAAGTACGTAATTCATCACTTTTCCTTCATATTCTCCGACGACATTGAATAATATTTACAGAGTTGTAAGTATACGTTCTTGTATTTAAAAATTTGATTAGATACATTTAATTTATTTGTTTTTATTATTATCACTTTTATTAAGTCTATAGTTTTTATAGCACTGTTTTCACAAATTGTCCCGATGATCTTCAACACTGGTTTATCGATTTTGTTTTGTTTTATTTTGATCGTGCGGCACATCGTGGTCGCGGTCCAGCCCAATCCTCAGTCCGGTTTGAGCGCGATGCAAGGTCGGTTTATTACAATAATACTCACCTTGCCATTACCGCTGTTTTCTACTTTACGACGTTTTGCCTCTGTAAAATATTGATCCATTAATTCATTGCTCCCTTATTATATTGAATTAGTTATTTTATTTAAACAGCTTTTTACCTCGATCTACATCATCGGAAACACTGCGATGCTCATGGGGCGGCGATACAGTTTCCAAGTAACGATCCTCCTGATGAAAAAGTTAATATGAATGGTAAATTAGATTCTCTTTTAAATCGTACGTATGTTTAATGTTTATGTTAAAAAACTCGTGCTTACTCTGTGAGAGCGTTCCCGTGGTGATCTTTCCTTGCTTCTTATTTCTTCTTTAGTTCTTTCCTTGAGAGCGCTAAAAGTTAAAATGGATGACTTTATTATCTTTTCTTGCTAATGTGAAAAATGCATGCATTTTATACACTTACGATCGTGATTCCCGTTTAGATTCCTTATCGCGGTCTACCTCTTCACGACGCCTGTCAGCTCGAGTCTCTTTCTTGTCCACATCTAGAAACATAGCAATCGTAAAAAGGTTACCCTGCTTATTAAATTTACAAAAGAAATTAAGTTATGTTACTTACCGACGGCTTGAGGAGGCGATGCTACGGACTCTTGTTCGGGCTTAGGAGCCGACGAGTCTTCTTTAGCAGCAACCACAGGCACTGATGCAGCAGCGCCTGCTATTTTGTGCTTATCACCTACCTAAAAGTCCAAGTATTCACATTTAAAATAGGAAGTTGATAATCATTAAATTTCTAAATATTTTTATATAGAGATAATCAATATTATTTATCATAGGATTTGGATATACCTGATGAAAATCACTCTCACGCATCATGTTAGGTCCCTTATTCCTCAACTGCCCACTGTAGCCTGTAGCAAGTACATACAAATCTTGTCGTTGTGTTTTTTCTTCTTCTTTAACCTACAAGCAATAATTCATATAAAGCTTTAGACCTTTTTTTTTTGTTTAATTAATAAAATTTTAATGATTCTTACTTTATCAATCTTTCGTTCGATGATCTGTGCCAATTTAGCAAGCACTGGGAAATGCGGCAAGACTCGGATCAGTACAATGAGAGCATTACGTATTTGGACGTAATCGCCTGAATCCAGGCAAACAACCATGGCTTTAGTAATCTTGTAATGCCATTTGTGGCACACATGCCTGAAATAACAATTTTACATGTCAGTAATCTAAAACATAGATACAAGTAAAAAAGATATAATAAAATTTACCCTACATACAATATAGTGCAGGTCCTACCCACGAAGCAAGAAACTCATTGTGAGCGAATTTAGCCTTTAAATAGTGGCTTGGTTATCGCAAAAACGGATAAATCTCTAGAAGTATCAAACAATTTGGATGAAAATGTTATATGCAGTTTTATCATATAAAACTAGAATCAAAAACCTTTAAATAATTTTGTGAAATATATCGTTACAGACAGACAGACAGTTAGTTATTGAGTACGGTGGTAATAAATATATAACCTGTAATTCTCGTATCCGACGTGATCGTTGGCCTCGGTAAATTGGTTAGAGACGCGGTACTTGGTGACGAAGCCGGGGTAGTGCGCGCACTCGCGGTGGAAGGCCTGCTTGTCGCCGTGCCAGCGCATGGCCGTGCCCAGCACCTTGCACAGGAACGTGCCGTAGCGACCCGCCTCGCCCTCCGTGCACGACATCACCGAGTACGTGATGTCGCAGAACAACTACACATACAACAATAACGAATTAACGACACATCTTTATGACGATGGAATAAGTAAACTAAACCTGTCGTTTTGGTATTGTATTTATTGAATTTATGTGTGAAAAATCAATACACATATTCAACTGATGTCTGCATCATTAGTAATAAAGAATTTATGCCTATACTATAATTTACATGTAAGACTATAAGTTAAAATTTGGACAATCCTCGAAGGTCTTCAACGAAATATACTGAAGAGACAATAAAGAACTATGTATGCCGAGGTAGTCATTTTTAACATTTCAAAAGTGTTTAAAGGTGTACACAAAATGCTCACCCTATCGTAGCACAAGAGCGTGGAGAAGTTGGGCGTCTTGAGCGAGTGCACGGTGTGCACGAACTCTGCGCAGTAGAGCGCGTCGGCGGCGGTGAAGACGCAGCGCGGGAACAGACACAGCTGCATGAGGCGCGTGACGGTCTCGTTCTTGGCGGACTTGGCGGCGCGCGCGGGGAACCAGCCGCCGCACTCGCGCGCCAGCCGCGCCCGCACGCGCACCGCGTGCGCCTGCTGCCGCCGCCGCTCCTCCTGCCCGACACAACACGCCGCTTATACACAACACCTTCATGCCAATATAGCCATACTGCCAAGTGCCACGACACGACGCGATCAAAATACGCTTTTCTAAGTTGAACGCCACAACTTGGTGGACAATTTCAGCTTAAACCAATACAACAGTAATATTATACCAATTAACATTTCCAGCCATTCCATTTCCAGCTAACATTAAAAACATTTTGGCTCACCTGCAGCTTGTCAATAAGTGCATTAAAGCGTTCTTGTTCCTTTTTGCCTTTGGAACCTTGGGATGTATCTTTAGTCGCATTGGCTGCAGCTGTTTTCAGGCGGTCGATTTCCCGATCATAGCTTTCTTCTGGTACACGAAGATCATACATAGACAAAGACCTGTAACAGAAAAACAAGGAATATAAAATAGTTCACTATCATTATCATACCAAATTTGCCCAAAGTTTTTACCAACTTATTACTAGTTTTTACAAACTTATTAACTTACCAAAAAGTAACATAGAATTCAGGTGAAATATCCTCCCATACTTTGATCGGGAGTATAGGAGTAACAGACAGGACGACTGGTTCTAACGCCTCCTGTGCCGCCTGGGTGTACCTCTCGATACTCTTCTCGGATGTTTCCGACTTAGAGTCAGAAAGTTTCCGTAAGGTTTCAACTTTGGCACTTATTTTCTGTGCTAACACTGGGCGATGTAAGAAGAAAGCAACATCCGCATCTACATGGTAATCTCTTAGCAATTCCTGGAAAACATCACAAAAAATATTATCCAACAGGTAAATTAATGAATAAATTCTAGATTTAGTTAAAAAAAAAGATCAGTTTTACCTGTAAGGGCGGCAATCTAGCGGCGTACTCATCTGGAGCATGCGATGACGCCAAAAATGTTCCAAGTTGTACTAAAGCGTCTTGACATTGATCAGCTAATCTGCCGACCACTTTTAGTTGCGACCCCGGTGGTTCCCCGCTTGGTGAAAAGTCGTCTTCATATTCTGTCAAAGATAATCTTTTTTAACACCAGCCTTTATAAGCACGATAGTAAATTATTTACTATAATAATATAATGTTCATTCTACCTTTCCAAACACAGCAATGGCGTTGCTGGGCGGACAAAATGCACAGGGAGATGTCCAAATTGTTACCAACAATAGCCTCTTTTAATCTTGCTGATGATCTTTTAGTATTTCGGACTTGCGAGAAGTAGCCAGCCTGTCAAAATTATTGGATTATAGCAAGTATTGTCATGTCTAAAAGTAGTAGAATATGGTTTTAACTAACTTTATGTTTTAAATTGTTTAAGTTACCTCTCCCTTAAGAAGTTCACCACCAGCCATAGCTTCTAACTGATCTGGTGTCATTTCTTCCGCTGCCTCTATACCAGCCATTTTTTGAACTATCTCCTTAAGTATTAGTAAATCTTGGCTGGAAGTAAATGTATAACAGTTATTTTATCATATTTTATACTAAAGCAATCGGCACTTTAGCAATGATAAATTTGGATAAACCTAATAACTTAAAAAATGCAACACACATTTGAGACTTATCTTAAACAGACTAACTATCGTTAAAACTATACATAACTGTCCAAAACAGGGCAATTTTTTCAAAGTTCATGACCGCACTTTTGCGACTTTCTTTATTCCATTGTAGAACACTGGTAACTACGTATATTTTAAATACTGCAGATAAGAAAAAAATAGGTTGTGATTCTGATTTATAAATGATGAGGTAGATAAATAGATAGAATATTGTTTATTGTACACCATTACCTCTGCCTGGCCTTGAGCCTGTTGGCGACGAACTGCAGCAGCGCGGTGAGCTCGATGTTGTGCTTCTTGAAGGCGGCGCCGGCGAAGGCGGCGAGCGCCTGCAGCCAGGCCGGGTGCGCCGCGCCCGCCCCGCCGCGGCCCCGCGCCAGCGCCTCCAGCAGGCAGTAGCCCAGCACGTCCAGCGACAGCGACGTCAGGTACTTCAGCGACTCCACCACCGGCCCGATCAGGTTGTCGTACGTCTGGATCTGACCACACAGACGTACTTTGCTCTAGTCAAATCTTGTGATAGGTTGTTTGAAGACTAACAACTAGTAATATTTAACAAATGCATAAAAATATTTTATGTTGTTTGACCTTTTTGAAACCAAAATAATTATCTTCAATAATACTCGACTGTGCATTCAAAGAGAAAAGACCATAAGTAGACAACTTACCTGCAGCAACATGTAATCAAATATTAAAGTAGGCGCCGCATGCGATAGTTTCCCGATAAGACGACCTTGCGGTTTGATGTTTTCTTTCGACACACGTTTCATTATATGTTTGATTCTTTGAAGAGAGTTTCCGCGTACTCTTATTAAGGAAGGTATTCTTTCAGCTGCTTCATTTTTCCAACGGGAATATAAACAGTACCTATAATAAAACAAAATAGCAGTATTAAACTATCAATTTATGATGAGTGGTATTAAAATTGGTTTAGTGGGGTTAGCTTACCTGCTCTGATATGAATATAATTTCAACAAAGTGTAAACTTCCTCAGCCATGCAACAGTTGCCGTCCATCAGGGTGAGAGCCGGCAATATGGCCGCGTCTAATACTGTCAGTGCTTCATGATGCAAAGGATCTTCTTTCATCGTACGAGCGGTCCGTAGGATACGAATTATCTAAAAAATGACAGGAAATTATAAATGTGTTCTAATAATAATAAAAATTGATAACTACCATAAATTATGCATAGTTTGGAACTTACTTTGTACATTAAAATAGGATCATAATGAAGGGATGGTCCCAATGAAATCAAGGCAGGTATGACAGCCTCTTTCATATCTTCAAATGTTTCGCATGCTGGAGGTGCTAGAGCTGATTTAAGTGCTGGGACAGGTTTACCTATAATCTTTGGAGCTACTCGACAGTTCCTGAAATAAAAAACAGTATGAATATATATTTGAATTATTTATTATAAAAATTTCTTTGTATTATGCTTACTTTATGATATAATAAAAATAAATATAAAATAAGCCTTTGTTTGTCATGTGTAATAGCAACAAGATGTTATCAATGTACCATCTAGAAGTCAATATAGGTATTAATAAATAAATAAATGCAGAGAACATCACATACATTGCTCTGAACCCAAAGTAAGTAGCTAAAGCACTTGTGTTATGGAATTCAGAAACAACGAAGGTACCACAAACACCCAGACCCGAGGCAATGTAGAAAAGTTGGTTCCTGCATTGACCCGTCCGGGGATTGAACGCGGGACCTCAGAGCTAGCGACACCTTGAAACCGGTGCGTACGCCACTCGACCACGGAGGTCGTCAAAAGGTATTGCAGAAAAACAGGTAAAGTTTTAACTATATATACAAGTTATCAAAATAGTACTTACTTTCTGTATAAAGGTTCTACAATGGCATGCAACATTCCACACAGGGCGACGGCTGGGCGCTGTGGCATGATCGTAGTAGGGAGGCGAGCTGACAAAGCCGCAAATTCACGCCAAGCGTTCACTTTTAGCAACGCTTCGCACAACACCAACTTTTGATTACTCCAATATTCCTGAATTATAACATTTAAACATATAGCCCACGTGCTATAAGACTTGAATGAATAATATGGGAACCAGAAGCTTTAGCTTTTCAGCATTTAAGCACAACATTTGAGAATGTTTCATTGTAGAAGTTTAATTCAATGTTTCCATTTAACATACCTGAGGGTCTGGTTTATCTTCTACATATTCAGTTGGGCCATTAGTTTGAGGTCCTTTTGTAGACACAATGCTTAGTTTTCGAATGTAATCCTGAACAGCCTTCAACTCCTTGTCAGCTTCTCTGGCCATAATGGAGTCATCTGGTCGTAACTATAAATAGACAATTATACTCGTTAACTTAGCTTCTATATTACAACATGTGGTGTCAATATGTGTTAAAATAATATTACATACCCATGGATATATGTCATCAAGAGATATAACTTGATATTGTAAGAGTAAAGCTATAACAGTCATCAGCTGTGGTGGTTCCTTATAATTATCAAGCACTTCCATGTTCCCTAGCTTAAATCCTAAGACCTCGGAGATCACTTGAGGATCACCCATATAGTTCTTAATTAACGGTATAAAGAGTTGATCATAGTCGGGGCGTGCCTCAAAGGACTCTAAAATTATATCTAATGCTCTATTCGGATCTAAGTTAAAACAACCTGGAATAGAGAAATAATAATTAGAAGAAAACAGTTAACATTAATTGAAAACATAAATTATTTAAATATATCAACAATTCATACCTATTAGTGACTGAACAATTTCTAACAAGTTTTTCCATTCTGTATCTTCACTTATTTCCTGATTTAATTCAACAATAAGTTTTGCATACCCTTCACTTTCTTCCCTAAATAAATTAAACTTGCGTTGCTTATAACTGGAAATAGAAATAAATAAATTATAAGGAATATTATTATGTTCATTTATGTTATTTGTACATTCTATAAGGATAGCTTATAGAACCCGATAAACTACCTTCATGAAATATCTCAGTAATTGTTTAGAAGCAATAATAAAACATTAATGAAAAAATTATAAAAATTAAGTAAATATTAAAAAGAGTTGTCATAAAGTTGTTATAAAGTTATTTTCGTGCATAACCATAGCAATTTCATTAAGAGTGCACTAGGTTTTAAATATTTGCATTGTTTGAAACATTTACAGCAAACTTGAGCAAACCATAATAAATAAATAAAGCTGAATAAATAAACAGAAATACATACTACAACTTTGTCTTGATTTTAATGAACTTTGTATAAAACAGTTTATTCTTCAATGTCCCAACATCTTGTAATGTGTCAATTTCCAGTCTCTCCTTCAACAATTTATCTGATATAAAAGACTCCAATTCTCTAACAATATGACAAAAGTTTGTGCGCTCTTCACTCTGCACATCGTTACAAGACTCAGCATCATGTACACATACTACATCTAATATTATAGATGGGATATCAGCATGCAATACCTGTAAAATTATAAACATTGTTACAAAAACTTTAGTCATAAAAATATTGATGAACAAACAAATTATTTTCCTTTTTAATTGGCAGTCAATGTTTCACTTGAAAAAAAAAAAACTTACAGATATATCCCTGAGCACAGAAAGAACAGCTTCTCTCTTCAGATTCCCACGGAGACCACTGAGCAATAAGTCATAAATGGTCTGAGATATACCAGAGAGTTTCCCAGACTTAGAGAAAAGTGGACTTTTTTCCTGATCTTTAATAAATTGAGTCACATGTTTGATACTGAAATAAAAACAAAGCTACTTTAGATTTTCCCTGATACTTTACATAGGATGCCTAAGTCATAACCTAAATTTGTTGTAAATTTGTTTACATTTTTTATAAAACATGATGTAGGACATGGTTTGTACATATACTATGGCTAAATATTACTGGATGAGAGATTTACTGATGGCACTTTGAGCACAACAATGTATAAATGTAAGGTGGCATATAAATTGTGTACATTTCTTTATAGCTTGATTGAATTGTTTACTTCATTACACGGAAAAATGTAAATTGAGTATATTGTTTTCTACTTTCAGTTAGCTACGATGTATGTTCCGCGTATCAATATCCTCTTTTATACAAATTAAAAACTTTGAGTAAGGAAGATTTAGGTACTCCTCAAGAAATACCATTTTCCAAAATTAACATAAAAGCATCAACAAAGCTTGTCGTGGATAATACTGGCCTAAAAAGCTTTACCTTGATCATTACCTTTTCATGTTACAAATGTACCTATGGGCTAGATCTAAAGATAAAATCTCTAAAATAACAACATTTACATGTTGAATGCTAAGGACCGTTCATTATTTTTAATCTTTATTATATACAAAAGTACAGCTTACAATTGCTCCTTTCCGGATTTCTCCCAAGTTTTACAGTATTCTGAAACAAATTTCGCAAACGACCCCATGATTAGGATCTATTGAAATAATTTCAGACAATATTGTCAATTTTACTCCCTCAGCAAAGTAAAGCGCACGCTGTCGCCATGATTGATTTACAAGTATTTTTTTATTGGTTGTTGGCTGTTGCCTGTTGGAGATGTGCGCCTACTTATTACTTTTCTCTATGTTGCGTTTTGATACTAATGGCCATAGATAAAAGTAACTAATGGCGATTAAATTAAGTTGTAGATCATACTTGATCATAGCATAGTCTGTGCGGCAAAAGAACCGTCGCGCGTCGAGGCACAAAATGTAACTAACATTTAAATCATGCTGATTCATGCTATAAAAGGATTATGAGGCATCTGAAATAATTACGTTCTTATATAATTATATAAATATCCAGATTTTATAGTTGCACTATAATAACACTAAAGTGATTAAAACTTTCCGCGTATGAGTTCAGTACAAGATTGTAATTATTTATAACAATGAAAAAGCCGCTTAACCTACCCATATCAAACCCCCTAAAAGGGGTTATCATCATCATCAGCCTATATATAGCAGTCAACTGCTGGACATAGGCCTCTCTAATTGCACGCCACTTAGTTCTATCTTCGGCTTCTCCCATCCAGCTCCTGCTAGCCTAAAAGGGGTAATTCCTTTTAATTTAATTATATGTATATTATATTTTGAGATAATCATGTGTTTATTAATTTTTCAAACTTTTTTTGAGTTCGTTGACTCTGTGGCAAATATTGAGGACTTTTGAGGAAAATTCTGCTTAGCAGCTGGCTGTCAGTCAGTACCTTAGAGTGTAGATAAGAAACTAAAGAGTGAGTCTTTCAGGGTATGAATCGTAAGCACTAGTATGAACTAGTTTTGTCGTAAATATTCTATCAAGACGGAGTGTGCCGTTTTAATAAAACTATCTAAAACCCTAATATTATCCTAACAATGTGAAACCATCGATGTTTTCGTATATTTAAAATCTGTCGTTGTGCGAAAAATAACTTAAATTAGTAAACGAATTTTTATTTTATTTAAAGGAACAGCAACCAGCTGGAATATACAGTATACAACACAGAAATCAACATACAGAAGTTAACAATATTCTAGCCCACAACACTGTTCACAAATAAACAATAGAATACAGAAGCAGAAAATATACGCTAGGTTACATTGTAGAAAACTAAGATATTTTATCGTATTTCCTTATATACTAAATACATATTTATGTGAAAACAAAGCTCAGTGACGAACGATTAACTAGATGAGAATTCCATAAGTATAAGTCCCTTGAACCTGTGGAGTGAGCATGCAAAGATATCTATATGTTCAACTTCAAAGGACCTATTGTAGGAGTCAACCATTCTGCGAACCGGTAGACGTAAGCCAGAATTTGAGTGACTAGCACCCACTGCGAATAAAGTTCTTGCTCGAACCCCGCGCTTGTGAATTGTTCTGGGGACAGTATAACACAGCATGTTGGATAGCTCGATGCAGTCAAATTTGTTTGTTATGAGTGAATGTACTAGATGCAGCCGAAAAAGTGCTCTCGCTTGGCACAAAGGGAAACTAGCGATACTAGCGGTCTATAGTATATCTAAAGTCTATGGTCAGCAGTACCAAAAAAAATGACTTTGACAGTTTCTCGGAGTTTCTCCTGTTAGTGCCTGTTACTGAGACTGACATGTAAAAATAAATATAACCTCTCGGCTCTCCTCTGCTACTATCAGATTTAAGATTTGTTATATATATTATATATAGCTTTAATTAAAACAGAAATGCCTACTTACGAGTTAGCTTTAATGTTACGGGCTATGCCAAAGGCAGAACTCAAAAGTACCCTCACACGAATTTCTCATGGTATATTTGACCGCGGCGGTATTATAAGAAACATAGAGAATCTAGGATTTAGACCAATGCCATACAAAACAACTGCGCACGGTATAGTCCACAAAGAAGCTAATTATTTTGTATTTAAAATTGATACGGCGACTAAAGCAGTGGCAGATTTAAAGGAAGAATATAGAAGAGATGTGGACGTAGTAAGGCAGCGTGTTTTTCTTGCTCAAGAAGCTAGCAAGAATGATTGTACCTTGGAAGAAGAACTTTTACCTCCTGCTTACCGCGAAAATGTACAGAAAATGATCGAAGTTGGAAAAACACAAGTAAATCGCTTTACCTACAAATTTAAGTATAATTCGGGGCTTGATTATTATCCTTTCCAAAAGTAAATGTAGTTTATTATAGTTAGATGTAACGACATTAGTGTATTTTAGTCAATAATAGAATATAATAAAATGCTTTTACAATTAAACTGTTATTTTAATATATGTATTTGTTTGTATTGTGTATAAATCTATGCTCTTACACCCATCATTACCTTGTTATATTGAGCTATTATTCAGTGCCTACTAGAATCTGGAAATTTAACTGTCAACAAACATTTTTTTATGCTACAATGTAAAATATTTTTTTATTGTTAAAAACAAAACAATGATTATAGAAGATGATTTTCCAAAACCTGTGGAAGAGTTCACTGACAAATATTTCTAATATAATGGCAGTGAGAAAAAGGCACTTATATTACCAGTATAAGTACAATAAAAAAATAGAAGAGGTGGTGAACATACAAATACAGGCTGAACAGCAAGCCAGCCAGGATTATCTTAAATTGGCTGTAATATTCCTACACCCCTCTCAATCATTTCTTGGTGCCGGTGGTTTCTTTTTAAAAATGTACAAAGAGGAACTTGATCATATGCAAAAATTTATAAATTACCAGCTACTGCGAGGTGGTATACCTACAATCTGTGGACTTGAATCACCAGACACAAACAAACATCTAACATTACTTGAAGCTTTTAAACTAAGCCTATGTATGGAAATGCAAATAACTAAGGTAGGTAATGTTAAATTATAATAGTATTTTCTAAATTCTATTTTATATATATGCCCATATCAGTACTGTAGTACCTGCTGATAATGATGTTTGTTACTATTAGTTATTCTGGGAGAGTGGTACAACTATTAATTTAATTTATATGTATATTAACAATTTGTATAGGATTATTCTTTAAAGTAATATTTTCCTTTAACAGCTGTTGGAGGAAGGCATAAAGCTAGCAGAAAAATTAGAAGATTACCATTATGCAGATTTTGTAACTTCTATTTTTCTGGTTGAGCAAATGAAATCAATACATGAAATATCCCACCATGTAACTAAATTGACAGCTCTTGGTAGCAATCAACATGCTTTATATCATTATGATGTGGAACTGGCTAAAATATACCCCTTTTCATTAAAAAAATAGACACTTACTTTTCATCATAAGACCTAAAAATGCAAAGTTCAGGGATAAAGAAGCACTTATGTAATTTTGTCTTCATAAGTTAAATAAGTAGAAAGTAATCCATTGAAATTATTTTATTGTTTCTTTATGAAGATTTACTTGAAAGTATTTTAAGAACATCGTCTAATCGACAATCACTTAAAGCTGCTTGAAGTTTTGTAGATTCGTTACCATAGTTGTCATTATGTAACGATAATGTGCGCCAATCCAAATACCATTGCACGACCGTCTCTGAAAATAAAGCTTTTGTTAGGAAGTACTACTTAGGCCGCCTGTACACGAACTATTCGACGTATTAGTTTTCAACGTACACAGACTGCTCGAGCTGTCCATTGCTCTCGCGCGTCACGTGCTCCTCCTGCCCACTAGCCTTTTGTTTTGTCGGCCGTCAAACTGCTTCAAGCAGTGCTTATGTGGCTTAAATACTACCTACATAATATTTCCATTTCTCTAGAAATACTGTTAATGAGTAGGTATATAATATCGGTGTGATTAATTAAATCGTGCTTACCAACAAGGTCAATAAATTGAGTCTCATTAATACTATCCTTAGAGTCCCAAACGCAAGCATATTCTCGACACAACACGGGACCTTCCTCATTCATTGAACTGTCCAAGTCCAACATGCTGTAATTGAATAAATAAGATTTTATAGGTATAGTCATTTCTTATTTAGGGGACTAAGTACGTCAAACGTCTGGATTCTTAGTAAAAAAAGATTCAGAGGTTCTCTAACGAGCTTCAAGAAATTTTGAATGTATGATGTAACTAAATTTGTATTATAACGTAGTCTTTTTGGCCAAATTCAACATCACTCATCGAAACCTAGACCTCAGGTTTCGATACCGGGTCGGGCCAAAATGGATATTTACTTACAGGGTTTTTCCTTTTAAGAAATACTCAGATGATCTCGAACTCGTGATATTTACTTCTACTTACCTAATAGCGTTTTTCAGAATTAAATCTTTATTTTTCTGATATTCCAGTTTAAATTTATTCTCTATGTTTTTAAACGATTTAACACAGCAGTCTTCCGGAATGTCTGCAATACAAATCATGGATGATTAAAAATTTGGCCTGATTTGCTTCATTCTAGGCACTTGTACAGTTTTTTAACAGATTTCCAAATGAGAAGTTTCTTAATTCGACGCCTAACTTTTGTTGTCATCCATAGGGATACTTACCTACCGTCAACAGGTGGTCCCATATAAATTTCATTTAAGTCGGTTCTATTTTATATTTAAATCTCTACGTAATAATAAGTGTAATGAATAATAATTGTTGCCTACCAAAAGTTATTTCCACGCTAATATTTTTCTCGACCGAACAATTTGATACTATATTTCGTATAGTTGCAATAGTAGACACGTTGTCTGATTTAAAAGTTGCGAGGCCCCGTCTGGAAAAGCATGTTGAGTTAATGTAATGAGGGCTACCGTTTTTGTGCTCACCAGTTGGCGCCACTGGCGAGTGAGGTCCCGATCTAAAGATCTAAAGTCTGTAAAAAATGAAAAACATAGCTGTAAACTCGGTAAAGAAGCTTAATATCGACAAAATATTTTGTTTGTAAACAGTAAACAAACCTCTGAATTAGCTGTTCTTTCAGTCCGCTTATCTTTGCACCTCTTTTTCTTAGTTCCACTTTTAAAGCATTGACATTCATTGACCCGTAACTCGTATTTGCCATAATAAGGATGTTTTAAATTAAATATTTTGTAATACCTCAAAATTAAACTTAAATGAAATAAATAAAACCGCGCAGCCCACCCATTAAAGTGACAAGTGGCATTTTGGAGACCTCACGCTACACTAGCGCCTCTAGCGGCGAATTCACACGCTTTAGCCCTCATTGTAAGTATTGTAACCCTAAAGTTGCAAAAGTCGCGTATTTATACAGGCTGATAAGAAAACCCTGTCCGATCCGTGAAGGTGTTGTTAGGTATCGATAACTGATTACAAAAATGTGAAAAAAAAATTGGAAAAAAAGAAAAAAAAAATCTATTTTTTTTTCTCAAATGGCGAGAGAGAGTTTCTGCGTCTTCACAGATGCTACTTAATGATCAAACAAAAGGCCCCCTAAAATACCGACGAAAATGGTGTTGTAATTTTTGTTTTAATCTTAAATTTAGGGAATTTTGATGCAGAAAATGGTTATTTCAAAATTCATTAGTATTGTTACTATCATGAATATTCCAAATTTAATATTTTATTTGGGCATGTGATTGTGAACCTATATCACCCTTTCGGGTCGGACAGGGTTTTCTTAACACTCTGTAGAAGGGCTTAAAAAAGTGCTTACTGGTATTCACAAATTAAAATTGTTCCCAATAAAGTGTGTAATCTGACAAAATTTATTTCGGAGGCTGGTCGTGGAAGTTCACCCGGTAAGGCTTCCGTGAGCCAACAGGTCATTTCAGCTACTGAAAAGCTTCCTGATACTTGCAGTTGACTTAAGGTTCTGTAATGTTAAAATATGTTATTGAACACATGACTGACACATTTAGATAAATGTGATACCCAAGTAGGTTACTTACTTGGTGTAAAAGTACGCATAGACATAAACACCTACCTCTCGTAAGATCCAGAATATTTTTCTGTTTCATTATGTTGGGAGTAGTAAGGTAATGCTGGCAACTTCAGGCTTAGAAGACGAGCCACTCTTGGGGCGCCCGCTGGTAGTACGTAAATTAACACACGTTTACCCTCCAACCTGGAGTTTATGGAGGAACCTGATGTATATCGCATCTTAACCCACACTCTTCTTGTTCCTGCTTGACATCTAACTGAAGCAAGCAGATCTGATCCTGTTTCCTGTTTTAATTCCTTACGATTAAACAGTCGCATACATACAAAATACGGTATCTACCTAAGTCGTTTTCATACAAACCTTTGAGGAGCATATAGTAAGGACTGCTGCTGTGTCAGTCTGCATTTCTAACTTTTGATTACAGTAAATAAAAAGCATGTCTAGAGGTACTGCGGAGGTCATTGTAATTTCCTGCCATCCATCGCTACCTGCTCCTAACAACTGAAAATAAGTAAGTAATTTTCAGAAATATGTAGACCATTAACCAAGTAAATTTGAGTAGCCTAGGTATTTGGCTTCTTACCTCATGTTGAATGTCCAGAAGAGGTGGCGTGGATAATCCAGCATGCAAAGAGCGGGTATTCCGTTGATACTTTTCTCTCTCATTCGCTGTTTGTTTTTCTAAACGGGCTACTTCTCCCCTGACATGAGCAAAATAAGAGAATCATATAAAATATTATACAAACGACACCATACAGCAAATACTTAAGTATTTGCTGTATGGTGTCGTTTGTTGTAATATTGAAACAATGGCTGCTCACTCGAGTTTCGCCCTTCTTGCTGCTAAAATATCTTGATGCACTTTAACACCGCCGACTAAATGACTGGATCTGAGGGCGAAAACTCTGCCTGAAAATGTGGCTACGAGTAACTCTGACTCTTCCGTGCTCACGCACCCACCAGCTACAGAAGTAACTGGTTCTCCACAAAACTAAAAACAATCCATGATTAACAAGTGTCATAGATCTAAAAAAGTACCTAACTACTATTGTAATGATGACATACGTAAGTATACTTCAGCCTCGGCTTTTCCCCGAGATTGTCCATATCGACCAGGTACAGCTGGATGGAGCCATCATGTCGGCCGACGCTAAGATGGAAGTTTCCATTATTGAAGTACCAGCCAAGACAAACTACGGACCCCAGGCCTCTACCATCCACTAAACATTTGCTTGATAAAGTCAATCTGTTAACATGGTAAAATGCGGGTTAGGTACAAACTAAATCAGGTACCTACGTAGAAAGGTAGGTAGTAGATACTTATGGTTAAAATACATGACAACAGGTAAAGGAAAGTTCAAACAATTGTTTTGGAAATAAAAGAGAAAAACTTGCTCTTCGTAAGCAATCAGGCCAATAGAACCGTCACTGGCTCCGTAGAAGGCAACGATGTCCGTCACATGTGTGGAAGGTGGTACCGCCAAGCGAGAAGGTCCCGATGAAATGACTGTACGAGCAATCAGTTTCCCATTTTCTAAGAGTACCGCTCCCTTATTCGCTACCAAGACTAACAGACGAGTTCTCGTACTCTGTGTACAACATATGGTTAGTATAAACAGGTGAGCATGTAATTACGTTAGGCAAAAAAATAAATCATTCTAACATTAGGTACCGCAAAGGCTGCTATGTCGAGGACTCTGTCTTCGCAGACATAAGAGTTATACTCGCGCAAATCCCTGTAAAAAGTGACGGTGCGTCCGCTACACAGTATTAAATCGCTTCCCATTATGCACCTAAAAAGAAACAATATTAGGTAAACTAATTTCGTCATCCATAAGAATGAAAATTCGGTATCAGCAGACAGCCTTCTTGAATTTTGGCATGAAGATACCATTTTTGAACAGGGATAGTAATTTAAGGATTCTGCCTACTACACCACTTCATACTATGACTATGAAAAAAAAAGACGATACGGTCTAATATTCCCAGGGGAACGTACCAACAGAGTTTAGCGTATTTGCAAAATGCTATTCTATCATTTACTTTACAATAAAGTACAGGTACGGGTGAAGAAAGACCAATTATAAAAAGTAATAATACAATCTAATTGTCTTACATTGACGTTATGGTTTCCGTTAGCGCAGTTTCAATGCTAAGGAATACCTTTCCTTTCCTCGTGTACCCTTTGACTTCATTGCCTGAAGCTGTAAATATTTTATCTGCTTGTGTTCCTGTAAATCAAATGGCAAAGGTCAGGTGCTGCGATAGGTTTAAGTATTATCCCAATACTTGAACCTATCGGCATAAAACTTACCCATTGTAGTCGCAAGTTGCACGGACGTAATAGGTTTGCCCGGTAGTGTCTTGAATTGAACCACCGGTTCCTCATCTTTTATACCCAAACATTGTAAGACCCCGTTCTTATCACCGATTGCAAACTAGAATATAATGTGGATGTTAGTAATTTTTTAAAAACGCTTTGCCTACCTGTTTTGTGGTTGTTTGCAGTAATTTACCTTTTGGTCCATCTTTTGACCTAAAGGTGACATTATTTTCAAAGTATCCGGGTATGTGATTCCACATACCGTGTAATCTATTCGCGATAAATCGTAATCCATGTCTCAATAATTTTGTGCAACAAGGGGCACGAATCTTATTGTATTATTATGTTTAATTATGTTTTGCCATTACTAATCGATAATACCTTGGCAACAGAAAACATAACAAATACTTAAACAACTGATTTAAAAATTATCAAGCGCTAACGATAACAAGTATTCTAAAGTATTTCATGTATAAATATAGTTTGAAATATAGGGACTGCCAATGTAAGGTAATTTTCTTTCTATTTGCGGTCCACTGCATTCATTATACCATAAACTAAATTTTATTTTTGGTCACCAGTTGGCGCTACTGTTGACTAAGGTCCAGAGGTATAAAGAAAAACCATGGCTGTTACCTCGGCAAACAAGCATACTTTTGGCAAAAAAATAAGTTTGTAAACAGTAAACAGATACAGAGTACATAGATAACTATAGACCGATAGTATCGCTAGTTTTCCTTCGTGCCAAGCGAGAGCACTTTTTGTCTGTATCTAGTACATTCGTTTACTGATTTAAAGTTAT
This sequence comes from Autographa pulchrina, assembly GCA_905475315.1. NCBI lineage: Eukaryota > Metazoa > Arthropoda > Insecta > Lepidoptera > Noctuidae > Autographa > Autographa pulchrina. Next base: position 6,902,311 of record FR997771.1, on the reverse strand, counting down.
TTTTCGCGCAACGACAGACTTATATGCGAAAATATCGATGTTTCGACATTGTTAGGATAATATTAGGGTTTTAGAACTTTTAGATAGTTTTATTAAAACGGCGCGCTCCGTCTTGATACAAAATTAACGATAAAACTAGTTCATACTAGTGCTCACGGTACATACACTGATAAGCTCACTCTTTAGTTTCTTATCTATACTCTAAGCAATAACCTCTTTCATCTGTCAACAAAATGTCAATGTCAAAACTTATATTCGTTCGTGTCTTCCTTTCGATACATATTTCATTTTCTTAAATTAATTAATATTTAGTTTTATATAAGAAAAACTATGGAGATAGATAAGGAAAATGTTGTCCAAGCTGTGGTTATTATGGACACATTTAATGACCATTTTAATCCTATAAGTGAGAGCAAACCTATGGTGAGTTAATTTTCTTATTTATGCTGTAATAAGTGACGTGTATTTATATCATTATATATTTCAGAGCTTGCTGCCGGTTGCAGGAGTGCCCCTGATTAATTATATACTGGAATCTCTGGCTCATGGAGGAGTGGGTGAAGTAATTTTATTCTGCTGTCAAGATGGTCCAAATATTAAAGATTATATTCGGTACATACCTATAATACTCATAGCCAACATTGTGTAAACTAAATATATTCTATTGATTTTGAGTAATGTAGTACCTGGTAATGTTATTATTTTCAGAAAAAGTATTGAGAATAAGGCAATATGGAGTGTAACAATGGATGTTCAAGTGATGATGTCTGATTCTTGTCAGACTATGGGAGATGTGATGCGGGAAATAGACGCGGCTGGTCTTGTTAGAGGGTACTTCATTTTAGCAGGGGTTAATACCATTACTAATATTAATTTTGCATCCTTATTGGACCAGCATAAGTGAGTTAAATACCATTTTAAGTTTTAAAAAATTGTTAGAAATTTTAAACAGGTAGACTATTGCCAATTTACTTTGATCAAGATATAGTTTTAAGACAAAACTTAATGATACATATCTTTTTAGACAAACATGCAAAAAAGATAAAGGCGCTGCAATGACACTAGTCTACAAGAAAGTTTCTTGGGAGCATCCTTTGATAAGCGCTGATAAACCAATTTTCTTGGCAGCAGATGCAAACACCAACAAGGTTCTAATGCATCAGAAGTACAAGCCAAAATCAACCGAAAAATCTATTAATCTTCCTCTGGTATGTAAACTATGTAATATTATGTATGCTTTTTGTGATAATCAGTAAAGCTATTCTTTTTTTCTATTATAATTATCAATGTGTTAGTAGATTTAAAATATTTATTTAGAAAATTGATTCTTTGTATTTTTCAGGAAGTGGTATTAAATTATTCCGAAGTGAAGTTGCATCATAATTTAGCTGATGCAAACATTGCACTATGTTCACCTTCAGTACCTCCACTATTCTCAGACAACTTTGATTTCCAAACAAGGGATGATTTTGTCCATGGAATATTGATAAATGAAGAAATTCTTGCCAGTTCTCTATATTATACACTGTTAAAAGGAAACCAATATGCTGCAGCTGTTACTAACTGGAAAACATACCAGACTGTCTGGTAAGATACTAATTAAATAGTACAGTTAACAAATTATAGTACCATTAAAAAATGAATAATGTTATGATGTTGACCATATACAATATTTGTCTTATTGTCTGATAGCAAATAGACTAAGGTTTGTGTTTTTTTTTCCAGCCGTGATGTATTGCATAACTGGGCATATCCCTTATCATTTGAAACTGGCTCAGCCAAGCAAAACAATTATCTTTTTATGGGCAATCATATCTTCAGGGAAAAGTCATCAACATTGAGCAGGTAAACCAGTTAAAACATTAATTTCATTAATACACTTCTTTCCATATTTTTTTTTGTAGAATTAAGATTTTTTTGAAGTAGGCAAGCTATTTATTTAAACGAATAATTTCGATTTTAGATCCTGTTCATTAATTGAAGATGTGCTGATTGGCTCACAGACCCATATAAATGATAATACAGTTGTGTCCAAATCAATGATTGGGAAAAACTGTGTCATTGGAAATAATGTAACAATCAAAGGAAGTCATATAATGAACAATGTTGTTATAAAAGATAACTGTAAAGTCATTTACAGCTTTATTGATGAGCAATGCACAATAGAAGAGAATTCTGTAATTGAAAATGGTACCATCATAGCATCAAATGTTGTGGTGGAGGCTGGTAGTCAATTAAAAGGAAATTTATTGGAGAGCTCAGAAGTTGATAAAGGTATGTACTGTATAAATCATGTATATTTATATAAACATTCAAGTCAAATGTAGGTAACACTGCAGAGGTGAGCACTTTACTAAACAATCACTATATTCATATAACAATCATCATTTGGGGGCATAACACAATTAATTGTTTTAAGAATATAATGCTTGTGTTATACTATACACTGAGTATGATACTAAGTACAGTATGTCAGTGTAAAGTTCATCTTTGGTATTAATTTTATGTGAGCAGTGGAGGTAGTGTAAATACAACTTGTAATGAATATTGGAATTGTGGTGTAATTAAAGTTCTTGTTCCAGAAAAATCATTGATGAAATCAACATCAGAATGCACAGAATGGGAAAATGAATCATCTGGTAGTGGAGGTGATGACTTCATTGGGTTTGAGAAAACATGGAGTAGTAGTGAGTCTTGTTACTCTTCAGATGGAAGCGATGAGTCCTCACTACCTGATTCTCCTATACCAGATGACACAAACAGTAAGTACTCTGGCATATATTTAAGTTGCTACTTAGTAGAAGTTACAGTAATTATATTGTATCTATACACTTATCACTGATTGATACATTCAATTATAAGAAAAGCATGAAAACTAGTCATCAAGATAACCACAGATCACACGGTAAAATATTATTAACATTCATATTTTATTTCAGTATTCTTGCAAGAAGTCATTGACAGTTTAGCAAGAGGATATGAAGAGAAATTGAAGAATGACTACCTTATATTGGAAATCAATTCATCTAGATATGCATACAACATCCAATTGCATGAAGTCAACTTTTTTGTTGTAAGAGCTCTGCTAAGCATGCCTGTATTGGCTGAAACTAAAAATGTGCTTAACACTGTAAAGGATATATTGAAGTATTTCAGACCAGTCTTGTCTAATTATATCAAAACAAAATCTTCCATCATGGATTGTTTGAGAGCTGTGGAAGTAAGTTCTGTATAAAATTAAATCTGTTACATTTAAGTTTCTTTTGATAAATTAATGTAATCCTACTATACAATATAAATTGAATTCATCTGTTTCTAGGATAGCTGTATCAAATGCGAGTGGCTAGACGGCAAGTCTGGACAAATACTCCATTTGCTTTACGAAGCTGATGTTGTAGATGAAGATTCTTTGATGGAGTGGCACAAAGACTTGGAAGAGAATGAGAGTACCATTGCAAACCAGACATCATTAGTTAAGTTCTTTGACTGGCTTGAAGAAGCCAGTGAAGAGAGTGGTGATGACTCAGAGTGATTTGTAAATAAAGGAGTTTATTCTTAATTATTTAATTTTATTTGGCATTAATAACATCTATATGAATATAATCCTAACGAATAGTGGCATATTGCTGAAATTGTACAGTAGAGAAATTCCTAAACTTGTTAATGTCAAATGATGTAGGTTCACAAGGAGAATGTATTTTTATTTGCCGCATATGAGTGTCCCGTCCGTTTTGGTGGTTGCTTAGTACTGCTATTTGTATCATGTAGGTTCTAATTGGTCTGTCGTGAATATCTTTGATTGGAATCATTTCCCACCCTGTAACATAACAAAAAAAAAAACAATTAAGAAAAAGTGCTTTGGAAGAAGACTTCTAATGTTCGAGTTAAATACAAGCTGACACTTTGATTTATTCACCATCTTCCTGCCTTGTTCCCAATTATTTGGGGTCGGTGCAATGCGTATTCAGCTTAAATTCATCTCTACAACTCGTCATCTCAGTTCACTTCTTTCTTTCTCATATTATTATCATCTTTCACACAATCCATTCATATCTTTTTACACTTTGATTTAGTATCTAATGTAATCTGTACAGTTATGTTTTTATGCAGTTTGAACATAATGGTTTATAAATTAATACATACCACTTGGCTCAATCAACTCGATGACTTCAATCTCCTGCAAGTCATTGAAATGTGTCCCAGCTCTAATAGATATCCTACTTGGAGTGTAGCTCTCATCTAACTTGTAGTCTGTGTATATGTAAATGTGGGAGACCATTGTTTTCCTTTGAAACTGAATGTTTACTAGATGTGGAAGCTGACCATCTGATTGCCAGTAAGTATCCATGCAGTCATCTCGCAATTGATCTATACCAAAACCTGCAATACGTATTATTAATCATCTTGTTTCATAAAATATTAAAGACTAAACAATATTTTAATAATTTTACTATGTTCACTTCTGGAGATATAAATGGTAAAGTTTCATTCAGAAATGTCCACGTCACGATGTAAATAATCTGTAAGATCTTGGAGTAGCTACTGACCTGGTTTACACGAAGACAAACTCCAAATTGCATGATTCCCAACTTCGCGAACTGTTCCTGACCTCTCACTTACGAGAGGATCTTTTTCAGAAGCTATAGCTAAATCCATATATACGTCGAGGTCACTTGTGTCGTAATGATGTCTTTGTTGAGTTCTGCTTATATTACCCCGAAATTAGAAAACAAGGATTTATGGAAGGATTTATTTAGGTAATGAGACGTTTGTTTGCTTTTAAACTTAAACTTGCAACTTCTTTTCTTTTGTCGATTTTGACGTGACAGTTGTCATTTTGGTCAAGTTGTCACTTTATTATATTTTTTAGGTTTGGAGTACTTATACTTTTAGACATCATAAGTGGTTGGGATATAATAAAAGAAAAAAACAATCAGAATTTTAATTTCTTTATTTAGGTTTTATTTTAAAACAAACGTGGTTGTTTGCAACGAGTACCAGCATGGCCCCTGGTAACAATTAATAATTATAAAATTTCGACGTGTTTAACCGGTAAAAGTTCGTCCTTTTCAGAGAGGATAAACTTAGTTTTTTTAAGAGTTCCGTACCAAAAGTGTCTAAAAAGCCTTATTCCTGTCATTCACGTGTCTGTCTATTCTAAGGTCTATTCCTTAGGTCTATTCTTAATTTATCATTCAGGTTTACGAAACGATTCGAGCTATAGTCTTCTTTTCAGTATAATTACGTAGCTGCTTACTACGGTTCATATTGACGTGACGCAAATGCTTAGAATTGCATAGCAGGGTATACTCAGTAGGTACATGATATAAGGACTCATAATTATTATTACGGAACCCGTATGTATGCACATATGTATGAACTATGATGTATGTTTGTATGTATGTACGTATGTACCTACGTACCTATGTATGGTACACATACATTTGTCTAAAATAAAAATATGATATGTAAGTATACTAAAAAAACGCGATAAATATATAACTGCCTACCAAAACACACTTCAGTAATGAGCATAGGTGTGGCTAGCCCACTAAAATAATAGGAATAAAGTAGCACTGCAACTTACAATATTTTTATTAAGAGCCGAATAAAATAGATTTATTCGGTACTAGCTGTGCCTGCGACTTCGTTCGCGTGGATGACGAAACTTATCAATGAGTTTTTAACCGCAAAATTAAGTTTGTTTTTTTATTGTTTATACTTTTCCGGGATAAAAACTACCCAGTGTGGTGCCCAGGATAATAAAGAATAATTATACCAAGTTTCATCGTAATCGAACCCGTATTTTGCGTGATACCTGAACAAACAGACAGACAGACTGACAATTTTTTTTTCCACACTTTTTGGTTCGGTCTCGGTCTAGTAACACCCCCCGCCATTTATTTTTTTGATATTTTCAATGTACTTACAGAATTTTCACTTCCACAGATTTATTATAAGTATAGATTAATACTTTATCATATTATAAAAAGTATTCATGTTAATACTTTTTATTTTAGGTTAATAAATTATGGCTATTTACAAAGGCTATGTTTACAACCAAATACAATTAGCTAAATTTTGTTAAAGTAAAGCTAACGCTAGAACGAGCTAATATAATTTAATTTTAAAGTCTATCTTTAAAGCTCTGGGTTACTATGCTGCTTTACGTGCAAATATACAAAAAATACAATTCCACCCCAAGTTACAGATATCTATTGGTTTTGATTTGGACAAAAGTAACCGGTAAATTTATTATTTCGTATGTAAGTAGTAATTCCCGTTTAAAAATAAGGAGTGCACGGTGTCACGGGGTAGCTTTATTACAACAATAGAATTTAGTCCAGACCCCTTATAAGAAGAGGGTGTACCGGAGCAACTTATTATTTTTGCAAAATACAAGATTCGTACCCCTAGGGAGACCATAATTATCATAAGTTATTTCGAAAAATACTACGTTCAGGTATACTACAACATGCTAAAACATAATAACCGGGTTCCTAATAGCGAGTAATCTTAGATCATTTCAAGAATTCAAGACACCACCACTATCAACCCAAGGAAAGAGTCGTAGTTTAAACAATTTAGAAAATCTCCCATATTTTTGTTGCGATACGTGTTATAAACTTAGCTGAAATCTGTTACGAAAAACTAGAATTTCATTAATTAACGTAATTCGTATGCACTATTAACTGCTTACGTATGTCCTATCTACCTAATGTTCTAGTTTATTTAAGTAAGTTATTTTATAAATTACAGTTACATTAGTCTGGGTACATAAAGCGCACATTGTATCTAATCATTATCAAAGCACCTAATATTTACATTGGAGCCCGACTGGGACTTTAGTAATGCGCATATGCTTAGCTCAGTCTATAAATATTGAGTAGATAAATAAGAAAAGAAAGCTTTCGTTTAACACTCCGAATAGTGTTCATTATATTGCAATTCATTTTCGTGTCCTATATCACTTATCCCAATGAGTTCATCAGTAAACTCGAGATGGGAACGAGTTGACAAATTGATATCTTTATAATTAGTGGTTACCCTGTGGTGGTCTAATTCGAGTATGGCATGTGTGGTGTGATGCGACCGCGATGAGTCCGACACCGCGGGAACTGTCCACTACGAGAATCCCAGACGTACACCAAATGTTAAAACAGTTCCGGCTATGCACACGGATATTATGTGCATACATATTTCGTTAGATAACATTATTTAGTACAATAATTTACATAGCTGTATTGTATAACCATATTTATAGCTAAATACAAAGGTTCTGAAGCTTGCGTATTCTTGGTGAAGTTTCTATAAAAATATTTCAATTTTGCAAGAAACACACTGACTTGTTTAAGTAAAACGCATTCTACAATTTTAATTGATTTTTTTACACACCATGGCCGTGAGTTTGCAACATATTATCTCCATATTAGCTTGTATTTCGAAGAAGGTAACAGTGCGTTATAAATAAATCACAACAAACTTTTTAAACCATTATTGTCTTTGAAAAGCTAGTAGTCTTTTTGCATTTTGATTGTCATAGCAAATCCAATTAGTCAATTTTGTGATTATTTGCTAATTTACCTAGAATTAATCATGGTTTTAGGTAAAAAGCAAATAGAACAGCTTTCCGGATTCACTCCGACAGTGTTGGCGTACGGTGCTAGTTTACTAATTACGACAATATATATCACGGAATGGAAAGCTGTTTGCAAGTACATACCGTTTTTTAACAGAACACCAAAGTTGCAGGCACAAGAACCAAAAAAACAATGCTAAATTGGTGTCAACGACGTACTATTAAATTTGTAAAAAGCGCTTGCTTTAACACCAAGAGAACAATATGACAGGTGATACACCAGAGGTACCAACAATTCAAGCTAGTTATTTAAATCGGAGGAGGGCGAAGCACGCGCCCGAAACAACACAATCGTAATCTGGAAAAAGAATGGCATTATAATAATGACTGGTCTGTGCATCAGGTGTGCTCGGATTTGTAATAAAATGTCAACCGGATCGTACGCAGCCGGCGCACGCGCAGCTGTCGGCCCTCCTGCGTGCCTCCAGTGAGGTTCGCCCTCTGAATAAACATTACCTCTATTGTAGTATATATTGTTTGAAAAAATATATTGTACTTTATTTAAAATGGTAAAATAAAATTGTAACCATTTAACTATTGAGTCTTTCATTGAATCTGAGTTAACCTAGCGTTAATGAGTCTCCGCTCTATGCTTTAAATGCGACTATTGTAGCTACCTACGGCGAAAACAAGAATTGCCACATGATTATTACATAAGTCGCAACTCGCAAGGATCTAAGACTAAAAAACTTTAATCTTTTTTATGGTGCTTAGGATATTCTTCCAGTGGACAGCGATGCGGATGAATTTTTTGGTGCATTATTTTAGTTTTTATTTATTTGATACTTATAGTTTCTTTTGTACCTATTTCTTTTTTCTAGCTTACATATTCTAGTTATTTTTTTATATTTTTGTAATTAACATTTTTATTGTGAATTAAACAAACATATATTACACCCATATATCCTACAGAGCACTTGAAGAACAGCTATCTTTACTTATTAGAAATTTTAGTGCAGCAGAGAGAATTCTATACCTATACATAGAGAATGAGAGAGAATTCTATATACAAAGAGACAATTCTATATACATAGAGAATGGAACAAAAAATACATGCTCTGCCTTTATAATTCCACCATTTAAAAGCGCTTTATTTTTTTTCTTTCAAATTAGTACTTTTATTTCTATCTTGTTCTTTAAAATGTTGGTTTTCACGGCTATGTCTTATTTTTAGATTTCCCCTATTTACGCTACGATTTTGGACACGATTATGATTTTGACATTATTGAGATTTTGCGATAATTTCTAAATGAAAGAATTTTCTTTTTTTCATTCTTTATTCCGATATAAAATTATGGTCTGAAATGACCAAATACTCAGGGAGTAAAATCTTCATGTCTTTTTATATGCTTAAAAATCAACTTATGTTCTTCGTAATAACTTCAATCTCGGTAGATCCACAGTTTAAATTAATAGTTCTAGTAGATAGTAAGATAGAATTTTAAATTAAGATGTAAAATGTATGTAGGTCGTAGGTAGGAAAAAGCCAGCATTTTCAGTATCTGCGGCAGACATTGTAATTTTTGACCCAATCGTAACTGGATCACACTATGAATAGGACCCAAACACGTCAAGGACCAAGGGCCACAATAGGGAGATGTAAAGTGGGGTGCGGTGCGGTGTCGAGGCGCGTTCCGACACAGCCCTGCGTTACTCTGTCTGTAGCCGCTGCTCAAGCGGCTGTGTGCGGTGCGCGTGCGACCCTTCTCGTGTACGAACCTACTTAGTAAACAAACTTGTAAACCTTGTGCGGACTTCAAGAAATTCACGTACTTTTTTATAAGACTTGTGGAGACTCAGTGTTGATTGACTTGTGCGCAATATGGATTTGTCCTGTGGAGAGAACATGCAGCATTCGGGGAACAGTGGCAGTGGAAGGATGGTCGACATGTGCGTCGCAGGACCTGACCGTGCTCTGGACCGCGACCCTCGCCTCCTCCTCAACCTGCTGACCCTGGAGCGGTCTCACGCCATCCACACGGACTACTTTCAGAATGTGCAGATTGATATCCAGCCCTTCATGCGGAAAGTGGTGACAACTTGGATGTTGGAGGTCAGTTTACATCAATAAACCTTAATTGTTACCATAAAGTAAATTCTAAGTATTTAAACAAATCAAAACACACACCACGTATAAATTAGATCGCGTAGTAAGCGCTTGACTATCGGTGCAACTAACAGCTGATTAGAGTGAATGACCTGGATATGTGAGTATTACATGTATTGTGAACGTAGTTTTAAATTACGTTTATGTGTTAAGTATTGCTTTGTTTATTACTTATAGATTAAAGCTAGAGCCTTATGTTTATTTTATAAATGTTATGCGCATTAATCTATAAATCATTCCTTCATTTAATTATGATATAATATTGTGGGTAGGCAGAACTTTTTATTACTATACTTCAGTGCAATATAAAATATTGCATCTAGTATATTTAGTATTATATATTATTATTTAATGAATTGTATATCAACCTATTGATGAACAAGGTAATACATGTTTTAATTTAAAATCGGCACAATGGGTCATTTAAATCTACGAACATTCGTAAATTATAAAAAAAAACAAACCAACAGAGTGAAATAAAAATAAATAATATTGTTTTTTAAATTTATCTGTTTATATATTTTCATTGATTGAATTTCGTATACAATCCGTAACACATTTTAAGTGATTTTGAACTTATTTTTAGAATAACAATAAATAGATTAGTAAATATACCTTCCGTAGCCTGTCTCCGCTCTCATCTTGTAATTTACGCGCCGGTGACAATGACCCCGTCCCGTCACTTTGCTTCCACGGCCACTGTGAGACCCTAATCTTTGGATAATACAAGGGAAATGTAACCATTCCTTTAAGTAACCACAAAATATAAAATAAAATGAGTATTGAGATCAACGTAGCTATTATGTTAATTGCATTAAGAATGTCTAAGTACATTTGACACAGATCAGTGATAGCAATTAATTACGAGATTCCACCTAAACTCCTTATAATAAAGGTGATGTGAATGCCAACATTATATTCATCATCACATTCTCAGAATAACAAGATTACTTCTCGGAAAATTGGATAAATGGATTTAGGTTTTTTCGCACATTTTTATTCTTTATAATAAATTGTTTATATGTACCCAGGTGTGCGAGGAGCAGCAATGCGAGGAGCAGGTGTTTCCCCTGGCCGTGAGCTACATGGACCGGTTCCTGGCCCAGCGCGCTATCTCGCGGCAGCAGCTGCAACTCCTGGCGGTCACCTCCTTGCTGCTTGCATCCAAGTTCAGGCAGTGCCATCCGCTGTCCGTCGACCTGCTGTGTGCCTACACAGACAGCTCGGTTTACCCACATGAAGTTAGGGTGAGTGTTTCAGGAATTATAATTATAAGTAGTAACCGCAACATATAAATTTTATATTATAGGCAGTAGGTATCTATGATTCGCAAGTTCAATGTTAAATAGTTAAGTCTGTCCTATAGTGGTATATCTGATAAGATAAACCACTATAGGACATGCCATGCCATTTTTACTTAGTTTCTAAGTAGTTCTGAAGGTTAACAATAAATAGCACATGAAAATAATTGTCGTAAATATTTTTCCCCTGTAGGCGCAGTGGTTAAGTGTATGTTTAAGGGTTGCGGGTTTGATCCCCGCTCGGTCTTGCACTTTGACTTTTGATAAACATGGAATGTTAGACAGAAACTCACGATGAGGAGAAGTATATAAACCTTACAGTTTTAATTGAAATCATCTTTTGTTGCTAATACTTCCACTACGTATTGTACTTAACTTCATATCAGATTCCTAGAAAGCATTGTTCTTTGTTGGCCTCATTATGAATTTCCTGTGATTAATACACGAAACGTACTTACATCATGTCCGACTTAAATTCTTGTACGACACACGATCTTACATAAAAAGTCAAATGGCTCTATCGGGCGACGTCCGGCGACACGCATCCTGCGACACAACTTAATTGTTGTTTTGATTGTACTGTGAATGAACTCGATTAGTCTAGTCAAATGTCATTTCTTCGCCCCAAAGCGACATTTCCTTACACCAAGCCAGTTTCCGGCAATTACTCCTTCCTCGAGAAACTCAAGAGGGCTTGTAAGACTGTCACCCTTCTTATGAAGCCACAGCCTGTGACGGAGTAAGGCACCGAATTAGTAGCTTACTTGCTTCCGACGGAAATGTGGGCACTGCTCCGCACAAGACACGATATAGAGCCAGTTAAATTAGAACTAATTTAAGTAGCCGTCTTTTTGATGCCTTTAATGAGATAAGGTTGTTGCACTCTTTATATCCAGTCAATGCACCAGTTCGAACATTGAAGGGCTTGAAAAATGAATGCATAATTGTTCAGTCAAAATGTGATATTGACTAAACTCCCACACTAGCCCATAATGACAAAATTGTCATAATCGTTCACACCCGCACGGACAGGTGCGATTCGTTGTTACTCATGGGCCGGCCCTTTGTAATCAATTTTGACTTTGTCACCTTATTCACACGCTTCTAATGCAACTGCACTGCATTTTACTCAATTGCATCCGTTACCTGATCGTGAATGAATACTGCTGTTGACATAAAAGAGACACTGAAAAGATGAGTGACATGAAGAGCTTTTCGTTGCAACGTATGTACTATGTATGAGTGGCAAACTCATGTATTGGAGCTATATACTACTTCTTGAAAATGTAGCATTATGGCTACTGTCTTAACATTCCTGACCTAACCTCTTTCCTGTTCGCATACCAAAACCTTCACCATATGTTATAATTAAATATCATTCGGATACCGTGAGAACACGTTTCGTCACTCCTTCGGTGCGTATGACACCGTGGAACGCTCGTATTTCCTTGCTATTAATTCGTGCGATGGTCGCGATATGCCATCAACGCACATACTTAATGCTGTCATATGGTGCCAGCCGATTCTACTTTCCCATGCTTACGGACGTAAATATGCAAAATAATGCCATCATTAAATTGTAATATAGTTCCTCATTCATATCTTAAACAATAGGTGTGGTTAATCCATTTCATAGGTGAAGCAGTAGTAAATAACTTAGTAAACATTTAATCATACGTCCCAAATAAATCATGGTTATCTGAAGTATTGTCGCCGTCGGTTTTATGGTTTATCGAACTCTGAACAATGATTACTTCACTATGCTTGAAATAGATATACGACGGAGTTCACCCTGTCTTTATCTAAATTACTACATGTTTTGTTGTGTAAGTAAACAAGGAGTCGTATGTCCGCCCTTATTATATCAGTGGCCATGTGAAAAGTATCGGCAGCCGGGGGCTCCATTGTCCCTTGTTGTCTTATGACATTTCTACAGTAATTGTAACGTGATTCGCTACTTTTTGCGGTTTCCGCCTAACCCATCAAGTATGACGGTTACGTATCAACTATTTAGAATGGGTCGCACATCCCTTTCTTTAATAAAGGAACAGGGAATTAGTTGGTACAAATGTAAGAAAGTATACTGTTATTCACACGGGGTCGTGCCCTTTGGGAATAATTAAATTCAAAGGCCAAACGACCGACGTTTATGTTGCATTTTTTTTTGTTATAGCAATGGGAAGTGATGCTCCTTCAACGATTAAACTGGCAGTTGTCTATTGCAACGGCGTTTGACTTCGTGGAGCCTTTCCTGGCGCGAGTGCCGTGGGGTCGCACCAACCCGTTGGTCAGGACACACGCGCTCACTCTCACCTCGGTATGCTACACAGGTATGTACACCTTGATCAATATATATTTTATGTTGTACTCATTTTAGCAACAATAAATCTTCTACAGAACTCGTAAGTTTTTCATGCGGGTCGCGCTGACTTCCTAATTCGATAAGTAACGTTAATCGATAATTTCCATTTACTCCGCTTAGCGTATATTTTATAATTTGTCAAGGTATTTGGTAATGGGTATACTATTATGGGAGGTTCCCTTTGTTTCTAATTGTGATTGTTGTGCGGTGGACAGGGTGTAGCGATGTAATGTGGGGTGCAGAGTGGACGCGTGTATCGGAACGCGCACATGCCGTTGGCGCAGTGATAACGCGCACACCTTGCGCCTGCGCACCCCTCAGGGCCTGACCCTCTCGCACTCCCATTGTAAAAACACGAACGACCTCACTTAAAAATTCCAAAATTATGCCATTAAATTTTAATACTCCGATTACAAACGGTAAACCTGTTTGCGTATTAAACCTTTGTGTTGTAAAATAGAATCTATAAAGAGGACACGTGGCAGACGATTTATGTATATACCTCTTTACTGACATGTAAGCTGCCTTATTTATTAGGCGTGTAGGTAAGTCGTTAAATTAAAATACTTAAAACACGTTTTTAGGTTCATGTGCGTTATAAACAAAAATAAGTGAAAAGGTTGCGTTTGTATAGCGTATTTATGTTTTTCCCTCATAATTTCTTGAACTTAAAGCACCTTAAGGTACACACGTGCCCTCCGGACCTCCATGGACGTTAACCACCAATAACCCCGTGACATTACCTCCTGCGAGGGTTGTGCTTTCCCGATCACTGAACACACTAAAAATCTAGTGGAAACTACTAGTTTATATTAAACTTACCACCTGACCTTTAAACACCTTCACAGTTTTTAATTAACATTAAAAATATGCAATACGTTATATTTCCGGTGCTTTTTTGCTTTTAACTGAATTCTAGTTTCTTTTTAGCAGTGCTTGGAACCTACATTTATGTAAATGTCAACGGTAGCTCCAATACGTTTTAACATTGTTCCACCTTACCTTACCTGTTTGTACTAAATACTTATATAATATTTAGGTATTGTTGCACTTCCATTAAAACAGCATCATTTGTTTGCTCTATTTTTTCAGCAGTTCCTCTTAAATTGATCATTATGTGTTGAATTATCTCAATAGTTAACCCTGTTGACCCCTATGGTCCATCGAATCCTGATAACAGTTATTTATAGCCACCACCCGCTAACCCTCTGTCACCCTCCATTGGTCCATTGCTTTTACATTTTAAGGTTTTCTCCGACCATCTGTTGTTACAGTAAAATAGATTTGAAACGTGTTGAACGGTAATTAATTGCAGTAAGCTTACATTACAATGACCATGATAAACATTACAGAATGGTTTAGACGAAACGAAGAACCCGTTTGTTTGAAAGACTAGCAAAAGTTTGATACTTATATCATAACAATATGACAAGGTTTGATTGACCTATGTATAGAAAATGACCGACACGTGGTTTCTGAAAAGAACATGTAATAAGATCTGACTTCTTTAGCAGATGCAATATTCCTTTAAGGATAACTTTAAAGCATCTTTATCTCAGACATACGTAGTCCAAGTTTTACCTAAATGAGCGACTGTCCTTCTTAAGATGGTAAATACTGTAAGTATCATTCAAACGAAAATGTGTCGTTTTACATCCCTTAATGTGCCTCAATCGACTACGGTACTGAAAGAAATTGTACCGCATAGTTAAGTTAGCTAAGTTTGTTTTATGAACTGTTTATATTGTTGTATAAGCATAATGCCGGGTCAACTATCAGTTGCATCTATTCAGTATAATATTGTAAACAGAAACGTTTCGTGTAGCGGGGCGTCAAGTTTTGTCGGTGCCGCCGGAAGTAGCATAATTGCCGGTAACTGATCGTGCATTACTCTAGGTGTGAAAGGGTTAATAACATTACTTGACCCTAAACTTCTTTTATTAGCTTTCTTAATGATCGCTGATCATAATTGCTAAAAGGGATTTGGTAATCAGACCCGACTCAAATGTAAGTCGAAATTGTTTCTCGTGAGTTTTTTCAGTATTATTATTGCGAGTAACATAATTTCATCGCACACGCAATGTGCAGTTTGACCGGACTAATTTCTTAAAGTAATGTCACGGTTACGGTGACTTACGAGAGTAGTCGGCGCGTACGCAGGGGAGCTCGCGCCAGCTGACTCGGGGACAATGCTCGAAGACGTCCCGCGGCCATTGTTCCGCGCCCGAATCCCTGTCCCAAAGTCCCGACAAAAGCTTTGCGACAAAGAGCCGTCTCGGCGCGCACCTGGCGTACCACCCTATCTAACCCGATACTAAGCCGAACATCTCCACTATATAATATCTTAGGTATACATGTTATAAGTATAGCATTGACTTGCGAGATTCGAGCTTCCGTTTTCAACATCCGATCTAAAAGGTAATAACCCTGTTACCTACCTCTATTTTTTCTGCTTAAAATTTCGTATACACCCTATAGTATTTCAACATAATAATTCTATCGTAACTGTCATAAAAATGCTGCTATGAATTCTCTTTTAACTGATTATTGAATAAGACATTAATGCATAATAAAATATTATATATTCGCAATAAAATTAAAGTAACCAGTTTTACGCACAATTAGATCATATATTGGCAACCCCTGCGTTTTTGCATTCGGTTAGTGTTAGGCAAGAATTCACTATTAGGGTGAGACTGACAGGTTTCTCAAACGGAACTTAACGGTCCCCGATGTCTGTTGAGTACTTATGTGAATGCAGTTGTAGTAATTATAAGGGTAAGACGCGTGGGTGTGAGGTCTTCGGGTCGATGGCAGTCGCGTGGGCCACTCAGCAGATGTCGGCGCGCAACTGACAGCCAACCTGTCGCGCAACGGATCGTGACGCACCGCTGCTCATGCTGCCCAGATCAAACCTGATACCGACCTCACCAACTATTTTGATTTTATAATAAGCTACTGATTCATAGAAATTATTCAACAACTGTCATGTGTTTTGCAGACACAAACCGCCGTTTATTTTTATCTGTACTTTTTATTATGTATCAATACAAGTGTTAGGTGACTTGCACTTATGTGCTTAGAAGGTGTGACGTCTGCAACGGACCTAAAGTTCATGTCTAGTCTAGATTCATTGACCTACCGGTTACTTGTGCCAGTAAGTTTGCGTTACATTAATAAAGTGTGGCCACTTTTTCTTAATAAAATTATGATGCGCTCGCGTGTAGCGATATTGTTTTTCTTAAGGAGTACTCATGAAGTATCGCGTATAAGGGCACGATAGAGTGAAGAAGGGTGCATGTAGTAGGTGGGCAGTGACCCTACACGGTAGTGCTATGCTTGCGCGGAGGTGCGAGCGGAAGGGTCGCCAGGTGTCGCTACATCTGCCGTCTTGGCCTGACGTCGTCGGTTCACCCAAAGCGCCTTAAACTTTATATTGTATCTACTTGTGATGCTCCAATGCGTTCACCGTTAGTCATATGCAATAACTGAATAGTTTTACCAACCTAACAGTTGTGTAGTAACTCTAATGATTATATAATTCATATACATAACTCTAATGAGAATGGAAAGTTTGTGCAAAGTTTAGGGTCTTACTATACGACAATAATATTGATTAGTGAACTAGTGATCGAAGTTACGTTTTTAAATCGCACAAAAGAGTTTTTCCTTCGTAGCAAATTGCAGCTGCGCCCTTACCTAGACGACTTAAGATGTAAATTACCATTATTCCCCGTCTATTGTCCCGGAGTAGGTACACACAAAAATGCAGACGGGGACGGCATGCACAAATCGGGCAGCTGCTCGACTCCGCTTCCTTATTCTCAAACTATAACAAAGGAGTTCCCGTATTGTGCAAAATGTAGCGCGACTTTTATTATACTCGTCGTCGAAGATGGAAACACTTTTTTTGCTTCAATTGTTGTGAATAAGCTGTCTTATTGGCTTGACTAGTTTTATTTATAAGCAACAATCTTTATCTTGGTCAGTGAGTAGGTTATAAGATGTTTGTAATGTGTGCATCGCGTCGGACCGCAGGACGCTGAGATGCAAGGTGTCCGAGCCACCTGTCCGCACTCCGGTAATTATCTCGCAACAGATGCGCGCGTTCTACCTGCGTCTCCGTCCTCCGTGTGTACAATATTTTGATAAAAAACACGTAAACAAGGAACTCGTTTTAAAATCAACCTTATTAGTAGTCTGAACACAACTCATATCAATCAAAGAACAGTATCAGATAAAGCAAAAAACGATCATCCAATAAAGTTTCTTTTCTTTTGTCAACAGAGACGGAATTTCTTCTGGTACCTCCATCTTTAATAGCCGCTGCGTGTATCACGGCAGCTGCCCGAGGTCTGCGTGTGCGCATGTCTGTAAGCGACTTGTGTGCCCTCACGCGGACCCCGTCCGCAGCCGCCGAGCTGGTGGCGCGCCACGTGGAGCGTGTGCTGGCCCGGGAGACACAGCCGCAGGAACCCAGGAGCAGGCCGTCACAGCCCTGCAAGATGTCTTCACCAGAACAGACACAGCTACCAGACACACCCACAGACGTGCAAGACGTACACTTCTAAAGCAAAAAATCCAAAAAAACAGATGGCTTGTACCTTCTTTTGCAGTTAGTTTTTTTAAGACCCACGTGTTTATTGCCTGTATAGAAAATCGTACAAAATCAGCATCCCAAATCAAACGATCTCAGTGTTTATGAAAGTATGGATTGTATTGTTACGAATATTTTTTATTTCGTGCACCTGGATGAGAGAAGATCCATCGAAAAAAAAAGTACCTTCAACCCAAAGAAGCGATGTCAATGCTTGACAATATAAGGAAAGTTGTGTAGGAGAATTGATTGTTCATTGATCTCAAATTATTTATGTGAAATATTAACATTAGAGTAGATTAATGTTATTTATTGTAAAATAGATCCATTATGTTAGTTGTTCAAGGTTATAACGTAAGTAGTTGTCGGCTGTACATTTAAAATGACTTTTTGTGCCGTTTGATCTCTGTTTATTCCAAATGTTTATAAAGACTGAAAAGCAGATGGAGTCACTTACTCTTATCAAAAAACTAACAACACTTAACAAATTACTAATAATCAAAATCAAAATTACGTAAAGACAAACTTTTCAATAGACGTTGTGTATGTTTTATATTTATAGGACGTTTTGTGTGTAACTATGTTGTAAGATCTCATTTAAATGTAAATTTGATTTAGTCCCTTGTTCCTGAGGGGTAAGAGTGTGTTTAGTATTTGCTGAATGAGTGAAAATGTTAAAATGATGTAATATTTATTTAGGTCGATGTTAAGTTTTAGTAAATTCTAGTCAAACGTTTTACACATTCCTGTTTTCGACCAAACTTAATGTTTTAGATGTATAGAGTCGCGTTTAAGTATTATCGTGTAAGTAATTGTAATGTTTTAGTTTGTTTGGCGTATGGTGCGGAGGCGATGGAATACTCATTATGGAGACAGTACCAGTGGTACTGTGTTAGTTAATATATAGAAAATTAAATTCCTTGCGTGTAATTAGTATGTAGCTGTATTTATTTGGTGGAGGTGAGTGAGGGAGAAACTTGGATAACCACTACAGAGTAAGTGATAAAGCGGCGCGGACCCGCGGAGCGTTACGTTACGCAATGTTAATTATACTAATTGTCATAAATTAATGGGCGAGCTTTCAAGTTTCTCTCTTCATGCCGTCTCGAGCCGATGTAACTTTCACATAAGTTTTAAAATTATGTTCAAGCAACCACGTAGTTTTAATATTATTTTGAATTGATTAGGGCAGCTTACAATTGTTTGTATGATACCCGAGCTTTTAACGCACCGGTGTCATAGGAACGGAACTAGAAGTTGTAAATAAATGGTAACTGTTACTTTTATTATTTATTGTTTTTTTTTTTTGGTTTTCAAAGCATTTTTATACGTATAGACATGTATCTTTAAGACATCCTATTGCTATAATATCATGTGTAATATCAAAATGTTTCTTATGGTTGTTAGAAATTAATTTTGGTTCCCTAACTTCTGGTTGGTTAACGACCGACTCATAGAGGCGGATACATGACACCATGACATGTTTATCTATCCATCTTGAACTCGTTTAAAAGATTAATCAATTTAATTATAATTTTACGTTAAAAGTTGTAATTATGAGAAAATTTTGATATTAAATAACTGGAGCTATTGTTCATTTTAGTTAAGGTTTGTTTTAAAGAGCGATCGTGTTTAGGTACCTATCACTATAATGCCTATTGTATAAAAGTGTATGGTGCAGCCCAGTTTATTGGCTGGCCATTATTAAATGTATAGTTTTATAATAAAAGCAAACACAAACAAAACTGTATTTTGATTTATTGATAGGTAATAACCAAGGATGAGTACAATGACTATTTTTAAGCTACTTTCTACCATTACTTGATTATACTTTGACTACTTACTATGCAAAACATAATTTCATAGGGACTTCAAGAAATAGTTCTTATCTAACTTGATTACCTGAACAAACATACATGTCATACATGTATTTATTTACAAACATACTAGAAAAGCTTATAATACATTTTTTTTTGTAAACTGTCGGTAACGTATTTTATATCACGTACAAAAGCTAACGAGATGTTTCTCAAAAGCTGTTGTTCTGGAAACCTCCGTGCGAGGTTTTGTATAATAATTTTCTCTGAGAAACAAAATAACAAACTTTAATTCTTAAAAGCTTTTCAACACGTATATGACTGAAGAAATAGTACACAGTTATTTCATAAGTATTGAACAAAATATATATGAAATAACAATATGTAGTGGATTTACAGCGTTTTCCATGGCAAAGATAAATTACAGAAAGTTTAGTTGATGAAAACAGTATTGAAATAGATAAAAAAGTAGTTTGTAACGAAAAATATTCAGGACAGAGGTGCCCTGTACCCTGTACATTCGTACGATACGGATATCGGTTCTAGTTTTGTGTTGTTTTTACTTTACAGAAATAAGTTTAAAAAATAAGTTTATGTAGTAATAAGAGTAGAAAAAAGCACAAGTAGAGCAAATTAAACGCCTGAAATGGATTGTTCTGAATTTTTTACTAACTCTTTAGACAACAACACAGCTGTAAGTAAAAATAGTCCTCAGGTGAAACTAAACAGTACAAACAAGAGTAGCCAGATGGCGCTTATCGCATGTGAAAGCTCTACCTATGTATACAGAGCACGTGGCGTCTAAAAATATTTTCAGTGTCTCAACACCCTTGATATTATATATTCAGTATCTAGTAAATAGAAAACTATTTAAATACTTCCAAACGCAAGAACTTCGTTATATCGTATATTTTACTGTTGCGACTTTTAGCTCTTAGCATTATTAAGTGGCGACCTCTATACCAAAATGACAAAAGCGCTAAAGCTCCCGAAGGACGAATCGCGATAAAGTTGCCTTTGCATTCGGGTTTCGAACGCTTAGTACCGCTATATAAACATAGAGAGCAGCACTGACGAATTTATTTATTTTTAACTCTCTGGCCGTGAGTGCCGTACGTGAACTATTCGACCTTTTGGCTCCGGTTTCGGTTCGAGTTCGGCTCAGTTAAAACAGGATTTATCAATGCGTTCAGAATCTTCTAGCAAGCATGTGCAATCTGAGTGGTAGAGACGTTACCTTAAAAAAATACTATTCCATAAGGCATGTAATATGGTAGAGTCTCAGTGGTAATATTGGATTATTAAATACTGTCAAATCAAAAAAAAAATTGAATCAGTCACCAAACCGTCCACAATACCACTTCAGTCCACCGCACACCAAACTGTTGAATACGCAACACGCGCGATAGTTTTTGGAAACGCGTGCGAGATCCGCTCGAAGGACCAATATGTTCGGGGTGCAAGGTCGTAGGTAATATTAAGGCACAGTTTGGTTACGGTTTTAAATAGTTTATTAACTGTTCCACAAAGTTATTTGTTATGTTAATCTTCTTATACATATATAAAATTCTCGTGTCACAATGTTAGTTACCATACTCCTCCGAAACGGCTTGACCGATTTTTATGAAATTTTAAATGCATATTCAGTAGGTCTGAGAATCGGCTACTATCTATTTTTTATACCCCTCAGTGGTGGTAGGTAGTAGGGAGGTAGTAGGCAGGTGCTAGGTAGAAAAAAATGCATTGCAACGCATGCCGGGTACAGCTAGTACAATATATAATATTCCATAATGTTATGTTAATGTTACTAATGTATTGAATGCACTGTGGTTTAAGTTTAATAAAATTAACACTTTGATACAAACTGCGAAACTGCGGAGTTAGCGAGTGTTCGGTTTCTTAGACCGAACACAAACAGTTTTTCCCAGTGATTTATAATAAAAGTTGTTAACCCCTTATTTAAATGTGACATATTTAACTGGTTACCTTGACCTACTAGTTTACAAAGAGCCATTCGTTTTACGATTTAGTATTTTGTTTCAACCACTGACTTTAAATTATTTCATTAAATTTTTCATAAATGAAATAGTTACAATTTAAATATGTATTTTTGTAGGATTTCTTCAGCTCTAACTTACGGTGAGGTAGAAAAAAGCTTTTGAGTAGCTACACAGGGCTAACAATGTCATATACTCATGTGATCGTGGAGTTTGTGTGTTTTTGATAATTATGTTAATTTAGATATATAGCATGAGATTTAATATAGTCCTAGTTCCTGTTCTATGTATTGTTACAGCAGTCAAAAGTAGAATTTGAACTATAGCTTTTATAACTCTTTTATCTTACACTTAGATACTATGAAAAGTTCGAAAGATACCATAAAAAATTATTCATAAATTCAAACACAAATTAGTCTGCTTTGATAAAGTTACAAGTATAAGTATTGTGTTTAGAAAACATTGTGATTGATTTTCTTGTTTACAACAAGTATGTATTGCAGTTATTTTATACATTATCGCAAAACAGTAAATAATTCGACGGAAAGTTGTAAGAGTAAATATTATGTAGCCCAATTTCTGTTTGCAGTTTGTCGTAATTTAACGTGTATGTATAGGAGCACAGGTGCAAAGATTTACCAGATACTTGATCTCGTTTATATAGGTAGGTTTATCTACAAATTTCCAATTTACACTCGAAAGTCCGATACGACACCGAGTGGCGAGCAAACAAGGAGTGCGCCGCGAGGGCAGTGGGGGGAGAGACCTCGGCAAACCCAGGCGTTTGTAGGAAAAACCCAGGCGAGCGCTTGGGGCGTTTCGGGGCAAACACGCCGTCTCCCGGGAGCCGCTCATTAGTTGTTCAAACACGCCGGCGGCCACTTTGACAAGCAGCGCGGCAGGACCTGCCTCAGTCCCGGCGACGGGACCCATCTTCCCCTTCACCGATCTAACGCTAACTATAAAGAGCTATCGGGACTGCAGATAGTAAATACGCGGTTTGTTTTATTAGACAAACGGCGGTATCTTTGCATAGGCGTTCACATAGATCCGGCTGGATTAACTAACTGTTCTATGTAGAGGTGGATTATGCTTCTATTTACATGTATTACATATAAGCTTCGAAATTACTCCCTGAAAGTTAACTGCGCAACTTTCAGGGAGTCATTATGATGAAGTATGAAGTGTTTGCCCATATGTAATTAGTAGTGGCATATAGATAAGCGTCAAAAATACGTCACGGGTTGCTTGTTAATGGCGGCGCGTCAGTTCGCAATCATGGCGATGGGTGAGCGCTCATCAATCACGGGCTCAGGTGCACTCCAGCCTCGCCCCCTCCCGCCCGCACGCCGCCCCCCCTCCGGACTCTGCCCTCGTCTGCAGTGCACAGTCAAAGGGCCTCGCTCACAGTCTTCAATTATAGCTGTCGTACTACAGAATTGTCTTATGTGGTAACATAGTTTGATGTACTAGCTATATACAGACACAGTCGACGGGTATTATTTGATGTAGGGATTGAAGATATGCGATATAAGTAAGTGCAGATGATTCTATTGAGCTAATCCCATCATAGTGCCTTATTATAAGCTTAGTGCTGAAGGAATAAGGACTTAAAAAATGTTGTGTGAGAAGGAATAAGATAGAGTTCTGAGGATTCTCTGAGCACCTATTGTATTACTACAAAACATATTTTTACGATATCGTAAATACTTTTTAAAAATATTTAAAATGTGGATCTTGTAAAATTAAACATTAAAGGATAATAAGGATAACATGTATTTGACAGTTAAAAAGCTATGCTAATAGTATGTTTACTGTTAATGTCATATCATCAATTTACTCAGAATCTACGTGATACATGCTGGATTAGTTACTGTTTACTGAAGTTGTTGGTCTTCTTCTTAGCGTGTCGATAAATGGCAATTAGATTTTCCCGGACCAGTACTCAGCTACGCGAATAGCGTTATCTGTAGCATTGTACAGGTCCTCGCGTGTGCAGGTGGTAGGGCACGATGGGCAGCTCAGCAAGTGAGCCATGGTTTGGGGAGAGATACCACACTCACAAGGCTCATGTGCGCTGTAACCCCACCGGTACATATTGTCTTTACACCGGCCGACTTGGGTCCGGAGTCTATTCATAGACTTCCACGTCGGCCATGGTAAACTGCTACCGGGGGGAAGTTTTTCCGCTGGTGGGATGGGAAGAGCAGTTGGGTATCTCTCCTTCCAGAGGAGAAGCCTGGTTTTAGCGGCATCGCCTCGCAGAGGAAGGACTTCCTTAACGAGACTATGCCGACTTTTAAGCCTCTGCGGTACCGGGACGTGCTGGTGCATGGGATGTCGTGGGTCTGTTTCCAACTTCCCTCTCTCGATGGAGCTTGCAACTCGTCTACGAACTTCTGGAGGAGCAATGCCGGCTAGTGGATACAGCAGGCCAACAGGAGTCGGCTTCAGACAACCTGTGATGATCCGGCATGTGTCATTTAAAGCTGTATCCACCAGGTTTGTGTGCGCGGCGCGGCTCCGTACCGGACTGGCGTATTCGCCAGCCGAGTAGCAGAGTGCCATTCCCGTTGTCCGCAGGACGTGTGGTGATGCTCCCCACTTGGTAGAGGTTAGCCGCCGCAGGATGTTGTTTCTTGCATGCACTTTCATTTTGGTGTTCATGCAATGCTGTCTATAGGTCAGAGCTCTATCAAGTGTGATGCCTAGATATTTGGGATGGGAACAGTGAGCAATAGGCACATTTCTCCATGAGATGTTAAGAGACTTGTTAGCTTCCCGGTTACGTAGGTGGAAGACGCAGGACTGTGTTTTAGAAGGGTTGGGTCTCAGAGAATTACTGTCGTAATAAACACTTAAGTTCTGTAATCCTACCGCCAAGTGGTTCTCGGCTTCTTCAAATGTTTTTGCTTGGGAAGCTAGCGCTAAGTCATCAGCATACAGAAAACTGGTTGTGTGTGGTGTTGTTGGCTGGTCATTTGTGTAGATGTTAAAAAGAAGCGGGGCTAGTACACTCCCTTGTGGGAGGCCGTTTTTTTGCAGTCTCCATCTGCTTCGCTCATTCAAAAGGTGAACCTGAAACCGCCGATTGTGAAGCAGTTCACTGAGAATCTCGGCGAAATGATGGTCCTCTGTTAGTTCTGTCACCTTCCACAGCAGTCTCTTCAGGTTTACTGTGTCATACGCAGCCGTTAAATCTACGAACACTACTCCTGTCACATGACCTAACTCAAATCCATCCTCTAGGTGTTGTGTGAGGTTCAACGTCTGGTTACAACAGGACTTACCTGGTCGAAAACCAGCTTGCTCAGGAATGAGTTTAGGGTCGATCACACTGGCGAGACGGTTAAGCAGCATTCGCTCCAGTAACTTATACGTATGACAGAGCAAAGATATAGGCCGATAACTTTTAGGATCGCTGCTTGGCTTGCCGGGTTTTATAATTGCTATTACCTTCGATTTTCGCCAAAGGGGCGGTATACGGATACTAGCGACACAGTTGTTAAACATCTCTAGCAGCCAGGAGATAGCAAAAGGTCCAAGATGTTTGATTTGTTCAGCGGAAATGTTGTCAGCCCCAGTAGCTTTGCCACATTTAAGCAGTTTAATGGCTTCAATGATATCCGCTAGAACAAAGGGTCGGCTAATTGAGTGCAAGCTATTAGAATAGTTATTTTTTCTAGGCATTCTCTTCAAACGATAGGGAGACTTTCCATTTAGAATTAGCTGATGTGCGACCTGGTTGGCTGTTACTTGACCCGGCATTAAAGGTTGTGGTGGTTCGCCAGTGAGTTTGCGGATTGTAGACCAGGCTTTTTTACTGTTGTGTGTTAAATCAATGCTATTAATTGTTGTAGTCCAATTCTGACACCGGCTATCGTTGATATTGGACATTAATTCTTCACCTACTTCTATGGTTTTTGCAGCAAAAGGGTCGCTGTTAAATAAATTTTCATATTGTTTGTAAAGGTCAGCTGATTCTTTAGACAGTCCGGGGATATAGGATGAGCGGCATCCTCTTGGGATGTACTTACGGGAGACAGAAGCTATTATTTTTGTGAAATCAACATACATGTCAGCATTCGGTTGAATGTTAGATAGGGCTTTATCAACAGTTCTTGCATACTGTTCCCAGTTGGCTTTTGAGTAGTTGAAACGTCGTTTGAAAGGCACGTTAACTGGAGTTACTACAGCTTGAATGCAGCACTTTATCAGCCTATGTTGCGTTCTTGGGATAGCATTACATACGGATTTAATACATTGCTGACTGATATTAGAGCTTGCAAAAATTAGGTCGGGATTGTAGCCCCGTTTCCAGCGGGTGCTGTTGAAAGAGGCTGGTAACTTTGAGTTATGGATAAGAGTCAGGTCGTTTGCATCCGTCCATTATTTTCCATTATTGTTGGTCATTAATATCAATTAGGAACAAAGTTTTAAGTTGGAATAGTTTTAATCACTGTGCCCAACTTTTCAATCGCTAAAGGTTTTTACTAAAGGAAAATGAGAAAAATAAGTATTATTAAAATAAACTAAAAATATTGCTTTTCCATTTTATTTATATCATAGAATATTCAAAGTGTATCTAGCAAAATAACTCGGTCATTATACACCTCCAATTTAATAACCCTGAAAATGATGTAGCATCAACAATCAATACAGATAACCGGGATAAACGTTTCTACATAATTATAGGTCTTAAGGCCTGTAAGTCACCTAAATAAATGTCGTAAAATTGTCTAGTATCAAAACTACATGACACCCATTCTTAACATTTACAGTATTATATTAAATAAACTAAGATGTAACCTTTTTAGATGACATAATATGCTCTAGCTAGGGTGTGAGAGCGTTTTTGAAGTTTAAGATGGGACATGTCATATTATGTCCGGCAATTAATTCGTTAGTCTAAGTAGCGAACTAAGTTACTTGTATAAATAGCTGTATAAAAATTAAATAAAGAAAAGCTCTTATTTTATTCTTCCTCAAATAGTTGTGCGGTCAGATCCGTGCAAAGATAGAACATACAATACATTAAAATTATTCTATAGAACGCTACCTAATCAAACATTTGACGTTGTTTATCTGTATCTAACATTTACTTCAGTAGAAGATCATCACATTTCAGCAAAAATGTTAATTAAAAATAGTAGTCTCCTAGTATGGGGACAGTCGCTGCAGCGGCATGTGGCCCAGCGGAGGGCGCAAATTGAATTAGGCGAGGGTAAGTGGAGGATGGCGCACGCACACCGCTCGCATGCCGCGCGCCGCCCGTAACCGACGCATTATCAGATTAGATGTTGCGACCTGACGTCACAAGTTGTGCCAAGACTGCTTGTGGAAACTGATTTGATGATTGCAAGTGGAGATGCAGCGATTAATGTCATTAATTCTAAGTTAGGTTTTAATAATTGTTTATTTAAAAGATGAGATTTAAGGGAGTTGGTGTGATGCAGTGTGTGTGATGGCAATGCCATGATAAAATTCGACCTTAAAGGTCGAATTTTATACAGCTATTTATCATGGCATTGCAGTTGTATAACGTAAGCTGACCGACATACAAAATTATATTTATTTGATACATAAATATAAACAACAACATAATAAAAACAACCATTGTGTTTAAAATACATAAAAATACATATATATACATAGGTATAATACGCAATATAGCCAGCAATAAAAAAAATGAGCATAAACGAGTGGAACTTGCTGAAATCTTTTATTGCTTAAGTTTATATAAAGGTTTGATAGTAGACAGCTTGCTAGATACCTAAAAGGAAAGTAAACCAGGTAAGTACTTAGACAAAACGTTACTCTTCTTTCGTCTGTTAGATAATGATTAGGTAGGTATATATGTTCAGGGATTAATAATGTATTCATAATGAAAGGTTGTAAACAAATGGTTGCCTATATTTTCAACCCCCATAAATTATGTTTATTTGAGCCAAGTTGACAAAACAAAAACACCGAAAAAGCACATTCGTCGAAGAGAAGAAAAACTAAGCGGCAGTTGTTGTTTGATTGCAGGTTGCTAAGTGATCACATATTTTACCGCACAGACTTTGTTTTTCATCCCGCGAGACGCGACAGGCGCGCAATACGCGCTATTTACGTTACCCCTGTCTACGCACTTTGGTTTCTGTAATGCTTAAGTATTACTGGGGGTTTCCTTAAACAAGTGGAGGTTGTCGAAATCGTATTTGTTTGTATTTTTGTTTATGGATAAATAATAATGGTTTTGGCTTTGCTCAGTCGTGGGAATATATGGACTAATTAAAGAAGAGTGTTTTGTTGCTATATGAAATATAGGTGCATTTGGATCAGATTTTTTCTAAGTTTTACATGCAGTCATTTTTTACACACCTACTTATTGTAGTCACTAATTATTTATGCATTAGCACATATGGTTTACATATACTTTATTGGTTAGTAAAAATTATAAGCTATGAGTAGGCGAACAACAGAGCCTTTAGTAAAGAAAGTTTGGTACTTGATAACTTACTTGAGCTTACCTGTTTACTTGAGGGTTGAATAGTTTAAGTAGAGGATTAACATCTTGGTTAAAATATAATGCCGTCTGCTATACCGGCAGTCGCTTTGCACATTAGAATCTTTAGATCTTCTAGATTTTGGTAGCAAAAATTTATGTCCAGAAATTCCAGAATCAAGGTTCATAAACTTAAAAAAAAACCCGTTCAACCTACAACCAAAACTGGGCTAATCACGATGCATTTCAACAAACCGAACAAATAAAGTTACAAACAAAAAACAACAACAAAAACCGTTGTAGCAAGTGTAATTAATATAAATAATAAATAAGGCAGCGGGCTGAGTGGGAGCGGGCGCGGTCGCGTGCGTCGTCCCGAAGGACGAGCGACGTAATTTCAATATTGTGAATATTATACGCGTCATTTTCTCACACGAACCCCTGCACTTGACGGGACACCCGCTGGGCTGTGTGTATCATCCCTGATTATATTGCGACAGTTTTTTTTTTCGCTTAGATGACAGTGTACCTACACTAAATTCTTGAAATTTTAATTTGTGTCAGTTTGAAACTGTCTTATTGCAGATTATAAACTTTTCAGCAATTAAAGATTAGCAGAAATTTTTAGCAGAGAATGAACGAGCAATGGTCAAGATTTGAAGGACCAAGGAGGTTTATTGTTTAAACCTATCTGTTGCGGTTCTGTTGTATAACAGATGACGATTTTAACGTGCACTGCAATATTTTTGCTTTAGGTACTAGTTTTTTTTTAAAGATCTTCTTAGCAGATTTGAAAGAAATATGTGGCGGAAATAATTGAATTATGACGAGTAACAAAACTGTAATTGTTTTATTGGACTTTGAAGGATATCACTACAACCAAACCTGGTCAAGGTATTTGCTGGTAACTTTAAAGCACCACCATTTGTGGTATGTAACGTACTCTATTGTACTACAATACACCAGTTTTTGCGCGGCTTCTTTGAAGCATGATATCAAGAAACAAATTTTGCCTCCTTAAACCCTAGATCTAGATCTATAATATTTTTTACCTTACCTTAATCACAAGGAGAGTAGGTATTATTACTAATTTAACCGATACAATTCCTGAGACTAATAAGAATACTAACAAATAAAAATACTAATAAATATTTAAATATGTTATAACAAATTATGTTAAATAAATTACGTAAAATTATAATATAACTATTTACCTACATTCGTTCATAAGTCCTTGGCGTAAAGTCGTCGCGCCAATCTTAAGAGATACTTAACGGATATTATTTCACCCTCACACCAATAATTAGATTCTACAGTAAGATTAAGTTAAGCAAGTCCATAATAAATGGTCATTTTATCCATGTTATGAAACATCTTAATTAAAAATTGTTTATTGATATTATTTTTATGCAAATAAATAATCTTTTTTTTTAATGTAATTTATTTTATGTCTACTGAGCCTGCTTGGGTTTATAATCCGACTATAAAAATGTATATTTTTTTTTACTGATAAATTAAAAACAACTTTAAAACATAAATATAAAAAAATGTATTGAAATCTGTTAAATCGTTGTATAAAACAAAGAGACGAGTGGGTCGCATTAGCATTTGTGTCTTAACTTATTCAAGAGAACAGCGGTGCGGGTCGCCGCGGAGCTTAAGACTTTGGGGGCGCCCTTATACAACTCTTATCAGGTATCGAACTCTCTCTTGATAAGGAAAAGTATTCTATATATATTTTTTTCGTTAAGTTTCAGTATACTTTTATAATACCTATTCAATGATAAACTTTTTTGGACATATTCTTACAAAGTCAAAAGTTCTCAAAGTAATAGGCTAATATAATCAAATTAATTTAAGTGAGCTCAATAAATTAAATTTATGAAATAGAAAACTTTATTCTTAGATGAATCCATAATTTATCAAATTAATAGGTAATGATTAGACGAATATTATTAAAATTACAGTTAAATAACCAACTAACAATTAGAGTTAACTGTAAATACCTACGGTCATTCCGTAGGTACCTACCTGGATCGTTAATTACAACTTTTTTATTTTCCTCAATGACAAAGGAACTGTCGGCGAAAAGAAAAGTAGACAAGTGTCGTGACACGCACCCCCGAGTGGCGCGCGGAGAGGGGGTGCGGCAGACCAATGAGGAGCGCGCGCGGCGGCGGCGGCCGCGGCCATTGGCCGGCGCCGGGGGTGCGGGCCCGCCCCGGCCTCGAGGATCGGCCTTATTGAATTAGGCTTATCATTCGATTTCAAGTGGGGCGAGCGCACGGTTCTCCGCGCCGGCAAAAACTATCGCTGGGATCCGATACCATCTGTAATCGGCATAATTCGATATAGTCGCGGCTCATCCAATTATGCGGCTGTGAGCCTTCGCGCGGCGCCCTTACACACAAGACGCACGCGCCCCGCGCGGCGCGGGCTATCGCGGCCTGATTGTTGTTGTAACGAGGAAATTAATTAGGAGTCTGTTCGGAGCACATGTTGGGTAGATAGCTGGAGCTGAACTAGTCGCGATGGAGTACGGGTACCTGAGCGGCGCGGGCGGCGGGTTCGAGGGCGGCTGCCTGGGCTCGGGCGGCGGCGAGCTGTCTTGGGGCGAGCTGGCGTCTTGCGGGCAGATGTCGCAGGCGGCCTACCGCTACCAAGGCATGCGCTACCAGCCGCCGCCGCCGCAGTGTGCGCGCCCGCAGGACGCCGCCATGAGGAACCACCACATCTTCCCACCATCCATGAACCTACAACGTAAGTACCCTTTCACCTATAAACTTTGGCCGACGGCACAACTCCTAATGCATCACTCTTATCACTAAACTCTTAACTAATACCCTCTAAAATAACCTTTCCAATACGTCCGTTGTAACGTAAAGTTATTATACCGCTACGAAACAGAGAAACTTGTAGTTTTTTAACGTAAACATGGTTACGGCACCGAAAATCGTTCGTAGCGGTTGTTGTTTGCTACGCCGTGGCGTAGCTACTTTTGTATCAGTCTGTTTATGTAACTGAGGCTGTAGAAATACTCTTTAGAAATTGTTATTATAAAACTAATAGCACAAGTCGCTTGTATTGTATAGGTATCATTTTTAGCAAATTAGTAGCAAAAATATATATGTAATCGATGGCACGTCGAAAAATGCGAAATATTTACATTATTATGAATTCAAAGCTTACAATCATGCATAAATGATGGTCAGCTGTCTGTCAGTATACGAAGATAACAAAATAACAACTCGCAATAATTATTATCTGAAATATTTTTAGTATGATTATAATGAAGCAGATAACGTTTGCAAAAGTTTAGTTGCAAACTAAGTTATTGTTAAAAACAGGAAGTCTACAAAAAACAACAGATTCAATTATTATTATTTATTAATTTACTGAAATAGCTCAGTAAATTAATTGTTTTTGTAATTATTTATTTAATAAACGTATTCGGAACTTTCTATAATCATGATTTAATCCTCGAGTTAAAATACGCATACTAATTTAATTTGATCAGTAGATCATTATTTAAGTTGATAATCTTTTTAATATTTAAGAACACCATTTATGTTTAATCAATAATATTTGATTTCTATTTAGAGTCAGAGAATTAAAACTAAAGGAATTTTAAGACAATGATGATAATATTAATGCATATTATTTATTTCTCATTCAAATCGCCATCAGTCAACATTTGGATATCGTTTTTCTTCAATGTATTACAAGATCCCAGATGGCGCATTTTTTTGTTCTACTTAACCATTCTGAGTGAATTTTGATCACAACTAACCAACAGGAGACTAATCTCTAAAATACGCAATACATATGCTTGTAATGTGTGTCCTTTTAATCTAAAAGTCTAATAAGATAATTGCTAACAACTTCATCTTTAAAATAAGTGCCAAGGCTCTGGGCATCGATAAGAAACAGCCCAATTTGTTTATTCAATTTACCTCGTATTTTAAACATTGTCTGGGCTTTAAATGACGCTACATGTCTTGATTTTGTATAGGCATTTCTTCGTAGATAGAAAATGAGCAGAATAAAAGACATGTAACGTCAGCGCGTAAAAGTTTACTTGACTTTACTTACCAATTATATTTAAAAAAACGGAATTAATGATTGTATTTCATTTTAACAAACATAACCAAATCAGTAAAAATAATTTAAGTCCATGGAAACTAAAAGATACCAATTAGAATATCAAGGCGTACAATTTCTAGTAACAAAAATCTATAACTAATAAACTATAATTTGTCATTTGGTAGCCTCACTTCCCTCACTTTTTAAATACTAAAATACAATATCCTTTTGTTAGATAAAAACATAGCCGTATTCTAACTACATTCATAAACAATGTACGGCCGAGACTTGTTAAAGCAAAGTTTTTTAATATATCCCGGTTCTAGACTCCGACGTAAATAAAGTACTGGACAGAAAAATACCATTTTGTTTTAGTTTTCAAACCATATTCCCCAGAGGGCGAGTTGTTCGAGATATAACAAACTGGCTTTCTACAACAATCACATTGTATGAGATATCTATTTATCACATTCGAGCATTTTATTTGGGGTTAATATGGACGGTCTCTAAGGTTGACTGGTGATTTTACTTACAAGCAAAAGTCTGTGAATACTTATTTTTCTGCGAAGTATTAAACATTATATGTAATATGTTTTAAAAAGGTACTGTTTTTCAATTTTACAAATCAAGATCAAAGAGACGAGATCAAAATTTTACCAATCAATGTTGCTAAGAGATCTAAGTAAAGAAAAATAGGTCGACATATTTTTCCATGTCTTTAATTTCCACAATAATCTACACTAGCGTTCTAGAAATGTACATTCAGAATTAGTTAGATTGCCAAACATTGTCCGGTGATTTGACTAACGCTGTATAAAGTCTGGTGAAGCAGTCAAAGCCTGCGCTCAGGTTTACTGACAGGCTAACAAAGATATCTATAAAAAAAATTACTAACGCTGTTGTTTATAAAGAGAAAAAAAAATAAAAATACAATTAATAATAATAATATTTAATTTATACCTACATATCATAGAATATTTTTTAGAATAGAATAGAATAACAATTTTATTAATAATTAATATTATATATAATTTTTAACAATTTTGGACCCCTAATCCTAATATGAGATAAAATATGCTTAACAGTTAACATTTAATATACGGTTGCATGCTACATTATGGTTAAACTAAACTATAATATTATAAAGAAAAATAAAAATATATAATCAAAACACAACCGCCTCATAGAGGTATTTACAAGAATACCAGAAATATGTAATGAAACAGTGATCACCTTTTAGTTATGAAGAAAACTATTCCAGACTGATTCCCAATCAGATTCTTGGTTATATGGTCATCAGCTCCCGAGCCATTTCCCAACTATGTTGGGGTCGGCTACCAGTCTTACCGGATTCAGCTAAATACTGTATTTTACATGGAGCGACTGCCTATCTGACCTCCACAACCCATTTTACTGGGTATTTGTTAATACCCAGTTACCCAGTATCCCATGGTAAGACTGGTTGTCAGAATTGACTTAACGACTGCCAAAGATCATAGTATGACAGTCGGGACCTACGGCTTAACGTGCTATCCGAGGCACGGAGGGTTCTCGATATCTTTTTGGAAAATGGTCACCCATCCGCGGACCAACCGCGGCGAGCGCGGCTTAACCTGTATTATCGGTCAAACCGTACGGCTTAAACTTAGCCACGAGCCCCTCCACTCCAATATTGTCCACACTATAAGAGAAGTTTAACTTCTTGCTAACATTAAATTGATACACTATGCAACGAATTTTATCAGCTAATCATGTTCAACGCATCACTCATTTACTAAAATTTTACAGAACTGTGGTATTTGATGATAGATAAGAAATTAACAAAACAAATAGTAGTAATTTGCTGTAAGAATCGGATCAAATCAAAATGTTTTTATTTCTTATAAATAAAAAGAAGGCGCTTAAGAAATGTTACGTTATAACGTCTACTGACTCTAGTTGCACTGTTCCAAGGTGTCCTTCCTATCGTGAAGAGACGGAAAGAAATTCCGTAACTCTCAAAACTAAAATTGTTACAATTACTTGTATATTATTAATTAAATACATTATTCGTTAAATACATGCGTCAACAACGCAATATAAACTGAGTTAATAAAATAAAGAAAATTTCGCAACATAGATACACATAAAGATAAATAGAACTTAAGTAGTTACGCCATTACATCGCCAACAAACTGTTGTGCAGTTTGGCGATATTTTATGTTATTCTCTAAAAAATTACCATTTTAATAAATAAATAAAATAAAAGAAACTTCCTTTTTCTTATTGTGTGTCAAAAATGCATTTGCACAAAAGGGAATTTGACTTTATTAAATGAACGTAATATATTTTCTTATCACCTTCTTTTTTACGGACCATTATCTGTCCGTTTCTACACCAGACATACTTGCAGAGTGCTTTTTCCTTAATATTTGTTTTAGTTTTCCATAGTAAGTAAGAGATAGTCGGTGATAATGCCTCACGTAGATACACTTTATTATCACTTTCTCCACCCAGGTCCTTAGTTGTTACGTTTACTGTTCGCGCGGCTTCATACCATTGTTCACGGCTACCTTCACGTAAAGATATTATAATTGGTGCATCGACCTTTAACCGTTCTGCCTGTGCCGTTCCTGGGCGTATAGGTTTCTTTTTCCTAGCAGCTCTGATGATATCATCTGGATTTTGTTTCAGCAACTGACAATAAGTTGTCGCAATGTTTTTGATATTTTCATTTTGTTGTTCTTCTATACCACAAATTTCTAATTCATTGTAAGATTGCGCTTGTTCGAGTTTACTCAGTTTTTGCTCCAAAGCTTCATTTTTTAGGGTTAGATTGGTGCAAATATCGTTTAAGTTCTTACATTGGTTCTTCATTATTTTTACACGCATTTCATAACTTGTTACTTTCTCCTCGTATTCATCAATTTTATTAGAATAAAATTTGAGGGTATTCTGTAGCTCATCGCGTATAATATCTTTAACGTTCTGACGTAATTGTCTAACTTCTTGGTGGATTTCAAATAAGGTTTTATCTTGTTGAGTAGTGATTCCTTCAGCATCCGAGTCTTCATCTTCGGGGTCAGGGAGTATGACCGATATACGCCTGCCTTTCCCACCGACTGCTATAGAGCATACACGACACTTCCAGTCAACCGATTCCATTGATGACAAAGCAGTTAGTTGTTCCGCTGTAAGCGATGCACATGAGCCGTGATACCACTTGCTACATTTATTGCACTGCACACCGGGACTGTTTTTGGTAACTGTCTTACTACACTTCGCACATATGGCCATATTCGCAACGAAACGTGTCGCACCGATTCGCTTTGGAGTGTCACACTAGCTTACGCGACAACAGCGCGAGCGCAACGACCTGATTACTATTTAGCGATAAAGTCGTACTTAATAACTAAATAAAACTGTAGTAACTAACTCAGTGAATAACTCCGTTTTGTGACTACAACATAAATGCTGAAATAAAAAATATAATTTATTTTTTCTACAAACCACATTATTCCCCTGGAGTTGAACGCAAAAAGTATACTTCTGTTATTTTTTTTTCATGATTATAGACACTTATATTTGCCTTTAAGGCCTGTACCCATTGGTGGAACGTTTATAGGCTGGTATAATTACATTATAGGCAAATAACATCCACTTAGAAAAACGATTTATTAATGGAAATTATCTTGCAAAAACAACGCAGAAAAACCATGACTAGATCGGTATTCTTGTTTTTGAAACGCTTACATCAGAAAATATCTCAAAGATCTCTCATATATAAATTGTTAGATGATGACCTCCTGATGATGAATCCTGACGTATAAGCGAATTTTGAAATTCGCTTCGAACTCAATCGAGCATAGCATGAACTCGCCCAATGCTCAATGTTTCTTCTAAAATCAACCTTTGTTGTGTCTAGAGTGTACCTACATTATGATTTGACCCAAAATGTATGATATATTTACTTATTGTTTATTTTATATTTGAAATTACATAAAAGACTATGCAAAAGAAGAGAAATAGACGGACATTCCCTAACACATTCTACAGAACTTACGGGAAAACATGTAATAATCCTAACAATATCCTTTATTCGAAGTGAAGTTACAAAAACATAATAAAAGTATTGCGTTTTGCAACACAGAAAGAGCTTTAAAGTTTATGCGTTATATTCCTATAATTTATAAAATGTCTCAGCAAAACACGCAACAAACTTTGAAAACCAAAGCGGAAAAGGTGGAAAACCTTTCTTAAACTTTATCTTTATTGCTTTTACTCTTAGTAATACCAAAGTGAAATCGTTTTCATTTGGTGAACAAGTGGCGGGACGGGAGGCTGCGTCTCCGACGTCGGTCACGAAACAAAGAGTAGTGCACGGGGTGGGGCGGGCCTGCGAGGGGGGGAGTTCTCGCCGCGTGAGCGATTGCGTCCCTAATTGGCAACGGCGTCCGCGAGAATCTTAAGGGGAGGACAGCGGAGCTCGAGCGAGTCTTCTCTGCATCTTGCGGCTCTTGGGTCTGCTTGGCCTGCCTCCCCCCCCCCGCCGTCGGGCTCCTATCCCGCCGCCCCCCGCTGACGCCCACGCAACACAATAACTTACCTCGGGCGGCAACTCTCACGTAATCTCGAGTAACTCCGGATTATGCCCGTTAATCACGCGGAAATTAATTACAAGTTTGTGTATTAATTGTAGTACAATTACAAGAATTACAGGGCTAAGATTACAGCGATACTGTTTGCGTTATGTTGAATGTTATTAAATGCTAACAATTTCTGGTCTCCCGTAACTAAATTGTTATTCACGAATGTTATTTTGGATCTTTCTAAGTCATGTGCTTTCTGTAGGTAAAGACTCTGAGGACCGATAATTTTATTATTTCATGTAGTAACGAATACATTACAGGTTTTAGTTAAAACAAGGTATATAACATTATGATAGCTGATATAACTTGTATAATTTAAAACATTTAGGTAGGTACTTTTAAGAACGTTAAATCAAAGGATACTTAGTTAAGCCTCGTATTTGATAGCTTTTGCGATTTCTAAAGTATTTAGCGAGGCTAATTGTGTTGATATAAGTTACAATGAAATACTCAACCCAATCTAAATGTTTTTTATGTACGTTTATATTTTTTAAACAAATAAATCTTGGAATTTCTAGTCATTCAAATGTTTCCTCAGAAACGACAAGAGTTTAAAGCTAAGAACATGCTACGGCATGGAATACATTAAGCCTTTTCTTTTAGAAATCTCTGCAGAATATTTTCACGTAAAGCAAACATTTTATGTGTTCAGTGTTCGTCCCGCGTCCACAAAACTGAGCATCGCGGAGGGAAAACAGGTCGGTATCCTAACTCGATATCGCCATTTCTATTCTCATGTCGCCTTTGTATGCAAGTGGACGGGTTAATTCGATTTGGTGCGAGGACCGAGGGCAATATTTTATCGTATCATGTGATCTATTCTGTCCCAGTATAGTATAGTAGAGTGGGTCATAAAAAAGGCAATATCTCACAGTTGAGCTGAGCCGGAGCCGCGATCGTAACTTCTACAATGTTACTGCGCCGCACTCGGCGAGGGAGCTGACTTTTATTTTTAGAAAAGAAATTATTGTTTTCTTGCAAATGTGAATATGTTAAGCGATACCTACATGAAGTCGTCGACATCTAACTTTGTTTTAGTATTTCTGAGTTGTTCAACTTTCTCTCGTATTTGTTCTGTAAACAACGTGCAGTGGAAGTACCATTTATAAAATTATAAGATCATTTACAAATTCATAGATTTAACTTTGGAGGTATACATTGAAGTATGTATAATATTGAAGTATAACCTAGTTGTTTATCAAAGATCTGTATCTATAGTAACTTGATATTAAAACTTACTTAACATAAAAAAAGACACTTTACATCATGTAAATTATCATTAAAATACCACGGTATTATTGATTTAACGATATGTAATCTAGGTACTAATCCGAAAAAAACACAACATAAACAGTGTATAACTACATTCTGGTATTATGTAGATAAGCGTAGGGCGGCACGTGACGCTCCTGCACAATTTTATTTAGCTCCACGCAAAAGTGTTTCCGTTTTACTACCTACCATTACGCAAATTTACTCACATGTTTATTTGTAATATAAAATATATTGCTCTACCATGCATATAGCATACTATACTGTCATATGTATGCTGTACATAAGTTGTATTGTGTTTTATGATAGGAGATTTCCTGTCAAGATTTTTAGATTCATGTAACGAAATGAAAGTTTCAAGTCTCAAGTGGCTGATATATGGAGCCGTGTAACACGGTCGCGGGCAGTATTCATTAATCTAAGCTGTAACCCTTGCCAGTGGGCGACGGCGGGGGTGAAGGCCGGGGGCGGGGGGCGCGCGCGGGGAGCGGTGGCGCAATATGCCGCGATGACGCGCCGACATCGCCTGCATTATGGATGTCGGCGAACTTTTCGCGTGACGCGAGAAAAATGAACCACGGCTCACTTAGAGATGGATCGCGATATAATATACTGAGTAAATCCCGGCGCGATTTGTTCCGTTGCGGGATTATAGTTTAAGGCTGCTTTTTACCCAACTGCTACAGATGTACGGTTATTACTTTTATTGTTTTTCTGCTCACTCATTACATTATTTTATATATTTTCAAGATAACCTCGGCAATCAACAATTTTCTAATCTATAGATCATAATAAAACACTAATCTATTGATCATTGCAACCAATAATTAAACCTGATAAAATATTCTTAACCTTAAGATTCCCAAGTGCAAGTATGCTTCTGATAAAGTCCTTAGCGCCCTTCAAGCAGTCTCGCCGTTTTGTAATTAACAGGCGGAGTCTCGGGAGGAGACTGGTGTCTGAGGGGTATGGAGCGGGACGGGAAGGGGGGGGGGAGCACGGATCATATCACCTGTGAATTAATCGCTCCGTGACGAT
Organism: Autographa pulchrina; assembly: GCA_905475315.1. Taxonomy (NCBI): domain Eukaryota; kingdom Metazoa; phylum Arthropoda; class Insecta; order Lepidoptera; family Noctuidae; genus Autographa; species Autographa pulchrina. The sequence continues at coordinate 6,862,980 of FR997771.1, read as the reverse complement.
TAATTAGCGCCACGTGCTCACGTAACTAAGGCTCGTAACACCACGTGACTCGCCTGCTAATTGGCTGTTAACCTTGAACATGTTTATGATTTTTATGTAAAGAGCTGTTGATGCTACAAATTGGTTCTTAGAGTGAAACTTTAAGTGAGAATAAAAATAATTTAGATACGAGCCAACATAAAACGATTCTCCGCTTTATTTCAACAAATCCAAGAAAGTGAGAGGTGCAAAAATATTTCAGCAGTAAAACCCACCGCTCGCATCCGCCCAATAAAACATAACGCTCGCAATAACAATGAGCGGCCTTCCCTGACCCACGAACTGCAAACTCAAATTAAACATCTTATGAACAGAAACATCTTGCAAAGATCCTCTTCATTAGGTCCCGCAAATTGCGCGGGGGGTGCGGGTCGCGGGGCAGTGACACGAGGTACTCCCCCTCCTGCCCCGCATGCCTCCCTGCAGCCTCTATTAATAATGCAAATGAGACCGCAGCTCGGCCAAGAAGCGAGTCTCGATTAATTCCGGTTCATTTGAGGTAATTGTCGCTGCGCGCGTGCGGTCTGCGGTCTGCTGTGCCCGCAACCCGCTGCCACATCTAATGTCTAATGCTTAGGGTTATGGCTTTATGGGATTGTTTTATAGCCGCTGTGTTATGCTGCCTTGGATATACAACTGCAAATGACAACTAATTGCATTTTAGAGCTTCCGTTTTAGCTATTGAATTTGACTGTAACATTAAGTTCGGTACGACAATTAAATTAAACCAGCAATAAAATTTAAAAAACATCCCTCAATTAACTTTAATTTCAGTAAGACAATGTTGCAAGCGAGACGTAATAAAAAGGTTGCCCGAGGCATTGCCTCACGTAGCAGTGGGCTACGGCGTAGCGCTACAACGATCGATACTTATGCCACGCGACAACCTAACGCTACGAGTTTTTCTACGCAATCGACATAGCTATTTACAGTAGAATTAGAAAGGTATTTTTTTTTTCAAGACATTCTGTATGTTGAAATAAAACTACTTTTACGGATTTTATCGCGGTTTGTATTTGGATTTTAGTTCCCGACGTTTCGACACCTTTGCAGGTATCATGGTCACGGGCAGACTGAGGTGGTGTTCGTCTTGACGGTTGTTGTTGCTCGTTCTACCTTCATATTTTTATTATATAAAAAAAAAAATTAAATTTTTAATTATAAAAGTAGTTTTATTTCAATGTCTAACATTCGCGTAAACCTCAGAACATTCTGTATGTCTTAAAAAATCAAGTTAACAAAATAATTTGTGCATTATATGCAACATTTTTCGAGTATACAACAAATAGGTTATCTAGATTACAGTCATGATAAATATCATGAATGATAAAATGTTACGCTAAGGGACTATATACGTAGTAAGACTAAAAACAATATATTTACACGTAATTATACCTACTGGCAATTATTGTTAGACAATTAAAGTAATATCAAAGTATAATATGTCTTTCCTGGAAATAACGAGATTCAAACAAACAGTAAACACCAATCCCGCACATTATTTATATTCTACACCTACTATAAGCTATGGAGCATTCATGAGTTTTTAATTATCTACTACTATTTAAATTATACTAGTACCCCGTAGTTTTTTAGTCTTTACCTACCTGACGTTACCTAACGTCATATTAAAAAACTTATCAAATTGGGCAGCATTATTTTGAAAATAAAAATCTTTAGCTTTTTCATATAATCTAGATAAGTGTTTAAATCTTTAAATTAAAATTAAATAATAGCTATGAAGCTATTATTTAGTTTTAATGCAGGAGGTTTATGAAAACCTCCTGCTTTCTCTCAAAAATAAAAACACCAAAACAGTACTTTAAACAATTAAAATTAATTATACAACAAGTCACGGTTTTCACGTCTAAAAGGGACGGGACAGCAAAAATATGGGCCGAGCAAAGCCTCGGCGAAAGCTAGTCGTAGCTATAAATGTATTGTGAACATAACGTAGGTATTGAGGGGGAGTCTCCGAGCCGGGGGAGACAAAAATGGCCGCGAAACCAGCACCTTGCCTACTTACTTGTATTACACATTAAATATATACAATATGGAAACTGATTCGTAAAGAAAATCTTTGGAAAGAAAGAATTAAATATGTAAATGTTCTTGTAGAGGATTTTTAGATGAAAATGGTTCTTGTAATTTCACGGAGGCAAAATATTTTTTCTTTAACTAAAAATAATATTTTTTTACATAATAATATATTTAAGTACATAACCAGTAACACTACATCAAATAAAAGCTCATATAAAAACAAAATGTTATTCATCACTACCCCGCGACTTCGTCTTAGTTCAAATTACTAATTCGAATAAAAAGTCTGCCTCCACCAGCTGATGTGTCAATATGAATTATAATTTAAATTGATCAGAACTTTCTCATATGCCTCACTAGTATTAGATAATAAAATAAAAAACAGCACTATAATTTTAGACTTTTAACACTATACTTTTGATATCCTTACTGGACGATTTTTATTCATTCATTCATCAAAATGAATTTTCATACATCATTAATTTCACATTCATATATAGAAAAAAGAGAGCACAGAGTTCCGTTAGATAATAGGGAAAGAGAGAGTCTAACCGTAGATATAAATACAAAATCTGTTACTTAGTATCATATATTCACAAGATCTCTTCTTTCCAGCCGGCCTGCCATACAAAGTGTACGGTGGCCACGAGGGTTCGCTGACAGAGAAGCGCAAGCAGCGAAGAATTAGAACAACGTTCACGTCAGCGCAGCTGAAGGAGCTGGAGCGAGCCTTCCAGGAGACGCACTACCCCGACATCTACACGCGCGAGGAGATCGCCATGAAGATCGACCTCACGGAGGCCAGAGTACAGGTTTGTGTAGTTTATATATATAGCAGATTATGAAATTATCTACATACAATTGTATTTTGGCCGAGCCCAAGTTTGTCATTGTTCCGTACCGTTTTTTGACGAAGTTTTAAGCGTTCGTTGATCGAATGATCGTGTAGAAATTCGTAGCGATGTTTGGCTCTGTTCATTGTTAAGTTCGACTTTCAAAACGACGAATGCTCGATGTTCTGTTACATGTGAATAATCGAGTCGATCAACATCTTTAAGTATAAAATTAGATTTACATATAATATTAGTATCATTATTATCATCCATTTATTAAATAAGTTGGCTGTCAATTTCCAATACCCAAATTCGATGTTAAAAATAATTATATCATTATTTACACAATAGATTACCAAGTAAATGATTAAATATATCTTCTTATTCTATATATGTTGCTGAAAAGAACACCCGTATAACATAAATAGTCAAAATCTTTTTATTGTGTAACCCACAACAAAGGCTTGTCATACAGTTATTGAATTATCTTTTGATTGAACATCTGTGAGACCAAAATGAAGATAAAAAAATACGGATTTTGGAGATTATTCACATAAGGCAAAGTAGGCTGAAAAAATAGATTCCCGCGCCGTCCGTCGCATTTCCGCAGTCCAATTAGCGTCCAGTAATTCGAGTGCGGCTGACGGGCGGTGCCGGTGCCTACGTAAAAAAAGCGAGCAGACATCGTGCGGTTAGCTCTAGTTAATTTCATAATAAGCGCTCATTTTTATGTGAGTCAGATCTGCGACGTGTGCTCCTTCTGAATGTTTAATGCAATTCTGAATCGAGCGAGTGCTGCGCCGTCTTATAGTTATCTGATCACGTATAACGCGGCGACTCCGCGACCTGATTACGTATTCTGGGATATGACGCCCTCGGCGCAACCGACACTCTTATTGTTCCGAACGACACAACCTACATTTTCTTTTGTTTCTTTTCATGAAACGTGTTTTCATTTTTCCGATTCGGTTACCATTATACTGACGATACAACAGTGTAGGCAAGTTTGAGTATATAGGCGATGTATAATGGATAAACAATCGCGTTGTTGTGTACATAAGCGGGTGGCACCCTCCCGTGGCAACGAGCGCTCATTACGTTAAAAAGTGTATTGGAATGGTGGGGTGCCGCCATAAATATTGCGGGCGGTCGCGTAACTCAAGCGCGCGCGACTCCTGATAATTAAAACTCGCCTGGAAAATACGAATTCACATATTACAATTAAAACCGAATAACTGCAACGAGCGGGTTGTTTTTCGGTAAATAAACAAATATCAATTTAATGTTGCATTGTATTTTATATCTACAATTAAGCGCGCCGCGTTTTAAATTTAAACAGCCAATGTACAGATCGAATAATAATTAATATTGTTTGCGCTGAGCTCGTAAATATTGCATCGTTAAAAATGGTGAGGTCATTATGTTTTAATTTATTATTATAATAAAAGATGTAGCTTAACGTCATTCGGAAACATTTTATGCAAAAAGGGTCCACCAACAATCACTGAAGCTGCGGTCAGCTACGAATTTACATACAAAAAATATAAACGTGAAGAGCGACGCGATGCGTCCTAATTCAACACGCGGCTCCTACCCAAATTCATCAGAGGCGGTGCGCAAACACTGTTCGCCGACGTAAGCGTTAAGCAAACGCACAATTTGCCATAAGCCATCCCGTCCGGCGAGGAACAAAAAGTCAGCCAATTGTTCTGATAGAGCAAAAGGAATTGCTTGAAAAATGACCAGCTGCTTTTTAATACACAGCGTATTTTTTCTGTGCCAACGTTGTCATAGGGATAGGGCAATTTAATCCATCAAGCGGTGTTGCACGGTAGCGCCCGAGTCAATAAATTCTATATTATCACAGACGATTTTGGTTTTATTGTTATCCCAGTGCGGCGCGAGAGATTAGTTCGAGTTGAGACAAGGGCTGCATGGAGCGTGGGTTTATGTTTTAATAATGTCCATACATTTCGATCATGGTTTAAAATAAGATCTCTGATCCGACTGGAAAGGTAACTTTGTTAGAATGGTCTTTGAATTCACTACAAGTACTTTTTTATTTAAATGTCACCGAAACAGTAAAATGCTTAATTAAATTGGTATTTCGTAGTAATAATTTATAAATTTTTCATTCAAAATGCATTAAATACTACGACATTTTTAAACAAACTTCGCAATGCTTATCTTATATTAATGAATAAGTAATTCTGTATGACCTTATACAGAATTACTTTCTCTTTCTCTTTTAAATGTCTTCGATTTCGGTTCTCTCGTCAGAATGTAGAATCCACCTCATTGATATTACAAGTGCGGTGGTCACCTGACACGTGACAGGGGCTCGCCGAGACTCGGGCGGCGGCAATAAAGATTGACGTGCAACACGCTAGGGATCCGCCAGCAAAATGTCAATCCAGCTCTCGATCTTAGATCTTGCGCCTGAACCCCGCTGGGAACGATGCACTGTTCGGTATTGCTCTCATTCATAATTGGTTTTCGACTGTTACCCAACTCAAACATTCCGTTCAGTGAATGAAATTGAAGATTGTGTTATCAAACTTTTCTCCAAAGCTTATCTTACAAAGTAGGTATGTTCAAAAAGGTTGAAGCTTTGAGTATACATACTTTGTACATTAATAAGAAAATCAAGGACATTTAACTGTTCCACTTATTTAGTGACCTACTTTCCATTTAAAAATATACAGAAATAACCTTCTCAAAATATTATTCTAAAACTGACTGGCCTTAAAGTGAGCGGTCTTCTTTCAAGGGCGTACAAAATCAGTAGTTGTTATTTTAACACAGATTCGCAGTACTTTGAATTTCGAGTGTTATGTGACCCTCGGCTGCGTCTGCGCAGGTGTCGAGCACGCGCGCACCACGTGACTCGCACGCGCCGCCTCTTTCCCATAGCTCGCCTGATTAGATACACTTGCCACAAATGTTTGTCGCTCTATACACTTCAAATGGGGAATGAAACTGCTATTGTCTGCTTTAGTTGAGTTTTATGGTGCGACAGAACCATAATAATGTTATTATCGGATAACGATGTCTAGGAAAATTATGATTTAATGTTGACAGTGCTTTGTATTACATAGAATATTCTCCACATGGAAATTAATTGCGATTGCTTTGTGTTTATGCCTGTAGCAATCGAAATGTAATAGCGTTGGATGGCACATATAAATACAAAAACTAATCGCTGAATGTGTTTCTAAGAGCAGTTCCTACGGAGAGAATAATTAAAAAAAAAAAGAAATTAAGAATCGACGGTTTGGCGGTACGTAGTTCGCCGGGTCAGCTAGTTATATTATATACATATTATTATATAAATACTAGTTTAATCAATAGGACAGCTTTTCTTTATTCATAAAGGCCGAAATTCCGATACTAAGTTCCAATATCATCTATTAAGTGGTTAGCATCTAAATGAAACAACAGCGTTAAGTAATGGCACGGTTTAGTGTTAACCCTTAGTTAATCGCGTTGATTGCCGTCGGTTCGGTAACGATAAAAGCGGATTAAGTAATCACTTAGTGGCGGGACGCTTGTCTAGTGATTCGTGCTTTGTCAGTAGGGTACATGCTTATGTGTTTTTGAGGACACTGATCTTGTTTTTATAGTAAATAGAGTTATAGTTTGAATATTATTGAAAATTACTTCATTTTAATAAATATCGAGAAACAGTTATTATTTCTTAACTTCTTATGTAGATTTAACACAAAGTTTATTAGAAAATGATCACATTAATGGATCTCCCAGCCAAATTAATTAATGTATTTTATCAAGCTTAAACATTTTCGACGGTTTCATAAAAGTGTTACAGTTTTTTATGTAGTTAAATAATTTAAATTTATATTGTGTGTGTGAATAAATACTGAAGAAAAAATATTATCTACCATACATAAGCTGTTCCATTAGGTAATGAATTAGTCAATGAAACAGTTTATTGTTACACAGTAAAATGAATAATTGGAATACAAAGGCACTAAAAAACTGCAAACAAGCGTGTCCGATAATAATCATCATGATACGTGTGTTAATCTGTCCGAGGGGCGCGAGCGACATTCGATACGGCTTCACGATGAAACAACTTGCACTCGTGATTGTCCGTGGGAAGTTCGGCAAAGTTCGTCAAAGTTCGGGCGATTGCGCCCGCGCACCGTGTCGCGCGAATCCCACGCCTGTGATCTAGTGATAATCTGCCTCGGATAATTGATTATTATCTACAACATTTTCACACGAATTGCAAATATTTGATTTGATAACCTTCAAAAGAAGTAATGGTTATTGTATGCTTTTGCTTTAAATAAACTTTCTACTTTGAAAGTTTCTTGTTGTAAATAATACACAATCCAATACTTTGTGTAAAAGAAAACACTAGGTGATGTCACATGACGGTGTAGGGATCGCCTTAAATCATTTGTTATATCATATCCTCAAATTAAAAATTGTAATATATTGTAAATATCATTTAAATAACCGATGGTGATAATTCTAACGTTAACTTTTGTTATTTAAAATCAAATGATAGATAACCTACTTAGGTACATTTAATAAAATTACTTAGAAATGACGATTGAACAATTGCCCTATTCTAAACGTACAATGGTATTATTCACACTCAAAATACCATTCTTCTTCTTTAGCCATTCACGATAAATAAGTGTTGGAAATCCTAGCAAGCACTTAAAGCGATTAAAAAGTGCCTCGAGGTCGTAGGTATGTAGAAGCGCTACGGAGGGTGTGCTACGGGCTACGGCTACGAAGAACGCCGTAAGATATTATAATGATTTGTTTCATAAACAAAATTAATCGTTTTATCCGTAAAGTATGTTTAGCAAACATATTTATTAGATGAGATGTTTTTTGAGATATTATGTAGGTAACAACTTAAAATTTGCTTTGACATACTTTGAAAATTATAATGTGAAAAACTATTATTACTGCGTTCTACTAGTCGTTCACGCATATTCATGGCTACAGTATATAAAACCTAATATCTGTCGACATTAAAAATGTCATTCAACTATTATTACACATCGTAATTCAACCACCAAAACGTGTGAAAATGGTTGTTTCCATGGTTCTCACATTAAATGTCCCAAAGGTATCAAAGTTGGCCCACTAACAATTACAGAAGCATTTATACCTAGTGCAGATCATATGAACCTAGGGATAGTTGGATCTTTTTCTAACTCATGGGATTTCGTATTGCTATCTCACGCGTCACCCTTTGTAGCCGTGCAATTATTTTTCATTTAGCTCGCGAATCGTCGTGTCCTTCGGGATTCGTGGGATCAAGTGCGACTATCAGGTCTCTACGGTATAATAATACAATTCGAATATGATCAAAATTAAAGGGGATGTAGAAAATGTCTTGGACTTAATTTGGCGTTTCCCATGGTGTGGTAATAGGTTTTTGCGCATGTTTGTTTTTGTGTAACGTTTGTATAGTGTACCTTTTTTTTAATGTTATTTTTCTGTTTCTAGTAGGATGTAGTTTTTTATTGTTTAGGTTCATATGTGTAAGTTTTCATTATATTAGGATGTAGTTTAGGTATGTTTAATAGTAGGTAAAAAAACAGGCTTCAACTGCTTTTGATGTTGTAATATGTCTGTGTAGTTTTTAAATCATGTTTTTTAGATGACATAATAAGCACGTTAAGCCGTAGGTCCCGACTGTCATACTATGATCGTTGGCAGTCGTTAAGTCAATTCTGACAACCAGTCTTACTGTTTCCCAGTAAAATGGGTTGTGGAGGTCAGATAGGCAGTCGCTCCATGTAAAATACGGTATTCAGCCGAATCCGGTAAGACTGGTAGCCGACCCCAACATGGCTTGGGAAAAGGCTAGGCAGATGATGATGATTTTAGATGACATAATTGCAAACCAGGTTAATTAATCATTAAAAACAAATTACATAAAAAAACTTGATTCTTAAGTAGTTGTATGTAAACGAGAGATTTAGAGAGATTTAGCAGAGGCAGTTAAAAATTATATTCGTATAATCTTTCACACACACCTCATTTATGAAAAACAAAAGTCATTGCAATTCTAAACAGCAAGTTCATTTTAACTCCATTTTGTCCAAGTTCGGCAGGGGAGCATAGGCAGGATGTCACAAACTATCGAGCCTCACACAATATATGACGATCATAACCGATGCGCCGTTGTCGAATTTTGGAGGAAAACGGTACGTTATTTAGGGGATGTCGATTTTTCTAGAATATTGTTATTCTCTAACCATCATGTTTTATTTATTCGATATTGATTTGTGACTGTGATGTAAGGATTGTTTTTTACCTTCGACATATGTTTCGAAGTCTATTTCCTAACGGTTTAGTATGTAATATGTTTACTAAAGAAAATTAACTACTTAAGTAATCATTAAGATGAAGCCCATATGTGTTATAGGTATCTTTTCCTTGTTATGTGCCTAAAGTGTGATGCTAAATATACAATGCAAAATAGTTGAAACAGGTAGGTATCAAATACACATTTTTTTTGCGATATTGCTTTAAACCTTACTATGGGATAAACTGTAAAGGGTACCACAAATTCAATGGGACAGCTAGTTCGATAACTACAACTTTGAACGCCCCACATTTGGCATGACAATCGTTATTCTGCGCTCACGAGCCATTTAACAACAACTGAGGGACAAGTGACTGTATTGTCCGTACATTAACTCTACATTATTTTATACATTTTTTGCCCCTTCTACGTCACATTTATCATTACAAAAATTGCAACTCATTTACCCTGTTTATTTTATAGACTCGAGTAGTTTATGAAGTATGCACATGTCACGGTATCAGAGCTATTTTAGACATACTAAAGAAATGCTTCCGTACTTTTTATGTGAAACGTTTTTTGAAGAAATTAATATGAAAAAAGTTCTGTTAGCTAAAAAGTTAGCTAAAAATCTATGTCAAATAGCAAAATTATCTTTAAACTTTTTCAGAATTTACAGATGAGCGTAGTAAAGAGTTTATCAAATATTTACTTAATTTCACTTGTGATGTCCGATAAATCTATAATGGATGATTTTATGTTTCTACATTGGTATATGTTAAGAATTAACATTAAATACTACAATATTTGCTACATTAATCTTCAGAAACAGACGGTTGTGGGCTAATATTATAAGTGAGGCGACATAACCATAATTTAAATTTTATGAGAGCATCTAATCTAACTTATTGCACTTATATCTACGTTTGCCATGTCATACCTCAAGCATGATATAAGGTAATATAAGTTTATGGCTTATCTTAGGTATGGAATTTATTCCTTTTACAAGCAACGAATGGTTAACCGAAAATGTTGACTCAGTAATTTACAATATTTCTGTCTAGCCAGCTCGGCAGCTATATTAGGGTCTGCTTCTAATTACTCCAGATTCAATATTTTTAAACTACTGGTAAATTCACTATCCCTGGTTGGAATCGGTAATTTTACAATGTCAAAGTTTAATCATCAAATGATCATAGGCTAGACAATTGTATTGAAACATCTGCCGATCGGTATCAGCTATTTGTCGTGTCGCGTGCCACGATCAAACTGATTATGGGTATTGTCTCGCGGAAGCTGGGCGATCGCCCACTCCGACCAATCACGGTGATTCGTCAAAATCGATTCAAATCTGTTACATTTTTAATTGAAAAAGCCGGTAGGGAAGTCAATGAATGGTTAAGGGAAGTCACATATCGATTACGAGTGATTAATTGTTTTTGTGTTATCTCTATTTGTGATTTTTGTAATTGCGAGCAGGAACGTTTGTTGTTTGGACTACGCATCTGCCAAAGTTATCTTGCTGTATTAATCATTTATTTTCTTTTTTAAACATCTTTATTGAATATCATTCTTTTTCGTTTGTCTTTTGTTTTAATTAACAAAAGAGTTGACCTGCCTGTAGCATTTATGATTTTGCTTCAAATAGAATTCATATTTATTAATACTCTGAGTTGTTGAAAGTGTATCAATATGTCATTTATATATTACAGTTAATAGTTAATCCGATGTTTATTTACGAAGTACGGGATGTTGGGGCGGCAAGTAATGGACCGTGCGCTCTGCAGCACATCTGTCGTGAAGTTACTGTGACGTCATTAACTATTTTATTTTGCTATTCACCATAGAACTTATGAAGTGTTTAGTTTATACGGATTTAATATAGGCGCTGATATTTATATACCATATCTGTACAACCGGGAAAGGAGAGCGGTAATTCGTACATTTTGAGAAACCTTTTTACACTAGTTTATATTTTTGAACGAAGGATCTGCTACAGAAACATGTCAGGTCTGAATAATTATTATAAGGACCTTTTTAATATGTATCTATGTCTTGTTTATTAGGACATTTTAATTTGTATCTCGTTAGCACTAAATCAACCATATAACACAAGTTATATCCGAACTGATTAAAGTCGTATCACAATATACCAAACATTAAATTACCCTTTAATTATGTAAATTCTATAATCGACCCAGTTAAATCCAATCCAATTATTTAAGATGAGTTGCGTCAGCACACCTGTCAGTCCGCTAAACGCTGTCGAATAGCGCCGACATACGGCCTGAATAAACGATGCATTCATCTCTTTATTATGATGTGTTAATCCTGGATTATCATCAAATGTTAACACATGTTACCAGTTACTAAAAAAATTGTTGCCATTCCAAAATGACGTTCGAACATCACAGTGTAATGTAAAATCAACTTTATGTCGCTGTGATAAAGTTTATTTTTGCAGGTTGATTTTTCGGCTGATAGATTTCAATGGTTTATTGAGGGTAGCTAATATTATTCCGGGGCGTTCGGTGTTGCCTTTTCATCCGCTAAGTATAAACAGTGGGGTGTGTTCGCGGTGTTTGGTCGCGCTCGACCGCGTCGGTCTGTCGATTGATTTATTTTGTATTAGCTTACTTTTCGTTCAACCGGTTTGTTTTTAGTTAAAATGTAATTGGGATCTTATTATACTTGATTGTTCTTGTATTAGATTTAAGTACCTATAACCAATTAAATATCTTTGGATTATATTTTTTTGTCTTTAGGGTTTTGTTCTTGTATGTCGTCTAAGGAATCAATAGTGATATCTAATTTCTCAAAAAACTAGCACCTACTATTTGAGATTTGTATTTAATTTATTAGGATCTGCTCAGATGTTACTAGCCATGCAGTGACGTACTTGGAGTATATTTTTTTTATTTTTTTGTTACCTATTTAACCCTTACACAGCCTACTTACTAATTAAGTCCCTTGCGGCCAAGAAAAATATCTATATTTTGATAAATAAAATTCCTGCCCAAAAACATTGAATCTCCCAACTTAAAAACCCACCTACATAAAAGACGTATATTTGAAGCACACAATGTAACAAATAAGTTTAGCTAGGTACACACCACTTGATATAGTGACTATCGGTTATGATCAAAGCGAGGCCCGAGCCCGCGGAGCCGAGCTCGTCCCAACTCGTGTCAATATTTGCGCGGCCTGGCCCGGCTAATGAATACAATTAGATCATTCCGCGCGGCCTCACGTTTTTCATACGCCTCGAGGGCCCGCCCTCTGACGTGTCAAATAAAGACAGCCGTGTCGACTCGAACCTTTGCACATAACGTTAGTTGAATGCGCAAACACCGACACATGGCGAGCACCCCGTTTATTTATTACTCATAAAGCTTTAACTTGCGAATTACTGACGTTTCTATTTAGTTTTACTTTTGGTTTTAGATAATGTTTGTTGTGCATTGTTTGTTTTAGTTGGGTTTTGACGACATCTTTTAAAAGATTAAAACCAGCGTTGAAAACATTTACATTTACAACTAATATTTTTCTCATCCAGAAATCTATAGAGTTCTATATAAAAAGCTTTTAGATCGCAATATGATTGATACGATTGATAGATTGTATTGATATGAACAAATCGAATTCAATCTCTTTGCATGGTATATTATATTAGTGAGGACTACATAGCTTTTCCAAAATACTTTGCACACAGCTTAATAGTTTTAGCTTCCACTCCGTTTACTTCGCTCATATTTTTATATGGAAGCACCAAATAATGGGCAGACCAGCTGACGCTCCCCTAGCTAACTTAATGAAATATGATGTGCTATCTAATATAAGTGAGATATAAGCTTGTCTGTCGTGATGCAGTGAACTTATGCAAGTCATAGGTTAATTAGTAAATCAAAGCGAAGTCGGGAGTGAAGGAGGTGTCGGGGCGCGGGCGTTGTATGTGCAACCTCTGAATACATTAGTCTGTGTTGGTGTTTGCTCGCCACGACCGAGCCACATGGCGACGCGCCGCTCTGTTTATTTTAATACTCAACCATTGTTGCTTGCCGTTGTTTACTGAGGGAACTGTATTAAACTACCCCTTACGGATTCGGATGAAGCGGCTGGTATATGTAAGCATTAACTTAAAGCTTACACTGAGCTTAACTTGTCCCACTTGGTTTTCATGGTTTGAAAAGATGTGGAATAAAATTAGGGTCAATTTAGTTGTACCTAACTATTTCACTCCAACAACTTATTTCTCGTCTCTTTCTGATTTAACTGAACGTCAATTTAACATAGTTAAGAAAACTAAACTAACTACTATATGGTAGGTACTTAGCGAAAAAATACTCTTTTGATTTTTTTTTTATAAGACAATGACATTCGTCCTTCCACACGGTAAGAATAAGAACATTTCTAAGCGCTATATTTTCCATTTATTACATAATAAATTGTCATAAACATTGCATCAAATACATGTCTTTACGTAAAATACAAGCTTTATGTTGAACTAGATTATGAAAACAAGTGTATTCACATCAGCACTCCGTTAAAATTTAGCGAGAAAAGTTAAATTTATATAGCCAGTATAGTACGAAGTAAGTTTATTGTAAAATCTTAAACGTTGTTTATATCTATTGACGCGCTAACGCAAAATATATAAATCCTATTTAATTATCTGATGTGTTAAAATACTGTATGAGTATCTCAAGGCTCTAAGGATTTACTGTATGTTGATTTATTTTAATGGGTCTCAAGAAAATTACGATTTGCGAAGTTAGGCGGCAATAAAACTAATTGCTTGGCATCGCTCAGTACTAAGTGTTTAGTTTATCAATCATGTCAGTACGCGAATGGGACTGTTTCCTGACAGTTCCTCAATTACTCATTTACTCTGTTTCCTAGTCAGAAATCATCACTTGTTGCCAATCTATGATCATTTATCAAATGTGTTGAAATAAAATATATATATGTTGTTGCCAATGCTAATGCCCGAAAAATCGTTATCCACCAAAACTGCTTGGGCCATACAGGTCCAAATAAAGATTTTGGGGATCATCAATGAGTATTCATCACAATATAATTTGTGTTAAAGCGTAGGCCACGTATCTTATGGGCAGTGCATCTGCAGCATGCAGCGTGCACTTGTATTAATTACATTTGCCGGCAGCACCTCGCGCCGCCCTTGTCGACCAATTCGGTTCATTTGCAAAGTGCATTTCGATGCCGAGCTCGATTGTCCCATCCCTGCGCTTAATTGCCCGTCCGATATTTATTATCGCTTGTGTGTTTGTTTGTTCATTTATGTGCCACTATACATTGAAAGTCGTTCGATTTACGACTACAAAATTCCACTCGTTAATTCGTTTCGAGGGATAACGTTCACAAAATGATTTTATGGCCCATATCGGTAGGAAAATTGTGGAAAGTATTTACATTAGGGGCACGCATCACATTCGATAAACATCGCAACGAATTCCTACAAACACATCGGCGGACGTTTATTTGCCTCGGGCATACGCTCGACTTCACTTCGACTTCGCATTCCGCTCGCCGTCGTATCGGTACTCATTTGTATTGGCGGTGGCTTTTGTATTATTTGTTTGTTTACGGATGCCGCATACGTTGGAGCTTTGATTTTTTCCAATTCGGTAATAATGCGGAAGGCGTGTAGCTGGGGGCGATCGGGTTCGCTGTGACTCCGGCTCCAATCAGGCGGGCCGTGTGTTCGTTAGCCGCCGCCGGCGCTGGCGAGCTTGCCGCTTGGTTAGGCCGGGCACGTATCTACGTGGGACCTTTCCACTCGACAGCACTGATTTTCTCTTAGTTCCAACGAAATGATGAACTTCAGCAATCTTCGACTTCATTTGTTCAACCAATCTACCGCGAAATACTACACGTACACTTCAGAGTTGAGCAACGTGTAGAAAAGACATTGTATTGTATTGTCTTTAATATTTATCTTTGAAAGCTCTTTGATCTATTTTGCTATGAAAGCGTTTAAATCTAACAATACAATTTTATGAAGCAGTACGTATCTTTCATGGCTTTTAAAATTACTAATTAGGGTTCCGTAACTCAAAAGGAAAAAACGGAACCCTTATAGGATCACTTCGTTGTCCGTCCGTCCGTCTGTCAAGACTGTTTTTCTCAGGAACGCGTGGAGGTATCAAACTGAAATTTATATCTAATACTCAAGTCTACTGTCCCTTGGAGCTGTGAAAAAATCAAACTTCTAATCCAAAGCAATCTAAGGATACAGCCGTTTATGCCGCAATTTTTCGAAATTCGCACGGGAATCAAAACCTACAGGGTACTTCCCGTGAACTTAGAATCTTGAAATTTGGTACGAAGTTACGTCTTATAGTACAAATAAAGGGAAAATTGCGAAAATCGTAAATTTTTAGTTTTCACATAATAAAAAATATTTTTTAAAATTTTAACGTTACTACTACTTTTCTCATGAACGCGTAAAGGTATTAAATTGAAATTCATATCAAATACTCAAGTCCATAATACCTTTAAGCTGTAACAAAATCAAACTTTTATGTCAACGCAATCAAAATAAATACATACCTACAGGTTTGTACGGAACCCTCGGTGCGCGAGTCCGACTCGCACTTGGCCGGTTTTTTTGAATTAAATAAACACTAACAACGCATGTTCACTACGATAATTTTATCTTAAGGGTATTTTATCTTGTTTTTTTTTCATTTCTAAATGTAAGACACCACAAAAATCATTTGAGTTAAAAAAAAACTAGTTACGTTAACAGATTGTATATGAATCATAATTATGTCAGTAGGACCATAATAATAATAAGCGTTAACTTTAGAAATCGCAGTGAACCTTGTCGAGTCTCGTGTTGGCGCGAACATCGTGTAAATCACGATGATGTGTATGAAATGGAACCGCTCACATTTCGGCGAGTGGGCTGCAGCATTACATTAGCGTGCTATAACGAGATCGAGGCGCATCAATATGTCATGGCTGACGGGACGCGGCTCTGACATGCGGATGCTCCAGCCTGCACCTGCCCCGCACCACTAACTGCCTACACGAAACAAAAGTAGCAACCATATATCTTCAGTCTCAATGTCAACTACACGATCACCGTTTAGTCACGCGACAAGTGCATCTCCAAATAATTCCAAACTCACATGAAAATTGTCACTCCAATATTTATAGAACCGCAGACCAGCTTTGGAAATCTTCCGACAACTGTTGTAATGTAACAGTAATAAAGCATTCCATCTGTTTCTAGAACACAAGCAGGTCATTAACGTTTGTCATGATCACTGCCAAGGAGAATTTACGTAGAAATATGTAGGCGGCTAGTAATTATTAATATTTGTTTGTGTTAATCGTAATAAACTAATTAGCAAGTACTTACAAAGTTGAAGTCAACTAGTGATGTCTTTGAAGTCTTAACTTATGAGTCTGGTAAATCAGACAAAAGTGCAGAATGGTTTCGTGTAGGTCGAACAAAGTTAAGATTATTTATTGGTATGAAGACAGCAATTATCGTGACTGACGACAATACATATGTACGCGGCTTTAAGAAAATGTAAAATGACTAGGTAGAGAATAAAGCACGTACAAAAACGAACAAATAATTATGTATTCCGCAATCTACATGTATCTCAATGATGGTAGCGAAATTAAGAAATATGTATAAAGGTGAACAAACATCATCAGCGAGCATCGATGTTCAAACAATGGTGCGTGTGATTGTGCAGGTCACAGTATGAGGGCCGGGGCGGGCGCGGCCTCGCATGCCGACCTGGCATTTTTTACTCTGTGCTCAATCAGCGCCAGTGGCAGTTGCAATTATCTTTCGCACCAAATCGAATTATGATCAATTCGGATTTGCGCGCATCCGAACGAATATAAAACGGTTTGCATTAAAATTTGGCGCTCGATGCATGGGATGCGTTCCCATTAGTCCGGTCGAACGCTAACTTTGTTTGCTCATTCGAGCCCACGTTCGCTTCTGGTGTTTTCATTATATTTTTTATTGTACGTACCTTTTGGGATTTGTTTACGATGCTTTTCGTTTCATTGGCGTTCGGATTTTAATTTAGAGTTTAAATACCTGTTCTCAATATTGTTGGATTTTATATATTTGTACATACCCGTGGATTGTTTCAACTTTTGGGGAGTTTTTGTTTATTTGTTTTCGAGTTAAGTTTATTGATGCTTCAAGGTGAAAAGCTAAGAGAGTATGGAACATGAACATTTCAATTTAATTATACGACTTATTCAAGTTTACTTGATGTCAATAAGTAAATTCCGTCTTCTTTTAGGATGGATACCAATCTTTATTAACAAGTTACAAATGTTTTTAGTAAACAAATACAATTATTTTTTGTATCTACCTACTTTCCGGGTCCTTTGCTCTTTGTAGCATCCATTGTATGATTGTTGTGTTTAAAACAAGAGTAAATAATTTAGATCATTAATCGAGTGTATGCTTAATCTGGGTAAAACGAACATTATTACCTACATTTCCAGGTCTGGTTCCAAAACCGTCGTGCGAAGTTCCGCAAGCAGGAACGCTTAGCTCAACAGAAGGCTGGCGAGGCGCCGGTGAAGGCTGAAGGCAAGAGAGACAAGCCGACGTCGCCGGCGCCGTCCCCGCACCCGCCGTCCGCGCCTGCGCCGCAGCCCGCGCACCACGCGCTGCCGCATCTGTCGCCGCCAGACCTCAAGCCTATCACCTCGTCAGGTAGATATCGTAAGTTATTCGCATATCTAAGGTAGTTACCTAAGAGAGACAAGCCGACGTCACCGGCCCCGAAGCCCGCAGACTCGCTGTCTACGCCAGCGCCGGAAAGAACAATTAACCGTTGCCTGAATGTTATACCATGGGCCTCGGGAGTTGTTATAACATTACAATTCTGACAGTGATTCTTTTTGGAATACTGGATAGCTCAAATAATACGTTGTGGAAGTAAGTTAGTCGCTTAGCACAACTCAGTCGAATTATTTAAGACAGCAAGCAGATCCTAACAGAGCTTTGACAGGCAGAAGAGTATCAAGGAAAAGTTTTCACTCAGACATAAGCTGTGTGTATGCAATCTTTATCCAGACAATCAAGTAGAACACTCAATCTTAGTAAGCTTTTACATAGATAAAGTTGGCGTTTCGATTACGAGCAATTCAATTTATGGAAATAAGACGGCATATAAATCAAATGAAATCGCAGATAAATATGTTTATTTCGTGGAATTTTTTATTCGCTTACTGTTGTGAGATTATACGAACGCGTGTTTACCTTACTCCCGGAGTAGTTGACGTCATCGCTACATTTAGAAGATTACAATATTAAGTCACATTTGATCAACTATTCGCGGAGGGGTATGTCGACGGAAATAGTATCTTGACAGTAGGATTTATTTATTATTAGCAGGACGATAGTACTAGCGTATTAATAACTTAAGAAAGAGATTTTTTAAATGTGATATATTTCGGAATTAATGCTTAAAAAAATAAACATCCGTTAATTCATTATTTAAGTAATAACAAAATATAGTAGTATCGTAGATATAAACATATTATAACAAATCACTGGTAAATACAGCAATAAAATAAGGGGTTTTTCTAATTGTAGACTGTAAATTTTTTTTTAAACAATGTTTCGGTCTTTGCAATTTTTCGAGTAGACCGTTGGGTTATGATAAATAACATGTGTTTATTTAATAAAAAGTACTTAAACGTTTATCAATATTTTTACAGTAGGTAACAACATTTGTAACCTAAACTCATAATTAATTCGTAGACGACATGTTTATACGTTTCATAACGAGTATCTCACTACTCATTAAACGAAATAAATTCTATCATTAACTCGTCTAAGTCCGTTTGACATTTACTGCCTGCTACCTAAAAATTATTGGTCCCGTTTTTTACAAGAATTTTATAATTGTTCATGTACCGATTTTGTGAATTTAATTTCTTTCAGCAGCAGACATTAAATAGGTTAATAAAAATTATATTTTAACGATATGTCAGTAATGTGAAATAATATTTATTTTAGTTTCTAGTTTTGGTCACTCGATGACGTAAATAACAACAAACAGTAGTGTGCAAAACTTTTTTCTTTTGCGTAACGAGACGTCAACTACAACCGCTAATTGCTGGCAGGTTTAAATTAATGAGACTAAAATTCTAAAAACAAAAGTAAAGCGCTCAAAGAAAACAAACGACTAACAATTATTTAGACGCCTGTACACTTTGTTTCGGGTTGAATAGATTAATTACTAAAATACTAGCCCACGCAAATGGGCAATGAGAAAATTTACAGTACGTAATGTAATTTTAGAAAAAAAAACTTTATTTTTCATATCGATGAGATATTTTCGTTTATGATGTCACAAAACATTTTTAGCCATCATATCTTACCAATGTTACATTGATCGTTGAAATTATAGCCGAGTGAGTCATCGTTTTCGACCAATGAGAGCGCTTCACGCACTATTTCAGCTCACATGTTTACGTGGGCGAACACAACAAGGCTGCTTTCGACAATATATATACAGATCTTCGAATTAGTGGATTTTAAATATAGATCCGTGATTCTATTGTATGGGATAATAATAAATGCTGCATACCTTTGAAATGACTAGTCTATATAATTGTCAAAAGCTTTAACTTGCGTTGTAAAAAGCTCTTAATTGTCTTTGTGAGCTTTTCGTACAAAAAATTATACAAACATGACTTTTTTAACGAAGAGTTCCACTGAAAACATAATTATTATTAAGGAATTAATCGCAGTCTTTGAGGTTTTGAAGATGATTTAATCTGGATAGTTAAACTCTTGGTATTATTTTCGCGAATTAATAAATATGCGAGCGTCATCACGCTTTTTTCCGCGGATTTTCGGTTCATCTGTACTCGTATGTATCGCGTATTTGCCATGAACTTGGTTTCGGTTTATATAAACAAGCATGTTCTCCCGAAAATAGCACATGATAGATAATATATACAGTATCTATATGAAGTAACTGGAAAACATGTTTCAATTTACTTGTTTTTTTTCGTTCGTAAATTAGACAATCTCATGAGGTAGATCAGGTTATTATCAGTAAGCTTGACTTACGGGCTTTTTCATTTTTCCAAGTGGAAGTTTGGGATGTTTTTTAGTATTAACCAGAATACGGTAGTCGGTGCAAGAGGCACTTTGTAAACGTTATGTCATGACTATATACTAACAGTGTATTTCGTTTTACAATGAGTACCTAGTATTTGAAGCGTAGTTTATAGCAGCAATTAAATTTTCTTTAGTGTTACTATAAATTATAACGCATAGTGACACTAAATTATCCGTAGGTAATTCGCGGTATACCGGTTAGTAGAAATTAACAAAATTAATTACCCTTTAAATGGTTAATGTTATAGGAGCTTGGAACGGGACACGGGAACGGCGCGTGTCGCTTAGATATCTAGTTTTATTATGTTGAAGGCATAAGGAAAGAGCACTTATTTACTGGCGAAAAACAAGTATAGGTAAAATTTGTAATCCTAGCTTTAGTGGCTCTGAAAGTATTTGATTAGTGAGAGTAACAAGTGTTAGGTTAGAGCTCGTGTAGGCAGCACTAGGGGCGGTGGTTCACCGGCTAATGGCGGACTTGTGGCCGTATTAATCACATTACGCCCGCCGCCGCCACCACCGCCAGATTTTCACTTCGGCTCATTTGCGCTAATTGTGCGCGCGATTGTCACTCAGGCTTGAATAAACAACGGAGCCGCGCAGCAAGGATTAGGTGATTAGCGCTTAATTGCGTTACCACGATTATTTCATATTCGCCCGTCGAGCTGCAGTCTGATTTCATATTCGAGCAGATTTGTGTGCACGAGTTTTGGCTTGTTTGGATTCAACTGGGAGAATATCTCTATATATGTATATCCTAGCTGTTTGTTTATCTACTCAATGTTGTTCCCCACGACAATAATGGTTAATGGACTTGAAAACATTACGAATGTATCATGATTTGATTATGGGCGATATCGATTGCTTTTCTGACTTGCTTATGTATTGTGCAGCCAACAAGTTATGCGATGAGCTGAACGGCGTCGGCGGCGGCGACGTGGGACTGCCGCCGGTGAGCGGCAGCGGCGGCGGCAAGTGGGCCGGCGGCTGCGGCCTGCTGCGCCAGCCGTCCGGCTTCCCGCTGCTGGGGGTCGCGCCGCCCAACTATCTCCTCTCCGACCACCTCGGCACACTCGCCAAAACGAACAACCATCTTTTCTAATGGGCGTAACAGCGTCGCCTTGAGTCACCGTCCGTGCCGCGACGAGTCCACGGGGAGCGCTCCGCTGTCACGGCCGCACCGCGACCACACACACCCCACGAGCATTTCATAAACATTCCAGGTTACTTTGTGCCGAGTGAGAATTTTCTAAAGTGATACCTAAATGTTAGGCGATGTTTTTTATTTTGAATGCGAGTAAAACATTCCAAGTGCCAAATCGTGTCCATTTAAATGTAATGTCGCAATAATGAACTATCTAAACAATTTTTAGAGGTATTTATTGTAACTAAGTGGTTACACGTACATGTCTCCTGTGCATGACGAGTGTTTAGTTTTAAATAGTTAATGTAATGAATATTTTGTGTGATACGATTGTAAATAACATTCCGAACATTGTATACGTTTAATAAAGGTATACTTATTCAGTGAAGAATTGAAATAAATAAAGTAAAAGAATTAATTTTAAATGTTGTCCTAAAAATATGATGTATTTTATTCGTCGAAGCCTATAATGTAAAATGTATTAATCAAATTGAAGTATAATGTGGCCGCAATCGGTAACAGCAGTTATGTCGATGTATCCCTAGTCACCGGAACATTAGCTTTATTTTAACAGATTAATTATTGTTTATTGATAAGGGAATAGGTTAATAGTTCGATAAATTAGCCAACATACCGGAGTTGGTGTTAAACGATGTAAATATGTAATAAATTATTTGTAAATACTAGATATAATAGTGGTGTACCCGAGTGTATGTAATTATTGATGAATTTGTGGAGGGTGTTTTAATAAAGCAAACAATAAATCGTCTGTTTTTGTTTGTGTTTACCCCGACCGGCGACCTTCCGTGGTGGTTTTGTGTATGGCTAAACGGCCGGACACACTTGTTTTGTAACTAATGACTTGAATGCTAATAAGTTGTGTCTATGAAACAGGATGAAACCATTTACAAAATAATTATTGGGAAACTATTGTAGGTTCCGAAAATCCAGCATAAATGATACTGTTTTGACGAAAGGATAGAATTTTAGGATATAACTCATTTAGGTTCCAGATTCATGTAACATTGAAAAGTTATAAAAATTAAAAGCTCCGATTCTTTTCTGTATGATGTTAAAATTAGGAAACGAGTCATTGTTAGTTTGTTACAAATGTTTTGAGCTCGCGCCACACAGCTGCATTGTTGATCATTTCCGTTTCACCTACTTTAGTACAACACAGTAATAATTCTGAAACTAATATCGTTTTACAACATTTTGAATACTCAACAATTTCATTTTCTTTAATTATTTTGGCACTGACACAATATTAGTGGTAACTGTCAAGTCTTGTTTACTGTAGATACAATTTGAATGAAAAGGAAACCTTTATGAATTGCCATATCCTGTTAAGAAAGTAAAATATAAATATAGTGATGTAGCTATATTTGTTATTAATATACTTACAACACGTCACCTATGTAAGCAATGAATATAGTCTTTTTATGACTCCATGGCTGCTCTACAGATATTTAAAAGGTTATAAATATTACCATTAATTACCTTATGGTATGGATAGCACTGTGTGGCGTTTATTTTAGGAGTTATAAGTCTGTTTATTGCATCTTAGGTTTAAAAAAAAAAATGAGTTCTTAGAAACAGATTGATCACCACAGTTCGTTAGTAAATGAAAACAGGATAATCTCTTAAATAAATGTTAATAGAAAACTTCTCAGAAGTATGAGTAGACACATATATTTTAGAAGGTTGATATAAATGTCAGTAAATAAGTATTTTTAGTCAGTTAGTACATTAGTAGTGTCAAACAGTCGGTTAATGACAGCGCGCCCTTGGCTTCTTGCACCTAAGGTCGCTAGAGCAGACTTCAGCAGAGACTCGACCTTCCAAAAGATATCAAAATACTTAATACTTATTTCTATATAGATGTTAATATCTAATCATAGTTATAGATATCTATCGTAATCAGTAAAAACTATTTTTTCTGAACGTTTTTTTCTTATGTGTATTGAATAAGAAAAAAAAGGGAGGTATATTATAAAACAATTATTCAAAATTACGGAGGTATTTTATTTATTTTAGGCATACTTACAGCTAAACAGATAAGTTAGTAACAGATTAGACAAAATATGGCCAATTACAAGTTTCCACATGTAAAATGGCATGGCAGTATGGCAAATCATTTGGTTCTACATAACTTTATAGGTACATTAAGAATGCCTTTATACACACTATGATAATAAAATCGTAAGTAACTCTGTCTGTTCGTGTGTCCGTTTGTCTGTTATGCTGTCATGGCTAAGCACTCAAAAGATGTTTATGAAACTAGTAAGGAGTAAAATAAAACCCAAAGACAAGACGGGCTACTTTTTGTATTTATAACCGTTTTTCGCGGGCAGAGCCGCAAGAAAAAGCTAGTTTATGTCTAATTATTGGCGTGTCATAATACCGACTGATCTGCCTTGAGTCCCGGTATAGTTCGACCTTGCGTGACGTCGACAAGGGCCGTCGCACTCTATCGGCGAAGTAACGATGACATTGTTTTCATTCGCAGACAGTTTGAAATTAATTATTATTTTAAAAATTCGTAAACAAGAAAAAATGCTGCTTCCAATGTCTGAATTTTGAGTAATTATAAATGATTTTCGTTTTTATTTATAGGTTTATGATTTATTTATGTGTGCTGCGTGATTACATGTATGTGTGTACTGAGTTTGGGACTCTGGATTTAGAAACGTAAGTATACACGACTTTCAAGTCGTTTTATATAGTGGGCAGTAGCTGATGTGATCCGCGTCAGAATCGCTCATTTAATTATCGACGCAGATCGCCAAACAATAAAATTTTATATTAAAACTGAAATCTGTTGACAAGGCCTTACTAGGAATTTCTGTACCTAGAAATAGTTTCTTAGATTCGAGGCTGTTTAAAGAAACAACATTCTTCAATGAATGAATGAAAATTAATTATGGTCTGGTAAAAAAATAAAACAAATTTCTATTTAATGATGATTTAATTAAATAAGCATCGAGTAAAAAAGAAAGAAACACATTTCAATGGTACAGGACACAAGACAGCACAAAGAAATTACACAAATATAAAAACAACAACAAAAATCACTCCTTACTTTCTTCTGTCAGAACCTCGCCAAAACGAAGGATGGAAATAATGCTTAGGATACAAAGAAGTGACATAAAATATACACACATTATAAACCTAACTGATCTTTAAACCAGATGTATGTATGTATAATAACTGCCATCCATCTAAGTCAGGCCTACGGGAAGCCCACTTAAACTCGTAAATCAATCTGCGCTGTAGCCAATTAGTCATGAGTCCCCGTTATCTAATGCCCTCTATACTAGTTACTGATGTAAACTACGTATGTCCGTATGTATGTAGGTACGTGTGTATGTATGTATGTGGGTACCTTGCGGGACCTGTTGCACACACGTGGAGTGATCGACGTAGAAATATGACTCGTGTCGAGAATTGTATTGATGTATTAGCACTTTTGTAATACTTTTAGGTCCAAAAGTTGATTTCTGTATGATTTGTTTGGTTATTTATTAACATGTATATAACTTTATATGTTAAGGTATATAATATTTCTTATTTAGGTTTACAGTAACGTAAATAGAATCAGAATCGATACAAACGACAGATGACGAATAGAAAAAAAAATCATTTTCATTACAGAAGTAAAAGATGAAATAAAATTATTACAATCGGCGTTTTTATTAATACTATGCGAATAATAGAGAATTTGCATAGAAAAGTGAAAATAACTAATATAAAACCATCTACATTTTATAGGGGATATAGGCGTGATGGTATATATATATATATATACATTTTTCAATTGAAGTGGGCAAATCCCCAAATTCACACTTCGTTGAAACACCGCCGTACATCACTTGTATTTCACATTACAATAAATCTTACATTTGAAGATCGCTCATAGAGATTGCAGTTGGATCCCATCAATATCTATGGCTTATAATATCACAGTGTGAAGCTATATTTACGATTTATGATCTATTCGTCTTACTATTCCAGCCGAACGGATTCATAGAATTATATGACTACTGAAAAATAACATTAAAACGTTCATTTCTGATTCAATACGAATAAACTATGACATAGCCCTTCTACTTATCAGCTAGTCTACTTAAAAATAGCTATTTCACAATAGTTGAAAACTTCCCTCTTCTTATATTTACATACGTGTGATATCTATATTCAATATAATAATATATAATAATAATAATAATAATAATAATAAATCATTTATTTCTCCTCACACAATACACTTTTTACATATATTTATGGTATAAATTATATATTATTATTTATATATTATATATATATTATTAAATGAAAACCTTGGCAATGCAAGCCAGTCCTGAGTGATTCAAAGAGCAACACTCTGGAATGTCAGTGTATGATGACTCCGCACGTGGTGACAATAACTTGTGTCTGGAATGGCAGATCAAATAGCTCTCGGAAACTTTATTATGTTACCATTCTATTTTGCAGCTTGATAAACAACTACATAAAATGATTAAGAGTCTAATAGTTTGAAATGAGTGGGAAATGTGGGGGTGAACTTACAGAAATAAAGAGATTTTTTTTTTATAAAAACGCTTTTCATAAGCACAATAGTTAGGTTTCTTTCAACGCAACAGTCTAAATGCAGATGAGACTAACACAACGCACCACATCAATTTGCATGCTTGAACAAAATAATATACCATCTATATTGAGTGTTCATAGGTTGTATGTTGTGTGTATTGTATGCACTGGTTATGGGTGTTTAATTTTAGTATATGTGTTTAGAATTATAATTAACATAAACATAAGCTAAAGAACTAGAAACAGGGATTTAAATATCAACTAATCTGGAGAAGAGTAGTCGTACATCATTTCTAGTCTGTCGCTTTAGTTTTGTTTTAAATGAAGCATACAAGTTTTTCACGCTCTATACAATATTTATTTATAGTAATTTCATCAAAAACAAAATACAATCTGAAAATAACATACTCTTAGTGTGAACGACTCTGGAGGTCAATTCGATCTACATAAAAAAACTACAACGGACGGAAATTAAAATTATTCCGTCTCTTACAAGAATTTTGAAATATTTAACTATGTAGTTAGACAGACAATGACGTGTGAGGCCGACTACATGATTCATCAAATTAAGAAAAGCCCGTATCCCTCATAAAAACTGTAACGATGTTGGCACTAATGACAAAACAGTCAAACAACATTTTTTTAGGTATTGTCACTTCAAATGGCAAAATACAATTTTGGCCACTTAATTTGAGTCAACTGGTACTATTTGGTTCTGATTAAAACTTTATCTGTAGTATGTATGTGTCTTTAAATTATACTATTTTTATTATCTGTGTGTTTTGTTTTTAATTGATGTGCTTGGATTATCAAACGTTGTTGTCAGTTGAAGTAAGTAAATAATGAACCTAATAAGTAAATTCTAGACAGTTTAATTTTCCATCTCTGGTGGATCAAACCTTATCAAGATGGAAATAGAGTTGTACAGAGTACTTTTTATACAGGAGTGCCTGAGAGTTATACAGAGCCTACCATGTCACAGAAAAGAAAGAACAATCAAATTCTTACCTTAAAATAAACATTCAATTAAATCTTATTTTAGAAATTGAAGCAACTAAAAATAAAAAAAAATAATGAAAGGAAGGCAACTGAATTAAGTTTTTTTATTAAAATACGGGTGGTTCCATAAAATTTTCCGCCAGTGTATAAAATTTTTCACACGAAAAGCTTAGGATTGTTTCGCGTGGGTTACGGCGACAATGATAACTCAGCGGGTTCTCGTCTCGATGGCGTGCGCGAGAGTGGGCAGCGCGTGCTCAGCGTCTGCGTAGCGCCCGCCTACGACCGCTTTAGTGCCTTATAAGGATATACGGGGAACATTTTGATCAACAGCTTTCCCTTAGATTCGAATTTTGTATGGAATTTAATTATAAAAAATGTATGTATTTCTTTCAGCAATGATAACAAAATGTCCAATTTCGGAATGTCTTACAAATTCTGAAATATAACTATTTGCACAATTTATTTAAGTTCCTAAGTTTAATTAATGTCATGGTCAAGGAAAAGACAAAATAGCGAAAAGAAAATAATTTTCTTTCAATGTTTATTCTATAATACATATTTATGTTCGCATAAATGACGGAAATGAAATAAACAATATTTTATAAGATATGTTTTATATTTAACTACAATGACTATTTATTTAAGTGATTATTAGAAAGTCTATTACCTAAATAATACTTTTGAAAAGCTTTTTGTACATTTGATCGTATGAAAAAGAATTGTATATACATAATAATCCTTGTTACGGCCATTTCATTTAATTAATTTCATTGAAGGTGTCTCAAGCTACATATTGACGTTAATTTTAAAAATATTACATTTTTTTTTTTCCGATTTGCAATAATCTTAAAACATATTTCCATTACAAGCAATAGCAACTAAAGAGAAGTTCAAAGCAATTTATTTTTATAAATGTTAGTGCTTTATGTGCGTCTTTAATGGCAAAGATACAAATCTTTGCCATTAAAGACGCACATAATATAAGATAGGCATACACTAAAATGATAAAGCTAAGTAAAATAAAGGAAGATGTTTATTTAATTTTAAAAGTGTATCTGGAACAAAGTAATTTGTGAACATGTAAATAAAACTAATTATACCTATTGTTTTATAAACCAAAAGCTTGTAAGTTTTAAATAAAACAATCATTTATTAAATATTTCCAATAACTTTAAACAAAGGTTGTTGAGTCAGCTGCTATTTTGTTTCGATTGGTCATCGGGTGGCGAGTACTGCGTACAGCCGCGTCTTTCCAGAAGGGCGGCATTCTGCGCTCTATAAATACGTGGACTCAGCTTTCAGGAGTTCAGTCTAGCGGTGCTTTACACAGCGCACTAACTCCACAGCTCTGCAGCTACACACACACACAACATGTCTCTGGAACGTCAAGTCCGCGCCAAGGTCAGAACATCTCACACTTATTTAAACACTTTAAAATCGAAATAAATATATTCTTAATATTTTAGTGAAAAACACCTTTAAAATTGTTTGTATATATTAAAGTAAATTTTATCATTTTGAATTTATTTGAAAATAATTATTTTGCCATAAAAAATCACCAAAGAGACCTTTTGAATCCTAAGAAAAACATGAAAATAAATCATTGTATTTATGACCATTTTTCCATAACAGTTGGCTTCCAAGCGTAGCCCCGAGCAGGAGAAGGAAGCCCAGGAATGGATTGAAGCCATCCTCGGCGCCAAGTTCCCCCCCGGTGAGGCTTTCGAGGATGTCATCAGGGACGGCACCGTCCTCTGCCAGCTGATCAACAAGCTCAAGCCCGGCTCCGTCAACAAGATCAACACCTCTGGTGGACAGTTCAAGATGATGGAGAACATCACCAAGTAAGTACTTTGCCATTATCTGTACCATATAATGCTTTAAATCTCGTGGTGTATAAAGTAAATTCTATAATAAAAACTTTATCAACCTGTATATAATTGTTAAAGATAAAATTACATCAGAATCCTCTTACGCAATTTAAAATATATCACATTTGTAAAAAAAAAGTGGAAAAAAAGAATTTGAAACCAGTGTAGGTGTTTCATTGTTTTAGTGAAATCGCGTCGCGATTGCAAAGCTGATTTTGTAATGCAGTATAATTTTATTATTGCGTTTGCGCAACATTCACTCGTTCATTTGCCAGACGCAGCTTTGCAATTTGTCGCGTTGTTACGTTCTTATATCTTAAAATTTTTGAGCCAAAATTTCCTTAAGATAATATTTTCTTACAAAGGTATTTTGCGATTTAGCTTCCAGGCGGCTATTAAAGCCTATGGTGTGGTGGACATCGACGTGTTCCAGACCGTTGACCTTTGGGAGAAGAAGGACATCGCCCAGGTCACCAACACACTGTTCTCCCTCGGCCGTGAGGTAAGCAATCACTGACTTTTTATCTTCATTAATGTCAAACTATTCATAACTACTATACATTACAAGTGGTAATAAGTATGAAACTCCTCAAATA
Organism: Autographa pulchrina; assembly: GCA_905475315.1. NCBI lineage: Eukaryota > Metazoa > Arthropoda > Insecta > Lepidoptera > Noctuidae > Autographa > Autographa pulchrina. The sequence continues at coordinate 6,833,421 of FR997771.1, read as the reverse complement.
TTTCAGTACATACCGCTAATATTTACGAGCTTCGAAATATAACACAGGCTATTACGCAATGTGTTTTATAGTCTTGTAAACACAATGATTTTTATTGCGCCCAATTTAACAGCACAATAACGTATACCTCTACATATCTTTACACGCTATTGTAAACAAGTTACCCCGACTAAACAGTTCTGAAGACGCCAGGTTACGAATTAAATAATGTGTTCACAGATTGTTTGATTTAAGATACGTACAGAATTTAAGGAGTTGGCGCTAAGCCAACTCTAACCGAATTTTACGAGCATCTTGCAACATTACCTCAGTTTTCATAAATATCCAAGGTCGTTTCATTTAGTTGAGGCCGACTGGGAAATATTCGATACTCGTTCGTTCTCAGATATCTTCCAAAAGTACCTATATTGAACTTTGCTATGATCATTTACCGTGATCATTTATGATTGTTGCCCAATTAAGTACAAAAAATCACATCGCTTTTAATGATTGCACGTATTAATGAGTATTATTTTTCCAGACATACAGGCACCCCGAGTGGAACGGCCCCTACCTGGGACCCAAGCCCTCTGAGGAATGCAAGCGCGAGTTCTCCGATGAGGTCCTGAGCGCCGGTAAGACTGTGATCGGCCTCCAGGCTGGCTCCAACAAGGGCGCCACCCAGGCTGGCCAGAACATGGGCGCTGGCCGCAAGATCCTGCTCGGCAAGTGAGCACCAGCCATCCAGTGATATTATTTAATAAGATACTCGTATTTGTACAAAACCAAGATGTATGGACGCTAATCTGAGACTGTGAGCCTTATGAATATCTAGTCAAGCGTGATATGGATTTTATTTGCTGTAATGTAACACGTTAGTAACCCGCCATGTTTAATGCACACCTTCAGCTGATGTTACACTCCATGTAGCGACACAAAGATTTTGTACATAAGTGCCTAGATATAAGTTATTTATTTCCATTTTATTATATCATTTTATAATAAAATACAGAATTCAAAAGGTTTTTGATTTTTTTTGAACATGCCTATAGAAACTCTTCAATATGGAAAAACACAATTCCTACCTAACCCAATCCGCATAGAAACCATCAATTATAATTTATGGAAATAAAAAGAAGTCAGTTAAAGAAAATACGATGGAATAAATGATTTTACTGTTGGGCATAGGCCTCTTCCCATATAGAGGGGCATATATTATTTCTGCATACTTAATAAAATATAGGCTAAAACTAAAGTTGCTAAAGACTGCAAATTATTGGTCCTGTGATCAGAGATTATCCAAGTATTTTATAATAGATATTGTCCGTTATTTATTATTTAAGTTAAAGACACTACTGGAAACTTCTGATCTGTTTAAGATTATCTCAGGCGAAAAAGGTTTCGGAAATCATCATGACGAAGAGTCTTTGTGTAAGGGCTGGTATATATAACCCGTCTACGTAAAAAGGCTGTAAGACGAGTTTAACGGGCCTTAGTAACGGCGACAGGAGTTTTTACGGGCACTATTCCAAATAAGTCAGTAGTGTCCGTATAAGTAGTAATAAAGTACAAATGTACCGTTTAAAGTCACATTAGTAGTCGTAGTCACACGTTCTGATGTGCAGCTTCATCATTTCAGTTACTTGTTCAGTCAAATTCATAAACATAAATGCATATATATAACTCTACAGACCGGCCGCTGCGCGCTGGAGAAAGCGTTCCTGACAAGTCGTGGTAGTCGACAGGACGATATGACTTTATTGTGGCTATGAATGACTTTAAACACTATTTTTTATATGTCCTAAAAACGAAGAATATCCTTCAAAACGATATCTTTATGCCCGGTGACAATGAATAATATAACACGGTTTTTAACCGACTTCAAAAAAAAGGAGGTTCTCAGTTTGACCTGTATGTATGTATGTTTGTCCGCGATTATCTCGCGTTTGGCTGAACCGATTTTGATGCGGTTTTCAGAAAATAATTTGTTAGTTCAAGGAGAAGGTTTTAGTATGTTTTATTTAACCGATTTGAAAAAAAGGAGGTTCTCAGATTGACTTGTATGTATGTATATTTGGACGCAATTATCTCGCGTTTGACTGAACCGATTTTGATACGGTTTTCAGAAAAGTGTTTGTTAGACCAAGGAGAAGGTTTTGGTATTTTATAATTAACCGACTTGAAAAAAAGAGGTTCTCAGATTGACCTGTATGTATGTGTGTATGTTTGAACGCGATTATCTCGACTTGACTAAACCCATTTTAAGTAAGTAAACAAAGTATCAAACACTAAAAAGTATTAAATAAAAAAAAACTTTAAAAAAAAAAGAGAACCGCCTTCAAAAATCCGATTCACTGAAAAGTATTAAATAATTTTAAATGTACTGCTTATCAAATAACCAAAATATTAGGGTTATACTTCAAGCACAATTATTGTTATGTTTGGAGTCGGTGTCAGCCGCTAATAGCAAATTTTAGTACTATATTATAAGGACAGACACCTGAGACACCGACTCCAAAAATAACAATAATTGTGCTTAAAGTATTATTATACTTATTATCCTAATATTTTGGTTATTTGTGGTACATTTAAAATTATTTAATACTTTTCAGTGAATCGGATTTTTGAAGGCGGTTCTCTTTTTTTTTTTAAGTTTTTTTTTTTATTTCCTCATACAAATCACGATAAACTGAATCACGAAGCACTGTCAGGAAAGCATTCTCTCAGCGGCCGAAATATAGACATCAAATATCAATAATTGAAATGTATCTTGGTTATATAAAACGAGGAGAAAAGGTTACTATATTCAGAAATTGAGTGCATTGACCTGAAAAATAAGCCAACAAGACAACTTTTATAATATTGATGTGGAGTAATAAACACAATATACCAAAAGTCTTTGATGTGTTTCCAAGGAACAATACTATTAATTTTAATGTGTTGTGTTGACAACTGAATGAATGAGGTAAATCCCCTAAAGAATTGTGTACACTGAATTGCAGAAACATATTTAATCATGGTCATCTACGAGTAATTTGAAAAGAAATAACTACACCATTGGATACCAGCCAGTGTTTTTTTTTAATTGTTCGTTCCTTACATAGTTGAGGAATTCTATAAGTATAAATATACTTATAGAATTTATATAAACTATGTATTTATTATGTTAAATTAAAAATAATAGGTACCTATAACCCATAATATTGTACAGTACTCGAAAGTTAGGTACTGGCAATTTTGAAACCAGGTTTTGAGATTTTTTGCATGCTGTCAAAGTAGGCACAATAAATAACATATAAATTATATTTTGAGTTGTTAATGAATAAACCCTACCTACCACCTAATTTCTTGTAGTCAGTGATAACATTTATGTAAACCAGGTCTAAAACGCAGTACCCATATACCTATTAACAAACACATTAGTCTTTACTGCCAGTGCCAGAAGTGGATGGGATTGCTTATAATTATAAAGTTGGATGGGGTAACGTTCCTTTTGCCAAACTAGATGTCAATCATACTCCGTTAAAACATAATGAGCTAATAGATCTCAAATATAAAATGTTCTATCGTTTGCGAGCAATCGTAAACTATAGGTAAATTCGCGGAGGCATTATAAATATACTGGAATTATAAATATAAGGTTTGGACCCAAAGTAACTAAACCATTTCTTTATATGTGGATTATTATCAGTCATTTACCTCCTTCTCAACTGTTAAAAGGCAGCTAGTTAAAAGCATGGCAGAATAAGCACCGTGCTGCCATCTGTTATCATTTTCTAACAACTATTGGAATTTTCTACTTCTTTTCTAACGTTGGAAAATCATTTGAAACACAAAGATTATTTTTAATGAAGCTAAGTTTCGTTAATAGTTATTATACATCATTAACCCGAATGATATTTATTCAAGTACCGTCAAACTTAATTTTAACTTATTTTCTTCTATTGATGGCATTTGAGAGTATAATAATTAAACTTTCCACTTTAAAAATCAATAAATACTATATCGATGGATTAGTTTCATAATTCATTCATTTCATAATATTTATTGATACTTTTTAAGCCAAATACTATCTCGTGGTATTTGGCTTCAGTCAGATTTCTAATAAAATACGTTTGTTGTCAATGAGATTCATTGACCCGGCTGTCCCGTAGATATTTTATCTAATGTTAGATGCTCAAGGAATTGGCATTTTTAACCAATCAGTATACTGTGTATTGTGTTTAAGACAGTGTGTAAGTAAAGAGGAATAATGTGGATCAAAATGTGCGAATTAAAATGGTTTCAAGAATTTCGTTTGAGAGTGAAATATAGGAAAATTTTGTGTGCTGTGGAAAATGTGTTTAGTGGAACTTGAAAATGTGTATAAGGTATTATAGTTCATTTGTTATTTTTGACGAGTTTAGGAGTCTTTCATAAGTAGGTATAAGAACTAAAACGACCACAATGCCCGTGATGATGTTTTTCACGTAGGGGTTATCACGTGGAAAATCATTACATAACTTAGTTGAAATTACGTAGGTCTTCGTACCTACTAAGGACTAAGTACTACAACTAAGTAGCGAATAGAAACTAAAAATTTAAAACGTAGGTAGGTAGGTAGGTACATATCTACATTATTATAGAGCCTAATATTTAAGCATATACCCATTTTTTTAAGTTCTTGTTCTGCTTACTTTTTATACCTAAAGTTTAAAGGACTGTTATCTACTTAAGTACTAGTAAAAATATTTTTGTTTAAAAAAAATTGACCATAACATTAGTAACGATCAGTCAGCTAGAGTCTCTATAATCCTACTTATCCGTTAAGGTTAATCCTATAAAATGTAAATTTAATCGCCTTGGATTCTATAAAAAGACAGAACATGAAATATAATCCCAAAAACATCAAAATTAGCACACTCTACGCGAATCTATATAAAGCAATTTTGCGTCGTTTGCGTCGTTACGAACGGCTAACGCCGCTAATACAAAAATAGTTCGCCATCTGGCGATCGTTCCATCAAACGGCTGCGTGCAAAATCCGCTAGCGTTAACGACTAACGAAAATAACGACCAACCAGCGTTGTAACGGGCGAGCGAGGTCGCTGAAACCTTAAAATAGGTTTTGCGTTCTCGTTTTCGTTGGCGTTGGAAGCCTCAGTCGGGTGGCGGCCGCGGAGCCTTCCGCACGCTGCCCGCTCTCCAAGATGGCGCCATTGAGCGTCCAGAGCCACTTAGTTTTATTATCCTCCGTCAGATGGAGTTACTAATGTATAGAGCTCCAGTGACACATGTAGTTTACCATCATTCCCGATAGATAGAGCGAGCATCCAGAAGACTGAATATGTGAGTAACTATTAATAATTTTAAAGTTGATTTTCGTGGTTTTTATTTCTTATTTCGTAATTTTATAGCGTATTTCCCACTGGAATATACCTACAGTTTATATTGTGCAATGTTGTATCATTAGAATATCCATATCGGTACCATATACCTATTTGACCATTTAAATTATACGAGATTCTTCAATGGCCGAAATTCCACTGGATTAGTAAATAAAATAACTCGAACATTTGAAAATCTGAATCCTTTAGTAATTATGTAGAGTTAAAATGTAAATATTCATATGTTGTCCTACATTTCAGCTCTAAACGAATCTCCTTTTGTAGAGCATGTAATATGTGATTTATTTATCTAGAATCCACCCGATCTCTAGACTAAAAAATCTCTTACTAATACAGATGCCTTCCTTACCGGCTATTACTGCTCTTCTAATCCAAATATTTTCAATAAAAGAACTAAATTGTTATCGGATGAAGCTATCCGTATTTATTCGAGTTCTAATGCTATGTTTATACGTATAGATGATGATGTGACTTCATTGTATAGATGCATAACAATTTGAATCTTTCGTTCTTACAAATCGTTTATAAATAAAGATTCCAGTAAACCCGGTACCTTCTGGACTTGTACTGAGGTAGAGTTCATATGTGGCTATGACGACGTAGTGCCCTCTAATAGCGAGGCGGAAAACTAAACTATTTCTCGTAGCACATATTTTCACGGTATCTAGTTAATTCAGTTTTAAAAAACCATCCTTTTATTACGAAAATATGATTCAAAACCTTTTATTCTAACCGGCGCTTTGATTAGTACAGCCGGATCGAGAGTAAGTATGTAGGCATGTAGAGCATTAACACGCTTTACATGATGATGTTAATTAAATTAAATATCCTTAGACAAATCACAAAGTATAAATATTTAAGTGGATACTTAGGAAACAAAAAAATAATAATTGACTAAGGGCTGATTTTTCCAACGCCAGATAATTTTATCAAAGGAATAATTTAGAATTTTCGACAGGTCTTCAATACAAAATCTGTCAAACACGAATTTTATCTCTCGAATAAAAAATATCTGGCGTTGGAGAAATCGGCCCTAAATGAGAATTATTGTGCAGATAGACAATAAAAGTGACAATCTGCTGCCTTAAGTTTGAATTATCATAGCTTCTGTGGGCGATGACCAGACTATTAGCTAGTCACCGTCCTTTCTAGAAAAATACATTAAGTATGCTTACTAAATGTTATAAACACCTGAAGTACTCAGCCTCGCTAGACCTTATACCTGCTGACGTAACGAAACCATAGCGCGATCTAATTCGACGACACTGCCATCTAGTAGCTCAGTTACAAACTATTTTTTCGTAGCACACTGTTTTCATGTTTTCTTGTTAAATTTTAGAGTGTATTGGTTAATTTTGTATTTTTAAATAAAGACATATTTATGAATCTATTATAAACTATTTATGTATTTGTGAATTATTTGTTTACAATAATAGACTTCTTAGTAGGTATAATTTTATAGAGTGTTTGTTTTCTTTATAATGTACGAGTGGTTAAATTATGGTGTAGTAAAAATAAAAATTGCTGAACTAAAATTTAATTAAAAGTGTTTTTAAACATTCTTGAGGATCCCTTTAGGATTCTGAAGATAATAAGGCAAGATAATAAGATACATTACCTTCTTACAAGTAACATTTATTTTTGATTTATCGATGACATAATTGGGTAATTACATTTTAATTTGGGTAATTACGTTTCTGAAGTATAGAACACACGGAAGCTCTCAAAAAGATACCACAGCTAAACCTCTGTCACACAATTTCAATTTATTAATGGATCGAATGCAATATAGGCTTTTATTATATAATTATTTAGGTATACACATAAAATTAAAGTCATAGCATGTATTTTTGTCTTATATAGTATTTGGGTATATATAAGGTGCTATAAAAACATCTGCCACGGCTTTAATGGGAGGTAGTATTGTGTTTATAGATTACAATAGTATAGATAAATTATTGATTATTTATCTTTTTTTTTTTCATACAAAAAAAAATACGTATAAATTTGAATTGATTTATTAGTATAAAACCATCCCGTGTCCTAAGCTGTTGCCGCTCTGCACCGAATTCACGTAATTTGTGAACGACGTTACGCAGAATAGAGTCAATGTTAATTTAACAATTTCATTTTCTAAAATTTAATTAACTGTTCCGGGGTACGAAAGTTCTTCACTATTGTAATCTATAAACACAATACTACCTCCCATTAAAGCCGTGGCAGATATTTTTATAGCACCTTATAGGTTTACATTACCTTTATTCATATTTTGTTACTATTAAATGGGGTGATGCATAAACTATGTATAATACGTAGTGTACCAAGTTACATCTTAGTTATGCATTTTGGCGTAACAATTATTGAATAATTATGAAGATTATACAATGATATTATTTTTATTACAAATACACAGTTAACTGTGTACTTAACTGTGTTCAAATGAGTCATTAAATAAAACAAAAATAATTACACAAGTTACTCTTTAATTATTTTTAGTGTTGCTTCTTTTTAATGGGTAAATACTTTTTTTTTCGGTTTTGAGGGAGAAATACTTTCCTTGTTTTTTAATAAAATACTTGATCACTCTTATTTCTTGAAATCACCCGATTGATTCCGTATATTTATAGAAGTTCGTATAGAACATGAAGAGAATTGTTTTCCAGCTATAATATTATTACATCAATAAAGCTTGTCAAGGTGAAAAAAACATATATAAAATTAGAAAGAGCCGTGTGAAAACAAAGATATGTAAATTGACAGTCAAAGTTTTACACGCGTTACCTGCTGGCCACTACCAAACCACTCGGCGTGCGTAGGTAACTTACAGTTGGCTCAGTTTCCAACGCAAATAGTTTCGCTATTCATCTAATAGTTAAGTCGAATTTCGGAGATGACGCACTCTCCTGGCATATAGTTGCGTCACCAGGTGCTGTCAACGAACCCAACTAGTGGACCGCGTTCAAATAAACTCAAGAACTTTCCATTTACCACTGAAACTAATAAGTTTAATGTTATAGTAACCAAACGTATACATCGGAATATTCCGAAGTCTTGAGAGCAATATTATTTTATTGCGTAGTCTAATTCGATCAAAATAGAGTCAACCAAACCGAGAGAATAACAAACTCGCTGACTAAGAACATGGAAACGTATAAAATGAATATTGTTATTTTCAAACGTTTGTAAGGAATGTGTGAGGAAAAAACAAAGTCAGCTCTACGCTTTTTTCATTTTCTACTCTAACAATTTCATGTTTATTACTCGTCTTGTGATTTTATCAGAACCGCGTTATCTGAAATTTTAATTTTATGTGTCGGCACTCTTACCAAAATATCTGATGTGGTATAGTCTTGCTTTCCGAGAAGCTATCAGGCTCCAGTGGCCACCGCCCGCGCTACAGTCGACCAAAATAGTCTGTCGGTAGGAACGTTCCATGGTACGTCGGCTCACAGCTTTTCGGACGATGCAGGAAATATGCTTTTTATTTTCTTTCACTCCCATTTTAACCGAGAGTTCCAAAACTCGGTTAATGTTCTTATTATGTTTCCCGCATTCTCGCAAAATAAAACAAATAATTTTCTATTTCAATAAAAATCATTTAATAAATTACAAACTAATCCTTAATGGATATTGAAATGTGATCTTAATCCGTTGTATGCCATTGCAACATACGGGAAATGTTTGTTGCAACATATACACGCGGAACATTCTATTCTAGTAGATTAGTAAACAGAAATAGCCATTTTATAACACAACATTTCTGTGAAAGCGCGTAGCAACATAATCCACACGAAGGGGAATATTATGGTAGGTTTACGTATGTTAGTAAACATATAAATGGGGCATTAAAAGAATATCAATAACATGCTTATACCAATCGATGTAGAATAGGTCAGAACGTGATTTAAGAAAGAAATTCAAGGTACTAGTAAATATTATGAGACAGCTTGCAATAAGGTGGATTAATCTACGTTACTGCATACCTAGGTACATTTTGAATTTGTTGATGCAATAACTAAATTGGCAGTGTCACCTTGACGATGTAAAAAATATGATTCCAGAAAATACATTAGACATTTCATAATAAAACGCACTGAAAAACATAAAAACAAGTTTTATAAATTGTTCAAAATGTTCCTTTGCCAACAACATGCGATCATCTTATGCTATATGATTATATGTGTAATAAAAATTCGCAAGTTTTTAAATCTGTTGTTTGATCTTGAAAAGACGTGTACTGTAATTCCTTTTCATTTGTAGCACTGCAACTGCCAACTAGGTTATTATTATTTTAGTCCGCTGAAAGAAATTTATGCATTGCGCGTCCTAAATAACAAGACACGAATAAAATATTATTGATTACAATTACTATGGTACAATTTGCATTAATATACTTAAGCTTCGATTACTAGGAACCAGTAATTGCGATACAATTGAATTGTGCCTATCTATCGCAATAAATGCGCACTTTTGGACACTCGTGTTTAGACACTTAAAACTTAGCAGTAAACAAAAATGAGTAATAAAAATAATGAAATGGATCAGTGAATATATAATTGAGCAGAAAAATAATTAAATGGGCGGTAAAAATTATTGAACGAGCGGTTACGTGTGGGCAGTAGGTAATAAATCGGAATTTTTCGGTAAGAAATCTCATTCTAAGCAATTCTATAAACAATGAGGAGGTAAAATAAAAAAAAAGTACTTAAATAGTAATGAAAAATTAAATTACTTTTGTCTTTTTTGTTGTTTAGTTTGAAAAAAAAAATAAACCAACATGTCATCTATATAAGCACGGAATCGTTAAGAAAGACAAATTTTAAATTACACACGTCGTCGCTTGCTTCGCTCGCTCTGTTGCAAGGTCACAATATTTAACCTAAACTAACCTATTGATATCTGTCACAAAGTCGAACCTAAGCAATACGGTACACACCGTACTTCCAGTTGAAGCTAACTTCAACTGGAGGTACGGCGTACTTCAAGCGTATGGACAGGCCAATTTGTATGTTTACACATATACATTTTATAAAAGTTTGGCCAAGTACGTACAATATAACTTCCCATTTATTTAAAAATTGCTCTTTAAACATATTCCATCATTTTTACCGCTCATTCAGTTATTGGACTGCTCAATTATTTTTAGAATTGACATTGTATGATAAAATAACCGACTAATTGATTTTTTATTACTGTCCATGTTTTACTGTCGCAATAATTAATCAACCGCCATTAAGTTAAATAATTTAACTGCTCAATATGTTTTCCAACTGATCATAATAACATCTCGAATATTTAAACAACAGCTCAAAAAATTTGTTCCCCTTAAAAATAAGTAACATTGTTCTAAAAGAGAGAGAGAAAGAGTCGGTGTCGTCACAGATGCCACTAACGTGCTGCCAATAATACAGACGAAAAACTGTAAGGACTTTAAAAAAATATATATATTGGGGAAGTTCGCGGCATAAAATGGCAATTTCAAAATTAATTATTGTCGTTACTATCATGAATATTTCAAGCTTCATATTTTATTCGGTCACGTGATTGTGAAACCTATGCTACCCTTTGAGGTCGGACGGTGTTTTCTTAACATATTGTAGGTACCTAATCAAACAATAAAGATACGAATTATATAAGGTACATCATATAGATATACGTACTTCTGTATATCAGGGTTTAAAATTCATAGCGAAACAAAGAGACATAAATTAAGTAGTTAGGAATTAGTAAACCCTGCTCTCTGATTTCCACGATACATTATGATGATGAGCACGTATGATAACGTATGAGAAAGTATGATAACGTATAAATCATATTTCAAGCACTCTATCTTGGTTTGAATCATCCACACATGGCCACTAACAGTTCTCGAGTTTCATCTCATAATCATAACGAAGCGCTGCATTTTGCAACATGCACCAACTTGCGGACGAAATCGAGTGGTATTCTTTGATGTTATTTACAAGACACGCAGTGCCGTAACAAACTGTCTGTGGCTGTGGTAGCTTCTAAATTTAGTGCGTAAGTACTTAGCAACACGTGTTATACTTTGTTTATTATTAGCATCACTGTTAGTTAATCTTTAAAAATAGTAAAATACAAAATAGCACTCGGCGTAGAAACTAATTGATGAGATCAGACATAGTGGAGTCGTACCGCGGAACATTACAAAATAAACAATGATAGTATTTATAGAATCTACAAATGAAAGCAAACATATTTACTTGAAAATGGTTAATTGAATTGTTTTGTCGTTTACACATATTATCATTGGCAAGAAAAAGAAAATAGTAAATTGATTTAAAAAAAAAATTTATTACTTAAATTATTATTTTATAGACTCTTTAATTTACTCAATACATAAGAGTTTCTCGTAAATTGTGTTATTTAGTTAATTAAAGATTAATTAACAATGTCAAAAAATTCAAAGTACTTGACAAGAGCACGCAAAGTGCTCGTTTGTTTAAATCGCGATCTCTCGCGCACACGCAGACTGTTTGTTGAGATTGTGTTTCAGTGGAAGTTACGTCTAAAACTGTTCGTACCTATGAAATTTTGATATGGCGTGGGAGTGCGCCTACCCACGGCAGCAGGATGAGTAATGCTCGGCCAGAGATGACTTCTGTTGCGTGAGTAACGCAGCCGAGGTGCTTACTGTTTCCATTTTATTTTAGAGTCGGCCCACGCGTTCCATGAGAGCCACCACACCTGCCGCACACGATTGACTCATAAACACCTGAATGTTATACAATCCCGAATTCATAACATTCCGGGTTAGAAGCTTCGATTATATCACACTTATATTCCACAACAACAACGCTCATGGCTAAATCGAGACGTTTTTTAAGTATGTGGAGATTAATTTATATTACTGATATTAGGTACTCAAAGTGCTGTAATTCATAAGAGTACTCTGGCCATTTTTTATTGTTATGTAGTCCTAGAGTTGTTATAAATGGCCTAAACATTAAGTCCGTCTCTGTGCGAATTGGGCAGAGAAAATAAATTAATTTTGTCACCCAAAGATTTATTGCTTTTGGAAAATTTACAAGACACTGCTTATAAAAAATTGTGAGTTATATCCACGATTCTTGACTTCTCTGGCTAATTAACAAGTCTCTACTGTATAACCGCAAGCCGGGTACCGAGCCATTACCACCTGCCATTCTAAATACAACGAAGTAATTAATTACGTTTGGTTGACAAGTGTTTAACTCACTCAATAAACCATTACAAGTCACAAAGGGGTGCTATCGAGATATGGACAGGTTTGAAAACGTGCCAACGCAGAATTTTAACGTAAGAAATTTTTCGTAGACCATTTCACGGCCATAAAATTAATGTCGCCCGTGATAAAATTCTGTGCAAAAATAGCGATGTTCTCAGACTAGCGTTTGAAATATTAGACAACGTCTTACCTGCGTCAAGAGACCTAATGATATGCTTCAAAATAAAAACATTATAATAATTTATTTATTACGTTACCCGAGTTAAAATTATTTGCCTCATAATTCTACTTAGAATCTTATTTTTCTGAGACAATTTGTTGTCTTATTTATATTCGTGCCAATGTGTTTGCGTAAGAGCTATCTATGTGTCAATAGATCTGCCTATCTTGAGGTCTTTTAAGTCGTTAGGAACATATGGTCGTTAGCAATGCACTGGCCTATATGGACAGGACCGTGAACGAGGGTCAACCTTACCAGCATAAATGATAATCTTTGGTCAACCTTCGATATCAATACTAACACATCACACTATATTGGTATGTTTATAAGTACCTTATATGGCAATTTTTTTTTTGTAAAACATATGCATCGTAGAAATCTCAAGAAGACGGAATCTGAGTATGAAGAAGGGTAGTGCTAATAAAAAATTACGTAATTGACTAATACCTATACATGTAGTTCTCTCGTAGAGCCATCCTAACTTATAAAGTACATTTGAACATTCAATACGAACATGCGGAAATTCTACACAGAACCATGAATGCTGACAGTCAAATGGTTGGCGACTGCGCCAATCCCCAGAAAATATTGTTACTGTATAGCAATATAGAAGTTATCTACAGCTAACTGCAGATTTACTACCTTCTTTTACTGTTCACACCACATGTTTTTGTTGTAGAGATAATCAGAACTGAGCCCATGTTCATTATTCACGACCCTAGAAGTTTTGACAGGTCAACGTTTGCCATTTGGCTAAAATATTTGAAAGTATACAACTTATATGTACGGAGTACTACGATGAGAAAATAGCAGGGATGTGGATCACCTATGGCAAATATCCATAAATAGGTAAACAGATCTTCAAATTAGAAGTTATGGAAATGTAAAAACCTGTCGGTGTGTATAACACAAAGTACAGTATATTAGAGAGTGTATTGTGGTAGTTAAAATTCGTATTGAATAGAAAACAAAAGCTAACTGTTTGATTGTATTTAGTCTAGAATGTTGATCCTAATTTAGGTTGAATAACGCATTTTATATTTACGATCTGATGACGCGCGCAATGATTGATCGACATCCCCAAATGATGTCATTATTCTATAAACAATACATAATACATATTCATTACCACGTGAGGATTAAATCATTGCACAGAAATTAAATTTTGAGTGAAGTTATTTTTAATAAAAAATATTAATAGATGGGCAGGTGCGGGTGCAAGTTGGCAAGAGTGGTGCCATGCCACAATGTGACACGATGCTGGACTAATTGTAAACATTATAAACTGTAGGTAGATTTTGTTGTTATTTCCGTCGCTATGAGTACGCGGTAAGGTGTACCGAGAGTTCCTCTAAGATAAACGATCCATCTGTTTACACTACAATATCACCACTTTGTTCGTTTGCGGCCCTTGCTCATTGCCGACGCTACGGACAGATGCTTGCCAAAATTATGATTCACTTTTGGTTTATTTATGTCCAATGTTGCCCGATTTGGAATGTACGAGTTCATATATCATTCACATAGTATCTAAGTATTTTCGTCTGATCATAAAATAATTACTTGACGCGTGAATCGCACTCGAAGTCGTGTTTTGAACTGTTTCGAGTTTTAATATGGATGCTGTTTTTCTGTTATTGGGTTTCATGAATTTGTTACCGACGAGTGTTTTGGCTCATGAATGAAAGCTTTACAGTTTTAACTAGAAGCGGATACTAAATCGTCTGCTGCTGCACTTATTGTTGTTATGCAAACGCGTAGATTTTAGTTTTCGCGTTAAACATGTATTTTTAAAGATTGCAGGCTTGCTTTGTTACAATTGGTTCAGTGGTTGAACCATGAAAATAAAACAAACAGACCCAGTTATATTTCTAAATAGCTGCATGCGGCATGCGTTGCAAATGCACATTGTGGGTTAGAAGACCCTACTAAAGTTTCATTACCATTTAAGCAGTGGTGTAGCAAAGCATGTTATGTTCATGGCATATATTTGTACCTATAATAAAAGTCTATAGACTAATGAAAAGTCGGATTTGTTCATCTGGCTGATTTAGTTTCAAGGTAAGTATTTGTTTACCTTGGAACGAAAGTTGCTTGTGAATTTCACCTGAGCAAAATATTTCTGAGGTCGAATGAAAGAACCAAAAAATCCATTCATTTCACCCGGGTGATATCAGCCAGTTAAACAAAGTGGAATATACTGAAAGCATTGAGGACAAACATACAAACATTAATTTTCATATATTATATTAGGTATGTATTAGTCAGGATTTCTGTGCTGTGTACACAACATGACAATAAATAATATGATGAAAAGTAATGTGTAAGTAAATCAAAATATCTATTTTGTTTGCAGTTAACGACCATTACTGCAATAATTATTTCTAGTGTAAAATCATAATGGTACGTTCATCACTTTTGGCATAGTCACCGCAATATTTTAGTCATTCTTCGTTTATAGAAGTCATTGACTGAAAATAGTAGATACAATTTTATTTAATAAGATGTATCTAGTTGCTGTAAAGTAAGTGGAATTTTCGGCCAGAAATCTTTCAGTGAATGAGTTCGGAATGTAAAGAGTTTATTTTCGCAGTCGCACCTGCATTGCTATCGGAATAAGAATCATATATTTAGATGAGTAAAAAAATACAACTGTCGATTTATTTTCGAGCTATTCGTGTGCAAGTTGTAAAAATAACAGTGATATAAGGGTGTCGGATTATATGAGTGCCAGAACCCTATAATTATCGTCTTAAGATGAGACTGCAATGTTTTTCATCACGTCTCTATGAATAACAAGTGAAAAACCTTTCTTTGGCTATGACAATGACAACATGAGCGATGGATGATTAATTCTTATATTTACAGAAACGTATGCAAATAGAATATGATTCATCGATGATACTTTCGATTTTAGTTTGTTAATTTTATGTTTTTGCTATGTAATTTGATTATCGACATCGGTATGATGTATGTCAATCAATCAATCAACTCAGCCTATCGCAGTTCACTACTGGACATAGGGTTCTCCTAAGTAGCACTTCAACATCCGACGATTTCCAAATAAACGAAATTTTATAGACAAATCTTGTTAAATTTATCGTTGTTTTTGTAATTAATAACTATCAAAAACATTCCTCATATTTTTCCCTGATTTTTTTTTAATAAACTTTTGTTTTTATTATTTTCTTGTTTTTATCCTGCAAATACAATACTTAACTGTTTAACACATTATGCAGGCTGTATTGTGTTACATAACATATATAAACTATTTCATACCCCTATTTATTGCCCAACTGTTATGAATATCATTCTCAAAAATAAGTAATAATCCTGCGGGTCAGCTTCTAATATCCCTGTTGCTCTTGTTAGGTAGTATTGGTTACTCGTTAGGGTTATTGCATTCGAAAGTAGGTGTCAATAAACTAAATACAAATAAAAAAATATAGCTATTCATTGCCTATGTTGATATGACACAGTCAAATTTCTTTCTTTCGGAAAATAAACGTTTGTCGAATATTTATCAATTAATTTACCAAAAGAAGCAAATTTACGCATTCATCTCGATAACGTCAGGCGACAAAAAGGAATAAATAAAATCTCGTCAATAAAATTTAATTGAAAATTCATTATAATTAAATATATTGGGAAGTAATGAGATGAAGGTAAGGGTAGCCTGTGTCAGGGTGTGGGTGACGCTCGGGGTGTAGCGCAGGCGGTGGTCGCGCGGGTGGCGCCCCTCCACTGGGGCCGTGTGCAACTCGCGCATAGACTACGCTCGCGCGCTGCCCTTGCGCATCATTCGAACACCGCGCACCGCAGTCTCGGCATCTAGCCTGAACTGTAATACGCGTCCGGGACCTACATCCCGCAGCGACTTCTACGAACAGGTCCTTATTCCAGTGAAAGTGCCATCTAACCTATTTCTTATTACATAACACGACATAACCGCGAGTGAAACTTTGTAGCTTCCCCATGTGAACTATTAATAGAGTTGCATCAGCACGCTCCAGCGACGTAACTTTACCTGAACGCCCCAAATTAGGAGCGCAGGCGCATCCGCCCACGCGCCGCCCGCCCTACGTTCCATAATTCGATACATTCTTAACAGCCAGCATTCGCAGGAACCCCGCGCGGCAAATATATAGTCCAATATACGTGCTTGTTGAGCTATAAAGTGTCAGTTCAGATGCTATTGAAGTGGTGCAGGCGACTTGGATTTCAGCCAACGGCTGTTGCATTTAGAATAAAATTTGACAACGTATCCAAAAAATGTTCTAACGTGTTAACGAGATGTGTTACTACATACAAGAGTGATAAGTGGATCGTAAAGCACAAGATTGGATTTATAGTGTTTAGTGATTTGGGATTTCACCGCCTGAGTTGTAAAGCTTAAGTCGCCTGCTCATCACCGCGGTCCTGTTATGACAGCTTAGTACTAACTTTTAGTCTAATCTGATGTATGTTTGAACTAGAAATGTTTTGTTACAGGATAAGTTAACCGAGCACAATGCCTTTCAAACCAGTTGACAACCCGAAGTGCCCTAAATGCGGCAAATCAGTATACGCAGCGGAAGAGCGAGTCGCTGGCGGGCTCAAATGGCACAAAATGTGCTTCAAGTGCGGTAAGTACGATAGCAACTGCATATATAAATATATTTATGTCTAAACCCTTCAAGAAACAGGCGTAACATAATGTTTACAAATCTATATGCGATTTTAGGAAAGTAATAAAGCCAAACGTCAAATTAGTACAGACTACTATGTCAACATTCTATGTTTTAAATGTAAAATCAAAATTTAAAAAATAGGTAGGTACGCCAACATGTACGGCACAATTTAATTTGTTGCGGGATCCATTCCCGCGAGCGACAAGCGTTTTTCTTAACATAATGTAAATTCGATGTTTAAAATAGGGTTTAAATCCCTGAGTTTAACAGTCGTTAATAAAAAGGTTCCAAAAGAATTTCTCTGGCATCATGTATCTCAAAATCTATTTTGATTTTTGACATATTTTCATCAAACAACAATTTTGCAACCAATTTTATATATTAGTAGCTGACGGATATTTATTTATCGAGTCAACAAAGTGGCACACGAGATTGGATAATGTTTAAACATAAACATCATTGAAAGTTGTAATTATTTATCAACGGGTGACTGTCAACACAACTTCAAACGACCTACGCTCGCGCTTACCATAAATAAATAAATACCTATAATAACGTAATAGGATTGTACAGAATATAAAGTTTTTATAGCCTCAAAACGACTTATGACTTAATAAATAAAAAATATTATAAAACATCCGCCATAGCTGTAATAGGCTGAAGAAAAGCTAATTGCGGCACCGCAACTCTTAGAATAAAGAAGGGCTTCTTCACATAACAAGAACAAAGAATTTTCTAGAATCTTACAGACATATGATTGGTATTTTGTTTTATGTTGTCCAGGCCTGTGCCAGAAGTTGCTGGACTCGACCAACTGCACAGAACACGAAGGTGAACTGTACTGCAAAATGTGCCACGCACGTAAATTCGGACCAAAAGGCTACGGCTTCGGCGGTGGTGCTGGTTGCCTGTCCATGGACACCGGCGACCACCTGAAGGCTGATACGTAAGTAACAACCCTCTTAGCTCTCCCGCCGCCCGCGCCACTGAGGGTCTTTCCTTATCTAAGGTCGCACCGACGACCGGCCTCCGGGCCCGTGCGTAACAACATTAACCGCGTGTATATAAACTCATACAATAAAGTAGAAAGCGCGCGCTGGCTGTACATTACGCGCCGCCTGACACGTGCATGACCAGTCTCCGTTTATGTCGCAACAGGAATTGAGCGAGCAGCCGCCCAGCAGACTTGCGGGTCGCCGACACACATCTCGGCCAACCAGCGGACGCCTCGCGAACGCACGCCTGTACTTTAAATTACTCTAGTTAGGATTATTTATTCGCTATCGTTTAATCTAATTTGTTCATCGGTATTATTTATTATTTATAAAAAACTTAAATAAAAAAGTCGACACCAATCCTGAGTTAGTAATGTTAACGTGAACGTGATCGAGGCGTGCGCGTGCCCGCCTTGCCCGGCGGGCGCGCGCCGGCTCGAGAGCGCTCTCGCCCTGTTCCCTTCCTCTCCACGGGGTGAACCCGAACACAAAGGAGCCACGGTGAGAAACCAATATGTAGCCTTGGCTTAGCAACGCTCCAGACGCACGTAGATGGCATGCAACGAGACGAACTTGTTTTGATTAACTTTCCTGGCTACTCACCCTCTGTTTAACACACAGCTAACGCTTCCGTCTTAGCTTTACTGATAGTCGATACATGTGATGGGATAAGGAAAGCGCCCTCTATGTTGATATATGTAGTGCTTTAGCCAGGCCGGTGCGGAGCGGGCGGCCGGGAGCCCTTACCTTCTCCCATTACGGCGGAGGTGCGCCGCCGGCATCTGCTTAGCCGCGATCCGTGTGGCCGATACTATAATGTAGAGGCAAACGGATTAATCCGGCGCCTGACAGCCTTTTAACTATTCTTCTGTCACCGTTGCTTGATCTAAACATTGTTGTACATTTATTGATTTGTAAAATGTGTACAGGGGCCTAAGAACCAATGGAGCTTGTATGGAGCCACGCGTTATTGCCAAGGCGCCTCCAGGCCAGGGTTGTCCACGATGCGGTGGCTTCGTTTACGCTGCCGAACAAATGTTAGCTAGAGGACGGGTAAGAGAAAACATTCAATTAATGACCTATCTTAAAGATCCTTAACTCTTCTCTAAGTTGAAATAACTTTGCTTTGCTTAGCTGCTAGTCAGTAGTCGCTTGCTACGATGAAAACAAAGTAGGTATTCTAGAGGTTAAATTTGGCATTTCCTATCATTCCAAAGGTCATGAGAATGATTAAAGTAAAACGATGTCAATAAACAATTCACGCACCTAATAGCTGGAAGCGTAAAATCTCGGTTTTTTAACAGCCTTGCTGGTTTCAATTTACTTAAGAGTAACAATTTTCTCAAGCATAAGTCAGATTTATTAGTTTTATACAAAAGGTATTTGTCTTGTAATAAAGACAGTCCCCTTATGTACATAAGACCTCTTTTAAAACTCAAATATTGTGCCGTAGGGTTATCACAGGCGATGCTTCAAATGCTTAAATTGCAACAGGACCCTTGATTCAATGATGCATTGTGATGGGCCAGATGGTGACATTTACTGTAGAGGTATCTGAATGATTATTAACCACGTACCCATCAAATAAATGTCCCTTCCATAAATGTGTATGTGCCATAACATCATGAATCATTTTTGTAACATGAGTGACCCCATAGGCTAGCAGACTTCCTTGCATGCTTGACGTATCCTCACTGTTCACTGTATGTCCAGGCGTGGCACAGGGAGTGCTTCAAATGCGGAGACTGCTTAAAACGGCTGGACTCCACAAACTGTTGCGAGGGCCCTGACAAAGACATTTACTGCAAAGGTTTGTTCGATTTTCTCCTTATTCCTTTAATTTATTCTTCTGTCACATTTTTTATTAAAATGCCCATTGGCAGCTATATAGACCTAGTCCTTACATAACAACACATTTAAATAATAGTGAATGATTACAATAATTAACTTATTATTTGCATCGCATGTGCATTTCCCTCCATTTTCTTCTCATGGTTTTAATTATATGTGTTTTCTCTATAGTATGTTATGCGAAGAAGTTTGGGCCTAAGGGATATGGTTACGGAAAAGGAGCTGGTGTCTTGCAGAGTGACCCTTACGCCAATGGGTAAGAACCGCTAGAACTTCAGTCGTGTGACTTATCTGGCGAGGGCATAGCTTTTGACACATTGTTTAAAATTAACGATGTATAATTATATCAAATGGCTAAGCGCTGTGTGCTCTCCAGATATTAATAACGCTTATTTGCTTTTGCTGTAGGATGCTACGCTCAAAGATTTGGTCCGAGAGGTATAGGACACGGGGGAATGTCAAGCCTGGGTCTAATGTGTGATATAAAGGACATGGAATGGCAAAGGTATACATCTGTCGTGTTACCGAGACCCCAGAGAACCCAAAACACGGTCTATAGGACCGTGCCTTCCATTCTCTCACAATTAACCAAATTATTTAACACCGTGCTATTTGCTTATAGACTGCTTTAGCCAGCGATTTTTTTAGTTTAAATAGTGTTCAGTCGTCATTAACATTACATTTTAAACTAACAATATTTCTAAAGGGACCTAATATTTTACTTTATATAGGTTTTGTAATATTACGTATACTTCTCAGGTTACATGACAGGTTTAGGTTATTTCCATCGCATAGTCACTTTCATAAAAACAGCTTATAATACAAACAAGAGATGGCACCGTGCCAATTCAGAAATAGACCGCGCTCTCCGCTCTCGATCGGACTAATTTTAATATCGGCGAGACTGGCCACGCGTTTTCAGCTTACAACATGTAATCTGTGGCATAATCACCGTATATCTTCATTAATAGTTTACGTAAAACCGGTTGAAGGATTCATTGACTTTTGCAATTAATTTGTCTCGATTTATTGATGAGATGTCGCATTTTATTGTCAAAGTAAGTGGCCTGTTTATTAGCACTTAGATACGTTATGAGATAATTTTATTATTGGGAATGACTTGGAATTTGATGTAAACAAATAATTTTGATTGATAATATAATTAGATAGGTAGTAGTTATTGTGGTAGCAATAGGTATTATTAGCTTTTCTTAGGAATGTTACCTACTAAGTAGCTACTCAAAGGATTGCCATAA
Source organism: Autographa pulchrina (assembly GCA_905475315.1). Taxonomy (NCBI): domain Eukaryota; kingdom Metazoa; phylum Arthropoda; class Insecta; order Lepidoptera; family Noctuidae; genus Autographa; species Autographa pulchrina. The sequence goes on along the minus strand of FR997771.1, from coordinate 6,811,835 downwards.
GAGGCAAATATGGATTGCACTTATATTATCGGTATGTATAGGAACCTATCACATACCATGTAGGTACTTGTATAGGTAGGTAAACATGGCTAAACAAATATTGAATAATTAGGTATGTTATTTAGATAAATAATGGAACACAATAAAAACGCACCTATGTCAATTGCCAAATACCTTTAGTGTCTTACCAACTGTCGTTTCACTCAACATGCTCAAATTGTGCTACTTAATAAACACCTCGTAGGTACCTACTAACTGAACAGTTTATGAAACTGCAAGCCCACGAGCATGGAATTTTGATTGAGTATTTTTTTACAGTGAACAAGCACCAAAGACAACGGTAATCGATACCGCTTCCATCCAGGCCCCACCTGGCAAGGGATGCCCTAGGTGCGGTGGTGTTGTATTCGCTGCTGAGCAAGTGTTGGCCAAGGGCCGCGAATGGCATCGCAAGTGCTTCAAGTGCCGTGACTGCACTAAGACTTTGGACTCTATCATTGCTTGCGACGGACCTGAATCCGAAGTTTACTGCAAGACTTGCTACGGCAAGAAGTGGGGACCCCACGGCTATGGCTTTGCCTGTGGTTCCGGATTTTTGCAAACTGATGGCTTATCGTAAGTTTACCTTTTGCCGTTACTAAATCTAAAACTTTTAGCTTCCTGATTTGGACAAAATTATCTAATAATATTTTTTCGTTAACAGTGAAGAGGAGATTTCTGCTAGCCGTCCTTATTACAACACCGATACCACATCCATCAAGGCTCCTAAAGGTCAGGGCTGCCCCCGTTGTGGTGGCATGGTCTTTGCCGCTGAACAACAATTGGCGAAGGGCACGGTACGTTTGCACCCACATTAGGTACTTACTTAGAGATACAAACTTATGGTGCCTTTTTTATATATAGTAAGTTGGTATGCGTATAATATAGAGCTTACACCAAATTGACGACTTACCATTTTGTTTATTTGGTAGTAGGTAATATTTACCTATTATCTGCAATACATTGTAACCAATCCGATTTTATGCAAGTCTCTTTTTTGGGTAGGTAGGGTAACTACTTGTTAAATATTTTGAAGATGTAAAATTCCAACTATAATTTCGCTTACAGATGTGGCACAAGCGCTGTTTCAACTGCGCGGAGTGCCACCGGCCCCTGGACTCGATGCTGGCTTGCGACGGCCCCGACAAGGAGATCCACTGCCGCGCTTGCTACGCCAAACTGTTTGGACCCAGAGGATTCGGCTACGGCCACGCCCCTACTCTGGTTTCCACCGACTCTGAACCCGCAATTACATAGTGAGTATACCACATTTAGTATCATGATATGACAAACTCTTTGTTAGATTCTTAACTAATTACAGTGATTTGAAGTTTTTTGTTTTAACTTTAATTCTCTCTTAAATTTATTGTTCCATAAGTATTCAGCTAACAAGAGAATACAGTTACCAGTACATACTGTTTTACAATGAGTGTTGTTAGACTTAAATGATATAACCATGATATTGTTTATACCAAGATTTCTTATTTAGATGAAAATTTAATAACTTAGTTGTCTTGATTGAATATTAAAGTATTTGTGTATGTAAACTGCATCATACAATATTGATTACAGCATGGAGCAGATGCCATTTACTGGCCAGAAAGCAGCTAAAGGCCAGGGCTGCCCACGTTGTGGATTCCCTGTATACGCTGCTGAACAAATGCACTCCAAGAATGGCACATGGCACAAACGGTGCTTCTCATGTGCGGATTGCCATAGATCTCTTGTAAGTATTATAAACTAATAAATAAAACCCAAAAGCACTTATGAACTACATTTAATAAGACAAAATATTTTTAAATTTGATTAGTTTTTAAATAGTCTTTTTCATCATCTTCCTCTTTGTCAAGATGAGTATTTAAAAATTCTTCCACAGAGTCTGTGTTCCATTTTTCAATAGCTACAGTATCCTTGACAATTCCGTCTTTATCCAGCAATTTGATGATTGGATCCAGCCCCCTAACATATTTGATTTGAAGATTAGGGAACTTGGCTGGCCTGTCACTCTTTACAAATGCTTGAATCTGAGGATACGCCGGGAACTTGCAAGTGCACACTTCTAGCACAGCTCGGGCGTATTTCCTTTCTTTCGGCGTCCTGTCATCTTGATGACAACACTCCTTGCAATGCGCTATTAGTTGTTCTAAGCCGAAATCTTTCAATGGATCACAGGATGAACATAACAAATTCGCTTTTATAAATCCAAGGGAAGCACAATCTTCAGTAGAAAATTCGGCGTTACTTATATGAATCAAGTTTATAGCCAAATAAGCGAGTAACGCAGCAGAACCCATCTTTAGTATCATTGTCTCAATAAAAGTACACCTAAAAATAACATATAACTTTTTGCCAATATTTAATGACTGACGTGTATCTGACAATCCTGACAATAATATCTTAATGACATTGACAACTATTTTTTGAGGTTACCGCATAGAGGAAAGTAATATGGGTTACCGTAAACCAAAAATATATTGTCTATAACTTTTATTGATATTGGATAAAAGGTTTTTAAGAATTTCCTTCAAAATTATGTATTCTCTTGGGGTTTCTAAGTTTCAAATTTTAATTTTCGATAAAAGCTTAAAATATTTTAATTCTCAATATTTATCACATAGGCTCACCGTTACTTTCATTTGAGGATTAGACAAGACTTCAACAAAACCAGTTATTGAACCAATACGCTAATTACTTTGTTTCTTTATTTTCAGGATTCTACCAACTTGAACGACGGACCTAATGGAGAAATTTATTGCCGAAGTTGTTACGGCCGGAATTTTGGTCCCAAGGGTGTAGGATTTGGTATGGGCGCAGGCACATTGACCATGGCATAGAACTAGACTATAAAGCTGGCCTTTATAGGAACCATTTAGACATAATGGTAGCGTGAAAGGAGTTTAATCTATTGAATGTTGCTACCTAGCTTGATGGACTATCATACCATGTATTAAACTGGATTTAATAATGGTTGATAACTACTTTTAAAGAGACTAATGAAGTAAATGGTAATAGCCTTTGAGCACAAGTATTTTGTTACGAAAGTATAAATTAAAGGTTACATTCCTTTCATAAAATAATGTACAAATTGTGATGAATGTGTCTGGGCCCTTAGTTTACATATTCGTTATAAAATATTGTAGTAAATAAGGTAATAGACTTAATGTAGTTATATAAGAATTATACTTAATTTGTTAAACAGAAATAAAAAAAGAAACTAAAAAAACCCAAAAAAAAAATACGGCATTGTGGTTACATGTACCTTATATTTATCACATAGTGGTATGAAGGTATATGCAAAACAAAAACTATCCTGTAAACGCGGATAAGATTGCAAATAATTGTAATCGTTTCGACCGACCAGATCTTGATGTATAAGATCTGAAGTGTCTATACATATTTTTATACTCCAAAGATTTTTGTACATAATTTGTTATTTGCTAAGTGCACAATAAGCTGTGCTACAGTAAATTCTAACTACTTACGTATATTACGCTTTTGAAGCTTTTGCTATATATATTTAACAAGTACCATATAAAGATAATGTAAAGATTAAAGCAGCTTATTGCATTATTATAATATTTAATAAACAAAATTTGTATAAGTTATATAATTTTTATTAAATAAATACTCGACATTTAGTGTTTTCTTTATCCAAAACATGACTAGGAATAAAATAAACACAATTATAAAAAAAAGTTTATTCGAATCACATTATTTTATAAAACAAATTAATATAAGAATCGAAACCTTAATTCGACACAATGACATATTAATACACTAAAAAAATTAAAGGTACATCGGATAGGCAGAAATTTAGATAAAAACATTGATTACTACAGATGTAAACATCTGAATACAAATAGGTACATTTAATGATATTATTTTGTAATTATCATAATTTTAAAATGAGGTAGTTTTTTTGTTGATGTTTTAGTTTAATAATAACAAAACTTCAATGATTAAAACTATTTTTTATGTGTGAAAAGCAGTGCCAGCTGTTTGTTATTAGTAGATAAAAAAACTAAATAACTCACTCTTAGAACTAAAAATACAATTAGCATGATTTTGGTTGATGTTGCCCAACTTTCGTTTGTTATGTAACAAGTAACACATTACCGCAGAGTATTTCTTTTATAACGAATTTTCATGCATTTAGATGTAAACTTAAAATGTATTAAAATGTTAATCTACTTCGATCTTTTCTTCACCACCAATCTGGGTCCCGTAGATTTTTTACTCGGTTCTGATGTTTTGGGTTTTTCAAACCCGTACTTACACTTGAGACGCTCTCCGATGATAAGGCCTTTGATCAGCCGTTTCCAATTACCATAAACTCTTGCTTCCATCTTTTCTGTTTCCCTTCGTTCTTGTTCTTCTTGATCCTGAATAAATAGTAAAAGAGTTATAAGTAACATTACTTTATCAAAAAAGAATTCATTTTATACTCTTCATAAATCGACGTCAGCAAATTGTCATAACACAAAAACATGTACAGACTAGGGTGCACTGGAGCTGGTATCGTCCTCCACGCAAACGATCAAAGTATATAGATTAATTTAAGTGCCCCATAATACTCCAAAAACAAGGTAATGGCTGATTTTATTTCCAACCAATACTGAGTTCGAATTATAATAAAAATATTAAACTTCAAAGGCTTCAGGTTTTGGGCCTGACTCACAACTAAGGCTAAGGCTAAGCTAGAGGTACAAGATAATAATAATATATTAATAGAATCTTGGGGACATCTGACGGCTATCTGACCCCAAACTAAGCAGAGTAAATAAACATAATTGGACCAATTGCACCGAAATAAGGGTTATAAATAAATAAAAGACAGACATACCTTGATCCAGGCCTCTGTGATTGTCTCCTCAAATTCCTTGCAGACCACAAACCCGTCGTACACCGGATGGGCCCAGCCACCGTGGTAGTCGAACCCAGTCATCGCCGGTGCGCAATCTATACCCAGCTTTCTTGCTACTCTGTTCAAGTTGGGCACTGTAATACAATGTCAATTATTATATTTATATACATACTGGCCTCACCCTATAAAGAACTACCTGTTACATTTAGTTATGTACATTTTAATGAATTCATCTACAGAGAAATAGAAAGTCTACTTACATTTAAGGAGAACAGTTCCTTTAGGAAGCATGCATTCTTTAAACAGTTCAACATTGCCGTATGCATTTCGCGGTACGACTCCATTCTCCGCAGTCGGTGGTTCGTAGTCCTGTACTTGCCAAGGTCCAAATATTTCTAAAGGTTTATCAGTTATCAATTTATTTGAAAGCTGCAAATAGATAATTAAAATATATTTAATTTAGCATTACATAAAAAACCGGTTAAGTGCGAGTCGGACTCGCGCATTAAGGGTTCTTTTAAGTTTTCAATGATTTTAGTATTTGTTTTGATAGCGGCCATAGTAACAAGTATTTTGTGTAAATTACAGCTGTTAAACTTGTACCGTTTTGTCTGTAGAGGCCTATGACAGACATACATCGTAGGCTTAGTAATAGGTTCCCGTTGGTACCCTTTGGGTACGGAACCCTAAAAACGAAACATATATTCTATGTGTTATCTGATCAGGATTTCGTAATATAACAAAATATGAGCAAATCTTTTAAAACATGTCAAACTTACCCTGTCCCACTTGGGGCGTGCCTTAACAACTTTGTATGGTTTTTCTCCCAGCTTCACAACCTTTGCTTCCTTGAGCCAGATGTCTCTAGATCTACAGACATACACACACTCCCGCGCATACACCGGCTCTTTGCGCACAAAGCCCAGCACAGCTGCGTCGGGCGGGTAGAGAGCCTCGAATTTCAACAAATGCCTTTTCAAAGCATACAGTGGGTGGTTTTTGTACCTGTAATATGATAAAATACTTTTTAGTCTTTATATTGGCCATGTTATATAACATACATTAAGTGTTTTGTAGCTTTACTACAATACAAAAATCAAGCCTTACCCAATTATTAAAATTGGGAGGGCCCTGGCACCCAAAACACAGTTTAATTTAACTTTTCATCAATCTAGCATGTAACAAGAAATAATAATCTATTGGATTATGTCTTCCACTATTTACTTATAATAGGAAATAAATAAATTATAAACTTTTGGTATCCAGTAATAACAAAACTGTTAACTTACTCTCCAATACTTGTGGGTAAAGGTGCTTCTAGTTGCATTTTATCCAAGTATTCGTCTTCCTCCCTATCCCTTGCAGTCTTAGGGCCCAGCCAAGGTTTTATTGCCTTCTCCCACCATGGCGGTTCAGCGCGTAGTTTACGAGTCTGTGTGTTATAGTGCGGCACATATTTGCGCGTCAAATCTTTTAGGTAGTTATTGTTATCCCATCCGACTATGTAGCATACTGGGTGTGTTGAATTATTCTGTGGATAAAATTAAAGGATTAATTAAAAATACATTTTATATAATTATTATCCTTTCAAGGTAAACAAATCAGAGTCTGACCAATAGCATATTCAGTTATAACTAGTCGATTCTATTTACATCTCAAGCCGCTTATGGGTATCACTTTACCTCGTAACAAATTCAAATGTGGTTTTACTTACATATAGATCCCCAGAAGAATGTACTTTTCCTTTTATGACATCTACAGAAATCCACTGTTCGAGCTCTTCGACAAATATTTCACACCACACATCTATTTTGTTTTTGTTTTTCGGAGATTCTTCGGATATAGATGATAGTACGCGGCGGTCGATACGTTTGCTAGTTCCGGGCCTGGGACTTATTTTTGTAGGTTTAAAATCGTCCTCACTTTCCGACCTAAGCCTTTTAGGGTCCTCCTCCGGTAAGTAATCGCTATCTTCGTCAGATTCCTTAATATTTTTTCCTATAAACGAAAATAAAGTCAGTTGCCAAATAATTTTCAATTTTTACGGTAAGGAGAGATCAAAAATTCGAAACAGACAATTATTTCATGTTAAACTTACAAATAGATCCAGAGAATTCTCTAAAGCTAAAAAAGTAAGATGTTAGTAAAATAATGACATCCTTACATTTACCTTTTACAACTCCTCGCTTTGCTTCAGTTTTAGCCACCTTGATCCTTGTCTTAATAATATCAACCAGATCATTAGTGACATCATTTTTACCTTTCTGAGCTTTTGCAAGATCCCTATGGCTCACTCTTTGGCTATTCTCTGCTTTTATTTCGTCTTTCAGTTGTTTCGCGGTCTTCCTTGGCGTTACCTTTTTAGGCGGATCTTTTTCAAAGTATTTGCTTTTTTCTACAGCAGTACCGGGGGCGCTTTTAGTTCTAGTTTTAGTTATGTTTTCTTTAACTTCTACTTTACTTTGCGAAACAGGTGGATTAACTGTTTGTGAACGTTTTCTAGATAGTCGAGCCGATTTTTTTATCGATGTTTCTTCAAAGTACTTGCTTGATACATCTTTTGCGTTTTCATCTTTCACAACTATACTTGGTATACTTAATTTAATTTCAGCATCAGCTTTCGTATCATTTTTTATATTTACCTTACTTCTAGTGTTAGTTCTTGAGCTCACAATAGGAGTTACAATAGATTCACTGGGCTTTTTAACAGGGCTTTTTTCTTTTTTTAATGATAAATTGATATTAGTCTCGGCCTTCAACTTTTGTGCTCGAGTATTACTTCTAACAGGCTTTTCAGTGTCATCATTATCTTTTTTGTTTACAGCTTTGTTAACACTTTTTTCAGTAACAGTTTCATTTTCAATTTTACCTTTTCGTGATCTTGTGCTCCTTTCGACTTTGTTATTTTCTTCCTGTTTCTTAGTAGGCTTTGGAGATGCTGTGCCCAAAGTTTTTTTCGGTATTTTCGGAGGTGATACATCTTCGTCTGGTATTTTTTCCTTTTCACTTGCTTTAGTTCTCTTACAAGATCTTGTACTTCTAATTCTGCTGGGGGCAGGATCATCGTTTCCATCTATTTGCATTATATTCTCGTCATCACCACTCATCAACCAGCTGTCATCATTCCCATCTACTTGAGGTATTATTAGGTTTTTAGTTTTAGATCCACTTGGTCCGGCGGTCTTTTCCTTTTCTTTAGCTTCTTTTTTTATTTCCTTCTTGTCGGTGGGTTGTTTCGTCTTTTCTGAACTCGCTTTTTCATCTTTAGGTTTAGTAGAAAGTGAGCACAATTCTGAACTTGGAGGTTTTATAGGTAGAGTTACGAAGTTAAACATAATACGACATTGCAGACCTAAGGCACGTAGCATTGTAACAAATATGAATACTATATACTTTTTTGATGATACAACTCTTTTTTGCATTTGTTCCAGCAGAATAGCTTTAAGAGGTAACGCTTTTGGTTTGAATTTGTCATCATGTTTATCTTGTTTTAGGGTAAGTTTGTCTTTGTACCAACTTGTTATTTGCTCAACATACTTCATGTCTACTCTTTGACCAGGATAGCATTCTTTTGACGGAACTAAAGATAAAGCAGCCGCCATAAGTTCTTGGTCATTTAGGACCCGACTGACAAAATTACCGTGGCCTAACCAGCACAAAACATGTACTTTATGCATGTAAACTTGATACTCTTTTTTAACCCGATTGATTTTTCTCTTCATCATCATCTCAACATCAACCTTTTTACTTTTCCTTGTGTTTGCTTCAGGAAATTCAACAAAAAGCTGAATTCCTTGTTGTGATGATGGTTTTGATTCTGAAATATTTACAGTATTATAAGATTAATACTATGAAGATATTATTTTGTATTATATACGATATAATAATATAGACTTTGCAGTTGGTGCTTTAACCTTTTGAACGCCACGGTCGTGTATAGACGACAACGAAAACGTGCCCAAAACACGCCACGGTTGGTTATAGACGACAAGAAAACGATTTTTTTTAAGTACAGAATACATATACAAGTATATTATTTATTTTGTACTTAAAAAATTTCGTTTTCTTGGCGTCTATACCCAACCGTGGCGTGTTTTGGGCACGTTTTCGTTGTCGTCTATACACGACCGTGGCGTTCAAAAGGTTAATGAAATACTTACCACTTTTTGTCACTTTTGATAGAAACTTACATATCATTAACCTACTCTGACTTACTATTTTAACCATTTCAATAAGAAATATGAGGGTTATTTTACTTAATTCATTTTCAAAGTGTGATTTACCTTTAACTTCTTCCCAGTCCTCCATTTCAGAGTCGCTATCATCTTTCTGTTTTCTAGACTTTGTTTTTTTCTTTACTTTCACAGTTTCAGTTGGCAGAACTTCTTCACCCATAGCCAATAGGTCTTTTACATCAGATTCTTTTTCCAAGTTCATTTTTAATGTATAATTCTGAAGGGACATTTTTGTCTCTTCAATTCTTGTTTTATGTTTTTCAAGTTCAATAAATGTCTTTTTGGCAATTTCTTCACTGTCATCTTGGATATTGTTTGACCACACCTGTTAATTAAAAATATATTTTTATAGAAATATATGTACCCATGTATAAAAGTTTAGGTATATAGTCAAGAGCTCTTGACCTAGCCAACAAATATAATCAGATTATAAATTTATAAGATGACATATCAGTTTGGTTTTACAACCAAATAAACAATAAGATAAATATATAGATATATAAACCAGATATCAATGGGACTTTCAATGTCAACAAGATAAAGTGATCAAGATAACAAAATTTTGCGCGTGTATTGATAAATGATAATATTTACAATTTGTAATAATTATGAAACTTTCAATAACAAGACCCATTTATAAAAATTATAATACCCTCATTTTTCGTTATTGTAAATATTTATACATCCCAGTTTGTTTGAAAACCAGGTTATAAGTTAAATGCTACAAACATTAAATAGTTACATATGTCTTTTGCCCAGCAGTGGGACAATAACAAGGCTATATTATTATTTTATTATAATACTTACATCTTTATATTCCATTTTGTTTTCATTATCACTCTCATCTTTGTCAGGTTCCGAGTGCTGGGCTGAGGTAATTTGTTTCTTATTGTAAGTTTTTGGAGATTCATCATCACTGCTATCTGCAATTATGAATTAAAATAAGAGGAGTAATTTATTTCAAATTCTTAATTATTATATCTTCTAAACGCATTCCTACTACTTTCGTCGGTTAATGTCGTCATGTACGAACACGAAATGCGAACACGTTTGAACCTGTTTAGGTACCATGTTTTGGGCACCTTTCATTTTGATATAACTTACCACTTTCTGATAGATTGAGGATTGATGGCAGCAACTTATCTGCCTCTGTGAGGTCCTTCACAGAGAAAAATGCTGGTGGTACATCTGCATTTTCATCAGAACTTTGTTTATTTATTTTACGAACTAAATCCTTCGCAAATTTTGGCTTCTTTCTCCCTACCTTCGATGTTGTAGGTTTGGCGTTACTTTTAGAATTAAATTCATCTCCTGAGGATGGAGCGCAATCCACTTCTTCTTCAGAGCTGGATTCCTCTTCAGCAGAAATCTTCGCATCTGAACCAGAATCACTGAAATCACCATCGTCTTCACTTTCATCGTCTTTATACACGGTTTTTATCACTTTCTTTCTAGTTGTAGGCATTGTTAATAAAACAACGTTCGTAACTTTATAAATGAAATGGCGGTATTATTATCACAAAGAGCACAAGCACAATAACCAAAAAAACTTAATGTAACCTTGGCTCGGAAATACACAAATATCTATACCCGAATATACCGCCGAAGCGCCGCCGCCAATAACAAATCAAATTAAGGCATGGATTTGACATTCCCTGACAGTTGACAAGTGACATTGACTTAAGGAGGCAGTGTTGCGATATTCAAAAGTTTTTTATTTCCAGAGAAAAACAATTGAAAACCAAAATGATTTCGTGAGATGAGTAAGAGGGAAGATTACCTATTATTAGAAATTCTTATTTTTTAAACACAACAAAAAAGAAAAGAAAATATGACTGCATTATATATTATTATGCTCTATTCCTTGCATAAATATAAATAATTATGAGAATGCGGGGACCTGTGGGACATTTATAGGCCAGTATTATATTAAAATAGACGAAAGTTAAAGGCATAAAAGTTCGCAATGGTTGGATGAGGAAGCTACATAACCGGTCAAGTACGTTTTATTTATTATTGTTATTTTCCTTTTTATCTACCTATCTCATTTGTTTAGTTTGACATATTTACCTAAATATTATTTGTGCATATAAACATGTTTTTTCTTTTAAAATAATGCTTGCTTGCCTTTGCTTGCTTGCTCGTCAGTAATTGTCCGTGTGTCACTGTGAGGAGCCTACTGAAAACCAGCGCTAGGTGTTTTACACCTATACTTACTAAAGCCAATATGGAAAGAGAATTAAACGTTATTACTAATTACGCAATTATCAACTTTGACGACATGTGTTTAAGTTTATTTTAGAATGACAAATATTACCGAAAAGGGCCTAAAAGTAATTTGAATGTGATGGAAACTGAACTATTGGTCATTGAATTAAGGTTCATAATCCCAAAGCACGTTCATTATTTCTTTAAAGTGGCTGATGTATAGCATGTAGGTGCATGCATACTGACTTGACGACATATTATTTTGGGATTGCATGTTTGTTACTGACTTGCTTCTTTTTTGTTGTTTTGTTTTTGTGTATTTTCACTATTTTTCTTGTGCTGTTTTGTATGCTGTACCAAATAAATGTGTTTCTTTCTTTCTTACGTGTCGGGCTAAATACATAGTATAGGTAGGTATAATATATACTGTATTAGTTAATTATGTAATGTAATATATATTTATAGTATTTTAATGTATTTTAATTTAAGTTGTATTGTAGTATAGTATTGTATATATTTATATGGGCCTTGATGCCTGAAATAAATGGATTATTATTATTATAGGTACCTATAGTTACCTACATAATTATAGATAAGTTTTAGTTACACCCTAACACTTACAAAATAATACACAAAGATTTGCCCTGGGTGGGTATCGAACCCTCTAGTTCAGCGGTCAGGCTTACTAATCACTAGACCAACAGTCGGTAAAAGAATAGCCGTCATAAAAATTAAATGGTTCTTGTTCACCCATCTTATTGAACAATCTTCTGTTTGACGACACCCGGCAATAAGGGAAAAAATTGTTGCGTTGCCTATGATGATTCATTTATTTACCTACAGTTTTTTTCAGTAGCGTTGATTCAGCAACCAATATATTATTATACATGTCATTGACAGCAACTGATCCTCTTAAAACTGATTGAAAATAATTCTTCGTAGCAGAGTCTACCGAAAAATAAATTAAATGAGACTCTTTGGTTTTTAAATCGTTAGTGTACGTTTCATAAATTATATCTTTTACAATACTGAGGTTCTTTAAAATACTAATTATAATTATTAAAAATGTAACCGGTACTCTGCAGGGTTATATATACCTCAGTGGGTCACCTACGATAATATAAATTGAATTGAGCGAAACCTATTTAAATAATAATATCGAATAGCGTCAAAGCAGACCGCTCCTTTTTCTTCGATTTCGATTTGCTAAAAGGTTTTATAATTTACCATAATGGAAAGGTTGTGTTTGTTTATAGAATGGTAAATGGTCTGAATCAATCCTGTTAAGTGCTTTTCAACAGAGCTTTATTGCCTGTATAGCGACGTCGAATGGATCAGTCCTCGCTGCGCTCATCTCCTAATACTTTAACTGAAATACTACTGCTTGATCATTAGTAGGTAATTAGTGTTCAACGAGAAAACAAACACCTACTTGCTTTATTATAAAGACGGTCTCTATATCTATAACAAAGTATGTATAATTCTTTAATATCAGTCTGATTAAAGTTAAAGAACTATGTATACTTTTGGTTAGTGGATATTTACGCGTGTCGTAATTAAAATCTCGTATAAAATAAAGAGTTATTTGCATAATATTATCGAAGCACGGCCGAAGACGCAACAATATAAGTGAGCATATTCAACTCGGCTCCTGAGTAAATCGCATTTCTAACGTAGCAGAACTCGCCATAAAGCATAAACTAACATAAATAACTTCAATTGTTTGCTGCCTTATTGTTAACTTTAATTACATTTTGAATTAATTTTGTAATTAAAACGGAAGCTAGGAGCGCGCCGCGTGAAGTTTAAGTGGCTGGAAACGGATCGACCCCGGGTAGGGATGGGGTGCGCGGGGGCAGCGGAGCTTTTAGATGCAATCTCTGAGTGGATTAATTAATTCTGAGGTGCCGGTTATCTCCTGTTATCATTTAATAAAGTTACGTAAGGATATAGAAATTTCGCTTTACGGCGAAAAGCTGATTTCTGCTCGTAGCTAGCAGCAATCAAAATCATTTTGTAAGTAGGTGCTACGAATTATCGTCGTGGTTGGTATTAGGCACGAAAAATTAAGAGTTTTGGTTGTCTTCACATTCTTATTAAATATCAATTCTTATGTAAATGGGTTTTGAATATCATATGAGCTAATATGCTTCTTATATGTTTAAATTTTCTGCTGTTATGATATTTAGATCGTAGTAACAGTAGTCACCCAATACTTCAGACTAAAATTATACTAATTATATATCATACAGTGGACTGATTTGCGGGTTAATTACTGACTGAGCTACACAGATACCATGGCCAGAAAATAAAATGACGAGGAAGTTTGTAAGTTCCCAAAATCTCCTATCTTCTTTCGTACTAGCTTTTTATTGACATTTTGATTATTTTGGACGTATGCGAGAATTGAATCGCAACTACTGATATTATTTTTTTAAATTTATTTTGATGACATTTCAATTATTAATTTTGAGTGATAAAAAAAGATTAGTAGCGGTTTTGAGCATGTTACTTATGATATAATCCCACTTGTTTCACAGCTGGTTTTGGAAACCGTGTCTTCATACTTCATACATAGGCCTGTACGAATCCAGTCTAAAAATATGATCTATTGATTCTTCAAATCTAGGTTAAGTTACTTAAAATTTCTGGATGGAGGTGTCTTCTGAAGTAGAAAATATTTATATCATTCTTTTAATGTAACGTACAGAACCATTTGGAACTTAACTAAAATAGAACATATTTTTACAAAATTTATTAAGTGGTTTTAAAAGATGGTTCTATGTGCACAGTTTTAGGACTTTATCTGCTATGGCCTTCTTTCCTCCCATAAAATGTCGAATATACAATAATGTAAGTACGTCGATATGTCGTTAAATGTTTCATGAGGTGCCTGGGCATCACCTGGTGTGACGAAAATAACAAATTCAGAACGCTTTTCAAAACAACACTCAGCCTGCGCTACATTATGCATGAAGCACTCCATTTGCTGATCCGCTCAGGAGTCCCGCTCGCGGCTCGTTAAGCGCTTACATTAGCTACAAACACTTATTGATTTTGAGAGATTGATATAATTTGTAAGAAATGTGTACGGCGCGTCTTTTAACGGATTTGCTGGGTCTCCCACGGACTCTATGTTACACTGAAATATGAATTCAGGTCAGAAGTGCCGTTACCATTTTATGTCTTTAAAGGTTGATTAAGTCATTCAGGTCTTACATAGGCCCCGTCAGTATCCTTTTGTTGTAAAAGTAACTAAAACAAAAGGTTAACTAGTTCAGAGTTTGTACATTCGAAAATTATTACTTTATTGATGTGCCATGTAAAACATTGTCCATTAGCGTTATTTCTGAAAACCTGCCGAAGTAAATGTCCATCGAGGGTTCGCAATCGTGGGGGTTTTGGGCAGCAGGGAGGAGTTAGAAATGCAATATTAATGCAGTGCCGAGTGGCGGCCAGAGTGCATTTACTTAATGGATCGTAGGCAAAATGTTTACATTGTCGTCGAACATGAAAAAAACAACCAGTACGAAGTCGGATAGAGACGCTCTTTGGTAGGATTATTGCGAGCGACTGAGGACGGGCTGAGTCACATAAATAAAAAAGTATTATACTACATCTACTCAGTTAAAATAAACTTATACGACATCTACTCTACAGACGTAGGAAAGTGTGGGATACATTACCGGAGTGGAAAAGTTAAAAAGCTTAAATGTATCTCCGGCGCGGCTAAAAGTGTCTGACAAAAGTTCGACTTCCATTTTAAAAAGCTCCATTACAAAACATCGAGATTCGCTTCCGCCACGCCGCTGCGAGTGCGAACTGATGGCGGCTTGAGGAACGGAATTAAACTCGAAAACTTTTCAATTTATTTTATATGAAATCGAGCATGGTCGCGTATTCGTGGGGCGAAGAAAGCGAACTTGGTGTTCGCGGTTCGCGGCTTTTGAAAGAAATACAGGATTGGTGTTTGTGGGGGTAAAGATATACTTTGTCGTGTATCTAACTGTAGCCAAGCCGTTTGAGCGGTGATGCTGTGGTTTGTCCAGCGGTCAATTGCAACCGCGGCTCTACGATCTCAGCCCTGTGCGACACTAAACTTGAATTCGTTACGTGTGTTGTGTCCGTGTACTGCGACTGAACGTGTTTGATATTTTGGATTAACTGTTTATGTAGTACATTTAAATATGGTACATTAGTAAATACCGTAATTAATAGGTATAAGAAATGTTAGATCAAAATGGGTACCTATTTACAGTGTGCTTTTTGAATTATGATAATAATAAATAAATCATTTATTTCCAGGCTACTCAGGCCCATAGACATATACTTTACAGACTAACATACAATATTTTATACAAAAGTTGTTAGTATAATTGCTTAAAACTAAGTTAGTAATCTTCCTTGCACTACATCTTAGTGCGTTCTGGTGGTACTTGTCTGCGGAAGCGACGGAACACCACAATGTATATATAAGATAAATAACACATTATAGTAATAAAAAAATAACAATTACTGACGGCCAAATTTTACATTGAAAAATATGTGTAAGCTATTAATGTTAATGTTAATTAAAAATTAAAAAGATTAATAAAAAGCGCGTGGGTGGAGCCCAACCGTTCCCTCAGCAGCTAATGTAATAAATTAGAAATAGTCTGAAACAATATTAATACTAAGTACAATACAAACGAGTAAAAGGAAGATTAAAAAAAAAAAATATTATGAAATAAAACATGGATAAAACTTTTGCACGACTTATCAAGACTGTTTGTGAGAGTATAACATCCGTACGGGCACCTCTACACAGAGCAAAGTAAGTTGAATTTGAGAAGAGTTGTAAGGCTTTGGCTCCGAGATAGTGCTTTTAGGCCCTAACCCCGGGGGTGATGCAGTGGGTCCGTGGAGCTTCTTAAAATGTTTTCACTTATGTATATATGGGAATACATTACCCCTGCCTCCGGGTTACTTGAGGCGCGCACACTTACTTTTAACACAAAATTGAAGTGACGTAAAGCCTTCACTTTGCTCTCGTGTGTATCTTCACTTAAATTACATTTTATTGGAAAGCTGAAACATCTCTCTTGTAATAGCAGAAAAAAAATCAAAACTTGGTATTTATTTTCTCAACCGTAACTTATGTTAAGAGCCTGTACTTACTAGAATTATTGTAGAATGAATTGTGTATCGTGAAGATGTCGGACAAACTTTTCACTATCTGATTCCAATCAATGAGTGGTTATGACGAGTGTATCTAACATTTTGCGCTCATAGTTACTAATAATCACTTAGCTTAATTGCGGCCGTTAATTACCACCGATCTCGACGGTTCAAATTACGTACTCTAAAACGCATTAGCGGCTGACAGCTGGAGATTATCCGTCTAAGCGGCGTCGGTCCGGCCGCCCGCCCCGCCGCTCCACCACTCGCGGGACCGTTCCTCTAATGAAATTTAATGAGGCTTAATTGTTGACGACTTAATGCAGGAACTGTAAAGATAAGTGCTTACTTACGGCCCTCGTCGAGTGTCTGAAACTAACTAACAACGTTTTGTACCTAAGTAACATTCTAATTTTGTAATTGCCAGCAGATAGATGCGGCACTCATCCTGCCGCAGGCTATTGCTCAATTGCTCATTATATTTTTGTTTAATGTGTGTCGGCTTTTTGTAAATAAACCTAAACCATACCAATGAATTTCTAAATTGTGGTTTTTAAACTAGGTGTTCTGTTAACATGGTTTGTAAATAAGTTGCTTAAAGTGTATCCTCTTACTTCTTGCTATACCGCAGATATTAAATCGTCTGTGTTGGTTCATAATCAAGTGTTTGAAATTTCCCGTGATGTGTGGCATGTGATTACAGATCACAATAGTGTACAGAGAGTTTCTTGTTAACTGATTAGAGGCAGCCGAGTGGTGTCATCTCAGAACGTTCCAATTACTAAGAACGGGGGTGGGTGCAGGGGGAGATTGCCGGGGTGTGAATGATCCATTTCGAAAACTAATTTAGAGTTAGCAACTAAACAAAGAGCACTCCTCGCAGATAATAATTAACGCTTGCGGTAAAGTTCCACTTAGTCTGTATTGGTTAAACCTCACTATAGCATTGGTAACGTTAATTAAATGTTTTTCCGGCCCTTTTAATTTGTTCTAATGAGATTGAACATTTTACTAATTATATGCTTAATTTAAATAAATATCTACAATGATCCCTACCCTTATACCTATTTCTGTTTTATAGATCTCTCGAGCTGTTAGACGCTAGCAAAAGTCTAGAATTACTATTGTATTAATCGGTAAGCAACTTAACGTAACTTTATTTCCCGCCAAATAACAACGTCTCGAAAATTACATCGAATGTTTTTTGTGTAATACATACACCATATTTATACTGTTTTCGTATTCGGCAATGTAGCCTTATTTATTTCGTTTGTATTATTTAAAAGTTATCGCTAATTAGTAACGAACTATGATTTAAATCCGACTGTTATAGTTGATTAATTGTAAGTATTAAATAATTTACGTTATATTTCAAATATTACAATTTAGTATCAATGTAAATTATAAACAGTCTAATAAAATTCCTTTAAGAATGATGATGTCAGTCTTGAACCAAACCATATTACAAGTAATTTTACTTGTAATATGGTTTTTGTTGTTACTTACTACTTATAAGTGCTTAGTGACGACACGACAGATGAAAAGAGCATCAACTAAATGATTGCTCATGTCGATGTTTTATGTATTCTTTTATAAGCATATATAGGACATATTTGAATGATTTATTTATATTATTATGTACATGCATACCATTTTTAACTTAAAAAAACTGGAAAAGTATATAAATCGTAAAAATTACGTTTATTTCAGAATTTAAACAACCCTATTTAGGAATCCACATAACGTTTGTTAGGATAATCCAATTGAGTTGTTATCATTAAATTTTAATAGGTAATTCTGACCATCACAACATGTTTTGATGGAGCTTGAAAACATAATTAAAATAGAATGAATGTCGAACGAGCGCGAGTGGATACAGGGTTTTATGTTTAAGTGAATGTCTCTGTCCTTTGACTGTTTGTGCTGCCATCCGACCGTTGTCCAGATAAAAGCTTCTCCATAGCACGAAAAAGCACTCACTCCAAATATTGATTTGTTACTTCGCCGCTCCTAAAATGGGAGAGATATGTCTTGGCTTTCATGGTCGTTCCTATATTTAAAACAAGTAGAAGTTATCGTCTCTTAGGAAATAAATGTAGCTTAGTTGACCTATTTATAGCTCTACCTACGCTAAAAGACACGTCTGAATAAAATGTCAAATCCAAAGCTGTATAAGGTTATCAGATGACTTTTTAATTCTAAATGTTTGTGTATAAAGTGTAATCGTCTAATTCATTTCTGTAGAACGTTAATTTTATCATTATGAAAATGTCGGTAACTAGCGAGCGGGCCGGGGTGAGCGCCACCGGCCGCGCTAAATCCTAATTAACTGCTTGATTACAAGTGGAATAAAAAGCTCGTAATCTTAATTGGTATTTTTAATCAAAGCTCTCTGAGCGTCGACGGGTTCTCCTGCGAAGGTATTTAGACTACTCGTCGGTAGAACTTTGTATTAAATTGTAAGTAACGTAACTTTTATTTTATTACATCTGTTTAAAATTAGTTTCTGACGTAACCTACTTACGACGATTAATAACGCAAGGTAAGGAAAGCTGAGTTATGCTAATGAATTTCCTCGGCACCAAACACACCTTTTGAATTTCTTTTATTAAGGAAGAATTAAGGGATTTCTTTATTAATACCGTAAAGCACTAATTGCAGGGTAGGTAACCTTCATTTCATCGTGAAGCCTGCTCGGGGGACATCCCAGTGACGTATTCAGGCGGATACATTGTTACTTTAATCATGATATACCTAAGATATTAAACGGATTTACATCAAATAGTGAATTTATAGTAACTGTCGGCGTTTAAACTAATAACTAATTTCTAAGGGTTACGCTTCTAGAGATCAGTCAAAAATTTTAATATGACGTGCAAAAAAGACTTATACTATAAAAATGTGTTATTATTCTATTATTATGTTCCTATCAATTAACTTATTTATTATTATTAACTGCCTCGTTGGCCTAGTGGCGCTAAGCGCGACTGCTACGCTAGAGGTCTTGGGTTCGATTCCCAAGTCGACCAGTGTTATTGGGTTTTTCTATGAAATTCTCAGTAGCAGGTCGGAGTTTGGATTTGTGCCCGGTTAGTGGCAATAGGCTCGCCCCCTATTACATGGGACCTAAACATACCGGCGAACTGTGGGTGTACATTGGTACACCTCTGCCCAACCCTTCGGGGATACAGGCGTGATGTGTATGTATATGTATGTATGTATCAATTAACTGGTCTCTTAAAAAGTCTTCGACTGTACCTAATATATTTTTATACTAACACTATAAATTTGTAAGTAACTCTGCCTACTAGACTGTTACGCTTTAACGGCTAAACCGCGGAACAGATTTGTATGAAATTTGGCATGGTTTCTAGGACTCTCAAAAGGATATACACTGCTTTCTGCCGTGAAAACTGACACCTAAACGGCCATAGCTCCGGTTAACAGCTAGTATTAACATGTATAAAATGACTCTACATTTAATTAAAAGATACTGGCCTGTGTGAATCCGTCCCTGGCAAGCAATTACTGTACCTATTACTTATTAACTTTCAACCACCCTTAATGGTTTCCGTATTACAGCTTGAGTGAATTGTTGATTTGGAAATTTGGCCGTTTTAATTACGTGGCTTATACCTCTAACTTATAATTATAACGTAATCTTTTTTGTATAAAAGGTAAACGAAATCTTCTGTGTCGTGACATGATTTTTGTTCAAGGTATTTTAAGCTTTATTCATGTGAGTTTCAAATATATGGAGTCTTTTAGTAAAAATAATTGGTAATAAACTTAGAACACAGCACAAAGTTAGGGTGTTACTTTTTGTATTAAAAGTAATATAACGACAATAGTGTTGTACAACTAGTTGGAGTTGCAGCGCGCTGGCCGTAAGTGGCTACAATAAAGCTCTCGGTACATTAAGCTTCCGCTAGTGCGCCGTTAGCGAGATAACGAGACCCACTGCCCGCACCACACATAATTTATATCGTCCGAGCTCGTTAAAAACTTATAAAGACGCACATTGTTAGTGCGGCCAATATTCGCGGTTATCCGAGGATATACGACCGCCCTAACGACTCCTTGCCCGCTTCGTGCGAACCATTGCACAAACGACCCCGTTCCGACTCCGCGAAATACCACTTTCCGATGCTTCCACAATTTTGTAGTTGGTATTACACTTTATATTAAAATGTCTGCTATTGATTGTAAACGTGAGCTATTTTAGAGCGATCGGATATAGCCTATAATAATTTGATACGGAATAAACTGGCCGAGTAATAGGTAAACTTCACAACGTTTATTTAATTAAAATAGTCTGTGAAAGTATCGACTTTAACTTGGTTCTCGAAGCTCGTAATAAAGAACTAGCGCGTAATGGAAAATCCGTGTGCTGATGCAATCTACCGCGAAGCTTTTAGGCTGGCTGGCGAGCTTCGTTTTTCACTTAGGCGATGTGCGCGCAATTACTCGCTTCGCACGAAACTATTTAACGTAGAGCTATTTTAGAATCACATTCTCTCTCTACCTACCTGTAAGTAACTTTTTTAGCAATATAAAATTTAAAGAAAACATATATTTTTTAAGCACATTTGATGATTATTAAACCACAATAATGCATTTACAAATCTCATAGACATTACTCTATATCATTTTAAAATGATATAGCATAAGTAGTTCAGCTGGCATAGAAGGCCTTGTTTGCTGACGTTAATTCGATTGAGCTTTGTATAGTGATTTCGGTAAAGTAAGTTCACACGTGTGTTGACAGCGCGGCGAACGGTCGACGACGGCGCGGCGGCGGCGCGGCGGTCGCGGGACGGGCGCGTGGGCCGCGCGGATCACGGACGCTCGGCTAAACACAAATCAACACCGATTCTCCATTTGTTAGACACGGGAATGTAATTATGGCCGGAACACTTGGCGGGGGAGGGGGTGCAGCCTGCCCTCCACGTCATTCAAGCTTTTAGTTCGCTGCTCGACAACGATCGTTACTTTAGATTCGTAATGTACGTTTCGGAAAACGTCAGATTTTCCCACACGTCTAATGCGATGACTCTTTTAATTACCAAACTGTATAAATTATAAAAAATGTACCGTAGGCAAGCATAGTGAAGACAAACATTAAAAGTATACCTAAATGGTTATTTGGTAAACAAACGCTTGATTAGTTTATTTATGTAGATACTCAATTGGGTTCAAATTAAACATACGGTAGTATGTCATTTCACTTTAGGTATTTTTGTGAATTAATAGGCTGTATTCATTTATTATATTAGCCTTAAGTATCAATTTGTAAAAAAATCGGATCACTGACTAAGAGTTTGTTATATTTTCATCTGGATTCCATGGAGGGACCCCAGGGAGGAAAACATGAGTAATTCGTAGAAGTTGTAGTTAGCTTGTAGCAGGTACGTGCCTGTTTACGCAGGTAGTAGTTGAGCGTTAAATTAAAAAGTATGGTTATAGCGTGCGAGCTAGGGCGGGCACACCGCGGGCCGGTGCTGTGACACGAGTTAAACTAAATTAATAAACTTGCACCAGTCTCCGGCTTTATTAAAAAACACTCATTAAAAGCAAAGGAAAAGTAGGTGAAGTCGCCGGCGGGGACAGCGCCGCTAATTGCGCCGCCTTTATTGCTTAAATAAAGTTTTAGTGGGGGAACACAAGTTTTAATTAAAAATGTGAGAATAGTTTTTAATAAAGGACGGGCTCGGTGCGCGTATATTGCAAAACTTTAAGCGATGCGATACGCTCAGCTTACAGGAAGTCCGGCGATATAGTATCTTGCGCACGGCTGCGTCCGTCACAACCGGCGCGGCGCGGCGGCGCGGCGCGACCCGAGCGCAAGCCGCGCTGCCAGCCACCGGACCTATTGTTTGCGAACAGATCAATCGCTGCTCCGCTGATACGCTCATTTGTGATTCTAATAACTCCGATACATTTAAGCTTAGGCATGGCTATATTATATGAATGCGATAAAACTCACCCACTCACACTCCTTCGCTCCTACCCGGCCGATTACTTACACTGATCGATTATCCCAGTTTAAGTGGGAACATTATCAACTTTGATTTACAGTTATCGGCGTACAGCTTTAATGTTTTATGAACTTTTTCGAAAACGGTATTCTCGCATCAATATAAAGTGACAAATGGCTCGAGTAACAAGAGAAACTAATAATGCTAGTGATTTACGCCCGCCCTTGTTATTACGACTCATGTGAAATGTAATTTCGGCATACTGCGTGTAGAGTCGGTACGCACACACGGCCACTGGGCGAGTGTGCAATACGTTTAATAAAGGAGGGACGCGGAGTAAATCCTTCAATTTCGCCGGCACACAACGGCGTATTCTCGTTAACCGTGGCAATAAGTTAAACGGGCGGGCAGCGCCGGCCGCCGCCGCTCCGCGCCCGCGCCCACACCCGCGCCCGCTTCAGGAAATTAAAAAAAGTCTTGAGCCACCGACGTCATATTTGCTACCACAATGTTCTCACTCATTGTTCTTACCTCATATGCAATGCCATTCACGTGTTATGAACCCCTGACAGTTGTATTTATTTATAAGATTATGTTTATTCGTCACGTGTTAGCAGGTAGAGATTGTAGCTAATCTCTTTTTAAGGTTTATTAATAATATATATATATTGACGGCCTGTTGATCTAGTGGTTAGTGACCCTGATTGCTATACCGGAGGTCGTGGGTTCGATTCCCATCCAGGACAAATGTTTGTGTGAGCACGATCATTTGTTCTGTGTCTGGGTGTAATTTATCTATAATATGTATGTATTTAGAAATATATAAGTATGTTTATCAGTTGTCTGGTTACCATAACACAAGCTCTGCTTAGCTTGGGATCAGATAACCGTGTGTGAGTTGTCTCGGAATATTATATTATATAATTATAAATAAGGATATTAAAATGTACCATGAAACCATTTTGTCACAATGTAGCCTAACCTATTTACTGAATTGTTTAGTATTTATTTAAATACTTTCATTCGAATTAAGTAAAGTTAATCAGACACACATCTAAATCGATTTATAAAAGCCTTATTTTCTTTTAATTCTAAATAACACACAGGGTTGTAGCGATATATTTGAATCTGAGTAGTTTCATAAAACCATACTTTAATGAGAAAATTTGTACAGTATTAAGTACATACATTTAAATTGATACTTTAGCAGCAGTGCAAGCGGTCGATTTTAATCAAAGTTCGTTCATTTCGAACTTAGCTGGGAAGGCAGTGCTTCGCGGTGTAATATAGGCCGAGTGTAATATCTCTGGAACAAAGAATACACACGTTCCCTCCCGGCACGGCTCGACTGCACTCCTAATTAGATGTTCGATGAAAGTGTAATCAGACGTTGGCCGGATCCGGGACGTAATTAAACGGCGGAGGCGAAGAGTGATTTATTAATAGAAAAGCTCGAGCCGTAATGAAATACTGGGCGGACAATGGCGAGCGGGCGGGCGGGCCGTGGAAATTAAATTCTCGGCGACGTCGGCGCAGCCGCTGGACACACGCTTGCTGGGTCCTTGGAGTCGCCTTGGCCGCGGTTGCTCAATAATGTAGGCAGCAGCAGCGTCGCCGACGCCGCCAGCCGCGGCTCACCACCGCTGCGCCGCGCCGCCACCCGTTACCCACGATGTATGGAGGTGTATAAATTTGTCGGCGAGGGAATGTAAAGAAGATTGGTTTCCTAGTCGAACGGGCGCGGAGAAAAGGGGTGGAATTGAATTTAGGCCGGAATTCACTAGCGAGGTTGTGTTTGTGATATTTCTTACCTATGTAGCAGTAGTGGGACGTGACGCACTTGCCGATTACATTTATTAGGTATCGATTTCCATGGACATTTATATGATGTCAGCGTACAATATTATTTACCCCAATGTAAGGTGTGTGCAGGATGTTGATATAACTCACTATATTTAATAAGGTACCAACATACATAAATAAACTTAATTATTTCTTGTAATTCTCGTTTTCCTTAAAAGTTATTAGGGTGTGTACATAATTACAACTTTGATTTAAAAAATAATAAGAATGATTTGTTGTTGTTAGAGTTTTAACGAAATAAATAAACACATCTTGATTAATGTAGGTTGTAGGGAAGGAAGAGTATTTTAATATGATCAGTAAACAAAGGATACCGTAGACAAAGAATCGGTAATATCTATCCAGTATAGTCGCATTGTGGAAGCGTAACCTTAATTACACTTAAAAGCTGTCGGAGTATACTTTTTCAATTAGAGTATTAAAGTGTTCCGACCCTGTCATTATATTAGAGTGTTGTTCCATTCCACCGGGGGCGGGCGGGCGCTGGGCCGGCGAGCCTGCCGCCTGCCGCGGCCCGCCGGCGCTCGGTCGCGCTCGCCTCACTTCGGCGCGAGTCCTCCTCGACACTACACGTGTCGGCCTGCCTCCTCCGACTTCCAAACTTTACTCGAGCTGCCGAGTCGCTCGAACGAACGTTCTCTTGTCGTTTAATTACAAGTTAATAAATCATTTTAATTGGCTGCCGCCGGTTTAAGGAGTCTATCTCACGCTCGACCACTTTACCGGCGTCCTGACGTTGACGGACTTTAACTTCGAAAAACGATTTTTGCTAATAAATCTTTCTGAAGTGTCAATTGTTTGAGTGGACAACTACTGTAATACGATTCTTGGTGTTCTACATCTTGACTGTGGATTTGTTTGTCGTGGTTCCAGACTAGAGCTTTTGGAGATACATGTTTTGTTCGCGGTTTTCATCGAGAAATCTAATTTAAAGGTAAATTAATGTTTATAAGTTCATTAATTTCGCTTTATTTAATTTGGTTGCTGTCTAGTCAAATCACTTAATTAAAAGTTATTGTTTATGTTGTTTCTTTTTTAATTGCTATTTGTGAGATAGTCTTGGGAAATAAATATTCATTAATACAATGAGCATTATTTAATTATTTTCGCGTACAATATAAATTACTCATACTTATCTTGGCTGTTATTATCTAATTCAGTGGCCAATTAGGTAGAGTGCGCTTTCAAACGAGAAAGTTAACTCATTCACTGTAATGATATGTTTACATGTGTGCGTGCGTTATCAACTTATCACGTGTTATTGTATTTCGGGGCTCAGTGTGTGTCCATTCACTGAAATTGGAAGATCCGATGTCACAGATAATTGCTTCATTACGTTTTTGTTAAATTACGCTTTTCTTGTTGCACGAGAAGAACAAAGATTGATTACTATCTTACTTAGTTATATTAAGAACTTCACAATGTATCCTAATTTCCAAATCTGCACGGCACGTAAATAATAAACATCCCAATAAACATTGCTCTATATTTGCTCTTTACGTCTAACTGAATGCCAACATTATTAATATTTAGTATCGAATCCCAATTGTAAATAAACAATGTAATCCAATCATTTGTTTTCATAACATAATCACGTGACCTTCGTTACAACTTCCAATAATTCTCTCCAACATTCGCGTGTAGTTCAGAAACAATGGACTTTTACCGGTAAACACCAAAAATATATAAACGGAGAAACTGAAGCCAAAACCAGGGTGCCTAAATTTGAATAGGGTGCCGACCGCGTTTATTTTGTTTTACAGTTTATATCCGTTGTTTAAACAATTGAAAACACATTTTCTTGTTGTCAAAGGCATCACTTTATTCGTAACTTTTGTTTGATTCATTTTTCGTCGCCTCATTTTTTTTTCTGATCATATGGTCCATTATTGGATGTTAGAAAACACTTCTTCACACTTTACTTACTACTTTTATCCTGTCCGCTCTATCCTTATTCTTCACCAAGATTGATATTCAGATGTATTATAGTCCAGGAACAATGGGAGTATCTGTCCGGTGGATTAGTTACGTGTATGCGGCCCCACGAGCTCGCATACTGATGCCGCACCACACCCGCTTGTTATTTTAATTATTGTGTCTTAATTAAAGTTGGCGGGGCCTCCCCGGCCCACCCCTTTGACTCGACCGACTTTATCATGACTAAATGTTACTTGTAAGAATTCTGTTATTACAGAAAATTCGTCGGTATCTTGACGTCCAGATAAGGTATAATAAAGCTTTCTTTAATTATTAATTAAAACTTAATATTCATTGATCAGGTGCAAAAACTACAAGGAAAACTGCAGGGGTCTAATACTAAAATGTCATCTTTACTTTTGTCTAATTTGTCTAACATCATAAATATGTAGAGTCGTAACCCAATTCAATAAATAAGTTACACAATAACATTTAAATGTTAACGTATTTATGACGTTAAACGAATATAAATTACGTTTAATACAAGACGTTATTCTCAAAAGATTTGTATTAAATACATTTCGTTATACTAATTATATTTGATTTGCGAACGTTCATGTTTGTTATTTGAGTATTAATTACATCACGATCAAATTAAAATTGCAAATTAATATGCATTAGCTGGCGTTCCTGTTTATGTTGCGAAGAATATTAGGCAGACAAGTAATTTTAATTATAATTCTTTGTTGTATTAAAGCCATTTTCGTGCTTATGATTAGATGGTTGGTAATGTTATCTTTTCATTGTTAGTAATTATGACATCATTAGCCGACTTATCGTCTCACAACAAAGGAAAGGTTCTATTGACGTAGGTGTCTCTAATAGGCCAAAAGTGAGTCTCTATTGTTATTCGACTCTATCTAAATAAAGATTTCCGTTGCTCTTTGATAAATTTACATAAAAGTATCTCTTGTCGTCATATCTTCTTAGAAAGCTTAGATAAATTTCACAATAAGCTCATTAGCTTAATAAATAATACAGTGAAAGAGGCTTGACAAAACATACAGAAAGTTTAAGCAAATAAGTATGGCCCTTAATTAAGTAGTAACATTGAACTTTTCAATACTTTAAACGTGCCACAAAAGCGCATTAATTTACACGCAAGCAATAAAGTATGTTAAGAACTTATGAACATGTGAATAGGCGCTGCAAAGCCTGGGAAACGTCGATTATAATTATTATTAGGCCTACAAGAGATACTCATTAGAGGCATCCGTAATGATTCGCTGACGGCCGACGTAATGGCAAACTCTCCATAATGAAGACAGCAATATCTACTCAACTGCAAACTGTAATGAACACCGAACGTCAATTGTTTGTTTCATCGTATTAACAATTGAGAAATACTGTATTTATTTGCCTCCCATTATGGGACCGACGAAAACACAAAATTAGTTATTGAACAATCGATTGTTTCTACGGCACAAATAGAATTCATTTCATTGTGTCCCAATTATAATTGATTTCATTAACAAAGCTTGGCCCATAATTGAAAGTAGGTATACAGTTTCAGCAAAAGAGAGGGTAAGGTAATTACAAGATCCAATTTAGAATTGCCAAGTCTACACTTTGCTGTTAGTTTCAAACAAAAGCTTAATTAATTAAGTCGAGAACAATTAAGTTCACTGCCGTAATATTCTCAGCAATTACGCGGAATTCGACGTATTTTGTAGTCGCCCGTAATTGCCGACGAGTCTCGAATCAGATTGTATCCGACGCTAATACAGCACACATCCATTAATTATACAGCGAACACTAATTGGGAAATCTATTAATTAAATTACCTATTAGTGCATCACGAAATCTCTGAGAATGCTGAATGAAGTGATAGCGTTACATGTTTTATTGATATTTATTAACTTGCACAGATAAACACACACACATGAATACCTTTAGTTTATTTTGTAGAGTTGACGTGCGCCGTATCCAGACGGACGTAATTTAATGATGTTTCTTATCAAAACTCATTGATAAGACCGACCGTAAAGCATTGCCTATTTTAGTAAGTTTGTAAACTTTTTTATCCAGTGTAAGTAGATAACCGACAAAATTATAAATAGTAGTATTGACAGATAAAACAAAACATGTTTAATCTAACTTAGTGTTTTGGACGACTCTCCTTAAAGAAAAGTAGCGCCCACGACAGGAGTATGTCAAACATGTCACAACATTTTAATAATGTGACAACAACAGGTTTTTACATTTAAATGTCGCACAAATTAGTGCAAGTGTTTTTTTGTCGAGTTCTTAATGGCATATCGCTGAACGTATGGGATTGTTTCTGTTGTCATTTTCGCACGGAGCCGGAGCGCGGGTGATTGTGACGCCTGGTAGTCTCGTCCGCGTTTCGGCTGTCAATTTGAATGTATTGCCTCAAATAAATCAGCGTGGCGTGTCGGTGGCGATGTCGCCGGTGACGTCGGCAGGTAGGCGCCGCGTGTAACGAGACACATTTCCGCAGTATCCTTCCAATTAGCGCGGTGCGGGCGCCGCTGCTGGCCCGCTGGCCGCCGCCCCGCGCCTGGCGCCCGCTCGCGCTCGTTACGCTCCCGCCTCGTTAGGAGAATTGTTTGTTCGAGTATGTAAAAATGTGTTTATTTGCACGTACGCTTCAGGGTAAAAAATATATGAAAAGACCCTTTTAAGACTTTTAATGATTTCCCGGCAAAGGGAAATTGGGTTAGTTATTTTCCCCGGGGTTGCCCCTCGTTAAGTTTTAATGGGGTAGCTAGCTACGACGTAATCAAACGTACTTATTTAAGTTAACGACGTTTACCAGGGCTGTGTACTTTGTTGTCAATAGCAGTCTGTTATTTAAAGGCGAACGCTCTGTACGTACGATTACGAGCAATGCCACCTACTATGTTTGTCACAGAGAGCACAAACAACTCTGATTCGTGGTACGACGCTCCTGTCCGTACGTGATACGATACCAATTGCTTTTTAACGTTATACTTTCCAGGAAACATGCCTAAACGGTACCTAACAAGTTAGAAACAAGGCCTTCCGGCGCAACTAAGGATACTAACACACCGTATAGGTACAACGCCTAATTAATCTTCAGTAAAATGTCGACGTTGCTTGTTTTTGCCAGGAACTCGACTCATTAGACCGACGAAGCATGTTGATTACATTCTGCAGTGCTTATTAGCGCAAACTCTCATTAGGGGCTACTATTGTTGTAATTAAACAAGAAGCTGCATCAGTACGGATCGCTAAGCGCGAGTCGAGCCGAAATCACCTCTATGCGGACGCAGTAGCGACTAGCTAGTGTTGGATTGCAAGTGGCTATTATGTTGCTCGAATTTAATTAACAACTCAATAGTTAAACAGTAGAAGAATAGAATGGAGGGGTGTTCTAGTGGTGTCTGACATGATTCCATTGTTAGCGACGACGGTGCAAAAAGCGAAGGTTTGTTTTGAAGTGGCTTACGCAATTACGAGGTGGTACTCGGTTCCGGCGCGGCGGGTGCGCCGTCGTCAGCCGCGAGTGTGAGTTTAATTGGACAGCAGAGGGGCGCGGGGTGCGAGACGCGGGTAGCGGGGTGCAGGCGGACTGTGGCTTCTTCACCACTTCCTAACACTTCTAATTGGCTCGCCTACTAGCAAGGGCTTTCCTCTAAAATGTATACTCATTGTCATTACGTGTAATAGGCTCCAACCCTACAGGAACACCTGACGCTGCGCTAATTTGTTAGGTTTTCGAGAAATATAATACATTACTTTATTACTTCTCATTAGTATAAAGACCTAAATTAAAAACATATTTTACAGAGAGTGGATTTCATATCCTGTGAAGTCACAAGCTATTACTTTGCATGACTCTACATAGAAGTGTCATATTTATATTTTGAATAAAATTTTACTTTGCTTAATATAAATCCGAAGGCTTATATTGAACTAGATTCATACTGACAGGTTTTACATACACATAAATCATACATTTTAATTCGGTTTAATTTCGTCAACATTTTCTGTTGTTTCCGGGACGAAAGTCCTCTCGATATGCTGCCATTAGATACAAAACCTTTATCACCATGTTACAAAATTCTATCACTAATCATAATTTATCTAAATTCATTAGAGGGGTTATCAGTGTCAAACTAGAATGGTTTCAAATTATCTGCTTGTGTTCATTGATATTCTATATTTAATTCTATAACTTATCCATTAGGGTAAATTTATTTATTTTATTCAAACACATGTACCTAGTTATGTAAATTTTATACCTATATAATTTGCAATGTGATACTCACGAATTCACGTTTATAACTCACCTCTAAAAAATTTTACATTTTTCTTATTATTTTATTCGCGAAACAAATAATTAAAACATCAGTAATTAGATCAACAAAAAAATATGATTTGAATTGATTGGAGTAACGCGGTTGATTGGCATCTCACGCTCAGTGCGCATGCGTGTGTTATTATGCCACGCCACCGTGCACTACAAGCGATAGCGGACCAACCGCTTATTATGATAACAATCCCTAATTAATATTTTACAAGTACCAGCTTATAGTAAGTAAACAACTGTCTAGTTGTCGATGCTTTTGAAGTTAGAATTTATTTAATTAATTTTGTATAGCCCAAGTAGAGTTACATGCTTTTGACTCGCGTTCAATTAAATTGGTTGCACCCATTAGCGATGCTTTTGTATTGAAAGTCCCTGGAAAACCTTTATTAAGTTCGTAACTACTCTACAAAAACAAAAAAAAAACGTTGTACTACGCGTATAATTGTATTTTTACTTCAACAACTACTCAAGTAGTGGGTGTATGTGAGTCCGCTTATTGGTGGTTAAATCCCTAGTTAAACCTGAAACTGGAAGCGGTTTGTTTATGAAATCGATAGCAAATAACCACGTCAATTATGCGAGTTCCAATCATGCACCCACGTAAAAACTGTTGACGTTGGAAATCTAGGCAAGTAATTGATAGTATTGTAGCTCTAGCGGCTTGCCGAGAATTCGTTAGCGGTGATAACTATGATTATCTCGAATGTTATACTATTTATCTTTGTTGTTAATTATAATTTCACCCTCTTCCATAGAGGTTTAAAAAGCTTATTTAAAGTAATAAATTAAAATTTTGGAAAGATAAAAAAAAAATGTTTGTTCTAACTTAGAAATAGCGATCAAAAAAAAAAATTACACTTATTTAAGGGTCAGGCTTTTGTATTGACTAATTAAAGTATGAAGTACAGTTCTCAAATACACTATTTTACAAAATCTAAACTAATATACTGTATACTATTTAATCTGTAACCACTGGACTCCCGCTGTTTCACGTGCCTACCTTTCGTCAATTTTTGATTTCATTAGTACCTAATAGATTTAATTTTATTTTCACAAGTTATCTCTGTAAAAATAGTTGGTTTTTTGATCATCTATTGGAGAAGGTAATGGGTTGTCGGCAAAGCGTCACGTCGTATCGTTGCGAATACAAGGCCGAGTCTTGTGGAAATGTAGAGTCGTGCGTAGAAATGATCCTTCAATGGACACGTGTATCGTGAACGTTCACCTTGCTTTTTATTGGTATATTAGTCAAGCAATTTATTTAAAATTGAACATGAAGCTAGTAGTTTCTTTTTAATAAATAATATTTCAGTTTTAGGCAAGTGTTGAATGAAATTTTCATGAGCATAGCTTTTTATAGCAAGTAACTTTTACTGTGTATCCGCAAGGTTCACGCGTTACAGTTCAAGAGAACTACTATCAGTAATTAATTAGAACATAGTTAAAATAATATTGTTATAGTTAACATAGTTAACATATAGTTATTATTTGTAAATAATAAATATTCGTTTGAATAAGATGTTAAGATCATCGCGAATCGCTCGCCCATGAAGATATTCCTAGGGTGCATGCTTGGTGTCGCGAGCGCGGGCGACACGACACTTCACCGCCCGGATATGAGCGGCTATTTAATTTCCGCGCTTTCAATGATCGTTTCATATTCAACTATATAACTTTTGTCAGTTGTCAACTCTACACCTGAACGTACCGAGCTTAAAGTGCTTACTTACATGATGGATTGACGCTGAAAAGACCTGCGCTATATATCAAGCGTAAACCGCTTTAGAACAAGAAATTGGTAATATAGCTTTAAAGAATTTAGGATGAAACGACGTGAAAGCTTCGGTTTTAGATCTTACGTTAGCGATAATAGAAAGTGGAAGGTTTTGAGGTTTAAATCGGTTTCATGTTCTATAGTAACGAACGTATACCATAAAAATAATTGAGAGCGTAGCACTCGATGTTTGAGCCGTTAACTTCATGTTAATTGGTATCGTTCACTCCGGCAGACTGATTTCCTGCACGCCATTTCGGTACGCATAGTGATCCACTCTGTTTAGGCAATTAAATCTGCATTCGTAACGTCTCCGCAGATTGCTTCTGAGACTATATTATTTCTGATTGTTCACGCAGATTACATTGTTTCGGCTTTTATAACAGTTGCTTAGAACATGAGGAAACCTAACCACAACATCAGATTGAACCTTAGTATCTACTGGAAAATAAAGACCTCATTTTTTCCGCTTTAAAACGAAACACCAGATCGTTAATTGGATTTCACGGAATTACCATAATGTATATATCACCTGTTATTGGAACGATATAATTATGCATAGAAAGCTTAATTGTTGAGGATACGGTTTTGTGCGGTAA
Organism: Autographa pulchrina; assembly: GCA_905475315.1. Classification (NCBI taxonomy): domain Eukaryota; kingdom Metazoa; phylum Arthropoda; class Insecta; order Lepidoptera; family Noctuidae; genus Autographa; species Autographa pulchrina. Next base: position 6,778,844 of record FR997771.1, on the reverse strand, counting down.
CATTACGAAACAAATGATTTTATTATATGTTGTTTCATAACACACCTATTAATTAATTATTATGAGCGCAGCATACCTATTCATCAAACAAATTAAAATGTACATGCAATTAACATAGTTCATAGTCATCTTTCATAAATATTCAGTTTAATTCATTATGAAGCAAGCATTTGATTTTCTTTAGGTGCTCTGTACACTACAGTCTACACATAGCGCACCAACATTTTTGATGAAATTAACACCTAAGCTGAATAATGGTGTGTTCCTGTTGGTAGGTATAAAAGCAATGTAATGAAACGTTCCCTACGTAACGTTAAGAAGTGCATAGGGAGGGGTGAATTCGCCCCAATCCATCTTGTGCGATAGCAATCAGTGCGTCACACTAATACAAGCCACTGTATGTTTGTTTGCCATTAATTTCGTGGATCCAGCCACGTAGGGTTTGTTGACATGACTTGTTCAACTATTGATAAAGAAAAAGAACATTAATTAAATGTAAACGCGATTTTATCGTATTCATAAATTTTGCTTGGAAGCTAAACTTGTTAAGAATGTGTTTTCTATTTAAGTAATTTTAATTCTCAGATATAATTCCAAGGGTTCTTTTTCCATGATTAAAAATCATACGATAAAAAAATTGTAACATATCATAATGTTTTGATAACATATTATAATTTTTGGAGACAAATATTTACTTATCAGTATTGTGAGGGTGTATCGTAGGGGTGTATGTCAGTGTCCGCGGTCGATAACTTTATGTCACCAACGTTATCTCGCATCGAAAGGGATCCGACGCACGCGCCGATGCCGCCGTAAATAACGTAACACTTTGACGCACTGATTACTTACTTATCTATAGGTATGGTAACGCCCTTCTAACATCATTCATTAATGCAAGTAACTCGTGGTTTGAATATGCAATATAATTCAATTTAGTTTTTTTAATATAAACACCAGTTTCACAAAAGAATATATTAAAATAAAGTCATAAATTAATTCGATAAATAACGTACCAACTGTGTTATGTCTGTAGACCAATTAAGCTATCATAGCTGGGCATAAAAGGTTACTATATTATATCTCACAAACTCGAAGTTCACAATAAACCGATACATTCATATCAAAACTGATAACCTTATGTTTTGAGTGACAAACCAATTTTATTCTCGACTGCCCCTCTCCGTCGGGCCGCCCCTTGGACCGATCAGACCTTATCCAAATTGGATCTTGAATAATAAAGAATCGAGCGATTGGATTTTATTCCTTAAATTCAATTAGCACACAAGGGTCGTGTGTGACTGCAGACGAAAGATAGAGGCATATTATCGTATTAAAAGGGATCGTGAGGGTATATTTGGTCGGGAATGGCCGGGAAGAAAGTGTCTAATCTTACTTACGCATGGATGTTTTAAACGTTTATCTATTATTTAAATATTAATATTGAAAACACGATAAGTATATTAATAATTGATGGTCGTAAATAAGTGGTTTATGTATCTATGGACGATGTAGCGTCTGTGCCACATTCAGTTTTAGAACGAAGAAACACAACAAGCTGCATGCTCTACATTTATGTAAATTATTATAACTTAAGCTACTCGGCTATTATAGTTTTGATTGAAACTGTGATATATTACTTCTGATAACAAAATTTATCGACACGATATAGGTAATATCTTACTTAGTTGACACTTGGAACCAATAGCCTTATTTAATCGTGAGAATGAACGTATTAATACAAAACGATATATTTATTGATGAAATCCGTTCAATGCGAGTGGGTTGCCATTCTGTTAGTAAAATATAATGTAGTTTATGAAATGTTTGTTGGGTATTTTACTTATAACGCTTAAATTTTATAAAAAGTCACCTGGTTTGTCGAACAGAATAAAAAACAATGTACGCTATGTTGACAGAACACGCGATAGAGATATAAATGTATATATTTGCATACGTATTGGAATCATTACGTAGATTTGTGATTAAATTAGATTGATGTTAAGTACGACAAGACTTGTCATAAATTAACATTAAATTACCTGTTTTTTTCCTTTGATATTGTGCAGACATTCAGACCGTAAACATTTTAAACAGGATTGGAAAAGGAAATTGAATAGACAGTTATGTAAATGTTCTTGTGTACTTACTTACGTAGATTATGTGCTTATCTAACGATGGATTAATATTGTCGTCTATTACAAACCGTGTGAGTAAATTCGACGCATGGAAGACCTGCTCCCCATTAGACTGAATGTGTTAATAAAATAAATTGCGATATTATCGCGGCCGCGTTTGACATAAACATCGAATTCTACTTAAAGTAACGGAAACGATTTAATGCAGCCGAATCAGGGCGAGCGATAAGACCAGTTTCCTTACTAATGTTCACAAATAGATATTAATTTTCAAAGTGTTAGCTTTTGTGGTATTCGAATATTTTTATGTCTAACAGATATCTCTATAATTTATTTCAGCAGGTTTTAAGTGCGCCTTATATAAAATGGTGTTTCTATCTTTATATGAAATCTAATTTTAAATGTGCGTTTCGTTATTAGAAAACAACAGGCTGTATAAATAAAGTTGGTAATAAAATATAATTGCTTTATAAAGTTTCGTAATACCCGAGTCTAATTGAAACCGCGTGCTTATCCGCCAGCTAGTCACACATAATACATTGTTTGAACGTTTTTGTCTATTAACACGACGCTTTAATGTACCATATGGTAATCATTAAGGCTGGGAAAAAAATTAAACACGAAACATGCATTAAGTATTTTAATAAATTCACACGTCATAAAATGTAATTTAGGTTTGGGCTTGTCTATCTATTATGTACAATCAAGAAATTACCGTGAATTAATTATAGCCTGCGGTTGCATTATGGTAATAAAAAGGAAAATTTTGTTAAGTAGAAAAAGATTACAGAATAATATCTAATAAAAAAATGAACACAATTTCTTTAAGGTAATTGTGGTAGAGAAAAAGATTATTATAAATTAAAGTTTAGATATTAATTAATAAATAAAAATTTTAGTGTTTAAAATGGCAGTATTATCTAATATTCATAGGCTACAAAGGTGAGAACTGAGCGTAGAGCATAATTAATAAAGAGCATGTGTCGCCACGTCTGTGTCGCGAAGTTGCCAGGAAGGGATTGCGTCGCTGCCACCTGCGCTATATTAACCACATTAATGTTATTTTTTATATCAGGTTTTACAACTGTTCATATGTATTAAGACAAGATGCGAAATTCAACTGACACCATTTTTAAGCTTTAATTTTGCTAGCCAGTTAACATTGGTATTCTATTTAAATCACAGATAAATAGTTTGTAGTAATAATTCTATATAGGACATACATTCTTTGCATAGAATTTCTTTAGTATGCTGTAATTTTTTGTGTAGTTGTATGCGGGTGTCAATAAAAGTGCACACGGCACACACGCAGTAACCGCGCCGGTTTCACCCATAAATTGACTGTCCATCAAATCGCATATCCTACTGAACGGCCGGACGCGTCGGGATGAGAACCCACTCGCCCTCGCTCACTACAATACTGGCCACTATACCGGGCTCTGCCACTCGCGTGATATTGCTTAATTAAACTTTAAGCTTAAGGGAAAATTTAATTTCCGGAGCGGCTCCAAGGGATTATGTTTCTCGTATTTTTATTTGAAATGATGCCGACGTTCTTTAATGCAGTTCTTATAAAGCTTCGGATCGCTCATTTTGTATATTCAAAATTAATACCGGCAACTTTGTGCGGCTTAAATACATTTTTATTAATTTTGGGAAAATCCTGTTCTTATGAAGTGGCTTTCTGATTGACATAGATATTGCGTTGAACGTTATTATGTCACGTTATTGTAAGTGAGGAGCGAGTAGCGGAGCGTGCAGCGTGGCGTATTACAATGCGCGTGTGTACGCGGAGCGATGGCGTGCGGCGCAACCTTAAAAGCAATATCCGGCGCCGCGCGCGCCGCCCGGAAATGAACCGGAAACGGCGGTGTATTAAGCCGCAGGTACCAGCCCTTCAATTTATAAACGCTTGTGGGCACACTCCAGCCTTTAGCTGCCTCTATTGGCACTCTGCTCTCCTCTCGCGTATATATCCGGCGCGGTTAATTTGTAACCTGCACTTTAGCTAAGAGACCCGCGCTCACTGCAGACTCGAATCTATAAGACGTGGTGCTCATTTTTAATAAAATCTTCTACGATATAGAATACAAATAAAAGAGACTTATTCAAAACATAGACGAGGACAATATCTAAAATTACATTCTCTCGGCCTGAACTAACAGTGAAATGAAATAAAGTCCGCAAACAAAAGTTTGCAAATCCAATATGATTTGGCGCGTCGGTAAACATCGGCAGCATCCCGGTGATATCGCGAACGAATAACATTAAACTTTGTATGGATTGAATGTAGAAAACCAATTTCGGTGCTCGGCGAGTGCGAGCCGACGGGATGAGGGTGTCAGAACGCTTTGACAGCTCTCTGATTGAAAAATACGGAAACCTGTTTATGGAGCAAGTGAGCTCCCGTGTTCGAGGCTCGGGTCCGACTGCCGACTGGTGCCGACCGGCACGTCGCGTCACCGTCGCGTCACCGTCGCGGTGACACTGACGACACTAGGGATGAGGCGTATTTATCGTCACAGATAAAAATCACAGGTATCCATAAAATAACAGATAACAATTGCTCCTGTGATATTATATATCTGTTATAAAATATCGTTCTGAATTCACAATACCCAACTGTTCAGCGTACTATCAATAACAACCATAAATAACAGACACTATGTTAGTATCGTATTTATCTGTTATCGTTTTTATTTTTATCTCGCTTACACCCATTTCGTTGACTCTTGCTAAAACGAGAAGCATCTAGTATTATAATTCCAAAATTATTGTACGTCGTTTCACAAGAAGAAATCGTCTTGTAAACGTGACTCTCAAATCAGATCGTATTATCTGTTATTTCTTCGTTCTCGCTTACACCCGCTACATTGACTCTTGCTAAAACGAGAAGCACCTAGTATTATTATCCGCAAAATACAAATTGTAGTTTATATTAAGGAAAACATCCTTAAAAAGTGACAACTATTTCTAGTCGTATTATTTGTTATCTGTTTAAATATCTATTCGGAAACGCTGTAAGAATAATGCTAACATTACTATATCGATAATTTTAGAATAGTAAGATATTACTTTATTTGGATATCTAATAGATTTTTGTTAATATTTATAATATTCATAAAAATATCAAAAAGTAAAATCTAAATGATTGTTTCTAAAATTACAACAGATTATAGTTAATGCTCGACTTAATTACTTGAAACGAAACTTTTAAATAGTAGCGCGTATCCGAATGTGTTTGTTAGTACACTTACGGGATTGGTCACAAAACGTTCAATGTAACTACGACTTTATGGCATACAGGCAAAGGTAATAATCAACTGACATGGGTTGCATCGTATATTTTGTTTGTTGTCATTATTTACGGTTACCTAATTTTCTTTTCGAACTTAGAGCGAAAATTCGAAAACTTTTCTGCTTTTTGTTCATTTGTGAAAAAAAAAATACTGTGTTCTAATCCTTTGTGTGTACATAATTAAGAAGATAGTTCTGATAGGGTGTATATATAGTAAAGATTGATAGGTTTATGTTATTTTGGTTTATTTGTGTAGAACCTAACCTAGAACTATGGTCTATTTTTATCGTTTATTATTCTAATTATTTCCAATGATATTACAATAGCGGTTATGTCAGTTTTGACATTTACACTTGTCAATTTAAGTAGTCTTCGGGATTAAAAATCTAACTCTACGCATAGTAATGTTGAAAATCTTACAAACATCCTCAAAATGGGTAGCTAGGCCGTCTAGGTACCCATTTTTTGATGTTATGTTAACCTACAGTAATCTACTACTCATAGAACTCACATTTGTACGTTCTTTACTTTCTGGCAAACCAGAGTAGGAAAAATAACAGGCTGTTATTTAATAACAGATAATGACATCTGTTATTATTGAGTAACAATAACAGGAATAACAGATATCACGTTTGACCTGTTATAACCCATCTCTAGACGACACGTCACGCACCGCTTCACCTATTATATCAAACCGTTCAATCTCCTCGCCCAGGGTACCCTGCCGAAATAATAAATCAAAGTAATGTTTATTATGTCACTTCATAAAGAACTGTTATTTTAAGAATACTGTTTTTACCAGTGACACTTAGATACAATAAGGTCATATTAAACTTTGTCTTAACAATGACGGATATAATTTGTATTCTGTTAGGACCACTATGAGCAATTTTCATATGGCTGTCAAAAGGTGATGGCGTGTCGCGGCGTAGCGTTCGTACTTTTTGCCGAAACTGTTTCATTAGCGACATCACAACGTTTTGTATGGGCCATTAGCATACATTTAAGAAATATATTGTCGATGGTGTTAATAGTTTCGGGTGACAATTTAAAGCATATACGTTAAAATGGTTACGATTATTTTCTTACGTGTCTTTACCTTATTGTAAAAGGTCAATACTACGTATTTCCAAGATGTGAAAAAGTCATTTCTGGTCACGGTTTAATAAACACTTGCAAGAATTTAACTTACATCTGTGAATTTATTATTATTTATTTATTTATTTATTTATTTATTTATTAAACTGTTTCTATTATAAGACTGTTTACAAAAAACCCCACAAAACTGTTTGCACAGTTTGTCTGTGGGCATGACGACTAAAACTAATTAATTTTTAACAATAAAACTTATTATATCTTAAAACTAGAAATATATAATATTATAATATAATATGTTAAGACCTTTCGTTACTCACAATGACATGTTTGTCAAAAGGTAAGTCTTTAAAGTTTTACAAAAAAGTTTTTTATTATTAATATTTCTTATATTGGTAGGCAGGCTGTTAACTAAGTAAGGTATCCTTTTACTAAGCGTTCTGTCCCCATAGTAATTATTTACTCTGGGGACTTCATATTTACCTGCACAGGCTGCCCTAGTCTTATGGGAATGATTCAACATTGAGTAACTCTCCCAACTGCCATGACTATTTGTAAGAATTAGGTATTTATGTTTTAAACTAACAGGGAGAATTTTACATATTTTAAACAGCTTGTAGTAATTATCTTTACATTTTATTTTTGTTTTTCTTTCTACTAATAATTTAAGGAATCTAATTTGTATTGTTTCTAACTTTTGAATATATGATTTGAAAGTGAGGCCATAGCAGTCAAGAGAGTAACTCAATATTGAATCTACGAGTGACAAATACAGTAGTTTAAGGGTAGTAGTGGGTAATTTAAAACTTAGGTGATAAAATTTACCTAATAATATTCTAAGCTTATCACATAAATAATCTATATGGCACGACCATGAAAAGTTTTCATCAACTTTCATTCCGAGGTAGGTTACACATCTTTCTCTTTCTATAGGTTTACATTTACAAGTTAATGAATTATTGTGAAAACAATCGAAACTATGAGTATACAATGAGGGAACTAAGTCAGGTGAATTTATCATATTATTATATTGAACTCTTAAATCTTGCATCTCACTTAGCATTCTATCCAATAAAAGGAATACCGAGCGTCGATATAAAATCAGTAATGATAAATGATCGAAGAACTGTGCAAGTTATGAAATATCTCATAAACAGGCGCTGCCGAAACGATCTGAGCCACGATATATCACGATTTTGGACATCAGCAACCAGCTATTGGAATTCTGCAGATGATTTTCCTTAAGAATTTATACGCGCGGACGGACGAACCAATCGGAGTAAGGATTTCGGGATATGAGATCTGCGATTCATTTAAAACGGCGAAATTAAACGTCTAGGAGATTACCAGTCGGGTCGTTTTGGGGATTACACAGAGATAACTAAGACGTTTATTGAACTACTTTGAGAAACTTTTATTAAATTTATATCCTATCAGTTCCCGATCATTTAATAGGAAATATAATTTACAATCGTCTGTAAAGGCGTTCAGAGTTTGCTGAAGTTTTGTTTTAGTTTAATTATCTTCTAAGATTTTTGTCATGTATTTGTTTTATTTATGTGGTTACTAGATATAACATTTATATATAAAAATAACAAGGTAAGCTAGCATGGCATTTAAAATAAACATCGTCACAAAAAGCCAGGTCCCCTAAAAATACTTTGACGAGTTTGGTCATGTAATAGAGCTATTTATAATAAATTAAGGTAGGTATTGTGAAGAGCGTCGTTCGCGAGATATGTGCATGCATTTAAATTACACTCAAATGTGAGATACGTAGCGGTGGCGCACCAGCGGGAAAACGGCGCGGGCGCGCTGACGTCGACGACTTTTTTAAGCTATTCAATTAAATACCGTCATAATATCCTAAAGATAAAGTTTCTTTAAGGATTTTTTACGCAGGTATTAATTAGTAAACAACAGCGAAGACATTCGTATACGTAGGCATACCTGGTTGTGAGCAAGCATTCAATTAAAACGTTAAAGCTGTCTCCGATTTCTTTCGAAAGCGCCGCACGAAACTCCATTGTGCTCAATTGAATCGCGTCTTAATTACAAAACGGGTGAATATTTAATTAAAAACTTTCCGCACGCGAGTAATTCCTTATTCCATGTATACGAGATTGAGTCAGCGTCGATTCCTCTTTTCTGCGAAGCCGTCGACATTCGACAAGGGTTTTTAATTGAACGTCGACCCATTGTGCTCGTTAAAGCGATTCTGAGTTAATCACCACGTTTTTCGTTCGGCGTAATGGAAGAAAGTAATTATCAATTAACTGCTCGATAATGGATTGCGGCCGCTTATCCGCCGGCTTATCTCGACGTGTAACGACCCATTCCCCGTTTTATCTTTTTAATAATGAATTTAAATCATCAATCATCTCCATGGTTTGTGTCAATATAGGATATTATGTTGTTGAGGTTCGCGGGCCATTTGCACGCGCTTGGTTCTGTGCCAATAATGTAATTAAGTTGAATACTGTAAAAAGTGATGTCGTGGATAATAAAATGGCACGGTGACATTAGTTAATATTTGGGTGCGGCGCACGCGGGCCGGACGGGCCGGGCGGGCCGGGCTGGGTGTGTGGCGGCTGTCGGCGGCTGCGATTGTGAAAACGTGAAGCGCGGCGGCAGATGACGTGATATTGTGCCGTGAATTAGCATTGTAAATGCAATCACAGGTGTCAACCCGACACTCGCTCGTCGAATTTATGCGCCTTCCGCTCCGACCACTATGAATGTAACAATTTATTGTCTATATATAACGATTAGCATCCAACGCTGCCCGTCTAATGAAGCTATTAAACTATTCAGTTATTTCAGACGTTTCAGTAAAGTTAGAATGTTATGTTTATACCGTATACGATGAAGTTAATGCCGCTTTGAGTCGCCCAGCTCCTTATGTAGGTATGTAAAACGTCAGTTTCTCATAGCCGTTTCTGTTTAATAGCCTATTTGCCTAATGAGAACAATGTCTAGCGATAAGTGCATAAAGTTTCACATCAATCACAATTATAGGCTTAGAACCGGATTTAGTTATTGAGGGTTGTCCGACAAAACAAGCATTAAGCGGATTATACATGTACGGAACCAATTAAGGCCTTAAAAGCCGACAGCGTTGCTTGTGCGGCGTGGTGGAGCAGGCTGACAGACCGCCGCTATTAAATCTCATTAAAATACCTAGTGGACGACGATCACGAACACGTATTTACTGCACTCGACCTAAGTTATTGCAGCTTAAGTCAACGTAACAGCGCCACAATCAGCCGCGCTCGTCTCAACGTTAATTAGCTACATTATCGCAGAATCTACACCGACGTGTAACAATGACAATTATGTGGGGGAATTGTACCGCAAGCGATCTATACGCTAACTTATTATGTACTCTGTTCCTTTACTTACTCAGCTATTGTGAGGTGCAAATATAAGTTAAAACGTTTTATAGATGTTAGGTTTACTGTACCGTAAATGTTATTATTGGGCAGGTAGGTTCTACAGTTGTTGTATAGGTGCAACAGTTGTACTAATAACGTGAAAACATGCCAAAAAAATGTACACGTATGTGCCTAGATTTATTATGCCAAAATAAATTAAACACACATGATACTAATTAGGAACCGCCCTTTAAGCAATGTTGTCATTATTGCAGACATGATTACTTCATTAAATGGTTTCTTAATGCATTACTCGTTAAAATAATTACTCCAAGAATAAATAATAAAGTTTGTGCTTAAAGCATAAGTACATACAATATATTCGTGAAATAACTTCTAGGAACTTGTCCAATTTATTTTAATTAAGAAGCATGTAGCAGTTCGTTATGTCTAGAATTTTAAAGATGAATAATAAAAGATATAATTAAGTTGTATGTACAAAAACCTACTTAGAGTAAGTAAGCAGGTTTTATTAGTGACTATTTATTAGTATCTAAGTAATGCGTCTTCACAGTTAATAACTAACGCTCGAGCAACATAAACATCAACAGCACAGGAGATAAATTACAGAAATAATCGCGACAAGTATGTCTATTCTGTTAATAATTTCGGTGACAGGTGAAAGTGAAGTGACAGTGAAGTGACAATAAAGCTCACTTCAAAAGTGAACCCAATTGGCCTTGATTTAGAATTCAAATTCGAGCATACGTATTTGACATCTCACCGCGGATTCCGCTGTCGAGACATGAAAATAATGTTACAGAATAGCACGGAAGCTGTTTAATGCATAACGATATTTTGCAGACGTTTAAAATTAATGTACGACATTATAGAACTGAGACCCTAAAATGTTATTTAAACGTTACATTTGAACAAATCCATCTCGACATTTACACAAGTTATGTGTCGTGAATAAATTGATGGCGCGAAACACCATTACGTCCGGTCCTCTCAATTATAAGTGTCCGGCTTATGGCGGCGAGTTTTATGTGCTAAATTATGCAGACTGTCTGGGTTAATTTGCGCAAATTACATTTCAACCGGCGGTTTCGCTCCTCGCCCGTGTTGTGGGTACATTAAACAGGGGTTCGATTTGATACACCTCAATGTATATTACCAAATTGTTCATTAATTATTGGGAACGGTAAATGTCGACATTTTGAAGAGTTGCTATAATTATAGTAGGGCATACAACTTTCCTTACATTACATAAACGGCTATAATTATAGCCAATTTAAATTCTCTGCATTACACCTATACTGTTGCAACACAGAAAATGCCTATACATGGAACAATTAAATATCGAGTGTATTAATTAGATACGATTTAATTAGACGCAGTCTATGTAAATTGAACGTGAATTGTAGTGCATTACAGACAATGATGAATATTGCATTAAAACGTTACTCTTTGTATACTTCATGAATAACGAATTAGAGTTCAAGTCGAATAACATTTAGAAACATTGAATAATACGCAAATAATCGTAGATACGATCAAATCGGGCACGCAACGTCGCGAGGCAATAAAGGTAATGTAGGCAAGGTATTTGCCAATATCCTCGTGGAGTGGCCCTCCCAAATATCTTGAGATTGTATTCCCCCTACATAAAAATTGTTCCGGAATAGAGATACTACCCGGATAAATATTCAATTTCACTACGGACGAAAAAGATTTGATACCTTTGGTACCTACCAGGTTTATTGGATGATAGCCTTTGGAATGGTGTGGATAATCATATTCATAGTTTTTCGACAAAATATAGATGAGTTTTTAGATGAAAATAGTTTTTGTGCGCCGATGGTGACCTCCCGATAGTGATCTAAATTCCATCACGGGCCTATGGCGACAGCAATGCGGTACAAACGCGAATCCTGAACAAATTTATACGGAAATCATTTACACGGAAACTGTTTTAAATTTGTTTTGTATGAATTACAATTTGTGTTTCAGAATTGTACTATGAGTGTTTACTGTTTACGTGTATCTGACAAAGATAAAATTTGTTGCTAATGTTTAACAAAAGCATGATTGTGAGAACAGAGTAATTAAACAAAAGAACAATATTAAAAAAGAAAAAAAAAATGATATTAAATTAAACAAGTGGCCTTTATCTAAAATTTTTAGTATGTATAAATAATATGCTTGATTAAAGTATCAAGTTAGTAATATAATATATGTAGCTGTGTCCGCGGCATATCCACTAGTCTCGCGACCCTCTTGAGAGGTAAAGAGAGAACGACATGTAGATGAAAAGGGCAGCTGAATCTAATACAATCGGGGAAAGCGATACTAGCTACATGTTAGGGTTGACGAGTTACAAATTTCTTACAAATTTTTTCAACAACAGTTTTATTTATGCAACAGTACATTTTAGAGGTGACTCTTTCGGTAAAACGAACAAGGTTTAATTACCCTACATAAGTACAGAAACAATTAAATTAGTTTATAGTATATGTAGAATAAAAACAAATAACGTACATCGGATTACGCTCTAAACCTATTAAGTTGGCTAGAACAAATTCAAACAACAAACAATTCTGTATTTATGCCCCATTTCGTATCACATGCTGATAACTACAGGAAAGTAGTTAAAGAGGAATGTAAAGTTTTATTGCGTTCCGTGATACGGGCGCGCACAAAGTATCGCATTGTTAGCAACCCTAGGCGCGAGGGGCTAGGGGAGGGGGCGGCCGGGTATTGAATGAGATTGCTTCTTACTTCGGCAAATGGATCACGTAGTGGATGAGATGTCACAGTGTTTTAAGATCCCAATTCGACCGATCCGCTGGATAGTTATAGTCTACTTATACCTATACAGCTAATACAGTTTTCTTTTTAAATAATTTAATGCTTATAAGTACACAACAAGTTTTATATACACACATAAAACCAGCTTAGCAGATTCAAACATGTTTTATAATTAACCCAACATAGACAAAATTGGTTTAAGACCAAATTGGCATAAGTCAAGAACATTGTACAATTATTGAGTTGGTACAACACTATAATACTTAAACGTATCAAGTTGGGTGTTCAAAGTATCCATTACGTAATCAAGTAGATACATTCACACCCAGTAATTGGGAAATTCCCGAGCCGGGCCACCGCCGCAGCCGCGTCGGCGGCGCGCGGCTCGCCCGGGTGCTGAAAAACAATTTCACGCCAAATCTTAGCTTGTGTTTTCCTATTTCCTTTTTATTTATCTTTTAGTCTTTCCTTTTCTCGAGAATCAATTTCACGGATGAGCGTCGCGATGATCTCAGTTCAAAAAGCGCGAGGGTTGTAGCGGGATGGGTGCACGTGTGCAGTCCGTCCGGCGCGGCGTCGTCCCGCGTCCGTCCCGTGTCCGCCCGAGGATCGCGTCCCGCTCTCCTCATTACCCGGGTGACGCAACGCCGCGTCCCGATAATAAGCTTTCTGCTCGCTGCTCCTTGTGATTGGATGGGTTATGCGTGTGTTATCTGCGTGTGCTACCCGCGATATATCTCGCCCAATTTTCTTTTACATGTCTCCCTAACGCTTTTAACCATTTTTCAATCTACACTTTATCTGATGACTCTGTGTACCGACAGTTGGATGTAATTAAATTTTAATCGCGAAATCGCTGAATTAATGACTGTGAAACAATGTTGTGTAATTTACTGTATCGCACAGCTAAGTACTGAATAACAGTGATTGTTTTGGCGCACACCCAGATGGCAATGCGCATTTTGCTGACGTGTAGAGCGAGCGCAGCAATACGTACTCTACATTTTAAGAGTATTTACTTGCATCTTCTTAATTCCGAATTCGTAAGCGAAGACTAATGTTTTTCATGTCTGTTCGTAAGTACTTAACCTACTTGACGGTAGTTATAGTGGAATCAAAATAAAGTGCTGACACGAGATGCCTTTTAAACATTGAATCGGGACGAAGCTCAGCGGGCCGGTTGAACCGCACGCTTCAAAATTGTCGGGCCCAGGCGCCGGCGCTCCCTCGGAATTGACAATTTTACGGGCGGTTTATTTCCGGACACCGAACTTCCTTGGTCAGAGCCGCGCTCCCTCTGGCCGCCTCCCCAGACACCCCACAACCCCTTCGCTTAGCGCTGTTTGTCTGCAGATACACACTTCCAAAACAAACTAAATTAGCGATATTACCCTTTTGTCTAGTCTACTAATCATTATATAAATCAAAATTTCACTTTGTATTGGAGTATAAAAAGGCACCACTGTTTTAAAAGTTGCTAAGATACACTCACAAGGTAGCTATCTACATAAAATTTACATTGTATGTAAGTGTCTTAAGCGAAAGCTTCCCACTTAAAAGCTCTACAAATGCACTGAAAGCTCTTTCGCGCACTAATCCCAAACCTTTTAGCTGCAATCAAAAGCTCCAAGCGCTCGGCGCGGGGCGCACGCGGCCCGGCGACGTCATGCTTGTGGAAGCGACTAGGAATTTAATTTACATTTTTAATTAAGTTAAATTTTGTTCGAAAAGCTTTCACAGAATAGGAGTTTTCTTGATTAGAGTTCAGCTCAGCCTGAAGTTTGAGATTGATTAGTGGAGCTTTAATTGCTCTCCTCCGGTGAATAATGAATTTGATCAGCGTAGAGTCAGAAGGGAGTGTAATGGATTACGTTGATGCATTAAAGTGGTTTTGATTTACTGGATATATTCATGAGTACAGCAAGAGGGGATGTAGCTACCGTATAAAAACGGGATATCAGAGTTTGATTTGCGTGACCTAAAGAGATATTATAGTGGTTTTATCTACGGGTAGGTCCATGTTTCGCCTCGCGCAGTGTTTGACGACGCGACGGTCGGCTGCCACGTAATTGATGGCTGGGGTGAATTTTAACGTAATGCTGCTTAATTGATCGCTTTGATAACGTAATCATAATGGACCTACCTGCTGATACTAAACTACAACTCGCCCTCCACCAACAAAGTGCACAAATGGGTTCCTTCCGCACATCTCTAACGGCTGTTAGCAACATAATGGATACCTTTTATGGTGCTAGAGTACATCAATTAATGTTTGTCGACATTTCTTTTTTATGTAATTAAATATATTGCGAGACAACATAGGTTGTTATAATATCTTAATATTCTTTTAACGTTCGTCTGACGAGAGAATGAATGAAATTAGCTTCTACACGGTGTGGCTTTCTCTCGAATTATAAAACACTCCGATGGGCGCATATAAATCGAAAAGGGCACAAAAGAGCCGTGTTATAGCTGACGTAAAAGCGAATAAATAATCGACTTCAGCGAAGTACTCTCGGCGAGAACAAGTCGAGGGCCAGTGACGTACGATTTGACGTAGAATATTTTATCCGGTGCGACGCCGCGCCACGCCGTCATCCATTCCACTTATCCCGGCACTCTGTTGAATTTTTGACACGTCAACGGAGTACTGCCCTTTCTTCAGGTGGTTTAGTGGGGCAAAGTCCTTTAAATTCGCATTATATGTAAGGCGCCACCCTGAGGATCGTTTGTCAGTCTCACACTACATGTAGCGACAGATTACCGCTGGGATAGCAGCTACATTAATTGTGTGATTGTTGTCACGTAAGTTGGCAAGTCGCGATTGTTTGTGGTATCATAAAGAAGAGTCTTTGTGATAAGCGTATTATGTTAGTTAGTTTTCTAAGATAAACGGCACGTCGGCTGTATAGCGAGGCCCAAGCCGGAGCCGCGGCGCAGATGTCCGTCCCCACCCGTCGATCGGACCGAATCCGGCGCACAGCAATCCATATTAGATTTGCCCGCTCTCTCATATCCATTCTGAGATGTTCATATTTTATTGGGGCCAATAAAACGGATTCATGAATATGAGAAATGCATAACGAATACCGTATTTATGGATGGAGGCGCGCTCGCTCCGGCGCGCTCCGCGGATATGTCGCGGGTAATTTGATAGCCGCCTTTGTAACAGGTGCTGATGGGAATTTCGATGCGGTTATAAAATTTTTTCATTCCACTCGAGTTTGATAGCATATTCTTTTTTATTTTATACGTGATCATGCTGATATTTTTGACATATGACGTTTTATTTTCAATCGTTTGTGATACACTATTAAGTGGATTTTATACCCATATTTTATGCAATTTATACCATTTTTTCTACGACATGTGTCAATTTGATCATACATTTTTAACCACTATTTCTTACAAAAATTGTTTATCTGTGGAATATTTGATTTGTACCTAAAAATATAAACAGTCAATATTGTAACAGAATTTACGTGATTAAAATAGCTTTCATAACTGTTACCCATGTTAATTTACACCATCTTAACATAAGGGTAAATTAAAAATTATCTGTTACATTACCAACTCATTTTATTGGCTCTATGGTAGGGGTAACATGCAATACCCGCATTTTAAATGCATAGTTACACTATATTTTCTCTTTTTGTTCTAACAAAAGTTATTTGCATGCTGTTGATACAAAATAAAACACTTCCATTAAATCAATGGTTTTTGTTCACTATTATTATTTTAGTACATATCGTCAGAAGCATAAAACATCGATACCTACATTAGTAGATAGATATTGTCTATTAAATATATTAAAGATGTTCGCTGCGCCGGCGCCGGATGTCGATAAATCGTTTTAAAGTATTCGTAAGATGAATCGTTTCATGGTAACCACTGGCCCAGATGATAAAGCAGCGTCTTCCGACGTTAGTGCTCGTTCTTAGTTCATTTAGTTTATTTACGAGTTATCCCTACTTGAGTGGGGCTATTGTAACTAAATTTATTGAACGAAGCCCGTGTTTTACATGACATTTCATTTTTTTTCTCTCGTAGCCCATTTTATATTCAAGTCAGCTTTATTTAAAAAGTTTTAGAACAATGAAAATGTTGCTCATATTCTATAATAAAATTTTAAATTTCTTCTATTTATGGAGTTAGAAAATTGATGATATTCAATATGCACACACAAGACAAGCCGCAAGAGATATTAGTGCCTCCCCAAGTTTCAATTTACAGCTTTGCTTGGACGTCTCAACCTTCACGGAATAATACCGCCAGATAGTGCGTTTGTTATTCATGTTACATTTGAAATTCGACTCTATAGCGTATTTCTAAGACAGAAAATTATTATGTGAAGCTCCAGTTGTGTTCTGTTATTGCGAAACTAACTGAAGTGTGTAGTGTATAGAGCGCATTTTGGATGGAATGCTCGTTGCTTGGTTGGTACCGTTTGACGGCAGTTTGTCGGAGTAATAAGGTCTCGCGGAGTGGACGTAAGGAGAGGATATCGTTTATTCTAATGAGGTTTCGTAGCTAGACGCGTGCTGCCGATGCCGGGGCCCGTTCTCAGTGTATTACCTTCGTTCTAGCTCTGGGTTGAATTCTTTGTAAATAAGGACATCTTTATACGACTCCGATGTTGGTGAAGCTTGGACATAAGAGACACCAAAGTATGCTTAGTGAATTTGAGTCTTGATTTTCTCGTAGCGTCTCATTATTTATTTAGTGGTACTTGGTATAAGAACCGTAGCTCGCAAAATAATCTTGAACCATATCGAATATCCATTGGCTTTGAATGTCTCTCTATATTCTAAAGTAGTCAAATCAGCTCTTACGAGTTCTTCATTTCGGGAAAATAGATTTTCAGCATTTTGGAACTGTTCGCCTTGCTTATCCAAGAGATCTTTGATAATAACGTTTGGGTTTGGTTCTAGTTTTATTGGTTGTTGAGTCTTCAAAACGGTGAAAAAGGAGAGACAGATAATACCACATGCCGCCAACATTTTACAATTAAACATATTTTATGCGTCGAAGCCTGATTTTTATCTGATATCAAGACGTGTATTTAATTTATAAGACGGTGTTAAAATTAAGTAAGTCTTAAATATAGTTAAAACACCTTACAATTTTCGAATTCTGATCTTCTTCTTAACCGCATAAATGTCCCTTGTTCCTTCTCCATTTGAGGAGAGGCCTATGATCTAGGCCATTATTAAATTATTACAATAATGTATCCAATGTTGTTTTGTTTATTGTTACAGGACACTAGTATTGTGGTGTGATGTGCGAGTGACGACTTCGTCATGATTCGAGATCCCCCGGCCATGCACAAGCCCGATAGCGCCAACAGTGAGTATTCATAGCCTGCTTTACATATTTCTATAGTAGGTAGTATGTATTATATGGTTCTAATGTTTTTTTTTTAAACTCTTTAAATTACTTATTAAATAGATACTTCATTGTTCAGTCGGCTGAGAGTAGGTTTTAAACTGAAAATAAAACTCTACATGGGCAAGCGTTTGTTCTTCATATTATTCAAGTCCGGTACTGTTCAAAATAAATTACTTAACAGAATGAGAAATTGTTTGGCATCGGGAAATTTTGGCATAAAGACATTAAACTATCAAAAAGTATGAAGTCCATCCTACAGTGACCAAAGCATGTTCCCAATATTAATTCTTTATTCCTTTTAAAGTAAACTGGGCTTAAAAAGGTCGAGGTACTTTGACTGTCTTCTGTAATTAAAATATGTTTAATGCATTTCGATAAGATGTCGTGTTTATGAGACGGATCCATTTATTTATACAAGGAATATGCACAATTTTTCTTAAGAAGAGTTTTCATTTTAAAGTCGTATTTATTTACAAAAGTAGTGACACTTGTTAATAAGATATGCTGATAGTCCGTAAACGTCTTGTAAATATGAATTATTAACTTTTTTGCATGCTACATTCTCTATATTAACTTTAGTACAAAGGAAGAACATAGTGCGCAAAAAGTAAATCAAGGAACAAAAAATATAAGCAGCCGAGACGTTTCTGTTTTGCTGACGTCAATTTTTTCATAATATTAGGACAAACAGGTCGCGAATAAAACGCGGGAAGGGTTGTGCCATAAACCGCCCAGTACCGTCCGTCGCGATATTAAAAAGGGGACGAACGATATTGCAATATCACATTTATGCGAAATGTCCGACACCCAGATCGTATTGATAAAAATAAGCGATTTTTTATTGTGCCCCACAAACTTGGACGGGGTAGGTATGTTTCTCCACAGTATTGCTGATTGTAGTCCATTTTTGCAAGCAAATAAAAAGCAGAAGAATTTAATATGCTTATAAACTGTTCTCCTTTTTAATAAAACAAAGTAGGTATTTGTTTAACGTCAAAAGAAATACGTTAAGTTAGAAAGTTGTTGAAATGATGTTAAGTATGAAGAAGCATTATGTTACGTAAGTTGATTAGTGGTCAGTTAAATGTGAAGATGTCTGATGAAGACATATTATCTTTTGTTTATTATATAGTTGTTATTTAAGACTTGATTGTGTTGACTACTCATGTACAAACATCGTTATATCTAAAATATTGTTTTTACAGACTAATTCATGCATAATTTTTGTTAGCATTTTATATTTTATGCTAACGGTTTATGTGCAGTCTTTGTTTCTATTTCAACTAATTTCTAACAAAAGATATTTGTTATATATCTAAGAATCCATTGCTCCAAGTGCTTCTGGTAGTACATTAAACACTAAGTATACATATAGTGCAAACATGTCACGGTTCGTCGATTTACTAGCGCCAGTGCAGAGACTGCCGCATTGGCCAATTTCGTACACGTGGTTATTACCTCATATTTCACGATAACGTAGTTATCCATGAGGAAGATTTCAATTTCTTCAGAAATAACAAAACAAATTCACATGAGCATCAAATGCAGTACGGGCAACGGCGGAAAATTGCGGAGACAGTGCGGGGGCTCGGCGGCACGGCAGCGTGGCGGGAGCGGCTCGCGCGGCGCCCGCGGCTGCTCTGGGCGGCCCTGATAAAATTTATGGCCACTTCCCCTTTAAAACAATATTGAGGGCTCAGTTGGGATTTATGTCTCGCCGCTGCTGCAGCGACTCAATTTATTCTTCAATTTTTCATACAATAACTCACACACGTATTACGAGTGATGGATGAAAAGGACTAACTTTCGGGCTTTAATAAGAGCCTCCAGATGCGAATCTCCAAATTGGCTGAAGTTTATTGCCCACTTATGTCAGGCTTAAGTTTCGCCCGGAGCCTTTCTCTGAGAAAATAATTTATGACGTAGATTGTCTCGACTTTGTATACGTTTGATTGTCGTTTTGGGATACGATGTGTCATCTAGTGATGGGCACGACTACCTTAGGTTCGGTAGACGTTGCATACTTTGATTATTCATGTAACACTATCCAATCTCAGTTTATGTAGGTATGTATTAGCTTAAATATTAAGAACTTAATTAATTTTAACGTCTTTTTATCACATTAGGTAACTACGAAAACTTAATTGTTTCAGGTTTAACCTTAAATTACTATAGCATTAGTTATAATTACTTACCCTAAAATTTTAGACTACACAAAATACCTGAGATCTTCTCGTTATAATACATTTATTATAGGTACGTATAAACTTAATAACATTAAAGCGCCATTAATATTTATCGATACTTTTTATCTACATCATCCCAACACTAACCAGCGGCGGCAAACGCTATTGAACGCGGAGAATGAGCGCCGAATATAAACAAGGAATTATGATAGCCGTATGATATTATGTATAGAATTAAATGCCGTGCTTTACTGATCCTCGGGGCAATTGACGAAACCTTATGTAAATAGTGTGTGGGTCTGATGACCAAAGAATATTAAACACGTCTGCTAGATTGGCTCAAGTGCCTTATGTGATACTTTAATGTTTTTCAGAGGTTGGATACGAACATAGCAATGTTATTTGGACTTTGAGATAGAAATTTGCCAAGATTTTTCACGGGTGCGGAGAAAGTAAGCCCCCGCAATTCAAAATACTGGGGAAGCACATGTTCACTTTAAAATTTCTTTGAATATATAGTCTTAAACAAAGAGAAATCTATAGATAGATAAATAATAGGAGTACATAACTCGATGAAAACAAACATGATACAAATGGAAAAATATGAATCATCCTCAAGCATAGCTGTTTGCAGTTTTTGCTTTGAATAACATGAACGCATACTTTGTAATAGAATGCATTAATCAATAATGGAATTATGTATAATTATAACCATTTACATCCATAATTAAATCTGTTTGTTTACAACAATTTCCCGTTTGATGCTGATTAATCTTCGCAAATTGCTAAGCCGGTCTCTTTTTATTTCAGTAATGAAAAGCAATTAAGATACGGTTTTCTGCCATCAAATAATTGAAATTTTAATTGCTAAAAACTCTTTCCTTAGAAATCGTTTACCACTGCCATTAGGCTTAATTCAAAAATTAATTTAAACTTTCACAAGGTTGAGCTGGGAAGCGAGCACCGACGTAAAAGCAATATCAATTTCATAATTTTAATTAAAAAAAAAAACTAACTTCTGTGATGACAAAGTCTCGTACTTTTTTAATAACGGAAATGTTAACGATGGTGGCAATAGGGGAGGGTGGGGCATGTTGCAGGGCGCGTTCCGTTGCCATAGGTCAGTTGGAATTTTAATAAGGCGTCTGCACCTTCACCTTTGCACCTCGTTACTCACCGCTTTACGGGCAACCAGCAAGATTTACCTTTTAACATTATTTTGCGCTAATTACCATAACGAGTTCGATTACTCTACCATAATAAATAGAACCATGACATTTAATTGCTCTCTTACAAATTAGTTTAATTACTGTTTTTATCGTATGCCTGAATGTATTTATTTAACTAGGAAAGTTTACGTGTTAAACATACAACCTTATGTATTTCTACAGTAAAACGCTATTTTCGTTCAGAAGGGTCGCTTTCATAGATAGCAATTTAAATACTTCTGGCAGTCTAGGAACTACCTACTCCTATTATACAACTATAACAACTTTGCAAGTGTTAAAACTTTTTAATCTGCTTTAAACGACTTTTATCATGTTACTTTTAGTTGTACCTAACTCTTATGATCGCGATGTAGTAAACGACCGGGTCACATAGAGTGGTTTACCAATCTTTAATAATGTCCAGTTTGTTCTAACCTACTCTCATTAACTTTTCTTTCCACCAGACACATTATTTACAAACAGTACGCAAAAGATAGTATCGTGTGTATTTAGTAACAGCGTTATTCAGGGCGAGCATCCGGCTCGTAATATTTTTTTACATTTTAATCACTATTAATGCAAAACCCGCATTTGGTTAAATCTAATTACGGCCCGCATAATGGATATCGCAACAACGCAATCAACTCCATTGTTTAATGAGTGACCGGCGACTAAAACTAAATAAATTGTATGACCATTTAGAATAGCTGCAACCGCAATCATTATACAAATCCATTAGTATCGTACTTTAAATTATACCATATGATTATGTATTTGTTTTCGTAATTAAATTGAATAAGCGGTTTCTGTTATAGCAATTGCGTTTTGCGTTAGATGGAAATTTCATTAAATATGTATGTTTAATTTATTTGTTGACATTATTATGGTTATTAGCTTACCAGCCTATGTTTTACTAATACTCCGCTTATCCGTCGACCAACTCCACTTGCTTGCCTTACCTACGACTGTGTTTCATTAGTTACTGAATTTTTGTTATTGAGCCTCAATTATCAAGTTAAAATAAAAGAGATGTTGAATTGTATGAAATAAGAATTATTTGTTTCATAAAACTGCCATCAAAAGGAATTAAATTTCACAACACACCCGTTAACCAATTAAAATATATCTCCGAGGAAAAGGGCATATCTGTCAATTCATGCAGGACCAATAACAGCGTTACTGATGTAATATCTATGCAAATATGTGTTCCGATAATTTACAACAAAACCTTGTAGAAATCATGTTCCGAGAATGATGCATAGTCAATGTAATGTTACGTTTGCATATGGGGATGGCAAGCTAATTGCAAGCGTAATGAACGATTGTAAATTACACGGAATAATGAACGCGGTATGGCCGTGATTCTTACTAATTAGAATTATAACCTGGCATTCATTAATTACGAAGAATTTATGAGTTTTGCAGAACTGGCTAAACATATTCTCATTAAATTAATTCGCTATTTTATACATTATTTTAAAGGTAAGAAACAAAGATATTGTTACTGAAACCTGCAAAAATAAATGTTTTGTAATGTAGTTGGCACGTTTGTTTAGTCACACCTATAATAACACATACTCATGTGAAGTACAAATAGGTAATAACACACGCTCCACATTGTTCCCGGGTTCCAAAACAAACGGAAATGAGTTTCGTCGCTAAGAAAGCATTTTTGAACGTAAGTCCATTACGGATTTCAATTAGATCCTCATGTTTAGAAGTAATTTCGTGGTGGAATAGGAAAATTAATATTGTGCTAGAGGGCAGAGTATATGGCAAAGGGGTTGCGGTACTAGAATAAGCAATTGTAGACATCTAAACAAGTCATCTTTTGTCGTAGGTGGTCTGATTGGCCAGATCCTTAGGATTTCACGTCAGCTTGACCCATATAAATACTAATTATATTACCAATAAAATGTTATTTCCGGCGATACGTGTATATTTAACTTAACTCCATTAGAAATCTGTGACCAACACTCTGCACCGTATTCCGCAGTTAAACACAACTTTGTATCATCTTGTGTGCCATTATTGTCACACTAGCGCTAAAATAAATTACATTTCATCTATTTTCGTGGTTCTTTTCATTTCGGCGCCTTAATACTTCGACGGCAGCCAACCGGCTGTGTCGGCGAAATTATACTGCCGGGGTAGCGCGGTAGCCAAGTCTCTATCAAACTCTCCAGCCGAAGGTAATAAAACGAAAATAATACGAAACGCCTTCACACCATCCGATATTTATGTAGTTCGGGTTATTGATACCACTTTATTGTTCCTTGATTGAGGCAAATTAAACTTCAGTTAGAACAGTTTAGTAAAGCGGACTTTTAGTGATGTGGACGATCAATTTTAAAATAAATTCCCGTCACGTCTCGTCAATTCTAAAGCACTGCCATTAAAATATCTACCTCCTCAATTAGATGAACAAGATTGTAAACGTAGGTAACTCGAGATAAATAAAAAACCGCAGCGAGGAACTCTACTTAGTTAATGGATAAAATCGATCTGGCTATTAGAACGATGTGCACTGCACCGTAATTACGGCATTAACAACATGCATAACCTGAAATGGTCAAAACACGCCAGCAACTGCACGCCTCGCTGTCGTCGACTCTACACAGCATTCCGAGGAAAAATACTAAGATTTTTGAATCACTCTAGGTAAAACAGGGTTAAACCGCAGACGACTTTTTACCGCGAAGAAAACTAACCACGCTTGTACAACATACATTCTGAGAATATTGAGGGAAACCACATTGAATTGATTAGCTTTTAACGTTTCGCGTGAGCGCGTCTGAGTCGAGTTAGCGGAAATTATATTAGTTTTACCATCGGGTAATTTGGTTGGAAAGTTGGCATGTTAAACGGTGCTTATGTTGACAATACAATGTATGATATCTTAAATCACTTCCTATTAAGCTTACACGAGTTAATTCCGATTTCCGAGTCTGTGGGAGGCTCATTTGTTCTACGACGGTACCCCATGCGGCGTTGCGGCGGCGTCATACCGTACTGCTAATTGCAAATAGCGACGCCGGCCGAGGCAGTAAGTCATCTTTATTATTTTATTATTAAAGAGCCGTCATTAATATACCCCAATTAACTTTATTGTCGCGACGTTGGCTCCAATAAACGAGACGTATCGGCGGCGGCGGGCGGTGATGCGCAAGTGATCGATTGCGATGAGTTATGTCCACCTAGTTACCCCTTCAATTGGATCCTTGATTGGTTTGACGTACGCACTATTATTATGTGGACCGTATGCCGATAAATTGGAACTGATTGTTTGCTAAGTGGCCAAAGGTTTATTTATTTATACCAACGTATACGATGTCGTTTTTAAATGCGATACGATCGTTCAGAATATGCTCACGTAACACTTTACTTGTTCAAAAAGGAAATAAGAATAGTAGCTTAGCCTTTTATGGCGCGAATGCTCCATAAAGTTTTATTGGGTGCTGTTAATGCACATAATGAGTCCGCATGTTTCAATGTTGCAGTTTTTTTATGGTGTGAGAAAAATGCGTATGCGCATCTTAATGACGTCAGCGAGCAACGACTGCATGTCACGCGGCTCGCCTTTGCTAGAATTAATTGACGCAATTACACAGTAGAAAACAATCGAGCCTAGCTTAATGCCATAACGACGAGTATTACGGACAATTATTGCTGGCGTGTACGAACCGTAGCGAATTATTAAATCAAACCATTACTTTTTCCTTTTCTGTCTTATAGGCGTGCCTGCATAAGTGCCATACATAATTAACTTTCCGTGTTGCACGTTGATTAATGGAGATTTATGCTTTGTTAACAGGTCAACAGGATGACAACAAGTACGGGCTTAGCATTAACAGTACCGTCACCGGGAGCACTGGCGGCGCGCGGCTCTGCGCCCAGTGCGGGAAGGTCATCACCGAGAGGTTCCTCCTCAAGGCCATGGAGCGGTTCTGGCACGAGGACTGCCTCAAGTGCGGATGCTGCGACTGTCGCCTCGGAGAAGTCGGCTCCAAACTATACTACAAAGCAGACCTCATGCTCTGCAAAAGAGACTACCTTAGGTAACCGCATCGACAATTTATAGTGACATCACATTTTTACGCTTAAAAAGACTTTAATGTAAAGTGCTTTCGGTATTTATAACTCGTAAGTATTTTATGTTTATAGCCTTGTTGTTTTTAACAGGTTATTCGGTGCCACAGGCAACTGTGTGGCCTGCAACAAAGTCATTCCCGCCTTCGAAATGGTGATGCGAGCAAAGAGTTTCGTTTACCATTTAGAATGCTTCGCCTGTCAGCAGTGCAATCATAGGTAAGTGGAGATCTTTGAGACCGGATTCATTCTGCAACAAAATACAATTATATAAATTGATACCTATAACCTGTGTGTGACCAAATAATCTATGAACAATATAAAAGTTTCAAATACATAGTTATTTTGGTATACCTTAAGAAATACAATGCCACACCAAACTCGAAATCATTCCATTGCTGTTAATTATACCCGATTGGATCGTGTTAAAAGACATATTTGTTTCAGGTTCTGCGTCGGCGACAGATTCTACTTGTGCGACAACAAGATACTGTGCGAGTATGACTACGAGGAGAGGCTGGTGTTCGCGAGCATGGCCGCCAACCCCAGCGGGCTGGCGCACATCCGCCGCCAAGTGAGCGGACTACAGGTGATTATTTATGGAACGACTATTTCAGCTCCGGCCTCCGCGGTCTAGACTGGTTTCATTATATACTAGGTATATCCAGCAAACTATTGATTGACCCCATTCATTGATGTCAATAGCTTATTAATACACTTTACTAGCGCAGTCGTTACCGTTTTTGTTCTTTGAATAGTATCGTCTAGCGATTGTCGCGCGGTGTGTAATTATCTAAAACGCGTATTGTCGGTTCCCACGCTGGTGCCATACGTGGCTCGTTCTGGGCGAGCTACGTTGCATAAGCTGACGTGGTACTATTCTACTAGAGCGACCACAAGGCTTTGTCGCGTGGCACTCGTCTGCTAAATTGTTATTCACTAATAGCTGGAAACCGATACTATTATCCAACTTCTATTTACGGCGTCTTCTATTAGACTATTATCCATCTACAATATTTTGATCGGTTATTAAAAAAAATTAAGCTTTAATGGTAGAATGATGACGATGACATTATATCTTTTCTTCGCACCTAAAGTGCGTTTGTGATTATATTTAACTGTTGAGAAAACGAATATATTTTTTCAAACGTCTCCATTCAGAATAAAGGGCACGTGAAAAAGTCGACTCGGCGGAGTAAATAACTCCCACAAGGACACTGTTAGTGGGAGATTCTATCTCCACTTTATTATGTTTCTTTTGTGATCATTAATCTTTCTCGTACGAACGCTTGTCGGAATGCGAATGTGGGGGAATCTATTTCATTTTATGAGTCGCGCGAGTGGAGGAACCCATTCAGCCGCGCGACATTTCTAATCGACTTTTTGATTGCGTGCACGGTCTTCTGTTCGGGGCGTAAGTGAATTATAAAACATAATTTAATAAACACGTGTATTAAATATAATTTTCCAAATTATTCCTAAAATGTGTAAGCCGTTCACCGTTTATAGCTGGCTGTATCTAACCACAGATATAACTGAAATCAGTACTGCACGCCGTCGTCGCGTGTCGTGATCTAGTTGTTCCGAATCGGACTTACCTTAACAATACAATAACCTACCTAATTGTATTCAATTTGAATAGAGCGGGTTAACAATGCGCGTAAATGATTAATACATATCCAAATCGGTGAGTATGTAAGGCCTTAACAAGCGCCTCTAAGTCCCTCTTGACTTAATCATTGTTTCTCAAATAGGACATACAGAAATGTAAATTAGGGTTACTGTTGGTCATATTTATTTGAATAATGTAAACAAAATATAATTAATTCATCACCACCGACTGTTTCTTTGTACTTATAGCAAAAAAAAAAAAACAGGCTCGATAGTCAGTTTTAGTGGTTTTGGTTTGCCTAAGACGACTGATGGTTGTGTTACGGTGTAAAAAAATATCTTCGGAGAATACTTAGGTTCTTCGAATGTAGCCAGCTTTATCTGATTGATAACCTATTTTCTAGTCACCGACTAGTGGTGGTTACGTAGCCGGGGTGGCCGGGTGCGGCGGCGGCGCGGCTGCCGGCGGCGCTCTGGTCGACAAGGACGCGGCTGGCTGCGCGGGCGCCGATGACGCGTCCAGCGGGTACGGGAGCCCGCCCGACCCCGACGTGTGTGATGCGCGATGACCGACGGTGCCGCGCCGACATCTCGCCCCCGTAAGAATTACATTATTTTTGTGTCTGTTGATCTTTATTTTCACGACCAAATGATTTCTACCTGAAATGAAGCATACATTGGGATTGCCCATGGTATGGTTCATTTCATTATGCATTATACATATATTAGTATTGACCAACATTTATACATTATTATAAGTATTAACCAACCCCTGAAGAAAGCATGTGCACTACAGTAGTGCAATGTGGTCAACCTCTATCTTTGTATTTCATAAATACAACAAATATAACATCTCACCCACAACAATGTCTTGCTAATTTGAGAACTAACAATTTATTAAACTGAATTGATTGTTGTTACCTTGATTCTTTAAATATCAGGAATATTTCGTCAACATTAAATTAATCTAATTGTAGAAATCTAAATGGGTATTTAACAATTCGTTATTCAGATCTGTAAATGGCTCTTGTGGTTTCGAAATAAACGATATTTTCCCTTATTGGTGAAACCTTATAAGGACGATAAATAGCTTAGCCTTTGCCTCTATAGTCACTTTATTAGATGTTACTGAGAACGATTACGTTGAATATAGCGAGCCGTCGTCAAAAACGATTACAATCGAAGCCTACTTTGTTTACTTGAATTTCACACCGGTTATTTACATAACAATCAAATTACATTTTCTGCATCATCATTACACAGTAGCTTAACATTTTCTGCTTTATTTCATGCAATAATTAAGAAAATTTTACACAGGTGAAGCCCCATTAAGTATTGGCGAGGCGCGCTGGCTGGCTGCTAGCCCTCGGCGTCGGGCGAGCACCTTCGGCATTCGAAGAACGTCTTTCAAGCGACACACTTATAGACACTAGCGTGATGTTCCGTTCCTTCACCCCACAAACTAGCCATCACCCTACAAAATACCTTACATAGAATAGAGTAGTCTAAAGTGCTTTATTTTTATATTTCGTTCATACATTTTTGCAAACCTGAACTTTTACTGTAAAGAAATCTTGAAAATTTATTCGATATAAGGTAATATATTTATGTGCTATGTGAGGTGGCCAGGTATTCAGTGTTGAGACCCGACTAAGTGCAGAACTAGAAGAAGTCGCATTTCACCGGGTGTTCGGTATACGCGGTGCGCGAGAGTACATTAGGCTGGCTGGAGCGCGGGCGGCGCGGCGCGGCGCGGGCGGCGGCGGGCGCGGACGAGCCGTGGATATGTGGCCACTTTACAAAGTGTCCGGGATGAGTCGCGATAACGTTGTTAGAACACGATATTTCCATTATGTATACGATTTGAGCACTTGTTTACATGTTAAGATAGCAGCGTCGCGTGGGTAGGGCGCGCGCTCTCGCTTCTACTTTATTGTACATTCTGTACCACATCTTGCGCTTAGCCAATTTAGACACGCCCCGTACCAATAAATAAGACAATGGATAAAATGTTCATTACGTACCCACAACCTTAGGTCTTTATTTGAATACATTATTTTGAATTTTACTTAGGGAGTACATTATTATCGGTAATATATTCCGCTCGATGTACCGGATAGTCCACCCTCGGTAGTGAACGAGCGGATTGTTTATCGATTCCACTTTTTATCGTGATACAACGATTCAGGTCCAGACTCTAAAATATTAATTGATAAAATCGATCTCATTGTTATGGATTGTATGTATGTACATGTACTAAACATAAATATTGTTATCATACAAGGTATGAAGTTTTATTGAAGGTAATTTCTTACTTATTTTTACTTTTGATTGGTTACGTATGTTAATGTTATTTTTACCAAAGATAAGTTTCCGTAGAAGGGTTTTCTAAATAAGAGAGTCTTATTTAGCACAAATGAGCTAAGATTGTAGATTAATAGTGATATATTTGGTACTCTGAAGTGGTGCAATGGTTAGTTAGGTACCTCTGTATAAATATTAACGTTTAACTGTTTAAATAAAATTTTTGTGAACACCCACGTTACTTATAAACGTTGTTTGTGCATACGTAGGTGATTATTTATGATGAGAATCACTTATTTTGTCGCGCAGCCTGATCGCGATGACATCTGGCAGTTATTTAACAAATGACGTTTATCAATAAAGTGGTTTGTGTTTTTCTTTTCGCCACAGAGCTTCAGTGAATGTTGTTCGCGCATAAAATTGTAACGATAATAAAATACAGATGATTATGCTAAATCTCTATTTTGTTTAATTAAAAGAAGTTGGAACCTCTATGTAGATAAATGCTAAAATTTTCTAAGATAGAATACTTAATGTAAAATAAAGATTTCTACGGTAAATTATGTATTTATATAAAAAATTGAACTGTCGTTACTTAGTACCTACTATTGGCTAATGTAAATGTTCCATAAATTTTTAATACTTACCATAAACCGATTTAATGTTTTCAACTTCATAAACATCGACAGAATTATTATTTCATTTTGCCGTTAACTTGTAAATAAATATATTTATTTAATGATTATTTTTGTTGTTTTATTCACTTTTTACCTTGATACCTTTTACTTGCTTCTTCTTGTCAAAACATCCGAACTACATTACCTTTCTTCCTGTCGTTCATCAGTATTTGTATTGAATAGCTCAGCGAGTTTATAAAGAAACTAGTTTATTTTACCTAAAAGTCAACAAAGCACCTTATAATACTAAACTATAATTTAGTAAGACTTTGGTTAGAAAAACATCATCTTAAACAAACAAACAAACGCGCTAAGTAAGTATAAAGAGCGGTTCAAGTGCAGTTGCACCGTCAAAAACATCTCAACTGAAGATTTTTCCAAATCCATTAAGTCAATACACACGTTACATAGACACCCACACACGTACATTAAAAAGTCAGTGTACATTATTATATTACAAAAGCTTTTATGTTGATTGCCGATCAAATATAGCTCGGAAAAGCACTTAAAACAATTCTCATGCGCACTGCAGAGGTGTTTAGGCACTCCACAGGTATCCGAAGGGCGCTTTACTGTGCTAATTGGCCAGAGGCATTTACAACGAAACAACCATCTTTTTAAATTCGTTTAAAAATACATTATGCTGTCAAACAAAAAGTGAGTACGAACGCTTTCCGTTGAAACGTATGGACACGCCATTTTAATTCTCTTTGTCGGAATTGAAACCAAACCGTTCATTACGTAGTCATGTTGTGTATATTAACACTTTTTTCTAAAAGTATGTTACAATGTTTTCGCACATAAGAATTATGGCATTTACGAACATACTCCGAGTCGAGATATAGAGCTCTACATTGAAATTTATAAAGTCTGTTTACAAGATTGCATCTAACAGAAGAATAATATAATTTTATCAGTATACACAGATATTATACGATTAACCTTATAGTATCACTTACTTTTGAAGCAATCAATCAATCTGAATGTAGTTCTAGGGATTAAGGTGTAATTTAACCATCAAAACTCGAAGATTACTTATAACTTAGCGGACATTAAATAAAAGTTTTATAACCGTCAGTTAGTTTTTATAAACCTACATTTATATGCTTTCTTAACCTGTTCAATATCAGGTTTGTCAAATAAATCAAATGTGGCAGTAAATTGTGGTAAACATAATTAATCATACAAATATCGACCCAAACTGATTGCTTTAATAGTTTTAAGATTTTAGTTATAACACAAAAAGTTTTAGTACATTACAAAGAGTGCTTCATATTATTTCTTAAAATAAAGTTCAGTTTAAAAGACCATTATACTTCCATTACGTTTCATCACGAATTAGTTTCAACCGAACTTTTTTCATAACAATTAGTCGTGTATTATATATATACTAATGTGTATATATAAACTATGTTGCCTGCGACTTGACCCGCGTCGGTGTCGGTTATCGTGGCAAAATGTAGCCCATTTATTTTTTAAGGATATGGATCCTTAAAAAATAAATGCTCTCTTCCATATCAAATTTCATCAAAATCGGTTAGGACATACACATAGACAGAGAGACAGACAGACAGACTTATGCTGTTATGTTTAAGTTTGTAGGGACGAGACTGTCCATAAAATGCTCAACGATGAGACGCATTAACGAGCGTCGTTTAGTTGTTTGCTGTTTAAATAAGAGCTGTAATGTAATTTTAATGAGCTCACAAAAATGTGTGCGTTCTGAGTATTCTCGGGCTGACATCGGCGCGGGCGCAATTATGATACGCTTTTGTGTTGACTTGTTGACACCATACACTTTAATTAGTGTTTAAATAGATCATAAGTTTTTATATGTTATTTTAGTAGGAAAAACATTAGTCTAAAAGAGAATTTTCAAAAATTACAAAATAATGCTATTTCACAATCTGCAACTGAGAATTCCAGGATTATTTTAAGACTAAGGCCACGACTTAAATCCGGCCAGGTAATTATTCTGCCCCTTACTTTATGCGAAAACTCATTTCAATTACGATAAACGTCACAAAACTATGAATCGGCTGGGATTAAAGCGGTTAATTACAGTTTATAGGCAATAACAAAAGATTTGGTTGCAGCAAGAATAGAATTTGCCTAAATTATTGAGAGCCGCGAGGCGAACGCTCGCCCGTGAAAACTCACTTAAACTTTTTTAATTAAATTTTGGATTTTTCTCCTCGACGCCGCCGTAAGGAATCTTATCCTTAAGCTTAAGTCAAAATGCTGTATTAATTAGTCCGCGCACTGAAGACTAATGACCATCTTAATCGACTTTTACAGACTAGTGGCCAGGGCCGCTGTACCAAACGGTACCATAAATACCGAAAACATGTTGCCTAAACATGAATCTAATTACCAACATTATTGACAAGTACATTATGAAGATTTAGAGTCAACAAAAGGAAGAAAAGCGTTTTAACTCAACAGGCTATTAAAACTAGGTCCCTTCTGAGTAAATACATTACGAAAGCAATGAATTCAAGCAAGATTTGGTTCGAGGAAATAGCTATAAGTGCGAGCAAATCCCCGCTAATGTGTTTGATCATAACTAAGTGAAGTCAGCCGTCTTTGTTTGCGTTTAATTAACGAAAACGCCGCGCCATGGCTGGTCATTAAGCCGACCGATGGATTATTATAAAGTTCATGCAGCGAACGTTGCCTGCTCTGATATAATTAACAAAACATTAGCGAAGGCATTAAGCTTTGTGGAGTAAGTAGTTATACGTTACGATTACGACACTATAAATATAATATCTGCGGGCTTAGGGACAGACGCCGCATATGCTCGTGTTAGTTAGCGTAATAAGTTAGTGGTTCAACTAACATTGCTTAGATTTCGTATCTAAATGTCAAACCAATTAAAGGAGTTTAGTTAGCAAGTGTTGTAAAGTTATTTTAATTAATAGATTATACGAGCTCAATATTATTGATAAAACAAAAATAGCAGATCAGGCAACCTTTGATTGCAATGGAACGATAACAATAAAATTGTAATTTAGTATGGAGCTAAATGTCACTAACGATATAGCAAAACGTGCCATTGCAAATATGCACTTAGCACTATAAGATCTCTAAAACATATAAAATACACGAGTCGACACTTGATAAATTGATTCTATTTATGGCTACATTGCTTTTACACGGTATGATGTGTACGATCGATCAATAATAAAATGTTATGTGCAAGAGAATGTTCCAACTATTTATTAATTGGTACAGTTGAGGAGTAAATTGAGAATAATGTTTATTTTACTTTTTATGACCACTCAATAACGCCTTACTATTAATTAAGAACCTTGGCTTCAAATAAACCATAGGTGTTAAATCAATTATAAAACATTAAACATGCAAGTAAAAACTAAAGATTATCAACGTTCGTTTGTGACTCGTGAATGGGCCATTAACCCTTGATTTATTTAAAAAGCGTCGTAGTGCGAGTATATTGTGAGGCGCAAGAAGTTTCCGTCGAATCATTTAAATAAACGAACTCGCATCATTATGTCAGATCTAAGGATCGAACAAATTGCCAATTAGTGGCGCGCTGGTGCGGGTATCGGGGTACTGTGACGGGACGAGGAAGAGGCGACGACGTGGCGGGCGCGGGACGACTACGACATAAAGGATGTAGGTATTATGTAAGTTTAAAAACCTTTATAGTTCTATCAGTATGCCTAATATAATTTGTTATTAACATACGTTTTCTTTATCTGTCTATGTAGTTATTTTCTGGAATATTGCTGAAATAGTTACGGTTCAATACGGAAATAGTACGGTTTTCAATACTTCTTTAGGGAAGAGAAAATGAAAAAACAGGCACCGTTAACGTCACGGCACAGTGGTCGTCACGGAGCCGTCGCACCCCCGTGTCACTTCATTCACGTCGCACTACGATAGCTCTTAAATATAACGACCATTAATGCTTTAATTTCCTTGAAAGCAGTTTAAAAGACTTTTCCGTTCGAAAACTTTCACATGAAAGACGATGACAAAAGAACAATGATGTAGATAGAGACGAAACTGGAACTACCAAAGAAATAGTGTGCAAAGAGAAATAGTATTTTAACAAAATAATGTTTTACAATAATTGTTTACTTGAACGCTAATTATACTTGATAGCAATAAATGTAGAGTATCTATAATTTCTTGAACTACAACTATCCCATGCAATCAAATAAATAAGTGTAACGTTTATAAATTCTTAAAAAAAATTAGTCATTAGTTAAACATTTGAATCTATTTATTAGGACGATGCAACGTAAGGTTAATTTATAAAACACAGATTTCAAAAATAATTTATATTAGTTCGTCAATTTTTTTAGTATTAACAAATATCCCATGATGTTTTGTACGACAATGAAATAGAGAATGTATTTAATTTGTACAATGAGCTAAACAATATCGGACTCTATGAAAAGCACTCTACTTGAATCTTTGTCCCGCGCGGGGCGGCGAGGGGAGGGGGCGGTCCAAGAGCGCTCAGTATTCAGAGTATCGCAAATGTAACTTTCGGTTCTTTTCATGGCTAAAGTATGTTGGCGGCAATCCATAATGGGATCGCCATTATTCTTGCCATTAATTCGCATGGCCCGGCTTCCGTGCATTAGCGGCCAGCGACGAGGCTGCCAATCTACGAAAAGGGTCATTTCTGTTCAACGTCAACGTATTCTGTTGTGTAACTCACTAAGAACTTCACTTTGTTTAACTTTCTACGTACTCTTGGCTTTTAACTTAACATGACATTCAGATAAGTTGGCAACGGGAGTCGGTTATTAATTTTAATGTACAAGCTATGTCAATTTCAAAGTTCATGCTCCAATATAAACATTCTAATAACTTATATATAATAAGTTAATTAGAGTTTTTCAATAGTAAGAGAACTTATTAAAATTTTATTAACATATTCTAATCTAAAGGTTTCATACTTTTTTAATTAAAATCCAATATGAGAACGTTAAAAGTTAAAGAGCTAATAAACCGGGTACAAAACATTTCAGACTTTGTAAAATTAATTAACAGTGAACGCATGTAGGAAATAAATCCTTCATTTTCCTGCGCAGATTGCATAAAAATAATCAAATAAGTGGCATGGACATTACTCAAAGCGTTGCAGTGCACCGCGTTAGACAGAGCAGGTATAGCGTCATCCCTTTCTCCCGCGCCTCCACGTCCCCCTTCCTGAAAGAAAAACTCTCGAAAAACTAATTACAAGTTGTAATTGAAATTTTGCGTGTTATATAATCGGATACTTGAGCCGTGAGTAATGTATAAATGCGCTGGGGAGATGAATGGACGCCGCCGTGGGTGGGCCGGACAAGATAGGCGGGCCTCCTCAATTTTTGGATTAAGCAACTTTTATACAATAATTCGCAACAAGACGTTACAATTTACAACTTTTTTTCAATATACGTCTTGTTTACGTTAAAAAGGATGTCATGGTTTACTTGTTTTATTGACTGGTAATTGTTTTTATTATTATTGTAATTGTTTTAAGTTATGTGATATATCTTTGTACATCACTTGTTTTACCAAAACAATTAAAAATTCAGTTAAATAATACCGACTATCATTGCACACAAACAACTACAAATAATAGAAACCAGCCAGGCTCTCTCATAACAAACATTTTTAATTAAAAACCCCTTCAAAACCGCGCCAACAAAAAACGCTATCACAATAGCAACAATCTAGAAAGCGATCTAACTGTATAAACACGCGAATAATGCGCAATCAAAAGGGCAGCGGGCAACCACTGGAGGGCTATGCAACTAGGGAGCCCCCTCGCCCCGCGCCCCGCACCTTTCACTCCCTTTGTCTCTTTTTGCGAATTACAGTTTTGATTGCTTTCCTACATAACTACTACTTTTCATTTTCGTTATTAAAGCCTGCGTTGCCAGGTGCTAGCCCACCAAATGAAAAAAGAATCTAAAAATAAAACTAAGTTTAATATCCTCGAAGTCGTATAAAGCTTTTGGTCAAACTAATATACGACACGTAAGATATAGGAGGGTGGGGGAGTAGTGACGGGGAAATGGAAAAAGCATTAACGGATATGTCAGTGGCGCATCAACGGAGAGTGGATGCTTTCTAATGCTGAATAAATACCATCCACCTCCCCATTCAGAGCCGTCAACACTGCCAAAGATTGCCGACACAACAAAGCTCTGGGTAAGTAATGGCCTTTTTGGAGCACTTACGCAGTTTCGTCGACTAGCTTGATAGTTAATACCTACCATTAATGTATTTTCGACAGTTTTAAACTTCATTCTCTGGTTGCTGAAGTTTGCGTGCTATTTTTAAAAGGGTTCGGACCATGTTGTTTTAATAAGACGATAAGCTACATTTTCTTGAAAGCGTTATATTGTTGTTAATTAAAACAAACGCACTCACTTCGCACGCATGCGTAGTTACGTGTTACTGAAATCCCGCATCGAATACTAAAATATAAATTAACTCCGCATGTAAAACCAAAAGTGTAAACAGATTGATATGGAGCATTCAGACTCGAATAACAATTCTCGAAATCAACATGTTTAAAGTGGAACATGTTCATAAACAATATATCTCGTGTCAGTCTGTTGTGGAATCAAAACGCTCTTTCGTCGAACGACATTGCAACGTTATTAGTAAATGTAGGGTAGTCATAACAGGGCGGCACATCCCATTTCCTGTGAGCACTCGGACACGGATCCGAAATGTTTTAGCTAAATCGACTCTCAGATTAGATGGATATTTTTAAACCATCGCCTCGCCTGATCCATTAGCAAGATTTCAGTATAAGTATTATGCTGTAATGGTGTTGTTTTTTGAAGTGCTGAGTGTTAATAATACATTTAGGTGTAAAAGCCCTTTCAATGCTTCCAAGAATCTTGTCACATCAAATTTCCAAGAGATAGTTAAGTAGATAAAAACTTTTAACAGAACCGAAGGATCTTTGGACGATTTATCAATAAACTACCCATCGTTAACATGGTCTACTTAAAGCACCGCACCAACCCTTTGTTTACCCTTGATATAGCAATCCAGCAAAATTGACAGTTTCGTTTGCTTGCAACCAATCAAACTTAGGTAGCAAACTGATCGTCATTTAGTTTACCTATTTACTTCGCAGAAAGCGCTACAATTTGTCCTTATTTCAATAACATTTGAAACAGACACGATTATCGCTTATGGTGGTTCACGCCCCTCGAAGCAATTCTAGTAAATTCACGTTCTCGTTTATTGGAAAACTTAGGGACCTGTAGTTATTATTACACGTAGTTTTAAGCGCATAACACCACTGTCTGGTGTAATTACACCCGGGCTTGTGTCAGTGTCGGCCGGAATTTATACATGCCGCACCACCAACTTATGTTATTAACTCACCTACTCTATGCATACTTTAACTATCATTACACACATTTTACCACGATATTCTATATAAGTACATTATGCCACTCATAATGGATTACATGGAGGTGATAACTAATCGTTTTTGAGCTAACTGAATAGTTTTTTTTTAATGTGGTAGCCCGAAGTGGACCTCTCATGTTTGAGGCCTTTTTTTTTTTTTTGACCCGGTGGAAATCCTTCATGGACTACCTCCGCCTTGGGGAAGACGGAGGGGCGTGCCGGACTCCTACCGGCTAAAACCACCGGAGTGCTTCTCCGTTCCCTATTGCCGGGGACCAGGCGGGAACGCATTTAGCAATACTACCGCGATCCCCTGGCAGGGAAGCTCCATCTATAGGAACCGCTTCGTTCAAGGGGAAATACTCTACCCTCATGTTTGAGGCCTAGAGTAACTTCAGATTGCTGTAGTTAGAAATTTGTTATGTAGTATTTATTAAATAAAAGACAAGGTGTATAATGATTGCATTATACATTCGAAGTCATTTAAAGACATATTTTGGATATAATTAGTTTTCATTAGCAAATTCTTTTGCATCTATGATATTTTTTTTTAAACTAAAATAGTTCTTAGCTCCTCAAAATTAGATTATATACATACTATAGCTAGTGACATAGTGGTCACTAGATTTTTGTACCTTATTTATAATATCGAATATTATAACATTAAGGAATTAGTCTCAGGTGTTTATCATCCGTACATAGTATACAGGGTGTCCGGTAAATAGTCCGACAAACTGTGGTGGCTGATACCTTAGGTCAGGTCCTATCAAATGAACACAACATATGTTCCCCGAAAAGTTACAGGTTTCGAGTTACAATCGATTTTCGGAAATTTTAGAATTTTCTACCTTGCATCAGACTTTTCCTTTTTTCTTGCTGATTAATAGCTTTCGTAATACTTTTTGTACATCAAATTAATCTTGAATAATTACTCTACGCTTTAGTAAGTCTCATATTTATCTAAAAGAAGAATATATTGTCGAAAACGCCATTCGTTTAAGAATTTTCACTTTTCGTTTTTCTTACTGTTGAACTTTGAACTGCAGTGGTGAAAAATAAATGTATGTAGGAGTTTTGTACAACAATCTTGAAAACTTGCTTGAATATTGGTGATTTTGGCAAGGTTTGCGTATTTTCTTTACAAAATTTTACAAAACAAGCTGCTAAAGTACAAATGGGCTTATTTGTTGAAATATTACTCATGTAAATCTGAGGAAAAATGAGACGTAACTTAACGCGGATCGTCATTGTCCAGTGAAATAAGGTATTTTCTTCTAGCGACTAACTAGTTACACAAAATAATTGTGGCCAATTTTAATTTGGAAAATATGGAAATAAAAAAAAATGCTCTGTAATTTTTTTTGCAAAGTTACGGAACCCTTCGTTTGCATGTCAATGTCCAACTTGACCGCTTTCTTAGAAGACCCACTCTTCGTAAATACATTCTAGGTAAGTTGAACTATACAATATGGTTTGGGGAAATGGGTGCTAAGTGCAGTATGGAAATGAAGTAAGAGCCTCCTCTAATGAGAGATACCAGGTCAGATGGATTGGGCGTCCAAAACCAGCTATTTCATTGTTGTTGCATAAAAAATAAAGCGTTATAAAATAGATTCATCTAGTAAGAAAGTACTGAAGGAAAAGGTAAATTTACACTAAAACATGTTTTAATCTGGCATAGAGTCTAGAGAGTTAATGGCGAGAAGAAAATACCTAATTTCATTGTAAAATGACGATCCGCGTTAAGTTACGTCTCATTTTTGCTCAGATTTACATTAGTAATATTTCAACAAATAAGCCAATGTGTACTTCAGCAGCTTGTTTTGCCAAATTTTGTAAAGAAAATACGCAAGTGTTGTACCTTCCCAAAATCACCAATATTCAAGCAAGTTTTTAAGATTGTTGTACAAAACTCCTACATACATTTATTTTTCACCACTACAGTTCAAAGTTAAGCAGTAAGAAAAACGAAAAGTGAAAATTGTTAAACGAATGGCGTTTTCGAAAATATATTCTTCTTTTAGATAAATATGAGACTTACTAAAGCGTAGAGTAACTATTCAAGATAAATTTGATGTACAAAAAGTATTACGAAAGCTATTTATCAGCAAGAAAAATGGAAATGTCTAATGCGAGGTAGATAATTCTAAAATTTCCGAAAATCGATTGTAACTCGAAACCTGTAACTTTTCGGGGAACATATGTTGTGTTCATTTGATAGGACCTGACCTAAGGTATCAGCCACCACAGTTTGTCGGACTATTTACCGGACACCCTGTATATAGGTTACTTCATGTATTGCAAAATAATGTGTTTGGAAAGTTTTCCAACTCTGAACATTTTTAGTGCTAAGTAATATAAATTAATTTATTGAGGATATTAAAAAGTCAGTGCTTAATATCTCTAAAACCAAAACATTGCATTAAAAACATCCTCTTTTTGCGCGTTATGGCTTTTCGACAGTCGTTAAAAGAACATAAGCGCTCACGCACTCTTTCCATTTCATATCGTACAGATAGTCCATACCGGTAGTCTTGTATAGCCTGTTTTAATTATGTTTCGTCTGAAATTACAATGTTTACTCTCGAATCATTTATCGTCGTTCGTAGAAATAATTAAACATTTTCACAAAATAAATGCAACATTCCAATAAATGGGATCTCTGTAAACATGGCATAAAAACTCAGTAAACAATTGTTAATAACGGCAAATAAAACATCAGTAACAAGAATGGATTGTTGTTACTGACTTAGCTTAATTAAACAAGCCGGTAGTCGACACTCAGACGCATAATACTGCTAATTAAACGGGGGTTTACAGAGATCCGAAAAAGAGCCACTCAAACACGCTTAGCCGGTATTATTACAGTGTATTCAGGAGGCTCGGCAAACAGGCCCTCGTCGCCGAGGGTGCTACTCTCAAGTTTCGCGTTTAATTAGACAGATAGAGGCGCGGACGGGCCTTATTAGTATTGTCTACGGGGGCCCAATTAACACTCGGGAGGCGCCGACGTGGGTGGTTCCAAGTTCGTTTTAATAATCAAGGGATACCCTTGGCTTCGTTAGCCGAATAATAGGATCGGGTGGCTTCGGCGAGTCGTCGGCCGCGTATTGTGACCGGTTTAAAGTCACAGCTCGCGTAGCCGCGTGTTAATCAAGCTACAGGTGCGGCCATTTATTTACTTATCTCACTCGCTGAACATTATGCTCATTGCTTACGTAATGCGTGGGTTGCTGGGAGGGTTCATAAATAAATAAATTATTACTAGAATTATAACGTTATTCGGTCACGTTATTTTTCAGTCAATTCAGGTAGAATTTTAAATTTGATAACTTTAGAAAGTGTAATTTTTTAAATATTATTTTTGTTAATAAGTGGTAGATGATATATCATGTGGGTTACGTAGGCACTACCTATTTTAACAAAGATAATCAAGAAACGATTTCAAAGAGAACATATCTTAATTGGTTTATAATTAAGATGTGTTTTTTTCCCATTATTATTAATTACACGTGCATAAAATAATATCGGTAGAACAAAAGAGACGCCCTGCTGAGAGAATCCCTTTATCTTCATCAACTGGCCACAGCACGGCAAAAAGCTTAAATAATTTCCTTAATAAGTACAAAAAGGCTGCGCAGTTATTTGTATGTAGGATGTAGGTATTAATTAATTAGGAGCAAGCTCAACACGGACAGCAAATTGCACTATGAGTCTTGTAGCCTCCCAGGCACAGTACCCCGCTGGCCATAAAACTCTCATTACAGAACGAGCAATTTCTCTCGTTAATTAACGCTGCACAACCATGTCAATTAATGAAACGGTCAAGTTTTGCGTTAAAGAATTCCCTTCCTTATCAAAAAAAAGTTATTATATTGTACTGAATTTTAATTAATGTAAGCGACATTCTCCTTTCATATTTTTGACGTTGTTTACATTTCAACCGGAATCAAACAATTTTATTACAATGCATAATTGGGCTCTACATACAGGTTATGTTAAATTCCTGTAATTTTTATACATTAATTTTATGAGGCTGTATAAATCATAATTTTGTGGTCAGTAACGAGGCTTCTGGAAACTTAATGCAAATTCGTTGCATCTGCATTTTGATCCAGAAAATTGCCGAGAAAAATGCAAACGCATGCGCTGGCCTCGCCTCGCATGACTTGTCGGCACTAATAACTTTTTCTCAAAACACTAATGAATAACTTGCTCCTTATTACTGGGCACGTTTTGCCACTTGAGGCTCTTTGAGCACACGAGACGGACGCGGGCCGCAGCGCGCCGGAGCGGGCCGGAGCGAGCGGGAGCGGAGCGGGGTCGCTCCCCGGCACTGTTCCGCCGTTGGCGCCAATCTTACAACTTACCATTAAGCAATTTTCATCAAGATTCATGTTTTACTTAATGAACTTCTTGCTTGTACTAGACGCGTTTACTGCAAGTATTTCTTGGAGACCGTAACGGTGTTGTAAGCCTCGTCTTTATGGTAGCTAGGGATTTGCTTAATTGCAACTAACATTATCCTTTTATCATTATTCATCTTTATTTATGAGCCATCGCAATTGGTAGGGGTTTCGTGGTAGTTAAATGGTTACCCATTATTTCTTAAAAGACAGTTGACTGATTGCTCCCTTGATTGAACTTTAAAAAAAAGGAGAAATGTACTATCCCATTCACACAAAAGTTACTTGATGTATTACTGCGGCAAAAAAATATAATTCCATAAATCAGTATATTACAAACATTGGGATTGGAAGTCCCGAAAAATAAAGTTTGAACTCATTTTTAATCGTCTTTTAAATTTCAATATCAACGAGCCCTTAGTTTAGTTTTTCTGTTTCTCTTCTAACTATCGTCTTTAGCTTCTTGTAACTGTTGCTCGCATTCTACAAGATTGTGTATACGGAAAATGCTATGCACATGACATTTAATTAGAGAACGTTGCCAGTTACATTATATATTTAACTTGATACATATAAGGAAATAATGTAATTGACGCCACTTTTAATGGAGCATTTATACAGAGTTGGCGATTACTGGGGCCATAAGAAGTGCAATTCACGGAGTCGACGTTGCTCGGAGCCAATTTAATTTACAAAGTTGTCGGTCAAGTCCGGATTATGCTTCGCGATCCGCTCGCTCTTAATAATGACATGTGGCCGATGCTCGAACATCTGTCACAGATTTACGCACACCAATCATTGTACTACCTGCCACGAGGTGAAAGAAAACTTGCTCTTATTATATCGCGGCGAGTTTGTACGGTTGTTTAGTTTTATGCATGAACTGCTTTTAATTGTTTTTATGTGTGCACTTAGAGATTTAAAAGCTAAGATTCGTATCATGTTAATAAGCCTATTTAAAAAAAAAACACAGCTGGAATTAAAACTTGTTTAAAAAATATAAGTACTCTTAATAATAAGGGCAAATAGAAGCGAAGATGTAAAACCAAATGCATATATGTAATCTGCTCCTCTTCGCGCAAAGCCAATCCCTACAACATTGTCGTAAAAGCCATAAATTAGGAATATAGTTTTATGTAAATTTGAAGGAACATAATATTTTAGAGCCACTTGATAGCTGGACCAGTTCGCCTGAGGGCACACCCGCGTGCCCGGAGCTGTATACTCGGCACTCGCTCTATTGCCGTGTACAAACCGTAACCATGTTACTTCTTCTACAATTATAATAATTAAATGGTCAATTCAACTGATTCTTAGGAATAAGAATAACAAACAGAGAGCTTTGTTTTATTGATTCGTTATTAGTAATAGCAAGATACTATTCCTCTTCTAACTTGTAGCTAGTTCTTGTATTCTTTTTTTACGGTTAAAAAAACAAGTTTAATATGCTATGTTTTATACACATACAAAAGACTTATTCATTCACGTTTCAATGCCTATATAATTTATTAAGAGATCCGTGTTATTCTCAAGTATCTTATTACTAAGATAACTCGTCTTCAACATCGCCTACAATTCTGTTCACACAATTCCCATCGATGTAATTAATGATCACATCGTTATCGTATATGACTAATTAGGTATCAGGCTACGTTCGCAACGGGACGGATATACGCAGTGTCTCGGCGAACACTTCCGGCACCCGATCCTAATTACAGATAACGCTGAAGGCTTTACCATCCCGTCTCATCTCGTTTACTCGTCGAGGGTTGCTCACAGTACCAGTATCCCTGTTACAACACCATCAAGGCATTGTACGTATTACCTTGTGTGATTAAATTGGTAATTTAAGATAAAATCAATCACGATCAGCGTTTATTTGTGTATCTTATCTTGATTGATTCAGATTGTAGTGTTTTTATTTGGATTTATTTTTAGGTAGAGTCGTGTAGAGTGACTTAATGGCTTTAATTAACAACATACCTACTGTCATTTCATGTTATTTTCGATGTTAATTAAGAGTCGATTTCATTGTTAAAGATGCTAATGATTACAAACAGATTTGGTTTCATTAAAACTTTAAATAACATAAGGTGTGCCACTAAACTTA
This sequence comes from Autographa pulchrina, assembly GCA_905475315.1. Classification (NCBI taxonomy): domain Eukaryota; kingdom Metazoa; phylum Arthropoda; class Insecta; order Lepidoptera; family Noctuidae; genus Autographa; species Autographa pulchrina. The sequence continues at coordinate 6,734,745 of FR997771.1, read as the reverse complement.
AAACATAAATAATATAATTATCTAATAACATTATTCTGATGCAATTTGAATTACGAATTAAATATCTATCGTCTTCGAAAGTTTATTAGAAAAATTTATTACACTAGTATTAATTAGTAGATTAAATATTAAAATGGGACGTCGGAGTTGTAAAGCTGTCGTGGCGAACGTGTTGTAAACACGCCCCGGGCGTGACTGGCCGATTGCACTCGACTGTACTACCTATTCGTATAATTCCAATCAGTATTCAAATCGATGCAAATGGAAAGATTAATCGGCGTTTGCACCACCGCGGCGTCGACTGCGAGTAAGGTAGTAATTACATGATATTTGTTAGTTTAATCTAACTTTTTGTGAGTTTTCTTAAATGTTTATGAAGATTGTTGTTGTATCGCTAATTAAATCGATACTTCATCGGTTTAAAACGTTTAATTGGCGTCAAACTCGTTTGTTTACATACATGGTGGATGTACTTATTTAACGCGTTCAAGGTATGTGATAATTACAGTGCAGGATGTCATAGCAGTCTATCAAAACCCAATACATTATTCATAATTGCTTCCATAGCTTCAGTTCTTGCCACTTAGAGCTAAGCTAGATTTATTGGAAAGAAAACAGGTGAACAGTAATTGACTTATTTAACTCCAATAGATTTGCTGATAACATCGAGAAAGGTATAGCTTGCGATACTTGAAATCAATAAAACATTACGTATTGTTTTATTATTCAAAACAATATCTGGATTTGAAATAGCGGTATATAACGATTTGACATTCCAATAACCTAATGCGCGTGAATAAAACGCCTACGTTTAATCCCATAGAAAGCACGAACAATCAATAACAAATATGTTTGTCTGATTAAGCCGATCAAAAGAGATCGATCACTCACAAATACAAAGAGATACAAGCAAAGTAAATTAATCCCGGAGCTAGAGGGTATTGCGTTTTGTTAGCTTCTTAATAAGCCAATTGCTGTCACCGTTGAGCCGTCCGCCCACGCGACGCAAACTGATTTCAGAATAGTCTCCGACGCAATCCCACGATTGATTCTAATTAACGATAGCAGTATTTATTGGAGCAATTCGCAAACGAACCTAATTGATTTCGCTGCGCCGACGTCAGCTGACATGTTATAGACCTGACACCGGAGACTGCTGTTTATTGACTATTAATGCAGCTGGCTACGGATACATCCTCGTACCATATCGTGGTTCCACTTCATGTACGGATATTATAATTAACAGGATGTTTTGATGTGTACCTAACTAAGAGAACCATTTATATTAATTAGGTATATATCGTAGGCTTAAAGCGGCGTTTGGACATATTGCACATCTTATTAGGTGTAAAATTGTATGGACAAAATCTTAAAAAACATGTAATTATTCAGTTGCTTTACTAGCGGATAGTGCCTTTAAACATAAGTAATGTTTAAGTTGAATATAAAAAGCATGGGTACCAGAACATAGTATATCAAGATAATACGAAAGACTAAATTAACATCTCTTTAAATAAAGTCTATGAATTACGAAATTAACAATGAGGTCGTCTGTCAAGACGGTTTAAATAATTAAAACTTTTGTTATTAGGGTTAGGTCGAGTCGAATACAATGCGACTTTAACATAAGGAATGTAGAGTTGCCACATTTAAGGAACTCTGCTTTAAAAGGCAATCAAATTAAATCGAATTGAATATGCCTTATTTACATCGTGAATTTTACCTATTACCATATTCATTGATATTCAATAGATATTTGATTCGTTTCAATTAATTTATCCGCGCTAATACGTAAGCTATTAAAATGATTGCTATCGGAAACTATCAATCTTAGGCCTAAATTATAAACTTTAAGATATAAGATTGATAGTTTTCAAGTATTTATTATGCAATTGCAAATCAGGAATGTAAATAAGATTATGCAAATTATATACTGTTTTTTTATTGATTTCAACATAACTTAAAAACAATAAATAGTGCTGTGAAATAAAGTTTATTTATATTTATATAAGTCAATGTTGACCTAAACAAAGGGCTCATTAAACACGTAGTCTACTTATAACGTATTATCCGTTTCATTAAATGTATAATACGTTACGCCGCTCGCCAATTAACAATTCTTTTAAAACTCAATTAAGATATTCTTACAACAGATTAGATAATTTAATAATGTAAAAGTCGTTGTGAATAGGTACGTATATGTAGCGTGCGTATCCGGTAGTGGGTTCATGTCCGCCGAGCGAGACAGGCATCTCTCTAATTAGGCCACGTTTCGTCTGCCCTGTAATCCACCTGACTGTTAATTAATACAGCTGAATAAACAACCGCTAGCACGCGGGAAGGGGATTAACAATTCCGTGTAATAGACCTTTATTATGTTCCATCTATTGCGCTCATGTTAGTAGTTGGGCGCCTGAAATTAGTTTTTAGGTATGCCGTAAATGATACTGTTAATAAATAATGGTTAATAAACAAATAGTGTGTTGCAATTTAAAAAGTAATTGACGTTTTTATCAGAGCTAAGGGTCTATTACGGTTTTGTTTTGCGGAAATAAAAACGTGTTCACTAAAAGATATCCTTGTATAGATAACATTAAAATAATCTTAGAGTTGACGATACCGTGAATCAAATGCCATATTAAGTTTGTTCGTGCGGGTAATTAAAACGGAGCGTCGTAATGAGAGACCGCTGCGCTCACTAATTAGGCACAACTGCTCCAGAAACTGAAAACCTAACTTTCCCAATTAGCAGCTACATCATCGCGTTAATACCAATTACAATGAACAAATCCTATCGCGTTATTAATAATTACTGTTCAGTACAGCCCCATTATTTTCCGTATTGATTATAGACTTAAACCAAACAAACATTATTCATAATAAACGCCTACTAGGGCTACTTGGGGCTGTAAATATATTTAATAACGTTAATGGAGCTAAAGTTCATAAACTTCGGCTCATTGGTAGATTAACATAGGTTACATAAAATAATACTCGGTAAAATTAGTTTTCTAACCATTCTTCCTCCATAAATATAATTGCGTTCCACTTATTGCCCATAAAAGCAAGGGAACGTGCGAACGGCCCTGTTGCAAAATTGTACAAAAGGAAAGTAATATTAGGTAGAAGTAGACGCAGTGCTACCCCGGCGCGTTTCGGTGACTGGGGCGGGCTTTCAGATAAATTATTTATCAACTGTATAGCAATTTTCTTTATGACTCCTCCGACGGAGCAGAGCAATTTACTCGTGAAAGAGATGCGTAAACTTGCAAGGACGCCCAAATTGAGAATAGAACAATGAGGCCTGTAAAGATTTCAATAAGGATAGGTGCCGGCGCCGCGGTGTGGCAGCGCAGAGCTCGCGACTATGCCTTGACAAAAAGTACACGACGAATACTGGTTGCGAGACGTGAGCCCCATATGCTTCTCATTAGCAAAGCTTTTGAAATGGACTCCTTGTCGTAAGAATTTAATTGACATGAAGTCAACCGACCGTTGTGGCGTAGCGTTTAATTATTTTTTAGGTATGTTGCATGTTATGAGGACTTTTTTGTAAATTGAGTCACGATTTCTGAGGCTTTTAATATAATTTTATGTGTGCGTTAAATCTGACATGAAAGTTTGCCGGCGGCGAGTGTGTCGGTGTGCGCTGACAGTGCGCGCCGGGCGGCGGACGGCGGTGGCGCTTCCAATTTCCGTAATTGTGAGTTCATCAAGGAAATTGACTGGCAGACAACGCAATGCAATCCACTCTTTATTTACATCACGCTCACTATACAACGACTGCTTCGCGTGCTCCAAAACGGTGTGACAGCGTCACGTCTGCCGGCAAAACGAGTTTACTGTATATTTTAACAAATCGGTGCAATATATAGGTTTATTGATTTTGAAGTGTCAATTAAATTAGAAAGTATCGTCTTTCTTTATATGGCTATCTGCCATTTACACCAGTCACATAATCATATAAGGGGATAATATTTTGAAAGATAAGAAGTATAAATAATTTATTTGTTTGAATCAACAAGAAACTAGTTCTTAAGAAGACACACCTTCATTTAAGCTGTATAGTTGGGATTAATTTTACCTTCGTTATTAGTTGCCAATCCATGTATCTAACAAAAGAAATGTGACGAAAACATCACACAACAACAACACAGTGAACAAAGGTCACCGTAAACTAATAAATCTATGCGTTTAATAATCAAAAAGTCATGGAAGACGCGAAAGCTCGCCAGTAAATAAAAAGCTGCGGTGCTCGTGAGGTAATTGATGGCGGGCGGCAATCAAATTAGGCTCCGCGTCGCGGCGCGTCGCGGGTAATCGGCTGAAAGCTGCCCGACAGAGCTTTTGTGGGTCGACGGGCCGGGACTGCGCCGCCCGTGGACCTGCACGCCGAGCTTTTGTGTCTAGCGCACGAAAAGCAATGGAGTTGAGAGACTTCATTGTTTTATTAAAGTTTTTAAGCAGTAGGTCTGTACGTATTATTTAAAAGGGTTCTTTCGTATGGAAGAAGTGAACAACGCTAAATCAGTTTTCTTGGTGACCTAAAAGATCAATACCCCGATGACACCATTAGGTCAAAAGTTAGTACAAAAACACCAGTTATAGCTAAAAATATTTTGTTCTACAAAAAACAGGGAATTAAGTACCTACACGGTTCTACAAACTGTAGATTATGTCATCCATTATCTTGGCGTGTACCTGCTCGTTTATATAATCTGAAGGTGAATAAGGCTGTTAAGGAGGAAACGACAGGCTCATCATTAACGGGTCGAAGAGATGCGGACGGACACGCAGCATCCGCCGCGAGCTCTTTAGCTTTTATCATAATTTAAGTTTTCCATTAGCCGTAATTGACGCGAACATCGTTCCTCGCTTACTGCCGCGAATCGTCGCAACGATTGTTATTTTTGGATAGATAAACATTCCCTATTTTCAGGACTTCCGAACGCTATTCCATCTTAATTGACAATTCTATTAATAATTAATAAGAGTTATGGCGTACAGCTTTTATCTTAATGTGGCTTTTAACGATACATTTGTATTCGAGAGACCATTTCGATGTAATTTCAACGGCACTACCGCCTCGCTAATGGATAAATATCTACTGGATGTTTAATTTTAAAATTTATGAATAATTCAATCGATTCGAGCGCTCTGTTTCAGCGTCACTTAATGCTTAGATCACGGAGTTCGATTTAATTTGGGTAACGACGAAATCGATGTTATCCATTAGTGTAATTGAGCGGCACTCATGAGACGGTCGAGATATCAAAGTGTCGTCCGGCGGGCGCAGAACGAAGCAATGTGAGCTTCTCGGGAGCTGGAGAGACTATAACTACACAATACAAATTATTAAGAGTGCTCGGCATCACGGGAACGCTTTCAGAAGTAATGAATTAGAAAAGTTGCGCAGCACTCACGCGGATTGAGCCGCGCGGCTCGTCGACGCCGTCGGCGCGCCGCTCGCTACAACATTACTTTAATTAAATCTATTTGAACAACAAACTTTAATTAAATTTCATCCAGCAGTTAGGCGTCGCGGAGGAATAATCGCGCAATTAGAGCGGCCGTGAGCGTCGCCTTACACGCTCCCAGTTAATTAACTCACTTGGGCCGACCTATCCGACTAACGTTGCGCTGTGTATCCGGCGAACACCCAACACTATGTTAAAGTGTTTATTATCATTCAACACATACATTTCGGCACCTATCTCAAGGCTTTTGAGTCAATTATATAAAACGGGTCATTAAATTCGTAAAATCTCTTACGAGGGGACAACAGGACCAGTCAAATCAAAACAATAAAGTCAAAGTAGTGCTTAAGATTACCACTCAAATTGCAGACATAAAAAATTGGTTATTTCATTCCATTATACATATAGCAGTGGTCATAAACTCTTGAGAAATGAATGTATTCGGTGGCGCAGCGTTTGCACAGCGAACCCTAAGCCGTCCGACTTATTCGATTAATACTCGTAGCAACACAATGGGTTGGCGCTTAGCACTATGTGTAGCGCTTTCATTGTGCAAGTTTAATTGTTTTTACAGCCGACATGACATGTATTGTGTGCGTTTGGAATACTTAGAAATAACCTTACCGTATCATGACGAGTTGCCCATTCCACTCGGAATTAATGAAACGCTTTAGTGTGCGTGGCCCCTAAAACACAATATCGATTACGAATGTTTTCATATCGAGAACCGAGTAGAATGCCAATAATATACGAGTATCACATATCTACTAAGTGTTCGTCTGCTGATCCATTATGCGCACATCGTAACGTATAAATAAAGGCAAAAACTCACAAGATCCATTAAAAGTATTGCTGCGATAATTTGGAATTGTGTGGATACGACGTCTAAGCATCCTATAAACTTCGTTTTTATAGTGATATTTAAAACAGTTTTTAATTAGTTACCAACTAGTAGCGGCAACGTTTTACTAAACTTCGGTAACATAACATTTTAAATTGTAATTTAATTAAACTTTTTTAGTTTTGTTGTCAATAAAAATAAATCTGATGTTTTTGTTTTAACCATTTGTAACATACTAATAAAGTAATTATCAGCATAATTTAGCATAGAATAAAATCCTTTTTTATTTGTGTATCTACATTTCCGATCGGTCCAGCCTAATCTATCGTGTGGGAGCACTTCCGTAGAGAGTGCGGCTATAAAGGAGCCGAGCGCCGCGCCGAGTGACCGACACTCCTCCCACAACATCTGACCCCGCTCACTTAATCCACGAATACCTAATACCCAATTATGAATTATTCAATACAACATTACTTTTTTCATCATAAAACAAACCATTATTTTACTTTTATTGTTAATTAAATCACTCGCATTATGGATCCAGAAGTGAAATCGTTAAAACGAAAGAACGAGCTCAGAAAATGTCCTCCTTATCTTTTTATTTTATGCCAAAATTTATTAGTCGTAAAAATAAATATCCTTGCCGTACATATATGTATTTTTAATGGTATGATTGAACTCATTTTAGAATCGCCGACACTCAGATGTATAATGTATTAAACACTAGTGGTAATCTCCGAAGTTGTTTGGCAATTTCGGTGAAGTTATATCCCGTTCATATATTTTCACCGGACGGCAACGTGGGTGGCGAATAACGTGAACACAACCTTCGCTGACTGCATGCATACAAATTTCGCCCGATTTCTACCTAATATGGCGCTCCTAAAATTAATTCAAGACTTAAAAAGACGTTATTAAGCAACGGAATGTGAACTTTTAGTTTTTGGCTTACAAACGACCGTTAGCCAAATTCTGAATTAATTCTAATCTTAAGTGCATAGTTATGTTAAAGTTAAATAAGTTTCTAGAATTTAAATTATATCTAAACAGTTACGCGAATGCATACTTAATCTTATTTTTAATGTAAACAAAACTAATATTGTCTCGCCATGATTAAATAGCAGACAAATTTTGACCATGTAAATAAATTATAGTAGTGAAAAAATATTTAAATCAATATTTACAATGCACTTAATCCTTACTTATACCAGCACGTAAACCTTATAATCATAATGTGCAAATATTAAAGGTAGGTTTACACATAAATTATTATAAAGTAAGTATGACAAATATGCGTTTATGCTGATACTGTGAAACTGTTTTGTCTTAGAATTTCTTCTGTGAAAGATAGCTATTTTCAAGAGGCTCCTGACCCAGTAGGTATCGTATGATAATGCCAATATAGTGGAAATATGTGCTGACCACTGCAATATTGCAGTGCTACGTGTAGGCAGTCTTATGAAAATCGCTGGCATCTACATGAGCTCATATTACAACCAGAATATGAACATACGTTTCATAACATTTCTATGTAGACATACCCTTTAAAATTTATGTAACATCTATGTTAAATTAAACCTTTAGAATTTTCTGGATATGCCTGAAAATAAGCTTTTTACTTGATGACATTAGTTAAGCATTTTTATTATACTAGGTATATTAAAATCTCTTAACTTTTGCACTAGGTATACCAGATTGAATAGAACCCTGAACTGGAAATAAGTAAAAAGTATAAATGTGAACTTGTACCAAATAATGGTACCTCTAGATTAACCGTAGCTCTACAATTTAAACAAAGCCAATCTACAAAAAGTGCATCAGAGTCAAAATGCAGGAGTTTCTAATTAAATCCGACGTTACTGTTGAATGCCGTGAGCCCATGATAAAACGTGCCAGTGCGCAAACGCACTCGAGATGGGAATGGAGGGGCAAAAACCGTCGGCATCGACAATAAGTGGGTGCTTCAATAAAATAAACGGTTCCTAATCACGTAGGGCTGCGACAACTCCGCAACAGGTATCTATATCTACCTATTGAATAACGGCTGCGGGCTCATGCACAGGAAAACTATGGAGACACTTTACAACTATATAATTCTATTTCTATCATTTGTTTTTTTTTCGTTTACTTTATTAGGTGACATCGTTAATTTCAACGTTACTTGTGTGTGTATTGACTTGTGCATCATTCAATACACAAAATAGGAGGATAACCAATTTTTTCATGTCTCAAAATTTTCATACGGACCTTTGTATTTGCTCCGTGGTACCGACACATAAATTATTATTGTTCAGATGTAATATTTTTAAGACTGGAAAAAAATACATCTTTGTTTATCTTGGATCATAAAATATTGCAAAAATACAGGATACGTTTTCTAAGAAGCGTTTTGGAAAGACCGATATTGCATTGTATTCAGGATCTTGCCAGAATGCCCAACCCATTGCCTTTGAGTCTTATGATACATATTTGATTCCTGTTGTGGCACAAAACGACGCTTGTTTGGCACAAAATCAGCAATACTTGTGACCAATGTGTATGGAATAAGGATAATCTATGAACAATATTATCAAAGAGTAAAATGTGTATGGAAGACTGTGATGAGATGTGGAGCATGGCAGATAGCTGCGTCATAATAAAATCGGCACTCAGCCGTGCAAAAGCTAGCTAAAAGCAGATTGTTAAAAATCTGAGCTGTTGTAAAGAAGATTTATAAGCTCCACAGTTTAAAGCGCAGAAGCCGAAGAACGTCCCTTCTTATGGAATCTAGGATCCGAGAATGTAAGCAAGTACCTAGTACTGGGTCATTTTCTCATAATCCTTTGAACAGGATACTTAGTTACATTAAGCATGTTTAAAGGAGCAAGTTTTATTACAACGCTTTCTAATTTATTTTGCACAGAAGCAGCATAAAACTTACAAAACTAAGTAGCAATTAACGCAATTCATCTTTTATTCTTGATCTTGTTTCATTCTTTGAAGTAATCAAATCCGCTGTTCAAAGGCAAGCAGTTATTTCAATCTTGTTAGACAGCATGGCGCGCAAAAAGCTCGGAATCCGCAGAGCGCGCGACATTCGAGCGCATGCGACGGCCGCGAACGTGCGCGCGCGTTCTCATGAATTTAGATCAATGGGGAAAAAACGAAGAAAGCCATCCTGCTTAGTCTCAAACGACGCTGTCATCATTCTTGTAAGAAACGATTGTTGGTAGTTAGGCAGTCTCGATAAGGCAATGAGAATTGCAACTCGAGATTGCGCACTCAAGAATGCCGTGATAAAAATTCATTTAGAAGTAATTAAATCAATCGTTTCTTCACACTTTTGTTGTTTCATTTCTCTGTTATGTTGGAAAAAGTACTGCGATGGCATATGGTATGTAGGTACTTGCATTTTCTAATGAAAAAAGATGATTAAGTGTGACTTTTACAGCTATTAAGTAAAAACTTCTGACAGGTCTTTGATAATGTGTGACTTTTCACTGTTAGCACGATTTATTTTGCAAGTTAATTTATAACGATCGTGATAAGAATAAGCGATGAACGTCGATGATTAAATTCCTTGATGCATTTTTGCAGTGTTTTTACTTAAGAAGAATTGTAAGTGATTCTACATTAAATCTTCATAATATGTTCACTTTAACCTTTATAAAGCTTTTTGGTGAAAAATGGGAACAACTATTGACAGCACTGGACATTATAATAAATAAATGCGGACAACATCACATACATTGCTCTGAACCCAAAGTAAGTAGCTAAAGCACTTGTGTTATGGAATTCAGAATCAACGAAGGTACCACAAAGACCCAGACCCGAGACAATGTAGAAAAGTTTGTTTCTACATTGACTCGTCCGGGGATCGAACCCGGGACCCCAGAGCTAGCGACACCTTGAAAACCGGTGCGTACGCCACTCGACCACGGAGGTCGTCATAAAACATGTACATATGTATTTTCTTGACTATGTATTATTATGTATGGTTGTCTATATTGTTACTTATGTTAGTGACGGCAGACTAACGCACTCGAGATAGCGCACCAATTAAACGCACTCCAAGAATGGAAAGTGGTTGTTTTTGCCGAGCCCCGGCGCGCTTTGTCGAAGCCGAGCGTTTCGGGCAATGACAAACATTCGGCTGCTTTGAACACAGCCATTCATTAGATACATTTTTGTTTTTAAAGTATTTCGAGCCCTAATAACGTTATTGTTGGTAGAACTAAATCTGTTTTGCGAGCACTTCAAAGAGAGAACAAGACAAAGAATGGATACATTAGAAATTTTTCAATCTGTCACGAATGTTATCTATTAACACATTTCATCACGCATAAATGAATTAATTGAAAAACAGAAGACTTAAACACATAACATGTTATATACTCCTAAAAGAATAATATCAGAATGAACGATATAATATAACATGCATAATGGGAAATTTAAATGTGTAATATAGCGGGATGGCTTATGCAATATACCAGGTTTAGAGACTAATTTGGCCCGATACCCACTGCTATTGCACTTTGAATACAAAATTAGCATAAGATAGTAATCAACCAAGATGTCCAGCAAATAAATAACAAAATCCAAAAATGGCTCTACATAACAAACGTAGATATATCTCACAATATTACATCACGTCCTACATCCAAGCAAACAAGGTTTAAAGGTACAATGTAACTTACATTGTACCTCTAAATCCTATTTACTCAATCAATACCATCTTCCTTTGTCTTCACACCTGTGTATAGAGACATAAAAAGTACATCTAGGGAGGAAAAGCTTGTACAATAAGCGGGGCAAGTAGCGCGCATGATTAGCGGCGGGCGGCAGGGCGCGGGCGGTTGATTGCTTGCCCAATTGGGCTCTATACGCCGCACATGGGAAATATTTTTAATCAACACCTCCATTGAACTTACGAGCGGTCGTACGTGAGCTCGGTACACAGGGACGTATTCGGACGCCGGGAAATGTATCGTCCTTTGTGGATTTTTATCCTGTTTCTGTTAGATTGTTGGTAGAGTTTTATGTATGAGGTTCTTTTACAATATATATGAATTTACAAGATACTGAAATTGTTTTTTTTTTTATATAAAACTTTCAATATTCTTATAGAACTTTATGGGCAATAAAAATGAACATAAGGTTTATTTAATGGATGAAACCTGTATGTAAACTTGCAAAATCAATTATTTTAATTACCGTGATAAAGTTGGCATCAAATAATATATTTTTTATCTCAGTTGTTTTAACATAATACCCCTACAATGTATCTAATCAATAGATTACTTTATAATTATATTTATATTATCTTATTTATTTCATCTTCGTTAATTTAAGCTCTTGTCGGTGTAGCTCCTCTCATTTTTGTCTGCTAGCTCTTATTTATTTACAATATCATAGAATCAATTAATAAATAAATATGTAATATGTTAATAAAGAAATATAATTTAAAAAGTTTTTTTTTGGGATTATGGATATTCAGGCAATGAAGCTTGAAAGAAGGAAACATTTACAGCTGATATATTTATCGTACTTTGTAATCAAACTATTATTGTAAAACCATTTCTCAACCTTTTCTTAGTCTTAGCCTTACAGCAATGAAGTCTCATTTGGTTAATCCAAATGATACTTCATTTCTGTAAGGCTTGTCGACATAAATTCTATACACCTAACGTCAACGATTAATGTACGAGAGCCAGAAGCAGGGGTTTAACGTTTTGTACGTGAAGATTATTCATCGATCGTTTAAATATAATGCATTTATTCAAACTTATGTACAAATTTAAATTATATACATCTAGTTTTTAATGACAGTTAGTTATAAGTGACTCATTAGACAAAAAAGAATCGCCTTGTCAATTTAAAATATCACTAACGTGTAAACTTTAAGAACAGTTAACTGGATAGAATAAGTCCAAAGAGTTTTAATAAGAGTGACAGTCTCATTAACCTCTGCCGGATCTAACAAGACGCCTAAACTTTGCTTGTTAGTCTTTAAATCAAAACACACTGATTGCTGTAGCTCACTGAGTTTCTATTACATTCTGTTAAACATCACTTGATCACATAGTGGATATCGAGTAACCTCTTAACTGAGTCGTTATTCTCTTTGGATTTGTTAACGAGAAGTTGATGTACAGCTCTAATTTTAAACGACCTATTTATTGATTTATGTTGATCTTCCATATCAATTTGCTGTGGTCACAGTAAGGACGTGTAGTTTAACTATTTTCAAGACTTAAAAATATCATTCCTAGGATTTATGTACGTCAGTAACATTAACGTCAGTAACATTCTTATAATTGTTATTAGTTATTCTACAGGTTACCAAAGAACTTAAAAATGGTTAAAAAAAAAGAGCTTTATCAGTATAAGTTTAACTTTTATTACCTGATAGTCTTTATAGTTCTTTTTCTTTGGCAAAAAGTGGTGAAATGAAATTTTGTAATATAAATTAAATAAAAACTCCTTTTCAAATACGCACCTCTTCGGGGTGTAGCTAAGGGGCGCGGATGGCAGTGGGTCGAGTCGGTGCTTGATTGGCCCTATGAATGTGAGTAGATTGCACCGCGGCCGACGCCGCCGCCACGCCGCGCCGCGCCGCCCGGCCGCGATCTCCGAGGCTTACTCTCACCACACACCCTGCTTCCTATCCTTTATTAGTCTGAACTAGTATTTGCATATATTTTCGTCTGCTTGATAAACGAATAGATGTGGACAACATCATATACAATGCTCAGAACTAGAGATTGTCAAAACTTCGACTTAATAGACCAAACTTCATCAGAAGTAAGGTAGAAAGTGATCTAAGTTCTTCTCCAGATATGAAACTATAATTTTGTGAATTTCCGTACAAATCAGTTTAATGGTTCAGTCATGATGCGGTTACAAACAAAGAAGCAGACCCACTTTCGCATTTTTTCTTACCAGCAATGTCACTCAGCGATTTCCTAGATAGCTACAAAAACAACAAACAATATGAACTGTAAAAGAGCGTCAGACCTTTGGGAAATGCTCACATCGTGTCGCGCTCGCAGATACCAATCAGTATTAGTTGTAACCTTTACAAATTAGCATGACCTAAGCCACCTCCCACTCGTCGTAAACTAAGTAGTGTCGGAGAGCTTTCGACATCTTTAAAGGATTTGCATTTAGTTAATGCCGTATTCTAGGTAGGTGTCTTTTATTCTTAAATTAAAATATCTTATCTATTATTTAATCATAACAAAGCTTATAAAAAATCCATTTGCTGAGTACATGGGCAAATAATTCCTTTAGAACTTGGTAATCTACATCGTATGTGTTGGATCATAGCTCCTGAACTGAAGTGATAGGGGTGGTTCTTAGCTAAAATTTATGATGATCAGTTCAGCGGTTTGCTAAAAATAAACTTATTTCTAATATCAAGCAAATTGCAAGTAACAATGAATGGTTCGGTTTCTTGCACTTATTTGTGGAAATTATTGTATATAACACCAAGAAAATAAGGATGCTGTCGTTAATAATCCACTATTTTTTTTTTATCTAAGTGCTTAAATGTAAAGATTTTTCCTATTACTTATGAGAACAATAATTTGATTTTCGGACACTAGCATACATCTTGTTTGTATTTCTTAGGACCAAGTTTTGTATATTGTAACCCATGTAAATGTAAGTCACGTTTCCAATAACATACAGTTTTAGCTTCATAATTTTAACCCGGCCCGATATTACAAGCTTTATTTTGTTATAATATTTGCAGATATGTAAAGTAGAGACGGTATAATATCCTTATGTTAAATTTATTTATCTAATCTATAGGATTTCTAAAATACAGTTCTTGCTTTCAAGCTTTTGACATAGGTATTTAATAATTATTCTAAAGTTATCCCCTTAAAACTCATATGTCAGAATTTTTCAAACGATTTTATTTACCCACCGTGACCACATAATGACTACTGGGCATATATTTCCAACAGTACGTCCTTATTGTAATTTCATGAGGTGTTGGGCCAATTATACAAGAAAACTTGTAACGAGTGTAGAGTATCAGTGTCGGGGTGTTCGGGAAGGTGGCGTGTGGTCGCCGCGGTCGCGTCATACCGGCAGTCAGCAGACTCGCGCCGCACTCAACTCGTATTATTAACGACGTGTATTGTAATCACGCGGCGGGCGATCGCCTCCGCCGAAGGTAGGGCGGTATTAAATTCCGACAGCTACGTGATAAATCGAAATTGGAAAAGTTTAATAATGTTCGGTTGCTCCGAAAGCAATAAAACCGTTTATAAACGGGCACGAGCGAACGAGACGGGCGGCAGGGACGCCCGCCTTCGGGACTTTTAGGGACTCTTAGGTGAGTCCGCTCGGCCTTACGGGCTTTAAATTGATTTCGCTGGTATCTTGATGAAGTGATAAAACCGTCACTTCGGCCGGAGTGCTTGCCGAGGACGAATGAGCCCACCGAGCACCCCTGTGCGGCACCGCCCTGTCTAACCACTTGTTAGAATGTCATATATGAATTACTGAAATATTTTTGTTCCTGAATATTTACTACGGACAGCCCTGTAGCGCCAAATGAATTCTTTATAAAATCTAATAAATTGAAAAGCTCTTGAATGTGGCGACGCTCAAAGTGCTTACATAAACATAATAACATACTACTTTTCATACAAGAACATTTCAGCATTCAGTTAGTAACAGCGTTATATGAAAAAGCATAATAAGAGACTCTTAGTTCTTATTAATATTCAGTGTCTTAATACTAATTACGTTTATGTTTGCTATATTGATTAAGTGACTATTAATCAGTTAATTTATTATTATTTGCTCAAGTAATGGAATAATTAGGGCGGTGTAAGGAGGAAAATCGTGGGGGCCGGGGCGGCGAGCCCACAGTTTACTTAATACCGGAGCCCATACGCCTTCGGATACATTGCCCACTGATACGTTGACTTTTTATTACTTTTCTGTAAAGCAGCTACATTGAGAATTCGGACTAGGTTCAATTTAATTTAAACTGTAACTTTTTTATGTATTTCAGTGGGAATTAAGTGTCTTAGAAGGAATTTGTATTACAAATAAATCGCATCACATTTATTTTTTATTATTATTAAAATAAATAATGTAAGTTGTTGGAAAACAGCAGAAAAGTGTTCTCAACCAGTCCTCCATTGTCTAAGACGTAGCGCCAGATTTTTGTAATAAGCAACATGCTGAATTATTTACATATTCAAATTACTTCTATACAAAACTCCTGTTTTTAATTATAAACTTAATTTGCTTATGATAAATCTATGGAAATTTTTACCTCGGGCTCCAACCCTCTATAGCGTTAAGGGTAGAGTAATTACTTCTTTTCTTCGTAATAAAAACGGATTAAACTTTGCTTAGGGTAGCCTATTCATTCTGTTTACTATTCAGAATGGCTTGTATTAAGAAAAACTAATTTACGCTCCCTGTTTGAATGTAGGTATTATCTGATTTGAGATTTAAATTAAATTAGCTGATTACAAAACAAAAGTTTTGCAAAAATATAAATTGGCTAAGTTTGATTGCGGTGTAATGAATTTAATTATTGGGATTTTAAATTAACTTGTTGCTAAAAATACAAGTGAACTTTGATTAAAGACAACGACTGACACAATAACAATTCTAGATCAATATTCGTAATCAAACAGAGCTCAGACTAAATTATTATTGACAAAAATATAATTTATTCATTATCCAATTGAAAATCCACATTAAGCCCCACTAAACAGCAACAAAAGTAAACAGTTTGCGTTCTTTAATTTGATAAGTCATTCGCACAATCTGTCCAATTCTTCCTTCAATTAGCCTTGTGGAGTCAAGCGGCGACGTAATAAAAAGAAACACAGATAAATGAGCGCTTAATTCCTTTCTCCGCTGGACGCTGCGCATTGATATCAATTATCAGGAAGCTGGAGATGGTATTGTATACGCGAATTGTACCATAAAGCCGCTAATCCCGGCCCGAGCGAGCCACAATTTGTCCAAACGGTTATGTTATTGCGGTCGGTAAGCTCGCTGCGACCGCCACCGCCACTCGCTACATGATTTTTCTCATAAAATTACTCTCACAAACTATTGTATTCGTTTTATTTACTTTTTGTACTTAATTGGCGTATCTTTTACAATACAAGAAACGAGTTTATTTGTATTTGTAACACTGTGGCATAATGAGATAAAGGCTTTTACAATAACATTTGAAACTATTGTTCAACGAGGCTTTGTCTGTAGACTCTACAAAGGCAGGCATGCAGTTAATTTAAGTGACGTGTAAGTATATTAATGGCCGGTTACAATGTCGTATCCAGCTTCAATGTCAGCGGACTCAATTTGTCGAAAGTGTTATTGCACGGGACGAACAACCCGCCGCCAGTCCAGTTTTATACGGAATCGGCCATAACGGACAGCTCCGGCGGCTCTAACTCCCGGGAATGGACACTTGATTAAGATACTTGTGTCACTTTATTTTGCGATTACATCTGACATGAGGTCGCAATCTTCTTTATTGTTAATTTGGAATAAATCTGCTTGATTAACTTTTGTACTTAAACTTGGTCTGCGCAAATATTAATTCCCAGAAACGACCATTAAATGAGAAAATGTTAGAACGCTGCGTACATATTTGTCGTTTAACGATAAACAAACATGTAAAGAAAAACATAGGAATGAGCAAATGTTTGTACACACTTTTAACACATGAACATAACAGGTGCCAAAAGCATGTAAACGTGTAAATTTTATTAATAGTGTCGCAAACAATTCACATTCAAAAGCGGAGTCCCTCCAATGTCATCCAATCAATCGCGGAATCCAACATTAGACGGATGTATGGGTATTCGAAATTGGATCGAAGATTGTAAGAGGGATTGAAGGACAAAGATGGCCGGGAGTGGGTAGGGAGGGGGTTGGCAGCCCACGCACCACGTCCGAGCCGTAATGAGTTGAAAGCGGATACTTGTAGCGCACTCAGAGCGCGCGTGTCCGGTTACCCGCCTAATGTTGCCCGGATAAACAATGACGTCCAGCCTTTTAGCGACATTTGTGGACCCACTCAACGCTGGACATAAGCCTAAAAAGATTTTACTATTTGAGATTCTTTCGGATGTAGGAAAGGAAATACTGGGTACTAAGAAAATGTGATTACTTACTTTACCCAGTTTGTTTAACGAAAGGTTCGCATTGTGGGCCAGTTAATGGATAGAAAAACTGATGTACACAACGATAAAAACATGTACCTTAGTAATCATAAATTTATGCTATTTAATATTTAACAATTTGGTACCAATTTTTATACAATATTTAATTTATGCGTTTTTAAGAACTTGTGATAAACAATGTGCCTTCTAAAACAACTCTAAATAATTCATTAAATTATGTTACACACGAAACACATTTTCCTTATGGGTAGGCATCGCAGCGATACGTTAGTATAGTGTGTAAGTCCATGAGCATTAGGTAAGTGCCGAGTGGCGATGTGAGAGCCGCCTAGTCAAATGTAGAGTGACGGTCCATCATTGCTCCATTAACTGGGAGGCCGGGGAGACGTATGGGATGTTTGATACGCCATTACTTCATTAGCAGTCTTACGCTTGTCATGAGCCGATTATTTAACATCACTATACATGGACATCTCTAAAAGCTAATGGATAGCGTCCGTGATAATTATTGTTTATATAAAAGGCATGAAAGCTAAGTAAAATATCATGTACTAATAAATATTCCGATATGGAGTTGTTAGTTTGTTTTACTAATGTTTTAAAGTGCGGCTATAGAGTTTAAGGAGTATACGATTATATTAGATAATAAGCCGGTAATTTTGTAATGAAAATGTTATTAACTTTCCATTAGTAAGTTATTGTAAATGTTAAAAAACTTGACTGTAGTCACTGGACGTAATAATTTAAAGAACCCTCTGGGGAAATCAATACACATAGTAGTGATTGTCGGAAGAACAATAAACGGTATATTTAATTATGTATCATTTGGAAACATATGATACTAAAACATACGGAAATAACAAAACTTTCAGAAATATTTTTAAATAGGTATGTAACTTTTGAAGAACCTGAGTGCAGGATTTACAGTTTTACCGAACTTATACAGGGTGTCCGGTAAATAGTCCGACAAACTGTGGTGGCTGATACCTTAGGTCAGGTAACATCAAATGAACACAACATATGTTCCCCGAAAAGTTACAGGTTTCGAGTTACAATCGATTTTCGGAAATCTTAGAATTTTCTACCTTGCATCAGACTTTTCCATTTTTCTTGCTGATTAATAGCTTTCGCAACACTTTTTGCACATCAAATTAATCTTGAATAGTTACTCTACGCTTTAAAAAGTCTCATATTTATCTAAAAGAAGAATGTATTGACAAAAAAGCCATTCGCTTAACAATTTTCACTTTTTGTTTATCTTATTGTCAACTTTGAACTGTAGTGGTGAAAAAGAAATGTATGTAGGAGTTTTGTACAATAATCTTAAAAACTTGCTTGAATATTGGTGATTTAGGGAAGGTACAATACTTGCGTTTATTCCTTACAAAATTTGACAGAACAAGCTGCTGAAGTACACATGGGCTTTTTTGTTGAAATATTACTAATGTAAATCTGAGGAAAAATGAGACGTAACTTAACGCGGATCGTCATTGTACAATTAAATTAGGTATTTTCTTCTCGCCATTAACTCTTTATGCCAGATTAAAACATGTTTTAGTGTAAAGTTACCTTTTCCTTCAGTACTTTCTTACTAGATGAATCGATTTTATAACACTTTATTTTTCATGCAACAGCAATGAAATAGCTGGTTTTGGACGCCCAATCCATCTGCCCTGGTATCCCTTATTAGAGGAGGCTCTTACTTCAGGCCCATACTGCACTTAGCACCCATTTTCCCAAACCAGATTGTATCGTTCAAGTCGCCTAGAATGTATTTACGAAGAGTGGGTCTTCTAAGAAACCGGTCAAGTTGGGGATGGACATGCTAACGAAGGGTTCCGTAACTTTGCAAAAAATTTAACAGAGCATTTTTTTTTTCATTTCCATATTTTCCAAATTGAAATTGGCCGCTGGGTTTTGTGTAACTAGTTAGTCACTAGAAGAAAATACCTTATTTCACTGGACAATGACGATCCGCGTTAAGTTACGTCTCATTTTTCCTCAGATTTACATTAGTAATATTTCAACAAATAAGCCCATTTGTACTTCAGCAGCTTGTTTTGTCAAATTTTGTAAAGAAAATACGCAAGTATTGTACCTTCCCAAAATCACCAATATTCAAGCAAGTTTTTAAGATTGTTGTACAAAACTCCTAGATACATTTATTTTTCACCACTACAGTTCAAAGTTGAGCTGTAAGAAAAACTAAAAGTGAAAATTGTTAAGCGAATGGCTTTTTTGTCAATACATTCTTCTTTTAGATAAATATGAGACTTACTCAAGCGTAGAGTAACTATTCAAGATTAATTTGATGTACAAAAAGTATTACGAAAGCTATTAATCAGCAAGAAAAATGGAAAAGTCTGATGCAAGGTAGAAAATTCTAAGATTTCCGAAAATCGATTGTAACTCGAAACCTGTAACTTTTCGGGGAACATATGTTGTGTTCATTTGATGTTACCTGACCTAAGGTATCAGCCACCACAGTTTGTCGGACTATTTACCGGACACCCTGTATGTAACATGTCTCCAAATGTTTACGTATACGACCTATTCATTTCAGCCTTAGTTGATAAATATTGCAAATTCGTGTTTGAGAAGAGGGGGCAGGGTGAGGTGGGGGGTGGCAGCGGGGAGTGCAGTCCATTATCCCGAGGTGAGGGCGCCGGGCGTCGCAACAGCAAAGACGTTAGTCCGGCTCTGCATCGGCGACTTTATGACGTTATCTCTAACAGGTTCCGTCGCTCCGGGATGGGGTTGCCTCACTGCTGAAAGCACGGGATCCTCTGTTGTGCCTGATAATTGCCCCTAATGGAAAAGTCTAGTCACTTCGTGCGAAGTGCATTCCAAGTTTTCGCTTTTGCCAGATAGAAGTTATAACTTAAGCCTTGTGAAGGCAACGACTTATAGATTCAAATAATGTTTATAGACCTATATAGAGCTAAACTAATGCTATGGTTGTATACTCTGAATACGGACTAATGGATTCGGTATCTGCCACAGCAATCTTGCTATACTAAGGGTCTTGCGAGATAAACAAACATTTTTTACGATAAGAACCGAACCTTTCGAAACTCTCAAGGAGAGATGATAAATTAGAAATGTTTACTAATGCTTTAGGGTATTTCTAGTTTTTGCGCGAGGAAATAAATTTGTGCGTGTACTGCATGCGTAAGCAAATTGAATTGATATGTTCACGTCCGCATTGACTAGTGTATGTGTACTTAGTTATTTGACAGAATGAAAAAGCAAGCAAAATCTAATACACTTAGAGCATCTTATAGCGCATACATATTTAACACGCATATTTACCGATTGGCGTGGATCAGTGGGAGTGTGGGCCAATGTGTGGAGGGAAGAGGGGTGAAGACGGTCATTCAATGAGATTGCTTCTTGCTACTCCCGAGGTAATGGATCTCACCGAAATAGACTGGATTAAGGAAACACTGCTAGTGCGTTAGTGCACATCGCTGTTGCAAGTAACACTGCTATGGATATATACTTAAGACCATTCACATTCAATTAACTAGCTCTATACACTATGGTCTTGTTGTCCATGTGTGTAAACATGTCTATTAATAACGCACTTTGCAAAACTGCAAAGGTAGTGAAGCTAACACGTGCCACTAGTTTGATCCCTGTGCGGGACAAAAAATTTTGAGATCCACAAACATTTGTTCCAAGAGTTGTCACGTTATGAAAATGTAATAAAAATGTGGCACATGAAACTGTTTTGAAACGAAAAATATGTTTTATCAACTTTTATCACTCTATTTTAAACCTGAAATTTATGGTATTTAGAAGGTTTGGTACCTACCTATATTTATGACCACCTACTTGTTATAGGAGTTTTTTATAATTATGCATAATTATAGTCTAGCTATTCCATTTGAAATATGGACCTGTGTAGGACTGTCACGGGCTACAGCAGTCACAGCAAAGTGCATATCTATGTCGTGGGACACACGATCTCAAAATAGATATCTACTGGACACTGTTTGTTGTGACATTATTTGCACAACACTAATGAATTTAAATTTATTGAACGTCTAGTATAACAGTCAATACATTTTAATCAAGTCCTGTGGAGCAATTAAATGTTTACTAATTTAATAGGTTTATTGTTACTTTATTCATCGATCTGGTTAATTACTACATGGTTTTTAGGTTAGTACAGTAAAGCAAAAATATTGTATACTTTATGTTCTAAAATAAATTGTAGAGTAGTACATAGCGTCCATCTGATCAACTGATCAAGTAATATCTATATATACTCGCTAATCATATCCATTTTTTCATGGTGTTTTCCATCATTATAACTCAGTCATATTTAAAAAGAAGAGTGAATAGCCAGAATCTTATCTTTCTAATCGAATCCCAATAAAAGAAAAAAGAAACGTATTTACTAAACAAATAATGTAGTCTATAGGTAGGTGTTATCGAGTATCGTCACACAATGGATTCGGTATGGATTGAATTATGGAAGACGTGAAACTGGGCCGGTGTAGGGACAAGGGGGGGAAATGGAAAATGTGTGTCGCCAAGTTGCGGCCTAACAGCTCCTGGACAGAGTACCGGCTGCGATAATGGATTGATCAGATACCACTTTCGAGTATCACAATACTCACTAAAATAGATATACACGCCTAATAACTTTGTAGCTACATTGAATTATATGTAGGTATCTTTAAACGAGCTAATAATTATAACTGGGTATTAATAGCTCTAGCACAATCTTTACTCTAGTTTTTGAGTCTACGTTATTTTAACATTTAGTTTTTTTTAATTGCCATTATATTGAATATTAATTTTTTTTTTTTTCTTTTTTAATCATTTTTCCAAAGTGTGATATACGAAACCAAAACGAGTTTAATTAAAAACTAAGTTGTGTAATTAAGGTTTTAACAAGATACTTACTCATCAAACTTTGCCAAAACTACTGTCTACGTTGAGAAGAAGAATATTTAATGAGAACTAAATTATACTATGAAGGACTTTTAGTGGCAGTTACCAATTAAGAACGACGTTAAAGGACTTTATAAAACATGGGCAAATATTCAATAACCTTTACGTTATTCCTTTAAAACAGAGACAAATATGTAAAATCGCACGAGATCTAGTAAAAACAAATGAAAAGAAATACAATTCAGGACATTTGTAAATCACTTTAAAGACAGAGAAATGAACATATAGTAATATATTATTTTAATTAGATATTATATTAGAGCTATGGCTCTGCATATAAATATAAAAAAGTTCCTTCTAGTAACTCTATAAAAGCTACTTCCAATGTAATTTTACCCTTAATTGGTTTTTAAGCTGATTACCGAGAATGTAATTTTAATATCAACAGTAATTCACGGATGTCGAAAGTTCAGTTCTTAAGAAACCTTATGATTTCTACATATAAGTACTTATTAAGGGAAATAAACATTTTTGGTGCAGTTTAATTATATCGTTTATGGGTATATTAAATAACAAGGTTGCATGTACCTACACATACACACACGGTAATAACCAGATTCAATAAGTTGCAAATTATATCTATAAACGGGATACGTTATTGGTTACATTTTAAAGGTCTTATTTTAACGGTAAAAATACTTAACATGTTTAATGATGGAGGTTGTTTTTCGTTTATTTTTTGTTGAAACTCCGTCATATTACTCCCAGCAAAAGACGCAGGAGAGAGAAAACTATGCTCAATAGTGAACTTTAGGTGCCAGACGTTGAAAGCGATTTGCAATTAAATTAAAAGTGTTGTCTGTTAATTAACCCACTTGTTCCTGAAACATCATTATACCTCGGATCTCATTGAATTTCATTTATTATTATTATAATGTAATATATTACTTGAAAAAAATAATAAAAAAAATATAACATGTTTGGAAAACCGGGAAAATGGCGTCCTTTTAAAAGAACGTTAGCAAAATGTGCTACTATAACAGTCATGGTAAAAGTAATACAAAATTCAGAGTTTAACAAGCTTTTATTTAGGAATATGAAAGTTTTCAAAGCAAAATTTGGGATGCAATGTAACATCACATTTGGGACAATAGAATTTAGCTTTCTTATGACATATAAAACAGCGAAGTTGGTTCTCTCTATATCTAATTATATGGTCTTTACCATCAAAACGTGAGGTTTCACGGTATTTCTGAGAGACTCGGGTTGATCTGCGTTCAGTATTTTTCTTATAAGTTTCAAGAAGACTTACCGCAACGCTTCTGCGGAAATGAAGAAAATCGTATTCGCCTTTATTGTTTTTATAAATTTGCCAAGAATTGTGTAAAGCCATGTCTATTCCGTGACAAATCAATGAGAAGTACCATTTCTTTCCTCTTATTGATGTTCTGTACAGACCAATATTCTGATCAGACCTGTCTACACCTCCCATGTTCTCATTGTATTTTTTTACAATAGCAGGCTGATCAACCTGGATATATTTTTTTTGCTGCTGAGAAAATCTTTTAACTTTGGCAATAGGCTGAATCTGAGATGCATTTGATGCAACGGTCACAGCATTGTTATCGTTCCATTTGCATAGTAAGATTTGTTCTGCCCTGGTGGACTGGTGCTTGAACATTCCTCGTGGGGTCTTTTTCAAATCTTTGTTGGAAGGTAAAGGGCATTTCGCTACACGATTCTCACGAACAGTTCCAGTAGCCTTGATTCCTCGAGTTCTCAATTCATCAATCAGGTGGATGGATGTAAAAAAATTGTCAAAAAACAAGTGAAACGGAGCTTGTTTATTCACTTTCTGCAACACAGCAAGAATATATCTCTGCCTGAGCCCGCAGTTGAGATCCGGGTTAGTTATGGAGAGTTACCTGATTTTCATCCCCGGAATCCTCATCGGTGACATCAGCGTTACAGTTTTCGGGTGGTAATATAATGATGGAATCAGGTATATGTTCATTTTCTTCCTCTTCCAGCTCAATAATGATTTCATTTAGTGTCAAAGGCCGCCGCTCCATACTACCCCTCAACCTAGAAAGTACATCACATCATAGTAGTACATTTTGCTACTGGTCGTTTAAAAGAACGCTAATTATAATTGTACAAATGACAGGTTTAAATTTGATTTCAAAACCAATTATGAATTGCATTTAAAATTAAAGGTTTTATTCTACTTATTTCTATCAATAATAGAAAAAAAATATGTAATTATTATGATAAATACATACCTTAATTTTTCAATGACGAACACAGTACTTTTTAAAATTATAAATAAAATATACAACGACTAAAATCACGAACAATGAATTAAGTGTCTGGTGCGTACACTAGCAACGTATCGAATGAACATAAACAAAACATTTCCCACTACCCTCATTGTTTACAATTATTTTATTTAGTCGGTGTCCTTTTAAAAGTACGATAGCAACAAGTGGGATTAGTGTGCACAAAAATTACTATATTATGACCACTATAGACAACGTCCATAAATAAATAAATGCGGACAACATCACATACATTGCTCTGAACCCAAAGTAAGTTGCTAAAGCACTTGTGTTATGGAATTCAGAAACAACGAAGGTACCACAAACACCCAGACCCGGGACAATGTAGAAAAGTGGTTTTCTACATTGACCCGCCCGGGGATCAAACCCGGGACCTCAGAGCTGGCGACACCTTGAAAACCGGTGCGTACGCCACTCGACCACGGAGGTCGTAAAAAAATAAATTAAATTACTCACATAATACTTTTATTTGCTAGAAAATCTATTCGGACAATAGCAGTTATCACTTTTAGTGCCCCACCATTATCTAAATTGACCTATGATTTATAGTACAGTATTCATTGGATGCCTGATTTGCAAACAAGCATTAATCCATCTACTTTTGCTATTACTCACAAACATTGAATGTTATCTTAAGAATAAATTGTTAATATTAGTTCTATGAACGAGTGCACAATAAAAAGAAGTCGGCAAGGCTACAGTCACTAGTTCATTATCCAAATGGACTACAGCTATTTGATCCACTTATGTGATTGCCTGCAAGCATTATCTCTCCTCCACTGAATGGAAGCCATAAGTCTACCTCGTAACTCTCTCGCTTCTCCTTACAATATTTCTAGGTACTTACGTTTGCGATAAATATGTATGCACATAAATTAACTATCGGTCTAAGACCATGATAAGTGTGCCTATTTATTTACTTAAATTGGTAATGTAATTAATGAAGTAAATTAGTTATTTAATATCTAATCTGTGTTCTTGGGCGTGTTATAAGTAGATTTGCTAAAAGTTTTGTTGTTCACCCTTAAAACAGAACATCTAACTCTAAAGACATATTCAGCTGTCAGGCAGTTGAATAAATTATTATTTCTCAAAAATGTTGTTCATGTTATTGATGGAAGAACAACTCTCAAAAATGTAGCGATATCTTACCTCAGCATTTATTTATGCCATAAAAAAAAACAGTTATCCGTTTAATATACTAAGTAATACTCTAAGAGGCTAATGAATATGGGCACACTGTCAAGAAACAAGTCAATATTGGCTACGACAACGAGAAATACCATCGTCTTTAATATCCCCATACCAAAGCAATAGATAAGAAAACAATTTCATTATAACTAGTGAAGTACTGACAATATTGTAGATGGCCACTCATTCCACCGCAAAATAGATAAATACCACGCATTTACATTCATTGGTTAGAGTGAATCAAAAGAGTTGGAGTGCTCTGAAGAAATCAGCGGATACAGGATAATGGACCGATCCAATCACTTAGCGAGCTGGACCTCAGTGACTTATACAACGAGCTACTCTCATGTATACATTTACAAGGCTCTATATAATTTGCTGCAGACGTTCGCCTTTGTTTATCGTTAACGTGCAATACCGTGCGGAATCTTGATGAGAAGTCTGATTAATTTCAAATGTTGCCAGTGTTAGTTATAGACTAGGAGGTGGTTGATTTAGTTGTTCCGTGACATTTTTCCTGTCTACTTAATAGCAACTTTTTTACAGTTTTTGTCAAATGGTTTCTCTACATTTCTAGCGTTACTTTTCAGTCACAAAAATACTCAGATAAAGGCAAAAATACAAAGAAAATACTTCAAGCTATTACCGTAAAATTGCTTAACTTTAATATCTGTTACAATTTTCATTAATATAAATAAAACTTTACCCCTCAAGGGTTTTTTCAGCGCGACGCCGAAGAGGCTTGCTCTATTTCCTACAATTATTCGACGGAAATGAGATTTCGGATTAGACCGCCGTCTGATGAAGACGTCTACAAGATGGACTCTGACGAAAAAACAATTAAGTGTAGACAGACTTAATATGTACGAAAAATTGCAACAGTTTACGGTACGTAGTAGGATTTTAATTTGTCGATGGACACCTAATTTATTGGTTGATCTATAATAACACGTCCAATACCACCATTATTATTGTGTGTGTATCTAATGAGGTATTAGTTACCTGCCCCCAATATTAATGTTTACAAATTATCATCAATTTGGCTTATCTAAGACCAATAAGATATTATCTAATAATTCAACATAATCACAACACAAGTTACTAACCTAAGTTAGATATTACGTTAAGGAAGTAAGTGTACCTACTGTATTCTGATAAATTAACAATTTTATCCAACACAATTAGCAAGTACCTACAAATTATACTAAAACGTTATGATTTATGCTGTGTCATTAGGAATGAATTATGGCCCCAGCAGCATTTTAATAGCGAGAAAAGAGTAGTGTAACTTAGGAGCCCTGTTACTTCGTAGCCATTTACCTTCACAATATTCTATACACAACTCCGTTAATTAAAAGTTAACAAAGCCGGCGTCTAATTGGATGGTTTATCTATACCTACTTACATATAAATATAAGTCACTGCACGTACACCACAGTTTAATAAAATGTAATACATTATTGTTGGCTTATTTATCATCGTTAAACGGATTACCTGCTATTACTGAAAGAAACTCTTACAAATCTATTGTTCCCATTACCGGTAGCTAAATCATAAATCTCTGCCCAGCATTCGACCAAAAGCAACAAGCAAATGACCCGTTGAAATTTTTCTAAATTGCATACAAAATGTCTCTTACAGACTTGTGGGTTCTGACGGCTATTACTTACAACGCAATATCAAATTGCTTTCAATTTATTTCGCAATTGCCGTCTTTGAGTTTCGCTTTGTAGGGGCCTCTGACGTCGGTCCGAGGCAACAATAAAATGTATTCGTCTCCGGAATGTTTAATATGGGGAAAAGTTTAATAACGCGTCCGGGCGGGCGGCGAGCGGAGAGCGGGCCTCTGCCGGCCGGCGGGTGGTCAGCGCGCCTCACCAGCCGACTACGATAAATCAAATCTTTTACCTTCTACGTCGCTGAGAAAAATCCCTATTACATTCACAAACATTTCTTCCGCGGGAGTAAAAAATTACAGTCCAATTATATCCATGAGTTTTGTTTTGGTTCTACAGCTACTGCTTAAGGAATTCTGAGCTAAGTTAGTAATATTCCTTATGGGGCATAGCAACTTACTGCTAGCTTTCTATCAAAGTAATTAAACACAATGAAAAATGAGGGGTTTAACTAACAATATCTTTCAAGACTACTTACCAGTGCAGTGGCAGCGTGCGGTTAACCGACAAGGGCTGTGAGTTCAATTTCCGCACCGATCGGGGGTATCTAAGTAGGTACATTCAATTACATAGTAAGTAAGTGTTGTATCTGTAAACACAATAGCGACACAGAAGGGTATTCACAGATTTAAATAATATAATTTTGAATTATTTTAAGTCAAGTCAATTAATAGTTAAACGAGCAGTATTCAATAAACTACCATATATGGTAACATTAAGTAGACAACTTCTGTCAGCGCTGTTTCATTACGTATCGCCATAAAAATCAGTCAGTCATTGTTAGGCGGAGGAAACACAGGCGGTGTTGTGTTTTAAAAAACTGTTGTAATTGGAAACATTGTGACTGCAGCTCATCAAGACATAGCAACGGAGCTCGCCGGCTCTGGTGTCTGCGCCGTCGCCGACACAATGCCTCCCTGACGTTAATTAAATGTTAACAAACGCCCTCGTCGTCTAATTGGAACTGTTGCCTATTATCCTTACCTTTCGACGCAGAGAATAACTTCCAACCTCGTGAATTGTACTTCAGACTTTTTACCCCGGTGTCTTCAAATTGACTGGGACTCATTGCTTTTGTTTTCAAAGATAAGTACGCAGCCACTCACCTGGATACAAAGCTTTGTAATTGCTTGTACAATTATTATCTTATAGCTTATAAGATATAAGTCCTTTTAAGATTTAGACTAATTACAGCTATGAGCAGGATACATTATGTAATTTTTATCTTTAATTAATAATATCCACTAATAGATATGCTTATGAACAAATTATGCCGGCTTTTTCCCCTCTGTAATCTCTTCCAATCCACGTTTTGAACTATTTGTTTGCCTAGATTTACAAAAACTATTAGGTACATAAACTAATATCAAACAACTGCTGGCAATAATTATAAGATACTTTACTAAAAAAGAGCCTTTGTTCTTTCTTAAGATCCTAGCTTAGGTACCATAACAAGTTTAACAAAATCTGTTCAGCGCTTTAGCCGTGAAAGCTTTACAGACAGAGTTACTTTTGCATTTACATATATTATTAGAATGGAACATCTGGATTATGTAATAAAACTTCCTATTTATGAAAATAATGTGCTAAACGTTTAAATACTAAGTATCATAGGGTTAAAATGTTTGCATATATTTACCGTCTAATTTATAATAACTAGCAACTCTCCGCGTTCTCACGTGCAGGGTTATCGTTCCTGTAAAATAAACACATAGCCTTTCTTTTTTAGCTTGGTCGTAATTGGTTCCAAAGTATAATATCGTGTTAATTCATTACGTACAACCCATATTACATAGACATATCTTTGGTAGTTATTACGTAACTATCCAGTCACAGACACAAACTTCGTTATTAAATAAATAACGAATCATAAAAATATCTCAGTATCACGACTCATTAAATTGATGATTTATCTACCTAAAATGGTGGTTAAGGCAAACACATAATAATTTGCTAAGCAACTAGGTACCTAATAGTACTGTTTCTTATTACCGTTAGTTAAAAAAATAACGTAACGTATTTTATATGTGTAATCTTGTTTTTGCAGTAAGGTATTCACAGCTTTTATTTTTTCTTGTTCACACTCCTTTGAACAACAGTTTAGCTATCTGTGGAGGGAATTCATTAATTATAATTATTGCTGGCAACTCAACAACCTGTCACTGTCAAACGTCAATAAAGGTTTTGTTTTGAATTTAAAATTGAGCTTACAAGAAATTTTTAATTAGCAAGAAACAACAGGGTTAATATTCTTTTTTTTACAAATTTAGAAGGAAATTACAATATGGCTCATTTTTTACCTGGCAGACCGGGTGGTGAATCAGATTCAGACAGCGACGAAGATTATGGATTTTACGACAAGCCGGTATGTATCTAAAAATATTTTTGCATCAGCTACATTCATGCACATGCATGCTAGATGCATACTGTTTCATTACAATGTATGGTTACATTAATAAACCTGTGGGAATTAGAGAGCCGACATCCAGGTCGCTCTCGGATTCATTTTCCAAGTTTGATTCGCTCAGCTATATTCACTATGAAACCACACCAAATTTATAATTTAGTATTGTATTGATTTAAATGTATTATTATTTTATTCAAAATGAGGCATTCTTAAAGCCTTAACTATAAGACTGATAATATAGTATATAAAGTGGCATTCACTCATTTGGGTTGTAAAACAGGAAATGAAGGAGATAACACAAGTATAATGATCAAACAATACGCATTATTGGAATCAAAACTAATCAAGTTTTCAAAGCTTAGTTATAAAAGTTTATTTTGTAGTTTATCTGATACAATAAAAATATGATTTCAGCCCAGGAATTACTACCAACAACAGCAATTTAATGAGAAGAAAAAGATTGAGATTGACTTACAAGACGCAATCATAAATGGCAATCTGAAAGATGTCCAAGAAATTGTAAGCACTCGTAAGTAAATAACACAGCTAACCTATACTAATATAATAAAACTAAAGATAATTGGTTGCTTTGAATGTTTTGCTTGCCTTAGGATATAAGCTTGGCAGGTGATACCGGGGGATACTTGTATTTAAATATGTACTTGCTTTATTAATGACTTTTACCACATAATTTAATGATGGATTGGTTGGACCTAGCTCTATATAATACACTGGCATACAATCTATGTTTAGATCTACTCGCAGATTAGACCAGTTGCAGATATATATACTTCACAAAATGAAACAATCCTGAGGCATACAAAAAGATCTTATTTGTACATTTTAATAAGGTTATATCAAGGGTTATTAAGACACCACATATGCTGTTTAAACAAGCTACTGCATTTAAAAACATGTACAAAAACAATTTTTAATTAACTGCTCTATTTCCTTTTTTTTTTAGATATGGTCCATGAAGTCCTCTCTTGCTCTGGAGAAAATTATATTTTTTTTTTTTTCTATTTCCAGGTTTAAATAATAATGTGAATGTTAGACTGGACAGTGGTTGGTCAGCTCTGATGCATGCTTGTTTCCATGCTCAGGATAAAATAGTTAAATACCTACTGGATCAAGGTGCTGATGCTAATTATCGTGCAGGTAAAGTTAAAACCATATTTATTAATATAATATGAACTTTATTTTCCATATAATTCATATTTAAAGATAATAAACCATAAAAACTCAAAGCAATATTTGCTCCATGCACAAAAACATGCTTTAGTTGCCAGATGTTTTCTTGTATGTACTTGATTAGCCACATTCATAATAAATTGTGAAGAAATAGTTTCAAATTATTTAATTTCAGTAGGCGTATTGTAGACCAGTAAGGATATGTGTTGTGCTGTTGCTTCCATTTCAGTTTAGTCCACTTAACCACTAAGTAAATAAATAAATGTGACAAACATCACATACATGCTCTGAACCCAAAGTAAGTAGCTAAAACACTTGTCTTATGTAATTCAGAGATATTGAAGATACCACCCAGACCTGAGACTGAAAAAAAAAGGATTTCCTACATTGACCAGTCTGGGGATCGAAACTGGGACCTCAGAGCTGGAGACTCCTTGAAAACCGATGTGTACGCCTCTCGACCACGGAGGACGTCTATATCTATTTATTTAAAAACGTTGTCCTTATATGTTTCAGATGCAATGACACCGGTAATGACTGCATGCTCTAACAGCAGTGCAAGTAATGATGCCATCTATAGCATAGTAACAGATTTAATAGAAAAAGATTGTAAACTCAATTGCATTGACAACTATGGACAAACTCCTCTAATGAAAGCCATTGGCTGCGGCAGAGTTGCAGTGGTTCAGAAACTTTTGGAGTTAAAAGTTAATATTGAGATTAGGGATCTTCAAGGATGGACAGTAAGTACTGTAACTGTTAATTTATTACATAGACATTATATACCATCAAAAACGTGTGCATATTTAATTCATATTAAGCTGCATCCAGGATAACAGTCAACTGAGTCCAATGCATTTTGGAAAAAGACAAGGTAGAGGAATGTGTATGAAAATTAAACTTATTAAATATGCAAATAGATTAACTAGCATAAACATAGATTAGGGATAATCAGTAAGCAATTTAGGATGTAAAATCAATAAATAATTAATACACTTTCCTACTAATATTACCAATGTGAGAGTAAATCTGTCTTTCTGCCTGTCACGCTTTCACCGCTAAATGCTTAACTGATTGTGATGATATTTGATATGGAATCATATGTAATAATTGAACACTGGCGCTCCCACAGACTGAGCCACAGGAAACCACCAGTATGATTATACATACAGCATGTGTTATATTGAACAAATTTTCTAGTTCCTTATTTTCATTTATAGTTTTCTTTCATTATGCTCACTTATTTACATGTTTTGTTTCAAATTCCAGGCTATATTTTGGGCAGCTCACCACAATCAGCCAGAGATATTAGAAGCCCTTATAGCTCACGGCGCCAGAATGACAGAAGTCGACAAATACAACAGATCAGTCTTAGATATTGCAGAACTGCACGAATATAATGAGATTGTATCTATATTAAGAAAGCACCTTCAAATTCCTGAAGAGATAGTAGATCCATATTTCATGGAAATCGCTACTTGGCATGATTACTATCCAGGTATTAATAAGGGACATAAGTAAGTTACGATGTTATAAATACTACCTTATTGAGTAGAAAATAAGTATCAAAATACAATGCTCTTATAAATATATATTCTAACTATTTCAGACCAGAGTACAGGAGTGAAATTCCCCACCTATTATATGGTATGCACCTTGAAAATTTTACTACAACCTTCATGAAGACTGGAATGGATTTAAGGACCTTTTTGTTACTTGAAGAAGATGATATGATCAAATTGGGCATGGAGTTGCCATATGAACGACAAAGACTAAAGATCGGTCTGCGGAACTTCCATAAAAGGAATTGGAAAATTAAAGCGGTTGTGGGCATGACTCCGCAAAAGTCAGAAAATTTCAGGTAACTTTGATGATTTAGCATATTTTTTAAATTCCCGCCTTGTAGATAACGTAGGGCCGAGCTCTTTCCCATCTTGTTAGATGGGATTTGGGCTTTAAACAAGTAACGTATAAGTTTAATAATGAAGGATGATCAAATAGCAATCTTAACTAAAAGTTATTTTCTATGTACAAGTTTTAAATAATGTTCCTCGACAAATAAATCATTGTGCATACAATGCGAATTAAATACTTACAAAAAAAAATATCGAAGGCTGGACCAACCAACAGATCACTTAAAAGATCTCCAGGAAAAAATATATCAGATCATTTTGATTTTAAAATTCTAATAGGGATGATGACTAATTTTTATTTTTATGTCCATCTTTTAGATAAGAAAAAAATATTAGACACGTATTTTTTGTTTAGTCCCGTAAACAAAGAATTACGAAGATACAGCGAGTACAATTCTTGCGTGACGTCACGTTTGAGTACAAATTGTACCTAGCCGTGACGTCACAAGCCCCCACTCCTGAACTTTACAGCGGTTTATCTTCGTATTTTGTAATTTATTTGAGAAAAAAAAATATGTGTCTATTATATTTTGATTATCTAAATGGCGGACTAAATAAATTTTGACTTTTCAAACCTAGTCATCTACCCTATTGTTATGTTTCAGTATGCTCAACTATTTAACGTCACTGGGATCGCATCTACATCAGATATACGTATTAGAAGCCACACTGCATTATATATTACGCGAATACAATAGGATTCAAGACCAAATTAAATTCGAACCTCCAGACTCACCCATACGGGAAAAATTGACATCTGCTGCTAAAAAACTTATTTTTAACATCAACTGTATTCGAAGAGCAATGGATCGAGTGAAGTACATATTGAAAAAGGTAAGAATTTTTCATTGATATTCTCGAATAAGGCACTTAGCAAACGTGTCGGTCTTGTGTCGGTTACCAGCCACCGGTGAATATTTGGATTGCATGTATAAGGTATCATTAAGATATCAGCCATTCCCCGCGAAAACGAAGGCACTTTTTGTATCCAGTAGCTCCCACTTGTCATGTACCAATCAACAATGAAATTGCGTTCGGTGTCTGTAACTAACCGTCGAACTGGAAACTAAAAGTCGATAGTTACAGACAAAAAATATATTAAAATTTTCAAAAAATTGCATGCGTTTTCGTTGCTGTACGTTGTAGTCAGTGTCTATCGACAGATTTTAGTACGATTCGAGTTGCGTGCGGTGTCGGTTACAGGTAACCGACGACTGACGAGTGTCCTTTTGTATTTGTCTGGCATGTTTACAACAAGTTATAGTTGCTTTCTGAAAGGGTGGTTGGTGATTCCGGCTTTAAGATTTGCTTGCTACCAAAGTCATATCTTCGCTCCATTAACCACTAAACGTTAAACCCCCACGGCTAGTTCCTCAAGATTATCCGATAGTATTTCATCGTATTTAAAGCTACGAATATTTCAGATAGCGGATAACAACCCAGAACCAGCTGATCTGCTCAAAGAGAAGTCACTGCAGGACATAACTATGGGTTACGTGACTGAAGCAATGGTCGTGTTTTCTATAGGACTCGTAGTGTACCATGTTAAAAACATTGTTTCTTACTTAGTTAGGAAGTAAACCTCTTTAACATTGTTATTTAGTATTGTACTCAGGTTGTGCTTAAAGAATTTAAGAATTGTTCAAAACTACAGTACAGAACGTTGACTACTTAGACTGTCGTTATAAGTGTTGTTCTTGTTTTAATTTTCTTTTTTTACTGTCTTCCTGATGCTATACAAAATTAGTGTTGTCTGAAACGTAGAGTTTAAAAAAGTTAAAACTATGGAGTGCGAGTATCGCTAAAAGCCCATTGTGCCGAGCGTAAGCACATTTTTGGCTGTATGGTAGTACTTTCGTATACTGTTTTAAGTTATTTTCCGTGCAATGACAGACGTGTATGTGAAAATATCAATGGTTCCGATATTATTAGGATAATGTTAGGGTTTGAGATAGTTTTACTAAATCGGCGCGCACTGTCTTGATTACTTGGTTATTTTTGGTACATAAAAATTCCTAGAGTTACCCTACCATTATATACTGCCCACGAATTATTGTAATATTTTTTTAAGTTTTTGTGCAAGGATTATGCTGTTGTTTTGTCATTAAAATTGCCTCTCTGAGATCTAAGAGGTCGTTGATTATAATTATGTAAGTTTTCTTTTAACTGTCCTAAATATAATTTACTGTTTTATCAAATCGTTAATAAAGAATTACCAGCGCACGTAACTATTGCAAATAGGATAACTAACTAAATAATTTCCTAGGTCAATAAAATTCTTGATATTTTCGATTAAGAAGTGCTTGAACCGTTTTAATAACATAAGTAATTTCTCTTTCTATTTCATAATGGCGATGTCTCGTATTACTGGTATTACACATGCTTCGAATCTGGGTCAGCGTAAAAATATTAATTGAATTCGTTTAATCCACGAAATAAAATGACTATTCATCCTATTCTAACGGTCGGACAAAAACATAGACAATGAGTAATAAGTTTGGTATTCCCCGGCCTTTATAGCGCCAGAGTTCTAAGAATTCTATTGAAGAAAAACACTCGCATTGCACTTATGCCAAATACTTCATCGTCTACATTTTATATGTTCACAACATTGATTTGGCTCATGTTTCTTTGTAGAGCCATTTATTTTTAGAACTATGTAGAGGGTCTAACTTTTCGATTGCATTTTTCACCACGGTAGTCATTTACAAAACAATTTAGGTCGTCTTTGGTTTACGTTTACATACAAATCTATCACTCACGAGCTGTATTTAACTAGTGTTCTAGTTGCTTCAAAATATACACACTTAGTTGCTAGCACCTAGAGTAATAGTGTTAAAGATTGATGCTCATTAATTTTCTCGAAAAGTAATGAACGATGGTCTTAGATGACAGAGTCGGCCTAGTTCACCTTTGTAGGTACATCATGTTTATTTCTGCTGTAATTCATTCCTTCTGACGAATAGATGGCTGAGTCGTCATATGCCTACGTGCATTAAAAATTATGAGTGTCAGATGCCAGTTGATGGCAGCCCGGCCTTGTCAATTGCAGTTAGATGCATTTGGGACTGGGCCGGCATTAATTAGAGCTCGTTTATAATTAATTGCACGTCATTTATATCCATTATTCATGCTTAGGATGCGTCGTAGGTGTGTTCGTCAGTGCGTTCATGCGTTGCATACAACTATGTTTTGTCGTCTATCTTTGTAATGGGCACATTATGTACATTCGTTGCAATAATACCTATGTTAACATCGTTTTTATTTCTGACGTGAACATCTACTATTTCTTGTGTGACGTTTATCGTAATTTTAGTTTTAATATTGTACATAAATACCGGACTAATAGAACCGCGCGGAAATCAAACCCGCATCTCATGTATTGTCAAAGTCGTCATAAATATTTATCTCAAAACTAGAATAGACTAGAACAATCTCGTTTATGTACGTGTTCAAACTAATTTTTATTTATTATTTATTTAGTTATAAAGGTACATGGAATTCTTGTGAACTAACAGTGTTGAGTGTCCCACAAAACAGTACCTACAAACTGTTTGACTGTGAGATCAATTTTAACAATTTGAACATTTGTAAAGCTGTAATAAATGTAGTAAAGCTTTATTTAAAAGGCCAAGAACTCCCAATAGTTTAAGATATGCCAAACATTTATCCGCCCAACCGTTGTCACTGTCCAACTCAAAGATTGTCAACAGTGCCGGTATTTATTAACCGGCTGTCAATCTAAATTCTTGGCAACCCTAGCCCTGCATTAATTAAGAAACATAATCTTGTTAAAGGTTTTTTTTTCTTATATAAAATGACTGTTTCCTTTGCCCTCCAGACGCATAAAACATATCGCGACTGCAGGCTTAAAACTCTTGACCTTTTTAAAGCAATTATAGCCCAAAATATGGTCGCGCAAGTAAGCTTAAAGTGTCGGAATTTTAATCGGTCTTGTTTGTTCATTAAATTCTTGATTAATTTCCTTGCAGTTCTCAAGACAGTTGGTTTCGAGAATTTAATGTTACAAGACAGCTTTCTACTAGGTCCTTATTTTTTGGCACCTAAAACCACTATTAAAGCCAATGTTTTTTGTTGAAGATGTACAATACATTTCATATAACAGTGGCAATAGGACGCGAACTAATTAAAATAAATCTGTTTTCTTTTGAATGTACTGGAATGCGTCACTTTACTCATCCAGACGAGTCGTAAACGTTAAATATAGCTCTGACGATCACTGACGCACTTACAATGTAGCTTTATTAACTGAGAACCGTAACTTTTAATTAATATGTGTTTCTGTAAAGCTATATACAAGTATTTATATGTATACAGTAGCAGCAGTAGTAGAAATTATGAGCAGCTGCACAATGTAAAAGAAGGTTTGACATATACATTTCAAACCGCTACTCAAACGATCGATCTTACCTCGGTTCTTTTAAAAGTTTCATTTTATTCCCATCATATCATAGCTCGTTTAGATTACCTTAACTATATCTAATTGAACTGTTAAAAGGGTGGTTCCACTGTCGTGTGTCATGAGTCAGATAAAAGTCGAAAGAAGTTAAGGGAACCCGCTTACTTATCCCTAATAGCGTTATCACGAAAACAACAATTTGCTTAACGAACGTGGTATGCTTAACATTGAAAACTCTGAGATATGCGCATATTTAAAATAAATGTATTTTAAGATATACTTGAAGGCTGAAAGATAATGATAATGGAATAATTAACAAAAGACAAATTCTCAGCCTTGCTATTATCTCAGTGCAAATGTTGAATGGTATTTCGACTAACGGGGTTTGCTTTCTGGAAAAAAAAATATATATCTATATGGATGTTAGACCATAATATGTGAGAGATGCAATGCTAAAACACTGGTAGATAATATCAATGTATCTACAACTAAAATGCAGTGGGAATTTATTTCCATGTAATTGCATTAAGTGTTTGATTTCAATGATAACGATGCAATACAGTGGCAACAGATTTTATCAGGGATTTCTCAGGGTCTTTATTGGTTACTAATACAGACTGGCGCCAATGAAACCTAGGTTACCAACATTAAACCTATTACATAGGCATATAAACTTAAAACAAGCTACTTTTTGTAGCAATATTAATTAATTAGATATAATTTCGTAATTTTATATCATTTTTTTTTATTTCCGGCTAAAAGAGGGTTATTACATAAAAGTTAATAATGTGTGTAGCTGTGTATCGTAGCTCCGTAAAAATTCTGTAGACTCAATCTACATGATTGTTGTTAATCACTCTTCCAGCCAATTAAAATCTAAATATAAACACTCAGAAATTCTCACCAAACTAGAATTAGGAACCTATATCTGTCTTCGCCCTTCATTTCGTACCGAAGTTATCATAAATTTCTTCACACCATTTTTGTTGCTACATCTTCAGAACATGTGTGGCAAACCCATGTTTAATGGAGATCATTCGGAGAATTGGAATTCCTATTGGTGCCGTAACTATCAGACCGAGTGTTTAGTTTCTCCCGTTATATTGATCGGCAAACTGTCGTATGAACATACGTTCACGGTACGTACCTACCATACGGTAAAGGACCCTTAAATGACAATATAAAACGAATTTATTTGCCACACACTTAAGTCTTTCAACTTAGTGCCCAAGAATCAAGATGTTAGTTGAATGATGTAATCAACATGTCTGGTTGGTTGTACAGAAAAATTAATGGGCTTTGTTCTTGACTGTGTATACAGTTGTCAGGCGCGTAATATTAAACAATGACCTTTTTATTCGTTTGTGACACAAATAGTTGCGCAATGAGCCAGCTTTAGTCATCGTCCGGTCTGCCCAAACGTGTTAGAATCCACACTATTGTTTCTAATAACACTATCCGTTTCCTCTACCTATTTTGCTTGTAAGTAACGCTTGTAAGCCTGCTTTTGTACTACACAGCTCGCCGTTACATGTAGTTACGACTTCCCAATGTAATACAAATATGTTCACGTTATTTGAGTATTTCCGATTGCTGTGGAAGTTATTGTGCCTGCTGAATATATTATGCCACACATGCTTTATTTCCCAATGTTATTCTGATGTAAATTATAGGTGTGTCATAAGTTTTAGACGTAATTATAGGTAACTTGAAGAAAATTTACAGTTTATAATGACTGTGATTAACTTGTTTCAGTCAAGTTACTGCTAAGAGAAATATTACGAATATTACCGGCTTTTGAGGGGCCTGTTGGTCTAGTGGTTAGTGACCCTGACTGCTATACCGGAGGTCGTGGGTTCGATTCCCACCCAGGACAAATGTTTGTGTGATGAGCACGATCATTTGTTCTGGTTGTCTGGGTGTAATTTATCTATAATATGTATGTATTTAGAAATATATAAGTATGTTTATCAGTTGTCTGGTTACCATAACACAAGCTCTGCTTAGCTTGGGATCAGATAACCGTGTGTGAGTTGTCCCGGAATATTATTATTATTTTCGGAAAGACTTTTCTTTTCTCAGCGCTTAGGCTGGTTTAAACCACATTTACGGGTCAAGACCAAGTAAATGCAGCGTGTAGTGTAGTGTAAAGATGGGACTTAATTATTATCTTCTAGCGACAAGAACTTTCTCACAATTATTATTATTATTATTATTATTTATTATTAAAAACGTATTGATTTAAGTTGAATGCACATCGTTTTCTGATTGCTATGACAATTAGTATAAGATCCCGTTAAGAACGACCTTCACCGAGATGCTTATTAAATGAAACGTATTTTATATTTAATTTAATATGTCAATAAATATAATGCATATGGGTTGCCTAGCAAATTTCAGTCCAGAGTATATTTAATTAATAATTAAAAAATACCACTCAACACTTTTTCTTTACAAAGGCTGTTTCCTCATAGTTGATTGAGTGTGATTATATCTGACTGCATTGCCAATTAAGTCATTATGTTTGTTTATACTGATCTACCTCAGCCTAGAGTTTTATATAGTGTAGTTATAACGTTACAGTAGCGAACAAAAGTATCTACGTTTCTTCCTAAGTTGTATCTTCCTAAGTTAAAATTTTGAACACATTGTGCGACTGTGGCTTTAAGCGTTTATTGTTTGAGAGCCTTCTTTTGTTCACTTTGATTATTTAGTTTAGACTTTGGTTATAATAATTAAAAACAAATAAGTAGCTTTTTAAATTTTATTGACATCTAAAACATTCGTAACAACTGTTTGTACTAAAATATAAATGTGTAGTATGTTAAAAGCTGTTAAATTTGTGTATTATAACGTGCTTGTTATAACTGCTCATTGCAGGATGTGTTAAGCAAAATGGACATCTGAACGTATATGTATAAGACACTTTATCAATCGTCGTTGTCATCATAGCCTATTAGCTAAATAGCTTTTTTATCACATGAAAGTACAACAATGTATCTTCACTTATGGGTGAACACTTATAAGCTCTATTATATTTATGTTTAGGCCTTTTATTTAAAATTTTAGTGTTCTTATGGCTACTTAATCATATAGGACACAAATAAAACTTCATCGTAATACCCAATATAAAAACAAAAGTAACAATTGCCTGAATACAATTCCTATCACTCATCGAGTAAGCAAATGTTACTGAAGCAACATTCAACATGCAGTCTGTGCTTAACAACGTAGGTTGGAATTTCCAAGAATACTAATTGACCAATACATTTATTAAGGTGTTAATAAATTTTGAGATTCTCTAAAAGATTCTAAATAAATATTGCCAATTGCTTCTCTTAAATTTATAAAACGTAAATTAAAATAAATTATTAACAGTATTATGGAATAGCTGCTGTCGTGTGTGACGGCTAGCGAGTGGCGCTCAGTGCTTCTGGATGGGGATGTTCCGGTCGGTGATGGCGAGCTGCGGCAGCGGCGCCTCCACGGTGAGCACGCCGTCCCGCGACAGCGACGACTTGATGGCCTCGGGGTTGGTGCCCTTCGGCAGCAGGAACTCCCGGTTGTACTCTCTGTACACAGACTTTGTGTCCGACTTCTCCTCGTGCTTGGCGTGGACCTGAAACACAAACATAAACCCGTTAGTTATATCGACGCTCAGGAATTTCTGTTTTGGCTACGTGTCTCGACTCCGTTGACCCCGATAAAAAAGAGAATACTTTAGTTTTGCGTGCACAATAACGATTTTTTAAAATTGGCATTTTGCCTGCTCAAAGGTGTTTCGGTCGTTTTCTCACAGTTTATACGTAAATAAACGCTTCATTATTTCGTAGATAATTAATCTTCATTAGACCGCGACATAAAATAATAGTGTTGACATCTGGTCGATAGAAACCTTATAAGTGACCTTTTTCTAGTTATTACACCGGCTATAAACTAGGTTGCTAGTGTAACATGGTAAATACAAGCGTACTTTGCAACCATCAACCTCCTATTCCTGACTATATTTTTGCATTCTGCGTGCATTTCGTTTCAGAAATCGTTATATATAACTGTCTTGAATAAACGGAAAACTTGTTTTTTGTTACTGTTGGAATCGCTCATAAAACATCTCAGAGGCGCTGTGATCTGACTGAAATAAGACTAGGGAATTTAGTGATGACGTCAACCAGTAAACCGAACATTGTGTGGATATAAACCGCTCATTGCCAAATGTTTGTGTAAACCTACACCGGCTAGGTATCTATGCTGGACTGTGTAGAACAAATTGTACTGCCACCCATTTTAGTTGCTATAAATTTAACGAGCGTTGGCTGTAAATTTTGTTTTTAGTTTACAACTGGTAATACTTACATATTTTGTAAACTATATCTCACGTTTTATGTAGTAGTTTCATGCTCTATTTAATATTGTACGGAGCATTGCCCTTTATGTAATAAGTTTCAATTAACTTTGTAAGTAGCTTCTCGGACAATGCAATAGCGCCATGAGATTGCATTTACTCTTAACGAAACCCCGCCTACACTTAATCGAATCTACCTTTAGCCTTTAACGGAGCGTAGCAAGCACAACCATCCTCGTTTATTGAGGACATTACAAAGGAATCTTAAGTGGATTAAACAAGCAGGATTTTAAAAATATTGTTTTATGTGCCTTCAAAAATGAATTAAAAAATCCATATCAATATCGACCAAAATGATGAATAATGTTAGTAAATACAGTATTTTTGTCGTGTATGTGTATCGCGCAAAACTGCAATAAGGCCTGTTACATCCCTATTTTAGGTTTATTAGCCAGCTGTAAGTACTCACCAATAATTTGTTGTCTACAGTCTTAACGACGATTTCCTCAGGGGTGTACTGGCTGACGTCGAAACGCAGCTTAAGTGACTTGCCGTCTCCCTCATCCTGGATCAGGGGCGAGTTCAGGCTGTCCCAATGGCTGGGCTCGGCCAACTGTCTGCTGTCACTGTGCTGGGAGGATGTGGTGCTGCTGTGGATGACATAATGGTCTTATTAATATGTCCAATAATATCACAGAACCCAAGTTACCACTTGCTTTTGAATTTCATTCTAAAACATTGTTACATAATAGTGCACCTTTTTTCAAAGTAACAACTGCACAATTGAAAGCCCTGACGTTAAAATTTCTAGTGTAGTACCTATCCACATTTCAAATTAAATCCAAAAGCAAGTTTGGCAGTATCTAAATCTACTTATGTTCTAAATCCCAATACTTATATCTAGCTACGAAAAATTTCATTGAAATTCGTGCATCAATTTAAAAAGACTGTGGAGAACAAAAGTGTTGACAATGTTAGTACCTAGATAGGTAGCTAATTATTAATATTACGTATGATTTAAGTGTTGACATTGAGAGATAACCTTTAGCGAACGTTTATTGACAATCGTGTAGGTAGATAGAATGCGAAGTGGGTGCTATACTTAGCAGACTTATGAGCAGTTTCATCAACGGATGTCATTCATCTTGTGTGCCTATGTACCCAACAAACTACATGTAAAGATCAAGGTAATTGTGTCTAAATACATAAACTGTTTGAACACGATTACAATAAGTATGTACTCTTTCTAATATATACCTCTTTTTTACCTTTTACCTCCTGGTTCTTTGTTATCCCCTCTACTTTATAATATATACCTGTTTGATATACCAGACTGTTTTCATCACTCAAAACACCTTCTTTATGCGGACGACAAAAAAATATATAGTAAAATCGATACTATAGAGGACTGCCTGCTACT
Organism: Autographa pulchrina; assembly: GCA_905475315.1. Classification (NCBI taxonomy): domain Eukaryota; kingdom Metazoa; phylum Arthropoda; class Insecta; order Lepidoptera; family Noctuidae; genus Autographa; species Autographa pulchrina. Next base: position 6,691,467 of record FR997771.1, on the reverse strand, counting down.
CCAATCAGACTTAAATCGACTTACTACTTATTATCACAATAATAAAATAAATGTCAACACTCAGAAATGCCAAATAATAAGTTTTACTAGGAAAAAGCATGCAATCATTTACGACTACCGCATATGCGATAACACGATTCCCAGAACGTCACAAGTAAGGGACTTAGGCGTCATTCTTGACAGTAAACTCACATTTAGAGCACATATAGAACACATTATTAGTAAAGCTTATAAATCATTAGGGTTTGTGATTCGTAACAGTAAACCATTTAAAGATTTGCAATGCCTTAAGATGCTTTATTTTAGCTACGTTAGAAGTATACTCGAATTTGCTAATTTAATTTGGAGACCATTTTTTAAAATTTATGTCAATAATATTGAAAACATTCAACAGAAATTTATCAAACATCTTAATTATAAAGCAAAAATATTTAACAAGTCCTATGAAGAATCTTGTGACTACCATAAAATAAATAAACTGGAAGAAAGACGTGAACTAAGCGACATGTTATTCCTATATGACATAATAAATAACAAATTTGACTGCCCAGAATTAATAGAAAAAATATTTTTTAATGTTCCTGGCAGGCGCACAAGACACACCCCATTGTTAATGATACCCTCTGCCAGAACAAAATACTATAAAATGTCCCCTTTCAACCGCATTCCTGCCATATATAACAGTAAGTTCTCCTCACTGGATACTTTCAACACATCCCGTTTATCGTATAGAAGCCTTATACTAGAAGCGCTGTCAAAGAATAATTAGTGGTTTTTTTTCATCATCAACCAGGCCTCATCCTCTCATAATGTGTGAAAAGATTCGTTTACAACATTGTCTCCAACCCACTCTCCTACACACATACATACATACTCAGACACAGACACACACACACACACCCAGAATTTAACAAGTTAGTCTATAAATGTATAAGTAACATGTTTTTCTCTCAACTAACTATAATTGTGTACTTCGTAATTGGCGTATTGTTATGGTTATAAGTTAAGATGATAAGATTGTCAGCTGTGAAGGACCTATATGAAATAAATAAATAAATACTCAAGTAGATATGTACAGAAAACCGCACGACATGTAACAAACAGCGAAATCAATCTTATGACATTGAAATTAAGTTGATGCCACTGACATGAGGTTTATTGTATATAGTTTTTATATCAATCATCAAACTAATTCATGGACGATGTTAGCTTATCCTTATACGAATCAGTTCTATACATATCTACCTACGTATGTAAATGAAATTAAACTTGTAATCTAAACAGAGCATCAGTATGCTTGCATGCAAACAAAAGTAGTTACCCCTTTATAGTACCAATAACACAAGTTAGGTTAGTTACAAGTTCGTTGACGTTTTAATTTCTATCGATTTTAAATAACTTGAAAATAGAAAAACGTGACAAACAAAAATTTTATTCTCGCGCCGTTTTATAACAATCGAACCAAGACTGTTCAGTGGCGGAGAGGGATAAAGCTATACGGGCAAATAGCACCATCTCTTTTTCACAACAGAACTAGATGCCTTTTTGTTTATAGTACGGCTTCTGAACATAAAAATACTCAGTCAATTAATTCAGTCTAGCAAAAGTGATTACTGGCATGCGAAATGCTATCACGCTATTAGGTATATTCTAATTTCTAATACACTCGTGGCTTGCATGCAGGTACTGTTAGCCACTTAGTGCTTACAAAATGTTAAGTGGTCCATCGATAATGCACTGGACAAAAATGCATTCCGTTACCTATTTAATACACACCTACCCAGTTTCGAACATAAGCATAACTTCCAGAAATCTTCATGCTGTATTTTTAAATGCTAAGTGTATAAAATTTGTGTATTTTGTAGTCGGAGATACCCATATTGAGAAACATGCTGTACTCATTAGTGTATTCCCTATCTGAATCATTATCGTGTCATAATTCATGACCCAGAACGATTTACTCAGTGCATATAATTTTACGTTTTTCAACAAAACATCTGATGTCATTTCCAAGTCATCAACTCAGATACAAGGTCACTGTCAACAAAATGAGCTCATCGATAATAGAGTGGGCACTTGTATCGCCGTAATTTGTGTTCAATTGTGTAAGTAGGTGGCCGGTACCAATGTAGGTACACAAAAAAGTAGTTTACCTCTAAAACGTTAAAATTTGGGAACCTTTTTGCTCAGAAAATGATTTATGCAGAGTACGGAACTTCGTTTGAACTGAAACACTTGTTCATTAATTTATTTTACCAAAAAAAGTTGTAAAATGCGGTAAACAACACTATTTCCTAAATATGCGAATTAAAGTGGCATTAACTGTGCCGACACAGGCCGAACGCACGAACTGTGCCGAGACTAGTCACATAACTAACTTCAATGCTAAACGGATTAAGTTTCATTCACAGCCACACAAAACAAATTCCAACAACGTTCAAGTACAGAATTAATTAGCAAGGTGTTCAAAGAATTCGTTTGGTGTGAAATAAGCTACATACTTTTGGTATAAGTATGTTCTCTACAGCAAATATTAATAAAACATTATGTACTCATAGCTGTTTGCTACGGTCAGAATTTCGTATCTACTTTTCTGCGCAGAAAAACAACCGGAACGTACTAGTCATTCTAATTTAATCACGCAACGCTTTATTTGACTATTAAACGTTGACGAGATTTATTAGTCCCTTAATCAAATGCTTTTAGTTCAGTCGAATGCAAATTTTACTTTCTATAACAGCCTTGGACTGTCTACCTGTCTGGGACTAAACGCTTAGCAAATAACTGGATCTAAGTGTTGTATCAACAAAGCTTGCTTTGTGAAACTGAGGCTCAAATTAAACAATCACAACTAGGCTCATTTGCATCGTTCTAAGTTATTAGTATCTAGTAATATAAACAACTTGCAATGGAATGTATTCTGCGATTATGACCGTTTCATAGCATTGAGTACTTATATAAATGATTTAAGTAGAAACCTATCTTATGTATGGCTGATAATATAAATAATTGCATAATAACTTAATTATCGGATTGTTTATTCGTGTTTTCTATAAAATCGTACGTTTTATCGGTATTTTATACTTTGATCACGAGTTCTATAAGTCTTGTAGAGAATATCTCAGCCATCTAGGGTAAAGCGAAAACATCTCCCAAACATCGTGTCCCAAATACGAAAGCATTTCTTAATTCGTTAGAGAACATGTAAGGGGACTTTTATTTATAACTTAGAAGGGGTCGGATAGCATCTTATTTATCGGCATTCCAACAGCGAAATTATTCTAGTTTTTGTATGTAGGGTGAGGGTGTTTGAGTTTCAAAACAACTCCGTTAATAAATGAGCGGCCCTTTAACACATTAATCAGAAACCCTACAACGTGGTAAAACTTTGTAAAGATGTCGTGTGCGTACAATACAACTGAAAACATGCAATCTTGTTATATGTAGATAGGTATAATTATAAATATATGTTAGTATGTGTTGCACAATACGAGCAGGTGCGATACTACAGCAAGCATAAGTATTAAGAACATAGGTAGGTACATATTAATTAATCAACAACCATACATAAAATACGTAGGAACATATACTACAACCATACTATGATGACTAAGATTACATTATAAAGGTACATTTACATACACATACAAGGATATCGTAGAATTACCTCTGTGATGACTTGGTTACCCCTCCGGAGGAAACAGATTCGAAATTGTAAGACATGCAAAAAGCAATGTTCGTTGTTAGTTTTAAACTCAAAACAATTTTATTATTAGGGTTTTGAATGTAAAAGTAGGGATGAAGAAAAACAAAAACTGTTAAAGTTAAATTATTTAGTTTAAAAGTCATTCGAAAATTATTAAAAGTTATGAAAATCTTATTAGAGATTTAAAGATGTTTACTCTAGGTTTATTTAAATAACCTTAATAGAAATGACTGTTATGGCCATAATAAACTAAAACCATGGTCATAATTAACTCTAATGAAAACAGTCAGTCAAATAAAATTTAATTTATATTGACAAAGGAAGGTAAATGAATTATTTTTAATGTTTTTTCAAAAGATTGTAACAGCCCTAATCAACTGCCAGATGTTAAACAGGCATCGTATTATAAACCAGATACAAAATGTTTTACAAATATGAAGCCAATAAAATTCACGTCATCAATGAATATTAATATTCAGACGAAATGATCCGTTATAAAACTGTAAATATATGTAAATAATCTATAAAGCAAGCAAAATCAAATTAAATACAGTATAACTATATAGTAACATAATACACATAGGATAAAAGAACACACGGAAAAATGTTGTCATACAGATCGCAGTATAGGTACAATAAGGACGTAAAACAGAGAATGACGTCAATCTCCAACAGAACCATACAAAGTGAAAATCGTCGCTTCAAATTTAATCATTCTGCTTATTAAGCAGGTATTTATTAACAGCTGCTATCGCCAAATATGTCCAAACAGTTGTTACTGTAACACGACCCACGCGGAACCATTTAATATGGGCGGACCAGTAAGCCCACACTTGAATGGAATTGAGCAAGATCCTAAAAATATTAATGACGTGTTGGAAGGAAGTCATATCTGTTTGTTTTGTTTGAGTTCAAAAAGCGTATTGCCAGCGTGTATTAGACTACCCACGAAGTCGCATGTGGGAGTGTGAGTATGCGAGATGTCGAAGGCTAGTATTGCATCACTAGAGAGTAGACGCGGCCCGCCTGAAACTGAACCAACTCGCTCAAGTCCAACTGGGTCATGTATTCATGCCGTAAACATAATTTCAGCGCGTTAGCGCCAACAACTACGTATATTAACTGCACGTCTGTGTTGATAAAACAATCGTAAACCGGTTTCCTCAGAGGCATGCATTTTGCAACCGTTTTTGCTATAAGCCAAGGTGTGATAACAGCATTGAGGTTTATATTACCCACTTGAACATTTAAATTTAAAATTATTTGCAAATTTTTTAAATAGGGTAGTTTAACTGGCGATTTGGAGCACGATTTTTTTTCTAATTCTTTACAGTTTTCTAAACCATAAATCTACTGCAAATACACGAGTAAAATGTATAAACATTTTATCAGCAGGTAGCATTTTTTTATTTACGCGCTACCATTGATCCGTGCACTACTAGTTCATAGCTCATTCATAGAGCGGAGTAGGTAGCTACTCCTACTCTTATATAAAACCTCGTTATGCGCGAACATTGTGTTTACAATTTCACGCGTTACTGTGTTTTAGCAACAAAATTCTCTGGTTTGAGGCGGCGCAACCGGCGCTATTTCTATTTATGACATCATCCCGCGTCGGGCTTACGTATCGCTGCACGCTTTAAATGGAGGCGACTGACTTGTCTGCAGTTGATGCCGTTCCGCGGACTGATCCCGAATAATGCCTTTTGAATATACTTTCTTGGAGTTGCCGATACGGCCGAGGTGGGCGACTGTCTTGCGAAACCACCAAACTCATTTATTCAAGATTCCCTTTTAGGAAAACAGGGCCGGCAACATAACTGTGACGGACGGAATAATAATATAGCCATGAGACAACTCGGTTTATTCACCTACTTGAAAAATACCTGCCTACCTGAATTTTAATTCCAAGCGTTATTGACATTGCCATCTGAATAAATACTAGCCGCGACATCGTTTTTATGAACAAAATTTATGCGAATACATCGCTAACTTATATCTATGTTAATTCATATTGAAAATAATATGTTAAAAAATAAATAAATACCTAGTTGTGCTCTTGAAGAAGTTGTTGCTTTCTCTGTTCATCAGTTCTGATCTGAATTTGCTCATTTCTTCTTCCATCTTCCTCATTTCGGCGTCAAATCTCTCCCTGATGCTGGAGAATTCAGTGTCGATGACAGAAAAGTCACCAAGCTTGATGGGGATATTCCTTTTAAGACCACTGTCAGCCATTATAATGAAGTGTGTTATGTAGAATTCGTGAAACTAAACAAACACTGAAACGTTCTTATGTAAACACGGATCACAGTGTCGCTACGCACTCAACGGCAGACAAGGCAGGACTGATCATTAGTTGTCGACTCGGCGCCAGGGGGCCTGCGCACAGTTTTAAATAGCCTCACGTTCGAACGACTGCGAACCGCGTCGAGACTCGGTCGGCGTCATTCGGCCCACACTGTGCTTCTCGCTCATTCCACGTCTGGCTGGCTTCACCGTGTCTCATACCGAGCATCTTCGTATGATGCATAGGCGCTACCACCGACTGATGGCAACATCTATGTTATTTGATTGATGAATCATTCGTTTTGAATTCGTCTCCTTTACTACATAGACTTAACTTGCCATCCTCTAATCTCACCATACACTCATCAAGCCCTCTCGTTATGTCCGTAAAAATATATAATAAATTGCCCGAAGATATTAAAAACGAAAATAAATTTTACAGTTTTTCAAATAAATTAAAACTATTCTTACAAAATAAAAGCTACTACACTATTAACGAATTCCTTACAGATAAATAATTTAGAATAAGCATATTGTCATTATAGTTGTATTTGTGTTATGTTATTGTTATTATTATATCTAGTTTATAAAATTTTGTTAATTAGCTACATTGTAAATTAATATGTATTATTAGGTAGGTACATCTATTGTATTGTTGTGCCCAACAGGGCCCATAATTGTTTCCACCATGTTTCCACCATTAATTTCACCTTTGTACATTATGGAAAAACAATAAAGATATTGAGTATTGAGTATTGAGTATAACTACTAAGTAGATAGTAGTAGATACATACATATATCCAAAAATATTTACTGGATATTTTTGTTCGAAGCTTCTCATTCGTCTTTCCCGTGTATTGCGAAACGGTGTTTCTGTGATAAAATATTCTTTAAAGACTTGCTGGTCACCTTGGCCTTATGACGTCAATTTGACGTAACGTCGGAAATTACCTAACCGCTATAAGATTCCTCCAGTTTGATATATTCTGAAACTTGTATTGTTTTCTGTCTCGAAAAAATATGAACACTGTTAAAAGATTCCTATCTTAATTTCCCAACGACAGGCAATGAGAACTTTTAAAAACAATGGCCAAAAAAATATTTCCGTTTAGGGTTATGCTGTTATGAAAGCGGCTGAGGGACCTTGATACCAAGAATGAGTCAGAAGTTTGTCGCGCCTTTAGTGTTAAGACAAAAAGATCCAATTATGACCACGTTCCTCGGCTGGTAGGCAGTAGGCGAATATGTAAAGCGCTGTATACGTTACAAATAGGAAACATTACTCATGCTGTTACTCCTACGCTAATATCAATCATTGCGAGATATTTTCTAGGAATTCGATCAATATTGCATTGAACTAATCCAATCCCGGGAATACATCCAAGGATGTTTCAAGTGCCTTAGAAATGAAATAGTACTATGAATCTTATAGGACCTTGAATATATTCAGTGTGGCCTCCATAATTAAGTTAAACCATTAAAATTAAATTATTGAAGCATGTTTGAGTCATAACTTATTTTAAATAAGAAACAATCAAAGTTTTTATATTTTAACGTAAACATGGTAACTAAGAACAACGGTGCTATAGACTTTTGATCCAAAACGTCTTTCATGGATTTCCCCCTAATTTATGGATGCATTTCCAGATAATCCACAATCTTACAAAAACGAAAACGCCCCTAGGGGGTATCAAAATTTGCAGAAAGGGGGCTGACCCTACGCTCAGATAGCCAAATATTTTGAGTAACATAACAATTTTAACAGTGACTAGTCATTTCTCGAAAAAGCTACCCCACACTTAATGCACCATTTATAATCGCCGACAGGTCTTTTACTACAGGAAACCACTCTGAAACCCGTCAGCATTATATTTAGAAACATTGTTATTGCGTTAAAATGTTATGATACCTACCTGCTTTTAGAATAACGTTCATTTTTCTGTTCCACTTTGTTTAACATGAGACAGCTCATGTAATATTTAGAAGCCCTGATTTCATGTTACCAGTTTAATTCTTTTCTTATTTTCGGAGCGACATAATTAATGTAATTATTATCTCAATGACACTTTGAGGTACCTACATTTTTACCGGCGATTACCACTTGCCAGTTGTTTCGAAACCTATCTTAAAGCTTTATGTCTTGATTTCTTAGCTTTTTTATCTATTAGCGGTTGCCGGTTATGTCTGCCAGGGATAGAATCATGTGTAAATGTCCGGTGAAGCAGTCAACTGTCAAAGCCTGCGCTCAGGCTAACTGCAAAGATCTCTACCAAAAAAAAAGAAGCATGCGTAGTTAGTTACAAATATGGATTATCTATGTTTATTAATTTTCTGTGTAGATTTTTACATGCTTCCTAGCTGTTTTATTGCATTAAGGTATTTTCTTCCCTTTATTAAGTTACCCATGTTATCTTCAATTCTTATCTCAACTACCTTATCTGTATGTAGAAATCTGCGAGGCTGCGAAATGGAAAAGCTCATTAGTCAGTGACAATTTGTCATTGGATACGCTCATGCAAAACTGGTCTTAATTTAAGATAATGGTAGCCTTTCTTAACATCAAGATTGTGGAGGTCAGACGACAATCGACGCAAACGTGTACCACCTAACTACACATTGAATAGTAGGTAAGTACTAAAAAGTTCCTACAGAAAATTATGGATAGATATGCTTTTTTAAACCCTCGGTCTTTGCCTTTATCCAGCAGTGGACGTCTTTGGGCTGATATGATAATAATGATTTGATTTTACTAAGTGGGCACTAATACTTTATAGCTATATATATTATTATAAACTAATGTAAAATTATTATAAACCATAAATATATTAGTAGTAGTTAATAGTTAGATACCTGGATTCAGTAACAAATACAAGTTCGAAGCTATGAAGATTGAAGCTACAACTTTACATTTAGGTTATGCAACTGCAACTTTGTATCCCTCCATCATTAAAGTCACATCTGACAGATGAAGCGTCTATCTACTAGGCATCTAACCGTTGTTGAGAAATGGTATTGCTATTACCTACAAGTTCTTAAACCTAATGAAAAATAAATTAACAAGATAGCGGTAGTGCTTATTAGATATTAACGGTTAAGATATTACAACATATCAAAAAACTAGCCGCTTCAATACTACAAGACTTAAGCTAATGAGCTATTAAATCCTCCATTAACTCAATAAAAAGTGAATATCTGTTAAATTATTTAACAAAATAGGGTAGAATGATAAAGTGAAGTGAAGCGCTTATTCAAATCAAATCAATTAACCGCAAAGTTCAAATGCGCGCGGAACTTTAGAAAGTTTAAATAACTTTGTGATGGCGCCTGGCGGTGCCGTGTCACGACGAATTAAACTACCTTGATGCTCAACCTACATAGGCTAATATTATTAGTTCTTGGCCATTTAGGAACTTACAGTGTCACATACTAGTCTAGGACTCTAGGTTACACGTGATATAATGTTATCGTGTTCTATTCATTAGCATTACATGCACTATTAATTTATTACTTGAAGACCGTAGGTATCTCAGCGACATTCCATTTCACACGATTATTTATTAATACCAAATAGCTCTGTAATTTAGTAAGATGTGCATCAGATGTCTCATGATCTGAGTAAGCTTGTTTACTTTGGAGGCGGAGACTATGTCAATTAATTATTTCGTTTTATTTATATCTTAGATGATGACATCCAAGAATCAATGCGAAAAACAATGATGCACCTTTTTATTTATAATACAGTAAACAAAGAAGTACTTAGTCATTAAATAATTCTTGTAATTTCTGGCAATATATTCCTGCTTCTATCCTGGATACGTTTCAAACATTCATCTTGAGGAAAATTTTAAGGAAAGTTTAGTTTTTTGTTTGTTTGTTTTGTATCCATCTTACGCACCTGTTATTATGTTTCATTAAGAGTACTTAAATATTTATATCCGATCCGGAAAATTTGAGTCTACTGTCTAGCCATCTTAAAAACATCAAAACAGGTTGCTACGTAATGCTTTTTAATTAGACATTGATTATTTCCGTTCTGATAGATAAGAACAAGTTCTTTTATTCACAAATAACAATAGCTATCAATTATGAAGCACAATGCTTGTGATAAACGCGACCGAGATTATTTCTGTAGATGCAGACACTTCAGAGGAATTTTTGATGTTACCTCTATCTCGGAATGTAAGTACTCACCGTCTTACTGGCAGATCCTAATAACGTGCCAACTACTGCTATTCTAGTACTGCACGAAACGTCTGGGACGGAATGTTGATGAAAGCGATAAACTAAAGAGGTCATTCACATCTAGCCATTGTATAACTACACAATATAAAATGGTCTAATCCATATTTTTTTTTGTTTTAATTATCCTAAAAAAGTATTGACAGGACACAAGATTAGCTCCTCGGAAGGCGATACGTCGATGAAATTTTAATAAGCTCGGGTGAACGACTTTACCGATTAGGAATAGAACGTGAGGCAAGCTTGTGACGTCATCGTACGGGTATCTACAGTTCTAACGACAGATTTATATGGAGCTGTGATACTTGACTTCATTGCTAGGAGCCACATGCTTTTAACTTCAGCAGAAACCTTATAAAGGACAGATTGCATTCTCAGAATATTGCCTGGAGAGTATTCTTCCAAGAAGTAGAATTTACATAATTACGTAGGTGCCTACTTGTAAGTATATTGTTCCTTTTAAAACCAAACCATTACCGCAAAACGCTATTCATACAACAGACATTGAAATTTTTAGATTACACAAAATGTTCAGGGAATCGAATCCGCAACACGTTGCTTAATCGCGCGTGTGGATAGAGTAGAGAGCTCCTTTGCTAATTTCTTTGCTACTCCAGATTCTTATATTAACCTAAGTACGTACTGGTCCCTTCACCATTCGTGTTTCTTTCCAATCAAATGAACCCAGACCACCTAAAACCTACGCATGTAAGAAATGTCATAAAGGCAATGTGTGTAATATGAATGTAGTGTTATTTTAGAGGTGAGGTAGGTGGTGACATTACCAAACAGCGTAATGATCTTGGCTTCCTGTTGTTTACATTTTATTAGTCCGAAAAAATCGAGGGACGATATTATGGCAAAAATATGCGACTTGCCAATGCTTTGTTGTACGCAGGCTATATTTATTATCAGGAGTGTGACTACACTGACTACCTACTTATATAAAAGGAGAAACACATTAGTAGGTAGTAGGTTAGGTATTTATTTTGTATCTTTATTATAATACAATGTATCTCTATTTAAGCCATAAATTCTTTGTCTAGTTTCATAAAACTTGTCTCGTTTGGGTCGCATGCTATGAATCGAGAAATTCTCAAATCAGTAATTTTTTTTTATTTACCTGTGAACGTAAAGCAAATCATACAAAAAGCATGCAAATAGATAAACCAACATCACGTATTCCGTCTACACGTCAAGGTTAGTGTATTGTGTAACAAAGTGCGACGAATCTAGACTTAGTAAGATCAAGGTTGAAATGATTTTGTGACAATCGTGATGACACGACAAGCGAGAAGCAAGCAGAGCGGAAAGCGGAACCCAGCGTGGCTCACTGCCGTATTTTACCTCACATGCCTATAAAGTTTCGATGATACTTGATAGGTAGGATGGTGTGCGCATGACTTCACATAGCCACGGCCACGGCAAGTGAATAAGGTACAAGTGAAACTACTGCGGGACCTAGTTCGATGTGCTTACGAAATCTAAGTTACAAGAACCTGTTTATTAATGTGTTATTGTTCTTTGCTGTTCGTGTTTTGGGTAATTGTACCAATAGTTGTATGTGCCATGAAAACAAATAGCAGTAGAAAATTCATTATAATCTTTGGCTGCTGCATCTGTCCCAAGCAAAAGCGCAAATTATGTTGTACCTAGGTGTAATCATCAAGATCCTTTGAATCAAACCTTAACCCTGCTTCATATTCAAGTTTATAATTATCTAAACAAATCCAAGATCTTGTTTAAATATGAAAATAATTGTACCGTTGTATGCGAGTTGCGACAGACGATATACCTAGACTTCTCTCTAATAAAAAAGTTCATCGACTCTAGAATATTGATTTTAGAACAAAAACTGCACCAAACCAACCCACACGAAAATATCAATAAGTTCCAAAGCTTAATCACCCAACCAAAGTCGTCCACAAATATTCGATCGCTGGATATAATATGACGTAAGCAACCCTTACTACTTCAGGCAGTAAAGCGGTCAATGACGTCACCAAATACACAGCTGAAGCCTGATTTTGATCGTAGTGACTTTTGGGGCATTAACAAGGATTAAAAAGTACAATCCGCGGCTTATCGTACCTACCGTACATACAAATTAAACAATAGCACCATCGATACAAATAAACATTAAGTATTGACTATGTTTGTAATGACAATAAAAGCTGTCTCTTTGTTTGTTCCGGTTAATCTTCAAATTGGCTGGACTGGTTTTGTCAACTGACAATGTATATGAGGAGCAACTAAGATTTTTTCTAGCCTAAATCGTTTCAGCGTCCCCGCAGTGGAAAAATCTAGTCAAGTAATTAATAGTTCGATCTATCCTCTCAATCTCCTTCTTACATTTATATTCTTCTAATACCTACTTATTTATATATACTATATGTACTTAGGTACCTACCTACATACTTGTAAATAACCTTAGATAAGTTGGTAAGTACTTACCTTTGGTTAGGTAATAGTATCTGCATCATGTAAAAGTAGTGCAGCAGTTGAAGTCAATAAATATATTACGATCTGATACAAAATTTTGGTCTCATACAATAATGAATCATTTTCTTTTTGTAAAATATTTGATTGCAGATTTCTATCATAAATGCCTTAAAACTGGTTACCTATGTAGATAGCTATTTAAATGGCAGTGTGATAAAAATATATTATTATCCCTTATCAATAAGTAATTGATTATCAGACAAAACAATAATGACTATAGAATCTATTGCATTGAAGATTAAAAGCAGTATCTTGAAGAAATATTTTTATTCGACCAATAGGCCTGCTTATATGGTGCTATTTATGTTTATAATGACTAATGCTTTGTCTCTACGCTATAATGACGTCATACTTCAACATAACATCGCACTCTAAATTTAGGGCAGCACAAGAAAATTATTATGAATGAAAATACTTCTCAAGAGTTCCCAAGCTGTTGGTAGCCATTTGGTCGCGCAGCATGATCATCATCATCAATCATTTCCCTTGTTCGCTTTCATTTTACAGGATAACCTCAGTACCTACTTATCTACTATTTTACACATATTAAAGAAATGCTTTAAAAATAAAGCTGACAACATGTACTAAAGTGTTTTCTACTACCGATGAAGGCGTGGTAAATAAGTAAGTAGTTACCTACCTACATAGTAATTAGGTACTTAAGCATATGTACATAATATAGGTACCTATACTGTACTTTACTTAAGCTTTCATTGTTTTTTTTTATTTACCTATGTACCTACGTGTCACATAATTTTAACTGCAGAAAAACGACAAGGTGTTTGTCTCGATAGGTGCAGCGATCAATTTTGTTTGAGTCGCGAGTTTGATTTCCGCCTTCAGTCAGTTTTTAGGCTTTCGGTGGACTGTTGTTATTACAATATTTTAATGTGTTTGTGCTAGGTACTTAATTGCTTTTTAATATTTATTAAATAAGTGGGTAGATAAATATTTATGAAAAAACATTCGGCGACTCAAGGTAAGTATTTACTTGTTAAACTGTGAGTAGGTAGTTTATAAAGTACCTAGGTACTTATCCATAACCCATTAACTAGAGCTGAACCACCTACAGAACCTAACCTACTTACAACTTTGGCCCGGAAGCCTATTCAAATTTATGTACCTTTAGTGTAGTGATTCAATTCCTTTTCGATAAGTAGGTCCGCCAACACTAACCGGGCGGACCTACCGCCAACACTAACAGGTCGAACCACTTAGGTCGGCAGGTACTAAGCTTTTGTGACATTCATAAAGTATAAAGTCAGGAAAGAACCTACTAAGGTAACTACGTATAAGTTTGATATGCCTATGTATGGGCCTTGGGCTATCTACAACTTCGACAAATAAGGACAAAACTAAATTCTCCATTCAGTGTAAACAATTCCAATGAATAATACCTTCTTACACACGCATGACGTTCCACTGCTAACCTGCTGAATAAATTTATTGAAGGCGATTGTTCTGTATGACATTCTATGAATAGTGCATAAGTAAATAATATTGATTACGCCCCAGTTACTATGTACTTAAATGTATGATGGTATATTGGTTACGTACATATTTGCACGCTCGTATAAATCATTTCACTTGGTCGTTGCCTTGGAGGGTTATTTTTAGAAATTAACATCACTGCAGCGATAGCTGGGTTAAGAGTTAAGACAGACTATGATATTAAATTTAAATGTTGATGCAGATCCGTCTCGAAGATCATTTTAATATCAAATATTTAAATTGCATACGGACTGTGTCATCGATATAAAAATCTCAAATTTTAACGAGTATCACTTGTTTACATAACCTGGCTTTTTCAGTACTTATCTATTAAGTTTGCATGTTACATCAATATAATTTAAATAATAATCCAGCCTATAAACGTCCTACTGCTGGGCACAGGCCTCTTCCCATATAGAGAAGGCACGAGCATTGATCCGTGTTACATCAATACAAGAACATTATTCCTATATCACAAAGTAACTATCTGTCTGTTTAGGTTTCAGGTCTAAAGAGCTGAACCGATTTGGATAAATCTTGGTATGGGGCTAAGAATGGTTTAAGGTAATTTTTTGAAGCTATTGTCTGGAACAAATGAGTACCTACCTATTAGGTATTACCTACTATTGTTCCAATCGGGACATATTACAAGTAGGTAATATTACAACGAATCATATTACAAGCTTAAAAATTTCACCATATCATAAGGACATGAATAAATTTTACATCCTCAACTGCAGAATGCCAATCATACTGCGTCTTTTTTATACTGGAGCCAATGACCTGCGAAACAAATAAAAACAGTGTTGTTTTTGCAACTAAATCTAAAACCAATAAATATATTGAATCCTTTTTGATACGTTCTATTTAGTTCCTAAATAAAAACCTGTCTCATTAATCAATAGGCACGTATTCAGTATAATTTGTAAGATGACGTGTTATTATAAAAAAAAATATGAGTAAGTAATCCAATTTGCGAGCACGCTGTTCACAGGACGGATAGAACTCCATATAAGGACCGCGATATCGTGGTGTAGGTGAGTTCGTATGAATAAATTCAATACCGCCTACATTGACCAACTGCTGTTTTATTCATTAATTATCTTATCGCAGGGTTTTGAGGTTGTCGTAATAATTATATTTATACAAGTTTGTTTTGTTCATTTAAATTTGTTCCAGACATTTTTAAATGCTTACCACCTTACTTACTTTGTCACGTAACCCCATACAAAATGTTATCAAAATCGGTTGAGCGAACGCGTAAGACAAAGTTTCGCATTTATAATCTATTAGTATGAACTTGAAATAAGTAATGGCTAACTAGTTAAGGTGAGTATGCTAAAATATATTTATTTTATTTTTAAATTATATATTAAAAAAGAAAGTAAGATACACTCTTCATAAGCTAACAAGAAGACCATCTTTATTAAGCCGCAAATTTTGTTATATCAGTCCTTGTCTTGGAGATTGTTTGGGATGTGTTGATCTGATATGTTAATGGTCTAAATATCCAAGCCTACTGCTGATTTGAAGCTACTCATCAAAATAACAGAGGCCATGAAATTGAATATTGTGTTTTATGAATCACAGACTCCTTATCTCCACCTACAATACTGATAAGAGGTTTAAGCATATTCATTTGATAAGAAGCATATTAAGTACATATGCTTGTTCAAAATGTAGGTAAATCATACAATATTGAAGAAATACATATATTTATTATTTCTTATAGAATACAAAACAACTAAGATTATGATATTACATACACTTTGCATACAACATCAAACTGGTTTACTGTCAAGACCCAATCAGTGAATTGACCTTAGATGCTGTGCAATAAAAGCGCTATGTTGGTCCCAACTGCCGTTAGTAATCTTTGAAAATGCATTACAAATATGTTGATAAAATATAACTAAATAATGATTAATACCAACTGATAGAATGTGCTAATTACAGAATAATAAGACAAATTAAAAACTAAACATCTTGTGCTTCAATACTTGTTCCACATTACGTTTATACATATTAAAATCAAATCCTGAACTTATATTGTAATTGAAAATAAGCAGATACACAGCATAATGTGAAATAAGCTCTTATAATAGTTTATACAAAGTGCTACACAAACTGGCTCCGAATAATACAATTATCTAACTTATTAAACATATATATTAATTTTGTAACAGTGATAATGGGAGGATTCCTCAATTAGACAACAAGAATAATTACATATAGACTTTCTTCTCATTATTTTTGTGCAGATAATTATCAGTTCTTTGTGTCAATCCACCCAGCTATTAAAATAGGTTTGCAAAATTACAATATTCTTCATTTAATACTACTTATCACAAGGTGATTCTGTACAATAGTTGGCCACTTTATAAAGTACAAAATTACAAAAGTTTGCTAAAGCAACACTCAATGTATTATAATTTCTCTTTTGTTTCTTTTCAGAAGTATAACAATTTGTAAACAAGTCTTTTAGGAGTGAATTAAATTCACTTAAATTGTATAATAACAGTAACTATTTCAATAAAGTATATTATAGAAAAATATCAAACCATTTACCAAGATTTGTATCCTAAATGAATATGTGTGCGTTGGATAATAGTTAATAGTACAAAATATAGATTCCCTATAATAATATACTGTTCAGTCGAATTTTGGTCTAAACTCGCGTTTTTATCATGAAGAGTAGCATAAATAAGTATCCATATCAAAGGTTTCTTTATCTTACAAGTTTGACGACTATCGCCCTGTGTTTGAGGCTGGAGCTTCGGTAATCGGCTGAGGAGCAGGAGCCGCACTACCGCCAGACCCTGATGTAGCCCACACAATAATAATGATAAGTAGAACTGCTCCAATAGCACCAATAATTAACATCATCTTTAGGTTCTGCCACCAGTACTTTCGTTTCAGTTTCCCAGCCTGCTGTTCAAACTGCGCAGCTCCATGCTGTAAAGCATCAGCACGGTTGTCTAGTTCTGACAACCTTTGGTCCCTCTCCAAAACTTTCTCGACGTTGACGCGCATAATGCCAACAACTTCATCGACTTTAGCTTGAGTCTGTGCCAACCGCTTATCGCTTACTTTGGGCCCTGAGCTTCCTCCTTGGTCTTCCATTTTTATCGGATTATGAACTTTTGTACGAATAACACCAAAATGTATAACACTACAGGTAAATTCCTTAAAAATTAGTTTCTATGAATCACTGACATAAATATGGCGAAGGCACGGCAAATAAAATTCTCGAATGACAGATAGAACAATCAGCGTGACACATTCATGACGTCATGATAACTACGGTTTAAATGATAACAATACGTTCACACTTTTTCAAAAAAACCTAGTTTTTAGTTATAGCTAATCTATATGATAATAAATTAATTGGTCGCTTTAAAAATTAAAATTTCATGAAATTAATAGATTTAAAACTTATTTCCTGATTACTGTTCCAAATTGTTTTGTAATCCTTTATTAATCAATTTATTAAAACTTCATATTTATTTAAACGAAAAATTTTATTCTCGGAGTAAATAAAAACTATTGAGACTTAAATGTAAATGATTTAGGAATTTAATCAATGTTTTTTTATTACACGTGTTTTTTTTTAATTACTTTATCGATATTGTCTCTGGACAGATATGCTGTTTTGTTTATGGGTCTTGTGCTGCACAGCTCTATAGTTTTTGGTTTTGTTGCTGTCTGTCAATTCTGATTTCTGGTTGCCTGTGGATTTTGTTTCACCGGTGCCTATTAATAATTAGTATTTTGAAGTAAAAGAACTAAGGAAAACCAAAATGGTAAGTAAAAACGTGTGATTTATGTTGAGCTTAATATTTTCCAATAATTAGGTCTCTGAAATATCTTAAAAATCGTGAATAATCTAGAAAAGTTCGAACCGTTGTTCTTCTTGCACGTGTGTCTTGATCACATGAAATTTATTGTTTAGGTGTCACTAAACCCCATCAGAATATTAAAAAATGAGGCGGAAGAGGAAAAGGCCGAGGTGGCCCGTATGTCCAGCTTTATTGGTGCTATTGCCATTGGAGATTTGGTAAAAAGTACCCTGGGCCCCAAGGGTATGGACAAAATCCTTGTCTCCTGTGGCCGAAATGCTGGCCAGGTAACTATTTAATATCATATTTACCGTTTTTGTATCTAAAAAATCTGCATTTACATACTGAATGTTTTACTCAAAGTGAAATATTTTATAGGTTGAGGTTACAAATGACGGCGCTACTATTTTGAAATCTATCGGTGTTGATAACCCAGCAGCCAAGATCTTGGTGGACATGTCAAAAGTACAAGATGATGAAGTTGGTGATGGAACTACATCTGTCACTGTTTTGGGTTAGTAATAATGTTGAATATTTTTAACTGAATCAAAAATTATATCTGTTTCTCCTTTTTTAGTAGGTAATACAAATAAATTTCAAGTATTTTTTTATTATTATTGCTGTATTTTGATTATTATGAACCTATTTCAGTATGTAAAAAATGAAATGGCAAAGGAACTGTAATTACCAAATTCTAAACGAAATAATAATTTTGCTTTTTAGCTCGTTATTTATTTATTTTTTTAAGTTTATTATTCATTAAGTTGTAAAAAAAATACATAAAAATGACAGGAATAAACAACAATTTACACCTACAGCAACAACAGATGTTTACTTAAACAAATGTAACACTACATGATATTGAATAACTGTGTTACATTAATAATACAATAATTTGTAGGTCTATAAATCTTTTCACTACTCAAATAAATTGGAGATTCAATAATAACACTAACAATGATACATTTTGTTAAATAACTTTTAAATCTTCACTAGTGCTGTGCTTCATAAGTATTTTGATTAACTAATCACAACAGCCTTCAAAAACATTCTTAATGAAAAAGAAACATCATTGTCTATTCTCTATTACAGCTGCTGAATTACTCCGTGAAGCTGAGAAGTTAGTTGAACAGAAGCTGCACCCTCAGACCATTATCGCTGGGTGGCGTATTGCTGTGGATGCTGCTAAACAGGCCCTCTCCGATGCTAGCTTTGATCACGAGAAGAGCTTCAACGAGGCTGCACTCCGCGCTGATCTCGAAAACATTGCCCGCACAACATTGAGCTCAAAGATTCTGTCAAACCACAAAGAGTGAGTATTATTTTCATATATCACATATTTACAGTAGTCTTGACTGTCACCATATATAATATTATTATGTGTATATAGAAATTGGAATAGTAAATATACTAAGAAACAATTTTAAGAAAACATAAATGCTTTTAGAGACTATTAATCTGGATATTTAATGTATAATATGGGATGGTATAAATTTATTTTATTAAATTTCAGGCATTTCACAAAGTTAGCTGTAGATGCAGTGCTCCGTCTCAAAGGCTCAGGCAACCTGAAGGCAATCCAGATCATTAAGATTTCTGGAGGTCTGTTAGAAGAATCCTTCTTGGATGAAGGTTTTCTATTAAACAAGAAGGTTTGTGTTATTTTTATAGTTGATTTATGGAATTTTCATGTATGAAATGATCATGATAAAAGTAAATACTAAACTTTGTTCCTCTGTAATTTTTGGTATGAAGAAATGAGCTTTTTTATATTACAATTAACTAACAAGCATGTAGGTAATATTAATTAATTATTTTGATGTAACAGGTGGGAGTACACCAACCTAAGCGCCTAGAGAATGCCAACATCTTGATTGCCAACACACCCATGGACACAGACAAGATCAAGGTATTCGGATCAACCATCAAAGTAGACTCTATGGCCAAGATTGCTGAACTCGAAGTTGCTGAGAAGGAAAAAATGAAGGACAAAGTCAACAAAATCTTGGCCCACAAGTGCAATGTCTTCATCAACAGGTTAACTTCGCAGTCTCTTGTTTTATTTATTATACTATTTTCATCTAGCTTGGGTTGGGTCTCAAGAGTATTTAAAGAATATGTCCGTTATCCTTATTCAAGTTTAAGAATAACTTAAATTTTAAATACATTTACTTATTTGTGAAAATTCAATTAACTCATTAGCAAAGATGAACACAACTCTGCCTATATCAGGTATAAAAAAAATCTCGCTTTCTTAGAAAAAAGAAAATTCATTAACCATTTCACTACTTTTTGACATTTCCATGAGATTTTATAGAAATAATATAATAAAAAATAATCTGTTTATAAATCTTCAGGCAACTTATCTACAACTACCCAGAGCAGTTGTTCGCTGACGCCGGTGTAATGGCGATCGAACACGCTGACTTCGACGGTATTGAGCGACTGGCCCTTGTCACTGGCGGTGAAATCGTATCTACATTCGATTCGCCCGAGAAAGTTAAACTGGGACACTGCAAAGTTATTGAACAGGTAATTGCTTTTGTAATACAGAGAAAAGGTGTCATTCATACATCCACAAACATTATATTTTTCATGTTTTTGTCTCATACATAGACTTGTAGATTTTACCTTATATTAGCCTAGGTGTGTCCAAATCTCAAACTAACACGCACCGAACGAGCATTTCACGAACAGCTCGCGAGCATGCCGTGAACGCACTAGTGTCAATAACGCCGTCCGCCAGACAAGCGCGTATTAATTTAATATTACATGGTATTTTTTTCATAACTTTTCAAAAAATATACTAAAGCTCGTATAATATTCTAGGTGTTGATCGGTGACGAGTGCCTCATCCGTTTCTCCGGTGTGGAGCTTGGTTCAGCGTGCACCGTCGTCATCCGCGGCGCCACGCAGCAGGTCATAGACGAGGCCGAGCGCTCGCTGCACGACGCGCTCTGTGTATTGGCTGCTACTGTTAAGGAACCTAAAGTGGTCTATGGTGGAGGTTGGTAACATCTTGTAAAACTGGTTGTATTTTGAAAAGATTACCTATCTATTTTCAAGAGTAACACCTTTCTCAAGAGTATGACCTATATCTTATAGATAATATTAGACAGTTGTGATACCAATTTTTTGACTCTTAAAATTGATAACAAATTTTGTCTGAACAATAAAACTATGATGAGTATGAGACATTAATGGCAAGATGTGTTAGGTGCCAGTGAGATGCTGATGGCGGAGGCAGTGTCCCGCGTAGCAGCTCGCACTGCTGGCAAGGAGTCCGCAGCAGCTGAGGCGTTCGCCATCGCGCTACGCCGCCTTCCATCCGCCGTAGCAGATAACGCTGGCTACGACTCTGCTGACCTCATATCCCGTCTGCGTGCGAACCACGCTCAAGGAGAACTCACCATGGGCTTGGGTAAGTTCTAATAGCTGTTGATTTGCGTCCAAACGCTTTCTATTTTATGTCTAGGGGTGGGACGTTGATCTGTGCAAATTATTCCATATAGGCACATTGTCTTTTCAATAAAAGTTGTAAATATAAAATTCGTTGTAAATAGTTATGCATATGTAAATTAAAAGGGTAAAATAAAAATAGTGCCTTAATTAGTGCTGCTTCTAATATTTTTATTTTAGTATGTTTTGTTTTCATGACTTTGTTGTTACTTCCTTAATTCTTGAAAAAAATGTTTAGAACTATTTTTTGGAATATTATAAAGACCATGTATTAATCTACTACTACTATCCACAGACATGCAAAATGGCCGTGTCGGAGACATGAAGAAGCTCGGCATCACTGAATCGTACGTTGTGAAGCGTCAGGTGCTATTATCAGCCGCGGAGGCCGCCGAGATGATTCTCCGTGTGGACAACATTCTGAAGGCCGCGCCCCGTCGCCGCGGACCCGACCGTCGCCCGTGCTAAAGCATCACACACTCGCACTAACATAAGTAGAAGTGGGGAATACGAGACTCAACCGAACACACAAACTAAACTCAATTTTGGTCGCTCTTAAGTCCGCAAGTACACGAGGCGAAATAAGTCTCCGGTACCGAACGATTCTAGTACACAAGTAAAGAAGAGTTAAGAGCCTCTCAAAGTTAAGCTTTGTTTGAGTATACGGGGTTAAAACTCTGGTTAGTTTACATGTGTCTCAAAGTATGTATTTTCGTATGCCTATAAACTATCGGAAATATACTCTGATTCGAAATAAAACCACTTCTGTTTATATTTCTATTGTATTATGCACTTTTGTGCAATAAAATGCTTTTATGTCAGAACCAACTTCTAATAACTTTAAGTTTAGCTTTACCAATCTAGCCTTATTGGTCACAGAACAAACATTTTTATAACAAAATGTCTACTAAGTAAGCTGTTCGTGACTGCACTAAGTTTTACAATAACAACATTTTTAAATATCTCAGTGATTTTATGCGTGTTAAAATAAGTATTTTGAGTTGTATTGGAATTCTATGAATGATACGGTAACATTTTATTTTCGACCTTCGTCCTGCTAGATTTGCTAGCTAGAACACATTGAGCTGCGCTAGTTTCATTTACATAATTAGCTTTTAGTTTAAATAATGGCCGTTAATGCCTCGGTATTAATGTATTAACATATAATTTAATAAAATCTTAACTGAATTTCCGTCTATCTAATTTATTTATTTCGCACCCGACTAAATTCATCCATGCCACTATTATGAATGTTAAAGTATCTGTAACTGTTTGTCTGTTACGCTTTCGTGGCTAAACCACTAAACCGATATTGATGAAACTGTATATGGGGAAAGCTTGGATTTCAAGAAAGACATAAGGTACTTCGTGGTAACCCACGCGTTTGGAGCTTCGGGTAAATGCTAGTAACCCGTTTTCCGTACATAAATTTTTTATAAATTACTAGCTGTACCAGGCATGCGTTGCAATGCAATTTTTTCTACCTAGCACCAGCCTACTACCTACCTACTACCACTTAGGGGTATGAAAAATAGATAGTAGCCGATTCTCAGACCTACTGAATATGCATATAAAATTTCATAAAAATCGGTCAAGCCGTTTCGGAGGGGTATGGTAACTAACATTGTGACACGAGAATTTTATATATAAGATTAACTTCATTGTATATGAGTAGATACAGTAGCTTATAAATTACATAATAAAAAAAAAAAAACTAAACTATTTCAATTTGCGTAAAATTACGTTCTGACAAACATTTAGCCTGATATAATTTACCAATCTACCGAAGATTCATTAAAATAAATAGGTACCTAAAATCGATATATTATCTACTGTTAAATAACTTTCATACTTACGTACTAAATTAAATACTTTATATAAAAATATGTAGGTAATAAAAAAATACATCGGCATCAGTCTCTTAGACCGAGTTCGTAACACTGAAATCCGCCGTCGGACAAGTGTTCGACGTCGGGGACCGGGCGATACGACTCAAATGGAGTTGGGCAGGACACCTAGCTAGACGTATAGACAGTCGATGGAGTAGAATTCTGAATGAATGGTGGCCAAGGACAGGTTGAAGAAGTTAGGGAAGACCGAGAGCACGTTGGGTTGACGACATAGCATAGGTAATGGGTACCACCTGGATGAGGGACGCGCAAGACAGAACAGTGGCATAAAAAAGGGGAGGCCTATACCCAGCAGTGGGTGATTCCGGGCTCATATATTATGATGATGATATAAAATACATAGTACTCAGGTACCTAGGTACCTACTACCAAAAATAATCTTATGGCGCGTTACCATGCCACTCGTTAAAACCTACAGGAGAGAACAGAAAAAAAAGAGGGATGTACAAACGGTTGTTAAAGAACTTGAAGCCATTATCTAGTGTTTATATTGTCATTTTAATATTACAAAACAAAATTCTTAAAGCAATTATTATTACTCATGCGTGGATATTCCTGCATACGGACAGGCATATTATTTTTAAAATATTAATGATTCATAAATTCATACCCAATTGAGAATAAGTATCGAATGCAAACGTTTGCCATACCTATATCATAGCTACTAGACTGAAGCTACTAGTTGAACCAAATTGCTTCTAATTTGACATGCGATGCTCAAACGTAAATTTTTTAGCACCGTGCATGAATGGTTTTAAATTGCAGACAATTTGAAAGGAAAATCAATGCTTATGCTAACATAGAAAAAGCTGTTTATCTACTTTATGGTGGGGGTTTATAGCGATCTATTGACTTTGTTCCCTTAACCTAGATATCTACATTCCTACCTATAGGCGTATCGTTGATACATTTTCAAAGTGGTAAAAAAAAAACAAAATTTGGCTCGAATGTTTTTGAACCCATTCCTTCTTGCGAACTAGGGTAGGTATATAGGTATATATATCAGTAGGTAGGTGATTACTTAATGTTTTGATTTGGGTTACCGTTTGCGTTATCTTTAGAATTATAGGCAAAGAACAAAAGAAATCAGTTTTTCGTCGTTAAGTTTTCATTGATTTGTTTCTTATAGTAAATTGCAATATCTACGTGGTCAATATATCAATCATGGTACATGGGTATCATGGTATCGAAGAAGATAGGGAACTCACAATTTATGTACGGAGCATTTACAATCTTATAGAGTAACAATTTATAGTAGGTATCCACCTACTACAGAATGCAACTGCAACAAGACAAGCATCTGGTATTCTGGCGACATTCCTTAAGTAAGTAGAGAATTAGGAACATAAGTAGATTTGAGGTAGTTCTGAGGTAAGTAGATAAGGTGTGTCGAGTGTTCGCCGTACCTACCAATTATATATCTCTCGCTTAAAGGAGAGATTTGTCACAGGAGATGCTTTTTTATATGAGTATAAGACTTAATTACCTCCATAAAGATTTAGGTATATAGGTAAAGAGTAGGTTTCATTTAGAATTTTATTGAAACATTATTATTATTCCAATTTATTTTATAGCAGTTGCAGTTTTCAGTTTGCCATTAATTATTAATTAGGACTAGTTGATTTGGATGCAGTACTATTAAAAAAAAAGTTAGGTACCTATTTAGGTACTAGGTTTTCTACCGGCAACTAAAAGTCATTGTACCTAGGTACCATTATAATAATTTTGTCGCAATCAATGTGGCCTACAGCATAAACCTAGAAAACAACACTTTTCGTTCCGTTACATTAGTATGATTACTACTGTAATTCGTCACGAACCGAAACATGATTCATAATAAAATCTACACGAATACCACTAGGTACATTCTGATTGTATACCCACCCTATTTACTACTTTTAAACTTCCTCACAAACGAAATGAAATTCGTTTTCGCGAGAAATCTTCGGCTATCTGACCTGGGACAGTAATGGAATTTTCCTTTATTATTTGATTTACCTGCTCCTTCAATTTTATATCGGTGCAATAGTGTTATCCTCTTGTACAGAACCTGAACCTTTTTATATTACAAATGTTATAAGATATTATATATACCTATAGGTAGATAGCAGATAGGAGTCTACAGAAAAGTTATTCCAAACTTGCTACGTATGTCTACGAAACGTACGGCTACGAGTATCTACGATTTAAATTCCAATCGTCAGGGACTCATTATAAAGTTTTGCGGCCTTGATTTAGGTTATCTCGATAATCTAAATCTGGATAAAAACCTTTCGGCGCTTACTTTAGAGTTAAGATTATTTTGTTCCAATCCTAAGTAGAAATAGACACCACAATAATATTTCTGCCGCATTCGAATAGTTTCTCAACATGCGATTGTTGTTTATGGAAAAGCCAATTCAAATATAGCTATAATTATGAGCCATTTCGTTTCTACAGAAGCTAATAAAGCTCACGTATCCTGCATTACAAGAAAGCTTTTAATTTTCTACATAGGTTCATATAATTAGTGTGGTTAAATTACAATTTACGCGAATATGGTTTGGCCATCAGGCTTCACTTGCTCGTAATGCGACAAAATAATTGCTACTTAAGTAGCTAAGTGGGTCTTTAATTGGTTTACAAATTAGGTAATATTTTATTCCATAGAACCCGTTTATGTAAGGTGAGTAAATTTTAAAATTAGTATGTGTCAAGTTAGTACTTACCTTATTTATCTTCAATTTTCTCTACATACCGAACTACTGCGTTAAACTTCTTGAAAATGTGCTATAAGTCAAAAATATACCTACTTGTGCTTTTTCTGTGATCGTATACTCCTACAAGATAAAAATAGAATTGTTTACAAATTTAGCTACTCACAAAACTGCGAATGTAAATAGTAGGTACCCTTCTCTATTGCTACAAATTTTTCTGGAGCAAATCGGTGTGAGCTCGACGCGAAACTGACAGCTCGTTCATTTTTACTAACTCCCGTCCCTGCTTCCACGTTGGATACGACAATTTGGATAAATGGTACATCCGCCGACGACCGAATAAATTATTCAGGCTCCTTCTGCCTTCGCTTCTTCACATGGCAGCGAGGATTGTACAACAAAGTGGAATATTTAGAGAGTAGACACGTACACAACATTGGAACTTTAAATAGCTCTATCAACCCTACCGTCTGTTTTCTTCAACGGCATTTCTATTCTCCTCATAAGGTCCTAAGGATACGAATATTGCCTCCACATTTATAAGTAGGCTGGCATGAAAGCAGGAAAATTAGATGTTCTGTGCATATTTGCATGTTTTTTATTAAGTGCGTGATAAACGTTTAGTGTATGATTGTCCTGAGTGTCCTCGTTACAAACCTTTTTTCTTGGCAGTTACGTAGGTTGTTGAGTTGTGTGGATACACACATAGCAGCCTTATTTTCGTATAACTCCTTTTTTCACGCCTAAATTGCTTGTTAATATACCATACCACCCTTTACTATTTCTTAAAACAATTTAATTCGCTAGAATCTAGTTACTTATATAGGTCATGCAGATAGCAGATATTCATTGAGCGCTGACAACCTAATTAATGTTCAAGACGTTAATAATTGATCTTCATCTAATATCGGATTGTAATTTGCTAGTTAAATCTATATTTGATAGCATAGACTGTAATTATTGAAGATAGTATCAAACGTAATTATAGAGACATTACCATAGTTTATTTGAAGGCATAGATAATATTGTTAGCGGCCGTCATTATGTTTGAATGAAGCAAGGTTTCTTTAAATAAAAGTTGCCTAAATAAGTTCAATGGTATTTCATTAAAAGGCAGACGTTGAAAAACAAGGCATCCGAATGAATAATGTTAACTAATGACGAATGTTTGCAGTTGTTGAAATGTTTTCGAATGCCACACAGGCGGCTCGGCAAAAAATAAACTGCAATGTAATTGCGGCCCGGAATAAAGTTATAAGCTCCCTACTCCGGACCGAATATTATAATTCAAGAGAGTGATAATGTTATTTAATAAGTTTTACTTTTCTATTTTAAATTATTGTTCATGGAATAGGCTTTTTGAAGTTGTGTTTTTTTTTATTGAATTGGTCACACTCTACTTAATTATGTGATGGACTATTAAATAGTAGTAAATACTTTTTATTCCAATAGCAAAACCTGAAGAAATAATAGAAATGAAATATCAAAACAAAAACAATACACCGTAAAGGTCCGTTATCATTTACTACAAAGGTAAAAAGAGAGCCTATTTCCAAATCCATTTACAAACAGTTCACTTAGATACGGACCGAAACTGGTGGCCCATAATCCAAAACGAGAGCAGAGATTAAGCCTTAATGGGATGATAACTATCTAAATTAAAGTTTAATCCAATAACTCCATTCATCAGGTAGCAGTTAAGTAATTCACCCGAGTTGGGGTGAGTTACAAGTTTTGTTAGATCTGTTTCCTTTCCTTCCCGTTTATCTTTCTTAAACACTGGAATTGGCTCGGGATTCGGGGGATAATTACGTAGCCTATTTAGTTGGTAAATAACGTACCACCTTATTTTTCTTTTCGCTTTTTCTATTCGTTTGTAAGACGGATTTGTATTGTTTAGTGACTTTAGGCTTTTGTTGTTCCAGTTTTTATCCTTAGTTAAATGTCGTGGCATTTAGATTTTTGTTATAAAGATAAAGATAGATTTATTTGTCAGAATATAGTACAATAGATGTTAACATTAAATTACGTTCCTTATATTCTACCATTTCTGGTATAATTTTTTTTTAGTTTCAGGTAAACAATCTTAAGTATTTAACATTTATTTTACCTACATATCTTTGTCTAACGAATTTCTCAAATTCGTTAGTGGAATAATAACATTTACTTATCAATAGTTTAAACAAATTACTCTTAAATTTATTAAAGGTAAGACATTTGAGGCTTTCTGGCAACTTATTATAAATACGAATAGCAATACAATATGCATTTTTGCTGTACATCCCAGTACGTTGTTTGGGAATTAACAATTAAATTTTTGAAGTCTTAATTAGGGTTAATAAAGTAGAACTTCAATAAAACACTTTACATAACAAACAGTGTTTTAATTTCAGTGTAGCTAGGAGAAGTTTTTTGAAAGTTATACTTAATTAGAGGCCTTTTTATTAACACAGCCAGTACCTACTAACAAAGCAGGCGGCTAATTATGACTGATAAATAATCGTTCCTTTGTAATTAACATCAATTTATATTTTTAAGAAGTACCAAGTTAGTGTATAGTGCCTTTGTACAACAATGTGGTATGGTTTGTATCTATGCTTATAAATATACCGTATTCATATCCATAATCGTGTTTCTTTTTTTGCTTTTTTTCAAATCATTAGGTATATCTGAGAAAGAATTCTCAAAGGTCGGTTCATTAAGCCTAACTAAGTTAATAATAGGATAAGTTTTTATTATTATTTTAATATACCCTTTGTTAGTCATTAAATATTGTTGTACTACACGCACCCTAAGCCGTAGCTTGGCAAATAAAACCCTTTAAAAACCTCAAATAGAAGCGAAATCAAAATTGAGATCAAATGAAATTCACCAGACCCAAAATACACGTAAAGCTAACATTACATATCCAACATTTACAAAACCATTAGGTACGAGATCGCGTGAATTATCAAAGCGGCGTGTTTAACGAAGACATACAACATAGGATATACACGAACACAGCACCAAGAAAATACATAGCACCATCGATATTCTGATTAGTGCGAGTAAGCTCTAATTGGCCCAGTTTGGGTGAGCACAGATCGTGCCACTAAAATAGAGATTTGCGCGGGACTAATCCTTGTTGATACCACAAAATCCCACCAAAATGTTTACCTTTACATATATGGGTCAATGGCGCTGGTACGCGCTGCCGTTCGCTATTGTCTGCCTTAGGGACCGTGCACATGCCAGTTTGCAACATTTGTAATGCAACAGCAAGCGAACTGTTGCATGCAAACTACAGTACTGCTAAGTACATAATGAATTTTAGGTAAGGCTGGGTATTGCATTCGTTGGAACTAGTTCGTAAAACTAACTGGTAATTTTCAGAAAATACGATTCTATTTTTACACGACTGGAAGTTCTATCAACTAAAATATTACATCATAAAAGTTATGTCGTATTTTTGTGTTCTTGTATATGCTTATAATATTAGCTTTCGTGTTAGTACTGATTGCGTTTTCAATTATTTTTTACATAAAGGTATTTGCAGCGCAAATAGCTATTAAAAATAACTACTAGAAGCACATACATTTAAAACCTTCGATATACTTAAAGTAACATATCAGTTATTAGTGTTTTCGCACAAAAGTCGGTTGTGTGGGACAGCCGCGATGCACCAGAATAACTCTGCTAAGTAATATTGTTTTAGTTAGTAAGTAGTGCGGAGCGAGACCTCTGGCAGACAGTTTTGGCAGCTGTTCTGCACATGATGTATGTTAATGTCACGTAAGAGATTATTTCTTGGCACTGAAACATCGTGCCTGCGCATACAATTGTTTGCTCTCCTATTTTGCATTCGACGAATTCTTGTATTAAACTTGTGTTGGCTAGTACAGAATAAGTGACTAAGGTAAAAGGTTATAAGTTCTTAGTAGTATATTATCGATAGTTTTGTTTATGGCGCTAAACATAAGGACAAAATCTTTGTTGCCGTCTACATGTTCTCAACTAAACGGAGAGCAATCTACCATCTACACATATCTTTAAAACCAATTACCTAATAATAATGTTTTAAGAACGAAACACAAACTGAAGGTAAAACGTAGCTTGTTTATCATCCAGCGCAACTTGCTCAACTAACAGCGAGCGGAGGGTACCTAATGGTTAACTTAAATAGCGCTTGAAAGCGATAGACAGGCTTCAAACTAACTCTCAAGTGGAATAAGCGCAGGTAAATTGTGTTTACATACAAGTACCAACACTTGTTATGGAAGGTGCATTTAAAATGTAAGTACTAAAAAGTCATACTCACAAAAGCTCTACTATCTGTGTTTTCTTATGGCTGTTTCACGTCAGCTATTAAGTAGGCTAGAAAAAAAGGTTTGAAAAAAAATTGTTTGCCCCATTTATGTGGAAGCAAAGACTTGTTACTTTAACTACACAACAGTCATTAACTACATGTAAGATAATAGAATAACAGACCTAAATTTCCACTTTCGCGTCCTAGTTTTATTTTGATCTGACACCTAACCGACGTTATCAAACAACCAAGTTACCTTAAACACAAGATATTCTGTCTGGCACTACATTGTGTACCTAATCCAAACAGTCGCCTCAAGGCAACGGAGCAAGCAGCAAGAATAGTTTTCGAACAACACTAGTAAACTAAATTCTAAGCTATTGAAGACAGTATTTCGTAGAAGAATTACTACAGCAATCCATTTGAGGTAGTTTTTGTACGGCAGGAACGAGTCGATACACTGTATCTCTACAAATTCGTCTAAGTGCAACACTTTGAAAAAGAAAACAATTGTACGAAGTTTCCGTCTCCCTGCGATTGAATTCACTAACTTTAAAGTGTGTTATTTCTTTCAGGCGTAACTTTCTTCAACGGAACTGACAGTTGCGTAGTATTGACTTCTCGATACTTGTTATTTGTTATAAACATTTACAGGACATAACTAAATCAACCTGAACTTGCCAAAATAATGTCACAACTTGTTAACAGTTTATCAGTACCTACCAGTTTGTTTTATCTATATAGAATAAATAGATAGATAGATATAGTATACATATTCTTTTGTAAATCTCATGTGATCACATCCTTACCAACTTATATTTCAGAATAATAGCTTTAGCTTTACCTTGAACTTTGCGAATTACACCTTTAGTCTGCTGATCTAGAAAGATAGTATAGTTAACGGGTTGCTAAATGAAGCATTGAGGTAGCGGGACTCTAGATTGAAGTTACAGAACTTAAGTATCTCCGGTGCTCCCAGGGCGGAATTCATCTCCGTTTAGTTTTGAAGCTAAATCTTATACAAAATTAGACAGGATTCCAAGCTTTGTTGCAAGAAAAAAGTAAATATCAGCTAATATTTTTGGTCCCCCTAACATCCCTACAACAATTTCTTCTTTGTTATATGTCCAGGAGAGAGAATTGCACAAATACGTCACATTACTACAATTTTCCGTATTTTGTGAAAATAAATAAACGATTTTATGGTTATTGTTATTACGGAAAGAGTTTCCACAAAGCTTTTCCTAACATTACCTACTAGACAAAAAGGTTATTTATTTTCGCCACAATGATTTGGTACGGGGGAATCAAAGTTTCCTTCATTTTCCTCAAACTTTCTTTGGATAGTGAACGAACACATCGTCATAAACCAAGAACACAATGGTTTTATTGGTGGCATTAAGTTAATGGATGCGATCTGACATACCCAGCTATTTAACTAAGTTTTGACAGTAAAGCATTTGGGACTGAAAACTTAATGTGAAAGAGTTATTTTGGTGAGTAAATCCAGTTGAACTTTAGTAAATCCTCAATGATTATAAAATTACAAATGTCTGGATCATGATAGGTAAAGTTAGGTACTTGCTACTAAATTAGAAAACATAATATACACTAACCTTCCTACACACATAACTAGACCAGGTGATACTGATTTTATAATTCGTCACAACATTAAAAGTCTACAACGAAAATTATAATAAATTATTATAAAATGAAACCAATCAAACGCACATAAATCTTCTTAAAACCAAACCATTGATTTACACAAAATAATTCGTCAAAACTACACATGCAAATAACGGGAGTTCAATCAAGCAACATCACACAAAGCGCTCAAGAATGGGTAAAGGCGACTGGGGTGCGTCCGTCCCTCGCCACAGCCCTGCGTCCATGAAATTGAATTAGCAACTCATTAGTAACGCCAATAAAACCAGCCGACTGCCCGCCGCCCCTACCGGACTTGCCCTGGCCCTCGATAAAGGCCTACCGTAACTACGTATAGCCTAAATGTATCGTCCACTCTCTCAAATGGAGAGCGCATTTTCAGGCTCTAACTGAATCGTTTATGACTTGTGAATGTTTCGTTAATATTTTTAAATTTTATACTGTGTTTGTTTAAAAATACTTTGACACTTTGATTATTATGCACAAATAAAGTGTTATTTTATGTTTTGTTTGACTAGCTTCTATATCAAGTATTGCAAATAACGATGTAATAGATCGCAATAATTTACTGTACCATACTGTTATTTTAAATTGCAATCTACTATAAAGAGAAGCAAAAAAAAGTAACATCAATAGGTATTTCTAGTAAATAAATGAAAAAGCCTAAAACATTGCTAGAAAAAGTCCGAAACGCATCACTTCGGTTTGAACCCAGGAATCGGCTTAGCATATAAAAAATGGAACACTGAAAACCATCCTACATTACGACGTTCTAAATAACTGGTGCTTTTGCTTCTGACAGATCTAGTTATCGGACGCAAACATTCGAATGACCACGTCACGTAGGTCGAACGTGTCTGTGATATTGCAAAGGTTTTATAAAGGGAAAACTGGGAGATATTCAACCTTGGCTGAATCCTATACAGATTTGATATATAAAAAATAAAATCAGCTTGATCTATGTTGTATAAGAGTTACTTTTAGATTTTTGTGGATTTCATTATTTGCATACTTTAGAAACCGATCAGGCGTTAGTAACGCTTAAAGCCACTATTTTTTTGGATCATATGCAAGGTTAAAATGGATGAACCAAAGTGCGCTGATCAAGGTAACAGTTGGATAAAAGGCGCGTAGGATAGTCAAGGTAGAAAAAATAGAAATAAGGATCCCAGTAGTAGGCGATGTGATGAAACTGTTTATGGGCTCGCACACATAACTGCGAATTCGCATCGCATCGCAAAATTCTGCGAGCTCGCGTTCCATTTTGAACTTTATTTACTAGAAGTTCCTGCGATGCGAATTCGCATCGCATCGCATCGCAGTTTTGTGTGGGAGCCCTAAGAAAATTAACAGTATTTAAGAGACTTATTCAATTGCTAAATTAATCTGAAATTAGATGCTTGGAATCGGAAAGTAAGTGTTGATACAACTATAGCAATGTTTGGCAAATGAGTTTTATGTAAATAGTGTAACTACAGTTACACTCTAGTTTATATCAAATCAGTGTGTATTGCAACAGATCCCTTGGGATACAAGTTAACCCTAGTTTGTGAGTTGGTGCATTGTTCTATAATTCAGATTTGTTTTTGTTTACAAGTTCCCATGTGGCGCTTGTGCAGGTTAACACGCTATTAAATATTTATGTGACTATATAATTATAAGAGATGAATTTATATGCTAATACCAAAATACTAATAATACTTTTTTCTTATTTTTTACATAATATCCCTTATACTGTAATAATTCTATTGTTTACCATTATGTTTACTTTTTCGATCAGAATATTGCAATTACACGGTGTAGAATTTATCTACAGATCAAATAAAATACATGAGTATACTTATATATAAGTAAAAATGATTAAAATTCCAAAGTGTCGACTGATTTGTACCTACTAATATTTTAAATAACTTCTCAACGCCCACGGGTGCAAACGATTTTACTAAAATATATAAGTAAATAAATACTGTTTACTTCGGACCATTCATAAAAATACATATAAATCAGCCTTTAGGGTTTAACGAAATCAGGGCTAAGTTCAAAACATTTTTAATAACAACTTTTACAAGTTACTAAATACCTTTTCAGGAGTTCGCTTTTATATTATCAAAGAGTAATCACCGTACATAGGCTGGAGTCGACAAGCATTCTTGTGCGAAGGTGCTTTGTATGATTAAAAATCCTGAAGTGTTTCCATAACTCACTTGGATTTATAATAAAAATGTTGACAAGGGTGCGTGGTTTTTGTGGCCTCCGGATTACTAAAGCACGATTAAAAGCGTGGGTAAAATTTGTCAAAAATTATGTAAGTGTTATTCATATCTGTATTCGACTTTCATTTATTTTAATGCTTTTCGATTATTAGTACATGATTTCAAAAATATAAAATAATTAAAACCGTTACACACGGGCCGATTTGCGCTAAGTATGAAAACCTAAGGTGAAGAATTACTATGTGTGCTTTTATATAAGAAATATTTGAAAGCGGTGGAGCGCGATTCCCCACGGCGCCAGAGGGTAAACTCTTCGAATTATAGGCACTTAGTTTAAACGATAGCCCATTGGGATTCAGTATTTTCGTTACACTCATTAATCCTAACTTATTACACGATTTTAAAATTAGTTTTATATACTTGCGTGATTAAGTTAAGAAACTATTTTTTCATTTTCAAGACTTGCATTAATATTAGCGAATCATGAATAAATAGGTTATTGGTTCTAAATGTCATATAATACAAAATGTGTTTTTTTTTAAACGTTATTTAATACCTACCTGTCAATTATAATTGTAAAGCTCATAAGTTAAATAACTAAAATGTTTTTTTTTTAAATAAACATGCCAGTCTTGTGATCAAAATTCATTCACGTAATAGCTCTAATAATGGCCGATAACTAAGGGTCAATTCATACTATTCCAGAGTCGAAGCGCATCGCGTCGCTCTAAGAGTTGATAAAGCAAATTCATCCTTAACTCAACTATGTAGTACTTTTATTTCTTTGAGATAAAAGAGGCGCGATTGCGAGCGATTTCGCAGAATTCGCGCGGATTCTATGGAATATTTCTGAAGTAATATGAGCATTACGTTGGTATTACTGGTGAATTTGCTATAATATTTTTTACATCGACGACACTTTGATGGTCTTCAACTATGCTGTAGTATGAATTGACCCTAAGTCCTCACGCCGATAAAATATGCATAAAAGAAATAGGAGAGCTTTTACATTATCGATACCGCCGCGATTTTGTTTTTTATGTGTCGACGTCAGAGCTTTGTCGTGTCTAGATTATAATGTAAAATTACAAGAGCATTTAAGTTATATTTATGTTTTAGTAACACAATCAGATTGCTTTGAGAATTTTATGCGTAAGCGTTTATATAGTAACTACATTTATATATTAAATTGTAATCAGAATTAACAACGTTTGTTGCTAATGTTGCTACTTATTTTTTTTTATACAATTCCTACTAAGGACAATTGTAGCAAATTTTTACCCCGGCAATTTACAAATCTTCTTTTCTGTTCTTTTAATAAGATACTTCATAATTTTAAGGCCGTATCCAGTATTCAGTATCGCCCTATAAAATAAGAGGATGTTGTAATTACACTTGCATTAACAAAGAAGTTCCTTTTAGTTTTACTACAGAACGAAAACGGACCCTCGACGAACTTACAGAGGGTTATTGCAAACAAGAAGTTTACATTACCTATTAGTAGATAGAACAAACAGATACATTTTGGAGTCGCGAAGATCATCAAATAGGCTACAAAGGGAAATGGGAATGTCAATAGTCCCTTCTGTTGATTGTAGCGGCTATTCTCAGCTACTCAACAGAGGCCGAACGCCACACGATAATGACAAACTCAATTAATCCCCGTCCGCCATTTTTTATAGCACATACGATAATCAAATTTCTGTTTCGTAAGCAGCCCAATCAAGGAATTCTGTGTCAAAAGAGAGAACTGAGTCAAACGTTAATTTTCTTAATGTATCTTGTTAGGGTCGGGATCGTGTTCCGCTTCTGAATAAATTAAGACAACATTACCAGCAAGACGCGATCGTTCTCGTACCTTTAACGAACTTTGCTATGAATTATATGGCTATAGCGTATGTTCCAAATAATTAAATTTTTATGGAATTCGAGCGACACACGAAATTCTCGAAAAATTCGGAACATTTCTTTATTCAATTACCTGCCTTTAAATTGCAGGACCGTTTTTAATGAAATTGACTTAAGTATATTTATTGTTAATGATATTTCAACGAATGTACCTATACGTATGTTATAATAAAATTGACTGTTACAGGCTGTAATTTGCGTAATTTAAATACTTTTCTTTACCTAATCTTATGATTTGTCGCCTTTTCTTTAATTAATTTACCTTTTATTAATCATGACCTACACCTTAACATCAAGTGTAAAGTCAATAGAAAATAAAGCTTTTATAACACTAGAAAATGTATAAAAGTGTAAAAAAAGCAGCGCTATCCAGTGGAACAATGCCTAGTTCCCATTAGAGGTGGCGTCGCGACTGTGTCCCAACTTAATGTCGCGTGTAAAGTTATGGCCACTTCCAACTGCATGCGCTAACTTCGCGGTCGCGTATGACCTCCTACAGAAATTCATGACACGCAGCATTAATTCAGCTCGTGCGCAACACGCATTTAAAACAAGAAAAATAAACAAAAACAGCCTAAAGTTACAGCCAAGTCGTAATGAGGTTAAGCGTTTATTTTCATACCGCGAGAGAAAAAACATTTGGAACAACAAAATAATGGCTAAGACCACGTTACTGTTTTTCTTTGCTCCTTTTTGAGGTTCAAGAGCAACCCTTCAACTTGGTTGGACGTTAATTGCTTCGTGAGAACACTTACACCTGCACAGCCTTTATGGAGAGAGTGTAATAAACAAAATAAGTAAACAGGAATTAAAACATTACACGTTTTACGACAGAACGTGCTCCCCTTTTATGTTCCTTGTGATAATAATAACTAGCTGCCGGCTATTATCTGACAGTAATTACTGCCGCAGTTATTAATGTAACCTTCATAAGTTAATCAACTACAGGCTAATTAAAAAAGCATTGTCATTAACTAATTATGTGGTCCACTCTGTCCGGGAACGCACAACATTTATAAATATAGGTAATCATTATGTTGATGTCTTCATTCGTTTCGTGCTTTTGAAGCTTACTAGTTCTTTTACTTAATAATATGAAATTATACTTTTCTTTACACTTTACTTTAAAAACGTTTTTTATGCCTTTAGGTCTTCTACACGCTATCTTTTCTTCTGTAAATAAGTAATAGTATTGATGCCGTAACTTAAATAATGAAATGAAAAGAATTTGCAATGACGTTAATGTAAGGCATTTATGTAATGTGAAATATATATTTAAGCATTTTCACATGTGTTAACATATGAAAATTTATTTAAGTATCCTTAAATATTCTCGGTTTGAAAGCTAATAAAAAATGGTATCTCATCTAAAACGATTAGTAACCCATGGGCGTTCGTTCTAAATTAAAAACTGGAGCCATGTTTACTAAGCTACTTAGCTTTCATTAAAGTTTACGTTGTTCATAGATATTGTATGGGATGGGGTAATATGCTTGTGAATTTGGTACATTATTGCCCGAAAAATAATAAAATTTTAGTAATACTAAATATATTACCAAAGTCTAAATTTTACATTCTAATTAAACAATTAGAACTATTAATATTTCTTCAATAATTGTATTGACTTATAATCACCCTCAAAAGATCTGTCAATTATTAATTGTCAGTCATTAAACTAATTACCTAATCAGTGAACCTGTTCAGTTCATAATATAGAACAGCTGTAAAAATAAAGCAATACAATTGGACAGCCATAAAATAAAATATGAATACAAAGTATCGAGTCGTAGAATTTGAAAATAGAAGTGACAATAATATTAAAATTAAAAATTCACGCGTTCATTCGTATGAGCCGGTCGAAATTCCCGTAATGTCGCCTACGGGGCGTATAAAGTGAAAAATTTAAACCAGATATGACAATATTTTAGAAAGAATAGCTTTATTTTTAAAATGAGCACCGTCATAAATCCCACCCCGCTGCAATAACGCACGCCCGTGTACATGTGCCCTGAATATAAAACATACCTACATCGTATTAAAATGTTCAGCTTACCTATTGACAAATATACTTACCACTTACAGTGTTTTAGCTTGATGAAAAAACCGCCTATCGCAATTTTTGCCGCTTGGAAATATAAATTGCATATTGAAACTTGTATGTTATATGGAAGTTAAATAATAAAATCCGAATTTACTCGAGAAACTGAGTTTCCGAAGATATTTTTTCTTTCGCTTGGTAAACCTTTAAAAGATATATCAAGAAGATGTACGAGATAACGTTGCTACGAATAACCTTTTGGAAGTTCAGGCGATCGTGACGTAAATATTTATTTAACTAAAATGTAGAAAATAATTTATGAAACTTAGGTATGAATGAAATGTTTCATTAAAATATATTCAACTTACTGCAAGATAAAAAAGCACTAACTTATATAAAGTACTAACTTGTATAAAGCGTTCCGCCGTGTGTCCAAACACCTAAATATAAACGTAACAAACAAAATTTACTGTTATTACAACTATTTGCTGAAACATTATTTCACGTTGATTACGTACCTAGCTAATGTTTCCTTAGTAACGTTGGAAATTCTTACATTGCTGCGTTCATAATTATACATTATAGTAATTTTAGTATGCAAAATGTTCATTTCAGTAGTTCCGCTACTATTTAAACTCTTTTTAATTAGAATGAGTGCCTCCTACAATTTTGTTAAGTTGAGAATAAAAATGTGTGGGGACGTGTGAACATTTGAACATACCGCTAGACTTTTATACGGACACAAAATTCCGTCGTAAAAAGTACGGATTTGTATTAAGACAGATTTATGTTCTAATTAGTCGCCCTGCGAATGTTGCAGAGCTGCGTAAAACAAATTTATGCGACCGCGTCTTTGTTTGTACAAATTGTTTCATATGATTTAAAAGCGACAGGTAACTGCGGATTCTGTACGAGGATTGATGGCGCACCGCGATACCGTATTGGAACACTTTATTACATAAATATTGCTGGTGCTGGAATTTAGTGCCAAAGGCGGCTGGATTTTAATTATAAGCTATAGGCGAATAAAGAATGGATGTATATTAAGCATGTTATATCGAATGATCAAGGAGTAACTTATTCCTTTGCTAATTAAATTAGTCAAATTTACCAGCAAATTACTTGTTAAACAGGTGCTTCTAATTTTATGTTTAAAATTGTGGATATAGATTAACAAATTTTATAAATAAACGTTTATGATGTGAGATTAAAATTAAATCAAGAATTATCTTTTAAACGTAACAGTATCATAACGTGTGTACCCGTGGAGGGTGAAGCACAAAACACAACAAATACAGCCACCATTATCAATTCACAGTCTGTGGTTTACGACAAAAGGTTCGGCCATCTACTCTCTGCACAAAACCAAAGCGTTACAACAAAAGCCCTTTCTATACTAACCTGAAAAAGTGTAGTGAACTCTGTCGGGACAGACAAAAACACCTTAGGGTCTCACAATCAATATTAGTTTGATACAAACAGCCTATAGTTCGGATAGTACCTACTCAAGAAAACTAGGGGACCGAAAGATTTGAAATGGTAACTAACACCAAAATGCAGTAACCAGCTATTTAAGTCAAGTGACTTAGCGTACTGAAATACTCTTTCCGTACACGTTGTTCAATTATTTTTTATAACGACTACTTAAAGACATCGCTGTAAGACCGATCTCCCTATCAACATATATTTGCAATCTGTTTAGCGCATATACATATTAAGGTAGCATCTAGAATCTAGGCTCTCAGTTGCTTAAGATTTAACATCGTTAATGTACGATATGTGGGCGTAAGTAAAACATTACACCTCCTACACTTCTGCTTAAGCGTATCTAAACTTCTATTTTTATCCAAGTGCATCCATAACATTACAATGTAAGTACGTATGTAAATCAAATAAGAGCGTTTTCATCTTATTCGACACGATATCGGTATCGGACACCGATACGATTCCACGGCAAGAAAATTGTATGAAATTTGGGAATTCGATATCAGATAATGTGAAAGACAGGTAAATGTTTCATATATTTAATTGCTCCGGATATCATATCGAATAATGTAAAAACAAAATAATGATCAATAAATAAATATTAATAAAATCCATTGAAACACTGGCAATATATTTGTTAAGAAAGGCTCCGGGCTTTATCACACCACGTTGTAAGCCCGATTCCAACATGACACAAAACCAGACTCCTTTTCACGTAATCGACAAAAGTAGAAAAGACTAACATCTGGAAATAAAGTACTAGTCAGCTCGAAACTGACCTCTAAAGGATTTGTAAGATCTGTGAATGGATTCATAAAACGTATAAGGGACCGTGAAGGGTCAACCGACGGATAAATGTTACTACTTTAGTTTTAGGACATAGCTTCTATTCACTCGGTATATTATTAGTATTATCACATTTTTTAAACAAAAAACGTTTATAACTAGGTTTTTTTTGTGTGTGATATAGGTACTACATACTTAGGTAGTTTATACGTCGTTACGTTTAACCTTTAAATATATACAATATTAAAATATATCTGCTAATTACAGCAAGAGTGCTTGGATACAGGTTACCTCACATTTTAATTGTGTTTGAGTTCTACGTAGTAATTACGAGCAGGAGGTAAAGTGTATTCAATAAGATCAATCGAAGTGTCTTTGATGTTATTGTCATAGAGCAGGCTACATCCGAAATGTGGTGGAACAAATGTTCGGCTCTGGTACACCGACAGGAACCTGTTTTGAAGTTAAATTACCAAAGTTTGACAAGCGGTCCGACTCACTAAACTACGCCAGCAATAATTCTGCATAGCGTGGTTGGAAGACAATCACCCTCCAACTACTTATCTACTATTAGTGCAGATTCAAATGCATTTTGAAATATACATTTTATAAAAAATGATTAGATTTGATATTGCTCGTAAACTTAAAAGTTTAAATGAATTCTATTTGATAAATTCTACGTGACCAATGTGTGGGGAAGTCGTTGTCTGGCAGCACAGGTGCTCATCCGCGACGGGGGCACGACGTCTAATGAAATACGTCTCCCAAGACACCCTGCCGCCGTTCCCCTCAAATTGATACCGCGGATTATCTCATTCCGGTGATTTCGCCGCGGCTTTATACTTTTCATTAAATTGAACAGACGTACAAATCGCCTTACGAGTCAGTCTCGTTGTGGGTTTCATGTCCGCATCGCGCACCTCTCGCCATTAAAGCCGTGTTGCGATGTGTCAGGCGCGCGGCGTGAACGGGCCGACCCACATGATATTAATTCCGAGCCGAGCTCTGGCCCACCGACAGGCTTATAAGATTAGAATAATTTTCTCATTCCGAGGACTCCCCGCGAGCGCAACCAGCAGTTTAATTAAAACTAACAGTTGTCTCACACAGTCTTATCCGGCAATTTGCGAGGTATTACAGGCCGAACTTTGTCCACAAATTATCTTGACTCCATTTAACAAAGCGGTTATGTTAATACAATCTCGCCGGATTTAGAAGAATGTTTTTGTTATAAGAGGCGTGCGCCGAATTACGGCATTAAGGTTAAATTATGATATTTAATTTGGGGCTCTTAATAATATAGCAGCAACAGCCCCGTGTTGCGGCTTCACAACGTGTCGGGGATGTGATCATTAAACCGGGGCCCAAATGAGCTTTTTATAGGCATCATAACACTTACAGTCGTTGGAACCAACTATTGAATTAGTAATATCGTTTAATACACTCACTTTAGCGTTGTAGTGATGGCGTCGCGACTCTAAACTCGACGCTTCTGTCAAATATTAAAAGCCCTCCAAGATATTAAATTATAAAGTAAAACGTGACAGTCTCGCGAACTAGATGACTTATTTAGTTCTTTCCGTCGTACTAAGATCAGGGGCGCTATTTTGGAGTGATAAAATGATATAGCTAGCATCTCGCTGGCGTTACACAATAACATTTATCGGTACGTAAGTGCATATGGTTTTCTTGGAAATAAAATAAACTGCCTCCATATGTCCGAATAAAATCCGGTTGTCTTCATGCATATAAAATTAAGTCTCATTCGCCGTGAAATATTATGTGACACAATTGTTGGGGAAGCATGACGCGGAGTCAGTTAGCTCCCCCGTATCGGCTGCTACCCTTTATCTTCACTATGAAATAAAGGAAAAGCACCACTCTCCGACTCCCCGTGTAATATCTTATGCGTATGAGTGCTTATGAAATATGAATTCTATCTCACAAAACATATTATTTCGTTATTACTGAATATATTGCTACACGTTTCGGAGTTATATGGGATAATACGCTTTTCTTTATAAGCAAAAATAAATATCGTTGAGCGCATCGCGTAGCATTGTGACTGTGGCCCGCTGTTAAAATGTAAATTTCTCTGATACCGATAGGAAGAGCTGACGGCGACTTATTTCATTTTATAATAAACTGACGTACCAGGTATCATAAAACGTATCTATTTATCATTGTGGCCGTTAAGGGAAATACAAAACATAGTAGTGTATTACATTACAGTTGAAAAATAAGCGAGTCACCTCAGTGCTATTTAAAATGGAAATATGTTTTAATTTTATCATGGTTTGTACCTAAATGAATTAAGTGTTTAAAAAGATTATAGTGTGCAGCAAACAAGAGTAAAACTAGGGTGCAGATTGAATGTTATTTTGGATAATAGCTATGGCTACAATTTTCCATGGCTTACATAACTCATTTTAATCCCACATAAAATAAGTTCGCTAAAGTATTATTTTGAAGGGAATTAATTAATAACGGGTATAAACACGAGGCCAATAAAGGCAAGAGTATTGTAAAGTGTGTAAAGATTTAGTTCTGGGGTGTTCCCCGTCGGTTTGCCGGTAGCTGGCCCGTGACGGCGACGGCGAGACGCCGGCGACGCACACTGCGCCGCGCTACGATACATGTGGACATAAAACCGAGATAAATCATAAACTGGTAGATATATATAAATAGGTAGGTATAATTAAATAATTTATTGATAGTTTATTTTTATAACAGCTAATTTAAAATAGATAAATCTAGCAGGGCTTTTTTAGATAAAAAACTACCGCAGTAAGTATAGAGAGGTTTTGTTTCAACGAACTATGACCGGAAAACCTTTATTTGACTAATTTGTGTGCTTTGATAATGGTAGATAAAAAAGAAAAAATATTATATGATAAGAAATTTAGATTTGGTTCTAGCGTGTAAACATATTTTATTTCAGTATATTTTGAACTCAAATGTTATGTGTGTTGCTTCTGAATAAAACTGAATTGGCTTCACATTTATCCACAGTTGTTCAAACTACTCCTCTAGGTCAAACATCATAAAGCCTCAAGATAATTGAAACAGTCTCCAAAAATATTCAAATAAAATAAAACAATAAACCCAGCTCTATTTTTTCTACTAAAATAAATATGTGTCGCACAGTGCTGATCCCTAGCAATCTGTCCCGAACAATAAGTCGCTCTCGAACAAAAGCCGGCCATTTGAACAAGTCGGAAAGTTTTGTAAGTTTAGCTCTTTCTCCGCGGGATCTTGGCAACGTCGCGGTCCTCACAATGGGACGAATAATCGTTAGGGCCAGTCATAAGAAAAGGCATTACAAAAACAACGACGCACTTTAACCCGTATTACTCAACATTTTGTCAGTGCCAACTACTTCATCTCGTCACTTTTTTTGCGGTTAACCTAGAATTATTTTTTTTGCAATTTATTTACTTTGTTATGCCTACTACAAGCTTCTCTTTCTTTTTTTCTTTTAAAGTAAAAACACCAGCAGAAAATGACAATTCATAAGAATTTCTGCGACTGAAATTAAAGTTTTATTTTTCGTAATAAATGGAAGGTATTTAACTTTTCAAACGTACGTGTAACCGCGGATGAATAATGAACAACGCGCTGAATAATCATGTTTATGATATAAAAATGTTTCGGTCTGCCAGTTCTGCCGCCGAAATATATTTCTTTGTAGAAAATTGCGTATTACTGTAGTGAAGACACGTAAATATTTTATAAAATCCCTGATGTCTTTAATATCTTAATGTAATTGAAGCATCTATCTAATAAGGTTTTTGGCTAAAAGACGCATAAATGGTTTGATATGAGATGTACTTACAAGTAACATGATTTAACCACATACATACTATGTAACTATTGGTGTGAATGAGATTATAATAAGAAAACGTAGTAGAAAATAAAAG
Source organism: Autographa pulchrina (assembly GCA_905475315.1). Taxonomy (NCBI): domain Eukaryota; kingdom Metazoa; phylum Arthropoda; class Insecta; order Lepidoptera; family Noctuidae; genus Autographa; species Autographa pulchrina. Next base: position 6,647,039 of record FR997771.1, on the reverse strand, counting down.
CAGGTACAAAGAAACTTCTCTATCTTACCAGGTATTCAATAAGATTCATCAGTGATCTTTACCTCAGTATTTCCCACACAAGTCCGGAATCTATTGAATACAAGTAAGGATAAAAAGCTCCGGAGTGATGGTAAGGCGACATAACGAAGGAACGCGATCCGGCGTCACATCCGGCGTCCGTCACGTGGGAACGACTTCCGGTTCGGCGCCAGAACTCACCCCCACTTACAATCACTTAGCTCTCCAACAACACCCGATCTTCTGCAAACACACTAGAAACTTGCCAACGTAATATTCATTTATTCCTTCCACGACCTCTTATTAATTCCCAGTATTAGTAATACAGGATAGGTATTAATTAATTATGCTGTCAGATGCAAATATATTCCAATTAACGCGCTAAAGGCTTTCATAAAATCCAAATGCTCACTTCCTGCTCGCTGATAAACGACTTGCATTAGAATTCAATCATCCGTTCGATTTATGTCCAACGACGAAAATTCGAAAACTGATTAAAAGCGAACAAATTCAACACCTAAACACATAAATCTGTCCATTTTCAAGATCTCGGTTATTTTCATACATCGGTTTAATTTCCGTTTCGGCATTGTTTTCAGAGGGAAATTCGATTGGAACAAGAGACGGGCGTTGATATGAGCCCGTGTAATTTCCTCTCATATTCAATTTAATTCTTTGAGGGATGCATGTCAGGCGACCCTTACTTTAGGAGAATGAACTCGTTATATCGTATCGTAAAAAGGAAAATTTATTTACGAAAATTGTTTTCCGAACTGAAATGTGTATTAACTTTGCGAAAATACGAGTATTTACGAATCATTTTATGGGATTCGTTTAGAAAGGAACTTTATTTTGTTGAAAAGCAAGCTTAACAAGATTGGATGAATTTTAAGATGAAACTTCAGTTCGTTGTTCATTAAAGTAAAATGGAATGGTGATATGGTTTCATGATGATAATCCACTTGTTTATTTATATTTGTACCTTCAACGCAATAGGTAATTTTGTGTAAAAAATATCAAAAAATATATTGTAACCTTGTATTTTTTTTTTGGTTATCCTCTGCTGAACATAGCTAAAGTTCAGTAGGTCAATCTACACAAAACAACGACAAAAATATGAAGACACATAGAAACATGTAGAACATTCGAGTTATAACGAGCAATTAGGCTTACGCGTGCCTATTAATTTCGTCAAATATTTACTTAATACAAGTGTAGGGCATTGTAAGTGATGTCTATATCGGTGCGTGCGCGGCTCACGGGCGGCGGGCACGCGACATTGCCTGTCCCACTATCGACTTACACCCTGTTAAATCTGGCCCAATATTTGTACAGCCTATTCATTACCGCCACGTTTTATTGTTTCTTCTTGTAACAACGGCCCGTTTCATTTTCGTGTACCCGTTAAAATTTGTTCAATGAAAATTTATAGCCAATTAAATACACGTATGAATTACATTTTGTGCTACAAATATTTTGCTTGTTAGTTATGTTTTGGTGTTTTGAATTTATAATGCTAGGGTCTTATTTGCTGTGATATCTGAATGTTCAAATTATTTTATTAGATAAGTCGATATAAAACAATAGTTTAATAAATTCAATATTTTTAGTAACTAAACATTGCAAACAACTTAATCTTTAGATACATACACATAAAGGTAATTGATTTCTATAATTATACTCAATCATTTATTCCGGTAAGATTTTCTTTAATCTTACAAGGGACAAATGTCTTCATTTCACGTAAACTAAACGAAAGCTGCATAATCTGCTTGTGAACATTTTCCTGGTATCCCAATCAGTTTGAAAATAACGGCGACAATGAAGCCAATCCGACACTATCACCTTAATTTGTAGAATGTCGTCTACTTTTTTCCAATTAGTCGCAACTCGCTGTCTTACGGGGCATGGCAGGATAAAAGTTAAGCCGAGCGTCGCGCGAGACACGGAGCACGCGGCCCGAAGCCGGAAACCTGTCAATAGTGAGAGGCACTGAAAGAAAATCTAATTTGGATTTGAGGGATTACACCCAGACTTGTTTCGGCCTAGTAGTTGCCCCCGAGCCGTTTCGTCTTCGCTTCAAATTGAATAAGAAACGCGAAGGCTTCGTCGACACGACCATTTGATTTCGGAAAATCCCGTACTGCCATTCTACGGTAAATTATTTTGTTTCAAATACGTTTCTCTTTTTAATGAATCCATTCGCTTCAGTAGATAACAACTTAAGGATATATATTTAATGTATATTGAGTGTTAGGTACAATGCTTTATTTTGTATAAAAGAGATTGTTTTGTAAATTACGAAGTGAGAGTAGCCAAGTGGTAAATAACTTTTTATCGAGAGGCGCCGTAAAGCCTGATTAATTTGTCATGTATCTAGCTAAACCGTAAATGAGCTCAAGTTAATAGCTGCAAAACTGTAGTAGTTTAAAGTAAAATAACAAGGGAAAATAATGTTGGAAACGGAGGAAAATTAATTAGCAGAAAGCGTTCCGTTAATTGCTAACACAGCTGCGATTTTCATATGAAAATGTTGGATAAAAACTTAATATAAACGCCTACGTTCGTTTGATTAAATTGTCAGTTTCCATACATAAGGATACGATGAACGCACGTTTCCCATATCGCTGTGGTATCGGTAATTAACGAGATGACTTGGTGGAATCAAAATACATGAGTCACAGTCATTGTCCTGTCCCCTTTGAACCTGAGCTAAACGATGACCACGAAAACACGGTGTTACTGGTAGCAGAACAAAATTAATTTAAAAATAAAATAAATCCTTGAGCAGACAACGATTTTGGCGCAGCGTGTTAAAGGAATACTAATTGGCTTTGAAAAATATTAAGGATTTATTTTTAAATGCCCGTAAAGGCTAGCTGCACGGCTCACGTAATACGCGTATAATTCTACTATTCATGTTATTTATATATAGACAAAATAACAACACAATGGGTGCCTGAAGACGGACGACGCCGCCGAGGCCGGCCCAGGAGGAGGTGGCAGGACGACCTACAGTCGTTCTGCGAGGGTTGGTTCGAGGTGGCTCGAGAAAGAGAAATATGGAAAGATTTGGGGGAGGCCTTTGCCCAGCAGTGGGACAACGTAGGCTAAATAGATAGATTCCAAATTTTATGCTTTTCAACATTTTAGCACGAGTTTTAATATTCACAGCTTAGTTTTAATTTGTCTTTTGAGTGTATTGTCGAGCAAATAGGATTAACAACATACTATAACATTTTGTAGTAAATATCTTCGTATCCGTAACTATGATAAAATTTTACCAAAATTCTTATTAGTGCTCAGAAGTTTTGCAATTCATTGCGTTCGAAGATGAGTAAGAGTCGCCTGGCGTCCAAGTCTGAACGCAGTTGGTTTCATATTTCATATTGGCAGTAGAACAAGCTCTTTTATTTCTGTCTGCTAGCTGACATGTGGCTTTTTCAATCGTTGACTAGTTTTATTAAAATGTATTTTGTTAGTCTTTGTATTCAAATGTTATTTATTATTTACTGCAGTGAGAATAGTAAGGCCATATTTTATGGATAGCTTTGTTGCTACTTTTCTGATTGTTCTAGTAATGCGATTTTACATGAAATGAGTTGCCTTATACCTAATTCAAATACTGTTATGTCCTCTGGAAATAAATCGGTGTTTTGTTTATTTCCAAAATTCTCATAATTTTGTTTAGCAATTTGTGTACCTTATAAAAAAAAAGAAATTCGCCAAAACGACAAAAACAAGCAAAAAAAAACAAAAAACTAATATGAAAAAATGAAATAATTCATCTACGAAATAGACATGTTTGTGTGTACGTGGAAGGGAAAAGTCGCATTTCATCACCTAACAATTCTCTGCGAAAGCATATTGTGCACAAGAGGGGAGCAAAGATTGAATTAAGTTATCGACGAGAACCGGCCTCACGTTATTTATGAGAGAAAGAAAACGTAACTAGCTGTGTTATCTACTAACTATTAATTTCGGCAATAATTAAACCTGACCGAGTCATTTATATCTGCCGGTTCCGCAGTACAATCCAGTTCCTTTTGTTACGTGAAATGAAAGTTTTGTTTAACATTTTTTTAAAGGTAGCTTGCTTAATTTCAGTCTTTGTCTGTTCCTCTTTTTAACTTTACAAATTATTATTTGATATTTTACAGTGACCTGATTCTTGTATGATTTTGCGGATCTACCATACAGAAAATTGTATTAAACAATACCTATACAAGTTAGTAAAAAGTGACATTATTTTTGGTGTACATAGATATAATAAATAAATATGTCTTCAAATCCGGCCCCAATTATCCTTAATGGAAAGTTAATGGGATCAGTAATTTGCAAAATGTCGCCCTCTTTAAATATCATATACACGACATTTTTGATATTTTTATCGCTCGACATAAGGCCAACCCCTGTATCAGGTAGATCCATCGAATCGATCACATTACACTCTCATTAGTCCAACATAAAGTATTACAGTCGAGGCCTGTTATAAAATCGAAGCTTGGATCTAGATAAGGCCACCATACCCAATTTGGACTGTTTTCCCAACTTTGGTTTAATAAAATTTCTTTTCAACTTTTCGTCAAATGGAATTTGGACGGGATTTTTTATTATTATGCTAATATTTTTACGTTTTCTTATACTTTATTGTAATTGCTTATAGAGTTATTATTAGTTTAGTAAGAAATGCCTGAATCTCCAGATAAACTTTATTTATTTGCTTACCAAAGAATAAGTTTCATACTAAGAAGTTTGAACCAATTCCAAATAAATTACACTTTTAGAAACAAGTTTAAATAATACAAAAGTATAGAAACAGTAATCAAATAATTAAATAAGAGAAACGAACGTATATAAATGATTGTTTAACATCGTAAACCAAAGCAATCTAGCGCAAGCAAGCGCGGCAGACCAAATAAATCCACATTAGTGACTCAAAACAAATGCTGAACAAAAAAGGAGACACAATTTAGGAGCCGTAGAAGTCATTGGCACTGCACCATTTAACATCTTATCCTGTGTAATACATTTGGTGCACATGTTCCCTTCCTGGGCCCGTCGACTAAGGAGATAGATAACTTCCCGATGATTTAGTTTTATTGTTATCCGCCATCGGAATGTCTCTCCGAACCACGGCTCCGCCATGCGTAGATCCACAATTATTACCGACCAAGTTTCAGCTGTATTTTATCCGTGAGTCAGCTCAATCAAAGATTTTCCTTAAAAAATCCTATTGGAAAATAAATATTGTTTTTCTTGATAATGTTTATCTGGCATTGCTTTGTATGACAATATACAAGTAAGCTCTAGATTCTTCTTACACTTGGGTTTAAGTTACCTATTCCTTTTGTGTTTATTTATTTCAGTCTGAACCGAGGAAAAACATGCGACAAACACGAAAACGATTCCTGTATCAGCGTTTCAGTTTGCGGCGGCAGGTCAGGTCGCACGCCGGGATCAACGTTTCGTCTTTGTCACGTCCGACAATTTTTACAACACAGGGCCGGCAAGCGTTTCGGAAAGATTTTATTGGCCCGTTCGGTCACGTCTCACCCAAAGATCGTCCCCGGATGGAGTGGCGGCCGTTTCGCGCGATATGGGTTAACAGCCTCGATTCATCGACGGACCAGATCGTTTTATGATTTCGGCGGAACAATTTTTATGACGGTCCCGATACAAGCACCCGTTTTCGTATGAAATTACTTAAACGGTATTCACCAAATGCTCACATTTTATTTTATGTTTAATAGTTTTGACGGTAAATTAGTTATTATTTACATAGATATTGCTGAAAAGATAAAAAGATAGCTGACGGAATAGCATACTTACGAAACGACTGCAGTGCACAAAGCATCTAATTTAAAGGTTCTCTGCGTCTGTTTAACCCGCTGAGACGGCGACTAGCAGTCGGGTTTATACTACCCTTAATAATAGGGGTGGCGTCTATGAAATTACTATTCAAAGGAGTTGGCCAGCGCGGAGGGCACATTACAATGCGAGGTAAACCGCTTGTACTCACGTGAAGGTTGCGCCATGACCCTTTTATCATCCCTCGTCACGGATGAGTGCCAGGGACATCATTACAACTTTATCAAACGTCACCTTTACGATAAATAGATTTTACATGGGATGACCCCAATTTAGGTGAGGCTAAACATATCTACATAATATTTTATGATGTAATATTAGTTTAAGAAGACGGTCTGATATTAAAACGACAATTTTACCTTCTCGTGAATAATCTGGATGCATATCGCAGCGAATAGAGGGTGCATAACAATAAAACTAAATCACTGAAGGCTCTGTCTATTGTGCTTGTACGGCGCCGGCGGAAAGCGAGCGTATGTGGGGGACAACTTGATTCTCCCCGGATATAAAATAAACTACATTATAGTATCTATAGGTCACTGGTAAGCAAAACTAGTGTTCAACAATGTTATAAACTTTTCGCATTTATCGGTGTCAGCGATTGATGACAAACACTATGTTTAAACTTTGAAAACCAGCGATGAGGAAAATATAAAACAATTAAACAGAAAAAGTACACTTACCAAACCCCGTTGAGCTGCATAGCATACCTAAGTAAAATCCATTTGCATAATAATATGTTTTATTGGAGATCCTAAGAAAAATTAATAAACAAAGGTAGTTAAACTACTACTAGATAACTTGTTAGTTAGTTATCATACTATATAACACATATTACACATAAGTAGAGTCAAAACTTGTCACGTATTAATAAGAAAAGCACCGTAAACGACCCAAAAAACGATTTATTAACTAGAGACATACAAATACTAAAAACATTTCCAAGCATGTAACAACTAAACATAATAAAAATCTGTCCTTATAAAACTAGAAAAATTGTAAGAGTTTCCGCCGTTTGTGACCGGAATATCGAAACAATCAATGGAGTTTGTCGCGGGCCGGACTAAATTGAATCGTCGGAGGGACGGCGCCGGAAACCGGACGCGCTCCTCCAAACCTCTCTATCTTAAACATTAACCGACTACCGACCGTTTCGCTATGCGTTGTTTTCCTAAAATAGTTTTTGGTAATACTATTTCAGACCGGAAATTAAAAACTTAAATGGATTGTAAATTGTATTCAAAATTTTCAATCCGTCTTAAGCGATTAAAAAACCGTTCTGTCCTAATCAAATGTTGTGATAGGATAATTAATGGATTGAATACCAGACACTTGATATAATTTAATCATATTATGCCACTAAGCTATCATTGAGCGTTCCGCCCCTAGGGTGTTAAGTTCCCAAACATATCATATCGTCCCCATAGGTTATGGGGGTCAATCGCTACATAAGGAACTTTTGTAGCATTAATCATTCAAGATCCGTTATAAGTAAACGTGGCAGAAAAATACCAATAGCCATAATATTCCTTAATATTACTCAACTTGGAATAGTTGGTTCACTTTGGCAACAGGTGAAGTTTATAAGTTAGGACAGTTGACTTCGCCCTGACTTGTCTTTACAACACGTTAAGATACTCTGAGTTGAAATGGTTATGGATTTAGGAAGCTTGAACATTGTAGAAGGTAGAGTTTGATTTGCTTTGGGACTCAGACGGAATTCTGATAAGGCTGTATCACTGTAACGCCTTTGCCTAAAAATAATGGCTGTTCTGAAATTAATCGGAATTAATATTTAGTTCATCAGACTCTTAAAATGAAAGACTACTATTATAAAAAAAAAAAACAAAAATGCCGAGATGAATAAATAGCACATGACATACTGTCAAATTTCCAAAGACAACCTCATCACGTAGAAATAAAAATCACTATTAATGACAATAAGTTTATCTTAACCTTCATTGTATCAGTGTTTATAGACACAGTATATTATTTGGACATAACAGTAACAATGATATCTAAACGTGAACTGGAATGGTCGGTAGGTTTCCCGAGGGTATAGTTTCCTGTTTGGACCTCCGTGAACCAGGTAAGGCAGCTCATTAAATTTGGTTGAGCGTGTAAATGCTGTTATGAGATAACGCCTCTCTGTAATTAGGTTTTCATATAGGTACTTATAAATAGAAGATATATGTATAATAACAACGTTTATGTGGGTTAAACTGATTTGATTATACATAAAGAATAATAAGAATGTTCTTCTTCTCTAAACAAAACAATTCTAAGTCAATTGCAAAAAAAATGAAAATGGGAATAAAATTTCATATGTACTTTGGTTTGAACCCAAAAAAAGTAGCTGAGGCACTCTGTTTAGGAATTAGAGCACAAAAAAGGTACCCCAAGCACCCAAACTTCAGACAATATTAACAGTTGATAATCAGCCATACTGAATAAATATAGTTAACACAGCCACTTATGAAAACATTTTTCAAAATAAAGATCTTGAAGATGTGTTGCCGGTTTAGACCAACACTAGTGTTGACTGAATTCATCTGCAATCGTTCTCTACGTCCTTTTTCAGTCTCCATAATGTAAACAGCAACAGAATTTTATAATAAACAATGCTCGGCGCAGTAAAGTAATTATATTAATATATTAATTAGCATCACCAATAATACAATTAATTTAATTAAAGCATTGCATGATGAAGCGAGCCACAATAATTTCATAATTTTGGTTCAACCCTTTAAGTGCCAAAATCGCAATGTAAAATATTTTCATTTTGAATTCTTTGACTTAATTACTCCGTGTTGCGATAAACTTAGCATCGTTAATTGACATTGACGAAGGTGCACTAAAAAGAGCCAATAAGGCTTTGTATTTTAGCGCCGAAAAGATTCTGGGGCCGAAAAGCTGTCTCGAGATTTCTTATAAAGAGAATCCCGTTTTTCCTCAACCTTCGACGTAACATACCTGTAATACGTTATTAAAAGCTTCAGTCTTTATTGCAGGTTCAAAGATAAGATACACGAGCAATTACATTTTAATCTTGGATGGTATTCCGTAGGTTTCTTTGGTCCGTAATTTATGCATAGGTACCGCTTTCTAATTTAAGGCGTTACTATAAACAAGTTACGAGCGACATCAAGGGTTACGACGCAGCCTTAATGACACCAGCATCCGAAAATAAAGTAAGTTTATTGCACGTATGACTTTATGGTGGTGCCCATTATTTATTAGAAAATTTGTATTTCATTCCCTTTTTTTGCGTATTGTGTTGTGTCTGTTAATAATGTGCTTATATCCAGAGGGTCGTACCGTGATGTTCCCTTATAATTTGAACATGAACTGGGATATAAAATAATATCTGGGTCAAAATCTTCTCGTATCATAGTTATGTATCTACTAGGTATAAAAATAAAAGATACTTCCGTATGATTTTTGCCAAAAACTGAAGCACAACAAATCCCAAAAAACATATAATCAACAAAACCGTAGCTCGTGCCTGGCCTAATAAAATCTTATGTAATTAGTGGTGCTCCATGATTTAATTGTCGCGTCTCGGGGCCGGCTACATAAGTCGTCCTGCACGGATTTATTGCCTCAATTATAAGCGGTCTGGCCCCGGCCGCACACCTGGAAGCATTCGCGTACTCCGCACTTAACCGGATTATGCTCAACTAGCATACATTATATCTTCGAGCTATCTCTTTCATGGAACAGAAAATTGTACGCTGTTTTAAGATAGCTTTGTAGAATTTGCATTTATTTTGTGGTGGATTTTATTCCCATGTACAATTTGCACATGTTTATGTAAGTTTTATACATCTGGTTCTGAAAATATATCCCATCGATCTCACACCAACTCACAAATCGTATCGCCGCAATTTCAATCCTATTTATGTATGTAACTATTTCGTTAGTTATGCCTTGAATTTAAAGAAAATCTTCATGTTGCTAAGACTTCAATTACTACTTAAACAGTCCATATTTCTTTGGCTTTACTGTCGAAAAACGTATTTCCACATCTTGTAGATAATAAATCCCTAAGTTTTCCAAAAGCAATTTCCCGATACTGCAACTCCAAACCTTTCTATATATTACCCAGTGAATCAGAACAGTGGTCAGGTGCGACCTACTTAGAATGGCGTTACATCAATTTGACGTGTCTTTACAGCTTGATTTAATTGTCGTCTCCGAGGGATGTCGAGGCAATAAGTCGTGATTTGCCCACTCCCCCGGGATTTATTACTTCAATTACCTATAGCCGGTGTTCCCAGGTGTAGCGATAACTATTTGGAATGTCCTATGTGTTATGCGACATCTGTTACAACTTACATTAGTACGTATGTATGCGGATAACGATGTTTAACTAGATGGAATGCATAATTTTAGTTGATTGTATCGTGATATCTACATACACTGTTTACTTAATATGACGTGAGGAACTGATTGTTGTGACGTGCAAGTTATCTTGTATATTGTTTTATAAACATTTATTTACCACTAGCTGTGCCTGCGACTTCGTTCGCGTGGATGACGAAACTTATCAATGAGTTTTTAACCGAAAAATTAAGTTTGTTTTCCGGGATAAAAACTACCCATTGTGGTGCCCAGGATAATAAAGAATAATTATACCAAGTTTCATCGTAATCGAACCGGTAGGTTTTGCGTGATACCTGAACAAACAGACAGACAGACAGACAAAAAAATTTGTTTTCACACTTTTGGGTTCGTTGTCGGTCTAGTAACACCCCCCGCCATTTATTTTTTTGATATTTTCAATGTACAGAATTTTCACTTCTACAGATTTATTATAAGTAGTATAGATTACTATAGTATCAAATAACTATGTAGGTTAACAGGCCTAGAATTAGCATTTTTTTTGTTTCGAATATAAATTGTTATTGCAACATGGCCCATAATACTCAAACTGTACTGAATACGTCTAGATAGTAATTCAATGTAGTTTGTAAGGAAAATAGCCGAATCATTTCCATGTAGGAAGAATGCAAACAATACGCACATAAAACCTCCATGTGACGTCTTGAACATTAGTAGTCTATGGTCGGTGCCAAGATATAATCTGTTATGGTGACATTATCTGGATCCCCTGCCAACAGCAGATCCGGCCAAAAACTTAAAACATTCAGCTTTCAACCGTGCCTACATCTCCGCTACATCACGCTTTGAACTGATTATTTGCTCGATTTTTTACAGTAACTATTTTGAATTTAGAAGTGAAGCTTTTATGTTTATGTATGTTTATGACTTTTACACTTTGTTTGAAATTGTAGGTTATGTAATGTCAGGTCGTACCTATGTATAAAGTAAGGTTTTTATGTAGATATTCATGAATTGATAATAATTTTGCCTGAAAAATAATGTTGTTAGTCAGTTTTAAATATGTATTGTACATACATCGGTGCTTAATTAAGAGCTCAAATGTGTAAAAAACCACAAATTAAAAAATATTAATAACACAAATGGTTAAACATATTTACGGAAAACCCTTTATTTCCTTCATTTTTTAATTAAAAGCCACAAAATTGTGAACACAACTGATCGGTGAAGGGTTAAATGCTGTACACCGTTGGCACATCCACCAAACAATGTTTACGAAAGTGTATTAAATTGCGAAGGCGGGTTATAACGTAATATTATTTCCCTGGAGTGACATTACGGCCGGCTAATGAAGATGTGTCGGTGAGGTTGCGCAGGTCGCACTGTCGATTCTGTCCTAAACTTTGTCATAGTAGAAAATTTACATTTTATACTGCTAAGCTTATTTGTGAGGGCTTTATACTGCGCTCGAGATATTAATTTGTATAATGAATTGTTTTTGTGTTTAATAATCGTGAAATATGGTACATAACTTAGGTACCTACTCATTTAGGATTTAATGTGCTTTCGGTGTAACTTAATGCTTTGAAAATTTAGGTTTTCATTTTATTCTAGACTTAAACATACTCATTTAATGGGTAATAGGAAACGCCTCGTTATTTGTCTGTGTAAATTAGATTTGCACATTAAATTATACATGTATGTTAAAGTTTATAAATCAGATTGTTTGAATGGTTTAATCAAATAATAATGTTACATGTTATTTGGATGTGACACTAATTCATGCCGTCGGATTTACGGGCGCATTATCATATGACAGTTTGATGCCTAATTTAGGTATTGTACGATGCTTATAAGTTTTATATAAAAAGTAATTTTGTGTATTATTTAGAAAATATAATCTGCGATTGAATTAATGTATAAATGTAAATATTAATGAACAATGAACATGGTTCATTTTGGGATGATAAGGCTACGGTTGTTGTGAAATACGGTCAGGGGCGGGTCGGTCCGCCCAGCGCGCGTGATTCTGACAGTTCAGACTTACTGAACAAGTCCCGCTGGCCGGACGAACCCAACATCGACACACTGTTGACCTCCACTGATCTCCTGGTACCTACTCACTAAAATATATTTATATCAAATTGAAAGGTTAGGTTAGTCTCAAGTGAAGGTTAAATAAAAAAAATGAATTTGGATGAAATAAATAAATGTTGCACCAAAGGTTTTAAGACCTCCAGGACTTTAGGAAAGAGATAAACATTTCCAAACTACATTATGGCTTCATCCTCGATTACCAAGTAAACGCTTTCCGAACCTTAAATAGAAATGAAAGAATTCTAGGAAAAAAAAGCTTAATACATCCTACATAATTTAAAAGATGAAAGAAAACGCATTTGATTAGAAAAATCAGTAGGTATAGGTACAGTAATGTTGTAGTCACGGCCAATAAATTATGCCAAAAGGGAGAGGGGCAAAAGTTTACACATTTCCATTCAATTAGTCAACGCTTATTCTATTTAACTCAATACATTTATTTGAACTGAACGTGATTCATTGTGTAAGTCGGTATTCCATGTTTCAATTATTATGTTACCGTGTTCGTTCCAAAATTTTGATAGAATCGTTATACCGTTTTATGGGAAATAGTTCAGCAATGTTTCAGAATACAATTATTGTGAATGCAAAGCATTTTATAAACAACAATAAAATAAAAAAGGCGTTAACTCCTGAACCTACATTTAGAGCATTTCATGAGATAAATCATCGCAACTTGGCGTACGAAACTAAAAATTGCTTCCGTTTATTCATAAGAGAATATGAGAACCATATATATTTCTAGCTCAGTAATAACTTGTCGTGCGAATTACCTTTGTGATTTTTTTATTAAAACACGCACTCGAGTGGCGCCCTATAAATCAGCTGTTGGCTCTCCCACTTTACTGCTGAATGTACCCATCAATTGACGGGAAATATTTAGGGGTTTCGCTTTTTATGTTGTCTTTTATTGGGATGAACGCTTCCTGGAAAATCGTAGCGAGAAAATCGTGTGTCGAGACTTTGGTGTCACGACTTATTGAGGATTATGGAGAGGTTATGTCGAACACGGAATTGGAAATAGCTTGCTGATAATAATCGCTCCGAATGTTGTTTCCAGAAATGATCGCGCTGAGGCACGTTCAGTAATGGCTTCCCAGTTTTCTATTTCTATTCAGCAAATAAAAATACATCGCAGCTTAAATGTTTATATCCTGTGTGCATAACCAATGAATGTGTATTTTTACGGTACCGTGTCGACTATGTAATCCATTAAGGTTTCTGAGAATCAGTGTCCCCGAACTACAATAAAGACCCATAGGTGGCATTATTTTCTCCCCTTCATTACGCTATTTAACCGAGCGACTGAAAGGTTAATTTAAAAGTTAATTTCTTTGTCTGGCTGCGAACTTCAATTCGCGTGATGTCCTATAAAGTTAAAAGCAGCACTACCACCGGTTGGTGTAGAATATTAATGTCGTTTTTCTAAGGAGTAGTAGCTTGCCCTTGGGGGCATTGTTGTCATCTTTCTACTGTCTCGTCTTGGACAGGCTCCATTAGTTACAAATTCTCCGGATATAAATATTCACACCCGGCACCGGGAAGCTGGGGATACAAACATCCATCTGGTTAATGGAATTAGAAAACTGCACTTACCTTTTAGTTGCACTGATATAACTGCAGATTACTTTTGGATTCAAGCCGAGTCCATACCAGATTAGTAATTTACAGTCGCGGTGAAATCGGCTTTTAGGATTTTTGACGCGAACGAATGACATCCGCGAAAAAGGTCATAAGTGGATTAAGCGAGCTGAATTTTAAATCGAAATCGATCCTCTCAAAATGCAAATTCTAAATTACTCGTGATTTGAATGATCCGTTCCAAGTGACTCTCAGAAATATCTTAGCTGAATTTATGACTGAGAATCACAAAAAATGCAAGTATATACTTTTATCTTTTAAGTGATGAGTAAGCAATTGATGTTTTTATAATGCTTTCTACAAAAATATTTTGCAATTGTTCTTTATATAACACAAGTTACCTACTGTTTTATTGAAAATTAATTTGCTATAAAAATATAAACCACTAGATACTTACGTTAGCTGTACTACTTACGGTAGTTTGGATCTGCGTTTCTACCTGGACTCCGGAAAACGGAAGAAATAAACACTTCCCTCTTGTTAGCTAATGTGGTCAACCATCAAAACTCTCTAGGGCGGAAAAAACTCACGAGAATTTCATATTAATATCTTAAAAACTGAATATTAAAATGAAAATAATCACTTGCAATAGCAAAGGAGATTTAGATTTCCGCTGAAATCCATTTCTAATTTTAGTGACATCCCTTTCGCCTTTCCCAATTCTAAATTCTCATCCATTTAGACAGAATAAAATCCAGTCATGAACGGTTACCATCTTCATTAGACTAGATTATTCAATCAATTCAGTCGGTCCAGACTACTTTTCACGCTAACTGACCCTTTCTTTGTATACGACATCACAATTCAATTAAACATTTCCGAGCCGGCTTGATTGTGGGCTCCATTTTATTTGTTCGTCCCATGAATTATTCAAACAACCCATTTCTTTTGCTTTCCTATTCGCCAACCATTTCTATAATAGTTTCTGTTAACGGTTTATTCTCATTTAACTTTACTTAAGTAAAGTAATTCGTGCGGTATGTGAAGAAGGCTACCGATGTGTAATGAAGGAGCCATAGTTCATATTTATTTAAGTATTTGGCTTATTACGGCTAACTAGTTCTCAGCAATAAATGATTAAATATATAAGTTATAGATGTCGTATATCGTCTAATGTACTAGTAAAATATAGTTATTTTACTAGTACATCAAACGATAGACTTACTCTAGTTTGTTAGATTATCATTTTCACAATGCTTACATTTCGTTGCTCTCACCTACGGATATAGGATATTTTTTTATTTTGCACGACTGTAGAATAGGGCTTTCGAACGGTTGTTGATTTATTATTCACGAAACAACAGAAACATCGTTTTTCAGATCCGTTTCTATCTCCGCAAACACGCGTTCACATTCAATTAACACTTTTTCGTTGCGGATGGTTCCAGGCCGCCGGAAATTAAAAAACTGTCTAGTATGTTTATGTATAAACTCGATTCTTCGCATTTAAGAACAAATACAAACAAATACCTGGATTTGAAAATGAACGTTATTTTCCGGAAACGTTACGTACTTAATTATTTTCTCTTAACACACATATAAAAAGTACCTATCCTAACTTATTTGCGCATGTTTACATGTTTCCTCTGGTGGCACAAGCTTTGATTATGTATAAAATTGGAGCTTTGTAGCTAGAAAAACTGTAGATTATCTGATTCAACTTACTAAGTAAAACAAAATATAGCCGCTTAACTTATAATCAACAAACCAGAGCACAGTCATAGAGAAGCTGTACTGATACCATACTTAGAGCTCGTTCTCAAAAAACGAATTCTATGTTTAAATAGTTATTATTTAAACATAGTACCCGTATATTATGGTGGTGTCCCTCATGTGAACAAAGTGGTGATATCCCTCAGGTGAACAAAGTGGAATATACCATATTATTGAACTGAGAACAAAGTCAAAATGGCTAGCAGTAACAAACAAAATGATCATCTAATAATTACGTGGCCGCAATAAAAGGTTCGCAAACTACGGTTTACTAGTCTTGTTATCATTACGTATAAATAAGGCGGTGTTCGGTAGTTAATGCGGTCCACTGAGGATCGGATCCGGTTACATTGTTACCCTGGAGATTAGATAGGCGTGATGATTGCCAAAGTTTGATTGAGCTTCGTCCGAACCCTTTCGCGAATCTCCTTGATTATGGGATAGGTAATTGGCGTCTACGGATTGGGTACACAGTTCACGGATCGGGTATAATGGAAGATAACCGTTGCTTTGTTGGTTATTGCGCACGTTGCGATGTTGCTGATATGGAGTTTAATGTCTTAAGATCTATTTTGATAGTTGGTTGGTCTATTTTGAATTAGTTTCACTTCTGGTCTAAGCCTCATGTGTATTTAAAAGTTTAATGAATGGAAATGGTAAGTAAACTTTCTTCATTAATACGATATCCTTTTGTTAAAACCATATTTTTAGCATTTACGACTTACAATTTTTTACGTTAGGTTGTTTGTTTACTTTACATTTCTAGCATCGGTTTAACTGGAAAGCTATCGAATTCTCTTACACTCCTTTTTTTCTATTTTACATATTCATTTTTATTATTTGTTTTATACAGTTTGTGCGGAAAATGCAAGCGTATAAATTTAAAATCCCGATAAAAGTATTTGTACACAAACTTATTTTGTTATAGAGTGTAAATCAATATTATTTGCATTTTCTCATGCAGATCGCTGCGGTCTACACGCACCATTAACCCCGGGTACAGGACGGCGACATCCGCGCTCTGCAGCACATTAGTTTACACCGACCTTATTTGTACAGCACTATTCCTATTTGTATTATTCTTATTTAATAATATTTAATTCATTTATTTATCAGACAACAGAGGTCTATGGGTTAGTTACAAAAATAAAAACTTATAATCTATGTTAGTAATAATAAACAACTACAATTACAAGCATTTATTTTTGCCTCACCAGTATTCCTATGAGGTGTTGCAGAATTGGTGAGTCAAGTTTATTCATTAACATCTTCAGAATGCTATTTGAGCTCGACCGCGCCCTATGTAAGAGTGCTTATGTGCAATTCCTATTTTTTTCCATTATTTTAGTATATTTTAAAGACATAAATATAGAAACACAAAGAGTTTTCTTCGAAAACAGGTCATGATATTATATAGATCAAGCCGACCCAATGAAGGTAATTAATTAAAAATTAAATTACTAATTAAATAACGTGAGCTATATTTGACCAGTCATCGCAAATTTATGGTTGGTTTTTGCACTAAATGTCCCACAGTAGGCCAGTAACGAGACTACTGCAACAGATTTTATAATAATTCAGGGCACGTATGTACGCGTATATTTAATTTAATAGATTGCTTGTTATATAGTAATTGAAGCAATTTGGAGAAAATTGTGTCTACCAATAAATATTTTTTTTTGATTGTGCTGTTGTGTGAAAAAAAAAACTGGTAGCTAAGTATTGTGTCCTTACTGTTTAAATGAATAATTCTATTTGTATCATTTCATTAATTTTGGACTTTTTGATAAGATCTGAATACTATATCTACTTACATATCTAAAAGAGTCCCATGAAGACTAGTATAAAATTAAATGTTTATTCATTTCTTATGCAACGCGCACAAGCTTTGCTGACCTTCAGGGCCCCAGGAGTAGCCCTCAAAGTACTCAAATCACAACCAACCTTTAGTCGCCTCTATCTACTCCCTGGGGATAATGAATGGTATTTTCGTGTTTTAAAATATGAATTGTGTAATACTAATCACCTAAAATAATGGTACCTAAATTAAGTAAAGATCAAAAAACATAACATAACATACCATCACGCCTGTATCCCCGAAGGGTTAGACAGAGGTGTACCAATGTACACCCACAGTTCGCCGGTATGTTTAGGTCCCTTGTAATAGGGGGCGAGCCTATTGCCACTAACCGGGCAATAAAAGATAGAAAAAAGAAAAAAAAAGAAAAATTAAAGATTAACTAAAGTAAAGATCAATTACCAAAAATATTATATTTTTTGGATTTTCTAACTACCGATCTATTAACTACTGCAGTTCCTATTATTATATTCCCTCTCTCTTTAGTCAGCTTCATAACAAAGACTGCCTCTTTTTTGTTGATCGCATATCTGTTGTTACTTGTTTGCAGTACTAAGTACGTATCCATTTTAATTAAGTTTAGGATTTTAATTAACTAAGCAATTAAAGGTATTTTTAATTAAAAGATAAATAATAATAGTCCTAATAAAACACAACTAACCTTATGTTATTACGTAATCTAGCAATAATAAATAACTATAATATCATGGTGTTTGTTTGCTTCAGCAAATATGAAAGAATCAGATGTAAACATGATATGAGCAGCCATGTTTTCTTACACGTCATAATCCCGTGTTTGCCGGCGACGAGTTCCGGCGAAAGGAATCGAAATTGCTTTGTTTTGCTCGTTTTTACATACGTATGTGTTTATTCAGTTACTATTTGCACTTTGGAAAGGAATTCTGAAATTAATTAATTATACGAGCGTGTTATTTACGCTTTTTTAATGTATGTGTATCTTCATGTAAAAAGTGATTTTGAGGAATATTTAACGAGGGAGATTATTAATTATGATTATGAATAATACATTTATTTATTAACCATTAAACAGAATATATCGTTTAGTAAATAATGAAGATAAAGCGAGAAAACGTGCAAAAGGAAAACAAAGGAAAACTTTTGACTTGCCTAATGTTTTGAAGTAGATTTGGAAGAAACAGTAAACTGCCAATGTTTTCGGTCAATTATATTATCACAACCAACTAAATAACAACTTTATTGACTGGTGTTATTGTTTTCTAAGTTGTTTAGGCCTTTTTAACAGTTGTTTTGTTGTGTACCAAAAGTTGTGCTTTTGCGTCGAATCAGAAAAGCCGATAAGGAAGTTGTGTAAATCTGTAAATGTTTTCCCAGTAACAAAGTTATTTTTATCTATTAGTCCGATTGGAGGAAACAAGGCTAAAACAAATATTTTTTTAATAATAAAATTAGTAGCTCAATGGTAACCAAGTTATTACACCCAATCCGGCCAGATTAAAGTACATAATTGTAAAACAAAAACAGTAATTAATATAAAAAATAATTTCAGTTTTACCACGTAATACCTAATAAATTGGCAGTACCTACAAGAGAACCACTACAACACAGTCAAGTGAGTGATGACGTCATTGGCGTAATCGTCACGCTTTGCCAACGGATTAGCCGTCGGTTATTAGTACTCATGACTGCTGGCTAATTTGTACACCTGATCTTATCACCTTTCGTGATGGTACATTCGAACTGGATACCTCAAAAAAATAATATATATTCCTTCTGAAACAACTTGGTAAGTTGATACATTTACTTTGCAAAGCAATGAAACGAGTAAAAATTACAAGACATTACTTTATGAAATTGGGAGGGTTTTTAGCCTTGTCAGGATAAAAACCCTCCCAATGTAAATATTTAGATGAGTGCTATAGGAAAAAAAGAAAACAATAAAAAGTTTGAAAAAAAAATTGAAATTAATCTTTTCATGTTCAGAAATTTTCAGTAAATATCTAAAGATTAACTTTAATTGCTACGAGATATGTTTTAAAGTGATGCAGAAATAATTTAAATATCTTAAATAATTAACGGTAAATAACTTGTCCAGAAAATGTTTATGAGCAAGCATAATGGGGAGGGTAGGTACTTCTTAAGAGCTCATTTTCAGAATTCCAAACACAAAATAAAACTGAACAAGGGCCTGATTTAGAAATATGCTTTTTTTTATGTCTATGAATTTTAGAATGAGAGGACAGAACAAAAGAGGAAGAGAGAAAAAAGGTTCATGAAACCGAGTTTTTCTATTATTCAGGAGGTCTAAAGTTCGTTATGTTTATAAAGATTAGGTAGGTACCTGTAGTAGCTGTAGTGTACCTGTTAACTTGAGATTTACATTACATACATACGAGTTATCTAGTTTTGCATGTGAACTGTTGCAGTACAGTGTAATAGTTGAACATGTGGCTTTCGATACAGACAGCAGCATTACAGTTTGAGTAAACCAGTGCTACAACGGACTACGAAAGCATTAACACGATATTAATTAATTACTAAAATGGAATTTTGGATTCCTCGACACATTTGCAAGTTCGTTTAGCCATAACGGCATTGTATTCATTATGCGAACACTAAAATCCACCAGTTTCTAACATACAAAAGCCACGACATGTTGCCTGTAGCGAGAGCTAATCCGGCGAAATTTGCACTAATATGCCTGGAAAGTCAATTTCTGATATGAATTTGCATTCGTGACTGGACTCGGTCCAAGCTGCCTGCGGCGATGACAGCTACATCACTCATCCTATCTGCGTACTTAGTCATACCAACATACACACACACTCACACTTAGTGCGGAACACTCGTGCACACCTGAGTAATCAGACACCTATATGCACACATGTACGGATTATATATTCTGATTACATCGCAAACATGAATTGATAGGCTTGAGTTATTGTTATAGTTATCACACGGAGCTATTAATATACTACCAAAGTTTAAATGAGTTTGAAATGTTTACTTAATATTTGTTCAACACAAATAATATCAAGAAACAATAAATTACTGTAGTCTAAAAAGTCAAGTTGTATTGAAGTAGTAAATCGAATAGCTGCAGAATTTATTAAAATGGATATAAAGTTACCTACAGAAGATCGGAGCGGGAGCAAGTTCTAATCTAGTCGCAGAGACAAAGCAAGCGTAGCGGGGGATGCGATACACGAGCCAAATGCAAAGCTTTATTTAGTTTAAGGCGCCATTACACGGCTCATATAAACTGTCAAAGTTCGAGGACGGGGGTCGTCGCAGTCACCGCTTTCCCTATCCTCCTTTCAAGTTTACGTAGCCAATCGAGATTTTTACCCGGTTTTATGCTACTATTGCTTCTCTCGCGCGATCAATTTAACGGTTACGTCTTCAGATGTTTCGATTTTTAGTATTGGGATTATTGTTTATTGGAAGTATCATATGCTTATCCTCTTTGATTGTTGGATTGTTTGAAATTGAGATTGAGTACTCATGCCATTAATGTTCGCTGCTTCAGAATTTTTATGTATCTAACTTATTCAGATAAATATAAAATACATTTTGGTGCGATTGCGAATGCCTGACACACCTCAAAATTCACTCTCCTTTCACATAGATTTCGTAAATGATAAACGCCATATTACGACGTAAAACAAAACAACCCTCCGATTGTTATGTCATATTTCAGCGTAAAATAAAATGTCATCCGCTAAAAAATGGCGCACGAGGAAGAAAGATTAGTTATTGCGGGCACATAAACCGCGGTGCAATTACTGCGTCTGTCGTGCAGCGTCGCGCAGACGTCGCGCCGCGCGCCTCCCAACCAACGGTAAGTCTCACCTCGCGACACCTGACACACAATTCCGGTAATTTATTTTACTCATACGCTCCCTTATTGTAAAATATGTCCCTTTTTCGGAAGACATTCTCATTCTACTTGTCAAAATAAGTCGTATTGTTGTATCCCTTTTCAACAAGGAATTTATTCTCGTTATTTGAGTATGTACCGACGCAAACGGTTCCTTCTTCCTTGATTTTTCTTTCGTTGTTTGTTGTTTCTTTCAATCCCCTAATCAAGTTTAGAGCTGGGCTATGTATTTTCCCTCCAGCTCTTTCGATATAAAACAACAAATCTAACGGAGGTGTTTGGATGTGAAATAAAATATAAATACGATACGAAATGCGACTTTTCGCGTATGCAGTCCTATTGTTTAGCTAAAACTAATACATAAAGGTCTTTGACTGTAAATCCTGTCTTTGTACCTTTACTATATTCAAAATAAGTTCAGCCAACCGTAACAGTGTGATTGAGCAGCAAATATCAAAACGTTGCATTTATACAATTGAGATATACTCGCAAAGAATGGAAGAGACCAACGAAACGTGAAATTAAATATATAAAACGTATTTTTGCATACGAAGGTTTTGGAAACAATCATCTTCAACATGAAATGACTTCGTATATTCTGTACGTAGTTATCATTGATACTTCACAGTATCTAAGTACTTATTGTAAGAAAATATTGGTTTTTCCTCAGATTTTCCTCCTTGATTCGAAGACAATGTATTTATAACTATCATATTTGTTTGTATATACTAATGTCGATTATAATTATGTTTTTTTTTTCTTGAATTTGTGCGGATATTATGTAACTGAAGCATACCGGCAATATATCTATAAGTAAGGACGTTATATTCACAAATTAATAAATATCAGGTATTATTTAGAAACAAAAGGGTTTATATTGTTCCTGCCTAAAACCTACTCATAAACAAAACAAAAGAAACATTGTACAGTCAAAGCATTTTTAAATCTCCTAAAGTGTTATAGTTAGCTAACTAGGAAGTCTAGTTACCGACGCCAGTTGAAGGTTGGTGCTCATCATATATTTAGTTTTTCGTGATGCAGGTATTCTGTGGCAAAAAGGAAAAAAATGTTAATATTTATTTACTTATATTCCGCGCCAGGGCTGCATCAATATAACGTGTTTCATATGGTAGTAGCTTTCAAGGAGACTTGGAGACTGTATTAATTTTTGAGAATTGATATTTATTAACCATTTGCAAGAGTGTAGAGCCCTAAACTTATACACTAGGTTAAATCAATAGTATTTATTACGTATATTTTATTTTTAACTTTAAAGTGTTAAGAAAAGATGGTACTTAATACGGCACTTTATTAGCGTATTCATTTCCTAACACTGTAAAGTGTACAGAGTAACCCGTATCATCACAATTGAGTGGAGCTCGGTGCCAACAATTAATACTGGCTGGAAGCTTGTACGACAATAGATTGTGACTAACACTGCCAGCCTTACCTCCAGCTTTGCACAGGTAGTTAACCTTTGGCTGAAAACAATCAACAGAGCCGTTTAAGGGCTGCGACGTCGCCTAAATAGTTTGTCACAGCTACACTACAGGGGTGAATAACAATAAGACCCCTTTGTTCCGGTATTCAATCTGCGCGAGACATAATCAAGACGTTGTGGGGACTCCTTGCAGACACTACTTTAGTGGTGTCGTTAGTTTTTCTGTTTACTGTTGTTTAGTGTTGTTGAGCTGTTGTGTGTTCATCGTAGAAGAAAGAAATTCTGCAATATGCTGAACTAACTCAATACTGTCAACAGTAAATTAAAGTTGTGACATCGTAGATTTAGAATTTAGCCTTTTAAATTGTATAGATATATTGGGAAGGAAATACCCTATTAAAAATACCAGAAAAGTCATTTACTTGTTATCACATAAATCCACTCCCACACTGGCGCCTCTCTGCAGACGCGGTATAATAAATAGCAACATATTTATTAAAAACGATAACATCAAAATAAAGGGCATAAAATATGAGGAACAGGTAATAAACCACAGCTGGAATAATAGCACTAGCAATAATTAACAGTCATCGAGTGAAAGCCGCAAGCATCAATTTTGAAATGATTGGCATCGGCCGAGAGTGATCCAAATGGGTGGCTTAAACACTCATTTGATATTCACATTTGGTCCGAAATGGGAGAACGTTGCGACGCAAATTGGTACTAATTTGTCCACATTCAACTCGTCCTAGACATACAGCCGGTATCATTTACCTTTACTTTTACCCCACACTTCCCCCATTTATTTAGTTCTCCATTACTCATTAGGGAAATCTAAATAAATTGATTGATGCCAGATATTTCCCAATTCAGTTGTAATTAGGCTAATCAACTATTGAGTTAGTGAATCTAGTATCGGTATTCGTTAAATAAATTAATCCAATTCATGTTTGTTGATCCCAAAGCTAATAGAATATAGTCCATGTGTAGGGTCTGAACGAAGTCTTTTAATCAAAAAGTTTTAATTGGAATAAAAATAAAATCGTAGAAACGATGTTGAAGCTTCGTATTTCTCACACTAATCTGGAAACAAAATAAAATAAAGAACATATAAGTGTAGCTAGTTCAGTATTTCGAATCAGTTAGGAGAGGAAAAAGGCTACCAATGTGTGACCTCGTTTGTATCTTGTACCTACTAATGCGACTTTTAATAATTATTGTTTTATATTTAACTGTACCACGGTTATTCCTAGTGTTAGGAATATATGCTGAACAAATGTAAGTACAGAATACCGAGCAGCAAGAATGAAAATGTAATGGTAAAAATGTATTTAAAATGTAAAGCACTAGAAGTTTTAGAGCTTTCATATTTCCTGGTAATTTTTTGCTGATTTTGAAGTTCCATTTTAAACTAAATTATACTCGGAGAATACTGTATTATTTTATTACGATAAGTTTGCACTACTCGTTTGTGCATGACCAACAATCATGTGCCATGAAACTTTTTATTGGGAGAAGAATAGTTTACATGAAGCCAACAAGTTTTATTTATGTTTAGTACGTACTTGGTTTCCGTATTATAAAATGTCACTGGAGTCCGAGCCATCATTTTGAAGATCGCACCTGCCTTTCGGGTGGAAGTTGGCAATCCCCAGTGACCCAGATGCACTCTTGTTCGGCATTGCTGGCACTGTTTCCGCATAAATTGCGTATATCTCTGCCCCGGTGTCATCGAGATGTTTAACATCGTGTGTTATTGCCGACAATAACCTATTGAATATATTCATGTTTCGAGGATGAGTTTTATTTGAATTGGATGGCGTTATTTTTGAGTTATTTTTATTTTTGTGTTTTATGTTTTGGCGTTTCGAGTGTCACCGGATGTTTGAAGATGACTTTACAAAATATGGGTAGGTACCTATAAATAGAATAATACCTACAGTAAAAATTTGCTTTTATATATAGGTGGGTACTAATGGCATCAACAAATATTTTTAAACATCCAAAAAAAAAAAAAATGGCGATAGTAATGGCTACTAATGAAACAGTTTACTTAGGTATCAAAATTTTCAAGGAAAGCAGCTGAACTTTAAACATAACTTTAACACGCAATCGATCTTTGATTAACGTAAATAGCTACTTTAGTCATTTGCACTGCAAGATATCGTCTACATAATCTCGCAACAATCGCTAAGTATTCGCGCAACGCAACGTTCCAAAACTTGTTAATTAAAACTCATTAAAAGCTTAATTTCAACATTGTTGGTAATTAAGAAGATTCACGATCTGCGAACCCTATTATCTTCGTGAAGCACTTTTACGAATTATTAAGATAGAGAGCAACAATATTAAAATCCCATTTTCAGCCCCTTCTTCCTATATTTGCTAATTAGTTAAAGTCTAGACTTACAGAACAAGACCGCTGCGTAACAAATACGAAATTCATTCTCAATTGTTGGAACTAAAGCCAATATGGAAAGAGAATTAAACGTTATTACTAATTACGCAATTATCAACTTTGACAACATGTGTTTAAGTTCATTTTAGAATGACAAATATTACCGAAAAGGGCCTAAAAGTAATTTGAATGTGATGGAAACTGAACTGTTAGTCATTGAATTAAGGTTCATAATCCCAAAGCACGTTCATTATTTCTTTAAAGTGGCTCATGTATAGTATCAAATTTTTATATCATACAAAACCTTTCAATTGTTGATCATCATGAATAGGTCATTTACATAATACCTTGGACTTCTTATAGTTTATGGTCAAATTAGAAAATTAGAAAAGATTAAAAAAGCAAGAACAATTACTTTGAAGGCATATACTTACATTGTATATCGTTTAAGGTAATATATATAAAGAGTTAGAATTGTATGTCGCATTTATTAAATTTAATTCCAAGTTTGTGGTAGTTTACAACTATTATTGTATTTAATTTCGATATCTAAACTAGAAGAGTTTAGATATCGAAATTTGAAATAAAATCCTAAAACTTCTACTAGTTATATAAATGCGAAAATTAATTCTACCAATTAAATTTAAAGTCTTTTATTAGTCTTCTTGATTAAAATACAATTACACTACTATCCTTAAAACAAAGCACTCAAAATGGATCGTTTCTGCAAATATTTGTATATAATAGTATAATATTATGTTCTCTAGGGTTTTATGTCTCCAGGAAATTAAACTTCAACATTACTCTGAAATACGAAATATTATTACTGCATTAAGTGCGAGTCTAGGTGTAGTCTTATTACTGAAATTAATTAGCGCGTAATGCTATTTTCTGCACAACAGTAAGGTTTTCAACTAACTTTCTGTCTATATTTGTATGCAGGTATTTATATTTTAATCGTCTACTTAGTTAGAAACATAATAGTTTATGATTTTAATTTAGTTTTTGCTGAGTCTTCTGTAATTTTATTAATGTTTTTTTTTGTAACTATTTTTTTTTATTACATGATAATAGCTGTGAGATTCTCTAAAATTAATTAATGAAAATGAGTAACTTTTAATTCAATCTTTAGTATTTCTGTACAAAATTAGATATGAATGCGTCTGAAAAGTGAAACGGTAAAATGATTAACATATACCAAAGTTCTAGAAAAGTTAAGAAACTTTAATTAATACGGCGCACACGAAACTTCTCTGAGTGCTACTCGTGTAAAATCGTTTGAAACAAAAGGGTATAACAATGCTTTTCTTACCTACACCACAGCCGTAGTCTGCACCATAACATATTATCTCAGTTACTGTAGAAAATTAAAGTTTGGGATGTGTCTGAAATGCGGGAAGCCACTTAGTGTTTAATTAAACGTACGACGTCGACGTCGACGTCTGAACGTCAGGCGTCCACGAAGGGCGCGGTGCGTCGACTCCACGGTACGCGTCCCTCAGATGTCGCAATATCCGCCGCGACGACACTCTCACGCGATTATTCTGTTTAACAACGTTTTTGTATCGTAATTATTTCTTCGGTAAAATTAATATTTTGGAGCTAAACCACCTCAATATGATTGTAGAAATAGTGCTTTTTATTACTTAAAGATACTTAACTCATTCAATTTATATTTGGTATATTTTTGTTAGCTTTCTTCAATCCGTTTTAAACTAAATTGAGTGTACAATGACAAACGCCTTTGACTAACATTACGGCTGCTATAATAATTAAGTCTATCATTTGTTTTGCTCTATTTTTGAAGTAACTTTCGACAAAATAATGAAAACAGTCTGGTAATGTTCTCGTATTGCACATAGCAATCTCGCATCGACGTGAAAGCAACAAAGTTCACCGTTCGCTGTTAGAATAGGCGCCGCCTCTCCCCCGTAGGTTCGCTCCTAATTACGTTCATGTCATGGACACACCAGTGATTGATTGTAACTCTAATATCTTAGACAATGGATGACATATGTGACATTGTACTTGCGATATTTTGCTTCTCTCCCATTATTAGGGACTTTAGCAACAATACACCAATTCTAGTTAGAATCCCTTTGTTCTCAGAAATTGCTTTGTTTAATACCAAAGTGCGTATTTCTTTTGCGTTTATTTACTTTGTATTTTCTTTGAAGACTTTTTGAGCATGTTGTAATTAAACTATTTTGTATGTAGATAAAAATTTGTAGCAAAATAATGAGGGCTGTCATGTATGCCCTTTAATATATTTATCAGTCTGAACCTTGTTATTTAGGCTCATGTTTTGTTCACGAAAACATTAATTTAGTAAAAACAAATAAGCATCTTTAGACGAGGTTAGTTGCTAGGTAACCTTTAAATTAATACCTATACATAACTAGTAACAAAACCTAGGACTGAAATGTAGCGAATCAGATGTTATTACCCTATTATAACTGTGTCCATTTTGTATGTAACAAACTTTATTGTTATGATGAAAACTAATAAAACATTAAACAATGTTAACAAATATGATAACTACAACTTTATTGAACACAAAAAACTAGTAATGACTATTACTTCATGTTATTATTTAAATAAATACGGATCGTTGACATTGGGAATAGAAACCTACTTAGCCGTGTAGCCTACGGGCTGCTACGAAGAATAAAAGAAAATAATATTAAATTTGTTCTACATTTTGATACCCGATACGTAGATATTATTTATTTGGAATTTTTACCGTACTATTTTATAGAGACCGCACAATTAATGGTATTTCTTAACATAACCCATATTGTATTACTGCTGTCTATTTTTATGTTGTAAATAAATAATTGGCCAGTCGATTCGACTTTAAAAGTTGGTCGATTTCTAGGTCGACGAAGTTTTAATAGTGTTTTTTTCTGGGAAAGTCTGCGTTGCAGTCTGCGTTCAGTTTTCCTACAACTAGTGTACTTGTAACTGTCGACTTTCATGGCATTTATTTCATGGAATAAGGCTGTGTATACAGTAGCATAAACTACATTGCTTAACTGTTAAGAATAATATCTATTATATTTACTCTTTTAATATGGCAAAAATAAGCAGAACAATATTATCATTTATCAACAATTTATTCATATTTTATTTATAAGAACATTTGAAATGTGCGTAAAGGAAGCGTTTATTAAGAGAAATATGTTATGAACACTGCTGATTACTGATTTACCTTGATTCTTGATCAAGGGATTATAAGGTAAAGTAATCCTTAACAGTTAGTCCATTTAAAAAGAGTAATCCTTAAATGAAACTGATAATTCCCAAACATAATAATATTATTAAGCAAACCCATTGGCCTTTTATTACAACTGCACTTTTAAAACTAAAGTCAAAAAGCAATCAGCTGATGTAACCGCTAAGTAAAGTTCACTTTGAACTTCAATTCGGACTTGCACTGAAACTTTAATAGTTGTATGCACAATCTACGTCTGTAATTGTTGCAACAGTTACTGTCTAGCTTCCACAATCTAATAGTTAATTACAACAAACTTGTACTAACGCCTTGCTGGCGTTAATTTTGTAAAGACTTGTTTTCAGTAATGTCTTTGTAACATGTTTTAACTTATGTACTGCTAATTTTCATTATTATTTCGTTTTGCCGTACTCTTCAGGTCTAATATTCATGTTTACTCATATCTTTAAAACTTATAACTAAGGAAAGTATTCGGTATTTCATTGCGATATTTTTTGATTAAAACAGCCATCGTTTTGTTTGAACAATTTGAGATAAAATTTTACAGCATTATTTCTTGTCTCAACAGTGCCTATTTTTATTCCATTTATTAATGTCTACTACAAATTTATAAATCTTCAATAAAAGTCAATTAATCTAAACCTTTTCGCTGAAATAGAATTACACCCTCCAACACATTTCATATATATAAATTACATTTAGTTTTTCAATTAATATTTATTAGAAACATTATTCAATCTCGATTCTTAAAAGTAAAACCTGTTATTCGGAATATTTACATTTATCGCTTTAATTTGTTGTTAAGTTGTATTTATTTGTAGTCTCAATAGTTTTCGAGAAAAAGTTAAATATTTAATGAAATTAAGTTTCTCGTAAACATTTAATTGAATTGTAAATATCTACTTAACGGTCAATCACCTATTCTATTTTAAGGGTGAATATAATTTATTAGTAGTTTGAATAATCATCTAGTCATAAATACTGCTACTAGATACTGTACTATTGTACATAATACCGTTCGCAGATAAGGTTTATAAATATGTGTCTTATTGGACTCTCTAAGTTATAGAACGTCATAAAGAAGCTATCACTTTTAATTAAAACCACTAGAAAACACCGTTAGAAATCTGTAACAGTCAATAACAAATAAATCATATATAATTATTTAGAAATCTTTTTCAGAGGATGCCGTCGTACAATACAATTTAAAGTGAGCTAAAGAAAAGTATCGATTACAAACAGAAGCCCTCGAAGACTGCGACACGTGCCTGCATTCAATCACAGCACTTCATCATCACGCCACAACGCCCACAACGCACGTATCGAATCTCTAATTACAAGTAACACAATATATCGTTGGAATGCATCTCCACAAAGTAATTCATCTTGTTAAGGGCATTTGCCACAACTGAGAACAGATTAATTAAGGTAAACGGCGTTCATTAATTGTTCGCTCAAGGGTTCGAACGCAGAGGTTAATTATTACAGATTTTCAGCAAGAGTTGATCCACTCGAGTTTACAAATGGTGGGGGATCTCAAGGGGAGTTGTATCTTCACGCTAATCCTTCAAGGGGTAGACAATGTACTCATATGTATACATGTACAACATGCATGTTTTTTTTAAGAATATGTGTTTCTCAGAAAATCTGACAATAGGGCCTACTCGGCCTGATCTCAGCACGTAAGTCTAGAGTGCTTTTAAGCACTTACTAAAAATACAAAGGAGTGAATAGAATACACTTATCTCAATAAAAGAATCATAATAAGAGTAAATATACAATAAGTAGTGTTATCGTGATAGTAGATTTGCGTATTTAGGAGAACGAGAATGCGGTTATCGGTGTAGTGAGGACACCTGCAAACTGTATGTGTCACGTGCCATGCGAATGACCAGCACTCCCGACAAATAGAGCTGTCGGTCAAATAAACCTTTCAACCGACATATCGCGTCCAACTAAACGCCTGGTG
This sequence comes from Autographa pulchrina, assembly GCA_905475315.1. Classification (NCBI taxonomy): domain Eukaryota; kingdom Metazoa; phylum Arthropoda; class Insecta; order Lepidoptera; family Noctuidae; genus Autographa; species Autographa pulchrina. Next base: position 6,616,595 of record FR997771.1, on the reverse strand, counting down.
CTAAAATTTATCAGGCTGGATTTGAAAGGTATAGATTATTATTTTGTCCAGCCATTTTAAATCCAACAATTGTGACCCACATTGTCATAACTGCAGGCTGCTAACTGCAATTCATACGTTCCATGTTATTTTTCGGTATAATAGAATAAAAGTAAAATAACATTCAATTCGATAGCGTATTGGTGTTCGACTAACTAAAAAAGAGTAGTTATGTCGCAAACTAATTGCAGAACACGATAGTCCACTTTACAGTTTGAGTGATGAAATTGACGACCTCCGTGGTCGAGTGGCGTACGCACCGGTTTCAAGGTGTCGCTAGCTCTGAGGTCCCGGGTTCGATCCCCGGACGGGTCAATGTAGAAAATCACTTTTCTACATCGTCTCGGGTCTGGGTGTTGTGGTACCTTCGTTGTATCTGAATTCCATAACACAAGTACTTTAGCTACTTACTTTGGGTTCAGAACAATGTATGTGATGTTGTCCGCATTTATTATTATTATTTTATTACTATGTTAAATATTGTGAGTTTGATGTTTGCTACTCAATCACAATGACAGGATAGATTTGGGTTACAGGTAAATAACGAGTATAATTATATATTTTTTAAGAATAATTTAATAACAAAAAGCTATAAACTTTCAAGAACATTGTAAAGCATTTAAGGGAATGTTAACAGCACTTCTGGTAATGCAACTCTCGCACATTTGATCATGAAGACTTGACGCAACTAAGCCACCCGTAGAGATAGCAGTGTAGGTACATTGTGGAGTACTATTAAATTTTAGCTGGACGGGGTGGGTGAACCGCAGTCGGCGGTTTGACGTATTATCGTCGCGCCACACCACTTAGTGCCTGCGCCGGGCCGACACGCGAGCCTGCCAGCCCCGCTGCACACCCAAACTGAATTATATATGTAACTCATCACGTACTCAACTCTAACCTTTCAACTGTAACTTCTACACATATTTGTATCGTCATTCCCGAAAGGATCGCCCGCTATTTCATAGTCAGTCCAAATATCTAAGCCGCAAAAAGTTCGCGCCGCAATATATTACCATTCCTGAGCGAAAAAGATAAACTAAGTCCTTACTATCCCGAAACGACGTCGAAAATATTCATAGATGTAACATTTTTTGCGTAAACAAAAACTGTGACGTACGGAGGTCCGTAGAATCCGTGCGATCCGTACTTATATTCAGGGATTGCACGGGAAACAATGTGAAAGGTGTAGGTATATAAAGCTTCTGATACAGGCACGGAATCTGGAGGATCCAGCGGACGCGTGCTGCTACAATATTCATGAGCGCGGCTATCGGCGGCACGGCCCGCGAACACTATCTCACACTCGGACCCATTCCATCAATATAACGAGTCGCTGACCTGAATTGTTTAGTGACCACCTTTATACATATTTTGTCCGCTAAACTTAAATATACGATTATTGCTAACACAACCTATTTCAACTTACACATGAGCTAATAATTTTTCTTTGTGTACGTTTCCCGACCTTTTACGGCTTCACTAAATTCTGTGTTTGGGTTTTATTTGGTAAATAATTTATCAGAGGTCGAAAAAAATCCAGATAATGTTGTAAATAAAATAAATATTCATATGCGACATATACTACCTGATGCCATGAAAATAAAATTATAGTAAAAATGATATTAATTACCTCTTTAAGTAAAATAAAGGTGTAAAATTCTTTACATGAAAGTGGTAACTGCCAATAAAATGCCTTGGATTATGTTTTGAGCAAGCAGTTTCTGTCTCACGTAGTATCGTTGTTTTAATTGCAGCGAGTTTGTTGTTGGCTGTAAAACTTTGCCGACGAACACTGACAACAATGACAGTGGGATGGCATAGCTCTATTAACTTTACTTGAAGCTATTCACTATGCATACACGGTTTCAATCCTCAATGCTAGTTCTAAGTGTTGTATGAACATGATTGTTTAATATTAAGAAGGATGTTATATTTTGTGGAGACTTTGAAAGTGATATTCAAAATTTTTAATACACTAGTTAAAAATGTTGTATTTAGAGACTGGAATCTGGACTCTTTGTTAAAGATTTAATTCAGATAAATGAAACTGAAAATGAAAGTAGCTGCTCTAGTCTAATCAGAGAGTTACATTTTCATACTTTTTAAAAGTACGTGGTCATTGGAGGATCTCTTCAGCAGTCAATTTAGGAATTTTGCAGTATATAAAAAAATCTCGTATCTAATAAATGAAACAGTCATGTATTTTATTCACCTGACTTCAGAGGCAACAAAAAATTAATGAAAAAATGTCCTTTAAAATAAAGTGTCATTGGCAGAGTATTACGACTGTTAATAGGTTTTCAAGCCCCCTGTATGTTTAATCAGAATTTTATTCTTGATACATATTATACGCAGGCGATAGTAGAACATAAATTGACGGGCCTGTTGCTCTAGTGGTTAGTGACCCTGACTGCTATACCGGAGGTCGTGGGTTCGATTCTCACCCAGGACAAATGTTTGTGTGATGAGCACGATCATTTGTTCTGTGTCTGGGTGTAATTTATCTATAATATATATGTATTTAGAAATATATAAGTAAGTTTATCAGTTGTCTGGTTACCATAACACAAGCTCTGCTTACCTTGGGATCAGATAACCGTGTGTGAGATGTCCCGGAATATTATTATTATATAATAACATATGGAAGGCCTTGTTCTATTTGAATATTTCACATATAGGTAGGTTGGTTTGGTATACGCGGGGCCTCGGAATGTGAGCCAAGTAAGGTCACAGTAACTGGCTTGCCTATTGCAAATATTGCAATACGAATTCATTGTAAAGCAAAGCGGTAATTTCTTTAAATACATTATTTCAAAAAAATTACCGTTTTAGAAATTATTTAATTTTTAAGCCAAACAATGTAAGTAATATGAATATGAAAAGTACCGTCATACATTATTGCTTCGAATCTGTAGAAACAATCTGTTCTCAGTGTAAAAAGGCTTTATTAACGCTTATAAGAAAGTTATGTAGAGTAAACCGTTAACCAATAACTGAAGCAAGTTATTTTATCTCAGTATTTTTTACTGCACATGCATTAGCACAGTTGCGTACCAATATAAACAACTAAGTACTCTATGCAACGATAAGCTACTAAGCCAACTTAGTTCAGCTCCGGTCGAAAACGACTTAGGTCTTAATAGAACATGAAGTTAGCTGAATAAATGCTGGACGTACGTTAGACAACAGTCTGATTTCACCAGTTTTTTTTTAAACCGAGTTCCAATGAACTAAGTTCTTTGTGATCAAGTTCAGTCTTGTCAGATGCTAATTTAAATAAGAGAATTGATGCTTTAACTGATTTCAGTTTGTGTTGGTTAAATGTATTTTGAAGCATTTATCAGAGAAAAGCGCGAGAGTTGAGAGTAGCAACTGATTGCAGTTTTTTGAGGTGCTCCTCAGCCTCAATCCTAGACTCTCATTTACAGATCTTTTTCCCAATGCGGGAATGGAGCCCGCAAAACATCGCGCTTAGTGGTAATTGACGTGGTGACCCACACGGCTTCGCGACATATCCGTGTAATCGGCCTTAGTATTGTTAGGTGAAATTCGTCGCGTTAGGAAAAGGCTGACCATTGTTTACACCTTGTATACACTGGCCACGCTTCGGAGAGCATGGGTAAACGTAGGTACCGGTCGTTACGTCTGGCTGCTTGCAGCAAGTAAAAGCCAAAACTCTTCTGGTCTGACAATCTTTCCTTTTTAGGTACCTGATACCTACGTTTAGGTTTGCAGTAAACATACGTCAGATCTACGGTATACTAAGACACCAGTATTTAACACATCTGTAGGTTATTTTCCCTATAACAAGCAGTATTTTGACTAAAATTTTATCAAACTCTTTTTCAGTTAAGGTATTTCTATTAAAACAGTTTACAGATAGGTTTGTGTTATTTACTTCAGATTTAAAACTGAGCTGTAATTAAAATACTTCTGTTACTCCTGATAAATACTCTCAAAACAAAAGAAAATATTCAACCTAAAATAAATGACCTACTACTAATTACTATGAAATAGCCCCACTTTTACAATGTTATATTGCTTTTTTATTTATTAAATAGCATGAAGAAAACCTAATGTTGGAGAAATAATACGTAGAACAACATTATTGTTTTATATTCTCTGGTAACACGCGATTGAAGTCGCCATTGCTGGTTATAAATATAATAATATTTAATTGCCATCAGCATTTAAATTCATTGTTGTGTGGCTTTGTTGGCAATCGTTTGTTCACATATTGGACTGGTGTTATAAATTGTAGGTACTTACCTAAATTGATTTTGACTCAACTATTATATACTTCAAAAAGAATGTTCGACACTAACAAGCAATTTCAACAGTGTCATTAAAAACTATTTTCAATAAACAAAGTTTTTTTGAGATCTAGTTCAAGATAGTGTAGATAAGTTTCAATTATATTGATGTCGAAAGTGCACCCCTGAGCTAAGCTTAGCGTAACTGATCGCGTTAATTTAATACATTCGTGAAAACTGCCGAAACTGTAAAAAAAAAGTATGGCATAAATTCCTATGTGACCTTAAACTTGACCGAAAGACTCGTTAATGACATTCATGTGTCGGTCAAGGCTCAGTGGGATTTTTAAGCAGAACCATTCCTTTTATGGCGTCGGCACTTAACCCAAAATATGCGGCTGAATAATAGTTTACATAAACCCACGTTTAACCAACTGAAATTAGTAAAGAGAGAAAATTATTCAGTTCAAAGTTAACGTGAAGAATTAACCAAATAAGAAAAAATATCTACTTTGCTCATACAGGATTTAGGTATTTAAGAATTCACGGCAGTGCACTAACGATCATAAAAGTATACTGTTTACTAATACGGTTAATCTTTACGACAAGTTTAAAAAAGAAAAACCGATTTACAGTTTGTGACTAGGTCACTGAGTAACAAAACTTGGAAAAATTGCATACTTTCATATCTCCTCAAAATTTATTTCCCTTTAAAACACAAAATAAAAGTAAGTACATTAGTAATGCCTAATGTACAAACTACTTGATACTTTTTGTGCATTTCGACAAGTTGATTATTGTTTTTTTCGTGGTTTGTAACAGTAGAATCTCTAGCTCGCACCAATTAGTATGTAAAGCTAAGTGCATATAGGGTGTTCTGAAAGCGCCAACCCACAAATTTGAAAGTTGGCCAAGTTGTATTGACAGGGGGTGTTGTGGTCGTAACCCGCTCCGCTCGTCGCTCCGCCTGGCTACGCCCGCTTTATAACATGATACCTAACTAATATTAAAAGCAAATTACGTTATGTAACATTATATTCACGAAATTTTAAGCTTCAGTGAACCGATTTCATGATGCATTATTTTTTTTATAGGTTGGTATGTTATTCTCATGAAGATTTAAAACGTGTCAATGCATCTTTAACACAAATCTTCTGTGAAACTTGCCTACACCGAAGACACTTGCAAATCTATTACGGGATCTTCTTAGCAAAACAAAACTACGAGTAGGTACTAAATTGATATCTAGTGAAAAGTCCCGTCTCTCATCGAAAATTAAAACTTATAAAAATAAAACTTAAATACCTTGACTATAAAGACTCCAAAGAAATATTTTGGTATCATTTTATTTATTTTAAATTAAATGCTAAGTTCTAGTAACTAGTATTTATAACAAGCTTGTTTTCATTAAAACAAAATATAAAACTTAAAGTAAGTTTTAATCAATTTGTATTTTAAACACAATCATAAAAGTTATCGAACTTTGAACAAGGTGTTTATACAGTTATAACTGTAAATCTGTAAACTATAAAACTGTATTTAAACTTTGCTATAGCAAAACGCTGTCAAGGAGATAAAGGTATTCTAATATCTACCCCGTGATGCCCGCGCCCAGCGTGACAGATCGTCGCCGCTGTCACAGATCCCACGATAACATGTAAACCTTCAGTTACACTTGTCCTTGTTACTCTTCATTTTCTTATTCCTCATTATCATGTATTCAAATCAGTGTTTAAAAATCAACAACCCGTGCATTCGGAATCTAGCTCGTGCCATCAAAACATAGCCGATATCTAAAGTGCCGCACAATGCTTTAATTCTTGCAATAAAAAGTCAGGTTTATTCAGCTACAACAAAGCGTTTCTAATTTAGGTTGTACATTAACATCGTTGCAAAGAGGCAAAAAAGGTGAACATAGAATGTGTTGCAACCTGAGCAAAATTTAGTTGTTGGCGTCTGCGCTCAAGCAAGCGAAGCGGCTCCGAACAGGGCCTGGGTAATTGAACTAATAAATCTAGCTGTGTTACTGCGCGCTCCCCGCTCCCGACGCCCAGGATCAAGACGGAACCATTAAACCTACGCTCAGATTTCGCCTTGACTCGAGTTGCATTTAGTCACACGATACCAACGTGACGGTTCGCTCGCCTCTGCGTTTTATTGATGGAATTTTACTTTCTTTCGATAATGCGTTTTTAACACAGCCATAAACCGGTGGTACAAAATAAATTAAATAAAGATTATTGCTGATCGTAAAGCGAGAATAAGAAATAGCACATTATCAATATAATATTATTATGGTGTAAGGTAGTTTTCCTCCTCGATGCTACATGTTGCTCGGTTCAATTGTTTTCATGAGCAGGAGGTTGCGCGGACAGTGGACAACTATTGTTCTTGTTTTCGTAATAAAACTGAATATTGCTTCAACTTCACAGGTATCTTTACAGTTTTAAATTATTTTAAGTGCGACGTCAGTCAGAAAATTAATACAATTAATTAACGCAGATGCCACACGAAAACGTAGTGAGATTCTCTGGTGATTTCGAAGGCTTCCTAAAAGACTTGGGATCAATGGTATATAAAAAGAAAGCAGTCAGTGGAAATGACTTGCACTCCAAGCATGATCGTTCATTCACAACTCCTCCGCTCAAACATTTTCGGAGAGCTCAAGTTAGTGCATCTACTTCATTTATTTTTGGAGCACCGTAGTTAGTTATTTGCACCTTAGTTTATTAATAATTTGTAGTACATATTTGGGTATAAAATTCTATATAGGCGTAACATTTGTATTTATTTGTTTAAATATATTTTTTCTTAATTTCAGAACTTATACAACACACAGAAGGCTGCGCTTGGAGAAATGCTTATGATGAAATTGGTGTCGTATTACGAGGATAAATATAAACTGACACACGGTGATGCTACCACAACGGAGAGCATTACATTCCCGGATCACGTCACGAATGTTGCTAACAAATACCACGTCGACGCGGTTGACACCAGGCCTCTGCCTCTACCGCATCTACCGCACGGGAATAACAACCTGGTTGATCAAAATAGGCAACAGACGCTGCCCAGAGTCGACAGGAATAGGAGGATGGATAGGCCCATGAGAAGGGTATCTATCAAAACATTTACTATTTAATTGATACCGATAAAAGAAAATCAAACCAAGAACTAGTTAAAAATTCAGTGCTCAGATTTTCTACAATATATTACCTACACTTTATAAAGCTGTCCAAATTTAAAAGTAGGTTAATATTAATGTAAAACTTCCTTTTCAGACTTACGAGGAGCCTATACCCGAAGTTGTTATTTTATAATGTTTCGATAACAAAACCACAAATGCATCGTTCACAAAACCGCAAACCTACAACCAACCGAAAATACAAAGTAAGAAGGAACACTCTCGTATTTTAACTTCGAAACCCAGCTTAATGCTTTTATTTAAATATATTGTTACAAAATAAATTGTATTTTTAATGCCTCTTAAACTTTAATTTAATCTATTGAAATCTTTTTAAATGGGATAAATAGCTGTTTAGTTAAATAACGAGGACATTTCTAGTCGATTTCAGCTTATTTTTGCAAATTCCCGTGAATATCGGTCCTCATTGGCACTTGTTCAACGGCGTGGAGCGAAAGGTACTCGGGGGGACAACTCTGTCTGCACTAAATGTCATCTATCAGCGGCGTATGCCGGATTTTAGCAAAGACACCGTGACCAACGCAACTCCCGGGATTAAACGTTACGGATGATAACTATTAAAATTCAACAGCATGACTTCAATTTGAACGTAAGACAGTTTCGACGAACAACTTAATTTGTTTATGCAAAAGTCGATCCTATGTTGGAATCAATTTTAGGAGCATTTTCAGTAGATATAAGTATTATTAGTATTCAATAGTATATTGGTACATGCAGGATGTGTGAAATGTTTTCCTTAGTTTTAAGAATTTTAGTCTCACTATAAAATATTTTATCGATGTTATGTCTGAATAAAAAAGTGATGGAAAATTTACGACGCATGTTTATCAAAATAGCCTTACATTATTCATGTGGAATGTATTGTATATTATATAAGAACCAATGCACAGTGTTGTTCATACAGGTTTGAACACAAATCCCTTTAATAGCTTGTCGAAACTCGAGAAAATCCCATGTTATTGTTGTTTAAAACTTTTAATCTTTACGTCGTTATAACAGTAAAGCGTTACTTTCTCAATCCTTACAAAAATTAACAGCATGTGACAGTTTTAATTAAATCCGGTCGGTTGTGTTGGCAACATCGTCACGCAAAACATTACATCTACAACTTTGTCTACAAATTATGTTTACACCATTCAAATAGACGTTCCTTGCGTAAATACTTTTGTAACTTAGACCATTAAAGAAACTCTACACAAGTAATTACCATAACACAAAGTGGTTTGTTTAATGTTCCCCTTGATGACGAACGAGATGGAAATATGTATCAGTAACGGCGAGAAAATAAAACACAATCTTAATCTTCTAGTGCTCATCGTATGACCCTTTATGTAGGGTTTTTGTCAGTAATAACCTTTATTGTAGTCATGTTATAAACTCTGCGTGAGTACCATAAACCTTAGGAGTCGCGTGTTTGACCGAGAGGCCATCGTAAAATGCATCATAAACTTGCGCACATAAATTTAGAAAATCGAAGTGCCTAACTCGAAAATGAATAGAAATTGTGTGCCGGTTAGAAAGCACATACATAAAATATTGATGCGGCACAATATGTGGAATGCTAAATAATACACAAGAACAATACCCAAGAAGTTGATAAAATAATAATTTGAAAAATAAACATGGCTTTCCTTCCTAGAAGAATAAGAAAATACTCATAATAATCATCTAGTACAGCTTTGGCAGTGTGCCGGCATTGCAATAAAGTTAAATCTCGGTGGGCAACAGGCCCGACGCAGAAAATAAGGTAGGAATGTTATGCCCGCCGCTCTGGCAAAACAATACCCGAAACACGCCGATCATATGCCGGAATAATATGGCCCTGCCAATAATACGTCTTACTATGGATCTGCATATACATTATATTTGAGGATTCTGTATATACACAATATATTTGAGGGTTCAAAGAACTTCCAAGTTATAATATTTTTGGTGTGACATAAAAAAAGCCCATCGGTTTAACCCTTTAAAAGAAAAATGGACATAAAATGGGATATCGCCGCCCCTCCCAGCACCAGTCGCGTACACTTTGTTCCAATCGCATTTCCCTTTGGAACGATCTCACGGCGGAAATTAATCCATCCGGCAAATGAATAGACTGCACTTGTGCGTGAGGGGTGCGATCTACGTATGAGTATGACTGATGTTTTTTAACTTTAAATTGCAAATAACTTTTGAATGGACCACCGCCCTCATACCGTGACGGTACCTACCGTCTCTCGATTTATCCTCTCTACAAATTAAAACTACATTATTAATACCAAACTTTGTCTTTTATTGCAGTCAATGATGATATGTTTATTTCTATTATTACATCATAATCAAATTTTTACTGTTAGAAGTCGACACGCAAGTTTGCATGATGCGTATTATGGTGTACAATAATAATATATCTACCTGCTATTTTATATCGCTTGGTATATGAAATTCTCATGCGTTCCAAAAATCAGTATCACATGCCTGTTACGTAGAAGTTTTTAAATTAAATTCCTCGCTTACCAAACTGATGTTGTACGCAGTGCTGGCTGCTGTTGTTACAACTTTATTGATTGTTACCTCTGTCAAGCCACCGCTTGATAACTTATTTAACTGCATTTTGTGCTAAATTATATGAGCATTTATCTGGATTGCTTTTTAAATCTGTAAATTAAATCTGGCTTTCTCCGACTGAATAGTTTTGGCAAAATGGTTGAAATGCAAGTGTGGAGTAAGGGGAACTTGCGATATTTGTCCGCTGCATTAGTGGAATTAGCAATCTCATATCCGTGGAGCTAATATTTCTGGAGTTCGCACAGCGGCCGAGAATTAATCAGTTTGCGCTGGCCACTGGCCGCACGAACAATTTCTCTTTGCTAATATACTTTTTTATATTAGGAACCATTAAGTTTACAACCTATTTTTTAGAACTTACTCTACTGTATATTTAAATATTTAGACTAATTGTTAATAAACACGATAGTTGTAACCTATTAAGAATAATGTAAGAGAAAGTGGCTCGTCCTGTTAGTCTATTAATATACTTCAGAGTACTGACGAAGATATGTAAAATAATAATTGTATATACAATATATGTTAGTAGGTAGTATATAGGCTAGAGTTAACGAAGACTCATTGGATTATACGGGTGTCAGTTGATTCGAGACGCGTAATTAGGTCACCTTGAAACGTGGACTCGGTTCCATATTTTATTTTTACTTGAGAAAATTTTACTCTGCTCAACTTTTACACAAAATTGGATTAAAACGGTGTAAAATGTACATTCGCGTCTAGTAGTTAAACCTAAAAATGTTTTCTGTTTATTTTATAAACATCAAGAAAGATTTGAAAATATTTACCTTCCGACCTTTATAAAAGAAACAAAAAATGATCAGTCTGAAACGAAAATTTGCAGTCATTTTCATGCCACTACGTAAAATATTAACATGGTCGTTCATTGTTCATACTAAATTGTCGTTTATGTTGTGTTTACTAAAGACTACATAAGCTTAACAGATTTATTGAGCATAAAATCCATTTTCTACACGCAAAGTTTATAAAACAAAAGGTGGTAAAAGCAAGAAGGTAGGTGAAAACTTGGTAACTGTTTCATGTCGTTCATATCAATTATTGACGTGTAGCAGGAACCATGTGTGCCATAGAGTAGTGAGTATCTAGTGCCTGAAGTCTTGTGGAACCGCTTAACTACCACCTGCCAAGCATCGTCACTCGATAAATATTTAACAGTGTAAACTTTTCAATAACGAGTAGTTAGAGGTGCCTACATTGTGCTAGTAATAGCTAAACTTTATCCTGAACGGATCCTGTGAATGTGTGTTCTACATAATAATGTCTCAATCATGATTTCATAAACCTCAATTGTTTTTTTATGCTTTCATACATAGACAAAGCCATGTCAAGCATTAGGTAAAACTTCGTTAGTTTTTTCGAATGTATATAATCAAACTACCAACATAACCTTGTGTAAAAACATGTTGCCCCACTCAGAGCGGTGTCGGATCAAAAAGTAAAGATAAACATAACTGAAAGAGATACACTGATCGTGGTCGTATGTAGTATAGATTCAAGAATAAAAAAGAAGCGACATAGGTATCAATATTCGTTAATTATTTAATTAACAGTTAGCAAGGGATTAGGCTAAGATTCCTTCAAAATATCACACTAATAATCGGATTTAAAACAGCAACTGATTTCGCACCATCGACGCTCATAATGCTGAATAATCCCTAATGAAAACACAGCTTAACAGAGTTATTGATTCATAACGAAGCCCGGCGCGATCCGGTATTCAGATGTGATACACATCGCATGCTAAATCATGAACTCATTTGTTCCCATTCAGTTAACGCACAATACAAAATGATGTCCTGTCGTGTCGTTCGTCCGATGGATTCAACCAGCTTACTGGGATTTCACTCAATCTATTGTTCGAGCTCGCAGTCTAACCAAATCTAGCTAAACTCGAAGCTATTTTGACAGTTCGATCGATTGCTAGTTTAGGGTTCTATAATACCCACTTGATGTCAGGAAAATTGTTTTTAATTAATAAATGTTGATTTATATAGTCCAATCATAGATCCATTTTAATTGTATCATAAGACTTTTCCGAATGTTAAACAGGGATCGAATTCCCTAATGCAGATGCCGTTTTGGTTAACAGGACAAATGAATTTAAATACTACTTATATACTTAAGTAGAATACAATATAAACTTTTATTTGCTTAAACATATAATATAGAGATCTAGAGTTTTGGTCAATTTTAAGAATTTTAGAATTTGAAGGTACCTACGTCATTTTGTATCGGAATGTTTATACTACGTCAACACAAGAATACAAAATGACGTGTAATAAACCTAGTTATTCCTTTACATAAATTCTTCTAATCAAACAATGGGTAGGCCCCATCACAGTCTAAGATCAGATATCGTAAGTGGCAGTTAAAGGATTTGTCTAAGAGAATTAATGATCCACTCTTCTCTAATAGCATCAAAAAACCTTGCAATATTTCCTTACAAAAAGCAATACGTAACTTATAATATAAACCTCCATTTATTCGGCAAGCGACAATCTAAATCGGGTTAGACTGTTCTTGAAGCAATCTGAATTAAATTCGTCATTTTCACAGAATCTTTAATTCGCCTGTAAAGTCCGGCTGTAATCCTCCAAGTTCCCAATTATTTCTGTTGAGGGCAGTAATTAAGCAGTATAAAGTGCTTGGCTGCCGTAATCCAACCACTTTTGTGATATTTAAACGAGTTTCATTACGCTTCGGTTATAAAAGCAGCGTTATTACGAGAAATGTAGTGGAAACATGACGCTTAAGTTCCATTGACCGTAATTGTCGGCTGCGGAAATAAATATGACGTTTGTTCGATTTTAAAAATTTATTGTCACTGTACTTCGTTAAATGAGTGCTGTACACACGTATGGTTATTTACAGTACAATATTTAACAGTTAATATGTGTACTCACGCTCGACACCACATTCATTTAAAGGACAGTTAAATTTTATTTTATAGTGTGAAGAACATGTTTTATGGATACAAACAGGTTTAAAAATTTGTAAATATGCCGATATAACTTCTACTGGTATCTTTATGTTTCATTTCGACATGTTCTTCTATTTTTTCTTCTGCCTAATAGAACCGAGGTTTTAATGGTATTTTTCAGTGACAGTGCGGACGAATATTAATTAAAGGTAAGTACGTTTAATGCATCTCGTCGTGCGGTTCGCATGCGGCCTCGTTCAGGCATTAGCTCCGACAATAAACATAAATATTTTTGCGTCGTTATGGCTGGTCCGCTAGCGAGTAATTAAATTCCATTGAATCGCACAAATCTTCGCCCTACGTCCGCGCACGACTTCCCTGCTCACCAAAAATATATGTAGATATATGACATCACCAAAAAAAATTGTTTTCCTATTTGCGGTTTACCCAAAACACAAGTTTCCCCCAGATAATGTTTTAAGTTCCACTTTAACAACGGAATTTAAGATAAAAATATGAGCACAATATACACATGAAATGTCAGCACTCTAGGCAAAGGAAAAGCAAAAATTCAAGATATTTTACCTTTTTCAGGCACTCCACCGAGTACCTGCAAATAATACTTACAAAATTTAATCACTCTCAACAACCATCTTGCCTCCCCACACGTTTTCTTTTTAAAAGTTGCCGTCTCTGGCTCGTTAGCGGGGTCTTCCTTATTATTTCCTCCAAGACTGTAATCTGGCCTTTCAGCTACTTCAAACGACTTGTTCTTTTTCTTATGTGTAATTGAAATATATTGCCGTAATATCCGCCGGACTGGAGTACCAGCACTCGAGCGCATCAGCTCGAGTTTTCATTACTTGGGGAAGTGATTTTTTTTCATGAGACAGTATAATAATTCATTTTGTACCCTTAGCCATGAGACGACACTCAGAAACTTTGTGCCTACGAAAACTTGGGACTTTCATTACGATTAGGAACGCACATCGTGGACACTTGAAAAATAGACGCAATTTGTTTTCTATGTATAAGTCAGAACTTTAGTTAACTGTGATTTGGGAAACTATCCGCGAATGTCATTCCTAAAATTTTGGAAATTTTAACCATTGTAGCTTCCCGCGGCGTTTTGCATTGATAACTGAAACGTAGACATCATTACGCGCTGTTAGTAGGCAAGAGATGACAACTGTTCTCACCTCATGATTGATATCTTCAAGATATTAGATTACGAAGGCGGATAAATAATAGCCTTCAGTTTAAAATGAAAAAAAGTCTTCGGTGAAGTATTAGTGCTAGAAAAATGCTGCAATATTTTATCAAAATATAGTGCAAGCCTCGCAGTTTTGTACGCTAGTATGTAAATGCGAGCGTTGTGGGCGCAGAGCGTATCGCCGATGCCCACTTGCAGACCGCATCTTCCGCTTTAACTATTTTCCCACACTCATGAGGTGATTTATTGCGGGAAACGCTACCAGATACACACAAACATTCGCCTCCACAGCCTCTGCTACTAAAAATATTGGCTTCTTTACGACCAACCCTATATTTTATGGCCGATCGATAAGTTAAGTTTTCAGCTCTATCGCAAATACGAGTGTAGTGTATGAGTCGTAATGGAGCGTTACGTTTCGCGTATAGAGAGCTTTAGGTCTAGCGTGTCCAATTGGTTACTACGAAATACGAAATCACAAATGTCGTGTGTTCGTGAGTCCAAGTTGGTCGGTATCTAGTAATTACAGTAAAAGGGGTGGGTTTTAAATGCGGCTGCAGCAGTTGACGCAGACTCGGAGCCACGTAGACATACAACATAGCGTAACTTAATGGCAGGGTAAAACATACTGTTATTGGCAGTTATCCACGGGTGAGTGCACGGAACATCACGTGACTGTGACACCCCCCACCCCTATGCTCGCAGTATTCATTACCATATAAAAGTTTCCTAACTGCTGAAGTATGGTTAAAACAATAATATTATAAGGTAAAAGCTTTTACAACTTGGCATGCTGAATAGATCCTTATCGCGTCTGTACATAATTCTACGAATGTGAAGACAACTTTAAATATAATTATTTTGACATACATATCTACTTAGTTGATATCTGGGTCATACAAACACATAATCTACTTACATAATGATTTGTGTGTAGGTAGATCAGTAAAGCCCAAAGAGACTATTAACGTTGTCGTTTGGGGAATATATGTCACGATTTCAAATACAATTACATCTTCAAGGTGCTTTACCTATGTAGAGCTTTGGAACATTTACTTCTTTTTTTTCATTTCATTTTAAATTGCGGATCTCATTTCAAATATCAGAAAATTTCCAAAATTTTAACAGCTACCTGGAATATAGGAATAGAATTTTCCCCTATTACACGAGGTTTAATAAAAGGTTTAATAAAATTATTTCAGTTCATATCTTTTTATGTAATTAAGCCTATGTTCCCGAAGAGGGTTAGCAACCCTTCGGTTTCACAGTTCACCCACATATTGCCAAAGATGGTAGAAAATCCTAAGTACTAAAAGAGGGTGACCTTTTTCATAATTTTGAGGCATTCCATTACCTGAGCTTTTACTTCTTTGAAGCTGATTCTAATTATAAGTTGGTGGATAAAAATTGAAAAATATTATTCTCATTTATAAATATAGGATCAATGACAGTAGACTGCATGGAGGATATAGGTCGCCACGCCAATTATATATAATTTATCAATGCACGATGCTATCCGGGCAAACATGGTGCAAACATTAGTGTGATCCAAATATAGTTGTCTGGGTATACTTCGTGCATTTGATTTCACTATTTTCGAAACTAATCTCGAACAAGGGTTACATAGCAAAACATTACAATTATATTAAAAAAATTACATTAAAAAATTAACAAGGAAAACCTATTGTAAAAACTGTGTGAATAAAATAGCATCTTGTAAAAACTTTTTACTAAACCTCAGGATTTTTTCTTCATCCTATGTTGTTGACATGTCCGTAGTTTATCTTCAATCGGATATCACCAATATACTATACGCCGCGCTGGATAGAAGTGTCAAGTCAGCAGGGGAGGATCGCCGTCGGCGTCCCTTTCAAAATGTAACCTCTGAATGATCGTGAAATTAAGTGCGGTGATATAAAACATCAACTTTAAGTACGGGTTACCCTTACATTCCCTAATAAAGTCAAACGCCGGTTAATTAGGGTAAGTACATGGATATTTTTTGGGGCGCTATGACAAAGAATTATGAGGGGTTATAGTGTTTTTTTCATTGCACATGTTGATGTTATAATTATTTTAATGTAATTTTTTCGGTGAATTATGAGGAGTTTAATTTATATATTCATTAATAAAAAGCCAAAGCTCAATGTACAGAGCGTTGACAAATAAATGCTATATATTAAAACGCGTTGAACAAAGTAAAATCAAAGTTTTAATTTGCTCCCATTTTACCACTATTCCTTTTACTAGAGACATATCCTTCCGTCAATTTTTGGAGTATAAAACAACATCACACCTCTAGAATCTAGATCACACAAAACTCAAGAAAAAAAAGTTAAAAAAGTCCACGTATTTGTTTATTCCAAATTCTTTTTTGTTCGTAGCCTGTAATCAGCTGTTTCGGGTTGTATACAAAATAAGTTTTTACCCGGAGAAGGGTTTGATGGATGAGGTCAGCGGCGACAGGAGCAGTGCCTTCGTGACACGCATCCTTAATCTTCACGTAGATGTTGGACCCGACAATGTGATGACCTGAAAAATAACTCGGTTACCGTTTGGGGCCCCGAAACATTCTCGGGCAATGCCGGTTTCTTCGAAGCAAATTTTACGATTCGAACTTATTTTGTCTGCTGTAGTTTAAAGAGTTTATTTATATTGATGTTATATTTGAATTGTGTAAAGTTGGTTTCTGTAAATCTATATATACACTTATAATAAATCTGTAGAGAGTTCAATTCTGTACATAAAATATATATTCAAAATTACTATCAGGGGGTGATTAGTGATCGATACTGATGCCAAAAATGAAATCAGTAAAATTTTTGTCTGTCTGTCTGTCTGTATGTATGTTCCTTATAGAAGCAAAAACTACTCGACGGATTTTAACGAAACTTGGTACAAATATTCTTCATACTCCTGGGCAGGTTATAGTATACTTTTCATCACGCTACAATCAATAGGAGCAGAGCAGTGAAGGGAAATGTTGAGAAAACGGAAGAAGTTACTCCATTTTTTAAGCTTCCGTCGCGTGTGCAGCCTTAATGGTTAAAGCTACATAGAAATCATGTATGACGGAAATGTTCTACATAAAATTATATAAAAAATATCCCACAACAGCATATGTCTATCTTTTATGGTTGACTCACAATAACACGTGTAACTCCCGATAGCTTAGTAGTTCGGAGCTTTCTGATTATATTTGTTTACTCTTACGTTTATAATACTCTCACTCATCCCTTATTAAAAAAAGTTAACATTATTACCTATTCAATAAAAAAGAATCATAGAAATCGGTATAGAAATACCATACTTAATCATGAAATACGCTAATAAGCCATCGCGCGTGAATACTAGGCTGAATCATGCTGTAAGGATTATTTGAAAAAAACTCATTGATAAGTTTCGTCATCCACGCGAACAAAGTCGCTGGCACAGCTAGTAGATAATATTGTAATTCTTTTTGTGAGGAAATAATTCAATCAATGTATTTATTTTAGGACCCATTCTGTAAATCATCAATAAATAAAAAAAATATTATTATTTCTTTCATAATTCATATCGTCTTAACTTATCATGATTACTTAGCGCACTGTTGTAGGTTTTGGTATTAATGTTATTAACTATCTAATTTAATATTATCGTAATAACTATAAATCTATCCACAAACGTTCATAATATCACTGCACAATACATACGTCTCTAGACACTTATTACATTGGTAAACGGAAACGAAATACCAGGGATTCTGAGACAATTCATGGTTTGCGTAAAGGTATTTAATTAGATCTATAAATCAAGGTAACACAAGCGGAGATTGCCCACTTACCTGCAGTCGACGAATACATATCTACAGACCAACTCCGTAATATATAGCGTCTGCTAAATCTTATTATTGTTACCGAATTTACTGCAGACTATTAAAACTTATAAGTTTGGACAGTGTATTGTGTACGTACTTGTTTGAAGGTCTAAACTAAACTTATTGCTTGTAAAATGAGTCTTCATTACACAAAACAAAATAAAGCTACCCAAAAGCCCCGCCAACTTTTATTGTCTTCGCAACTTGGAAAGTAAATTACCCGAACAAATTCGCTCAGCGCTAAATCTGGGGCTTATCAGAGGGCTTGGCCGAGATCCTTAAATTGAGAAGGAGCTATCTCGATGTGCGGAGTGGCCTCGAGGCGTCGACACCTTGCTGCCGCTGCTCAGATTAAAAAAGTTTAATTATTAGGCCTTGCATCTCCATTAGAAATGAAAGCAACCAAGTTGCTAGAATAAATGTAAAAACTCGTACAGGTACTTGTTTGATACAATTTTGACGTCCCGTTTTCTTATGTCCGGTCGATAAATCGGTTTTTATGGACGTTTGTTAATTTAACAAAAGTGACCCAATTATAAATCGTAGTAATTTGAATAATTGTCTGCCAGCATGTTGTAATAGAGGCCTATCGTTAACGACAAGTCGGGCTAATAGGATTAAAGAACTCGATCCTCTCTTAATCCAAGATGATGTATTAATTTACATTTCATTATTTTAGCCCTTCCTGACGATAGCGCAGATTACCGAAAAGGTTCACTGAGGACCAAATGTTTCCCATCTCAGTGATATTTGAACTTATACCTTAACTCTGACCAACTGTAACTAGCATGTAGGCTTAACATTTTTTATTACGAAGGTACTTTGTGTAATTACTATACATTATCAAAGCAAGAAATATCTTATTCGCTGAAGAGCATTAAGTTGGAACTACTTAGTAACTAGTTACGGCCTACTGCGGGAAGTTCAAACTATTTAACTGATCGAACATTAAAGCGGAGTTAATAAGGCTATTACCTTGTGCTTGAGATACTCGGTTTAGTTTTTTTCATTCTAATCAAAGTTTTACATAATTTTTGTTAATTTATTTAAGAAAATGTGTACCAACACAAAATCATACAGAAGCAATGTAAGATACTGTTTATTCTACATATATTTTATTTTATTTACTTACATAGACGTAACTAATTACAACAAATACTTACTATACTAACAAAATATACTAAAATTAGATCTTATATAAATAAATAAAACTAACACGCGTCAAAAAATTCATCGTCATCCTTGTCAATGGCGGGAAACGTGCCCAGAAGGCTGGCAGCATTGCCACGTTGAATGGCTATGCCGATTCTCTGTGCAAGGAACAAACCAGCCTTCTGCTCACGAGTAGAGTCAACGAAATGTTTTGACAGTTCTTTAAAAAGATTACGTGCACTCGGACCCCATATCCCGAGCGTTTCAACCCCAAACTGTTTATTTATATTTATTTCTTATATTTATCTTATCATAATAGATATAACCAAAGTAGCTATATCGGCATTAGAAAGACACGAAAGCATTAGCTACTTAGTAGAACTACATTTAAGTAACTAGTAAGTAACTCATGAGAGCATACAAATATTTAGAGAAAACTACAAAAATATAATCAGATAATATAAATCCTATCTTTAAAAATAATATAATTTAAATGGTAACAGGGGACTATAAGGTAAATGCATTACATATATCTATTAAGTGTGTGATGCGACACGGCCGAGGTTTCGCATTGCCGCCTCCGGATTATTAACAGTTATTAGGCTCAGCGGCATAAGTCCGGATTAAATCTGTGTCAATTTGCATTTTATTATGATGACACAGCCTTCAACTCTAAGACGGCTTTGTGAAGTTTATTTTGATTTTGTGATCATACAAAAATATTTAAATGTCTTACGTTGGTACATTCTATTTATAGGTTTATCGCGATAAATTAAGCTGCGGTCTTAGTTCAAAAAATAGAGCAACATTCAGCGAGTCGCAGGAAAGCGGTAATTTATGCGGTTCGTTGGGCACGGAGAGAAATAAGAATACAGCGTGTTTACAAACATACACATTTTGTCGATTCTTTAATGGATTCAAAGTGCTTTGGACGTAAGATAGTGTGCAGTTGCGGTTGTACATTTAGCGCTTAGCTACGTTAACCCATTGTTCTTTATAAGAATTGTAGTGTTGTAACTCAGCTGTACTGATTCAAACACGGTGTTTTTTTATTGTTTTGTTTAGGTAGGTTTTTGTGTTCACAAAGTTACAAGGTATTGAGACATGTTTTTTCTTTTGCGATTATTGTTACTTTTTTCAACGTTACCTCGTATTAGAGTACCGTTTTGAATGCGTAAAGGTAAAAATGCCTTTTAGGTATAAGAAAGAGAAATGGAGAAACCACTGAAAAAAACTCATAGAGAATGCATTCAACATAAACTCTTATTTACCTTTTTACTATTATTTACCTTAAAGAAATATTCTTATCATACATACATGCATATCATACATGCAGATTATTGTTTAAATAAACTTAAATATAAATCTTCATAATTAATAGAAATATAAAAGTTTGTTATTCAAAATATTCATGTTATAAAATAAAACGAATCCCACTGTAGATACACATTACTATTCATATAGATACGAGCACACCGTTGTAACGCGGATCATAGCAAAATGATTGATATTATTATCGGATTAGCGCGGTAAGCTACGCGAACTACTGCTATCCTGGTACAGAATACCTTAACTCAACATTAATAACTTGTGGTAATGTTGGACGTATCCTGCAATGTGTATGTGTAAGTTTCAAAGAAATGAATACAGAAATAGTTTATTAAAATGCCAATCGTTCTTTTTTATTGCTTGATTCTAGTTTATTTGATGAAAAGTCCTGTAATAATGTCTTTTAAGACTAACATAAGGTCAATTAAAGACATCATTACTTTAAGGTTGTGTTTCTACCTGAACTGAGACGTTTCTATACAGTGCACACAAAGGCTAACGTAGAAAAAGTAAGATATACATTTCGTAAAAGAAAAATCCTCAGCTGAAAACTTTACCTAGATACTGTTTACAAATAGCTACATACAACCTTCGTTAACAAATAAAGTCCTTGAAACTAAACCAAAGTATTAGTGGACCTTCTGTCTGTGGAATATTTGTTGGTGTTTCAAATTATTATTTATGTGGTTGGCTATAGTTGCCTTAAGCGGATCCCAGGAATCCCAGGATAAACTTTATAATCCCTTCCCTAATTTGATTACTGGTATGAAACGTTATATTTTATTACTTTGACTAGTTGTAAGGTTCGATATAACTTATTATTATGGAACATATGTGAGCGATTTAAATATCTACCCAAGTAAATGCAAATACATAGTAAAAAAGGTTTTAATATGTTTGACTATTTAGGATACAACATTTCAGCATAATGTCCATTATGTAATTCAGACGCTGTGTTAAAAAAAATCGTCAATACCCAAAATTCTAAGGTGAATTACTTAAATTACAAATTATTATTAATATAAGATTTAATTTTAGTCTTTGTTTGTTCTTGTAATAGATTTAAGTATTGAATTGTAAATAAAAAAACAATTACAAAGGAAATTCTTAAAGTTATTTATTGAATAAAATTATTTATGAACATTAAAGCAATTTTAAAATAGCATTAAAAATAGCATTTCATAGAAGCTAGTTCTTACTACATTCTCTTTGCAAATTTTCGCTCGTTCAACAGAATTTAATTTTAAATTATAACAAAAACGATTAATCAAGAGAGAGCTACGTCTTGTTTCATTTTTTGTCTGAACTCATTACGTAACTAAAGTAGGGACTAGGTAGGCGTTGCGTTTTGCATACTGCATCAAACCAGAACATACTGACTTTCAGAATTAATTATACTACATCAAAATGAAAACTTTGAAATGAGTTCAACATGCCTTGTTTTAATTTAAAAGTTCAAGCTGTTGTCGATAGACGGAGGTTATTTAAATTATAACACACTGCAGATTTTAAATTGCTTCTCAAGAATATTTGCTGCCCATGTATATATAAAGGAGCTTTGGGCTACTATATACAATATACATAGCCACTGAGCTGTATTCAGTACGTACGTAGATAATATATGTTTTTCATTTTAAAAGATGTCCAAGTGCAGAAGGTTAGTTGGCTACTTTTTCCATGTAAAACAACATACATTTTCCAAAGGCCTTTTCAGGAGGTGAAAAGCACGATTCTAACATTCAAAAATTTAACGGGCCGATTATATTATCGCTCAAACAAAACCCTGATAGAAAGTGATCTTATTTGTTTATGAAACACACAAACAACAAATTAATATTCGTGTCAGTCTTGAATATTAATAGGCACTCTCAATAAATAATTGTCAATATTCATTAAAAGTGACGTCAGAGTTATTTATGTACCCTTTCATATTCTAAGGCAGTTGTCATAATTGTTCTGTTTACGCAAGCATGGCTTCGTGTAATTAATTAACTTTCCGATATCCACAGATTTGTTCAGACATATGCTCCGTCGCTCGTCAATCTGGCGCCAATTGTTCCGTCTATAGAATTATTTATTGGCCGAAGCCAGCTATGTAAGACTTCGACCTACATTCATTCAATACAGAACAAATTATAAAGGCCTATAATAATTAATCTTATCAATGGTTGGACATTGGTATCCTTCGATTCAATAACCAATGGACATCAATATCAGCGGAACAATTTATAATTAATTGATCATTTCAATTATTAAAGTATATTAGTGGTCTGATTTTAGGTCAGCAATTAATATCAAAATGAGTTCAGTGGAGGTTCAGCGGGTCCCGCTGCGGAAATCTATTAATTTGGCCGTAAAGCGCGGCCATTACAGGCGAGTCGCCAATTTTTCCAGTCTCCCTCAGTAATTAAATTCTATGATGTTCGCCAATCTAAGACAGGCGCCGTTTACGATACCCAAATTACGGTTTCATTGCCCGTAAAAAGATGTAAGAATGGCTTATTATTGAGAATTTCAGTTATAATCGCGCGTAAATTTTTTTTGGAGGGCCATAACTAGGAAAGCACATTAAAGTTTTGTCATTATAGATATTAATTAAAATGAATACTTTCGTCTAAAGTTTGGTCGTTTTGTAATTTAAATGGTATTATGAAGTTGATCACACTTGACGCCGCGCCGGCGTAATCCTTTCTGTCGTCGACGCTCAGGTTGTTGACACGCGTTAAAAAAGGCTCACTCACGCCGAAACTGATTTATTATATTCAATCCAGAATATTGGCAATTATTTTTTGTTTGAAGGAATATGATCTTGATAGCCATTATCTTAACAGAATCTACTTGTGGAGTAAATTTAGTGTTATATATTATAATCTAGTCATATCGCCATTTTGCTTTTTTCTATATTTAGGTACTATTTATTTGTTATAGATGCTTGGTACTTAGGTAAAACTTTCTGTAATGTATAAACAAAACAATTAACTTTCCATTAGTGCAACAAGACTGGATTTAGTGCGGCGTGTTTTCACGCTGAGTTGAATACTAAAGTAAGTACTATAAGTAGTAGGTAACATAGGTCTTTGTTACATTATAAATGAATGAATGAATGAATGCGGACAACATCACATACATTGCTCTGAACCCAAAGTAAGTTGCTAAAGCACTTGTGTTATGGAATTCAGAAACAACGAAGGTACCATGGCACAAACACCCAGACCCGAGGCAATGTAGAAAAGTTTGTTTCTACATTGACTCGTCCGGGGATCGAACCCGGGATCTCAGAGCTAGCGACACCTTGAAACCGGTGCGTACGCCACTCGACCACGGAGGTCGTCAAAATTGCTCCCAGAAACATTGATCCCAGAAAAAATAATCACTTTTGTACGGGTTTGGATTTTAATAAGTAGGTTTGAGGTACTTACTTTAAAATCATTTGGTAAAGAGACTGAGAAATGGTAGGCATGAAAGGGTTTATTTTATGTAAGGATAGGATAGTGGATAATATCTTCATTTAACATAGTGAAACCAATATTAGATCTAAAATAATTTATTTTCTTGTTTCTTTTATAAAACAATCACTTACAATCTATCTTAATTATAATCTTTACAATAAACATATTTCATAGCGCTTCTTCTACATTTATAATTATTTACAATATTTTTTACAATAACATTTGAGTAATGAAATTACTGTTAATTTATAAACAAATCATGTAATAAAAATAAACGAGAAGACTATTTAAATGCTGCATCATTTAACCCTGAACTGCATTAACAACAAACAATAATTAATGACATTTGTTTTACGCCAGGCGATATTACAGGGTTCACAAGTGCAGTTTATAATTATTGCAGGGTAATTAATGGTCTTTCTGTACTCCAGCAGAACCCAATCATTGGCTAGCACAACAATAAATAACAAGTCAGAGTAGTCTGTAACTAATCAAGGCTCGCGGCCGTAACATCCACATATAAATCCCACGTCTTCACATCTTAAACACTAACAATTTTGCTCAAATACAATCACTATCTACTTTCTGCAGATCATTTTAATATAATACTGGTGACTATAATTCTGTGGAAAGTTATTGCTTTATTTTTTACGAATGAATCGCTTAACAACTATTCTCATTAATTTCTTTACACGGTACACAAAAATATTATCTACTCAATAAATTTTAATAAGTTTTTTTTATTATAATGTAAGCATGCTTCACAAGGCACTATTCTAGCGAGATTATTATAAACTCAACTGAAAACACGACCAACTATTAAATTCGGTTTCAAAGTCCGAAGTCGGGCCTAAAATTACATTTTATGGCAACAAATCAATAACAACTTTTTGAAACAAAAACTGCATATTCCTAGGATGTGGAACAGTAGTTTAACACGCAACAGTCAGCCGCTAGTCCAACACAACGTACAAACAAATGATGAATCTACGAGTCTACGCATCAACGCTGATACGGTACAAATAAGCATGTCATCATACAATATAATAACTTACATCTAAGTTGGCGTTTGTATTGCTCATTATTTTAAACACTCCCAAAGTTGGGACCACGACCTCTCTTATAAATAAGTTTTAGGTACTTCACTTGTCAAGTACGGGCTTTCGAATCGATTGCACCAAACTTAAACTTTATTTATGAACTTAGTTAACGCAAGGAACTGTCACATTTTTTTTTTTTTATTAAATAAAGTTGCGAGTAAATGTAAATATCTTTGTAAATTATTGGTGCAATCAAAATTTGTGCTTTGTGGTACTTAAAAACGTTAAATACTTACTCTTTTCGCAAATTAATTTTATCACAACATACAATTTACATTTGCCAGCACAATGATCCAATGAGAACTGATATCACAGCATTTTATATTGGTGCCTTCACACCTTTATAATTTGTTTCGACATAATATTTACAGTAGAATTTCATTGCGAAGGCGAACGGCACAACTACTCGTTCATTGAAGCGCTAACAACTTTCGACGAGACTTTTGTCCTTACTATATTATACTCAGTCGCTTTCGTTAATATTTTATTTAATCTTGATTACTTAAAACTAATATAAACTATACGATACTTTATTTGTTTACAAATAAAACTTGTAGGGAAAGTTAAACAGAAGTCATTCATCCATCACTGCAGTCTTCGGTTCGGACAAAAAATCTATTTTAACAGATCATCCCCTCACTACATTATCGTCCCCTTTTAGTTTGAGTCCTTTACTACTGATTCTCGTCAGTCAACTGTTACTAAATTAAACTTGTGAGTTTCACTGACAGTTTTAATTTAGGTGAGATTTTTTTTATTTGTCTACGTAACTGCTTTTGTGTTATTTATAAATGTATTTAAGTAGATTTAGAACACTTTCTGCACTTGTGGAAAGATGTAAAGGACTCTATATTTCATTAAATAAGTTTGAATTCCCAATGCGTTAATTTTCAATAAATATCTGACAATAGACGTGGGTAAGGATATCGTAGTAAGGGCATGAGTGTAGGTAGCGTCTGCAAAATATCGGCTAGTTTACGTTAGCGTGGCTCGGTGTGTGTAATCGTTCATTAATCACTAGCGAGCTGTGCCCTATCACCGCAGCGAAGCCACGATCTCGTTGGACATACTGTTTTGCTGGCTCGATGCATTCAGGCTTTTGGAGCATTGCTGAAATACACAATATCTATCAATAAATTTTCCTGAAAAGGGAACGTCGTTGGGTGAAAGATTGGATACAAATCGTTGCCAATAAGGAAATTCTAGAGCCAGACTGGAAAGTACTTGAAATTGAAATTTTTGGAACCGTTACAAGGGTTATCGATGTGTAGGTGGAAGTTTACATAAATATGGTGTTTGCAATATAAACACTAATTTATTTATGGTCTCATCTTGCATGGGTATGCATAATGTTATAACGGTGTATGTAAATACGATTATCGATAAGTACCAGAGAAAGTTAGGTACTTACATCAATAGTTATAAATTCAATTTTATTATCTCTTTGAAGAGAGAATAAGAGTTTATAAATTGTGTGTTGTATGAGGTTCAAATTAAGCATTCAAGCCTTAGAAGATTGAAACCGAATATCTATAATTTATTTTATGAGTCTTATTAGGCCATGCTAAAGCAATTCGAAAACCTTGAAGATTAAACGGTTCCTCTTTAATTTCATCGACCCGGAAGTAGTGTATTATTACAACTAACTACACTTCAAATTATGTGTAAGGACTTGAGGTAAGAAGGTACAGTCTTCGACACGTTTGCAGTAGAAAAGAGTTACGGAAATCAACTCTAACTACATTGATATAGGGCTCTCAATATCGTAGTGTTACCGCAGCCGTGAGGTCTAGTGTACAAGTTTTTAGGGCCGTCACGAATGTAAGTAATTACGCACCATAATGCTATTAACTATTCATACCAGAGTTGTTAACATAAAACTTGTGAATAGACTGTAATAAGGCACAAGAGTTTTAAAAATAAAACACTACCTTCGATTGGTGATTTGATAACGGTAGTTAGTTATGGAGCTTTAATTACGATTAGTATTTAATAACATACAGAAAACTAGTGTAACTATGTATTAGACACGCTTAAATCCAAGTAAATATTGTAGAAACTTAGTAACGTACCTATTATTAAATTAATAACTGAGCAATATCTACTATAAAATTAAAGAATTTACAGTTATCTTTTCCTTAAATATAGTGACAAAATTCGTTCAAAGTGTAGTCTGAGTCTTGTTTAAACATACTGATATTCGACACATTTGTACGTCAAACTATTGATAACTGAATAATTTATTGCAGTTCAAATAAAGTTTCACATAAACATTTACTAAACTAAATTTAAAACTCCATTTAATTATGTCTTTAATAAATTAAGAATATCAACTAAGATTCCGACAAATAGAGAATCTTGTTTTCTTTTTTTGAAGTACGTTAAAAACAAATACGATTTGAAATGAAATGGAATAAAATGAAGCTAAAAGGGTCAGGTACGTAAGGTTGTAAGTGCAACTCTTACAAGTTGTGAAGTGAACCCTGAAAGAGTCTGAAAACAAGATTAACGAGTTTGGGATGCGAGTCGATAAAACATGGACATGTTCCATTAGTTCACATATGTTAAAATTGGCAGAAGCAACGTATTGCACGGAGTGACCAATGATCCGTTTATGGTACGGCTAGACGATTGTGATTAAATAGTTCTTTTCGGAATTGCTTTTAATGTTTCGAATTTATTGCAATAATACGTATTTCTAGTGAGTCATCACTTCATCAACGTCTATGCGTGTATCCAATATTTGTGTAAAAAGAACTAAAGAGTCGGTTGTTATGGATAAATAATTATGTCCTAAAGTTTTGGAAAATTGAATTAGGAGTGAGCTCAGAATCTATTGTGGGGCTATTGCTATTTAACAATGAGTCACATAACCAATGCCGTAGCTGAAATCAACGGATTTTATTTTGACCTTCTACAAACGTGAAAAGACAGATATAAAATTATGACAACTATAAATGAAAATTTTTAGATATTAATAACTTCCTGACAACAAACTTCCTTGTTAAGAATTTCAAATAACGTTCCACGTTGGTCTCTAGAACCACTTATCTACTTATGTATCGAACAGTCAAGTAAAGTGAAGGTCAACATAATTATGTCTTACCATTTGCCGCGACTCCCAAGCCTTCATAGCACTCTTGTATTTCTCGAACTCGTGGCACCAGTCCGAGTACACTTGCTTGTATTCTTGTGACTTACTTGGCTGCGTACATCTGTAACAATGTTAATGGCTTACGATGCTGTTTGATCACTAAATATCTCAGAATGTAACAGACGCTTATAAAAGCGTTAATGATTGAAAAAATCGCTAAATTTACATTTTTCTTTTCTAGGGGACATTTCTATTATGAGCCGAAAGTGAAAAGAAAAATATAAATAGTTAAGTTATATGGAATTCTAAAAGTTACGTATTGATATTAGAAAACATGTTGTTACCTAGTTGCACCATAATGGTTCTTTAGACTTAGACATATTGCATAATGGGTCTAATATATAATGTGTAATCTTATTCTCACCTATGTATATCGATGTCCAGATTATAAGAGGCGATTAAGGTTGGCCCGAAGTAACACTCGTACCGTCCCCGATCTGATTCTGTCACTGACAGCAGCACCAAACCTCGCTCTGATGTTTGTAGAACACGATCCCAACTATGACAATAGTATTTATTTATTTTATTTATTTATTAGTACATACGCAATCATATTATATTAATTTGCAAGTTAATAATATAATAAGCTTTCAAAATCGTATGAAGACAAATTACTTTGGTTCGAGTTTAATTAAATAAAATCTTTTACAAATTTTAAGGCATTGAAGATCTAATTGCTGATTTTTTTTTATAAAATTTAAAGCTATTGTAAATGAGTAAATGTCGGTAGTATATATTCTAAAATATAACTTACTTATAATTAATTTTGTAGCGTCCTTTCTCTCTAGAATGGTGATACCATATAACGTGCTGGTCCTTCAGCGCTTCTGGCGTCTTCCCGTAAGCGGCAAGATGGACGCTCTGCCCATACCCCGCTCTCACGGTCTTCAGAGGCGCACTGGCCTCGCATATAGAGGGCGTAGAGTTTGTCGCGTCGTGGAGTAGCCCAGGGCTGTATGGACGGCAAGCCCCCACTTCCTTGTCCCATCCGCAGTAGGGATCCAGGACACATCGCACACAGCTGTCGTAGCTGCAGAAAAAGTTGCTGTTTTATATCTTCTGTTAAAGTAAACTAAGTTAGAAGAAGCTGACTTTTTGCTCTAGTTCTACGCAGCCAGTTAAAACTGTCACTACAAATTTACTCTGAGAAAAGGTCGGACATTTTTACAGAGCAGCAGAAAACATTTTTAAATTAATAATTTCATGAAATTAAACTAACCGACCAAATAATAAGTTACCAAGAAATACCAATTACGCACGACTTTGTGGCCAATTTAACACAGAAATTAACCCCACATGGCTGGAAAGGTAATAACGCCTGACATATATTATTATTAAAAAGGGTTTGGTATACAAAACCAAACAGCTGTTGTAGGTGCTATCAGTAAGATTAAAATGACAAAATTAACGAACACACGCATAGCTGCATTCGTCACGAAGGACCAATTGTATTGTTATATTCCTGTCAAATATAATAACGAATGTGCTTCGATAACAGCTGTTAGAGACAAGGTAACACGCAACCAGCGAGAGCGGAGCTAGATATAATCAAAAAAAAGAAAAGGAAAAAAGAAGAGAGAGAAACAATGGACGGCTGTTAAAAAAAAGTTTGTACAGTGCGTCTGATGTCACTTGGCATGTCTGGAATGATCTGCAAGATGTCTCGCGGTCTCTGTCTCACACGTCATTCATGTGTGCATGCATCTCGTCTAAACTATCTTGTTCTCAAGTTCTGGTGGTAGTCCTTACCGGTGTGAGCAGGCTCGCAGTGGCAGCTGCCGCAGTCGGTTGTCGGTGGCGAGGTAGAGCGCGTGCAGACGCCGCGACAGCGCCAGCGCGCGCACCGGCTCGTCACCCGCCGCGCGCCACACGTCGGCCACGCGGGACCCGCCGCCCCCGCCGCCAGCCCATTGCACTATCTTGTATACTTCTCCTGCACCTATTGATAATGAAGAGGGCTATTTTTTAAATATTACTTTATGAATATAAATAAATAACATCTACAATTCTCGAAGATATCGCGTAACACACGTGAAAAAGTAACTACTCCTGCTTCTTTTGAAGTTAGTTAATGACTTCAGTTTTTATTTTTTTTTATTAGCAGATTTTAATTACCCTTCAATACTTACTAGATCCAGCATAAAACACGGTATACGTGATATCATCCCCTAGCATGTCAACAAACTGCCTGTCGACCACCAGCGTAGTAAGCACTAGGTCTCTCTTATAGAACGCCGGCGTGTCTCCCTCGTGACGCACCGCCGAATCCATCAGCGGGTGAGACCTAAAACACACATCACTTCATACTCACGTTCACTCAAATTTCCTATCCATTAAGGACTGGCCTTGGTAATTAATAGCAGTTTGTTAGGTATAGATAGACTGATTTAATAGACCAGTGATTTAAAAAAGTTGATTTAATTTTATTACATAATATAAAAAATATTCAATGGACATGGGTGTATAGTGTGGAGTTTAGTACAAATTATGAACAAGCAACTAGTAGTTGGGTCCGAATTTACACGACCTCAATCAGATTGTCAATTACTAAATATGTTAAAGCTATTTAAGTTCCCCAAATTAGAATAGAGCAGGAATCCCAGCGCACCATCAATTAGTGTGTGACCCAATTAAAGGATACGCGTCGAACCAACACCGCCTAACCTTGCTTAGATTAGTCCCTCGAGAGTAAGATTAAACTCCTATATAACCAATATCTTGAATGTTAGCACAAGACTTAATGCACTTCATTAATCATGCAGCATGTAAATGACTGCCATTTATTTTAAGCATAGTTTTAAATACTGCGGCCGTTATATGAGCGCAGATAGATGAGAGTATAATGACCGTAATTTACAAAAATAAATGTCGTTGCATATGTTAAGTCGGAGTGTTAGTTTTGAAGCTTATGCAAGCTTGCATGTTTAAACATTTATGCCTTGTAACAGAAATCCGAAATTATTTTTAAGGATCGTAAGGTCTAGGCTGGATATCGCAAAGGGTTAAAAGACGAAAGGGAAGGCCGTTGCCCAGCAGTGGGATCCTATATAGATGGTGAAAAAAAATAGGCAGTCCTACGCAACGCAACGCAGAACATGAAAAGTGATTCAAGATATTTTTGTTTCGTTTTCTATCTAGCCTTCACTGTTATTTAGGACTGTTAACCCTTGTATAAATGCGTTACATACCTGATAAAGTTGAGGACATTGTCTGGGAGTGCTTCGGTGTTGTTGACACAGGTGCCTGGCCTGGGCACGGGCACGCGAGCCCTTAGCACTGGTAACCACGCTGAACTTGATGAAGCCTAAGTAACAACGGATTTTTAAGACAAATTTACATTTTTTATTCACGGACTCTAATAAAAAAAAAATGCAATTATTTTGGTTATTATAATAATATAATATCTCCAACAAAGTTAGTTCATCTAAACTTAAGTAATTTGATCGCTTTCGTTGCATTTCCTTTACTTAAGAAAATGATTGTGTATGAGATACTTTTGCAAACACATGAATCTAAAATATATATGTCAACTAACACAAAAACTTGTCATTGAACTTTGAATTTCAATCTACACATCAACTGTATGAATGCTACATACACTACGAAATTCGTTTACAAATAACTTAATAATTTACCCACTACACACAACAAAACTTTCTACCAGTTACTATAGATAAACCGTAGTTACAAAACTTGGAGTATCATACATTAAGACGAAACACGAAGCTTCAGTTACATAACATGAATAAGCTGAGATCAAAATATAGCGTAATTATTCATAACTAGTGTACTAATAAGATTAAATCCCTGCGGAGAGCTGGCAAGAAGTAACTGTGATAACTCATTTAAACTATTTCTACTATGTAATAAAATATTACACATGACTAAAATGTACTGCTTCACAAATCATAAATCTTGTGAAATTTTGTAAAAGTTTCCTATATACACATTATTATTTATACACTTTTTAATCTGTTTACGAAACTTGTACTTAATCTTACGTTAAACTATTTTATCTCCTATAGAGCCACAACATGAGACAACTTCTATTAAAAGGTAAAATTCCCGAAATACTAAAAATCTAATTGTTTTTTCATGACACTAAGCTTATGTTAAAATACTCCGCTTTTCGTAATTTTTAGGTCTCAAAACAAAAAAGGTTTAGTTATTTACCTGTTCTTTAAATCTTCCAGCGAAAGCTTCTTGGATGTCATCCATGGTGAAGGTGCATATAGCTGAGCCGACCAGTCCATCACTGGCCCCCGTCGTGAATGCTGCGTAGAACTTTGTGGGCTCGTCCGGCATTTGGTACACGCTCTCTACATCAGACAGTTTAGGGTTAGTTTGAATAGGTACTCATCAACGACATTTATGTAGGTGAAAGATAATAAATAAACAAGACATTCAAGTCATCTTGTGTTAAACAAAATAGAATTTAACTACATCGTATTTAATACTTGAGACCATATGATACATAGTTCAATTAAAAGTTAAAATTTATTATACGCTACTACAATAAAAGCAATCAAATAACAAAGCAAAATAAAATTAGTTCAAACTCACGAATTTCATCAAAATAGAAGGGGAACTCTCCGGGTATACTGCAATTAAGGCGGGCCTTCAAATATGTGGCCCAGTTCTGGCTTAATATATGTTTTCCACCGGTATCTTGTTTACAGACTCTTGCAACTCTCGAGTAGACCGCTTTCCCGCAGTTCATAAACTCCACGGCGGTTTCGCGAAAGAAGAATAGGACGTACTCCCCGACGTCGAAAGAACCCACGAAATTAGTTTCTGAGAAAACAAAAAGGTTGTACAACATCCAAATACATTAATTTTAAGTATCTCTCTGATCTCTGATCTGATGCCGATTTCTTCAGCAAATGTGTGTATTGTCAAGCTCTCGAAATGGTTCAAATAAAATTTTCCGTCTTGAACATTTCCAATAACTAATAAAAATGTAGGCTTTTATTTCGGGTCGTTTAGCTGACAGGTCAGACATTGTACAAGGTTCTTCTTTATTTCCTTTTATGTTCCTACGATAAAGAGTAAGCACCTATAGGTTTTATCGTAGTCTCGTAAAAGAAAGTACGGAATAAGGGACAAAGACCCAATATCCCGATTAATATAATGAGCATCCCTTGGTTTATTTATCCAATAAAGCTTAAATTTTGCATAAAGCAGCTTTTGCACGCGTTTTGAGCAATCTAAAACAATATGTAGGTGATAATATTGCCATCGCTTTATTGTTAAACGTACATAATATGTTAAACTTATTGAAACAGCGTACAAAATATTAATCCCGCATAAGTGCATATGAGAGATAGAGAGAAATGCTTTGAGAAGAGAAAGTACCTATAAAGATTGGTACCTTAGTATTTCTTTGTTATATTTATGAGGCATCAATAATGATTATATTTCTGTACATATACGAAAGATAGAAGTTTATTAGCACCTCTGTTAATAAATTTAGCTATTTATCGTTGGAAACTAGCATACAATAGACAATTTCTTCCATTTATGATTAGCTATTTAAAGATGATTTAATACTTATTATGTTTAGAACTAATAAGGAAATGAGTGTTGAACTGTGGCCGATACATATAAGTGAAAAGGCCATTGTTATAGCCAATAAAGAATATTCGTAGGCTATAAGATCTTCAAGAACAAGATAAAATATATAAAATTTTGAAATAACCCCTTCAAGATTACATTTTCCTTATTCATAATAGCAAAAAGCACTTGGCAGCCTCACCTGTAAAGTGGCTCAAAGAGAGTTCTCACTTTAAACGAATGCTTATAAGGTTTTAAATTTTCATATGCTTTACGTGCGCATAATAGACTTATTATTACTTACTGTCAAGCCACTTCGAGTCATACTTCAACGTTCGCTTGAAGTTAAACTTCTTTTGTCCCGTACGAAAATCGTAGAGATCATTACGAAATATGACTGGATCGGCCTTCGTGAATTCCGCGTTAGTTCCCGCGTAGAGAGTGGGCAGACCGCCAGGGTTGCCAGCAGTCACCCACACAGCTGTGCTGTTGTCTGCCGGGTCGTAAGGACACTTCGCCACCCCTAGCCCTACGCCCGGCACGTACTCATGTCGGGGAAGGTGCGTAAGGTTTAACTAAATAAAAAAAAACACAAATTCAGTTTGTAAAATGGTAAGTGTCATATATTGTTCATTTTCCAGGAAACATTTGAGATATAGTCGCTTGCCTGTATAGCCAAAATATAGGCACGTTAAGTCGTCGCGCGTCGTTTGCAGCGCCTGATAATCTAGTAGCACATTGATTTTCCATTCGCGGTAAAGTGCTCTACTTATATCTAACCTATTCTCGTTCCTAAAATATGAGAGAATACTAAGAGGTTTCATACTGTTAGAGCGATCTTAAAAGCATTGCTTCGAGAACTCCTGATTTATGTTTTAGAGGCGGTGTTTTCGATTAGGAATTTGAACGTCTCGATTAAAATATGGATAGTCCATTTGGTTTATGGGCGTTTAAAAGGGTGAAAAATAACCATTACTGTAGTATGTGCACGATCAAGTAAGAAATATATTTAATCGTTACGAATAAGCGAAGAACCTTTTAGACATTCAAGAGACCACACATGAAAGTGACATTTTACAAGGTGGGCCTCTAACGAACAGTGATCTAAGGCCTAATGACGACAAAGAGAATCGTACCTAGTTATTCGACACACATACTATAGGTACGTGAATTAAATACAGTGCTTCGAATTCCACTTAACTACGAAGGTAAATTGAGGATGAAGGTACATCAATCTTACATTCAGGACTAACTAGTTCGAGCTGCTAGTTACTAACCCGAGATCCAACAACTTAATGATGATAGAAGCCATTAACCGTTTTACTGTTATCGTTAAGAGAATGTAACAGATAGCCGTTAGATGCAAAGACTAAATTATCTTTATAAACTCACTGACCGTCGGAACAATTAATTGGTGTGGTAATTAAGCTAATCTCATAAACACTTAGATAATAAATTAGGGACGCGATTTGAGACCCTTTTGCATCTCCTTAATTGTTTTTTAAACTCCTAAAATTATTATAATTTCTAATTACATGAACCTAATTTTAATCTGGTACCGCAACACCGGTTTTAATGTGATGTAAAATTGTTTGTTTTGAAGTATTTTACGGCAAGCCGTTTTGTGTTGTACATGTATAGGTATACAAAGCATGTTGTATTGTTACTCTAGCTTTAAGTCTGAGCTAATTTCAACATCGTGTGTAAGAAGCACGTTAAATCGATTCGAACCACCTGACGTAGGCAATTAACACAAATCGCGGCCAAATTCTAAAGCAATTTGAACTGACATAGAAATTGCCTACGAAGAAAATAACACGAATAACGTGAATCATGTGTATACGAGTATTTTCAATTTAGGGTAGAAACGGTTCTTAGTACCTTCCATTTCATCATTTCTTTATAGAAACAATTTTGTATCACAAAATGTCACTAAAGTTTTGCAATTTCAAAATGAATTTCGGAAGATTCATTTGGTATTATATAAAAATTCTTAACCATATCATCCACCAAACTTATTTTCAGCTACATTAATGTTGTCATCTAAAAACCCTACATACACTGAATTTCGTGCATCTTTTGCTTAGACATTTTATCATATACAGATAACACAAATATTATTTATTATGATACACATAAACCTTCTTCCTTAATCAATCTATCTATATATGATAATACATAAGGCAGGTTTTAAGTCTCGCACTAATAAACACAGATGAACTTTGTTTTATAATACAAGTATGTATAGATAGAAACCACAAATACTTACATAGACCACCCAATCCTTGGGACTGTGTGCATTAGTTCCGCACACGTACAGTCTCTCTCCGTCCCCTAAGGGCTGCAGCACACGGATGTGGTTCCTGCACTCAAAGGGCTCTGATTTGCCCTTGCTCACACACCTCGCCACATTACTCGCCTCCAACAATAACGCGTCACGCTGCAAAACATATACTAATGTTAACGAGACATCTAAACATGTCTGCTAATACAGAAATCGTGTTGTGTTTGTGATTTAATGTAGCTACATGTTTGAGTAAAAGCTTTGGTTGTCTGATTAAGGATTGTGATATACCTTTCTACTAATCCTTGGGAAGAAGGGGAAATTTTCATTAATACATAAAATGTTAAAGGTTTTGATGAAAAGAAAAATTGGTTAAAACTCCTCTTTTATTTATCGCTCGTTGCTACTTGTACTTTCATGTCAATATATGCTCAAACATTATTTGAGAGAAACCAATGTTCGGTAGTAAATTTACTCAGACGAACATGGCATCACAAGTTGACGACGAATACAAAAATAATCCACGTCTACATATTAGCTAAACACATTTGGAATACACGACTGCTCTCAACTCTGATTCAATGCCCTGAAAATAGTCTAGCAGTTCTCTTTATATAGGTACTGAATAACGCTTTATTTTTATTTAAGGACGTTTAAATAAAAATAAAGCTTTATTTGGTGCTTATAAAAAGGTAAGTGCGAGTATCAGGTACCTGACACACTTGATGTACCTAAGTAGCAAATAAAACGCACACAACCTCTTTTATAACACGAACATAAGGGTTTTAACGTCAAAAGAGTATGACACTTACTTGTGAAAATGTAGAAAAAGCTTATATGAAAGCAAGATGCATTAAAAATCTAGTGTAGTGGCTTTAGAATTCAGCTACCATAAGCAAGAGGTTCTTTCGCTTTATGAAAAAAGTCTCAGAAGTGAATTTTAGGGACGCTCATATTTTGTAATGTGCCTGCTAACAGTGTTTATGTAATTTTGAGTGAAGGTCTTGCATTAAATAGAAAAAAAAAAACAAAAAAGCTGTTTTAGTTGCATATTCAAAAAGGTAAGCTTTTTTCAGCCAGTAAAGCACAACTTTCTTTTTTTTATAACAAATGGCAACATTCTAATTTTAAAATAGATCGTCCGAATCATAATTTCTATTTCAGCCCAACAGATACGTGATTCCAAGAATTGGGTTAAAACAGTTATGCAGTAGGGACGTTTCCCTAGTAACCGAGACAATACTTGGCAGCTAAGTCTGTGGGATAAAGTTCTAAGCCAAACGGTTTGAGTCTACGGAGCCCCGGATTTTCAGGATCCTCATTGCATAGTGCTTTCTAAATGTAACAAGCGATAGATTTAAATTTAACCCTCGTGTTACACGTGTTCTTATTCTTTTTATATTACCGAAAAGGCTTTTAATTCCAACCAGACTTTTACAAGTCACGCATATTTCAAAACTAAGCTATGCACTGTTTTCTTTTTCATATTACATTATTACAGTAGGTACTTAAGTTGACAATTTATTACTCACCTCACAATGTGATTGACTAATATCAGTCATATTTAATCTGAATACACGATCCCTGCAACAAAAGCACACATTCAAATGAAATTGTTTATGGTAATAACAGTAATACAGTAGGAGGAGCGCAAGATAATAATAGTTTCTTAGCTGCATTACGTATTCAAATAACAAAAGTAAGACAATCCGCGGTGGAATCGAATGAGCGTCGGTGCTGTGGGCGGGTAGCATATGCACAGACATCCCGCTTTTTTTCTTTTTATGCGTCCACTATCCGCTCAACGAATCGTATAAATTATGCAGAATTGTTAGCCGTTTAACGTTATATGCATTGTTACTTTGTTAGTTCAATGAAAGACTTGCTACTATTTAATTAATACCAATAGGTAGATTGGTACTCAGACTTTGTTCAAATTAATTTATTAGAGCGCTTGATTTAAGTTTATTAGAAACGTAAGCTGGTACTTGTGGTACCTACTTACACGTCTTAATTTATGGCCTGAAATAGTATTTGTTAGTTGTTCACATGGCATTTGTTAAAGTTACTGTGAGAATTTGAGAATGTATCGTAGTTTGGTGTACGAGATTTATAGATGTTCTTGTATTAGTATGTACAAGAAGCGGTTACCACTTTCGAAATATCTAATGTGTTAATGTTGATAGTGACAACACTATATCAATAGGTACAGTATTCTCTATAACATCAATATTTCGTCTGCTAATACATTATTTATTGCTTGTAAGAAAACCTCATGTAATAAAAGGAGAATAAACCTACATAAATTAATTGATAACTTTATAAAGCATTCAACGTTTTAAAAATATTGCTAGAGTTATATTCTCTTCTCTCTTCTCTCTTCTCTCTTTTATAAAATATTTATTTGTAAATAAAAATATTTTATAAATAAAAACTTCGTTGAATCCAAAAATATTACGATAATAAATAATAACGTATTAATTTTAAATATAGAACTATAAATCATATTTAAAAGTCCACTCTACTTGATGAGGTAAGCAAAAAATTCGCGCGCACCTATGGAAGGAAAACGCGAATTGGACGGGGAATTACATAAAAAATATCATAAATGTGCATTACTTTACGCACGCCACATTTTGAGGTAGTGTTGCCAACCTCTGGGGAAATGTGAAAGAATGACTAACTTTCAGACGTGTGACGGATACGTGTCCAAAAAGACAAATAAACTGGAACAACTGACAATCATTGCGATGTATGAAACTTGTATGAAAATAAAATTATGTCGTTTTTTATTGCGGACCTTTTTACACAGATGAAAAAAGTTTTGTTAGAAATCTTTTCGCTGTTCTGCTGTAATTTATTTTATAGTTTGCGCTCAAGCTTAATTTATTAAAATATTGTGGAACTCTTTTGAATTAATGTTTATATCATTCGTTTTATTTAGGCACCAAATCACAATAAACCTTTTTTTATAGATACTTAGCTATAATCGTAGCTTGAGCATTTCATTGAAATAGGTGTTGGTAAATAAGTTTTAAGCCTCTGTGAACGTTATATATTTTTCTTGTCTTAAGGGCGGTTTCTCTTGTATTTAAATAAGGACACCATTAAATAATTGGCTTACTAGTACGTTTTATTTGAAGCCTTTAGTTGCTTTGTTTGAGCTAGAAACTTTAACGAAAAATGTTGGTTGCTAAGACATAGCACAAAAATAATATGATAAATTTAATTTTTATACATGATATCACTAAGGGCCTACAAGGCAATTTGTGGTTTCTCCAG
Source organism: Autographa pulchrina (assembly GCA_905475315.1). Taxonomy (NCBI): domain Eukaryota; kingdom Metazoa; phylum Arthropoda; class Insecta; order Lepidoptera; family Noctuidae; genus Autographa; species Autographa pulchrina. Next base: position 6,577,232 of record FR997771.1, on the reverse strand, counting down.
CCTAAAACATACGTCACCCTTAAAACAAACAAAAAGCACAAATAAAAGTTGTCAGAAATTGGTGGATAATACGGTTTCATGTCTCAAGCCCATTTCCGCGGGAAAATCAGTAAATCGGCGAGTGGTAACAACGCTAATCAACCACAATTGTAAGCTCGTATTTATTTTGTGTTTCTGATAAAAAAGCAAGTCTCATTAAAGTAATAACTGGTAAATAACCTAATAAGCAAAGGATTCTAGTTTACTATTTATATGACAAATTTAATAATTTCTCATATAGGTATTACCTGCCTATGAACCTAGATTAAACATTTTACAATACATTTCATCGACACAAATAATTTGTTTCTATATGCGTGTATTTTGTTTACAATTCCAGAACAAAGGACGTTTGCCAAAAAGAATAATAAATTGATAACCAGCCAGCTTTATACTAGAATTATAATTTATAGAATACAACTAAAAGCGATACGAAAGCAAAAGCCTTACAAAACAAAAAAAAATCCAACACTCCACATTTGTATAGAGAAATACAAAGCCACACATACAGAGACTAGGTTAACATTATTTATGTTTATAACATACAATACACGTGTACCAGTTATGTCATAAAATTGCATCCCAGAAGTATAATACTTACATAGCACCAACGTAAAGTGTGTTCCTCTCCTCGTTCAAATACAAAGTGCGGTAGAAGAGACTGCCGCAGGAGAATTCTCTTATATGATCTGTAACAAAGAAAGGAATATTAACAACAATGTTTTATTGTGACACTTTTGACATACATTTAGAGGTGTAACACAAAAAATATAAATGGTTTCATGTTATACCTATAGGTATATATATTTTTTTTAGATATAACAGTACTTAGTCTAACAGTTAAAGAAATTAAAGATAGAGTGAGGCATGAGTCCAGAATACATGAAACTCGTATTTATGCCGCTACCATCCGACATAAATACGATACCGGTTAATTAAGAAAAACATAACATATATTCTTTTTCTGCATTGCCTTTTTTCTAATATCTAGGTAGTTATTTATAACTAGCGGTCGCCCGCGGCTCCGCCCGCGTGGATGTCGGTTACTGCTGCAAAAAGCCTACCCAGGAAAGACACGGTCCCATATTTTTTTCCAAAATAAAATTTAGCCTATGTTACTCGTGGATAAAGTAGCTTTCGAATGGTGAAAGAATTTTTAAAATCGGTCAAGTAGTTTTTGAGCCTATTCATTACAAACAAACAAAGTTTTCCTCTTTATAATATTAGTGTAGATGTATGCATTTACTATATAGCTAGGTAGCATCATATTCTAAAGACTGTTTCTATATATTCTATACATACATACATACGCATAAATAGATGTTATTTTATTTACCTTTTTAGTATTTGCAGTATTTTTATTAACTTTTTCCGTATTTAACTAAAACATACCATAAACTTTTACAACCAATTTATGGTTGGTTTATGCAATGGATTTTTAAGCATTTGCCATTTGCATAAGAATTAGCTATTGAAATATAATAACAGTATTTCATGCCGCTAAGCTCCGCAGTATATTATGTGTAAGGGTCTTAAAATATTTTATTGGGGATTAAAATCGTGTTCGTTAACCATTGACTTTACGAAAATTAAAAACGCATGTCTAAAATGGAACTAGTAACATAAACGAAACCCTAGTGCGATTTGACATTATTATCGAACAATAAAACTAAAAATCAACCGTTTCGGATTACCAACTCGGATTACAGATCATAAACTCAAAAATAGCCGGAAGCAATGTTTTCAAATGGACGTTTTATTTTTACTACCGACTTAACTGATGTCACAGTTCAGCATTCATTTCGGTTGATTTACATAACGACTAAAATGTAGATTGCTGTATGCAATTTCAGGAGCCAAGTAATTATAAGTGGTGGTAAGAATAGGCCGTGATTATTGGCAGGTGGCGGGGCCGGCGCGCACGCAAGCTCTCGTGACAGCCGGGCAGCCGCTCCATCGTAACGTTTACAACGACCTCTACTTAAATATAATTAAACTTTAGGGCCCAAGTACGGAGAACTGTCTGTAATTTGTCAATGGAATCCATTATTCGATACAGAAGCGTTGAAGAATATGCTTACATGGTTGTTATCGGGTCATCAAATCGGTCGTAACGATTGAACTAATAGCCCATTACGTTTTAGCTTTAAACCATGGCTGTACTCGTTACATGTACCTGATTTAATTAGAGTAGCTCGTCGAGCGATAGGATGCTAACTAGTCTGTTAAACCACGTGCTATCCACGGGAAAACAGTACTTGTAAAGGTAATGCACACCATTTAGTAATATTACTTTCAAGAGCTGGAGATTCTTAATGTACAAACTGAATGACAGGTATTCTACTACCCTTTTTGTGCTATTAATATTACATAATACTATTTTATTCTTTTTCGCTAGTGAAACTACTAAAGTATGTAGGTTCTGCATAAAATAAGGTATAATGTATGCATACATTTATGGTTACTCAATAACAAACAGTAACAGTTATCATAAACAAAAATTATGATGCTATAATATACTAGTGTACTTATTTACAAAATGGTTGACAGACATTCGTGTATCACGCATGCCGTTAAAAAAAGAAACAACAGTTATTTTCTTAAAAACAAAAACCTTTTTGCAGGAATAGAGTTTACATACTCTGCTTTGAAATTGAAGATATTTTGTTTAATTTTTTTTCTTAATTCCCATACTAAGAAGTTTAATCCCTGCGTTACAGGATTTACGCAAACATTTAATTTAAATGCAAAAAAACACCCTGCCTTTAGACCCTTAGAACAAACATTATTTAATGATCATAAAGCAGGGATCGAACCCACAGCTCGTCGACGAGTGATGGTTGGCTCTGTGACCACTTCACTATGTAGGTATGTTCTTAATTGTGTTTTGTCTTCAATTGTTTATTGTTGTGTCTTAGTTCAACTTGCAGTTATTAAACACAGTGTAGGCGCCGGACAAACAAAGGCTAATTACACATAATATGATTGGGTGTGAGTCACGTGATAAACTGTAGATGTGTTGACTCCAGCTGGACCGGACTGAACACCGCAGCAATTACAACGCTAATGAACTCATTGTTTGGTTATCTAATGAACTGTGTGCGCTGACATCGATTTATACACCTGATCATCTTTTTTATACATTCAAAATCAAATTTGAATTGTGTTTTTAGATTTGATTTGGACTGTGTATTCAGATTCGAGTTAAAACAAGTTTTAAAACGTAACTTTGCAATTACATATTTATCTTACAAGGTTTTATATCGTGCTGGATATAGAAAGGTTCCATGAATAACTTAATTACTTAAGTTTATTTATCTAAGCTCTATTTACTTAATTTAACGGAAATGTTGTCCCAGTTGTTCAATCAAAACAGCTCGTTAAAATCTATAGATTAGATACAGAGTTAATACGTATTACGAAGCTTGGACTCAAAATCAATATAACTACATAAAAAAGTTATAATATCCATTATCTGTCACGTTTCAAGTGTAATACATTGTGGTACAATTTGTGCTAAACCTAAATTCATTTCATCACTAATCAATATCATCAGAAAACCGAGCAAGACTGCAACTGCAGTATATTTTGCAAAATAAAAATTTCAACGTAATCGTGTTAACAAATTAATTTATAGTAAATAGGCAATACGGGTAAGTGCGGTTAAAATGTAAATCCATATAAACGAGGTGAGGTATCGCGACGGCAGCAATGACGACCGCATTATGCAGATACCATCGCATCGGTGGGTTGAATACCGCAACAAGTAAACGGCCGGAGCTGACTGTTTGCGTGGCAACCCTGCCAACATACCTCCATAAACTTATAACCCTACAATGAGTACTGATAATAGGGATGATGTCTGACGATCATGGTCTAAAAAGGAAAAATCTTGAAAAAATAATTCTGTAAATATTTAATACAAGATAATGATGAATTTTTAGTTTGTCGATACGAGATAAAACTACTTATAAAGCGAGTTAACGTTATGTGCGAGGTTAGCGACGTCAAAACTGAGTTCGAAATGCGCGCCCTTGTGACGTCATGAGACATTCCAAATTAATGTATGTATTTTACCTGAAATATGCAAGATAAATAATTATTCTTTTCTTTCCGAAAGTATCCCCAATCGTAATGAACGACTCACTAAAGATTCTACTAAAGATTGCCACAATTAAAGACCCTGGGAAAACAATGAGATAATCAACACGCCGTGTAGGCGGGAGCTCACAGATTTGTGTCAGAGTGATAAATATACCGTTCATTTTCATGTAATACTGTTCTACCCTTTACATCCACATTACGAGACAAGAGCTTGGGGACATATGTTCAGTTTCTATTTAAAACAAATCATAAAAAGCCTGAAGTAAATACTTATAATTAGTTCATTTTACGTAACCAGCAACTTCGCGAAAGTTTATCTAAATTAAATTATAACTTTATGTAAAATATTACCTACATTATTTTTACAGCCATTCTGTAAATAAATTTCTACGAAATACGTTTTGTGGAATACTATAACAACATCAAAACACACATTTATTACATTACGCATATTCTTATTAAGTTGTTAACATGACAGCGAGTATTTCAAATGAGGCAAACAAAACAGTTTAAAATAAGAATAGCAATTGTATCAGCGGACTAAATGTGGCAGTTTGGTCACACAAGTGTTCAGACCGTCGCAGCTGCTGTTCAGATATATTTATTTATTTTTTTTTTACTCGCAATAGTAGCTGGTGTAACAACGGCCCTATATTTACGCCAGATTATTAATACCCTTGCATGTATTTGAAAATGAGAAAATTAGCGCTTTATTCGTATCATGCAGGCGTGCTCGCATTAAACTAAAAAGCTTTCACCATCAACTTCACTATGCTTTGTGTGAAAACATTTTCAGTAAATCTCTTCCATAACAAAAATTTGTAGCCAGTATCACAACGAATATTGGAAAGATAACTTCAAAATAACGTTCTACAAGTTTTAGGAAGCACTAAAACATAAACTGTAAGAAACGTCTATAGAAGATTACGTCTCGGTGCCGAACAAAGCGATTTTTAATACAATTTATGGAAGTAGATACCACAATGAGCGGTGCACTTCGAAAAGTAAAGAGAAAATCCCTGATTTTTCTCAGCAAAGTGGTTCATTAAGTGAAGAATTTTTAAACATTTCGCTCTTAAAAAACAATGGTAAGTAACGGTACGCAGCAGAAATTTACATAGGTAATAAAACAGTCCCATAACTTCTGGTTAACGTCCCAGTACACGAAACCCGAAAGTAAATCAGACACCAGCAGTTCAAATAAAGTCTACGTATTTACAAAGAGCTCACACGAATGTCGGCGACTTGCAGAGAGAGTTGTCTGTGTACTTAAAAAGAACAATTCTCTAGTAAACGTTTTACTAAGCGTCTGGTATTCTGTCCCCTATCACTGTCTTAACTCGAATGAACATCCCGCGCGAAGAGCTCGTAGGTGATATTGTTCGAGTAAGTTCTCACTTCTTAAGTTATTCTGCTGCTTATGATTTCAATGGTTGGGGTTGTGTTGCATTCTTTTTGCGTGTTTCAGTTGCGCGTTCGTCCGGTCGGAGATGCGGTCCCAGATAACGGCAGTCTTCGTAAATCTGAGCTGTCCGAGTTGCTGCGCGTTTGGCTCTCTACTCCGCATTGATAAAAGAAAATACGTAGAGAAACCGCACTGACATGTTTTGCTAAAATACTGTGATATATTTTTGTGAGATCAATGTTAGTTCTCGGAATCTCTTTATGTGTCTGAATAAATAGCTAACTAATATTTGTACTACAAACTAACGAATTCTTAGAAATATTTTATTACTTGAAACAGTATGATAGATATATAACTAAAAACTGAAAGCTTATTCTCAGAATTCCGAATCTGGGTGAAAATTGGCACATTTATTGCGTCGCGTCGTTCTGAATCTCAGTAGCATTTGGAAAAGGGTGGATTCCTAAGGGTATGTCGATGGGACGTAAGGTATAAAAATAGCAGCGGTCTAAAAATAATGGCGAATGTAAAGCGTTTAGGCGTGCTCAATCCTTTTCACAAGCATCCTGTAATGTGTGCTTAGATGTTAAGCTTATTAACATAAATGTTATTAATGCATATGGGGTGTCAACAAACTTGTGGTACAACCAACACCACATACACGATACGAACAAACATCTTACTAGAAGAATTATAGTATAGTTAATGTAGTTCTTATTACCTGTTTACAGTTAATACTTATAGACTCATGATATAAAAAAACAGACTTAAATAAAACATCTTGGTAGATATACCTAAAAAATAACCTCATAATTTTATTTCCTTTCCCCTCCTGCATTAAATGCACCTGTCGAAAACAATTTCAACTTTAAACAACAATACGTAAAATAAACATAAAATATTTTTAATCAATTCCACCTTCTATGTCGTAATGAGAAAACTTATCTCGCATTCGATTCAATGTTTCAATTGAGTATTTTACATAAAGGGGAGAAGAGCAAAAAATTGTACAGATATATGGCGCATGAAGTGTCGAGCGGCCGCCCAGGGCGCTCATTAAGCCGGAGAGAGGAGATGCCGTGTTGTTTTTACACGGATTTCGTTGTAACAATTACCACGGTAAGGTGACGATGCTTCGCTTAATTTAGTTACAAATGTTGTTCAGCCTCAAACATTATGCTGCACAACAAAGGCTTGTTATTTTAAACATACCCACCCACATTACGTTATACTTGGCTTGCGATGTGATGGCGGAAATTTTCGGCAACGACTTTTCGGGTTTTTGGTATTACAAAATATAAAAGCTTTAAATAATTCACCGGAGAACCCAACGATCAAGTTTAAGTAAAGAAATATTAAATCGTGATCGAAATTAAAACAGCGCGAACTTCCCCTTTATTCCCAATGCGAATGTAATAATTGGGTCGCAAATGGAATTAACACCAGAATTAAATCGGAATTTATTACTCTACAAGTTACTTTTCACAGTGAAGATAAAAGCTGAAAATACTTGGTTAAGAAAGAAGTTGTAATAGGTATGTTCAATAACGCGTAACTCGATCTAGTCTAAGAACATTCCTTGCCGTTCTGTTCTTATTTCATGACTGTGTATTGTACTAACTAGCTCGCTAGATAATGGCATAGAAAAATCTAATTAAGGTTAGAACAAGAATGTCGGGTCTCCCATAACAAGGATCGTAACCGCAAGTCACCACAACTAGCGCCGTGCACTTTATCTATTAAGAAGATGTCTGTGATTTTCAACTAATAGAATTTTTAATCAAGTTGCTTGCGGCGCCGCCTCGGCACAAGTACGCCAGATTAATGTAATTCGACGACGCCATCACAAAGGCAAATTGTAATCCTCCCTCTTTTCATTGTATATTCCCGTGACGTAGCACTCACACAATGTGTCGTATTTTTACTTTATTCGACGAGTCCGTGCATTATGTAGATACACATGGCACTGCAGAGCTATTTTATTATTTTGAAAGGAGTACGACAAGTGTTTTGCTAACAAACGTTGAATTGCAACAAAGGTGCGATTTGCATAACGTCATCTCCAATGCGGCCTTTGACTCGGAGTCGGATGGATGTCGCCCGCCCGAGTGGGGTTGCAGTCGCAGTGTTTAAAACGCCCCTTAAATCGGCCGATTGCGGCACAGTCGTTAGGAAGGCCAAAGTGTCGGGACAATTAAGTTGAAGCGGCGATTGTGAACGGTGCCAAAGCGGATGTAGGTCAGTGAGTGCGGAGTGGACTCGCACCAGTAAGGTGACAGCAGATTCAACTACGCCGTGTCATGACCTCGACCATCCTGCCCGCTTGGCAACACACCTCACGACCCATATGCTAAAAATTTCGTTCTAGGCATTGTCGCTCGCACTCACATGTGTACTCATAATATTCTTGTGTACTTGAACTTGCGTAGCCTATATCATGGTTCTACATGACACACCACCCTCCGCATTAAGCCGATCTACATCACTTCCAACATAAAATCTTATCTATGAACTCCTTAAAGATGCATTCTTCGGAAGGCGCCCCGGAGTATCTAAACAAGTAGGGGAGATAAGATGGTTTAGTGCACTCTAATACGACGTGGCCCCTATACACAATTTTCAAGACTTTAAGTCTGTCGTTACGTCAAAATCCGCTATTTATGCTCTTTGACACTAGGAGTTTATTTGTGGTACTCAGTTACTTGGGGCTAATCCGATTAGATTAGATAATATTCTAAAAATGAACGCTCTTGTACACCAGTACTAAATGCATGAACTATTTTAATATGTTTTGGTAGTTTCCAAATGGCGTCAAGCTTTTGTAAATAGTCGTTTTGATAAGCCGTTTTTGCAGATAAGATATATGTGGGTGACAGTACATTTGCCTAATCCGTTGGGATCAACGAGATTGTGTTTCGCAACCAAATAAATTACTCAATTACTTAAATCTGTCACGCCTGTGGTCTCAATTAGATACTTGAAACCCCACAAAGCAGTAGCTTCCGCATTTATCCTTACAGTTTTACCCGATTTCTAACTGGTTTACAAACAACTGTACTTCATAATCGAGCTTTTTCACCGGTTCATATCACTAAAAGCTTGTACATCCAACCTTTAAACTTTTCGAGCAAAATTGTACTCCAGAACGGAGCGACAAAGAATGTTTGTAGATAAAGTAAACAAGATTTTTCCCGGCATTTAGAATGCCTCTTTTGGATAGTGTAAAATATGAGTGCGGTCGCCGTGAAATGAGCTTTGGGCTTCCTGTCAGCCCGTGTCACCAAGTGTCATCTGAATTTTGTACAAAGCAATTTTCATCAAACTCGGAAAACCAACGTATAATTCACCAAAAGATAATGAAAACTAAGAGGATTATAGCCTCATTAAACTACGTTCGTTGAAGTAATTAATACACATTGAAATTTGTGTCACCTGTTTATGTATCGATGGCCCGGTAATTTTTTGAGTTATTTATGTATCTTATTACATTAGGACATATCTGCCAGAGTAGTATGCTGATTAAATACGGGATAAAACTACTTTCGAAATTAAATTCCTTCAAGATAAAATCATAATATATATAATAAATTATTTTAAATTAAATTCAATCATTCTTGATTGAATACCTTCTGATAACTTAACTAAATAAAAACAAAAGAATAAAAAAGAGCTGTACCTTCAAAGTTACGAATAGAAACAACATTTTAAATACCCAGTGCAGAACTTGCTCATGTGGGTACTGAAATGGTATGGTAATCTTATTACCTGCCAGTCTCGTCATCACAATTAGTCTAGTTGAAGTGGATTTCGGTACTCTGGAGTCTAGAAATATTTTCAGGTAAAAGGCAATTGTCAAAAAGCTTTTAGTGAGATACAATGACACAATACTGGCAGTATTAATCAATTTGCGGACTACAAGTTTTTCGGGTATATTTTTTACTCTATTGCTACGTATGTAATGTAATAAAAAATGTATAATGTAATGTATATATATGAGTCTATAAATTTTAAAGCTTTTTTTTAGTCTTAGTTGGCGAACTTATTATTGATTTATTTTATTTATTTCTCATTACAGCTATTATTACAGGTAACTTAACCTAATGCAACATTGTAGCTAAAACTATGAAACTATGGTGTATTTACAATAAATGTCATTTATTTATGTGTCTATCTAGCTGTCTCACGGGTCCACACTGCCGCGTCAATCGTCGATGTCAAGCAAATAATCCTCAAATACGCATTCCTTCATGGATATGAAATGTGTAAATAAGTGTAATAAATAAGAATTTAAGTTTAAGAATTTTTACGGTCTTAGTTCGCCCATTTATTTAAATTACTTGAACACAGTTTGTTTCACAATTGATGTTTTGTTTTATATTTGACTATTTACATGCTAATTTTATGCAAAATAGTAAATAATAAGTCACATGAACTCGTGTATACGGATGCGGGCGACGACAGAGCACGTGTCGAGCGAACCGTGTTGCTGATAGCTAGCCGTCCCACCGGCCCGCACGACCGTCACTCGTCGATGGCGAGCAAACAATTCCTTGAATACGCATTCCTTTATGGATAGGTATACAAGATATTGTATAGATATGATATTACCTAAGTTATACTAAAATATGATTTGTTTACGCAATAAAATGAAAAAGCTTATTTACCTTGTGGACCTTTGTGAAAATTACTGACAATTCAGGTAACTTATAGCACAAAATGTAACAATTCAAACCAAGTATACTTGTTATTATTTTTTATGTAAGTAAAATTCATAACTTAAATATTTGAAAACTTAATTCCAAGTACCTATGTGCACTTCAAATAAAATTATCAATCAAATAAAAACCAAAATTTTATATAAGGAAACTATGCAGTCCTATCAACACGATGATTAAATTTTATAAGGGACAAATTTTTTATATCTTTGTAGTTATATATTTCCGTTGAAAATGATTAAGCAGTTTTACATATAATTATCTACTTCCCGTCGATTTATTTCCAAACTTATTAAATCTAACTACGGCCTGAATTACTTAGCCTTCGCCCTTCAACAACTTATGTAGGTACTTAAATCGTTATTATAAACTGGTAAGTAAAATAGTCTTAAATTATACATAATTCTATTTTGAATATACAAACAAGGCTATTGATATAGTCACACAAAATAGAAAGTGAGTGTAAATAAATCAAATTAGATCTGTACTTACCATTACTACTAACAAAATCCTCAATAGCTACAAAGCATAGGTAACTTTGCTTACTACCACTTTGCGACATGCTGTTTGATCCTTAATTTAGACACAAACATTGAGCAATTCCCAAATCGACAATAAAATGTTTGTCATCCCCCGCGAACCCACGATCTTTGTAATTGCAGAATATTGCACGGTGCAGAAACTGCGGGAGTGTTAGAAAAAATATTCTTGCTTATTCTCAAAAACTGGTATGAAGGAAAACTTTTACGAGTAAATAACACTACAAAGATAGAGCTCCAGACAGTTCCCAGTATAATATTTATACGCAGCTCTCTTTACATTGCTGTGACTTTTGTCTAAATAACATAAGTGTGACTGAGGGAAACAGCCGACGCAAAACGGATGCGTAGCGTCCCATACATATGTATGTGTGTAATTTAATTCAGCTCATTCAAAAGCGCACGTTCATGCAGACTACAATCAACTGTAACGTGCGTATAACTTACTGTGTTTACGTCGAGATCTTTATCTTTTAGGAAATAGATTCATCATGTTTTGATGTAAATATTGGAAGTCTGCAATTTGTGCGGAAAGAATAATATCTACCTGTTGCGCCGCGCTTTGACTGAAAGGTAGTTGTTTTTTGCTCTACTTTATATTGGAAATATATTTAATGGATTACATTGTTGTTAAGGATAACCAGATCAGAAATAATCATAACAAAAATAATGGCCTATTAATGTAACAAAAAATGCGAATACTGCTATTTAATAGTCTAGACGATATAATAGGATTTGTCAAGGAAGAAAAACTAAGTTGCGATAAAAAGAGTGATTAAGTTTAATCCAACATAATGAACGCGATTTGTGTCGCGCTCAGACCCAAATTGTAACTTCACTTAACGCGTTAGAAATAATAAGGATGATCGTTAAAACTTCGACCTAGAAATCCTGACATAATTCCAGACCTACCAAAGTAAAGAGAACTCGTAGTCGTAAGTCTACAAGCTACGGTTCATCTCCTAAATAATTTTTACACACGTCGATCCCGTCGACCGCTTAGGGAGGCGCTCGGGCAATTTCATCTATCGGTGCACCCACCAAATATACGTATAGCTCAATAAAATTCAAGTAACACAGTCTGATACACGCAGAGCTACACAAATTACTTCAATAAGCACGCATGATGGAGGACGAGTTTCCCACGAAATTCCATCCGCCGCGGATGCGCCACTGAATACAAATTCACATGTACTCCAATTATAGGAAAACGATTTGGTACGAATATTCTTGGCAGACTTGCAAATTTCGTCTCGAATCAGCAAAATATACTTATTTTGTTGGGAGTTAGAATGTTTCCGTCATGAATTTGTGACTTTCCTTTTCTAGATGAGCCAAAGTGCCCACCCAAGGGCCGACATGTCTGTTACTTTTCCATTGACCAAAATTTATCGACGGCAACCACTTTTGTGGTGAGTTTCATACGCACTATTTGTTCTCCAATGACTTTTGCGAAGACATTGTTGTTACTTTATCTAAAGTCTTTGCTACCACAATGGTTTACCCAAGTTTTAAATACTACTCTATAGTACATACAAATGCCTAAATTAAGCAAAATAACACGAAAATATATTCACAAATTAATTAAATATGTCCACAATAGCGGTTGGAATGGCTAAGGTAGACAAGTTGAAGACTAAAACGTCACCATAAAACAAAGGGCTTTCTTTACAGCTGTACTCAACATCTATTTTAATTTCCCAAGTTATACGTAATATTAACAAACGGTATAATTTGGGTAACACAAGTTTGTTACAATGTGTGTCACGTACACGGGACACGTACGATGGACGGACACAAAACGAGTTGTAATTTTAATTAAAATGTCACAACTTTTGTACCCATAATACAATTAGATACTTTAGCATAAGTTAACATAATACGTTCTAATTCACATTCTGACGTATTTAATTCTACTTTAATGTAAGATTTGAATTTTCATTTACATCAGAATTTTATTATACAATTGTACGTTAAACTTGAGCTTTATATTTGTATTTTATTATTAGCCATAAAGAAGAGCTCCTTAGGAACTGAAACATTAAGGTCACGGTTTGAGACACCCACACAGCCATCTCCAAGTTTAAATCTTAAAATAAGTTGTCTGTACATCGCGAGGAGTTTCCGTCAGTTCGAAAAGTTTACAGCGTACTTTAACATGAAATAAAATGTACAATACAATTCAGAGTAAGTTATTGAATCTTGAGAGTTTATCGATTATTTTATTAGTGCCGTACATGATAAATAATATTGTATCATTTTATAACTGTAGCTACATTTAAACTTTAGTAATTCAAACATGTTTACAACAACCATCTTTAAGTTTGTACTCATAAATTATGAAAAAATCATCCCAAAATAACATTTATCATTTTCTCATAACACATCTTACTAAACAAAACATAAGAAAGTCGTTACTGTGCCTTTCTTACCGACACAGACAATGGCGGAGCAAAGTTCAAAATGTACGGAGAGCTAGGTGAAAGGCTGAAAAGGGCAATAAGAGAGGGTGGAATAGCTCTTGGCATCGTCCCGTCAGATTCCCACCCTCGGTAAGAGTGCCGTTTTAATTAGCCCTGCAGTCGGCCGTAACCAACATTGATTGTGATTTTAGGAGATTTTCTTACAAGATACCATGATTATTTATCATTAGTTTGCTGGTGATAAAACGCTATATTCGTACATTTATTTACTAAATAAAGGGTGATTCTATAACCTGTGCGATATGTTATGATGAATTCGATAGAATTTATTTCGGATGTAAGTATTTAAAAATATTATTTAATCAGGTATGTTAAATCATAGATTTCATTAAAACGTCGAGTAATAAAAGTAAGTACTTACGCAAGCTCCTTTCCTTAACAGAGTAAATAGACAAAAATAGCATAAATGAAATTATAATCTTCACGACTTCATGAAAAAGTTATTTTACGTTACTAAGAAATTGTAATCTACATAGCTTTTTATTCAATTTCCTAAAGTCATTTAGGAAAATAAATATGTTCTGCAAAGAAGCTTGTTAAAGAATTTCTCGAGAATAGGTCGCCTGAAAGTTTGCTATGAGCTGTACCTACTCATAAAAGACGAGCAAACATTAGATAAAATATTATTTCGTATCAAATTGAATCTACTATCTTTGATAAAATGACAAATGTAAGTTTCGTAAGACAAATACAGACTTCTAAAATTATATATTATCAATCGGTTATGACTGCGATATAGATAAAGATTTCTCGCTACAAGTTCACGTTAAAAGTGAGACATTGTAGAGACAACACATTCTCATTTTTTAACGTCTGTAAACGATTCGAGAAATAACTATGATGTCAATTCGAACACTAAGCGTGGTGATCGCTCCTTTATCGTTTGAAAACATGGTGGTAAGGATACTTTAAACACCAACATTGGTAAATGGTTTAGTTCGAGATGAACAGGAAGTGAGTGAAGCGCGGGCCCCGGGACTATCTCGCACGGGCTCGCATTGCGGACTCCAGGCACGTACGAAATCCGACACTTGGCACAGTTCACATTCCCGCCGCGCTTTCCCCATAATACAAGTTTTAAGTTTTAATTACGCCTCTGCAAACTTACGCTCGACATAACGCTGTATTTATAAAAACCCTAATGATCGGCCGCTCGGGAAATGTCGACGACATTGTAATGTAAATTAGTTCTGATTTTCTTCACTGCCGACATTGTAATATTCTTTATTATCATTCCCCATCGGAAGGTTTCTTTGCTTTCCACAGATTTTATTTTCAATTTCTCCTGATACGAATACTTACAATAGCTACAATGTTAATCATATCGATCGCTTTCATTGTATTGTCAAATGAATTATGAATCAGACGATTTCGAGGGATTTAGTATTACATACAATAGTACTAATGTAAACACGACGACGGAACTTTCCCAGTTAAATGGAATCGGAGCCTACAACAAGAACAAAACTGACAAATAAATAAAACAGCCGAGGTCCAACTCAGGCAATTTCTACAACGATAAACGCGAAAGGAGCGGTATTTAAATTGAATACGCCGTAAATAAATGCTAAATGAGACAAAGGACTGCGAGAGAATTTGCAATCTAAACAAGAATAAAAGGAGTAATGTATCTTTAATGAAAGCATGGAGCCCGTCACAGCGTCGCGACAATGTCCTACACCTCTCGTTAGCTTAAGCTGATGTCATAATTAACTTTATGTGATTTCCGCGTTAAATATACATACATTCGTATTTGTGTGTGCCTGTGTTGATGACTCACGCTTGATTAGTACCTGCACGCAGAGTGCAATAACCCTGCACACAATTTTGACACGCTGAATAAAATTGATGTATTTTATCAGCAAAATATTGTATGCGAATGTCACAGCCACAATACGAGATGCATACGCGCGGTGATTGATGATCCCTAAATAAATTATAATTTTGTAAATGAAGTAACATGAATAGCGTTCGCCAAACATGAATGTAATGCACTCGATTTGGCAGTTATTATGTAAACGAGATGTACGCGGCATGTCAGATGGAACAGTCGTTTATTATTCATTGTAATCCAATACATTATGTTGCTCAGACATCCGGTAGCCAGCGCCGGCCGGGAGAAAATCAGAGAGCTTTTAGTAAGGAATCCGCCTTGAACGCAATGCTAACCGCGTTAACGTTTCAAACGAAATGAATACTTTTGATCTCGAATTGTTTATTCCGAGTGTTTTTTTAACTAATTCAAATTAACTCTTCTAAAAAATACCATTAAATAAAAAAATAAAAATCACCTATTTATAAATGAAAACAGTTGCGTTAAGGATGGTTCGAATAATATTTGCCGATATTTAATATAAAACTTTTTTTTACAAAAAAATGCTAGTTCCAAACTCATTATTGGCAGATTGCATTACCTAATCCTCAAATCAAATTTGCACTTCAAATTCACACATTACGAATAATATTTGCCGATATTTAATATAAAACTTTTTTTTACAAAAAAATGCTAGTTCCAAACTCATTATTGGCAGATTGCATTACCTAATCCTCAAATCAAATTTGCACTTCAAATTCACACATTACGAATAATATTTGCCGATATTTAATATAAAACTTTTTTTTACAAAAAAATGCTAGTTCCAAACTCATTATTGGCAGATTGCATTACCTAATCCTCAAATCAAATTTGCACTTCAAATTCACACATTACTATGCAACAAAAAACCGAGTAAGTTCAAAATTTCAAAGCAAACATGACACACACCCGTTCTCTAAACACGAAAGCTTAGCAACTACCTTAATACTAACTCTTTACTCATCAAAGTCAACAGAATTTTTCATGGATTTTGCCAGAGTGCTAGTCGTTAAAGGCAGTGCTGTGAAAATATCTTTGCATAAAAACTTTCGCTATTTCTCCTCTAACTTTTTGTAAAGACAAAAAAAAAAAAACGCTGAAATTTAGTGAGTATCTTTGACTCAAAAAGGTTTTATTGTAGGTAAACTCAACGACACGTCTTAAAACAAGCTAGTATAAAATAAAAGCGCCGTCAAAACTGTGCTGGACTGTACTTGTCAAAGTTTGCAACAATAACTATCTTCCCATCTTCAAATCTCTGGAACAGGAATTTAAACCTGAATATGATAGGTATCTTCCTATTGCTTATTTCCCGCAATGCTTAAATATTACATTGTCAGACACTTAAAATTACAAAACATTTTAAACCCAGCTTCTGCTAAGCTCCTAACGAAATGATGTACTTTACATAAGTGCAATTAATATTAATGTATAATTACAACAAAGCTAGCTAACAAGCTTTTAGCTAGAAGAATTCGCTTTTGAAAATTCCAAGAAATAATAATTCAAGTCTTTGAGAATTTTCATTTTCTTTGTTCACATAAATCTTAAGCAGCTTACTACTTAGCTGATTTGGTTGACTTTCTGATTTAATAATGTCATCAAATATTTTATTAAAATAGAATTCCAGTTAATATCAAAAATATATGCAGGTACAATAATAATTACTGATCACTGTAACAAAATAAGACAAACATAATAGGTATAGGTATTCTTTTTTCACCTTGTCTTCATAAAGGAATTCAAATTTCAAAATGTTCCACGCAAACGTATGTTAATCAGTATTTAAATCCTGTCATTATTCTTAGTTGTAAATGTCTAAAAACAACAGTTATAACACCATAATAGTACGTGCTTTTAAACCCAGCGCATGAAAACTCTATTGACTTGAAACGAGTTAACATTTGTATTGAAAACAATGTGCAACCCACAGGTGCTGGCCTATTCACTTGTAAATAACTCACATAAATCTATACAGAACTTTTATTCAAACTACTTTTAGTGAACCACCTTGGATAAATACCGGATTGAAGGCGACCTCTACTGAATACGCCTTTCAGTAAATAACTAAATACTAATGTAAGTTTGGTTCCAGTTAGTATTTACGTTATTCAGATGGAACTATTTACTTTTGTGGGCATTTAGAAAAGCTTCTTTTCACCTACCTACAGTGATTGAAGTGTAAGAGTCGTGTAATATTGAAGTTTATGGGTACCTTTTGTAGAACTTAGAAGCTACCAACATGTTTAAATAATAATTATGTACTTTTTTATTTACCACAAATGTTTTAATAGTAAACTATAAGTGAAGTAAACTACAACGTCCTTCCCACTACATCATTCATTGTCAAAGGAAATTAACTACAAGATTATGTCACGAAGATTGTACATCCACGCTTTCATAATATAATTTTATTTCCTTTAAAAGAAACATAAGTGCAATAAGTTGCTATGAATATTACATAAAACAGTTATAAAGTACTAGGAACACAGTTCAGGCCTTAACGATGTGCGAAACATAAACTACAATCATCATGAATATTAAATCAATACAAAAAGATTTCCCGACCCGATTGGCGCAGTTGCCAAGAGCACGCAGAAAGCAAATATACAAATATTTGTATGAAGCAGATATTAGTTTCTGTAAAAGCAACTACGCGAAATACCTAGAAATGGTAAACTCTTTCCAAAAATAAAATAAATAGCGAACGAATGAATTCATTTTGACTAGAACGTAAGTTTAAATTGCTCACAAAAATGGTTCAGATTGAAAATGTCTTGATATTTGAGAGGTAAATACCCCCTGCAGTGACCAGCAGAAAACACTTTACATGTTTACACGAAAGCTTTTTAGTCTTGCCAATGAATAAAGAGATTTACAAAAATTCCGTGTACAGACACTAAGCACTTTGACATCAGCTCTAATTCAACGCGACCAGGTTTATACTAAGGTATTTTTCCTCTGATTCGAGCATACTTTAGTACTTATCTGTACCTTATAAATAACCCCGATTAAGTAAACCAGTGTCGTTACAAGCGACATGTGGGTGGACCATCAAAACACATGATCCATATAACTATTATAGGTGCTTGTATAAAGTCATTCCAATGATTTACACTTAACCTGCCACTATCATAGGACTGCCCTGGATACAGGATCATATTTCACCTTTTAAATAAATCACTCAGCAGTTATCAACGTCTGACGTTTTGATCGACATTAAACCAAACTTTATTAATGTCTGTATCACTTTCGAGTTATTTTAATATTCCCATGGTATCTATCTCTCTCATGTCTAAAGTAGTAAAATAAATTATCAATCACTTGACGGAAGCCATAAAAAAGAATGTATTCTGACGTTCAATTTGTGTTGGGTGCATGTTTAATTAGAAAATATTATAGTAAGAAAAGAAGTGAGAGAGAGAAAGAGAGAAAATACTAAGAAATGTATCCGTGCAGGCCTTTATTAACTGAATAGGTATATAACATTTTTACGCTCACCTAATCATTGATTAAAAAAATAAATAAAATAAAATTTATTAAAAACATAGATCACATAAATAAGTAATTAAAATGGCTCAGATGTTGAGGTAAAAAAAATGGTCTTAATAATAACAATCGAAAAACTAAGTTAATCTAGGCCAATACATACAGGCAATAATAAAATAAAAACAGTACTAATTATTATTGTGTGTTGCTGTTTATTTGGGCGTATTGAAAGATAGTAGATCACCCATTATTTAATCTTTAACATAACGTATACTTTTGAAGTTGAAAATATATGGTAGTAATAGTAAATAAACGTTTCCAACTACATATTTCATAATCGTCTAATCGGGACAGTGAGAAGTCAGTTGGGCATCCGACAAAGTCCGAATAGCGAAACTTGTTCAGAATGATTCGGGAAACTTTTGACAGTTCCTAACCAACGATCACTGTTAATACCAGCCACAGACTATTTCAGTAAACGTTATTTTCATATAGCTGTATTGTTTATAAGTTATTTACCAAGACTAGTACAAAATTTGTCTTAAAAAGAATGATATTTATTTCAATTGGTATTCCTTTATACCTTCGTTTTACATACGTTACACAATGAAAACTTTATACCGTTATAAAGGTCTAAAGGACCGTTAGTTTCCACCCATTTATAATAAATATAATCAATCAATCACGAGTAATAAGTCAAGATCAAAATCATTTCTTATTCTTTCCATATAACTTAGTAAACAGATTCGTCAATTATTTATTTATAAGCGTTATTCTTAATATTTTACATTGTACAAAAGTTTCTTCTTACGAACTAACAGTATCTAGATTCTAAAGTATCCACTACTGTTTGTATTCCTCGTAATTACAGTACTTTCAAAACTGTCGCATCTGCGCCGACCGTATTCAAACACGCAAACAGTAGAGTTGTGTAGTAATCCTTACCAATATTATTTTAGCACACAGAATAGCGCCAAACGCAGTAGTTCAGAAGGCTTTCAACAGTACTGACCGTTTAGCAAAGTTTAAGTAGAAGCCAGTGCCGCTTCATGCCCACTATCCGGCGTTCACGTTTAATCCCCACAAATAAATAAACAGCCCTCGTATCACTGCGAATACCAAAAGCGAAATGTTAAATATGTTTTGTTTGCTGTTGGCACGCTTGCTGCCACAGTGCCACCATGTTGTACATTTTTATGGAAATGTGTATTCAGGATATGGTAACGTCTTTTAAATTGAAATAGTTTAAAATCTTAGGTATATCTATCTATCTATCTATATCTATATATAAAAATGAATTGCTGTTCGTTAGTCTCGCTAAAACGGGAACGGCTGAACCGATTTAACTAATTTTGGTATTGAATTATTTGTGGAAGTCCACAGAAGGTTTAAAAGGTGAATAAAAATGAAAATGATCGGAATTGGATAAAAAAAAAACAATTTTGTTTTTTCTTCGATTTAGGCAGTACGAAGTCTACTGGGTCAGCTAGTGTTTTCATAAAATCTTTTTGTAATATTATGACAGGTAGCGCTTTTTACCTAATAAATATATTAGGTAATCTTGAGAAGAATTTTGTATCTAAATACATATTAAACGCATTTTTTATGATAGATACCTACAATTTCTACTATTATTTTGCAACTCACTAACTATGCCTTATTCCTGATAAATGTCAATAAACCTGCTGACTCTTAATTGCATTCAATTCCTTATACAGTTACAGTAGTTTTGCTCTATTTGGAACGTCAGTAACTGTCACAGAATCATGGAGCGAGGCGAATAAGGCAAAACTCCGAACTTGTGTACAATAAAATAAAAGAGTGACCATAAAGTTTTAATTCTGAATTTTTGCGGGTAAAGAAACGAACGGTCTGGCACAAAATTTAGTGTAAAAGCTTTAATGAACTAATGTATTCTTAATGAAGAGGCGGCGCCGCCTCGGAATTGTGGGCCTGCGACTCCTGCGAGCCCGTTTAATGCTATAAAATATACATAACTCTTGGGTACATTTCAATTAGCACTTGAAGTGAACACAGGCGCCGTCCTGACGTTACCGAACGACTTCAACGATCACATCCCATTCTAAATTTAAACAAGAGCTGACAGTTCCCTAAAATTGCCGCCGACGTGACCTGAATGCCAATTTTATCGTAAACTTAAATAGATTAAGTTCAGATTAAAAGTTTGATGGACAATTTTTGTTAGCTTAAAGTTGAAAGTCTCTTTAGGCTGATATTATTCTATTACTTGACGGCCGCTATATTGAACTGAGAGGCAGAGCTGGTGTCGTATATAGACATTCTGCTAATGGCGGTACCTATTAAGTCTCATGTAATGGTGGGTGATATTATTGCCATTGGCACAGCTCCAAAGCAGACTGTTTTAAGAATTTTCTATCAAGAAAATTCTATGACACATGGCTTTACTAAAGGACCTGTTAGCTTAGCTACTTGCGTAATTTATATTTGCATAAGCTCCTTCAATAAATACTGCTGATGTGCTGATTCAGCCATCTATATTTATGAAGAGCAACATAATTTTCTATGAATTACACTTCTCACTGTCTTCACCAGCTTATGATGTCATTAAATACAAATCATAGCTAACTCTTGCATGGAAACAGCTGTTGCCATCCGAATTATAACATGCAAAGTTGACAGCCTACATTTCGCTCAAGATACTTAGTAATCATCCCTCGCCGTACCATTAAAATACAAATAATAGTTACAAATACCTAAAAGCTACCCAAATCCTACATTGCCATCAAAATTTAAGTGTCTCCTATCTAAGAGCGACCCGCATGCCAGATACCTTTCACGCCGAATCGTAAACTATGGATAGCCAATTTATGAAGCCGATGCTGTAACCCCGGTCCAGGCAGATTTACGATACCAGGGCCTCACGAATACGACCATCTACGCGGTCACATCTAATAAACAAGTCACGAGTTTTACTTGCATGTACAAAGTATCTAAAGGTAAATGTCATAATTTATTGCTGATACCATTTCGACTTAAGTTTCTGAATGTTTCTAGGATGTTAATGTAAACTGCAACTTTAATGTTCTATCTATTTCGTTTTGACTTTCTGAAAACGTGGTTCTGTCTGCTTTAAAACATATATTCTTCCCAAACATATTAATAACTGCATTCAGCTAAAACTAAAACAAATCGATTTATAGTATAAATCATAAGTAGATAAAAACAGATTATAAAATAAATAAGCATAAGGATATTAGCGTTATATTTGCCTTCGTTACTGTAAAGCCTCTTACGATAAGGCGGGTGTTATAAAAGGACAAGGGTCCCTGTGGTTTCAGTAACCGAGATCTGGCCATTGACCACAAGCTAGCCTAGTTTACGTAGCTACTACTTTTGCTAATATCGAAGCCTTTTTTAGCCTTAAGCTCAACTTATTATGCACAAAGATATACAGTTTATAACTGTTTAAAAAATAAATTTTATGTCTCCATTCTAAAACGTCACAATGGTAAACCCACATTTGTGATTTAGATTGATCAAAATTAATCTAGGATCACAAACTTCGACATCACCTCATACTTTGATTGATATTGCAAACAGTCGATTATTATTTAAAAGTTTTCGAATTTAAAATTGACTATCAAATATTTCTACAATCATGTTCCAACGGTAATACAATAAACAACACACAAATTATTATGTAACATTATATTATACACCTAATGTTATACCATTCATATATTGATAAACCTCAAAGTGCTTCCCACTCAAGCAAGTATTAATGTACAAATTATACGATTATAAATTCATTATGGTATCAAAGCGTAGCCCATTATGGTAATTCTTAAATAAGTCATTATTCCGTTGAGTATTGCAATTAGAAAACATAATGATAGTTTTAGGGCTATCGCAGAGTATAGCATTTATCACGCCTACGCTTCCAACGGTGCAACCTAATTGCTCTATCATGTAGGTACAGATGATAAACAAAATTCAATTGGATGGAGGTTCCATTTTCTATAAGACCTTTCACAAGATAGTGTCGGTCGGTACGTAGCCCTGCGGGATATTCAGGGAAAAAAGTAAGAATGATAATACTTTAAACAAGGTTCGATATTATTTTGGTAAAGCCGTATATATAATCTTATATATAAAATTCTCGTGTCACAATGTTAGTTACCATACTCCTCCGAAACGGCTTGACCGATTTTTATGAAATTTTCAGTAGTTATTACATATTCAGTAGGTCTGAGAATCGGCTACTATCTATTTTTTATACCCCTAAGTGGTAGTAGGTAGGTGCTAGGTAGAAAAAATTGCATTGCAACGCATTATGTATAATATGATAATATGTACAGCTAG
Source organism: Autographa pulchrina (assembly GCA_905475315.1). Taxonomy (NCBI): domain Eukaryota; kingdom Metazoa; phylum Arthropoda; class Insecta; order Lepidoptera; family Noctuidae; genus Autographa; species Autographa pulchrina. Next base: position 6,554,259 of record FR997771.1, on the reverse strand, counting down.
TATTATGTATAATAAGGTAATATAATGTTAGATACCTATCAAACTCATACATTTTAAAGCCACTATTTTTATTAACGACCTTTTTCGTTTAGATGGATAGAAATACAATAGTAATTCCAAGTTATTAGACAAACTGCTTCAGTAAACTTTTGCAATAACGTATAAAGGCCTTAAACGATAATTTTCTAGCCGCACGTTCTCTTTATCTATATTCTGACGACTTTCAAAATTTCAGAGGATAAGTGCCTACTTACATTGAATTAAAATATCTTTATAGAAAAATAAAACAAATCTTATAACTTAAAGGATCTAAGTTCAACTTGAGTTTTAAGTCAACCAAACAATTATAATGATAACCTGTGATGACCTTTCTCAGCTGTGACCTTCACCATGTATGGCGACTTCAGAAGTTTTCTTACTAAGTGACATTGATATGTACCTGAAACAAGAGATTTAAAACTTTTAGTAATGTTATTTTAAAGCACAATTATAGTAATCCAACCTAAATTGATCATAATCTAGTCTTTGAACTACTTCAGTTAGGCCATTTAGCATGTACAACCTACAGATATTTATCAGTAAGAGTTTGTAGGTCAAATTCATCGTCGTAATAACAGCGATTGGCGAGAAAATTAAAGGATGTGGCAACAGTTTCGAAGAAATAAAAAGAATATCGTTTAATAAAAATAAATTCTAAAGGAACATTTATTAAGCGATGTTTTTATCTGAACGTTAAACGTAAACATTGTTGCTTGGTATCGCAAAATTTATTAATACCAATTGAGGAAAATGGGTTATTGTGGTTTTCGCAAGCGATTGGTCAATAAACGATACTCTTATGGCTTCAGTGGCTTATGCTCTCAATCTATGTGCCTCTTGTGATCGCGTTTAATCTACGTTTATTTGACGGTTACCGGAACAATCACAAAAACAAAGTAAATATCGTATTTTATGGAACCAACATTTTCATGCTTACTTTTTGTTCTCATGTTTAATTCATTTACATGTAGGTAATAAATAATTATAAGTTCGAAAACTAAAATTATCATATGGTTCTAAAATGCACGAACAAAATAAAAAACTGAGGTTTTTTTTAGAACTGTTATATATAACTCTCCCAATTATAAAGAATATATGTGTTTAAATTACGAAGCCATCTGATAGACTTACTTACATTTCATTTGGACTTATAATAAACTAAGAAATATAATATTTTATTTTTAAAGTTTAGATTTTCAGATTAAAGATAACATGATAAAATAGATAACTACATTATTCAGATTCTGTTTCCGAATTCAAGTCAAAATCAACTGAGCATTTACCTATCTCATAAGTTTTACAATTTACCCGGAACATATACTGAACATTAACATTCTAGAACCATTAGTGTGCCTCCAATATACAAGTTACTAACCAGACTTCATAAACAGTCTCTCAGTTCTCCGAACCAAGCAAAGTTTAAAAAATCGAAGCCAAATTTTCCATAAAATTAATGTATACCGTGCAAAAAAAATGACTTTGATTGAAGTTCAAGTTTATCGACAACGCACCGATGTTTTATCGAACTCTTAGACTTGTTCCGTCGAGGCCAAGAGGTCATATCCCAGAGGGAATTTCTCACAAACCTCTTCGTTGTTTACGAGCGGGGATTTTTCCGGCCAGTATTCCGATACAGTCTTGTTACTCGAAGCAAAGTCAAACGACTTTATAGGCTGTACAAAGGCGTCGCCAAAGAGTGTTTAGTGCACCCCTTTAAGGTCAGGTAAAGTATAAAGGGAAATTCCTAGCCGGTTTCAATTTAACCCGATAAAGTCCGCTGATCCCCAATTATGTGGGACTTAGAACAGAATCTACTCAAGTGGATACGGGTGACCGAGTTTTATGTTTTAACATAACAAAATATCGGTGATAGTGAACGTGACATACTGGCAGTTGACAAACATAACAAAACAACGGTGGATAGATTAGGTTTTATTGTCTAACCGCCAATTCAGGCACTCGGAGGATAGCGGTTGTTCACCCACAACTACTACTCATACTAGAAACCAATTTCCCACCTCATTGTTCTAAAATTGCGTCCTGCACTATTCTACGGTCGAACGGCCAATCGATTCGCACATTGACAAACATCGAAAAATAAAATTGATATTGGATAGAAAATTCTTATCGAAGATATTGAGAAGTCGAGCGCTTTCTTTTTCTTCTAAATGATAAGTAGGTGGTAAATAAGTATACAATATAGCGCAGAAACAACATACCTAATACACATTTGAAAAAAAAATGTTTGTCTTAGATGCCAGTTATACTTTTTGTCTCGCATGAAATGAATATGACAAATGATCATAGTTATTGTCAATAAAATATGTTTTGTAATTATTGTTCAGAAACGTATAAAAAACGCATAATCTTACACAATATGCTTAAAAAGCCCCTGTATTTTGCCCATTGATTTAACGCTGCCGCCTTGTTCCACACAAGATGCTTTAATGTCACCATACTATGTTGTCAGCGATAAAACTAAATATAAACGATCAACAGAAATGTTAACTGCGTTCTTATTATAACTGACACACATTTTTTTATTTTTATATGGATGGTCTACAAAGCTCATCGTAAAGTTTATCAATGTTTAAATGGGATCCAAATGTGTTAATGAACTACTTAACTACTTAAAGTGATAACTAAGAAAAACAATTTAAAATATATTTGTGGAAGAGAAAAAAATTAATAACGAGTTAAAAAGACGCTAAGGCAAGACATTATGAAATCTGATTTGCCTGTGGATTTTACACAAACTCGACTGGTGCACCAAAAATAAATCTGTGGGATCTAGTAGGTCGTTAAACGTTGCAACGAGTGAGGTTAAATCTCGTGACCTCTTGATCGTTAGTCCAATGCCTTTGCCGGCGAACCATAGAAGTTCTGCCACTTGATTGGCTCTACAAAACCTTATAAGGTGTAAGTTCTAATTTCTTGTTTACTTACAACTTTTAAGGTTAAGGTCATATATAATATGACTGTGAGATACGTCATTATCTTTTAAACAATAACTAGATGTTTTAAAATAACTACCGATCTTAAAAACCTATCTCTCTATGTAGCGGAAGTATCACAAACATTCAAAACAAATCATAAATCAAATACATAAAAAGCATTTAAATAAATGAACGAATTACTGGATCCTTAAACAAAATCTATATCCACAACATACCTGACAATCTAAATAATTAACTGCAATGTAAGATAGACAAGTAATCTATGCGACATCGTTTGGTTCGGAGCGGAGTCGGCCCCAGGCCGTCGCTCGCCTTTGTTCGTCAGCACGAATCAATTTTACAGATCAATTCCAGAGAAGCCGACTTCGACAGGCTGACAGCTACTAGTCGGCCTCCCAATACAAGTTACCGGATCACTATCTGACAGACGGGCTCAAAATATAATCGTATTTCGGGAATATTTACGAACATAACTAACTCGGTAGGAAAGTTTGTTGTTTTGTTGAAATACTTGCTGCGGTTGTGGCTTATATCGGTCGGAATTTTCTTAGGTTTAGGAATTTGTTGTAGGTTTTCTTCTTCGTAGTTTATATTTATAATATTCAAAAGGTCAGAAGAAATCTTGTTACATGAGATTGGATGCAAAACTCTTAATAAAACTAAGATTGATTTCGGCTACCAAACTATTTTACAATGGATATTCTCTATGGTAATCAGAAAATTTTCATCTATACCTAATCAGTAGGTACCGACCACCAAAGGGACAATTACACAATACTCGTACCACCAGCCAGATGCGATTCAGTGATGTCACCGCAATTAATGTCGGCACCCTCGACGTGCCTGCCCATCCCGCATGTGAAAACGAGCGTGAAGATACAGATACACATTGATATAGCACAGCACAGCTCCCGCCTTATACGTAAATTAATTTTGTGCTGTGATCAGCGAACCGTAAGCCTCACGATAATCATTCCGATCTCGGCCTCCCCGCCACACACATTCGCCGAATAATGCCACTATTAATCATTAGCCACGTTATGGCTTATACAAATAATAACCGAATTAGTATCTTATCAACTGATTCAGCACTACCCGACATTTTATCTACTTCGTTATATCGCCTCTTTTATCCTTAACATTTATGTTACTTAAGCGAAAAACTTTGGAAGTTACATATCTTCTCTTTGATTACATCAACATCGTCCCTAAGTTTAACTTGTAAAGCTTAGTTCAAAAACAGCCTTCCTGAAATTCACTAATCCTTCAATTACGAATAGAGCAGCGCAATACAGCTCACAAGAGATTTACGATTGCAATCAAACGTCAAATAGCATCATTTTTCAACATCAATATCATAGGGCGATACAGTTCGTGACACATTAATTTGGTAACGGGTGCGGGGCGCGAGTAGAGCCCGCCGGTGATCGCTTTTTCATAACACGCTCACTCCGCCCCGTATAATTCTCACAAGCACGCTCGTCAAGTGCACTTAATGAATTACAAATTGGTTTCATTCGATTTTCATTTCGCACGCCTACCGGGACAAAGCTATTAAGACATGGGAGTTACAAACGTGTGAAATGGAAAAGATAAAACGACGAGTACCAACTGATTTATAACCAGTATCGTCGTATCGTTTTTATGATAAAACAATGTGTCTTCATAAATTAGCTGTAGCACAATAAAGAATCACTTGCTCGCAAAGAAAAATGTGTGTGAGTACTGCAAAGGAAGTACAGTTTAAACCGGTTATGATTAACGATTTAGCTTATTCATTTGTCTTTGTTTGTTTTATCAAAAACAATCAAAAATAAGCTTGTGTTCCGGCGTCGGTCGGCGACGGAAGCATGGAAGTACGGCCGACGCGCTGCGCAGTGATTAACGAGCAAACCTCGCCGACTTGAAAATGAACCCTATTACTTAACTAACTTATCGTCCATCCCAAGAAAAGTAAGCTCTCTAATTGCTGACCTTTACCCGGTCAGTGGGAATTTAGCGCCTAATTATGAAGAACAGTTACATTGCTGGGGAGATGGATGCGGTACGTCAAACATTTCGTTTGTTTTGTAATTTAGGTAGCCTTGGCTTTCTCTTTAATGTTCGTGTTATAGACTAAGCTAGCTTAGACAGTAAATAAATGGAACTTATTAGACTCACTCCTATACATTCTTACTGTAAGCACCTGCTGCAGACAACCAAGACAGTAGGATAATATAAAGCTCTGCACGTCCGGAAAGATGAATTCCAATTCATAGAGATATTCCGAGAAAGAAATATGAACTTAATAAAATAACGTTATTTTCGTAAACGACATATTTATGAACATGATAATTTAATGATATATTCGTGAATAAATAGCCCAGTTTATATATATAATAATTAAGTACGTAGATATTCGCCTAGAAACATGGGCGCACCGTTGGAGGCCGGCACAGATAATATCAGTCAATGCTTGCTGGTGATTCATTATACCTGCATGGCCATAGCCACTTCATAAAATAACTTTTAATGTGTTTATTTGAGTATGAAAGCGCCAAGCTTCGGATTCACAATACCTTTATTGCACAAGATAAATCTTTGTTACAATCGGATTTGTTTAATATGAATATCGAATGAAGCTCGCCGAGTGAGTCAGCGGTGAAACAGCAGTATTACTGCAGTCAGCGAAGTGGAGTTCCAACAAGCGATTACACACCACAATATTGTTGTCAGCCACAATACAAAAGTTTAATTGTGAAACTTAATTGAGTAGGTCAAAGCAAAAATACATACGTAAATGTATACGTGTGTCAGGAAGACAAAAGCAGTTACCTTGTTTGGAGCTGAACAATGAAACGAAGCCGAAGAACCAAGCTAAACACACACGATATGTATACACATTTCACTCCATTTAGAGCTTACAATCTATTTATATTGTTTGTTCTATGTGTCTCTCATTTAATTAAATAAAACTTACGTAAATGTCCAAATAAAATATTCAGGACGCTACTTTTGTTAAATAGGATTTTAAATTCCAGCCTTGTTTAGGTCGTTTTAAATGAATAAATAATACAATATGACAGTAATTTTGCGTAATGTGTGTAAAAAGAAAACAAAAATATTGTTCTCGGTGCGGACAATGTAATAAAAAGTGAGGTGCGGTTCAAATAAAAGCAAATGTTATTTCGCGATGCACAGGTCGAGTGGATCGCGGGCCGGGCGATGCGCCGCTCTTGGCTCCTTACCAAAATGTATCAAAGCTAGATTTATGTGGGGCTGCGACGAAGGCTGCGATGGTATCGGTCGGCCGCCGCCGCGACCACGCTGCGCGCCCGCCGCGAACCCGCTCTACGTGTCCGCACTACCTAGGTGCAGTAGATACCTCCACAACCTCCGCCAAACGACTCTACATATTCCATGAACATTCCCAGCTAAAGTCTGATAGCTCCGGAATATTTTGCACGAGTTTTTGTGGATTTGTGTTCGATCACACATGTATGCTTTTTTGTGTCAACAATCCAGTTTCACTGGTTCACTTTATAAGAGTGAGTCTTTTTACTGAACTGTGGCGATGGTCGCTGAATATTCATCGATCAGTTTTATGGTTACAAAATATTTTGGAATATTTTGAACTTTTTTATATTTTGTTTAAAGTACAGTTAGGTCATCTTTACATCATTATGGTAAAAGGGCCATCGACTCTCATTAAACCGACCTTCAATTAGCCATTAGATAGCATAATAAAATTATTTTTCTTCATTCAAGTCCCTTTAATAATATTAAAAATCTTTACATCTCTCTTTGGATTAATAAACTTCTTAACTGCTTATAAAAAAACTTCATAAAGGCGGGCAATATAACTGCTGCTATCTGGTTTTATTGGCTCAGTAATCAAGGCTTGACGTTCCAAACAGCGTTAATAATCCATTTCTAACTACATAAAACTTGAACTATGCCGAGGGCGGCGCTTAAAATATATCAACGTATAATAGTATAGGAGCTAGCAACGTTTTCGAGAAAGAATTTCAGGTCAGCTGATTTTGTGATATGTCGTCCTTCTTGCTCTTTCGGTTAGAGTCTGGGCTGTCTGGCTGGCGGGAGCGGTTGCGTTCATTAGTGCGCATCCTACCTGTCCAGGTGATAATCCTGGATTTTAAAATCATTTTAAGAGGCGTAATTTTTAATTTTTTGTTTTTAAATAGGTGTACCTGACATACTTTTTTTAATGCCAGACGTTTTTGACACTGCTAATTATGTGCCATACGCGATTTCTTTTAATTTTTTTATAAAAATTTTAAAGTATTTTATAATGTCTGTAATTTTAATATTATATTATTTAAAGATAAGAAAAACTTAAAATTAATTTGCCAGACATTAATTCGATTGTTAAACCTTGAAAAAAAGGTCATGAAAAGTACAGTATGATACTAGTAGTTCGAGAGAGACAGTTGCAGAATAAGCTGAGAATAAGACAGAGAACCAACGAATTCCCGCTACATTCACGAGGTCATCTTGGCTTCATCATCAGATCTGATAGTAGAATGGTTCTTATTGAACGCAAGTGCTTCACTTGTTGTAGAAAATACCAAAATAGCTGTACGTTTTCCTATAAAATTTGAAGAGTTCCCTCGATTTCGCCAAGATTCCATCATCAGATCCCGAATTGGTGACTATGGGACCATTTGGAAAGTATACCCTTTCCAACAAAGAAAAAATATTTCAAATCGGTTGGAAAACAACGGAGCTATGCGCGAAAAAACATAAAAAAAAAAATACATACAAACATTCGAATTGAGAACCTCCTCCTTTTTTTAAAGTCGGTTAAAAATAAAGTCTTTTATTTTGTCTCTCCTCAATAGCTTCTGATAATATTAGTGGGCAATATACCGACTATTTGATGACATTTTTAACAAAATTTTGACGATCAATTAATATGGGATGAGTTACATTTTAAACGTACTGAGTTTAAAAGTTAGAAGCTAAATAAATATATTTTTTGATGTCATTTAATAGTATTTTAGAAGTTTACTGTTAGAATGCATGCTACAAATTTAGATGCTAAAAAATAATCATTATGCTGAGTTGCATTTAGAGTCGTTTACATAGAAGATAACTAGTGGCTAAGATGGTATTATTTAGATGCTCGTTAATTGTGGCTGACTTAGTAATTTAGAAGGCAACATACATTTTTGGGGGCGAATAATGATATTAAAAAGAAGCCTGTTTAATTAGCACCCGTAAGATAAATGTATAAGATAGATAAATGTAGGATAATACGACTTGTACTTACACTGTTGCGAATTACGAGTTAACCAGCATTTACAAAAAAATGTGATAACAGGATAATTTAAATATGAGTAAAATTTGAATAATAATAACAAAATCTGATTGACAAACAATATTGTTCAAAAGTTTTTAAAATTCTACAAAGATATTTTGGAATTATTTAGTTTTATGTTTCTGATTGGTAAGTGTGCTTGTATGGACTTTTCGGTAACTTATGATTGATTAATTTGATGCTGGTATCGGCTACCTACATTACTTTATAAAGTTAGATTTTTAGTTAATTTGTTTTTTTTTTAATATTGTCTCAAATCCTTTTAATTGTTAATATTCACAACTATCGATATTTACACATGGATGTCTATCGTCGCACGGAACATCCCTAAGCAAGCGGGAACTGACAGATTAAAAAGTGCTTTCGTTTGTACCAATAATAATAATAATATTCCGGGACAACTCACACACGGTTATCTGATCCCAAGCTAAGCAGAGCTTGTGTTATGGTAACCAGACAACTGATAAACATACTTATATATTTCTAAATACATACATATTATAGATAAATTACACCCAGACAACCAGAACAAATGATCGTGCTCATCACACAAACATTTTTCCTGGGTGGGAATCGAACCCACGACCTCCAGTATAGCAGTCAGGGTCACTAACCACTAGACCAACAGGCCCGCCAATAGAAAAGTAGCGATAGTAGCAGTCTATTATATATAAAGTCTATGATCTCTCTACTAGCATCATACTGCAATACTTTTCATGACTTTTTTTTCAAGGTTTAACAATCGATATAATGTCTGGCAAATTAATTTTAAGTTTTTCTTATCTTTAAATAACATAATATTAAAATTACAGACATTATAAAATACTTTAAATTTTTTATAAAAAATTAAAAGAAATCGCGTATGGCACATAATTAGCAGTGTCAAAAATGTCTGGCAATAAAAAAAGTATGTCAGGTAGGCTTATTTAAAAACAAAAAATTAAAAATTACGCCTCTTAAAATGATTTTAAAATCCAGGATTATCACCTGGACAGGTAGGATGCGCACTAATGAACGCAACCGCTCCCGCCAGCCAGACAGCCCAGACTCTAACCGAAAGAGCAAGAAGGACGACATATCACAAAATCAGCTGACCTAAAATTCTTACTTTCCAAACGTTGCTAGCTCCCGTACTATAATACGAATATAGAATAACGTATTGTTACTATTATGGCGGAGCGTGAAATCGTAAATTTCAAATATGAACGTCTTCACGGTGCTATGATCGAGAAAATGAATGGATGCACAATTTTTCGTGTTTCGCTGGGGCGTTAAATTATGCGTTTATCATTTAGGGATGTTTACAAAGAGCGTCCCGCGGGATAAAATTGAAACGACTGGAGCGGTGCCAGGGAGTGCGGCGCGCTTCACGATCCACACGCGCCTATTCCGTAACTTTTTTATACCAGACTATAGAGGTTAATCTGATATGTCTAAATCAGTTTTATTTAAATATATCATCATATTCTGCATCATAAGAAACTATTTGATGGTACCTACATGAAAAATAGAAATCTTCAGTTAACAACAATGCAGTAGGTACTAAATGAAGAATTTTAGAATAAGTAATCACTAGTTTTTATGCCCTAATCGTGAGAAAAACATAACAAATAAACTGCATCAGCCACAAAGATAACAAGCAGTTACAGGCACGTGATCAAGCTATTAATAACCATAAAACAAGGCAGACAATTGATGGCAATTATAAAACTATTCTGTGAAGGATTCCAGGCAATTCATCGTCAATAGACATTTGACACAATAATACGCGGCGCCTTCAGTTAACGAGACATGCTGGACAGCCGACCATAGTGACCGTACCCGTACATTGCTATAGTTATATGTAATGAAACTGAAGTATTGGACAGAAACTTGGTTTAGAAAAGTATTTATTTTTATTATAAACATTTTAATTAATTCTAATGTATCAGCTTTTAGGCTAAAAAGGGTCATTCTTAAAAATAAAAACTTATATCTAAGCAAATCTTTTAGGTCATAGAAAATACATCCGACAGTCCCTGGAACCAGACTGATAAAATTATCATTTGCTCTAATGAGTGTCTGATAGTAGTGTTGATTAGACAATTATTTAGATTAATGGATATATTTCTCAGACGACCAGTCACAAATCGGAAAATCAGCAAGAGAGAGGCAGCGTAGAAATCTGTAGTTAATCATTAGAAAGTTGAAGCAATATAACTTACAACTCACTTGCTATCAGTATTCGCGTGTAACAAGATAGTCCTATCATTTCCGTCAGATTAACCCTATCGTACCGCGAACAAGTAACAAAACCTGATGCGGAATGGCACATTGATACATACCTATATACACAAACCAGTTCTCGGAAGAAAGGACAGCGCAACAGAAATAACTCAGTGACTGTTCTTCGAACTTGTGTTGTCACATCCACTTACTGTGAAAAAATGCGATTAGTTGCGGTCGACATTATTTAAACGGCATCACTGAACATTCGATTCAGTTGCTACGGTGCAGGCTATTAGAACCGCTCCTGTTATTTCAATAGTATCGGCCGCGTCTATGATTCATATCGATATTTCATCACGGTTCAATAAAACACTCGATACAGTGCAATTGCAACGGGCAACCGTTCTGCTTGGTTCACTTATTTGACTTTATTTGTGGCGTTTGTTTCTCGCGGCACACCCGCTCGTTGGAGCCCGTCCAACAGTTTTACACAATCATTCCACTCAACTAAGCGTTCCCATAAACACAACCCGGCGGGTATGAATTGCACAAAAAATTGGAAATAATTGCCAATTTATTGTTCGTGTTGCTTTTACGCATATCGAAATTTAATTCGTTTGGCTGAAATGTTAATGTATGCGCGTAGTAACCGAGCTCGCAGTGCGAATACAGAATGCGTGCGACGGAACTGATGTCTATATTTGTGGCACGGAAACTCCGCCATTTAATTTTCATCCGCCGCCGACACTCCGGGAATTTGTAACATCACTTACTTAATTGAACGATAAATAAGTTAAACGCCTATCCACTTGTTTCATTCATTGCAACATTATTTATGATCTAGCAGTGCCTTTATGGATGATGAGTCTTCATGCCCAACTGCATGTTACAGAACGGGAAAATAATGGTTTGGAACATGCCCAGATAAATCTTTTTAAGTTTTCAAAGTTCAATTGATTATATCCAATACTCTATACAATCACATCCATAATTCTAAAATAATAATGTTACTTTTGGAAGGCTATATATCGTAGATTGAAAATGAATAATAAGGTGTAAGGTATCAGATAAACACAAATTGGAAAAACAGATATCACGTTAAATCACGTAGCATATTCTTTTTATTTAGTCAATTTATCAAAGTTTCAAATGAGAAAGGAAGCATGTATGAGGTACAAATAAATGAGGCCGTCAGTTCCTATCAGTGTCTCTTAAACATAAATAAGTCTCTCCCAAGTCGCGGCACAATACCAGATCTCTTTAAACATTCAGTCTTACCTTCTCGTCGTCGGAACACACACGTTTATACTAAAATTGAACAAGTAAGTATAATACTCCGAGAATGTGCGATAAGTATCGCTACCTGACATGAGGCAGTGGAGCGGCATGAACACATCCAGCGCCATAAGAGAATATAAGAATAAAATCTTACTTCATTTTTTTCTCACGAATATACATACAATGGAAGCGTAAAATCATTTACTTTTGTATGTATTCCCCATAAAAACAAATCTCGGCGTTATTTCCCCTTCAAACCAGTTCCAAAATTATCGTTCTCGAGTTTTGTATAAATCTTGTTTTGGAAGATCTCACATTTCACCACTTACATGCCCATCGACGCCAGAACATTCGAAATATAGCCACCAAACCATAACGAGAAGATAAGCAGCTCAGCTGAGTTGAGAACTCGAACACTACTTACATGTAAAGCGATTTAGATAAGTCCCAACTCAACCATTCAGAATGTTAGTATTGACAGTAACAGATAGTGTCTATTGAATATCTTAGTAATAAAAGCGTTTCTGTTTGTGCGGCGTCGGGATCGGATTGTGTGGAGGTCTGGTCCGCCGGCTCGGGTGCTGTCCTCCGAATACCGGTAAAGTGTCATGTTCCCGTTACCGGCCTTATCGGTTAGACAGCGAACCCAATATTTGAATACCACACTCAATAGCCACCCGTCCTTGTAAATAAACGCTATCGCTTCCATTAGGGTCAATAATAAAGTGAAAGTAAATACATTAGGATTGTAATTTGTAACGTAGATAGATATCTATGACGATGTAAAAGAATCGATACGGTTTTTATTTCAGTATGTTACACAATTATGATCGGTTTTATGGCGCGTAGGCGTTTTAAGATGAACACGATTGGATTTTTTGTTTCGGTAAGCGTTAGATACACTTATCTTGTGTATCTATGTGACATAATATTTTACAAGCGAACGATTTAAGGTAACGATACATGAGATAAAGTGTTTAAAGCGTTTTTAAAACAACTTGACTTGTAAAGAATGTGGATTAATTCTGGTAAACTTAAATTCCTTTGGTTATAACACGAGCCGCTTCTTCTAGTATGACGTTATGAAGGTCCTAGTAAATGCCGGTTAACACAACTATTATAATCCTTAACTCGACAGTTCCGACAAGGATAATCTTTGTTGTCGACTTTGGAGGTCTAATCTTGGCTACGATCACGAGGCATCAAAAGCTTATACACAATTCCATTAGGTATTAAACTAAGTGTTGGGTTTAATGTCTAAATAAGCATAAAATTAATATTGTCACTCCGTCCATTGGCAGGAGGCAATCTGTCCGTTCGTCAAGTTTTACGCCTTCAGCGGGAAACGCCACCTGCCTCCATACAATTTAGATGAGTTCTTAAACTTGGATAACGTATAATCGCATAACGATGTGCCGACATTGTCACCGTGTTCAAATAGCCATTAAACGTGGTAAGTGTTCATAAATAATACATCATCTAGTCTATATTTTGCCGTCTTAAGAATGAATTTTAAATTCTATTTTTAGTTTGAGATATTTAGGTGTTGTAGTTTCAATTACATTTAAAAATAGGAAAAGGTAAGCCTTAACAAAATATGAACTAAGAATGATCACATTTTCGGCGCATTAGTGTTTTTATACTATTTATAGTCTAGACCTAGTTTCACAAGATCAATAACGTCGTACAGTTGCTAAAGTAGTCAGAAACAATCATTATCTTTATATTCTACTCGAAAGTCAAGGTTTGACAATCCATCACACTTACATTGCTTCCGGCCATAGACAGGTTTTGCGCTCAGCCAAATCCAATTTCTGATTTGATTCAGAATAATCGGTAACTCAGTTATACTATTTGACATGTCGTATGACGAGCCAATCGAAGCCCAGACCGAGCTTGGACTCATAAAATAAAGATATAAAATATGCTTTCGTATGTTTGTATAACTGGGTTTGAGAGAAACCTAAATAACAAATAAACGTATCAAATCAATATCAAATAATAAAACTTTTAGTTATTGAACAGTATTTTTATCTCAACATCTGGAGCAGTTTTATAGGCAAGTCAGATTATTCACTATTGAAATCGCAATTTAAATCCAACGTGTATAAAAATGGCAAGACTGCCTCGTTGGCCTAGTGGTGCTAAGCGCGAGTGCTGCGCTAGAGGTCTTGGGTTCGATTCCCAAGTCGACCAAGGTGTTATTGGGTTTTTCTATGAAATTGTCAGTAGCAGGTCGGAGTTTGGATTTGTGCCCGGTTAGTGGCAATAGGCTCGCCCCCTATTACATGGGACCTAAACATACCGGCGAACTGTGGGTGTACATTTGTACACCTCTGCCTAACCCTTCGGGGATACAGGCGTGATGGTATGTTATGTTATGTGTATAAAAATAAAATAACAAATGAGAAGCAGGCAAAATAATACCATTGTATTATTTTGTTTAAAGTTTTCACGCCTTAATAATTTTCTACTTTGTTTCATTTTTCGTTAATGTGAATTACACAGACATAGTAATCTTCCCTTTTAAATGCACAAAAGCGAACAGACTAGAATGTACTCTTATTTTATACGGGCAGCCGTAAATCCTAAAAAGCTATAGATTATCCATGCAGGTAGGGAGGGTGCACCTGTTCTCGATGCGTTTATGTACGAATCTATGTGCAAGAGATTAGAAAAATAACTAACTATTTCATCTACCTTTGCTCATTTACTTTGGAACTGCAATTAAAATTAAATGGAACCTAATCGTACAAAATTCGCTCTTTGATAGCTCAGGAAAACGTTATTCATGATCATTAGTCAACAAGGAATTGATAATTCTAAAAAATGTAAGCCCTTTTGCCAAAGAATACGAACTTTTCTATACTTCCTTGCATACCGTTTCCACTTCATCACATTCATGTAAGCTCATCAGTTGAAGCTCTTGACCTGGCATAAATCCAGAACATCTCTTAATTTATCAAACAGATTGTATAACTTCGATTCGATTGGCGCTAACAGCAGAATGCGGGTTGATTTAGTCGATATTTGTTTTAATACATAATGTTTGAACATGTATGAGGTAGATACGTACCGTATATGTATATGTGTTAGTGCTACATATAGGAATTTTCACAGAAATGGACAAAGTTTTTAAAAGACTGATAAATTGCTTCCATTGGTGTTCCGTAGATTGGATTTTGTACAGAATGAGTCTTTTTGTAATAATGAAATTCAATTTACAACGGGTCTTGTCACATTGTGTGATTTTTACCAGATATCTTTTAAATGGAAGAGAATTGTAGCTGAACGGTCTCACATGAAAAATACTGCGTAACGTTGTTTTAATTCTTATGGAAGATTTTTTATGAATTTGTATTTTACTTTTACGGTCGCGTATGGGGTCTGTAAATTGAAGATAGGGTGAAATATTGCACTGTAAACGTTGGCCAAACATAAACCAGCCTTGATTTTAACGCGGAAGAAAAACGGTGCAAACAAAATCCGACCGTATACTTTATATACCTTTGACCCATAAATATAAATAAACACTAATTCAAAAATCAACTTGCGAGTCAAGTAACAGTAAGTTGAAATAAAACTACTTTTTACGGATTTTTTCGCGGTTTGTATTTAGATTTTAGGTCCCGACGTTTCGACACCTTTGCAGGTATCATGGTCACGGACTCATATTGCGTAGGTCGGAACTCAAATAATTAGTTAAAATATGAAGGTAGAACGAGCAACATCTACTGTCAAGACGAACGCCATCTCAGTCTGCCCGTGACCATGATACCTGCAAAGGTGTCGAAACGTCGGGACCTAAAATCTAAATACAAACCGCGAAAAAATCCGTAAAAAGTAGTTTTATCTCAATGTCTAACATTCGCGTAAACCTAAGAAACCAATAACAGTAAGTTCTCAAGATAAAGTTGCAAATGAGAGAGATGCAAAAACTTTACATAGTTACTATTTATTACATTGAAAATATCTTTGAAAAAAATTCACTACTCTAGAAAATTCTTGCTTAAATACTTCCCATGTTGCAACTAAAAAGCTGGCTTTGACACATCTAATAATGCTTGGAGCCTAGTCAATGGACGTACCTATCTATTACTGTAAACGGTGCATATAAACTGTTAAAATACGGCATTTCTGAAACATGACTCATCTAACTTTGATCTGCGATTTTCAATCAACCATCACTTTCTACGAAACATACCAACCATACAAATTAAACTAGTACCTGCCTATTTGGATAAAGCAGTTAAAGCAACGTCAGTCAATTCCGTCACTTCTGTCAGTTCGATTTACACAAGGCCATGTAGCGACGCTACACGCCCAATAAACCTCGCTTAAAACTGCAAGGAAATCCCTACACGACTTCGTACGATATTGGCAAGACTTTACTTGGAACATAACAGATATACGACGATAATATAAAGATAACGAAGCAATAACGTGCACTACAATACAATTTATAGGAAAGCTTTAAACAATGTCGTTGTGATGTGTTTATTGTAATGGGGTTTATAAGTAAGGTGAGGCTGTGGTTACAGGACTAACGTATATGTAACAAGTTAGGAAATAAAATGTATGAAGTGAAATAGAAATACATCTTTATATCAGATTCTTGTATTGTAATACAGTGTAAATAATTAATTTAAAGTTTAAAATTCACACTAATCTAGAATCTGATGAAGAAATTAGAAATGAAGGGTTAATAATCTTCAGCTTTTATTTACATAAACTTTTCTATAAATTCGTATTTGCAATATGCACTTTTAAAGCCAAAATAAAGTTACCTATATACAAAAATCGGTTTGCGCTCAATTCAGTCCCTAATCGAAATAAAAGGATGCTTAATCCACTTCAGTATCTAAACTTCATTCTCATGTAATATAAAGTACTTACTTGAGTTAAAATATCTTAAACAGAACCACCTGGTAATATGTTACTCTTATTAAATACACGAAACAAAAAAGCTTGGGCGTCAGAAACGTCTTTTGACTCAGAAATAAAAAAAGTTTACGATTTACTTCAATGTTGCAACCAGTTTAAACTTGTATGTACTTTTATTTCCTTTTTTAATAATGTAAAATTCTTTGTGTTTTAACAAAACAAAACATAAAGCCCACACGGCATTCATCTGAAACACATTCTCGAACAAATCCTTACTGATTTTGTGGTCCCCCATCGAGTTGTGATAATTACCCGTAACCGAGTGAAAATCGATTACGAAACGCACCTTGATAACTTACTAAATATACATAAAAAAATAATGTGATTCTCATGACGGGATAGAATTTTAAATATTTATCCTAATTATAAAAGTTTTTGTTTGGTTGGTTATAAATAGGAATTGAATATGGGCCACTGATTTACCTACATTGGTAGCATTGTAAAAAGCCCTTATTTAGATATTTTGCCGTCAAACTTTTCCGATTCAAATTGCAAAACTGATACCAACAAAATTAGCAAATGGCAGATTACATTCACGAAAGACAATCAGAACCTCAATATTATATACGTTCAGTTTAAAAATAAATAGGCATCACAGTTATCGTAGTTTTTTTAGTTTTTACATAATGTGGATACCTAGTAACATTCAGAGGCAATATTTCACAGACATCATAATACTTTGTAACCTAACCTCTCCGAGTTGTGTATCGGGTATTTAAAACCGGCAGTATTCATTAAATTGTAGACTTTACAATTAAGCAAATTTGCGAATGTCTCATAAACGCTTCCTTTTCCATCCATCATTTACAAAATGTTCGTATTTAATACCCCTGTTTCCTGGCACGTAATGCCCAGGTAAAACCGTGTTGACTAGATAACTTAATTAGAGTGATTATCACGCTCGACGCGATCATTATCTTGTTGAAACGATAGAGCTTTAAATTCGCAATTGTAGACGTTCTAAGGAGGAAAGAAAGAAATAGGTTAGTGCAGCAGAGATTTTTGCATTTGTTACTCATTTACAAACAGATTATTACTATTCTTCTTTATTTACTACTAGCGGCCCGTCCCGGCTTCGCACGGGTATTTAACACATTATTAAAAAGTTAGTATTGAAGGTTTCTGTGTTATTACTACTACTACGCTCTTTATAATATTAGTCTAGACACTCCCGTACCTCACTGATGCTTAAATCGCATAGTTAGCCGAGCAGAGTGAGCGACTATCACGCGACTTTTTTCTAATTTTTATATTTTAAACTCGTGATATCTTTCGAAGGGAATGTCCAAAGTGAATAATTCAAAAAGTTACATAAAGGTATTGAAGCAGTCTTGACTATGAAGTAATTTATTTTGATAAGGATCCATACCAAGTAACAAATAAAGAGCCTTTTCTAGCGGCGTCCTTTTAATAATATTTTTTTTTATAAAATATCTCTTATTGTGACCTAACTGTAATAGTTAGACATATGCTGTCGCGACACTTTTTGTAGATAATTATATGTTCTACAAAGACGTAGTACATTATTTTGTTCTATAATCAATAGTTTTCGCAGCGCACGCGATGCAAGAAATTTTTTTGGTAATTTTTTCACACCTTGGTTTACATTATTGAGGTTTTAGTATGGATACCTAAGTTTTTTGAAAATTTTATATAGCCTATGTTCACCGGAAATAGTGTAGCTTCCCAACAGTGAAAGAATTTTTCAAATCGGTTAAGTAGTTTCGGAGCCTATTCATTTCAAACAAACAAACAAACAAACAAACAAACAATCAAATCTTTCCTCTTTATAATATTAGTGTAGATGATTCTTGTAACGTTCTTCTTAAGAAGGTTTTCAGCAAAGAAGTGGGTTTTTATTGTACAACATTTTTATCGTAATCCTACAATAGACAGATGTTTTGTATTCAGTATCACGGGACCGCAAACACCTAAGCACTCAAAGCTAATCCTTCCCACATCCGGAATACATTAATCCCTATTTTTAGTTGAAGGACTTTCGTTGTTTGTTCGACGATAACAAAACCAAACACTTCTGTTTGGGACCCATAAAGTCTAAGGACTTTTGTCGCTATCCAAATCAAAAGTAGAGTTGTAGAGTCGTTATAGAAAAGATAAAAATATACATGATATAGTATTTTTCTTTGGAGTTTACTTAGCTTTTATGAAGATATGTGATTGTAGAGTCAATAGAATCGAGTTATTTGTGCTGATTCTAAATAGTTTTTAATCTAGAAGTCATAGAAGATGAAACACCAAAACGCTATACTTAAAACAAAACAATAACGTAAGTACATTTCAAAGGTCGTACATACGTTATTCAAACTTATCAGTACCCTATCTCCAAAACATTGAGTACAAACAAAACGTGAGAACGAACCATCCCGATACGAAGCCTACAATCCAAAGATGATTTCGGTAAGCGATACCTGTGGGTGTTGCTATCGCGGTATAGCATATAGCGGTATAGCCGGTATAGCGTATAGCGGTACAGTATGCGGGCTAGTAAATAGGTTTATATTAAACAGCGATAAGATCGGGCTGTCAGAACGATTGCTGGGTACCCGGTGATGCGACCACACGCCAGTGTCGACCTAACGCGAACGTTTACTGTTGCCGCGTTCACCTAAAATACCTCTTTGAACGATGTGAAATGCTCTGGAAGTAATTGTGGGTTACGAGTACGATAAATGTGGAATAAGAGAAAATTAATTGGTAGACGGAATATTTATGTGAGGGATTTAATTACTAAATCTTGTTTTGTCGAATAACTGTTAAAACTATAAATTAATGTCTTCCGATACACAAAAGATTACTGATTACTGCGTTTGGTGATCGAATAGTTTCATGTTTTAAAATATTTGTTAGGCATTGTGTCAAAACTGTCGATTTAAATACATTACTATTATATCGATGTGAATAAAACTTGATAGTTATTTTAGGAACAAAACGGTACCTAACGGAGCTCTTTATTAGATGTTGAACTTTTATTTGAATTGAAGCGTACTGTTAAAACGAAAAATGAATCCTTGTAGTTATTTTTAGTATTAAAACCACCAGAGTAGTAAGTAAACTAGTTTATAACAGTGCACCACTTACAGTACGCAACTCATTGCAGTTACTTCAAAGAATACTTCTTGATGCAATTCTAACCAGTATTCTAGTATCAGGTATTGGCGGCATGCGCTCAGCGTTCAACTTTCCCGATAAACGATAAACTAAGTTAGGTGGCACTTTACAGTACACTTTATTCCCAACAAATTTGCCTACACTACTCTCCCTACTAAATAATAATAACTATTCTTGCCCATGTAAATTAAGTCATAAATAAAAAACACGCTTCGACCATGCGTGCGAGGCTTAATAGTTACGACCATTAAGACACATTCTATTGGAATGATGAACCTCTATATTATAATAAAAACCGCTGGCCATAGCTTATGTCTCGATTATGTTGCCTCGTTTATTACTTAATTTAGCCAAGTGTAGGGTTGCCAACTGTTAAGTGGTGGACTAAATGTTAAAGGTCACGATGAATAAATTACACTTAAATCACGTTCACTCATGAAATCATGAAGCTTTTATTGCAGTCATGGTCATTCACTATAAATACTTAGTAAGTCGATTTAACTGAAATACAGGCATATTTATTTATAAAAATGAAACCAATTACAATTGACGTTTGATTTCACATTATCGGTTTCATTTTATTAGTTTATCTTTCATCACTTTTAAGCGAGTTAATAAATAGAGGTAAAACTACGTAGGGTAAAAGTTACACTATAAAACGACTAGGTAAGAATATTTTGGACATCCCTAGCTAAAAGGAGCGCGAGTCGATTACCTGCGCAGACGCACGCCGAACCGGTTCGCATGATCCTCCCCCCACCTTTACCGCTGGCACCCATCGTGCATAATATTTTTTGCTCCACATAAGGGGGCCCCTTCGTTAACTTGGAGATATAAGCCGACTTACAAGATACACGCAAACAATAGTCTCTTGGAGTCATGACCTTTGTAACGGTCAACGTTTTAAAAAGGAACATGGATTCTTTAATTTCAAAATGCGAATTGGAATTCGACCGTTAGCCGTTTCGATTTTCGAATCAAGGTAAATATTTTATACTAATGGATGGCATTTGATACGGAAGCTTAAACCGTAAAGAATGATAAAGGATCCTTTTTGTACTGGAGTATGAAAAGTTATTAAGCATGAATGATTTCGCAGGTAGTTTTGCCATCCCGTATATGCAATTGTCGTCGCATTCATAACTTTTTCTACCAATATTTATTAACGAATGTTGGAATGTTCCGTTTTATATTTTGTTTATTGCTATTAAACATACAGTTATAAAGTTATTTGCAATAAAATTAACAAGCTGAATGTAATAAAATTCGTCAAGATATTTTGGAAATTTCCTTAATTACGATACACATTTATGATACAAGCACCATTTAAAATATGTATACCTTCCTATAGATTAATTGAGAAGAACATTTATATATTTTTTATTGTCAATTAACACACTACAAAAGAGCCACAAAGCTTCTCAACGATGCGAAGAAAAACGACAGTCATAAATGTAAAATTTACTGCATTACTTTTCTAACACTGCGAAATAAATGCTCATTTCATTTACATACATTATCATTTAATTGTCTTCATTCTTATTTAGTATTAACATCTGAATGACCAGACAAAATAATAATACAAAAAATAATAAAAAATATTTAACAGTTTGCAAAATTCGTTAATCGTAGCTTCTAGATAATTCTTTAAGTACAGACTAAAATAAAATGATTGGCGTGTGTTATTTTCGGTTATTATCCACTATTTCGTATCCGTATAGACCGAGCAATTTTACCATAACAACTAGAACAGATGAAAACAAAAAGTCTTTGTTCATAATTATAATTTTATTGTTTAAAATTCAGTGTTATTTTTTGTTACCGTTGCTGACCCTGTGCAAAGCAAAGGCCTCCCTGCTACTCTTTAATTGTAATTTCTACTGTTACTTCAAGTATAAAATAAAGAATTTATGTTTTGAATAACCCTGAGTAAAATAAAATAGAATGAAAATGTTTAAGGTATATTTTCTTCATACTAGTAAAATTAAATAGTGTCGTTACCTTAATGTATGTAATATGTGATGTATGCTTTAATTGCTGCCGTTATCATTCGTTTTTCAATTCTTTGATAACATATTTCAATTAAAGAATTTTAACTTTTTTAAAGACCCTACAAAATTTCCAAAATATATAGGCTCAAGTATTTTAATATAGTGCGTTCTTTACGTCGACGCGTCACCCAGGAATGTTTGCTACTTACTAATGACACCAAATTGTTCTCCTCTCGATGTCCGAGAATTCGGAACTGCCTACGTTCGCATAAAATTAAATATTTACTGCGAATACGAATATATAGTGAGAAAACTTTTTTTTATTTTTCTTTTACGGTTTATTTGCTTCAATTTGGATCTAATTATAGATTTAAACTTTTTTGTTTTTACCATAACACTTAAATACCTGCTAGCGAAGTTTAATATGTTAAAATTGAAATATGTCGCATATAAATTACACAATGACCTTTATTAAATTAAACATATTTTCATATTTCAGTGATAACACTTTATAATCACAACTTTTGTAAAGTTAGGTGATAGAGTTAAGTGTATTAACATAGAACACTGACTACACCATCAACACTTCTATAGAATTTAGATAAAAATCCACAGCGCCGACTATTATTTTTGTAATACCCCTACTTAATTCTTGTTTATACGAAGAATATCTATAGATAAAAAATTCAGATACACAAAATTCCAGCTTGATTTCCATGGAATAGGTTTGTTTACAGTTTTTCGTATCTTTTTATTCATTTATGGTGTTTTTACGAGTGTCGGAGAGGGTAAATGTTCTATTTGAGTGTTCGTGTGTGCGTCCCGTTTGGTCGCGGCGGCTGTACATCGACAGCATAAACATAAGTTTGCGTGTGTCTCTACCGTGTAGAACACTAACAACTTTTATGTTGCCGACTCCTACACTGATGAGCTATTTGTTGTTAATCATCTCTTTAATTTATTGCTCTCGTATTTATAAAGTAGTTAGCTTTTGATTACTTCCTTCGTTATACTTTGGATAGATCATTAGATGCGTTACGTAGAGTTCTTCTAGTATGACTAATCTTATTTAATAATGGTAGAGTAGTTATGTACAGAGTACACAAATAGCGTAAATAAATATTTAAAGTTTGTAATGATGTCGTATCTGTCCGTCATACATAATGCTGTGACTAATAGACTCTTCCGACGAACTGCTTTGTCTCTAGCCACTCACCTGTCAACAAATATTTTAACTGTGTGTTGGGAACGGTAGAGTGGTGATGACTCACCTCTGTGGTGCCTCACGCGGTGATGCGACACGGGCCGGCAGCACGGCTGCTCCTGGTACGCCGTCCAGGAGTCCGCCAGCACGGACGCCAGCACGGCCCACAGCACCGCCGCCGTCCACTGCCCACCAGCAGCCATCGTACGCGGCAGTCCTACCTAGCGCACATCCAACCCGCACACACTACTACTACACCTTGCTCTCCAACTCAAACATTATCCCTCGCATCAGTCCATACAATGCACCTAGGATTACAATCCAGTCAACTAATAATTCCGATAAACTTCAACAATGTTTGTCTGTTTACATTACGCGCACCTAAACCGAAATCGGAGAGATTATACTTCCGTTCAGATCATTCGAGTTGAACGGACTTCAGTGATTAATCACCGCAGTCGTGCCGCGAGCCTGTTATCTCATATCGAGTTATAATCTGTTCGTGAGGGTTTACTTCGTTCGGTTCGCTTGATTTATTAGTTGGTAAAGAAGTACGCTACGATCGTGGTAACGCAGCGTCGTCGGCGGGCGACAGGCGTGACGTGCGCCACCGGCATCGCAGCGACGAGAACTGAAAATGTTCGCGTGGTAGAGACGGACCGGGCCGGTGGCGGCTGGAACCGGCACGCAGCCGACAGCCGCGGCTCTGCAGGCGAGCGCCGCGCGAGACAGAGACGGAGCGAGCGCGCTTCGACTCCAGCTGCGAAAGCTCCAAACGAATGAAAAAGCCCGCTCCACTCGTTTAAGGAAAAGTTGTAAGTTAAAAAGTTTTGATAATTTCGCCGATCCAGAGCCGCTTGAATTCTTGCGGGGGAGATTCGACTGCGCATTGACCCTCGGTGTCGTTACGAACATATTGTAACGGAGGGATGACCCTCTATATAAATTTACCTAATTTATGTTTTTGTTAGGATACGCACGAAGAACTTTTATGTCTGTAGGCACGCGAAAGGAAGTCGGCAGTTTATTTTTTGTATGTTTATTAATAAGTAGCCTAGTAGAGCGTATGAGTCACGACGTCGCGTGGCATAAATAATAGAGAACTGTAAACAAGACATCACGAAGTCTTAAGAGATACGAACTCTTGTAATTTATATAATTAGCAGGTTATTTATGATTGTATGCAGATTAAGTTCATATCCCTTATAAATCACGGAAATAAATTGTTATTAGACTCTACGATAAAACACTATAATATTTTATATAAAAATAATATTAAAAACGTTGGACGCTCGGCTGCGTAACCAAAAAAAAACAGTATTTGTAGCATTCAATCATGAAACATTATTTCATTATCTAGACACAAAAAAATTAAACCTCGTCACCAAAACTAAACTTTTTAATTTACTCCAACTGATTTAGTATATCTCTGTATATCAGCAAGAAGATTTAAGCTGACAGCTCAACGCAATACATAAACTTAAACACCATAACTCCAAACGGAGACTTAGTAATAAGTTCTCAGACAACTTAATAAATAACTATTTATTGAGTTTAACTTTGAGCTGACCGTGATTAAGGGTAGCAGGGTTAGCTTTATCAATTACTCAGCCTCTCTGCGGAGGCTTCTGTGCCCTCCGCGCGCCAGAGAGTGCCAGCCACCCGACTCGCCTTTAATTAATCTTAAATAACTTAATTATGGCAGAAACCCTTTAACATAATGCGATAAATGTTTTATTAGACTCCCCAACTAGAACATAGATGGCCACACATTATTTCCCACTCGTGAGTCATACCTCAGAACAATGAACAGACCGCCAATATAAAAGTAACTTATGTAAAAGTAAGAACATTTGGGATTCAGCGGGTACATTCATAAGATGAACGGGGATATCTTAAACGTCGCGGCCCCATTTTCATCAGTTCTTCAAGTTTTTCAATAAAAACTTTCGAAGGCGTCCGATTTACATACGGTATGGATTCATTTATTTTCCAAAAAGATTTTTCGCGTAAAAGTGAAGAAGGTTTTCGGTATCCATTAGAGAAGAAAGGTCGCTCTCAAGTCGCTCCCACCGAGAGCCGACACCGGCCCATCGCCCTCTCCAATTACAATATTTTAAATGGCATTTTTGTTAAAACCTCATCCATTCTGGACCAATAGTTTAAATTTTACACATCTGAGTCTTGACATGAAAATAAATTTATTATAGAGATCCACATTTAGAAAACTTATGCCTTTGACACAAAATATTTACTCCTGTTATTAATCCAACTCTTCAAATTAAGTAAATATATTATTATATAAATAAGTTCTTATTTAAAATTATTCTTTAAACACAAGCTTTTATTAACCAATTAAAATAATTAGTTAAGAATGTTATAACATGTTAATAACTTATCTTGTAACGTTATTCATTTTGCTACTTTTTATGAAAATCGTGTAGTATATAAAGCATATCAAGACAAGTGTTATATGATTAAAATATAAAGCACTAGCATCACTATCAATATGTGGCGAGATGCAGTGGCGTAACCAACTCGAGTTTATTTTTGAATCGGTTTACTAGCGCTACTGATTCGATGCAAATCTCTGGTAGGGCTTCATCACTCGATCACATTACAGGGGGAATCCAAATGTCCTTTTGTGTATAATTGCGACGCCTTGCTAACTTAAAGCAACTGTTTTGCATACTGCCGCGACCCCAACATCAACACAACTTAATTGTTAAAGACAACGATACAACAAAACAGATCAAAACAAAGACAAGCCTTCATTTAAGTTCCTAACAAATTTTACACGAAACGACTCTTTTAATATTAATGTCTTTACAAAATAGTTTTGAAACTACACTTCCTCTATAAATACTAACTATCGACAGTTAACAGCGACTAGTAAAACTTACTCGGCCGGTCGTTGTTCTTAGACGTTCGTTATTTTGTCACGTCTACGTAGAACATAATACGAGCATAAAGCAAAATAACACGCGTATATCGTAAAACAGGCTGTATAAACTGTGTATAAAGTTGTACTGGGAGTTTCATACATTCAATTTGTTTCCAGCAGTGGTTTGAACGCCAATACCGACATAATTGTGCAACGATAAACAATGGAACAATGATCACTGCTGCCGGCTGCATACGCTCCTGCTAGATATACGATGTTTGTTCAATAAAGCACATTATCCACTTCTCTATTATACATTTGACTGTAGATAAAAAGCTTTGTAAAATCATTAATGTTTTCGCAGCTCATTGTGTTTTAGAAAGTCGTTTGCGAACAAAAGTTTTTGCTGAACCACAGAAAGTGCCTTAGTATTGCTAACTGAAAATCTCTTTCTAATATTGACAATATTGTATTGTTTTTAAATGAAACTAAATTACTTGAATATGTTACAAAAAATATGAATTGGTCCTGTTTCGTAAACTTAACATCATTATAAACGCTTTATATTACATAAGTATTCCTATAATTTTTTTTCAACACTTCCTTATCGACTTGACCTAAAAGAAGCATGAAACCAACAAAAAAGCGTAGATGTTATCGTATCTTACCAAAAAAGTATGATTCAAAGCCAATGAGCAGTTTTTCCTGATAACCAACATTTATCTTGGAATACGTGACTATTTATTGTGGCGAGATCAATCATTCACAAAGTGCAAACGGTCTCATCAGAAGGCAGATGCGAAGAGGCGTGCCTTCGGTTCTGGACGAGCCAGCAGCGGCCGGGAGGCGCGGGGGACGGGACGTAATTGATGAAGTCGACGCAAGACCTCGCCGCGGTTAATCTCCACCCAGCCACCTTCGACAGGACAAACTTTATCTACTCCCAAGGCGACGTAGAGAGGTCACCGCTTAATTTTTTTCTCGGAATCAGAAAAAGTAGTAACAGTTTTTATTAACATTCAGCCGACAAATTATCTAATGCTTACAATCGTCCGACCCGAAGGCAGACGTAAAAACATAAACCTTAATTACGCCTACTGAAAAACTTTAGTACCTACGCTCCCTAGTCAGATTTAGTAAGACAAAAGGCATTATTATTTGCCGAGACCCACATAGGTGTTAGTTTAGCATTTACTATCTGAAACAAAGAAATTAAAGAGGACAAAGGCCATCGTGTCTGCTTAGAAAAGAAGACGACGTAAAGTAGGCATTCATTAAATAGTCCCGAAGCTCATTACTGCACCGAACGTTCGCTATTCAGTCCCATACGCTAAACAATCGCCGCCAACAATCCGTCATCATTTAACGTCCATTGTAGTCTTGCATTCCCAATTATAATTAAAATCATTTTTGCACCTCATGCCAATTAAAACTTCTATTGAAAACAAAGAACGTTGATGGTTGACCACATATAAAACAAAAGACTGCTTAGATGCTCATTTTCTATTCCATATATTACATTATGCTTTCATGTAAGATAATTATAACAAATGAGATTGGAACAACAAAGGCGTCGCTCCGCTTGCATAAGAATAAAAGATAATTTTTTGAATAACACTACAGTGGTGCGTTAGAGTTGCAGTTAACGATATTTACATGACTAATGGGCAACAATTTTACATAAAAGTGCAAAAGCGAGTGAACTTAGGCACACCACACCAGTGAAGTGGTCCAATTTGCATGTTTTATGCAAGCGGCGAGTGATGCCGCCGCGGACACTGCACGCGCATACAGGCTCTTTGAAATTTTTATATGCTATTCCCACAAATCGGACGTCGCTGCATTTTATGAGGAAGCGCGCTGTAACCGCGTTGTCTAGTTTTATAGCGTTCCTTACTGTTACACAATGAATATGCTTCAAAGCACTGATTTGGGACTGTTGTTAAAACTTTATAGGTATCTACGTTTGCGAATCTTCATTCGAAAGCTCAGTTATTTAATTACTTTGTTATGGATTTATCAAATCTCTACGCAGAATAGATGTTAAAGAGATAATGAAAAAACGAAAGTTTGGCTAATCATTATAATGAAGTTCCTTAGCAACTAAACAGTCGTAAGTCGGCACGTGTTGTGATCCCGGTATTTGTTTTATATTTACCCGCGCCAGTAATCGAGCCATGCACGGTTGGAACAACCAACTTTTACAGAGAAGCCATCGCATGAATGCAGCACTAGCTAAATTGCATTGTTCGTTTTATTGCAAGTGCGGATGGCGTAGCTCTCGCCAGAATTATTTACTATGTAACAGCACATGCACTTTATTCCATCCGTCGATTTTAGTATTAAAATCTTTCCTTTTATTCGCGTTAAATTCGCAATGTTATTTGCAACCACACTGTACCTAGTCAAACATATTCATCGAATGTAAAATAGACAGTCAATGAAAATTGTTTCAAATTAAATGAAACTGGATTAAGGTTCCTACATAATAGAGGTCGCCTAGATTTTTGTTCTATTTAAATGAAATTTGTGTTATGCCCAAAAAAATTTTCGCAAATTTTGCCATATTTTTTAGGAAAAAAAATTCAGAAATTCAGAGAAAGGATTTTGAGAGCATAAAGCATATAACGTATGCCTAGATACTAGATAATGTTTTCTGTCTGAGATCTTCTAAGTAATATCTCACCTTTCGTCGCAGACAGCACGTAAATTATGTAGGTCGGTGTTTGTCGAACAATCTTCAAGGTGGGTCACATTATATTATGTAAGGAGACGGAGGCTTGTTCTACCCACATTAATGAACTAATGTAACTAAGTGACCGTGGCTTCTCATTAATAATTGAATCACGCGAGGGTTTGGGCGGGATGCATAATGAGTCAGGTAGCAACAAACTTCATGACATCCTGGAGTTATGGCTTGCGATGAGGACTAGGTCACTACTACATCAATGTCACATGTATCCCATGACCTAGCGTAGGGTGACAACGCTTCCGTAATTACTTGTCCGCAAATGGAATTTGGCGTTAATGAATTAATCAATTAATTACACCCAATTAGTTGCTGTTTGTTTGCATTATTAGTATTTTAAATTGCCATAATTCATCCAATGTACCTATATAAAGTTATGCTTCACTTATACATTGGATGAATTGTGTTATTACTGATGCCCGAATATCACAAACTTAAACACTGAAAAATATATGAACTAATGTTACTATTGTGGACTTTCACTATTTACTCAAAAAGCCTTATTTACTTCACATTTGCAATATTTACGAAAATATTATTTCAAATAGGGAAAACTATAACAGCCAGAGAGCACTCTATAACAGCTCTTCTAAATGAACTAGAACCGTTATTCTTTTATCTGGGACAGAATGAAAACTTTTCGCTAAAATCGAATTTCTTTTGTGCACTATTTAGGGACAATAGTGCACCGATTGCAGCCCAGTTTTAGGTATTTTATTTTCGACCATTACGCCATTGCGAACGAAATGATTGTATCAATAGAATGTGAATGCGACAAAAATGTTGATACATTGTCCACTGTGTGACCTCAATTTGTCGCACAAAAGCGTTGGTTAGCCGATACCGACTCGGGAGGTAAAGATCGAACAGTTTTCAAGAATACGCAAACTTAGAAAGTGCATTAAAACTGAGACTTAAAACTCTGATACACTGCAAAAGGAAATTAAACTAACTTGTACACGACTCGACTAAATATTTTTATAACTTTAAATTGAACTTTTAACAAAATGAAAAGTATTTTGTTGATGTTTTGCTTTGGAAGCGAATAAAAATCTTTGAAGTTTTAAAAGTTTTTATTTGAACCAATTTTCTTTTAGATATACTTAAGTAATACTGTTAAATGAGGAGAAATATAAGTCAATTACCTAAGTGTGTCAAGTTTAACGTTGTGTTAAAATTCTTTATATAACGGGTACTTGGATTTTTGGTCGTTTTGCAAGCACACCGCTATGTAAAGAAGCAATTTCCTTTGTGTCACTTGCTACCCTCGCGAACTGCACGTGTTGTCACGTACCAATGTCAATATACACACTGCATTATATTTATTGCACATCCATTTCTTTGCGATGCTAAAGTATTTCAACTAGAGATGAAGAGATTTTACTTTCATAATAAAATGACAACAAGTATATCTTACATAAGTATACAGTTGCATTTATTTTGTGGTGACTATAAAGAATAATATAAAGTTTTAGAGATATTTTGATCAATACTAAATTTAAAATGCTTCACATTTACCAAAAGGTAGTTTAGTCGATTTCTAGTTTCTTGAAAGACTCTTCCAAACCTGGGAAGAATGTGCTCAAATTTTTAGGACCTCCAGGTCTCTTCGACTCGTCAACCCTTTTCAGTGCTTCATTATCAAAAAACGCCTGGTTCACTTTCAGTCTATTGCAGATTCCATCTAAAATAATTATAATTAATTAGAACCCATACATCAAAAAAGAAAACAAAGTTTGAAAAAGATAGTGTTTGTGAAATACTCTACCTTTCAAACCAGTTTTATTCTTATGGTTAGCCAAATCTTCTATACACAAGAACTCTTCCAATGTATTTGAATCAGCTTGGTGAACCTTCAATATATCAAGCAGTTCGTCTTTCATGAATGGCTTCACCATAGCGAGCAGTTTGTCGACGAAAGTTGGAGCATTGATGAAGTGAAACTCTTTTAAACTGACGAACATAGCTTCCTAGGAACAAGACAGTAAAAAGCCTTATAAAAATCTAAGAAGTGAGTACAACAATGCCACAATTTTATTAATTTAGTTATAGTGATTACAGAAGATCGTATTATTTAAAAGATATTTACTAAATAGACCACAGCAAAATTGCGATGTTTTAATATTAATTTTGCTTTGGCTTTAGCCACATAAAATGTGATTAGTTATATAACGTAAGTCATGATAGAGTTATTATATTTTAATTTGTTTTGGTGTTTAACTAAATATGAAGTATATTTCAATAGTTACAATTTAGATTAAAGTGGATATTGATCTGTGTGTATGGAAAACCTTATTAGTTTTTATAGATTTAATGTTGTTTTCATTGTTTGATACATAAATACAGAGTATTGTTAACATAAGTAAGTTTAAGTAACTGGTATATTCCATTAGGCACATGCCTGTGGAATTATTTGATACATAATAAATAAATTAATAATTAGAAAAGATTCAACTGGTAGAGACAAACGGACTAATATCCTCATCTCTTTTAAACTACAAACAAAAACTCTGAAAAACCTTTTACAGTACCTGCAGAAAATAGAAGAACTGTTGTGCCACGGACAAGTTCACTCGCGATATGTGTCCTAGTGAGACCCTGTCCAAATTCACAATAAGAGCAACGCCCGGGACCGTGCCCTCCTCGTACTGCCATAGATCCATTACCATCAGAAATGCTCTGAAATTGGTACAGTACTCCTTACATATATCTTAAATAATAATTACTTTTTGAAAATATTGTTATATAGTGAAGAAAAAAATCAGACACATTACTGTAGGATGATCTGAAAATTAAACTATGGTATCATCATACTACTGGGCTTTGACCTGTAATTCCTAATAATAATAATAATAATAATAATAATATAATAATATTCCTTTATTTCAGGCAACTAGGGCCCATAGAAAATACAATACATAAATAATATAAAACAAAACAATACCTATAAACTAATACATAAAATTATTAACATAAAACTAAAGTCTATTTGACACGAGTAGGCGGTGTCGTGTTGCACTGCGTGGTGTCGCGTAGTCTCCCGCGGAAACGCCGGAAAACGACACCCTTCGGCCAAAACTGCTCTTGAAACATGTCGAGATGCTGAGTCGGCACACGTACCACAAACGATTTAAAATTCGTGTTATGTCTCGGATCCAACTTCTCGACTCTCAATGTCCAGCTGGTCTTGATGCGTATATACTCCACGATCTCCTCGACCTTCGTGGAGTGGTGAAGGCGCGACACATACAGCTGCGTCGTTGGAATTGCGGGGCGCAGCAGCATGTTCGGACCGGTCAACGCAGTTCCGCATTGATTTCGGCTAGATGGCTTCTTCTTCCTTCTCTCTACCTTGGTGAAACCATCTGCATCAGCCGTCCCTTTACATGGTACAGATTGTACCGTGTCTCGGGATACTACGGGGCGATCTTGACTGCCCACAGTAGCTTTAGGTTGCCGTTGTACGGGATCTCGCTTTACGGCAGCTGAGTAAACACGTCCAGGCTTTGACGTGCTTACATTCGTCGGCGTCCCGACTATGAGAGACGCGGGGAGGGCGGGGCACAGTTTAGCAACGCTAGTAGTGGCGACAGCTGGCGACGAGTGCAATCTTGCTGACTCGGCGCGCGGCGGCGATGCGTTGACCTGTGCGAGGCGTGTGTTGTCGCTGTTGGCATGCGCGTGTGACCTACATACAGAGTTTCGCAATTCTGCTACCTCGCTACGTAGATCACTGATGGTGGATTGTGATGCCTCCAGCTTCAACTGCAGCTCGACCAAGCTAGACCTCATACTCGTGATGTCCT
This sequence comes from Autographa pulchrina, assembly GCA_905475315.1. Taxonomy (NCBI): domain Eukaryota; kingdom Metazoa; phylum Arthropoda; class Insecta; order Lepidoptera; family Noctuidae; genus Autographa; species Autographa pulchrina. The sequence goes on along the minus strand of FR997771.1, from coordinate 6,521,750 downwards.
TTAATAGCCTGGTGACGTCGACGTGATCGAAAGTGACCGGGGGCAGCTTGCGCAACTCCTTTGCCACGAACGTCGGCACGTCGTCCGGGTCGGTCTCCTTCAAAAGCCTTATGGCATCTTGGAGACTCCTCTCTCCCTTTTCATCCCTCCTGCGGGACGGTATTCGGTCTGCCATTTGCAGCGACTCGTACAGCAGTTTTTTTGCGTTGCGTATCTCCTCCTCGGTGAAATTTGAGGTGCAGATTTGGGTCACACTGACCTCATCCATGACGTCCAGCTGGTACTGCAGGAACGCCAGGACCTCGTTCGCCACAAGTTCTTCCGAACGCATGGTGTCAAAACAAGCGGCGGCTGACGCCGCGCTCGGCACGAAATTATAATAATTTCTGCGAACAGTGCAAACGCGTCCGATGTCACCGACTGACCGCAATGCACTAATGCATTGCATATTTTTTTTTAGTTTTACGTATAAAACTAGGCATCTCTCTTTTTGTAACTTACATTAACTTGCAGACATAAATAACGTTAAACTTACTTGATAACATCCTGATAAACAAACTTCTTCGGATCAGCGTCAAATAGCTCACAATAAATTGGCCGATAACCTTTTTTTGTAAGTGTCGGTAATGGGAATATCAACCTAAAAAAAAGTTCATATCAGCAAATCTTTTAAGCCCTTATTGTACGAAATGTCTTCCAAGAAATCCAATTTAAGATCAGAAGTAAATGTAATTGGAAATATGTGTCATATTAAGTACACCTAACCACACATCTGTGGAAACAGTTTGGCATCAACACGACTTTATTTTAAAGCACTTAAGTCGATTTTCGTGATTTGTAGTTATTATAAACATGCGGTGGACTGTACAATATTAAAACATCATTTATACTTTCAGAATACAACGTTGCAGTTAAAAATTGTTTCATTTAAAAGACTGTTCCACTTTTAATCTCATTGTAATTCTTAAGTATTTCATAACTTTGAAGAAAGTCGTAACTTTGATCGCTTGAGACCAATGTAAGTTAACTTGTATTTAATAAATGTCATGACGTGCTAATATCTGTTTTAAAATTTATTCGCATCCTTTTTATTACTGCCATTTATAAGTTCGTCTTCTTCTTCTTAGGCCTTTGGCTTTTTTTACACATTAACCCTATAACTTTTGGCAAATAATATAATTTATTGCAAAATATATATGTATTTTCCCTAGCTGCATGGAAATGTTTGAATTTGAAAGTTGAATTTCAAGGTCTAATGTTTAGAGAATCAAATAGCCTTACTGCTGTGGAACAGTATAATTTTCTAAGGTAGGTATACTAAGCCATTTTTTTCTGTAATAAATCTAGGTTCACTATGTAAGGGAAGGTAGGTTGTAAAAGCCAAAGTGGACAAAGTAGTAAGTACAACATTAAGTAAAAAAAGGTGTAGGAGTAAAAACTACGTACCACGTTTGAAAAGAAAGATCTAGATATTCATCCATTTTCCTGTCCTGATAAAACGGGAACAATGTTTTGAGAGTGTAATTGACGTCAATGACTCGTTTCGTTACTTCGACGTCGCATGCACAGCTCGAGAACGCTAATATCACGTCCAGTTCTGAAAAATATAAGTAACGTGTTACTTTTGCTATTTCAAGCATATAGGTTTTTTACGGATACCGTTTTGCATCAGTATCTATTTTTGTCTTTTTTATATTACAATATAATATAATGTACCCAAGTACACACATTAGATTCATTTATTACCTAATCAGCTATAGGTATAAAGGTTTATATTGCCCCACAAATAATGCACATTACTCCCGTGTCTTGAAGCATGCCGCTCTATAACCCACTAATTCACTGTTCATATAAGAGTCAATCAAATCTCATCTTAATAAACATTGAATTAAGAACTCAATAAACAAATATTATACCTGTAATATATTTGTAGGGGAGATGCGGCTGTGTACTCAACCATGCCATCAAATTCTGAATTTCTTCTCTCTTCACTGAAGGTAACTTTTCATACTCCTTATCAACAGACGCACAAGTTACTAAAGACATATTCACAACACAAGATCAAATACTGTAAAAATACTAAGTCTTAAAGTTAAAAATCCTTTTAAAGTGTACTTTAACCCGTAAGTATAAAGAATTAGGTGTGTCTCTTCATAGAGCTATTTATGAGACTGTCGCGTGAGATGTCTATAGACGAATGGCCTATAAATGGGGCCAATAGTGTGTCTCTTTGTGCTCCTAAAACGTCAATGTATCTATTGACACAATTGCAAGGCCATTCGAAGCACATTAATATTGTCCTAGTGTCTGATCTAGTTTCCTATGCTGTATAAAAAGTAGGTATTGTTTTTTGTTTTTAGTCGTTCTTGTTGTATAAGATAAGTAATAATAAATTATACAGTTATACCGTTTACCTGGAAATTCTGTGTTTCTTTTTAAGGAATTGTGAAGACAATAATATTTGATTTTCAATTGTTTTAAGTTTACATAAAAACTAAATTCAAGAAACACATATCTCTACATAAATTACGTAGGGACGAATAGGTCAAACAAATATTTCAGTAGCGTAATCCCTACGTGACAAAAGTCAAAAGTCCAATAAAACGAGTACAATAAACCGAGTGTACGTTAAATAAATGTGACAAACATACATAAACTAGAAAATCTTCCGAGTTCTGTATTAGAATTCCAGAATTTACTAATAATTTACAAGCGACCGTAAAAGCAGAAATAAATCCGGGTACTAATACACGTAACTGCACGTAGGTTAGTTTATTGTTATATTAAACAGGAGAAATTACTTCGTACTTTAAATACCTTCCTAGATGAAGGTGCAGGTCATTCTAAACTTAATCATTTAAAACTAAATTTGGTTTTCTACGTTTAAAGTTAATTGTTTCTGTTGTTTCCGTGTGTCTTCTGTTCTGATTGAAAAACGCATAGTTAAAACCCGAAAACTCATTAAATTAGAATAGAATAGAATAGAAGTTTATTGTTTCCAGTATTACAGCAAACAGAAAAATAAACACTTAACATGGAGGTATTATATACCGAAAGCAAAAGGTTCGAGCGTCAGCTTATGCTCAGGCTTCCCAAAAGGGGTTGCCAAGCGCTGGTTTTCAGCTCGAACCCTTGACTCTCGTTTACAGGAAAACCAAATTACAATATAGGTACAATTTTAAGGCTGTGATCTTAAATTACAGAAAAAAAAATTAGAATGGGAAAAAAATAAAGAAATTCAATCCATTTTTAATAGATACCTAGTAGGATTCTGGATTTACATTCAGTTGGTACTTGGATGTTTTTTTATTTATTTTATTCATGAAACTAAAATTAAAAAGTCTTTCTATTATGTGGTGCACTTGATTTCCCAGAGATCACCAAGACAGTCTTAAGGATACTTTATGAAACACGTACTAAAATATAACAACTTACAACTCTCACAACTACTGCAGATTACTACGAAAAATAAAAGCCGCAACTTGCATCGAGCCCCAAACATTCTGTAGTAATCCGGGGTCATACATAATATCCCTGCTTAGTCCTCGGACTTGCAACTTTGATTGGACTTGTCAGAATAGCGTAGAAGCGACGCATCGTAAATGTTAAGTGCGGGCTTAAACACTGCGTTATATGAATGTATACGTTTGGAGCTCAATTGTCCCCATAAATGAAGTTATAAAAATGTTGGGGAATAATCTTATCATGATTTTCTTCGTGATATCCAGGTGAATACTTATATTAGGTATTATAGTGGTGTTAAATTCGAATAAACATAATGAAGAATATAAATAAGCGCATAAACCTAAGCTAAAACGTTATTTTGTAACATGAGATTAACAGCAAAGAAATAAATAAAATGTGTTGTTTCGGGCTTGTTTTAATAAATAAATAAATAATAATAAATAAATGCGGACAACATCACATACATTGCTCTGAACCCAAAGTAAGTAGCTATTAAGCACTTGTGTTATAGAATTCAGAAACAACGAAGGTACCACAAACACCCAGACCCGAGGCAATGTAGAAAAGTTGGTTTCTACATTGACCCGTCCGGGGATCGAACCCGGGACCTCAGAGCTAGCGACACCTTGAAAACCGGTGCATACGCCACTCGACCACGGAGGTCGTCAATAATATTAACAAGGTTTTGGTGAATATTTATATTTACCAAAATACATTTTTTGCTACCTACAATAAAACAAAATCATTAAAGACATGCTGACGATATCCACACACAACTTAGGTGCATTCATTGTAAAACTTTCAACACAACAAACAATTTTACCTTAAATTATTAAAATAATTAAATTTCATGGAAATCGTGTTGTTATCTAATAATATGGTATCGCCCTTGCCCGAGTTTCCACTACATCGGTGGTGTATGAACTCGTTATAAACCCATGAGCGGTTCACCGGCCGACTGCGCCTCGCTTACGGTCCACCAAACGTTTTCAAAGCACCCTTAGCCCTCACCCTCACATATAAACTGTTTATATTTATTGTATACTAAAATCCTCACGAGTTACTACCAATTAGATGACCCTAAATCAATCTTTATAACTTTTTAAAGATTATCACCACACTTTATCGTTAATTTGAAAGATCTTTCTTTAGTGCAATTTAATCCCTCATTCAGTGACTTTTGATGGAACATCATCATCTTGCTTACAACTTTTTAGAAGATTGTTGCGAGAATTATAGGATTAAGAATCAATTTCTCTACACAAGATGTTTTCTACTGTGATTACCCCACTGTTTCCACTGTTTATTCCTCAGCTAGCTACCTATTTATACCCTTTTTTTTTTTTTTTTTTTTTTTTTTCAGGTGAAACTCGTTTATGAGCTAGCCTTGCATCCCCAGGGGGTTGAGGATGCAAGAGTCCGGGCTTCCAGAGCTTTGAAAAAGGCTCCGACTACTCCGGCAAAACACCTGGTGCCATCCTTCGCCTTAGTGACGGCGTTACAGGTCCAACCGAAGTCTTAGCACCATAACGCCCCCGGCGACTAACCTATTTATCCCTGCCCAAGCCGGTTAATATCTTTGAGACCAAGTACTTATTAGGCACTACTTATGAAAGGCGGACTCATAAACACATAAATAATATGATAACTATTTCCGATCATAAATAATGATTTATAATTATTCCCGTTATTAAAGTAAAAGTGCTTGTAAATTGTGCACATTTTCAGTCTGCAAAATTAAGAATAAACAATGAAAGAAACCTTTTATCTCTCAATAAATATTTATCTGTGGCAAATATATAAAATGTAAAGTCATTTTTGTTTACATTTTCATTTTTGTTTATAAAGTCATATTTAGACGTTTTCTAATAATATATTTTATTTAATTTTTATTGAATATATATACCTAAATGGATTTTCAAGATGATGACGACGATGATATTGTTGGTGGAATGTATGAAAATGGACATTGGATATGGGACGACGTTACTCGTCAACTTGTTTTCAAAAGGTACACTTTTATTCCTCGTAGTGTTCTTTTATATCTATTTAGAAGAGCATTATTTGTACTAATACAGCTTATACCTGTTGGTTTTCGATACTAATGCTACTTGTGCCTTATCCTAATATTAAAAATTTTAAAAGATACTCTCGGGATCAAATGAACCGCCAATAAAAAATAAATTGGAGATTAGAAAAAAATTAAATTGTAAAATACTTCTTAAAGTTTTAGTTTCTAAAAAAACAACTAACCTATTCCATCGTCCATGTATAATTGTATACCGATCAATATAATTTACTTACCTTTATTGTATTTGTATAGTGAAATCACCGTAATACATGAAGAAGCGCCGATGGCTGCGACCATTCTTGGTGCCGTTGAATTTAGAGAAGATATAGATCTAAATGAACAGGTACTTACTACTTTGCACAGGGATATTGTACAAATGACAAGTATTTCACCTAATGGTGGTAGCACAGCGGCTCCCACTAACTTCTCCAACATGACTATGAAAAAAGCGACTTCAAAGCTAGCATTACACCGAAATATCATTCATGGTTTAAAAAAGTTTCGATACAGACTAAAATACTGAATCGATTTTGATGATATTTATATGGAACCACCTGGAGTATTAGCGAAGAACATATTTTTTTAAATTGAAAAAAAAAACAAATACAGACGAATTAAGAAAAGTCTGATCTTTTTGGCGTTCAATTAATAAGCCAGATTTGACTATCCATATTTTTTTCTCTACAAAATTGAATAATTATAATCAATTTTCTTTGTACATTACAGCAACGATTCAGGAAACGTATACAACGTAAGACCGAGACCAATGATGTGGTTACCCTTCAGGTAATTTTATAGTTTAATATTATTAATTATAATTAACAAAATTAATATATTCATTAGTTCTAAAGTTGCGTACAAAAACAACATGTTTTTTCCTATGTAGACATACTTAAATGGTTGGTTAGTTTCCTAGATTACTGATTGAAGAACCTAACCATCTGAGATTTTTGTCATACCCTAATAGCCAATCCACAAGTGCGCAAGCTTGATGAGCAATACTCGTTCCTTTTTTGTATACACTTTGATACTTCTAACACTTGACCTTTATTTTAAAAGCACCAGTTTAAAGAAATGGCAACGAAAATGCGTATGATTTTTTGTGAATCGATAAAGGAAGAGATTAAATTACTTTAGCTTTATTTCCCAATCTTGTAAAGGCAGGTTTTTCTCCTCCAAACGATAATTCTGACGAGGCAATTCTAAGCGAATGTATCGTAATGATATGACGCGTATATTTCGAATGAAATATGAACAGAACCCTCAAATCTGTTACAATCCAATTTACAATATTACCATCAAGCCTGTATTTCTTAAAAGGGTAGACGGAAAAGTTATACAGCCTGGAATCATGTAACATACGTTATACCAAACTGTAACCTGCGTAAAAGGGCGAACCTAGTATTACCATTTATTGGACACCATTCTAAATTAATCAGTACTGCTACAAAATTGTGTCCTAAAAGTCACTTAGAAAAGAGAAGGCAAATAGAGCAGGTGAATTAAAGCATTTTGATTGAAATGCGAAACGATAAGATTTAGATAGCTATACTTTTGTGTTATCGTATTTTGACAATTTTTTTCCATACAATGCAATATACATAGACATAACAAGTTTTGAGGAATTAGCCTAATATTATTGGATATTGATTTTTCGTATTTTTATTCCAGGATGTGAAAGACGTCGTCCTTTTCACCGCTCCACCCAAGATCGTCCAGCCAGTGATGATCAACCTTTTTCATCTACCGGCTACCGAGCGTCTACTGAGAGCAATGATATTCTTCTGCCAATACTATTTACAGGTTACGAACCTTTTTCACCATTTCGCACTATGGTACAATCTTTCGATCAAAAAAAGGATTTAAGTATTATTTTTCGTTGCTAATCCAATAATTTAATTATAAATGTTTTACTAGGCTAATGTGTGTTTGAAATCACTTTATTTCTCAAGATTAACAATCACTTCGAGGAGAAATAAACAAAACATTAATTTATATTTGTAAGTAACAATTTACAGAGTGCGCAAACAAAATAGACGGTACATAGAAAAAAAATATACAAAAGTGAATTCTTGAGTTATGGGACGGTGACAAAATTGTTTTTTTTTTTTTTTAAACATTGTTCTATAACATTTCAGATTTCAGACTTAATGGGCTTACGCACATTGGAACTACTATCGAAAATACGCACTCCTAATAGTGACAAAACAGAATTGGAATTTCGAGATAACTTAGAGGATCTCCGTCTGCTTGTTGCTAAAGAATACTCAAATGTGATAATGGGTAAAATATGTTAAATGTATATTTTGTATGAAAATACATTTACAATTGAGTTAAGGTAGGAAATTATGTCATCATACAAACTGGGTTGTGTATAACAGTACAAACGTAGATAGTTTTGAAAGTACATAGCAGTATATATAATCTATACTTATAATAAATCTGTAGAAGTGAAAATTCTGTACATTGAAAATATCAAAAAAATAAATGGCGGGGTGTGTTACTAGACCGACAACGAACCCAAAAGTGTGAAAAAAAATATTTTTGTCTGTCTGTCTGTCTGTTTGTTCAGGTATCACGCAAAAACTACCGGTTCGATTACGATAAAACTTGGTATAATTATTCTTTATTATCCTGGGCACCACACTGGGTAGTTTTTATCCTGGAAAAATATAAACAATAAAAAATAAACTTAATTTTGCGGTTAAAAACTCATTGATAAGTTTCGTCATCCACGCGAACGAAGTCGCAGGCACAGCTAGTATATATATATATATATATATATATATTATTAGTATATTCCATCATACATTTTTATGTGTGACGGGCCTGTTGGTCTAGTGGTTAGTGACCCTGACTGCTATACCGGAGGTCGTGGGTTCGATTCCCACCCAGGACAAATGTTTGTGTGATGAGCACGATCATTTGTTCTGGTTGTCTGGGTGTAATTTATCTATAATATGTATGTATTTAGAAATATACAAGTATGTTTATCAGTTGTCTGGTTACCATAACACAAGCTCTGCTTAGCTTGGGATCAGATAACCGTGTGTGAGTTGTCCCGGAATATTATTATTATTATCTACGAAAGCTGCAACTTTCTTTAATGTTCAAAGTACAGATAATTACTTATCAAAACTTCGTTTACTGACAAGAGTTATTACTTGTTAATTGGCAAAAAGAGACCTCGAGGCAGATATAGGAGGAGATGGCAAAACAAACCCGACCACATCCATCCTTTGCGTAGAACCAGTTCTAAATTGCATCCCGGTGATAAGTGGAAATATGGTAGAGAGGTTTTGCCATGAAATGGGACACCAAGAGCTCTTGATAATAATATAATTACTTTTAGGTTTCGGAGAATTTGCAAAATACCATCACATGGGCTCCTTAAAGAAATCGCGGTCCTTATCAAATAGGGAAAGCCTGGTGTTTGAGACGTTCATCCGAATCAGCATCCAAATCATATGGGTAGCGCTCGGCCGCAAATCGTTTAGCCAAATTGGTAAGTATTATTGAATCCAGTCATCACGAAATCTTTTACAGCTCCCCTAATAACTTTCCACAAATTTTACGGCAGACACTTCGTTTCCTTTTAGTGCAGTGCTCAAATGTCCAGAGTTTTATGTCTAAAGTCAACGTTCAAGTATAGCGTATGAAAAATATAAAAAGTTACATTAGTTTGATGTTTTATTTTTATTACCAATACTTCAAATACAGGAAATAATCGAAATTAAAGCAAAAATATTGAAGTTCGTTAACTTTAAATAAATATCTATTTCAGAAATCGAAATTCATAGAATATTTAAATCGTCAATATTCAATTCAGCGGCACATAAACTAAGTAAGGATGCTAAAAACAAAATGAACTTTACAACTCCACATGAAAGAAACGTGTTGCTTGGCCATTGTATGCGCAAGAAACACAAAGTGAACGTACTATCGCCACTTATGAACGAAGTACATTGCAATAGGTATATTGATCACCGTATATATGGACTGGGGGTCATAAAATATCCAAGGTAAAGATTACCAACAATAATGTTTGATTATATCATTATATCAATTTAAGTGTTGATTTAAATTAAGCCTGTGATCGACGGGTGAGCCACGAGCTAACGAGCTTACGAGCTGACGAGCTGATGAGCCGCGAGTCAAGCTCGCCAACAACAAAACCGCGGTCTTGATCCATGCGTGAGCTTTACTGGCGACCTAAAAAGCTCGGAGATTACATCCTTTACAGGAATCAAATGCAAGAGAAGTCAGGACTGAAAATACTGACTTATTATTGCTATCGCGTAAACTGGTCAATAACGACTAGCATTATTGCTTAAATATTTTTGAGTCATTCTGCTTCCTCTGCCCCTGAAGCTTGTAACAGTCTCAAACTGAAACAGTGTAACCCTTTGAGGTCTAGTAAGTAGAATATATTTTAGATTAAAATATAGCTAATATGTCTCTGGTTTAAGCCTAACTGATCGTCACCGTTACATGGAAAACGCTATATCATTGCCTGAACATATGTTGGACGATTTGGATATGTCGGTAGGCATACTAGGTTTGCCCAGATCTAACTTCGATATTTTGCTGAAAGAAGTCAAATTTACAAGCGCCTCTTCTTCGAATGTCAGCGTAAACAAGTAAGTGAAAGTGTTCCAACTGTGTTCCAAGAACTGTAATTATTTATCTCAAATGTACTCGTTTGTGACAAATATAAATCTTTAGTGTTCCGTAATGTATGATATTATTATGTATTTAGACCAGGAGCAGCCAAACCTGCGAATATAACCAAGTCAACTACTACGCGGAAAAGCTTAATGGTGGGCGGACCCGTATATAAAGATATTTTGATACCTCGAAAAGATCAGGCTAATGTAATAGATGAGTTAGTAGCTTCCATATTATTTTTAAAATAATTGTGCCATGCATCAGTTTTTAAGATAAGTAAATGGTAAGTATTGACCATTTTGCCCGAATAGCTTAGTGCTGTTCCTATATTGTTTTTTTAATTTCAAAATAAGAAACTCGAATGAATCGAAACTCTCAAAAACAGACGAACCGAACCACGAGGCACGAGCACCATTTTATATACCGACTAAAGTATCAGAATTATTCGCACTATCATAGTCTCCTTTTTTTTCTTATTATCTTTTATGTTAATCTCAATAAACATTTTCTTCAGAAGCCTGCAAACGCATTTCCCATCAGAATATATAGCTCGTAAAGCTTGCGATGATGTTCAGCGAAAAAAATGGATGCATAGAACTTTACGCCTGGCAGCCAAGCATAAGGCACACGATCATGGCTGCCGTCGAGTACAAATCCCCATATAAGAGTCAGAAAGAGATATGAATACATAAATTATAATTATCAGTTCTAAATAGACTTTTATTTCACGATCTGTTCTAATCCAGTTAAATATATTGTGATGGTTAATAATTACAGTCACGGCCATACACGGAAAAAGTGGATCGTTTTGTTTGTACCTATTTGAGAAGGAAACTAAAGCAGGTACGTATTGTACACGGCTTGAATGTACCACTATGCACCTTCTATACGAAATATTAAATTTCGTAGTAACATAATATTACTACCGTTAATTTCTAAATGTCAGCCTTTCAACTGTCTGTCAATACCTTCATGAGAGCTTCTCAAGAAGCAATTAACGTGTCAAAAGGTGATTGTCAGAAGCTGATTACTGGTAATATCAAGTAGAATTCGAATAATTTGAGTAATTATATCATAAATCTTTAATAAACAGAAATTATAAGTCAATAAATAGCTTAAAAATATATTAAAAAGGTAACAGTACCTAATCCATATGATTAACACTTGTTCAGAAAATCATCTCATTTGTAATAAACACAAATAAAACAAAATTAAAAATAATGGCGCCAGATAGAATATAATATTAAAAAATAAATAACTAGACATCTTAAAAAAGAATACTTATTCCAAAAAACATCAGTGATCACACACTTAAAAGAAATAATTGGCTGAATTCATTTTGTATCTTTTGCTTTGAAACTGAAGTCCTTAACAAAAGAAAATCTTAACCTTTCGGTCTTCGGGCCTTCAAAATATGCTGAAAGAACTAATGATACAAGAAATTCGTGTATTACATTCAATGGGTTTGAGGCCCGGGATTCAAAAGTTTCACGAGTCTGTGCTGCCAGCGACGACGTTGAACATCACTTACCGGTTGAATTTTCTCAGACTCGTCGGGAAAGTTAGGTGGAAAGAACACTCTACAACAAACATGATATAGGTATTGTACATAAAAGACACAACAGAGAATAAGGATTCGACACTTTAAAGAGAAAGTCAGCGTGGACAATAGTTAGCAATGAATCTACGTGTAAAATGTTAGCGATGCATGTGATAGTCTTTAATTTGCATGTTTTCATAAAACCGTATTTTATAAGAATTAAAAAAATACCAACTCTTTGGAGTCTTTCCGAGGTATAGCAATTGGAGGATATAGCTGCTGGGTCGCATTGGACTTTCTCACTGAACTCTTAGAACTGTATCCACTATGAGATGACCTGTTAACAAAGTATTAGGGTTTTTCAATCCTACAAAAACGTGGGTAAGCGTCATGCTTAATTTTAATAAGTTCATAATGCCACACAAGACTTTTTCAATATGATTCACTAAACTTACATGGAAGCTCGAGATTTTGTTTCGACTACTACTGTGATTGGCCTGAGCATAGTGTCGAAATTTGTACGAGGAAGTCCAATTATACCTAGAGAGAAATTCGATTCCGCCAAAGATTCTTCCGCGCCAGCTACAGCTAGATACAAATAATTCAATCGGGTTGTAATCCTTAAAGAAAAATATTTCAGTTCTTATAATTAAACTTATTCCTTTACTATAATTAAATTTTATTCGACAAATGCTGCCTTACTGTTGATACTTAACAACTCCAAGTCCTAACAAACGATAATCTATCGGCCTGTGACAGAACACTTCATTCATAAGTGGAGAACTTGTATTGAGTTTCTTGTCCCGTCTCACGCAATGCCCGAGCAGCACTGCTTGCTCTTCCGGTACCATTTTCGATATATATCCTGTTTTTAAAGTGTGTTCTATTTCGTTAAAAATCTCCGACTTGAATATACGATGGGTTTCCAATTCTAAAAGTTTATGAAAATAAATTAATTTAGGATTTTTACCGCTTTAAAATCTTAAATCAAAAGTAAAATCACCAATTTGATGAAAACTCCTTCGTCCCAATGCCAGCCATACAATTTGTACACTCACACGTAGCAGCGTTTCAAATAGTCTTGCGTCTTTATCCGATAACGATCGTCGTTTTTTTTGGGGACCCATGTGGTGAAATTTCTTCGTGTCGGCTCCACCTATCCAAAATTTCTTTAAAATACTTTCCCAAAACTTGTCTTACAAAAAATGTGCAACAGTTTGCTTACCAATGAGCATTATACAATACTCTTTAGCAACTAACACTCTTAAGTCTGCTAAATTTTCTCGGAACTCGTTTTCAATAAGATCGCAATCTGGAGTTCTTACTTTAGTATCGAGCTCAATCATACGTATTGCCATTTCATCTGCTATCTAAACAATCACACTAGAGTTAGAATATTTACCCAAAAAGCCCTTATTACTAGCTTTAGACAGTTACTATCGAAAATACATAATGTATTTTGTACTAGCTGACCCGGCAGACTTCGTACTGCCTCAATCGATAAATAAAAGCCTAAACTTCTGTATAAAATAAACATAAAACAAATTGTTTTTTTTTTAGTTAATTGCGAACATTTTCATATTTATCCACAAATAATTCAATACCAAAATTAGCCAAATCGGTCCAGCCGTTCTCGAACAGCAATTCATTTTTATATATGTATATAGATTTTTAGGACAGTAGATACGTACCTACCTTTGACCAAGGAATTTCAGTCACAAAAGATTATTATAAAAATCACTTAACGTCAATAAGAATTTAAGCTAACTATTAAATACCTGTAAATAGTACGCACAGCAAAGAATGAGTGCCCTTAGAAACCGTTCCGTTGTTGGCGTATGCAGCAAATTTATTAGCATTGGGCTTAAAATGCTCACGGGTGCAGTGTATAACGCTATATCCTTTATATCCTGCGAATATACAAAATGGAATTTAATACGTATAACTACGTTCTGTTTTTGGGTTCATTTATAACGTGTATATATATACAAACCTGAAGGGTTACGATATCTAGCTGCCCCGCTTTTAACTTTCTTTGATAGCGTCTTCGATAACGGATCTAGAAAGTGTAATAATTTAATTTTAGTAAAATAATTACCATTACAAAAATTGCTAATATTTTGTTATTATTTACTTTCCATCATGGCGTAGAACATGGTTTTCTACTGACTTCAAAGTTTTGATCATATAATATGGGCCAGTGATATTTTTCAACGTACCCCTTACTGAATGCTTATGTAAATTCAATTCATATTCCATATTATCATATAAATTCACAATCACCTGTTCAATTAAATCAACGTCGTCTCTAAACTCAATATTCCCTGTCGGCGCTTTGGTCGTTAGTTGTATTGCTTCTATCTGTTTCGGGGGCAAGTCACTGTAATATTGACGTAAACAAAGCTTATTAGGGAAAAAAGGATCTAAGAAAGTATTAAACCTGAGCATAGATGTGCAGAACCCTGAAAATGATAAATGATGATGATAGTCTAAGGATTAATAACAACTAAACAGTCCTGACCTAACAAAAGACAGTGCTTGTGCATTCTCGTCCCAGACCCAGTGGCCATCCTCATACATACCCCCGAAAGCCCCCTCATCATCGTCATCAGCCATTTATATCAAACAAATCAAAATTAACAAATAAAACACTACTAATAAAGTTTAATATAAATTGACACCTCAGTGTTATGAAATATACTGTCAGTGTCATCCATAGAGAAAAGTAATTAAGTAGGGAATTATATATATTTTTTTAATTTAATGTCTTAATTCCATAATTTTTGGGTCATTTATATTAAAATCTCGTTGGCTTAGCTTTCACCATAGAACCTTTCTTATTATTTCTGTAAAATAAAATCGCAAAAAAGTTCGATGCTGGTTCTCATAAAGTATCTAACTGAATTATTACTAAAGATCTAACATTTACTTCACAAGTCACATTTTCGTTAAATCTCGAAGGTTCATCGGCGCATGACTTATGATGTTCAATATTTCAACTTCTTATTCATGATTATAATTCATGGACAGCTATAACTTGCAAATCGGAATCTCCATCGAGCGTGTTTGTAAGTTTGGCAGAATTTACGATGTCACTAGTAAGTTTGCTCTCGGCGCCACTGAATATAAAGTTATGTTAATGTTACTAGTGCATCCAACTCCGGACCTTAAAACTTATAAAATGCTTTAACTTATTTCCAATTCGGGATAAAAGCTATTGTGCATATATAGTAAGCGAAGCACACTTACGTGCATTTAAGGTTTGAAAGTGTATGTGGACATGAATATTAAAGCAAGATAGTCAATAGGGTTTTCATATCACAAACAAACAATGGAACGACTCGAGTCAGACAGTGTTGGCTTTATCTCACACTCTGGCTGTAGAGCTGCTGATAATTGTAAAACGGGAAAACAGCATAAAACCGAGTTCAGAAAAGTTGTTAGAAAACTGAGTAAGTGCATAGTGCAGTTTACCTTTTCACTAGTGTTTTTCCTTACATTACGGAATGGACGATAAAATCGCTTAGAATTTCAATTCGCATTTGAAAGCAAACTTTGCAAAAACAATTTGAGGTACCAATATCAAAGTGTGCCAAATACGTCGAAAGGTGAGGGGTAAATAACCTTAGGCGCTTTTTACATGAATAAATTGAGAATTTTGAGCATGTATGTCACTTGTGTTAATTCATTGGATTGGCTGTCACACACGATCGCACATAAGGCTGTGATGCGGTGCTTTGATCGTGTGCGCTCTGCCATGTGATTAAATGAGTATCTACTTAGTTTAGCACACGGATGGGGATTAACGCGGTTACCTACAGGGACCCATTAAAACATTCAATGTGAACTTATGTACTTGGGGTGAGCATTCTACTTCCCTGTTAGAACAATCAATGTCTAGTAGAATGTATACTTGTGTCAATATAAAGATCTTCAGTAGAAGAATCCTAATATAAATCGTATTTGTTAATATTCTTAACGGATCTGTGATGTATGATTCTATAATTATGTTCGTATTTTTCCAAGGTGTTCTCAGAAGGACTTATACAAAGTCTACATTAATTTGACTAAATAATAAGTTTATTTTTTAACTACTATGGTGTTAGAAGGCCTCAAAAGTTAATGTTACTGAACCTAGCTACATAACCCTACTTACAACCTGAACCTACTAACATACAATCTAAAAATTTCACTCCTTTATCCTGTCTCAGTGTTGTAAAACGAGGCCACTAAACATACAAGTTTTGTTTGTCAGGGTTTATCATAAAAACTGTTTAAAACGTGCCATTTACTATGCAACAGGCCAGCGTAACACCACCTGCGACCCACTGGGCTGTACCCGAAACAAAGTAATTAATACAACTATAACTTAAGTTATTAAAATGCCGGCCTGGTTACATGTTGGAGTTTGGGGTACATTTTGAATTCATAGGAACTCACTTCCATGAAATTGCAAGTAGGTTTAATGTACTGTTAAGTATGTAAGCCATAGTAAACAAAACAGATGTTGTTGAAGGTAGAAACAGTTGATAAAGACTCCTGATTAGTCTTGTGCTGTGTCGGTGTTGGCTGTCAGTCTCACTTCACCGGATACACTCCGGCGACTGTCCCTTGCATTGTTTCTTCTATCAAACTAAGATATAGTGAACCTGAGTTATTTATGAATGCAGGCAAGAACGTGAGAGTATTGGGCATCCTAATGGACTTCTAATCAAAATAACACACATAAAAACCAAAAGCAAATCCAATTTTAAAAAACTACAACAAATTTATTAAAATTCACGTATTCTGGTTGCATGTCGCTCCACCAACATTTAGTTCAGAACACAAAGCAAACCTGTAACTATGATAGCGAACATATTTCTAACTCGATGAACATTCTTTCCAATTTCATTCGGCTTGTTCCATTCCCACTGAAAAGTAAACTGCACTCTCATTCATTTATTATGACATAGAGCACACTGTGACGCAGCGATATATGTTGTTTTTAATTAGTTACAGTTTAAATATTGCTCTCCAGGTGGTGAACTTTCATTCATTCCGAATGTTATAGTTGGTGGTTTTTTGAGTTTGTTATTTGTGAACTACCACTGTCGGCTTCGTCGTGATATTTGGTTGTATTTTTAATTTCTGGAGACTTGCTCTTCTCTCGTCTAACTTCTGTCTTTCGATCCCAAATTTTACAAGGCACATCTAGAGTACATCTAGTTCAAATATCTATACATATACAAGCAGTAAAAGCTAATATATAAGCAAGTCTTAGTACACAATAGCTATATCTAATACAATTTTCATAGAACCTGCAACATTTTCCTGATGAACTTGATATTATTGCATCGGAATATCTAGGTTAAAAGCCAGGGAAATTTAATAAAGAGCGAGTCGATTGCATTCAATGAAATCAAAAGGTAGTCGGTGTTGATACGGGGATGAGGTATTACCTATCTACTTATATTCCTAGCTACCTACTATTATGTACTCGGGAAGCACGTTCCGTACTGGTATAATCCTTCGCCCGGAGCGATGTTCAATCTACTCTGGGTCATAAACCGGTGTTCCGCGGACGTAAACTGTACTACGTGAGCTCGCAAAGCGGATGGAAGACATTCGATGCCAGTGTTGTGTATATCTGTTATAAAAGTTCCCGATTTTAGTTGCTGTAAACGCTGTTTTAAATGCGGTAGAGGTAAATTGTTGTGCTTAACATTTTATATTATGGTTACGTACTTGATTACTGCGTTATCCACTTTTCACTTTAAGTATTTGAGTACTGTACATTCGTTGATTCTGTCTGTTTGGGCCATAAAATTAGAAACAAACGAAACCTGTATTTAAATATAAGATTAAATAAATATACACCTACGAGTTATGAAAAGTCTCCTAAACTTCGTAATGTGCTAAGTCGAAATAAATTGCTGTGAAAGTTCCAACGGAATTAATAGGGCAAACAAATTAAGAAAGTTCTATAAAAGTTATTAGGCTGTAATTTTAAGTTGTAAACTAACACCCTACAATTTATTATCAAGTCTATGAGGTCAGTTTAGAAAAGTTGGTGTGTGTTAGTGCCGGTAGTAGCCTAAAAATAAATATATAACAAAAAATATTTATTTATGTGTTCGCTTTTTTGTTCAGACGTCGTTCGTCGTTAACGCAAAAAGCTCGAATATTGCAAAATTCATTTCTGATAACATTAAAAATTATTCTTCATCTCTTTTGACTTCGCTTGCTGAATTCATTACCTACATAAGCACTAGCGCCGCTCGCCGTCACCAACAGACACCCTGTATCAATGTTCAGATTAAATGAAATAAAACAAAAAAATCGATAAACAAGTCTTTAAACATGTTTATGCTCTTAGTTGTTAGTGAGCATGTCGATACCAGGAACTACCCTCCCGTACTCGTCGCGACGCCGACGCTATGAGCAGTTTTGTTTAGGACACCCTACTGTTTCATGATATTTATCTATCTACAATATATACATAATACAGATAAGGATTTTGTGTAGGAGGGTAGACAAAAATGTTCAAATTACTTATTTATTAGTTTTGATATTATCAGTGAGGTTGAATTTGCAGGAATAAGTTAAATAAGTTAAGTATAAAAACATACTTTTAAAGTTACTTATAATATTGTTAGGTATAAAAAAAAAATATTGGCAAACCCTGGTCGGGTCAGAGAACTCCTGTAGCTGATACCTCAGAAAAAAAGAAAAAACCGATCCCAATATAATGGGTCAGAGCCCTTTCCGAATAGGTGGGTTCTAATAAATAATACACTTGTATCTCGAAATTCTCCTGAAGGCTTGAAGGGTTAAATTCAATCCGTATAAAATGTTATCAACTTGATTTGAAAATAAATCCGTTTATATATTATTTTACTTTGAAGACTTGTTGTTACTGCAATACAACGACAATATTACAGACGAACGGACAGACAAGCTCAAAAGTTATGTTCCATTAAAAAGCTTATATAGAAAACGCTCAAAAAGACTATGGATCCAACAATTTTATTTATTTTTATGCAACAAGAACGCAAAGCGTAAAACATGCAATCATTTGGGTCAATCAAAACAATTTCATAAACAAATGAGGAAATTCATATTGTGAATACTATTTAATATGCATTGTCTGTTTTCATTGCTATAACTAGCAAATTAAGTCTCAAAATACTAAATTATACACTGAATAAATGGACACATTTCGCTCCATTAAACTTTTATTTTCAAATTTCCAATCTATTGAGTGAGTTAACCGATTAAACCTATTATCAATAACTTTACGTATCCGCTCATCTGTGAACCAGAAAAATATTCAGATATCCTAAATGATTATCAACAAGTGAGTTATTTCAGTAAGCATGTATTATTCAGTCTCAGAAAGTGTCTTGTCAGAAGTCAAATTAATTTCATTCTTATATTTGAAGAAAGGTATGAACCGCAGGATTTAATAAATACAGCAAATTCAATGCAAAGGCCGACTGCGCGAGCTGTTGATCGCTCTCACGTAAGCCTTGTTCCCGCTTGTTTTTTGTTTTGTCAACCGCTCGAAGCAGTCGAACTGCTTCAAGTCCGTGTGGCCATAGAAGTCTAGTCCACGATACAATCGCAGTTTAAAGCAGTCGATACCGACTGCTGGCGGTATCCAGCGGCCAAAGACACAATTTTCAACTAGTACTGGCTGTATACAAAGTTGGCAAAGAGGATTTAATTCTCCTTGGATTATTACCGTCACTTTTTTCATGTGACATACCTACTAAAGCGAAAAAAACGCAACTCAAAGAAGTGTTCACTAATTTAGAAATAGTTTGGCGGTTACTTAGCATAAGTACAAAATGGAAGATGATGATGAAGGAATGTTTAGAGGCCTGTATGAAAATGGACACTGGGTGTGGGATGAAAGACTGAAACGAATGGTATTTTTAAGGTGAACATTGTTTCTATCATATATCCCTTCTTAGTTCCATTGTTCTTTAACAGACAATCACTTAAGGATGAGGTCTAAGGTATTGAAAGACTTAAAACGATTATAATTTTCAGTAACCTTCGTCCCAAAAATTTCGATGATCTAGATTTATACACGTACTCTGAGCAAACTGGTGTAATTGAATTTCGAGAGGACGTTGACGTTATTGAACAGGTAACTTTGGTCTTATGTATAAATTATAAAAATCTAAAATAAAAGAGCTATGTTAGAGTAGATCTATCAACATAGGGTATTTATATGGGTTTCCCTAATCAGGATAAAAATAATACAAATAATAAACTGGAATAAGTCCAAAAGAGACAAAATATATAAACACTTCTTTAATAATAGTCCTTTTCGATAAAAATGTTCTTCTGCTTAGCCCTTGCTCAACTGGTCAGCTTTCGTTCCACCAGGTACACTTACCTACACGCCTATATTTTACATGGCTGCCTATCTATCCACAACGCTACTTCTTGGTAAGATTGCTTGGGAAGATATTTGCCCTTATTTTGATGTTTACAGGCCAAAACAATTGCAACTTTTTGCAGATGCGATATCGTCGACACTTTCAACGGAAATTGTTACCTGGACAGGATAACGTGATAACATTGCAGGTTAGTTCCCTCTTATCTATGTCCAGTTGTGGGCAAACGAGACCAAAGTTGGGAAAAGTATGTTGTTATTTCTATGCTTGTGGCGTATAATGACGCCGTGTACAGAACGGATCTTTTTAGATTTTTTAGAATTAAATAAATAAATAAATGCGGACAACATCACATACATTGCTCTAAACCCAAAGTAAGTTGCTAAAGCACTTGTGTTATGGAATTCAGAAACAACGAAGGTACCACAAACACCCAGACCCGGGACAATGTAGAAAAGTGGTTTTCTACATTGACCCGTCCGGGGTTCGAACCCGGGACCTCAGAGCTGGCGACACCTTGAAAACCGGTGCGTACGCCACTCGACCACGAAGGTCGTCAAAAACAAAGAATTGCACTTTTATGTAACATAATGATTAAATTTTCTGTTCTTAATATTTATTTTACTTTCGAATTTCAGGATATAAAAGATATAGTGATATATACTGCACCTGTAAACTTTTTAAGCGTAAAGTTAATAAATAAGCTGCATACTGCAACGGCGGAAAGATTTCTCAGAGCACTTGTTCTTTATTGCGCCTATCAAATACAGGTAAAAAAATCATTAAAAGTTTACCTTTCTCCATTAAAAAAAAATTTAACGCCAGTTTTTACAATTACAAGATATTTACTTGTAAGAAGATTTTTATGCTACAAAAGTATTTTAGTAAATTTAATGTACAGGTAACGGACGAAATGGCAAATCGCAATATGGAACTCGCATACAAATTAAGAACTCCAGCTAGTGATCAATTAGAGGATGAATACCGTGAGAATATAGGTGACATGAGAGTGCTACTGGCTAAGGAATACTGCACGATGCTTGTTGGTTAGTAAATAATCATAAAAACTGTAGACTGTACAGTCTACAGTTTTTATGATTGATGATGATGATGTTGACATGTTTTTTTCCTAATTTTCTGATAATCCTCACGAACTATCAAAAGAATCTTGCTTAGTTGATGCATGATAATCCTAAGTCATCAGTAAACAAATGCTTGTATATAACGTTATTTAGTTTTTTTTTAATAGGTGCAGGAGACCAAAAGCCATACCATCACATGGGCGCTCTGAAAAAGCGACGTTCCTTGCTTGAGAAAGATGCTCGTGCATTTGAAGCGTTCATACGAGTAAGCGTTCAGATTGTTTATGTGGCGCTCGGACGGAGATACTTTCATGAAATTGGTAACTGCATTTATTTTACTACTTTTACCTTTATGATGGGTTCATACTCCTGAATGTTCGTAAACTATTAACTCCCATTTCTTCTAAATAGTTCGACGTTTCAGATCCAAACGCTATCCTTAATCATGAGCTGACAGGGCGATGTCGCAAGTGTTTTATTTACAAAAGTTACTTACTATTTATCTTTATGTTTAGAACCGTTTAATTTATCAAATAAACAAGCATTATAATTTTATCATCATCTGCAACCCTGTATATATATAGGTATAGCCGACTGCTGGCTATAACCCTCAACTATTTTTTAGAACTGGAGACCCATCGTTTGATGAAGTCTGACACGTTTAACGCAATAGAACACAAGTCATCCGCCTTGCAAGCCCACGCTGAATCCGTGCACCGACGGCACAGCAACACAAAGCCAGTGCTGATGGGGACATGCGTGCATCATGACAGACAGCTTCTCACCCACTCCCCGCTCATGAACGAGCTCTTCTGCACGAGGCCGATTGACTACAGACTAAGGGGACTCGGAGTGGTTAAATATCCAAAGTAATTCTATTCTTTTTCTATGTTTAAACAAGTTTAGAGTACAATATGATCCTATCATACTTATAGATTTTTTATTAGTAAATCTATAGTGATTCCAATGACGGGTTTCGTTTCAGCTTGCCACCTCGACTACGTTTTTTCTATCTTGCTATGGCCGCTCCAGAGGAAGTTATGGCTGCTAACTATATAACTATAGGCATAATTGGTATGCCGCGCGCAAAATTTGATACAATGCTCAGATTACTCCCACCAGCTCCTGTCGATCCAAAATCAAGAACGGGAATGTTAGTACCAATTCTATTTTATCAACAGGGTATAAAGAGTTTACGTGTTTCATGGTCGCTTATTAGCTAAGGGGTACCTGGCAGGAAATAGAGAAAATATTTGGTGATAATTATACATTGATTGCATAACCAACTGGTATTGGCATGTTGATCCTACAACCACTAGGTTCGTACCCCGCATGGATTGATAATGGATGATGGGCTAGCGCATGGATTTAATAGTATAGTGTTAAAGGCAAAATATATAATTACAATGCAGTAGCTAACTTTAACTTTTTTTACTTATGCGTAAACACATAACTAGTTCGATTTCTTTTTTCTTATGGTTAATTGTTTTCAGGTCGCAAGTGTTCAGTTCGAAGAGTGTCCAGTCTGTAAAGAAGACTCTAAGTACAAAGAAAGTGTTGTATCCTGACATCATTATACCTCCAGTAGAGAACATTGAGTAAATATAAAATCGTTTTTTTTTTCATAAATTGGGACCTCAAATAAGTGGCACAAAACAGACATACAAAAATCTCAGTCTCCAGTTTCTTCTACAGCTGCAAATATTGTATCATTCGATTTAAAAAGCATCAGTGTATACTTGTTAACTAGTACTCTTTTAATGTTAAACCGCCATACTCAAAGATGTTAATGGTTGCATAAGTGATGACTTATAATTATAGATCGATTTTAGCGAGCCACACACTTGGTCAGTAATCCCTTAAATAAGCTCATTTCATATTACTCTATAATATAACAATTTCGCTTACCATGTATAAATAATAAATATGTGAAGTATTATTTTGTATAAATTTAGGTATAAATGTATAATGAGCAATAATGAGCATATTATTATTATGTTATATGACATTATATTATAACGTAGTCTAAAATGAGCGTTACCAATAATAATAATATAATAATATTCCGGGACAACTCACACACGGTTATCTGATCCCAAGCTAAGCAGAGCTTGTGTTCAGAACAAATAATCATGCTTATCACACAAACATTTGTCCTGGGCGGGAATCGAACCCTCAACCTCCGGTATAGCAGTCAGGGTCACTAACCACTAGACCAACAGGCCCGTCAATAAATTAACTTTACTAAATGCATAGCTAATTAGAATTTTAATATTTAGGCATAAATCAAATTAATCAAAATCATCTAATGTATGTCTATTTACAGGACCACCATGCCAAAAGGGTTTACTGAAGAGCCAGAAGACATTAACCCAGTGAGTCAAATTCAGCGTCGTCTTTGGCAAGACCGATTTAAAAACATGATGATGTTGTTAACACAACGTCGAAGGCACTAGAGTTATGTAGGTATAGTCTGTCTAAGGCATGTCAATAGATTTAATAACAACTTTAGAAATAAAGCGTAATACTTACAATTTATAATGTTGTTTTTGTTCACTACGAAGTTTTATCTAAGTGTATGCTCACAAATTCCGTTTTTTATCGCAAACGTTTTTATTCATTGATGGCAGATTTAGTTGTATCACGGAGTTAACTACATGCCACTTAAAAAGACCTTGCCCTGCATGCCTACCTGTAAAACGTACTGCTGTTGCACCTCGCATGAATTCCATTCATAGGTTTATATATAATTTAAGTTTATATAAATTTCATTGTATGTTGCCGTGCCCACAAGGTCCATATTGTGCCTACCCTTTAATGTAACCACCTCCTCAATGACTATCTACACTTAGAAAATCTGTAAAAGTGAAAATTCTGTACATTGAAAATATAAAAAAAAATAATGGCGGGGGGTGTTAATAGACCGACACCGAACCCAAAAGAGTGAAAATAAAATTTTTTGTCTGTCTGTCTGTCTGTTTGTTCAGGTATCACGCAAAAACTACCGGTTCGATTACGATGAAACTTGGTATAATTATTCTTTATTATCCTGGGCACCACACTGGGTAGTTTTTATCCCGGAAAAGTATAAACAATAAAAAACAAACTTAATTTTGCGGTTAAAAACTCATTGATAAGTTTCGTCATCCACGCGAACGAAGTCGCAGGCACAGCTAGTGGAGAATAAATATTGAGTACTAGCTGTGCCCCGCGGTTTTACCCGCGTGAATGAAAATTAATACACTATCTTTATAAATTATAGCCTATGTGTTATTCCGATGTATAAGCTACATTATTGTAAAGTTTCATTAAAATCCATTCAGTAGTTTTTGCGTGAAAGAGTAACAAACATCCACACATCCATTCTCACAAACTTTCACATTTATAATATTAGTAAGGATTGAGCATATAGGGTTAGCAAAATTCTACAACTGATCGAAAAAGTTTAAAATTTCTGTCGCTCTTCATCTGTCTGTTCTTCTATTATTATTTTTATACATATTTCCTGACACGGTCATATGATCCGGAAATACCCAGAACCTGTAGGTACCTACTATGGTAACCAGACAACTGATGAACATGCCTATATATTTCTAAATACATGCCTACATATTACAGAGTTAAGGGCTCCCACACAAAACTGCGATGCGATGCGATGCGAATTCGCATCGCAGGAATTTCTAGTAAATAAAGTTCAAAATGGAACGCGAATTCGCAGAATTTTGCGATGCGATGCGAATTCGCAGTTATGTGTGCGAGCCCTAAGTGTCTATTAGGTAGATACGAAACAAATTATCATGCTCATCAAACAAACATTTGTCCTGGTTGGGAATCGGACTCACGACCTCCGGTTTAGCAGTCAGGGTCACTAACTACTAGACCATTAAGGTAATATTTATGCAATAGATCACAATAGATTCATCTGTGAATAAAGTTTATTTATCAGGTACCTACAGAACTTTTTACACTGAATTTAAAAGCTTAGCCACTTCAAAACAAAATATTTAAATCAACAGCATATTTTGACATTGACATTACGTAAGTAGTACCTATTAAATCAAATTCAATCAAAACCTGCTTACCTTTGTTACTATAAGTATTATTTGATAATTTTAATTTGTGAGATGTCTGATGACGACGATGAAGGGGGTTTCGGAGGGTTATACGAGGATGGGCACTGGATATGGTGTGATAATGCACAATCCCTAGTCTTTGCAAGGTAACATCATAAACCCTTTTAGGTATAACCCACTCATCATCACATCAGGCTAGGTAGCCCTGGTAACCGGTGGGTGACAACTACATACTTTTCCTTTCAGCCCGTTTTGTTTTGGGTATTTTGCAGTCTTTGCAACAGTCTTTCCGTTTGCAATGAAAGGGTTCAACCAAGTATTTGTCGATTTAGTACTTACTCAGGCAAAAAAAACAGCTTCAATCGTCTGTAATGGTTTTAATCTGTTCTGTGTTCCTATTGTTTTAGCGACCTAGCTCCTTCCCTTGTAGAATCTATACAATTAACTACAAAAGCGCCAACGGGAAACATTGAATTTAGAGATGATGTCGATTTAATTGAACAGGTAATCAAAAGTTACTACAGTTTTAAGCAAAACGAAAATAATGGATTTATCTAAAACCCTGATTCTTGTTTTGTAGCTCCGTTATCGTCGTCGCTATCAAAGAAAGTTGAAACCAGGAGAGCCTGATGTTGTTACTTTACAGGTGTGCTATTTTTAATATTGAATTCCTATATTACTCAGAAGATCTCAATTGATTTTACTTTTGACTTACGAATATAAAATAAATGTACAAAATATATATAATTAAATAATTAAATAATTAATATTACAAAATCCTGATTCGATTAAGTCACTGTAGAAAAATACGGTTTTCTTTAATTTTTTCCATCATACTTTGTGTTTTGGACTTTCAGGACATCAAAGATATAGCGATTTTTACCGCTCCTATCAACCTTTTAAGCCCAATGCTTATCCAATTGCTACATCTACCAACAACTGAAAGATATCTTAGAGCGCTAATTTTTTGCGTTGCCTACTACATACAGGTAAAATATTTTATACTCAACCGGGTAGTTCTACAAACTATGGACGAAAATGAGTTTGATTTCGGCCAGCATTTTTTTAAACATTCTGTTTGCGGAATTCAGTCTAATAACAAGAGTACAACGTCTTTTAGCGCACCTGGAGCGGAACAGTCAAAATATTTAATAGTTTTCGATTTATGGCCATTTTAAGGAAATCAAGCCACAGGAAACTGAGAAGGTCACCAGGAAACTGAGAAAAACCACAAAAATCTATAGAGATCAACGTTTATTTATCATGTATTACATGAATTTTAGAATTTGTATTAAGTTTTAATAGTACCAGTACCTTTAATAATAACAAAAAATAGCTTTATGCTTGGCTTAGATACTAATTCTATGCTTAAACAGTCTTGAACAGGAACTCTAGTCATCAAATGATCATTGAGCTGCGTCTTCCGGTTCGTGGTCGCCACTCGAGAACCTTTCTTCCCCAGCGGTTAGCGGTTCTTCGAGCGATATGGCCTGCCCATTGCCACTTCAACTTGCATATTCTTCCCATAAGAAACCCCGAGCATAGCTCTCTCCATAGCTCGTTGAGTGACTCTGAGCCTCGCCAAAAGGCCAACCGTTAGCGACCACGTCTCAGAGCCATATGTAATCACTGGCAACACACACTGGTCAAAGACCTGTGTGTTCAGACACTGCGGAATTTTGGACGAAAAGATGTCGCGTAGTTTCCCGAACGCTGCCCATCCGAGTTGGATTCTTCGGACGACCTCTTTGTCGAAGTTGGACCGGCCTAATTGAACTATTTGTCCAAGATAGACGTAGTGGTCGACAACTTCGAGCCATGTTCATTTTAAGACCCACCTGGTGGGACACGATATTTGTTTTTAAGCTGTTTCAGAGCAACTCTAATCTCGTACAGGCTGATGTCTGGGATGTCCTCAGTATAGTGCCGGGTCAGTTTGGCTCTAGAGTCCTGAGCCACACTGACAACGGGTTTCCGTGTCGAAGTGTACAGCTGTCCGTAAAACCTCTCGAGCTCTCTCAATATCTCCAGTTTCGATGAGATGATGCTGCCATCGTCGATCTTCAGCTTCGTCATTTGGCTTTTCCCAACAGAGAGAGAGAGCATTTAACTTTGTCTTTTTGTAGGATTTGTCTGAGTATTCCTTTCAATTTTTCCGAGCTTGCCTCTTGTCACGAGCAGTCATTTCAGACACTAGTTTCTTTTTGCCACATTCTCTAATTTTTTTATATTTTTGCTTTCTTTTTTCTTTTTCATCTGCTAAGTTCTGAGGATCATTTTTAATTTTTTCGTACCTTAATTTTTCAGCTTTCCTTTTTTTCTCTAATATTTCTTCTTTTGTCAGTTGTTTCTTTGGTTTCTCCATTTTTTCTGTACAACAAAATATAATATTTAGTGTTCAAAATATAGTGCAATGCAACCAACTTAATTTTACACTAATATATATTATGTACAATCAATGTTATTTGACTATTAAAGATTTATATGGCATGGCATAAATTTAGTTGTAGTGTAAATAACTATAATCAAAATAGTACTAGGAACTGCTAAGATCGGTAAAATTAATGTTTTATGCTTTATGCCAAAGTTTCTAAAAGATAACGTGAATACTAAAAGTAGACCAGTGTCAATGCTAATTATCTGTAGATATTTAATTACGACAGCTACTCAAATGGTTTCTTATATTATTTTATACGTAGTTTAATGTTTATAGGTAGAAAGTTGTAAATTATCTTACGCAGAAACAATGTTTTAGTATGAACTTATCAGGATCCTGGATGGTTCTCAGTATCCTGGGATTCAATTTGACAGGAACCTGAGACCAGGATCCTGAGAATTTCTGTCTAATATTAAAAAAAACTGATCAATTTATAACATTAAACCAAAATTAAGCAAAACTATGCCTTTGCGTCAGCAACTTACATATCAAAACGCTATAATTACTCATATTATTTATTTATTAAGTAAAAAAATATCTTACCAGGATACTGGGAACTCCACTGATTACGACCCCACTTCCCTTGCTGACCGCGCCGGGCTGACTAAACAACGCGCTAGGTGCGAATAGCTAGATGATATTCTTAGTCTCTTTCGTACGTCTGATCGACTCAGCTGAACAGCAACATCGTACGCCAAAAAGCCTAGCTGGTATTTGCTTATTTTACACCGACCAGGATCCTGATATGAAATAGTGGGGACAAAATGTTGACAAGATTTTATAAATATATTTTTGGGTAAATGAGATAATAATTATTCTACCTAGCAAGAAGAAATAGTTAACTCATTAATTTGGGTATCATAATGACCTTGATACAGAAAATTAAATAAATCACGACGCACTTTTTACTAGAATTTGTCCGAGGGACAGTACAGGATCCTGAGAATTTGACACTTTGAACAAAGATTTCTTGGTGTAAATACTTTTTATTATTCATTATTTTCAGTGACCAACTAGAAACATCTTAAAATAACAGTATTCCATACAAATAAATTACTTTGAAACATTTTTTTTTGTATAATTTGGCTGAGCCGCATAAAATTCCTTACTTTGTAGAACTACCCAACCAATCAATTTTGTGACATAACCATCACAAACAAGGTATATTTTAGATTGCAGATGAAATGGCGACACGTATAATAGAACTCGAACATAAAGTAAGGACTCCTGATTGTGAGATAGTGGAAAAGGTATTCCAAGACAATTTATCAGATTTAAGACTCCTGGTCGCCAAAGAATATTGTATCATGCTTATTGGTTAGTAAAAACTTAAATTTTACGTATCAAAACAAAAAAATAGAAAATAAAGCGACACATATCTGAAACAAAGTTATTTGTTGTATAGGTGGAGCAGACTTGAAGAAATTTCACCACAAGGGTCCTTTCAAGAAGCGTCAATCTTTATCAGACAAAGATGCAAGATTATTTGAAACATTTGTACGAGTAAGCGTACAGATTGTTTATTTGGCACTAGGACGCAGATCTTTTCCTACAATCGGTAATTTCCACAAAATTTAATTTCATCGATTGATAAAAATGCAAAGTTCTTTGGTATAATATCTAAAAAATTTTGTTTATAGAATTAGAAGTCCATCGAATAATAAAATCTGAAATATTTAACTCAGTAGAACACACTTTGAAGTCAGGATATTGGTCAGACATGGTTCCGGAAGAGAGAAACGTACTGCTAGGTCCGTGCTTGCATCACGATAAGAAACTGAACACTCGTTCGCCTCTTATGAATGAGGTATTTTGTCACCGACCGATTGATTATCGTCTTATGGGACTTGGAACTATTAAGTATGAAAGAAAACAGTAAGTTAACTAAAGTGGTACCTAACTATTAAAATAATTATTTAACTATTAAAATAATCATAATTGAAGAAAAAAGCCACTAGGAATATATTATACAACAATTTGCAATAAACTGCAACATGTTTAGATTGAGAGATGTCAGCTGCGTATGATTTCGTCAGAATTCTCCTATTTCTAAGTTTGATTAACGAACTTTATTTATACCAAAAAAAGCCTTAAACGCCCAAGTATGTCAGCTACCAGCTACCAGCAAACTGAGGTATCAATATCTATAATTTATCTATCTTTATATTTTTAAGCCTGACATCAAGACTTCATTATTTTTATTTGGTCATTTCTGGACCAGAAGAAAATTTGATGGCATCAGATATCACAGTGGGCATAATTGGCATGCCACGTTCGCTATTTGACACAATGCTTAGACCCATTACACAGTCTCCATATGATGGAGGAAAATCTAAATTGTCTATGTAAGTTAAGATTGATTTATTTGAACTTGTACAGTAGATTTTTAACTACAGTATTTTCTTATTTAATGTGAACTTTTAATAATACACTACAGAATAACGAACTTCACTAGTACTTAAAAAACCATCCATTATTTCAAACAATAGGGACTTACCTTGAATCCTTTTTAATTAGGTCGTCACAAAGCCAGGGTTCGAAAACGGGGGCTACTACTAGGAAGAGCTTACAGGCACTTCAGAGATTTTACCCTGATATTATGCTACCGGTAAAAGATTCAAAAGAGTAAGTGTTTAACTGTTTACACAATCGTTATTAGTAGAGAGTTAATGCTTTCTAAATTTAGTTACTTCTTAGTGTTTATTTACTTGAGTCGATTTACGACTTAATCTTCAATTCCGCGCCTTAAACTCTTGTTAACAACAACACTTTGTCATTAAAATCGCCTTCTCGATGCCAGCCTGATTTGAGAGTAACGTGTTATCTTTTATCCAGTATTTAATTTTTTCCTATTAGGGTTCCTTTACCTGTGGATTTTCCCGATAGACCTGAAACACCTCGACCAGTGAGTGAGATCCAACATCGTCGTTGGCAGAACAGATACAAAAGGCTTACAAAACCTATAGGAGTCCGATAGATTTTTATAAGTTATATTTAAGGCAGGTGAGTGAGGAAACTCGATATATGGAATAATTATTTGTAATCCTAGTTTTAATTTATTTCATAAATATTTTAATATTATGTTTTAATTGTTTTTTCTTTCATACTTAACGTGAGTTAAAAAGACAATCCCGCGTTGAAAGCATATAACTAGGTTTAAAGTTAATTTATCGTTGTGTTACTTGTTAATCTGGAATTAAGAGCAGATCCTGTGTATTGTTTCCTGTACCAATAACTAACAGGAAGTTAAGTAACAAAATGCTGAATCACAATCTGAATGAACGACTCCGCTCGCTCCATTTCACTTTTATTTTCAAACTTCCAATCCAATGAGTCGCGCGATTGAACCTATTACGAATAACTTTACCTATCTGCTCATGTGTGAACGAGAAAAATATTTACGTTTTCTGGACGGTTATTAAACCATGAAATATGTATTTAGGGAAAGTTAACCCAAATCCAAGGACGTGCCTACGAACACGACAGGTTGTATTACGTTATTCACTGATTTTTATAATTGGCACTTACGCATAGAATAGCAATATTTTAATTATGGTTATTAATAATTATTTGTTGTTACAAGATGACGGTTTTTCTAATATCTAACTTACCTCTAGGTAAAAAGACAAAAATTAGGTTGTTTTCTTTTATACTTAATTAGAATTCTCACAACCAACCGGCAACCCTAATATTAGGTACCTACCTACCTGCAAACTGAAGTGAATTCTCACACAACACTATAGCGCATGTAAAATGATATAGCATAAAGACGTAAAATGCGATACCGTATACACTTTGCAGACACGATGATGCACTATACATAAAACGACATTAGATACGACTGCATAAGCCATTATCGCTGCGGAAAGTCAACCTGTCTCAATACACTCTAGTTACCAAGAAGGCATAAGTAGATAGCGATAGGCACTTATAAATACAAGCTCTTGACAGCGGATATGCCCGTGAGAAAAGCTTTTGTTGGTCGACTCGCTAAGAAGATGATAGGTAGTTTCTACCGATCAGCACTTTTTTATTTATTAATGTAGCTTGTTAAAACGTCAATATGCAAGTCTACCGGTACCTATAAATATTTTTGATATGTCGACACTAACTTCGACATTGCGTTCGATGCCGAATATAGCGAGTAATATAAGGCCCTTCGTACACAAGGCTCAACAAGTCTGCAATACCCAACGTAAGTTGGAACCTCTACCATAAAAACGACTAAAATTGGAAAAATAATTTCTAAACCACACACAGCCCCAAGTAGGGCGAAATCCCTATCACCATAGCACACAGAATTTTACCTTATGTGAGCCCTATAGTACCTAATAAGAAAATCTAGCGACTTTACCAACACATTAGCTTAGAAGTAACGTGAAACAGAATTCAAAAACAATATTAGCATCAATAACAACACATAAGTGTCACTTAACTCGCACCTCTAAATTTGCGTGTAATAAGGTGAGCGCGCTGTCTTTAGGCTCCTATGAATATTCATAGCGCGATCGACGCACGCCTTTACTTATTCTGTGTAAACACGCGTACGTGTCCTTTCGAGTTTGTCTTGTATTACAAATACAAGACATCATTGCTACGTCTACTAATATACAGGCTTAAAATTGTTAGTGGAAACAAAATAAGAAGCTGTTTTAACTTAATCCTTTGGCTTAGTTAATTTAGTTAAGATTTTATTTATAAACTTTGATTCAGAAGTCGTTTAGTAATAAAGTGCAATTTATCCCACAAATATTAACCAAGAAAGAAATTACAATTACCTACATATTTACTTTTTTTTATAATTTAGCACTTGGATCATAACAAGGCAGTTTTTTTTACATTATTTCGTATTTTGGTCATTGGTAGATAACTGATTTATTGCACTCACTAATACAGGTTCTAAATTAAAAATCCGAGTGAAGTAGTTAAGTGGGGATGCGGATTTATTCCAGCATATTTTCTATCAGGACATGCATTTAAACAAATAAGCAGTATTTAATAAAAACAACATTTATTAATGCCTTCATACTTAAGCAGCAATATTTACACGCTTCGCATTCATATCTACAGCAATGTAATGTACATTTATCATTTGAGCTTAATTCTAAATTGGTTTATAATCATTTATTTCTGACATGCTTTTTTACACTGTATTTACGACTCATTTTTCACTAACAACTAGACACTGTAATAACATTTTCCAACTTAAAAAATATTTAAGCAATTATTCTGCAGTCGTGACTTTATATGCGAGAGATCATTACTATTTAAAAAAATTGTTCTATATAGCCGGGTATGACTACGAATAGGAGTGTTCTAAAGATTTATGTAGTCTTTTTATATTTTTGTGCTAAATTAACAGAGCATACAGTAGGAACTTGACTCACATTAAATGATAGGAAATAACGATAGTATTTTATCCATGAATATATCACTCCGAATGAACAGTATACTGAAGTCATCATTAAGGGGAGGAAAGGTAATTTTTTGTCGAAGCCCCATAAAATGTGTAAAGAATTCTCATAGACACACATAAATATAAGAATATAGAGGTACAATGATTCTGTTTGCTTTAACAACGGCAAACGTAAAACCCTAACTCGTCTCCCGCCCTTAACCTTGGCTGGTTCATACAAAGTTGGAATGTTCACAAATGCTATGGCCACATGAGTTAACAATATAAATAATTTAATACATAATAAATTCCTTGGGAATAACAGAGGGAACAGTGAGTAGCTACCGACTGTGGTTAGATATAAGAACTGTTTTCCGTCGACGACCCCCAACACTGATAAAAAGCTGAAAATAGATAAAAAATAACTAGCATTTGTTATAATTTATACTCTTAACTCTAATATATATGATTTATAAGACACAGACTTTCACAAAAATTCGGTCCAAGACTACATAGGTACTGTAAAGGACTATACAGGGTGTTAAGAAAACCCTGTCCGGGCCGAAAGGGTGATGTAGGTTTCACGATCACATGCCCGAATAAAATATTAAATTTGGAATATTCATGAGTTTTATGTATAATTTTGTATTATGTAAAGTCTTACCTCATAGGTATTAATATTAGCAAAATAGCCTTTTCATGGACGTGCCAGCCGAACAGGAACGAACAGAACGCACATACCACCAGACACCTGTTTAAATATAGACACAATGTTAATTTTCTAATATTTTAATTAAGATGTGTTTCGTTAATAAAGAATTTAAATTTAAATCAAAGCATACAAATGGCTTTCGTATATTTATGGGTAGAATACTAAGCTAACTAAACATGCGAATATCTTAGGTAAAAATCGTAAAAATGACCAGATAAAGAAAGAAATTTCGCTTATTGTACTGTTATTTTGTACTTTTTTATCATACATAACATACCATCACGCCTGTATCCCCGAAGGGTTAGGCAGTGGTGTACCAATGTAAACCCATAGTTCGCCGGTATGTTTTAGGTCCCATGTAAAAGGGGGCAAACCTATTGCCACTAACCGGGCACAAATCCCAACTCCGACCTGCTACTGAGAATTTCATAGAAAAACCCAATAACACCTTGGTCGACTTGGGAATCGAACCCAAGACCTCTAGCGTAGCAGTCGCGCTTAGCGCCACAAGGCCAACGAGGCAGTTGTAACGTACTTATTTATCTAACGAATTTATAACTTTACACCTACCTAACAAAACTCATCGGCCTAAATCTCCTGTCAGCACATAAATGCCACATTTTGATGAGAGCCGGCACCATTGTCACTAGTGTCAGCAGAAATGTGAATGTTGGTGTGATTGTAGGCAAGATGGCGTGGTCATACTCTTGGACCAGCCCACCAGTCATTGACGCTTCCGTTTTCTTTACTTGTATCCCGAACTTGATAGCTAGAGTCACACGAACATGTCAAATTATTACTTGAGCTACATGCATACTCATATTTTACATGCGAAAATAACTCTGACCGTCACACTTACACGGATAAATAAACAATTTTAATCCTCGACGCAAACAGAGGGGTGTTTTAAATTTGCCGTGTTAGTCTGTCGCATTGTAGCTCTTAAACGAATAAACCGATTGTGATGCAGTTTTTATTCAACGTGGGATAATCTACTTTTTGCAGCTATAACTGCCACCCATGAGGGCGAAGCCGACAGCAAACATTAGTATGTATGTTTATATGTACAGTTTTTTCATATTGTGATAATTAAATACTATTCTGAGATTATTCTTACCTACATGCAGCAGGACTTTATCAACAAATGAGTATAGAGCCCAGAAATTAGGCGCCCAGTATGCGTGGCACAGACCTCTTTTGAAAGGAAACAATCGCGAGATTATCTAAAAATAAATATGGTATAATTTTTTTTTTTAATTTAAATATATCATGAAAGTTTTATATTTTCATACACATGCATTATGTACAATATTTCTACAGGAAAATTGAATTTATAGAAATCTAAGTAGTATAAGACTATAATAGTCATGATACAGCAACAAGCATTAAGCAATTTAAATATTTAATATAGTGTGTCTTTAATCTTTGAAAACCTAAGCAAAGTATATATTAGATAAGTATTAACGTTTAAAGTAAAAGTTTAACGGATTAAAGTAATACTATAGCTATTAATATAAAAGCCCTACCTGCGGAAGATGGTGTATGAATGGACCAAAAGAAAGTCCGAACACAGAAAGTACAGTCATCCCCATTTTAAACAGATTAGTAATGGAGAATGAGTACCAAGGAGTATGGACACCATCCACTGAAGATATCGTAAAGCAATATGCTCTAAACATATACACAATATACACTGGTGCCACATACAAAAATATATGCTTCAAGTTCAATAGAACTGCAAACCAAAATGATGCAGTTAAATAATTATTCTGAAACAAAAAGTTCAATTATTTTATATTGTAGGATTCAATATTATCTTAATTTTTGTGACAATCATATGTAAGTACAGTTCCTACTGATAAATAGTAACATCAATCTTTGGAAAGAGACAATCACCTTACTCTATTTCTAGTAATTAGAAGACTTCAAACAGCTATACTTTGTATTGGGTCCCACAATACTAGTGACAGGAACAGAGTAATGTACATATAGATAGCTGTCTCTTTTTAGTAACATAACCAAGATTTTATAGGTCTTAATTATATAAACCTTGTCTGGTACATAATACAAATAAATAATACTTACTCTTATGACATGTGATATGGAATGTAAGAATATCCCAAATAGAAGTCCATTATATTGAAAATGTATGTGATCTGTCATTACTAAGCCAGGACAAGTAACTAGTAGCATAAACACCAGAAGCTTTCCATTGCTAACATAGCTTGAAAGACTGTAACATAAATAAATATAGGCTGTATATTATATTATAAATCAAATTTAACTGTTTTCTAAAAATACTGCAGGAAAGTTTTAATGGGTATGTAGCATGTAGCTACATGCCAGTAAATACTTTATTTTAATAAAATAACTTTACTGAGTATACATACTGGAGTCTGTTCTTTTATCTACACATCTAAAGAAGCATGCTTCATTCTACAAATTTCTATAATTGGAAATTGATTTGTTATTTTCCTAGTTACAGACAGTTTAAACATACTAACTTTTTCACACTGTAAATGTAAACAAAATCCAGAACTATAACAGACAATCTTTGGAAGAGTATGGTCATTTCTGATTTATAATTCAAATTTGTTAAGTACAGCATTTGTGGGTCAAAGTATTTTGCTACAAAAGACATCACAAATTCCAGCCAAGCAAATAGAGGTGGGTAATCTAATGTCCATTCTGAAGTCTCATCATAGTACCACTTGTCTAGTGTTAGATTGTGGGTGATTGCCAGCCAGTTTCTATGCACCTCAAAATCTGTGGAGTGGCTGAAAAGACAAACATCTTATTTATAAACATAACGGGAAACTATACAGTTATGAAATAAATAATTAACAGGATTTTTGATTGGTATTAAGCACAACTGATCTGAAATCAAGTTCGTTATCAGAATCGTGCAAAGATAAGCAGAAATCGGAGTATTGATATATAAAATAATTAATTATTGTAAAAAGGAATAAACTGCAAATATTTTACTTACTATAAGGGTATAAATAGCAATTTAACAGTTGTTACAATTACTACAATTTGAGAAATCATAGTAAATAAGCCGGTAATCCCAGTCGTTGCAGAACAATAATAAATATGAGACTGAAACAGAAACTGCTGTCATATAATGCACTTGCTATAACTAACACACAATAGTCTTTTCATGTATCCTGATAGGATTACGTGGAAAATAGATATTTTATTTTGTAAACATCGATTGCCATGCTAGCAAGACGATTTCAAGTCATTATCTCATGACAACATTGACAACTGGAACTGACGCTGACAGATAAGTGACATTTAGTTGACGTCAACGTTTAGTTTCAACTTTCAGGTTTCGTTGTTTACCTCTATTACCTCATAGGTTTACCTTGCTTATTACTTTGCTCTGTGCACTCACGAGTGAGGGCTTCTTAACACATATTTGCATGGTATAAAAAGAAAGGAATAATAAATAGACGCTATTGGGGGCAAGAGTTGATGTAATACACCTAGCTTATGCAATAAACATTTTTTTTTTTTTTTTTTTTTATCTACATTATTATCTATCTCAATCTCTATCTTACAGTAAATAGGTACCCTCTTACAGCATGCTGCGGGTCACCCCTGCAATAAAGGCTTAGAAATGAAAACATGAAATGAAAACCAAAAACTCAAAAAAGGTGGCTATGGCCACCTGCAGATAATCTGTAAAATTGTGTATCATTATGTTCAGTAATCTAGGTTTACTGAATGTACATACCTAATGTTCATCACAATAAAACACATTATTATAACACAATGACTTTGATAACATTTGGTTGGGACAAATTGAAAAATAAACCTATCCAAACAAGAGGTATTTTATCATCCTGATAAGCAAATTATCTGCATGGTCTTTCACCCGATTGATAGGAATTATTTGTATAAAAATTTGATGAATTGAGTAAGTTTCAAGGCTATGCTGGTATTCCTTCCGACAATAGCACAAATATTCAAGATAAAAAATATCCTTCAGTTTTATGCATATATCTTGTGAAAGGAATTCACGAATTTTTGATATCAAAGAGTAAAACTACAAGTAGTATAATAATAACAGGTTTCAAATAAAATTCAGTAATTAACAAAGTAATAGAACATTTTAATAACATCAGTCATCATTACATAATCCAAATAACTCATTAAAAATTTGATTAAGTCCTAGTTCATTAAGCAATTTAGATAGTTCACTCATTGTTGAGCTTTTATTGTTTTCAGGATTTCTAAACATGAGTTCTTCAAAGGAAGAAAATTTCTTATGGGTGTCTTTTTCACTGACATCAAATGTTTCAGTTTTTCTTATCACTATTTTCTTCCAACACATTGATTTAATATCTTTCCACCATTCCATACAGTCACTGAGATAACCTTCAACACATATAATTCCAGGTTTCCCTGGCAAAGAAAATCCTGTTAATTTTAGTTCTTTGGCTTTTTTTACAATTTCATCTCTTTTTCTTTTATTATAAATGTGATGAGAATAAATCCAAAGTCGAGCAAATTCATCTTCACTTTGGCTCACCTCAGTTCCATTAGAATCACTTGTACTTTGTGCAATAATTATATTATATTTATGCACATTT
Organism: Autographa pulchrina; assembly: GCA_905475315.1. NCBI lineage: Eukaryota > Metazoa > Arthropoda > Insecta > Lepidoptera > Noctuidae > Autographa > Autographa pulchrina. The sequence continues at coordinate 6,483,319 of FR997771.1, read as the reverse complement.
TCTTGCAGCCATGAGATTGCTGTGTAAAGACACACTTCTCCAAAACTGTTTTCTTTAATATAGTTCATGAGGTCTAAATTTAAACTTGATTCATTCTGTCGATTCATGTTATTACATCTTACATATATATCTGGCTCTGTCTTTGGATACAAGCTGGGTAAATTTACGAAAACTTCTAACTTTAGTCCCTCAATCAATAGATTGAGCTTAAAATCCAAATGACCACTTAAGCAATCTGTCTTGTTGTTCAAATAATTATTCATTTCATATATGATATTTTTATCACATAATATCAATTCTCCCGGATCTGAATACATAGATTTCAATAATTCATATTCACTCATTTGTTGTGATAAGCAGTCTTCATAATCTTCCCGCATTGTACTTGAGGTCGCCATCGCAATCTTTGAATACCTAATAGGTATAACTAGTAACTGCTTACTTAACTACTAAAGTAATGTTATAACGATTTAATTTTGTTAAATATAAAATATCTTGAATATTGTGGTACTAGAAAGTACACAAAAACTTTGTTTACATCACTGAACATCCTGAACATGGTCAAAATGCCAAAATGTCAAAATATGATTTGACATTTGCACAGATAAGCACAGCAGCTAAGTGACGTAGTAGATCATAATTATTATTATAGATCAGTGTCTTTAATTAATATAATAATATAGTGTGTTTAATTAATAGTGTTATTTAATTAAAGTGCCATTTGTACCTAGTTAATCGCCGATTTTTTTTGTCAGCAGCTCGTGAATAGTTCGCAAGCTGCGAGTTCGCCAGCCACGTTATAAATATTTACAGCACACCCTTAGAGTATAGATAAGAAACTAAAGAGTGAGCCTATCAGTGTATGAACCGCGAGCACTAGTATGAACTAGTTTTATCGTAAATTTTGTATCAAGACGGAGCGCGCCCGGCGCCGTTTTAATAAAACTATCTAAACCCTAATATTATCCTAACAATGTCGAAACCATCGATATTTTCGCATATAAGTCTGCCGTTGCGCGAAAAATAATATATAATATAAAAAATAACTTTAAATCAGTAAACGAATGTACTAGATACAGACAAAAAGTGTTCTCGCTTGGCACGAAGGAAAACTTATCTATAGTCTAAAGGCGGAAACATACTTACGTGTCGTGGCGTGGCGTGGCGCTTACTGTCGTGACTGTGTGTGTGCACATTAACGTGTCGTGGCGTGGCGCACTCTGGCGTTATTTCTGAACAGTATTTAACGAACCTTCGCAGCGTTTAAACATACATAATGTTTTCTTCTGATTCGGATAGTGATTTTGATGATGACCTTCAATAAATATCTCTTAGCAATGAAACTTCTTAAGAGCAAAAAAAGAAAAGAAGATACTGGGTTCACCCTATTATTCATTAAAAAGTTTAGGTTAGATAAGAAACAATTTTATATGGTGGTTAAGTATTCTTGAATTTTCCAATTTTCCGGGCAACTTTCCATATTTTTTCTTTCATAAGAACCTTCTGTCGCGCCACGAGCCACGCGCCGCTATAGAAACACATTTGCCTGTCGTGTCGTGTCGCGTCATAGCCCCCACCACCGCTCTGGCGCAATCGGTGGCGAGCAGTCGGCGCCACGGCAGAACGTGTCGCGACACGACACGACACTTAAGTATGTTTCTAACCATATTAAATGTATGAAACCGATATGCTTCTGGCGCGTCACGCCACGCCACGACACGTAAGTATGTTTCCGCCTTTAGTGTGCACCGCAGGCGCGGTTGTCACTTTGACATTGACAATGTCTAAATTCAGCTAAATTCGCATTGGTCTTATTTCGTTCGTATTTTTTTATCGTTTTGTTCATAGAAGTTTTGTTGCTGTCTCCAGAAAACAGTAGTTACTGTTGAAATCTGTAATTTGTAATGTTATTGAATGATTATTTTAAAACCGCTATAGTGATTTAATTTAAAAATGTATCATTGTGGTATGCGGCAAGTTGGGGAGAGGCATGTTGCCTATAAGGTTGATCTTATGGTTTGGAGCAACCGGCTTGATCTTTTGGCGCTAAGCAATTTCAAAGGTATTATTATTAATTTATAGTAATATGTTAAGTTTACAAACCTACATAAAATACTTCTTACTTAAGTAAGTACAAGTGTATAGTAAATATTAGTTACTTTTATTCAATCATCAATCCAGTAAAAACACAGTTCATAATCACAGGGCCGAGAAATCATATTCAAACAACAAAAACGATGCATCAGAGCAATGTTCGGATTGAAGGTCACGGATACATGTAAACCATATTTCATTGAGTTCCATATTCTAACATTACCCTCACTATATATTTTTGAAGTTGCAGTTTTCGTTAAATGCAATCCAAATCTATTTATAAAATTATCTGAAACAAATAACCGGAGCAGGCGAGATGTCCATAGATTGTGCGTGAGGAAGTCAAAAACAACGATGATGCATAAGAGTGTTTTCTGTATGGCACCAATTATTTATAACCATATACCTAAACAATTAAAAGACTTACCTGTTAATAAGTTTAAAACGGCTTTAAAAAATATGTTGGTTCAAAAATCATATTATAGCATTGCAGAATTTTTATTAGAAAAGTTTTAAAATGTTTATAATTGTATTTCAATAATTGTTAATGTACTGTACTGTGAATTAGCTATATAAGTAATTTAAGTTATCAGTTTCTATTTGTAAACTATTTTTGTGCTTTTAATATTAATGTGGTTACACTTTACGTTTTGCACGCCAGTATGTGGCAGAATATGACTGATCATTTTTTTTATGTACCAACTTACCAACTCATGTTCTTGCAATAAACGATTATTATTATTATTATTATTATTATTATTATAATTTATTATATTTGGACTTCCAATAAATTAATAAACAACTGCATTTCATTCATTCATTTTTTATTAATGTAATTGCAGTCAGCATTACTTGCATTCCATTACAAAACTTATTTATGTTCTTTGCAGGTGAAGTTCAAATACATAGATTACATTGGCAAAAAGTATGGAACTTGCCACCACCAAAAGAAAATGTAACTGTTCGAGCAATGGCATGGAGGCCAGATGGCAAAGTAAATTTAAAACAATTAATTTCATACACATACTTATTATTTCATTTCATATACATCACATATATATACTTATTGAGTATTTAATTTATAAATATTGCTAATTACCAACCTCTCAGCAGTAAAAAAAACTATTATTCAGACCAAGTTCTAAGCCATAATGTTGATGCATCATTTAAGTGCTATAGTATATTTACAAAGTTTTATTTACTTAATTATTTATTTTCTCAAATCTAGATTATATTTTGCTACACATTAAAAAAAATGTACTCATATCAAAAATACTTTAATTTCAGGCTCTAGCTATTGGTTACAGTTCTGGTGCTGTATACATTGTGGACATAGAGGATAAGGAAATACTTGATAAATATTATTTGGAGCAAGAAAACACAGATGAATTTGATAATGCCAAACATTTTGGCATCACATGTATTACTTGGGCTGTGAGAGCCGATACTCTGGAGAGTGCTACAGACCCTAACATTTATGTAAGTAAATGTTATATTGCAATTTTTAAATAAGTGTAGTAAAAAAAAAACTAAGTTACAGTGCCTATGTTCACATGAGTGAAAAATACACTGAATGTGTATAACATTTTATTTTGAATTTTAAACTGTTTTTTTTTCAGGATGATGCCTCAATATTCCTTCAAAACTTACCAGTGACCGGTGAATACAAAAACCAAACAACAGATGAAAATGCTAAAGATTTCAAGGAAATTCAGGCTCCCAATCAATTAAATATGTTATTGGTTGGCTATGGTAATGGATACATATACATGAACATCTTTGGAAGATACCCCTATGGTACATTACATTTAGCACAAGTTGTAAAAGATGATTTCGGGGAGTATAACATTCTTGATATCTGTATGTCTGATGACTTCAGCTTTATGCAAGTGCTGTACATTGATAGACTGACAAACAATCTACTTTTATCTTTAATAAATACCAGTGTTTTATCGGCATATGCTGAAGAAATGTATGTTGTTGCTAAGAAGCACAGTGAAATTGTGAGACTAACCTCATACCTTGATCAGACAATGATTTCCATTACTGAAGCTTGGGAGCATATTTTGTTGGAGATGGACACTAAAATGGCTGACTATGCAGCTTCAGTGCCTGAAGGTGGAGTTTCAGCCGATTTACTGGAGTTGCTTATGTTGGGTATGTGTTTCTTTTTATTTATAGCTGAGTAAATATGTTAATTTGTAATATCAATATTCCTTGCATAAATACAATTTCATATTTAAAAATTTCATATTGTATTACAGTTCTTTGTTTAATATCAGAATCCAACTTGGTTTGCCCATTCATGTTTCTTACCATGTTATGATTTACATTTCATAATGATAAAGAACATTTTAATATTTTTCCAGGTACACCATCTGATGAGCTAGAACTATGTCTGCTACAAAAATTAACTGTAAATGATCTGAAAAAGTTTGGTAACTCAATTGAACTGAGTTACTCAACTATACAGAAATTAGTTCTCAAGCAGTTAAATATTGTGGGCCAGAGTCTCACTTATTACTTGTCTGAACTTAGAGGTTTGACAAGGATACCAGATAGATATAAAGTAAGTTTTGAATACATACTATTCTTGGAACACAACATCTGTTTAACTAAATTCAAATAAAGCAGGATGTTCCAATTCTGTATCTAGTTTTTTGGGATTTAAAATTCTGGCTGTTTACAAACCCAAAGTTCTTCCACAACTCTTCATGAAGTCAAATAACTGTATAAAAATAAATACTATCAGTTTACTAAACTTTGCTATGTTGTAGGTACTAGGCATTGAAGAACAAACAGTGACTGAGGCCATAAGAGCTTGTTGTGCTTTCCTCAACAAGTGTCTAGAGTTGCAACAGGTGATCGACACATCGATGCGCAACTACAAAGCATTTTTCCGATGGCTCTTCGTGGTTATTGTCAGATTACAAGGAGAACAAACGCCAAGCGAAATTGTAAAGATAACACAACAGGAACTTGGGCACATTGCTGAATTCTTATACAATTTTGATAATGTTCAAGTAGACAGTAATGAAGGCTTACCAGAAAAACCTGTCAAATTCAACTTAGAAAGGCTAGGACAGTATCTAGAAGACCAAGAGCTTACTATATTACCTGATGATGAAGATAATCCTTGGCATAAATTCCTTAAAGACAACTCCTGTCTACTAAAGGACAATGACACTATATTTTCGTTAACAGAATTCAAAAAGTTTTCACTGGTACAACAACAAAAACATTTGAAATCTGCTATCAGCCAAGTATTTGATGTATCGAAAAAAGATACAAGCAAATATTTTTCTGCTTTGTATAACATTAAGTGTTATGAGGACAAAAGTAATGGTAAGCTTAGTGAAAACTTGAGAATTTGTCAAGCTTACTATGCATCAGAAGATGGTTTTGTGATGGCATTTATAGATTCCATGAATGTTAATGATGGGATACATTTTATGACTGTAAAGATTAAAGAAAAAGCCTGCTCTATATGTGTCATGAAGTACAGCTTTTCAACAATAATACTAGGTGATAAGAAGCCAGCTGATGAGATGATACCAGTATTAGATTTACAATTCTATTCATCTGAATATTTATCTGTGCTTACACAGCACCCTAAACATGATGAGAATTCCATATTTATCCAAGTGCCACTAGGAATAATACTAATCAATGCTGTTGAATGCGCAATTAAGCCAAAACAGTTTTTGTTCCATGAGAAAGTGAACAAGAAAAATATATCGCCTTTAATTGAAACAGGAGTTTTCAAAGTGTTAGACAAAATGGATGGTTTTCGAATAGCTGTATCCGGTGGTCGTAAAGTTGCTGTTGTTTTGTCTAAAACTCACAGAAAAGTGCGTGTTTTCGAAATGGAAATTGATGGTGATGATGAAGAAGACGAAACATTGGATACTACACCACACTCTATTAGTACTAATGACCAATCCTTACAATCTGATAAACAAAACACCACTGCTGCTGATGTAACCTTTTAATATACTCCATCACCATATTACCTAATATATTAAGAACTATAATAAAAGTAAGTAAATAAAATGCAATTGTAAACTAAAATAAAAACATATTTTATTTCACAGTATAATCTTATGACTATTTTATACAATTAGTACAATACTTACAAATGAGAACTATTTACTGAGAGAATTATTATTATTAAATTGCATGAATTTTACCTATACTAAAGCCAATCTGGAAAGAGAATTAAACGTTATTACTAATTACGCAATTATCAACTTTGACAACATGTGTTTAAGTTCATTTTAGAATGACAAATTTTACCGAAAAGGGCCTAAAAGTAATTTGAATGTGATGGAAACTGAACTGTTAGTCATTGAATTAAGGTTCATAATCCCAAAGCACGGTCATTATTTCTTTAAAGTGGCTGATGTATAGAGTTGAGTTTATTTGGTTTGTTATTTTTTTTTTTAGTTTATCACAAATAGTATTTTACAAATTTGATTACTTTTTAAATCAGACTTGCCTGTGGTGATTTTATTTGTATATTTTCAAACACCGAGTTGAAGTCTGTGTCTAGACCTTGATTGTCTATTCCATATAGGAGGTGTTCTGATGATAGGTTCCTACTAGGCCCAGGGGCGGGTTGACTGGGCGGCCGTTGTTGGTTGGTACTAGTTGTGGTTGTACTATTATAAATTTCATCACCATCACCATCTGCATCATCATCGTCTATTTCATCCACTGTAAGAAATATGATGTATTATTAGTTTATGGTGCAAACATTAGCCTTTTTTAATCTGTCTCAAGAATTCCGTTACTGAATACCAAAAGATTCTTAAAAATCTAACTAGTTATTTCAGAGATTCGAGAATCAAAAACAAATTGGTTCTATAGCTGTATATGATAGAATATAAGGTAGACCATATTTAATTGCATATTATTTGACATCGCACATAATTACGCCAGACCATTTTGTACCATATTCTTGCAAATAAATAATTTTTTAGAATAGTTTTTACCTGGAATAACAGCCCTGCCATCATATCTTTTCCAGTCCTTTCTCAAATTATAATACAGTACAGCACAGCCAATGATCACTATGATAGAGAGAACAATAGCAACCAGTTTTACTGCGTCTATAGCTGAGAATGCAGAGCCAGTCACTATCATGTCAACTTGCCCAACCGTGTACCCTGCACCATTCAACTTCCTTGATATACAGTGGTAGTAGCCAGACTCTCTTGGAGAAACATCCTAAAAAACATGAAAGTATATAACAACAAACTAATCAGAAAAACTGTCAACCGATGTTACCATCTATTTATAGCCAATGACATTAGGTAACCTTGAAAATTTTTGCCATTAATTTCTACTTACATGAATATGGAGCTTGCCGGAGAGGACTTCATATTTATATTTCTGTTCATTATAAACATTACCAGGACCAATCACATCTGTACCATTGAACAGCCAAAACATAAAGTTATGGTCTAAATCATTGCTGCGACAATTCAACACAGCTGTACTGCCTGCAGGCACCTCTTTCACAGTTAAACTTTTTATTTCAGGAATACTATCACCCATAGAACGCATTTTATTAATTATACAATAAATTCTTTGATGGAAGTGTTATATCATCAAATTTTCCAAACCACGGCACAAATGATTTGACATATACAAACATACTCAGTCTTGATGAATGTGTGCCAAGTTTAAAATTATCTACACCAATACTTGTCACATGTTTCACCTTCAGTACAGTTTATTATAGTCCAAAATAGCAGAAATATGTAGGTTTCATAGTTTGTATGTTTTAGTATCTGCTGCTCCCACTTGAGTGCTTAATTAAATGCATGAATACTTCCACACAGAGCACTGGTAGTAACATCCATATAGGAGTCATGACCACATATATTGGCAGATTTACTCTGGTGTATTCTAATTTTATGCATATGATGATTTGAGCAGCCATTTTCAGTCCTATTGCTGCTATATACCACACGTTTTTGTTTATTGTCCCTCGAAACCTTTCTATACCATTTCTACAGTGCGAAACCATATGGAATAACACGTATATAAGTAAAATACTGTCGTAAACCCACATAGGTATAAAAACAATAAACCAATTCCAGTGAGTTCTAGATTCTAATCTGAGGCATAACAATATTAAAAATACCAAAAAAATAAACCAAGTAAATAGAGCCCTATGTAAAATAGCCATTATGCAAGGATAGCGTTGGAAACTTTTAATATCAGTTAAAGTCCGGTTAATAATAGCGAGTTCATCGATTTGATTAAAACACGAAATTCACAAATGATTGACAATAATAATATTTTTTTTAAATCGTTTGACTTCTGTCAAAAGTTCCGACATAAATGACATTTCAATAGTTTTAAAATGTCTTGGTCATTTATTATTCTGCCTTAGCTTTAGATAACAAGTACCCGATATATTACTTTCCTCTATGATAACAAGTGTGAAAAATTATTTACGTTGCGTGGAACTTTATTTTTAAATAATTAGTACAAGTACCGACCGTTACTACGATTGTTAAATAACAAAACTTTTTAATATTAGTGGATACGTATTAGTATTTTGCGGTATGGCCTAAAGGTTAATGACATAGAGAAAAGTAAGTTAATGCCAAAGAGTAAAGTAATATAGGGGGGTTAATGCATACCTTATCTAGTCTGTGAGTGCACTGCGCTGTCAAATTCAATTTGACTGACAAATTGGATTTATCTGTCAGGAAAAATATTTTGCACATTGTTGCGGTGTAAAAATAAGCTTAATAAATAATAATATTTGATAAAGCCATATCAGTGCTGCTTCTCCAGTTTATAATATTGTAACAAACTATATGTAAGATGGCTTCACCACTGGAGCAGTTCGTTGAAAATGTCAGGACTATGTCGGCATCAGGTAAAAACTATTTTGCATTGACTTGCTTGACCAAATTACTTTATTACCGTATAGAAACTTAAAATTTATCTTACGTTTAATACATATTACAGGTTCGTTTCGTGAATTGTGTGAAATAATAGGCAAGTCTGATGAGGTTTTACAAAGGAACAGTGCCCATCTACCAACCGTTCTTGAGACGCTCGATATCCAGCAACACTCGTTAGGGGTCCTGGCAGTATTAGTTGCTAAATTCTCATTGCAACAGGTAAGCAAAATGTTAATATTGTTTACAAAAAATAACTTATATATTTGGCCCTTTTGTTCTTTGTCAAACAGTATGTAGTTTCACATATTTATAATATTCAAAATAAACAATTAAAACAGTATTGTAACTACACTAACTCAATGTAGAGTGCTTTTGGAAACTTCTACTTTTCTTTACCCACCTATTATTTTTTGTATGTGACTGTGTGTGTAGATATTAGATGACAACATTGTTCATTTATTTACATGCATTAGGTACTGATTGTTTTTTTTCTTTATTCAGAGTGATGTGGACAAGTCAACTATGTTCAAACAGATCCATGACTTTATTACAAACTGCAATGGAGAACAAGTGAGGTTCTCACCAGAGTTATGTATGTTGTTTTATCTTATTTATTCTGTAAACACAATTAAAAAATGTTATAAAAATAATCAAATTTTAATCATCAATTATTTTCTTGTACTTTTGTATTTGTAACTGAATTTTAACTTTAAAGACTATAATATCTCTAATTTTATTAATCTGACTGGTATATTTTCTTGGAAAATACATAACCATGAATTAAAATTGTCTAATCATTTAACTACCCACATTGTTCTAAAATTACATAAATAAATGTGCTTTCATTTATATTTTACAGATGCTGAGTTATGTCACATCCTAACAAACTACCTTGTTGAAATCAAGCAGCCTATTAGAGGTATAGAGATCCTAAAGAAAGCAATCAGAAAGATACAGTTATTTGACTCTCAGCTGACTTCAATCCATGCAGATATTTGCCAACTGTGCTTGCTATCAAAATGTATGAAACCAGCGCTAGAGTTTTTGGAAACTGATGTTACGGGTATTAGTGCTGAGGTGAGAACTTGAAACTTATTTAGATTGTGTTAAGGTCTTATTACATAATTTGAGTTCCTAGGACTGCCAGAATCTCTAAATATCATCATTGAATATAAATTAATAACATTTTTTTTTTGAGGATATAAATAAATAAATTATGGGCAAACTCCTTAGCATGTTTTGAAGTGGCTTTTGGCATAGTTATTACCTACTTTAATGTATATAAACTCTAAATACTGTGTCAGCAAATTGCAAACTGGTTTGCAATTGACTTTGCATACTCTATAAAACTAGGCATTCAGACTTCACTTACTCTGTAAAACTGGGTATTCAATGTGTTAAAATACATATTAAAATGTAACTCTTGTTTTCAGTTGGGTGGCAACAATGATTCTAAGCATTTCCTTCTGTATTACTACTACGGAGGCATGATTTACACAGCCATGAAGAATTATGACAGAGCTTTGTACTTCTTCGAAGTTGTTGTAACTGTTCCAGCCATGGTGGTTTCCCATATCATGTTGGAAGCTTATAAGAAATACATATTAGTGTCATTTATTCTACATGGGAAGGTAAGAATACAAGTACACACCAAAACAACAGGAAACTTAAAACAAGTTCTTTATTTTTGAGACCTAAATCTTCAATCCCATAGTATCATAGAGTAACCTTACATTCTTAAAATGTTTTTCTAGGATAACTATCATTTACATGGTCAGAACTGCATAAATATACAAAATTTAATTTTTCACATTTTATTATTTACAGATTTTACCCATGCCAAAATATACATCACAAGTGGTGTGCCGCTTCCTAAAGCCATTGTCAGTGGCTTACCATGAACTGGCAACCTCTCAGCATGCAGCCATAAAGCACCGGGAAACATTCATCAGAGATAAAAACATGGGATTAGTTAATCAAGTAAGCCAGATATTACATATACCTATTTAACATGTAAAAATGAACAATTTTAATATGCTTTTGTTTCAATAACTTATATTTCTGCATAAAAATGTCTTTACACATTATACATTCTACATTTATTGTGATTAAGTAACTATCAGAGGACTATTCTACAATACTTTATATTAAAGCTCATTAAAACAGTTTATCATGTAAATATTAAATTTATACTTGAAAATTGTATCTTGAATCATTACGAAAGTTAATTCAGATGTATAATATACTATTTTTATTGACAGGTTTTAAGTTCAATGTACAAAAAGAACATTCAGAGACTGACAAAGACTTTCTTAACGCTATCGTTAAGTGACGTCGCGGCACGAGTGCAACTGCCTGGCCCGACGCAAGCAGAAAGTTACATTCTAAACATGGTATGTAGAACATATCTAATTTATCTCTTTTAGGATCAGACAATTGGATTAATTTTTTAAGGTTCTAAACAACAGAGCCTTTCTGGTTTAAGTTAAAGCTTATGCTGAATTTGGGATACATAGTAAAGCATTTTATAGACCAAATTCACATTGTTTTTTACCGTAAAGTAATTGGAATCTGTTTATTTCACTTCAATAGATCGAAGAGGGAGAAATATACGCGATGATCAATCAAAAGGACGGTATGGTTGTGTTCCTGGATAGCCCCGAGAAATACGCGTCGCCTGAAACATTGTGTGTGCTAGAACAACAAATGGCGGCCTGCACAAAACTGCACCAGTATATACAAGAGATGGACGAACAAATACAAGTTAATCCTCAGGTAAGAAATAAAAATTGTCTAAAACGAAGATTCCTGAAAATACTTTTGATATCTTATAATATCTCACAATGTTACAATGTTAAATATATAATATACGTAAATACATCAGCCCAGAATGATTCACACATACAATATAAATTATAGACGACGAAATATTACAACAGAAAAGTACCTACAGTACACAGGCACAGATTTATGAATACTGAGTTAGTTCTTACTCTCTCAAAGGTTTACTCAGAAAGCTTTATTTTGGTTGCGAATAGCTAGGAACATATTAATTTAAGCTCATATATTCAAAACTGACTGATTGTTTTCTTCTTTAATTCAGTACGTGGTCAACCGACATTCGCTACCAGATGTCAAAAAGATAAGCACTTTTGTGTTTGCCTGAAATCTTTTATCTGTAAATGTCTTTAAAGTCGTTAGAACTGTTATAATGCTATTATGACTGAATTTTAATGGTTTTGGTTATATTCTTTTATGTAGCTGGGATAGCTATTTAGATTTTTTTATCGCAATTTACACTCTAGAACCATTGAAATTTGGAGAATAAGTATATGTTATGCTCAACGGCCAACAAAACTGTTGAATATTGCTAAAGTAAATATACTGTTAGGTTAGTGCTTTATTCGTTGTCAAATTGTTGTCCTTACTTTTCGATCAGCATGATGTCTGTCCTTCAATAAATGTACAACACTTAACATACCGTGGATGAGCTCTGTTATAGAAAATCCCCTGTATGCGGCTCGAACCCCTTCGCTTTTTGTATTCTACATTGCAGCTTATCTACCCTAAACCTTTTACAATTTCTTGAGCTTTCATAATATACCTACCTAGGACGTTAAACTCACACGAAATGTGTGAAACATACACGTAAGCATGTTCGCACGTTAAGAACTAGTAGAAACTACAAGGCATGTCATTCAAATAATTATTGCCCTAATGTAGTTTTTAATGCCTTCATAATACATAAAAGGAATAAAAATAATTCCGTAGTCATTTGTCTAACTCCCTACAAAATTTGCGTCATCTTGCTACGATCTCTGTACGGATACTGGTCGGAATGCAGTTAAATGCATAACCTGATAACTGGTAGTTTCGAATGACTTGCGCAATGCAATCCTGCAAACGGGCGCTTTTGGCGGGAGAGATATGAACTGCAATGTATTGATTTCACGTTCAAACAAGTGTTTCAGTGACCATTGCGTGAAGTAACCTAGTTCTCTCGATTAAGTTATTAGCTTTTTCCGGTATATAGTTTACAAACGAATGTGGTATTGAAAGAAATCTGAATCAGTGTTCCTATTTTACATTTATCGGAAACGTTACCTAATAATTTGTTTACACCACGTCCTGTTTATTGAAAAGAGTTTTGTTTCTTTTCGGCTTGGTTGAGCATGAAAGACATCATCGCGTGATAACTAAAATGTATTATTAACCTATAATTGCAGGTTTTCATTTATAAGATACATTCTTCGCAATATTATTTGCAAAATGGTAGCTTATACTGGGGTTTTTGGTTGCGGTACCGGTCTGCCACTTAGTAGTGTCGCTAAGACTCGATTTACCATTTACAACAGTCTTAAATATATTATATTCTGCGACGAAAATCATAGATTCAAATTGCCCAGTATATGCTTTAAAAATGGACTGCCAAAATAAATTAAATCTATAAATTATTGTTTCAGTACGTCAAGAAGTCTGTAGGGAGCCACGACGAGGATATTCCAGCTACCAGTCAGAACTCAAAGACTACTTATTCTATGTAACAATATAGATACTCATTTTTATTAAATAGTTATGTAATTAAAACAAAGTCTCGCAGTTTTAGTCATATTCCCAGTCCTTTATTTTTGATACAACATTAATTATAATTTCACCATATAAAATATGCAACACAACAACAAATGCAAAATAATAACAAGTAAATAAATATTAAAAAGCCTCGTGAATAGCCTCTGTGAATGCTGTCATGCTTTCCAGAGGAGTTTGTGGTGTAATTCCATGTCCCAAGTTGCATATGTATCTCTTTTTACCGAACTTTCGCGCCATTTCTATTGTCATCTTTCTTATTTCCTCCTGAAAATAAATACGTTCAAATTTTAAGTATTGCTTAACTTGGAATTGTTTTTGTTCTAAAAAGGTATGTTATACTTACAGGTTGCTTATACAAGTCTTGTGGGTCAAGATTGCCCTGTAATGTGATATTTTCACCCACAGCCGTTCTGGCTTCAATAGGATCAACAGTCCAGTCTATTCCTATAGTTTCATAGCCTAAGTGAGCTTGAATATCCAAGGAAGGTCCTCCACCTTTTGCAAAAACTGTCTGTAAATAGAAGAAAAAACAAGATTTTTTTTTATTTAAATTAGCCACTATTTATTGTTGGGTAATAAATAGAGTAGGTACATTCAATGACTACTTACCATAGGAACTTGTTCTAATGATTTCTCCTCAATCGCGTTCTTCACTCCAATCCTTATATCTTTTAGATAAGGTGCGGAGAACTCTATAAACTGTTCCCTTGTTAGATGGTCAGCACTAGACTCAAACACTTGCAACAGTTGAGCACCACTTTCAACCTGCAAACATATTTTAAAGTGCCACTTGAATAAATAAGTCATACATATTTTATTAACTAGATTCAGAGGACCTTGACATCTTACATATATAATTTATATTTTTCTGTATTTAAATGATAATAACATAGGTCCCGAGTATAGGCTTGCGAGTCTTATATTGCTGTTGTGACAGCAGAGCTGTTTAGTTACAAGAATATGTTCCACATAAGTTTTTGGGTCATGAAGTTGTGACACATGGACTTACTTTACAAGTAGAACAATAACAGGTCTTTTATAATTTAAAAAACATATGAAAATATCACCTACATACAGATCTTTGTACTTAACACTTCATTACCAACATAAGTACAAGGAATAATTACTTAAAATCATGAATATATGCAACCTCATCATGACTTTTAGATTAATATCAGGTTTGTATAAATCAATTTTATTATAGTTCAGAGCAATGCTTCTATTTTTCAAACTAATACCAGTTACTTAACCCTGTGTTTACTGATAACACTTATCTAACAAAAACAATTTTGACTACAAAAGTATTATGTCAAATGATTTTGATTCCAATCATGTTCACATTTGTACAGATATTAAACTTTTTCAAAACCATACCTGCATGACAAGATATTCTATAATGACATTGGTCAATAGTTTGAGTAGTTTGTGGACATCTTTTGGATATTTCTCAATCCATTCCTTTGTCTTTGACATGGTCTTACTACCACCACCTTCAATCATATATCCCATTAATGTGAACTGAAACATTAGAATTAATTAATTTAGGTAAAAATTACAATATAAGTACTAATTTAAATATTCATAACACTAAGCTGAAAAATAAGAGGTATTTACTTACTGGAGCACCGGTAAAACCGATTAAAGGCACTTTGCCTTCAATTTTATGTCTTGTTAAAGTAATAGCATCACCAACATAAGAAAGTCTTGAAACAGCACCTTCTTGTTGCAACTGGTCTATTTCTGACGGATCTTTTAATGGGCTTGGAAACACAGGACCCTGAAAGGAAATGGAGGAATGAAATATAATATATTCATGATCTTCATGTTGTATAAAAAAAAAATTAAGTTTTTAATTATTTAAATGAGTTTTACTTACCACACCAGGGTGCATTTCTACAGTCATTCCAAGAGCTTGTGGAATAACAAGGATATCACTGAAGATGATAGAGGCATCCAAGTGTGGGTACCTCCTCAGTGGCTGCAGGGTTACTTCACAAGCCAATTCGGGTGTCCTACACACCGTGAAGAAGTCATGTTTGGCCCTAACTGCTTGAAACTCGGGTAAATATCTACCGGCTTGTCGCATCACCCATACGGGGACTTTATCAACCTCCTTTCCGAGCGCAGCGCGCAGCAGTCTGTCATTTTTCAACTCTGGAAAATTCTGTACAAATTTTGCTTCATAATGTGAATATACTGTAACTTTTAGTAAATGTAAGGAGTACGTAATAATTATTATAATTAATGGCAAAAAATATACCTTGTTAGTTAATTCCATTTTGTTCTTGTGTTGATATTATAGTAGGTTCCAGATAGATTTTAGGCTCGTTCTAGTTGTTCCTTTGTATTGTATTTTACTAGTAACAGTATTGTGTGAGAGTTTCAACACTTTCAATCAGCCGCTTCAATGACTCGCACAGTAATCGATCGGTACCTGCTTTGATACGAAATCTAAATTGAAATGTTGTCATTGTCAAATTGTTGTCTAATGTCTTGTCAGATTTGACTTTTCAATTAGTCAGTTTGACAGTAAAAAGCACAGGCTATGTTTAGTTCGGAAATATTCCATAACTTTTGTTTACATTAATTCAGTAAAATTCAGTTACTCATTTATTCCCTATGCATTTTTTTATAGATTACAAAGGCATGATATTGATGAGACAACTATTCAATAAGGTTCAAAATGTAGTCTTATTAAACGTCCTTACGTTTTCAATCATCTAGTCAGAATAGTACTCTGGTAAAGGTACTAAATAATAATTAAAAAAGTAGGATTCCCTACTTTTTTAATTATTATTTAGTACTTTATTATCATTTCATCATTTAGCACTTAGTACACATATTTTATTCGTTCTAGTCAAGTTTTAGTTGTATTCAGACGCTTTTATAATTTTGTAGTCTGTTCACTAAATACTACCTAGGTGGCGCTAGTTATCATACTACTAATGTATGTGTTTTAGAATTAACGCAGTTGCAGTAAAAATACATTACTTACGTAAATATTGTTGATATTGATTCTCAATGTGTTGTAGTAGGTACCTATACCTAATTATTTATATGTATAGTGAGCGAATATTATGTTAATAATAATTGCTAGTATTTAATAGGCAGGCGTAAAAAATAGGCAGGAGATATGGAAATATGTAGTTATAACGTATGTTGTAAATCAGTGCCTCCTTTACTTCATACCACATGCATAATAATCTATAGAAGATATGGATATGAATAAAAAAAAAAAAACTGTGACAAGCTTAGATACTTTAAACAAAATACACAGCCTAAGAAACACCTTTGTAATGTACCTACGTGCGATTTATTTTTACACTACATATTTTCGAATTAGAATGGAGGTTCAATTTGCTATTCGTGTTTAATCAAACGTAAACACAACTAACCTATGGCAGACACTACTATTATAATAGAAAATACACAATGTTTGCGAGTCTCATCTACCTGCCCTCACACTTCTATCAAAACGTAAAAAAAATACAAATGAGTGGAGGCCTTCGATAACGCGATGGTTTTTGTGAAGCGACACAGGGCGACCTTTTACATTGTAGTTTTTTTTGTATCAAACCTTTATCCCACTTTCCTAATAAAGTTTATTCGCCTACCAGAAAGGAAACACGTCCCAATTTCAAAAGGACGTTCGAAATTTAAATTCTCGTTTAATTATGTGTGGATATTTTTCTACAGTTTGGATTTAGTTTGAAACTGCATCCCATAGGTATATTCATATATTTCAATATGTTTTACTTAATGCTCTAAGGTTTCGGGTAGCGTTATACATAATGAGTTTTCTGCAGTTGCATGCCTAGACTAACTAAACTGTCCCTTTCATTGTTTCAGAGATAATAATGTCTTTTCCAATGATAAATTTATTCTAATTCAATTTTCTTTATTTTACAAGACATGGCATCCCTTACCCTTTCTTCTGGGACTGTAATTAGATCTGGCCTTTTTGCTTGTTATATCGATTTTTATTTCATTTTCACGTTAACGTTTTTTATATAAGCGTTTGTATTGGACTGGCACTTGTTGTCTTTTGATATTAAAAGTGTCCTTTTGATCAAAGTGCAGGGGCACAGGTGCTGTGACTTGCGCATTCTTTGTGCAACGCCGTGGGATCGCTGGAGTCTATTCACAATGTTTATTTTAATTTGCGTATAACTGACTGAATTTTTAAAGAAAAGTTTTTGTCCGGACTAGACTTTTTGTCAGCTTTTTAGCTCTCGCAAATCGGAGTTCTTAGTTTAGGTAGATACGTAAAGGTTTTAAAACCCGTTTCTCGACGATGACACACTAGTTTACTGGGCATCCTAAGCTTAATTTATGCACAAGCACGGTCTTTACACGACGTTAAGATGTGTCTTCGCGAAAACTATTGAACACTAAAAAGTTCTTAGCCAGCTGGTTGCGTTTGAGGTAGCTCAAAGATAATAAGTACATAATTAGGCACTCAGCAAAAACATTTCCAAAGTCAAAACATAAAATAGTGTGGGAACTCACCTTTTTTTTTCAAATTCGAAATCAAAAAACAAAGGCAGAAGATTATACGCAATAATTTAGCCGGTCCCGTTATATCTGAAATGTTTTTTATCGTCTAAAAAAGTTAATGGCCAGTGTATCTGCGATTTCTTTCCGAAGAATTGTGTTTTTTGCACCAGCCTATCATTTTGACTATGTTCACTGGGCCCAGTGGGGGCCTTAGAAAAGATTGAACACGTTATAATAAACAGTGACTTACGAATCTTGCAGATCGAATTTTTGAAGCACATTTTGCAGTTATTTTAATGAAATATTTTATGTGAATTAAACCCCAGGTATTCAAACGAATAAGTCATGTTGAGAATATTTCGTCAAACCTAAATGTTAAAGAAAAGAATTGATGTTTCGTGAGATTGTATAGTCTGCAACTTCGAAGTGGTCTGGGTAGAGGCCTTATCTACGTACAACACGCTAATATACACAATATTCTTCTATTACTGTTTTTGTAATTAATGCCAATCTCTTTCATCTGCTTCGTTAATTAATACGGTGTGCATAATAAAAGTACAGTTATTTTGTATAATCCACATGCTATTGCTTAGTTTTTAGCAAGTTTTAAAAAGGCTTAATGCATCTTAGTGACAAAATGGTAAATATTAAATGTACTGCAGCGTTAGTATTGAATTGAATAAATCTTACATAAAGAAAATAGCAGTTTTTCAAAGTCATCTGCATTCAACTATATGATAAGATGGCCTTACTAAGTCCATTCTACCAAGTAACTGTATGATATGATAACCTAACGATGACGTGTCCCAATTCTATTCGATCCCATAATTTTTAGTGACGTCTACATGGCGAGGAAGGTGCATTCGGCGTCGGCGGCGGCAATAGCGAACAATTGCCACTAATGCAGGCTCAATTTATTTACGAGTCAGTCGCTAGGGGCGCATGAGAACACAGATCATGCTCTACCGTGGAGTAGACTTATACATGTTATACTTTTGATTTAGAATCAATGTTTCGCTGTATATGGATTGCATTTTATTATCAAACACTTTATGTTATAATATAAGTAGGCTGGTTAATGAGTGACCTATTTTTTCCTTTGTAAGTTTTCAGTCATGCCATATTTCTGTAGTTACTAAGGAATAGTGTAACCGAAAGCCATTAATCGCAGTCATTTCATTCTATGTTCAATATGTGAATCCATTATAATTATCACCATTACAAAATTGTTCTATATAAGTTGTCCGCCCTTCAATACCGATATAATCGCCGATATTTAGACGCCGCATTGTTAATGGCGACCTAATGTCATATAGCCTTACCATTTGTAATTGTAATAGTAATTGCGTATTTATAAAAGCAGCACACAGCGTTTAATGTTCGATCAATGGCAATGATAGAGCAACGAACTCAGTTGCTTCGAACGCGGAAGATATGTTACTACTGACTGCTCCAAGGTTTTCCTTGTGTGTAAACAGGAGGAGGACATTGACTCAAGCAGTGTAAACAGTTCCTTATCTCAAGCTTCGCTGCAACGAAGCCGTCGAGTCGCTCGCAGCTTTTATCTAAAACTAAATTGTAGTTAGTAGATAGACACGTATTATGATAGGTATTGAGTGTACGGGTATGGCACGGTTTGTGTTATTAGAACTTCAACTTGGCTATTTCTTGACCTAATAGATAAAGATAAAAAATATAGGTTTTAAATACAATTTCAAGCTAGAAGAGCATTTGAAAAATTAGAATATTTTTTAACTGGCATTGCTCAATTTAAACATAAAGGAACTTAAATATTAGTATGGTTAAAAGAATATAAATAAACTAAGTAACAAAGAGATAATTAACGCAATCTATGCAAATATCTCACCAAAACCTTATTTCTGGTTAGATTCTTATTCGCTTCCATTTTGTGTCAATTAAAACATTAAAAACGGTTAAAACGAAGTTCGTTAATTCACGACGAGTTGCCAACGTATATTTTACACGGAAGTATGGTTTTGGGCGCCGATTATGATCTTAAGCAAGGCGGGTGTACACTAGATACAACCAAGTTTGATAGTAGTCATTTAGAAAGCAGTTTTTTGCCGCCATGGGCAGCTGGCCACCAATCAAAATGTGCATTGTGCAGTGAGGGTTGATGCTTGATTGCCGACTCATGACTTCAATGTTTTCATAAAGGAACTCGACTTTGAGACTGCCCATTCACTTTTGAGGTCGGCAAGTAAGTTCGATTCATGGATTTTGTTGATTGATCGACACATTTTACCTTCGTTGTACCTTCAAGCAAAATTTGTGGGTGAAGTTGTGCTACGTCCTAAGTAGGTTAAGGTACCAAAAGGGCATTAATAAAATCTGGTTTTGAGAGTACCTAAATAAAATTAAGTAATGTACACTATTGTATTATAGGAAAGCCACAACCCGCATCGCGATATATATTTGTTTATACTCTACATGACAATAGGGAGATGTGAATGCGCCAAATGCACGTGCACGATTAAGCCCATGTTTTGTAGATCTCAATAGTTGCGCCACTTTATTACGCATTCAAATTATATTAGATTGGTGGAATTTGTGGCGATTATTAGTGGCAGTTTCATCAAAATATTTCTTATTTTGTGCAGACTCTACATTTGCAGGATATCTAGGATGAAATCAGTAATCAGTAGTAAGTTTTTGTTTAAAAATGTTACCCACTAAACTCCAATACCAGAAGTTTCCATAATATTTAGTCAAAAGGAGTTACAATAAAGTATATTTGTATCGTATTGTAGAGACGCAATTACTTAACAATGCACATGAATTGGCCACGTGTAAGTCCCTCCCAGCGCTTAGTACTTCAATTGACGGTGAACAAAACAGATGCCTATTACTTTACTCTAAATAGGTAGGTACATATACGGCTTGCATTTTATAATGAGCGCGGAGGGCGGCACCGGCCGAGGCCCGCGGCTCGCGTAGGCGGCCGTAGAGTTGTTTTGTACTTTTTTTGCTGCTAACACGCTACCCTTCCCTCGCTATGTAAGCCGATCGCCTTTTTTACTCATCTCTTGTACAAGTTGCATCGTTGCAGGTAAATAGTGACCCTACGTTTTCTTATTTCATTCGCCGCGGAGGAATTTTTATAGTGTCCACGCCTACGTGTTTTCATTAAAGGGCAATTTTATGCTGAATTGATTGTAGAGCTCTTGAAGGTTAGATATAAAATATTTTGCCCCTTAGAAAGAATTCTATTGGCAATTTACGGTATGTGGTTTATGCATTTAGTGCACATTTAAACATTTGATGGTAGTGAAGCGACCTACATAAATCATCTATATCTGAAGTCAATGCTACAGATTTAATCATATCTAGGAAAGATTTATCAAAAATAAATACAAACAACCTGTTTCTTGTAAAAAAAGGCGATGTAAATTAGCATCTTCAAATAGCAATCTAAATTGAACATGTTTTACATAAACATGTTAAACACAAATACTTCACGTTTTTCAGCAACGTTTAGATAGAGTAATACTGTAGATAGAGTTCCTTACACAACGCAAGTAAACTACGTTACTGCTTTTCTTGACCTACACTCTCTAGATTAAATCAAATTCATCATTAAATTTCAAAACTCTACCATCACTATAACAAAATATTATTGGCTATTTTGATCGCATCAAAATTCCTCAGACGAATAAAAGGTACGAGTCACAAACAAATCCCGCCAACAAGCAGCGAGCTCACGACTTACCTAAAAAACTACATAGTCAAATATCCTTTGCCTGCCGCGGTCCGCGTAAACTCACTGCAAGGAACGCACACTATGCGATTTGTTGGAAAGCAGTGTGATTCCTATAAGAGGATGGATGGGTCGGAGAGAACGGCACCAGTGTGTAACGTTCCCCGGAATTTGGGTTCGGGGTGAATACCCTCGAGCCGGTAAAAACTATTTTCAAGGTTAGGCTGTGTTGGAGGGGAGCGTGGCGGGTAGTGCAGGGCGAATTCGGCGCGGTGCGGGCGCGGGTGCGGGAGGGGGAGGCGAACGCGGACGCGCCGAAATGCTGATAGCCCTCCGCCCCCGCGCGCCCCGCCGCCCGCCGCCACTCCTGTCTAGTCGCTGCACCCTGGCTGTGGCTGACAAACGGACACTTCGCGCGCATCATGCATTTTAGATTAGGTTTTTTGACTTAGACAAATAATTGTGCGTCTTATCTTAGAGTAGGTCAAGATTTAATGAAATGACTCTACATTAGTTTCATTGAATAGAAATGATCAGCACTTCTTCAAATGATGTTAATATAATGCTTCCATTAACTTAAATCTGCTGAGTTGAGGTAACTAAGTTTCCAAGCAATTTTGCGAGTCTAGTTACACAAGTTTGGTGGGTGGAGGATGGTCTATCTGGTGCCGATCACATATTAACTCTAAGTAGCTATCTCTTAAAAAATAAACAGCATTAACGTAGGGCCTTTTCAAATACTGAAGGTGCTACAATACTGTTGTTCACAAGTACTGTATTAAATAATGCACCTAGGTTTAGTATTTTACCTCCCAGGCAGTTGGATAATTTTGTTGAAATAACCAATAAGTTTCAGGTATAAAACATCGTATTACGTGTTTAGTTAGGAAACAGTAAACGCTGGCCGAAACATTGCGTCGTCGGCTATTGCTCCCCTTCGTGTAATTCGCCATTAGTCGCCGTTTGCACTCGGCTTTTTACCTTAATGAGCTCCCCCTGTTAGCTTCTCGCGGCACGCACACGCACCAATACGCATTTTTGTGCAGCAACCCCTAACAACACGAAAAACGTCAAGTATAAAATGTACTCAAGAAAAAAATGTTGCAAATGGGTAACGAACTTCTCCAAAAAAGTTAAAATTCAAGTAAAAATAATATATTAATAAATCCTCCACAATGCCAAAGGGGCGCATTAGCGGCCAAGGGTGACACTTCCGTAGACTGATGGTCTTCTTACTTCCGGTGGATAAAGTTGGAATTGTAAAATTTACGTATCCAACGGGTACAATGCTGTATTTCGTTTTAAAACTTCGCCAATGTGCGACTGTATACTTTGATGACTCTGTGTAATTGGTCAAAGAGGTAGTTTCTGGATAGTTTTAACTAGGTCATATTATCAAGTCTAGATCCTACACAAACTGATCGAAGCATTCGGTTTATCTCCTTATTGCAATTACATACTAATTATAAGAAATTGAGGCCTCCCATTTACAAGATATGTCAGCAATATGGCAGGGCAGGAGAGATATCTTTAATTTGTGATCCAAAGGGTTAGTGAGAGTTTTTGCCTTCATTTTAGGGAAAGGCGAACAGGTTGCTATGCACCCACCTGTCGTGATGTCTGCTGTGTGTGTGAGTTGTTTATGTGAATTTATGTTATTTGGCTATGTGAATGCCGAAAAGTAACATATGTGGACACTGATGTAACGTTTACATAATAACGACATGTAACTAAATGCTTCTAGCAACGAATTATATTATGAGACGTTAACGACCATTGACAGCAAACTTTGTCGCGACTCGAATCAAAAAGTGAAGATAGTGTGGCTCTTTGTCATTAAGTTGTTTGTTGTTTGTAAAGATGCCATCGTCTACGAGCCTCATTGAAAAGTTATTGTGCTAGGGCCCTCAAAGGTATTTAATTATAATTTGACTTTCAATTTCTGTCAACTGATTCTCGAAAAGATTTTAGTCAAGCATGAGGGCGAATTTTTATTTAGGCTTCGCGTCATACATAACAATTAAGTGGCTAGCTTTAGGATAGTGCGTGCATTGGGTGCGTGCGATAGCGATCTCGCGCGCCCCTCGGGCTCCGCGCCCGCGCCCCGCACTCCTACAAAACAACATTCTAAGTATTTGTGAAGCAGAGGGTTTTTTGCGCGAAGCCCGAGGGTGGCAGAGCGCAATCGCCCGCCACCGCACAAAAAACACTATTAAATAACTCAACAGAACCGCGGGGCGGATTCGTGATCGTGATACCGCTGAAATTATAATACCTACGGTTTAATTAACGTTAGCGACAAAAATTTTACATGTTTTTTTACTAAAGCTACTTCGTCCACTGCGATTTGCCGTGCGATTAAAGTATGCCAATTAAAAATTCGAATGTTTACTTTTATAGTTCAATATATTCCTTGGTATTTGTATTTATTAATATGTCTCCTACTCTTTTTTAACTATTTTTATAGCAATTTATTATGGGGCCACGTGAAACGATACATAGGTTTCTTCTCAGTTCGTCTCTGTCAACCTGCTTGTACACAGACGATGAAAAAACGCGATAAAAACTCACTCTCCGTATGCTACAACGTCGAGATTTCCCGCCAACTCGTGTGTGAATTACGAATAAAATCAAAAAGTAAATAGTGGCTGCGGTCCGAATCCGGTCAACAGGTAGATCTTTTTGATAACCTCATCCTTTCGATATAAATATTAAATGTCATTCTTATTGGAAACACATTTTGGATCAGTCTTATTTCTGCTACTAATGTTGTAATGCTGTATTGTATTGATTCAGAACAACTTCTTCGACCTACGACAATATCTATTTTTGCACGTTTTCCATCGATAGTGTCCTTGATAATGATTGTTACGTACGGGTCATTACAGGTAAACTAAGACCCTGAAACTAATCACCAGTCTATAAAAGTGAGCTACTGCAGTTTTATTATAGTTTTTTTCCCCATTTTTTATTAGAAATTGTATTTAATTATACATAAAAAATAGGTACAGACTACTGGGACTTTTTAAGCATATATAAGCTTTGTCTTTTTATCGTAAACATGAGATGAAAAAACAATAAAGCGCAATTATATTCCTAACTAAACTATCCCTAATCGGCCTAGCATCTAGGCAAGCGAATAACTAAAGTTTGATTTGACAGTTTGCAAGAACTGAACAGAAATAAAACTTTTTTTTAATTAAAAATCGGTGATTGCTTAATATATTTAAATAATATAACCGTGTGTGAGTTGTCCCGGAATATTATTATATATTCCGGGACAACTCATACACGGTTATCTGTTCCCAAGCTAAGCAGATTAAGCTTGTGTTATGGTAACCAGATAACTGGTAAACATACTTATATACATATTTCTAAATACATACATATTATAGATACTCGTAAATTACACCCAGA
Organism: Autographa pulchrina; assembly: GCA_905475315.1. Lineage (NCBI taxonomy): Eukaryota > Metazoa > Arthropoda > Insecta > Lepidoptera > Noctuidae > Autographa > Autographa pulchrina. The sequence goes on along the minus strand of FR997771.1, from coordinate 6,458,077 downwards.
CACAGAACAAATGATCGTGCTCATCACACAAAGATTTGTCCTGAGTGGGAATCGAACCCACGACCTCCGGTATAGCAATCAGGGTCACTAACCACTAGACCAACAGGCCCGTCAAATTTGAAGTGCCATACAAAAATAAACCAAGATTAAGTTGAATAAATTAATGTTAAACTTTATCGATAACACATGGAGAGAACTAAGCCTTGTTTCATAAAGGTAACGAGTTATTACGTTTAACGATGTTTGTACACCTTGTGAGCGATGCTGAATTAATATGCGATGTATTACAAGGTAGCGATACATCTGTTAAAGTTTATTTACTAATAATCCTCTTTCGTTATAATAGTTTTTATAACAACATAGGTTGGTAACTAGATATTTTTTGTTTTTCAAATTTCTCATGATTGATAATAATTTTTCGACAGACATTCGAACAATCAAAATAAAATGTATAATCGTCAAATGTACTAACTAATGTGTAAAGAGGGGCCTGTGGCTAAGTGTAAGCCGTACGGTTTGACCGATAATACAGGTTAAGCCGCGCTCGCCATGGTTGGTCCGTGGATGGGTGACCATTTATAACATAGCGAGACCCCTCCGTGCCTCGGATAGCACGTTAAGCCGTAGGTCCCGACTGTCATACTATGATCTTTGGCAGTCGTAAAGTCAATTCTGACAACCAGTCTTACCATGAAATACTGTATTTTTCAGTAAAATGGGTTGTGGAGGTCAGATAGGCAGTCGCTCCATGTAAAATACGGTATTCAGCCGAATCCGGTGAGACTGGAAGCCCACCCCAACATAGTTGGGAAAAGGCTCGGGAGATGATGAATTGTCAAATGCCCCTGGATTAAAAGTTATCATAGTAACATTTCAGTCATTAGCTATGGTTTAGCTTTTATCGATACCAATGTAACAAATTACGGGACATATATTATTATGTCATTCTATGTATAATGATTGTGAAAATATAATGGGCTTTATTTTTGTTTAGTTACTATTTTGACATGCTATCGTTTTAGTATGAGTTATGTTCTTAATTTATCCTGTAGTACAATTAGGTACGTAACATAAAAATATCGATCGCAAAAGCAACTAAAACAAAAAAGGAGTAGAACCTATGACGGTTTGCTTAAGAAATCCAACATTAAACTACTACTCCAATAATTCCATAATACTTAGTTATTTAATTTTCTTTATCAATTAAGCTAGGTATGCATTTATTTATATTTGTGAAGGAAATGTGCGTTTCTCATATTTTGAGTGGAAACCTTACGTCCACCGCGTCACGCAAGATTGGCCGAGATTATTTATAAGCCTTATTTGTCACCTTTTTATGAGTGTACTTACTTTCTATGGGTTTCATTTATGTAGCATTTATTTTTATAAAAGAATGACTCAATTCGCTGAAATGGAGACGATTATTTTATTGGGTAAACGCTAATCTACTTTATTCAGTATTTCATTATTACTAAATCGCTTATCACACTATCCTTAATTTCATCCTAATTCTAACATAGTAAATGAAAAGTATTTCATTTGTATTGCATTCGGGAAGACAGAATGCGATAACACCTTCCTAAAGTCTGAATCGATATCATTTAGAGTCCTAAGTTCAGGATTGTGTAAAAAATGCTCTACTGGCCAAACAGATTATTGCAGATCTTTTTGTCTTGTCATAGGAATAACTAAACTAAATATACATAACCAAGTAGGTCGTAGGCGAAGAGGTCAGGAGTTCAGCAATATTAACCATAAACAATAATGGAATACTCTATTTATACTTGAAATTACAGAATATTGATAATTAACTGTCATTCTATACATTGCCTAACATTATTTTTAGATTGCAATAACACAATTTCTACAATGTATGTAGTGGGTCGTACATTATCCTAATGGACAATAACTATACATTTTTAAGGAGGCTCTATGTTTAGCTATAATTGTATATATTTTAGGTCATCATCGTAGGCTGTATTTTATGCTATGAAAAGTTATGACTGAATATTTTGTTAATTGCAGATGTTGTACATTTTATCTAGCTATTGGATACCTAATGAAAATAATGCGTTGTTCGATGGTGTGCAAATGTGTATATAATGTAGAATGATTTCTTGTTTTGTAAAAACAATGGGTAGTAAAAAAATGCACAATATTCACCGAAATTATCTAATATCTAATATATATAGTATTTTAAAACTTCTTCCTATGTTTTTATTTGTTTCCTGGTGCCTTATATTCTCATATCTTTGTGAACGCTGTACAAAACCGCTCAATTTTTTTTTTAATACTAAAAGTAGTTAATATTAGTTACTGTAACATTATTAAATATTTATCGATTGCTCTATTGTATTGTTGACGCTTTCAAGTTCTATTCATCTTACATTTAATTTGTAGTATGTAGTTGTTCTAGAAATATATAAGCAGTTTTAGGAGATCATGTATGTTACAATTAGGTCACATTATTGTTTATAATCGAGTAGCTGTCACTTGCGTTTGTGCCCGCATGTAACTGTTATATTTCAAACTTTCCCGACACAAGCTCATACAAAAATATGCGTAAGTATGCCCAAATTAAATAGGTTAAAAATATGAACAACTAGCTGTGCCCCGCGGTTTCATCCGCGTGAATACCTAGGTCCCGTTCACGGTGCCTTTGTATTATTAGGGGCGGAGATGAATCCAACAAATCACTGTCGTAACAAAAGTCAGGATTACTTAATTTGGTGGTTGAGTATTCTTCAATTTCCTAATTTTCAGCACAATTTTGCAACAATTTTCTTTAATAAGAACCTTCTCCTGACAATAACAAAAAAGAATTGGCCAAATTGGTCCAGGCGTTATTGAGTTATGCGCTTACCAACACATTTAGCGATTCATTTTTATATTATAGATATGTGAAGAAAAAGTAGAGCTAGCATTCCTTCTGTTGTGATGTTGTCTTAGTAAATGTCGATGGCAAAACCGAAGCATCTGTGGAAGATGGGCTCTTTCGACACCTCGGCAACAAGCCTTGTCAAATGTAATGGTTTCAGTTCATAAATCACTCAATTATATGTTTGTGAGTAAACAAAAAATATCGCAAATCCCGCTTAAGTAACTACGGTCATTAATCACAAGTCGAGTTCGACCACAAATGGTAAATTATTCGGTAGCGCTAATGATTGGGATATGTTGATGGTACACATTTAGGGGCTCTACCTAGAAGTGATCTACTAATGCATTTAAACATGTTTTCGTTTTGTTCTTGAACCGCAACTTATGTGCTTGTGGAAACATTAAACAGTGCAGATATTATTGCATCGCATTGCAAGGTAGAGCTAGGTACTGGTAGAGCTTAAGTGCTGACATGTTTTTTTCTTCTAAATTAGTAATAGATGCATCAGACTGTCAAGTCCTACAGTTCAATAACAATATTAAAATACTCTAGAATCAGAAAAAAGGCAATACGAATACTATTCCAATGCTCGCTATTTAGCCTCATATCAAATTAACTTCGTGTAGCACTGAAATAGCGTAGTCTAGGCGGACTGCACGCTACTAACCGTGATTACCTCATCTATAATGCAGCTTGTCAATGTCAGCAGCTTAAGACATGTGGAATGGTTTGCATTACCGGTAGTTCAGGGAACCAGAGCTCATTGGTAATTCACGATTCGCGTTCTTCTATTACATAGTTGTGAACATGTGATTGTCATTATAATTACGAACAATTTTGCGGTACTGGCAAGTTAACCAGGTTGTATAAAATGTCTAAGTATTTGGTACTGTTATAACTTTTCTCAATAGTAGTTACTGTGAAGCGATAACTAAGAATAATACTGGGTCCACGAAAATGGGCAGATTGCACGTGTTTTGAATAAGCTTCAGTCCTCAAACTAAAGCAGAACTAATGAACTAGCAGTGTAAAGTAGAGACAGAAACATTTAATTACTTGTGTCAGCCTGATAATATCTCTAGAGAAATTGAATTTATCAACTAGGTATTTGGTTTCACGTACTCGTAGTAGTTGTAAGCAAGCGTTGTAATTTATACATTATACTTTACGCAACACACGCGTCCTACAGGTTCGTACCTACTTGTATGTAGGTCAAAAGGAAATCACTCAATCGACACATTTTCCTGTCTACACGAAATATGTTTGTTTGAGGATTTAGCTTTATTTCGTGATACTATCAGTTTCGTGTTTGTTTCGTGTGTTCAAACAATGGCGTTCTTTACATTATTTCGCAACGTAAGTGACCTTTCGTGCTGGCTGGCGGCAAATCGCGCGAAAATATCGATTATGCTTATCTTATCGGTGGCTATCGGTGGCGTGTCGCCTCGAATAAATGGGAATCAAAACGCACGCATCTGTACAGCAGTTTTATGTTATCATGGCGCATGCGTCCTGTTGGCCCTTACATTGGGTGTCGCGGACTCCGCCTCCGAAGTCCTCCGATTCGCAATTTGCGTTGCAAATCCGATGCGCGTAGGCTTTAAGTAAATAGGTTGATAATAAAACGTCGTGGTGATCACATAGGGCGATGTTGCGATACGTAGTCAACAAGCGTTATCTTGAGCATTTGATAGCATTAGTGGATCGAAGTCTGTGCGCCTGGTACAAACAAGAATTCGATTCACACATTATGACACATAATTTACAACGTGTCTTGTTATGTTATCGACAGTTTAAAATTATAATTCTTAATTTACTGCTTTGAAACTTTATGTTAAACCTCAAAAACAAATAACTTATAACGTTTATGGCGCATAAAATTCCAGTTTAATGCAACTCTGTCAAAAGGTAGAGCTGATTCTGAAATTTGCATTAACTGTTTATTTTGTATATTATATACTAACGACTATGATAAGTGTTTATATATTCAGAAAGGCATGTGAAAGCAGTTATTTAAACTCGTTTACGGCACAATCCACCTGCTATATAATCCGCGCTGTTTCGCAACTCGCCTGGTATCTATGTCATAGTGTTAAAGAGACGGAGGTAGTTAGATAGTGCAAGAGCGAGCGAGAGGGAACATGAGACCGGATTCTGCGAGGACGGAGGGGCATTGCTATACATACCTACTTTGCTATCTGTTCGCGAATATAGTTGCGCAATGTACAACGGGTAAAATAAGTTCCTCATTCGCTCGAACAAATTGCGTATTTTTGAATGCTTTAATGGTTCAAATGTGTATCGATTAGTATCGAGTTTTCCTTTATTTCCAATGATCATAGTTGATTGTCCGTCGTTGTAGTCCAAATCGCCTTGAAAACCGGCTTAATCGATGCGACACAAATTATAAAATTACTTGTTTGACTCACTGTAAGTGGCGGTGGAATTTTCGATAATTTTGGGGATTTTGCGTTTTTCGGTGTCTCTAATGACATGATTCTGTCTTGAAATAAGACAAGACAGACGATAAGTATACCAAAATAAAGGTAGGTTACCGTAAAGTCTCTGATTTTAATACCTACTGTATAGAGTAGTCTACTTAAATACCTATTTTATATATGTCGGTAAGGAGTACTGAACAAAGAAAAAATTCAGTTCAGATTTCATACAGGTAACTTGAAATTATTTTGCTACCTTTTTAATTATTTACAATTCAATACTTAAATCTAATACAAGAACAAACACTTACAACTACACTAAAATTAAATCTTATATAAATAAATAAAACTAACACGCGTCAAAAAACTTTTGCTACCTATTTAGCAACACGTTCAGTGTTTTTTTTTCATTTTAATATTTTTACTAGTCTATATTCTTAACCTTTCCGATTTGAGTGTCTGACTGAAATATTATACAATTTTTGACACCTATTTTCCTTACTTCCCACAAGGTTGAAGATTGTATTATTTAAACTAACTTGTGTTCTAGCTGCTAAATATTTGCTAATTTTGTTTTAGGTATAGTACGTCTGCAATTCGAGTTTGTATTTCTTGTTTTGATGTTATTGTTCAGCCATTTTGTTTATTAGGTGGCTGCGTTTTTGAACCAGCAAATGGTGACGATCGGCATTGGCGTCGGTGAGGCGTAAACACACGATTACGAAATGCCGCGGAACAGAAGTCGCTGGATTCGCGCTCCACTACCGCGCCCGCGCCGCCAACATGGCCGCCACACGAGTCAAAGGCCTCCACCGGCGCTTGCGCAACTGCACGCGCGAATCTCAACAGCAAAACAAAGTCTTCGACTCACGTACGTGTGCGTTAACCTACACACGGACATAGATATTGTTTGTGTCGTTTCTGCGCTCGCTCCACCTGTGTGAGTGAGCCACTGTGTACGTACGCGCAGTGCATGTGTTGGTGAAGGGCTTCAAGTGTATAGCAGTTGACCGCAATGCTGATTAATTTGATGATAAATAGTTGTTTGCTTTGAATTTTCCTTAATTGATGCGTTGAAGGATTTTGTCCCTACGTTTCAGATTAAAGTTTTTTCGTATTGACAACAAAGCGGCATTGCACAACATGATAACAGACAAAAAATTGGTGAATATTTTAAAACGTAGTTATTTAGGGACAATTATGTTACCTAAACCACGGATCTGGTTAACGCGTAATATTTTTACCATTTGTCGGTGTATGTAAATCGGTTGACAAATAGGCGATGTAGAGAGGGCACGATGTTTTCAATTGCTGATTTCATGTCGACACAGTAGCCGTATAACTGGATCACATAGTGCAGAACCAGTAGGTTCCACAGTCCAAATATTTAGTGGACTGTCCCGTTAGTTTGTGAACCAAGTGTTTAGAATGCGCGACTCGGCAACTTGACATTGGCAGACCCCCACAGGCCGCATGGCCAATACGGTCGCTAGAGGAATGCGAGAAACGTTTTTGTAGTTAGTTCGGAAATTAATGGCTGATAAATATTCAGCGTTTTGAGAATTCGTTGGTGGTAATAAAATAGCGGGTTGTATAAAAAGTACTAAAGTTTCAGAGTCCCAAACACATGCACAAATATTTTATTAGGCTTGGTGTGTATGACTGACCATATCTAATGGTTTTGCACGTGTAGGTATACTTTCTGGAATAGAATGAGTATTTACAGGAATTTATACAAAGAAACCTGTCGATTTTTTGTTATGAATGGATTGTTTTCTTTAGTAGAAATAGAAAGTCACGTTCAGCACTATTTTTCATCATACCTAGACATAACTTATTAATCTGTTAGACGACACACCTGTACCCTAAGTTGCTAAATAACATTCACATATATTGCGTTAAGTTGGGTTTAGGCAAGTGGAATATATCGATTGTAAGGCCAATAGCAGTATAAAAAAACATAATTATACGCTTAACGTGCTCTTTTCAATCAGTTTCGGAAATACCTTGTCCATGTGGCAGCAAGTCTAACCAGCCATATTGAACTAGATATGCAAGAGCAATTCTTATGTTAATGTGATGAGGAAAAAATAATTATTAGATAATATTTATAACTACTAATTTAAGGTATGGTCGACAACAAACCTTTTTTTAAATATGTACAATGTGTTCCGCCAATTAGGTACTAACTAACTATTGTCGACTCTATCGTGACACACACTTATGAGCTATAAACTGAATTTTAGTACCTGTATAAACTTTACTTCACCAACTACTTAAAAAAGAATTTGCATGACCTCGAATGAAACCTAATAAAATACCGCCATTTACGCTATATTATTTAAACAAATATATAACCGTGTGTTGTCGAAATAGCGACAACATATCGTTATTATATTTTTAACGATGTTTATCTTTTTACGGAATATCAAGTTTAACAGCAAGTCATAACCTAAATCCATACGCAGTCATTCAGAAGTTGTTAATGTCATTCAATCAGTTAACAGGTAGTAGTAAAATATTTCATCTTAGTTTCTAAGACATACACCATATTTTTTAATAAACGTAAAACTGTAGGTGATTCGTACATTACGTTGAACGTAGACTCTAGTTACTAGAATATTCTGTTTTAATCGATAAAAAGGCCAAGTTATTTTTAATTTTGACTGATCGATCGCATGTCGTGAAGGTTGAAAGTCAGTTACAAAGAAAACAATAAATATGTGAAACCAGACACATGGAAAATTTTAAATTAAGAACAACAAAAGAAAAACTCTACATTAAATTCAATTAGGCACAATGTTAAATTAAATATAAAAATAACAATAATGAGGTATGTATAATTAAGATATAATAATATTAATCTTACCGCAGCCTCGTGGGTAAGTTTCCGTATGATGATCACCTTCGGCTTTCAAAATATTCGAGGTACATTTGTTGTGCATGCGAATCGGAAGTGTTCGGCAAAGGTCGTCGTGCCCGAGATCGACACGTGTAACTCTGTAATGTAACACAACCTTGCAGTCGCGAATATGGAACGACGACGTCCAGCCAGGATATTGTGGACATGACCCGATTATTTAACTCCTTATACTAAGAGATGATTACCTACAAGTATTGTGCACACTATCTGTGACACTTATCGTAAGGTACGGAATATTTTCTCTCCAAATATTTTTTTAACTGTAGAATATTAAAAGCTGTAGCCACATTATTTATTAAAAATATCAATGTTTTAAATTATGAAGTACTTGTTTTTGAATAATCGTTTGTAGAGTCAATAAACTTACGACTTGTGAACATGTTTTCAGCTATCTTTAGATCAGTCTGGTTTTAATTTCGGTATGGATAATTAGGTTGATTCGTAGATTAAAAAATTCGTAGATTTTAAGACGGTTAAAATTATTACAGTGGTATAAAGACATTTCCGACAGTAACCTTTAAAAAGAACGTATCCGTTTGTCTTTCGAAGGTACTAGATTTGTCGCCGAAAATGTTTGGAAACTTTGAACGTCCTCTGTAATCTGTTAATGATAAGTGTTCGCCTTGATCATCCATGTCGTACATATATTTATATCTTATATGCCATGGTCTCTTCGGTGTTTACATTTTAACTCTATTATTTAGATTGATTGCGAACATTTTAAGGTTTAATATGTCGTTGATGAAGCATCCGCGTTGGAAACTGCATTAAATAAATTGTGTCGATCCCTTTCTAGATTGTCAAATTACTATTTAGATTCTTGGGTACCTTATGCGTATTTTACCAATAACGATGGTCTGGAAGATAGGTTTATTTTTTAGAAGAGTCAGTAATAGTTTAAGGATCAGAATCATTAGCTCACAGTAGGGGAATTATACCCCCAAACAAATCCCCAATTTAGTGTGAATCTAATATTTTTTAATTTTACAGGGATTGTCCACATCTTCGTAAATTCGTGATTCCCGTTAAGTATTTCAAATGCAAAAACGTTACTTTTATAAAATCCTATAAGGCTACTTCCACAATAATTTATCGGGGCGCTAAGTGGCGTCATGGCGAATCAAAGGGCCTCGGTTTGTCGGCGGAAGGTCGGTGAGACCTTCTGTCCGTTGCCCACCGGTGTTAACATTGACAGCGGCCCTTATGCAAATCGTCTTTGCGCGTGCTTGCTTTAACTACACTACCGGTACGACTCTACTCAACTCAATGCCCCTGTACTTTATTATACTGCAATCATACCCGTTCTAACGAACCTTCAATTCGGACGCTCAATCCGTGACTATCAGACATTTAACATGATTTCCTGGTACCTACCTCGGTGGCACAGGAAAACAAGCCAGTTGGAACGCATCCTAAGCTCGCCTGAATATTTCATTCAACACGCGTATTCAAATTGTCGCGCGAATTAATATTTAGTATGTATGAGGTCAGACGTGAAAAAAATGTATATTTGCGAAAATTGACATGATATTTGCTTTACAGATTTTCTTGAAACAGGCATGAAGACGTCAAAAACAAAAAAAAAATACGTTGTACATAATTTGGCATGATAAATGAGCAGCTCTTGGGTATTAAAGTGTTTTTCCAGGTTCATTGAAACTGTTTATTTGCTCCTTATTATGACAAGGACAAAGTTTCAATGTAAATACCGTTCAAGACTATGGGTCTAATGCGATGTTTATTGGTACTTTTACTAGAATGGTTAAAAGTTTAAATAAGTGGCATCAAAATGTATCAAATAATTTTAAAATCATCACTACCACAGGAACATAATACATATATCCAATAATCAGAAGTATTTAACTACCTATAGTTTTCTATTTTTTCTTAAACTAATTCATAATAAATCATTTACATAAAACTAAATTTTAATTTTTTTTTTTTTTACTTATATTATTAATATTAGTTAATAACAGGTTTCTATGTACTTTGGTCGACCTAGATGACGTTGATCAAAACGTTTCACGAAATTATTTGTCGTTGCGAAAGAACGCTCTCCAAAATGCCACTGACTAGAATGTCTAATTAATTAGGAGCTGGTATATGAGCGAATTTCTTCCTAATTAAGCTCATTTGTACACATTAATCTTAAAATAATTACGGTTTGTTTTTATACTAGCGATGGATTTTTAACAATTAGATTATCAGTGAGATAATGTCAAAAAGATGTTATTATTGAGCTCTACATGTTTTTAAAGTAATTTTACGAACACTATTTAAAGTTAAGTATATTCATGAACCAATTTCTATGAATTTATTCCTTTATTATAGAAAACATTGGTTTTATAGTAATTTAAATTTAAAGTTATAACTATTGAAATATTTATAAATAAGGGCTTTTAGTACAGCAATTATTCCATATATGTAAATAAGCCTTTGCCTAACAGAAAGACTGCAGCGCATCGATGTAATTCGACACCCGTTAAGTGTAGTGCCTTCCATACAACCATAAAGTTTATATATTTGTTAAAGGGTTCCCAATTTAAAAATACTACATAGTCAGTATCACTTTTCCCCTTCCTTCAAGTCCTAATTTAGGAGAGTCTGTGGTGGCAACACACAGCAAGGCAATGACGAATGACAAAAAACAAGATGTCGGATGTTGTCTCTACGGTGGCCTAGACTCGAATTTATTTTTATTTTTAGCAGAAAATCGAGCGCAAATTAATACAGTCAAGCTGTATTACTAGGACGGTTCAAGGCGAGCCCTACTCGCAAAGGGCCGCGTCAGCGTCACGCGCCGCCATTGACCCACTTACACATACCTACGCTGCGTGTGCGCACCATGTACAATCGCCGATGAAAGCCCTTCGCGACACCGCGTGTCACGTACACTTCTATCGTTCCTTTTTTCTTTTTATTTTATTTAATTAGTTAAGAACCTACATTATGATTGTATTGTTTTTTATAAGGCTACTTTTCATTAAACTGTACAATCTATTTTTTTGCATAATGGTCATCAATTGTTGATGTGTTTTCCTTTAAAACATATTGCGTAGTTAACTAATCTAATCCTTATAGTTTATACCCAAAATCTTTAAATATTCTCACGGCATTCATGAAAAATTGCACGTTACGTCAAAACCAACCGCTCACCGTAACCACTTGTGCGTGTAACTGTATAAGATTTCAGCGGAGTCGTTCGCTACAGTTGTTTGTGCGCGCATCTCAAGGCGACGGTTGGCCCTCCGCCGCAAATAATTCTGCTATTGTGAAACACATGCCTTATCATCCGGCGGGGCCTTGGCTAGATCACACGAATTACGGTCAAGTTGACGATTTGACGATTAATATTTTGTATTTCATGATAAATATTCCGTTTCCAGTGTTCTACCTATAGTATCTACGTTATCGTTGCTATTTGTCTTACATAGGTTCCTAAATTATGTATTAATACTAACTCGTAGCTAGTACTTAAGTAAGCAAGTTTTCCATTTCGCACGTAGACGATTTAGAATTTTGCTACGAAAGTCTACGCGAAATCTGCTACGCAAATTTTATTTACTTATGCAATATTACGGATTCTGTTTTTGTTTGTGCAATTAAGGTTTTAGGGCTATATTATACACAGTTTAACAGGAAAATTATGTCACAAAGGTTAAATGGCTTTTTGGTTTGTTAAAATGAAATTCATTATATCCTTGACTACGACAGATATTAAAAACTCGTGTAGACATTGTAAACATTTTGTTGAACACTATAATTTGATGAATACAGTGCTTTCGACCTTCAAATATAATTCTGGGTAGACATACATGAATACATGAAACATGTGTTATTCGTCACTTGAATAGGGCATGTTCTAAACATTATCTTTTAAGAGGCATGCCAGTGATAAGTGCGTCGGCAGCGGCGTCAATGCACTCGGCTGCATGCCCGTAGGTCAGTTCCCTGTGACTCAGACACCACTGCACCGTTACGTACATAGCGCATCGTGATCGTAGCCGCCATTACTACACACTCACAATCGACACTTCCAGATACAAAGTAACGAGACGTCCGTCGTCGCTTCTCAATACATCTCGAAAGCCCCTTGCCCTACCAATACGGCTGTGTATTTATAATCCCGATACGCATCGCCGAGAACACGGCTCGGTACCGGGGACCCCAAAACAGAGCTCGTTGAACACGGACGTAACAATCGTTACCCGGTGCTCCAGTGACTCTACAATAATATGAATCTCTTGCTTTCTTTACGACTTTCAATTTCAATTATTGGGTAATACATTTCAATGGTTGCGATGAGATGGAATGATAATCCTCTAATAGAAGTCGAAATGCTAACTAGTTTAAACAATTAACGAACTGTTGTTTGTTTAGTAACACAATCTTATCGGGCTAGACAGTTGGTTTAAAATAGTAATGTATTAAACATTGGGTTCGCATACAATGTTCTATGATTTGTGGTCGAAATCAATGCGAGCCCATTTGAATACGATAACTGTTGATTATGTAATTGTAGCTGCGAACATCTGCTTGTTTGCCTCCTCAGCAGAGGGTTGAGATAGCTAACCCTTCCCGCGGCCACCGGCCATCATCGGCCACAGCTTTTTATCAAACGTCAAACAAACCGCTTTAATGAGAAATATCGGTTACGGAAACACTCCACTGCATACAGGATTGTTAAATATTTGTTGGTTGCCCTTTCGTTTTTTATGTCGTTCAGTGAGTACTTCTGTGAATCTTTTCTGCTTTATGTTGTGTTAGCCTTCGTTTCAGGGTTCACTTTGTATCTACGCAGATATACGTGTACGTGTTTTGTTTTACGCCGATTATTATGATGCTATCAAAACACGTGTGGTTTTACTATTTCTGTCAGAAAATGTTGCAATCAACTAGTGCTGGTTCTAGTTTCATATAATAAACTAGGCGAAATAATATGGTATTTTATTTTAATAAATAATGTGTTAAATTGTTTCAAATATTCTTAAGGCAATTATTTAAATAGTTTCGTATTTTGAATATAAAATAACAGCGGTATTGGGTTCAGAGTATGTTACCATGACTTATAAATTATGGCCAATCGAGACCTTTATATTTAAACTGTTCTACTTTATCGCCTCGAAGTTAATAGATAGTAACAAGGTCTGCTTCGCTTAGACGAACAGTTTGTATGCTGATTATTTCTATAACATGAGTGGCAACATTTCTTATTTGTACTGAATCTTGTTAGACAAATATTGGGAAAAATATTCTGATTCAAAGTGATACTTTGTAGACCTTTTTCATGGGGATATGTAAATTATATTATCAACAAAAATAAAGTTTTCTTTGTGACCCCTAAAAAATTGCAGAAGTAAAGCGTAAACAAAGGGAGGCCTATGTCCAGCAGTGAAAAAAAACTGTAACTCCAACAAAAATTGGTAAAAGTACAAACAGTAAATTGTAAAAAAAACTTTTCAGCGTAGCTTGTTGACAAGGATTTGTACTAGCACCTACATGGTTAATAAAACGAATGTGTAGTTTAGATGAATGAGTAACCCCACTTATCGCCTACTACAATCCTTTTGACCTATTTGTGAGAGGAAAATTAATCATCCTTGACTCTTTTGTTATTTTGTGTCATTATATAACATTCGAATGTGTGTTGTGCAAATAATAATATTTAAAACTATATTTAATACTTTTTCATATATAATGATATTTAAACATGTAAAAATCAGTAGGCCGCCAACTCAGCAGTCCCTCGGTCTACAGCTAAATGAAGTTCTCTCCTAAATTGCGCCATAAAAGTTATACCATCTACAAATAAGTAACTTCGATGGGCATGCAAACTTATCAAAATTTAACCGCCCTTACAGAAGGGCAATAAATATCAATAAGTAATTAGGGGTCAGGTTAGCTAGGCAGATGTAGCTGAATATCGTCGTGATCTGCAATCGAGCAGCTTGTGCGCCCCGACCAATAGGAACGCGTTTACCACGCAAACCGAATTAATTCACCACTCTTTATAAATATCCAGGGGCTTCTGATAACACGTTTTATATATTTTTTTGGTGAAATAATAATATTTGTGTTTTGTTCTATCTGTTATTGCTTATAATTAAGATTATAGAGTTGAAATGTTTTCGAAATTTTGTGTAGATTAGGTTTATAGCATTTTCGCATGGCGCATAGTTAGGTAAAGCTGTCGTAGACTAAAATGCTTATATTCTATTACATTTTAATTCTCAAAAAGGTTTTGATGGCAAAAAGATTAATATTTCGATTTGTATAGTGAATGATAAACTCGTAACCATGTGCAAGGTTAGTAAAATATGGCTAGGTTTGACTATAAATTGAATTTTTAGATAAAAGGCGATCTAACAGAAAGCTTTAAATAATTTGATCAACTTGTCGTTGTTTACAGTTTGATTCCTCACCAAACATAATTTACCCTCGAAATCAGTGATAAATATACGATCATAGATCCCCAAGGGGTTATGTGGCCATTCGGACATTATGTATTCAAAGCATATAATACATATCTACATGCTTTCACGTAATAACACAAAATCTGAATTACATACGCTACAAACATTATAACAAGGCAAAACACATATTTCCAATGCAAATGATCAGTTTAAAAACGGAACAGGCCGGCCACTCGTCGCTCCGGAAACATTTTGGGTAGGGTTGCGATTTATTGAGGACCAACAGCCGGGTCCTTTCTACCTTTAATTGGCTACAAAACACATCCCATTTACAAAAACACTCAGATAACGGGACAAAGGAGATTTTTTTGTTTACTGATATGTTTTTGCTGGCAGAAATGTATTTTAAACTCTTCTAAATGGAGCTACTTTTGCACATTTTGAAATTAGAAGCTAAAAGCAACTTCGTTAAAATATGCCTCAGTCTGCTTATACGATTTAATTATTTATATGCTGCAATTATTAAGAATGAAATTAAAATGTATTAAAGCTAAGGATGGCTTTCAGGTCTTTAGATCCATTATCGTGAATCTGGGTAGTACTTTAGGCATGATCAGTTAATCACATGGCACGATGTTAAAGACCGGTCAATCTAAACATCAAGTTTAGCATGACAGGCATGTTTTAATATACAACATATAAGATATTATAAGTAAAAACTATAATATGATAACTACTTAAAAATAGATGTATAAATAGCTTATGAATATAGGTATAAAACTTTGTTTGACGTGGCCAAATAATGCTGGCCACAATTTTATGAAATTGCTTTTTATTTTAGTGTCGTTCCAATCGTTATGTATTGATTGTGTAACTATCTAGCGACAGCTATGATACGTATTTCTTTCGGTGTGTCAAATGTTTCGCTGTAAGGAATCCAATTGGAAAAATAGGTTTTAAAACTTTATGCTGGCATATAACCCACTAAACAGGTATTTAAAATAACTTTTTTTATAAAGAGAACTGCACATACTCAGTCCGAATCAAAAGCAAAAAATATGGAGAGGATTGCATTATATCCACAATAAATCTAATGACACGACAGCCTCTATAAATCCGAACAGGTAGAATTTGGAACTAATGACTGCGATGTAATAAAAGGGCTTATGTACCCCGCCTGATGACCATCAAAGTTCAATCGTATGTGGAAGCTGTAAAGTAGGTTTCGCCATGAATGTTTGTATTAGAGGTTTTTATGCAGTTTTCAAGGGGTCTGCGCGGTGCGGGGGCGGCGCGAACCGAGAGGTCGGTCGCTGAAAGGGTTGTGTGGGAACGGAGGGCACCTGCGACTGCACATGGTGCTCCACTGGGTTTTTTATACATTTGCGCACACATATCTGTCTAATGCAGTTTTTTACTTTTTGTACGTATGTAGATAGGGAAATAACCGCCGCCGCAAATGAAACACAAAATCAACAATGATGTTATCGTGAAACGACAAAACGCCGCTAAAAACATAATAGTTTAATGAAGCCTTGGCAAGAAAGGGGGCGGTTGCAAACTGTCGATTGCAACTGTTTGCCCTGGCATTATCGTGTCAGTGGTTCTCATTACCAATGCTTTGTTTCTCGTTATATTTTCAGCGTTCAGTCTAAATAGACCTCTACGCTCATAGCCGTACGCAACTTGGCAAGCTCTTGTGGCTAAAACCGTACAATTGGCTGCATTATTGAGTTACACTGGTCGTTACCTTAGCGAACTGCCCCTATTTCTCGCCACTATTTATTCATTTTGCAACACATCGCCTGTCGGCCTTTTCACCCTCCCCTGTCGACTCACGCGTTCTCGTCAATGAATTCTTAATGAACCACCTTCGTTAAAGGCCGCCAAATTCACGAAGCCCCATGTTGTTGAGGCGTTAACCAAAACACGGACACGCACACCATTTCATATACGGCAATTTATTTATTATTCGCTTTAAGGTGAAAGTCGATGGTAATCGAGCGTCAAAAGGTAGCAAAATAAAAGTTTTTCTGAATATCTGCAATTGCGTCATTGTTATTTTAGCGAAAGTTGGATTATAAATGTAAATTGAGATTTGGTTAGATACGATTACGTCGTGGATTTGAACTTTAAAGTCAGAATAACACATTTTAGCTTCACGGGTTAATGGGATAAATCACTTCAAGTAATTATTTTTTATGACACACGTTGAGATTATCGATGATATAAGTCTATTAACAAAAATATCATTCGGGATTTAAGTCTTCTAAGTCGCGTTTTGTGATGGTGTTAATCGGATAGTTTTTTGTGTTTTTTTTGCATAAGCGGATAACCCTTTAGCCTCTACCTGCGCAGCGCCAACAATACGCGCATTGTGTGCAACTCCTGCGCAATTGGGGTGAATATAATGTATGGTATCGTCGGACAAATAGTTTTGTTGTTATTTTTTATGTCAATACAGTTTATGTTAATTTGTTATTTATAAAACCTGTACTCGTGTCAATTCCACTTGTTTTGTGCAAACAAATAAGCGTTTACTTTTTGTTTGTTTGTTAGTATTTCGATTTCAAGTAATTTAAAACAACCGTATTTAAAACGTAACCAAAGATAAATATTTATTTATCAATAAATTCACCTGTTACTGCCTTTTATTCACTTGTAAACCAAAGATGAAAATATAGTGAAATCCTTAAAATCTCGGTAGTGTGGTGACAGTACAAAATCAAATGCATCCTATTGATATCTTCAACGAGAATAATGAGCAAAAAACATGATAAAGAAAACACATATTTTTTACACAATTTAATATAGGTCAGGTGCATACTCAACCCTTTCAAAGCGTGGGAGTTTCACTTTTTTGCCCGCCGTACTTTGTGCAACACTTTTTTTGCGCATGACAGAAGTGTTTGCGATAATTTGTTCCCACAATTCTGTGCGATTGGGGAAGTGATGACAGCTATAGATTGTTCCATTGATGGATTACCGTTGGTTTGTGAACGAATGAAAAGCGCAATACCGTTCAATGTATTTGCAAGGTGCACAATGTTTATTGCGATGAATTTGTAAAGAAGCACCTAACGGGTTAAAGATTACGCATTCTGTCTTAGTTTTCTATTGTTATAACTTTTGTGATTTTGCGGAAACATTTCGTCTTTCAATCTTGTGCTAAGTTAAGATAACTGTAGTTACTATTTGTTTATTCGTAACCAGGATACCTATGCATAGTAGTTTTTATATTCAAATGATCAACTACATTTATTTCAAATAAGATTCAAGCTTACTTTAAACATAAATCCTGGTGGTTTGTTTAAGTACATGAATAATATAATATCCTGGGACAACTCACACACGGTTATCTGATCCCAAGCTAAGCAGAGCTTGTGTTATGGTAATCAGACAACTGATAAACGTACTTATATATTTCTACATGCATACATATTATAGATAAATTACACCCAGACACCAGAACAAATGATCATGCTCATCACACAACATTTGTCCTGGGTGGGAATCGAACCCACGACCTCCGGTATAGCAGTCAGGGTCACTAACCACTAGACCAACAGGCCCGTCAAGTACATGAATCTTAACATAATATAATAAAGGTTATTATTTCTTTACCTGCTTCATTAATCATTAGCTAGATTAAATAAAACCAGTAAATTTCTTAATCTACCTTGTGGCGTCAAAACAGGCCGACATGTGGCGACTCTACCCTTTAATGATCGATAATGATACAATGATTATGAGGGCAAGGGAGATCATTTGCGTCGTCCGCCCCAGGCAAGTAAAGGGTAGTCACAACATATTTGCTGAAGAATAATGGCAGTTCGCGGCAGGGCGCCGGAAACCTGGCATTCGCAGTCAAACTACTTCCTGTGATGCCACATGCTAATATTTATTGTTTCTTTACCTTATTTATAAGAAAAGGTACGTCTTTTTTCTATGGCGGTTAGCCATGATATACTTTACGTAGATACATAGTTTCAACATGAAGACCTTCCGACCCAGAGGCAGAATAAGTAAGGAATTGAAATCAATTTAAATAGCCGTAGTTTAAGGTTTAAATAAACTATTTAACATTTTTCCATGTAGTTATAATTTTGGAAAGATAAATAGATATAATCTATTCTAGAACAAAAATACTTCTACAAAACGTTGTATAAGTTAAACGTATTGGCAACTTTTTACTGGTGTCAGAGTTCAGTTGCGGCGTGAGAACAGCGGCGTCTGCGCCTGCGCACCGCTGAAACTCGGGGGAGTTTTTGTTCAGGAGGGTTCATCGACACCACGCAAATGTTCCCCGTTTACCACCACACGGTTCTGTTAACAAAATCATGTTTGTATAAGAAAATATTACTTGCAGATGTCGCTCATTGCGATTCTTGATAAGTTTATGCGTTGAACTAAAATTAGATTTACCCTATTTGTTTTATTAGTTAGACTATGAGTAATGTCTTTTCGTGGATATTTAAATGCCTGAAATTTACTGGAAAAATCACTAACTTATAAATGTAATAAGAAGTTTGTAAAGTTCTAGTATGTTTTAGGGACCAAATCGGTGCGTAATCTCTTTTTAACAAACGTAGCTACTTAAAACACGAGTTATAGTTTTATACGTTTATTCAAAACTTTGTTCAATTTCTGTTAAGCCGATAAACTCCGATCTCCGTTTCAAAATAAACTTATCACGTTACGAACCCTGCGGGCAGATTTTCTTTTTTGTTCGTAGTTTTTGCACAAAATTCTTTTTAACAAAAAACTTTGGTACTTTTCGTCGTGGTCGCAATGTTTACTTATAAGATGAAAGTAAACTTACCAAGTTTTTGGAGGCAACCATTCGTGACGATGAATATATTTTTGCCAATTAAAGTTTTTAGCAAAGATCAAAAAATAAAAAATGGTATGAAACCGTAAGTATGTTTATTGTCAGCGTAATTTATCTCTATTCAGGTGAATGTTCACATTATCTTAAGAGTATTAGTAAGAAAATGATTCCTCCTTGATTTCTTTGATCTGACCTAAGATATGATTTATTACGCTTGAATCTGAGTGTTTAGCTGAATTCGCCGTCCCCACATAACTAAAAACTAACAAAATACAAGTGTATCTTACAAAAAAAAATGCCGAAATATCATTCTTCATTGTATAATCAGACATGATTTATGTTCCGGATCGAACCGGCGATGTCTTGCCGAGTACAGTTATAACTCCGCGACCCGTCCCACGCTTTTGCACAATTTCCTCACAAAAAACATTAAATTTATAAAGTTCGCCTACCTGCTCGTGTGGCTTGCAGAATTTTGATACCTTTTGTTAGATTTTTTTTGCCTTAATTTGTGACAATTATACCGGTATATGACTTTTTACCTGCCATTTTTTGTTCACAATTTTGGATTCCATCGAATCTGACATTTTGCACGACCTTTTGTTTTGGTAAAGATATCGTTGGATTTGGGTTTACTGTTAGCTGACTCGAAAAAAATGTTGACTGAGGCTTATATTTCTTCGAGTTAGAGGGTTTTTTAAATTGTGTTCTTGGTGAAAGGTTTCTCATGTTACCGCGACGCTGGCAATATTTTAGAAAAAGTCAAGGAATCCAAAGCTACAAAACGTAGTTTATATACCACCATTTTCTAAAATGTATCTTATAAGAAGCTCTTTCTTCGGAAGTCTAAAGCCACCTTTGTCAAGCTTTAATCGATTAAGGATGATCTATTAAAAGAATAGACTCCAAGACAGTCCAGGTAGGCTGATGATATTGCGTTTTAGTAAATTTGGTCGACAGTTCTAAAAAACAGGCTCTCACTGCATGTGCCATTTAAAAAGGAACGAACAAAAAACATATTTGGTAGGCAAAGAATGGCTGCCAAGATCGAGGGAAGGGTTGAAACGTATGCGAGAGAAGGCAAAAAATTTAATAAAATGCTCGTGTGCTAGTATAGTGACGACGTACAGTATTGGTAACTAACATTTACTTATCACCAAGGTAACAAAGCTAAATTATAATATATGCTTAGTCCTAAGGTCTAAGTTAGAGTTCTGCCTTGTACAAGAATAGACAAATTTGTACTAGTATCTTAGCAAAAATAGTTCTTAGTAATAGCGTGGTAACATTTTAGACAGCAAGTTTTTAGGTTAATTATTTTATCAGTTATATTCTCTTTCGGAATTAAATACTCTTTCCCTCATAATTCTTATTTGAACATTCTAACACAGTAAATATAAGTACTTATTGAGAACTCAAGCAGACGCCAATTTCAAACAACACTACTACCCGACATCGTGAGTACAAATTGCAGGCAATAATCAAACTTTTTTTCACCTTTCGAAACAAAGCGAAATAAAAGGGGTATTTTTTGCCCCGCTTTCACAACATGTGCAATGTACTATCTGACCTACTTACCTACACTTCCTCTGCATTAAAGGGTTAAATAGAATATCCGCGATCGGCAAAAAAATCTACTGAGATTTGTTTTTGAGGATGTGAAATCGTTAATGGAAGCTGCATTAAAAAGAGAAAAAATGAGTATATCTATAGACGTCACGCAGTAGAAGAAAGATCACTACTTTTACATTATGTACCAAAACTTTTATTTAATATCGCAAACGCATTGGGAACTATGTACTAATTAAACTTTAATAACAGCTCTACATTTAAAATTAGCACTTCCCAAAAACGTTGCATTCTCTAAGGTTGACAACATCTCTTGGGGCAGCGATGATCACCGCATTGTTTATTTTCAGAGACGTCACGCAGTAGAAGAAAGATCACTACTTTTACATTATATACCAAAACTTTTATTTAATATCGCAAACGCATTGGGAACTATGTACTAATTAAACTTTAATAACAGCTCTACATTTAAAATTAGCACTTCCCAAAAACGTTGCATTCTCTAAGGTTGACAACATCTCTTGGGGCAGCGATGATCACCGCATTGTTTATTTTCAGAGACGTCACGCAGTAGAAGAAAGATCACTACTTTTACATTATATACCAAAACTTTTATTTAATATGGCAAACGCATTGGGAACTACTAATTAAACTTTAGTAACAGCTCTACATTTAAAATTAGCACTTCCCAAAAACGTTGCATTCTCTAAGGTCGACAACATCTATTGGGGCAGCGATGATCACCGCATTGTTTATTTTCAGCCAGTTACTCGTACATCCAGGAATAGCATCATTTTCAATATTCATTAGTTGTGCAAAGTATCAGAGCTTTTGAGATACTTGAAACTATTTTTAAAACAAATAGGGGAAGGGGTAAGTCGCAACGTTCTCTGAAAAATAATAGCGGTGTAGTTGACAAACTGACAGCTAATTGAAATACGCCCCTGTGTATTGCGTTTTTGCTTTGCTAACACAGA
This sequence comes from Autographa pulchrina, assembly GCA_905475315.1. NCBI lineage: Eukaryota > Metazoa > Arthropoda > Insecta > Lepidoptera > Noctuidae > Autographa > Autographa pulchrina. The sequence continues at coordinate 6,436,045 of FR997771.1, read as the reverse complement.
GGGCTAATCCCGCGACATCCTCAGTTTTTTTGCCATTCATTATAAAGGGGTTGCGGTCTACCATGTAGGTATGCAGTAATTGTTTCAGCATTTGTAAATGCGTTTTAGTTTGAAGACTATATTAACTTATTTGAGCTTGAAGTATTTTGAAGCAAGAAAGTTGTGCAGTTTCTGTTCTTAAACGGATACTTTTTACTATGAATATTTTATAATAATTAATTAATTCTTATGAAAATACTGTATTAAATTAAGGTTACAACTTGTGTACAATGTACACGAGCGAGTATGAATACTATAATGTAATATATTAATTTATTGAATTGCATATTAACAACAAAGGCCTTGTGTGAAATCTGATGTCATTGAATCCGTGTGAGTATTGGTATGCACGGTTTTGTTTGATGTGGGTATAAAAGCGCTTAATTTTTTCAGCCGATGTAATTAACTGCTACAACAAGCAATGCCTTATCCCGTTCCCGTCTCCAGGGATCACTGTTCAGCCGAACACGTGTTTTAAACGTTTAAATTGAGATATTTTACACGGGGAAGGGTTGCACATTGCTTCGCTAAACATAGTACAAACCCTACCGCGTTTTAGAATCTCATTAGAAATAATCCTCCCAATTCTTAATAGAGTTCACCCCTTTGCCTTTTGTTTTTGTGTTTCCGGTTGGCAATTGAGAGATCTTTGACGTTTTGACGTAAACTATTGTTTGGAACAACCGCGTAGAAAACTTTGCGTTCGCGTCGCGGTACCAAGGCCGCATAATACGGAAGAGGTCTCATTCATAGCAACGTCATTGACATCGTAGGTATTTACTGGCACCTATATAAATAAACGTTATGTATTCATTGAACTCGTTAATCAACCAATCGGACACCTTGGAACTATGTATTATCAGTTTTTACTATATTGTATATTTTATTTATAGTATATAACAGGAAGTCAGTACATGTGCTAATATATTCGCGATATCGGTACAAGCCGATACGGAGCTCGGTCGTGGCGGAACGTCCTCCGATTGGCTGGCGGCGCGGGAGGGCGATCCTCCTTCCTCTCGTCTGATGTGATTCGCGAACTACTACACACACAACTATGGCAAATCGGCTCGCGTCCTGCGCAAATACCTACACACCCACACATTCACAAAAGTCTTTTATTTTTATTCGAAATGTTTTTACGTTATGTCTGTGTGTTATATACAATAAAATTGTTTATGTAGTAGTGATATCAGGCGAGCATGAAATTATGTTTTTAGGAGTTGTTTGTTATTATTTGCGCGTCTATGTCTACGTTTACTGAGTACAAAGAGCGCGGTTTATCTCAATCAGTGTTTACAACTTTTCAATTTAAAAATATGGTAATATTACTACGTGTAGTCTGTCCGGTTTTCGACTGCGATTCTATTATGCTTTTAGTTTTTTATACGAGTGTTTTATGATCAATCGATTCACACGCATTTTAAGTGAAGATTGAGAACCAGTCTTTGCACAATTGCTCAACGGAACATGTAAAGTTCAGAGGTCATCACGGGCTGAATGCGTATGCGCAGTGGTCAGTTGCATCAGTTGCATGTACTAAATGCAGTTTGCGTATTATGTAGAAAATAAAATTAACATTATTTCATGTAAACAAGTGCTATAGGTAGGTAGGTATTAGGTACGTGTGAAGGTAATAATTTTTTACATTGTTTTAGTTGGATTTGTATGAAATACATCATGTTGATCAATACTATTTAAAAATGGTCTATTAGAAGTTTTTTTATTAAATAAAAAGCAATGCAATCTTTTAATATACGTAGATGCAAATACCTAGGTACAACCCTACAAAAACTAACTTTTTAACAGTAGACCCCGTTAAAAGAAATGCAAATAATCACATAATAATTAATCATTGGCCTAACGGTCGTGCAGTTTATACTTGTGAGAAAAAAAACTTCGAGCGGTCAGTGCGAAACTGCCCACTGAGCTAATGATCGCCTAAACAAAACGGACAATGGCGAAGGGCCGAACACAAAGCACACAACATCGATGAACAAAAAGTATTTTGCACAATACACAATATTAATTACCCTCCAAATATTCACAAAGGATAGGGTTTAATAAGCTTAGTAAATAAAAGAACCGTAAATCGGACTGACCGCTGTCCACTGCACAAGACATGTTGTGCAAAACTGTGAAAATTGATGCGACGTTTATTATTGAATGATGGTCAAAGGTATTGTGGAAAATTAACGAAACGTATGTTAAGGGCAAAACATACCTAGTTCTGTAAAGATAGCGTTCGTAGATTGTATTTGTGAACTACATTAAATAGAAATACGATTCTCCGTTTACATGGGAACGAGCATTTTTGTGTAGTTTGAAAGACGTAAATAAACGTATGCAGAAGAAATAAAAAACAACCTTTAATTATTAATACTGGTAATTTTTATCTCCAAAAGATAATAACACCAAAGTCTTTCAGAAATATCCGATTTTGTGCTAAAATAAAAACGATACTACGTGATTAAAGTAATGTTTTGACGAGACTTGAATATAAGCAGACGATTTATCAAAACAATAACACAGATAATTCTTATCTATACGTAAAAATACATTTCAGTAAACACTCAAAATAGCTACCTACCAAATAGGTTAACACCTTATTAATAACAAATGTAAAAATCAAATTAAGTGTGAACTTGCTAATCTACAAGATTGGCGGAGCGTCTTGGGGAGCCACGGCGGCACCGGTCAAGCGTGGGTCAGAGGTGACGAACGGACAGACAAACCCGGTTTTATAAATAAACGAGCTCTAACTATCCTCCCTTATTGTTCAATATTGTAATTTACTTCACAAAGAACTTTACCTAGCATTTCTTTTTGTGGGATATTTTCGAAAATTTGTATTTTGTTAAACTTTTTCGCATGTTAAAATTCTAAGCAATGAGGTAACGAGAAACTTGTTCCTTTGTTACGATTTCCGGGATCGCCAAAACTTGACGCATACACTCTGTTTTGTATTGTGTAAAAATCGTAGTACCTACCTAGTTACCTACTGATAAGACAATGCAAAAAACCATTTGCGAGCTGATAACGTGTTGCAAATAGCGTGGAATGTGCTTTTGTTTTGTTACAATGGTGTCTGCGAACAGGTACGGTGAAGGGTTTTGCGAACCCACTCGGATTCGCGATCCGTTGGTCACCTCTGACCGCTGACCGCTGACCCTATGGGACTGAGAACTTGAACTTAATCCGTGCACTGACATTGAACTTCGCAAAATATGATTAATAGTAGAACTGACTGTACATTATGTAAACAATGCAAGGCAATTTGTTGTGAACGTCAGCAACAATTATATCGATGACTAAGTGGGTAAGTATTGATTTAAATCTGACTGTAATGATGACTAAGTCGAAACAATATGACTGCAAAACATGCTTATTTCTACACGATATTACTTAATATTGTTTCCTATAATTATGTCTATACTAGAATATTCATTCCCATGCAGTTCTATATTCCAACTATCAACATAACTGATCACCAGATCAATCTAACTACCAATAAAAAAAAATATAGGCTTTAATCAGGAACATTGCGAGCTTGATTAATAAAAAGTAAATGAAAATTATAACAAGATGTATTTGGTCACGGTCAAATAGTTTTATTCGCAACCCCTCGGATGGCCGTTGGCCACCCTTGACCACTGACCACTGACCTCATGGGATCCACTGTCCTGCTTGGTACCTTATGCGCTATTGCAGTGAACTGGCTTTGGCATTGAACTTTATGGTTTTATTAACAGGCTCATACAACCTGCAAATATTTTTTTATCTAGCGAATACTATTTTGGGGTTAGTTAACTAAAATACCTATTGTATTTAGAGCTTAACAACAAAACAAAATGTTTGCATTAGAGGGAAACGTCTAGTTTGGGGTAGTCTGTTTGCTAAATTCTCAATTTCCATGGCCGAACTAAGCTAGGAAATGATCATCGTCAAGACTTTTATCTTTTGTGTTAGAATACAACAATCAAAAAACAAAACAACATAAAGAGAAACAATAGTAATATAATAAACTATATTTTTAGGCATTGTTAAAGAAAAAAGAACACGCAATCATATGTGCCGGTCTTAAAAAGCAATACGAAAATCTCAAATACCTGTTCCGAAATTCCCTTTTATTCTCATGTTCTGATAAATGCACTATTGAATAGTCTTCCTTTGTTATTAAAATTACAAAAAACGGCCGGTAAATCCTTCTCTTGGCCATCTGTATGCAATTGCGAAAGGGTTCGTTCGGACGTTGGTCACCTCTGACCCGCCAACGACTTGACCATCCCTCTCCTTAATACGCATTATTACTTATTTGCCTTAACAATTTTGAAAGTGCATAAAGGTGCAACTTTTGTATGAAACGAATTTCGGTCACGGTACGTATTTTATTCTTATGGGATAGGCACAGTCTTCAGCATTATGAATTTTCTCAAAAATATTATTACACAATCTGGTAAACTAATATTACAAAGTAACAAACACGTCAGTTTTATTTCGGGGTAGTTTTAAAAGGCTTATTTGTTTTAGTTATGTACTCAAAAGAACGTAGGTATAAGAAAGTATTTATAAACTAGGCAGTTATTTTGGGGCACTGAACGCTTGAGTAGTTTAAAGGTAGGTCACGTATTCAAATCACGTGTTATTTGAATAAATGGAATTGTAACAACGTTTTAATTAATGAAATTCGCAATTTATAAGCGTTTTACAAAAAGGTGAGCATGTTAATAGAGTTTCGCAAGCCACAACAATGAGGTTCATTGATCGACGTGACTCCTTGCGTCCGGCTACCAAATGTCATTGGCCACTCTAAAAATGTGTATTCTAATTTCAAATGTAAAAAAGTAATTTAAAAACCGCGAATTATTTTCGAAAAACCTTGATAGTCTTTAAAAATATAAAGTTTGTTAGCTAAGAAGGAATAATATTTTTTAATTAGTCACATTTTAAAATAAGATAACCTACCCTAATAAACCTAATACGGTATTCAGCTGAATCCGGTAAGACTGGTTGTCGACCTCAACATAGTTGGGAAAAGGCTCGGGAGATGATGAACCTAACCTACACAAATACTACCTACCTACTCAGATTTTAAACAACTTTGATTCTAAATATCAACCGTTTCATAGAAGTAAACAACAAAATCAATAGCAGTAGAACTCGCGTTAGTAATTAAACACTCTTCTATAATATTACCGGTCGGCTAATTACTCGTCAAAGCAACCCCTTGCATCTAATAACATAGCAAACCAAATATCTACCAGTTGTGATTATATGGTCTATAAGTACACGTTATGTGGTATATTAATATTGAATGTGTTTTATTGATCCAACGTCTTTGATTATTAATTTCTGCAATCTTCGAAAGGGTTAGTAACTTACGAATATGGAACTAAACTTGTTTAAATAGGGTTTTTCTTACTGCTTATAATGTAATAATAGAATCACTATGGCCGACCATTACCTTACCCTTGCCCAATGTGCCCGTGTATAAACAATTTTCTATTTATTTGTAGCCTATTTATAAGATCTTCAACGTTGTGTTTATAAATACATTAATTTCTGGTAATTGTACACGTGATCAATTAATCGTCGGTACTGTCATCTGAAACACTGTACAATCGGCCGCATGACATGCCTATAATGAATTACAAATTTCAACTTTATGTCTTTGAAATAAAAGCGCTGTAAAGATCTAAGTGATTTGCGGTTGACTGTACATCATGTGTTAAGTCACAGGTCTTCATGTGGTGCCGGAACTGTAAAGTCTTTTTATTTTATTAAATTTATATCAACTTACGCGCATACGCATTAAGGTAGAGCTATAAACTGTGAAGAGCTTCCTGATTTTTAAATAGGTTATTTCCTAGGTGTTTTAGGAATACCAGTAACAGACAGTATTAGTATGTAGTAGCTTAGAAATATAAATATAATAAACACATTATATTTTTATTTCATTCTTGTCATTTTTTGGGACGTGAAATGGTAAATAGTTGCGGGTCTTTATAAATATAATTATAGACTGCCAAAAGAATATGAGTATTAACATGAATTCAAAATTAAAATACATTTGTACTTCCTGATATTAACGATAATAATTATTTAAGCTAAATCATTTGATGCATCTATCACTCTCAGCTCTACGCAGCTACACATTTTTATATTTATTTAATAATAAGCCGCATCGCTCACATGTCGCGCATGCGCCTTGCCCACCCCCATACGTGGGAAGTAGGAAGCACCTATCCTTTTATTGGGGGGACTGTAATTAAGGAAACTTGCTCTGTAATTACAGGGGAGATTGCTAAATATAATTGAACTCTTTTCTTTTTGATTTCACAACGCTCCATCCGCCTTACAAACGTTCTCGTAAGGGGACGATAGTTTATATTTTATTCAAGTGAACTACGTTTCTAGGTAGGCCGAGTTATTAAATACGTATTGGAAAACAGAAGGTAATTAACATTTTAGATTGTTTCCGTCCTCCTTCGTTCTAACAACTTTGGACAATGTTGTTAGAACGAAGTAGTATCAAACAGCATTTAAGGGCAGAATATAAGGAAGGGTAGTGTACCTATGCTACATAATCGACCTGTAATATGTCCAAGAAAATATAACCTAAGGCTTCTAAGTAGATAACAGGCATTGAAACAGCATATTTGTCATATAATGTATGTAAAGTTTTGCAGATAAAAGTAGAGTATACTTTTGTCTGCAAAAGTTTTCTTTTTAGGAACAGACTTTACAGAGCAGTTGCGGTTATGATGTGAATTTTGAGTTTACTCTTAAAAAAATTGTGTCTATACATAATATACTGATGGCACATTTCTCTTCCGTTACAAGTACGTAACCGATATCAGTAAATGACAGAACAATTAGCGATTTGGCCACGACAATTTGCATTGAGTGATAGCATTATCGGTTCCACAAATAATTAAATAGGGCGAAGTTGTGGTAGGACCAACTATTTATCAAGTATACAAATAGTGACCGACATAATAGGACAATTAATACTTGTGTGACTTTATAATAACAACCCATTCAGATGGAGTTGTAGGTCTGTATGCACTAGTGGAAAATTGGATAAAAAGCCCTTTTTCTGTGTGAATGTTATCTTGCCTTCAATATAAACATGTTATTACATTCGGCATTCCTATGACACATCAAGCAAAGGTACAACATTTATATTTAAAAAAGTTATTACAACGAACACGAGAAAACAACTAGAGCCCTTCGTCTAAATCAAACCTTCGCTACATAGCTTAATGAACGTTAGCTGCAAACCTGTTCTGTAGCAGTTAACTATAGGTTAAATCATATCCTGAAAATGCCAAATAGATAAATAATAGGTTCAAGTAAACAGGTCCAGTAATTACCACATAATATGATTAACGTTTCGCAGACAAAGAAATTGATGTTTACCAACGGTTCACTTAGTTATGATAATCTATTGTAAATATTGAACAACATTCACACATTGCTCCAATTACTTGTTATTTACTATATTTAATTTTTGTACTTTAATTGCTTCGCGGTGTTTGTACTTTCGTGGAATTGCCCCACGAAAATTTATCTGTTTTTACTTTTGATATTGATACACGTAACTTTTTCCTCTCCAATAACTTCTTAGTATTTTTTTAGTATCTACATTGATGTATGAGTCTAGTTAGGTACCAATAAATTTACTGTGTTTTATATTCCGTTATATATTATTCAGAATGAGATTGTCAAGGCCAGTAAAAACTCGCGTGTCTTCCGTAACCATTCCTTGAAGTTAACATTTCATGCGAACAAAGCCACTTTCTTTTATCTATTTCTAGTTACAAGTAGCATTAACTGTAGATATCATTTGTAACGTCAATATGTGACGGTTTAACGATCACAAATGTGCTTGCTAGCCATACACCACCTATTTATCCGCTAAGCCCCAATAGCTATAACCTGGTTGGAATTACAAGCAGCAGATAGGTACGTTTTATGTGTCTTTTACTACCATTCCCATAGCCATCAATATCAAACGTTTGAATGTGGTTTTCAGTTCCATTTTAAAACCTGTTCGAAATATCGTATTAACTAACATTTGTTGAGTCTTCATTTCACTGAGGTCGTAAAAAGAGTCATAGTGGCGACTTGTTTGTTCAGGTAGCATTTAGAATAGTAAATATACCTTCAATCACGATTATTTTTCCAAATGACATACCAATAGAACACAAATAACTAAGAATACAGTCGTTTCTAAATTCATTACAGTTCAAATCGCATAATAAGTTGCAATTCTAGTTTCAGTCATTAACATATTATTTTCTACACTCAGGGTCTTCAGTATCGATAAATATGTACTAAACCTTGCACATAACATTAACTTAACTATAAACAATATGCAAGTAATTGTATAATATAACTCTTGATCCAGGAAATGTCTACGTCACGAACGGCGCAAGCGCAGCGCGCGCTGTGTTGAGGCAGGCCGAGCGGCCCCCCTCGCCTCTCGCCGCCGTGCGTCTCTGGCAGACGTAGCGATAGCAGAACAATTTTTTTTATGTAGTGATAGTAAATAAGAAACATTGCTAATGTTTTGATGTTGTTGAGTCCGCAGATTATCTTTTAATTGAAACACTATTAAGTAACTATTGGATTAAGTATTACAAACAAGCAAAACGTTCATGATGCTTTCATTGATTAGTCCATAGTTTGGATTAGAATAAGCTTTGTGCCTGCAAATATTTGCAACAGTTTCTAGATATCGTTTTTAATTGTAAACATTCATAGTCTCGACAATAACATACGCAAAAATAATAATTTTACATCTACCTACATACTTTAAAGTAGTGCCAAATAAATATAGAGTTCAGAAAATAACGAAACAGAACGCTGTTTCCACGTTCTATCAAATTAATTATTACTTACTACGACTTTGAATTAAGTTTTCTACGCTGACTGTACAAGTACATACCTTTTATGTACTTGTTACATAGCAAGTAACGGGAAGCGGTTCGTCTGGCCGCCTGCAGCCAATGCGACGCAACACTGATGCAATCCACTCATTCAATCGCCAGATACTTGGTCTGATTGAGAACTATTGAGATAAGTATCTGTAAATGTTAGCCCAATAATATTGACCGAGTGAATAAAACTGATAAATTGTGGATAGATCAATGAGACACGGGTTACTCAACAAATACTATTTTTGGTCAAGGTGTCTTGGTGGACAAATACAATAATGATAAGTAAACAAATATTCCTAATCTTTAAAGTATTTATTTACGTGATCAATGTCTAAAACATAGACGTAAATACTAATGAATTCGTAAAGTAGCGACCTAATAATACAATTAATACAAATTTTGTTTTTTTAGAGTCGCTCATCAACGGAAATAATGCAGTAGATATTTTTAAGAGTGTCTGTACAGGATAAACTCTTAAATAGAGCACAAACTAGGTTAGATGTCAACGAACAGGATAAACGTTCACCAACTACTCATCAATATAATATGCCAAACTATTGTTAAATACTTTGGCATACGAACCGAACCGAATTATATAATAAGACTGAAAATATTTGTAAACTAATTAAATTGTTGCCTTTTAAAAAGCTAATTAATTTTTTGTTCGCAATCAGCATTTCCAACATATTTCTAACCTAGACACAACATAACTTGCTCCTTACTTTCAAACTGTGTGATCATTTTTGGACACAAACTAAACATCCCAAATTCAACGGTGACTAAACACTCGAATCCGGTCGCTAGCAGTAACACTGGTTAGCGAGTTTCGGCAGGCCAGTGGGGGGAAGGACCAAAGGGCCGAGGGGGGAGGGTACGAAGTGCAATGTCCTCGCCAACGGACGCCTTGATCTCTCCTTTGCGCCTAGAAACATCGACACTTTTTAAACAAAATTTGTACCAGCCAACCTTATGAATCATTGCCCAAAATTATCAAATGTCGACATTGTTTTTGGAATGTAATATTAAAAATATTGCAGTTTCTACTGCTTTTGCTTCGTATTTAATTGATTTAGGAATTAAGAGAACGAGTTTTGGCCTTCGATCTTTAGTTTTGTTTTGATTAGTACAATTGTTGCATTTTAAAAAAGCAAACCTGAACGTAAACCCACATTTACTAATAATACCTTCTCCAAAGATGGTTTTTGCGAGAAAATGGAATGATGGCTAGATTTACCATATGTAGCTTTTAATTAACACAAAAGCTTTTGTGTAGTGGACATTTGTGTTCCTATGGTTAATTTCGCAGAACCAATTTTAAACAATATCGCGAAGTAAGTATTAATATCAACTTTCAGGTGTCACAGTGTAATTAAGGACATTTGGCTATGGGGTGTCCCTTGTTCGGTGTCGATGACTAAACCTGAGGGAAGCTGAAGCCATAATAATGACCGCTAACATAAGGGTGAATCCTGTTATTGTTTATGTGGCCACACCAGCATTTTGTCCATGTATTATTTAACCATTCCAGTTTGTATAAAGCGGTAAAACTTTTTTACTTTCAATTATTCTGTTCTAAACGAAATAGGCCAAACACACGACATTCGTTTTGCGAAAGGGTTTTGACTGTTATTAGTATTGTAATTTGAAATCAATTAAGGTTTAGTAAATTGAGTTTGATGTAGGAAAACATTAATAGTTCAATTTGGAAACTTCTTAGTCATGTAAATTTATATCAGCGTTTTCTTTGTATTTATGCAGTTATTTCAGCAAGGATCAACAAAAGTATAATGTTTTATGTGTATACCAGAAAGTCTGTTTGTTTTTATAAACTTGCAAAATTTAGAGTTATTGCATTAAATAAGGAAAACATGTAGTGCAAGTCTAACGATCACTGCGCACTTCGCGGTTTTATCTCGCGACCTTTAATTGACTTTTTGCAATTAAGAATCCATTAAAACATCATTGGGTCACGTTTAGCAACATTTGATTTGATAACAAATATTATTTACTTATCAGTTACGTTTGCAATACCTACAGACAAGTTTATCTGCTCAGTAGGCTGTTAATATTAAGAAACATATCAGCAATACATGCGATGCATTGAAGCATTAAAACGAACCCGGTAACCGAATTTTGGTTGTATAGAACATTGAATAGTGGCGTGAGTCGTGAGGCGTTTACATTAATGTGCATAGACGCGTCGCAGGGGGGGAGTGGGGGTAGGAGGTGTCGGTGCTGCAGAGACTTGACCTTGGGGCAGGATCGAGGCGATACTCGCGGTCCCTGACCTGACTATTTCGAGTGGCAAGTGCGCTGCTGAGCTTATGCCGCCGTCGCCCGCGCCGCATGCAATGTGCATACCGAAATAACCGCTTGTGTCTCCCCGCACCCACGTTTCACCCGCCCCCGCGCACTCCAGGATGTACTCGCCTTATAGCCATGCATGGCACGCCTGTCATACCACCCCGAGGGGAGTTCTGTTACTTGTAACATTGTAAACAAAGAACCCTTTCAGAATCAAAGTCAGTCATGTTTTATACCAAGCTTTGACTCTGACTGTTTAAGACCAAACTATTTATTGCAATAATTAGTAATAAAATAAAAAGTAATACATCGCAATAAACTATTTACGCATGAAATAACACAAACAAATTCTACCTATTATATAGTACCCGTTCAATAAGTACCTAGCTAGTTTGTGTCGCCTGCCGACTAATGAAGTTCCCGTTGCGCGATAAATGTCGCTCGATAGCCTAATGTACGGCGCTATGTTAAGAGGCGAGAGGCGAGAGCTCTCGCTCATTTGATGGACGAGGGAAAGGGTCCGCTCAAGGCTGCAGCGATGCACTTTCACGAGATGTGGCACACCATTATTATGCATCCATTATGCGTCGACTTCGTCGGCTGTCTTTTCTCCTGTCAAAACGCCCACGCCACAAGCATTTTTTTCCGACCGTATCTAGATAATATGCGGTAAATTACTGTATGTTTTTATTCTTGTTTAGCTTAGAAAAATAATATTATGAGATAGGTAGAAACAGTACCTAATCAATAAATCTTTAGTAGAAATGTCGGATATTAAATACTCATGCATTTTTACTCGTAATTTTATTAAGGCATATTTCCTATCAGACAAGTTTTCTGTTTTCTCTATGCTGTTCAAAGGATGTTGGGGTAGGCTTCAAACATAAACAAACGCTTCAAAATTCATTATGTTTATCTCGTACGTTCTCATAATATCAAAGTCATCTGGAAGTAAAAAACATGCAGGCCGCACCCCGACGCATCATGCAAGTACACTCACACACTAACAAATCTCATGTATGTGATGGGGTGCTGCTTGTATGTGTTGTGTGGCTGACTAATCTATTGCGCCCGCGCACCATTCAAGGTCACTGGCCACTGAAGCGGCCCGGATACTATTTTAACATTTTCATATTATCTAATTTAGATTTCATAGGAATTTTATTATGTTAATTATCTACGTTTCACAAAAAGGCTAAATATGATTTCTTTGAAAAGTTGGTTATATGAACACTAGAAATAATTATCATACAAATTAACACTGTACATTAGTGTACATGTTGCGTAGGACTAGTAACACAAATGTAGAGTCACCGAATAATATCAAAAACGTACACTAAATACAATTAATTCAACTATTGTTACTGATTTCAACTTTACAATAAGCTCATCTACAGCAAATTCAAAGAAAACGCCAAGAATTTGAACGTAGGTAGAGATATCAAGGAGACGCTTAAATGATTGTGAGGGCGAGCGAGGGTGGCCGGCGGGTTCTGCCGAATGACTTCGTAGCGTCCGGGAGCGGCCATCGACCTGCCCAATCTCCGCTGCATTAGCATAGCGAGCAATATTCGTGCCTAGCCAATCCCTTGTGTGCGTATAGATGCACGACACCTACCACGAACCTCGAACACACCTCATGCAACAAAAAATCACCTAGACTACCAACTCATTCAAAGCAACTTGTGACTTCATAACACGTTCCAAAACTAACATCAGCGAGAATAGTCGAATTTAAAATTCTTAGTAAGGGCTTACCGTCTATGTCCATTGTATATGTGTGCGTAAGAGTGCGTGCATCGTCTTGAGGCAGTTTCAAGCATGTGTGTTCATATATGCTGATAGATTAAATGCTGGCTCACACTACGTTGTAACGTTTGTGAACTGTATTGGCGTGGTATATTTTATTATTTATTACTTTATTATAAAGAATTTAGTGTTTTATTTCTGTCATAAAACGTGGCTAGAAGAAATGATTGCAGTTGAAGATTAATTTAATTACTAAGACGATACTTCACATGTTGTGTATCTGTAATTGCTATTTTGGGTGCATTTAATTAAACATTAAATTGCGACAGAAGGCCATACTTGCCAAACAAAGACAGTTTTGTTTTCCTAAAGTGGATAGAATTCTCCTTATAAAAATTTGTTTGTGTGCACACGAGCTGTTAATATAATGTAGAGTGCATGGTAGTGTGGGTGCGTGAACGCGGAATGCGGCGACGCGACGCTGATATAATTTTGGGCTCGTAGACACATTTGATAAAAAGATCAAGTTCAAAAGGGGCAAACATCGTGCAGTTGATATGAATTTTTGAAGTTGTTTTCGTCAAAGAAATTTTAAACTGTAATTGTAGAGTCCAATAGTTTCTCTTATAAAACATGTTAAGTATTTTAGTAAATGCGACATCAGTACGCTGCCTACGACATAATTCAATCAAAGGAGGAAAGACTTAACAAAAAAATAATTTAATGCTGTCAAGGTAATATGAAGGAGAAATATTATGCTGACGTGATTTGCTTCACGTTGGTTTTATATGCGAGATAGTAACATCGCAGGAAAAACTGATTACGTCGCTGAAATAAAGTATACATGGACCGACAGAACTTACCTAGTACATAAAAAACGTGTTAGAGAATCACGATCAAGAATATTGAACAACACACGAGGATAGAGATATAGACAATTATATCCCGGCCTTAAATAATTAAGTCTACAAAACTGTTTACCGGAATCAATAATCTGTTTACAATATACATAATCGAATTCGGTAGCCTCGTCCAATCGCACAATGCCCTCATTGTTATACTAAAAAGAACTATCGTAAAAACATTTGCATCTATTTGCATACTCTTACATTGTACTAGTGAATGGCACTTGTATTCGCAGTCGGAACTTCTAAAAATCCTCCACAACCCAAGCTCCGTAACAAAAGACCCTTTTCGTACCTGCGAAGTTTTTTAACGCATCATAAAACTAGTCATTGCGTAATTTTTCCGCATTGTTGTAAACCCTTTCCGTTTGTTTTTATTGTACCCCTTTATTTAGCCATCAACAGTTTGTGTCGGCGTCTTTGCGGAGAGTTCTGCAATATTTGAGTTAAGTTGTAAACTAATAAAAATTGCGCTATTCTTGCAGAAAACGTGCGCAAAAGGGTTTAATGTTGCGGGCAGGGGTTTCTCTTTTATTTGAAGCGCTATGAGGACCGTAACGGTATTTCGAAAGCATTTCTCTTCCTTTACACGAGTCTAATGGAAGGCTCGTAATATTATCGACAGATTACTCGAATGTTTTCACGCGAGTAATATTTATCATGGTAAGTACTGCAGGTAGAGTTAATCATTATTTAGGAAAACGTGTTATAGCTTTCACGCCCATGGTTAACGCGTGGACAAGCTATTAAGATACATTAGACAAAAACAATATTGTTTTTAATCTAACATTTTAACTATTAAAGTTTCTATGAGTAATTTTTATATTTTGATAAGCGACAGACCTAGTTTTCAGAAGGTTGAAAAAGTCAAGCAATACCTAAACAAACACATGTAACTATTATTTCAAACAAAAAAGGTTTTGAACATAGATATTCCCTAAAAATCCTTTTTACTGATTGCTAATTCAAAAGCGGCTCTACAAAGGAACTAACTGTTTCTTCGAAATAAAACTTTCTTTTTGAAAGAAGTACGCAATGGCGCTTACTCTCAAAGGTGCCGAATTTTATATCATTGCTTACAAAGGTGCCGCTTTCTGCATAGCGGTTTGCAACACCTCAACACAATGGTGATCCCGATAAACAAAGAATTTGCAGTTCAACAGAAAAACAAATCCCATACTTACGCAATCTATTCTTAATTAGATGGACCACCACGAATTCATAGAAAGTGTTGGGTTCGATGAAAGTAACTAGGTATATTTGCGTGGTATAAGAACTAACATTTTGATATCGTCTTTTCTCCCTAATTATTCGTTATCATCGATCATGAATAAATTCATGCAATGACAAAAAACTATTAATCGATCATGTGAATAAAAAAAACAACAGACAGCTTTCATCCATCGCCGTGCCAATCAGATAGGAGGAGGAGGGGGGACAAAAATATTTATATACTTCAATCAATCGCTAGTCCATTACGATTCGATCCAACAATTTGTGAAGGAGGCATAGAAAAACATTTTTCTGTTTGACATGGTCGAGGCAAATGACAAAAGTCAATCTACACATCAATCGCCAAACATTGGAAATTTGGGAGGCCACACGCGACTATTCAATAATTCACGAAATATCGATGTGGGGCATCACCACCATGCCACCACCAAAGTGCGTGGACAACACCACATCTTCATCGACCTCATGTTATAGGTACTATGACTATTTTACTCTAATTACAAAGAGGTAACAATATTAGCAGCCGCACTGGGCGAATGGTATAATTTCAAGAGGCCAATCCGTTATACAAGAAATTCTTTAGGATTTGTTGGAAATCAGTTTACTAGAATTTTAAAAGTAAAACTAAAAATAAATCTTAATTATTGGAATACTTAGGTAATTAGTTTTATCACATTTCAAAATTCGATGAGGTGTCAGGATTTTCCTAAAGATTTATTTTGGAAATTTGCAAATCATATTGAAATTCAGCTTTATCAAACCCTGTATACCGACTTCATGTAGAGTCGTATTTATAAAAAAAAAATAAGGGTCGTCACTGTAGAATTATCTTAATACATATTAAATTCATTTGGAACTTTGTAAGCGTGTTTGATATACTTCCAAATTTTGAGCATGTTTTGTGAAAGATAATTATGTTCGTCATAGTACCTAAGTGAAGAAGCGTGGGTATGTTAAGTTTGGTGACACGAGGCGGTGGGTCAGGGTGGTTGCCAAATGACACGTATCAATTATTCACACTAATTTCCCCCCGCCACATTTGCGTGTGGAAGACAAATAGTAGCTGGACTAGCGACAGCCGAATCTTTCTATGTAATTACCGATAGACAAATGTATTCCTCAATAATTTGATAGTGCTATACATTTACATACCAACTTTTGTTTGGCATTGGAGTCTCTAATGCTATATATACACAATGTTGCTAATGTATTTGAAGCAATTAATATTCATGATTTAAATAAGATAAAACAAATGCATATCAGCTTTACTTTAACAATAGTTATTCATGACTTACAGTAATAATGGTTTTGCTGAAGGCATTCTTCAATCACATGTATAGTGTAGAACACCATCATCAATAATTTGCGTTCTATTATAATGTACCGATAAAAACTAAAAGTTCGGTGAGCTGGGGGCGCGGGGCCCGCGGGGGCGCGGGGTGGTAGTGGCCCTATGCTTCAATTATTCAAAGCGCGTATTTTGGTCACGAGGCCGCGCAGACCGGCGGCCCACCGCGACCGTCCCTTTACCCAACTATCAAACTATCAATATATACCACAAGGGGTTGATTTACGAATTAATGAACTAAAAACATACATGAGAACACGACACACGTTTGCCACGAAAGCAATAACTAAGTAAAATAACATCCAATCATTATGCTAAGCGACCATTAATTTTATGCACAGTTCATGTTTTCTTAAGGTTTAACCAATGGCACCAGTTTTTCAACCTTTCAAAATACAGATTTCTTACATAAATATATATACATATTAGCAGTTAAACCTTGGCCTCAAAATCTGAGTAGCCTCGACAGTGTTGTTTAACAATCTGTTTAGTTTAAATATATCGCAACGCAGTAGATAAGAAAAATAATTCTTTTTTTTTTTTTTTTTTTATTAAAAACGCTCCTTTTACTTAGACATAAGTACCAAACTGTGTACAACCTTTGAATGACATACTTACTGATTTTATCGAGCTATTACTTATTCAAGACTCTCACACAGTGTGAGAGGAGTGTGAGTTACACTCCTTAACAATCACGGCGCGCAAAATAAGGCTACTTACACTGTAATTTTATTTATTTATCAGAAAACAAACGGTCACACAGTTTTCATATTCTAAAGCTACACATTAACATAAACAGACCTATAGTTTCCTTAAAGTAATAATATATATTAGTATGAACAGCTTAAAGTTATTACAATAACGAGAAAAAATTATACAAGCATTAGAGAAGATGTTGATAACATAGTTGAACTAATTTAATTAATTTAAATTTAATTTAATTTTAGTATAGTTGTAAGTGTTTGTTCTTGTATTAGATTTAAGTATTGAATTGTAAATAAATAGTTAAACTAATTAATTACATTTATCTGTAGAAAGCTTTTTTAATGGAATTTAATGTGCAACAGAAAATATCAATATCGGACAGTCTGTCACTATCATTATAAAGTTTACATGCACGCCTTATGAAAATGTTTTTACAGTAGGATGTTTTACATTTGGGGATACAGAATAAATCTTTTTTACGACATCTACGCTCATGTCCTCGGGGCACTCTAAGTGATAGGAGTAAGTAAGTAATGAAATGTAATTATCAAAACCAAATTAAATTAATTCTTGTTGTTAATTCTACCAATAGCGTTGCGTTTTCCAGTAGGTATGATAAGTACTAGGATATCAGAACTTGTTATCACGAAATATATCAGTGTGTGCCAATTTGTGTGTGTGGGAGTGAATTGGCAACGCCTCCTCGCGAACAAGTTGCCAAAATGAGTCAGCGTCATCGTTCGCCGCGGCTGATAGCTATAATACCGACTATATAAGCGTACTGACTCATTATGTATACATAGCACGCGTATCACTACAGTATAACTCTTAGTAGCGACCTCCTGGTAGAGCTAGCATCCTAGTACAAATTTGTTCATACATTTAGTGATTTTTTAAGCATATTGCTCTACTTCACAGTTTAAAAAGTGGCTCTTCTACATAATGTATATCTATACGTTTATCTTCGGTATATTTTATTCGTTTAGCAAGTCTACTAAAATAATCTGTCAAACATAACAAAAAGAAGAACAATTTAATTAATAAACATAAATGAAAATATCTATTTATATTTATTTTAAAACTCGTATGAGTTTATTCATACATATCCATTTAAGTGTATTTAGTTTTGTCAATTTATGTTCTCCTAATGAAATTACGCGAAACTCCAGAAATGCTTTTGAACTCTTTGTTTGTATACAAATAAAAACCATACTTAGGTTAGTGTTTTTTTATTTTATACGACACTCCAAAGGAGGAATCATCAACGTAACTAATGATTATTTGTTCAAACGATCATAATTATGGAGTTAATGATCGTGTTTCACAATGTTGCGCAACTTGATGAGTATAAAAAAAAAGATTTAATCAAAAATAAGGTTTATTTGCTAAATAAATATTACAACCAAGTTAACTGACAGTTTGATAAATCGTCGTTTATAATATAAAAATGGTATTCCTTCTTTCAACTTTGAACGTATAAGAATAGAAAACATAGTATTTATGTTAATTAATCCTCTTCCTTCGGACCGCGAAAGCGTTTGGACGTGTGGACCCTTTAACAGTTTAATTCTTAAAATATAATATAATTTTTAGTGCAAAATAGTTGAAAAATATTTCACCAAGTACTAGGCGTGCATAAAGCAGTAAGAAACTGAGTGTTGTGGTGTGAAAAGGATAACAACAGCTGAGACGAAGCTATCATCGTGGTATCAACTTCAAATCTGTCAGTGTCAACCTGTCATCTGTCATACGGACATCTGTCAGTGTCAATCTGTCATCTGACATACGGACATCTGTCATCAAACGTCAGCTGTCCTGTCATTGTTAAAACTTAACAGAGACGTTCCGTTCGACGTAGAGAAAGAAGAACCAGTATAGACGAACCTGGAAGCACCTTCACTTCACACCCACGCACAACTACAATAGATAATTGCCGGCGGCCCTGAAGTAATAGGCCTACATCATCATGTCACTACAAAGAACGCCTCCATCACAATCACCGAACCCAGATAAAAATTCAACTCTAATGCCACAGTATTCTTCTGACCCTTCCCTAAATCGAACGATGTGCAATAGTGAAGGATTCCCGCCACCTAATGATAATATCACCCAGCGTAACAAGAGGCCACGAGATGAAATTTCTTCGCCCAATCATATCTCTGTTTTTAGGGACGAGATAAAAGATCTAATCAGCTCGCTCGCCAGCGCTCAAAGTAAGGAACTCGCATCGATAGCCAGCAAATTAAACGAACTAACGGAATCAAATGCTAAAATTGATGCTGCCGTCTCACTCTTAATTGCACAAAACGAGGAGTACCGCGCAAAAATAGCAGTTCTTGAAAATCAGGTACAAAAAGACCAGGAATACATTTGCATACTGGAAGATAAAGTAGAAGACCTTCATAGAAATTCTCGTAAAACCTCCTTGGAAATTAAAAATGTTCCCAAAAAGACACAGGAAACTAGGGAAGACTTGATACAAATGGTTTTGAATCTCTCTAAGACTATTCATCTTAGTATAAATAGTTCCGAAGTTAACGATATATTTCGTCTGAAATCTAGAGGTGGTGAAGAGAGGAAACCTACGATTATAGTGGAACTAAGGTCAGCAATTCTGAGATCAGACTTCTTGAAAAAGGTAAAACAATTTAATCTTTTAAATAAAACACGACTACAGGCTAAACATCTAGGCTTCACAAACAACGAAGACACACCTATCTTTCTAACTGAACAACTCACCCCTAAGGGAGCTCGACTGTTTTTCTTAGCCCGGGACCTGAAGAAGGCTCAAAAAGTCAAGTACTGTTGGACCTCCATGGGAAAAGTACTAATTCGTAAAGATGATACGTCTAAAATTATACATATTCAACATGAAGCACAAGTTCAACAACTAATGCAAGAGCTTTGACTACATATGGTTATATATTTTCTAAAAATAATTTTGTTATCTAAATCAGTTTACTACAAGCTAACACTTATTATTTTAGAGAAAATGTTAAATATCTACTATACAAAACAAAATACACAAAATTTTACACACAATCCCATATACACATACACACCATCCTCCCACTATTACAACTACCAACCATATAACTTACTTATACAACCCGTATACTCTCAAAATAAACGAATATATTTACAAAACCTAAATATACCCACATACCACATACATAATACACACCCATACTACACAAATTACCAATACGCAACTTGCTGCATGCCGTATATCCCTCAACTTACTAACACTGAATTCATCCGCATACTCATAAAAATACCACGACCTGTCCAGTTACTTAACTATATACTATCTAACTACCCTAGTTGTAACCCCCAGAGTTCTAAATCAATATCTATAAATGGATAGTTTTGTTACGTTACAAGAAATTGATCAAATTAAGCCTGCGGACTCACTAAAGTGCAGCATACAGGAACTTAATTTAAAGATAGATAATTCCATATATAATTTAAATATTTCAACGCAAAACATTAGAAGTGTATACAAAAATTTTGATGACTTGCAACTCAATCTGACACAATTAAAGTGTGAAATAGATATTCTGATTCTTACAGAATGTTGGTTAAATCCTAACAAAAATGTACCGCAATTATTAAATTACACATCCTTCCAAACTAAAACCCACATTAACCAAAGTGATGGAGTAGTTGCTTACACCAAAAATAAAATATCAGCAAAAATTAAAGAACTTAACCTTATCAATGCTACTGGGTTAGAAATACAAATCTCAAACTATACCATACTGGGTATCTATCGGTCTCCATCATTCCCAAATGCAGGTAATTTCATTACATCTCTCAACAACCATCTTGATAGTATAACTCCTTGCAAAAACGTCTTGATTATAGGTGACATTAATATAGACTTAATTATTTCGCCAAATGAAAACAATCAAGAGAGAAATAATAGATTATCTTACTTAAACATGCTATCACTACATGGATTGTTACCGTCCCATAACCTACCTACGAGAATAGACGCCTGCCTTGACCACGTCTTTTTGAGCCTTGATAGGAAAAGGAACATGGCGTTTTCTGCGGTTTTAAATACAACAGTAACAGACCACTGCCTTATTCTTGTATTAATCGGTAGTAAGTATCAACCTATGACACCTCGTAGGCACAAAAGCGTTGTAAACTATGACAATGCTCATAATAATTTAATGAATGTTGACTGCTCCTTCTTTAGTGTCCTCAGAGATCCTGATACTTATGCCTTTGCACTCATAGAAATGGTCAAATCAGCTATACTCTCCAACACTAAAAAGGTAGTTGTCGCAAATAGCATAAGAGCAATAAAGCCCTGGATAACCACTGGTGCCATACGGTGTATTAGACTAAGAAACAAAATATACCTAAATCTTAAATCAAACCCACAAAATCAAATTTTAATTATAACATACAAACGCTATCGGACTTTCTGTGGGAATCTTATTAAAAAACTAAAAAATAAATACAATAAAGATAAAATTAAAGCATCTGTAAAAAACCCTAGAGCACTATGGACAACCATTAACGAAATTACACAGTACAAACTACCCAAAACCTCAAACGGTGAACTACTTAGGATAAAATCATGTCCTCAAGCCTCTATAAACCATGTCAATAAACATTTTACTAGTATTGGACACACTTTGGCTAAAAATATCTCAAACAACTTCATACCGTCGGAATCAAGAAACACAGATGTCTGTAATCTGTCCTCTTTTGTTTTATTAGACACCTCTAAAGAGGAAGTAGAAGATACTTTAATGTCCTTGGACTCTGGGAGCGCGTCAGGTTGGGACGGTATCCCTACCTTTTTCTTGAAACAAGCTAAGGAAATCTTGGTCCCTTTAATCAGTGACCTTGCCAACCTATGTTTTAGCACCGGAATATTCCCTTACCTTTTTAAACGCTCCGTTGTTACTCCTGTGTATAAGGGTGGAAGTATCGATGATATTAACAACTACCGGCCAATCTCTGTGTTGACCTCCGTTTCTAAAATTGTTGAGAGGCTATTAAATTCTAGAATAGTAAACTACCTGACTAAATACAATATCTTATCTGCCTCTCAATATGGTTTTAGAAAGGGAATGTCGACACAGGATGCTACCATGGACCTTGTAACCGCTATAACAAAAGAAATAGATAAGGGTAAGAAATGTATAGTGGTCTTTCTTGACCTCAAAAAGGCCTTTGATACTGTTTCTATTCCAACACTTATACGCAGGCTCGAGAATTTAGGATTCCGTGGCTCGGCTCTCTCCCTTCTCGGTAGCTATCTTCAAAACAGAAGGCAGGTGGTAAAGATTAATAATTTGATAAGTGAAGAAGAAAACGTAACATTTGGAGTTCCACAGGGCAGTGTTCTCGGTCCGACGCTCTTTTTGATATATATCAATGAACTCTGCAACCTTAGGAGCGTCGGTGGGAAAATTCTGTCCTACGCGGATGACACTGCCATTATCTTTACTGATGACACATGGGTTAATGTTGGATTGAAAGCCGAGAGGGGACTGGCCAGAGTTAGTCATTGGCTTAATGAGAATCTGCTCACTCTTAATACCAAAAAAACAAATTATATATGTTTTGGACCATACAAAAATTCTCAGCCCTCACCTGATTTTAAAATTAAACTTCATTCCTGTCGTATTTCTCCCTCTTGTACTTGCAGTTGTCCAGAAATTCAAAAAGTTAGCTCTGCTAGGTACCTTGGAATTATGGTGGATCAAAGATTAAGCTGGTACCCACACCTTGAACTAACTATTGGAAGGTTAAGAAAGCTCATATGGGTCTTCAAGTGTCTGAGACACGTTATGAGTGCCAAGTTACTGAACAAAATATACATTGCACTAGCCCAATCTGTCATTATATATTGCATCTCGGTATGGGGTGGTGCAGCTAAGTCATATTTTATAGATCTAGAGCGGGCGCAAAGATCCCTGATTAAAGTAATGTATTGTAAGCCTTTTAGATTTTCTACTGAAATCTTATACAAAATCTCCGAGCTGCTCTCCGTTAGGAAACTATACATTCTACACATGATACTTAGATATCACAAAGTGCTACCTTTCGACCGGGCTAAACTCAAAAAAAGACGGTGTGATATTGTAGCCCCTACTTACACCGCTCGGACAGTTTTTGCTAGTCGGCAAAATGTAGCCCTAGCCCCCCGCGTTTATAATAAAATAAATCGGACACTAAATATCTACCCCGTGAAGCTGTATGAGTGTAAGAAAAGTCTGACTGAGTGGCTCTTAACTCTTAATTATAAAGAAGTGGAAGATATTTTGACAACATTCGTTTGATAAATTGCTTAAAATGTACACAGTTTTAAAAACCAATTTGGTAGGTAGGAATATGTTACTTACTCACACACCAACACACCGACATAAACACATCCCACACACGCACACACACACACACACACACACACACACACACACACACACACACACACACACACACACACACACACACACACACACACAAACAAACACACACAAACAAACACACACAAACAAACACACATGCACATACACGCAATTACACATCGTCGTACATACACACTACAACTTACTAATTACTCACTACAGACACACAACCACTCGACAAGTATGCTTTTATTTCTGTATTTAGAAAATAGTAATAAGTGAAATTGAAACTATGTAAATCTAAGTTAAGTATGTCCACATGGGAAGAGCGAGGTTTTCCCAACACAAGTATCTTTTGATTACTTTCTGGGAAGCCCCGGTAACTTATTTGTAAAGATTTACTGAAATAAAGAAATTTTATTTATTTATTTATTTATTTATTTAATCAAGCATTGGAGAACGCGAATAAAAAGAATGGTTACTAAACGAACAAAATTCTTTGCGAAAATTTGACCATGACCGTTATTTGCCATAACAAAACCACCTCCTACAACTTCATAATCTCCTGGTACAATTGTGCGAAATTGACGTAATTTTACGCCCGCCTACAACAAAGTAAACTTTTTTTGCGAGCGCGCACGCGCCTTACATTTGTCATTGTTATGTCATCATTACGGTGAGTGCACTACAAAAGTGGACTGCGCATTATTTATGCGAGCTTGCATTTCTTTGTAGGTCGGGGATACCCCTCATTCATGAGTTGTGCGAATCTCTCTAGACAGCTTTGTCCTCGTTTATGTAACCGTCGCAAATGTATGCGTGAATATATATTTGCATGTGTGAATTCGGAATCCTATACATAGTCGGTAGTGGGCGCGGCCTTTCTGTCGATCATAGCTCATAGGTACACATAACTCTTATTTAGATGTATGATTGATTTCAATTAAAATCAACTTAGATAAAGCGGGTGAAAGTCCATCGAAGTATTTGTGAGCAAATTAATATGCAGTATGAGCACGGACAGTTTGTTATCGCGACAGGCTTGCGTTATCGGGCGTACGCATTGTATCTGCGCGTAGAATCGTGCGTGCGGCTGCGTTTCGCGCGATACGCACTTCGTCGCGTCACACGTTCCAGCTACATATGTGCGTTGCATAAAAATGCCACTTTCGCAAACGAATTACCAATTTTTTATAGAATTCACAATACGTGAGATTGATTGTGAAATCCATGCGTAACGCACATGTGAAACTGATGATATGAGGCATAGTTGCACGTTGACTAATAGCATTATAGATATTGACCGCTGAACATGTTATTCTAATAAAATAAACTTTAACAATGTAATTACAGACGAGAGAATTAATATGGTCAATCGAGAATAAATAACGATTGAACTATTCAATCGAACTCTATTACCAAACCTATTAACTGCCTTGCAAAATGTTTATGGTGTACAAATTGATATTTTGTTGTAATTGATTACAAACGAATAAAACCTGTGTCTAAATATTATCTTGTAACCTGTAGTGTAAACTTTTAACAAGGTATTAATACGAATATTCAAGAGGATTAAAACAAAAATAATATCTTACATGCCAAAATATTTACTGCTAAAACTACTAATGCTAATACTAATGTTTTCTTTGTGATATCTAATATTTAAAATAGTTTAAAAAAGAAGGTTTTAAATATCAAAATGTTTATAGTATAAACATTTGAGCATAGAAATCAGCATTACATGTGTTATGTGTTGCGCCTTCGTTCTGTAATCATGCTGGGCGAATTCTAGTTAAAGATAACACTATCTCTACTCAGAAACTAATGCATTGCGATAATACCTAGATGATAACGAAATGACAAATTGCAATATCGATGGTGAAATTGGTACACGCGCCATTTGAATGAACCTTCGCAAAGAAACCTAAAAATTAGCACCCGACTAGGTGTACAGGTGTATTACGTGTTGATTAAGAAAGTAATTATATTATAAGGGATCGCATCAGAATTTAAAATAAGTAAATGCACATACAAATAATACATTTAAAAGAAGGTGTATAAGTAATATTACTAGATTTAACGGCTATCGAAACATCGGTATCATCTTTATTTTATATTCAGCAGTAATTTTACCACGACATTTACATTCGACACGAATAGTTTTCTTACGGACAATAGGATCAAGTCATATTTGCCAACAAAATAGTCATGGGCAATCTTTTCGTGATATAAAAATGAGAAAAGGGGTTTATACTAAGCCCTTTGATGCGGGTCCAATTGAGTATGGACAGGCGGACGTATTCGCTTTTTTTGCTATTATTTGAATAGTAAAACTGTCAATGTTATCTTACGTGTAAATGATATTTATTTTGTTGTTTTTCGTGTTTTGAATTTTTGCTGCGCAATCGTTTTGTGTATCGAGAAAAGTATGATTTAAAAACTGTAGGTAGTAAAACACATTTACGTAAATGAAAGATATGCGATACGATACGATGTAAGTTTAATAGAAGTGATAGATGCACTGCACAATATGAAACAACATAGTTACTTTACATGTTTTTAATTTACTGTACTAAGAACTAAAACGAATTTCTTTACAATTCACAGGAAGATATTAAAATATCAGTACCACATTGCATGGCTAGTGGATAATATTACTATTAATTATACGATATCCACTTGGTCTAGTTTGGAATACAACTGGAACTGTACAATGTTTACCCTAGCGGACGGGCTCTCAATAAAACGGAGCAATTATAATAAAAATACAATTTTGACCACAACCCCATGGCAACGCTAGCGAGGGGTGTTTGCGAATAAAGCGAGCATAAAACCCGTAAACATTGTAGGGTTTAGTATTGACATACGTTATTGGTGCTTGATAGGTATTTTGATACAAGTTGCAGTATTTTTTGTTGTCTGCAATCTCAAAGGGAATGAATAGTGTACAAACAAAAAAATAAAGGTTTAGAAATTGATGGAGTAGTAGTATTGAAACTATTCATGGTTTATTACTACTTACGTATTTACTGAAGCAATGTAAATATTAAGTTAAGATAGAGTTTTTTTTTTTTTTGGTAGAGATCTTTGCAGTTAGCCTGAGCGCAGGATTTGACTGCTTCACCGGACTTTAATTAAGATAGAGTATAATTTTGGCCTGCTACGAAACTCTACGTAAAAAGTAGAGTCTAAGTTCGGGGAGTTATAACTATTGTTCGTTCTGTACTGCTTCTAACAGTTCTCATAATAAAGTTAAAAGTAACACTAATCGAAATATAATAGTAACGTCGTCAATATTGGTTCTACGATTCCGTAGCAAGGCACTTTTTTTTCAGGCAGTACATAATTCATGTAGACTAGTTCTATTTTTGCATACCGTCATTCGCGTGTCGTACGGGGTGGACGGTGGACGAGTTTATTGCAAATGATACCTGCAATTAGTCCCCACAACCACATATCGTAGTGTCCATCTATTCGCACCGTTGCCGTTGTGTCCATGCACAGTTATTATACGCGACGGAAATAACCGAAGCCCATAATTATATTGATTTTGCTAAAACACATTGCTTACTACCCTATAGTTGACAGTTTGCATGTTTCTTTATGTCAACCCTTTTTGTTTGTTGACATTACTTATAACAGAACTAGAATTATTGTTAGTCTCGTTTAGGAAACTTGCTTCATTATTCTTAGGTGACGTTGACGTGATTGCATTTTAGAATGCAATAAGTCATTTGCAAACAACAACATTTCTGCACTTTAGAATATTTGGAATACATACATAATATAATTTGATTCCTTATTTAAAACTAGCAAACCTTTAAATAAAATATTATTTAAATGCATCATAGGTTTTCAATGAGGTTCATATATAT
Organism: Autographa pulchrina; assembly: GCA_905475315.1. Classification (NCBI taxonomy): domain Eukaryota; kingdom Metazoa; phylum Arthropoda; class Insecta; order Lepidoptera; family Noctuidae; genus Autographa; species Autographa pulchrina. The sequence goes on along the minus strand of FR997771.1, from coordinate 6,408,568 downwards.
ATTTATTACATTAAGTTAATTTACGTTTCTCAAGATTGTTATTAAACTGTCGAGTAAAACGACTATCTCTAAATACGTTCACATTTATTCAAGTTAGTGACGTAACGCTACCCATAAACTATGCAGTTTTGGCGGTTAATGGCCAACGTAACATTTTCTGCGTTTTTAAAGCATTTTAACAAAGTGAGTTGCGAAAGTTGTTTTTAAAACAGCAGATAACCACCCATACGATGGCAGTTTCGTTCGTAGTTACGACATGAGCCGACTTTTTTCAACATTTAGCGACATCGCCAAGTCGTAAATTCGAGCGCAACACATTTTGGCTCATTAGTGATGGGTGCGTCTAACTAAACTCAACACAAACTGCGCAGTTACAAAACATTTTCTCGATTATTTACTACTTTTTAAAAGTAATGTAAAATGACTCATAAATAAAAGCCACCTCTAAGTTAAATAAGATCCATGTGACATACTTTAAATAAGACAAATAAGTTATATTTTCTTGATTTATGGTTAAGTAGGTATCTAAGTTTAAAGTCTCTATTATTGTTTTATAAATGATACTAAAACACATATAAAACAGCTCCGCCCTTCACAAACAGGTAATTGAGCAGAAGTTTCTCGAAAATATCACTTGAATAAGTTTTCTACTTTCCAATGCATTTTAAAAGTATAGTTTCGGTGCAACGACCAGCGCGGCGCGATGGGACGATCTCTTGGCTAGCAGATCGAGTCCGCCCAAGGACGTCCACTCTACAGCCTCCAGCAACCATACAACCTTATAACTGTGACGTATAAGGACTATTTTACATCGACATGCATCATAGATAATCCCTTGGCCGAGTCGGCAAGAAAAATGATCCTGTATAAAAAAAGTAAAAAAGAACCGAGCTCGCGGTTGTTTTATTTTATCGAGCCGCGGTCCGTGGCAACATGGCCGCGAGAGAAGCGAATTATCTCTGGATATACTTTATAAGATGCTTATCACGCCGTACCGGATAAATGAAGCTTAAGTGTCGTAAAATGCAAGATAGGTAGAGCTTTGAGTTAGGCGCATCTTTTGATTGCACGACGTATATATACGGGAATGTAAAAAATAACCTAATAATTAAGCAATTAATTTGATTTTAATGTATTATAGAGTCAGCACTGGAATAGCTTAACAAATAAATATTTTAAAAGAATTACTAACTTCAAATTATTATCGTTGGATTATAGATTCGTAAGTTCGTTACGCGCCGCCCTGTCTGGGCAGGTGCTCGCCGATATTTTGACAACGATACTTAGCAGAACCGCCCATTTTTTTAATTTAATACCGTTTTTCTATACCCACTTGACCCGTTTTTGAACGAACCGACGTTATCTAAACAAAAAAATGACATTTTCGTTATTCTGAGTTGAATTATGTTTATTATATTTTGGGGTGCTTAATTTGATTATATCTTTCTTAATGCAATATTAATCAAGAGAATAAAGATATAACAAATTTAAGCTGGTTGTTAGTACTGAATTTTATTCTCAGAATTTAAGAAGAAGTAAATTTAAATTTTATTTTGCATTATACGTAATGTATAAAATTAAACATAAAAATATGAATAGGAATGCTTGTGCGGGCGGGCAATAGACAATAGAAGGAAAGAGTGTATTGTTTCACCTAGGGTCCGGGGAGTTTCGCTACAATGAACCGCATCCGGGGTCGCCGAGCGTGGACGACGCCGATTACAGTCCCAAACTGAATATAATTAGGTTTACCATCATGTCCCTGATATCATCGGGGACGACTCTTGTGCTATTATGTTGTATACACGAATATAAAACTCCTTAATGTACAGTGATATGACTCTAAAGTAATGTAGAGCCACTGTAGTGAATAGAAATATCTACACTCATACATGTATTTACAAGCCAGGTATCACTCAGGTACATAATATTATGTTGGATAACACATGTCAATTTTCTAAATTGTATCAAAAAATTAAAGCGTCTTAAAAACTTTATGCGTTCATCTCATTCGTTATAATTAAAACGGTATAACAGGACTATAATAGACAAAAAAAAATGAAGTGTGCGAAATCAGGGATTGTGTACAGTCTATTATTTAATAGTTAACATTTTAGATAAGGGTAAGAGCACCCCAGATAATATAAAATAATAAATTCAGCCAGGGCGCGTGGCAGGATGCTGGTGACAAATGACGAGGCCGCGTGAAATTACAATTATCTCTTTATGCTGGCCAACCCTTTGCTCATTATGCAAACTTAACGCATTAATTGTACCAATGTATATATTCATTTTAATGAGTTAATATAATATTTACATCGTTAGCTCTCACAATTACATGATCTTTTGTAAACTGCAAATGTGCGTATTGCTAATGGAATGGAAATTACCTAGAGTTTCGCTAATTGTTCAGAAAGAACAAAGAATATTCATTCGAATTTTATGTACTCTGTAAATACTACATAATTTGCTAAATGTTTTACGCTCTATGTATTTTCGAGTAGGTTATCGTTCATACATCAATATTATCCCTTACGGTTCATCAGTCTCGTCAATTTCGGATCTCAACAAGCCACCATGCGGGATCACATTATTGCTTTTTTATTAGCTTTTTCTATCCCCCGTCTCGCAGTTTTTGTTACGCGTGCGTTCGTGGGATAGGTCGCGATGCGTTTGTTTATGCTGGTATTAGCATAATGTACTTTTATCCCTCACTAATGCATTGTATACCAATTGTCGCCAAAACATATCGTCCGTGTCGTGAGTCAGTGTGAATTGCAAATGTGAACTTTTAAAAGTATATTAACCTCGGCAATACTTTATGCATGAGATATCTTCCGCGAATCGCTAAACTAATTACTGACGCTGACGCTCAACGTCCGAATCAAAGGTCATAACTGTTAAGTATTGACAATGGCACATTTGCATTCGTGTTTCCGGAGCAATAGTCAAATTATCGTGAAATTTTAACGGTCGTGTGGTTGACCGCTGACGTTACAACAAGTTTTTGTGAATTTAATTTGTGCAAACCATTGTTCGCAATAATTATATAAATAGTTGCTAATGTTGTTAAATTGAACATTGCTTTTATACTTAAATCTTTAAAATTTATATAACTATAAATTATGTACTGAGAAACACTAATAAATAAAAATTACCTAAATATCAAATTGCTATTAAGATGATTAGAAAAGAAATGTTTTATTACTGATATTGACTTCTATAGCTCGATATTTTATGTAAAAGAAAAGTGTAATAATGAAACCAAGTAATAGGTAGATGCCATGAGGCCTCGGGCAGATTTGCGATCACACACATCACATAGGTAAATTACACAAGTTTCAATACACTCTAAAATATTACTCTGGATACCAAACATTCCCACATTCACGTACGTAATCGAATTAATAATTGGTGCTTAAAACCGAGGCCAATATCGATATGCAAATGGTTGAAAGGCATCAAGTGCACTCCACACTTCACCATTGATATGAGAGAATTGCTCTGACATTTACAGTCATTGTTTAGACTAAGAAATTTGTGTTTTGCATAGATTCGTGGGAAAAGGGACTAATCAAAGCACGGTCGACTTTTTATTAAAACGGTATCGCGATAATTATTGAGAGAATTAGTCCTAATATTTGATTAGAAAAGTTTGTAAAATTCCTAACACAGTTACAGTTCGCTTAGGTACTGCTTATTGCCATTACAAATTAATTTTAATACAAAGGACACAATCTAGTCTGGTCATTTATTCTCTCCATTTCTGTTATTTATTCGGGTATAATAATTAAAGTTGCAATATAGTAACTTTAGTAAAATAAGACGATTTGCGCATCAAATCATTTGTACGTGTACACTACTCTCTACACGCGATATAGAGCTATTTCTGGAATCGTGATTTTAAAACAATCAATGATTTTTGTTAGATTTTCTGCTAATCATGTTTCATTTTTAACCATCTTTATATAAATATCACTTCAAATAATATAATAAAGTTATTATTTGAAATAGTTCACACAGCCCGACATGATTCGACATCTGACAAAAAATTGTCTCTATGTGCCAATTCTTATCATTCATAACGAAAGTAAAGTGGCGAAACTAATAAATACTATTAGTGAATTTATATTTCCCTCACATTTATATGGACTATAATAGGGATGTTCTCTCATCCCGTATCATCTTGATTGTATGATATTTAACCCCGATCATGAAGATTGACGTTTTATTCCGTTAATGGGTCGTGAATTTCGTAGTGGGAATTGAGAATGTTTTTTATTGTTGCTGTTCTATTTTATGTACTTACTAGCTGTGCCCCGCGGTGTATTTTGGACAATTCATACACTATCTTTATAAATTATAGCCTATGTGTTATTCCGATGTATAAGCTACATTATTGTAAAGTTTCATTAAAATCCGTTTAATAGTTTTTGCGTGAAAGAGTAACAAACATCCATACATCCAAACAAACTTTCGCATTTATAATATTAGTAAGGATGTAGAAAAACTCTGAGCTCTCCAATCTAATTATTAAATATTGTCAACAAATGAAGATACCTGTTTACTTTGATATCAAAGGTACGAATAAACCTGTTACCAGTTTATGTAAATAATGTTTTTATGTAGGTACTCATAATGAGGAACAAATGCGAGAAAATTTCAAATACGTGTGCACGAATGAAGTAGATTAAAATGTAGAGAATAAAGTAAACGAAGACGCGTCCCCTAAGTTTGGCAGAAGACAAGCCTCGGTTAACAAAAAATATTGCACACAGAGCTTGGTCTATTTTTGAGTGCATTTCGCGCTATTTTGGCGTTCCCTACGCAAGCAATGTGTCAATGACCCCGTTTGGAAGCGTTGTTCACTCACTTTTAGGGAATTTTTAGGACGGTCATGTTGTATCGAAATGTTAACTATTGCGCAGCGGAATTTCGTCTGTATAAACCTTATTATAGGAATGTTTTCAGCAACTTTGTGATTTCTTCAGTATGGTTTGTTGATGCATTTAAAATAGTCTTTTATACCTTTAAATATAATTTATCAAAGGCTGCGTAGGTCATGGTTGGGGTCTATCGAACTATTATGGTATTGTGAATTTAGTAGATTTATTTAGAACTATATTAAGAAAAGACAGGGACTAAAATAAATATTGTATAAATGAAAACAATTTTTTTAATGAGTTAAGTATATTACATGCTAAACGCTGCTTATTTAGGTATTTTACTCGTACCTACTTATAAGATCTGATTTATTTAGTAAGACAATTCTTAGTCATAAAGTATCCTGATCGCCAAGTTGAACGTTAACATACAAAGGAGCAGTGAGGCGCGGCTTTAATTTTTTATAAGCTGAATTCGGCTTTATTTTATCGTGTTGACGCTGCGCGGCTCGCGACGCACACCGTGAACGGTTCTGTATATATGCGCGAGCGCACTCACGCACACATACTCACCAGCCCTCCTCAGCGCGCTGCAATTCGTCGGGCGCGCCGTCTCCGCGCCCCGCGCCCTCCCGCCCGCACGCAATTGCACTGCACTCCCGGCATGCTGCGCTGCGTGCGTAAAAAGCGCACACAAGAGGCGCGGGGAGGAGGCGAACACAGGCTTGCCGCGACCGGCCGCCTTCCACCAACACAGTCACTGCCAGACGCTCGCAAGAGCACGCCGCCCCCACACTCAGGGCGTAGCCGACACTTCTTTACTCGCGCGAAACATCCCCGAACGTGCTACGAACTTTGTTAAGTGCAAGTGTAGACATTTTCACATGAGTTTTTCCCAAAAATCATTTTCAACTTCCTGTTGACATACTGACTCCGGATTAACATTTTAGTGGTGAGTTTTTGTTTATATTTTTTAATTTTGGTTTTGTAGCCGGCTGATAACGCAACGCATCTATTAAATTCAAGGTTTGTATTTTGAATAAGTTTTTTTTTTTATTATTGCCTGACAATTTTAGGTGCTATTCCAATTTTCATAAGGATTATAATCGCTAAGCAAATTTGGTGCAAATTTTATGGGGAATACAACAGGAGGGAATCCGGTAACTGCTTTCATCGGTCCCCTAACTTCGATTATACCTGCCGAATAAAAGGTAAAAAGTCAATTTGGCAGTGTAGAAGGGCTATAGAGCGTAATATGTAAATGGGGAAGGGCGGTGCAGTCGGGCAGTCGCGCTTCGTCGCGACATACGTCGTCAGTCAGTGCTGGTCGCTGTGCCATGCGCATCGCATACAGGTTGCACGAACTTTGTGTACGCAACGGATTTATCAGTTTTAACCCACAAGTGCGTGACTCGGATAATTTTTCTACAATGTATCCCGGCTCTACCAACGACGACATATTGCCAGGTATTGTTTTATTGGATTAGGAAGTTTTATTAATGGCATCTTTATGTATTGATATGGTGTATTTATTGTTTTAAATATTTAAAATACTACGAATTATTTTAAAATTAGAATCGAGTGCTTCATATTTATTCCCAACCGTAGTATTTTGATAAACCTATACAAGATTTTATGAACATAAGTTTAACTTTATTAATATTATTTTCTTAGATTAGGTACATTAACGTAAATCAAAATAAATTAATGTATTTTGATGCAAATAATTAATAATAAAAAAATATTGTAGATAATTTTTTATGTTCAAAGTCAATAAAGAAATCAAATATTTTTATTTATTTTTCTTTTACAGAATCACAACTGAGAAAAATGGGGAGTACCGAAGGACCACAAACGTTTTGTTTGAAATGGAATCATCACAAAACAAACTTAGTAGAAATCTTGGAAGCTTTGATAAAAGGAGAGACCTATGTGGACTGCACATTAGTAGTGGACGATCAGGTGACGTTCAAAGCGCACCGAGTCGTATTGGCCGCTAACTCTCCATACTTTCAATCAATATTAGCTGATGTCCCCATGGACCATTGCAGTATCCTTTTCCCTGGTGTTAAGGATTTTGAGATGCGCGCCCTCCTCGAGTACATGTACACAGGTGAGGTTAATGTGACGCAAGCTCATATTCCACACATTATGAAGGTGGCCGAGCAGTTGGAAGTCAAGGGTTTATTCGACATGACGGAGCTGCGGCGACGACCGGGTAGCACGGAGCGCACGCCTGCGGCGTCGCCCCCGCGCGTCGTGCCTGCTGCGCCCTCCAGTGTTTCTCCTCCAGCGCCCGCGCCTCCATCACGCTGGCCACTTCCACCCGCCGCGCCTGCGCTCTCTGCAGCTTATGACTCTGCTGATATGAACCCTCTCAAACGTAAGAAGCTGTCAAGCATGCTAGCTACTCGCGACACTCCAATATTGAGAAATGTTCTCGCGCAAACGTCACCTGTAGACTCTTCGCAACCAATGTCACTCGTTTGTCATCCAGTTAGCCAACACGCACCGCCTCGTCTGCACTCCAATGGATCAGCCCACGAATCCGAACGCGCTGCTAGCCCACATCGCGCATTTGACTACCGTCCGCGCAGGCTTTCATCACGTGCTTCTTCACCACATTACAATAGATCCGACCGTTCAGAAGATGCGCATTCTCCTTACACTGAGAGATCCTTTGAAGACGAAAGCCAACGCACTTTCCATCCATCCCCACCACCAACTAATTTTCAACAAGATGTCAGAGCCGGACTAGCGCCATACGTCCCACCGCAGCAAAAACCTGAATGGAAGCGGTATAAACAATATACAAGATCGGATATTTTATCAGCAATCGAATGTGTACGAAATGGAATGAGCGCTTTACAAGCATCGCGCAAATATGGCGTCCCTTCGCGTACGTTGTACGATAAAGTCAAGAAACTGGGAATTACTACTAGTAGACCTATGAGTCGAGGGGTCAAAAGAGAATCAAACGGTGCTGCATTCCCCTATGGTTTAAGTGGCACAGGAGGCGGAGGTGAAGATGGAAACCCGTCTGCCCCACTTATTGATCCTTCATTTCTACAACAAGCATTAGAGGGAGCAACAAGAGACGGAGGGCGAGAGGCTCTACACGCAATGGCGTTAGCTGCCGCAGCCCACGCAGCTCTTGCTCCACGTACGCCTCCTCGATCACCTCCGCAATCGCCACGGTCACCTATCCAGGACGATGATCATGTTGAAGATCTGTCAGTGCCTCGACGACGTGATTTGGATCAGCCACCTGGAGTTATTGTTCCACCACGTAATTTCGCGCTGGATTGTGGTAGCGAAAGAGATTGAACAATATGGTTTCAATGTACATGTTTCAAAAGACTGACTTAGGCGTACAAAGTTAGAAGTAAGGCACTTATTGGTAGGCTAACTGGTAGGCCGTGCCGCGTGCGCACGCCGCCGATGACCGGGCGCTCCGGCCGGGCGATTGCAATGGGCCCCGCGGCCACTTTCTTCTACCTCTCTTCTTCTCTATTTATTTCAAAGCGACATCGTAGCTCAAAACGAAATCAAATTTCCGTTTGATGCTAGATAAAGCCCTATTGTGATTTTATGTTTGTTTACTTTCTTCATTCGTTTTTTTTTGTTTATAACATTTACGTCTTTGTTAATAAATAGCAAAATAAGTTAGCTTTAACTAGAATGTAATTTTGTGTTAGTTGGACTGGTAACTTTATAGGGCCGAAGGGCAAGCAGGCAGTGCCGGCCACGCCGCCGCGCCTCGGGCAGATTTGCCCAGACAAGTTATTGTGCAATTTGTTGTCTGCGACTGTGATGTTTATAGACTGAAATGCCGCGACTACCTCACGCTCGCCACAGCTTATACTCTAGTCCACCGCGTCGCACCATGCCATATTATCCACGTTAAACAGTTATTAAGATATTTTGCCTTCATTGCAACAAAGCATCTTGAAAGATACATTGTGTGCGACGCTCTTGTCACCGCAGATAGCGGCGTATCTACATACTAATGTATTCTATATTGTTTCCTTACGTTACGGGTTAGACTAATTTATTAATTTGTTCGTCGATTGCCATAAATGTTCGTTGTTAAATATGTAATTGTGCTCACTATAGGTATCCTCAATATAAAATGTTTTGCACAAGCACGGTGGTTCATAATAGAGTTAATAGATTTCATAAACACTTAGTTAAGAATGCTCAATGTTATTATTAGGTTTTTGGTAAAGAAGAAAACGTCGCGATGCGCTGTTATACGTAAATATGTCTAGTTAATCAATCGTATTACTCCTACGAGTGTAACGTGTGTTTCATTAAAAACTCTAATTCTAATTAGAAAATGTAAATGTACAAAGCTGCACGTTTGAAAATTCTCAGTAACCTTTACTGTGCGTGTAATTATCACATCTTATAAAACTTGGTTTCTTTAATAAATACCTATGTATATTAAAGTCCTAAGAGTAAATATATAACTTCTATTAAATTCTTAAGTTAATTAATACATTACTTATTATTTGGTAATTGATTGGAAGACTGATTTGTTACTTTAGTCTAGTTTGAAAATGCCATAGATATCTACGAATGTAACTATCTACCTTATTTTTGCAGACGCAAATATGTAAGTAATTAAGTTGAATCACGGATGGTGTGTGTAGAAGCTACACTTTGGTAGGTTTCACTATTTTGTGCCTTTGTTTGTTGTAATTAAACATAATATATGTTAGGACATTCCAGTAGGTGTACCTTATGCACTCATGTGTTTTGTGGTTGGACAACAGACGACTTTCAACCAGATACCTTCAGGTATCCAGTCTGCCATAACATTAAATACCTCACTTTTTTGTTAAATCGAATGTTATATTGTAATTATTATTATATATCCACTTTTGTGCCTATAAATATATGTTATTAAGTATGATGTTGTTGCACTATAGTTCATGAATAAGTTGGGATTTGAAAATATTGTATGTACTTTAATATGTAGTTGGTACCTACTGTATGTATACATTAAGTTATATTAGATCGAGTTTGTTTATCTCGTAACTACATATTATTATAGTAAGAACTCTATATTTACAGATAATATAATGTTACAAATATAAATTAAACGTTTAATATCCATCGTATCTTTCTTTATTTGTTCCTTTTGGTTCTTTCATGGTTGATTATATCGTCAATAACCTATTAAAACAAACCTTTTTTGAGTATAAATATTTTATTCTTTAAGTAAACAGCACAGGCGTAGGCTAATAGGATATGACCGTACATTTATGAGATGACACGAGATACACGATAGATACTATAAACGAGATAGGAATATCTATCAGATTTCTATGGGATATAATATAACATTTCTTTTCATAAAATGAAAAAAAAAAAAGCATTTTCCGAATTCTATGTCTTCTAATTAGGTACCTCATCTAGTAAGAAGACTTATTTTATATAAATGAGGATGTTATTAGAAAAGAAAATAGGCAGGTGGTTTAAAGTAAATAGGTCGAAGCTATTTTTGTTATTTATCAATACGTAATACGTCTGAATATTTAATTCGACGCCTATTAAAAAAATTGTTGCAAATAAGTACCTATCTACGTCGTGCCATTGGAAATAGGCACTGAGTAAAGTTGTTTTTAAGGGTTATATCTTTTGTGTGTCATGTACGGTTTATATGTTTCGCTTGCTACGTACTCTGTGAACTTTGGAGATGGAAATATATGCACATTATTCAAAAAAATATAAATGGCCAGTATATCAAAGACAAGGCTTTTAATATGAGGACCAGACCAGGTTGGAGTCTGGTGCAAGAGGCCAGATAATGTTGACCTGAAGTTCAGCAGAACCAAAACTCTATAATCTTTATCAGGTTTTTCAACTTCGGCGGTCTCTCCTGTCCTGAACACGTAACCCTCAGCGGTAGGTACACCCTTATTAGTAATTAGGAATGTTGATGAAGTCCGAGACGACACGCATCGGAAAATTTCAGGGTGGATTAAATGGCAACAGAACAAACTTGTGACCCACGATACAACATGCGAAAGACCCCAAATAATTAGGATAACAGAAAAATAAAAAAGCGCATTATTATTTCTAGTATGAGTTTAAGTTTAAAAATAGCAACTAAAACTTATACTAGCGCCATCTAGCGGCGGCATCAAAAGACGGTAACAATAACTAAGGGCAGAAGGGCTAACCACTAAATAGTTCAATTTACTGACATGAGGGCTTGATAGGGTTGCTTCGTTATTACTGTTGCGTTAGGTAAAAAATATTTTCACTTGGTACTGTCTAATTTTTTTTAAATTTATAAATACGTCATTTTAGTTTATGTCTCGAGAAAAGTAAATATTTCTCTTCATTTCTTTTAGCGTGTCGCGAAAGGGAAATAGGAACCTACTATAATCAATGTTTAAATCTACTATAATATAAAGTAAGGTACTAATCTATTGACTTAGGTAGGTACTTTACTAGATTCTTCATCCACCTGTCTCTGCAAGGTTCGAAGGCTTCAGAGACTTCAGAGGATTTAAAAGCAACCTACATGCAAAAAGTGTTAAAATACGTGCTGTAAACCTGCAACTTCACTGCGGCAGCGGCCGCGGCACTGCGCTTTGGACAACATACTTAACATTTTAATCACAGAGTACATTCTAATATACTGTAAATTTTAATGTTTCGAATATTTTTTTAACTAAATTACATCTTACTCGTAAGTCATGACGTGTGTTTTACGTTATTATGACTACTGGGTATAATAATATTAACTAAATACTATTACTTATAACTATATATAATTATTATAAGTTATAACTTTAAAACTAACGAAAGTCGAAAATCGTATCGGTGACAAGAACTTAGTTACATTAAAAAACTTGAACTTAATATTTATTGGGCGGCGCTACTTTCAAATTTCATGAAAATTTATAACATAAATATATATAAACATAATCTAAGCACAATGTTTTTCATGATCTGTTTGTTTTTGTTAAATAAAAGAAATAAAAAAATAAACGAGCGTAAAAAATTTCAAAACTTCCGTCAAATTTTGGCGTAAACTGTTTGGCATTTTTGTTTTTTTCTTTTTCCTGCTGAAGTACAGATAAAAAAAATGGCCAAGACCTATTTATAAATATAGTAATATTAACGGGAATTAGTACGTACATATGTGTAAATACCTCGCAAGGTACGGTCACAAGCAGAGCAGACCACGGCTTGTGTAAGGTTTTGAAACTATTTGGTCTCAAAACGTGGCCACACTGTGCCACGTTTTTAAAATCTTCAATATGAAATTTATAGAAAGTTTACTCTTGTGCTAAAATAAGTTTCTGTCTGTCTCTATCCTAACTTTATAATTTCTTGTCGTTTTTTGTTATGCAAAACTAAGTCATGTTTAGTTTGCGAACACACCCTGTTATGACGTCACAACCCTCACATCACACCACTTCTGTTCGTTCTCTTGATTGGTCGAATTATATCATCATCAGACAAATGTCAAATGGCGAAAAACGTAAATATGTATTATTATTGTGAAAAATCACGTTTCTTAAATTAATTTGCTAAAAATGGATACTAAAATGGAGCAGGACGATCAATTTATAAACTCAGACGTGTTTAACGTCCATGACATTGCTGAAATAGAAGGTGAGTTAGATGTAAAATCCAAAAAACAAGATGTGTTGATTGATAGTCGTAAATGTATGAGTAATATGAGTAATGATTGTATAATTTCAGATTTTCTGAGTGGTTGTGATGGAGATTTTATGAAGACACTGGAAGATGAACTAGCTCGAGTGGACAATGATCCCCTATTACTCAGTGTTGACACTAAAGTTAAGACGGAAATAACAGCACAACCTCAAGTGTCTCCAAGCTACAACCCTACTGGAAATCCTATGGTGTCTCAATACACTCACAGAGCCAAGACACAGTCAATAGCAACTCCAAAAGCTAAAAGCAGTCCTGTTCAAGGTGTTTACGCTAGAGAAGAGAGTTACAATTTGTCTATTCATGATGGTGCACCATTGCCTGATGTTACGCAGCATGGAAACAGCAGACCACCAGCACCTAGTCCCATGATTTTACAGCAGGTGGTTCAGAGTCCACTCTATGTGAATTTGGCGCCAAATATCCAACCACTTCCTGAAATTAGGCCATCAGTGATGCAGGTAGATGGAACTACTCCAATAAGCCAGGCGACCAAAGTGAAGCAACCTAACCAGCCTTTGTTAATACAAAACAATACCAAAGGAGTAACACCTCTTATTTTAAAAAGTTCTGATGCAAGTTTTTCTCCAGTCGTGTTGCAGTCTAATATATTCAACACTGACACACAAACCTTTATGTATACCAGTGCTCCTGTACAAAGTAAGTATAGATATCATATTTAAATTACAAGTAAAAATTACTACTGACGTAAATTTCTCAATTTATTGGGCTATCAAAACTTTGAAATAAGTTTTATATTTATTAACTTATCGTCTTAATCGAGAAACATTTGACTGATTAATCTGTAATAAGTCTATTAATAATAAGATAACAGGTACATTACATTTAAATAAGATATACAATGTATTTAAATTTCTAGGAGCAACTCCAATCATCACTAACACAAAATCCAATATAGAAAGCAAGCCTATCCATACATTTTTCACCACCAACAATGGACCAACTCTTTTGACAGGGATACCGGTTGTCTTAGAGGGAGAAAAGATTACTCTAAGCCATGCACCAAATATGGGAGTACCGAAAGTGAAGGAAGTAAAACGAAGTGCGCACAACGCTATTGAAAGACGTTATAGAACAAGTATAAATGATAGAATCATAGAATTAAAGAATATGCTAGTTGGGGAAGAAGCTAAAGTAAGTATTAATATATAGTTTGGGGAATTGTATTAGTCATCATAGAATGATGCAATCATAACACCATGTGTCATGTGCAAGTTATGTGATAAACAATCCGTCTAAATTAATTTGATAATTAAACCCATGCCATAAAAATATTACAGACTATATAAATAAGCGGATATGAATCCAATTAGATGAAATGCTTGTCTTTTATTGTATTTTTAAAAATGCATGTTTTGTTTTTTGGATTATTAGGTTACATAAAAATATTTGATAAACAGCAATATATGGAATATACCAAATACTCTGTAATATAGAAACTAACTTATTTCATAAGTTAATTGATTTTTGCTTTGATTATTTTCGAGTAAATTGTATAATTGTCGCATTTATATTATATATGAATCCCACCAATATTGTTACATTAAACTCATGTACTAGTTTCATATTTATGATTAAGTTATTTGAACATATTCTAGCTGAACAAATCAGCTATATTAAGGAAAACGATAGAATACATCAAGTACCTGCAGAATCAGAATACTCGTCTGAAACAAGAGAATGTGGCCTTGAAGCTGGCTTTCCAGAAGTCTGGAGTGAAAGAACCACAGTTTGATGTGGCCTACACGCCACCGCGCAGCGATATCTCGTCGCCTTCAAGCTCTCAACATGGCTTTGATAGTGATTCTCCTTCATCACCTGAATATAAGGTTTGTATTCATCATATTTTTTCGAATATACATTTTCGAATTTTAATATTGTTGTTTTTCAACATGTATTGTAATATGCATGTAGGCTTTAGTGAAATTAGCCACCCTTAACATGCTAAGTATAGTTCGTCAAAATGTGATTGAATCCAAAGCAGCCGCCAAACCTGATCTTGATTGTAAACCTGATGCTAAATGAATCCAATTAGATTCTTTTAATTAGCTATTAAAGAGTATTTATGTGTTGTTAGGAATCTTTACACATATCAAACCCAATAGATAAGTCAGATTTGATGCTTGGGTCTGGCCAAGTAGCTTATCACATACCATTACGTATTTTTATTGCTGTTAAATTCTATAATATTTTGCATTAATTTGTATTTCCTTTTCAGGTTGAAGATAAATATTCAAACTCGAAAATCGTGATGGGAATGGGCGATCATTCCAGACTGGCGTTATGTGCTTTCATGGTTGGAATGATAGCTTTCAATCCCTTCAGTGCGTTCTTTGGAAACTATATGTTGGAATCATCTGTAACAGATTTCACAGCAAGAGTGGACCAAAGAAAAATATTGGCAGATACTGATTGGAGTAAGTAACATCTTATTGGCTTATCTAGCCTACTATGTATAAAGTTTATTTACTTTTTTTTTTTTTTTTTTTTTTTTTTTTTTTTTTTTTTTTTTTTTTTTTTTTTTTTTTGGTAGAGATTTTTGCAGTTAGCCTGAGCGCAGGCTTTGACTGCTTCACCGGACTTTTGGCGAGGACCTTAAGGCCTCCAGCCAGAGCAATAGGAAAAACT
Organism: Autographa pulchrina; assembly: GCA_905475315.1. Classification (NCBI taxonomy): domain Eukaryota; kingdom Metazoa; phylum Arthropoda; class Insecta; order Lepidoptera; family Noctuidae; genus Autographa; species Autographa pulchrina. The sequence continues at coordinate 6,393,335 of FR997771.1, read as the reverse complement.
AACTACGTCAGCAACGTCCACTAAGGGCACCCCCTGCGGGGTTCGGACCTCGACTTAGTGCGTTGCTAACAATCTTAATAAAGGAAAACAACAAGGGATGGCTGGATCTAAGTTTTTATTATTTAGGGACATATTTTTATTGCTAGTTTGGCCGGCTCGGGCCAGCTTGGTCTAGGGACGGGAGGATAACATTTACGTTACTATTATTTATAATACGCGACGGGCCTCGCCGGCGAGGACGTAATATACGGCGGTTGTGTTGTGTAATGCTACTGCTAGCTAAATCGAATGCTCCTTGGAGAAGCGTTGTTTTATCGTCAGGGTAGGAGAGAGTATGTCTGGGGCGTTTAATCTTAGATATTACGGAAGGTACGTATCGCGCGGCCGCTACGATTAGCGGGTTACGGTGGCTTTCGGAGGAGTCGAAGAATCGGATCGCGGCGCGTTTCATGAACTGCTTGATTGTTGGCAGCTTTAAGTCACAGTGCAACTGCAAGTTACGGACGTAACCTGGAGCGCCTGTGGCTCTACGCATGAAACGGTTTTGCAGAGTTTGCATTCGTTTGAGTCGATAATCGGGTACGTGAGAGAATACGACGCTGCCGTAAGTCATGATAGGTCTCACACACGCAGTGTAAATTCTCATCTTACAATTAAGAGAGAGTTTACTGTGCTTGTTCAACATACAATGAAGTCGGCCGAGAGCGAAGGCGGCTCGCGCGCGTGCCGCTTTAATATGAGCTATGAAGGTAAGTTTCCGATCAAGGATTACACCCAGGTATTTGGCTTGCTGCTCCCAAGGGATAGGCTTGCCGAAGAGGGTTATAGGTGGAGGGGGAACAGGAGGCTGCCGTTTCTTGCTAAAGAGCACGGCTGCGCTCTTGGTAGGGTTGACTTCGATTCTCCATTTCGTGAACCACTTCCCGAGGGTCGTGACCGCGGTCTGGAGAGTTCGACCTATCGCTAAGGGGCTGGTGCCTGAATAATAGATGGCCGTATCGTCGGCGTACATAGCTACTTGGGGTTTGCCACCGCGAGGAATGTCGCTAGCGTATAGCGTGAAGAGGAGTGGAGAGAGTACGGAGCCTTGAGGGACTCCGGCGCGGATCGGGTGAGGGGAAGAGAGTGTGCCCTCAACGCGATAGCGAAAGGACCGATTCGACAAAAAGTTTCGGATGATAAGCACGAGACGATCTGGCACCTCGAGTTGGTATAGCTTGAAGATCAAGCCATTGTGCCAGACCTTGTCGAAGGCCTTTGCTATATCGAAGAAGAGCACGCCAGTGAGCCTTCCACGCTGAAAACCAGCGCTTATATGCTCGACTATGCGGTGGACTTGTTGGACGCACGAGTGTTCGGTTCTAAAACCGAACTGCTCGTCTGGTATGAGACTCCTGGACTCGGCATAGTCCATAAGACGGGAATAAATAATTCGCTCGTATAGCTTCCCAAGAACCTTGAGTAAGCTAATGGGGCGATAACTAGTAGGCTCAGACTTTGGTTTACCGGGTTTGTGGATGCCGATGACTATCGCCTCTTTCCACTTATGTGGGAAGAGATTGTTTCCTAATGCTGCATTGAAGATGCCTGTTAAGAGAATTACTAAAGCTGGGGGGAAGAGTTTAATCACCTTATTGGTGAGACCGTCTGAACCTGGGGCTTTACGTGGATGCAGTTCCTTGATCAAAGAACGTACCTCGTCTACTGTTACCGGCGCGAGTGGGTGTTCCGGATCCTCAGAAGGAGGGAGCGAGGCCTTACGTTCGACTTCAGCGTCAACTCTGGCGAGGTGAGCTTGATCGACCGGAAGGTCGCTAGGCGTACACTGGACCTCTAAGCTGTCGGCTAGGCATTCCGCTTTCTCGTCGTCTTCGAAGGCAGGGCTCTGATTCGGACGGTTCAGCGGGGGCATAGTAACTTCGGAGCAACTACGTAGTTTACGTTGGAGATTCCAAAACGCGTGATGATTGGGCTCTAATTGATCGAGAAACTTATCCCAGCGTTCCTCACGCAATTTCCTTATGCGTTTCCTAAAAGCACGCTGTAGAGAGCGCATGCGGACGCGATTGGAGTCGCAGGGATAAGCGTCATAGGCGCGTATAGCCGCGTTCTTCTCCGTCAGTAGGGCACGGGCGTCGTCCGGAAGGAGCCAGCGAGCGTCTTCTGTCACCGGTACCGACCGTGAACACTCGTTCACCAGGGACTGCACGTGCTCAGTGAGGGAGTCGATCGCGCCTATAGCGTCTGTCGCGGATTCCACGTGGTCTGGGATTGAATCGAGATGAGCGGATTGGACTGACTTAAGGCGGGTCCTAAGCTTCGTCCAGTTCGTAACTATCTTGGTGGGGATGGGCTGACCAGCGTCTGGGGGACCTACACGCGGACCGAAAGACATGATCACTGGTCGATGGTCAGAATCTAATTCCTGAATAACTTCAATGGACCGAAGCGCTAGGTTGACGTTTTTAAGCAAAGCTATATCTAAGATGTCGGGGCGGTGATTTACGTTAGCGGGAAAGTGCGTAGGATTCATCGGCGCGATGATGTCAAAGTTTAACTCGGAGCTAAGAAGGTCTAGGTGTCTACCGCGGATGTTACGAGTGTGGCTATTCCACGCTTCGTGTTTTGCATTCAGGTCTCCCGCCAGAAGGACGGAGTCGCCGAGAGCAAGAAGAGCTTGCAGGTCAGGTCGTAAGTCGACCCCCTGAGGTGACGGAGGGATATAAACTGAGACTAAGAACAAAGGTCTATGACCGGTCATGCCTAGCCTACAGACAGAGGCTTCAATGTGCGACAGCGTAGGTGGGTCCATCGGAACACAGTACAGTGACCTTTTGAAGTAAATGAGCGTGCCGCCGCCTGCGGCTCTGGTACGATCGTTACGGACTAGGTTATAATTCGCGATTCGCGGGTTTCTATGAGACGGTTTAAGAAAGGTCTCCTGTACAAGAAAAACGTCGAGTTGGTGGTCACGGAGAAACGTTGCGATTTCATCGCGTTTATTATTAATGCTTTGCGCGTTAAAGAAACCTAATTTAAGGGAACGGGGTTTGAATTTACCGGCGGTTGTAGCCATTAGAACGCGGCGGCTTTGTATGCGGCGAATACGTCGCGGAACTGCTCCCTAATGAAAGGCGCGTGTAGAGGCGAGGGGTTGGCTCTAATCGCCTCAGCCATAAGGCGGATACGATTAAAGTCAAACGACTCGTATACCTCGATATAATTTTTAACCGACGCAGTGATGTCGGCCGAGAACGTCGGGGCCATAAGGGCCGCGGCCGACGGTGATGCGTGCGCGGGTTTCGGTACAGGCGCGGGTTTGAACGCGGCGAGGGGTATGCGTGGGACAGAGGGTCCTTGGAGCGCGGTGATCGATTTTGTCTCCTTCCGAGGAGAGGCGAGGGCCGGGAACGCACGGAGATGCGTTTCTCTATTCCAGCAAGCCCCGGTTGGGCGTTGCGGACTAAGACGCGGCGGAGCGGTCGCGGGTTTTTGCGCGGGGGCCAGTGCACGGGCGACAGGCCGTTTCGCGACGGTTTTGGGGGCCTTTGGACAGCCTCGATAGTTTGCTGGGTGACCCTTTTCGCCGCAGAGAACGCAGCTAGGGGGCTCAGCGCACTGGGTGTGGTCCTTGGGCCGGGGACAATCAGGCGTTCCGTGCTCACCGAGGCACTTCACACAACGAGGGCGCGCGAAACAGTTACGTTGCGAGTGGCCGTACAACTGGCAGCGGTGGCACTGACCGACAGTGCCGGTTTTACGTGGCGTCTCAACTTTTATCCCGGAAAGTTGGCAGACGGATTTAATGTTGAAGATGGACTTACCATCAGCCGATCTCTCGGTGACTGCAAGGACCATCTCATATGGCAACTTGCCTCGCGAACGGTACATCCGGTGTACCTCGAGGGCTGGAATGCCCTGCGAACAGAGGTCCTTGAGAATGTCGTCTGAGGACAACTCAACGGGGACGGATTTAATTACTACGCGGAGGACGCGTTCCTCTGGGAGGGTAAAACTATGGTATGGCAGGGCTCTCTCCTGCAGCATACGAGTAAGCGACCGAAAGTCGGCCGCTGTTGGGACAACTATTTTAATGCCGTCCTTGACGGAACGGGCACTAGAGAAATTAATGTGGTGCTGTGTGCACCACGATGACACCTCGGTCCACTTTCCTTTCTCCTGAAGGAAGATTGGAGGAGGGACCGGGCCACCCTTCTTAGGGGCTGACGAGTCGGACTGGGAGGTATTGGTCGCCTGAGGGGCAGACTGCGAGGAGGGTGATGCCGAGAGGGCTACTGGCTGAGATGCCGAGGCTTCAGCAGAGGAAGGAGAGGCGACGGTTTTAGCCGCCTTGGAAGGTACCTGTTGGGACTTAGCCTTTCGGGTACGCTTCTTGCCCTTACCAATGACTTCAGTAAAGCCATCAGTCGAGCACGACGAGTCGGATGCGGAAAAAGCATCGATGGAGTAGTCGGAGGCGTTGGCCATCTCGGCGTCGACAGGGGACGGAGAGGCAGAGCGGGGGCGGGAGGTGGATGCCGGTGATGCGTCACACGCAGGTGTGCAACTTGGCGAAGTAATTCTCGGAGACGAGATAATAGAAATAGGAACAATAGCGTTCCCAACAATAGGTTTCGACATAGCAGTCGAGACAATGGGCCTTTGGCGGACCTTAATCCCTTTGTCGGCGCCGACAAAAGGGCGCGGGCTATCTAGCTCTGAGAGCAAGGAGGGGTTTTGTTCACGGGTCCAAGCCTGGAAGAGGTCTTGGATGACCTGTGAGTTCTTCATCTCCTCGATGAAACGGGGCCACAGGGCGTCCATTTTCTCGAGAGAACGAGAAGTAGAGGATTAACACAAGTTAAATTAATAACCTAACATAGGTAATGACGAAGGGGACGCGCCTAGCAACAAACTAACCTAACTAAATCTATCTCCCCGGGTAGGTACGCCCGGGGATGTGTAACCCTCCCTGCTGGGTTTAAGCAGGGAGGTGAGTACCTAAGGTGTGCCTTAAGCTGTGATGTACCCGTCGCCAGTCTTATTGTGCGAACGGGGCCCTGACCAGTCTAGCGCGAAGGGTGTAGACACACCCAACCGACACTAGGTGAGTAGCTGAAAAGGAAACCAGATCTCTAGGATTGACTAGGAGACCCCCCAAGGCCAATACACTAGGTCCCTTCCAATTGACTGCTTTGCCTTAAAGAGGCTCAGCGGGTGTGATTGGGCGCAACACCCCCTCGGTTTCGTTGGCACCGTTAGGATATCCACCGAGGACCGCGAAACTGCGGTTTTATCCTGAAGGGACAAATGAATTTAATTCGCGAACCAAGAAACAGTGTTTGATCTGCCACCGCCTTGAAAAAGGCAGCTTTAGATCTATCGATGTGCGTAGGCGGGCTACGCAGAGCGTTACGCAATCGTAACAGGTAGCAAGACGAGTGACGAGAGCGAGCGCGCCACAGAGCGACACGTCCGTTCACGGCGAGCGTCGAGCGGAGAGTGAAAAAGTTTATTTACCTAACAATTATTATAAGAATCTGTTACGAAATGCAAAATTGTGGCTTGGTATTAGTGCAATTTAGAAGGAAAACAAATTATATTTATTTGTCACATAAAAGAAATTCTCTTTTAATCTGAAAACATAGCTACTGAAGATCAATCGGTAAACTTACTATAATTTCCTATAAGTATGTACTTAAATCTAATACAAGAACAAACAAAGACTAAAATTAAATCTTATATAGATAAATAAAACTAACACGCGTCAAAATACTCATCGTCATCGGTAAATAAGTTGCATTAACATTATCTTTTTCTTATTGTAGGTTCTAGTGGTACGTCGTGGGGAACATGGCTGTTTAGTATGTTCTTCATTTATATGATAAATTTCTTTGTATTGGGAGGCTGTCTGATAAAGCTTCTGGTGTACGGAGATTCCGTGCCAAAGTCACAATCTAAAGAAGCCGGACTTTTCTACAAACATAAACGACAAGCTGAAAACTATTTGAAAAAGGTTTGTATCATTTTGATAATCTATATTGAAACCAATAAATAGCTATATTCTTTTTTAATTAAAACCACTACCTAACTATTTCACCACTTTCATCCATGTGCTGTGAGGGTGTTCTACAAACTTACACAAAATACCTAATTTCCTTACATTCCTTACATTTTATTATGTACAAATCTAATCATTTAATAACATTTCAATATCACACAGTGAAATACTGAAGCAACTGATTAAAATTTGCTTTCCAGGATGACCTAGAAAACGCTAGATTAGAGTTACATCGGAGTCTCGCAGTCTGCGGCAAGAGCGTTCAGGCGGGCGGGCAGGGCCACGCGAAGTACTCTGCGGTGGTCGCGGCTGTGCTCCGGCAAATGCTGCAGCGTTTGCCCTTCGGATCCTTTCTGGCCCGACGTGCTGGTGATTTGTGGAGTGATAGGTAAGAGAGAATATACTTAAAGGTATTTTTAGGGGAGTTTAGGTTTGATGGACCTTTATTCCAAAGGGAAAAAATTGATTTTCGATGTTTTATTTATCTGATGAGCGATTGCAGCTCGACCATACTACAAAAAAAAACTGGTATCAACGAAATTAAGTTTACATTTACATTCTTTTATAACCTTGTGTGTGTGCATAAATTAATAAATAAATTTAGTTTTAATAAGTGCATATGTATTTTCTAATGATATGATTATATCTTTAACTATATTACATACAAATACTCCCATACCAATTATTCCCTTACCAAACCACAGTTAAGAGATGCATCTTAAAACAAAATATAATTTAAGCACATATTTTACAGTCCTGCAAGAAGGGCGACGCAACATTGGGCCGCGGAAGTATCAGCCGTATCCCACCGCCTCGCTCAACTCGAAATACTATCGAGCCACAGCGGTCGCAGCGAACGAATCCTATTGGCCCTCCAAGCGGTGAACTTGGCTGAAGTGACGGGCAACAGACATCTGTTAGCTGATACCTATGTTACTGCGGCGCTGGTGTTCAAGGATAACATGCCGAAGATTGGGAACTGGTTGTGTGGGTGAGTTTATTTGTAGGAGATGTATATGGATTTTTTTTCGGGTAGATGGGGGACATATTTACAAAATTTTACTTATTGTTTTTTTGTTTGTGCTTAGTGTGTCATATCTGCATGTGTGATACTATTTCACGCATGACGCAATAACAGTCGAAAAGGTTCGATTGAAAATATATAACACACAGATACTTAGTTTATATGTTGTATTAACACATGGATAACATTTCAACCTAATATATCGGGATAACGCGGTTGTCTTTGCTGGACCCCTTCTAGAAGGGTGGGTGTAAAATGCCTACTACTCGTTCCTTCCAAGAACGGACGAGTGGTACATCGAGTCTGGGGGCGTCTGGGGGCTGTCAGCTGACCGGTGATGGGGTGCCCTCCCGAAGACTCACAGGCCCGACCTCAAGGTGGCCCTTGGCATTTACAGCGAGAAGGGAACTGTCTTGTCGAGTCCCTAACCGTGCGCCTTCCCCAGGTACTACCTGCGGCTGTGCGTGTCGTGCAGCGCGGACTCGCTGTCGGAGTGGGGCGTGCGGCTGCGCTGGGTGGGCAGCGCGCGCGGCGGCCGCTTCCTGCGCGCGCGCCGCTGGACCTACGACCGCTGTCCGCCGCCCGCCGCGCTCTTCTGCCGCCTGCCCGACCCTGCTGACCCGCTCGCTTATGCTATGAGGGTAACATTTACTACTACTTTTTCTATATAACACAGAAAACATGCACCAGCCAGGGCCCGTCAGGGTAACCTGTGGTATTCAGTAAAGTCTTGCACTCGGCCGTCCTGCTAATGTATGCTATAAGGGTAAGGTTAGTCTTAGAAACCTACATTTCACGTACATAACGGTGAAGTGTCGTATAATACTAATGTTTTCACCCACCTGGTTACCACTTTTAGTTAAAATGTCTTGCTTACTACATTCACACCGCACAGCGAAGTATATAGCTGTCTACGAGAACTTATAGATGTCATTACAATAACCTGTCTATATAATTTAATTTACTTGAATTATTCCTTACTGTCAAACGAAGAAAAGGGTAGCACCGTAATGGCTTTCGATTCGCAACGTGTGTCGTTATTGTTCGTGTAAGAATTGTTATTGACAACAGGCTTACAGTGTTTGGTAAATAAGCTAAGCAGTCGAATAAATATTAGAGTATGTTTGTATTAGTATACTGCTGTTGTTCATGTTTTATAAAGTAACAGTCGTCAATACAATCATGTATCTAAGCCAATGTATCAAACATTGTTACATGATATAACAAACAATATCTAAGCTAGCTAACAATATCACCAAATTATATTCGAGCATTTTCTGACATATAGCAGCTATTTAATAAAGCAGCTCGAAAAATTTGTACATTATTTTGTCATCCACACTTTGCTAATGTCCCGGAATAAACTCACTTTTATTTCGTCTATTTGTACTATAATAATATCTGCATTACTCAAAATATACGGCCATAGATTGGGTATACATGTGTAGACAAATCATACTCATTTTCGTGCTAAACTTATTACATACATAACATAAAGGCTTAAATATCTTTAATTTACTTAATACTATTGCTGTAATTGCCATTTACAATAGTGCGAAATGCAAACAAGACTAAATTTTGCTGGGACATATAAGAAATTAACACACTCATTTTATACAGTTGCAGATTAATAAGTTGCTATCACATGGTGCAGGTGGTATTACCTAATTAGTAAAACATCCATCCTGTTACAATGCTTACTGATGACTCAAGCTAATCTGCATAGTTCTCTACAACATTCCCTATCAATATTATGACATGACCTAATAGCACCATCATAGATTACATAATTGAGTCTATGCATACATATTTGAATAAAATGTAAATGAAAAGATAGAAATAAGTTATTTTACTTACATTGTCCATAAAACCTATAGACATAATGTTCCGCAAATAGTACATAACAGTTTGTTATTACTAGCATTTTTTTTTACCTGATTAGTATCAGGTATAGGGCTATTTTTTCTGTAACGGGGCTTATGCTTTTATCATCAAAATTCTTTATTAGAGCTACTAAGCTAAGATGGTACTATAAATAATTAAATAGGTAGTTTGAAGAGGCCAGTTACGAAAGTACAGTCAGATTATTGATAGATGATGATGAAAGTCAACAAGAATAATTCGATAGGGTTAAACAACATAACATAATAATAAAACACGTCTCCTCTCTTCTGCCCATCCTTTCCCAAAAGCTTTTAGGGATTGTCTTTCAGTCTTACCGGATTCAGCTGAATACGACTACCTGGCACTAATTATCACAGTTACGGAAATCAGTCACAGATGAATAAACCAATTTATAATTCTACATACAACTTACGTATTATTTTTGTACCCAGGCTTATCACCTGGAGCTCTTACAAAAGAGTCTGCAGATGCTGCTGTGTGCCGACGAGCGAAGTAACACGCGCGATGTGCTGGAACTTATCAAGCTGATCACTGATGACGTTTCCACTGATGCTCCACATCATACAGGTATGTAATGCATTAGAGAGTTAATATACGATAGCAGGAAAACATAATACATAAGAAAATATAAGGTATCAAAATGAGCATGAAGCCAAGTCTAACCGACTACCAGTATTTCAATGCTAAATAAGCACTTGATCTACATGATGTCTGTGACACTACTGTTTACTGAATAGCAGAAATATATGTTTAATCCCCCAAATCTAAACATCGCTATATAAATTATCCTTTACTCTTGCTTTTCGGGTGCAAAAAATGTACCGGGATTAATTTATTTAAAAAATATTGTTAACGAATAAACTGAAATTGCTCTGCTCAACATTATAAGTTCCATACATACCCCCATGAAAGTAATTTCTACAGAGTTACGGCTAGCTGAGCGATTATTTTACCAAAAGAAAGTCCCATACATACACACATTTTCCACATCCTTGGATGTCCAAACTCGTTAATTGTTTACAATCAAACCAAGTGAGGCTATACAAGGCACCATAAAATACGTACGTGTATAATGAAATTTATAATTTAAAATACCCATAAAATCGTTTCAGGCTGCTGGGACCCCGTAATGGAATGGTGGGCGAACATAGTCGGCGTGGCTGCAACGTGGTTGTTAGCCGACACGGGGAAAGCCGTGGAAATCGGCGACCGGCTGAACATGCTACCTGAACCGCTTGCCAACTGTGAGGATCCACTGCCTGGGTATGTTATTTAAATATTGACGTTTTTAAATTTTTTATGACACCTGGTATGTAAATGCATATTTAATTGGAAGTCTTTCCCCATGTCGACTTTAGTATCTTAACAAAGAAAATTGATATACGTTTGGCTCTGTTGAAATATGTAGTTGTTGGTTAATATTGGAAAATGTGTCCCTAATGATAGAAAAAAACAGGGGGTTTTTTTAACATGAAAAAAGAAAGATACTTAACAGATACTGCATATTGCACAGAAGGGAAAGGTAGAAGTGAAAGATAATCAAAGACATACAATTTAAATCTGTACTTGCCTTTGTTAACTCCAAAATTTCCATTTCCATAGTAAAAATAAAATACTTAAGTTTAGTAATTTGCTTTTCTTGAACACAAAAATACTTTATTTACACCATTTACATAAATACCTAAGTCATCCCTATATTAAATGCAGGTCAATAACATTTAAATTAAAATAAATTATTATTCAACAGCAGTCTAATTAACAATGAGAAGATTCTCATACATGCGAAAACTTAGAAATTCTAGTCGCACTGGTGTTTATAAAACAAAAGTGTATAGTTTATAGTTGTTGTATTAATAACTATTGTCTTTCATAGCATAAACATGAGCTGATGAAAATATAGCTATTGTACTATTATTCGTAGGGCATTGCATATGGCATACAAAAGCAGGCGCGGGCTATTGAGCCTCGCTCAGTGTCGAGATGAACGTTCGTTCGAGAGGACTGCGGAGACCATTCTCAAGGTGTGTGGATAATACATCGACAGTAATACTAGTGTACGTGATAGAAGGTGAAATTGAGTGTGATACTATCAGCGACGGCAGAAGATACCCGTGAAACTTCTTTTATTTTACTTCTTGAATTTTGTTTCTGTTAAATGTTTTTGTTGGTTGCTAACAAGAATTTGATGTGTCTTTAAAATTCTTCTAATTTACTACAAAAGACATTATTTACATGTTTTTTGTTAGCCCATTTTAGCCCTTGGTTATAATAATAATATGAATTTTACTTATGAATTTGTACTAGTGTTAACTAACTTTCAATTGTAATAGTTATCTAACTGGTATTGAAGTCTGTGACAAGTTAGAATTGACTTTTACTAAAATGCAAGGGGCTCATACTGTAAAAAATGGGTTGCTTTAATACTAATAAGAATCATCATATTTATATATAGTTTTACCCTGTAACCTATTTTTTATGAGTTCAACGTCTTAATTTGGGCAATAATACATGCTTAATAAATGTTTTCAGGTTTGTGACATCGCTGGAACCAGGTTAGCTGATTCTTTGGCATACTATTGCTGCCGAAAACCAACACAGCTTATGCTGGTAAGTATATTAGAATATTATAGTAGAAAATATTTTTAAATTATTTTTTTTTTGGTATATCACACATGTTTCATTGTTATTTTATTATTTGCTTGTCATTTTAATGCTCATTTCAGTTTTTTTATTTGAATCATGTTGGCATGAAGAACCCTCGAGATATAACTATTACGGGAGTGCATTGTAGTTGCATTGCACTGGATTACATGAGTTGTGCAATATTACTACAAGGCAAATCTCGCATTAGTTTCACACATCGCATCGAACCGGTCATGTATGGTGTTTTTATTGTTTTATTATAATTTAAGCGTCATTTTGTTTGTAGCACTTAGTTTAATGCTTTACGTAGTTATCTTTTTATTTTTAGAACTTTTATTTATTTCTTAAAATCCATGTAGATTATCTGCTCAGGGGCCCGAGTCCGCTATTTTAAGTCAGTGAGTGGCGGGTTAATAAACGTTCAAGTGTACTTGTTATTGTGCCTAATTTTCGTATTCAGATAAGAACAGTCCCTTGCAATCCTACAATGACAACAGTGGCAAATAGGTGTACATTTGTCATTCAACTAAAATTATCTAAATACGAAAATTAGGCACAAAAACAAGTACACTGAAACGTTTATTAACCCGCCACTCACTAGCTTAAAATAGCGGACTCGGGCCCCTGGGGCCTTGTGTGTCAAGTAATCAGTTGATCATTTAACTGTCAACATTTAATCAACTAGAATCGAATTGTAATCACTAAGATTATGTTACTTTGTTTGAGCTTAGAAAAATATAACATGATAAGCCCCGCCCACTTGGGCATTGTAGCGATGTAAAGGGTACGTCAGATATTTATAAAATACGCGACTGCAGTAACTAAACTTATAAGACACACCTGTTTTGAATCTGTGTTGCGGGAAGCATGTATTAGTTTCGATACCAATTTAGTACAATAACTATTTTTTTATTTTTTTTTTAAATATATAGCGTTATAACCTATGGCTAGCTGTTGTAATATAACACAAAAACAGTAACAATTAGAAAGAAATTGGGACTACAGTTAATGGACGCGACGTGGCGTTAAAAGTTTTAGTATGAATAAAACTATGATTTAATATTTGTTTTTTAACTTCCGTTTTAATATATTGTTGTACTGTTCTCACTATAATTTCCAAAAATCTTACACAAGTAACTGACACGCTGTATTCTCGGTAGTTGATGCAAGTGCTGTGTTGCGACTGGGTGCTGGAGGTGCGCTCGGGCGTGTGGGAGGCGAGCGCGGACCGCGCATGCGCAGGCGACGCGGCCGCGTACTGCGGGCCCGCGCCGCACGCGCAGCTGCGTGCCTTCCAGAGGGACCTGCACTCGCTAAGAAGGATATCGCAGAACTTGCCGGTACGAACCATGTTCTTTGCGTTTCTTAACATTATTCCTAAATCTATATCGGGTATTTGTAGTTATAACAGTCTGTTTTGCGCTAATAATTGATGTTTATTAATATCGCATAAAATACAACGGCACTTGTGCTAAAAAATAAGTGTTATTATTAGACGTTTTATACACCATGCATTAATCTATATTTAATGTACACATGTATTGCCCCTAATGGATTATAATCTTACTAGCTCGCGTCTAGCTCTCGTAAGGGCCGAATTGGCTAAACTCCTTGGTAAAAGCTACGTCCTGTGAAAAATCTTTTAACGCTTGCGCTGTTTGCAGTGGGTGACGTCACGCGTGTTCCTGCAGTCTGCGGTGTGCCGCATGATGGCGGGCGCCGCGCCGCGCCGCACGCAGCAACTGCTGGACGGTAGTCTACGACCACGGTTCAATCGATCCTCCATAATCTGCGGGAAAGGTAAATAATCGTCCAAGCGCTTTATTTTTATCGATATTATAGTACCTACGTATTATCCTAAGATTGTAATAAATGCCAAGTTCACCTCATCTATCTCTAATAAACTCTGGTTGAGCTGCTTCGACTCGACACCAGTGTCTTTTAATATTCTGTAGTGATAAACTTTCCGTAGCAGCTACATAACAAAACTATGTACTTGTATTACAGAACGCGCGCTAGAAGGCGGCGGCGGCGACGGCGAGCGCGCGGTAGCTCTATACATGGCGTGCAAGCACCTGCCCGCCGCCGTGCTGGCCGCGCCCGGCGAGCGAGCCGGCATGCTGGCGCAGGCCGCCGCCACGCTGCAGAAGATAGGCCATCGCAGCCGCTTACCCCACTGCTACCACCTCATGAAGTCCATAGGAACCATGCCCACGGCACCATAACCTAAAACGTTATCATTTTATAAATATGAAATGTATCCAATAATCATGAATCAAATTCATTAATTCATTCTCAATGAAATAAATTGTTTTATATGAGGTTTTTTTTAGTCATTTGTTTTATTTGGTAACGCTGCTCCACTGTATTATATAAGTCCGAATGATGCCGCCTGCCGTAGAATGTTTAACTTTTTATAACATACGTGCAACGTGATTTTGAATCGTATTGATGAATTATTATAAATAAAGTATTTTTAAGGATATTTGTTGGTTTCTTTTTATCTCTGAAGTAGCTATTCTATATGTACTCTATCTAGTCAAAACAATAAATTACATGAAAGTCATGTAACAAAACACTATATTAACTATTTAAGGCGTTCCCGGCTATGATCTTTTAATATCGAATTCAACTTTACGATTTTACTAGTTCTATACCTAGCAGCTATAATATTATTATATGAAATAATAAAATAAAAAATAATGATCTAAAGAAAATCACTAAACAGTACAGAATACTGGTAACATTATTCAGCAACTACTACTAGTAACTGGTAACCTTAGCTGGTAACATTAGTCAACCGTCACTGTCAATTTGTCAAAAGACGACTACGGAACAATAAATTATTCAATGTTTTATGTTATGGTTTATTGAAATAAAAATATAAGTTGGATCAATAAGTTACTCCTAAGATTGAATATTAAAGAAATGCTACATACCTTGTTATCAATAATTCCTAACTAAACTATATATATAGTATTTAAATCCAAAATGGTAAGTGAAACGGATGAGCGATCTGCTTATCGATTAGTTTTATTACGAACCTGTCGCTTCTTGTTTATTTTTATGTACACATGGAAATCACAAAACTATTATGAAATATTTCTTTTATTTTCAACCGGGATCCCTATAATTAGTTAAACTGCAATGATTTACTGTTTTTTAATTACCTATGATATGAAAATAATAATAAATTTTATTTTAGGCGACAGCTGTAGCTAATGTTCAGAAAAAAAATGTGAGCTCGAACAATACTGGCGGTGTTCGTAAGAAGTCGGGCCCCAAGTTTGAGTTATCAGAGGAACAGAGAAGAGATATAAAAGAAGCTTTTGATCTCTTTGATACAGAAAGTTCAGGAAAAATAGACACAAAAGAATTGAAGGTAGCTATTCGCGCGCTTGGCTTTGAGCCGAAAAAAGAAGAAATCAAAAAGATGGTAGCTGAAATTGATAAAGGTGATGGCAAAGTGTCTTTTGAAGACTTCTTAGAATTAATGACTGTGAAGATGGCAGAGAAAGATACAAAGGAAGAGATTATGAAAGCATTTAAACTATTTGATGATGATGAGACTGGTGAGTACATAATAGTTATATATTTAATGTATATTAAATAAATAGTTAATATGTTTTGGTTTAAAAAATAAATAAATATAATTTTTAATAGGTGTTTAATAACTAAAGAAAATTGCATAATTTTTATTGATTGATTATTGTACTATATCAGTTAAAACAGTATAACTTATTATATTTACAACATTCTCATTTTTCTAGGCAAGATATCATTTAAAAACTTGAAGAGAGTAGCCAAGGAACTTGGTGAAAACCTGACAGATGAGGAACTTCATGAGATGATTGATGAGGCTGACAGAGATGGTGATGGTGAAATAAATCAAGAAGAGTTTCTACGCATCATGAAGAAAACTAGCCTCTATTAGATATTCCAGCCTTAACTGCCAAGTATGGTGCATATTCAAATAATAGACAACCATCTAATTCAATGAAGAGATAATTGTATAAAATACAGAGCTTCTGTCATTCTAAACTTTTGTTTTTAGTGTCACAGTATTACCTGAGCAAATTATGTAGATAGGTAAAAATATACATATAGTTAAGATTACACTTGAATGATCTATTTGTGTAGAATCAATGTATTGTAGATGCATGTTGTTTTGTTGTACTTATAGGAGAGTAATGACTCTCATGTTGGAGTTATTTCTATTGAAAAACTGTTTCTTGAAATGTATGCCAAACGACCAACCGTTGCCATAGTATTATATCTGAAAAGGCAAGATTTTGACATAAAATATGTACCTCTCTTAGATCTTTTGTCACTTTTGTATTAAGTTGATAATTTAGCTTATAATTACTCCTCACAGCTTGTAGTGATGCAAGCTGTGGTAATTCGTCGGTAGGGAAGACATGCACAATTTTTGTAGTATTTGTTTTTATTCTAATTATTTTTATGTCCCCTTTATCCAGAATATCAATAGCAAAACAAACCCACAATAATGGTGTAACTATTCTTTTCACACCATTACAAATAAGATACACATGACTGATTTTAATAAAACTTTATTTTTATTCCAAATATATATATAATCTCTTTTTCAAACAATAAAACAGGAATAGTAAAACTAGTTATACCTAAGAATAGATGTAAATTATTATCCGTTTTGATCTTATAATTTAGTTACAGTGATTATTTTATTTTTAAGCAAACACTTGTTCACCTGGAATCTTATAATGTAAGTTAAGTTTAAAATAAGAATAGGTTTTAAGCTAAGGCCTAATAAACCAATCAATTTACTGCATTTTAAATGTTCTACCTCCTATATTTTGTTTTATTTAATAATCTATTCTGCTACATATACTTGACAAAAATATATTTCTAACTTGATTAAATCAAGAGACATACTTAGCAAACTTTGTTTTAGTCTAATTTAGAATAACCAGGGAATTAAGTTTTACTATCCATCCCATACTTCTGGCACACTCATACATAACACTATTTTAAACATGATAGGATTAAAACCTTCATAAAAAAGCAAGCAAATTAAAAAATAATGTGTATATTCATCTGAAGATTGCATCACACTGCTGATAAAGTAATCAAAAAATTGTTTAGAAGACCATAACCTTCTTGAACTAGCATGCCTTATCAGTCAATACCATTCAAATTAAATTATCTACGTCCATTCAAATTCTTCATACTTTGATAATGGAATTAGCATTGTTTACTCAAAATCTGATGAATGCTTGCTATAATGACTGATCATGATGATTTCTGATCTTAACTAC
Source organism: Autographa pulchrina (assembly GCA_905475315.1). Taxonomy (NCBI): domain Eukaryota; kingdom Metazoa; phylum Arthropoda; class Insecta; order Lepidoptera; family Noctuidae; genus Autographa; species Autographa pulchrina. The sequence continues at coordinate 6,376,405 of FR997771.1, read as the reverse complement.
CTATTACGTTACCACGCAATACATACATTATTATAATATCAATTTTTGTCCTTGGAGATTACCTTTTCAATATACTTTGAGTCATGGATGGTTGATATGCATTTTACCACTATAAAAGAAAAATAAATGACTATCTCATTAATTTATTCTTACCATGTATTTTTTTTAACAATTACAAATGTTATTTGGATATGCTTTAATATTTCAAGAATTTAATGATGTTGAATTTTACTACTACCTTCATTTTACAAAACAGATCATATAGAATTTAACTTAAAAGAATAACCAGTTCTACAATTTCACTTATTGAGTAATAGAAAGATTATTGCCTTTCTACAACATTGCCTTCTGGCTGTCCAAAATATGCTTTGTGGCACATCTTAACAAACAGACCCGTCTCAACCACACCCGGAATCATCTTTATAACATTACTAACTTTATCCCAGTCTAAGTCCTGGTTAATGAACATCCAGTCAAGGATAAAGTTACCATTATCAGTCACTACTGGTCCAGCTTTTGCTACAGCCTTACGTAATTTTACATCACCTCCATACATATCCTTTATCTTTTTTTGAATAGGAACATATGCCAGGGGCACTACTTCAATTGGTATGCCTTTTTTGTACCTGTCGCCTAGCTTTACGGAATCTTTGGTGTAGTCGGCGATAACAATGAGCTTCTTAGAACAAGAAGCGATTATTTTCTCCTGGAGTAAGCACCCACCACCACCTTTAATTAGCGTCATGTCGGAGTCCACTTCATCCGCTCCATCGATGGTGACGTCAATCACAGGGTTTGTATCGAGTTCTCCTAACTTCAGGTTATGTTTTAAGATCAGCTGTTTGGCTTGAAATGATGTAGGCACGCAGGTCACCTTCAAGTTTTCCGTTTCAACGCGTTCAGCTAGCCGCTGGACGGCGTACACAACAGTAGATCCACTTCCGACGCCGAAAATGCAATTATCAGTTACGAACTCGTCAACAGCCCGGTTTGCGGCAACTTGTTTCGCTTGTTCTAGCGACATTTTTACGATACTACTATTCAACCGGCACAACTTTTTAACTGTAGCACTGTGTTTCAATATCGTTGCAGCGTAAACTTTTAGCAACATGCATAGGCGTTATTATTAGATGAATGCTATAAGATGTAGTAGGTATGTTTTACAGTATAAATAACTCTACCGCAGTTAATACTGCAGATATACTATGTTGTAAACACGTGCGACAGTTTTCGATCGCGCTCTTTGTGTTTGTTATTTTGACATTGACATTATCTATCTATCAGTAACACTGACATTTTTCAGTAGCTACTGGTATGACCAGTTGAAATTATTTACTTAAGACTATTCATTTAACATTCTTATAAGTCGGTCAAGTTTTTACACACCTCTGAATTAAGTTATCTGAAGGTTATCTGACTTCTGACTGACTTTTATGTGACTTCTCGTCCTCGTGTTGATGGTAAAATACAGTCATCAGTCATGGTAAAATAAAGTACCTACATCATGTGCACGAGCGCTTAGAGAGGATGCCTGTCTGGCCCACAGTTTAGTCCTGATCACCGTACTGGTAAGCAAGGTAAGATCTTTTCTGTCCCATTAGCTAAAATATAGGAGAAGGTTAATAAAATGAGCGAACGAATTGGCCACGTTTTGGGCTAGTCAAATCTAAAACAAAATATAACCATTGTCACGAAAGCTAAAATATGTTTTAATTAGGCAACGCAAATGTATACTAACTATTGGATTATGTGTGTGTAGGTCACCTCACCGAATCGCATATTATTATGACAATAAATTTACGGGCACTTAACTTTTAAATATTTCAATTCAAGTAAGAAAAAAAGATTATGTAGGTACTTATATATTTATCACATAATATTTATAAAAAAAATTTGGCCACCTGTAAACTTTTGACAGAACTTTATTACTTTAAAGCATCAGTCTATGTAAGGTTCTTCGGTAATTATGACACTCGAGAGGCTCTTCAAATCTTTTATCAGATTTTCTTGATCGTGAAGAAGCTTTTTTACTGTTATTAAATGAGTCGTTAGATCTAAATCTCTCATATTTGTTACTAACGAATGATTGTTAAGTTCAATTTTAGTCATTGTAAGATTCGTAAAGTTACTTTCATTAGGACCCACTTGGTACTCTGAACATACCACACCAATACAATGTCGTGATTTTGTAGAAGATTCTTTTTTGTCCTTATGCTGTTTTAGGGTAATCCTTAGATTCCGAAGTTCCTCTAAAGCTACTTGTAAGTGGTTTTCCATAACTAGAATCCTACTATTAAGAAATCGGTTCTTGTGTTCTAGGCGATTACATCGTTCCTGTTCGTTGCTGTGATCGGCGTAATACTGTCCACAACAAACAATGATATGTTTTAATTGTTCAAGAATGGATATATTTTCTACGCGTTCACTACGTATTTTCTGTAACTCGTTGTAACCGAGCTGAATAATGTGGTTAAAATATTCTATTTCATCACGAAGCGTTTGATTTTCTGCTGAGAGCTTGTTGATTATTTCAATCTTTTCATTTTGTTGTTGTACGAGTTCTAAATATTGATTTCTTGCATAATCTAAATGATTGCTGAGCGATGCGGTTTCAGCTGCCTTAGCTGATGACATTGTTTTGGCAACATCTGAAAATAATAAATATTTACATGGTTTTTTTCAATGCTCGTTCTTTTTCTACATGAAAAGAGACCTACGCCCAGCAGTGGGACATTAATGGGCCGGTATTGACTTTGAATACTTACGACATGCAGTTTTGAGATTTTTTCGCAATTTTTTCACTTGTCCTTTCCTTAAGCTTAAAGTGGACTTATATTTGATAAGTTTACCCAATATTTCTTTATTTTCGCATAGGTCGCTAGAACTTGAAGATAATGATTCGCTGTGAAGCCTGTAAATATATTTTTTCACTGTTTATAGATTGGATTACTTACTTAATTGAAACTAGTACAAATTCTAAGTAATTATCTTAAGATGTGAAATATTTTCAGTCGTTTGTAAACGTGAAGTTGTAAGGTTTTACCCTTTGATTATATAATAATCAAAGGGTTTTACATATAATAGACATTTTTTTTACAACGGTATGCGTCAATATCGTAGGCATAATTTTACATCACATATGCTATATAGACAATTTGCTTACTTCTGCATTTCTTGTGCGATAGCGCTTAAAGCATCTCGCATTTCCTCAGGGTCAATTTCGTCTTCACTCATTTTCAACAATTTTCATACAAGTCCAGTAATTAAAAACCATTAAAAATTATTTTAAAAGTAGATTTACATTTATAATTTGATCGGAAATTCAAAAAGTGTGATTCCTGTAACGGAAATAAATACCAATTGTAAAAATACGTGTATCAAAATTCAAATGTCATCTACGTCATCTATCATGCCAGAAAGTACTTAATGTGATCTATTCTTTGAGACGAGAGAAATTATGATGAGGTATTAAGTAGGTCTTTCTTATTTATGTTTTTTAATACATTATTTTGTCTCTTAGTTCGAAATCATTCGGTCCAATTTCCTAACGAAAAGGTTCATTAATTTCCACAGAGCAAAGTAATAAGTAGGGTACCTAATTAATTGCTTTATATGCTTAGTTCTTTGGTAGCGAATCTGAAATCCAATTAAAGTTTTGTAGGCATCAAAATTGTGCACTGTCGCACGAGTCTTGTCGGAACGAACATTGTATCACATAGTTACCTATCACGGGCAGACATTCAATACATTGTTATTATTAAGCTGGAGCATAGTGGTGTGCCAGCCAATTTTCCGGCAAACGCCCCGGCGGCAAACGGCGATCCGGTATTCGTTTGTTCGCGAGACAACCGCTTCGTGTGGTAACCATTTCACGCTCGATTTCATCTCCACCACTAAAAATAGGGACATATCTTCCGAACGATCTATTATGTGGAATAAGAGAAAACGAAAATAAATGTTGTTGGAATAACATAAGGAATAGTGTCGAGCAAAAATTAGAAAAATAGATTGACTCTTGGGATATTGGAAATGGGAGTAAATTTTTGCAGTTTTTGATATGTCTAAAATTTGTTATTTATTGGGGTAAGAAAGAACGAAATTCTATATGTTTTATATAACTATACATCCCTAATAGGATTTATCATTTTTCACACAATATAGTGTCTGCCTAAAAGTGTATTTACTCAATAAGAGAGCACTGTTACCAAGTAGGAATGTTATTTTGGAACCGTCTGACTACAGGCATTTTTAACTTTTCACCAGCGCGAATGATTTGCTTACACGGTTTGATTTGATTAGCTACTATAGCTACTGCAATTAGCATGGAGTAGACATGTGAACTCCTGTTATTTTTATTATAGCACTGATACATGGATTTGTGTTAAAATGTTCTTGTCTGGTAAAACTTTTGGCAACACTAAAATAATAAACAGAAATCTTTAAATTGAAATATTAAAGTCATGATATCTTGTTAGGATAAGGAGCGGTTTGAAAGTAAAAAAGTACTTACACTTTTGTAAAAAAGACATTAAGGTATGGTGCCAACTGATTAAAACACATTAATGTAATGGATTTACTTTCTACTAAATATAAAAAGTATTCTTCGCCAATTAATTAAACCCGTCCGTAGGAAAACTACTTTTAAAGGCCCACCAACGCAGATAGACGGCATTCTAAGTAGGCTTGATGAATGAAAATGATTCACCAATATATTCTAAAAGGATCTCGATCTTCTTACTTAGCCGTTATCCGCACGGTCGGTTTATTTCAATTTCGTTCATAAAAGACGCTATTCTCGGATTTGAAGTAGATTTATCATGCTCGGATAAAGCGGGCACTTTTTGTGCTTTTCTTGTGCCTGGATCTGACCCGAGATCTGTCCACTTAATGTGAATAATGGTGTACGATGGAAAACGAATGCGAACGCGAACACAAAAGACAACAATGCGAAACGATTCCAAAACTCGATACAAGGATTTTGGTGAGATAATGCTTGTTGTTGTGTTTTCCATGGCTTTATGTTTACTACGCTCAAAGCGTCTTGTACGCACTCGATTTGGGGATTCCTTTTTATAACAGAGTAGGGTAACTACTATCTAAGTGGTCGAGTGGCTTACGCACCGGTTTTCAAGGTGTCGCTAGCTTTGAGGTCCCGGGTTCGATCCCCGGACGGGTCAATGTAGAAACTCACTTTTCTACATTGTCTCGGGTCTGGGTGTTTGTGGTACCTTCGTTGTTTCTGAATTTCATAACACAAGTGCTTTACAGCTACTTACTTTGGGTTCAGAGCAATGTATGTGAAGTAGTACCTAGGTGCTTTTATGCTGCTAATCACATCATGTAAAGTGACAAAACTGAAAGTTCAAAATGTTATTTTCAGTATATCGCTCCTTAACGATCGTTTCAGTAAATTCGTACTTAATTTATTCGAAAGATCTTACTGATTAACACTATAAATATAACTATTGTTAGCCAAAATTTAACTTAATATTAAAGCTGCAGAAATCCTGCAGTACAAAGTAATTTAAATCCGGTTAGGTGCGATTTTTGATACAATTCCCACCCAAAGTTTTAAATGACAAACTTATTTAACATTTAGCTTAACTTTAACACCAGCATTACAAACCGCAGTCCTTGCGACAATTACGTTCGCAAAGTTTTTCTTTAGTTCTGGTTTAAGTTTCTTTTAACAATTTACTAATTTTAATGAAGTCCTTTGTGTGAAAAGAGAGCTAAAAACCTAGAACTCATTTTTAAAGTCTCAATTTATTTTCGTAATGTATTATGAAAATAATTTTATTGTTTGAGTATATATATAATAATAATAATTAAATAATTAAATCCTTAATAATAAAATAGTTATGGTTTAAGTATTTACTCTGTGTCTTGCGAACACGTGTAATATATTGAACATAGTTTAAATAATTTGTTAAAGTGTATACTTATTCTGAATGTTAATTATTTTATTTCGAAATCAAAAACATTTTATCAAAATTATCCACGACAACGATTGTTCTCGATTGCATCTCGATTTATAGATACTTTAATGCAGGTCGTCATATCGTCCGCGTCGAGATGAAGACGATATCTGAGGAATTCGAGACGTCTACAGATAATCGATTCCTTAGAGGCAAAAGCTCCCGTGATCGTGAGAGATGCACTTCAGATGAAGCTACGCTGAGTATCCTGCACTGACGTACATGTCTGTGTGTATGTAGTACGATAGCCTTGATACTGATGTTTCAAGGAGTATCACTGCATATTTGAATATGTATTAAGAAACTAACTTTAGTAACTACATAAAAGTAGGATACTTACAACATATTACCTACGTTCCAAAATGTTCATATCATACAAGGGTATGAAAAAATAGTTTCTTGGGGCCACAGTAGTCTAAAGTATGTATGCAATGTGTATGATAACAAAAGAATCAGCATTCCACAAGGTACGGGCGAGTCACGCGACCGGACCGTACACCGCGTAAATAGTTAAATCTACTACTCTAATACAATTTGTAGTAAACCATGATCCCGACGCTAAGGTCGCATTATCGGATTGGAAAAAACTGTTACAAAACAATCCTGGCAGAACAAAATTGAATCTTACATGCAAAGTTTTTAAGACGCTATTGGTTTGTAAGTGAGAACGTGAATACGAGGCCGAGTTTTACAATGTTCATGTGACGGCAGGACCTTTTTGTTGGGCCTTTTGTGCAGAGAATCCGCGATGCCCTGGGGGCCGAGGGGCACGATTTCCATTACACGAGAGAGTTTTTCGAAGAGGTCTTTGCTTTCCGAAAATTTGAGACTTTACACTAGATTACTATAGACTAAAGTATGTTGTGCTAAGGAAACGGCTTGATAAATGATCTGGAAAGGTTAAATGAAGTTCGCAATTGAGCAAGAATTTATGTTGACCTCAAAGAATATTACAGCAATAGCCTGTATAATATCCTAGAACAATAATCAATTATAGTCGGCAGCGTCTGACGGTCTATGTATTGGCCTTTGTCATTAGGTCCAACTAGTCAATTCAATATCATAATTAATTCCGTTCCCTATTGAGTTCCATTGTGGAGGAGGAATGACAAAGTATTAGGTATAGTGTACATGTGTTGCTAACAATACAGTGCGGCGGTGTTCAAGATCAGGGGAACGTGCACATGTTGTCGGATGTGGTACAAATGATGCAATATCGCCAAGTCACGTTTACCTACTATTTTGAGCTGCTACGTTAGTCTCTTATGTAACTCAATGACGTTTTGTTTAAGGATATACTTTGTCAGGCAACTCTTCAAAAAAATCTTTGCAGTAATTGAACATGAAATTTTTAAATAATTGACGTTCTCAAATATTAAATTGGTAAGATTAAATGGTGAAGCAAGATGTTTATTTTTATTAAACATTAATAAAAGTTAGGTTGGAATATAAGCCTAATTGTATAAAGGTTGGTTGCTTGATTATTATATCGCCAGAAAATGTTTTGTTTTTGTTTCATGTGGAGTGATTACCAACTAGCCTTTATGAAGGAAACTTTTGCAATAATGTTATAAGTGTATTAGCTGGATTTTGGAAGATCAGAACATACAAACTTATATGTTAGATGTGCTTGTTTGGGGCAGTGACCTTCAGACTAAGCGGTGGTAAGAAATTCTATAATATCCAGAGTTCATTCTCTCAAACGATAAATATAACAAGAAAAAGAAGATCTATACGCAAAAGTGAAGTTAAAGTTTAAAATGATTGTATATTGCATTTATTTATTTTATGATGTATTCATTCAAAAAAGTCAGCAGTGGCGTAGATTAGGAACTTCACCATAATTTTAAGTCTTAGGCCTGCTTAAACTAAAATTTATGGAAAAGGATACCGTATAATGCATATGGCCAATAATTTTTATTATTACATACAACAGTATAAGTTACAAATATTATGTTATGCTTAGAAGGGCCCGACCGCTATTCACTACGTTTTCAATGAGACATTGAATTGCGCCTTGCGTCCTGCGTGTTTTTAAATAAGAACAAGAATAATATGATCTGTATCTGGATTCTTCTATACGAAAGTTTAAAAATAGACAAAAATAAATGTAATCATTATAAGTTCTACAAGTTAGAGGATAGAGAGATAATGCCTGTATTTCAGAATAAACTTACCTGAAGAATTCACGAAGAAAATCAATATTTATTACCACAAACAACACCATGTATATCGACAGAGGGCATTATTTTCCTCGCACATAAAACGTATGTTACAAGACATGACTTACTTGGAGACAAAAGTCAGGCGGAACATCTGTTAAGCAACTTCTTAAAGTTTGGTGTAAGAACAAAGTAGAATGTGTGTCCTTAGGGCCCGCGCGTGGCGTGCCGGTGCAAACTTTCAATATAAACCTCACTCAATATACCGACTGGGCCCAAGCTTGTTTTATGAAATGTGTACACGCTTTATCCATGTTAAATTGTTTGTTTTTTGTTAAGGGCACGTAATCGTAGAACTGTCTTGGAAATATGAGGGTCTGAATAATGTAAATCGTTATTTACGGGCAGTTACACGAATGTTTGGTGGTATTCGATACATGTTACTTATGAACATGTAATGATACCGCTAAACTTTGAACTATTCGTTTCTACACGATTGAAAAATAAAATAATAACTGTTCAAAACTACACTTCCTCGAAATTCAAAGCAACTTGTGTAGGTAAATGTACACGCATGACTTTACATGAAAATTAATATTCTGTCATCAATTTACAAACTGGAATATTTAAACTGTTATCTTATATTTTCATAAGGAGTTGATCAGTGGATACAAATGCCAATAACACAACGATTACCAACTTACGTAAACAGTTTCTTCCTTTGTATCAATACCAATTTTATACAATACCAATATTAGAGAGACAACAAACAAAGCATTGCTCTTACCTTTAAATAGTAATCTAATGTGGGTGTGTTGAGAACATAGAAAGCCAAAGAGAAATTCAATTAAATCCTTTTGATAGTTCCCTTCTATCTGTCATTGACATTGATCATAATGATATCTACCCAATTTCTCCTTGAAGTAAATGTACGGTGTACCAAATAATAGTGAAAACAGCGAACCATTAATATCAACCTTACTATTTTGAAATTAAGGTACAGTCAATGACAAACTATTACCAGGATTTACGGTTGACTGTACATAATTATATCTGACGCCAAAAGGCATATAACGTAGGCAGATCAGCAAGATTAAGTTCAATACAACTGCCGGCAAATCTATAGCTAATTAGCAAGCTCAATTGTAAACCTGATACTGCTTTTGATAATTGGTTTATATCCCAACATGTAAAAAGGTAGAGGTATTTTTTCATATTATTATATTTAAACATTAATTACTGGCACCACTCATTTGATTGACCAACGACCTGATAAAAGACATCGGGGTCGGACTAGATATGGAAGGTGTAGTGTCCAGTATTGTATTTAAGTCTGAGTTAGGATCTGGTGTTATGGCGCTACTTTGGATGGAGGCATGCGTCCAGTACGGTAGTGCAATGTTGGTTGATTGAATCAACAAACGCATTCGCAATGGAGGGTGATTCCAGAATTCACGTTTCATCGTTATAAATTTCTTGCCCTTTTGTTAGTTGTTTAAAAGTAAGAAAGTGCAATTGATGCATACATCAATTCAAAACATCATAGTGTTTGTAGATAAAATATCATTGTCATGTACGCAATACCTTAATCACATAATAGCTTTTCAAATATCCCAAAACAGATTATTTGTATTTATAATTAAATAAATGTCAAGAGAAAATTATAAACGAAACGCTGCTTTCGTAAAATTGATACACACGAAGGTGATTCATGTTCTGTCTTTATAATCGTGATATGTTTGCTGCAAAAATGTATGCCAGACATCCCCTCCTTGAAGGGTGGTTTGACATGACAAACGGGGGTATGCAGCGTTGTAAATGTTGATATTGTAATTACAAAAGTTATTATGTCTGGTACTCGAATAAATGGGCCATTTGTAGGAAATATTGTCACAACGGTAATGCCAGGTGATTCGGCGACGGGGCCACCCAACAATGCAGTAAAAACGTTGCCGTAATTACGATCATTTTACTTGCCATTTCATTAACATGAACGCTGATCGGCGTCCGGGATTGTATTTGTTGTGTAATGATAATAAAATCAATATAGCAAACATCAATGTTTTTTTTTTGTTCTTTCTGCTTGTTTCGAAGAATTGCAGGGCGGACTACCATGTTCTACTTACTAACGCGCTTCTGATTCAGGCCTCTTTATTCTTCAATGATGATATTCGGAGATTGGTTTACTCTTTCACTCTTGTGGCTAAGTATTAGTATAGAAGTGTCCAAGGCTTGATAACTTGTGCCATTTATATTGTCTTATTTATTCTTTTTGACCTTTACTTTACAGTGCCTATACAAAACCAAATTACGACAAACTTTGACTACTATGAAATATTAAGACAAAGTTATCATTCCTCATTCCGTTGTTTTTAAAATCCTTTTAATTGAATGAATAAAAAAGGTAAAAAGTTGATGCTAAAATAATGAAATTAGTAAGAGGATTAGAGCGAGCGGTCGAGGTTCGGCCTCAGATGTATGCAGGCCCGTGTGGAATGAGGACCGCAGTGAATTTTCTGCTCCGTCGCGCCACGAGATGGGCCTTCGGAAAACGCCTAATAACCTGGCCTGTTTACCAGCAAATGAGATGGTGCTTTTAATTAGTGGGTTGACAGTTTATGGACCGTGTTGAATTTTACGTCGCAGTTTAGAGCAGCTTGTGTACTTGTTGTATTACATTTTTCGTTAGATACTATTGATGTTGTTACAACTTTTAGTTAATGTTGTATGTGTTTTTCGATAGTGAATTAATAGAAAATATAATAAATTTGTATCTTCCCAATAAAAAGCAAACTGAAACAAAAAAAAACTATGTAGTAGATAAAATCCTATATACATGCAGTGAAACCAACCAATTAATTACAATCGCGGTATCGCATTCGTTTTGATAGTAAAAAATCGAAATGTGACCCAAAACACAAACATAGGTAATCCAATTACCATAGACTATATGTTGTTCCGCTGTGGGCGTAGTAAACAGACGTATATTTGCCTACGTTTCAAATTCTCGGCGCATTCGAACACGCAGAACGTTTCACCTGCCATAGTTTATTACCTATTCAGCGGACTCGCACAAATAAAACTGTATAATGCATAAGCGAATGGCGAGTTTGATTTACGAGCGCGCGGCGGCGGCCCAGCGCGTCACGGGCTGAATAACTAACGCACCTAGGGGCTATTCAAATGCCCTTATCCCGTGTCCGGCTGTTGTTACACTTCAACATCTTATTATTTTAGTTTGGGGAACTATTTGCGTAATGTACCCAACATTTGTTTGAGTTAATTTGGTTGTATTCGTAGAACGGTATTTGAAGCTCAGCGAAGCTGTAAAAGGTATTACAGAGTTTATAACAGAAAAGTAAATACGGGAAGTTTACTCTTTTTGTGAGTATTGTCCATATACATTTTAAAATCATAACTGAAAAGAATGAAAAAGGTTTTTTTTTAATAAAACAGTCGCCACGAACACATAGGCGTAGCGTGTGACCATCTGTCTGCATTCTGTTTATAACTAACGGCATATTGTACAGCTAACTTATTTAGTGGATGTCGTAAAAATGAATTTATAGTCTCACTAACTTTTTGTCCTCACTCTCTAAAATTTATATTTCATACTGTTTGTCTGCTGAAACACCAATGCAAAAAGTTATCGCAATGCCTGAGACCTGAAAGTCGGAAATTATTTCCACTATTTCGTCTTTTCGCTTACTTTCTGTAATTTGAGAAAAAGTACATACTTAGAAGACATACAAAGAAAACATAATATAAATTAATTAAGGTGGATCCATTTATTCGCAGTGTTGACGTTTTCCCCTTCGCGAGTGGTTCTCTGTCAACAACCATTGTTCCAAATCCAATGCTTGTAGTATGGTCAAACCTTTCAGTTGACCCTTACGATGTGGTTACTTAAAATCCCCAAAGGATCGAGTAACATGGTTTCGCTTTCACGAGAGCATTATCAGAAATACTAACTTTTAACATATTTGCTATAGACAAAAGTATAAATGAGCTCACAAATAAAAAAGAGGCTTTGGTGGATTTTACAGTAAGGTTTTATCCTAATTAAATTATTTGGATTCATACATGAGGCCTCAAAATTACCACCACAGGCGTGTTGAAAAGCTATTGGGACTTTAATGTAATCTGAAATACAGGTAATTTGCTAATGGAGTCAGCTAAAGGCGGTGTGGATTCTACCAAGATTGCAATCTGGATACTCGGTGACCGAACCTCTTTACAATCAAGATCGTGAGATTGTTACTCAAAAATTGTCATGTTTACGTGAACGTCTATCATTCGTTAAAAAAAGGCTTGGCTCGCAATTTAAATATAAGTTACGATATGGCAATAAATGTGGAGCTTTGTGATTGCATTATTTAGGTACCTGGATACATTTTCCCCGGGAGTGGTGTTTGAGTTCCTAAGTGCACATAAAAACGTAAGCAATCAAGGGGCCAGATGTTTTTGCCAAGCACATAAACGCGAATGGCGTGAATTGCAATTAAGCTTGAGTTTCGATACCTTCAAAATATATGCAATAAAATTTATACTACCACTTTGGAACAAAACCTATTGTGAAAGTAGATAAATGACGCCACTCAGATATGTGACACGTAAAACAAATGTAAATGTTTCTTTATATATCTGCTTCTTGCTATTCGATATTTTTTCGATACCTTAAAACATTAAAATGAAAATATGAACTGGTAGAGAATGCCTTACGTCTATGCCTATGTATGTACACTAAAATAGTATGCATAAAAGTATAAACAAAAAAATAAAATTGTAAGTGTTTTAAGGGCTGTCATATATCTAGGTGCACATATATGTAGTGCACTTATGCATCCCTTAGAAGTCCATCACTCTACCTAATAATGTGTCAATGGCCGTTGAAATGTGATTAACATCGACCATTGCACAAGAACCACGACTGATTCAATTCAAACCTAACCTTGTTAGAACTTCACATTATTGATTAAAGGGAGAATTACGTTGAGTTATACCGACTTGCTGTTTGCTTATCAGAACCAACTGAGATGATCATTAGACTATGAGCCAAGGAGCACCAAACACAACGTTGATTTGTGAATATATTGTTTGACCAACGACTCTCCCAGTCAAACAAGTCAGAGCACTATCTTCTTTGACTAGGGACTTACATGGGTAGGTACGAGTATAATATAGCCCAGTCAAAGACCGAAAACCTTGCACGGAGATAACAATAGATCTATAATCGAACTATTAAATTCATCGGTGTGATGACCCAATGCGGTGACTTAGTTACAAGGTAATTTAATAAGTTTTACCAAAGATCTAGCCATTATGTAAAAATTGTTGGTTGACAGCTGGCTGTGGTATATTAATATAAAAATCCATCTTTTGGTGTATATTCTAAGTTTTATTTAACGATACCCACAGGAAGGAACGAGGTAGTGTATTCAAAAACACAGAACATTGCACACATAGGTAATATTTATCATGTCGCGAGATCTGAAAAATAAAACAACAACGAGTCACGGTATTAAAAAATATTAAAACAATATTACTTTTCGCATAAATTTAAGGGTCAATATTATAAAATATTGGTTAAGTTACAACCATTATAACGTTATTGTTGAGCTGTAAAACTTTATTGCCGATTTATTTTTCTTTGACATCAGAGATTTCGTAATGTTTGTCTTTTTATGAGCTTGTGAACAGTTTGTGTAATCGCTGTTTGATAGCGGCTATTTATTTCGGGTTCGCGCCCAAGTACCGATAAACTGTAATGATGTTGGAGCAAATGTATTAAAGTGTTTTTGTTTGTCAGGTTAAGTCCTTGCGAGGTATCATAAGTGCTCCGGTACGCGTTTTTTAAGTAATCTCTATTTAAAATTCCAAGTAAATTTCTTGTCTCTCATGTTGTCAACTTAATCATCTTCATAATAACATTTTCTTATCAGCTTCTTTTATATGTATACAAAACGTTTGTCTCTGTACATTGTTTATTAGAATTGGAGGTACCTAATCAAAACAAATGACTTCTTTTCTTATAGATATAAATTGTTTTCATATTTTTTCCCTGACAGCGAACTAATTGATATAAAACGTTGGTGTTTTCGACGATGGTACTGCTAATAATAGTTTCAGTGCATTACACGAGCGTGTTCTTTCTGCCCCGTGTTTGTAGGTAGTGTGTAGACAATCTAGTTTGTGGTAGCAGATGCTAACCCTATTCCGTGAAAAAAGAGAAACATTGTGCTAACGATACTCCAAGGAAGATACAAATACTGTAAGAAATATTTATGGAGGTTTTTCGGAATGAAATCCCTAGGGAAAGCGGGACGCGACTTGGCCTCCGAAAAATAGGGAAAAACACGTTTCAAATCCCACGCCACGTATAACTCTTAATACAGGGATTATAGAATGGCTTCTTAAGTCCTGGGTGCTAAAAGAAAGATAACAAGCAATTAGGATGCGGTGATAACAATATATAACTACTGGCTGGCCTCTTTGCGTTATTACGGGTCTTAAATTAAAATTTATTTATCTTTGTTTATTCATAAGTTTAAGTTTAATTTTAAGCTAGGGATGAGTTCCGTAGTAATATTCTGTTAAACTAATAAAATCGGCCCCGATGAGGTGCTTACCTACGTTTTTTGCGTTCACCTGGGCCTCGTAAATATTACCCACGACCATAAAATGCATTAGTAAAGTCTGGCTTTGAATAATGCCAGCGCCGCGTTCTTTCCTGTGAGGGAAATAGCAGTATAAAGCAAGGTCATACGTTACCAGTTACGGTCCCCTGAAGTTTAAAAATAAATACTCGACGACCTACACGTAAGCATGTAGAGTTCCACATAAACCGTTATGATAGTGTCCGTTCTGCGACGTCTTAATGTCTTTTATCTTTAGATGCAATGCTAAAAAGTTTTTATATATACATACTGTAGATACAACTGTTACTTAATTTTAAAACTTAGTACATAGCAGTATGTACCACCACTCTTTATGCATCAGTTAATAAAGGTTAAATTATGTTATTTAGTCTGTATTTCACATTAACAGATAGTTATTCTCGTATAATTATTATTTATTATCTTCCGTGACCCCTTGCAGGATAAATGCCACCCTTTCCTTCCTTTGCTACAGTAGTTGTCGACTTCTGCCTTTGATTATTTCGTTTATAAATATCAAAGTTACAAAAATATAGTATATAACATTTTTCGGTTTTATGTAGCTCCTATTATGTCACAGGTTTTGGAAACCAGATAATAATATGATACATCCTTTTGGCACTCCAATTCCAGGTGTTATTAATTAAATAAAAACGTGTACCAAACACACAACCAAAACACAGGTATAAAGGTTAGCAGTAATTTATCTTATCTAGTCCTGAAGCTCGAGACCAGCCCAGTAATGCTAATTAAGGAATGGCTCCACAGGGACACATCGCAAAGGGTTCACATTAATTAATTAATCACCATTCATTCCGCCGATAACTTTGACGTGATGAATTTAAACTTGTTCACACATATCAGATGTAATGTTAATTAACTTGTTCGTAATTTTATTCTTACAGGTGTCAATGTTGTGGTTCAACTGGTCTTATCGCTTCGGATATCTTGGGACTGGTCGCGGGAATTATGATCTCGTTTATAAATCAGTTTGCATTTAACTAGATGATTTTATTGTACGGGAATACTAAGTGTTTGACTGAGTTTCAGATAAAGTTGAACCAGAATACTGGATTAAGGTTCTAGAGTAGCACATTGAACTTTCGAAATGATTGATACTTCGTAGGTTTTTCTACATCGTACGAAGTGGAATGTTACTACCTATTTCTAATTAATTAACTCATGAAGGATTTAGAAATATATTTCGTCATCATGCACATATTAACCTATTTGTTCTGTATGTGTTTACTATGGCTTGTCTCATCATCATCTCCTGATCCGAAACCAGTATCCCATAGTAAGACTAGCTGTCAGAATTGACTTAACGACTGTCAAAGATCAACGTATGACAGTCGGGACCTACGGCTTAACGGCTATCCGAGGCACGGAGGGGTCTTGGTATGTTTAGAAAATGGTCACCCATCCACGGACCAACCGCGGCGAGCGCGGCTTAACCTGTATTATCGGTCAAACCGTACGGCTTACACTTAGCCACGAGCCCCTTCTACTATTGCTTTTCTGTTGTGTAAATAAATATTTTAAATATAATAGACGGTCAGTTAAATCCCCACAGCAATCAATATAATCCAATGATTTTATTTGACATATTTACAAATACAATTAGACTAATTAGCTTAATTGCGTTGTATGTATGTCACGACATTTGTATTAGATAATTATGATCTTATGTAAATAAGTGTCTAGTTTGACGTTGTTTTAAGGCAATATGCATTTGCTAAGTTGCCTGTAACTATTTCTCAAAACCTTTTTATTGTGTACTAGCTAAAGACATATTGATTGTACCTACCGATGTTTATAGATGTTTAGTTGTGTACAGTGTACTTATTAGTGACGATTCTCATTTAGCTTTGCCTTGCTCGTGAATAGATTTTGCGATACTAATGTGTTGATATTTTAGTTTAGTAGTTAGTGGAATTCATTAACCTAGCATATATGTCAGACGTATGTTACAAATACTAGTCAAGATGAGTATTATTGACATTTCCCAAAAAAAATGTGGGAAAGCTAAGATTATTGGTTAATTCAAGTTTTAGTTAACTATCTAATTTTAAATTATAATTGAGCCACTTCTATTTTTTTAAAGTAGGTACAGTTAGCTTTTTTAAAATAGGTACGTAGGTAATGCTGCTAAAATGATCATGATTATTGGTTAAGCAGATTCTTAACTTTTTACAACGAAGTGAAATTATATTTTGAAACTTAAACGAAAGTCAAAGGGCGACGAAATATTCCAGACGGATAAAAATTTATAGCGAATCGGTTCGACAGGAAATATTGAAGAAGTTAGATTGAGGAAGTGACGACATTGTTATTATCGCCTCAATCCTGCTCCTGCTCTGAAACAATCTTTGGCATTCTCGCTCCAATCGCTCGTCGGGCAGTAAAATCTCTGTTATGATTTCCATCGTCGACTTTCATCTTTAAATATTATTTTTCCAATTTCACAAACGTCTTCTCATAATAAAAACTTCAACTACAATCCTAATGGACATGTGCTTACTGAAACTTCCATTCCACTCTAAATAAAAGCTCCTGTGTTTTTGCTTTGTGGTGTGGAAATAATTTTTCAAGACAAAACAATTGGCCTTAGTTTAAACACTGCTGGCTCGAAACTGAAGAGGGCGGAAGCGAAAATTTCAGCTTTTCACAGTGAATTTTTTGTCGTACTTATACCTAAAACAAAGCGTAATGACCCGCACGGCACGCATTTGTTCGGGAACAATCCGAATAGGCCATTTTTCATGTGGAACAATTGAGGGCGGTACTCCGACACAATTGGCAGAGTATTTTGTCAAGCGGTTGTCGTACGAGACTCGAGCGCACAACATAATAAGTGCACTCCACACGCCCATTTGCCTAGTCGAAAGAACAACTGAAGGCTGGCGTATACACTTGAACTGTAGGTACTGTTTACCCTAGTCATAACTGTTTTGAAACAAACTTGGAGTAATAATAGAAACATAATTCTTGTCCAAATTATAATATATCTGTATAGTAATACGTTAATACGAGCCAAAGAATTTCCCTTTTCAGATGACTATTTAAATAAATAAAACCAACAAGTGATTACACCGGAAAAATAAAGGAAACAATAGAATCACATGTGTTATTTATGATATTAATCACCTGACAAAGTATGTTGCCCGCCGATAGGGCATAAAATCTCGCCTCTTATGATTTCATGGCTGCCCGAGGCACTGCGCTGGAATTTTTCGTTTTATTTTATGATGCCGAGCACTGTCGCGGAGAAATATTGGCTCAGCGGAATAGCTCGTAAAGAAAGCCGTTTTCTTTCCACGGGGTTACGCACCGCAACTACATCACCGCCTTCTGCTTACATTTTATTATTAGGCCTCATCCAGATTTTATGTCACACGAGGTTTCATTTTTAATTAGGTGTGCAGAAAAAATACGCAGCAACATAAACAAACAACGTTGAAAATCCATTAAATGTGTAGGTAGATCGGGAGAGTTTACATAAAAATAAACTATCCAAGATTAAGAAAAGATTAAAAGGAAAGTTGTGCATTAGTTTTTCAATCGGTGGGTTGGTTCAGTGGCGGCGGGCGGACGGCGCGGCCGGATTGTTCGGAGGTTCGCATTTTCCCGGTTCGGCTCACCGATCCTTTTTCCTCGCACATCATTATTCAAGTTAAGTGGACAGGCCCCGGTCAGGTTAGTGGATGAGTAACAAAAATTCAGGGGGTTGAACACAAATCGAAATATCGTATCATGAAAGGTCAGACACATGTGTTGGGGTAGAATATCTTATTATGCTTTGAGATTGATGCAGAATAATGGGTTACAACTTATTTATGTATGTGTAACGAGGACTGTTAGTGGGATTTGGGTTTCCTCATATTTGAATATGCATGGCATATGCATAAGTTGGTTACTTTTTTTTCTTCTATTTTTAACCAATTGTTTCAAAGTTCGGGAACCTCTTTTTATATTTTGGCTCCATTAATTTGAGTCAATACCTTAAGCTCAAACGTATGATGCAAACATCCTCAAACTACACGTAGAAGCCCACACATCAAAGATACACACACATTTAGACGAGGAGCTGGAGTACATATCCAGCTCAGCAAGTATTCATGAGACAAGTAATAGTGTCCCAGATCCCCTGGCTGTCACAGTGTGGCGTGCGACTTGAATGGCGCAGGCCATTTGCGAAAATTCAACAATACCATTGAATTTCTCCCGAGACCGCTCCTCAGCCGTCTCCATAATAAGCTAAACAGATGTCAACTGGATACGTTGATCTTTGATCAATAGTCAAGCTACACTTACGTTGTTTACAAACTTCTTGAAATAGATCTTTGTTTGTATCGATAATTTCCTTTTCGGCAAGTCTGCTAACTTGTAACTCATAAAAACGCAAATGAGTTGATTTCAATAACATGTAATTTCAGGGCAGGTATCTAACTAATTAAATGAAATTAAATACTTTTTACACAATACAAAAGACATGTGCATCTAGAGAACATCGTAATTTTAACCTAATCAAAGTACCTACACAAGAATTATAGACGACACACAAAAATAATGAAGGTTCTCAAATTGATCACGTTAATGAAACCGATCAAAAACCTTCTTACATCCAACAGATTACGTGTCCGGCGATATTATCTCCGAAAAATAATTGCTAATTAAACATAATAGGTGCGAGGTGCGAATCGGGCAAATGTGTAGTAGGTACAGCTAACGTAAGGCCGATGTCGGTCATTAACGTAATGTGCCCGCTGACTGAGAGATGGCCAGCGATGTGATCATGTAATTAACTTATAAGCATTAAATAAACGAACGGAGATTATTATTACAAGCTTATTTTTATACCAGGTTGGTGCGATTTACCAATGCCAAAAGTTGTTCAAAGTTCAAATTTCAAACTTAGAACTATTGACATCTGACGATCAGCTGATAGGATAGTAACTGCACGAGGAGAGCCGAAGATCTAGCTCACAGTGGCTAGAGCTCACAGTGCTATAGGAGAGGCTTATGCCCAGCAGTGGACTGATGATGAAATTCAACTGAAGTTTGAGTCTTTAAGAAGTAATCTAAGGTACTTGGGTTAAGTTTTAGTTTTTTAGTGCAAAATTACGCTTACTCTCTGACTGTTGTACGTGTTTTTGATACATATTTTCAAGTTATGTATTCACTTTACGATAAAGTCAACATATAACATATATAATAACTAAACATAATGAATTTATTATTTTCATATGATCTTCATGTTTTTTATGTTATTGCTGCCGCTAAACAACCAACACTCAGCAATTTCAAGCCTGTTTGTATCAATGTGTACATAGCCTTAGAACCGGTTCAATGCTGTCATTGATTGCATTGTTAACATCCATTGTAATCGACCGTAATTAGCATCTCAATAAGCACAATATCATTCCCTTTTTGAATAGGGATATTACGGGGAAGGGATATTACCTGTTTGTTTATTTATTTATTTATTTATTTATTGATAAGGCAAACCAACGACATATTTACAATTAGGATTTGTGACATCATTTCCATAATTTATGTACAGTGTAAATACGTCACTTACAGGTATGCACACCATTTACAGTATACTACATACAATCAAGCTACAAAACAGATATTAAATACATAGTTAATACAGGATTTATTAAATAACAATTATATAGAAATATTAAAAAAAATATCAAGCATAAGTATCTATAAATCAAACTTAATAATCAAAAAGATCACAGAAAACATTTTTTTTTTGAAAATCATGTTATATTTATGATGATAATTATAGTTCTTCTGACTGATCACAAAATGAGTAGTTAAAAAAAGTATGTTTTACTCATTTTGCACTCATTAAATTATGTATAAAGATAAGAATAGTGGTAAATATAAATGGCCTTAAAATACTACTTCTCTAACTGGAAGACAGATCCTTGCGGAGATTTATAGACGGCGAGGTCACTTGAATAATGTCTCGCAAATGTTAATTATGTAGAATGGGGATACATTCATTAATTCGACTTAAAGCGCCTTCAAGACGTAAGTACATTTGTATATAAATTCAAACAACAATAGGAAGCAAAAAACCTTTAAATATACGAGCTTTTTACTTAAGTAACTTTCATTTGTCTTTGTTATTTTGTATTGTTTATATGAAAAAGATTGAACAGAACATGATTAAAAATAGGCCCTACAAAAACGTATGAACGGTTTGCATTTACATATATAACATAACATACCATCACGCCTGTATCCCCGAAGGGTTAGGCAGAGGTGTACCAATGTACACCCACAGTTCGCCGGTATGTTTAGGTCCCATGTAATAGGGGGCGAGCCTATTGCCACTAACCGGGCACAAATCCAAACTCCGACCTGCTACTGAGAATTTCATAGAAAAACCCAATAACACCTTGGTCCACTTGGGAATCGAACCCAAGCGTAGCAGTCACGGTTAGCGCCACTAGGCCAACGAGGCAGTCTATGGTTAGATTCTGCACCGTATTTACACTTCGTATTAAATACGGTGCAGAATCTAACCATAGAAACTTATAAATGTTTCTGTTTTTTTCTCTTACTAGTATGCTATGCGTTGTGTTAAACTAACAGAATAGAAACACCACGCTGCGTTCTATAACTCAGGTGGCGGATGTGGGAGTCAAAACAGCCAAGCTTAAGTGGGAGTGGCCTGGTCACGTCGCGCGAATGCAGCCTGACCGATGGGCAAAGATCGTCACCCACTGGACGCCGGAAGGACATCGCCGTCGAGGTCGTCCGCGGCGAAGGTGGTGTGATGATATAGTCAGTTATGCGGGACGCACGTGGCAAGATATCGCAAAAGACAGACAGGTTTAGAGCACGGAAAGGGAGGCCTTTGCCCAGCAGTGGGGTCTGAGGTAGGCTAAAAAAAAAAAACTAGGATGCTCATAAACAAAAAAAGGTCTTGAATATACATGGAAACCAACAATTTATCTTCATAACCAGATTTGTCCTGATTACGAGCAAATAAAAGCTCGCACAGTCCTTCACACAAAACGCTGTATGATGAGAGCTCTCGTTTAATTTTCTCAACGCTTAACTATTTCAATATTTGCTGCAGAAGTAATTAAATGTTGGCAAAATTATGTAATTATCGCTCGTGTATAAATGGCTTTTGAATTGCGTTTTTTTATCCAACTTCGCAGAAACTTTTTGTGCTAACTCTATGTTTATTAACTCATTTCGAATGTTGTTCGTGTTTTACCTAGAAGGTAAATCAATTTGAGGAACGAAATCCGTGTTATTGGTATGTAAAAAATTTAAGTCTCTAATTAAGTGTTCTTGTAATTGAAAAAACTTCTAAGTTGCGAGAAATATCGTCTTTATAATTACAATAATTATAAAATAAGTACAATTATTAATTTTCTGTAACAACTTTTTCTAAAACTAGATAGGTAGGTAATTGAGTTAATTTGTGGTTAAAGAGGACACATTTATCAATAAATTGGATTACGCAAATGAATAAGCTGAAACCTGAAACCCAACTAAAATACACTAAAGTTTGAAAAGAAACCATTTATCAACTTTCATTCGTTAGTAGAAACTTATTGGATGCAAATTCAAAATTATTCTGCTGTATTATTTAATAGCCACTCGAAATCCGCAACGTTTAGCAATTCGTTTAAATGGGGAAACGATTATAGATAAATATAGTTTGAATGGATACCGATAAATTCGGTTTCACGGTGGAGGTTTATTCGTTTACGTAAACTTTGAGATTGGCTCTAACAAGGCTGGGAGAGGCGGAGAGAACGCCGGTGATTTCTACTCTTAAAATCCAATTTAAATGCATTCCTCTGTGCCACAGGAGGGCCCCGCCGATACGCCCCGGGGGCCAATTAACTTATTCATCCTTAACATTTCATTGCTCAACTTGGATACTACTTTTACGCTTTAGGTACTTTCCACGTCTCATCCTTATGGGTACGGTATGATTACCTGTCGTTAAGTCCTACCCTTGAATTTGCATTATAAATACTTTCGACCTGCACCTCTTTCTTTTCTTGAGTTTGACTTCGGTTCACTAATAAAGTTAAACCCAAGCGATTTTAGTCGTTTCCGTTTTATTTGTTTTTATACTATCTATGTGACTTTTGATTTCCTAAAGTTTTAAGTTTCGCGTTATAGACAAAGATTTGTAAACATAAGTAGTAATTGTAGATTTTTCTAGTACCGTTTGGTTTACCTCTGTCCTAGAATATTTACGGATTTTTATGTTTTTGACTTTACAACTGTTATTTTTAAGTAGTAGATTTTTCATAGATGCTCCGTGTTACCCTTCGTACCGTTAGACCGGCACAATACTTAAAAAATTGGGTAAAAAGTTTTGTTCATTTTCGACCCAATATCAACTTATCAGGTATGAAAGTGATTCAAGATGTCATTTCTAAAGTCTTCTGAAGTCATTTAAAATGCAATTTGAACAGCCTAATAGAAACGTTCTCACTAAGAATTGTTGCAAAGTGTAATGGGTTCAGGTGAAATTAACGCAGAAAAATAGGAAAAGTTAGAACGAGTTTCCCGCCAAGGTTTTTTGCCTTCGCCAAGTAGCGCTGTGATTGTAAACCGGTGAATTTATAATGCTATTTTCGAACTCCACTTCATCGAGAAGTTTTAAACCGGTTCATAATTTTACTTGAAAGTACGTAACGTTTAGCAATCGGTAAGGTTTGAATAAATTCAATAAGAACTTTACTTAGGTATATGAGAACGATTATTTTAAGTTCGTTACGAACGCTTACGTATTCATGTATAGCAATACAGTGGTGGCAAAACGAACAGCTATTTTTCTTTGTGAAAACCGCGGCTAATGTGACGAATGAGCTTCCTGTTTTGCAGAATTTTCCAAATGACTGTTTCCGTATCTGAATCGGTGGAAGGGGTTGAAATGATTTATCCTGTTGGAAATATCACACCATCTCCCTTTATTTATGCAATTTTATATAAAAGCATATCGAAATGGTTTTTTCGTTAACTGTTTATTTAAAATTTTGACACCGTTTTCACACTACAATAATTAAACATTTGCACGTAACATTAAATTTTACATAAAATTTTTACTTTACAGTATTTTTATTTTTTTAAATAAGGTCTTAATTAAGTAAATATTTTTTGGTTTATTTAGATATATTTTTGTTGGCTATGATGATGATACGTATTATAAAACTAAAATAATGTTTTTACATTACTGAAACCCAAAAATTTGTGACAAACATCTACAAGAACATAAATCGCTACGTCACTTATCTTACAAACAACTTTACTAAGACATCAACATTACACCTAAAATTCTATTTCAATTGAATTATGGATAAAAATAAACCGTTGCTTCCCCGTCTCTCGGACCCTATTTATCTGAAAAGGATGCGATGACTAAAGCAGATTCGCGATATCTGCCCGCCGCGGATTACTTTGCAAGTCTTTTATACGAGAGGCCAGTATCATCACTACTTAAGGATATTAAAATCCCCTATTTGTGTAAGAAGCTTGTTTTCTCGCTGACTGTGGACCGTTTATCGAATAATCCTTATAAAGCTGAGTGAATTGAGCGTACACAATAAAGTCTCATAGAATAAATATAAAGCAGAAATGTCAAAACAAATATTTATGTTATGCTGAATTTATAAGCTATGTCATTTCAATCACTTAATATTCGATGGTAATGTGGAATAAATTAAGCAATTTTTGCCATAGTTTTTCAGTATAGTGTGGTCCGAATATAGATCACCAGTGAAAACCAATTGTCGTATAGTTTTGGGATATTATGTTGGTTTTCTTGCTGATATTCAAATTGTGAGGTAAGAAGATTTTTGAAGTACCTATGTTTATTAAAAATATAAAACAGTAAACGCACGTATTCATCAACTAATAAAAATATGATATTATCAAAGTTTATTTTGACCTTACATTCAAAACGATTAAGGAAAAAAACATTATTAAATAAGTACCTATGTTATGATAACGTTTAAAACTATAATAATGATATTACGTCTTATATAATTATAAGTATTATATTATTTTGCTGTCGTGAAACAGTAGTATAGTGTGCGTTAGTTTGCAAAGATCAGAGTTATCTCACTGACCTTAGTTCTTAGCCCTAAACTTAAGTTATATATTTACATAGTTATATATTTGACCCGAATATGTAGTGATAAATACAAAAGTTCAGTCAGTCCAAGTAATTAGATACGATCGCTTAGGGATTCGGGATAAAAGTGACGTTTTGTGCAAATATTGAAAACTTTGAAAACTTGAAAGTGTTCATTCATTAAGGAACTGAAATTGTAAGTATTCCCATTTATATTTCCGTTATTTTTATTCGTGTAAAAAGCATAATATGTTACATCCTTAATCATTAATATAACCAAGACAAACTTAGTCGTTCGCCATCATTTGAAGGGTATTCCCACATAGAAGCTTGTAAAAAAATAAATTAGTTTTATCTATATCTTTATTACTAACATATTTGCGAAATTACCTTTTGTAGTGTGCGCTACCTGACTAGCCTACAGTGAACAGTAAATTTTAATGATGTCATCATATAGTAATGTAATTTATATGAATTCAAAATTAATGTTAGTATCTCGTAAATGAGAGGACCTACCGAAGGTTTTGCAAATCCGTCTGAAAGGCACACTTGAAAATATTAAGTCAGTTCTTTGGTGTACAAAATTAAATGGTACTTGTAAAGGTTTAGTACAGTATCGATTAGACAAAGATAGTTTAAGCTTTTATAATATACAGTGAGCTATATTTTCTTTCATAATAAGCGCAAGATATAAAAACTGGCCAAGTGCGAGTCGGACTCGCGCACGAAGGGTTCCGTACCACCGTCGTATGAGAGCCCCCCCATAAATATTCATTTTATGTGGTTTTTATTTGTTGTTATAGCGGCAACGGAAATACATCATTTGTGAAAATTTCAGCTTTCTAGCTATCACGGTTTATGAGATACAGCCTGGAGACAGACAGACGGACAGACAGACAGCGGAGTCTTAGTAATAGGGTCCCGTTTTACCCTTTGGGTACGGAACCCTAAAAACGTGTAAATTGCATTATTTCAAAACAAATTGATCGTCTTTTATTATCACAACATTCTTATTTTCAGAGCTATCAGCAAAATGAATAAAACTTTATTATTACTGGCTTCTACACTTCTGGTCTCGCTCGCCTTACTGTCGATTACGGAGGCCAGATCATGGTGAGTGTTTCACGCATTATTAAAGGCAGGTATTTAGGGTCGAGTTTACCGGCGATACGACCGTCTGGGACTAACACTGGAGCTATCCTAAAGCTACTCCTACTGGTCTAGATGTAATTCCCACTTCGACCAAAGTGTAATTGGGTT
Organism: Autographa pulchrina; assembly: GCA_905475315.1. Lineage (NCBI taxonomy): Eukaryota > Metazoa > Arthropoda > Insecta > Lepidoptera > Noctuidae > Autographa > Autographa pulchrina. The sequence continues at coordinate 6,350,220 of FR997771.1, read as the reverse complement.
TCTTTATGTGTTGTTTCGTAGTTTTAGATCGGGATTGGAATTGTATCCAATAATGGGTGATGTGCTTGTGCCTTAACGTATTAAGACTTTTATAGTAATTACGGTTTTATGGTTGTAATGTAAATAAGACATCTTGTTTTTTTTTCTTTAACAGATAATATTATCTTGAGGAAAATAAGTTTGTAGGTTATTATCATTTTAACCATGACCCTAACCTGTTTTATTGATAATGTTTCCTGGAAACAAATCTATTTTTGTTAAACTTTTGTTATTCTTCTTAAACTTTGGTGATAATTGCGTATCTTTAATTAAGGTGTCCACCATAGTTAAAAAATATGAATTAACATACATAAATGTTCCATGCACAGATTCATAGCTTATAACAATTAAGTAACAAACTTGAAACATAATATCGTAATTCGTTCCTGAATATTTTGTATATTCGTATGTACTTCAATTATTTTTTGTCTTTTTCAGCAAAGTCCAACGTTCACGGTGTGATAACGTAAGTTATATACAAGTTTTTTTTTAATTTCCTACTTGGTACAGTGGTCATGAGTACCATCTTTTTTTATTTACTTTTATCGTTCATCGTCATTTCAACGTAACATAATGTTTATGACACCGGTACCCCACTCTCTATGAAACCGCAACCGCTAATACGAATAGGTATGGGAGAATATTAGATACTATTTAATTTTCCTGAATGCTTTCGTAACCTTTTGTGCTGAAGTTGCATATTTGTGTCTTAGAAGAACCAATAACGTAGATACTTAATGATAAATAAATATTTATATGTAAAATAGAAGTCTGAAAGCCAAAATAAACGTTTATCTATTTATTACTTTTTTGGTTTATCAAATTTTATTTATCATCATACAATTATATACAATTTAACATATAACTACGATCTATTTATAAACTAATCTTTATCTTAAGAATATAATTTTATTTTTTAGAAATCTTCAAAGTTTTTGTAGTATCGGGCTGAATCAAGTGCAATATAATTGTATTTAATGACAGAACAAATAGAATAATCGCTTATCAAAAGTTATATTTAGGTGATATTTAGAGCAGATCGCGGGTGAAGGATTTGTTATTGCACTGCTATCAATAAATTACAATTGTATTATTGTAACCCACAAACCATCTGTCGGTATCATGTTTATGCAATATTTGTTGTATATAATAAGCGAATATCATCTTTCGGACATAAAAGAGACATGACGACCTCCGTGGTCGAGTGGCGTACGCACCGGTTTCAAGGTGTCGCTAGCTCTGAGGTCCCGGGTTCGATCCCCGGACGGCTCAATGTAGAAATCAACTTTTCTACATTGCCTCGGGTCTGGGTGTTTGTGGTACCTTCGTTGTTTCTGAATTCCATAACACAAGTGCTTTAGCTACTTACTTTGGGTTCAGAGCAATGTATGTGATGTTGTCCGCATTTATTTATTTATTTATAACGAAAACAGAATTATTAACTCCGTATTTTTTTCTGTAGGTTAGCTTTGGCATGTTTTTGTCTTATTTGTTATTAAAATTCTGACAAATGGTGAAGTAACCTTCAGGTAAACCGTGAGGAAACCTGGATTCCAAAATTTGAGATCCGAAATCGCCAATACGCAAGTGAGCAAGCGTGGTGATCAATGCTCGTGCTTTCTCTATATGGGAAGAGGCCTGTGCCCAGCAGTGGGACGTTTATAGGCTGGATTACTAGTATTATTTTTAAAAAGTTCGATTTTTAGTACTGGGATGTTTTGTTCTTTTTAGTGCATTCTTAGTGCAAATTAATTGTAATCAGCTGTAGAATTATCACTTTGCAATAAAACAGAAAAGAAAATCAAGTCTGAAAGTATTATTTATTTGGACAACTTTTATGTTGACAACAGTTTAATCATCATCTGCTTAGCCTTTTTCCCAAACTATGTTGGGGTCGGCTACCAGTCTTACCGGATTCAGCTGAATACCGTATTTTACATGGAGCGACTGCCTATCTGACCTCCACAACCCATTTTACTGGGGAACACAGTATCCCATAGTAAGACTGGTTGTCAGAATTGACTTAACGACTGCCAAAGATCTATGTATGACAGCCGGGACCTACTTTTTAACGTGCTTTCCGAAACACGGACAACGAACGTTGACAACAGCTTAATAAGTTATAATATTTGTTTATATTTTGATCCCTAGCTTATATGTAGTTCAGTCACGTGTAAAGAGTTGCAAACTTAGGAGGTTTTAAATGCGATTATCACCCAAAGTTATAATTAATAATTAAAATATTTAATGTGACACCAACTTTTGTAGTTATTATTTATATCGTATTGTGTTTTTTATACATTTTGTATAATTAAATTGTTTTATTTTACTTGTCCTGTGGTCATTTTTTTTTTGTTTCTTGTAGAAAAACAAGTGTGATGACTCCAGCTCCTCTTCTTCTTCTTCTTCTTCTTCTTCATCATCATCATCTGAAGAAGACAACAATCGATGTGACAATGTGTGTATAACCTATTTTAAACCTATAAAATAATAATCATCTCTTAAAAATGGAAAAATAATTTTGCAAATAATAATAATAATCTCCTGAGACAACTCACACACGGTCATCTGATCCCAAACTAAGCAGAACTTGTACTATGGTAACCAGACAACTGATAAACATACTTATATATTTCTAAATATATAAATAATATAGATAAATTACACTCAGACACAGAACAAATGATTGTGCTAATCACACAAAGATTTGTCCTGGGTGGGAATCGAACCCACGACCATCGGTATAGCAGTCAGGGTCACTAACCACTAGACCAACAGGCCAGTCATAAATAATTTTGCAGATTTAACAAACAGGATGTTTATCAATTATTTTTTTACACGTGTAGTAATTATCTAATTGTGTTAATTACTATCTCCAGTTACTACGTTTCGGCTTTTAATGACGCACAGCACTCTAAAAAAATATTGATATTACTCCGAAGTAGTTAATTTTAAATTGCATGTTTTAATATTTACTCTAGTTTTAAAACTTATTTTAAAATGTAGCTGTATATAGGTATGCTATATGTATATATCTTTTGATTTAATTTTACAGAAATGTGATGACTCCATTTCTTCATCGTCATCATCATCATCATCATCCGAGGAGAATGACAAAAAGTGTAGCAGTGTGAGTTATCACTTAATCTAATAACATCCTTTGAATAATAAGCTATTTTTTTAAGAAAATATTCAATTGAATGAATGTAATATACAGAAAAGAAGAAAGAACTGTAAAGACAATGACTCCAGCTCGTCATCATCATCATCATCTTCGTCATCCGAGGAAGACAACAACAAATGTGGTGACGTAAGTTAGAAATACAGTCGGTCAGTAGTCAGTCATTTATATCCTAAAAAAAACCTAAATTTTGCACTAAGTTGTAATAAAGTCGAAGAAAACTCAGTCCTGCATGAGACCTGGCGTTTATTTAATTTTTGTATGAAATCCATCTTTTAAGACTAGTATGTAAATAAACACAGGAATCAAAGAAGAAAGTTAGTAATAACTAATAGTTAATAATAATAAATAATAGTTAAATCATATTCTAAAAAGAAGCTCAATATTTATAATGATTAGACAACGTTGCATGGTACTATTAACTCGATAATTTAGCAATTCTTTGTTATTTAGTTTATTATTGAATTTAGAACATCGATCGATATACTCGTATGTATGTTTAATTCCCTATAGAGTAGGTTTTAACGCGATATTGTTGAATGAATACTCCGTGACGAATGCCCCGTTCCTATGACGTTTTACGGTTTACCACAAAACTGTGACGTTGTATGTTATTAGACGATTAGGTAATTACACTTTATAAACATTAGTTGTTGTTAAAACAAGTATTCTTGTTATTATATAAGGAGAAAATGATATGCCCTTGATGTTCTACTTTATAGGGAAAACAAATACGGTATTGATTTTATGACATTATTCTTATATCGTTACAAGTTCATAATTTTCGTTATAAGTATGTATGTACTGTGTCAAAGATTTTTAATATCGATCGATAGCTTAGGGCTATTTTTATTTTATGGGACACAAGTATGAAATGACCGAATGGTGCCTAATATTTGGTACTAAAAGCAATACCCTTTTTACATATATCTTCAGATAAAGTAAGGTGTCCTGATTCATCTGTTTACCAATGAGTGCATTTAGGTCATTTTACCTGTACTTAAAATGGAAAACCCATCAAGAATAGGTGAAGTATTTCTCTACATGAATCATTAACGGGTAATGCCCTAAAAACTAGCACAACCAATAGTTACATAAGATAATGTTAGGTGGTTCGCAGACCAACATAAACTTACCCTTAGGGAAATCAGAATTTGCGGTATGAATAATTAGGCGAAACCATTAAAAAACAGCATAAAAATAGCGGGATTTAAAACAGGTAGTACGTAAAATCCTGGCTTTACACGTATTAATGTTAATCCTACGAAGCTTTTGAAGTAAACCTACTCCAATTTGTTCGCGGAATGTTACAGTTATAAGTTTCTTGGAGCGAGGTTCAATTGCGGCTCTAATGAGCAATAATGATGAAACTGTTTCCCAACTTTTACCGTACTTTATTATTTTATTTACACTTTAACAGACATTAAAGAGTAAACTCCCCTTGATTTACTTTTAGACATTTTGTGAGATTTATGTTTGATACGTCATGAAACTCTAACAATTGCAACGCAGAAATATTTTAGACGAAAAATAATTAGTACGTATACGACTACGTATTTAAGAGAAACATCGAACTTTTATATTTTGGAATGAAATAGCACCTGTGTATTAAGCCAATATAGAACAGATATAAAGTTTACTGACTGTTTTTTATTTCTGTTCCAGAGGAAGAGTAAAGATTCGTCATCTTCGTCATCATCGTCATCATCCTCGTCATCATCTGAAGAAGATAACAACAATGATTGCAGCAAAGGGGTTATTATTTGATTTATTAAAAACCACGTCTCCAATAATACGGTTCTTGAAAGGCCGATAATAAAAACATCTGTCTGAATTTCATTCAAGGGCTGTGATTGGGTGTTTTTGTTAATCTTTTTCTCATGTCATCTTTTTCTTTAGTCCAGTTCCAGTCACTAGATTTTTTTAGACTTATTTGAATAGCAGTTTTGAAACCCGGGATGCAGTCTTATAGATTATGTGAAACGTGCCAATAATTACTTTTTGAAATGCATGTATGGAGTATTTAGTTTGCTGCTGCCATAATTTTTCATTTTTAACAGAAGAAGTGCATTTATTGGTGTGTTTTTTTTTCTTACAGGGCAAGAAATCCAGACACTTGAAGGGAAAATGTGGAGTAAAGAGCTAAATGAATCGGAACATATTTTTGTAGAGATCCCAAGTGTTAGATAAAGAGTGTCAACATGACATGTAATGTAAATAAATTAAAAATCGTTTGTTTTTGTTTGTTTTATTCCAATAGTGTATTAGGGTATGTTTAATATTGGCAGAAAAATATTTATTTTAAATAAAAAAAAAAATACGGAGTGCGTATGTCATGCTGTGCGTATCAACATCTACTATGAATAGGCACATCATATAAACATTGATACAGGTTGCATATAAATGAATGGAAGTATTCTGTAAAACCTGCTTTATCGCCCTTGTATTTTAATGGGAAATTTACCTATAATTTCAAAGTCATAATAATTGATGCATCTAAATCTTAGTTTTTAAATAAATATCTTCATGTAAGTCAATATTGATAAACCGGTTTACATAACTGCAACACAATAAACTATTTCATGTTATTATCATCCTCTTTGTTTCCGTATTTTTATTTACGTCACAATATCGCCGACTACCTTAACTTTGTGACTCACATGATTTTGTATAAATGTAAGCGTGTAACGTTTAATTAAAATATCATACCCAGAGGTGGGTATTTTAATCACGAAATGCCTTTACGTGCAAACCAGTGCGTGGCATTTTTCACTCTACGGCGTCAGTTGTGGCACAAAGGGCATGACATCTTTTATATTGTGTCCGATGTTGCCAGCCGGTGTTTGTGCGGCCTTTGTTGGTTACTATGATGTATTGACTGGAATATGTTTGTATAATAAAGTTTTTTTTTATGGTTATTAAAATTAATATTTGATTTAATAAGTTTTTGGTTTGTACCTGTAGCTCTTGACACTAATTATAGGAACGTATATTCATTCTAGAACAAGTTTGTATCAACAGATACTTAAGAACAAGAGATCAAATAATATAAAGGTCATGTCTTAAAAACAAAACAATTATATGCAAATATCTTCATACAATCCTTCAAGGACACCACAAAAAGGTTTTAAAACTGCAAAACAATATTAAAAGCTTCGCTGCCTTTGTTGTGAAAATTAAAATAGTCGTCTTATTCAAATCAAAGGACTCAAACTTCACAGCACAAATGGTCAGTTTTCCAGCAAAAAATAGGTCTATCTTGTTCCGAAACGAAACGAAAACGAATGAAATCGCTGAAGCGAATTTGTATTGCGGGAGCGGCTAACGAGGATTTCAGCATGATGAACTATGAGAGCCCTTTATTCGACCAGCGTAATCATCAATTAGGTAGTTATTACTTAGCTACTGAAATCATAAGCCTGTTTGTTTTATAAAAATGTTAGTGCTTTCAGTTTTTGAACTGCAGGAGAGTCGTCAAAGCTCTTAAACTAAAATAGTTAGTTACTCAGTTGTTTCCGAGTAAAAAACTTACAAGAATGTTTTTAAATTCCTACTTCATAAACACAATAATTATACACTTAGGTTTTTGAATTACAAAAACCGTTTTTCCTCATAGAACATCGCTATTGTATACGTTAGTAAACGTCTAAGATTAAAGCAATTGCTAGAATAAGTAATTACACAACAATAAGATACTGTAGCCATACATTTTTATAGTCAATTGGTAATAGAAGAATTGATGGAAGTCAATTGGCGCAATAAGATCAAGTGGTCTTGCGACGAACATATTTTGCGGCGAGAATTGTATTGATTGTCAACTCAGATATTCATATTCTTTCACAGTAACTAGACAGACGTTATAAATAATGATGGACAAAATTGTATTCACGATTTTAATTTTATATTCCTCTGCTGTTTGTTGTCATGGATTAGTTTTACGAAGAGGCATACAAGATGTGATGAATTTATATAAAGTTGACTCTACTGAATTCGACGAAGGACCTGATTTAAGTTTTATGAAGAAAAGTGAAGAAAGTCGAGATGTATATGTTTTGCTTTTGCCAAAAGATAGCTCATACATTGAGACAGTACTTGACAATGACGAGTACCTGAAGTATGTGATCATTAAATCCAAGTTGGTTGATGTCGATTCTCATTTGTTAATTCATCGTCTAGACAAAACTAAGCAGATGGTACGATGGCTACATTTGTATTGTGAAATGCATCCAGATTGTGACAACGGCAAGTTAAATGAAGAACTACGAAAAGTACGACCCTATTTAAAGTTGTAGATAGAAGTTTCTAAATAGTGCTTATAAGTAAAGTCTTCTACTAGAAAGATATATAATTTAATTTCGGTTGTGACTTTTGGAGATTTAAAAATATTTTATGTTTTGTATTTTGACAAAATAGTAGTAACATTTCAAAGAGTATAATAATTTAATAGTCCTATTCCACAGTGATGCCAATATCAAGGCCAAGCGGTAGTTTAGGATTGGCCTACATTTGGTCAATTGATGACTTGAATCAGATCAGTTCACATACGCTGCTGGCGGATCGTGCGTGTTACATCAGTTCTATTTGATACGCAAATAGTGTAAACCGTTTGAATTTCTTATACAGTTTGACATGTGACCAAAAGTTCATCGAAATTCTAATTAGGTGATGAGTTCGAAAACAAATAAAATTAACGAATTCAATAGTGATAAATAATAATTAAAATCATGTTTGCGGACGTTATCGTATCGGTAATAGCCGCTTGGTAATTGTTGGCTGATAAACGCACAGCGAGCAACGATATGTTTTAGTATTGAAAAATGACTTCGGTGTCGACACGTTTTATTGTGTTTAGTTTCCTGGTCAACTTGTTGGTTTGTGTCGCCAGCAAATCATTGACAGGCCAATTTTTACTAGATATTTTCGGGAACCCTATAAAAGACATAGAAGATACATTTCTAAATTCACCACAAACGTCTACAGTTAAAAGTGTGCGGGAGAATAATTCAGCCGAGTCTGATGGAGGCAAGTCAGACACTAAAATGATAGACGTGCCGCCTAACGCGGAGAGGTGTAGCAGCGGCACAGTCATGGATATTAACGGCGTGTGTAGACAACCATGGTGACCGTCGTATACACTCTATATAAGTATAATTGCGACGTAGTATGCTCAATGCATTACATTAAAATGGACGCGAAATTTGTGTTGCTTGTAATTGTAACCGTGCTGAGTATGTGTTTCCGAGCTGAAGCACGTGTTGTGTTCAATTTTCACGAAAAAATTCGAATGGCGACGTCGACGCCTGTTGAGAACTTGACAAAAACAGGACAAATAATACGAGTACCGGAACTGGAATGTCCCTTCGGCCAGAGACGTGATTTACTAGGAAACTGCAGAATGAGACTTTAGAGGTAACTTTAATTTTATTATTTTGTTCTAGAGAGTTATTTATGCTATAATGTATGGTATTGTGTACCTTGTTAACTATGTGCTTATCAATAATGTGGGCCATGACCTATGACACTGGTTCATCATCGAATTATATTACAAGGCTTATTGTTAAATTTTAATAATTTTCAAGGAATATATGAAAAATATAACGAAATTACTGACGTAATTGGTCAGATTTTAAATATTTATTTTATTATTTGGGGTCAGATAAAAATATAGAAGTTCAAATAATATATATTATTGGTAGTAAAAGTTTTAGAAATAAACATTCTTATTATTTTCAGGTGGTGGCACTATACGCAATTTGAAATGAAACTTCAATATGAAAACAAGACCTATATAGGAATAATATCAACATTTAATGATTTAATTTTATTGGACGTTTTAACTTGTTGGTTTTTTATCGATTCTCGGAATAAATGAATGTTAAGAAGATAACTAATATAAGGTCAATAAAGTTATCTTATGAGCTGAAGTCATTCTCAAGTCTTCAGTTTCGAGAAAATTATCTTACAAGACGTGAGACAATCCGGATTACAAAATGAAATTAACAATTAGTATTTTATTTTGTTTAATTTTAATTTCTCAATACGATAGTGCAAATGGGAACTTGAAGAATTTGTTTGATAATGTTCGAGGATCGATACATCAATCGGCGAATAAAATAAGGGAAGATGTGAAGACGGTGTTTAATCCGAGTGCGAAGTCTGGAAATAAGGAGCCTTCGAACATTGTTTTTGTTGAAGATGATGGTAACGCGGGTGTTCCACAAGGCTCTAAACCTGTAGAAGTGGCCCCTACACCTATAACTACGACCACACAGGCTAGTACTAGTAATGGTACTTCTACAGAAGGAAAGGATGGCAGAGAGAACTTTTCTGGTGGATGTCTCGCTGGCTACATGAGAACTGCTGATGGCAGATGCAAACCCACCTTTGGATAAATGATTAAGTGTCTTTAATGTTTAACGACGTGTATTGTATGTGTTGCTACTGTTTATATTTAGCATTTATGTTTAGATTTTTTTTCTTTGTATGTGTTCTATGATATGAATTTATACGTGTAATCTTTCAAATTATAGAATAAGTTTAATGATTTAGTGTTTGTTTATTTATCTCTGTAGAAAAACGTAGTTAGCCTGTTTTGTTAGTTATTTGGAAATGTTGAGTGTACGAATGTGAGTATGTGTGGCTGAGGTGCTGAGTAGCATAAACAGAACAAACAATAACATTAAGTCTTTATGGAGGATTTAAAATAACTTTCATTTTAACTTAAACAAGATTTCGATATTTTTATAGTCGACTTATACATAGAAAGAGATGTTTTTGTGTTTCGTTATACCACATTAATATCGCATTACTAACGATTATTATGATGATCGATTGAAGAAAATTAATTAATGATGTCATTTGTTAACTGCTTACAAAACGTAAAGACATACAACAGAAACAGAATTAATCACAAAAAGAGTAGAAGTTACTCGAAATAAAGATTTATACATATGTTTAAGATTGCTACATGTTTGAAATAATAGGTACTTTGAGCTAGTAATTAGTTAAAACATTCAATATTCACGATATACAAATAACGAGTTATAACTTCTATCTTGATAGTTTCTTTGTTTTAAACTACTAAGGTTTGTAATAATAAGTTGTTGCTAGTGATGTGCGGTCTATCGAATACAGTGTCGTGGTTTATCGACATTTCAATGTTGTTGTGAACAATTAATGTACTTACTATATTTTGATAAGGTACATTTATTACGTTGTACTGTTTATTACGTATTATACTTTTATATCTAAGTAGTACTGCGAGTTTGACATAGTTTATGACGTTACAGACTTAGAAAACAATATGCTATTTCTTTTTATTCGACGTAAGTAAAGTTAAGCAGATATTACTTCGTTTGTTTGGTTTATTTCTTGACTTACCTGCTATTATCTTTATATGTTGACTTTTAGACCAAAACGTAGTAATAACAGATGACGTTGTTCATGTTTATAATACCTAATTAGATACAGAGAGGATTACATTACCTAATATAGCTGAAATGTAGAAGAAATATGACATCTTTTATTCAACGGAACAGAAATATAAAAGCCAATAATTTATAACAAAAAAATATCAAAGGATTCTAAGCTCAGCATTGTGCAAGTTTTTGTTATTGTTCAGATCATTACAAGTACATTATGGAGAAAAAAATATTGATGAGTAGTAAAAAAAAGATATTTGTACTTATGATAAAAACTTATTGAATACGTTTATTATCGTTATGGGTTTTTTGAAAGTATAGGCTAAATAATAATTCGATGTTTAGTTTTTTATTTAAAAATTATGAAAAATTTGCCAATTCATGTTTGATTGTAATGCTCATTGTATGTAGTATTAAGAGAATTAAGTTGTAATTATAAGCATTTATAAAAAAAATAACTTTATTTATTTATATGCACAATCAAGAATATTAAGTTTTGACAGGATAAGTCTCGTCAATTAATAATTAAGTTTTTTAAATTACTGAATTATTTAAATTACATTTATTAAGTACATTTTCAATTCAACAGATTATCTTATTTTCTAACGAGACTTATATTAACTTTTAATCAGGTTTCTGGTGTAACAGCACTGGCTTGAAAATAAGTAGGATTAAGAGATCGAATAAAATTCTTACTTTTAGGCTTTTCGGTAGCATCGCCAAATCTTATATCTAGCATGTAGTCGTTACTGTCATTTATATTTTCAGTGGTAGTGGTAGTGGTAGTAGTGGTAGAAGGTTTAACTGTACTGCTTGGATTATTTTGATTATTTGATTGCTCGTCGTCATTTTTGGTGTATTGGTTAGCTTCTTCACATTCTGCTTCGTCGCTGTGTGGTCGTGGTGGTGGTCCACCGTGATGTGGTGGCCCGCCATGATGTGGTGGTCCCCCGTGATGTGGCGGTCCCCCGTTATGTGGTGGCCCCCGGTGATGTGGCGGCCCCCCGTAATATGGTGGCCCGCCAAAATGTGGTGGTGGTCCGCCACGATGTGGTGGCCCACCGCGATGTGGGGGTGGTCCGCCACGATATGGTGGCGGCCCTCCACGGTGTGGTGGTGGCCCTCCGAGATATGGTGGTTGTGGGCCACCGCGATGTATTGGAGGCGGTGGTCTGCGGAAATGTGGCGGTGGTGGCGGTCCATAATCGTGACGAAGCCTCCTATGGTGAGGTGGTGGTGGTGGTGGTGGTGGACGACCGAAATGTGGTGGAGGAGGTGGTGGTGGCCATTCACCGTGTGGTGGCTGATGTCCTCCTAGGTATTGTACACCATAATACCCATTAGGATATTGTCCTCCGTGGTATGGTTGTGGAAAAGTTTCCTCATTTTCTGTCGGTGGATTCGGCCTGTACTGCGGTCTTTCGTCATATTGCGATTTTTCGTGAAATAATGATTGAGAGACACCACTGGTATTAGGGTTTTCTTCCCCTTCTCCAATTGATCGCAATTCTGTGGATAAGTAAATTTCAGTTAAGAAGTAAATTTTATTGCACTTCATTTTAGGCAATATAAAACTGTAATTCTTAATTTTATTTAAATTGAACATTTTATTCAAAAACAATTCTTGAACGTACAACAGTTTTAATTAAATATATATCAAAAATTTAAGAAATACGAGACATTCAAAATAAAAAACCAATAATAATTAGTGCTCAATTCATAAAGCTATAGCATATAGCTTACTAACCATCTCGATCACGTCATAAAATGCCACTGATAAACAGACATGTCAATGCTATAACCCTCTTTTTGTCAGCGTTTATATCAGACATACAACTAAAACTAAACTAAATAACTATGTCTAATTACTTAGATGACGTCAGATTATACTAGTAGCTCAATAATTACCATAATCAATTGCTGCCTTATAATTGTACCAGTTCCTAATTTACCTAGTCTTACAATATAACAACTCATACAAAATACTTTATATAAAAATCATAACTTGTGAAAACATTATTTTATCTCCCATAAAATAAAGGTACAATTACAAACAAATACCCACATAGCTATATTTTACAAACGCAATGTATGTTCTGTTCATAAATAATATTATCAATAGAACAAATGTTTAGCATTCATTATCAATAATACGACATCGTTTCCACAGTTCAAAAACCTCTCACTTTAATTACAGTCAATATTAGTTAACAACTAACCTCTGACATTTCGGTATCCGGGTGCACAGCAAACAAAACTTATAAGAGAAACAGCACAAAACACAAAGATGAAACACTTCATTATATTAAATTTTAAATTCAATTACACTTGTATTTCATAGAACTCACATAACGTCTATCTTTGATCATCTATTTCACAGAAAATGATTATGATTGCAAACTTCAAAACCGGTTTATGTTGTGTTCAAACAGGATATTCCATACATCAATACACAAAAACAAAAAACGATTGAAGAGTATAATTTAAAGAGTCATTGCTACTAGGGCTGTCCCGTCTCATCACTTTGAAAATATTAGTTTATATAGAAGACTGGTGCCAACACCGATATCTTTCAAAATAAGTACTTTGTCTGGAGGTGAATCGTAGGTTAATGTTTTCTTTTCTAAGGTCAGAAAGGAAACCCTGTGCGTAACAGTTTATATTCAAAATTTCTATCGTTTTATATAACTTACTCGTGATTAAAAATATTTTTATTTTATAATGGCCTAATTAGTTACTAACCTCTTAAAATCTAAGACTTGTTTTCAACCAAAACTAATCAACACTCGCACAAAGGACGGTAAATGTTTATTAAAAGCACCCACAAAAATGCTAAGTTTAGACTTCTTTAGATTTTGTCGTCGATAGGCAGACATCTAAAATATTATTTTCATAATTCGGTAAAATATATTTTTTTTCTATACTTGAACCTCAATATAGAATTAGAGATACCCTAACACATTTCAGAAATTGCTCCTGTACTTACGCCGTCAGTGAGCATTAGTCCAGAAAATCAAAATCAATGTTGGTCGTATAAAGTGAAATGTAAAAGCCACTTACCTAATACTGAAAGCGGCGACAATCTCATTCCGGGCGACAAATTGAGAACACCTTCCGGCGCCAAGAGCCGCAGGCCGCACTCGCTGGTAAATAGCTATTTATTGTGGCAGAGAGCGAGACACCTGTCCTGCGTAGGGTGGAGCGACACTAAATGGAACACTCCTTACAATCCTTGTTAGTTCCCCTTTAGAGAAGAGAATTATTGCTTCAATGGAACTATGTTGGATGCCGATAAATCTTTGGGGATTGTGGTAAAGTGATTATCTTGTGCTTCTAATCCTCACGCTGTTTACAAGTTACTCATTAACATCTTAAGAGTTACCAAAAACTTATGCACATAATAAGAATTGACAAGTATACGACTAAATATAACTTATGTTGTAAATGTTTAGTTATTCTTACAATCTATTTAGCTTAAAGAAAGTAAAGAAATTCAGAAATTTAAGATCTGAAATGGCCAACCCAAAGGTATCTCGCGTGATGGTTCGATCACGCGCTCTTTTGTTTTTGTGAAGAGAGGCCTTCGCCCGGTTGTAGGATAGTTACTTAGATGTGTTGTTAGATTATTTTGAATCAAAGGCTTAGTAAGTCTAAGATAAAATAGTGCAAAAACAAAGGGTTACTTTAACTTTCCAACCGAGCTTAAATGTTCACTGAACACTTATTAGTATTTTATGATTGAAGTTCGATTTTACGGATACATTATAGCATATATTTATATAAAGATATAAAGGATGGTACAATAGTGATGTTTATTCAGAATACTTGCCAATGTTTTAGTACCGATAGTTTCTAAACTCCTAACTAAAAAAACATTATGATTGTTTCTGACCATTGACAACTTGTATTTACGATAAGTGATTCATGTTAAATAATTTTCAAATTTAATTATTTATGATAGATTAAATAATTAAAATTATATTTAAAATATGTCCATTTTCCCCGGCTGTCCCTAACACGGGCGACCAAAACCCCGTTCTAAACCTCACTGTCGCCTACCCTTGACGCTGCAAATAGCCCCTTTCGCGTTCATACTGAATGCTACAGACATAATTTATTTTCAAACCATCCATTTGTGTTTACTAACTTAGATATTGCTGTTTAGTTGTTTTGATAATCACCTAGATTTTACAAAGTCATAGTTTCATCATTTTGTTTAATTTTTGGTTCTTGCCTAGTCTCCTTTAATTAACCAATAGATTTAAGCTTGAATACTTACATCTTTCAATGGCGCATAAGAATTTGCAAATGTCTTACAAAAAGATAATGTGGCGATTACGGAGATGATCTTCGAAACAACGTGTTAAGTAAATACGATTATGTAATATTCGATTATGTAATAAAACCCGTACAAAAAGCAGTTTCGGTAAACCTAGAGGTACGAGTAGCCGAAGCCATGTAAGTCAACATAGGTCGAATAAATCAAACACAGCACTCATTTTATTTCAAGTGAAATATTTGATTAAATCTTTTAAATACGACTGCTGTAGAAGGCTCAGCTTTTTTAATAACGTTTTGATTAATCACAAGAATATAATAAATTAAATTAGTCACTTTGTGAGCATGATCGGTATTTAGATATTCATTGAACAGCGCTCGGAGACTTCAACAACAAACGGTTTGGGTGAACTCGGCTATAATCATTATAGTACGCTAAACATCAATTAAATCGTGTTTACGTGTCATAAGATTTTCTCATAAAAGCTTATTGTAAAGAAACAAAGATTTAAATATTCACAAGTGATAAAACAGCACTGAGTCGTAAATTCATCTTATATTTGTTTCTCAAAATTTACATAATAATATGGCTCATGAGTAAACGTAAGTATTTCTTAATTTAATCGGTTCTTAGTTATAGAAATTGTTTTTTATTTCCTGTAGGCGTTTAAATATTTAATACAGTATTGCTGTTTTAATAATAAATATACAAAAGTTGAATATAAAAGATAAGCAGTTCTGTGTGCTTACTTAGTAATAGCCTTAACAAGAAGTTATGTTAGTCTAACGAAGGAACTCTCGAACACTAACTCCATAAGTATTCAAGTATTACTACCTAAGTATTACGAGTTATAACATTCTAAATAATTCTAGCTCGCCGGACAGTTTCTGAACTGACAGCTAATTTAGTGCCTTTGCGATCAGAAGTGCTTGCTTTGAGTCTGTGTTAAATTTTGCAACAATCCGAAATCAGGCGGAAAACTATCGAAGCTCAGAGCAAATGAACGGGAAGTTTCCGACAGCGAAGAGGAGTCCCGACGTCTTCCTTCGTCGAACTTCAAATAGTTGGCTTTGCTAGACGAAATAAATGAAGGTGCAACTGCTATCATTTAGCCTTATAAATAGAACCTAACTTTCTCTATACAATTAGGAAATAAAAGTTTGATCTAAAAAAGAGAACTGTAATAACTTAGATATTGTATTGATTTATACGTCGTAGGTAAATCATGTCTGAAAATAAAATTATCTTTTTTAATTGTGGCTAATGAACAGTCGGTATTGAGTAGATATTTATACTAGGCGTGTGTACTTAACCTTGTATATAAGCGTGTTATTTTATGTAAGACCGCAAGCAAAATCAATTAAATATTGACACATGACGTCATCAGCAGAAGCAAGGTCGTATTCAATTTAATCAAAATCAAGTACTTAGTGTAGTCGTCATCGGGGCAATGAGCAAAGCGAATATATCACAGGTAAACAACACAGCGATATAAAATTGCGTTGCGGCGTTGTCACGGCGGACTAACACAAATAGCTCAATTAAACGAAGCCGATATGTTCAGGACATCACTGCAACAAATGGACAAGTCATCTGTCCACGTATCGGTACAGTGTCACGTTCTAAATTGGTTGCGGCCCGTCATGTTTTTTGGCCATAGTTAAAATATATCGAATAGGCGCAATCAATTGTGCTTATATTGCACCGATGCTGTTTTGTTTTTGTCGTACACGCGTGACACGTGTGCTGTGGTAATTTTCTTGTTTGTTTTTGTGGCTACATATTGTTCCATATTTTTATTATATTTTTGGTTTGCATATTTGATTTTATGACTTTGATCTTTATTCGTAGTTTCAAATGAAAATTAATTAAAATGATTGTAGGATTTTGCAAAATAGAAAATAATTAGTTACTAGAAACCTTTATTTTAGTTTTTGAATAACTAAACGATTGTCTAGACTAGATGACGAGACAACGATGAGACAACGATGTCAAGGCTTAGTCAATAAACGTTAAAGAATTTCATGCTTCTTAAATTACTAGTTTAGTTTATTTGTATGAATGCCACGATGAGTGTATAATCTATCACCCATTGTACAAAAGACTAATTATATTTGCAAGTCATGTTTCAAGGGACTTAAATAGTGCCTCTAATTACTAAAGCCAATTACGAAGATACACTATGCAAATAACAAAGTAACAGGGTTGCTGCAATATTATTAAAACTTATGCCTTTATAAATCAACAGCCAATAAGCTCTCGATTGTATTACTGAACAAGTGGGACTACAAACTCCTCTCAGTTGCAGAACAGCCGCTGGCCTAATTGGCTAGAATTTTCGCTTAATATTTACAAGTTTTAAGAAAATGCAGCCGGTATGCATAGCTGTAGCTTGTTGTAATACGCTGCCTCGAGTTCGCCTTCGAAACTTTTAATAAGATTAAGTTTTAAATCGAATACGGCTGAATTCGAAACGGTCTGATTGATGCTTTATGTTTATTTAAACAATGGATGTATCTTGGTTGAAACTCTCAGGTTAAAATGTTAAACAAAATTTAATACGTAATGACATATTTTATGTACGTACCTTGTCGAACGAACAGATCAAAAACTTGTCTATATTTGTAGTTTAACAGTGGTTACGACATCAAAGGCTCGAGATGAATAGCTAAAACTAAATAATGTCTGTAATGACATAAGCACGCAGTCTCAAAGGTGTAAATCTCTTAGTATCAAAGTCTTACGCGCATTTTATGTTAAATAATTTAATCTCACCGCTGGCGTCGAGCGCAACATGTTTTCACATAATTTAATCAATAATCTTTGACTAACGTAACTCAATTTATTTCAGAAAACGCGAGAGGTTCAGTGTAATTCGTTCGTGAGCATAAGGGTGTTAGACATTCATAGAATTTTCAGTATCAATAAAAAAGCACTTTTGAAGGGCTGTCGGAATGGGGGCTACATTGGAAAAACAATATCGCCTTCATGTCTCAGTCTATCAGGCTGGAGTCAATGGCGAGTTCCGTAAAAGTGTCACGTAATATGTAAATCGTTCAGGTCGCTATGTGGCCCGACTGTCAAACACATCCGCTGGGTCAAATACATCTCCTGACGATTTTTTCTCAATGATGCCTTCACTTCCGATCTGATGACGGGAAATCTATTAAGGACTTTTGTTTATGTAAAGTTTGAAAACAATAAAACTAAGAGAAGTTAAATAAATTGTTAATTTTATTTAAATTTATACAATAAACAAAAAACTTAAAACTTTTAAATATCACTTATAGCATATAGGTAGAGAGTCATATGCCCCAAACAGTGGGGTGACAATTGTTGTGAATGAACCTATAGATAAAATATAAAACTTAATAGGGATTTTAATCAAAATCTAAAAAAAAATGGTCAATTGCCTGTAAGCTTAAAGACATTTTACAAAAAAGTTACAAAATAAATATTACATTAAATACCATAACGACTTCAACAGAAATGACCAGACTTAAAAACAGGGTATTTGAGGGTAAACTATAAAACAAAGTGAATGACATTTGATTCCCTCGCACACCTCGTTAGTGCAGCTTAATGCGGCGCTGTAGCGTTGCTCGTTTTATTATGCTAACGGGCGAACGTTATAATATTTTGAGTATAGTCGAGTGACGTCACCGGTGGTGACATGCTGCATATTTTAACAAAGGCGTCGCGTCGCGAGATTCCAGCGAAATTGTTGCACCATTAAGCGTTACTCCAGATAAAAGTGTTCCAAGAGGACGGACGATTGTACGAACGTTTTAAATTCCGTGCCGAGTGTTATTCCACTATAATTAACGACTATCGCACTTAGTTGTCGACACTAAAACGTGTTTAACGGTGGTACTTCAATTCACTATCGATTTATCCACCTATTTACATATTTACACAATACTATAGGAATCTATTTAAATCTTAACACTTTTCGACTAGAATACATGATTGTGCTCGCTCGTGTTAATGGAGAAAGCAAACACAAAAACGTAGCTCTGTCTGCCCGGATTTAAATGACATTTGTAACAGATACAGTGTGTCTTCACGGGTTCTTTTCACTTCGAATACTAAACCTGACCGCGCCCTAGTGGTTTATTTATGTAAGTTCGGCTGTTAGGAAACAAACAAACGTCAGTGTTAAATCTCTAAAGGATTGTAGATGCAGTTAAAACTACTTGTACCTAAAGGATCCATTGTGTATTGGTTAAATTTGGATGGTGTGTTTTTGTATATCCTTTATCTACATTATTTTTATATAATTATTGCATTACCTTGGTCCTATTAAGTACCTAAAAGGATAGGTAAACTTGTACTATTATGCACTAGCATTTTGCCACGCAAATATCCTTAGTATTATTTTTTATTTATTTATTTAATAATTTATGTACACACACAATAGTTTAATACATTTTACAAAATATATAAATGATGTACAAAGGTGCTGCTTATTTCTTTAGAAATTTCTGCCAGCAGACCCGCGAATGGAGAAGTCGTTAATATTGGTAGTCATAGTGTGCGACTTAATTCATAACTACTAAAAATTATAGAATTTAAACAATAATTTTATAAAATACATATAATAAATAATACATAATATATACTACAAATAACTCATACACATATAATATATAATTATATATATAATAACTCAATCATAAGGAGAGATAATGCTCTTTAATGCGTTTCTTAAAAATAGAAATAGATTTAGAATCACGGATGTTAGGCGGAAGTGAGTTCCAAAGCCTTACTGCGTGAACGGTAAAGGAGTAGGAATAGAAGTCAGTGGAGTGGGGTTGGAAATGCAACAAGGATTTTATTTGCGTTCTGCAAGGGACATTAGGAGGTCGGGTAAAAGTAAAGCGTTCACGCAGATAAGGGGGATAAGTTGGGTTGTGCAGGACATTATATAGAAGGCATAAAATACGAGTGTTCCGGTGAAGACGGATTGGGAGCCACTTGAGCTGCTTGCGAAGGTGAGATACGTGGTCATATTTGCGCAGGCCGAATATGAAACGGATGCATAAATTTTGTACGCGCTCAAGTTTATTAAGGAGCTCCTCGGTAGCATCCAAATAGCATGCATCAGCATAGTCGATGATGGGTTGGATTAACGATTGGGCTAAGGTGATCTTAGTCTGTAGAGGTAGGAAGTATTGAAGTGACTTTAGGGAGTGAAAGGAAAAATAAGCTTTACGGCTAACTTCGGCAACTTGAGAACGCCACGAAAGGTTCGCATCCAGTATAATCCCCAGGTCTTTTACGGTATCCGATAAGTTGATCGGTATTCCATCGAAGTAAAGACGCGCCATCGATGATGAGTTTAGCCGACTCCGCATAGACTTGCCACCTATGATAATAGCCTGAGACTTGGAAGGATTTACTTTAAGGCCATAAGAACTAGCCCAAGAGCAAATGGAGGCCAGGTCTTTGTTCATGGCTGCAATGGCCGAGTCTGCTTCAGCCACTCCAAAGTGGCGATAAAGCTGCAAGTCGTCTGCATAAAGATGGAAGCTAGAAGAAATAACTCTAGTTACAGAGTTAATAAAAACAGAGAAGAGAAGAGGAGAAAGGACGCCACCCTGGGGAACACCCGCCGTGAGGTCACACCAATCAGAGTAGGACTCTTCGAGGCGAACACACTGCGAGCGACCCCGAAGATAAGAATCTAACCAGGCTAGGGAAGTTGAAGAGAAGTTTAGGGATTTTAGGATGCCAAGTAGCACATCAAAGTCAACCGAGTTGAAGGCGCTGCTGAAATCCAGCAAGACAAGGACCGTCATCATCTTATTCTCCATTGCCCAACGGATGTCATCAGTCACCTTCAACAGGGCAGTGATAGTACTATGACCAGAACGGAAACCAGATTGGAAAGGAGAGATGAGAGAATTTGACGTCAAAAAACCAGTGATCTGCCTGTGAACGATATGCTCGAGAACCTTGGAGAGGTAAGGAAGGATGGAGATGGGTCTGAAATGAGATAAAAGAGAGGGATTGGAGATCTTGGGTAAGGGTATAATATATGCCTGTTTCCAGGCGGATGGGAAATTACAAGTATATAGGGAGTGATTAAAAATATGGGTTAGGATCGGGAGCAGAGAGGAAAGGACGAGATGGATCATTCTCGAGCATATATTATCACTGCCAACTGCACTAGAAGATATTGCAAGTAGTGATTTTTCGACGTCAGCCTCAGAAACGGAACCAAAAGAGAAGAGGGGGCAGTTTGATACCGGCAAGCTCATAAGTTCCGTAAGAGTACGGGTTTTGACTTTCAAATCTAAATGGATAGGTGGGAGAGAGAGAGAATGGTTTAATTCATTTAGATTTATGTCTTTACAGGGGTTGATTAATGATTTGCCGATACCAACCGATTTTAAAAATTTCCAGATCTCGGAAGAACTACGGTTAACAAGTGATTCGTCAAAGTAGCGTCTTTTGGCATCTCTACACAGACGACTGCAACGATTGCGCAGAACCTTGTAATAATCAAGGAACACATCAGACGGCCTGCCCTTAAATTTCGCCTTAGCTCTGTCTCTGCGGGTCATAAGAGCTCTAATTTCAGCTGTAATCCACGGAGCTGGCTTGTGCTTGACTTTAATTCGGCGAATTGGTGCATGCTTGTCCATTAAACCAAGAACCATGGAATTCAAGCAAGACACTTTTTGATCCGTACCGGGGCTATCAGTGACAGGTGACCAGTCAAGTGCGGTAGCGTCGGCCTGCAGAGCTTCAATATCTACCGCATTGTAGTTACGCAGATTAAAATACTGTGGTTTTTGCTTTGGAGTGCGAACACGATACGATAGGTAAATAAGATCGTGGTAAGAAAAAGTTGCCGTAAGTTGGCCGTGCTTAGTGACCTTGTCAGGGGAGGAGACAATCGCAAGGTCTAACAGAGAAGGAGAACAGTTAGGAGAAAAGTGAGTAGCAGAGAGGGGCAAGACATGTAAATCATAAGAGGAAAGAAGAGAAGTAAGTCTGGAAGAACGAGAATCGTTCTTAAGCAGACATGTGTTAAAGTCGCCCATAATGATAACCTGTTTATAAACAGGACACAGTTCACTCAGAGTGGAATCAAGAGAGCTAAAATAGTCGATTCGTAAGTTAGGGGAATAGAGGACAGCAAGGAGAATCTTAGAAGATTTTAACGAAATTTCGAGGAAAAGGTATTCAGCTGATTCGGAGTATGAGGAGGGAGACGCCAGGACAATTATTATTTATTTTATTATTATAATTATTTATTTTTATTTATAATTATTATATATTTTTACGAACATTAAAGTGTAAAATACAATCAAAGATCATCACGCATCACTGACTACGTTATAAGGCTCGTTAGGTGTGCCTCAAAGAGGCGATAATTCGATGTTTACCTATAAATTGGGCTTATATTCCTCTGGCCGTACGTGGTCGTGAACTTAATTAATAGATATAGTATTATCATTAGCATAGCCTTTCCCAGAATATTCGGCTCGGCTTTATAGTGTAATCAGGTGCATATGAATATTTTAACTGCATGGAGGCTTACAGTTGCGGTCCAATTCTCACACGAAGTAAATATTTGTATGTTTGTAACATACATTGATTTTTAATGTGTACGATGATAATATATTGTCACATTTGTAAAAATATTAAGGAGACATGTAATTGTTTTTATATTACTAGTTTTAGATTAGGTATAGTTTAATTTTGTAGTTGTATAATAGTATATAAACTATTGTGATTTTAATTAATAAATGTTTCAAAAGAAAATCTTCTACATTATTATTACAATGCTATTTGTCCTTCCGTCTGAATCATATAATATGTCATAGACTTGCGTCATGAATTAAAAGTGTTTGAATAATCCTAATTTCTTAAAACCCTACAATCAGGATATATTCTTAAAAAAACAACTACTTTTAACTTACCCTACCAGTACCTCATTCATATTTTTAAAGTATCCTAGAGATTTTAGGATACCTATACACTTACACAACAATATTATTCAGTTAATCGGAAACTCGTAAGACGGTGCCAGTCTAGATGCAACGCAATTCCATTTAGCTGCAGGCTGCTTCTTTTGCACGGAACTTAATTCTGAATGAACTTTGAATTGGAAAATAAATTCAGAACATGTTGCTTTGCTTTCATTATTATTGCAGGCATCGGACTATCGACCTATCCTGCGGCGCTAGGCAATCACTTAAAATACTACGAAAAAGTTTAAATCCAATTCCTATTGTATCCGTATGTTTTTTGATGATATTAAATTTTCTGATACCCTTTGTACATGATTTTGTTGACGGTAAATCCGTGTGTCCGTTTTTTTGTTTATGTATTACACGAAATTGTATTTAATTGCTGTAGCATAATTATAATTAATATATTCATAAATGTTACGTGCTCAATTTAATGGTTACGCAGTGGCATGTTAATACCACAAATCAATAGGAATGAGATGCCAACAGTTATATTATAGAGTAGTACATGCTATAACAATGGATTGGTACCTTTTTTCAATTACTGATTGACAGGTTTGTAATGTTCCGGTTAAGTGTGAAGAAATGCAGTGCAAGTGATTCTTTGGTCTTCAGTTGGACATTTTCAAACAATGAAAAAGTATTTATATAATAAATTATTTTATTTCTTAGACCCCTAGGTTTTATTCATAATAATATCTATCTATAAATAACTGGACATTACGAGTACTAATCAGATTTCCTATACATTATTATCACACAATCTCTCTGGACCAGATACATATAACGTTCAATACTATCCACGTCCCATCTAAAAACAAAAGACATAACTCTAATACGTTGTAACTATCTCTGGACCCGCGAATCCCCGAACCCATTACACGCTGTAAATAGTTGTTTGGTAAACGTATAAAAATTACAAGGATCACCTATAAAATGGACGGCTTGGGATTATTACGAGGTCCACGCTCCCAGATTACAGCAGCCACGTTTAACCGTGAGTTATGATAGCTTTACTCTGGTTCAATCTTGTTGGCGTCTATGAGAAAATACTGCACAGACTACGCTGCGAGGATGCTAAGATTGCGGATATTTAGAAAGCCTGGCGGCCGGTCACGGGGCCACTAAATTGTCTACATCACTGAATTATTGTTATATACATGGATGGTTATTTAAACTAGTGATACAGGATACTGTAAATATCGTTCATGTTATGGGAGCAGTAAAAAATGTCATAGTGTAATTTACTGTTAATCAAACATTTTTTTTTTATACTGATATATATTATGTAAGGATTATAACAAGATAATAATAAAACCTGTCTTGTACACTTATAGGTACAAATAACTAATTGTACATAATTATGTAGATAGTAACCAGGCTCTACACGGGACGACAAAACATTAATTAATTGTACACCTTCCTCTTAAGGCTACGTTCAGATGACAAGCGCTCGACGCGCGTGGGACGCGCGTAGAATTTTTGTATAGTGTTCACATGGTGCGCGCTTGTCAGGCGTTAAACGCGCGTTTTCGTTCACCTATCTCAGTTTGAGTTCTACTTTTGTCGAAGATGGACGTAGAAACAGTTTTAACGGTGATTTTATACCGACGGCACAAACGACGCGACCGAAGACGGAGATATTGGGTCCACCCAATTTTGTCACACAGGCTGACTGAAAGCCAGTACATTATTTTGTATGCTAAGTTAAGGCAAATTGGGCCCAAATTCTTTAGCTACTTCAGAATGTCCATCAAGTCATTTCCGGACGAACTTAATGAACCCTAAAATACGCCTATCCGCATCGAAAGCGCGCTTAACTGAACTGAAACATAGAAAACCTAATGATCTCAAAGCGCACGTTGACGCGCGCTGACAACGGTCGAGCGCTAGCGCAGCGCTTACGCGCGCTTTATTAAAACGCGCGTTAGCATGAGTACGGCCTGAATAAAATATATGTAGTTGTAAACGTGCGTTATCAAAACGCGCGTCGAGCGCTTGTCATCTGAACTTGCTCTAAATCTTTTTGTCTCGGCGAAAACCATATGAAATCCGTTCAGTAGTTTTTGAGTTTCTTGACACATAAGTTCACACACTTATTTACATATTAAAAATACACATTTTAAGTTCACGTTATATTTACTAAGCTTGTTTAAAACAGTCTGTATTTAACGACGTTTTCTCGTTCGATGAAAATTGCAAAAAAGGCGAGTGAACATTTTATCGTAACCTCTCTCGAACTGATTGAATCAAATGCTTATTATGATATAACTTTTTGCGGGGAACCCTCATTTTAAGACCATTTCTTATGGCGATAAGTTTGTTATCAATAACATTAATGAGACTAGTCTTCAACGAAGGTAATTAAAGAAAAATCTTCATAAAATGAAAATAAAATGAGTAGATAAAATGAAATGTAATCAGTAGATAATTTCCTGTCTTTTTTGTAGTAGTATTTGTTTTGTATTAGTAAATGATATATGTTGAATTTTGTAATATTTTGCCGTAGTATTATTAAGTAAGTATATGTTTTGTTGTTTTTCTATCTGTGTGCATCTTTTGCGTGTTTGAACAATAAATACGTTTTATTATTATTATTTTCTTCCTTAAACTAAGAAAATTTTAAAAGGCACCTTAGCTTTTAGAATAAAAAATAATCATGGCAGCCGTATTGTTAATTTTATTTTATTAAATGCTCTTTTGTATTGGGAACAATGAGACAAAAACAAAAGAGTCAATTCGAAGTAGACGATATCAGAAAGCAGGAAAATGACATCAAGGTAAATCTGAACAGGCTTTGATTCTTTTATTGACCGAACACGCTTTTGTAAATACTTTCATCGCTCTCATTGCTAAGAAATTACGTTTTTTAAAAGTATTTTGATTCGGTCGAAGGTTCTCGGTCTATCTATTTTTAGACTGACTAGTTTATTGAGGGGGATTTTAAGGTTCAGATTTTATAGCACTGATTTTTAATTGAATTTCTTTATGGTATCTATTACTATTTTATTTATGTTTACCTACCTTGACAGACAAATATTACAAAAAATAATACAAAAATTGAATCGAATGACAAAAAAATGTTTTATTACATAATACGATTTTTTTTCCATTTATAATTCAAAGTACAATTACCTTAATACTGAGTGCTATAAACATTGTTTGTTGTTTAAACAATAAATAACAAAAGATTACCGTCATGACGTAATGTATCTGCAGGTTATTGGCCGATTCAATACTTTTACACGTTTATATTGACTTTCCGTGCTCCTAAGCTGCTCAATCAACTTGCTTTTGTCAAGAACTTCCTTTGAAAAGTTTCCGTACAGACACACCAATTTACATGTTATTGAATTTTTATACGTTCGTTAAGTCGATCCAAAATAAACCTATGTTTGGGACGAGCTGCTTCTGAGCTTAAGAAGTTAAGTGTGTATGTTTGTGTTATTTTTTACCGTATGATGACGTCAATTGTTGTTTTCAGTACCTACGTGAAAGCGTGACTTTTGTTAGGTTCAGTTGAACCGCAATATCAAACGAATTTTTATTTTGCTACTTCTGTGATCTATTACGTGATGTGGGGTGTGTTTCAATAAATTTGCATTTAAAGGTTCTCAACAAATAGCTCCAACAGAACTCGTAGAAACGTATCCTAGCATAAAAACAAAGACTCACAATATAAATTAACAGACCGTTTATAAAAAGAGCATTAACTAAAATGCAATGGTCATGTGGCGTATGTCGGGCTCTAATCCACGCAACTAACTGCACATTCAATTTAGATTCGTGCATAATGCATGTTGGCGTACAGGCACAGACCCTGGGAGCATTTGCTGTATCTAATTACGTATTATGCTTTGCCATGTAGACAGCCACGTCTGTCGGCGATGAATATTAGATCATGGTCCAGCCTATACTCGCCCCGATATTGCAACCGAAGCAATGCGCGCCTCAGTAATTGCTTTCTACAGTTCCTAGTGATGCTCCTTACGATCGTTATCGTTTACCGTAAGTACAGGACGTCTGTATCACAAGGAATATGGTTACTACAGTACCTTTTGTGTCATTCAATTTTACCTTTGCTGGTTCTAATTTAAAGATGTGATAATCCGACCTTTTGTCAGTTAAATAATTTAGGGCCTAGGATAAAGGGTTGCAACTAAACAGTAGTCTCAACTTATTTTACTAATTTATGAATTATTCGAAGATTTTTCATATAACAGATTTCCGAAGTATATAGTTATTTACGTGAGGAGCCAACGTAATCTTTTTATAGGTATGTAATATTTTTTATTTAGAACAATATTCAATTTTAGTTTATTAGACATTGATTTGTAATCCGTGTCTGTATTTTAAGTGTTACAATAAAAGTGTCTGCGACGTGTTGTTAAGTACGGACGACACACGACGCATAATGAGAGTATGTACTTATGTAGTATCTACAGCGGATGGGATCTCGTCTCGTATCGCAGCATCCTCTCAATTTAAACGGTTTTTTTTTTTGCAAATTTTACCTCAAGTTTAAAGTGTTGTGGTGTATTTGTAAAGGATGAAGTAATTATGATGATTCTTTAATTATCGCAATTGAATGTTGGAACGATGCTGCGAATAAAGACACTTCTCAGGGTCGAGTGAGCTGTTTTTTTTAATCTTGTTTTTACTGATTCATTTCTTACATGTTTTGTTTATTTATTTAGGTATACTAGCAGTATTCACTACCTTCTTATGTGCCTGTGCCTGTTATAGGTACACACAGCTAGTTTTATTTTTGTGCCATTCCTAAGGAATACAAACTATTTATTAAGAACGCATAAGATATTTTCTATGTTCAATATAACTGAAACTCTAGCGGAAAGGGAAAAAAGAAAAGAAATTACAATTGATGACACGCGTATTATTTTCCAATTTGGGCACGCAACGCAAAAATAGGCATGTTTATAGAGTACGGTCACCTAGCTTAACTTTGGGCAATCATAGTCCGACCCTCGCCGTCTCGACGTTGAAACTGTCGTATTTCCTCATAAGGGTGGAGAAAATGCCGTCATAATTCACGGTTAGCCGTCTCCCTAGCGTGCTGTAAAGATGCCCTTAACACCAGTCTTCATTTTCTAGTGGGAGCACTGCATTTGTCTTTGCTTCGAATTTTATAGTCGAAATAAGCTTTGTAAAGTCAGCGCGCTTAAAAATATGGACCTTATCTGCGACAACATCTACAATGGAACGTTGTAACGGGTAATGCACTAAAAGAACGCTTTTAATACTGCATGTTTTATGTGATATTTCGAATATTCGTTACATATAACACGCAAATGATACGGGAGCAATTTGTGGCAATAATGTTTTTGGTTTCTATTGAGGTGTCTGTTTAATATTGTTTTATGTATTCTAGTAGAAAAGTTGAATAGTATATCGTTTTCAATTATGCAAGTCTGAAAAAAGTCCCAATCCCGACTATATAATATAATAATATTCATAATATAATATTCCGGGACAACTCACACACGGTTATCTGATCCCAAGCTAAGCAGAGCTTGTGTTATGGTAACCAGACAACTGATAAACATACTTATATATTTCTAAATACATACATATTATAGATAAATTACACCCAGACACAGAACAAATGATCGTGCTCATCACACAAACATTTGTCCTGGGTGGGAATCGAACCCACGACCTCCGGTATAGCAGTCAGGGTCACTAACCACTAGACCAACAGGCCCGTCAATAAATATACACGCAAGACCTAGTTATCTCTTTATTTGTGTCCCTTCTGTTATCTTTCTTTTCACGACTAAAAATCCATTGCATTGTGGTATCCAGTGAGCCTAGTCTACAAACAAAGAAAAACCTCTCGAGGCAATAAGCTCGGTGTGTCCCAGGGAATCGATTTGCGTAACTTCCCGATCTCGATCTCACTGTGAAATTAATCTGATGAGACAATTGAGGTACGAAGAACTAGTTTCCACTTTTCACTGTACAAGAAACAAGTACAAGAAAATTGCAGAGGGTAAGTACAGGGATAAATATGGGTAAGTGCATGTGCAATTTATATTGTGTAACTAGAAGTTTGACATTGAAAGAATGATGCACTGTTCTGATCTTGAACGACTGTGTGAATATCTCGGTTCGTGGCTTAGATTAAGCGTTACAGTGTGACCGATAATACAGGTTAAGCCGCACTCGCCGCTGTTGGTCCTGGGAAGGGTGACCATTTAACATACCAAGACCCCTTCCGTGTCTCTGTAAGAACCAGCGTTGATCCCGACTGACACGGTGTGTACTATTACGTTCTGGCATGTCATACGCATAACTAAAACAAGCAATTTATTTGATTTGCATTTCGGCATCAATATTAAATGTACGTAATCGTAGTTAAGTAATGAATCTGTCATGTTGAACTTGAACTAAAACCATAATATCTGTTGAACGCGAATCGTTTTAGACGACAGACGACATTGATTGACGTCGCTATTTAAAACGTTATTACTATTTGTAATGAACAGATACAAGAAAATCATTATTATGTTCACTGTTGATGACGTAAGCATTTGACTTGGTATAATTATACTTTATTTTTATTGTAGAGTAGAGTAAGGGTCCAATATTGCTTCAGAATTTCCATATTAGATCACAAAGAAAATAGAATAAAGTTTTTGGTATGTACCGCCATTGTACGCTTTACTGTTGATGTATTTTATTATTATATTTTTAATTGTGTACAATAAAGAATATTCTATCTATCTATCAATTTTATATACAGCTTCAGATAATCAAATTGTTTTAAAGCTTGGATCTCGCCGATCAATTGAACAGTCCGCGTTTTCAATAACCCAATCTACTTTTATTCTCTGAACAGGATTTCATTATTCTCATGAAAAGAGAAACGCGAGACTGGCAATCATTCTTTTTTTAAATCCTAGTAATGGAGCATCCGAAACGGCGCAGGTCGTTACATTGCCTCACGTGGTGTGAGCACCTAATAGCCCTCCTCTCTATTCCTCACTATTTGCCAGCTGCCTGTTTTCCCACGTTTCCCCTGCTAAAGGTTATTGGGCCTGCTTTCACGCTTTTTATTGCCTGAACGCAGTTTGAACTCAATTATTTTTATGGTAGAGCAAATTGCTATTTTGTTGCTTTATCACGATTATCAAGACGAAATTAGTTCCTCGATTGATAGGATTTTTTTTATTATTTTGGCAATTTACGCTCCTAGTGTGGGGTCGCTTTTAGATTGATGTGTATTTTTCACAATGTAGGTTCGTATTAACCAATTTGTTGTTGTCATAAAATGTGAGCAGTCACGATTTTTCACGTGTATTTATATCAAAAATTATAACAATATTTACCCTAATAAGTATACCTAGACCTAATGAAATATATACCTAATAAATTTATTGTAATAAGATCGGATATTTATCCATTTCATATGGCATGGCTTCCTGTTTTATAATTGTTTTGAATTCAACATCTTTTTACAGGGATTTTCGTAGCAAACTGTATTTATGTAGCGGCTGTCTATTTCCGTGGACATGGTAAAGGACCGGGCCTTGGTTTTTAAAATCGTTCGCAGCGCTGCGCTTTGATATCAAGCTCTTTCGAAGCCACGTCAACATGCAATCATGTGCACGCTACGCAGCCGTACATGTTGATCATGTAGATATGCCCTAATTTATGTAGAGCCGGAATTATTTTCTGTGTATACAACGCTGAGGTAATGAATTTTCGAATAAAAATCGTATTTTAATCTGTTACTATTTATTGTGTGATGTTATGTTTTAGGTATCGTCGATAGCAGACTAGAGGTAAGTACCTGTGTTGGCACGTGTGGCTATTGCCGGTAAATATGCTAGTAATTGTAATTGTTGGTTCGATTCTCGCAAGGACAGCATTGCCCGCTCCCGCTCTCCCTGTATATAGCGAAGGGATGCGTGCGCGCTGATTCTCGCATGAGTTGCGCTAAAGATTGTGTGTTGTTGCGCTAAGGGGACTTACCAATAATAATTGCAGTGCACGAGGAGCTTGCGAGCGGTTTGCTTAGCGGTGCACTCATGGCGCATTTGACAGATATGGACGCACCCTTATGGAATACATAGTTTTTTGTCAAGGTAAGCTTTGTCGTAGTAAGTTCATGGTATATTTTCATTTTTCTCACCTCAAATAATTATTTCTTGTGCACTGTGTTTATTTTCGTTTAATGACTATTTAAACACTCTGCTAATACCTTGTAAAATATTGCTGCTACAGAAAATATCTTAGACTTAGTTGACCCATCATTATTTGATTCTAATCATCCTTTTTATAACAACAGTTTAAGCTTTATCTGAAACACGTGTAACTTCACACACAAATATTATCGATAAATAAATCCATGTCATGCCAACATGAACAAGTATTAAGTGCGAAGATTTCGTAAGTTAATCTTCAGTACGGGAGTTTGCAAATGAAGCCGTAATAATCTGAAGTCATCTTTCACGGATTACAACGGATTGACACGATTACTTTTACGAAAAACGTGAATAAACGTGGAAAAGAAATTCTTTGCTTTACACGGAAAATACATGGGAAAGATTTTTTGGTATGATTATTTTTATATTTGCGGATTACAGTACTCTGCTGAGCTCTTGTTTTTTGAGTGATAATAAACCGACAAGATATTCTATATATTTTTTATACCTGGGCTAATTAATCTGTTTAGTCGTATTTACTGTTGATTATTTGTGACATTTATTTACAGCTTTCATAACGAATACAACAATTAAGGGTCTATCGATATTACGATACTTATAACTAGGAACTATATTGATATTTACAAACAAGATTTGTGTTGAAGACTATGTCAGACAGGGTGATATGTAATTTTAGAGGTTTATTCTTAAAATCTGCTCGTGGTCGCAGGAATTGATTGCAAAGTTATTTATAAACTTTTTATCTACGTTTCATACGCTCCTTGGTAAATAAAATAGTATGTACAGTAGTAAAAAAACTAGACTTTGAATAACGCACTATTTTTGTTGTATGATCAATTCGATGTATTTTTTATTTTTAGTTATAGATGTTATCAAGCCGATAATTCATAGCTCAAAGCTATGTAAATCTTCTGTCCAACTTAATACAAAATGTATTTAAAGACAATTATTTTAAATCATTCTAATGTAATGTAAACGTAGAGGACGTCCTTTCAGGTGCTACGGGAATTGAATTGGCAGAGGCGAGAGAAAAAAGAATCAGTTTTATTTAAACGACTGATTTGAGAGCAAACAGCGCCGTAGACTGGAGAGCCGCCCGCATCTCAATATATTGGTGCATAGCGTTAGAACCAAATGTTACAGATTTTGTATTCTATTATTCAATGTTTTTGTAGTTTGCCTATAGTTTTTTTTTTCGAAATATGTGATGAAAAATATAAGTGGTAGTTATGTTTGATAGTTTTTTTTTTCAATATTTTGTTGAATGCAACGCGGCCTTGCGGGCTGCGTGCCTGTGCGTCGTTACAGCGACGCCCGCGCATCATTAACACCACATCTGGACGCACCCTAAGAGATCTATGAGTTACAAAACTACGGAATTTTTAATTTATTTTGTAATGACTGAACGTTTTTGCTTGGCGACACAATTATTTAAACAAAAATACACCAATTAAATACGTAAACTATAAACAAGATAAACTTAATCATCCATCAAGCAAACCTAACTGATGATAACCTATTTGCGTATTAAATCTGTTTCTTACACGCTATAGTAACTACTACTTCTAAAAATACATTTAAGCCTACCGTCAATTTTTATTATATGGTATATAGCATCAGCTCAACATCCATAACACAAAATTAAAAAAACAAAGTATTTATACCGACATACCGTCCAGCACTGTCGTAAAAAAGCTAAGGTACGATCGCGCAGTTGTCCCGTAAGAAATATTTCGGGGTAGGAAACTTAATTAGCGTGTTTTCTTTGATTACAGTCATCAGTGCACCGGCTGGTCGAAATGCTTCGCTCACCTGAGCCACCGTTACGCTTAACTAAATTACAACAATTTCTTTCGTTCCTGCGAGGTACGAAAAATTGTACGTAGCGCTGTTTATACTTAAACTACGTGTTGGACTTTTAGTTTTATTTTTGACATATAGTTTTGTTTAATTAACAATTATTTAAGAAAAATTATTTGCTGATTAGATTACGCTATAATATAAAAGTATTGAAATAATTAATTAATATGTCGCTTGCCATACATTTCTTTCATGAATAATATAGGTAGGTGTGAAAGTGGTCTACATAAATGTATGGTGAGTGATATTATATTATAGCGCAGTGTGCAATGGGCTTTATTTAAGGAGCTTCAAAGTCGGTAAGTTCTACAACGCCTGAAGAGTTTAACAATGCAACAACTCACATCGTCATTTTATTATTGCCTGTTATATCGTTAAAGCAAATCTGTAGATTTAAAAACGTTATAGAATATAACGCTGTTTATAAACTGTCAATAACTGACAAAAAGGGTTCTGTTGGTTAAAGTAACTTATCGATGTGTCTTTATCAAATAAAAAAAAAAGGATCTTTGAAAGATTTATCTCAAATCTCGACTTCCAGGTCTTAAACAAAATATCACTGCGTAATACATAATGAAAAGTTAAAATACCTCTTCCTGTAAGTCCCGATATGATTATGTTATAATTTGTCTATTTCCAATAATGATTTGAATTGATTGACTGATTGTGTGACCGTGCTTAATAAGCCTAAATCTGTAAGGCTCATGTTCACACGGAGGCCGCATGCGGGGCACGCAGCATGCTGTATAACGATGTTCGCACTTTCATTAGTTTTTACCAAGGATACCATCCTGCCTGCTTTATTACGACCAATGAAAATGAGCCTTTATTGCTTATAATAATAATAAAAAAACATTTATTATCAGGCTACTAAGGCCCATAGACATATACCTTACAGACTAACATAGATATTTTATACAAAAGTTGTTTGTAATCTTCCTTGCACTACGCCTTAGTGCGTTCTGGTGGTACTTGTCCGCGGAAGCGACGGAACACCACATTCTGAGGCCAGAAGTTTTCATCTAGTACTTGATGCAAGATGCAATTCGGTACTCGCACCACAAACGCCTTGAACAAGCAAATACTACTTTCAGATATATTTAAACATTACAAGCAATAAGGAAGTTTCGCTTATAACGTTGTTTGATTGATTTAATTTATTCGCTATGATCTAGAGAAGGTAATAAACAATACAATTAAGGGGTACACAACAATAGTCGTTGCTACCAGGCAAAGTATTTTATTTGTAATGAAAATGTTTAGATTATTTTCCACTGTATTTCTGAAGCTTATTTATTAGTCTTCTTGTTACAGATACCCACATATATAATTAAATGAAGATCGAAGACATGGGTATGCCTTTACTTGGGTTTTGTGATTTAATAAATAAATGTTTTCAAAATAAATTTTACACAGTCCGCATTTTATTTAATGAGCATTGCCAAATATATAAGCAGCTTACCGTTACTACATTTATTTATTTGAGCTTTAATGTAAATCATATGAACTGTCCGTCCAAATGTAGTCTGCCCCTTAAACTGTGTATAAATGGTCCTCGGGCCCAGTGGACTGTGCAAAATCAATTCGTTTGACGTCTGATGTAATAGAAACAACAGCGTAATTTCCCGTTGTTTGTAATACGCCGGCGGGTATTTGTCTCAGTGCGAAGCTACCTGTCGAATATAGCTTGCTGTCTTTAATTGATTGAAGACGATTATATTATGTTTTGACAGGGTAATGTAATGAGATGTGTTGTTTTTGTCGTTTTTATGAAATAAATAAATTTTTAATCATTATCTTAAAATAATACATGATTTTTCTTTTTAGGCCTGAAAATATCACAGTATTTTGGACCCTTGCATTGATCTGATTATAAAATGGTATTAATTATTAAATGGTGTGAGAATTAATTTACCTTTCGCAGTTTAATTCAAAGCTGAGGTTCATTGAGGTGACCTAATTGACTTATAATCACATAAAGTACTTTATTTTGCGACATTGTACATTATATTATAAAAAATATTTTTTACTAAACACAGATTTGACCTCAAGAAGTAATTTTTCATCAAAAACAAAGGAGCATCAGTTACCTTCTCGGTAGGTACGTATTATTAGACTTGTCTCACTAACTTAATAAACTTTCCGTTAAATAATGTTTTTCATCTCCTCTTATTTCGCAAACAAATTGCTTCATTTTTGGCACGGAGGCATTAACAATGAAATTTATCACCTTTGAATACCTTACTGTTGTCATTTAACACCCTCTCACTTAAATTTTCAACAGAATATATATTTCTTTATATGTAGGTAAAAATATGTATGACGGAAATTCATTAGTAAGATTATAAATTGCTGTTATTTATAGAGTGATACTCGGAATCAGTTTAAATAATTGATCTTACATAAAGTTCTATTTTAATTGGGAATTATTAACTACTTAAGATGTTCTACAAAATTGTTCAGGATGTTGTAACTTGACTATAATCTCTTAAGTAAGCTCGCATAACGCATAACGGACGTTAATAGTTCATTAATTTAATAAGAGACGATTATTTTGGTTCAAATTGGGAATAGAATTAATACTTCGTGGGAGTATATAAGTAACTATATTTGTATTTGTCCTTCACTGCCACTTTATTCTAACAATAACATGATCGTATTAATAATTACTAATACTTATTATTTTCTCAAGGTATCCTACACCTACGTACCTCTATCAATAGAAACAAATTAAGTTATATATCACGAAGTAAGTACAGATTGTCCCAATAACATTGGTTGGTCCCGTAGGGTTGCAGCGTGACAGATGCCAGGCCCGCACTCGGTACAGATAATTAACACGTTTCTTTTCGAACGGACTTGGTAACAAAACTTTATTAATACCGGTGGGGACTTAGGCTTTGAGGGTAACAAACTTTTCTAATGAAGACGCCCAGAGGAATATTACTTTCGTTTGTAGGTGCTTTTAATTTGTTATTTATTTAATTCTAATAGATGTTCACAGCGCGCAGCGTTATATCGGACCTAGTTAATGAACTGTCTTTAAATAACATTAATTAATATGGTAGATGTTATTTATAATATTTTTAGAATTAAATGTTTGGAATACCTCGCGTAGACATGGAAACAGACCCTTCACAAGAAAATACATCAAAATTAACGCCCGGAGATGTTTTCTTACTCGCGTTTCATGTGAATTTACAAACGAGAGATAACTTATTAATGTTTAAACGGTAAGAACAAGGCCGTCGTTACGTATATGTCAAAACGTAATGGTAATTCGTTGCGAGTTCCGAGCAATATTCATGTCAGAGATTTCAAATGTCAAGCATAGTGAGGGTGTCAAAATCGTAGCAAATGTGTTTATGCAAATCAGCATCTCCATTAACATTGCCTTCCCTTGTGAGACTCGTGTATAAGCGCGTGTTTGTTATATAAGTAGTACATTATATTGTGTACGTATGTGTTCATAAACGACTAATTGAATAAACATCGGTTAATTGTGTAATTAGTTCACGTAAGCCGTGTTTTGATTTGGGAACTAGGGTTAAGGAGGTTTGCGAAACTTTGAGACACGTGATGATTAGGCCATGTGAGGATTATGTTTGATCTAGAAAAGACTGTGTTGACTGTTACTCGTAAGTGGCTACTTATAACTTGAAATAAACATTTAAGCACTCATTCTAATGTTTGATAAGACTGACTTTACTTTCTAAAGTAAAAATGTTTAGTTTTCAGAGTAATTATGTTCTTTTACAGTTATCATAATAATGCTGAATAAATAATGCTGAAATGAAGAAAATCAGAGTGTGTGACTTGTGGGACATGATAACACACTGGCAAATAAATGAATCTACCTACATATTATATCTACAAACAGTTTAAAATGATGACCTCGTCGATGATAGATTAAGCTATCGTGTAAAAATCATAACTATTATTAACAAATGCTTTAACAATAACTTAGGCAACCCAACAGTTAACTCGCCTAACAATGTGAGGTACGAATACTAAGGTCGGATCATACAACGCAAGTTCTAGATGTCAGACATTGCTTGCGAAGTGGGTTCACTGCAGACGCCGCAAATATGCGTGCAATGTAAATTTGATACCCGAAGTGACAAGCGGTCGGCCACTGGGTTTCATCTATCCGAGCTATGCCGCTTATCTCAGGAGGCATGTTTTGACAATATTATACCGTGCTAATGTTGATTAGAACATGTTTAAAATATTTTTTGTTACAGCACTGGGAATATAGACGGCAGATGTCGAATTCTTTCATTATAATGTAAGGTCCAACTTTAATTACTAATGTTATTCTTTCACTGTCGTAAGTATATTGTGCACTTGTTTGTTACAAAGGGACGGACATAATTCGTAAGGTTTGTAATTTTTTAGGTGTTACAATTTTTGTCCCATGAGGCCAAACCCAATGTAACTTTTTTTAATTCAAGTTTTTTTTTACTTTATTTCCTAGTGACTGCTATTAATAAATTCGAAACAAATACTAGGTGAAACTTAAAACTGAGCCATGTTATTAGTTAACATCATATAGTATAGTACCTGCCACATTTCTGCCTACCATTTCACGGGTAATTGGCGCGATACCTCGAGATTATGTCCTACAATCCAATCACTTATATCTGAACTTGTGGGTACGTCATTAATATTATAAACGGTAACTGCTAACTATTAAGTACTTATTACTGGTTGCCTATAATTTAGGGGTACAAAACTCGAGACGCAACCTGCTCGAGTGAGACATTGGAGTCACGTAACCCATTTTGCGAAGACACAAAGCCTTCTAATGTGTGTAAACTGTCCAACTCCAGCCGTTCGCTGCCACAACTTTCTGAACGTACCTAAATAGATACTTTTCAAATAAAATATGATACCTATAAGACTGTTTTAAACGGATTATACCACCATTTACTGTGTCTGGATGTTGTTATTTATCTATAATATGTAAATGTAATCAGAAATATATAAGTACGTTTTCCACATGTCTGGTTGCTATAATACCGGCCTAGTCTTGGCAAACGGATTATACTCAGTTCAATATATTGTCATTGACGTGCATTTGGACTACCTCCATTGTTTGTTTACAGTATATCTCAACACTAAAGTACAATTTATATGTCCGACGGCTGTTGGATTTTTCATGTTTTGAATTAACTTTTATTACAACACATTTGTGAAAAAAATAAATTTAGGACACCAATAGTTATGATCCAAGAGCTGCAACACGTTCAAACCAGAGAAAGACCTAATCCAAACTGAGAGGTTTGTAGATAAGATTCACAGGTAAACAGACAATTGTTTACAAGTAATCCACCTGCTTTTATAAAAGGAAAATAAGTTGAGATCCTAAGCGTCTGGTGAAGATCGCCGGCGTTCCCTGGAGTCACTTGAAAGGTGAGAGGGCGTGTGACCGAATGCCCGT
This sequence comes from Autographa pulchrina, assembly GCA_905475315.1. NCBI lineage: Eukaryota > Metazoa > Arthropoda > Insecta > Lepidoptera > Noctuidae > Autographa > Autographa pulchrina. The sequence continues at coordinate 6,311,823 of FR997771.1, read as the reverse complement.
TTCGTTAGTACGTGATACTTTTGTTAAACTCCCCATTGACTCCCCGACTATGAAACCGTCACCAGAGGTATAATCACGTAAAGAGCTTCACCCAAAGATTTCTTTCTTTACATTCGTCTGTGACGTCCAGTTTTTACTTACCTAAGTTTAGAAAAAAGCTATTGCTTGTTGGTATAGTAGTATTAAAATACAAAATTGTTTGTTTCAGGACAGTTGTTTTTTCTTACGTTATATTTCACTTGTTTAATATTCAAAGAAAGAGCGAGGTACAAGCAAAACTCAATAACATCGATAAATACATAAAGTCTTATGCAAAGCGAAGGAAGCCTAACATTTGCTTTCACAACATTGGCAATAGAAGGCTCGAAAGAGAATGTAATACAAGGCAGAAGTTGCACCGGGCGTGCAATTCGCAAAGCCAGAACGATCGTGAGGATTTATCAATATGGCGGCAGATCCGGCTGCGCCAATACGACTAGTAAAATGTGCATAGATACCGGTGGTAAGATTTGTGGATATTTGTTTTTGATTACAAGATTGGTTGTATGTGATCTTGGTCTAAGAAGAAAGAAATAAATCTTCTTTCGTGCCTAAGGGTGATACTATTTAAAATATAATGTAAGTAACATAAGGAATAAATAATTACCACAAAACACTGACAGGTTTTATTATGTTTGTGTTAAGGCATCATAATTATATAAATGATTCAACCTAATTGTCATTATTTTAGTCTAAAAATAATCCAATGTCGTATTAATAAATAATAATATGTACCAAGACGGCACCTTTTCAAAGAAATACTAGTTACGTTTCTTACAATAGAATCTTTATTGATCTCTTTTTCAATAGCCAAGGATTGTTTGATTCTCACGGGCTTGTTGGTCTAGTGGTTAGTGACCCTGACTGCTATACCGGAGGTCGTGGGTTCGATTCCCACCCAGGACAAATGTTTGTGTGATGAGCACGATCATTTGTTCTGGTTGTCTGGGTGTAATTTATCTATAATATGTATGTATTTAGAAATATATAAGTATGTTTATCAGTTGTCTGGTTACCATAACACAAGCTCTGCTTAGCTTGGGATCAGATAACCGTATGTGAGTTGTCCCGGAATATTATATTATATTATATTATATTATCTGTATATTTTTGGAGACAAGGGTAAACATTTACACAATTATTGAATTATTTTCTTCGTTCTTCACGATTGTGGAAACATTTGCCGCTTTTGGAAAAAGTCGATAAAATTATTCGGTCCACGTTAACGTCCATTTTTAACGTAACGTTGGATGACCGAGCTTGGACCCAAGCCACGCTGCCGATCCGATTTGGTGGGCTTGGTGTACGTAAAGTTTCCAGTCTAGGCTTACCAGCATTTTTGTCTTCGGTCCACAGCACTGAAAAATTAACCAGGCAAATCTTAGGGTCTTCTCTGGTTGATTTTCAGATTCTGTGCATGACTGAGGCAGTAAATAGTTGGGAATTGTCCTGCCCGGGCACAGATCTACCCGAGCAACGTTCTTCTCAGAGGCAGTGGGACGAGCCGCTTTGCAGTTTGATACGGAAAGAATTAATTAATACGTCAATCAACACTGCAGAGCGCGCGCGTCTCCTGGCTGTGGGAGAATGGGAATCGGGCCTCTGGTTACAGGCACTTCCGTCAACCACTCTTGGTACGATTTTGGATGACAATACTTTCCGGCTCGCCATCAGTTTACGTTTAGGTATACCTTGTGTCGCATGTCATCGGTGTCAATGCGGTGAAACAGTCGATTGCCTCGGTCACCATGGCTTGTCCTGCAGCAGGAGCGCAGGACGTATATCCCGTCACGCAAATATTAATGACATTATCCGTCGTGCTCTTGTCATTGCCGGTGTACCAGCTGTTTTGGAACCCAATGGTTTGGTGCGCAGCGATGGTAAGAGACCTGACGGTATGTCATTGTTGCCTTGGAAATTGGGTCGGCCTTTGGTGTGGGACGCAACGTGCGTCGACACCCTTGCGCCATCCCACGTTCTAAGTTCGGCGGCCTCTCCTGGCGCTGCTGCTGGAGCAGCGGAGACCCTTAAACGGCGAAAGTATAATAACCTAATGGGTAATTATATTTTCGAGCCGTTTGGGGTTGAAACGCTCGGGTCATGGGGTCCGAGTGCACGAAATCTTTTTAAAGAACTGTCAAAACGTTTGGTAGACTCTACTCGTGATCAGAGAGCTGGTTTGTTCCTTGCACAGAGAATCGGCATAGCCATTCAACGTGGCAATGCTGCCAGCCTTCTGGGCACCTTTCCCGCCATTGACAAGGATGACGATGAGTATTTTGACGCGTGTTAGTTTTATTTATCTATATAAGATTTAATTTTAGTCTTTGTTTGTTCTTGTATTAGATTTAAGTATTAAATAAGTAATTCATTTTCATTTATGCATAATCATTAAGATTATTGAAAAAGTTATCAATATTAATATAATGTATCTGTTTTTAATCGTTGTTATTTTGCCAAAAAAAAATATTTTTACAACTATTTCCATGGCCTAGTTTGTTTCGTTAATGTCGTCATTTAGAAAACAAACACCTTTTTCATATTTTTGTCATTGTTATTTGTGAAGCTGCAGCTGGATACGGGGTTTTTATTTCATAAATCACCTTCTTTACGCCATAATGCGATGACAAATTTTAGAGCAGATTTCTAAGCATTTTCATTTGTAACCATTAAGCTGAAAAAATGTTGAAACGTTTTTGCGCCAGATTGTCCTGTTATAAAAACAAAATGCTAACGAATATGTACTTAGCCATAGTCGGCGAAGGGTAGTGAGTGAAGCTGGGATTTTTACGATACGCTGAATTCACAATCGCCTACGAAAGCACACTGTCTCGAGCAAACCCTTTGTTTGTTCTATTCAAATCCAATGCTAATACGTTCACAGAATCAAAGCGGACGGATGTTCTTCTTTGCGTCGCTAGAAAACGGAAATTTGAATGGATCAGATGAGATTGTTACATTTTGTTGGTACTATTCGCAACGACTGAGTAATGCAAAACTGAGTTTTATGTTAGCCATCTAAAGTTTTATGTCGTATTATTGTAATACTTCACTTGTTGAGAGTTCAGCTTGAACAATCTTGTTTTATTAAGATTGTTTGCTTTGTCTGTTAGAATTACAGCTTTATGAGATAAATTTAATAAAGGTAGACTTTTGTTGTTTTAATGTGTAAAATGTCTATTTGTCCGTAGATATTAAATGCTAGTTAGTATTGATCCGGTATGTTTGCAGCCGCTCCTTAGCTGTAAAAAGTACAGTTACCAACACATTATACTTAAAACGAAACACATTTAGTTGCCGCAAAAAAGTATATACATTGTAGGTATATACGGCTACAAAATCGTAATGACATCGGCAATGTGGTCTTGGGGCAGTTGAGAGGGCAACCGCATTAGTGCCCCTCTAATGGGTGTAGGTGCCCGAAAAGTTGGTAACTTGCGAAATCTATCGCTCGCCAGTTCTTTATGAGCGACCATTATCATCGCTTCTGCGTTTTCCGATAAAACGTGTTCGCCCTACTTTTAACAGCAGTTCTCACGGAGTTTAAAGAGCCTATAAAATTATTATATTCAATTTATCATGAAGAAAATTGTTTTTTCTTATCGATTTTGTACGACGCTTCAGGAATATTTAATGTTTTTAGTCGTTTAAAGGGTTAGGGGGCTAAGTGATATTAAACTTTATCACTAGCCGTTTTAACCAATTAGGAATAACTTAATCTTTTCTATTTCATGAAGTTAAAGCTTTTTTCTTATATGCAGTGCGTCTTTCTACAGTTCTTTATATTTTTTTTATGCAAACCCATGGCCTTCCAACCACCAGTCTTTTTACAGAAACCATGATTCTCATTTCTCAATTATAAAAAGTTGTTGCGCCGTAGTGACCGCAGCTACTACTAAACAGTTTATAAATAAAACCGAGACCGCTAACTTCCCACTTAACTTCTTTAAAGTGTTGGCTTCCTGTTTTTAAAACTCTTGCTTTTTGCTCGCAGGCATGAAGGCGGAAGGTTGTAAGTTCAAAACAGCTTTTAACACTGCAAGGAGGTTCTTGCGTGAATAATATTTATCAGTATCTATGTAAGTATAGTTCTTTCTCTAAATACTATGCTTTGCCGCACAGGGTAGTTACTGGCTGGTATTTATGTGAACCTAGTACTTACGACTTGTTTTTATGCTGTAATTTAGAACAAATTAGCACGTAACATAAAAAATATTTTTAAATTATTATTCGTTGTGTATTAGCGATGCCTATATTTGTGAATTAAATGTATAGTTTGATAATGTAGGATTTTTTTTACATCCTGTAGTAGTGTTAATATTTGAGTTCTGTAAACTGCTACATTGTGAATTTGTTGAATATCTAATTAATACCTTGTTTTAAAAGTAAGTAGGTACCGCAGTTCGTTAATTGGCTATGAAGCCAATCAGGCCTGAATCGTTTCTTCATCAATTTCATTGTAGCGTTTTCATTAATTTATTTGTGTGTATTGTAAAGTAATTGGTCTAAGACACGCAATCGAAACTTGGTTATGTATCGAATTGCACGGTCACTAGTTTATTCCTTGTATTTTGTAATTATTATAACTCTCTCATCAAAAAGCGACAAATACCTATTGCTGAAAATAATCTGTAGTAATTTACCGAACAAGCCTCTACTATAATCTAGGACTAAACATGAAGATCAATTAGAAATGATTAAATAATAAGACTACATTATGGCTTTTAAATAATGCTTCATAAGTTAAAATTTTCTTCATACTGTTGTTTTTTTTTAATTTTAGTCGTAGTCATAGTATAAAGTTATCATCTAACTTCTTAAGTTCGCTTAATGTCGCGAGCCATAAATCTTATCAATATCCTTCATACAGAGGATATTCATATTTTTAACCGACTTCAAAAAGGAGGAGGTACTCAATTCGAATGCATTTTTTTTTTCATGTTTGTTACCACAGTACTTTCGACTGGGTGAACTGATTTTGATGATTCTTTTTTTATTTAAAAGGTGGTGCTTCCCACGGGAACCATTTTAATTTCGTCCAGTTATGACTGTGGGATCCAGACTTATTTTGAAGTCGGTTTTTTTTTGTAAGAATTATTTCTACAAGCCTGGCGAAATTTATAATGTCGTCTCAAAAGTGCATAGAAACTTTATAAATGCTGTAGCTGTGTGTAGTATTCATGACATCGCTTTGGTGTATACTGTTAAGATGTTATGTTGATGAATAAATAAATAAAAAACAAATAAATAAAAGCTTGTTATTTTATTTAAATAAATAAAGCGTATATCCCATATTAGGTATACTATCTACTTTTTAAATTAAGACTTATTTAAAAGCTTTACAGCTCGTACTTAAAGTGTAGTTGGAAGACAATAAACCCATGACGTGTAGTCGGTAGTAAAGCGGAAACGGGAGCATGTCTCCGCTCCGGGATCTACGACAAATTAGAACTCTCCTATGATTTTGTGAAGCGACATGAGAATGTTTTGTACGATATTTCCTGCATATTGTAATGCCAGTTTATATACCTACGGATCCATAATTCAATTTAAAATAGACAGAGGAACTAAGAATTATGGGATGCTGCTACATAATTACATTGGGAAACTATTTGTATTGGTTACTACATCTGGCAGTAAGTAACCGAAAAAAATAAATAAAAGTACAACACTAATTTATTATGATTTAAACGATCTAACCCTGACACTTGACAGTCTAGGTTTCCAACCTCGTTCGCAAGTCATTTCTACACCTAGCCTTGCACTTCTTTCTTGTTACTGTAAAAAACATAGAAAAAAAGAAGGAAGGAACATGAATACCGTATAAAATTGCCAGTATATAAACTGCGAAACTTTTGGTATTAAATAATAGTCACAGCAATAAAACTTAAACGAACATCGGAGGCACCATTTCCTCTCCTCGGCCGGCCAATTGAGCTTAAACGCGTTTATGCATTTCGCTTACTTTTTTTATTCTATTCAGCCGAGGAAACGGAGATTCTTTAGTTTTTCTAATTTAAATAAAAATTCATTTCAATAAGGAAGTCTTGGAGAATAAAAATCAATTTCAAACTTTTTTGCTATTGAATACTGTGTTCAGAACTTCTTTATCTTTTATGAATATAAAATCGGATTTTTACTTTATGGTTTGTGTTTACATTCTGTTGCCTCTACATTAGGAACGGACAACGATAGTTTAGAAGTAAATAATTGTTTGATTTTTGTAATTGGTGTTCAAATTCTTAATTATTTAGCACATAGTTACGAAAAAACTGTAATGTTTAGCTTTGAAGAATGCATGCGCTAGAATCCAAGTGATACCATTTTAACTTTGAAATAAAACGTAGAATAGCTACGAAAACTTTTTATTTTAACTTTAAGGCAATTTTCGCAGCAATTAAACACTGTGGCTGCAAAGCAAGTACGTGCTGACTACTTAATTCTCTTAAGCTATGTAGCTCGTTAACAGATCATTCATAATTACCCGTGATATTTATTTTGATGAAATTAAGAGGGTGTGTCTAGACGGCAAGGCGAAGCGAGGCGAGGCGAGGCGAGGCGATGGGGGCGCGCGTGACCCGGCTATAAATTGCCTGTTGGTAATGACCCCACTCAGATATCGAATACACGTCAGTTTCGAAACATCTATCGACAACGGAGCGACACGGTAAACTGACTCTTTATTAACTTCTGCTGTAACAGTTTTATGAAGAAATATTTAATATTAAATTCTTGTAAAGTGTGTTTATCACGTCTATTTGTAAGCGTTTGCTGGTATAAGTGTTTGCGTGAGTTCTCAGGTTTTGTTGCAGAATAGTAGATTTAAAAAAAAAATTTTGATTAGTGAAAAATCAAATAAGGTAAATCTACTACTACTACTAGTTGCATTACACAACCTAACCGACCATGTAGATAACTGAGATCAAATTTCAAACACCAGATCAATACCCGTTACCTTAACATCTATTCGGCTATAGTGCTGCCGTACATACCGATGTCAATTATGCACTTACACGACAGACAATGAGCAAAGGCTATCGCATGAATCTGTTGGCACCACCTGACGTGGTCGGTGACATGCGCATTCTCTTTGTACCTTGCCGAGCCTACCGTATCTACCAAAGAGCATTATATTGTACGGAAAGCCAATAAACCAACGACGTTTGCTATTCACACAAGACTGATGTAATCATACACAATTGTATTTCGTTTGTTGAGCTTGTTGTTAGGGAAATTAGAATAGACGTTCAGTTTGCTGATCGAGCGGATAGGAATTCATTTGTTTATGTGGCATTATTTATTGAATGAAATTATGAAATTAATAGAAGTTGAAAATAAGGATTTCTCTATCAAAATCTGTGAGGTATAATTTTATTTAATAACGAATAAATAAAATAAGTATTTTTTAAGCGACTTTAAAACGAGAAAGTTCTTAATTTAACTGTACATATTTTATGTTTGTTGCATGATGGTTCCCGCAATTGTAAATCAATTTCAATTTTTTTTTTATCTTCAATGGGTTATATAGTTTAATATAGTATACCTCAGTGGTCTCATATAAATTTCATTGAAGCCGGTTTTTTAGCATTTATATGTGTAATCAATAACTTTAAATTTCTTTTAGCCACATATTTATACCGACAGTTATAAAAGCCAGGTAACAGAACCCGAGCTAAGAAACAAAGGGAATGCTGTCAGCGACGCGAATAAGTTTACACTTAGTTAATTAAAAGATTACACACGAATGGGTAATTAACAGCGGATTTGTTCTCTCATCTGTTATGTTGTCGCATCGGGAGAGCGCCGTAGCGGACGTAATTTTATACGTCGAGTTGCGAGTCGACTTGCGTGCGTGCCTTGTTGACGGATTCGTTGCGTACTCTTATTACAGTAAGTAGATGTTTATAAACTGTACAAGTAGGTGATATGCTTAACAAATAATAAACATGTAAAAAAAATCCGAACCTGCGTTTAATTCAGAAGTTGATCTAAAATAGTTCTGATAATTTTCCTTACAGTGCGTGAAATCAAAAAATAATATAAGAAAATAATAAATTCAAATTAAATTATGTAGTCTCCTGTAAAGATTTTTTCATTTATTGGTTTTTAGAAGAAACAATAATATTGGAAATTTGTTTTGATACATAAATAAATCTATAATTATGTGATAGTGTATAATTGTATTTGCTCAGTGCATTTAAGTTTTCCTTAAGCCTTGAATCTTAATAATATTGTTATTTATTCCTAGTAAAGCTAAGTTGGTTTTAAGAGCACTTTCTAAACGGAAAAATGTAAGCCGTATGAGAGCATCCTAAGAATTGTGTTAGTCTGCAATTTGCATAAAATACACGTAGAATACATATTTAGTATAAGTAGTTGATAGACCGGTATCACAGCACAAAATGTTCTTGTTCTGTGTTTAAGAACATAGTTTTGTACTAGACGATTAACTTAAAATCGGAGCCTTGCCTGCGAAAATGTATTATTTTAAAACATTTTCAATATTTAATCTCAACATTATCGTTCAGGTATTCATATTAAAAGTACAATATCTTAAGTGAAATACCTACAAGACTTTTCTATAGCTAGAATAGTTGAATGTGCCACAATCTAAACACTCGGATAAATTAGAATAGATCAAAGGACATGAAAAATCAATGAGGTAAAGAGCCGAAAACATTCAATTGATCGGTGGTCAAAAAGGGATTGGGGTTTTTGTTGGATTTTAATTTAAAATTACTTTCCTTTGCGTCGGTTTCGATTTGAGAGCATCGACAGAAGCTTTTAATTAATGTTGCTGCCTAATATAATTGTTCATGACCCCTGATTTTTTATGTCCCACAACGAATACACGAAACAATGTGATGTGGGAATTAATATTTTGTTTTGTGTGAATATTTTTAGCATTCTGTTATGTTTAAGATTACATATTTCATTGGTTTTGCTATCACTATTAATTATAACAATAAGTAAGAAGTAGTATATAATTAAAGCAAACTGGTATTACTAGCAAGTCGCTTTAAAGAATAGATACATAACTAAAACATACGTAGTTCAAACATTCACGTTTCTAAACTATCTTTGGAATGCTTGTGAAATCCGCACTATCGCTTGACTTTTCCACTGTATTCAGCAAGAATATGTAGTCTCTTTTTATACTAGTGGCGTAAGTGTTGATCACATTGTTTTTCGATACTGGCGGTCTCGGTTTCCCCCTCAAGGGTCGACTGAACGAATATAAATGAATCTTATATTTATGATACTTTTTTCTTTGCCTCTCTTCTTGGTAGCATTTTATTGCTCGTGAAAGGGTACGAATTGTTTTGCTGACAGATTTACGACGAAAGATTCGGCGTTTATTTTATCTGTGACTCTTCCATTCTTGAGGAAGGCAACTTTGATTGCAGAAACGTTGAATACAAATTTAATATTGCAAAGAATGTTATGATTTATAACGGACTTGTCATGTTTGGGCTAACCATTGCCATCTTTCTTTTTTGAGATGCCATTACTTGATATTGCGAGTTTTTATGTTTTTTGATCTACGTTTTAATAAGATAAAAATGTGTCTGTGTGAAAGGTTTAAAAAAAAACATTTAATGAACACATAATATTACTATGTCTTTTTAGATTAATTGAACTATGTCTCTAGAACGATATGCACATATTTTGCGATACTTTACGATATCCTTTTAATAATACGTATGAACTATCTGTGTACTTATTGTAACTGAAACCCTTTATTACCCCATTAGCTGTAACAAACACACAAACGCCCAAACATACTCACTTTCCCATTCATAATTCACTAAGAAAAATATAGGTTCCACTAAATCCCTTGAAAAAAAACGAGCTAAAACTACAAAAGCCTAACGAAGGTGATTATTTATTGTAGGTATAGAAATCGGCGTAATAACAATGTTAGCTATTAATTCGTCCAGGCTTGAGTGTTCCTACAGCGACGAGATGCTTGAAGCTAACTCGATAACAAGACACAACAGCTTTCCTAATTGCAATTTATTGCAGGTACTGCAAACAAGTCTGTTTTACTCAACGCTCACGTATTTTAAATTAATTTGTAAACAGAATGTAATTACATCTTTCTGCGAGTGTTAAGTAAACTCTTTTTGAATCTGTTTAGCTGCTCTCTGATTAGTTTAATTCGTTGAGATTATGTTTTTAGTCTGCTTTTTTTCAGGATTTTTATTTGTTATTTTTTAGAAACGTAGTCACATTTATTTACAAATATATTTTGTTTGTTTGGAATCTGATAATAGATTATATAGTCGGATATTACAAAAAAAAAAACTTGAAAACACTTGCTGAAAATGTCGTTGTATAATGTCGAAATGAAATTAAAAATTCATAGAAACAAAATAGTATTCCGTTATTCAAACTACAATTTATGTAATGGATCTGTAGTAAACTTTTTGCCCTACTGTATACTGTGGCGAAGATCAAGAGTTATTACCTATGGGTTTTCAACATTACATTCAAATGCTTGGAGACAACGTAGGTACTATTTAAGGCTTTTCGGCGGAAAAAGGTAATTGTTTATACCTTACTTTAACACTTGAAACTGATGAGCTTAAAAACACGCACGCAGTTTTAGAAAATAAATAAAATAAAATAAATAATATTCCGGGACAACTCACACACGGTTATCTGATCCCAAGCTAAGCAGAGCTTGTGTTATGGTAACCAGACAACTGATAAACATACTTATATATTTCTAAATACATACATATTATAGATAAATTACACCCAGACACAGAACAAATGATCGTGCTCATCACACAAACATTTGTCCTGGGTGGGAATCGAACCCACGACCTCCGGTATAGCAGTCAGGGTCACTAACCACTAGACCAACAGGCCCGTCACCACGTACCATTTTACACTTTTACTTCTCACACGTTTTGATATAAACCTTCTTTCAATGACCAGACACGTGCGAAGCGCCTTTAATATTACGTTACAGCGACTGATTTATTAAATTAATTAGTTATCAGCGTTTATTGCATATCTGGGGAACAATTATAATAATAAAAACGCTAAGGTAAATATTTTACCAGATTCTTTTATTAAATAGTACTTTAGGGAAATTTAAATGTTATAAATATGATTGTTTAACAAATAACTATTAGAAAGTTCGTTGCATAGAATAACACTGCTCTATTTTGAAGCTTTTAGGTTATATATTTATGTTGCCAATTATTAATTAAAGACATACAATCATTTTTCTGATGTTTTTATCCCGAATTTGTCTATATGAATAAATTTAATGTAAAAACAATTTGTCGGGTATTCATTTTAATTTTATATTCTAACCCTTGTGTGGTTATCTCATGTCCTTCAGAAAATTAGATCATGCATGTATTTTTATTTTTAAAGGTACGTAAGTACTTATTATGTACGTGCCTTAACTTTAATTAAGAAGTAATGAAGCGACTAGAACAACGATCTCCTTTAGGCAGTAACAGAGTAAAAATAATTGCACCTTTTAACAAAGAAACAACAGACCATCCACAAAGATGTTTAACTTATTAATTATAATAGTAGTTTTGAATTTCCATTGCCGATTGCACACTTTGTGAGGCAGACATTGCTTCTTAACTCCTATTTATAAATTCAGTGAAAAGCAATTAATTTTAAGTCAACAATAGAAAAGTTCCCGGTTGTGATGCATTGTGTCCCGCTTTCGCCGTTTGCTTTCTTGAACTGCCTTATTCAATGATTTCCTTTATTAGCCGACTATTGAAAACCGAGAATGGTCTTTCAGTTTTGTTTATTTAATTTTGCTTATATTTGAAGTTGGAGTTGTTATTGGAACTCGCGTTTCTTTAGATCTGGGCGTGTCGGTATTCATTAAGTTTAATAGGGCTTAAGGCTGTATTACTGTGGAGAATATTAAAGGAGTTTAATCGTGGAGGGGCGCGACTTAATTATAATAGTAATTCGTCTTTGTAGAAAGTCTCAGATAAAACTATTTTGTCTCAAATTCAGTAATATAAGGGTGCTATTCTTTATTATATGTAAATTGGGATCTAAATTACTTATAGCTATCATTCAATATACTTTCTTCTACCGCAGTCGGGCAAAAAGTTTTATTGCACCAAATATCTCTACTCTACTACTATCTATTCCCACACATATTATAAATACACATATATACTCAAACATAAACTAAACAAATTTTATTGCTTTCACTGTAGTTCTTGGTAATCAAAAAACTAATTTCAGCAAATACCCAATTAGACATGAACATTAATTGTTGTATAACACGCAATTAAGCCATAAAGCCAGATCTCAATATATCCTCAGATATAATAGTTCTCACTTAGCTAACCGACTAAACCCGGCTTGTATTTCAAATCACCTGAAATTAAATTGCCCTTCGATTGTTTATCGTCAGATAACAGCAAAACGGTATCGGTTATACAATACTGAAAGGGGATTAATTTGTTGACAGTAAATTGGATCCTAATGAAGCAAAGGCTCTTTGGATAAACAAGACGGTTGTCTTGGCCCCTGTTTACATGATTCAACGGTTCGTTAGCTTTGTTTCAAATCCAATCGGCCGTTTATACAACTGCCGGCTGTAGTTCTGCGCTCGCTGTTGTACAAACACTGTATTGGATGACTAACGCCTGTTGTATTTGATTTTAAGTTTAGGAATAAAAAGAATAAACTTTTGACGCGGAAAAATAAGCGTACCTACTTTTTTACTACCTAACCTTTTTTACTAACTACTTTTTTATTTTATTTTGTTATGTCATTTAAAAAGAGAAGGTAAGGTACCATTTATTAAAAATTAAACTAAAATAAAAAATGAGTGTTTTGTTATGTAAAATATTATTTACATTTATTTGATAACACTATGAGGCAAATACAGTGATGCAAAAACGAGTAAAGTGTAAAACCCCGAGACGTCACGCGTCGCTGTCCGTATGCGCTTGTGAGATTTCGATACATAATAGAGCAATTGAATTTATAATTGAATAATTGAAATCTCACGAATAAGTGAAGAAAGCAAAGAATAAAACATAAAGGTTTAAATAATAAAATATATTAGTCATTTTCTATCATTTTAATCACATTCAGCAACAATATCACACATAACACAAAATTGTTAAAACAAAATGAACCATTACATAAAAAGAGAGGAATCACTTAACTTACGTGTTGTTGTCTACAGCTCAACGTTCTCCCGTAAAAAGTGGTATCAGTGTATCACTATCACCCTATTTTACAATAAAAATCCGAACAGTCTTAGTATCCCGCCAAAATTGATCAATCAGAGACAAGTAAGCTTTATAGACCAATAACTAAATTCACAATTAAAATAAAGTAAATTTAAACACACCAAATCTTATTTAAAACTTATAGCGATAATTTTAATATTTATTTAAATCATTAAACATGTAAGCTTTTAAATATCAAATTTAATAAATCTAAAACAAACAACAACAAAAAAACAACCAAAATTACATTATGGTAACCTCGTTTTTATGTGCGTTTACAGAGACAGTTAAGATTAAGAAATATTCAATAATTTGTCATTTAAAGTTCGTTTACAGAGATAGTTAAAATCAAGAAATATACAATAATATGTCACGGCCATACTGACCTGTACTTCGCTCTCGAAGTACCTCTTTATATTATACTGTATACAAACCATTGATAATGCATAAAACTTAAAAACTAATACACATTAACATTGTCACCGCCTCACTTTTCACATTAAGTAGACGAATAACAACGGTCAATTCGCTTCTCTTACTTTCTTTTTTTTTTTTTACATTTATTTATCTAGCCTCACACCTGCTGCACATGAGACAGACTAGATAAGCAAATTGACTTCAGCAGTTCTACATTCCAAACACTTACAGTATTTACCACACAGTATTTTGTCTACTATTTAATTATGTAATTACAATAAAAATTAAACCACACGTTAGTCGTTAATACAATCATTTTATATATAATTGATTTATTTTTTAGCAACTGACAAAATAAACAACAATCATATATATAAATGTATACTAATCAGACTCATTATCATCAACCCATTCACCGGGCCTTAATCTTAGTTTATCCTTAGCAATAATAATATTTCGTGAGTTACCTAGACCCCTCAAAGTATACCTATCATTAGGTAGAATACCAATAATAGTATATGGACCCTTAAATCTAGGACTGAGTTTGTCATGACGCCTATGATCTTGATTGACATATACCATATTTCCAATCTCAAAATTTGTAGTATTTCGCCTACAAGCATCAAAACGATTTTTGAATTTAATGGCCTCTGATTGCAACCGCTGTCGTGCTAATTCTCGATCTTCCCTGACATCAATACTAGGTTCAGAAACATTAACATCATTAAGGCGAGATTGAATGGATGGAATGTTGGCATTACAGCCAATAAGTAATCGAATTGGAGTAAAACCTGTTGATTTTTGAACAGTTGTATTAATAGACTGCTGAACCTTCCACAAGCCGCTTGGCCAGTCTGACGAACCATTACAAGCCGTATTCAACATATCAACCACTGTAGACACATAACGTTCAACTTGACCGTTTCCTCTTGGTGTTCCAGTGGCAATCATATGATGGTCTATTTGTAATTCTCTAAATAATTGCCTAATTTGCTGAGAACTGAAATTTGTACCTCTATCGGTAATTACCTTTGATGGAGTGCCAAATATTGTAATTGTGTCTCTAATGAGGGGTATTAACTCTTGAGAACTTAGAGTTTTCAGGGGTTTCAAAAGGCAAAATTTAGTAAATCCATCTACCAAGAGTAAAATGTATTTATATCCTTCATGAGTTTGAGGAAATGGGCCTGTACAATCCAGATGGATTGTATGAAATGGAATTGGTGTTTTCTCGATGGGGTGTAACAGACCCTGCTTTGGACCAGAGTGACCTTTACGTTCAATACAAATCAGGCAATGCTTTAAGTATTTTTTTACATAAGCAGCCATCCGAGGAAACCAAAAATATTCGTTCAATTTTTGAAATGTTTTGTCAAAACCAACGTGGCAATTTTCATCATGAAAAAGACGGAGAAGATCAAATCTGGATGATTTTGGAATAAACAATTTTAATGTATTAGAATCAGTTTTATAAAACAACAAGTTATTTCGTATTAAGTATCTATTCTCATCGAGATCCCCAGCTACAACTTGATCCAACAATCTTTGACTTTCTGGATCATTTTGCTGTGCAACTTCAAGCCATGACTGTGGTTCATTAATAAAACTGCATTCTAAATCTTTTGAAGAGGACTCAATCGATAAATGTGATATCGGATGTTGCGAAGGGCTAGTTTGTGAAACTAAATGGACCAAAACTGGGTTGTCAACAGGATTACGGCTCAAAAAATCCACATGACCTATATACTTTCCCTTTTTGTACACAATGTCAAAATCAAAATCTTGCATAAATGTCCACCAACGGGCAACACGAGGTGATAAATCTTTTTTATTCGCTGTAGCTTTAATTGAATTGCAATCAGTGACAATTTTGAATTTAATACCCATTAGATAAACTCTAAAATGTTTTAACGCGTTGTATATAGCCAAAGTTTCTAAGTCATATGAGCAATACTTTGATTCCGCAGGAGATGTTCTTTTGCTATAGTAGGCAACAACCCTTTTTGTATTATCATGCTTTTGTATTAATATTGCTCCGTAGCCTATGGCGCTAGCATCTGTATAAAGTTCTGTAGGCAATTCACGGTCGAATACAGTGAGCAGAGGTTTAGAGGATAGATGTCTTATAACATAGTCCCTAGCTGCATCCTGTTCCAATCCCCACAACCACTTTTGATTGTTTTTGGTCAATTTAGTTATACAAGCTGTACGAGCGGCGAATTCCGGTATGAATTTTCTGAAATAACTAGCAAGCCCCATGAATTGACGCACCTGCTTCACATTAGTAGGGGTGGGAGAATTGATTAAAGCGGCTACCTTCGACTCACTAGGCCTCACACCATCTTGTGATATATGCCTTCCTAAATATTCTATACTTTCAACAAAGAATTTGCACTTTTTGAGGTTAATGGAGAACCCAGCCGAGGAAAGTGCTTGAATAGTTTGCTCTAAATAATTTAATCCTTGTTCAATTGTTGAAAAGGGGATGAGAATGTCGTCCATATATACCAACAAAAATTTTAAGTGTTGGACTGCTTTTGTAATTGCCTTTTGAAAAACGGCAGGGCCATTACAAATTCCAAACGGCATTTTCAAAAACTCGTAATGACCACTTGGAGTTACAAAAGCTGTGTATTTAATAGATTCAGCCGAAACAGGGATTTGGTGAAAACCATTCTTCATATCGATAGATATAAAGTATTTGGCCCCTCCAAGCCTGTCTATTTGATCCTCAATAAGAGGGAGAGGGTAGCTGTCTTTTTCCAAAATTTTATTTAAACTCCGAAAATCAACACATAGTCTGTCACTTCCATCTTTTTTTTTTACTAAAATAACGGGACTAGAAAAAGAAGAATCGCTTTCACGAATAATTCCCTTTTCTAGAAGTTCATCAATAATTTTATCTACCTTCTCCTTCTCACTAGGGGCCAACCTATACGGACGATAGTTAACAGTCTCATTCATTTTCAAACGTAAATTCAGCTCTCCTGTCTTAACGGTACTAGAGTTGTTCAAGACAGAAGGATATTTTTCAAATATGCTCTTAATTTTTTGTTGCAATTCAGTGTCTAAATGATCTATTTTTGAAATCAGTTCGCATAAATCAGATAAAGATGTTAAATTAACTTCTGCCTTGGTTTGAATATGTTTCCTAACTAATCGACATCCTAATGAATCAGTGACAATTTCTACATCAGGATATTTTACAGCATTTCTGCCAATAAGAAGTTCATAACGAAAATCACAATCCCTCACTACATGGAGATCTAGTTCTAAACAAATCCCTTCAAATTGAACGAGGTCAGTTACGATTGCAAAAACATGTATTTTATTCTGACCTATACCATCTATATACATAGATGTGGGACACAAATTACATCCTAATTTCCTAGAAACACTTTCTTTAATTAAACTACAACTCGCTCCAGTATCGATAAGACAATGGATTATAGAACCTTTGATGGTAACAGGGGTAAGATTTAATTCGGTTTTCCTAAAAAATTAACCCCACTCGTTGTAGGAACGACAGTAATTGCAGTTGAATTCCTATTTTCAGCTCGCTGCTTATGAAAACAAACAGACTCTAAATGACCGATTTTTTTACAAAAGGTACAATGCTTTACACGATTTTCATTCGGTTTAGGAACTGGTGGAGCCTGTGTTACACTTGGAGGCAACTGAGTGACTTTATTTTTTACGCATTGTGATTGAAAATGTCCAGTTTGATTACATATAAAACATTTCTTTTCGTTTTCATTTTTAAATCGTTTAGCTCCACTGGGTCCTGAACTACTATCTCTACAGTTACTTTCTAGAGGCCGTTTATTTTTTGAATAAGATGACAAAAGAGAAATTAACAATGAAGTAGACGCAACGTTACTGTTCAGTGAAGCCATCCTAACATTGACGTCACTAACACCACCACAAACCAATTCGATTAATTGTTCTTCCGTAAAAGCAACTGTAGTGTTACGAAGCAACCTGAGTTTTTCTCGAGCATATTCACCATAAGAATCAGCCGCATCAGAGGTAAATAATACTGCCTTTTGTAATCTGTCAGACAAATTTTTCTTCTCGGGGTAGGCATCAATAATATCAGCACGAAACTTTTCCCAAGATCTCCCTTCTAAGGGATCCCAGGACTCAAACCAAATCAAAGCAGACCCTTTAAGGGCCTTAATTGCCTTAGCCGCTGTTTTGATGCTACTCCAGTTGAGATCCTTGGCGAGCGTTTCAATGTTGTTGCACCACCTGGTAGCACCGTTGTCGCTTTTTTCCGAATCGAAGACTGGAAGCGCCACATCATCATCACTTTGATTGGGCTTGGAGACTGCATCGCGTATCGCCTTGAGCAAGTTACCGATTTTCTCAGTATCCATCCTGAAACATGGCCATATGTTAAAAAAAAAAAATATTATTGAGGCAGGGCATCCCACTTCTGATGTGAGATTTCGATACATAATAGAGCAATTGAATTTATAATTGAATAATTGAAATCTCACGAATAAGTGAAGAAAGCAAAGAATAAAACATAAAGGTTTAAATAATAAAATATATTAGTCATTTTCTATCATTTTAATCACATTCAGCAACAATATCACACATAACACAAAATTGTTAAAACAAAATGAACCATTACATAAAAAGAGAGGAATCACTTAACTTACGTGTTGTTGTCTACAGCTCAACGTTCTCCCGTAAAAAGTGGTATCAGTGTATCACTATCACCCTATTTTACAATAAAAATCCGAACAGTCTTAGTATCCCGCCAAAATTGATCAATCAGAGACAAGTAAGCTTTATAGACCAATAACTAAATTCACAATTAAAATAAAGTAAATTTAAACACACCAAATCTTATTTAAAACTTATAGCGATAATTTTAATATTTATTTAAATCATTAAACATGTAAGCTTTTAAATATCAAATTTAATAAATCTAAAACAAACAACAACAAAAAAACAACCAAAATTACATTATGGTAACCTCGTTTTTATGTGCGTTTACAGAGACAGTTAAGATTAAGAAATATTCAATAATTTGTCATTTAAAGTTCGTTTACAGAGATAGTTAAAATCAAGAAATATACAATAATATGTCACGCTCATCCGGCTCTGGCCGAACGTTACATTACAGACCTGTTGACTCGCCAATTTTTCAACACCACATGAGCAAGTTTTATGAGCGATGATAACAGAAGACAAAGTGACGGACATGAAATTGTAAACTATGAATTAGGAAATCAGAAACTAAGGAAGCAGGTTACAAGGTATCTTCTCATAATGTATGAAGAGAAATCTGTAATTATTTTTTTTATAATGCAATTTTTCCTTGCCCTGACCCAAATTTAAATATAACGAGTTGTGATACTATTTATAACCTGTATAAAAATATAATGGAATTCCATAAATAAAGACAAGCATTTAATTAGAGGTATTCTAGGTTTATTTTCTATTTTTAATCATACATAATAAACCCCTCAAAATTCTTACAGATTGATCAAAAGATCTATACAACTTTCCGTCACCCTATGCGAAGCCTTTGGTAGTGTTACTATGATTGTGGGCTGGTATTATTACATTATAATTGTAATGTATTACTAAAGTTATCCGAAAGGATCACCAAACTTCAGTTGTATGTAAATAGAACAGAGAGAATCATAACATTATGGATATTCGACACTGTTTATGTTACGGCAAAAGTTCATGAGAAAACAGAACTTTCTTTAATGAAGTATCTTAAACAATTAATTTGTTGTTTATCTGACATAAATTATGAATTGTCTTAGATCAGTTGTTTTAATTATTCTGCTCACTTGTAATAAATAAGACGTAATTATTATTAACTGTGTAAATTGTTGACGGCGATTCTACAATTTTTTTTGATGATTCTAAAAGATTCTAGAAATCTTTTGGGCAGGTAATAATTAGATTTTATAAAATAAATTACATTTGAACATACATAAACGTGTTACCAAGTGGCTAAGTATTTTTATTAATCTTCTTATGTTGTATATTTACACAACACGATCAAATCGGACAGAACAATTTAATCCCGCACATTGTAAATCAGTCTTCAGATTAGAAATGCACAAACAGTGAGACATACGTAATTAAAGCGTCATAATTAACAGAAATTTGATTGGCGCGCAAATTAGTCTTCAATTGACGCCGGCAGCTGCTCGGATAGTCAGCGCTTGTACCATAAGCACATTTGCATATAAATCAAGGTACCTATGAATTGTGCGTGATTTCTGGCTTCAGCGATTAGGCGACGTATCATGTATTCATCTCGCATGATTTCTAAATGAGCTATTTTTGTCTGTGGTTCTTTCATGTTGTTGTTTTGTTTTATTTACCATGCTTATATTATGAGCAACTAAATATAAAAAAAAAGCAGTGAAGATCGATCGAAAGGTATGCAACCCTTCGATTGCGAGTGCGACTATCCTGTAAAATGTAAGCTGTACTAATTAAAAACTTGCAAAATTGCTCAAAATAGATAGATTTTAACAAATAGACAGGCATTAATAATCGAGTATGGGACTCTAAAGAGGGACTACTAATCCCAAGATCGGGTAAACATTATTTGCAAGCCAAAACCTATACAAAAAATCTCAGTAGGTATACATATTGTATGTTTACATATAATTAAAACACTGCAGAACCTTAAAGTTTAAAAGTAATAATGAGGCATTATTGTGAAAATCCCTAATACGTAGGTAGGGGCCGGCTCGCTGGCAGCTATTTGTACTGAAAACTAACTTCTCAACTCGACGCCCGTTGTAAACGTATTCGAAGCTAACTGTTTACACTACAACGTTCGTGTATAAGTAAACGATGACTCCAACTCTCCATTTACTTGTTTACTTTCTTATTTCGCTTTGTAAATTTGTTATAACAAAGCACACGCTAAAGTTTGAGCCGACTCATAGCCGACTTAATTTCTTGATGAACGTCTTAGTGGATTGCTGGCGTATGATATTTAGTTCTCAAATTTTGTGTGACTAAGAACAGTGTTCAAGTTTTCTTACGTCATTATTATTATGTAAGCTTTGTTGAGCTTAAGTTCAAGTGTTTACTTTTGTTACTTACAGTTTTATAGGTCAACTGATTTGTAGATAGTTATTTTAGATTACTAGGGCAACAAATATGACGAACCAGTTAATGTATGGGTTAAGTTTCCAAAGAACTAGAAATACAGCACTAATTAACTACATCGCGTTTGTAAATATGTATTAATAAATCTGCTAAAAGTTTCACCAAATATATTTTCCTGAATAATGAGTAACCCCGTTTCTCTGCACATCACAGCTGACTTTTTACACTAAAGCTCTGTCTAGCGGCTTAAGTCCGCTGCATACAAAAATTCTGATAACGCTATTGTTGGATCACAAATTTTGCTTCTTAATTAAAAAATATTTTATCACTTTCTCTTTGCATCCTCGCAATTACTGGTATTTGCGATTTGAAACGTTTTGTGAAACCTGTATTATTTAATTTTCCAATTTATTTATTAATTTTCAAAACAAAACCATTTCAAAGCATTTTATTGCTTCTTAAATAAGATTATGTAACGTCTTTTGGGTACAATTGCGCTAACATAATTATTATCAAAAGAATTACTTGGAAATTATTCAGGGATCGTAGAACTCGTAACTTATGCACTTTTCACACGTTAAAGAGATCCCATCACAACATGTAGTAATGCCGTAAGATAGTTCATAATCGTTTTAAATTCTACAGAGTTATTGCCTTCCGGAGCTTACAAATGTCGGTTTTAAAATCATGTCCCCGTTAAAACTTTCCTCATGAATAATTTACGAATTTTCTTCAGAGATATGGTCTTGCCGTTGAAGATAAGAATTAAATTACGTGAAATTAAATTTTTATTATAACATCCGAATAAAAATACAGAGAGAGGCGATTTGAATAATTATCGTCATGTCGCACTGCTCTCGGTTTCGCTAAGTTTTCACTTCTTTTAATGTTTATTTAAGTTTAATGATCTTAATGAATTTTTACATTGGAATAATTGTTCTTTACTCTTAGCTTCTTCTTTGCAGGCTTACTTGACATTCGTATTAAGTAAAACCATTTCATTCATTTTCATTACATTTCTTTAATATTAGTATTCGCTATGAAAGTATTTTTTTACTTTTGACTTTGACAAAGTGTATACGAAAGTATAAAGTAAACTTTTAAATTTATTAAAGACGATTTGAAAATTAGGTACCCTAAGAGATACCTAATAGGTGCAAAAGACATTCAAAAAATATTTTTGATTTGACAGAAAGCTGTTTGTATTTCCCTCTAACCAGCTTAAAATCGTTTCATCTCACTAATGACTACAAAAATAAGCCGCTTCAAGCACTTCCTGGTAGCTTAAAATATTAAAAGAGGAAATCAGTGGCTTATATGATTGTAGCACGATTTTGTACAAGAGCTATGCAGATAATAATTTGAGTTCAAACCTTTGGGAGTGGCAGTTGAAGTGGATAAGACCGCCTTCCCGTAATTTTCTGAAGTACACACTCTAAATTCACTGAGAGCACTTATATTCCGAATTTATAATATTACTGCTCTAAATATTCTACACTTTCGAGTGATGTGGACTTAGAGTAGCAATGAATTCTGCCCCAAGAGGAAATTAAGTGACCATTCTTATTATAATGTGCCGCTATGAAGAATTTCCATTGCAGTTTTATGTGAATCTAATTGTATTGAAATCTGCACGTGCATTTGCGATTGAAATATATTTTTAACCTTTATTCAAAGTTGCTAAAATATCTTAACATTCAAACCTAAAAATAACATAGCACTTGACATGACACCAAATTTTAATTTATGTCTGACTAAATTGCTACTTATTTATGGGCAACTCATTATTTTCTACTAATGAGGAATTGGAATTGCTAAGGAACCTCTTGACGACATTTTTTAAAGAAAGAAAAATAAATGAAAAAGTTGTGAAAGCCGCAGCTTAAGGACTACTCAGCGACCTGAACGGTGCTCTACATGACGTTGAGTTACTTACCTGTTTATAAAGGGAAGTATAAACAAGTGTTATATCAATACTGTTTACCATAGGATAGATATAAATATTCCAAACTGGGAAATTAATTTTATATTTCCTTCTCTACATGAGAAGAGACCCTTGCCCTCATACCAGCATTTATTTTATAAATTAAATGGTTACCCTTTTTACGTTTATTTTGTTGACAGTTAGATTTTTTTATGTTATGTCCTATTTAAGTATTCCTTGAGAAACTTGCTTATTCACAACCAGCGGCAACTTGCCATTATATTTTCCACCAAATGGTCTCACACACTCAACCCCTTCTAAACGAATGAATTATGTGTATTATTATGTTCTAATGCTTTGATAACCTAAATTGTAGAAAAAATTTAATTCAAATCTCGTACCCTTAAACTTATAATATAATTAAATTAATAAGCATATGAAGGGTATTATTAGAGGTTCTCAGATAACCAATACGGATGCCGCATAATCCGTGCACATACTGGCTTATAATTATTGTGGGTGTAACAATTAGTGCTACATTGTTAATTAAGACAAAGGTGTGCTAATGAGAGATGGCGCTGGCTGTGCCGGGAATGTTGATTAGCTCTAAAAATACTCATCGTAGGTGCAAACCGCAGGCGTTGAGACTCGCTTCGTTAGTATTTATTGTGTAGTCTTGCATACCATTTATATCAAGCACTGCGAGGTTTTCGGAAAAGTGTAGAATGTACGTAAAGTATAGTATCTTTAGGGTAGGGTTACTTAAATAGAATAGGAAAGTAAACATACGCTTCAGAAATTATGTTTTCACTTATATTATTAAGTAATCTAGATAATTTTGGAAACTTTTCTGTACTGCTATCCTTTAGACAAATCATTACGAACACCTTTGATGCACTTTGCCAACACTTTTTTGTTATTAAGCTTTCTTTTTTTTAAATTAATTAATCCTTGATATACAGGTACGTATAGTTTTGACGTTTCAGGGTCAGTTTCACTAGTATACGAGTAAATATTGTAATAAAAAGACTACGTTTGGCTAGGACAAAGGATTTACTTAAAGCACTTATACGTTTTCACGATAATTTGAAAGACATAAGTATTATCGTCTGTATATTTCTGGTGGTGAATAAATAAGTAAATTTGGGAAAGTATTCGGTAGGTATAGTTATATATTCCAACTGTGCATTTCAAACTAAAGTAAATCGACTTGGGTAAACGTTGTTAGTGTGGCGCTTGATCGACTGCGGAGAGGCCATTAATAATGTACTCTACCAATCAAGTAACTAAATGGCTATGGATGTCATAGTAGGTGCCTTTATTATACATAAAATATTATGTTTCAGCTTTATTATACATACAAAATATTTATAACTATGTACTGATTTGCTGTTATTTCTTTTGACGACCTCCGTGGTCGAGTGGCGTAAGCACCGGTTTCAAGGTGTCGCTAGCTCTGAGGTCCCGGGTTCGATCCCCGGACGGATCAATGTAGAAACCAACTTTTCTACATTGCCTTGGGTTTGGGTGTTTGTGGTTCCTTCGTTGTTTCTGAATTCCATAACACAAGTGCTTTAGCTACTTTGGGTTTAGGGCAATGTATGTGATGTTGTCCGCATTTATTTATTTTCTTGGGGCTCACGCTTACCTTACTAAATCAAGTTACATCAAAGTGTTTAATGTAACTTACAAACAGACAAACGCAAAAAAGACAGAGTTACTTTTTCATCAATATATCCGTATGTAATGAATAAAAGGGGCTTCTAAATAATTGTATGGATGTTTTTCGTAGCAGAAACATTGGCACAGTACCACAAAAGTTTAGTGGTGGTACACAAGTAAAGTACAATACGTAGGACATTCACAGCTGTCAAAAGACGTCATGAATTCTTTGTTATTGTTGTTAGCTATCAGCATATTTTTTAATACATGTCACTTCTAAAAAAAGATTCTTAGATAATCCGCGTTTAATATAACATTTAATATCGTAATACCGTACATGGAAAGCAATTTAGAAAGCGTTGGAATCTCATAAAGTCATAAGTCAGGCTCATGTAGCTGCCAAAATGGGTAATGACCGCGAGTCTGGTGCGGTCGCGGACTGAACTGAGCCAAAAACCAATTTGCGACACTAATAACATCGTTGTTGTGTTCGGGAAATTGTCACACCTCACTGTTACACTGCTTTGGTACTACACGATTAATGTGGTAAGTGCAAGGCAGAGATTTTACACGACTGCTTCAGGAAGGATGATTTTGTTTTTAGGGTATCTGTAGGTATGGGTTTGTCTTTTGGTTACTCTGTATCATAAACTGCTTTATTGATTTTAAAATTTATGTCGGTGTTTCTATATTTTTTGGCATGATTTGTCTCTTGAACGACTTGATTTATTTTAGGTATCGTTAGATTTGTCTAAATTATCAGTGTAACTGAGTAATAAATCCTGACTAAGTTTCTTAGCCGTTTTTAAGCAGCTGGTTTATTAATTCAAATTCAAATATTCTTTATTCAATATAGGCTACACAGTAGCACTTATCGAACGTCAAACACAAAGAAAAATCAGACAGCACCCTAAGGGTCGGTTCATATCCGGCGGAAACGCACCGCGCACCGCCGGCCGCGCAACGCCAGAACAAACAAACACGCAATGAGACATCCAACCTCCCACACCCGACGCGCTAACGCAACATCAGTTGAGTGTGGAAGGCCGAACGCCCCACCACGCATCCGTCCGCCCCGGCGCCAAGCACCGACAACACGCGACGCGCCCCCCGCCAGAGATGAACCGACCCTAAATCGCCTACCCTTCGCCGCTTCCTAAGTGCTTTGGCTGAGGAGAAGAAACGGCGCAACAAACTCCCCAGCAACACGCTGCCTTTACAATAATACTAAACATCATCAACAAGTGTTTGAGGTGCTATGAAATTAAAAGTTCAGACACTGATCTTAACCAAGGTCAACAGATCGACCAGTCACCGCAAGCAGCACCCGTTCACGAGTATGACGCAAGGGTCAGCCATCCCCTCCCTCGCCATATTAGAGGGAAGGAGGAGACCCGACCCAAAACGTCACCGCAGGCAGTGACAACTAAGGGAGCATGACGAAACTGTTGCCGGCTCAAACAAATATAAAGCAAAAAAAATAAAAAGGAAATCCTCAAACACTGATTTACTGCACTGCCCCTTATCACAATAATATGAGTGGATACATAATTAAATTCTATAATTAATATAATTATACATTCAAAAAAAAAAGACGAACAAATACCGTTCATTGGACATAGGTACACTATACCTACATTTGTATAATCGTACTAAAAATAAAATAAAAATAGGTAACAAGTGTTACATACAAAATGTATGCAACATGTAATTGTGCATTTAAATGAGTTAATTTACCGTGGATGCATTTAATGATTTAATTAAATAGCATATACATCATAATGAAAATTACATAAAGTATATACTTTAATATTGCCAGTAGTAACGTATCTTTCAAGGAGTTCAAAAATGGGAAATTGAAAAGCTTTCGATATTTTCTTAAGCTTTCCGATCGGAAGACAGCCTACACGAAACTTAAAAGTGTACAGATCAAAGAGAAATCATAATTATACTTCTCAATAAAACCAACTCTACTTATCTTTTATAGAAAATCTGAAACAAAACCAAAGGTAATTTGTGAACGTCTAAATGAGTTTTAGTTTTACGGTTACAAATTTCAATCGAGACTAATTAACGGTTTTTTTAGACAGCATTCGAACAAAAACTTGGCGGGGACTTGCGAACGATAGAAATACACCTGGACTTTTGAACGCATATAAAAGTTTTCCAATTTACAGGGGCTGATTGGAAAATTTTCACCGTTTTGGGGTGTTAACCGAACCTTGACTTAACTTAGCCTTTTGAATCGAATTAAAAGTGTTAGATTTAAGTCTTAATCCTGCCGTTTAAAGTGCTTATTTTTTATTTAGGATTTTAGATTAAGTTTACCGATTGTATTATATTGTCTGATTTGGAATTCTTATTCGTAATTGCGAAACCACAATGAGCTAGCGTAGTAAGTGCCTTTGCTCTACCGTGGAACATTATTAAGTGATATGAGTTTTATAATTAGATATGTTTCATAAATGTGTGTAGTAAGGTTTCAACGTTTAGATGCTGCTTTGTCTAGTTTAAATTTATTTCGTAACATTTTATTTTCATTAATTTATTTGAGGGTAAAAATAATACCAACATTAATTATATGTCTCTTTGTGCGTCCAGAATGAATTTTCTAATTAGATATTCGGCTGCTTTAAAATTCAAATTAATTATATTAAACTCTAAGGTGACCTAACAATTTATTAACTACGCAAATATTTCTACTAGTCAGATAATTATAATTTAATAGCTACAACAATTAATTAAAAGATGTAGCTTTAATATTGTTTTATTTTCGTATATCTAACCATACAATGTGATGATACCAAAAGCTAATTATTAAGTACATTATGTTGCTAGTTGACCTTAGACCTTTCTTATGACAAGCAGCAACAACTAGCGACCTAGCCCGGCTTCTATATTTTTTTAACCACATTACCTACTGAATCTCTGTATCCATTGGTATTCAGATTTCAGGCACAGACAAGCGTGGTTGGAGTCTTTGCTTTATAATAATAAGTAAACGCTACTGATAACGCTGTCCGCGTGGCTGAGTACTGGTGCACAAAAATGTCGCCACTATGTCAAAAACCATTGATCGATACGATAAGAAAAATAATAAGTCAACCTCATTTAAATTGTTTAAGTCCTTTTGCCTTCTTAGCAACATCCTTAAAGTCATTAACAAATTAAACTTATCAGCAAAGATCTTGTTCCAAGAAAAATTGAGAGGTTCCTCAAATAGATGCGCGTTGCAGCTTAATACGATAGCTAGAAATAAAGTGAACTGTCTTCGTATACCTG
Source organism: Autographa pulchrina (assembly GCA_905475315.1). NCBI lineage: Eukaryota > Metazoa > Arthropoda > Insecta > Lepidoptera > Noctuidae > Autographa > Autographa pulchrina. The sequence goes on along the minus strand of FR997771.1, from coordinate 6,284,154 downwards.
TGTTACCTACTTACCTAGGTATACATACCTAGCTATTTATTTATTTATTGGATAGATTATGTTAAGATAATATTAAAGTACAATATGATTACAGATTATTTTAGATAGTTATGAAAGATGACTGAAAAGAAAAGCGTAAATGAAATTTATTCCCGTTTGTATATCAAAAAATATCTTATACCTACATAAAGATTTTAGTGTTATGATAGACACATATTATTATGTTAAAACATTAGGCATACCTAGTTGTGCCATAAATACATAGACAGCAGCTAATCAGTTACTTGAATAGAAATTAATTACACAAATTACTGCGGTGTACGGCGGATTGCGGTTTTAAAGTGGTGTCGTATGACAGCTCACTGTGAGCTCACAGTGATCTGTCATTTGGGCGGAACCGGCAATCATGATTACTAGGTAATTAAATGATTTGGATTAATTGCCTGTAATTACGACATTATTTGTCTCGGGTTTATTTTCATATAGTTATGTTGGATAGACAGAATAATGTGTTTGATCTAATTCGGGATAGTAGGATATGTTGAAATGAGTAATTGAAAATATATTAGTAAGTGATATTTCTGATTAATACATAAATTGTTTAAAATCTTGTATAAAAGCCTGCTAGATATTTATTTATGTTCTAGCAGTCGATAATCTCACAATGAGGGGAGAACTTTCGAATGATAATTTCTCAATAGTCGGCTCGGTTGCAGCTCTAAGTTTACTTGTCAATACCAGTGAGATCTTACTACGTAAACTGTTTTGCCAATAGGCTATTTCATATTATTTCAACTTTGGTTTGCTGTAGAAGCTGTTTTAGTAAAAATCTAGATGATAATATATTTTATGTGTAAAGTGCCATGACATTCAACAGTTAAAATTTCAGAATTAGAAATTCAAATTATAGACTTCATGTAGATTCATAGCACTCTATGCTAACCGTTATAATTTTATTCAACAATGTGAAATTACGCCCACAAAAAACTGCAGAACAATTACAAATCTCTAGTTAAAAAGTTTCTTCATGAATATTTTCGCTGAGTTATGGGTCCGAAGAGGAAGATAATAAAATTTGGTATAATTTAATTTTTATTGCAGCCCATGAATGAACAAAAGGGGGCTTGATTTGAATTATAATTAGGTTTTATTGTACACAAGCCGGTGCTAGGTTATGACTACGAGGTACTTAAAGTTGCACAAGTGTATTTGAAAAAGTCTTCAATAAAAGATGTTTGTAAAAAGTAAAGTTAAAGACAGTAATAAGGGATAAATGAGTTTTTATTTGGTTTGTTCGGAGTTTCAGGTTATTCCGTAACCGGTAATGGATTAAGTGAAGCGTTACAAAAATAAAATTAACGAGGGGGCTTTCCCGGCGGAAGGCGTCGCCAGGAAGCGGACGCGCCGTCACTGACGGAAAACTTATCTATATCTACAGCCAAATCTTAATAAAGTTTTCACGTTAAATTTACTCCGCGTTTACCACTGCTAGCATATTTATTGGCCTTGCTTTTCCTGTTTTGTGAATATGATTAGTTTATATTTAAAGTTGCTTATGTTGTATTCAACACATATGTTTTTAGTTGTATGGGGAAACGTAAAAGTGTTACTTCGTCAAGTGAAGTTACTTGTGATAATAGTATCTACTTGTGATAAATAAAACCTATTGAAAATGGTGCAAAAATGTAGTACCTATTAAACTAATCATTGCTGGTGATAAAAATATGAGATGTAGCCAAAATTATTCGTGGACAGCAATATTGTGTGGATAAATAAAATATGAGTTACTAGTTACACGACAATTTCCATTAATCAAAAGCGTTTGCATAATCAAATAATGTGTGTAGTCGGCAAAAAGGTTTCTACAGATGATTGTTAAAATTAATCTCGGGGCTCGCGGTGATGAATGACACAAGAAATAAATTCAAGTAACGTACAAATTGCGAGCATAAATTACGCTTTAATAATTCCCCGTACGGCCTGTCTGCTCTCTCAATCATAAGGCCCACCGGGTGTCGCGACCATAAATCCAGACTGTTTAAAAATTATAAGTTCTGAACGCTAGTGTTATTAACTAAAGCTATAACAAATACTAATTAGCACCGACTGCTGTAGACAGTAGGTAATTACTTCAGTAATTGCTAGGTCTACGCATGCTAGGTGTGTAATTACATCGAGCTTTAAGTCTCATTTCAGATATGTAAACAATGTTCGTCAATAAATAAGCACTGAGTATAAATGAGAAATAGTAAACAAATAATTAATTAATTTAAGGTTTACACAATTCGATATTAGAAACTTTTTACATCCATTCATAGTTTCACATAGTTACAATGTAGTCATATGTTTAATTAAATACGTCGAAATCCCAAATGAAGACGACCAAAAACATTTATTAAAAACGAAAATAAAGAATTTTAATTTAGTGGAAGAGGCAACGAACCGTTTCCTTTTTTATAGCTGGCCAATTGAAACGTTTCCAGGTCTCTGAATAATTCATCTTTCGTTTGAACAAAGACGAAGTGGGCCGCGCGCGGCGATTCTTTGATCTTTTGTAATTGGAATCGATGCTCATATTAAAAAGAGAAATTCTTTAGAGCGACCGATGAAATGCACCGGAGCCATTTTCTTCAAGACGATTAGGCAGTCATGATTGGCGACAGTACCCGGAACACTATTGGCGACTGATCCCTTTGTCTCTTAAGATTTTTCTAAAACAGATTTTTTAAATCATTTTTTTACTGGTTTTGCCCAAAGTTTATCTTAACGTAATAACGTGGAAGGCTCGCTATTAATTATGTTTGCCGAGCTATGTGTCGAGAGCTAAGCTGTTTGCCAATGCTCCTCACTACAGTCGTGAGAGGACTGCCAATATTATATCGCGTAATAATATTCTATGTAAACATAATAAACTCGAGTAAAAACTTTATTAACGCTGAATTTTTTGTGCAGGTTGTTGAAGATTCTATCGGTATGAAGAGAATGTTCAACTTTGAAGAATGTCTGGACGGGAAATTGTTTAAGATAATATTATGTTGCAAGTAAATAAAGTTGTGAAGTCTTGCCAGATAGTGAGTACTTTTGTAAGATTTTATAAGTATCATTAGAATATCTGATATAATGAAATCTAATATAATTGAATATAATTAATTATGTACAGATGTGTTTCTGATAGTTTTTTTTCGAATAACTCGTTACATGGGCTTTGATTGCTAAAAATAGCGTTTTAGCCTATACATTTTCTAGACTTATTGATACAACATAATTGCCTTTATTCCATCATATAATAGTGGATCTTCGAAGTTTGGACAACAAACTTTAAAGTGCGCTCAACTAGTAATGAAATCAGAAATGTAACAATAATATTTATTTTCCTAAGAATATTGAATACAACAGTGTCTATTGGAATTACTTTGGCAACTCTATCAATAAGGCCTGAAACTTGTGCAATAACATCTTCCATCGATTATATAATAGAAGGGAAGACTGCCAGTTGCTAGCCACACTTGTTTGACGTTGTTTATTTAGGCAAGTATTTTTGTTATTAATAATATTTTTGTACCATTTATGATAAGGTTTTGTATTTGTTTGGCCCCTAATATAGATTGTTTAGATACATTTACGATTAGGTTACAAGGGGATAAAATCTATCGGTTTCTACAAAACTTAAACATTTCTTACCAATAAGTTCTGTTCCAAGAACAATACATGTACAAAAAACAAGTTCACTTCGTACAGCCAAAAGCTTTTGAAAACTAGTCACACAACAATTCAACCCTTTATAACACAGGGCAAACAACCCCTCTACCCCTCACTAGACCATTTACAGGTCTACAGTGCCGATATTTTTAAATAAATGCCACTTTAAGCACAAGTTAATTTCGTAAGTACAGTGTATAAATTCAACTCATTTCAACTTCATGAGGATAGTCAGTAGAAGTTTAAAATTTAATCCCGGCATGGGTAAGAGAGCAGAAAAGTTAACCGCCCAAAACTTTGCGGGGTACAGTCACGAGTAAAAAAAATGTATACACTCTCAATTTTTTCGTAATTTTTATCTTCAATTCTAGATTGGTATTGTAAAACGTGTTATGGAGAAACTGTAGAAAACAGTTCATTAATCATGTTCATGTTTTTCTTTTTAAATTTCAACACAAAAATTTTGCCAATTTTACGTTACAGTTTCGCTGTGTATACATATTTTTGCTCGTGACTGTACATACTGCCAACCTATTTATACTTAATTTTTACCGTGTCTTGAGGTCTACGTGATATGTTTTTGTTCTTTAATTAGATGTTGGAGTTTGTATGCAAGTGTCTGCATTGATTTTAAGTGGTGGTAAAGGGATTTCGTTCATTTTTGATTTTAAGGGGGGAGGTCTTTGTTCAGCAGTGGACGTCTTCCGGCTAATGATGATGAAAGGGATTTCGGGAACGAACCAAAGTGATCGACATAGCCCTAAAAGTGTCCAGATTGAAGTGGAGATGGGCTGGCCATATTGCTCGCAGAACAGATGACAGGTGGACCTCTAAGGTTGCTTAGTGGAGTGGACCCTGGATGGGACGTCGAAAAGTCGGGAGACAACCCACCCGTTGGGTCGATGACATCGCCAAAGTGGCAGGAAAGGGCTGGATGCGATTGGCACGGAACCGCAATACTTGGCGTGCTCATGAAGAGGCCTATACCCGACTACGGGTGACTACAGGCTGAAGAAGAAGAAGAAGAAAGTGATTGCAAAAGTTTAGTGTTTCTTATTGTGTCCGATAGTGCTTGTAAACATTATGTTATTATTATTTGGTCGCCTTGAGTCCTCTTGTTTAACCCGGTTTTGAGGAACTTTATAACTCCTAGAGATTTGAAGGTGCTAAAAAAAAACTAGTGATTTTTGCAGAAAGGACGTGAATGAGATAACTACTACTATTTAAATACCACAAGTTGGTAAAATTCTATTATGTATAATGGTTTTGCCGTTTTATATAGTATTAATAATAATATGTTATAGAATGCACCAATAATTTATCATATTTATTTACTAATCTAAAAATAAAATACGTGAAGATATATCCGACATTGTACGAATTTCGTAAATAACTAAATTCCGTCACATATCTGTACTATATCCAATAAAAGTTAACATAGATACCGTTTGAATAATAACATCTATGAAAAGCATTCGATTTGATCTTCACATACATTTCGACATCAACTCGATCGCACATTCGAATTCATAGCACGTTTTTATCATTCGTACATAACAAGTGAAAAACGTACACATACACAAGAGGAAAGTCGAGTTAGAAATCGTACAATACTTGTGCGACGTTGTGAAACGCTGGCGTGGCAAACTTGTCTGTTAGCCCCCATAGTGTTGCTAGAACTACGTTTTTGCCACGCTTACAGCAAAACCGATACCAAGAAAGCACGTACCATAAATACATACCTTTCAGTACAGATTAATATTACTAAGTCTCTATATTAAATTTTATGTAGTTAAAATCAATACTTTATTGAGTGACATAGAATCTAATAAATATTTTACAAAGATATACTGTCAAACTACCCTAAACATAAATCATAATAGAGGTAATTCGGGATAACTGGAATCATAAACCAACAGGAGGGAAAAAGATAGGCAAAAGAGACTCAATGTTTTTACTAGTACCGATGTAGGTACTTAAATTCGTGGTGCTGGCAACACTTTTCCCGGAGCGGATAAAGGATTAGCGGAGATACGTGTTCAACGATGTCACCTCCGACTTTATAGCGATACACTCTGAATTCTTTAAAATGACTTTCCAATTCTAAATGTGTTGCTCCATATATTTTAAACGCAATGCATTCGAGAGCTCGCTACAACTAATGGTAAAGTTTATTTATCGATTTGAGTTTATTACCTACGCTTTTACAGTTTTTATTTTATACATAGTTTTTATTGCTTTCTTCATGGGAATTGTGATAAGTGTTCGCCTACTCATTTGACTTAGATTAGAATATTAAACCAAAGGGACTTTCGATAATCTTATCAAACGAAAAAAAATTAAATTATTCAAATCCTAATACAACAAGTAATTATATTCTTTAAACTAAAAAGTAATTAAATAGACAAGCAAATATTATTACATTTTCAAAATAAATACGTAAGCTTAAGTAACTAACAAAGTTAATTCCATTTTCATATAAAACAAGAAAAAGCAATTGTATTTCTCTACGCAGAAACATTTTTACAGCAGCGCTTACGTGTAGACAAGCACGAAATAACTTAACAAATCTAACAGCAGAGTATTCTCAAGTGGGGAATAGCATGAAGAAATATTATTAAGAACCTTTGGATGAAGCGCGGATGAGCCGGCAGTGGGTTCGTCCCGCCGGGATCACAAATTCGTAACCCCGTTACATTACCGCGACCTCTCGGGCCTCGTACGATACTTTGACAACCATTATGATTGTATTAATTTACATCAAATGATGTTACAATTTTACTTAGTACAAAATGATGTTACGTTATTTTACTTAGTATTAAGTTGAGTTTTACGATATATTCGGGAGCACTTTGAGATTTAATCCTTGATGATTTAGATTATCTGGTTTATAATATTAAAGGAACATTTTGAATTTGAGAGACAATTTTTGCATTATACCTGACTATTATATGTAGATAAAATTATTTGAAAATGTATTATTTAGTAAGCTACTTATAAAGAGATAAAAGCCAGAGATATAAAGCTTCCTGTAAAAAAAAAAGTAAAATTAGAAGTAGTACTTCTTTTAATCAGCAATTTTCTATAGAAATTTGTAAGACATTGACCATACAAAACTTATTATTATGTTAATCACGTCTTTTCATTTGCACATCAAATGACCAAATATAATTTCTTAATTACTCGCAAAATCTAAGCGTATATAGGTACGTTACAGGTTTAACCATTAATTGAATATCAATACGTAATACAGCGCTTCGAGTGTTACGTAGGTAATACCCCTAAGTAACTAATGGGTAAATAATAGGCGATAGGCGAACTTAATATAATATGGAGGCGCAGAAGGCGAATAATACGCGGTATGAGGGTAAAGCGTAAATATTAAAGCAATTTTAGTGCAGAAAAAGTGTTGGATAGTCCTTAGATACCTTATAGAAAATTGAATAAAAAAGTTATCTTGTAAATAAAATGATAATTTCATGTTTAAGAATATAAAGTTATCTTTATGTAAGTCGTCTCATTGAGTATTCAAGCACTCCAATTTATAATAAACTATATTGAGGCTTTATCAGACCTGACGACAATATGTGAGTCCTTGTTCGAAATATCAAAGGCTTTTAAATATTCCACTTATTTTATTATTTGCAACTATATTCGTAGACGATTTTCCCTAGTTCCTATAACAGAATTTTGACATAAGCGCTTAACAATTTATAAGTAAATATGGAGCTCTGTAAAGAATGAACCTTCTGCATTTATATGGCGTATACATCAGGTGAAACTATACTTTCGTGAATGTTAGATTAGGTGGTCGTATGCGGGCGCAGTGCAAAGATGACGCGTGTGATAATGTACGTGTCTAAGCAGTACATACGTAGTGCACCGCGGTCAGAATGCAATTACTTAGCGACAAGAAAATTTAATTGCATAATAAAAGTTTTAGTTTACTTAAATTAGTATTTTCTTTTCATTCAATGAGCGAATGCTTATTCTATTTCTAGACTAACTAACTAACTGCGAAATCATTACATTAAAAGGTGCATGTCCCTGTTACATAATTGGATAAAAAAGGATAGTTAGTTAGACCCTGGTAAGGCTAATTTAAATAGATTGCGTGATCTAAAAAAGCAGCTTCAATATGGTTTGCGGCAATGGGTGCTAAGTGCAATATGGACCTGAGTTACAGTCCCCTCAATACCAGGACAAATGAATGAAGGGTCCAAAACTAGGTATTTCATTGTTGTTGCATGAAAAATAAAGTTTCATAAAGTCGATAAATCTAGTAAGAAAGTACTGAAAGAAAAGGTAACTTTATACTATTTTTTTTTAATATGGTCCAGAGAGTTAATGGCGAGAACAAAATACCTATACTCACACACACACACTTCACACAATCCTGCAATAATAACACGTTTCATTACACCAATATAACCATACTTTCGCTGTCAAATTGTTAAATAGTGCTGTGTAGTATCGGAATTAAGACGCCGAAAAATATGAATATGTCTAAAGGGGTGCGAGCCTGGAGATCTGTCATACAGGTCCCGAACGTAGTTCAGACTCCAGCTCTCACAAAGGTTCTAGCATAAGGCAAAGCATGTATAAGTGAGACACTGTAACAATGTACCTTTATGAGAGAAATAAACTATATTATTATTATTCATTAGATATGTTAGAATAATAAAGAGCTAGAATAATATTATTTACACACTACAATTTACTCACAGGCAATTTTAGCAAATTTAATATTTCACAGAAAGGTGTATCGTAAGTACTTTTCAGGAAACCAAATTACAACCCTTTGTCGGAATTTAAATACACAAGTACCTAAATCATTATTTTAAATTCTGTTGTGCAACTTGTACGTATTCACATAGTAAGATAGTTAATCAGCCTCTTTGATAAACACTTTTTAAAAGATGTATTTCAAACTAAAATCCAATTAATATTTCCCTCTTTATGTTTAGTTAAAGACTCCTTTGTGTTCGAGGTATGGCGAGGTATTGAACACAAGATTTCATTACGCGTAGTGGCCGGTATCGTCTTTATAGTGTCATAAACGAGGAAATAACATTAAAGGGGCGCGTAAAAACGGCGACCTGTGGCATTGCATTCCAGCTTAACGTCCATACACCACTTATATAACCTTAAGATATATTGGACTAAGATTTTATCTATGCTTTTCAATGTATAACGATAGGGATTTGTTTTGAGGCTATTAAAATAGAACATGTATCTGCTTCCTTACAATTCAATGTGGTTGCACGGTGTCTGCCATATCAATCTATGTTCTCAAGAAGCTTGGAAATTGAAAGTAAACATGTGAAAAAGAATAAACGTGATAAAAAATACAAAGGGACTTAATAATAGCAGTAGCAAAGTTGTATGTTTATGAATTCCGTCAATAAAATGACAAATTGAATACCAAAACCACTTATTTTGTTAATAAAGGTACCTTTACAGTGTTAACGGCACATTGAACAGCAAAGCCAAATTAGCCGGTCACAATTGTATCTGTATCAATACGACCGCATTACGCACGACACCTCCGCACCGTTCATTAAAACAAGAAACAAAAATTAATTATGATTTACGCAAATGAATTGTAAATTACAAACAATGGGATGAATTGTGCGACACAATTAACTGTGTTTAATCGTAAGTCGCCGAGTCAGTGAAGGCACGCCACACAAAGCGGGCAACAGATGTGAGCATTAAAATTAACATGCCTGTTAATTGATGTAAACAACACACGCGGGGTACTAATGGAAGTAAGGTATCACTCCATTTAATTGCCCATATATGTGCTGAGGTTACCACGTTAATTGGAACTAATAACGTTGCCAGCGCCGCATTCAAACTACACAGGCCTAAATTGCTTTAACATGAAATTCAATAATTGTTTTCGTTGACAATAATGTGTTTCAAAAAACCACTTTGTTGATAACCAATTAGGTTTTGGTTAGGTATTGGTTGAATTGATTTTGTGTTCAATTTCAGTTGTTATTTTCATTAGGGACTATATTGAGGTTTTAAAAAGCATTTACAGTACAAACATGAAACAGCATAAGTTACAAAATTTGTTACGTGCATATACTCGTAGACAGAATTTTTAATTAGACTTAGTAAATTTTATTGGACGGCTAAATAAGTTTGTTAACTAACTACTAATAGGTATTTTGATATCCAATTACATGAGTAGTCGGTAGCAGAAATGCCGTTTGAAGAAGTACTCAAGTAATGCTGCAGAAGTATTGTGTTTGTGAGCTAAATGGACTATTCAACTTTCAAACACACACAACTTATAAATTAATAGGTAAACTACTTGAACATGGAAACTATGGGCGAAAGCTAATAAACAATGGAACAGTTATTATGCAGGCAGTCACAATCTTCGCGAAGTCTTCGGCCCACAGCTACAAACTAGCAGACATTGTAAACACTGGAAAGACTAAGTACCCGAGTAAGTAACGTAGCTAATATGTTACTCAGGGAACAAAGTGCCTCGTTTGCACCAAGACCAATAGTCGGACAGTGCATTAGTTAAATGGATACGCTTAACTCTATAGTTCCGTCCCGTCCAAGTTTCCCACAATCCAACCAGTAACTTAGATTACTACTGTTGAGTTGAAATGCAAACAATGTCTATAGGAAGATGAAATGTCAATGCTCCTGACAAGATCTTTTGATCCTATTATCTGTACGGGCGTGTTCCCTTTATATTAATTAACGTTTTGTTTGTCCTGAGCAACCAATCATTTATTTCGGTTAAATCTTTGATATATTTAGACGCACAATAAATAAATTTAGTTTGATAAACGAGTTTCGATCGATGTTTAAGGTATTCTATTCTATTCGTACGGTACAAAAGCAAAGTGACGACATTTTGTCACATTGTATTTGATAGGCTCATGTGCCACGTAAGTCAGCTTGTAAATACACTCGAGAGCAATGAATCCGGGTCACTTAAAGAATGTTAAAAATCTCGGAAACTAAAAATGATAGGTTAATGCAATAAATTGTATTTAATAGACAATGTAATACTCCTTAAATGAAAGTAAAAAAAATATGAGTCACCATACATTTTATTAACACAAAATTACATAAAGAAAAAAACTGCTGATCTCTCCTTAAAACAAAAATAGGAAACATGAAATTTTTGAACTTTATTACGATTTTCTTGAATTTTAATACTTCGTATTGCCTCCTCGTGCTTCCATTACTGCGTTTACGCGGTTTGGCATGCTGTACACCAAGTTCCTTATACGATTTTGGGGAATATTCTCCCATTCCTCTGTGAGAGCAATTTTGAGCTCACGAAGCGTGATTGGGGGAGGGTTTCGTTGTTTTACGCATCTGCCTAGCTCGTCCCAAGCATGCTCGATCGGGTTGATATCCGGGCTGCGCGCTGGCCACTCCATACGAGTAATGTTCATCTCTTGAAGGTAGTCATTCACAATCCTACCTGTATGAGGTCGGGCATTGTCATGCATAAATATAGCATCCTCACCTAAATTGACCATAAATGGACCAACGTGATCATTGAGGATTTCTTCCACATATCTTTCGCTAGTTAAAGAGCCGTTTTCTATGATCACCAGCTCTGTGCGACTTTCAGAAGAAATTCCGGCCCACACAAGTACAGACCCACCACCGTAGGCTACTTTTTCTTCGATGCATGCTTGCTTGAATCTTTCCCCTGGTCTTCGATACACTCTGTGTCTTCCATCGTGCTTGTAGAGCATAAATTTTGATTCGTCGGAGAACATAACTTTTGACCAATCTTCAATACTCCAATTTACGTGGCTCTGGGCATATCTTAGTCTTGAAATACGATGCCCACGCTCCAGTTTAGGGCCGTTTGCAGGTCTAAGGGGGTTTAAGTTAGATTCAGCAAGCCGACGTCTTACTGTCCATGCACTTGGGTTACTTCCTCCGAGGCGTCGAAACTGATTTGTGAGTTCAGTTCCTGTGAGAAAGCGATTTCGAAGCATGGTGTTCACCAAGTATCGGTCTTCTCGTGCTGTGGTACACCTCGTTCTGCCCGTTCCTGGTCTGCGTAGGTTAGAACCAGTTTCTTCGTAACGTCGGAGAACTCTTTGTACTGTTGACAGCGACACACCGACAGTCCTGGCTGTATCGCGCTGACTCCGGCCGGTTTCCAGCATTGTAAGTATTCTGGTGCATTCTTCAGGCGTAAGCGACATAATTTCAGCTTGAATAATGAATATAGAGCACTATCAACATGGTTTATGTACCCACATAAATGACAGATTACAAACAAAAGCAAAACCAAATGCTGTAATTTCGTAGTTCCATCTTCGAAAGTGGCCCTTTTTCAAATTTGATTTTTTTATGATATAACTTTACAATTACTAAGAAGTTTTAATACCTTCATTTAAGGAGTATTACATTGTCTATTAAATACAATTTATTGCATTAACCTAGCATTTTTAGTTTCCGAGATTTTTAGGATTCTTTAAGTGACCCGGATTCATTGCTCTCGAGTGTAGTTTGTAGATCTCTAAGACAGTAGGCCATGGTTGTTACGATTCTAGAGTAAGCCTGGCTGAAGGTTTATTTGAGGAACATAAACACTAGATAGTAAATTCCAGAAGTAAAAAAAGAACCAACAGATTTCCAGTAAATAAAAATTCACTTTTTTCGTAACTCTTGAAATAAAAACGACTTGAAACAATTTGCACCAACAAGCTACTTCGAAATCATAAAATCGAGTGTTACAAAAGGTCAGCTAAAAGCAGACGTCGGTGCTAAGGGGTCGTAGAGACAGTCGCGCTAAATGCAATATTCAAAACGAGTTGCTATAGCGCACTGGGGAGGAACATACCCTACATATATGTGCGGCTGATTGCTCTGAGAATACTATCCGTATGAATCTGCGACGGTCACTGAAGCTAAAATAAAAGTGTTATTTATCCCTGAGCTATTCACTTGTTTTTGTTACAAAATAAAGTGTTGTTTCTATTGTTTGACGCAGTTTTAAATGAAAAGGTTATTGTTGTCAGGTCATTTTCTTTGTATAATGTAGCTGTCGGCGATTTAAAAATGCCTGAACTGTTGTTCACTGTACTTTTTTAAACTAGTTCTTATAATATTTTAAATAAATTTGATTAGTACTAATATTTATACAAATATTCATTCAACATATAAAACCTCATTGCCTTGACTTCTTACTGGCAGTCAAAAATTCATAGTTCAAAAGTTCTTAAAAACGTATTACAATACTTTATTTGAAATAAAATATGATCGACGCGAGTTGCTGTTTTACTTTTAAATAAACTCATTTTCCTATTTCCCATAATAAGTAAAGGAGAGAGGTTATTTTTATTAAGTAAAGTAAACGTTATTAAAGTAAGTTGTTTTGAACTTTAATTGCTTGGTAAAACATCTAAAGACTAGCACTGGAGATCATAAGTCAAACAGGCATGAAAAGATTTACCTACAACAAAAAAAAAATCGTCCGTAAATACCTGCTTATGTCTAATTGAAAAAGTATGAGCATACGGTTAAAATAATTATAAGGCCACAGTCCTCTGTGGTTGCTTTCATGTCACAAATGTTATAAACCTCTCGTGAGCGCAGTCGCGACAAAAACTGCAAGCAAAGAAGTCAAAAAAATAATTAAAACACATTCCCCGACTACACTCAAATCCATAAAGGTTAATATAAAAATGTTCAACTTTTGAAAAATATACGGAATATGATTTTTTTTATTCACCGGGGTTATTGGCAAAGGTCGTGCGTTGTCAACCGTACATATTTGTTCACACAAAGCAACGCATGCATGAAATCCTATTTTACGGCTCGTATCCTTCCGTTTAGAGCGCCTTTTGAATGGGCCGTGTCTGAGCTCACTCGAATATCTTAACCCATATGTTACCAGCCAGCACTCGACTTGGAAAATCGACTCGTTTACTATATTTACATTCTAGTTTTTAATGTAGGTAGCATGTGTTGCAGTGAAAATCAGTAGAAAAAAAATGAAATTTTTGTTATATTACTGTTAAGAAACTCCAGTGTATTATAGGTTTTATTTTAATTAAAAAAAATACTTACTTCTAATTTTGATGTGTTGTTATTTTAAATCTTTTCACCATATTTATTCGTTAACAAAAAATGTAGTCACAAATATTGAAACGTTAATCAAAAGCACGTTAATATATAACCGAGGAACATTATTCTATAATAGTTGTAGTTAATTTACGAGCGTTTACGGCGCATATGGAAATCCGCTGGGCGACGGGCGACGGGGCGGCGCGGGGCGGCCTGTAGATCAGGGATGTTACGAATGTAATATTTTAGACATTCGCGAATGCGAATGCGAATGCGAGTGTTTGAGATGCGAATGTGCGAATGCGAGTGCGAATGCGAATGTTGAGAACGAGGAAATAAACGTTTTCAAATGATTTCGCAGCCCCGAAGTAGTACGCTCAATGCGTGAATACACTTTTTCACAAATGTTACATTTAGCATGATCCCGATCAATGGGTGTGAAATATCTCCATATTTCACTTTTCTTTCCCGGCGCCATAATAAAATAAAGTAATATAATAATAATAATAATAAAAATAAATAATAACTATTGATAATAACTTTTAGTCGTTTCAAATAACCCACAACTCAAAACTGGGTTAATTCACTTAGTCACAAGTAGTCACAACAAATTATTACTTAATAATGTTTATTGATTGCTCGTCAAGTCACAACTAGAAACCGGAACTAACACGCAATGACATCCCGAGCGCCCGCTAAGCTCCGCCCACTCATACTTTTTCCGTCTTGCATAAGTGCATAGGCATACACTCACATTCGCTAAATATTCGCATTGTTTGATGCGAATGCGAACGCGAATGCGAGTGTTTGAAATGATGCGAATTATTCGCATATGCGAATGCGAACGCGAATATTCGTAACATCCCTGCTGTAGATACGGCGAACAGTGCCTGGGCGTCGCAGCCACGTGGCAGATGGAACCCCACATAAATTAACCCGTATACAGCAAGAACAAGGTCATATGTAACCCCTAAATTAGGGGGGTATAAAATTTCCACACTCAAGATGCCTGGTTTAGAGCAGAATTAAATTTTATGTAACAAGATTAAGTCGCGGTAGGTTTGTAAGTTGAATGTTTTGTAGGTTTGTCTGGTATAAAATAACGTAAGTTTTTTTTTATGGCTGAACTGCATTGTTTCACATGGATTGTTAATAAATGTAATTTAAAATTGTAAACAACATTAAAGGGACACAACAACAATAACAATTAAATCAACATTGTGAAAACATCGAACCCCAACTCCAACTCGATTATCCAAAGAAAATTAATTAAGTCTATTTTAAAACAAACTAGCAACAAAGATGTACGGCTAAATTGTGTTCCTGCCAAAAGAGCACCTCACAGTACAGTGGCTATAAACAATGAGGGAAATAATAACCAACAGATTGAAATGCGGTTAAAACTCGTGCACTCACAAAAGGTCCCGCGGGCTACCGTTTATTGTTCGACGCATTTTAATGAACCTTACTATGACCGCGATGAATACCGATGAAGGCAGCTTTAACTTTTCTATTTTGTGTACCTACAACTTGTTTGTTATATTAATTTTATTATTCACATAAAGGTACGTGACATTTTTGTCCTAACATTTTGGTTTATGTGTAATCCAATTAGTAATTATACCTTTTTTAATTGGACTATGAATGTTGTATGTTTTTTCGGTTGGCAATTCTCGGTAGTTTCGCTAACAACTTAAGTAGTATTCAGGAACATAATAGGCTTGCGTCCTCCTTCATGAGAAAACATGGAATAAGAGAAATGTGTTTAAACTTACTAGGTAGAAGTTTACTATAATATGTTACTTAGTATTTTATTTCAAACTTTGGAATGTACTCTAAAATAAAAATATAAGTACTTATTACTTTAAGAATACACAGAAAAAATATTCTGATTTTTTATTATACTAGCACACTAAATTGTACGGATTTGACGTACTGAACACAACAATTTATGGTATAAAATAATAACACAGCACTATAACAAACTTGTCAGTTCAAAAGTCATTGTTTTCGCCTCGTGTGTATCTAACATGTATATTTCAACACATATTCACAGAGCACAATGGATGGGAAACAACTTGTCCTCTAGAATCACTTCCACGTTCTCCGATTGTTCGCTATTGCCAATTCAGACATATGGTCAACCGTTTTTGTTTGAAAAATGTTCTGAAGCTTTTAGATTTAGTGGACTTTAGTGCTTTGCTTACAACGGTAACTTCTTGTTTAAAAAAAGTATATCAAACATAATATAGTTTCAAGAAAAAGTTTGACAAATAGGTATGTAGAGTAAATAGTCTGGGGATTTTTATTTTCATCAAAATGTACACCATGTAATATACAATCAATTTAACTATGTAACACCTGGTATTAATTCTTATACCACAAATAACAACATATTATCCTTCCATACATAAATTACACGATGTTCAGCGGTAAATCATATCCGAGCATAATAATTTAATGCGATGCCTCTAAGACGAATAACGGTGGCGGACAATGAAAAATAATTAAAAGTAATAAATCTCTCTGCAGGTAACAAAAACGTGAAGTGCTTAATAAACGTCGCATGTCTGTGGGCCGTGGGAGCGAGCACACGCGGCTCGGCCGTATTCCGAACGATGTCCGATGCGACTGTACTGTATGACGGTGTTAACACGCTCATTAAGGCCCTGTAAGGACATATAAGGCCTATATGGCCCTCGGTAATGGAATTCGAGCAGTTCAATACGTCTTACTACTTGATTGGTTATTTCGTTTTCCTTAATTTGAGCCTTAATCTTAGCCTTAATCTTCAATAAGTTTATATAGTACCAACATATTTTCTTTCAGTACTGTTTGCATATAATGCCTGTTTTTGCATTTCAAATAAAAAGTAGTTTTTATTTAATTAATGTCATGAGAGGCATATTTGATGTGAATACCTAATTTTATTGTAATCAGAAATCATCAAACATAATTTTGATCACTTTTACATAAAGTAAAACCAAATAAAAAAGAATACGAACAAAAATTGCATTTAAAATATTTTTTATTATAAACTTTGTTACTCGATTATAAATTAAATTTGTTGTTATCAGAATATACCCCCGGGGATCGCACTGCCTTCTCCCGGAACATGAGATTAGAATGGACACCTGAAACCATTGCTGTCCTTAATTACGTTTTAATTACTCTTGATTCTTTCAATAGATTTGAATAATTAAACAATTTTCTTGTAATTTTGATGGAACGTGATTTGCGATTAATTTCTTTTTGGTGTGATTCTTCATCATAAATAATGAGGCTTATTGAGTGTTGCAGTAAATTAAGAGTATTTTTTTGATCCCATTTAATTTTTTAATTTAAGCTACTTATAACATTCGTTGTTGACGGTAAAGATGCATATAACTAGGTTTCATGCGGCATCCATAGACAAATAGTATCTAGGTAGCGGCTTCACGAATGCCGTGCCGTGCCTCTACCGTTCGCTTTCTTGCAACAATAATGGGGTTAGGTGCTATATTTATGACCGAGACTGGATAAAATTATGTGGCATCGTACTAATATTGCCAAAGCGAGCACTGCATGTGGTCTGTTCCCACGGCCGAATATAACCCCACTTGTTTTGGTATTCAACGTACGAATTTCACTTTTATATTAAGATCAAGGGTCGTTTCTTTTAAACGACAGATTAACTTTACTTCCAAATTAAAATAGGGAAAAAAATACCGCTACACTGGTTAGGTTCCAGTAATTGCAATAAAAGTTAACCGAGCGTCGTAAGTAAATCTGCAGTGTTGGAATCACCTGGGCGGGTCGCTTCTGAGAATTAAATTGACTCGCTTTGCTTTTATTTTAATACGTCGTAGCCTGCCGCCGTAGACTGAAGCGTAGCCGTAGAGTTTCGTAGCTCTATCACTAGCTCGTAGCACTAAGCAAGCAATGTCGTTAGACTTAGCGCAATTTGCTGCAGTGTAAGTCGCTTGGCAATTGGCGTTATAAGCTGCAGCACACACTTTATGTTGTACATTCAAATAACTGTTTGTAAACAAGTTTTAAACACCGTACATTCTAACGGTAGAAAGACTCTGTAAATGCGTTTAATGATGTCAGTTATTCCGGTATTTATTAGGAGGCATATTTGTACATAACGTATAACTTTTCTTTATTAATTGTTCAGCTTGAAAATACCTTTATTGTATAATCATGTATGTTTGACGTGAACCCATAAAAAACAGCTGCGAGTTTTCCTACAAATAAAAATACAATATGACATTGTGACTTGAACACCATTCGGTTACGACAAGTACATGTATACAAAGGGGTTGAATAATTTACGAGTGCACTAACTTTGGCCACGGCGGGACCCGTTCAGTACAGATGCGGGGAGTACATATATCAAACCGGGCCGAAGGTTACAACTTCAATAAAACTTCAGCGAAACTTATTCAAACGCGTCGGCAGGTGAAAGCTGTTTTTAACTTGAACCCGCGAGGGATCACCCATACAAATAAAGAGTTAGTCGGGATATGAAAGCGGATTTCTTTTTGTGAAATAACTTTTAGAAAACATTCTTGGCTGTTTGCCATTTTAACTAAATTTTCTGTTTTTATATGTAGCTGGTGTGTGGGCAGGCGGCCAAGCTGATCGCTGGTGATACGTACTTTATACTTACATAGTCCTTACCTGTCTTATTGTTATTAAATTTCATATTCCTTCACTTCATATTCTTGTAAAACTATTCTTGCTCAAATACTCATGGAACTAGCAGATCTGTATGAGTACCTAATTCTAAATTTTGATGTATTGAAACATGTCAAAAAGTTATAAAACTATACTTTTTGGCCTAAAGCCGTTTGGACTACCAGAAAAAAAGGTCCTTAAATTTGTACATAACAAATACTACCCTGACTCTGTATTGTCACAAAGTATCCGCAAAATCTACGAGTCCCGGGTGGATAATAGTTTGATACTTTGGGGTTAACGTGTATGGCTCAGATAAATCTTAATATTCAATGAAAGCCCTCAACTTTCACGCAAGAAGTAGTGGGAGATTATATTTATGGGAAATATTTTATATTTAATGCCTTGTAGTGAACTGAATTGGCGATGTGATATTCTAGTCAAAGTCTTCTCAAAGGTCGAGCAAAGAAGCCATATCGATCTCTTTAGAATTATTATAATTATATTTATTTAATTAAAAGAAATCACAGTGCCTTTATAGGTTTTTAAATAGAATTATGTCTGTTTACTATTATTCTGAAGTTATTGCTTAAAAACCCTGAATTATCTACATTACAATAAAAACAACACAAAAAAAGTTATGTTATGTTATTAAAAAATAAATCATTATAAAATCTGTGTTTTTGCCGGCGGCCGTGCGGTTGTTGGCGCGGTTGTACAAAACACCATTTGCATACAAGTCAAATTGGAAACAATGCGAATGCAACTGCTGTAATGCAACTTCGGAACAAAACTTCCTATCACATTACATGTCTGGGCTCTCTGTTAATATATTTGAATGTGCAGCCAATTTTTATAGGGTTTTGAACCATTTTTTTTATTTTGTGGAATTAGCATCTTAAAAACTTTTAAAAGAAAACGGAGATTTTTGTTTTTTAATTCATTGTTCATGTATTACTCCCCAAATTTTTTGTAATCATTAACCCAATCAATGATTTCCTTATTATCGATAAATCTTTTCGTTAATTCATTAACGTCTCTGATTAAGGCAAAAGTTGTATTTATGTATCAAGAAACATGTAATTCTGTTTTAATTGAAAAAGAGGTATTATTAAACGTTTATATATGTTTACATAGCTCGAACTAAATTGTTGTCGAGGTATTATGTTGTTAATTACGGTCCAATTTAAAACTGATCCTTTATAATTTTGTTACGTTCAACGGTTTCAGAAATCTGACTACCTAAATATAATTAAACTCGTAACTTTGAAATCCGATTCAGGTTATTATTTCATAATAATATTCAGCAATTAGTTCATACGGGGAACCAATTTTAATTAATGTTAGTGTCATATATACTTGTATTAATATTGCAAAATAACGTAAACGGGGCAGGGATTGATTGGTAATACTTTTTTTTACTAGCCTATACGGTCCCACTGCTGGGCAAAGGCCTCACCTAAGTCCTTCCACTCAACCTTATCCCGCGCCACCTCAAACCACTCATGGTAATACTTAACGACTACTTTTCGGCTTCAATAATTTATTGCAGTTTCCTTCCTTGAAATGTTTAAGAACATAAACTTTATAATATTCCTCTTATAATTTAAACAAATAACTATAAAAAAATATGATTACTTTAAACAATAAAATAAATCCACACCTTCAATACGTATCTCTCCGATATCTGTACATATGTTCCTCAATTCGCAACATAAAGCTGAATACAGACGAGACGCGTCAAATCTTGTCACTCGCTCAATAAAGATCAAATAAACTCGACTTTCGAGTACATTTGAGCTCACACTCGTGTTGAAGCGAGCTCTCGAGGCGCGCTCGCGAGTGTTTAGCAAACTGTGTAAACAATCCTTCTTGATTTATGTACGGGGATTAGTTGGATGAAAATATTTTATTGAACCTACATGAGAGCTTTTTGTTTGTACGAGTAAGGACTTAACTGCACTTGTTGTTTTACTTTCAATGTAGTCGAAATCTTTTTATTTTTTTCAAGAGCGAAAGCAAAAATGCAATCAATTTGCAACAATTATTTACCACTTTTCCTATCGTAGGTAAGCTGGCAGAGATTTCTTTGGAAATAGTACCTTTACACATTTGTTATATTATGCCATGTTTCTGTATCATTTTGTATGTGCACAAAAATATTACACAAATTCAAAATATCTTTTTTTTTAAAGGTATCTAATATTTTTTTTGTAGCTACTAAAATGCTCTAAAATGTTATTTCAATTAGAATAAAGATTCTTTCCGCAATATTCCAATGATAAAATGCTTATTGCGTGAAAACTTACCGTCATTTATTATACTCGCGGTAAAAGGGAAAATCAAAGGTGTGGAAACCAATTCCTATAAATTTTCTTCTCGTATTTATTTGAGGAAAGTCGGTTGTTGTTTTACCAACATTCATGTAGCTGGGATCTTCGTTGATTTAAGTTTGACTAGGAGAGATAAACAAAAGCTTATTGTATCACTTAAATCGGGTTTCTATAACAATCTATTTTTGAAATCAGTAAATTATTTTTTGTAAAATTGATGAATGACATGTAGTTACATAAAAACCTATGTACAGCAATCAATAAATAAAAAAGGGCATTTTATTTTATTTACTTTAAAGTTCTGTAATAATAAAAAAATAAATATGAAAATATTTTATCTACACTAATATTATAAAGAGGAAAACTTTGTTTGTTTGTAATGAATAGGCTCAAAAACTACTGGACCGATTTTAAAAATTCTTTCACCATTCGAAAGCTACATTATCCACGAGTAACATAGGCTAAATTTTATTTTGGAAAAATCCAAAATAAATCCAATGGTCCACGCGGGCGGAGCCGCGGGCGACCGCTAGTATTTAATAAAGTTAACTGAAACTTTCAAAGTACGATGTGCAAATACCTGTGAGATAAGTTTTTAGGGTAGTTGCCTATTAAAACACCTCTCCATCTAATAATTATTAATTTTAATGAACTCAATTTGTGTAGCTCAGTCTATCAACACGGACCGTCGGCAACTTTTCCAATAACGGCGACCTCTATGCGGAAAATTCAGTAATTTATTTTACAATCTTAATCTCCACGTTATCGTGTGAAAATAATTTATATTTGACTCCAGCTAAATAAAGTATACGTGACTACTAACTCGAGAAAAAGAACGTCTGGAGATAACAAAAGGAAAGTATTATAAATTTTATTTTCCACTTTTATCAGCATTATAGCGAGTACCTAATCTAAAGGTAAAAGACATTGTGATGGAACTCGATTAAATTAAGTTACTACAGCGAAAAGGAGAGCAATTTCGATTCTCATAGAATTCAAATGAGCTTTTTATTCAAACACAAGACTGGAGGAAACACTAAAACAGACGGTTCCACTTCATTGCATCGGGGGACATCCCTCCCGCTTATGTTTTTAAACTTAATACTACACAAGCTGATTTTAGGAAAACACATTTTGATGCAGATGTTGAAGTATCGATATTTGAATTTTGTCTTAAACTGTTGCAGTTTTAGGCAAAATACATAAAATGACATGGTCCCTTCTTGAAAAAGAAATAGGTTGTTTATCTCATTTGTACCCTACTAATACAGTACCATATTTTAACAGTTATTTTAATACCATTTAGGTATATTGACGTATAAAATAAAAGTGATAGGTATCAAAATGTCAATACGTAATATCTTTATGTGACAGAGTTCATTTATGGTCATTGGTATTTGTAAGCTTTATCAGCGTGTTAATAGCTGGTTGGGATTGCCAATTGGGTAAACATATGGGAATTTTATGTTTGGCTGTTTAATGATTACAAAGAATCAGCCAAACTTTGTACGTAATATATTTCGAAAAAAAAACAGATTGTTGAAAAAATATACTGTCAATTTCTTTTTTGATCTTTAACTGGATTCGATCCTTTTTAAACTTGATAAATATTTTTCCCATTTAATCTAAATGCTTGGATTGTTTTGTTATATCTTAATGAAAATACGTCATAATTGAATATCGTTTAATCATATATTTCTAATAGATCTTACAAGAAAGCCAGGCGATACACTTTTCATAGTTTCGGAATAGTTTCATCTTACAATACGCAATGAAATATAAACACTAGAATATAGTTTATTAAAGCTATAGACGTCTTACAGCGATAGATATATACAGTACCTAGTACCGTCAAATGAGACCTTACAAAGTACATAATTATGGAAATTGATATGAACATGTATCTAAATTCATTCGTTAATTGATTTTTATTACAATACTATTTAATAACAAATTCTCTAAACAATTTTACAAACATTGATAAAACAATTTATTTATTTCAACAGATACTTATTTTTAAGATATGTACTTAAATGCAATGAATTATAAAAACATATTTTATTTATAAAAAATGACGTGTAAGTTACAACAAATAGTTTATTTATAATTCAACATACCTATTTATAACTATTGATAAATTTTCCTACGTTAAGTATACAATTTACTACTACAGCAAAACTTATGGCATGGTTTTAAACTTTCTATCTGAAAATATCTATAATACTCTATCTAATCGGAGGCCGTAAAATATTAGGTAACAATTACCTCAACAAAAATTACTCGACACATTATTCTAGGCCTAACATCAGCGCTAATTAAAATATCAGAGTATATTACACTTACAATACATTTTGTAGCTCCATTTATCATAAGCAAGACGTAAACAAGACTGTACAAGAGTTATATACAAACTTACGAACTACTTAATATATTTGCTACGTAGCTGCTACGAGAATGCCTACCGTAGTGAAGTCTGCTTCAATATTGTGTCCAGCTTTTGGCTGCAAAAGAAATGAAAACCTTGATAACGTGTGAAAGCTGGGGTTAAACTGATGGCAAGTTGTTTGAGCGTAGCCGAAAATAGGTCTTTGTCTTTTTGGCTACGGTTGTGTAGCGCTACGCCGCAAGCTGTTAACAATTTGTTTGGATTGATGTTTTAAGAGAGTGTCAAAGTAAATTGAAACTACGTAGCATATTTTCATAGTTTAAATTGACAGCTAATTAAAGAATTATTTTTTAATATATGGTAGTAAGTTATAGGCATTGAAATAGTAAATAAGTTCCATTTAGATGATTCGGTTCAACTAAATTTGATTGAGTTAAGTATTGAAACAAAGATCTAGAAATGGTGTTCCAGAGAAATAAATTTACGAAACTAATCAAATTATATTTCATTTTCGCGAGGTCTGAATAAAGATCTAACTGACTAAACCTATTTACGGCTACTAAGTTTAGGAAAGAATTGGCTAAAAGTTCCGATAAAAAATGAACAAAAAAAAAATTGTATTTGGCTATTACTTTAGTGTTCTATATTTATACAAAGTGGTTGATGTTTCAATTCATAGATCAATGAATATTTCTCGGTCCGCGTTACAAGCTTCGCTCTCATATTTGAGCATGAAATGTAAATGCGGCAATGACGTAGTTTGCAATCGCGATAACTGGGATATTATCGTTATCGCTACACAGGTTACTGTTACTAACACCAGTTGATTGTACTGATAGTTTGTGTGTAATGGTTAAGCTTTATGTTAAACAAATAGTATGATTAATTTATTAAATGGTGGTGAAAGAAAAGGCGAACATAAATATTGTCGTGACAAAAACTTCCTTAGCTACTGGATCGCCAAGTTCATTCACGTTTTGTCCTTTGTTTTGTGAAGTATGTTTATTTATTAAATTGTTTTATGTAGAATATAAAGTCTCATGTAATGTCAACGGTTTTTAGGTAAAGTAGAATTTTTTAAAATTTCATTTTCTTTAAAGTATTATGTAAAATTATAGTTACCTTTGTAATGCATGTCCCGATGCATACTAGGACAGGTCTTCCCGGGATACTGGAAATATTTAAATTAATTAAACCACAAACGACCTTAAGTCAAGCGACCAAGCACACACAATTCATTAGTGTTACATTAATAGTACAGTTAACCATTTTACATGGGAACACTGCAACGACTAAGTATATCGCTTAGGTACCCGGCTTAGCATACAATATGAATTATTAAATGTGTCTCCAGAGGAGTTTGTGCTTAATTTGATTTCGTATAAGGTGTAAAATACCTTGGTGAGATCGAAGTCGATGTTGGTCCTCACGGCTCGGTGGTGGAGCGGCTGAGGCGGCCTGAAGTTGTTGCCGAGGGGAGCTTTCGGGTGCCGCGCGTCGCCTTGCATCAGTCGCCTTAAGGCGTGCAGCTACAGTCATGAAATTCAATTATGTTGACACTAAACTCCTTGAAAGTAAAATGACTAACCTATTTTGGTATTTATGAAGCACGGCCAAATATAATGTAAAGTTGTTATATTTTGTGACGACGTACAAAATAAAAGTACGTTACGAGTAAGTATATGACATAGCATATAAAAATAATTTAAGAAAATTGCTTGAGCATATATGTAATGTTTATTGCCTAATTTTCATAAAAATCATAACATAGTAACAATGCTCCTGAGAGAATAGAGTCTGTGAATTTAAGTGCTAAAGCTGTAGTAGTCTTATAGTAATTTCGAATATTCAATGCATACAAGCACGTTCGGTTTCCATTATAACATAAACGACTGTTTACGTGGAGAGCGATTTCAAGTAAATTGAAATTTCTTCCTTTTATAATGTGAGTTGACTACTACTATCGTACTTATAGCTACATTTTCGCTACGGTGGGATTAACTGGCGCTGAGCACGCGACCGACGCTATCTGATTCGCATCGCTGTTTACGCTGTATTAAACAATTTGATTCTGATTATAGACTCCGCCTAAACTTTGATTTTTCCAACTGTAATTCATTTTTTGGTACTGTCCACAGATGATACATTTTTGTCTGAAAAACTGATGGTGGATAAAATGACGTTTACTTTCGTACATTTATATATATTTGTTTACCAAGTTTCTATAGTGAGCGCGTGAACTAGAATTATCCATTAAATTGGACCGATTTGATAAATGGCCGTGTAATGTAGTTGTGACAGGAGCCATAACAACTCCACCATAGGTTTATTTTCTTCACTCTCACGTATGACTGGTTTTATTTTGCTTTTTATGACTAGCACGCACCATTAAGGCGTAGGGGGTTTTATTAGCATAAAACTAAGCACGTTAGTGGTGTTGTAAATTGCGCTTCAAGCAGCGACCACATGGCGTTCGCTCAACTCCCCGCGAGATTGCAAGCAGTTTCCACTAGCACTTAATTTTCCAACCAACACAAACGGAAAACATAAACAATGATTTATAATAACAGCCACACAACGCGGCACTTTCAGTTTACTTTTAACACGTACATAATTCACGGCGGAGTCTTTGTCTAAAGGCGAGGGACGTGAGTTGTTTATTGTAGCGTGGGCACAAATGAAAATGTTATTACGCTGGCCTCAACCACGCTTCAGCACACAGATACATGCCTTCGACTGGATGCGGCCCCAAACAACTTCGGCTATTATGTGAACTTGCTAAAACATGTTGTTCACTGGCGTGAAACCGCACATATGTTTATTATAATATTGTGTACGACAATAGCGGTTTTGAGTGGTACAATATGTAAGTGTTTCTTTATTTTTTTAACCATTGAATAAATGTGTTCTATATGTGTTTGTGAGAAAATGAAATAAAATAGAATTATTAAATTTTTGGGGGTTGGTGTTTAAAATACAAATTAACATAATTTTCACAGCATTATTTATTTGAAATAAATAATTATTATAAAAAACATCAAGAACATAATTATAATATAAACATCTTGTTTTTTGTAGACTCTTCGTTTCTAATCTAGTGGATTGGCCGTTTAAGGTAAAAAACTCTTGAGTGAGTTTTACCTGAGCAAGGCGCCACCTCCCGAAATGCTTGAACGCGCTTTAAAAAGTTTTTCAACTTCAAGGCTCTCAATAAATCCAATGTTCAAGGTTAAAAGCCTAAATAACCTTTGTTGTGGTATTGGTATTTCTTGTTGTTTTAGTTTATCGAATAAGTTAGACGCTAGGCACTAAGGACTATGTGTCGGTGTTTATACCTTGAAATGTACGTTGTTCGTGTGTGTGTTGTGTGTGTTAACAACAACAGTTATCACATCAAGTTAATAAAAAAGCAACTATAATTATACAATACAGTAGTGCTATTCTGTAACATTATTTTCATGTCTCGACAGCGGAATCCGCGGTGAGATGTCAAATACGTATTCTCGAATTTGAATTCTAAATCAAGGCTTATTGGGTTCACTTTTGAAGTGAGCTTTATTGTCACTCAGGTGAAGCTCGATACCGAAATTATTTACAGAATAGACATACTGTTCTACTTGGCCCATATTAGAGATCGATTGGAGGAGTATACTCCAACATTCTGCCCATTTAAATTATCTTCCAGTATCATAAAGATTATTTACCACATAACATGTTAACAATTTATTTATCTCTTCCATGGTTTCTACATCTGTCATGAACAAGAGGAGCAGGGAAGCGTATAATGTAAACAGCGGACTTGAGCGGATGCGTTTACCGCAACCATCGATTGTTACCATTGACACACTACTTAACATTGTTACTCTTCTGCGAGCTTTTTTACTAGGAAGGAACGTTTTCTAGAGTTATTTATTAGTAGGTATTTAAGTTTTGTTATTTTGTATTCTCATAAATGAGTGCTTTAGAATTAAAGTGACTTTGCTTTCTTTTGTTATTCATGATTTTGTTTGTTTAGTTCTTTTTGAGTGAAAGATTTGAGGTCAGTAGCATTATGAATAAGTAGATACACATACACAATGACTTCGCCTATGTTGGGAGTGAAAAATAAGTATGTTGAGAAGGAGTTAGTAATTAGTATTGAAGTAGATGAATAGTTTTTTAATTAATATTATTTTTAAGCCCTGTTTAAGTGTAGATGTAAGCAAACGCACATATTTCATAATCGAAATTAAAACTTTACCTATTGAAAAAGCTAACACATGTCGTGTGCAATATAGTTACGTAATAACAATGAACACTGTTAGTTTATTAAACAATATGATAATGATATAATATAGACCTGTCAAGCCGTACGTCATGTTACAGTCAATGCCACATAATTATGAGTAATTAACGATAGGTATTATAGAATACCTTTTGTATAATTTTGTTTTAGGATCATTGTTACTATACTAGGAAGTGCGATATTACATGATACATAAATTGTTGTTAGAATTCTTCCAAAAGGCATACGTCACAAGTCAATAATTTCAGTTTAGAGTTATTTGGTTACAGAATTATGAAGAATGAGTATTCTTACCTGTTGTTTGGTGATATAGATAGGTTTGTTGACGATAATCCAAGTGACGGTTTCATAACACGCCGGAGCGGTTGTTGACCCGTCATACGTCATGTAGTAATCAGTGTCCGGTAACAACCCACGGACCGACAACTTATTAACTGGCATCTCTGCACCTTTGAGAACAAAAATATTGTTTCAAACTTGCGAAAATTGTGTAGAATATAAAACCATATAAACTGCAGAAACAACAGAATACCCGAGTGCATTTCGTTTTAAGTTTACCGCGCGGTGATAAGTTAGTTACTGCTATAATTCTCTTTATTTATTTTATTTGAAACCAAGAGAATTGCTGTATGAAGTAAGAAATTGTTTTTCATTTATTTTTATAATATTGTTCAGTAAAGTAGCTTACCTCCGTATTTGATGTTTTCTAATTCTTCCGTTAACACTCTCAGTTCTGGGTTAGATAAATCCCCAAGCTGCAAAAAATATATTAATTAGAACCGAGTAATAATAACGAGAATATGTATAATCCAATACGCGTTGGATGTATGTGTGAATCTGTCCTTAAAAGTGTACATATTTTAAACACATAATTGAAAAATTACTTTGCTTCGTACTTTTAGTATAAATATTCTTCAACAGTAATAACAGGCATGTGTTATTAATATTAATATTCACAGTGTTTTGTACCCAAATTAATAATTTTCCAGCGTTGTTAAAGTCAGGGGCAATGGATGTAGAAAAACACTAATTGTTTGTCGTGTGGGGAAATAGCTTGCTTTAGCAAAGTTTCAGTTAACGGCGGCCACAAGCGAAATATGAACGTGTCGGTAAACATGTTCCCCTTTGGGACAACATCGGATGGGATGTGCTAACACAGGCGGCGGCCTTCATTAAGGAAAGCCATAAAACGATCGAAAATAAGCTCTCCTAAAGATGACGCTGTAAGAAGGCTGGACAAACAACGTGTGCCTTTTAAAACAAGCAGTGTAAGTCATTAGATAAGGTAGTTTACCTTTGTTCTACAAAATTATTGTTGAAATAGTGTAGTGTATTTTTTATTGTTATTTAAATATCAATTCTGAGAATGTAATATACGGAAAACACAATACGCGTTACTCCTGTAAATATTTATCACGTTAACGTTAAAATGATAGAATTTAATTGAAAACGCGGCCATGTTGACCCCGAGTGGTGATGGCCGCACTTCCATACCGCAACGTTCAGACAGTTCTTAATTTGAACTAATAGCTTTAGTAGCTAATCCAATGGCGCACAGAAAATTCCAATTTCCTTAATTAACTGCGTTCAGTTCGACGCTATGAAGAGGTGCGGCTGGCAACACTGCGATAGATACTTCGGAACATAAACAAGGTTTGCACTCTACTTTATTATTTGCCTAAAAAGTCTGAGCACCAAATAGGTTAGCTAAAATGTTTAATTCATAAGCGTTATTTACCGTTATGAGAGCGGTGTGGTTACTATGACTGCAGTTTCTTACAAGCAGTATTTATTATTCCTTAGATAGCGTCTAAGATGCATATTTATGAAGTTTTTATTCTTCGTCATTGTACATTGTAGTTGTAACTTACTATATCACATGGTTGTTTAAAATAAAAATACAATACAGTTTTCATTAAATAGTAAATGAGTGTAAATTACCTGTAACAATAGCGATATTGAAACAATTCCTTGAGCTTTGTGTAGAGCTTCGGAGAAGTTTGAATACAGTTGGGAATTAAAACCGAATATTTGAA
The DNA here is from genome assembly GCA_905475315.1 of Autographa pulchrina. Taxonomy (NCBI): domain Eukaryota; kingdom Metazoa; phylum Arthropoda; class Insecta; order Lepidoptera; family Noctuidae; genus Autographa; species Autographa pulchrina. The sequence continues at coordinate 6,254,679 of FR997771.1, read as the reverse complement.
TCTGAAACAAATAAAAGCCATAATAATATACCAATGTTTAGCTTTTAACCAAAGCTGACACAATCTATATATATTTTTTTTATATGTATATTTTTCTTTCTTTAAAATTTAAAATGGTGTCTTTAGTTTTATACTGCACGATCCTTCCGTTCTTGCAGAGAGATATAAAAACAAAAGAAGTAATACGAAACTAAAGGTGGAAAATATCTCAAGTAAGTCGACTTTTTAGACACTGATTTAAAAGTTCCATGTAGGTATTAATGAAACCGAAAATATGTTTTCATCTGTATGTGTCTGTGTGGTTATATGTCTACCAATTGAAATAAGTAGACATACCCTACAACGTCAAAAACTAATCTTTATCGCAATCAAACCACAAGTTCAATATTTAAAGTATGTTGTCAGAAGTTAATAGCGGCAACCACGAGAGACTAAGCACGTGATTCAGATTTAACATAGCTGCGTAAGAATTTGTCACATAAATAAACAGGAGCCATGGTTCAGTAGCTTCACAGTCAAGTCGTTTCGGGATTACATTTGGGATTTGAGCGTCGCGACGGAAGAGCGCGGATGCGTGTGAAAACATCTGTTACGCTTTCTTTTGAGAACGTCTCAAAGAAATCCCTGATAACATGTTAACGTTTATCTGTGTAACATGTTTATTTGACGCTTCTGTTTAGTTTATTCCTGGTTCGAATGATTCTTGCATGATTTTAACCTGAGTGTGGAATAAACAATTAATTTGTTTAAATTTATTGACATGACTGTTTACTTTTGATTAGAGATCGTTATCATAATACACACTAGTTACGTATTATATATACCAGACATTAATTTTGATAGTTTTATTCGGCTTTAAATAGCTTCTGAAATAATGATGGATAAAGTTGATTGTATACTAAACTTTGAAATACGAAAAATGTGACGTCAGAATTAAATCATCCATGTATATTAATTGCTTTTAATTTTCATACACATATATGGCTTAAGATAACCAGATGATAAATTAACCTAATCTTAAGCCACATTTTGTAATACATAAAGGTGTCTTTACCTCAGCAGGAAAGGTATACCCGTTGATAGCATGTTCGGATCCGAACTGGTCGTGCAATCCGTAATGTATGTGTATCTCATGGAACTGGTACTTGTAGGACAGCGGGCCCCCAGTGATGTTGATGTGGTGCCGCGTCTCGTTCTCCACCGTGAAGATCACAGAGTGACCCGTGTTGCTTATTAAACCGTTTATCTGGACAACAAAACATATTATTTAACTACTTTTTTAATTTTAAAATATACAGTCATTTTTAGCACACGCCTAACTGCAAAGAACACTAAAGTTTGTTTTGAAAATAAATCTATAGTCAGTCAGTTATGTGGTATCACAATCTAACGTTAAAATTAAACATCAATTTGATTTGACGTATAAATAATTTAGCAAATAGTTTGCAGTTATAATTAAAAATACATCATGTCAGCACATGCCAAGAGCATCACAAAACAAATAAGAGAAATGAGACAAACTCATATTTAATGTAATAACACTGCAATTGTTAATTCTCGCGTCACGTCATAAAAGCTACACTGCTCATAAATAGTTAATAATGTTTTGCAATTAATTAACATAATTAAAATTAACTTACCCTATGTTTATCTATGTGTAAAAATCGTAGGTTTGGGTCGAAGAGTAGTTTATCTGGTTCCAAGTTCACTGGAGATTGTCTTCGGCCTTTGTTGCATAGCGACCACTCTGGATTGATCAGCCCCCAAAATGCTGGACCTGTACAAACACAGACTTTGTATACGTGGTCAATGATAAGCACAGTCAGCGTTTCTTAAAACTTTATGCATTTGTTTGTGTGCATTAATTTACCTATATGTGGACTCCGTCAAAGGTAGCGTTCGTAGTTAACTAGTGGACAGAGGTCATGTTATTTTATAATGAAACTTAATTTACAATACTTTACAATAATAAATTGTACCTTTGTACATCATTTGTAAACATCTATTATTATTTATTTTCTATAAATTATTGTGTGTGTACATAAATATTTATAAAAAAAAAAATTAATAAAATTTTAAATGACAAATGAAACGAATTTTAATATCCCTTCGTTTCTTATGTGTGAGCGGAGTTTGTAAGGAGACTACGAATTATACTTCGATAAATATTTCCGTAGTCATTCTGGCTAAAAAAACTTAATTATATTGTAAATAAGTAGTTAGAACTTTCACTTATAAACAAATGGTTTTATTATATTACCAATTATTAGCATGTAGTCTTAGTCTTATGCAACTTAAGTCACAGTTAATTTAGGCAAACTTCATCGCAACACAAATCTACATGTAATATTTTATCAAACTAAGTTTTAAGATGAAATATCTGGATATTTGCAAGTAGAATATGAGGTACTTGTAACAGCTAGCATTCATAACCGTGTAACCACAATGTGCATATTCGATGTGAGCATTTGCGGAAATATTCACTTTGAACGCTCGTTTGTAAGCATTTCAAATAAAGGATCGTATTCATTGAATATAAGAGAAAGGTGTTTTTGTTTCACTCCTAATGTTATTTGAGAAATGAAGTAATTTGCATGCGAATAACCACAGTTTTTGGAATCGAATCGTATTCTAAACTTTTCTAAATAAACAGTTATAAAACCATATTTTAAATATTTTGAGTACAAAGGATTTTCAACAGATCTATTTTAACTTTTTATTAATTGAATATTGTTGAAAGAATGGAAACGATATAAAAGAAAATATATCCTCGTTTAACATGTTCAGTGCTCATTGCTACGGAACTCTTTGGCTACATCCTCTATCTGCGAAACAATTGCCAACTGCGGCTACTTTAAATAAATTGACATTACAATAATTGGAGTGAATTTTAACACAAGTTATGTGAACATAACACATTTAATGTATATGAGATTATATTTTATGAATGTCCACTGCCAGTTGATATCAGATGGAACACTGTTAATTATCGGAATGACAAAGGCCTTATTGTAAATGCTCGGTGCATGATGTGAATTTCATACGCATGTTATAAAAGTTAATTCAATTTTCTCATGCATAAAATTATATTCACTGAACCTGATACTATTTGTATAGATATAAAGAGTTCAACTATCAGATACTTTATACTTGTGTCTGAAATTATATGTCGTTTTGTGCCCTTCCCAAAACAAAAAAATAACAAATAAAATCATATGTAAGTGAGCATAATATTTCTGTTGATTGATTTTCATAAATACTATATCCTTAAATTGGGTTTCTCCGACAAAGAATGCGTGAATAAAGCCGTTTCACTTATTTACTGTAAAAACCGCGTGAGTAAAGAAAGAGTTTACTCCAAAGGTGTAAGTCTCAGTGGGCGATCTATGTCCCGAGAATGAGCCATTTTTAGCCAAGTCATGCGAAATCTTCGTTTCCTCAACGGCTCAGAACCAGAAGAGTTCGGATTCCTGGGTGGCTAAAATACTGTGTAAAACCTGTATGTTAACAAAGAGACCGGTTGCTGATTCAGTGCTTTTACTAGTTCAGTATCTTCCAATGCATGTAGGTGAGATAGTGGCAATCAGATTCAAATACCTGTGCCTGTACTGCAGAGGTCTAAGCCGGGCTCTGCCGGACTGTGGCGGCTTTAATCTGTGAGACCATCTGCGCTCCGTAACTAGCCAGAAGAATAAATCATGGGACTAATTTCTATTGTGATATAATTTCTTGGGTAAGGAAACAAAGTGTTAATAAGATACATTATTTATTAAGGCTGCGGTCAATGATCATATAGTTTAGTATCGAGTTAAAAGTATCAATCAATCTCACTCTTTTAGTGAATGTAAAACTTTTCATCCACAGCAAACTTAATCAAATTTTCAGTTCACGTATTAATGAATTCGATCAACCCCTATTATGTATGAAAACCAAAACGATTTAAAATTACAGGATTAACGTACAAAAAGCCGAACATTTATTTTCCCAAGGTATTTCAATATTGGCGGGGAGTGGCGTGAAAGTAGCCAAAGTGCTTTGGATCGTATTCACGGTTTTATTATTTATGACCTTGAAAATTGCATGAGTAAGCCGGCGCAGCGGTTGCGGTCACGCCCACTTTATAGCCACGCGTTAAGTGAACTTTCCGTTAATGCATGCACTTTTTTATTGTTTTTGGCACTGCATGTGACAATGAATGTCTAAGAATAACTTTGCCAGAAAATGTTTAAGAGAAATCCTCTGCACCAAGCATAATATACATAAAGATAATATATAATTATGTACTTGGGTCATTGTGCACTTACAAGATATTGTCCTGAAGAAAAGATTATACTTAATAAAATTAGGTGGATTGATTAACGACAGTGTTTTCATGGCGTAAAAATAATCTTGTTTGTTGTTTTGAAGCAAAACACGGAATATGTTATTGTGAAACATTTTTTTGTAGCTTTACCTATAACGCTGTTGTTTTTGCTCATCGTCGTGTGTCACAACAATTTTATTTACGAAAGTATCGACTCTTGTAAAAAATAATATAGAGAATTGTAATAATTTTTAATTAAGTTTTCAGTCGTTAACTTAAAGTGTTAGTAAATATTGTAAACCACATGTTTGCGGCATTCCGTTGACTGTACAATCATTATCTGATAGGTAAACATAATTCTAACTTAAATGTTTGCTGTTTTAAAAAAAATGTCTCAAAAAAGTGATTTTTTTTTTCTAAATATCTATCGCAATGTTCTTCGCTTAAGCTTTAAGCTTTCGCTAAGTATTTAAAGTGTCAGTATTCGCTAAAATTATTCCGTACCTCGCACTCAGACGTGAATCGTCTTTCAAACTTTCATTTTTAATCAGTTTAATTAATCACTATTAAAATTTATAATCTAATTCAAACAGATTACAGTTAACTAATCGGTTGCGGTCATAGTTTAAATGCCACCAAACTTCAACAAATCAAATTATATTATCTATCTACCCATGACATATTGCAAATTCCACATTTTACGGGTACGCAATGAAATATGCCACGGTACATAATTTTCAAATCCAATGCCGATCAAATTGACATTCCTTTTTTAATAGTTATGAATAGTATTTTTATGTTAGGATGTCAATTCTAAATGGTTATAATAAATTTATTTGACACATTGTAAAATTTTCATGGAATTCAAACTGATAACTCTAACCACTATATGCAATTGATCACGTTGTTTTTGATATATTATTTTATTCAGATGTATATAGTTGTAGGTGGAGTAGTTAGTATTTTATTTTGACATAATTGCAATACTTACTTATATTATTATTGTTTTCAGGACTTATACAGTTATGTAACAAAATATTTAGAGGATTTCCTAATATTTTATCAAAAAGATTAAAAAACAAAATTTACAATAAATTAGCAACTGTTTTTAACATGAAGATTTTTTTTAATTTACTGTATTATTATATTATTATTATTATATATTAATATATATTATTATTCTTTGATTGCGCTAAATAATTCATATTTTATTGATAAATTCAAGTCATTTTAATGATTAGCCAAATAATATGCACTTTAAATAAAATACAAAACAGCCACTGTATAAAAATATCCAGACATTCTTTTGTTTTCAATAATCACTATCTATTAACGCAATGATGCGGTGCAGCATTGTTGCGAAACTTTATTGAAGTTCGCCATTTTAATTGTACAATCATTATAATGACGGGAATGATCCTGTGCTGGCTTCTCTATAGTTATTCAATTAGCCTGTATTTATGTGGTTCTGTAATTGGATATTTACCGTAATACTACCATAATTAAGTTTAATAATGAAAACATATTTCGATGGTCTGATGATACATGTATCTGTTGGTACATGAGGTATTTTCTCACAGAATAAATTGGATAATGCTATACTTTTTTATTTAAAATTTATCCAAAAAAAGCGACTTTAAATAGTGGTAAATGATTGTACAATATCCTGAGCAATAATATACCTTTATAAAAACTTATTTGTACAAAGGTCATTTAAGAAAACATTTTCTACAAAGTCGTCTCGTCACATCACATGGTACATGTCTCTATATCTGATGGTACTTGTGATATTTTCTCACAGATTAAATAGGATATTGCTACCCTTTTATCTTTAAAAGTTATCCAAATAATTGGTCTTTAAATAATGGTACAATAACCCGAGAAAATAATACCATACAACATTTAAGTAAATAATTAACTTATTTATATTAAGGTCATTCAAGAAAACATTTTCTACAAAATCGTCTCTTCCCGGTACACTCATGACAGTTTTATTTTACAAATGTTCCTGTATATTTGATTAGGATGAGAGCGTAGCGGTGGCACGCAACTGCATGAGATATCTAACTTTGGCTAGCCCGACGTGTCTCGATACATTTTTAATACATATCCGAACCTTGATTAGTTCCTCTTTAAGCTTAAAAAGAAGCTGTATTTCCTAGTTCATGTAAGTGTAAAAGAGAATTGGGAATCTACTTTTAGTAATACGGGTAAAACAGAAATAGTGCAGCCAATTTTTAAGCCTGTAGAAGGAGACTAGTTGGTACCTAGCATTTTTTATTATGATGTACTTGAAATACATTTATGTATATAATAGGGATGATGACTAATTTAATTTTTTTTATCCATCTTTTTGATAATATAAAAATATTAGAAACGTATTTTTTCGTTTGTCGCGTAAACAAAAAATATAAAGATACAGTGAGTACAAATGTTGCGTGACGTCACGTTTAAGCAAAAATTGTATCTAGTCGTGACGTCACAAGCACTCCTGAACTTCTTCGTATTTTGTAATTGATTTGAGAAAAGAAAAAATACGTGTCTACCATATTTTGATATTCTAAAGGGTGGACTAAATTGATTTTGACTTTTCATAACCAGTCTTCTATCCTATTAAAGCATACCAATAAGAAAATAATTAATTACTACTTACACAGTACCTACTTCCTATTATATTTTGAGAGATATTCGAATATACCTATGTGCTTTAAAATTGTTCTGTACCAGCCTCGGGAAGTACATTAGACCATAATAAAATGAACGGAAGTTATCATGAAAATATCAGTTACGGAACATACGATAACACACCTCACAATTTTGCGACTGACGTAATATGAATACAAGATAAATCGCCCGTATAAATTTCGTGTCACGTAAACCAGCAAAAATGTTATCGGCACAGAGAAATTGATATGGCGCTCAAAACGAATATAGTCGGTCAATGAATTGAGATTTCTACTCGAGTATATTCTTATTAGGCAAGGTTCAAGGTTTTTGATTTACCTATCTTCTCGTGACTTTTAATCTATGATCGTGCAATGAATTTATAATTATTGAATTATTTTTTTGGGATACCTTGACTAGTTCCAGATGTTAGCGGAGTCCTTCATAAGCTAATTTGATGGTGTCGTTTTTATAAATATATACTATAAGGTAGTTAACCTTAGACAATAATTTAGATGCTTACAAAACGAGACTTTTGTAGCTAACTGTTTAAAATATGTTTTGGGACAATTTACAATAAATACAATAGTATGTTACATATTTGAAAAATAGTATCATTACGAGCTATCGAATTTCGAAAACCAGCGGTCAAAATCATGTATTTCATAATTTTATTCCTACGTGTATAAATGACCTTTTATATAAAATGTATAATGATAATACGATAAGATAAATTATACAACAGGGAATACATGTATGTTTAATCACGAATCGCTGATCGATTATTATAGTAATTTGTATTTGCTTACTTGCACAACTGAAAATACGAACTTCAGTGTTCGTATGTAGATGAAAATGGTAATTTAGTGCACGCATAGAAGTGTGTGAACAAATGAACATCTATATTATTATTCATAATTATGATGACAAATAATTAAATTCATGTAACCATTTTGCCGCTATGTTGAAGCCATTTGATCTGAATAGATTACTATTACTCAAATAATTAATACATATGTTAATAATTATGTTTCTCAATGTAAGGTAGAAAATGTTTTTAGTTGTAGTTAAAACAGAATGGTTAATTATAATAAAACCAACATATATCATAATTCTATACGTCATATAAGGTTTATAATTAAATAACTTCAACATAAGTATCTAAGAACTAAGTAATGAGTGAAAATCAGAGTTACACCGGAACCCGTCCCGGAACAGCATAAGGTGAGCGAACTCTTTTTGTCTGTCATATTAAATAAGTTGTAGCGTCATATTAGTTATGTTAACTTGTATTATTTTGCTCTCCTATTAAGGTCTTCATTTTGGTTCGAAATTCAGAATAGAATAGAATGATGATAATATATATAGATATATCTCTCAAGATTGATCTCTATGAGGCGAATTTAAGGGTGCGTCCACATCTGACGAACGAGCATTATACGAGCAGCTCGCAAACCGCTCGCGAGCCGTTATCGATCCGATCGCGATCCGATCGCGAACGCACTAGTGTCAATTACGCCGTCTGACAGACGTGCGAGCACGCCGCGAGCTGCTCGTGTAATGCTCGTTCGTCAGATTTGGACGCACCCTAAGATTGCAAAAGTAAAGTCGAGGTCTTTACCTTGTAATTATTCTAAAAAAAACACATGAAATAACATAAAACCGTGTTCGCAACAATTGCTTTCGAGTACATAAGACAACAAAGGGGCCATGTCTAAATAACAAACGAAACTATACAAATAAAAAAAACCGTGACATTTGAAACTCGCAACGAATGGCCAATTTCGTTTTACATTCATTTCTAGACCCGCATGCAAATAGTGCTTGCAAACAATTCATAAATATTAAATAACGCGATAAAATTTAACAATGACACGAACAATAAATGGGTCTCACCTGAAATGCCGTCGTAGGTCCACCATTCCTCCCAGCTGACGCCGCTTACGGCTGCAATCACACCAACTCTAATTAAGTCTGCACCATTCACAAAATGAACACTAGTCCTTGTTATAACTTGAGTGATTTTATTTCCAGTTTGTCGACCTTTGGAGACTGAATTCAGAATGAATTATCTCGTTGTACGTGGAGGAACTATCGTAGCTTCGTGTATAATTATAGTTTATTATGTAATGAGTTCGAATATAAAATCAAATGGAAAGAACGCTTTTGAATTGTAATAGGATATTGTAGAACCAATAAAGACGACTTTAATGTATAATTGGTCAAACAAAAGGATTACTTCTTCTACCTTTTTAATTAAACACAATTTACAATGACTAGGTACCTACTAATCATTTTTGTCATCTGTCCTCAAAACTTAAAAGCATTTGTAAATCTCTACATAAAAATTAAATACACCATACTGACTTTTCGCTACAATTTAAAAACAACTGTTAACTACGTTCAATTTTTATCTTATTTCGTCCTGTTTTTCTTTTAGCGAATCAATGGAAATAAAATGATTGAGTCAATGGAGCGGAAAAGCGTTATTCTTTTGAAACAAAACGGTTTTTCCTTGACGTGGTGCGATGTTTGACACGACGTTATTGTTTGTTTTTAAGTGTACAAACTGCGAGGAGATTGTGCGGTGAACTTTGTGAACTTTCTCTGTCAGTTGTTTCAATATGACTCATTTGTTTTTTTTTGTTGTATAGCGCTCCGAGGTAAATGAAAAGTTACGACATGCAAATATTTTTGTTTCTTATTCGTATCTGGGGGCACGGCAGTGCCCCAGCCAAGTCTCGAGCAAAACGGGCACGGCCGTACCATTCTTTTCTCGAAGCGTTTCGCGGCTATTTCACCCCCCCTGTATCATCGATACGGACAAAGCTAGGGGTTTAGGTTTTCGATGACCTAGAGTAAGTATTAAAACAAGCTCAGCCTCAAAATTACATGACATTTGAACCAATAGTTTACGAGTTATGAGCGATCAAAGTTACACCATTTTGTCACTCACTGACTCACTCACTGACCGATCATCAAAAATCTAAGGTACTTCTAGCAAACTTAGAACATTCAAATTTGGCACCAAGATAGGTTTTTAGCTACATGTAAAGGGAAAATTATAAAAACGGTAATAAATTATATACCTTAGTAAATAATATGAAACAAATTTATATTTGCGGTTTTACAAGAACATGGTATATGAATTTTGACTGCATTGTTAACTTTGTTCTTTGTTTATGTACAAAAAGCAAATATTTTTTATAGCAATTTTGTTTATTTATAAAAAGAAAAGAAAGAGACCTACAAAAAATAAATGAGATCCCACCAAAAACATTCAATGTAAAAAAAAGCCAAGTCTCTCTATGCAATTCTTCCATCGTAAAAAGTTTTGAGATCGCATAGGAGCCAAGTCCTGTTCAACTTAATTTGTAATAATAAATCAATATTTTGTGACTATATCAATAGTTTTGTTTACATTACAATAATAGTGACTTGGCCATGAGCACAATAAGATACAAATATAAAGCGGCATATTTGGAGGAGTTGCAAGTAAATAATAAATAATATCAGGACACCTTAACCGACAGTCGGTATCATCCAAGATCAGTGAACTGCACATACACTATGGCGCATGTTTAGTCCATAGTGATCTCAAATTCCAATCAGTTACAAAATTATGTCCATAATATATATAATATATAAATTCAATGGTATTTGCACGTAATTACAAGGAGCAAACGACCTTTAACTTGTGCTCATGGCTAAGTCACTGTTATTGTAATGTAAACAAAACTTTTGATATAGTCACAAAATATTGATTTATTATTACAAATTAAGTTGAACAGGACTTGGCTCCTATGCGATCTCAAAACTTTTTACGATGGAAGAATTGCATAGAGAGACTTGGCTTTTTTTTACATTGAATGTTTTTGGTGGGATTCTGTTTTACTCGTGGTTAACTAGAACTTTTTTACAATAGTTACAATGAAAGCTATTGAGATATTGAAAGTTTATATTGATACAAGAAACATGCTTAAAATCACAAATTTTATCGCTTATGTAATTATGTGCAGTGATACCGGTCTACTACCAAAGCAGCTTTTAAAAAGTTATTAAAAAATAAACATAACATTACATTAATTAAAATACTTTTCACGCCAAACCCGCAAAAAAAGCCGACTTCACAAACACCACCGGCTCACGGGAGAAGGATTTACAGAAGATTAAAATTTCTAATTTGAGCTGCCTAAAGTTCTCTTAATTAAGATTATGAGATTATGATACTCATCATAATTTCAAAGCAATTAATTCAAAAATACTTGATTCTTACGCTGTAATTATTTGCGTAGGCATTGTTTCTCTTAACTATTTTAGACTGAAATATTGGCTCTTAAAAGTGTTTGTCCTAACAGGTACCTATATTTATAATTGGCCAAATGCTCAGTTAAAAATAAATCAACAAAGTTAAAATATCATAATACATGTAGTGAAACGTGCATTCGAAATATACACCATTCTCGAAAGTTACTCGATACACGGCTGATTTATGTTTTTAATTTAAATTTTTGCATTCGCCAGGCGAAGTTCGCCGCGGACGCGCCGCCTGCATCGCAAATATATGTTACAGTCGAGTCGAGAGATCGTTTCCAGTTTCGATTCGATACAGCTTGAGCGAACTGTCGACTTTTAATCTTTTAATGCTACTCAACAAACTTCAGCCTCGCGAAGTACGCCCACGTTTATTCGAAATAATATATTGCATGCGATTTTCCTTTGCGAATATAGAAATTTTAAACATGACGCTTTTACTAGCCTGAGCACGTATAAGTTTGTTGCTTGTTTTTTAATCATATAAGCAATTAGTGTCGTTGTGGGACAAAGTTAGTTATAATCAGCAAACAACAATGATTGCTTTGTAACTTCGGTAACAGAGATAATATTAAGTGAGCTCGCAAGCCTGCACGGACACTAAGTACAGCTCAGTGTGGCTTAGAGCAACTTTACTGTCGAAAGCAGCACCTGAGGCTACGCGCGCATCCTGCTCAATCTATGAATTACTGAACTTCGAAATAATTACAAGTCTACCTTACCTTGTTACAATTAGTAAGCGAGACCCAACAAACTACGCCTCGTTTGACATAAATACTGGTTGAAAATTATTTTAAAGCTGTTTTTCATGGAGAATGGTTGTTATTTATATCAACAACAAAAACTTATAGATTTAGTCAGTAATGTACGCCATGTTTTGAACCACTTTGCAGTATACAATCTTAAAGTGTCAAATAAAAACTGCAAATATTTTTTATCGTCGACAGTACACGAGTAAGTATATCGAAACAAATGTGAGATTGAATTCTTATGCATTGTTGCATTTTGCAGACGCGATTGCTACGTGAAGTAGGAAAGTGCTCGCGCGGGAGATGCCAGTCAGCGTCTGCTTAGTTTTAAGGCTCGAAGGAGTCTACAAGTCGGCACACCTTCCATGCCAAGCCCGCGGGAAATACTTAGCTACTTACTATTGTATACTAACCTAGTTCGCGCTTTCCTTGCAAGAAAAATCACTGTTATTTATAAACAGTTTCTGAAACTTCAGCGATCATAAGCATAGTAATTTACAATCAACAACATTTCAAAGGTATTGATGTCGCAATCAAATGTTGAAAACGTGAGCAATTCGCAGCCGACGAACTCCACAAAGAGCTTCAACCATGCATCGGAAATGAATCAGTTTCCGTTTCGAGTGAGGCAAATGATATATATGTGTCTACGTTTGCATTCCAAACGGGACTCTACTGTCTACGCGGTACCGTTCAATGCACTGCAGGCTTAACAAATTTAAACAGGATGCACTACTTGTAGACACATTGTACTATTCCTACATTTTAAATGCATAGCGTAAGTTCGTGAATGTTTAAGAGTTAAAATTAAGGAAAGCGCTTGTTGTGCTCTTGGAGTTTAGTTACTAACGAACTCGGGTGATTCGGATGCAATGAGAACCATAACGATTTTCCAATGCAGCGAGCCGCAACAAAACGAATGGAAATGTCATCGATGTATGATATAAATAAATAAAATCACGTGGAAAATAGGCAATTTCACGGTGCATTGGACGTCCTTTGCGTGGATGTGCAAGACTGCGATCGTGGCATATCGCGGGCCGGTGCCGACGGCCGCGTAACAAAAGCTTTGCTGGTGCGAATGATTCTTTCATCACCCTCGCTTTTAAGAGCCTCGCATTCAGTCTTGATAGTTAGAAATAATAGAAGGTCATAGAAAATGCGTTTTTATCAATAATAAAAGTATTGCTAGACATTATAAATATCAAAATTAAATGTGGACAGTCTGATTTTTGCAAGCATTACGAGAGATTGTTTTAGTATATTTCATGAAGCTAGGTAAATATGAATAATGGTACTATGTTTAACATGAACTTATTAAATAGGTATGTTTTGTCTAATATGTACAATACGTGTAGGTTGACTTGGTTATTGAAAGTAATAACATAGAGATGTTTTGTGTTTACCCACGTATTACGACTTATTTGCGGATAATAAAACAATTGGATTATTTCGAAGGCCATGGAATGTTTCCAGACAGTAGGTAGATATTAAGAAACATAAACAACTATTCTTGTTGATTAAATAACCTAATTTATGAATTACAAAGACGCTAACTGGTTTTTGAATAAATAAGACACGTATATTGGACTTAACTTTTTGTCAATCCATTAATCAGAGCTTTGAGATTCTTATGTGAAACATACAATAAATTTTAATAATTCAAACATACCCCAGCTAGTTGATTAGAAAGGGTTATCGAACATTTTCCCGACAATGCCCCTACAATTTTCTCTATTGAGAACGAAATAATGGGTTCTTGACAGAAATCTTGAAATCTAATAAACCGGATTATGAGTACGATATTGAACTATTGTGTACGCTTTATGTATTATGTATTTACCTCGCAAGCTTATTGAGATTGATTTCAAGAATTCCAAATATATATTTTCGTTATTCCTACTGAAATAAAATAATAGATAGCGAGAAAGTCAAAGATTGTTATGTTGATTCGTTTATCATTCTGACTATACTTAGGTCGCTTAAAAGAAAGAAAGGAAGGAGAGCAATTTAATTCTCATATAGGTACTTTACCTAAGAGTGTTGTTATAATATACCGTGTACCAGTAACGATTGATACGACAACCCAATTACGTGTCACGGCCCCGAACATTACCATCTGATAGACATTAATTGGAATGAGAATCGGCGCGTCGTATCATTGCATATTGCAGGTATAATGACTTATAGTTCGGTGTGAATGAAACAGTATTCACGGTATGAACCACGTTACGTATTCAAACGGTATCGCGGAGCACCGTGTGCTGTACAACTTTCTACCTATGCAAATTCCTTGCTATTGCATTTGAACATTTCATGTGCGTTTGGCTTATGTAGACTTTTAACTCTTTTTGAGTAAGATTGTAAGTCTAAACAGTTGTAGGGTTAGAATTTTGTAGATTTATGTGGTCCAAGTTATGTGGGTTTGAAATGCAGGCGAAAATTGTTCCCCAATCGACTCAGCAGTAAGCTGTTTAGGGATTGTTGCTACTGAAAAGACTGTGTGACCAAAAGTTTGCGCGGCCCACACATATTTCGTAGAATATACCCGAGATGATGAACATAGCATAAAGATAAACACTATCAGCGGCTAATAAACAAAACATGATTATTTTCTTACACACCCACCAAGCTTCTAACTTCTATCTTATTCCTTATAACAGGGGGCGAGAATGTTCTTGTAGCTAGATCAGATATAAACCTTGGGTGGGTGTTAGGTGTCTATTATCTTTAGCGACGAGTATTTATAACTAACCCGGGTATCCCACACGGGACGTCCGATTTTAACTATAATAAATAAAAATAAAAGTGAATTGAAAGAGTACTATTAAAGATATTACTTTGCTTGTAAGTCGCTTTTCCGACAATATTCAATCAACGTAAATTTAATTTGCTTTTAGTGGAAAGAGATTAAGAGTAAACTATTTCGAAGCTGCATTAAGCGTCACGTTAGCTCGAACTCATAATTCAAATTTCAATGTAAGGACAATATTCAGTGAAGCAAAGTTAAATTAAAGTCGCATGCGGATTTGGCTGCGGTCCGCCCCAGCTTAAGGCGAGCTATGCCACCTGCGCTCCGAACCTAGCACTGAAAACACAATTTGTGGCGCGCCTTTTGTACTCTTGTTTACTTTTATGCATTCTATTTTTATATCTACGTCCGTATCTCATGTTTAGAACACTGACATTTAGAGTTTCTAAGCGCTTTCTGTTAAGTTTCTAGACGTCCGCTGTTTGAATGCACGGAACTTTGAGTAATGTTCGTTGAATAGCCCAGGTAAGCGTATAACTTGAAAATTAATTTCAATTTAAAATTTTAGAAGCAGCTTAGTGTTGGTTCTTTGAATTTAAATTAAGTGGTGTTTGACTTATTTAAATGTAGAAAACAAAACGAGACTATTAATCTTAAAAATTATAAAGGTATTTACGTCGTAGCTTATTAGTTTTCGTAAATTCCAACCCGTCATAAGCAAGTTCTTAGCAACAGCGTTACCGAGAAATTGTATTATTATAATAAAAACATACACGTGTCCCAGCGAAAGGGCCAGCGGATGTTGACACGAAAAATTCTCCGTCAATTTTTGTCTTGGCTTAAAAGGTGTGTAAATAAAGGAGTGTGATACAATAGGAGGAGAGCAAACAAGGTCATAAAGCACGTCACAAGGACGATCCTATATATAATCAGCTTAGTGATAAATTGGCAAACAGCACGCGAACGACACAGCTGCTTCCGGGCCGGTCAGGCCTGACGCTTGTCTCTGTGCGATCGCTACCGCGCGCCGCCGGCTAATGTTCAGCCCACGACACGACTCTAACAACATTATCTTGACTCGTGACAACTAACACTACACAATATTACGTCACACAATTAATCCACAACCCACTTCTACACATTAGTCAGAATCTATTGAGACTATAGGTACAATAGCAATGTTAGAGAAGTAATCCCAAAGTTTGTTCCAAAGTTTAAATTTCAATTTGAAATAAGATTATCATACAATAATATTAAATGTAGCCATTTTCTGTAAAATGAAACCGAAGTCGGGAAATAATTTTTATTTTCAAAGACATAAAGTCTGTTTTCTTTTATTTTATGTGAAATATTTTACTTGCTCGTTTACCGCAAGTAGAGGGGACGAAGCTACGATAAAAACACTAATTACGAGCCTGGAGTTTGTTTTTACTGACCTGGAGGTTATTTCCTTTATTGGTTGTAGTTGTTATAATGACGAAAACATTTAACACCTAACAACTACCGAAAATAAATTCAGTAAAAGTGCGTCTTAGAGTCTTAAGTTTGACAATGTGAAAAAATTGTTTTTATCAGTATATTTTTAGGTTTTAAGGAAAGCATGAACCCGTCTAACTTTCTTTCATTTCCTACGACCATGAGATTATGTGAATAGATTTTACCGGTATAGGAAAGCAGTATCTGCAGTAATGCCGACACTACAGCCGCTCCAAGGAGGCTGTGCATTGTCTATGACACGTTTTCTTTCAGCCCCCGCATTGGAATTTGTTTACATTTCACCGCAGGTGTATTCTTCCTTCTTTAACTTTTTCATTGTAGAAATAAAACGTTGAATAGCCCCTTAGTCGGAAAACTTTGGTCGTTCTTTTTTACTCGGTTTCATGTTTGGACCTGAAACAAAAGTACACGATTACTTGTCTGAAGTTGCTTTTTATGCAAGCTGTTTTCATTATTGGAAGTACCTAGGCTGGCTTGCTGAGGGTCTAATTTAATTGCCTCGTGGTTTCCTGAAAAGAATAAGTCCCCTCTTTACCCTTGAGTGCCGTAAAAGGCTGTCGCCCTCGCGAGGGTGAATGTCAAGAGGATGGGCAGGACCCTCGGTTGAAGTAATAACAACGTATCGACCGCAAATCCGATTGAAAATAATTTTCTATCTGCTTATAGTAACAAACGTTTTAAAAAGTTGTCTTTATTCAATAATTCCAATTTACCTAAGTGAAATACAGGAGGAAACAGTGTCAGTGTGTGGAAAAACAGATCCTAAATATCGTAATTACGAGGTCGGTTTGGACAGTGCCGACGCGCACCGCAATGACCCATTTGCCTCAGTGTGTAAACATTTGGAAATAACGCCGTTCAACCAACTGCTAATTCCCACTTTTTGCAATAGAATCCAATTGGCAACACAGCTTCGGAACAATTGTAACGGTCATATATTATGGGCTAGTTTGTTGTTGTTCCTACCTTGATATTTATTGTGAAAAATTGGTTCTTAATTAGCTACACCCGTATAAAATGAAGTCAGGGTAAGATAATTGTTTTTATTCGTTTTATGAGTGATGCAATGGATGTTTGATAAGGTTTTTAGTCTCATGGTGTCACATAGAACATCCTCCATTTTAAAAGTGTTACTTAAACATATTTGCGATTTTAAAAGTAAAGGAAAATATACTATCTTTGTATAAATCTAAGCCCGTAAATATGTGCAGTTAAGCTTTGGACGGACCCCTTAGACAGCAATAACGGACGAACGAATTGATGAGTAAAGATTATTGTTATCAGTAGAATGGTAATAGGTCGCCGCATACGACATTACTGAAGTGATCGGGCGATATGCCTTAACCGTGTATTGCCTAGTAGGTAAATGCTGTTGTACACCTATGATAATTATTAAACTTGACATTCAGTAAATTATGTAAGTGCCAATGCAAAATTATAATGTAGTAAATAAAAAACATAGAAAAAAAAATCGATTCAGAGACTTCTTAATTCTTAATTCTTTATTGTACACATACACGTATATACATTACATTTATTACAATAAGTTGATGTACACAGGCGAGCTTAACTCAAAATTGAGTTTTCTTCCAGCAAACCTTTGAGTGACAGTGTGATTATTAATTGTAAGTGGTTAGGCAGATAGAAGTGTACAACTATTATAATATTTATATATATATTTTAATATACATACACACAAATACTACATACAGTACGTATATACTATGATATATATTAGATATAGACATACATAGACTACATAACTCAAATTGAAAGGAAATGCTCTTTTATCTTTTTCCTAAAAACGTTAACGGTAACTTCAGATTAATTTATTTCGAAAGTATCTAATGATAAACTATTCTACTCTTTATGAATATTAAATAATCTTTATGTTTTGTTGAATGTTGAAGTAAATAATCATATTCGATATTCCAACAGTTGATGTAAAAATATTCAGGCGTAAATATGAAATCAAACGACAGGGAAGTTTTGAAAATTCCGCAAGGCCATCGGTTGTGTTCCGGCGGCCGTTGATAATGGAGATTTGATATGTCGTCCATGTTGTAACGTTTGAATGCCGAGCGCTGAGTTTGTTCGCCTCATCGTATAAATAAGCATAAAGTTGTGTGGCATCACGCGAACCGGTCGTTAACCCTGCTCCATGGCGCACTAATGGAGAGGTGAGGGTGTCATTGAGACCACAACACAACCACTTCACAGTGGGCCGAATGACAGCTAAGAAACGACTGTAATTAGCACTTGATAAACTTTTATGACATAAATTTATACAAGTGTACACATAACATGTAGTACGTACTCATTCGAATGATAGCTGCTGAAATATGTACTTTTGTATAAGTTTGAGGATTATGTTTTACTGCGTGATTACCTAATAAAAAAGGCGTGCTAAAGGCCAAAAAATATTTTTTTTACTTGTCGGTTGTAGTATAGTCTAAACATCTTTTAGTGCAAATTATTTACAACCCAAGGAAAAACGAAATGGAATACTGAGACACATGTCTGTCAGATTTTGTGAGATTGTCAATCGTAGTAGTATGTAGTTTAGAATAACTAAACTCTTGTAGAGCATTAGAAATTATGTATTTTTTCTGTTTAAAAACTCTTTGAACACATTCAACTTTGTACGGAAGATATTAAAAACGGGACAACGGTGTCTACCTTTTGCCTTTGATCAGAATTTTGTTGCTATTTTTATTGTGATCACAACTTTAAAATTATATTGTGTCACGTTTTAATAAATATCAATGTAGTCTACAAAATAATGAAATTATAAATAAAATTTAAAAAAATCATTATAAACTATACCGCGTCAAATAATTTATATATATAAAAGTAACAGCATTATTGGATTACGCGTACCTGTCACAACGTAGACATTAAAAAGCGTCGATTTTTTAATTCTTTACAAAAAGGCCGTGAATGAAACGAGCGCAGAGCACAGTGGAATGTCAGGAAAATATTTTTTGAAAAGGTCCGCTTTTTCAAAGCCACGTCGTCGTCGTATTGAATGCGTTTTAATGAAAAAACATGCGCCGATTCGCAACAGTCAAGGGAATTAAAACCTCCGAGCGGCGTTCGCGATCCCAAATGCATCGGTCGGAATTTTCATTTGTCCGAATATTATTTCCACGGGGAATTTTGCAGGCACTATTTTGTTTAAATTTACGACTACCTCGTTTCATGATTTCGCTTGATTAACGGTTTGGATTAGTTGCTTGCCTTTGGGTTCTTTTTCTACCCCTCCATGTAAAGCGTACATTTCAGTGGGATCTTTGCGAGATCTTCTTAAATAGACTCTATAATGATATACAGCTATGATGATAAATAGACTCGATGATTCAACTTTGGTAACGTTTAAATACACTTTCCTTGGAATGAAAATGCAAAACTTATTACATAAAGTAATAATTATAAAATATTCATAATATTTTAATTACTCCAATATCTTAGGTGAAGGAAAGGTAGTTTGTTCTTACAGATCGACAATAAAATAGGTACTTAAGCCTTAAGGTGCTACGGCTTGTCTACTTAACCGACAATAAAGTCATGGAAAATCATTAACATGAGAGTTTGTCTGTTATGAAGAATATTTATAGAAAAAAAGCTTCGAATTGTGTTTAACAACCACCTAAAACAATAATTTAATTTATTTATGACACTTAGGAGTAAATATACCCGATGTCAAACAAGTGGGGTTACCATGTAATTAAACTGAATAATTAAATAGCACTTGCCACTGTTTACTTTTCTGGCATGTTTGAAAGTGTAAAAATATCTTTACTAAAGTAGTTAAAGTAGTTGGCTTTTGCATCGAGGGTGTAGGTTTGAATTAAGGGAAGGGCAATTCAAATCAATAAATAATTCTAATGATATTCGAATGTTACTTTTTAACTTAAATGGTCTCTGTGTATAATTGTACATAGGGATACGGTACGGTACGATATAATTGTATATATTGACGGGCCTGTTGGTCTAGTGGTTAGTGACCCTGACTGCTATACCGGAGGTCGTGGGTTCGATTCCCACCCAGGACAAATGGTTGTGTGATGAGCACGATCATTTGTTCTTTGTCTGGGTGTAATTTATCTATAATATGTATGTATTTAGAAATATATAAGTATGTTTATCAGTTGTCTGGTTACCATAACACAAGCTCTGCTTAGCTTGGGATCAGATAACCGTGAGTGAGATGTCCCGGAATATTATTATTATTATTATACAATTTTTTTTTTACTATCAAGCTGTAGTTTAGCTTTGTCTATCGCTAATCTACATTACGTACATTCCCTTTTTTTTACTTATTCGAAAAGTATAAAGTTAAAGGTACTTTAATCTGAACTAAGAATAATGTACTTTTCTAGTTATAGGCAATTAATTAATTTATAATAGAGTATACTAAACTAATATTTACGTAGAATAAAATTAAAACTCTTTACTTATAGCTCAATATTAAATAAGCTAATAATTTAGCAAACTAGAACATAGTAAACTTGTACCACATAGCTAAATTAAATCATATTTGTCCGAGCTCTCCACGAAGGCTTGATTTCCACACGGGACAATTATTTATAAAGTGCTCACGTAGCTTGTTTTTGAACATACACTATAATTTATCGTACCAAAGGTGAAATAGTACTGAAGATATCAAAACATACGTTAACAATCAAAATTAATTAGATTTTGGAGGAAAATATTATAAATTGTGTATGCAATATTTTTTAAATAGCTGAATTCAGATTTGTTCAGCCTTAAAGAGAGGGTATTTTATTTTTTATTGGCTTAGTACATGTAAGGCGAAGATGTTGATTATATTCTTAATTTACTTAAGCAATAATAATTTTCTTTTACATGGCAATATATTTTTGTTTTGGCTTATTTTAATTACCTTTATTTTTATTTTATTTCTTTACCTTAATTCACCGTAATGAGGGGCTCGTGGGTAAGTGTAAGCCGTACGGTTTGACCGATAATACAGGTTAAGCCGCGCTCGCCGCGGTTGGTCCGCGGATGGGTGACCATTTATAACACACCGAGACCCCTCCGTGTTTCGGAAAGCACGTTAAACAGTAGGTCCCGGCTGTCATACATAGATCTTTGGCAGTCGTTAAGTCAATTCTGACAACCAGTCTTACCATGGGATACTGTGTTTCCCAGTAAAATGGGTTGTGGAGGTCAGATAGGCAGTCGCTCCATGTAAAATACGGTATTCAGCTGAATCCGGTAAGACTGGTAGCCGACCCCAACATAGTTGGGAAAAGGCTCGGGAGATGATGACCTTAATTCACCGTAATTTATTTACCCCATTATTTGGAGGGATGGTTAAGTCATTTTCAGTATGGCATTTACATTTAAATAGGACAATATTTACGACTAAAACGTGTTTTAAAAATCAGGAACTAATTTTAAAATCTATTTATAAGTAAGATTACAACAGATTGAATTTTAATACAATGTAAGGATCGTATAATAAGGGTCCGTTTACGCGAACTGGAGACTTTTATTCTGTTTCGCTCTAAGGGCAAGCAATTTCGTAATTGCGAGCCATTTATTCATAATTACTGAGGTTGTTTTTAAGTACAAGTTATATTTAGAGTCTTAAATACATATTTTACATTACTTTTACAGTTTCATTTACGTTTTAATTCCCAAAATTAATTGGGAATTAAAATCTTGTAAACTAATTTTAATTAAAAATATACTTTATGTCCTTAACATTGCGATTAGGATAGTCTCGCCATTTTTAGTATGACTTTAAAAACCATAATTAACAGAAGAAAAACATTATTTTCATTTTAAACTACTTTACTTGCCAGCAGAGTTATAAGTTTAATAGATAAAATTAATTTACAACCAAATAAATTCTATGTACAGAAAAAACTTAAATTCATGCAATAGACAGAAGAAAAACTAAATTAAGTTATCTAAAGAAGTTTTAAAGTCAAACAACAAAAGAAATGATGAAAAAAAATTCGACCTTGTAAAGTAAAACAAGTAGTTAAAGTATCTAATATTATTTACATACTTGCTAAACTTCGCGTAATCGGCTTCAAAGACTTTTCAATAAATCTTCCACCACTATTTATTTTAATAACTTAAACTTTGTTTATTTAGAAATATACACTGCTTACTTTAACAGATTTTTGGTCTCAATACTTGAAATATGTGACTGCGTATTAAGATACGTAAGTTATCGTAAAGTTCCCGCCATTTCGCGCGAGGACCTAGCTTTGAGTCCGTCTTAACGCGAGCATGTGCGCGCCGCGACTGAAGGCTTGTTTCGATACAGCCTATACATACCTACTTGTCTACGTTACAAGTTTTGCAACGAAGCTCCAGGTACACAGGGGCTGAACATTTGAAACAACGAAAAGTAAACTCAACTTTGTAGACGAGAGAATAGAATCGAAATTGCAATGTAAAATGGTTACATAAGTCATTTCATGTCGTGGACAAGCTGAAGGCTCGCCGGCGTAAATATAAAAGGTCCGTAGTGGGAATACTTTAGTTAAGGGATATTAAATCGTTTGCCCTAATCAACAAAGTTCAATATAGCATAGCATTTTGAGTATGAAATCCATGCGGCACGCTAGAAAACGCGTGAAATTTTTCCTTGCGAGACAGAGATGGATAGTTTTTCATGATAAAGGGAACTGCCTACACGTGCCGGTGGAGGGGATGATCTTAAAATGTTCTAAGAATCTGTATGAGAATGTAGTCTTTTACTATATGTGTGTACCTTTGCGATTTGTTATATACGTTAATATTATATATGAGAAAACATAGTTGCTCTAAATCCGAGAAACATGTTCATTTTCTCATGTCACTCAAAGATTATCCGCAGCATAAGTATGTATCCACGTGAGTGCATAAGAGCTCATTCATAAAACATTAGTACAGGGCAGCCTCTCAAAGGACCTAACTCCAAGTAAATGTTGTTTATTTTGTTAAGGAAGAAAGCCTGTACACAACGGAGCGCCACATGTCAGACCATGAATAAAAGAAGAGCTATGTTTCAGACTTTCAAAAGTTCAGTCAGTATTTTTCAAAGCGATACGCGTACATTTTTCATGTAGTAACTTCGTCGTTAGTGCACTTGAATCAATAAAATGTATATCTTACTTGCCTGGGCCACTGCCTTAATATGTTATTATTTTGTCGTTTCCCGATGCGAAAATATTGAATGAAAATGTTTGTCCTACAAGCAGGTTTATGACTAGTCTTCAAAATGAAAAGTTTCTCGGAAATGCAACTGCACAAAACAAACATTTCGAGCATGATAAATACTTCTTATATCTAGGCCGGTAATAAATATAAGTAGATAAATGTTCAAAGATTGAGTAACCACGGAGTACGGTGTAACTAAGGTGAGTTTTGATTCTCTATATACCGCATTAATTATAATTCTGCTGGTTTTGGTCATTTTATTGTGCTGTATATTCATAATATCTTGATTAAATAACCCATTGCATAGCACAGCATTCCCATTTCACATGATAGTCATTAATATTATATTGTGTTTAAATATGAACATGCGCCATATTATTTATACGACAATATATTTTAGAGTATAAAATAAACAGCGACCACACCGTAATATGCTACCATTAGTCAGTGGCTAGTTATCGCAAATAATATACTAAAGCAATTTATGAGTCGTGTGTTTGACCCTAAATATGCGCAATAAATTATGGTTTACTTTGTCGTTTATGAGGGCTGCAGACATAACCCGGTGTGGAACATGTGCTACAGATTGCGGCAATAAGGGAAATTGTCTTTTTTATGAACGCCCGACGACAACGTAAAGTATTCACGTGAAGCCGTGTCACTTAGGACAGGACAAGATTTGGGTACTAATAATGTTCGGGATAGTAATCTCGCTAATGTATCATCGCTTTTATCGCGTTCAAATTACGTGCTTCGGGCGACTGTCAATAAATTATGCAGCTGATAATGGCATTATTAGATGCGTTATTGCTGTTATTTTAAGGACTCATTATAACTAATACATAAACTAACAAAACAGATTTTGAAATGCGATAATATTCGAGCAGTATAAATAGAAGGTGATTTCTCTAACACTATTATCCAATATTAAATAAAAGTGAACTTTCCATAAAAGTAACAACGCAGTACAGCGAAAGCCCCTCCGGCCATTTGTCTTTTGTACCTGCGAGGTGTCCAGTGTGAACTGAATCCAGAAGTTAATTTCACGGGGTATTTCTCCCACTGCAAGAAAGGCTCCTTATTTTAAAGCACTCTTGTGTAAAATAGAATTAATTCATTTCTCCTTGAAGCACTGTAGGTAGATTAAGTTAGGATACCTTGCGACGAAAAATTAAGTTGGATTTTCTACCGGGAAAGTAGGATGAGATTGTGTAGACAAGCTAGAAAACAGGAAGATATTCTGGTGTATTAAAAAAGGATCTTTTCGTATAGAAAATGTTGATGTAAATATTTTGTCATACATGATTTTGTAATTTTCATCCTTCATAATGTCGAAATTGCAATGTTATGTTACAGTATATATGTTTTTAAAAGAAATGTTTAATAGAAGAAAAGGGTTCTTTTTTTAAAAAAGACAGAACATACTATATTTCCATAGCGCTTTTACACCATGTGCAAATTAATGACATGTGGATAATAAAATTTCCACAGCCTCACGCATAATATTAAAACGAAAGAATTATTGAAAATGTGTGAGAAGGAACCACGTTAATGATTATTTATTTAATCGTCGAAGAATTAGGCTGGAATTTTGCCAAAGTTTGCTCATAGTCTTGCACTTCTATCTGTCTTTACATTTCAATTAACTGTACAATTTCGGTAAATCAAATATTATTATTATGCTAGAGTTATTTACTATTTTTGTTAACTCCCAAAAAATTTACGTGAGCGAAACTCGCAGATATTGTATTAAGTACTTCAGTCACGTACACATAAATAATAATATTAATGCGATTTAACCTTACTATTATACATTTGTTATATTATGTTGTTTAAATACTATTTTTTGTGTATACTTAAATCATTATATATTTAAATCAACAAAATTATTTACTTTTATTCCAACCTTCACAATTATACGGACGGATTTAATTAAATTTAATCTAAGATCCAACCGTTTCAAAATAAATAATCTAGGTATCAGATTACAATGAAGTCTGTCAATCCTGATCGCAATTTCAGCGGTGATCTCCGAACATTCGAGGGGGAGAGAGCACATCACCCGCTAAACTTGTTCCCCATTATTTTCATGACATATTTCACAATAGCGAGCAGCGGACCAACGTTATACCCACTACAAAATTCACGATGCGTTTAAGAGAAAGCATTTTCCTATGCGAGGTTATGGTTCTGTTTTAGAAAGTAACCTAGTTCTTTTGTTTTAATTTTTTACGTACGTTATTTTTACCAACTTAGCTCTGAATACTTAGCTCGTTTGAAAGAAATTAGTCACCAAACCAAGGCTTAACTAACTAGAAATTCAGACTTCCGTCATTTTGCTTTAATTTCTTTTAAATTGCTTAAAACGTATTTCTACCAAGCCCTGTCTGTCATCAGTAAATGTTATATAATATTAGTACACCACAAATGATCTAAATCACATAAACATTAATGAGATATTTCCGTAATTTCCTCAAGTCAATCAAACGGTACCAATCAACGTGTATCACGAAATAACATCTCGCGGGAGATGTTTAATTAAACTTCATGAAATCTGGACAAAAGTGTCATGTCTCATGTCAAGGCGACTTGGGCATTCATGTGACCAGGAAACTTGGGCCTTCAATTATTATTTGTTGTGCTAAAAATATTTAGGAGCAAACATTGTTAGAGGTCTAGTTTCGTTGGTGAATATCCGTGTGTTGTGTAGGTGGAAAGAGAAGCAACAAACTGAAAACAAATCAACGATACGGTACTGGCCGGGACGTTTTTATTTTGTCTGCCACGTAATTGAATTTTGTGGTCGGTCCGATCATAGAGCGGCGGTTCGCGCTAGATTTGTTTACAAGTAGGTATGCAAATATCCCGAAGTCATACCTCCGTTATTCATAGCGGTTTTACGTTTTCATTGAGTAGCATTCAACGTGGTGGCGGGATACCATTCTTATGTAATAGTCTCTTGCATTGTGATTCGTTTGCATTTGTTTCATCTTTTGTAACGAATTTACTGTGTTGTTATTAGCTTTCGCAGCTAATGTTATTATTTAAGTAATTTTAAACTCTCATTTTAATAAAGAAGAATATGAATATTGTATCATCTACTTTACCTATATTTAAAGCCTTCTTTGTGTTCCTAGTGTCATACGTTAAACAACATTGAAAGCAAAACAAGAGATACCGGGAGCTTACTAGTAAAAAATAAAGGAGCTTATGAACGAGTTATGTAAATACGGCTCAAATAAAGTGCACTTTAAATTCCCTGAAGTTCCTTCGATGTAACCACGGCAGACATAAGTGATAGTTCTGGAAAATAACATATACGACATGGTCTTATTATTTTAATCTCTGCATACTTTATTGTATCATCGTTTATTAATTTCGTTGTGATTATAATCATTATTAACTTTAGATTATATTCTCAAGTTGATAATAATACAAAAAAAAAATAACAGCAATAACATTATTTCAAATTAAATGCAAAAACTCTTTTTTTGTCGTCTACGCACCATGAGATTTATTTACGTGGAAATTTGCGTCTTAAATGGAGCATGCAAGAAAAATATAACACTAAATTAAAGAAGGATTATTTAAGGATGCTACCATACGCGAATGGGTTTGAATACATATCTTAAAGGCTAAAAGAAAAAGGCATGAATCACCACCTGCTCTCATTCACACGCTTTTGCTAGATTGCTTTTCTACTCGAACAAGAAACGGATTTTTTACACTTAAAAGATGAATTGTTTCTACTGAATAAAGATCATTTAACCGACATTTAAATCCATGATACGTTTATCTCGAGTTTGTGTGTGAATTAATTTTTGCATTAGAACGTGTTATTTTTATTGAGCATCGGTAACACAATTAATTTAGGACAATTATTGTGAATTAAAGTATAATCTAATTGTGCTTTTTTGGGTTAAAATTGATTGGCCAAAAATGACAGTTTTTATCGTTAAACATTTTCATATGTTTTGATGAATCTGCCATAAATGATACTAAACTCCAAATACGACAGAAGGAATACTCTCAAAGATATTAAATAAAGCGTTTGAGATAAATAAAAAATCATTTATAAATATAACAAAGGGCGCGTTCACAAAGCGGTCCATCAGTCAGAAGTCATAACTCATCATAAGCATGCAGTCAATAGCGGGTGTCAAAACACTCCTTAACTCCATTCAATACTGTCTGCTTATAAATAATTCAATATTGGCCTGACTGATGTTTTCACTTCCCTTGTACGGTTTGTAGGAAAAATATTAAAATAAATATTGAATATGTATTTGAGATGTATTTAATTTATTACTTATTTTTTGTGTATTTAGATTAATTTAAAAATAAGGTACACATCACTATTTTTATTGTTCGAAAAAGGAATTGAAATTTGGATCATTGTCTTTTTACTCTCTTTTCTGGTCTTTTTTTAATTATTATTAAAGGTTTATTTTCATTTTGGAAAGTCTTTAGTTCTAACGTTATTCTTAACACGTGGTTCGCTATCTCTAGGTATTATTTATGGTAGCTACGGTGTTGTTCGGTAAATTTCTCGCGTATATCCTTAGAGAGTTACCTAGATTTATATTTTCTTCTTGATTAGCAGCTTTATTAAGGTCTAAAGATTAAAGTAGTTGTCTTGTAATGCTATATAAGCTTTTATTTCTTATTTAATAACCTAAATATTTTCAGTGTATAAAATAATATTTTAAGAATGTGATGGGCTCATTCACAATTAAGAGATGACTAATGGGTTCAAAAAATATGGTATTAAAAAATGAAAAAGATACTTTTATTATTTAAGAGCACATTTAAACGGCCTTACAATAAAAATCATAACTTCTTCCATAATCTCAATTCCAAAGCTTTCTCGCGTAGTTAAGCTGAGGTACCTAGGCAATCTAAACACAAAGGCAGCTGTTGTTTCCCGCCGTACCTTTGCAAAAAATGAGAGCATTCTCGTTTATCTTGCCATTTGAAGTGGGGTCCTTCGAGTGATTATCGTCAGGTGAACTTTGTACGTGCACTCAGACCTTTATAAGAAGCACACTCGATTCGAGAGGCGAGCTCAGCAGGAATTTGGTTATATCATTAAAATTAATAAGTAAACCTACGTCTTAGATAACGCACCTTTTCTTGCTTGTTGATGTAAAGTGCAGCTTGTATTTCGAATCATTCATCTATCTATTTAATTAGGTTTACTAAGGCACAATTTTCGAGGTTGATCAGATTTTAAATAAAAG
The DNA here is from genome assembly GCA_905475315.1 of Autographa pulchrina. Lineage (NCBI taxonomy): Eukaryota > Metazoa > Arthropoda > Insecta > Lepidoptera > Noctuidae > Autographa > Autographa pulchrina. The sequence continues at coordinate 6,225,975 of FR997771.1, read as the reverse complement.
CCCAAATAAAACTAGTTAAGTATTTGCGTCAAGAAAGTCACAAAAAAGAAGACATTTCTAGTTGAAGTTAACGTAACCATCTCCATAATTGTCATGTAATATTATTAAAGAGACTAACTCAAAATTACCCACTGAGGGAAGAGGACTCACTTTAAAGTGTTTACGAGATGGTAACTACTAAAGTTTGATAAGATAATAAGAGCTCCTGGGACTGAAAACGAGAAAGTACCGGGAACCTAGTCTAGCGGAACAAACATAATTAAACTAGATCTATTCAAAGAAAGCCTCTATCTGAGACTAATATAGTTGTTCCACTAATGTACTCTAAAATATAAGAGAAAAGGGGAAAAGCAAGCATAAGTGCTTTAATAAATCTTGTAAAGATTGTTGCCCAGTTTCGCTTTGTGTGCGTTTTATTGCAAGTACAATAATCCGCGTAGACAACGTGGAACAAAAACAGCAATTCTCAAAAGATTTACAACGATACGAAACGTTTATTCAATGTAAAACTATTTCATTGAGAAATCCTTTGTTGTTTACATATTTTGCTGTGTGCATGGAACTTTATTATATAAATTTACAGTATTTGTATTTTACATCAACTAAAATACCTATTTAGATGTAAATAATTTACTTGTCTTTGAAGATTTGTACCCAGTCGTAATATAAAAAGTGTAATACCCAGACGCAGTATTATCTCAATTATTAAAAATCTATTCAATGAATATTTGCCGAATATACCTATGATGAAATAAACTGAGAACTTTATTTACTCAAGACGTTTTCCCACACTTCGTGCTAAATAAAAAAGGTCTTGATCGCGCGAAGAGAGTGCTGAAATACTAAATAAAGAGAGAAATGTTATTCTCTAAAAATGAAAAAGAAATAAGAGGAACAGTGTTATCGACAAGTCAAGCGAAGCGCACGGAACACAAACGCAAAGTGACACGACAATGACAATTTTAAACTTTAAAATCGTAGTCACAGAAAATTCAAAGAGCAACGATATGCTGTTTTAAGCCAAAGAAAAGCATTCGGGAACATGTTATACCGCTATTCAAATACAGCCTTTATTTGTTAAAAATTCTTTTATGTTGGAAAGGAAACGCTGCGATCGGTGAAGTCGCCTTTTAAACTGATATAAACATCAGAATGGAGGCACGTCGAGGCGAGGCCGAGTCATCGCGCCAGCACTTCCGTTGCACTTTTACTAGACAGCTCACACTTCTCTATAAAATTAATGTTTTGAGAATAATTTTGTAAATTAGAGCTTCAGAAACAACTTACGTATATTTTCGTATCTTGTCCCATTTTAGCGCTATTAGGTATGCAATATTTTAGCAGTTATTTGTTTATATTATGAAGGTCTTATGCAATTTTGTACAATGGATTAAATATGTCATCATCATTTAGCCAATCATAGTCCACTGCTGGACATAGGCCTCTCCCAATTTGCGCCACAACACCCGGTCCTCCGCCCTCCGTATCCAGTCCCCTCCAGCGACCTTTTTCAGGTCGTCAGTCCACCTGGCGGGGGGGCGTCCTACCTTACGCTTGCCGAGTCGCGGTCTCCATTCTAGGACTCGTCTGCTCCAACGGCTATCGGTCCTTCGACAGACATGGCCAGCCCATTGCCACTTCAGCGAGCTAATTTTACGAGCTATGTCGGTTACCTTGGTTCTTTGTCGGATGACCTCATTACGAATTTTATCCTTCAAAGAGACTCCGAGCATAGCTCGCTCCATAGCCCGCTGCGCGACTTTAAATTTGTGGACTAGTCCAACCGTTAATGTCCACGTTTCGGCACCGTAAGTCATAACAGGTAGGACGCACTGGTTGTAAACTTTCGTCTTCAGGCATTGCGGTATAGGCGAAGAGAAGACTCGACGTAGTTTGCTAAACGCTGCCCAGCCTAACTGAATTCTCCGATCGACTTCCCGCTCGAAGTTGTTTCTACCAAGCTTGATGACCTGCCCTAGGTAGATATACTCTTGAACAACTTCGAGCATCGATCCTTCGACATATATCGGTCTCGGCATGACATGTTCATTGAACATGATCTTGGTTTTATCCAAGTTCATGCCAAGACCGACCCGTCGTGAAGCTCCATTCAGGCCATGCAGCATCTCGCTTAGTTGGTCCAGCGACTCTGCCACTATGACGATGTCATCGGCAAATCTAAGGTGCGAGATGTGCTCACCGTTCACATTTATACCCCGTCCAGTCCAGTCCAGAGTCTTGAAGACATCCTCGAGCGCATTGGTGAACAGCTTTGGGGATATAACATCCCCCTGTCTCACCCCCCGACGCAGCTCGATCGGATTGGTCTTATGGTCATGGAGCTGGACAGTCATTGTGGCGGTGTCATATAAGCATCTCAGCGCCTCGATGTATCGCCAGTCAATACGACATCGTTGCAGAGCATCCAGAACCGCCCAAGTTTCGATGGAGTCGAAGGCTTTCTCGTAGTCCACAAAGGCCAAACACAGCGGCTGATTGTACTCTTCGGTTTTCTGCACAATCTGCCGAACAGTATGGATGTGGTCTACGGTGCTAAAGCCTTTTCGAAACCCGGCTTGGTCTGGTGGCTGGAACTCGTCGAGTCTTCTAGCGAGGCGGTTAGTGACTACTCTCGAGAACAACTTGTAAATGTGGCTCAGGAGTGAGATAGGTCTGTAATTCTTCAGCAAGGTTTTGTCGCCTTTCTTGAAGAACAGAACCACCGCACTCCCGCTCCACGCTTGTGGTGTTAAGCCTTGATGAATGACGGAATTAAAGAGACTCGCTAGCTCTTTCAGGACTGTGGTCCCACCGGCCTTAAGGAGCTCGGTTGTAATTCCGTCATCACCCGGCGCCTTGTTGTTCTTTAGTTGTCTGAGAGCTGCCTCAACCTCGCCCGGGTCGACATCCGGGATGTCCTCGGTGTAATGGCGCGTGAGTGGGGCTCTGTGGTCATCTTCGCCTTGTCTCGATGGTTTAGTCACCCGTGATGCATATAGGTGTCTATAAAAACTCTCAATTTCCTCGAGAATCTCGAACTTAGAGGTGACGGTCCTGCCATCCCCGGTCCTCAGTTTCGCCAGATGGGGTCTACCTAATTGCTGAGCGAAGACTTTGGTGCCTCTATTTCGCTCAATCGCAGCCTCGATATTACGAGTGCTGCAGCGTCGGAGGTCACGTCGCGTCAGTTTCCTGATTTTCAGGTTTAAGGACCGCCTATCTGACGAAGACATCTGGGCGTCCGGCGTTTCTCGTCTTTCCTTCATAAGTTCGAGAGTCTCGGGTGAGAGCTTGGACTCCCTATTACCGCGTTTTCCGGGGAACAACCTTCGAGACACATTCTGTAGCGTTTTGACCACTGTGTCGGTTTTTTCGTCAACATTGTCCGTGGTTTCCAGCAGTGCGAAACGATTTTGGAGTTCCAACTGGAACTTATCGGAACCTAAAGCTATTTGGGGCAGCGTGGGTCGGAGAGTAGGTCTCATCATCCTAACTCTTTCAGCCTTAAGGTTGATATTTAGAGAGCCTCGGACGAGTCTATGATCGCTACCGGTATTAAACCTATTGATCACCGAGACGTCTCTAAATATATGCCGTTTGTCCGTGATGATGAAATCTATCTCGTTCCTCGTCACATTATCGGGGCTTCGCCATGTCCACTTTCTGTGGGGCTTCTTCTTAAAGAAGGAATTCATTAAGAAGAGCCCCTGGGACTCTAAAAAGTTGACCAACATTTGGCCTCTGTGATTTCGGCGCCCCACGCCGTTAGGACCGATTTTCGTTTCGCCGCATTCTTGTACTCCCACCTTGGCATTAAAGTCTCCCATAACAACGTTGTAGTGAGCCTTCCTGGTACCATGTAGTGCCTTCGCTATGTCTTCGTACATGGTTTCGGCTATCTCATCAGAGTATGTCGAGGTCGGCGCATATACCTGCACCACCTTCAGGAACTTCCTGTCGGTGATTTTCAATAAGAGGTACGCTACCCTTGTCGACACACTACTGATTTCCACAACGCTGCTTGTGAGACACTTGTTGACCAAGAAACCGACACCGCCCTGGGAGGGCCTATCACCTTCTCGGTAGTAGAACAGGTCACCTGACTCAAGGGTTATCGTGTCCTCCCCCTGTCTTCGGACTTCAGATAACCCCAAAATGTGCCAGTTTATGCGACCCAATTCTACCTCGAGTTCGGTGAGGTGTTGGTCCAGCCGTAGACTTCGTCCGTTATACGTCGCCAGGGTCAGTTTTTTGAGGTAGTGGTAGCCTCCCGTAGCCCGGAGATTCCTAGCACCCCCTGTCCCGCCGTTACCGCGACCGCTACCTTGGCCGGGAATAGCGGGACTACCGGGAACTGGGGGCCGTTTTGTGTGGTGTGGGCTCATACAGAGGTTTTGGCCTACTAATGCCACGCTGGCCAGACGGGTTGGCATAGGGTTTGGTCTCGAGTTTTCCTTCTCTAAGCAGTGGTTTTCGGCTCTGCTCAATTTTCCCTTAGTCGCCTTCTACGACACCCACGGGATGAGATGGGGTGGTGACCTTTGTATTCTTTAGGTCCGTCACCACACGGACGATTAAATATGTAGGCTTGTGTAATTTCTTCCTCGATAGTCTCTTGGAGAAATCCTATCAAAAGCAACTTGTTCAGGTTATGTACGTTAAAAGTCATACTTGTTGAAAAATACTAAACATTTGTTCTCAAACGAGGTTATCGAAAGTGCCCAAGAACTCCCATAATGATGACGTCACGACGCGTTAACGTCGCAAGACAAACTAATACTCATAGGTGCTCCTGCTTTTCCCGCACTAATACGGTGGGATTTATGTAAGCCAAAATAACATCACACGTTAATGTCACATACTCGAAACACACCATTTATCTTACACAAACGGGTAAAAATGTAAAGAATGCTGTGTGCGGGACAACCTGTTACTACCTCTGATGGCTTCTTGATGCTTTTATGATGTCCCGTCCACGAAAACGGATACGAATATTTTGTAACATAACATAGTTTTTTATTACTTTCCCACGCTGTGGCTCGAGCAGAGTTTTAGTAGTCAAGGGATGTAAAACATCTCAAACATAAACTATAAAATAAACATATTGCGTTCGCTTTTTTCTTCGGCGTAGGCTTGAAACAAAATGTTCTAAGTTACTTTTGTAGAAGTTTTCGGCCAACCGTTTTTATCCAGATTAATTGAAGAGCTTTTTGTTTTCATTTGTTTGTGAAGCAACTTTAGCTTAAACAGTCTTATCTATGTATAGGTAGGTACACTTAAATGGCTCATAAAAGTATATAACGTTAACGGACAAAACACTTTATATGCTACATTTTTAAAGAAAAGTGCTCCTCTCAATATAATATTCGCAAACCATCACAATGACCCCCTAAAATCCGAGTGAAAACTTTAATACTACGAGTAACGTAACCATCACTTCATTGCATTTTGCTCCCTAATCTTATGCATTAAAGTAGTTTTTTATAAAATCAAAACTACAATACAACGGGTCGGTGTGGACAGTGAGAAGTATTAGTAAGATTTATAATTGTTATCTAGCGGCGAAGTAGGCGAGGCAGACTTATTGCGGAGTCGCGTGCTCGCACTTAATATATTACGATGCCTTAGCCAAAACGTCTCTGTTTGCCACTATCCCGCTTTGTTTACTAACAAATAAAAGCTTTGTAATTTCTTCGCTGACTGTTCATGACCAGTAATTACTTTTTTGGCATTGCGAAAGTAATATCTTTGTTTCAGAATCGACTCTTGGCACAAGGTTTAAATGTTCTTCTAATTTCAATCACATCAATTAAGTCATATTATTTTTTATCCTTATTATCAATCAAGTCCACGCACTCGAACACAAAATATTAAAAAAGAAAACAAATAAGTAATTATTTTATTTCTGGGCTGTAACAAAGAAATCAAAACCGTAAATAAACAAAGGAAATTATTTCTTCGGTAATGGATAAGTCACCAAAGTTTGTTTACCAAATGTGGATTATCAACAATGTTTCAGTAGCTTAACATCCACATTTAGTTAACTAGGTCACCAAATCAATCATAGAATAATATATCAACTGTAATCGTCACTGAAACTTGTAAATATGTTTGTACGCAAAGAAAACATTTCTCTCCGTAGGTACGTGTAATGTTGAAGATGATAATATAACGTGAATATTCATAAGCCTATCCGTGTGTTCAATGGATTCTTGTGACGTAAACGACGTGATTATTTATTCAAGCATGCGACAGAAATTTACTCGGGCTGTCAAGGTGATACATGCAAGGCGACCCATGTCACATTTAACAGTCAGGTGCAATATTACAGACATTTTATTTTTATGAAGCATTTTTTTGGACGTGGTCCCCTAATTTCCAGAGTTTTTCAGCTGGTGTTTGATTACATTGCATTAATTTTCGTGATTGACATGTTCGTGTTGATTAAAAGTAACTAGCCAGACATAACAGTTACCAAAAATTTGTTTCATGTAGTACCGAAGAAGTTTTTTTACGTGAATGTTTGTACCAATAAAATATAATTAAATTATGTTACCTTAATTACATTATTGTCAGACAAATTATAGCTCTAGCTGTTGATTAAAAAGTTTTATTAGAAGTGTGATTCTGTAACTATATCGCGATTTTTTCCACTTAAAATGCCTGGTGAAAAGTTAATTAAAGCCGTAGACGGGTCAGTCCCTGAGAGGTTTAATTTATTGCATCGGTCGTTTTCTTTGCCGCGCGACTGTAGCTGTGCCTGAAAACTTATTGGAATGGTTAAACCTGTCACTCGCTATGAAAATGTAATCTTCATTTTTATGTTTGTTTGTGTCATTTGTTTTGATTAGTTTATTATGGAATTTTGTTGTTTCTTTACATACGTAAATTAGTCAGTTTTTATAGAATGTATTTAAATATCTAAAAAATATCGATAACGTTAATGTTAAACTGGATAACCGTAACGTTAAAGAGATAAGAAAAAACATGTTTCTGAAGGTTTTAGATAAGATTGTTCTTAATTTTCCATATTTTTATAACCAAATTAAAATAATAATTAAAACGTGAAATGTAGAATACTAAAAAAAGGTTCAAGGGTATAGTTATATTCAGTGCAAAGTTACACGCTAGTGTTTTGTTCTGTCTCAAGGGTGCATTTACACACACGAGGCAAGAACAAATATTTGTTAAACAATCTACCTATTCAGTGCACGTTAGATTCAAGGTAATACTGGGTCAATGTTACCTTGTAAACATTTACGGCAGACATGTTGGTAAAATTTAACACTACACTACCTATTAGGCATGATACAATATAAAAACACAATTAACATGTTTGCTTTATTGTGAAGAATCAAAATTATGACAATAAATTAAAACATTTCTTCATGAAAATGAAGAGCTATTGTGTATGAGTTATAAATTTGTAAAATACGTCTATAAATCTATCTATCTATCAATCATATATTATTTCAGTAAAGTACATCACCCAAATAAAAGTGCATATAAAATATGGAATATGCATGGCTTATGTTATAGTTTTAAGTATATTTTTAATTTATGTTATTTAATGATATCTCTTCCAGGAGCTTTACATCCTAAGTGAGGAAAATCGAGGCGTCCGAAGCGTTCGGGGCGCGGCGGGCGCAGTTAATTTCACGGAGTATTTGTTTGCTGTGCAAAACACCACTTACGCCCATCCGAGAGCTCGCTGTATTAGGCTAGAAGCTATAGGGACTAGACCTTTCTCCAGGATACAGACAACGTACACGCAGGATGTGCTGTAAGAGTTTTGCGAGATAAATTAACTTGAATATGTTGGTTGGAACTGTACTTTTAAGTGAATTTATATGACCTTGCTTTGAGGTTTATTATGTACCGTCTTCTTCTTTATCTTTAAGACACTATAATATATTTCTAATTATATCAAACTTATTAAATTCATACTTCGATAAATAATCAGTTGTATTTCAAATACTCAGTCTGCACCTCACGTAAAAAACGCGGCATTTCCTCGTATAAAATAAATAGTTTGAACGTAAATCCGCAATTGGATATCGTCTGCATTTTCAGCTCGCTCCAGCCTTAAATCAAAGCTGCAGCAACACTAGCCTATTACTATCGCCGTTTAAATTTATGTGTTACCTATCGACGCCGAACACCTTTGAAAATTATATTTGGAATGTAGCTGCACTGCGGTAGGGGTTACAGGAAATAGCGTCATTAGCTTTTCTCGTATTTCTTGTGAACAGACGTTTACGCTAAGAGTAAGAGTTGGGCCCATTCAGTATTCTTCCTAGCAGCGTTCGTTTGATAAACAACGGGCTAGCCTTTTAAGCAGTTTTGTATATTTGCGGGCACGGAAAACAAATAACATGTAAGTATCTACTACATGTTTGGGCATGTTGGACGATGTGTTATCTTAATTGTGAAGTGTATAAAATAATCTAGTTCTATTTATTATTGATTTAATTGAAAGTAATTACCTAAAGCTGCAGAAAAAGATAAAATAAACCAATTTATGTGCACCATTTTCTATCTAACATACTGTTTTATGTAACTACATAAAACAGTATGTGTTCCTTAAGATAAGTTAATTCCTAACCGGATACGAAACTTCGTATCCGGTTAGGAATTAACTTTCTAAAACTCAAAATTGAAGACAAACTTAACATTGAATTATTTTTTATGAACTGGAATATTCGGGAAACGGTTACACAGAATTGTTTTTCGACGCCAGCGAGCTTAAAAAAGACGTATTTTTTACATCCTATTTTGCAAATAAATAATTTCATTGCATTACATTTCTAAACCTTTTCTTTCAAATTGATGTATAAAAATGCCTGCAGTGCTAACGTTCAAGAAATACAAAAATTGCGATATTCTAGCCACATTGTTACTTACTTCCCCACTCCCGCTGAGTTTACTCAAACTAAAATTCAATTACTATTTCCACTTGATGTATGTTATTCAATTTCAAAGAGTTTATTGTCGACGAAGTGAAAAGCCGCAGTAAGTATCCCAAGTTTCTTAACTTTCACAACTCGTGACACTTTTTACCAGAATTTACGATACAGGCAGAAGCTAATATACACGAATGTACAGAAATAACTATACATTCTCCCTTAGTAGGGTGGATTCTTTAAAAGTGGTTAAGCAGGGGTGGAATCTAGTATTTCGTTTAAAATCGGTCCCCGAAGGTCGAGCAACGTCTGATGCGCGCGCTTTGTTGCAAAGAGACAAAGCCAGCGAAACATTTCCTTAAGATAAGGAAATAAAACGGTGCACTAGGCAAGCATTCCGAAAGAAAATTTTATTGAAATAACACGATTCAAAAATGCCGTAAAACATACCTCTGTAATGTTCGTGGAAAGATCTAATGCTGGCGTACTCTTCTTAGTATTTACGGTTTTGTAGTTACACGGTACCTATGATTTCTAGAGAAGAATGACCGTGTTTGCTATATATTACTAATATCAAAAAGAACATATCCCGTAACATATTTGACTATAAATTCTATCATACACATTGGTATGTCGGTTTCGAGTAACAGGCGAGTAAGGGATTAATATGATCCTGTGGGCAGCAGCGTTCACCTGTACCAAAGCTATGATTGCAGTTTCCCAATCTAAAATTGTGTAACATACACCCGTACAAATATGTTGATATATGTATCCGGTTTTCCAACAATATTTTTTTGGTATTGTTAAAAATGTTGGTAAAAATAGAGTTGGCTTACTCTAGTTACGTTGTACAATATTATATTAGATTGTTTGACACCTAAACCCGTTAGGTATTTAAATACAGAAATGGAATGATCAAATTATTTTATAACAAATTACTTCAAACAAATAATTTCACGAAATAACAAAAATCCGTGTCATTTCTATAAGAACACAATAAAATCCGTAAACAAAGGCAAGCGAAAGCAAGAAACTCATTTTTACCTTTACATGCGCGTGTAACACAATCGCAATTTCGTACAAATGTAAAGCCTAAAGGAATTCAGCGGAGCCCGGAGCTCGCGTCCGTCTTCCTGAGTTCCGGAGCACAGATAAACCGCTTCCCTTTCCTGCCCCTTTGCCTAACATGGTGTAACGGACACACTACAAAAGACGTAGCCAGTAAAATACACGTCTAACGTGCCACTTTTCACCTTCGTATTATCTGTAGCGAATGATGTATTTATTTAAGAGGCTTTTATTTTGAAATTATTTTTATCGGAATATGTTTATTGGTTAGTTGGCTAATGGAGTCTTCCCTATAGGTAAGTTATGAAATTAAGATGAAAGTTTTATTCGAAGTTAATTTTAGATGCATGTGATTGTGTTGATCTTTGGCTAGTTGATTATAGAGATTGGGTATTACCAATTAATTGATGATAAAAAAAAACCTTTTATTATTTCCGCCATCAATCAACATTCGATTTTATTTAAAATGATACGTGTAACAATTTTATGTAACATAAAGTTTATCACTCAAATTGGCAATCTGATCCACATAAAATATTTATGTTGCACACCTAAAACGCAATATAGCTCACGTTTTGAACAAATTCCAATCCACACAAATTTCCCAATTTGATTTCGGTTTACAGATCTGTTTGACATCCGGCAAACGAATGTACGAGAAAAAAAAACAAAAATTTGTTAGACTGGCCGAATCCGCATACCGGTCCACGCGCCCGCACGTAATTTAATCTTGTATCACTTTGACGAGGCCTTGTGTAAAAATTCATCACTGCACTGCCTCTGTGACGGATTAAAAGTAAACACTAGTCATTACTAACGAATCCACTTTTGCTTTCTGAGGTTTATGAAACATGCTGGATTCTAAGGCTCTGGTGCACCTAACTACCTAATTACATATCTTTAGTGTAAGTTTTTTTATTAAGTTTTTTGCCAAAATTTCTTATCGACCTTTTTATTACACAAAAATATGATCAATTAAACTGAATTTATGACTTATTAATGCTCATATAAATTAACACACAAACTCCCAAAATCATGCAAGACAACATTTTATAACAACGGATAATTACATTAGCGAGTTGAACAGCCTGTCCGCGGTACAAAACCGAGCTTAATTACTGCCTACCCTCTTCATTATTAGAGCAATGAGTTAAAGCGTCGAACTCGAAGCAATAACTAAAACTAAACACGTTTGTAACAAGTTGTTTGTTGTGTTATCAGTATCGTGCCAAACGTTCCCACTCGCACACTCGCCGCGAACTTACGCCGCTCCTAATGAAAACTTTGTCTGAGGTAAATGCTCGCTGCCGAATTTTATACTCGTATTATGATATATTAAATTAGGGTGATAGCTATACCCCTCGATAGAATATTTAGAGAAATGTATCAAGTCTACAAAGCTTTAGATTTTATTTATTTCTGAGAATGTAGTATACATTTGTACAACATAAATATGTTCGTAAAATATTAAAGTTAGTAGCTGAAAATGTTCTCAATGATAATGCTACTATAGGCTCAATCTATGCCTACCCGTTTTGCATAGGTATTTTGATATAGGTATCGTACAATTTTCAGCTACCAGCTCGGTAGAGGCAAATTCTTGAGGTTAAAATAAAGATGCTTAGTAAATACGTGCCCATTAAAATAAACAGACTTTACCAAATTTGTGAAGTCGAGACCTTAGAAAGAGCTTAACATTTTGGTACAATTTACGTTTGTTTGAATATGTGTAAAGTAAATCAGTAGAAATAGATGTAAGGCATCAGTCAGGCAGGCACGGCAGCCGGCAGCCGCGCACCGCCGTTTGTGGTCGAGGCCTACTGCGATAAATCTCTGCGCTAACTTGAGAACCTTCGGCGATCGCTTATGTACTTTACGTTGTAATTTACCTTATCCCTATAGCTTATTAAGTTAAGGTGTGGTCATTACACAATGCTTCACCTGTATGATGAATATTATGATATAACTGATATGTTTTGCATTTCCCTTGAACATGTCCATGGCAACTTACGACAATACAATATTGACTATTATGAAAAAGCATAAATATGTATTTAACAATTTATGTACACGACAAGATATGATACAAATCGTTAAGATAAAAGTATACAAAGGAACGTATAATAATTTATTTACCGGTTTTCAGTTCAATATTTTCCGAGATAGAAATTAATTCATAATCCATATAACTACAAACACGAATACGTCTAATTATTGGGATTCAACGCACACAGAAATCCCTGGCCGGTAAAAGCGTCCGCACACTTTGATCTCGCACAAAACAGACAAATGAATATGAAACCTGAAAATTACGGTGCAATATATCCCTGGTGTCGGCTACATTTATTTGTAGGTGAATGGTGTGCACATTAATCATAGCGAACAGGAGGTAGCGTCAGTGTAGCGAGTGCATGTGCATTGAGAGCCGACCCCTCGCCACCGCAAACAACTGCTACGGACTTTTAATCTCACCTGAGCACCGAACGGCCACCGAGCACCGCTGCGGTTTCCTTCGTGATCACACGCTCTCCCGACTTCCCCCTGCTAATGTTTACACTGAACTTATACAAGAAAAAACAACAAACTTGTATTACAATATTCATTAAAAATAATTACATGAAATATGTAATCGGTGGTATAAATCTTCCACTAATGGGCAGCTTATTAAGCGATTATATATCTCTTGTTTACGTAAGCTTTACAAACAGCAGATTATCTATTTTCTGCAAGGTTTGTGAATTTTATGAGGGTCATGTTGTGGTACGGTACAGTCGTCTTTACCCGTTTTGTTGTCTTGACCCGTATTGCTAAATTCTAATTAAGAAAGGCCTGCGTTGGTATGAGTTACCGAAATTATTGCTTAACAATTTACGAAATAAATTAAGGGTTTTTTTAATGGTTTTTTAAAAGCAAAGCGTTAAGTTAAAGGTTTGAGAATATTTTGTAAAAGGTACATAAATTCATGTAAATTAATATAAGACCACCGTGAACAAAGAATGGACTACAACAAACTGCAGTCTACAGCTTTAATTTACATTAATCTTTTATTTCAGACCAATAGATATTGTGTACACAATAATGTTGTGTCTTCCTGCGTGAACAGATTGAAACAGCAGATAAGTGTAACTAGACATTTCCTATTTCCTATTAGATTACATTTGCGGTCGCGCCGTACTTGGAATCTCGTGTGTTTTCATCGCTACATACTGGGGAGAAATGTACTAATCCATATTCATTTGCGGACCAATTAAAATGTATAATAGTGTTATTTGGTATACTAAATTGTATTTAGGACTTTATGGAAGCTTCTTTCGTGCCGTTCCGAAATGTGATCGTGAAAAACACTAAATGTTTTTTGCAGATGAATGTTTGTTTAATGACTGGAAAGCGAGTCAAAGGGATAAATAACATAAAAAAAGAACTTTTCCAACAGGCGATATTGCAATAAAATCCCTGTTAAAATACAAAACTATTTAAGTCATAATAAATAGCTCAGCGTACGTTTATTAAAATATCTATGGAGTTGAAAATTTAAATATATATCGTATTGAAATGGATATTGCTGGAGCGGAGCAGTAAAGTGCGCCAATGGGACATATGGCACTCACTAATCATACTTTGCTTTCTGTTTTATTTCGTATTTCCATTACCGTATTTCAAAAGGTATTGACATATGAGGCACTTTTACGAGTTTTACCTCCTCACTCCACCATAAATTTAATGCTACCTTGTTCGCTACCTTAGTTCCAGCTTTGTTTTGTAAATAACGTATAAAAACTTGGTATTGTATTTAGCAAGTGAAATACCCTCGTCTCGCGGCTGCCAGGAAATATGTTTAAATATTATATCTGCCTTTTGTTTTAGTGAAAAGAATAGTGACTGCGTGTCGATGGAAAACAACACTCTAATAAATTAAAAATCGTGTGTCCTGGAAACTATCCTTTAAGGTTTTTACGTTTCAGGATAATATCAGTACTATTTTATAGTGTGTAGCAATTATGGCAATAGCCGTAACTTTTTAACTAATAGGTACTTAACGTAATAATTTTTTTTTTTAAATAAATGCGGACAACATCACATACATTGCTCTGAACCCAAAGTAAGTAGCTGAAGCACTTGTGTTATGGAATTCAGAAACAACGAAGGTACCACAAACACCCAGACCCGGGACAATGTAGAAAAATTGGTTTCTACATTGACTACATTGCCACTCGACCACGGAGGTCGTCAAGTACTTATATGTAGCTTGCATATTAAATTCCGATGTACTCATTAACATAAATTGCGATCTGTGTTAACACTTACTTTTGTACACTTTTGTTTTTTTGATATAGGTTTCTCTATTTTTCAATATTTTACTTAGTTCTAGGTTGCCTGGAAGAAATTGTTTTAGCATGTATGTGTGCAATAAAGAAATAAATGAATACATACCAATGTTAATAATTCCTCACATATTTTTAGGTTAGGTACATCATCTATTTCAACACAAAGAAGTTTGTATACCAATCGAAGGTAAATATAAGACGGTAAGTTAATTATAATAGTGTGATGCAATGTGCTTTGAACTTGAACTAGTTTCACAAAGTTCTGTTACCAATTCGGTAGTAATTTGCAGAGTCCGCAATGACCGATAACAACATTATAATTCTCCCGAATGCCAACAACTAGTTGGAAATGTTACTTTAATCACTTCATACGACCCCCTAAATTATATGTATTGGTACATAACGAACAGTGTACACAACGAAAATGATTTAGTACGAAAATTTTCATCACATTTATCATTTATTAATTACTGCCAAACTTGATTATTGATCATAAAGGTAAACCCGCTTTATAGTTTTGATAAGATATAGATCATAAATTAAACTTAATATACCTATAGAAAATTATCAAAATTTTTGGGTTTCCTAACACATTCGTAAGTGTTTAATTTCAAATGAAAAATTAAGTCAATATTAAGCCCAAAAGTCATGTATCAATATTCCTTTTGTATATTATCCTCAAGATATAGGACTACGTCTTCAGTAAAGCGATCGTCAATATTGTATTGCATAAACCATTCAAGCATACAATTCGTTACAAATGCACAAAGGGCATTGACACAAATTACACAAGCACATCAATAGGTAAACACTGAATGGAAATTAATTTGTCCGTATTAGCTGCGGTAGGTTGGGTAGTTTGCCAAAAGGCAACCAATGTAAACAAGGTATAACCTAATGTAATAAATAATGTATGGAGGCCAAACATGGAAGTTATCCATGCCATACCGAGAGGGATCGGGGTAAATTTTCATGATCTTGCGGTTTGTGATACGTGCTAGTTAATATTAGTTTATCAACCCTCTCGCCACATTGTGTACAAGATTTACAGATAGGTACATGCTTGAGACTATTACTCAAGTGTTTTGCTTATCTGACCTCCAGGTTGGATTCGAGCGGTATTGGCTCCTAATACACATGTTTAAGCCAGCTACAGTATCTGTACGTTGACCGTACCTAATATATATTCATAAGAGTAAAGCTAAATTATCTCGACATACCTATACAGAAGATTGGTATGTTGGTATCGATATTGAAATATTGCAGCGGTTTATGAACAAGTTCGTTTACTCACAACATGAAATTCGTTCCAGCCACGAATACGCTGAACTTATACGAATCTGTATAAGAAGTAATAATCATTGGGGCGTGCACACGTGTTTCGTAGAAAATGTTTCGAATAGTACACCGCCGCTGGTAGCGGCAGGATGATATTGTGTATGCTGCCCCGCGAAACAATATCGAGAGCAGAAACATGAATACATATAAATTCAAAAGAGAAAATAAAACGGATTCTGTATGATTAAAAATATAACATTTGTTGTAACTTATATTGTTGAATTTGTACTTTGTTTTATGGATTGCAAAATAATGTTTTTATTTCGTAGAATGAAAGGGAAATGATTGGTGGTATAATAAAATAACCCTATAGCCGTGGTGGAGCATATATTATTTATTATTTTAAATTTGTAAAGAAGCTATTGTTATGTAAACACGAAAAAAACTGTTTTGAATGGAAAATTTCAAAAAATCCTAGAGAGATGACAAGTATTGAGTAAACAAGAAAAACCGAAATTTTAAAGATGGATTGTTAAAAAATGTCAGAATCACATAACTTGTGTTCTGATAATTAAAAAGTTGGCGAAGTGCCGATAATATTTCAGAGGGTAGACGGCTCGCCATTTCAAACAATATGGTAGCAAGCAACCGGCGTGGGGCGGCGGCGGAGCGTCGAGCGCGGCGCGTCGTGTCTGCGGTGACCTCTCATTAACTGTGACTGAACGCTCGTTGTCACGTCGCGGGCGGGCCTTGGCAATTTGTTCACCCTTAACGAATTCGCTAAAGTTATGTTTTTCATAAAATTAATTTTATTTTCCGTCATTGTGTTACCATGTAAATGAGAGCTGAGAGTTAGGACGATATTTCACTGTGGGCAATTTCCTTCATGTTTACATGGCTGTAAATATGCAGTTACAGTTCTAGCGTTGTTTAAATATTTATGTGCAATGAAAACATTGCTAACAAAGATATATTTTATGTATATTTTAATCAAATTATTTACTTTAAAACTGTTATAATTAACTCTCTTTTTTGTTGCCTACGAGCTGTATTTCGTCACTTTAAATATATTCTCAGGTTTTTATAGACTTACGATTGAGGTACTGTCTGGACTTTAGTCCATAGCCTCGTCGGCTAAGCTTAGGCCACGGTACGAGAGACGCAATATTGTTTCAACAATGTCTGTATATGTATTTCCGCTTGATGCATTTTTGATGTTTTTCTGATGTGGGTCTATCGGCCTCTACTATCTAAATGTGATGAATATTCAACGTTGGTTTATTAGAGATACGATTTAAGATAGACCTGCTTTACAATGGAATTTAGTTTTCTTCGACGGGTTAAATGGGTCAAAAACTTTTCAGTGGCTAGTCCTATAGCTAGATAGCCAGTGGATATAATAGTAATTATCTGTAATCTTTAAGGAAAATGACATGTTAAAAAAATAGGTCTAAAATGTAGGTACAAAAGATCTTGGTTAAAAAAAATGACAAACAAATTCGTGTAAATAAGACACACAGAATTAATGAATATCTGAAGGAGGTCCATACTTTACCAGTTCCCCTAGTTCACAGAAACAACGGTATCCCAAAGAGGCTATCAAATAAAAAGACCTTCTGTGCATAGATAAAGGACGTTCGACTGTCGTCGACTAAATTGAATTTTGTAACGATAAATTCAGCACCAAATAAATATTAATGTATCGTAAAGAGATCAAGATAATGTTCATATTGTGAAAGATGTTTGGGATAACGTCATGTTACAATATTGCCTACACGTGAAACATGTACAAATGTTTTACTTTTATAGTTGTACTGTTATTTTGTGTATCACGAGTTACCACTAAAAATTAAATGAAAGTAGAACAAACGAAGCACTGTAAAGATTATGATTGTTTAGTGTAAGTTATTTCTCCTTAACTCCAGGAAAGATGTTTTTTAAATAAATACCAGTACCAGCGGTATTTATCGATTTATTCAAAACCACCCATTTCCATTAGTAAACTGCAATAAGCTTCTAATTTTTCGGTGCATGTCAAACGCGAGGTGGGGACGCTAGGAGAGCGAGCCGCAGTCGCTACACGGGGAATCAAGAGCTAAGTCAACCGACCGCTCTCTATTTGCTCGCTCCAATCTGAAAGGTTAACTTCACTCAGAAAACAAACAAAGACGCATTTTGTTTAATTAATCGTTTTACGATGAAATTAAAAGTGGATTTTTATGTTTGGTGTTTGAAGTATTAAAGGAATATTCCATTGGTGTCGCATTTATAGTAAAAACTTTATATACAAATAAAAAAAAATCCAGTAGATAATAATTGCAAACAGCAATTATTTTAGTTTGCATTAGATATTTTTAATAAAAAAAACAAGTGATTGTAAACTCTCAATTTAACGAACTGCACTTCAATTGAATTTTTACTTAACCACAGCCCAGTTTGGTCAAATCGAATATATTTGTCAAACTTTATTGACCTCTAACATATTTATAAGTATTATATTCTCGTTGTTCACGTACCACTTTATTTGCGACCCGCAATCATGTGTATATTTTATTTATATTAGATTTTATTGCTCTCCAATCAACTAAAATAACAAATATATTTTGAGTTTCAGTATAGTAGAACGAGTAGGTAAAGCGTACTTTTCGTACTTAGGTGTGTAATCAGAGATGCTGCGAATAAATGGTGGTAGTTAGGCGAGCACCGCAGAGGGCAGTATCCGCGATTTATGTCCGAGAAGCCTCCGGGGGCGGCGGTAGGGGGCGCTAGTTGTTGCGTCTTCCAAACTACTGCTCTTCCTTTGTATAAATTACTTACTTTATCTCTCCCGCTCGACTGCGAAAAGAAATACAAGTGGATCTCTTAGAAAACTTTACATAAAGGTGAATATGCTCACTACTGTGTAGCGTTCCTGCATTTTGAATATATTCGTGCTTGTAGTTTTTAACTTTTGAATTTCTTGTGGCTTTTTTTAACTATGAGTAACGCAGTTTAAATATTAGGTATATAATAATAACTAACGTAAAAGCATTCTACAACATTCATACTTCATAATATACGAGTCAACATAATAATTATTTGTAACAAACACATACAATCATAAAAATTGAAAACAAAAAGACTTGCATTATAATAATACAGGAAAAAAGCATGAGTTATTATGAATGTTATGGTAGGAGTAGTTACGGTAAGGTCCATATAAGTTACGGTCTATATCCCGGCGCGGATATCGGTTACAGCTCCCCTACTCATTGTTAGTATGGGACTAATTAACCTTATTGCAACGCACTTCCCGTAAACCTAGCCAAGCTTGTCAATGTTGACGGCGAATAAAAGTCTACTGTGCTTTTATAATGACGTCTGTTTACTCATTCCATTAATTATCTAAAACGAAAATATTTAGGCCCATAAATCTACCAAGTATCTATTTCAGGAATTTACCTTACAGTTTCGGGTAAAGCATAGTATAATATTCCACCGCGTTATGACAGCAACCGTCGAGCAACACAAATAATTTAGTTATTGTATATAAACAGAGACAGTGATCGTTTCAATAGCGGATTCGATTACATGCGGCGTTCGCGGTGTGGCAGTCCAATGACCAAATATCCGATATGTTTCGGTTTTCCATCCGAATAGTGGATTGAAAAATGTCGTTGTATATTTCAGTGCATGCACAGATCCTGTACAGGTATGCACACATTATAGAGATTAAAACTTTTGTGCTGGAAGCGGGCTAATTAATCCGACGTAGATATCCTACACGATGCGACGGCAATTACTCTGGTAGTAGTCACGGTGTATTCTCATAGGACGTTGTCTGCACTTTTAAATATATAAGCAGTGCTCTCGCAGGTGGAAATGGCTTTGCATGTGTTAAGCGAAGCATTCATGAACCCCTATAGTCAGGCAAGATTAGCAAATAATCAAGCAGCCTTTCATTCCTGGCAAATGGCGTTCGCGTACCGTTCGATTGGCAATCGACATGAGCAGTAGAGCCTTCAGCAAATACAATAGCTATTGCAATGGAACTTGAATCGTACTGGGGGCGGAAAGATGAGAGACGAGTAAACAATATTTTGTTGCTTTCGTTGGAATGTTATGGACCATATCGTTTTCTTTGTTAGCGTTGGGATTCTTTGAAGGTGCTATGAACCGTTAATGTTCAGTAATTTTGCTGTGTTAATACAATGTATTAGGTATATCATACATTTGTGAAGACTATTGTGGCTATGCTTTCATAGATCTTTATGAAATTTTACATTAAATGAAACATTCGGAATAATTTGGTGCTAATTTATCATGATACAATACATTTGCAGTGCTCAAATAAATCCAAATGAATTCTTATTCCCGGCTGGTAGAGATGATATATATTTTCCCCAGGATCACCTGAAAGAATTCCCACATATTCTTAAAACAGCTTTATCCAAGGATTCGGGCGATGTGTGTTTTTAAAATCCTTTCCGTAATAAATTATTCTGAGCGTCGGTGGCGGTCGTAGAGGATGCATTTGTAGGAGGTTTTTTACCACTTATTTACATCTGGGACTGATTGTGCTTACTAACACTAACCGGGATGTAGGTTTTATTACGATTCAAATAAAAAATAATTACGAATACCACCTAGTCTTCAGCTTCTACCAAATTTTACGGGGCTGATTACGGACCGTTATTATATCAATTAGATGGTTTTCATAAAACTAACATCTTTAAATGTTTTGCAATTTAATACTTATTCGTTCATTCTAATTTAAGTATGACATTCCTATAGAGTTACTTCTTATTTTAGCGAGAAAAGTACCTATCGTTAATTGTACTTTATATCCCAAAACGTGGAACCTCAGTAATCAAAAGTACATTAATAAATTTTAAAAGTTTACCTATGTAAAAATAAATAAGTGTAATTGGTGCAAGTTAAAGTGACATAGAACCTCGTTCGTCTCGAACTCTCACAGTGATGAAGTACCTATGTACTAACCGCGTTACTCGTATCACACTCTTAGAAAAAGATCGTCTTCATTTCCGCACATCGATCATAACCGTGACAGGAAAAGGGTCTTCTAATTCTGATAGATCGCAGACATACTTATTCATTACATACGACCTCGTAATTTGTGTTGTTGGGAAACTGGTTACTGTAGTGGTGACTGATTTAAGTGTGTTGTCAATAGTTTGGTTGTTGCACTAATCTTGTTCAATTAGATCTGTCGTCACATATTTGTTGTGTTGACAAAGACTTGTAGTTAAGTTTAAGTTTTATAATATGTAGGTACAGATCGCAAATATATAATGTAGGAAAATCTATAAATAGGTTTTACAGTTTTGACAGCAGAATCTTATTTTTTTATGAAATCTATCATCAAAATAGCAAAGTAAACCGCGTTCCCAAAAAAGAACATAGAAAATCTTTCTCCAAAGAATTTCGTGTTTAAAGCGATACAATATTTTAGTCGGATTCAAAAGAACCAAAAGGGAAGAATTTGATGTCGTGAAATTTTCTGGAGTATAGACCGGACTGTTTCAATTTCACGCGGCGTTTGTTGGGCGACAAAGATGCCCAAAGGTGTCATTACACAGAGAGCTATCCCAAGTTATGAGATAAGATGTTTATTTTTTATAGCCATGAACAAAGTTTTCCTCGCGTCTATGTTGTAACTAAATTACGCGCTCTAGTGGATTGATGACATGTTTGGAAGTGTTCAATTGAGATGCGGGATAAAAAATATAATATCATAAAAGTTACCGCTCCATAGAAAATGGCGGTATATTCACCAACAAAAGCTCTTTTAAAATACATTTTCTAAGTTGACTTTCGAAATATAAAACTAAGACTACACAAGATTTACAAAGTAACTGCCGGACTAAATCCACGTCTTAAACTGTGAAAGTGTGTGAAAATATTGGCGTGGAGAGGCACTAGGGTACACAATTCCACTTCATCCAACGCCAGTGTCTGAGTGCAAAGGCGTGTCGAGTTGCCGACCGACTCGGGCCTCCGTGAAAATTCAGCGCCCGCCGGAAAATATGGACGCTGATGGAACCTTAATGTTTCCGACTTGGCCCCGCCACTTGCGGTCAGCGGCGACAGCCTTCGATGCCTATAAAACTTCGCCTTTAGAAAAATGTAGTGACGTGATGTAACGGTCCCCTATTACTGTGTCTTATAGTATAGGTGTTTTAGCAGTGGATTTATTTGACCTATTTTTACTGTAAACTGATCGATTTTGTTAAATAACAGATTACTATTTAAACGGTAAACAAACAATGTTTACTAAACAGGCAACCGTTCTGGACAAAAATAATTAAGCGGGCAGTTCTCAATCTAGATGCGATTTGGAGTGGTTCGCGAACTCATTAGTGGACGTGTGTAGACGGACAGGGCGGGTGGGACGTGTGATTGACGCAACGGAAATGATTTCGCCCGCCGCCGGCGCCCGTGTTATCTCTCAAAAGGTAATACGCTCTCATTTGTTCCGTATATTTGATATTTATACACGATACCGTAAGCAACGCGGTTTTATATTTACATTTTATACACGAAATAAATCCACGCAGTTAAACAAATTTGTTTAGTGCTTGAATAAGTTCGGCCGCTCGATAAATTATTTATGAACCGCTCTATTACAAGTTTTAGAATGAAAACTAAATTTTGAAGCTGTGAGTGTAGTTCTCTAGAAACAATCTACAAATATTACTGAGTTTAGTAAGCTTGTTAGTATAACAGTTACAGTAAGCTTATTCTTTACTTGTTTGATTTACATTTATAATATACGGATACATTGGAATTTCTTGTTGTTATTAATTCACATCACACAGCAACTTCGTTATGGATAAGCATTGTCTTTCATATTATGGGACTTGCTCACAAAAACATGATACCTACAAGGGATTCATAACATAAAAGTGTCCTCATTCAATTTAAAACAATTTCATCAGCGTCTAAACAAAAAATAACTACAATCTGCGAACAAGTTTTTTGTTTGTTCAAAGCCCAAAAGGATCCATGGAAACAATTTCCTAGCGATGATACCGTGGGGTGAAATAAAGTGTAACAACAAGTGGGGAAATCTCTGAAACGATTCCGTGAAAATTAATCCGATCGGCCACATTGGCAAAAATACGTTCCCCTTATGAAATAGGCTGGTTTACTATACGCTCATACGTGCCGTACGGAGACCTGACAGATTATTTTTTCTTTTACAGGCTTACGTTCATATATCTGACGCAACAATTATGTTAGTACCCTTGCTTTGTTACGTAAGCCCACGGATAGAAATATTACTGGAATTTATTAATTCCTATTCTGAAAATCGAAAATCGTAGTCTATTGAAACTGATGTATCAAATTTAGTTTCTAGGAATATGTATTACCTGATACGAGGCAGAGATACATTGTACCATTTTAATTAACATTGTAACCGTCAGAAATATTGTTTGTTAGTTTTGTTTTATACATTTTTATTTATTTGAGTTCTTTTTTTTTGTTCGGAATTTCGGTAATGGTACTAACTAAATGTTTAAAGCACAAAAAAAAAATTCTTAATAAATAATCTCATTTCTTAATAAAAAACTTCACTAAACTAAAACTTTAAAGTCTATTACTTATCGTTGCCAGAAAGCCAGCAATACGTATAGAAGTTTAACTAGTTACAAAGGAATGAATCTCGAGTCGGCCGCAGCAAGCATCAACATTTAATAAAAGGGGATTAACTCGTTTAAAGTACGATTGAACTTCCCTCAAGTTGGCGACTGGCAACACTGAAAACTTGGCGCCGTCAAAGATTATATTTTGATTGCTGTTTATTCATTATCCGTTAGGACTGTATCTCTCAATTAAAATTAAAAATTTACTAATTAAGTTGGAAAAGTTAAAAAGCTCTGGTAAGTTGAACCTACAATTGGTAAATGGATACAGTAGATAGCTTTTCCACTTTTTATTGCTTACATATTTGTGATGAGAAGTGTGAAAGAATAAGGTCAAACATTTAATAGGGGTAAGTACTGTGATGTTAGTGTAACCCACTGTCTTATAGCCAAGGGCATGTTTTAAATGAATAAATATAAAATTAAGCTACGAGAGAAAAAATATGAATAATTTTGCAGGCCTTTCTCCTCCAAAGAATGGCAAAAAACAAATGACAATCTATAGGTGTAATTCACGTTGCAAATGATCTGTGGAGTGTCGTTTCATCTCGTGTTCGCAATAGTCGGATGTTCAGCTCACTTAATCTCCAGGTGGGTAACATTAGCGTGTAACCCACACAAGTCCAGCAAACACTAAGGAACACAATATTTCTCGCCCTCAAACAAATTGCGGTCGGGCGTTAGTTTGATTGGGGGTAGTTTGTTGCCTTTACAATGAACATTAGTCCGAGAATGTGTGTTTTTCACCTTCAATACTAATGTCGGATATATATTTACAGTAAAAATGTTTCAGTTTCAGCCTCAATGGTAGTAGTTAATTAGCAGTGGCGTGCATAGGTACCATATAGGCAATTAAGCAACTATTACCAACTGAAACCAACTACCCTTAAATATTACAATTTAAATAAAATAAATCAATCAACACTCATCATACATATTAATTAAACTAGTATTAATTAAATTACTTATAATAAAACTTGTAATCAACCATTTCAATAACAAACAATAAATAATGACATCACATAAGTCATATTCAAATTCATTCAATAAATAACTTCATGATGTTTCAAAGTAGCCTCTCGCCTCTCGCGAAACTGCCTACTAAACGCTTACATATTTAACAAAAATCTACATAATATTCATATACGCACACACACTTTAAAATAATACGCCGCCATCCACCATTTTTAATTATTTGACAAAAACAAAAATCCCTGTTTGCAAAGCTTTGTGCTCTGACATTTTAAATTCGTAATTTTTTACACCTACATTAGGCTTACCTGCCAATCAAAAAGATTATTTCTTTCTTTCGTTCTACTCTCATATTAGTTTTAGAGTAGGAGTGTTTTGGCTCGCTTATCGCACCTGCCATGTCTAGTTCAGTTTGTAGTATATTTTAAATAAAGCTCGTGTTTTAAAATACTAATTACTTTAAATTAATAATTACAATTTTTTTTAGTTAACAACTAAGTGCATAATTATTAACGTGAACTTTATTTAGTTTAACTTTAAGTTTAAGTTTTTGAACTTTAATTAATTTTATTTTGTTTTTTTTTATGTGTTGCAACTTGCTATCTTTTTTTTGGTTATTCATTATCTGTTGCAAAATGTTTACCTATTAGTTTTTTTAACGTTCGCGCGCGTTTTCGTCTTGTCTTTCGCAACATGTTTCTATTTATTGTGATTTTGTGAAGTGACTGTAGTTTAATAATCAGAAATTGCTGTAATTGCTATTTGTATAAATGTTAAGATTGTAGTGAAAATTAAAAACGACTTGTGTGGATAGCATACGTGCGAAGTTCCATTATAAACCTCTTATCATCAGATGGGGTTTGTTGACAAAACTTAAAAGGTAAGGATCTTAGTCATTTTAACTCAAAATGTTTAAAAATGATGCCTGCTGACGGTGAAACTGTTTTTTGTGTCATTCGCGTTTGTTGATTGTTAAATACGAGATTATTGTGTGAATTGATAGGTAGGCCCCACGAAAACAACCAGTTGTTATGGATGATGATATTAAATTATTGATTTTAGTTAAAATATTATTAAGATGGGAGTAAATAGAACATGAAAGTAATAGTACATATTTTGGCACATCCAAGAATAGGTACGTCTGATTATTTCTTGTCAATTATAAATGTATGTAGGTAGGTTGGAAGAATTTTGGTCTCGAATCGTCTTAGTGAGTAGGGCTTTATATATTTATTATTTACGTTTAGTTTCAAACCCTAACTAAGAATAAGACCGAAATAAGAGTCCTCAGTCATCAGCTGACCAGAACCTAACTGCGAACAGCAGCCGCGATTCCACGACTCCGCCGCCACGCAAAAAATCCCGGCGGGCGCGACGGTTATTGCAAACTTTTAGTAACTAGTTGAAATAGTGAATAAATATTTAAATTAGTTTGTAGAATAAATTATATAACTATCAGCCAAATAGATATTTTTATGTCTGCACGGATAGCCTAGAAGAGAAGGTCGCCATGCGTCCTTTGAGTTTCATTGCTACATCTGTGGTTGTGACTAGATCTGAATGCGCAGGTCGCAAATTGTTCGTGAGCCGTTCGCATGTTGCGCGCGTGCCATTCAAGTTCGCGAACTATTCGCAAGCCTTACGCGAACAAGCTACACACCACACGAGCAGCGCACGAACAGATCGAGAACTGTTCGTAAACGGCGATTTTGCACTAGAGCCGCTTGCGCAATGCTCGTGAGTTGCGCTAAAGAGGCGTAATAACTTATGGTAGTGAATGCACGCGCGAGCAGCTTATTTGGTGCTCGTTCGCCAGATCTGGATGCACCCTGAGATCCACAAAATTATGCTTATTCCCTTTTGGAAGTAATAGTTATTGCGTTTGTGTACGGGAATTCAGATTTATGTATATTTACGGTAAAATTGGTCCATGTAGGTACAAGCCTGCCTATACCAGTGCCGAAAACCCATGCACGCCTCTGGTAATTAGTTAGAGTTACTAACATTATTTCCTAAAGAAAAGTTTCTTGCTAAGAAAAAGCCACAAAGACGAGTATGCCTAAGACCAACAATAATGTTATACAATAACGTATTTCAATCGCCTTGCTATTTAGCTTTGCCGAAGGCATGTTAATAATTACCCAAAATTGCAAGTCTGGTAACCTTCCCCTTCGGGAAACGGAAGCGACATACCTACTCATAACTACATACATATTTCTAACAAGTAAACACAAGTTGCTATGTCGGTACTTATAGTATTCATGGTACACGGTAACTCATGGAAGAGGTCCCCTTGCGAATTAAAATCGATACTAAGGGTTAACATAATCGGTTTCGGGTCGAACAATGTGTATAACGACCTTCAGAACAACGAATAATCTAGATTAATGCTAATTATAGTTACCTGGGTCTGTTTTAATGTGGACAAAAACTATCCTTACTTATAAAAGTTTCAGGAAAATAAAGAGTCGATACATTTTTTTAACTAATTCTAAAATTGTATTGAGGAAGTTTAGATCAACAGTAAACGCAAGACTTGTGCATAAAAATTGCATTCATTTAATCAATTATATAACACACACACACGCCTGCACAAATACAAAAATAAATACATGTTAAATAATAAAACAATACACATGCAAAACAACAAACAAAACTGTGGAATGTCTTTATGAGGATTCATCCATTGTACGATAATTTGACAAGGGTGAAAACAGGCCCTGGCCCAAACTCATTAACATTTAATGAATTAATAGATACCATAAGACGAGAATGTAACTTCGTTTAAATAAGGATTTCTCGGACATTAGACACGACATTTAAGAAAATTTTAGTAATAATATCAGCCTGCAAATTTTACCATAGCTGGGCGAAGGTTTTTGGTCATACAAAGAAAGAGCATTCATCACTGCGCTTGCTCCTAAGCCGGATTGGTAATTTAATTGTCTAATGGTAAGACGACTTCTATATTATGTTTACTAATCTTATTTATAGTGTACCAGTACTAAATTAATTTATGTAAGGAAAAGGTCAGCAAAATAAAAAATACAAGCTTGTTTACAACATGTGACATTTTCACTTAATTTTCTTGCTTACAAGTAGCTAGATAATGATGTAACTTAATCTCGGTATCGGAATAACAATGAGGTGTAAAAGATTACTTAAATGCAAAACAAAGTCCTATTAAGACAACGTAACTAAGATATTTCCTCACGTCTTAGATATAATCGATATAGAAGCAACAGTTGACGTCGTGTGATCCCACCGAGACATAACGCGGCAATTTCCCCCGGCCCGTAACCGATCCGTTCCGATAACACGTACGTATGTAGGTACGTACAGAACACAGGGAGAGGAAATCACTGATAATACCCAAACACTTATATAACGGGATAGACCTTCTAAAGAACAGCGACCTTTACCTATTTGTTGGGTACTCATTCGACTGTAACTTCAAAACAAACGGCTGTTTATCTTTAGTTGTTTTAAGTTCTGTTCTAGCAAGCTAATAAATTAGGACACTTTGAAATTTATCACGAAATTGCTCAATAATAATTACCAACAACTGTACAATCAAAGGTTTTATTTGTCAAATTATGAACACACATATTATATCACATCAAAACAATTCTGAATACCTTATGGTGCAAGTATCCGTACAACACTCGTTCGAAGCACTACACTGTTCCGAAAAAACATTAATTGACGTAGGTAACATACGCACATAAAATAAATTTATCCGCACAATACGTCATAGTGAAAAGTATTAAATCATTCGAAATTGTGCTTTCAACCTTATTTTAGTTCCGCTGACATTTCTGACTCGGTTTTTCCATTCAGCAAGCTGTTGTAAACATAGTGAACAGTGAACTAGCATAACTATAATAAATATGATTGTGTTATGAAATTGTAGATAAACTTGGAGGGAATAAGGTGAGCACGCCTCTTTTATCCGAATGATTATACGAAAGCACGTAGACGGGATTTGTTGCAGATAATATGGAAACTTAGTATTGAGATCCATTTTTAAATTTTAAGTTGTCTTTGTGATCGTTTTACTTAATGTACCTACGGGTGGAAACAGATGTATTTAAGTGTGTTTGGATTCTTAGTGTTGAATGTAATTCTTATATTTGCTTAAAATTATGGGAATATGACTTTTGCGATGTGCGTTATACGTACATTTTACATTATTACAAGTTACGTTTAAACATATTTCTAAATATGAGCTTTATCTAATATTTATTTATAAGATAAAGGCAAATCATTTACGTTTGTGTTCATATTTTTCTATATTTATACTTGTATTTGTTTGCTATTTGCGTTTGTGATTATTTCTATATGCAACGTCGATACAGGATGCGGCCTAATGAGGGCCATTGTTAAAAAAAATGGTTTAAAACGTGGCACATTTTACATTTTATGTTTTATGAAAAATGTTCGCTATTATTTTTACAGAGCAATTTAGCTATCACTGTCACGCAGATTGTGACTGAGTGTAAAAATCTACATTTTAACTGAATATAACGAGACAAGCTCATTGTGGTTAGTTATGTAAAATGCATGTCTTGGTGTTAAACCATTTTTAAAGTTATTCAGACTAAAAATGTTATTGAACTTTAAGTAAGATCGCGTTTCTCGCTTTTCAAAATAGTTATCTTGTATAAAACTCTCAACAGTTAAAGGAAAATGAATAGAATAGTATATTTTCCTATAAATATATGAATTTGTGTACTTGATCCTATAAATTTATACAAATGAGAATACATTGATTGCTATAGCATGTCATGTAATTATAATGAAACGTTTACACAGTTTCCCAAGGGGCATTTGAACAAGTGACAAGTGAGTCAATCAATACAAATGCTGTTATCATTGATGACTATAGCTTCCTATGTACAATCTATATTATCAAGCGAATATACAATTTAAGAAGTATACATACTAAGTGTTAATGCTGAGTTTGAAAACACTGGGTGTGTAATTACTATACCAAATTGAAAAAGTATCCTTTTGATACTTGTTCCTACTTTATTTATATATGATTACATATGATACACAATCTGTGTTTTCCAATTCACAAACTTAAAATCAGATCAAATAATAATACTCCTAAATGGTTAACCAAAGGGATTAAGATATCAAGCAAAAGTAAAAGAACACTAAGATACACTTATTATATTAACAAAAATTATACAAACAAACGTAAATATACAAAGTACTCGAAATTACTAAAATTGTGTATACATCTTTCAAAAAGAAATATAAACAGCAATCTCATAAAAAAATCAAAAAATGTATGCAAAACTACATGGGATATAATTAAAAATAAGGAATATAATAATATTGATAATACTAACACTGATTATATTAATGCAAATAATTCTAAAATCACAGATCCAATTCAAATTGCCAATCAGTTTAACCACTTCTTCGTAAATACAGCAACTAATGCACGAAAACCTAAAATTGACTGTTCTATAAATACAAATATAAGTCAGACGACTTCTACTATATTCATAATTCCTTGTACAGTCAACGAAATTCTTAAAACTATTATCTCGTTAAATAACACAAATTCAGTTGGAATCGATTCAGTCTCTACAAATATTATAAAGAACTGCGCAGACATAATCGCACCTATCTTAACTTATCTAATAAATCTGTCTTTTACACAAGGTACATTTCCAGAAAGATTGAAAACATCTATCGTCAAACCGCTCTTTAAAAAAGATGACCATCACGAACTTACAAATTACAGGCCAATTACACTAATACCGATCTTTTCAAAAATCTTTGAAAAGGTCATGTACTCTAGAATATACAACTTCTTATCAAAATACAAAATTCTGCGACAAGAACAAAACGGCTTTCAGAA
Organism: Autographa pulchrina; assembly: GCA_905475315.1. Taxonomy (NCBI): domain Eukaryota; kingdom Metazoa; phylum Arthropoda; class Insecta; order Lepidoptera; family Noctuidae; genus Autographa; species Autographa pulchrina. Next base: position 6,195,905 of record FR997771.1, on the reverse strand, counting down.
AGAAAAATCAACTACACTTGCAGTCTTTTCTCTGATACATAAAGTAACGCAGTACATTAATAAGAAAACCCCAGTAGTTACTATATTTTTTGACATGTCAAAAGCCTTTGACTGTGTAGATCACAGCATACTGTTGGATAAATGCGAAAGGTACGGAATTCGAGGTCCAGCACTAGAATGGATTAGAAGCTACTTGAGTGACCGTCAGCAGTATGTAGAAATGTCACGAGTTGACGAGAACGCAATCTTGACTCCATTTAGATCGCAGCTTCTAAAAAACAAATATGGGGTGCCCCAGGGCAGTATTCTCGGGCCTCTCCTATTCATTATTTATATAAACGATCTCCCAATGGTTACACCGTATCCTTCGATATTATTTGCAGATGACATCTCAATAATAATACCTAAAAATAACTTATCCAGCGATTTCAATCTAACAGTTAACAATGCAATCAAACCAATAATGACATGGATGGAATCAAATAACCTTTGCGCAAATATTTCAAAAACGAAATACATTCAATTTTCCAATTATAAAACCATACACGAAAAATTAAGCATAATTCATGATAGCGAAAACTTAAATAAAGTAGCAGATATAAAGTTCTTGGGGATACACGTAGATCAATTCTGCAACTGGAAAGTACATGTCAAAAATGTGTCCACTAAACTAAATAAATTTGTGTATGCTCTTCGTAACTTACAACGTGTTGCCGGTAAGTCTGCTGCGCTAACTGCTTACTATGGTTATGTCGAATCTATACTTAGATATGGGTTATTACTCTGGGGCAATTCGACTGATGTAGGTAAGGCTTTTATCAGTCAGAAAAAATGTGTACGGGCTTTGTGCAATGTCGGACCACTGGAGTCATGTAGACCCCTTTTTAAACAAAACCGATTACTCACACTCGTAGAATTGTATATTTTCGAAATCTGTGTCCATGTAAAAAAGTTTTCATATCAGTTTATAAATGCTCGTGACAATTCCATTATTGGCAAAAGAGATCCCACTAGATTACTCATGCCTACCTGTAAGTCGTCATTATTCCAAAATAATTGTTATGTGATGTGTATTAAAGTGTTTAATAAAGTGCCTAAATCTATCCGAGAGTTACCTCTACGTAAAATGAAAAGAGTACTAAAATTATGGCTAACAGAACACACGTTCTATAGTATTAGAGAATTTTTTGAATTGTAATCCTTTAGAACGCCATGTTTTGTTAATATTTCTCTCTTTTTGCCATGTATAAATTAGGCATAGTATTTAAGTTACTACTTACTTACGTTAATTATTAGTTTTATTATCATTTATTGTATTTTGCATACCGGAATGGTGAAATGTGCTGCTCTAAAACCCTACTTGTAACACCTTATTTTATCCACATTTCTCGCAAATAAATGTTTCTTTCTTTCTTTCTTTCTTTCTTTCTTATTGTCTTGTTATTTTTCTGCATGGTTCACTTCACAAGAGTTTCCTTTCTTGTCATACATTCTAGTTAAAAAACACAATAACGGTATTTCACCTAATTAGATTAAATGAAATTCAAGCAAGGCTTAATTAGTTGGGCTAGTGCAATGCGAGGCGTCACGGGAAGCTTCGGATTACGTCACAAACAGATGCCACGGTCCAGTTGTCTCAGGTGTGTGAAACGTGGTCAGGGCTGGCATCCCGTGAAATGTGTGGCCACCAAGGGAGGACAATGAGATAACAGTAATTATGTAAGTCATATTTTTGTCTACTTAAAATAGGTGTTTATGTTGGTTCTAAATAGTTCATTTACGTTTAAAAAAATCGAAATCACATGTTAAAGCCTAACTTTAAGGTATCTAGAGTTATTTGAAAAAGTATACCAATGTTTATGTCGTTATTATTTCTTAGTACAGATAAAATGTCTTAGTAGTTTCTTAAGTATTTATTAAGTAACATTTAGACTTTCAATAGAAAATCTGAGAGTAACTAAAATTGTAAATAAAATACTTATGTTAAATATATTTTAGCAACAACTGGCTTCCCTTTCTTAGTTTCTGTCCTATTTATTAAAAGCTTTTTAACCCTTTTTAAACTTGATATCAGCGAAGGAGATACAAATTCAGCCGATACTATCTTATTTAGATAATAACCGACAAAAAACAGTTGCCTACGCACCGGCTTTTGTTTTTATCTTCAGATGTTCCCTGAATAGTCGCTTTCTTTAGTACAATATTTTATGCGAACTCTATTCGCAAGATTATGTAGGTACTTACAAAGTTTATTCAAAAGGATGTTTTAATCCCGTCTCTAGGTACTTAAATACTCTATAAAGTGCCCTTTTCTACCTATAGAATTATAAACTCGAAAAGGGCACTTTATGTACCTAGTAATTTTGCAGAGTTTAGTTTATAGCAGATAGTTAAAAAATAAACCTTTAATTTTAGCCGTAAACCCCTATACTGAGGGAGTCATTTACCTCCAGTTCGATTAGACTGAGATACCAATGGCCTATTGTTAGCCTGATTGCCAAACTTTGAGGTTTCTGACAGGTTCCCAATTCAGGAACGTCTATTAACGTGCTTTCATAATGACAGTCGTAATTATTTTGGAAAATGGTTACATATTCTTATGAGGAGAAAATTTTAAAAGTAACCTTCCAATCTGTCAAGTTCGTTGCAAATAGGATATTATTATAAACATTTTCCAAAAAATAACAACATGTTTAATAGTTACATAAGTAGGTACAGACGGTGGCCGGGTGCCGTATGTGCAATATAACATGTCGGAAAAAGCTTTTAGTGCCTTTATATCTGTGGGGACCTATAGCGCAGTATATCGGTATAAGCTGTAAGGGTTGCCACGATAACACTACTTCCAATGTTTTCGCACGATGTTACTCCGATTCGCGGAAAGTTATAATAACTCCTTCCTTGTGCCGACATGATACTGTTAGCAGCGATCAATGACGAAGTTGCTCGTAAGAAGCGGAAGGCAACGACTGAATAGGTTTGCTCATTTTGCATCGAGACCTATTTTCCATACTGTTAAAGCTGCATTTACTGTATCTAATTAAACCGTTTGTGAATGAACGCAAAGAAAAAACTATTGTTTTAAAAGTTATGAAGGTTTCAATGGATAAGTAAATTAGGTTCATAGTTTCATTAAAGGATGAAACCCTACAATTGACATGTAAAAACAACTTCATTTATTAAACACCCATTCACCGCACATTTATGGTATCCACATCGAAAAAGCAAATTAACAATGAGTTTGGCTATCGATATTAAAAGCTTTCAAAGGTTGGCGAGTGCGGCGTAGGATAAAGTATCGCTGGATTCCCGGTGTCAGACAACTTTTATGTAATTGGTCCGGGTCGCGCGGTAATCCTGCTGGCATTCATTAGCGGCACTGTAACTGCAACTTATAATCTGGCTGTCCGCACGGACTGACAATATTACGGATAGGTTCGAGTTCACGAGTTCATGAGTTCACTCAACTTGTAGGTGCAAAGTTTTGATTTTGTTGGACTCCTGGTCAGCTTTTTGGGTTGTTTGTGAGATGGATAATTTTGCGCAATAATTTAATTATTTATCTACTATGGTAGAAGATAAGTTATGATAAATACTAATATACCCCTATAACACTTGAAAAGAAGAATGAAAAAGCTGCTCAGTACGGTCAACAAAATTTCCACCAAATAAACTGAACATTATTTTTTCTGATAACTATTTATCTATTCTATAAATATAGCTCAATATTTTGCTTATCTATATGGCAGTGACTGTTAATCAACAGTACTATCATATGCTTTAAACGGATAAATATCACTTGAAAATAAACTAAAAATTCAATTTCCTTTTTACCTAATTTCTACAATATCCATATGACAAAAATAGAGTATGAAGCTATTAATGTATACTTAAGCTTACCTAAATATACATAGTAGATACCCCGTCACTACTTGCAGTGGTTTTATGAGCACACAGTGCAGCATATCTGTGCCAACCGCGGTTACCGTAAGCGTTTTGGCACAATTTGTACAAAATAATATTTTGTGCCAATTGTCACTACTTAACCGCTTAATGCTTACACATTTACATGGTAAATTTGTAATTTTATACATAATGTGTGCGTAAGTTTTAAATGAAGAACATAAAAGTGCTAATTATGCCATTTATTAGAACGAAAATACGCATCATTCATCATTGGTTTTTATTCCAGCTAACAGTACTGACCCATTTTTCACAAATTTTAATCTCATACAATAATAGGCTTTACATGTGATTAAGATATTTTTATCTTTTACCTTAGTCATGTTATTTACCTACTTTCTTTTGCACTCGCTTACTTACCACAAATCTTAATCACTCTTTAAATCCCGCTTGTTGCACAAAGTTAATTTAGCTGTAGTTTGTGAAATGCACCATATAATAAACATGCCACTTTTGCACCTTGATACAAAATTAATCCGACGCTGTTAGAGGCAGGTTTGTTTTTCTTAACGAAGCGTCTCCTTCCCCTTTATAATGCACTTATGATTTATTGCGTCACAATCTCGCAGCGCCTCCATTTTTAAATATTTTCGCTTCTATTTTGTTTTACCAGCAACAAAATAGAAAGCCATTCAGTGTATCGGTTGTTTTGCGGATCCTTTGATACGGTTTTGTTTTGTAAATGCAAGCGAGTGCTCCATTTGCAGCGTCGATATTGCCCGGCATTAAATAGGGCTTCTCTTCGATTAAGTATTAAAGCATGTGAATGACTATGATATTAAGTGGTCTCTTTTCATTATTTTCTCGGTTTGCCTTTAGGTTCCTAGTGATGAAATCTTTGTTATTAACGCGAAAGCATTGTCATCAATAACAATAACGCGTAGGTACCAGTAGTAGATAATTAAAACAACAACATATAAGTACATAACTCAGTACATATTTGTACCAAAATAAAAAGATAGGTTACATGTTGCTTTACCAACGTTACAATATTTCCAAGTACATACATACAATCAAATCTTCACATTTTTTATTGCATCCATAAATGTTCATATGAAAACAAGACGATATAAGCTGTACCTATAAAACTCAAAATATCGCCAAAGAGACATTTCTTATGAATCTGACACGCTGAATTCTGAGATTAAATTCATACCCCGAGGTACAATTCGTTCAGAATAACGTCGCATCGTCCACACTCCTACCGAGATGAAAAATGGTAGCATTATCTCGATTTCACTTGTCAAGTGAACAAAAAGAGGTTTTACTGTAGCCAGTTCTTATTTACTTCACAGCTATCTGGAGATCTTTACATAAAATCCAATCGTTGAGACCGTACACGGTAAAACGTTGTTTAAATTTTAAATAAAAATACTTTTCAGTGTTTGGAAAAATTTTCATAACTAACTAAAAATTAAAGGAAGTAACAGTTTTATGTTAAAATAAATTTTAAAAAAGGTTATCAAATATATTGTTCACCGAAACAAGGCAAATGAAAAAACAAAGCACAATTTTTACGAGTCATAAACAATTTCGCTCGGAAGCCAATGTTAAGCGCAGAAACTTCTTCAGTGAGACCGTTACACAATGAAATTAACAATAAGCTTGGTGGAAACAAAGAAAGCACCTAAGTTGATAAATAAAAAATATGCCAAGGGACAAATGGAGGGGAGCGAATACAAAAATTAGACGAGTTCCGGTTATTTTGTGGTTTCCCGCCTGTTTTGCTACTAAATCCCTTTGAACACTAATTCTTAAAACGTAATTACAAAGTTTGTGGTGACTGAATAGCAGCTGCAGCTGAATGAAAAATTACGTAATCCCCAAATTATACTGAAAGATGAATGTGTAGCCTATTAATCAAAAGTGGTCTGAACTCACGAACTCGGACGTTACGGTATTCATGGTATCTTTTGTAGAGTGCGATTCACGAAGTGCATGGACATGGAAACGCGAGTCATCTTCGCACCTCTTTGTGAATTCGTTTGGGCGAATCTGGAAGAGCGCCTTGCCACCTCGGGGGGCGACGCGACGCCGCTGCCGCCATGCCGCCTCGCCGCGCCGTGCCCGCGCAATGTCACGTACACGCCGAGGTGGTAAATGTTATAAATCATTTACCACCTGTTTACTATTTAGTCCGGTATACCATTTCTCGACATAATATGTCGAATAATGACGAATGTGAGGCGAGCCACGGTACTAAGTGTGTATTTTGATTGATATCGATGGGGTTAGACGTAAATAATAGTGGAATACGAAATCTATTCATAAGCCATCTTTTTACCTAAATACTATTTAACTGCTCTGTTATAGTATAATATTATTTTAATTGTCAGTCAATGTGTGAAGTGTAGATTACCTTTGCTAGGAGTAAGAAAGAACTAAGTGGCGGCAAAAGGGTTAAATTAAACACATTGAAATTCACATATAAGCCCAATAATATATACAATACTAATGTATAATAGTGTAGTTTTCATTAGATAATCAAGTCCTACAAGTAGCTAATCGAACGGCCTCAAGGGACAGCAAATTGAATTCATTGTTATTCAAAACCTCAAAACTGAATAACAAATAGCATTACTAAAATATTCATAAACATAAATAATTGTGATATTCGACTCGGCAATTACGTGGTGATATTAAAACTTAATTAAAATTTGTTTATCACGGCTCGAAAGCGATTAAAAGTTTAAACGAAGTCTCGCCGACGTAGACCGCCTTAACGGAACGAATTTATTTACGTAAATAGTGTTTCGGTTCAACACTTGTGCTCCCAAACTGACTTTGTGCATCGGAACTTCACGTTTGCTCGATTGAATAGTTTATGGAAAATAATTGGATGTAATGCCAAACTGCGGAGTATAATTATACTTAATATGGAGCTGAAGTCTTGCTTTAGCTGTTAAGCCGGGATTTGCGTTCTATTGTTAGTCAGAATGATGTAGTGTTTACTTTATTATATGTTTTGATTATTTTTCGTACATAAAATAAATGCTATATATATTATACTACTAGTAGTAGAGCTATTAAATTAACTAAAAAGAAACACAAAAAAAGACTAACAAACATATTTAAAAGTACCTAACATACTAATTTACACACATCTACTTACGCGTGTGTACTAAAACACCGTATATTTACAAGTTTCCCTTAGAAACAATATCGCCGAAATTTTTCACTACACGAAAAGCGAATTTAATTATTTATTTGAGTTAACAAACGAGTTCGTCACTTGGGGCACATTCTAAAGGGCTCTACTTATTTGGACTTCCACTTGTTTGTTGAAGTTATCTCGGAATTTATGTTAGGGCACACGAAGGCCGTGCCGCGGGACAAACTACTGGAAATTAATGAGGACTCCGAGCGGAGTTCAATACTTAACCTTACACTAACTGTGAAAAATATACTTAACATAATGCTATTATTATGTATATACATACATACCTTGAAACATTTTTTTACATTATAATTTTTTATACATATGTGACCCTTTACAATAGAAGAGGCCTGTGCCACGCAGGGACCTCGAACTGAGGAGTTTATTTACTTGAAAACAGTTAGCTTTTAGTCTACCAAATACTTTTTAGGAAAAATATATATTTATACATTTTTTCAAATTAAATTCATTATAACACAAAATATTGTTGAAATAAAACTACTTTTACGGATTTTATCGCGGTTTGTATTTTGATTTTAGTTAGTAGCTACCGTGGGAAAATCTTTGTTTCAGAGAGCACACGGACTCTGTGATGACAGACACCTTGCCGCTGAGCTTCAACATGTCAAGCAAGTACTGCGAGACAACAAGCTCCAAATTCCACGGCCCCGTCACAGAAACCGAGTGAAGCCAACCACAGTCGACCGTCTACCTGCTGTACTACCATATGTCAGAGGAGTCACTGACAAGATTGGCTACATCCTGAAGCGAGCTTCAATCAAAACATACTTCAAGCCGCCTAAGAAGATTAGTCAGTCCTTACCATCTGTCAAGTGTCACATACCTCTACAAGATGCAGGAGTTTACAAACTAGATTGTGACTGTGGGCTCTCTTACATCGGACAAACAAAACGCAGTATAGGGACCCGCGTAAAAGAACACATAGCTGACGTGAAACACCGCCGCTCAACGAAGTCTGCAGTCGCCGATCATGCTGAAGGCTCCAGCCATTACATTAGATTTGATAAGCCACAGATCCTCGCTAAAGAACCTAAATTCCTACCTAGGATGTTTCGCGAGGCTATTGAGATTAAAAAACACCCTAATTTCAATAGAGAAGACGGCTGGAAGATATCACCTACTTGGGATCCGATAATTAACAAACTCAAAATCAAACCCAAGAGCAGCGCTGCAAGACCTCAAGACACCGTGAGCTCATATTGCGTAGGCCGGAACACAAATAATTAATAAAAATATGAAGGTAGAACGAGCAACAACAACCGTCAAGACGAACACCACCTCAGTCTGCCCGTAACCATGATACCTGCAAAGGTGTCGAAACGTCGGGAACTAAAATCAAAATACAAACCGCGATAAAATCCGTAAAAGTAGTTTTATTTCAATGTCTAACATTCGCGTAAACCTCAGAACTCAATGTACAAAATATTGTTGTAAAAAGTTATGTCTGTGCTCTCAAACTGACTTAATCCTAGGTATTACAGTATCTAAACTCCGTTAGAAATTCTAGTCGTCGTCTGAGATTTTATTTTCTTTAACCCGTTTCTCATAGTTTTCCGCCAGCAGCCTGAAAGATTACTCAAATACCTCGCGTTAATACTTACATGAATAATTCAAACAAACCTTTGGGTACTTATTTTTTAACCAACTTCAAATAAAGGAAGATCGATAGCTCGTTCTTCGTAAGTATCAATTCAAGTCTCTTTACTGATTTAAGGTAAAACTCTACAATTTTAGTTGCGAAAATGTCTCAAAGTTTTTTTACTCATTATACCATATTTGAGTACTTGTTAGGTTTCACTCTAAAATTACTGGCCCAAATTTGATGAAATAAAGATGTCAATAGTGTTAACCTTGGTAAATAGGGTTAGGACATAGGCGAAATGGTGTAACACATAGAATTAGCGCTGTGTTTTCATGTTTACAATTTGCTGGCTAAGTCTCGCGACAGCATAGCAAATAACCTTACTTATATTCAATTCAAGGCATCTTAACATAATGCCCAAAGCTGTATTCAAACTATGAGTTTCGTAAAACAATCACTGGACTCCGTTTCATGTACACTTAGCATAATATTCATGGATACGTCACAGAACTAGGACTCAACACGATACATTAGTAAGGTTGTGGTCAGATTTGCTATACAGGGCCTGACCTAGAAAGCTTAAGCTCTTAGAAAATACTGTGATATAATTTTCCTATTTGTATTGCCTATCATGTTTAAATGTTGAGGTTTTTTTGGCATGTACGCGTAAGTGTCAGATAACTATATACAGCTCTATGTAAACCTATAGGCACTGGTTGTTCTTAAAGCATTCAAGATTCTTATTACAATTAACAGACAGCTTCGATCAACAATACAACAAACAGACGGACAAATATTTTATTATATTATACGATGAAATTTTACACTAAATAAGCAAAGGTTTAAGATTTTGAACTTGCTGTATTTTGAACTCGCAACTTTGTTTTTATACCTCTGATCCACAACAATAATATAATATCGATTTGGTAAACAACCTACGTAATTATAATTAAGTTAATTAGATCTCTGTCGTTATATAGGGTCAATGTTCCAGCATTATCGTTCTAATGTAAAAAGAAGATAACATTTCATACACACATTTTTATTTTGTAAATGTAATAGAAATATTCGCGATTTAATTAGGTATTCGAAATATACTTTGTACATCGGAAACTACGAGACATAGAGTTTACATAACAGTCTTGATTTTAATTAGGAAGATATTAAAATGCCTATAGAATACCTAAATCCCTTACTAAATAAGTTGTTTATTCTTCAACAAGATTAGACAAATTAAGTTTATTATATTTATAAAGCAATCCTTGGAAAGTCAAGTGTCAAACATACTAACAAAATTCCGTGCTTGTTCTTTCTGTGAAGAGTTACACCAAGAAAGGAAAAGAAAATGTATTTTAAACCCGTGCACAAATATAAAACAATGGCTGTGGTATTCTGACTACTATATTTAGCCGCTAGGTTTTGTCCGTGGCTTCACTCGCGCGGACATAATCGGACCGTGAGTTTTTACTCATCCCCCATTGTATTTCTTCCCCATCGCTGCTGGATAAAGGATACCTCTTATTGTAAATGTGTAACCAAAACATAATATTGTGTAGATTACTCTGATAATTTTTGACTGTTTAGAGGTATGAGAACAAACTTGATTTTATACTTGTACAAGCAATAATGTGTGATAAAGGAGAAAGGAAAATTTTAAGACTTGTAGCAACTAGCTACCATTGAATTAACCGCTTATTTCTATATCATTTGATTTTAATAAAAAAGAGATTAACTACAAAACCTAGTGAGTTGTGTTAATTCATTTGTTTTTAAACATGTAGTGAACTCTTTAACGAACATTTAACACTCCCAACGAACATCCTAATCGTAGTTATCAACCCTCAAATTACAAAGCCAACACGAATCCCCTGTCACGACACTATTGTTACAAAAATACATGTTACAAATAAACCAACAAATGTAGACAAACGTAGTTTCGTACACGAAGCAAAGGCATGTCCGCTTACAAGTCCGAGCCCGCTGGGTACCGTCGTAAAAACACTATGAAATGTTTACGACGCTGGCCGACGCAGCTGCTTAATTCTTTTGAATTTTTCATATGGATAATGCAAATAACATTACGTTATGTTATACGCTTGACCCATGGCCGCAACACCGCAGCTTGTGGACACCATTTGTCGTGTTCGCCCGGTTAAAGGAGTGAATTCTTTTACAAGAAACAATGCGACTTTATAATGTCTTATGACTTTATTCCTTTATATTTTCTTACTTTTCCATAATACTCCATTGTAGTAGTGCATTCTATTATAACACCTACTATATACAAAGGAACCTTAAAAGTAATAAGAAAGCTTTACTATAGTATGTATCACATTTTGTGTTTCATCTGCCACGTATAGACAATAAACACTATTCAGGAAAATGATCAATGTCAAAGTTGGTAATTTGGAAACAATTTCAATCGGCCACAAAATGCACGTTGTTCTATCGTCAATTTGGGCAGTAGTGTCAGAGAACGAGTTTTGTGAGTAATGTAGCATGCGAGCTTCATAGGCCAGAGCAAACGTAGCCTACAAACGGCCATTGCAAACAGAGCCTTGCTCGACTTCATTTGGCAAAACCATATGGCATGCTACTGGCGAAAATAAAATCTTCTCACTTGCTCTTTCAACAGTTATATGCCAGTTTTATAGAGCAGTAGATATTGATTGTATCTCGCGTGGATCTACGCTTCAGCATTCAATATACAAAACTTTGCATTAAATCATAAGGCTTTTTGGTGTAAGATTTTTTTCTGTAAGAATTCAGTTTCATAAACCAGTTTCATATTCCACAAGATACCCTTCAATTGAAGCATGGGGTGCTAAAACTCAATGTTTAAAGTATAATAGAGCCGGACGTCCTCCACTAAGTCATAGCCTAAAATCGCGCCAAATGTTGCCGACGTGTATCATAGGTATACAAGATGAGCGATGATGTCGTGACTCATCTGCTCACAAATTAACTGCTCTGATGAATGCGCTGCGACAAACAACCAGTTTCGAGAGACCTCTCAACGACCTACGCTTTACCCTCATTATAACTGGATCATGTGTTACAGGAGGGGCGCAATAGCTCAAGTAATGTTGGTGAGTAATAAGGTGGGTAGGCGCGGTGAGGCAACACTGTTGATGTATCGCTTTCATAACGTCCACGGTTAATTAGTGTCAAATTACAACGCTAATGTTTTTTCAAGCTCCCCTGACAGTAATGTTAGGTGTGATATGTGTTTGTTAGCAGATATCGATGCGAAATATTTATGATCAATTTGAAACGATAGAGATGTTCGTTTAATAAGATTTGACAAGAAACTTTTCACAACTTCATTACAGCGGTTTCGTAGCCTGGTTTTATATATGACTGAAAAAATCATATGTTCTATTATATTCTACATACTATGTGCTTTATTTAGAGTGAAATAAAATGACTATGTTCTTGCCACTGATGGTTTCAATGAAATCAATTAACTGTTTTATCACTCAAACATTTAATTCAAATTATACAAACTTAAGTTAATTCTCTAAAGTTATATTGACTCTCTCCGCAGATTTACCCTAATGGCGTTAACGGATGCGCACTAAAGAGTTCTTTAAACTGCGACCCCCGTAATTCAAGTCAGGATTTAAACCTTAGAAGAAAGTAAGTTTGTCGGGACAACAAAGAGGAGCCATTCCCCTCAGAGTAATTTATACGTGACCGCGGGGCCCGGGGCCAGGGGCCCGGGGCTCGGGGCCCGGCTCGCAACTCCTCCGGGATATTCTAGCACCGACCTCGCGTGCTACTTGACACCTAACACACAATTGACTCTGACAATTTTTAACCTTCTTTTTGATTTCGTTTCGCTGTTTTTGGTGTACGTGAGTGAGATAAACGGGAATGGGATTAGGGTTGGCCTTTACATATTCAACAAACATTCTTTACGTAGGTACAATGTTAGACAGGGTTATTCGTTTGTGATCTCGTTGTTTGGTTCGTCGATTTCAGTCTGTGAAATGGACTTTAATTATTTCTTTTTTAATAAAAATGTTTCAAAATTTACGGATATTAATGTCGGATGGCCGCATTCTATATATCTTCGTTTTATGAATTTAGGATTATGAATAAAAAACATTTATTTCATATTCAATGTAACTACTGAATAACTTACGCGACGTACTATCAATAAAGTGTTATATCAGATTGGCTATCGCAAGCAGAATTGACCGAAGCAAGTCAATGAGCTAATGAGTTTTCCGCGTTAACGGTAAAAGGATATCGTCTCACAATCCCGCTGAGGGAACACAATCATAACCTAGAAATGAGATTACTTATTGCTTATTTTTCATAATATTATTAGAAAAGTTATTATTTTTGTATTACGTAAGATTTTCTTACACTATAATATGCTTCACATAATTGGCCTTCCTATTTAAGATCCAAATCTATAAATAGAAAAGGCAGTTATTCAATCAATAATAAAAATAATATTTGAAAAATGCGTAATTGTCAGGAGTTTCAGCGGCTCTTGCGCCGCTCGCTCACGGCGCGTAGCTGGCGCGAGACACACATTTGCGGCGCATTCGTCACATTTTAACGCACCCTTATAATTCCTTGTCCGGGATCATGCCAGATTGCAAATGCATGCAAAGTGAAGGTTGAAGTACCCGAGTTGATCGAGCGACCGAGTCTATAATTAATATGTTCCTTTCAAAATAGAAGCAGTGTGCATATAATGAGTTGCTCTTAGAAACTTACACACAGTTGCATGTTCTCCCCGCCTTTGGTACAAGGGATGCAACGACTAATTAATAGACTAATGAGGCTGCCGAATTACCGTTTAGATAACATAGTTTTCAATACTCTATGTACTATGATTAGTTTGTTTCCTGCAAATACATCTGTGGAGTCCAAATATATTGTAGAGCACTACCTTTAATTTATGTCATGAAATAAATTTTCATGTGCTGTTTACATAGCTTTTATATAGCTAAGTATATCTGACAGTACATTGTTAAGTAGCTGAGGAAAGAGCATGTGGCATTAAATGGTGAGTGCATACATCACACACACAATAGACCTCAGAGGTACACTACCACCTCTTGAAAAGTTTTGTGGTAAAACCGCAAATGATCGTTTCACCCGATTTCTTGAAGTAGTTTATTGAAAGTAATCCTACAGTTTAATTTCTGCTTTACTTTACAACCTTACTAGCAGTTGCGCAAAGGCAACGAACTGATGCGTTCGTTGATACGCATTCAAGATATTAAAATTTTAATGAAAAATTCTTGAAAGGAATACCCGGAAAAGCTTTTTGGCAGCTCTATTAGCATACTATTTAACCAATGAAGAAGACACCAACATACTAGATACAACAAACATGTCCCACAGTCAATCCAATCCTAATAATTTCTTTAACGAGGTACACAAACCAAGCCTAACTGTTCCCAGTCTAAAACACGAAATTGGATTTCCGTATGTTCTCGTTCTAGCAACGTAGGTATTTCGTGGTCGTGCGTGTGCCCTACCTGATACGTTTCGGAACAAATAGTTCCTATTTGCCTGCTGTCTGTCGCACCGGATGCGGTTGGAACCATCTACTATCGAACATTTTTAATTTCATGGCCCGTTTATTCACTGCCACAAGGTTTAGGTAAACTTGTTTACTATTGTGAGTCGTAAAGTTTGTTACTAGCTTATAAGCCTTAAACTTGGCCTTCATTGTTGATAGCTCTCTAAAATATAAATAATTAATCTGCTCTAAAAATATTGTAACTGATTTGTTCTTAACTTGTAAAATATAATGTGTGTTTTTATGTGTACCATATACATTTACATGCAACTGTGTCAATAGGTTAACTGCATGCGAAAATGTCCTCTCTGGAAATCTTCTAATATACCATAAAGAAATAACAAGATAGTATTTTATTTTTGATTTGTTTGCAGACTCGAAGAAACTTATATAGGCACGGGTGGTTTACTTCATTTAAAAGGTAACTTTATTTAGTACTAAGGCTTCACTCCGACCAAGAGATATCGTGTAAAATGTAATACATAAATCACGACAAGATATTCAAAACAGGCAAAAACAATCCTCCCATAAAGGTAGTACACATGAATATAACTCAGAACACCAACGAACACAATATTACTTTTGGTCATGCTTCAAAATGTCTATTCACGCAGCGAGCTACGTATTTGACGCGCATTGAACGGAGCGGGCCGGCTTGTTTAATATCCCCGATCTACGCAAATCCGAATGTTAACGCCGCTGCGCCGACAGTACGTTGATGTCTAGCCATAGAGCCAAAGCCGCGGTATTTCCAGTTTGACTGTTTAATCCCGGACTGCAACGCCACGCATCATCAAGTTGTGTGCACGCGACTTTTATTAGACCATTCATAGTGGTTGCATGTTCAGCGGATTTATTGCGGATGTATGATTTTTATATTTGACTAATAATATTATTATTTTTAGTTACTGAATATTGTTAACCTAGAGTGTCGTTATTCGTATAGTCAAGGCTTTGTCTAGTGATTAGATCGAAAACAATCACTGACGGGCTTAATTATTTAAGGCATCCCAAGTAAGTTGATTGATTACTACTCATAATATTGTCATTTCATATTCAACCTATCGATGGTCCAGACCACACCAAACGTTTTAAAGATAAAACTATCGTCTAGATGTTACAAAACCTGTTACTCCAGTATCCATACTTTGCATAACTTTTGAAGCAAGTCTGTAAGAGGCGTTTAAGCGATCACAGGGCACGCTAATGATATCGCGATAAAAATGAATAAAGTTTTGAAACTTAGTGACAAAGGCATTTTGCGCTTCAATTGAGAGTTCAGCTTACATCAATAATCCTCGAGATTCTCAAACTTTTCATTCTGAAACAAGAATCCGAACGCTGTTAATTTCGCACCAGCTACAAACACTTTGCACATAATAATATACTTTAAGCGATCTTAATTGTTAGTGTTCTCTCGGATTATCTACTTTGAAATATTAAATGCAAACTAAATGGATTCGTCTGACTTCTTTTGAAAGTAAGGCTTAAGTAAAATGGATTACCAGCTTTTCTTTACTAATAGTTGTCTCATGATGATTTAGACTAAAATTTAGTTTGCATTGTTGATAAAATGAGTTGGACACAGGTGAAGAAACCCTTTCACTACATGAATTGATAAACTTGAATCATAACCTTCTGATTGATTGCAATATTTATTTAGAAAAACATCAACATTTTCTTAGCAAGCAACTCAATCGGGCGCGTAAGGAGATTAGCTGTGATTACTATACGGTACAGGAGCATCCATTTTCCCATTCGCTCCGGCACGCATCAACTTGATTCCACCTCGTTCCTGTATCCGCGGATAACTTCTCCCTGATGCGTCATATAAATAAATTGTTGCCAGTCTTTATTGCGCACGGTTTACGGGAGCGTTTTTCCCGCTATGTTATCGTCTTTGGGAATTCCCTTTTCTTATATCCGATCCTATTGTGATTTCGTTCGTTCGTTCGTACCTGTGATTATCATAATGGTTATATTGAATTCGATTGTGTATACACATTGATTATGTTTATGTTTACCGAGACCTTATGTATATACTATATAGTTTAGATGTTTTTATTCATACACTAGATACGAATATTTATAGTCTATTTTTGCACACATACCATTTTAATAAAAAATTTTACCAGCAGTTTTTTCCTAAAATGTGTTTTCCCTATGATATGATGCGTTCTGATTGTAACAGTTAATTAGATAGTATTAATCTAGCTTAAAACAGTTGTGTGGTGTTCCCGGAATTTGACCAATTTTAATTGGGTGAACGATGCTATCTGAATAAAACAAGCTGCTACTTTGTAAAGTAAGTTGAACCAATTAAACGAACTAGTTCGTGCTACACGCCTCATTAGAACATGTTTAGCCGATAATTTCTTATTTTCAGGATAATAATGTAACATGAACGGTCACCTCACTGAAATTAAGCTAACAAATAAACAAACGAGAACTAATAAGACTACCTGCTGATCACATAATTATGGAAATCTACAAAATCGATTTTAGTCAGTGAACATACTCGTAGATTACTGAATTATTGAGTATAATATGGTTACATATATGGCACTTTCATAAATATCAATCAAATACATATAAAGAGATAAATAAGTAATAAACTAGCTAATGAATTACGAAGGAGATGAAATTACAAAAAAACAATACTGTTATTTTCTCACTGAATGTTACAAAAATGTCACTTTGACAAAAGATATTTGAAGCATTTGGAAAAAAAGGGATAAACTGGTGTTAAATTTCAAGAATGTCAGAAATTCTTACAGATTCCAAAGAAAATAGTTCAACACGATTTCTTCAAGTTAATTTTTGCGATATTAAAATCTGACTAACAATCTACCTAATTTATTTAAAAAATAGCAATATCATAAACTCGTCGACTAAATTCCACGAATGCCAAGCATCATAAATAGACAGAGGCTTATGTTAGGAATTTTGGGAACAATTTCGAGAATTTCTGAGAAGACGTCTTGGTATCGATAGGTAAACATTAGATATTAGCGCTGGCTTTTAATTGTAACGCTTTAACAAAATAATAACTATTAATCTAATATTGTGAATAAATCTGTACTAGTAAAACATGTAGGTGAGTAAATACGTTCTATCTGAAAAGCTCATTAAATAACATTTCCAAGTTATTATATAATTATACATTAATACAACCATAACACGTATTTTATGTATTAGCATGACTAATGTTAAAAGCGGATGTGTCGGTCTATTCATAACATAGAACAACAACTGCACCTTATCCTCAAAGAATAAATATCTCTTTATCTCTCTTTTTATGAGCTTTTTCCTTTACAGTTTTGTTTTACACTCTAAAACCAGCAACCAGCAAGATATTTCCATTTTACTTTGTTCACGAAAATACCACTTTTCAAATAGTACGCGGAATTGACTAAGTGCACCGTCCTAATTGACCTGATTAAAAATTACATCAACAACGAGATTTTGTACAAACTGGTTAAGAGGGTTTCGCATTATACAGAATGCAAATTAATTCTATTAAGATGAGCGCTGTATGCGCTACGTAAAGACATCACACGGACTCCGCTCGGGCGTTTATCACTTTTATCGCGAGGGTGGGTCAAAGGTGGATCGGGGATTCAAAAAAGAATATCATAAATCTGAAAAAGAAAGCATTTCCATTAATTCTCAGCGTACCTTGACGAGGGTCGAAAGTTTAACGGATTATAACAAGTGGCGGCACTAACTGTCACGAACAGACCTGGCCATGCCACGCCTCACGGCTTAATCGCCAAACTTTCCCCTACGATTGGAGTTTTTGCGGAATTGCTGTGGTTGTGTGCCCGCACCGCTAATTTATGCGCCGGCGAGTGAATTGAGAACGAGCATTCCACCTCTCCTCTCCTATTAGGTATTCAAGACATCGTTTAATCGACCTGCACTAGTCAGAGCCGGATCGACATTTTAAAGAGAATTTCAACTCGACGCAAATCGTTCTGCAGATATTGGAAGCAATCCCTCGGGATGCGATTGCAGATCAAGTATTCAAATATAATGTAGGAATTTACATTGCCAATGATCGGTGCTCAATTGTTTTTATGTTAAGCTCGTACTAATTAGCTATTTTCCTGTTCTTCTTGCTCTTGTTACGAAAAGGATTTAATAGTATTAAATACTAGCGGATCCCCGCGACTTCGTCCGCGTCAATTTCTGTTATTATGACCGCGATTAAGAAGTTTAAAAAAAAAGTATTTCTGTGTAAATGATAATTAAAACTCTGTAGCAAATAATTGGCAATAATGCATTAATTTCGACCAAATGATTACCTTAAAAAAGGTTATAGTGATTCAATCTTAAAAGATAGACATATACTGTCCCAGACATTTTTTTAGATCATTTAAAGAGGAACAATTCTTTCATACATATGTTTTGTGTAACTCGAACCGTTTACGCAGCGCACGCAACGGAAGCTTTCTAGTATGAATACTTTTCCCCGTTTTTTGTGACATTTTTCACTGCTGCTTCGCTCCTATTGGTCGCAGCGTAATGTTATATATCCTAAAGCCTTCCTCGATAAATGGACTATCTAACACAAAAAGATTTTTTCAATTCTAACCAGTAGTTCCTGAGATTAGCGCGTTCAACCAAACAAACAAACAAACAAACAAACTCTTCAGCTTTATAATATTATATATATATATATATAAGTATAGATTTAATCACAAAACTATTTTATTTCTTAATTTATCCTATTAGGTACTCCTTTTACGCTCTCCATAATGTACTTATTTTCACGTGGAAAAGTAAGAACTGAAACGGAGCTCTCGCTACTTTTTGCAGACTATTCACGCATCTTAAACATAATCATTATTTCAAAAGAATCTTCTGCAAATACTTCTGGCCAAATTAGGTTATATACATAGTTTCTGTAATTAGATATGCCTAATTACAGAAACTATGTATTGTAATAACTAAAAGTAGGTATCTAAAACTACCTACTCTACAATATCATACCGATAGAAATTTTATTAAGCTTTGATTTTATCAAGCTTATCGCTATTAGAAACAAATATGAAACCTATCGTATGCATTTACGGATAAAATGATACATATTTTATTATTTATTAACCTATTATTTAGATAGGTACCTGCTAACTTACTACTTTGTACTTAGATATCATTGTACTCCTCTATTAGTTTTAGGGGTCCCTAACCTACTAAGACTTCGCTGTCCGTCTGTCACCAGGCTGTATCTCATGAAAAGTTCGACAGTTGAAATTTTCACAGATTATTATTTCTGTTATCCCTATTTGAATAGGTAACTTACTAAAAACAATAAAATAATATTGGGGGGCCCCATACAACAGAATTTTTTTGATGCCGTTTTTGTTATTTTGTTGCATTGTGTGCGAGTCCAAGTCGTACCTACTTCGCCGGTTTAAATGTATTGTTGCGTTGCAGGAACAACGGTAAGATACCGTTATTCCTGCAAGTTTTATGTAATGTAATATCTAAATAACTTTTTCGTGCTTTGTCTAATTGTCTTTTTTTTTAATCAAGAATTCAGTCCAAATGTTTTGCAAGTAGGTAGGTACGAGTAAGTAATTGTTCAGTGGTATTGTTACCATACGTATATTATGTTACCCACGGGTTCGAATCCGGCTCCATGACTGGCTAAATTCCATTTATAAGTAACAGATTCAAATAATTTTATCTGAGCATTTATTACCTACCTAACACCTAGCTACCTAGCTAGGTGTAATAAAAAAATTGGGTAATCTTTTCAAGTAAGTAAAGTGGTAAATAAAGAAAAAACAGGTGGAATAAACACTTAGCACAAAAAAAATATTAGAGTTTAAACATGAGAAGAGTTACAGGTGTAAAGTTTTATAACTACATAATACCTACCTATACGTACTACACGTCAAAGCACTTTCCGAACAAAAAATAAATTTTCGTATCAACGCCATCTTTGTCATTATAAGTAAACAAATTGCTACCGACATGTATCATCAATTCACTAAACTACTTCTTAATAAGTTATAGCTTGACAAACTAGGTGGCAGCACAAAACCTTTACAGCGACATCTATTGAATACCTTGGTTACTACAAAGACGAAGAGTTTGTTACATGGCTAGTCAACCATTGTTGTAGTTTATATTTTTTGCAATAGATGTCTCTACCTGCAGTTTTTAGTTTTAATAAACGATTTATTTTAGGCACTTTGATTATTTTTTATTCGTATTTAATCTAAGTTTTTGAACTAGCTTTGAAGTTGAACAATAACGTAAAATTTCACAAAATATACCTACTTTGTGACACTAAACCGCAAGAATATGACTAATATAGAAATAAAAGTTAGGTACTAAAATATAATTTCTAAAGAAAGAAGCGGCACCTTTGTAAATCATTTACGAATATGTAAGATTTTTTAAACCATTGTCTCTCTACGTAAATTGTTAAATTAAATAATAAAGATTTACTTACCCACAACTGCCCACAAGTTTTATTATCTAAAACAAAAATCCTAAAAAAAAATCCGATTGTAAAAACAATTAGGCAGCTACTTACTTGAAAAATCAAAATTAAGTTCATCAGATTTTGTCATTAAAAGTGTCATGTATTGATAAAAACAAGAATAGGTAGGAACCTACTGTCTTTAAGTGATTTAAACTTCCTAAGTAAGTATTTTAAGTTGATTTCACTTAGGTAGGTTCTGGTGGAATTAACACTTGTGCTCAAGAAACAATAAAATAAATAAATTTTACAAATAACAGCTTAACAAATAGACATCTCAACTCTAGGTATTTGTAATAGTTAGGTACTCATAAAACACTCATAATGATCCTAAACTTACCTATCCTACTCTCGAACCTAATGATAATTCCGATACTATCATAAAAGTACGTCTTCAAAGTCGGTATGTTTAAAAGTCATCATACGCCCTCACACGCGATTTCATATGCAAACTGCTATGCTCTGATAAATGGCTCTATTATTTAAGATTTGACGTGAATGATAGGGATTTTTGCTTTTAACGTAGAGCTTGGGAAAGGTAGGTTTCATTATTCTTCTTTTACAATGCAGGGAAAGTTATTGTTGGTTGTCATTTTATTAGAGACTTTTCCCCAAATTAGGTAGGATAAATAAGTTTGTAGATATGCATGTATAATGTAAATACTAGGGACAATAAGGTACAAGAAAGATACACGAAGAGCTTTCTAATTTTGATTTTGGTCTTGACTTAACCTACTATCAGGTCAGTCTGGCCAGTAATTATAATGGCCAATTGATTTGGCAACTGAAATTAAAACAAACCTATAGGAGGAAATGCCATGAAATGAAATGAATGAAAAAATAGCCATAATTTATTCACTCATTTTTCAGCAGGCAGTGCTAAACGTAATATTCATTTAAATAACTAAAAGAGTTTTAATTACCATACAAAAATATTTTAAAACAATTTCAACTAAAATGTAAATTAACCGAAAACCAGAAGAAAGTGTACGATTAAAATTATGGGGCATCAACGTATAATTACCCATACGTACGTTAGATGCACCCTGAGTGTTCTAACTCCTAACGATGGTCCACTAATGTTTTGATACGCTCCAATTATAAGGTTTATGCATCTGCCTGTAAAGGCTTGATATCAGTCCGTAACATCGGAGCATGACGCGTCACGCCAACCCTCTCTTAGGTGATGGCAAACCGTTAAAATGAATAATGGCGGCTAGAGCAGGAGTCGACTACCTTTTGTCAATCTTATGTAGAGAAAGGATGTATTAAATTGTAAAAAAATTAGGACATTACAGAAAATGTACAGTTGGTGAAGTATCTTTAGCCAGATATAGAAAATTATTTAAGTCAACAATATATTCAAAAGAGTTGCAAAAATCTCAGAATTGTATTGTTTACGACCGTAATAAAGTTTTATAGGCAGATTAATTAGGTAATGAACAATATGTGTAAATCAACTTCTATTTTATAATATCCTTCTAACCTCTTTTGTCTTTAAGACTTAAGTTCATTTTATGATTATTATAATTTTATTGCTACAATAAATATTGTGGTAAAGGTAAACGAAGACTACGTTATCCATAAAATACTCCATAAATTGCGTGCAATATTGTCATTTTACTGCGATTTAGGTAGTGTTTTATGTGTAAGCCCATGTCTGGTTTTTTAAACAATTTATGACATAAGAATATTTTTACTAAGAATAGAAGTTGAAATAACTCCAATTTAATATGTGCTAGATATTTTAATACTATCGTCAAATAAATAAATATTTGCACCGTTTTCCTGTACATAAATAGGTTTCTCCGAATGTCTTCTTATCAGCATAAGCTAATTAGTTCAGCACAAAAAAGTAGCTTATAAAATTTGAATGGTGCAGAATACTTGATAGATCTCGTCATTCAAGAAGGCCCTACTTGAATCCCACAGTTTCCGAAACGTTATTCTTGAAGGTACAAATTCCATAAAACAGTACATAAACTTACCAAAATACAAACACCAACGTCAACGAACTTATTCTCAAACCTAACCATAACAAAATGTTCACGATCCCTTTTCTCACAGTCAAAATGTACTGATTAACTGCTTATATAAATATGAAAAAAAAGTCGTGATTATCATTTAATTTTATAGTTGGGACGCTTATTGATTCCGTAGCTAAGCGCGTGCGCATCGCACCTGCTTCCGTCGCCGATAGGGTTAAATCAATATTTGGACTAACGTATTCAGAAATCTTTTGTCTTTTTGTTATGAATTAGATTAGACGCCGGGATCGTGTTTGATAAAAAATATGACGCTGAACTTACAAGTCAGGTGTAACTTGTAGGCAGTTGTAGGGGTGACAATTAGTTAGCAGATACTGAAAAATGAAATAAATTAAGAACGATATTTATGACTTTTTAATTATTTTAAATTAATGTTGTAACAAAACTAACAAACATGATAACTTAGCATTTCCTATACACGCGCCTCGACGTAAACAAAGTAACGGTATATTCATATCCTAAGGAAGTTAGTATCTTAGCGTCCTCAAAAACAAACTTGAATGTATTTCGGCATTGTGTTATGAACATCTTTATCATAATAATCGACGAAATAGCGACAAAATCCAAATTATTGCTTTAGGAAGTTTCAAATTATAGTCGGGGAAAGAAATTCATTAATTAAGTAAATGTAATTTTTTTAAACTAATTAAATTAATGTAGTTTTCACACATACCTACTACTTGTTAAACTTTATTAATTGATTTTGGAACAATTAACGACCCAAAACAAAATCACGTTTGCAGTCATTAAATTAGTGCCTCGGCCGGAACACAGGTGTAAACGACTAGATTGATTCGTACATAGACATTCTGTGTTACAATTAAAACAAATCCAAAACATCTTAGCATTTGACATGGAACATTTGTATTTGATCAGGTCGCACGGATAACAATCAGACTCAAAAATCACAAAGACAGCACAAAAAATCAATAAAAGAAATTTTTATCTTAGATTGATTGGCCCTGCCTGACCCTTTACCGATGCGACCGGGTTTTTATAAACTTTCACAAAAAACTTTAAACGTAACAGTGTTTATTTGTGACAATTTGCTTTGTCGGTTAGTGCTGATTTACATTTGAAAGGAAGATTTTTTTGTGAGCGAGCAACCTGTAACGACACGGTGAATGACACAGGTAGGGATCTCCTTATGATCTAACCGTTTTGATCGTTTCTATGACATGGGATCGCTTATTTTATATCAAGATATGCAATTGATACTAGTATTATATGTTTTTTATCTTGTATTTTATTCTTATTCTGTAAGTGTTTCTAAAAACCAAATTAGAAAAACTTTTAAATATTTGGATGCAGCAAAGATTTCTTTTTATTTTTCATAGAGATAAATATGCCGAAAATACTTAGTATAAATAAATAAATAATTAATTTCGACTCCTCAAGACGCCTCAAGTATCAAAACCTGTTCTGATTTTGGCAAAGTGAGTGCGCTTCCCGAACCGAGTTCGGGACATAGATCTGGGGGTCCCGGGGCCGGAATAAAGATATAATCATCGATCAATCGGTCGTCAGTGCGTCGCGACCGCACACCGCACACCGCGCCGTGCCGCACCGAGTCGCATCGTGCAGCGTCGTGCCGCGCCGAGCCGCGGGAACGTTCGCGAGGTCACAAGACTTGATGCGCCAAATTCTGAACTCGATGTCTATTTTACATACTTTGGAGCTGCTGTATTGTTGTTTTGGAATGCTTGAATTTGGGTTTAAGTGATTTGTTTGATTATTTACAAATACCAAGAACGAAATGAATTTTATTCGTCAACGTTTTTAAACAATAGCCTAACATTACTTTGTTAATTAAAATATACCACAGCACACTTAAATGACTGTATACTTATTAACAATCAAAACTCATTCTTCCTACTCCACAGAATGAAGCTGTTTCACAAGAAATACAGAAATACTAACATAACAAGTTTGCGAGTCAAAAGGAAGTAAGGCGACAATTCATACGCGGGTATCGCAATTGCACCGGTTCGTATAAATCATTTCACTCAAATAGATATAAAATATCGGCGGGGGACGTCCGTCGTCGCGTCGTCGGTGTAACCCGCTCATTGCGTGGAAAGCCCACTCTAGCCACGCAACAAACAATACTCGGTAATCAATGTATGATTTATATAACAAAAATAATAAACGTCACTTGTTTTGGAATACGGAAAGACATAACACCAATAAATTCATTTTTTTTTTCATAATCGTCGCTAAAAGTAGTAACGCCGTACCACCCTGATAGTAGAATATTTAAGACGATAAGTCAGGAACTGGCTACTAAACAATATCGTTTATAACTAAGCTCTACAATAAACTTTAATGAATTACCTTTATTACACCCACTAGGTGCTTCGCCCTTATCATAGATTCACTCTAATCTCTTCAGTACTGTAGGAATAAGAATGTCTTCTACTGCTTAATTTATAAATGTCTAAAAACGAAATAATTTAAAAATTAGGGCTTAATGTCATTTTAAACACACTACAGTTTTCTCACGTACCAGTCACTTAAAAAAGCGGATGAAATAAAAAAGACTAAGTAATATGTATCTTGGTCTTTTAAGTTTCTCCATAAATTTAAACAATCTATATTTGGCATATATGAGGTCTTCTTGTAAATGTCTTGAACGAAATGCTTAGCTCTGAAACTGAATTTCTTTTTACTTATACTTATTGCGTGTTTTGTTAGCATAAATAATAAAAAAACTCACGAAGACGCATCCTCCTAAAACTTTTACTGAGCGTCCATTCGCAGAAAGTTATTCAAAACACAATAATATAACCGATAAGTACATAAGGTATATTTATTTCGTTGTGTGCGCAGGCGCAAAGTGGCGAGACGGCTCGTAAATCCCCGCGCAGTAGATAGCACCCACTCGCGCGCATTTCAGAAGCTACCGTCAAACTATTGATATCACATTTCTTTATTATAAAGCATTTCCTATGAGAACCAGTTTATGCGCCTTCTATAAACCGATAGCTGGTTCGCATAAGTTTTGTTTTGATTAAGTGTGGGGCATGTGGAATTGTACCGATATTCTAGTTTTACATGTATCTATGGTAACTTGTAGACTCGGTACGAAAGTATTGTGTCTTAAAGTTTAATCAAAAATTGTTGAAGTAGCTACGAATAAATTAACTACATATTTAGAAGTAACGGCATTCAGTAGTGTAATGAAGTTTTTTCAATTATCTAAAATGCGTGGTTACAATTCTAGATTCTGTAACCTTGTGCACAGGAATCTGGTCACTGAACTACTTGGCCACCACAACATCATACACACTAGAAGTACAATAAATAAATCAATATGTAGTAAACAATCGTTGTTGTTAACAATGCACAATGTAATTTCAACAAGCCATAGTAAAAATAAACAACATACAAAATGATCGGAAAGCATCTGCCGATCCATACTTACGACAGTAATTATTATGAATAAAAAAACTATTAATATACGTAATAATAAGTTGTCCTTAAAAATCGAAAGTTTGCGGTCGTCCGCTAGTAAAAGTGAGGTAAAAAAGGACATGTAAGGCCAGATTTCATTCAGCAATAATTATAATACGAATGCTGCTATTAGAAATCAGGAGCACACCTGTTACACGCATGAGCAAGGATTTTTTGTGGTCGAACCTTTCACAAATTTACATATCTCCCAACTCTTCTTTGAAGCTAACGAGGGTTATTATTTCAACCACAAAATGTGGATTTAACCGCTTCTGATTGACAAGCAACGGCAGAACATAATAAAGGATTATGTAAAACAGTTTTTGTGGATGGTCCACATAACATTTTCACCTTATTAGCAATTGTTAACAACTAATTTATTTCCAATCAGCTAACGCGCACAATTTGTGTGAAAACATAATTTATGAAATTGCTACTGATGCGCAAGAGTTTACGCCTTTTTGTGAAGTTCCCATTCTGTTTCGACCACTTAAATTTGATAAAGGCAGGTTTACAAAATATATAATATTGAAATATTGCCAAAAAAAAAACCCAATAGTTTACATCCAGCTCGAATGTGGATAGAAACTCTGTGTTTAGTTTAACGCTATCGTATAATTTTAATTAAATACGTATCTACAGCACATTTTATATTTATAGCTGATGTCTTCAAAGTATCTGCAATTACTTTAAAGAAACAAAAGGTACTTAATGACTGTGACCTATGAAAGATGTCCCGAGACTGATGGCTCCTATCGAATTCCTTAGTCATCCTTTATTAAGGCAATGAAATGGATTTATGGCTTCCACTACGATTTTATGTCAAAGTGCAGTTCATTGCCACCAGACAATGTCGGGGAGACAATGTAATTTTATGCTTTAATGAACTTCACCTGAAGTGGAACTCGTTCGGAAAATTTTGAATGGCAATTTTGGTGTGCCTAGTGTCGCACACCTTTGTCTTTCGTTTGAATTGCAGTTATGCTTTATATAACAACAGGAGCGTAACAACTTTCCAGTGTCGTCTGCTCATTACAATGAAAATACCGTCTTTTAAAAATTTAATGTTTTGTAATTACTTGTAAATCTTAAACTTTTAAATTTCTTTTGTCTGTTGTCCATACATTGTGTCTTCAATTGTAGGTAAATGCGAAAATTTAAATATTATTTATGTTATAATATAGTAGAGTTTATCTATTTCTAAAACTATTTCTTATTTTCCTAGTCTAGTATTCAGAGTTTCAGAATGTTTGTGCTATTTACCAATAATAAGTGACATTTACCTAAGATGTGTGCCATTTACTTAAAATATGAACCCAACTTCAAAGCAAGTAGGCCGTTAATATAAATTGCTCTACATTTATTTAATGACTGATATTTTAGTCGTCGGCCTACAACTTCGCTCATGTAAAATTTAATTTCCGCAAACTTAAAATCATCGCTGGATATTTTTATATAGTGCCGCATTTTATGATTCTATAAAGATATAAATAAATACTGTTGTGTCCTTTCTAATAGTTGTGATTTCCTGTGTAAAAATTCTTTACGTCTTTATGTGTTTTATTAAAATGAATATTTTGCCAGATGGATTATTTTAATCAAATTCAGAATTTTTAATTTCGGATCTTATTTTGGAAAAGTTTTTGGGACTAATTAATTATGTCATAAAGCAAAGTTAATATAATTATATTCCGATAGCCTGTCGTTAGTAGGGGACAAGCAAACAGTGTAAGTATGTACCGAAACGGATAAAAACACAATAAAGTGTTTATGTTCTCTATAAAACCTTCTCGAGACAAGATCTCATATTTTATGTGCAGCCGCTGATCCCAATTACACATGAATGGTTCGTCATGATCAAGGATTTTTTGGGTTCAATAAAAACTTACTCCGTGATTTATGCCCCACTATGCAGTGGCCGTACACGCTCAAATTCATCTTATTAGTGCTGCCACTTGTTAATTACTTTAGGTAGATAGAAGAAAAAATATTTCGTTATTATTATACAATACAATTGCCATTATAGGATTAAAACTTTCAACTTTAATATTGAGATTACAACTAGAAGCACAAAACGTTCGCATTTTGTTAGTGTTAGTTTATCAGAAGCTGCAGTAATTCCCACACTATGATATCAAGGGAAGTGACTAGTCAAGGCATTGCAGCACATGTTTCTAACGACATTGATGCATTTATTGTCGCGATTCGATTGGTAATCGCGAAAAGAATGATTTGATGCAGATATATCTGAAGAGCCGGTGTAAAGCTAATGTGTGTGTGGTGTTGCGAGAATTTAATCGTACTGTGCGCTTGTCAATCAATAAACTCAAACGAGTTCAGCCACTTTACGGTATACGTGAGGTTACAGTGGATATAACTATGTGCTCTGTATGTTTTTTAAACATATTTTGTTTATTTATTTCACATTAATGTAAATAAGAACCGATTTAAATGAAAGGTTGAATTGAAAATTATATTGGACCACAAAATAATTTATTTATTTAACAGACAAGCTATACACTCCCCCTTTTGAAGTCGGTTAAAAATTCTTCTTCTCTATATGGGAAAAGGCCTGTGCCCAGCAGTGGGACGTTTATAGGCTGGATTATTATTATATTAATATAAAAATTCTAATTATAAAAAAAATATATATATCCTACAATTATTTTCTTTTAAGCTTGGCTGTCGAAAAGCAGTTTTTTGAGTTGACTTGTTAATATTTAATTCCTATTCATCATAATAACATTTAAATGCACGAATTTTAAATGTTATATTGTTACTTGTCATTTCCATCAGCTAATGATGTATATACAGGCATAATTGTCAGGTAAAAGCTTAGATTGTAACACGACTATATGAAAGACATCTTACGAATATTTATTACTTAGATAACTATTATTAAAAAGCCTACTAGTAGAAACGGCTTCTAAAAACATTTTAAACTGACGACATAATCAAGGAGAATTTAACACCCTCACTATCAAGCCTTATACGAATCACTTGAAAAAGAAAAAAAAAGCTACACACTAACAATACAGTGGGTCTATCCACACACTATTAACGTCCGATAAACGTTACCATGGGCCCGTGATAAAAGTGACCAAGCTAATAATTTATTGGGCATACCGAGCAGAAACTTCGTAAAAATAAACATGAATGGCTGCCTTATTGGGGCTTGATTTAATACGCCCAATAAAACAGTAACTAACCTCGTATAAATTACTAAACAAATAAATAACATCGTTGGCCATCAAACTTCAACTCTGACGGTGATTGCATCAACATTTTTAACATTGTTTGTTGTACTATTCTGGATTGGTGCGCGGTTTACAACTAAATTAGTTTTTACTGTTAGGATAATTGAAAATCTATGTTGTTATTTCTTTTAGTACAGGTATTTGTTTGAGGCTTCAAACAAGTCCTGTAAAAGAATACATAGGACAGAATTGCACCACACACATACAACTTACACAGAACTAATTTCAGTGGTGAACACTGAATTTGTAGTAAACCCAAATTATAATCATCAGGTGTTATTCATTATTAGAAAATATGTATTAAGTTCAAATTCTTACATGTAAATAAGGTACTAAATTACGAATTCGACATATTTATGATACTTAATTTAATTACATAAATAGCTATTTAAACGCAGATAGATTATTTTTTTAAATACAATAATTCTTGATATAAAGTTAAGATTAATTTTAAATAACATCTTCCGTGATAAAATGAATTACTTTATCTCAAACATCAGTACGGAGACGAGAGGTTAGTTAACATTTTAACTGCTCTTTTAATGAACGTTACTGGCATTAGAGCTTAAGACATTCACCTTATTACCGGCTTTACTCGCATCAAGATTTATGTAATAAAGTTACAGAGGTAGGCAGTACAAGTGGGTACCTATAGGCAATGTCTAATCACCACGGGATCATTAAATTGAAGTAATAATTCCCCTACATAGTAGCGACCATGTATAAAGAGCCATAATTCTTTGTTAAGATCCTTTGTAACTGGCTAAGGAGATTGATGGAGTCTCTCCTTAGGTGGCCTCCATAATAAGCTTCCAATAATTTTGTTTCGACTTGAAAATAATAATCGATGACTTCTGTTCGTTTCAATTATTGGCTATTATACTCATGGTATGGTTATAATTGGATAACTGACTGTTAAGATTCAGGTTTTAGAAAAGGAGAGTTCTTTTGATCGTACTGTTTTCGGCTACTGTTAACCATTTTAGTCTTTGTTTTCTCTCGTATTTCTACTATCTCTTAGAAGCTCTTGAGTTTAATATAAAGCGTACATGCCCCAAGAAGCGCAAAGATTAAAAAAAGTTTAAGTGTTCATAAAATACTTACCTAAAGTCATGATTTAGCAGATGATGTAAATTGTTTATATTTTATAGCTACAAGTGCAATAAATAGGTACTCGGTAAAACCAACTGTGCAACATGAAAAAATCGCACTTTTAAATTAATTAAAGATTATAAAGTGTAAATTAATTGCAATTCCAAATTACACGTTTCAATTTATACGCGATGAAAGCACGAACTGATAATCGGCTCGCGTTAAGACACCTTTTACTTATTGATTTTAAGACTTTTTACACATTACACATTTTTTTCATTTGAGGTAAGTAGGGAAAAATTATAGTAGGTACAGGAACATAAACGATTACATGCAACCATTGTTTCTTCATTGGTCTCCTCGAAGGGCAAAGCTACCTACACATAATTTATAAAGATATTATTATAAGGGGTAATGCACATAATGGGCCGAGTTTTGGTTGTTCCCGAGTCGTGACACAGACGCCGATAAATAACTCCACTGATCCGTAACCTTTCGTGACGACCGTGCGCCCTCACCACTTAGCATTTATCTCAGCTGTGATTTAAACACTATTTTTGCCCCTTTGCCTACTACTTTTTGTTGCTAAGGTGAAAGAAGTGTCGGTTGTCCGGGAACGAGACAAAGATCACGAGTCGAATGAGGTGGCACAGGACCAAAGATAATGGTACAAGAAGATAAAGGCCTTTTCACAACAGTGGGATAATTAAACTATTGTCTTCTGTTCGTTTCTTTTCTGAAAATATTTTTAAATCTTCCTTTAACCCGCGACTACCAGCGACGCATTATCAACGATGACATTAATCAATTATTAATCAGTGCACATTTTGTTATTGTATTTGTTTTCGAAGAATATCTAATACCATTACTTAGTCAAGATTCAAGTGCTCGACTATCCACCAGCTACACTTACAGTTAGATCAATACATCACGTCATTAATATTCAAATAAGATTCGTATTGTACAGACGAGTTAGGTAGGTATTGTGGCGGCAGCTGCGTCAACAAGGTGTCTTCAGCAATGGAGGAAAATCGCGGCCATTATACATCTCACCTTGCTAATTGTTTCCTTTCATTTTAAAGGGGCGTGGCTTCGACGTTTAATATATTTAAGTTATTACCTACTTCCTCAGCAAGTAACATGTATTGTAAATGTTTTCTTTGTAAAGATGTGAAATGTACATATTTATTGTTGTGTTTGAAGTATACATAGATGTATACATCTACTTGCTATCTATAGAAAAGACTTTTAAAATAAATTTATGCGATGTAGGTAGATTGGCATTAGGTACGGAAACTTTAAGTTTAAAGAAAAATGCATTGAAAACTTACACTAAGATTAATAATTTAATTCTGTGACATTACATAGAAGTTATTTTATCAAGAGTAGACAAAATGATCCACATTAAAGACAAACTTAAATGTAACTCCAGTCCAATCGTACTTAAAAGTGAACTAAAGCACAAAGGTTTAAAAATAACAATACGAGTACGTACAATCGAGAATCATTAGACATTTATATGACGTGAGAAAGGCGAGCTGTATCGTTAATTAAAGGCAGTAATTTGACATGCCCTGACAGCTAATATTATGTTGAAATTGATTTGTGTTCAAAGTTGAATTAATTTTGACAGAGTCAATAAGCCACCGCTTTCTTGTACAAGAATGATCGTACTTACCGTCTTATTAATTTGTTAATAGAATGTAGAGACGATGAAATAATGTGTAATGATTCATATTTACGTGGTTCACATCAATCTCTTAAGCTCATGGATGGTAAATTTGCCAATTTGGATAACTTGAATAGAAAAATGCACAAGAATTTCAAACATTTCCTCGTATGAAGCAAGAAGGTATACCATTACTAAAAAAAAAAAAAAAACTAACCATGTATAGACGTTACATAAACAGTAAGGCCATTACTAGGTATGATTCTCAGCTGTGTAGTCACTAAAAACTTATCATGAACTCATTCAGTTTTTATATTGTTGAAAGGGATTCCTAAAAGGACCTGAAAACAATTTTCAATTCTTAATTCTTCAAATTTCTAATTGCACTTCATACCTTATACTGACGATGATAACTAATTACACTGACAAACATAATTTACCAACCTAAAGCCATATTGTTAAAAGAGATATTTAAATAGAATTATGATTAGTGTAACAATGTATTAACATGCATAAAATCTCTTTTATTCCCATTTTATTTATAATAACTACTTAACAATACTTACTTACTACAAAAAATCTAAATTTCTATTAACACACTAACTCCTAGTTACCAGCATTATGAGGCGAGAGTAATTATAAGAGAGAACAAAAACTATCCAAGTCGATACCTTGTTACACCGACAATGCTTCAAGATAACAAGACAGGAACCTATTTAAAATAACTCTAATCGAATATGGCTTTTATGGTCGTGTTTAACACGATTATTATATTTTAAGAGGGCCCATATGACTTGCACTTTGCGCGTATCGGAGCGGCTTGAGGTGTCGACCTGTCGAATAATAGCTTCGCGTCCAAACTGATTGATTAATGACGCACCCGGCGAAAACAGACTGGCTACCTAATTAAATACTCCCGTCGGGAACGATGGATGACAGGAATGTATGATGAACTGAACGTTTGACTGACGATTGATTTACCTTCACACCTTTTTGTAACTCATAACCTCATGAGTTTCGATATGAGGTCGGCGATTTGCCTTTGGATCAATACCCGTTGTTGGCATGATCCAAAAATTTACAATAAAGTTCATTGTAATATAAAAAACTTAAGATATATTCCAAATAAGTATTTTAAATGAACCTCCTTACCGTCAACGCAGGTGAATTTCATTCTAAGTCACAAAATGTGATTGGAACTTCATGCAAACCAAAGAAAGTTTAAGGAAAAGGAGTCTTATATTAAATGTAAAGCACAAACTGGCCGTAAAGAACAGTTAAACAATGCTACCAACTTTATAATCTGTCTACAAAATTATTTGTCGTGTTCGTATTTTGTGTCATGTTTTCATTTCGTTTCTGAAATTGCATACAATAGTAAACCATTATAAAATGGTTTACTATCACACATCGGGAAACGTAAAAGTGCTCAGAAATATTGTTATTGACTATGGGGCTGCCAGCGAGCTATCTCCATATGAGTATATGAAGACGTACATCGAAAAGTGTCCCGAAACCATCGAAGACACAAAGCTATCATGGATAGCAGAGACCTTCCTGGGTTTTCACAGACATGGTCCATTCTTAAAGGAAATAGCAAGCCATTTATCTGAAGAACTTACAGGCGATGATCAAGATTACTTTATGATCATATTTCACGCTGTCACCTTTCAATTAACGCCGAAAGACATGCAATTTCTCTATAAGTGCCTCTTCAATTTAAGCAAACCACTGTTGAATACTTTTACAAAGTTTTTGAGTAACAATGAAGTGTTAACATTCATTTCACAAGTCGCTCAATCCAGTTACGACACAAATTTCATAACAGAGAAGATTATTGGACCACTTTTTGAATGGCAGCCTTATATCAGTGATATGGCACATACCTATGCTGAACATGTTAAGAAGACGGAAAGTAGGAAGTTAAAACCCCCGACGGTCCCAGTTCAACCGAATGTATTAAACAGAAAAGGTAAAGAATTGCCAATTTCACCTGTTCCGCCCATTGCGCCAGCAACCCCTCCAAATTCATTACATAATAAAAAGAAAAGGATGCTTACAAAAACTGCAATTGATCAGAAGTTAAAACAAATTCATGAAAAAAATAAACAAAGGGCCGCTCATCTTTTAAACGATGTCAAATCTAAAGACTTTCATTATGCTCAAGTAAAATCTGAAAGATATAACAAAAGAATATCCAGTCTCAGAGACGAAATTGAATTCGAATTTTCTAAGCCATTGCCAAAAACAAACCTGAAGGCTGTTCTGAAAAGTGCTGCACCTGTAGTTAAAGAAACAACTGCAACGGTTAAACGACTTAACAAAAGAATGCAATTAGTAGAAGAAGAGGAAGTACAGTGGCTACAGAATGTTATGACATGTTGTAGAAATACAGTCAAGATTGATGAAATAGCAGAACATGACAGGCAAGAAAAGGAACGTGAACGGTTGTTAGATATAGAAAAAAAGCATTTGATGGGTCAAATAACATATGAGGAAGCTGTACTAGCAAAAAAGAAATTGCAAGAGGAGAATAAAAAGAAATACGAAGAGTTTTTAAAAGAAAAAGAATCTTGGAATGAAGAAATAGAACGTTGGAGAAAACTTGAAATGGAAAAAAATCGGAAGCAAGTAGAAAAACTTTCTATGATCGAACTTAACCTGCTTCAAGCTAAAAACGAAATAACAGCAAAGAAAAAAGAAACAGCAGAAAAGTTGAAGAAAGAGTCTGAGATGATTTTAGCAAAGGCCATGAAAGTAAAGCAGGAAGAATTAGAGCGTAGGATCAACATGATTAGAGAAATAAAAATTTTGGCATTGATTGCCAAAAAAGCTAAAGTGCCTAAAATCATAGATTTGACAGAAACATCTGGCCTGGGTTTGCTTTGCGAAATGTCCTTAGCAGAACTACAGGAAAGATTAAGTTCTATGAAAATTGGTTTGAAGGAAGAACTGGAAAGAAAGAGGATGCTAATAAGCGATGAAAACAAAGCCGCTAAACAAGAACTGGAAGAAACAAAAAGCTCTATTAAAAATTTCATGAGCGAGCGTGCAGTATTACGGAAACACAACAAGAAGTCGAACCTAACTATAGACAGTTCATCATCTAAAGAAATTAGTGATCTAAAAAAGATTTTAGAAGAGAAACGAAAGATGCGGATCAAATTGAGTACTTGATTGGTTCGTTATGTTAATGTCATAGTTAAATAGCTGCATATTTTTCCTTGCTTTGTATTGTTATAAAATAAAGAGAGGAATACGTTATTGTAACTTTTACTATACCATCTTTTACTGTTTAAATTTATTCAATGGAAGTAAGTACAATAACTTAATGAAGAACCTAATTTGAGTTCAGATTTTTTAATTAGTGCGAGTGTCAAAAAGTAAACGTGTTGTTGTTATGTAAGAACTCCTAACTTCAATGTGTTGGCGAAAAGTTTGAAATAATTTAGTCAAAAGTTTGATTGACTAAACTAAATTCATAGCTTAACAAAGCCATATAGACTAATTTAGTTGATCGTACATTTCATATTAGCATATAAGCTCTGGAATGAAGATGTCATGTTATAAATTTGTGGTAATTCACAGACTAACGAACATATGGATAAGGCACCCGATAAATATTTTTATGAGATATTTTACTTATGGATTATTATATACTTGTATCCATTCTAACTAACCTATGTTAAGTATTGTATTTATTGTCTATTTAAATTATTAGTGTTATTTATTTTTATTTTAATAACGTTAATTGTTATGAAATAAAGTTAACAGGTTTCTTGCAATGCATTTGGTTGTCTATAATGTTATATAGAACTTTAGTTCGACTTCTACATATTGTAAATGAGCTCGCTGTTACAGATCAATAAAGTTTACGCTTTATTAAAATGTTCCCTAATTTAAACGTTCATTATTAAATTATACTGATTGATACTTTGCAAATTTTATTATAAACTTGTCTTAGAGAGAGAATTTTTTTCTTTGCCTTCATTTCAATCTGTAAATGTAGTATGGTGCTTTTCTTAAGGCTTTAATTTATTATATTCAGATGTTACATATGTTTACGTCTGCATTGATGACGAAGTATAGTAGGAAGACAAATGGTGTCTCCGGGCGGGGCCCGATCGATGCGCACGCGTGAATTGGTTGCTGCACTTAATTAGTGCACGCCGAACAGAAATATTAGTAATTGGAATTTATAGTGCAGATTTGACGCCTCACTTGATATACGACAGAACGAATGCGACCTCGCTCGGTATAAAATTATGCAAAACGTTTAAAGCCTTACGCACACTGATGCTGACGATGCAAATTATTAAACGTAATCCTGCTCTCTGAATATAATACTTCAAGCACATTACTTATACACTTGTCATAATAATATACTAACAGCAATATTGATAGCTTAAAAATTTCCCAATACATACACATTTATTTTATTAAACGATATCATGATAATCCAATAACTCGACATTTAACACACAATATGGATCACGTGACGACGTATCCGAATCGAAGAAACCTAGTCAATATAATTTGGATTAAGGCAATAAATAAGGCGGGTTCGCCCGTTCATTTGTATCAGCGTATAATTTAAATTCTTTAACGCCAATGTTCAAGATTACGCGGCGAGATAGAGGCGCGGGCGCCCGTGTCGCGGCGACAACCACCAAATAAATTTATATTTCCGACCGACACCGGGTTCACTTCTCTCTTTGTAGATAATTCGGCCGGTAACGTTGAATGACTCTATTAACAGCTTCCCTTTTTGGGATAAATGTCGACTTTAGGCAGCGTCGTAGCACAGTCTTATCTATAGTGTGGGATGACCAATGTTGGCCCCAACTTACAATTTTATTGCTTTGGTTACGGTGCAGGTTTATTGTTTATTTGTCATAAATCAATTTAATTGGTTTATGGAATTCTTGTATTTTGAGTATACATAATTTAGTGATGGTCTAGCTACATTCTGCTTTAAATTATTTTTATTAGTGGACTAATTAACTATGAAATGATACATTT
Organism: Autographa pulchrina; assembly: GCA_905475315.1. NCBI lineage: Eukaryota > Metazoa > Arthropoda > Insecta > Lepidoptera > Noctuidae > Autographa > Autographa pulchrina. The sequence continues at coordinate 6,158,594 of FR997771.1, read as the reverse complement.
TAATGAATTTAAACAACACGAAATATATGAATGTGATTAGAGTAAAACAATAAACGCAATTAGTCAGGGAAAGTATTAAGTTTGCACAAAATTCATTAGCACTATAAATACGGCTCCCCATTTCAAGATTTACCTGATAAGAGTAAAACGTCAATAACCACCTAATTGGGAGAGAACACTCTGGCAGTCGCCGAGCCCGTCCTTAGTGAGAAACAAATAAATATTGTATCACACAACGAGATAATTTGCCCGATAACTTAATGTGCTTACATTTCGAATCTGCTCATGATTTTATGGGAAACTATCAGGTCGTATATTACTTCACTCAATATTGAGGTGAAGTTACCGGTTCTTTGAAAAAATCATGTTTTTAATCATAAAGTCATAATACGTGCGAACAAATAGTACCAATCGTCCTACGCGAATCGATAAAGTTAATCGTTAGTGACACTCGTTTATATGATAATTTAATTTAAATCGATTATCGTTATATTTTTGTATCGATCATCAATATTTGTATAACTAATTAAAATTTATTTTATTGTTGTAGTCAAAATGAGAAAACTTGTCGGTCGAGTTATTTATTTAATCTATTCCCTTCATATAGTTTAACTTAACTAGTTTTAATGAGCTTGTCGATTAAACTTGTGTATTTTAAGACCTCGTAAAAATTAATTATTATTCATTTACTGATTCGATTTCAGGTAGCTTGAAATTGTCTATCAACACGTTTAACACTGACATGTTTTATATTACCATAAACTGCAAAAACGGAGGGTTTCATTAAGTGGCCTGATGCTTTAATAGCTTTAATTCAACCCCTACGTATTAATCAGGTTTCATTCATGTTGAGATTTTACGATAAAAATTCCTTAAAAATATTATTCGTGGAGATGGTCCGATATGCTTCTGCAGTTGAGTGCAAAACTAATTTTGTGTGTCAACCCAAAATCCTCGAGGCTCCTTATGGCCGCGACATTATTGCCTCCGTTGTAACTCTGTTCCGAGTGGGTATATTAAAGAATTTATGTTATGATTGCTCAGTCAATTTGCATAAAAATAATATGGGAGTTTTATGTGTGAATGATGTCATATCCTCCGGTGGTTTGTTAAGAAATGTGTGAAAACTTTAACATGGATAAATGTTGTTTTTGTAAGTTAACGCGATTATATATTAAATGAGGTTAGTGTTAATTTTTTTGGAAAAGTATTATTGCGGGAGATAAAAAATAATGTTCGCGCGATCCGTTTTAAAAGATATCGGAATCACACATTCTATAAAGAGTTAAATAAATATATTAAGAGTGTCAGTAACCTTAAAGTATGGTCTGTAAAATATATAACTGCTTATGATCGTAAAGCTATCAAATTATTTTATTATTTATGATTAGAATAATGTTATTAATTTATTCAAATCCATCACTTACAAACAGATACATACAAATCACTACAAATTAATTATAATAAGTCCAATAAGGCGTTGTAATGATAGTATTTCTGGCTCTACTACGTATAATCACGTGTTTGGTCATTGGTGTAGCGTCAGAGTCCGTCAGACCCATCATATCATTTTTAATCTATCGATGTCTATAAATTATAACGTATTTAAAACTTTAACTTCAACTTTACATTACATTAAGCAATTATTTGAGGGTAGTAAATTGAGTTTGTATACATGGAAGAAAATGATACCTAGGCAGGATTAAGAAATGAAACGGGTTTTTTATTTGTTCAAATCAACACAGGAAAACAATTAGATTTAAAATAAATAATTGTGGATTTCATTCGAACGTTCGTCCCGCCCGGGAATCAAACCCGCAGGACGCCCTCAATGTAAGTAGGTAGGCATATCGACTCCCTCATCACTCCGTCATCTGTGCAATCAAATGATGTTAAAATATTTACTTATCTTTAGTATTTATTGGATACTCTTCGGAACAAAAGTTATGCAATCACTATTTAGATACACCACAGCTCCTAGTATTAAAACAGAGAGCACTACCAGAAGGTTATTATAATGAAATAGGTGTAAAATACCATAAAAATGTTCGCTTATAATCCCGGTTCATATCGGTGTGTATTAGCACTTTTTACGTGTTAAAGTATTGGTGAGATAGTGCGAGCGGTTCACACCACGCTCTTAATCTGAACAGTCCCCGGGTGACAGCGCCGAGCCACGAAGACGCGTATTTCCAAAATACTTCTTTAAATGGATGGTAGAGACTTTTTTATATTGAGACAAATAATTACAAAAAATCTTAATTGTGGCACTTTGTTGATATATTCAATTAAGTTATGGAAAAAGAACTTATTCAGAATATTTTTGTTTATTAAATGTGGAATACTTCAAAATTTTTGTAGTCGTTTGAATTTCTGGAACTCTGTTCTATTCACTTATTTGAACGAAGTTTTTGTTTCAAATAAATAAACAAAATAGTCAATGTTTTTTTAGGGATCGTGATGAGTAATTAAATATTTACATTTTATTATGAACACAAATCTTAATTTACTTGTAATACATCTTACGGTTATATAAAAGTTCTCTTTCCGGATGCTGTCTATTACTCTTTCCATTTGTAACATGAAATCCCTGACCCATCTCAGCGCATAGTTCGGAGTATCGCGCCTTGTCCGCTCGGCGCTTCAAACGACGCACGAAATTTATAGTTATTGGGGCGGCGCGCGTACATGCATCCACACTCCGCGGCTATCACGAGCAACAACTTTATCGGAGCACCTCACTATTCTGAATAAACGTAACGACTTTATTTCATGTCCACGTGATTTTTACGACACACATAAATATGCTATTTTGATTTGTCTGACAACTGTCCTACGGTGAATTGTACGCATGGCTTCCATAACATTTTAAGGGCATTATCTGTATTATTAAAATGCTTTCATGTTTACCATGTACCGAATTATACGTAGATACTTTAATTTCTTCATAAACCACAAACAAAATATTGCTTAAAACTACTAGGGTATATTTCTCAAACATGACTTTAAAACCTGAATTATATGATTGAATTTCGTTTCATAGAAGAAAATCTTAAAAAGAAAAATATATTTAAAACAAATTAAAATGTTTTTTATTACTTCCTCAAAACTTTAGAACCGTTATAAATATAATTTATTCTACATTTTGCTCTTGTTTATACGCCTAATAATATGGTTTTCTAATCCTTATGTAAATATTAATTTCTACAAAAAAGTTACTAATATTAACATTTTATGTAAACAGGAACCTTATATTATATTTGTATTAATATCTTATATATAAAATTCTCGTGTCACAATGTTAGTTACCATACTCCTCCGAAACGGCTTGACCGATTTTTATGAAATTTTATATGCATATTCAGTAGGTCTGAGAATCGGCTACTATCTATTTTTCATACCCCTAAGTGGTAGTAGGTAGGTAGTAGGCAGGTGCTAGGTAGAAAAAATTGCATTGCAACGCATGCCGGGTACAGCTAGTAATATTTAATAATGACGTGGAGAGCAAAAGTTTTAGAATAACACCGTTTCTATACGCAGCGCTCTAACATTACCGGGACATCGCCAATTTGTTAATGATATTAGATCTACATAATATGAACATTTAGTCGCAAAGTATAAGTATTCGATAGCAAGAAACTCCGCATCTAGGTTATTGTTAGACGAAATCGATTTTTTATGCCTTATGTTTATAATAAGGTCCTTTGCTATGTGATTTTTTAATTTACGATGCCTTAAAATTACTTCTGAAGCCATCATATCCCATTATTAAGATCATAACATTATATATATGCTACAACGCATATATATCTAGCTTTAGGAACTACTACTGTACTGTTACCTCACTTGGGTGATGACAGCATCGGATAATAATAACTTTGTAACTAGGAGGCTTATATTAATAGAATAATTTCTTTCGGAAGGATTTTGTTTATTTACAGCTATTTATATTATGATTTCCATATTAGTAGAACTTCTTTCCGAAACCTAGAAAAATAAGTATTACGTGGTTACGAAAAACATAAAAAGTAACCTTTTCTTATTTAATTATGTGACTAGTATAAAACGAAATAAATAGAAAGTCTGAGTAAGATTAATTAGTTTAATTTAGATTGACGAAGAAAACGGTACTGAAACTGAAACCCAATGTCATTTTCGATTCTGACTGCCACACGGCCGGTGCCAACGATTTATAATCTAGATGATTTTTAAGGAGTCAAGTTGTCTACAAATGGTTAGGGCGTCACTAAGGTGAATCACAACTCCACACTTTAGTGAAAGTAGCAAATATTGTAGGTGTACCTAATGACAGACCGGCTATTGTTACTCCGATCGACTTTTTGTGCTGATTCCAATCGGCTTTCACCGACTTGATTGCCGATATCCGGGAAGGAGTCAATCGGTAGATTTAATCACAATACGGAAAAAAGGGATAATTGTCGCAATACGGCCAAAGGGCTGAGAATTATAACTCTATCTTTCGTGGACATAATAACCGAATGATTGCCGGATTCCAAATATATTTTTTTAGACCAGATATGATATGGGATAAGTAATTATAATTATTTTAAATGTATTTATCCTTTTTAATTTCTACTATAATGGAGGGATGTCCGCTCCTAGTAGCATTTGTTTGGAAGTTTTTCCGAGTTTACTCTCTTAATTATAAGTTGTGACAATGTAGGTTGTATTTGCACCTGGGGTGTCAGTAAGAAATCTTAATAATAATATTCTTTCATTCAAACTTAAATCAATCAACACAGATTATATCAATCCAGTGCTGGAGGTAGGCCTCTCCGTTTGCACTATAATACTTCGTCTTCTATTCTCTGCGTCCAGCCCGACCCTTTAGAAATGTTAAATTAGAGAAATAGTGTATTGTTTTGTTTTTAAGCATTGCTTATAAAACAAAGTGTCTTCCATTTATCCCTTATGTTTGTATGTAATAAGGGAACTAAAGAACCAAAAGAGTCTTTAATAACATAACATATTACGTTTATTTTTAAACGCCACACATTAAGATTTAAAGTGTGAGAGTAGATGTAATTCAAACGGCTTCAAAATTTCATTCCTTCTATTTTTCCACCACAGCAATAGTAAAGTTCTAGTCAACTCATTTCTACTGTATTCTTAAGTTTCTTTTAAGAATAATAATTTAAGTAATATCGTGGCATACTGCTGTTTTTGTACTCAACATCTTCAACTTTACACTTCCACGACAAACTTTGGACTTTATTCAATTTACGATTAGAGGAGAACTAAACACCCCACCCCTCCAAACTTTGTCCTTCCAGCACAACAACTGCCACTGCCACTCAGGACACGAGCTGCAGTGGCCGATTTGGAAATCTCTCATCCGATTACGGACCCAAGTGGGTCGCTGCAAAAAAAACCTAAGCAAGTGGGGCATCGTCGACCCAACACTTGTCGCATGCGAGTGTGGTGCCCCGTCGCAGGACATGGCACACCTTTTGTCCTGCCTGTCCTGTACTACCACCTGCACTCTCCAGGACGTGATGGAGGCCAGCGACCGAGCCATCCAGGTTGCATCTTTTTGGTCAGATAGAATTTGAAAGTTTGATCTTTGACTCGAGAAGAAGAAGAAATTAAATAAATCTCTACAATTACACACCGTTTTCTCTTTATTACAGCATAATAAGCAAAATTTCGTATCACTGCATAAGTTATCAGGTGTTTGACCTAATGATTTTCTGATATAACATGTTCAAACCTTTATTTCGAATTGCATAGCAGCCTTGAACATATACTTACTTAGGGTCATAAGGTGTTAACTTTAGTGTTTCTTAAGAAAGGCGTCACCCTGTAGATGTGTTCATTGGCAGCCTCCTTCCTCCCACACTTGGGTACAATCATCCTCCGTATTGAGACATAACAATTATGTTTTCAAAAATATGCATTTCTGTTCGTTTTATTTGGTTCTGTGACCATTTAACAGGATAAAGAAAACAAAATACACAGTATTTAATCATTTATTTTCGTATTTTTGTAATGTTTAGGTACGTATGTAAACTTTCCTATATTTTACAATAACTATTCTTCTAATCAATAAATAGTATACAACGCTCACGTTTTAACAATATTTACAAAAATTACTACCTATGGGCAGCTAGGGCCGACTTAACGTTGGAATGCAAAGTGCCCGTTAACGAATTCTAAAAAATAGTGCCGAAATCATACATTTTAGTGACCTAACTCCTTGTCTAATAACAATACTTTTAATGTTTGTAATTATCTAAATTGGTGTAAATACATCTAAATTTGTTTTACTCGGTAGATATGAAAAGCGTTAGGAACTTTTTTCTCCTGATATCATAGTGTTTACAATTGATAATAATACTTTGGTATACTCCTTCGAAGTACCACAACTTAATACAAACCAGTTAGTATCCGTGTCAATACATTGTTAATACGTATTGCGCTAGGGTCCACTGAGCAACTTCAACCATAAAAAGGCTTACAAAGTAAATTAACAACTATTTACCTTTACCATTAGTCCGGACAGGTTACCCATCAAACTGCCGGGTGCACCCCAGATCAAAACATTTAACAACTCACCAACTATTCTCTTATTTACCATTTAAACGGGATAGTTTGTGCATCATTAAAATTAATCATTCTCATCTTATTTACACTAATTAACAACTCGAATATCTACATAGGTATTTACATTAATTTACAAACTAACTGGAGTATTAGCACTCTAGAATCTTAATTTACATAATTATTCGGAACATGGACATTCGATAGGAATGATAATTGTAATACTTTATGTAGGTAAATAAATAAATTATGACTGTTTATCAACGATCGTGTTTAGTGAGCTGTAGCGGCAGGTCGTTGGAAGTGGCACGCTGTCGGCACGGGCTCGGGGACCGGGACTTGCGAGTGTTCTTGTCCTCGTTATCGCTCTCGTCGTGGACGTTGATCTCCTCGTCCGAGTCCGAGTGGGACTCGTAGCCACGAGCTAGTTGAATAGACTGCGCTGCCAAAAGTGCTGCAGCCGCTGAATGTGGGACGAGCGACTTGAAGGCGCTGCTCTCTAATGCTGGATGAGGCTTAAAAGCGCTTGCATCAAATGTCGTCTGCTGAGACAGTGCTTTCAGTGCGTTAGCGTCGAATTGCTGGTGTGCAAAGGCCTTCAGGGCGTTAGTGTCCTGGTGCGAGAGAGCCTTGAAGGCGCTATTTTCGCCGCCCATCTGCGGGGTGTGGTAGGGGGCGCGCGCGGGAGACAACGAGCGCGAGCGGGAGCGGGAGGGGGAGTGGGGGAGGCGGTGCGGGGGCGAGCCGCCACCGCGCTTCAGGAGGTTCATGCGCTGGTGGCGTCTCCACTTTGCTCGTCTGTTGGAAAACCAAACCTGTCAGTAACGGTAAATAAAAATGATTAGTATTCTGTCTTCATTGAGTTAACATATTCAATAATGCAAATTGGAGAAAAATGACAATTTCGATCTGATAACACTTGAGTGTTTAATAGATTGATTTATGTATTTATTCAAGAGGTCAAATAGATTAGTGATCATTACCTGAACTCGTGCTTCCGATAGGGAAGTTTTGGAAGCCAGTCGTTCTCGTGTGGACACGCAGGGGTAGTGAGATTTTTCAAATTCCTTCTCTAATTCCTCCAGTTGGTCTTGACTGAATGTCGTGCGGTTTCGTCTGAACTTCGGTTGTTCGCCGTCTAAAGAGCCGGAATCATCGCCGTCTACGTCTGTTTCGGCAAAAAGAGTCACGAGTGAGTAACAATTTTATGAAAAAAAAACTATACCGTGTTTAATAGAGTCACAACGCTTGAACTCGATAATTTAATAACTCATAATGGTTTTTACCGATTAGTCCGCGTCCGGATCCCAAGAACCCTTGGTTCATATCGGGATGAGGTACTCCGGTGGGAGGGCCAGTAACTCCAGGCGGGAGAGGCAAGCCTCCGGGAGGCCAGACGCCGCCGCCTCCGCCCCAGGGGAAGGCTCCATACGGCGGAGGAGCTGCGTACAGGCCGTAGCCCGCTGCTCTCGCAAACTCCGCGGCCGCACGCTCTGCGGCCCTGTTGCGGAGAATCCTGTTGATAGACGACACGCTAGGAGCCGTTGCATTTGTACAAACACCTGTTGACAAGGAAAAAGGAATTAAAAAACTAAACAATAAATAGGCCTACTTTAAACCGCTATAGGTAATTTAAAATAATACTGCTCCATTAAAACAAATTTAAGGATCTTAATTAATTCAGATCCAATAATCAGTAAATCTACTGGAATCAAACAAAATATGATTACAAGAGCACACTAGTGAATGTTGTTTTTCAAGTTAAGTAATAACGTCGATGGTTATACTCAAATGGTTTCTGCGCTGTATTTAGTGTTAATACCACCTTGCTAGCAACATTCGCTTTGAGCACGAATATAACAATTATGTAGTGCAGTTTTGAAACTCGATGTCTCTTAGTAAACGCAATGTTAATGCACGTACAATGTGCATGTTACTGAGAGCGCGTTAAAACCGATGCGTCATTGGTCGCATTTTAAAATCGCTGGCCATTATAACATTAAGTGATGACATAACTAGCTTACACCACGGTAAGAGCTACATGTCAGCTGTTTATATAAATGTCAAAAGATACCTACAATATATCATTATTTAATAGATAATTTTCATGCTATGATATAAATATTTCTAAAATTACTGAATTGTACATTATCAATAATAAAGTTCTTTTAAATGGAAGGAGAGTGTTATTCAATCGTATACCTTTTATTGTGAATGGTAATAATATATTATGTTTATTGTCACGTACGTAAATGTAAGTGTCATTTTAAATTATCTTTTAAAAGACACTTTTGTGACTGCACTTTTTACAAGTTTGCTTGGCCCGTTACATTTACTATAATGTGTGTATAATAATTGTTCTATTATGTAGTATATTCAGCGGTAGCATATTGTACGTAGGGCATTCACAGAAAGTTAGACTTCATACTATTTCTTTATAACACATATTATGAATATTACAATATATTCTCGATCTGTCACGTTTAATACAACTGAGTGTAACGTAAGCTAAGTATGTTCGCGAGTTAAATGCGTGCAGCGAGATCGCGTGCCGGCGCAGCCTTGGAGAGCCATCCCATGTAATTTTCAGGAAACACTCGGAGTAAGTGCCATAATTTAATCATAGCCTGTCCGAGTGTAATTGTCGTAGGTTTCGTTGTTGAGCTACCGAACTCAACACAAATATTTCAAATAACTCCTGCTTGCATATCATGACATTTGTAAATGGTATTTCTGTCAATCGACAACGGTCCCTCTAAAGTTACAAAGGGTGACAACTTCGTAGGTAAATATATAAATATTGTGTATCGTCAGGTCATAATTCATAATTCGCGATCGCATTTATTTCATATTAAATTTATGCTGTAAACGTGAATGCAATCAACATACCTACTTAAATGACTAATAACGGATGGACTCTTGAACTATTATCAAACGTAATGGTATAACTGGTTGTACAGCCGTTGTATTACCTACTGACACTATGTCGTATTAATGTTCAAAGGCAATTTTCCGCATTTACGTCGAATAGATCAATTCCATTTATTGCTAACCTGTCATTTAGGTTGATATTAACTTGTGACAATTATATCCAGGAACAATAATTGCTGAACGTTGTTCACGTGTGTGAATAAAGACGTTTTCTAGACGTTTATTCCGCCTTGTACTGCTATACAAAAATATGCCACCCGAACAATGTATTTGCTGTAAAGATATAATGTGATAGGTTTCAGGCATGAATCGTAATTATAATAATAACAAGATGAGACTATCGCGATTTACAAAGATGGATTTAAAGTCACCGTTGGTAATGAAGCTCTATTGTGAGGCGGTCCGGCGCGCGTCGGTGCAACCACCGCTTGACGTATCAAATAAAACACGAAACGTACCTGTTATAATTTACTCAAAACACAAAGCCTTATATAGTATAATGGTAATGATCAGTTGCGCGGCTTCGTTCATTGTTAGCACGTCGAAAAGCATAAAAAGGTGCCCTCTACACAATTTGTTTGGCTTGTAATCGGTGAGTTAAGACGAAGGCCCAATAGAAGCGCCCGCCTTCTGTGCCGCACTGGACGTCAAAAGCTTGATATGGCTGAGAACAGTATAATGGTGACTAGTCATCACTTACAGCCGAGATCTCTAATTATAATGGAAGCAGCAGTTTTTCAAAAGAAAACAAACCGTAGAAAATCTCTTAAGGTTTTGTGGGAGCTCAGCGACGCGTCGCCGCTACTTAATCTACTTCGTTTTCTATTCTTTTAAATGACAAAAAACTTCAATGATCTTTAACTGAACAGTTAAATTGGTTTTTGTCTAGTAACAAGCACGTAGCCTATCGATAGTTTCGATCGACATCGTTCTAACAGGGCGTGTTTTCAATTTGGATAAGTCGATAATTTTGTTGTAAAAAGTTTCTTAAAATGCGCTGCTGTCAATGATCTGATAACATATTATTTTAATAGTTTGTGAATGGTGCGAAATCAGTTGCTTTCAGCCGTTTAATTGCATTTAATTTTCCTCGTATCAATCGCGTCACACTGAAGTCTTAAACTCGCACGGGACGACGATCGGTGGTCAAAGTCGTATTTGTTTAGAGCAAGATCATTATCCATCAACAGGTTGCAGGTGGGAATGCGATATCTATAATTGTTCTTTTAATGATTTGGGATCGGGCTCGGATCCTACATGCTTAGTCACGGTCATGCAATTTGTCTAAAGTCGTTTAATCATGATTAGTCACAATAGGGTCCGCTTCTATTAAAAGGTTAGATGTCTACAACATAAAGAGCATCTTATACATCAGTACGCAGGGGCTGTCGGTAACGGCACAATTAAAAGCTTCGTTGTTTTTTCTCGTTCTATCATTATACAGCGGAAAGCGATTAATTATCGAATTAACAACTTTTGTACGTGCGCGCTTCAATCACAAAAACAAAAGCATTTTATTTACAGAGAGCTGTAGTGTTGATATTATCAATTATATTTTACAACGTTAACCATGTACCTACATGTATAAAGAACAATTTAATTGATATACGCTTCGGGTATTTCACTATAAACTTCGAACAAGTGATTTAGTTTCCCATGGCAACCTAATAAAAAGCAAATTGGTTTAAAAATCTTAATGTTTCTGCGTCGGAGTGTTGTTAGTTGGTACCTGCCTAAAAGCGTGGCATGTCCAAAGATAAGGCACTCCGGCGCCGTCTGGCTATAGACTGTTTAATCGGGTTAATTTATCGATAATTGACGGAAAACCTTTTTGTTTGTAATGCCGGGAAGTAACAGTAATTGTCACGCCTTTGAAGATTTACGCTCGTTTCTAAATTGAGACATTAACAGTCGGATCTCGTGCCTAATGGTTTGGAATGAATTTGTTTGTTTTACTTATACCGGTTCTCTGATACGTTCGGGTGGAAACGCGACGGATGTCGGATTCTATCGAACCACGCTAATTAGTTTTAGACAATCTTATAAATGACGATGTAATTAATTAGCTAGCCGTTTATTCGGCGAAATTATTTGTGTAACTTATATCAAACATAAATGTTGGAATAATTAGTGGCCTGTTGGAATAAACGTTATTCACAGCTAATAAATAAATAATAGTTTCTAGACTTTGAAAAATTCAAATAATATTTTAATTCCGAGAGGATGCGCAATTAAGATTTTTTGTTATACTAAACTTTTCTGTATGAGCTGGGTGTTTGTTATTTGATCACCATATCCTTTTAAATACTATTTATTTATTTTCGAACCTCATAGGGGTAAAAATGAATTAATGGTTTCTAGGATGTTATTATAATAAGGAAAATCACTGAAAAAAATAAGAAGTCGTATAATTTAACTTAGTGGAAAAATAATAGATTGATGAAAACAATATAAGTAGAGACTTGCAAGACAGAGATAAAAATATGAAGTACATAATAATATGCACACAAATTATGTACATATTTTTATAACACACACATGTAAATACTTAGTTAAGTACCTACTGGTTGCAAATCCTTTCAAATAAATATACTTATTTGTATTTATTTAAACATAAGTAACTATGTAAGCGAGTGACTACCATTCTATAACATTTCCACAATCTACGTTAAATTCATTATAAAAGCTAAGACATCAATAGCCTGCATCTAACGTGGTGAAAGAGACCAAAGGGCGCCCGTTGTGTCGTTTATTAAGTAGTTAATTATATTTTTTCAACAGTTAGTTTGTTATAGAAGAGTTTTCATCAAAGCTCAATTCTAATTTGAAGGCGATTAGACGCTTCCTTCACTACTGTCGCTCCAAAATAAAAATCACGTCCTCATCGAACGTCTAGAACCAGTTAACGAATGAGTGGCGTCACGTCGTCTAAATGAATTATAGTTGGCTTTATGGGGAACATAAAACGATGAGATCGGATGCAATCAAGCGGCACCCGCCGCGTCGACTGAGTAAAAAGGTGTCTGTACCTCCAGGGGGCCTCGCGCAACCGTTGCGCTAAACGTCTACCCTACGCACACGCGCCTCCACTCGTTTCAATTAGTTCGCAATGGCCAAAGTCACAAAAGATGTGCCAACCCGCGATGAATAATCGCACTGCCTACATCTAGCTCCCATATCATTTGATTAACAACCTGCGCCGCAACAATTAAACCTGAATGAACACTCACAGGCGAACGTTGCCTACAGCATTACAATAAACGAGATTATCGAAACCGTTTAGTTATGTAGGTACGGAGACTATTCTTGTGCAACTTTCGTCACTTTCAAAACTCACAAAGCCCATTAGGTAATTCAATAACACGACAATAGCTGAGCAAAAACCGATCAAAACATTTTTTTAGAGGCGTACAAGCGACGATTAAAGGTTCTCCAGAATCTAAATCCGAAATCATGACCGTAACCCTCCCGACGCGGCGACGTCAAGCAACACTGTTGATGTGATGCACTGCTGGGAACCAATTTAATGCTGTAACAAATCAATAAATGTATCGGTTTATTGGAAGCTGTGTAGAGATCGATTTGATTTATTTCGACCGTACAATAACGGCAAACGAGGTGGGACCTTGTTAGTAAATGTCAAAAGAGTAACAAAAAAGCGCTCGCTCTAACTCGTACCGTAGTAACGTTATGGCAATGGAAACAAACCAAAATACTCATTAGAAATGTGAGTTTTGAGATGATGGCTAAACGCGTATCATAAAAACAACATTAACAAGAAATAATAAATTATAAAAGTGTTTTTATGGCCGACGAAAACATTTTAACACCCCAACCGTAAAGTTACTCGTCATCCGTTTCGCTAATTAATCGGCGCCAGCCAATAATTCGAGGCTCAACATAACATAACCCATACAGTTTGTGGGCTAAGAATGCAATTAATCAAAATATGGTCAGTAGCTAGAGCCGCCCGTAACGCCTCGTAAACCGATATCGATTTAGTAGATAAGTTGCGCAAGCCATTGTCCAAAACTGCTTCGTCACGGCTAACAAAGACGGTAGTGGATACCTTATTAAAATTTAGCCGGCTTCGATGAGCTGCTCTGTTTTAATAACTGCTCTTCGGAAAACGATCGACAGACGTGCACCGCTCTCGAGTGGTTGCGTTTTTGACACATTCCTTTTGTAGTCGACGTTTGTATAAATATTAAGTTAAAATAAATTGGACCGTTCGGAACGTTTCATATTTTTATAAGTAATGTGAAATTTGATGGATTTTTTACTATAACAAATATCTTTTTCTACCACAAGGTGTTGTGATTGGTAGTTATCTAACAACGGCTATTATGTTTCGTAAACGAAAAATTATGGTCAAATGAATTAATTAAATAAATGTACGTGCGCATAGTGCGATGTAAATTTAATCAATTTTACTAAGTTGAATAGATGTCCATTGCTGAGCACGCGTTTGTGACAAAAGGTTTAATTCACTGTGATCATTTTATTATATATATTTGATTAAAATTCTATGACTGACATATTTCTGGACCTCGCTACAGACTTATGAACAGATGCATTGTAGAACTTGTATAGCATTGTAGACATTATAGAAACATTTTGACTAGCAAATATTTACGTATGCAAAAATTGTTAAAACTTTTACCACATGATATTGTTAAGTAAACATAAGTTTAGGTAAAGGCTTTTCGATAAATAAGATTAGTTTTTTACATAAATACAATGTTCTAATTTGTGATTATGAAATTATTACCCAATTATTACAACTTGTTACCTTTGGAAATCTAACTTTTCAGAACTGGCAAAATATGTAAACTCAGTTATGAGGTCAGTTCTAGTCGATACTTATTTCTGTTATAGTAATAGTTAGTTATTCGGAGCTCCCAGAGCGGCAGGTGGTCCGCCGGTCAACACACTTTGATACACCGAAACCATCGACAGATCTAATAGAATCAATCATAACTACAACCCCAATTCAATGGAACCAAGCATTCAATATAATAATGACGTTCAACTTGTGTGAAATCGTAACTGCACAAGTTAGCTGTAAATTTTAAATGTTTGGAGTTGAAATGCCACAGAATATATTTAAATACAGGAACATTTACGACAAATATGTGAGCATTTACGCAAAACAACCGACTGACGTGGGATCGCGTGCAATTTTCGCATACAACGGAGGCATGAGCGCTCACTGCGCTCGAGCAATTATTTTAAACACATTTCAACAAATGACGATAATGTCAGCCGGCCGCCGAGATAAGAACAAAAAAAAACAAAAAAATAAAGGCATTCACTGAGCAATTGTTCGACCCCATTTTCACAATAGCGCGTTCACATCATATTATATTATTCATAACTTTTACTACATCCTATAGTATTATCGACTCCAATTAACTATTCAAGATTCTTGAAAAAATCTTGTGCAATCTAGGGCTATACAACTAAAAATCAGATATAAAATTTGACAGTATATCATTTTATAATATCATTTAGACTGACCTACAAGAAATGTTTCCAAGTATTAAAATCATGTAAATAAAACGTGTTTTATATAGACGTTAACCCAATCATGTGCTCTGAAGTTACGGCGCCCCCTGCGGATTTAATGGCTGCGAACCAATTTAACAACTCAGTTTAGCACAGTGTTTCCCATCAAGAATGTTATCGTCTCCTAATCCGGTCCCCACTGATATCGTAAACCAGAAGTGGTCTTGTAAGCAAAACCTGTTCCAGCGCGATCGCACGCACCCTACCGAACTAAACTGCACTAGAGAAAACATCAAGCCCAAGAACGTCCTTTGACGGGGAACGCTTTAATGACTTTTAATTGGGTTTGCAACTTTGAACTTTAAGCCGTTGAGCGCTCGGATGAGAATAGATTGAACAGAATGTGGTCGCTTAAACTGTCTTTTGTTTAAGTTGGCGCTGCTTAACGTCACGCATGGGCACGAGAGGTGTCGTTGGTGCAATTATCGCAATTGGCTCGTTGGCCTCTGAGCTAAAGACGCCCATCGTACTCTAAGATATGTGTGCGCATGTTCGTGTGTCGTGCTGACATTATAGGAAGGAACATTTCAGGGAATGTCAACTCTAATCGTTATGTTATATACTAGTGCTGCGAAAGCAGAGTGTTCGCAAATTGTGACAGACTACAGTTTATTATAAACATCGTTACAGAATCGTAAAATATAATCTGAATTTTACAGGGGGATAATAAAAAATAATGAGTATAAACTTAAACTGAATAATAACCTAAAAATTGTAGAATTTTATATTTTCATCAGAGGAAATTAGTGTTTTTATTTTAATTTAATGCCATTACATATAAATATAGTTGCATATGCGTAACAACGACATCTTTATAATCAAAGCCCTCGGCTATAGTGACACATTTATTGTGCAGTTGGCTTCGGGCCCGCGGCACTACGCGACATTTTTATTTATTAGTCTTTATTGCGTAGAATTTTGTAAAGTTGTTTCATTTGATCTCGAGATCAAAGGGAAACAGATTGACATAATTTCCAACATAATATATGCTATGGTTAACGATACCACGGGCATTATACCTCAAGATTAGCTGGCTAAACTTGGATTAATTTTAATCCACTATTAACGTTATAAATATGCATAACTCGCATAAAATATAAAAGAAGAATACAACATTTTATGTTTAACAACTTAATTAGTACATATCGGTAAGTAGAAGCAGAAACGGAAATAAATTATTTTTTAGATTACATTTCAGAAAATTCCAACGATAAAAAAAAACATTTTTAAAGTAAATTACAAACAAATGTTTTATTTTTATAGATATAATTAGAAGGAACCATCTGAGAAATCAATTAGTTACCACGACTATAAAAATAAGTTAAAATATCCGATTGTCATTAGAAGCCTGAACTCACGAACCACATACATAACGTAATACCTAAGCATTGTTCTCGCACATAGACACAAAATCCAATAGATGTTCTCATATTACGGTATATCCGCTGTCAGCAGTTGCGGCCATTACAAAACTATCAGACCATATTCGGGCTTGCACTTCAAAGGCTTTGCCTATTTACCCTCCCAAAACTGTTTGACACTCATCTAAAGTTCATTACTCAAATACGTTAATCCTATAATTAGATAAGTGTTTGGTTTCTGTGTACACAGAGCGATTCGCAGTTTGTTGATGACCTTACGCATTCTATTTTGAGTGAAACGGAAATTAGATTAGGAAACTTTAGTATCAGCGTATCAGCATATTAGTTTTTTCGCGAAAGTTAAGTAAGCGTACACTGACACAATAAGTAATATATATACTATATAATCTTATCTTCAAAATATGTTATAACAATAGTATTGTAATCAAGCCACCTTTATCTAAAACGAGTAGGAAAATCCTTCACTGAAACCAGTTACAATTCGCACGTCATACAGATATATCAAAACACGTCTCGAGAACGCTCATCGAGTTAATAACAATCTGTAAATTGCCATGAATTATTTTAATAAGGTAAGTTGGTTATAATAGTTCGATGATCAGACGGTTCTATATCTCGTGGAGTGCGCGCACGCAACGCCTGTAACATGAGCTGCTCACCGGTATTACGCGACGCTCGCTTATTAATAATAACTGCCGATCCGACGACTAGACCCAACATATTTACACTGAACTTGGGTTTTAAAGTTTTTGATGTAAGATTTAACCTGTAGCCGAAATATTTTTTTAATGGCTAGGGTTTAGTTTTTTATATATATTTGGTAATGCTAAATAAGCCTTCTTTGTTTGCCTAACTTACTATTTATAAGGTATCTAACACTCACAAAATAATAAGAATGGGTAGGTAGATTTTTTCCGTTCCGGTTGTTCTCATTTGTGCTTTCATTAATCTAGGCCATCCTAGTTGCGACTTTTTGGTTAAAGAAAAAGGAAAAACATTCCATAAAAAATAACTAAACGCGGATCTGTAAATCAATTGAAAATTATGTACTTAAGCCTCTGGTGTGCACTGCGCCTAATACGTTTTGTCCGCGCTCCGTGATGCAACGTGACAATAGCCAATACACACACTTGCCTTTGTATCAAGCTCGATTGAATTGTAGCCGTTAAAGCTCTATTCAATCGCTATCAAATATAAGTTGACATAGACAGACAAAAAGTTACAAATAATTGAGCTTGTATAGAGACGTTTAGCGTTAAAGAGGTTTACACGATGTCTTTTGTAGAGCTTGTTTGAAGCAGTCGCATGTTTGCATTGCCACAAAAAGAGTTAGTTGCCACCTAAATTATATGGATGTGATGTTATAAACAAGCTTTATGTGCTACTAAATACTAAAGACATATTTTTTCAAAAGTTTAATTAAAATTATGTAGAGTCCTATCACTGGAATAGAAACATATAGATAATATGCGCAGGTAAATAACGTTATAATTACTGTAACATAATATGAATCTGTTTTATGCCACTAGATGGCGCCACCGACATGGTCTCAGACAAATATTATTATGATTTCACCAATATTTATAAAACTAAGCTCCAAAAGCAAAGGTAAATTAAGATGTCTCTACATTTTGTAAAAGTAGAAGTATAAACATACGAATAGGGCGCAGTTTGAGCAGTATTTCCAGTTTAAACAATCAACATATGATTTTTTCCCGTACAACACAAAATGCGGGTCTAAAATAATAACAAAATGGCTCGCCTAACAATGTCACGTGACGTTTGCGGGTGCACGATGAATGAGCACAGTTACTGCGTCCATCGTGATCGCCGACAGCATTCGAGGCACACGCACCATAACACACATCTTATAGAGCTACGGATAATGCCCATAATTGTTTGTTTGTTTGAAAATCATAGTTCGTTGGAACAAGGCTATGCGCAAACAATGATTTGTTTTAGAAAAATAAGTTATAATTGAAAGATTTAAGAAAATAACGAGAAAAACGAAAAACTTAGAAGAACCTTGATCAGTCTCAACAGAACCATCATGATAGAAGTTAATAAATGTAATAACAGAGGACATTTTTTTTTTTGCAATAATGTACTGTTGGTAGTCAAATAAAAGATGAAAATTTTGCCCCCTGAAATACATTATGGTTCAATTTTGAAAATTATCAGCATACAGTCTCTAAATAAGCGTAATTTGAACTCATTTACTTGTGTTTAGAACGAAAACGAACAGTCTCAAGAATACCACTGAATTTAAAATTGTATGAGTGAGTAGAGTTGAGACATTTACTCGTTTCCTAGCACAATTACACGTAAGCTATACCGTAGCCCTGCAGCCATTTTCTACAGTTAATTGGTTTAATAATATACACAGTAATGTTAATCGTTCTAGGGTTGTCGATTAATTCGATGCGTTTATCGATTTGCAAGGCATACCGAGGCATTTAAAACTTAAGAAAAAAGTTGAAATGTCAGGAAAAACTGTTTTAAGTGTATCATGCTTAACTTTGATGCTTGATGATAAGGTGAGACGAGAACTGGTACAAACTTAGTTCTTAGAGTCAAATTATTTTCAGAGATATAATTTTTATGACGTACTCGAATCAACTTGCCTATTTGTTTGAAAAAAATATATTTGCCAGAATAAGGTCAAGTTTTGTGAGTACTTGACTTAAAGAACGCTCAATCATATCCAAGTTACGTAAAATAACATATAACGCAAATATTCTTATATTTGCGTTATATAAGTATATTATTTTTATTCCTAAACAATAAGCCAAACATCTTCTTTAATTTCTGTAGAAATATCAAACTATATATATATACTGACTACTGATAATGTAGGTTTACCTTCAGATATAAGTCGTTCCCGGATCTCCCAGGCGAAGATGGTGGGGTTTTCTCGTTTGTACTGCTCTATCTTGGAGACCACTGCTGGCGTCGCTACCTTGGGCTTACTGCCACCGATCAGGCCCGGCGGTCGAAGGGTACCTGGAGCAAGGAAAAACTTTGTTAATAGGACAATTATGGCTAAAGTATTGTTATGTAGGCATCATATAATTTGATAGATAAGCCTGGAGGTTTTAGTAGATAGTAGTGTCAAATGTAGAGAAAATTGTGCGGATAATTTTCTACATTACTGTCAAAAACAGTCTGTAACAAAAAATTCCAAGACCGTGGTTTAAGTAATCACCCAAAAGATGGTAAAACTTAGTCGATTACTTTCATGGAAATAAAATGTATAAGAGTTCTGTTATGATTGCAGTATTAAGTAGATCTGAAGATAAAAACATTTAAAGCAACTGTCACCTGCCTGATAAAGGAAATAAAAGAAATCCGAAAACCAAATTAGAGGCTCAAATAAAAATGCCAGTAATAGCGACACGATACCGATTGATGCAATTTCATTGAGTGCTAAACGTGAGTAAACGCAGGTTACTCGTCGCGAATCACTTCTTGCAATACAAACCGTAGTTTAACTTTTTAAGCCTTATCCGAAACGCAATAAACTTCAAAATACGCCTAAAAACTGCACGACAACATTTGTATCTTTGCTTTTAAAAGGACAGTGGACGTGCGGCCCTACAAAAAATTGATAATCGAGCACGGCGGTAAGAATAACAATGAAAGCTTTAAATTAGTATTAATAATTACAGAATCATTGACATCGGCTAAATGAAGCTTGCATGTGACGAGACGTGAATCTTTAATGATTATTTATCTCTACTCTGTTTTTGTGGCGATTAAACACGTGGGATTCACATAATGATGCTTTAAAATACTAGTAGGGACGTCAGGGATCAGTTTGGAATAAAGAATAATTTTATACATATAATGATTCATAAATAATTGAACAATAATAATTAACTATAGCAAAAAAATTTTCCAGTCTAACACATTTATAAGTCGAAAGCTTTATAAAGCTAGGAGTTTCTGCTCTACCTTGAACTTATGGAGTGGCTTATGATTAGAGAGGTCTGGTAAAAACTGACGTATTCTTTGGTTCCTAAGTCAGTTAGATAATGGATGAGTGCGTGCATCAGGACAATTACGTAAAAACCGCGCAGCAGCATTCCGGCGGGCAGCGCGCGGACGCGCGGACCGCTCGCTTTTTACGCGCACACCGCTCCTCCATACCGATAACACGCTGAATTATTCAACACATTATTTATATTCACATTTTTGTCAACGCCATTCAAGATGAATTCATAAGTCTCTTTATGTCTTGATAAGACTAAAGCTTACCGACCAAAATGGCGCAGCTCAGCAAAAACTCAATTTCGAGTTAACATGAGGTCCGCGACACATCGCCTTAATAGGCGAAACCCATTTTAATATGCGACCACGTTATGAATTTATGTAGAAAATTGTGTTTTTTATACGTAGTAAGAATTGGCCATAGAAAGTAACTAAGTATAGGTAATTAAGTAAGTGGCGTGATACTGAACTGTAAAAAGCGAACGCTACATTTTGTGTAATTATTTCAACATAGATTTAGAACATTGCGATAATATTCATAAGTTTATTAAAACGCTAATAGTAAATTAAACCCCTGTAGACGAAGTAAATATAAATAGGTCCGAGAGTTTACTGCCTGTATCATAATTACATCAAGGAGTTCACACACGTACATTTTGTAATTTAAGGCATAATGGGGATTTTTTTTTAAGAAACATCCTATGCATCAAAAGTGTTGTGAGGAAAGAAGCTGTTAATAGTGAAGTCAGTTGTAATCATCTTTATATCTTAATCCGAAATTTAAATATTGTCCGGTTGGCTGTGGTAATGGGGTTATTCAGGAACCTACAAGTTATTTTATCGCTAAAAGGTGCATTTAGTAAATCCTTGTCGTAGCATTGCCATATCTTGGTATATCTTTAAGAAAGGAGGTGCCTATGTAGTGTTATTAAACAGCAGACTATACTGATACCTTTAAGGTAAATTCATAAAAATCAAAACATAAAATACATCTATTTGTCTATTTGTGTTTTATTTATGTACCGAATTAACTTCATAATTTTTTTTTTGCAAAAAAAAAAACCGACTTCAAAAATCGATAAAAGCACTAAAAAGTTAAAAATAATACTATAACCTACCTATATTAATAAACCTAACCTAAACTACGATTAACCTATAATACAATTTAACAATTTTTGGAGTCGGTGCCAAGCTAAGTAATGAAACGACTGGTAATTCCTGAGTATATTGATGTGAATTGTGTTTGTAAAAATATATTATTAATATTGTTAAGTGCAAACGTTAGTATCTTTTTCTCTTTGTGTCTTAATATTAGGTAATCTGTCATAAAGTATTTTGGTTGTTTTCCGATTAGAATTAATATTTAGAAGTCTGGACTGTAGGTATACAGCGATTTTAGTATTTTCTACAACAAGTGAAGCATTGCGTTCAATAAGAACCATTCTACTATCAGATCTGATGATGAAGCCAAGATGACCTCGTGAATGTAGCGGGAATTCGTTGGATGTGAGATTGTTTTCCTGTTAAATTTGAAGAGTTCCCTCGATTTCGCCAAGATTCCATCATCAGATCCCGACTTGGTGACTATGGGACCATTTGGGAAGTATACCCTTTCCAACAAAGAATTTCAAATCGGTTGGAAAGCAACGGAGTTATGCGCGAACAAACATAAATACAAACATCCGAATTGAGAACCTCCTCCTTTTTTTTTAAAGTCGGTTAAAAAACCATTGTACATAAAGTAACCAATTACGTATAACTAACTTTAATCTTATTGGAAACGGAGTTATTTGTAAAAAATATAATTTTGTATGTTATAAAAAAAACAAACAAAAACTTAAATAAAAACCAAATGTTAGATAATTGTGCGTATACGTTGGTGGCAGGCGAGGCGACACCGGAACGCCAAACATTTACGCAGTACGTGCATGAAATCCTACTTCGCCTTTCACTACAGTTTTGCCGCAACTATTGAAAACCCATATTGCCGCCGCGGCTGACGCGGCCGGCTCGGAACGCCAATAACCGTTCTCCTCTTGATTGATAGCTAAATTGCGGGAGGCCGGCACACTGATCATTTTACGATAATTAAATCGGCAAGAAACGTAATCGCATGACCGGGGCCAATTACTCGGCGTTGCCTAGGCAGAGGCGGATCGTGTGAGGCACTGAAACTGTTGCTAAATGTGTATTATTTGCGGGAAACTCAAGCGCGCTCCCGGCGCGTACGCCGTGCTTCTATCTAGGAACTCGTATGCTGGAAGCAACTCGATATAATACCATTCCCTTTTACATATCATACTCGTAAGTCATATTCAGTATGTTTTTCCTATTATGATAGGTACGGAAAAAACTGTTTTTTAATGTGATTGTAATGAAAATTGTATTAAATTGATATCTTTAGGACTGTATTATAGTATTGAAAAATGCATTAGCCATTAATATTTATTAAGCTGTAAGTGTACCTAAGTCGCCTGACACTTAAGTGAACAAGTGTTAAGTAATAAGCCAGTATAAATGTTATTACAATTTAAATAAAACAATAAATTACCTTAACCATCTTTCAACTGCTTCGTAAATACCAAAACAGGCATTCGTTATGATAATGAGCGTCATAACTATGATCGGCACGAATCAATTGAAAGTTTAACACTACACCATAAATGCGGGAGAAACTACACAAACACAGTCACAATGCACGAACAAGGTGTCGAATAATCCCTTCAAGTTTTTGTTGTTTTCCTTTTAAACGGACTCATGTTGCAAAACAAAGATGAGCAATTAATCATCAGCGGTACGCTTAAGGAAGTGAGAGCCACAAAGGGACAATGCACACTCAAAGCGTCCGTTAATAAATTTCCACACAGGAGTCGTTTATGGATGCTTTAAGTCATTACACGGTACGTCTACAAAGATCTTTTTAAACGACACAGAAAAGGTCTGAATTCAGTTAATTAAATTTGTATTAAAAGTATTCAGAAGTGGCTCTTTATATTGGCTGGCGCTTAAGTTTACCGCGGCCCAGTAGTGCACTGTCATCCAGTTAATAGATCAAAATCTTTAGCGGTGAAGTGGGCCTGGATGGCCTGATTTATTGAACATAATGCAACGCGTGTTAACGACGCCTTGATTCGGTGATTGATCGACTTTTTTGTATAAAACTTAAATCAGTTCGCGCTTGCTCCCTCGGAAGCAAATAGATGATAATTTAAAAAAAAAATCAGTTATACCTTGAACACTGTACAGTCAAAATAACTAAAGTAGAATCATTAAGGTAGTAGGTATACTAAGTAACCATGATAGTTAATAATACGTATATATTGGTTTAGTACCAGATACTTGGGTCTTTTTTCGGTGATGATAACTTCTTTATTTTCAACACATTCATAAAATTAACATTCCGAATAGTAAGACGTCTCCATTCGAATTTCTAATGTTAAACGGTCCACTTAACCTTGCTTGCCTCACCTGACACTTTTTATTACCGTATAACATACGTACAATATCACAAGAGACATAAATAGGCTCGATAATGTCACTTACTCCATGATTACCCGAAGGTAAATCATAGATTCATATGGCAATCTACGAAAATAGCACTTTATTGACAACGAAGTCCATTAAAAATTCAAATTGTCCTCGGGAATTGGAGCGGAAAAAGAAAAAGCTTGGTATCTGAAGCAAGAATGTCAAGTGGGATAATTCAATTTTGATTATAGGACCAAAGCCTAAATACGGCTTCATTACGGGCCGCGGCGATCCGCAGACAATCATCTTGAGTAGGTATCATTAGCTACCAAACTAATTTACCTACGACGAAATAAAATGACCGGATTATTATGAAATTACTCACTCTATGATTTCTGTGGTTTTTTGTTGCCTATATTTATAACAAAAGCTGTCTAATGACTCTACTTTAAACAAATCAAAAAACCAACCAGAATTGTACTGTTACTAATATTGACAAACATTAACGTAAGAACCAAGTTATCATAGTTAATGAGGCATTAGACGATTCACACATAATTCAAGCCCGCAATTTGTGGCATCGCATATGCTCAAGTTAATCTGTAAGAGGCAGCAAACTAGACAGTGTATGGGCAATTTATTCGTCACTCCGCTCGCATCGCAACCAACAATTTAATACTCAAACTCGGCCATGAAACGTTATTTATGCGTGCCCATTTCCATGCCGTCAGCTTAGAAATTGTTTAGGCTAGATAATAAGTTTTAAGCTAAGGCTATGTACCTATGTTAAATACTTAAGTGGTTGGACATGACGGCCCTGGGCGGGTTGTAGCCGGGCTTCCGTGGGAACCCGACACGTGACGTTATGAAATCACCAGCGGCGAAAATTGATTGACACTACACTTCTCTGTTCTCATAATACACGCTTGCCTCAATACGGTTTCTACGTTTATGGTATTCTTGCACATTTGCCTATTGTCTAGCGGAATATAGTTTTAACAACCTGTTGGAAAGTTTAAAAAATATGTAAAGCTGTCAAAAACTTTTCGATAATTGCAATGGTACATCTTTTTCGTTATACTAAACTAAATTTGATCGCAAATACCGTTGCATTTTGTAGAAAGGTATCTAAGTTATTATTTTGCCTGTTTATTTTTAATGTGTAGTAAAAGAAATAGTTTTACTTCCAGTAAATTCAATTGCCGTGTAAAATGAATCCTCACACAATTGATTCTCAGAACACGACAATATCTAGCATAGCATCTAACTGCTGAATCATTGTAAAAAATACTATAATAACACCTATACAACCCGGCAGAAAAACGCTTGAAGGAAAATAAAAATTAAATAAATTACAAAAACCTGCACTTTTGGTAAGAAATATGAATGTTCAAACGGCGTAAAATAATACAGTGCGCGTTGTAAACGGTCGAGTGCTTTTGAAATCGCCCGTTCACGAGTCCTGAGCAAACACAAAGTGTCTCACGTGTCCTAATTACACACTGCTCACAAAACTAATTCAGCAAATTAACTTTGCTGTAGTGAGCCAAGTGTCTGCAATGTCATAGTCAACTCACGCTTCGGTTGGAACTCACCTTGCTATTATAACACAACAATTACCTCTATAGACATTGTTTACTTTAATCAACGAACGCAATAATTGCTATGAGCAGTTGACAAACTCCCGGACATTCATACTATGTTTCCTGTTGTATTTTGATTCTTACAAAGCTGTCGAGGATGATTGTGGCTCGCAAACAATAAGTTTCGCGCTTCACGTTCGACCACGGTTATTATGAGAACGAGATTGTATTAAAAGGCAGCTGTGATAATTGTAAAGGAAACAGTCAAATAAAGGGTTGTCGATATGAAAAATCGTCGATGATACGATAGTTCTCACATCGGGTATCGAGATCTCGGGAGCGCATGCTCGCGGCGAGGCGGCGGCGGCGGCGGCGGCAGCGGAGGCGCGGCGGCAGCGAGCGCATTCATCCGCACCCCGGTGGCTTATAATTAACACGCTGCAAGTTTTATGAATCGATTAGGATCTAAGCTTTCGTCAATAGCAGCTTTCGTCGCTACAGACTCGGCCGATTTCTTATATTTATCCATGATTAATTGGGATTGAGATTTTTGCTATACCTTGTTATTAGATGCGAGTTAATTTCAGACCGCGGTCGCGTCTCTTTCGATAATTGCTGACTTGTCAACTGATGATGCGATATCATTTATATTTTTAGTTCTCACTTCATAAAAACCATGCTTTAATTGTATGTTCATTTTTTATAACTTCTGTTGGTACCAGCTCGATAAACCATGGCACTTGCAGTATCTCTCATATATTTGATACTGATTCTTAGATAGCTATTAAACAATAGTCTATTCAATACTACTAGTAAGATAATTAAGAACATGTAGGTAACACTGAAAACCTACTACGACACATTTTGGGTCACACACAACCACACTTAATGATCATTCTATGCGGGCGAGTGAAGTAATTATCGCAAATAACTTAGTCGCAGGCAATAAGGCCCGGGGCGTTTTCATAAATAACTTACGAATAAATCAATACAACGCTGAAGACCAACCGACTACCAACTCTATAAATAATACATACAAAACTACTAATTATGGTGGAACAGGTACCCAGTAGGCATAAGTTCGCTTCATCAATTATCTTCCTTCGAGCATTTCAACTTTTCTAACATAATTTTATAGATACACTCAGCATTATTACATGCCCTTAAGGTTCATTTTCGTGGTGGCGTTGTCAGACAATAATGAGTAATAAGTGTGCCCTCTAACTGTATGTCAGGACTGTTCAGGTTGTTCGGAAAACTAAATCGATGTGAATATGTAATTTACATTCGGAAGTTTTGTTGAGGAATTTTGAATCGATACATTTCTACATAAATGAGGGAAAGCTACGAGTGAACCTACAAACCATAGTTCTTGTTTATTGTAAGAATATAATAGTATGTGATTTTAATATAATAAAACAGATAACTGGATGGTTGATGCATGCTAAGAGCTACGCACCTATGATATAACTCATAAAAGCCAAGCTATGCGTTTCTTACTAAACTTGTAAATATAAGTTTTTATTTATATTAGTTAACTTTTACATTTAGAGCTTCATTGAGTAATGTCTGGAAAATATAAAATGGAAAATATACAAAAACTTTACAGCAAAAAACGCACATTTTCCCTTTAATTTTCATATAAGTTACTCTCTCATTTCGCAACACCTGTTCTCTTTTATTAAAACCTCAAAGTACATAATAACAAACACAGTGTGTTATAATTCTGTTTTACTTGTTACGGCCAAGCCGCCTATTGACCTGTTAGTGACCACCCCGTACAAGTGTCGCATATTGCAGCCATCAAATATTCATAGTACACGTCGTTATAAAGAGCCATTGAGAAAGGTAATAGTCCCGTTTGCTTTGATGTAAATTGCTTTATTTTCTCACTAAGTGCTTCTATTTAGTAATTTTACCTTGTTATGGTGGCTTGCTTTGTTAGGACCTAAAATTGTACTTCGTTTAATTTATATACCTCATCTTAGTGTTTTTATATTAAAAAAAAATATCAGTAATAATTTATACTATGTCTCTTGTAACTTGCAGCTACATTGCTACAAGCATACATTGTAAAAGTGTAAGAAACACAAACATGTTTTGATTGTCTCTTCGAAGCTCAATTTTGCAGTTCAACGAAGGAAATGAAATGTCCGCTTTGTATAAAATACTTGTTTATGATATTACAATGTTATTTCCTTTTTTAATAATTTATGCTTATAATATTTTGTTTATTATTATGTCTGCACTTTTATTTAATTCCAATACTCGCACAAAAAGTATTTAAAATTGGATGTACGGACACCATGTTGATTTTTGAATGGTAACTCTTTTCAGGTGTACCATTGTTATTTGATAACATAAAACTGCTAACATACAAAATATATTAATTACTATGATATAGGATGTTGCTAATTTGATGTTCAAGAAACATGAATATATTATATGTTTTGTCGTTATAACAACAGTAAAATCCGCTAGTCGAGCAAAATAAACTGTGAATCGTAGAGGCAATAAATGCCAAATATGGCTCTAACCGCCTACACTTAATAATGAAAACATTAAAGCCCAAACTGAATGAAGTCATTACTAAAACAATATTTGAATTTAGATGATTTGATACTTTATTTAATGGATAACAAATAAAATTATTTAACATTATTTGACAGAAATTAGTTTCCGTACCAGACGTAATTCTAAACGGAAGAAGACAACCTATAAACGTCCCACTGCTGGGCACAGACCTCTTCCCATAAAGAGAAGGAACGAGCATTGATCACCACGCTTGCTCTGTGCGGATTGGCGATTTCAGATCACAAATTTTGGAATCCAGGTTTCCTCACGATGTTTTCCTTCACCGTTTGTCAGAAGTGTCTTTGAATAATCATACATCTACACAATTTTATTTTAATGATTCCTAGTGCCCCGTAAATCCAAAAGAAGTTCAAACTGTCCATGGCCGTTCTCGCATTATCATCTAATCTAATATTCGTCGTAATAAGTCCAACTTGTCTTACTACAGGGCAAAATAGATCCACGCACTTCTGTTCTGAGGAGTTGAATTGGTCTCTTCTACTTCTCATCATGATCTTAAAAATAAACCTAAAAAGCTTACCAAGCAACTTGGTTACAGCACCTTGCTGTGACAGCACGTGGTGAGCGATGTCGTAGTGTCGCAGGCCGAAGCGGGACAGCTCCAGCAGCCGCTGCTGCGACAGGAGCGAGGACAGCGGGTGCGAGGCCGCGCCGGGGTACAGCGCGGTGCCCGAGCCGCCGCCCGCGCCGCCAGACGATGACGGGGATACAGGTACTGGAAACAAAATACTTCTGTATAATTTCCGAATCTTAGATATATAATAATACAGAAGCTTATATATTTTAGGTACAAATTAAGTCTGGTGACGCAGTACAATAAAAGTATGCGATAAGCTATCTACAGACCTCTAACTTAAAAAGTTTCATACCGTATTGACAACCTGAAAATAGTAGCTAGATCTCGCCGGAGATCCTCGTATCGGGTCTAGGTGTGGATCGCGATAGGCTGAGTCGATTTCACATTTATGCTTTACCAATTTTGACGGCAGTAGAATGAGCTGTGATGGTCCTAAAAATGCAAAGTTCCGCAAAGTTTACAAACTTTGACTGGAGTCTCTTGATGTTGTTTAAAACAGTCATTCGTTACTTGTGCTGATATTTTTGGGCTATTTAAATGCAACCTTAACTGTTAACTTCCATAATTTGTTATCCATAATTACTTTTCAAGCAAACTTTTTTTTAGGTCCAGATATAACATTAAAATGTAAAACACTTAATATTAAACTATCTACCTTTAACTGTTCTAGTACTAAATAATACCAGCACATCAGCTCTAAAAATTGATTAACACACCTTGAGTAGTTTTGCATAAATATTTGTTGAATTGCAGAGTGACAGTTAACTAGCCCTGCACTATTTACCAGCACCTACACGATATTATAAGCCCAGTTTACGACTCACACTAAATGATAAGCTTCTCCGTAGAAGTGTGAAACTGTGATGGTATTACTCGCATTAATTTATTCATATTCCTATAAACCGCACTTTTATCGACACACTATAGGTTAAGAATAAATAAAAAAAAATTGTCCTATTATTATTATAAGCATTATGTTTATTACTACTTCTATATCGGTCTATCTTGGACGTGAAAAAGAAACAAAATTAAGTCATCAAAACAAATAACACGTCATTTGACGGTCTTTATGGTTGTTGCTTGATACACTTTCATTTTTTTATGCATGATAGTTCGTAACGGTTGTGCCCCTGGCGAAACACTCGGCCCTGGTTCCACGTAAACCGACGATTTCATGCTTACTCATTACCGGACTGTCCCTGTGTCATTACACTTCCCTGTCAAAGGCTCAGCAACGATTTTATTACTAGCCACCACGTACTAACCATAGAGTCTGTGTGAATTGTCGCGGAGAACTTCACCTCACGTAATCAACGTGCCCTGATAACAGACCTACGACCATAAACCCTTCCTCACGTTAGATATAAAATGGTGTAAATCTAGCAATAAAATAAATAACTTTTTAATAAGATTAAGAAATACAATTTTTAAAATCAGACAGAATGGTGTAAAAATAAAATTTTATAGGCAGACAAACTGGATCCGTCGATGGCATAAATACAAAATTAAAATGTCTCTCAAGCATTAAAGTTTCGATCTCTCAACACGTATACATACATATATTTATCCACGCAATTTGTCGTTAACATCGACCAGATATGCTAAAGGCCGATCGTAACAATGCTTTCTTATGAACACATCGTAACACATTCAATTATAAATTAAGCTATTAACTTAATATACCATAATTTGTTTATCAGGTTAAGCATCGAAATTAATGCAAGTGGCATAACTTGTCCATAACTTAACACTTTTTATTAGCGAGTCAATAAGGCGATTTCGTCAACGAAAGCATTATCGGGCTTTCGTGGCGCTCGCAAGGGAAAATGACGCTTGTTAGGGAGTTGTAAGGAACAGTTTAGATAGTAGGGCCATTCCGATGGAACGCTCGGGACTTGACTACGAGGTATAATTTCTCGTGTAATCGCTTTAATAATGGGAGAAAAAAAGTGATATTATCTGCCCACGGTCAATAAATTAACACCGTTTAGAGCAAAAATGTAGATTCTTAGTGTCGCTACTATTATAAATAAATTGGACTCAAACGAGTAGAGGTTTTAAAGGAGATCGTTCGTGTTGGTGAGTGCGTGTGTGTGTTTTTATTAGGGTGCGTGAGCAGTGAGGCCTTATTAAAATATTTCGAGTGGAAACTGGAAGGACCACTTAGTGGTGCGCGGGAGTTTCACGCCTGAGCTGATACAACATTAAATCGACAAGATAGCTTATTTGTGCTGAGCTGAGGATTAGTGGCAATAAATCACTGATTAGAATGTATTGACTGGCGTTGACTCCGGCGCATGGTCGCCGCTATTATTTATTGCCGCCAGTTTTTTAGGCTTTTACGGCCTCATTTTATCTATTTGTTAATGTTTAATGATCTCAACTAGACAGTTTGTTTATTTAATTAGCTCTAGTGTTAATGCAAATTGTGATTCTGCTTATCCATTTAGATATGCGTGGTTAAACCTAGGTTCAATTACTTATGGAAATGCGACGGTTGGGTGTCATCATTGATGAGCACTTAAAGTAAGACACCTAGGCAATTATAAAGTATAAGTGTTTCTACTTGTGACTATTGGGATAATCATTGTAGATCAAATCGCTAATTAACGAACGGACAGTAATAAGGTGCTATTTATACATTCGTATGAGAAATATGATATTTATGTACATAATGGCGACACTTTTTGTGGCATTAGTTTAATTTGTATAAACAAACAAGTAAGTTTCGTCGCTGCACCTGCGCAGGCGTCGTATAAACATGCAAAGTGATGCGAGGGGGGAACGCGCGAAGAGAGCCGACTTCGTCCGAAAGTGCTACAATTTTATGCAAAAAAATATTGTTCTGCCTGTGCGTCTCACTATTAATGTCATCACGCGGCGGAAAATTACCACCTTTCGTGTAAATTTCAATATAAGATCGAAAGTGTACTCAATATTACCCCCTTTATGATTGCAAAGAATTACATGCAACAACAATTCTTTTGGAATTGTTTAAAGATACGCATGAATTATGGATATGAGTTGGGTTAAAGACCGTTGTTATACGCTTCTGTATTAAAATGCCAATTTCAGTGATTCGAGTTAAATTGTCTGTGAAATGATCCCAAAGATAAAAAATACGGTAAATATCACGGATATGAAGTGTGGTAATAATAATTGCACTCGAATGAAAGCAATCAAAATAAATGCATTACTGTTTTTTCTGATTGTTTTTTCCATTTTGGTATGTCGAATCAATAAAGTTGTACTGTTTATTATTATATTTAAAGTTTTATTGAGATACCTGTTGAATCGGTTCTCATAGAAACAAGTTTAGTTTTATTTTTATAAACCTTTATTTGATATTGAATCATTGCACGGGCCTTGTGACGTGACATATAATTCTATCGGCTACTATTTAATTTGCTACTGATTATAAATTGACCAATGAAAGAATTCGAGTCATGCAAGGGTTTCCTATTTTATAGGATGACAAATGTATATAAAACACCAGGAGACGTCTTAAACCACTCTATTAAACTGACATTAATTATAACAGAAGTTCTAAAAATACCAATAAGAAATTCAAGACGTACGATTTAAACATTTTTACTGGACATTTTGTACCACAAAGGATTGTTAAAGGTTACACTGCAGGACGTACAATAAAAGTAAACATTTTAACACAAACAACGTAAAACTACTTTCTTACGCAGTTGTATGGGGAACCGATGGCAATATTGTAGGAATTGTATCATTTAGAGAGACACGGCGAATACATGGTAACCTACAGCTACACAAAGATCTTTAGTGCGTCCAACTTGAATTTAAATAATATGATTTAATTTTTGTCTTATTAGAATCTATCTGCTAGACTATTGTATTTCTTGTTTGTCTTTTAAAAAGGAAAATATTATATTTCATTTTTACCCGTCCTGTCCTGAATCATTTTGATTAATGTGCAATTGTACCTAGTAATCATTATTTTATTTTTATGTCATCACTTAATCCGTTCATCTCTTTTAATTTATTTAATGCCATAAGATAAAGTAAATTAAATATTGACCTACATTAAATAAATAAAGGACAAAATCAGATACACATTAAATTAATTGACTACAATATGCAACAGCAAACTTCACTGTACTACATACAGATAGATGGTATACTTACCAGAATTATGAACCCTGAACCGTATGTTTTGAATAACTTTTTTTAAACACTCTAATGGGCTGCATAGACTGTTCTTACATTTTTTTTAAAACACAATTTTATGATGTGTTAATGTAAATAAAGTTAGCTATAATAGGTATCTGCATAGATTCTATCTACCTGAAACAATGCCAAGAAAGTCTACATATATGAACAATGAACATTCATCTTTTTAGCAGCTTTATGTAACCTAGCTAAAAGTTAAGCATAAGAAATCTACAACATGCTGATTTAAAAAACACCTCATGGTAATAACAAGAAAAAAAAATATTTCTACTTAGCAAAATGTTGTTTCTGTGACGAAATACATTTGCATAAAGGTTTAAAATATACTTTTTGTTTGCTGTCACCATACTTGGTGCGCGCAGAAATCCCTTTCAGTGGCTTTACCTATCGTTACCTAATAAAGGTCATTTAGTTGATAAAATATGGTGTCATTTTACCTAACATACTATATTGAATGCGTGCTATCACATTTTGGCTGTCGAGTAGTACGAACTATCGTACAAAATAAAAAAAAACTAAAATTTTGTAATGCAATCATGATTGAATTGCCCTACAAACAAACTTTTGTACAAACATTTTAAGAATTGTTTCTGAAAATGAATGTAGTTGGATGGTATGCCTAACAAAGGTAACGTGGCTATCCTGTGTTTCGAGTTCGTTGCATATTCAATGCGCTCGATTCGCGAAGATTTAATAGTCGGTGCAGACGGCATCCGCAGCGGAAGTAAGCTTTAATATAAATGAACGCTTTGCATTTACTTTAGTATTGCGGTTTCTACATTTACATGTGTCATAGCAGCTTATCTTAAAATATAGGCTTTTAATTCGTGTTTGTCTATAGGAATTAAAAGCATTGCGCTACTGCATGATGTTTCTAAGAACTAAGTAACTCCTGATATGAAATAAGCTGAAGAATACATTCTTTACCTGTGTCTGTAAAATATGAATTTAACTAAATGATAAAGAAAAAAATAAATGATTGATTGACGTTGTTGAAGTATCTTTACTGACTTGTGTCATTTGCAGCCGAATTATAGTTTAAAGCAAACTATGAACAAATTTAAATTAAAAGATTCATTTAAGTAAAGTCGTGGTGGCCTAGCGGTTCAATGAACGAGGTTGCAGGTTCGAACCCGGGCAAGTACCAATGTAACTTTTCAAAGTTATATGTACTTTCTTAATTACTCTAAGACACTTCTGACAAACGGTGAAGGAAAACATCGTGAGGAAACCAGGATTCCAAAATTGGATATCTGAAATTGCCAACTCGCAGAGAGCAAGCGTGGTGATCAATGCTCGTGCCTTCTCTATATGGGAAGAAGTCTGTGCCCAGCAGTGGGACGTTTATAGGCTGGATTATTATTTAAGTAAAGCTTATATAAACAAATTAGATTCTTGTGTTTTAGATAGAGTATTGATTTATATGACTTTTTATATATATTTGAATGTTTATTTATACTTCGACTACAGCAACATTATTTTACTGTATCGTCCATGATCCTAAGCCGTAGACATTATCTGCGTAACATATTATGCAGCTCAGTGATGTACTAGTTGCTTCTGTATATAATTTAAGGTCTACAAGCTGATATAATATTGTCTATAAACATAATATACCAATCTGCAGGCTATTATTACTGCATATTTTAGGAGAGTTCGTTAGTTTCATAAAGTTTACATAATAAATTTCAGGTACTTATAAAGACAGACTATTACTGTAGGTCAGTGTAGGTATCCGAGTATCACTATTTTTGGTACTATGGGGTCTGTAACAGTTCATAATTAATACTCAGATGAATGAACTGAATGTTATATAACTGAATAAGTATGAGAATAAATTACTTACAATAAAATAATGTAGTAAAAAAAGATAGAGGTATTAAATGTGGTAATAAATTGATTATATGCCTGTGTTATGTGTAAGAGATTTAAGAGTAAATAAGTATTCGTTAAAAATATTTAGATAAGTGCCTATAATTAAATGAAACGAAACAATTTGACCCAAATAGGTACACCAATACAGCACCAGTATCTTGTACGAAGTACCCAACACCGCACAACTTTATTTTGCTCCCCTGTTTCTAACTGGGCCTTCTTTCTTTATCATTTCTTTTCCTACTTAGATAATAGGTTTTTTGTAAACATAAAATAAAATTCTGTCTTAGGACTAGCTACGTGACAGACCGCCTGACCACATTAAATTACGGCTTTTTTAATTCATTAACAGTTGCAACTATAGTAAAAGTTTTTACCAAACTTTTTCTGCTCATTTAAAATCTAGCGGATGTACAAATTTAAAATGAGTCTTTTTACTCTAATAGGTGTTAGATTGATTAATTTTATTTTACAGACCGTATCTAATGAAACAGAAAATGCGGAAAATTTATTGGCGCTTATATTTCGTAACTTTAAAGGTGTTTGTTGCAGTTTATCCAATTATTTCTTGAAATGTCTCCAACAAAATGTAAAACGTCTTACGGTATAATGTATTTTAATGTGTAAATTGCTATAAATATTTATTTGCGCATTAAATTCCATTATTGGTACAGTTAGTTATTTTATTATTTTAAAATGTTATAGCCAATTTACAACAGAGGCTTCACGTTTAAGCTGCTGAAAAGTCAACAGGACAACGACCCTAGTAGAATAGTAAAATATCTTAATGAGTTCCTAATGTAAATTAGAACTTGATCAAAATACAAAACCAACTAGGAAAAAACTTAGCAGATTCTAGTTGGAATTCAGTGTTGCTGCTTGTAAGTAGCGGCAATTTCAATGGCGGGCGGTGAGGCGCACGCGCAGTTGTGTCACCATCGGCGTCCCAGTGCATGGCGGCTGCGCGCATGCGCGAGGCCCAGCCTGGACCCACCGCTTGCGTCATACAGCACCCGCTCAGTGTGAACAAGTGGTCCACAGTTTATTCATGAACCCTTGTGGGTATAAATGTTTTAGCCGACTTAATGCCTCATTAATACATTATTGCTATTGTCTACTAATTAAGGAGCATCGTCTCAGTTTACCAAGCCACCTGATTATTATGCGTGATCACCATTTAAATGTTAATTAGATTTATTAAAGCACCTGATCAAACGCGTCTCGATATAAATGTTGACGCGAAAAAACATTCTCCGCGATGTATTGTACTCAATGAGAATTTATTCGACATTTATGAGTCAGATAATTGACATGAAAATATTTTATATTTTCATCAACACACAAGGTATATTAACGGCTTGCCAATTGAATCATCCATCATTGAGGTTATTTCACCCATTTACATTTTGTCAACATTACTAAAGGTGAAGTATCTAATTAGATCCGAATCAAATAAACTTCAGCCAACTATGTTTGACAGTGATGAGCACTTAAGCAAGTATTCTATCTAATTACGTATGTCTAAATTACATGCACATATCACCACTTTTTTGTTTAATTAGGTATTGTTTCATTCTTCAACATGGTAACCAGTTTTGTTTGTCCAATTATTTGCTATCGTCAATCAAAATGTTTCGAATGCTGTATCGCATACAAATCGGCGGGTGAATATTGAGCAACCTTCACCGGAAACGCTACTGGGCAATCTAGCGGCCGATCTATCGATTAATTAGTTCGATCGGTAGTACAATGCGGACAATGTTGTGCGATCGCCGGCACTTTTCGCTCACTCATCGCGGCAGCTGGCTTCACTGATGACAAATGACGCGATGTGTGCCCAAGTACAGTTCAGACATGCGGTAGATGACGTAAAAAATACCGCAGTCGTACCACTTACCTGAAGCTAATTACATTATTATGTTATAATGATATCATACGCGTTTAATGTGTGTATTGCCCAATTACTTCACACGCGGCTCTGCAAAAGCAGTTTTTTTACGGCTTTATCTTATTGACCTAAAAGTTATGTCTTTTTTTAACTTAAGCTGAAATGATCGTAAAATTTGCCACTTATTTACACTTTCCATGTGCAATTAATACTGCATACCTCAAATCAGTGATATTAACACCTGCGGCACTGGCCAAAACTGTTCTTGTTGGTAATGATTGCCCCAACAGTTATAAAAGTTAATCGGCTTTACGCCTGTTAATAAAAAAACTGTTTAATAGGTAGGTACTAATTAGATAAACAAATAAATTGACAACGGCTTATCATCTCGCTTTGACTGCAAAAGTCAACTAAAGCAAATGTAGTGTTTCCGCTAAATATAAAACTTAATTAAAATGAAGTCTAATGTTTCCTTTTCTCTCAGCAAAACATTTAAACGCGTCAATAATTTTATTAGTACTAGTATATTTTAGTTCGTTTCGTGCTATCAAATGTAACCACACTTTTTTAATGGACAGCGTACATTAATTATGGTTTTTGCCACTGCATTAAACAGGTAAATAGTTCGCGCCCATTAGATAAATGTGCGCGCGACTCGAAAGCTTTAGTTAGATCAGATAAATGTAATTAAAATACTAATTTACAGGAGAATCTTATCCATACATCTTGAAGTGCTGAACATAAGGCATTATATTAACTGTTAGTAGCAGTTGTAATAACTCATTAAGACATACATAGCTGCTAACTGTACAACTAAATATAACTTGTTGAGTTTTAAATGCCATAGATCAAAAGCTCTCTGACCGCGCAAGTGCTTTGCGATAAATACAGATAGGAATCACGCTGTCCGTACATCAACACTTAGCCTTAAGTCTTGTTCTTAAGCAAGGCTACAGCTAGTTTGTAAATGTTTTTATTTTATTTGATCGTCACTTAATTCGATTCTTCGATTTTTTCTGAAATTCGCCTAGATTTACTTATTAGATTCACTTATGATCTATGTAAGTACGTTATGGAATATTCTTTTTATTATTTTTCGGTAAAAATAGATGAATAATGATTGTAACTGAAGCAAAAATAAACTGCAAACACTTTATTAACTTAAAATGCGCTATCCTTTAGGTCGTTGGTTTCCTTAGTTTGCAGAATTTGTACATTTAGATTATTTTTCGCCACTTTGTTTTTACAAAGTTTTTCCTAGTGCTAGGTAGGACTAAGGAACTTCTTGACTCCAAGTGTTTAAGTTAAAATTTATAATGAAATCCTAAACGCTATTTATAATAAACTTATATGTTCTCGTTGTAATAAATATTATCATTGCGTTAATGTTCTGTAATTGTATCTTACAGAAACAAGATGAAAAGAATCAAGAATCGTTTAAGGCCGATTTTTTTTTAATATTTCTTTTTCAACATGTCATTATAGAAACACAAGGTATTAAAATTGTTATTTTTATCTGACACTATATGACTGAACTTCCGTTAGAAATGCTTCTTTTTTGTTATTCGTTTGGTTTATGTGAATTTAGTAAATAGTAAATGTGTAAGAATTCAACATTTTGCGCCAGTAAATGACAGGCAGCTACATAAAAATTTGTCACATTTTTTTTTTTGCAAAACCCAAAGAATTTTTTAGATTGGTTAATTTTGCTAGTGTTAGGTTAGGTACTATCAAAATTATTTATGTACTGAAATTATTGTTCTTTGACATTAGTACCTTTCTGTTAAGTAGACAAAAATTATAAGATTTTTTTACTAACACGTTATTTAACAAGACTTTTGTGCAAATAATAAGAATATTTAAAGTAAATGTATTACTCGATATTCATAAGATTAATTAAAATTTCAGCATTGCTACCAGCAAAATTAAATTATTTATGTAATACGACTCTGACAACATTCCGCCGCCGTCGGAGAATCAATCACCTATAAAACTCTTAATTTACTAAAGTAGTAAATATATTTTGAATATAATATAATTCATATCATATTATTAGATTTGTTTGTATAATTACTGAACTATGATGACTATAAACAAACCGTCAAATTTATTAACCGCTTCATTCAATAATTTACAAAAAACCTAGGCTGATTAAAAATTAACAAATTATGTGTTCATTCCATTTCCACTAGAAAATACCTATTTCGAGTAAATACCATCGGTCAATAGTCACTAGTTCGGTGAATAAATCTTCTCTGTGAATGGATTTGTATACATATTTCATAAACAGTTTGGCGTTCAAATGAGGTATTGTTTTTTTTACTGTGTTCAGAATATTACTGTGTGATATAGATATAGGTATGACAAGTGTATATGGCATGCCAGGTAGCTATGTTTAGGTACCTTTCAAAATAGTTTCACACAAAAAATCTTTTGTCACCTGAAATAAACCAATTGTCTGTTTACATATAACTTTTTAGATTAATTTACTGAGATAACAGTCTCTTGCATTGCATTTAATGTCGATTGGATATTTGTTTAATGTATCATTGTAGGTTATTAGAAGGCTGAAATGTAAAATAAAATAAGTCAACAAAGTTTTTATAAATTATGTGTTTTTAGTTTTTGTTGTGATACATTTAAGTTACCTATTTTATGTTAAAATTATTATTTGTAAACCATATATATACCACAATAACGGAATTTCACGGTCTATATTACCACAAAATGTATTAGTCTGTACATTTATATTGTAAAAATTAAACAAAAAAAACAGCTACAATTAAAATATGTACAAACTGCACTTTTTGCAAAACACTGTGTTTGTTCTTTATACGTTGTAATTGTTAACATACAATTTACAATAGAGTGTATTTAAAGATGTCTCTAATTTTTATTTTGCGAAAAGTCGGTTTAGCTGGCTCACTAAGCTTTTTAATTAAACTTTACGCACAAAACATATTGGTATTTTTTATAATTCGTAACACATACCTATTTATTTTTTTATTGTTGACACAAAATAAAAATAACAGTTATAGTTTGTGGGCTTAAAATTGCAATTTTGAAATATTTGTGAGAAAACAGGAGCTTACCATTGGGTGATATGTTGAGTGGCTGTGTGAGGGCAGCGGGTGCTGGTGGCGCTGGCTCCATCTTCCAGGGGGCGCAGCACGACACGGGGGAGAACTCGGGCGTGGGGCCACTGCCCGCCGATATCAACATGGTCGAGCCACCTTCAGATCACGAGCTCTCTGCAACGCCAGCATGCGACACCAACCAATAGTTCACTTTAAAAAGTCCACGGTATTCAACAGTTCGATTGGCTCTAGGAACTCTGTTTGTGATAAGGTATGAAGCACCTATAGG
Source organism: Autographa pulchrina (assembly GCA_905475315.1). Classification (NCBI taxonomy): domain Eukaryota; kingdom Metazoa; phylum Arthropoda; class Insecta; order Lepidoptera; family Noctuidae; genus Autographa; species Autographa pulchrina. Next base: position 6,118,610 of record FR997771.1, on the reverse strand, counting down.
ACGAGCGGCCCGGCTCGCACGCGCTCGCTTGAAGCTCAGCCAGAACACTGAAGAGCGCGCTTGTCGTGCCGGCGCGCCCACTCGCGCGCCTACTCCCATTTGCACGCCTCAGAAAAAATCTCCGCCGCCAAACAATAACAAAAAACTACCTCCGTTGAGCGAACCTCCGCGCACCTCTCACTCTAACGCTTTTAATTCGATTTTCGAACGCGTCAAAATTACAACAGCGCTCGATTGCAACGCAACCTTCCGTCCCGTTCTTAGATTTAAAATTAAAACATTATCATACTAGAATAAAATGTCCCTTAAAAACATCGATACAGTGGCCATATTATTTTAACGCCGCCGCTGCTCATATGACCTTTTTTCACGAAACATAAATGAAACTACTCCTACTCGCACTCGTTCGGTTCAGCTTAAGCATGAACCGTATGAAAGGGACAGGTGCTCTACCGCTCGGTAGAATTACGGTAGTGAGCACAGGTGATCTTTTACCATTTCTTCATATAGAAGGTGTTAATGTATACCTTTCTCTTTTTCTCTTATGTAGTTTTATACGCGCTGCCAGAGACAACAATATGGTTCCGATTAGCTTCTTAATTAAACTTTGTTGAAGTTGACAATACTTAGCATCCGTTTTAATAGTAACTATATTGGGTAAGTTCTATTCTAATTACTCTGTAACTTGGTCTTAAGTTGCTAACTTTATACCTTACAAAATAAAGTTTTTTTTTTTTTAGTTTTTATTAAAATGCTGATTTACTACTCAAACATAATATAAAATAATTAGTATTTGCTTTACGATTTAATGCATGTCGGATATAACAACGTCATATGCACATACAAACAATCTGTTTGAAAATATAATACAAAACTGCGTCAATAAAATTGCGCAAAATTATAGAGCAACGAACAAATCAAAAAATAAATGCAGTAGCAGCATGTTTACATGTGGATTGTATCACAGCCATGTTTGTATTATAATTACCGAGAAAAGTGTATGAATGTAGAGTCGCAGCCGAGCATCGCAACTGACGCGGCTACGCACTGCCGTATCCGTTCTTTACAATTTAATTGGAAGTTTTCTTTACTCAATAACTTGTATCAATCTGGCGCAACTTTGTGGTTTCCTGTAAGAAGATAAAAACGTTTTGTACTTGGATTTTAAAAAGATTTCTTAAACGTTTTTTTTTTTCGTTTATTTTAATTGTACTCTAAATTGCGTTTTATTATTTTGCAATAATTACACTACTTAACTACAAGTTACAATAATAAATGTATTTTATACAAAGACAAAAGGCAAAGGATCATCCACCTGCTACGACACTTAAAAGTGTTTCCGACAAAAGATCAACAACTAGAACTCTACATTTTTCATAATATTTTCTAAATAATGATAATTTAAGCATTAAATTTTGGATATGAAGTTAAATCTATTAAACTAATATTTACCCGAGTAACAAAATAATTTTAATAACACAAACAAATAATACAATTAGAAAGATGTAAATTATTTTTCTTCATTTAACTTTCTAAGCACCGGGCTTTTCGTTGACTTGACAAAACCTTACTTTTTTACAGTATTTGCAAATTTTAACATTGCTATAATTTAGGGCGGTTATAAATTCCGTTAGAGTAATTAAATACAGAGCGAAAAATAATTACACAAATTGGACTTCAGATTTACACACAATTTCATTGACAATTTCAGTGGCTATTTTTTTATAGAAACATAGAAATGAATAGTACTCGGGCCTGAAATAGAAACTTGAAGATTTTTTAACCAAGTTCCTTTAACACACAATACTTATACAAGATGCTTTTGTTATGATTTGTTTAATTTTGAATACCAATCTTTTTGATAACAGACATAGAATATACATATAATAGACATAATAATATAAAACAATGGCAAAATTACTTCGCATAAAAAAGTAACAGAACCGTTCGTTATCTGAATACTCCATACCTCAATGATTAAGCCAAAACAAAGTTAACCTAAAGGTGGAGCTTTATTTAAGTTGATTATAATATATATTTATATAAGTTGATAATATTGCATTCATTCCAATAAGATACTTATAACAGAAAATACTTTTTACAAAATCTCTGACAAAAAAGTAGAGCACCAAATTATTCTACTATACAGAATTATCAATTAATATTTGATACTGTATTACTTAAACAAACTTTGATTATAATGCTAAGTAATTATAGTAATTACCTACGCTTAAGGCTCTATTTACTGAGTTTGTATTTCTGAATTCTAATTATGTTAGTCATAACAGAAATTAGTTTTATCTTTACTTTAATTATTGTATTCTTAACTTAACAATAATTAAAATAATAATTAAAGAAAAATATAAGTACTAATTACTGATATTTTTCTATAACTTTCATTGTTAAGTTAAGAATACAATAATTAATGTAAAGATAAAACTAATTTCTGTTGTGACTAATATAATTAAAATTCAGAAATACAAACACAGTAAGTATTGTCCTACATGAATCTAATAAGATAGATAATATATAAAAAAAAAATAGCTAACAAGACCATGAAAAGATATAGATAGACTTTATTGGAATATACGTTTACTATATATTGCGCTGCTATGTTGCATTTTAATTTTTTATTTTAACTCATTACCTTATTATATGAACTTAATATGTTTTCACAAAAATGTAGAGCATAAATAATTAGTATATTAATTATAAATAAAAAGTAACTATTGATCTACTCATAAGTAACAACTAACTCAAAGCTTAAATTGTAAAAAATTAAGCATTATGCTTATTTCATATCTTGATAGGTACGGTATCAAGACAATGTCAATTACCACATTTTACCTACTTTGTTTTTTTTAGTCTGTAATTCTGTACGAATCTACTCTACAGTTTTAAGTTTCAAAGTTGAAGGAGGTCAGTGACATTCATAATTTATTTTTAGATCATTTTTTACAGTTATTTTGTTTCATCTAACTGACTAATTTTACACTAAATTAATTTTTATTCCGATTGCCTCTGTTTTTCTTAACAATCTTAAAAAGTCTTCTAGGTAATTCTGTTTCAACCATTGTAACGAAACTTTTAGTAAATTAAAAAACCACTGAAAAGAATTATCATAAATAATTCCAAATAAAAATAATGCCCAAAAAATATTTAAATAATCATCGAAATGAGATTTTGTAGAGTCCATACAAACATACCTACACACAAATATAAAATGTAAGTTTATAATGATGACAAATTTTTCTTTTTACGTTACGTACGGTGAGACGGAGGCCGACAAGGAGGATTTAGTGCGGCGATACGGTGTGGGTGTCACCTAATGAATATATTTATTTATGTGGAGCTCGGCCACTTTTATCTGCCGAAGGTGTTTGTATATCGAGCCGTTGTTACACGCCAGTTACGATTAACCAGTTACTTAAGTTATCCTGTTGCCTGATTATGTAGTAATTAGACTAGCCTATAAATGTTGGGTTGATAGGGCTATAGGAAATTTATTCAATTTTGGTGACGTTTTTTTGTGGGCCGTTGTCAATTATTTTAAAGAAAGTTTAACATAATTTGGTTATTTAAGAAAGAAGTACAAGTTTATAATTAAAACAGCTTCAGTATTTCAATATAGATTAGTTTTTGTTTGCCATTTCCCTTGTCAATACTTAATTTGATCTACCTTAAAAAACATTGAGTCCGTAAAGTTTTTCAAACAGGCCACAACTAAAATTAACATCGCCCTAAGTTTTCCTCATAATAAGTTAGCTGAACCCAAGAAGAAGTGTAGAGTTCTGATAGTACGTTTTAAAAGATTCTTATGAGGGAGTAATTGGTGTAAGTCAACAACATAAAAACTCCGAGGCTTTATACATCGAACTCGGCTACAGGTTGGACTATGACCAGTATTTTTTATAGGCACTTGATCGGACTGAGACGGGCCGTAACCACAAGGCGGCCATAATATTTATACTGGAAGCTATATCAATTGTTGTCCATTAGTTTCGTAACACTATTACTAAGTGGTATATATTCTTATTAGAAATATATTCGATTTTGTTTGATTTTAAAGAAAAACTTAGTAGCTTAAAACTTTATTTTTTAATTTGTAAGTCGGTTTTCAGCAGTCCTATTTAGGCACTACCATAGAACTGTGTTTGGGTATGTGTGTCCTTCATTCTAAAAGGTACCAAACTTAATATAAGTAACATATCCCCTATATTGAAAAAAGTCTACCGAAGACCAAAATTGTCATGAATCCTTTAGTTGGAATCAACAGCAGCAAAAAACGTATTTCTAATAGGCAGGTCTCTTGTTATGAGACTTTTGCATTAGCACCCGGCCATACAATAGGGCCGGCCACAATAGGCTAACGAATCATCACCCACAGCACATACGGAATCAGGATTCAACACATCGCGTGCGCACCTTCATGTCCACTCTAGCCTGAGCCCTACCTACGTAACATTCATTTATAAGCTTCCTCTTAATTGTGTCCCTTAAGGTTCTAGTTACAATGGACGTGTGTTACTAAACAGCGCGCGACATTCGTCGTGGTTTACTGCAACAAAGCCGCGGCTTCTCTTCAGTCAGACGTATTAACATTATAATGTGTACAAAATATTTGTGCTATCTATTTTGGACCACCCAAGTGGGCTGACACATGATCTGAACTGTACCTGCTAGAACAATGGGCCATCGTTCTCCATTTCGCTCCCTTTCTGCTCGATTAAGTTGATTCGTATGTTCGTAGAGGTAGAGTTGAGTAAGTCTTTTTCGTGTTTATATTTTATCATAGTATAAAGGTCCTCTCCTACATATAGGTTTAAGATTAATTAGCTGTGTAGTTCTAGGTGTAAACAATGAGTTCGTATATTTGGGTTTTAATAAACGGATCTCAAATGTGTTCCGGATTAGTGTTTTCTTCCCACAAAGGGGAAAACTCTATCTCTAACTACTGCTAAAGATGCACTACTATAAAATACTAGTTTATTGTTACTAAGGATTCAAAGGTAAAGATATCATTTTCCAATATATTTCAGGAATAGTTTTCACAATGTCTCCACAAATCTAATACTCTATTCATTTTCTTATACGTCGCAAACCTATTTCAATAGTAGCTCAGGCTTATTATTCGTTTTCATTTGTATAACAACGTTATATAAAATTTACATGTTTCAATAGATTTTCGTATATGCATTTTAAAAAACATAGAATAAATGAAAATCTGGAAATGGAAATAAAGGCAAATTCTTCATATTGCTTTCAATTAAAAAAGTGATTATTGACTGTAATTGGGACATAATATGACTCGAATTCCAAAAACTCTAATGTAGAGTCTAACCGTGAGTCGATCTATCTCCTTTTTATTTATATATCCAATGGATGTCATCGTCACTTAATTATTTTAATAACATCATGATATGCTTATTTTAATTTTTTACATTATAATTATTAAAATCTATCTGTAACAGAAGATATAGAAGTTTAGTACAGCATTATTTATTTAATCGACGGTAATAATTCCGGTTATTCCTTTCGGTTATTCAGTTGATTTATTTTTACAGAATTGGCAAGCGCTAGGCAAAGAAACTAGTTTAATTAGATATTGTATTTTTTTCCTCTTTCTCGTCTTAGCAGCTTATTTATAAATTGTATAAAGTTGCCCTTCAGTGCCTGTAGCTATTGGATCATAATATTTTGACCAGTAATCATTTTTATTAATGTAGAGTCCCGGTTGGTGTCCCATTACCCTTTAGATAAGAAATAACTTTACTCGTTGAAACCGAACGCGTCATAGCTGCTCTAAAGACCGGTTACCAGTATTTTAAAGATGGATCAATTCTTACAATTTTTTCTCACCTATTGAAAGACGACTTACAGAACTTAATAATTTAAAGAGAAAATGAATTTTAATTTAAAATATTAGAAATTACAACTTAAGTAACACTGGGATAAATAACATAATTCGTAACTCCTATCCTACTTAATAAAATAGAATAATTAAAAAAACAATGAAAAAAAATACAAAATACTTAATCAATTAAACCAAAATAAAAACTACCAAAAAGTCACCGACAAACACCAAAAACAAATAAAAAAGTCAATAAAATTGATGTGCGAATAAAGCAAGTTCGTTTTCGATGTCAATGATGCTTGTCGGGTAACGTAGCGTCGCGCGTTGCGTCGCACGCCCTGCCCAATGGGCGCGCTTGCACGCGGGGCGGAGCGCGAGGCCCCACCCCGGCCGCCGCCCGACAATACGCTATTCACAGCTAAAACAAAAGATCGACTAATGAAAACAAAAACTATACCTACTGCGAGTACCTAATGTAGAGTTTTCAGCTTTGTAATTATAACTGTTTTGTAAGGTTATTTTGTTTGAATAAGAAATTGTGTCTATAAATTGTCTAGAGTACATATTTCTATTTATGATGTAATATCTAAAACTTTGAATTAATCTTTCATGAAACTAGAAAAGTGATAGAGATTTTCGAAAGCAAACTTCAGAAAATAGCTTTATAAACTACAGTTTCTAAAATTAAACATTAAAATCAATAAAATATTTGTACAAACTATAATCCAGCATTCTGTACAATATAATGGCGGCCTATTAATAATGTACCCTAAACGACATCGAAGCGAAAAAGCTCAATATTTGTAGTTGGTATGACTTCTAATAGGAGGGATATTCGGGTATCACAGGCGGTTGTTTTTGGAAAACATAAGGACAACTTAAAATATCATCGTGATAATGAATCGACACAAATCGAAAAAGGTATGACTTAATGAAAAATAAGGTAGGAAGATTCTATTTAGAAAAGATTGGATATTTAAACATTAGTATTAATACCCGGTAGTCGTTTTGATTTTAGCTTTAGCTTAATATCTGATTAATTTGTTTCACACATTTGACCTACCAGGAATCTTCGTTTGTCAAGATGTTGCGTCTTAAAACAAGATTTCTTCTTCTGCCTAGTCATTTACTAATTCATTTTTAGGTGCACTTCCAGTCTCACTGGATTCAGTGGAATTCCAGTAAGCTATAGAGTGAGCATTAAGAGCTTGATTTTCCCACCTCTACAATCCATAAACTGAGTTAGATATATATGCAGTAACATTTGGTAACATTAAAACATTAAAGCGCTTTAAACTGACTTAGGTGTAATAACTTTCTGCAATCTAAAGCACAACGTTCCTTAAATAATTGCATTATACGTCTGTCATTGTAATCAGATCAGTATGCAACGATTCCAAACCTAAGTACATGCAATTGTACCTACAACATTACAACAGTATTTCATACATTCGTTTGAAAACTGGATTCAAATCTATTTCTTATGAAACTACTTCATATTAAGCACGCTAGGTAAATTAGGAGACCTTCACCGTTACAATATAGAATGCAATTAAAACATTTTATTGTATGTGGCTCAAGAATAAATGTAATAAAAGTTTATAACACGCTATATAACAGACCGCCCCCAGCATATGGCGTATATCGGAAGGGGCGCGAGGCGCACTTGCCTAGACTGCCTACCCCGTGTTTTAACTCGCCTAATTGCTTCCCATTTACATACATTAGCAGGAAAAAAAAATACCACAACTGACGCCCAGCCTGCTATGTAAATACCGGCCTATGTAGCTCCCTTAGCCCATTATGTCAAAAACCGCGCCGACCAAACCGATATACAAATTACAAAGTTTAATAACGGAAATCAATTGCCGTATGCCTCCGTCTAATTACACGTTGCTGGCTGTCCATGGGAATGTACGAGTGAAACACCCGAATGTAACGGCCGTCCGACATATCATTGTAAATAGTTTAAACGCTACTTTATCGGATATTACTCGCATCTATTATTGAGAAAAGACGACGAATAGTCTCTTATTATCCTTTCTATTCAATTATGAGCCGCTAATTACGAAACGTTAGGTAATTAAATGACGGTGAGAACCAAAAACTGACAATAGATAGGTAGCAGGTTAAATTGAGCTCCAAAATTTATAATGGACGCAACGTCGAACGTTTTGTGAAATCTGTAGTCGATTGCTGGAGAGAAACTCATTGTTCTTTGTACGAACATGGGTATAATTACGTATGCATACATGTGCACATCCACTGTTTGCAATCTCTAAAGTTATGAACCTCCTTTCCTGTAATTTGTGTGAGAGATCGAGTTTCCTTATCATGTTTTCCCATTAGACGCTGTGGTTTAGGAAAAGTGTATAGAACTAACCCTTTTCTTTTTAGAAGGTAATGCCAAATACAAAAAGTTTGCTTAAGGGCGACGTAAACGACTTTTACCAACATAATGTATTCTTGCTTTTTGGCTTACCTTATACCTAATCGTAAATTATCATATTTGCGTGATTTAGTTAGTTAGTTTTTAATAACCAAAAGATTTTCTAATTTATTTTACAAGACAGAGGAAAAGTTACCCTATGACAATCCCCGATCATTGTAAGGATTTTTACCATAGTAATATTGCGGTATCTATATATCTACCTTATTCTATTGAAAAAAAAAAAGCTTTACTCGTCAAGAGCCTTGAACATTCGATATACAAAATTCTAAGATTTTTTATCCAACATTCTTAAAACTTCTTATTTCTATAACAAGATTCGTATATTGCTTTATATCTAATAAGAAGACTGAAAAAACAAGCCCTCCCGAAACTTTAATATTATTGTTTCTCATAATCTGTCAACCCTTTGCACACTTGTTCTATTTCAGACAGAAACAGGTAGAAACACAAGGAGTCTTCACATATGTACCGTTTGAATAAAACCAGTGGCTGGCACAATGGCTGCGCTTATCTGGACTGCGATCGAACAAAAGCTACTTACAACTGTTCTTAATCGTCATTTCACATACGCTCTCCACTGACATGAGACGTTATTCTAACCTGAAAGTTAGTACTCAGGTAATGTTCAGAGTACAGTTAGAAGAACAATCCTATTGCAGCTTTTTGTAGGTAAAAGTCTAAACATGCACAAACATTTAATGTTAAAAGAACTGTCAAAACGTTTGGTAGACTCTTCTCGTGATCAGAGAGCTGGTTTGTTCCTTGCACAGAGAATCGGCATAGCCATTCAACGTGGCAATGCTGCCAGCCTTCTGGGCACGTTTGCCGCCATTGACAAGGATGACGATGAGTATTTTGACACGTGTTAGTTTTATTTATCTATATAAGATTTAATTTTAGTCTTTGTTTGTTCTTGTATTAGATTTAAGTATTGAAATGTTAAAACTGTTCTTGTTTTATTAATACAAAACTTGATTCATGAAAGTTTTGCATTTACATGACAGCATCCTGGCACGGAGAAATGATAATGTACTCTCGTCAATGGCAATGTAGGTTTTGCGCAAACTTTGCCTTCTCAATGAATTAAGAATTAGCATCCTAAATATTCAGGGATTTGAAGAATGCGCCACCTGATGTCCTAAGTCCGGTCAAACCCAACCCAGATCCACTTAAAGTGTAACAACATTGTGTGTATCTGTACTGCATTTCGCAAATAAAGGAGGCGATTTTGCTCGCTTCGCGGTCTGCGCTGGTCACAATGGGCTGGCGATATGCATAGATATGGCTAAACGATGCAGGTCATGCAAATACGCAGCTACTCCGCTCACACACACATCACACCACGCTTTCCAATTGCCTGCCATTGTGCTGCCTCAGGAAATTGCCTCTCGTCTCATCATTTACATCGAGAACTGTTAACTTAGTCGGTCTGTCCGATTTTAGATAAGATTTACTGATAATGTTGAAATCTGGTCTGTGAAGACTTTTTGTTGATTCTGTAGCTTTAAAAATTGATTTGATTTGTGCAATCACCCTTGATTAATGTAAAACGTTGATATTTTTGAGCTTATTCCTAACTATTAAAGTTAAAGAAGTATATACCTAGTTGGATTGCAATTTGTCAATCTCGTTATCTTGAAGCGACATTACGATTTGTAGAGAGTAATCAGGTGGCAAAAACATCCTGATTGATTACCAAGGTAAAATAAATACCGACCTTGTTTTACATTTAATTAGTTACCGTCTCAAGTAGCAATAACAGTTTTTTATTTATATTCGAACTCAATTTCATACAAACGTTACATTAAAGACATTAGGATGTCCCAAATTAATCTCCTCATTAGCTGAACATAACGAACTTCCTTTATTCTCAACCATCGACCAATTTATTTAATTTTTACTGTAAACCGAAAAAATTAAATATAATGTGTTCATGTAGTGTGTTCATTTAATTTAATCCTTGTAACTTGTTTAATCTATGTTAAAAACTTACTGAAAATATAGTTAAACCTGAACAACGTAGGTAAGTCAGGCGTTCCACAATCGCTCACAACATGAATGCGTGTGCAAAGTGCGCAAAAACTCTGATAACCATGATTTGTGGCCCTCATCAACCGGCAACAGCTCGACTGTAGTGTTGCTACGTGATTAGCAACCTCTGCTATTCATTATACAGCCTAAGCCTTGACTATGCATATGTTACAATTTGTTAAGTCTTGGAACAACGCTGTGGCAAAGATTTACCACCCGTTATTTGTTTTTAACCTGTTTAACTCAATATAATAACTTATTAAATACATTAATCCAAAAATATTTAAATTAGGTTAATATACTTAGACTTATCAATGAGGTTTTAGAATCCTTATGGAGATTTACTTCTTGTGATTAAAGCTGGTTAGTATTATACTTTGTTAAAGGTATTTTATTTTATAGGAGCGTATTTTAAACATTAAAATTGCAATGTAAACCATTTTCATGACTATCAAAAGATACGCCAAGCTTACCTACGGACCAATATTTATAATTGCTTTCGAATGAAATGATCCGTTTTGATGTATAACGAACGTAAAAATCTTACCCTCGTACAATACGTTTAATATGTTTTCTATATAATTACTTACTAACATTCATTAGAGTTTCGTAACTATTAGGAGTCCGTGAAAGCAAATCTCTTCCGGTCGCTTCCGTGTATTTACGAACGATCTTAGCTACAGTTTATTTTTTAATTAGTAGCCGCTTTTTCATAGGCCGGCGTCGATCAAGATAGGCGTTCGCGTTCGTGTGAATGGCCTACGGTCGGCTACGGCTGCCTCTGTTACCTCACGCATCGGGGACTGGCTCACCGATTATATGCAAATGAGATGTCATAACACGTGAATAATTACAGCCAGCCACGAGTCGCCCTTTCGGACGAACCGCACAAATTGGATTTACGTGAAAAGCAAGTTTTAACCGCGACACCGACTTGACGTATGTATTTTTGGGGTGATATGCTAAGAATGAATGTATAAGTAATATGTTTTGATGATATCTCACTCAGGCTGATGTCGATATATTCTTTTAGTGTAAGATATGACGTAGCTATTTTAGAACAAAGGAATACAGTGTGCTTAAGAATTTTGATAACGTGATTACGTTATTAGTAACGCTGCTATAATAATAATGTTAGCAGTTGTTATTTGTTTAAAAAGGTCAACATTTTTGTAACTTTTTATTACCTTTAAGTCTAATTAACAGTTTGACTAAGCCACAAACTAAAGCAATAAAACTGTGTTCTAATAAACCCAGTTTTCTCCATAGTTCAGTAATTTCCCATTTGTATGCCATTATTTTATAATGTTCATTAAAATAAAACGTAGGTAGCGTCGCGCCACTTTTCACGAAAAGTCCCGCTGTGGAAATTGCGACCAACGTCGGGGGGCAGCGTGACCAAGCATGCGGCGTTAAGGGGCGCGCGGGTCGTTATGCTAATAGACCACATGCCAGACAAACATACAAACAAACCTCATGGCTCGACAATCTAATATCAACCATACCATCAAGAATGTAGAGTTCAATATAAGTAGCTTAATCATGGGAGTTATGACTTTTGTGTTAGAAGAGGTTAGTGAGGTCTGCGTGTTGGCCGCCTGTAGTCGCGATAGCGGGAAAATAGACGGTTGACTACGTTTATGGCTTACCCGCTTGTGCTCCGATTTAAGGCTTATATATGGTCGTAAATACGCTACACGTAGCTATGGCGCGATAACGCGCCTTAATAAGGTTTATTTTCTAAACAACCGCAGTTTCGTGTCGTTTGCCTGAATTTTACGATCCTAACCGTTTTAGACAACGTTTATAAGAAATTTACTGAAACGAAATGCTTTTTCTCAGTTGATAAAGGTTGAAACGATTCAGAGGTTTTTTATTATTATTGTCTGTTTCACTACTTTTATTCTATCTGTGAAATGCAATGAGTTAATTTAAGGTTAGTTTATAAATTCCCCAAAGTATAGAAAAAAAATTCTAGCCCTATTTATAAATAAACACACAAAAACGCTCCTTAAAACACACAAAAAGTATGTTTTTTTCTAGGCATGTTTATGTACGTATGATTATAATAAGGCTTTAAACATTTTTAAGACACACATCTTATACTTAAAATACCTTACAGCTATTTCGATCATTTTTTACACCAACAAACATGAAAACGCTTATACCTACTTGTATCATAAAACAAGCAAAAAATGAACAAAACCAGCGTCAGTCTCAAGTTACTCCTGTATTTTTCCTCTACATTTCTTTAAAAATGCTGTATTAACTGACTATTGACTGTGTAATTAAGGGAGCAAACAAAACCTTCAAGGTTCACCAAGAGCCGACAGCTTGCTGGCTACGTGGGAACAACTCCGAACAAACAACGAAACATATTCCACAGAGTGCGAAAATCACAACAAAAATACTAAATTATCTGCGGCTTGCGGTTACTGCTTTATGAAATAAAACCAGCTAATAATGTGAAATGAAAACATCACAATGGTTATTGTAAGGCGAAATATTAACTCACTGTATATCAAAAGTGGGTACATTTTGGTTTTAATAATGCGGTTTAGTACTCCGGTTTGGGTCAGTTATCATGATTTTATTCTCCAACCATTCGATAGACTAACATCTGCGAGTTCCTTCGCATGTCAAGTCACGGATTTACTTGAGTGTTATGCAGACTGTATTATTTATCGAAACAACGGTTGTCTCACATCCGCAATCCTTAAGTTGCACGATTTTGTTGTACATTTTAATAGGTGTGTGAATGAGCCTTTCGACACAGCTTCATTAATTACCCAGTATTATTAAAAAAAAAGATAATGTTAATAGGTATAACATTTATCTAATTAGAAACTTTCACTTGAATATAATTACTAATTTTTTTGTTTATTTTCTGAGTAAGAACTTTAGGAGTGACCTTTTTGACATGAACGTATAAAAGCACATGCGTATTTTGACACTAAACATACTTATTTTCTAAGTTTCTAACTGCTGAAGTAACATGACTGTGACATTTTTATTTTTTGTAAGGACCCTCTACAATTCGATTAGGCGCCTAAAGTAGCGACCGTTAAGCGGAACCTCTTTTAATTCACGAATTCGAAATACTTCATGTTATTTTGTGTTCTTGGTAGGTTAAAAGTAAAAATAATAATAACTCAAACTTTTTTAAAAGCCTGGTTTGGTTGGCGCTGTCTAGTGGTTACTTATTTTCTAGGTCAATACTAATATAAAATATTTATTTATTAGGTCAATACAAAACTTAGATACTAAAGCCATTGCACTTAGAACAAAATCGACTTTCTTTTTCTTTCCAAAATAGTATAAGTACATACAGAACCCAAAGTAATATAAAAACCGCTTAGTTTCTCAACTTGTACACCATGAATTTTACGACACAAAAGTCGAAAATACGATGCGAGATGAAGCCTTTGTGGTTACAGCGTTTGATCTGTAATTAGGGTGTTTAATAGCATAATAGCTAGTAACGGCTTTCAATCGAATGGCATTGTGTTTTTATACACCTTTAAAGCACAACTTGTTATTGAACGCTTGAAAAAAAACTTCGGAGAATGCGTGTCCTTTTCTGATAATTATCTAATGATATAACAATACTTATATCATTAAATACACCCATTTTAATACTTTCTACTTTCGATTGAGTTAAAATCGCCGTCTTGATATGAGTGTACCGATATGGTTCAGTAAATGTAGATATAAAAAAATATATTATCGGTGTACGAACTAACTCAATAGCAAATTGAGTAGTGAGCGTGCTACTTAGTGCACCACCATGCTAAATTTGACGTGAATATATTGACAAAGAAAAGTGAAAAGACAGACAAAAAATATCACGCATCAACATAGTTTTGCAAACACGATAAATTGGTAGTCGTACATTCGTACAACGTATTCCACATGAATATCATGTAAATTAATCAGCTTACAAATGAGTGTGAATACTGTGTTAAAGTAATGGTATTACATAAGCGATTTGTAAAGTGTCTGGCTGTCCGCACTCTACATGTCTCACGGCATTCAATACAAATATGTTCTGATCATCATGCATCACTCGATCAAGGAGAACACTTAAAAGCATTATTTCTGATACAACAAGATCATTTTGGTAAACGTCGGGGTGTTTAATTTCGTGGGCTTTTTGCGGAATGCGGGACATTGTGGAGGCAGGTGCGGTCGCCGGCTCCCCGGCTCCCCGGCTCCCTGCCCGACGACACTAATGAACACAATGAAGACGTATTCCTACGAGTATATCCGGCGTTGATCGATTGATTTACTCGCTGCCACCGCGCTCGAGCTTTTTGTATTCGAATGTCGCTCGCCATTTGCATATCAGAGTCGCGGTGGAACGAATTTTAAACAAGACGTACGATGGGAGCCGTGATGTGCTAGATACGCTAAGCCAAGGGGATGCCACTATTTGCATATGACGAAGCTTTATAGCTATTAATTTACTGACTGTTCAATACCAGAGGGGAAGGGTGAGACAGTTTGTACGGTTTTACATGATAAATAACCCGAGCCTGCTTGCGACTCCTTTCATTTTTACAAAGGCTTATCTTGAATATGACATTACGTGAGTAAAGGACATGTAATGTCGACATTATTCATGTTCTACTTTATTCTGGATTTTAATGTTAAAGGCTTTATCTACGTACTTGTAATACTATCCACTATCGCCGGCGACATTACGAAATTGTTGAAATAAATTTACTTGTACGTGAAGTTAAGAGAGTCGTCATCAAAATTAATTCATGCCGAAAAGGTCACCGTCATTCAAAAGTAATGAAGCCTTCGTCCCATTCCGTTAATTGAGCATATTCAGATATGTGTGAGTATTAAAGCGCTGGCTATCTGTTCGCGTGTTTAACAAAACAGATCGCGTCGTAAAACACGCGCGTCATAGGAAAATTACCGTTTGCAGTGTGTATTTACCGCGGTAACAACGAAGTGCACTTCCAACAATTGACTGCCCTCCCTATCTAGATGAGGAAACACGAACATTTCACACAAGACTCGCACATGTTTATGTTTAACTATTTGTGACGCGACAATGCGAGACAATTCTATGCAATTGCTTTCATACTAATGTGTCATTGAAGTTGATGCATGCTGTCATGGGTTTACTGAGCACTTAACATGCGATATGCTTGTTGTAATATTTATTTGTTTTTTCTCATCAAGTTTTAAAAGTCCGCTTACAATAGAACGAAACGTAACAAAACTGAGAAGGCAGACTTATATATAAAACACTTTTTTAAGTTGATTAAGCTTCTACAAGAAAGTCAATTAAACTAGCTCTATAACAATAAATAGGACCCTATTACCAACATTACAACTCGTTACAGCCGATGCATTAATTATAACCAAACAACAGAAATCAAACAAACGTCCGTTTAGTTACCAGGGGGGTAATTATGCAAAACGATGTAAAACTGATATGTTAATAAGTAGTCGGGACGATTTAGCACCCCCACGTACCGGACAGTTGTACGAGGAGTTGGTCTTATCACTATCTCCATCATATATCGGTACTCATTCATCGCATCGATCGAAACACTTAAGTATATGCTAATAGATATTGTAAATTGTTTGTCTTTGTTATCACTGATACAATTAGTTCGGTATTTAAATTATTTAGCGATATTAACGTTGTTTTTAACAAATATTGTATCATTAAATTTTATTGGAAATAATCAGTCACCAAAGCTCCCACAATTTATTACACACATACACATGTTTTGTTTATACCTACATTTCTCTTTTGACTGTACCAACAAGTACTAGTGATATTTTTATTACTACAGAATGATCTTAGTTATTTATAAGACTTCTTAATTACTCAAAAAATATCCAAGCAATTTTACACATTGTAAATTAAAAACCAAACATTCTGTCTAATTAATAAACCTACTTTGATATTAAAAACCGATTCATACTTAATTATATCAAACGTATAAGTTCTACCCTTCGCCGATTAAATTTGAATACGTTAACCCTTAACTCACTTTTGACAAGCTGCTAATCATATTCAAAGGCGCACCTTGCGACTGATGGCCGAATGTTAGAATTTAAAGCATTAAGACCCAAGGCACATAATTTGAAGGGTTCGACTGGACTAAAAAGAATCTGACCAAAACACTATGCAT
Source organism: Autographa pulchrina (assembly GCA_905475315.1). Lineage (NCBI taxonomy): Eukaryota > Metazoa > Arthropoda > Insecta > Lepidoptera > Noctuidae > Autographa > Autographa pulchrina. Next base: position 6,102,112 of record FR997771.1, on the reverse strand, counting down.
AGACAGGTGTGTATGTTGATGTATAAACTTTAGTTGATTCGGTATTTGGTCAGGTAGAGCGTTTTAAAATTAAACTTCAATTAAATAGAAGGAAGAAATCTTGTTTTTTTATTGTTTACTATCTGCAATGTTATAATGTTGTTAATAGGTTTGCATATGAGCTAATGTTTAAACCTAACATTACTTACTTATCCGATTTCAATAACTTTCTGCTATGAACGTTTTTCATGTATGGATGTTGTGTGTATAAAATGTCTCTTACAAAATATGAATAGTGTTTATGTACCAATCAAATGTTATGTTGGTACAACCAAATGTACAAAGCAATAAAGAAGGGTTCTTCATTTCAAAAAATGCTAATTAAAACATACTAAAATTAAAATAATAATTGTTTTATGAGATGTACAAATTGTTAATGGTACGCAACTCGGGCAAGGGCGGAGTGTGTACCCTAAAGCAATTAAAATGCCATCAACGGAAACCCAGGGTGCTCACCCCGTGACCATCTCCACCCATATCTAAAACTACTTAGTAATACTTACCAACATTCCATACACATTATTTTAGAAACACTCCCAATGTAAAAGGACCCTTTAAATAAACTCTGCAGCTAAAAATTATCAACAAATTAAAAGCTCTCAAAATATTGGACGGATACAAAAATTAAAATTGTATATAAAGTTGTTGAACGGGCCAAAGAAAGGCATTTATTGATGGCAGATAAGCGAATACGGAGCAACTGTCGGTAGCCATTGTTATAACATGTGAAAATATGTTTCATTCCGTTGGAGGTATTAAATATAGACGGACTATTTAATTAGAATATAATTAGTTGAGATTTTCGTACATTGTCTTAGAAGCAATTAATTAATACAAATATATTCACATAATTATCATTTTTATTTTAGGTGATTAATGCCTATTTTGTAAGACTTATTTTTTTCCAGTACACAATTTTGTTCAGGTGTATGTTTTATTAGTCATACCTTGTGTTAAGATCATGTAAAATATTGAATGTATCGCTTCTTTATTGTTACCTGTTGACATAGCTGTACAAGTATGGCGCTGGGTTTTTAATAATTTTCCAAAATTGTAATTAAATTATTGAATTAGCATATGTTTTACTAACTTGACAAACCAATAACATTACTGTCAATGTGCTTACTCATACCTAACATGATGAATGTGTATCTTTATTTAATTTTATTTCTTGTAATAAGTTACAGTGTAAAATAAAGTTAGGAAAGAAATTAGACTTTCTGTGGTCACTTATTTTCAACAATGATTATTGTTATTTAGCAAACGGCATGTCGTAGTTGTAATCAAAAAAATATATTGGCCATCGGACCATGAAAATATATATACCTACATACTCGTTTAACTTTTTTACTGAACAGTAATAAAGTACATAACATAAAAGGTGTTACATGCAATATCATTGCAACGCTGTATATACATGATGTTAAAGTAAAGTAACCAATGGGGGCAGCAATAAACGGTTAATTGCTTTGGTAGGGGAATGCGCGGTGAAGCTCGCCAATGACTGAGCATTAGGGTCGGGAATATAACAGCCTGTATATAATGTAAACGGCCGAGCTGTGAGCATTAGGTGTTGGGAAAGCAAGTACCTAGTAATAATGTACTTTGTTTTATGTGTCTTGAAGTTATATGTGTTTTGGTTGTGTAGCTTGTGAGTACACAACCATTGAGTTATAATGTACTACGTAGTACATTATAACTCAATGTACACAACATGGGAATTTGAACTTTGGCTAAATATTAGACGATTAAGAATTGGTTAATTTTTATGAGATACAACACAACTATTTAATGGTAGTTAATTATACATTACATGATGCGATTTTCTGGTCTCTCTGGCTGGAGGCCTTAAGGTCCTCGCCAATAGTCCGATGAAGCAGTCAAAGCCTGCGCTCAGGCTAACTACATAAACTCTCCTAAAAAACTTGCTACTTTCTTAACTGTAACTTAACTTAAGAAAAAACCTACATAAAAATAAAGACAAAATTTATATCTGTTTACATTTAAATGTTTACATTCACGTAGGTGAACAGACGATAGTAGTGTCGTCTAAGATATTGGTACTATAGCAATATCTTAGACGATACGATAGGTACGAGTAAACTCCTTAAAAACATCATATCATAATTTGAGGCCTTCTCAAAAACTACTTTAATTATAAACAAGATGAGCATATCAATATTAAAGTATATTTTTACCAAAATCATAACGTGAGGCAAAACAGCGCCGCCGCCGTCGAGCGGCAAGCGGCCACTTTCAAAGGAAAAGGTTTTAAAATTATGCTAATTGTTTACCGTGGCTTATGTGCACCTCGCCACAAGCTATTATGTCGCAATAACAACCACACTCACCATAGACTTCATGTCTTTCACTTTTTTAACAGAAATGAGGACTTTTTAATTATCTTAGAGCCTTTTTAGTTGTAGATATATGTGTTATTTGTAAAATACCTGTCTTAAATCGTTTTTTAATGGCTTGCATACTGACAAATTCGTATTCCGTGTGTTAGTATTAATAAAATATAAAATCCAAACCCGTTAATGGTTATCGGTAAACGTAGTTTTAATGAAAATAAGTACCAAGTACAAATAGGCAGATTATCTATGATATTCTAATTGGCCTAATAAACTATACACTAAACATCACACATTAAAGCGATGATGTAGAGACTATATTCGGATATCTTTATACAATGTAGACTTTTTCTTTATATATTGGATACTCACAAAATTACTTTACTGTTTAAACATCTACCTGTAACACTTATAACTATTGTAGAGACGTATGCAAAAATATATGTTTTTTTAGAATGAATTTAGGGGTCAATTTTATCAAAACTAAGAAAGCTCCGTTATTACCAACTGACATAAAGATCCATTCTTAATTCTTAATCCATCTTGAAAATGCTGCAAAACAGATGAAAACTGTCCAAAAATTTTATGAAATGGAATGTCAATTGATACTACCTACGTTATTCTTTCTGTTGGGTAAGTTTACTACAAGGAACTTAAGTTCCACGTTAAGTAATATGGTGTGTTCGTAGTTGCAGCGGTGGCGGTCACGGAAGCCCGCTACTGTGCGCGTCCATTGTGGTGGCGGTCCTCAATCGCGCGCCACTTACCACACTTGTTACGCGGGACGTCTTCAAAGACACGCCGCCTCATTGTCACCTGTCGGCTAGTCGCGACACAAATATCTCGTAGTTTTTTGGAGTCTTGATGAGGCTTGGTCTAATTAAACAGGAGATTATACTGTACTGAATATGATGTTGTATGGTAAATATCACCACCCGAACCTTCTTATTAAATCAACACTTTTAAATCAGCAGTATCGAAGGGAGCCTTTAAACCTAGTTATGTTTGAAAAAAATAACGAAAATAAATTAAAGAATACTAAGGCAATTATCAAGCACCTAGGACTTCATTATTTTATCATAAAATACCAATCTGATAAATATAATTTATGGCATAGAGTTCATAAAAGTAATTTAATAATCACTTAAAAAAATCCTAACAAACAAGCTTACAAAGCCTTCCCACCATAAATGTGTCACATAAATCATAACCTCAAGTTAATCCCAAATCACAATCCATTGAATACTCGTCAAATATCACCAAGAGGCAAAAAAAGTAATTTACGACCTCAAAAAATCATAAACAATGTAAAACGATGTGTCAAAATAATCCAGTATAATACGATCAACGCCTAAGGACGGGCGGAGTGCTCATAATAACTCAAAGAAACCCACTTACAAGTCAAGCTAACAATAGATGTCACCGGTGAGTCGGGATAAAAAATACTATGAACTTCTGAAGCAGTTAATAGGGACCTTACACAAAAGCACAGCGGTGGCACAACCTTTGAATGAAGTCGACCTACTAATTCATATTTATACGGTGTGTCCGCACTCAAAGGGTTCGCTCGATTAACATTCTTTCCTCGGGTTTTCGTAACCATGTCGCCATGGAACACTGCATATCACGACCACGGTATGACGAAAGATGATATTCTATTACAATTATATTGATACCGTTGATTTATCAAAGAATATCTATCTAAATGCCTCATTAAGTTTAAGCACGCACCGTCTACATGAGCGTCTTCTATACATCAGTGAGTCAGTCTTCGAAAAGAAATACACTTAGCCATTCATTATCATCAACAAACGATGTTTTCATTGCTCTACAAGTTTTGTGATCATCAATAATGATTTTTTTGTGCTGTCAAAATATCTCGGCGTTAAATAGCATCATGCAATTGGCTCTTATAGCCAAACAAAATCACGCGCAGAGGCTTGTGGAGTGGTTTAACAAAAGCTCAATCATATTTACATTTAGTCATCGGCTATTAATCAACACAAGTTATGCTGCACTTCAATAGGGACCTCGAGACAATCAGTGATAAACTGATAAAGAAATGGTTCTAATGTAAATAAATGGTCAGCGATATGTTAGTGTCTACACAAAGCTCGGTTAACATGGAGAACGCTTTATGGGTCACAGCTATTGTAACGTGTTGAAAGATACCTTATTTCAATTACATGATATAAAATTTATACCTAAGCTAAAGATTAACTTAGTTATGTAAACTTTTTAAATTCAAATATTACCATTTGTTAAAAAAACACCATTACATGCTAGGTATGAACACTATACTTGAACTCTACTTTCCGGGCAAAATTTTCAAAAAGGTTTGAATATAATTTCGGATCACACACTCAAAACACTAAAACAGACAATATCATCTAATGTCAGAGAAAGCCCTTCTATACAACTTAGCTCTTAATGTGTTCGTAGATGAGCGCGCGCGCAATAACAAGTGAGGCTAACAAGCAGTCGATACAAACCGCTCCACTGACGCTAATCCTAAATTATAACACTCCAACTAATCACTCGTGCTCCACAATATTTTAACTTTATCTGCGAGCCTACAAATAAGATCTATTACAAGATTCACATTGATACACAAACTACATGCTATGGTAGTCCATTTGAATATCTGTAGCGTGAGAGCTGGTCCTCTCTATTTTATTATTAAGTGTTTAAAGTTAGATACAGCAACGTCCAGAAAGCAACATTATTTATTTAATCGTTCTATAGCAACCACGATGTCAGTACTTATCTGAACCGAAATTCTTCGCTTAGATACTAAACTGAAATCTCTTTAGGTACCAACTGCAATTGGAAAATCTGTATGATCTATATTTAGAAAACAACTGGCATTTTCACAGGTAGCCTTATAAGTCCCATGACTATGCACCAATAGTGTCATAGATTTTAGAAAAAATACTACTTACGATAGTAAATATATTATTTTCGTGACCGTCCGGCAAGGAGTATAATAATGACGAGGAAAAATATCCAAAGCGGCAATGAAAGCCAACGACACGAGCAACGAATTAAGTTTGACAGTAAATAGAGGTGTAATTCAGCGATGTTCGTGCGCACGAGTTACGGTATCGACAGGATAATAGAGGTGATCGCGGCCGGCCGGGCCCTACCACCGCCATCTAGCGCCGATCTCTGCACAACTTTATTAATCGTATCGATTACCGATAACGCAGCTTTAGTGTTGTCTACTCTTCATAAACTTTCATGTATTATGGAAATGAACACCAAAATACACTATCACAATTTGTTTACTGCAGCCCTACATAGAGAATTAGCTTCTGCCCCAATTTAGTCATAGCAGTCACCCGAGGGTTTAATTTATCACAAATTACGTGTTGTATAGCTTTCGTGCAACGGTTAAAACTTAAAGGTATCAATTGCGAGCTTGCTTGAAGGCTTGCTGGTCACTGCTCTACTTTTACCGTTCATGCCTTAAAAAGTTACTCAGATATATAGAACTCTACGGAACTATCGCAGGTAAGCATGTAAGTAGGTCCTACTTACTTTACACCCAATAAAAATATGACACGATTTGCGCATTTGTACTAATTTGTATGGTGTATGGTCTTTATTTACCTACTGAGCCGCTTCTGTTTGGTATAGTTTTCCCAACATTGTGTAATGGTGCATTTAATTCCTTCTAATCAAGTCTATTTATTATAGACTGAATACTAGTAATTAGTACGTATTTTATTACACAAGAAAGGAGACAAAGCGGATATTTCAAATTATCGACCTAAGCCTCACATCTCATTTATACAAGCAGTTTATCAAAATTTTGCACAACCGTATTTCCTCAGAGCTTGACCTTCACCAACCTCCTGAATTAAATGTACTAAAAGTAAAAAAAAACTGATACATGAAAAATACGTAATTCTGCAATCCACACCTTTTCACAGTTCTTATATATATGTCACCGGAAAAGAACAAGAACCGCCAATTTATAAATTTTCAAGGAAAATTATAAACTTTCGTAGGATTCTAAACGAGAGAAAAATTGTATTATTTTACGCCCACATTTTCGCCAAATGATAAACTTACATAAGTCACGCGTAAAATAATAAGTAAGCAATAACCAAACGCCATGTGCGTTCTGATTGGTTGAATAAGTCACGTGTAAATTACTAAGGAAGTAGTAAAGTTCAATTAAAAAAAAAAAAAAAAAACCTAACAACCTAACCTAACCTAGACCCATAATGAGCGACCTAGAAGCTGCGGACAGCCAAAATGGTGAAGATAGTGAGGTAAATGCTAGCAAATTTGTTGACGAAGTGAAATTTACCACCAACCATTTTTCAACATCGACCAATCAGAGAGCAGTGTGTTATTTGCCGTATTTTAAAGAAGCGTAAAATTAAAAGCTCTTCTGTGATTAGTCGAACCGTTTAGAATCTTACGAATGGATATCCGTTAGTTTATAAATATACCACGAGACATTGAAAATTGATAAATTTGCTAAAATGTGGGCGTAAAATAATACAATTTATCCCTCGTTTAGAATCCTACGAAAGTTTATAAATGTCCTAGAAAATTTATAAACTGGCGGTTCTTGTTCTTTTCCGGTGACATATATATATATTTTTATTGTCGCTCATTGTACTACAAGTAAGCGACCCCACAGTCTTACAGTAGCAGTAGGTGAACAATACACAAATCTGAGAAAATCAAGCATGAACAGTTTCTACTTGAAAACTAAGTATCGTTGGTCAGATCTTACCCGTTTTGTCGACAAGCGCCAACTCTAAAGCGTGTTGAAGGCTCACTCATCGAGTTCAAAAGCCAAGCGATCTATAACCGCGCCCGCGCAGTAATGTCGGGTTGCACAACTATTGCTACAGTTCCCGAGAGAATACCGAACTCAAATGTTAATGTAGCCTAGACAAACACTACGTGAACTTATCTGTCCAATGGATAGTAACGCCTACAAAACTATTCAACCTACAATTTTGGATTACGTTTATTTTTTTATTTTTTCAGGACTATGTTGCGAGGCAGTAAATGGATGAAGGTTAGTGAAACAATATTTACCAAACATACCTATTGGTAACTAATATTAACTAATATGATTCAGACTGTCTGCTTGCGATCACGGCCGGTGTAACTCGGTCGAAACGTCAAGCCCAAAAAAGCTATTTATGCATGTACGCGGTTATTCCCGTGAATTATGTTATTATAAACATAAAGCGCGATAGTTTAAAAGTTAATAATATGAACTATTCAGTATTATCACCATTCACACCACGCGAATTTGTTAAATTGAAGTTGGAATTTGGTTGTGTGTTGCAATATGGGAACTACCGGTCTAAAGGCTACCAGGCAGGTAGGCTTTCCTTTTAACAACAAACTAAGATAATAATATGTTCATGACAAACCAGCTACTTCACACTCGCAACACAAAAACAAAAGATCGCTAATTTTGAAGCCCAGTAATCCTAAATATTAGGATGAAATTGTTCGGAGCGATAATAAATAACAATGAGAGAGCGTTAGGGCTGCCGCGGGTGATAAACTCGCCGCCAAAGAGCCTCTAATAAGTGCCTTTAGGACAAAATAACAAACACATTAGACACTGTGAGCCGGACTGCGCACGGCGGAGGACCCTACAAATTAGGCGAGCTATGAATCTCATAGAAGGTACATGATAATTTTAAATATGCAATACAAATCTGGGTTAAATTAGCGATTTTATAACATGATCATTTCAAATTGTGTACAGATGTAACCATCTAATTAGTTATTTAAATAATAAAATGTCATTTCTTCTTACTTGCTGTTAGTTTTTATTTCGTTAATCGAATGTAACCATTTATACATGAATGTGTCAATATTTAAAAAACAGTTCGTCTGCCATATCACAAAGAAATCAGGTACCATTGCGGCATATAGATCCTTATGTAATCGTATACGATTTCATAATACATAAGTGAATCTTTACTTTCACAAAATTATCGTATGTATTTCATAACACATTGTTTGTGTCATCGTTCGTACAATTGTCCACTGTGTACTGCCACTACGAAATTTATGTCCATTCGTTGTTTAGCCCTAAATAAATCAGATCCGTCTATCAACTGATAAACTGTTCTTACGCTACAAAAAACCCAACATTAAAATTCCAAAAAGCATCATAGTCTTCCATTTCAGTTCTATACGTTTACTCGTCTGTAGTTCAAGTAAATGCTTCCACCCTAATCGCCAGCTCGCGGCTAGGGCTTCAGTCAAGCGATGATTTCGCACCCATCCAGCCTCACTCGGTAATCCATTATCTAAAACAAAACCTTATACGCATCATTATAAAGAGCAAAGTCTAACAAACGATTGTAATTAATTACCCGACGCACGTGCATGTAAATTTTAACTCTAAAGCAATGTGAAAAAGGTTAATGTTTGTGTGATAAGATGATATCCTAGTTTATGTCCTGTGGGTGAGTATTATCTAAGGATTAATCAAAATAACGCGCGAAATGTTGCTTTGTTGGTCTCTACATTACAAATAGCACTCTTTACTGTAATTCTCTTGACCGTAATGACTTGTACCTTGGCGCTGACTTTTGTTCTTTACAAATGATTGATATGTGCTTTGCTTTATTTGGAAGATATCTTCTTACGGTGAATATAATTTTATTCGAATCAGTGCTCTCAAACCAGAATTCTGATGTCATTTAGTAAGACAAATAATTTGATATTATATAATCAGGCCAAACTAATTTATACCTTTCATTAGTCAGGAAAGGTTTTTATTCAAATATTGTAAAATAAATGCCCGAATCCTAAATTTTTCAATCGCTTAACTAGCATCTACTTGAGAAAAGATTTCTTGGCATAATATGTTACCAATCAAAACAACTATGTACAACAAAAATTGTACATTTAAAAATATGAACTTTAATATCTGGCCGAAAATGATTGCCAACTGGCTACCAATACCTTATTCGATCCTACTTATCTTTCCATTTGCGTATCGACCATTTATCACGGCCAGCATCGAGAATGATGTTTATAAACCTTAATAAGGCGGTATTACGCCAATGTAACGTGTAAGTGAAATTAAGTGAATTACCCGGTTAGTGTGAGCACTGACTTCGCCTCTAGTTATCATGTATCAAACATTGTGGCCTCCTTTGTAGCCGCTTACCTTTTAATAACAAGTCGTTAGACTCTACAGAGTAGTTTGTTGTGCAGAAACTTCAGGATAACTAACAATTTTAGGTTCTAATGATCTTGCAAAGTTATGTTCTGTAATTAGGTATATAATAAGACTGAGATGTACAAAGCAAGTGTATTAAGCTGGCATAAATCTTTAATAGGATTCTCTCATATTCCTAAAGATAATCTCTGGTTCAGGATATTACAACTCGCCTTTTTAAGGATACTCAACAAATACGAAGAATATTGTAATTATATTGATAAAGTACCTATCACATAATATAGAAGGAATGAACTAAAAACAAAACCGATCCAACTTGCACGATGACTCGCATTCTTTTGTTTTCTTTTTTACATTGGAGCTTTGGTACCAACAGTGTGGGAAATACGAGACAATTCAAGAACAATATTGTAGAATGTCTGATTGTCGAATATAATCAATTTATGTGCAAACCAAGTACATGAACTTCATTGCTAGATAACATTATCATGTAGTTTAGTTTTATATGGTAGAAATCTTAAACACACAATCCAAATTATTTACTATCCTAAAATCCCTCTGAATATATTATTTTAGTTGTAAGAGCTGTGTTCAAAATTAGCCTATAAATTGAAACCATCTCATCCAAATAATCATGTAATAGGGCTGGGGCTTAACTACTCACGGAACTGTCTAAAAAAAATAAACAAATTGAACATTTTAAACATGCGTTTTAACAGTTTGATCTGTAGCACAAAGCTCTCTGCGGAACCCCCAGCGACGTCGCTGCTTCATAATGATTGATGGCTCCCGAATCCCGCGCCGGCGGCGATCCCGGGATTTATCGGCGCGACTCCCGGCTCCGACGTTTGCATCCGCTGTACGGGACGCGGGTACAACACGTACGAAGTACATCACGGCACACTGATTAGAGGAAGGTAATTTTAGGAGATTGTTGCAAGAATTATTGGTAACGTGAGAAAATGTACCTATGTTACTTATTTCCTAGGTTATTACGCCCTATGCTACTACAACCTAAAACTATCCTAAACAAAGCCCTCAGCCCTATATTAAAGGTAAAGAAATAATCTTTCTAGAATGTAAAATTATTCTTCTATAATTTTCCTGATAGGAATTTCCATATAGGCTTATGACGTGTCAATCAACTAACTGATTACTATTAATTCTCAATATATCAGTCTTTATATGGATGTAGGCGACTCCCGAATTTCTAGCGGCTCCAGTCCGACCTAATTATGCTGTGTCATTAGTCCAAAGATACCTACTCATTAAACCTTGTCATATCATGACTAATTAAAGCCATCAATAAAAACAATCGATGTGCTAATACGTACCCGTCCACATGTTAGCTTAAACAAGGATATCCCTCAAATAAATCACACATCCCGTAATAAATTGTTCACCTATATAATATTAAAGCGATAATCTAAGGCTTCGCAAGTGCAGTTATTACCGATAAGATTTATTGGCATTCAGAGCGATTATATCCCAAAAACTGTGATATTTGAACCCTTTTGTTTATAACAGCCGCCAGCCAAACAATGAACAGGTGAAACGGTCACCGGCGGAACAGATCGCGGCACAAATCAACCTTTCTTTACACTTTTTGTCGAGTTTTTTTGTTAACCATAGGTAAATGGTGTCCAGATAAAGGTCGAACTAACACCAGCAGTAATTAGAGACGATTAATAATCGGTTATCTTGATCACAAGTTCGGATACCATAATAATTGAACGTGTTCTGTTAGATATTATTTCGAATTCCGGCTTTCTTTCATGGACATAACTATTAATTAAACACTTTAAAATTTTGCCGAATACCAGTTTTATACAGTAATATCGAATAAAACCCTGCGATCGATCATTTGCTCCCAGTGAGGTGCATTTTGAAGCTACGTGTCAATTTATAAACGATAACATTGCGTTTGTTCCAGCGGTACAGAGATCGGAATCGCCGATATGACTTCTATGTTCGAAATCAATTTGTTGGAATAAAGGCATGGCTCATGTCATAAGTGGTTTTTATCTACGATCGAGTTGTGTCGGCGGCGTTTCGCGCATGCGCCGTGAAGGAGCGCGGGAATGCGACGTCCGCGCAGCAACTTCTCCGAACTGCATCACTGACCATACCTTTATTATATCGCTTTAATATTTCGAGAGATGGGCTTAATCATATTATTTTAACTGATCATTATCGATTTAATTTGATTAAATAAACTCCGATAAATTTTAATGATAATATAATTTCAAGAATATTAACGGACCAGCAAAACGTAATCTTGTCACATAATTTGAAGATGTTGGTAACTATAAATTTTACATACAAAATATTGATACGAAAATAAGTACCTTCTTACTTAAAATGTCGACAGTCGATGGTTCTGTATAAAGAAACGTATGGACATCGATATTCGGCGAGGTAAACATTGTTCGATCTTGAAGGCAGAGTGACGGGACGGTGGCGGCCCCTTGCGGCGCTCAATTGATGCATCGCCTGCTCACCCACTGATTCAGGTTTGTAACAATAATGTAGCTCTTAATACGTGCCTGCGACATGATTTAACTTATATCAATCCTTTTTTTATCCAACTATTCAATTCATCGTGAACGGAGGAGCCGAATATTTATGTGGGTATAATATTTGATATGCAACAAAAACGGACTGTATTTTAATAATAAATGAGAGCAACTCTAAATGATGACTGGAGAAAATATCATAAATGTTGCAAGGAAATACTAAAGATGCAGAACAAGACAAGTTTTTGTCGATTTTCTAGACGTTGTACAGTAACAATATAAAATTTAATATACACTGAGTTCTTAATCAAACCAACTAAATCTAATTTACTTTAAACAAAGTCACGTGCTGACAAAACCTGTTAAAGCACTGTGAAGTTATAAAGTCCTCAAAAAACATAATGAGGGCTCATTACCGCCTAATAAATAGGCAATCGGTGACAAGTTTACACCTATTATAAATCGGGGTTTATTTATAGATGTTTTGTCTTCCTACCCTGTTTGATAATACTTGTTACATGCCAAGAGGTTTTTATTGATACAACGAAACCACACTTAATTAATTACGAAGATGTTCCGTTTTAGAACTTTATAAATTAATTCGTTAGCCACAACACTTAGCAAGGTATTTTTCCAGGCTATTAAGCAGGCAAGCCATGTGCCAAAATGCTTTGAATGGCGGAGCATAATTTGGTAAAAGTTTTAAGCGGGAGCCACGCGACACCGTTTAAAAGGTATGCGGTTTTATTGTGGTTTCCGAAACTTCGTAAAAAGATACCATTCGCTTTTCACCCTTTTGATGTCAACTTTGCAAATCTATTAGGGCTTTGTTTCTCTGTCACCTGCTACTAAGCCCTCCGATATGTCGTTTGTCATGTGCATTGAAATTGAAAAGAAAGTTTAAAATTGTTTAACAGCTACCGTTAAGGTGGCGCTTTTTAACCGACTCTACATTTGTGGTCTTTGGAATACTATAAACGACTTTAGATTGCAATTATTTTGCCGTAGGTAGGTAATGAGCCAAAATGTCTGACATTGGTTCGGTTTTATCAAGCTCCATTATAAGTCCACTTGGTAAATGTTCACCGCTGTATTGAGCACGCGATCCTCGCTTCACGGAAACCTCAGGTAGGCAGGCGCCGCCAACGCAAATGCTAAACTTTTCGCTCGATGAATAAACAAAGAAACTTGCTACCACAAATCACACCGTAAGAATAACCATGTCGAACTACAAAATCGACTTTTTGTATATCGCTCCGCGTTTAACTCGCGCTGAATTAAATAAATTGTTACGTGCGATTACACACGCGTATTTGCTTCAAAGGAATTTGGATGCCTTAAGACAGAGCTATGAGGTTTTTTCTGTGGCCACGGCGGCGGTAGGTAAGCCAGCAAACCATCGGTAGCTGCCTCCGACCGATATTTCATGCGCAAGTTAGTTTAAACAAATCGTACGGTGTCCCATCGCATCACGTCATTATTTTTACGTCAACGGTCACGATCGAGATGAATAAACTCGTTACAACGAACTCCGGACACTGTATTGTTTAAACAATTATGTTTTTTGTACCTAGATTCATGATAAAATCAAACAAGAACTAAGTATAAAGGTTAGGGCAATATATTTTTTTGCATATCTGGTTATTGCTTTGTGTTTGTTTATGTAAATCTTTAACAAAATTTAGTTTTGAGACATCATAGACATCATATCTTCTTATATAAAAGCTAAAACATTGCATATAATCATTTTAATATAATTACCAAGTAATAACGAGTACACCGTGGCTTCCGACGATTAAAACAATTTCGTTCGAGTTTCGTTTTATTCTTTTTGTAAGAGGCCAACACGATATCACGTTTCCATAAAATCACCGAAGCGACTATTATTGTGTGTTCGTTCTTTGTTTTAAATCGACGTCATGCCCTCGTTTAACCTTAAACTTTAAGGATAAATCAATAAAGGTTATTTTGTTTTGTTTATAGTTATGGTTAGAACATTTCGCCGTGTCTCGGAGATGCCCAGTAGCCTAGGTAACTCGATAAGGTGGATATCGCTCTGCCTCCGCTCAAGTATTCCGTACGATTAAGATGAAATTGCTTTTGTTTTAGTATTTTCAATTTTTGGGCATGTATGGTCATATTGTACGGTGAACTTAGGATGCTGTTTTTTATCATTTGCCTCGCAATAGAACATAAACATAATTTTCTACTCTGTATGTGCCAGCGAGATATAAAATATATTATTATACACTTTGGTTTATTAAATTAATATTTTTTTAAAAGATCTCTACATAAATCTGTTCTTTATTATTGTAATATTTAGAAATTAATATTTTCTTCTGTTATTTTTTTGACAAATTAAATAGAAAATGGCAACCTTATGTAAGATTCTGACAGAAGCAGCCTAACTATTTCGAAATCTAAAAACTAATTCTGCCCTATTGTTTTCAGCCTGTAAAATTACAAGCACCATAAATGGAATACCACAAAGGCATAACGCTTCCAACAATACAATCATGATTTTAAAGTGTTTACTTTTCTCGGTGTTTAAATTCCCAATTTTCGTTGAAGCATATATCAAACGTGTCGACCATAATTATTATGGATGTGTTGAAACAAGAAAATAGACCATCTGGCAATTGGTAACGGTGTGCCAGAAAAAAGGCAAACCTTTTTCCGTTGAATTCAGTAGCGTTTACGCATGAGTGAATTTGTTGTTGACTGTTGTTATCTAATGTACCTGCTGCTACAAATTTTGTTTACACGTTGTATAACACTTTATCATGAAGCGTACAGTATATTAGTGTGTAATACTTCCTCGTTTTTCATGGACTTTTTCGTTGGCTACTAATTAAATAAAAGGGACTGATTGTACATTACTAAAAGTGACATGAATATGCTCCAGATTTTATTAAACACTTATATATTATGAAGGAAAATATGTCAGTGGAAGTGAAGGAGAGTCCAATTTCAATCTGAAAGTGTCTCTACGTTAGACAGACTCAGCTTAGTGATCTAATACCTGCTACATTTTGTACGAGGTGAACGAAAACTTTGAAATACATACGAACTTCATTTGTGTAAAACAATTTATTAAATAAATATTAGGTAAAAAAAAAGTAAGTCTCGAAAAAATTGATATCAGAATCAGCAAGAAGCCTAAATAGCCTAAATAAGCTATAAATATAGCTGACACAAAAACAAGACGGCATCATAGCACGTACATTTAATTTACGTAAGCCAAGTCAGGGATATACCCTAGTATACAATACAAGGATATAAACAATAGATTCAGCTCAATTCTAACAATCACTTTAAACGTTTTTGATATACTCCCAATCAAAATGATAAAAAATAGAGCAAGTTGAAATAGTCGCTGGTCCCACCTACGGCGTTCGTTTGTTCCCACTGCACGTCAGTCGTTCACGTAACCAAATACAGGATGATATTATAGGACGCTTTATCGGAGCGTTTATTTTAATTCGATCTGTCAGAGATGAGACAAAAAATGCTCAGGTCGGGCGGGCATCGCTACTGGGCGCGCCGGCCGACGTAACGTGATCACGGCATACGAATTCCAATTGTACCATTGTGAGAAAATTTGATTAAAAATATAAGCAGTGTAAATATAAATAATGCTTTTCCGGATAAAGGAATTGGCCATTATTGAATCTTTGAGAAGAAACGTCGATTCCTTGAGTTGAGACTTTGGTAGGTAAATATTTTTTTATAATAATGTTTTTGCTTAAGCAACCTTAATATAAGTAGTATTTTGCTTTTCAAACTGTAATTGTGTTTTTTCTATATAATTTTCAATTTCGTATCGACTCTACATTTTGACACATAATGATTATTGTTCATGAATGTTATTGCAATCAACCATTCTTGAACACAAGATCTATAAGGTAGATATGAGCGAAATTAGTCTCAAACACATGAGAATGTCATGTTGAACTGGTCCTAAAATTTAGTTTCAAATCTTAGACTTTTTCAAAATAAAAGCAGAAGGACGAAAGTTAAGCCAATCTCTAAGATCCCGTTTGCAATGCTTGTGTTCGGATACGTCGAAGCGCATGTAACTTTCTCCATATAAACCCATGACGTCATGTAGTGTTTGTTAAAGTGCTGGCTGCGAGGCTCAGGCTCAAGTTTCGCGGTGAAGCGAAGGCGCGCGCGACCGCGCAATTTCCTCGCCGCAATGCTGCTCTTGCGCCGATTCCCGTTCGTTATTCAAATCAGTAGATTTAATTAACTTATCCGATGAATGATTGGTATGTCCTCATTATGAAATGATGAAATAAATGCTTAACTTATCATAAGACAAAGTGCATCCAAATTCATTCGTAGCATCTCTATTCGACACTCTCTCTACTGCATTAGCAAAATATTTGTAAGAACAAGTACGTAGTAATAGAAACTAACATTTTATAGAATCTAATGCATAGCCTACTAAATAGTTACGTACAATATTCTTCTAACATAATAAGAGCCCAAATGCTACTGACTATCTTAGGAACAATAAAAACATGCCCGTAGCTACCCATTATTAAGCGATACGCCTGTATAATTTATAAAATTGACAAAAATTATATTCCGGTAGTCGCTGGCCGGTTATAATATTTTTTGTGCGTTACACCCCCGAAACATAAACCGAAAAAAACTTCGGAGCACGCGACACGCGATCCGTGGCGCTGACGAAAAAAATATTACCTACATCGATAATCAAATCTCTGCGAGTTGGATATTAAACGGCTATAAATTATCCTAATAGCTTTGAACTATTATTCCAAGAGCTACAGAAGGCACCTACCTAGAATCTTTGTCCAGTTTCCAATATATTTTTTTGCCTAATTTGCCGCAAATTGAAGGACTGTAATAAGTGGTTGACCACTAAAGACGGGTCCAAATATTTAGCAGGTAATTATGTCCCAGAATAACCGTTTACGTAAACGGTTTATTATTGTAATTTACTTAATGGATAATATCATGTCTATGATGTGCTTATTGGCAGTTATTGGTTCCGCTTTTGTTCGTTAAGATAATAGTTAGCTAGCAGAAACACTCTAATTCATAAAAACTTTAAACCATTAACACTTGGTGTCCTTAACCAATAATTATTTAATACCAACATTATTATTTTTTTTCTTTATAGATGATCAACCGACACTTAAAGTTCCGCAGTTTCAGTTGACCAAAAGCACAACAGACTGTAACCAAGGAGCAAAGAGTTTAGCAGCCTTTTTCAAACAGCAAAGCCAGATTGCTAGACCACAAGAGACCCTTAAATATATACTTGTCAGACAATGAACGAAATACGGAATGATGAACATGTTCCTGGTATCAATGATGAGATGAGCAAAAGAAGGGAACTGTTTGATAAAAACATTTAATTACGATGCATGCAAAAGAACACCTTGAAACAATTCACCTATTTGCACACGATAAAAGAAATTAAGTCATTGTATGAACATCAGTTATTCAATATTTCTACAAAATACATGCAATTTTTATATTGAATGAGGAATGAACTGACAATATTCGAAAGACGGACTAGTGTTTTTTTTTATTATTTAGGCAAATTCCTGGTAACGACATCTGGTGGCGTAAATTGTTACTAAAATTATATCACTGAAAACAGCGCCATCTGTTATAAGTAGTAATAACTACATACACCACTAGTCAGTGGTGCATTTATAATGTGTAGATTCAAAACGTCTATTACAAGATTGGTAGATGGCACTGATAATGTAAAGCTCGTGTTTGAACATACTGCCATCTGTAGTCATACTGAAGTACTTAAAACAAACAAAACTAGTACCCTACTTATTGCTTTGCTCTGTGAACACAAGGTTTAGTTAACAGATTTCGGAGTCGATATCAGTTATTTTTAACCGATTCAAAAAAAAGGAGGTTCTCAGTTTGACCTGTATGTATGTATGTATGTTTGTCCGCTATTATCCCGCGTTTGGCTGAACCGATTTTGATGCGGCTAATAGCAAAACTCAATACTTCTCTTTTGCGCAGGTGCCTTCACCTGAAGCATCATTTACGCGCCCAGATAGTATACACACATACACATGTACCTACCTAGATAACTGATACACAAAAAATTTAGCGTGATTTAAAGTTTTACTTAGTTTTTGTTTCATCGCAATCGGTTCACACATGCAGATGCAGTTGAGCTTAACTATCGTTACATTAGCGGCTGACACCGACTCCAAAAATAACAGTAGGTAATTGTGCTTGAAGTATAATTATACTTATTATTCTAATATTTTGGTTATTTAAAAAGCAGTAGACCAGGTACATTTAAAATTATTTTATGCTTTTCAGTGAATCGGCTTTTCGAAGGCAGTTCTCTTTTTATTCATTAAATAATTTCTACTTGCCTTACTCATCAAAAACATACTTGTTACGTATAAGGTTTATTTAAAAATTAAATCTCCAACAGTAAAAAAACAGCATTAGAATGATTGAAATATTATTAAGTATTACTTAGATGATAAAAACTGTTAACCTCAAGTAAATACATTTTAAATGTTACCTATAGCATAATAAGGAGTAATTTGAGACACTAGAAAATATTTTTGGAATGGTTTTTGACCAAAACACCTACTTAGTTTATTACATAAATACCAGAACAAACTATACTTAAAATCCTATATTTAATGAACATCGCTTTGGTGATATAAATTTTATGACTTTGCTTGTGGAGATGGTAAACTGGTAATCTGGATGAGTACATTAATTCAATTATCGTTTTTACACGACTGCCCAAAAAGGAGTGTTATGTTTTCAGGGTTCATGTATGTATGTATGTTTGTGAGTTTCTTTATTCCTCCATAACTTCTAAAAGGCTTGACCGATTTCAATGTTTGTGGTATCATTAGAAGCTTTGAGTTATCCCGAGTGACATAGGCTATGTGGACATTAAAAAATGGTCAAGTGTGAGTCGAAATCGCCTGCAAAGGGTTCTGAACGATTTTTTTTTTGCTCAATATTGGTCATTATATCACTAAAAGGTATGAAATAAAAACTAATAATTAAAAAAATTAAAAAACACGCCTGCCATGACAAAAAAAGTGAGCTAAAAAATTAAAAACAAGTCAAATATTTGCAGTCGGGGGACTGTTACTTGGAACAATTCATTACAGGGGCCCCGACTGCAAATATTTGACTTGTTTTTAATTTTTTAGCTCACTTTTTTTGTCATGGCAGGCGTGTTTTTTATTTTTTTTAATTATTAGTTTTTTTGTAATATGTAGGTACAATGCATATGTACAATACATGCAATTAAATAAAAAAAAATGTACCCAAATGACACATATAATGTTAAAGGCTTAAAATAGGATGTACCCAGCTAAAGCAATATTTCCGAAAGCTATAAATAAGTACATAGGAGGCAGTTCCTTTTTTATTTACGACTTTGTAAGGCAAGGCTAAGGCGGAGGAAAGACGAAACTAATGATACACTCCGTAAATTAACTTACGACGTTGTTGCTGGCCTATTAATTGTAGCTTGTAGGCTTTATGCAATCTGTGTCACAATAATTTATCTCCAAGAAGGGGCGAATCCAGGATTTTCGTTTGCAGAGGCTTGACGCCTCGGCCGCTGTGGTTTGATAAATAAAACATCTTATTTTTAAATCATGACATATTGGCTAAATATTTTCTACCTAATTAACTCAGATGTTCTTAGAATGCTTGAGTTCCTTAGCCCCCTTAGTCTTCTGGATAGTTTAAAAGTGCTTTGAAAAAGTAGATGTAGGTCCTACTGCCTAAAGCTATGTAGCTTTCGTATGAAAAAAAAATCATATCTAACTATTTTTACACGACTGCCCAAAAAGGAGTGTTATGTTTTCAGGGTTCATGTATGTATGTATTGTTTTGTTATTTATGAGACCAGCAGTTTTCTGAAATAAATGATTAGTACCAAACTTTTGTTGAGATTTTAGTCAGTAAGGCAATTCTTCAATGTCTAAGATCTGATGGAATGTAAGCCTTCCGGAAAACTCATTTCTTTCAAGTTCCTACTAAGTTGAATATTATAAGCGATGAAAAGAAGAAAAATAATAGTTATATTATTTTGACACAGCTCTTAACATTTTATAAGGTAACCTACCGAAGTAACTTACACCAATAGGTCAGACCATAGCGGTTTGGGTGGACATAATGTCACCAACAAAGCCTAGCTTGAGTGATGTCAATCAAACCACTTGTAATCTGCGATCGATCTGCGGTTCTTATAAATCGCCTCCCGACTCTGCCGGACCACGTCGCCCACTTACCTTACTTAATCTTTGTCACATATATAACCGGCTTAATTTGATATATTTCGAAGCTTCCCTATATACAGTGCAATCTCAATGTAACGAATTCCTCGGTTTTACAAATTTTTTGAATACCCTTGTTTACAAAACTAAATGTAAAAGCGAAGATTTTTTGCGAGCAACCTCTATTTAGTGAATTTTCAACAGTTAAAAAGTGTAAATACCTCTATATTAACGAATTTTGTCAACCCAAAACCTTAACTTTCCCACCAATATGATTCTAGTTGCAATGTTTAGAAATGATGTTGAAGTGAATAAAACTATTTTAGCTAGAGGTAGAGGAGCTAGATATATATACAACAAATTATAGACCAACCAAAGCTCAATAAAACATATCTCAGTTTAACAAATTAGGTACTTGATATAAAGAATATTTATTTGTTCCCTTCCGATTTAATGTATCGAGGCAACTCTGTATAACATAGTATTGTGATGAGATATCAAGATTTAGGTATAAATATTATGTAAGCAATATTAAAACAAGATACCTGCTACTGAACACATTAGTAAGTTATTTTTGTAGTAAATATTTACAAGACTAAAGCCATTCGCTGGAAATATTCAGGGGAAGAATCAGAGAACATTTCCTTTTAACATGAGTTATGTATTATAGTTTATGTATGTATATTTTTTTATGTAATATATTATTATGCGTATTTAATGTACTACTGTAATTATTCATGTTAGTTCTATGCATTTAGTTGTACACTTCTTTCTTTCTCAGTTCAAATCAAATATTTCTATCACTCAAAGGTTCGCTGGTAGAAAACTCAATTTTGAGTTAAGCTGGCCTTTTACATCAAATGTTGTAAAATGTATATGTTCAGTAAAGGATAAAATACTTTTTAATTAGTTAATACAAACATAGCGTGGGAGTGTGCGAATTCATAAATCTTTCTACTGTTTTTTTACAACACGTATATTTAATTATACTTACGCAACTGTATAAAGTAAATGTAGCGACAATAACGTAAGTGCGCTAGTTCTGCGTCACGTAGGCGCCTGTACCGTACTGATTGATTGATTGTGCATGAAGACTTTTTATCACTTAAGAAAACCTTGGAGGAAAATGTTCTACTCTATTTCTTATACATATCCAATGTTAACTTCAAAGAATTTCTCTTTCGGGGATGAGCGTTGTTGAATTTAAAGTATCGTCTATTAATTATTTATATTTTTTGAAAGTAAGTAACAATATTTACAAGGAAGATATTACGGAGTGCAAGACCCAGCACTTCAGTTCTTTTCAGGCCTGTTTTTTCACCTTTGTTGGGAAAAGGCGTCTCCACACAAAAAATAATAATTTAAAGCGTTTCGTTGTACGCTATCTAGAGTGAGTTACAACAACATAATATTTTAAAGAAAAAGTCTTATTGATCACTTACAACAATTAGATTTAAATAAGTATTATACATTCCAGCTGTTAATTATACCCTGACGCGTCTGAAGTGCTCTAAAATACATTGCAACTCTGTCTCCCTTTTATTAACCTTTTCGTTTATCATTCCCTCTTTATGATAAGCTACCTATGCCTAACTTAAAGAGCGGTAAAGTTAAATTGTCTGTACTGCATGATAACGAGCCACGTTTGGGTACAACGTAAGCGCCGCTAGCCGCACATGCCTTGTAATCTGCATACAAAATTCATGCTTTTCAAACGGTTGTGAATGTGAACTCACCCTTATATTCGGTGTTCATCGTTACATTGCAGTACTCAGTTATGGGTACTTTAGCTACATAACTTACCAAGACTTCTCGTCAATAAATATTTATATTAGGTACTCGTAGTCGGCGACGTCTGAATTGTTAATACTAAAATTTTAATAACTGAGGCATTATCATCTGTATTGCGCAGAATAACGAATGAAGAACATAATAATTACATACACCTACAATATGCATATTATGTTTGTATGGACGAATATAAAACATAGCATATTATTATTGAAAAAATGTTTACTTGTGGCTTATTTTAAAACGTCAATTTATAGAAGTTCTATATTTAAAAAGTCGTACTCGTAATAAAGTAGAGCTTTAATTTTTGCTCGATTATGACAATTACAATGTTTTAATAAAGCTTATTTTATGCAAAACAATGTAGATACAAAATAGATATTGGTATACACTATACAGTCATATATTTTAAGAACTATTTCCATTTTATTATTCTGAACCTACTGAAGAGATTTTTTGAATAACACTGTAAAATTAACTCCATTCTAAAATTATATTGATGCTGTGGTGTGTGACAGGTTTTTCAACCGAGTATATTACATTATTATATACCTATGTAAGTGAGAGGTACAAAGGCCTAGACTGCTGACAAGCGTGAAGATAGACGATGTTTTAAGATTAGTATCACGGCGGCTTCATGTGGGTAGACACGTTATCATTAATCCCTAACAGGGATGGACGTGAGATGGAATCATGCTTTATTCATGTTACGAACTGCGAGATATACAACCAACCACAAAAACCTGACAGTAAGGGTTTTAGTATTTCATTTGAACGGACTAGTTTATTTACAGTATTATTTAATTTCCAATTTTTAAAGAACTTGCGGTACCTAGGACTGTTCAATTGTATTCAGTGTGTGAGTTTCATACCCATATTTGTAGGAAGTACTTTTTTTATTAATTTTATACACGAACCATAGACTTTTCATGAAAATGCTGCTGTATTGGTATACAATGGTATACCTATTGTATAAATGGCACTCTTGTGTACACTTATAACACTTGTACACTCTTTTTCATCTGTAAATCAGGCATCAGGTTTTTCGCTATAAAAGTTAGTTCCAATAAAAAAATCTCAAGAACAACGAGAGTCCAAATTCAGGAGCCTGTGCATAAATCAAAATTGTTAAAGTTATTTGCTTTCCTTCGGCAACTTCTACGTGACACCTGATGCTTCGTTTACGACGACGACACCTGTGACCGACGGAGGTCAAACTTGGGTACCGTCACTACGAAAATATTAAATGATACATACTACCTACCTATTATATCTATAGTATAGGTACTACCTACCTACTACTACCTAACCCTAGATCCATTAAAAAATATTGTTCTAAAGGAGATTTGATTACGTTAAATATTAAGTCACTCCATCTGGATAACTATGGCATCTAAATTCGTCAGAGCAGGAGAAAGGTTATTTTACTCGTACATTACATTACATATTATTATTACCTACATTAATGAATTAATTTGTAGATATTTACAGATGTAAGAGTGTATTGAAAAATAAATATATTTATCATTCTTTGTAAATCTTCTCTTTCAGAAAAAGGCCAATTGAATTTTCGCAGTCACCACACACTTCACCACACAAGTCTTTTCAAAATTAAAACGTAATGTTTTACGTTGTAGTGTTCTGTTAATTAACATTCAACGAAGTACAAATTCCAATTAATTTTATCAATTATTGTGTATGCGTAAGTACCACTCTATGTAACTTTTGAAAGTATTTTTCCAGTCTATTGGTTTTAAATAAAATATAGACATATTCGAAAATTTGCTTACAGACGAGTCATTCACGTTTTGGCTTCGCAGTTCAATAAATGCCTAATGACGCGCGCAACAATTTGTCATTTAAAACTCACGTAAAAAGCTATTATAAAGAGCTCTTATTCTGAGCGTGTGATCATTAATTCATCGCTCAGATGTTTTCGTTAATAGCTTTTGTGACCTTTCACACCCACCCTTAAAAGAAAATCATATTGAAAATGATTTTCCTAGTTATTGCAGTAATTACAATGTAATGGAATTCATTAAAACAACAATAAATTATGACGAACTATGCGGCAAACGTATGCTGCGGTTTGTAAAAATAAGTCGAAGACACTTTTTTAGGCGTTTATTTACCCTATAAAAAATTGTAATAAAGATTGCCTTTTCCATTTATTTGTAAAAAATCACTAAGTTTTGTAAAAATAAAACAACTAATTGCAATATCACAATTTAATGGACAATAATTATTAAAAATACAGAATATTACAGCTATAATAATTTTCGTAAATATATTTATAAGACAAAAAATAAGATTTAGAAGTTCGTAAATTCTGATAGTAATATTAACATTATTTTGCCGATAAATTTAATATAATTAAACAGTGTTCAAGTAAATCATCAGCGTGTTGTTATAACTATGGAAATAGATTCGCCGCGAGACATATTTCGTTGTAAATAAAATATTTAACAGATCAGTACAATATACATTTAAGTCATTTATTCTAAAGAGTAATAAAATATATAATATCTAGTGATTATTCAAGATTAGATTCGATTAATAAGTAATTACGATGCCTGCCTATTGCAGACTATTGAAGATGGCGAGACTCGTCACACTAATGCAGTCGCATAGACTAGACACTCCATCTACGTAAGGTAAGCACATTAGATATTCCATAATGAATGCGTCGTTTCTGGTAAAGATAGATTGGAATGCTTAATAATTGAGTATAAAGATATGTATACGAAATCGCTCTACTAATGACTAGAACACGCTAAGACAGGTTATTTTATTAATTGAATTTTTATTATCAAAATATAGACAACTATTTCTAATCATATCCTTCTATTTAAGAAGATTTTTTATTATAATAAGGAACTTTTAATAAGATCAAATATATTCCAATCTAAAATTTGCAGGCGATATAATAAGAATAGCACGTCGCGCGTCGTTATACAATTACACTACGAAAGTACGATTATTTCATTATTTTCAGTATAATTGTAGCAACACTTCAAAAAGTTATAGAATCATCGGCATAATTGATCCCATTCATTTATAGTATCATGAAAACGCCACAATGCACTTAAATATATTATATTCGTGCAATTGCCGATTATCAGTTTAGGTAAATACAAATATCTATGTTTCACAAACTTTTAAATTGGCACCAATTTATTAATTTAATATAATTCGAAATTTGACAAATATATTATTATTTGGTTAACTTTTTTAATAAAATTCTAAAGATTCTTAGGTCCATACGAGCTTTTTCGTAAATATCTTTAAGGTATAGACGCTCTGGTCCCAAGAGAGCCATGGAGTGATGTATAGCATAGAAAACACAATGTTTATCGAAAAACAAATTAAATTATGGGAAAGATAAGTTTGAGATGAAGAAAAATAGCTTGAATTCGAGAGTTAAACAAAATTTACGTTAAACCTTATCTTTAACTTAATAAATGCAATAAATTATTCAACCATTATTAAAGTACCGGTTTGGAAATAGATTAAAATTTTCAGAAGAGTTTTTATCGGTGAAGCGGGGGATGTTGTTGCATTTGATATTAGTATCTAATTCCTTTTTTTTATAAATTAATACATTCAAATTCTATATTAAAAACATGTTGCCTAATGGCAAGCAGAACCAATATGTATTTACCTTTAATAAAAGTTGTAAATTATGCTACATTAAGTTACCTACAAAAGAGTTTAGTCATAGTTTCCAAATATATTCAAAAAGACATCAAACATTAGACATAAGTAAATGTAAATGAATCTATTCACACGTAATGAAAAACAGCACAGCTAGAAAAGGAGCAGTGATGTGAAGTACACGACGTATAAATTTGTATATTGCCAGGCGAGTGGCAGTGTAACGCATAGAGTAAGTTTTAAATATCGCTTTCGAGCAGGCCCGGCCGCCGCGGCACTTCCTCGCAATCAATTAACTCGATGTCCTCCATATCCTGCGTCAAGGGGACGCGCTCACCCATTAAGTGTGCCCGACCGTTTTTATTACTCTTAACGGCCTTATTTTTATCGTCGTCTTCAAGTTTAAGGATTTCTATTTGAACACCGGTCTCATCTTTATCGACCGCCGTCCTACTGGGGCGGCGGTCTAGTTCCTGTCAGGTGGCCTGGATCTCGGCCACCTCGTTCTCCTCGTACTGCAGACTCCTCTCAGCGAGGCGGAAGCTCTCCAGGAACTCGTTGAGGTCTACCAGCCCGTCCTTGTTGATGTCCATTAAACGACAAATATCGACCAGCTGCTCTTGCGTCATAGGATTCGGCATGTACTTACCAATTAGCTGGCAGGCTTCTGAGAATTCTTCAAGTGTAATATAGCCTGTAATAAAAACAAATGATTAATTTCTCAGAAAAAATATAAGTTCTAAAAGTAAATTACAATCAACCCGTTTACCTGAATTATCCTTATCCAATATTTTGAATATAGCTTCCAAACTGCTCTTATTTTTGTATAGAGTTTCTACGACGTTTGAGTCAGTTTTGCGGCCAATTTTCTGAAAAGGAAATTCGATAACCTTACATTATATTCACGTTATTTGGATTGGTAATGTGATATCCTTGTTCAAATATGCAAAAGGATTTATATGGAAAAATAAGTGCCATTACCTCCATCTCAACCTGAATACACATGAACTAAACCATTTACACAAAACACTCAGATAGAAGCTAAACTATATTATATTCCTTATTGTATCAAATCGTAATACAATGTCTTTTAGTGTTTATAGGGTTTTTAACCAAACATGTTTATATACAAAAGATATTTGTCAAAATCGCCATTCTAGATCATGTACATCCATAATTTCACGAAATATGTTATTGCAACAGGAATACTTGAAAATATAATCGTATCAACAACGCAGATCTGTTCTACGTAACTCGAGTGTATTACTTCACGTCTTTCTGTAAACAGTACTAGACAGGATGCTATTTCAACGTAATAGATTTATTATTATTATTGATACTCACACTGGTAGATAAATCAAAGGTATCCATGTACCGAACACGCCGCGTGTCGGGGTCGGTTCGCACCAGTTTATCCTTGAGCATTCTCCAGGGAAGCCCCAAATGCGTGGTTTCTTCCATCGCTTGGCACCAATCACTAATCGATATGTAACCTACAAACAGTGTTGTTTGTAAATTATCTTCACACAAAACACGAGTAATGAAAGGTTTATAGGGTAACTTAATAATACATAGTTAATGATTTCCAAAATATCCATTAGATTTATTTTTGTACATCAGTAAGGGTAAATTTCGTCAGACAAAATCTGTTCATGAAAATCACTATCAAAACTAAACTAATTTAGTGAACATTTATAAAAGAAAGAGTGAACGGGCTCTCTAATTTAAAAACAGATTACATCCGGGGGTTGCTTTCAAAAAGGAGAAATCGCCTTCTTCCTAGGCCTTCATCCTTAATGCGGTGGAAAATTTAATTAATGAGCAACGAAACGACATTTACTCAACCCATAAATATTCAAAGGAAACAACTAACCGCTTTGATCCAGGTCCATGCTGCGGAACGTTGCTTCTAATGATCTTCGCACTACCATTATCTGGTTGTGGAGCTCCCTCATGGCGGAAGACTCGACGAGGCCGACTCTTTGCCTGAAGGTCAGGCGACGCGTGCGGGACACGGCTGCCGTGTACTGGACAAACTGACGCTCCAAGGAGTTCCCACATAGCTTCAAGTACGCACCCTTATTTGACCCCAGCTCGTAGTAGTTCGATGCGGAGAAGATTGTTATCACCTGTCCCAAGATAATTCAATTCGTGTTATGTGACCGTGAACTAATAAATTAAAATATAATTACAGGGCGTACGTAATGGTTGAAACAATAGTAATTTTATTATTACTTATTCGAACTTGAAACATACCTCCCCTGGTATCGTCTGTGTTATTAAATAACAATAAGTTACAACTGTATACATACAGGTATGAACTTTTAATGACTCTATGCCAAATTAAAGTCTATTAGTTAGGTACTATGAAACTTTCACAACTTAACATTTTCAATGCTTTTTTTCGATCCAACTGTAAAAAGTAATTAAAGTAAATAATGTTTTCGTAGACAAAAAACAAAAAGATGGTGTTAATTTTCTACACGTTCGTAAAAATAAAGTTGCACAGCATGATAACAAATTCGTTTCATATTTGAACACGCGATGATACACTCTAAGTAGGTACTGAAAACATTAACGAGTAAAGTTGCACACAAAATTCCCATGCACGCTGTTCACCAAGTGGCTTAAAACAAAATAAAAATTGAGTTAAAAATGCAAACTTTCTTTAGATATACCAGTTTGTTATAAGAAAACTTGATGCAACTTAAAAACTTGATGAACATTTTTATGGCAGTCGTAAACCAAAGCTTAGGGAATATCGCTTGTAATATAATGCAGAATTCAATAAAAAGTTTAAAGAAGAAATCTAATTGCTTTTTAATGACCTAATATGATGAGAAAGAGACGACTACAAAAGAATGAGAGACGAATTAGGTAGAACCGCTAAAGGAATTCGGTATTTTTCTCATATGGTTTCGTCTTTTAGAGTTCGTCCTAAATATATATTTTCTGGTCTTTCGATTATTACCATGGACTTACATTTCCATTGTGCAGTAGCTCGTATCCACCTGGCTTGCACTCATGGCTTCTGATGATGAAGCTCAGCTTGTTCTTCTGCAGGAAGTTGGCCGTCACGTCGGGACCGAAGTACGTCCCCGCCCCCCGCAGAGCATTGGCCACGCACCCGCCCGTACATTGAGGGTCAGACCACAGGATGTCGAATACCTAGAAAGAAATTAGGTATTGATTTCTGAAAATGGCACTTTGGTAACGAGAAAACTAGTTATCGTGTTATCTTAACTTTTGTTTAGTGATTGTTGTAATATGTTTTAAACAAAATACATGTTTTTTTTTTTAATAAAACCTATTACTAGCTACTAGTCTCTGTTACTTTTAGCTAAGACGACCAAAAATAAAATATCTTTCACAAGTCACAGAGTGTACATGACTTCAGAAGTGTCATGTAAACACCGATCCTCTCTGATAAACATTTAATCAAAATCAAATCCAATCAGCCAGAGGCAACATAACGGTTAATGGTATCGATCGTTAAATAGCTTCGTGTCACAATAATCAATGTGGTGTACTAGCGCCAGCCTATCGCCAGCCCCGTCACCGAGCGAATGAATGAACGACAATCAATGTCCCGCCACGTCACGCTCAGACCGTAAGCTTCAGTTTATTAATTAACTGGCCTCAGCCACAAAACTTTAATGGTTCTGGTCGATGGACATTTGGACAATAATAACTTATAATTGTACAAGACAAAAGTGTTTTCTCTTGTGAAGTATTAATACCAAGAGCTGCCTCGAAACAGACAATCATTGTATTAATAATTCTCGTAACGATTTTATTTAGTTAACACTCAATATAGGTCGGTTTTGAAAATCACTCACTAGATATTTTCTACAATAATGGCCGATAATTTATTTGTTCGGTTCGATCTTTTCAAACATAAGTGCGTCTGTCTGCCTTTAACCTTTTGAACGCCACGGTCGTGTATAGACGACAAAAGAAATTTGCCCAAAACACGCCACGGTCGGGTATAGACGACAAGAAAACAAAATTTTTTAAGTACAAAATGTATATACAAGTATATTATTTATTTTGTACTTAAAAAAATTCGTTTTCTTGTCGTCTATACCCGACCGTGGCGTGTTTTGGGCAAATTTCTTTTGTCGTCTATACACGACCGTGGCGTTCAAAGGATTAAGGACATCAGAAGCTCGTTAATACTGGATGTAATAGCAAACACATTTATCGTGGCGACAGTAAAGATTGTGATTTATGTTATTTAAATGCGAAACAAATCGAAAACCGTTAGAACCTTTTTATAAAGGCAACGACGAGACAACGTATCTACAAACATAGTTTGTTATTCTTTTTGTATGTACATAAATTAAAACACTATCGTAAGATAATTATGGTTATACTATTTATAAACACTCTTCATAGTAGGCGTAGTTATCATCCAATCCGAATGTTATGTCTACAGGCAGCCCATAAGTAGCTTATATTTTTGGAAGTCAGTAACATAATATTTTTTGCTTCAAATAAACAATATCAGTTTTTTATTTGATTACAACGTTCAATAAAATAATCATCTTTGCTGTATTTCAATAAGGTAGGGAGGAAAATATAATCAGGAAATCGGAAATTGAATTCAGAGCGATGTTTTACTCTTTGAAACTGTATACTGAAGTGGATTTTAAGTTGATTTGACAAACAGCAACTTTTCTTCGATATTTTATGTACATAGGGAGGGAGAGATAGGAGGGAGTATATGCCTACCTAAATTATATTCGTCAGACTTGCGAACGCGACTTTAGTTAACATACATGGCTAGATTATTTTAAAAGTTTCGTTACATGTATTTGTTTTTAAAATAAAGTCTGTTTGCTAGTGCCGAAAATGACTAGCATTAATGTAAAACCTTTACCATCTCGTGAACTATATTGATAGAGTTCAATTTCGACACGATATAACATATCTCAAAATCATTCAAAATTTCAGAGAAATTCGGGGAAATACGTAACGAAGGAACGTTTGTACCAACAGATTATAGAAAACATAGATATAACAAGTTTACGAGTTTATTCGCCACAACATAACTTTACCACGTGTTTACTAAACATTCCCACTGATGTTTACTCTACAAAGTTATTAAACTATTCATTGACTCTAAAAATATTGAATAATATTATTTATGTCTACTTGCTACATTTATAAACATAGGTACCCAGATAATTGACTCAATTGCTGGCCATTTAATACAAACATTTTTATATTTAGCTTCGATTTTTTTTACATTGTTGCAATCTGTCGTAAGGAGTAATATATTGAACCAATTTAACCGCACCCGACCACGAACTATCTAAAGACAAATTCAGAGTATCGAATTTCACGCGAGTTGAGCATTTGTAAGAGAACGAAAATACATGCATCTATTCCCTGTCTATGCTGATAAATGTTACAGTAAATATTCTAGCTAGCTATAAATATTTTATGGTAGTAAAGCCACTCGGATTTTCTTGGAAATTTACCTGGTATATTAGTCAACTACTTTGAAAGGGACTACTACATACAATAAAGGTGATAGTATACAGAGCTAGTCTTCCGGCCCTTCGCGTCGCCAATCTTGTCAACTATAGGCTTTAATCAATTTCAGGCACTCGACCTACATACTAGACAGGGAAGACCCAATTTATCTGAGGTATGCAACGTTCTGATTGTTTAAATCTGGATCATGGTTGGAAGTTTAATGAGTTGCCGTTTTAATGCTCCTACCTTCTGCACGGTTTATGTTAGTCGTTCCCGGATATTATAGCGAGGATTTTAAAACCAAACACACCGTAAAATGTGGAGTGACGTCAGCATTTATATCTTGGTACTTGTGGTAGGTCAAGAGCGTACGTATACGACTTACATATTACTTAGCGTGCTACATATTACTCGTGTTACATTAATAACTACAGATCAAATATTTATATCTATTCAAATTTATAAGTCCATTATAATTAGAAGGCTATTTTGTATTTACATTTTTTAAATGTAAGGCATTGTTACACACTACTATTAGCGGCAGTCAATGGTGATATTAAAAACGTTAATGATGTAGGCACATAATGCCTACATGAAAGCTTTCATAAAAAATTACGCTCGTAGATATTTTTTTAATATTTGGTAGGGAAAGAAATCAGTTTCAAAGAATAATAAAATCTTATCTTCAACTTTTATTTGTTGGCATAAATAATAGTCGTAAAATGAAAAATGACTTTCAATTAAAAAACCTGATGTTTTGCGCATTACAGCATTTAATAGCATTAAGAAGTAACCGTTGCGACAAACAATAACTGAAGGTTCCTTAAACATTACAAAGCTAAATAATTAGGTTTCCACGAGCTCTTCAAAGTTTATTTGTTTGGATTCTAATTTGAACTTGACTTTTCCATTGATAACTCATGAAAAGCAAACTTTAGAGGCGAATGAAGACTTATGTAAGAGCATGAAAACCAATGGTCGAGGATCAAAGAGAGAAAACTTATAGAAAGGTAATAATAGACTTATTGAGTTGC
This sequence comes from Autographa pulchrina, assembly GCA_905475315.1. Taxonomy (NCBI): domain Eukaryota; kingdom Metazoa; phylum Arthropoda; class Insecta; order Lepidoptera; family Noctuidae; genus Autographa; species Autographa pulchrina. Next base: position 6,069,784 of record FR997771.1, on the reverse strand, counting down.
AAAGCAGAACACTTGTTCAAGAACAATCTATTCTGATTTTATGATATGAATGACTTAAGCATAAAAAAGCGTTTTTTTTTACTCGAGAATAGAAAATCATATTGATGAATGAAAGTAGGTTGGTTAATCAATGTAAAATAATCATTATTAATCAAGGTAATGGAAAACTTGTAAAAAATGGAAGTACCTTTACACAATAATATTGTGTTGAATCAATCAAAGGAACTTGGACTTTAATGAAACTTGCTCCATTAATATAATTGGTTTTTAAAAATCCATTAAACACAATACCAATCACTCAAAAGAAAACAATTATTCTAAGAAAACAGAATAAAACGCGCGGCGGAAATACGTGGAAAGCGCAGTTAATATTTAAAGTAACACTGGCTCACCTACAAACACGCATTACATTTACATGGAAATAATAATTGGTCTACTTACACACCTTTAGCTTGTTAGGAATGCTTCCAATTAGTCGCAAAAACCATACAAGGACTAGATGATAGAAAAACTAAGTGTCAGGTTGTTTAACGTATTACCAAGAAGGGCAACCTAATTAAACATTTACTCTAAATATATCATCTAAATACGGCAAACGTGGGTAAAATTCATTAATTTGGGTATTAACAATCCAAATACAGGCTTGAGTTATAGTGGAAATTTCAATAAGCTCTTATAAACTCCAGGCCACGTTATATTTGCTATAAACAAGTAGATGTTTGGCGAGCGATCATATAAATAGCGAAGGTTCAAATGTAAATAAATGAGTGAGTGAGGAGAAGACATCGAACGTGTGTGCTATATTCAGTTCTCTCGTTTGCTTAACTACGTTTCAAAGCGTAACGACTGTCATTGTAACATGCCACTCAAATGAATAAAAGGACGCATGAAAGGAAAAAACTCCAATCGAGCTATCAACTATCAAAGTGGAATAAAAATATAGCCGGCACTGTCGAATGACTGCAAAGCGTAAATCGATTTGATCGTCCGAGCCGTGTACATGATTGGAAGAGAGTTATCAGATTCAACCAGGTACGTAAATCCTCGTTTATAGGGATGATCCTACAAATTCATAGAATGTATCATTGGCTCGTTAAAGTCGACTTAGCGAGAGTGGTACTTTTATCCGAGGAAATACATGCAAAAAATTGCCAAAGCCGCCTAAAGCTTAAAGGATTTTTCTTTATGAGATAACCCGTTTAGCGCAGGGCGTAAGTGATTGGAATTCTGTAATGCGGGTCGCAGATTCATTTAAAATATTATAAATCAGAATTTTTTTTTTTTATTGTTATTTCATCCCGAAGAGATTAATAGTAAAAAACCGTCAATCGTTGTAACATCAATTATAAAAAATGGTAGGAACCTTTGATAAATTAGATTCTCGTTATAATTTCCTTTATTATTGTATTAGGGGATCAAGCGACTATTATTCCACCTTCGCCATTCAGTTTTCAAGAATAACTTTATTTCTGTGAAGTCTTTAATCTGTATAATTGAATTTCACTTTACAGCTAAGCAATTCATATTTTGAATTATCACAACAAAGTTTTCCCAAAAGTAAATTAAAACTGAGTTTATTCTTGCAGCGTCAATCACGATTATGTTTTGACAGAAACAATGAAGTTGCAATATTGCTATTTAATATAAACATCGTCCATAAATCACGTAGAAACACCAATTTTGTGATATTTAAATATTAATAAATCTGTAAAATGTAAATAAATAAACTTAAATAAATGATCAATAACAAAAACTTTTTATTCCACGGAGATTTCACATTGAACCCTGTTAACGTAAAATAAATAAAATATGTATTAAAACCTTTTAATGTACGTAATTGACATAATGAGGATACTTCAGCCGTTTTATATTAACTCGGCCTTTAAGCATTATCAAAAGTGCCTTTCCAGATTTAGTTACAACTAATAGGCTGGGATCTCTTCTTGATATGTCCAATTCCTTTTTATGACTAACCGACCATGAAAGATAAAAGAAAGGAACGTTTTACGAATTGCCGAGTTTATAAGATATCTGTGTCTGTCTTTTATATATAAATTGATAACTAATTGTACAATTGTACTGAGATCTTTTAGGGCCTAAGAGGTCAGATCAATGCGAACTGGTCTGATAACATTAATGTATTGTATCACGGAACTTTCACGACTTATGTCTAGTACTGTCTGAACAATCTCATATAAACTTTCTTACATAATATATATATATATATCTCAGAAGTTGAATCGTAATGTGTGGGCTACAAATTGTAAGAAGAGCCATCCTTTTGGGACAGAAACTTCATAAAGCGGTTGAAACGTACCCAAGTTTATGTAGCGACAGTCCGCGGGGGTCCGACCCAAGTAAATTGTATTACGACTACGATGGTGGCTAAAATTGCTTTCAAGAGAAAGAAATAAGATAAGATCATTGATGTACCTAATAAGGGAGATAAAGCCTCTCAATGAGCTTTATACGATATAAACGAATATTTTCCTCGGATGCGGTAGACGATAAAGTAAATAATATCTGTAACAACAAAAGATGATATATTTAGGGTTTTATGTTCGTAATAATACGTTATCAAAGATCAGATCGAATGCTTAATAATATTATGTTGTTTTAGCAAATTGTAGGATATTATTGACCAATAAAACTCGAATTAGATTGTTTCAGAACAATTGATCGCTTACATATAATACGTGTTCCGATAATGACTTTTACGATAAGAAAAAAGCCACCTAACATATATAGTATGTTGCTTTGTTTAGTTATGATTTAATATACCTTTTAAGGATACAGTATAGGTATTATAACACCTACATATTTCAAATTCCAAAAATAAAACCTTTCTAACTACAATACGCAGATTACATAATTTTACTTATTTAAAACAAAGATTTGAACAAGTTTTACATTCCTTAAAAGCGTTTATTGAACAGCGACTAATAAATATTAAATTCCCCGGCGGGACAAGACAAATTGATTGGGCAAACAGAGTTTATCCGACGAACTGTAGTCTTAATGCAATCACGTTTAATAAGCATCTATATTTAATCTAGTTAGGTTGATGTAGACACTGCAATTACTCAAGTCACAGGGTATTAGAGGCCACACTTTCTCAACGGATCAAATAGACTCCACTTTATAAACGTCACAGAAATTACTTAAGTGCTGTAAAATATTTGGTGTCACCAAAAACTCTGGGTAAAATTACACACCTTTTTGTGGTAACTTCCATTACATCCATGGAAGAAAAACAAAACGTTTTTTTCTTAATAATGCACATAGTCGTTATAAAAATACTATTTCTGAGTAACCAATAATTGAATCATGCCGTGACGTAGTTATACTAAACTAATCGAGTCTATGTGATTAATAATAAATAATTCCACGCAAAATAAGCTCGAGCCAGGCTTGAATAGAAGCGAGTGAGGGTTGACACGGCCATATATAAAACTTTTATTTATAAACTTAATAAAAAGATTAATTACGCGTTACCCGACACCGGCTTTTGAATAGAACCTCATTTCGTACTTAACACCTGAAAGAACGTCACATCACACCTTAGGAAATGGAACCTTTTATAATTCATACCTTCGAGGTAACATTGTTTACAAAAATTGTTAATGACTACATAATATTAAGGTCACAACTGACTCATTGGAGGGCTTTTGGTTATTCGAAACAGAATGATTGAGTAGGTGTTTAATGTTAGATCTAGGGCTAGATATATATATATCCTGACCGATTTCGGCCACAGCGACTTGGTTCTACCTATTGAGATCTTCGCTGATATGCTAGATAGTTAAGATGTAACACGTGCCTAAATAAAACAAGAATTAAATCACTCACAGTGTTTTCTAAATGCCAAGTATAAGATGATTGTTTATAAAAACCTAATTGATCGCGTTAGCAACAATCGCATATCAGAGGCGCACAATTATCCTACACGTAGTGCTTCATTCATCACGTTCATAGATCAAAGAAATTGGCAACGACTTAGCTCGTCTTCGTCGGTAGAAAAAAAGTCGTGGTGCCAAGAAGCCGGCAATGAAACGATCGATAGCCTTTAGATTGAATCGTGAATGATTGATTACTAACGACTAACCTGTTTCCACTCTACTTTGTCTATAACTTCAGCGGTAGTCGCCGAGCCCTCGGTCACCGGTGGGCGGAGCAGAGACACGTACTGAAACAAAGTTGGAATATCAAGTATTTTCTTATAATAAGCTTAAAAATAATCCGCTGTGGAATTAATTTAAAATCAGTTAAAGCTGCGAAATACTTCTTATTTTAGCCTCCTTATTTTTACATAGCTAAAACGTAAACTTTAAAGAAGTAACAAAACTAAGAAGTTGGAAGATTGATGAAAATAATGAAATAGTTTTATTAAACACCTTAAAAAGGGATGAATTAATACTGTCAGGTACTATGTATTAGGTTCGCACGTCTCATTTCTAATAAGCTTCATGATAAACAAGTTAAGATCATTACGTGTTATAAAGATCAAACTAATCTAACATGCAAGACAGGTCCGTATGTGAAAGTCATTGAATTAACCTTCGACTAAAGATCAAGTACTGGAGCATAATATGTGGTCGTACCTTATCTCGTTCGAGGCTGCGAATCATGTCGAGATCGGTGGTGTCCGATATACCGCCGTGCACCACGAACACTCGGTTGTTGATGATCGTGCCGAGAGGGAGCCAGCGGTACACGCCTTCGATCAGTTTCAGCAACCGCTCTGCATTGTGCTGGGTGAGAATTATAATTAGTTAATAACAATCGTAAGATATTTGAGTTGCTTTAGTTGAGAGTGGAAAAATAGTAGAAAAGCGGATTCATTGTAAAAGGCTGTATAACATTTTGTTACAATTCATCATATGGCGATAATACATTCGATCCCCGGACGGGTCAATGTAGAAACAAACTTTTCTACATTGTCTCGGGTCTGGGTGTTTGTGGTACCTTCGTTGATTCTGAATTCCATAACACAAGTGCTTTAGCTACTTACTTTGGGTTCAGAGCAATGTATGTGATGTTGTCCGCATTTATTATTATTATTAATTGCCTATGAGGAAACGAAAAATATTTAATTATAAATTTAATAGTAAGTATTAGTAGGTAATGGTAGTAATATATACCATTCAAGCCTTATTCAGCCAAGTATCTAAGTACTAGGTAGTAGATATATAGTGAAATTTTTAGGTGAATTTTATACTTTTCAGTCATTCAGAATCGCGATGTAATCTAGTTAAAACGCCTAAGAGCAGGAAAAAAAACGTTAAGCACCGCACGTCTAAAATTTGAAAAGTAATTTATTTTTCAAGTAACCTTTTTCTGGCCTACGAGGTTCCCATTACGCGTGTTCAGAATTAAAATCTTGGTTGAACCTTTAAGGTATACGTTTAGTATCGACTCACACTGAATACTCTGAATTCAGTGCCTACATTTTATTTGTGGGCAGACAGACAAGTTAGCTTCACACAATGTCAGATACATAAAAAAGTTAGTATAATCTGCAAGGAAATGAGGCAATAACATCACACAAAGCCGAGGTCAGTCGCCTGAGTACATATAATAACTTTGTATTTAGACACAAAAAGACGAGATAACTACGTACCGAGGGACACTTAGACACAAAATAAATCTCCTTAAACGTGATTTCTAAGACAAATGTGTTAGGACCTCTTTGTGCCCGGGATTTTGCGAAAATCGTATTCTGTGAGAACAAACATTGTGAGGCAAGACAAAGTTTGTTTAGCATTTCTCTTCGAAATATTTTCGTTTATAGTTTAGTAGCTCCCACATTGAACTGTGTTTACATACACGGTACAATCGTTTTGTGTTTCATACAATCGGAAACTCAATGAAAGAAACGAAAAACGTAAGTAGATTAGAGCCGTACTCGTCTTATTTATATTTTACATTGTAGCTTATTTTTTTTTTATTAATAATATAAGTACAAGGTTTCCCTTTGAAATTTTACAATGTTCAACAATATTATATTTGACATAGTTTGTCTGTTGGATCACATAAAAATACTTAAATAGTACCTACTGGATACTGTTTTAATCTATCTAAAAATTTGTGTTATTTGACTAGGTACTGCCCTTTTTAGTTATCCTATCGATCATTTATCAAAAGTTAATCATTAAGTTAGTCAAAAGGTTTTTTTTCAAAAGGCCAATAATCATTGAACTGTTTTTCGTTATTCCAATTTAGTATTCAGTTTGGCTCACGTGTCGGATTTACGATCATCGATTTGTATCCAACAATCATAATGTAAACATACGAGGCTTTTATTTATATCGTTTAGATCATAGGTTTGTTTATTTAGTGTTTATTCTGATTTGACTTACCCGATACTTCTGCTGAACCTCCTTTATAAAGCCGTACCTAAACAAATAAAAAATTATGTAGATATTTGTACAAAATTGTATCTTCAATTCTTAATTAACTGTGTAGTTACACACATGATAAATTACCCGAGGTTTGATAAAACTTATGTTTAAAGTAAATAAGTACCAGATATAAGAACCTAAGTGTTAACATTTTTACATTAAAGTGCAAATATTTTAATGTAGTTTGTTCATTTTTTTTACCTACGTATTACACAGAGTTTATAATGAAATAAGGGTAATTAGCAATTCAGTACTCCTGAAAGAGTTTTCATTTCTACGAATATACGATCATATGTTACTTACGAGTAATACACATTTCAATCATTAACTTTTCACATAATTAAAACTTTGATGGAATATTTTCAGAGAAACCTTAGAAGCTTTTTAAGAAAACAATGAGAATCTTATGTAACACACATTTCGGGTTATGTCTGTAAGTATTTCATCTGATAGTACCTTTATGTTTTATTCATCAGCAATATAAACTTATCACATAAACGATCGAAATTTAAAAAAAAGAACACTTTAGTACATACTAAAACACTTGAACATCATTTAGGTAACAATATTCAATATAGAACCGTTCCAAAAAGGTTGTGTTACTAACCTAGAATTCATAATGAGATCTTCATGGTTGCCGCGATTCAAGAACACTCCTCCGGGGAAGGCGAGCATACAGGACAGCAGTAAGAGGAACACCTCCAGCCCCTTCTTGCCGCGGTCCACGAAGTCCCCGTTGAATATGTATGGGTTCTCAGGAGACGGCAGCCCATTCTGTACAAGTATGATTGAATGGAGATTTTGTGTGCTCTCGCACTTTATAGTGACAGTCATGGATATTGCTGACATACGAGAAATGCACACATGGTCCATGACACGCTCCGCCCTTTCCGTGTCGACTTAGTTTAGAGACATGTATGTAGATGTATTCTAATAGGTACAGTACTATTACAGGTGCTTACGATTAGTGATCTAAATAATTGTCTTGTAAAACAATTTCAGGTAAATAAGCAATCAACTTAAGTTAACCCAGAAAGGAAGGAAATTATTACGGAACAGATTATAAGTACATATATCATACTTTCTGCGTACTCTAAAACAACAAAAGATAAAGCGACTGATTCTTTACTTGTTCAAAGTTTACAAGCCACGGCCTCAATTTTATATGAGCACTGGAACCACGATGAATACAGAAAAAAACCTCCATTACTCGCATCTCCGAGTCAGACATAAAACCTCGTATCATCGTACATTTTTAATTCTTGCTGTTATAAGGACACTGTAAGAACTCATGCAAATAATTAAAATGTTTATTCAGAGATTTAACAACAAGTTGGGTATATTGTGGTACATATTAATAACGTGTGGGAAATATGTTCCAAATAATAGGGCTCATAAATTACTCCTGTTACAAGCTCAAATATATCACTAGTACGTAGCGGTGTGAGTTACCTAAGCCTATCGAAATAAACTACCGTCCAAACTTAGTAGCCTTAATAAAGGTCAAACGTTGAAGGAATTCCGAAAACTGGTCACAAGTCGGGCTCGCGTTCAAGGCTACATTTTGTGAATCCTTACATCTGCAGCAGTGTCCGCGGCGAAGGTCGCAGTGTAGCTTACGCAATATGTTTCCCGCTAATCGATATGTAGGTACAAGTTACATAAACATTATCCTTTAGCCAACAGGTACTCTACCTGTAATGTTCTGTCACGGTCAGACGCCACACGACTGATTTCATTAAACTAATTGGCCCTTATCGCTAACCTTATAATGCATGAAATCTCACCTTTGACATTCGAGCGACATTAAAACTGATCTCACATAGGCATGAGTTATTTTTTATGACCGGATTAAGCCAGATTATGAGTATCAGTTGGAATACGAGCTTCGTGTTTTTACAAACTGCCTGTTTGTGTAACTCAATTTAGGCAACCCTTTCCATTCCCATTAGACCCAACACATTGTCTGCTCGTATAAAAATAATATTTTCACTGGTTTTTGTTACGTTTTTATATTTAACCTACAGGTGTATTTGGTCATTTTTATGATTTATCGACTTTATGTCATAAGTTAGAAAGAAAAACTAAAGGTATTGGGTATATTTTATAGAGACATCTGCTCTGCCAAAAATAATTTTGTTTAAAACATCAAACCGTGTAGAGTGCGAGTGTGTAATAAAAAAGAGAAGGTAGTAAACTTTATTCGTCAATAAACGTTTGTTAATAGTTAAGTGGATCGTTTATAGTTATGTTCTACGGTTGTAAGTCGGAAATAACAGTAGGAAAACAATATCTGCAAATTAACGAGGTCGTCCGGCGTGGTGGCGTAACAGGCGGTCTATCAATCAATCCGATGGTGGCACCAATTACATGACGCGTGCGCCGCTCCCTGCGATGTTTACAGGCCCGAGCCCGGCCACTGTCGCCCTCTTGACGTCACGCCGCCTCTAATGAGCATCCACGAAAAACAACTTGAAGGAAAGCCTACCGATATCCATAACAAACTATCCGTCTACAGCGGTCCTGTTTCCACATAGCAAAAGTCAGTTTTAGTCTGAAAACTCTTGTGTATTATGTATCATGCTTCTAAGTTTCTATGTGTAATTCAATGTTTATGTTAAGTATGATATAATCCAGTATTACGTATTCGCACAATTTGTAGGTCTTCTTAGAAAAATCGGTAATAAGTTATTACATAATACGCATACTCACACGTAAGAAGCTTGTTACCTATATTTACTTAATATAATTAATTTATACTTATACTTTGAGAAGGACAAACGTGCAAAATTATATAGAAAGTCCATTTTGTCTCTGATGTTTTAAAATAATTTGAAAAGTCAATTTTAAAAACGAAAATATTATTTTACATTTAATATCATTCTAAAATACCCTGCTCACAAACATACTTTTTATTTAAATTTCACAACGAAGCGCGCGGATGTTTTGCACTCTGAAATTTAACATCAAACTAACATTTCATAATTATTTTTGTTTCCTAACCAACAGTATGCAAGCTCACAACCGTATTTTTCTCAAGTGGAAATTTTAATAAATGTCGCATTAGATTGCTTGAGTGCATACATAAAGCGGGTAAATAATTGCTTTACCTATTTACCTGTCTTGAATACCAATAAAACTTGGAATAACTGAGAAAAGGTTAACTCGACTAGAAAATAATAAATAGAAACCGGTGCAGTGGAGGACGCTGCTCTAGATGCAACGTTTTACGATTAATTGACTTTGCGTTAGCGTTGTACGCTACTCGAGCAAACGGTTCGATTAAATGCATTAGTCTAAGTGGTGCGCACAAAACCTGTATTCAATCTTATTTTAATAAAGGTTTTACAAATAAAACTACCAACATTGTTTTCAGTAATGACGGGAAGAAACGTTACTTGACGTTTTTGTATGGAGATCAAAACTATAAATGGGACACCTGCTTAAGCAAACCATAACTGTACTAAGTACTCTTTACTAGGTAAATTATGATGTAAATGCCAAAGGTTGGTATATATTTTAGCACAATTTGAAATGACTTGTTTTCTAATCAAACTAGTTATACGGCAATACACCAAGCTACGCTGTACGAACTACTATTAACTACTACCTCAACGTAAATATTTTGCCTGTCACACCAAACAAAAACATAAGAACGTGGAATACTATTCGACTGTTATGTCAATAGTAACTTATTGGAAATCAATTGCGGTTTTGTTGACAGTCAATACATAAAGTCACATTTCCGGTGATAGATACGAGGCATTCACCCGTAGTATGATATAGGTGACATTTACCCTTATGATATTTACGGAGATATAGTAAAACTTTGATGTAAATAAGATTTTTAGTTCTGTAATAAGTCAACTTCCTAAGTTGACTTATTTTTAGAACAATGATTTATTTTAATGAAAAACAACAATATCCATCCACTGAGTGCGTGAAAATGATGCTTGTGTCAATTCAGGTCATCAGATCCACCAGATCCCAAAGAATTTTAGCAAGTGATATAATAAGTTTTAAGATTTAAGATAAAGATTAGTGTTCGTACCTTGTGAAATATAACCAGTAAGTCGTCGAGTTTCCCGTGCAGGTCGCCACACACAGTTATCTGGCTTGAGATGGAAGTGGTCGCCACATGGATGTTGGGCATTCTCTTCAGCACTTGAGTGGCCTCTTTTAATATCTGCCCGACGTGCTTCGGGTGAAGCCGATGCTACAGAAATAAATACAAGTATTTTATAACAAATATAGAATTAACATAATTAGAATTTAAGTGTCAAACATTTGCTCAGTTAGTTTACAACAATTAATCAAACATTTGGAAAGACGTCTCAGGGACGAGCAACAAAAATAAAATCGCTAACAAAAAGAATATTTTCAGATGTAGTCTTGAAAACTTGTGACGAATTCGTGACTCATCCCAAAAACTTCGGATGTAATAATATATATCTAAGGGTCAATATTTACTGAATATACTTGCAAATACGTAACTTAAAAATCTGGTTACATCTAATCTTTAATAACAAACATTTAGGAAAGAGAGTCAAACCAACCCATCTATTCCCATGTGTACGTTAGGATACCCACCAAGGGATTCAATCTATACTGGGACAGCCAAATACCCTGTCCCACTGATAATACCGAACTCTAATCCTACCTAACTGTCAAGTTTGATGGTATCAAATATTTTTGTCCAATCCGATTTGCCTCGCGGCAGCCTATCCAACAATGGCGGACGTCGGCTGACATAATGATCAATGAGCACTTAACAAATGCAAATATCGTTTACCCTCGCCATCAAAAGCAGCTCCAACTTCTTTATGGTAGTTTACATAACAAATGACGAGAGAATAATAAAAGAGCACGTATTTGACTTTACCTTCTTCTTCCTAAATGCCTCAATCAGCAAGTCGATATCCTTTCTTTGCAGCGGGAATTCTATATCGGGGCCTCGCGAAGGCTTCGGGGGAGCTGTTTCGTCGACGCCCCCACCCTCGTCTGACTCCTCAGAAAATACTTGTTCCACTATAAAATAAGACGACAATTCCGTAACAAAATGGTTTTGGCCTCTTATATTTAACACCACTTACAAACTTATCCATCCCTTAATTTCGTACCGTTTTATTATTTTTCTTGGAATGGCCAATAGTCCATCCAACAAAGACATTGTAGAGTGCGTGAGTTAGGCCCTAAGCAATTACTTCAGAAAATTGTTCAGGGTGCTTAGAAAGTTAACATACTAAAAGTCCTGACATCTAGGGGGTGAGGCGGAGTGGGGGGAGGGGGTTAAAGTTCCCATTTTTCAGTTTTTCGCTAATATCTTTTAAACGGTGCGTCATGGAGATAAGAAGTCTTCTACGCAATGAAAGCTTATAAAATTATGTACAACTTTTATCTTACACACTTTTTCACATTCCTACCTATTTTCGAACTACACGTTCCGGAAAAGTGAAAATTGAAAAAAAAACTACTTGAATTGAACACTACCTCTCGTATACTACTTCCTTCACGTTATTTGGGGATAAAAAGTATCTTATATCTTAAATCAACTCCTACTATATCAATTTACTAAATTTTATCCAAATCTGTACAGCCGTTGGGATATCAAAACTTTTATCTACACTTGTCTTATACACTTTTTCCAAATTTTCACCAGTGTTCGAGTATTAGTGTGATGTGACAAGCATTACCGAATGTTAAATATGAGCTAGTATATAAATTAGGTATTTTATTGATAACATAAGCTGGGAGTACCTCCAAGCGGTGAAGGCGGTAACAGTTTGAGATCTCATTTTCTACCAGTGGTAATGGAGCAGAAGCGGGTCGTCACTTTTCATTCCATATTTCCTGTCGTAGAAAACGAGATCTCACTGGCTAAAACTCCCATAATCATCCATGCCTTCGGGCTTATGTTATTGTTGTCGTTTATGATTCAACCTCTTTGGCATGGTAGCCTACCCGGTAAAGCAGGGGAGCAGCCAGAACAGTTCTTTGCTTTGTAATCGTCATTAGTTACGCAATTGGATTATCCATTTTAGCTGAATGTACTATTTATATTTTTATATTCTTCTTCTGCTTAAAAGCGTTCTGGTTTCTTCTTTTACAGTATGTGCGCATAATAAACAATTAGTCATGAAGTCGAATTGGGGAGCTGAAGACCTGAGCTGGGACGGGCCTGCCTCTTCTTGAGATGTAGATGCAACACTTACATCTTTTTAATTGTATCGGCTCGAGTGTAGTTTTTACGACAATTAGTGTGAATTAAAACGGATGTCAAGGCGCGGAAAATTTGGTGCTTATCATCGTTCCGATCTTTACTAGCTTTGATAAGGCCGAGTATTCCTTTTTGTCTCACCTCAGAAACATCCTTACTCCCTTTAACGATGTCCTTATCACACACAGGACACTTATAATTAGCACTCATGATGGATAATCCAATTGCGTAACTAATGACGATTACAAAGCAAAGAACTGTTCTGGCTGCTCCCCTGCTTTACCGGGTAGGCTACCATGCCAAAGAGGTTGAATCATAAACGACAACAATAACATAAGCCCGAAGGCATGGATGATTATGGGAGTTTTAGCCAGTGAGATCTCGTTTTCTACGACAGGAAATATGGAATGAAAAGTGACGACCCGCTTCTGCTCCATTACCACTGGTAGAAAATGAGATCTCAAACTGTTACCGCCTTCACCGCTTGGAGGTAATCCCAGCTTATGTTATCAATAAAATACCTAATTTATATACTAGCTCATATTTAACATTCGGTAATGCTTGTCACATCACACTAATACTCGAACACTGGTGAAAATTTGGAAAAAGTGTATAAGACAAGTGTAGATAAAAGTTTTGATATCCCAACGGCTGTACAGATTTGGATAAAATTTAGTAAATTGATATAGTAGGAGTTGATTTAAGATATAAGATACTTTTTATCCCCAAATAACGTGAAGGAAGTAGTATACGAGAGGTAGTGTTCAATTCAAGTAGTTTTTTTTTTAAATTTTCACTTTTCCGGAACGTGTAGTTCGAAAATAGGTAGGAATGTGAAAAAGTGTGTAAGATAAAAGTTGTACATAATTTTATAAGCTTTCATTGCGTAGAAGACTTCTTATCTCCATGACGCACCGTTTAAAAGATATTAGCGAAAAACTGAAAAATGGGAACTTTAATCCCCTCCCCCCACTCCGCCTCACCCCCTAGATGTCAGGACTTTTAGTATGTTAACTCTCTAAGCACCCTGAACAATTTTCTGAAGTTATTGCTTAGGGCCTTGCTCACGCACTCTACAACCCCTTATGGGTGATTTATTGACTGAACTACAACTCACAATGTTATTAAAATTTATGAGAATTTTTCTTTTTCAAAAGTATGATGTATATTGCTGAGAACGTAGTTATTACTAACAATGTAACTGATGTAGTCTGGGTGCATCACCCTAGATATCTGATCTGTCTGCTAACATAAAAGTTAATATTAAGCCATCGTCGCACAATGAGTTTCAAGAAAAACTGTATTTTCCATTTACAAGTTACAGAGAGTTTCTTTTTAACTAAATCCTACACATGGAATGCATTCTAAGAGACATATTAACTTTCGGATTGCTGTTGCATATTGCTTGCACTTCGCTGCATTGAGCACAGTGCTGTTCCAAGTGCTTCGTGCTCACAATACATAAGTACAGTACGTTTTTCGAAACAACTTGTTTATTTTGTACACGTTTGTGCAAATTGCAACGAAATGTGGATAACAAAGATTAACATTCACTGATTCATAAATATGAATAATTACTCATTTTATCGTACTTAAATAATGACGAGGATATAATTTAAAACTATAACAGCAGGTTCACACGAAACACTGCAACTATTGGTTTAATGTTTCAATTTAATTCTCGCTCAGATTTTAAAATTGCTTAAATAGGTCAATTTAACCAAGAAATAATTCAGAGGCAGCACAGATTTTATTAGAGCGTTCCGAGAATAGCCGAAACCCAGTTTTGTTTGTATTGATTACAAAGGTCACTGCAGTTAGCTTGATTATATAGCTATTATATAGTTCGTGACATGTGTAAAGATACCGCAGTGTTGCGTGTTCAAAGCTCGTTGAGCAAGGAAAAACCAAAGGATCGCAAGGAATGAACGGAATATAAAGAATAGACGCACTGTACTCGTGCGCCACGCTTCATTAAATTGCGTTTGTGCAAGCAAAGGGCGTGTGCAAAAACTTGTTCTAGACATCCTATATTTTATAAATGTTAGTAAAGGCTTTGTGTATCTATAGCTAGCTATCTAGCTAGCTATAGTATACATACACTACATTTGTAGGTGTTTTCAAAAAGTTTGTTATGATAAAAAGCTATCTCGATTTTATTATTTTCTACCTAACAACTAACCTAAAACTACACTTTTCAACAAATAAACGATAACACTTTTCAACAATAACGCCGTATAGTTTGTAAGTCGGTCAGCAAAAAAACTTCAGCATGTTTGAAAAAGTCGAGAAAGTGGCGCGTAGGCGGCTGTCATGCTCCTAGTTTATAACTACTGTTTGTTTGTATCCGCAGTCCACGAAAACTCACGGCTGAAGTGTCTTCATTAACCGAAATATTGAAACCTCAGCTGTTGCTCAAAACTCCAAACTAACTTCCAACGTGTTATTTACCCTGCCATAACATTGTAAATGGTTATAATGAAGCTTAACGCGTTTATGTCAGCTTCACAATTATGATGTTATTATGTACTCTCAACCCCTCGGGAGAGGGCCCGTCATCATTAAGATATAATCTAGTGCTCGTTTACTGGAGAATGCCAAGGTGAAGTGACTTACAAACGGAAGCAGTCCTCGATGTTCGCTCGGAGGAGGGCCGCCCACTGGTGTCCTTCATGTGACTGAGCAGAGCATTGAAGAAGTTGTATAGCTGAAACCAAACGCTACATATAATTGCGATTGTCCCATTCTATGTAACCCAAATGTAGGGTTGCGTCAAATTAATTAGGGTCCTAAATAACGTGCGACACATGGTATAAGGACAGTAACATTGGAATATAAAGTCGAAAACTTTTTGCCGGTTATAATTTCTTTAGCCTAATAACAATGCTACATAGTTCATATATTCACTCGATAAATCAAAATAACGAATGTATTATTTTTACATGTATATAAGTGCTATCTATTCATAAGAAAATGAAACAATTGTGTTGCGGGTTTTTGTAACCATTACCTTGTGCAAAATCTACAAATTAATTCGCAAATTTTGTTGTGGAAATTGTGTTTCGATTTAATTTATAATGCGCACATAAAATTGCGGTCCGATCTCGGTTTCTGTCCGATCCTTCCCTTCAACCACAAGGAATTACAACTGCTTTGCATATTGGATTGGGATCTACCATCCACAATTAATGAGATAAAATACTGAAGTTTATGCACACATCCGTACGTGCCTGACTTTTAAACTAAACACATTTGTCAAGGAAAAGCGGAAAGCCGTTTCGGAGGGGACTCGAAAATAAATTTAGCACTTGTAAACATCATTTACTAAATGTACGTGTGTTTATTTAACTGTAGAAAGGCTAAGTTAAATTCAAATTACTTTTAGATTATAATGTAAAGCTAAGTAAGTTAAAAATCAATTAAACGCATTCTAATTTTGAGTTTCTTCTATAAAACCAAACGTATTTTTTTGTAGAAACCAATGGTCATATGAAATTACTATGAAGCTCAGTGCATACCTAAGCTGTTCATAGCACATAATTATAGGTAGGAAACTAGACCACAGGTTAAAGTATGGCTCGACAAGCAAGGTGCCATGTCATTTATTTTACCGCCTTCGCTTCACCCACATAATGGACACCCAGTCACGACTTTAGTGCAGTCATTAAAAATATGGCATCGTTAATCACAACACTAATGAATTGCCGATAGGATGTTATTAAAGCTCAAATAAAAAACAAATTGCTGAAACCGTCTGTTGCATACCAGTTGGTGATAGACGAACATTAACACTAGCTAAATTTAAAGTTCACTAAAAATTCTAAAATGTTTTCGACCCCAGGCAGCCTGATTAAAACACTTGCATGCGTACGTAAGTAATCGTGCATTCGCGTGGCTAGCTTATAATCATGTAGGTATCAACGCTGCACCGGCCAACGCATTCAGCCGTACCCCGCGCTGTCTGCCCATGAAACATAACCTCTACCAAATTGACTATTAACCCCATTCGAATAATTCTATCGTTAAGTAGAGCCCCCGTAAAATTTGAATAATTACATCGTATATATTGTCAATTAAGGCTCGTAAACGACGTTAGCTTAAGCAGGTTAAATCTCTTTACCCACGTTCTCCACATGATTATATACCCGCTCTCCTTTATTCAATTCCCTTATGCAACCTCAAATTATCTTGAATATTACACGACTCCTTTTCACTGGCATATAAACGAGACAGTAACAAAGGCAACAAATTCTCTGTGAATTTAGACAAACTTCTTTATAATACAATTGTGGCGAAGAAAAAACATGAGAGAATCCGACGAAATATAATAATATGGTAATGTGGTTTGTACGTGCGTGGCTTTGTTCAGTGAAACCAAATCGCAGTGAAATGTTCAGTGAGCACATTGAGTCAATGGAACCGACGCCTCTGCCTCGGGCTGGAGTGTTGCGCTCGTCTCAGACTTAATTTAATATGACATCGACGATAAACTAACGTATATTAAAATGAATATAAACGACTTGTGTCGAGAGTTTTTTGCAAAACTTGGGTAAAAATAAAATCTGCTAAGAAATGTCAAAATCAAACTCCTGTAGGGTCAAACCCCATATTTAAACAATCCTAAAACTGGCTGACATTAAATAACAAGTTACTTTTTCACAGTGTATATTTTAAGTTGGACAACCGCTACTATAAATTTAAATGAAACCGCAACGTTAATCACCTAAAAGTGTAATTTATTTCCATTTAATTCTAAATCAGGGATAACGAACGCCTGATGGACGGAATTTCCAATAATGTTTGCGACGGAATAAAAAAAAATCTTTTAAATTACCGATTAACAAACGCGTTTAGATATAGGTACATGTTTATTTATTTATTGATAAGCAATCTCTCTTCCCTCCTTTTTTAGGTCCATTTTTCTAAACTCCATTCTGAGGCCTTTACATTTTAAAAAGCATGTAATTCATGATTTCAGTTTTATAAAAAAAAATTGTATTTATTGTCGTATCAAACAATTTACAAAAGTATTTAACACAATATACCTGCAGCAGGTATTGTAATTGAGAATGGTTCTAGTTTGTTTCAAAATGCATTTGTCAGGTGTCTGCCCCTGAAGTAGTGCTATCCAGTAATTACATTGTGTTCGTTATTACCGCAAGCAGACTGGGGCTATTTAGCTCACGTAGAGCTCTCGTAGATCTCGTTATGAATATTTTGTAAAACACAATACGGATAGACTAAATTTCACAATTTAATTAAACGTTGTGGTTATGATTTTTGTGTGTCCTTTAAGTCAAGGATTGACAAATCTCAAATATTATTATAACATCAAATAGTATTTCACAGAAGTACTTATTATAATTATTGAATTGACCTTTAAATAATACGTCAGAATCGATTACTGTAGGTAATGTTTCCATTAGTAAAAGTAGTTAAATCTAAATGTAACAGTTGGAAGCTGTTAGGTAATTTTCATTTCTCAATTTCTATTAGCATTCATTCGGTTTTTAAATCCAATATTTAGAATTCGATCATATAACATATTAATCTCTTTATAAAATTTTAAGATTAATATCACAGTTTTATTATCATCTTTAAATAAATTAAATAAATAACACGAAAACTTTCCTCTAAGTCATTAAAATGCAAATCTAAGACAAAAGATTAAATCTCTCGGTGTAGAGCGAACAAAATTTTCAAATTGAAATCGTGATAATAAACTTATGCTTATTTAAAAAGTTGACACCGAGTCTACATTTGTTTGTTCAGGGGGAAACTTTGTCGTGCTTGCTTTGTAAGGAAAGGAGTTGAATGATGACATTGATATTGACGTTTAAAACAACTTATTACACCTCATAGACGAGATAAAATGGAACCTTAATTAAATAATACAAATATTCACGTCTTGTTTGACTTAGTATGGATCAGTAATTTCTATCAGACGCGTGACAGACATGCGATAGTATACTTAGACTAATCCCCTTACGGATTAGATGCGTCAAAGTAATTAATAAATCCGAGATGTTTAATTATTCAGATGTACTACATTATATGTACTTCGCCTTTACCGAAACCTTTGAAGCGTTGACCGAGGCATCGGAGCAACGGATTGACTATGAAGTATTGAAGTAAATAAATATTTGTAAGTACTGTATTGGTACTCGTACTGTATTACTTCTACTATGTTTCTATAAATTCCAATATCAATATTCATTTCTAAACCGTTGGATAGGGTAAATCAAACGTTTATTCCGCTCAAGGGAGGTAAGTAATGTATTCTTATCTGAGAATAGATTTAATACTTTGAACAGAAACGTATTTTATCCGGTTTTACCTTAACTTGGTCCTGTTCCCCAGCATATTCGATGTTCTGGAATATGGTCCATGTGTAGCGTCGCCGCACCTCCATCCGGGCCAGGTATCTCCGGTACCACTGCTGAATCAAGATGGCTGCCTTCATCGCTGTAACAATATCATCAGTAAGAGACCTTTTTTATCTAAATATTTATTTTGTCTTAAGTGACCTTAGCTTTTTATTGAAGCGAGATAAGCCGGTTTGAGAGCCAGAAAGTAATTTAACTGAACGTTGAAAAATCGTATCCAAGATTGCCACAGAAGGAGAAAATGTGAAAACAATGGAAACTTGTCTGTGATTGGATGAATGTGCTTCGACCGATTCTTTTTCTTGTTCATTGGACAAAATAATGTTTTTATCAGTTAATCTGTAGGGTCAATACCGTATTTTGTTCTATATACTAAAAACATCTTCTATTCTGGATATTTAGGAAGACAGGTGGAAATTCAAATATCGACAAACTATTCGGTCACATAAGAGCTGTTTGGTTTTGGTACATTTCTCTTGAAATACACTATAATATCATGGTCTAATGTTTCTGGGTAATTAGTTCATGTTCATCGCAAATAAAAGCCTGCTACACAACAAAACATTGACAGGTTACCAAAAAAACTCTTTCCGTAAATAAATTTCCGCGACTTGCGTGGGAACGAACAGCTGTCTCTGATACCCTTTTCTGTTTTTACATGATACTGATACAAAAGTAACCAGGATAGGTTAAATTTGGAACATGTTTCTTTGTTAATACTTTTAATATTGTTCACTCCCTCTAATATTGAGCTCTACACTACCGATGATAAATAAGTTCACGACATATGGCAAAAAAAGCGCAGAAAACAAGTATGAAAAATACACTTTTAGGGAAGTACGTAGTGTTCCAACTTATATTGCAAAATAATATAAATAAATTGTATTAGGCAATGTTATAAAAATGAAAGAAATAACTGACAGAAATATAATGATAGATAGATAGGAAGAGAGATGGCGAAGGGAAAGATAAATGGATTGTCTCGATTATGGAAGCACCTTCGAAACAAATGAGAGACAAACTGTGGGTTTGGAGTATTGTATGGCAGATATACAGATAACCGAGAGAGTCTCTCCAGATATACATTATTGTGTTCACTTCAAATGCCAGGAAGAAAGTCTTATGTAAATTTTTCAACAGAGAATACGGACAGGTCGGACAGGTGCCAAATAAGTTAAAGAAGCTCATACATTAACTCACTTAAGTATATTATTTAAAACCAAAAATGTTTCGGAATTAAACAAAAATACAAACGAATTTTGAGAAAAGTTTGTTTATATAAATAAAACACGATCTTTAGTAGATTTTCGATATTCCCGATACTTATTACAATTTGCTACACAAGAGCGAGTTCTCAATAAAATAAATGTATAAAGATATGTCCCACTAAGACGTAACCTACGTATTTCGCTTGATTCTTACATATTGGTTTCAGGTATAGCCTCCCACAACGGTGTCAACCGTCATCTTGGCGAACATAGCCGCACATATTCGATATTCTGAATTGCAAATTCGCAAACCCAATTTCCATCGCATTTTTATCGCCGACGCTCACACCGAGCCGTTTGACTTATTACGTACAAATTGTAAATCCTACAGAGAAAATAAAACTCAAATGTACAATTTTATTTACTTAGATTTAAAAGGTCGAACTACTAAGGCAGTGTCAAACTGTTTGTTTAAACAGTTTAACACTAAGGGCCGCACTTAGGACAACTTTACATAGAAACTCTTTCAGTTGGTACATAAGTGGGTTACTTTGGGCATGAACATATTGCAGGAAAGTACTCGTTGTACCAAAGTGCTACACTATTCACTACAATAAAAATATTCGCTTAGAGATGGGGCCCGGCGAATCGTTTTATCTGTTCATTGGGGAATTACTAAGAAACAAAGAAACGGATAATGTGTAAACTGTCGAAGTAAGCCTAATAGGACTAAAATTTATATAAACGGCACAGTAACTTCGTTTTGAGATAAATGGGTCGCTTTTACTTCATTGCGAAAAAGGGTAACTTGGTTACAAAAAACGTAGAGAAATTTATGGATAAACCACATTCGATTTCCGACTGTCGCCTCTTTTTCATTGAGTTAGCTACCGTAGGTATAGTTCCACGTTAGCTAAAATATTTTGTGACGAAATATAATACAAGCTAAATAAAATGATTTCTCATAGTGATTTTCATTAGAAATAATGAAAAAATTACTAGCCTACCTACCAGTCAAAGCTTAAAGTAAATGCAAATTTATCAAAAGCTGTCTTCAAAGGACAATTCTGCCATCCTGAAGGTTAAATGTGACAGAGTGATCAATTGTCCTAACAATATTACAATATAACTCGCAAAAATTATGTAAAAAGTAAAATAAAGGATACTACAATAGAAAATGGAATTGAAATAAAACATTAGCGTTATTAGTTTTGTTACCTATTTTCTTATAAAAATTGTATAACCTAATCGATTTACAAAACTTTTGCAGGGCTCGCCAACTGCGCCTACAAATCTTTTATCTTATGGCCTTACTTCTTGTAACTTATCTCCAAAAAGGTTTTTAACTTCTGAAGTAATAAAAAAGGTGGGTTGTATTCGAGGTTACGACTGCTTTGTTGCGTACAACTATGTATTCGGGCGGCATAAGGGAATAGGCTCATCGGTTTACGTGCGTCGTTTCCTTTATATGGTTTTGTTAATTTGAGTGAGAATGCCTTTCTATTTGGTACCAATTATTTCTTTCATGCCCTGTTAATTTGGAACATTATTAATAAAATGATTTTTTTTTTCTTTCCTTTCATTTTCAGTCGCATTGGTTAGTGACTAGAGGTTCAGTGACCAGATTCGCATGCACGAGGTTACAGTTTTGAACCCCGGCCAATACAACTCTTTGGTAGCCTAGTAACACAATAATGGGATTCGCATGCAAGAAGTTACAGGTTTAAAGGTTTATGTTTTATTTTAAGCATATTATTATATATTTTATGTTTTATCTCTGTTTTTAATCTATTCTGTGTTTTAATACCGGCTTTTTACTTGTTTATGAAATATAATTCAGTCAGTATAAGTTGGTTCCTAACAAAACCTTCTGTTTATTGATCTGTCACATTGTAATTGTTTCGCCATTTCATTAGCTATGCCTACATTCTCGAAGGCGAAATTTGATGGTGTGCTACATTGCTATACATTTTATAAATTCATACTTAATTTATATCACTACATAGTATAAAACAAAGTCGCTTTCTCTGTCCCTATGTCCCTTTGTATGCTTAAATCTTTGAAACTACGAAACGGATTTTGATGCGGTTTTTTTTAATAGATAGAGTGATTCAAGAGGAAGGTTTATATGTATAATACATGCATAATAAAGTAGAGAAACACTGATAATCTTAGAGTTTTTTATGTAAGGTCGTAAATAAACACACTTTTTTTGCGCTTACATTGCAAACGCTGGCTGAACCCTACGAGATAGATCAAAGTAATGTACTACAGTATTGTACACCTTAAAAAGGTCTACAAAAAAGTCTGCGATGGTATATGTCTATCTCTTGAGGATATCAGTTCGATTGCAGCGCGCATCGAATACGGACGTGCCTTACAAAGTGCATCGTACAGATATTTAATTCGCGAACAGCGCGGCTATATGCTGCTGCCCGCCTCTGTTGCTATGAGCTCAACACTCATAGCCAACGAATTGTTGGCATTTATACAAAATGCCATCGATACAATGGATGAAGTTAGCATCTTACAAATATGTAAGACTAACTTCAAAGAAGAAGATATTAGCAGTGGCAAGAGGATGCTGTACACGAGTCTGGACAAACTCGACCAGATGCCGTCTCGACGGAGGGACGGTACAGAGAAGAGCGTCCAGGACATCATCACCTTGTTGAAGGTGACCGACCCTGACGACGTGCCGACTTTCGTGGCGAAGGAGCTGCACAAGCTGCCCCCCGTCACTTTCGACCACGTCGACGTCACCAGGCTCCTGAAGGACATCATCTTCCTGAAGACGAGCCTGACAGAAGTGCAGTCCAAATTAGAGGCCTCGGACAGGACTATTGAAGATCTGCGTGCCGAAGTAGTGTTATTACGTAACACTATTACTGTAAGTAGGTCACCTGACGAGGCGTCTAAGGTGAACATGCGTCGCGGGGCGCAAAATGCCTCCGTGTGCAGTTTTGCATCGGCGGGGTCTGATGCGTCACCGACGTTAGCAAAGTGCGATGACACAACGAATGCGAAATGTGTAAACACGTCGACACCTCGACGCGTTTATGCTGACGCCGCCGCTAGCCGGGCCGCAGCTCGCGCACCTAGCTGCGCCGCACCCGTCCCCGCGCCCGCGCCGCCGCCCCAGCGCGCTCCTACACGTGCCGCGCGCGCGCCGTGCCCCGCGCCGCTGCCCGCGCCTGCTGTGCCCGCGCCTGGACGGGATGAAGACGGTTTTGAGATGGTGCAGAGGAAGAAGCGCCGTCCCATAGCTGTGAAGAACCGCTGCGGCAAAGCTCCATTGAAGCCCAATGGACTAGTGCGTGCCGCACCGCCGAACACGCCAGTCTACATCTCCCGCCTACATCACTCTGTGACGAAAGAGAGTGTTATCGACTACGTGCGCCAGAAGTTGAACTACTTGCTGAGGGTGCAGGAGCTAGAGTCTCGCCGCAACGTCAACTTCAAGGCGTTTGTGGTACGAGTACCGAATTGCTTCTTGCATCAAGTACTGGATGAAAACTTCTGGCCTCAGAATGTGGTGTTCCGTCGCTTCCGCGGACAAGTACCACCAGAACGCACTAAGACGTAGTGCAAGGAAGATTACTAACTTAATTTTAAGCAATATATACTAACAACTTTTGTATAAAATATCTATGTTAGTCTGTAAGGTATATGTCTATGGGCCTGAGTAGCCTGAAAATAAATGATTTATTATTATTATTATTATTATAACCCACAATAACCATTTTTATCCTTTATTTGTTACTTATTGACGAAAAAGCGAATTTTAAGCAATACGGCATTAATCCTTATCCAATTAAGTACCTTAAATACATTGTGCATGTAATAAAGATCAATATGGCCCTTTACAGCATGTAATTTAAATGAATATTTTCGAAGATATTACAGATTTAAAATGCAGGGACGTAGCGGTTGCGGCGGTACCGGCCGGGGGGCCGGGGAGCGCGTGCCTATACCAAATAGTGCGTTGAAGGCCGCGCTTCGCCCTACAACACTTTATGATTATGTAGTATATTTAGTATCAGCATTGCACCCGTGCAAAGCCGGGGCGGGTCGCTAGTTAAAACATAAATGATAATAAACTATTCATAAACGAGTGGCCCACTCCGTTCAACTATATTTGCTTTGTGCTCACGCTAGTGACGAGAGCTATTATTACAAGTGTATAGTCTGACAATTTAATGTGTTTACGAACCATTTATGTTTGAGTTTATGCAGTAAACTAGCACACCACGTTTAAAATATTCGTTTTATATGTTTTTTTACAAGGCTCTCAACATCTTCGTCTAAACTGATAAAGACATTTGAATTAAGAAACCAAACGCGTATTCTATTACAAGTTACCGAAGTTGTACAAAGATAGTAGTGACAATCTATTTGTGGCATTTTCAATGGCATTAAATATGGGTCAAGGTCACCTGAGACGGTAGTTTACAGGTTAAGGGAAAACCCCTTACCGAGCAGAGGAGCAGCTTAGAAACAATAAATGAGATTTAGAGTTGACTGTCGAATCCTTAAAACAGAACTGACATTTTTTAAAGAAATTTATGTATAAACGTTTTTGAGACCGATCGAAAAATATTTCTAGCTTTACAATATTATTAACCTTTTCAAACTATACATATACAAAATGAAGACAAAAGAATTTCAAACGTCAATCAGATTGACGTAGTGTAAAAATATAATACCAAAGTTTTCCAATTACAAGGCTAGTGCCAAATAACTCTGTACAATGCACAAGTTCATTACAAACCGATCTTTATATATAAAAGTAAACATTGTTTAGTCTTTCATTAGAAATAATTAAGAAAGATCATATTATGAACACGTATTGAGTGACATCAAAAAGGTCAAGTCATTGTGCATATAAGGCCCCTTTATCTTCTTAAGCCTTTGGGTTAAAACGACTACAATACGTTTAGCACTTAATTACATTTTCTGTTTACAGATTTTTATTAATGAATATTTTGGCCAATAGTAGAAAATTAATATGGGCTTACGAACGGAATAGAATGGAATGGAATGGAAGATTAACTAACGACACAATCAAAATTTATTTACAGCCGTATCTTTAGTCTTTTCTCCTATTATCATTCCAAATTAAGCATTGATTAATATAAATGGTATATGACAACAACATTAAGTATTGAATTTATTTACATAAAACAGTAGCTAATTATTTATTTTATTATCTTGGGATGTACTCCTCCTCTATATACTAACTGCGGTTAAGTGAAACTCTTAGCCCAAATCACCGTAAGATTAGCTGGTACAGCTACGATTAAATTAAGTCAGTCAAGGGTATCGTTATCTACATCCTATATCGAACCCCCGGCAGTGGAGAGCTCCCTAATCACACTATTATCATAAATGACAAACTTTTGGAGTAAGCTCTAGCACATTCTGCCGTATCTTCAAGACAGGAATTGTACAATAACAGTTTGTTCTAAGGAAATAATATCCTAAGACCACTCACACGCAACCATCTGATCCCAAACTAAGCTGAGCTTGTACTACGGTAATGAGAAAAGTGTTAAACATACTTAGATATTACATATTACTAGCTGTACCCGGCATGCGTTGCAATGCAATTTTTTTTACCTAGCACCTGCCTACTACCTACCTACTACCTACCTGCCTACTACCACTTAGGGGTATGAAAAATAGATAGTAGCCGATTCTCAGACCTACTGAATATGTATATAAAATTTCATAAAAATCGGTCAAGCCGTTTCGGAGGAGTATGGTAACTAACATTGTGACACGAGAATTTTATATATAAGATAGATAAATTACACCCAGACGCAGAACAAATGATCATGTTCATCAGACAAAGATTTGTCCTGGGTATGATTCGATCCAACGGCATCCGGTATAGCAGTCAAAGTCACTAACCACCCGACCAAAAGGCCAGTCAGTTCTAAGCAAAACACTATTCATCATGAAATAATACCACCCTGTATCTGTCCTACTGCTGGGCAAAGGTCGCATCCCATACAGGAAAGGATTGTACATTAATCACTACGCTTGCGTACAATTAAATTACGGATTGGCAGGATTAATGAAATGTAGTTTTGATGTATATTTTCATTCAACTTTAGTGACTGTCAATAACATACATTTTTCGTGATAATTTATATCACGACAGTATGAAATAGAATATAAGCCGCAGTTTACGACATTAAATCTAATCCAGTCATATACTAAGCCAGCAACAAACAAGCAATTAGATGTAAAACCAGATAGGTACGCTAAACTACATCAGATATCTTGTGTCAATATAAAAGTACTCTATTAAAACTGGCATACATCTAATCGTACATAGCCGGCTAATCGCTGCAGGACAAACAACGTTAAATGTAGGTCAATAGGCAACGTGTATGTAAAATATGAGTGGTATGTCGTATCATTAGCAGGTAACCGCAACTGTGCTCCGTGAAATTACTATAAATTGATAGAAGTTTAGTATGGCGTTGTAATTTACATTCATGAATATGCAATATGCTAATTCATTGCGATTACAGAAAGATAAAAAATAACTATTTTACTAACACAGTAATTTGTGAAATAATTAATTAACGCTAGGACCTAAATATTTTTAGTTATTTCTTCTGCAATGATTATTGGTTTTAAGGAAAACAGCAGTGAAAAAAATATAAGTTAAATAAATGGTCGTTCTGGCTTTCACAGCCGGAATGACATAAATATTCGTAGCACACGTTATGCTGACACCTAAACAAATAAACATAAACAAGTCAAAGACAAATAGTCATCGCTATTCTCGAAATGTCACAGGAACGTGTTCAATATATTTTTTCAACTCTATTATCGTCGTAGAGTCGAAAACATACGAGCAATTTTTTCACATTAGTTTTTAATATATTTAAGAAAATCAAATCAAACCCCAAAGAGAACTAAATAGATACAAAACTTATTTTTTTTAAACACCGTAACGAACTAGTGATCCTGAAGAGTAGAAGTACAAGATCCTGAAGAGTACAAGTAGTACAAGATAGAACATGCATTTAAAGAACAACAAAATACCTTTTTGAAATAAAACAAAAATGCCTGACAATTTTTACTTTTACCGTTCTGGAGTAAGACTTAACAAGCTTATGTACTTTGTTAACCCAAAGGGAACCGTAAAACTATATTACAGATATATCGGGGCTACGTTCGAAGCCGGGATACAATACATTTTTCGTATTCGTCGTATTTCAACCCTTTTAACGTTACATAACACGATCAGACGAAGCAATCTACCACAATCGAGAGGCATTTGGTTCATTACCGCGCAGAGATATTCCAATGTAATCCTAACAAATTGTACCATTTGGTGTTGTATGTTTTACTTTCATTCTTTTATTTATCGTAACGTCGTTCAAAATGTATAATTTATTTTTGTGGAAAATCAATCAAGCATTTTTTTATCATTGTGAGCATATAAATTATAATCAATAGGT
The DNA here is from genome assembly GCA_905475315.1 of Autographa pulchrina. Classification (NCBI taxonomy): domain Eukaryota; kingdom Metazoa; phylum Arthropoda; class Insecta; order Lepidoptera; family Noctuidae; genus Autographa; species Autographa pulchrina. Next base: position 6,042,091 of record FR997771.1, on the reverse strand, counting down.
ATTTTTAACACAAAGATAAAAAAAAATCAAGACGTAAAGAAGAAATGTAATGCCAATTTTTTTTGTAAAATAAACAAAAGAACGCTACGATTAATATAGTCGCAGGTCCCTTAGCTTCTTGGAAACCTTTGAATTATGCTATTCCCTTTTTGTACACATTATGTATAGACGTCCTATAAATGTTGTGGTTATAACTCACAACTGAAACCTTAACTTGTCGCCTGAGCCCTTTGTTGTTTATTAATAGGTAAGACTGAGATCCAATTTACGTTAGACAACCTTGAGTAAGTTACGTACAGCGACTATGTACAAGTTACACAAAATCTCGTGGAAAAATCATCATGCAATAAGGAAAACCCGACTGAACTAATACAGCCGGACTACTTCTCAAATTTTATGACTCGTGACATTCTGTCCTTTATAGTTACGGCCTGAAAAGTAACTTTCCCAACTTTTAGTTCGTTTAACATAAAAGTTGTAAACGGGTCAACTTACAGGAAGCAGCCCTTTGAAAAGCGGCGGAGTTTATTCGGAAAATATTTTGCCCAAAATGTACAAGCCAAATTTGTTTTTGCCTCGATTAACAATTAATTTGGAGCACAAAAAATACTTCTCTCTGAATACTTCATTCATGGTAGGATGCTTGCTCTATTATAGTCGAAAAAATCTTTATTTTCTAGTCCAACAAAGACGTGAAGAATTTACTACCTTTATCGAGATTTATTTTTAAATTATATTATATAGGAGTAAAAACAAAATATAAGAAAAATACTGATTTGACTGAACTTGTTTTAAAATTGTTGATAATATATGTGTCACTGACAGCAGACTTTAGGGTGTTTTTTTAAGAGAGTAGGACTAAATAACTATTTACTTACTTCTTTCTGCTTTAGTCATGCTGACGTCATCTCTCCTCCAAAACCGGAGAAAGGGGGCAAGGGCCTTAATGGTGCAATCGCCATTGAGGAGAACTCTCTTGCCGAGCCTTTTAGGAACTTCTTGTTCTATTTCGGAGCTCCGGCATGACGAGGAGTCGTCTCCCTGCGAGCGCGGCCGCCGCCCCCCGCGGAAGCTGACGCAGCCGCATCCTTCAGCGAGGGAGAACATCGCTGGACGTTTGTCCTTGCGTCTCTTCTTATCTTTTCGCTGGCGCGTACATCGTGGCGCTTTCTGCCGCAACTTAGGAATGGTGGCTGACGTCTTGGAGGAAAAAGAGCGTGTGATATGTTACCATGACCCAGTCCCTTAGACTGGTCTTATCTGAAACAAAAACAAAGTTTGATAAGTGTTAACTTCGACGTAATAAAAAACAAAAGTTTTGTACTATGTTGCAACCTAAAACCCTGACGCAATAAAAATTAAATAATTAAAAAGTAAATAGCTACGAAGCTCTTTTGTAAATTAATTTGAACAATTTCGTTCTGTTTTATGGACAACCGACGAACGAAGCCGTAATTATTTATGTAAACGCTATAATTAAACACCTATGTTAATAAAATATAAGTATGTAATTAGGACCGAGCGTGTTAGTCGAATTTGTCCTTTTAAGGGTTCGTATAAACTTTCTACATTCGCACTTTGAGAGACATAAGTTAGTTTAGGATACAAAAAATGTTTTATGACACTTTCCGTGGTAAAATGTACTTTTAACGATATCTTATATATCTTTTACATTATATGCATTCTTATATTACCTACAAACTTCAAAACTTGAAGTCTTAAATTACAAAAGCGATACCTATGAATAAGAATTTATTATCTGTTAGACTTAGCATATGTATCAGAGCATGCTCCAGACATCATATATTATGCTGGTGTCATCTGTAATCCTCCAACTGTTACTTAGTCTGGCTCTGAGTTATTGCAATATGCGAAGCAGTAGATAATACTCAGCACTGCTTTGTGTGCTGTTCATCCCCTTTGAACAACGTAGATCATAGATGAATAATTTCCTCCGTAACTAGTTAGTCAAAACAACAAAACTTTTGCTATAAAAGTCGAAAACACTCAAAATGTGAAGCTACGGAAAACAAAACATCTCCAAAATTTATTGACGCCTTCGGGTCTTAAGAAATTGGGTGAGTTTATTGTGAGCGTCGCCGCGGTGGCCCGTAGAAACTTCAGAATGGCAGAGGTCACTCACAACAAAGGGTGACTCTTGATTAATAGTCGAAGAATGTCAGCCTTGCACCAATTACCCTTCTTCATTATAACGCTAAAGGTCTATGAAAAATTCTTGTGATTCTTGTGAAAATACAAATTGCATCTGCCTCATTTAGGACTTCCTATCATCTAAACAAATCACTTGGCATTGCTCCATAACATATCATAAATGTTTTCGACGCGAGGCTTGTGTACACGGTTTTATCATCTCTATCGTAATCTGTCTTTCTATTAATTTACCCTTTAACAGTATTTTCTAATTACGTAACGCTATGTTTTCTAAGCGGGTAGTTTAATATTTTCAATCAATCAAAACCTACATTTTTGTACTACAATTATGTCATGACAAGTATAACAAATTACAATTCACAAGATTGTGACGTCTGTAATACCACCACCGCCACCACGTGCCAGTTTCGTAAATGAATGTGATATAGGTTCATACCCAATTAGAAAATAAATTATTCTATTTTCGTTTTATGCCTCTCATCAACTATAAAAATTGTATAGCCCACTAATATTCCATATGGCTAATGTGTTAATCAAATAATGGTCTCTTTATAGGTTTAGCGTCAACGTAGGTCATAAAATTGCCAAAAATAGGCCAATCACAAAAAAGGTTGCTGTATATTGGCGTTATCTGAGACAGTCGTTTTGAATGTCGGTCATGAGCCCGATTTACTTTTATTTCCCTTTGTTATACTATTATTATGATTGTTTGTATTTTTCTAGATAAAAAAGAGAGAAACCGCAATGTAAGCATTACGCAACGAACATAAATTTCTAAAATAGTACATATAGTAAATAAGTTTTCCACAACACATTGCAAAGCCGTTACCAGATTAAGCTAAAGGCCAGCAGCCTTTATTGCACAAAATTGCATCAGTGTTCTACGTCAGCAATATTATACAGACACACAGAAACATCTCACCAAAACACAGATATCATTTGTTTAGCCAGAAATATTTTATTTTGATACATGTGAAACAAGTTCATGTTTCATGTTATCTTTTTTGTTTTATATTGCTAGCAATTTATAACACGAAGTAAAGGATATTCGTTTCTCTCACACAAAACGCCTTACGAAAGACCTTTTACCCTTTTTGAAATAAATATTGTCGGATTAAAATAACGAATCAAGAACAATGGAAAAGAGTAGGTTACGTAAATAAATGTCTACGTTTGTGTTGTAATAGTCTGTATTTGTCTTTTTAGAATGTAGATAAATAAACATTTTATCTAAATGACATGTACATCGCCTTTTTTTCTTTTTTTTTTCTATTTATTTCCTTTTTACTCACTAAAACTCATCGCAAAGAATGGATGTAATTTTGTGGAATACAAGCATTAGGTATAAATGACTCGTCGAAAATGACTCGACCCACGCTTATAATACTGGTTAACAACTTCGAAATTGTCACAAGTGGTTCGTGGCTTCCATTAAGTCAGCCTTCAATGTTATAAGAGGCTAAGAGATAATAACAGACGAGTTTAATCTCAGCTAAATGACTATGCCAGCGCCTATATTTAAACAGATTAGCGCTGCAAAAGTCTGGATCCTTTAGTTTAGATGGCAAGCGCTCCAGATCGAGTAAATTGCGACGTCAATTTATCTTGAACGAAGTAAGGCGAATACATATATGAACAGCATGAATAAATTGGCTCAGGAACTGAAAGGATGAGTAAGGAGAAATAAACCAGGACCGATCAATATAAAAGTTAATTAACTCGTACATCGTAAGTCAAAACTCGATTTCGAAGCCGAAATAAAGTGGCAATTCTGTTTATTACTGTATCTGAACCGAAATTGGTTTGATTATGCTGTCGGCTACGTCTGTAGAGAACAGCATAATTTTGTCGGTGTTCTCATTAAACCATATCACGCACCGAAAAGCAAATAGAGCCACCCTTGTTCCAAACATAAAACGTAGCAAACGCTTGTGACGTGATTCGCAATCAAAATTACTCGCTATACAATACTCAAACAAATTTATTTTCTCACGGGATCAACTGAAAATACGAAGCCAGGGACATCACTTACGGTCTTTTTAACCTTAGCCAGAGATCGAGTAGGTAAGTCAGAATCGTAAATGAGAGGTCCTTTTTCACGGCGCTTGATACAAAAGATTAGACGATGTGTGGTATGTTATGTACCCAAGTGAGTAAGCACACAGGGAGCGCTTTTGGGCAGCTATAACAATAAATCTCAGCCCACTGCTCTAAATGTTTTATGAAAAGGTTATACATTTTGAACGAGATTTTGTACACGGTTTTTCTTCATTGGTTTATTTTAAACAACTCAAACCAAATAAACAAAAACCTTTTAAATGAACAAAGAGTGAAGTAATTTATGGCTGTTATAAAATATACCTAATAATATCGATAATATCGTTACGTTACCTACATAATACTTACTTATTACAGAACCACAAGATCTTTGACCAAGATGACGTGATCTCGATCACAGAAACCTATAATTTTCTCTCCGAGGCCAGTGAGGCACAATTAAGTAATATGCGATTTAATGAACCTTTATAATGTCGAACCCATTGCAGCATTTACCGTAATATTAACATAATAAAAGGGTGGTTTTATGTTAACTTATAGCTAATCTTGTAGTAATTGAACTTTAAATAATGCTAACGAATACTTTTATGACACAATTTCACAAATGTCTCACTGATTAAATACAAATAAACACACATACACAGCAGCCTGTCTACGTTACTATCGTTCATGTAATTTATGTCGGGTAAAATGTTTATAAAACTGTAAAAAAAATGTATAGGTACCCATTACTCCAGAAAAAAACATTTTAAAGATCCTTGAATTTATCGAATTCTGTTGCAATGACAAAGAAATAAAATAAACCTAGATGCCGCGCCGATGTCGAAAACAGTTTTACGTCAATATAGGTATGTACTAGTAAGAAGACTATATAAGAGTATTCTTTAATCTAGAACGGTTACAAACATACATGTTCGGAACTTCGGATGTTTTAAACAAGCAGTTTGAGAACGGAAGGCAAATATTTTCGTTACCAGCGAACAAAGGTGTACTAACAACTAGTGTGTTCGTCACACCCGTTTAATGTTCGTATTTAAAATTGTACGTTAAAGATGTTTTAGGTGTTAATTTGGGGTAGATATACTTCATTCACATTTAAGGTGTCTTCGGTTTTTATTAACACGCTTTGAACAATAAGCCTTAAAAAAAATGGTGGAGATAAATGTCGGTGTTGAACCACTAGACATAGTAAACTTATCACAAGTCTATACAGAGGGCGATATTATTGGTCATCATAAACTCTACATGAAAATTTTCAGAAGTTTAAATATACATGTTCCAAAATTGTCGTTGTATTCACATAGAAAATAATTTTACTAACGAGACCTTGGACTCGTGTTTATATAACAGCCAGACAACTCCGTATAATTGTGAACTATAAAGTGAAATTACTTGTCGTAAACGGGACTAAAATATCCTCCGCGGTCGTTGTGTCGGCATGTCGCAGTAATGCACTAGTTACTTCCCGCAAAACTGTAATTAGCGAACTGTGTGTACTTAACTACATCCGGGTTCGGTGTACTCAGAAACTACCACAGGAACCAGTAAGACACATTAGGAATGTACTACAGAACACAGATGATGTCAAGAAAATGAGCGTCATAACCCTCTACCGCTTTGTCCTTAGATAAAGGCGAACGCTGACACTAAGATCAGGGTTAAGGACAGGTTAAACAGTCTGGCACTAAAGTAAATGTCACATGTATGACTTTTAAAAATACAATATCTAGCGCAGCTGCAGAATATCTATGAATAATAAAACCACAGTGACGACATTTTATCAAATGTATTATAGCCGTTTATTGGCTTGAATGGAAACTAACTTCCTTCCAACGTTTTTACTGGATTATGTTCAGAGAACTCCATTAATGTAGATCAATTGATACGAAAAGCTTCTAGTAATACGATATCGCCCGGCACGTCGCCAAGTCATATTCATTATTTTCATTACTACTCATAATATTTGATGCAGTACTGCGTCTGTGTCTATAATAACATATCTTTGGGTAATATGGAGAAAATTTATATTTATTTTTAAAATGTTTTTCAATTCGTAATATCTACTAAAAGAATAAGTAGGTAGTAATCTACATTTCCAGAATTTAAGTCACATACATTTGAGATGAGGAATCTATAAAGCATCTCTTCACATAAGCCTCCCAAAGGCCCGAAGCTCTCTCTGCGGCGGATGACCCAGATAATCCGTAATAATGGCGGCCGTAATAATAAAACCGTTTCACATCATGATGCACTTGAAAATAAATCAATATGGATTTAACAGCTCAAACACGAATCGACCAAATCTAATAACGAAGTCTACTTAAAGAGGCGAAGTAATCACAATAAGGATTTATCGGCACAAAAGCATTCAACTTACAATACAATAGAAAATTCGAAGGTTTTTGTTAAGATAGAATCTGCGATAACTTAATTGATTACAATAATGTCTTTAAAAGTTTCCGTCAAACTATTTAGAGTCCAAAAACGTTTACTATGTGGACAAGCGAAACTGATAAATACATACGTGTCAGGTCGTTTCAGGTCTTTTCAGCTTAAGTACACAATAAGAATTTGCTAATTTTCCTACTAAAGAAGAGATCGCACCAAGTCACTATTGCAACGTGTCCCTTCAGTATGGTAATTAAATGACTGCTTCTTTAATTATTCACTAACTCTTAATTTAGCTACAGACTCATTATTCATCGCTGCCAATACCGTGAAATTCAGAGAAAATGATATCCGGAAATTATTTAAACGTTATACACCGATCTGTTTTAGATGCTGGTAATAAAGCCACAATTTGTCATATACTAAGCCACGTGGATTAGCTTTAATGAATGTCGCCGTCGAACATGACAATCAGATAAAATATATCCGGACAAATGACCACTGGCCGAATAACTTTTTAATGATAGATGTAGGTAGGTACTTCCATGGTCACCTATACCTACTATTATTATTTTCTACTTCGACTTTACCTAATTATGTACCTCTGTATTTCCCTCTTTTTCTCTACATATTTTGATAATTTTGATTACTACATGTTTGATTTTTTCTACTATTGATATTCTTAAATTTGCAGGTACCTCGTTAAACATTAACTTGAGCACCTATACATGCGTAACACTGCAATTGTAACCATACGTCATTAAAATGTCTACCGAACCTGTGGAGGTATAATATGTGTAACCGACAGGTGTATCCGCAAGCAATTATATTATAAAATCAGTTACACAAGTTACAATAGTTATCAAACAAAGGCACGCAGCGTGTAATACAAGCACTAACATGAATGTTACTAAAATAATCCCATTCAGAAACAGTAATGAGTCATATCATAATCATTGCCAGTGTTACTTAGTAGCCATATCCCGTTGAATGAAAATAAATCGTACCTGTGATTCATAATTGACCGAACATTGAAATCGGTAATTTGAAATGCTACGATATTTGTACTACATGACTTTAAATCAGACTCGCGTGAAGAGGTCTTTAACCTGTCACACTATGTCTTTAGAAACTTTATGCTATTCTGGCTTACAGTAGTAACAATATATTGTCAAAGTTTGGCTATAAAATAGTCTGCTATAAGTCTTTTTAATGTTTTTCAAGATCGCAAATCTTACAGAAAATATATTATGTTGGTACAAATAAATTGCAGTACTTCACGAAAAAAACATAATGTTTCCCGAATTCCCTTGAGTTTTTCTGTTACTTAAGCCTACTGAATGTTGAGTACACAACGATATGCGTTATGTAACGGTACACTAAAGCTTTTATGAAACGTTTTATCACAATCATCATTTATCTTCAGTACATGTCTCGTTGGAGAACAGAAGATGGCGCGATATCTGCGTTATGAAACATTTCGATATTTATCTGTGGCAATAAAAGATATAATCTATATTTATATACGGTGACCCGCGCTGACTTCGGCCCAGTAAAGCAGAGAGTATTGATCACGACATAAGAGTTAATAGAATGCGATTTGGACGGCTTCAAATGGGCAAGCCAATTTTGGTGAACGCCTAAAAATAACTATGCAATAATTGGAATGCATCAGTCGGTATCATACATTTTACGTACTGATGGTCGGTATGCTTTCAAAGCATTTGCCGATAGCACTCGCCCACTACATTTAGATTAAGCGTCGACACTTTTCCATAAATCACTCAACAACTTTATTTTTGTATCTTATAAAAGTTACATAATTGAAGCCAAAAATAAACAAGACCTAATTAATAATGACAACCCAATATACAGAAATTATTTTAATGGACTTTTTGTGTCTGTATAAAATCTTTACCGCTGACGAGTTTCATCTGTCACGCTTAAAAGTGGATCATGGTACGATAAAATCTGTAATTTCACATATCCCGTTGTTTTTCAATCATGAGGAAACAGCAAACAGTAAACAGCCCTCTTTTAACGATTCCCTTTAGGAACTTTTACGGAGTAACGTTATTGTATAGACATTTTCTTTGTTATTACCTGCCATAAGGAGTTTCACAAAAATAGTCCTTTTTTCTTTCTCGATTGTTTTATTTTGAGATGGAATCCTTAGAAGGAGAAAATAATTGTAAATTAAAATTTACTTGTTGGTTTCTATTGTCTTATTCTTGTGTTTGTTGTAATCGTTTGGAATTATTTCAAACCTCACGTAAAACAAATGAAACTCATTAGAATACAATATAGAAATAGTCAATTAATGAACTGTACTATTTACATTATACTAGTCAATTGCCACACGCCACTGCACCGTGCGATGTGCTGCGGGTTCGATCCCGGCTCCTAGTCTTTGAGAAAAAGTTGTGTGATCCATTTTATCTTCTTTATTACCTAACGTTTGTAATCAGCCGATGAAACGTAAACCAACCAAGATGTTCAACTTAATGCAAAGCCTGATAAAAAATATATAGAAAACTGATAAATTAATTTCCACATTCTGGAAGTTTCCTTATAACGGGAAACAAGTTTAAAGCTACTTTTATTTATTCTATCCACTGAGCTTAATCAAAATTCCCAAGTAGGCAAGGTATGTAACATCAGAATATTCGCTGCGGCCAAGTTTTCGAGTAATGTCCAATCTAAATTCAAATTGTCTGAAATTATTACAACAATTATATGGTGCGCTTCAATGTCGCATTCAGAAGCAAATCAAATTATTACTGACATGAAAATGCACTATCCACTATGACTTAATCAGACTCGGTACAAATATTAATGGATTATACACTTATGTATAGCTGAATGTATACATGAATACACATGTTTTTGATCAACCCTTTTACTATGTCATTGCATCTTAAAATGCTGTAACTTTTGTAATGTTCAATAAAGACTATTTCATTATAAAGAATATATCAATCGGAAATCAGGCTCTTCTATGTAATTACATTATAGAACCTATTCATCTACTTTGTGTATGAGTCAATCTGTACAATTTAGGAATAACTCTGCTTCCGCTTCGCAAGCAATCAGTGGATTATTGAATTTTGTTATAAACTTCCAAAGATTACCTCTTACATCCAAAATAGCTTTATAGGATGCGGTAATAAATTAATAATGCAAGTAACCACTAAGGGCTACATGAACTATCCATCTTGTTGGTGGATTTCCATATTGGTAGCAAACATGATTACTCTCTTATATTGAATAGGAGAATCGATCACAACATGTGATATTACTTTATTTGTATGATAATATAAAGTAAAAAACCTATCCTGACGACGCATTGCATTTACATATGTAAATAAATAATCACCAAACACATTTATTTGTGTACGATTACTATGCAAAATATGTTTTTAATTGTGTTTAAAATTATAACACATGTATTGCTATATTAATTATTTTCCTACCCCTTATTTGAATTAGAGACGTTACCAATTTGCGCTGCTTGATAACGTTTGAAGTCCTATTCTCTTAATATTATACCAACTTATTCAACTATACCTACACCTTAGATGAATAAAATCACTAACAAACCTGCTTCACATCTTACAACATTCATGATGAAATGTAATTAACAATTAAAATTATTTTACAAGCGATTATAAACACATAAATACCAATAACGAAGTAAACTGACAACCGCCAGAATAACGATTAATCAACGCGTTAACATGTCTGTTTTGGCCAATTATGAAATTAGTAATATAGCTCCATTTTTGCATTTAATTAATTATTTTTTTGTGGTAATTACCTTCTTTCTTGCTTTTGTTAACACATGTTGTTACTGACGCGGCTTATTTGTATTGAAGTCTAAATATATTATTCATCATGACTTTTTATTTCATTTTTGGTTGATTTATTTTCTCGTCTATTGCTTAGTATATTCGACTTATTATACACTTACTTCGTAATTAAATAAATAAAGCCTTATTTAATTAACAGTTGACTATTCTTCTGTAATAACATTGTCATTTACACCCTTGTTTCCAACGCAGTAAAGTTGATTTTCGCAGATCAATATTGCAACTTTTGATCAACCCATTGTATGATAAAAAAATTAGAGGTAAGCTGCTAATCGACTTATTAGTGTTGGGCAAATCCGATTGCTTAGGGCTGTTACTACGGTGGAATCCTCAAGTGTGATCGGATGTTCTGGCAAAAGCAAGGTTAAAGGCCTCGCCCGCTATTACATAAAACTTGTATGTATGCAGTACCCTTGCTTAATCCCTAGCGGTTTAGTATTACGGTATACCTACGGCCACTACCAATGTTGTGAAAATGTTTTCTGCTGTAGTCTCTATATTTTGAGTATTTTTGAGGCTGTATTGGGAAATGTGTAAATAGTGTGAAGCTGTCTATTTTATTCATGAATCTGTCTGTGTCTATAATGACATCTTATCTCTCAGTGAGCAATCGAGAACATGAAATTAAAGCGAGTGCTGACTTTACTTACTTAGACTAAATACCTCTTCATAAAACACTTTAAATTATACGTAAAGCATAATTATTACATTAAATGCAATTTAATTAAATGTAGTGCAATATTTTGCATATAGTTTGTTTACAAACTAGGGAAATCATGCCAAGCATGTAAATTTGCATTATGCATTTAGAACTTTCTGATGCAGCTTTAACTTTTCTCGCGTATTAGCAAATTGGATGGTTTAGCATAACACCCCTAACTTCCCGTTACCCCATTCTTTTTTGAGCGGACATTTAATAAGCAATTAAATAGTTTATGTTACGTGAATAAGTCAACTGAAGGTAAATGTGACCTTAACATGAAACACGACGGCGTTACTTGACACCTGCTTAAATATTTGATCTACCTAAAGCGTGCCATCAACTTAAAGTTGCTTTTGAACTAATTAAGCGGGAGTAACTCAGACCGCGAATTAACTGCTTTAGCTTTTCTCCTGCACAACTTAAAAGCTAAGAGCATCTACATAATTAAATCAACTCTTAAGTTCTTTGTGAAAATCAATTATGATCTCCATTTAAATCTAAATACGGAACTCCTGTAATCAAGTTATACGGAATACTTTGTCATTGCTATAGAGCAAATTGCTGGCAATGCCACTGAAGACCTTTCATTTACATATTCATCACTCTGTTAGGGTCGCCTGAACTGGCTTCTCTCACCTTACCACTAAGTAGGTACGGTGGGACCGCAAGTCAGTCGGAACAATGACTTAAGAAAATTAAGCGAACGAAAATAAACATTCCTATAAGGGCCCCCTGGTACTACTATAGTTGGGAATAGTAAGGCATCCCTTAATAGCTCTGTGCATCCGTTGTGATTTTATGAGACTACATCATCAAGAAAATCAAAACAAGGAAAAAACAAATGGGTAAGTTATGTATGATTCGCCTTTATATACAAACATCCATAAAGCATCTAAAGATTATAATATTATCGACGTTGGAGCAGTAGTGTACACACAGAATACATTGAACCGACCTCGTGATATAAGGCAAACTTAAACCGGAGGAAATTTGATTTCGGAGTTCGCTCCTAAAGGATTTATCATGCAGGCAAACACTTGCTCGGTTTTCTGATTCTAAATTAAAATCACTTCACGTCGCAGCATGACTAATAAATACTTCCTATTAGAGCAAGCTTTGTTTTGTACAGCGGAACAGCACAGCCTAATTTAAATTGATGTTAATCCAGCCTCCACAGAACGTGCCCACTGAGAAAATTTGATTATCATCATCAAATTGTTTAAATATGCCTGAACATGATTTTATTTTGTTGAAGTAATTCAATTAATAAGTTAATAAGATTTTCCGGCCGAAACCAAAACTAACTTTCGTCTGGAATATTTTTAAAACATTGCCATTTACTTGTTTCATCCCATCTACCTACTTCGATCTGCACCTATGTAATAAAATATTTAATATTAATCCATCATTAGTCAGACGATCCAAACCACTTACTTATTCAACTTTTTAACATAAATAAATAAAATGTTCCCCGAATTATTCGCTTATGGCTCTATAATATTACCGCATCACCGGAATATTAAGAGCTGGCAAATATCAGGGAACCTACAGCGGTAATTTCAGTTTGCGAAATTTAAAGTTTGCAGTAATCAGGTTTGGGCGTTCTTGAAAGTGGCACGGAACAAATTTGGAAACAGGAATGAATAGGTACTTTCAACCTACGTGCACAAGACGTAGCTTGTCTTCCGCGCTCCTTTGAATCTTACTTTTGTTGCATTGAAACAAAATGCTATGAATAAACAAAGAAGTTGGTATTATGACTTTGATTTATTTAAGGTTTTTAATTTACGTCACAGTTTTGAATAAACGGCTGCAATATATACATTTAATAAATCCTGAGTTTTTCAATTCAGCTTAAGCGGGTAACGCTTTGCATGTACTGAATATTCAGGAGGCAACTGGTGGCGTTTGCACTTGTATACCTCCATTGTAGGCGAACATATTTTGTTTAATTCGTAGTGTTGGTCACTAACGCGTAGTTATATAATAATGCTTTAACATTATTCGCTCTACAAACCCTGTTTTATTAGCTGCATGTCACACTTGTAACATGCGATGTTTATTCCAATAAAGATGTATTGTGTGCAGAAATATAACTCTAGGTTAGTAGTAGCGTGTATGCAAGTGTATTCACGGCCACCTTCAATATAGTTACAGCTATAATAATAAATTAACTCCAAGAGTTACAGATATGTTGATTTCATGCACGCAAGGTACAGCTCATTTCTATTTTCTTTCTTTGAAGCGTGTCTACTTTAAGTACACTATAAACTGATATCTAAAATTAGCATACTGGGAAATCAGTCGGTTGATTGCTGAACAAGTTACACAACCTGCGAACATATGTTTGATGTATCAACAGCTCAACACATCAAAGAACTTTTCCATTCTTCTTGAATGAATGAACGAGTATAGTTAATGTACGAATGAATGAAGATAATTAAATCTTAGTTCATTCTTGGAAGACGTTTAGATCTGTGACCAATGCGACAAGTTATTTTTAAACACGTTTTACTATCGGCATTATAATTTAACCGTCAGTAATTATGTTCAGCAGCAACGCAGTTTATTTCTGAAACATGTAGTCGATCTATGTAGCTCGGAAACTTTATCTACAAGTCTAATGTATATAAATCACCTGTGCTATGTGAAAGTTTGATAATTTATGTTCTTTCCCCGTTAAGGCTTTAATTTACAACTTTGCCCCTTTTTTGTTTGTTCAAAGCGGTAATTGCAATGTTTAGAAGATTGAATTTTGTATTTCGATTTAGACATCTGTGTTTTTTATTTAGGAGACACAGCCAACTGATTCCAAACTAGGCAGAACCTGTATTAAATAATAATCAAAACAATTCAACTGTTTTACAAAATAATTCTGCAATAATTAGTAAAAGATATAAATAATATAAAAAATTTACAAAAAACATACTTTGCTAAAATATCTATTCAAGGTCAACACAGACAACAAAGTTTCCAAATATACCTATTTATTTTGTAGAACAAAGAAATTTTCCATGTGTCATATTTTATTAAAATCGTTCAGTCAGTCGAGCGCTGAAACCGGTAAGTAAATTGTATTAAACAAAACAGTATGGCGCCCAATCACCCAGACCGCAGTGTTAACGTAATGCGACGATACCAATTACCAACCGCAACAAAATGTTACGTGTTTTAATAATGAATAGCGGCTTTAATTCATAATATTTAAAACACTGTCCGATCGGTATAAAGTCATATTATAAATTGACATTGTGATGTATTTATAATTAAAAATGTAATAATCCGTAAGTGGTTATGTTTAAACTTATTACAAATTTAATTTTTTTTTACAAATTAAATATTATATAGCTTGAACGCTTGTTACTGTTTTGCCTCTTAAATCTACTTAACTCCTCGTCTTAACTCTGTTAACTCTTCCCGTTCCTAGCCTCAAAAGCTGTTGTACAAATATATATAATATCTAAATAAAGAATAGATAAAAATACTTAAGAATATATAAATAAAATTACGTACATAAAATGTAAGAAAAATTTAGAAGCACTTAAAAAACTCTTAACATTTTACTTTACATAAATGAAGTATCTAGGCAGACAATAAGTACATATTAATGTTATTATAATTTATCTCTTAGCTTCGTAAAACAACACAGATCCAAGCAAGGTCGTAGAAACAAAAATAAAGCAATAATTTAATATGATATAAGATTATGAGTTATTCTGGTTTATATCATCCGCTCCACGGCATAAGCACTTGGAAGTTAGTGAGTTACGCTTCTTAATTAAATGTCCAATTGGCAAGTTTAGCTGGCTAACTTAACTAACAGAGTTTTGTTTGTTTAAGCGAGTTAAACAAGTGAGAACTAACGAATCGAGGCTTACTTACCTACTAGATACTTTTTAACTGTATAAATAATTTATTTGTAGAACAGAGGCAATTTTTAATTACATGAACGAACTTACCTAACTAATAAAAAAGTATTATGAATGAAAAAATAAACAAGGCATTAATTTAATATAATTATTTATGAATGAATATTGAATATACAGAATATTCAGTTCTTAAAAAAAACATAAATTTTACTCGTAAATAAACCATTTTAGTTTTTGTCATGTTTTTCTGTACTTTTTACAAAAATAAAGCTTTAAGCGTTTATTCCACCGCATTAAAATATATTTCTAGATTAGAATAAAGCACACGATTTATGAAAAATATTGTGGGGCGGTAGGATATGGCTAGGTTATATACCACACACCCATATTATTATTCTCTACATTTCGTTAAACATAGCATATTATGCTTTAAAAAACAAAAAAATGAGGTAGACAAAATTCAAGATTTTCACATTGCAAAAAGATACCTTCGACGAATTTTATCCAGAACACATATTTCTTGGTGAAATTCGTTATTTATTACAACCGTATTTACAGTTATATTCACAGCTCTATCTGTACCGGGTTTCCAGAAATCGTATTAAACAGCAATAATCTAGGCAATATCGCAGACCATTCACGCACGAGAGAGCGATTGTTGCAAATTAACGACCGATATTACCATGCACTGTTTCATTTATATTTGCCAATCAAACTACACAATCAACATGAGAAGGATCATTGAACACATGTATTCCGAAATTCATGAATAGACTTTTTAGACAACCAGTAAGTAAATTGAAGATTAATGTTATTTTTAATTAATCACTTCTGATAGATACTGAAAGACTGCCAAAGTTCCTTCGATATATAAACAGTTGATCATTACTATTCTTCACGTACAAAAATATGAAGACTTCTTGGAATGTGTGTCATTAATTTGATATCAAGATTGAGTTCATGCCCCTTAGATTGATGAAACAATCGCATATGAAATTCTTGCCACGATGCTGGTCCCGAACATTTCCCCAATGATTTGGCAACTCGCCCCCGCCTATATTTAAATCGTAATCTTACTGAGTCAACGCTCTCGTCGCTCTAACACCCGAAATAAACGATCCCGTGAATACGACAATATTCGACCGAGTTCTAAATAGCAACAATAACTGGTAGAACTTATTGAGCTCAGTGCATTGTGCAGTATTATGCTAAATATTTGAACAAATTTGACATAACTGTATTTTACGTCTTCATTTGTTCACGTACAGACTGTAGCGTGAACAACGTGGATTTATTTGATAAAGTTTATGACACGATTTATTGATATAGATAACACGTTGATAATTGCATATACGAGTTACATTAAATTGCTCTTAAACACCGCTCGACATTCCCATGTGATGTCATATTCCAATTCTTTCTCCGGAAACTCACTAAAAATATCAACGCAATGACCAACAATCAAAATCCGCAGACATTTCAGATGTACCACGAGACGTCGCGTCAAATGTGTGGGCGGGGTTTTAAAAGAAGCAGATTTCTTCAGCAGATATATATCGCAATAAACATTGTAGGTATCTCTGCTGCAAAAATATGAGTCGCTACAGTGACAACATGCAATTTTCCATCCAGTGCTTGATCCCTTACTTTATCAACTTTTATTAGATATATACATATAACGTAAATAATTGAGTAAATATATCTAAACTGTTAATTTAAAAAAACTCTATAGCCCGCAAGAAGCTGGTACATATTTACATTTTACATGACGTAAATTCTTTTTTCCTTATTTACTTTTCCCAAAGAAATATCTAAAAACGTCACGGATCACCTATTAAAGATATTTTACCAAACAGAATCTTAAGAAATTCATAATTAATGAGGTTTAATTAGCAACAGTTGCTAAAACCCTACAACATCGTATCCGCACATTTCCAATAATCTTGTAGATACAATGGATAGTGTAAGGTTTCTCTTAAACTCCCTTGTTAATAGACCGTAAGATCTTTCTTATATAAACAGCTAGGTACGACTAGTTAGCTTTAATACATTACCATCCAATTAGCTTATTTTTTTAATTAACGATGCTCTGCATCTATCTTAATAGATATTACGTTTCCGTTTTATTCAATTATCCATTCGTTTTCAGGCTTTCAGGAGTATTCAAACTGCAAACATTCATGCTTGGTTTGATGCAGCCTGAATTATTGTCAACGAATAAATTCAGTAGATAATACAATTTTCATGCAAACATTTGCGCAATCAATTATACTACGAAATTCTGACACAAACATGTGTGTCAACAGTGACAACTATTGTATTATGGAGTAGCAGAACAATGTATGGACCCGCGTGGAAATGGGTTGTACAGATGCCTCTAGATAATACCGAGGCGCAGTTATGTGGTCCATATCCAATGATTTTTAACGACGTTTCATTTCAGTCAGGACAATGTTCGACGATCGAAAGGGTCCAGGCTCCCACAAACAAGGCGAACGACGTCGTTTACGCTGTAATCCTGTTGACATAAAGTTCTGGCCGACTTAAGCCCGGTCCGTGTCGATTGGTTTGGGGAACGGGGGCACGGGAACAATAGCCTAGGATACTATGGCTGCAATGTCCAAGTACTGTGACAACGTAAGCCCGTGGGACGTCGCCTACACGCTACCTACACCACATACGTAATAAAACCTTCGGAAAGTTTTAATTTAATCTTCATACCCAACAGAAAGGAAGTAAAAGTTTTGAGGTTCAAAGTATGATAGACGATCGTGAACAAGTTTTAGTTATGAAACTAGTAGGATTATGTTCATATATTGTGGATTATTACGCAATTTTCCGCATACAGTTGACATTTATTCCTTAGAAATCAAATCTATTTTATATACAAAAAGCCTTAATAACTTGACAAACACGACAATTATAATAAAAAATGCGTGATCAGCTGCTATATCCCACACGAGTTAGTGACCCTTCGCTAGCGTAGGTATAGCGACTGTCACTGCAGTGGTATGTTATCTGCATGCCAATATTTATATCAGCCAATTTTGTACTAATAGATGGTAACACCGCAAACCATACGGTTTCGTGATAATTTTCGTAGGGGCTCGGAAACGTTCAAGATAATGGGTGCAGGAATTGACGTACAGGAAATATTTACTAGAATACTCTGAATTCTATATTTATTTCTCAGTAAATATCGGATTCTGACTATTGCATTTCGGAGAAAGTTATAAGTAATGTTATCGATCGATTTAAATAAAACCTAAACTTATATTCAGTAGGTTTAGATTGCAAAACAAATATTAGTACGTTGTATAAAATATTTTTGACTGATAATACAAGCGTCAGTACAATCAAACAATGCTTCTGTATCAATCAGACGTACAAAACCTCTACAAGTTTTCAAAGACGTGTTGAACACGAAATAAGACTTATTGTAATAATGTTCTTTACCACAACAGTACAACCATTGCAATGAACGTTCTGAAACGTCGTCACTTTTTTTAAATAGAAATGGAACAAATTGTCAGACGAGTCACGTACCACTATTGATTAGCACAAGCTCTCCAGGAACGTTAGTGCACATGTCAGACACACTCCCATTTTATGCAATTCTCTACGTTATTACCGCCATTAAACTGAAAACCCTGTGTACAAGCGCTTTACCTTATGTTTTCGACATCTAAACTGGCAGTAATAACTTTACGACTTTTCACACAAGGCATATCCAGCAGAGATACGCTTTTATAGGGTTATAAGTTCATCAATGCGATGTTCAATCCCAGGTACTAAAATAATAAGGTTTAGTTTATTGATATTCAACCAAGGCACAGGTGGCTACTGATAATTGGTATCGAAAAATCTTATTAGGTTTGCCCAACCGGGAAATAAAATTCAGTGACGACACGATTACAAAGACATCTACTGAGTATAACATAAATAAGTTGGTCTCGCAATTAACTGGGTTATTAAACCGTATTTATTTAAACAAACAAAATTGTAAAATGTTATAAAGTTATACAGCCACCGAATTGAAAGTGTTCTTGTTTTATAGAGGGCTCTAACTGGAACTGAAATGTATTTCTTTAAATCGGACTGATTTAGCAGCATTTTACTCTCGGTTTAAAGCATACTTCATAATAGATACATATACTTAATTCTAATTAATTACTTAATGTTGATATAAAATTTTCGATCAGATTTGTTTCATATTTATTATTGTCTATAGTTAAAATATGTCAATATATTATAAGGATTTGGAAACCAATCAAATAATTACCTTTTCGTACATCATATTCCCTCACTATTGTAAACACACTACAAGTATTAAAGCCTTAGAAATCAGTTCGTGTCATTCGCACAGAGGCGGAACGTCACTAATAGGCGACACTAACAAGGCAACATGTCGTCAACACTAAACATCTAACCAGACCCAAACGTAATATCGAACAGGTTGACAAACAAACAACACACCTACATAATATAGACGATGTGAACAAACAACCGGCCCTTTTACGCAGATTAGTTCCAACGACACGCTACGTACACAATAAGTATAAAACTTCGGCTGTAATACATCATCCAAATTATAAATACGCAGCGCGGAAAATGCGAACAGAAATAAAGGTCGAAAGCAAATTCTCGGCCAGAATTATAAACGAAAATAATCATATTGAACCGACTCAAAATATTTATGATTAAATTATAAGAATATTGACAAGACCACCATTCAATCACCAGTAAATCATTTCGGGGATATTTGGCATAGCGCCAACAATAAAAAGCTGGTAACGAAGTAGGCACGTTTATATCTCAAAGGAAACTCTCGCCCTCGAGGAACTATAGTTTTCTACAGATATATTCGTAGCAAACATCTATACCGAACTAACTTCGTTTATTTTTCTCTTCTCTTTAGTGCAATCTGAAATTTCCTGGCTCGAGAACAACCTATAATTTTGCAATGTACCTTTTCTCTACCTATATTTTTCATAATTATAATTGTATATAGGTACGTACATATAATGACATGTTTTACACAGTCTCAGGTACCTCACTGTTTTTGTTTTATAATCTGATACTTCAATTAAGATATGGTTGAGTTCAGAATCGACTCATCTTCCATTTTTCCGTGCTTTATCAGGTCCATAATGAAGTAAAAGCTCCTTCCATCTTAACACCTAAGTGCACTTTGTAAAAATAAACTGAATTTTGCCCTCAAACATGAAGTTCACTTACTTTATGAACTCTACTTACATATAAATGAAGCTGAAGGACCTTCTGAAGTATCAACCGAGCAATAAATCATTTAAATCGCACTTTTACAATTCTTTGGGGTGATAAGTTACAACAACTTTTAGCTGGAGTCCTTAAAATTACAATTTCGCTTAATGTTGTTCACAAACTATCATATAAAGTATAAAGCTTGAATGCCTAAGTATACAATTTATCATCTATTCAAAAGTATTACGTAATTAATTAACGAAGTTTTCTAAAAGCTTCTAGGTCAATAACAATGGGATTTGAATGGCAAAAGTGTAATAAATACTTTAGTTACTTTATAAAATTGAATAACGTGACCTTATTAATTACTCTATCCGACGTATAAACATACGTCATAAAACAGTTGAATAGAGTCACTTTATAATTTGTACCACAAACTGTTAAGTAAGGAACTTTTTGCATTAGTACATTTCAGCGCCTCAAAATATTCTGTAATCTCATATTTAACCCTTATAGGCAAATCTGCAATCACCACCGAGTTGTTTTCAAAATGAATGGGGTAAAGTAAATACCTACTCTAGATTTGTCATAATGCCTTCCACTTCCTTCCCAAATCGTTAAGCGTAGCACGATTTCTATTGTCTTGTTACATTATTTGAATATTTATATCATTAATCAACGCGCTAGTCACAAAGCTAATGCTCCGCGATATTTAGTCTACAGTTACTAAATCACCAATTACGAGATTTGCTACTAAAATCGAGTAGATTCTCTCACCTATTTGCCAGCTTTTCTTACACCTACTGATTTATACAATAAGGGTGTATCATGTAAACGGTTTAGGTAAAACGATTAAAATAGCTCTGCAATTGCAACCATAATTCCCTTTTTATAGTTTCTTACAAGGTTATTTTAATAATAGCAACGTAGGTGCTACTTACTGTGAAATAGCTTAATGTTGTTTACTGTGCTGCTAAGCTAAACAAACGATCAAGAATTTGTCACTTTGTTACGAACGCGCATTGAATTCTTTTATGAAATTCTAACTCGTATTATTATTAATGTGACCTCCTTGTCATGTCTGGAATCATAAAACACCACATAGAAACAGGTTTATGTCGTCACATCTTGATGTCAGACCCAGGCTAAGCATGGCTGAGTCTGTGCTTTTGACTCGTCAAATACAAGTCTGGCAACCATGGCCCATCTGAATATTTTACTATTTTTCATTTTTTTTTTATGAAATTCATTTTTTTTGGTACCTTTTAGGTAGAAATAAGCTGTCATTTATCGTTGAATTTGAAATCATAGTAAAATCAATTTTGCTCGCTTCAGTGTTAAAAAACTACGCGATTCATGAATGCCTTTCTTAGCAAAATTTAAAAAAATAGAAAAGGATTTTTTTCCATATACTTTTTGACATTAATTGAAACTGAAGAGTAAATGCAACTATAGCAAGTTTGAGCGAGCGCGCTCCGTTCTCAAATGCAACCGACGTATTTTCTCGAAAACTTATTAGAAGTGCTATACGTCTATTTAAGCGACGGTATGCTAAAAGTCATTAAAATATTATAAAATATATGCAAAGTAAGAAACTAAGAGTCTGCTTGTGACCACGGCAGGTGTAATGGTCGAAACGTCAAGCCCAAAAAAAAGGTTTTTATGCATGTTCGCGTTAATTCCTGTTATATAATACACAGCCGCTACATCAATCAGGTCATCACATTATTAGTTTTAATCCCCCACCGGCTTCATCTTTCATCTAGCTATACGAAGAGCAATTTATCTTTTAGATTGTGACCTAAAAGATAAATTGTTTTAGTATAATACAGAGTCTAGGTAAAGAGTTCAAGGTCCTGATAAAGGACAAGCACACACAAGGGTAAATAGAGTCATATTATATACCTATATTCTTGAAAAACCATTTATTGTATCAAGCGTTAAAATATTCAAAATTTATTTGTAAATATCAATGTACAAGTATGCAAAACTAGCCCAAAATATATTTTTATTCCGAGATTCTTCGCAAAAGTAACATTTATAAGAATGTTATCATTGGACGTCGTTTCTAAAATCGTTCTCGTTTGGTCATGGTACAAAATTATCCGTCTGTCTATTCTGTAAATAATCATTCACAAATCTCACTAGAGACTAAACAAAGATCTGTCATATAGATTTTGTACAAAGGAAAAAGTGTTTATATGATTTTATAATGATTTTCAGCTGTTGTAAATAGTTGTTTTTTTCGTAGCGATGAAATGGACAAATTAGCTGTTGACAATTCGGGAAAAAAATGTCAACAACTTTTTGTAAACACCTCTAGAACTTTAGCTTTTTAATAGTTTTCTAAATATCGTCGTCAGGAGTCATCTTCTATCACCACTCGTAGTATTGGCATGTGAACTTTGAAATGATTCTCAAGAGCTTTACAAAAGCGCGGTGCGGTAGTCCTGAACGCTATAAAGTCTTCAGTTCTTGTTGAGAAGTTTACGCCCCATTTTGTAAATCTACTGTGAAACTTGACTTTTGCTGTTTTACAACCTTCCTATCTAGGTATTTCAGCCTTACCGCAGATGCTTTAACTTTACCATCAATCGATCTGCAGTTATTCAAAGTTTGTACTGATATACAAGAACTTCAGAGCTTTAAAAACAGGTTCGTTGTATTTATTATTCTAGTGGTCTGGTCTGTGTTGTAGACTGGTTAGTTAGTAAAATACTTAACTGAATATTTGAACTGTAAGGCAATACTAAAGTACCGCATTGTTTTAAGTGGGTACTCACAACTACTAGCACTATCTGGATATTTCATATTAGAAATTTATACGACATACGTATTACTATAAATGTATATTATGGCAATATTAACTAACTCATCGGCTAAGTGGTACAGTCGACCACACTGTGGACACAACAATTTATGTAAATAAACCTTACCGCTTAGAATTTAACGCACTATGTGATGTTCGATCGACCATTTCTATGGAAAACTTACGTACGCATTTTGTTCTATAATTCAATTACTCAAGAAGGACTTGAACATAATACTATCTATCTATGTAGTCAGTGTATATTCTTTGTTCAAAGACGCTGCCGAGTAGAAACCCGAGCAGCGTTATTTTAGCAGGAAATGGTTTTGTTCATATCAATGTCAGTGTTACGAGCGAGCTACTATCGACGGCCAGAGGACAGCCTCATCAATGTGCTAACGAGATTTTGCAGAGAACCTAACTAGCTATGTTTAACTACGGAGAACATTACGTTCAATGAAAACATTAAGCTAGTTCGAAATTTGAAATTGACTCTACATATTGCAAACTTTAGAAGGCTTTGGTTCATAGCTTATTGCATAATTAATTGCATTTGTTTATTAGACTACTAAACGAAAATAGATGACTACTAATTTTAAAGATATATATTTCTTTATTTTTAAAATAGCAGTGAGTTTAGTATAATAAAATCTCAATAGAGTAGAGACTGGCTATCAATCACTTTGTGAACGATTGGAGCGAGCGAATGTGATTGAACAGATTTATTTGCGTATCAAAAGGGAATTGGTAGTAGTAAGAATCCATTTAGTTCATAAGTAGGTACATTATTTATCAACATTTACATCAAATTTTAAAGCTACTTATGCTAAATTGGTAAAGCAATTGTTCCGCTTATATACCTTGTATAAATATGAAACAAAGAAAAGCCTATCTTCTATGTTATAATCTACTGTTTACGGAACTTTTTGTAAAATGGAAAATGTAACTTTAGGAAAACTCAAACTTCCAAATTCATATGGGTAAATACTTTAACTTAGTTTAACCTAGCTACCTGAAACTTTCGCTCATTACTATACCACTTTAGGTGTTTCGACATAAAACATTTTACAACTTGAAAGTATAAATTGTCAGCCAATTAGGTAATGAAAAATAAACTTGAATGTATTAATTGCGTTCACGCAGTAATATGTTAATGGCCATTAACAAAGTTATGAATTATCGTGGTAAATGAAATCATAAACTTCTAGGTATGACTGTAATATGATTATTCTGACTGTAACGTTGGCCATAAAAAGTAGCCACTGACCTATTACATATTATTTTCTAATTTTTTAAACGAATATTCAAAGGATGTGGCCTTTGAATATTCGTTTAAAAAATCAGAAAATTATATTTAATAGGTTCTTCTTTTATTATAATCTCATTTAAATGTGTATAATTATGAAATAAACTGTTGCCTCTGGGTTTTGAAGCTATTGATCAGTAAAACGAATTTGTAATAATAATAATATCCTGACCTAGCCTGAGGTTTTAACCGTCGGTGTTAGAAGCTCATGATTAGGGGTTCCTTTTGAGTCTGAAACTAGTCGAGCATCTCCCATCCTAATCTTTGATTATGTATCACGACTTTAAATTATTATAACACGTCCAACCACTATAGTGTGATTTGATCTTAGTTTTTAGGAGCAGAGCAGCAAAAGGTTCGTAGATAGCTACTGTAATATTTTTTTTACTCTTGCTTAGGTAAGCAAATACTTGTGTTGATTATTTACTTTAAACGTAAATTATCAGCACTTGCATATAGTAAACATTTAGCTTCTTTTTATGAAGCACCTGCTGCTAGAGCTAATTAAATGGATAATGAAGTGAAGGACCTGTAATGTGGTGTGTAGGCGACTCTTAGTTAACTTCACTAGTACATATTTTATATGTACTACTGAACAATACCTATGCTGTTCAAGAGAATAAAAAATCCTAACAAACGAAAGATAAATGATAGGAACACTCCTAATTATAATATCTGTGTACTTTAAGTATGCAATAAGTCCACGTACATCGACGTATATTAAATAGGAATAAACCATATGTGCCCTAATCAACAATTAATTAGTAAAAATACGTAGCCTTAAAGCATATAAACAAACTACAAACTTTAAAAAAATGTAAAACGTTATGTTCTGTCACGCAAGAATGAGCATCTTATTGTTTTGATTATATTATATTAAAAAAAGGATGCATATCTAGGCAATAACAGCTGTTGGTAATAAGTGCATGTTGACGACTTAAAATATTGGATATTTTAAGGCGGTCGAAAAAAGTAGCTAAAACGTCAGCGGTTAAATTTATTTACGCATAGAGCTTTTTATACAAATTTGATAATACGTAGGTCCCAATTGTAATTGGGTAAGCGGTTATTAACCCTTTTATTCAGTTAGAGATTATTCTAAACAATTGCAGTATGTAGTAGCTAGGTACAATATTTTAATTTATAAAAGTTGATTTAATATTTAAATCCACAGATCAGAGACAAAGTTTTGAAGGGTCAATGCTACAGTTTTAGTGTATCATGTATTAGAAAAAGTTTAGTAAAAGATAGATGTCTATGTTAACGAAATAAATTTTATTAGAAATCGTATTTGTTTTAAAGCTGGCGTTATCTTTCAATAAAAAATAATACAGACACACAAATTGTGCCTGTAATATTCATGACAATGCAATATTACACGTGCCACTTCTAAAAGTATTTCTTTAAAATTATTCTCAGAAAAAAAGCGCGACTCGATCTGCCACTTACAAGCAACTTAGAACTTTAACTCCAAGGTTTAAAGCATAAAGTGCTACGAATGGTTGTATGCGCTACGCACTCTGCGTAGCACCAGCCTGTTATAAAAGAAAAAACCAGTCTATCGAATTTATAACTAATAATCAAAAATACTAAATTTTAACAAACTATATATTACGGTACGAAACTATTAATCTCAGTATTAAATAGCCGGATTAGCCGGTATATTTAGTTTAAATATTTATGTCGATATACTATTTTATAAACATAAAAATGTGATAATTATGTTATAAAAAACAATTAATATCGAAAACTTACCTAATACAAAACTCGTTGCAAAACTTTGTAAAAATAATTCAAATAAATCACTGATACGAGAATAAAAGCGTCCACAAATAAAATTCACATCTTCAGAAAAAGTTACGAATGACGCGATAATACAATAAAGTTGACGGGCGGCTATCGCCGGCGCGGTCTGAAGCGGAGCTGAAACGACCTACCCTCGCGGGAGTTCGCATACGACTGGCACCGCTGGCAGCCGGCAGGCTGGCCGGCTCATCGGAGAAGCAAGCATGCAGCGTTTTCAGCCAGTAAAATTCTAGAAATTCAGTTCATAATTCCAGTAAATAAGTTTCATATCATTCTTACAATATGAATCTTAAATGTTTAATCACCAGAGCGCGACAACTTACTGTCTGTAACATTTACTAAATTAATCTGCTTTTTGCTCCCTGATGGCATGAACTGAAAACAATACTTATTTATGTACAACACAACCTGCCGGGAAGCTGATATCGACATTTTCAACACTAGTATCCCTAATTTAAAGAAAATTTTAACTAATAGCTTCTTCGAGCGTGAATAGTTTGTTTTTTTTGTTCTGTTACCTACTTATATAAACTTGTTACCAATTTTCAGTTTACATGTGGAAACTTGTAATTGGCCATATTTTGTCTAATCTGTTACTTACTTATCTGTTTAGCTGTAAGTTTCCCTAAAATAAATAAAATAAAATAAAATAAAATTATCATTTAAACTTTTCACCGTTTTAAAAGTTATTAGTTTTCCTTTTGAGACTCGATTCTTAAAGTTCTAGGCTACTAGGCTCTAAGCACTCTAGCATATATGTGATGAATCTGCTTCTTTTTAAATAATGAAACAACGCTATAATAAGGGTCCACGTCTAGACTGAGCCTCACACAATTTGCTACTTTGCCTAAAAACAATTACCTACCTATATGTAGCCTTGGAAAAGAGTGATTAAAAAATATGTTATAAAAATATTAATCTGGATTGCAGAATTTGTTTTTTAGGAGCCAGGCTTTAGTTCCTTTATAAACGTCGAGGCATTATATCCTGTTTAGATATGTGGGTATAGGCCCATTGAGTTACATTTATCTATATGGGTATGAATATTTCTTAGTTCCTTGAAGGCATTTTAGATAATAATATGGCTAAAACTAGGTTCTAAGCCATTAGTAGAAATGCCTGCTATTTGGTTGACATAAAAAATATAAGTATGCAAATATTGACCAAATTACCACTTTTCGTTGGTCCATTCACAAAAATAGGCTTGGTGCCTTTTCTTCAAAGATTTTTAACCAAAGCTACGAGACAGTAGATCCAGAATGAACTTTCCTTACATCAAAATACACGTACATACCTACCTATATACCCTCAGAACCACCAAAACTGTTTTGTTTGCGTCAACAAATTTCGTGCAATACACGGGACGTTGCCGCGTCGAAACTAGGTTGGGGGAACCTCATAAAACAAATTGCTGTTACGAAAGCTGAAAATCTCGCAAACTTGCTGTAATTCTCCTGCGGAAGCAAATAAAATACACATTGTTCAAGGGCTATTCAGCGTTAAGTTTATAAATGTATAGATGTTAGGTATTCGTTTGTTTAATATAGGTATCTACGCTCTATAATGCGTGGGATTGTCTGAAAAGGGTTGGCGTTACAGTAATAATGACTATTATTAAATACGTCATCTCCATCTTTACGCCTGAATACCATTTAGATGTAGGTAGGTAACGTCGAATACACTGTACACAAACATTTATACAATGACCTTATTAAATAGATAACTTTTTGTAATATAGGAACTGTTTACTAATTAATACTGAATTCAGGGCTTTCTTGTTAATGGTCGGATATGGTTTGGAAATTAGTTTTGACCGCGGCTTCACATGGAAACAACCATCATTTTGGATTCAGATTTCTTATACAAGTGTCATGAGGCATCTGCTACAAGGTAGCGTTTTAATGTGATCTATACTCAGTTTTTTCTAAAAAATGAATGGGAAAGTATAATTAAAGTGATTAATAAACCTTTTTCCGGATGTGTACATAACGAATTCACAACTTACATAAATAGGCACCTATATCTTTCCTCAACCAAACAACTTTTCTACTTTGAACGCTGAAACCGTTAAAAGTTTTCCAACAACCAATTTAATATTCCACAAATTAAAAGATTCCGTAATTAATTTATGAAATCAAGCCGTGATGCGTAGAGAACCCTTCACCAATTAGTCTGAGGGAGTGTGAAGTTAGCAGTTTAATACCTTGTGGCTTACCCTACCCGGCTAATATTTAATAAGACAACTTCAATAATATCGGATTGAAAGTAATTAACGAGAAGTTTTACAATATCCTCGCAGAGTTTTATAATATCCTGGCCTTTGCTTTCAGTGCTAACCTTTTATTTTAAGTCGGATATTGCGATTGCAAAAACAGCGATGCTTTTTTATTCAAATAAGTATCGATTATGCTGGATTGTGACTGATCTACGGAACAGGTGCTGGTAATGACGAAGCTAAAAAGAAAGCATATCAACTGTCCTGTCCTACGTTAGGTTAGCCTTTACTAAATAAAATTTCTGTTATCGAATCTATAAACACACCCACTCAACTGCATAGATACCAAATACTACAATAAGCTTAACCCTTGACCTATGAAGGCTCACGCTTGACAACGTTATGACTGGATCTGATTTTGATTATTTAGGCCTGTTTAAGACGGGAACGGGGCAGGGCCTTGACCAAGGGTCAGGGAGGAAACCCGACGTAATGTACACACGTTCATATAACTTAATGGATACCGGCGACCGGTGACCGTATAATAACGACGTCAGTTGGGTTGACAAGGGATCGTAGGGTACGGCCTGAAGTTTAAGATTCTAGATAAAAAGTCCGCGGTTGTGTAGTGGTTCAATGACTGAACACTAATGCAAAAGTTGACAAGTTCGAACATAAGTGGCGCCTTTGCTGTAATTTGTAAACTAAATATTAATATAGCACGTTTTTCTCCCGTACCGTAATAAAAAAGGTTAATTTTTACTGGTCCTTTTAAAACAGGTGGGCAGATTTTCTAGTAAGGAATTACGACTAGTGAAATTGCAATTGAAATTTATTATTGCGCCAGCAGTTATCTAGAATGCGGCCTGCCCCGCACTTTGCCTAACAACCAGAAGCCCGATGCTGCTATTTTAAGTCAGTGAGTGGCGGGTTAATAAACGTTCCGGTGTACTTGCTTTTGTGCCTAATTTTCGTATTCAGAAAATTTTAGTTTAATGACAAAATGTACACTTACTTGCCACTGTTGTCATTGTAGGATTGCAAGGGACTGTTCTTATCTGAATACAAAAATGAGGCACAATAACAAGTACACTGGAACGTTTATTAACCCGCCACTCACTGACTTAAAATAGCGGCATCGGGCCCCGGTATCCTAGCAATGAATGACACGCATGCGCAGTGTCACCAACCCTACAGTTTTAACTGTAGATCTACAGTTTTTCGGAAATTCTCTCAGTTTTTAGTTTAGGCTTCGCAAACTACAGTTTTTTATTTAAGATTTGTTTAATTGTTACGAATTCAACGTAACAAATGACCATTGAAAATGAGATTGTAACTTTAGCTAGCCAGTTATACTCTCTACTACGGATAGCTATCATTTTTAAAAGATTCCTTCGCAAGTCACATTTTCTGAAGTGTTGAATTATCTTATATACTTTTTTTTTTTTAATATACCTAACAAATTTTATTTGATCTTTAAGACTTGACATTTAATTTGATTAAAACTTGGTTCAATACATGATTTTCATTGTTTTTAATTCTCTCCCTATAATGTTTTCCATTTGTTACTATCATTAAATAATACAAAATAATAAAAAGATAAAGATGTAGATTTACTGTTTTTTGATTTGATGTTTACTAACTGTAAGTCTACAGTTTTTTTCAAGCCTATCTGCAGTTTTACTCTATGCTGGGGTTGGCAACACGTTAATTGAAAGTCTTCGGTTAGAGCTTTAACTTAACTAAATCTCCCGCTCCCCAAATTCGGGCCCTAGTGCCAACTAAGATCGTAGACCGCATGCGGACCGTATGTGGCATGCTTTCTATAAATCTCCCGCAGTCCGCACCCTAACAACTAGTTAAAATGTGCAATAATATTATGTCGAAACAGAACTTTCCATGTGGCAAGTTTATTCTTTTTTAACCACATAACTACCTATGCATCAATAATCTTTTGGTTGTAAATAACACTGCGGACCGTTATACTGCAACTAAATACTTAAGTAATCTGGCAATAAAGATTATTAGAGAATAATTATGAATGCTTTTTCTTTTTTTCTTTAGGTACTTTTATTTTTGCGTAGTCACCTTATATTGTACCTACCCGAATTCTTAACAATTCAATTTATCCTTTAATCCTCATTTTTAAATATGCCATGACACTGAAGAGCTCTTCTTCCAGTAAAACACCAAAATAACCTTTCGATAACTTTAATAATAAACAATAAGTACTTGTTAACAATATTGGAACAAAATATGAATTAATAGGTAATCGTCAAGTTACAATAAAAACTCTTAAACTTAAATCCACCGACCTAACTCAGAGCCACAAATGCCACAATCTGTAGTACCATTTTCTCATAGTCTAGCCTTTCCCCATAGCTAGCTTTTTAAAACGCCCGTGATGCTGGCATCTCCAGCTGAATAGAATTTAAAAGGTGATTAACCTATTTTTAATACCTTTTATACTGTATTATTTTATACTTTATTTGAATTTGAACTAATTAAAATAGTCTCTTATTTGAATTTGAACTAATTAAAATAGTCTCTTTTATATTTATTAAACTATATGAACCTAATAAAAGAGTCACAAGTACCTACTGAATGTAGAAACTGTACGGAAAGAGAACCGTCTTGGGATTGAGGGCGCTGATGTGCTTATTTGCCGTATTTGTTCAGTAATTTTATAAACACTGTTGCGATATTATAGTGTGACCTGAATATTTATAAAACTATGTCACAACGTTATATTTTTAGATACTATCTGCATAATTGTTTTATGGAATAATTTTAATGTTATCCTAAAGTTAGTTCCATCTTGCACCAATGCAAATCTTCCGCACAGACTCTAGTCTGTGCAGAAAGAGTACCGTCCTTGATATATAGTAGTAGTAGTATAGTATATAATAGTAGTATAGTACTTGATAGATCAAGTACTATAAAAAAAAATGTTAAAGGTCTTAAGAATGGTAATAACATTTAAAAATAATAAAACTACCATCAATTGGTAGTAAATTTTAATTATCTTATAGCAAGACTGTCCTAAGTCAGCTAAGCGGCAAAAAGGCTGGTTATTAACTTCTAACGTGAAAAAAAATCTCTAAAATGGTTTGCGTTGCTCTGGGAGTTTTCGTTTCGCTGGAAACCATTCATATTTTTTGTTTCCATAGATTAGTAGACTTTGCAATTTTGTAACAAATACTAACGAACAAAGTACAGTTACAAAATCCAGGAATCAGGTGACCTTCTCTAATTCCCTGGTAGTTGACAACTTGCTTGACGACAGAAGATGTTCATAGAAACCAAGTGTAACCTATAAACATCAACAAGCATTTTTATACTAAAGCGCTGGCGCTCAATTTTTCGAAGATCTCATCAAATCGTAAACCACGGCGTCGAAAAAAACTGAAGATTCTGCCCATCTGGAAGCAGATAACCGATACAAGGTTAGTTTGTTTGTTTACATTTACAACTAAACAGTGGCCCCAATAAAATGTAATATCAATAACACTAATAACAGTAGTGTTCTGTTAGTAATATAAACTTGTTGGCATTGCAAAGCAAACAGCTTTTTCTATAAATCTTCATCGCCTTTTTAAACAGACGACCATTGCACATAAATTACGAAATAATTGTTTGTTAGCCAAGTGATATCTGACGCCTAACTGGATTCTTCTAAAATCTTATGTTTCCTTACATTATTTTTTCAACTCGCTTTCTATAATAAAATTAGCATAAAAAAATACCTTTAGCTTTGACAGACATAAATAATTTCTGTTTGTATCACATGCCTGTTGTTCATATTGTTATTTTGAAACAGATGCCAGCAGCTAGTTTTGGATCAATATCTCAGCTTCCAGGGACTGGTGACTGTGGTATAAAGGATGTATGGAATCACAATCTACATGAAGAGTTTCAGATAATAAGACAAGTAATATTTTTTTTATATACTTCTATGCAATAATACTTACCTAACATAACATGTACACATTATATCAACATTCTATTGCTTATTTCCTTGATAATTATATTTTTGACAAGCCAAACATAACCTTGAAGTTTGTAGCTTTAGCTTCTGATTTTAAAAGAGTTATAAAATCTTGTGTATTTTTAGGTTGTTCAAAAGTACCACTGGGTTGCAATGGACACTGAGTTTCCAGGAGTTGTGGCTCGTCCTATTGGAGAATTCAGATCAACTGCTGATTACCAGTATCAACTGTTAAGGTGACCTTCATACATAAGTTTATACCAGGGCCTAACCTTAAAAAACATGTTAATATTGATAACTGTTACAAGTTGCATTAAACTGTCTCTTATATATAATTAAAAACAATCTGAGCACCAGATCAAACATTTGAACAGTTAGGAAGAAGGTGCTTTACAATAGAAGCTTTTTACATAATGCTTGTACCATTTTGTATTAACTAAGCACATTCAAGTTTTAATATTCCATTATACTTTCAGGTGTAATGTTGATCTGTTAAGAATAATACAGTTGGGTCTCACATTTATGGATGAAAATGGTAAAACTCCACCTGGTTACACTACTTGGCAATTCAACTTCAAATTTAATTTACAGTGAGTATACATTGGTTAAGTTAAAAGTTGCAAACTTATAAGAAATAAATTAAAACAAACAGAAATTATTTACACTATCTTATATATAAAATTCTCGTGTCACAATGTTAGTTACCATACTCCTCCGAAACGGCTTGACCGATTTTTATGAAATTTTATATGCATATTCAGTAGGTCTGAGAATCGGCTACTATCTATTTTTCATACTCCTAAGTGGTAGTAGGTAGGTAGTAGGCAGGTAGGTAGGTAGTAGGCAGGTGCTAGGTAGAAAAAATTGCATTGCAATTGTAGAGCTAGTTTCTTTATAAATGTTATCAATCAGTTGTCCAAATTGTATATGAATATTGTTAAGATAATTATTAAATTTCAGGGAAGATATGTACGCACAAGATTCAATAGATTTACTGCAAAATTCTGGTCTACAATTCAGAAAACATGAAGAGGATGGCATAGAACCTCTTGAATTTGCTGAATTATTGATGTCATCTGGTGTGTTTGAGTGATGAATCTTTACTTAATATTAATGGACATAAAACAATAATGCATTTTTTGCAAATAAATAAATTTCCTTATACCTACCTATATTCTAACGCAAAAATGTATCTTACAGGACTTGTCCTAATGGACAATATTAAATGGCTCAGTTTCCATTCTGGTTATGATTTTGGCTACCTTCTAAAGTTGTTAACAGACCAAAACTTACCACAAGATGAAAATGATTTCTTTGAGAGTTTAAGGTTATACTTTCCTACAGTGTATGATGTAAAGGTAAGGTTTATTCCTTTTAATTTTTTATAAGTGTTTACTTTTTCTTTGTTACACTATCCCCACTTTTGTTTTCTTATTGTTTCATATATTTATATTATTTAAGCATGCATTATATTTTATTTTCGTGGTCTCTTTATTCCAGTACTTAATGAAGTTATGCAAAAACTTAAAGGGTGGCCTGCAGGAGGTGGCTGATCAGTTGGAATTGCGACGAGTAGGGCCCCAGCACCAAGCTGGCTCAGATTCACATCTAACAGGAATGGCCTTTTTCAAAATAAAGGAGGTACTTAATTAAGATTATTTTTATTCTTGGGCTTGCTTAGATAAGAGTGATGACATCTGATTGTTTTTGCGCTTTAATTCTAAAGCTCTGGTTTGTCAGTAGAGCCTCAATAAGTTTCCATTTAATTTACAGATATTCTTTGATGACAACATTGAAAGTTCAAGTGGACATTTATATGGATTGGGTGCACCATTCTCGGTAAATGTCAACAACTTCCAAGACAATGGAGAAAATGGAAACTCCTCTTGATCTTTAGAGAATGGGCATATTATAAGCCTAACACCACAACCTCAAGTGTTTCATATCTCAGAGTGAAGATAATGTTTCACTGTGTAGTGTGTACATAATTACATTATGTGTGACAATTGGACATTATTTAAGTGATCATCTTCACCTTTGTGAATATACCTGCATCAAGTGTACTATTTGAATTATACAAATTAATTTATGTAATTTACAACCAGTAATTAGATCATAAATATTATGTAGACAAATTCCGTACATCCATATTTTACAATTATACAATTTAGGTTGATGTTACAATACATAATGTCAAAATATTTCTTTGCTTAGATATATTAATATTTTATAGAAATTATAGCTTTAAGACTATTATTTCCTCCTAAGGTTTTATCAATTTATTTTATATCCTATTCTATTTATCTTAAGATTTCGTATTTTTTTTGTAATTTTTAAATATAATTAATTTTAAATTTTTAAGTGTAGGTTTTATTTTAAATACTACATATAAAATAATCAAACCTTCGCTCTAAACAATGTAGATTATTAGTTTTTAAGCCACTATACAAAACTACAAATACAGGTGCTACAAATAACAGCCATAATATTGAAATACTGTTTCTACCCATATGAAATAACTAAAACTTACTTTCTCCATGAAAGTAAAATACTCTATTACGAAAAACATTTTAGTACTGAAATAAAATTAATAAGATAAGTAATTATTTTGGTCAGTCTAATGATAATTTTTGTATGGTAGGGCCAATTCTTTTTATGTGCGTGTGAACTGAGGGACCACACTGGGAATTAGCGAAATGAAAATCCTAGGATTTAGTAGTAGACTTAAAACAATTGTAGATTTGGATATTGACTATGAGTCTTCCAATTTTTTATAAAGAAAGTTGTAATTTCCTCAAGGAAACAAATTGCAATGTCAGCAGTATTGCAAATATGAACATGCATGTCTCTAGCGCCCTGTATAATTATTTAAAAGTAATTTAAACTGCTTAATTATTATTTATTAAAATTGCACTATACATACGAAATTAATTCTGTTTAGTTTTTAACCGATCTACACATTGTGATAGATCTGAAAAAAAAATGTATGTAAAATAATACTGCCTAATATCACTATTGAAGTGTTGACTGTTGGATGATAAATGGTACTAGTTACTGAATTTTACTTTTACTGCGTTGAACACATATTCAATGAAAAATAATATATTTTTTTATCTGCATGAATAAACTAAAATACATAATTATTTTTATTTAACAGACCAATCTGAATAACTTATACGCCCTTAGAAATGCAAGGGTATGCTAAAAAAGTTTCAATTTTTTTTTTCTCCTAAGAGTTAGGACGTAATCTAATAAAATTTAGGGAATAGATAGTTTAGCTGTGTTAAGCACATGTCTATAGATAGAGTACCTAGTTTCTTAAATAAAACTGCTTTTAAAATAAATCGGGAGTCGAGCTATCAAATAACTTTGAAAAAACTGGCAACTTTTTTGGATGTTGGAAAACAAGTTGTAGCAGCCTATATAAACTACACGTACGGTCTGTTAAGTAATAATTAACCCGATTGCGTGAATTCATTCATACACCTTAATTTTTTAAACATAAATTTAAACAAATAAAACGAGGCATGTATCCAACTACATCTCTCTTAATCCATCAACATAAACCGGCCATGCCAATGAAATAAACATACTCTCGAAAAATATAGGTAAATTACTCTCCTTCCGGCGAAGATGTATTTTTAACACTTTGTTTACAGTTGGGTAACTAAAAATCGTTTCATACAATCAAAGTATGTATTTATAAACTATTAGAAGAGTCGATATGATACGATCGGTGTTTTCGAAGCTACAACAGTGAATAACAACTAATTTTAATATATTTATTTTGGCTATCATTTACAAGTGGCAATACCAAATAATACCAATTAGGATTTCTTTCCACCACAGACTAAGGAAAAATATAGACATGAAATACCTACGACAAAAACGTGCATACATAATGTGAGTCTGGTCTGGCACAAAGATGGCGGCTTGCCGTAGAGCTGCGCGGATATTATATCGATATTTAAATGTTTATAATAAAACGAATTTTAGTATAGCATGTTTATCTCATTTATTCCCAGTTGCCACCGCGGCGATCATTAATAAAAACTGTAGCCTTGTGATCGCTGTTTATATTGTATATTGTGTATATTGTTGTATTAAAATTTTCAATTCCAAGTATATCCAGCCACTGTTCCTTTCTTTCTTTACATGTTGACAATCTAAAATCATAAAAAAGAAATCGAGTTTAAAATAATAATATTCACCTGTCGCTAATTTATCGATATATTAAAAATGCCGTATCGAAACTATATTATGATGAACGATTTTCTTAAAAAACACTTAATATTAACAATAAAACAGTAAATGATTACAGAAAAAGCAAGTTTATCTATATAAACTTACCCAAAAATAGCAAAATCTTCCAAGATAATAGAAAAAGCAAGATATTTTGAATGAATTCGGTTACTTACCTGTACAACGTTATATTGGGATGTTTTTTGTTGCTTTTCATGCGACAGCCTAACACACTGCACCTACCCATAATAAATGCAGTATTATGCAAGTTCTAACACTGTAAACAAGTACAATTTTCGCCTTATAACACTAAATTTTTTTCAAAACACGGTAACCAGCAAGTCGCGATGACAACTGATGTACTCGTTGTTGGCTGTGACAAAACATGGCGACCGGCCGCAGTAAAACATTTTGACAGTTAATGTTGTCATTTTTGGT
This sequence comes from Autographa pulchrina, assembly GCA_905475315.1. Taxonomy (NCBI): domain Eukaryota; kingdom Metazoa; phylum Arthropoda; class Insecta; order Lepidoptera; family Noctuidae; genus Autographa; species Autographa pulchrina. The sequence continues at coordinate 6,005,005 of FR997771.1, read as the reverse complement.
AATGATAAAACAACTGTCATTTTTTTTTACATATTATTACCCTCATAAGTTAAAAAGAGATGCCGATATGTCAGTAACTATGCCGTCGAAATACATCACATTTCTATAACTACTGATGTTTATGCCAAGTCCTCTTTTTTTACTTAGTCTGAGCTTTCCACCCAATCATGCCCTCGCCGTAGATTTTACTAGAAACATTTACTAGAACATTTGAACAAAAATAAGTTATGGAAGGCAGACCGTGTGTGTTTTTATATTCTGTGGCCCACCCAGTTTGTCTTTGGTATCCGGCACAGCAGAACAGACAGAGAAGGAGCATTTATTATTTAAAATAATAATTACATTCGTAAAAGTTTACGTATTTGGTTTTGATATTGGTAGTTGGTACTAAACGATCAAATAAATTCCGACGCACAAATGCCTGCAGCTAGTTTTGGATCTATATTAGCAAGTACCGTAAAAGATGACTGTTCTATTAAAAATGTTTGGAATCACAATCTCCATGAAGAGTTCCATGTTATTAGACAGGTAGATTTTACTATAATAATTCTTCTATTACGTTTATTTTCTGCTCTTTCGAGGTATGAAGGAAATTTTATTAACTATTTATATTTTTTGTTCAGATTTTACTTAAAGTTTTTCGTTAGCAAATAATAGCTTCATCATGGTTTCAGATCGTGCAGAAATTTCACTGGGTGGCCATGGATACAGAGTTCCCTGGAGTTGTAGCAAGGCCAATTGGTGAATTTAGGTCTACAGCTGACTATCAGTATCAGCTTTTAAGGTATATTGCATATAAAATCAGTCACTGTTTATCTATTGTTTACATTACAATTATAATACCTAATCATCTTTGCAGATGTAATGTAGATCTATTAAGAATTATACAATTAGGTCTTACATTTATGGATGAAAATGGTAAAACCCCACCAGGCTGCACAACTTGGCAATTTAACTTTAAGTTCAATTTGCAGTAAGTATATAAATAATGGTTACAGATTATTAATGATTTAAATAGTTATTGATAAGTTTATTTCTTTTCATATGTCTCTTAGAGAAGATATGTATGCACAGGATTCAATTGATCTGCTGCAAAATTCAGGACTTCAATTCAGAGAGCATGAAGAGCATGGAATAGAGCCTCTTGAATTTGCCGAACTTCTTATGTCTTCAGGTAATGGTCACCGGGGTCGTGTTTATTAGTTTCATAAAACAAGTAACACATCCTAGTATGAAAATTTTCATTACATTGTATGTATCTATTGAGGAACTGACAAAAAAGTGAAAATTCTGTGATTATCCATTATTCTTATCAATCCTAATTAATTTCAGGTATAGTTCTCATAGACAATATCAATTGGTTGAGTTTTCATTCAGGTTATGATTTTGGATACTTATTAAAAATCCTTACTGACCAAAATCTGCCACAGGAAGAAAATGACTTCTTTGAAAGTCTTAGATTGTATTTTCCAACAGTTTATGATGTGAAAGTAAGTTTATGTCATTTCTTACATATAAGCATTATGTATCTGTCTTATATAAGTTCATGCGGCTATTGTTATTGTTTCCAGTATTTAATGAAATTATGCAAGAACCTGAAAGGTGGGCTGCAAGAGGTAGCAGACCAATTGGAACTGCGGCGAGTTGGACCACAACACCAAGCTGGATCGGATTCACATTTAACAGGAATGGCATTTTTTAAAATCAAAGAAGTATGATTTTCTATTATTATTATTTCTCAAGCTGCTATCAAGGGTTTCTTACATATTTTTATTTGAATTTTATATAAAACTAGCTGTACCTGGCATGCGTTGCAATGCAATTTTTTCTACCTAGCACCTGCCTACTACCTACCTACCTACCTACATACTACCTACCTACCTACCTACTACCTACCTACCTACCTACTACCTACCTACCTACCTACTACCTACCTACCTACCTACTACCTACCTACCTACTACCTACCTACCTACTACCTACCTACCTACTACCTACCTACCTACTACCTACCTACCTACTACCTACCTACCTACTACCTAATTGTTTTTTTTTTTTTTTTTTAATGTACAAAAGTATCCTATGTCCGTCTCCTGGCTCTAAGCTACCTCCCCACCAATTTTCAGCCACATCGGTCCAGCCGTTCTTTAGTTATAAATAGTGTAACTAACACGACTTTCTTTTATATATATAGATATAGATATAGATTGTGGATATCTTGTACTCAAAATAATTGATTATTGACTTTGTGTATTTTCAGATATTTTTTGATGGCAATATTGAAAGCACCAGTGGTCACCTATACGGATTGGGAGCCCCATTTGCTAGTAATGTAAACAACTTCCAAGATAATATGGAAAATGGAAATTCACCTTGATGAGAAAATCTTGTGTGTAGAACTAAAACAAAACTACACACTACTAAGTTAATGTCTCATTTCATGGAGGGATTAAAGCAAAGCATTGTATGTTTGTACCTGAATATGTGCAAAAAATAGGAAATAGTCATTGTTCTGTGATATTGTGTGTTGGCAGCAAATGCAATGGTAAGGCTTGTCTATCATTCCTCAACATGTACATTTGGAATTACTGCTCAGTATTATTTGCCTTACCTATACAATTTGCGTTATTAAGGGAGACAAAAAATACGGAGGAATTTCAACTGTATATTGAACATAAATCGTTTGTTTTGTTTGCTCTCTCCATCTTCGAACTACAACACCGCCGCCGGTACCCTCAAACCTATATTATATCAGTTTCTCCATTTCTATAGAAGAATACTAAGGCCACGATCTACCTACCCATTGTTTTTTTTTATAAAATTATTAGTAAATGGAAAGTTTATGATCTAAGTTTAGATTTAAAGTATTTTAATAGCTTAGTAAAAAGATTTTACTTGTACAGTTATTCATTATTTTGGAATCTCATAATACTAGACATTCTTTGACATAATTTGCTCCAAAAATAGTAATTGGAATGAGAATTAAAGCAATAAAATAATATCGCCATATTAGCTTATAAAGCAAGTAAGACATGTTTAGTGTAATTATCTAGTACCTAATGCATTTAGTGAGTATTTTAATATAACAAGGGAGTAAGTATAAAAATAAGAATTGTTTTAAAGTAATTATAACTATGTGATAATATGAAACAAACCTAACATGTTCTTGATTTCGTATTCATTTTAATTTGTGTACCTATGTCTGAAAAGGGTTATAATTTTTAAGATGTGCATTAAGCCCTGGCTAGTCAAAAAACACCAAATTAGTATTTGAAATTTTCGTACAATAAATAAATTATAAATAGTAAAATAAGTTTTTTATTAATTACAGCCTTTATTTTTTTTATAATACACAAAAATATCAAATGTCATGTGTACCATCATCTACAATTAGATCTGAGAGACAGACAATTTTTTCTCAATCATATGGGATGATGTACTGTAATTAATATCACTAGTGTATCTTGGTCGTAAAAGTAAGAATTTTCCATAAAAATTAATTTTTAAATAAAATGCAGATTAAATATTCATGCCATCAAGTTTATTTACCATTGCAATGTTCATAAACGTTACATAAGAAATAATCATCAAATAGTGTAAAAAAACCATGTTAGGTTCATTTCTTCTTCTTCTTTTGTTTCTGGGCGGTATCGGGCGTATTGTCAGCCTTACGTTTGCCTGCGTTGGCACCCTTGCCGGTCGCATTACCTCCAGGTGTGTTTGGATTCGCGTTACCACTCTTTTTCTTCTTCTCAGCCCTTTCTTTTTCTTCCAGTTCTTGATTTTCTCTTTCAATCAGAGTGATTAGGGTGTTACATCTGAAAATAGTCGACATTTAGAAATTTGAATTTATTATTTCAAACGATCTAATGTGACAAAAATCTATCTCTAATTATTTACCAACCTTCTTTGCAATTCGACAGCCGTTCTCGATTTGAGGAACCAATCAAATCTAAACTGAGGCGCAGCATGTACGGATGCACGAAGTTCCTCGTAAACGTTCTCCTTGTCGAAACCCAATTTATGTAACATGCATACCAGGAATCTGGAAATAAATTTATAACATCTTAGTAAAAATTACTAACATATTACGAATCCTTTTTCACAACGGGAATAGTATTGTTTGGGTAGCAAAATGTGTGGTGGAACACGAACAATCGGCATTTTTGTAGATGTATAATTAGGTAACAGACACTAATAAAAAAAAACAGTAATAGTAATATTGTAAAAGTATTTAAATAAAGTGTGAGACATAAAACATACCGGTCCTCTTCTTCAACATAATTCTTTCCTTTATTTGTTCCGTAAGATATCCGGAGTTGATGGAATGGTGCTCTATACCGCGCCATCTTAGCATCTAATGCTTTTTTTATTGACGCTCGTCTCTGTATTTTAGCTTCTCCTCGTTCTATTTGCCCCATTATTCTGTCGATGTCTTGAAGTTCGTGACATCTTTCCCAAAATACTGCAGAGTACTCCATAACCTTAAATAACAGCGATTATGATTATTGTATATGTATATTATTTGAGTATATAATACTGTGTGTGTACTTATAAACACCTTTGTTTATAGCAGGACATATAAAAGAAAAAGTATACTTTGTTACTTACTTCTTCAGGAGTTTTGCCTTCGACATCTTTAGCGATATTCTCGATGTCATCTCTCCCATACTTCTCATTAGCTTTGATAAATTGGTTGAAGTCGCGTTTAGTCCAGTTTGTAAACCCTTGAAAAGAGATAATTTCCAAAGATTAAAACATTCACTTACATCCATACTATAAAAGCAAAAGTAATTATGTTGTATTTTTGTAACGCTTTCACTGCCAAACCGCTATACCGATTTTGATAACAGCTATTGTGGCAACAAGAACAATAATCCAGTAAACCAATCTGTTGAATATGTTATTAGTATATATGATGATAGGTTTGTTCTTAGCAAGGGGTATTGATATCAGCAATAAAATAATTGTGTTGTATCTAAAATACTAGCTAACTTCTATCATAGCAAAATACGACTAGTAATTTGATTTCGTAAATATTTCAACAAATTATTCTTTCACAACAACCTTTTGAAATAATTGAGGTTACCATACCTTGCGTAAGCAGCTGTTCTTTCTCCTGCACCTCCTCCTCAGTAAGAGCTTCAGCATCGTCTATTTTACGCTGTTCCTCTCTTTGAATCTTGGCTGCATCTGGTCCCAGCTCCGGATTACGCGGCACCTTGTACCTGATGTAATACTACATTAGTACTTGTACCTTATCAACAATATCATAAATTATGTTCATGTAATGTATTTCTTACCCCAGTGTTTTACGATAATGGTAAATTTCTTGATCCAAAAGCTCGAAAAGTCGCGGAGGGAAGAACTGAAAATCTTGCACGATCGGCTGCTTTGGAGGTCGTGGGGCCTAAATGCGAGAAAAGTCAATATTATCCATACGTACGGTACATTAAGATTCTTAACTACATATTAAGCATAGATATGTATAATAAAAGACAATAGATAATAGCAGGACAAATCAATACAACAATAACTAAATAAACCAAACATAATTATTATAATTTAAGGCAGAAATGAAAATATATACTACAATAATGCCAGTATAAAGAGCTAATCAATTTACATAGTACAAGTACATGAATTAGATGAGATAGCCAATAAACCACCACCAAAAAGTTGACTGCTTCGCTGGACTCCGCATTTAGCTCTTTACACTTATTTACCTGTACCTTTGGCGCCTTCGGTTCGGAAACGCGGAGTGCCTCCCGGAAGTAAGCATCCACAGCATAGTTAGCTTTACGCTCGCGTTTTGGCGGTTCTATCCAATTACCAATGGGTAGAATTTTCTGCTTCTCTCTGTAATCCTCCCCTAAACAGAAATATTAATTAATGTAATCGTTTTTAATTTTATATGCAGTAATATTTTACTCATGTATTTGAAGAAAACCTTCAAACTGGTAGACTGAGTCTGTGGTAGCGCCAGGGGTGTCCATTGAGAATGCTCGCAGTGAAGATTCTCCTAGGCTCTCCAGCTTCTGCTTCAATTCTTCAGTCTATAAGAGGTGTAACAATATAAGTTTATCTCTGTGGTAAATATAAATTTCTAAACTTCTATAAATTTACTCTACTCTTACCTTGACCTCTCCTTTAGCCAAAATGACATCAATATCTTCTTCAGTAATCTCAGAGTCTTTAGACGAGAATACATGGTTGGCGCCATGTCTAATCATGTTGAGCATTTCGTCTTTGTTGAGCTGGCTCTTACTATCAACCAGGCGACCAGACTGTATCACAAGTTTATCTAACCTTAGCTTGACTTCGGCGCGTTCTACGATTTTTTCCTCGACAGTATTTTCGGTGATAAGTCGAAACACTCGAACCTAAATAAAATAAATAATTACTTTTATTCAAATACTAGCTGTGCCCCGCGGTTTCACCCGCGTGAATACCTAGGTCCCGTTCCCGGTGCCTTTGTATTATTAGGGGTGGAGATGAATCCAACAAATCACTATCGTAACAAAAGTCAGGATTACTTAATTTGGTGGTTGAGTATTCCTCAATTTCCTAATTTTCAGCGCAATTTTGCAAACTTTTTCTTTAATAAGAACCTTCTCCTGACAATAACAAACACAACAAAAAAGAAATTGGCCAAATTGGTCCAGGCGTTATTGAGTTATGCGCTTACCAACACATTTAGCGATTCATTTTTATATATATAGATGTAACATTATAAACAAGGAGGTTTCAAAAGTATTTCTGGAGAGGTAAGCAATTTAGCTAGGATTCGTTTCGCTTACCTGTTTTTTCTGTCCAATACGATGTGCTCTGTCCATAGCTTGTAAATCCATTTGAGGATTCCAATCGGAATCGTAGATGATGACGACATCAGCGGACGTTAAGTTGATTCCGAGACCTCCAGCGCGTGTCGACAACATGAACACGAATTTCTCGCTACCCTCCGCGTTGTACTCTTCTATTTGACGATTTCTATCTTCATGAGGTGTTTGTCCATCTAGCCGACAGTACTGAAATCATAAATAGACTAGTATATGATATTATCTTATATATAAAATTCTCGTGTCACAATGTTAGTTACCATACTCCTCCGAAACGGCTTGACCGATTTTTATGAAATTTTATATGCATATTCAGTAGGTCTGAGAATCGGCTACTATCTATTTTTCATACCCCTAAGTGGTAGTAGGTAGGCAGTAGGCAGGTAGGTAGGCAGTAGGCAGGTGCTAGGTAGAAAAAATTGCATTGCAACGCATGCCGGGTACAGCTAGTATGTATATAACAAGATCATATGGAAATTATTGCCCCCCTTAAAGATCATAGGGTTGTAACTGGCGGTAATGTTAATCGCTTTTTATAACATATGTACCTTATATTGCCGCCACAGACAGTAATCCTCCAAGATGTCCAGCATCCTTGTCATCTGTGAGAAGATCAGCACTCTCGAGTCTTGTTCACGTAGCTTGGGCAGGAGCTTATCAAGGATGGCCAGTTTGCCACAGTTGTAGACCAAGTGCAGGTCTGTGGTGTAGGGCGGGCCAGGCTCCGCGCCGTCGAATAGATACGGGTGGTTGCAACACTTACGCAGCTGCATGAGAATGTTTTGCAAACGCATCTTTTCCACCTTACCCGCGCCGTTAACTAAAAGGCGTAGAATTTATGAATGTTTTTAAAATACTAAACAAAATAACGTCTGCCAAGGAAGTGTTATATTATTGGGCCGTATCTTGCATGTTTGTTAATTACTTTATTACCTCCAAACAACTGAAGGGATTTCGACAGTTATAGCTCATTTTCACTAGTCGTTAGGGCCGTTAGAAAAAGTTTATCAAAATAAAGTAATGACTATCATAGATTGTCAGCCCGCGTGTGTCATTTGTTTCTAGGTTATTGAAGTAGTGCAGTCAAGTTCTTTATGTTATTTACGAATAAAACCATGTGTTTTTGTTAAACTATGCATTACTTTGAATACATACCTACATCTATGTCTTTCATTAGAACCTTTGTGTACCATTCTCTTTGCATTTTACTCAAACCCACATAAACTTTGACCTCTTTTTTCGGTTTTAGCTTCCTTTCTACCTCTGACTTAAGACGACGAAGTAAAAATGGCCTTAACACAGCATGCAGCCGAGATACCAACTGGTTGTCTCCAAGAGCCGCATTAGTATTAAACCATGAATCAAAGTCCTGTAGAAAAAAAAAATGATAATTTTTGTTCTCCATACAAGTCTATATTATAGAAAAGAAGAGTATGCAACTTACATCTGAGCTGTTAAATACATCGGGTAGGAGGAAGTTAAGTAGTGCCCACAGTTCATGGAGGTTGTTCTGCAATGGGGTACCCGTCAATAGCAATCTGTTCATACTTTTAAACTCTCTGAGCAATTCTGACAGCTTTGACTTTTCATTCTTAATACGATGAGCCTCATCAATCACCATGTATCTCCAGGTAAACTTCTTGAAAACTGATCTCTCTCTTATAATCATTTCGTAAGATGTGATGCAGACATCCCAGTTACCAGGCATGAGAGTTTCTCTGATGAATATATTCTAAAGAAAAACAATACAATTAATGTTATGAATCATGTAATAATATGTCATAGTGGCTTCACCTTAATAAATGTTGAATGTATATAATAATTCAAATATAATGTTGATACATACTCTGGTTTCTTGGTCACCAATAAGGCAAACAGCTTTCAGAGATGGACACCATTTCTTGAATTCATTCATCCAATTTGTTAGTGTTGACTTTGGCACTATAACTATGTGTGGTCCAGGCACATTCCTATAAAAAGAAACCAAGGATTATTTTGAATTTAATATTCCTAAAATAATTTATATTGTTGGGTTTGTAATAAGAACATTATAAGAACAAAAAATGTTTTAAGTATTTTAAAAAATTCAACTTACTTAAAATGTTTCATGTATCCAAGCAAAGAAATGGTCTGCAATGTTTTTCCGAGACCCATTTCATCGGCTAAAATACCGTTAATACCATTTTCGTAGAGTGAGATCATCCAGTTTAGACCTCTAACTTGATAATCACGCATCTCCCCATTTTTCACATAGTGTGGAGAAGCTTCAAAACGGAATATAGATTTTACTTTAGTGTTGGTCTCTGCAAGGAGTTCCTCATCTTCCTCCTGTTCAGTCTTACGATGGCGATGGCTGTGACAATATTTACATTGATTAAATACAGGGATGGAATGTTATAAGTCACATTCATTTAGTTGTCAAAAAACATATTATAATGTTTATTGTTTTAAATATAGATCCTAATACTTAACTTAGATGGCAATAATATTAATAAAAGGTCTAAAATTAGGGAAATTATTGGTCATGTTTATGTTTATATCTGATTTGATGACAAGGTGAAGGTTAGTTTTAATGTTACTTACTCGCCAGCTGATCCTCCCCCCGAATCGATGTCTTTGATTTTCTTGGGTCTACCGGCTTTCGGTTTAGGTGGACTGCTACCAGTCTTAGGTGTGTTTGCCATAAAATGTGAGAAAATTTCAGTTTGTTTCAATAGAAACTCAAATCTTTTAGAACGATCAGTTTCAATTTTGCTTTCGAAATCGCCTTCCTTACCGCGCGACGATGTGGTGTCGCTTGAAGATTCATTCTATTTGAACAAAGAAATATAATTTTATTGCTATTTATATTAACAAAACATAGGTAATACACATTGACCACTTACTGAATTTTCCCCAGCATCTGCAACTTCCATGGGTTCTTCAGTCTGAGACATGATGACACAGATAGATTGAAGAGTAGTAGTCGATACGATCACTTACGATTATTAAGTATCATTTAATTTAAATAACAGATGAACCTTAGGGAACTACTAATTTCTTCGAATTCTATTTGACGACAAAAACCGGGCGCGAAAATGAACCACCCGTTATGTACACTTCTGCGGCGCTGATGCGTTCGTTTCGTTCGTTGATCGTTCGCGTTACTCGGCCACAGATAAAACAGTAGTAATATACTCGGCGTTACCAATTACCATAGAGTAAAATAAAATTATGTCTTTCTTTTCTTTGAATATCGGTAAAGGCTCCCCCACACAGACGCGTTAATAACGGTCGATAATATCGCATGCGTTATTGCGATATCTGTTTTCAGTACATTTTGTATTAGGATGGTCATGTAGTTACACACTGCTGCGATAATAACGCCGCGTTGGAAGTAGGACGTTGCGTTTCTGCGTCCTGCGATATTCCGATATGAGTTCTAGAATGTTTTGTAGCAGGACGCAAACGACCGTACACACACCTGCGATAATAACGTTAGTACTTGTAGGACGTTTGGTTTTATCGACAGTTTGAGAGTGGTTACATGACTGTATGAGTGTTCTAAAAACTTTTCTATAATATGGATATCATATCATCAGAGTCTTCCTTGCATGTGCGTGCGCTGCGTTGACTTTTTTGTATACCTGAGAGAGATGGTATAATAGTACCGTCGCGGCCGGCGCGGCGCTCTCTCGTATGAAATATCGGACGATAAAAACGCAGCTGTGTGCAAGGAATCGGGACGCATTATCGCAATACCGCATGCGATTTTATCGTCCGATAATAACGCGCCTGTGTGGGGGAGCCTTAAATCGGGCAGCCATCTGCAGGCTTATTGCATATTAAGGAAGGTCTGACTTAGAGAAATTGAAGAGCCCCATTCGCTCTGCCCTAAATTGGTTACGATTTAGGAGCGCGTAATTGCGTTTTTCAGATTTAGTCCGAAATTTACTTGTTTTTTTTTCTATCCTATTCTGTGCTTGTGCCCAGATGTGGGCAAAGGCCTCACCCAAGTCCTTTCATACAACCTTATACCGCGCCACCCGAACTAAGCCACCTCGCCCTTTGTTTCATTTTAATTTCCTAGTAACTTTATTATAATAACACAGCTAACGTGACCGATTCACGACTGGCAGTTGGCATTGGCACATAGATTTAATATTCCTTTCCTTAGATGAATGATTGGTCTCGCGCGCTCGATTAGATACCGCTGACGTACTCGTTAAATGCGGCATAAAATAGTACGCCCAGATTGGCGTACCCGTGCCAATCACGTTGACAGCTTTGATTGACTTAGACGTCCCGAACATTTTATTATATTTTGATCGCAATTCGAAATAAAATGGCGGTTTGCGTATTAAAACTGTTTAAAAACAACACTACAAATAATAATAAAGGCACTGGGATCACATAGCATCAGTAAGTATCGTATAATTTCGAAATTTCAACATAAAATAATACGTACTCTGAACGTCATTCAGTGTTGCCGTATATGCTAGAATTAATTTCCCCATGGTTAAGATAAATAATGTGAATTTATTGTAATTGTATTTTTATATATAACCTATTTCATTTATCTAACCTTCTTATTTAACATATAAATAACCCATTTCTATATTATTTTAAGTTAATATATGTTATCTAAAGGACGCGACCTATATTATAGTTAAGTTATAATTCGGAATTTCGGACGCTGACAGAATGTGTTCCTGACAAATGTTAGTTGGACTTGTATGGAGATTGATCTGTTTTACACATTGTAACCTGTTATAATTATTTAGTTTTGAATGATAATACCTATTCTTTTATAGGACAAATAAGTGATAGTTATTTATTTGTAGTAAATTCTTCGCCAAGATAAAGTTATGTATTCCTTCCTGTTGACCACAACACAGAGAGTTAGTTATTTTAAATAGGATCAACTTTTTCTTTTTCGCTTAATTATCTTGGGGTTGACTTCCAGTCTTACTGGATTTAGACTATTAGTTGCATCATGGTGGCTATTGGTCCTCTATCTACTTTCCTCCTCAACTTGTTTCTATATGATATGTACTGCTATGACTGGGTAATACCATTTAAGAAAATAAAACACTGAATAATTTCTTGCTTTTATATTTAGTTTTTGAACAGATTTTTCTATTATATCATCTAAGAAGTTGGCCTTTTCTTCTGTTGTTTCTAACTTTTTGTACAAACTCCAAGGAACCTGCAAATAATAAAATGTAGATATAGTAGTTGTCACAAAACATACTTTTTGAAGAAAAGTTATAGGTAACTAAATAATTAATTTAAAATACATTTTTGTTTTAAAATTCAGGGAACTCAGTTAGCTTAATAATTAACATCAACATACCAGTGCAGCATTATATCCCAAAGCTTCGAGTTCTCTAATTTTACTGTTAAAGAATCCAGTTGCAGTGTCTGTATTATATATAACAGCATTTCTTCCAGCTATCACCAGGGCTATCCATTGGTTACTATCGGGAGGTTTCCTAAGAATCCCAAAATCTTTAGATGGGAACATATCTAAGACAGGTAAAGGGGATCCATTGTGATCATTGCAAATTATTACATCTGGAAGAAAAGACAATTTATTATTTATATTTGTTGTAGCACATACTTATTACATACATTTTGTTTATTATTCATAAACATTTTTATTATTTACCTCCTCTTTGGTGATGTGCTAATATATGATCACCAATCACAAACTCATCACCACCTCGCCTGTCTTTAAGAATTTTCATTATTTCCAAAACCATCTTTTCTGTAACATTATATTGTTTGCTATAATCTTCTCTTGGTATATAATCAGTATACTTCTTTGCCATAATTTTTACTGTTTTTTGGTCAAGTAGGTTCATTTTTGTATTACTGCAGAACAGTTCTGCGTAATTATTAAGTGCCAGGACTTCTCTGCCATAATAATATACTTGTTTTCCATAAGTATTTTCAAGAAATTCTGGACTTAATACTTTATTTATCAGATCAGTTGGGTATATACCTAACAGTCCCAAATATGCTATGCAACAGGCAAATGATCTACCATGTGTGTTATATTCGTTTATATTTTCAGGTTTCCTTAGTTCATTTATTACTTTAGTGAAGAAGCACTCTTTAGTTTTAGGTTTTAAATTGAATGTACCATATGTTAAAACTAATCTTTCCAGATCTTTAATTCTTCCTTTTTCCAATGATTTAGAAACAGTTTCAGCAATAGTAGTTAAACATTGTTCATGGAAGTTTAATGTTGATGTTCCCACTAGAGCCAAATGCACATTACACATCATGGATAATCTTGGCACCTCATACTGCAATGTATCAAGTAGTCTATGTATTCTATCATCAAATGTCATTTTTGTGGAATAACGGATTAATTTTAATAATGCTGCTAAAGAAACTTCATGAATATCTTTTGAATGTTGGATTACTGAATTAATTATTTTTAAAACTAAATCTGAATCCCTTAATGGGGTTTTACTTTTAAAAAATCCCATAGAAATGATGCCTAACTCATCCATAGAGAACTGTGAATACCTATTGTTTAACTCTATTTCTAAATTATGCATGTCAAAGGGTGATCTTCTCCGAATCCCAATAAAGAATAATGTCATCACAAGTTCCTCTTTTGTCAGTTGCTTTGCTTTGTAAGATAATTTTTGTAAACTTTTGTTTGAAAAATCACTGTGCCTGGTTACATTCAACATATAAAATAATGCAACATAAGTCATAATTTCACTATGTGACCATCCTTTCAAGCGCTTTAAGCATTCATCATCCAAAGCAACCCAAACTTCTATAATATTTCGAGTCCTTATGGATTCAGTTTCAGGCCATTTATTTAGAGCATAAAACAGGCTTTTCAATTCTTTGTCCGAAGCAAGCTGAATGTGGTCTGTTAAACAGTCTATGTAACCATCAAAAATTGGGTTCGAGATGCACAGGTTATTTTTGGCACAATAATCGCCCAATTTAGGGAATAGTTCAAATACTTCAGTGTGAGATTTCTTCGACCAGTCGCTTTGTAGTATTTCTTGAAATTGTTTCTCACTCAAATTAGTATCCTCATTTAATTTATTTAAGCTAATCGCGTATCCTTTACTCTCTAATATATTATATGCGTATTTATTCTCAAATTCCATATACATTTTAGCACACAAATTTGAGTTACAGTGAACGTTTCTGCTACATTTTTGTAACCTATTGACCAAGTTTATTGATAGAACGTTTTTGGTATAATTGGGATATATAATATTGCGCGCGATTTTCACAAATATACTCATTCTTACGACGGTTTTTAACTTATAATAATAGGTTTCAAAATAGGAGAAATAAATGCTTGACTGTTGACATTAGACATAAGACATAATAAGACATTTTCTGATTCTGAAGAAAAGTAAGGTTATAAAATGTTGCCATTGTTCTCATAAAGACACATGCACAATATTATTATTACATTATAGCAAAAGTAAAAAAATATTTATAATTATGTAGAATTCTATATTGCTCGATTGCTGTTTCGAGATATTTTTATTTATAAGTTATTAAAATACTAAGTGAAAAGCATCAAGGACGGGCGTCCTTCTGGCCTGAGAATGGTCAACTTAGTCATTTAATTACTAAAACAATATCGGCAAATGTGGCTAAAGTTCAGTTAATTGTAGCTTCCGTGGGACCTATGTTCTTTAAGGTTCAGAAAACTTGAATAGGATAAATATGTCGTCGTTGGTTTCACACGTTTCAGTACTGGATAGGATTATTCAGAATTTAACTAAGTATGTAAGCACTCGCGTTGTGTTATACCTAACATTCGTAATGTACCTATATTCATAAATTATTTATCAACAACGGTGAAGGCACTCAATTTCTGGGCCTGACTAGTTTCGGCTTTCCCAAACGTAAAATAGTCTTGTAATGATAGTTAAATCAGAAAAATAAATAGAATTTTTAATATGAATTTAGTGAACTTTGTATCATTTTGTATACCTAAGGGTGATAAAAGTCCATTTGAATAATAAAAAAGTCGCGTGAACAAAGTGAGATATACTTTCATAAAGGGTTGGTGAGTTGAGTACCTACCTTCGACCTGTTTCTTAACCATTGTGTCATTCGTTTTGACAGATTTCCAAGGAGCTATCTCCGCATTGGACCCAATGCTCAGATTGCTCCCAGCATCCAAAATATCGAGGTTTCAAGTACAACAGTTTGATCTCTTCAGCGCGCCCTAACCCAGGTACGGGTACAGGTCGAACTTTATCTTCAGTTTCTCTTTGTGACCCCAAATATAAATATTTATCCGTCCATTTGTACCGGTTTATCTATACAAAACCATATCTTGTCTTAATAGGTACTAGATGATGCTTATCGCAATGTCAAGCATGCCTGTTAGGCTTCCACACTCATCTTCAATAGCTATAGTCACCACAGAGTGTCTCAGTGTAGAACTCAAGTTCTGCATACAAAAATATAGAAAGCTCGACAAGCAAACCCCTAGACTAATCTAAGCGATCAAGCATGCTTGACAAATTATAAAATTGAATTACCCGTGTGCTATGTTTTACAAAACGTAAATCCACACAATCTTGAGGTTGAAGTTGCTTCTTCTTAAAGCTTTTTATATGAGTAGTAATAGAAAAAGGCCATTTTTTGTGTGAGCTATTTAACTCCTTGATATGTATACACCAAAGTTTGAAAAATATCTGAAAAAATAACGGATTATTGTTACAAAACTAACTACTTATTGCGTTATCGTTAAATATACTTAGTTAACAGCTAGAGCCCTATGTTGTTAAAGTTGTAGTAGGTAGGTAAGGTAATCTCTCCTAGCTGGAGGCGATTAAAGTCTCGCTAAATAGTCCGGAGCAGTAAAAGCCTTTCTGACTCTAACTGTGGCAGAACTTCTCCAAAAAACATTCATTACCTACTTACCTAATTCAATGAGTACTTAAAACATGGGTGGTATTTAAGTTCGGAAATGGGTAATAATTAACTATCACCTGTTTGAAATTTGCATTTTTTAAGGAGCTTTGAGTTAAATCAATGCGAAAAAGAGATAGGTAAACCAATCTACTTACTTTGAAGATATAACTACTTGGATGCATGAGGATTGGATAGGTACGTTGATTTAACCGACTTACCTTCTTTTTCGGTATGTCCCTTAATTCAAAATACCTGATATTTTTGTTAGCAAACATAACTTTCAACGACTGCTTTTTACTTCTTTTAAAGACAGATAACTTGATGGACTCCAATGGGTACAAAGATAATATTTCTATTATGCTTGATTCCCGACATAACGGGATGCCATCATTGGTTGTAGTGTTTCTCCCAGTGAGATCTTGCTCAGATGCAATAATAAAGGCTTTTGAAGTTAAACCTAAAATGATTAATTTTGAAATTACTTAAGCCTTCGTTACAGTTAATCGCTGTTATTAGTATAACGGCGATTACCTGTAAATTAGTATTTACTGGGTGTCCTACAGTATAGATATTAAAAAAGTGGGTTAGATAATATATATATAAGGTGCTATAAAAACATCTGCCACGGCTTTAATGGGAGGTAGTATTGTGTTTATAAATTACAATAGTATAGATAAATTATTGATTATTTATCATATTTTTTTTCATACAAAAAAAATAACGTATAAATTTGAATTGATTTATTAGTATAAAACCATCCCGTGTCCTAAGCTGTTGCCGCTCCGCACCGAATTCACGTAATTTGTGAACCACGTTACGCAGAATAGAGTCAATGTTAATTTAACAATTTTATTTTCTAAAATTTTATTAACTGTTCCGGGGTACGAAAGTTCTTCACTATTGTAATCTATAAACACAATACTACCTCCCATTAAAGCCGTGGCAGATATTTTTATAGCACCTTATATGTATAAAATATACACCTATCTCAGATACAATACACACTTTACCACACATAAACAAAAACGCTACGAAACGCTAAAATATTGTAAGCAGGGGCACGTACCAAGCTGCACTAGCCGTAATACTTTTTTACCATTCCTCGTCACTTCTTTAAAGGGACTTTCAACTAGAACTGTATCATCCAACTCACTATACTCACTTATTAATAACTTTTTAATGGACCCATAAAGCATTTTTGAATCTATATCTATGTAAAAAATATGTAAAATATAAAGAAAATATCTCAAAACGACAGCAATCTGTTATTTACTGACAAACTGTTACAGATTACAAATACTTGAGTAATATTATTATTTTTCGAATATATTGAAACTTTTTACTACTTTACAAAATGTCGGGCACAAACGGTATGATAATTACTTAAAACCAAATAACTAAAACATAAACGTAATCAGTGAAGTATATAACTAACTACTGAACCTAAACCACTAAACCTCAGGTCGTGGGTTCGATATCCACGCAGAACTAATTGTTGTGTGATGAGCGTGCTCACTTGTTTTGTGTGTGGGTACGATCCTATAACTCAACGCAGTTAAAACAAATAAGTAATTTAGGCTATGGCCTAAATAAGCCACCTATGTCGTGTTACCCTACATTTGCGAATAATTAAAAAGGTAAAACCTATAGGATAAGTAGTTTGCCATGATGCTGTGTCATGATGAAAAGTAAAACCGGACCAGTGCGACTTGTGTGGTTTAACGTAACTTACGCGATAGCGATCTTAATCAATTGATAATGATTTGCATAGATAGTTTATGGAAATGGCTATGGCTGCTTCAGCACTTGTGTCCTTTAATTTACACTAAGAAAATCATGACTGATAACTTTGGTAAGCTAGGTACTTACCCATTATAACACAGAATAATTAATAGTAGTACGCAATTACAAAGCCACTAATAACGGATGAACATCCGGTAAATAAGAAGATCGAAAGGCGTACTATGTGGTTACCAACCTACTGATGATAGTTTTGTATCTATAGTTGTTGCGTCTTGACTTCCATCCACCAAGCTGCTTAAATATCCAAGGACCATGAATAAAACTACTGCACTTTAGGGTATTTAAATGCATTAAAATACAATGTTTTTCGATCTAAACCAGCATTTATTATGACTTAGGCATTCCACAGATATACAATATTTAATTGAACCCATAATAATTACACGTGGTCTCAAAATTTATAGACATTAACTACACGACACAATTGGTTGGGTATCTATAATAATTACACACATATTCATAGTTGCATAGTCCATTCGTTCCAAAAGTGGTACTATTGACAACTATTACATTTTTTTTTATTATAAATTAAATATATACCTAATTAACTTTGGTCGACTATTAAAATTGTAACCAAAAGTTATATTTTCACTAGACGTCTAAATTTAAAATCATTGTAATTACACTATGCGATATATAAAATTCGTTTCGATTCCTTATCGGCTGGCGTCCGCCTGGAAACAAAAAAATAAAAAAATAAAAAAAAATAAAAAACTGGAATAAGTGTAGATAGGGTTAGGTAGAAACATGAAAAAGTTCGCAAGAGAAACCATCACCTAAAATGTCTTGTTAGCATAACACGTGTCATCAACTATAGAGAAATTGTATTATGGTGCACTGAAACTTTTTTGATAGTCATATTCCATGAAAAATAAAAAAAAATCTACTTGATTATCGCGACAAAGGTCAAGTTGGACCTTTTTCTAAGGCTTTATTTTTGATACGGAGACTTTGGGTATTGTTACACAAGGTGGTAACGGCAGAAGATTATTGCCATATCGAGCATGAAAAATTTGGTCTAAGGATGAATCGCTATCTTCTACATTAGCGTTAGGCCTTCGCATAACGTTGCCCTGGTCCTGAAAGAAATGTTGGTTACGTCATTCAAGTGAGCACCTTACTCAACGACTTTTACATAGAGTCGTAGTAATGTTTGTATGGTTACGCAAAGCGGTTACAGCCGCTACAAATATTAAAAACACTTATAAATAGGATAACAGCGTATTGTTATCTACGTCCGTGTTTGTTACAAAAGCATACCTAAGTATAACAATTGTCGTGGTCTAACCCACAACGCTGTTTACACACGCATGTACAGTAAACTGTCCATCTGATAAAATACATGCAAGTCTCTCACAGTCCTCAGGTGTCATTCAACACCCAGACTGCCCACGACGAGAAACATTCTCATAATAATTTATTATTTACCTTAACTCACAAACGTGTTATAATGGTCATGTATCTTTTATATCATCAATTGGTATTTGGACAAACATTTGCATTTAATGAGCTGATAAATGTTCAGTAATAAAATTAAAATACGTTAATTGTACATAACATTTCACTTTCAATTTTATGATCATTCTTAGATAAACAGTTATTATTTGAATGATGTAACAGTACTTACCAGAGCTTCAGTCTTCTTACGTAAATTGGACCTAGATAGCGTCATAGCTAGTTCTGATTGTAGTCTATTTGATATAGAAACTTCCTCGTCTCCATTAAGCAGACCATCGGTTTTATCTCCATTAAGGAAGTCTAGTTTAGTTGGCTCTCGTCTGCTTCCACCTCCATATGCATATTCACCTATCGTTACAGATACAGGGCGAGCATGCTTCTTCATCGTGGCTGTACCATTAGGCGCTTTTACGAAATAATTTGACGGCGGCTTTGGCAATACATTCGAAGGGTTTTTCAACTTATAAGATTCTAGTGACTCCAATTCGGCTTTTTCGTCTTTTACATTTTTAACCTGTGCAGGAGGTTCTGTTTTCTTGTTGTAATCTGGAGTAGGAGTTCTGGTCAGTGTACCATTTTTCCTAAAATTTATATTTGATAGTAGTTCAGCAGAGAGCGGCTTCGGCATAGGTTTCTGGTTATCTATAATCTTGTGGTTTCCATTTTGATGACCATTCGCGGTCGGCATCTAGAAGAATAAAATGGAAGAATAACTACCACTTACAGGTACTATTTATCTTTTCATTAGTCGGAAAAAAGACAAAAACGTTTGCAATAACACATCCAATAATCTAAATTCCTCATAAGTTAAAATATCTTATCAATAGTTAATGACTAATGTAATTTACCAACTAAAAGATACACAAAAGGTGATTGACATTTAAAAATGGTGTCCTGCTTAAAATAATGCATTTAGATAGGTCTATGAGATAGGTACTTACTGGTGGCGGGGGAGGAGGGTTGTCCGTGGCTTCAGCCTTTGACGGTGCATGATGGTTGCTGGTAACCTCTGATGGTTGCTCCACCTTCCTCAAAGGTAGCGTTTGTTGACGGTCCTGGGAATAACAAAAAAAATATGTTTACTATAGACAAGGAACGGGAAATACTTAAAATGACTCTTGTGTAATTTTTACGTAAGCACACTGCGTTACTGATCTGTGTAACCATTGTCTGTATTTTGACCGAATAGTTATAGATTTGATATTCGATTAGTATCTTATGATGAAACACACATGTTTGAACATATGTGCTTCTCGGTTGGTCGGGTGTTCTCGGTTATTGGTATAAATGAATATTTCAAGAAGGATCCAACAATCTTCCACCAGTTCCAACAATGAATT
This sequence comes from Autographa pulchrina, assembly GCA_905475315.1. Lineage (NCBI taxonomy): Eukaryota > Metazoa > Arthropoda > Insecta > Lepidoptera > Noctuidae > Autographa > Autographa pulchrina. The sequence continues at coordinate 5,984,664 of FR997771.1, read as the reverse complement.
TCCGAGCAAAAAGCGTATAGATACTTAACCTAAACTCTTATCATTAATGTATTTATATAATAGAATAGAACAAATCTAATTGGCTTTGATATTGAACTTTGGCCAAACACATCATTCGTTAAAGGAAGTAGGTAACGTAGAGGTTGGAAGAAAAAATGTTGCTGACGTGAACACGTAAAAACCGAAGGTTAAAATGTGTTTTAGGTAATAACAGTACAATCGCATCATATATATATAACAGCAGCACGCGATTAGCTGTACAAATTACATTCGAACGTATAACTAACATTAAAACCCGTCAATTAAAGGAAATAAACAATCGTGTTTTGTGCATCAAATAAATAAATAAATAAATAAATCGGATGTATGGCTACTAATTAAATCACACCTCAATAATTATGTTATTATTGTAGATAATATTTCAATCCTGCTACTTTAAAATTTACTAAAGCCCATGTAAACCAATGTTCTGTTTACGAATACTACTACGAAATTCAGTTGTTTGTGATTTTTTAACTATTTTGTTACATGCATTATCTTTCCGTTTTTTGTTCAATTATTCTTGCAAGGAGAATGATGTATCACTCTCCTTGCATAAAGAGAAATATACATTAAAACACTACACTACATAGAATTACAAAATGTACTATCAAATGGAAATAACGTTCACGGACTTTTTTCAGACAAATATGGAACACCACATCCACTGCAGGAGAACGGGTTCGAATCCCAAGTTGGGAAGATTTTTTCCAGCCAACGTATTCCCATCATTATGCGCCTTTAGGTAAGACTCATCGATCAGCCCAACGAAAAGATAATAATAACAGTTTTAGTAAGTAAGTGGACTTAGTAGTAAAATATAATCAATGATAACGAGAAGCGCCTATGTGGAATCATAAAGGTATACAAGACAAGTTATAATTACATGTTATCTAAAATGCACAATGACATCTTAATGACATTTACTTTTTAATTGATTCTAATCGCAGGACACTCCCTGAGTGTATTAATCACGGACGTTATCAAAGTTGTTTGTATTTTCTGATGAAAGGTGTAGAAGTTTACCTGTTCATCTTTCAAGCAAATATAATTTCAGTTAAGGTTAATGTAGGTTGCATTTTCAAAACGTATAACTTTAATAGAACCAGACAAGCTACTCAAAAGCTTTTAATCTGTAATGTGCTTCGAGGAAACAAAAAACACTAAGTATTATATATTTGGTGTCGTGGCATAGCCATACAACAAGTCTTGTGTCGGTAGAAAAACAGGAAGAACCATTAAGTCTTACATGAAATAGCTATCATCACAGTGTTTTTAGCTTCGCGGAAAAATACAATAATATAAAAAGGTAGAATAGCCAGAGAACCAAACTAAGGCCCCCGTAACTTCGTGTCTCAATGTTTATGTGTCAACTACAGGTCAATTACAATTAGTAACAACAGCTATGGTTGTCTCTTTGATATTGTAATTGTATATTGGTTCTCAAGATATCATAAGTTTAAGAGTATTCAAATATTTATAATAGTCGACTCATTTATCCGGTTGGAATTCAAAAATCTAAGTGTTGCAAATATGTAGGTACCTATAGACAATTCTGCTTGTATATTAAATCATATAAAATCTGGAAATCAGTAACTTCTAATTATGTTTTAAATGTACAGAGCACGGGCGAGTAAATAATGTATGTTCTAACATTGTTAACATTTAACATAACTCTGTATAGTATGTAGTTAACAAAAAAACTTTCCACTCGAATGTTTCAGCGTGTAATAATTATTAATCTCGGCCTTATCATTATTGTGGTTAAAACCGATAAATAATGCTGTTCTATACCCATGTCGAACAAAGTTCTACAGGGTTTCTCATTTACTGGGATGAAACATGGTGTCTTATAATTGGTAATGGATTTCATTGATATTTGTAATGTAGAAACGTAAAAATTGCAAAGTGACTTTGAACCTTTAAGCATGGTTTATTCACCCCTTTCAAGTAGTATCAGGATATGCCTTTATCCAGCACTGAGGTAATTCAGGCCATATTATAAAACATAAATAATATAATTTTTCGCAATCGGTCACATAGCATAGCCACGACCACATAAGGTGATATCATCTAATGATAAGTGTGTGGATAAATACCTATAGTGTTATGGAAATACTATGAATGTTATGTGTTCATGTTGAACTCGACGGCCTCTACGATTCAAGTAAAGGTTTTAAGTGCATCATTTGAATATAATTATGTTGCACTTAGATTCTAAATAGTATTTTTAAGCCATCCCACGAATATTTTTAAATGAATCAATCTCAATTATTTTGATTAACATTTTATAGGAAATTTTATTTTGCACTTAGGTTTATGTTCAGTATTCAGTGATTTCTATAGTCTGCGCAGTCCAAATAGCTGACAAAACTTTGTGTGATGAGCACGATCATTTGTACTCTTTGTCTGGGTGTAATTTATCTATAATATGTATGTATTTAGAAATATATAAGTATGTTTATCAGTTGTCTGGTTACCATAACACAAGCTCTGCTTAGCTTGGGATCAGATAACCGTGTGTGAGTTGTCCCGGATTATTAAAACTAGACCTTAGTAAATAACTGTAGTATATTAAGCTAAGCCTTTTTTCACTAAATCTGTTAGAAATCAATACTGGGGACCGATAGATACAGATTAAACTCTGTATCAGAATTAGTGATAGATAAAATCAGCAATCACAACTTTGTGTTTATCAATGTTTAACAATCAGTCAACTAGGAGATAACTCCGACTACTCCTTTGGACTCAAATGGCGTAAGCGTCACTACAGGTAGATACCTATATTATTAAGTTACAAACACTACAGATACATGATTTGTAGGTAATGTTGTTTTTTTGAGATTGTTGTTATTTTCCACAAAATGACGTCACGAGCCAAAGAAAAATCAATTTATAATTTGTACCGTACATCATTGACAAAACTCAACACGAGGTTAGCAATCATAAAAATTAATCATTTATGTCACATGTTTTGTATACATCGGAAATCGACGTCACTATGTAGACTTATGTTTAATGTTATTCTAACACGGCAACTAAGCTTCAGGTAACTTGGCAGGTTGGAAGGTGAGGTACTTATTTTGTTTCGCTCCAATAATAATAAGAACAATTTATCCAATTTCCACTTACTTCATAGCACTGTATTATGACCAAGGGTTTTGATTTACTGGTATTCTTCATCTTAGTATAAGGAACGAATGATTGAAAACACAGTTATTTGCACAGGTTAACACATAACACTAATTGAGAACAATCACTGAAGACTAATATCTGAATACATTTTACTGAAATTTTAATGAGATTTCGAGCGTAGCATGAAAATGACAAAAATAATTGCTAAAGAGCGCGTCAAGGTCGTATATATTTTCCCGTAGCGTGGAAAATCGCAGGAATATTGTTTGTACGACGCGGTCGAGATACGCGCGGTGTACGGCCGGCGAAGTGCAGCGAGACTGTGCGACCGAGCAGCAATCACACGACTCACGAACAGCGATGGCGTGTGCCCTCGCCGATCGCTTACTCACTGCCGTTATCAGTGCAAAGCAGAATCTAGCCAAGTACCGGCAAAAGTGCCGCCGGACGCTGGCCCGACCGTATACCATAAAAAATCGTATCAACCGGTAACAACGCCATCCATTCGTTTAGAATAAGTGCACCGACAATATTACCTTATTCTAAGCGCGATCATTAGACCAAATCAACGAACTAAACTGTGACCGTAGAACCGTGACCAATTTGCGAGAATTCTTGATATTAAGTATTGCGTTTTGTAATTCTGTCAATATCTTGCTGAAGTACTTTTGCTGCGAAACAAATTGCCCATGCATGATTGTCGGACGATAGCTATTGCTTTTACTACTTACATGGACCTGCCTGTTATTATATAGCATGTCGTTAAATAACTACGTCTTTTATAAGAAAGCTTATGAAAACAACGATGATTTCCTTTACAGCTGCACTCCATTGTCCGTTAATTAGATAAGCACGGAATATCTCTAGATCACCCGACTCTCACAACAAAAGCTATTGTAGTTCTATCAAGATCGAAAAGTAACGTGACTAAAAATACTTAGCAATCGAACCTGTTGCTCTAATTATGTCATTAACTGTTATAGATACAGGTGGATTTGAAAGTAAATTAATTTTCAATTTAAGTCATAGTTTAACAGCAGAAAAAAGATAAGCAACCAGAATTTGTTCCACTTTTATATGTTGAATACATGTGGGCTATTCAGTTGTTTGAAAGTCTCTTTCGTTTGACCAATGAACCCAGTAAACTAATTCCTATTATTATAATGCTACATATATGCAAATTTTGTATTTTTTATGATCGTGTGCACTTAAAATAATAGTAACGCTCCAATAACTTAGTGTTTATGTAAGCACGTAGTAATAAATGATTCGTGTCGAAGTGACCCAATTAATTTCGTAAAGTAATTGTCTCGAAACTTAATGTTACATAATCCAGATAACTTTGTTCTAAGAATGAGTTGCGCGGCCGACGGGTACTTAAGTGAGAAAACTTTTAATAAGCTAAGTTATGCCTTAATGAGATGCTTAATTAAGCACGCGCATTCTATTCAACTTAATACACCATTTCCGCACTTACAGAGTGTAAATAGACATCATAAACACATAAGTGTATACTTTACTTAAACAAATGTTTTTGTAGATGTTTGGTAGCGCGAAGAAACTCCATGTAGATCGAATGGCATTTATTTTATAGTGGCTACATAGGTGGTCAATATTCGTAGCCACAACTGCAGTTGTGAAGACACCGGTATGCATAAAACATAAAACTAACGCACGTAGAACATAAAACAGAAACCTATTTACATGTCAATATTTAGCATATTCATATGTTATGCCTATGAGCGAGTAGCACGTATCGTTAAAAGATGTCCTACTTATATTGAAAATATTTAAATTACCTTTTAGCGGATTGACGAAAAAAAGCGAGATTAATTTCCAGTCTATCATTAAAATTTATATCAAAACATACCAATGCACGTACCTAGTGAAGACCTATTTATTAATTCGTGAAAAAAATATTGTAACCGGCAAAAGAAAATGTAATATAATATTTCGGGACAACTCACACACGGTTATCTGATCCCAAGCTAAGCAGAGCTTGTGTTATGGTAACCAGACAACTGATAATTATACTTATATATTTTTAAATACATACATATTATAGTAGATGCACATTGGTTCAATATATTTTAATCCTAAAAGAAAGACTCGTATCAGTTACTCTATACTTATTAATCTTAGAAGTTGGCTTTTACTTCAAGGAAATCTCATAAGAATATGGAAACGTGTTTAGGTTTAATTTGTTTTTTATTTTGTGATTTCTAGAAAACCCCGGATACATAAAGTACCCGTCATAATGATCGCTATAAATGGAAAGATTACTAAGAAACTCTTTTGCGATGATTAGATATGATTTTGCATCACAGATTAAGTACTGGATTCTACTAAGAGGAAGACACCGTGCAAGGCATCTTAAACGCTTAAAGATAAGATGTATAGGTAAGGTACCTACTGAGTCTTACTAAGTATTTTATATTAATAATAATAATAATAATACTTTTTTATTTTCTTCCACAAAGGTACCTTAAATCTATCTTATTTCTATATAATTCATATTATAGTAATCCTTTGTGGGAGACTGGTATCTGCACTAGGATATCCTGTCACACAGATTACCAGGTCTCCCTTCCGAACAATTTACATTATATTTGTAGATCATTGCAAACCTTTGCTAGCTATATAGTAGTTACAAGATAGTTTCTTTAACAATAATAAAATAAATTCAGCGTGTGCGCGGGCGCTTGCGCGCGCATGTGTGTGTGAGGGTGTGTGTGTGTGTGTGTGTGTGTATGTGTGTGTGTGTGTATGTGTGTGTGTGTGTATGTGTGTGTGTGTGTGTGAGGGTGTGTGTGTGTGTGTGTGTGTGTATGTGTGTGTGCATCTGGATGATTTATTTTGGAATGATAAGTAAGTTTTCGGTACTATCATAATCGAGACCCAAAAGATAAGTAGTAACGACCTGCTTGCATTTGGCTTTGGTTAGTTGGTATATATTTAATTTAGAGTTTAATTTATTATATAAATAGTTGCTAAGGAATATATAATTTCGCTGAGAGTGGGTGCTTTTAAAGAATTTGGAAGAGCATACTTTAGATTTATTCCGTTTATGGGAGTTAAGGGTTGGATCGTAATTAAGGTGGGTATGTTTGCGTAATACAGCTTGTAAAATAAATAGTTGACGGACGGAAAGCACTTTACAATGTTTATACAAATCAGTCGTGAAAATATTTGAGGGAGTGGGCCACTTTTAGCACTGCTCTCTGAGCGCGTTCAATTTTTAGCAGGTGAGTTTTTGAAGCACCACCCCAAGAAGTGATGCAGTAAGACAATAACGATTGACATAATGCATAATACGTAACTTTCAACACTTTATCATTCGCAATATGGCACAAATTACTAAAAACATAAATTAATTTCCTAACTCTTTTGGATAGAATATCTATGTGTTTATTATAATTAATGTTTTTGTCTATGGTAACACCGAGGTATTTAATATCATCAACCATTTGCAGTGAGGAGCAAGAGCAAGTGTTATGTATTCTGCCACAAGAATGTGCGGCTATTTTAAAAGAAGTGTGTAGTGTTGTTTGCGTGTTTGGCAGTGTGAATGCTATGTATTTTGTCTTGTCTGTATTAAGTGTAAGACCATTATTATTAAGCCAAGTCGAAACATTGGAGAAGCCTATTTGTGCAAATTTGTAGACCTCTTTCCATGATGTTCCGTAAAACAGAAGAGCTGTATCATCGGCGAAGGAAATAATTCTACCATTAATCAAATGCATGTTACAAAGGTCATTGATAAAGGCTAGAAAGAGGGTAGGACCTAATATGCTACCTTGAGGTATTCCGATATCCACTCGGCACTCGTCACTAACCCAGTCATCCACCTTAACTTGCTGTGTGCGATCAGATAAATAGCTCTGGAATAATTTAAGCTGTGTTCCACGGATTCCCATTTTCTCAAGCTTAGTTAGTAAGAGTGAAGAAGAGACTGTGTCAAAAGCCTTGGCTAGGTCTAGAAAAATTGTTAAGACTTTCTGTTTTTCGTCGAGTCTAGCTGCTATAGAATCAGTAAGTTCATGTACGGCATCACTAGTGTTTTTTCCATATCGAAAACCATATTGATTTATTGATAAAATTTTGTTTGATTCGAAGAATTTCACAAGTTGTTTGTTAATTACCTTTTCAAAAATTTTAGAGAGAGTTGGAAGAATTGATATGGGCCGATAGTTATTGACACAGTCCCTATCTCCACTCTTATGGATTGGGTGAATCAATGACTTCTTTAGTTCGTTAGGAAATATGCCCGTGGCGAGCGAGATATTACACATGTAACAAATGGGGTCAGCTAATAGAAGGAGATATCTCTTGTATATGTCACTTGGAACATCATTGCAGCCCGCTGAACAATTTGGTTTGAGACTGGTAATTATAGAACTAATCTCGTTTGTATCTGTGGGAAGAAGTACGAAAGATGACGGATGAGAGGGTACCGAGAGTGTGGTTGTGTTAGGACTTGTTACAGATCGTGATAAAGACTTACCAATGCTAGAAAAATATTTATTTAATTGATTGACTGATTGAGTAGGAGAGTTTATATCTATGAGATCTATGGCAGGAGCGATGTGTTTCTTTGTAGAAGTAATAGATTTAATTGATTCCCATAGTTTTTTTATATTGCCTTGAGACTTGGTGATTTCATTGCGTTCATATTCCTGTTTCACATTTCTAAGAATTGTGGAACAAAAGTTGCGATATCGGGTATAAGTAGTTTTTATTACTTCATCATCGGGATATTTTTTGGTTTTAAGATGTAAATTGTCACGATTACGAATGCAACGCAGTAATCCAGGGGTAATCCAAGATTTAATAACTCGTTTACGTCTTGAAGCTTTAATAATAGTTGTACAGCTGATTAACGTGTTATTGAGTGTTTTTAGGAAAAGTGAAATTGCGTCATTAGGATTTTTCAGAGAAAGCAAATGGTTAAAGTTTAAAGATTGAAATTTATTGTCAAGAGATAAGTAATCTATGCGTTTAATGGTAATTTTACGTCGAGGTACACGTTTCATTATGTTGATACTTATTATTATAGTGTAATGGTCAGTTAAGGTCGTTTGCGCGATCAAACACTTTATAGAAAGTTTGGTTTTAATAATTACATGATCTAGGCATGTCTGTGAATGTGTGGGTGTAGTGTAAGCGGGAAGCATACCATGAGAGGCTAAAAGGTTTAAATAGTTATCCGATCTGAGGTCTGATTTGGTATTACATATATTTATATTTAAATCTCCAGTAAGAAATATATTTTTATACCTCGAAAAATTTGAGAGTATGTTGTTTAAGGAATCAAGGAATTTAGAAACATTTCTTTCTCCAGGGGGACGATAGATCGCAAGAATTATAGTTTGGGAATTAATTTTTATTACAAGACAATTTGCATCATGTATATTAAGTTCGTTACCATGATATGTATTTAAATCTTCGTTCAGTTGGTCATGTTAATATTTCTGATACATAACTATAAGCGAAACCGAAATCAGGTAGTTTTATATTCAACCATATTCATAAGTTGTTTTTTCATGTACGTTTAGCACAATGTGATTTGCATTTCAATTAAAATGGCACAAAAGATAAATTCAAGCCACAAAAGGTGTGGCACAAAGATAAGGAAAATAAATCACTAATTAGTTCGAGAGAAGTGAAAAAGATAATCATATTATGTATGTACCTCCATACACGTCAGAGATCAATACAGGCGATGCCAAAAACAAAAGTGTACTATCATATAAATAAATCTATGTTGGCAATCTTCTTATCAACCTTACGATGCGTTAATCATTGTTTGCGCATTGCCAAATAAGTTTTTTATTCACGTAGATCCGTTAGTATACCGTAGATTGGCGTAGATAAACATGTTTGGTGTGATTTTCATGTTCTTTCGTTACGTATTTGGTTTTTTTATGTAATATATGTAGTTTTTGGTTGTGGTATGCATTGTTGACATATACAACCGTAAAATAAAGATTTAGATTCTTTACATTGTAAACCTCGGTCGGTAGCAAGGATGACCGTCCAAAGTAGTTCGTTGCATGAATCCACTTAGATATTGTCACTTAGACAGGTGCTCTACATCTACCTGTACTATTAAGAAATTAAAGATGAATCAAAAATGCTGACTCATCAACTCGAAGCGAAAAATCACATAAATTTTAGATCCGCAAATATTTACTTCAAGTCTTTTGTGCATTCGAAATATATTTATGAAATCTCAGCGACACAAGGAAAAAAATATTTTATATATCTATGGGGAAATCCGTTTCGCCGTAGATACACAATTCCGCCTTGGGGAAGACGAAGGGTTATACCTTGTGTCGGAGCTTCGCTTTTCCCTATTACCGAGGACCAGGTAAAATATACATCAACGCTGGAATGAAAAACAAAAGAGAACCACTCACCAATTCTCCCTCTTCTTTGTTTTGTGTGTCCGTTTTCTCGGTTACTTCTTGTCCTAAGAACATTTTCCTGTGAACTTTCTTGAACTCATCCATTAGTGCATCGTGCTGTTTCTTCTTGTCATCAGTCGGCTTTGGTGGTGGTGGCTTCTTAGCTGGCGGTGGTGGTGGTACGTTCGGTTCTGAACTTGGTTTTTTCAAATTCTGTAGAAATTATGAAAAATTTAGATTTTTGCATTTCAGTTCGAATAAATGTGCAAACTACTTTTGTTTTTATTAAATGAAATTAATTCAAAATTTCTACAATAAACAACAAGCTGTGATCGATCTCACTTCTTATTCATAAAAATTAGGTTTGAACTTCTTTGTTGTGTTAATTCTCATAAAGTCAATATATTATACTGTACTTTTATATAATCATTATTTTAACGAACATTATTTTGGAATTACAATGTAGTTTTTTAAATCCTAGAATTGTTATATACGTAAATGCAAATGTAAAGGCAAACCTTAAAGAAATACTTTATTTTTAACTCGTTCTGCAGTCATAACAAACAAGATGATAATGTGAAATGACATATGCTAATCTAGACGCGCCCTGACATTATCAGGGCTTAAGAAAAAAACTTTATCTTAATTTCCTCAAAGAGAAAGGTTTACGTAATACATGTAAGTATATAATCTTAAATAATACATAGATTCCACGTCTTAGATAGAAGATGTGACGTTAGTATAAGCGGTTCGATTATTTACTCTTCCCTGTCATGAAGTATAGACGTAAATACTCCTACACGGACTTGATATTAATTTAGGTAGTTTGAAAATTTAACCAAGCAGATTTTGCTTACCAATTTGCGTCGCTGTATTTCATCGGCAATGGCACTGGATAAAGTAGCGGAACTGGATAGGCTTGCAGAATCCGAATTACAATCGTTCTTCATAGGCGGAGGATAATTACAAGCATTCTTCCCACATGTCGTCGTACTAGTGTGATGAACTTCTACTACTATTGTCTTCTTATCGTTGTCTCGATTCGTGTGATTCGCTAAAAATGCATTTTTCCTAGGAGACTGGTTTTCGTAACTGCACTGTATCGTGGCCCCGTCTTCAGTTAGATTTATTATAGTTCTATTTGAAGGACTCGTGACGTAGTCCTTTTTATTTTTACACCGGAAATTGCTTTTATTTTCATAAGTGTGAGGGTTGTTTGGTATACTAGGACAGTCGTAGTCGGGCTCTATGTCTAGGGGTGAATCAAAGTTGTGGATATCACCGTTTTTCCATTCAAAATCTAAGCTATCCCATGTTCTTCTCTTAAATCTGTTCATCGTCAATCTGAAACAAATAGAACGGATTAGGTAATTATCTCATAAAATACTATGTAGTTCGTGGGTAATTTTATCTGGGTCAAAATCTACGCGGGAATAGAAACGAAAATACAGGCATAGGAAAAAGGGGCAAGGCTCAGCAACAAGCGGCAACAAGGGATATAAGAGCTTATTAGGAATACGAAATTGTAATGCTATTTCACCTATCAGCACGGTCAGCAGCCTCTTCGGCAACGCTGGCGAGGCGCCTGCGCAGTGCAGCGGGCGGGGCCAGGGGAACGTGCGGCGCGATCGGCGCGGGGCTCCTCTCCCCAGCAGCTGATGACGCGGAGCTGTTGTACCCAGAGCTCTCCGGAGACACCAGGTCGGTGCCTGCACCTTCCCGGATCACCAATTCCAAGCGGCCAGTCGCTTTCATCGTGGATATTGCCTGAGGACAACAGTGCATAACATTAAATTAAGTCATTTGTTTGAATGCTAGTAACTGTTTACTTATGATTATTTTTATTAGTAGTTTTTTGTGATCTAATATAACATCCCACTGCTAGGCAAAGGCGTCGTGACTTTCTTCTAGCGGATATCTCCGTCCTTTGCGATATCTGGCTGAAATAGTTATGTAGAGAATTTAAAACTTTAGAGTCAATACTTATTGAACAAATGTATAAACCAAATTGAGAGTTTTTTCACGGTGCACATAAAAACATGTTTTAATACGTTTACAATAAAAAAGTACAAGTACTTAGTTAATGTAGCATACACTCGTTACGAGATCGTGTGGGTATAATGCATTCCTATTTACCTAGTCACGTTGGCAATGAGATTTTTTTACGATTTAATAAAACGTACAGTAGGTTTATTTATTCGTATATTATAAGGCAAGGATTAAGTATCAAGATAATATGCAATAAAACACGTAGGTATTTCCTTACCTCACTCGCACTGGAGCATTGAATGCATACATTTTATGTAATGTTCCCTAATTATTATAAAACGTAATGTTCATTCGTTTTGTTTGTTACCTTAATGGTACGAGTTTATTATCCTTATATTTATTTTCTTCTGTTATACCTCTACTATAACTGGTTTTAAGAATGGATTGATGTTTTTCGTGATGTGGATATTTATAACATTCCTCAATTAGATTGGTAGCCAAAAATGAGAAAGTAGAGCCAACAGACAGAGCTGTTTTATTTAATTTTGGTACAATGTATAGTATAATGCTCAATACGAATAATAATCACCATCATCTCTGTGAGTCTGTTGGTGAGAAGCATTACCTATGTATAAAAGCCATTAGGCTTGAAAATTCTCTATAACGACGATAGCCATCTAAAAGCTGGCTTCATTACCCTAGGCCGGACGGACAGCATCGTCATCTGTCGACTGTGGTATTAAACCGGTCCTAGGGTCAAGGCAGGCGGACGCAGATAAATTATCCTAGAACCAGTTTTCTGTTAGCGTAATATATTCACCTATGTTCCTTAAAGGAAGACTCCTTAACGGTAGAGCTTTAAAAGCAATGTGGTTTTGTTACCAAGTTCCTTTTAAAGCTATGCCATGCCGTAAGCAACAGAGCAAAGGGTTCTAAACAATCTTATTAATCGATATCAGCGAGCAAAGTAATTTCAGGTTATACGTAAATATGTACTATTATATACGCTGTACATTTTGAGGTTATTAAAATATAAAGAACATCAAATATTTCATTACATACGTATTGGAAGTAATAACTTCATGGTAATGACTAAATATTTGCATTCCGAGCCTGCCGCACTGTGATCGGCCTCTATAAAATGGCAATAAAATAATCGATTACGAAATTAAAATGTATAATAAGCTACAAACCTCGTTGAAGGAGACGTTGGAGAAATCCAGGCCGTTGCACGATAAAATCTGATCGCCGGGCCGTAGCCCCGCCTCGCGCGCGATGCCGCCTTCCCGCACGAACTGCACGAAGATGCCCGGCTTCCACTCCGGACCTTTGCAAATTCTGAAACAACATTCGTTCGTCGATGTAACTTTATGACGAAGTTTGTTCTATAAATGTACGAGACAGTCCTTTTGTGTACATAAATGTAATTTATTGTTGAATATATTTCGTACTGACAATATTTCTTTCTTATTTGTTTCCTACTTTCGAAATATCTAAAATCGATTTTAGTAATATTTGGACGAAATGGGGTAATGCTACAGAGGTCACTTATAAATAGGTAACATTAAGTAAGTCCCGACGGTAAATAAACTCGGCTACACATGTACCACTGCTTGGGGCATGTGGATGCGTTGTCATCCCCATGTGATATTGATTGAAATTAGGTTATAATTCGGTAGGTAAGTTACTGACCCGCAGCCAAGCTTGGCCCTCGGTGGCACTAGGATGGACAGCCGCATGTCTGTCAGCCTCTCGGTGTCGTGACACAGCGTCGGCGACGAGGACACGTCGGAGCCAAGCGACGCCCGCTCCGACACGAACTGCCATGACAGTGGCTCATGCGCCTTGCTGAAATACACACAACGTGATCAAACAACTCTGCACTTGTTACTTAAGTAAACACCACAATTTACACGGTGAAGTATAGGTACTTACTCTTTGACAGGCAGCATGCCCACATCTGCAACAAACAAAAGTAGCTACGTCAGATGTAAACAGACAAAATTGTTGTTTATTCTACTTAAGTAATGTAAGAGAATACCTATGCATTTCTAGAATATTGTTTTCAGTTTATTTGCTTTCAGTAAAGTTCTTAAGTTGTATGCAATAAATGCCGTGCATACCTTTTTATGAGGTCACAATAATATCATCATTATCAAACACAATGGTCATCATAGACACTAGCTATAATAAATACCTTATACACTTGAAAATTATTATGAGATTATGACCTTTATTCAGCTTAAGAAATTATGTGCAACGTTATTTCTAAACATAAAATGAATAAATCCTCAATGAACTAAAATAAAAGAAAAACCAAACTTATGAAATCTTTTAGAACTCTCAACAATCATTGAATCATTGGTGTCCCACCGAGCCTCATTTCATTTGTCATAATTCGTTTTACGCAATGTCTGGTGATAGACAATGTTCTTAGGCACACGCCCACGCGCTTTCACGAGAGTTATAAAATCTCCGCAGCTTCTATTACCGGTCCGGTTGCGCCTCATACGATTTGATTAATTATCATAAATTTATTCGCTGGTACATTGTTAGAAGGTTCGCCTACGTAGTGCAATGACGTTTCGTGGTGTGTAGTTACATAACAACTTCAACTATTAAATGTTTGTATAGAAATTGCTGTAAACATATAAATTTATGTTATCTAATATTTTAATTTAAACACCAATCAACTCTCAATGATAACCTCCTAAAGTTTATTGTTATTATGTCATTATGTACGCCTCAATATCCTTTTACCTACAAGTAATAATGACTACGAATAAGTGGTTGTAAATAATGAAAAACTCATCAAGCTATTATATCTTAACCTTCTTCATAGCATGTAGCTGCTTGTAGCTGGTAGTCCTTAATGGTGCCCTATTAAAATATCTACATACATTTATTCATCGACTCACTTGAAGTGCACGATACTTAGTTCATGTAATAAATCTGTCACTTCCTTCCCACTGACCCTGTCTACTTGCAGTTATAATTATAAAACTAGTTAATAAATATTACATAAAAGTTGTTTAGCACTACTTAGATTGTAGTACCTATAAAACAGCACGAAGAAATTAGCTGAACTATCGTCAGTTGCGAAACATGAATATGGGAAAATATACCGGATTGTTTTTGATGGACACATGACAGTGCATTTGTATACAGAGGTAGAAATTCAGAAACATCTAAATTCATTGTGTAAAAAAGAAATGAGAGAAAATAAGTGAGTGTTGAGAACACGGCCAAAAGGAATGGATACATTTTTTATTTATCCCTATATTTATTTTTTTGTGTTACCAATTTATAATTGTATAGATCAAAATTGGGTGTTTTGCATGAACGTATTTTGTGTTCTACTTACGTCTAACTTTGATCTTGAGTCGTGTCTGCGCGGCCAGGTAATGCACGAGTTCGGTATGCACCGCGTCGTCCACTCGGCACCCATTCACGCTCACCAGCTGATCACCCACCTGTAATCATAGAAAAATATGATTTTGAAACATGATTTTAACGTAGGTGTGATGAGTAAATACGCGACGTAGGAGGCCTGAGCAAAGATAATGATGATTAATGCCTTTGAAAGAAATTGGTCAGATATTGCCAAAAATAAGATAATGCGGAAGAGGCTGAATAGGTTCCAAAAACTGGCTAGTTTAATAAAAAATTAGTTTAAACAGCTCTTGGAACTGGTTATAAGTAGGTATTAAACCCGATCATAATATTGTATTTGTAATATTTATCTGTTTCTAAACCAGTTCGACAAGTTTACAAATAATAAACAGTTTAACGGCTCTACTCCGCAGAAACCATAAGTTTAGACAGTCAGATGAAGCCTGAATAAACAATTTGCACCTACATATTTAGAGTAGAAAATTTTACTTTTACAAAGTAACGCTGTACTGTACCTACACAGTAGTTACTGTTTACTTATGTACACTCAAATGACTTGTAAAGAATTTATTTTCTGTTGAAACTATAATAGGCTAAGCACATGTAGTTATTACTTTGGTGCAGAGTTGCGCCACCGAAGACTAAGCACAACTAGGCAGGCTCTACAATTGACGCAACGTTGCAAAGCCAAATAAAAGAACGGTGATTTCTTGTACCTGGTACAATATACTCTGTTGATATTCCAAGCCGCAATTCACATTAACAGTTAGTGATAAATAATAATCTTCCAATAAAAGATCATAAGTTTTAATTACAACTTACTTGTTCTAAATAAACTCTTGCAAATTTTTAGTGTGTCAAAATAGTACTTATTTATCTTGCCATAAAGTTTGTAACAAAGTGGTTTTGAATGGCCTATATTCATTACAAATGCATAACTCTATGACTAGTTTGTTGTTAGACACAGTCGTGTATACAAGATTACCGATATCACAAAGTTCACAACACCTGTTCAAGAATTTACAAGCTCTTGTAATACTCAAAAAGAAAAGTGGAGCAAACAATGGAATCGCCATTGTTATCCAATTTGATTGTTTCCATTGGTATGA
Source organism: Autographa pulchrina (assembly GCA_905475315.1). NCBI lineage: Eukaryota > Metazoa > Arthropoda > Insecta > Lepidoptera > Noctuidae > Autographa > Autographa pulchrina. Next base: position 5,968,592 of record FR997771.1, on the reverse strand, counting down.
ATCTGTTTGACCGATTATTGTACGGTGTTTTATATGTCACAGTTTTTACTTAAAGTCCATATGGCCTAAAAACTTGAAACTGTTAATAGAGAGTTGAAATTGTTCTGTTCCGAGTCTCTAAGCGCGCTATTTGACTTAAGTTATGTAAAGTTGGTTCACAACTCAGGGACAGAAGCCGTGGCCTACTTTTCTCGATGCCGGTTGTACTAAGGGATTACAGGTGATATTTTTAAGCACACCATTTGTTGCGTTATGAATAGAGGAAAATCGTGATTTTAGTCTGTTCTCAATTTGCGAATGTGGTTTTAGCACACGTAATACGAACTGCATAGAGTAGAAAATCGATTTGGCTCGAATGGTAAAGATAGTCAGATTTTGAACGGTCAAATAAAAAAAATAAGTAGACTTGTGTGTCTTTCCAAAAAACTGTAATCTCTTTTTACATTCTATGTTATGACTTGTGGAGTGAAACTAAAGGTGCACATAAAGCTGCATTACAGTGTAGCCATAAGTCATGATAAGTGCATAGGGTAGCACTTTCGTCAGTTTCATCACGTAGTTGGCGGTCGCAGTAAAAGAAGCCGGACAGGTCGCGCTGTGCCCCACATATCGGACAACTTTCGATCAGACTTTCGTTACATACAAGTCGTCTTTTTTGCTAGTGACGCAAAAGAACGCCAGACTCCACGACGCCCGGCCCTCCCAATGAATTCACTTTCTTTTTGGAATGGGTGTGATTGATGTATTTTACTTGGTTATGTATATTTACAACACAGGCCACACACACGTTTCATTACCCGAAATGTTGTCGCGACTTTTAAACTCTTTCTTGCGGTTACTTATTCTATTTGCTTGAATTTCGATTAACGCGAGATTGCTTGTAACAATATCTTAGATATTACATAGTTAACCCGTTAAAACTCGGACGGAAGCGCGAATTCAATAACCAGTTTTACTATATTTATAAAAGCATTACATACCTTAAACATCTATTAAAACGTTCTGAAGTGTTTGCACTTATTTCAAAAGTAATCAAGTGACTCATGGCGGCAACGTATTTCAAATACAATAGGTTTACTCTAAATTTTTTTACAACGCGGCCTTGTTGATTCGATATTTCTCTGCTTTCAAATGAAAAACTATTATTGTTTCACAAGTTGCGAGCGTATGATACACAATGTGTTTTATTTTTGCTACGATTTTCATACTTGGTTTTTTTGTTTGATTATATGTATTATTGGAACAAAAAATTAAATTTGTCTTAATTATATAAAACAGCATAGATTAATAGGCTTTTCATTCAATTCGTTTTTTTCGCATTCAATTCGTATTACTGACCGTGGACTCTAGACCCTTCACAGGAGTATCATATTAGCGCTTTTCTATTTTAGCAAACGTTATACAAGAAGCATTAAGTTGAAGAGGCGCACGCGAACGGAAAGCGGTAGAAAGTCGGCGGGCAGAGTAATTGAGTGACTCACGCACTGGACATGTACGCGACCCGCCTCATGGGAACACGGACTATTTACAAAATGTCATATAATTGCACCTAACCACCATCCTGCTCTTAGCGTGCAACTGACTATAGTATTTTATAGAGTCATATAGATAATATTATAATTTGTAGAGTTTCACATCCTGTAGCGACACCTCCGTCCACGACATGTGAGATGTGAATACCGTTCTTGTCATTACATACAGTTACATCGTAAATTAAATACTGCAAGTATTTAAACAATTTTCTTTCTAGCAAAGATTGTAATTTAGAAACTTCTAACGACGGCTATACCGTGCCTTGACCATTATTGACTCGTTTTGTTGACTTACTACGTTAACCGATGCTTGTATCAGTGTTTAGCACAAGTCGTTGACTTCAGGTTCCAGATACAGTTTATCTAGCTGCAGTATTGAGACGTGTTCGCGTCTCGAGCATCTCGGTAATTTCACAAAACACCTCATTGTGTTATTTTAATAATGGCGGATGTACGAAATTTTCGTAACTTCTTTGTGGAGGAAGTAATCGTGTGAAATGTTTTGTAACGCCAGCAAATAATATGTGCATTTTTGGTTAACTGTTTGATAATGAAGTGTCGGCTAACATTCTTTAAGTGATTCTTTACTTACGTCTATTTTGCGTGCTTTTGCGACATTTCCGATGACATTGTTAGTGATTCATAGTTAACATTCTAATTTCACCAAATATAAAAATAATGCAAGTCGTGCTACACACCATATTCCAAATCTTCTGACAGATCCAGGGGACGTGTCAAGCAGAAGACAAACAGAACATCTATGCTGTGTTAACTAGGTGTCACTATAGATTGAATAGTTACTGGTGAGGGTCACCAGCCGGCCACCAGGTATGTACATATCTAAACAGTCACAGTTCTAATGAAGAAATTTAACTAATATGTTTATACAACATTGTGAATAAAACACCTAAATAATATCATCTTCATCTGAGTTAGTCTTAGCTTGAGAGGCGAGAAGTAACCAACAGATTTTGTTATAACCTTGTAGGTCATGAAGTGTGGTTGATAAAAGCCATTTCAAATCGAACATATCATTATTTACTTAACATGAAATGCATAAAACAATACTTAACTAACTACAAAAAAGCTATGCAGAACCGTAATTGATTTTAAAGTACAAGTGTCACGACCGTTTTACAAATCTATACAATAAGCATAATCACGTCATTAAATCGACAATAAGGTTGCGGTGTAATTTGCACCGTCACCTGTTGACCAATAAATTATATTATGTGCGACTCACGACAACAAAGCAGACAAGTGTTTGACCCACATGCGCGAGACAACTAGGTGATCATCATGGTAAATGGACTTACGCATGAGGTTAAATTGTGGCCAAAGATACCAACAGTAGTTACGTGAGCGCTCGAAAAGAATAGAATGCGTGTTGCGACAGTAACTCAGCCTCGGATGTGGGTAATTGCACAGAAGCAAGCAGTCGCTGGTGGTTTAATTGTGAGCAGAGTTATTCGCACGCGCCCAGCGGTGGAACACTCAGGACCGTGAGAACATGTAATAGTAACAGCGACAAAAACTGTCAATAGAGATTAAATCTTCCCTTTGCTCATGTAAGAACGAAAGGAACACACGAAACAATGAAATAATATATTGCCTAATCAGCAAAAAAACTAATAATAGTGAAAAAACCCTCTGACACAATGTTTCCATGTATTGATCATTGTAGCATTCCACGTAACTACAAAGCCATTTGGTTACTTTACGGATAACAAGCTTTATTATGGTGTTACCACTAGGCACCAGCAAATGCCATGACTAAATAATTATTGGACGTTGCATAAGACGAATGTGGTAATGGTACTTCGGCTCTTTGTTATTCATAACAAATCTGTAAGCGTTTTAATGGTTTTATGGATTTAACATAACAATTATTGGAATTAAAACATATTTGATACAACTTAACTAACTACATATCATAGGTAGATGATCTAAAGTAAGTCCTGAGAATGCTTCCAGCGATTGCACCACTTTTCACGTTGAACATTATTATAAATCAGCGAGCTTGCACACAGCTAATGTACGCCCGTATGCACGACCATTATTATCTCTTGATTAGGTACTAATTCCATTCTATATACTACTTTACATATAGATAACTCAAATTTACGTATCATAAATAATGAATTGCGTAAGCTTGTAACTGCTGAGGTAATTGAGGCTTTAAAATTCGAGGCAACTTTCAAAAGGATTTTTTGATAAGTTAGAACCACTTTTCTGTACTTAGTTAATTAATAAATCAAGCAAAACTGACCTTCAAACCCTGGACATGTGCTTCAGAATTGAAATCTACTTTGGATATGAAGAATCCGGTGGCGTACTCTCTGCCACCTCTGAGCGCGAACCCGAAGGCTGGCGCTACTCTGCGCGGGCGCACGAGTCGCACGACACGCACGCGTCGGTCGCCGGCTGCCGTGACGGCCGCACGACCGGATCCAGACGTCGTGGTCGACGCTGTCGATGGCGCGTACATTTTCACACTGCAAAAATAATAATAGATATGTTAAGTATGGTGTCAAACATCGAAGTTAAGTTCCGTACAAGACCGTCTTAAAATTCGATTTAGAGGGTTAACTTCAATCAATCAATAACGTGTAGCGAGATATTAACTAATATGAAATCAACATTCTTAGAGTCTCTAAATGCAAAATATTTTTTAATATATAAATGGTATCGAATTATAAAATACACCTAGAACTTTGGTAAGATAAAGTAAATAAATGCTGCATACAAGTTGATTATAAAAACGTGTTTCGCATTAGATGCGCCTTTATAAATGACCATACCGAAGCTAATACTCTTAAATAAAGAAACAGAAATCGTGGCTACTATTATGTACCTACCTACCTACTGCTGCAGGTCTACCTCTATGTATATACATTATACGTCATGTATGAAGTCGTGATTTCTTTCTTAACGTTTAAACAATTATCACGATTTTTCGGTACCGAATCTATTGCAATTAAATTAAATTGTTAATGTGTTTGGGGAAGATTACTTAAAGAATTTTAATTACCTTCGTGTGTGCAAGTTACGTTTTCAATTTATACGATTCTTACAGGATTGTTGGTCAAACTGTATTTATTGTGTTCGACAGGAAGATTGATGATAAGACAGGTTAACAGCCTGTCATATCAAACATCATTGTATATCTAGAATGAAAGCATTTTATAACGTTCTGCCGCCTACTTCGTTGTAATGATCAGTTACATGGGGAAATTGACAATCATTATGATCAGTAACATAATAATAGTACCTATCATGTTGTAATTTTCATGATAGAGTAGAACAAAAAAAGCTTGTAGCAAGATGGTATATTTCAAGCTAGCGAACCTTACTAGGTTAGTCATTTAATATAATAATCGTTTCTTCGATATTTTGAACTTTCTTCTTTCTATTTAAATAACTGGCATAGGTTAAGTATGTCACTATAACTATTCCGTTATAAAAGAAAATGCTAAGAGCGTTTATAGTATACCGCTGGTAGACGTTAAGCCATATGGGATCTATGTAGGCTTAATTAAATATTCTAATGTTATATTTTAATGTGTGTTAACGGGTGTTGTGGCGCAAATTGGGAGAGGCCTATGTCCAGCAGTGGACTATGATTGGCTAAATGATGATGATGATGATGATATTTTAAAGTTTTGTTTTTGTTTATAATTTGTGAATAATGTATTAATTAAAATCGAATCCCACAGTGCTAATAACCCACTTTTTACTATATAATTTCTACTTAATAAAACACTAAAACTTGTTGCACCATACTCATGGACCATTTATTTAAACGTACATATTGAAGAATCGATTTAATTACTTGATTCGATTTAAATCGAGTGGGTAAAATAGTTGATATTTAAATCGATATGCTACGGTCCTTTGATCCGAAGTGGTCTCTCACGGAACAGGTCGCGGTTCGAGAGGTAACAACAAGAGTATAAAGTGGAGTGCAATGGCCGTCATCCCACTTGACGTAAGATCTGCGGTTGCTGGGTTATCGCACATAATCCTATTAAGTAACATAATACGAATACATATATTAGGTATATCTGCCGACAATTACTGCTTAAAGGATATAGGATATATCTACATAATATCCTCTAATTACATCATTCGCGACTCTAATTTTAATGACTGTCGCTCATTAAGATGCATGATTATTTAATCATGTTTTGACCTACTCTTCAAAAGTACGCAAACCTTATTTATCCAAAACAATTTACTTAATGCCTATAAAATCACATGGAGTGACACTTATGCATGCTAATAAGTTAGAGCCTAATTTAAACCTTAATTATCTGTAAGTATATGACGAATCCGATTCACATGTATGGTAAACATCAAGATTTTATGGTTTGAATCCTGTATTTTTTAATTTCTGTCGACAAACCAACGTTATATGCGGTCCATCAAATATATTTTAATCATAAATATTTTCTCTCAAATCAAGAATACGAAGATAATATCTTTTTATTTTTAAAGTAGATAACGGTATTTCGTTACTCTGAAATTCTTTACTCTTAATACTTCTCCGTACAAATTGCATCGTTTACACTGTAAGATTTCATCAATCCCATCCTTAGCGAAGGGCATTAAGAAACGATACCCGGTATTTTCCTTGACATTATCATATAACAATACAGCTTTGCAAAGGTCGAATACTATTCTATTTTATGTATGTTCGTCAAAGTCATAACTTAGGCGTGGTCATCAAGTGTTTTGAAAACTTATCATAATTTATTAATTATTTAATGTATTTGGAACCTAATTAGTATTTTACAAATTATTAATATTATGTTTATTTAAGATTGTGTATTTTACCATATTCTGTTTTATAAACACGTTTGTACTTCAAGACATCGCTTTACAGTATGGATGCTAAAGCCCTCCAACAACAAACACTAACTATAACAAATGCAACAAGAGACAGCCAGGCACTGCATAATATATCCTCCTTCTCGTTATAGCCATCATGCCTTTATGTGGCTCTAAATTCTAAAGCTCTGAACATCTGGTTTCAATAAACTATCCTCTATCTCAAATTAATTGTCACATTGACTTTGATAACCACAGCTTCGCTTCGGCGTGAATGTCTAAACCCAATGAGAATATTATATACTTACGACATAAACGAATCAGTGACTGCAAATCAAGTAATTTATTTAACTATAGGGCAGAGTCTATACCAGAACCATTTAGAACTATTACAAATATTAAGTTAGGGTTCACCTATAAAAAAAAGTACCTCTAGGAGGTATCCATAGTTATGCATATGCTGGGTTCTCATTAAGTTTTTTTTAGTTATTTATATTCAAGTTCAATAAAAACCTTTTTGAATCTGTGAGTACCTTTTATTTATATAAACCTGGAACATTCTTGAAGTGGCTTCTCTTGGTTCTATTTAGAACATTTTTATCCCACCGCAATATTCATTTTTATTTAGTTCACGTTGACAGCGGTAAGAGGTCAAAAGCGTGATGCTATGTGAGTTTATCTAGTGACAATAAAAACTTTTAAAGTTCTTCACGAAGGTATTGTCCTTGTTATTTGTATGAGGTATAAAGGATGCGGGTGTCACGGTGGAGGGGCAAGGGGCGAGTGCAGCCTCCTCGGGCGAGGTGCAATGACCTCCGCGCAGCCTCCGGCAACTTGCTCTGCTGCAAATGTTCGCCACACTCATTGACACCGCGACACTTGTGATATTAACCTTAATTAACTTGTCCCGCAGATATAATGTAAATTGTTCGCTTAGCACACATATAACACCTAGTTTTCTCTGATACTTTGTGTCTAATCTCGAGTTTTCACCTTCAAGGATTCAACTAGCATACCTAACTCTTTTAAAGATTGAAATAAAAACATGTAGTTCTAACATTATTTATTATACTTCCAACCTAACCAGAACTATGTTAATATCTAACTTTAAATTCAGAATAACTTAAAACAGCAAGCATTATAATATTTTTATATAATTTTGAGCCTGCAGTCTAGAAGTATAGCATCACCTTTCCAGAATTTGCCACTGATCAGAAAGTTAAAAGAAAAACCCGACCTACTTAGCGGGCGAAAGTCATTAGTAAAAACAACCTTTTTTTACAAAATTACAAGCGAACAAATAAATGAACTATGCTCAGAAAGTTACAATATCTTGAAAGCAATCCGGTAAATAAAAAACAATAATTAACTAAGATATGTTCTTTGCAAAAATGTTTGGCCGTCTCCTTCTCCGTCTGATAGAGCGAACTATTCAACAATATGACAGAATCGTGCAAGTGAAAGTTTAATAGAATTGCATAAAGGTACACTTGCCACAAAATGTTTTAACCACGTAACCTTCTTACCGTGCTGCTCAGTGTTCTCAAATGACCTATTCAGGAAGAATGCTATTAATTGATGTCAAAGAAAATTATTTACCATTCAAGTAGCTACTAACAGATACTGAATGAGTACACAAATGATGCTATATGGTTAACTTATTCAAATTGGTCTACATGTGCCATAAAACTGTTGTACTATTTTAGCAAAATAAACTTATTACTTATTTTGCGTAAGTATTATACACAGAAACAATCGCAATATTCAATGATAATAATAGCTTCCGAATATCATGTCAGTGCGTTATGTAGGTGGCAGTATTATAATAGAAAAATAAATGAAGTATTGTGTGTGCGCAATATCGGTCTAGCATGGTGCGGGTGGCGGTGTGACGCAGGTGGCGAGGGCGCTCAACCGTGAATCCCCGCCGCCCCGGCCGACAACTGTTCCCCGTTTTTTCCAACAGCTCGAGATCAATGGCCGACGGAATCCACCTAAGTCTCATAAAATCACGAATATTCTACCTTCATTATGGCATTATCCTTGAGATCAAACGACCTAATCGTGACCACGTTTCCGCTTTGCGACTAAACACAACACAAGCAGATATACCTACATACTTATCTCTATAATCAATAGTTGACAGGTCTAAACTTCACTTTGTTGATAAAGGAACACAACCGTGTAACCTTCCCGAAAAACAGATCAATATTGCTAGGAAACAAAACTAAAACATTTAGGGGAGTCGTGCCATGTCCCCAGGCAAGGGGGGTTCTTAATTTCCGGCTTAACCGGGAAGCCTCACTCTGTACAGCTTACACGCAACTGTATTAGATTACACCCTCGACAGCAATAAAAGCACACGTAAATATACATATCCAATGAATTTTCTTCATAGATTTATAAAAGCAGTCAATATTCTTAAAACTGAATATTTGAACAAAGAAAAGGATGTGCCACTTAACAGAATTAGCAATGGTGTTGGAGTGTAGCGCAGCTCGCTTACAAGACTAGGAATGCCGTAAAACAACGAGCAGCGGACAAACCGGCCGTGGCGACTCTTCGCCAATTAACCGCCTCCGACCTCTGGGCCGCATGCCTGACCGATTATTCCGGCCGATACTCCTCATAGATACGACTACAAGTGGCTACTGATCAATCCAGGAGCCCATAAACCGGTTCTTTTCCTAAACAATGTTGAAATATGTTTCCAGCCCAATAATGAAGCTGACGCGTTCCAAGTAACGACTGCGTAACCTGTGTAAGATCCACAGATGCCATTACAAAGTACAGACCTCAGCGCGGAATCTTACACAATCTGACATATGTCGTTACCACCTCGGTTCGTCTTCAAGTTGTATAAATAGTGTGAGAAAAAAATATTACATAATTATTTTTGAGAAAACCATTGACAAACATACTGTACATAGTGACATAGTCATATAATTGCAAACCTCCTATTTAAGTAAAAATTATTGGTATAACAGTGAAATATACCTTTATAAACAAACTCTTAGATCCGGTCATTTAAGAAATGAGCAATAAGTTATTGTAACGTTATTTTCGACTTAGAGCTTTATTTAAATAGCTCAAAGTATCTAGTATGACTTCTCACATAAGCTGAGTGAACGACACAAAGAAGAAAGCTGGAAATCCAACATGAGCAGAGAAGTCAAAGAAATCGTTGGAAAAAGTTGGAGACTCCATGAATGGAAGGAAAGTGAGGTGGCGGACTAGACGCTGCTAAGTTTCAGTTCACACGCTCCCATACAAGCTTGCTTTATTTTCTAAATGAATATTTATAATTGTCACCACACCCTATCGTTACATTTATGATCAACGATTCCATTTTTAGAATAAAAGTAGACAGTCAAGTTACTGCATTGCTTTATCTAAGACAAATCTTTTGTTTCCTGGAATGCAGCCTGTATAGAATAGGCCCGGTGCAATACCAACTCAAACTAGTTTCTTACCAGGCGAATAGATATTTTGAATGCTGAAATTACAAATAACTTTACTGACTCACTGCATCGATAACCATTGCAGTGTTTTTATCAAATAGGTACATACTCTATTGTAATAATACTATTATTTATAGTAATTATAAGGTATGCTGAACAATCTAACATGATTACATTTTAAATACATAAAGTTTTAACCCGTCGATGCCTCTGTATGGAGCATTACCCTCTCCTTTTAATCTCATTTCACCTATATCGATATTATCTTTTCTGACTGATAATAATTATACATCTGTATAATCAAATAACGGATTTTTATGTACCAAAATTTGATATCGTTAACGAAGTTATTGCTGAAGTAGGTACCTAAAATTTATATGTGTTTGATTACCTAATAACGGTGAGTTTATTAACCTGATTGCTAAGTGGAGAAGGATTTCAAGCCAGGATACCAATCCAGTGTTAAATTATCTTGAAAAACTAGTTACGGCTATTTATATGAACTAAGAAACCTATTTTATAATATGAATTTCATATTTATTTTTATTTATACATAGCTAGTTACATTTTGTGTGTTGTATAACGGCGTAGCAGATTTCATAGGCCTTTCGTTATCTGGATTGTTAATCAATAGTCTGATATCTGAGCACGGGATAACCAAGGCCAGAATACATAACACGATCCATGATAGTGTATAAAACATAAAATTTTGGTAATGTAGCCACCGAATGTTGTATCTGATATAAAGATCATTGACTTTATCTACATGTTTCATCTTATTTTATCTCGTGTACTACGCTAGTGTGTAAGGACATTATTTGAAAATAGAAGACAAAATGTGGGTATTTCGACAATTACTTTATGAAATATTTACATCTAGAAAGCTAGGATGAAAATGAATAAAATAACACAATCAAAATGTTTTTCAACTTACCTAAGTAGGGAACGCAGTTCAGTTTATCAGTGTTGCACCTCGGATAATGTTAAAACAACGTAACATTATCGCATCGATCAGTTGCATTTCACTTGAGTGTACAGAATTCAATGGATCTTACTTCACTGGCTCACTATCAACAAAATATTACACTCGAAACTCGTTGAGATAAAAGGTTTTAAAATGTGTTCACGGTTGGTTTATGGTAACTTCAGTGCGGTAGCCGCGCTGGCTACGAGGTCCACGGTCTGGTGGGGGGCGCGAGCGAGCGGCCGCGGCGTGCGCTCACGACGACTCTCCGACACGAATGATGCACGAATGTCAGCAAAAATAAAAGCAGTTAAAGAAAGTTCGACGTCACCACTATAAAAGCCTTTGCGTAGCTGCTCGATTCCAAGTTAATAACTCATGTTACGCGTGTAGCACTGCCTAACTGCGTGTCCCCGTTGTATACTGACAATGAACACAGCCTGGCAAACATTTTTTATGGTAACCTTATTTCCGGCAATATAATCTACATAATACCTACTCTACTTATGTGATTTTGGGACGGTCGAAATAAATTAATTAGCATAAAAAAATCTGCGTTAGATGATCATGAGGAGTGAGAGTGAGAGATCATGAGAGAGAGAAATTATGAGTTTTTCTTTGGTCTTTTTGTTTTAGTGTTTTTATTGCAACTCAGCGCATATAGAAGATCAGCTTCCATACCTGAACCAACAATAGAAAATGTAAGATAATTATTATGGTTCACTATAAGAAACTGCTCCATATAATGCAAATTATGGACTATGCCAGTTGTCCCCACAGTCTCACATATGCTAATCAACTTCTCGGAAAGTGTTCTGTCCTTATTGGCATTCTGTTCAGCATATCAAGGACAATAAGCGTGATTGTATGTAGTTCCTAACAGAAAGTTGTGACTAAATTACATTTTCTCCTCTTTCCTCTGCAATCGAAACCTGTCACTCGTATTTATTCTAATATTCACATCAGTTGTGATCTTTTTAAGAAAAACATTAATCAATAGTACATTTCCATATACGTATGTGATACATAATATGATACAGTAAATCCATACTATTAGGATGGTACGTAGATCACATTTCTTCACTTACATTTTTGTGCCAGGCGGGAATCGAACCCGCAGCACATATCACAATGACAGGTATAACGTAACACTTGTAAATTACGTTAAAAACAGAATGATTACCTATTTATGCCTTTATTACTTTATTCATTCTTTGAAAACGGATGTTTAGTAATGAACTAAAGGACCGAAAGATAAGCCGATGGCTGAAAGAAAACAACAAATAACCACATTTGAACATATTTTATTAATAGCACAACAACACTAAAACTAAAATCCTTTTGCATTTATCACATCATTACCATTTCTATGACCATTCTCATCTCATATCTGTTATTAGGTATATCATGTTATTTTTAATATGGTATGAAAGATATGATGCCATCCTTCTAAAATATCACCCAAAAATACAGCCTTCTATAACACTCTAGACCATTCCATACTTATTTGGCTTCAATTAAAGCTAATATTTACAATAAACATCTATATAACATCGATTTGATCAATAATTCTCTAAAATACATCAAGTTCAACAACAATATGCTAATCAATTTAGGCGTTTAATTGTCACGTAGATACATACGTACGTATTTTGGAAATACACAATATCCATATTGCCCTGTACCGGTGAGTCAGTATCGGTCGTCACCTAGCCGTCGTCGTTGGTGTGCCAGTGATGGCAGCTGCCTGCCACTCTCCGCGCCCTACTCGTGAACCTAACGAACATCCCTATCATGTATGTTGGACAACTAAACGGGTAGGTACCTATTCAAAAACAAATAGGTGGACTACATTCTCAATAGTCATATAAATTTCATGTAAGTTCATTTATAAATTCAGTACCTACGGGATAAAACATGATAGTTATCAAAATAAAGTCTTCTAAAAAATTATAACAACTTAACTTAAATGTTACAATTTCTTAAACTCTAATAATTCTACAATTTGAGTAAAGTATCTAAACAACAAATCTAATCTACCAACTTGATATCTACAGTTTAGTTAAGGTACCTACTTACACAATCGTTCCTTAATAATTGAATTTAAATACTCATCAACAGTGCAAATAACCTTTAATATCTTTAAAGCATCTACTAATTTAAATGAACCATTACTCATTGATGTCTAAATAACCTAATAAGACAAATTTTGAATATAATAATATTTTCTCCAATAATCATTAAACATGCAAAATTAAATAAAATTAATTTAGTATTACTACTTGCAATTTACAGGTCGAAGGTGATAATAGAACGGCATAAAAGTCATCTAAGTGATTATTTAACAAAATGATTGTATTCCTAGTCTACTTATTATAAAATTTGTTATACTGGGTGCATTAGTATCTGTCATAACATTAGTTCGTAATAGAGTGTCTACGTTTACAAAGTATTTATTGCGAGCAACTTCCATCCAGGTTCAACAAAACCAAACAACGGTTTGCAGTAGCTAACATAGCACATAGCACATAATAAGACGTTAAACGCAAGTTGAATAATTTCTAATTACTATGGCAGTTATTTTATTTGACTTCAATTATGTGCCTAATTTAATAAGGGTTGTATTTTCTGAAAATATTTAAAATGAGACTGATCAAGAACCTGAACAAAGACAACAAGAAATGATGATAATATTGATGTACGTTTTTATATGCAAATTTAATACCAACAAGAAGACTAAAATCGAAACCCTCTCTTTTCAAAAGAAAATCTGAATGCTTGGATGAAAGTGATACTTGTATTATTTCAGATTTTCTTTCAAAATACCCAATTTGATATGAATTCAGGAAAAAAAATCTAATATATAATAATTTGGTTTTGAAAGTTTAACTTAGTTATACAATTTTCAGAATCGATTTTGTGTGGTCAAGAGTAAAAGTAGTTGGGATCTAATTATATTTCGAACATATTATGAATCATATTGTTATTGATAAATAATTAAATATGTGCGATTAGTTTACGATACTGATGACTCAAGCTCTCTTTGAAAAGTGTCCTGACTTAACGTGCAAGCAATGTAATTTCCCAACAAATTTTCTATCATCGTTAAGGATAGTATAAATGTGTCACTTGGTAAGAGGAGAGAATGTTACCAAAAAACTAAACGAAATGAGCGTAGATTACAAGTTTCGAGTGCCTCGAATTTTATCGTTTCTATACTTATTCCGAATGATTGTTTTTGTACCGTCTAAAGATGGATCTAAACTTTTAGATCATTTGTTGTGGGTTTTAACCCAACTGGTGGTTAATTATTATCTTTTGCACTAAGGTTCTGTATTATGACATGGCAATCATATAATTACCGTATAATGATAATAAAGTAAATATAATAGACAAACATCTATAATCCGAGTTCGGCACTTTCTGCTTGCTATAATAATAATAATAATAATAATTTTATTTTTCAAAAACTTAAAGCTAGATACATTTGGCACTAGCCTCCACACTAGGATTCCCTGTGTCGTGGATGCTAGTCTCTATCGTCCATTATTTATTAATTATTATTCACTAAGACGTGTGTAAGACATCGTACAAATAAAAGTGTAAGAAAATAATAATAACATAAAAAGAATTTAAAACAGAAGTATTAGGAAAAGAGTGCTTACTACATTGTACATACTCGCATTACTCGCATGTTATAGTTATGTGTGTTGTGTGGGTGAGAAAGTGTTAATGAGTTGGTGTGTATGTGAAGTAGTGTAAGTGTATAATGACTTGAAACAAATAATAATAGGAGATATTTAGAAAACTCGAAGAAAATTTTCGGTTTTATCGTAGTCCATATCACTTAGAAATTTATGGATTATTTTTTTACATTTAAGTCTAGTTAGCGATAGGATTTTAAAGTTATTGTTAAATTTTGCATAAATGAAAGGTCCCATGAAAAGAAAACATCTGTTTCCAAAATGTAGCCTACAGTGTCGTTTGTCCCATTTAGGGTTTCTATGGGGGCGCTTACTAATTGATTTTAATGATGTGGCATGTTTATGGAACCTTAGCGACACAGCCATGATGTACAATTGTCGTACACGTAGTAGGCCAGTCTCTCGATACAAGACATCTGTAGAGTATCGTATAGGTTTATTATATGTTACCTTTAGGATAGCACGTTGCGCACGTTCGAGTTTTATTAGATGCGTTTTGTGTGCAATTCCCCAGGTCGTTATGCAGTGACTAATAACTGAGAGACACAAGGAGTGGTATACCATTTTCAGTGTCTTTTCATTTGCTATCTGGCCCATTTTTTTAAATATGTAGATGAGTTTTCTTACCCTACTGGTAACGTAATCTATTTGCTTGCACCAAGTGAGGTGCTTATCTACGTAAACACCAAGGTACTTTAGGTTGTCTACCCGCTCAAGACTGGCACAGTTGCAACCAGTGACCGAAGTGTTGGCACATGAATGTAGTTTAACATTTAGTTGATTGGGGCATTTTGTTTTGGTATTGACACTGAAATTGATGACCTTGGTTTTTTCAACATTCAGTGTCAGCAGGTTGTGGTTCAACCATTTTGAGACAAGGTTTAATCCTGACTCTACTGCCTCATAAACTCCATTCCAGGTCTTGTCGTAGAAAATGATTGCTGTGTCATCAGCGTAAGCGTATATTTTAGCTTTGGCAAGTACTGTGGAGCAAAGGTTATTAATATATATAATGAAGAGAGATAAATTCATACCTATGTCTGAAAACACCGATTGCGAAAACTAAGACCAGAAAAAGGAATTAAGGTACATTAATAACATGCTATAATCTCTGTTTACACCAAAAGAAAAGAAAGAAAACAATGTTGACAGAAAAATACAGCTACAAGGAAAAAATAAAATTTGTGCATTTATGTATTGTACACCTATAGGCAGACGGAATCCATTGTACATTGGACGTTTCTACTTATTTCTTGTTAAAGATTGTGCTAGATACATAATAGAAAGGTATAAAAGAATGGCAAACATTCGTTCAGGGGCCCGATGCCGCTATTTTAAGTCAGTGAGTGGTCGGTTAATGAACGTTCCAGTGTACTTTTTATTGTGCCTAATTTTCGTATTCAGATAATTTTAGTTCAACGACAAATGTACACCTGCTTGCCACTGTTGTCATTGTAGGATTGCAAGTGACTTTTCTTATCTGAATACGAAAATTAGACATAATAACAATTAACAAGTACACTGGAACGATTTTTAACCCGCCACTCACTGACTTAAAATAGCGGCATCGGGGCCCAGTAACGTCCGTATAGTTAAGGTTCACATTACAGTTCTGTTATTCTAAATTATTGCATCAATTGATAAAATTTTGTGACAAAGTAGTATATAAGTATATTCATTAACTAACATTAAATGGTTTATAAAAGAGAAACAGTCACAATAAACCACGTTCGTTCTTTGTAATTCGTTCCAAAATTCATGTTTTTACAGGGGCCCGATATATTAAGTCAGTAAGTAGCGGGTTAATAAATGTTCGTATTCAGATAATTTTAGTTTAATGACAAATGTACACATACTTGCCACTGTTGTCATTGTAGGATTGCAAGGGACTGTTCTTATCTGAATACGAAAATTAGGCACAATAACAAGTACACTGGAACGTTTATTAACCCGCCACTCCCTGACTTAAAATAGCGGCATCGGGCCCCTGCTTAGTTACAGCATTCTGTCCACTGTTATACAAATATATTGAAATATGGATAATCTCAATATAGTTTTATTAAATATGTTACAATGAAATGTTTATTGATAGTAGAAAATCAATAATTATGTAAACTTCTCCACATAAGGTTAACATTAATTTATATATATATAGAAAATTATTACATAGTGACAAATTGTATATTATTGAAATGTTGTTTGCTATTTAATAAATAATTCTCATATTATCCGTTTCTACCCTGCGTTTTTTATTTATTCTCTCGTCATTGATAAATAAATTTACATCATACCTGTAAATTAGTACGCACATTTTGTATGTTCGATCTCTGAGTCTATTACTGATTCACATCAATTAAATATTGATTTAAATTGACGCTTTGAGATGAAACTTGGTAATCATCTCTAAATGGTATCGAAAATATTATAATAATATTGTCTATGAAAAATATTATGTTTTTCTTAGCACCACTAACCTACCATCCATATGTCCGTCAACGTATTACATTCCATGTTTTGATATACATACATATTATTGCTTTGCATTTTTCAACGTACAAGCATTTAACTGGGCACTTGAAATAAAGCTGCTAGAAATATTAAGGATTAAAGTAACCATATACAAAATATAAATTACATTTTTTTATATTTTTCAATTCCTTTCATTTTCTTTATGAGCAAACAACATGTGATACAGGAAACATTATATTTATCTTTCCTAAAATGTACCTACTACTCTAACACGCATCTTTAACTATTTCCTAAAATATTTTATTTAGTAAGTATGATTTCATACATACAGAAAAATATTAACACATTGACCTTTCAGTTCAAAAAGTTCACTATCATAGGTATTTACATCTATGTTTAACATACTATTTTACTACACTGAGCGAGGAGTAAGGAAATTCTATTTCATTAGAAATAAGTGACGTGTGCAACCTAGAACATTAAATATCCTGACGCTTAGATTGTACAATTATCTTAATAATTTTTGCGGTACTCCGTCACATAATTAATTAATTATTACAAATATGGATTGAGCGACTTGTGTATCTATTAAAACTCAAACCGTTATTTAATGTTAAGCTTTAAAATTTTTGCCACCGTTATTTAGTTCATTCGATTTTAAGTCACTTTTCTTATTGCTTGTAGCTGCCTTCGAAGATGAAACAGATGAATCTAAAGCAGTAGTTGTAGTTGGAGGTGCGACATTTGTTATTCCCGGCGTTACGGTTGTGTTAATTTTAGATGCAGGAGCTTTTCCACTAATTGTTGTACTTTCTTTAGCATTATCTAATTTACTTACAGTTTTAGGTTGCGTTACAGATTTTGAAGTAACTGCTGTGGGTGATTTTATTCCGGTAGGTGACTTGATTGCTGTTGCTGTGTTTGGTTGAACAGCAGTGTTCGTTGAAACTTTTGTCTTCGTATTAATGCTTGATGCCGTGGATTTGGTATTCACGGTACTTGTTACTGGTACTTTAGTCGTAGAATTTAAATTTGTAGTTGCTGATTTAGAAATAACGGCGTCAGCAACATTATTTTTAATACTTGTTGAAGGTGCCGTTGAAGACGTAGTATTCACGGCAGACTTTGAATTTATTTGATTCAATGATGTTGGTACAGTACTAGATGTATTATTAGATTTTATTGCGGAAGTGGGCATTGATGTAGGTACTTTTTTACCAACTGTGGTAGAAGCCATGGAAGAACTTTTGCTAACATCTGTAGTTTTCATTTTGTTAGCTGTTACAGCAGCAGTTATTGGGGTAGAAGTCTTGTTGTCAACTACCGTCGTAGTTGTATTAACAGATGATTTTTTAACTGCAGTAGTAGCTATTGAAGAAGATAATTTGGTTACAGCTGTTGTTGTTGGAGTTGATGACTTATTAGCTACCTGAGTATTACTAGCAGAACCGGGAGGGTTTTTGAGAGGCACAGTATTACCTACTATGGGAATAGATGTTTTATTGGCTGCATTATTAGTAACGGAAGTAGATGATTTTTGAACTGATGCCGGATTAGATTTTGAGGCAACTGTTTTGTTCACACTTGTGGTAGTACTACTGATAGGTACTGACGAAACATTACAGGCGGGGTCGTTATTGGCACTTTGTTTTGGCAACATGGTTTTATCACTTGAACTAAAAGAATCATTACCCGTAGATTTAATACGTGTCGCACTTATTGTAGTAGAATTCGATTTTTGAGATTCATCGGATTTTTGAGAACTTACAACATTACTATTTTTTATAGCAGACGTATTGATATTAATAGGTTCTAACTTCAAATTGGGATCGTCTGCATCAATGACAATGTTTTGTCGTTGTAATTGTTTGCTATTAGTAGAAGTAGTAGAGTTTAGTGAAGTTTTATCTGACATTTTCTTAACATTATCAGATATTTGAGTTTTAACAGAACAAATTGCGGTTGGATTATTACTTGATTCTGATTTCTTCTCTGCATTTTTTAAATCATCTGTTTTAATTTTTGCTGTAGTTACTGCTTGTTTGACATTTCCGTCAATTTTACAAGGATTATTTATAGCTTTCGTGTTGACTGCTCCTGTTATTTTTGTGGGTTCACAAGTCACAACAAATCTCTTTGTTTCATCTAATATTGAAGATTTCGTAGTTTGAGCTGTCGATACTTTAGTCTGATCTTTTTCACCAGTAGATTTATTTTCAATTAAAGTATCTTTTTTCAAATTGCTAGTGTTCAATTTAGATTGATTAGTTGTTGGATCCTTAGTAGCTAAAGATGATAATACATTTTTTGTTTGATCAGTACTGGTAACGGCTGTTTTATCACCCGATATTAAAACTTTAGTTCCCACAATATATGGTGGAGTCGGTGTATTGTCCACTGTTTTAAACGATGTTTTCTGGTCTTTTTCTATGACTTTTATGTTACTTTTAGAAATAGTTGAATATACTGCACTTATATTTGAATTAACATGCCCAGAAGTCTCACCTTTAATACTTCCACTTTTCAGAACACTCACTTCTATTGTAGATAATATAGGAACAGGAGTAACTTGAACTGGTTCCATGTGCTTTGTTTTGCCATCAGTGTGTATTTTTGCAGTTGTAAATATGAGAGGGCTTGGACTGTAGCCGCCTTGCTTAGTTCCATCAATTTCGACAAGAATTTGCGATTTAGGGGCCACAAATCCTTTTCCAGAGTCATGACTACTAAAAATATTTGTGTTCATATGATTGTGAAGAAGCCCAGTAGTGGTAAACTTCGACGTAGTAGCGTCTTTTATGCTAGTAGGTAAAGTGTTGTCCTCAACGTTAGACACATTAGTAGTCGATGATTTCTCATCCTGTATCAATTTATCTTTATCGCCTCCACGGTCGCTATTGGAATCAGTCTTAGTTTTTGACAACAAGTTATATTTGGCACTTTGGTTTAAGGAGTCAGTTTTCTCCTTATCCTTCTGCAAAAGAGGTTCTATGACCGTTTCATCTGATTCGTGGCTAAAGTTCTGAACTTTTCGCTTAATAGAGTTTCTTTTTGTTTTTAGTATGGATCCTGGTTTTTTAATTTCGTTTTCAATGCCACTTGTAACAGATGTTGAATCTCCGCCATCTTGCGATGTCTGAAAATGATTATTGGGTACATCTGTATAGTTTATAGATAAAAAGAATTGGTTCTTAAGGCAATGGTCCGACTTAGAGGGAGGAGCGAGTAGCGAGTAGAACGATGAACTACAAAACGAGTCGGCGAGCAGCGAGTATGTAGTTTATAAAATTTTGTCGCCGAGCGATAAGCGAGTGAGCGAGTGCGACGGGCGATACTCGCTCGACTCGCTCGGGTCATTCTGTACTACTATAAAGGAAGGGAGGGCAAAAGGGAACATGGCTTCAAAACCTGGATCATATGACGTGCGCGCGATTTAAGATGCACACAGTATCAGGCGGTTTTGTTAGTAAAGTGTAGGTCTTGTTGTTATTTCCATTTTACGGTTGTATTTACTAAGTATAGATTTATTGTAATGATATTTTAACATGGAAAATGGTTTTTAGAAACTTCAATATAAGATTGACGGCGAGCTTTTTTGGCAAGATGGAGTTTTGTATTTAAGGGCAACTTCTCTTGTAAAACCATAAAGAATTTCCCAAAACTAACACTATAGGTACAAAAAAATATCAGGCATCATCATAGTAAAATAAAATACCTTTCACGACAGTCTAAAATAATTAAATCTGAGCGATACTCGTTTGGCGATCAAAACATTCGCCGAAGACCAACTAGTGTCATTCTGCATAAAAGTGCGGTTTCGAATTTAGAACAACTTTTAGTTCGGGAAAGGAGGGCAAGATGGAAGGCTTCACGATATAATAAAACCAAAACATTTAATTATTTTAGACTGTCATGAAATATACTTTATTTTACTATGATGAAGCCTGATATTTTTTTATACCTATGGTGTTACTTTTGGCAAATTAAAGTTTTTTTTCTTGACATTTCATTAACGATGTTTATGGTTTTACAAAAGAACTTGCCCTTAAATACAAAACTCCATGTTGCCCAAAAGCTCGCCGTCAATCTTGTAGTGAAGTTTATAAAATTTCCATGTTAAAATATCATTTCAATAAATCTATACTTAGTAAATACTACCGTAAAATGGAAATAACAACAAGACCTACCGTTTACTAACAAAACCGCCAGATACTGTGTGCATCTTAAATCGCACGCACTTCATGTGATCCGGGTTTTAAAGGCATGTTCCATTTTGCCCTCCCTTCCTTTATAGTAGCATAGAATGACTCGAGCGAGTCGTGCGAGTATCGCCCGTCGCACTCGCTCACTCGCTTATCGTTCGGCGACACAACTATCAAAACTACATACTCGCTGCAGTCGCTGCTCGCCGACTCGCCGAATCGTTTCGAGTTCATCGTTCTACTCGCTACTCGCTGCTCGCTCTAAGTCGGACCACTGCCTTAATAATATTGTAGTGAGACTCATGAAAACTCCTTTTTAAAGAGAACACCATGCCCATCCTTCGCATTCACTCAGGTGGGCTGGCGAACAGATTATGTGAGTCTTATCATTACACTCACATAATATTAAGTCAAGAATAAGCTATGTGTTAGGTATCGTAATATATACAGTTAACGTAGGTACTTGTCGCGAGCATTGACAAAACCCTCTGATTCAGAGACTTGACGGAAAATTTCAGCATTTTGGCATTTAGCACATTTACCTTTCGCATAGCAATAAGCGGATGGGTATGTGGGGGTCAAGCACCGCGCTCGCGCAGCACGGGACGGCCGTGCAGCAGCAGCACTGGCGGCGACAGCTCCATCTCTTGCCGGAACACCGCCGACGCTGATGGACCCCATTCTTCAGTTGGTCGAGACAGCATACGCGCTTTCTGTATAGTAAAAATTTAATTTAAATTGTAGTTTCGCAACCGAGTTAAAAACAAAAACTCACACTTTAAAGGTATGTTAATAACACCAACAAATCTTAAGTTTACTCTATTTTTACATACAAAGAGAGTTTTTGGGGTAAATCATGTACTAAGTTATGTTTTGCTCTCTTGCATGTCTTTAATCTTACCTCCATTATAGTTAAGTCATCAGGTCCGTTACAAATCTGGTCGATGGCCATTATAACCACGACGACCACGGGGAGCACGCCGAGTGTCCACCCCACAGCGTTGGCCCACATTGGGTAGACATAGTGGCCGTACGAAGCTGGCTTATACTCAATCCAGTTGAACACTAGGATAAACTATAAAGAAACAAAATAGGATTAAATAAACCCTATGTAATACAAATCATAAAATGTGTATTAGGAGATATATTTAAAAGATTACATACCACCAAAGCAGCAGGAGTAATTATCCGCCACATCGCACTCCAGAAGAATACCCATAGCTTCGACTGACGCCCTATCATTCGTTGGATATTTCCGCAAAACTTCTCTGCACCATAGATCCATGCTATCAGAATACATTCGCCAATTGCTATGATCAGGACAGACCAATTCGCAGCATATTTGTCCATTAATTGGAGCCAATACATTCCACTCTGTTGAAAAAACAAAGAAATAAGTTTTTTGAAAGACGATTGGATCTCAAGAAATGGTTGTACTTTAGCTTGCAAACAAACATACATTGTAAGTTAGAAGAAAGCTTCAAAAAGTTAGTTTTTGGATTAGGTATACTACAATATCTGCGCAAGATTTAATAAGTTTTTCAAGTGAAAGCAACTTACATTTGTTGTAAAGATAAGTCCGCCGAGATAGCCAAAGATGGCGACTGTTAAAACCACCCAAACTTTCTTTTGACGGAAATTGGGAAATTTGTCTAAAATAGCGGTTGTTACTGTTTCCATTAGAGCAAACTGCAAAGATAGAGAACATTTATTTCAACCAATGTCAAAAAAATATATGAAGTTATATAAAAAAAAATTGAGAAAATATGTAACATACCTGCGAGTCCAGTCCAAGAGTTAATAACATGACAAAGAATAAAATAGACCAAAGTGGAGCAACTGGGAGTCGAGTAACTACTTCAGGATATACGATAAAAGCGAGTCCAGCACCTTGATCGACGACTTTGTCGACTTCAACATTCAATTCATGTGCCAAAAACCCGATTACCGAAAATATTACCAGACCAGCAAAAAACGATGTAAGTATGTTAGACACCGCAACAATCAATGAATCTCTGCAAATAAAAAGTTATGTAAATACAAATTGAATTTTCGCATTTGAAAAGTTGTAAATATAATACTTACATGTAGCAGTTGTTAGTAAATTTGTTGTAAGAAGAAAGAGTAATAAGACCTCCCCATGCAGGACTCAATGCGAAAAATATTTGGACAGCTGCGTCTCCCCATACCTGCGATACATTGTATAATTAATGATGTTATTCGGTATAACGCAAGCTAAGTTTAGAACGAAACAATACCTGCGCGTTAGCAAGCTGACTGAAGTCTGGTGTCAGGTAGAAAAGAATCCCGGTCGATGCTCCCGGCAAAGTTACTCCGCGAAAAAACAGTATTACCAACACTACATAGGGGAAGAGCGCGGTGAAATACACGACCTGAAATATATAATAAACTATATTAACCCTTCATAGTATAATGTTTTTACTAACATTAACTTCCATGCTAATAATACAAGTATATTGTGTAGAATTGTGTCAAATTGTTAGGAGTTTCTGTGAACAAGATAACTGTGCCAATATTGCATGAAATAATGAACATATAGTTTTCGTTGAAAAACTATCATGGTTGATCCTTACAAAATATAGTATGTAGATAGTACTTATAAATTCGGATAAAACTTGATAGACATAATGAAAATAAATTATTTACTTACTTTACCCGAAGACTGAACACCTTTACACAAGCAAAGAAACACAATCAGCCAAGCTGCTAACAAGCAAAGAGCCATGCCCAGACGAATTTGGCCTATTTCTTCAATACCTGATGAT
The DNA here is from genome assembly GCA_905475315.1 of Autographa pulchrina. Lineage (NCBI taxonomy): Eukaryota > Metazoa > Arthropoda > Insecta > Lepidoptera > Noctuidae > Autographa > Autographa pulchrina. The sequence continues at coordinate 5,944,644 of FR997771.1, read as the reverse complement.
AATCCCAGCACTTGATTTCTACAAAAGAAATATAAATAAACATATATACTGATACAATTATTCATTATTCGATTGGAATGTTGATAAGGAGGTTGAGAGACAACTTTAACTTATAAAAAAGAGTGCGTAAAGCAGTTAGTAAATCGTTCAGTTTTTTAATTAGAAATAAGCACTTACGTAAAATATTCTTCGGCAGGAGGTCGACGCAGAGCTCCCTCCGCTAAAGCAATAATATTGTTTATTGCCGCATAAGATTGGTTGTAACATTCTCTTAAATAATATGTTCCGTTGATAGCTTCACAACTGTCTGCCTCCTCATAAGAATAGCAATCTATAATCAAAAGAATTTCACTAGTAATATGTTGAACTAGTCCCGATAAATAATTATGTTGATGTTTGATGTAGGTAAACTTACGTTTAGTGCTCCATTCTGCGTCGCAATTCTGCCAGGGCAATTGATAGAAAATGCTCATAAATGATACGGCCATGTAGTAAATAGTCCAAGCTATGATGAGGTTATAGTACAGCATCACAATACTGGAGATTATCACCATGCCGTAACCGAGACCTTGGAAGAGTGGGCAGAATTTGTTGTAGACGGCTACAGGACCCAGAGCTGCATACTGACCAAATGCCAGCTCCATGAACATAAGAGGCAACCCGGCGATTATAAGCATCACTGTAAATGGAATTAGGAAGGCCCCTGCAACAAAATAGCAGTTAATATTGTGCATTCAGATACTTATTATATAACATTCTTAAATTAAACTTAAGTTTTAATCAGTCCCAGTTGGGTGGCATCTCAGGTGAAGTAAATATCAAAAGGTCAATGCATTATGACGTGTGTTGTTAGTGCAATTTTATAAAAAAAGAATGTGTATGTCGTTCCAAACATTATTTACTTATATAATGCCATTTTCGTACCTCCTCCGTTGTTGTAACATAGATAAGGGAACCTCCAAACATTGCCCAAGCCCACGCTGTAGCCCAGCAGTGACAGTAAGAAGTCGAATCGTCCAGTCCAGTTTCCACGCGCGGGTTCTGCATTTTCTGCTGCTGGCGCTTTATTTAACTCATCGTTGCACTGATGAGAGTATAAAAATAAATAAATTAAATTAACAAGTGCTCAGTAATTTTTCAAAATAAATCGAAGTAAAATGGTCTTTGAAATTAATTGGCCGGTTTAAATATATTTTTTGTAGTATTGAGCTTAAGTTTTGTAATAATATCATCTGTTACTGTGAAAGGTGTGAAATAGTTATTTTGTAACCTTGTAATAAAAATTTTCATCTGAGAATATCGACTCTACATTATGTTCTATTTTAACTCTTTATAGTCGTTCAAGATAAATGAAAAAATATTTATTTAAAAAGACCTCGTCTGTATCCTACTGAATCCTAAGTAGATACTTAAAAATACATCTAGGTAAAATCTACTTTTCTTGAACTTTAGTATTTATGTTTGATAATTTAAGAACCAAAATGATTGTTTTTCTTTACAGTTTCTGATGCCTACAAACCCTTATGTTACGTGGATACTACTGCGACGAAAAATAAAAATATTTTCTCTCCTTCTGAAATTGCCCTTTAACAGTTTCAATGTTTTATTTTTATAAGTTCATATACACGAAATTCGCTAGTGTGTTTGCTTAAAAAAGTTAAATGCTACAGACAATTTGAAAGATCATTTTAAAACGTGTACAAATCAGCTGGCGTTAAGCTCAGTTTTGTCGTCTCGGTCCTACACCGTCATTGTTACGTGATATAAGTATGTATATCTATATATTCCATGTAGCATGTGACCTACATATCAATAAGACCTAAAAACCTACTTATCATGGTAATAATTAAGCACATTCCACTTAGGATTTGTGTTCGCCTTACATTATTAGATTACTTTTAACTCAAAATCGGGTTAGTAAAATCCTAGTAAGTACTCACGTCGGCATCTTTTTTTTCCGTCGTTGAATTCTCTGTCACGGCAGGGATTTGAGTTTCTGGTGTTTTTAATGACTTAGACATCTTAAATTAAAGTAGTATTTAACTTATTTAAACAGAAATAAGAGATGAAGCATTATACTAGCAGCCACCACCGCGTCAATGACACAAGATACACCGAGTATCGCACATAACATCACACTTGCTAGAACTAAACGACAGTTATCACGGAATCACTTATGAAACAAAGTAGACATTAAACTTAGTAGTTTAAACGAAATAAATCAGACAGCAAGCAGGTTCAGTGTACATTAAATCGAAAAATACAAAACGCAGGAACGCGCAGATGTCAAGTTTCGCATCGACCGAACTCTGAATGAACATCTAGGTCAATATCAAGCCTCCGCCTCCGCTTCCCCCGCACCCTTCTTCACCCCGTTGTGAAAATTTTCTTCACTACTACATCATATTATGGAAATTTTCTCGAAGCTCACCACCGAACATAGCAGGGGGTCTTTTTCGTAAGAGCGTAGAAGATATCGAAATCCTACATAATGTTTCCTAGCCCAACTTGCTGTTTACACCTACTGTTTTATATTCATGTATCGCTATATCTTAAGCTGTGTTATATTAATAAAAAAAGTTAACAATTAGGAGTGAACCGTATAAAAATATAGGTATACGTAGGTACAGTAAGAAACAGCTTTTTAATATCAGTAACCTTTCGTGCTTAATTTAAAAAACACAGGGGCATAGATAAATCAGCCAATATTAAAAACATATAAAATACAAAATAATAGAATAACTTAGATTTTTTCGAAATTAACAAGTTTGATAATAAAACTTACGTGTAGCACTCGTAGCATTTCTCGTAGCATGTCATTGTTACTACCCAAAACATGGTATCGACGCGACACGACATTAGGTGAGGTCAGTGCAGGTTCAAGCTATTTGTTATAGATCTCTTCATAGAACATAAAGTTCTTCCTGAATAATAAGTATCCTATGAGTTATTTTCTATTTACCTAGAAACTTTTAGATAAAATATACAATTTTAATCATCATGTCGTTTTTTTGCTTATTTACCTACACAGTTGGAAGATAAAGCTCATTTAGATACCTACTACAGGGCAAACTGCTTATGAAATGACGAAGCCAATTACTTGTGAAGTACGCTTTTAAGAAATAAAGCGCCTTGCGTATTGCCAGCGAAGCTCTAGTTCTTTCTTACCGAGTAAGCACTGGACTGTTCTGTCGAGGTACCTACTACGTAAACATTATTTCTCTGACCAAAAGCTAAAACATATTTTCGGGTTTCATACTAGCCATTCCATACACAATATGTTGCTGAATTTTAATCAGCATGCTTACTTGAGCTTGTCCTTCTCAATAGGTACTCCAGAATTATCTAAGCGGATGCAAAGCAACAGATAAATGTTCCTGTACTGAGGGTAATATCCGTGCGGCGGTGTGCACCTTTAATTTCACTCGAAGAAATGGCGCAGGTAGGTATATGTATATGCGTACAGGAGATAGTCAAAACAATGGACGATATTTGCATATTTATTGCATTAATATCGCCGAGCTTTTAGTTTATATTTTGTTGCAATGTAACTCTGTCTCGCTTTGCCCTGATAAAATTGCGTAGATAAGTGAAAAGCGAAGTGTAGGTGTTGGTGAGGTGGCGTAGGTGTCGTTACGTTGCTTTTCGATTTAAAGGGATGTTGATCTGGAACGAATATTTATAAATTGATGCAAATAGAAGCTTGTTATGCAGGGCTTTATAAGACAATTGATCAATAAATTAGGTATTAAATGTTTGGATTTATACTTATGTTTCGTATTCGTAGTTTCTACATAACGCAATCTCGTTTTCAGAATAACGATCAATGAATATATCTGTTACGGCGCGATGCCTGAGAGTAGTCAACCGGCCAAAATCTAGAAATAAGTAAGAGCCTAGTTAAACTTCAAGCCCAATGCTACGTACCTACACAGCACCTACAGCTCAGTTACTCTCTATATTATATTGCAAAAAGACACCATTGAACTCTTTTGATTGACACTTTAGAGAGAGAATTACCTTATCCTAAATTATTTAATCCTTTTCTATTGTTATATTTATATAGGCTCTTACTTTTTACTAAACCAAATTTACTTTTTTCATACTTTTTGCGGTTTGGATCCAAGCATTGAAAAAGCATTTAATTTTATTCGATACCTATATATCTCGATTATTCTCAAGGGCAGATATTTTTTTAAACATACTGAAATGATAAAGTTCTCAATTCGACGGTATTTTGGTTACGCGATATCTCTGGTATTATTGATTAATTACAAAACTATTTTTGTGATTGAAAGGACTTGAAGGTGGTACTTAATTTCATCAAAACCGATTCAGTAGTTCAGCTTTTTATATGGGTTTAGTTTTTTACATTAAAGTAGGTATTTATAATTGTGTATTAATTGCTTTTTGTGTAAATAAACACTACATGCCAGGTTACAAATACACATGGACATTATGGGAAACTATTCTTCTATTCTAACGGCTTCTTCCGTATAGATTGGCAATTAGCATACAAACTTAAAATAAGTGGGTTTACTAGGGATTACATTGGTTTCATTTAAATCTATACTTATAATAAATCAGTAGAAAGGTCAATTCTCTACATTAAATATATTTTCAAAATAACTATCAGGGGGTGATTAGTGATCGATACTGATGCCAAAAATGCAATCAGTAAAATTTTTGTCTGTCTGTCTGTCTGTCTGTATGTTCCTTATAGAAACAAAAACTACGGCTACGGCTTCATTTTTATTATGAACTAGCTGTGCCTGCAACTTCGTTCGCGTGGATGACGAAGCTTATCAATGAGTCTTTAACCATTAAGGCTGCACACGCGACGGAAGCTTAAAAATTGAGTAAAATCTCCCGTTTTCCCAACATTTCCCTTCACTGCTCTGCTCCTATTGATTGTAGCGTGATGAAAAGTATACTATAACCTGCCCAGGAGTATGAAGAATAATCATACCAAGTTTCGTTAAAATCCGTCAAGTAGTTTTTGTTTCTATAAGGAACATACAGACAGACAGACAGACAGACAGACAGACAGACAGACAGACAAAAATTTTACTGATTGCATTTTTGGCATCAGTATCGATCACTAATCACCCCCGGATAGTTATTTTGAAAATATATTTCATGTACAGAATTCCTTTCTACAGATTTATTATAAGTCTTCTATATATATAAAAGAAAGTCGTGTTAGTTACACTATTTATAACTAAAGAACGGCTGGACCGATATGGCTGAAAATTGGTGGGGAGGTAGCTTAGAGCCAGGAGACGGACATAGGATACTTTTGTACATTAAAAAAAAAAAAAAACAATTAGGTAGTAGGTAGGTAGGTAGTAGGTAGGTAGGTAGTAGGTAGGTAGGTAGTAGGTAGGTAGGTAGTAGGTAGGTAGGTAGTAGGTAGGTAGGTAGTAGGTAGGTAGGTAGTAGGTAGGTAGGTAGTAGGTAGGTAGGTAGTAGGTAGGTAGGTAGTAGGTAGGTAGGTAGTAGGTAGGTAGTAGGTAGGTAGTAGGTAGGTAGTAGGTAGGTAGTAGGTAGGTAGTAGGTAGGTAGTAGGTGGTAGTAGGTAGGTTGGTAGGTAAAAATTGCATTGCAACGCATGCCGGGTACAGCTAGTATAGATATAGATTATTTACAGCCTTTATCGTCCCACTGCAGGGCAAAGGCCTCCATCTCTTTCTTCCCATTTCGATAGGATATAGTAAAAGAAAAATATTTTTGAAAATATGTTTTAATAATCTTTTACCCTTCAATATAAGTTTTGTACAGGAATGTATCAACAATCAGTGGTCCCAATTACAAAATACAAAAAAGTATCTCTAATTAAAAAAACAATATAAAACAACATGTGTAGACATATAAACAAGTAAAAACCATTGTAAAAAGATTTAAATTGTATGTTATTTACCTCTTATATTTAAATTTCGCTTAAGTCTAAATTGTGCCACTATAACCCAAATAAAACACCCATAGCAACAAAACTTTACTTTTTAGCAAGCAGAGCCTTGATCAGAGTCTCCAATTTCCTGGTGTCGGCGGCAAACTTCCTGATGCCATCTGACAGCTTGTCGGTGGCCATCTGATCTTCATTGAGATGCCAACGGAACGTAGCTTCGCTTAGAGAGATCTTCTCCATATCAAACTGAGCGGCCAGTTTTGGATCCAAAACCTATTTGAACAATTTATAATAAAATAAGATCTAACCAACTTTATGTAAATAAATTGTGGGAAAAGCAATAATAGTAGGCAGAGCCTGTCTTATGGCAACCTGACAACCAATAAACATACTAATATATTTATAAATACATATTTAGAAAATTAAGAAAAAAATTTTTAAATTGGAGCATAATACATATGCTAATAATGAGTTGACACAGTACAATAAGCACTTCCAAAACTCATTGACCAAAGCAGGCTTAGTACCTAAACAAAATAAATATTGTAGGTAGCTGACTACATTGACTATTTAAAAATAACTTACTCTTTTCAGGGGTTGCTCGCTAGCAGCCAGCTCTTGCAAGAGTTTAGGGCTGATGGTAAGGAGGTCGCATCCAGCCAGCTCGCGGATCTCGCCGGTGTTGCGGAAAGAGGCGCCCATAACCTGGGTCTTGTAGCCGAACTTCTTGTAGTAGTTGTAGACGCGGGTAACGGACAACACGCCGGGATCCTCTTTTGGTTCGTAAGTCTTCTTTGTATGCTCTACATACCTAAAACAGTAAAAATAGGGTTTTTTCGCTTGATTTCGATTTGATTTTTGATGATTTCGATTTGATTTTTGATGATTGCGATTGTATATTTATCATAAATTGTGCTCTTTTAAGTGGCTCGTGGCTAAGTGTAAGCCGTACGGTTTGACCGATTATACAGGTTAAGCCGCGCTCGTCGCGGTTGGTCCGTGGATGGGTGACCATTTATAACATACCGAGACCCCTCCGTGTTTCGGAAAGCACGTTAAACAGTAGGTCCCGGCTGTCATACATAGATCTTTGGCAGTCGTTAAGTCAATTCTGACAACCAGTCTTACTATGGGATACTGTGTTTCCCAGTAAAATGGGTTGTGGAGGTCAGATAGGCAGTCGCTCCATGTAAAATACGGTATTCAGCTGAATCCGGTAAGACTGGCAGCCGAGCCCAACATAGTTGGGAAAAGGCTCGGGAGATGATGATGTGCTCTTTTAAGTGGATTATGTTATCTTTTTCATGTACTTGTTGTAACCTAGGTAAGTTAAAAGGAAAGACCAATCGCGATGCTTCGCGTTTTTCATTTCCTGCATATTATGTGTACATGAATGAAACTTGTATATTTTGCTATGAAACATAATTTATGGCTGTTCTGCTTACCAGTCCAATATTCTTCCAACGAATGGTGAAATTAGAGTAACATTGGCCTCAGCACAAGCAATAGCCTGGTACATTGAAAAGAGCAAAGTCAGGTTACAATGGATGCCATGCTTCTTCTCAAGTTCCCTGTAAAATTGAATACATGGAATTATTGTACTGTCTAGAACAGTAAGGTGTTTCATATAAATACTTATCAAATGAGCTAGAACATTTAGATTTTTAATAACTTACTTAGCTGCCTGAATTCCTTCCCAAGTAGAGGCCAACTTAATAAGAATGCGTTCCTTTTTAATTCCATATTCAGCAAATATGTTAATCAGTTTGATAGCCTTTGCTATGCTTGCGTCTTTATCAAACGACAATCTGAAATCATAATGAAAATGACGTAATTTATGAGTATGCTAATGTTTCAAGCAGGCAAGTAATCTATGTACAATACTACTGTGTGGCATAAATACTAACTACATACCTACTTAATTACATGGTTCAATGTTATTCAGCCGGCAAGCTTGATTAGATATCAAGAGAAATAGGAAATATACAATAGCATACTACTTGATTATTGTTAAAACTGCACTTGCATAGTTTATATAAGTATTAATAAAAGCAGTTCAACACAAATATTTTTTCTTTGAGAATGTTTGTAATATTAAAATTTTGTTTAATACACCTTATCAGGAAAAAACAGAATGATCTTATACACGTAATCAATATTAGGAATTATATAATCTTGATTGGCTAACTTTAGATAATGTTGAGATTGCATATTGAGAAACCCTTCAAAATAATTAACATTGTAACATTCTTAAAGAATTAGCATTCACAGTGAAATTAGAAATTATAGTTATCAGGAACTGATGAACTGTCTATTAGTTACCTTATATTTATACAAACCAAAACTTATATTTTTACTGACCAGAAAAAGAGGAAGACTATTATAAAATCTACTAAAGGCATGTTAAAGAGCTTGATGCAAACTAAGTTTATGCTACTTATTAGCATTAATAAGTATATAAAATACAATTTATACAAATTAAGTAATATTTAATAATTACCTTGCATCAACTTCAACGGAGACTCTACCGGGTATAATCTTAAGTATTTCACAACCAAACAGCACACTGAGCATGTCCAGCGTCTCAGCAACTTGCTCCTCCATAGTACTGAAATAAACAACACAAGTATGTGGTTATTATCCATGGTTAAGTTTTATGAAATAAAGAATTTCTTTAATATTAAAAAAAAAAACTTTTTATTATCAATATTATCATTGACATTTTATTTCTAGCTTTTAAATAAGGAATTTATTCATTATGTTTTACTACATGTCTGATGGCATACCTTCCTGCTTCTTTTGCATATTTAATTGCTTTATCAAGTATATGTTGATATTGTTCCATAGCTGCCGCTGACAATATCAAGCTAGGATTTGTAGTCGCATCTGTTGGCTTGTACTCCTTCATGGCTAAAAATATAATAAATACATAAAAACCACTCATTCCTTTTTTTAATTTAATAACAATAATAATAATATTCCGGGACAACTCACACACCGTTATCTGGTCCCAAGCTAAGCAGAGCTTGTGTTATGGTAACCAGACAACTGATAAACATACTTATATATTTCTAAATACATAGGTACATATTATAGATAAATTACACCCAGACACAGAACAAATGATCGTGCTCATCACACAAAGATTTGTCCTGGGTGGGAATCAAACCCACAACCACCGGTGTAGCAGTTAGGGTCACTAACCACTAGACCAACAATCCCGTCAATTATTTAGTTAATCTTGATATTACTTATTTTCAAATATTACCTTTGATATAAATATAAAAATCTGTATGCCTCATTTCAAGTTCTTTTATATTAATATCATATTGATAATTAAATAAACATCCAATAAGTTTACAGTAGCTAAAATAAGGCATAATAACAATGACGGTAAAGCATGACAGCATACAAGGTCTCATTAGTGTTCCATAGCAACCGTAATAATTATTCGCAGGTTCCAATTAATTACTGATATCTGTGTCACGGATTTCATCACATCGATGTTATGTTAAGTCTAACCCAAGATAGCTTAATTAACCTTGCATAAGGACAACACAAAATTATTTCTAACCTTCAAAGTCGCCGGTATCGGCCACCACCGTGGAGTATTGTTTTAGCTGATCGAGGACGCTCATTTTGGTACGCTTCGCTTGAGGTTCACCACTCATACTGATTATTGGACTCAGGTTTCACGTAAAAGTGTAATTACAATCACTCGACTCTTGTAAGTAGAGCGTGATAAATACGATTGAAAGTAAACGTCAAACGGCTGAAGGTGACCTCCGTCAACGAACGTAGTGATTACTAAAAAAAATGCTAGAGATAGAATTTTATGAAACAAATAATCAGTAGTGAAAAATAATGAATGAGACTTCAGTAATTTTTCTAATAAATAATTAATTTCCATTCTGAAGAAATTAATCCAGATCACTCACTTTTATTTAATATTATGAACAATTAGGTACTTAATTACTTTCTTTCTGTATTACATTCGTAATTTCGTATGTACATACGAAAATTTGTTCAGAAAAAGAAACTTAGACTATTTTCACATTGTCCGATATCGGATTCGTATGTTTCCTACATTTTCACATCGGCGCGGCGCGGCGCGGCCGCGCGGCCGGCACGGCGGCGGCATCATATTAAAATAAGTTAATTATCGGTGTCCGATACTGGTATCGTATGGTAATGTGAAAACGCTCTTAATGTTGTTGTAAATGATATCTATAAATATTACATAAAATACTCTTGCCATATCTAGTCAGTTTCTTTATTTCCTCAGTCAAAATCAACAATCGATCGGCAAGAAAATAGAAATGAAGTAGTGTTGCACATCGATAGTGGACTATCGCTAAACTGTCGATAGTCTATCGATAGCTGACGTCATATCAATAGTATCGATAGCCTATCGATAATATCGATGTTATCGGTAGTATCGATACTATCGATAGTATGATATAGGTCAATAGTATTGATTCATAAAAATAGTATCGATAGTATCGATAGTATTCGCTCCGATAGTATCAATACTATCGATAGTATCGATACTATTGAAGACCAGCGAACGTTTAAGATTAAATACTATCGATAGTATTGATAGTATCGATAGCTCAAACTATCGGTAGTTTAAAAAACTACAATAGTATTGTCTTTGTAATTTGATTGTAATTGGAAAACGATACTATCGGTGGTGATAAACTATCGATAGTGTAATACTATTGATAGTTTTACACACAATCGATAGTGTCGATAGTTTTTTGATCTTATTCAACGATAGTACCGATAATATCGATAGTATCGATAGAATTACTTAAAAAAAAATTGATACTATCGATACTATTGATAGTATTTTTATGTAATAGTATCGATCCTATCGATACTCTTGCTTCCAATCAATAGTATTAGTTTATTTGTGATATCGATAGTATCGATTGTATCGATTTTATCGATACAATCGATATCACTATCGATATTGTAACTAGTTTTCGAGGTCAACTATCGATAGCGAAAATATCGATAGTTGGGCAACTGACGGCAACTCTAAAATGAAGTATGATGAACCTCACGGTTTTCTTAGTTTAGGTGATTGTTGTTATTTTTTTCTCAGTGGCAACTTACATTAGTGATTGACTGATGATGAACCTGTGGACACCTACGAATAGGAATCCTACGAAAAATAGTACGGGTGCAAAAATGGCTGATCAGCAGATCAGAGATATACAATAGATATACCCACGATATACCAATCCCTGCAACAAATCCTAATTTATTTAAACCTTGATCAATTATGTGTCTGACCAAGCAAAATTTTGGTTGTATTGGATTGGAAGTAAATGAGAAAGATAATACGACAAAAAAAAAACGAATACGACTTAACGTTGATCTGTCCATGTCAATGTATCAGATAAATGCTTAAGAGTTAAACCTGAGAGAAAAGGACAATAGGTTTAAAAATATCTTAAAGATATGAATCTTTTCAAATATTTAGGCTTTACGTTAATGAGAAAAAAAATATCTGAAACTTTGAAACATTTTAGTAAACTGTTTTAGTGAACCATGTTATAATCGACTAAAAATAAATACTTGTTCTTGGACAACACTACTGGCCACACTTCTAGAAAATTCGGGCACAAGCACGAATGAAGGATCAAGGAACTACTATGCGGCAATAAACCGGCGTTTGTTCAATAGATTGATCAATTGTCGACTTCAGCAACGTGTTTCTCTGTCGTGTGATTCGGAAGATAAGCAAGATTTAACGATTCTTGTTATAAATTGAGACAAATTTTAGTTAACGATGGCCGCTATGTCCGTCATTGGTATTGATTTCGGAAATGAATCATGTTATATCGCTGTGGCAAAAGCAGGCGGTATAGAGACAATAGCCAACGATTACAGTCTTCGCGGGACTCCGTAAGTACAAATTGTTGTTATTTTCATTATATCTTTGTTACATTTTATATTTTTTCTGTCATGCTGCCTTCATTGACAAATCATTAAAACCTTAAAACATCTGATTTGATTATCTGCTTGTCATGATCAAACCCTATGTGGTAATATTTACGCTAGGCGTCTTTTGAACGTAATGATTCCACTTCTTTATACCTTATTAATGAAGATTAAAGAATAAATGCTTCGTATCCAAGGAAACTACGGTTTTTTTTCCAATCCTTTAACGTTTTCTATGTAGTTGCAAATCTTGATGTCTCATTGTAGGTTAGACACACATTGCTTAGGGAATGACTAGTATGATCTTCATTCATGTTAAATAATTTTCCTGTTTCCTGAAACTGTCCTGCTTTATGTAACATAAAGCAAATTTTAATGAGAACACTTTTAATGTTTAGTAATGGTCTAACCTTGTTTGAAAGGTACTTTTATAACATTATATTTATTATTCATATGTTATTCATTGTGCTGCTTAGTACAAATTATAATCATTAATAAAAATAGTAAAAATACATATTATAATAATACTAAAAACACCCATTTTGGTAACATTGTGTATAAAACCCATAATACATATTAGTAAATAAATATAATTTACTGTGGGATTAATAATTAAAAATTATATTATACATGTAAAATGAGTATTGTAAATTGTACACTTATATTATGAACACATAACATAACATACCATCACGCCTGTATCCCCGAAGGGTTAGGCAGAGGTGTACCAATGTACACCCACAGTTCGCCGGTATGTTTAGGTCCCATGTAATAGGGGGCGAGCCTATTGCCACTAACCGGGCACAAATCCAAACTCCGACCTGCTACTGAGAATTTCATAGAAAAACCCAATAACACCTTGGTCGACTTGGGAATCGAACCCAAGACCTCTAGCGTAGCAGTCGCGCTTAGCACCACTAGGCCAACGAGGCAGTCTTATGAACACAAAACTCTTAATTTTTAACAATGTGGTTTCTTCAACCAAACTTCTGTATGTGATTGATCTGGTGGATGCTATTTGGTTGTTTCATGCAGTCAAATGTGTCCCCACCACAGTTGACCATATTAATGGTAGCATGTGAAAATTTACTGCCAGTATCATCAATCAACAGTTAACACACATGATAGGATAATCATCCAATTGCAATAAAACTGTAAATTCTAGTAAGAAAATTTGACAAATTTAAAATGAGTATGTATTTTTCTAGTTTGTATCTATGAAAAAAAACATACAATGAGTGCATTACCTATCAGCTTTCATGTTATCTGTTGCCATTATCAGAAAAATGTGGTTAGGGTGTACCCTAATATAGTGTACTATTAGAGTGGTTAGGAGCCTTAATATGTATAGAATATAAAAAAAAATGATGCAATCAAATTATAACATGCAAAATAGCTGCTTGTAATACAATTAAAATATAACAAAATTAAAAAGTTCAGGTTGAATACAGCTCTTTTTGATTAACTTAAACCTTTTTTTGTTATGAGTTTGTGAGAATGGTCCAGGTAAATGATTAAGTAATAAAGTGAAATTGAAATAATTAATTCTGTAAGAAGTATGTCATCACTTCTACATGTATTTTTTTTTATCTTAATAGATTTGTGATTTTCTATCTGACTATAATATAATAATATGTATAATACAAAAGCATGCATTGCTTAAAATAGCTCAGGCGACTTAGCTATGTTTAAGGAAGCTATAATATATTATAATAATATACATAAGTTAAAGAATATCCAGTAGAACCATACTAGAAATCATGTTGTAATATAATTCTAAATCAACTAAATAATGAAGTATACTTAAACTTACAGAGCATGCGTCGCCTTTTCACAAAAAAATCGTATTTTGGGTGTAGCTGCAAAGAACCAGATGGTCACAAATATGAAGAACACTGTGTTTGGTTTCAAGAGACTGCTAGGTAGAAAATTTTCTGACCCCTATGTGCAAAAAGAGTTGAAACACTTCCCATTCAAGGTTGAACAAAGACCAGATGGTGGGATTGGAATTAGAATCAACTATCTGGGTGAAGATAATTTGTTCACCCCAGAACAGGTAAGGTTTCTTTTTGTGTCAGCCTCATTTTGTCTCTAACAAAGTGTGAATGTGTAATTGTGTTAACACATTATTACCAATAGCTAAATCTAAGCTAAGCGTGTAAATCATTGCTACTGACATAACCTGTGTGCTGAAATATTTTATTCCATTTGGCAGATAACAGCTATGCTGTTTACAAAATTGAAAGAAAGTGCAACCATAGCATTACAGACACCAATCAATGATTGTGTCATATCTGTACCCAGTTACTTTACAAATGCTGAGAGAAATGCTCTACTGGATGCTGCCAGTATTGCGGGTAAGACAAATCATTAACTATAATAACCATGTTTATATTTTTAACTTTATGGAAACTTCTTATTATATGATGTTACTGATGTTATTTTTGCTATAAACAAGCTCTCATGTGTTTTTTTCATCCAATACCTTGTTTTGAACTCAGTTGTATAGAGTACAAACAATAATTGTATTGAGGATTCTAATATTTTATGGTTTATTCTGGATAGACTAGTCAAGTAAGTGTATTGAATGTTTTAGGGCTGAATGTATTGCGTCTAATGAATGAAACTACAGCAACTGCACTCGCTTATGGTATCTACAAGCAAGATTTGCCTGCTCCTGAAGAAAAACCTAAGAATGTAGTTTTTGTAGACTTTGGACACAGTGCACTACAGGTAAACTAGGACTTTTATTAAATAAAGGATTTAATAACACATTATTTTGTAGATGTACTTAATTAACTGTGAATTCTGTTTATCAGGTGTCTGCATGTGCCTTTAATAAGGGTAAGCTCCGTGTTCTGGCTACATCAACTGATCCTCAGTGTGGTGGAAGGGACATTGATATGGCTCTGGCTGAATATTTCTGCCAAGACATTTTCAGCAGACTGAAGTTGGATGCTAAGAAAAACCAAAGGTTAATCTACATTAACAAGAGCCTTTAATTAAAGGAATATTTATAACCAATAAATTGTTGGTTCGATTCATATCATTACAGAATATAATAAAATGTATTTTTTTAGGGCTTTTCTACGGCTACTTCAAGAAGTAGAAAAACTGAAGAAGCAGATGTCAGCCAATAGCACTCGCCTGCCCATCCACATTGAGTGCTTCATGGAAGAGCGTGATGTCTCCAGTGAACTCCAACGCTCCCAGATGGAACAAATCTGCGCTGAGACCTTCACTCGCATTGAGAGAACTATGAGGGCTATCCTGCACAATGCTAGTGAGTTAACATTTTATTTCGTTATTTATTTCAACCAATATTTTGTAAGTTAACATCCCGCACGAAACTAATTGTAGTTAAGATTACAATTCACATTTTTAGTTACAATAAATATAAACAATTTCAGAGCTGAGACCTGAAGACATTCATTCCGTGGAGATTGTTGGAGGATCAACTAGAATCCCAGCAGTTAAAAACTTGATTGAACAAGTCTTTAACAAGCAAGCATCAACCACCCTCAACCAGGTAAAACTTCAATAATATTTTTTTTTATATATTTACAACTGTTATAAGTCCTGAAATCAATAATTTAGATTATTGATTATAGCCCGGTATTCTATTAAATATTTACTATTTCTCATAATTATGATTGATCACAATTTATTTGAATGTTTGTATATTGTAATGTTTCAGGATGAAGCCGTGTCACGTGGATGCGCCCTGCAGTGCGCTATGCTGAGCCCGGCCGTGCGCGTGCGGGAGTTCAGCATCGCCGACGTGCAACCCTATGCGGTGCGCCTCGCCTGGGACGCTACTAAAGGAGAAGATGGAGACATGGAGGTCAGTTCACTTGTTTATACTCTTCTACTAGCTTTCGCCCGCGGCTATAAGTTGACAGACAGTTTTAAATTGTTTACTGAAAAACAATTCCTAAATAAAATGTAACAACTCAAGTTTACCCTGACATTATAGTAGTCGTTTATTATTGATTGTCCATTTTCTATAACAGGATATTGATTGGGGTTGCTATAGCAACGAAAGTTGATGCTTTTGTGTTATATTCAATAAGTAATGAACATACAATAGTATTATTTAAATCATGACCTAGTTGCATAATAGTATGAATAGCAATATTCACTATAAAAGGCATAACATTAAATTTTTATTATTTTTTTTATTTCAGGTTTTCCCTGCTTTCCATGCTGCTCCTTTCTCAAAGATGTTGACTTTCTACAGAAAAGAACCCTTCTCTGTTAGTGCTTATTACTCCGATCAAGTGCCTTATCCAGACACTTTCATTGGTATGTATCTATTTATCAAAGGCGTCGTCTTATGCTTTGACAATAATTTTGAATATTTTATATAACATCTAAAAATAATTTCCAGGCCAGTGGCACATCAGAGATGTCCAGCCTACAGCTGAAGGAGAGTCACAAAAAGTGAAACTGAAAGTTAGAGTGAACATTCATGGCATTATAACTGTCGCGTCAGCTTCACTTGTGGAAAAGAAGCAAGACGCCGCCGCAGCCGAAAATATAGAGATGGAGAATGCGAATGACAATCCGCAGGGACAAGACGCGGCCATGGATACTAATGGCGCTACCCAAGATCAACAGAATGGTCCCGAGAACCAAGAGGTGAGAGACGACGAAATGAAGGGGGAGCCTCAACAAAAACAGTCGTGGACACAGAAAGTAGGACAGTGGTTCAGTGGGGTACGTGTCGGTAGCGCGTGTGTCCAGCCCAGTGTTGTTTGTTGCCCGCCTTCTCTTCATAACGCCTCGTAACATTGTTCAGTCATCTAACTCCTCTGATTTGTGAACTTCTGGCAGCAGACATCACACAATCTTGTTTCGTCCCCACCCTCGGTTCCGAGGTCCATTTGCACTAATTTCTTGTTTAATGAGGTCTTGAAACACTTGCCTCATGCGATTTCTTCTTGTTTTTGTTCTTTTAAAGTTTATCTGTGTCCACGCATGTTTTTGTCCAGCTTGGAGTTGTTCATTTTATTTTTATTTCATTTTTCGTTCTGCAGAATCACTGGACTTATGAAGAACTTATGAAGCTACATTAAGTTTTTTATTAATATGTATGAATGAAGTAGTTCATATTTAACCATAAATATGAAATAAATGCAAATGGGTCACCACACTGCTTGGAAATGCGCTTATATTTTTATAATATGTATTTATTTATTCTAATCATAAGCAATTGGCTAGGCAGTGTTGGTAGTGGGGAATAGTTTATTTTTTATATGATTTGAACTTGTTCACTTATTTTCAGGAGAACGCGGATGATAAAAAGGACAAATCCAAGGATAAAGCTAAAAAAGTTCTTATTAAAACTATTGAACTTCCAATTGATGCTCAGACACATGGATTCCCAAAAAACGAGCTTAATGGATACTTGGAACAGGAGGTAAGTTGTGTAACTAAAGAATGTTGGTAGAAGAATTCCTCAGCAATTTGTATTCTTAATGAAATACGTAAATTTTCAGGGCAAAATGCAAGCCCAGGATAGACAGGAAAAGGAACGAGCAGATGCTCGTAATGCTTTGGAGGAGTATGTATATGAATTGCGTGGCAAACTCTCTGAGGGCGAAACCCTGCACGACTTCATATCGGAAGACCAACGCAACCGACTGGTCAACCAGTTGGACTCTCTCGAACAGTGGCTGTATGAGGAGGGCGAAGATCAACACAGACAGGTAGGAATATTCTCACTGACTGACAATTTTTTTCTTTTACTCAAATATCTGCCTGCTTCAGTGTGAACATAAACTTGCTGTTTCAGGTATACAGCGACAAACTGACGGAGTTGCGAACAGAAGGCGAACCTATCAAGCAACGCCGTTTGGAGTTTGAACTGCGCCCGGGAGCGTTAGACGATTTTGCCCGCGCAATTCAATTATCTAACAAGGCTGTCGATTTATACAAGTATGTAGCTTTGTTGATTTTCTTATTGTTTACCAATAAATAGATCTATAACTCTACTACATATTTAGTGGTAGTGAAAGATTACATAATAATATCATTTGTAACACTCTTTTCGTATTACTTTTTAGAGCTGGAGACATAAAGTATGCCCACTTGGCTGATACCGACGTCCAAAAAGTAGCGGAAGCGGCGAAGAACGCGTTGAACTGGCTGGAGAGCGCTCGCCAGGCACTCGCGCATACTCCGCGCCACCAACAGCCACCACACACTACCCATCAGATTCGCCAGGAGCGACAAGTACTATTCAATTGAATGACCATAATAATTTTAAAATTATTCTCATTAACTCAAAAATTCGTTGACACGTCTGTGAATTATTTGCTGTTACTCCAGCAGTAACAGGTAACTACTTTTATTTCCTAGAAACCAAACAACTTTAGAACTAATATACTTTGATTATTTCAGACCTTCGAGAATACGGTGAATCCGATTTTAAACAAACCGAAACCTAAAGAAAAGACCCCGCCGCCAGCTAACCCCACCGCAGGCGATGGACAGCCCGACGCTGGCTCGGCGCCCAGTGATGCCCAACAGACACAAGAACAAATGGATGTTGAATGAATATGAAACAATTATTACTACCTGCACATATAATATTGGATTATAATACTAAATAATGACACTCAATTTACGTATAACGCTACGTTTACTTTATATGAGAAGAGCAGGGATTTTGTATGAGTAATATTTATATAATGATGGCCTTTTTGCCGCAGGCAGAGTTATTGTTTAGTTTTATGATATGACCGCTGTGTCCACCCTGGAAGAACACACGGTTAAATTATAGTGAATATTTATTTTTATTCAAATGATGGAATGGGTGGTAATTCTGACTTTATTTTCTACTGCTACGTTTTTTGTTATTTATGGTTGATTTCCTACAAGCGAAAAACTTTAATAATTGCGCATTTCAAATTCTAGGCGTATAATAATCCGATTAATAATAGTATTAACGTACGCTATATTTTGTTTACATTTTGTAAACCTACTTAATGCATTTTTATGCAGTAACTGCAATTTTATGTAATGTGATAAAATTGAATTTAGTGAGTAGTTATTATTTAGCCAATAAATTGTGAGCAACATCAAGGCGAAATTAAGATCAGTTTATTTCACAATGTAATTTCGAAATATGTTCTTAAATTCATTCATGATATTGTATTTTGGCTTCAATAGTAATTCTGTGAATATTACTACATCTCATTTTAAGTCCGTGCGCTCGTACAATAGACTAATAATTATAAGGATTTTGTGTATTTGTTTGGCTATTTAAAAACAAACTGAAAATGAAATAATGCTACATTTAATTATACTAGTTTTTTCTTATACCACAAAGTTTCTACATTCAAGTTTCTATTGCTGACTTACCTACTGATGTTTTTAGAGATATCTAATAGTATTCAGTTAATAAAAATATGTACTTGCGATGTACACCATTATTGTCTTACACATGCATACATACTTTAACAATACACTCGTAATTGTTGCACTTCGAAAGAATTGTTAAAGCGCTTATTACACTATACTCAATTTCTATGTCAAATCATGCAGTTTTCAGTTGAATGAATTTCAATGAATGTATCACATTTAGGAACGATTTATCTTTTACGCTAACGATCTCCTTTGTCGAGTAGCGTAACCATCATTTTTCAAGTTGTCGCTAGTTCTGGGGTCCCGGGTTCGATCCCCGGGCGGATCGATGTGGAAAAGAACTTATCTACATCGTCCCAAGTCTAGGTGTTTGTGGTACTTTTATATTTTGCCATTATTATTTAATACAATAATAAGCACATTAAATAAATTACTAAATACGTATTGGTCAAAACAAACCCTTATCATTCCTCATAATATGTGACATTGTAATTCTTTCGAAGTTGCAATGAGTTATAATTTCGACTTAATCCAGACACATTTAAAATAATGAATGAATCTTGGTAAATATTGATTGCCATACATATGTCTCAAGAAAGGAACCGTGAATGCACTAAATGGTTATCATTTACATAATTCCGAGACTTATGAGGCTGTCAACCACATACAACTGCATTTTATACTCTTAGAACTAAGGATGATATAATTACATTTAGCAAGAAAAATACTAGGTTTCTGTGCAAATAAGATTTCGTCACTTTACGATTTAATTATTTGATACTAATATGCTGTTCTAGTTGAGGTGTATGGAATTCGTTTGGTTTAGCACGAATTCATTCAATTCATCATATTATCCTGTCCCCTTGTTGTATGAAAACACCTTGTGACGTTTGTGTGAAATGCATTTTCAAATTATTTTAGACCTGCATTTCACAACGTACTTTTTTCCATAACGGTATTACATGTCACCTGCAGCTATACTTATAGATTATTCCGGCCTATGTGTTGTACATTTGCAAATAAATGGTTCAACCATTACTATGTTATTTGTGCATTCAAGCTTAGTAAATGGATAATTTAACATTCTTTGTTGTTTTTTTTATACTTCCCGAAAGGTAATTCCAAAGGAGACTTTTACTGCTTAACCGGACTAAGTTGGCGAGACATTACTAATACGCCTCTAGCCAGAATCTATGTACAAAATAAAAGGGTTGTGGCAACGAAAGCTGAGGGCACCCCCAGCGGGGTTCGAACCTCGACTTAATTCGTTGCTCACGATCATAACGAATAACAGCAAGGGAGGGCTGGATCAATGAATGATTATTTGGGGACTGTTTTGATTCTAGTTTGACCGGCTCGGGCCAGTATTAGCTAGGGACGGGTGGGCAACGTTAACGTTACTTTTTACAACAACACGCGACGAGCCTCGCCGGCGAGGATGGACACGATAAGTGTTGGGACCGATTGTGTGGAGTGTTGCTGGGGCCCGAGTCTGCTATTTACATCTGCTTGAATCGTCTCAGTGGGTGGGGTTAGTGGGACCATTTTACGATAATTGGCATTCTACTAACTGTCAAAACGTCACAATTGGCCATTGGAACGATTGAGCCGCGAGTTGAGTGAATATGACCGATGTCCGGTACAGCAGTTTCAGGGACTAGCGGGAACGAACATTCAATTTTTTTTTTTTGTGTATATAAGGTGCTATAAAAATATCTGCCACGGCTTTAATGGGATGTAGTATTGTGTTTATAGATTACAATAGTGAAGAACTTTCGTACCCCGGAACAGTTAATTAAATTTTAGAAAATAAAATTGTTAAATTAACATTGACTCTATTCTGCGTAACGTGGTTCACAAGTTACGTGAATTCGGTGCGGAGCGGCAACAGCTTAGGACACGGGATGGTTTTATACTAATAAATCAATTCAAATTTATACGTTATTTTTTTTGTATGAAAAAAAATATGATAAATAATCAATAATTTATCTATACTATTGTAATCTATAAACACAATACTACCTCCCATTAAAGCCGTGGCAGATGTTTTTATAGCACCATATATACTGTATATAAATTCATATCTATGGAGATGAAAGCTGTTAATTTGAAATTGACGAGGTATTTCAATTTTATTTATTTGAATAGAGACAATCATCCACATAATAATATATTTTATACTGCACTTTTTCTAAGATGCATTCAGTTATTTAGAAAGTATACCGAGAACTCAATGAGCTATGTCAATAATTCATTTTTAATTTTATCAGGGGCCCGATGCCGCTATTTTAAGTCAGTGAGTGGCGGGTTAATAAACGTTTCGGTGTACTTGTTATTGTGCCTAATTTTCGTATTCAGATAATTTTAGTGTAATGACAAATTTACACCTACTTGCCACTGTTGTCATTGTAGGATTGCAAGTGACTGTTATCTGAATACGAAAATTAGGCACAATAACAAGTACACTGGAACGATTATTAACCCGCCACTCACTGACTTAAAATAGGGGCATCGGGGAGCCCGATGCCTACCTGACGTTCTTGTGCTCCAATAAAAGTTATTCACGATTAAGTAATGTATAAAATTTCCGTTCTATCACAGGTTCGCTGGCTTAACAATTTCATAATTTCTTAAGACTGCGGTTTGCCTAGATCACCTAGATGGACTAAAACTAGGAAATTATTCTTGCCCATAGTTCACCAGTAGGTACCGAAGTCCATAATATTTTTTCGTAATATTACGACAAAAACTAATACAGAATAAATGTCCATGAATGTATTTTAACGAGTTTAAAATATAATTAATATAACATTAATATACGACAAAATGGAAACAAGTCACGTCGTACTACTTTGGTGGACAAAACGGAGGCGCTACTTCGAACATGTAATCTCTTGGGTTTTTCCTTTTAGATTTACGGTTACCGTCCTCAACCAACAGATATGTTAGATATCCAATAGTAAAAACTGCAAAAAAAAAAGTAAATGAATCCCAATGCAGACTTTATTTTATGGCTGAAATTATGAGGGCGAAATGATTACCTACACTACAGATATCCTACTAAAAGAATGAAAATACGTAATGATAGGTAAGTACCTCATTATTCTTTTTTTTTTCAAAAGTCAACTATTTCTGCTCGTGTAATGTTATACCAATGCAAAACTATGTAAACGTACCTGGTAGCCAGGTATACATGGTTGCAAGACTCCTTGGTACGAAATTAGGAATCCCATACCTAATGGCTCCAGCAAAAGGTTTTAGCTCCATGGGTGATAATCTATAATAAATTATACCGCGAATATGAGCTAACGTACCAAAATCCTTCATTTTGCCGTTTACAAAATTACGTACAAACTTACAAAATTCGGGTCAATTGGATAATTACAAATCGATTTGCAAAAATGACAGTTTCTAATCAATAATTTACTTTTAAATGTTACATAGAAACAATAATAAAGAGGTATGTAGGTAAAGTATGTGCGGAAAGAGATCCGTCATGGCGATAAATGGTACTAACACTTTGACAACATTAAAACCATTCCAAAAGAGAATTATGAAGAGGACGTCTGAAAATATAACGTTCTATCATCATTTTATAAATATCCAGATTTTACAGTAGCAATATTGGTGAAGCTAGTGTTATAATAACTTGGAAGATAGATATTAGATGATTATGCACTGTAGTGTAGCGCACTCAAAATTTGCTTCTTCACAATGAGCAATATGCGCACTCTATACATACTTTCTGATATATATTATATACTCTTCTAGAGATATACGAGATCTAAGGAGTGAGCATATTCTATTATATTCAAAATAGTTATACAAATATCCATCATATCGACGCGCACATGTCAAAAAGCGTTTTGTCTCTTTTTAACTAACCAAGAGCTGCATATGTAAAGAGAGACGTCTAAATGTCTGACAGGGACCAAATTTGGCAACCTTAGAGTATAGATAAGAAACTAAAGAGTGAGCCTATCAGTGTATGAACCGTGAGCACTAGTATGAACTAGTTTTATCGTTAAATTTTGCATCAAGACGGAGCGCGCCGTTTTAATAAAACTATCTAAAACCCTAATATTATCCTGACAATGTCGAAACCATCGATATTTTCGCATATAAGTCTGTCGTTGCGCGAAAAATAACTTTAAATCAGTAAACGAATGTACTAGATACAGACAAAAATTGCTCTCGCTTGGCACGATAGCGATACTATCGGTCTATAGTTGTCTATAGTCTAAGTATCAAGTCTTAGCTAGGAGTACCATCACTGACTTAGAAACCTAATATGGACTTGCCATACCTACGAAATAAACGTGCATACCTACAAAAATCGGGCAAATAAGATGGCTGCCTTTCGTAGTGTTGTAACCGCCAGAAACGTGCTCGATATCGATATTTAACTTTGGGTGTGATTCAAGCTATCACCCATTTATTAGTGTATAGGGTATAGCCATATTAGGGTTTTAGATAGTTTTATTAAAACGCCGCGCTCCGTCTTGATACAAAATTTACGATAAAACTAGTTCATACTAGTGCTCACGGTTCATACACTGATAGGCTCACTCTTTAGTACTATACTCTAAGACTTGATACTTGTCAGTTGTCAGTGTCACTGTCAAATCATGAAGTAGGTTTAGTAGGTTGAAGGTTCATCTATGAGGTCGTAGACAGAGAAACTATGGAGCAGGCGTAGCTACTCTCAAAAAATAGTTTCAAATTTTTAGTGATTTCAAATATTAAAACTTTATTTTTTTTAGAGTCATCTTGGATTATTCTATCTTGTTGCAGTTTGCAGTTGAGTGTTAATTATTTCATGAATATGTCGTCGAACACTCTGGTTGAAAACGATGTGTTTGTACCTGTTAAAATTAATGAAAATGACTTGTATAACGGAGTTTTAAAATTACTTAGATATATAAGACCAAATTGGATTCCAGAAAGTGTGAAACTAAAGGTAGTATCAATAAAAATACTATATCAATCTTAAAATTAAATACTATAATCACAACATAAGTATTTTTCACCCTCATTTTTGTTTTCCTTTTAGTCCATTCTGTCAGATTTTTTGTATAAAATATTCATGTTATTAATAAAATACTGAAAACAATAAGATGGTCCTCACTATTTGTATAATACAATCAGTATATTATTGATGTAGTAATAAATATTCCAATCTATAAAGCATATTCATAGTAAATAAAGCATAATGTACTTCACTCTTGTATAAAAGAGATATTTTATTAAAATTAACAACTCGTAAGTATGTCATTTGAAACAATCCTTTCATTAATCACACCTTAATTTATTATTCCTCTATTTCTACATCTTCAACAAATGTTTTTCTTTTTTCTAAACTATGTATTATAAATATAATATTGTTGTTCATAATTCTTTGCTCAAGTTTGCTCTTTATAGTGGCTTGCCTGTAACACCTAATTATTAATTTGTTTTAGACCTTAACGGATGGTATAACAAATAAATTAGTTTCTTGTCAATATGAAGAGTTGGGCAATGACAAAGCTATCCTACTTGTTCGCATCTACGGTAACAAAACTGACTTGTTTATTGATCGGACTGCTGAAATCAGGTAAGATTATAAGTTAGTATCACAAAATAATTCTTTTTCAAAGTACTTTTTTTTTACAGTAAAGATGGATAATTTTCAAAATAGAAATCATTTTCAACCATGAGGTAACACTTGAATTTAATTCTGACCTATTGATATAACAATTTTGATGTTTAAAAGTCTTGAACTTTATACAAGAGCCAAATTTTTTAAATAGTTCTGTCCATTATCAGGTACCTACTAAAAATATTATATGTCTATTATTATTGTATTATTAATTATGTATTAGACATGAATAAGAATTAATTAAATTAATTTTATTTATTATTAATTAAATTAATATTAGAATTTGACTGCTGGCTGCCTATAAGAGTTAATTGACCATTTCCAAAGTAAAAGTTTTTTTTTTACTTTGAATATACAGTAGTACAGTTGTGATGTTTTGTTGTGGGCCAGGTCTATAGAGCTTTAAACGCATGGCACAGGGTAGAAAAATTATTTCGTTTGCTGAGTAACTCGCCGCCGATAGCAAACTCGTCTAAGACAATGAGAGACACGTCTAACAAGATAAAATAATTAAAAGGCGAAGCTAGATAACTTAAATTGATACTAAGGTATCGTAACCATTAATGTCTCTGAGTAAATAAATAGGAATATGTTTCACCCTGACGGCAATTGATCTCTTAATAAAAAATATTATTTGTTATTCAGCCAATTTCTCAAGGCAATTTTTGTTCTTGAATTAAATAAATGTTTGTTCTTTATAGTTTGTAAGCATTATTTCATTATTACTCAGTATTAAGCGTGATTTTGAAGATATTTAGAAAAAATGTGGACGTAAATACTCGTTCATGGTTCATAATCCCGCGGTTTTTAAATGCCCCAATTTTCTACACCGAAAAATCCTTAATTCTAATGTTTCGATCACGTATTTTAAGCGGAAGGTATTTAAAGTGTAGGTACATTTGTAACGTGATCTTCAAGCATAAACTACTTGCAACATTTAATTACGTCCGCTATATCCATCGAGCGTCATTCTCCATCATTCTAGTCTCATTTAACTATGTAACATTATCATCGTCTAACTTTCATGTTGCTTTGATTTTAGGAACATCAAAAGGCTAAATATTCTTGGCATGGCACCTCAGATTTATGCCGTATTTGAAAACGGACTTGCTTATCAGTACTACCCTGGGAAAACTTTAGATACTTCTTCAGTTATACAGGAAAGAATATGGCCGCTGGTAGCAACACAGTTGGCAAAAATGCACAGAGTTGAGCTAGGAAAAGATGTATGTATTTTTATTACTTATATCTCATAAACCAATTTATTGAAATCTTCTGCATAGCCTTTTCTCAAGCTACGTTGGGGAACGTTTTCAGACTCACCTACATAAACATTTATTAAAATATCTCATTTAAAATAGATTAAGTATAATCTAGGTCACAAGAATCGTCAATGTAGGAAATGAATTTCCAACCACGAGGATTTTTATAAGATCTTTATCTAAACTTAATGTCTTGTTCTTTTTGTGTCGATGGTACCGAGATAAATTATAGCAGTTGGGCCCAATATGTTGCGACATTAATAACGCCATCATTGGCCATGTAGGGAATTGACTTGTCACGTCCATGCATTTAACTATACGATCAGCATTAACTTGAATTAAACCCACATTCCATATCTACTCTAGGTATTCTAAACCGCGACGTGGTAATGTGCTACTTACGTACCTATATTTACATTGTACTGCCATACAAACCTAGGTGTCATTTTAATACTTTTGCAAACACATAGAATTTATGACTCTACCTATTTGTCACGTTTGTTAGGTACTACCTACCTACCTACATACATTGTTTTCACTTAACAAAGTGAAAAGCTTACTATATCTTTTCTGTGTTATTTGTATAAAGTACAATATGAATACTGATTTGTTCGATAATCCGGATGTTTCATTCAGTATAGCAGGTTCGATTCCCGCCTATAACAAAAGGTAAATTTTTGACGTGTGTTGTACTGTTTAATGAAGTACTTAAATCTGTAATAAAAGTAAAGTAGTACGTACTTATACCACGTCGTTAACTATCCCTGATTAAACTTTATAATATTTACCTCAATAAATTTTCATGTAGTCGTTTGACAGTAGTATATTATTCCACACTTTACGTTACAATTTTTATGCAATACGATACGAGTCGGTATATTATGTTTATCGTTTATTCTTATCTGTCCAAACTAAACCGTCGAGACGACAAGATATTTTATAGGTGGCATTAGGAAGATATCATGATTGTTTGGGAATTTAACCATATACAAGTTATAACTATTATATTTTTATACTAGTTTATATTAGTTTTATATAGTTATACTACTGTCTGTTATACGATTTTTATCAGTAGCATAATAATGTGGCTGCGAATAATACATGATAACAGGATCCAAAATGCTGTACCTACAAGCAATAGGTTTAAATTTCAATACAAATTGATTACCTAATAGCACTATTGTAATTCGTAATAACTAAAATAAAACGAAAGACCAGAAAACAGAAAAGAAATAGCAGTTGGCTATTGACACTATACCTATTTGAATTTTCATGCGTTTTCTTCGCGTTCTTTAAGCTCAGACCTATATATTTTTTGTATAATTTTAGGACCTTTACCATTACCAACATTCAGGATATCATTAGGTACGTATCATAGAATATACCTATATCCACTCGTTCGTCTCACTTTTGACACTAATATCCGTGTTAATATGTTGTTTTGGTTTTGAGCGTCCTTCTAACAATAATTGATATAGGTAATTATGTAACGAACCTTTAATAAAAATTGTTATTTTATCTTATGCTGGACAGCGTCTCTGACAAGAACAAAATAAATATGGCTACCAGGTTATGGCACTCTTGTTTCCGTAACATATTATAACATGCGTAGTAAGATCATATTCGGTGTTGCTCAATAAGTAGGTACGGTCTGAAAATAAAAACTAAAGGCTCGTGATACTGTGAAGGTTAAAACTATTATTTATTCAGCCTTCATAGCATATTGAACTACATTCAATAGAAAATATTCGTAACTAGTAGATATTCTGAGTACCAACTACAATAAAAAAAAAACTAACGACTAATATATTTCTCCTTGTTTTACACATTATGTTCATGATGTTGTTGTGTTTAAGCATGTACCTAATTGTTTAAGTGTTTGACTTCTTTATTAAAACAGTGAAGCTATGTGATTTTGTTATCTTACTGACAAAGTTATCTTCTAATACTGGGTCCATATTGGCTTACATAAAATTCTTAATCCTATTTTTGGTCTTACTACCGGTCTGTGCTCATAATAATCACTCTTCATAATTTTTTTATTCATACTTTTTTAATTCATACATTTTTATTACTAACAATTGATCTCATAACCGTTAGTGATCATATTTTTTTTATCAATACTGTTACTGCCAAGAACCAGTTTAAAATTATAATTTCTTTTTTCAGATTTTTTTTTTCATAACATTCAATGATCATATTGCTTTAATTAATAATGTTGTTACTAAAAACATACTTCAACTCATAACGTCATTGTTCAGAATAGCTTACTGTGTAACAACGTCAATTAACAAACACAACCATGATCCGGATCCATTAAAGGAAAAGGTTTGTCCGGGTGTCTTTGTATGTTTTTTTTTTGTATGAAATATCCTTACGCATAATGATATTTAAGCATAACTTTTATAAGCAAACTAATTATACACCATACAAATATCTAACTCCCTAATTATTAAAAACTTCATCATACACAATTTTACATATTGCTCACATTATATAGGCATAATGGCTCCTACACACAGTGCCGGCGGCAGTGCCGCCGGGCGAGCCGCCGCCGGCCAAGCCGTCGCGCGTCGTCATACAAACAAATGCCGGCGGCTCCTTTGTGCGGCTTTGAATGCCGCCGGGCGCACGGCGGCTTGGCCGGCGGCTCGCCCGGCGGCACTGCCGCCGGCACTGTGTGTAGGAGCCATAACAAAGAATTAATAATTAACACCTAAAATATTAGACACTGATACACATTTCTGTACAATATTGCTGCAGCATGCAAGCAAGCAAGCATGCAGCATGCAAGCAAGCATGCAGCATGCAAGCAAGCATGCAGCATGCAAGCAAGCATGCAGCATGCAAGCAAGCATGCAGCATGCAAGCAAGCATGCAGCATGCAAGCAAGCATGCAGCATGCAAGCAAGCATGCAGCATGCAAGCAAGCATGCAGCATGCAAGCAAGCATGCAAGCGAGCATGCAAGCAAGCATGCAGCAGGCATGGTTTCTGTCACGGCTCCGGCGCTGCAGGGTTCCGGCGGCCCCACGCGAGCTTATCGTCGCAGATGGTCTTACGCTCACCACCGCAGCTTCGGCTTGCTGGCCGGCTTCGCCGGCCAGCCTCAGCCGCGGCGGCGAGTGTTAAGACCGCCTGCTCCTCAGCCCGCGGGCCGCCTCACCCCTCCGCGCCTACACGACTCTAAATTACACTCTAGGGTAGGGCAGAAAAGACTACGTGGAGTCGGTTTTGCAGCGATTCGTTTCTGTCACTAACTCAGATTTGTTTCCGTTATTTCTATTTTTTCAATGGAGTCGATGATTATGATTTTTAATATTATGGATAAAAACACTTATTATTAAGAAATGCATGAAAACGAATATTAGAATAAAACATATTTAGGAGTATTATAGTTATTTATTGAAATGATTATGAGTTTTGACCATTAGTATAAACAAAGATATTAAAACAAATATTAGTAAAAAGTAAATGTATGATTAGTGATATTATGAATTTCAATGATTATATGTTTTAATATTTATTTTTTAAAATTTTATGAAGAATGATCTTTATGACTTTAAATGGTATGAGAAATATTTTCGGACATCCGATGATAGGAGTTGAAAAGTTATGTAAGACAATGCGCCCCCTCTAATACTAAACAAAGTTGTAAAAACACATTTTTTTAGGTTCGTTTTTCTTTATTACAGGTGCCAAAAGAACCATTTGTTTGGAACAAAATTGAAAAGTTTCTAGATTTGTTACCTGATCCGTACACTTCAGAGGAAAAGCAAATGAGGTGCGTTGGATACTTTTTCAATTTTACGTTATTGCAAACCTAGAAGAGTACAGTGAAGACTGCTCATGTTAGTACCTACCTACACTCTTTCTTTCTATTTTCTTATTCAACGTTAAAAAGGTACCCTTTTAACGTTTCCCATACCCCAGTAGATCGAATCAATTTAAACGTTGCGAGGACAACGTTTATTTTGTAATGTTACCACGTCCCAAGCACCTCTTATTTCAAAGTTTGTGTCAACTTAGTATGTTTACTAAAATTTATAATAGGACAGAGTTGAGAGTTCAAAGATAAAAACAAAATTTCATTAAGTAAATAATGATATGCATGTGAATAACCGACATTAATAAAGATACGTACTTAGATAATTACGATGTTATCGGTTACGCTTGTATTCACTCCCAGATAACACAACTATTTGACGCAGAAAGTTTTAAGTCTACAAGACTACAAAGATTGAAACCACGTCATTGGTAACAATACTAACAATAAATTAGCCTCACTGCTTCAAAATAAATGCGCTGGCAATGACCAAGTTTTACCTAGACGTGCGATAGTTTTTACAGTCCAATGAAAAACATTTAGGTAAATAACATGGTAAAAATAAAATACTTGTTTGTACTTAGTCCTCTAAAGTGTTTGTTGACTTAAAAGACTCGCGGAACGACGCGACGTGTAGGTAATTGGCATGATTGTGTATTATGTGCTGACGTCACACTCAGTACTTAGATTTTCTCTTGTTCGATTTAATGCATACGTTTACGTTATTATTCCGCGTGGGTATGGTAGCTCCGTAGCTGTAGCTACGTGACTTGTTTTGTTTAGCTAGGTAGCCTGAACCTAGACTAAACAAGAAACATAGTTTTAAATATTTAACCCAGTAGGAACTAGGTTAAATATTTAAAAATATGTTTCTTGTTTAAGCCATCAAGGTAGATATTCAGAACCATATCCGTTTAAAAAGTTCGTATGAATTATGGCCTTACGTACCTACCTAATTTTTTTTTTAAAGATGTTCTCGCTCTAGTTCTCTATGAATATGATTTAAATCCGTGGCCTGTAAAAATAAAACAACTATTTTTTTCTTTTTTTTTGTAGGTTCGAGAATAAGTTTACATCTATAGAAAGCCTGAGGATAGAGTACGATCGTCTTAAGTCGCACTTAACAAAATCTGAGAGTCCCATTGTATTCGCTCACAATGATTTACTTTTAGGAAATGTTATTTACAATGAAGATGAGAGGACTATATCTTTCATTGACTACGAATATGCAGCGTACTGCTACCAGGCTTTCGACATAGCGAATCACTTCAATGAATTTGCTGGTAAGTACTTATATGTGTAATGACATTTTGCACTCATATTGACCCTTGAAAATCTTATGGACAAGCTACTGACTAGTACTGACCTGCGATTGGTGGAAATCGAAAGATAGACCTGTTGCGAGACTAGTGACGCTAGCGGTATAGACTGACTTTCGAGAGCCGTATTCCGTACGCTTATGCGACTGAACTCATATTATTATAACCTTTTATTTTCTATATATTTCACCATTAATTATTCAAATTGTATTTATTTATTTTCATTGTTCCAGGTCTCTCAATAGATGATTTGGATTACAGTAGATATCCTGATGAGAATTTCCAGATGCAATGGCTCAAAGTGTACCTAGCTATTTACACTAACAACAGTCATCCATGTGAAACTCATCTGAGAAAGCTTTATAACGAAGTAAATCAAATGACAATACTATCTCATTTCCTTTGGGGAATATGGTCACTTGTACAATATGAACATTCAGATATAGATTTTGATTTTGGGAGGTAAAGTAACAGTTTACTTTATTCCTTTTTACGTTCTCTCGTTCTGCGCCGTGGGCACTGCAAATGCACTTACTGTTTTCAGCACAGAGAATCGAATGTTGATGCCGAATGGTGGTCACCACGCTAATGATCACCGTTCGCGACGTCGCGTTCTAGGGGTTCGATCCCTTCATGGGACAAGCATGTTTGTGTTGCTATAGTTGTAGACAGAGACGACAAATTTTCACTTCTACGAAATACCTATTGGTAAAATAAAATAAATTAAAAAGCCATAACTAAAAAAAATATAAATTTCTTACGTTGATTTATTCTTCTATTTAATGGGTTACCTAAATGTATATTTTATTCATGTCCATCAGAGATACAATTATACTAGACATTATTTTTTACGTAGGTACTTAGTCAAAAAACTCAACGATAGATATTTATTTACCTACTTAAATTATCCCGCAGGAACGCAATGGATAATCATAAAAATAGTTATCCAAAATGGCGGCGATGTGGTTCGCCACCCATCACGTCTCGTTTCTCGCGGGGGCGAAAAGTGGCCCACGGAGAGCCGCTTTGCTACGTTGAATGTAAGAGGACTAAGAGGAGGAATGGATGGTAAAGTGGATGAAGTATGTCAGATGATGGATGTTGAGACAAAAATTAAGAAAGGTATGCTGAGATGGTTTGGCTATGCCGAGAGAATGAATGAAGAACAATTTACGAAAAAAGTGTGGCGAGTGTGAATGAAAAAGGCCAGATCAAGAGTACCATAAACCTAACAGCATTTATGAAGGGAATAATGAAAGTGGACAAAGCGAAACAAGTGTGTAAGGATCATAGCAAGTGGAAAGAAGTGGGTCTCTGCCTACCCCTACAGGGAAAGAGGCGTGATTATACATATGTATGTATGTATGTAATTTAAATGTGACGTCATAATTTTGTACGTTTCATGCAAAACAGCCTCGACTGCTCAACTTTCAATAAGTATCTTGGGTATTTCTTAAAATAAAAAAATTGCAGACCTAATATTTTTTTTTTTTTCAATGTAATTACGGTGTAAATATATTTCGTCTTTTTATACCCTGCAGCCATTGTAGGTTGGTAAGTATTTACATATGATAGGTATAATCGCGTACCATTTGTTAGGTAACCTACCTACAGTGAAAAAAAAAATTTGATATGTGGGCTCCTAACTAATGTATGATTTACTTTCAGGTATGCTGAAATAAGATTGAACCGATATTTCGCGTTAAAGGACAGCATCTTCACGCAACTAAGTTAACCTGTTGCGCGTGTTTAACAATCCGCATAAACTACAGCTTATATCTAACGATGAATTATAATTTTAAATCAAGGCATCATAGTTTAAGCAAAGTACAACTTTTAAAGTACCTACCTATCTTGTAAGATTATTATTTATACCTACAGTAAATCGACGTATTTTGTTACCAATATTACATTCCAAAATATAAATAGGTAATCACTGTATTTATGTTATTATATTAGGCAAATTATGAAATTAAAAAAATTAAGAATAACCAATATTTTGCTTTGATTTTTTAGCTAGACTTGGGATGGCGCGGAGTCATCGGCCGCTGGGGCCGATGACCCCGCGTCATGCACTGCATGCACGCACTTTGGTCGCTCAGTTCTCGATTGCGCGAAATTCACTTCAGAAAAATAGGGATGATGACTAATTTTTATATATATGTCCATCTTTTAGATTATAAAAAAATATAAGATACGTATTTTTTCTTTTGTCCCGTAAACAAAGAATTATGAAGATACAGCGAGTACAATTCTTGCGTGACGTCACGTCCAAGCACAAATTGACCTAGCCGTGACGTCACAAGCCCCCACTCCTGAACTTTAAAGCGGTTTATCTTCGTATTTTTTTGATTTGATAAAAGAAAAAAACATGTGTCTACTATATTTTTATTATATATTAATAATTAAACTATCCATACCCCACAAGGAAGGGTTTAATGAAAAAAAAAATTGAGTTTCAGTTCTAAGTATGGGGAACCCCCATTATTTATTGTTTTTTTTAAGCTATTGCATAGCTCTTATCTTGGGCTTTGAGCGCGGCGACCGAATGAAGAAATTCCGTAACGAAAATAAACCTAACACCCCCCACTCCGACCATAGCGATGCAATAGCTTTACCGCGGCATTCCCCGAGTGCCACACGTATTTTTTTATTTATCTTAATGCGGTTCACAGAATACATCTTTTTACCAAGTTTCAACAGTACCTATAGTTCTTATAGTTTCGGAAAAAAAGTGGCTGTGACATACGGACGGACAGACAGACATGACGAACCCTTATGGCCCTAAAAACCGTGTTTACCCTAAAAATTTTGAATGACATTGGTCGTAGAACAAATAAGTTACAGTAATTTATTAGTTCCAAATTCTTCGCTACGTTTTCCTGTTGACCCGACCTTTTCAGGAACGCATTCTCTCAGCGGCCGCATAATAAGCACATTTTTGGCTGTGTGTAGTACATACATTTAATGATTTAAATTATTTTCCGTGCAACGACACGTTTATGCAAAAATATCGATATTATTAGGGTTTGAGATAGTTTTATTAAAACGGCGCGCTCTGCTTTGATACTAACGAAACTAGTTCACACTAATGCTCCCGGTTCATATCCTCGAATTAAGGTGATCTCCTTTTTTATTGATAGGGTTCCACAGAAATACAGAATACATAGGTATTCTGACTATTAGGTTACCCTCTAGTTACCTATGGCTAGAGGCTGCTGAGCGCCCGGTGTAATTAAATATGACATCAGACTGAGTATGGCGCGCGCTATGAAATATTTTAAAGATGCCAAACGAAAATTATCGTAACTTCGAAAGTACCTACTTTAGTTTCTAGCGTAATAAACTTTAGCTATAAGTTTCACTCATATGGCGTGTACCTATTATAGGTATTCTAAATAAATAAGACAATAATTAAAATAAAATTACGAGAGATCATTAATAATTATTACTCATTACATAGGAGCTTTGGTGGTAAAGAATAAATTGTCTCCTACATAATATTCTTAAAATAACGGCCTGACTTGGCAAACTTACTAATTATTGTGATATTTACTTTTTATAAGGCTGTATTACCTAGCTAGTCCCACACACCTAAAATATATAGGTGCATATAATAGACTATGGTACTCTGTGCCCACAAATGTAGGAAGACTGATCAACCGGCATATAAATGTAAAATTACATAATGTTTTTTTATTAAAACAATACTTGGATAAAAATCTTATTATTATGCTTCAGTTCATTTGCTGCATACCTATAAATAGTTAAATCTAGGAGCCAAGTGCAGATATATCTTAAAAAATAAAAAAAACATATAATATGGATAATTTTCACAATAAAATAAAACACCAAATGTAAATAGAATATTTTTTACAAAAATCCAAACACTATCTTGCATACAGAAACAATTCATTACAGATTATGGACATTCTCTTCTTCAAATCTGAAACTTTAAACTCTCTTCAGTTCACTATTTATAACGAATTTGTAAATATAGCTAAAGCAATTGCTCAGGGTCAAAATGAATTTATACCACATGTTATATTTTGGTCATCATTTTATCTTGACTCATATTGGTTAAGACCCAAAATATTATATTAATAGTATTATTTATTTGTGACATAAGACAATCTGCCACATCATCATCAATTGAATAATACTAAGATTATTGTGATATTGGAAGCATTGTTTTCATTTCTGTTTGGCTGTAGAATGATTTATATTATGTTAATAAAACATAATACAATTTAAAATTGGCCGGTGACACTTTCCCTCAAACTCATGCAACAATTCATCAATATCATTATCCAAATCATCGCTTTGAGCCATCTTAGTGACCATGTCACTTATTAAAAATGCACCAATAGTAGCTTCTTCATGGTTATCTTGGATATCCATGTTAACAACATGTACTGGCTGATTGTAAACTGACCTCTTTGAGCCAAACCACTCAACAACCTGATCGTATACTCGTTCTTCACAAGTTATTATGACATCAAATCTTTCTGTTGATACTTGAAACTTCTCTGGGCTAGGTTTAATTCTTCTGTTTCTATCTAGCATATGTAATATGCCATTTTGTGTATAGTATACCTTGTCCTTTTCCATTAAATCATTATATATGTCATCGTAAGGGACTCCAAATTCGTAACAATTAGGTCGATCTGCAGAAGCACCTGGTAACTTAACCTTTTCGCCTGTGCCGTAAGACTTAACTTTAAAACCTTTCTTTGCTAGAAAAGCGTGAGCTTCCATGCTCCGGTTCATGTTCGAAGAACAAACAACCGCTATGTATAAATCACACATTTTAATAATATATTTTTTAACCTCGTTTCTAAACTATGTCAGAAAATAAATAAAACATTGCTTTCAGCTATAGTTTTAAAGTCGTAACATATGAAGATTGTGACCTCATCGCCTTTAGTTAGAATATTACGACGTATTATAACATTATATTAGAGATAAGCTACTCTTAAATATTCCTAAATATTGTGTTGTAATATTCGCCGTGTCGTTGTTTACGCTCACGAAAGAAGATACCACAGACAGAATGTCATTGAATACCAGCCACTAAAAGCGAGCCAACCTAACACATAGTTATACAAATGTACTCTGTGCCTAACAGTTAACACTAACAGGTTACCATAAATTATGGTAGGTCAGTGTTGCCCGTATATATCATATAGTGTTGTGAACGTCCTGGTCCTGTATTGTACTCTGTGGTCATGCAATGCACAGTACTGAGTACATTGTTTGTTGTTGAAAGATACTAAAGATAGTCTTGTTCTTAGAACAAGTCTTGATGTTAGAACACTTCACGCGATCACGCGTTTCCCGTCGCCAGGGGCAATCCAGAACAGCGTGGTGATACCACTGCCATTGGCCGCTATTATAATACGGCACTGTGGCTAGTCAAGGAACAATAGTGATTATACTTGACACCACCTTATTATTATCACCTTTGATAAAACTAAACGCGCAGGCCAAATCCCTATGTCTGCGCGATTGAATAATTTTCAACCCACACGTTGCACGAGTGGTGGCACTGTGGCTAACATTATGTAGACACATGTCACACATGATTGCCGACATATTATTATTGTGGCATATCCACAGAATACATTTTTTTGTCGCATCCTTTACTTTTTTAACTCTTTTGTCGCATCTTACTTGACTGATAGGATAGCTCTCCTGTCAGTCTTGGTTCAGATTTAGGTTATGTATCTATTTTTGTGAGTTATTCGGTATATAGTATCAGTGTATCAAAGAATAATTTGTTTAAAATGAACCAATTATTTAAGAGACTATGTATCTCTGGTTTTAAACACGATCAGATTCAGTTCAATAACATACACACTAGTATAACAGCTTTAGCATGGTCTAAATCAGACCAACCTAAAAACTTTCTGCTTTATAATAAGAAAATATACCCTCCTCAGTCACCGGATGAAGAACCTAGACCTGCTGTAAGTTAAGATTTTATCTTAGACCTGGCCCTCCACAGGGAGTAAATAAGGAATACTTCATTAACATCTTTTTTAATATTTAATCACAATTTCTCCATTTAAACTTAATGATCTACAATGGAAGTATTAAAAACTATCTAAGCATTCAATCAAAATAAGATCATAGTGCAGTCTTCATGTTATGTAGATTTAAAATGTGTATAATCTTCTTAATTTTTTATACACTTCTGTTCACAACACTTATCCTGTTCCTGAAAATAGAACAACATTAATATATGTGTTAGAACAATAAAAAATTAATTTGAGTCAGGGTTATGATGTCCATTAAAAAGAAAACGAGTTTATGAGAATTCCTATACCATTATAATTTTTATTACTTATATTTTTTTTTGCAGTTTGTTTGCCATCAGAAGACCAATATAAAGTACAGTCCTCAAAAGCTGTGGTATATTGCCTGTTTGGTTAGAGGGATGACTGTTGATGAGGCTGTAAAACAGCTGAGCTTTGTAAATAAAAAAGGAGCTGTATTTGTTAAAGAAGCCATATTAGAAGCTCAAGAACTTGCTGTAAAAGAACATAATGTTGAATTCAGGAGCAATTTGTGGGTTGGTAAGTAAACTGCACATGGAATTAAACCTCACACTGCAATTGCAATCAAACACATCAAACATTACCTGCCTCCCTATATAATAATTAAGCACCCTTCCCATACCATCTGTCACCATCTATTTAACAAAAGCTGTTTTGAGAAAACAAAAATATAAAGTTCTGATAAAATCCTTTTACAGCGGAATCATTTTCTGGGAAAGGACCAGTTATAAAAGGAATAAGAAGGCATGCTAGAGGGCGCATGGGAGAAGTAAGATACCAGTATTCTCATTATTTTGTAAGACTAGAAGAGGGAAAGCCACCTGCAGACTATTATAAGTTCAATCCTCAGACACCTCAAGAACAACTTAATAATTGGCTGGAACAAATGAGGAAGAGAAAGATCATAAATTCATATTAATTTGTATATAATTTATTAACATGTTTTAGAAATATAAAATAGCATAGAATCTGATATTTTTTCTCTTATTTTACTATTATGTATTTACTTACCATATCAAATTTATTATAAAAAAAATGTCTCCAGACATTTGATAATACTTAGGTACATAATTAATTTATTACTTCAATTTATTATCTTAAAGCCTACATTCACTTTTCTTTAACAAAAAAAAAACTTTTACAGATGGAAGTCCTATGATTTAACTAAATACATTTTTTTATGTCATACATAGTCAATTTAATAATAAATTATTACCAATTAGGATTTATCAAAACGTATTTCAAGTTTTATAGTTGCAACTTGCAACTTAGTTTAAAAAATGAAGTTGCTCAATATGACTAAGTACCTATTGTAATAAGTAAAAATGGGTGTTTATCATACTAAAAAGCTAATTAAACTTAAAGTTATTTAAATACTTTTTCTTTTTGTAGTGAAGTACTATCATGGTAATAATAAAAAAATAAATTTTGGGCTTTACTCTATATAACTGAAAGTGGGTAAAAATCTAATTGAAAAAAAAATGTGATTAAAGCAGTTATTTTAAGGTCATAAAGTATGGCTGCAATGAACTGACTTATTTGTAGCACTTAATCTAAATAATGAAAATGATCATACATTTAATGATGTCCGTGGCTCTGGTTTCTTGGGTACGTATCCATACAGGAATATAGAAACTATAACAAACATGGTGCCAAGAGCAAACTGTATGGTTAAGTTGAAATCAAATAGGTATATGGATGCTATACAGG
This sequence comes from Autographa pulchrina, assembly GCA_905475315.1. Lineage (NCBI taxonomy): Eukaryota > Metazoa > Arthropoda > Insecta > Lepidoptera > Noctuidae > Autographa > Autographa pulchrina. The sequence continues at coordinate 5,905,600 of FR997771.1, read as the reverse complement.
ATATGATAATGGCAACAGATGTTGCGAAACCCTTCAGTATATTATCAGCATATTTGACAACAACAGCAACAATTAGTCCTCCAGCTGCTTGTAAAATGACTAGGTACCAAACAAATCCATCAAAGCCTTTTAACAAATTGTTTTTGGTTCCTTCATTTATAAGATATGTTATAGTTCCAAATGGCAATGAAAGTAAACTCAATTGCACATTTCTCATCCACACCTGAAACAAACAAGTTATATTCAAGAAATATGGAACATAAAGACAAAGACTGGATGGCCCTGAGCTACATCTTTGTTTAACTTGAACAGTTTGGTTTTATTATTATGTTAATTAAAGGCAAGATAATAAGACCTATTGAAAACATAATAACAACTATTTATATTTCAAAAATGTACTTACAGATATGTCAGATTCTTTAAGTACTTTTTCAAAGTATATTCCAGCAAATCCAGAAATAAAGCATGCTGCTAATGCTGCACCAAATCCTAATATTTTAGACTGTTCTGGCAAGTGAGTAGTTTTAGTAGAGTGCCCCTTTTCAGTCGAAGACAATTGCACCAGAGCCACTCCACCAGCCAAGATTGCTAATGCCAACCACTGCCATTTCTTAAGTTGCCGTTTTAGCACAAGTACGGCAAAGAATGCCGTTGTCAATATTTTCAATTGATATGTCACCTGAAAAATAATATATAAATATAAAGCGAGTATTTTAAGATCTAATATGTATACACAAATTTTTTATAAGTATGACAATCATACATAAAATATTTCATCACACTTATACTTACACAGGTGTTTGCCTACTTTAACAAAACAAGAACTATATTATTGATTTAAGTTTAAAAATCTATTATAAGTTAACAGTTGTTTGATTGTGGTATTAATGGCTTGTTTTTATAATCTGATTATACCTAGTAACTAATTATTTTTTAAATTACCTGGTAAGTGGCGGCATCTAAGTTAGATGCTGATACATACAACAAGTTGTTCTGCACAATATATAGGAATGAGGGCACACAAACACGTAATGTGTCTCTAACATTTAATATAACTATATTGTACATTGATTGTGCTCCTTTTTCCACACCCCCAGACTCTTGCATCACAAGGCACACACATATAATTAGTTTAAATACTTCCGCCATTAAAACAGCTGCAAATAAAACAATACAATTAATTAGTTTCACTGTTTAAATTACACATATGCCATGTTAAATGACAATAATGTGTGTAGAATGAGTTGCATGTAATTAAACTGATAAAACTTACCGGCAGCTGATGAGAACATTTCCACATCTCTTGTACGAGCATACCGCATACTAAGACCTAATGCTGCATTTTGTATTGTTAATATCACTAAGCTGACATACTTAATGTAACCTGAAATTATCATAACATTACAGCAGGTTCATTTTTTAAACCAATTTTCTAAATTTAGTAATATTACGTCCAATTCCATATTTTTTTCTCACCTATTCTAATCATACTAGATACAGTTCAATGAATATCAATTATTACATTTACTCAGGAATTTAAATAAGTTATAATAATATTTTTTTTACCATAATTATTAACTCTTCTATTATGCACATATGATTGTGCTTTCTTTGAATCCCCATCCATATTGTCTTCTGTATTATTTAATTGTGCGGTGACAGCTGCAAGATCCTGCGGATCATCCAGTTCCACTGCCTCACTCACAACTGGCTCAGTATTCACTGCAAGCTCATCAGTTGTGTCAGCTGGCTTCATAGGAACCTTCAGTATAAACGTAAATTAATAATTTGAAAATAAAAACTAACTTACATATTATATTTAAGATAAGCTAAGTGGTTAGGTAGATAGTAATTTGATTTTGTAGTATAGATATGACTACACAGATTTATTATTTGATAACCGATAAAAATTAATACGTGGAAGTAAAATATATATATTGTATGCGTCGGTGATGTAGAAGTGGTAAAGTAAATACATGAATGTGACGAGAGGTTCTGTGAGTAGTTTCGTTAGGTATATGCATAGTATTATAATGATGTTATGTACTTACAACACCATAAAGCTTTTATGAATTTTACCATTGGCAAGATACCACCACATCATTCTTTTTGTTTTACTTAGTAGAAGTTTTCTGGGTAAATAAAAATGTAATAAAGCATTATTAATCAAGTTTGCAATCTGTCACTATTGGTCATATAAATAATAAAGATGAAATTAAATACGTAGAACAATGATTACCGGTTATTTTACTTTTCCTTTGCAAATTAAATAACTAATTTAATACTATTATTTACACTACATCGAAATCTTCATTCGCAGACCGCAGTCGCAAAATTTTGTTGACGTCGGCAATATAAGCCAATGAACTGTTGACATTTAAATATTTGGCAGTGACAATTCGAGAGGAGTGTTGAGTGACTTAAAAAAAAAGGAAAATCTTGTTTTTACTTGCAATACCGCCGTAAATCCATGGGAAATCTTCTCATCTTCAGGAAAAGAGATTTTTGTAAGTTACTAAAATAAAAATATGTAAGTAATAGTGGTGTACCAACTTAAACTAGAAAAATATTTTCTAACAACTGTTTACGTTCATTTGTTTGTATCACTGTCCGTGTAATCTACTAATATGATCTTAGAGCATTTACGTAGAGTTAGTAATTATCTTCAGACTTCAACATATTATTATTAAACATTATACAAGAACTCGGAAGAGGTCTTTGATCAGCAGTAGTGGGGTGGGAATGTGGGATTACTCTGGATGATTTATATTTTTAACCTCAGACACAAAAATAAGGATATTTTAAGTATGGCATGTCGGCATTGTAGCTCCTAAACAAATGGACCTGGAAATGTCCAACCAATTACTTTGATCTGTGCCTGTAAATATGATGCGGGCAACATGGTTTTGAGCTATGATTATTTTATGAAATACCTATGTACTTTGTTATGTGTTTATAAAGTTTATTCCGTTAATACAGGGTGTTAAGGAAACCCAGTGCGACCCGAAAGGGTGATATAGGTTCCACAATCACATGCCCAAATAAAATATAAAATTTAGAATATTCATAATAGTAGCAATAATAATGAACTTTGAAATCACGATTTTTGGCCGCAAAATTCCCTAAATTTGAGATTAAAACAATAATGACAGCACCATGATTTACGTCGGTATTATTATTTATTAACTCGCACTCGCTTCTTGAGAAAAAAAAATTTTTTGTTTCATATATTTTTTTTACATTAATGGTATCAGTTATCGATACCTAACACCTTATCGGTCAGGGTTTTCTTAACACCCCGTATAAGAATTTTCTAAAAATTTGCTAGTTTTCTGTGTGTGAGTACCAGTAAGACCCAACTTCTGCACAGACATCTTCACTGACTAAAAATAAATATATTTGAATTGTGTTCAAAGGTTAATAGGTTCTTAATTATGTAGTCATTGTTTATGGATAACATACAATGTTCTTGAATTTAAGAGCACTATTAGCACACACCAAAACTTGTTTAATAGAAAAACAACTAGTTGAGAGTTTCGCTTTAATTAAACATCTAAAACATAAATAGTACTGATAACTTAATTACAACACTTGTTTATTGATCATTTTCGAAATCTGCAGGATTCTTGCGACCTAGACGGTGGTGTTCCCTTTCAACTCCTTCATATACCAGGTAACCAATGATGAAAGCTGAAGCAGAAAATCAGTAAATTATTGACTGGGTAACAAGCTTTACATTATGAATAATTAATGAATACTACAGAAAATATGTTTAATAAGTTTCCAATACAGAAATGTTAATTGGTGATACCAACTGTATTTGGTTTTGAGTAGGAGTAACTAGTCATAGAAAATGGTGTATTATGGGTTGTTTATTTCATATTTATATAACTCAGGAAGAAATACTATCAGACCTATTGATAACCTGGTATAGTAAAGCTGAAAGTCCAATGATATGTTATAATAATACATTACATCAAATATCTAATCGTAGGGTCGTGGCGTTAGAGTGACTTAGAAAAACCAGAACCTACTTAGCATCATTATTACAAGAAACCATTTTTATGTATTGAGCAAAATTACATAAGAATCTGTATAGTTAATGTGTAATTATTAAATTAAATCATAATCAACTAAAGATATACTAATATAAAGTTGTTGATAAGACACTTACGAGGGGCCCATTTGAATACACTCTCGCGGAACCTGCGGAATATGTTAGGCAATCCGTTTGAAATGGCTCCAGCGTAGGCACGTTGTTCATGAGGTGACAACTTGTAGGTGATTAAACCCCGAATTTTAGCAAGCTCTCCAAAATGCTTTCCCATTTTGATGAATTGATTTGACACTGATCAATGAATTATATAACCAAAAATGTTCCAGTGTCAACCAAGCCCGAACCCAACGTCGCGATTCGCGAAAATGTTTTCAGCTGACAATTGACATTGACAATATGTGACAAGTGACAGATTCTTTATTTTCGTTTAGAAATGACTTGTTTTGAAAACGAATAATTATAGTAATTATCCCAAAGGTTTACTGCGGTAGATTGCAAAGATAATGCATTGCAATCTTCCGCAGTAAACCTGTACTGCACTGACTGTTAAATATAGAATCTGGATTTATAATGTAGGTAACGAAGAAAATTAAACCCTACAATTAATACAGTTTATAGCCGAAAGCTTCGCTTTCAGTGTTAAAGTTATAGTGAAGCACAGATAACTATAAATAAGTCAGAGAAGTTACAACGTTTAATCCGAGAGAGAGCTGCTTTAGTAATTTCTTTATGGAGCTGCGTATAGAAGTTTTTGACAAGCTGCTCATCAAACCGCGATTTGACGGTGAGTCGGTGACCATAGAGGATAGGGATAGTAATTGACATTTATTGACACAATAATACTGCAATATTAATAAATATTATATCTTACTTTTAGTGAATTATTACTTAGTTAGTCTGAGTTTATCAAAATAAAACAATACAGTCTTCTAGTACTATTCAAATAGTACTAAGTACACTGCAGTACTTATTTTGAAAACCTCAAATTTATTGTCCTCATCTCTGAAGGTGATTCCAACCGGGAATTAGTTACTTGGTGCAACTATAAATAAATAAATAAACTATGGAAGAAGTGGATTCTATTATTTTACATTTTCTACGCCAACTGAACATGTATGTAATTTGTTTTGATTATTAGTTACTTGCACGTATCGAACTGCCATTAAATAAAAAACATATAATATATAGCTTTAGCTCACGGCTAAAAGTAGCCTTTCTTGGGATCCAAGCTTATCCCATACCAAGTTTCATCAGAATCAGTTCAGCAGTAAAGTCATAAAATCATAACTGACACCAAAGTTACCTTTGCATGTATAATGATAACTTATATATTTTACAGAAACATTGATGATGATACTAAAAATATTAATGAACTCCCAGTCCATATAATAATTGAGGCTGCATCTACTTGTCTAAGCACAATAATTCCATCTGTAAAAGTGACAAAAAACTTGCCATCCGGTATATCTCAAAGAATAGAAGTTGCTTCTCAAATAGCTTCCATTTGCAAGGTACATTCTTCTTATTTATATGCTGTTTTTGATCATTAACAATTATTGTTACTGCAAAAATAATTAACAAATTTATTATTTTCAGGATTTAGGCTACAAGAATGATGTTGGGTATCAAACTTTCTTATACCACAATGAGTGTGAATTGAGACAAGTGTTTATGTTTTTAATAGAAAGATTGCCAAATGAAGGTAAACAGGTATCTACAACCTTACCATTGGCTAACCAAAAATCCTTACTGAAGCAAGATATTAGCAACAAGATTGGTGAAGAATTAAAGTCAATGTGGATACCACCTTGCTGCAAACCTAATACAACAAAGATAGGGGACTATTGTTATGCAGGTGACAAGATATGGTGTTTAATAATTTTCATACTATTTCATAGTTTATCATAATGTAATAATATTAATTAACTTATACTTTTTAGATAAGTTATCCACATCTAGCAAGACAAGTCTAACTGATGAGCAAGTTATAGAAAAGCTGCTAAAGATAAAAGAAATAAGCAGGACAAATATAATACAACCACCAGCTGAGCCTGAGCAAGTTATTGAACAGGAAATGATTGTTGAAGAGCTTGAAATAAGGCAAGAATCTAATAAGAGTCTTAAAGAGTTAAAAGAGCTGGCCATTGTATTGAGGCAGAAGTTGGATACACTTAAGAGTGAGAAAAATGTTATGGAAGTAGAATTTTCTCAGGTTAATATGGTTTCTAGTATATATTACTTTTGTTAGGTTTTATTACATTTTTAATAAAATATTATTACAGGTGCAAAAATCTTGTGAAAGAGCTGATGCTGATCTGAAAAATGTACAAAGCATTTTGAGCAGTATTGGAATATCTGATATTCATGCAGAAAATGTAACAGATGGACTGATTGAAAAAGTTCAAAGAAATATCAATAGTTTGCATAGGCAGAGTGAAGAATTAACCTCAAGAAACTTGTCACTTATGGTTGAAATAGATAAAATAACTAGCAGTATGGATTCATTAGAAGTAAGTGTGTTAATCATTTACCTATATGTAAAAATAAAGTTATTAGTTATTTAAGTTGAAACTTTTAATCATATATTCACAGCCTGAAAGGAGCAGGTGCAGAAAGATTTTAAGCAATTTAAAGGAGACTGCTAAAGCTTTGAAAGATGAGTATGAGAAAAAAGAAATATTAGGAAACCAATTGAAGGAGAGTTATGGAAAATTAAGGGGTGGAAACAAAAGGTATGGTAAAGGTATTTAGGTTTTATTTTTTTTTAATTAATTTTAGGGGTATATTCAGCTTCCTTTAATATATGTAAACTTTTCAGGTCAATATATACAAAACGTATATTAGAGATAATTAGTAATGTTGACAAGCAAAATATGGAGATAAAGAAGATATTGGATGACACTAGGCAGTTACAGAAAGAAATTAACACACTTGAGGGTCAACTGGATAGATGCTTTTCCATTGCTGATGAAACACTTTTCAGGGTAAATTTTATATGGTTATTAATAATTGATAGGTGTTTAAATTACTTATTTACGATTAAAAATTCTTTTACTTTCAGGATGCTAAAAAAGATGATCAAGCCAAAAAGGCATATAAACTGTTAGCTCTTCTGCATTCTGAGTGCAATACAATTGTTTCCCTTGTTAATGATACTGGCACTTTAGCCAGAGACATTGTTGACTTGGAAGAAAATATAAAGACTGAAACAGCCAAAAGAACTGAGGATACTCTTAGAAAAATACAAGCTGATCTCACTAAGATTCAAGAGGAACATTAAAAAAGTTTTTAGTATATGATTAAGCTTATCTCATTCCTTTTATTATACTTTTTCATGTATGCTGTGTATTTAAATGTATAAGTCTTTATTGTATTAAAGTAACTTTAAAGTACTCGAAAGTTCTATTTATTCTAACAACCTCTAAATACATTATTTCTTCTTAGGGCGAATCTCAGGTGGAATATAATTGTCATCAGTGATTTTCGTTGCTTTTTGCTTTTTAACGGACTTGTCAACAAGTTTCTCTTTTTCTTCTATTTCAAGGTCAATTTTGTCTTCATTTTCAAAGAACCATAATTTTTGTTCTTCATCCTTCATATTGTTTTGCTTTTCTTGTATCTCTTGTAGCCGTTTCGCTCTGTCCAGTCTCTGGATTTGTTCTTCCAGTTTTTCTTCTCTTAGTTTTGACCAATGGTTGAAGAGCTAAAACAGGGTTAAAAAGTTGGTTAACATTTTGGGTATCATAGTCTGAGCATGATTTTGAGACACATAAGACTCTTAGAATATTGATCTAGAGTATAAATAGATACTGAAACAGTTTTTTAGGTTTCTGTAGGTTTGATATTTAATTATTCTACAATGATCATAATGATACTTATTTAACAATAAAAATAATTAAAAAAAGTAATATGATTATCACCTTTTCTTGATCTGAAACATCATTTTTATGTAATTTGTTAATAGCATTTTCAATGGCAGTTTTTAGTGATTCTTCTAAAGATGTATCTGATGGGATTTGGTTGACTTTGCTTAAGATTGAATAACAATTTTCTAATGTTGGTTTAGATTCAGGATCTACAACAGCAGTTTCTCTTTGTAATAGTTTTAGAACCTCGCCATATACTTTGAATGACTTCTCTTTGCTTATAGTTTCGCAGAAATTAGATAGTTTATCAATTTTTTTGTAGATAAGCCATCCAATAATTTGTAAATTGTTATTTAAATTGTCTGTTGCTCTCTCAGAGATCCATGCCAATGTTTTGCCGGATAATGTAAAAGTATCTTGGATATCAAAGTGATCATCAAAATATGGATTACGAAGGTATTTTATTCTTATCTTTTTTTCTTCAACTTTTTTATTTTTCTGTTCTGGAGGTGCTGGTGTCGGTTCTGGTGGAACATAATCAGTGATGTACTTGACACAAGCATACTGGCATAGAGTACAAGTTATGTCATTATCATACTCTTCTTGTAACATCACTAAGCCAGCTACTCTTGCAGCAAGTTCAAAATTCGCTGTTGTTATTAGTTTGTCCAATAATATGTTGGCACTGTAGTAGTCAAGAAAGACACCAAAGTTTAAAGGATTTTTTAATATTTCTACTAGCTCATTGATATCTCCAAATTCCATGAAGTTTCTTACAGTGGCTTGCCGAGTTGATTCTAACATATTGCCTGTTTCCGCCGATAGCCGAAGTTTATGAAGCAAGTCCTTTAGTTCTTCTAGATGAGTAGAATCATTAATAGAATTAGCAAATATGTCAACATCAATAGCACTAATCACACCTTTCGAAGTATAATTTTGGTCGACGACATTGTAGAAGTCGTTTATGTTAATTTTATTAAATACAGGTGAGGCATTCATATTTTTCCAGGCTTCTATACATTTATATTCATGTGTAAGAAAGTTCTTCTTATGATATATGATTGGACATACATTCTTTTTCAGTAATACTTTGCGGCTGTTCCGTAGCATATTGAAATATGTCATTAATTTCTGTCTGTTGTGTCAATATACAAGTAAGAATTCTAATTGATAAGAGACGATTATCGTATTTATAACCTCTGTAACTTTCACAAATACCAGCACTTTTCCGAAATAATGACTGACAGATGGCACTTGACAGTTGATCCGGTGTGTGACACTTGCCACCAGAGATAACGAATTAAGTATCAAAATAATATTATATGGGTTTTAGAAAATAAAATAAATAAGATGTTTGTTATTGTAGTATCAATTCGGAGTGTCAAAATAAGCCTGATAAATGGCGATATGATAACTGCCATAAAATTTTCCTATAATTATATAAATTGACTGTATTGATAACTAATCCACGCTATTAATTTGTCGTAATGCATCTGTAGTAAATCGCATCTAAGATCGACCTTCACCCATCTATTAACCGGATCTTGCATATCCTTGAAAATAGACGAGTACATCCAGAATATTATAACTGGTGCGAACCTACTAAAATCAAAGTTTTATTTACGAAAAATATTATAAATTTGATTGTTTAGATTTTGTGGCAGTGCAACGCTATGGCCTTAGGTTGACTATATCGTAGATGAAGTGAGTCTCTTGTCCATTTGTCGGCTAGTATATCTATATAAAAGCCGGTCAACGGTCAAGTGCGTGTCAGGCCGCGGTCGCGAAGTTTAGGGTTCGTGGTAAAAAAAAAAAACAAATATTCATGTAAATTTTATTCCGGAGAAGGACAATCTATTAGAGATAAGACTTATCTCTAGACTACATGATTCCTAGCAGACTAAGCATGCATGAAAAAATTAAGTAAAATTGCATATTACAACCATAGCTTTTTAATAGATCCTAATAGCAGGACCTGTGAGTTACGGACAGACATACACACGGAAGGCCAATTCAGGCACTTTAAGCACTATGCAATAATGTAAATACTGTACAGACTAATCTTTCAAACGGCTGAAGCAATTTTGTTAAAAATCTGCAGGTACTTGGTCAGGTCAGGTCAGGGCTTGGACGCATGGTCTGAAGTCATTAAAAAAAGTAAATCTGTAGATTTATATCACACTTGACACAACCCTAGTTTCCTAATACGTATGTATTATGCTGCCAGCAATTTATTAATCTTTATAAATCGAGAAGAAGGCCGATTAGTGATGTAGGTAGGTATATAGGCTAGTAGAAAGATGATCTTACATTTAATAAATCTCAATAAGAAAATCTTATTTGAACTAAGATTTGCGAAGCGGTTTAATAATAGGCGTAGGTATTTACTCAGTAGCTGTGCACAGGTTCATGACATCATCACTAAAAGGACTAGCACCTAAAAAGTTAAATGATCCAAGATACACTTTAACTACAGTGGGGCCCACACATAAACAAATTGTCTGGAAGGCTTAGTTCAGCCGCTTATGCTGTAAAAAAAATTAGACAAATAACTGATGTGGATACAGCCAGAATTGTTTATTTTAGTTATTTTCATAGCTTGATGACGTACGGAATTCTCCTTTGGGGAAGCTGTGCGGATATTAATTCAATTTTCGTATTACAAAAAAGAGCTGTCCGCGCTATATATAATCTGGGTCCTAGAGTTTCTCTCCGAGAGAAATTCAAGGAGATAAACATTCTGACTGTAGCTTCTCAATATATATTTGAAAATCTACTCTATGTTCATAAAAACGAATCTAATTTTGTTAAATTGTCTGATGTTCACTCCCGGAACACCAGGAACAAAAATAATTTAACAGTTCATGCTACTCGCCTCCATAGAATAAGCAACTCGTTCATGGGTCAATGTATACGCTTCTACAATAAACTTCCCATGGATGTTCGAAAACTACCCATTAAGAAATTTAAATTTTTTATTAAATCAAAATTATTAACAAAAGGATATTACAACATATCCGATTATTTAAATGATAGAAACGCCTGGGATTGAGCTGCTCGCTTATACAGCTATCGCTTGTGTTTATTTTTTAAGTATTTTTTCCTTGTTTTTTTTTGCATGTTGTACATATTTACAAACTGACATGTTTTGTGCTTTTGCATATGCATTTTTTTATATTCTACTGACATGTTTGTGCTTATTGCATATTCTTTTTTTTTTCTACATTATTGACATGTTTTGTGCTTTTGCATATAATATTTTACACTTGACATTCAATAACGTTTATGTTATTATTATTTTTATGTTTTTCTATTTATTTATTTTTTTAATTTCCTTGCTCTAACCTTGTATCCATTGTAAGTGTAAACATTATGCAGGTATATCATTATAGTTTATATTTATTGATATTATAGTTTATAGTTAATATTAGGCTGGCGATCTGAGTGAGTTATTGCCCCACATATTTTTATGGTGCCACTGGCGGTATTGTTGTGTACCGGGTTGTGCAGCTCCCTCAAAAATGGTTGAGCTGCATGAGCTATTCGGGGCATGCTTGCCGTCTGCTGGTACAGGCTTGCTCAGATCGATCTGGTTCTTTCTTCCAAAGACCAGTCCAGTAAATACACTGCATTTGTTTACACAAATTTATAAATTTATTATTGTATTATTTGGACTATAAAAGAGACTAAGACCCCTGAGTTTGTTTCGACATTTCTTCTCAGGGTAGTCAGTTAGGAAATGTCGACTTCATCTAGCTTAGGAAGACATTGTAAAAGTGATTTATATAGTCCTACTTACAAGAATAAAATATTTCATTTCATTTCATTTCTTTAAAGCAACCTCAGCAATACCTAAGCTTCGCTAGTTTGAAAAACTACGAACCGAGGACATTTCCCAGTTTTTATAATGTCTAACGAAATATGAATATTGTAGTAGGTACTATTATTTATATTGGATGTTTGGGAAACTTAAACTTATGCTTACTTAATATTATAAATGCGAAAGTACCTCTGTCTGTCTGTTTGTTACGCAATCACGCCTAAACTACTCATCCGATTTAGATGTATTTTCGTATAGACATAGTCTAGGTACTGAGAAAAGAAATAATCTACTTTTTAGTACAAAAAAAGGGCTGTAAGGTGTTGAAATAGGGGATAAAATTTTGCATGTAAATGCTACTTTTTGACAACAAAAAGTAGCTTTCATGAACGTGCTAATCAATTAAATCATTTATAAGTTAGATTTGATTATTTTTTGCATTTGTAGCTTAATTCTAACAAGTTACTTACCTTGGGCGAAAAGCAAGGCGAGTGAAACCGCGGGGCCCTGCTAGTTATTAATAAAATTGTTTCGTATTAGATAACATTCTTGATTAAATGTATTTTTTTTCAGTATCAATTTTATAATGAACCTTGGACTAGGTGGTAGGTAAAGATTGCTTCAAGATCAAGGCGTTTGTATCTATATTTTGATAAAGATTGCTCCCTGCAATGCTGATCTGCCCCGCTAATCTCGTAGATTTAGACCTATAAAAAGTTGGTTCATGTCGCGACATCATCAGTCGCAGGAAGACCAGCGTAATAGCAAGTAGTCATTCCGAAAAATATAATACATAGGAATATTTGGTAAGTTATAATCAGTTTTATATAAATGTAATATGTATAAAATTTTTAAATTTTTATTCTGATTTTTAGGAATATATTATAATTAAAATTGTTAGTGCTTGTGCCTTTCGGAAAAAAATATTCGTGTATGGGCTTGTAACATTTGGATTTTTTTTTTGTTTTGTGCTTGGAACTTTCGAAAAAATAATAATTTGTGTTTTGTGCTTGTACCTACCTACTCGATCTAGGTACTATACTAAAGCCAATCTGGAAAGAGAATGAAACGTTATTACTAATTACGCAATTATCAACTTTGACAACATGTGTTTAAGTACATTTTAGAATGACAAATGTTACCGAAAAGGGCCTAAAAGTAATTTGAATGTGATGGAAACTGAACTGTTAGTCATTGAATTAAGGTTCATAATCCCAAAGCACGGTCATTATTTCTTTAATGTGGCTGATATATAGTTTCATTTATAAAAGAAATAGTGTTATTAGAAGTGTTTCACTATAAGCTATTAAGTAGATAGGTCCATACTATAGGTAGGGACTTACCTAATTCATCCACATAAATAGGTTGAGAGTTATTTTAAAATTGATTTCAATAAATAATTTATTAGGCCTTGTCTTTGTTACTGTAGTAGAGTGGTTCTCATCGTTTTCGGGACCAGAGACCAGTTTTGATTTATTTCTTGCTCGTACCTATCGCGATGTACCGAAAAATGACCTGAATCAATTTGAAAATAAACTTGAGTCTGAAACTGAACGTAATATATGTTAACAATATTATTTTAATAGAAATCACAACATTAAAAAAGACTATGTGATTTTTAAGCTTGCCTCTCTTCTGCCCGGTACCTCTGAGTTCGGACTAATAATAATATAATATGTACTTATCGCTGAAAGCCACTAGGATATCATAACTTAGGTATCTACCTTCAAGGGATTCTGAGCTATTTTTTACCAACAAATGAGAAAAATATTGTTATATATAGGTACGTTGAAAAATTATTAGGTGGCGCTTAGTAACGGCGACCCAAGTTCATACTGGCCCGAGCCAGTCAAACTAGCTTCCAAATAGCCCCTCAATAATCAATTATTGATCCAGCCTTTCCTTGCTGTTATGTGTTATGATCGTGAGCAACGAACAAGTCGAGGTTTGAATCCCGTAAGGGGTGCCCTTAGCTTTCGTTGCCACAGCTTATATTATTTTGTAGCTCCTGCTATTTTATAGCTGGAGGCATAGTAGAGTCTCGTCCAGTGAACCAGTAAAATACTCCATGAGGAAAACTGAAGATGGTCTTTAATTTTGCCATCCATAAAAAACATTACATTTAATTTAATGTTTAATTTATTGAATACTCTGCTATCAAATAACATGCCTGATCAAAAAACTGCTTTAACATACATTGGAAATCGTTCCCTGACGGTTATTTTGATTCCTGCGACATAGGAATGGTGGTCTTATTAAAAGAAAGCTAGCGATATCGAGTTATTTACTAAAATTAAAAAAAAACCTCATGATATTTGGGACTAATCCGATTTTGATGGGTTGTATCATAATAATATGGAAACGGGAAGCACGTGGGTCTCAGCTAGTTTAAGGAGGCTGTTCAACCTTCACTTAGGGTAGGAGGTACAAATATCCAGGCAACAAAATAAGTCCCTCGTAATTTCATTCTCATACTCAAAAGTTTTTATACTTTTAATCCTCATTTTATGGAAAGATTTTCTTTAATATCTGCAAATACTACGTACTATACTATAATATTTTGGCAATAAATGAGATAAAAAATAATAACAATATATCTTTATTCGCTAGATAGGTGGATATTTCCTAATCTACGTAATCCAAACACGTTTAAGTTTGTAAATACCGGGTCACTGGCTATCAGTTTATCAGCTTATTGAATATTTATTTGACAAGCCTATCAATTAAGTTGCTTATTTTTCTTTTATGGTGATGATACCTTATCAAGTATCAAAAGAGCAAAAAAAATGTTGAAGATATTTTATGGAAATTAATTTGCTGCGTATTATTTGACTTCACAAATAGTAGAGTGGTATCTGTACATAGGTCGTTACGCCCCTGTGCGAAGGGGTGCGGGTTTGATTCCCTATTGGACAGACATTTGTATGATCTACAAATTGTAAAGTTATTTTCTGCGTTCGTTATTATTTTACTAAAGTACCTGCACGGTGACTAATATTTACTAGATTTAATTGTCTACACTAATATTATAAAGAGGAAAACTTTGTTTGTTTGTAATGAATAGGCTCAAAAACTACTGGACCGATTTTAAAAATTCTTTCACCATTCGAAAGCTACATTATCCACGAGTAACATAGGCTAAATTTTATTTTGGAAAAATCCAAAATAAATCCAATGGTCCACGCGGGCGGAGCCGCGGGCGACCGCTAGTCCTTAATAAATGAAGACAAATTAATAAAGGGTTTACAAACATCCTTAGAAATAATTATAGATCCGATAGAACTCTGGGATACTATACTGGGATAATATACCAATTCACAGAGTACAGCAATATATATACTACATAGTTCTAGCAAATGTAGGTTTGTTCCCATATAGAGATATTTTTTATTGAACTGTAACACTTATGAAATGCCTCACGCTAAGTTGGACGGCGTTATCTACTTCTGTCATCATTGCAATAATTTTAGTACGTCGTTATTTATGCAATATGTTTCGGTATTGTTACAGCTTCCAATTAAAATGGCTACATTCCAGTACAGCGGACCTTCTCCTTACAAACTTCCTCAAACCTACCCCGCGGAGGACTACTTGCATACGGAGTAAGTAGCTAGCTACTTATAGTTTGGAATATTTGTAACCTGTATGTTTTAGAATATTTTTTATCAGAGTGTACTAAGCCCATGGCAGTCGAGGCGTAAATTATTCGTGGGTTCGATGCTCTGGTCGTACAGTTCATAGTCAGAACAGATACTGTGTCTGACTTTTTTTTTAATGTATGTTATGTAACTGAGACAAACAAGATAGATAACAATCTTCTTTATCATCATATTTATTAACCCACGGTTTTTTAATTATAAGTATAAGTCATAATGGTCATATAAACAATAAATATTTTTTTACAGATACGTCAACAACTTTACTCTAAACCATGCTTCCAAACGCCCGTTCAAGGCTCTGGTTGGAGCTATCTTCGGACTTGGTCGCGCCGGCTCCATCCATTTGTCGAACATTGTTAACAACCCCCGCATTACCCTCAAGTACATCGTTGACGATCGCCCTGAGAGATTCGAAGGCCTGAAGAAGTACTGGAATTTGAGCGACAAAGTCGTTCTGATCCCCTCTACTGAGTCCAAGCGTGTCTACAATGATAAGGAGTGAGTGTGAACATACAGAGTTTTTAATGTACCTACCTATTTGGCTATTTACTCAATTGTTAAAGTTCTCACACTAACTCATTGCAGTGTTAATTTTATTTTTCCTAATTCTTCTGCCAAGATTTTCCGCGCTGGGTAATTAGGAATGCTTTTTTCTTACATCGGAAAAAGGTTCGCCAACAATACATGCCACACATTTATAATATTCAGCAGTTCTTTTGTCAGGTTTCGATTTTAACCATGGTTATTATTACAGAGTTAACGTGGTTTTCATCGGCTCTCCGACCTGGACTCACCACGATATTGTCGTCAACTCTATTGCTAACAACAAGGATGTATTCTGTGAGAAGCCTATTGCTGAAAACATTGAAGAGACCAAGAAATGCTACGAAGCTGCTAAAGCTAAAGGCCGTGTACTGTTTTCGGCCTTCAACCGCCGTTTCGATCCTGCCTACAGGGCTCTAAAGGACAGAGTTAGGAAAGGCGAGGTTGGACACGTACAGGTCCTTAAAGTTACCGCTAGGGATTCTCCACTACCTTCGATCGACTATCTCAAGACATCGGGTATGTTATTAAAACTTTGCAACGTACTATTTCTAATATTGATATTTCATGGCCAGAATTAAACTTAGTTCAAACCAAAACATTCAGTCATATCTACCTAAATAATTGATTACTTGCTATTTTTATATTGGCTACCAAATTATTAAAAATATAATAGATTAGGTAATATAATGTTAAGTTTAAATATTATTTTAATCGATGGCCTTTGGCCTGCAAACGACAACCAACAGTAACAGCTTAATTATTGATCAGATAAGACTAGATAAATAATTATTTGAAAAAATAAATGAGAATTTACAGCCTATTAGATATTTAAATAGCCGTGCTCAAAAAATTTGGAAGGTTATTTTAGCAAGATTTCTGAGTATTTTTATTTTCTTTACTTTTATGTTCCATACTAATTTGGCTTTTCCATGGCAGGTGGTGTGTTCCATGACTGCTTAGTACATGACTTCGACATGGCCTGCTGGGTATTGGGTGAACTGCCTTGCCGCGTTCAAGCCAGTGCTACTGCTCTGATCCCAGAAGTTAAAGCTATTGATGACTTTGATACTATTGGCTTCATGCTAAC
This sequence comes from Autographa pulchrina, assembly GCA_905475315.1. Classification (NCBI taxonomy): domain Eukaryota; kingdom Metazoa; phylum Arthropoda; class Insecta; order Lepidoptera; family Noctuidae; genus Autographa; species Autographa pulchrina. The sequence continues at coordinate 5,888,565 of FR997771.1, read as the reverse complement.
TTATCCATCTGGCACTATCGTGCTTGGAGACAACAGCCGTTTCTCAGCTTACGGATACGACCAAAGACTGGAAGTATTTGGAAACAAAGGTAATAAACATTTCAAAGATTCCTAACTCCTTCATATACAGGGTGTTACGAAATCCCTGTCCGACCCGAAAGGGTCATAGAGGGTTTACAATCACATGCCCAAATAAAATATCAAATTTGGAAAATTCATGACAGAAACAATAATAATGGATCTTGAAATAACCATTTTTTGCCCCGAAATTCCCTAAATTTGAGAATAAAACAAAACTACAACACCAATTTCGTCGGTATTTTTGGGGGCCTTTTGTTTGGTAATTAGGTATTATCTGTGACAACGCCGACACTCTCTCTCGAATTTTGAGAAAAAAAATAATTTTTAGTTTATAATTTATTCTTCTTTTTTTTCCATTTTTTTCCACATTTTCGTAATCAGATATCGATAGCTAACAACACCTTAACGGATCGGACAGGGGTTTCGTAACACCCTGTATACCTAAATACTTAAGTATTGAAAGACTTTGAATTATTTTATTTTATTGTTTGTACATGCATTAAAAATTCATGCATTTTCAGGTATGATCAAGGTAGAAAATGAGAAACCATACCACTCGACCGATACTTTAATTGGCCAGGAAGGAGTCAAGCACAGTCCAATCTTTTACTCATTCCCATCGCGTTTCAAGCTAGGCTACCGCAACGAGTTAGAGCACTTCTTAGACGTTGTTATCGGTAAGTAAACTGCATTAGAATTGCTATAAGGTATTTTATTTTAATTGAAAGCTAAAGAGCTCCGAAAGATCCCGATGTACCTCGTCGTCTACTGTTCATTTAAATGAAGCCCTGCATTCCTTCAAACTTGACCCATTAACCTTATCTCCTCCTTCAATTAGAATTCATGAAAATACGGTTGTATTGACTACTAAGTATATAAGACTGAAATAATAGGAGATCATAATACTCAATGCTTATTAGGGTAGGTACACCAATAGAGCACCAAATTCGGTCAGAAATACGTTTATTTAAATGCCAAAAATCTCATTTATTGAGCAGGCTGATGTTCGAAATCTTATGATAAGTGTATCTGTACTTAATTAAAACATAATTTGTAATTATCAGGTGGAGTACCAATGGATGTAACCGATTACCAGACCCTTGCCATCAGCAAGATAGCAACTGCAGCGGAGAAGAGCGCCCGCACCGGTCAGGCGGTGGAACTTGACTGGAGCCGTGATGGAATCCCTACCAACTACTCTTAAATCCTTACACAACTGTATACCTAGTTTATATATAGTTTTGAAACATGTTTGTTAAAAGTTAAATAAATTTTCCTTCAAAACATGATCATTTTATTAACCTCTAGTCTTTTATGAACAAAAATATAAATATCTAAATGTAAATTCTAATTAGCTAAGTAAGAGGAATTATAAAAATTCGATAAGTTTAAGTAAGCACTTCTTATTTTTCTAAATGTACACTGTTTTAAGAATTTGGTAATGGTAATATTGAAGCCTAACTGATGTTGCAAGCGTCTTGAACTTTCCATAGTTAAAGCCAATTAAAAACTTTCCTATGAAAATAAGCATTACACGCCCTATCAATAGCACTATCATTTTAAAAATAAAAAAATATTGACTTGATACTTTAGTATCAACTTTAGCTCAAACTAAATAAAATGTGATAAAAAAATACGGCTATAGTAATAAAAAGTTTTTAGGTTTAGACAGTAGTAGGTATAAAAAACGTAAAATATACATACATATAGTGAAATAATTTACTCACTATTTTGCTAACTACCTATTGTCCTATGTACAAAAAGTATATGACTACCATATCATATAGCGCAATATAATTATGTAATAGCAAATAAATTGTAAGATATTTATTTAGTAAATATATAAACCTAATACACCCCTTTTATGAAATAATAATATCTACGATAAACTAGGCGGTATGATTGGAGACTTAAGCCTGCCCAAAACGGGAAAAAATAAGGTGACAGTGACAATTAAATATCAAATTTGACACATGACGTATCACTAAGCAATTTCCGAGGCGGTGGATCCGCGCATTGGATTGGTGTATCTGTATTTCATTTTTGTATTGTAGTGTAGTCATTTATCGTTGTCCACTCGTGAAAGTAAATAAGTAACAAGTAAGTACCCATTTAACAAGTTTTTTTATTGGTATTCAACTTAATTATGATTGTTTTAATACTTTAAGGTTAATTGTTAACTTTGGTTAAGATAAAATGTTTTTTGTACTTCAACTGAAACAAATGCACCGGAAAACTTTTAATTTATATGATTACAATATTCGTGTTTAAACTTGTTTCGTGCTATTTCGGTGTAGTGCTCAAGAGTACTAGTTAATTATGAATTGCTAGAGAAAAATCTACTTTGCTACTGTTGTCACAAGTTATAGTGTGATTAGTCTGGTGCTTGTAAAAAGTAATTGAGATTTCCAAATCTTTCTTATTATTTCAGATTTCAAGATGGCTAATCAATGGGGTCAAAAAGCGGAGGAGTTGGAAGTCTCTAATAAAATAGCTGGATTAGGTTTAAATAAACATCCTCCAAGCCAGACAGAAGATTCTGATGAATCACCTGATGCTGCTAACCCAGCAGATACGTCCCTTTTAATGAAAATCATAAGGCAAGGATTAGTTGAATCAAAATTGGACATAGAAATCCAAAGAAAAGATCCTAATTCTCCACTATACTCAGTCAAAACTTTTGAAGCCTTACACCTGAAGCCTAATCTACTTAAGGGAGTTTATGCAATGGGCTTCAATGCCCCATCCAAAATTCAAGAGACTGCTCTGCCAACCCTGCTTGCGGATCCTCCTCAGAACATGATTGCGCAATCCCAGTCAGGTACTGGTAAAACAGCAGCCTTCGTGTTGGCTATGCTAAGCAGGGTGGACTCCAGTAAAAACTATCCACAAGTGCTTTGTTTGAGTCCTACTTATGAGCTAGCTATACAGACAGGTGAAGTTGCGGCCAAAATGGCTAAGTTCTGCCCTGATATTAAACTTAAGTATGCTGTGAGAGGTGAGGAGGTGCCAAGAGGAACCAAGATTCAGGACCACATCATTATTGGAACACCAGGGAAAATGCTTGATTGGGGTGTGAAATTTGGCATGTTTGACATGAGCAAAATTAAGGTATTTGTACTGGATGAGGCAGATGTAATGATTCATAGACAAGGGCATCAAGATCAATGTATTCGCATTCACAAATGTCTGCCTTCCACCTGTCAAATGATGTTCTTTTCTGCTACATATGATACAAATGTAATGGAGTTTGCTGAAATGATCATTCCCAACCCTATTATAATAAGGCTGTTACGTGAAGAAGAGTCTCTGGATAATATTAAGCAATACTATGTTAAATGTAAGAGTGCAGATGAGAAATACAGAGCCATCTGTAACATCTATGGTGTAATAACAATTGGGCAAGCAATTATCTTTTGTCATACAAGAAAAACTGCTGCCTGGTTGTCGGAGAAAATGTCTAAGGATGGCCATTCAGTGGCTGTTCTATCTGGTGAGCTAACAGTTGATCAAAGAATAGCAGTACTTGACCGCTTCAGGGCTGGCTTAGAAAAGGTATTAATAACCACAAATGTGCTGTCCAGAGGAATAGATGTTGAACAGGTGACACTTGTTGTGAACTTTGATATGCCTATGGACATGGACAAGAAAGCTGACTGTGAGACATACTTGCACAGAATTGGACGCACTGGGCGTTTTGGTAAAGCAGGTATTGCTATTAACTTGGTAGACTCACCACAAACAATGGATATTTGTAAAGAAATTGAATCCCACTTTGGAAAGAAGATTAAATTACTTGATATTGAAGATGCAGAGGAAATCGAAAAAATTGGTGCCTAAAAGCCAATACTTTGTCCTTGTTATAAAAATGTTTGCTTAAAACTCTTAAATCTTATTACTTTATATATAAGTCATACATTGTTAGTTACACATACTTTGGTATTAAATAAATAATTTTTATAATACTCTGGTTTATTTTTATTGATAGCTCACTACTAATTATTAAGGGGTAGAAGTACTTGGCTCAATGAGGATTTTCGCAATTTAACTAATATAATTAAATGAAAATACTATTTCCACAGGTGAATGGGATTTGTCAAGTCTATTGAAAAATAAGCTACTGGCTCATGATATGTGGTAATTGATAAGTAGACCTCATGACAGACTAGCATCTAGTTTTAGCCAATTTATCACATTTGGGTGTAACAGGCAGAGAGACAAGGTAAATTTGCAGATATAATATTAGTATGGATAGGACTTAAACAAAATTTTTACATTTTATCTTTAATTTAATAAATTATTATTTTACTCTTATACATGAACAATATTTGATAAATATTCCAATTATTTAGCGTCCACCTTGAGCTCCAGCTGGTTCTGGGTTGGTTGCCCCTGATATCATTACAAATATGGCAATTGGTACAATGTACATCCACTGAAAAAAAAAAATAAAAGTTGTAGTAAAGTTTAGTAAGAGTAAGAAATAAGAATTTAAGTGTTAAACTTACATATTTTGCTAAAAATGATCTGTTATCCTTTACATCTCCTTTCTCCCTAGCCTCTCTCTCACGTTCAAGTTTCTGAATATATGAAGCAGTATCAGGTCTGGAAAATAATTTAAATAGTCAAATATTAATGTGTTGATTTATAGCAGGAATGAGGATTTATAACACATGAGCAGCATCAGCTATAATTGATTATCTTTCAAATAAATAAACCTTAACTTGTCCATAAATCATTGGACCAAAACAACAAATTTCTTGCCCAAGGGGATTGTTTAGTTATCTTACAAGCAACACAAATATTTCTTAAGACTTACACAGGGGCTTGTTCAACATAGCGAAGGAAAAAGTTGGAATCAATCATGTAGCTGTTAGCTCCTTTAGATAATGGTTGTGAAGAATTTGTAACTTGGAAGCTGACTGCTATGACTGCCCCGTTTGGTAGCACCCAAGCATTAATAATATCAGACAAGCCATTGTCTAGGAAGGCATCTGCTTTCACAGAGGAAAAGAATTCCGTCCCTTTGCTGTTGTCTGCAGATGTTACTACAGTTCTCATCGTGTAGAATCCATTAACGTCGGCTAGAGTCTGAAAATGATTAAGATACACATCTTAGTCATGTCAATGACTTGTAAATTTGTAACCTGGTACATGTAGTCACGACGTACCTTTAATTCTTCAATATGTTGCTTAGTAAATGGTATTTGATCTATAACTGATGTGCTACCCGCTCGAATACTTTTTAATGATATGTTTCCTCTTGAACAATATTTTTCACGTCCACAATTTAGCGAGTGTTCAATCTTTATGTTCAACCATCCGTCATAATCTATACCAGCCTGTAAATACGCATTTTAATTAGCTAGTTTTGCTTATAATTTAATACACTATTCACATTCTTTTAGAAAACTATGTTATCATTTTTTAGTTTACCGCATAATTAAAAACTCCAAGTAAAACCAATACAGCGATCATTTGTGAATGCATCTTTCAAAATTTTAATGTCTTTTTACAGATGTAATGTCCAACAAGACTGTAGTACTTAAAGTTTTCAAAATTCAGTTTACAGCTTCAAACTACACACATTACAGAAAGAAATACAGAACTATACAGAAGCAACAAAATTTCCTGTCATTGATATTTTATTCACCTGTCTATAGTATGATTTGACATTTCTGATTAGATGAAAATGTTAGGTTATTTTCGAGTTGCCAGGTTAAAAAATAAACTAGAAACACACAAACACAATCAGAAGCTAAAAATACAATCTTTGGAAACACGGCATCTTAAATTAATAAACTAAAGAACAATTACATAATCGATGCGGTTTAATAATAGTACCAAAAGAAACATGGTCATCTAGCTTGCAATTTGTTTTGCATAATCCTCAAGTAAAACATACAATTATACAAATTATTTAAAATCGCTTGACACGAGTAATAATATCCTGGAACAACTCACACACGCTCAAACTAGGCAGACCCTATATATTGTGTATTTCTACACATATATTTTTTTTTAACCCTTTTTTGTGTCCCACTGCTGGGCAAAAGTCTCCCCCAATTTGCTCCAGACTTTTCTGTCTGGAGCCGCCTCCCACCAACCGATGTATCGATTATTTATATGTCATCGCGCCAGCGATAATATATAAATATTATAGATAAATTCATGCTCAGACAGAACAAAATATGATCATGCTCATCACTCAAAGTTTTGTCCTGGGTGGGAATCGAACCGCCGACCTCCGGTTCAGCAGTCAGGTGTACTAACCACTGGACAAACAGGCCAGTCAGAGCTGAAGATAACATTTAGTTGCTATTCTAAAATTATTGTAGCCATAACTGTGTCTTTTTTTTTTCATTCTAGTTATGTCTTTTTATAATGCCTATGACACGTGATTTATAACTTGTCGTTGCATTGAATTCCATAATATGAGGAAGCGTGACGTCAGAAGGGCGTTTAAAGAAGCGTGCAAAGCTTAATAAACAGGTGTATTGGAAGGTTCGAACAAACTGTTGGCTGGCAGGACAAAAGAGTTGGTCTTATTAGCGCCGGCGTACCAATCTAAGTTGTTAATTCCCTACAGCGTGGCACGCACCCACCTACGGGATTACAATTGCTTCTTATTTTCCGATAAAATTGTGGGATCGTAGTAGAGTAACAAACATGAGTTTTGATTAGGTACAAAATTTGGAACAGGTTTTCTGACGCTGTTATCTTCCCCGATTATCAGTGGTGCCTTAGATTCTTTTAAGTGTGGTCATACATTAACTTCGTTAAATTGTGTTTTGTTCTATGTAATACGTATTAAATTGTAACTCGTTAGGAAACAGTGAAATGCAGACCTAGAAAGCAGCGTAACAAGTGCGTATATCTACGTATATCTGGCTACTAGCGGTCGCCCGCGGCTCCGCCCGCGTGGATGTTGGTTACCGCTGCAAAAAGCCTACCCAGGAAAGACACGGTTCCCTGTTTTTTTCCAAAATTAAATTTAGCCTATGTTACTCGTGGATAATGTAGCTTTCGAAAGGTGAAAGAATTTTTAAAATCGAACAAGTAGTTTTTGAGCCTATTCATTACAAACAAACAAAGTTTTCCTCTTTATAATATTAGTGTAGATATATTTTGCAAGTTAGGGATTATTTAGTGCTGATAATAATTGGGTTGGCCCCTGACAGATTCATAATTAAAAATATATCTATCCTATAAGCAGTCATACCTTATCTACCTACTTAGCTGTGTAAAATAATACCCTTCATTATGAGTTTCTAAATATCTATCTACTAATGCAGGTAGATACCGTATCTACTTATTATTTTCTGATAGGATTTTGATAGAAGGATTTTGATTTATCTCGATTGTCATCACAAAGGAATGCTTCTTATATTTCATACAAAAAGATCAATGTAAATGCCTGTAAAACAATTCTTTGTCAAGAATTCGGGTCCAGGAGATTTTTTACGAGCTCTCATACAAGATGAAATTAAACATGAATACTTGCTTTTACCTCTGACGTGGAACATTCCACTCCAATACATTCACTTTGAACACAAGGGAAACTCCAAGGGGGTAATCGGGTTTAGTAACATATATCTCCTTTAGCTTCCGCCGCAATGAGATAAATGACTAAAATCATCTTGGCTTTATTGAAATACCTTGGCTCCATAAGCAGGTAAGAATATGGAAAAGAATTCTAAGATCGGAAACTTCTGAATGTGCAGTGGTTGGATATAATATATAGGCGGATGAAAGTTGTACCTAACAATCATTTTACACCGCTACTCGATAGTTTCATTTTAAATGTAGCTTTGTTTCTCTGATGGATTTTATTTTTATTTATTTTGAAAACTAAGTTTGTTTTCAAATAAAAATACTTTTACGGATTCTTTCGCGGTTTATATTTAGATTTTAGGTCCTGACGTTTCGGCACTCGTTGTTCAATGTCTAACATTCGCGTTAACCTCAGAAATCAACAAATTTGCTGTACCAAGTTCATAGGCACAGAACCTAGGTAATAAGTTATTATAATGTAATAGCGTTCAGAAACTGAAAGGTCCATTAGTTGCCTACTTCCCATTTTTAGTATGGAGATAAAAACCTGTTTTTGTACAAAATAAAAACAATTTACTCGTTCGCTTTTAGCGCTTTCGCATGTATTCCAAGTGCACTTTAATACAATTCTGCAGATAGGTCAACTAACTGGCTTGACTTAAGCAAAAAGTGCACAGGTCGCTGTGTCGTATCGTACGTTGCACTGGCGAGGGGTGAGACAGCTACTACAAACGTAATTTAGTACTAGTTGAAGTGGATAAGCGCGAGTAGAATTATTTATCCGATGGGGATTCTAGTGGAGGTGACGCGTCGGATCCCGGCACGACGCGCGACATCGCAATTCGAGGCTCGTAACCGATTTACATGCAATAAATACCAACCCCTCATTTACACCTTCATCTTGTTCATACACGTAGTGTACACACGGCCGTAAGCTCACATTTTTAAGCGCGCAATATTTTGAAGTCCCCATATTATAGCTTTCAAATCCGGTAGACTCCTAAAACTCTGGTTTTTAAACACTTCATGTATGTCTTAAATTGAAGATTTATTGTTTTGTAAGAGAGGTCTTAACTCTTCGACGAAGCCACAGACGTACTAGAGATGCTACGCATGACGAAGCTGTGATTGTGAATTGCAAAAACAGTTCTTGTGCTTTAATTTATAATACACGTTTAGGAACTGGGCTCCTTTTAAAAGTTACTTATTGCTTCGATGCTTCTTAACTGTGAACCGGCTTTTAAAAGGAAAATAATTATTTAATGCGCTAAATAGTTAGCGAGCGTAAAGCAGAGTCGGTTTAAAAATGCCTAGTCCGTGTTCCGGGTATATGAGATTTCGTTTTATTTATTTTTTAAGTTTGACTTTTTAGTTTAAATAGTGTAAATAAAGTAAAGCGATGTGTAGGTCCTTTTGATTGATGTGAGCGTAGTTAGTATATACCTTTCCTTTTTTGGCAGATTTAAATCAAAATTGCATAAAAGTAACCAACGTGTGACAAAGTAGCTTATAGGAATGACCTACTCTGTCTCTAGCAGTACCCATGGGACACATGAAACCAAGTAACTTATTATGCCATACCAAGGCAATAACGTGTAAAGTTTTACTAACTCTTTATGAATAAGTAGACATGAGTTTTAAGTTTATTGTCCATGAGAGCTTCGATAAGGGTTCATTCATACAGCGAAACCGAGTTGCAATACAATACTTACCTATGTCAGTATGTTTGTGTTTTATTTAGTTGAACTTTAGATATGAGTTTGTAGTCTTGATAATGATATTACGTAATATAAGCGAGGATGTTACCTACAATCAAGAGCCAACTTCTCCTGACTACCACTGTGACTTAATCGCGCATTCACTAGAACAGCTGTGTTGTTGAATTAATTGAGTCTGTTAATTCTGTCTGAGTACCCTCTAACGGTGGCGAACGCGTGAAAACACACTTTGGTAGTGCTGTAAAAAGTAGCAGTGTGAATACGACCTTACATTACAGTCAAGTGACTCTTATAAATGGTAGAGCTGGTACACAGCTGATGCTTCGTATTTACCCTACATATGCGTTTCTGTCATTAACTCTTATAATAATAATGTATAGTTTCAGTGAATTCAGCAATAGCAAAAATGCAAATAGTTTTTTTTTAACGCTTTCGTGTAGAATCCTCCATGAAACGGGATTTTTTTTATGTTTCTGAGTACAAAGAAATAAAACTTGTGAGGGACGGCTAAGCTGATTAATAGATACACAAGTTTTTAAGCACCTTCAAAACGAATGAGAGTTTTAAATTCTTAAGATAGGACTATGTGATCTTCTTCTTAGCGTGTCCATCAAGAACAGTAAAAATTTCCAGACCAGTATTCAGCTACGCACAGGGCACTGCAGGCATTTTCCATCGCCTCATACAGGTCCTCATACAGGTCAATTTGATGAAAGTTTGTAATGTACAGATGTCGCATATATTTTAACTTTTGCTACAACTTTGCAATGTACTAAAAAAGAACGACGAACGACTGGGATTTGGACATTAATGACGGCCCTTGAATGCTTAATCCACGATTATGAATAAACCAGTTCTCGGTGTGAGCAGTGTTGATGACATATAAATAATTGTGAGCGAGGGAGCGGAGTATTAAATAACGCTTCGCTGACTTATAATTTTAGATAGGCAAAGATTATTTATTTATTTGGGTCTTATTGAAAGCCTCCGTAACTGGGTAGCGAAAAACAAATAGAAGTAGAAATTTAAGCATCTTTGCCGTAATTAGCCTGGGATACTGACTAAGTCATTTATTTCAGTGAACTGAGGACTTGATCCAAGTTTATATGAGCTAGTTTTAATAGAGGTAATTTGAGTATTGCGTTAAACGAGGCTATCTTGTTCTCGCTATCGACGTGTTAACGTGAATACCGCACGGTATCAGTGCACTGTGCACTCCAGCCAATCACTGACAGCCTATGCTCTGTCCGGTAATTGAACATGTCCGGCTTAATGAAGTTTTCTCTATATCATAGTACATAACGAACTGATATTTTGACACTTCATGTATACAATATAACGTACACTTGCGTAGCTATAGTATCTTGAAACCCGCTTATGTTAATCCTGTGAAGACAATATTTTTGTCTTAATACTTATTCCTTTTTTGATGTGTAGGTTCTTTTGATTTCCGTTTGAGTTTCGTTCAATTGTGATGAATGAATAGTTTGGTGAGAGCTTTACCTTTATATTGTTTAACAAAAACAAAATGAGGATAAAGGTAAGAAGGGTTCTTACTAAACTATTGATTCATCGGTATTCGGTATCTAACCTCACGTGAAAGCTGTAAGAAAACTTGAAAACGTGATTGCTCGTATTGTGTCATCTCAAAAGCACTTTGATGAGAACTTGAACGCTGAACTCTCGCCGCCATGTTCTACAAAGTCTTAGTAATTTCATTAAAGGTGAAATTCTTATATTTTCACCGAAAATAATGGAAAGTAGTCTTTCAGAAAAATGACTTAAATAACTTGGTTATGCTCTGTAACTTTATGCACATAAGCTTATTTTTGAATAGTCAATAAGAAGAGAATCATTTCGAAACATTAATCACTGGAAGCCGCGAGGAAATCCTCAGCGCCATCATTAGAATTAAAATTACCTACAGATTACAAATCACTGGCAATCTTTTAAAATGAGCGTTTATGTAGCTATAGGTAGACAAAGACCCGCAGCGTAGTCGTGAAAGGGTAAAGAAACTTCATTAACCGCATGATTTGACAAGAACAACGTGATCAGGCAGTATTCATCAAAAACAAATTAAGTTGCCGTGCTCTAGCATCTCCCAGGAATAAACAGGACAATTTGGGATTTACAGCAGTGTAACATCATGAAAATATTTTAAAGTACCTTTGCCATATAATTACAATACTAGCCGAGTGTAAGCTGAAAATAATATTCTTTTAAAAACGCTTTAGCATGCGTAAATTGCATTTTAATATTTGAAAACAGAAGGACTAAAATTAACAAATTTACCCGTGTTTTATATACCCATACCTAGTCATTGTGTAAATTATAAAAGGCGTTAAATGTAAAAAAAAACTGTAAGAAGACTGTTTTTTTTATAAACCTTCCTAGCTAAGCCGGGCTGATTAATTTTCTTAAATTTGGCCTTAAAATTATATTTTATGATTTGCACATCATTACTATGTTATTTTAAATCAATCAGCAATAGATTTGATTTAGGTTACACGACAACACCTGGATGTACTTTAATCACAAAATAAGTATTGGATTATTTCAATGATAAATAGCAATATATCTACTAATTGACATGATTATATTAATACTTTATTTTTATATGTCTGATAAGCTCGTACACTTCTGTTTACTCAGATATGATACCCTACGCTGTCATCTACGTAATCTGCAAAGCATGGATGTTGTAATTTTATAGGCGCATATAGAGAATTTTCAGCAAAGAATGAAGGGGTTGGTTTTTGATAGGGGATTTCATATTGAGCGGCCGGCTAACATTAAAAGGTTAATCGTTCACATAAAACACGGTACAATAAAGAACGTTTCACCATTCATGAGGCACACCGAGTCAGACATCTCGCGTTATTATACTCGTAAAGTTCGCCCTTTCCTTGCATAATGACATGACGAATTGCGCTCGCGATATTTTTGCTTCTTTATATGATGAGGTCATTATGCGTCAGTATTACGACGCTAAATGCCGAAAAGAAATGGGCCTTCGAATGTTACCTAGTTTATGGAAGTTGGAATTAAAAAACATTCAGGCATTGTATCTATTGTGAACTCCTTATTTCGTGTCGCTGAAATGAAAACATTGTGCACTGCCTAGAAAACGTTTGCCGCGTGCTAAATACACAGCCGGTGCGTATTTTTTTTAAGTGGCGAGAAATTTTAAAACAAATTCGGTCGTGGAGATAATGGAGAGCGCGAGTTTCGAGTAATAGAACGTGTGGCTGGCAAGCTGTGGCGGGTGAAAAAGTACAAAAGTTGTGTCCGCGTTAAAACCCGCCAACGTGAACCTGTTTATCCCATAATAATACATCATTTTATGTTCCTCCTTGTTTTAATAATAATGCTTTGAATTGCAAACATTTACTTTTATAATATTTTCATGCTAACAATATTTGAATAAGGTAGGTATTTAAGTGCATCACATTTAAAACTTAATATTTTCAGCTCCGAATACTTCTTATAACTCTCCGCAACTTTTACTTCCTTTCAATTCCGATTCATAATTCTTCTTAAAACTTAAATGCAAGTTAAAAGCTTAAAATAGTACCTAGTGAGCACTTTTCTGAGATTTTTTATTATTATGAAGTTTCTTTGAAAACTACCAATTGAGAATAATATTTTGGTTCTTTAATAGCTCTTTCAACTATCATAAAGAATCGTCATATGATCTAGTGAACCAAAAATGCTGAGAAATATGGTTCGATTTAACAGTTTTTAGGGTCAGTTAAATATAAAAAACCTGTTACATATTGTACATGTTAATATTGTTTAAATAACATCCGAAATATTTTTAGGTATTCCGTAACGATTGTATTTACACTTTCTTGTTAGCAGTATGGTGAAAGACAATTGAGTTCCACACGTCTCTTTACAATTCCGAATCGATCATTACAAAGAAAAATGAAGTGTATCTTTAATAATTTCATAAAAATAAACGAGCAAATCTCCTCGCCAGAGTGGGAGAGCAGTTCGTGCCTGGAATAAATTTCTTCAGAGGGATCGTTTTCAATTTCATGGCTCAATCTTCGGGATCTCAGTGAGAATATGTAAAGGGGCATTTGTCGGTGTCAACACAATGTAATGAGCCCCTTTCGCATTAGCTACGTGCTTACGGCTGTTTTTATCTACCCTCATCCATATCTCTATTGGCAATATCATAATATGGATATTAGGATTTGATTTTTAAGGTTCTAAAGGCGTTAGAGGGATATCGTTTTACGATACGACGTCCTTTGGGATCGTTGTGATACTTATTTATGTAAGTTTGAGACATGTAATTTAGTTATAGATTGGTACTTACTGTTTCTAAAGTTTATTAAAGAGTGCGTCTATGGGTATTAAGCAGTTCCTAGTTAGACCTCTTTGTTCACTGAACAAGATAATTAAAACGTAGCTTTATTGATTGTTATAATTGAATTGAAAACAGGCAGCGGTGACAAAGAGGATTTTAAGACACTCCACGGTTACCTCACTAACGTAACTTACTTCTCGTTAGGTTATACGTAACTTAGTTAATTTAATAAAGTGAGTAAAATCTTGTCGAGGGTTAACGACTTAACTCTATCACAAAGAGGCATTTTGAATTCTTAATTACCGCCGCCGGCTAAATGCAACGAGGTACGAGAATCGTTTCTTCAGCTCTACTTATTATGAAACTTACCCTTTTTAATTTGCCTTATTATGGTATTGTCAAACTTGCGAAGTAAAGATATATAAGAATAATAACTATTGTCTGCGTAAATGATATAGATCTACATAAACTGACAATAATTACGTAAAATTAAATTATAAATAAACCTATATATATATATAAGTGATACCAAAATCTCGAGAAAATATGGGTAGAATCACTTTTGAAAAAGAATATCAAATAAATTAAAATTAAATAATCCAATTTCAGCCGAAAATCGCAGCCTTTAACCCAATTAACGGCAAAGATAAAATCATGGTGCGGTTTATATGAAACAATAACGAGGTGTGGGAATAGGGCGACGCTGACCCTCGGCCCTGACGCTCGGCACTCGGCGCTCGGCGCTCGGCTCGTGAGTGACGGGTCGTGTCTTCACCCGCCTGACCCTCGTATTATGACAACAGACGTATCTATCACAAATATGGGAACGTTTATGTTTGTGCCTTCACTAGATAAAGCCGACTCCAGGCTTATGCTTACATTTTGACAGATCGTGGCCAAGTTAAATTTAGGTAATATTTTAATTTACTATTTCATTTATTATATGTTTAATTAAGGTCAATAATAGCTGTAGCTTAAGTTTTGTAGCTTTAAGTTAACATATTGTTAAAGTTTCAAAGCTGTATAATTTTTATTTCCGTATTATTAAAACATTCTGCATTGTGTTATCAATGTTCTAAGCGCTTTATGCATAAAACACAACGATAACATTGGAGATTTGAACTGTCTACCTTTATTCTTTTAAATTCCTGCATCGAAATTCGCCAGCCAATCTCCTCAGCCTTTGACATTGAAGTTGCCGCTATTGTGAATTGTTTCAGCGAAACATTCCGCTATTGGAGCAGTAATAACGTTTGTTCAAGAAATTCAAACGTGGAACTATTGCAGGCGCGTCGGAGGGGTGCGCGGCGCGGCATAAACGTCGTGCGATATTGTGCCGAGTGAACCGCGTCGCCGCGACCTACTACACACATCGAGCCATTTGCACAAACATTCACTTGAAAACATAACAGTTACTGTGTGAAAGTTGGTTCGCCAAATCGTATGGATTTGATAGGATGTCAACCTGTTCGCTTCAATAAAAATATCGTAATTTACATCGCTCTCGCCTACACGTGTTGAAGTCTTATCGTCTCGTCACCTACGTACCAACGACTTGCTCGTTATTTTTGATATCTTGTCAACTTTTGGCATTCTTATGTTCAAGAAATAAATAATAATGTTTTCTAGTTTAAGTTCCTAGCAAGGTTACTTTAATTCTCCTTGAAAAATTATCAGTGCCGAAACTCTTTGATGAAGGGCTTTGTATTAAATGTTTATGTAGAGCTCGCTGAGCCAATGTTATTCATATGTTTGTGCGGGCGCGGGTCGGCCGCAGCAATGTCGTTGTTATTGAGAAACGAAATGTCACAATGAGTAGAAAGAGCCCTTGTTGATGAAGCTGTGTTCGACACGGCGCGAGGGGGTGAGGTGAGATTGCGACCCTTCTGATTACACAATGTTGGCTTTCATCCCTTGTGCAAGTCGCGCTCCGGAAATCTTTTGTGATTCGACTTCGGTTATTGTGGCTTGGCATACTAATACGAGGTAGGTAACGCCACTGAAATATGTGACGAGCAGGAACCACACGACCAGCTCTCATTTCATACTCGACACGTAATATACCTGCTAGCTAAAGAATGCGCCCAAATTGGCACCACTGGGGCTTTCATTTTTTTATCAAGTAACTCTTTCATGTTTACTATTAAGTAGCACATAGAACAACTAGAGTAGTTTTTGTTGTATGTTGTGGATGTTACCAGCTTATCTAATAGTTGGCAAGAAGTAAATTAAATTTGTGCCGCCTGTCGCCTTCATGATGTAGTGGACTCTGAACCCCGCGGTCACTCGCACACTTCAGTTGTTTTATGGCCATTGCACTAAGATACACAATTTATGTACACTTCAGTATTTGTATAATCAGTAAATAAAAACTTACAAGACAAATCTTAGATTTAGATATTTAAAATTTTAATATTTTTTTTTACTTTCCTGCTACATTGGTTACAATGCCTGAATCATTGTACAAACCATTTGTACCGTTTTGTAGGGCTTATTTTTGTAATTTTATTTTCATTATGTATATCTATACTTATAATATAATTAATCTGTAGAAGTGAAAATTCTGTACATTGAAAACATCAAAAAAATAAATGGCGGGGGGTGTTACTAGACCGACACCTAGGGTTGCCATCCGTCCGGGTTTCCCCGGATTTGTCCTAGTTTAGAGGGCATCCGGGGAGCGTCCGGGGAAGGTTTCATTTGTAGACCGGGTTTTTAAATAAAAAAATTAAAAAAAAAATTGTGTCGCCCGCGAGTCACGCACTATCGATGCTCGTACACCACGATCAACCGACGAATCAAGTATATTCACCGTTCCCTCACCCCTCCCGTCGTGGTAGCCTAGCCACGGTCCGCCGTTCGTTCGTTCGAATTCACGACCCGCGTCCCGCACCGTTTATCTACTCATGTGCTAGAATGGTCTAAGTAGGTACTTTTAAGATTTTAATTCATTAAATATATGTTTTTGTTTAATATTTTAATAAGGTTTTGTTTTCTTATTTCAAGAAGTGAAAAAGCTGATTTATTTTAACAATTTGTAATATGATTCTGTTTTGTTAAAATAATGAATGAAGAAAAAAGGTGTTTTATGTCATTTTCAACTGTTTTTTTTTTACATTGAATAGGTATGTTTAAAAGATCTTGTTGACATGTCCGGCTTTCGGACTCTAAAATCCGGGGTTTTCACGCGTTTTGTCCTGTTTTCCAAAATTTAGAGATGGCAACCCTACCGACACCGAACACAAAAGTGTGAAAAAAAAAATTTTTGTCTGTCTGTTTGTTCAGGTATCACGCAAAAACTACCGGTTCGATTACGATGAAACTTGGTATAATTATTCTTTATTATCCTGGGCACCAAACTGGGTAGTTTTTATCCCGGAAAAGTATAAACAATAAAAAACAAACTTAATTTTGCGGTTAAAAACTAATTGATAAGTTTCGTCATCCACGCGAACGAAGTCGCAGGCACAGCTAGTTATCAATAAGTACCAAACCATACCATTAACTTTATTTCATTGCATTTATTTAACTGTTTTCTGTACAAGGTGTAAAATGTAAATGAACGGGTTCTAATTACATATATATTTACGACAATAGTCCTGAACTTTTAACTGGTTTTGGAATCCTAATAGCTTGCGGATTACGATGATTACACTAAATGCCTAATTAAGGTAAATCTTGATAATTAAAAACGTCGTTAATTACCGCAATAGTACAAACTCCAATAAAAGTTGTTAAGTTGTTAGTTAACAATACAATGTGTAGAACTCGTAATTGCCATACACATAGTCAGACATTCTGCATTAAGGTTATAATTAGAATTGGAGCCTGGATGATCTAAGAAATATATAAAATATTGGTTTCTTAGGTTTACGCGAATGTTAGACATTGAAATAAAACTACTTTTTAAGGATTTTTTCGCGGTTTATATTTTGATTTTAGGTCCCAACGTTTCGACACCTTTGCAGGTATCATGGCCACGGCAGACTGCCCGTGACCAAACCGCGAAAAAATCCGTAAAAAGTAGTTTTATTTCAAATATATAAAACTTTAGGTAACGTTGAGGTGAGGTGTCAAATAAACCGAAATTGATATGATTTATGTAAAACATTGGAACCTTTAGCGACCGCCATACTAACTACACGAAAGTTTTATTCACATAGATAGGTTCAATAAAGCTGTATAAGTAATCGAATCATCGTCCCTTTTTATGTTAAACCCAAAATTGCCACAATAATATTAAAGAAAGACGAAGAAACTGTAATCCAAGACAAACTTACATTCTTGGGTAAAGGATTTAAGTCAGTATGTCAGAAGCTCTCCGGGAGTGTGTCTCTTCTCTGATAAGAATACGTAAGAGCATAAAAATAAAAGTTCACATCGAAGGAACGGGAAAATGTCGCGGAATAATATTTGGGATTCCAGTTTTATTTGACTGCAGACCCTCTGCGAATGGAGACAGAGATTTCCCGAGATGGCCCTATCAAACATTTATGGAGTAGCTACATAAAAGGACAACACTTAAGAACAGTTTCAATAAGTGTTCGACGTAACTCGGGCGTAACGATATTACCAACGAGGCATAAAACTTCATTGCTCAGTTTCAAACTCAGATTTACTAACGATGCGAATATTTTTATTATACTAGGTATTTTTAGGGAATTTATGATACTGTAAAAGAATATCAATTTGTTCTATGTGTAAGTTCTACTTAATCATATCTGAGTCCTATTAACATCACGCTGGTAATCAAAACATGTCACCGCGCAAGCTATTAAGAGATTATCTAATCGCTACATGAAACACTACACTAACTATTGTGCTTAAGTAGCTTCTACATAGCTAGCATCACTATTGTGTCATACCTAATCAGTAATTACGAGAAATGTCTCCTCACTGTAGCTAATTACAAACAAACATAGGCTCTGAATAAAAAACATGTTTTTAAATTGTAAAAAACTCAGTCTCGCTTAGGCTCTAAAGAAAAGCTCTACATTATGTGAATTCAAGATTTGTTACATACGTTTTTTTTTATCTAAATGTTATGAATGATTTGCATAAAATCGCATTAGAATCAAAGTCGATAAATGTTCGACAAAGGTACGTATGAATTTTGTCAGTGTTTGAAGGCAAACTGTTTAGATATCGATGTGGTTTGACCGAGCGCGAGCGCGAGCAGCTCGTATAAATGCAAATCAGCCGATTGTAGTCTTGCCTTGATTAATTTAAAACATTTACCAGTACCCTCTTCTTAGCGGCTGCTTTTTAGTTTCATTGATCTTAACATTATTTCACCGTAAAAGCGTTTCTCTTAGAAAACATTTTTTTATTTTTACGTTTAATATTTGATGCCGGCGCAAAACGTTGCCTTTTGAGTTCTTTGTCACATCGTTCATATAATATTTATCGTTACTGTAACAAAGAAATTCCATTTTGGGCCAAATGCGCAAATAGTTCGACGTTTGAATTTCCCCTGTGTAAATGTTATTACAGTACGTTCCGTTAGTGTTGCAGGTGAAACATTCCGCAATAACAGCCAAGTCGGTGCCTTGACAAAGTGGGATTGCCATATAATGCCGGAGAGGAAACGTCGCGCGCCTTGTCTTCGCAATACATTTGCATAAGCGAAAGATGGTAAATCGTTGATCGGCAAGAGCACAATCGAACTTACTCCCTGACGGTACATTCATATTGAACGCACTGTTGTTTCCTATTTAAAAATGTACCTAACTTTTCCAATTTTCAATATTACGTTTTAGCTTAATTGAATTTTAATCTGCTTCAGCTTCGTCTTAGTCACCTGTGCGTACCGGTAATTCTTTCAAAAACAAAATTAACTAAGTTATTCCCCTAAGTAAGACGGATAGATTTTTATGTGGGCGTAAAAATAACTTTAGCTCTGTGATTGACATATTATTAATGGTGCTTTGTTATTTGATTACTTTTAAACGTCGGTTATATGGTTATTTAGTTAAGTTTGTTTATAGATATTTGACTTAAAAAGTAAGGGTTAAAAATACGATTAGCAAAAACACTTCGAGTCCGAACTGAATATTCTTTTTTTTTAATTATTACCTATTTTATTTTATTGTAGGGATTTAAATTCATCTTCCCGTGATAAAAGGTTCAATATGCATGTAAAAATGATTCATGAAGGAGATAACGAGAAAAAATAATCCGTGTGTCGTTTCCTCTTCATTCTTGGCTCGAGCCGCGAGATTATCACGCTCACCGTGATTATGATTTAGCGGCACCAGCCGTGGAAAAAGTGGCAAGAATAAAATTAAAATTATATTTTCTGCGTCCTCATTACACTTTTATACTTCCCTGAAAATGTTTAACCATAGATATTTATTCTGTTCTATACATCTGTTGAGATCTTTCTGCAATTTTCAGGCTATCCTATTGTCGCGTGAAAATAAAACATATTTTCAGTATTTTCCATTGTAAACGATACTAAATCCCGAAGTACATATGTGTGACTTTTGCGTTTTACATAGTACTAGTTCATTTAGCATCTGGTATTACGTAAATACTGGTTGCAGACAGGTATCGCGGCCAGGTGGCGTTAACAGCCGTATTTGTCATCCGCGTACCGACTCCAAAATGCTCCAATTTATCACAAATTTGATATTTATCTACTGTTTCTTGCATTGTAAACACTATGCGATTTTAAGCTGTTAATGTTTTTGTCGTAAAAGGTACAAAACTTGTTCTTTCTGACGATATAATGTTTTTTAGTTTAAAATAAATCATAACTTCTTATAAATCTGTAGTCTATATTCAGAAGAAAATACTATTATTTTGATTACAAAAAGTTTGTCTGATGTTGGTTTTGTTTGACTTTTATATTCTAAATCAAATTCCATTGCTTTTAGCTATGTGTTTGTGATAAACCATACCTACCTGCAGAAGCCGAATAAATTATTTATAAATAGCTGTGCCTGCGACTTTGTTCGCGTGGATGACGAAACTTATCAATGAGTTTTTAACCGCAAAATAAAGTTTGTTTTTATTTTTTATACTTTTCCGGGATAAAAACTACCCAGTGTGGTGCCCAGGATAATAAAGAATAATTATACCAAGTTTCATTGTAATCGAACCGGTAGTTTTTGCGTGATACCTGAACAAACAGACAGACAGACAGACAAAAAATATTTTTTCACACTTTTGTGTTCGGTGTCGGTCTAGTAACACCTCCCGCCATTTATTTTTTTGATATTTTCAATTTACAGAATTTTCACTTTTACAGATTTATTATAAGTATAGATATACTCGTAGATGTCAAATGCCAAACAGAACGCAAATCGAAAAGTGATTTCTGGGCGCATCGCAAACACTTATAGTTTTGTGTAAGAGCAACAGAGGGCATCGTCTACAAATAGTGAGTGTAAGGGTCGTTTTGTTCGCCGAAGTTTTTATACTGTGTACGCCTGGGCCACATAACGAGCACCTGCGGCCTCATCTACATAATGTGGACAAGTCGTTGAACTCCAAGCTGGACACTTTCTGCTTCACTCCGCTACTTGTCTACCCCTCATCAAATCTTCGTACTTACTTTTCTTTAGATCATTATTTTAAAAATGTATTAAAACATAAAAAAAATAAAGATTAAAAAAAAGTATTAAATATAAATAAATTACTTTTTATAACTTTATAAACTGTGTATCACATATGTATCAGGTACTAGGCTACCAGGAAGTCGTAGACCTACATGCATCCGCTTGTCTTAAGCTTAAGACGTGAAAGTTGAATTTTCGTGTCGCCCCCGGGAACTATAAGTTTCCTGAAATAAAAGATAGCCTCGTGTTTGTCTCAACGTTCGACCAAGACGATCGCTTTTAAACAACCAATCGACTATTGAGTATAATTAAAGTCATATACGTGTCTATTATTTATTGATGTTGATTTATTTTAAAAGAAGAACGCAGCCAGCTCCTTTTTATAGTGAATTCCGAATAAAGCTATAATATTTCCTGGGTAATCTTCTGTTTCAATAAGATTTAAATAGCTGACCATGACCTGTATTAGTCTAGTAAATAACGGAGGCACAATCCCGAGTAAGATATACTTCAAATAGATGAGAGAACTATCAAACTGGAAGGATTTGCGCGTGCTTAGGTTTTGTTTACGGTTTCTACAAGTTAACAGTAACTTACGAAACGGAAATCTCAAAATGAAACGGTCAACCTTGATATATATATTATGTTCATTTATAATCCAAATAAAAAGGGGCACGAAACAAAAACTGCGAAACATATGTGCATGTCGTGTGTAATGGGAGGTGATCTGATAAAACGGCAGTCCGTGATGCTGTAGGGAGCGCATTTAAAAGGTATCCGGAGAGTCGTAAAGAAAGTTGTGCCCTTAGCGACAAATGAAACAACGGGGAAAACGGAAACTTGAAACATTCCACAACAAACATAATAGTCGCGGCGCGAGCTTATGCTAACACCAATACATGACCGAATTACTGTCACATTGCTATAAAATTTACTTACGCTGTCGGCTGTGCCCTATATGTTTTTTCTTTGGTGATACACGATTGTTTCGTTATCTTTTATTGCCAAAAAGATTGGATAAACAAATAAAAATCAAAATGTGAACAAATATTTGCGCTCGATTGTCTTTGTTTATTGAGTCGTAACTAAAAAAAGACTCGTGAAATAAACGTAACAGTTCACAGCTCCTTTATGTCACACGAAGGATAAAGCAAACAAATAAAATTGAGTCTCAACGAGTGCTCGTTCGGCTCGTGTTGCCTTTGACTTGGCCATTGCGTTATTATTTGCACGGAACACGATTTACATATAAATAGGATAACGCATTACCGCTGAGTGGTAGCAATTATCTAATATATCTGGATCTTCGCACTTGTCGAATAATGGGAAGCAACGCACTTGATTGGGTATCGTTGTAATTAGCGGTGAATGGTTTGGATTTGTGGCTAATGCCCGCCGCACTGTTCAATGGATCTGCGAGCTTAAGCTGTGCTTGATGTGGTTAGAGATGGGTGACCGATCTTTACACGTCGAATCTCTCTCAACTGCCTGTCCAGGTACTAAAATATCATGGGTAAACCTTTAAATATGTATTTCGTTCATAGTAGTATTAAAATCTTAAAAAAACTTTCATTCCATGGTTTCTAAAAATTCAATTAAATGATACTACAATTATTACAGAAAATTATAATATGGATATTTTATACTTATACCTCTTGACTTCAACATTCCATAAAACTAGTTACATATGGCAGCACTAATTTTACATAAAATTAAATTCACAACCGCTGAAACCCAACGTATTGAATGAAAAAAGAA
This sequence comes from Autographa pulchrina, assembly GCA_905475315.1. Taxonomy (NCBI): domain Eukaryota; kingdom Metazoa; phylum Arthropoda; class Insecta; order Lepidoptera; family Noctuidae; genus Autographa; species Autographa pulchrina. Next base: position 5,865,571 of record FR997771.1, on the reverse strand, counting down.
TGTATAAAGTAAGCAAGCTAATCTAAAGATGCAATCCTAATGTTGGCCCTCGTTAACGCTGGAAAAAAGCGACAGAAACAAAACGTTGTCGTTGCGGTTTCAATTAGGGTGGCCCGTGGTCGGTGGCCGGCTAGCTCTAATTACCGAGGACGAGAGGAGCGCGGCGCGGCGTGGTGCGGTGCGGCCGCGACGCCGCGGTCGCAGAGACGCTGACCACACTAATCACTCGCCTGGGATTTTAACTCGTATAGATTAGGAATTAGCTAATTTGTTATACTATACTCAATAGCGCATACATCTAAAGACGATTTGATAATGTAATTTGTTGTATTGGTGATATTTTCTGATGCCACATTAGTTATTGATACATCAAATGCTTACAAGTTGTTTAGTAACTTTCAATCTAAATCAGCATTTTAAAGTAGCGAATGGGGAAGCTCAAAATTACAATACTTGGACTGCTATAGGTTAAAACCATTCATATTTTCTGCCACTTTTATTAGGAATGTATCGGGTAAGGTAAAACTACACAAAAAACAACACAAAGTAGTATTTTCAAACCACTGTTTTAGTATTAATTTATTAAATATTCATTGGCAAAAAATACGTAAACAAAATTAAAGTTGATCTACAAAATGACAATTTTATTCAATGGCTAGGGCAATTCGTTTTTAGGCCCATTAACATTATGTGTTCCAATCGTCGTTACCGCAGCACCCGCATCCCGGGGAAACGACTAGTGTAAATGCTTGTTCCTATCACATGAGATTTTATCTTATTCGAAGAAGAAGAATATGTTTGTAGAAATCCTTTACTACATGTTGATCTCGTTTTCTATGGATTGTTGTGACTTCTCCTTTAAATCTTACTGATAAATCTGGTAAACATACTCCTACATATACATATTTTATTTTACCTATATATTTTTTCTTTGTTGTTTTTGCTCTACATAGTTCTAAATAATCTTCATTCATATAATACTTTTAATTTTTAGGCCTCTTACCTTCACTACTTACAAGGCGGCTATTCATAAGAATTTGTAAAATTCATTGCTGTAGGTACTTAAAAATATAATTGACTAAAAGTGCTATAACTTTATTTTAAATATACTTACAACTAAAAATCCACGACTTAAATGCTTTATTTCGTTTCTCAAAGTCTTTAAATCCGATGTGCAAAATGTAAAGATTGATTCTTATTCGAAGACAATTGAAATGGATATAATTTATTATTCATTAATACTGTAGCATCATTTGCGTTAGTTTTTGCATCTATGGATAAATTCATAATACAGCAAAGTCTCAGTATCGATACTTCGAAACCTTTCCAATTAAAGTTTTTTTTTCAGAATTATTACGTGCATCGCGTCATTATGAATTAGCTTTTAGATTATCGCTTCGAAGCGCTTCGATTCTTCTGTAGTATGATTGAACCCATTACAGACGATTAATAATACTGTATAGATTTCTTTAAACTAACTATAAAAATAGCAATACGTTCTAATAAGTACATTACACTATTTAATAAAAGTTTGCATACTCTTTTACTTTAACTCTATAAAAATATCACGTTTGCTATTTGGCACTATGGTTTGTATTGGCTATGGCGGAGTGCTTGTCTCTGGTCATCATCGGCACAGCTCAGTGTTGTCGTCGGCATCGTACGAAACGCACGGGACGTCCGGCGGGGCCAGGAACAGTTTTCCCGACGCACACGCACATAGTTGGTACACATTGTTACTTCGTCCACCTTTAGTAGGCTTCTCAGTTCTAACAGCTTCTTTTAAATGACTGATCACTATATTCTGTGCGTTGAGTTTTATCTGAAAATAAAAAAAACATGTAAAATTAGTAAATATTCACAGTTTTAATCGTAACATGAGATTTTTGAGATGAGAAACTTACCGCTCCTACAACCGAGTCCAATTTGATGTTGCCGTGCGAAGTTATATCAATATTCCCTGCTCTGCTTTCAAGAAATATGTTTTCTGGCGCTCTTAAATCCAAACGCCTTGTTAGAGATTCCAACCTAAATAAACAAAATGGTCAATTAATATATTAATGTAAAAACTAAACGCTTCATATTATTATCAGACATACAATGAAGTTTTGCATTCTTTTCTTAAAAATAAATCAAGGCAGAGTATAAAACTCTCTCTTTTTTTTTGTGGCTTTCTTCAATAAAAATCAAATTTTACCACGCTATACAATTTTAGAACTACTTAGTTACAAAGCAGCTATTCGGTAATCTATGTACAACAAATTTGTTAAGTCAACGGATTCTACAGCGGTATCGGGATTATAATAGATATTTGTCCATGGACATTTATATTACTTCTCTTGCGTCCTAGTACAATGATATAATATAGAAGTACGTACGTCAGGTCATAAGCAGGTGGCGCGCGTACCGCCGGCACTTGCACCGTGCTCTTGACGGTGACGCCGCCCGGCCCGTCCACGGCCAGAGCCTCGGAGTAGACGCGTACTTCGTCCGGCGCCGCCGAGAACACGCGCCCACCGCGCGAGTCTCGCACGTGGAGCGCTCGCCCACTGAACTCTAGGTGGTCTCTCTCTGGAACGAAGATATAAGATTATACATCAAAAATCTATTAGATATACCGTCCTGACTTTTCGGTCCAAAGTTAAAAGAAAACTGATTACTTGCGTACTTCTATATACCTTCCACTGAAATTGATATATGCAGTTTCGAATATTAGAAAAAAAAATTTTTGTTTTTTTTTTTTAAGAATTTAGATATATTTATGACATTATTTTGTTATTTTTTAAGTTTCATATAATATACATACTATATATAATTGACACAGTACTCACTTATGAAAAGTTTGGAAAGACCTAAATGGTCAGGATCCGCAACCTGCACGGTGAAGTTGCGATGGGAATGTACAGTGATGGGTTGCGCGACCTGTGACGAAATGGTTGATGCAACCAGGTTGTCCACCACCCACGCCTGCCCGTCCACGTGGATACCACCCTTCACTATCCTTATAGGTCCAACACCATTCTGAAAATCGAAAAGCCATTTGAAATTATAAATACACAGTAGAAAAAAACTACTAGGTATTTATATTATAGAATTGAATGAATTTCATCTACCTCCTTTCTTCCTTTCTCCTCTTTAGACCTTTTTCTACCTATGCAATTAAATGTACTCTTTATGTTACAAGAATTTTATTGTAGTCCTTGTTTACAGAAGATGAATTGAGTATCTTTCGTTTGTAAACTTCGGTGCTAATGCAAGAGGCTAATACTGAAAGGGAAATAAAAGAAGTAGCGAAAGTGTGACTCACCATACTTAGTTTCAAGGCACCGACTATCCATAAAGTGAGCGCAATATTTAAAAACACAAGTATCATTAGCAACACTAAAATGCCATATAATGCATTTCTTCTCCAGCCCCTGGCGAAGATGGTGGGTACACAGCCCTGGGTGCTCTCGGCCGAGACAGTTGCCGGCACCTCGCTGGTAGGGGTGCAACCCCACCCGCGCCGAACGCTCGGGCCACTATCCTCCACGGTCATTGTGATCGCCGCCTTATTTTATTGGAACTCACGATGATTCTGAAACAAAGGATTACGTTGAGTATTCATTTGTTGCAATGAAAGCAATTAGGAATAAAATTACATAATCGTTTAATTAAATCGAGTCTTGTGTCTTGAGCATAAATATTATATTTAAATACCCTCTGTTATTTTTTGAAACATATTTACCATATGTTTCGATGTATCGTGTTTCGAGTACCTAATATGTAAGCTTTTAAACTCAGTGCTTTCTTTAAGCCGGTATATTTCCAAACTAAAGTGAATGCAATTAATATTACTTCCATAATTATGCTGAATTATATTTCGACATCCTTCTACACATAGGATTACTAAGAGGTAGACTTCAGAAATTCAAAAAACGAGTGCAAGCTATTTTTCAAATGTTACATTTGTGGCTTTTGAGTAAAACAAACAAGTTTGTAAAACATGTAAAATCGATAAGTCAGACAGGACTTATGCAAGTGTTGCCCAAGGGGTCAGGAAGCCACCTGCACCCTCCTTTGTTGTACAGATTCAAAGATACCAGACTTACATACAAACATGTATATTTGCGGTATGCATTATTATGTATAGTAGTGGCATGCAACTGATGCAACTGGCAAACACTTTGTAACCGTAATATATCTAAAATTTCGGAAGCCAAAACAATCTGTAAAACGTACGCATAGTAAAACTATAAACGACTATACTAACGGAGTTGTAAGTCTAGGTACGTAAATATTATTAACACTCAAATCTCTATAATATCTAGTCAATTTAAGCCACCTAAATATCTCAACGCGAGCTTTACCCATGCACAAATACGATATGTATGAACATCAATATACCTAGGAACATACATCGTCGGTAGACACCGCTGCACTCTTCATCTACAATACGTTCTCTACAGCGTGATTTTTCAATTAGTTGGCTTGTAATTGAATGAAAAACAAGGTAGGAGCGAGACAAAAGTTGCATATAAAGCGCACTGTAGTACACTAATGAACGGCGCACAGCGAGCACCCACTAATGAATATAACACTGGAGCTTTTCGAAAAACATCCATTAAGTAGGCCGAATGTTGTCATTAACATTTTAACAGAAATCTCCTGTTAATTGACTTTACTGGCTGTAGCTAATAAATATGTGTATTTATTTGTAATCTCCAGTATTTTCCAGTACATTGTGTTCAGATCTTTTTCTACCTCTGGTTATACACAATGACTTTAGTTTTTATTTAAATACTTGTACAAGTTGATTTGCGCAGTAGCAAAGTTATTGGATCTAGGCTAGGTTACGAGGTCAATTCCCGTGTGGGATAAACATGTACCTGTCTACCATCTGTGTAAAATTTTAATTGTTATTTAGGGGTCTGGGCATCTGTGCTTTTAGAATTTCTTATATACCTAAACGGATCTATGATATATGAGATCCTCTTAGGGATCGTTTGATTATAAATATAGACAGCAAATGCCATACAGTTATATATTCTTTGTTTTTTCTTATTTTTTGTTTGCAATCGGCAAAGCGGGTCATATCAACAGATGTCATTCATAAGATAATTAATGACTCTTGCATTTGACGAAGCTACTACTTGCCGTGCCCAAGGTTCTTAAGAAACTCAAATAAATTTAGTCTCACTTTAGACTGTTTTAAAGAGCGTTAATATTGATTGGACGCTCTCTGTTATCCTTATACAAAAGGAAAGACAACAGAAACGATTCAATTGATTGTTCCACATTTCAAGAAATCCTTTAAACTTCTATTTTAAATGCAACAAGATAATAAGTAATTCTTCAAAGAAACCATACCAACATTGAAAAAATATTGATCATATCGTTTAGTATAAAGTTTAGTTACCACTCTACTATCTAGTTCCTAGTCTTACTAGATACTAACTCTAATAACTAGTTGTATAAACAATGTTGCAATACGGCATGCTATTTTTGCTTCTGCCATAAAAGCAGTAAATCCAATATTGTAGGCGTGCTAGACAGATTTAGTAGTTTTGCGCACAAGCTCATCTCGTCTGACCTATTTACATAGTTAAAAGAAACTAAGGGTACCTACTGTTCAATCATAACTAATTATGATTGACTAGTATGAGCAAATGCACTCCTATCATGCATTCATACAGATATTTTCGAACGGATCGTGGTTTTCACTCGTCTAGGTAGTTTAAAATTACCATCGAATTTATGGAAAGGAATTAACAAAAGCATAGCGACTGCGCTAATGAAAGTTCATAAAAGGAATGATGTTTTCCGTTTTAAGTTTCAAAGAAATGATTTTGATAAATTTTAATTAATAGATATTATACTTTATCAGCTAAATATAATAATATTAAAAGAAGAGTACATAATTGCTTTGGATATTCATTGAATAAGGTAGTTTGGCGTGATACCATGGATAGATTGTTCTGTGGTTAGCCCCGTCATCTAGTGTGCTACGTGTATGTCGGTATCAGAATGGCAGGCTTTGTAGAGAAAGCTTTCCACAGCACAATAGGCCACTCTACCTGAGACTCTATATTACTTTACTTTTGGTCTATATTTCACGTTTATTTATTAAGTTCATTGGTCCATTTCTAATATTACTACATATTAGGAGTTATTATGTGTAGTTAATAAAAAAAAAAAAAGTCAAATATAATAATATTGTAATAATTTTGTTACATAATTCCTTAGCTCATTGGTCAAGTGCAGGTATTGCAACTTAAATAAATACTAATTAGTTAAGTCACAGCCAGGTCACTGGGATTGTGTGCAGTGTGCAAGTGTGGAATGATAAATATTACGAGTGCTGCATAGTCAGACATACCGCTGTCTCGTCGACCGCTGTGGTTGACGCCTGGCATCGAGTATGCAAATTGTATGATAGTTGTGTTTTACGCACTTAATTAAACACATGAAGCACAGAGCTAATGAACCTTAATTTAACGTTAACTTTTTCACTATTTCATTTGCTGTTGGGCCATTAAAACTTGTCATAAAAGTGTACTATAAGTTTGACTCCGAACTGTTATATTTACGGCTAAAGTCTCCGATGTAAACAGTATCGTTTATATTAATTGAGCGATGCGGCCGGCTGCACCGGGAGTGTACTGTGACTGAGACTAGGTAAATTCATAGGTGGTGGAAGCAACACTCGAAATATCTGGCGCGAAGCGAGGTGAGGCGGCGTGCTCCAGAATATAATATCAGGCGGTGGAGTGGCCTGCGCTCGACTCGCCCGCCCTCAGTGCGCCCATGCCGCCGCCGCCGTCGGCCCTCATAATAAACGATATAGTGCGAAAATAGAAGCGGAACGGGTATCGCCATACTCTCCACGTAAATAAAATACCGACGTTTGCAGCGTTCCTGTCTCTCGCTGGCCGCGTTTCTGTTTTATGAATTTCAGTTGGTACTAGCCGGCGTTTCGATCGATCTGATGCCAATGGTTTAAAAATAAATGCCGCGCTTAATTCCACGTCAACGCCTGAATTTGTAAACTAGGAAAATTGGCTTACGTGTCGCATTTTAACTGAAAAGTTACACCGGCTGCACATAATAACACTGGATTATTAATGCACTCTTTGAATGTTGAACTCACTTTCGACGTTGAGGTTATTAGCAGGTCGCTCGTGGCCGTTGCACAACACAGTAACTGCATCAGGCGCGCTATACGTATAGCGCGTGTGTGAGCGAGCTGTCTGCTCCAGCGTCATAACAACACTGGCATGCGCGAGCGACGCCGCCGCCGCTGCCGAATCCAGTTCGTTTTGAAGTGTTGCATTTTTAATCGGGCGCCTGTCTCGCGCGGGACATAACTCGACAACGCTCTGGATACAGCTGGGTTTCTCCCTATTACCAAGTCTAGTTAACGTTAACGTGTCATTAACTGACACGTTCATATAAACTCGTAAATAATTAAAGCGGACACGACCCTGACAACAGTAATTACCTCTGTGATACCTTCCTCGAGTCCGTACCGCGCCGGCCTAACGTTCTTGATATATGACTATTGAATTTTGGAAGATGCTTGGATTAGTCGCTCTATACTTATAGTAAACCAATGAATTGATAAACATCTCCTTTAAATGTAATACTTACTACTGATTATTCTTAAACGTTTAATATTTTGTACGTGTCTTACAACTGGTCGAACACTCGGACAGTAAAGAATTCGTAAACACATTTGATAGTCAAAATTTTATGTAGGTATATTTATTTTTTACGATCACGACCGTCACACACCACTGTCTGCCTCCCAATATAAAAGAGAATTCAAATACTGCTTAGGTTCAACATAAAAGTTTACGTGTCCATAACAAAGTAGCGAGCGAATAATAATCCGGAATATTTCATGTCCTCTTCTTGTGGATTTTTGGAAACAGCGATGAAATCGTATTGGATGTCACTGAATGTTTTCATGGAAGTTTTATTGAGCTGATAAATGTCAGCCCCCAGGGACATCCACGCTGGCATTTTTTAGATAAGTAAAAGAGAAAAGGACGATGTTAGTAAAACCCTCAGATTGTTTTTATGATAAAGTGTACGAAGATACCTGATCGAACGAAATCATTGCTTGAGTTTAAATTCCGAAACGATAATAGATTCACATTTTATGAAATAGCTGTTACATTTTTTAATGTTTGCGAAAGAGATGTTTGAAAAAGAGAGAAGCAAGTAAGATTTGTTTCAGACCCGCTTAATTCAGGCCCCGTTCCCCACTCGATCCTGTTTTAGGAAACAATCCCCGTGATCCCCGCGTGATGCTGCATAATGTCGCCCGCCTCCGGATCTTCTAGCTATTATTAATTTAAATAAAACTGCGCTCCACGACAATGTTAGGTCGGCGAAAAAATATTTTAGACAAGCACTACCGATGTTTATTCTATCACTAAAATGTTAGTTCTTGCATTCTATGAATAATAAATGGAGAAAGTAAGAAATAGAGCAAAACTTCGAATAAATTGAGCACTGCATTTTTTTGTATTTCAATTACAATTTGATTTTCTATGACCTATTTCTATTCTAAAAGATACTTGAATATTATGTTCAATATATTTGGTGCATTTTAAGAAAATGATACGATTTTAGAATGTCGGTTTGGTTGAAAATTCTGTAGACGATGAATGTCACTCATGTAAAACAATATCACTGAACAGTTTGGAGGGTGCGGCGAGCGGCGGGGTGCGGCACGGCTGCGGTGCGGTGGCGGTGCGGCGGCGGTTCGGTGTGGTTGCGTCCGAAGCCAAAGTTCTCCATCATACCTGCGTCACTTGAAAATTGAAAAACTTTCGCAATGCCTTTCTTATGGAAATAGTTCGCGTTTACATTTGAGTGAGTTGTCATTGTAGGGATTCAGCTCGCTGTCTTATTGAAATAATAGTTGACTATAAGAACGTATTAAAGCTCTTGTTGGGGAATCGTGAAGCTCCGACTGCGATAAATTAAAACAAGGAGGGTGTTTATTGCTCGTTTTGCTATCAAAAGCTGCGTAGATATTTTAAGGATAGCAAAATGCAAACCATCGCGATAGCTCGTGTAAATCCGCATGAAATATTGATACAGTTTCGTGTAAACGTGTAACAAATGCGGTAATTTAAGCCACCTGCCGGTGCGCGGCGGCAGCTCCGCTCGCGCCACGCCGCCGCGCGCCGCGCCGCCACCGCTCCGCTCGCTCGCTCGGCTATGCACCATTTCGAACTGCTTACCTAATATTGCTGCGATTTTACTTTGATGCTATTTTTGCCGAGTCTATTGATTTTTGTTCAGTGATTATAAACTATCGGAGTTCATGCGGATACTACGTGTACCACGAGTTAGTTGATTGGAAATGGTTTTCATAATTCATATTTGAGTAAGATCAAGCATTGACAACGATAACTATTTCATATATTTTTTGTAGAAGAAATCTTAAACTTTATGTTCACTGTATAATAATAATAATATCCTGGGACAACTCACACACGGTTATCTGATCCCAAGCTAAGCAGAGCTTGTGTTATGGTAACCAGACAACTGATAAACTTACTTACATACAGTGGCGTGCATAGGTTTTCGGCCATGGTAGGCACTCGTACATGGAGCAACTTTACCGTAAATACGCAAATGAACTCCTAAAATATTGGAACAAGCATTATTTTTGTGGATCACAAGGTGCGTTCAGGTCTGACGAACGCGCACCGAATGCGCTGCTCGCGCCTGCAGTTAGGTACTGCAACATGTTAGTGCGCCTACTCCACGCAACTCAGTACTCACGCAAAGGTCGATAGTGCAAATAACGCCGTCTCCGAACTGTTCGCGAGCAGTACGCGCGCTACTCGCGCGGCGCGAGCAAGATACAATTTAAAATGCACGCGCGCTTCTGCGAATTTCTGATTATAAAACTATTTCAAACTTGTTGGTATAAGTTTGTATAAAATAAACTTAGTAAAGCTAACTGCGAACAGCAGCCGACTCCGCGACTCGGGACTCGCGACGAGCAAACGGTCAGCTTATGATTGAGGACTCTTATTTGTGTATTATTCATTAAGGGTCCGAAACCAGACCTAAATAATAGTAAATATATTGAGCCATAGTCAATATGACCATTCGAGATCAACATTTTCTACCTTATGTATTACATAGACAAAAAAAGAATCAGACGTATTATTGAATGTGCCAACATATACTATTATCTTGTATGTTTAATTTACTCTCATTTTTATTAAGATTTTAACTAAAAACAATTACTTAATATCATCATCCACAACAACAATATGTTTTCGTCGTAGTTATTCTCGTAGGTATCAATAAATTCATACAACAATTTCGTATTTAACAATCAAGAAACGATGAATAACACAAAAAGAACAGTTCGTCCAGCAGCACACCGCTAGTCAGGCGATAGTTTCTAACATTTTGATTTAATATTACCAAGAGCCTTACCTTTAAAGTTTTGTCAACAAACCCCATCTGATGGGTTTGTATTGTAAGTTTGTAATTACGCACGTATGCTAGCCAAACATATTTCATTTTCGCCGCAATCTTAACATTCATACACATAGCGGTTTATTAATGCTCCTGATTCTTAAACTACAGCTACTTCACAAAATCACAATAAATAGAAACTAGTTACGAAAGACAAGACGAAAACACGCGCGCGAACTATCAAAAACTTAATGAACAATCTGCCACAGATAATAAATATCGAAAAACGACCAAAATGTAACACAGAAGTAAAACTATAAAAATGTTAATTGAAACTAAATGTAATAAACATTAATAAGTAACTAAATAATATTGTAATAATTAATTTACAAGTTATTAGTATTTTAAAACGCAAGTTTAATTTAAAATACACTAATAACTGGAATAAGAATTGACAAGTTCGATTAACGACCCAAAAGACTTTTGCTCCAAAACGAATATGAGAGTAAAATGAAAGGGAGAACCGAGAAAGAAATAATCTTGTTTATTGGCAGGTAAGCATGCTTACTGTAAGTGTAAAAAATTACGAATGTCAAATGTCAGAGCATTACGCTTTGCAAAAAGGGGTTTTAGTTTTTGTCGTATAATAAAAACTCAAGATGGCGGTGTATTATTTTCTGTTTTTGAAGTGTGCGTGCGTATATGGATAAGGAGATTTTGTTTGAATGTGTGAGTGGAAACTAGGCAGTTTTTGAATAGCCTACTTCGTCGTTAAGTATTGAATGAAGATTGAATGAATTTGAATATGACATATGTGACGTCATTATTGATTTGTTTGTTATTGAAATGTTTGGATACAAGTTTTATTATCTGTAATTTAATGATTATGTATGATGAGTGTTGACTGACTTATTTTATAAATAGTTATATTTAAAGATAGTTAGTTGGGATTTTGTAGGTAGGCACTGCCTTTTTGCCTATATGCAATGCACGCCACTGCTTACATATTACCTACATATTATAGATAAATTACACCCAGACACCAGAACAAATGATCATGCTCATCACACAACATTTGTCCTGGGCGGGAATCGAACCCACGACCTCCGGTATAGCAGTCAGGGTCACTAACCACTAGACCAACAGGCCTGCCAAAAACATACTTCATTAACTGCCATAAACTTAAGAAACGAAGGATATTCACTTCGTTACAATAAAACTTTAAAGATTTATTTTCGCAACGTGTATACGATATGATACAAAAGGCGACTTTTAATACAAAATGAAAAGTACTTTGGAACAAATTAATAGGTTTGTTACATTTAGGTTACCTAGTAACTCTATTTCGTAGTATAAGACCGAGCGTTTTAGTGTGTAAGTAAGTTTTTAGTACGAGTTCAATCTAGAAAATCATTTTTGTAGAAAGTATACCGAAATTAATACTTAAATGAACGAGAGAAGTAACTAGGCACAAGTTACTTGAAGCAGAAAACTAAACTCATATCGCAGTTCATATCGACCTACTTGCTTGTTGTCGGATATTTTTGGGCAATTTTTAAATAGAGTGAGTGCTACGACTGTGTTTTTTTTTTGTAAATTTGGACATTTTGCTTTATTTTAGAAAGTATTTTTACAACTGCCAACTATGTATTACAAAAATGGTTACAAAGATAAAAAAAATATATAAATATAAAATAAGAAGCTAGTAGCTCGTTTACGTACTTAATAAATAAATAGTTAAAAAGTCTAGAATAGCTTCTCATTCTAATTTTAAATTCTTATTTTAGATTTATATTAATATATGATAAATAAGATTTAAGTCTAATTTATTGTTCATTCTGGACATGAAGACAGTAGTTAGACAATATTTTCGCGCCACTACACCGCCTCACTCTCGAGCCCCGTGACTCCCTCTCCACTCATATTTGTTCACCATCTATTTACAAGAACATTTACACGGAACTGTTTTCATTGCCGTGTTTATTTAGGCCCGATACCGTTACGTGATTCGATCGTCTTTAGTTAATATTTTGTTTTATTAGCTTCCACTATAATTTGATTGGTTGTATTGTTCGTTTTAAAGATATAATTGTGTAGGTAGGTAGGTTGGTAGGTAGGTAGGTTGTAATTTTCGGGTTTTATAGTTTTAGGACCGGGTGTACACATAATGCAGAGATGGCAGAACCATACCATGGCTATAGTACTCTTTTAGCATTTATATCAAAAAATGGACGGCCATAGGTCAGTTAAAACAATTTTGATATCATCTTCAATAAATAAACTTCCTTACAGGGTGGAGTCACTCGGGAAAGAGTCCAGTAGTAATGGTGCAATCATCTAATGAATGCTTCCGGGCAGATAAGCTTCGATTAAATGGTCTCTTTATTGCTAAAGGAAAGGCGCGTTCCCTTTATGTGCCATTGAGATATCTATTTTAGTATAAAGATACGGGAAATATGATACGATTTAAAAATACCACAGTAGGAGTGGTATCTATTAAACCAAATGCACTATTATACCTTCAGCGTATACTCTTTAATTGAATCCATTTATATTGTCAGTGACTCTACAAATTACATTCTTTGTGAATGCGCGATGGCGATTAGATTGAAGATAAGTAAGTACACGTAGATACGCGTAGGTAACACTCTACAATTTATCGCCTGCATATCCTTTCAGCGGGTAGATAATGACCGCAGTAAAACGTTTAAGCACGGAATAACTGCTGCTGGAAGCCGTTATTACAATATTATGAATGGCTTCCCTCGCGCCTCGCGCCTCGCGCCGCGCGTCTCGCTCGCAACGCTTTCGTAGGCTCTATGACTAACTATATGAAGCACAAACTGACGTTCATGTAGAAACCGAAACGTTTATTGACGGAATAATTCACTCAAAACCTAAATATAAACCCTCAAAGCAAAGCTTATAGCCGTTTCAAATAGTTTTAATTCAATGTATTGAAAAATACATTACTTGAGAGTAAATTGAAGCTACGAGCATTACTAAAAACAATGAAACATTCTATTACTGAACCATTAAATTAAAATAATTTTAAATGATTTCCCAAGAAACGTAAAAGACAGCGACTGTTTTAGATTGTTTCCCTGACTGAAATTGCTCTGAGATTGAATGCGCAAACAAAAAGCGATTTAACATCAATTTAGGATAGCTGGAATCACATGCCATGTACCTACTATATATATTATATGTATCCAGGGATTGGCGAATTATTTCATATAGTAATAACATCACGATTAATTAGAAATAATGTCAGATGGACATCATAATAATATGTTTTGGACGAAATTAGTATCGGCGATAATTAGGGAGAGACAATGTGGTCGTGATATACACGCGTCGTGGTGTATCTGGTAGGAGGTAGACTTCCCCTGCTTTCAGCGTGTCTCCCTCGCAGAGGATGCGAGCTCTGGCTTTGCTCCGGGCGACGCAAGTAATTAGCACCGCTTTCCTTCCGCTCGCTCAGTGTCTCAGCCCGCTGCGCGGCGCTCGGACCCCTTACGCTACTCCTTAACATATTAATAGTGGTATTTTTACATTCCAAGTTACATAAGTTATGCAAAAAACCATATATTGTAACAAAAACAAAAACACATCTTTGTTTATTATTGCAAAAATGTTGAATTAAATAAGAAATGACGAAACATTATGACGGTCCACATGCAAAGCAATTTATTTTTATTGACATTCGTCAACATAACAAAGAAACTGTAATCAGACTGTTTTGTGTTACCAAATAAGGTGGATGTTTCAAAGTGTCCATTTAGTTGGGAATGCAATACCTTTTGAGTCACAAAAAAGGGAAAATTAATCTAATTTTAGAGGACACTTTTCTTGTTCATATTCAAATTGTCATCGCCCTTTAAATTCCTCATAATCCGTCCAATTCTGAACCGTCGAGCGGCACCCGGGTCGCAGTAATCAAGACGGCTTCAGCTGGATTTCATTCCCTACATCAGACGAGCGGACGACTGTTATGGTTCATTTCTAAAAGATAAAATGTTATTAATAAAACTAGACTTAATTATTATAAAACTGAGTGTATGCCGTTGGGAACATTACCGTTTTATTAAAGGACTTTATTCTAAAATCATATGGCTGTATAAACTGCTCTTGCACTACATTAAATCCAGTGAAACTCGACATGATGCATGAATGTGTTGCGCATTTAAAAAAACTCATTACAGGCGGCAACCGGCGCGCGGACGAGTGGCGTCTTTGAAGGCCCGCGCGCCGCCACTGCGGTATTATTCCAGATTATACCGGCTTCCATACAAATGAAATCTCGCTTAAACCCACTGCAATTTCGGAACGAGAAAATAAGGCTCAAAAGTTGTTTTACTGCACTCGCACTTTCTCAAATTCTTTTGAACGGGCGGGGCCGTTTAGATTAGTAACGCTCTGTATAACTGTAATGACGAGACCTACAAAACAAGGGATTTTTTTACTTTAAGTAGTAGCTGCATATATGTAAGAAACGGTTTGAAGTATGCACGTAACTTCATCTGGTCAATTTGAAGCAGAGTCTAAGTGTAGCGCGACCGCGTCGAATAACCATTACATATTTAGTTAGCCGTCCCCGGAGCCTGCGCTTGCGGTTCTAGCCATTAGTGCGATTGAGCACTAGCCGACCAACCTCTGCTCCGCTCTGGTTCAGATAACTATGATTTTTGTTAAATAAATACTCCGTACCTTTAAAGCAAACTGATTACGAGAAAGGTACGACTCGATACATTTATTATCCTCGTAAGGAAGTTAAAGTAAAATATCGATGCCTTGTTGGTTGCGGCGCCTCCGACTCGTATAGATGCAGATGAGCTAACTATTTGTCTTGCCTGATAGCAGGGGCTTGATTAAACCGTGAAACATTTAGCGGCTTCACCGGCTAGGCTTATAGCTGTGCCCTCCACATTAACACAAACTCGAGCCGAGCCTTTGTAAATGTATTAGTTTTTATTCACTTCCATTATTATCCTTGCTTTAGTGTTACGAGGAGGGGTGATTTGGTATTTAGTTAGTTTGTTTATGCGAGCTATTTTTAAAATAATCGCATGGGTACAGGCGCGGGGCAACCGCTCACACAGTGATTAGGACAGATAAATGACGGACATTACTTGTAATGAATGTTTAGGTGGTCGTAATCGCATCGCGTAAAGTGTCGGCGCCATTACTTCACAGCTGCTGTTGCCGAGATATTGCCTCAAGCACCATTTACCGTTTTGGCGTGGATTTATCCTTCCACATAGTAAAGGGACAGTTTTACATCTTTAGATAAAAATTAAGTCATTACGTTTTATTAAGGGATTTGTTTAAGGTAAATATGACCCCAAATATATAATTAAATGTCTATATTTGTGTATCACAAAATGTTTCGTGTTGCCATTTTGCCACCTGTACCAAAAACAAGGTTACGACCCCCAATCAAATACATATACGTTGACAGAGTTGATTACGGGCCTGTATTCGGAAGAGTAAAAGCAGTTAGCATTTGGTAGGTGTGCCGATGGAGGAGTCACAATTTCCTGCACTTAACAACACAGGAAGTAATTTTGACGAGTCATCAAACAGCGGACACCGATTGACGTCGATGGATATCAGCCCATCATTAGTTACCTCCTGGAGACAAATTATGAAACGGTGACTTAATTTTAGTGGATTTGTCTTTGAGGTGTGCTTTTAGTTGGAAAGTGGCAGTTTAAGTTCGATTAAGGAAAATTTAAAGGGGTTCTTGCAACTTGTTCCTTATAAATGTAAGTAGTCGGCAACAAAAGTCTACAAATCGTCGGTCGGTGCTCGTCGGTGGGACGGTGGCGGCGGGCGGCGTCGTCATCAAAGTTTGGGAATTGTGGCCATCTGCCGCGCGCCGCGTCGCTCTCAGATTACCATGGAGAGCTTCGTTTAATCGTTTTATTAATACGCCGACAAATCGTTTAACTGCCACTTACTTCCGCTCCGTTGCTCATTTTACCAGATTTTTGATAAAGATAATTTTCTCGTGCTCCTATTAGACTTTATTTAACATATTTATTTGAATGTTTGTTTTCTGAGAATAAATAAAATTATGCATCATACATTTATTGGTATGAATCATAATGCAGTTTATTTGATGAGTCATAGTTTCGTCGTAAGTTTTCCACCACATTATATATTCTCGCTGCGAATTCCATTGTCATATATTTTTACTAGTTAGTAGCTAATTTATCTACACATGCAAAAGAAGAAATATTATACGTACTCTCTTCGAATAACCTTTTGGTAACAAATTTATCGGTGAATATAAATAATGCAAAGTTTTTGTTATGTACATTATGTTTGAAGACTAATTTACGTAAAGTTGACAGTAAATAACCATTAAATATTCCTAACGTGTACCTAACAGGCGGCAGTTTTGCTTCGCCGTAGTTCCTGCTGGCTAGTCGGCTAGCCGGCAGTCAGCCGCGCCTGTTATTAGGGCCCGTAAATAATACCTAAGTATAAAGCCTTACCTAGTTTTATTTACAGACAAAATGTATACCACGCTAATCACCAAGAGCGCATAAATACCAAGCAAAGACAGCTCTCCTACTTAAATCTTCACACATGTGAGGTACGTGAATAAATAAACAAGTTTCACGGCATGCGATCTGAATGCATATGAAATACACGTACATTAGGTTCGCACGGCGGATGACAGGAGAAGTGGTGTTGGCGGCGCGATGTGCGAAATTGACACCCATGTCCAGCGCCATTGGCTCTGATTGGATTAGGTTCGAAGCGGCGTCGCACGCTGATGTCAAACTCAAACGTAAAATTTTACGTGACCACTTTCCAAACGGCGACTTTCGTGACGCGATTGCACACTTGAACGTCGTCCTCCGTAGCTTTGATCGGTCACTACGCGCAACCACATTATGTAAATTTAGCAAAGCCAGCAATAGAGCTACATTACTTACCTATTGACGTTTCGCTTCGCCTCTCTAAATTGCACACTTCTCGAATTCAATTCCCAGTATCGTATCTTACAGCCGCCGCGGATTACCGATCGTCCATTTATAAATGAATACAACTGCTACAGTTATTTGAACTGTTGTGATAATACTTATTGTCTGGTAGTGTATAAGAAATTCAAGTTCTACAGTGAACGCAGTGAGGTATTACGGCGACTGTGATCCTCTTACCTTGATGGTACCGCTATAGAAATGTTTTGTTGAACAGACCACGGGAATTTGTACCTACTAGCACCTACATATATTTGCTAAGAGAATTTATTTACGATACAAAGAATTGATTCGGCAACCGCGATGTTCGTTTAAATGCTAATACTGTTAATATTAGCAATTGAAATAGAATCCCTCTTACAAATACGCGGTTACACGGTAATAAATTTAATGTTAAAGTAACCAATGCAAAGCCATTTTTGCGTTCTGTACATGTAATCTATATTTTCTTAATGCCCTCCGCTTATTCTCGAAGCAAAATTTATGCGCCATTTGCCGCGCCATACCTCTTTTCATTCGAACTAGGTACAACTTTGACTATATTTAACACATTTTTGTATTCGCTCGCATGTGTGCGAGTTAATGCAGTGTGGCACTGCGCGCTTGTTCAAGTTGTCGGCTCCTCCGGCTCTTTGTGAGGGAGAAGCTAAATCTCATAAGAATGCCTTAATATCCACATCTCATTACACGTAACTTTGAAGAATTATGACTTGGCAAAGTCCTTTATTGGAAATACCTTCACGGGCCTGAAATATTGCTATGTCGTGAAGAGCTAAAATTTCTAATTAGAAATTCTTTAGTAAAACTTTATTAAGTTTTTACTTACTGCAACGAACCTAATGAAAATGCCGTGCTGTCAGTCGCGCTTGTGCAAATAGGTATACCTATCTAAATTAAATAAATTATACTCGGAAGCGATGCTCTGGTTTTATGCAGTCTTTATTAGATGTTTGCTCAAACCTTCAACGAATATTAGCAATTTCATTATGAAAGGTATTTAAGTTTATGGCTGAGATAAATACTGTTATTAAACGTAACCTGTTACGTTTTGTAACTAGGAAGGCGTTTAACAAAGCGCAATAAAACTTGTCTCGCAGTAGGTGTGTAGTATTGATACTGGTGCGATTGTGTTTGTTTGTACAAGAGGTCAAATGTTTGATTAGCTCGTACGTTTTGATGAGTTATGGATTAGGTGAGCCCAACGATGTTTGCAGTTACCCTCTGGCTGTTTGCCTTACTCGTGTTTTATTGTTTCGCGGTTAGGCTGTATTGTGCGTATTGTAGTTTAAGGACTTATTCTTCTAAGTTTATATTAGAAAAATCGAATTGAGGAAGCTCCCTAGCTAGGTATAGAATTTCTCGTGATATTTGTGAACAATCTTTTTGTGAATATTTCGAGGCGTCTCGAACGGAACGCAGCCGCGATACCTCCGTCGTTACCAGTGCATTTGACGTCGTGGCAAACAATTACATTACCCCGGCATGCATAGTTTGGCACGGAACCAACGGTGACTACCACTCGTTGAACACGACCGACTATTTTCAACTGTTATTGTATGTTAAATTTGAGTTGATGGCACTCTTTGCCGAGTGGCAAATCGATATACGTTTTACGATGAACAGTGAGATACACTAAGTAAAAGTTGTTTCGAGCCAATCTTAAAGATTTATGTTTCATTTTTGAGATGTTATGTTATGCGTTTGTTCTGAGGGTGTTACCTTTTATAAGTAGGTACTTATCTAAAATATAATTTCTGAAACTTTGAAATAATTATATTTCTCAGACATTTGATACATACATATAACTTACTTAAAGTGCTATTACATGTCTTCACTAGCACTTTTTAACGTTTGGGTCTACATAATTCAAAACAAAACGTTTACGTAAAAACTCTTAATAACACGATTACACTACACGATTGCCTAGTAAAAAGCAAAAATAATTAAACCGAAGAACACAAGTAGATAGTTTCAAATATAAATATTAAAATGAACATTTCACCGTTCAACGAATCGGTCAATACGTATTTAAAATGAGACGCTCGAAGAAACCGTGTTGTATCTAAAACAAAGAGATCTTGAAGAAATGGAGGAAATAATTTAGTTCTTTGTCTTGGCAATATCGAGGACGGTGCGGCCCGCGGCCATCGCGGTATTAATCGACGCAAAGCTGATTATGCAGTTGTTTCTAACGTTGTCGTTTTCACGGTTTCCATTTCATTTCTATGGCTGGAAATTTATAAGCGTCTTAAGTTTTCGGTGCCAAATTTCTGTACCTGTTTTGTGTAGGAGATGGCTTTTTTTCTGTTAATTGATTAAAATATAACTATATTTATTAAAATAAATAGCTTTTATTGAAATTACTGAACAATAAAATTCGCTCACATTGTTTTAGTCAATAACCACTGCAGTAGAGATTGAATGCACAGAATACAAAATATTTTAGTCATTTATAAGTTTACAAATATCACAACTTATTCTAAAATTTATATTGTTAGAATTCCATATATGTCCGACAGTAAGCCATAATTTGTTTTCCAGATTCTCAGAAAGTAGGGACAGGGTCGCTGTTCCATTTATTTAACATGGAATGAGCTTTTCTACATAGTTTTATAATACAATTCGTAGACACTTTCAGAATCTACGGCTACATTTAGTGGAATATAAAACGAAGTAAAACCTTCTTATATAACCTGATAGGACGTCTAATCTTGAGTCACTTTAGTTAGTATTAAGTACTGTATGACATGTTTATTTTGGGTAAGATATTAGATAATATCAATAGGCATATTTTTCCTTTGTGCCGATATAATCGATATGCGACAGGCTTTATAACCGTAATAACTAACTTTGTAATCGAGAGCTGGGCAAGCATGCGGGTGTTATTTTATGGAGAATCGATGTCTTTATTTTTATATCGACTTTTATAAAAGCTTGTAACTTCAAAAGTATGTAAATATAGCTGATCCCCGCGACTTCGTCCGCGTCAATTTCTATTATTATGACCGCGATTAAGAAGTTAAAAAAAAAAAGTATTTCTGCGTAAATGATAATTTTAGTTAATATTATGTTGATAAAAGTCTGTAGCAAATAATTGGCAATAATGAATTAATTTCGACCAAATGATTACCTTAAAAAAGGTTATAGTGAGTCAATTTTAAAAGATAGACATATACTGTCGCAGACATTTTTTTAAATCATTTAAAGAGGAACAATTCTTTCATACATATATTTTGGGTAACTCGAACCGTTTACGCAGCGCACGCAACGGAAGCTTTCAAGTATGAATATTTTCCCCCGTTTTTGTGACATTTTTCACTGCTGCTTCGCTCCTATTGGTCGCAGCGTAATGTTATATATCCTATAGCCTTCCTCGATAAATGGACTATCTAACCCAAAAAGATTTTTTCAATTCTAACCAGTAGTTCCTGAGATTAGCGCGTTCAACCAAACAAACAAACTCTTCAGCTTTATAATATTAGTATAGATATAACTTTATTTTCAGAATAAAGAAATAATATTTTTCGTGTTAAGCAAATATTCAGTGAACATACTAATTGACCTGAAAAGTTATCAGAAAAGTTGTATTAATTTACTCTACAATAAAGCTCCTAAGGTCCTGCTGAAATTTCTTTCGATTCCTTTTAGATATTTGTACTACGCAGTAGCATCTCTAGTAATTTTGTAAATTATACAAAACTCACAATATCCGAGAAAATTCGTTAAGTAAATAACATAAGATTAATAAAGATAAGTGATATGAGCACAGTTCCGGAAAAAGTAACATGATTGCATTCACGAATACAGTATTCAAATGGCACGTATGTCGTAGCATTTGTAGCCAAAGTGCTACGCCGTAGCCAGTCCAAACCGGCCATATACCCTTAAGTTGGATTTAGACTTTATTTATACTTCACACCTTGGTTGGGAATACAGTTTTAGGTAAAAAAATTAAGTTATTTAAATATTAAAAACAAATAATAAAAATAAGGATATTAAAATAAGGCATAATAATAATTACAAAGGCGTACATCATTTCCCTCTCATTTTAATGTAATATTAAATTAGAGATTTTTAACTTAGGGTACTTTTGAGACATTGATTTTGAAGTATTAATTTGTATTTTTATATAAATAATTACTTAAGTTTCGTGGTAATCGTTTTACTACCTATATAAATTCGTTTTATATTCTTAATTGCCAAAAATATTTGTCATAATTTAAAGATTCATTTGTACCCGACCAAAGTGTCGAGGCATCGGTTTTCCGTTTAGTGCATCGTGTCCGCTGCCTGCACGGCCGTCGGATAGGCCGGCTACGAGCGATTTGCAAGATCCGCTCTATCGCCGCCGCACACCCAAACAATTCCCACTGTTTTACTCACAACTGCACTGTTTTAGGAATGTAGGCTCGCCTCACACTGTTATCATTGTTTTGTACAGATAACTACTCTGCCTTCGGATAAAAGTGCTACTGTTGTTCTTCCTTCGTTTTCAATATACGCATTTTATACAAATTGCCATGAACTAATTGTGGTATTTAAAGTTTAGCCACTACGTTAAGAGATCACACTTTTCGTTGTCTTTTTTTTTTTTTTTTTTTTTTTTTCCTTAGCCTGTACTGTCCCACTGCTGGGCAGTGTCTTACAAAAGAATAATATTAATACAGTAGTGAAATAGCTTTAAGTAAGTGTACATTACTTGTACCTGGGTGTTGGTGCTATCTATTTCTCAATTGGAGAGACAGCCGCTTAGCTCGTACTTAGTAGTCCGAAAGACCGATGTTCGAAAGTGTTATTAAATTCCCGTTCGTTACAAACTTGAATTGGAACATTCGTAGAATGTTGATTTATATCATCCTGTCAAATATTTAAATCAAATTAGGTAATAACACCCGCGTGTGACGTAATTTAAAATGAAAATGCCAATTTATAGCTGGGCGTTATTTAGGCCTGGAAACCTGGCAATAAATAGTTCATACAGAAGTAATTTTGTAATTAGGGGCGTACCCTGTAACCACCGAACACCTATACAATGCGATTGCGACATAAATGCCAATTGTCGAATTGTGATCCGTGTGTCGGCATTTATTGCATAGCACGTCTGTAATTTGCATACGTTTGAATACTAAGTACCGGCAACGTCATGGTTTGCAGCTACTTTAATTGAATAGTTCGATTTATGCTTATTAGTTCTACTTTGTGTTTTATTGTTAAATTGAAGGTTATTAGTGATCACGATTATCAGTCGACTACTAGTAAATAGGTACTGATATTATTTACCGCGCGCGTGATATATGGACAGTAAACAGTAATGTTTAATATGAAGCAGTTTTCGTAATATCACGTAGAGTAAGAGTGCGGTGAAATCATGTTGAGTTGGCAGGAGGTCTGAGACACGGGTTAACCAACAGTCATGCCTGCTATCTGGCGGCGCTAATAAGTTATTTATAAGAAGTCGCGTTCTAGACGGCTCGCGTAGCGTTCTACGTGCTCCTTAACGTAGGGACGTTCCCTCCTACTCCAAGGTGTTTATGTCTGAATTTTGGTTTCAAAAAATAAGCAGAAATTCTAGTTCTCCAGCAAGTCGGGATTATTTCTTTAAAATATGTTATGAAGTGAAGGGGAGGTAAAATTGAAACTGGCGTCATTACTTAGTATGCATTGGGCGGCGCGACGTGTTGCGATCGCCCCCGCGGCAGGATCGACGCTCCGGTCACGTTTTTCCAATTGTTTTCTGACGACGTGTATCATTCTTTTAAATCAGATTTCATGATTTATTGTCGCATCGTACGTCGGTGTAGGTACTGCCGGCGTCGCATTCTGTAATGATTTTTTTCGAGAAGTCTCATGACATATCAGTGTCATTTGTGTTACGAGCCGCAGACTCAATTTCGCACACGTGAACGATCCACAATTGCGTCTTTAGTATTCATGGGTCTGGTGGAGATATGGTATGACATTTGCAATTTTTGTTTTATTAAGAATTCAGATGTAAGGGATTGTGGGAATGAATTGTTGCGATGCGTCATATTCACGTCTCTATTAAATTATTCAATCGTATTTATAGTAGAATGCGTTTGTTTACGTGGCTGTGGAGTACTTAGTTGGTGGGTACAGATCATTTATAAATCACTTTTTCTGTTTTCGGCCGTAGTTGTTTTCTCAGAAATAAAATTCAACGTTTTTGAATTAAAAAAAAAAATATTTTTTTTTTATCAATCAATATTTATCTCATACTCTTAACGTACGAGTATGTCGAAGTTCTGGTCAAAATACAATGAACGACCGGCGTCACTCGATCGCTCATTACGACAACCAAGTTCCAGGCGTATATTTAACTCGACTATATTTCTCATGCTTTTTATCGCGGCCATACTTTGACAGAAAATACATGTTATTTACAACAACGCATATATCGTGGGCCGTTAATATCGGTCATTTATTAGCGGTGACCCGAAAGGATATTATTTATGAAGTTTTAAACCCAGTTTCAGTTCGCTATCCATCACGGCCAGTGTCAATAATGTGTATCACCAGTGTGATGTTAGGGATATCAATCATCCTAACTTAATTGTACTGATCCGATATGTAGTTTTCTTGTAGAACTTTTCGGGTACATAGAACACTCGATAGAATAAAGAATCATGGTATGTTACAGAATATTATGTTACAGAATTATAAATAGATTATCCTTTTTTAGAAATTTGTATATATTAAACTATTTAATGACAGTTAATATGATTATGTGCAAGTCGTTATGATATTTTTACATTCAAAATTTTGTTTTTACTTTGTAGATATTTTTCAAACTTTATATTAGAAGTTGGATATAATTTGGTAATAAAGTTGCTACTTGCTATTTTAATTGTTGTATACTTTTGATATAAATTTACTAGGTTCGGTTCTATGGAAAAAAGGTATGTTTTTACTAAGGTTTTGTACATTTTCTGTGACATACTTAGAGCTGAAAGAAAAAAGTGATGATTTGCATATGGCGGTGAATGTCACTGAACAATAAGTGGTCGCATTACAAATGGTCTGTTGTTAAATACATAAATAAATATTAATATGAATGTTTTAGTTATTATAACTAAGACACACAAACCTCACCTGTATGTGGATACGTAAGTGAAATCCAAATTTCCAAGTATAGTTTAATCCTGAGTGTGGTTCTGTCTAACTTTGCTTTTGCCGTTGTTTTAGTTATAATGGTTCTCTTTGGTGGCCAGGGAATTATTGCTAATGCAACTTGCATTTCTGATGTATTATGTGAATATATCAAGGCTATGTTATTAAACGGAATTGTAGCCTTATATCTACAGTACTCTGATTCATAGTCGGGAAATACTACGAGTTTATGTTGGTACTGTCGGTGTTGTCTTTCTCTAGTTATTGTTTGTTACGACATTATACAGAGTTAATGTAGCTTGGAATAGAAATTATGTTTCTATTACATCGAATTGTGTTTAAGAGTAAATTATAGTGTTATTAAAATGGGTTAAAAATAAAAAGCGATCAATAAAATAAAGTTACAAAATAAAAAAAAGGGTAACTCTAAAAGTAAGGTATATCTCGCTCTACAACTTCAAAAGGAACGTGTCCATAAAAGTTATTTGGTAGAGAGGCAGACATAATAATACGTATGTTGTTGTATAACATACGTGCTCATAGATAGGGGTTAGATAGGCGAGTGAAGCCACAACACGGTCACATATGGCCCGCAGTCCTCGACCTCCGGCAAAATGCTGACATACTGATTCTATTTTGCCGCACAAGCGGTTACAAAAATATGTTATTCTCGGAGTGTGATTCCTGAAATATGACGTTATTGATCTGCCTTCGAACAAATATAAAGGTAAACCTAGTATGTCTCAAGGAACCTTTTTAAAAATACTGGCAGCAAGACAATAAACTTGATATAAGAAAACAAGGACGCTGCAGTCTAACAGGATTTAATGTTTAAACTTTTTATTCTCAGACTTTGAAGCAGACGTACAATAACAGTAGATGCGACGATTTACTAGACTTAAGAACATGCTTATTTTCTTTTGATCCTGTTTAAATATAAACCCAGTTTATTAGGATTCGTTACTGATTAAATATTTGAATTTAAAATTGTGTCTTTAAAATGCAATATTCCGCTGTTTTGCTGGTACAAATTATGTTAACTAGTAAATCTATTTCCCCCGCGTTCGTTTCGTAACCGGCGAAAAACATCTTAGCTTCGGCACAAAGTAGTAGTGTTGATGGATTTTATGCAATTTTCAGTATCTATCACATCCAGCGCTGCGATGGCTCGAACCCGCTGGGATTAAGTTCGATCTTTTCGCAATACTTACAGGGTAAACAGCTTGAGCGGGCGCCGCCGCCGCTGCCCCACATAACTACCAAAGATAACTAGCTCTTACTTAAACGCATACAATACAAACACAACGAAAACGTTAATATATCTCATATAATTTAAATCATATAATTTTCCACTGTTTCTCTGTTAAGTTTATTTGAAAAAATCGCTTTCAATTAGACTTGTTAGCTGTGTATATTTTGCAAAATTACATTTTTTATTAAGTGTTCGAGATGGTCGGTGAAATAAAATCATTAACCTACTTAAGAAAAGTTTGGTCTAAATTGTTTTAATTAAGGGATCTATATTATATTATGCCACCAAAATGTTAATGTTAAATTCGTCAAAAAAGCAATATGAAAACCTAGGGAAATTTTAAATGCAGTGCTCTTCATTATTATGAAGTGGGAACGCTTATAAAATCCGCCGAATGCCGGCTTTGCTGCGGCTACCGACTAGATTGTGTGATAGCTCATTCACAGCGGCCCGACACTGAGAAATTAGTTTTTTAATAATGAATTGTTTACTTTTTGCTATTCACATAAACACGTTCAAATTGTGTGACATATTAATGCATGGACAAGTAAAATATTTAAAATGATAACACGACACAATTAAAATTGGGTTTATGAACTACGGATAATTATATCAATCAGCTTTTTGTGCGTTACATTCGTATACGAACGTCCATTCAACGAGTGTTAATGTTGCATTGTAAACACAGGTATAAATATATATATACCTGTTGTTCAGTATAAATGTACACACCATACTGTTAACGTTTTAAAAGTTTCGCGATTTTCAAGATAAGGCTACAGCAACACTTTCGAAGTGAGTTAAAGATTTTTTACTCTTTTCAATGTACGTCAAGGCAATTTATTCTAGTGAGCAATTGCTCTTAGCACCTTCGTGTAATGTAAGTAGTTCTGTCAAAGTGCATTATTGCCAAATCAACCATTAAAACAGGTTCAAAGCATTATTGGAAAAAGATAAAGCATAATATGAGACGACCTAATTACATATTTTGCTACAAATATAACAAGCTCACTCGTGTTGTGACGATATGTCGAGGACGTGCGTGGAATAAATTTTTGTTCATAGAAACCATTTTCAATTTCACGGCTCAATCTTTGTGTGCTCGGGGTGAATATGTAAAAGGGCATTCGTTGATGTCAACAAAGTGTAATGGTTTCGTGCTAGCGCGCGCTTGATCTATGAGTTAGAATCCAGACCGATTCTAAATTGGAAAAAATATTATACCACCTGCCTATGCACGGCACACACGATCCGTTCTATTGAATTCATCGCTCGCCCGTGTTTGTTTGAGCGCAATTCACAATTCCTTACAGTCTACGTTAATATAGGCAAATAAAAACTGCGGAACATTTTACACTCCGTGTAATTAATTTTACAAGTTCCACTTAGCGTTTTTACTGCTTTCTCAATTTACTAGGTGTTGATAGATACGGCAGGGTGTTTTCATCGATCAATGTCGTATAGCTATTGCTTCGAAACGTTAATTGTTGATTTTATCCGAAGCTTGCCCTTTTTGTATACTTGGTGTTTTATAATAAATTTTGATTTAATTTGTTATTTTCTTAAAAAATCTTCGTCTTCTTAAGTGACAAGAAAAACGGGAATAAGAAGGTAGTAGAGAAAGCTCGCCGTTTGGGCCGGGAGCGAGTTTTGACAAATTATTTAAGAACGTGTGTTAGGGGGACGTGGCCTATTATACGCATGATTGATAGTGTTGATAGCGCGCCGACAAACCTTCCATTTTTAATCTTTCCTCGAGTTTAACATGGATCTTTTGTTGGAGAACGATTGCCTTTTATGTATCCAAGCGCTAACATATTGTTTATTATCACTCTGATATTTTGTTCGTGTTTTAGGGCTGGCAGAGCGCCAAGTGATGTCAACACAAAATGTTCGGTGTTTTAGTGGCCGTGTATTGCAATAATTTGCGATTACAATACTCCACTGCTTGTTACTTATTGTGTGGTAAGGATTCGTAATTTGCGAGGGAATTTATAATGACAGTTAATAATCCATATTTTTCTAACCTAAGTGATTTTTATTCCAAATATTTTGTTATAAAATATTTAAGAGACAAAGAACATAACCTAAATATAAAATCAATAAACACATTAACTAAACCATTTGTTAATGATATATTGTGTGCATTCGTTACAAGCGGTGCTTAGTATAAAGTAAACAAGGCTGTACTTACATGGGCCGTACATAAACCTTATTCGTTTTGTATGGGGGATATCCATCATCTTTATATCGGACCCCGCTGTGACAGCCGCGTAAAGGTTACCCTGGATATTAGAACGAATTAACAACAGTTTGTGATACTTTTGACGCGGAATAATGTCAGGAAATCATTCAATTTGAATACGTCATACATCAATTGTATTATTTGAATACATTTATGGTAGCAACGTATTTACGCACAAGCATACATGCTATTATTAAGATTATGATACAGTCTGATTCCAAAAGGAATCTCAGCATCTCAAATAGAGATTTTTTTTAAATAAACATAAAACAATCAGTTAGGTATGTAAGGAGCAATTTAAGTTTACAGAAATATTGAAGTTTTTATTTATTTAATTTCTCCATCTTACGACTATCTTTAGGAAATTAGGATTATAAAAATAATTTGGCGGCATTATTGTTTAGGGGGCGCACGTAAGTAGCACTACTGTTACAGGTACCGTTTAACCTCGGAGAAGCAGCGTCTCCCGGGGGAAATCAACACAACAATTACATCGCGAACCTATTTCCAATAACACCCGGCCAACCTTTTAAAACCGAACGAGTTCCTATTATACTCACATGAAATATTGCTTTGTTTGACACAAATAGACGTACGACGCAAGCAACGCTACGTAAATGATTCTTATCTCGAAATGAGAGGTATTATGTATTTACGACGCTGCTCAGTTCTGTAAGTCGGTTTGTGATAATACTATGAATATTCAGAGGCTTCGGTCGTCCCTGAGGATGGAACCCTTCCAAGCATAAGAGAGGAAACGCGGATGGTGAGTTCCAAAACAATATGATATTATCGCGGCGTTTAGGCGGTCCTAATAAGATTTACCTCAATATTAATGCGCATCGCGGCGTCCATTATTTGGAGGTATTATCTAAACACGGCCGGTGTATACCGACACTTTCATTTATAACATTTAATAATAGGCATCGACTCGGCGGGGGTTGCCAAGTGGTCTTTAGGAAACTATTATACTGTCTACTACTGTTTGATTGTGATATATTCCATTTTATGGTAACAAAAGAACAACCCTAGTATTACAGAACAATCGTGTCCTCCGACCTTTAGCTCCATAAAAGAGCAGAATGATTAATTGTTTCTCCGACCTCTTCAAAACACCGCCTTATTCTTTTAAATACTTCCGTTATTTTCCAACTCGATGACGGCGAGACCCTGATTTTCGACTATAAATTAATATTAAATTACGGATTAGAAGCAAAAATATTTTCAGCTGTTGTTTTTCTATCTACTTACCGGTCTTTTAAATATTACAAGTTAAATTGTGTAAGAATAGATCATTTAAGTTTTGCTGAAAAACAATATAAGTAACGTTTGAGTTGATATTATTGCAAAAGAATGTGGTGCTTTGAAAAAAACAACCCTTGTATTCGAATTTTCAGTACCTTCGTATACAACAAAAACAAACGTGTGTGCTTTTTTATAGGTCAATTTAAAAGTTAGCATTTTACTGTTGGCATGGCCGTTCATAGATATGTAGACCCTGTATGAATAAAATAGCGACATAAATTATTACGTATACCCAATGTACAGGTTTTCATGTCATGTTAAAAAAATGCAATAAACTCAAATGCGATACACAATTTACATACTAGTTCAGAACTTAATTCAGGACACTTATAAATACCCACAAACCAAGATACACAGTTCTAATTCATTTGAATGATTGTTTTGGGTCTGGTACGATCTTCTCGTGTTGTCCGTCGACCGAGCAGACGCGTGAATTCAATCTATCGAGGCTCACGCGCTGCGAAGCGTCCGTCGCGTCGGCGCGCTTTGAACAGGACCACTAAAAGCGATTCGCCGTAAACAAGAATTAACGCCAAACCTGCATCGACCACTGCACTCTCCTTTATGGTGACATGATAAAAGCTCTCCGTTTTGAGAGCTAACGTACGTTATACTAACCCGAACTACCTATGTATTTGCAATCAAAATCTGTGCTCTTTGTACTAACTTATTTTATACATATTCGTGAATAAATATCAGTTAACTATCTTTTTAAAAAGACTTTTGTTCAGAGATTTTTTTGTTATCATTTCTAAAAAAGTATGTCAGTTGATCTAAATCTTATTAAAAACACTACATAAGTGCGAGCTTATTAAATTCTAGTACTAGTAACGATAATCATCATTGAAAACTTAAAATATATTTAGGAATTATAATAATGTAAGCATTTAAATATTTTTATATTCATATTTGAAGTACAATACTCTATGTTCGTTTTGTTCTGTATAATAGTAAAAAAATGCGCATCATACGTGTGTCTATATCGAGTGGGCCCATCGAAGCTCGTAAAGAGGAATTAGTGTAGCTCTGTGCCAACCGCACACCCTTTTATGTGAGCTCGATAACATCCTTTGTAGGTACCTATAGCTTCATAACGTCTGTACATACACAGAAAAAAC
Organism: Autographa pulchrina; assembly: GCA_905475315.1. Lineage (NCBI taxonomy): Eukaryota > Metazoa > Arthropoda > Insecta > Lepidoptera > Noctuidae > Autographa > Autographa pulchrina. The sequence continues at coordinate 5,835,094 of FR997771.1, read as the reverse complement.
ATAAACGTATGTTTAATTGAAGTTTGTTTAAGTATATGTGTTTTAAAAAAATGTGTCGTGGAATAATTTGAGGCACTTTGTCACAGTTAAGATTTAAAACTATAACTCACTGCGTAATGATGATTTCTTGGTTTTTGTCTTTTGAAATATATGAAGTTTAAAATCAGTTTATGCTATGCATAAAATATAGACGTGCCCAGTACTGGTGCAGGTTTATGTCTGAAATGTTAAGCACGATATTATTAACTTTTTCATTTCTTTTACTACTGTATACAAACTATACTTTGTATTATTTGGTCTTTGTAAATAAATAAATTAAAAAAAAAATAGTATATAGAAAATCTAGATTGAATAACAATAAAAATGAATAATATGACATGAAAGCTTGTTTAATTAATTAAATCAATAACTAATTAAATTGAATAAAATGATTAAATACAAGTCTTAGGCCCAACCTGGCTACCAAAGTTCGACGTTGGTAATGTTTTACGAGTGATGTGTCACAAGGGGCGGGTTTTTTCTTAACAAGACGTCCCCCGGGGCCGAACCTCACAGAATGTTAAGTACTCAAGCTCGTTAGTGAAGTTTGCTTAAACTGCTACTCTTACTTCCAATGACCACAAATAGGCACCAAACAAATAAAGTGTAATAAATAATAATAGGTTAATTTTCATTTACAATTTTGTCTTATCTTAGATGGTTACACAAATAGTGTACCAACTAATTAAGTGTTATATGTATATTATTATAGGTTCCATAAACGTGCCCTATCTTAGTGGGTTATTAATTTCAGTATTTTTATACATAAGTACTTATTTCTTATGTAAGTTTAATATAAATATAATTGGACCAGGGTTGTGTGTGTGATAGCTCATTGATCCGAGAATAATAGGATATTTATTACATTTACAAAGGGTAGCCTAGATTTTAATCAGCATTTTATTATCGGTTACCCTTTTTACCTGGGGTTAGATACTTGCAAACTTATTTATGACGATAAACATGACAGAGTTTTTTTTATCTTGTAGTAAAAGTAATTAATAATAAATAAATAAATGCGGACAACATCTCATACATTGCTCTGAACCCAAAGTAAGTAGCTGAAGCACTTGTGTTATGGAATTCAGAAACAACGAAGGTACCACAAACACCCAGACCCGGGACAATGTAGAAAAGTTGGTTTCTACATTGACCCGTCCGGGGATCGAACCCGGGACCTCAGAGCTAGCGACACCATGAAACCGGTGCGTACGCCACTTGACCACGGAGGTCGTCGATATATCGTCCATAATTAAATATAGTATGGATATTAAAAGTGAATTAATAAAATAATTAAAACAATATAAACTTTGTTAATCAAATGGCGGACCCGTGCAGTAAGTATTCTAATCTAGGAAAAGGAATTTTTACAGTTTAGAATTTTAATAACACGCTTTATTTTATTTCAAACTTGTATACATGCTTTGTTAATGAATCTAATAAGAAAGCTAATAGCAGATATTTTATAATAAGAAACATCGAATCGTAAAATTAGTGACTTTAAATTAGCTACATATCATTTTATGTATCAGGCATATGTTTGCATAACATAATTTATTGGTTGAAAAACCTTTGAATTTTATTTGCAAACAGATTCTTGGCAAGGTTCCGTCTAAACTGGAATTGAAGCGGCTGACTTGAAATGCATGCGGCGAAAGGCGTCAAAGGCTTTATTCGCACTCATCGACACGTGACGTCATCATCGCCAGCCGCCCTTTGCGGAGAATTTAAAAAAGCCGTGAACACATGCTGTTCAAAACAAATTTATAAAAGCACTTTTGAACACTAGGTTTAGTGTACACTAACGCACGTAGGTTCGTTAACACCGGGGAGCTTTGGACCAATTAGCAGCATGCATAATATGTACCGAAGATAATACTTAAACAATTATATGAAATAGCGTTTCAAAGCGTCTTAGCGTTTAATACTCTTCAAGTTTTATGTTTCTGGGACAACATGGATTTAGTTAAGTTACAAAAGCGGTTACTTGATATATTTAAATGCTTTTGTACAAAAAGTTTTGTACATCCAACTTTCTTGTAAAGTTGTTACCCATAATATACTAATTAAACTAATTTAAGATTGATTTTACATCGCTACTTATTCTATCGAAACCAATTTATTACTTAAAGTTGAGACACCGCGAATCGCAACCATTCTGAGTGAAAGCTTAAAGTTTCAGTGAGGCAGTTACGCTCCCCTTCCAGGCGATCAACGTAAATTATTCCCCCAGAAGAAATCTCCAAGGGCTGAATGACGGATAAGGGACGAGCCGTTTTATTGCCTACACCGGCCTGCCTTTGTAGCCGCTTTAAAAATCGACCCTCGAATGTTAATTGAGGGATAATGTTATTCAATACTGAACCGCCGTTGATTTCATTAGCCGCAAGTCAAGCAAAAACGTCAATAAATATAACCCACTTTAACATCAATCTAACTTTGTTAACGACTCTTGTCAATTTAGTTGCGGGACACAAGGCGTCAACCAGAAAACTGCCCGCCATATTCTAATAACTGGCATCCTAAATCGTTTAGCTATTCTCTGTTCTAAATGGTTTATGGGAGTAATTTTCCGCGGCTGAAAGGCGTTGTAAGTGATAATTAAAACCCAGTTACTGCAGCTGTTACTGGCGTTATTTCAGAGTTTTAATATTTCTACTACCACGTACAATCCCATGAAAAAGCGATTAAGTGCATATAATGTTGAATATTAGCTCGTGTTACGATATTTTACAAGTTTCTTGTAATGTACTCAATGTATAGGTGTTTAAGAAAGTGGCTCTACATAAAGTGTAGTATCTGCGCATCAAAGAACAGCGGGCGCGGAAGAGTGCCGGTCGCGGGCGCCGAGGCATGCGCTGCCACGGCTGTTACATCCTGTCGTACACCTTGTCGCCCGAGCAAAGCTGCTCACAGCTCCGGCTCGTTATAACTCAAGACGTTTTTTGTTATGAAATGTGCTCATATTGAAACAACGTAAACCAGATATAATCTCTGAGAGACGTACATAATCCGCTTACTAAAAGGGATTTCTAAACTCGTTCTCCTGACATAATCGACACGAATTTTTCACGTATATTTCTTTCACTCGCAAATCCAATTTAATTAAGGCGAGGAACTCGCGGTTAAAATCCTATTTAAGCCGTTTTTATTACCGCCCGTCGGGCAAAGACGGTTCGCCACTGCGCTCCAAGAATTTGAGCGCTCACGAGGATTTCTCTGGCTTTTATCTTAGCAGTTCTCAGTAAAATGGTAAGCGATCTCAATGCAAATTATTTGTTTTAAACTTCGACGTATTGGCACCGAGTTTTTCGACAGTTGTTTTACTAAAAGTAGTTGTTTGCTACATGAAATTGTACAATTACGCTTGCATACAGGTGTGATTATCTAAACTTTTACTGGTTTTGTTAACAATATTATAATATTTACTCGGTACGCCAGTATTACGTTGTGTATTTTAATGTTCAATAGTGAAGCACTAAAATAAAAGGTAAAACACACTAGCATGGAATAACCTTAATAAGTTACACAACTAAACCGAAAAAATATATAAAATACATAATATATATGAAAAGTACAAGAATTGTACATTTTAAAAATTTCACGTAATGTGTACATTAACACCAGTAAATCTGCTAGGGCGCTATTTTTCTCATTTAATTAAAGTTGAAGCCATACTGGGTTAGAACGTTCATAGTTAGCGAGTGAGAAGTAATGTGATTTTCAAGTAACAAACAGGCGCTCACCTTAGCGTCGACTCTGGGGATCGGATCTCTCGGATGTTTACCCTCAATTCGGAAAAGATCTCGCTAATCCGGCGCTCCCCGGAGCATCTCCTCTGATATGTTACTGGGATCTCTGGCCCAATACAATTACTTTTCGTGTTGTTGTGACACACATTGATTGGGGTAATGTGAGGAAAAATTTTACTTATTTATGCAATAAAATTTCAACTTAAACTTTTTGCACAAGTTGTTTGAAAGTAGTTGTAAGCAATGAAGGTAATAAGCAGAGCCGTAACCAGCGGTTTGTTAATGAAATTTCCTGAGTCTGAAACATTACGTGCATCGATAAGCGCTGGTATTTAATAGCAGTGCATATTAAAAAGCTGTGAAAGGTTTGGTTCACGAAGCAATCGTAAGATTTTGAACGCAGGCCAACGGGGCCTCGGTAATGATCCGAGAGTGCATGCATAATTTACCCGCAAAGAGCTTGTTTTGTAATGTTATTAGTTCGTAATCTCGCCGGAAAACAGCTAACAACATTATTTTGCGCCAGCTAAAATATTAAAATAATTTATTTTCAGCACCACTAAGGATACGTAAGGCTTCGTTACATTTCAAATTGAAATGACATAATATTTCATTTTGGTCTTATTACTGAAGCAATTTAGCAGTTTACTGTAGCAATTTAACACTAGAACTTATTAAAACTAATGTTTATACCAACAGCATGCATATTTAACCTCATTAACATAAAGATTTATATTAAATGTCAGTACAAATCCAAGCACACACAAGGTAAAAGTACAGAAAGGTTTCTAATACACGAAGCTCAGGATTTTTAGAGCCCTTGTAGTTACATATTCTTATCTACTCATAGGCAGATCATATGTAATAATGTAAAAAGGTAGTTATACTAATTAATATATATAAATATTAATATATTAAATAAATTACTTTATTTTAAAGTCTATGTTGCATCTTGCAAATTCTGCATAAAATATAAAGTTAAGCATCCACCGTATAATTTAATATATTAAGATAGCTTTGAATAATACAATAATAAAACGTTCGTACTAATCCAGTTGAAGCGATGAGCGAGAAATAACTTGAATAGAAGCAAGTCTGACTTTGCAATGATAATTTAATCACGATGTAAGTGAGTCGACGACTCTTATTGTCTTGAAGGTAGTCATAAATTTCGATGACTATATAATGTAAACCTTTACAGCCAGTTTTATTTTATAGCACGTGCTATTTTAAACTGTTAATAGCGTTAAGTGGATTGAATTTTAGATAGGGTTAAATGCTGTAAATATTTTATTGTTTATTTGAAATTTATAGGTATCTGTTATTGCATCAGGTAGGTACCGGTACTTGTATTATACAAAGATTGTTGTATTGGCAAAAGAGAAAAGCATATATCGACTGCATACTGAATCTATTGCACCATTAGAAGGATTAGGCAATCTAAAATAATCAAACACATTTTATAACTTATTTATTTATTTTATATTTTTAACAACAAACAGCATGTTACTTATTTACCCGAAAGAATTAAACAGAACTACATAAAATTACAAATTAGCTTACAGTTGGTACCTATAGCTGTTGCTACTGTCGCCATCTGCAGCAGTTTTCCTGAACTAACACAATTAGCGACATTCGTCGAAGTTCAGCCACCATATAATAGCGAGTACAAGTCAATAGTATAACCAATGAATGTCCAATGAGCTGACACAAATCAACACGATACATCGTATTTGATTTCGGGGATTGTAAAGGGAATGATTAAACCTAAGCCAATAGGTAATCACGGGCCTAAACATATTCGTCGTGTGTCAATAGGGCTGGAGATGCGGGGTTCGTATTCAGCGCCACGCATCGCAACTGTCGACAATTTGTACTAGCTAAGCACACAACCGCCGCCGCCGCCGCTGTCTGCTCAATAGTTCTGAACTCATCCGGAATTCGTTCGTGCTCCGTGCGGCTAAGCTTGTGATTTTTGAGGTTTCTCTTTGTTGAGATTAATATGTTGCTGGTTGTCGTTGTAGTTTTAAACTCGCTGTCAAGTTTAAATTGAACGTGGAATCAAAGTTTAAAAACATTTTTAAGAAAAAAATCGTCTTTAACATCAACTTTATTTAGTTTTAGGTACAATATAAATTTTTGGCATTAATTGTATACTTAAGGTGAAAAAATCTTATTGTTAAGAAATAAATATAACCTGAAAAGTTACCATAATCAGGCGGGACACGGTTAAGATTGCTCTACCGAGTGCATTAGCTTCGAGACAATTGAATTAAAACAAAGATATCCACCGAGTTGGCATTGTACCAATTAACTATCTTCGCAGCTATTGAGTTACCACCGTACAATTTACGCTTTTAGCTGAAAATGACTTTATAGTCTATTCAGTTTTGTCCAGATATTGGCAGCTTTTTAATGTACTGGCTCAGTTTAATTGTTCGACCAAACATGAGTAGAGGTCAGTAGTTAACCCTTGGCGAGCGGTGGCTATCGACCGCGTAATAACTCCGCAAACTGTTTGCTAAATTTGATGGCGTACCCGAGATTATCATTTGTCTGCTCAAGCTTAGGAACGTGTTTCTAACTTATATTCTTAATGCGCTCGAGTGTGGCTGCATCATTTGTTATGTTCTTCGGATTTTTCCCTTACGATGTGTGTTCAGCATTAATAGTTTACGCAATTTAGTTTTATGTCATTGGGAATGTATAGCCAACATTTAATTATAAACAATTCTTAACGCAATATAGTTAAACATGCTTAACATTAATTCCATAACTAGTAACATAACGGTCACACGTAGCTCTATAAAACTCACCGAACCTCAAATAACTCATGAAAATTTAATTAAAATAAATTAATACCGCTGTTGATTATTCGGACGGTAGATTTGCGACGCTACTATATTTCAAGTGTGTAAATCCACGCGTTTGTTTTCATTTCAGTTCTCAGTGGTGACAGGTTTTAAAGGAAGCTCGGCTCCGGGGCCTTTCGTGTCGTGTGCAGGTGATAAATCGTACGTAACATCACTTTTTACTAACGAGACAAGGTGTCGTGTAGCTGCTTGCAAACATATTCAAGTAACGATTGTTAAAACCGCGTCGACATGACGTTTTTGTCGTTGTAACTCTACCAAACTTTTTTGTACAAGTCGGGTATCAGCGGAATGTTTTCGTCCGATTTCGGGAATGGAGATTTTTCAGCGCGGTTCAATAGGCGCCGTGTCGTACAACTGCACCGATGACAATAAATATCGGACGCGGCGAGCCGTGAAATCGAATAGGCTCCGTCTGTGAGCGCTTTACAATCAGCCGGTGCCTGTCTCGTGCCCCGACATAACTTACTGACGTTACCATGCATAAAAACTTATTTCAAATCTATTATCTCACTTCAATTAAATCCAATTATACGAATTGACAGTTATATAATTTTTAATAGAATCAAGTGACGATCGATTTTATTCTTAGGTACATTTTGTAAATTAAGATTAGTGAGGTTCGAATAGCTACGTAAATTCAGGAAATAATTATTTTAGGCTAAACATGATAAATTGTATTTAAACATGTTTGCGGAATAGGTACAAAGAAATTTGATATATTAGTTAGAAAATATAAATAATTAAAGGTCATTAGGCATTAACCCTCGTGCAACAAGAACGTCGTTGTAAATATCTCAGTAATACATTTTAAACATTCGTACGCAGAGTGCCGGAGTAATTTGCGGTTGTGATGCTCCCCGCCTCCCCCCGTGTCCCCTGACGCGTGTTCGATTAGAGTACAAGTAATTCCGGAAAGGAAATTGAAATCTTAAAGCAATACCCCACGGACTTTATGTTTCTACCACTGTTCTGAATGAAAATAAAATGAAAAACAAATAGAGGCTACCTCCCTCTGTTATAGCGCGTCGCATTCCAAACAACAAAACAGCGGTACATATTTATGTTAAAGTAGCTGCAACCGCGCATTAAAAGTCGCTAGTATATTTATTCTAGTTGAGCACTAATTATCACAGTTTCTAATTCCAATGTTGCCTCTTTCAGTGGTACTTTAGAGCTGCATTCACAAACAGCGGTGGAGTAATCGGGTGTGGAGTAATGAACACGAGCCGGGGGCCCAGGAGTTTAATTTTCCTCTTCCGCGCGGCTGTCCCGGCCCGGCCGGCCCGCTCATTAACGCTGCGACAATACCTCGCGCCTCATCATTTGCACCGACGCTGCCACGCTGCCACGCCGCGCCATGCAATGCCTTCCTACCCTCATATCGAACAATGCGCTCAAACTTTCTATGGACATTGTTTGTGTATCGGATTGTTTCTATTATTCCAGATTATTAAACAATGATGTATGTATGATGGAGGACGAGTTGCTAATGAATTCATGATTCAAGACAGTTTCATAAGTTATAAAAACATTGTATTTTTTTTGTAGAATTTCTATTGCTTGTTTTTTTCTTGACGTTAAATACTTTCGGACTGAAGTTGATGTATTTTTTGTCTTTCCTCATTTGGTACAAGAATTTTGGTTATGATTTTAATAAAAGATAGGCTGGCTACTAGCTTATAGAGACAGTTTCTTATAAGCTTATTGAAAAAATATAATGTATTTTTAACAAAAAAAGGTAATAAAATATTAGAAGTATACCAATTTCTAATTACTTGATTGATTTTATTTTTTCGTATCGTAAATGCGAGTAATATGTCTTACTTTATCATATTCGTAAATCCAATGCCCTAAATAAATATCAGCGGTTCATACAAATATTTGTCACGGTCTTTAATGTGGCTCGTTAATAGAGTTTAAATTAATTTATTATATTATATTTATTTACTATACTTTTATATTCTTATTCTTACCCAACACAGCTTATAAACACAGCACAGCGAATGGGTTCTATCATTATACCTGTATCACTGCAAAACTGTTCGTATCGGAAGCAAACCTACAGTGTAAGTTAAAGCTCGTCTTAGGAGAAGCGGCAAACGACGGCGGCGTAAGTGCTATTGACCACAATAATACCTGATATCTGAGTGGGATTGCGACATTAGTCTCATGAATGAATCATCGCGACCGCGTCCCTAGACCCCGCCGGTCGTATTCGATTAGCGCGAATAATTCCGAAAGGGAAATTGAAAAGCTAAAGCGATGCCCTGAGGACTTGCTCTTTCTGTTATTTGCGGGTAGTATTGCAGACGTTGCGAGCAGAATAAACAACTACATTTACTGTACCGTGCTGTATTACCATTCGATATTGATATTATCAACTGCTACAATTTTTATTTATGTTCTAAAAAAATTATACCATCTTTTTCTGTTCGGACCTTTTATACAAGGACTTATGTTCTTGTCTGACAAGAGTAACCACTTGACTTTTTCTTATAAAAGGGTTCCAAATTATGATTTCAATTGGAGATACCAGAGATTTTTAATAATTTATTTTGTAGGTGATTGTAATTTCTATAACATTCATGTTTCTGTTGCCAGCATATTTAATACTTTAAATATCTGAGTGTGACTTTAAATGTGTAAACTTTTGTAGCTGTCAAATGTCACGGTAACTATAAAACATAAAAAAATAACATTTTCAAATGACTAAACAGTAAAACATACTTCGGAATTATTCGACAGAAAACAACAATCAATGTAAAAGTCACAAGCTTTGCCTACATGAATATACATTAGTAAGTAAAACTTGCCGCTAAGTGTTACACTAACATTCCGTGCATTAGCAACGGGGAAGGAAGCTATTTTCTGTTAATTAAAGGTATTGTTCGGCACATTATTTCCTTTGTCTTCAAATCTAGTTGTAAACAGTAAGTAGCGGTGGCCGGGTCCGGTCAGTAATCCAGCCTTAATTAGCAGTTAGTTGAGCGCGGTGGCAAATGGACGTACGGACGAGCAAACACTTCGTCGAGCTTACTGCGGAGATAAAATCACAAGGAACTTTGTTTAATTAAATTATAAACATAGGCAGCAAGTCTGATGATGAGTACAGACTCATCTGTTATCTAGGGTATTTTAAAGGTTCCCAAAGTTACAATACATAGTTTTGGAAGTAATAACAATATTAAGCAAACATAAATATAATTTTATTTCTAGTTTTTAATACTGGATTATTTATATTGTAAGATAAACAGGACAAATATTTTTATTAAATCAAAATATTGTTATTATTAAATTTAATGCTACATTTTAGTATGAGCTTCTAGTTAGAAATATTTGCTTAGCCGATATGCGCTAGCGGCTCTCCTGATGGTAAGTCAACATTGCTCATGAACATTTTCAACACAAGCTGTTCAGAAAATGCTTTGCCAGCCTAAACACGGGCCTTAGAAGCTGCAAATATTGAAGTGCACACCTAAACTTTTTAAACACTAGTTAAAAATTTACAAAACATGTAGAATTGAATTGCTTACTATTTAAAAGACCATTTCGTCTTTTTTTATAATTTTGTTTGATCTTAAATGTAAAATTATTTATTTAAAATTTTAACATATTTTTTTATTATTGTTTGGCATGATATCCTTTCGTCTAGTAAGTTCGTGCGGCGCGTGTTGTGTAGGGCCCGTCGAAGCTGTGAGTACGTTCCGTGTCGTCGCAGTAATGTAACGGGTAACGTGGACAGCATACGTTCCGCTTTCACAGCAAGGTTTCCAGCATTCATAATTACTAAAGAACAAATTATACTGATCGAGATTTGGTATTGTTAGTACTTATTTAATGGGGTTTGGATGCTTTTGTTATTATGTAGTCTGCTTATTTTCTTTGTATTGGTATTGAGAATTTCGTCTACTTTAATATTTATTTAGATATGGTGGCTGTACACGTGCATGAAAAACATCAACATTAATAGCGTTTAAATATTTATTTATCTTGTCTCTTGTCTACTTGAAAACTGTTATTTAAATTATTGATCAAAACGAATATTTTTTATTATAACAAACGAAACCCACTTCCTACACGTAGTTTTCTCAACTAAAGATAAGTGAGAAATCCTACAGTAAATATTGAATTACAAAGTAGTAACGTTTAATTAGTTGGTGCTTTCATAAAATACGTGGGCTAATTTTATGCCAATTAACTGATTCCTATTTGCTAGCTATAAAATACGTGGAACACTCAGAAATAAATAATTAACAAGCAATCTCAAGAGTATATTACACGACGCGATCTCCTACCGTCGCTAATCCCACTCTAATTGGTGGTCAGATGGCTATTGGACTTGAAACGGCAAAGCCAATGCAATTACGGAGACAAAGGATTATTATTAACTTGGAACTTTCCTACTTTAATAAATAAAAAGCCATTTAATTCACAAAGGGATACATTCCATTTCATACGTGTAGCGAGTAGACAGATTACTTATCAAAAAGAAAAAATGATCGATAGCGCCTCAGGAATCTTTGCGAACAACTCGTAAAAGAACCGTTGATATTGAAAATCGAAGTTCAAATAACATTTCCCGACACAATATAATCTGAAGTAAAGTCATCTTTGACATGAAAGAAACACATCGAAATTCTTAAGGGGAAATATTACTTTGCAATCGCGAAATTCTTTGCTGAAACAACTCTTGGGAAGGTAACGTTCATTTCGACAAAAGACGAGCAATATTCCGTGCACAAAGGAAAGCACCCGATATATTCAATGCAGTGACACAAGAAATGGCGGCACAAAGCGGTTACAAAGCTCATATTGAGAGTTACATCGAACGCGGACACCCCCACTAATATTTCCCGCCATACGTTTTCTTAATAGTCGTGTTTAACTTATGTTTTTCTTCATTATCCTTTATTTGTTTGGGTGTTGTAGACTATTTTTTTTGTGTTTATTACTGATACTGTATATTTTTTAATTACAATTAGGCTTCGATGACTAAACGGATGCATTTCTTCATAGATAATTATCAAGTTACAAGTAGGTATTATGGAATGTTGAATGAATGAATTAATGTAATTGCATTTTTTTTCTAGATCTACCTTGAAAATTTGGAGATTAACGTAAGTACACGGATCTTGTGCTGTCACGGTATATTGACTAAGTCTTAAAATTTAGTACACGCTGAAATAAGCTCAAATAGACTAATTGACGGGCCTGTTGGTCTAGTGGTTAGTGACCCTGACTGCTATACCGGAGGTCGTGGGTTCGATTCCCACCCAGGACAAATGTTTGTGTGATGAGCACGATCGTTTGTTCTGGTTGTCTGGGTGTAATTTATCATCATCTATAATATGTATGTATTTTGAAATATATAAGTATGTTTATCAGTTGTCTGGTTACCATAACACAAGCTCTGCTTAGCTTGGGATCAGATAACCGTGTGTGAGTTGTCCCGGAATATTATTATTATTATTATAATTTTTGTTTCAAATATTTACATTCAGAATTTTGCCTTATATCACTTAATGACCTACCAAGTAAAAGAAGTAAAAGTTCGCGTTATATTTATAACAATAAACTGTCTGACTAGGATTGTGAATCCTTTTCAGAATTCTTCAATCAGGTCAGACTATCCAACTAAGCGAATAATTGCTTTAAATATGTAAGAAGACGTAGTATTTGAGATTTCTTTTTAAATAATAGATTTTCAGTGAAGTTAACTTTACACTTAACGCCCAACGATTTCAAGCTTAATTTGTAATGTAATTCTGATACAATTCTATAATTAAACTAGCTGTGTCCCGCGGTTTCACCCGCGTGAATACCTAGGTCCCGTTCCCGGTGCCTTTGTATATAATAACAGACAAATAATTAGCAATAAATTAAAATTGCGACTATAATTTGAGATTTAAACTATCCTATCTTTCAAGTTGGATCGAACTGCACATGGTGTGCGAATTTTATTATAATCGGTTAAGTGGTTTAGGAGTCCATTGAGGACAAACATTGTGACACGAGATTTATATATATTAAGATATAATTTATTGACTGTTGGAGCTGAGTGCCAAGACTTATTCTTTGTTTAAATAACCACAAACATAAAAATATTTCGAAGAACTATAACGTTAAATAGTACTTACAAAATATTTGATACAGAGGACAAAAAAACGACAGCACGTGATTGAAATATTGTACATAATTTATCTGTTCATTCTGTCAATAATATTTTTTACTTGTGACTCAAACACTAATCAGTTCAACTTACTTCAGAGTTTGAGAAATAATTCAAGAGATTTACGCATGCGCCCGTTTTACGCGCCACCCCTCGAAGCCTTACGACCGCCTCTCTGGCACATTACCTGCAATATGAACCCTCAGATCTTAAACATAGAGGTTTCTACGTCGCAGGCTCGTCATCTCCCGAAAATTTTGAGGCCCGCGTCATCTTCAGTTCTAAAGCCGTCATTATGTTCGCGGACGAAGAATTAGATTTTCGTGACGGATTCTCTGAAATTCTCACTCCATCGTCTGCATAGGCTTTCATAGGTGAGTTGTGATTGAAAACCGACTTTAAGTTGAGGGCTGTATGGTAAAATATCGTATGCACATATTCGAGCTGGAAGGATAATGTTTCAGAGCAAAGAGTACAGCGCTCAGTCGGCTGCGAGCCTTGGAAGCGAGTGCATTTGGGCTCCGTGTCCGTATCCGCGCCAAGAGCGTAACTTATTTCGTGACGCGGGACGACGCAGAGTTTACCTTTGCTCTTCAGTTACAGTGTTTGTTAAATGTAACTAGGACAACCGATATTATTTAAAATTTGTAAAATAACGTACTTTATGGTAAATGCTTTTATAAATTCAAAAAGCAGTGAATTTTTATTCAACCACGCATATATGCAGCCAATACAAAATTGTTGGAGAATAATAGGAGTGAGTATTTTACGTATTCGTTTGAATGACAACGTTCTGCTTTGAATATTGTACCGGTGTTATGCCAACTGAATTTGCTTTTAGAATAAATAGTTATTGGAAAATTAAATATTATTCAATACCATGTTCCATGAACAGTACCGTGTTCAATTACCATATTGATAATTAATTTTAAATAACTTACTAGCCGGTTAAAACAATATTAGGCGAGTCTCTAAATTAAATTAAATTGTGCTGTATCTTGTAAATAAATAAGAGGGAATGTAAATCGTAGTTAGCGTGGCCGGGCGGGCGCGGGCGGCGCGGCTCGCCTGGCCGATCTTGGCATATTTGCCGTTTCGCCAACATTCCCCAGTTAATTAAAGCCCATTTGTACACTGTCTTGCGAAATATAATTTATGAAATGAGAAAACGTTTTAACCTTTACGAAATATTTGTTTTATAAAATAGGTATCTGTTTCTATTAGTGAACCTTCTAATTGAACTTAATTTTGGTGATGATAGTTTTGTGACTTAGATTGAATACTTGTACAAGGTTTCAGCTATCTATCTTTGCCAAGCTATTTTCCTTCGCATGATTTTCGGAATCATTCGTATATACGAACGAAGTGGGTATTGATAAACAAGTAGATGCCTCCACTCCACCTCCTTGTCGATTCCAAATAAGCCCGCCTCGATCCCAAGCTCCGCCTACCCGTAGAAGATAAATAAGTGCTTATGTAAACAGTTTTATATACTTCGTTGTATACAGGTATATTGTCCTCTAATGTACATCTGTGTATATTGTTGCGTAACCTTCCATAAGGTTAGGGGCAAGTCTCGTGAGACTAGGTTCTTATATAAAGATAGTAATTTCACTGGTAACAATTGCTTTAAATAAAGAACGTAGGTAGCAGTGAGGCTCTTTAAATAGCTTTTCTTTTATTTCACTCAAACTAACGTTATTTAATGTCAGTAAAGTAAAATGTTGCAACTGAGAAACGAGACTTTACAACTAGCTTTTCGTTTCAGATGTTGAATTTAATGTGTATCAAACTTAAAGCACAGTTTGGAAAATAAATGTACAACGGACAAAAACTGAAACAAAACGAAATGTTTATATCGAGCTTGATTTTACAAAGTGAACAAACACAAAGGAGATAAATCTAGAACAGTTCTTGAACAGGACAATGTTAACAAACAAAATCAACAGAGCGGGTGAAACTTTCACAGCTAAGAAGTCGAAACTGTGTATACAATGTCGGTGGAGAACAGGGAGCTCTAACAAGCCGGCCATCCGAACTTGTTAAACGCGGCGAGCGGGGAGTAACTCAGCGAAGCGGCCACTAACTGAGCAGTCGGACAAGCGAGCAGTTTGGGAGTGTTGCGAGGCTCTGAGCTGGGATTTTGTGCATGGGCAGCGTCGAGCGGAGCATGGTGCGCGGATGATGGAGCCGCAGCCGCTGGCCCGCGGGCGGCACACGCCTGCTGCCAGGAACCACATCGTCTACACCGATCATAAGGGGCGCAAGTAAGTATACTACTATACTTTTAAATTCCATCAACTTTTAATGTTTTAAGACAATATACTATTTCCTCTTTGCCTTGTTACACATTTTTGTTTAATACATATTTTTACATCTTTAAGAATTTATGAGCAAAACTAACTTAACTATTCCCGCCAATAGACACAATAGTTAAACAATGGAAATGTTCATAAATGACACATTGGACAGGGAAGGGTTTAAAAGATACTTGGAGGCTTTACCCATACATAAACTTACAGAAAAAAAAAATACTATAAACTGATAGAATTTCAATAATTACACAGAAAATACGTGTCATTATTTTATGTGGAATAACTCTCTAAAAATAATGTTATCCTATGTGTATATTGTTGGCGCATCCATGTTTTTTTATCGAAATTCGAGGGATATCTTCAATTAACATTTATAGTTCAGGCATTTTAGTCGTTACCTAAGAGCCGTATATTTAAATTTAACGCATAAAGTTGATATAATTTCTATTTAAAACAATTGCAATGTGGGGGCTTATTGGTGTTGAAATGATAAGACGTGTTTCTATGTCTAAGGCGTATATTATACTGAACTGATTAATACTAAGCTTAATACTAAGTACATGTATAGGTATGTCGGGAGTAAGGTCGGCTTACACACTACACCTCCCCCGATAATAAAAGAAAAAAAAAAAGAAAAGTTTTTTTTTTTTTAAATACATTTAAAAATATCCAATATTGTTGAAAAAACTAACAGTCAAGAAATTTTTGTCATATACCTTCTTATTACATACAGTTAATCATTATTTAATTTTAAAGAAATACACTCTTGACAATATTAGGAAATTACATTTTTTATTTTACGAGTATATTATATGTTAAAAAAATATTAATTAATATAATAAAACTTCACAAACTTCAGATTACCTACTTAAAAGCACATCATTAGTTCAATTCCTGTAATTAGATTATTCATTTTAAACTTTCCATATTTTATAACAAAAAAAAATCTTTGTAGGTACCTTTATTATCATCATATACCTACTTTACATGTTGCATTTTATTTTATACAAATACAAGTTTTTAATGTCTTATCCATCGTTTATCATGAAATTACTTTTCTTTATTCTCTTCATGTTACCTACTTTCAGTACTCTTCCATATCATTTTCATCAATATCTTTATATTCTCTATATGGTACACATATTTTTATTTGGACCTTTGGTCTCTTCATTATTTATTTTATAGAAGTACATTATACTCATTTTTATACTTAGTCGACTTTATTTTTCATATAGGTAAGGATCAGTGTTTAAAACCTTTTAGTTTCCAACAATTTTCACGGAGGGAAGCTCGTCCGACACCATGATCAAATGGAAGGATCTGTCCTTATAGTACCTCTTAATTTGTGTACCACATTTTCATAAACATTAACATTCTAAACACAACATAATTATAACACATACAAAATGAATAACTTGGTTTACAAGCCGGGCGCTCTCGGGTGATCAGTCCGATGACGTCAGCGCAGAGTCTTGCCTACCAAACGATTCCCAACTACTTAATACCATATCATACCAAACAATTCTATAAAACTCGCCCTCAAAATAATCCTATACCATTTTTCACAAACCTTTTCCTAATCCTCTTTTATATTTGTTAACAGAAAAAGTACCTCCTTGCACTAAAGATGACAAGAGATTTTTCATACTTTCCTATTAAGCAAACAAACTAAATGTTAACATCAAACTATCTAGACAATTTAAAAGATAATCATAGGTAAACAAAGGTTTCAAATAATTCTGGATACAAATGGTCTTGCTTAAAACTTGATACATGTTTATATTAACGTTAAAGAATATTATTATCTATTCAACAACACCATATCCGTTAGTTACACAGAAAGACACATGATACCCAATGTAAAATATGATTGATGCCACACGTGAGTTGCATGACATCATCATCAAAATTGCAGCGCGTGCATTATATTATGACACGGCACACCTGAGAATGTTCTGGGAACCATAATATAATTATTAATTGCAAAAAAATATCTAGCTTTGATTAAAATATTATAATTACAGAAGGCAATATAACAGACTAATATAATTACGGTCAGAAAAAAAAGAACGGTAGCAAACGCTTAAATACTTAATTATATTGTCAACAGGCATTCCTATTCAATATATTTTATTAATAACTAAGTATAATAAATGATTATACATTTTAATCTTTAAAATTTAAAACCCTTAAACGTACCTAATTATATAAGAAATTACAAAAAATGTCCGCGGCATTATAATAACCTCCTTTAAAACACTCACATAGTCACTGACACTATTCACTAACCATATAATCACTCACACTGACTTCAAAGTATTCTCATCATTTGGGAGTAAGCGTGGTCTTGTGGAAGATCACTTGACGTATCTGCTGCCTGGTGACGAAGGTCTTTCGGACCTTCCTCACAATATTCCTTCTGGTACCGTCAGCGTCGACTTCAATAAGAAACCCCAATCTAGGTTGTGTCGAATGTGGATGGACTTAGCGCAGATCCATCCCGAATACTACCTTCACTGCGTAGAAACGAACTCCCCCGTCAGCGTTGACTTTGCGATGTAGTTCGCCTCACATTTTTTTTTTGAAGAATGTTCGCACCATATTCAATTATTCACTATTTATAGTCTTATAGTTTATAGTCTTTCACAAATCACAAAAATATTATCATGTTCCCAATGCGCAGCACTGCCACAAGGCAGCACTGGCAGAGTCGCCATGCAATGTGGGGGCTTATTGGTGTTGAAATGATAAGACGTGTTTCTATGTCTAAGGCGTATATTATACTGAACTGATTAATACTAAGCTTAATACTAAGTACATGTATAGGTATGTCGGGAGTAAGGTCGGCTTACACACTACACAATAATTGAATTAAAACTTATGTTATTTTAATCATAAAGTAGTCACAATACTCTAAATTACAAAACTGAACCACATCGAGTTATCTTTAGTACCTATCATTATTTTAAGTGGAAATAATACCTTCTTAAAGTGTATTAAAGCTCATTTCATAGCGGCAATAGCAGTCTTATAACCAGCCTCATTACATGCAATTAAACAATTAGATAACATTCCTAGAAGTTAATTAAAATGTAAACCCCATCGACTCTTACAAAGGAGTTCCCAACTTTTTATTTGAGTTCTGTGGGAACTGTATTTCTGTATCAAAAGAGTTGATGCTTTCATATTTGTATTACTTACTTAAATACTTTTTTATTTGTTCTTTTTATGTTTAAAATAAAATATTCCTCATTTATACTTTAATAATTAGTCAAACAAAAAATATATGTATACATTCCATTTCCGTCGGAAAAGATAATATTTTTATGAGTTCGTTGTAAGTTCGTTACCTACTAAAATAAAAGCTTCAACTGCAAAGGTAACGAATTCAATTAAGTGTAGGAAATCACAGGACTGCTTAAGATGTTTAATATCTTTTAAGAAAAACCTATCTTATAAGATATAAGATTGTACAGTACAAACATTTTTTTTTATAAAATCTCGTCTTTTTGCTATATTCAACATTTGGTAACTACCATCGTTAATATCTTTAAATTATTTTAATAATACCTGATTTATGAATATGTTATATATTTTAATTATGTTTTACAAAAAAAATATCTAAGATCTATCTAGGCAACAAAAATTAGTAGGTAGATAACATTTTAGGTCTACACATTAAAAAAAATATTCACCATAGTACAATGTAAAGAACTGCTGCAGAAGTATCTATTCCTTAAGAGACTATAGTTTCAAGCATGTAAGCAAAACCAGTTTTCTATTACAATTCGATAGTATTATGTACTCAGCTGAACCTCGTGTTTCCGATCTGAACTTATCGAGATAAAAAATCTCCAAAGTGTTCGTTCAGGTTACAAACTATCTGTGTCCAAAGTTTATTCAAATCCATTACTTAAGTAATTTTGCATAAAAGAGTAACAAACATCCCAACTGCCAAATTTTAGCTCTCATAATAATATTATTGTTGGAATAAAAACATTGTTGTTGAAATACGTGGGAAGTGTACAGTACCGTATTATTGTTATAACGCATGTTATCCCCAAGGGGGAAAGCTGAGGTTATCAGGAGTCTATACACCCACGTTCATCATAGGTCCCACGCGAGTCTATTGCATAATGATCGATTAAATAATGCGGAACAAAATTATTCGAAGCTTAACGAACGATGAATGATAACTTATAAAAGTTAATCGGCTTAGATATCTTTAGGAATCGATTATAATTATCCATATAAAGCTTTGGATAAATCCAGGTAAACCTAAAAACATTGGACATGTTATTCAAGCACGTACAGTGTACACACGTCAGTAACAACGAATGCAAATTTAAGCTAAATACATTTTATTGTGATATTAATGATTCACAATTAACAGAACAATTACTTTATTGGACGTTTTGATTGCGGTAAAATAATAATTTCCGCTCCCGATGGCCGGGTGGCAATGGAAACCTTTAAACCAAACAAATGAGTCCTATTATTTCTCTCAATTTAGTCTAACAAGCAACTTAGAGTCAAAGGTTCGACGAGGCGGGGAACTCAATGGCCGTGAATTTTGTAATCTTCATTAATTTCAAGTGAAAGTTAACTTTGGCCCTTCCTACTTACTCTTGTTCCCGTTAATTTCGCTTGACTCTTTCAAAATAATATAATATTGTGTAATGTTTATTTCTCACTTCACAATCATTTTTATTCAGAGCACGGCGTCATAAATTTGTGGAAATGAGCAAAAACGTGTTTGTCTTTTCCTTTTCTTAAATGAGGGTTCATACTAATAATAAACCCAAGTTTGCAGATAATTGCAAAAATTACCAAAGAAAAGCCAAACGAAATGCATTTTGACGCCTTATTCTTGAGGTTACTTTTACATTTTTAAGCGAATCATATGTTAAAGTCATAACAAAAGAAATTTTCATATAAATTAAGTGTAGAAAGTTTGTGACCGCGGCCGGTAAGGAAACGGGACCGAGTGAACTTTTGTAGGTACATTTAAATTCACTAGTGGCTCTTTTATGATGTTCTGTGTTTCTTCATTTACTGTATTTTAGTGTAAGTTCATAGTTTTACATAATTTAATTATGATTGTATAGGTAATAGCCGACGGACACAACTTATCGAAACTATCTTTTATCTATAAAACTATATCTTTAATTGGACTCTTTTACAAATTATCTACCTCCATAGCCACTTATTTTGGGAAGAAACATATTGTCTGAAATACGTTTGATATTGAGCAAAAATAAAAATATCTACTGATATTGGTTTATCATAATTTGTTTTTCATGTGATACTTTACATGTAATCTTTAATAACAAACTCACTTAGAAAATAATTTTGTCTGCTGTAAATGCTAATGTCAACCTCAGAAAGGATTCGCTGTGATATATTGTTGTGCATGTAAATTCAAATGCTGCAGGCGTTAACTTGTATTTTGCTTAGTTTCCTTTGTGTTTGTTACACGGATAATATATTAATATAATAAAAAACGTGGGGTAAGAAGTGAATAACGTTGTTTGTTGTAATAATAAAGAAATTTGAATGGGTTGGTGTCGACGCGACCGGCTCGGTACGGCACGGCGCGGCGCGGCGCTCGCTCGGCCGGGCTCGGCAGTGTGTGAGGGTGGCGGGCGCGCGCGGTGTGAGCCACCGAAGGACAGGCGAGTTACTTGTACACAGTTTCCGTTAGTCACATTTTCGCAACAAGGTATTCACATTTCGAGGACTGGAAAGTTGGCGTTATCGCGTTTAAAATAGAACGACAAACACATCTAACTTTGTGATGCAAAATGAACACGACGAACCGGACGAAAGGTTTCGGCTGCTTGTTTTATTTCGGTTGAAATGGTTGAATCGTTTAAATGATTCTTAAAAGCCTTTGATTAAATGTTCGCGAATAGCAACAAAAGTTTGAAGTACATACTGTGGGTATTTCGGGGTACATAAATAATAATAGCATTCAAATTATGGTAGAACATATCTAGTGTGAAGTTGCTTGACGCTGGAGGTTATATAATAGGTCTTATATTAAACAAATATCATAATATAGCTTTCAATTTTTATAACATAAAAACCTTGGTAGCTATAGCCACACAAACTTCTTTAAGGGTTTTATTTCTGAGACACATTCATTAAATAAAACAATAATTTCTACTGCAATGTATTAGATTGTAAAAGAATACATGTTGAAGAAAAGAAAAATAAGATTCAGTTACAATGCTTCAATTAGTTCGACTAATAACGCATAACGAACTTAAAACAAAATATTATGGAACAAAAAAATGTTTTTGAAAGAGTTTCCTAAGTATTCCATGTTCATAAATATAGAATTACGTCCACACAGTGCGATGGAACTCAAACATATTTAGAGTCGGTCTCGACACGTGCCGAACTCCACTCTCTAAGAACATTATAAGTACGGGTAAGTGCACAAATTGATTTATTGAAGTTGAGCGGGTTCGCGAGTTGCGCCTGAGTATTCACAGTCCTTTGCGTTACACAGATAAAGTGGAAATAAAAAAGAAACTTCACAAACAGAAATCCCCTTGTCGCGAGATTTACGAGCCGACGCACCTCCGGCGCAAATAACTTATGTACATGTAAATTTTATGTTCCGTTGAAACAAACGCTTGTACTCGCAAGTACAGACTCGCTAGAGCGTCTTATAGCCGCGTCATTACCTCCATAGAGCATATACCTTCATACGTCACGACGGTCGATCGAATGAATTAGGTTAACGATCAAAAATTTCGAACAACATTAGCGATCAATTTTCAACTAATACAATTGAAGGAAAGTTTTAGTAAAACCAACAATTTGTTTTATGAAATCTGAATGTATGGCATCCAAGTAAATGTGATAATTATATAAAGTCACGCAAAAGGTGTTTTAGATGTTATCGATCCCGGTATAATGAATTTTCTTGGCGGGACGATGAATGCGATGAGCGGACTGACATTGTTGGTAATCATAGTTCAACGATACCTTGCTGCCGGGATATGGTTATCGATTTTCAGATTTCCTTTTATTCGGTCTATATAAAAATGTGAGCGCTTAATTTAAT
The DNA here is from genome assembly GCA_905475315.1 of Autographa pulchrina. NCBI lineage: Eukaryota > Metazoa > Arthropoda > Insecta > Lepidoptera > Noctuidae > Autographa > Autographa pulchrina. The sequence goes on along the minus strand of FR997771.1, from coordinate 5,812,865 downwards.
TGCATGCCAAGTGAGGCATCGCCATAGCTAGTAGGAAGTGGAATTTGATGTTGTTCTGACGTGATGTTTATTCATTGAATTAACATCCCGCAAATGCAAGCACAATTTAAGCGCTATTTTCCCGGCATTTCTGTTTGTCAATTAAAATATTTGGAATCACAAAATCATTTCAGTAGCGGTTTATTTGATTACTCGAATCGAACTCCACAAAAGATTGCAATTTGCAATGTGTTATTATTTTCCTTGCTTAAAACAGTACTACCTGCGCGTTTTATGAATATAGGCACGGTATTTAATTATTAAGTAAATATGAAAAATCTATTATAAGCATTAAGACATGTGATTCATTCAATATATGAATAATCTATGTTGAGTGCACCTACGTCATGGATACGCTTTAATAGATTGTTTGTGCTATTGCGAATGGTACGAGTATATAAAATTACATAGCAGGATAAGATTACATTATATATACGCCTACTCACAGATCTATTCATATCCATTTTGCTCGGCCAGATCCTGTCATGACATTCACATTTTCTTTTGTTTATATATTAGATTGTTATTTGAATGATTTGAATACGATAAAAGATCTTGATAGAATACCTATACATACAAAATCCATATTATTAACGATATCAATACAAATTGGTATGTCATTATATTATTATAACTAATAACTAAATTAAAAATCTGCTAGTTATTTGTGCATGTTAAAGACCCATTGCACAAATAATTATTACCTCTAAAGATATTTTAAGTTAGCAACTTCATACATAGGGTGTTTACAACTTTACACAACTCCGTGTTGAGAGGTCTTGATTTCAATATTCCGGTTTTATGAACAAGCTTGTTTTAGATACATTTTTGAGGTTGATATAAATATGAATTTCAACAACAAAATCGTCATTTATACTGATGTGTTATTACAGTATAATAAGAATTTGGTAAATTATGATCAAAATAAACAATAATACTATTGATGCATATCAATCTGATATGTCATAATTGTCAAAATAACAATTGAATAGGTGTGAATTCCAGCGCGGATTTGGCGTGCAGCAGCCGCGATTTGTATTGCGTGTCACGTATTCACACGGCTTTGGCTTGTTTACCCACCCAGCCACGGGGACCAGCCACGGGGGCACATTCCATACCTAGACATTATTGTCGCCTTTATTCTCTTTTACCTTTTATTTATGGACATTTCACCAAACTTGGATTTAAGTATTTCACCAAAACAAATGTTACTATGCAGTGTTAAATGAGATGTGAAAATATTTATTTGCCATAGAATATTTACGAGGGATAAACAACAGTGTGCTGAGAGGAATAGATTTATCGTGCGCAATCACAGATCAGATGTTGGTATTCGCAGCGAAGCCCCCGGGAGCAAGCTTCGCAGCGACTGAATTATTTACACTCGCGTTACTCTTACAGGAACTACGTACAGGAGCCTGCGTGGACGGAAATATGGATTTGGTTTCTTTAATGTGCGACTTGGATTTTAACTACATGAAATAGTTAATGTTTCAATGATATGAAGGGAGACTAAAAAGATTTTATAAACTTTCTATTATAAGCATTTCATATGAGCAGAGTTCAGTCGGGTTTGGTTATGAATAGTTTCTTAATGAAAATATATTTAATCAATGGTTAAAATAATTAAGCGGCTGCGAACACATTCAAAAGCCACTTGGTATCCGCGGGCGTTAAGCTCCAAGTGAGCAAAAGTGAGTAAGTTGTCGTTACGAAGTGTATGAGTGGCGGAGCCGGCCAACTTTGTCCCAACTAACTTCAAGTGCTGTAAGTAAAGCGTCTGCGGCGAACTCGCCTTCGCGAATTACTTCCAAGCGATTTCGCGATCTCGAAATGATGAGTTAAACTTCCACATCTGCCGCCCCCAAATAAAAAGATAACTGTTTGAAACACGGAGTTAGGATTGCTTTGTTGCTGAAATACCTACCTCAAACTATTTTTTGTTCAACGACAAATGGCATAAGTTAGATTTAAAACACGACCTTTAAATTAAATGGGCATGAATGTACAACCATGTTCCATTAGTGACGAACATTACCACTGCTATTGAAATTAATAAACACAATGTGCTTAACTATAATATTTGAATAATCCCCTAATTTACGCACACAATTTATCAACTAGATGTTAAACTAATACGCACCCAAAGCAAAGTTATGGATAAACTAATTATAAAATTGTGGTCACTTGTTAATATGAATATAATTCAATTTTACAATCCACGAATGCTAATTGATGGAATGCTGACAGACTTAATGATTCATTTAATTCGTTCTGTAATGATGTTACGTATGGCCCGGCAGTGTTTCACAATGGATGTACTGATTATGTTAATCAATACAATGGGATAAGCCCGCACTCGCGACGACGCTTCTTTTTGAACGCGCTCTTGACTAACTTCATATGCATATTGGAGATAAGTGTCATCGACGGGATTGTGGGGGGTTACGTGAAATATCCAATTTTGTAAAAGTATCTCCCAACTAGTTCTTTTCTAGATCATATGGTGTATTCTTGGTGTTGTTTGGTGCTGCAAGTTTTTCTTACTTAAACCTGTCTACTATTTTAACCTACAAATGTACGAACACTTAATACAGTTCAATCAGTGTTCTGAACTCATTATAGGTGTAGAAGTATACGACTAAATAAAAATTATAGTTTTCATCTTAATTTTACTCCGGTTAGATTATTATACATAATGTACACAAGTGTATTCTCTTTTCTGTAAGTTACTTCGCTGGTTTCTCATATGAAAGTAACACGTGCATTTCTTGTTCTCGGTCCATTCACTTATTGTCACAATAACCCACAGACCAAAGTCAAGGTCACATCTTGCTATCATAGAAACCGAGAACTATAGATTTATTAGTCAACAAGATCATAAGCTATCTACCGCTTGAGTCTACAGACACTGGAATGCCTACACTAAATTATGGTATTCCGAAAAGAGCACTGCACATATTTTTAAAGGACAAGATTATACAACGTCTTATGGCTCCTACACACAGTGCCGGCGGCAGTGCCGCCGGGCGAGCCGCCGCCAGCCAAGCCGTCGCGCGTCGTCACACAAACAAATGCCGGCGGCTCCTTTGTGCGGCTTTGAATGCCGCCGGGCGCACGGCGGCTTGGCCGGCGGCTCGCCCGGCGGCACTGCCGCCGGCACTGTGTGTAGGAGCCATTATTTACTACAATTCCATAGGCGTGACTTAGTATAAATCAATCAACTCCAGAAATCACAAATTATAAATAATCATGTTTTATAAATTATAACAATCCTTAGAAATATATTCAGAGTATATTAATAATCTTGAAAGACTTACAAATGATTTCAAATTCTTCCGGATATAATGTATAACTGTCATAACATTATAATCCAGGATTGAAAGATCAGGAGCGATGCATGAGACGAGTGCCACCGATCCCCCGGGTAAGCGTTGTTTTATGGTCGTCGTGCCGCCAACAAAGTTCGGCAACTGCTTTATGATCCTAATTTATAAGTGAGCGGCGTCGGGAGTATTTACGACTCTTTTTGGAGTCGTCCCGCGAGTGCGTTCAGCCCGTGTTACATGTAAGCGGTTAAAGACGCTAACGTCGATTGTTCCGATGGGGTGTAGCGGTAATTTGTGGTAGTTCCAATGTGCAACGCTTGAGATATCAGATGATAAATTTACAAAATTTTGTGTTCATTGTGTTTTTAGACATCATAACATAATTTCATATACTCTAACTTAGATACCTTGACTGATAATAGTAGAAAGTATTTAATTACCATAATGTAATCCTCAAAGCTTATATCAGCCGAGAAGAGCTAATCTTACTATTCAACCACAACCATTTGCATCTGATCGCTATTATTTATGTTAATAAATATAATTTATTTTATAGAATTAATATAAAATATATATAATTTTTATAAAATACAAAATATTAGACATTATTAAAAGGGATCCATGCAAGGCATTATTTAGTAGGTTAGTATATTTAATAAATTGAGCTTCAAAGCTTGCCCACGTAAAATGCAGAGCAGCTTAAAATATGATCACTACAATATTGCCGCACAGTATTTTATATTCAACTTTGTAGCACTAAAAGTTCCTGAATTTTGTACACAGGTACTCTATTTTATTATCTTCATCTTTTTTAACTCTTGGTAGGCGATTTTTAATGTTTTGTAACTATTTGTAGATATGTACCATTTGTTTTAAAACGTATGTTTTCAATCGTTATATTATAAGTAAATAAATATTTTTAACAAGCTACACATTACTGTTTAAGAAATAGAGAGAAAAAAAGCTCCAGAAAATAGTCTTAAACTTTAATCTAACAACGTGTAAATATGCCGCTAGTTTAAATTCACGAAATATTTTGAAAGTAGCAAGTTACGAGTAGTTCCGTGACCCGCGGTTACAGCAAGACTTGCGACGTTGTTGGTCAGCATTTACGAGAGCAGAATACTTGTTTTTTGTTAACTATTGAATAAATAAGCTGTTTACTTGAAAATGTGCAGTTTGAGTTGTTGATTCTGTTTGTCTTTTTTTTTTGTTGCAGTATAAAATATATTTTATGCGACCTTTAAGAATGTGAAATATCAATTTCGGAAAACGTTATAGCTACATTATTTCAAAATACATTTTCATATATTTTGATGAAGTTAATATTATGTATGAATAATGTGTGAATCTCATGACACAAGTTGCCTCGGACATGAAGAGTTACTAGCTGGTGATTTACAGGCGCCGAGAGCTTTAGGTTTAGGAGCATAAATTAATTTTCAATTTCCCTTTGACGTTTCGCTGAGGCGGGCGACATGTCTCTCAGGCGAGGTATTAACCCATACATGACACCACTGCCTATTGGATGCACCCACAGCCTCGTGCTGATGTTGTACACTGCATCGTGTGACAATTGATTGCTGCAAATTGGATATCTCACGTGTTTGTACGCATTCTTTATCTGCTTGAATGTGTGGAAAAATTCCGGGTTGAAAAAATGTGATGAAACAGAGACTACTCAAAGCTTCGCGCCGGCGTCAAAAAGTGCTTTTATAGTTTGAAGTTTTTGTCTATTGGTTCTGCGGTGATATAAAGATAGCTAGTTAGCGTTGCACTGCTATAAAGATTTTGTTAACTATCTTTTCCGAGTTTAATTTTATAAAATTTACTGGGACAAAGAACTTTGACAAAGCTTTAATAATACCTACGATCAAATATTCGAACCAAAACACGAACTTATTCTTTTATTGCTTTAAATATATAATCACGTACACTCCACATACAATTTCATCGTTCAAAATGGCTTGAATTACACTTAATGTATGCAGATTAACATCCAATGCAGTCAATAGGTAACAATTTGGCGACGATAGAAATATTAGAGCAGCCGCGAGTTAGTATGCGGGTACAGAATGCTACATGCAAAAGCCATTGAGTAGCAGTGAGTGAAAGGATGTCCTCGCCGCGCGGCGCCCACCCGGCCCATTGTGCCCCACACATGAATGTCACATAACTTTGTTCTACTTCCCGACATTCTTGTCCAAATAAAACAATATGCACTCTATAAATCCATGGAGTTTCTATCCAAGGTACAGTTTGTTAACGATACTGTTTGTACGAAGCTAGGAGAGGGTAATGCATTAAGTTGAATGTAATTGGTTCCGGGAATAAATAATTTCGTATTCGAGCAAACTATTTGTACTAAGCGGCAAAGGCTGCGGGAGCTATCTATTCAGAATAAATACTTAGGGTTGCTTTTGATAAAGTATCTTTTACCCTAACTTTACGAACATTAAATAGAGAAATCATGGATAAAGGTATTGGTTATTCTGTACAAATATACTATGAAGATAAATGGTTTAATAAAACAAATACCAAATCAAATACCAAAAACATGAAGTCTTACATAAAACTTACGACCTAGAATTTGGGTGCGAACAGTAAGTTTAAGATGCAGCGTAGATAGGGTGCGGAGTCGCTACAAACGGCTACAACGTAGCGCGGCGTAGCGTTGTCGGTTCGGCGGTGCATTGGTTCAAATATCCGTCGCTCGATGGCTCACCGACACGAAGGAGGAAGGAGATTTCAATGCACTTGATTTATGACCCACATAATGGAGCTACGCTGCATTTTGCTGCATGCAACCGACCGCCGGCGTCGGCCCTCCGCGCTAAACATCCTCTGTGTTTATGAAATGTACACAACTAAACATAATTCGATCATTTAAATACGTAATAACCACACCGATATGTACTGCACCGGTTGTTGTCTGTACAAATTAATGTGGTTGCTCTTTGTTTTGTGGAATGCTAATATAATATAAAAGTCTGCGATATGAATTAATTCGTGGAAGTATTTTTAAAACAAAAGCAGAAAATTGTATGAGGAGCATGAAAGCGACCATCTTCAAAATATATTATCAAAGGGTGCTCGGTTCACAGTCTTAGCGATGCGTCATTGGCAAATTGAAAACTTAATTTATGGCTCTCCCATCGTCTGAGCTTACACAGCTTACTTCGGGGTGACACCCTGAGTGCTGTGGATTTTCTTATTTCCAAAACGCGGCCTACAAGCGACCGTCATTGAAAATGTTTAAGGGGAACAAAATTTTACTGGCGTGTTGTCTTGCTTTCTTTCAACCGGTTTGGTTATCTGTTTTAGCAAAACATTAGAAAAATACTATATTGTTACTATATTTATACCGAAATTCCTCATTACAACTACGTATGTAATGTTATATTAACCATCCATATAATACGCAAAACAATTGTTAATTTAAACGTCTAAAAAGTGCAGATAGGACTTTTTGTTCATTTCGAATCAATTTCTGTGAAGCAGAAATCTGCCGTAAATTTAGCTTCACTTGTACCGACAAGATGTATAGCGTATATTCCATTGCATTGGTCTACGTGCCTCTAGGATGACAAAGATATTCATACGCAGTGAAATATTCAATGCCCAGTGAATGGCTTATATTTTACCAATATGGATGCAAAAACGTTGTGAAAAATTGACTACGTGAAAAGGCCGGTATGTATGATTCTCAAAACATCTGTCAGTGCGACTGTGTACGGTATTCGTGGCGCAAAGTGCTGCGTTATTCAACTTAATAGCCATTAGTTTGGTTCGTTAGCGGAATATTGCTAACGAATGTGCGGCGGTCGCGCATTCCGGCCGCTAGCGCGTGCTGAAACGCTCAATTAGCACACGCTGCTAAACTATCCCACCTAGCGCTCCCTTTTAAATACCACTTATTTTATACAATCCACTAAATCTGTCATAACGCGCAAACAATGTTAGCTTACTACTTAGGGCGGCAGTCGAACAACTGATCATTTCTGAATACACCGAATACAATACTAGTTGAATACGTATGAATTCCGCATTACTGTAAAGTCCGTATGAGCCGTCTGAGTACAAAAACATTAAACAGCAGAAGTTGTCGAATAATTTATGTTTCGAATTTATTTCGTCGCATCAATCTCCTTAAATAATACGATATATCTCGCAGTCCGCGGCGAGGGGTTTTCCCGTTATTACTGCATTCAAAATTGAGCACCGAATATGAAATGATGTTCCTTTGTATAAGGGATGCTCAACGCCGAGGTGTGTGGTTTTAAACCGAACTGGTTTTAATGTAATAAGACTTTATGAGCCTCGAGTAATAAGTTCATGAGAAAAACCGTTTAAGCACCACAATTTTGTTGGCGTACTTGATTGTTAGTTGAGGCGGGATGAGTAACAATTTTAAGTATATCGGGTTGGAAGGAATCCGCGCCAGTTGGCTATAGTTACAAAGAGCGGCTTAAGGTATAGCGTGGTTAAATATTATGCAATTTTTAACATTATAACTGTTTATATATAAGAAAGGGAAGGAAAAGGGACAGGACACAGGTATAAAAAAAATATTTCGCATTTCTTTACTTATCGTCTCGCTATCAACATTTCTCATGCTTCGGTTCGAAATAATATAATTCAAAGCTATTTCATATCTATTTTCTAAAACCATCAAAATTTTAGCGTGGAGAATCACGATCTAAATTGAACTAGACTGCACGACGTTCAAAACCGCGGACCGTAATAACCTATTACATATTTAGCTCCGTTTTAAAACCAAAACAGTCTATATTTGTTGCTTGCGTTTAATGCAAGACTGGTTGAAAGGAGTGTGTTTAAAAATATCCGTTAAGGGACAAATCAGTGGTTGTTTTGAATATCTTTGTGTTGGGTTATGCTTCAGTTTAATTTAAGCCCTTGTGTTTACAGGAAAACTCATGGTTAGTTTTAGGACGCACATTGTAAAACTGCCCGGGAAAAAACATAATAACAAGGTTTTTACTTTCTTATTATCAAATTAATGAATATTTACTAAGTGTTAACTTTTTGAAACAATATTAACTTTTAAGCACTATTTCATTATATTCCATTTATTTTCGGGAGGGAAAAAGGTTGTCTTATTAAGGAGAATCTGGCAACAGAGGAAGCTCAAAAGTCGAGGTGCCGTGATGGGGGATGATTAATATGGCTCATTTGCGGTGCCCGCCCCTCCGGCTACCGAGCACGGCTACGAGCTACGCGGCTACGAGGCTACGGGCTACGCCGCTCGGAGGCGATGCTACGTGCCCGTCTCTGCGTACATCGTTTACGCTTCCGCACAGAGAATTTATTAGATTCCACCCCATTTCTACCTTTTATCTCTATTATGTATATCATGCAATAATATAACATCCCTGACACATCGTAACGTTAACTAATCGTAAGCGGAACATCTCATTAATCAGCATTATAATAGTGTTATGTTATTTACCTCTTAGTGTGGAGTAATTTTGGTATTATGTTGAGAGCAGTGGAGTTAGCATATAAAGTAAGTTGGTGTAATAACAAGGCTTTTTACCGTTGATCTAGAGTGAGAGGTATAAAGGCGGGCCCCGGTAGGTATTATTCGTGTAATTGGTTTCTAATGCCGCGTAAACCCTCCAAACGTGTTGCGGGACTGGACCGGGAGATAAAGTGCACAAACCTCGCACAGATTTCACCTACTTTTATTTTTTCAAGTCTCCGAGGTAAAATGCTTCTTTTTTACTGAATCACTTTTTTATCAATCGGGCTTATGTATTTAAAGAATTATTTGAAGTAGGAAATATAGGAAATTTGATACATATATTTAGTTATTCGTTAATATTTTTACATTTTCATTTTAGTTTATTGCACAACTCGGTAATTGTGCTGCTTTTTGTATAATTTACAATAAGTATTTATAATACAACATTACTAAACTTTGATGAGGCAAAGTAATGAAAACTAAGCTGTACTTTAGTTCTATAACAAGAGTCTTCTCAGGTTGAGAATAGAGTAAATGATTGCACATTTTCGCGCTTCATGAATCCTTTTGTTTCAAGCTTATCTCAAATACTAAGCGAGACAGCCATTACTTATTCAACCTAGTCAATAAATACGATAATAAGATAAAATGTTCAATATTAAAATTTTTGAGTATTTTACTTTTTATTGTAACAAAAATATTGCCTCCAGTACAGCTTTGTTTTGCAGTTTAGGTCACATAAGAAGTAATAGTTAAAAGTAAAACAATTTGAAACATGAGATACTAATAATACGAGAAATATTTCAAGTACCTTTATTAAGCAAAACAATATAGCTTACTTTTAGCACCACTTAAAAAAATAATGAAGCCATTCATTTGTTTAACAATAACTGTCCAATCACTGTACCAACTGGGATCTATTCTTTTATAAGCTTATTATTTCTTGCAGTTTCCAGTTGTAGCTACATGTTCATATGGGGTAGCTCTATGCTCACACGTATGTAGGTATTAATCTCTACTAGAGAGCCTACAGGCAGCATTAAGCTCGGTGGTCGATATCAATTAGGGTTGCCAGTCTCAAGGTTGCTTTTTTAACCATCGGTAAACGAATGTTTGGTAAAAATGTAATTGGAAGCGGACTGGAAAAAAGGTTAAAATTAATAAAAACATGTATTTTTTTAATACTTTGAGCTATTCAGGTGAATTATTCATTAAATCTTGTGACTATTTTTCTGCGTTAATGCACCTTTGTGAACCTGAACTATATTAACAACATACGTAAACAGGAAACATTCCCAAGATTGAAATCCCATGTGGTCAGATGCACTCTGCATGTCAACTGACTGAAGTTTGCAGTGGAAATGCATTTTCTGTTAAGTACTTTGAGCCTTATAAATAGAATTGTCTCCCGCTAAACTATTTTAAATGCAACGTCAGACTTTCTCTTGTTTTTCAACATGTGTTAACAATGTAAGCAGATGATCTGTTTGCTTTTAATTAAATTATTCTTTGTGTAGCATTTTGAAGTGATAAATGGTGTAGCTTTTATATTCAAATATAGTAGTAATACTAGTTAACTGAAATGTAGAAAAGGTCCGAGTTAATAATACATCTGCTTAACTTGAAAGAACTATACACGCTGCCGCAAAGCTAACAGAATAAAAACTACGTAAGTTCCAAGAATAAGATGTGATATTAGTATCCACGGGCTATACTAATGTAGCATGATTGGTGGCGCGACGAGACACAGGAGAGTCATTCTTCTCCTTTACTCGCTGCACTTGTAAATATATCCCTTACATCCTTAGAGGGAGCTTACTAGAATTTTTCAGTGTGCATTGCCCTGTCGTGCTTGAATCCTTGTAAATTTATGACCCTCGCTCGCTGACGGTGGCCAGTTTCACGAATATCGGATAGGGTGCTTTTGTACACGTCGTCCAGAAATATGTTTTGGTAAAATAGTAAATATTGGACACCACGGCACTATAAATCGTTTAACCGCCTCATAACCATTGTTACTGTCGCACTGTAGTCGAGCTGCACTGGATTACGAACAGGTCTGGTTTTAATTAAGTTGTTACTGATGTAATTTAGTTTTCTTTTTGAAAATAATTGTAAGCAATGGGAACTAAAATGTAACATGCTTGCAGAACTGAGTATATATTTGAAAATAATTTTAAAAATTGAAAGTAAATTAAAGGTTCAATATAAATAAAGTTTTTCTGATAGTCCCCTTTCGGTTGTTTAACCTCTCTGGTCTCTCTTAACGTTAGATACGTTTATATTGTTCATGCAAACATAACGTTGCAATCTCGTAAAAATCTAGCTGTTTGAAAAACGCTGACAACGTTGAAAGCTATAATCTCTCTACGAAGCTCAATACCCAACACTAATTCTAAGCTATAGCATATTTTGACATTATTCTTTTTTATCAAAAGCCTATATACGTACAAAAATAGTACACGAGGAATAAGTAATTATTTTAGGGACGTTCAGCATTTACGAGTATGTATATAGAAGATGTAACTGTTAAATTGTATATTTATTACACAGATTAATTATCCATTAGTACCATGTAGTAAGGTTATGTGTGAGAATACTATCTTAAGATAAAAACGGTAAAGTAAAATGCCATATCTGAGCCGACCGCGGCGATACAAAGAGAGCCAAGCCTCCATTAACAGACATCTGATACAGAAAGTGGTTTTTACATTCTTTAACGTAACATTGAATAAATATTATTATATTATCCACGTATGTATTATTATATATTGATTCTAATGATGGCATAAAGTAGCATTCGGTACATTTTTATACTTAGTACTTACTTACTACTTATTACTCTTTTCAAATTCAGTACCAAAAAATATAAACCACATTTTATTGGGAATCTAACTCGGTTACGTTATACTTATACCAATACTGCGAACGGAAACTGTATAATTCAAAACGGTTATAAACCTTATTTTGTTTTTATATATCCATCACAATTCTGTACCTAACAAATAAATAAAATGGTACTTTCTGTGGACAAAACTCGAATTAAGATTTTACGATTGTCGGATTAAGCACGTCATACAAGAGTATTTGGAATGTTTATTATGCAGCTATAAAAGCGTAGTTTTAAAAAACAATAAAACGTATTCGAAAATAAAAATGCATTTTATTTTCTGTCGAAGTAAAAACAGACTGTTTTAATAGCGGCAATACGCGGGAGACCTGCCGTCGCCGCGCGCCCCTCTGTCTGTGTCCAGCGACGGCAAATTGGAATGTAAAATCAAATCAATGCGACAGGTTTACGTTAAAATAAATTGCTCATAAAACTATAATGATCATGTTGAAAATAGCCTACTTTTTACTCATAGACTTTTTAAGTATAAAATAAATCTCTTACGGATTATATATTTGTGACGTGATGTTGCATTAAAAACCATCTTTGTTTTCTATCAGCTATATTTATTGCGACAAAGCACGTCCACCGCAATACAGCGATTCAAAACAGATATTTGCATTTACTCCAGAAGGGTATTGTTTTAAACAAGTATTTTTCTTGCAGAATTCCGTACGCTGACAAGATCACCCCCGAGCCGATCTTGCACAACAATACCAGTAGAGACACAAAGGCAGACTCGATCAGGAACAGTTATAATAGCCAATTCAAAGTAGGAATCTACGGCTGGCGGAAGAAATGTCTGTACATCCTTGTTATGGCACTCATGCTTATGATGATCGTCAATCTGGCGTTGACACTTTGGGTACTCAAAGTGTTGGATTTTAATTCGGTAAGTTAATGATGTATAAGTGGTATTTCTTTTTTACGAAAATGTCTATTGCATTGTTACTAGTTTTACAAATCTCGTCGTTTATTTTAGGAAGGAATGGGCCAACTCCGTATAGTACCAGGTGGCTTACAGCTATTAGGACAAGCTCTAATGCTGGATTCTCTATTCGCGTCCACCATCAAGTCACGTCGAGGATATCCAATTTACATGGAAGCTTCACGAAATTTTACCGTTTCTACTCGAGACAAGCACGGAATGCTGCAGAGTAGATTATATCTAGGTGAGCTTTAATATTGTCTTTTGAACTTTTACAACAAAGTCATTTTACTGTGCTTACATAATAAGCTAGCAAAAGTGTTTTTTTTATTGCTAACGGACGTTTTCTTTGTTTGTAAGATGGGTATTAAAATTGTTGTAGGACATGATCGCTTTGAGGTGAACGTAGCTCGGCTGGAGGTGCGCGACGCCCGGGGCGCGCTGCTGCTGGGCGCGGGGCAGGACGCGGTGACGGTGGGCGCGGAGACCCTCACCGTGGTCAGTCCCGCCGGCCTCACGGTCCAGTCCGCCGCGCAGACACCCCTAGTCAAAGCACCCCCTTCAAAACCACTCGTGTAAGTATGTTTGAGTATTCGGACTTCACCAAATTTGAACATGCTTTGTCTTGGTCGCTGCGGAAGTTTCAACTCGTTAGCTAGACATACTGTTGTGCTAGTATAAAGCACATTAAGTTTGTTGCACAATCAAAAGCATAACTTTGCCATGTATCGATTTAGCTGCATATTAAATTTAAGGGGCTCTTAAAGTGTCCTGCTGGCTATATAGACATACATACCAAACTATATATATTCCTAGCAAAGGATATTGAGTGGTTTTTGTGTATTACATATGTACACTGTATTGAATGTTAATTTGAAAATTTACTTATTGTAAACTAGATGTTTGAAAAAAACTGTTTTTTTTTTTATAATGTATAGGTACAATAAGCACCCAATAAGTTCCACATTAAACATAATTCAACAATAAAATATCGTCTCAGACTAGAGTCACCGACGCGTTCGCTGGAGATGCACGCCGCCCAGAACATCGTGGTGGAGTCCCGCGCGGGTGACATCAGTGCCAGCTGCCTCACGACCTTCCGACTGCGATCCGTCGCCGGCTCGGTGAGCGCGTGATTATATCCCAACAACGAATCTGTCTACAACATTTTAGCTTCATTTTAATTGTGGATAGAGAAATGAAACTTTCTCGTTTTAATCGTTGGTTCTTTTCTATAAATTACATAGTAGTAGAGTAGGTACGTCAACACAAAATCAACAATACCTATTGTTTGTCAGAAAAAAAACAACATTTCGTACTCTTACATAGCCGTAGAGTTGATACTTTATTTACCTACAGCAAGGTGTAGTAACACCTTATTACTTTACAGATCCGTCTCGATGCACCCAGTATATACATGCCAAAGTTAAAATCGGCGCTGCCGTTGCCGCCATCAGCTGCACACATGCACGACCCACACCACCAGAACATTTACCAGCTGTGCGCATGCGCAAACGGCAAGCTGTTCCTAGCCCCGCCCCACGGCGCCTGCGCAGCCAGGGAGGAGAGCCTTATATGCCGATGATGAATTTAAATTGTGATCCTGTGACATTTTTATATAATATCGTGAGGTACATTAATTAATATGAGACATGAAATGATTGTAGTCATGAGATATAGTTGGAGATATTCGACCGACAAACTAGTTACGAGTGAATCGACATGGGTCGCTTGTTGATGACACGCGTTGTATGTAGTTGGGCTATGAACAGTAAGTTTGGAGGAACTGTTCGAGTATTTCCGATTACGTCCCGTGAGTACTGTCGTTTTTTGTTTTATCCTGTGACATTGTTGAAGCTTGTTGATCATTATTTTCGCGGTGTTTTATGCGCTAATAAGTATATTAAAATATATAATTATCACATTAGTTCGTAGTGAAGTGTTACCGTTGTGTTCTAAGGCGTTGTTAAATACGATTATAATTAAACTTACTTGACTTTTGTATTATGCCATATGATTGAGATCATGGAATGATTTGTTTAAGTAGTTCATACAATTTAATTGTGAATGCCTATAACTATTCAAGGTGTGAACAATAGAAAAAAAATCACATCTTATGGTGTTGAATCGATCGTGACGTACCAAAACTTTTATGTATCAGTAAATGTTTGTATAGATATACCAAAACTCATAATAATTATTTCAAAACAATTTTATAATACGCGCTTAGAAATTAAGTTTTTAGAATATCAGGCCGGTTGTGCTTAATATTACAAATCGAGACGTTTTTTTACAGGCTTCAGTATTACGTTATTGTTAAAATGTATTTAAAATAGACTTACATATACGATGGACATGATATACCCTTAAAAGTTTTAAATAAGATTATAAAAATTTGAAATAACTGTACACAATTTTTATTATGCTTTGTTTTAAGACTTACGGTATTCTTTTTCTATGAACGATTGAGTGAATGCTTCTGCTTTTAAGTAATTGACAAAGCATAGTGGTCATGTACACGGCACAAAAATCTATTCAATTTTTCAACTGAATATCAATAAAATATATCTTTTTAGAGTCTACGTGCCTCTGTAAACTGTCTATCACTATGTCATGAAATGAATGTTGTGTGAATCTCATTTAGTTATTTCTATTAAACATCAAGTATGTTCATTGACAGCTTATAATAATAACATGAATTACAATTACAACGACTTTCAAAAACGTATCAAATCAAGTAATATTATAATAAAATCTAGTGCCTTTTGGATCGCGATTAGAATAACGATTGGCTGAACGAATATGTTTTTATACATTTTGCGTTATTTCTGAATAAAGTCATCTCATTAAAATGTTCACCTTCCCTAATGTTTGCTCTACGTATTTGCAAATTTACACTGTGTATTTTGTTTAAAACAATATGCAGAGTAAGTATCTCGTTTAATGTTAATATAATTAAAACAAACAACAAGGGTTGAAATATGAAAATACTTTTCTTTGAATTGCATGTTTATTGCACACTTACAAATTATATTTAATACGACTGTTTTTGATTTTCTGTACCGAAAATTAGTGAAAAAAAAATGGTATAAATGTCGCAAATATTTCGTCACAAACTTTTATATTTATTATTAACGCTTTAAAAAATAAAGTAATATATTAGTAAGTGTTACCAACCTTCTGTACCAACCTTCTGGGTTATACAAATAACGGACATTTCACTTTTAACCATTTATTTTCGGCTAAAAGGGTAAGTTGGGTCTACATGTCATAGGGAACATTATATTTAAACAATTATACGCAATACTTGTAGTAAACATTTATGTATAGACTTGATGTAGAGATTTATATGATGTATCTATCTGTTACGCCTAGGAAAATGTATATTAGACGTAAAAGTTTGTTGATATTGTTGTAAATATATGTAATTTATGGAATTACTTAAGTAAATACGCATATTATGTCGATGTGATTTTGTTTGATGTATTATTTCGGATTGAATTCATTCATCCATTGTCAGTCTCGCAAATTCCCGACAGACACATTTTTTATTTAATTTCACAGATATTTTCTTAATATTCTTAATGTAGTAAGTACATGTCTACATTTAAACCTACTTAAGCGTAACACGTAAGCACTGTTAAGCACATAAAAACAAACAACAATTTTCATGCAAATACATACACAAGCTTTTCACAAAAACATGCGTACAGAGAATTCTCACATTCTTTGAACGCCCCTGATTACTAACTTTCCCCTTTCCTTTGTACTTTACTCCAAGAAAAGGGCCGACACAACTTTAATATAAAAATAATGTTAACTATTAATTACACCGACAATCCCTATTACAAATATAAAATATTCAAAAAGTTCTTAATTGAATTCTACCGGCAAACTGACACAGGTAATTTTATTATAAAACGAACTCGGAATAACTTGGAAACTTTCATCATTTAATTCGGTTTTAAAGACAGTTTTCGCAAACTGAGTTGGATAGATCTGTGCACATTCATAGAACTATTATAGCAAACAGTCATTACGAATTACTCTTTTATATACCTAGTATTAATAAGAGGCCTTTGTTAGGTTCTCTAACTACACAATATATTCTTATTTATAAACAAAGTGGCTAGAGTAAATAACATCATTTGTATACATACTTTACAAAAAAAAAAAAAAATGATATGAACCCGCTTCTCCCACGTATTAAAACCCAAATGAGCCACACACACTACACCCATTCACATAATTTAAATTTTGCAACACATTAAATAACAGCAATCTTTTTTCTCAACAACGTATTACCGAAAGAAATGTAAGCGAATGTTGTATAATCTCTGAAATTACGTGCCAGGAAATTAGCATACAACACTAGCTGATGTTTATTTGTGCGGTATTTTCTTATATCATGGCGGGCGGTATTACGGCTGCAGTACTAGCATTCTGTTACATTGTCTATTGACTAGTAGCTCCCCCGGGACTCGATCGAGAACGATGTACTTTGTGCAAACCTGGACAGTACACCTAGCTATTGATATGATATGAGTTTTGTGCCAAATTGAAATAGGTATTTTATATCAGAAACTTTTTTATTTGAACAGTCACAAAATAAAATAGAAAGTAATAGGAGGGTGAGTATGAACACTATACCTCCTTAAACTTCTATGTCACTTAATAATTATTTATTTATCTGCTATTCAATGTTAACGAACATTTATAAGATTTATCGACAGTTAACTTCACAATATCTTCTTGTAATCTAGAACCGTCTCAACAATGCGTCCTATTAAATAACGAGTGGCATACAATTAATAATGTACAATCGATACGACGGATTTATTGTGAGGCACATTGAGACTGTGAACAGTCGTGGCTAAAGTTTAATTAAAGATTCATGATAAATTGTCGCAGGAAGCTGCATTCTGCGCGGCTTCGCACGTGAATAACGCCGCTCTACGAACACTTAAATAACTTAAGACAGTAACCTAACAATAAATTCATGAGCCAGCCCCCTTTGTTTGCCGCCGCGATGTTTTAAGGCGGCTAATTGGCAGGAAACACCGCTAAAATGATCGCAAATTAGTAAGGTGCCTCGTGTTGTTTGCAGGCATACACTATCTTTACATAAATCTTATTCGTTTGCGAAGCTTTTGTCTGCATTTTAAACAGATTGTAGCGTCTGGAATAGGTTTTTGAAGTGTATCTTTAATAATTTCTCAAAAAATAATTAATGAGCACTAACCTACTTACTTCTATAGATCTACTGAAATGTATCTTCATTTATTTAAAACTTGACTGTTCAGTGGTTAAAAAAAGTTATATTTTAATAACTTTTAAACTATTGCGCTGCATGTTTATAGTAATATTATAGAACGGGGATTAGCGCGTACATGCTTAAATACCTTTAGGGCTTGACGTTTCGACCGGGTTACACAGGCCGGTGTCTGCTTGCATGTACGCGCTAATCCCCGTTCTATAATATTACTATAAGTTATATTTTTTTCTAGCACATATAAAACTTAGGTATGGTTTCACGCATTCAGTGAAATATTAAGAAATAATATTAGTCTCTCGGTTCCATCTACACCTAATTGAATTTCGGAGTCCTTTGTTGCGGTATAGCCGTGCGGGAACTCTTAAAGCTATTTCAAAGACACCTCGCTTCGCGGCGTCTGAGCGAGAGGAAATAAAGTTATGATTTATGTAGTGAAATATGTTTCAGGGAGGCCAACGCTCTAAGCGGCCCGACACCTCCTGTCGTTGACAATATAAATTCGTAGCAAAACGAGAAGACAATTGCTTAGAAACGTATGCTCAATACTGTAAGCGACTTTATTATTTACGAGCTTCATATTGATTTGTTCTGAGAAACTGATACTATTTGTATACGTAAAGGTTTACATATTTTATAACCTTATTTATTACGTATTTTATTATTTATCATCCCTTTATAACCATTCCTTTAAATAATAATAATAATAATAATAATAATTCGGACAACATCACATACATTGCTCTGAACCCAAAGTAAGTAGCTAAAGCACTTGTGTTATGGAATTCAGAAACAACGAAGGTACCACAAACACCCAGACCCGAGGCAATGTAGAAAAGTTGGTTTCTATATTGACCCGTCCGGGGATCGAACCCGGGACCTCAGAGCTAGCGACACCTTGAAACCGGTGCGTACGCCACTCGACCACGGAGGTCGTCGAATTTAAAATTAGAAGAAAATTATTTAAGTAAACTTTAGTATAGTACCTATAGGTTTTCAGGTTATCAAAAATTCTAAACAGTTTATTAATATTATGTTAGTTGGTTCTATACTAAGCACAAAACCGCAGAAGGATCAGAATAATAATCGCATCAATTACCGAAATCAACAAGAAACACACCACTTAGGTATACTTTATTCTTTATTTATTTGTATCGAACAATAAAACAGATTTGCGATCGGGGCAATAGGTCGGCAAGGGTCGGCCAAGTCCGGCTCGGCTCGGGCGTAGAGTTGCCTGCAGTTATCTGTGTCGCGTGACACTCCAGTCGTGTTCCTTAGCCCGATTTGACGGAGGTCGAGCGTGGTCTGCCTCGATTAGGACTCTCGCCCCGACAGGATTTGATTACGACACTTGGAAGCTACTGGGGATTATTACAGGAAGCTGACTTAGAATATCATGTATGTTATGATAAATGCATGTCGTGTGTTGCTGATTGCATCTCTCGTATTAAATTACCTATTTCCACTGGGATGGAAATTCAATGAAGGATATGGAGTATATTGAATTAACTATTATATTTATCAACTGACATTTGTAAATGAAAGACATAATAAACTATTGCTATGACTGATTCAATTTGGAAAGAGATTAAACTGTAAACTTTTCACTGCTTCGTAGAATACAAACACATCAGTATTGAAACCATATGTTTATTGAGGTCATTTAAGAATGAGGACATCTGAAGGTCAGTTTTGTGACTACATCGAATAACCATTATACTATTTGGACCACGTAGTATCGTTGAACGCAGAACAGCAGGGTATACAACAAAAAGGGGACCCCTGTACAATGCTAGGTGAAATAAAGCGTTCTAATGTTGTGTAAGATTGCAAGGGAAGTCACGTGTACCTTTATGATTCAATTGTCCGCGAGTGGACCGTCTTCAAGCCGACCTGCGTCACGTCAGCTAAACGTCACCGCCCCTCCAATAAAATTAACACGTCGCATTCTGACCTTAACAACTAACTTCTAAAACGACTAAAACACTTACCTAATGTGTTAACCCTTTGATGTTTTTCTTTGTCTTAACAAAGCACAGAGCACAACTATTTTTTTATTACTTATGCGTTTCTTATTCATATATTTCATGTTGAAACCTAGGATTATAAATTTCGAGTAAACACTGTGCAAGTTGCTCCAACAGCAAACTGTATCCAAAGACTTATTGTTACTATCAGTTGAATTTAGAGCAACAGGAATGCGAGCAGTGTCTAATCTAATGTAATGCAACCAAACTACGGATAGTGGGCACTGGGATAGAATCGGATTCCGAGCAAGCATTTGGGCTCCGGACGTCTGATGTCTACATACACATATATCTGCAGCTAAATGCCTCAACAATCGCAACTCCACTCTAAGCGTAATCGCAAGGTGCGTTATAGGATCAATTAATATTCCGAAGTGCCATTCAAATTAATTTATCTTTACTCCCAAATTAATCTGACATTTAAAGACGGTAAGCCGTCCAGGCCCGTACACTTACGAAACTTTGTTGGGAATCAGTAGTGTATCTTTAATACGTGTGGGTGTCCGTGAAGCGATGCGGTGCATATGCAAGTTTATAAAGTGTACCGCTAATCCGGCTCGCGCGAGCGATAGTGTTAATGCGAGGCATTAAACTCAGGGCGCCGCTGCCATCGTCTGCACTTTACCACCAACAATGACACGTTTTATGACACCCTTCATTAAAATGGCAATGCTCGTATTAACTACGTGCCTGCTAAAAAGAATTCATTATTAAAATACCTCTGAGACTACGACTGTCTTAGTTAATGTGAGCCAAGATTTAAGACGGTGTACGTGTTCCTTGAAATTAAAAAACATTTTTTCCTTATGAACATTGTAGATGTTTGGGGTGCAGTAGGTTTATAGCAGTTTACAGAAAAATACGAACATTGATAATGAGCTTGAGTAGCATTCCACGTGTTTATAGAGCTTGTTTAAACTGTATTTATGAATACTAAGCGTTCCCGCGTCATATACAGTCTTAAAAATAAATTAAAAAGAGGACAGTATGTTCATTGTCCCGTTTCATTCTATTATTCACTTTTCAGTGCTCACTTTGTATTTTAACTAACTCCGTAGTTTATGAATGTCGTATATAAGTAAATTAGTTTATTTCCTCTTGGCGACAATTTAGCTCACGCTCTTGTCACAAATTGTCGGCGAGGGTAAATGCAGACTATTAAGGAAATACAGCAATTCAAGCAGCCCTTACCCTACATTACAGCGCAATCTTACACCGGCGAAATTATAAGCGACACTTCTTGTGCCGTGTCTAGCGGCAATAACACTGCGCAGCCAATAAGCGAACGGGCATTAAGCTACGAAAATATCATAGCGTAATTGTTTACAGCTCGTTGTCAACTTTAATGTATTTCGACTATTCTGAAACATGTAGTCGAAGCTATTTATAACGAATCTACATTGTATATTTTCATTTATATGAATGTCTTTAGAAGATTTGTCTTATTTAAGTAATTGAAAATTGCATGGAAGTGTTCAATATTTGAGACAAAGATTTTATTTATTTACTCATAGGGTCTTTAGATAAGTTATATAAACCAATGCCCAACAAAACTATTTATGACTGTTGGATCCCAACAAAATGTTCAACATTATTTGCTACCTCTGATTAAAATCTTATACCTAATCTACATTTAATTTGATAAGTTTAAATTAAATATTACGAAACACACAGAAATGGAGCCTCGAAAGCCGAATGCCTATTTCGAGTCAGCGCACCCTGTTTCCTTGAAAACCTCTCTAGGTAAGTATTTATAAACTGCGGTGCAACTTAGTGTATAAGTGTGCATAATACAAAGTAATACACTGTATTCTATTTTATCGCCAGATCTGAAATGAAATTTAGTTTTAATTATGAATCTAGAACAATGTGAGCTTTAATTCGCCAGCATCAGTTAATACATTCTAGTAACATAAAATTAGGCTGCGGTGCAAAATTGGTATCTAAAGTAATGACTGAAATAGTTGTTACAATTTAAACTTTTTAATGGAATATAGCAAATTATTTGTTTTAGGCTAATGTCAGGACTCAGGTGTCATCAAGCAAAAAATCCTCTATGAAGTCTTTTATAACTTGAGCGTTTAGTATCTTAAATACGCTTTTCATAAAAAAACTTTGTGATTGTCGGGTAGATTAGAAAGGAAAACCGCGGAGCTGCAAAGAAAATATAATTTTATTGAGGCTACGTTTAAGCGTAGGTCAAATAACATTTTTAAGAGAAAAGTCAAGGTAGAGGCCAAGTTAGACACAGACGATAAAATTTACAATTCCGTGTGTCATTCGGCTGCACTGGACAAATACTAAAACTCTTTCTTGCGAGTTGGTGTTCCGAATTCAAATGCAGTAAACGAGCAAATACGCCGCACGTATCAGACAAACATGGCTGACTATAAGCTGGACTTTAGGCGACATAACATTATTATAGGTTTGTCTTTAAGGTTTACTTAAAATGATGACAGATGAATTAAGGATATTAAAGCACGACTAAATTTTATGTAGTGTGTTTTCTACCACGAATATAAATATAATTATTTTTTGTATAAATATTATTTTATAACTGTGTTATAAAACTAGCCTATGTTATAAACAAATACATTTTATCTAAGCCTTACACAAAACACATGACTATGCCATATAAAAAAAGGCACGTAATTACCTTTGGCATTTAATTAGTGGTTTGACATAAAGCGGTTTTATGTTGACGAGGAATTGATTCCCGCGGCGTCACTTCGCGCGCTCTCTACCTGATCACTCACTCGAGATATCCAATTTGTCGAAATACTCCAAAACATAACTACCACATTTCTCAGTATGTAATGTTATGTGTTTGCGTATGTTTTTTCAGTATTTCTTTTTTTATTTACAAAGATGTCATATCTTATCTTTTCATCAGTTTAGATAATTTTTACTATTTCTATATTTAGCTAAGTTTGTTAAAAATATTTACATAATATATTGGCTAAATATAATGTAAAACTTACGTACGGTTCCATTGCGTTGCTGCTTTATAGATTCTCATTGTGTTATATTTTTATGAAAGCTGAATTTCGACACGTAGGATGCATTAAAATTCTTCATTCTAAATAAATTAACAACGAGTATAAAATAAATATTGGAAAATACTTTTGTTCAAGGTTGTTTGTTCAGTATTACATTTATCAAAAAAGTAGAGACAAAACAATTTATTTTTGAAACCTCCTATTACCTACACTAGCCTAGTCATGGGCTTTATTTTGATATTATTTAAATAAAACACATATATCTTGGAAAGTTTAATCAAAAATGGGCTGCGACTGTCGCTCGGGAGGTGATGTCGTGAGGAGCTACTTTATCTGTTAGCGGCACGCTGTGTTTTCTCACAACTATTCCGCTAACTTGTTTTCTGTAAGTATGAAATATTGTACTAGATGTCTGTGGGACGCGTCGCGACAACGCGATCCCCTCTGGCCGTGAACCAAACATAACTACTATTTGTATGAAATGTACTACTGAGGACTTTAAATTCTTTCTGTATTTCAATTTTCAAAATAGATCTAGAAGGAAATAATTTTACTCTTAGTTTGCTTTGGCTACACAAGGTAAACATTTCACATTTTGGTAGTTTACATTTTTAATTGGATATAAAACAGCACCAAAATTCAACATCATCTCATTGAATCTTTCTTTCTCGTATAGGATAGTAAAAAGCCAAAAATATGTTAAGCACTGGGTGTCAAGTGAACGTGTCGAATGTGCAAACAAGTAGCCAAAACTGTAAGTAAGCAAAGTCCGGGCGCGACTATCAGACGGGAGTCAGGCGAGCGGCGCCGGCGAGGCAGCTTGTATCGACTTCACCAACTTTCCCTCTCCACACGAAATCGACGCTGTGAATTATGCATGAGAATTAACTTTGACGGCAGATAAGCGGCCAAAAGATTTATTTGCCGATATGATGTGTAGAAAACAATCCAACTTGTTCCCAGTTTCTGAGTTATGGACGTTGTTTTATTGTAAGCACGTCAACGTTCGCAAACTTTTTGGACATCCCACCTTAAACTTTCTTTGCGGTTTTACTTTATATAAATATATTATTAAATATATTTGAGCACATCTGAACTACTAAAGAAATTAAATTTATAGTGGGATATTTGTGTATTCATCATTTCTAAAATGTCCTACAAACATGGAATCGGTATTGTGTCTGTGTAGCCTTTTATCAGAGTTACGCACGCTCTTACAGGACCTTCCCGGAAATTTAACTTCGTTAAGAATGAAATATGCCCCGTCGTTATTCCACGGCTTGTTGCGCGAATACTTACATTTCGAGCTCTCCACCTCTAGTTTTCTCATCAGACCCAACGGAAATAATTTCAACCGAGACTGAATTATGACAAAACTCCGACGGACATTGCCGCATCCGTAATGAGAATGAAGTCGAGATATGTCCGTAATTTATTATCACATGCTCTGTGAACGTGCGATCCGCTTTGCGAAATTGACTGTTTTTACTATAAATGATATTTACGATAGTGATTCGTGTATTGCGAGTGAAATAATATCATATTCGTGGCCAGAGCTAAACGTATACAATGTAGCGGTAGAGCAATAAAGCGCCCAGTAGATAAAGTGAAATAGTAGGTAGGTGGGTGGTACAAGGAAGTATTTAATTAAATCTAGCGGCAGGGGCTTCAGGCCGCTTTACATCACCACCGCTAATCACAGGTAGGCCGTCGACACGTTCGCCAGTTTGAATACCAAACTGTTATTTCGTAAGTGCCAGAAAACTCATTAACCACCTGCTTTGTAATGACCGTAAAACACTGAGTTTTACGGTCATTACGAAATGTTTTAAAGCTGAAATAAGTATATTTGAGTGGATTCTACTAAATGGTGTGGTTAAAAAACCGATAAAACTATTTGCACTTATTTTAATAAAATTGAAAATTTCGAATACCCTTTGTCCTCAAAAAAGTTTTATTTTTGTCTATGACACATCGTTCAGTTTTAAATTATTTTAAATGTGACATAACAAAAATGCTTTTTAATATTTATTAGATATGGAGAGACTTGATATTGTTCATACATTAGATAATGATAAAGGCGAACGTGTAACCAGCATCTATGCGGAAACCTACTTCAATGATGATTATAGCGCAGAATATAAACCTAAAACCAAGAAAAAAAAGAAGTTAACTGAATCAAAAAAAAAACTAGAAGACCGTGAACGTGGAGAAGAAGAAACACCACAGTGGATCGATGAATGGGTATCACCAAGTGATTTGTTGATCGGAAAGTTAGATTTAAAGCCACCATTTACTTCAAAAATAACGAGAGGAGCAGCTCATGAAGGTATCCTTGACATAGGTGACGATGTTTTGGACCGGGAGCGTACTAGATTCTTAAAGTACATGACCGAAGTCATAAACGACAATGATGCCGCCTGGAATCACATTTTAGAACATGAAAAAGCTGCAGTAGCCAAAAAAGTTAAAACTATTTATCAAGAAATTCTCACTACCAAAAGTAAAACTTTGATGAATGAAATAAACATATTCTATGAAAATAGTCTTCAAGAACTTGAAAACCATTTAAGAAGTGAAGTTCAAACAGTTCTTCTTGCCGCACATTCTAATATAATAAGCGATCTTAATACCGAAATTAAAACAAAACTGAACAATGAAAGAGTTAAACTAGAAAAAATATTACAAGCACGATATGCTAGCGAAGTCAATAAAATCAGACATTATTATAAACTTCTTTTTGATAATGAAATCTACCGAAATAATAGACTAGTAAACCAAGCTGTTCACGAAAGAAATGACGCAATAAAAGCATTTTGCTCTCAAATAGAAGCACAAAATACCACCAGCACTATGTATGTGATGTGCACAGAGAGAAAAAAATGCAGGATTCGCAAATTTATATTAGAAAACATACAAAGTACTGAAATAGCTGAAAAATACAAAAAAATTAAGGAACGAGAAGAAGTAATAGAAGCTTTTAAAAAGAGAGAAAGGCAAATATCCGACATAAACAAGGAATGGGAGGAGAAAATAAAAAAAATACTGCAATTATTTTTAAAATTTGTCAGTTTCAGCCTAAAACTGCTGCCCGAACAAACTACTTTTTTGCTTGATTTAGAGAAAATGGTTGTTTTACAGTTAAATGAAATACAAAAGACACCAGTAAAAACACCATCTATTCTTGTAGATCAGGAAGAATTTAATATATTGAAATTTCCAGAACCCGATCCTAAAGAAACTGTGTGTGATAAGCAGCCATTTGTAGTTGAAGGTAGTCTTCTCGATTCTGATAATCGACTTTTATATGGAAGTAGAGAGACCTTGCCATCTGATGTAGATCTGCCATACATTAGAGTTCAAAGACAG
Source organism: Autographa pulchrina (assembly GCA_905475315.1). Taxonomy (NCBI): domain Eukaryota; kingdom Metazoa; phylum Arthropoda; class Insecta; order Lepidoptera; family Noctuidae; genus Autographa; species Autographa pulchrina. The sequence goes on along the minus strand of FR997771.1, from coordinate 5,786,524 downwards.
TTTATTTATGCTAAATGTGGCAAGATGGATGAAGTAAAAGAATTTCTTGAATCACAGCGTTGCAAGTGTCGGGATCCTCCACCTAAGCAGCCATCGCCTAGCGTATCCACAGAATCCTCAAAGGCCACTGAAGCAGAACAACCCGCCGCTGAAAGAAGCGAGGCGTCCTTTGAATCTCTGCTCATGGATGATGTTCGTATTCTTCAAGAATGCCCTGTTAGAAATTGTCAAGATTGGACTAAGAAATTCAGTTTCCCTTACTTGAACAACTACTTAGAGTTCTCTGAAGAAAATTATGAAAGGGTAAAAACTATACTTGGGAAGCCACACGCAAAAGTTGTTATTCCTGAACTTATTGATCCTAAAGCAATAGCAACACAAGAATTGCCGTTTGCTCCAACTAAGGAGCTATATCGCCACGTAGAGACGCAATATTCGAGTCAAGAAGATATGCTGACTGATTTTACTTGTCCGTGCATGGACGATGATTCTATCAAGGTTACTCACGAGGACGCTCCATCTCCAACTAAAGAACTTAACGAAATACTTATGCAACGTAAAGTATCCCTGCAACGAATTATTAATAATCATCCTAAACTGCTTCAAATGTTTACTGATGAAAATTTTGATTTTATTTATTCGATAACATAAATTGTTAATTATTTAATTATTATTTTTTCAATTGGCTATTGTTTAGACTTCATTAAATTATATTTCATTTTCAATTAAATAACTGAATTTCTTATTTATACTGACGTTCAATAAACAGGAAGCATACATCACCTTGCCAATATAAACAAAACGTAGGTCCAATTTAACCAGGTGTGAGTATAAACTGCTGACGGAGATCACAAATTACTCGATGTGTCTTTGCGGTTACTCACTAAACTCTATTCATTTGTTCTTGTTTGCTATACAGTAACTGTTTAGGTAGAAACTTTGGGAGAGGTATACGTAACATTTTGAGATAAATTTGATAAGTCAAAAATATTACAGAAGTTACAACACTACATCTGGTGTGGAAATGGGAATTTAGCATGTTATTCATTTACAAGTATGTAAATAATTATTAATAAAAACTATCTAATCTTTATTAAAGTGATACTTTGCCATTATTGTAAAGTTTGATGACTAAATAGAGCATTGTCTAATAAAATATACTTAAAACAATTTATAGGCATAATTTCGGCAAACATACTCTGCAATGATATAAATTAGATCGTTAGCTAAGAATAATGTAGGGATGGGTGTGAGCGGGTATATTGGGTGTTAAGGTAAATTTACACAAGTCCCGTAACAAGTTAACTTATTAAGTCGTCAGCGTGACGAGGCGAGGCGACGCGACTCATCGCATTCCTAACATGACTCGCATTTAGCATAACATTACTCGTGCAACCGTGTTAATTGTTGCTTTATTAAATGTCATTTAAAATTACTTAGTATCCGTGAGTAAAATATGTTTATAATGAACACTAATTTTGATAGTTTTCTGCTTATACGTATTTAAAAGTAGATAGTTATATATTTTATACTAGGAAAAACCTTAATTATGTAGAATTACACTTTTTAGGAGTTTTACTGCTGATAATCCACAAGAAAAGTTTAAATAAAGACTATTGTTATAAATACGAGTTACCATCCACGTGCTACTCAGACTAACCAAAAACAAATTACACGTTTACCTAAAATAATCACATTTTGTTTTAACATCTCCAATTTACCTTCAAATATAAGCCAAGGAGGCAAGACTTGTTTATTTAATTAAACATAATCTCGGTCGATGTCGCAATAAACTGACAGGAGTGAGTCTGCGAGACAATCAAGATGAAACAATAAACAAGAATAAAGCATTTCGTAGTACGTTCGTTCATAGATAATTTACACTGTATCTATTGCTGGCTGAAGTACTTTACACAATAGCTTGGCTACCGGCCTTCGAACTTACCAAAGAAACAGAAACAATATGTTCATAAATACTTGAAATGAAACAGTAAAACAGTAAAAGCGTCTCACTTTAAACTTATCGATACAAGAGCAATGCAGTTTGTAAAGAACTCGCAGACGATAAATTATTTATTCAACTAGCTGGAGAAACGTTTTACTCGTTTATAATTGTGTTTTTATTCAGTAGTATAGTTACATTTTTCCAGATACATTCGACTGCATGAAACTCCTAACCGTGTTTTTTAATGGATAAACGTTTATTTTTATTTTAACATGAAAATGATAAAGCTATAATCGTTTTATAAGTAATGGTGTAAAACCATAACCATCAGAGCGAGTTGAAGTAAACTTTTATTCCAATTTTACTATCGCCGGGTGAAGTTAAACAGTGTTATGCTAAGTTGACGTTTTGCCATTCCATAATATTGTGTTAAGCGCCAGTTCCCGTGAAATCTGACATAACTGCACAGTCTGAATAAACTTGCTAACTTTAACGTAAAGAGTTCATTCATCTTATGATTCTGTTTCTATTTTATACCAACTGCTAGTTACGTTAATTTACTTTAAGTTTTAAGATGTACCAAGTCTGACTGATATAAATAAGCTGATAAGTTTATGTTTTAAAATATGTTGCAATTTTAGTGTGTGCTATAGATGTGTGTTTATCCAGTGCTTTTTTATCGAGTTAAATACTTCACAGTTGCATATTAACGAGACACAACAAAAATACTAGGTTTTGATGTGTTCATAGTTCCATATTTGTAAAATATCATCAAAGTTACATTCTTGAACATAGTCTAATTATTTCCAAGAAAGTATATTTTCTGACTCTCCTGTGTCGTATAAATCTTACTTGTAATTGTAACTTTCCTGTTGCTGTTTTTTATTTTTAACAGGTGAAGAAATGGTTGCTTTAATTAATGCCATCTTCTATACTACCAGAAAACAAATCAGTGAAATTGTAATTCAAAATACTTTCCATGCTTATATTTACATTTCAATCTTTATTGACATTTCTTTTTCCTAATTCGTCAAACTAGTTTAATCTTTTTCGAATGAAAAACATGAATGAAATATGAATTATTATTCTCATACAACACATTTAAAGTGAAAACCCGCACAAGAGTACATCGGTAGAGCAGCGAGGGGGCGAGCAACTATTGATCAAACGAAGCGACAGTGCACTATACTATCGAAATACACCGCCAAGGAATTTAAAACATGTTTGTGCGTTTTCCTTTGACCAACTATGAATGCCTATATATTATGCATTGATTTAAACTTCATGCAAAACATCGTTGAGTGGCAATGGACAAATATTTTTTTATTAAGGAGAACATAGTAAGTAAAATAGTTAGTTAACTTATTGTTTTATAATAATAACTATAACTAGCGAAACGCAATCATGTTACCTAGAAAGTGAAATTTGGGTTTGGACCCGGGTATGAAAAGACAGGTATGTTTCGCATCCCTTGCATGCATTTACAGGTATAAAATGATAATTTAAAAAACCAAGAGCATACGTACAAAATATATCTTTGGTAGTTTAAAACAATAGCCATATAGATTTCGGGCTTTCAAAAGTGTTTCTGCGGCGAGTTGCAGGTGGGAAATAGGCGCTACATGTTTATGTGGTGTCCATGGTAACGCGTCAACAAGCTACAGACCTAGAAATGTCATACACAGTATACAATATTAAAATGTATAGTTTCAAGGATTAAATGAAGTGATCAAAATACCTTAATCGTATTAAAGTTATACACGATTTTTGAAGAAAAAGTTACATCTGGATTATTATATTTATCATAAAACAAAAATAACACTGGTTGCTTTAAAAAACTAACAGTAAATATAAAAATAATAAGGAATAAACATAAGTTTTTACCAGCTCAATAAGAATTCGAAATATTAAGTGTTTTCGTGTGATTTCTCCTGCTTCTTAAACAAGCTTTTGTACACGATCATATTTATTCTAATTTATTAGAAATAAAGTTTTTAACATCGTTAGATTTATAACATTATTTTACAGCTGTTATCTACAAGACAGACGAATGCAAGACATTAATTTAAATATCGTTGAGCCACCTCTACATGTTGATTGGTCTGTACAGAAATTGTCTGCATTTGTTCACGGGTAGCGTCGAACACTGGAATCACTTGTCGCGGCCGCCGCGCGCGGGCTGACAGCTTTTTATTAAATCTATGCGGGTTTCACTGACACACACCATACACACCAATACACAGTCGATATGGACAGCATTTATGATGAACGGAAGCGCAAACCGCGGAAAATGATCAAAATTAAAGAGAGAAATCATATGTCGGAGATGATGCGCGCAAATAAAAAGTATTGGAATAGCGTGTTTCATGAGATGGATACAGCTACTGTATCTGCGGTACGATCTTTATAAATAAAAACAAGTAAACAATTTAAATTAATATTACAGTTATCATTCATTGTTTTCAGGTGGATGAAAGCATGATTCTAGCTAAAGTACTACCTCAAGATATTTATGAGAAAGTTTGCGAAACTCTGAATATACCAAAGGCAACGATTGAAGAGGAGGAATCGAAACCAATTAAAGGTATTTAAATTATGTTTAAGATTTATTTATTTAAAACAGATCAATTTATTTTGCTTTTAATAAAACCATAGCCCAACAGGCATGTTTAACTATCAATAAATAAATCAGATGATTTTTCATGGAGAATATGAATATACTCGTATATGATGTTTATGCAAAACCTACACACAATAAATATTTCAAGTATTTGTCGCAAGTAAGTAATGTGTAGGAGATTATTGTTCGTGTTATATATTCAAGGATACTATCACTATATCTGAGTATAGACGAGATGAAAAATTACATTATTTTAGTAGGTCTATTTTTGAACATGATGTCGAAGAAAATGTTGACATTCTTTTTAAAAAACAGGGTACAATTTACGGTTAGGTGCTTATGAGTGGTTTATCAGTATATAATTAAGGAAATACGTGTGGGTTGAGATAATGTAGAGTTGGAGGTTTAATAACATTACATTACGCATTAGGCTTATTGACGCACAGATTACTTAATTACCAAAATGTTATACTAAATACTCTTGACATTGCAAGATACATTGTATCACAGGCATTTTGTGTGTTGGTATGTAGGCACATGTGCCGTAAAAGTGTGAATGACTGTAATTACTGTTTTATACGTAAACAAATGACACTCGTAAGTCTAGACAAGGAAAGGAACAATACGAGTAATGCTCTCAAAACAGATAACTAGTTACTTTACATGTTATTTAAATAATAATAGCGTGCAACGGCTTCTCGGTAACTATAAATAGCATAGACTACTCTAGTAGTATTAATTAAACTTAGCTTACTCGTAAGTATATGTACGACTGTTTGCTTAGTAGATATTTGTTTATTGTTTTTATCTTGTTTGAATGATTGCAGTAAGACTACCTCGGCGGTTGGTGAAGGAGCCGCAGTTATCTTCCAAGAAGTGTCTCCATATAGATAGGGAGTTGGATTCTGATACCGATGTCGAGTTCTATCCAAGGTTAGTCCCGAATAGCTACGTATTTTAAATATAAACCACCTCACAACCGATAATAGAATCTGTATGCATATAAAGGTAGTAGAAAGTGGTTTCATGTTCATGTTTTTAATACATTCCGAAAAAAAAATGGTCAACCAGGTTGATTTAAATATGCATAGTTTTGTTGTATTGTTTCTGCAAACACTTATGTGAAAAAGTAATTGCAGTTGTTTTAGAACTTATTTGTACTGTCTACGGGTACTTGTATTTTATTTTTGTACTTGTCTTTTAGCGATGACGAAGACAAGCCAAACATCTATCAAGAGTTACTAAACAAACCGGTGCGCGAACAAATAACGTGGGCTACGCGCTACCTCCAACCTGAGAAGGATGACGAAAAGAGTCTGGTTAAGAAAGCTGACGACCTCACTGATAGGGTAGGTCAAACATATTTTTTCAAGATCTAGATTCTTAAACATAAAACTAACCAACACACACTCAAATGAAAGTCATATAAAGCGTTCTCAAAAGTTTACCTGTTACATCCCGCTTTCAAGTAAAGGAACAACGTAAACCTCGAAGACTTAAAATATAATGAGGTTTTAAGAGACTTTTTACATTCACGGTGATATTTTATTAATACCTATAGTCGAGAATTTCCGAAATATAATTGCACCCAGAGTTTACAAATCAGTTGACATAATCATTCACGAACAGGAAAAATGTGTCGTTATTTTACTTTGTGGCTCTTCTTCCTCGATTGTATTTACTTCATGTTATAAATTTAGATAAAATAAAGCAGTTTCTGGATTCTAACCAAAAACAATTGTAAAACCACATTGTTATTTTGATCAATACGAGTTTACGTGAACATAAATTAATTAATCAAAATGTACTTAATTAAACCATGACAACTTCTGATTTATCAGTTACATAATGGACACAGTAATTTATGGTACATTAACTGTGCTGAAATATATCAATACCAATAAATTGTTTTGAACTTGTACAGATTGCAAACGAGTTTTGTGAATACATGAAACAATTAGGAGGGGATCAACAGTCTAAATTGTTTACACCAAAAGCTGTAAAGGAATTGTTTCAAGTGAGTATACCTACAATACCGTATAATAATCCAGCCTATAAACCTCCCACTGCTGGGCACAGGGCCTCTTCCCATATAGAGAAGGCACGAGCATTGATCACCACGCTTGCTCTCTGCGGATAAATTTTGGAATCCAGGTTTCCTCACGATGTTTTCCTTCACCGTTTGTCAGAAGTGTCTTAGAATAATTAAGAAAGTACATATAACTTTAAAAAAGCCACATTGGTACTTGCCTGGGTTCGAACCTGCAACCTCGTGAATACAATTCCGTTCCACACACGCACCACGACAATTACAATATCGTATATAAATAGTTTTATACACACACACACAATACCACAATCATTAGTCTGACTAAGTAACTTAATAAGAGCATTATAAAACAGAGAATGTAAGGTACTTACGTAAGAAGAAACAATTAATATGTAGTGTTCAAGTTGATATTATTGGGAAGTTAAGTTAGTACAGCAATATCATACAATGATGTTACTTTCGTAGTTTCAATTTACAATTTCAATAAATCATAACCTTCTTCATTAGCATAGCAAAACTTCTATAAATAGCTGAATGTGTATTTTCAGATAGAGTTCGATACACACGTTGCGAGAAGTCTTCGAGTAGTGCCAAGAGAACTGCCATGTGTCGACGATAAAATAGCCGCGGTTACCGGCAACCCAGAGGTAATGAATAATTAAAATGTTAATATTTAATTTTCATATTATAACTCAATAATATAATATATTTTTTTACATATTTAAAATTCTGTACTCTATGTACTATATACTTATGCAAATGTGGATGTTATTTTCAACCAGTGTTTTTATTTTTATATGTATAACATTTTGATAGAATTAATTCTAAAGATACAATATAAAAATGTATTAGTTTTCCCGTCTCTATCTGGATACTTTCTCTTACGCGCCGCAGCTTAATGTCGTACAGACGAATTGAGGGTAGAATGAAACAAAATTTCTTTATTGGTTTGTCAAATCTGAGATAACTAGAAGTTAAACCTACAAGACTAATCCTAAAAGAAAACTTTCACAAACTTTGCTCACTAATAGCGTTTTGCCCGTAATTGGTTGTTTATTTACAAAACATTTTAGCTATACTTTTTACACTCAGAGTCAACTAATTTCTTGCCTAAACCATCGATTTGTTGTCACAACAAACAGAGCAGTGCAGTAGTCCGATTGCCAACGAAATCACGATAGCTGCTGTTGCAAAATGCATACTCAACACTTTTATGGCCAAAAAGTAGGCCAATAAGCTGGAAACAAAAACGTGCGCACAAAAAATAAAAGTAATCCCCATTTTTTTAATGTTGTTCTGTTTAAAATTTAAATGGGACCCTTAATACTCTCTAATATTTATGTAATATGTGTTATATTACATAAATATTTTTTATCCAGTCATCAAGATACTCGACGTTACAAAGTGAAATCACGAAAGACATCAGGGCAGAGCGGCGTCCTCTAAAAGTCACAGCGTTCAGCCAGAGCCTGCCCTTGCTGGACCAGTACCACGGGCCGCGGAACAACACTAAGAAATTGTGGCGGTCCGCGCGACATGTGCCCAAAGATCTCGTCACACTTAAGACTGTCTGGGAAGGCATTACGAACCTTAGGTAACTGTTTAATTCTCATACATTTAGGGCATGTATTTTTTAACGCCGTAGCACTCATATATGTCCTGCTTTTTGTAGAGCAATAAATAGGAAAATTGACAAACTAAATCTGAAAACTTATTCCAAAGTGATGTTAGCTAAGTTCTGGAAAATTAGAGGCGAGCACGTCGAATAAATACTCAATAAAAACGGTGGTTGTTAAATAGTAGGTAGAGCCACCCTGGAAATTCTTTATATAGAAAAATATTTTAGAAATTACATACCTACTGTTTCAGATGTGCAACTAACTACTGTACATACATACATGCTGTACTAACTATGTAACATATATTTTTAATGTTCCAGGAGTGTGAAGGAATACTGCCGTTGGATGATTGAGCACCCTGAACACAGGCGTCCGCCATACTTAAACAGCCTCGGTCTGTTTGACCCTGCAGTTCTGGACGCGAGGCTCACTTTCGAGGCCGAGTATCAAATCACCCCACCGGTTGGATCTCCCCACGACACTCCAGCACAAATCGAAAACATTCATAGAAAACTCTCCGAGTTGGCTGATCTTGAGTGATTCCTGAGAAAATCAGCACCAGATGAACAGTAATTCTGTCCTAAATCCCGGAATTTTGTATACCCGGGGTTCTATTGTGAGTTATCTGTATTGTTAGGTATAGTTCATCGCAATAATGTACAGTTTTTCTAACTAGTTCCTTGTTGTTGTCCTTGAGCTACTTATATTCAAGTTGAATGTCGGTCGACATTGAGAATTATCAGCTCTTGACGATGCTTATCACATGACGAATTAATCTAACTATCCACCAGAAATATTACAGCCTCATATCTACTGGCGTTCTCCTTTTCCAATTAGTTCGGCTAGCTATGTCATACCTTATCTGCATATTTCGCAAAACCATGTTAGTAAATTCTAAACCTTAATAAAAATCTGGTCTAGAAATAGTACCTAGATAATTTTCTTGAACCTTTATATTATAAAAGAATTGGAAAGGTTTAGTTATATGTAAGAAAAAAGGAAAGAAATATAAAAAAGTCTTTGCAATGTAGAGGGCATCAAAATTGTAAATAAAAAAAACTCACATGCTTAGTAAATATGCAACGTTATAATTGATAGTGTTTGACTCTTAAAGAAAGACAAATGATAATCGTGTAGGGATCGTGTAATCGTGTGTTGTCTTCTCATTCCAAGCGACAGTCCTTCATTATAATATCCTCTGATAAACAAATCGTGCATGGTCGTGTGATACATACCGACATCTAAATCTGTAGGATTTTAGTACCTATTAGATTATAGATAACGTTTATTTGCTTTTTTGATAACAATCATATCTCACCTTATATAAAACAGAAAGAACTTTTTGATAATCATATTGATGGTATTAAAAGTATTAGCAATCATTCAATATGGAGAGAAAAGAGAGCGCGAGTGATAGTGGCATGGAATTTGATTCTGTGTTGTACAGTGAAGTGGGACAGTTTGGAAAATATCAATTGATAACTATAGCGCTGGTGGCATTTCCTGCGCTTATATGTGCGTTCATGGCGGGAGACTATATCTTCACCGCCGGCAGCCTCCCCATCCGATGCGCAATACCAGAATGTGATGGCCCCGAACCAGAGTATTCGCCGAGTTGGATAACGAACGCCGTGCCAACCACAGAGTCCGGTTTTGATAGTTGTTATCGCTTCGCCAACAACGTCAGCGGCACGTCAGCTGGCGAACTTTGTCCTATCAGCCTATTCGACAGAGATACAATCGTACCATGCGATAGCTACGTATACGAGAGAACTAACACAATCGTGTATGATTATGGAATAGAATGTCAAGAATGGTTGCGAGCCTTACCCGGGACATTGAACAGTGCCGGAGGAATGGTCGCGCTTGTGCTAGCTGGGTTTATATCAGACCGTTTTGGACGACGAATGTCAATTGTTTTCTTTTCGTTCAATATAGCTTTGGTAGGTTTAATTCGTGCATTCTCAGTTAACTTAGCAATGTACACCGCGATGCAATTTATGCAAACCGCTATCGGCGGCGGTGCTTTTAGCGCTGCCTACATACTTGCCGCAGAAATTGTGGGTCCCAAATATCGTGTTAGAACGAGTGCCACTATGTCTAGTATGTTTGCAATGGGCCAAGTTATTCTAGGAATCCTCGCTTATGCCATACGCCCATGGAGAACTCTTACCTTAGTGCTGTATATTCCAGTATTCCTTATAGTATCCTACTACTGGATCCTTTCCGAGAGCCACCGCTGGTTGCTCAGTAAAAACAAGCAGGAGGAGGGAAAGTCTACACTGGAGTATGCAGCTCGCCTCAATGGAAAGGTTATTTCTGACAAGAATATGAACTTTCTGCTAACTGAAATACCTCGTCAAATAGAAGAAAATAGACGTGTGTCAGAAGAAAATCTTTTTTTTAAAGTAATCAAATCTCCCGTACTGTTGCGGCGCTGTTGCACAACTCCTATCTTGTGGATGACGACAGTGCTAATTTATTACGGCCTGTCTATAAATTCTGTCAACCTAACAGGCAGCATATATTTAAATTACATCGCGATATCTGCAATCGAAATACCTGGCTTTTGGACCGCCGTCTTAGTTTTAGATAAAGTTGGAAGGAGAGTCACTTTGTTTTGCGGATTTATGGTGTGTGGTATTTGTTGTTTAGCCTTCGCTTTTATTTCAAAGAGTCTTTACACTGTCACTTTAATTCTTTATTTATTAGGAAAGTTCTGCATAGGTCTAGTCATGACGTCGCTATACTTGTATACTGCAGAATTATACCCAACCAGATACAGACATTCATTTCTGGGCTTTTCCTCAATGTTGGGCCGCATAGGTTCCATTGTAGCACCATTAACTCCTGCTTTAATGGTGTACTGGTCTGGTATACCCTCTGTGATGTTTGCTACTACAGCCATAATATCTGCTTTATTAGTTCTAACACAACCTGAAACACTAGGATTAAAAGTTCCTGATACTCTTGAAGATGCTGAACGACTTGGTAAAGAGTAATTAAAGTTTATCAAACACCCTAATTTTTTTTGTATTTCTTACTCTCACAATTTCTGATACAGCGCCATCTATTAATTTCCTTTTCAACTATTCCAACATTGAATCACACATCCGTCGTCGCGTTGCAGTTTTCCTCCACGCTTAAATTTTCATGCGACAAAACAGTTTATGACGTGATACATAGATGGCGTTGTAGAAAGTGGTCATAGTATTATTTAGATATTTTATGTAGGTACTTAATTTAGAATGAGATGCTTGTAATAGAATACAAAAATATAGAAAGATTTTATAGGTAGGTTTTAATAATTAGATTTAGGTAGGTATGTATTTAAATGTTTCTAGTTTTATATATTTTTTTACACTACCAGCCATAGCAAGCAGACATGCAAACATGTGAACTTAATTTATTTTTGTTAAAAATCATTGTTATATTTTAAGTCTAATTTAAATAGATTTAATTAAATATAAGATCTGTATATTAGCCTTACAAAAAACTTACAAACCTTTTTCTTCTGGAACAAAATCTGTCATTTTATAAAATTAAAAGATTTTTTTCAGACTTCTTACATGTCACATTATTTTTAGCCCCAATATTTTTATTTATTAAATTATTAAATAATTGCCCGTCAGCAGTTGCGTACATTATTTAACCATGCCTTGCGGGAAGCGTGCCCTCGTTAAATCTTGGGACAAACCGAGGCACATCAGGGTTATCACTCCGTCTCGTTACGAACAAAATGAGGCTTCCGTCAAAGTCCACTGGAGGAATGTTGTCAAGGAGTTGGAGCTATCGTACAAAGATGAACAAGTGACCACAAATTCTTTATTTCTTATTTACTCCTTACTTATACGGGAAAAACGGGTCCCCGAACTTTTTCCGATGTTTATACACTTACTAAATTCTACTATTCGGGGTGTAGATAAATCTAAAATTATTAGAATCAGTCTATCCATTCTTAATTTATAAATGGTGTAACGACGACCAGTTTTATAAACAAACAATCATACTTTCAAGGGTTCCAAGTTCCTTAATTTATTATTATTTCAGTTCTGGGATACAAACTGTGATACTGTGCGTGAGTTGGTGGGACCAGTAATCTTTCAACGTATAGCAAAGATCTTCGAACTGCCTGAAGATGAGATACATTATGAACCTAAAGAAGAACTCTCTACCGTTATCCCATCTGAACAGTTCTATGTGGCTAAACATGGGGTAAGTATACCTTCGAGATACGAACGAAAAACATATTTCGAAGGCAAAGCAGCGTTTTTAGTTGTAACATGAAGTTATGGGCATGATTCATATAAAAAAATTACAGGCGCCATCACAGCCCGAGTTCTCCTTAAGCGACTACGAGCCCTCGGTGATAGAGGAACAAGCCCCCGAGGAGCAGTCGGACACGTGGTCTGACTCCTCCGGCAACGCGAGCGAGGACAAGAAGCTGAGGACATTACCATCTGCTCGATCATTAAACGTATCCAAGTCCTTATCTAAAATGTTATCCAAATCATTCTCCAGATTTCTCTCAAAAGCTTTGACAAAATCTCACTCCGGTAAAATAAGAAGTTTAAAATCGGAAACTTTCGAGACAGTCAGAGATGATTCAGAGCCAGAAACTAATGATGACTTGCACGTTCGGCAAGGAAGCGTACAGTAAGCAATTATTTTTCTACTTTCAGTGAGATCTACACTGACACACACACAGCAAAATTTTGGTGACAATTCGGAAAGAAACACAACATTAAATGTACGTGAACGCATTCAGAACATTAACATAAATATAAACCTAGGTATTCAATTTGTTTGGCCCTTTATTATTACAAGTTCGCGTAAAATAAGACCCATCTGGTGTAAAAACTTTTATCATATTAACTTATCTCTTTGAAATAGGACAGCCATTAAATATGTAGTAAGTAGTCAGCATCTTCTGTAAATAAGCATGAGACTGTTATTACATTATCCGGCAAAATCGGTTTCAAAACTGGCACGATATCGGGGGCAAGTCAATGTATGAAACATGTACCTGTCTTTCACATTATGTTCGATATCGGATATCGCGTCAGAGTTTGATTTCAATATCGTGAGCTAACTGCTAATTTCGTTACGTTAAAACTTAAAAAAAAAGGTTAATCCTCATGATGCAATAACCACGTAATTCCTCCTCCGTAAAAGCCTCTCTTAAATAAATACAAATTTAGATTTTAAAATAATCTATTCGCATTAGGTACAGGATAACCCATGGAAGACATCATCGCGCTAATCCGAATCCCTATTACGACATGCTTTACTGCAACGAATCTGAGACTGACATGATAAAGTGGAAGTCCAAATACAAACAAAAGACCTTCGAAGTGTCGGCCTCCGATGAATTTAGCAAGAGAGCAGAAATTAGAACTAAACAAGTAAATCTGATTTTATTGTATTCCTAAAAATTCCTAGATCTTTCTTCCGTGTTCATCAATAAAATTTAAAATTATTTAATTCAATCTAGGCTATACAGTAGCAGTTATCGAAAAAATCACCCTAGGGGTCGGTTCATACCCGGCGGAAAACGCACCGCGCACCATCGGCCGCGCAACGCCACCAATACACTAATATTAACCAAGGCCAAAAGAACTACTACGTTGACAAGTATGACGCAAGGGTCAGCTATCTCCTTCCTCGCCATGATAAAGGGAAGGAGGAGACCTGACCCAAAACGTCACCGATACCAATAATTTTGTACATTTTTAGATTTCCAATGACTTCTTCAACTGGTGGGTTGGTTTAGGTAATGTTGAGTTCAAGAGTGAAATAAAGAGACCGGAGGATATTGAGGCCCTGTTTCAGGTAAAATACCGTTTTAAAATATATTCAACCTATTTTAATAATTGTAGGATAAAATAGTGTTTACAATCAATTTCCTAATAATACATGTATTTCTGTTCCAGGTTTGGTTTGACGAGCACGCCTCACGAGGCGTGGTGCTTGATCCTAAAATCATACCATGCGTTCTCAGAACTATTGCTAACTTTACCGGCGTACAAAAGGTAAAGCGCTAATTTTAACTTAATGCATATTATATACTACTAGCTGTACCCGGCATGCGTTGCAATGGAATTTTTTCTACCTAGCACCTGCCTCCTACCTACCTACTACCACTTAGGGTATGAAAAATAGATAGTAGCCGATTCTCAGACCTACTGAATATGCATATAAAATTTAATAAAAATCGGTCAAGCCGTTTCGGAGAAGTATGGTAACTAACATTGTGACACGAGAATTTTATATATAAGATAACAGTAAATGATACTGTTAATTTATGTATTTAATTTTACTCCATTGATTGATCCATTCACTACAGAATGTTTTTTATTTATTACATTAGGCTTCTTGCTTGAGAGCCTTGAAGCGGCAGATAGCGTTCGACATCGAGGCGGAGACCAGTCCAGCGCATACGATGGCGTTCGGCAGCAGCTTGCCGCACAAGCTGAAGCACGTGCCGCCGCAGAACAACACGGGCAAGCTGTGGCGCGGAGTCAAGATCCCGGACGACCTGCGCAGCATGGCCTGCGTGTGGGAGGACATACAGCATCTCACGTAAGTAACTAGGCTTTACAACAAGGTAGGAATATAGAAGGTACATTGTGGCTCTCTAAGTAACTTTTCCGTGGGCGTACACAAAACTATTGTAATAATACTTATTAGGATCCATTCATTCATTGTTAATAATTCAAAATCTGTTTAAGAAACCAAAAACACTGCCTTGTAAACCTAAATATAACATTAATAGATTTGTATACTAAGCATGAGTGCATCTCAAAAACACTGTTTTCGATTTCAACACTTACCTTTGATGATAACCTATTCTTATCAGCTAAAACACATCGTTAGGAAAACCGCGTGCCTATTTATTAAGATCAGACGTTAAATTCACACTTTATATAATATATTTTGTTTATTTAGTTCAACGAAGGCGTTCCAGCAGTACCTGGTGAAGCACCCTCAGCTGCCGATGCCACCGTTCCTCAAGCAGCTGCACGCGCCAGGAGGAGACAAGAAGCAGCCGTTCGTGGTGCCCTCAGACTTCGTGCTAAAGGACAAGGGACTGGTACCCTCCACCCAGGACCTCGCCCTCCCCGTCTCGCAGTTCTCTATAGAACTGAAAGAAGTTCTCAGCAAACTCATGAACCAATGAGTATTTGTTTTATTATTACTACTTGATTATTTTTCTTATTTTCATGATAATTTATTTCAATTATGCTTTTCTTATTTATTTAGATTTCCAATTACATTGGTTGGCCTTTGAAATGTGTTGGTTATTTTGTGTTATCCAAGTTTTTAACAATTTATTTGTACTACTAACTACTAACAAAATATAAATAATTATAATTAGTTTATTTCTATATATAAGTACCTACCTATTAATTCAGAAGTTTAGTAACTGTCTGAAGAAAGTTTATTCGGTATTTACTGAGATTATCTTGCAATAAAGACGACCTCTAAAGGTTTATTACTGATTATTTAGTACAGTAGTGAGTAATCATATAAATGAGTAATGTGTTTTACCGTCTTCATTACTTCGAGTTTTCCTGATTTTTATCAAAGCTATAACAGTAACATAAACGTCAAATAACACGCCACAATTTAAAAAATTGGACTATATTTTTTTTTAGGAAAATAGCAGAAAATTCACAAAGAAGTTTATAAAGTGTGATTACTCCGAGTTAACTACAAGTATCGATACACAATATCATCGTTCTTTTTACCTCAAGTCAAGTACTTACACGATGAAAGCCGTAACTTTAAAACAACTTGACATTTTATAAAACTATTGGAATTTCTGACAAACGGTAAAGGAAAACATCGTGAGGAAACCTGGATTCCAAAATTGGGATCTGAAATCGCCAATCCGCAGAGAGCAAGCGTGGTGATCAATGCTCGTGCCTTCTCTATATGGGAAGAGGCCTGTGCCCAGCAGTGGGACGTTTATAGGCTGGATTATTATTATTATTATTATTGGAATTTCACCATGACAATATGTGCAATTAGATGCAAACTCGTAACTTTAAGTCATGCCTCTTTATTTTTGAATCTTGGGTAAATTACATAAATTTGATGTTTATTGACGTATTTAAGTATTTACAACTTATTTTTCAAGACTCAAATTATCAATAACTTCATTGATAAACAAATAAATGTATTAGTTTTATGACTAACTTAAGGTTTGGAATTAAACCCGATCATAAAATGACATAACAAGTAAGGTTTGCGCAGTCATCATATTAAAATAGTCTTTATTGAAATAATGTGACGATGAAGAGACAAAAAAAGCGATATTAATCCCTCCGCTTATAGAACTGAATCGCACTAGTTAGCCATGATTATACTATCAGTTATTACTTTTATAAACTAAAACCAATTTGTATCCAAGTTACGATAAGAAATTCTTGAAATAAATCGAACTCGAGTACAAATATAGAAGCAATGCATTGAAGCTTGCACTTAATAGCTAAAATTCTTTAAGTGCTCATAAATTTAGTCAGAAACTAGCTGTGCCTGCAACTTCGTTCGCGTGGATGATGAAGCTTATCAATGAGTCTTTAACCATTAAGGCTGCACACGCGACGGAAGCTTAAAAAATTGAGTATCTTCTCCCGTTTTCCCAACATTTCCCATCACTGCTCTGCTCCTATTGATTGTAGCGTGATGAAAAGTATACTATAACCTGCCCAGGAGTATGAAGTATAATTGTACCAAGTTTCTTTAAAATCCGTCGAGTAGTTTTTGTTTCTATAAGGAACATACAGACAGACAGACAGACAGACAGACAGACAAAAATTTTACTGATTGCATTTTTGGCATCAGTATCGATCACTAATCACCCCCTGATAGTTATTTTGAAAATATATTTAATGTACAGAATTTACCTTTCTACAGATTTATTATAAGTATAGATTACTTTTCAACAATTACAAGTCTGCTTATAACCACCACCATGCAACACTGCTACAACATCAAATGAATAAAATTACATATTACCTACTACTGACCTGCCAATGTTTCAGACAATGCCTAATAATGCTCTTTTCAGTAGAAAATAACTACTAGAGAGAAATGCTCTTTTCTACTGAAAAGAGCATTATTAGCCTATAATAATCATAATTCAGTCATTTTGTACAAAGCTCTATACAAAACTTTGCACACTGTACTGTACGTAAACTTTGTTTATCTATTTCAACATCAAAAATATTAGAGAATACAATCCAAAATCTGTTGCGTGATTTAGAAGTTAGTGGATAAGGAGTCACTCAGAATGAGAAAATCTGAATGATACTAAGTTAGAAACTAACTAAACTTACGTTTGAAATAAATCATTTAGAGGTTGAACATTAGATAAAGATCTGATCGTTTTAATTCCCTCATTATATCATGTACTCCAGTAATTAAAAAGATCAGAACACAAATTACGTAGCACGTGGCTTTATTGTTTCACAATGAGATTAGGTATGCTATCGTACGGATTTGTTTTGAATGTAAGATTGACTCGAATGACTAACGCAACCTACATATTATTTAGGTAAACAAAGTCATCAATCTCGGTTTTTTTTTTTAATTTAGGATCAGCACTAATTGAAATCGATTGACCTGTCGCTCACTAATTTCAAATAATATAAAACAATTTTGATATTGTCAAGTACGATGTTTGAAAAACATGTCTAATGAATATCAAATCTATTAAAAATAAGAACGTGGCCACAATTACATGTATTTAACGAACAAATTGATAACTATTGTTATCATTACATTTGATCTCATCAAAACAAACAAATGAGTAATCTGTATACTGAAACATACACGGCCAGTGAAGGACTATTTGAATAAAATGAACTGTAATTAATAAAATTATCAAATCTCTGGGTTTTATTAACGAAATAAACAAATAGGAAGTGTACGACAATCGCGAAGCGGTCGTGATAATTACACCTTTATTATAGATATGTTTACTTGATAACGTGTATCGATCATAAATTTTTATTTTTAATTCATTTGCAATCTAAATCGCACTGGTTGAGTGTCAACAATCATGCGGTCTAAATAGTGATAAATATTGTAATTTTAAATTAACAAAAAGACGAAAAGGAAAATATTTAACTCAAGAAAGAATATTTAAAATACGAAAATGACAGACACTAATACCGCGAAGAAACTTGTTTTGGACGAAATTATAAATAGAGGAAAATTGGGAGACAAAAAATTTCATTCGGAGACTTCGTTGCAACAGTTTGGTGAAGATCAAAGCCCAGATATTATAGAGACTACACCGACGGACGAGGATCCCGGGGTACGTATCAAACAAATACTTTGATTTATTCCATAATGGCCGAATACTGAAACATCAATCATATATTCAGTCGCCGTTAAAGTTAAATAGCGTTTCAGTGTTCGGGGGTCAATGTCTAGTATAGGGCGTAGTTTGGCTAAAGGCGTGATAACCAGAAGTTCGCAGTTATGCAACACTCATAGTTGGACCAGATGGAATACTAGTGATCATTTATATCTTTTAATCTTAAATGTTGAGCCCCTGTTCCTGAATTCTTTAAGTGGTAAATAACCAAAAAGTTGAAAAAGCCTCCGAATTATTTATAGATACCCAGATACATGGGTATATTTGACCTAAAAGTCAAAAACTAGAAATAGGATTATTTACCGGAAACTACACTTACTATAATAATGTAAATAAAAAACGCAAATCTAAAATAATAAAATATGCAAAAGGCATTAATTAGGTTTCACATGAACAAAAAGATTACTATTCTTTGCTTACAAAGCACTCATTGAACAAAGTAAGTTCGAATACTAATTACAATCACAATGCGAAAATTTACACAAAATAAATTTGTCGAAGTATTTGTCGACAGTTAGCAAAACTAGTAGACAGTCTGTCGGAAGGTCTGTCATATGCCTATCACAGCTAAGCGTCTTACTGTGAGCCGAGATGTATACCTACGATACCAGTTACCGGACGACCATACATATTGAAACACAATGCCTCAACGTGAGTCCCAATTGTTTAAACTAGAGGACCAATGTCCAA
Source organism: Autographa pulchrina (assembly GCA_905475315.1). Classification (NCBI taxonomy): domain Eukaryota; kingdom Metazoa; phylum Arthropoda; class Insecta; order Lepidoptera; family Noctuidae; genus Autographa; species Autographa pulchrina. The sequence continues at coordinate 5,767,210 of FR997771.1, read as the reverse complement.
TTAAGATTCGATAATCCTGAATAGTGTATAACTCTATTGTTTTATGAGACAAGCGGTTAATGTTTCTGCAATATTACATAGTTTGTCATTGTGTTTGTGAATATAGCCTAAACTGTTTTATGAACCGGAGACTCTGCCAACCTACAAATTATAATAGTCACGTGAGTAATAGCGAAAACCATTTTAAATTAGTGTCATACGTTATCTATATAATTATATTATACAATTTTTTTAAATTCATGTGTAAACATTATAGAATCTTGAAACAATAAAAATTGAACTGATCTAATTGACAACTATACAGAACGTCATTAAAAAAGTAGATAACGATAGATATAAGTCACATGATGATGACGTCGTAAGTAATTAATAAATTAATCTGTTGTTAAGCTTCTTGGGTATTGATTTGTGTAGGTGACATAAGCTATTTGTCTCTTTAATTTGAATTCCAATAGATAACTTTTAAAAGATTACGTTCTGTTTCTAAAGACGACATAATATTTATTTAATTTAAAAGCATTATTTTTACTGATTTACTCTTGAACCGTGCATTTAAAACAAAATAAAATGAAACCACTTATACGTACAATCTTTTTTAAATTAACCGTATTAGGGCATGCATTTTCTATGAATAGGTGCCAATGCATGTAAAGTAATGTAGAGGACCGCCTAAAATTGTTTGGTATAACATTTATACGCCGTTAATTGGTGGTTTTGCCGCAAATACTATACATAATATATTACCTTTCAACTAGAGTATTTGAAATTTGATTAATGAATACATGTTTAAATTACCTTATTTATTTATTAGTGTTATTAAACGATACTGACTAACATGTATACGTAATGTCAAAGAGTTATTAGGATGAATTACTATTAATTACATGAATCAATAGTCATGAAACGGTCCTTTGACCGTTCAATCTATGTAGATTCCATTATTGATATTTAGATACTTATATACATAAATGATTTTCATTTTATGATATAAGTTGTTTTCTTTTTGATAGAGATCTCCGCATTTAGCCTGAGCGCAGATTTTGCCTGCTTCACCGGGCACTTATGATACTATAGTGTCATGCCGTTGTGCACCTCATTCGACGTTTTTTATTTTAATTATTCTTATACGTTACTTACGTAGAGACCACGTATGGGTTTGCTTCCTCTTACATTCTAACCCTTAGCTTATTGTTGTCAGGTACACAATGCGTCAGTTAGCAACGGGTCCAGCTCGGAAGAGCAGCTCGGTCGCCGGCGTACCATGTCGCAACCAGGACCTGTGTCCGGCAACCTGCTGACCGCGACCGCCGCCAGGGCCGCGCGGAGAAGACCGCAGAGGAATGTTATGTACCACCCTGATATAGAGAGAAGCGTAAGTAGTTCACAAAATGTATTTACTGTAATATTAGTTTTAGTATTTATGCATCCGGTGATACAAGAAATGTAACCCAATATGGCTGTAGAAGCAATAACAGTTGTATAGCAGTAAAGTAATCATGATGCCAACAAATGATATCAGACTGGTTAGTGACTACGTAGGATCCGTAAAGCGATCGATCAATTTTGGTACAATTTGACACGTAGCTTTAAAATACCCAAGTGTACCCTAATTTTACTACTGTTCCTTGAAAACCCGAACAGGTATTAGATAGAAGTCTTCTCATCTGATTATAAGAAACAATTAATTTGGACTTAAAAATCATAAGTGTAAATGACCAATTTCCATTGAGATAGGTCATCGTCAAAATTAGTCAGGAGGACATTACATTTGTTTTAGTGGCTATATATATTTTAGTGGCTATATATAATTTACATTGCCGCGTTATAACAGTACAACAGTCGAACGATGCCGTGCTTCATACATACAAACAAAGTATGATGTTCGAACAAAGCGCTTCACGCGGCTGCCGATAGTTTGACACTTGTCTTTGTTTCCTGTGTCACTCATTTTTGCGCTGAAGCTGTTGTCATTTTAGCAAATATGATACTGGAATACTTTGGTCTAAATACAGTTCGTATTGTTTGCTGTTTGTTAATTAAATGCTGCATACATTTCTGGACTATAACCTCATTTATATCGAACTTATTTTCGTACGCTCGTGTAGGACAAAAATGCCGCAAAATGCATAACTTTCTCCTATTTGTATCGAAGATAAGAATATAAATTGATGATTTAGTTGATCCAGATTTTTGCTAGCTAAATATTAGAACATCTATTAAAGTGTATAATCAGTAACCCTATGTCCTATCGACGGATCATTATGAACGTGATTTACATTATCATAATTGAGAACGGTCATTCACCCGTAATTTGAGCGTGACCGCTGCGTACATAGATATACAAACATGGTATGGGGTGATATATTATATTAGACGTGATAAAAAACGGAATATCTGGAGATTTCAATATTATTTTTATAAAATTATTTATTTCTTTAACGATTTTAAACAACTCTGAGAAGCCGCCGCATTTTAATTGAATTTATTTTTTTAAATTGAACATTTCCATGGCTCCAATATATTGACTGTTCTGATTGACACTCAATTAATTGGTAGGTCCATTTAACCAGTAACAAGCCAGTGGATGCGGTTATATCAAGTGGTAACCAGTATTTACTGCGTCTGCCTCAGCTTGCGAGGGTTCGCACGTCATAAATTCACTTATAGGCCAACTAGATTAACTGTTACAACCGCTGTATCGAATTTAGGGTGTAGGCAGATATGAACATAGAACTGTTAGCTTTGTACACAAGCTTAAACAAATTATAAATGGTTTATAATATTTCACATTGACATCAAGTACTTACAATAATTGTAACTAGAATACGCTACGCAGGTAAACAAGCGATTTACCATCATTTTTATCACTTTAATTTATGTTTACTAAACAAATTTTCCTTATTGATATGCATCGACTTGGTTTATATCATGATATAGGTACAATTAAATACGCAGTGTTGTCACTAATTAGATACAAGTGTGTAAATCAGAATGTTTTTGAGGTAAAGTTGTGGAATGTTGAAAACTTTATTGTTCATAATTATTTAATCTGTAGCTTGAAACTTGCATTAAAATTATTTCAGTATCTTATCTTTAGTATCAATGATAGAGACAGGCGTGCATATTGTTCTGATCGCGAATCACGAAAAGATTACAAAAAGAGATATTTGTAAATGGCGCCAACAAACAAGTTTATCGTAACGGAAAAATATTTTTGTGCATCTACGCTTTAGATTCGTTAAAATATAGGGTTTAATTTGCATTCTGTCCACTTTTTTTCAACTTTCGTTCTCATATTATTTTAGCGACATTTTATTTAATACTTAGTTATTAGTTTCTGTTTTTTTTTTTTGCATATAGTAAAGTACTATTAATAAAACTGACCTAAGGAAAAGAAAAGAATTACTTTATATTGTGAAACGCTGTTATCTACTGACGTCAAAACTAATTAAATGTTATTCGAAAATAAGATATTATAATATCAGTTTCCATCATTATCTAGCCATCATACAATTGGTTTTGCCGTGGGCTTGCAACAATACTACCAACTTTTTTTTTTACATTTAAGAGAAAAAATAGTTAATACTCTCTAGGAATCATAATTGGGTATCTAAAAAATAGATAGCTTATGAGAGAGTTCTCATAAGTTATCATTTTTTTCTGTTTTACCTTTGTGATAATTGTTCGGTAAAATGTATTAAAGCCCGTTTTCATTTATTCTTGTATTATATAAAACTATAGCTAATTTAGTCATCAAACTGACAGGCAGACGGAAAAGTATTTCTTAAATTCGAGAATAGATGCGAAATCACATATTAAGTTATCGCACGCACGATCTCTTTTATCTAACTAATTAATCAGAAATAGAGGATCTCCGTTACTCAACCTTATCGGGCACCCTAAGCATTTTAAAATGATAAATGATGAAGTCATAAAAACTTTACATGCATCAAAATTAGAAAGCGTCGTGTCATGTTAGGCAAGTGATTTTTAAACGGAACTCTTTATATTTTATTTAATTCTAGATTGGAGAGCTACGTCACGTCTTGTGACTCAGCGATTAATGTCATCGATTTTCCATTTTATGCATTTTCTATCATGTTTTAACGATAGAAGGTAATTAATATAGTAATAAAACACAAAGTCTGTGATTTGTTTATTTATTTATACTTCATATGATGCAATTTAATGCCTAGGGCATTACTCCACCAGTCCACTGTAGCGTGATGCAGACATGATTAGAAGTAGGTGCATTATATTTATATATTTTTTTTATATTTTACTAGAAGGTATTATATATCACAATTTACAAAGTCTTTATTATAATAGAACAACAATAAATACTACTCGTTTGATTTGAAGCTGGGCTTACTTTACCTGTCTATCTTTTCGAGCAAGAGACCCAAATGTTTGGATAGTTCACTTGTATTGGTTTCATATCTCGTAGGTAGTCCAGACGAAATTCATGTTTGTAAACATCAGCCATGATATTTTTAGTTAGAGTAGGCTAGTTATTGTTAAACCATCGGTTTCGTAACTTAAAACGATGCTATTTTAGGATCATAATATTTTTATTAAAGACAATTTTCAAGACGAAAATTTTACAGTCCGAAAGTACACAAAAACGAGACAATTCAGAGTCAAATTTTAGGATATTTTTATTATTTTATTATACTCATTGTCGATGGTATACGATAGACTATAATCATATACCTGGGTGAATTTCCCAGACGACTTTTTTTTTTGTCTTCGGTGAAATTAGTATTTGAAAATAGGAATATAGTTCTGAATTATTTTTTTTAGTATTCAATAGGTAGTTATTGGGTTGTGGCAAAAATATAATTTTCCTAGGACTATTACAAAGGTAGAAATAAAATACATAAACCTCTATTTTTCTCACATCGGTGCTGTCCCTCTACTTTTTTTACAAACAAAACAGCTTATACACTAATAAAAATAAGTAATATAAGTATATAACTTATTCTATTTCATAGAATATTAGTTTTGTTATTAATATATAGCATATTTTTTTACATAATTGACGATTATTATTACTGAGAGGCACAAACGTACTTGTCCTGAAAAAAATTCTCATATCGCTGGACAAAAGTAATTTAAACATAACTTTTCATCGACGAGTCGGACAGCCTCCACACCCCAATTGTATATCCCTCCTTGGTGTGTGCTAGTGGGCAATCAGGATGGAAGTGTGTCAAATCGCTGCATATGCCCACCAAAAATGTAAGTACGCCATTTCAGTTGCTCCCGGACAATTATTTTATATTATCGGTGGTTCCATTTTTCTAGTGTAATGAGTAGTTTTATTATAATTGTTTGGTTCTAACAGATGTAGTAAGTGAATTAGCTTCATTGTCTGTTATTAAATTTATCCTAGATATTATGCATTTTTTCTAATTTTCTAAAAAGTGTGTTATTTCTCACGTCGGTGTTCTCATATCGCTGTAATCGGTGGTCTTTATTACCACCGATGTGATAATTTACACCGAAATGATAAGAAAAAATCAATCGGTGTCTTATGTCTAATATCGGTGTTTTGATTCATGATCAACGCACAGTTTTGTCACATCGGTGGATTGCTTTATCATATCGGTGGATCATTTTATCATCTCGGTGAGTCTAAGATTTCTAAGAACTCAGTTCTCTTTGGACGTGATCTACCCACATAAGACCCTAAGTTCAGGTCTTCAGTTCTAAGTCACCCTTGTAAAAATGTATAGGTACCTACTATTTGCTTTTTGATGTTCAAAGGTGGATAGATTATCATATCGCTGGATATGTACATCATTTCGGTGGATATACTTATCATATCGGTGTACAGAAAAAATAGTCGGTGCCGGTTTTTCATATCGGTGGAAACCAAAATTCAAACTGAATTTACTCCTTAGTCTTAAATGATACGTTGATGATATTAAATTTGAGGATATTTGATATCCTAAAGATTACATAAAACCAGAAAAATATACAAAAAACTTACAATTGTAAAAGTTCACCGATATGATAAGAAAAACGGCATTTGTTGAAATTGACCCACCTAGTGGAAAAATTTATTATTCATAATAAAAGGCACGTTACAAGTGCGTGGTAAACATAAAGGGTGCAATAAAATCTCTTGAGCAACTGTTTATTTATAGCATGGGGTTTCCCTATCGCGATAACGACTGATTAACTTTATTAATGTGAATAAAAAATTACTCTGCAATTTTAAAGAAACAAGGTCACTAGCGGTTTCACCCGCTTAAAACACCCCTGTGGCCATTTCTTTTTCAGTTTTTATAGTTATTCTGTAATTCGGAGTGAGACGAACCCAATAAATTAAAGATCATGATAATCGGTTTACTCGTTCTCGAGCTATAAGTTAAACAAACCCGACTTTTTTATAAATATAAAGAAGATATTGATAGAAGGTAGATTAGTAACATTATAATAAAATGTGGATGGTTTTCCTTATTTTTTCATTTATTTATTATATTTCCTTATTTATTTATTTAGAAAGGAAAACTATCTTTGAATTTGTAATTCTAAATATTGAGCGTGATATTTATTGCGTTAAATATAGTACCTATTTACAAAACTTTTAAGTTCAGTGTTGTTTAGTAAATTGTGTATAAAACAGAGATACTTCCACATCCAACAATGGGACAAAAAAGTCTGTAAATGATGGTTTCGATTTAAGAAAATTGAAAGGCACCAATACTAAAAGTAAAACATAAACATGCTAACAATAAAATAATATTTCAGAAATAAATATATTTATAGATTTCACTGAAGGCTATCGTATTTTCAGGTGATTATATCTTGAAACTGAATGTTAGCACGGTGAAAATAGAGAGGCCATCGAGCTAACATTGCAATCATTGATTTTATCTTTCTATATATACATTTATTGCAAAACAATAAATGATAGTAACAGGATAGTTGAAAGGTAAATTAGAAGCCGGTTTTAAAGGTATTTATAGTCTTACTCATAATAAAGTTTAATGGTGCGGATAAATGGTCAGATAAAAACATGCCTTTATTAGGAATTTATCTATTTTATCTATTCTATACCAAATGTCTACCTAAAATAGCTTCGGTTTTTCGTTGAATAAATGGCATAGGTATTAAAAACGAAAAATAGAACCCAATAATTTATTTTTAAATGTAAGAAAATTGAATTTATCATTTAAATTCACTATGTTCGTTAATTACTTGAAAAATGTTAATTCCATTAATTATATTTTTTTTTGTTTTCATTCCCAACTCTTTGTCACAGGAAATTAAAATCAAAAGCATTATCGAAGTATCACTAATTAATTACGATAACTATCGAGATTAAACGATTACGGGGTAAAGACACGAAAAACAAAAATCGCATGGCTTCTAAGATAACCTTTTTTTTATAAATGCCTATATGCAACAGTGTTTTGGCCTGTTTTCAAAGTAAATTTATTTTAAGCGACGTCCGTAGTTTAAACAACGAATTCGTTTATATGGACCCAATGGGTTGTAATGATTTCTACAAGAGCACTATGTGGATACGCCCGTGCAAAAATATGCCGTCGACATGCCGTCGACTACCAAACAATTATTTTTTGGTATTTACGATGTAAAAAGGTCGTGCATAAAAATGATTGTGTATAAAATCTTTTGTAAAGAAAAATAATAATTCATCGGCGTATTACAATGACAAATATCCATGTGTACCTACTACTAGTTCACTTTTAAGCAATTAGCAGTAAATATGCGTATACAATTGAGTAGTTTGTTTTCGGTAAGTGTACTTTCTGACTTTTTTTCGTTGGGTTCCTAAAGCCTAATTCCAAAAACTAAATACTTAAAATAAAACTACAACCTGTAAAATAAAACCTTCCTCAAAATTTGAATATCAAACGCAAAAGGATTCTTTTAATCCTAAAGTATTTGAACTGATTAGCGCGATCAAATAAATAAATTCCTCAGCTTTATTTAAAAATATAGATATACACATAAGTAGTTCGCTATCTTTTAATATTATTAAATTAATTAAGTACCCAAACATACAGCCGCGCAAATTGTAAAGGAGTGGTTAATTCAATTTCGGAATTAAATATTGCAGTTGAAAATGACCTCTTTTAAAACTGGCTCACAATGTGTCCAGTTGAATGTATTAATGAAAGCTGTCTATCAAAATGATCATTCCTGCAACAAAAATAAATTTATAAAAGGTTTGTAAAGCGTCGGTACACTTCCATAGCGTCGAGCGGCGAGCGCGGGCCGTGTTTGTGAGGCGGGTCACTCTCGCGCAGCCAACTGTAAACCTTTTGAGTCCAGCCGGCCGCGAGCCACCCTCTCCCCCTCCCCTGACCCCCTTCAGCCCTCCCGCCCCGCACCTCACCCGCCTCCCCCACCTGCCTGTTAATACCGAGTGCGGACACACCGTGCCGCCCCAACGCCTCGCCTAATGAAAATTCGATCTCTACTTTTTATTTCCCTTACATCGACGACTAAGGTTACAAAACATGTTCATTCGAAAAGTCATCAGATTGTGTATGACTTTATTAATTGAATTTCAATCTTTACTTTTTCTATAGATTAATCTCTAAAATTTACAGCCACGTGCTTAGCCTACGATATGATATATATGTACTTTAGATCGGACAACAGATTTTCGTTATTAAGATATTTTGCGATAAAGTTATTTTCAAAGTTTATTTATAGTGGTTACTCACACTTTATTTACTACTCGCTCATTATTTACTTTTATAGAATATCACTATCATCTTCATGCACTTGTTGGGGAATAAGTATGTTGCTTAAACAGCGTCGAATAACTCAATCTTCAGATTCAGTTCAGTTCAGTTCCAGACGACCTCCGTGGTCGAGTGGTGTATGCACCGGTTTTCAAGGTGTCGCTAGCTCTGAGGTCCCGGGTTCGATCCCCGGACGGGTCAATATAGAAACTCACTTTTCTACATTGCCTCGGGTCTGGGTGTTTGTGGTACCTTCGTTGTTTCTGAATTCCATAACACAAGTGCTAAATAGCTACTTACTTTGGGTTCAAAGCAATGTATGTGATGTTGTCCGCATTTATTATTTATTAAAAAATCTTCATACCTTAACTTACAGTTTATAAAATGTTAATAGACCATGTTTTCGAACAATACAGTGTAGTTCATCGGAGTATGGCGGATATTGTATACAAAGCGTTTTTTCGTCCAGCGTTTACAACGCGGGCCGAAATTCGTTGCAGAGGAACGTGAAACACTGTAATGGGATTATAGTGAAATACAGGGTGGTGTCGATCGGGAGAAACAAGCGGCTAATGAAGTTATTAATCCGATTTTATACGGCTTTCGATGTTCATGTTTGCTACTTTTTTAGCCTTTCCCGGTTGCTATGCAGATATGAATTTGCAGGAATTTGTAGTCTATCGCGGATTATATTGAGTTTCTAAATTCCGCTTTTGTTGTTCGCAGGATTCCGCTAGTGAGAGGCAGTCGCCCAGGATTTTAATGCCTGGAAGAGATGAATCTGGATCTTTAACACCTATTGGTATGTTGAAAGAAAACGTAATACATATTTTTATACAATTTGCTCCATAATTCAACATAAAAGGTAGTTAAATAACAGAGACCTTTAATACTAGAGTTTCTTTAATAACACTTGGTAATGTGGTGGAGTGTAACAATTTGACATTAATAGCATCTTTATTTCAAAATACTAACATAACCTCTTTTTTGTGAACTATATACCTACTGTACATGACCACATTATTATAACTGTTTTGTTTATTTTATCAGGTGATCGTGTTAGTCCACTATCATACAATGGGAACTTAAGAAATGGAGACGCAAAATCATTAAGTGAGTATTGAAAAACTTTTAATATTTCTGGACGGCCAAACTGTAAAAAAACATTGTAAATGGCTGACGCAATTGCTTAGCCTTTGACGCAAATGCAAAAGTTCATGATCGCAATGACATCATCGCACAAATATTTCATAGATTAAATGAAGAAAATTAGGTATATAAAACAATAAAGAAATGTTGTATTCATTGTGATAGTAAAAACACTTTATATACACAATATTAAAAAATAAACTAACCTTATTAATTCAATTGTCAGAATTTCAGTAAATTCAATGGTGGCTTTATATTCCTCGTGCATTACAGGTATCTCCTGTCATTTCATATCAGTGCAATTCATCTAACTTCCGCGTTACTTCATGTTCGAATTATCAACATCGTTTATTTTTCTGGCCTCGTGTAGTATTCGCAGTTATCACGAACACGTAATAGTCAAATGTCACGGACTTTTCGTTAACTCATTACATAATCTAGAAATGATAAACACTAATCCAAGTTGTCTCGGTTGGATAATTGATTCATGATTGACGAATTAATTGATAAAAATATGATATGATAATTGAACTTTAACAAATTTAAGTAGATAGTAGGTATTTTCTCCGATATGATTTGATGAAAAAATACAGATTTCAGTTTTATTCTCAGATTGTGGTCTAATCATACGTGGATTAATTGTTCTAAATCTATACTATAATATAATATTATAAAGCTGAAGAGTTTGTTTGTTTGTTTGGTTGAACGCGCTAATCTCAGGAACTACTGGTTCGATTTGAAAAAATCTTTTTGTGTTGGATAGTCCATTTATCGAGGAAGGCTTTAGAATATATAACATCACGCTGCGACTAATAGGAGCGAAGCAGCAGTGAAAAATGTTGCAAAAACTGGGAAAACGATTCATTTTTGAAGGCTTCCGATGCGTGCTCTACGTAAACGGTTAGAGATACCTAAAAAATATGTAAGAATGAATTGTTCCTCTTTAAATGATCTAAAAAAATGTCCGCGACGGTATATGTCTATCTTTTAAGATTGACTCACTATAAACTTAAAACTTAAAATTTTGGTCGAAATTAATGCATTATTACCAATTATTGGCTAGAGTTTTATCAACATAATCTATACTAATATTATAAAGCTGAAGAGTTTGTTTGTTTGTTTGGTTGAACGCGCTAATCTCAGGAACTACTGGTTCGATTTGAAAAAATCTTTTTGTGTTGGATAGTCCATTTATCGAGGAAGGCTTTAGAATATATAACATCACGCTGCGACTAATAGGAGCGAAGCAGCAGTGAAAAATGTTGCAAAAACTGGGAAAACGATTCATTTTTGAAGGCTTCCGATGCGTGCTCTACGTAAACGGTTAGAGATACCTAAAAAATATGTAAGAATGAATTGTTCCTCTTTAAATTATCTAAAAAAATGTCCGCGACGGTATATGTCTATCTTTTAAGATTGACTCACTATAAACTTAAAACTTAAAATTTTGGTCGAAATTAATGCATTATTACCAATTATTGGCTAGAGTTTTATCAACATAATCTATACTAATATTATAAAGCTGAAGAGTTTGTTTGTTTGTTTGTTTGGTTGAACGCGCTAATCTCAGGAACTATTGGTTCGATTTGAAAAAATCTTTTTGTGTTGGATAGTCCATTTATCGAGGAAGGCTTTAGAATATATAATTCTTCGGACGAATGAAATCTTCCATCTACGTGAGAAACATTGAGTCTATTTCTATTAATAAAGACTAATACTTATAATGAAGAACATGAGTTTTTAACACGGCCGGAAAAAAGCCACAAAAAGGCCTGATGAGATTAGATGCCCAGCAGTGGGATGATGATGATGAATCTGAACATCATGCAAATATTGCCTTTATTAATAGGTACCTACTTGATAGTAGTCCTGATTAATTTTGCAAATGTTGAGTAGAGTCACGATTGATTGATAGACGATTAGCTTTACTCTAAAGCAACTATAACAAGAGCCGTGCGTTAATTACTGTAACGTTGTGCGCGATCCGTTGACCTATATAAACGGGGAGAGAATATCGATATACACCAGCTTTTGTAAAATATTCAATTAAATCAACTTTCCAGCATAAACAGTTTGCTCGTCTTTTTTGCAAGTAATTGCTTGCAACACGTCACCGTAAAGCAATTTATAAAACAGTTAAAATAAGATGACAAAATAACATTAAAAAACCTTTTAAGTATGTGCAGTATTATTCTATATATTTCATTTGTTTTTATTTTTGTACCTTCGTTGAATAGGTCGATTGCAGATGTTAAATATGGATAATTTTAAATACTAAACATACTTTTTTTGTTAAACAGATAGTTACCGCCTATACATGCCGCAGAATGAGAACCGAGGCAGCGCGACTCCTCGGAAGCGGTCAGTCGCGACGATGGACGCGCAATCCATACGATCAGTAGAAACTCACGCGCCGCCTCCCACGGATCCTGTGGAAAACAAGAAACTAACCAAGTATGATAATACCTTAACTACCTACACTCTTTGTTACTGTAAAATAGTTCTTATCACAAGGTAGTAAAGACTAATAAACCTGAAGACGCTGGTCGGTCTTACGTTTCATCTTGAATGTGTTTTAGTGCAATTTCGTTATTGCCTTTGTACAGCAAACTAATATAGGCTGATTTTATTAACTGCTGAAAGCATCCTAGTTAACTGTTTGTATTAAAATGTCGATTATTAAGTATGAAAGTTGAGCAGAATCTCTGATGCTAAAAAAATAAAGCGCATACAAAAATATTGAAAATAAAATACCTGAAATGGCATTTCTAGACTACACAAAAAATTTAAGTTTGTATGAATATCTTTCTTGCATTAAAACAATAACAATTAACTGTTGCATCTAGATTTTTCGGTCGGTTTGTCCTGATTTCCATACATAGTGCTTGTTTTGGGCGTGGTTTCACAGCCATACGATCAATCACGGCTGAATTCACAGGATGTCCTTTTCAGCCATTAACTGGAATGCAAAATATTGTTTTCAGGAAGTACATAACGCTAATAATGAGCTGCATGTACGCAATTTTGCTGGTTACCCTGGGACTTATTGTCTACCTAGGAGACAGTTTCATTGACATATCCGCCTCTGAGGTGAGCCAATATTCTCGTATATACCTACTATTCATAAAACAAGAACACACGAACAGTTTGAGTGTTTTTAAGATTGTAACAAATTATTTTGGCGTTCATATTCTTTATGCTTCTTTTATTTACATTGTACTTATTCTCGGATTTCATTCTTAAAATTTGATTTTGACCATACTTCGAAATCTGCTTTCATTTACGATAGAGTAACTAATTTTACCAATAGTCTAAATTATGTTTCTTTTCATGGTTATAATATTTGTTCCAGATTTACTCCATTATTCTTTGCGGAATTGGCTTCATTTACATTTTATTCTTAATAATTGACATAAATAAATATAAAACCATAGCAGTTAAGAATCATAAAATCAAATCTTTACATGAAGGGCAAGTTTTGGATTACTTCAGAAAACAAGAGGTGAGTGAATTTGACCTTAATTAGTATTCCGAACAGGCAACACATTTTAATACTTTTGATGTCATGTTTATTTGAAAAAATGAAAGGTTTCTAGTGAGAAACATAATTATGTGGAATAGTATTTCAGTACCCTTAATTGTATACTCTATATTTCAGGAGCAATTAGGATCCGTAACCCCTGGGGACCGTACACCTGACTCGTACAGACCCCCAAGCCTTCCTCCCCCGGTGCTAATACCCAACAGGCACGAGTACTGCTTCAGCCAGGGCAGGCATTCTGGAAGCTTTTACCTCAAAATGGGAGCTGCTGGTAAGGAATCACTTATTTCGTACATACAATATTAGAAGTATTCGAACGTTTTCAGTGTACTTCGTTTAAAAGTAAATTATCTTTATGACTTATTTCTTGATGCCACTTTCCTCTAAGTCATTTGATCCGTCTAATACGCAAATGAATGACCGCCCATGAAGGAAATACAAGGCGGAAAATTGTGTAATATTCCGGTAGTTCCCAGAATATTGATTGTCATTTTTTTATTACTGTCTTAAACCGACAAGACTTATAAAACTGTTATCTGTGTCTTATCTTTATCATTTTATCAGACAAAGTTAGTTAAGTGCCAAAATACTGATTCCATCTAGGAAGTTAAGGCGCCACAAGAATGATACTATTAATTTTGCCATGTATCGTGAATTCAATTTAATCTGAGATTCTTAAATTTTCAAACCCTGGTATAGCTCTTTTTTATCCACACGGTATAACAGGCTAAAATTGAAACGCTAATAGAACATTCTAGGACTAATCTTAAATTGATTATTATCACATTTTTCGTCGTTTGATAAGGTGTGTACTGTACATCCGCTTCAGTCTTCTATCAACCTAATCACTTGACAATTTTATTCACTATATTTAATCAATGTTTCAGGTTTCGCTCTAGGGCACTTGGTCCACTCTCTGCTCTTGCTGGCCGTTCAAATCGGTCAGCTGTTGGACGATAACATTGACAACGACGAGTGTGTAAAGATCTTCCAAGTAGTTCTCGACGTGATGCTGCCTGCCTACTGCTTTTTACAGCTCTACTTCATTTTCAAGTATTCAAATGTCATCATCTTAAAAGCACAGGTGTGTATCCGAAATTTGCTTAGTAACTAGGTAGTTAAGATTTTTATTCGAAATTAAATGAACATGAAGGAAACGAGCAACATTTCGAAACACGTGATTCTTGCTGAGTAGACGTTGAATTATATTATACGATATGAATTAAAGATTTATCACTTGTAATTCACATCGTAAAATTTTGCAAATACAACATACCTACTTTTAAAACATTATTCATTAGTGAATGATTTAAACATTTACAAATCATGATGATACAACGAAGAAACTTGAAAAAAAAACAGCTCGAAAGTTATATATCATCGTTAGTGATATATAACTTTCGCTCATCTCGATTGATAACTTTATTTTAACGAAGCTGACCCTTGATAATTTAAGGCATGGTACAATTAAAATCAAATAAATAAGAATTTATTTAATACTTATACTAAAATCCGAACTTATTTTTTCAGGGTCTAGCTCACTTCGCGTTTATGCACTTAATTGGCAGCAGTCTGTGTTTCTGGATATCTGCTATCGTACGTGAGACTATCCTGAGCTTGACGCTCTACGCTACCTCGAGGTACGGCGGAGAGGAATACCTAGGCTTCACTGGAAATATCTCTGAACTTCACATCACTGAACAAGGTGAGATTTATATAGATATAACACTGAGCATTTATATCGTTTAATTTTTGTGCTGTTTGATTTAAAATTTTTGAATATTTAACATAAATAACGTTCATAGTTACTTCATAGTTTCATCAATTATTAATTGTCACAAATACGCTCTACGTACACAAAACGTTCACAGATATTGCAACCTATGTAAGAAAAATTCTAACCATTTGTTATTAATTTCAGCAAAATCGATAGATGAGAGATTCATCGATATCAGCAATCTCTACAACCCGAAGTGCAACAGCTCCGCGGCAATTAGTTCGATATATGAGAATTTCTCGCCGTACCTCTACCCGTTCAACGTGGAATTCAATATTCTTATTGGTACGTGTCATATTTTCTGTACTCTTTTCGGATGTGGATACAAGGAAAATTCTTTAAAATTCTTGGTTTCTGTATAGTCAAAAACATATGAGCGCGAAGTTAAAAATGCATGTGACTGCATCAAAATAAGTAGAATCATTAATAAAGTTTCTAATTTCTTTTTTCTTTATATTATTTCAGTTGCAATATACTACATCATTTGGAGTAACATTGGCAACTGTGACAACGAAGACAACGGCTCTGACTTAAACTCTAACAGTGATGACAACTACCACCTTTGCAGGTAAGAACATACTGAAATGGCCTCCCTTTAATTTCATTCACAAACGAGAATATGAAAAAGGATATCATATTATACAAAAAAAGCAACATTTACAATCAAAACTTAAATACTCCAAACATAGGAATACTAACAAAACAAATGAACCTGTTTACACAATTAAGGTCCTTATCCAAAATAAGTTATTAAAAAAAATATATCTTTCAGAATACCGACGGCGAACGAGGACAACGACTTCACCAGCAACATAGTGATCTACGCGGATTGCCACGCCTCCAACCGCGGCCTGTTTCTGGGTCTCATCGTCATGGTTATCATCACCGGCATGCTCATCATCGGCTTTGTCTTCAGTAGTGTCGGAGAGTAAGTTGATTTCTGAAAGTTAACAATGAAGATGTTATAAGCCAATACCTGCCAAATTCAATCGTACACTACATTTTTGATGAGCGTTGCTTAGACATATACCTACACACATAAATTTTAAAAATAAACCACTGCATCCATTTATATGAAATGGATACAAGGTAAATAAGTACCTCAGAGGTGGATTGATCTGCAATTGCAAATGTTGATTCTAAAATCGATCTACAATTACCCGAAATATCGCGTAACACACATGAAAAAAAACATTCTGTCGAAAACTTTTAGAAGTCAGTTAACAATGTTTTATTTTGTTCTTTTAGTGATTTCATGGAAATTGGCTACCTTCTGAACTCGATTACAAGACTAGGCCTTCACTCCTTGCTGCTGTTTGCTGCGCTGATCGCCTGCAACCAGATGCGTCAGCTGGACATCAATGAGCACCCGATCTCTCTTCTCGATGACGTGCTGCTCTTCATCTGTCTGCCAGCCTTCTTTATGGAGACGGTCTTCTCCTTGATAGCTACCATTACCTTTACTAATATTGTGAAGAGCATTGATTTCGTCATTATGGTGAGTATCTATTGTAACCACATCAGAAGTGTGATTATAATTACGTGATTTATGAATGTAGTATATTTTCTCTTTTGTGTAGTCGATACTAATAGGTGGTTTATTTACAGGTCATACAAGTTTTGGTCCAGACGCCTCTCATCATGGACGGTCTCCGGCGCTGCAGCAACACCAAGAAGCTTCGGCGGAAGAAGCCAGGTCGCGAGGTGCTCATGTTCCTCCTCACCGCTAACGTGGCCATGTGGATCTTCAACACATTCTCCTACAAGTCCCCTGACAGCCTCGACGAGAGATACGAGTTCTACGGCAAAGTCATCTGGACTATATTAGGCCATATTAGCTTGCCTCTCATTATGTTCTACAGGTTCCATTCAAGCGTCTGTTTCGCAGATATTTGGGACTCTGCGTATAAACCGGGATCAGAGCATTAGTTAGTTTAATGGCGTACATTTCAAATCAGTTTGTGATAACTTTCATCTCATTAATATTCATTTCGTTGAAACATTATTGTTAATTAGCTTAGATTTCATCCATACACATAGTCGATATCAGTATAACTAGTCCATTGTTGCGCCAATTACTAGACGCGTAATTTAATTGCATCACGTAGGTAGCTGTTGTATATATTTGATAAAACATAGCAACTAGTCAGGTAGTCAGGAATTTCAGAATTAGATGTTGTTTAAAAACTAACCTTTAAGCACCGACCTATTTGTATTTAGTTTTTATTGAAAGAGATTGTTTAGAATAAATATTTTGTTACTATGTTTAGAATTATTTACTAAGTTTAAGATTTTTACACGAACTTTTACAATTAAAGTATTTCTAACAATTCTTCTAAGTCGTAACACTCTTGTCAGAGTGGTCGTGGTTGCGCAGATGAGGTACACGGAGGGATGTGCGTTGGGTCGTTGATTTCCCCGAGGACTGCTCTTTCAGCGATATGCTTCCATTTTTGCCGATTGGAGACGTTGCGAATACACTGGACCATGGTAGACTCAGTAGCTCCTTTTATTAGGTCAGACCAACGAGTTGGTGCTCGGCCGCGCGGCCTTTTGCCCTCCACTTGGCCCTGAACCACCAGTCTCTCCATCGAATTCTCATTCCTACAGATGTGACCAAAGAACTTCAATATTCGTAGTTGCACAGTAGACGAAAGCCGGTTTTTAATATGAAGCTCTTTGAGGATGGATATATTCGTGCGGAACGCTGTCCACGGGATCTTTAGGAGGCGTCTCCAGCACCACATCTCCAATGCGTCGATTTTACGGCGGTCTTGTATACGCAGAGACCAAGTTTCGGCACCATAGAGAAAAATCGGAAAGACAAGGCATTTCATTAATCGGACTTTTGTCCCCTTGGTAATCCTCCTGTCCCCCCAAATCTTTCTCAGCCGCTCTACTGCCGACCTGGTGATGGCGCACCGTCGTTTTATTTCGTCACCACAACCTCCAGTATCGGAGATAGCAGAGCCGAGGTAGACATAGCTGTGCACAACTTCGCAGTTAGCTATGTTCCGTACGTTAGCTCTTTCTTGGTCATCCCGGCTTACTATCATCATTTTCGTCTTGTCTCGGTTGATAGCAAGACCGAATTTGAGGCTGGTGGTTTCGAGACGAGTCAGTAGAGTTTCCATATCTTCTCTAGACTGCGTGAGAAGGGTTGTATCATCAGCATATCTAAGGTTGTTTATCACGCGACCCCCAACTGATAACAATTAGCCGTTTTTAATTTTTGTATTTCAATCCTTATATATTTATTGCCCATACATTATAAGCGCCTATGTCAGATGTGAGCGTTTGAACAAACTGATTTACGAAGCTTATTTTTTTAAGGGAATGGTAATCTTTGGAGTACGCTTTCATTGTGGCGGTGTATTACGCAGCACTTAATGTACATACTAACTAATCGGACAGGTGTAGGCGGTTGCACGCCACAAGGCACGTATCAATACAGCGTCTTAGCTGACCAACTAGAGAGCTTGTTAATTAATGTTGCGGCCCCTGATGCAATTACCCAATATTAGGTTAAGTACTCGGACAGTCGGGAGCAGCGCACTTAGCCGCCGACGGCCGAGATACAAACTAGTTACTGGCCACATCAGAAGACTGCATGCATACATAAACCTTACCTATAATAATTAGTATGCAATATGCTGGCTTGTACTGATTTTAAATAAAATACTTATTTCTTACGAAGATTCACAACTTGCTTATACTCTAAACCCTCAATACGATCGTATTTAGCCAAGAAGGATTACTGGTAGCTAATTTGGTCACGTCAGCATTAATCTAAATTAGCAACATGTAGCTACATACGGACATTAAATTAGACCGGGAGGAGAATTCTTACCTACATTTACAAGTCGCCACAGATAATGTTCATTTTAAATTCTCCTAGTAGCATGTAGAGGTATAAAAATTTTCATATTATGTTAAATTACAATATCCTTCATAATTACTAGTTAGTCTGTTACAAAATCTTTTACTTATAAATGCAATTAATATTTACAGATTGTTCATTTCTCTCAAAAACAATAATTAAGACTTACACACATATACCAACAAAGAACTCTGTAAAACGGTACCCCACCTACCCGTTCAGTTATGTGAGCATTGATTAAATGCCATCTCATACAAACATGCTGACCGATATTCATATTCATTCATTCCATGAATTAAAATAAGTTGAATTAATTTAAAAAGGGAATATACATAATTGGCAGCCTACAGCTTCGATAACAAACCTTTTATGTAGAGACATAAGGTCTCAAATTGTTTAGTTGTGTAGCTATTTCCATGTCGGAGCGGTACTGGAAAATATTCGTGAGTAAATCAGTAGGGCAGCGCGACGCACGGATATGCGCTCGGCTGACCAATGCCACTGTTGTCTAATTGTTTCCGATCTCTTCTGAATAACCACCGCGTTGTATTGACGAAATTTGAACACGTGACTGACGGCTGATAAAGGCATTCGATGCTCCACTGATCTTTCACTTTATTCCACATTTGACTATCACAATATTTCGATTGAAGGCAGCTAAAATAAAAAGTTTATTTTAACTGTAATTTCAACGTGAATAAAGATAATGAAAACATTTTAAAACAGATGCTCAGGTGGCCGCCTGCCATTATACACATAGCATGTCACTATTAAAATTAATACCCCTTTGTTTTTCAGGACACTTTTACCCGTGTGCATTAATTGCATCATGAAAGCCTTTTCCGTGCGTACTAATTGGTTTATATAATGGGCCTTGTAATAAACAACAGTTAAATCGAATTTCCATTTAAGACTAATGAAACGAAACCGCGAACTACGTTCCGTCAATTGCCGGAAACTAAGTGCTTAATATAAAATATGGTTTCGCTTAAAATTGTTAATTGAAATATTAAAGCTTTTTGATGGTATTCATTAAACTAAAAGAGCCTTCACGGTTAAAATGTTTAATAGTTTTTAGTGTGCATTATTCGTGTATGCATGAAATATTTGTTATAGATGGCTAGACTCCATTTATTAGATGACAATGGGATATTATGGTGCACGGTCACGCTCGAGGCGGCGCCCGCGCACACCGGAAGGGCGCGACACATCGCACCGGAACCCTCCCCACCGCGCGTGACCTATGTGCGCACACGCGCTTTGTTGTCCACTGGTATCACACGTGATCTGCTCTTAACTCGTAAAAAACACATTTATGAACTGGTCCACAACTTGAACGATGTTATTAAATTACATGCAAATCACTAGCTTACTTATATTCACAAAATCGTTGATCTACCTGACTTGTATAACGTAACATAAGCATACATATTCTCAAGTTACTTGAAGTTGAAGTCCCTAGTTAAACATAATATCCGTCCTGTCTGTGTTGCCTGACGTTAACAAACATTATCAGGCGCCGTCACTGGTATTAGCTCTACATCAATCGTATTAGAAGTGTAATAGTGCGAAGAGTCCTCCACGATCTGTTCAACGCTCCGCCGACATTAAGAGGCAATCTGCTATCCTCACTACAGACATTACCAGGTAAGAAATTTAGTAGAAATGAGTATATAGAAATTCAAATGTGTAAACATAATATTCTACCTATATTTATTTATTTATTATGCACACACAAATACAAAGTGGAAACAAAATTAGATTGCGTGGCACTTACAAGTATTTAAAAAAAATAAAGGTAAACTGGCTGCAATGAAGGTAGATAGAAACTAAATATTTATGAAAAGATATTGCCGGGTAATTTAATGTTTAAATTGTTACAATTAATATTTACCTACTCATTATTATGTTGGGTAGTACTGGACCCAATTAAAAATGACCTTAAAAATTATTTATTTGGTATTTTATAATTTGAATAAATCGTTGTAACACAGATAAAAGAAAATGTCAAAAGCACAACACTTTCCTAAGAAAATAGAAAGTCACCTAAATAAATATAATGTACCAATTTTGGCCGACATTTCTTAACAGATTCAATATATTACAGCAATATGTCACTAAAAGCAAAGTGCTGACCGACGGAAATATCAAATGTACTATAAGTATCACACTGGGTTACTTTTTCATGTAACATTTTTATCTTTCACATTTTAAAATAAAGTTTACACTCTAAAATCAAAATTTAGACGATAATTTCTCGATTGAATAATTTCCTCGCGTATATATTTTAGGTACGTTTCAATGTTAGCGGCGTGATTACACAAATCGTTTGTAAGTCATTGTGGTATGCATAATTACTCGTAAACATACTGGAAGTAATGTTGAAAGGTAAGCGTGGCTTACAAGACGTGTCAGTCAACCCTTGCGCTGCGACCCGTCCCTTCGACATGTAGAGACAAACGACGAGTGATCAACCCACTCGTGCTTGCCGCTCACTTATTTGGGGTGTAAAATTGAATTACTTTAGGGAACAAGTATTTTGGAAAATGCTTTTAGTGATGTTCTTTGACACATGTTTCAATAAAGTGTAACCTCACAAAAAATCGCTAGATTCTATTACGATATTGATTGAACCTTACATAAAACCAAATCATAATAATAAATAATATTTAACGTAATTTAACGCAAATATAACGCGAATTATAATTCTTATGCCACTTTATGAAAATATTTTATGACATGGAAGTGTATAATCCTTAAAATTTAACTATTCTTGGATATAGTCGCTGCTAATACTGATCAAAGACGCGCCGCCGCTCACCCGGAAAATTGCCCGAGCCCAATGAATATTATTATACTCTTCAATAGATACACGTAGTTTATTCTAGTTAGGTAAATATCAAGCAATTGTTTTTAAGTAATCCTTCATCGCTTGTTGTAATTATAAATGTAATAATCGTGTTTACAGTATTTAAATCGAGTAAGTTATTAAAATATCGCTTGATGTCTGTTTTAAACATTGATTTATGCGTAATTATTTTGTTTTTGTAGTTATTATATTTAGATAAACTCCTAACCTGTATAGTGTACACTTGTACAGTATACACTAAATAAGAGATGAAAGCGCTCCGTTAATTTGGTATTTAATCGCTGAAACGCACGTGACAGAGGCAGAGGTGTGGCTTAATCCGAGTGTTGTAACTGTGCAGGCGACGTCACGCTTCGCCGGCCATATTTAGAGATATGTGACGATCCAGCGGCTGCCCACTGAACCGCGAGAGGATGTGAGTTATTAAGTGGTACACTTTCAGGTGATCTGTCGAGTGAGAGAATCGTGTCCCCGCCGCCGCTCGCCCCACTCTGCTCGGTCGTGGAACTACTAAATATTGTATATCGCTTTCAACCCTGTTTATTTTGCGCTAATAAGTTTTTAATTCGTTTATTGCCTATTACATAAAGTTTCGTAGCAGCTCGGGCATTGAAATATAGATTTAGATTATTCGTTATTTAGAGTTAATTATTTTAATGAATTACTCGACATTAGATACGGTTTGCATTTAGATACTAAACTTTTCGTATAATCAAACACACAACATCACAATTTGGCTAACGCATTACAGTGCTAAATAGTCAAACATCAGCTAAAGGCACACATAAGTATACACATTACTAAATTGAAACGCCACATCCAGTAATATGAAACAAATAGAATGCACGTAAACATGATTGGTGAGTCGGGCCGCGCAGCTCATCCATTTGTAACAAGCCTGTGATGTTATTCATTCCATATCAAACGTTTAGAGAGCATTACTCTGATTCCGACTGTTTGGATTTACCTGATGGTCAAGCTTAGCCATATTAACAGTTACGTAATCAACGGGATATTATCGACAGCAAATGAACAGGGGTTTAAAGGGAGAATTATACGTACCTATACGCTATACTTATCTCAAATATAAATCAGAAAAGTATATGGGCATTTTACTGAGTAGCTATTTAAAGAATAAACCACATAGCAGTATAATGTGTGTGCTTGCTTACGTTCAGTTTTTATATTATTCAAAATAAATAAATAAATGACAGTTAAAGAAAACGTATTTCTACCGGAAGGCAGGTTGCTCAAAGAGGCAAATTTAAATAGATCACTGCCAACAAAATTGCATTTAGTCTTGACGTCCGTTACAAAGTTAATTAGGCACGTTGACGCACAAAGCTAATGTGCCAGTGTATCTGTGCAGCGGCACTCGCCAACGGACGCTGTTGTCCGCTATTGGCCGCTGTAAATCAATATCCGGTAGCATGCCTGTCACCGAACTTCGGCTGACATTTCAATAAAATCACTAACTACTTCGTCAAGTTTGATGCACCAATTAGGTTTGTTGTTTACAGGCCTTAGTTTAGTTGTTGTTTTAATTGACTAAATGTAGGGTCAACATTGCGAAACATTTCGCGAAACTGTAACTTACCTAACTGGTTTCTAGCACATGAATTAGTTTATTATAAGTTTGAGTACAAAAAGAGCAAATTAAAATAAATGTGACACGTATAATGTAGTCTATATATATAAAAATGAATTGCTTTTCGTTAATCTCGCTAAAACTCGAGAACGGCTAGACCGATTTGGCTAATTTTGGTATTGAATTATTTGTGGAAGTCCAGAGAAGGTTTAAAAGGAGAATAAATATGAAAAAGCTCGGAATTAAATAAAAAAAAAACAAATATACAAGTTTAGGCTTCTATTTATCGATTGAGGCAGTACGAAGTCTGCCTGGTCAGCTAGTGTTTAATAAATCGCAATTAAAAATGTTATAAGTCATTAATCTTTTTAATCTGAAGATTAATTAACAAATCTTATGTAAATACGCAGATATATGTATTTAATTTACATAAACACAAGATATCCGTATTTGTTAAATAGTTAATCTATAGATTATAAAAAATAAATCTTAGGAATTTACGATACTGATTATGTAATTTTTATATCACAACTGTCGAAGGGTCAAAGATTTCGCGACAACTTCAACACCACATCCTGTGTACTTTTTAACAATTAAAATAATAAACAAAATTTAAATCTTGAATAATAAGTTAGATATATTACCAAGGTTTTTATTAACATTATACTTAATCAAAAACCTCCTGTAGAGAGATCAACTAACCGTGTTTCATTAAAAGTTTGTTATTGAGCTGAACTTTCATTGCTTCATAGAGTTCGAAACATGTCGGCTTGAAATTTCTTGCAATGTTCAATTCGAGTAAGCATCTACTCGGTACTCCAGTTTCATGTATTCATGTTATATTTCATACCTGCCTGCAATTCCAGTTGCAGCCTTCCATAAATGTTTTCAAGAGGTATCGGCAACTTTAGTAATTAGCATCTAGTATTTCGAATTCCCTTCAAATTTTGATGTTTATGTCGCTTTTCGTTTTAATGGTACATGAGATGTGATGAAAGATGTTATTTATATTTTTAACCAGCTTGGAAATAGAGCATCATTTCTAGCAATTTAACTTAACAATGTAAAATTTATAATTATTTAAACACAGAGTTACTAAGAGATAGTTTTAGTTTTCATTTGTAATGATTGGAACAACAAGGAAATATTTATCATTAAATATCTTGTCATATAGCTTTAATATTTTTGTCACAGAAGTGACAATTATTGTACTAGAATTGAATTAAAAATCATAACCCTTTATTCCTTGTCGACAAAGAATATAGAAAATCTTATCAAATAGAAAACAAGTCGGAAAACAATAAACAGCACTTATGATTAGCGTCATAACCTTCCAATTCGCGTTTAATTCAAGCCTGCAATATAAACGTGCAGGAGGCGTGAGAGCATACGTCGGTGTAATGAAGATTTGAAGATAATCGAAAGAGCGGGCGCTCGGCAGACGATTTATTTGCAGCGCGACCGTCCGGATAATAATGCCTTTAACAACGCTTCCGGGCGCACTGAGGCGCGTTCCAACACGCCACTGCACTTGCCTGCAACTTTCATTACAACAATTAGTTGTGTAAACCCAAGTGACATCGGTAAACGGTGATTATTTTGTGCCTTCTGTTTTAAATGTATATTTTTTATGTAAATTGGAATATGTTTCATATGTACTTAATATATTTGTTTTATTTATTTATTTCATAATTTGATTTTCCTCAATGATTAGTCCTCTAAGTCAAAAACAACACACTATTTGTTTAGCATCCAGAGGAATGATATTTGGGATTCAATCCAAACATTTACTGTACCTGTCATCACAAGTATTTTAAATAAGCACTTGTTTTATACATGGCACGTGTCATGTACGATTATTGGAAATTCCAACAAATATCTAAAAACAACTGAAGAATAAAGACATATTACGATTATCAAAAGATAAGACTATCATCATTCATCATCATCAGACAGACTTCGGTATAGATAAAATGTCGATTAAAGGCTGACTTATCTAACTATAATTTTATTAGATAACATTCAGAATTTCCATATATTTTAATAATATATAAATAAAGTTTAAAACTTTTGTATGTTTGCTTTCAATGTTCAATCATTTGAATACTCTGGTATAGTAACTGTATTCATAATGTGAGTTCTATCTTACACACTTATACACCGACAACGACATCTTCAAATGCGGACAGCTCCACTCATATTTACTATCACTTTAAAGCCATGAGATACATTAAACATTATTCCTAATCTCATTACATTAAAACAAAGGAAGTAAATCGTTAATATAACTAAACCTCTTGTAAGTAGCAAGTAGTGTGAACGCAGCACGGGGACCGTACCGCCTTCAAGTCATGCTGTTCGCTTGTTGATAGACTTTCGACCTCACATTAAGTGTTTTCTCCAAACCCCTAACATCCGGTAAGTATTACCTACTACATGCCCACATTTACGTAACTTTCTGTTTTGTACAACTTTAAAATTATATTTTGATTGTTATCTTCTATTATTGTATAGATACGATATACAAGCCAGTCAGTAGACCTATATTTATACTACTGAATAGCACGGAACACTCATATTGCCGAACGACAGCCTGACATGTAAAAAATGTGGATGCAATTGTAGGTACTGTAATAATAATATATTAACCATCTTTGCATAAAAAATAAATAATTATAAGAAAATTAAATAGCCTGTACATTTTTTCCGTTGTGTACAATTAGTTATCTATGATTTTAAATAGTCATTTAACGCAATTAAAGTGTTACAGAGAATATAAATCGTTATTATTTACATTGATAAACATGTTTTTTGCCAATTTTTTGCTATCTCTACCAACACGAACAAATTCAATTCAGCTATAACAAACTAAAATTAAAAATATTTTTAACATAACCGCTTATGTTATTCAATAACGTAAGTTTGAAAGTCGCCTAATAACCTGGAGTTATATCCCGGCAGGCGCGTCAATAAACATGACAAAATAGGCCCATAATAAATATGGAATAGGGTTTCCAATCAAGTCAACTTCGCGCCCTCCCGCCCTGCGCCCGCACCGAGTACAACACAGACTTACGTACTTTTAGATGTTGTTACAATGAATAAACACAAGAGATTTGGAAATTAAAATAAGTAATGCAAAATTTTAACAGACAGGTATATGTAATGTGTATTTTCGCTTTACGCTACAAATTACTTAGATTAAAATGTTTGGTTTATACGGTTTTTCAAATGAATATCAAACAAAAAACACAACGTTAACTTAAAATTAAATTCTAACGAATGAATATGGCACAGGATCATTATTGTTAAATGTGAAAGTAAGGTAAGACAATCATTGATTAATAAATAGTTATCTAAAGTGACATTACTAAGACAGAATCAATACGACTTAGCCGTATTTGTGTGAACACTATCTGCTTTTGATAATTAACCAAGCTATTATTGTGACAATATAATATAATCCAGCCTATAAACGTCCCACTGCTGGGCACAGGCCTCTTCCCATATAGAGAAGGCACGAGCATTGATCACCACGCTTGCTCTCTGCGGGTTGGCGATTTCAGATCCCAAATTTTGGGATCCAGGTTTCCTCACGATGTTTTCCTTCACCGTTTGTCAGAAGTGTCTTAGAATAATTAAGAAAGTACATATAACTTTGAAAAAGCCACATTGGTACTTGCCTGGGTTCGAACCTGCAACCTTGTGCATACAATTCCGTTCATTGAACCGCTAGGCCACCACGACATATAATATTAATATTTATTTAATATCTATCCAAATCCTGCGTTGGTAAGACTATAAATAACCGCTACGTTATTTTGTAGCGGTTCGTAGCATTCGTAGCGCTGTAGGCCGGGCGGAGGCGACGCGGCGGGCGCCCTGCATATCTCGCCACATAATATAGACAACTAGGCGACGCCTTGGGACAAATTTTTAAATTGCCTCCTGGCTACAGTGCCGAGTGACGGCAGGTCAGCTTGCGCTCATTACTCACTCAATTCCACCAACCGAGTTTGTAAAATGTATTAAATTTAATGAGCTAAGATGAAAAATAAATTAGGTTTGAAAAATTAGAAAATTATGTTTCATATAAAATGTAGGTATCACACTGACATTTCGTAAACATAATGAATACTCGCTAAGATAAAAGAATGTTACTCTGTCTCTCAGTCTGTTAAGCTTACACACTTAGAAAGGATATACTCGTAGGCTCCTTTTTGCCCCGATAACCGACCCCAGCTAGTATTATATAATTAGTAAACCGTGCATCCACAAACCACATTATTAATAATGTTTTTAATAATTGAATAATACCATAAACGCATCAATGAATTAACCTAAAATCAATAGTTTCAACATACTAGTGTACAAGCAAACTTTAAGTCCTATTCCAACAATAAAGAGGCACATACAGGCTGAAATAAGCTTAGGAACTGTGGTCGTAGGCAGCGTAGGCAGCGTAGGCAGTGAGCTGCTGCGAGTTCCGAAGTGGGTTCTTACGTATCTTGATATGGTTTGTGTTATCTTGGGCCGGTGGCATTGTTTCCATTACACGTGTATCTCTACTGTTTAGACATTTGATATGACTCACCACTGTTTTGGAGCTGGTAGGAAATGAATATTGTGTATGTTTATGCCTTTGATGCGTTTCTCCAAACATCGGTTTTGAACGAATACTATACTATAATAAATTTCCGAGTTGCATCCGGTTTTGTGACTATCGCACTAAATGAATTGTGCAACTTCACAGAAGAACTTCAATAGCTACATAAATGTATTGTAAAAACAAGTTCGATGTAGGGCAGCTGTAAAAATCTAAACAATATTCAATTCGAACTCACATTTTTCTTAGAATAAAATAATGTTTAGACAACGCGGATACATAAATCTTTTAAAGTAAGTTTATTTCAAAACAAAAGGAAAATACTGAACAAGATCTGTGTTATCTTTTGTATGTAAAATCGATTTACATACAAAAGGTACTATAAGTATTTTTATTAATGTTGACCATACTACGTTAAAACACAAAGCTACTTTAGAGAAATAACTGAGAACACAATTAAGTACTTAACCTTATTAAGTCAAGTATTAAATTGTCTAACCAAGCTTAAGAAAAAGTTTTTAATGTTTCTTACCTTTTTATGGCTGCATTACATAATCAAACGTCTACGAAACCACTTCAATAGAAATTTGGAAATAATGATCGACAAGTACAAAACCGAATTACATAACCTCAAACTTCTCTGCAATCCTTTCACAAACATTCGTAACAAATATTTCCATAATAAATATGAAAACAAGTGAAGTTCAAGTTGTAGCAACATTTATTCGCACGAATATGTATTCGGATATTTACATAATTCAGGCACCGGCGGAATGATTCCGTGGTAGTTGTGTATTACACTAAATGAACATATCCCAAGATCCCGGTTACAAATTGAACCTCGGCGGTGGGCTATTCTGATATCTTAGT
Organism: Autographa pulchrina; assembly: GCA_905475315.1. Classification (NCBI taxonomy): domain Eukaryota; kingdom Metazoa; phylum Arthropoda; class Insecta; order Lepidoptera; family Noctuidae; genus Autographa; species Autographa pulchrina. The sequence goes on along the minus strand of FR997771.1, from coordinate 5,738,201 downwards.
GTTGTATACACAGAAACCGCAGAGAAATAGTATGTTAAATTTGCTTGTTGCATAAATACATAATATCATCATACTCAATATATCAAATAAATTATTCGTATAATAACATTTTTAACTAATTCGTAAAATTAACGTAATCATATTTAATGTACCTCATTATTATCTTATGACCTAACTTTAAAACTGAAGTAAAAAGGCAGAACGGTAAATTACGGAACTATTTACTGCATAACAATCTTTTATTATTATCATATCTCTCTAAATACATACAACGACCACAACTCTTATTCAATAAAAATTCAAAGGAAACATTAAAAAAGTGTTTAAACATTTTATTGAAGCTACAAATCTAAATACAAAAATTTGCCAGACGATTAAGTGGTATAGAATAGAGGCGCTTACGGGCCATTGGGACGGCGGTGGCCCGAATGGAGCGCGCATACTAATTCGTGGTCGTTCGAGGAGCATTCAAATAGCAGCCGAGCCGGCTTACAGGCGTTACGGGATATGTGAGACGCAACCCAAGATTTAGTTTACAACTTAGATTACCGCTCCTGTGGTCAAGAATTAAACAAGTAATCTAATGGCCCACGTAACGTGTCCCACAACAACGTAATTGAAAGGATTCCAATTAAACATACACAGCACGTCTTTTGTGGTGCCGGCTAATAGGATTTTGGAGGTAGACCAATTAATTTTAATGATACACATGGAAAACTGTATTTAAAATAGTATTTCCGTCGCATGGATTAAGGTTCTAGGTTTATTTCTAATCTTTATTCAATAGTGTTTTATTGAATATCTGTGATTAAAAAACTTTAAAATCGTTTTTTAAAATAACATTTTAGATAAAAACTAGGGATGCCTCTTTAAAGTAAAACAGAAATGAAAAATCACCAACATCCAGTCTATTACGAAAAACCCACCCCAGGAATAAATTATGATTTAATTCGGTCTCCCTCGTATACAAATAATTAGAATTGTAAATAGGGTAAATTATAAATTGACAAATTTTCACATTACTCTCATTCGTTACGACATTCCTGTGAAAATATATTTACCACACATTTTAAGCCCATCTGAGTTATTTTTCTGGATATTTTTTCGTAATGTTAATCTAAACTAAAATATAATGCAGTATTAGAGTTGTTTATTTCTTTTTAACTGAATGTATCACGATCATAATCGTTATCTATGCATATTTACTGCATTAAAATCAGTCACTCATTTTTTTTGCACCTACACAAAATTTGTCTGCAAATTCGACTGCAAATTCGTCTCCTAAAAAAGCTCCTAAACACCAACTTGGCGCATTATGAGCAAGTTGTTAAAGCAGCAGTCTTTCAGATTGAGTCTGAAAAGCTTTACCTGTTGCACGACTCGTTTCAGCCTACAACCCGTGCACGGTAGCTTACAGCTCAGTCGTTTTCTTTTTGTATGCATTTACGTTTCAGATTAAAAGATCCAATCGCCACCCCAACGTTCGGGGGCTTTCGTGCTGGCCCGGTAGGCTTCGCCGGTGTCGCCCACAGATGATTGGCCGGCACGGGAATGGGGTGAGTGATGACGCGTTCGAGGGAAGTTTTCGCGCTGGAATATCAGTTGTGGTCGCGAGCTGGAGCCGCACGGGCGCGCGCTCGCTCCCGCTCCAGTCGCCGAGCAGCTGCCGTCGCCGAGCCGCGCGCCGCCAGCCTCGGGGGTAAGTGAACATTTCATTCGATTAAAAAGCAATTTCTCCAGAGAAGTGTAATTCATACACCTTTACCTAAGCTTTATTAACTTCAATTTGGCTAAGGTACAAAATTCAAACTAGATAATTTTCCGCTAAATTCTACTTTTTAAATTTGGGTTACAGAGTCAACTGCCGTTCCGCGAACATCTGATCAACCGATGTTGCGTAAATAAAAGGATTAACTATAAAAAATAAGTCTTGTTTTAAAAGAAAGTTCAACTACGGGATTAACAGATTTTTCCAAGTGTAATAAATTGGGTTCAGATTTCGGGAACAGAATAAAGTTGGAAACCAACATCGTAATTCGACTCCGCTTTCTTTAAATTATACTTTTGCGGTATAAGGTATTTAAAATATCAGTATTAAATAAAAAATATTTTTTTTTTAGATTGAATGATTATTAACTACTTTACAAGACTACTTTACATTCTAAAAATCATAAAAATCAACAGTTAATAAGAAAAGTAAAGATAAAACTATTCAAAACTTCTTTATACCTCGATTTCTAATTTCCCTTACGAATAATTTTAAAGTGCAATTCGGTTGTTCTTAAAACTGGTGCGGATTACTGAGTAAATTAATTAGGAATATAATCGCAATTAACGCACCAAGCATTTCAAGGAACTATAACATGACCTACTTAATGTATGATACGAATTAGTTGTTCATACCGACGTCAATCTGTATCAGAACTATTCAGAACCGAGTTGAATAAGTTCCGTATTGAAACGTAATATTCTTATGTTATTATCTCAGTCAACATCATATTCCATATATGTACGGTTTAAAGAAACCAAATCATATAATCTTCAGTAAATTATTTAAAATTATTTGATATCAACCAATTATGATGTTAAACTAGGATTTGTAACAAAATTCTAGTTAGAAAAGTACATAAATCACTTTAACGCAGCTTATTCCTGAAGCGTAGGCAACTTAGCACTATTTCATAGTATTTCGTCTATTAACGAGACATTATTATATGTCTCGAGTTTGACTAAATATGGTTTTGAAATACCTCGATTTCGAAAGACGTCGTTTTTTATTCAACATTTAACATTGACTCACAAATATCTACATCAGAGACAAACCTCCGTAAACTAATTCGATAAACTACACAAAAGAGAAGTTTACACAAACGTTATTCTCTTAAAAATTTAAAACAGTATCATCATTCTAAAATCTAGAATTTGAAGCATTATAATTATAGATGCGAAAAATCTATAAGTATGATAATGATATGTTTTCTTCCTCAATAAAACTAAAAGAAGTGATTATAATAAAATAAAGAGAAAAAGGAATGCACCAAAGAGATGCAGATAGTCACTTATATTTTTATAGACATAAATAAAAAGAAAGTATAAAGACCAATAAAAAATCAAGTTGTTAGTTACATCTATATTGAACAATGAATACATTTTACAAACTACACAATATTAAATAATAAAGCATGTATTGTGTAGAAAATGATCGGCTTATAAAGGCATTTTCAATAAGCAAAGACATCATTGTTCAATACACGTTTCGTTAATTATATTTGCTTTGCGGTTCAATTTATCGAGCTTTTCCGACTATATCTGATGTTTTAATTACATTTTAAATCAATTTCATAAGGTTATCCGGTAATAACTTTACCTGTTTTATTAGAAATGCTTATCAAAATAACGTAATTATTTGTTAAAGCTATATCAACAGAATAAAATTAATGTAGTTCCGATTTACGTCGGTTTTCTGATTATTATATACCTTAAACAAATAATTACTATAAATATTTTATTATAAAGTAATTACCAAACAAACCTGCCACATTTACCAAATAAAATACTAACCGGGTAAATGTCGGACATTTAAGACATGTGTCGTTACATTCGTTGCTGCACGCTATTAAATACAGTACCTTATTGCATTAAGAAACTAAAAAAAAAATGCGTCGTAAAATTCAATCGGAGTTTTTTATAAGAAACATACCCCTCTCCGTTACTTCGACGGCTGTTTACAAACTGTATTTTTACAAATTTAAGACACTCGTGTGTCTGTTTTAATAAGTATATAAAACAAAATCTTCATTTTTAACGATAATTATAAACAAAAGTTGTGAGTAACTTGAAAAACAAACTTACTACAACAAACCATAAAATTCAAAAAGCTCCCACGCGGATCTGTACTCGTTGATTAATGAAGAGCGCATACGATAGAGAAATGATCTCATTGTGTATGAGATTCGAGTTCAAAATCAACTAACAGTACAGAACAGTAGCAAAATGCTTTATAACAAAGGGAAAATCCAGCTTTTCACCCATCGGCCGAGTCATCTAGTAATGAAACAGTGAGCTATAACAGAGCCACTCTGCGGACCACTGTGTACAAACCCGTCCTCATTTTTATTTTCACTCACTGAATACTTGGGTGTTTTATTATATACGCTTTATGATACCATAAAATGCATTCAGGACCTCAATTGGCCGTGATAGAATTTTTTTATGCTCCTATTAACAAAACCTTTATGTGAGTAACGAGTATGGGATTGGAAAATAGTCTTATTCAATGTTTTGTTATAAATATTCTGTAACTGGCCTGTAACAGCAGTTTAATACCCAAGTACCGCCGGTCACCCAACTTCAAGGAGCTTAATATGTGTATCTCAAATTATTGACATCGTCGTGGGCTATATTGAACACAAATATTGCCGAGATTATATAAAAACGTACAAACATTCACATTCCTACATTTGATTGGTTTTGCGACATTTCTGTTTACTTTTTAATGAGTTTTGACGATCCCACGAATTCGTGTGATTTTGAAACCAATCAAACTTTGTCATGTTAGCAGGGGCTTTATAAATTACGTCATCGTTATGAAAACAAAACCAATACTTTTACAAGGTTTCTTTAAAACTTTTTACGCAACCGTTTTGTTACATTTTGAACAAACATTTTATTGTTTTCAAAAATCTTGGGAAAACGAAACCTTATTATCTGAAATACATGTTCGTAACCACAAATCACATTGAACACAACGTATATTCAAACTACCATGCGGTAAATTTACGAGGCAGTAATTTCAGTCAGTCCGAAGATGTTAAACAGGGACCTTCGTCACGCGCCATCAACTCTCCATACATTGTCATTTTAATACAAGCGGACAATGGACAGTCGCACAATCATTACCCAATAGGCATATAGAAGCAGTCGAGGACGAAGTAGATTGATCGAATTCTGCCATAGAGCGACTATTGTGAACACGTACGGACCGAGCGCGACGCGTCGGCGTGAATAGGCTGGCGGCTCTACGTCACACTAGGTGTCATGCATGCACTCGAATGTACCCTGATTCGATAACTTCACCATTTCACCGAGTCATACACTCGCACGTATGTCAATTAGAATTGCGAGGCGAAAGACAGCATGCCTTCCGGACATTGACCAAAAGCGTGAGGTGGACGTGGATATTAGGATGCATAGGAGTATGGTTACTTCTTTAATTCCTCTATAATTTGATGAATACTGTAAATATTCAAATAAAACTTTTTTTACATTTTAAAATTAAAAGATTTAAGCCATTTCTGCCAATTAGGTATATTATACAGATATATAACTTAATGTCATATATACCTCTGTACGTAGAGAATCAAACAAAACTAAGCGTTTACACGGCATAATAAAACGTCTTCCACGGAAGTGATGTACTACTAACTAATTAATAAAAGTAATTGTTTTGTAATTTGATCGCATTGACCTTAATAAAAAAAAAAAAAAAAAAAATCGTTAATCGTAAAAGCTCATTTGTTCATCTTTATTTATATATCTTTTGTTCTTCAACCTTAGAGTTTTCATTTAATAAGTATTTGTTATATGTATATTGTATAACGATTTCCTTCAATATAAGAAAACCCATGTTGCCACTTTGTTTTTATTTAATCAGAACTATCGAGATCACTAAATGCTTTGTAAATACAAATTCTCGTTTAAATAAAACGTTATTTCTAAAAACTTATTACCGTACCGATAAGTTCATTAAAACAAACCCCATCTCGGACTTACAAGGGCTAATAGTTAGACAGCGGCAACATAGGCCGGGATGCCGGCGCGGCGTCGCTTACAATCTCAAGTCCGCAGACGAAATAACGATTATGAGCGTTCACGGTCGGCGAGCTTACCTCCGCCGCTTAACTTTGTAAGTCTACCACAATTACTTCTAGGATCGCTTAATAAGGCGACCTGAGAGAAACATTTAGAGGATTTTTAAGATTTCCCCGTCGCAATGGCGGCCGTTCCAGCTGCATTCATAAATGAACTTCGTTACACGACCAGTGCACTTTAATCCCCTCAATAAAAGTAATCGTGCGTGGGCTTATTGGAATTGCTTTATCAAAAATACTGCACTGTCCGTTTTTATCTTCGCAGTATTCGTTTATATGATTTTATTTTATAGCTTGAGGTTTTTGTTTTCAGTAAACTACTCAACTAAACTAAAACAATCGGTTTAACTTTTCACCGCAATTTGATTTATTTATCACCGAAAAATTAAACGCTTTTTCTCTCAAAAAGACTGGAAAATAATTTGGGTAGGCAATTCCATTATGTAAAATGTACGTTATGTTGTTACACCTAATAATAGATTCAAGTAGATTTTAAAAAATATTTATCGCCATATTACCTGGTCAGCCATTGAGTATACCCACGCCGTGTTTCAGCCTCATAAATTTAAATGAAGAAACATTGCTAAACCTGAAACTTACTACTAATTATATACAAATCGATCCGTCTGAATTTAACAAGTGGTTTGCCAAAGTCTTGGCTGTCTCAAGGTGGGCTCTGATTGTGTGACCGACCCCTGGTCCTAACGAGCTCGTCACGGCAACCCCTTTGTGCCGCCGCAATGGACCCAATCTGCTGCACTCTGCCGATCACTTGACTTGCAACATCTTACCGTATTGTTCTAGATGTTTGATAGGACTATTTAACTACGTATTTTAGCAGTAGGATGTTTTTAAATTTAATTACAGAGACTTTTTTGATATTAGGCTTCTAAAGTATCAGCTAGTAAAAATAAAAATAATTGTAAACGCTCACTTGTATTATATTAACTCGATACTAAAAGCACTATAAAAATATTTTATTAGTTTACAATATAACATAAAAGGGACATCGGATGGGTAATATTTTGAAGTTAGTGGACCAAACTGAACGTCCGCTTTAGACGACAAGTGCAGTTTTCATTGTCCTCAAGGAACCGCTTTATTGCTTGCGGAACCAAATAACCTCCCTTTATACCAGTTTTATATCGAGAAGCTTATTGAGGGTACACTCGATAAGCGAAATGGATATTTCAGTAAACACGTAGTAGTTGTAAAGTTACGTTTAAATGAGACACTATCGTGCCAAGACACCTGCAATTGCCTTCCGTATATTTCCGGTAGATCCCTTCGCACTTCCACACTGATTATAGGGATTGTAGCCAATTTAAAAATATTACTACTATTACTAAAGCTTACAACCACAATACTTATCTTTAATATAAATTGCTGGAAGAAAATAAATCTAATAAAACTAACAATTTAATTTGACAGCGATGTGGATGAATTTTTTGATGCCTTATTTTAGTTCTTAGTTTTATTTAGTTTATAATTTGTCTTATATATTGTGTAGGTTTAGTTTTTATATTATTGTAAATATTTTAAGTTTAATTTCTGATGTAAAATAAAGATTTATATTTAATTACTTTATCATAAAATAATTTTACACTCAATTTAGTAATTCTTATTATTTAATAAACAAACACATTCATTATTTAAAATTGGGTAGTTGATAATTGTTTTAATAATAAATATATTACTTTTATGGATATACATAATAATAAAAAAAAATCACTATATTAAACTTTAAACAGGCAGAGAAAACAGAATATTATGAAATCCATACATTCAAATAAGCTCCTTACGCATAATGGTCTCGCAAGGTGCGGCGAGAAGCAGGCTACATAACTAACACACCGTTAACATCTATGTTTTCCTACTCCGCATTATATAAAATACTTTGTTTTATATTTTAAAGGTTAGTTTGGTTACGAGCGGCACGGGGCGGCTATTAACCGACCCGAGTTATAACACTTTTATAAACATGAAATGATATAAAACAAGAAAACATTTTGTAACAATACAACTTAGCACAATATTACAATATTTGCACATCTAATGCATGCAACATCTTTTATATATATTTTAATAAATGATTTGATTTGATTAGCTGAAATGCTTTTGTTTTGCACTAATTGGTGTATTTCTCCCTTTAGTACTCAGTTAAAACAGCCAATAAAAAGTTTCAAGATATTCTAGAAAAAATGTGCAATTATAATAGGTAATTAGATATAACCTAGGTACTAGAAGATATAAATATAACATCATATTAATATTTAACAAGAGATCTAGTTATATTAAAAGCCGTAGAACTCATAGTTACTTCTCAAAGCAAATACTAGATTTTACTGCAAACATCATCTCAAACGCATAAGTTTTTATTACTTAGGAAAGTTTTGCGGAATCCACTCTAATGCCTTCTAGATACGCAGAGCCTGTACTTGCATCACAGCCACTTATGTCGATAAATGATGAAATAGTGAAACTGAATTTGCATATAGACTACAGGATAGAGTCGTAACTTGTATAATATGTATACCTGCCTATATTTTTGTATCTGTTGTGTAAGTCTTTCTGCATTGTGCAGGAGAGATGAAATGAGGCGTGCTGGATAGCGTGCGGTCCAACAACCGGAAATAATGTCAAAGCATTCATTGTTTCCGAGGCGAGGTTATCGGCGCGCGCGCCGCTCCTGTTTGAAACGAACGTTCTTATTGTGAACTGGCTTTAATAGTAGCTAACTAGTGAACCGCGCACGTTTTATTGTGAGTCAATGGATATTGATTTGGTTCATAAAATGTGTAATTTATCACAGTAACTTGACATCCTGATGTAAATATTTTATTTTATTTTAAATGTCTCTGTTTTTTGTACCTTAACTTGTAAATGAAGGTTTATAATTTCGAACATTTTGTAATTTGTTCAATTTTAGATTCATTGCTTCTTCTTAGGGTTTCTTTTCCATAACGCATTTTTTCGTAAATATCCTTAACGCTAGCCAGTTATTCTATAAACAAACTTCTATGAAACTGAATATCCACGGCCTTCTCAAAGCGTCATTAAGTATAATAAAATGTATTCCTTAACAGAAAATAAACGAGAATGATACACAGATATTATACAAGTCAGCGTGCTTTTGTTGATACGAGTCTGGTGTAAAGCATTATCTATTTATTGTAAGAGTCGACCCAATTTACCGTCGAACTCCACCATTACCGAGGACCCTTCGACAGCACAATAAAAATGATTTATAGAGCTGCGATCGTCCGCTCAAGAATATAATACGACTTTATTTATTGCCAGCGAAACTGATAATAAACATCTGGATGAACAACTATTTAATTTTTGATAACTAAGTATTTAAAATAAAATTATTTTATTATTTTTTTTAGTCTTGAAAACAATCCACCACGTCTTCAGTACCGATAAAAAGCAAAAGTTAAAACAGAAATAATAAAATGATATGATAGGTAAATATATAGGTGTTATAAGTAATTGCTCCTGGTATTATTATATCACTTTATCAGAAGAATTCGTTAGAGCCGGTGGTCGGAGTGGCACCGGCGCGGCGGCGTCAGGGCACGGAGGCTTGACGTTATTATTGCCCACATATTTGCGGCGCGGCCAGCCTCGCTTACTGAACAAACTAATCTGAAAATTACACGCACCGGCCCGCCCCTGCTGTCCTTACCGAGCCCATAATACGGCGCCGGACAAAACATCGACAGTTTTAGTAGCTAGTTTGCCACTATTATAATCATGGAGTAGCACCACAGACTACGTCAAACAAGTCTAAATTATATTTTTGCTGATAAATAAGATACTACAAAAGATATCAAAACAAACATGTTATGATGTTATCTTTTGTGAGGCCTTTCTAAGAATATAATTCATACCAAAACAATTAAAGCGTAATCTATTTTGTGGGTGTTCGGATTATCCAAAAGATTTATTAAAATAAATACTTGTTTCCTTTTCTCATAAAATATTTGCGTAATAAAATCCGTTAAACGTTCCCACAAAGTAGAAAATCCTTCGCTATGAGGTCGAGACATTAATTTGAGGCAAGCAATAAAGGGGCAGCGAGATGTCTTCACCGGGACGCCCGTGTCGGCGGCGCGGCGGCCTCGCTCCAGCCCGCGCGATGACGCTCTTAAACACCGCTCTATAAATTTCTCAATAAAAAGTCTACTGCTGCCTTCAGTCATCCTGAAATGAACCTTCAGGGACCCACCCAAAACCCATTACCGACCTCAAACTACACAAGAGAGATGTGCACTTTCGTAAATGATGGTAAACGAGAAAATAATTTACTTTGATATGATTCTCCTTCCGAACATGTCGTCCATGCGAAAAGACAACTTACCACTGACGGATAAGGCCTTAAATAGAATGGCTTACGTCTGTGTAAATACAATTTTTGGCAATTGATTTTACCTAGGAGATTAATGCCGCGGCTTTAGCTCGCCGCGCCGTGTCGTAAAATGTAAGCGAGCCTTATTCAATTAAATTTGGCGACATTATAGCAATCTCAGCCAGCTCATTTAAGAGGAGGATAACGCGGTGACAGCCTACGCTTTGTTCATTGTGATATTTGATTGGCTAGGCTGACATCCTGTGTTCATTTATTTAACCAGCACGAAAATCTGTTTAAGCACTATATCCATGTAGAAAAATATTGCACTAAATTATACAATGTTCTTACAACATGCCAACCAAATCCCTTTTGCTGTTTGTACAACAAGAATATGTTGTACCTACATATGCTTTTAAACAAAATAACTGAAGAACAGAGAGTCAGGTAAGAAATACCAAACCGGCAGCCGGAACCTTGAAATAACAACGCACCATTAGCCAAGTCGTGTTTATCCTGCTGAAGAAAAGGGGATTGTTGATTTAGATCCTCTAACCGCTTGAAAAACCACAGACACAATACGAAGTCTCAGTAAAAACCTACAAAAAACACAGAAATATTTTCCTTACCTGCACGCTTGACAGTATTGTAGAAAAAATTATAACACGTCGCATATACCGCACAAATTTCATCTCTAATTGCAGTGTATGGCCGTATGTGTCGGTCGAACAATTGTTGTAATTTGCGGACAGTCCACGGCTATTTCTAATCGATTTCGATTGTGACTGGTTTCTATGGTTCAATCTGGCAGCTGTACCATAAAAGTTGCACGCCACTGATACTCTATAGGCTATGTGATACGAATTTCTCTCGCTAGTTCGTAATAGGCCATCGCTGAGCTTATTACCGGCACCATCTATTGAGAACGGCTTTACAGGGAAATCCCGAATAGCTTGGAGACGGCGCTCTCGAAGTTAATATCAGTTCGTAACTTATTTTTAAGTCTCCGTTTAACTATGTTATTGGGCGGATTTTCATGTCACGGGTTGTAACAGAAACTTAGTTACATATTCACGATTGAATATACATTGTTTAACACTATTCTCACTATTTACGACTCATTTAACTGTATATATGGGGAAGATAAACCGTCCGACGAAATGTAAAAAAAAAAAAATAAGTCCTGAACTTTAAACAGATAAGTAGGTACCTACAATTTTACGCGAATCTAAATTAATCAACTTCTAACGGGATAAAATAACATTATTAATACCTACTTTGTTGTAACTCGCAAATTGATTAGCTGGGCCCTCACAAACTTTGTGCTTTGTTATTTAATCAAAGATCTAAATACTTCGCATACTTCCTCAAACTTAAAGTATTTTAAAACTGACAGTGAAAATTAAAAACGGACAAAACCTTTTTTAAGTAGTAAATATATCAAACGCATAACTGTAGGGTAGTACAGATGGGCGAGGCTAATTAAAGTGTTCCTAAGTTTGGCAGATGTTGTGTGGTCGAGCCGGATGAAGCCATCTTGCTGGAAACTTTTATCCCTGGTGGGGCAGGTGACTTGCAAACCAAGGAAGCAGTCACGTTTACGTTGCCTCATTTAGAACATAGATATAGGTACTCCGGTTGTAGATACTAACGTAGACTTACAATTATATTATATGGACGTCAAAGACTACAATTACTTGCAAAATGACAGAGCGTCCTCGGCCAAGGGAGCTAAATCGTTAAACAAAATTATAGCTTCCGGATTGAAACTACAGCAAAGGTAACTAAAAGCTAAAGCTAAGAGCTGCGTATTTGTAAGTTGCAGACGAACCGGATACAATTACAGACGGCAATCGTCGCGGCGACCGTAGAAATATAAGCTCTCTTATCCGTAATGGAGCGGCTCTCACTCGTTATTACGGTCCGGCGGCGACGCGCCCGCGCCCGCACGCCCGGCTGGTGTGTACCCGCTGCACTACACTCTCACACCATACTTTGAATTTTCATCTTCTTTTATTACTCCTCAACCAAAGGTATCCGTATTGTCCATTTTAAATTCTATCGAATCGTATTCTAATAAAATATATCTTTTTCCTTGTTTGCATTTCTACCAATTGCTTTATATTTCCACTTGAGTTCGGGTTATCGAAACGAAACAATAAGCAATAATATTGCAGTTTTATTGGGTGCACTCAATACATTTTAATACAAACCCATTGGAGTAACAACGGGGTATTCTGGTGCTTTTATGTCCGCAGTTGATGTTATGGTCTTTGAAATGAAATCACTTCGGAGATGACTGAGATAGGAGGAGTAACGTGTTTCTATCTGGTTTATTTCAAGGCACGATCTAGTTTTATTGTAGTGCCCTCATGTGAAAGCCAATACACAACGCGTGGAGTGGTTAATGCGCCGACCGTAATATCAATAAAGAGAGCGACGGAAGGTGGAACAGGGGTGCTGAACACCTGTCTCCTCCTCCAGGTGTCGCCTTCGTGTCGACTTTCCTCCGATACTTAAAATATGGCGTGTCATTTTCCCGGCTCCGGTTACTCGTTTATACACCAAGATTTGTTCTTCGGTTGTTTAGCGAAAATCATTCTTGTAACCTGAAGCTTATGGGGTATTTATAATTTGGCAAAATGATTACATTTAGCGAGTGGCAACCCTTGCTTGTACAAGGATATCTTACAAACGAGCTTGAATGAGGGGTTGGGAAGTAGAATATATTTATTCTTCTTAACAATAAATATACCATGGAAAAAGTCTAAATTAGGCGCGATCTTGGGCTTAAAATAAAAATACATTTAATTAAGATCTTTGATTGAAAATGAATTTCAGAAACAAAAGATTATTTTTCTTTGGATAAAATAACATTTTCCACTGTTCTATTTCTGTTTGTTCTTGCCACGGTATTGTTTGCCTATTTAAATATGTGTCAGGGATTTCTCCCCCTATAAAAAGGGTGATAAAAGCTTTCTATGTCAACACGATGTACAAAAGTAATCTCAACAGTTTTTCTTCTTTTCGTTCGCGCTCAGTTTTTGTGCACTTGTTGAACTACTTAGCCTCATCCATGTGATAAATGATATGTAGGAAAGTTAAACTGCCACAGTAAGCAAAGTAAGCAAAGTAGCCAAAGTACCTTGAATATGGTATGTTATTGATACTTGTCAGACAAATCATACTTTATTTGATGATTTGAAAATAGTTGTTCTAATATTCTAATTTACAGAACATAAGTTTAAACCAGATAATATCAATAATAAGCACGTAACATATATTATTGCATTACAAACGAGGAGTTATTTGAGTATTTTTTTTTCACACAAAACAAATACCTACGTGCAATGCAACCTGAAAACGATATTTGCTTTGTATGATTTGTGTTTGCACAATGCAAGAGTCGCGAACTTTAAAAAAACAATACAAACAAATAGTAAGGTTTCTGTTTGATGATATGAACAGTAGGTAACCCGTGAATGTCGGTGTAGTGCCACAAACACACGGCAGTGGCATACCGTGCCCGGGCTCGCCACAATTAGGGCGAGAGCGCTAGCTTTCATATTATAATGTTTAACTATAACTTCATAGAAAAAGGGCCGGTAATTAACCAATATTACAACAAAAATTAAATTAAAATAAATTATGATTTAATCACTCTTGTATTATATTTTTATAAACTTGTTGGAAAGTGATCAGAACTGTAGGAATAAGACAATGTTTAAAACATATTTTACAAGTCTTATAAAAGAACAAAATCTTATTCATATTATGATGAGAATTGGCTACAAAAAGTAACTAAAATAAAGAACATCAAATAAAATTAAACAGAAAATTAATATTATTTAGTAAATTAACATGCAATCAAGAGCTTTTAACGAAATATGAAATTAATACCAGGCTTTTAGATAACTAAATGCAAATGGTTAAAAATAACCCGGCAATATCCAATTTAAGTTTAATTTTCAAACCATAAATTCGGTTTAGCTCCCCGGAGCGAGGCGGGATTGAGTCGGTGACTCTCCGCAAAATTGCAACCAACATTTTTATCCCTTTGTATTGTACCTAGTTGGAAATTTAAGAGAGGATCTCTCTATTCTTTGTAATTCTGTAACTCGTTTTGATTGTTTATCGACAAAATACTCTGTCACTATTATTTTCATTGTTGTTGGCGATTCCCAGTCTATTGTAGAACTTCTAAAATGCTCTTGTTGTTTTAAAAGCACTCGTTTGTGAATAAATAATGCTTGTTTGTAAACTCTAACGAAGTTTGATTTAACTTATTTCTCGAATTAATTTTATGATTTTTTATTAAACAAAAAACTTTGCAGGTATTTGCAAGATTTTGTGTTCAGGATGATCACCCCAGGTAAAAAAGCATCCAATAATTATCGTTTAAACTGAGGTTGTCTAGCAAAACACGAGGAAACGTTTGCCCCTCGCTCCAAATTAAGTTTGTGAACACAATTTTTCTCTAGAAAGTAAATTTATTTACATCTCGGCGGCTATAACCTTATAGCCAGCGCGCACCTAGTTTTATAATATTTATTTTACCCGGAGATAAAATTCCATTCAATTTCTTCTTTATAGGACTTCCGTCTTATATTGAGAACTGAGTGACTATCTTTTCTTGAAACGGCAAAAGTCGACAGTACCAATACGTTTAAGAAAGTATATCAAAGAGCTGATGAAAAATTTAATCTTTCTTTCAATGGGGTTTCGTGTATTATGAAATCCAGCCGACGACGGACATAAGATTTATGACTCTGAGAAAGCTTAAGTTATCATGAGATTAGATATAACTTATGTAACAAAATATGTTGGTCTACAACGCTTTAAAATGTTATCTCGTGGAAAAAGTAAAATTAATTTCACCTGCGCTCAACGTGCAGACTCAAGAAGCCATATAAAAACAACGATGTAATTCTTTAGCGCGACACATTTTATCGTAGTTAAGCAAACCGCGTCGTCGCGCACACATGAGTTAACTCTCCCGGGCTGCAGTCGCAACGTGACATTTAAATATGAATATGTCGTTGTCGCCGCTTTCCGTATGAGCCAGCTAATAATCTGTGATTTTTCCGCACATCTGCTCCTGTATACGGTGCCTTAGCGCGTCGCAGCGCTCTACGACTGTCGCCTTCAACTCGATGCAATTAAAGCTTTGATGCATAAAAGACTTGTAAATACGTGTAGCGCGTATGGAGCTAGTAATGATATAGTTGACAATGTTGCTTTATCGAGAAATTCATACAGCGCAGCGGAGCGATTTTACAGAATCATTTCTTAGTGGAAACTTTTCTCCGATGGCACACACTTTATAAACTTACAAGATAACAACCCCGCGACAGGCATTTGTTTGGGAGTAATTCGACTCACCGGCGACGGAAAAGCATTTTCTCACAAATTGATGTCACTCCACGAACGATAAAAGTTTTGATTCTTGTGAAAAAAAAAAGAAGCGTAACAGTTCATTCACCTTTTACCTGATTTCACTTTCAGAAATTTATGGGCGCTTAGAATAAAAGGTTATCTGAATTTAAAATAATATATTTTTACTTTTTAACTACGGTCATTTGATAGTCTGTAAATTAAATAATGTATTATATATCCCTCAATAAGATCCTAGTTAGAAGACAACGTTTTATGTAATCGAATTTATGTATAAAATTTTTGGTTACTTAGAAGTGACAATCGCAAAAATAAAGTTAGTACCTATCAACATCCAATAAAGTGATTCCGGCCAAAGGAAGCAAGAAGATAACCTACTTACTGATCCGGCGTATTCTATTTGCCTGTAATAATCGCGATGACAATCTCATATTACATAAAAGATTTGCCCCTCTTTCGATCGAAATACGATTTTCTCCCTTCGGAGCTATTGCCGGCTCGACTCAAATTTTTTCGTCATTGAAAATGGAGAGCTACTACTATGAAATATTTTTGAATATATTCGAATGAATAAGAAATTTTGGCGCCACGGAGAATGCATAATACGTAGGCTGAGTTGGAAAGGGGTGGGGAGGGGCGGGGAGGCAGTCTCTTAGCGAGCGTCTGCCGGATAATAGAGCGGGGAGCGAGGCGCCCACACCGGCCCATTAATAAAAATATACACGTACATAATTGTTTGTTCAAATAACTGGCCATCCTTCATATCTGAGAAATGCACATATAAATATAAAAACAAGCAATATGTTTTACTGTCGAAGCATTTCATTGGATCTCGATCGGATTTGTTTACTGTAACATAAGACTATCAATTAGCCTTTTGCCTTTTACGACCGTCGCTAATTAATGAACTTTGTATTGATTTTATACTTATGAAGTGATGTTACAGTTTATTCACCATCTCTATGTGATTTATTCATTTCTTGGACTTATTTATCGTAGCACTAAAATTTTAATTATTTACATGTGCTGAACTCGATCTCGTTTCGATCATCGATGATCGTTCCACTTATCATGAACTAAGAACTCTTTCAAGAAAATGCCTAATATGCTATTTCTATTTATAGTTGGTAAGAAATGTACAATACTACGTTTATAAACTAAGAAATAAAATAATAATATATGCGTGTAATATGTGTAAAAGAGTTACATATTATTATTATGATCTATATTATAAGTATATGACATGATAAACATGACATCAATTACACTTTATAAGTACTGAACTGAATTTGAATCTTGATAGATCTCGGGTCTTGTCAAACAACCCCTCACCAAATTGTGCTAATGTGAGTACACATTCAATATTCCTCTAACACTATTCAAACAAAAGTAGGCCGATGGGTTTCGGACTATTATAGCGGCATTGTCGCGATGCGTGTCATGTACAATGTAAAGGTACAACTTGACAATTGCGAGATAACGGTAAAGTGAGCGAATTTGGGAGTCGGCAGCGCTTTTGCAGCATTAGGCTTGGGAATAAGTTTGTTCATTACGAGGGGAACAATACGGTAGGCTCGACGGCAGCGGAGGAAACGTGCGCCGACGCTGCGACAATGGGCCCGCCGCCTTATCGCGCCGGAACGCGTCGGGCCGCCGCCGCCGCGCCGCGCCCCGCTCTCTCTGCGCTGCCACACTCACTTGACGTATGAGCACTGAATAAATGGGAAAACTTTTAGCTGCCGTTATGGGAGAACGAACAATTGGTCATCTGTTGCGGAGGAAATGCTTAAACGTCCGTTAATCGTGTACGACAGACGGACGATAGGGGAGACAAACTCTTTGTTCAACTAATTGTTAGAGGCCTACTTACTTTTTGTGTCTTTTTACTTGTGTAAGATATGTATGTTATGCTACCAAAAGAAATGTTGTTTGTGAATTAGCTTAATTATAGAGTGAATGACGTGTTGTTTTTTTTATTTATTGTCTATCGTTTTATCATCTTTATTTGTAACCAACTGCTCTTTCCAATTTTTGTTTTCTTTTTTATGTAACATTACCAGATACATAAGTTTACAAAATAAACCATTAGTTAATAGGCAAAATCTTTTTATGAAGAAAAATATAAACAACACAGTCCTGTCGCGATGGTCGCCGGAGACAGTAATCAAGTCGTTTGTTTGCTAAGCGAGGGCAGTGCCTAATTAATTAATTGCCCATCCATTTCTTGATTAAAATTATGGTGAGACTCACTTTCTTTGTAAACTTATCATAATTTTCTTCCAGGAGAATTAACACGCCTTTTATTCATATAACTGCGATATAAAAAGAAGTTTGGGTTGCAATAATATGCAAAATATTGCATTACTGCGACATCGCTGTTTTATTTATTTTAAAATATTAAAATCTTTTGAGATTATCATTATAAAGGAACAATTGTTTAAGCGTTTTATAAGCACATGAAAAATGTAAAGGTTTCGGTACATGGCTCTATTACTCTTTGTGTAATGATAATTTATTTTGTATACCCTCAAAAACGAATAATGTGTTTAAAATTGTTCTCGACTGTAATATTAAAAAAAAAAAATGTAACTTTACAGTACAACGTACATAAAGACCTCCTTTTTAGTAAAGTATATACTTGTGATAGGAGGTCCCGCTCTTCTATGCCAATTCAAGTAAATGGTAAATATTGTCATAATAAATTAAAATAAGTTCCCGGATATGGATAGAAGAAAGAAAACACGAAGACTTTTAGAGAAGAATCCGCATATAATTCGGGTTTCGGGATAACGGAACCGTGATTACAATTGGTTCGTTGTCGACGAAACCTGCAAAATGTGCGGTGTCCGTCACTCGGCAAGAGAACACATCATACTACAAAGAAGACCAACATCAACATGGATATTACCTGAAACAATTAATCAATTTAATATTTTTTTCGTTAGAACCAAATTGAAATTGTATCTACACACACCTGCGAATATATGTATTCTTGCTATATTGTTACGTTCTGAATGCTCGCGGCCTATAGTTTATTTTGAATGTGCAAGTGCTTTTTTAATTTGACAGGTGAGTGAACACGCCTTACTCCCACCTATTGTGTTGTAAAAGTATCGAAATTGAACGAGCGCGGTCCATTTGGAGGCTGTATGGGAGCCGACAATAACCGGGTGGCCATTCGTTTCTCGCTCTCTGAATATCCAAATCATTTTTTTCACCATTTCGTTGCATTGACCGGTGCAAATGGCAAGCGCTGATTCCTGCCCGGCTCGGCTGCGTCCGCTGGCGCCGCGCCGATGTGGAACACTGATAACTGAATTACGAACATTACCTGACGTTCTGTTACTGCCTATTTGGAATGCAATTGTTTTGCCCTAATGGATTGATGCCTGCCTAGTTTAATTAGTTAGTATTAGCTGGACTAGAATGCAATATAATTAAATGAGTCTGGTATTGTACTCGATATAAGTTAATATAATGTTTACGCAGCACTCTAAAACCCATTTACCTGTACTCGGAAGAGGATGTCAATATCTTACACAGCATCGATAGATAGTGCTCATTATGGAAGACATTATTAATATTGCTTTTTATTAAAAGCTTTCAAGGCATGTATATGAGAGAACACAAAACAAATTACGCTCGCTAGTACACTAATAAGCTATAAGAGAGTAATTAAGTAAAGATAAAGAAGAGCTCGGAAAATTCAAAAGAAATGTACGTAATTACTTGTTTAATAATTAGCATATCAATCAGCGTGACGTTTGTATTAAACTACTTCTTTCTAAAATATTTGGAAATGTAAATACATAGGTATATTTTGTATGCTATCATTTCATTTTCATGTTACAGATATTTACTTATTGAATGATCTACATAGTCAATGAAAATGTAATAAAAATAGTTTCAATTTATTCATACTGTATCAATACTCCATCAATCTTAAAATTATCCTAATAAAAGATGTTTGTGGCAATAAGTATAAAATAACATTTGTAATACACATGATTTAGTTACAGATCAAGAAAGCAGTAATACCGTATACACTACTGCTGTACTGTTAGTTACAACCAAAATTAATCCATTAATCAATTCAACCTGATTGGTCCTTCAATTAGGAGATAAGTCTGTGTAACATAACCATCGGGTTTTCATTGACATGTGGCGGCTAGTAGTTGGTAGTAATAATAGCTCCATATCAATGCAGATGACTATGAATGGGATCATTAGCATGTCGGGCTATGATCATCATTTGTACCAGCAACATTGATGTGCGCTTTGACGTGACGTAATATCGTACTGACGGACACAGCCTTACTCTATAAGCAACATATATTACATGAGTAGATGTGGATGTCGGAATCCGGCATTTATTAAGATAGGTATAGTTATATATTGTTCTCTATGATTATACACATTTAAATCGACACTAGTTGCTTATCAACGGACTTGAAAAAGAGTAGGTTCGTCTGTGTGTTTTCCTTTATGTATGTTACGTGAAATTAAAGGCAATTGTGGATCGATTTCAAAAAATATTTCACACCGATGACCTTACAATATTATATATTTCATCAAAATCAATCCTGTACTTTTGTTTTATTTAATATCACGTTTATTTAGTCATTGATTTAAAAAGCCATTTTCTCAGCAGTGCGACAATTACGGTCCGATATTATCTTTATCATTTTTTCCGAAATTAAATTATATTAAAAAAAAAACATATTTTGGTGCAGAATACAGACAAGGACGCGGTAATTTCTCTCAAATTATTAAGTAAATAATTATGCCTACATTAAATTCGATTACATGAAAACTTATAATTATGAGTAGAACAATGTACGCAACTTTATATTATAATAATTAATTCTGTAATTAAATACACCTTATTAAGATTAAAAGTATTTGCTTTATAAGCCTGTATAAAATGTTGTTTGACATTATTGTTCCACATCATTATCCGTGTTTTGTTTTCTCTTGTTGGTATTAAATTGCTCAGTTTTACGTTAGTCTTTATAAAATTAACGTTTGTTTAATGGATTTATTCTTATTCTTATTCTTTAAAAATAAGTTCGTATTAAGCTTGATTACATATTTACAACATTTCTTCAAGAATTTATTTTTATAAAATGTGTTATAACAATATAATAGTACTGATTTATTCCTGTAATATTAATGTGGTAATTTGTATTTAAGCTCATTATTCCAAATAAATTTAAAAATGAATTATTTGTTAATTTTCCAAAATACTTAACATTTAGTATGTCAACAAGCTTGTAATCAATATCTTTGTTAATTTGTTAATTTAAATATATTCAAATGTATTTCAGGCCTTCTCAATTCTGATGTCGGGTATTTCATATCTTACCTGAAACTGATTTGGCGTGATCTGACCAATTTTAATCTCTAGGCTTACTACGGATTGCTACGATCACACCCTGCTACAACTACATACCTCTACGAGTCGCTACGCAGAGCTCCGTGCCGTAGCGCTACGCCATCTTCTCTGTATTTGCTATTACAAAATATTAAAGTTGTATTCTAAACATTCATCATGTTGCATTTTATTGTTTTATGTTTTAACCTGATTTCGTATTTCATAGTAAAGACTTAATAAAGATTGAATATGTGTTTTATTTCAATATAACTAGGATATTACTAAAAGTAGAACAATATCCAAATCATTTATTAAAATGACCTCCGCTGATGATCTATTTTGTTTGGGAATAAGAAAAACAAAATCAGGAGAATAAAATTATGCATTATTTAAAATCACTTTTATTTAGTGTTTATTGCTATAGTCGTTATTGCATTAAAGACTCTTCTGAATCGACATCTGATAGTTAAGTGTTATACTATAAACCCAAACTATACAAAAACGTATATTTATAAATCGTTGTTTTTTTATAATTTGTCGATCTAATTATCCTTCAGTCCAAAGCAAAATCTATGTATAATCAAAATAATAGCGATACGATGTAAAACGTGTCGTTAATGATCCAAATCTTATTTATTGTGGAATATGATTTCCAACAATTCCTTGACTATCTCGTTTACTACTTAAATTATGAATAAAACTATTGAAGTCAACAGAATTATTTTTATTTAGGATAGAATACAAAAAAGTAATCTATTAAAATCAGTAGGCAGCTATCGATTTTTAATAAAAATGTCTCATTGATTGTAGATATTATAAAGAATTGAACTATTTCAATACTTTTTTTTAACATTATAGTCAAAAATTAAACATCAATCTTTTATAAACTTGTAAACTATCGCGCTGCATGTTTATAGTAATATAATTCACGGGAATAAGCGCGTACATGCATAAATACCTTTTTTGGGGCTTGACGTTTCGACCGGGTTACACCGGCCGTGGTTGCAAGCAGACTGTCAGTCTTATATTATCAATCTTTTATCTCCTAAAATCTATTATTATATAGAATACAAAGAATCTAGTGATTTCAACGTAACGCTCTTTGTGTAACAAAGACTGAAAATCAAAACTTATTTATAACAATGGCTACTAAACACAAACAACTAATAATAAAGACATAGATACTTATCTTGAGGGTTTTCGGCGTGGGTAAGAAATGTTTTAAACCAAAGCAGAGACAAAACAAGAGAAGACAAGGTGTTATATCAACTAATAGAACTTCGTTATTATCACGTCTTGTCTCAGTTAAGCTTCAGTAGAAAGATTCAGCAGAGTGGAGAAGCTATGGGCGCAGTTTCCACACTATAGATGTTCCCATCGTTTAATCATTTATCAACTGTAATACGCTGAGAAAATTATGTTTATTGATTTTTCCAAAAATAAAGTTAATGTTGCAGTGCTAATAAATAAAAAGTATTTTCATTTTATTTACACAATTTTTGGATAAAC
The DNA here is from genome assembly GCA_905475315.1 of Autographa pulchrina. Taxonomy (NCBI): domain Eukaryota; kingdom Metazoa; phylum Arthropoda; class Insecta; order Lepidoptera; family Noctuidae; genus Autographa; species Autographa pulchrina. Next base: position 5,715,703 of record FR997771.1, on the reverse strand, counting down.
TTCTACATATCAACCCACATTAAGTATCGAATCAATTCTTCGTGTCACAATTACCTATAACGTAGATTTTAAATAAAAAATATTTACGTAGGCCTTATATTCTATTACATATTTAAATGCATGGCAGTTTTTCCCCACTGCTCTGGTTACGTATTATGCCTATGCATACGCATGGTTAAACTACGGCGTAATATTATGGGGAAATAGTACAGATGTACCGACACTTTTCATACTACAAAAACGACTGATTAGAATACTAGCAAACATAGATAACACTGCAAACTGATAACTTATAACACTGATAACTGCAAACCCCATTTCCAAGAACTTAAACTTTTAACCCTTCCTTGTATGTGTATCTTGGAAATGTGTTTTGTTAGAAATAACCAAAAACTCTACACTACACGCGAACACTTACAGACTAACTACACACACTACGACACAAAAATAGATTAAACCTACCAGTTTCTAAGCTAAATGTACACTCCACAAGCACTTTAGTAATTTCAGTTAAAATATATAATAAATTACCAGAAGAAATTAAAAAACCGGCCAAGTGCGAGTCGGACTCGCGCACCGGGGATTCCGTACAAACCTTTATTTAAAAAAAAATATGTGATGTAACTAAAAAAGGTTTTCGGAATTTTTCCCTTTTATGTGCTATTAAACATTGCTTCATGCCAAATTTCAAGATTCTAGATCGACTGGAAGTACCCTTTAGGTTTTGATTCCCTCGCGTGTAGTTGCGAGTTTGAAAATATGCGGCTTAAATTGCTATTTCTTTTGATTGCGTTGACATAAAAGTTTGATTTTGTTACAGCTTAAAGGTATTATAGACCTGAGTATTTGATATAAATTTCAATTTAATACTTCTACGCTTTCATAAGCAAAGAAGTAGTAACTTTAAAATTTTCAAAAATATTTTTTATTATATGATGTAACTAAAAATGTACGGTTTTCGCAATTTTTCCTTTATTTTTACTATAAGACGTTACTTCGTACCAAATTACAAGATTCTAAGTTCACGGGAAGTACCCTGTAGGTTTTGATTCCCGTGCGAGTTTCGAAAATTTGCGGAAATTTGCGGCATAAACGGCTGTATATGTTGATTGCTTTGGATTAGAAGTTTGATTCACAGCTCCAAGGGACAGTAGACTTGAGTATTAGATATAAATTTCAGTTTGATACCTCCACGCGTTCCTGATAAAAACGGTCTTGACAGACGGACGGACGGATGGACAACGAAGTGATCCTATAAGGGTTCCGTTTGTTCCTTTTGAGGTACGGAACCCTAAAAATGAACAAAAATACAATATCTTTATAAATAAATTTAAAAAAAACTTCTAATTCGTAAATGTTATTACAGTGTACATGAATATTTAAATGATAAGTTTAATAAATAAACAATAATACAAAAAGAAAATTGCTATAATTGCTATAAAAATACCAATAACAATAATATATGTATAATTTAAATAAATATTAATGTATAAATACAATATAGTATAGTAGTAAAAATTATAAGTGTATAGAATTATTGAGAAGCCTAACTACCTACACTAACCAAAATAGTAGTAATAATATTAATATTAAAGTTGTAAATATTTATAATAGCCTTCCTCCCAATTCTTTATTTGTAATTTTCTATTTTGTTATAGTAATAAATATAATAATTAGTTATGCCCGACAGGGCCCACAATGACACGGTAATACTATAATACAGTACTCCAACTTCATACAAACGGACGAAACGCGAGCTATACCTACGCGCTCGATCTCGGGGTGCGCTCGGGTCGCAGACAGTCACGGCTGTACCGCAGTGTCGAACGGACGGTGTGTTTTTTTTTAACAATAACCGCGCGATTTTTTCTCTAAAAATCAGTTAATATGACGAGTAGGAAATATTGTGCTGTTTTTGGTTGTATGAATTCGTCAATAAAGCATTTTTAATTAAGCTTTATCTATGAATGCGGATTTATTATACTTTTAAAATTTAACAATAAAGCATTTCGTACGACTCAGTCGAGGCGCAAATATTTTTCGGTCGCAAATTTATAAGCCCGATTTGTTTTTCAAACAAAAACATATTTTTTTAATTAAATCTACCAATAAAAAAACAACACGCATTTTTATTGAACACTTCCTATACAATATACAAAGTATTGAATTTATTTATATAAAAAGGATATTTACAATCACAAAACTAAATAGAAACAGAAAGTAGGCAAATGTAATTAAAATGTTGGAGACGGGCAGCCCTAATGCATGTTTACGTACCGCGCGGCTGTAGGCATTTATTTCTATCATGCGGCCGAGTTACACTACTGTATGATAATATTACCGTGACAATGATCCAAAACGAATTTATATGTTAATGTACCTACCACCTAAGTTCACATTGTGGAATGCAATAAACGTATTCAGTATTAAAACAATGCAAAACGTTAAACAAAATAAAATATATTTGTGTTATATCGATAAAAACTTCTTTATAAACAGATTTTTTTTGGAATGGTAACGTATTTTTTGGAATCGGTAACGTATTCTGACATCACTAAAATAATATGTCAAAAGTTAAATAAATAATTGGCAATAGCAGAACATCTCCGCTCTATGTCGCTTTGGTGGAAATGGCCTACCCGCTATGCAACTCATCTCCGCGTATCAGTGTTCGCTTTAGTGGAAAACGGGGCCTAATTAATTATTATAAAAAGCGTAAGGCAAGAAAGTTTAATTTTTATCAGGTATCAATGTACTAAAAAAACAGATTTCTGGTAGCCATACAGTTTGTATGAAAAGCTTTAAACGCTATTGAAACACATGCTCCAAAACTAAAAAAGTGTGTGGGTAATCTAGCGATTGTTTTCTTTTCTTTATATCGGGCCACTTCATCCGTTATATAGAAAGTTTCATGTGGATTGTAAAATATCTACTTTAGGATTTAAGATAGGTGTTTTGTCTGCATCTTACCGTGGGCTGTGTCTATTGTTACACCGTCTGGTGAACTGTAGGTGTGCGTCACAACTCTGCCCACACCTTCAAAGAATACAGGTAACGTTTCTATTCCATTATTCTTTTGTAACAAAGCATTCGTGCAAAGTAGCCTCAACTGTTTTGTTTTCTATGGATCATTCATTTAAAACTTAGTTCGTAGTGGCAAAAGCCTATGATGATATTGATGAATATCTTAACGATAAGATACAGTTGTGAACCAGACACTAAACAAATAAATAAAATAGATATGCTGAATATTATACATTTATAGTAAATTAATGTTATCCAAACTAATATTATAAAAGCGAAAGTAACTCTGTCTGTCTGTCTGTCTGTCTGTCTGTCTGTCTGTCTTTCTGTCTGTCTGTCTTTGCTTCACGCCTAAACTACTGAACCGATTTGTGTGAAATTTGGTACAGACATAGTTTGGAACTTGAGAAAGGACATAGGATAGTTTTTATTACAAAAAATAAAATTTATTCCGGACATACAGCGCCATCTATTGGTCAAGCGTCGGCATCAATTCAGTACTGAAAATTCATCGGAAAAATGTAAATAAATAGTAAAAAGTTATGAAAATATAAATGGCAAATCAAAATAATATTTTGAAAATAAGGGAAAAATAACATTTTCGCCTTTTTCGATCGGCAATAACGGCTTTAATGCCCTAAGTGAGTATACATATCTTCAATTCAAACGCAGAGCTCATTATGTTGATTTTTGAAGAGTTCCCTAGAATATCTTCCACATTTCATTTTTGAAGAGATCCCGCGAGATCGGGAACTATGTGGGTAAAACCAAAAATCTGCCGGAAGTCACTATTCCACGCGTACGAAGTCGCGGGCAAAAGCTAGTATGAAAATATAAAGAGATTTAACTACAGTACTGTCAACAATAAAATTGTTTGCTGTAACTAATTATTATTTTTATAAGTAACTGCTAGTATTTATATGTCCGAACGACGAATATAGCGAACATTTTTTGTTACTTATAAGACCTTATTACATTGTAATACCTACCTATGTTTCACAAATAAATTGATTTGATTCGAAAACTAAGTTAAGGTAGCTGGTTAGTGAACATTTCACGCATAAATGGGTATATAACTAACACAGTAATCTTGTCCATTATTTAGAAACATTCGAAAAAAGTAATTAAAATACAATTTTCGTTTATATCCAAATTATGTGAAAACAGTGTTGGCACAATGACACATGGGCAGAATTAAGTATCATGTACTGGATTTTTAATAATAATTTAGGTACACTCACAAAACGATACAGAAACAGGAGATAATATAACAAAGGACAATGGGCATTCTGGCCCATCAGCGGCCACCAATGAAATTAGTATCATTTGATAGGTGAGTGCTTTTAGAGCAAATATTGTTTCAAGGAGTACAGTAGAGTACGATTACGGTCGAGTTAATCGTACTGTACTCTTACTCGACTGATCGTAGAGTAAGAGTACAGTACGATTAAATATCATTAGGGAAAAAAGATATAGGTAAAATACTATTTTAATGTATTACCATATTTTTTTCTTGCGATAAGTTTTGATTTTTTATACAAAATAGACAAATAGTCATTGCATTAAATTTATTTTACTGATGTATGCGTCATTAAATAGAGTAAATAAAATGTTGGGCTTAAATGCAAAATCTTTGACGATGATTAAACTCCAATCATATTGTAGTAATTAAGTTATGTACAATATTGTATTATTGTAATCTGAAATACGTGTTTTCATTTTAATAAATCAACACCTATATGAAACTTTTTTTTAACTTATCATTTTCTAATATGTGTAAAATACGTATATAATAATATAATTATATACTTAAATTAATTATTATATCAATGTTACATCATCGCAAGTTGTACAAAATATTGTATTTAAGAATATTATTATTAAACTGTAATAATTCCTTTAAATGATTTATTTCGATATTTTTATTAAACATTATCTACCTATAACTATTTATCCATGGAAGTGACAGAAACAATCTTTTGTAATCTTATTATTAGAGATGCGCCGAATATTCGTTTGGTATTCGGTATTCGGTGTATTCGGCATATTTTTCACTATTTGTTTTCGGCCGAATTATTCGGTTTTGGTGCCGAATATATTCGGTTCGAGTATTTCTATTTTCTTGGCTACATGACACGGTATAGAACTAAAAGTCAAAACTTCTTATGTAAGATTCATGTTATAATATAAGCCAAAGAAATACTATGAAAGATGAGTTAAATAAAGCTAATAAATTTCAAATCAACATTTATTTTTAAACTAATACAAACCTTTTTTTAAACATTTTAAAGCAATTTAACATAAAATTAACTTCTTTTTAAACCTCAATCAAATCCACATTTCTTTGTATACCTTAAATCAACATTTATTATTAAACTTTAAATATTATATACATAATTGCCTGCTGGGAAACAAATAGTATAGACGTGGCCGCCGATGGGACAAGCTCCATACATTTTTGCCCATTGTCCTTTACCAAATTTACAAAAGTACTGCTTATTCTTAAAGAAATCTCTGCGAGCAGAACCGCGATATGAGAAATGTTAAATAATCGCAGCCACTTATTAAAACACTAGCGGCCCGTCCCGGCTTCGCACGGGTATTTAACACATTATTAAAAAGTTAGGATTGAAGGTTTCTGTGTTATTACTACTACTACGCTCTTTATAATATTAGTCTAGACACTCCCGTACCTCAGTGATGCTTAAATCGCATAGTTAGCCGAGCAGAGTAAGCGACAATCACGCGACTTTTTTCTAATTCTTATATTTTAAACTCGTGATATCTTTCGAAGGGAATGTCCAAAGTGAATAATTCAAAAAGTTACATAAAGTTATTGAAGCAGTCTTGACTATGAAGTAATTTATTTCGATAAGGATCAATACCAAGTAACAAATAAAGAGCCTTTTCTAGCGGCGTCCTTTCAATAATATTTTTTTTAATGAAATATCTCTTATTGTGACCTAACTGTAATAGTTAGACATATGCTGTCGCGACACTTTTTGTAGATAATTATATGTTCTACAAAGACGTAGTACATTATTTTGTTCTATAATCAATGGTTTTCGCAGCGCACGCGATGCAAGAAAGATTTTTGGTAAATTTTTCACACCTTGGTTTACATTATTGAGGTTTTAGTATGGATCCCTAACTTTTTTGAAAATTTTATATAGCCTATGTTCACCGGAGATAGTGTAGCTTCCCAACAGTGAAAGAATTTTTCAAATCGGTCAAGTAGTTTCGGAGTCTATTCATTTCAAACAAACAAACAAACAATCAAATCTTTCCTCTTTATAATATTAGTGTAGAAAAGGGGTTAAAATGAAATTCATATTACTATTCTCTAAAGCCATAGAAAATACCTAATTTCTATATTGTTAGTGCTCGCCATTTTTAACCATATAAAAATAACAATTTTGCACTTTGAAATGTTAATGAAAAAACTGTAACTACTTATATTTAATTTTAGTATGCATTTTATTTTATTCTGGTAGCTTTCAACTAGAACTGCATTACATAATTAATAAAGAGTTATACAAAAAGCGAAAATGGTTAATTAATACACGCTAAATTAAATTTTTACAATTGAAATATACTCCCAGCGGCCTATATCTACAGCTCGCAGTTACATACAGGGTAAAAAATACTACAAAATGTAAAAAAAAAAAAACAATATAAGATTATTTAATCTTAAATAGCACAAATATTTTAAACTGATAGTTCAATAACTCAACTTATAAAAAAATGCTCTTAACTTCATGGGTGCCCAAGTGTAATTATTTTAATACACTATTTTACCATTTTAGTATCTTGTAACGTAACTTTTTTTCGTACCAGATTAATAACCAGTGAGCCAGTGACCAGATATTTTGTCAATACTTTTAAAGTAAATAATTTAATTTATTACTGAAATTAAACTTAAAATATTTACAATGATAAAAAACTAAGCCTACACAAGAAATAAGAAAATAAAACTAAGAACTAAAACAAGACATCAAAAAATTCATCCACATCGCTGTCGACTGGGAGTGTGCCCAAAAGGCTGGCAGCATTGCCATATTGTATGGCAATGCTTATTCGCTGAGCTAGGTAGAAGCCAGCCTTTGGGTCACGCGAAGTGTCAACCAGGCGTTTGGATAAATCTTTAAAAAATCTGTGTGCACTCGGACCCCACGGACCAAGGGTCTCAACCCCAAACGGCTCGAAAATATAACTTCCAACTAGGTTGGTATATTTCCGCCGCTTGAGGTTTTTAGCAGCCGTAGCAGCAGCGCCAGCACAGCACGACGTACTAGGAAGATGGGATGGCGCAAGAGTATCGACGCAAGTAGCGTCCCACACTTAAGGCCGTAACATTTAAGGCCGTATAAGTCGGTAACATTTATTTAAAGAAGTTAATCAATGAAAGGGTACCATATCCTTATTAGTGTTATACTCATTATCACTCATTTCATCACTCAAATAATATAATTGTTATAGACTATTCAATGTCATTATTATATATTTTAAAAGTAAAGATATAATCTATATTGTACCTACATCTTGTAACATTAAAAATATAGACGTATACTTCGAAAACTGATTTTAGTAAACGAATTTAAATACCGTTTTCTGTAGACTTTATTTTGGTAATTAAACACGTGTAACTTTACAACAGTATATATCCTTTTATCACCTTTCATGCTAATTTAATATTATTGTGCAAGAAAACAATGTTTGCTTTTATCGAGTTTCCAGGATTCAACACGTGGCACAAATACTTTGATTATTACATAATTACGCCTCTAGGAAGTCTGGCCTACAGTTGAAAAGTTACGGGTCCCTTTGTGGTAATAATAAATATAATGAATTCTGCTAATCTATAAATACAAAACAATTGGAGTTATTAATTATGTAACCATTTATAACTCAAGAAAGGGTCGGCCAAATTTCATGATCTTTGTTTTGAACGGGGTCGTCTCCCTGGATAGTAGAATAACAATCTAAACATCCAAAAACAGCCACGAAAGGAATAGATGTCTTAAGTGAACAGGGTATACGTAAGTAGGTAAAATCGCGGGGCACAGCTGGAATACAATAAAGTTCACATCCATCACATTCATTCACATCTATCGTCAAAACGTTCCTACTCATATTGCCCATGTGGCATCTAGATAAATAAATAAATATGGACAGTACATACATAGCCCTGAACCTAATTTAGCATAAGTAATTATGGCATAGAATCAGAGACAACGCAGGTACCACATAAACCAAAACCAGCGTAAAGATTAGTTTCGTGATTTCCAGGAAGAGGTTGTTTTAACATTCGTGCTTCTGCTTATGACATTATACAATATCAATACGTTGTTAAAATGAATAGGTACCTATGTGTTGAATGTAGAATGGAGCTGCGTAAACGTACACACTTCTTGTTGCCGACACGGCACTACGGCACACCATCAGCAGCGTAGTTGCAGTGTATTGCATGTATAATATTGAATGGTGTGCGGCCTTGGATGCGTTTTCTATTTACTACCACAAATATGAAGCGTTAGAGAAATTTCCAATATAAGACAATGCAAAGTAAAAGCTACGTGTCAACAAGAAATTAATATTACTGAGATTATTTTGTCACTGATTTTCATACATAATATTAAAAATATCAAATTGCCACATTTTGTCTCTAAATTGTTGTTACTTTCGTGGTAGGTATATAATGATACAAAATTCTATATACCTGTTGTTAACCGAAATCAGAATCTACTAATTCGTCGAGTCCCTTTTACCGGAAGATTGAACAACACTAGAGATAGCGATATATCATGGCGGCGCGTACGATTGTCGTTGTAGTATTCTTGCTTTGTATAACTGAATCATAACCATTATGGCGTCGCTGGCCTTTAAAAGTATTCTAAATCTAAAGTTGAATCCATCCTAATGTTAATATTGTTCAGTTTAAAGCATCAGTGGTTTCCTTCGAATACTAAGTATTTAACTAATACCAATAAACTAAAAAAGTCCAAACTAAGGTCCAGATAAATCATGCGATTGATGCAGTTAAAAGTGAAAGGTTACACAAAATGTATGGCTATTAAAACTCTAGGAAGTACTATTTTTAGATTTGCCTCAGTAATTTGTATTTAATTAATTTATTAACGAACTAGCTGTGCCTGCGACTTCGTTCGCGTGGATGATGAAACTTATCAATGAGTTTTTAACCGCAAAATTAAGTTTGTTTTTTATTGTTTATACTTTTCCGGGATAAAAACTACCCAGTGTGGTGCTCAGGATAATAAAGAATAATTATACCAAGTTTCATCGTAATCGAACCGGTAGTTTTTGCGTGATACCTGAACAAACAGACAGACAATTTTTTTTTTTCACACTTTTGTGTTCCGTGTCGGTCTAGTAACACCCCCCGCCATGTTTTTTTTTTATATTTTCAATGTACAGAATTTTCACTTTTACAGATTTATTATAAGTATAGATGAGATCATGTGTAATACCAAATCTCAAGTATTGATACTAGGCACTGCGAATCAGATAAAGAAAGTGGTAGACTGTAAGGAGAATGTTAAAATAGATGATGTTACACTTGATCACGTTACATCCGCTAGGAACCTAGGACTAATACTAGATGGAGAGCAAAAATATGTAGAACATGTTAATAGTAAAATTCGAAACGCATTTTTCAGATTAAAAACCCTTTACAAAATAAGACCCTATATTAAAGAAAAACTACGTTTCTTATTAACTGACTTGTTAGTACTCTCTCAGTTCAACTACTGCAGCTCTGTTTTTGGTCCCAGGATAAAGAACAGTACATAGAGAGCAATTCAGAGAGTGCAGAATGCTTGCATTAGGTTCTGTTTCAATATACCTAGGCGTGAATTTATTACTCCCTATTTAAATAAAAAAGGTATTCTAAACATGAGCACCAGAAGGGAACTACATGCCTGCACCACTCATAGAATCATCTGGAACAAAAAACCTGAATATTTATTTGAAAAACTTACCTGGGAAGAAAAAAACTGCCTCAAAATCCTCCGTTCGGTTGCACAAAACTTACTTAAAATCCCCTTACATAAAACTACACGTTACAAAGGATCTTTCAGATTTACTGCAGCAAAAATATGGAATGATCTCCCTCCCCCATTAAGAACTAGAATAAGTACCGGATGTTTTAAATTAATATATAAAAAAAGCTTTGCTTAAACGCCAAATTGCTGCAGAAAATCTGAAACATGCTTACTGGAAACTATTATCACTAAAGGATTACTTCTAATTAATGACCTATTAAAACATATAATAAAATATACCTAGTACCTATGTCCTACACTCGTTAACCCATTCATTATAAAAGAACACGCCCACACATAAACATACAATGCATACAAAAACTCACACATAAAGAAACACACATACACTAAAACACGTTTACTATAACACATACACTTACACAATACACAAACAGACTTACACACACTCATATACGTAAACGCGCTTACACTCATGCATACATACATATAATAAATATATCTTGTATATGTGTAATATTCTTTATTACCTCATATCTTCGAAACGGCCGAATTTCGATAATTAGGGTATCGTTGGATTCGTATCGATTACCCAAGTGTACTTAGATATGTCACGTCAAACAAAAACCCACATGGTGGCCATGAGGTGCCATAGACTGAGGTAAAAAAAAAATAAAAAAATATGTTTGCTACATTATGGGTATCAAATTAAAGGGCTTGTAACGAGGATTCCAAAATGGTATATCATTTACGTATAAAAAAAATACTATATGAAAAATTGTTCTTTATCCAAACTAAATACATATCTACTCGAATGCCATACGCTAGGTGGATAGCCAGTTCCACCACCTTGAAAGTACATAAAAGCCTAGCAGGGCTGCAAGTTGATTTTAACTAAAAAGTGTTAAATAAAAAAACCCAACTGAAAAGTAAAAAACAAGTTCAATAAGTCTAGAAGTGTAGATAGCAATGTTATTAGTACAAAAATTTAATAATCAATACACAATCAATCTAATGAGAAACATAATTGACTGTAACAGTCGGGACCCATTAAAAAAGCTAGACTAAAATCATTTATTATGGGTCCCGACTGTGAATATATTTATATTATATTATATATATAGATATATATAGATAACTTATTATTTATTAGTTACCTGCGAACCCGGCTTCGCATAGGTCCAATGTACTATAATATGCATATTATACATTCAAACTTCCTCTTGAATCACTCTATCTATTGCTGAAAACGTTTGAATCAAAATCCATTGCATAATTTAAAAGATCTAAGTTTACAAACATCGGGAGAGAGTGTGCACAACGTTATAATTGTATCTTTATAAACTTAACTAAACAATATTAATAAAAACCTAAAAATGCCGTCAAAAAATTCATGCACAGCAGCGCTGTCGACTGAAAGTGTGTCCAAAAAGAAAGATGCATAAATTTAATTATTTTAAAGGTCTATAAAAAGAATTCAAAATATGGGCAATAAATAAAACATGTACATGATATTGTCTTTGCTGTTGATATTTCCAAAAACATGAAATTGGCGCTGTGTCAAAGTAGAGTTTTCAGTGTGGCCAAGAGTAGAATTTTCATTTTGAAGAAATATAACACGTTTTTTAGTAATTTAATAAACTTAACTCCTTAAACATTAAAATGAGGTATAACCAGGCAGCGAAAAGCAAATCAAAGAGTATAATCAGTATTGATACTCAAATTGCAATGTAGTTAGTATATTGAGGAAAAGAACGGTAATTTTTTATGTATGTATTTTCATTTATTGCCAATATTTTAAATCCCTACTGTATAGTAATACCTATATACCATCATATATGACATATATAATATTTAAAATATTATGTCATATATTTTTTCCAGCCATTATTCATTTAGGTATAACGTTTTTACGGCTCTGACATACTTAGATAAAATCTTATTTCTAGTTCACGTTCACTTCGAAGGCACAAATTTTTACATTTAACTTTTGAAATTGAATAAAAATGTAATATCCAGTCCAGCTGAAAGCTTTATGATTCATATTCATCGGCAGCAAGGCAACTTATTAGTTAGCAGTGAAATATAAATCCGTAATTGAATGGTGACGTCCGCCGCGCACGTATGCCCTGCATCACCTGTGACGCGCTGAATGCAGAGCGTACCGCCGTCCAATTTCGCGCGCTAAATTGTTCATAACGGAAGTTCATATCCGGACGCCGGGCCGCCCTGCGCTTCAGGCGAGATTAGACGGTAATTACGATTTCCTGTGACACAGGACGCAGACACGGCTACAGGAGCAGCGGGCTCACCAGGAACGTTCCGAACGTTCCGCCGGAGGAAGGAAAAATTGCCATAACAATTACTTAACTTCCAACATTATTGGTTCCTAATTAGCAATCGTCTCCTTGAACACACGCACGCGATCGGAACCGGGAAGTGCTATCCGCCGCCATATACGACGTACTAAGTATCGCAATAAAAGCCCTTCGGAAAAGATATTTGCGGAAGTATTCGCTAGCCAAATGCCGGAGTACAAATTGAGTGTATACCATTACTGAGTCGGAAAAACTGATTATGTAGGAATTGAGCGGAGCGCAGAAAGGTTGTTGTGCGGCGCGCGCGCCTCTCTGCCGCCGTTGATATGATTGAATAAGCGAACACCGGGCTCCCTAATGAAACATATTGAACGTGTATCGAATCACTTAGGCGCGCCGGTGCGCTCCTGCACTCGCTTTTTGGGGCATGTAAACAAGCCGTAGGTGAACCCTATAAATAACATTACGGTGGAGTCTCGTTTTAAGAGAGACAATAAATTGAATTAACTCCGCCAACTTTGGACGTCAAAGGAGAATAAAAAAAATTCAACTTCATTTTACGGAATATAATTTCACGCGGCATCAGCGTCTCCCTTTGTGTCGCCGAGAAAATATTTACGTAAAGCTGTGCTCCGTAAACCCACAAAAAGGGAGAATCCTAATTAATTCATTAATGTCATTATAATTAAGACATTTGTGGCATTTAATGTGCATTACTTTCAATCTTCTCAACCTTAGTGATATTTTACGAAGTCATTTAGGAAGGGTTCGTTAAAAATGAGATAAACCACACAAGGATTTCGTAATCCGACTAAAATGAAAACAATTTTATATTTTTTAATTTAGACAAAAAAATACTGATTTGCTGGTTTGTCATTATATGGTATGATACTTAAAACCCAGATTTAGAACAATATCGTTGTTGCAAGTACAATAAATATATCGTTTGATACTCTAGTATCGTCAACGAACATAGAAGCTTAAAAATACGATTTATAATTATCTTATAAGTAAGAATATAGTTATAATAAAAAAAAAATACATTCAATCCAAGTCATAAATAAATGTATATTCCATTATTAAATAACAATATAGCATAATAAAATAAAAGTTCATACTAAATGTTCCTATGTTTTAAATTAATTTATATTGTTATTAAATCGTAGTAAATAGTATATAGACAGTATAAAATGTTTGCTCGCCATATTATGGCAGATTATGCTGAAATTTCCTACTGTAATACCTTTTGTATTGATTTGATATATATTTCTTTTTCGTAGACATTTGAGAATAAATTGTTTAAGATGTTGAATTAAATATGTTTTTATTATGAATATTGTATATATTTACTACTAATGTAACCAATAGATTTAGGTACTGGTATAATGACAAAAATACACACACATATGTGACTACTGAACATGATTGTCTTTGGTACGAGTATACCTATACGATGCTTTATAAAACCAACACATTTTTTTGTAGGACTGATCTGAGTGCAAAATTTAAAATACACCATTTTATTTTAGCGTGAATATATAAAAATCCCGGTAGTGTTTTCAATCATGTTTCAGAGAGGTCCAGTGCAGGCTACGGCGAGGCGTGAGGCTCACAAACACTGCGGCCGACAGCAAAGCTCTTTGAGGACATCACTAAACCTACAGACTAGAAAAACTAGTGCAGCACCGGTGTAAGGTACAGGGGCGCCAAACACGCGCTGTCAGAGCCGAACGGATTCGTCAAACACCCAATCTCGAACGCAGCTTTTTCCCTTTGGCAAAAACAACATAGCTGCAGGTTTTAAAACGCAAAAAATTATAAACAAAATGTTTAAAAATGGAGATTATTGCTATTTGTTTATTAATTCTATTATGCGATTATAATGGGATAACTAAAATAATTATGTTAATATAACAAGCAACATCTTGCTAATTTACCTAGTAATTACTAAAATTTTTCGTGAATGCATTTCTTTATGCTTACGAACAGATCATGCTTTTGAACAGATCATCCTTACTTTAACTGATATAATCATATAAAAACATACTTGAAGTAATGAAGCATTTAGTCAAACCTTTTTATAATGTCGTTACGAGTAACCAACGTCACATTTAAACAAACGTGACTAACTATTGCGTATAGCTCAAGCAACAAGTGACGCGTTTGTCAAATTCTTACTATTTTTAGATTTTATCAAAACCTTTACGGATTCTTGCCTCAAAAATTCAAATTTAGAATCATGAAACAGAGTCATGCAATCGATAGTCACGTGTAGGAGACGTCACGTCTGCGTCACTCGTTTACCGAACGCGCATAACTTTTTAACAGGTACTTAATCTAATCAAATTGGTCATATAAAATACTCTTAAGAAAAGACTCTAAAAGTATAATAAATAGGTGTGTATATATGAATTGATTTAGATATTACTGCAATCCGCAAAAATCAATGATTATAAGATAAATTATTTCAGTAAAATGGATTTCTGTTTTCGTAGTGGTTTCGTAGTTATGTACCTAGATATTATTTATTTCTAGATTCGGTTAGGTATTATTTCCATTACATTTTGTCAGTTAAATGATAAATATTAGTTGGCAATAGCAAATACTAGTCGAAGTGTTTCTTTAAAAACAAAACATTTTTAACACTCTGTGTGTTCCTTATACAATAGTGAAACCATGTACAATTCACACGACAATGGTTCCAATTCCTGTAACCGTCTTGTGGCAGAAATCCATCAGATCACGGAAATATATTATGATAGTATAATTATTGTTAATAACAGTACCTGCACGAAATAAATATAACCTTAAAACAACGGAACAACAAATCAACCAGAGGGGTTGAGGGTGAAACCATAAAAAAACAACTTTTAACAGTTACAAGGAAAAAACATTTAATATAACTATTGTTTAACTCTCGAGGTAAGAAATAATTAACTGCCAGCAGTTGCATAAAAATAAACAGTAGTTTGTAATATACATACTCTTTAAATATTAATTATAATTATATGCATATTTGTAAACACATTTTACAAAACGTTTTTGCGTAAGTAATGCCAATAAAGGCTAATTAGTTCATTAATGATTAGCTATACAAGTTGATTGAACAAAATAGGCATTGAATAAAGTAATAAAAGCTCTACATAAATACCAACGTAAAATCTTTTACTGAGCAGTACGACATCAACCAAACTACAAAATAGCATTCACCTAGAAACTGAAATTCTCTTAATTATTTTATAAACGTCATTGCAACGAGGAAACTGTAGTTACTAGAATCTAAAGCATTACTGGAAAGTTGTTAATGTAAATGTGTCTCCTGCAACAAGAATTTCCAATGAAAACCGTGGTTATTTTAGAACAATGAATAGCAGTTTTTTCTCCTATCTCACTATTATTAGTATCAAGAAAATATTAAGATAGAGTTACCGTTACAAGTATTGTCTTTTGTAAATAATACTTTTTTTAATTAGGTAATAAATAAGTTATTAGTATTTGTCATGTCTCATATTTTAATTACTGCCTACTGTTTTTAGATGAGATGATGATATTTATTTTAACCACTAGCATTTAAAAGTGGGTTTTCCCATTAAATTTTTATCAATAACAATCATCAACAAAATATTCATAGACATTTATATTTAGAACAAATTCAGTGTTATCTTAAACCGGAGTTATGAACTCGTCTTGAAGTGGTTAAATCGTCATGATAATATGCTTAGTTATTTATATTTAGCCAGTCAATGTACTTTTATTGTAACTATGACTGACAAGAAAGATTGCAGAATGATGATTGCTAATACGTGAAAAATCTAGATACCGATTATTTGTATTCTTTGCACTTCCACATCACTACGATTTGCAGGTTTCCTCCTTCTACCATGACTCCTATATAAACATAACATTACTACATATGAAATACATTTTATCTATTTTGATACTTAATTAATTGTTAATTGTTTAAATAAAATTAAAAGGCATAACCCTGATTTATTAACGCCATCCTACAACATTACAGATATGAAACCTTAGGAAAACAAATGCGGTCTGATACTCACACATAACAATTTATTTTTCTGTTATTACCTATTACACACGTAAAGTAGCTACTTGTTTATCCTGGAAGTAATTCAGGCCACATATTCAATTTGATGCCGACAGACGTTTGATTACAATGTGGAAGTGAGCACTATGCATCTCCGAGGTACTCGAGAGGAAATGGCAGCACGATTGTTTCCTTATCAGCTTATAGAAAACATATTCATCTCCGTACAAATAATATGAAAGGAAATCGAAGGTACTACTAAGTAGAGTGGTTCCTAGAAGGTCTTTATCAATGTTTTTCCTGGTATTTTGAATCGAACACTTTGTAACTGGATATTTGAAGGCACTTTAGTGTCTTGTTGGACTACTTATATTTGCTTCTGCTTAAACATTGAGGATTAGTCTAGTAAAATTAGTTTTAACGTCAGGAAAGATTTTCGAAAATTACAGGTAAAGTAGATATGTAAACCTACGACTAAGTAATAATTGAATATCTACGTATCTAAAATATATTCGAGGCTTTAGTTGCAATGCATTATACTTTTTATCATTTATACATTTACATTTTACATAATATGTAAATATTGTTTGGTTTATCGACAAAAAATATTTCAATCTACCCTAAACTATAATTCCTGTTAAGTAATCGTAACATCAGGAATTTTAAACAAATAATAAATCTCTACATGAGAAGACGCCTGTGCGATTTTATAGGCTGGTACATTACATAATAAATTGCAACAGAAAACCTTTAAATTGTTTTATTATATTCTCCTAATATTTCTTATCTATGACTGTAATATAACCGGATCGAGTGACAAAGGTGTTAATTAATTAACAGTACCACAATACTGAATACACAAACAAAAATCGTTAGATACAAATCTTAAAGTGTCTGTATATAATGTACAGTGGACCACACAACAGCAGTAACAACGAATAACAAAAACCAACTTTATCCCTTTGGAATAAGAAGCTGTTAATGTCAGAGTGTTAAAAGTAATGGGTGGAGTGTACGATGGTCGTGCTACATAAATTGATCATGTAATTAGCGCATGGAAGTCGTGGTGTCTAGTTGGCAAAAATTGAGAGTTTAGAGCAAAGTCGGTGCCTTCAGTGAAGAGTATTCAGACCGGGATGTATTACATATTGTTATAAATGTCAGTGAGCAAAACAAATAAGGTAAGTGTATTTAATTCTTAGAAATCAATTAGGTAGTTCTTACGTCTGTTATATTTCACGACCATAATGCTTAGAAATGTTTAATGCCTACAACTACATATAGTATATTTCAATTTTTTTATTTATTTTATAATTTCCCAAATACTGTCATTCTTTGAAATTCAAACTATCATTCCTGCCTATGTTCATAGTTTAAAGCTGTCTCTTTGTTTTTACTAAGTCATTTTAATAGTTATGTAATCACATGTTTTTTATCTTGATTTTATATTTTTTTTCTGAATCAAAATTACCTTTTTGTGATTTTTGTTATTTACATTGAGCTCTTTAATTCTCAGACGGGAAATAGGTAACGATGCAATTGAATAAATTGATACAATATACACAACAATATAAACAATTTTCTTTTTTTTATAAATACAAGTACTCATAATTTATAGTTTCGTAATAATAAAAAAAATATTTGAAATCCCTTTAGCGAACTAAAAGCAAAATTAAAAATATTAAACTTTAAAACAATAAAACGGTCATTAAAGTAACGAATCATTTAACGAACTGTTAGTTTTCCAGAACATACAAAACGAACTATTGAAGACTATTAACCCAACAATAGACCACACTGTCTATTTAAAATTATACACATTAAGAAAGTGTAAACACTGAAGTCACATTATTTGTTTACAGCATATCTTACGTACATATATAAGGTGTGTAAACATTTTACAAACAGTTTGCACGTAGCCACGTATAATATAGTGGGGTGTCAATTGATATAGATCACGACGCGAGGCGATAATATGTGCATGGCGTCCTAACAACCTTTTATACTTAGATATTATACAGGCTGATATATGTAACGAGAGACGTAATCTATACTTATAATGAATCTGTAGAAGTGAAACTTCTGTACATTGAAAATATCAAAAAAATAAATGGCGGGGGGTGTTACTAGATCGACACCGAACCCAAAAGTGTGAAAAAAAAAATTTTGTCTGTCTGTCTGTCTGTTTGTTCAGGTATCACGCAAAAAGTACCGGTTCGATTACGATGAAACTTGGTATAATAATAATTATTCTTTATTATCCTGGGCACCACACTGGGTAGTTTTTATCCCGGAAAAAACAAACTTAATTTTGCGGTTAAAAACTGATTGATAAGTTTCGTCATCCACGTGAACGAAGTCGCAGGCACAGCTAGTAAATAAATATGTTTAATTGTTCAGCATTCGCAATGACAAAATAAACTAGTATTAATAAATACTTTCAATGGATTTTCTTTATTAATTATTATTTATAAATGTTTTTTTGACAGTATGGATGTTTTTGGTTGTCTTTCATATAATAAACCACCATGTATATGTATAGTTGACGATCGCGTTTATGATAATTATAATCATTTATTGCTGCGCAAGTTACTTAGTACCTACACTGATTTCCTTATTGAAATACAATTAGGAGTTTTGAATAATATTATATTTATAATATTGCAAATTAAAATATGCCTTTTGAGAAAACAACATTACAAAAAACATATTGAATGTTTTTGTACAAAAATGTGTAAATGCCATGTATGTATATTCTTGTCTTTCGGAATAAGTAGGTACTATGAACTATCTCATAATTTATTATGTACGATTACATCTAGAACACAAACTCAAAAAATTTAGCCAATTATTGAAATAAAAAAAAAAACTTTAAAAGATAAGATATAGTAATTTATAAATTTAAAATACTGTGTCCCAAATACAGTAGGTACATACACGACCCACCTGACACGCGTTCACATGTTTTGCAACATTTAGCACAAGGTCCATTTATAATTGAGCCTCCTATCACCAAATATTTAAACAAAAGAAAGAGATTATGATAAAAGATAAACAAATGACGGCTTTATTCTTTGAATTTATACCAAAGAGTTTTAATATCTCGTTCGAGTAATAATCCTTTCTTAAAGACACACGTCCAAGTTAGTTTTTCACTTGAATATTAGTTAGTGGTTGTGTTTGTGTAAATCTCGGCAAGTTTAAAGTGCAGCGAGATCGTTTGGCATCAGGTGCGATACACTCACGCAAATATTTTATGAAAATACCTAGATTATTAACACTAGTGATGTTACTTGTGTCGATGTTTCCACTTGCTATGAATATACTTTTGTATGACAAGTTTATATAAAATAAGATCTAGCGAAAAATATGGTTTTGTATTTATAATAAATAAGTTGTAATAATAAACATAAACTACCTCTTTTTGAAGTAAGGAGCAATTTTGATAAAGAAAAATAAATAATTTGTCACGAATATTAACGGTTTTTCGTTTCAGCTTCTGAAACAACACATTGGTTAGAAAATCATATTGCGCTAAGCTATATATCTTTATTATGATACTAGCTGATCCCCGCGACTTCGTCCGCGTCAATTTCTGTTATTATGACCACGATTAAGAAGTTAAAAAAAAAAGTATTTCTGCGTAAATGATAATTATAATATATAATTAGTATAGATTATGTTGATAAAACTCTGTAGCAAATAATTGGCAATAATGCATTAATTTCGACCAAATGATTACCTTAAAAAAGGTTATAGTGAGTCAATTTTAAAAGATAGACATATACTGTCGCAGACATTTTTTTAGATCATTCAAAGAGGAACAATTCATTCATACATATATTTTGGGTAACTCGAACCGTTTACGCAGCGCACGCAACGGAAGCTTTCAAGTATGAATATTTTCCCCCGTTTTTGTGAAATTTTTTACTGCTGCTTCGCTCCTATTGGTCGCAGCGTGATGTTATATATCCTAAAGCCTTCCTCGATAAATGGACTATCTAACACAAAAAGATTTTTTCAATTCTAACCAGTACTTCCTGAGATTAGCGCGTTCAACCAAACAAACAAACAAACTCTTCAGCTTTATAATATTAGTATAGATACAAAAATAATACCAAGGAAGGCCTGCTCTTTTTAACAGATAAAATAATTATATAAACCTAGCCTGCATGAGGCTTTAGTTACGCTAAAACCTAATTAATTATCGCGTCATGACCTGGCTACGTAAATAACAAAAATAATACATTTTGTCGATATCGAGTGTCTACGTGATTGCTCGTGACTAGCGTTGCGCGGGGGGTGTCGGCATCGCGGCCGCATCCTACAGCCAAACGGTAAACACTTTGCTGTAATCTCGAGATGAGAAAACTTTCAGTTCTCTTAATTCAGAAACTTATTCAACAACCTAACAACCTTAGAGCGGACCGAACGGCGGACACAAGACAAACAAACTCACCATTTAATCTTACTTTTTACTACATTAATATTAAAATTGTCTTAAAAATGTCTACACTAAATATATCTCAAACTACGTGGAAAATAGCCCATAAATATGAATTATACAAAATTGAAAAACGTCTGAATTATTTTCAAAATGTGTACAAAAATAAATTATTACTTTCCTTTTGTATACCAACCACGGATACCGACACAAAGTTGATATTAATATCAGACGTAGATTTATGTTCTTGTTCGGCTTTATGTATATTATTTCATGTCTGTAAAGTCAGCTGCTGCGGAAGAACATAACACTTCAAAAGTGAATACCTACATAATAATATTATTAATGGATGGATTAAAAATATGATCTGTACATAACGTAACTAGTCTAATATGTATTTTATTAGTTTTTATATGAGTTAGAGTTACATAACTTTTTCTTTGCATTCGATAAAGAATAGGATAAATACTGGACCAACATAATAAAGTGTATGCTGCAATTAAATCACAAAAGCGCAATAGATAGCTTGCTATTTACAAGAAAGGTGAAAAGTAATGGTCCTCACTCTCTAAGTCTCATAACTGTACCATAGAGCGGACAATAAACAACCAGATAAAGTGAGTAAAATGTTTTAAACACTCCTTTTAAATAAAACTTAATTAAATATTGTCTTGTCCAACTAGCCAGCAAACTTTGGCAAATAACGACCCTCCCACTTTATCAAATTATCTTTACAAAGGTATCTAAATACGTAGACACTTAAATCTCTGTTTACATCAAGTCTAGCCCCGTATCTACAAACCATGGTAACAAAGTTAGATGTACCCATTCATAAAACAAATAGTTATCGACAAATTTAAGATAAACGTAACTATGTACTACCACAATTATTATTATAATAACATGTGCTTGGTATCGACATGTTTATGTCAATTTAATCAGTCAGTCAATTGACAGTGCGAAGTGTTGCTCTCAAGTGGAGCAAACTCGCCGCCATGAGCAAACAGACATTAAAGGATTACCGGATAACTACGTAACGCAGTAATACGTACGTGCACGACTGTATACAAAGCCTATATCTCAGCTCAGTGTAAGCTCGCCTCATCCGAGGTTCGCCCGTCTGCTCAATAACATTCTTTACGAGAAAAAATTGACAATTAGAGACATTCGTGAGACTATTTCTGTGTCTGAAAACATAAGGCAAGCCTAGTGTTGTGAAGATTAGGGCAATGAAAAAATATACTAGAAAGAAATCTAGCGCACGTTTAATTATAATAGATAGGTAGGTTGTTTATCTTTCTTACCATAAACCATTTCTATTATGCTAGTCATTTAGGCCATGATTCTCTTATCTTATCTTTTACCTATCATCATCATAAAGCATCTGTTTATAATGTGGACATCAATGACGAATTTCAAATGAATGACGTTTGGAGGAAATGTAAACATCACGGTCTTTAGTCAGATTTGTGTTGACTATACATGAGATTGTAACTAGGATATGTTGTAGATGAGTCCAGCCAACAGAACCCCCATCTGCGAGCCGAGTGACCTGCACCCAGGCGTCACCATCACAGACATGGACACGGTGCATGAAGAAAATGATAACGACAACGACAGGTAACATTATTTTGATTATATAAATATAAACAGATTATGGAAGTTTCAATAAAAGCCGGGCCAGCTAACTTTAAATTCCGAGTATTTTTAACACAAATTGTTGTTGTTTCATATTCAACGTAGGAGTTTACTGTACTATAAACCAGTATGTTATTAAATTCACTAAAATTATCATTATAATTGTCAACAAACACGAATAATTAATGTAGACTGCTATATTTTTCACAGTATTGTGTATTAACCTAGATTTTTATATGGTTTTGTGAGGTGGAAAATTGTTCTACGAAGCTTAGTTTAAGCGTGAATATTATCTTTTTATAAACACATATTATTATGGCTCTAGTAGGTACGCTTTACGGTAACACATAAACGCTTTTTTCTGTTTCTGTCTTGTATTAATACAGGGATAGGACATTTGATTGAAAGAAGTTTCTATTATAAAGGTTTCATTTTAAATGATAGTTAGAAAAACAAAAGAAAAATAGGGAGGTAGGTTCTAAATTCAAATTGTATTACAGACTCATTGCAGACAGATTAAAAATGTGACCCAGTTCGATGACATGATAAGCCTAGACCCGTTGACTATTCTGTTTACTGTTGTGAACAATCAAACATGCAAATCCATTATTTTGCAAAAGCGCGGGGAAATGAATACGTCGGGCCGTCGCGTCGGCTCGCCGGACAGCCATAGTCATCATAAACAAAGAGTACTCGCTAACCATTTAATTAAAGTTTCTTTTAAACCGCATTTTCCTTTGTCTCGTGACTCAGTTTCATCTGTTATCTAAACACTGAATCTGTTGCTCAGGTAGTTTATACCCAGACTGTTTTAGATACAACAGGGTGGCAACCACGTTTTATTATAAAAGATAAAGAAGATAGAATAAAAATACGCCAAGAAATTATGAATATGGAATGAACTCTTAAATTTCCAATCCGACTTGACTTTGACTAGTCAGTCACACAAACAAATAATATTCACCGTAATAAATAACACTGGGAAGGCGTGCGTTCTACAAGTATAGATGTAATATTCTTTTCGAATATCAATATTTTGAGTACGGACGTTATTCAAACTAGGTTCAGTGAGGATACAACGAAGCTTACGAAGACATTTCCGGCGAACGGATGCACATTTTGGAGATTTTGCGCTCAGAACCCGCCAGTCGAAATAGTTCAATACAACTGCAGTTCAGACGTTTCTTTAAATGTTCATGTTACAGTGTGTTTGAATTTCATAGTTAATTTAATATTTCCATCAAAGTCAAATAACTCCAAAATATATGGAAAATAAAACTATAGCTTTTTTTTCAGCTATAACGATGTAGCCTATCTCTTAACCAGCAGTTCTAGTTGTTTAATAACGTTATATAAAACCGGCGCCATTATGTGGTTACCGGCAATGAATTTTCCAACGCTTTCACCAACACACAGTATCCTTTCTCAACCGGGAGGATTTTATATCTAATAACAACATTGTGAAAATAAGTGGTAAGTTTTTACCGCTAAACTGCTAGCAAGATGAAATCTGATTGGGTATAACATTAACATTTTATTTATTAAACTACAAAAATCGGAATCTAAATTCTATCAAAGCGTTGAAAAAGGGTTTTATGTTTTTTAAGGAAAACAAATAGTCAATAGGGCGGACCTTTTTCGTGGTCTCTATTCTTTTTGCAAACTTTCAAACACACTGTAGTTGAGCGGAAAGTTTGAAACGCATACACAAAGAGGGCTTTGGGTGCAGTCGCAAAGAGCTTCGAAAATATTTATGACGTTTGATAGACTGCTTTGTGTCGCGATACTCCACGCGTCTGCAGCACTGCTGTACTAGGACGCTAAATTCCTAAAGGATTGACTGCTCTACATACTATCGATGGAATAGAAAATGTAAGGTAAAAAAACCTTTATTTAGCTGCCGGTGAAAATAATCGCAGCTTTTCTATGTAAAAACAAGTAATCAAAATGTATAAATTGTTACGAAAATCGATGTTAGGAAAAACTCTATTTCACTAAAAAACGTTTTTAAAACCGAGACCTATTGCATGAGATAATATTCTCTATGTATATGAAATTATTTGGAAAAGAAAATAGACATAGTACCTACTAGAACGCAATATTATATTTAAATCTCAAATAAACTGTATTTTCTGGAATCAGGCATTTATTTACAGAACTGCGCTAAAGCCGCTGCAAACTTCCAAGAACCTTTTGTGGAATACATCTGTAAATGTCCAGTTGGTTTTATTTAATTCTGGTTATTTTCAACGAACTGCGGTTTGATTGATTATAAAAGGCTTTCGCGCTATGTTGGTTTATAAATATTTTTAAATGAAGAGTGACAAAATACTCACTTTTCACAATAATTTTTGAACGCATTTGTGTGCATGTTCTACATACTGTCTTCCTATTAAAAAAGTACATTATTAATAAGAAGACAGTATGTGAAACATGCAAAACAAAAAAAGTAAAGAGTTAACATAAAAGTTGTTCCTTATCTGTCATATGTTTTGGAAACCAAAAAGGTTCCTTATTTATCCTGACCATAAAAACATCTACAGTTGTTTTTTTGCGGATTCAAAAACGAATTAGTTCCCTATTTAAACTTCTGCTATTAGTGGGTATAAACTAATGCTCTAATATTATGTAGTGACGAGTCGTATTCGGACCTGGGCCACCTGCGGGAGAGGACGCGCGCCATGCTGGGCACGCCCTCGGAGCCGCTTATGCAGCACCCGCACTCGCAGCCCAGCAGCCGCCGCATGTCCTCCGATATCGAAGCTAAACTTGCTGCGAATCTCAACACAAGGTATCTAACTAAGGACCACCTCTGTACATAAGGGAAAAATTATTGAGGATTAATAAATCCGGAAACTTGTCTAGAAGGTCAATATAATTTTAATGAGGCAAAACAAGTTGACTTGAATAGCAACTTTTCAGCTAACAGGTTAACTTATATCAACGATTAAAAATTAATTATTTAAAAAATAAGCCTTTTTCCTCAGATTCAAATGTAAACGATAAAAAGACAAGCCGTTCTAAAACTAAGCGATGCTAAAGCAACGTTTACATCCAAGAGTATATTATAACAAGAAAAAGTGTAGTTACTTAAGGTTCCACAAGTATTAAAGTACGTTAATGTTTCAGACGGCCATCAGCCATAATCGCAGCGTTCCGTCGTCCGTCGCAGGCGCTGGCGCTGTGCGCGGCCACGCAGCGCAGGTTCCTGTCGGAGCTGTCGCCGCACTCGCGTACCTCTGTGGCTTCCACTGCGCACGACCATCCACCCTCAGCTGCTGAGATATTGGGACAGTAAGTCATTTTTATTTTTCCTTCCAAAAATGTTCATTGAAAGAAACATAATTTTGTTCATAACATTGCATCTGTATATTCAATGAAAATTGCTATTAAAATTGCAACACTTGTTTAAAGTCTAAACCAGAACACAACAGTTAAAATTTACAAGATTTTCACCAAGGAACCGACACCTGGTTTATCTGTAATATCCATATCTTCTATCAGAAATATAAATCAAAACGCGTGAAAAGCCTTGAGTAAACATTCGTAAGGCAACATACACACCACTATAAATCAGCGCGGGCTGGCAGCCGGCATGTGCCCGCGACACACGCTCATCTTACCGCAACTCACGAATACTTGACACGGGCCTGCACACCGCAAACTTACACCATTTTAATACCACTATTTTCTATAACGACCACTTTTAATCGCCTTTCAGAATTTCCGCAATAATTAAAAACTTTAATGAACTTTAGTCCTGAATCAATATGATTCTAAGAAATAGTGTAACGACTTTTACGTACTTAGAATTTCTCTCATAAAATCTAATTTAAGAAAGATAGTTTATTTTCTTTGTTATCAGCAAGGAGTTATTAGTTGTTTAGACTTTTTAACCGACTTTATATTCATAAAAGGCAGAAACATTATGTCTCTGAAACTTAATAAAAAAAAGAACCCATTCTAAAGTGCTATACCGGAATGTTATTTCGGCATCTGCGAATCCCGTATCGCTGCCATATGACATGAATTTATGTCATCTGCCGCTTAATTGTGAATAAGAGAAACCTGTTTAGAGGTAAATATTATTCAGTCGGATAGCGTCAAGTAGTCCGCAGACAATGAGCAGCCTACGTCGCGTCAACACCATTGAAAAGCACCCTTTATTTGTTAATAGATAGACAGCCTCACAATGGCACTGTGAACATTCAGCGCAAACATCACTCTATGAATGTAATTAGATTGCGAAAATGTTTTTGAATTAAACTTGCCTTATGATGAATTCTTAACACTATGTGTTTACTGAATAAATATGTAACACAGTATTTTAATTTAATGCTATGACGCTTATAATGTCTTTTACAAGTATAAAAATTAGTAATGTAGGTTTTAGTTATTTAATAGTATCTAGTAAAATTAGTAATAATAACATATAACTAGAAGTTAATAATACACATTTATTCTAAATAAATGTGAGAAATGAATATAATAGTACAAAAAAAAATTAAGTTATTAATTTAATCAAGTATTCTTATATTTTTTCTATTGTTTTTAGTGAGGCTTTGAGCAAAGCATTATCAGCTTTATATGCTAAGCTTCTGGTGGTGTTAGGCCTCGCCTTTCCCGTCACAGAAGTTATCGCGGGCGGTGTACCCGATGGATATTATCAGGTAATATTCATTACTATATACGTACGTATATTGTGAGCTATTAAGATAATATCTACCTAGAGGGTTACTAGATCCTTATTAATCAACAATGAAAGCACTATATCAAGATTAATGATTTCGTATAATTATTATTCGGATGACAGATTTACATTTAAATTTAAAGAATGCACTTAACTTATAAGTTTGTAATTCGAGTGTTTGGGCAAATTAACATATTTTGTGTTTTCAGGGATTTTATTTATACCTATATTTAGTATCGCTATTATTTGTGGTGTTCCAATACATCAATATAATGCGACAAAAGGCTGTCAAACTGATCATTGACGACTACGGTGAGTCATTACAGCTTCTTTTTATTTGTCTCCTGGTATACAAACAATAAGTCGCAGATCTTAGAGCATGTGGCTTAGGTAATTAAGCTCATTTGCTTAACAAAATGAGACATTAAAATCACATTTGTTTGCATAATTGCGACTGCAAAGAATATTAGCTTCTTTGGTTTGCATTTCATTTACGTTCTCAGCCATTCTTATAAATGTACCGGAAAATTTTATTTTACATGTGTTGTCTAACGACCGTACGTAAACAATTATTTTTTTACAGAGGACACTTTAAAAGAGGATAGAAATGGCAAAACTACGCCTGGGGATAAACCTAAACCAAAGGAAAACATTTCTCGCTACGGAAGTTTTTATTTGAGACTCGGAGGAATAGGTGAATAAAATACATACTAGAGTTAGAATGTAATTTTCCCTTATTTATTAAATTTTAATTTTATACTTTTTTTTCAGCATTTGGTATTGGTTCAATGGTGTACAGTGGGTTAGAATTAGGAGAGTATTTTGAAATGACAGAGAAGTGCCGGTCCGTTTTGTCAGTGATCACACCGGCTTTACGAATGGCCCTTACTTTGGGACAAATGCAATTTATGTTCCTTACGAATAAAGACATTGAAACCGGTACCTACAAGTTGATACAGAGGTTTGGTTTCATGCATATGATAGCAACGAACTTGTGCGAATGGCTTTACGTTTTGGTTGAAGAAACGAAACATGAAATACACCATTTGGAACACACTATATTGGTTCGAGAAAACAGTACACACCATGTATCAGAAGAGATCCCTTGCCGGAGGTCGAATATTATGGGGGCGCTGCTCCAGAACGCTGCTCCGTTCTTGTTTCCATGTACGATTGAATATTCTCTCATCTGTGCTGTCATATTATACGAAATGTGGAAAGAGGTGATAAACATTTTTAAATGCATCTAAACAAAAAATGTTGCCTGTTTTTGTAAAAATAAATGATTATTTTCTTAAATGAGGTGTTGCTCGATTTAGATATTTTAGATATCTGAAAGCATATGTAAAAAGAAATTGTACTTACCTTACTATTTTTTAGGTAAAATGCACTCCAGAAGACTTTGAAAAGAAGTTTAATATTACTAAGAATAAATCACGAAATAATTCAATGACACCAGAGAAAATTCTGCAGCAGTTCGGTAATATTTCTTTACGTTCTAATCAATAAGTGCTACACGTAAATAAATCTTATATTTATAGTGATAAAGGTGGTCTTCGCATGTTAACTCTGTGTCTTTTCCAGCTGGTATGTTGGGTGTGACTTCTCCTCACGGCAGTCGCGCGGCCCTGCACAACTTCTCGGTGGACTGTTCGCACGCCCATCGCGGCCTTTTCGCTGGGATACTAGTCATCGTGTTTACCATCATATCTCTCATTATGTTCTTCGTCTTGGCTAGCAACCCTGCTACTATTACCGTATGTATATCTTTAAAATGGACTTGTTATTTATTTAATTAACTGAAAGTTTATTTTTTCATTTTTTGTTTTTATTTTAGGAAGCAATATTCGAAGTCAACATTTGCGAGTTAATTCTATATTCTTTATCAATAATCGCATCTGTAACAGCCTTAATACAAATGAGAGCTTTGTCATATAAAAGGAAATCAAAGGGTTCGTAATCTTTTAAGATTTTAGTATAACATTTTCTTTTACCGTACCTTTTCCCTTTCGTTATAATGCTTAGTCTGTTTTGCTGAAACCGACGTTTATTATTTATTTTTTATCGGGTATGTTTTATGCAAAATGTAACTTATATTATGTCGAATGTTTTGGTGGCCTAGTGGTTTAATGGCCGCATGACAAATTAATTACTTGTTCTCTTACGTAGTTATTAACACTCAATACATTAACGTTACAGAAAAGTTGATTAAACCTTAAGTTTAATACATTGAATAAGTGTTGATTACTTTTAAGCAGTTTTTTGTCTAGAATAGGATATTTACCGCCCAGTTTTATAAAAAATATATATATTTTCAGCAATCCTAGGTCTGGACCCCTTCCTATTGATATTGGCTCAGTCAGGAATGTTCGTGTACTGCATGTTCAGCTTAATAGGAAGTCATCACACTCAAAACCAGACCAACAGTGTTGGGTTGACTGGATTCTTCTCCGAGTTTCTATCTCTTAATCAGGTTTGTATTAAGTGCATTTTTGTTTTACCAGTATTTAGTTATTAGAGAATATTGTCCCTCTCTTACAAGTGTTTAGAAATATTTAGGTATATGTTTATGGAAAAAAGAAGTTGACTCAACAGTGTGGATAAATATTTATAATAGTCATATTAGTCATGCATTTTAAGTTTATTACAATGTTCTGTGCTCATCACTTTTTTATTAACTGCCTCACAAGTTTTAACAGAAGAAAGTCTATTTATTTTCACTTACAGTCAAAAACGTTAGACGTACACAGTTTATATCTGATTCACTATGCTAATATGTGCATGTATTTCAGACGATAATTCAGACGTTGTTCATAATTGACGCGTGGTGGCGCCGCAGCGGCTCCTCGGAGCAGCGGCGCACCAAGCCGGGCCGACAGCTGGTTACCTTCCTGCTTGTAGCTAACATGGCCATGTGGGCCATCAACACACTTGAAAAGGTACGTTACTTTCTTTAACCAACTTTAAAGGGGTGGTTCGCAATTACTGTTATTTGACATCTATAAGTATTATATCCGGTAAGCAAAATGACATCCATTTGTATGATGATAGATTCTTTGAGCTCTTCGCCGAAAATGTTAGCACCATTATACTTAGCTGAAAGACGTACCTATATATAAAACAACTAGCTGTACCCGGCATGCGTTGCAATGCAATTTTTTCTACCTAGCACCTGCCTACTACCACTTAGGAGTATGAAAAATAGATAGTAGCCGATTCTCAGACCTACTGAATATGCATATAAAATTTCATAAAAATCGGTCAAGCCGTTTCGGAGGAGTATGGTAACTAACATTGTGACACGAGAATTTTATATATAATATGCAATGAATTTATTGTTTAACCGTTTGTAAATACATAATTTTCGAATACTTAACATTCTCTAAAACAAAAGTATTCAAAGTCAAAGAGCCACTGAATTAAAAGTTACAAAATTCAGGCAAACATTTCGTTTATTGTCTCTCGTATAATATCAACAGGCTGAAATTAACCTAATTTAAATAAATTAAATGGTCCAATGATATTTGATAATTTGATTTTCTCGATACCAAACAAATTAATTCTACTATAAAATATAATTCTACTACTAATTATTGTTCACACTGCAGTACGCTTAACGAGCTCTTTAGGACACTTATAATTTAAATGTTTTATGTGAAATTTATATCTGATAATAATGAACACAGCCTAAAGAAAATTAAAGACGGAGGCATGTGCTTACAAAACTTAGGAATACAACATTTGAATAGGAAGACAAACGCGTTCTACTATACATGTTCAGAAAAACACACCGTCTTTTGTTTTTAAATTCTGCATAAAGTAACATGTATTGTCATATTCCAGAGTCGGGCTGAATTCCGACCAGCTCACCTGGCGTTCTACGGGCCCTGGGCGTGGACCATCATCACACACGTGTCCATGCCTCTGGCTATATTCTACAGGTTCCACTCTACTATATGCCTCTTTGAGATTTGGAAGAAATGCTTCAAGAACAAACCGATTTACTTAAATGTTTAACAACGTCACATCGGAAAAGTATTTAGTTTTTAATAACCGATGGGTTTATAGTAAAAGTAATGTTTAAATGAGAATGCTTGTGATAATATTTGTATGTTTAAAAACCAATGACGTAAAGTGCTGCTTTATGTTTTTGATTAAATTTAGTATAGGTACTACTTATGTCCCTGGAATAAACCTTAGGTTACTTTATTTCGTGGTATAGGTTCCTGCGGGATTGAAGACTATAATATAAAAAATCATGTTGTAAAATTGTAAAAAATAAATATATTTTGTACCTGACTGTTTGTGTTTATTTACTGTGCATTAATCAAACGTCTAATCTATACCTACCCTAAAACATTATCAAGGCATTTTAAGCTAAAACGATTGCAGCAGCTACCTACTTACTTCATAAATACATGAATTATATTATATTTACCGATATCATACTCCCGGTGAAAAGCGTAGGTCCTCTTTTAGAATCCAATCACCCCATAACAAGTTTTAGCAAAATCGGTTCGGAGGCTTAGCCGTTGTGTATTAAACAGACAGAAATCGTTACTTTCAAAATAGTAATATCTTGACGACTGCTACGCTAGAGGTCTTGGGTTCGATTCCCAAGTCGACCAAGGTGTTATTGGGTTTTTCTATGAAATTCTCAGTAGCTGGTCGGAGTTTGGATTTGTGCCCGGTTAGTGGCAATAGGCTCGCCCCCTATTACATGGGACCTAAACATACCGCCGAACTGTGAGTATACATTGGTACACCTCTGCCTAACCCTTCGGGGATACAGGCGTGATGGTATGTTATGTTATAATATCTTATTAAGGATTTTCCGAAAGTATACCTAATGTATGTTATCAGAGAACATTGACGCGGCTAGATAATTCCCTTCATTCATAAGCAGCACTTCAGATTACGTACGGTTGCACATCCCGACAATAACACTTGAAACTATTGAATTACACGTAGCAGATTATTTTATCAACTTGCAGTATTTATCGAACGACGTTCAGTCTGATTGCTTAATGATCGATTAATATCTGAACACTGTGATTACTTCTGTAATTAAAGACATGACGGGACTTTAGGCTTTTAATACATAGAATACAAAATACCTATGCTTTTTCATATGAGTCAAATTACATAATAAAAGAATTTTGTGCGTAAATAAAAGACTTATTATACTTAGTGATAGTTTTAATTTAATTTATCATTTACTCATTCTTAGCTACCATCTATAGGCACAACATACCTTATACATATATTTTATTAAAGTTGTTCACGCAACCTGCTGGTTTCTGACTGAAGTGTGGTAGTACCCTACCCATTAGCTACATTTAGGTAGACAGTTCTAAGTCATTTTGTCAGTGTTCTTGCAGCCTTTCACGGCTGCTGTGCTGCTTATAATATATTATCTTAGGATAATATTTTCATCCGGATTTAAAGGCTGTGAAGGTGAGTATTTCCCGGTCTTTTAATAAGCATATTAAATGTATGTATTTTATGACTTAGATATCTACGTATTTGTGGGAGATATAGCTGAATTTATGCTTTAATATTACGTTTCATTAACGTGGATTGAATCGTTATCTCATATTATTGAGTTTTTGAAAAGCAGTATTTCAAGTCTTTAAATTTATTCCACAAAAATATTACTTAGAACATTTTTTAAAGTAATCCTATTGAAATTAAAGGTACCTTTGTGAGGGATAATTTGGTACCTGTGTACGAACAGTTTATACCTATTTTTGTTCAATTTTTAAGATTATTTGAACACTAAGTTGTGACTAACTACATCATTGCTAATTAAAGCAACGATATTTTAAAAGCGTAAGCTGAAGTTACTTATATTGTATTTTTACATGGTACACTCAGCTGTATTGTAATGTTACAGCTAATGGTACTTAACGAATTTTAAACACTCAACAGTTCCTACACATAACAATAATATTTTAAAACTAAGTTATATATTCATAAAAGGCTCCCAAATAGACATATTAACCGTGCAATTAGCATTGCCATACTGTTTCGTAAAGAAACAGTTATTAGGCCACAATATACAGATATTAGTTTGCCACAACTCATGTGACTTCCTAATTATTTTGAAGATAAACTATAATAGCTATTCTTTATTTAGTTTTAAGTTGATTTTGTACTACCTAAATAATATGACCATTTTTAAGTTCACACTACACTGCATTTGCCATTGATATGTTGCCATGCCAAACACGAGGTTCCGGAAAAAAAACACGTAATATCCTTATACTTATTATGTATTCGGTTTACGGTACCACTTCATATTTTTACATATACACTAGTCTGTCTAAAAGAAACTTAACCTACACTTGTTTTTGTTAATGATTATTAAAATGGAAATAAGTAAATTGGCACAAGAGTTGAAAATCAATATTCTTTATTGTAAACTACAAAAGATGGAGCATTTCTGGATAAAAAGTTAACTGACACGTAATGATTTCACTGTTTCTTTATGTAAACAAACCTTCCTCTGTAAATGTCGGATAAATGTTCCAAACACATACAGAGTGCATAAAGTGTCGTAGCGTAAACGTAAAGTTAACAACTGCATATGAAAAATATACACGCAGAGTATAGCCAGCAAAGTACAAAAATGTTTTTAAAAATATATTTACCATTAGACAAGTATGTTTCGTTCACATTGTTATCAACGCGTCTAATAAAATCAGGTTAATTTATTAACAATTTTCAGAAATAGCTTAGCTTTGAAGACGGCTAAAGCCTTATTGGAAATACAAATCTGGTCATGAAAGTGGGTCTGCGTTAGTAGGTACCGGGAAATCTAGCTTAGATCTTCGTGCTTTACAATTTCTCTTGCAACCGCTAAACAAAAATTCATAACCATTATTCATAAATTAAAAACTTGGTACGAATTATAATGTTGTTCAACCAGAAAAAAAAAACACGCGAAAGCAAAATTTTTTGTTTCATAATTTCAAAAAAATCATTTACGTTCGATTTTTGAGGGCAAAAGCAAATGACGATTGCATTATCATACTAATTTAAATATGTACCACAAAATGATTACAAAGAATTCGGAGTGTGTAGACAGCGTGTGTCGCTAAACTCTTGTCAAGATAATGAGACTATCTCGGCCAGCTTAGCGGCGGATAACACGTCTTCCTACCAGATGTGATCTGTACCGAAAGGTGTAACAACATACCTTTGTTTGTCAATCATGGATAACGTCATAGAGGAAGACGTGCAATGGTACGTTTATTATTTTTTTTTGTTTACGTTTAGTCAAAAGTGTCTACTTTCAAGATCATCTTATTGTCTTTAATAGCAAATTGAAGCCTTCTTCATTAGAAAATTCAGGGTCAAACTCTTCATGAAGTTTCTAATTATATCCTAATGATTGTTTAACATGACTAAAACAATACCCACAACATGAGTAGATGCGTCATAGTGAGTAGTGACATACATGTTTGTGTGAGTGAATGAGTCAAAACATGAAAAGGAACCAGGCATTAGATTGTAAGTACGCATTATATAATTTCATCGATAAAATTGGTACTTATTATTTTCGTTTATTTAGGGCGCATGACCACCGAGACCCCCGGACTATATCGTATGAGCACGCGTCGCACCACTACCACCCCCACAGACAGACCAGCACCACGCTAGAACGAAAGCTGCGACACACGCGGTCAGTTACACTATAAATTATCTATACTACTTTATATATACTTTATACGTATCACATTATAAAGATAAGAGCGAACCACTTATCCCATTAAGAATTCTCTGACAACTAAATTATCATGTCTATTTTGTGTTAAAATAACCTGTTTTGTCATAAAATTTAGCACTCCTGTGAAGCCGCGGGCTTAAACTAGAATGTCATAAGCAATTAAACTTTCAAACGCACAAAAGGCAACTCCGGTAAAACTCTATGTAGTTATTTCATGTTTCTAAATTTCAGGTCCGCAGTAACTCAAACAATAAATTATTTTTTTAGTATTTATTTACTTTAAAACTAGGTTGCTGAATCAAAAAATAAACGTGTATTTTTCCTCCCTGCCTCGTTGAATTAGGTTCGTGAATTTTACTGTGGTAAAAATTGTTAACAGCTGCAATTTTTGCTCTAACAACGCAGCATTTTGTCAATGTTTGTTGTTTTTCAATTATTTGCTCTAAATCAAAGAGCACACAGAGTGTGGGAAAGGTATAACATACGTGCATATAACTTATAATAATATATGCAATCTCACCAAAATTGTCTAGATAAACCATTTACTAAAAAATAACGTTAATATCTAAGAAATAAAAATAAATACTTTTTAACCTTCACCAACAGAAATCGTTTGAAAAACTGATGTTAGAGCAAGTCTTTGAGATAGACGACTAATTAATTGCTTAGAGATAAGGAGGGGCTGAGCGGTGCATCCGCATATATATGCCAGGCTCGTTAGGAAGACCGTCTGAAAGTGACACCGGCCCCGCTAATTACCCATGAGGACTACAGCTCACAGACTCCACCGATAAATATTTAACACGACTTTATTTACAAACATTTCAAGGAAAAATACTGACTTATTCGTTGATTACGTTTGTCGAAAATAAACAATTTGGACTTTGACCTTTAAGCTTATTGCGCTGTTTTCAGTTAAAAATAAAGCAGAAAAAACAGATTTGTTATCGACTGGTGCAAGCAAATACTTAGTTGTGACAATGTTTATGATGTTAATAGTGATATCAAAAGTGCTAAGAAACAAAGCCACAATAAAGTGTCACCAAATCTTTTACCACAAGAAGTAATGGTATATTTATTTAATCTATTCAGTACACGAGATATTGAAACTTTAAGCTTTCTACTTAAGATTCTATTCATTTAATAAGTTTTTTTTTTAATTTCTCAATAAGTTCCTTTGATGCGATTATTTTTTTAAACCTACCTTTCAGATGAATGGCCTAATGTGGGGGCAATGTTCTTGCACTTTTATGAATATACAATTGGCACAGTATTTCAGGCCATTAACACTATTATGATCTGTCACGGCGAACATAGTCATCAAAGGTATCGTGACCACTATTGACACATAGATACTTGCTAATTGTCCTTTGTCTTAGCTTGTGACGACAGCCTTAACCGTTAATCATCAAACTGGCAACTGATTTGAAAGGATATGAGATGAAGTACGCTATAATTAATCTTTTTTTTTT
Organism: Autographa pulchrina; assembly: GCA_905475315.1. Classification (NCBI taxonomy): domain Eukaryota; kingdom Metazoa; phylum Arthropoda; class Insecta; order Lepidoptera; family Noctuidae; genus Autographa; species Autographa pulchrina. The sequence continues at coordinate 5,679,321 of FR997771.1, read as the reverse complement.
TTTGTTTTTAAAATGTTGCATGAAGATTGGACTACTATTTGAACTGTTTAAAATAATTATTCATCTAACGTGACTAAACAGCAGTCCTACGAGAAACTTTTATACAAGTAAAACAGGATATATTAAGAAAAACAAAAAAGTTTTATTGTTGTGCTTAAATACCGCATACACTTTCATATGCATTAAGTAAAACGCTGGTCATTTGAAATTACAAACTGACTCTTCAATTTTATTTATTTGTATAGATATCATAGATATGGAATGAACAATAAGTAAACAGTTCTACTACTAATTTCTTAAAATGTAATAAATAGATGGAATGTCAAAGGCCCACTGTCGGTTTTGAGGCTCACAATAGCCACCAGGCTCTATATAAGCTGCAGCGGCATTGATAGAGCTGCACGCTTCACAAAGGGTGGTGTAATGCACTAGCTATGGCCGCTCAGCTTATTGTTACGCCGCGGCCGTGTCGATTGTTACTTGCATCTCTGTATATTGATCGGTGTTCTTACACCACGGGCTGGACTGTTACGTAATTAAATGTAACGAGGTCACATGCGCTTTTAATCATAGTTTAAAGGCGTGTATTGGAAGGTTGAATAAATCAGTGACTATTTTTAGTCCTCTTTTTATTATTAAACATTTTCTTTGATACATGACTTTAAACAAAATACATACAGTAAACACAACTGATATTACTTATATGACAGCAATACGATCATTTCACAAATATAGTTGAGAATTTTGCTTAGGCTTTGACATATATCCTAAAAATAAAATTAAAATAGATTAACATACTTAGGTACAACTTATCTATTTAAACGCCTGAATAGAATAATATTTACGACTACATATAAAGAATTAGAGTATACTAAAAGGTTAAAAGGCTCATTAAATATATGGATGGTTATGAATAGTGTCTAACATAGTCCTTGATGGTTTAGACGTAAATATTTGCGGATACCAAATCATTTCAATGTCAAATGACTCACGTATTCATCATGCGGTTGTTGCTAGAACATTCTAGAAATTCCACAAAATTGCTCAACTATCAAACTCTCCATTACAAACTGTTGTATCATACTCTCAAAGTTGTAAGACTAAGAAAATTAGACGATATTCCCGCACAAGTTCAACCCTGCCACAATTAGCGACTAATTACTAACACACACGAGTGCGACATGTCGCTGCGATTTGTATCAGCGTGAACAGTACGTAATAAGCCTCACAACGTTGAACATCTACTTGGGAAAAAAACGTGTGATTTTTATTTAAAAGTTAAAAAGGTGGATTTTCCGTGTTAAGGGATTTGATGACGAAAAATAAAGAGAAATCTAATCAGAATGCATCGAGAGATTGGCGGCGGAGGTCTGAGCCCCTCATCGCGGTGCCTGAAGATGAAAGGTGAGGCGGACGCTCAGGCGGGCGGTTCATTAAGCACCACTATTAGTAGATAAGCGCTTTCGCAAACAAAACAACTCCGAGTAACGTTAGATCGACACCGCTTTATGTAACACTTTTAATATTATGTACTAAATTTTAGTTGTTACCGTTTGTTTTGACTGACGGCTTAAGGCTAGGTTTTGTGGGTAGCTTTAGATATTATTAGTAGTGACATGTAGATTTATAGTGTAGGTAAATTAAGGATTTGTGCGAGAATTCTTGTGCCACTAGTTATGTATTTAGTTTATTTAGACATTAGAAGATATTGGGTAAAACACCTTTTCACAGTTATGAAAAGTGAATTTATTTTTGTGTTTCGCGAACATTAATAATTTACTTCTCTATATTTTTATGAGAGTTTGATTAGTATATATGATTATTTGATATTTGATGATGTATAGATTGAATCCCAAAGTAATCATAATATTTTTGTATTACAATAGTATTCTGTCAGAATGATTTCTTTCTTATAAGCGGAACATATAGTGTATGTACCTTATCCTAAAAACCTCGATTAGAATTAGATAGTTCTTCACTAAAACTTTTCATAATATTGGCTCAATGTAGCGACTTGTGATAAAAGTAGCTAATTACATGAAAAAAGTAGGATAATCTTAACTCAATAAACCGTTGCTAGCATCTTTATTATTTACGCCTGTAATACCAACCTAGTTTCTTTTATGATAGGTAGGTAAAATCTGTCTGCGATCATATTCGTGTAACTTTACATAATTCTGCTGTTCTATTGAAAAGCAGAATTAGTTAAAGTTACTAAATACGGAATATTTTCCTACCTATAAATCACCAATAAGCTAAATACTACATAACTAATTAGTATTTTAAACTTAACTTTCTTTTCTGCTATTAAGTTAACATGTCCATAATAGACGTAACTAACTGCTTCAACCAGATTGCAAGAAGCAGACTAAATAAATATGTAATTAAAAAATAAAGACCACGTAAATTCCAATTTTGTTATGTAAATTACATAACAAAATGGGAATTTTGTTATGTAAATTGTCATAAGTTATAAGTATTGTAAAATGGTGAATTTACACATAATATCGTTTAGGTAAAGTAGACTGTATGACTTAGTAAATAAGACACAGTACACATTTCAGAGAGCACCCGCCGCACTCGCTGCCGCGGCTCAGCGTGGTGCTTCCAGTCAGCACTGGGTCCAGCATGGAGCAGATAACAGTTCCCAAGGCGCGTCGGAAGCCACTGTCACATGGAGAGTGAGTGATCCCGTATGTAATCACTAGCTCATAATGTACAACATAGCTTAAAAAAAACATAATCTCCAAAAACCGTGTCAAAGCTATGTCGAAATATGGGTTTAGCTGTTATTAGCGATACCATATTATGTCCGAGTTGTGCACTTTTGCAAAGATTTCAAATCATGGTAGTGGAAAACAAAACTGCACTAAATGAAGTGTTAATTTTCATTTTCGCAGTTTCAGTTCTAATAAATTCCGACTAGCTAGTATTAATTATTTGCTAGCTAAGGATATCTACTAAAAACCGAAACTGTTTAGCCATGACGGTAATAGAATTTCCGCAAAATATTGCTAACGATTTTCATTAATTATGTTAGCGTCGTATTAATTTCCACTAGCATCGTGTTTTAGTTTATGAACAGTTAATTGATTCAATATATCATATTGTTACAGTGAATCGATGACCGTGGTCCTGTCAGCGTTTTATGCTAAATTATTAATAGTTTTAGGAGTAGCATTACCAGTTACGAGCACCATACAAAATGAAGTTTATACTAACATTATATCCGACGTAAGTACCAATTATAACAATAATGCTATATAACTTTTATGTATATATTTAGATAGGTACTTAATTGCCTTAAGTTGCACGAGTTAATTGCGTTGAGTTTTTCGTTAAAGGTCCATAGCAAGGAAATAAGGTATTAAAAATGTGTTATGTTTTTTCTGTTGTGCACATAATTTACGTCAGTTATTTCATTACAGGTTTTCACAATGTATCTATATGTAGTTAGTATGCTATTTCTAGCATACACGTTCTATCATCTTCGGATAGCAAAACGGGAGAGAGATGGTAAGTTTGATAAAAGTGTTTAATTATTTATTTAGACAGCATGGTTGACTTACTGCTTCCTAAACTGTATTCATGCAGCCAATACCCCACTTTTCTTGTATACAAACGTCATAATATATATTTACTTTTTTCTCTTTACTAAAACTGTAATTAATAATTGACAATTTAAATTGTTATAGTAAACGTGAAACGGACCCGATACGGCAGTTTTTATCTGCACTTGGGTGTAGCAGGGTTTGGTGTGGGATCCATCATTTATTCCTGCCTGCAGTTCGGAGGGTACTTCGACCTCTCCGGAGACTGTCAGCTCGCTATCGTGGCTCTCAAGCCCGCGCTAAGGATTTTGTACCTCGTTGCTCAAACAGTCTTCATTTTCTCCTATACTGATGTAAGTACATAGGTATATATATATGAGTTCTACCAACGTTCACAATTCAATAATTATGGCATAACCTAACTTATAATTACTATCCGTAATCTGAACCCATCAGAACAGCCACCATGTTCTGTCCATATCGATCAGGGTTGAAGTAATCTATATAGAATAATTTATTTTAGGGTTTTCTTTATATTTAATTAAGGTTGAAATTAATCTGAACTAATCTCAACGTTGCAATAGTAGTTTAACGCGAACAAGGAACTAATTTAAAGCCGTATTATATCCTATTGCTATAGATTTAAGTACCTAGCTGCTAACGCATACATCACGAGTCTGTACGTTGTGTACTTACATCTAATAGGCAAACATTACAGCACCTGTACTCTATTTCCGATATCAAATTGATTATTACCTGATAAATAAAAAAAAACTCTTAAGTACCAACTCATGATGTTTGGAAAATATATGAATTGTTTGAGATTTTGGTATAATCGTTTGCAAACCATTCTTAACTTCTAAGCTTTTATTTATATGCACTATTGTTGATTAAAGTATATGTAAGTACTACGCTCATCTCGAACATTATTGGGTAATTGAATACTTTGGATACAATTTAGTTAATCAATTAACTTATTGTACATCACATAAAATTAAAGTATAAATTATTTTAGATTCTAGATCCTATGCGTGGCGTGGTGCTCGATAGATTCGGGCTGATGCATCTGATAGCAACGAATGTCTGCGAATGGCTGAATGTCGTCGTTCAGGAGACCAGAGATGATATCATTGCCATGGCTTACGATCGCCCAGGACTCATACGTTATGCCAACTTCACCGGCCAAATTTTTGCTAGAGGACTTATCGAGAATACTACTTCTAAACTAGATCAGAAAGTATCGAGTGATATTGTTAGCGACGATTTTTCAAACCTCTCTTTAAATTTCTTAAATGTTACCGAGAATAACGAGAGTTGGACTTGTAATGTCACTGATATGATCACACCTCTGATTAGAAGTGTCAATCCGTACCTGAGACCGTGCGGAGTGGAGTACAGCCTCTTGTGTTCTATCATCATAGTTGTGATTTGGAATGATATATGTACCGTACCCGGATCGGTAAGTTCACGATTTTTTTCTGCTTTAAAAGTTTTTTGTACCCCACTGGGTTATTTGGAAAGAAATTTAGTATCGAATTTGTTAAATATCTTCAAAACTACGGTATGTTCGCAGTAATATTTAAATAATTCATAAAATTAAGAACGCATGTTTCTTAGATTTAATAAAAAAAATATCCCTATGATTGGCGACTTGGTAGTCCGTTTCTAATAAAAATTCACTACCTAATCGACATAAAAAGTGTCCTTAAAAAATAGTAATAATAAATAACATGTTTTTTCTTGTACTTTTTTACTTTATTGTCTACAATCTTTTTGGACTATGTATATTATAATCTCGATAGAGAACTCTACTCTAGTTAATTAATTCTGGGAAGCAAAGCTAGGCTCAAATTAATTAGGTCAATGAATATCGAAACTACGCGTTCGTTTCCAGAAACCGGTAAAGCAGCGCGCTCCCGCTGCAATAATTGGCAAGGATCGTCAGTGCTGTGCTCGAACCAAATCAAACAACCATTTCTCCGTGGACTGCGGTAGTACACACAAAGGCCTGTTCATGGGAGTAGCGGTGCTGGCGGGGACGATAGTCAGCCTCATGTTGTTTAATGGATTGTTCCAAAAACATGAACATAAGAACTTAGCACTACTACAGGTACCGCATGACAATAATTTAATTAATATACAGTAAATATATTATCATTGTATCCGGGAAAAAGATATTTCGCACAATATTGCGGTCACTTCTTATCTCAGCAAATACAATTAAATATTTACCTATCTGTGTTTTACATGAAGCGACTGCCTACCTAAACTCCATACTTGAAAACATACGATTACTAAATACTTAGTTACACACTATAATAATTATTTTTTGTTTAGATAAACATCTGGGAATCGATCTTGTTCATGATAATGACTCTCGGATCAGGAGCTTGTCTTCAAAGGATGCGGACCCTGCCGCTAAACCGCGCCGTCGCAGTGTTGCCTTTGGAACACGCATTGTTACTAGTTACACAGTGTGGAGTATACTTGTACTACTTGTTTCAAATTATTGGAGCAGGATTTTTAATACAGCAATATCCAGAAGAATCTCGAGCAACCAGGTAGCTATGTTCTAATGTGCTTAGTGAATTCTTCAAAGGCCAAAGTCTCGCAAGTGGTCCTGAAAATATAATTAATTATACAGAGGAAATTGTTTCATATCTACCGTCACTTTGGATAACAGTTGGTCTTCTTCATTATTACAGAATTATATCACCTCTATGCGCGGTCATACAAAGTTCGTGCCAAACTCTTCTAGTGCTGGACGCATGGTCCCGCCGCTGTGCCAGCACGGGCCGCCAACGACCAGGCCGGCAGCTAGTGACTTTCCTTCTCGTTGGAAACCTCGCATTATGGCTTATCAATCGCATTAAAAATGCAAGAGCAGAATTTCACCCTTTACAGGTAGCTTATAATAAAAACAATATAATTCAAAAAGTGGGTGTTTTTAGTTTAATTAAATTGGATTATTACTATTATTTCAGATGGAGTTCTACGGTGTTTGGGCATGGACGCTTATTACACACGTGTCTGTACCACTTCTCGTTTGCTACAGGTTTCAAGCTACTGTGTGTTTCTATGAAATCTGGAAAAATGCTTATAAAAGATCAAGAGAGACTAATATAGACTCTGATGATCTGGAATTGAAAAATCACCATGTTGCTTAGTATTCTTCCCAATAAAGTTGACTGACAAATTTTAGAGTTTATCTATTTTGTTTTGTTCAAATAAAAACCTTATTTAATATGTTCACAAATGTAACTTGTAAGCAGAAAAAGCTACGAAGACAATAGGTACCTTCTTCAAGGATGCCAGGCTTAATTCAGCTACATTCATGTCTATGATTATAATTATTTTTATACATAATTAGATATAAACTATCGCCATTTTATTTTCCAAATAAGTATTCTATTAAAATTCTCCCGTTTTTTTTAACGATTTGACAAAATCTAACTTAAAATTATGTAGTTTGTATTACGCAAAGACTTAAGAAAAGGTATTAAGACGACTCCTAAATTAGCTGCTGTGTTTTTGACAGTGTGTCACAATTTTAACTATAATATAATATTGTAGTAACTACTTAGAGTTATTAATTCATTATTTTTTTATAGATTAATTTTAAGAGAATAAAGTCACTTAGATTATGTACCAAAGACTAAAATATCGTTAAATACTGACTTCTGTGAGCAGCTGTTTAGGGAGTCAGACATAATACCACGATTAAAGGAATAATTTATATTCTCATATTGCTAAATGTGATGTGAAACTTATTTGCCAGGAAACCAACAATCTAAGACTTGTTAGTTCAAGTCTTGGCTAATCATTTGCAGATCAGGATCTCTATTCTAATACGCTTGTCTGGTTATTCCTTATCAAATGACAGCATTTATGCTTATTTACTTTTCTCTATGCATTTATGTCTGCCGATTCTGCCGAAGCGCCACCATCGAGTGCACAGTAAAGTAATTAGATTGCAAATGGACGGCGTTTGTTGATAAGTTGATTTGATGCGAAGTGTCTCAACGGGTCTCAGCGGAATTTGACGTTATCCCAAGTTTTTACGGAGATATAAATTGAAGTGTTTAAGTAGTGACAGTGATCGTATCATACCTTGTGCTTAAAAATGCATTTTAAATAAAGTCTATTTTGTTCGTAATATATTACTAGCTCCAAGTAGGTACACTCATTAAAAACCTACTATTCTATGACTGCGCTCAGTGTCAACTTGGCGATTTTCAAATGGGATCGACAAATTGGTATTGATCGCCAGTCCAGCTTAGATCAGTCAGCAGTCAGTACGAACATTAATGTAGGTAACCTACTCCGTGGCACGAACCATAGGGGATGCAGTGGACACGTCTTGTAAGCGGCGGCCGCGATGGCGAGACGTGTCCGATTGTTTGGTTACAACTTTAGCTTTATAATTTGTATAAAACCTGGTTTAAGCTGTCACAATAACAACTTACTCACAGTCACAAGGAATCTTTTCAAGGAACCAATAAAAAAAATTTAGCACAATAAAATCTTCTTTGCCATAAAGGCATGTAGCTCGGTCTGCAGAAAAGTTAGAAGCACTTATCCTCGGAGGACGGACGGGGTGCGCCGTGCGTCTGTCATAACTGTCAAATTTGTGTACAATATTTCCTCATTTTAGATTTTAAAAACAAGGTATTTGTAAAAAAATATGGCTTCTGTAATGGATGTAGATGAAGAAGAAGTCGAAATGGCTTCCTCGAGTAGTGGCAAAGGCGATAAAAAGAGATTTGAAGTTAAAAAGGTAATATTCATAAACGCATACTCATCGTAACGGTAGGCAATTTCTTTGTTGTTATATATTTTATTTCTTACCTATTTTATTTTTATTCCAGTGGAATGCGGTCGCTTTATGGGCTTGGGGTATGTATAAAATATATATTATTAATTCTTTATTTCCTGTTACGAATATGATCGATATTTTGTGTTGTAGATATTGTGGTCGATAACTGCGCGATTTGCCGAAACCATATAATGGATCTGTGCATAGAGTGTCAAGCAAATCAGGCATCAGCTACGAGTGAGGAATGCACAGTGGCTTGGGGTGTCTGTAATGTAAGGATCTCTTTCGCAGATTTGTTACATTATAATAATAATAATCATCATCATTGTTGATTATATTGATAAAAATAAATAACTCTCGTTTTGTTTTCAGCATGCTTTCCACTTCCATTGTATCTCACGTTGGCTTAAAACTAGACAAGTCTGTCCTCTAGACAACAGAGAATGGGAATTCCAGAAGTAAGTTCCATAGGCATAGTTGTAAATATTCTTATTCCACTGTATAATTCACATGCACTCATGATTTACCAATGTTGTATTTTCTGTTCATGAAGGTAGCGGTACAATTTTTTTACTGCACAAAATCTAGAGACCCCGTAATGTAGATGCGAGGTATATTGCATCTACTTTTTGTGCAGTTGACTTATGTATACAATCTGTGAGAGTACCTACGAAGTCTCATGGCTACAATTAAATAACTGTTTTATTCATTGTATTTTCGATTTCAGGTATGGACACTAGAGCAGGATGTAACACCCATCCCACACAAGAAGTCACTGCTTACCATATTGAGAATGGGCCATACCAATGTCAATATTGCATTAAGTTGATAATAAACTAACTCAAAAGTACTAAATTTTTCGTTATTAATTTCGCGATTATTTGTAAATTGTGATGATGAAACTCTTGTAATGAAAATAAAAAACCCAAAAAAATAGTAAACATCTACCTGTCTACCATGAAATGTTTATTTTTTAGGAAGATACTCATCTATTTATTGGGATAGTATATGTTGAGGATACTTTAAAAAGTCTCACAACAAATTAAACACAGTCCTAGAAAGAAACTTGAGGCAATTTATTGTGATAATTATTGAAATGAAAAATATTTGTTTGTCAACAATATGCAACTTGTTTTTGTCTAAATTACAGGTTTCTTACATACACTATTCCCATTAGGAATATCACAATAGCTAGTCATAAAACTAGCATTTACAAATAACTGCATAGTAGCCTATCTGGCCACATGGTATGTGCATAAATTTTTCTAATACAGCCAATACTTGTAAATAAAAGTACATAAATTATTCTACAATTTGTAAAAATGACCACTCTTAGAGGTAGGTACATAATTTATAATTATGGAGATACAAGTAAGTCACTCACTCACTGTATACATTAGCTACAAATAAAATATATTACAATTGGACAAATTAAAGTAATTATGACCTTTATTTAATAATGCAGAATGAAATATTAAATACATGTTTGCTATAAAATGCCCCTCTGTCCCTTAAGGTCTATTACTTCATAGCTAACAATTTTATTTATATTCAGTCTGTCACATCTATTGAAAAAATATAATAAAGTCAAAAGATTTCAATTTGATTGTAACAAACCATAACAAATACCATACAAAATATATGTATTGGATACTTTCACTCAAGTTTCTCAACATATTCCGACTCTTATCGTACCATCCTCTACAAGTTGTCGCAATTTTTTTATTTATTCCAAATACGGCTTCAACATTTAAATAGTTAATTTTATTTTACTGTTATATACAAACTATGTCCCTACAACTGCTGAACATCTTTATACAAGCGTAACACGTGTCGTCGATACATTTCATTCCCATAACTATATTAAAAATCAACGTGAAACTGTACATATTAACAATATCCATTTTTAATAGTGAAAAATTATTAACCAAAAACAATTAAGAATCCATTTTATTAGCTGGGCTTAATTTGTTTTGAAAATGTTTAATGATTACATTTGGAACTCAATGTCGTCACATACAATCCTGATATACTAACTTTGAGAATGATTGAATCCTGTGTCGAGACTTGTTCAATTGAAGATTTATCACTACATATTAATAATAATTAATATTACTCTTTATATAGAGAATTTATTTCACTATGCTCATCAAAAATCCATAACATATTCAATATACACATTTCATTAAGACATTGATACAAGAACAAATTATACAATGCAATGAGATCTACCTGCAGCAAGTCCACAAAGTCAACATATAAATTAAAATGGTAAGAAAAACTTGTGTTCTCAATATTATAAAACTATATCCAGAAACAATTTTCTTAACAAATGGCAGTTTTATACACCAGGACTCATTTCACTTTCTTCAAATAAGCCATATCTGCATCTTGAACCAATTTAAGAGGCTAAAATAAACAAAGCCTAATGTTTTTCTACATTATTACCTTGGATTAACTTAAGCTTTAAAAGATATCCATATTTCTAGATCAACTTATTTGACGACCGTGAAAACACCTGACACAAATGGGATTATATGAAATGAATTAGCACTAATAAAATCAATAAAATCTTTCCAAATGTTCATTTTAATAAATATTTCATGGAATCATCAAATAAAATCTGATGCTGAATCACACATTACTCAAATGTCAGAACTTCACGTCACCAAAATAAATACTAGATAAAATAATCCTAATCAGTGTCAATTAAACTAATAATTGAATAATAACGGTGGAAAAGTAACCATAAGGTAATTGCGGCTGTCAGTCTGCTGACATAGCAGTTGGCAAATCAATAGTACGGCTCTCATTACCGAATATTAATCTTAAGCGCTTCATTGGAGGCAGAGGACGGATTGGACTATGCTTGCGGTGACGCTCTTTAGATCGACGCCGTTTTTTCAGGCGTCGCGCTGTCTCGGGGTCAACGCCCTCTAGCCGTAATACTTCATACTCAGTCGCCTCTGTCGTAGTTCCACAGTCCATTACCTCTTCTACTACAGGACTTCTCTTCACCCGCAACGTGAGTTTTAACCCACGCCGTGGAGGGGTGCAAGGGCATTCACTACTTTTATTAGAGTTATCAGCCAACCATGGTGGACCTGAGTCTGTCTCCTTCTTAGACTCTTCAGGCCGATTTGTAACATCTAATTTTGGATTCTTGTTCAATTTACTATCTTTAGATTCACTTGGATTAACGTTTTCTCTAAAATCATATATCTCACTTTTCACACAAGCATTGTCACTTACACATTTATTATCAACCATTTGTTCTTCAACATTGGAATTACTTACAGAAGTCTCAATCTTTCCTTCAGTAGGAATACTCAATTCTGTTCTTTGCAGTAGAGATTCATTTGTATCACAATTATTCTCTGTTTTTTCTAATTTTGTGTCTGTAATATCAACAGAATCAATATTTTCTTTTTGACTATCATTTGATTGTTCTGTTTTAATATTACTTGCATTTATTTCATTAAACTCAGTTTCGGATTTTGGTGTTGTTAAATTTCTGTCTAATTTTACCTCACCACTTGCTTTAGATGTTGGTTTTGGTTTGGAACAAGTAGACTGTGTGCAAGTATCAAGTAAACGTTTGTGACTTCGTAACACTATGCCTGTATGAGAATCACGACTACTGCGAGAACTGGTTGTGCTACAGCAACGTGATGGTGGTGCTCGTCTTTTTACTTCAGTGGCAGATACAGGAATACCATTTGTTGCTTTATTACTGTCTGTCCTTCGTCGTAACCTATCTCCTCTACTGGAAGCAGAAGATTCTCTACTGCCCTGTGCCTCTTTACTGCCTGGTCCATCAATAACATCTGCAATACAACCTTGGGCTATTAAAAGTTCCGCATCATATTTTGTTAATCCTTTTTGCTTCATTTCCTTCATGCTTAATGGTGAAACTATGTCAGAACTTTGCCTACTAGATATTTGAGATTTTTCTGTGTTTTTACCATTAATATTCTTTTGTGTTTGCTTTGCTTTCTTTCTATTTATTCTATTATCAGTTTCTCTAAACCTGTATCTAGTAGCTTGCTCATCATTGTGTGCATTTTGTACAGAAAATGCACCTTTACCTCGTCTTTCACAAGTCTCACATTCACAATAACAGTTACCATTTCCAAAAAAGTCTTCTCCATAAAAACAAGTTATTTCTTCACCAACCTCAATATCTCTTAAAACACGAACAAAAGCCTTGCCACGATCTGTCGCTTCAAAAGTACAAGTAGGCCTACAGTCATGATTGATGTATGCTGCAGGGCCCAGCCACAACTGAGCACAGTTTTTTCTACAACTATACATAACAGAAAAGTCATTTTTCCCAGGGTGTAATAATTGTTTTTCCTCCTCTTCTGTCATCTCAGCAATACAGCCCACTAAGAAATCAATTCTTTCATGTTTAAAGAACTTTTTGGTTGTTGAAATTTTAGCTCCTACTCTCCCTTCCAAGGAATATCTATAACAGGGCTCAATAACAAAGCCTGCTTTTTTATCAAAAACCCGCAAATAACGATAAATCTGAAATGAGAAAAATAGTGAGTAACAGACACCTTATTTTGGACTAATAATCTATTGTACGACCGTTAAAGGTAGTACAAAACTAGGTAAACAATGAAGGCTCAAAACAACCCATTTGCTGTAATTACTTTAAATGATAGTGTACATGGTACTATTAAAATGAAGGTTTCCGACAACTATATACCACTCTTTTGTGAATGAAAAACATGACTAGGATATACCAGATTTAAATATATACTAACATGTTCTCTTAGCTTGCTCTGTTGATGTTTATTTTTGCTAAAATGTCTTGGCATCCATTCACCATTGGCTAGTCTTGTGTATGCCTTATTGTAATCCTGAGTCTGGATGAATTCCTTAATAATACTCTTCAGCTCTTCTTTATTTGTTTTTAATGGTCTATAACGAACATTCATTTTATGTGTGGTGATGTCAAGATAAGGATCCACTATTAGTGCTGTAGCCAGATCATCGTACTCTGACAACTCACGGGGAGTCATTCCCATTGGTTGCATCTTGTGGAGCACTTGCCTCCCTGGGTATGTCGCTGATCCAACAACCATCCTGAATACCTGAATAACAAAGGACGCGAAAGCTGTAGTAACAGATTATTTTTCTATGCCTATAAACACAGTTGGGATTGATTTTTTTTAATAAAAAATAACTGTAAATGGAAAAGTAGCATTCTCATCAGCAGTTAAAAGTACAATACTATTACCCATACAATCTTTCAATTTCTAAAATATAAATGGACAAACATGGCGGCCGAACACGAAAACCAAAAACCGACACGTCAAATTGTTGACACTGTTTTTTATTCTTTGGAATAGCTAAAATATAAAAAAATGACTAAATAATAAGGAACAACTATTCAGCTAATAATAACACTTACTTATATCATTGAATGTACGTAAAATTCATGATTATTTTTTAATAACAACTTCACTATCTAGAAGCACTTTCAGACGCTAACCGCTAGGTTATTTACATATATTATACATAACTAAGTGTTAATTTTAAATTCTAATAAATTACTTCATAATTATTTAACATTAATCAAAACTGAAGCAAACTGATCATATTCAAATTAATATCCGAGGAAAGCTGAAAAACAACCATGTTTTCGTGCACTCCATTCATTAGGTAGTGATGTGATTGTACATCCAATTTGATCAAATTGATTAACTACCGAGTGATAAATTGAGAGCTATTTTCGATGGACCTCTCAATATTATATACGTTTCAACATTTGCCTAAGTATCAGAAAAAGATATTTACTAATAAAAATTGTGTTGGCCGGGTTGGCCCATTGATACACATATTCTAAAGGTAGGGTTGGCCCATTGATACACACATATTCTAAAGGTACAAAGAACACAACAATTTCCAGTGTAATCGATTGAAATTATAGCTCTATAATATTTTAAGCAGTGTTGTTATGGATATCCATATCCGTAACCGAAAATATCGGATATCCGAAATAAAAAAATATCCGTAACCGTAACCGAATCCGAAATAAAAGTTTCGGATCGTTTCGGATAGGGCGGAGTCTATTTAAATACTACACTCGTACGAATTAACTGTGCACTCCGCTGGAATGCGACGGGCCTGTTGGTCTAGTGGTTAGTGACCCTGACTGCTATACCGGAGGTCGTGGGTTCGATTCCCGCCCAGGACAAATGTTGTGTGATGAGCATGATCATTTGTTCTGGTGTCTGGGTGTAATTTATCTATAATATGTATGTATTTAGAAATATATAAGTAAGTTTATCAGTTGTCTGGTTACCATAACACAAGCTCTGCTTAGCTTGGGATCAGATAACCGTGTGTGAGTTGTCCCAGGATATTATTATTATTATTATTATTATTATCTCTCCCGCTACCTAATGACGTCACAGCGCGAAGTGCACACTTGCACAGCTATTCGTACTTACAGTTCCTTAAAAAATTAATATCCGTAACCGAAACTATCGGATAATCCGAAATAATTTAATATCCATAACCGTAACCGAAACCGATATTATATTTTACCAATATCCATATCCGTATCCGGATCCGAAATTATATATCCATAACATCCCTGATTTTAAGCAAAATAAATTAATTAATTAAGTACATTTAAATTGTCAGTTCTAAAATAATAAATTAATCAATAATTAGGTTTGCGCAAAACCGTAGTCATCCCAAATATGGTGTGACAGGTTACTTCATTCATTAACTTAATTTCATCTTTTACTAAGATGCAAATAGTAGTCTTAAATCCTATAGAATAAATCCGTTAATCAGTTTATTGATGGAATAAAGATCTTAGAAGCGTTTTTAAAAGCACGTCAACTAAAATCAATAACATAAATATTAAACAATAATAACGTGAAAATGTCTTTGTATGAACTCAGTAGCTTCCTTTAAAGATGTTGGTGTACTAAACCTATATCTAGGAGCGGATTACGATAACCGTGCTATTTATGTTTATAATTGGGTATTATTCGTTGTTGAGTAATCAAGTAAGTACATAAAAACCTAAATGATTTTATATTTTATTTAAGCTTTAAGTGAATAAAAAAAATATTTGTCTGTAATAAAATTGTTAATTAAAGCAGCCAGAATCATGATGAGCATATTATCTTTTTTTATTATATTTTATTTACAATATTTATCGATTTCAGATATGAAACAATAAAACAACGAGTCTGATTTTTTTTTTACTAGTTCGGAATAAACTTAAAAACCGGTTTCTCCAAATTAAGTGATTAACTCGATACTTTTATGAAATCCCTATAAACGTCAAAACAGGCGCATGAAGTTGAAGCTTGTGCCTTGTTGAAGTAACTCAAAGGTGCCTGAAGTTGGCATTCTTTGTTTTTTCAAGTTTTTGGATATCATTGGATTTAAGGTGTGCGATAAATTAATCGGCCAGTGTATTTCTTACTAATCAGAACTTGTTTCCTATCAAATATATCAAGGTAAAGTACTAAGACATAAAAACATTTCCACGCGTAGCCTTTATTTGAACCACTATTTTTAAAACCGAAGTACATTGTAAAATGGCGTCCTATTTTTCGTTACCCGATCTTCATTCTCGTCTGTTTGCTGGAAATTTATTTTGATTTTGTTCCAGATGCCTAACATAAAGCTTCAGTCTTCAGACAGTGAAATTTTTACTGTTGACGTTGAGATAGCAAAATGCTCGGTAACAATTAAGACTATGTTGGAAGACTTAGGAATGGAAGATGACGAAGAGGAGGTAGTTCCATTGCCAAACGTAAATTCAGCTATATTAAAGAAAGTGATACAATGGGCGACCTACCACAAAGACGATCCCCCATTGCCAGAGGATGATGAGAATAAAGAAAAACGGACGGATGATATATCTTCATGGGATGCAGATTTCCTGAAGGTTGATCAAGGCACTCTTTTTGAACTTATATTAGCTGCCAACTATTTAGATATAAAGGGTTTACTGGATGTTACATGCAAAACTGTAGCCAATATGATCAAGGGCAAGACACCAGAAGAAATTCGTAAAACATTCAACATAAAAAATGATTTCACTGCTGCTGAAGAAGACCAAGTTCGTAAGGAGAATGAATGGTGTGAGGAAAAGTAAATTACAACAAGTCATTGTAACAAACCTCTGTTTAGATTTAATATATCTGAAATATGTTGTAAGTTTCTATAATGTATGTATACTTCAATTATTTGTCTAAAATAGATCTGTAGTGATAAAATTACAGGACTTATTGATTATAGACTGAAGTCAAAAAGACAACCCAATAGTTTACTTAATATTTCACCCAATTCGATAACAAACTGGTTAATTTAGAAATTATTACAAATGACATATGGTTTGCTTTTCATTGTTTATTAGAATAAATTGTCTAAACTCAGTATTAATATTTTAATTCTATTAAACTATTTGTTAACATTTCACTCCTAAAAGTCCTCTTATTTATTGCACATCCTTGTTCGATCGACATGTATATATTAATCTTAAAATGAAGTATGTTAATTTTTGTTGTAACAAGGTAAATTCTTACTACTTGTTTATTTGTAAGCATAAATGTAGTACTTAGAAAATGAGGTATAAAATAAATATCTTTCTCTCTGCCTTATTGTACGAATGACTTGAATACCTTTAAAAATCATACTAAAAGGTATGCTAATAAATTAGTATGTACAACACTATCTGCATACCTATTTACTATTGAATGAAATAGTTTATTTCCACATTTTCACCATAATTACAATAAAAATATTGTTATAGTATATTATACTGATTCATTTGAATGAAAAAACTGATAAACACATTGTTCCTTGCAGACTTCATTGAGACAGTGAAGTCTGTTTTTTTACTAAAGGGACATTGACTTGAATAGATAAGTTCCTGTGTTTACAATCATGAATCAGATCATAAATAAAATATTCAGTCTTGTAAAGAAACTATTCCTAGTTTTTTTTGTAATTCCTTGTAGCAGTGCCTAATTACCTAATAATTAGAAGAAATACGTATAGTAGATATTAGAATTGGTAGCAATAAAAAGAATATATACTATTAATTCTGTAATCACATCTAAAATATTCTTATTAAAATACATAAATATAGTGTTAGATCTAAAAATTACAACAAGTTTATTACGACTTTTATACTATACTACGATATGTGTCGTCTACATTGTTATATGTATCAGAAATGAAATAGGTGTCGATACATCTCAAAATTGGGCTGTTAAATCGTCCGAGGTAAGACCCACATGTCGCAGCACCAACTAAAAGACCAATTATAAAACCAAAAGCAACCAACAGAATTAAAAATATTCGAAGCTTATCTTGTGTCAGACAAATCTCTTTACAAATGCACAGGAAGTCGTATAGAGACCTGAAACAAATGTTTTTAAACTAAATTTAAGGGCAACCCACTATCGCGATAAGAGAGCTAGAAATAAAAATAGAAGTTATTTATTACTGAGCCGCAACAATCTTAGGAAGCGCACGTGTGCTTGGCGATCGTTTTAGTAATCTGCTTATTTCAGAGTTAACGATAGAGTTAGGAACTTGATTTGGGTTATTACACAAATCTCCATCTACTTTGCCCATCAATGGAAATTACATTAATTTTAAAACAAGATTTAGTAGGTAGCTATATACCCATACCTACTAGTTGCTGTCAGGTTGCAGTGTGGAGCCCTTAGAATGCTCGAAATAATCATTAATAATACATAATACATAAATTTTTAATATTCATTTGTCGGTTCGGTAGGTACTTACTTCAATTGACTAATGTTATTTAACGATAAACTGCTGGTAGGTACGCAGTAGCCATGCTATGCTAGCAAGTTTGTTTTTTTTTTGGTTGAACAATTACACATATTTCTTATCCGACTTAAAAAAAGGAAGAGGTAGGTACTCAATTCGAATTTGTTACCACAGAACTTTCGACTGGATGAACCGATTTTGATGTTTTTTATTTATTTGAAAGCTGGTGTTTCCGTGTGGTCCAATTTTTGGTCAAGTTTTGACAGTGGGATCCCTAAGAAAACCATATAAGACTTATTTTGAAGTAGGTTTCTTTTTGTTAGAATTATATCTACCTACAGGTACAGTACCCAATTGGTACGGGCGTTTGGCTGTGGAAATCTTAAGATTAAATTAAAAAGACGGAACCTTACGTTTATTTCTTTTTAGTCTACTACTGGAAACTGTGGTTTCTATTTACCGGAAAGAGAACCGTCGTAGCGTAAAATACAACTAACATTAAGATAAATTCCATAAAACAATTTTATTATGAAGACCGCATCAGAAAATACTATGTTCTAATATAAGGACAGCAGCACCCTTCACTCCAACTCCACGACGGTTCTCTTTCCGTGCACTCTTGACGTAACCAGGGTAGGAAGCAGGCATGCCTGCAGGGTTTGTGTAGGATAAGTAGAAGCTAATATTATACCTACTTAGGTAGGCGCCCTATCATAGGATAGATTTGCTATTTAAGTATATTTTAATATTATAATCCTCTTCTCTCCTATGCTATTAAGACCACGATAAGGTTTAATAGGTAATTTTTTTGATCCTGCTGAAATTATATATAAGTACCAAGACGTTATTGATACTGCCCGTCACGATTAGTTGCTATTGCCAATGCATTTTCGACTATGTTTTTTGATCGCCTTTGATCTAGGGTAGCTCTACCATATTGAAGTGCTAGACACCGACCTGCAACATCTGGTATTGTCGCAAAGCAGTCTGTCAGTTTCATCCAGAAGTCTCTGAAGTTGTTGTTGTGCTAAAGTGATGACAGGGCATTTCTTATGAAGGATATTTGCGATTTCACCTTCTGGGTCTAAATCACAACTGCATCCAGGAGAATCGATGTTACTATCGATTCTTCCATCACTGCGAATATCACTTCTTGGTGAAGCTTCACCCCCGTCGTAGTTTTGGTCAAGGGGACCGACGTCATCATGAGACCCTCTTCTATTCTTCTTGTATGTTTTCCTAGAATATTTATAAATATTTTGTACTTGATAATCGTCCGATGACATTGGAGTAGTGTATTTCTTTCAAACTTATTGTGTACGTTACTATGGTTACTATCAAAATTGAAGTTGACATTAGGCGAAGAGTTCTATGGTATGTTATACCATAACTTTCATTGAAAGTTTCTTATATTCACTTATGGCAAATGTAAAGCTAACTTTCATCTATGGGAGCGTCCACATCTGACGAACGAGCATTACACGAGCAGTTCGCGAGCTGCTCGCGAACCGTTCGCGGCATGCTCGCGAGCATGTATTTACCTATGATTACTATGATAGTTAAGTACATTTTATTTGTATACAAATAAAGATGAATTGACAAGGGCACTGATGCACTCAAGAGAATACCTTATCAGACAATGTACACTTGTACAGTGCATAAAAACACATGGGAATCAATCGAAAGTCTTAACGAACTAATGAGACGATGTTATAGATAAAAATATTTATCGGTTAATGACTCGGTTTACATAGAACAATGCATTATATACAATAGGTACTTACGTATTACTGGGGTGGTACAGTCACGAGCAAAAACATGCATACACATAGAGAAATTGTTAAACAAATTTAGCGATATTTTTGTATTGTATCTTAATTAGAAAAATATGTACATGATTAAGGAACTGTTTTCAATAATTTCTTCATAACACGTTTTATAATACATATCTAGGGTTTAAGAGAAACTCAGTTAAAAATTGGAGAGTGTATACATATTTTTGCTCGTGACTGTACTCACAGGTGGAAGCTATAATACCTAACTATATAATATACTAGCTGTGTCCCGCGGTTTCACCCGCGTGAATACCTAGGTCCCGTTCCCGGTGCCTTTGTATATAATAACAGACAAATAATTAGCAATAAATTAAAATTGCGACTATAATTTGAGATTTAAACTATCCTATCTCTCAAGTTGGATCGAACTGCACATGGTGTGCGATAAAGATAAAGATAAAGATAAAGATAATTTATTTGTATAAAACACGTGTAAATCAATAATACATAATATGTATATTGGAGGTGACAAAGTTAAAAGTAGTCCAGCATGTTTTTACCATTTAGGTGTACAAATATTAAAGAAATTTAACAATAATCTAATTAATGAAAATAGGTAAACAATTGCATAAAATCAATTAAACTTAACACTATTGTTATAACACACATTTTTATCATTTATAAAATCATCAACAATATAATAACATTTATTAATTAATAGCTTCTTTAAAGCTTTCTTAAATAAAACTATATTCATATTCTTAATATTATTTGGAATTTTATTAAAAATAATGGGTGCCCTGCATATTAAACTTTTGTGTAATAGTGCTGTTTTAGCCGGGTGAATACAGAGCTTATCATCGCGGCGATTTCTTTTTACAATGTCAGATAAGTGTGGAAAGAATTGTGGGTTACTTTTTACAAAAATAGCTATTTCTAGTATGTAGAGTGATGGTAAAGTTAAAATTTTGTGGTTGATAAAAAATGGTTTACAGCTTTCAGTGCTTTGAATGCCAAACATTGCTCGAATGCAACGTTTTTGTATTTTAAATGCCATATCTTTATATGTTGAGTTTCCCCAAAAAATTATTCCGTATCTGAGTACAGATTCAACCAGTCCGTGATAAGCTGAAAGAATAGCATCATTGTTTATAGTAGGAGCAAGTTTATACAAGGCATAAGATAGGCTACTAACTCTTTTACAAAGTGCGTCGACGTGGTCTTTCCAGTTTAGCTTACTATCAATAGTGAGACCGCGAATATTATTATAATCGGTTAAGTGGTTTAGGAGTCCATTGAGGACAAACATTGTGACACGAGATTTATATATATTAAGATTAGTCAAATTAGCGCCATTCTTAAGTCTGAACGGACCTTGCTTACTAAGCAAGACTGGATTCAATACACCTAGTACCTATCTACACAAGAGGGTTTTCAAATACAGGGAAAGAGAATTTAACATTCGTCAAGGAGTTATTCTGCACAATTAATAAAAGATGCTTTGAACAATGTAATAATAATATATTTATATTTACAATCTAGGTACATACTTGTAACAAATTCGAGTCCTCTGGGGCCCGAGTCTGCTATTTAATTTACTAATTTAATAATTTAGTAGAATGCCAATTATCGTAAAATCGTCCCACTATGAGCCAACTATGAGCACACTGACACGGAGTGTAAATAGCAGACTCGGGCCCCTGGACTCTAGGGTATCGCCCAAGTAATGTGTCTATCTTTCTTTCTACAGACTGCCGGCGCACATCCTTATTTTCAAATTCTTACATCGGAAGTTTTACATAATATCTGAGCAATTTCAAAAGAAAACTTCTAAAGTTTGAGGTAAATAACAATGTCCTTAATCAGATATAAATGCAATAACATATAACTAGCAAAAAATAGACAAACAAGTAAAACTAGATAAGTTTCTACTATTCTGTAGGTATTTATGTATTCAGCTATTGCAAAATGCGTCTTGGAATTGGAGTTGTAGTTGCACAAACCGTTCATATGACATTTTCACTTCATTCAACTGGAAACAAACCGACTACTGTTATATTTGGTCTCATAGTGTACAACAAAGAATACCTACCTATTCTATTCTATATGGGCGATATAAGCGATATAGTATAACGTTACTATAAAATATTTAAATTCGTCTATCTATACATATGTATAAGTTTTCTTTAGTCTCCAAAGGATTGGTGCATCCATTTCTTTGAATACTCGTATACCACGAAGAGTGCGGCAGTCGCGGGGATGGTCCTCACGAGCGTTGGCTTGAGCCCGTTGTACAACGCTAGAGCACCTGAAAACATGTACAACATACGTGTAAACATTTGTATGATTAATAAACAAAGTTTTATTTGTGATTTTAAATTTATCTTTATAGCGTTACATAATAATATTATGTAATGTCATTTTAAAATTCTATTATAATCTATACTTATAATAAATCTGTAGAAGTGAAAATTCTGTACATTGAAAATATCAAAAAAATTAATGGCGGGGGGTGTTACTAGACCGACACCGAACCCAAAAGTGTGAAAATAAAAATTTTTGTCTGTCTGTTTGTTCAGGTATCACGCAAAAACTACCGGTTCGATTACGATGAAACTTGATATAATTATTCTTTTTTATCCTGGGCACCACACTGGGTAGTTTTTATCCCGGAAAAGTATAAACAATAAAAAACAAACTTAATTTTGCGGTTAAAAACTCATTGATAAGTTTCGTCATCCACGCGAACGAAGTCGCAGGCACAGCTAGTATTATTATAATAGAATTTAAAAATGACCCTGTTTACGGGTTCCACAAGCATTTACATCATAATATTAACCAAGTATGCTCAGACTTGGAACGATTAAAGCAAAAAAGTAAATGGAAAACGCGGGTATCGAACCCGTTGCAGACCGGGCCATAGGAATAGCCCTCATGGCTTTTTAACCACTTGGCTATGACTGTAATGGAAAACTCTGTATGCGCCATGAGCTTTTCTTAAAGATTTCGGTACTGCTGTCGACAACAAATCCGAAAACGGCCTAGATGTGAATGGTGCTGAAAAATGTGTTTATTATAACAAATATGTAATTTATTGCGTCATACATGTAATAAGCCAGCTATTTACGTAATGGTTAATTAAAGAAACAATGGCTGATGAAAAATATCTCGTATTTTCACCGTGACGCGATATCGTCCAGCGATTATAACTCCTTGAAAGACTCTTATCACTTCCTATGGCAGCGAGGTCAAACTTAGCGGCATGATGATACTATAAGTGCTTATCTTATTTATCTAATTAATTACTGAAACAATGGTTTCCATTCATATTATTTTAAATGGACTTCAACGCATTTTAAGTAGTACCTAATAGTAGTAAAATTTAGCTAGTAATATAAAACAGTAAAACATGTGAACACTTTTATGTTTTAGAACAAAAAACCACAACCTATACATTTGTTATTTTTGAACAAAATATTTAACTGGGAGGTACGCAATTACCACATACGACACTTGCAATAAAAAGTAAACATTTATTTAATTAGTAGATATCGAAGATATCTTTGTAAACAAACCATGTTATGATAACACATACCTTCTTTCTTTATAATATCGTATCCAACTGTCAGGAACTTTTGACTTTTATTTGATATTTGTACTCTTGACTTGATCACGTCGGTTGGGAATATAACGGTCCACAGCACGAGGCCGCCGACCGCGCCAGCTATCATTGTCCTAACGAAACCTATGTCGTCTTTTGACTGACCTGGTTTCTTCAATAACTCTCTAGTGCCTGAAAAACAAGATTTCAATAAGATTATTTGTCGTTAGAATAACTAGAATAAGGGTAAAAGTAGGGTAAAGTTTTTTTGGGAAACCCTATAAAGTAAGCGCACGAAATTTAGAAAACCTCGGAATTTTCAGATGTGAAATAAAACTGATCTTCAAAAATCTAAATTAATGTAACTTCTCGACGTGAGCTTAAAACAAACAAATATATTAAGGTTCACCATTCTTTGGGAACTACGAAGCCACACTCACACACTCGTTTTTCGTCAGGTTTACATCCCACCAAAAACATAAATGTAAAAAAGGAAAGCCAAGTTCAATACACAAAAAGAATGGAGATCTAAATGAGTGCCAAGTTCTATGCAAAATCCAAATATGTATTTATAGGAACAAAATAACATTATGAACAAGTATTAAACTCTATTTCTTTGCTTTATTGGATACCTATAACAATTGCTGTCATTTAAAAATGTGAGATCCTAAAGTAGGTTAGATTTGACTTGGCCAAGAAATAGAGTTTAATACTTGTTCATAATGTTATTTTGTTCCTATAAATACATATTTGGATTTTGCATAGAACTTGGCACTCATTTAGATCTCCATTCTTTTTGTGTATTGAACTTGGCTTTCCTTTTTTACATTTATGTTTTTGGTGGGATATCATTACTTTTTGTAAAGAAAACTAGGTAGGTATTGAGATTTAATGTTATTTCTTGCGTTTCCGCTGCATGGTGCCGCGCGCCGCCGAAAACACACCGTCGCGTTGGCCGGTTGTTTAACGCGTATTACAAGTTTTTTGTATAGTGATATCACTTATTTTTTTACTTAAATTTATTTTTATATTTCTGTTATATAGAAGATATATTAAAACATATATTGGGATAGTTTCAAGTAGCAGCTTGTAATGGTTCCAAGGCTACAATTAAAAAAAAAACAAATTTTGTATGGGGACCCCCCCTATTTTTTAACTTTTTCCTTCGCTTACACACAATTACCGAGCTGGATTCCAAATTTCATCTTTCTAGGTCATCTGGAAGTAGGTTAGGTTTAGGTACTATATGTCAGTCAGTCAATATTAAAATTTACGACTTTTTGACTTTCATATCTTTATAACCGTTTGAGCTAGCTTCATGAAATTTGGGCTTCTAGATGTCCTTATGGATATAATAAAACACACGTAGTTTTATGTGTTTACGTTAACGAGCTTTTGAGTTATGGGAGGGTCAAAAGTGGCACCAAGTGGTTTGTGTAATGATACACTTGGCGCTGTCTAGCCAGTTTGCTTGAACTTGGCTTGACACGCGGCCGCGTGTCTAGAAATACCTAACCTACGGGGAATATCTCGTAACCAATCTGATGCCTTGGTTTTGCTCGTATTTATATGTACTGTAAAAAACTAGAAAGCCACTTTTACCTTCATATCCTCCAAAGAAGAAAAAGTATCCTGGCATTTCCCTCATGATAGTCGGGACAAGCCCCCTGTATAGTCCTTGAATACCATACTGCCTGAATATCTGTTGAGTAAGCTGCAGCGGCGTCACCTTAACCTGCCAAGAAATCCCACTATAAACATCACTTGCAATAATATTAAATTAGTTTGACGGTCGTAATGAATGTACGGCACAAACAAGATAAAGAAGTAATTTACTCTTGATAACATACATAAACACGAGATAAGTAAAATCAAATACAAACGACATTCATTAACGAAATACGTCTCATGAGTGCGATTTTAATGAAGTTCATGTTATACTTAACATTGAAATCAACCAATTGTTGATAGCTTTATGTAACATTATGATTGTATAACTAACAACGATTATACTTCTGACCTTGTCCAGCATGAATACTAAATAAAGGACTATGATGTCAAATAACTAAACTATAAAATAAATAATAAAAAAAAAGAAGCTACCACTTTGGGGTGCCTGATTTGCGCAGCATTTATGGGACTGAACTTCTGAGCATATTTGTTTGAAGTCAATCCCTGCATGTAATAATTGCAAATATTTGATCAAAGCTAAAAAAACTATAAAAAAATTCTTCGTCATCACACTAATCTTGCATGAGATACTTTTTTTTAATATTTGTGGTTTTTCATACTGTATGTGTCTACCTTAGTTATTATAAACTATTTTTTTCATTCAAAAAGATCATAATAGTATTGTAAATGATTGCTTAATTCATTTTCTGATATAATATTTGAAATACCCAAAATAATCATCATACAGCTGTTTGTGGGCCTTGCACATTCACTTCCCGCATTGCTTGTAGTTGACACTTGATCAGTTCTGTAGGGCATAGTGTGAATGAAGAAAAGAATGCTGCTAAAAAACCAGCTGATGCATTTCCCAGTGCAGACAACTGCTCCACTTCCTAAAAAATATTTAGGTCCAGTAAAGAAAATCCAGAATTAAATACTGGGAATTTAATTTTTCAAAGTTGATTTTATGTTTTTTTTTATGATACATATTAATTAATGTTTTTTTTATGATACATATTAATTAATTAATTTATATTAATAACTAATCTTACCTCAACTCCTGTTAGTCTACAAACAAACTTTTGGCAATATCCATAGGCAGCAAATAGTACAGAATTTTCAGCGACATTTGCCATGATCGCTGGAGTGGTGCCCGCATATAACCCCCTAATTACTCCATCATTTCTGAGTGTTTGTTTCAGACAGTCATACATTCCCTTATAAAGATGTGGAAATGTTTGCATTTTTACTTTTACTGTATCCAGAGGCTGTCCTACATAGACAACTGCTATTCCACCTTAAAAAATAAAAACCGTTCTTGCATCATCGCTCATGAGTAAAACAATATAAAAACTAAATTATTAGTGAAATTTTGTTCAATACCTAATGACCCAGCAGTAAAATCTATAAGTCCACTTTTTAAATTTCCTGACGACCCTGATGAATGAGCCATGGTTTTAAAAATTACAATATAACCTGTAAAAAAAAAATAAGTGTAACTATTGTGTTCTTAACAAAATTGTTAAATAAATATAAATTTAAGTACCACAAAAAAAATGTAATTTCAGTGTAAGACTAACCACAATTAAAAGTAAAATTATTCGTAGGTTCAGATCATCTTAACTTAAATAAATAAACTGATACTGTGATAACAGCAACAACGTGCACATATAGAAAAATATACTTTAAAAATATGATAGGGTTACAACTTTACATCACCTTTTTAATACAATATCGATAAAGTCTATGTCAAATGTTTACAATACTTCGTGTCTTCTAAACAAAAAATAATTCACGTGCTCTCACACAGGAAGATAATCTGTAACTAATTCAACAATTTGAAAATGAGTCAAAGTGTCACATGAACACTTCATTGAATGACTGACAAATGTCATCTTTCATCTCTGAGCACAGAGATAGAGGAGGTGTCATATTCAGACTTAGAGAAATTATTCAAAATTGGCCATTCTACTTGATAAATAGAAGGTCAGCTGTATTATACTACTATAATATAGCAATATACATATTATGTAAGTCTCAGGGTATATGAACGTTCAAGCATCCAGAGGAGTATTCAAATCAACCCCATGTATAATATGACAATGTAAATGGAGTAAGAAATCGCCACTCAGTATTGAGCAACCGTGGTGATCAATGCTCGTTACTTCTCTAAATGGGAAGAGGCTCAGCCCTGGGACGTTAATAGGCCGGTATTATTATTGTCTAATATCAAATATGGAATACATCCTACATCCCAATATTTGAGGCAAAGAAAATATCGATCCAACTTTAAATCGTTTTAAATGGCACTAGTTTCACGTCTGTTGGTGTTGGGGACGTTAAGACTCCGCCCCTAAGACGACCCACTGACCGTTTTTCCTTTAAATTACCTCAAAATTCTATAACTCTTACCAGCTACGACGTGTATAAGAATATGGTCTCAATAATAACGGGTTCATTTTGGTTATATGTATGTTAACATGAATATCTGCGCATGTATCTCTTACTAGCAGTCACTACCTTATTATGGGTGGCCATTTTATTGGCACGCAGTCTTGTACGTCAATGTACGTCTGCTCGCCAGATCTATAGGTATGGTAGGTCCATGACAGTCCATGTGAGTTTTTGACTAACATTGACAGACATGAAGGTTAGCCAACCTAATAATATACTACAGTTACTTTTTATGCGGATGTACTTTATCTTAATTTTTTCATCTATCAATCAATCCCTTTTGACGAAATAGCAAATATCTATGAAAAGTTCTGCGGACTACGGTAACGACTGAAAAAATAAAAGCTCACCCTTACTTATATAAAGAGCTTATAATATTACTCAAATTTAGGAAATCGGACGATGTTATCGCAGATCACACGATCACAGACTATCTAATGCCTTTAATTGCCTTTGTCTAATGCTAATAATGTCTGCTTCGCCGATAAATGCCAATTTCAGTAATGACGGCACTTTACGATACCCATAAACTTCCTATAAATTGAACAGTGTACAAGGTGCTTTACAGTTTTGAAATAAAGGAGTTATACCTATCCAATTTTATCAGCCGACTACACACGAGAAAAAAATCGTTATTGCCAAGTTGGAGGAGAAAGTTTGATTACAAATGTATAGTTTCAACTTGTTTATTGTTTGATAAATACATTTCCTTTTGTTTAGACTCTAAACTTTAGAGTGTAAATAGACACTGATATTATGTCGATATGAAGCTTACATATGCGCTACTAGCGATACACATTAACAACTATCTAATATTATTATTTATGAATATAATTGGGTTCTATAAAAAATACAATAAAATTTCGAGTAAATAATAAGCTTATTTAAAGGTACAGTTTTCGTAAGATAAAAATTATTTGTAAAATTTTTAAGGTAGATAATAAAAATATTATACAAACAGACTTAAAAGTATGAAGATTGTACATATAATAAAATATAAAAATCTGTGCTTCCTAAGCTCAAGAGCTTTCAGTCTCTTAACCTCTTTGAAAGCAGAGGTTTTTGATTTGAGGCCATTTGATTATTGTATGATTTTTCTGTAACTCCCTAATATTTCCTGGTGACAGAAACTAACAATTAGCTGCTTGTTTTAAGCATGTGTTTACTTTCCATGAAACACACACACAGTATATAATAGGGGCTAATAAAGTATATAGCAAAAAGTATTTGATATCCTTACAACTAGGAGGTACATATTTGTGACTTTAAGGAAAGTACAGTTTTGTTACTAGTTTGGCACAGGCATACAACTATCTACATCTTTTGCTAAAATTCTATTACATAACAAACACTTGTGGCTAGTAAACACATAAAGCTATTTAAAAAATAATAGTATTACATACACATACTATTATGATAGACAGAATATTATACAATTTTTTTACATTCTATTTGGTGAACACTATTTTTATGTTTTACTTTATAGATTTTTTTATGCTATAAAAGTTATTACGTATCATTTTCAAAGGCTACAAAGAATAAAATGAATGTTCAATTGTGTACCCTTTAGAAGTAACAAGAATAAAATATAATCTACTATCAATACTGGAATCACATTAAATCACACATATTGTATTATTAACTAGTTTCGCACAATTATGATATCAAAATGTGGTCTAACAAAATAAGCACCATATGAAAGAAAAAATTATAAAACTTAATAATATAACATTAACATAGTTAGGTTTTCAAACATTCTAATAAACAAGTAATTTAAAATTCGAAAAGAGGCATTTAACACTGTTAACTTAAAACAAAATATCACAAATTACATCATCAATATATCTTGACAGCATGTTTAATTGGAGACATCAAATCTTTCTGCCAATCGAAAGTATATCTTGCAGACAGGTCTTAAGATAGTTGCGGACATGCTTATCAGTACCAAAATAAAACATATATATGTGAGTACTGTTCCAAAGGTCCACCAGTTGGAGAAAAACCCAAGCAAAATTGTTGTTATCCCCAAAAAATATGTTACCAAACCAACCACAGTATGAATAAGTTTGGTGTATAAGGGAGGGAGATAATTTTTCAATTTAAGACTATATAGAGCACCTATGCCACCTAGCATGGTGACAGTTGTAAAAATTAAAGATGCCAAACCAAACCTACCATGGAATGAGGTAAAGTGATTAGCATTGTTAAGAATCTTGTTTGTTAAAATAACAATAAAACCTGTTAATAATATAGATCCACCGACTAGTTGAAGGATCCAATGGCGTGCACTCCTCAATCGTATTGGCATCCATTGAGTGGCCACATCACCAGGAGAGATAGCATGAATTGCAGATGTCATAAACACCATCCACTGAAACAAAGTAACATATATTTGTGATTTACAGTAAATGCGCAGCATCTCAAGACAGAGACTTATATTTATTTACTTACCCCAAGTGTCATAAGAGTGGGATGAAAGGAAAATAGCGAAACGCCGTTTTTAAAACTACAGTAAATTATTATGCAAATAAATATTACACCACATGCATTTGACAGTAAATTTAAATAGCTTGGCCGTGTATTAGCACCAGAACCAACTAATCTCGCTGTTTCAGAATTTCTGTCTGAACGCCTCATTTCTCCTGCATCAATGTCTCCTCCGTCTAAGTTTTCCATAAATGCAACTGCTTCAGCGGTATCTCAATAAGATCGAATTAAATTAGAAGGACCAGAGCTGAATCGTTTCAAAATTGCACAAGAATAAATTATAGTAGTAGATAGCCGTCCGTATTGATTATTTCTTTGATAATGTAGTGCCAACTTGACAGTTGCACACAACAAGTGTCAATAATACAGTGAAGTGTCAAGGCCAGAGTTTGAAGCGGTTTGAAGTCGTTGATCTAGTTTTGTTGGTGTAATCAAGATGGTCCTTACTTTGGTCCTTAGATAATTTGTAGAGATAAATAGAAAAAATCTTATCTTATGAAATCATTTAGTGATACCAATTAGATAATTATTAATTACACGATTTTTGTTAGAAAAGTAAATGGGATTTTTTGATGAAAATGAGATGGAGTTATTTGGGAAAATATATCAGAAAAATTAAGGAGCAAAATAAAATTATTATTAAATGGAATCCATCGTAGTTTATTTTATTTAAATTCCCAACGTTTAGACGAGGTTTTCGAATTTTTAGTCTTGCTCGTGCGTGGAAACCCTAGGATAGGTTTCCGACATAGAGTTAGAAAATAAAAAATATAATAGAGTGCGAGTATCGCTTTATAATAATAGCCCACATAGAGAAAAGTAATAAGTAGGGTAATAGCCCATTCCGCCAAGCGTAAGCACGATTTTGGCTGTAGTACAACGATAGAATTTATGCAAAAACATCGATGTTTCCAATATTATTACGATATGAGATAGTTTTATTGAAACGGCGCGCGCGGCGCGGCGGCGCGCACTTCATAGCTGCCAAGAAATTCGAATTCGCATTCGCACTGTAGTTTATTTGCATTGAAGTACTTGCACTCCATTTTATAATCTACACTAATATTATAAAGAGGAAAGATTTGATTGTTTGTTTGTTTGAAATGAATAGGCTCCGAAACTACTTGACCGATTTGAAAAATTCTTTCACTGTTGGGAAGCTACACTATCTCCAGTGAACATAGCCCATATTAAATTTTCAAAAAAGTTTGGGATCCATACTAAAACTCCAATAATGTAACCCAAGGTGTTAAAACATTACCAAAGAACTTTCTTACATCACGTGCGCTGCGAAAACTATTGATTATAGAACAAAATAATGTACTACGTCTTTGTAGAACATATAATTATCTACAAAAAATATCGCGACAGCATATGTCTAACTACTATAGTTATGTCCACAATAAGTGTATTTTTCATTTTTAAATTTTTTTATAAATGCCACCGCTATAAATGCTCTTTTATTTATACTTTGGAATTAATCCTTATCAAAATAAATAACTTCATATTTAAGTTTGTTTTAATACCATTATATGACTATTTGAATTATTTAGCAAATAAATGAATTTGATTTGATTTGATTTGATTTGATTTAATTTGGACATTCCATTCGAAAGATATCACAAGTTTAAAAATGTAAGTTATTTAAAAAATAGGGCACTATAACAATAAATGATAATAATAGCAATTTAGCCTTTCGGGAATAAAAGTTGTTTGTTAATGTTTTTTATTCCATAGTAAGTTAACTATTAACAAATTAGTAAAGGAACTAATGACGTAACGGGGTTAAAGAGGTAGTACGAGATAGGTATTGGTTTCTAAGTCAGTGGAGATAGGTATGGAACCGCGAGGTGTTAGTTACACTATTCAGAACTCAAGAACGGGTAGACCGATTTTCAAAATCTTTAATTTTTTGGATACGTCTCCGCCCCGTATAACAAAGTAACTATAAAGACATCGGGAACGGAATATAGGTACTAACGCGGGTGAAACCGCGGGGCACAGCTAGTTTATTTATAAATATGTACATCTCTGTTTATAACAAGTCTGCTGTGCGGAAAGAGAACCGTCATGGCGTAAAATGGAACAAACATTTGAATAACTGAAATTATTCCAGGCATCAGAAATTCAGAATACATAATTTCCTGAATATCTTTAATATATTATGTTAGGTAAAGTCGCACTCTTATAAAGCTACTGTGTCAATTCCACGACGCGCGACGGTTCTCTTTCCACTGAGTTATTGATCATACTCCTTTATTAGAAAATATTTTCTAACATATTATATTTTCTATTGAACATGTTAATTGATATAGTATTTGAACAAACTTTTGTTTTCATCCGTTTTTATTTTTTCCACCTGTAAGTGTATTTAATATTATTATTATGGATTGCAATAAACGATTTGATTGATTTCAAGTACTACATAAAAACATTTCATTCCCGCATTGACCACATTATTTTACATTGGTAACAAGTTTTTTTTTTATTGGTAATTCTAGTTTAAACGTCAAACTAGAAGCTCTTTTCTGTGATTGGTCATTCCAGATTCCACTCACGGCTCACGCGATTTGTATTTGTTATTTCTTTCTGACATTTGAAGATAAACAAAGACGGCAAGCGCAGTACAAGTCGTAACTTGTCTCTTGAAGAGTTGTTTACCAAAATATTTTAAGTAATGTCATCTCACCACATTAGTTTGAAGTTTTTCTGTGGAAGTGTCGGTTGCCTGGTGCTCATGCATTTTACAAATAAGTTTTGCGAAGTCAATCTGTTAATTTCAACTTTTAATCAACATTCAGTATCCAATTGTTTATTGTTATGGACAGCCTCGTCTTAACAACTCTGTTTAGTATTGCGCCGCATCTCTTGTCTAGTGATTTTTGTAGCGTTTAGTTTAAAAATTGTTATTTAATAAATTAAAATTGTGTTTGCTCAATTAAAAAGTCGTAGGGTTAAATTCTACAAAATATTGTACAAACCAGAGATTGGTTGGGACCTGAACAGACATGAATGAACCTATATCCAGAATGTTGAGGTAAGTCAAATATTCTGACATTATGTTAATTTTCATCAGTTTCAAATAATGATAAAACCACATATACAAGCTTAGAGCTTTATTTGAATCAATAAACATATTTGGGGTATCATAAAATAATTATATATTATTGATTACCCTGTCTATGCCTCTGGATGATACATCTATTTAACCTTTGTCAGTTAAGGAGTGTAATCTGAAAAAAAGAGCTTTGTTGTAAATGTTCATAGTCTATAACTTAACAATAACTTGTATTGTTTGTTTGTTTATAAATAGTAAAGTTAAGATGTTTCGTTCTATTGATTTTGTGAAATCATTGTATCAAATGAAAATATATGAACTCATAAATTTTAATTGGTGACAGTATGTCAGCTGTAAAAATAATTCAAATAAAATGTTAAATAAATACAAATTAGCCTGGCAAGTCTCACAATTAATAAGTTTGATTAAACCATAAATATAATAAACATAAAGATGATTATTAACTTATAATTCTTCTTCTCTTCTTTTAATTATTGTAATTAAAACAAGGTATCTAAAATACAAAAGTATTAATATTTATTCATTAACTATAATCTAAACATTTTTAAAATCTAGTTTAGTTTGGTGTCTTGTGTTAAAGTAATAGTTAAGGGTAATAGGTATTATAGTAATAAAAAACAAAATATTGAAATCATTGAATGTACGTATCTATCAGGAATATTAACTATTGAGTTGTAATTCATTGTGAGTAGTAATTTGAGTGACATGTTTAGTTCCCTAAGTACCTGCATTCATAAAATATTTGTGGAAATCCTTTAGTATACTGAAAAAACAGTTTTTGTTTTTGTATATTTGTATCAATGTAAGTACCCCACATGCATTATAAATACAATAAGACAAACTAGTTGTGTTTTAATAAAACAATATTTAATCAAATTAATAAATCCTGTATTTTGTTACCACACACAATAGCCCAGGCAAGGTAACAATGCTGTATTTGAGAAAAAAATAATTTCTAGAACAAAAGAAAATGAATTAAAGCCTAGTCTTACTAATTATGTGCCTAGCTTTTTCCCAAGCTATGTTGGGATATTATTAGGCAGAAAATTACATAGTTATTTCTATTTACCAATTAAATTACAAACTATAACATATTATAACAATCTGCTAATGCTTAACTTATAGTTTAATGATGATGACTATTAAACTATAATTTTAATATATATATATAATTATATTGTATATATATATATAAGTAATTATATTGTATATATATATATATATATAATTATATTATAATAATGATATGCACTTGTAACTTTTTGGAAAAAGCCAAACAAAAATAAATCAACAGATTTGTAAAGAATTGAGTATATATGTATATAAAAAGTATGTATGAAAAAAAACAAGGAATATATTTTTTATTAAAAAAATGTGACTTCTTTTAGTTGATAGTTGATAAAAAAAAATGTTGTCACATACATGAGGCAGGAAACATGCTTCGAAGTCTAGAGCATATACTATATTCAACCTGAAACATACCAAAACCCCGTTTCTAAAAGGCTGATCATTTTAATCTGTTTAGTCAATGTAGTCTGTGATCAAATCAAATGATTATGATTAGTTGACTAAAAGACTAACAACCAATCGCAGCACTTATCATGAGGTTTAACAGGTGATAAACAAATTTTTGTGTTGCTCAACTATTTAGATACCGGAGGCTAGTTGTGAAATAACATTTGTTTTATAAAATTCTATACATTTGGTATGTATAAACATTTATGTGATGATTGATGAAGATGATTCCCGCATTTATGTGATGTTGTCCGCATTTATAAACAAAAAAAAAATCTACAAGACTGAAAATAGAATATGTAAAGCATTTAATATAAAAAGTATTTATTTGCCTGCTCTTTAACATTATAACCAAGAATTATTGTACTGGCATTTTTTTGCAATTTAGGACAGGTCAGCAAGTAGGTTAAATTCGAGATGAAGGGTGTCTCACATGCCCCACCTCTTTCGTCAGGGTGAACAGAACCCAAAGATTTTCACATATTAAAATAAGGTTAATTCCAGCTAGCGACAAAAGACGCGTCAATTTAATTTTATGTAGTACAGGAACTCCAAGGGTCTTCTTATGGTGTCTTGTTTATAACTACTCAGCACATTTCAAGCTTTTTCTCCGCTTCCCGTCATTTTATTTTCCGACTACCTATGTATTCCATTTCGAGATTTGCAACGCAAAATCGCTGTCGAATACTTTAACGCTTAATTTTTGTCATGGAACCTTAAAAGGAGGTTCGACCTAGTAACGAATATTATTTAACTTGAATTCCTACATAGTTTAATAAATAGCCCATGATTGGATATCGGAATCAACGAGATTTTTCTGGCTTTTGCACAACGCTACGCAAACATAAATAACAATGCCGATAAGCCAGTACAAGGTTTCAATAAGTACAATGAGCCCTACTTACAGGATATGAATGTATAAATTAGCACAGTTCTAATTATTCCTTTTAGCCTAGTGCATATGCTGCACCGTAAAAATGTGAATGTGTTAATCAGAAAGCAGCTTTTATTCTTTGGAATATTTTATAGATTGCTATTATCTAGAGGCACCAAAAGGGTAACGAAAACGCCGGAATTTTATTTCAATAAGTAAAATTCGCTTATAACTTGAAAATCACTCTATATTGTGAGTTTTCGTGTTATTATTTTCTCATGTCTAATGCTTTGCGGACCCCCAATAGTTTGTTGTTTTCTGCTTCTCTATAGAACACAAAAAAATCATGGCAAAAACAACTTGATTTATTTATTTTACACCGATATAAAAACTGTAGTCTGAAAATAGGTAGGTAGTCCTGTAGCGTATGGTAGACCGCACGTAAGTGATAATAACGACTTACGAAAATGAACCTTGTTGTTTGGGTTTAGAAGCGCAGTTAATGACAATGCGTCCGGTCGAGGACATTACGCCGGCGATGATCTTTTTCAGTCATACCGGTTCAGCAAGCTCACTAGTTAGCCGATAGTAACAACGTCTAAATGTTTGGCCTCTCTGTGAAAGATGACTCATGTTGCCTTCGACGCCGACTTCAGGTATTTTATCCTAGTAAAGAACTTTATTATATTGCAGAAATCATGCCGCGTTGGTTCTTGTTGATCATTTGCAGGGTTCCGGGATGGTAAATAGCACGGAAATAGCACTCGTTCAAGTATTCGAAATCTGTTCACATTTCTTTTAATAATATTCCGTTTCCAAAAATTCTAATAGCCCGGTCAAATTAGGTCAAAAAACAAGAGCAAAGCTACAATAATTACCATCAAGCTGAAACTGAGTAAACTTGTTCAAAACACAATTAAAAACAACTCCAACATGGAAAAAAAAATACTCAAGGTCAAAGGTCAAAAAAATGGGTTTTTCGCGATTTTCTTCAAAACGGTAAGTTTTATCGTAAATTACCTCAGACAAAAATTGTAGATCATAAAATGATCTATAAAAAGGTATCAATATTTTTTTTCCTATTTTTTTTCCTTTTTTTACCGTTTTGAAGAAAATCGCGAAAAACCCATTTTTTTGACCTTTGACCTTGAGTATTTTTTTTTCCATGGGTCGTAACGATGGGGAGTTTTGAGGAGTTGTTTTTAATTGTGTTTTAAACAAGTTTACTCAGTTTCAGCTGGATGGTAATTATTGTAGCTTGCAATGTGTAGATTGACCGGACCATAATTTTGGATCCCAAATTCTAAATCTCTAAAAGGTGTTCATTTTGGAGAAAATACTGCATTTATGCGTAATGATAAGACTTTCGATGTTAATAAGAAGGGATTAAGATTTTTTTGGCTGAAATCCTTTTTTTGGCACCTAGTGTGTAACAAAACCCCCCACAATATTTTATCAAGTTCCAGGGTAATGTGAGTGCAGTCTCCAATAAGTACATTATCTTTAGCCTAGTAAAGGTAAAATAAATAAGTATTGCACAGTATTGCGTCATACACAATTATAGTCGCCTTCTGGTGTTTGTCATAAGTGTCATTATCCTTCGTCCTGGCCACATGTGACGTTTTATCGCTGCGCTTATATCGGCAGCCATCTCCATCCTGCTCTCGCGCTGGTTTTATTTTTAATTTCATTCCTTTTGCTTTTCAATCGTATCACACCGCGCTTGGCACTCGCAAACCGGACTATGACTCACAGACTATTCCACATAACAGGAGGCAAAAGACTAGCGCATTAAAATAAACATAAAAATATAAGATGATCCCACCGAACACTTATTATTGGTCCGGATTTTTGTTCAGATTATTTCCATGTCAGCCACAGCGACTAATTGTTATGGGTGTAATTATGTCAGGAGTAATTAAACATGTGTTTGTTACATTGTTTTACAATGATAACGTTAAACAGATGATATAACAGTGGCATAGAATGAATTATAATATAATAACCTATGCTTAGTGATTAAGGAAAACAGAATAATAGGTATTATTATTTAAATGGAAAAGAAAGGTTAGATAAAGGCTACCATATACATACATATATTATGATCATATAATGACATTATGCCTCATCTGTCTCGGTTATCTCTTTCATAAATGTGTAAAATATTGCGTTCTTTAAAAGAGTTGGTCATTTGACTTATCAGTAATTTCTAATCATTGTGTGCTTTTTATTGAAGCCTACCAGTATGCCTAAATATGTACCTGGAAGACTTTAGGTCCATCTGCATAAACGCACCTATCGGTAACTTTAGCTTTGCTGCCAGGTCAGACAAAGCGATACTGGACCTTTGTTACTATTAGGCCCTTAGGGAATTATGTTTTAATTTACACTTAGTCCTTAGGCACTGCAGGCTGTCCTTCCTTTGCTAAGTAATAATCATCATCTATTTCGGTTTGTTAGCTCACCTTGATAATATGCGTGTTATATTAATCAAATCGTCCTCCCACAGAGAGACTTATTTGTATTAGCGTGTACTTGTTCATTACTCCAAGGTCATTCACTAAATAAGACAGCATTATCTCAAGTAATTTAAAACCGAAAACATGTGTTATATAAAACAAACGGGGAAAATAATGACTTTCGGCGAAGGCTGAGCGAGACCTTGAATTTTATTATTGTACGATATCCGTCTAACGGGGCTTTCACTGGAAAGATAAAAAAACATGACGCGATGATCTGTGTTATTATATTACGTTAATTTACGTTGCAAAATAAATATCCTTTTTTGCGTCCTTTGTCTTTACAGCACATAGATAATAGCAATTATTTAAGTTATATCGTACTGGAATTTAATTAGATTTAAAAATATGTTTTAGTTCGCTATTTGCGATAGCTATTATTACGCATGTGAGGATAGGGAATGTAACCATCTATTAGAGTATCGTATGCAGTTCGAAGTTACTATAAATATAAAACATTACTAACTTATTCTTCGACTATACCACCATAGCTAGTACTTAACTGTCCTGCTTTACTAGCTAGGCACCTATTTAACGTAGTCTACTTTAATCAAGTAAAATCAAGAATTTATTGTCACGTAAAGCGAATTAATAAAAAGGTCATACACATTGTTATGAGAACAAGATAAAGTACAGTATTATTTATTTTATACCTCATGCGTGCAACAAACCTCTATCTGCACGACGCACGTGTGTCATAATTTAATTAGCATAACAGTAATTATACGCAGATTTTTATATTATGTTCTAGTCATGATAATGTTATTTATAAATAACGTAGTAAACTAATTGCGCAGTTCACCGCTAGTGCATTGCACTATGCATTGCAGTAGGCATAAAATCAGAGATGATATTATGAAAATCCGTAGATAAACTTTACAGAAAGGAGACAATTCTCTAATTTGTATGCAGCAGAATTGCTAATAAAGTATACATAATAAGGATACTTAAATAATTTGTTATCTCGAATACTCGTTA
This sequence comes from Autographa pulchrina, assembly GCA_905475315.1. Taxonomy (NCBI): domain Eukaryota; kingdom Metazoa; phylum Arthropoda; class Insecta; order Lepidoptera; family Noctuidae; genus Autographa; species Autographa pulchrina. The sequence goes on along the minus strand of FR997771.1, from coordinate 5,640,218 downwards.
GTATGGTCAACGACCTGCAGAAATTCTACCCTATTCATAAGTCCAAGTTGAAGTTATCAAAGCATTTGAGATAATGATTGCATCATCACCTATTTGGGAGTTTGAGGCAGGTCGCTCTGTAGCGCGCGCTTTGTATTTAGAATAAATTAAAATAGTCCGGTGAATAAGCGGCGTGCTAAGACTGAACTCTTCGCACGTAGTCAGGTGGCGGTTTGTCTCAGTCTCACTTAGAGTAGATTTTAAGTATTCCAATTTCAGTTAATAGCAACAAACAAAATAACCTTTGACGACCTCCGTGGTCGAGTGGCGTACGCACCGGTTTTCAAGGTGTCGCTAGCTCTGAGGTCCCGGGTTCGATCCCCGGACGGGTCAATTTAGAAACTCACTTTTCTACATTGCCTCGGGTCTGGGTGTTTGTGGTACCTTCGTTGTTTCTGAATTCCATAACACAAGTGCTTTACAGCTACTTACTTTGGGTTCAGAGCAATGTATGTGATGTTGTCCACATTTATTTATTTATTTAACCTCTAACCACTTATGTTTATCACTAAGTACTAATTTATACATGTTATATCAAACACATGTGTCTCGCTATGTATTCCTGCTATTGCATAATTTTATCAACAATTTTACAAGGCTTTGTAATTGATAAGCAATTGTTGTATTAGCTTATACCTATATTAAATTAACTAACATCTATTGATTCGATTACGTCAAAACATTAATATAATTACTGGCGAACCGGACACCTCTTCAACGAGTGACTAAACTGTTGCTGGAATCAGGGAATGCGTAATTTATTATCGAAAAGATGTTTTACTGAGAGCACTTTTGGTATGATGCGTGGGAACAAGTACAAAAACACAGTTGGTCATTCAAGCTTCCAATATGCCTCCGCCGCGCCGGAGTAGTATTAAGTCGTGATAACTTCGTAAATATAATTACTCATAGGTATTTAGTCGATAATAATATTTACGCGAGCTGTCAGAACCAAAATTATGAATTGTTAAAGTGCCCACTATAATACAGATGGAAGTTGTCAAGTTGTAATAAAATGTCTTTGTTACAGGTTGTTATCGTTGTGCGTGGCGGTGGGGTGGTTCTTGCCCCCAGCTCTTGGCCAGCCGGTGTCCTGCAAGGAGAACGCGCAGTGCTCCGAGGGCTATTATTGCGAGACTGACTCCCACATCTGCCGCGAGTGCCTATCCTGCCAGGACCTGAAGCGGGAATCTCTAGCTCTCAACACCTGCATCAAGTCCGTTGCTGAATGTGGATCCTGTTTCAAGGGGTATGTAGCACAATTCAGCTGACCTTCAATATATTCCTCACTTAGAAAACAAATAACTTGTTAGGCTTGTTTTTCAATACATTCGGCTTCATAACTGTGCAACCTTCATCGGTTCACCGGCACTCGGCAAGCGTAAATATTTGTATGGTTTTCCTCAAACCCTAGTTCTCAGTTTGTGTCCAGTTAAGAGGTCTTTACTATTCTTTCTGTAAGTGACTAAGAAAGATCAACAAACAAAACATGACCTAATTCCGCCTAATACATTTAATTAAGATTTATTAACAAAGTTATCAAATCAATAAATATGTAAGATTTCGTTTTATTTTAAAATGTCACGTAATAAATTTACATTTCATTGTTTCAAGATAACTAGGGAAGGCTTTCGCGCCTTTAGCTTCAGGTACAATGTTCATGATACATATTATAGAGGCCTGATATCTATTTCGACATTCGCTGATGTGATAATATCTTGCTTGTTATATGCGTCATGTTAATTTGATTACGCCTTTACAGTGTAGATAAATGTGCTAACGATGTTGCAGTGAACATTTGTTTCTGTAGCAGTTTTATCCCCTATTTAACCTTGCATGTTCAAAAACTGATTTCTGGATTCCAATCGAAGTGGAATTTCTAAGCGATAAGAGAAGATTTATCTGTCTGAAGGTATTAGGTTCTGTAAGAGTCTACAATCATCGATAAAGTATAGAACATTGTGTTTAGCTACATTGCTATTAATTGTTACACATATCCTGAATGCATTGTAAATACAGAATTATGAAATATTCTTCTTCTTATCGTGTCGATGACAATCTATTTATATTGTGTCAGCCCAAAGTTCTGCTACGAGAACTGCATTGTCAGTAGCTTGCATTAATTCGTCCATCGTGCAGGTGGAAGGGCACGAAGGACAAGATTAGAGGTGTTCCATGACGATGGGAAAAATACCACATCTACAATTTAGGTTAGTTGTATCTATGTATCCCCCCACCTAGACATATTATCTTTGCTTCGGCCAACCTGTGCCCGAAGTCGGTTCAGAGACTTCCAGTTTAGTCAAGGTAGCCTATGTCCTGGAGGAAGGCTTTCTTGTGGTGAGACAAAAGGATTAGGCAAGGTGGAGCTATTTTGCCACAGTCTGATTCTAATCTGTGAGCTTTCGGGAGGATTAGGAGGGACAAGTATTAACCTATCCACTACACTGAAACTGGGTATAAGAACTGCCAGATCAAACCATATTATGTATATAGCATATCATATTATTGGTACCTACCTTGGCAATTGACATCATGGTAAATTCCACTATATAGTGCTAATATAGGTCCATTATGTCAATAGAAAAAGTCGTATTTGTTAACTTATGTGATATCACCAGGGTGTCATGTTTCCGAAGTAAAATAAGGAAACTAAAAATTAACCCTTGATCTATATCATCACCGTTATTTCAACGCAGTAAGGTCTAGTTTCCTGTATGTACTACAGCTGTTTGTTCCCCAGGCTGGTGGTGGACCGGCGCGGCGACGTGAACGCGCAGTGCGTGCCGCCGGACGCATCGCAGCTGGAGCCCACGCCCTACTACGTGTGGCTGCTCATCGGCTTCGGCGTGCTGCTGTTCCTGGCGCTCGTCGTCGGCATCATCGCCTACTTACTCCGCAACCCAGAGATCTTTAAGACTGCTGGTAAGAATATAAACTGTATCTTAACCCATATTAATGGCTCTCAAATTCCTAGATGTCTTTTAATTTTTTTTGAGATTATGTTTCTTCCTCTATTTTCATTTAACTGGACCGGATATCAACAAATAGTCAAAGAAACTATTGAGTTATATATTATAAGGGTATTATGAAAACACTTCTCAATAAATAGGTGTTGTAAAAGCCCACGAGGCCACGACTGTATTTCTTTCCTTTCAAACAAACATCTCTATTGTGTTTAAGACTTTCTTAATGATTAAATATTAATAAGCACACTTTTTTATTACGGTCACTCCTTAGATGCCATAATAGATCAAGCTCAACACGATCTAGACATATTACACGTCTGGTTACAGTCAAATTTACTCACCATTAATGCGTCTAAAACCAACTACATAATATTCTCAGCTAAAAATAGAAAAATTGGAAATCACAATCCTCTTACCATAAATGGCCAAAAAATAACTAAAGTTAAGAGTGAGAAATACTTAGGATTAGTTCTTGATAGTCAGCTCACTTGGAAGCCACACATTGAAAAAATAAAAAATAAAATCAGCTCATTAACAGGCGCCTTACGAGGTGTAGTACGGTGTCTGCCAAGACATGTCCGGTATACCATATACAACTCCTTGGTCAAGTCTCATCTAGATTATTTAATTGAAATATGGGGATCAGCAGCTAAAACCAACCTAAAGAAATTGCAAATAACACAAAACAAAATTATTAAAAGATTATTCCAATACGACTACCTAACATCAACTATCAAAATCTATAAAGAAACTAAACTAATGAATTTAACCCAAACTTACATATATAACACCAGTATTTTTATAAGGAAAATTATAACTAAAGATATTAACTCTCAGATAACGTTTACAAAGAAAATAGATCATCATAAGCTCATGACTAGACAGGCTTATAATCTCTGCCTAAAAACACATAGGACAAATATAGGAAAAAAGAGCATTCTAGTAGAGGGGGCCCAAAACTATAACAAATTACCCAAAGACATTAAGGAGGCAAAATCAATGTTAATGTTTAAAAAAATGTTAAAAAACCACATTATGAAGGATTTTTCATTATTAAATTAAGAGTTATATCCATTTATACTTGCTATGCTTTTATTTTATTAAACTTACTAAACAACAAAATATATATAATCAGTTCATGCGACTAGCAAAAATACATGGATATATATACCTATATAAAAAATACTATATACCTATATAGTTTAAATAACGTATTTATAAAAAAAAAAAAAAAAAAATGAGTTATTTATGAATATAAAAAATAAATGAATCATAAGCTACTTGTGATCATAAAAATGAGATAAAAAAAAATCATAATTGATAATATACACATCTTCCTTAACGAACTTCAAAATCAGTTTCATTTTATCCACTATGTGAGCGGCCTTAGTAAACATCTATTGTTTCGGCGCACTGGCAACGAACAAAATATGACTTAGTATGAATGGTTGTAGTTTTTTAAGAATACCCAACATTTTTGTGATTTTACTTAATAAATGTTAATAAGATTTAAGTTTGTATAAACTTAGTACGTAGTTAACTACGCCAATCGGCCATACTGTATTCTATAAATATAATTTTCTCTGTAAGTGATTTATGTGTCTTTTGAGAAAATAAATGTCTTAAACCATAACTAGTAGGAACTTATTCCTGTTTTGTGTCACCAGGTTCGAACCAGTCGAGCACGGTGACGGCGCGCATCACGGCCACGGCCCCGGAGGCACCGCCGCCGTACAACCCGCTGCCCTACACCGCCGTGCGCACCAACTCCCCCTACACCGATGTAGAGAACACCGCCTACAGTGAAGGTATGGAAGCATATTACTAGTGTCCAAAGATTGATTCTTTGAAAATTAGTGCCCTTACTGAAACTCCTCCGAGTCTAGTTGAGATGACTGAATGCTGATTGTGTGCTGTGCATTATTGCTATGAAAATTTAAGAAGTGTTTTATTCTACCTATCTGCATTTCATCTTCATTTACTACTGTATTTTTTATGTGTCTTAAATATAAACCAACTCTTAGATTAATCTGACTTAGTCCGATAAGACATATTATATATTCATATTAATGATATTGTTTTCCAGCAGATGACCAGCCGTTTATCAAGCACCGGCCGTCCAGCCTGCCGAGTGACACACGCGAGGCGGCCGGCAACCAGGCCGCCAATGTCTTCAACAAGCCCATCTATGAACGAGAACCGCGACCACCCAGGTATGTAGATCATTTTAAATATTTACAATGAGTCTGATTCACTCAAATAATATTACCTGCGAGAAACCGAAAATAAATGAAAAAAATAACTACAAGATAGGAAAAAGAATAATGCTGTAAACATAATCCTAATTTTTATTATGTTTAGTTTTAGTAAAAAATATGTATGTTTATTTACTTTTTAATATCTTCATGCCAGGTCTTACAAGATGAACTTCAAACAGGTCAGTCTTTTGGTGCTAAGGTTTTGTTCACATAATGTTTTAGCACTATAGAGATTGGATGTTCAAGCACATCATTTCTAATTACATGTTTGTTTAAGTTCACTTGACCATCACCTTCACAAGTTCACATGTTGAGTTTTAAGTGTTTTATGTTCATGCAAAAGGTTTTGTTGTTATAATCATTATGTTATCTGGAATAATAATAATACGCCATATAAAAAATCTAACACAAATATTTTGAAGTATTAAATCAGAATATTGCGTTTTTAAACAAATCCAAAATAAACAATTCACGCATATAAAATCAATTTTACATGCACTATTTTAACTATGCTATCTTTTTAGTGTCCTTGAGGAAAGATAATGAAATTATTATCAGTATTCTTGAATATTTCAATTCACATTGCGTTTAGCATTGACACAGTTATAGCATTGACTTTGATATTGTCCAAAAATCAATAAATATAGATCAGTTTATTTGTGGATGGTTTATGTATATGAAATGTGATGGAGTGTTGTGTTTGCAGCCGTGAATCGCCGGTGCCGGAGTACGAGGAGAGCATGAGCTCGCCCATCCACGACGAGGACACGGTCCCCAGCCCCTGGACACCGGTTGACGCCAATGGAAACGCCGATGTTAATGCCAAGTAAGTGTCTGTATACGACGTATATTGTTCATTATGTAGGTGTTTATTGTTTATCGATACAGCTTAAATATGTTTAAAATAATAATTCACATTCGTATTTAAGTAGAAAGTTTAATTTAATTCAAAAAGTTACGTCTAGGATAAATTTCTTGTTTCTCAGTGATTGTGATTATTCATTGTAAGGGCTTTCTTGTTGACCCAACTCGAGGTACAATTGTTAAGCACTGGGCGTTAAAGCATTTGCCACTGAAATGGAGACTATTTTATTTTCTCTATTATGATCATCTGCCTAGCCTTTACCCAAACTATGTTAATATGTGTTATGTTGGGTGTCTCTATAGCTGTTTACTGTGTCCTTAGCGGAGAGGGCTTGACTGTGTCGAGCGGAGCAGACGCGGAGGGCGCGGCGTTGCCGGCGCTGCTGGCGGCGGCGCGGGACTCCACGCTGCTCGAGCCCTCCGCCGCCAAGAAGCGCTGCGTGAGACAGGTATGTACTACATCACTTCTTATTTAATACTGTCAAGGATCCTATAAAGCTAATGCAGCACGCTTTGTTTCCGGAAACCTCTGAACTATGTAAGTGAAAGGAGAGGGAGCTTACCATGATGTAGTTTAATCCGGTAGCGCTTTACCCCAGCAGTTCGTTTTGGGGAATACCTGAGGGTAAAATCCTTTGTGTTGTATACACGTTCGTTTTTTAACGTAACTCATCGTTTATAATATTATAAACATGCAGCGCGATAGTTTATAAAATGTAATATGTAACTCATCGTGATAAAATGATGTATTAATGACATAATTAACCGACTTATTAACTTTACGTCTATGCCTTTTGTGGTATAATTTTTTAAAGGACATGTTTCTTATGGCCCCGTAACTATAATGTATGTCTGTTGTCAGGACTCGAACAACAATAGAAACCGTGAGAGCAGTTCGTGCGGCGACGGCAGTCAGAGCAGCTTTCCGCGCTCGCCGTCGCCCAGCCAAGGCGGTCCGCCGTACAGCTTCATCACGCAGATCACCAACGTGGTGCAGATCAACACCACCAAGTGACAACACTGCCTAACGAATACTCCGCACATTGCATTGCATTTTGAATACTTAGGAGGAAATGATGTTTCATAGACCTGTCTAGAGCATCATATCTTTTCAAACTCGTGCCTATTATTCCTATAAATTTGAGATTTGTAGATATTAAATGTAAAATATTTTTATTAAAATATTAAAAACTTAAAAAAAATCTAGCTTGTAAGGTATAAGGTGAGTCTGGAAGTGCCTCGGAGAGGATTCTTACCTATTTTACTGTGATTTAGTTTTATGTGCATTATACCCGTGCATACACCAGTCATGTTCGAGATCTGTGCGATCAATTCATGATCTCAGTAACATATGTAATAATGATTTTAGCGTCCTATTTGTGTCTGTAGGTAAACAGTCGGTAGCTTAAATGGTCTAGGTTCTGAGAGAGAGAAAAGACACTATTTACGAGCTCGATTGCTCAAGTAACATTAATTTAGGTAAATATTTGGATCATTTGCTACTATAAGGTCTAAGCAGTCAGGCTAGTGCGTATTGTGTATGATTTAGATGTCCATAACTTTTTGCATATTTATTATATAAAGTTTCTCCAAAGAAGTTTTGCTCCTGAGAGTACATCCATGTCGGATCTATATACCACTGAATGAATATATTATTAAATATAATACAGTATTTATCAAATTATTTTGCATAATATCTTAATTATGCTTTCAAGAGCTTAAAGAAAAGATAGAAGACCAATTTCTTAATATAATAAAATTTTATCACAGAAATGTATTTTTTAATATTCTTATTTGATAATTTCTCATTGGGTTATAATATAATACAAATATAATGTCATCCAAAAATATATATTGATCTGTAATAATAGTATTGTTATGTTTATTTTGTCTATGTAAATATCTGAAGTTAGTTTTAACTGGAAGACATTTATCATACAAAACTTATGAATTGTGATAATTTAGTGTATAATTTTATAGTCGAATCACAAAATAGAAGATTCTATAAGTTATGCTCTAGTTAAGTGCATCCAATTCTTACAAGACTAAAATATAAAAAGAAAATACAATCAAACCATTCATCCATCCTATCAAATATTAAAGAAGCGATCACTGGCATACAGCAATATGACAGATGTGAAAGTATCATTGAAAACCAAAGAGATGATATTTTGTGCCACCCATGTACATTTTACAATAATGTGTTCTCTTAGAAGAATTTATCGTCTTAATTTATGTATAAGAACAGACACAGTAACGAGGCGCCTCTGAAAAATAAACTACAAGAGAAAATAAGCAAGATGTAAGTACACATACTTAGTTATTGTGAAAAAGAGACGGCGATAGTTTGTAGCTCAATTCAGACGCGCCTTGTTCCACTGTACTATACGTAATTGTTACTTAAGTTACTCAATCTTGTGATTTCATACCAGTTTCTTAGTCTTTTTTTATATTTAGCTTAAAAATATCTATTGAAATAAATTTTGGTTACACGTTTATATTTGCTATTGTTTACGCGGGGCGATGTTGAACTTAAAATGTGAAAATGGTGACTAAAATCTCGCTATAAATTAATGAAAATCTACCGCTTTGAAATCAGGCAAAAAGCGACTTTATTTCAGTAGATATTAATTAAATTAATATGTTTTAGATATTTTATCTTTTAAATGTTGGCATGAGCCAATACCTTCAAGTGTGCTATACTTTACTCAGCGCTTCCATTATTATTATGTTGCATGTTTCGATTTTAACTATGTTATTTGTGTGCAATTAGTTACTTTAGACGGCTAAATAGTTCCATATTACAAAATATTTTAAAATTAGATACTAAAGTTGATTAAAGGACAGTAATTTTTGTTTGTGATTCATTTAAAATTGCAAAATTGTGCCATCTTGTATCCATCATTAGGGGTTGATTTTTGTTTGTATGGGCTAGCATATAAATTGCTCACTTTAACACATTGCTCTAAGTATTTTTAACTGCCAATATTGTTTTATTTCTGCATAAGAGATGTAACTGAAGTGCGTTATTGTTAGGCTGTGAAGCACTTATTAACGTTACACAAACTCTTCTGTTAATTGTTAATTTTAAATCATTAATGGATTTGTATGTTTTGTAAACTATTCATTAATGAGTTAAATGAGATTTTAGTCTTTTGTGAATAAAGCTCAATGTAAATATATATATATTTTTTTATTTAATCTCGTCGTTCATATCTTTATTGACAAATATTTTGAAAACTACATTGATTTGCGAACGTGGTCTTGCCAAATGGGAGTCAGACCAGCACATCGAGCTATCTTAAAAGTCATGCATTATAAGCGTAGGGACTTCTCAACCACTCAACTATACTCAGAAGCTGAAGTCCTTACCGTTAGGCAGCTTTTTGTTCTCCGTGCTGTCCTGCGCAAGCACTCAGTGCTACACCTTGACCCTGAAAAGTTAAAAAGGCGCAAGGGTATCCCTATGTGCAACTCAACCCCCTGTCATTCCTCATTTGCCAACCGACAGTTTGAGGCTACAAGTACTCGACTTTATAATAAAATTAATAAAACTATTCCTATATACTCCCTAACCAAACACCGTCTTAAAAATGAGCTCGCCGAGTGGTTACTAAAGCTTTCGTATGACGAAACTGAAAATTTGATAATTAGTGTGTCATGAATTTTCTGCATAACTGTTTATCTGTATACGCAATATGTACAAATGTGTAAAATCATTCTTATTTATAAGTACTCGCATGTAAGTCTTAAACTAGTTGTGTGTCATTATTCTGGAGGAACACCGGCTCCTAAAACACAGGCTCTGGCCTAGTTTAGGAGGCAGCAGTTCGCTCTTAATTCGACATTATTGTACAACATGTCCATAATCTATTGTGTACTTATGTTTGTAAACTTGTACAAATAAACAATTTATTATTATAAACAATTTATTACATCGAGGGTATCACCATAAAAAAAAATCCTAAATATAAAACACTGGATAAGTACTACCACCTCGCTCTCAGGCGACAGCTTTTTTTTTTTTTTTTTTTTTTTTTTTTTTTGGTAGAGATCTTTGCAGTTAGCCTGAGCGCAGGCTTTGACTGCTTCACCGGACTTTTGGCGAGGACCTTAAGGCCTCCAGCCAGAGCAATAGGAAAAACTAACTACGTCAGCAACGTCCACTAAGGGCACCCCCTGCGGGGTTCGGACCTCGACTTAGTGCGTTGCTAACAATCTTAATAAAGGAAAACAACAAGGGATGGCTGGATCTAAGTTATTATTATTATTATTTAGGGACATATTTTTATTGCTAGTTTGGCCGGCTCGGGCCAGCTTGGTCTAGGGACGGGAGGATAACATTTACGTTACTATTATTTATAATACGCGACGGGCCTCGCCGGCGAGGACGTAATATACGGCGGTTGTGTTTTGTAATGCTACTGCTAGCTAAATCGAATGCTTCTTGGAGAAGCGTTGTTTTATCGTCGGGGTAGGAGAGAGTATGTCTGGGGCGTTTAATCTTAGATATTACGGAAGGTACGTATCGCGCGGCCGCTACGATTAGCGGGTTACGGTGGTTTTCGGAGGAGTCGAAGAATCGGATCGCGGCGCGTTTCATGAACTGCTTGATTGTTGGCAGCTCTAAGTCACAGTGCAACTGCAAGTTACGGACGTAACCTGGAGCGCCTGTGGCTCTACGCATGAAACGGTTTTGCAGAGTTTGCATTCGTTTGAGTCGATAATCGGGTACGTGAGAGAATACGACGCTGCCGTAAGTCATGATAGGTCTCACACACGCAGTGTAAATTCTCTTCTTACAAATAAGAGAGAGTTTACTGCGCTTGTTCAACATACAATGAAGTCGGCCGAGAGCGAAGGCGGCTCGCGCGCGTGCCGCTTTAATATGAGCTATGAAGGTAAGCTTCCGATCAAGGATTACACCCAGGTATTTGGCTTGCTGCTCCCAAGGGATAGGCTTGCCGAAGAGGGTTATAGGTGGAGGGGGAGCAGGAGGCTGCCGTTTCTTGCTAAAGAGCACGGCTGCGCTCTTGGTAGGGTTGACTTCGATTCTCCATTTCGTGAACCACTTCCCGAGGGTCGTGACCGCGGTCTGGAGAGTTCGACCTATCGCTTAGGGGCTGGTGCCTGAATAATAGATGGCCGTATCGTCGGCGAACATAGCTACTTGGGGTTTGCCACCGCGAGGAATGTCGCTAGCGTATAGCGTGAAGAGGAGTGGAGAGAGTACGGAGCCTTGAGGAACTCCGGCGCGGATCGGGTGAGGGGAAGAGAGTGTGCCCTCAACGCGATAGCGAAAGGACCGATTCGACAAAAAGTTTCGGATGATAAGCACGAGACGATCTGGCACCTCGAGTTGGTATAGCTTGAAGATCAAGCCATTGTGCCAGACCTTGTCGAAGGCCTTTGCTATATCGAAGAAGAGCACGCCAGTGAGCCTTCCACGCTGAAAACCAGCGCTTATATGCTCGACTATGCGGTGGACTTGTTGGACGCACGAGTGTTGGGTTCTAAAACCGAACTGCTCGTCTGGTATGAGACTCCTGGACTCGGCATAGTCCATAAGACGGGAATAAATAATTCGCTCGTATAGCTTCCCAAGAACCTTGAGTAAGCTAATGGGGCGATAACTAGAAGGCTCAGACTTTGGTTTACCGGGTTTGTGGATGCCGATGACTATCGCCTCTTTCCACTTAAGTGGGAAGAGATTGTTTCCTAATGCTGCATTGAAGATGCCTGTTAAGAGAATTACTAAAGCTGGGGGGAAGAGTTTAATCACCTTATTGGTGAGACCGTCTGAACCTGGGGCTTTACGTGGATGCAGTTCCTTGATCAAAGAACGTACCTCGTCTACTGTTACCGGCGCGAGTGGGTGTTCCGGATCCTCAGAAGGAGGGAGCGAGGCCTTACGTTCGACTTCAGCGTCAACTCTGGCGAGGTGAGCTTGATCGACCGGAAGGTCGCTAGGCGTACACTGGACCTCTAAGCTGTCGGCTAGGCATTCCGCTTTCTCGTCGTCTTCGAAGGCAGGGCTCTGATTCGGACGGTTCAGCGGGGGCATAGTAACTTCGGTGCAACTACGTAGTTTACGTTGGAGATTCCAAAACGCGTGATGATTGGGCTCTAATTGATCGAGAAACTTATCCCAGCGTTCCTCACGCAATTTCCTTATGCGTTTCCTAAAAGCACGCTGTAGAGAGCGCATGCGGACGCGATTGGAGTCGCAGGGATAAGCGTCATAGGCGCGTATAGCCGCGTTCTTCTCCGTCAGTAGGGCACGGGCGTCGTCCGGAAGGAGCCAGCGAGCGTCTTCTGTCACCGGTACCGACCGTGAACACTCGTTCACCAGGGACTGCACGTGCTCAGTGAGGGAGTCGATCGCGCCTATAGCGTCTGTCGCGGATTCCACGTGGTCTGGGATTGAATCGAGATGCGCGGACTCAGGCGACAGCCTGGCCAGGCGTGCCTTTTGTGAATCAGTGTACTAATTAGCGTGCGCGCACCGCCACATTTATGTGTGGTTTTGAACCATTTAGGTTGCTGAACCAAGTCGCGCTGTTGTAATATCCATGCGTATGATTTTTCGTGATGGACAAGAAAAAAGAATGATTTTTTTTCATCAAATTGTAACTATTATAGATTCGAAACCAGCTATGAATTCTGAATTTGGACGATCTTTTAAAAATAACACTGTAAATGGATAAATAGATTTTATCGACATATTTCTAGAGATATCTAGTAATATGTCGATAAAAAAATCCATTTATATTATATATTTTTTTGCCTTTTACAGTTGAAATATTACAAGGTGAACTTATTTAAGAAAATTAGCAAATAAAGCTTTGCTGTTTTAAAATTATAAATTAGTTAAATTAGCATTGCGAAGTTGCGAATGTCAAATGCTGCACAAATGTGGCCTTTAATTATTATCGTTTAATTAATCTTACCCTAGAAACAACAAAATTTGCAACTCTTACAAAGATAAGATCGATGATCTGAATATGTGACCATGTAAATTTTCTTTACGCTCTTAATGAAGCGTAGATGTCGAGAAATATGTGTAAGTACTACATATTTTATACGCAGTAAATATTTCTGTTTGTAAGGTCTTCGGGAAATACAAGACAGAATATAATTATTAGGTACTTATTTACCTAACTAGCTGTGCCTGCGACTTCGTTCGCGTGGATGACGAAACTTATCAATGAGTTTTTAACAGCAAAATAAGGTTTGTTTATTATTGTTTATACTTTTCCGGGATAAAAACTACCCAGTGTGGTGCCCAGGATAATAAAGAATAATTATACCAAGTTTCATCATAATCGAACCGGTAGTTTTTGCGTGATACCTGAACAAACAGACAGACAGACAGACAAAATTTTTTTTTTTTACACTTTTGGGTTCGTTGTCGGTCTAGTAACACCCCATTTATTTTTTTGATATTTTCAATGTACAGAATTTTCACTTCTACAGATTTATTATAAGTATAGATTAGTGTAAATGAAACCTACATAGGTACGTAAGTACTTAATAATCATTTAATATGCGGAAATTAGGTGAACGTACTTATTCTTAAGTAACTCCGATAAGTTATCTACTTATTCAAAGTTCTTAACGTAATGTTCATTGCTAAGTTCGAATACAATTAAGTGTGAAGTACGTAGTCTCCTTTAATTCATAATCCTAGAAAGAAAAAAAACTATCTATTATTCACTTCCTGTTATAAGAATTAAACAAAAGTTCGAAAACAAAAAGGGCGTTATCGTGACGTGCGACGTGTTTCAACTTGATTGTAATCTGTTCGCTTCATGCAGGTTCTTACTTGTTTTTTTTTTAACTTAAAACAATAATTGATGGCTTTCGCTATCCCAGTTCCATTCCGCTTGTCAGCGGGATATGATTTATTTCTGCGTAAAGAAGAACTACCTAAGTAGCGTTTAAATCAAGGAACAATTCATCGTGCAACCCCGGCGAAAATGTATAGGTAAGAAGACAAAACAGGCTATTTTTTAGGTAGCAGTTTACCGCAATAAATTATTCTGATCGCAAACTTTAGCTGCATCACGGGACTTGCGTGTGACAATGTTTGTTTTGCCTAATGATGACGAAAAATACCTTTATATATTTTTATGATTTTATTTTTAGGGGAGTTTTCAGCGTGTTGGTGCTGATGTTCTTCACACAAACCGCAACAGCCCAGCCGTTATCGTGCAAAGAGGACACGCACTGTTCTGAGGGCTATTATTGTGAACAACAATCCAACTCATGTAAGGAATGCTTAAGATGCCAAGATGTTAAGCGGGAGCCGCCTAAATTAGAAACATTTAATTGCTGCATCAAATCTATCAAAGAATGCGGTCCCTGTTCTGAAGGGTACGTTCGCCAATAACCTTAATACATTTACCTAGCCCTGTCCAAATTGAGAATTTTTATATCAACCATTTTGAATTTTCAGCTTCATCAATGTTTTTGGTAGTGGTGCTAAAGGAAAGTGCGTAATGCCAGAATTCTTCGAGTTTGGAAATCAATCGCGTTACGTCTGTGTGTGGTTCACTGCGGCTACAATAGGTCTTCTAATCTTCGTTATTTTTGTATACGTCATAAAGCACACTCATGTGTTCCAGGTTGTGGCTTATTGTAAGTACCCAAGTAACTACCTAACTACTCCCTAATATAGAAATATTTTTTAATTTATCCCGAATTTAAATATTTACATCTGCCATCTGTTTGAGGCATAATTATGAATACGTAAGACTACCTTATATACTTAAGAAATATGTATATACCTATTTTGAAGGGTATACTCATTTTGTACGTACGTAGGTATACCTACTTATCTACACAAGCGTACAAATGCTTCAAATAGGTACTTAGTAAGGCCGTATAAGGTTATACTTATCTGTTTTTTACATATTTTAAACTATTTGTATTGTTCTATTTTTAGACGAGCCTGTGTCGGGGTCTTTTTCATCTGAAGTATTCAAGACATTTTCAACTCAACATCTTCTTAAACAGTTGCTTTATTGTAACTCACCTCCAAAACCTTTGGATATACAAATATAGCTCAATGAAACATAATAATATGTTTTGAAATAAGTTCCTAACACTTCGACGTACCAATAATTTTTATTTTAAGTGAAAAATACATAATTTTTATTTTTCGGAAAATGGCAACATTTTTGTTATGTAGCTTCATTAAATAACTGTTGCCATTTACCCATACTAGGAAAATCGCGTATGTTCAGTGGTGTACCTATACCTAGTGCGGAAATGTATACCTAGGATTTGATTGTTTAGATATAATTATAACTTTGTATTATTCTCTCAGCGATTCGACGGTTGATTATGATTAAAATAAATACATAAATTAGTTACTCTTTTTTATTACCCTGGCCTGGAAGATAAAATCTACAGAATAATATAAATAAAAACCATATGTAGTAGAAGTAATAATGTTTATTGTGTCAAACCAACTTAAAAGTAGAAAATTAATCAACTAAACTTAATAAACTATCTTGGTGCACTGTTTATTAAATACTTAGTTATTGCGAAAAAACTCTTCTAATAAGCAATTAGTGCATAAATATGAAAGCAAACCTAGTTGTACTTAGTATCAAATGACACACATCCGAAGATAAATTTTGATGGTAAACTAAGAACAAGACTGAACAAGCTAGGTTCTCGATCGCCGTTAGGCATGTGTTTGCTGTATTCAGTCGTGCTCGGGCACTATGAGTGCGACGGCGTGCAGGCTGGCGGCGTCGGGCTCGTAGTGCGGCGCGAGCGGGGCGCGCGCGCTCAGCACCAGCGTCTCGCGCGCCCAGCTCGTGTACACCGGCACCTCCACGCTGCGCTCCCACGCGCACGCGCTCTCGCCCTCCTGACACGACATTTTATAATTAGTTTTTTCCTATGTATTTACTTTATTGCACACCAGCCCGTCCCGGCTGCTCTCGCCTTACACACAGTACTGTACCTGCAGCACGTAGCGCAGCAGCAGCGGCGGCGCGGGCGAGTGCGGCGGGTCGGCGGTCGCGCCGGCCTGTAGCGCTCCCCCCGCCCACCACCATCCCGTCCCGGCTGCTCTCGCCTTACACACAGTACTGTACCTGCAGCACGTAGCGCAGCAGCAGCGGCGGCGCGGGCGAGTGCGGCGGGTCGGCGGGCGCGCCGGCCTGCAGCGCTCCCCCCGCCCACCACCAGCCCGTCCCGGCTGCTCTCGCCTTACACACAGTACTGTACCTGCAGCACGTAGCGCAGCAGCAGCGGCGGCGCGGGCGAGTGCGGCGGGTCGGCGGTCGCGCCGGCCTGTAGCGCTCCCCCCGCCCACCACCAGCCCGTCCCGGCTGCTCTCGCCTTACACACAGTACTGTACCTGCAGCACGTAGCGCAGCAGCAGCGGCGGCGCGGGCGAGTGCGGCGGGTCGGCGGGCGCGCCGGCCTGCAGCGCTCCCCCCGCCCACCACCAGCCCGTCCCGGCTGCTCTCGCCTTACACACAGTACTGTACCTGCAGCACGTAGCGCAGCAGCAGCGGCGGCGCGGGCGAGTGCGGCGGGTCGGCGGCCGCGCCGGCCTGCAGCGCTCCCCCCGCCCACCACCAGCCCGTCCCGGCTGCTCTCGCCTTACACACAGTACTGTACCTGCAGCACGTAGCGCAGCAGCAGCGGCGGCGCGGGCGAGTGCGGCGGGTCGGCGGGCGCGCCGGCCTGTAGCGCTCCCCCCGCCCACCACCAGCCCGTCCCGGCTGCTCTCGCCTTACACACAGTACTGTACCTGCAGCACGTAGCGCAGCAGCAGCGGCGGCGCGGGCGAGTGCGGCGGGTCGGCGGGCGCGCCGGCCTGCAGCGCTCCCCCCGCCCACCACCAGCCCGTCCCGGCTGCTCTCGCCTTACACACAGTACTGTACCTGCAGCACGTAGCGCAGCAGCAGCGGCGGCGCGGGCGAGTGCGGCGGGTCGGCGGGCGCGCCGGCCTGCAGCGCTCCCCCCGCCCACCACCAGCCCGTCCCAGCTGCTCTCGCCTTACACACAGTACTGTACCTGCAGCACGTAGCGCAGCAGCAGCGGCGGCGCGGGCGAGTGCGGCGGGTCGGCGGGCGCGCCGGCCTGCAGCGCTCCCCCCGCCCACCACCAGCCCGTCCCGGCTGCTCTCGCCT
Organism: Autographa pulchrina; assembly: GCA_905475315.1. Classification (NCBI taxonomy): domain Eukaryota; kingdom Metazoa; phylum Arthropoda; class Insecta; order Lepidoptera; family Noctuidae; genus Autographa; species Autographa pulchrina. Next base: position 5,622,929 of record FR997771.1, on the reverse strand, counting down.
TACACACAGTACTGTACCTGCAGCACGTAGCGCAGCAGCAGCGGCGGCGCGGGCGAGTGCGGCGGGTCGGCGGGCGCGCCGGCCTGCAGCGCTCCCCCCGCCCACCACCAGCCCGTCCCGGCTGCTCTCGCCTTACACACAGTACTGTACCTGCAGCACGTAGCGCAGCAGCAGCGGCGGCGCGGGCGAGTGCGGCGGGTCGGCGGGCGCGCCGGCCTGCAGCGCTCCCCCCGCCCACCACCAGCCCGTCCCGGCTGCTCTCGCCTTACACACAGTACTGTACCTGCAGCACGTAGCGCAGCAGCAGCGGCGGCGCGGGCGAGTGCGGCGGGTCGGCGGGCGCGCCGGCCTGCAGCGCTCCCCCCGCCCACCACCAGCCCGTCCCGGCTGCTCTCGCCTTACACACAGTACTGTACCTGCAGCACGTAGCGCAGCAGCAGCGGCGGCGCGGGCGAGTGCGGCGGGTCGGCGGGCGCGCCGGCCTGCAGCGCTCCCCCCGCCCACCACCAGCCCGTCCCGGCTGCTCTCGCCTTACACACAGTACTGTACCTGCAGCACGTAGCGCGTCAGCAGCGGCGGCGCGGGCGAGTGCGGCGGGTCGGCGGGCGCGCCGGCCTGTAGCGCTCCCCCCGCCCACCACCAGCCCGTCCCGGCTGCTCTCGCCTTACACACAGTACTGTACCTGCAGCACGTAGCGCAGCAGCAGCGGCGGCGCGGGCGAGTGCGGCGGGTCGGCGGGCGCGCCGGCCTGCAGCGCTCCCCCCGCCCACCACCAGCCCGTCCCGGCTGCTCTCGCCTTACACACAGTACTGTACCTGCAGCACGTAGCGCAGCAGCAGCGGCGGCGCGGGCGAGTGCGGCGGGTCGGCGGGCGCGCCGGCCTGCAGCGCTCCCCCCGCCCACCACCAGCCCGTCCCGGCTGCTCTCGCCTTACACACAGTACTGTACCTGCAGCACGTAGCGCAGCAGCAGCGGCGGCGCGGGCGAGTGCGGCGGGTCGGCGGGCGCGCCGGCCTGCAGCGCTCCCCCCGCCCACCACCAGCCCGTCCCGGCTGCTCTCGCCTTACACACAGTACTGTACCTGCAGCACGTAGCGCAGCAGCAGCGGCGGCGCGGGCGAGTGCGGCGGGTCGGCGGGCGCGCCGGCCTGCAGCGCTCCCCCCGCCCACCACCAGCCCGTCCCGGCTGCTCTCGCCTTACACACAGTACTGTACCTGCAGCACGTAGCGCAGCAGCAGCGGCGGCGCGGGCGAGTGCGGCGGGTCGGCGGGCGCGCCGGCCTGCAGCGCTCCCCCCGCCCACCACCAGCCCGTCCCGGCTGCTCTCGCCTTACACACAGTACTGTACCTGCAGCACGTAGCGCAGCAGCAGCGGCGGCGCGGGCGAGTGCGGCGGGTCGGCGGGCGCGCCGGCCTGTAGCGCTCCCCCCGCCCACCACCAGCCCGTCCCGGCTGCTCTCGCCTTACACACAGTACTGTACCTGCAGCACGTAGCGCAGCAGCAGCGGCGGCGCGGGCGAGTGCGGCGGGTCGGCGGTCGCGCCGGCCTGTAGCGCTCCCCCCGCCCACCACCAGCCCGTCCCGGCTGCTCTCGCCTTACACACAGTACTGTACCTGCAGCACGTAGCGCAGCAGCAGCGGCGGCGCGGGCGAGTGCGGCGGGTCGGCGGGCGCGCCGGCCTGCAGCGCTCCCCCCGCCCACCACCAGCCCGTCCCGGCTGCTCTCGCCTTACACACAGTACTGTACCTGCAGCACGTAGCGCAGCAGCAGCGGCGGCGCGGGCGAGTGCGGCGGGTCGGCGGGCGCGCCGGCCTGCAGCGCTCCCCCCGCCCACCACCAGCCCGTCCCGGCTGCTCTCGCCTTACACACAGTACTGTACCTGCAGCACGTAGCGCAGCAGCAGCGGCGGCGCGGGCGAGTGCGGCGGGTCGGCGGGCGCGCCGGCCTGCAGCGCTCCCCCCGCCCACTGCGCGCCGCACAGCCGCAGCCCGCGCACTACCAGCCCGTCCTGGCTGCTCTCGCCTAACACATGACAAAATAAATAACATAAGTACTTACACTCAAGGAAAATTAATGATAACATGGTGGTAAATTACCTTCGGTCCAGTTCCAATTGACGGTGAGCGTGAGCGCATGTACGCTGCAGGAGAGGCGGGCAGCGGTGCGCACGCGCAGCGCTGTCACCACGCGCGAAGGACGCAAGAATGATCGCAAATCCACTTCTGTTTATCGTACATAGGTTCTTATCATAATTTTATTTATTTTATTTATTTATTTATTTAAACTTTATGCAACAAGTGTGTACATAGGCGGACTTAATGCCACAGGCATTCTTTCCAGTCAACCTTAAGGTGATGCAGAGATAACATGGTAGGTGCATTCAGTGAGAAATTAATTATTTTAATATATTATAAACTGAACACTACTTATATTTACTTAAATATATATACCTACATAAATATCCATACACAAATATTTAACATACATACATACAAATATATAAATATATATATATATATATATATTATAAGTAATAAACATACAAACAGTCATGATGATTATTCTGCCATTTTCTTATAGATTAATTTCCGAACAGCAGTTTTAAAAGATTGCTTAGTAGTGGACTTCCTGATTTCCAAGGGCAGCGCATTCCACAAAAGGATAGCTTGGATATGGAAAGAAGAGTGGATAGTGTCAGAAGTATGAGAAGGACAGTGAAGAAGAATTTTGTAAAAAATTAAAATATTCTATTTGCGTCACGTTTTATACAAACAACTAAATATTAGCAACTAGTTATAGTTACCCGTGGGCATATAGTCAGGATTTAGCGGCGTCGTTTCCAACCGTGAGAGAGCAGCTCGTGACCGCATGCCAAACTCACGAACGTACGCGTCTACCGTGGTTGGCCCCGCCCATAAGAGTTGCCACTCTTCGCTCACCTAAAGTTAAAAGATTAGTTTATTCTAAAGATTTTTGTGACAACTAATGATATCTTGTCCCCCTTGTCTATTGTTTTGCACATCTGCAGAGGAGACATAAGTAATATACAATTAAACATTATAGGAGAGCAGTGTTTATTCCTGGATGCCGAATTCTAGTTTTCTAAGGGTGCGTCCACATCTGACGAACGAGCATTACACGAGCACGTCTGTCAGACGGCGTTATTGACACTAGTGCGTTCGCGGCATGCTCGCTAGCTGCTCGTGTAATGCTCGTTCGTCAGATGTGGACGCTCCCTTAGACAGTTAGAACAAATATGCAAAGTGTTGTAGTCTAGCCTGTCTATTCGTGAGATATGTACATACGCGCAGCAGAGCGGGCGCGGACGCGCGGTGGCTGCGAGCGCGCTGCGCCAGGCCGGCGTGCAGGCGCGGCGCCGCGCGCTGGGCGTCGCGCGCCTCGCCCTCGCACGCCCAGCGCCACCAGCCGCCGCCCGCCTGGGCACAACACATAGCTTAAATAAACAAATTAATATCTATTATCTTTTATTCGAAAGCTGGTGCTTACAATGTGGTCACATTTCAATTTGGTCCAGTTTTGACAGTGGGATCCATAAGAAATAAATGACTACTATAAATACGCAACAATCCGAGAAAGTAAAGTCAATTTGGAGTTTGTAATAAATAAAAAAACTTTTAAAATGCGTAACAATATATGTTGTTGTGTTATGACCTGCAAAAATAACGGCACAAATAGTCGGTGTAAATTCTATATATTTCTTACATTGGACTGGAAATTAAATCAAAGAAATAAATGGTAGATGCTATAAAAAGTAAGCGAAATCAATTTAAATTATGATCAATTTTATTATTTTAATGTTGTTGGGTCGCCATGGTATCCCAAACCTGACGATACAATTTGTAGTGAACTATTGAACAATTTTATGGGAAACAAAAATCTAACGAGGAAGAAATTCTGAGTTATGTTCCCACGATATTCCCTGAAATATATCGAAAGAGGAAGGTTAATGATTCACAGGTCCTAGCTAGATATACATGCTTGACAAAATGAAGAACCACAAAAGCCTCAGATACCACACCAAGTCAAATAATAATTATAATAATTGAAGAAGGAAGTGAATTAAATCAAACTCAAAAGTACTAACGTTTAAACTCGTTACATAGGGCGTTAATGTTACTGATGTTTGAAGAATTATGTGGGCTCGTATTAAATAATTTATTGCCATTCTTTCGTAGCTCTTCGAAATTTCTTACATGTTGTGCTAAAGCAATTTTTTCCTTTCAATAATGTTTGAGGTTTGAAACGAATGTTGTGTATACTTTCAAAAGCAGTTTTTATAACTCCATTCATTATTTTATGCATTGTTTTAACAAAATCTTTAATTCACTATATTTACTAGAAAGCAATAAAATACTGATATTTAATTATTTGGCATAAACCCGGATAGTTGCGAATCTAGCATTCGCAACTATCCGGGTTTATGCAAAATGCTAATGGCGCTACTTTCGTACACAAAGCAAATAAGGGTAATTTGTTTACAATAACGTTGAACTTACCTTTTCCACTTGAAAATCTCCTTTTAAGAATGGACTTCCTGACATTAATTTCTTCCAAAGGGACAAAACTGACTTGAGTGGTGTTACATTATCAGTTTTGTCAACGAGACTGGCGGTTGAATTTAATTCTGTAAAGAATAATCACTTTAGTCATGTGTTCGTGAACGTGGTGATCAGTGAATGACAGAAGTAATGAACATTAGTCGGTTATTCGAAACTTGCCAACTTTTCGATGAAGCAGTCGGTAACAATTACCTTTAAGATTAGTTATGATGTTAATTGCTGCATTTTTCTCCCAAGCGACACGGCAATTAGCAGGTAAAGCCAAGAGTTGTGGCGTATCAATGTCAGGCAACGCATCAAATGCAGGAATGTAATCCTAAAATGAATGTTCCTTGTTAGATTAGTCTAGGTATATAGTGCGAGGTTATGACATAAGCATGTAGTTACCGTGAGCTTGGTGGTCATGGGCAGCGGAGTGTCGAGCGGCGCGGGGCGCCAGCGCACGGCCAGCGCGGCGTCGGCCAGGTAGCGGCGCTGCAGCGCGGCCAGCACGCGCGCGTCCGCCTCGCCGCCCGCGCGCGCCGCGTACAGCGCTACGGAAGCACGCGCGCCCACGCCCACGCCCACGCCCACGCTTCCGCCCGCGCTGCGGATGAGCCGAGAGCTCGCCTCCGCGTCGCCCCACTCCCACTCGTAAAACTGAGTCCATCCTGCTCACAACCAATATTTACTATACATATTTGATACAATGCATAAAAGATGTATGTTTGAATCTGTATCATTTTTAAGATGATTAATTAATAATATTCTTGAGCGTTAAAAAAAAATTTTGGATCTGTTGCATTAAGAAATGGAGAATACTAAGTTTTTGTAATTTAGGGTGAAAATTATTAACATAGGCGGACATAGCGGGATGACCTTTTTAGCGACTGACGGCTGGTACGACCAGCCGTCAGTCGCTAAAATAGAGACAATTAGGAAAAGAGTAGGGAGATTTTGTCCAGCATTTGGTATTTATAGGCTCATAGTAATATCTTCTGTGTTTATTTTTTAAGTATTTTTCCTTGTTTTTTTTTGCATGTTGTACATATTTACAAACTGACATGTTTTGTGCTTTTGCATTGCATTTTTTTATATTTTATTGACATGTTTGTGCTTATTGCATATTCATTTTTTTTTCTACATTATTGACATGTTTTGTGCTTTTGCATATAATATTTTACACTTTGACATTCAATAACGTTTATGTTATTATTATTTTTATATTTTTTCTATTTTTTTTTTAATTTCCTTGCTCTAACCTTGTATCCATTGTAAGTGTAAACATTATGCAGGTATATCATTATAGTTTATATTTATTGATATTATAGTTTATAGTTATTATTAGGCTGGCGATCTGAGTGAGTTGTTGCCCCACATATTTTTATGGTGCCACTGGCGGTATTGTTGTGTACCGGGTTGTGCAGCTCTCTCAAAAATGGTTGAGCTGCATGAGCTATTCGGGGCATGCTTGCCGTCTGCTGGCACAGGCTTGCTCAGATCGATCTGGTTCTTTCTTCCAAAGACCAGTCCAGTAAATACACTGCATTTGTTTACACAAATTTATAAATTTATTATTGTATTATTTGGACTATAAAAGAGACTAAGACCCCTGAGTTTGTTTCGACATTTCTTCTCAGGGTAGTCAGTTAGGAAATGTCGACTTCATCTAGCTTAGGAAGACATTGTAAAAGTGATTTATATAGTCCTACTTACAAGAATAAAATATTTCATTTCATTTCTTTATATAGGAACTTATTTGTACTAAGTAGAGGTAACATACCCTCTGGCACGTAAGCCCGACGCTCCTGTACGACCGCGTGGAACATCGCAAGTGCGGCATGCAGCCGCACGGTGTTAGCGTCCGCGGTGAACGCGCCCCACGCATTCAACGAGCTCATCACATTGTTCTTCACACCTTCCGGCGCCTATATATTAAACTTATTAAACGTAATATGTTCTACCTGTGATAATACATGATGAGTAGAGTATAATAAATACCTCTAGTATGACATTCACACAAGCGTTAGAAATAAGTGGCGGTATATCACGGTCTTCGGATAATATCCACAATCGAAACTCTTGATTGAAATGGTCAGCCTGAAATATTGATCAAAACGGTTGGCATTATTAAGAACTCGTTAAAATAAGCTGTTGTTTTTTCACAATTAATACGAACCGGTGATTCAAGGTAGGCGGAGATGAACGCCTGCAAGTCGTCGGTGAAAGGCGAGGCACCTAAGGATATGGCGAGCCAGCTGCCGCCGCGGCACGACTCTAGAGCGACCTCCCACGCATCTCGACCCTCTTCCACGCCCACCTGAGTTAAAAAAATACACAAGTTAAGATTTTTATACTTTTATTGTTAACTAACTTAATAACGGTTGAGAATACTAATGAATCTATACCTATTTAAGTAAGAACATGTGAGATACCGAATCAAATCGTCGTGAGCAAATTACGTGTAATGATTACTTGGATGTGTAGGCTTGCGACAGTAGTAGTATTATGTAGTCAGTAGTTGTGCATCTACAATATTCTTACGCAAGTACAGCCGTATCAGTGTTTTCAACAGTTAGCTAGTAAGATTATCTTCTTCAATTTGCATTGAATTGTAATATGGTGAGCTCAAATTAGACAAGGAATGTTAGAAGGGAGTCTAACGTATGTGAGTTGTGTGTGTGTAGCGGCGGCGGCCAGCGCGTCGTGCGCGTGCGCCGCCAGCAGCAGGCAGGGCCTGGCCGCGCGCCGGCCGCGCCGCGCCGCCGCGCATGCGCGTGTCGCCGGCGCCCCGCCCGACACCACGCCCGCGCCTGCGCCACAACGGACACATAATATATTGCCAGTGAATAACAATCCAATCGTAACTAACAGTACAAGACATAATTATTATTTGAATAAGTGGCCGAGGTACCTAGAGTAAAAAGGGAGTGTTTCTTGCCAAGTAAGTTAAATATTTAAAATACATAAGATCCACATTTGATTAAATTTTTACATACCTAGTAGTTGATCGACGAGCGCCACTATTGCTCGGTAGACACTATCCGGTCGTGTAACCGCTACAGCCACAACCACCTCGAATGCGGAAAGCTTCATCTTACTAATTATATTGACATCTCCCGATTGGAGGAACTCTTTCCATGCCCCTTCGTTATTCAATGATAATCTAGCAAACAGGTCAGCATTCACTTCCTGAAATACAATACATAGTTTTACCTTTTTTACTATTTTCATATTTTTTTTTTCGAAGTTTCTTATGATTTATAGAGCATAACATTCGTACCTTGAGTTTTGCTATTTTCTTAATGCAGTCTTTCGGTATCCAAGGGTATTTACTTTTAATTTCATCGACGTTACTAGTGTCTTCTACATCATAATTTCCCAAAAATATTTGCCATAGCTGAAAAGTGTAATAAAAAATTAATTATGTTAATACTCATATCGCTTAGTGTAACAATTTCATTTTTTGTGTCCTACCTCATTCGGTATCAGGTCATCGTAAACTTCTTTCAGAAGGTACAACACTACAACGTATTTGTCTTTCTTGTGTAGACCGAGCAGGACCCTTTCCATAATTTTCCGTGTCACATATTTGACAACTTCATCATTATTTATGTTGTTTTGGTCCTAAATAGAAAAAAAAAAACAATTATAATAGGTGAATAATTTTTGGTATACATTGTTTTTCTGGGGAGTAAAAATGGAAATTCTAATAGACATACTTCTAAGAGAGCGACGTACATAATTTTTGCCTTACACAAGGGCGTACCTAGCCTTAAGTCTACGGGGAATATATACCCATAATTTTGTTAGAGTTAGTAAGAATTAAAATAAGCATCGTAAGTAAATGTGAGTAGAGTGACCTGTTGCCTGCGCACGGCATCGACGAACACGTGCTGCAGGAAGTCGACGGGCAGCGTGATGAGTGTGTAGCGCGCGGCCAGGCCGTTGGCGGCCAGCGCCAGCAGCGCGGCGCGGCGGGCGGCGGCCGAGTACGCGCGCGCCGCCGCCGCGCTCGCCGCCTGCACGCTGCCCGCCGCCGCCAGCGCTTCTGCGATCGTCGCGTTCGTGGCGCGCGTCTTGCTGAGGGAGGCTAGCACGCCCGCGTCTTGTAAGATGTCGCCCTTGTTTGATAGCTCGCGGAGGAGGTTCTCCTGTTATAATAAACGTTCTTCATTGATTGTAGATTTACAGTGATGGGCAGCCCAAGCAGAGATGAGAGGAAAGACTAAAACATATACCGCGTGATTTACAGAACAGACTCTAATCTTTGGAAGCAGGCAGATAGTATACTCAAAGGAAAGAGAAATAGTAAAAACAATATTCCAAACCTGCAGCTCATGTTGTTGTTTTTGTAAAGTTGCTTTCTTTAATTTTATTTCTCGGTTCTTTTCGTCCACCTCTGGATTTTGCTGTTGCAGGGTGTAGTTCACTAGCTGATCTGATAAATCATACACAATATGTCAATAACAGATTTACTTCGTTTAAATACATAAAAATGAACACTGTATAACTTATAAAAACAACAGTTATAAGAGCAGATACCAGTGAGCGCGTGTGCGGTGGGCGCGAAGTTAAGGCGTGCGATGGAGGGCGCGGCGTGCGGCGGCAGCGGCGGCGGCGCGCGCGCCTGCAGCAGCACTCGCGCCCCGCCCGCGCCGCTCCACCAGCTCTCGTGCAGGGACTCCACGTCGCTTATCACCAGTGTGCGACCCAGTCTGCACACATCAAGTCCGAACACTAAGGACTATATTGCAACGAGACAGCATAGCGACACAAGTACCCGCTACTAAAATGTTATGTAAGTTGCTAAATGAGATACACTCGACATAGAAATGTAAAAATATTGCTGGCGCGCCTACTAGTTGCCATACCACCATGGTATGGTTCACCGGTATTGTATACATAAGCTTTAGAATAATATTAGTTATTGACAAGATTGCACATACTAAGTTATTGTAACTTGAATAGAAATATGATATTTTACCTGACGGCATACTGAACAGCAGTTGTCAACTTCTCGCTACGTTGCGATATGAAGTCACATTGGGAGTCTGCGAGCGTATTCTTTAGCCATGCCAACCCTTCACCGTCAGGGTCCACGACTAACGGCATGAAGCCACACTTTTGACTCTCCAAATACTACAAAACAATAGAAATTTAAAGATTAAAATAAAATAATAAATAAGAGCTTAAAAGTCGACAACATCAACAGGAAAAAATTGTTGTATATAACCTTACCTGATCAATCATCACAGCATTTTTAATAGCAGAAGAATCGGACGGCAGGCCGTCAGCCTCCCATTTGAGTTGTTTTTCAGTAGAAGATAAGAAGTTTATAATAGAAAATGATGGATCCTTAAATCCTATCAATGCACTCCATTTCTCAACAAAGGTCCTAAAAATAACAATTTTAATTACATAATTATGTATTATGCCGCTTTACTGGTATAGTTGGTTAGATAAATCATACATACCTGGCAAGCGGTTCAGTAACATCGGGTAAGTAAACGATGTATGCTGCTGACAGTAATGATCGTTGATTTAGTTGAGATATTTCTTTTGATATATACTCCAACTGAAAAGAAGAATAATTTTATCTAGTGACTAATTTCCTTAAAAAGCAAGATGGGAAGAAAACATTAGGTACACACTGCAAAATTGTTAATTTAACTTGGAGTTAGATCATGCATGGAAGCTTCAAGACCATTACTGTATAATATATAATGTATCATGTTAACCTGTAAAGAATCATGAAAGAATGGAAGGAGGCCTTACCTCCCCTATATTTTAAGTTTTCCTAAGTTAGTCTAAAATATATTACGTCATTCTCCCAGGCTGCGTATTCATGCGCCAGCTGGTCAATGAGGTCAGTAGCGGCCTTGATGGTGTCGTTGGCCTGCGTGAGCTTCAGTTCTAGCGTAGCGGCGTCGCGCGTGTGCTGGCCCAGCTGCTGCTGTAGCGCCGCCACGCGCTCCTCCACTGTGGCCAGCCCGCTTGATAGTGCTGCCATCTGCTGCTCGGCGTCTGTTAGATTTCTAGCAAAGAGAATATGGTTTCTTAATATATTTTTGATGTGCTTAATAAGACATAAGTAAATGCATATTTCTATACAGAGTGTAAAATGTAACAGAAAAGTTTAATAATAGGGGTTGATTGTACTCATTTGTATGACTAAAATTTCTATGATAAAAAAAAATGGTACAGATTGGTCATAAGTGTTGGCCATCGTCATTCGGAAAGGCTCTCTAATTGCACCTTGAAATTGCATACTAGAAAGATGAGAGTGTAAGTTATGTCATCACGCTCACTTGTGCAGCTTGGCCTGGTGAGCCTGAAGCGGCTGCACGCGCTGCAGCGCGGCGGCGTAGTGCAGGTTGGCGCGCACCCAGGCGGCCAGCGGCGCGCACGCGGCCGACGCGCGCTTGGCCGTGGCGGGAGAGAACGACGCGCCGCGACCCTCCAGTAACCGCTGCACGCTAGCTAGCGCTGCCGGACTTATTTGCGACGCGTCCAGGCATCTGACACCACACATAAAGCATCAGAAAACTGAGCAGACTTACTTATATATAAACTGTAGAGCATTTGATCAACACATGTGTGTGTATATGTATTATCCTTTTCCTATGTCATTGGTGTATTAGAATACCTAATAAAGTATATATCTAGCAGTAGCTTTGAAAAAGTCACAAAGGCATACATCATAATTTTGGTAAATAATTTATATATCACTATCACTACATAGTATAAAACAAAGTCGCTTCCCGCTGTCTGTCCCTATGTATGCTTAGATCTTTAAAACTAGGCAACGGATTTTGATGCGGTTTTTTTTAATAGATAGAGTGATTCAAGAGGAAGGTTTATATGTATAATACATGCATAATATAGTAGAGAAACACTGATAATTATAGAGTTTTTTTATGTAAGGTCGTAAATAAACAAACTTTTTTGCGCTTACATTGCAAACGCTGGCTGAACCCTACGAGATAGATCAAAGTAATGTACTACAGTATTGTACACCTTAAAATGGTCTACAAAAAAGTCCGCGGTGGTATATGTCTATCTCTTGAGGATAACCCACAATAACCATTTTATCATTTATTTATTACTTATTAACGAAAAAGCGATCAATCTATATAGCTATTGCCCTTTACAGCATGTAATTTCAATGAATATTTTCGAAGATATTACAGATTTAAAATGCAGGGACATAGCGGTTGCGGTGGTACCGGCCGGGGGGCCGGGGAGCGCGTGCCTATACCAAATAGTGCGTCGAAGGCCGCGCTTCGCCCTACAACACTTTATGATTATGTAGTATATTTAGTAACAGCAATGCACCCGTGCAAAGCCGGGGCGGGTCGCTAGTCAACTTATAAAATGAAACTTAATGAAGTGAAAATGCAAGCAATGCACAATAATTACCGAATGTCCTCTTTTACGCCCCGTTTCGATAGGAAATTCTTCATGGAGTGCCATGACGTGTCAGCAATACCCATAAGACGTAGAACGCCTTCCAGTACATCACGTACTACCTCTGGCGGGGCTCTAAGTGATCTCACCTGTATTAAATCGTATTAAATGAGTTTTATCATTATTTGAAAATCATCAAAGAATATTTATCTCATTATGTGACTTACTTCACTAAGCGACTCAGGTCGTATGTCACCAACAGCCGAACGCGCTTCTGCGATAATTGGTTCTACGGCTGCTAATTCAGCTTCTATTTCTTTTTTCCTATAAAATAAATTTAGAATTAAACGGTAGAATTTTGCAATGTCAGTTATTTCCTTACATAAAATATGTTAAAGCAATTATTATGTACTGACTGCGCTTGCAACTTCTCATTTTCAATTTCGATGTTCCGCTTGAGCGTCTGCATCTCGTCCTTGTGGTCGGTGTTGGCGCGCACGGTGGCGCTGATCTGCTGCAGCGCGTGCGCGGCGGCCGCCTGCTTCTCGCGCAGCGCTATGTCTTGCTGCGCGGCCTCGGCCTGCAGCCGGGACACGTCGCTGCGGGCGCGACGTAATGCTTCTACGCCCGCCTGATTCAACAAAAAATGTATAAGTATTGTGGATAAACGGAAACAGTTAACTTATTCTTTATAAAGTCTTTTAACGCCACATGGGTTACCAATGATCTAAGAACAATGTGCGGCGTTCAAATTGTTAAAGAAAGCACTCCCTTACCGAAAGCATATTTTGTCTTTGCACCAGCGCTGCTTTCTTCCTACTGAAGATATTGTGGTACGACTTCACAAAGTTAACGTATCTGCACGGGGCTTGCTTCCACTCTTCGTCAATGCTTTTGTGAATATTCACAAACCCGTCAACGGGCAATGCATCAATTTGCTCTTTGGTCATATCCACTGCATTTTCTTTTAACAACCTGTAACGTTGTATTTAGACTATAAAATGTGAATCCGCGTTAGGACAATATTATGAAAAAAATATTTATCTCAAATATGGTGTATATATATATTCTAACTTGTTTGCTTACTAATATCACACAAATATTCAAATACAAAATTTGTAAATAACACTAACATGTACGTGAGAACAAAAATACATTATACTACATGCAAAACTCTACCTTTTCAACCAGAAATCAAGTGCATCGTGGTGTATAATGAACTCTAAGTGCAAAGTGATCCATGGACAGAGGGCGCCTATACCTATGCACGATCAGACGCGGCATCTCGCGCAACGTCTCGTCAGACCAGCGGTCTAGCCAAACCACGTTGCCGTCATTATATAGCAATGGATACTTGTCCATTAGTTCTGACAGATTTTCTTGATTTTTATCTAAGCATACAACAATTCCGAGGTTTTCTTTTATGTCTGAAAAGATGTGTTTCAGTATTAATGAATGTGAAGATGAACAAAAAGTGAAATTTCTTAGTTAGTACCTAGCAAAGTGGTGTTGTAGTAGCTGTCTCTTGGGAGATTTGCTTCATAATTTTGGGATTACCTATACTAATCTATCTAATGTAATGGTCGTTGGGGTAAAGTAAGAGGATTAATCTCTATAATTAATACATCGCGCAGAAAGACAAGAAAAATCTTGCTGGAGTACAAAAAAATGAATTGGGGGTAGATCTTCTGTTAACATAATAATGTGTGTACTTCGCATCAGGTTGTGCGGTGGCAGCTGCGTGGCGGGGCGCAGCGGCGCGGGAAGCGCGTGCAGGCCGCGCGCGCGCCGCAGCGCCTCCAGCGCGCCCAGCGCCGCACCCGCGCCCCCGCCCGCGCCCGCGCCCCCGCCCGCGCCCCCGCCCGCGCCCCCGCCCGCGCCCGCCGTCACCAGCGCCAGCGCGCGCCGGCCCTCGCTCGCTGCTGACACCGCCTAACCAACACACATGATTTTAACATATTCCCGTTTAAACCAAAAGTAACACATTTTATGTATCTGTACATTTCAAACCTAACCATACATCCCATATTTTTGATTTTGAGTATGAAGCCAGCTTAAACTTAAATATAGTAAAGCTTCAAATGTCAATCACTATAATTTATAGAACTCCAAATCGCCTACCCTTCACCGCTTCCTAAGTGCTCTGGCTTTGAGAGAAGAAATGGTGGAACATAAACCATAAACAGACAATACAATATTTTGTCTTTTTGGCAGTCGAGTGGCGTGAGACAAACAAAAATATTTGTACTTTACACTTTTTCATAACCACATCTAAATATCATGTTGTTACTTACATTTTTGAGCTGCGTATTGAATTGTGTTTCGTTATTTATGACAAACAAGGATGCTGGTAAAGCAGCCGCTATAATATGTGCAGCAGCCAGTCGACCCACTCCTGCGGTGCCTATGCAAACTAATAATGCTCCGTTCATCTGAAAACAATGTTTGCTTCTTGACATAACATTAAGGCTGGTAAGGGTAGCGCTGTCATTGTGTGTCATCAAACTCTCCTCTAGCAACCAAGCTAGAGAACAGTTTCATGTAATGGCCGCTTGGCGTGCTGCCAAGCGGCCATTACATGAAACTAGCATAAATAATTAATAAACTTAGCATAAATAATTTTAATAATTTTCAGTAACAAGTCAGGTCAAGATCCGAGAAACAATTATTGATATTTATCGACGAACACTACTCAAAACAAAGTATGTAACAAAGTATCCCATCAAAAACATAAATGTGAAAGGCTGCCAAGTTCGATACTATGGGAATGCTTCGCCTATAAAAGAAGTGAGATCTGAATAAGTACCAAGTTCCATAAAAATACCTCAAATCATAAATAGTTATAGGAATGCACACTTGATTTCCAGCAGTTTTTAAGGTACATTTTGAATAAGTATCAAATTACATAGACAAACCTAAAATTATAATAGTCAGAGAAACGCACACCGGTTTTTTTAGCAGTTTCCTGATAACATTTATTATTTTCAGCACTTTTTAATGATGTTACTTGGCAAGTTTTTACACACCACACACCTTTTCAATGCAATGAATCGACACCTTTGGACTGCAATGTGTCAAGTATATAATTTTCTATTAAAACTTGCCAAGTTACATCATTAAAAAGTACTGAAAATAATAAATGTTATCAGGAAACTGCTAAAAAAACCGGTGTGCGTTTCTCTGACTATTATAATTTTAGGTATTTCTATGTAACGTGATACTTATTCAAAATGTACCTTAAAAACTACTGGAAATCAAGTGTGCATTCCTATAACTATTTATGATTTGAGGTATTTTTATGGAACTTGGTACTTATTCAGATCTCACTTCTTTTATAGGCGAAGCATTCCCATAGTATCGAACTTGGCAGCCTTTCACATTTATGTTTTTGATGGGATTTCATTTATTTTTGTTAGTTTCTTTATTATTTTTTTATCACTTTTGCTTTAGGAAATGTCTCATTCCACTTAGTTGTAAAATTAGAAATTATTTAGACTATGCGAGAAAAAATAGTCTTTTCATTTTTGTTTGACTGATTTAGCGCACCTAGTGTACCTAGTGACCTGCTTTGCACTTCGTAAATCGTGGGTTCGGTTCCCGCAACAGACACACACAGAGTGGTGAACAATTTTATTGTTCTTGTCTTTAAGACAAACATGTATTGTCTTAAATTGGTATGTATCTAAATTTAAATAAGTCTTATCTCATTTCCACTCCATACCTACTTATAGTAGAACAAAATTACACATTCGTTGTTTTCGAAACTGACTCACACTTGGCCGTTTTCAGATTTTTACTTTATTTCGACCTAAAGACAAACCTTCGAGCCAAATTTCAGGTCGGTACGACCATTGGAAGATAGCCCCATTTAGTTCATCATGACTTCATAGTAGAACAAAGTTACACCTTCGCTATTTTTAAAACTGACTCACACTTGGCCGTTTTCAGATTTTTCCCTTTACTTTGACCTTAAGACCTATCTCCATGCCAAATTTCAAGTCAGTACGACCATTGGAAGTGGTCTAGGTTTTTGATGAGTCAGTGAGTCAGTGAGTCAGTGAGTGTATAGTAAAAATAGCGATTTTCTGACGTCAATATCTCAAGAACTGCTATAGGTAGAATAATGAAATTTTGTATTCTAGACAATTAAGGGGATGTCAACAGACACTCGAAATTTCATATGCGTAGATAAAATATGTTTTGAGTTATAGGGTGGTCGAAATTGGCCCGAAATGGTTCGTGTAATATAACCCACGGCCGGTGTGTCGCCTTTTTTTGCTCGAACTTGGCGGACACACTGCCGTGTGTCTAGATAAGTATAATGAGATTTCTTGATAGTAGTATGTATTACATAAGGGGTATGTGTCCCATAAGGCTGTAGGTATTACTTAGGGGGTATCGACGAACACTACTCAAAACAAAGTATGTAACAAAGTATAAGTATAATGAGATTTCTTGATAGTCACATAGGAGATATATATTATATAAGATAGTATGTATTACATAAGGGGTATGTGTCCCATAAGGCTGTAGGTATTACTTAGGGGGTATGTATTACATACTAGCTGATCCCCGCGACTTCGTCCGCGTCAATTTCTGTTATTATGACTGCGATTAAGAAGTTTAAAAAAAAAGTATTTCTGCGTAAATGATAATTTTAGTTAATATTATGTTGATAAAACTCTGTAGCAAATAATCGGCAATAATGCATTAATTTCGACCAAATGATTACCTTAAAAAAGGTTATAGTGAGTCAATCTTAAAAGATAGACATATACTGTCGCAGACATTTTTTTAGATCATTTAAAGAGGAACAATTCTTTCATACATATATTTTGGGTAGCTCGAACCGTTTACGCAGCGCACGCAACGGAAGCTTTCAAGTATGAATATTTTTCCCCGTTTTTGTGACATTTTTCACTGCTGCTTAGCTCCTATTGGTCGCAGCGTAATGTTATATATCCTAAAGCCTTCCTCGATAAATGGACTATCTAACACAAAAAGATTTTTTCAATTCTAACCAGTAGTTCCTGTGATTAGCGCGTTCAACCAAACAAACAAACAAACAAACTCTTCAGCTTTATAATATTATAGTATAGATTATACCTATTAAGGCAGTGTATTGTGTGGCTTTCGCTATTTTTTTATAAAGAAATTTTAATGTTATCGTGTATGTAAATGTAAAATTTAAATACACATTTTATAACATAATACTTTTATAAATTACGTAATTACCGCACGCGCCATCGCTGGGATCAAAAGCGCTAACTCTGAGCAAACCTCAGCACCAGTTTCTCCAAATACATTGTGTTCGTGTTCGGACACTGAAATAATAATCATTATAGAATTGCAAGCAGTGCAGATTTATTATATAAAATGTTATGAAGAAGCTTTAATACTTACAACATTGGTTGATAAGTTGCTGAGTCTTTTGGTACCAGACATCGTAATCTGTTCTTTCTAAATAAACGCCTTCGGATCGCAACTTGCAAGCGAAGTACATTGCTTCAGTGTTAACTTTCAAGTATTTTCTAGATATGGCATTATAGATAGCTTTTTCTTGGTCCGAGACTAGTCTTTCTCGGAATATAAAGTTTGCTTCTGCACTAATTGCCTAAAAACAGTACTAAATCAATGATCGGTTCTTTTAACATAAAATAAAAAAAATTACTTTTGACCAGAGTTTTCCAAAATATCAGACTAAGTTGAGGCTTACCATTAACAGTTGGTCCATATTAGTCGGCTTGTACCACTTGACGTTTTCACACAACCTTTTCAAATGTGAAGCGTTCCATTTGTAATGTGGTTGCGAGAAGAATGAGTCTGTCACCTGTTTTGTAAAAACAATAATAATGAGTATCGAGACACACAACAAGCTACAAGAGTATCGAGTAATTTATATCCATTTCCATCTTCCATTTGTAGTAAATCAGTATTTGAACTAAAAAACATAAAACACTAAATGACTTTACTTGCCAGATATCACTGCAAATACCAGAATAGTGTCGCTTTTACTAGGGCCCATAACCAAGAACTCCAGCTCGCGCCAGTCTTTCTGATTTTAACTTGCGACTAAAGTCTGTTAGATAAAGGGCACATTACATGTACAGTAGAATAATTAAATAATTGACATACCTCTTTAAACATGGAAAGAACCGTGTCAGCGAGGTTGTTTATTTCTTTTATTGGAATACTCTTGTCGACGCTGTTCTTTAAATAATTCGTAGCTATTTCTAGCAATTCTTCATCGTCCGGGTCGCTGTAAGGTAAAACAATGTTTGATTAGGCTTGAGTATGTACCTATGCTAGTATGTGTCATTAACTATTAGAATATAGCTAAAGTCGCGTAAATATTACTAACGCAAGCAACGCATAAATAAACTATAATATAGGTCTTTCTTTTGCTGGCCTAGGTGTTGTCGTTCGGTAAACATAGAGATATAGTTTGAATTAAACAATAAAGTTGATATTGAACCTTAATATAGTAAGATCCATCGCAGCGGCTAGTCGCGGTGATATAGCGTTGAGTTGTGTCGCTGTGGCCAGCACCCGTAACGGAGCTACCTGGCACCACTGAGTGCCAGTGCCACCTTCCTCGTCGGTACCACGCGTCCAGAATCCATTATGTTGTATCAACTGTAAACAATAGTGTTCTTATTTGCACATTTTATTTAGGTGCAGAGTAACTAAACCGTTTACTCTTTAATCTTACACCGATGCTAAAGGAAATATGAGTCGTTTGGACGCAATGCATCAACAGCGTTGAGGCACATGGCATACGAAAGTTCTTAAGCTTGATTTATTCCACCCTGTGAAAGCTAAATCAAAAGCTAAAATGATCGTATAAAAAGTTTAAAATATGTATCAACCACTTTTTTCCCCTATTTGCTTTTTATTTAATGTGTACAGCGTTCGCATACCTGCAGCAGGAAGGAGTGCACGGGGCTGGAGCGCCAGCAGTCAGTACGCGCGCGGTGCAGAGCTCGCAGCAGCAGCGTTGCGCGCCAGCCTCCGCCCGCGCCCAGCCCGCCCGACCGTACTAGGTTGCTCTACATACAACAATCACACAAGTTTGTATGTAAAAATGCTAGATAACAGTCTCTTTACAAATCAAATTTAAAATACTTATTTTGGTGGTTGAAACAAATTATTTATAATTGGGAAATAATATACAGACCTACAAATGTTTTTGTTGGCCACTGGATCAAACTTCTAAATTAATAACTAAGCAACGGGAAAATTAGTAAGCCTTTAAAAAAACTAACTCCCCCTATAATTGACGTGACTGATTTCTAATTATTATATTGACCTTCGAAAACGGAGGATAACTTACCCTTTTTAATTCAGCGATGATATCAGTTGGTTCTAGAATTGGCGTGCAGTCGATTGTTATAACGGCGGAGTTACAATCTTTCACAATGTATTCTGCTAGGAGACTGAAAAACAAATGTAATGTAAAAGTAAATGTATAAATAACTATAATCTTCTTGGTGTTTGTTCTTTAATGAAAAAGGAAGTAGTCTCTTCTTGTATTCAAAGTAGTTATCAATAATAAATTGTGAATCTTTTGGTTTTATCGATTCGTAGTTCTGTATGTTTTAATTGAGGTAGATGAATGGCATATTTGTCTGTTTTGTATTCTGCTGCCTGAATTTAATAATGTCTGGCATCGAAGAGAGTAGGTATGAGAGTTACTTGGCGGCGGAGGCGTCAGCGGCCAGCAACAACAGATGCGCGACGGGCGAGCCCAGCGCGGCGCGCAGCGAGTAGGCCCGCGCCCACAGCCGCCGCGACAGGTACAGCCTGTCCGACACCCATTCACACGGCTCCGAGCTCGCGGTCACCACTGCTGCTGATACCTGCACACATACTTAGCTTACAATAAATTGTTCTTAGTGGAGATATGTAAAGCAATCCAGTGATTTTAGCTAGGAGTCTGGCAGCCTCTCCGTTCCAAGGCGTTCATGGGTACCCTCTCGTTGCGACAACTGTCCGTAAGTAACATTAAACCGTCATTATCGACCACGTATTAACTAAGTTAACATTTTGCAAAAAAACAAGTACGAAGGTAGGATTAACAAAAGAGAAAAGGGGCATAGCTTTTATGATCCTGTTTAAACATAATATATGTTTGAATAGGACCATTATTATTTCTAAGAAAACTATACTTCCTTAAAGACTCCAATGAAGCAATAGATACAACATAATAATTATACTCACCGCGTCATGAAAACCATCAACAGCATTTTCTTTGAGAGCGTCGACAACAGTACGTTCAACAGCAAGATAAACCATTTCTTCAGGAACTACGCGACTCGTGTTGTATCCTGTATCTTGAGCTATGTACTCAAATTGTGTAAGTATTTGTTTAACCTGCAAAACTCCGTTTATTAGAAAATGATAAATCTCGATAAAAAGATTTGGGTGAAATATTCTGCTTAAGATCAACTGAGGACAAATAGTAGCTTGTCATATTTACAGCTGAAAAGTTATATAGTTACTACCTTGTCCTTAAAATACTTTTATTATTTCTTTAAGAAAGCCAATACTAACCACAGATATGTTATGAAGTTTCAAAGCGAGATCGGATTTATGATCAATCAGCCACTGAATACATTTCTTGACAGTTTGTTGTAACATAGGAAGCGCCAGTTTTGCATTTTCGTTATCAAAATCAGCTTTACGCATCCAAGCATCTAACACGTCCAGGTCGCAGCTTACATCATCACTGAAATGTAGTCAAAATACACTTAAGTACTGTAGATAAATTATCGTTATGGAGAAATTTGAGAGTACTTTACTTTCCCCTAAAGTACTTTTATACCTTAATCTCCCGAGCCTTTTTTTCCCAACTATGTTGGGGTCGGCTACCAGCCATACCGGATTCAGCTGAATACCGTATTTTACACGGAGCGACTGCCTATCTGACCTCCACAACCCATTTAACTGGGAAACATAGTATTCCATAGTAAGACTGGTTGTCAGAATTGACTTACCGACTGCCAAAGATCTATGTATGACAGCCGGGATCTACTGTTTAACGTGCTTTCCGAAACACGGAGGGGTCTCGGTATGTTATAAATGGTCTCCCATCAACGGACCAACCGCGGTGAGCGCGGCTTAACCTGTATTATCGATCAAGCTGTACGGCTTACACTTAGCCACGAGCCCCTCACTTTTATACTTTAATATAGATACTAAATTAACACTACATTAAAAAAAAAACAATTTAAATAGGTAGGGCCATTATATACCACCAATATCGGCTTCATTTTTATTTGTCAATTTTAATATAGTGTAAGTAGTATTTCTCATCAGGTTAGCAAAATTTATCAATTGCTTTACCTGAACAGTATGATGCCCATTCTCGAGATAGTAGCGGGCGAGGCGTACTCCAAGCTATGCGTTTCGAAGAGGAAGTTTACGTTAGATCCGAACTGTATCCTCCATCCTGAGGGTAGTGTGAGCAGGCGGTTGTCGTCCAGCACGGAGTTCAGCGCCTCGATCCACTCCGGGTCGATGTCGCCGTCGCACACCACCCACGACCACACGTCTAGTGAGGGTGACAATACAGCAGTTGTAATGCATGGTAAGGAATTAATGAGACATTATTTGAACCATGCTGTTTCTGTTGTTTTAGTTTTTTGTTTGAGATTTGTTTATCTGCCGGGTAAAGCTCGTTGCCAGATGAGAATTTCTGTCTCATTAATTTGGAGTCTGAACTATTATTTGAAAGCTTTCAAGACGAATAGGCCACTTCTATGTAAGTATTTAATGACACAGCTACATATAATCTAACAAAAGTAATCTCGTAATTATTTTTGTTAAATCAAAACGTATATTCTACATTCAGAACAAGTGTGTAAAATTAATGTTCTTTCACATGAAATAGCTTATTTTAAATTTTAGAATAAGTACCTATCTATTATGTTCCAGTAAATTGGTAGTTAACTTAGACATAATATACCTGTTGGTTGATTGGATATTTCGAGCGCAGTCGAAGATATAACGCCGTCTGTCCACTGGCGCGTGTCGTTGTCAATATTCCCCAGAAGCCACTCTCGACTCATCGCCTTCGGGCATATTATGTACTCCACTATGCTTTTACCTTGAAGGGCTAGAGCCTATGTAAATGAAAGTAACTGAGTCAAACTGGGTGAACAATTAATAACACAAGCTATTCGAAACTTAATTTTTGTTCAAATAAAAGAATCAAAAATGACTTACAGATTTCAGTAATCGCCTGATCGTAGTTTTTCCTGAACCTGGAGGTCCAACAATCACTACGCCCATACGCTGCTGCATTTGTTCGTACAACTCGACACACTTTTGGATCTGTCAAAATACAAACAGTGTAACAAAAACATTAAACATATTATATGAAAATATATGAAATTAATAATATATGAAATTAATTTAGGTACCTGGAATTTATTATGAACGAGATTAAGATTATCAACTGTAGTTTCAAGAGCTGCGTTTATTGGGTCAGAGCTGGATTCCTCAGAAGGCACGTCGGCAAACACCAGTGATAATATGTTTTCAAATCTGTTAACAATTAAATAATAATCTGATGTTATTGTAGATTTTCTTTTTTTTTTTCATGTCTTTATATCATATTGGTTTCTTAGGTTTACGCGAATGTTAGACATTGAAATAACACTACTTTTTACGGATTTTGTCGTGGTTTGTTTTTAGGATTATTTTATACCACTTTTAATTTTATGTAAAAAAAAACAATTTTCGTAGTTTTTTAAACAAATGGACGGGTGCACAAAAATATAAAGTACACTTACACTATTTCACGAATGTATATTTAGTTATATTAGTATGTTGTTGTTATTAATGGTTTTTTAAATCCCACCTTTGCGCATCGTATCTCGTAAGTTTGGACAGGTTATTGAGCGTGAGCACGCGGCGGGCGGCGGCCCGCCTCTCTGTCAGTTCTCCGCTCCGCTTTTGCAGCATGGCAGCACAGCTGCCGACTGCAGCCTTCAGCGCTCGTAAGCCCCAGTCGTAGTGACGTTGGTCGCTCAGTAATGAGCTGCGAAATGTTATTTAGAGTTCGTATTTTTTACAAGTTGCTGTAGTACTGATTTTCAATGAGCTGATGAGTTACAAAATTTGTAGCTCTTAATAAATACATTAAAAGAAAAAATATTTCAATAATGTACAATCGACTGTAGTCTTGTTAAATAAAACGTAGCATTGTTGTTGCTGCATTGCCTTCGTAAGCTAGTAGAAAACATGTGAATTATATTTAAGTAGATTACTACTACTATCTGTAAGGATAGTTTTCTAAGGTTATGATTTCTAAATAAATAAATAAAGTAGGTAAGGTTTGTTTTTTATAAATATGGACATAACATACATTGCTATGAACCCAAAGTAAGTAGGTAAAGCACATGTGTTACGGAATTCAGAGACAACGAAGGTACCACATACCCGAGGTAGTAGAGTATTGTACCTGGCGAGCGTGAAGACGTCGTGCAGGTCGTGCGCGAGGTTGTCGGCGCCGGGCACGGCGGCGGCGGCCAGCAGGCGCCGGGCCAGGCTCTGCGCGCGCGGCTGCAGCATGGCGGCCGGCCGCAGCACGCGCCGCAGCGCCGCCGGCAGCGCGCGCCGCCCGCCGTAGCCGCGCCCCACGGGGTTCATGGTGGCCGCCACGCCGCACCACCCCGACACACTGATCTGATCACACCGTCGTAACAACACAATACAATGTTGTACCCTGAACACTACAACACTAGAACAGAAAACTAGCTATTTTCGACCAAAGAACGCATTAAACGTCGTCAACATGACAGTCAAACCCTAGAAAAACATTAAAATAAAAATTACATAACGCAAAAAGTAATTAAAATACAACCCTCACATATTGTACTGAAACCGCAAAACATACTTTTAAAATGCAAAAAGATACTCTCCGGCGGGGAATCGAACCCCGGTCTCCCGCGTGACAGGCGGGGATACTTACCACTATACTACCGAAGACTTATGAATGAATGGTAAAATTACAGTTCATATTACTATAGTATGGTGAACTGAAAGTGGCATACTGTCTTTTGACACATAATTATTAACTTAATACATAGTACAAGTGCTAATAATAGATTTATACATAATAGGGGATCGGACAAATTTTCAGAAAGTGTTTAAAATAACTCTTCATTGATACTTATTACCAAAAATAAAATTGTATTTAGTTATGCCCTTTTAGGTACCTAGAATCATGTTTTAATATTGTTTCTTATTAATATATAAATCTTATTTCTTCATTTAAAAACATTTGAATGGATTATAATTAATTATTATTCGATAAATAATCGTAAAAAAGTATATAGATTTTATCTAAGTACATTTTAAATTTTTATCTGATTACTGTCCGATTCCCCCTATTTTGTATATTGTATTTTATTGTATTGTATATTTCCCCCTATATTGTCCCCTATTATGAAAAAATAATACTCAATTTTTCTTGAGATAACTTTTTACATGATATGTAGTGACTGCAGTACATTGTTTAAGTGAGAATTCTCCGCATACATCATAATGATTATAAGTCGCAATTTTAGTAAAGAACCATAGGTGTCTCATTATAAGAATTGATAAAACTTAAGATCTTTACATGTTTTCCGTTGAGAATAGCCGTGTGCTCCGAGCCGGGCGTCCGGTCGCTAGTGGCGGAGAGCAGCGAGGCGAGCTGGTGCGACACCGCCGCCAGCGTGTGCGCGGCCAGGCGGTTGAACTCGTCGAAGCAGCCCCACGCGCCGCATAGCGCCAGCCCAGTCAGCAGGCGACCCATACACTCCGCATCCATCGCCTGGAATCACATCGGTGTTATGATTATCTATCTAGACTTCTGTATGTTACCCAATTTACGTTTTCAGAAGAATTATGTATAATTAGGTATACTTTATGTGTTTTATTGAACATTCAAAAAGCACTTTATTGAGTAGACAGTGTTCACAAAGTATAAAAAGACCTAGTAAAAAAAAACCAATTTAATGAACGCCAGCAATATTTTATAAAAGTGTTAAACATCTATACTTCGATGCAAAAAAAATATATCATCAAATTACATTATTTCACGTCGTAATATTTACTTTATATTATAACAATTAAGTACCTCATCACAGTTGAAGATTAACACTAAGCGGCCCACTAGACTGCCCAAAGCTTTGACAGATTCCGTTTTCCCGGTCCCTGCTGGTCCGAAAGGATTGCCCACTAAACCAAGGTGAAGTGCCTAAAATTATAGATATTATGAATAGTGTATTTAAACAATAGTTGCAACATATAAATAATTAAAGTTAGATTAAAAATTCTGGTATACTGTGATATTATTATGTTTAATTATGTTTTACCTGTGTTAAAATAAGAAAGCAGTCGTCAGCTAGTTCCGTACGAACAAACTGGCCCGTGTTGACGCCTAGATACTCATATGAGTATGATATTTCAGCTAGACCCATTTTAGCTACAACTTCTTTGGAGCCTAGCAAATAAAACCTGTAATAGGAATAATAATATCACAGCTTTTGCAATAGCCGTATTACCATAAATACTTACATTTCAAACAATACCGTGTCAATTTCTTAACTTACTTTAGTCTATAGTTTTGCAAGTGCAATGCACTAAGTATAATATAGTAGTCGAAATATATTTTTTTTAATGCAGAATTGAGACGGATGAAATCTCTACATTGGTACTTATCTATATTTTTTTCATTACAAGACATCATAGTCCTTCAACATAAACAACGAGACACTTACCTCAACTGTTTTTGCCACAGCCAGTCGCTAGTTGACACGACGTTATTGTCTATCAGAATTCTGATGACGGATGAATAATGAGCACATTGTAATATGAGCGCCTGTCTCTTACGTCGCTCACTTTCGTCCTCTATTTCGGCTGAAGCGTAATATAAATTCTCTTTTTCAATATTGGCGTTTAATTTATGTAATTCCTTAGATATTATTGCTTTTTCAGCTTGCTCTGTGAATCGTATGTTTTGCGCCAGACACAGTATTTGTGTCGGCAACGAAAATGGATCCTGCTCCTGAAGTGAATTTGTAACTATGCATTTTAAGGTCATGTTCTTAAGAGATGACCGCATTTCGGCTTCCAAATTCTTTAGCCATACCTAAAACACATCACTTGTGAAAATAACGTTTCTAAATATCGTATATATGGTAATAAATGATATAGACGTAAATTACCTCAACGGGACAGTCGATATCAACTGGGTGGTCTAGTTGGAAAGTTTCACCGTAATGGCTGCACAAAGCAGTAATGGACATATCTCCGGGACCGAGACGCACTCCAGTGATTCCCGTAAAAAGTTTCTTTAGATGGTTCTGCATAACAGCCTCTCTACCATCTGCACCGGCGCGAGCTTGGCCCAACAGCTCTAGCAAATCATCATCACTCAAGAAGTAAAGTCTAGGGAACACTGAACGCTTTTCCTGAAAATATAGAGATACGTCAAAACTTATAGACTGGTATAATCAGGCATCAATATGACTTAAATTAACGGTTTCATAACATAGTTTCTGACACCTTGTCTACCTAAATTAATTTTATTTTAAAATCCAGTTATGAAAAAAATATCGAACTTGGTTTTTGTTTTTGTAATAAACGTCCGGGTGTGTCATAGATTGGGACCTTGTTGATATCGAATAACATGTTCTTTTATTGTATCTTGTTGGTACAGTGGATACATTGTCCTAGATACAGTGCAATATGATGTCACGTAGGTAAAAAAAATGAAGCGCAATTTAGTAATACGTCATTAAATCACATAATGATATTCACATATCCTAATGTAGTCATCTCTTTTAACAATCTGTACGTTTAGTCGTATTTGTCTGCGCTGATTTTGCATTCTATTCGACCAAGTACCTAAGAATTTATTTTTAACGGAGGATCTTTACATTTTTACATAGAGTTTAACTACACTTTGTAACGTACGCAAAATCACGTTATTTAAGTAGTACTATTTAGATATATGAAACATATTCGTATACCGGAAACTGTGTGTTGCGATAATAACTTTATTTTAGTCATTTGATTTATGACTGTTACTTACATCTATATACACATTGAGGGCTGACTGGCAAGCTAAAAGCTGCTCCGATATGGAATCCAACATCGGCTGTAATCGAGAGGACTGCAAAAGCGCTGACAGTCTGGGATCTGTTTCTAAGATACGGGTCACTTGTCGAAAACCTTGATCCACCTTCCGAAATTTGACTCCTAATTCGCCATCATCGTTGGACAATATTGGTTCTAAATACAACCATCTGAAATTAAAATAGGTATAATCCATGTAATTTTTTACAAATTGTACATTATCACTGTATGGTTACAAGATGCGATTTTTCATATAATTTCAACAAATTACATGTAGATATTGAATAGTTTAAAACATATTATACCTATGCATTCTTTAAACATTATATTTATGTAAGTATTATTCAATGCCATTGCTTTTGCCTGGCCTTTGCGAGTTCTAAGTAGCAAAGTGTAAATAAATATGGCTGTCAGCAAGAAATATCGCTAGGAAAGTACAAAGTTTAATACTGGCGTATTTTGCGGCTCTTCTTAATCTATTTCTAAATTATACACGAAATGTATTTATTCTGCATCGATAATCTTTTAGTTTATAAGGTACTAGCTGATCCCCGCGACTTCGTCCGCGTCAATTTCTGTTATTATGACAGCGATTAAGAAGTTTAAAAAAAAAAGTATTTCTGCGTAAATGATAATTTTAGTTAATATTATGTTGATAAAACTCTGTAGCAAATAATTGGCAATAATGCATTAATTTCGACCAAATTATTACCTTAAAAAAGGTTATAGTGAGTCAATCTTAAAAGATAGACATATACTGTCGCAGACATTTTTTTAGATCATTTAAAGAGGAACAATTCTTTCAGACATATATTTTGGGTAACTCGAACCGTTTACGCAGCGCACGCAACGGAAGCTTTCAAGTATGAATATTTTTCCCCGTTTTTGTGACATTTTTCACTGCTGCTTCGCTCCTATTGGTCGCAGCGTAATGTTATATATACTAAAGCCTTCCTCGATAAATGGACTATCTAATACAAAAAGATTTTTTCAATTCTAACCAGTAGTTCCCGAGATTAGCGCGTTCAACCAAACAAACAAACAAACTCTTCAGCTTTATAATATTAGTATAGATTAGGCGCTTTAAACAAAGCTACTTATTGGCATTTATGTATCAAGCCAAAAAAGTCATTTATTTTGTCATATTATTGACTAACCCGTCTTTTGTGTCACCTATCAGAAAAGAGACGAATTTTATTGTTGGCGAATTTAATAGACTTGGTGTTGTGTAGAATTGGTGTTCTTAGCCTTCATTGTGTATAGAAAGGCTCAAACTGCACTGTACAGTTTTTTGTCTAAATTCCTGTTCTCTCTTGAATGAAAGCCAGAATTATAAAAAAAACCTGGAGCTTTAGCTTCCACCGTAGCTTTTAATGTTTATATTTATATCCTTATTTTTTGATGGATTTTAAGTCGATTCGTTTAAATAGTTGATTCAATTTAAATAGATCAGTAATAGATTGTATCCGCTAAAAACTATTCATTATCAAATAACTATTGCCTTTTGACCCACGATATTGTTGATAAGTATGCTTCTGTTATACCAGTACCTATGTGGCAACAATATATTTTTTACACATTTACTCTATTTAGAAGAGGAAGGGCTGTTAGATTAAAACAACAAAAAAAATTATGGCAAAGTTTTATTAACAATTAAGTAATGATGCCTTGTATATTACAATATCATTAATCATGGAAATATAAAATAGCGTCTCAAATGCAAGAGTATGACTAAATAAATGGAATTATAGAAACAATCTCAATGTGTAAATGCAATTATTTGTCAGATATTCAGCCCGACAATTAGATATTAATATGTACCTATACTTTAAGGACAAAGTGTAAACTTTAGATACATTTATGTCACACAAAAAAGAAGTACTTGATAGCTAAATTAGTAGTAACTAGGTACTAAATGATTTTTTCATATTCAATAATTTTAACTTAATAAAATATGTGAACAGATTTTTTGTTATGGAATAAAGGATCTGTAAAGTGACCGTTGATAAATGTTTATATTAAAAGATTACACAATGTCCAATGTTTATTAACAATATTGAAATATAGCTAGTAATATCTAATCTGGCAGAACATATAGTTTACAGTTAAAATAAACAATAAAGTTACTACTACACACCGAACATATACTTATGGAAAACGGCATAAAACATAATATAATGCTCATAAATTACCTATAATTAAAAATAGTAGTAGGGAACTACTTTTTTTGTTTTAATGTAAATCAACATTATGTCACCATATAAGAGATAATGTTATTCTTTGGAATATTTGTCTAAATAATCATACAAAATATATTTTATACTTACAATCAAGTAACACTAATTTATCAAACTTAGTTATATTTGATGAGTCAGAATTCATAGTATGATAAGTATTACACAAATATTTAATAAAATGTCAACTACAATATTTCGTTTTAACAAGATTTATGGTAAGTGGTGGGTTTTCTACATTAATACATACCTTTAGTTTTATTAATATCGAAATTAAATATTACATTCATATTTTGTTTTGTTTTATACCAACATACATATTATTATATAGATATTTCAAGATAAAATATTAAACATATAATTTTTCCATGTAAGTACAGTGTAACAATAATTAAATACACAATTTTATTTTTGCTTACAAACCACATCATTTTGCAATAAAAAACAGACACGATGTAGTCAAACTACACATGATAACATAACGACCACTGAAAAAATTACAGAATTATGGCACATATGGAAACAACAATATTTAAAAAGACATCTATCTGTTTAAGTATAATTACGATACTGGTAAACGTTTTATATTCCTTTTAAGTTGTGCAAGACCTATAGTTATCAGATCGTTTTGTTATTTCTGATAAATAGTAGTTCATTTGTGTATTAAGCTCGCCGATTTCCTTTTCTAATGTATTTAGCTGTTCATTGTGATCGTTATACAATACTTCCATATTAGCAAGAAGTTTCAGTTGCGTTTGAGTATCACTAGCTAACTTAGTAGCACGTTTTAGTAACAGTTGCGCTCGTTCTCTGGAATTTGACGTCTGACTTGCACTATCCGCGAGTGACTTATTCGCATTTTTGAAATCTTGTCTCAACTGTCGCGCTGATTGCTCAGCAAGTTCAGCACGGCTGACAACTTCCTTTGCTTCTATTTTAACCTGGTCTGCATCACTTTCTATTTTAAGTATGTCTTTTTGTAAATCTGAAAGCCTCAAGCGAAGGGCCTCTACTTCATCTTTTGTCTGATTAGCTTGTTTTTGAGCTTGTTCTGTTTCGTTTGCTATAGGCACTAAATCACTTTTAGCTGCTTCTATATCATTATTGGCTTTATCAATAGCGTTTTCGGCCGCATCTTGGGCTGCTTGAGCTTCATCTAAAGCGTCTAAAACTTTATTTGCCATTTCCAAAGTTAAATTAGCTGCTTTATTAACGGCAGTAGCACTCAATTTTAGGGCTTTCGCTTTTTCTAAATCTGGTTTAGTTTCAGCAATTATGTTTTCGATATTAGTCAATTGAGATACCGATGAATTTATACGTTGAGATAGTTCTGTTATTTCTTTAGGCTCAATACTAATAGACAACTTAAGAATATCGTTAGCTAAAGTCCTGACGTCTGCAGGAGTATTCGATGTATTTGATAAGAATTCTTTTAATTCCGTAGTTAGATCTTGACTTTCATTCGTGACTCTTTCAGCTGATGTTTTAAAGTCATATGCTTTACTAAATAAGTCTTTTGCTCGTGATCTAACGTCCACAGTGTCTTGTTTCACTTGAGAAATCAATTTGAATAAATCTTCAGCAGTGAGTTCATGTTCTTTGATTCGATATTCTGTCTTGTTTGCAAAATCTAAAGCTTGTTCTGCTTTAGTGACAGCACCTTGGTCGCAAGATATACCGCCGCACTTCCCACATCCGGCACCACCACAAATGTCACAACTATCACTTTCTTGACCACACATTTTTTCATTTAATTTTGGTATCTGTGACTCCAACTGTGACAGTTGATCTCGAATATCGTCCAGTTTTTTATCATTTTCGTTTTGAGTGTTATTAAAGTTGGCATATTGCATTTCGATAAGTCGATCAGTATTTTTAATTTGTCGATCAGTATTAGCAATAACTGTTTGCACACTTTCAGCGTCATCTGCAGCTTTTACAGCTCTTTGTTTAGCTTCTCGAGTCAAGTTAAGGGCGCCTTCTAAGTTAGCTTCTTGTAATTTGGTAGCGTTGTTTCCTAAGTCAGAAGTCTTTCCTTTAAGATTGTCTATGCTTACTCTTAGCGCATCTAGTGTGACGTTTCCAAGGTTAATTTTAGAAGTAAGAGCATTGAGATTTTCGTTACTGTCCTTAACCTTCTTATCAGCTTCAGTTAATAAATGTTGCAAGCTAGTAACATTAGCCACTAGGTCTAAAACGGTTGTTTTTCCTTGCTTTGCGCTGTTGAGTATATTTTCTACTTCAGTCAGCTTTTTAGTCATTTCGTCAAAGTCTCTTGTGTACGCTCCCGTAGCACCGACTACTTTTATTTTACTTGCATTGCTGATAGCAAACTCTGTTTGCACACGTAGATCGTTAATTAATTCGTCCCAATTATCAAAGCATTCTCCACAGGCATAACATTCGGGAGCCTCACCTAAGTAACCTCTAGCACACATGTCACATTTATATCCACCGATACCAGGTTTACAAATGCAAGAACCATTCTCACGCATACACTGACGTGATACAGAACCATATAGGTCACAGTCGCATTCATAGCATTCAATGTTAGGATCACCCCAATGATTTTCTTGACATTGATCACATTGTCTGCCGCCGTGTCCTTGTTTGCATTCACATTTTCCTATAAATGGATTACACTGCGATGATAACGAACCAATTGGATCACATTCACAAGGGTCACAACCTGTTCCTAAAGCAATTCTCCAATGATTTTCTGTACACTGATCACAATTGATACCCTCTACATTCTTAAAACAAGAGCACTGACCGGTATTGCGGTCGCAATTACCTATTGTGAAGTTTGTTCCCAATTCAGAACAGTTACATGGATAACAGGCTTTTTCTAAAGCATTGCCGTAATAACCTTCAGCGCACACTTCACAATGTTCTCCAGCAGTGTTATGAAGACATTGTAGACATTTTCCTGAATAAGGATCACAATTTCCAGGTTTTGTGATGTCTACATTTTCGTTACATTCACACTGTTCGCAAGTTCCTCTTATGGGATCTCCATAATAATTGTCAGCACATACATCACAAAGAGGTCCAGCATAACCTTCCTTACATTCACATACGACATCTTTGCTCTCTGGATCTAACTCACAGCGATCCGCGTGACTGCTTTTATTCGGATCACCTATTATTCCAGGGCATGGGCAAGGTCTACAAGGTATATCAATGCCTAGGCGTGGATCACCGTAATATCCTTCAACACATCTCTCACAACGATGACCTTCAGTAAAATCTCTACATTCCTTACAAGCTCCTGTCTTGTCATCACACTCAATTGCGTGACCATTACAGTCACATTGTTGACAGTTAGGAAAATTGAAATATCCAGGTTGACACAAATCACAGGCTCGTCCATATGTGTTGGCTCTACATTTACATTGTCCACTGGTCGCATCGCAGAAGTTATCCAAAGATCCTATACTATTACAATCACAACGTTTACATCCAAATTTGCTGAAACCATATGTCCCTGGGGCACAACGGTCACATCTAGCTCCAACAATATTTTCAACACATTGACAATAGCCAGTATATTGATCGCATTGATGGCTCTTAGAACCAGTTGGGTCACACTGACATGACTGTGAACCGTTTCTTATATAGAATCCAATACTTGCATGGTACTTTTTACAAATTTCTGGAACATTTTCTCTGTTGAGATCATAATAATATGGATCGCCACAATTGAACCGGTCGAACTCTTCTCTCTTAGAAGTATTAGCTGCCAAAAATGGAAGGTCATCAAAAGTAGGAATAAGAACAATGGAATCAATTAATATAGACGCTCTAGAATTGGGTGTCCTTCTGTCTTGACGTCCAAGATAAATACGAATTTCAGTTTCCTTATTCCTTTCCAAGCACACTGGGGGTGTTACCAAAACACTTCGTTGATTAGCTGGTAAGTTTGTATATATAGTATCATCTTCGGGTCGAACATTAGCACATGGGGAGTCCAAATCTGTAGGTAAAGGTCTTTTTACTAAAATAGTAGCTTCTTCCCAGCTTATAGGAGATTGTGGCTCATACCTAATTAAAACGTTATAGTTCATACTTTTTTCTATATTATTTATAACAAATACTAGAGTGCTACTTTCAGGAAGCTTCATAAACCCAGGACCCGTCCACGTCTCCTTCTTTCCGTCTGGATAGTTTTCTCTTATTACAACATGACAAAGTTGACTCTGAATAGCATTATCGTCTATTTGTGAATCGCATTGGCTCGATTCTCCTTCAATTACAATCGAATCAAGCGCTCCAACGAAAAAGTTTTGAATTGGTTTGTCACAACGACGGCCACTAACATTTGGTCGACATTTACATTGCCCCGTTATAACATCACAGTCCCGGTCTAAAGAACCACCTTCATCGCAGTCACAAGGTTGACAACCATCATCACTATCTGATAGTCCGTAAAATTCTGGTAAACACTGATCACAATTTCTTCCGGTAACGTGACGTTTGCAAAAGCAATTTCCTGTTGCTGCGTCGCATCCTCTTTCATTTATTGTTCCTAAGCTATTACAAGTGCACGATTCACATCCTTCGGGGTTAAGAGGATCAAAGTTCCAATAACCATCACTACATCTGTCACATCTAGCTCCATCTATATTCGCCTTGCATAAACAGCGACCTGAAGTTTTGTTATTAGCAGCGTCTGTTTCATCGTCACAAAGTATTTCTTTGTCTGTGGTGCCGTCTGGATCACAATCACAAGGCTTACAAATTTCGGGACTCTGAATGTCTAAATTAGGGTCTTTATAGAACTTCGGTTTACAGCGTTCGCAGTTTACGCCCATTGTGTTATGTTGACAATTATCACACACACCTCCACTAATTTTACCGGTCTTATTGTAAACAGCAGGGTCAAAATGACATGTTGTTGCATGGTTGTTGCACGTACATCTTTTGCAGGCATTTGAGGTTTTCCCAACGGCCGGCTGCCAGGGTAAATCATTGTAAAAGTCTTCACAGTATTCACAGTTTAACCCTCTCGTGTTGTGAGTACACTCGCAACGTCCGTGCACCATATTGTTCTTAGATTCTACCCCTGGCATAGGTAAACAGCGTGAAGCATGACCATAACAAGAACAAGACCCTCTTACTGTCATTTCGTAAATAGAATAGTAGTACTTCTCTTGAATTTCCGCTCTATTGTCCAATTTATCATCGCCTAGAGTATGCAGTTTGGTGAAATTTATTCGAAGATTAGTCATACGTAGTAAATTTTGCACTTCTTCAGAGTATGGATTGGTAACATTTATATTGGGTGGCAAAACTCTGAATATCACTTCACCTTCTGTAGACGGCGATACACCAGAATAACGAGATTCACACACCACCTCCGTTAGAGACCGCTGAGTATGTTTTGGAACGCCAGGGAAGTAATCATCACAGTTGTGCGCGAAGTACCGATAAACTCGCCAGGTCTTTCCAAAATCAAATGATCTTTCCACTAACATCGCTGCAGGTCGAAATGTTTTGAACTGTATAATCAAATGCGTGAGATGAAATTCCGCCTCCATGTTAAGTTGAACAGTAACATTTTCTTTGCCACTTTCCGATTGCCACCAGGATTTAGTTCGCGTCCCCGGATAGTATTTGTAGATTATGTTTTGTATTCGATGGTTCAAAAATGGGTTATGTATTGTACTGTTGGTCGAGTCACACCAGAAGCACTTTTTCGGTTCCAAATGCGATACGATGCAGTAACGCTCACGACCGTGTTCCCCACACGTGGAGGATGCGAAGAGTCTTGATTCACGGCCAATTAGCAGATTTCCAGTGGCCGGATAACAGGAACTTAGCTCACACGAGCGATCGTAAAGGCGGGGGTCCGCACGAAGGCGGTCACGCTCCCTGCTATACACTGCGGCGCTGCCGGCGATAAGCGCCGAGAAGATAAACAAAGCGCGCAGAGCCATGGCGCGGTCCGGGCTCTCTGCGCGCCGCTCACTGCACTGGCGGCCGCTTTGGCCCGAGACACTCTCGCGCTGCCCCACGCCCCCACTTCCCCGCTGCCCTACATGAACAGATACGCAATTGGACAACTAACGAAAGCTTATAACGATGGTTTACACTTTGGTGTATAATGCAGTAATGCAGTATTGTTAAATTATTTTTTGTGCTTTAAGTTTAGTACCCTGTAAATGTATTTTAATAAAATGACGATATGTTTTCATTTAACCCGTACAAGATAAGTAATTTAATTTAGAAAAAACTTTTCCGAACAGTGCTGTGGTGTGTTTTTACCTTTAAATGATAAATAGGAATGTCAATTAAAATAATCGGTTTGAAATTAAACCTGCGTGAATGTTTAAGTGCATAGGAATCTCCGTCGGTTACTAAACCTATAAAATTTTGTTTATAATTTTAAATTAATTTAATGCGGCATGTGCGAACGATCTTTTGGCTTTAGCTTTTTTATACAACAAAGCTCACTGTGATAGTAACCGTTATGAATATGAGCGTGGAATGCGGCCCTGTGCGAGGCGACGACCGCTCCCGCCCGCGCGCCCGCTCGTGCCGTTCTCCGAAACGGGCACTAGGCAACAAAAATAACATCGCATTTCGGGATGCGCTTTTTGTTTTGGTCATTATTATGGCAACGAGCTTCCTTGTAAACTCACCTAACAACTTAGAACATGTTATAGGCACAAGGATTTATGACATAATCCTAGTTAAAGGTTGTATAACTTTCCATTTTTGTTGTCTTGTCCTAAATTAGTGCTAGATATACTTACGTATTGATCGCTTTGTATATATTTAATGGGTAAGGCTTTGTATGTAATATGTTAATAATGCCTACATAAGATCTCTTTGGTTAGGTCACACAGTGGCCGATACTGGACACTCGGTTCGTCAGAGCCGGCCTTCCGCCCTACACATCCGCCGCTGATAATACATTCGCGATCTACATGAACGACCACACAGACCGAAAAGATACATTGCCGACCAGGGTAATAATACGATTTTACAAAAAATAATAATCTTATGGGCAATTTGATTTATTTTACACTCAAGGTAACGTATACATAGCTCTACTGTTGTGTGTGCGTAGAGGTACTTACCTTTAGGGCCAATACAATACACCTTGGTTAGTGAAGGGGCCTTAGAAATTGTGTAGTGAAGTGAATACGAGCAATTATTACGAACAATTATACGGTTAGAGAATAGCTCTTGTATTTTGTTGTAGGTACCTGCCTTTTATTATTATGGTTTCTTATTATAATTTAAAAATATTGATTAACTTTTTTTAAGTTACTAGTTTAAAATCCTTATCAAACAACAGGGGTACCTATGACAGGTACCTCTACATACCTATTAGCAGTAAGTGTGTGCCTATAGGGATTTCTTTACGTTATTTCTATAGCATTAAACAGAATGTCGGCCAACTTTATATTGGGGTAGTAAATGCCAGACACCAAAATAACGCATATTTGTATTTCAAAATATTCTTGAATTTGTAAGCTAAAAATATTATAGGATAAGTATTCGTAAATAGGTGCCTAACCTATGTACTAATAGCTAATATAAATGCATGTGTAAAACCTAATATTGTTGATAAGTTTGATAGGAATGTCTTTCATTTCGTTTCATATAAATGTGCGGAAGAGAGGGAATACTTCTGGTATAATTATTGCCAGCTGCACTATTTAAATGTCCTCAAAAAACTAATATTAATGGATTATATTTATTAGATTAATTAATAAATTGAATTCATAGTGACGTCATGGGCGGCTAAATTTAATAGTTGGTCGTCTTTTTAATAGACAGATAACTTGTTACAATTTCAACAGTTTCAGTGATAACCCCTTATCTGTACCAAGACTAGAAACGCTTTGTCCAAACTTTAAACAAGTATAATGACGGATCTAATAACATACAGAAATTATAATAAATAAAATTTCTAGGATGTACAAAAACTTGCCAATATAATAAAGAGCGTGCAACTGGCACAAATACTGTTATCTAAAAACAATTTTAGCATTTGTCTGTATTGCGCAAATATATAAATTATCAGCTTAATTTCAAAGCACAGTAGTAGTGAATCGGCATAGATTAAAGTTATTATTTTTAGAACATATATATCGCTTTATGGGACTTTTATAATGGAAAATTACAATTACTACGTCAGTTTAAATTTAATCGATGATTGAGCAGTGTGACATTTGAGTAATTAAATATCTGCCTACTAATTACATACACAACTTAATATTTTGCGCATAGCATTAAAAGACTAGTGAGGTATTGAGCCTTCAACCCTCACACTTCAGCCATCAACCTATTCAGAAGACGTTAATAAAAACCAAGGAATTCCTATCTTGATAACATTTAGAAAACAAAAGAATAATAAAGTCTTTGAATTGAGGTCAGGAAGAATATATTTAATCACATAAAATTTACTAGAACTCTGCTAACAATCTTAAAAAAAATACGATGATGCTGCTGTGAATGAACGCTTCCCTGTCGATAAGGGTTCATTCTCAAAAGGCGGTTATGATGTCAAAGTTCATACAAGATAAATACTTGGCTACTGATCCAATCTCCTATCTCGCTGTTGCTGTATAAGTAGTGAGCATATTATGTAGCAGCAAAGTTTTTCTTTACTCATGTCAAAATTACATAATTCTAATTAAGATAACTTCTGCTGTTATTTTATTATTTTTATAGGACCTACTAAAGATCAGCAACAGTTTTTTTTACAAGATATTGAAAAAAAATACTGTAAATATATATAGGCTGTTTTAGTCCCACAGTTCTATGAAGTATATGACTCTTTTCGAAGTTTCCAGAACTCTCCGTTCTTGGCAATTTACTTCCAGTTCTAATGTTTACTTTTTTTTGGTAACAGGAAAGCAATTCCAAAATTATGGCCGAGTTTTATGGTGCGGCGAGGAAGGGAACAATCATAAAATTCCTCATTGACGTAGGTAAGGTACCTACTTATTACCGCACTGTGTACGTCGTTGACCGAAGCCAAAGAAAGAGCTCTATACACAGCTAGTGTCGCATTCCTCCCCAATACAACAACACTTTCATTAGATAATATTATTATTACAAACGTAGGGTTATAATAACACAACTTTTGTATTGTACTTCTATTGATTACGTAGATGTACATTTATTTATCAAAGAACTTTCAATAGATTATCAGCAAGAGAAATTACGTTGAAATATTGAGAATTAGTTATTGATCTCTTAAATTTTATTTAGTAAAGTTATTTTTTCTTAATAATGTCTCCATGGAGTAAGAAGATACATCTACCAAGTCTTTACAGCTCTCCTTTTTAATTTCTGGCTTAGCCTAGTAAAACCTTAAAGTATTTCAACATGAATTTACTTCCACAACTAATCAAAACGAATGGATATCAATATACATACGAGAATATATTTTTAGTAGGCAATTAAATCGCACGCTATCTTTAAAACATGTCGCCTAATTTTGTAACAGCCATGTTTGAGTCAGGACAGCGACCCCGTGTTATCGAAAGTGTTTTACATCCTTAGTAGTTAATCTGAGCTTACAATATCAACTGAAACTACTTTGCTTTTATATTACATCACGACATAGAACCCGCAGCGCGGGACGTGTTTCCAGACTATATGGAGCATATGGTATGAACACTCTTAAAACAATAGCATTGAGTCAACCACTTAATCTATTTTTACATGAGATTGTTTATGTGCTATTTTAAAATTGATTTTGACCTATAAGTTAAAAGAAATTTTTTTTTTTTTTTCAATCATGATTATGATATTTTTTTTAGGGGCATGAGACTTTGTTTCAGCACTTCGTGATAAACTCTCTTAATTTACATGGTGATTGCACAAAACTGTAGATACCTATTGGCAGGGTTTACTGGTTGATGAATACTCTACTAAGCTTTAAAATACTCTTTAGTTAGTTAAAATGGGCAAAGGCAGTTGAAAAACAGAGGGCATTACGACGTCAATGTAAGTAAGTTAACAAGTTACAACTTTATATGGAAGTTGTTGTTACCAAATATGGGTCCCTGGAGAAACACATAAATATATCGTGTTTGAGATTGGGTTAACATAGGTAAGTTATTTGTTTTGTTTGACAACTTCCTGTAGTATATAGTAAGATATGATTCACAAATATTGGAATAATATAAGTTACTGTTAGGGTGCGTCCAGATCCGAGGAACGAGCATTACACGACCGGCTCGCGAGCAGCTCGCGAGCCACTCGCGAGCATGCCGCGAACGCACTAGTGTCAATAACGCCGTCTGACAGACGTGCGCGCGCCGCTAGCGGCATGCTCGCGACCGGCTCACGAGCATGCCGCGAGCAGCTCGCGAGCTGCTCGTGTAATGCTCGTTTGTCAGATGTGGACGCACCCTTACAATAACAAAGAAAGTAACATAATACAATAAGTTAACAAAGTATGTATGACATGACGTTTTGATATTAGAGATGTATGGATAATGTTTCAGTCGGTATGTTCGCAGATAAAGCACATTAAATGGTTATTCCCCTTTTTAGAACTACTAGTGCAAAAATATACGTTCCATAACTAACTAAGTAGGTATCTCTAGAATCAGGTCCTGCCTATCAGTTAAATATTCATTTTAATGAGAATACAAATAGGCATTTTCTAGGTCGAATATAAGTGTCAAAATAAATCTTTAAATGCGATAATACCTAAGCTTGTCTCTATGGTACGCTTCCATGGCTAAACCACTTAACCGATTTTAGTGAAATTTAGTATAGGTAGCTCACGAAAGGTCATAGGCAACCTTGCTGAAGCCATAAGCACACAGCAAAGTGCACAGAAGCGAACACTTAGAAAGTACCTTTAACATTTCATTAATTGCTATGACCTTCATCATTAGAAATGTCGTGGTCATTTCTAGAAAAGAATAATATTAGCACGTAACTAATATATATTAAAAAAAACCCCAACTAAGTAGGAACTACGCGGAATGGTTGGTCAAAATAGCTAGCACATCTGTCGCCCATATGTTTGCAGCGATACAAATCCTTCGACATGCCCTAAACGATTATTTTACGTTGTCTTGTGCAATACAATACAACGGCTTGTATTGTCACAATTGGGTATTTGTTTTTATTTTAAAATAAATAACGTTCCTAGTAATTTAGCAATGTATTTTTTTCGATGACAGAAAATATCGTGATGTATCGATAATCAAGATTTATAGCCAGAAATAGGTCAATCATCATAATTATATAAAAAGATTCCGACGCATTCATAATC
The DNA here is from genome assembly GCA_905475315.1 of Autographa pulchrina. NCBI lineage: Eukaryota > Metazoa > Arthropoda > Insecta > Lepidoptera > Noctuidae > Autographa > Autographa pulchrina. Next base: position 5,582,337 of record FR997771.1, on the reverse strand, counting down.
TTTTCCTTTTCTGAAGCCGGTTTATTAATTTAGCCGAAATTGAAAGTTAATTTATTGAAAGTACCTTGTTATAATATGTCATTAAAAAGGGTGGAAGTGCAAATGAACAGTTTCTTTTTTATTAAATAAATGCAACTAGAATGTTGCGAATACAAGAGCAGGATGTTATGTTGTACCGACCTGCGTTGCGCGTGGTGCGTTGCCCGCAGCAGAGCGCGCGCCGCCCGCAGCCGCGCCTCCCACGCGCTGGTGGCCTCCAGCCCGCTCGCACTGCCGGATAGCGACGACACCACCCATTGCTGCTCCTCGATCTACACGCATTCATTCAGATTATATCATTAAGCACCCGTACATGCATACAGGGTGTTAAGAAAACCCTGTCCGATCCGTTAAGGTGTTGTTAGGTATCGATATCTGATTACATTAGTGTAGAAAAAAAAATGGAAAAAAGAAAAAAAAATTATAACCTAAAAAAAATATTTTTCTCAAAAGTCGAGAGAGAGAGTCGGTGTCGTCACAGGTGCGTATGCTTGATATTTTAGAAAATAAGTTTTTTAACATTTGAAAATATCTTCATAAGTTTTATAGCTAAGAATCAGACAGGCAGTCCATCCCATTAGGAGATATGATGTCACAGCCACACATACACAGGTTTAACTAATAAAGCCCCAACGGTTTACGTCGGGGCTTAGAAAAATAAAATTGTCATTTAGGTATACAAAAACTTGGTCAAGAGCTTACAAAACTGACCTTACTAAGAATATCTTTGAAGTCCTTCACTATTGGTGTAGGCCGTTTAGCCTTATCATTATAGTACGTGATAGTGAATCGAGCACCCGCAAACCAGATCTCTAACTCGTTCAGAGCATTTCTAACAGCCGATTCACTTGACGCAGATACACAGATTTTCTGCAAATATTAGTTAAAATTGGTTAATTTTAGAACTTCTCCATTATTTCTACATAGTTGTCAGAGTACATACCTGTAAAGTCTTTATATTTTTCTTGATATTTAAAGCAGCGTCCAAAAGATCCCTAACTTGAAGCGTGTCTGGTTTCTTATATTCCATTTCCAGCAGACTGTAAACCTCACGCCAATGGCGTTCAGTGAAGTCATTTCCTCGAACATATTTTAGTAAGAGTGATAAATCCTATAAAATAAAACAATTTTAATATACAATTGTATATCTTTCCCATTGAGTCCTTCTAAATGGCAAGAGACATCGTGGTAGGTCTAGACGAGAATGGCGGGACGAGCTGGACTCCTTTGATAGGGAATGGTTCAACACAGCTCAAACCAGAGAGAGATGGAAGGTCGGTAGCCTTTGCCCTGCAGTGAGACAAAAAAGGCTGAGAAAAAATATTCCTTTAGATATTTTTTATTAGGTACTTATTTCTCATGACCAAATATGTTAAGATAAATGCTTTATTAAAAAAGCTTCATCGTTAGTTAACAACGGTAATGATGTAATTGCGCTAATCCAACAAAAACAACATCATATACATTTATTACTAGGGTAATGAGCTTGCAACACTTCGATATGATATAAATAACTGGGCATGTACCTACTCCGCTACAGAGAAACATATCCGAGTCACGCAGCAATAATAAGCTGAGACCTGGTCATAAATAATGTGCTCTCAATACTCATGCAGGTGTGTACACTTTATATTTAGTTCACGAAATGCCGACAATTTGAGCATATTTGATAAAGATTAAGTTAACATTAATAAAAGAGAGGCAACAAAATTAAAAATAAACAAAAAAACAAGAAGATATTTTTTATGACTTTCATTAAAAAGAATGCCTCGGCTAAAGGGGGTCTACCAGGAATTAAAAATTTGCTGGGATCGCTATATCTTTAAAGATCTTTTATGTCAATTTCCACCAATCACAGGACAGTAGCTTGAATCTCATTGGAGAATAACGAATACACCTGATGCGATACTAGCGACCCAATTTTTTATTCTATTTGAAAATCACATTAGATATATGGAATACTTCTATGCCATGTAAATAGTTAAAAACATTTAATTAAATGTCATTGTTTATAATACTAAACATACCTATAACATCCGCAATCAAGGATAAGACGCACTATTAAAAAGTTGATAGTATATTCTAAAAGTTTAACAAGTTACTGTATACTTAATTATAATTTTAAATACATAGTACATAATACAAGTTAAATAACTAAATTAACTTGGTTGTTGAGAATCATAATGGGAAACAGATGTGGTAATTAGTCTAGCAAGCGTTTCTTTAGTAGGTATCTGGTGTTATTAAGTCTTGTATATCTTTAACAAAATAAATAAATTATGTACAAACATTATTAATTTACAAATTTTGAATTCATTTGTTTTCTAAAGTCATTTAAACATATTATAACATATAGAGCATTTTTGTCTATTAATCTTAATTAGCGACTGCGGAGCAGTACTTGTAATTCAATGACCAGTAGTCGAGGAGTCGAGTCCTACCTGGTTCAAAGTTTTCCTCTCTATTTTTGTATTTCAAACATAAATACTTAGTGGTAATTTTAACGGCTGATGTGGCTACTTACCGAATACTTTTCAAGCTCCTGCTGTATATATAAAGTAACAGTCGTAAACGGTTCCAAACGACCCTTCCACTTGACCGAAAATTCTTCTATTAAATGGATCTTTTTCTGAAACACTATCCAATCCTGTGCCGCAATAGATTCGTATTCTAAATAAAAAATGATTACAGGTCAAGTTTAAACTTAGTTTAGGTATAAAACGTAAAGTAAAGCTGTGTAATAGATTCTAGGCGTGGTGGGTTATTCTAGGTGTAACTAGGCGCGCCTGAAAAGGGCTACAAGATATCGCAAGTCTCACCCACTTTTGCGATGTACTTATAACTCTATCTTGTAACCGATTTCAGAAGGATTGTCGCGTCGGTACTATTAATTGTTTTGTTAATCACCTTCATCGTATTCCTTAAGTGGAGTCCATAACTCAATATATTCAGTCATGAGTTTTTCAGCTTGCTTCCATATATCAGGGAAATCCAATTTCATATTAAACTTTTGACATTCCGCCCTGTAAAGTTCCATAATTCTAACAATTTGTAAACTAAAGTTACCTAACATGTGTTCTGAAATCAACCCTATAGTAATTTCTTTCGAAATACAAAAATAACATTATGTTTAACATATGCTCTTAAATACATAGTTAAAAAAACTTGAAGCGGCTTACATCAGTTCATCCCGATCCGAGACGAATTTGTTCCAACTCGCGTGCGCTTCGAACACAGAGCGACATCTATCGAGCATCTCTGCGTAACTCGCGCCGTGAGTGTCGTCGAGGCGCGGCTTTGCCTGAGTCCAACGAGACGTCCAAGCTTCCACACTCGTATTTAAATTCTCCCAATCACCATCTAAACTTGATTTTACTAATTCAGCCTGTAGGTAAATAAAATGTAATGAATTGGTCTATTGTTAACAGTTCTTAGGTCCATAAGTAATAATTTAAAGTAAATAGAGATCTTCATAATACAATTAATGTATTAAGAGGCGTGCAATTGTAGAGGCCTATGCCCAGCTGCAGTGGACTGCTATAGGCTAATGATGATGATGAATTTACTTTTTATCTTATTTCGGGTCTAAGCAGTTTCATTATGTACAGCAAAAATAAATGTCAAAAAGTAGATTTGCTTCATACTTATCTAGCCTTACCTGGTGTTCAAACATCTTCTGTTGGCTGATCATCAATTCGTGTATTTTTTGCCATTCTTTCATGGTCCCGTCAACTGAGGAATCCCCTCCCCAAGTCCGTAACATATGACCTTTGCGTTTCAAGGCTTCTACCGTCTTTTCCATCTGCAAATAAACGATCACAAGGCACAAAACAATTATTAGAAAAAAAATACTCTTGGTTGCTCTTCCTTTTTTTGAGAAATATTTACCTCAGGCATTTGTTGTTGCAAAGCTTGCTGTGTGGCGCTCATTTCAGCCAATTCTTTAGCGTTCTTGGGCAATGCTTGGTTATCTAGCATGACTGTTGCAGAGGCAACAAAGGCGTCAACACGCGCCGAGTCTTCTCGGCAGCTAGCCACCAGAGTCGTCATAAGGCATGCCCACAGGTTTCGCGCTTGGGCCTCAAATTCGCGACGTAGAGTCGTAGTTCCTACTATTATCCATTCAATTCTTTCGTCGTCGCTGCAAAAGATATATTTTTATAGTGGCAATAATAGTTTAATTTACCTTCATTAGACTGTTACTAAAAGTATGGGCATGTAATGAGGAGGGATGAAAGGCATGTGAATAAGAGAGTGATGCATTTGGATGTGGATATCAGGCGGCTTGACTGCGTGAGAGATAATATGAATGAAAAAGCAGTGAATGAGAGTATGACAGCTAATAGAGTGGAATGGAAGGAAAAAACATGGTGCGCCGACCCCAATTAATTTGGGAAAAGGGCAGGAAGAAGAAGAAGACTATTACTAAAAGAAGAAAAGCGTCTCCTACGTTAAAGACTTTAATTTCAATGTTGGTGGGGTTTCCATAAATATTAAAGTCGTTTATACTAATAATAAAACAGCTTCAAAACAAGAGACAGAAGAGCAATTGGCTATTCGTGCAGTAAAATGCAAATAATATCTCTGACTAGTGCACTCTGCTCACTAGGACAAAAAAGTAATATACGTACAAGGTCATCTTAGCGACTGCTTGTCCATACGCCTTGCAAGCCTTGAAGTTGTCCTCGAAGTGTTCTGGCAGCGTGAGGCGCTGGCGGCAGAGCGCGGGCAGGTCGGGCAGGCAGGCCAGCGCGGCGCGCCGGGCCCACGCCGCCGCGCGCCGCGCCAGCCGCGCCAGCCCCGCCTCCAGCTGCCGCACGCCCTTGTTGCCTAGCCAGCTGTGACTGATGCACGCACACAATAACTATATAACCTGCTATTGATCAACATAGACGTATAGAAATGTCTTCTGTTTTAAAAAGGATGTGCGTACGTCATAATCCTCGAATCAAATGGCGACTGATTTCTTTCAAATGAATTACTGCAAATGTCTTCTGTTTTAAAAAGGATGTGCGTACGGCATAATCCTCGAATCAAATGGCGACTGATTTCTTTCAAATGAATTACTGCCAATTTAAAACCAAAAATTCAGCTGTATCTGGTAAGACTAAAAGCCGACTTCGACATAGTTGAGTAAAAGCTAGGCAGATGATGACGATGATAAAACAAAACATCTTAATTTAAATATAAAAATATATTTGACTAACTTAGCAACAATAGACGCGAATATAGATTGTTTATCCGTGATGTTGTTCTGCACGCCGACAAAGTGAGCTGGCATGGATACGAGGCGCCGAAGCTGATGGTAGTGTTGCACACGGAGCTCCTCCATTGGCGGCTGTACGCGCACAGCATGTCCACTAAAAAAAAAAAAAAGTACATAGGGAAAAACAAAACAATTTTATTTTCTAAATGTATTCGTCACTAGCTTCCCTTACCGCAGCACTAAATCCACCTTCACAAGCGGGAAATGCTTATGTAGAGATAGTAGAGTTTTTATATATTGATACTCAAGAGCTTTATACAGTTGCAAGTCCCAGTGTGACCGCCACAACTCGGTGTTCTTATAACCGTTAGCTTCCACCTGAAAACAATTAACAATGGTTTTTTTTTTAAACAGGTAGCCTGCTGAAACGTTAGACATTATTCCATTTAAGAAAAAAAAAACTTGTCTTTTTCTACATAATTCAAATAAAATTTTTACTTACAGTGTCTATAATATCCCTTATGTCTTTGACACTTTTCTTCCACTCAGATTGTTTGGATAGGAGTTCCGTGTCTATTAATTTTTCAACTATGTTCCTGATAGCTACATGCTGGCTAGTTAGGTATGTGTTCTAAAATATAACAATAAAAGTATGAAAATTATTTAGATCTTAAGTTAAGACTGTTGATGTCCTTTATTATTATGTAATTTAAATAGTGTACAATAAAGAATATTCTATCTATCTATCTAAGACTGACAGACGTATAAACCTCACACATAAAAGTACGTCTTAATTTATGGTTCAAAAGACAACGCCAAGTAAGTAGATACCTGTGTCTCTAATTTCAAGACAATTTTCTTAAGTTTATCAGTATAATTGGAGAGCTGCTCAACATCGTCCCAGTAGACGGCTTTCTGGTCTTGCACGAGATTGGAAAGGTCGAGGGCAGCCTGCAACATCATGGGGCGTGTCGACGGAATCATGCGCTCGCCCAGCGTATTGTGGAATGATGCCACCTGATAACATGAGTAGTCAATACATTTTAGAGTTCTATAACGAAGATCTAGCAACTGCTGCATGAAAATATTTGCAATCGGCAAGTTACTTGACTCTTTTAGGGCTTCGTCTGGAAGCATGGCGGCCGGTAGCTGGCCAGCTCCGGGGTGAAGTAGGGTATATATAGTTACCTGCTGCAAGGGCCTGGCATGCGCGAGTGCAGCGGTGAGTGAGTCCAGCGCAGCAGCAGCGGGCGGCGGCGGCAGGCGCATGGCGGCCAGCGCGCGCGCCTCCTGCTCGGCTCGCACCAGCCCCGGGTTGAAGTTCACCACCATCAGCCGGCTGCTGCCGCTAAACTCAACCACAGGCTTATCCGACGACATTTGTAAAGACCCGTTCTTTGCTTGCGCCTGAATATATTTATCTTTCTGTTAGTTGCATTTGGAAATATTATATGTATTTCAAGAGGCGTTAAATTATAAAATCGATTCAATTTTTTAATTCATATTTAATTAGCCCTTAAGTAAAAAAGGACATTTTCTTGTAAATTTTTGTTTACCCTACTTATTTATAAAAATGTACAATAAAATAAATGGACTATAAGTATTGTATACCAGTACCTAAGGAAAGGTACTTGGTTACCTGGAGATCGCGACACCATTCTTCATGAAGTTGAGTATACATCGTTTTGAGATCTTTTAAAACCTTAGTGGCAAGAGTCAATAGTTCAGAACTGCCGTCGAATTCTTTTAGGTACTTTTCTGCACATAGTTTGATATCTTTTACCTGAAATGTATGTCTGTTAATTTTTCAAACAGAGTATCTTACAAGTGTTATGAATTTTAAATATCTACTATAAAACATGAGTCTATCCTTTATTTTTGTGGACATTGTATTTCAGTTTTATTATTGACACATGACATGTAGGTACTCAACGAATCATGGATATTCTTATCTACTTAAGGATTACCTTAGCCTCCATTAGCTTAGCCCACTGTATTTGATGTACAACGGTGGACATTTCTGGGGGCTGGTACATCTTAACGTCCACTACGTCTGCATCCATCTGAGTTTGTAAACTCTTCAGCATTGCGATAAGAGATGATACGAATATCTCCAGTTCGTTATTTAATGCGTGTTTTACAAGAGGTCTCTCTATTAGTGCACTGTATCTCATAAATTCATAAAGCATCTGGAATTAATGGAAATTATATTACACGCGCGAAAACAATCTAATAAAATACAGTTGTGTATATAAACACTTTATTTCTAATGGCACAAAAATAATTGATCGATAAAATAATACTTGTTTTGTAGATATGTTGTGCAGTCTAGGTTTTAGTTTTTCCGCAACTTTGGTTTCAGCAGGGCGCAGACTTGTTGAAAATCTAGATACAGCAGTTTCCCATCCAGGGTTCGGCCCATTACACATCCAAATATTGATACCTATGAACAACATGTTATTTGTTATTGTAGGTAAATATTTACAAACAATTCAGTAGTCACGTAGGTACCAATAGTATTTACTTTCAAACGGTAGAAACAGTTGATGAGTTTGCAGTTCTAATCTTTCATTGTTAGTAAGCAGTTTATTTAACTGACAATGAGTTGACCTGATATCATGTATCTGAAAACAAAGTAATTTATTAGTTTATAAGTAACTAGCTGTGCCTGCGACTTCGTTCGCGTGGATGACGAAACTTATCAATGAGTTTTTAACCGCAAAATTAAGTTTATTTTTTATTGTTTATACTTTTCCGGGATAAAAACTACCCAGTGTGGTGCCCAGGATAATAAAGAATAATTATACCAAGTTTCATCGTAATCGAACCGGTAGTTTTTGCGTGATACCTGAACAAACAGACAGACAGACAATATTTTTATTTCACACTTTTGGGTTCGGTGTCGGTCTAGTAACACCCCCCGCCATTTATTTTTTTGATATTTTCAATTACAGAATTTTCACTTCTACAGATTTATTATAAGTATAGATATGTTAAATTATAAAGGAATACTAAAAACATAACATAACATAACATACCATCACGCCTGTATCCCCGAAGGGTTAGGCAGAGGTGTACCAATGTACACCCACAGTTCGCCGGTATGTTTAGGTCCCATGTAATAGGGGGCGAGCCTATTGCCACTGACCGGGCACAAATCCAAACTCCGACCTGCTACTGAGAATTTCATAGAAAAACCCAATAACACCTTGGTCGACTTGGGAATCGAACCCAAGACCTCTAGCGTAGCAGTCGCGCTTAGCGCCACTAGGCCAACGAGGCAATACTAAAAAGATATTTGAATAGTCATTTATACCTCTTTCAACCTTATTTGGAAATTGACGCAAAACTGTGGTATGTAAGGTTTCCCCGTCCAAGTATGGAGAGCATAATTAGGCCAGTATGTTTCAGTTAATGATTCACAAGCGCTATTCCAAGTCTGAACCACTTTCAAACTCTCAGATAACAGCGTCAATGATTCACTATCTTTGCTATCATTATGGACTTTCCATAAGTTGTTAGTTGACACTGTCTTTTGTATAACAGAACACATTTCATGACCTGAAAATTAAACAGGCCTGTACATACTTCTTTTATCTAGTGTAATCTTGGTTAGATCAAGGAAGTTCATTAGTTATGATAGAAAAAAAAAAACAAATAGGTATGATTCAGTTACGATATTACGTGCTTGGGTTCGTAAATGGTGTATGCTTCATTAATCAAAAATATTTTATGAAAAGTTATCATTGGTAAATATCCTACCAATTATATCAAATACATGAACCATCCTTTCCTGAGAGTATGGCAAGGAAGTAAACCGCCATATATCATCTAATATCCCCCCTATATTTTCCGCCGATTCTCTGACTTCTTCCATTGAGCAGGACTGGATCGTTCTGCAAAAACAATAGTTTAAACAGCCAAGTAAAGCTCCCTACACATCAATAATGAACACCTAGATATATTATGTAGGTTCCTACACACTTAGGTATTTCATTAATACAATATATACAGGTACATATTTCAAAAAAGCTATACTAAAACTTTAAGAAGTTATTTCCGAACATATATTGATATATGGTGTGTACTTATATATGACTTTTACCATGCTGATATCTTTTCATTATTTTACCTCAATTCTTCAATTACATCTTCAAATAATTCACAAAAATTTGATGATGCCTCCTTTTCATGTTTATTTGCATCCCTCTTTTGTCCCAATGTTTTCCAATACTCCAATTCATCTTGTATTGTTAACACAACTGCAAAATAGAAATAAGTAAGTACATCATAATTATAATATGCTTTTGTATACTGTAAAGTAAGAATAACATAATAAAATCTTATTTTTCTTTTTGAAGCTAATGTCATTATAAGTTTCTAACTAGACATTAATTTTGAAGATTGTTTCAGTTTGGTGAAGGAATAATTTATTTTGGTTTGTTTTTTACTGCCCCATACAAGTATTTAAACAACATACAAAGTAGATAGTAATGTATATTTTTAACCGACGAAAACGGAGGAGGTTCTCAATTCGACGCGTATATTTGTTTTTTTTATTAATAAAATAACAAAGAAGTTGGTCCTTCTCAGTATTTACTAAAACTTACCATAAATATTGGTGTTTCCTTTTCCATGTGCCAAAATCCTTAAATTGGATTCTAAGTCAGAAAGATTTTTCTGCAGTTTATTAGAATATAAATCATTTCCCTGTTAAGAGAGGAAATAATTAGTATAGAATAAATGAAATTATCTTTAGTAGGTACCTACCTGCTATTGCTTTAATAATTTATTATCTTTAATTATAACTCAATTCTTTATTACACATTATAACTCAAGTCTCTACTTCTTAAAATATTTCTCATTTGTGTTAACTTTATGAATTCATCATAAAAATAATAATAATGAATGTTTGGTATACTTACAGCAGCCAACAGCGGAGTATAGACCTGTCTCCATATCTGGTATAGAGATTCTGCTGTATTATTGGACAGTGTCAATATATTAATATTGTGCGCAGCATCATCTTTCACTAACTCTTGAGATGATGTTTTGTAGAATACAATGCTTTTGTTTTTGTCATTTTGTATCTGAAAGTACAATTTGATGGTTGTTTATAAAATTGGAAAAAATATTATTACAAAACCTACAGTGGAAACGAAAAATAAATCTCAGAAATTACAATTAGGTACTTTGTTTTATTCTCTCCATCAACATACAAAAATAAAATACTTACTTTAGTATGAAGCAATACTTTTTCGCTATTTATGAAGCCTTGTATAATTAAGACCTGTGGGTTGTTAATAAAATCTGATAATGCCTCATCAGAATTCTTATCTATCTGCAAATTCGTCTTGTTGTAATAATTTTCTGTAATTTTAAAATTACGCATTTTACTTTTATGCACAAAGCAGGAAATAATGAAATTGAGCTTAGATACGCAAACAAAATCACTACAAAATACATAATAAATATTAATCAGTACCCTATAATCTCTCAACTTAAAATATCTATATTTGCTTATTTTGCTTCTCAGGCAGTATTTGATTAGGACCCTAGATAAATGATTGATCATTCATCTAAGATTAGGACATTAAAATCAATTTTTCAATAATTTAATAGTAGTTTTAGGTAAGAATAGTAGTTATAAAACAAAATACACAATATTAAGTTATGCATTTAATTTGAAACTATTATGGTAAAATACTGGGATCAATCAATAATCAGATTCAAAAGTTCTAGGAGGACCAGAAATAAGTTGCTCTTACCTATTGTTGTGATTATTAAATCCCGAATTAGTAGCATTTTGGTGAACTGAATAATCTATTGCACTACGAGCAATCTTGCACGTAATTATCATGCCTTCTCAGTTTAAAACCATTACATAGGCACGTAATTACTTATTGAAATAAGTTAACAACTTGGCTGAATATTTGGTTACCATTTGTTGTCGTTGTTGAGTAAAATTTGAACATAACATTGTTGTCATGGCAACAACGACTTATATGTTCAAAATTGTGTTCTAACCGCCTAAACAAAGTGTTGGTTTTCTTTCAACTCAGTATGGACACATTTTACGTTCTTTGTTTAAGCTCGTCTCAGATTGTTAGTTTAAACAAACTGCTTCAACCTGAAACTTTTAGCATGTAGAAAGTTCTTCAAAACCCAACAATATTCCAAGAGTTGAAATAATCATAATTACCTAGTGGACTATGATTTTCGTAATCGTTAATGTTACAAGATATGCATATCAGTATTTTTCTGCATTTTAAATTACGTGTCTACGGTGCAGTTTAACTCAAGCTGTCTTCGTAAAAAGAAACAGTTCGATGTTTGAGTGTCAAGAAATGTCAAAAATGTCAAAATTATTTTATCTCTAAGTGTCAAAGTCATTGATCTATTTTTGTTTCCCGGAGATTTTTTTAGACGAAGAAGTCTAATAAATATTCATACAACTGAACAAAATCAATCTAAAAATGTTTCGCCCTCTGAGATATGTTTACTCAGTGAGTAATTTTTATTTAAGAAACTTTTCGTAGTTTTATTTAGGTTTCCCTAACAAAACAAAATATGACCATTATCCTTCTTTAACACTTGAATTTTATTTTCTTATCCATACTTATTAGTACATATGTTACAGTTTTGATTAAAAAGTATTGTTGTGTGTGCAATTTTACATCATTTATTGAGCAGAAACGTTTTGTCTTGGTCTACTAGCTTTACTAAAATGATTTAGTTAACTGGTCAATGTTAGGTTAGATAGAAGATTCTACCTGTAAAATAGGATAAAAAAATATCTTCTTCGTATTTTATTATCATAATGACCTTCAGATGGTATACTTTTGATTGTAAAATTACTGCTGGATAAAAAACTGCATTCATCATCAACTCCATTTTACTAAATCAATCACATCTTTCAGACCTGCAGGGTCTCCATGAACCTTCCTAGTGTGGCTCGCTACAGTGACACTTCGAAGCCAACAGAAGTAGATTTTTCTTATGTGGAAATACCTCATTATGATGTTGAAAAACCTCAACCACTTGAGACCCGTAAGGCAAGGTAAGATTGCATAATAATATATATTATATTTTGTTTTGACATGTTATGCAATAAAGAGTCTTTGCTAGCAGAATATTTTGTACTCTTTCATGTATAAGATTGCTTTAATCTTAGCAATATTTTAAAAAACAATAATTTATATAAATAAATAAAACTAACACTCGTCAAAAAACTCATCGTCATCGTTGTCAATGGCGGGAAACGTGCCCAGAAGGCTGGCAGCATTGCCACGTTGAATGGCTATGCCGATTCTCTGTGCAAGGAACAAACAAGCTCTCTGATCACGAGTAGAGTCTACCAAACGTTTTGACAGTTCTTTAGGATGACGATGAGTTTTTTGACGAGTGTTAGTTTTATTTATTTATATAAGATTTAATTTTAGTGTAGTTGTAAGTGTTTGTTCTTGTATTAGATTTAAGTATTGAATTGTAAATAAATAAATAATTTATATATTATATCTATTTTATAAATATTGATTGGATTATGGGAAAAAGATCATGTTGAGTTCAAAATTTTTGTACCATTTTATGTGTTCACAAAAGGTTGTAGAAAAGTATTGTGGAGTCACATAATTTTTTATACTTTTACAAGAGCAATTAGGTATTTTAATCATTAGTAGATAAAATAAAAAAGGCAATTCTTTTTCTTTGATCTTTATTAAAATTAACATAGAAATGTTAATTTCTACATAGCTCATTCTATAAAACCTTTATTTACTCGGCTTTTAGTTATTTAACTATTTTATTCTTGTATTGCATTTCATGATATTAGATGGCTGCTAGCTCTATGCTATTGCAGCATGCAGATGATAGAGAATCTTTACATTGGGTTGCAGGGGTTGCTGCATCTACATAATACGGTTTTTTTTTTGTAGCCTACATCAGATCCCATTGCTGGGCAAAGGCCTCCCCCTCCGTCCTCCAAACCTGTCTATCTTTTGTGATATCTGGCCACGTGCGTCCCGCATAACTGACTAGATCATCACACGGTTACAAAAAAGTTTTCATTGGATCACTTTTTTCTCTTTTTTTTTTCGACATAATTTGACAACTTTGAATGTTCTTATTTGTAGTGCCCTTTTATTATTAGTTTAACGATTTTGATCTTTGTAAGACACCTAAGAAACGTGTGATGCTATAACTATGGCACTTGACATAAAGGTTAGTGATCTCAGTATAAATACTACATTTATCTGAAAAATACTAGTATCCATCATTATTCTTGGAATTATTTATCATAACATGTTATTGGTTATTGCACACAGTAAAAGTGTTTATAGTATAACTAGTTTAATGCAGTGACTGTAAATATTTACTTGGGTGTCGCTAAGAAGCGATAGTTACGCAACTATTACGAGATATAGGCTTAGATCGAAAGGTCTAACTGGCGAGGGTGATGTACCTGTATGTAAGTACTTTTTGGTTACTAGAGGGCGTCTAGTAACCAAAAGCGTGGGTCGATTTTTATGATTCGGATATCAATCGATTGGTCTCGAAAGATCTTATAATCAGATGGTCTAGCCACACCTACAGATCTGGTGTGTATACCTAATAGGCATATTACAAGACCACGGATTTGACAAATAAATGTCCGCTTTTAAGGTGTTAAATGTTAGAGCAAAATGCACTGATCAATATCGATTTTCAACCAACATGAATATAACTTTGTTATCTTTAAATCATATTGATTTTTATACCAAACGCATTGTGGTGGAAATTATTAGGTGATTTTAATTTATATTTATTATACTAGCGACCCGCCCCGGCTTTGCACGGGTGCAATGCTGATACTAAATATACTACATAATCACAAAGAGGTATAGGCACGCGCCCCCCGGCTCCCCCCCGGCCGGTACCGCCGCAACCGCTATGTCCCTGCAATTTAAATCTGTATTATCTTCGAAAATATTCATTTAAATTACATGCTGTGAAGGGCCATATTGATCTATATTACATGCACAATGTATTTAAGGTACTTAATTGGATAAGGAATAATGCCGTATTGCTTAAAATCACTTTTTCGTAAATAAGTAATAAATAAAGGATAAAAAATGGTTATTGTGGGCTATCCTCAAGAGATAGACATATACCATCGCGGACTTTTTTGTAGACCTTTTTAAGGTGTACAATACTGCAGTACATTATTTTGATCTATCTCGTAGGGTTCAGCCAGCGTTTGCAATGTAAGCGCAAAAAAGTGTGTTTAATTACGACCTTACATAAAAAACCTCTAACATTATCTGTGTTTCTCTACTATATTATGCATGTATTATACATATAAACCTTCCTCTTGAATCACTCTATCTATTAAAAAAAACGCATCAAAATCAGTTGCGTAGTTTTAAAGATTTAAGCTTACATAGGGACAGACAGCGGGAAGCGACTTTGCTTTATACTATGTAGTGATAGTGATAGTGATAAAGATGAATAAAGATTAATAACTTGTTAACAACTTAAAATATATTTTAACTAAAAGTAATAAAGAAAACATATTAGGCCCGATTACGTAGGTAAAAAGTGAAATTAATTCACAATTTTATTGAAAATAGAAAACTAGGCCACATATCTTATCAAAATAGTTTGATGAAGCAGGCACTTTAAAAGACAGAACCTATTAAAAATTCTAGACTAGAGCAAATATTCCCAATAATGGGTTTCATCATAATCTTATCACCTGAAGAAAATGCGATGGTACTAACAAATTATTTCGCCTCTTCCAGACTTATGTACCAGTCTCGCAAGCGAGGAATGTTGGAAAATGATCTTCTGTTGAGTACCTTCGCCAAAAAACACTTGGCCACACTGACTGAAGAACAAACGATGATGTACGATCGCCTGATTAATACCGTGAGCAATGACTGGGACCTCTTCTACTGGATGGTCCAGAAGCAGCCCACACCAAAGGAGTACGACAACGAAATTATGGACATGCTGAAAAAACACGCTAAAAACGAAGATAGAGTCACTCTACGCCAACCCAACCTCATATAAAAACAATTTTTCCTTCAAATGGATTAGCTGGACAAATAGTTGAATCTACCTACATGAAGCAGTTATTCAGTATTAGAAAGTTTTATTGAAAAATCTGTATAGCTATTTAAATTTATTTTGTTGAGTAGTTAATAATAACGATGATATAAAACTTGTGTTTTGTTTTGTTTTAGACACAGCCATACGTCAAGGCAGTACATCATAATTTGGTCATTGCTTACGTATAATAATAAGATGATTACGCACTGTATGACGGCCAGTTTGTAATGCAGGCAAAACAAACAATATGTTTAAATAATTTCCCGCGTAGGTACTCTGTTTATAAAAACTCCCAACAACTAAACAACTTAGTATTAGGCAGGTTATATCTCTTGATACACGGACGCGGTTGCACTTTCTCCGTTTAGATAGAGCTAAATTCTCGAACTTAATAAAACCACAAAGGGTTGTAATTGGACGATTTTCTTTTGTCAGTTTAAGTGTGTTTGTATTATTATGCAAAATAATTCGTAATGTAAATTGGTGTCGTGCGTAAATAAGCATTTATTTGCCGGGAGTATTAACATATTCATTTAAATGTGTATGAACATGAAGCTCGGTGACCTAATACAGGCATTTCACTCGACCTCACACCGCTAACGCCTGGAGCTACGCAGTGGGGCTCCTTAGTGTCGTATGAACTGCTCATCAATAGTGTACACGTTATAGCCCTAAATAAATAACTCTCAGTGCGTAATCTTTATTTTGATTAAATACTGCGTTATCAAATAATATTTTATAATTTGTGTTGATTATGAATGAGCACGTCACACGCAGGTCAGCCACAATCTTATCATTTGCTGTTTAAATGTTTGTGCTTTGATCCAGTGAAGTCAGTTAACTTGAAGCCAGTTGTCAATGTACATAGTAATCCAAGAGTGCACAAGAAATCGATAGGACTTTATTTTGCAGTATTTAAATTACTGAAACAGTGTTTGTGAAAACAATAAATAAAAATAATTAATAATTGTGGAGTGCAAATATTGTGTGAATAAAATGCATATTCGCCGCAGTAAGGTAAGCTTATAATTAAAAATAATAAATATCTCAAAAATATACAATACAGTTTTGATTTGATTTTATTTCACGGGGATACTGGAGAATAAATAACTATATATTTATTTCAATCAACTCAGCTTTTCGCGGTTTATTAATATATTCGCAGGAAGACTTTTTTTTTTTAAAGTACTTAGTATAATAATGCAATTTAGATTTTATTTTTTGTCTCCTTTTTTATTCCTGCATGGCCGTTGTGCAATGTATTTAATTACCCATAGGTAAAAGAAAAAATATTCCGTAAATACTGCAAAATACAGAAATAAATTTAAACTATGTGTAATCAATATGTATTATTTTTTTCAAATTATTCGTGTACAATTCTAATAAAACAAAATGTTTATTCTTTTACCCATAATATCGAAATTCTAACTCTTGTGGTAGGTAGGTAGAAATAGAAACAATCGAAATCGTCAATAATCAATTAATTTTATTGTCCTCAGCTACAATAGAGACACCAAACAGAATTTATTTATAACGTACTGTAATGATAGGTACATAAATTTATAATTTATTTACATGGTTTAGGAATTAGTGAAATGGATCTTCGAGAACCAGCACAAGTTCCAAACGGTGCGGTGTTGCAGTTCATCACTGCGCTATAAGGAGTTGGAGGAGAATGGTGCGCAAGCGCAGGCCGAGCACGTGGCGCCGCCCATGACCGCGGCCGACGACAAACCCCGCCCACACATTACGCCTGAAATCTCATTCAAGGTGAGTGCTATCGCGCTTAATGTTAAATCAAAAACAGTACTCACCAACATCAAAATCATCTGATTAATTACTTTTATATCTGATAATGTTTCGTAAACTTAAGTAGTTACTATGAAATTAATAAATGAAGTAGGTATTGTTGTACTTCTTCGAACTCTCTCTGTATTCAGCATTTTTTTTTGAGAACCTTAAATTATATACAATAGTAACCTTTTAATAATCAAAGTAACGCTATTAGTCATCACGGTGTATTTAACTCTAAAAAGTAACAGCTAGTCAGAAAAGCTACATTCGCTATAATTATGCTTCGTAGCTCAATAAAGTGTGCGATTACTTATCGTATATAAAAATACACAAGTCAATTTATAATACTAGCAAGTTACATACCCCGGTCATTATATGTAGACTGAATACCCACCTATTATTCTAATAAATGTACGTATTGATTTGTTTCAATAATTTAAATACACGACTAACGTGTATTTGTTATTTATTAACCGCTTTAATAGAGATAGTTGTTAGCGATGCATTGTTTTTAAAACGTATATAATGACATAAATATCTGCTTTGAACCTTTATCTTGTTTGTCTGCTCTCTTGTAAGTAGCTTCTAAACTGCTATCTACTAGTCAGGAGGTAGCTGCATGATTGATGTATTTACTTGAATCGAGCATGCCAAGTGACACGTGACCGACGACGTACCCTTCTGACGACTTTACCCTATATTGTTACAGTATTTAATGTTTACATGGACGCAATACAATATGTATGTTAACCGTGATGTAATAGCTTCACTCTTTTACTAATGCGAAATGACAACACAAAAAAATTAAAAGACTAGTAAATTATAAGTAGATAGGTAAATAATATAAACAATACATTAAAAATTATCATCGAATAGTTTACAAAACTGATGTAAATTAAAAAATACACGCAAATTACGCAATCAGAGTTCAGTGTAGAGTTCAATGTTTGATGTGTATGTATTTTTCAGCACGAAGATTTGCAAGTGAGGCTCGCGGCTCCGTATCAATTGACCCCGAAGCCTGAGGTGACCGAACTAGGGTTCGGCAAATATTTTACCGATCACATGCTCAAAATCAACTACTTCAAACAACTAGGAGGATGGCAAAAACCAGAGATAATGCCGTTTGAGAATTTGAGCTTACATCCTGCTTCAAAAGCTCTACACTATGCGATACAGGTATGTTATTAATATTTAGTGAGATCGTTATAATGTCTTCAGTAAGAAAAAGCTAATATCAAATCATATTTTTTTTTACAAAATCAGTGTAGATTAACTAACCTATGTCGAATGTATCGTGTTTAAACTTCTAGAAGGAAAGATGACAGTTCTAGAGAAATGTTTACCAAACACACCAACCAACACACTTTATCAACACAATATATTGTTATGTTAATATTGAGTGATGTCATTATGGACCTTAATGTTTATTGGTTTGTTCGAAGAGATAAAGCGATAAATATGTTACAGTTGTTCGAAGGACTAAAGGCGTACAGGGGGGTCGATGATAAGATACGGTTGTTTCGGCCCGATTTGAACATGGAAAGGATGAATTTAGCGGCTCAAAGGTCCGGACTACCGACCTTTGATGGAGATGAACTTATCAAGTGCGTCTCCAGACTAGTGCAAATAGACCAGGAGTGGGTTCCACATTCTGAAACCTCTACCTTGTATATACGACCTACGCTAATAGGAACGGAGGTAAGCAATCGACGTTGAATATTTATGGTTTAATGATTGTTTTTCGAATTAATTCTAACATTTTCCTTCATAGTTAGGCGTAGGGTTTCTAAGTAAATGTGCATTATATGTTTATTATTAATTAATGCTAGGGTCTAAGAAGAATCTCTTTTCAAATGAACTGCAGTATCCGGAGATAGTGTGTTATGCTTTGCTGACAGCCAGTGACAGGGACTCATTTAATGTCTTAAGAGTAAAAATAAAAGCTTGTAATAATATATCACTCCAACTGTGAATTAAGCTGCTTTAAGTTTATAATAGCGGGCTATAAAATCTGTGCAAATATGGAATATAAAGTAGCCCATTTGTTCTTATCTATTTATCTTTATAGCTTAACGCCTCTTATTGATAAAAATTGGCAAATAATAATTTTATCAGTTAATTCCAAGATATCGCAAATAGATTTATTCGATCATGCTATACTTAATTATCCATTTAGTTTTTTTGATGACGTCATAGGTCGAACGTAGGTGAATTTGTGTATAGTATGCTCGAATTGCCCTAGGTGCACGAGTAGGAATAGATACATTAATTACTTTGGCACCTAGTAAACGTGATACATCATACATGACATGCAATTGCCACAGATAAAGCTGTATCTCTCGAATATTGAAAGTCATGCAAATAACTTATGTTATACGAGGAAAGCACACAAAATGTATTTATAAAATATGTATGTTAGTTTATAAGGTATATGTCTATGCGCCTTAGTCGCCTGAAAATAAAGGTTATTATTATTAATAAGCGTCCTTAACACAAACATAATTATTTTAGTAGGAACTTGCCTGTACCAATGCTTTTTTAAATCATAAATATACAGCAAGGTACCACCAACAGGTACAGACCTCAAGTCAGAAGAGCAATATTAGTGGTTTTGCTTAGAATGGATCTTTGCGAAGCGGTCCCTTTTGTAAGACGTGATACTGCCTTTCCCTACCATGTTTTCCATTTGACTCAAGATACATATACGTTTTATGTCATTATTTCCTTTATAAAGAATAGTATGTATCATCGACCCGTATATAGAGAACAATATTTAGCTTATCTGTTATTCACAAAGATGATAAATTTACAGATCGCCCATTGTTGTCAAGTACCACTCTTATCAATTGATATAATTAACCTCTATAATTTGATTGTACATATATATTTTTGCTTCTGGCTAAGTAGCTTCGACATAGTTTTCAGTCTCGGAAATAGCCTAAATATTTGAGATATCAGATAATACGTGAGTTCTTTCGTAGGCTTGTCAATCCATACTAATATAATACGCGAGTCTGTTTTTGATTTTGATGATACTTAGTATGGGAAAAGCAAGATAGTAATATACTAATATAACCTAATATAAATTTTGTATAGCTCTTTAAAGATAAATAATAATAAATAAATAAATGCGGACAACATCACATACATTGCTCTGAACCCAAAGTAAGTTGCTAAAGCACTTGTGTTATGGAATTCAGAAACAACGAAGGTATCTACCACAAACACCCAGACCCGGGACAATGTAGAAAAGTGGTTTTCTACATTGACCCGTCCGGGGATCGAACCCGGGACCTCAGAGCTGGCGACACCTTGAAAACCGGTGCGTACGCCACTCGACCACGGAGGTCGTCATGGGGGTCAGATTAAGGAATGTAAAAAAAAACGAACAAGAACATCCATGACATGAAGCAATAACTTTTAAAATTTAACTCTTGTATTTACCAAAGTTTGGGCCTTTTGTCTTACCTATTTGTATGTTTTATATTGCAATACATTATCACATGCAATGCTTAATTAATTTAAGTGAAACAATTAAAATTTAATCTCAAATCTTATGCAACTTTAAACCTCTGTGCTTATAGTTTATCTTGGGGTATTCAGTATACTAATGGGTTAGGTGGGGTTAAACTTAACGTTTCTTTGGATCGATTACTTAAAATATACCCCAAAATCTCTTACTTATGAAGAGATCCTCTTGATACAGTGAACAGTTTATATTCCTCAGTGGCAAGGGGCAGTCAAAAGATTGAAGTCGATTAGTGACTAGAACAATAGGAACATAATTAAGACAGTAAAAACCAATCGCAATTAGATATTGATAGATCATTATCGCTGTGCGATTATTTTGGCAAATGTGTTTTTGCGTAGAATTTTATCGCATGCTTACTCGCGATATCGGTTCAAGGTAAAGTTTATGATACGTTCCAGAAGTAAACACTTAGTGTGCCAATAACTGATTTCTGCGTAAATTTGGTACATTATTCATCAAGATAAGGGAGCAAAAAAAGCAATAGTAGTGTAATGTTTTCTAAAATTTTACATGCTTGTAAAAATATCGGCTTACGCATTCCTACTTAAACCAATGTCTAAACACGAAAAATGTAATTTACTAAGTAAATGAATTTTCTAATAGCTCTTTTCTTTTTCAACAGCCTACCTTTGGTATCATGGCTCCTGAATCAGCGCTACTGTTCGCAATCCTGAGTCCAGTCAGCGCGTACTACAAGACTGGCAGTGACGGAGCCGTGTCAATATACGCGGACCCTAACGTTGTGCGTGCCTTCCCAGGCGGAGTCGGCAACCGCAAAGTCGGCTCTAACTATGGGCCCACCATTGGTAAGCTAGCCATGAAACCACATTTATTCAACAATATTGACCTTGTACTAAACCAATAGGAAAAAAATCTTTAGCATCATTTACATTTTCTTTTTATTGTTACGAATGCTACCTTTGTTTAATTATCAATATTCAAATATAATAAATTAAGATACATATAAACATCCAACCGTAACTAGAACTGTATTGGTTTATCTTTTGAATAGAACTGGTATGATCGAGAATAGTTAGTATGTTCTGATTTTGTTTGCAGAGGCCACTGCTCGGGCTGCTAAACTAGGTCACCACCAAGTGTTGTGGCTGTTCGGACCCAACCATGAGCTCACCGAAGTCGGCGCGATGAACATATTTGTTGTTTACGTCAATGAACAAGGAGGTAATAAACACAATAAATTATCCCATCGCTACATTATCTGTAACAATATAAAAACATGTATGATCATGCGGTTAATGGTTGGATATCCGTGTAATTGGCTGATACTGAATGTTATCTGGTGCGTCGTTGCCACTCTGACCTTTTGACCGGTAAATTCTCGTCTCATATCTGAAGCAACAATTAGGGTCAGTAACATCACTTCCAGTGTTTTTTCCAGGCTATATGTATAGTACATGTATAATTTTAAATAAATTTTCAGACAAACAATTGAGCACTCCGCCGTTGAACGGGCTTATTTTGCCTGGAGTTACGCGTCGCTCTATTATCGAGCTAGCGAGCCAATGGGAAGATTTAGTCGTTAAGGAAGAAGTCCTCACCATGGACAGGGTTATCGAGCTGAACAAAAAAGGACGAGTAAGTATATAGCCGTTATTCTTTATTATTTTTGATGTTAAACGAGGAAAAAAAATATATTTGCAAAAGACATAAGTTTCGAATACACAAACTACATACGCCAATAAACCCTAATAGAATTAGAAAAAAAAAAAAATAGGTACTATGCGTTAGAGATAGTTTGTTTGGCAAATCAATAAGGTAGTTTAAAGCATTGCTTTGTCTGCAGCTACTAGAGATGTTCGGCGCGGGTACGGCCGTGGTGATCAGTCCCATAAGTAAAGTCGGATTTTTGGATCATGAAATCAAGGTGCCAACCATGAATCAAGCCCAACCAGTATTCCAGCGGGTGAAGGACACGCTGCTAGCGATACAATACGGACACATAGAACATCCGTATGCGAAGGTTATATCATAGTGCTAAGAACGGACGCTGAGCCGTCGCGTGTGAGTTTCACGTAAAACATATGACAATTTAGTTTTAACGTCGAAAGACGAGAACTGTGAATATACATATCAGAAGCTGCTGTGTGCTGGTCAATAATCAGAAAACTTTCTGTGCCTAACATCTGTGGACGATAAATTATATTATTTAAATGATACAGTTTATTGATAAGTTAAGGTTACATTGAACAGGGAGGCGAAGAATGTATAAATGCTGCGTATTTGGTACCCCAAAAACTCGCCTAATTAGACTGTTATCGTTGGCGCTATCAGTATGTACGTGTTTATTTTATTTATTTATTCTTTATCTATTATCTTCGGGAGGACGTAAGTGATAGGTATTATTTCACTTGACTGTGAAATTTGTATTAGTTTAAAGTGAAATAAGTGAAAAGGAAATTTTGAAAATAGTCCAGTTTTTTGTAAAAAGAAATGAGTTTAACTACCATTCTACCTTCCTATTAATTCTGTTATTTGACTGTTAGGGAGTTATGTTGCAAGGATTGTAAATATAATTTAATATTCTAGTTATAAATTCGTATTGAAATTGTATAATTTGTGAAGTGTGTTGCGTAAAAACTGTATGTAGCAAACCAGACTAGAGAATTTTCTGCTATAGTATCTTATTGTAAATTTCCGGAAATTACCTTTAACCATGACCGCGTCATGACAGACTTGTAAAACGATGTGATATTATAGTGTAAGTAAATGTAAACCGAAACTTACTCTCTATATATATATATTTTGTAAATTATTGTTGATAATGTGTTGTTAGTATTAGTTATCAAATACTCTGTACGATTTGCTCAACATGTACAAAAAACTTAATGTAAACTAGAGAGAAATCTCTGCAGTAAACTCGAATTTACTGCAGAGTTGTACGACTAATATTTTAATCTTAACCTTGCTGTATTAGCAAGAAATATATACAAAATCTACAGAAGTGTTTAACTATTTTTCACTTGTTTTAAAAGTTTTGCAAAAAAAAACAATGTAAGCTTTACTAATAACGTGCATTTTTCTAGTCTAAGGTAAGAATCTGTATGAATCGATTGATATTTATAAATATATTATTATCATAACTTTAAATAAATATTTTTATTTAAATCGTTTTATCGATCCTGATTAACAAACTAAAACAAAAACAGATTACATCAGCCCAGGTATATTATATCTTAGCTAGTTTATCTCCATTTGTCTCTGCCGGTGGCGGGCGTGGTTTACAGCTATCATGTGTGATAACAAAAATAAAAAGTTTGGCAACAAAGATTATGCTCCTCTCCCACGGGCTGTGAATTTAAGACCTCAATTGCCGTCTATGAGAAGCCCAGATTACCATTAAATTGTTTAAATCTGTGCAGCTTTTTGTCGATTCACTAGGTAACTGGACAATCGAGAGAGAAAAATATATCATAGGCATCGAATTTACTAAATTAAGTAAGCAAAAGTTCAATTTTAAAAGTTTAAAGGTTATTGAATCATAGGTAATTAAAATTTATTTTTGTATAATAATAATAATAATATTCCGGCACAACTCACACACGGTTATCTGATCCCATGCTAAGCAGAGCCTGTGTTATGGTAACCTGACAACTGATAAACATACTTATATATTTCTAAATACATACATATTATAGATAAAATACACCCAGACAACCAGAACAAATGATCGTTCTCATCACACAAACATTTGTCCTGGGTGGGAATCGAACCCACGACCTCCGGTATAGCAGTCAGGGTCACTAACCACTAGACCAACAGGCCCGTCATATATAGGTAACGATGTTACGGCAGAACAATAAGATACCGGTCTATGACGAACACCCATTTAATGTTTTCCGCATTTAAATAGCGATAAGTTGAATACATGTGGAGATAAATCTACAAAATTAGTTTAATAATTTTTGAGAGTGTAATCTAATGTTTTTCAGTTTACAATTTAAATCCTCCCATTTTAATTACATTGCTAGTAGTTCTCTTTATTTTAATTTCAATCAACTATTCTAATTTATAACGGTAAGCCTGTATCAATGAACTGATATCCACACGAACAAACGGAATAACTAAATAACGTCGTAAATACGTTGGCATTGTTTAATAAGAAAAGAGCTAGGTAGGTTCTTGGTGATAACATGATAACCTTTTCGCTTTTCTCTTGAAAGAAGGTGATTATCTAACAATGGCATACACAATTTTCACTAGATATGCGATATGAAACATATTTTAATATTATTTTCTGCTGCATTTTCACAAGAATAAAAACCGGACAAATGCAGTCTGACTCGCGCACTGAGGGTTCCGTTTAAATTTTGCTGATATTCAAGGTCAATTCTTTAAAATGAAAAAAATACAAGAGTGCTAAAGTACAAGTTAATCGATGGAACACTAAAATGTAAAGTAAATCCACATTAAAATACAAATAATTAAGCAAACAATGTTTTCTACGTCATTACACTCATTAGTAGGTAGGTATATTTAGCAGAGAAAAGCTAGCATAAAGATAAATGATTCCGTCTAAAATTACTAAAATATGAATTCGGCCTGTCCACGTTTGCATTTAAGGTTTCTTAAGCTACTGAATATGATAATTTATAACAGATATTTTAAATTAATGTGTCGCTCTAGCAGTATTTAGGATATTTGTTAGTAAAAACAAAAACTGCATAACAAAGTATTGAATTTATTACTAAAAGTGTGAAATTATAAATATTTTAACAATAATAAATGAAATTTACTCTGGCGGCAGAGGTAGATCGTCGTCAAACTCGTCGACATGTTTCCTCCGGGCCTCGGCGCGGTTGCCGGCGCGGCTGGCCGGCTGCAGGCCGTCCTGGTTCTGCGTAGTCGTGTACCTATCAAACAAAAATGCTAATTCTAGAACTGCGACACAAATTGATTTTTGACTGTGACAATGATTACCTTTCACTAAACGTTAAGTACGCATATGTATGGATTGAATTGATTAAGAACTGACCCAATAAATATTCAGACGATTGACCCCGCGGCGCCACAGACTGAGTTTTAAAAGTGTCGAGTCTGGTGCGCAATACCGGTAATGAGGCGGTGATGTCGTTCCCACGCTACATTCATCAAGTTAACTCAACTTATTTGTTAATGAATTTACTTATTACAATACTCACATAATTTATAATATGTATATGCATTTACAATTATAGATACATCTAATTTTTATTTATTAATAATTATAATGAATGATATTAATCTACATGGAGGTAAATAGGTCAACGAAGGGCTCGTTGAGATGAAGATGTATGGTACATAGTATGGGGTGTAACGTTACGTGTAGGTGTTGTCGGCGCGCGCGTCGCTGGAGCGGCGCGATGCGGGCGCCCCCGCGCTGTCCACGCGGCTGGCGCCTGCACACACACCTTCATGTTTATTTATATGGAATAGGCTTTCGGACTGTCATGTCTAACCAATATATTGGCCAACATAAAACCAGCTGATATTTTTTAAACAATTATATAAATACCATATAGGTACCATATTTGTGTACATTCATTTACTAACATAAAACGGCTAATTTTAAATCTAAAACAAAATTATTTTATAGGCAATGTATAACCTATTTTAAACATAAAAAAAATATGTATAAACAAAGCAAAGCGATATGAAAATAAATTATATACTTTTTCAAGAATTCACACGTTGGCCTAATTTTGTTTAGATAATCAGATAAGTTTAAATACATGTAGTCGAGGAATAGTTTTTAAAACCAGAGCAATGTGTTCTAATATTTCATGTTGTTCACCTCTGATCTGGTCGATCGGCGACTGGCTGGCCCCGGAGGAAATACTTCCGGCTGACGTAACTGTTACTGAAACAAAATCATCCATTCTCATCATCTATTAAATGGTCAAGTTGATCGTTGCATTGGTTTGATCTCATTCTGACGATAAGATTACAATACATTGTGGGCTTGCGTATGTACAATTAATGCGCAGTAAAATTTCACATCGGCATCGATCTAACATATGTTTAGAATGCGTAGTATTTACTATTCCGTCATAGATAATAAATTATAGAATGAACATAGCTAAACTGAAAATTTTGTTCAACGCTTTAGGAAAAAAATATTTATGTGGAGTGTTGACGTTTTGCATTAAAAAAAATCGAACTATTTTCTACCTATTTAGAATAGGAATGTTATCGATATTGAATTTATCTTATTGTGTCTCGATATGAAATAAACTATTGTGTTTGCGTCAGCTTGTGAGTTGTTTAAGAAATTGTAAAAGATACCTTGTTCTTTTTGTTTAACTCGTGCTTGTGCTCGCTGCAGTTCACGCGCCCAAGAGGCGGTTTCCTCTAGCCCCTGGTCTCCACATAACTTGATTATCAGCTTCAAACCTAGACAATTAGGTAATACATGATTTGTAGCAATCTGATAAAATGCTTATAAGTTTTGTGTAACATGTATGTACAATGTACATACAATATTTAATAAAATAATATAGAAAATGTTTTTTGGTATGTTTTCATACTATATTAAGAAGACATAAACGTGCGAAAAGAGGAAAAGGAGGTGATTGTCCTGCAGTGGGACAGTTCAGCCTTAAATGAATAACAGTAATGAAGAACAGATAAGTAAGAGAATTAAATAAAAACCCTCACCATGCTAACAGTATGTGTACATAATCAAGCAAGTTCCTGAATGCCATTCGGTAAGAAAAAGTAATAGGTGCATATAATTTCGGACGTATACTAACACTGAACATTATCCGGAAACCGTGCGTTCATCTTCTTGTACAGAGTTAAAGCTTCTTGGTACCGTCCGTTGGCGCGCAGACATGCTCCCATGAGTAGGCCCCATTGTGGCTAAATGATCAAAAAATATATTACAATTTGTATACCATGTTTTCATATACAAAGTATTTGTACCTATTGAACTCTAAGGAACCTACATAAAAATCGTATAAGGAAAATAAAGGAACTTTATAAATCATTGCATTTAGACAAAGAAATGTGTTGCTGTTGCTGTATCGTAACTTTTACTATTGAAAGTTTATGTTGTTTTGAGCTCTTGAGGTCAGCGTAGAGATATCTAATTTGTTATTACAATGTACGATTATTCTGAAATCTGAATTGACGCACGAGTTTGAAAATGGAATATTAACTGATAGCTAAGTATCAACATGTTCTTTTGTTTTTTTTTTTATGACGAATTTTAATAATGGAGTTTTATTCAATAAATCATTACATTCCAACATAACTTCCTTGTTTAGTAAATACTAGTAGTTTGTTCGCCTTAATAAATAGGCCTAGAAAAGTCGCAGATACGTTTTCCACTAACAAAGTAACAAAAAAATCAGGTAACATTTTAATGAATAATCTAATTACCGAGATCTAGGTCGGTATTTAGCGGTCAAGTCAAACCTAAATCTAGTGTAAATCTGAAATCGAAACGGTTTCAGAAATGGTAATTCTCTAAGTACAAAGTGTCTATAATGCTATACCTAGACCTTAGCGACCTTGCAAAAAGTTCAGTTCATAAATTTTGATATTACTTATCATAAATTTATTGATATTATTTACAAAAATAACAGACACATGTCATTATAAATCAGAAAAGGGTGGAAAGATGTTCATGATCTTTGATTTGTTGAATTGTCTCCGCCCTGAATAACATAATAAATAATATTCTATAGAATCATCGCGAACAGGGACTAGGTACATGGGGAACCGCTAGTATAGGTTACATGTAGTGTATAGTGTACGTACGTTATTGGGCTGCAGTCGCGCGGCCCGGCGGTAGTACTGCAGCGCGACGTCGGGCTGCGCGTCGCTGGCGAGCCACTCCAGCGCCGACAGCTCGCACGGCCACACCGCCTCCACCTGCATACACAATACTCTTAACATCATGTTTTAACTCATTGCAATCAACTATTTACCCATAAACTGAAAGACCTTCCGTCATTATACTCACGGGTCTACACTGTATCTTATCGATTTCTATAGTTTTGATTGGAAAGAAAGCCACGGCAGCTTAGATTGACTAAGTATTTAATGAAGTCGTCTAGCCATACACTTTTCTTACGACAATATATTGGCTTCCATTGATGGGCTAACATAATAAGACCTACTTATCATCAGTGAAACAGGAAGAATGACTAAAGAATTGGATTGTGTGTTGAGAAGTTTTGATCATGTTAATATAATTAGGTATTAGCGTAGTGGCACCAGTGATCGACACTTTAAGGAGATAGTGGGCTTCTTTATTAAATTAAAGGTCAATTAGTCACCTCTAAACCAAAAGTAACAATTGAGTATGGTAAGGTATATTCTTGAGATAAGAATAGAATGTATTATTTTTATTTACTATACACAGACTAGAAAAAAAATCAAAAATAGGAAAAAGTGTACAAATCTCCAGTCTTCGACACCGAATCTCCAGTAATCGACACCCAGTCATCGACAGTTACCAGTTACCGACACCCCAGTTATCGACAGTTACCAGTTACCGACACCCCAGTTATCGACAGTTACCAGTTACCGACACCCCAGTTATCGACTATTATCTATAAAGTGTATGTGCCAAATCATCACCCCATTAGTGGGTCTTTAAAATAAAATTACCTGTTTAATAAGTATGCATTTATTGTCCACTGTACAATAACCATATTTCTCTTTATAATGTGTATAAATTATTATACAGGGTGTTAAGAAAACCCTGTCCGACCCGTGAAGGTGTTTTTAGGTATCGATATCTAATTACAAAAATGTGGAAAAAATTGAAAAAAAAGAAAAAAAAATTATAACCTCAAAAATATTTTTTTTCTCAAAAGAACAGATGCTACCTATTTACTAAACAAAAGGCCCCCCAAAAATACCGACGAAATTGGTTTTATAGTTTTTGTTTTAATCTCAAATTAGGGAATTTCGGGGCAAAAATAGGCCATTTCGAAATCCATTATTATTATTTTTATCATGAATATTCCAAATTTGATATTTTATTTGGGCTTGTGATTGTGAACCCTTTAACACCCTTTTGGGTCGGACAGGGTTTTCTTAACACCCTGTATATATACAAGACAGAAGATATTGACAAAATGACTAGCACTCTTTGAGTCTGTTTTGATCAATTATATTTTTTTAAGTGAAAACTGCTTTAGCGGCGTTGTACACTTTTTTTGTTGGGTAAGAAATGTTAAAGTTGCGTCAGGACACGTGACCTGATTGAAAATCTTTTCGCCATTTTTTTACAGCTGCTGCTGCTTTTTCTTACTGGTCGGGAGTATAATTTTTTCTCGGAGCCATCTGTAAAACCAATCATCGACACATATTATTCCCCAACTAGCTGTGCCTGCGACTTCGTTCGCGTGGATGACGAAACATATCAATGAGTTTTTAACCGCAAAATTAAGTTTGTTTTTTATTTTTTTATACTTTTCTGGGATAAAAACTACCCAGTGTAGTGCCCAGGATAATAAAGAATAATTATACCAAGTTTCATCGTAATCGAACCGGTAGTTTTTGCGTGATACCTGAACAAACAGACAGACAGACAAAATTTTTTTTTTTCACACTTTTGGCTTCGCTGTCGGTCTAGTAACATCCCCCGCCATTTATTTTTTTGATATTTTCAACGTACAGAATTTTCACTTCTACAGATTGTTATTATAAGTATAGATAATCGTCACTTGTCGATTACTGGTAGCTCGACTTTGATTAGTTTACTTCAAATATCTACCGAGAAGCAAAGTAAGAAGAGCTATACTCGCTTGTCAAATAAAAAAAATGTATCAAAAAATTACTATCGACACGTGTCGATTACTGGAAAAGTCAGTTTGTGAGAACCAGTGATCGACACCAACATTTTACTAATATCAAAATAATCTTAAACTTGCGTTATAACAAAATTCCACCCTATAGTTCTTATAAAAACCCGTAAAACTCATAAAATTCAAATCACTTACAATACATTAGCATAATTAACAAAGAAATGTACTCACTTCCTTAACGATTCCAGTAAGAAATGTTGTTTTTTTCACCGGTACTCTAGCCACAATCAGGTGTCACACCGCTACTTTCAAAATAAAACAGTAAATATTTCTCAAATGTCAATGGGAGCCAGTCAAAAGTGTGCTTTCTATGTTACAGTGTCGTCATATTAAGAAATCGGTTTCCTACTCTTATTTTATTGAATAAAAAAAATAAAGTGTCGATTACTGGTCCTTGTCGGTCACTGGTGCCACTACGCTAAATGGAAAATTTACACTAAAATAATAGCCCTGACTGACAAGATTACTTGACAAATAAGGATAAATGTAAATGTTTTGTTGAGATACCGAACTGGAAATACAGGAACAAACAATATCATGTTATTGTTATCCTCGTTTGTTCTATCTACTGCATATTATCATGTGATTATAGTTATTAATGGGTATATCTAAGTAGAATTCAATTATGTTTTTAACCTTCTCAAACGCAGTTATTATGTTATCAGCGATAACGTTACATCGCAATACCCCCCAAACGTTATTGATGACTATCAGATTTATATGGTAAACAATGATAACGCAGCACCTAGGTAAAAATAAGGCGCCACTAATATCTAGGTAGGAATCTAGTGTAGTTCATAATTATCGACGATTTGTGACGTAGATAGATGTACGATGTATTAATAATGTTCTATAAATTACGAACCGAATATCTAATTAGGTGATGCTCATAAATATAACATGGAATGTGTGGCGAGCGATGGATGATTGGAACTCATTATTCTGATACAAGGTCGTTTGTCTAAACCGTGTCAAATTGAGAAACTCCTTTATTTTTAAATTGTTTTAGAATGTACTTACATCTTGGTAATGGTGTTTGGCAGTCTGAGTATCACCCATCTCACTGTGTAGCTGCGCAAGCTCACACGTAACCCCTGCGTCCCAACTGCCGATGAGGCTGTACCTATAGGCAAAGGTTATAAATAAATATAGGCATTTTATTGATTTTCATTATTATTATTAATAATTAATCTACTGTTGTATATTCCAGTCATAAAAACTTGGATACTTTCGAAGTACTTATGTACTTTGATGGATTTGTTGCAAATTAGTACGATTGTTATACAACACACATACGTGTGGTGTGACATATCGTAAGGTTTTTGTAGTAAGTAGGGTTGTATATTACTCAATACATTTATTGCATTCCACAATGTGAACTTAGGTGGTAGGTACATAATTATACATATATTTATTATTGTTATTGGTATTATACATTTTTATAGCATTTTTTTGTATTATTGTTTATTTATTAAATTTATCATTTAAATATTCAAGTATGTACACTCAGGTCGACGAGGAGAGGATATCAAATAATGCTACTGGATTACAGTCCACTGAATTTAATTAATTATAAGTAATCACAATAGGGGCGCTGCTGTCGCTTGCAAAACGCTCAACAAAACAAAAAATTGACAACTTACTTAAAGATACTCGTGTAACGAAACCATTGCGCGATCTAATTCGACGACACCGCTATCTAGGGACCAAAAAGTGGAACTTTCTAGTTATGATAAATTAGTCGTTTTAAGATCGCGCCATGGTTTCATCTGTTCCTCGGACAAGTAGGTACATTATAATAGCATTTACGGATTAGAAGTTGTTTTAATTTATTTATAAAGATATTGTTTTTTTGTTCATTTTTAATTTCTTCTGGTAATTTATTATATATTTTAACTGACATTACTAAAGTGCTTGTGGAGTGTATATTCAGCTTAGAAACTGGAAGGTTTAATCTATTTTTGTGTCGTAGTGTGTAGTTAGTTTGTATGTGTTCGCGTGTAGTGTAGAGTTTTTGGTTATTTCTAACAAATTTACACATTTCCAAGATATACATACAAGGAAGGGTTAAAAGTTTATGTTCTTGGAAATGGGGTTTGCAGCTGTCTGTGCTATCTATGTTTGCTATTCTAATTAGTTTTTTCAATTATATTTAAGGTATGTCTGAAATCATAGATATGGCTACTGACAACAGACGTTTTAGTAACTTAAACGTCAGTTTCGATCTACTTGTTTGATACTGAGTGCGTGTAGTACCAGTGGTCGGCGGCAGCGGCGTCGTGTCGCGCGCGGTGTCGGCGTGCGAGCCCGGCGGCGGCCAGCGCGCGCAGCGTGGCACCCGCGCCGCTCGCGTTGCGGATCAGCGACCAGCGCGCGATGGCCCCACTCATTGCTGACTCGTCGCCACTGCGCTCCAGGGCTAACGCTGCATGATACACAAGTTACTTATTGACTATATCGATTACATTATAATAAAAAGGTCGCCCTTATACTAGCGTGCTTCCATTACGATTAATGTATAAGGTACCCAGATCATGTGCAGCTATAAGATCAGCGGGGTCAAGATGAGTAGCGGCGGCGAGCTGCTCTGCGGCCTTGCGCCAGGCGGGGGAGGCGGGGCTGGGCGGCGGGGCGGGGCCCGAGCCGGAAGCGGGGGCCGAGCCTGCACGCGCCGCTGCCAGCGCACCCGTGACGCGCGCCGCACACGCGTACGGGTCGTCACGAGATGCCGCTTCGCTCAGGGCCGAGGCTTCGGTACTGTTGCCCAACTAAACACCGAAACACAAGAAAGGTATAGGACGGCATTAAATGTGACAAAAACATTAAAGTATTGTAAGGTACAGTTACCGCGTAGGCGACAAAGGCGGCGTCGGTGTTGGCCTCGGCGCGCAGCACGCGGTCGTGCGGGTGCGCGCGCGCCACGGCCTTGAGGCGCTGCAGCGCGCGCTGCGCGGCGGACACGGCCGGCGGGCGCAGCGCGCGCAGCCCCGCCAGCGCGCCGCCCAGCTCCAGCCGCGCGCCCGCCGCGCCGCCGCTGTAGCCGCGCAGCGCCTCCACGCACCATGACATGCCACTGCGTACATAGATTACCTGCTTTTACTAAATAACAATGATATATTACTGGTATAGTATGAAGTTTGCATAGGATTTCGCCGAATTGGTGGAAACACCGTCGACAAAAGTGCAGCCAAAAACGAGTGGTGCCGCTTTGGAGTCAATTCGTCGTCGCAAAACACCTTTTGCCATATCATTGATATTATATGTCATCAAAACACTTAATATGTAATCGGTTCCATGAAGTTTCTCTTTAACTAAGAGTGTATATAACACGGTACCCGGAGTCAGGTCCCCTGGAGGCGGGCCTCTGCGCGGCGGCGGCGGCGGCGAGCGCGAGACACCGCTCGGCGTGCGCCGCGCCGCGCCGCGACCAGCGCGACAGCCGGTCGCCGCGGACCACGTCACGGACCACGCACTCGTAGGCGTCGTTCTCCTGTAATATACACGAAATAAGTATGTTACTCTTTTTGTTAAGCCTCTAAAAACAAATCACAAGCTATATAAGTACTTATTTTTTGTGTGTCGTGTTCTGTATGCCATGCGATTGTTTCAGTCTAATCAGGTATATAAGAGATACTGAAATATAAGCAGCAACATAACTGTGAATCTGCGAGACGCAAACGAGCGAGAGAGACTAATTTTAAACATGTTAAAAAAGAAATTGGTTTTTTCAAAATAAATGACTCGGTACTAAACATGGGTACATGTTAATTACGACTGTTGGTAAACCTATTTACCTGGCCCGTAACTTATCTTTACGGACATATCCGAGATTAGTGATGACTATAATTAACATAACAGATATTTAAGTTGAATCTTACGTCATCTATAGTGATGTCCTGGTGAAAAGTGGGCGGCTCCACGTCCAGCATCGCGTGGAATGCCGCTTTGGCACCTTCAGCGTCGTTCAACGCCACAGAGCATAATACTAAGTGTAAACCTGGAATTAAACAATAACATTATTAATCCTTGTATTAAGTACTTGATGTTTAGTGCAATAAGGTTGACAATACATCGTTTTTGGTTCTTTATTATATCGTCTCATTTCCTTTTAGTATGATAATATGTATTTTGTTTTAGGATTATTTCCAGTGTGGTTTGGATACTTGATCTAGTGTTTGTTACAAACAAATTTACGTCACAGCTCGAATCTTTAATGGATCTCTTTAATTTCATATTTTAAGAATAATAAACTTTCATATTTGAACAGTGCATACCAGTCTGAAAGTCTCCCTGTTCATGCATAATATGTTGAAAATTGGTCACAGCGTCCCGGAACTTGCCCATGCGCACTAGCAGCAAGCCGATGTTGTGCATCACTTTCATCCTGACAAAATGTCAAATAAATACAAGTCAGATTTACTTTAGGGTAGATAGCAAAATGCTTAGCTACTGTGCCAACTAGTTCAATGTGTGTGTCTGTATATATGTCTTAGTTAGAATTCAGTTTTACCTCAAGTCTTTTTCAGCTGTGGGAGTTTGATCGAGTGCCATTCTATATAATTTCAATGCCTTAGGATGCTCTCCCATTTTGAAATAAATATTTCCCATGTTTACCTGAAACCAATATTTTTTTTATATATTAACCTTATCTAGGTTTAATACAAATCTATTGAATTACTGGTTTAAAACGTAGTCTTTATGTACCTTGAGTCTGTTAGCGTGCGGGAACAATTTATTTCTAGTGAGTAGTTGATACGTGTTCAACGCTTCCGTATACATTTCATTGATCGCATACTGACCGGCTAAATTACAAAGAACCTGTAAAACAAATCAGTTTCGTTGCAAATTATTAATATTAAGCAACTGCTAATGAAGCGTTTTCTGCAACGCGGGAAGAAGATGACCATGACAATCAAATTACTATTACGACAGTAAATAATTTACATTTATGTATTATTAGGGAGGCATAGGCATATATAATAATAATAATAATAATCCATTTATTTCAGGCATCAAGGCCCATATAAATATATACAATACTATACTAATACAACTTAAAAATACTATAAATATATATAACATAATGAACTAATACTAATGTACACGAAGTATCGGCGTCGTGTTTCGCTGACTGGTGTCACGTAGCTGGCCACGAAACCGGCGGTACATAACCCCTTTCGGCCAAAACTCTTCTATGAGGAACTTCTCGAGGTGATGTGTCGGAACGCGCACCACGAACGACTTGAAGTTCGTTTTGTGACGCGGCTCCAACAGCTCGACCCTCAAAGTCCAGTTGGTCTTCACGCGCATGTATTCCACGACCTCCTCAACCTTCGTGGAGTGATGCAGTCTGGACACGTACAGCAGCGTTGTCGGTACGGCTGGACGCAGCAATATGTTGGGTCCTGCCAACGCAGTACCGCACTGGTTCCGACAAGGAGGCTTCTTCTTCTTCCTCTTCTCCACCTTGATGAAACCATCGCTGTCGCCCGTGTCCTTCTCTGGACCCTGCCTTTTCAGAACCTGTTTTGGTTTTGACAGGCTCCGTTTACCCCCTTTTGCTTTGTCCGCTAGTTTAACCTGCGAGTTTTGTGGCTCAACAGGCTTTTTAGCGGCGGCTGCAATTGCTGCGTAGGCTCGTTTGGGGGTCGACGAACCTACACACGTCGTCGTCTCCACCGGTGTCGAGGCAGGGACGGCCGCGGCACACGTTGCAACGCGTGCATTCTCGGCAGCTGGTGACGCATTCGAGCCCGCCGACTCGAAACTGCTGATGGAGGCGTTTTGTGCCCCGCGACGCGTGTTCACATTCGCGTTGCTAGGTGACCTACTTGCAGAAATTGCATTGCGCAATAACACTACTTCTGCCCGTAGATCACTGATGGTGTTGTTGGACACCTCCATCTGATGCTGCATCTCGACCTGGCTTTGCTTCAGGAGTGTTATATCCTTCAGCAGCCTGGTGACATCTACGTGGTCGAACGTGACGGGAGGCAGCTTGTGCAGATCCTTCGCCACGAACTCAGGCACGTCGTCCGGGTCGGTCTCCTTCAGCAACGTAACGATGTCTTGTATGCTCTTCTCTGTGCCGTCCCTTCGACGAGACGGCATCTGGCTGAGTTTGCCAAGCGTCGTGAACAGCAGCAACTTGGCACTGCAAATCTCATCCTCCTTAAAAGATGACTTGCAGATCTGCAAGATGCTGACCTCGTCCATTAGTATAGGAGCTAGCAACGTTTTCGAGAAAGAATTTTAGGTCAGCTGATTTTGTGATATGCCGTCCTTCTTGCTCTTTCGGTTAGAGTCTGGGCTATCTGGCTGGCGGGAGCGGTTGCGTTCATTAGTGCGCATCCAATCCAATACTTTTCATGACTTTCTTATTTTAATTCAAGGTTTAACAATTGAATTAAGGTCTGGCAAATTAATTTTAAGTTTTTCTTATCTTTAAATAACATAATATTAAAATTACAGACATTATAAAATAATTTAAAAATTTTATAAAAAAAAAAAAAAAATTAGCATATGGCACATAATTAGCATTGTCAAAAATGTCTGGCAATAAAAAAAGTATGTCAGGTAGACTTATTTAAAAACAAAAAATTAAAAATTACGCCTCGTAAAATGTTTTTAAAATGTAGGATTATCACCTGGACAAGTAGGATGCGCACTAATGAACGCAACCGCTACCGCCAGCCAGACAGCCCAGACTCTAACCGAAAGAGCAAGAAGGACGACATATCACAAAATCAGCTGACCTAAAATTCTTACTTTCCAAACGTTGCTAGCTCCCGTACCACATGTAGTCAATGGCATGTTTGATAAATGCCAGAACTTCATTGGCTATGAGCGTTTGAGTACTCATAGCGGAAACCGGGCAGCGGCTATAAGCCGCGCGATTCGCGAATATAATATTCAGACGTAGCAGCGCACACGCGACCGTATTCGACCGCGCATCGCGAGCGACTCGATCATATGCCCAGCAGTGGGTTATGCAGAGCTGATGAAGATGATGTACAAGAATGATTATGATTTATACTTACAGCAAACGTAAGATCCAGGTTGTGCGTGTCTCCAACATTAGCCTGCTCTTGCATACGTATCAACTGTCTTTCTAAAGCCGATGCCTCTTGCGCTTTAGCTAGAGCCTAGAACATTTCATAGACCATCAGTTATATTAATGTGTTACTGAAGAACAGGTATCTTTTTGATTTTTACTTATTTTATAGTAAACCTGATTGTAGTGTGTGAATTAGAGAAATTATTTTAATAAAATTAATTTGTTTTATTTATAGGTGCTTCCTAATATAATCTTTATATACCTACTTATGTCATTTACTTAAAACATGATAGTATTGTAAGTAATCTATACATACCTGTCCTAAATCGATATCCTTCTTCGGTGCATTATCGTCATCGGGATCAGTGCGTGCACTCAGGATGCACGACTCTTCTACCAGTGTCATAATACGAGCCTCCATTTGTTTTACTCGTTCTTCAATACTGTAGTCAAAACAATGTATTAATTTAGTTAATATAGAACGTTTAAGGAAAATACAAGGACTAATAAATGGGGTTGTTTTCAAGAAAACATTTTTCATAAAGTTTTTTTTAATTATCTATTTTATTTATCTTTTAAATACAACATATGCATGTTTTGCACACAAGGGCCAAGACAGTAGGTACATTAAATACTTTGTCCAGCAAGGAGATTAAGTAGACTAGCAAAAACCGTGACATAGTTATACCTATCTTCCTTGACATCGTCTCTGGTGGGTATATCCCTGGTGGTGGAGGTGTACCCGGCCGCGCGGACCGCGGTGACCGGCCGGGCCGCCGTGGCTGCGCGTGAGCTGTTGCCGCGCACGCTCACTGTGCTCATGCGCATCATCTGTACAACAGCGACGGTTACACATCATAGTGGCCATGGCGGAACAAAACTATTCGATAAAGTAAAACTGGAATCGCCAATTTAGTCCGGCGACTAGGATAATACTGAAAATTTGGTTCTTAGAATGTTACAAAACATAACTTATTCATTCATATATGATTTGGTAAATTTTATTTAATATAACTTAATTGGCATGATGGCTGTTTTATAATGGTAAAATATTAGTCAACGTATGTACTTAGAATGAGTTGTGTATGTCATTACCTAAAGTAACCGCCACGATCTGTTCACGTGATAGATAGGTACCTCATTTACTTATTGGTACTTATCATTTTTGTTAATTGGTCCATAAAGCAAGACATTTATTAATTAATTTAATAATTAATTGGCATAAAAATATCGAGTGCCGAATATTTTGTTTTTACTTAAAATCTAAAATTTACTTGGATGAATTAAAAGAACTGAATGGGTATCGGATACATGTGCTCATGCTCCAGTTTTTGTGCCAAAAATTTCCGTATACTTGCACTTCCGAATTTATGAAATTGTGTCAATGATTAGGTACTTGGTGGCAATGGACCTAAAAGGCCAGTGGATGATAAAGGTCTTGAAACACGCGATTATTGTCGCGGGTATCGTGAACACCTATTCGACCCAAATAATTGAATGTTGAAGCAAAGAAGGCTAATATAGAGAGATAGCAACTGACCCCGGTGGGCACCCTGGCGGGCGGCTTCCGGCCGATGCCGGCGGTGCGCAGCGTGTCCTGGAAGTCCTGGTCGTCACGCAGGTTGCGCGTGTCGAGCGCGGGCGCCACGTCGTTGAAGCCCGCGTATAGCTCGTCTTCGTCGTCCACCACCATGGCGGTCCGCGGCTTCGCGTCCGTACCCAACCTCGACGCACTATAATAACGCGAACTCAACATTCTGCTCCTTGCAAATCAAAAAACTTCCATCAATTCCTCCGAAATCAAACTCCCGTTTGTTGTGACGCCGTAACCATGGTAACGGTTGACACACCAACGACGAGAGGTCACATAGGTCATAGTCAAGTTTGATTACTTTTAGCAAGAAGTATGAATATAGTTTTGTGGGCGACGGTAAATGATACGCTGTAATCACGTTCAATATTTATTACATACTTCTAAATACATACAATCAAGGTCCATCTCTTTAAAGTCACACCAATGAAACAATATTAGTTATAGCTAAATTAGAAATAACTGACTGAAATAGACACCACTTTTAAAATCATTTTTCTCTTTTTAAATCAGTTCTATTGGAAGACGCTGACAATATGATTCGCTTGTTCAGTAAACACACGAGATAAGAAAACGCAATATAGCCTAACTTAAAAACTAAGAAAGTTATGAGATAATAAACATACAAACGAACGAGACGACTCTGCGTTACCGAGGCCTACTCCTGATTCTGACTGTTATACATTTACATAAACATTCAAAATATTGGGTATAAAAATAAATGATTTTCAAAAGTTTTATATTGTATCGTTATTCAACGAAATAAAAATGATTCCTTATATGTACATTTTATGATTTTTCATTATGTATGCGATTTAATAAACTACCTACTGAAAATTATGATAACAATGAAAAATTATTCGTGACCCTAAAAGACTAGTAAGAAATGCAAGGTATTCATATTTTGTACACTTTTCACTTATCATTACGATAACACCAGATAAAAATAATAGAAAAGTCTATTAACGTGGATATGACTTAGATGTTAACAATTTATAGTTATATTTACTTGTCGTCTATAAAATTTGTTATATTTACATACATTTAACAAAACTCACTGACACCAAGACACTTTTGCACATTATGTTTACAGTTAAAGGCCGACAAAAATGACTCTTAGTAATATGGCATGTTTCCTTACTCTTAGTTCGACTTGAATTTATATTAACACAACATTGTCACAGCTATAGACTTCCTCCATTATTAATCTCTTACATGGCTAGGTTATGTACTCGCACCACTGTCCGAACAATAAGCAGACCATACAATATCATGTTGTCTCACCTGACCATTTGCTTTACATGTTTAATTGACTTTGCATTAATTGTTGGTCACTTATGAATTATATTCCAGCCATGCATAAATTGAAACACATGAACGCACAACACTCGTTTTATCTTATAAAGTTATTGTTCTCATTATTAAAAATATATCGAACGACTAATTAAAATGGCGAAGCTTATATACATTCAAAATAAAGTATTGTCAAAAATGCGTTTAAATTAAATTAGTAAACTGCATTACAAACGAATTGGTGTTTATCAATATAATAGTTACTCTGCTTATAATAACATTTTATAGCCTCTTATATTTACTTTCATATATTTATTTTATTAATTTCTTATTCCGTAAATAACAGGCTCTCTTATGTATTCATAATGTTAAGCTTAATCGGGGTTTACTACATAGCTGCCATATTATATCGGTATGTTTAACGCGGGATGTATTGTCACTAGATGTAAGGTCAAACGTTATGTATACTCATAATTTGGATTTAGGGTCACTGTGATCACATTACGAAGCACCAATGTGTGGCAAGGGTCGGATGTATAACTCAAGCACACGTAGTC
Organism: Autographa pulchrina; assembly: GCA_905475315.1. Classification (NCBI taxonomy): domain Eukaryota; kingdom Metazoa; phylum Arthropoda; class Insecta; order Lepidoptera; family Noctuidae; genus Autographa; species Autographa pulchrina. The sequence goes on along the minus strand of FR997771.1, from coordinate 5,541,355 downwards.
ATGCACAACTCGACGAGATATCTTTGAATGATTTAGTATTGTGTTGCGGCGTTGTCCGTATACAGCATGGATCGCACGTTACGCGCGCTAGATCTGCGTGGAGAAGCGCGGCCGCGGCAGCTCGAACACGTCGCCGTGCACCGACCGCGCCAGCGCCTTGATGCTGGCCGCTATGTCCGTGGGCTCCTCCTGCATGCAAACACAGCTTTTAATACTTGGATACCAATCGAGCTCATAATGGGTTTTAACGCCATAATTTATGTACATATTCATGATTGAAGGTGAAATACTTGCTGCTTATGTAACTTATGTTAACTTTATGTAAGGTAAATAAGGTTCTTACATCGTCATCCAGATCCCGAGTAGAGGGGCGCTCGTTGGGGAACTTTGGCATATTCATAGGAAGAGAGCGAGCGATGACCTCCATGCCGCCGCCGCGGGGACGCGAGATGTGAATACCCTCGTCGTTGCTGCCTTCTGCAATTATAAAACATGGCTAAGTTATATGTACAATTAGCAATTCAAAAAGAACTGTTTAATATAATTTGAGCATTTTATGTGATTTTATACATAATGTAAAACTTCAAATGTGATATGTTTATGCCACCTTTGTCGTAATACACACGGTCTAATACATAATATAACTTTGATATGAAGTTGTCTTCTTATACATACCTATCATTTCATATGCATGATAGTTTACAATATATTGTTATTAATAAATATCGTGAGACATTTATTGAATTGCGTAACTACTATTGACGTGTTTCCAGTGACGTATACGGCTACGTAGATAAATGCACTTATATTGAAGTATAATTAGATATACCTATTACCTATCCTTGCTTAGACTCTAGCTTTTTCTTCATTTCTTGTTAAACTAACAGCTTTAATTTCCCGTAAAAATTGTCGAATCTTTGATGATTGACATTACTAGAATTATTTGTCGATTACTCACGGTCAGAATCATAGTCATCTTGGTCAGACAGCATGTTGCTCCTGGAGTCCATGCCTTCTAACTCAAATAGATCCTCCGCATCCAATGAATCTTCTTCAGGCGGCATATTTCCATTAGACTGTAAATAGTATAATTCAAGTTAGAAATTAAACAATATAATATCTTTACATTTATAAAGGGTAATTGGTTATACATATCATATCATTTATTATTTTATATAATTTTTATTAAAAACGTATAAACAAAGGCCTAATTACCTCAAAATGGTTGACATTTGCAGGCGCGGATCCAGGGGGGTGGTCACGGGGTCATGACCACCCCCCTGGAATAGGTCCAGGAACTCGGTGGACCACCAATTAAATTTGTTAAACGTTATCTACATATGTCTATAGGGCGCAAAAAGGAGAGCAGCTGGAGCTCGATAGTAAAAATCCCAAATACAACATCAAGTTATATAATTATATAGACAAAAATCGCGCTGCGCGGCCAACATTATGATGAAATAGGAAATTAGCTATTGGCTCATTTGTTAACAGCCGGTTGCTACCTAACTTGGGAGGACCAGGCCCGGGAGCATGCTGTCGCCGGGTTTTCATGAGGAATAGTGCTTTATGGGGTTCTCGTGTAAGCCGAGAGAGTGACGGTTCGCGGTTTGGCTCTTTTGAGCCGATTGCAGAGAGCAACGCAATTCGAGTCTTACGCGCCTACCATTTTATATTTAACATTGCCACATAATGGCATGGACCTGGTCAAAGGCCTGATCAAAGCACTAACAAGTATAAATATCTAATAATATATCGATACAAATAGTCTTATAATCGATTTTTGTAGTTAGTGGAGTCAATGAAGCATTTCACCTGTAAAATGTCAGAAACAGCGCCGATTTTGATGATATTTCTTTTATCTAGTTTTTTTTAATACTGTTATTAATCATAATAGGAGAAACAAATGTCTTTATTTTTAAATATTTTTTTTGATAATATTGCCGTTCCTGGAGAGGTGTTAGGGTTGGTGGAAATAAACAAATTAATTTATAAAATAGACTACATTGTTAATCGGTTCTGAGATTTTTCGACCAGTTTAACGTATTTTTAGAGGTTTAGTTACAATTTTGTTTTGTGCAGTCTAGTCCTACTTTTTTGTTTTTGGTGTTTCCATATGAAATACTTTTAGTTATCTGAATCCTATTCATAAATTTAATTCAAAATTGGTTCGAGAAAACTTTACAAGAAGGATTATACATTTCCTAATTATTGTTCTATTAGACAAGAAGGAAAACAGGGATTAAAAAAAAAGTAGGTCTTTAGTTAATTACACCAGAAACATCTTTGTTTTATCAACTTTTTAAAAAGGTACAATAGTCAGAAGAAATGTAGGTGGTTTTACGGGAAATTAAACCCATGAAAAATCTGGTTGAAGGAAGACCTCTCCACGAATGGCAAATGACTTTCGAGTAAACCTTTTAATATAAATAAAATATTTTAAGAAACTAAAAATTTCTTCTATTCGGGAGATTTCTGATTTTAAATAGTATTAAAATATAAACCAAATAAAAGAAAAATCATCAAAATCGATGCTGTTTCTGAGAATTTAGAAATGTTGCCTGTTTTATGGGTTTATTGACTCTACTAAGTAATACTCTACAATTTTTGAGACCTTTGAGAACAAAAGTTGAAAAATTATTTTGCGTCGGGTTAATTAGCATAAAAAAATCCTCCTAGGTCAAAAGCTAGGTACATCCTTGCTTCTTGAGACTTTACCACGACTATGTGACCACCCCCTGGCACCAAAGCTGGATCCGCCCTTGGACATTTGCATATAATCCATAAAAGGAGTCATTTGGTTGCAATCTATTTCACAATACCTTCGTGGAATGCTGACTTATTATAGAAATTCCTTTATACCCAAAAATATTTATTTGTTTGTTTGTTAATCTAGGTATATGAAATTAAGAAACAATAATAATTTAACGTGTTCCACTGAATGTAAACACGATGATATCATTTATTGTAAGCTTTTCCTCTGTTATGGTATTGAAGTGGTCCTAACACAAATTATGCAGTATATTACACTGCCTGGATTCATTATAGTTATCGTAGTAGGATAATAGAATATTTTGTAAACATCAGGCGAGGTTCGCAATAACACTAACAAAAATAAGCCAAGGACTAAAACCTCATTGATATATTTTCTTTAAATAAATACTTGAAACTTTTTTCCTTACTGATTATGTTGCATATAATCTTCATTTTTGCTGGTAAACTGTTGCATAGACATTATTGAAATATGAAAATGAATAATAGTTTTATAGTTAAGTAGCTATGATCTACATTTACACAAGAATTTCAAAGATTCAGACAAATTATGATGAAGTTATATGTTAATCTCGTACACATTGTGAAATGTTGTTTTACCTTAACATTATTATGTGAGACTTTTCTGGCATCTTGGAAGGAGGACAGTCTTCGTCTCTGCAGGGGAGGTAGATGTGGGGAGGGTGGGCCGTTGTCGATGGTGGCGTCGTTCCGCCAGCTGTCTTTGTCGACGTTGTTGCGCGCCTTACTTATGATACTGTAATCATTACATTATTTTTTTATTGTTCAAGAACATAGTAATACATTGATATGTGCCAGTGAATTCAACATGACCATTCTTAACATAAGTTATCTGTCAAAGCTTCTATACATATAAGGTGTTAATGAACAACAAAAAATATGACCTAATGAATGACTCTTTTAATGGCCTGTGTCAAAACTTTAACCTGATGTTAAGGGGACAGAGAGACAACACAAGCAGATGGTTTAACATTGTGATTAGGTTTATGTCCAAGTTATCAAATAATCAAGACATGAAAATGTAATAAAACATCATACCTAGCTAATATTTTATGATCTCTTTGTGCTTTTTCTCTGTAAGCTTCAAACTCAGCATATTTCTGATCTCTGAACTGTCTGACAGTTTCTTCTACAGCTTCCAGCTGAGACTGCAGAGTTTGATTCAACTGCTTACTAAGTGTGCCTATCACCTGCTGGGTAGGGAGCCACACAGTCTTATCACTGTGCATAAAGTTATTTGTGTCCACATTTTCCTTCATTTCTATGTCATTTGTTACTTCTGGCACTAATAAGTTAAATACTGGTGAATAGTTATTTGACTTTTTTAAATTGTTAATCCGATCTTGTGTAGTCTGAAATATAAATAGGTAAGTCCATAAATCAGGGCCAATGATATGTAGTAGTTGATAAGATTACAATTTAAACATATTGAATATATTATTCACATACTTTCAGGAAAATCTTATATGTAGCATAATTCATTTTACAATGATCTATTAGCAACATAAGGCATTTAGGAACTCAGCACACGAGATTAGAACATGATTATTAATCATTGTCATTTTTCAAATTAGCTAATAATTTAGGTAAAATACATTTATATTTACTTTATAGTAACAAGATACAGTCTTAGAGTTGAAAATAATCAAATTGTAGGTGCAAGATATTATTATGTATATACTTCAGTTAAAATGCAGATGACCATGAATAAATTGGTTGTCATTGTACCTATGCTGACTAAATGTAATTTAATATTAAGTGAGTACTGACCTGATTAGATTTACAAACAAGCAGTGCATAAGGTTCTTTCTTGTCATGTGATATGGCATGAGTGGCCTGACCGCATGCCAGGCAAGAATGTATTGTCCACCTGCTGAGAGGGCGCTGGTCCACCAGGGCTGGCTGCGCCACCTCAGTCTTCAAGCTGCTTAACGAGCAGGATATCAGTTTCTAAAACACGGTGAACAGCAATTTGATACATTTTGTATAGGTATTAATTTGTTATGTCATTATAGAGTTGTTAACTTTACTGCATAATGGTTTTAAATAATGGTCTTAATTGAATAGTTTTTAATTGATATGTTTCTGTAAGGTTTTAGATGTCGATTGTAGATCTACAAAACCATAATATAAAAGGAGACAAAGGAAAAAAATACAAAATAATAATAAAATTATGTAGCTATGTCGATTACGATCGTAAACAAGTCAAGACAGTGCCGAACGCACATGTACTTATGTATTATGCATAATATACATTTAAAATCATATCAAATTAATTGTTACTGCAATGCTGTTTGTTAGGTTTCATTCATATTTCATGGTTTCTAAGCAATAAAAACCCTTCTTATAAGTCAAGGTCAAGACATGTTTACTGAGACGGTACCTCACTGAAAAAAATATCCCTTTGTTCCATGGATGATAACTCCAGTTTCCCAATATCGACATTGTCTTCAATTTTATCACCTTCAAGAGTTACATTTAAGCATTTACAAACACAGAGAGCCATGGTGACTAAAAGAATTAAGTGTTTTGGACGAAACAATACAAAAATACACAAAAAATTAAGTAAATTATGAGTACAGTAGTCGCAACTTTTAGATAAACGCGTAGAAGTATGTATAGATAGTTTAGTTATTTTTGTTCACAACACACACATTCACAAATCAACACAGAATTTTCATATACAATTTTGTGTTATCACATATCGATAGCTTTGTCTTCTTTTGGCAATTGACATAATCCAATGCTCTCGTAAAGGAAGAAATGAAACAGTATTATGTCTCTTATACTCTCCTTAACTTTGTCGACTTAATAGTGTTGCTCATATAAAATCGACTCAATGCACCATTTTTTTAATTATTTCAGATGCGGTAGATCCAGTTTTTTTTATTATGTTTATATTTGAGTAATATGTAAATATATGTAATCATTATACTATCGGTGAGTATAGCCCAGTATTGAACGCGCAGGCCTTCTCACTTGGCTTCATCCATTTATTTTACCTCAGTTTTAATTATTATTGGGCTTTCGCTAACAATGTCAGAAAAAAAAAATTAGAACGATACGATCAGAGAATCTTGTTTGGTTCAATTTTATTTCTCTTCCCTTCGATTTTAGTATTTCTTTGACTGTTCATTTTTATTTTGTTATTGATCAGGTTGTGTTTCCTTTTCTTTTAAGTGAGATTGCTAACAGCGTGTCTTATTTTTTTTTTGTATACTAGTTTTGTCGCCAATTTTATTTAATTAAGTCATTTTTCATTTTGTGATGTAGTGTTACTTGAAAGGCCACTTTTTTAAATACTAACCTAGGATTGGGCAGCACTATACTTGTCAACCTCAAAATATTAATACGACAGATTGTCGTTCGGGTCATCGTCTGTCGTTCTCTGACTGCCTGCTGTATGACAGGTTATTTGAGGCTTACATTCTGTTCACTGTTCAGTACGTGGCGAAATTAAATTTAGGCGTGATAATAGGGAGTTGAAAAAGTATTATAGAAAAGTTTTCATACTATTATATAAAATTACCAAGAAGCTGATTATATGATTAAGAAGTTACAATGTCTAAAAGGAGTCAACCCAATTGGGCGCCACCGCCAAGAAAGGAGAAAAGACCAGTTTTAAAACTTTACAATAGTTTAACAAGACAGAAGGAAGAATTTGTGTGCAATGAAGGGAATCGCATTAACTGGTACAGCTGCGGGCCGACTGTATACGACGCTTCCCATATGGGTCATGCCAGGTAAATAAAGAATTGATCTTCATTTGTAATATTTAAATTATTTCTTAACCTAATCATTATCACCCTTTAGGATGATGTTAAACTGTAATATCATAACATATTCTCTTTTGCATTGCCCTGTGTCCATTAGGTTTTGGGGTTTTTTGACATGCATACAGCTGATTTTTGTTTCTCATAGTAATTGCCTATATACCTATTAAGAAGTAGGTATAGGCAGGCACTAATATAAACTAATTATAAACATGAAATTGGCATTTATAAGACAATTGTTCCTATGAAATTATTTAAATTGTAATCGGTTACAAATCAATTTCAAATGTAAACAGTTTCAAACAAATATATTTTTTATTACTTTAGCTTAAATTTAATATTCTAAAAGTCTACTGATAAAGTAGGTATAATATGTTACATTACCTGTACATGTATTAAAATGAAAATTCTCTTTGAAACATTATTTTCAGATCATACATATCTTTTGATATATTGAGGCGAGTGATGGCCAACTACTTTGGGTACGACATATTGTATGTAATGAACATTACAGATATAGATGATAAAATCATAAAGAGAGCAAGACAGCATCATTTGTTTGAGAAATACTTAGAAGAGAATAAGAGTCTGAATTGTATTATAGATGATGCAACATCAGTTGTAAATTACTATGAGACAGTGGTGAAGGAGACTACTGACCCAGATAAAAAGAATGCTATGCAGAAAACTTTAGACTGGTAAGCATTATTTATTTATCAGTCTGCAAAATACTGGTTATATACTTCAGCATTTATTTGCATGTAAAGTAAGTAAAATGGATATATTGCTAATAATATGTTCTTACTGAGCAGTAATAACCATTTACAATAAGTAGTATTATAGCTAAAAGGTTGCAATAAAGTCGCAAGCAGCTGTGTTTAAGCCACATACATTTAATTTAATACTTGATTTGCATGTTATACTTAGGGTTGATAAGCGGTCAATGTATGTGTAGGGCATACTCTTATCAGCAAACCTAGTCATACTATTGCTTTTTGTTGATAAAATACAGTAGGTGCATTTTAAAATTGCTTTTAATTAGTTTTCAATCAAATGTAATATTAACTTTAGTTAGGAATAATTCTTTAATAAGTTAGAATCCTTGTAAAAAAAAATAATGCAATTATTTTTTTGTATTATTGTTTATGCTTTATGACTATATTTTATTTTAATCTATTCTTATTTTATGTTTCTTACTTGATTATTTGTTGTTCAACCAACCAAATAATTCAATGAAACAAACCTTATTTCAGCATAGCATCAGCTGTCAAGACTCTGAAATCAGCAGTGGAAGCAAATGATGATGCAACAATCACAAATGCTAAGACTGAGCTGCTTCAGTCAGCCAAGAGTCCTATATCAGAGTGGCTGGACAGTCAGCGCGGGGCCACTGTCACAGATAATGCTATATTCACAGCACTGCCCAGGTATTGGGAGAACGAGTTCCATAAAGACATGAAAGCACTTAATGTAAGCATACATAATTTTTCAATGTTAGTTTTTTTTTTGTACAAGTTTTAATTTTAGTTTAGTTGTTAGTGTTTGTTGTTATATTAGATATGACTAGAAAAATATTTTCATAATATTATTCTATATACTTTTAAGTTATGTTATAACACCAACAATCTGATAAAATTGATCAGATTATCGAAAAATAAGTGTTCAGTCTTGAGCCCTAATTGATGGTGTATTATAATAAATCAAAAGATAACACTAAACATTCTTAAGTGATTCACATTATCATGACCTATTACTGTGAAAGATTACTATTTGCATAAATACTAACTAATGTATGTGTCTAATTGCAGGTATTACCACCAGATGTATTAACAAGAGTTAGTGAATATGTACCACAGATTGTTAGTTTTATTGAAAAGATAATAGCTAATGGCCTTGCGTATGAATCAAATGGCTCTGTGTACTTTAGTGTAAGCGAATTTGATAAAAAGGATAAGCATTACTATGCTAGGCTAGTTCCTGAGGCGTATGGAGATACAAAATCCTTACAAGAAGGAGAAGGTAACTATAAACATTTATGTATATCAATTGTACAGTTTAATTCCACTAAGCTTTTTCTGTATTTGTCACATTAACTAAAAGTTAATCTACACTGTAATAATTTTACCTCCATTTACTGACAACATGATTTGTGAGATATAGGATATGAACTGATAAGTTTTAGTGTAATCTGTAACATATACTGCTAATATGTATTACTTAATTTACAATCTACACTGTGATACTGTGATTTGATTTGAAATGTAACATTTTCATTATTTTATTTCAATTTACCATGTATGTCATGCCATGCATGTCACCTGGACCTTGTTTTATGATGTTATAACCAATATATTTAAAATTTTGAAAAAATCGAAATTAGCTTATTTATTGTATTTCAGGCGATCTTACTGACGACACCAGTGAGAAGCGTTCTCCCAACGACTTCGCTCTATGGAAGCGGAGTAAAGCGGGCGAGCCGTCGTGGAAGTCGCCGTGGGGCGCGGGCCGGCCCGGCTGGCACATCGAGTGCTCCGCCATGGCCGCCGACGTGTTCGGAGACAAGCTAGATATACACACCGGGGGCGTCGACCTCAAGTTCCCTCATCATGATAATGAATTGGCTCAGAGTGAGGTACTTCAACTATTCCTATATTACCTATACCTGGATGTCTTTTATTACGGCCTTTTTTGAAGTTCGGGCTAATTTCACACAGCTGTTAAACCCTAACAGAGACACACAGGCAGATAAACTGTTACTTACGCATTTTTAATATTAGTGTTGAGAAATCTAGGTACATACTGTCCCCGTCACGAAAAGCTATAAATTTTGTAAACACACATTCAGGGGTTTGCAATCTTTGGGTAAAATAAAATAAAAACAGTTTTGTACAATTTTTTTACAGGGATATAATTATATTAACACACATATCTAATTACTGTCTTCAGACGATTCTGAATATTCTGTTCATAAAATTCATACACTCGAAAAACCATTACTCTCTTTTTGACGCAATCAGTCAAATAAAAACATACCTTTTGACGTTCTTTTCGTGGCGAAATAATTTCCTTGGTCGTACTGGGTCCTGGATCCATTATAGGTAGTAAAAAAATAACAATTCCTTATACAATAATTAACAATAACAAACAATATAACCTAATCCGCGAAAACACCACAAACAAACAGACGCATTCGAAACTCGAAAGCGACAACGTCAGCGTGAACTTACTTCAAAATCTTGGCCCAAATGTTTACGTTCCATGAATCAGATGCGTTCCAGTACCACAAAACCTTAGACGACAGCGCTTTATATCGCTAAAATATAAACCGATCAAGTGAAATTGCTCATTAGTTTCGTATAACACGTACGTCACTTTGACTTTATTGAATTTGGGATTATTTGTTGTTGATTAAATACGTCACTTGGTAGAAGTTCTTTATTTACAAAAATTATAGCTTCTCGTGACGGGCACTTTAGACGTATTCTTTTGGGATCAACAAAACTTAATCTTAAAATATTGGTTTCTTAGGTTTACGCAAATTTTTGACATTGAATTAAAACTACGTTTTACGGATTTTACGTCGGGGCCTAAAATCTAAAAATATTTTTTTTCTGTGGCCGGTTGAGCATAGAAAATTCCCCAAACTACGAACATCAACCCACTTACAGTGAATACTCATAAAATCCATTATACCTCATTCTTTCAACAAAACATTTGTTCTAAATGTCAATTATTTTCCATCAGGCTCACTTTGACCAGCCTGGCTGGGTGAACTACTTCCTGCACACGGGCCACCTGACCATCGCGGGCTGCAAGATGTCCAAGTCGCTGAAGAACTTCGTGACGATATCGGAGGCGTTACGGCGACACACCGCCCGACAGCTGCGCATCGGCTTCCTCATGCACGGCTGGAAGGAAACCCTCGACTACTCCGACAACACCATGGATATGGCGATACAGACCGAAAAAATGTTCAATGTAGGTGTTTTGTCTTTATTTACAGTAGATACTTATCTAGTTTTGTTATAAGTTAGTGTTTGTAAAGCAAATGACGATTTATTGATGCTATATTTGGAATGCCATATAAAAACCATGTAGTCGCCACGCCTGCATTTTGTATTCTCGCAAATAAACGACTAATTACCTCTGCGCGACTTGCGACTGCAAATGTTTGAGTTTCTAAGTCTGAGTGTTCTTTGTATCACCCTCACGGCATTTATGTATTATGTATGTGTAGTTTAATGTTTATTTGTAGGAGTTCTTCCTGACCGTGAAGGATGCGTTACGGAGTGGCTACGAGGAGGGCTGCGGCGGCGTGTGGGACGCGGAGGAACAGCAGCTGTCGGCCAAGCTCACCGCCGTCAAGGAACAAGTGCATGCCGCGCTATGTGGTATGTATGATCTTTAGTAATGTGATAAATAATTTGAGTTGTATGTAAATTAATTGCGAAAAATGGTTATAATTTACGAAATATACTCAAGGTAAAACGATGTGCAATAAAAACACTCAATTATTTGTTGTACACATAAACGATGCAATATAATATATTGTATAGTCATTATTTAGGTTTGTTTCTACCATAAGCGTCTTGATTGGGTCATTGTACATAACAGCATAATACATAGTTCAGTCAGGTTACACGTCCATTTCCTACAGCACAATATAGGACAGCCTCTTTTGGCATTCATCTCCTGGTACCTACTACTTACCACTTGCCTCTTACTACTTTACCATTTCTTGCTGCACTTATCTAGGCTTCCTATATCAGTCCGCAATGTTAGGTGACTTCTATCATCTATCACTTTAATATTATTGAGAGCCTGTAGTGTCCCACTGCAGGGCAAAGACCTCCCTTCCCTCTTTCCACTTATCCAGGAAAGCGTCCAGTTTTTCCCGCCATCTCTTCTAGGTCTGCCGCGAGGTCTCTTTTTGCCTTTTGGGACCCATCTATCACTTTGTTCATTTACCATAAATAATATAAAACTTATTTATTGGTTTAGACAACATCGACACCCGGTCCGCGCTCGACGCTCTCCGCGAGCTAGTGGGCGCGGCGCACGTGTACCTGCGTCGCACTCGGCCTCGCGCCTCGCCGCTGCTGGCGGCCGCCGCGCGGTACGTCACCGACGTGCTGCACGTCTTCGGCGCTGTGGAAGGCCCGAGAGGAGGGATAGGCTTCCCTGTAGCTGATGCTAATAATGATTGCGTAAGTTATTTTATTTTCTTGAATTTGTGATTTATCAGACCTTTGTGTATATGTAAATCTGCATCAAGTAGGTGAAAATATAATATATTTATATCAGTCTGGGTGAATTACATACAAGATAATATTTTAGAAAACAATTATATTCCAAAAAAGCTAAATGTATCAAATTACTTTCGATATAAACTCGATATTTTACAATATACATAATAGGCATATTAAAACTATTTTCTAAAGTATTCATTAAATATTTTACCTACCTTTAGACTAGCATATTATTTATATACTTTATTACATAGCATAAGCATGTTGGATAAGTTGAAGTGTTTATTAATGATTCCTGTGCTGGGGCAGTTAGAAGAGACGGTGATGCCGTACCTGGAGGCGCTGAGCGCGTTCCGGCTGCGCGTGCGCACGGCGGCGCGCGCGGCGGCGGCGGCGGGCGTGCTGGCGCTGTGCGACACGCTGCGCGACCACGACCTGCCCGCGCTCGGCGTGCGCCTCGAGGACAAGCCCGGTACGCAAGCCACACCTAGCCAGACCAGTAACAGCCTGTGTGCAGGCTTATAAAAGTAAAAAAATTGACGTATACAAAATACGCTCATTAACTGGATGAAATAACAACTGTTCTCATATTTTACGTAAATTATGAAAACTCCTTTCGTCAATGTGATAAAATAGATTCAGTGGAATAGTGAAAGGATATCCCTAATTAAAGTATTTTTTAAACTTGAGATTTAGCTGGATATTTGTGTATATGCCATTATGCAGTCTGTAATTTTAATAATTCTGCGTTTATTATGACATTTTCTGTTATATTAATCTTTCTATTCTTCATTCCAGACCGCACAGTAGTAAAACTAGTCAGCAAAGAAGAATTAATGAAAGAGAGAGAAGAGAAGAGCAGGTTAGAAGCTGAGAAGCAGAAGAAGAAGTTAGAGTTACTGGAGGCACAGCGCGCTAAAGAGGAGCAAAAGAAGATACCGCCCACGGAGATGTTCAGGAAGGAGGCCGACAAGTATTCCAAGTTCGATGACAAGGTAACTAGCTTAACTTATATTTACTACCTTATATCATAATTACAATACTACCTTACCGATACAAACGCGTATAAATAATAATTTAGTTGACACTTTTTTAAGAACAAAAAAGGTATATAAACAAATATACATACTTCAAGTGTAACTTAAAATTTGTTTTTGCTGTTATGTTTTTTTCTTACTCATAATCTTTTTAACTAACCTAAATGTACTTAAATTAGTTTTAGCTTTTAAGCTCTGTTTTTTTAACTGCTTTAACATTCAAACTATTGATAATACGCTGCATCTCACGACTAACTAATAAAGTATGTAATTTTCTTTACTGTTTTGCGTTTCCAAGTTTTCGAGTACATAAGAAAGATGTATTATTGAATTTGAAGTTAAATTTATAAATGCTGATTAATATAGAGCTATCTGTATCCTTATAACAACTATTATTAACTCTCAAGATTTCGCTTTCAGGGCTTGCCGACACACGACCACGAAGGCAAAGAGCTCAGCAAGGGCCTTGTAAAGAAGTTACAGAAGCTGCAACAGGCTCAGGAGAAGAAATACAACGAGTACTTAGCGTCCATCAACACCTGCTGACCTTGGGACACTACATACATCGCGCACAGACCTAATAAGAAAGGTAGACGGGGCGTATGCAAAGAAAAACACACACAAAATTGGACCAGCTTGTACTATTCGTATATAAAAAAAAAGGAAATGGTAGAACACTATTGAATGCCTTCTTAAACTTTGTGTCTTTCTCTAGTTCAACCTAAACGTTCCTGTCTACCTTTTTCATAGTCTGTGACTACTCTTTGCATTTTTAATAATTATTCTAACATTAAATGTGGTATTCATACATTAAATCGTAGTATTATACATGTCAATCTAATTTGTTACAAAGTAATTAAAACATTGTTATTTAACAAATTGTCAAAATATTTAATAAAAGAATATGAATAAAGAATTGCTTGCTTTTTATTGTTTTTACAAATTCGATTGACACCAATCATAAGTGTGTACTAGCACTCATTTCTGCATATAAATAGTCTTTCAGCTTATTTAAATTAATATTATGGTAAAAAGAGACCGAAAATCTTTTTTGTACTCTAAAGTAAGTAGAATTGAACTTGTTTAATAAACAACTATTGAGAAGAAATCGAATTAGGTATATTTTGACCTTGTATTAAAGGAAGAGAAAAGTGAGTATTATATTTAAAAAAAGAAAATGCTAATTAGATACCTTTACAAGTTTGTAAATACCTTTATCTATATCACTTACAAAAGGGATACGTATTCATAAACCGTCTAAACTCTTTGAGGGAACAGGTTAGTTTTAAAATTTCTAAATAAGTATTTGGATTCTATAGCACAATATTAGAAGTCGGGTTTCTTATAGTGTAATTTAGGTTAATTATTACAATTTATATTTCTTATACAGGGTTGATACGAACTATGAGATTTCTTTTATACAATATTATTATAGTTACCATGTTCAGGCTATTTAATAAAAGGCAATGAAATAGGAGTAGATTTTTATAAGAATTTAATTTATTTTTGAATACACTGCACGAAGTTCAGTACGTCCTTCAATGCGCGACGTTGCCGCTTTGTAACCTACAGCTGACGACTGGAATTTCATGTTTTAATAGTGTTTGTGTTTGATAATAGATTTAATTATTTTACGTGTTATTTATTTTTCACCGTTTGCATTTAATACTGACTACGGCCTACTCAGTGTAAAGGAAATCTCACATGTCGTATGAACTCTGTATGCTTATCTTTCTCAACATTGATGTCTCAATGATATTATACTTTAGGTATTTCGTTAATAATTTTCACAAAGCTGTCTTTTCGAGATTTTTTACTTTACCCCACGTATTCTTTTTTATAATGTATGTATGAATGAGACTTTCATGACATTTTCTAATAAAGTCATCCAATCACACGTTCATAAGTAAAATATATTATATTCGTAAAGATTTTTTAATTTTTTTAATTCAGTATTATAACAGTTTCGCGTATAAGTGGAAATCTCACCGTAACTTGAAAATAACTTAATAGCCATAAATAATAAACTTTGACATACAAACCTTAAAAATGATTCCAACAGCTTAAAGTACCTGTGAAGCATTTTTAATTAAGACTTATCATACACCATTCATATTTATTTTCATACCTTTTATGTAATTTTAAAATACTTAAATACTAACTAAATAAAAAAAGGATCGCATTTGAAACTTGGCATTGTTTCATTTCGCCTGACCCCATCCCCATGCAGCCTCTCGAGTTTCTTGTAGGTATTACTAAAAAAATAACTGTTAAAATTGTACCTACAAATCAATCAAAAGTCATACGGAGGGTATAAGCGAATTTTGCACATACAGCTTACTCTCCGTATTGCGGATCCAGTGAGTAATGAGCATAACGGGTAATTCGTCCTATACGAATTAAAAAAAGGTTATTACTTAGGTAGGTCATATTATTATACTTATTAACCACCTATATTTATTGTTGCAATATAATTGATATTTTGATATATAGTTATTTATTGGATATTTTGTCGCGAACACTCAGTTCGCGACAAAATATCTTAAAATATTAAGTAGTTTACGCACTCTAACTAAAAGATAAATAAAATAAGTAAGTACGGAGCAATTATGGACGAATAAGGATATCAACGGTTATCCTGTAAACATAATTGTAAATGTGAAATAGTGTAGTAGGTAGGTACATCAGTACATGTATATCAATGGAATAATAATATCCTGTTTTCCACAGATAGGTATATAATAGACAGGAGACAACAAAGCCTATCTTAGTCTATTCAGTAGCTACACTTGAAATGCATTTAAAAATATGAGCAAAAAAAGTTATCAAATAAATCTAGATGACCATAATAACTGTCCTAAAAATAAACAAGTGTTACGATTGAGTGATTCTTTATAAAATATTCCCTATTTAAAAACCCCATAAGTTAGAAAACATAAAAAAATACAAATTAAATTATGTCTTCCGCAGATCCACCGATTATCTGTATTTAAATAAACATTAAAAATGAAAAGCCTTGACGTGTGATCACAATAGACTGCACCTATCTATAACGCTTCAATGATAGCTGTACAAAGGCGGTTGCCGCGTGCTCAGCGACAAAAATACTTATAAAAAGCTAAACAGTAGTTTTAAAAAAGGTAAAAACTGAGGTAAACAATCTGGTCGCGTTTTTTGTGTAGTGAAGCTGACAATGATGTTTTGGGTGGGGTAGACGGCACAAGTACAGCACGCGAGCGGGCTAACATCTGCAGCTAGCGACGCTACGGACGCAGATTTGTACGGCGCGGCTGTTTTCATTCAATAAATTAGAGGTGTGATTTAAGTACTTGAAACTTATTATAATCAGTATTGTTTTTAAGATGTTGGTAATTAAGTAGTTAAGGTAAGTTTTTTTAACATAACGATGAATATAATTTAGATCATAAAAATGATTTATTAAACAAAATGATAACTAGCTAAGTAATAGGGTATTTTATGTAAAAGTAAGTAGGTAGGTGTAACACGAATTTTGGGAAAAAGGTGGTAAACCATGGACAAAAAAAAAACAATTTTATCGTCTTTCTTTAAGGTACCTACGTGTTGCAATAACGAAAAAAAAAAAAGAAAAATGGGTAGTCTCGTGCCTCACACATTACAACACAAATTATTATTATCGAAGTAGGTAATATCTTTAGTTCTTTATTTCTGAACATAAGTAAGGAGGGTACCTGACATTTATGTCGATTATAATCACCGTTTATCTATCACTTTACCTACATGTAGGAATTATATAATACTATCAGACCCGTGTCGTAGTATTGCAATAGTATTTGACACCGGTTAATACATGACTGCCGATGAATCGGAACAGTTGGCTAACTAATAACGGAAATTCCCAGCGAATTATTGAAAACAGCTACTGGTGGTGAATGTAATTTAAATAGTTTTTGGATTTGATCACAATCGCTTTGATCGTGGTCAGGCTTACAATAGCTTCGGTACCGGGTAGGGTGAGTCGGGCGAAGGGAGGCAAATCTTGCAAACCGTCGGCTCTCCGCCGCTGACCGCCCGGCGAGATGTCAATCACACACATTTGAATAAGAACATTGTTCCGTTTTCATATTCCGTTGAGATGTCGCGATAACAAGATTTTATTTTACGAAGTCAACGAACTGAAAGTTGCGTTTTTGGTGAAAAAGTAAGAAATACATTTCAATGTTAATTTCTTCGAAATTGATCATCCGGAATTGCGACTAACGGTCGCGCCTTTGTAACCAATTGCGGTGAGTCTACGTATATGACACGATATGTAAATGTACTAGGGCGGCCTTTATAGGGCCTAACGAAAATTTACCGTACCGTTAATATGTGACATTTGATAAGATCTTTATAGTACATTCATATATAATATAGGTACATAGTTGGGTCGATCTGTAGAATTACCCAACGAGGAATGATATTTCTATGGGAATCAAAATCATCGTCAATTTGTATACCAATTGAAGTTTAGATTTCTGTATATAAGATCAATATCAATAGAATCAATAGATAATTATGTGCTTTTTTACTTTGTTTTTCAGAAATAATACGTGAAGACAATAATATTGCACAAAGTACTATATCTAATGAAGTCCAAAAATACTTTTTATCACATTCAAATACCCACCAATGCTGAATTTTAAAGTAGCATCTCGCAAGCGTAATTGGTGCCTTAATAAGATTTATAACGATAGCAATTAAAAGTTTTACTTTATAAATTATGATCGGCGTAAAGCTCCCTCACCGAGTAATATTTTGCGAGAGAGCGACGCGCTGTTAGCGCTTGTCCCTGTCGGTCGGGGTTGCAATTATGGCTTGTTTTTCATCGTAGACCCCGAAGCACTCCGCTGCCTGAAAAAAGAAACCAATTTTGCACGCTCATTAATTATTTAAATCTCATTAAACAACCGCAAGTTCCCTCTCTTGTTTTGTAATTTTGCGACGCTATTCACCATCTACATTTCCTAATTTAAGCCGTTGGACGCTGTGGCAATTTCTGGAGATTAAAAATCCAGTTATGTTGGTGTTAAATCTTATCTTGAGATTTTTACATTGTTGATTAGTTTTTAGACTTTTTTTATACTTGAAACAGAGTGAATCGAGATTATTATTTTAAAGAGCAATAGGTTAACAAAATGGCACCTCAAAAGGAACTCTCGTATAAATCCATTTATGGCATCAAAGCTATTTAGTAAAACAGGAAATTATACAGCGTTGTTGTGGCAGCGTACCGAGTATTTGTGTATTCGTCACCGCGGTGGCTTCCTATTAGATAATAAAGTCTGCCGCGACTGTCTTGTCTCTCGAGAATATTTGAGAATTAGGAAATTAAAGTATGCGTTGGCACATGAAAGGTGCGGAAGCGCGGTGTCTGGCGGTTGTTCGTTCAATTCGCCGCTGCGGCTGACGCTTCATTGTGCCGCATAACTGAATTAATTATGTTTTAAATCACGTTATCAAGAACCAAATTTATTTATTCGAATTTCTTAAAAACTTTTTACGAACAAAATACCATTTAATTTGAATCGAAATATTACAAAAACATCCTTATATTTTTACACATTCATTTCGCTTAGATGTAAACATATGAGTAAGTCTGATCACACATGTAAGTAATTATTAATTGGACTGGCCGGAAATAGTTTAGGCAATACATATTTATAATTACTTGTTCATTTTAGTCTAGACAAACTTCGTGTTTTCTATTTTCCTATTTTCAAATTAACAACAATCATATGCCGACATGACGTAGATACACATATATGTTGTGATAGCTCTTAGTACTCTTGGCACTCAACAGGTTATTGCTACATGTGACTTCGGCCGGTTGCGAGACTATCTATTATGTATATGAAAACACATATGTGTTTATTACATTTACTTTCATGACTTTCCACGAGTGTGTCTTCGAGGTAGCACCTCATTTGTCACTGGACGATTATGTTTGCCAAATGCATATAATCGTGTTTATTATAATATCTTTTCTTGTTGATCGAATGAGTGTCGAGGTAGGAGGCGGGTGGCCGGGGTAGCTCGGGGTGGAGATCACTCGCCCGTGCTTTAATTGCTTTTCACTTAGCAACCGCTCATGAACAGAGAAGGCTCGCGAAAATGAAGAAAAAAATCATTACATCAACATCTTTTAGAGATTGGCCAGATTTAGGACGTTCAGAAAGACAGCGACCTTCTTATATAACGCTTTCCTCTTTCTTGTTTTTCCAGCGCGCCTCATTTCCGGAAGGGGGTCGCGGGGCGGCGCGGGTGCGGGTGGCGAGGGGCCTAAGTAATTTCGCTTAAGAACTCTAAACGTAATTAGTGTAGGGCGTGCAAAGGGAAGGGCTTGAAACTTGGAGAGGGTTGCGTCCCGCGCCGCCGCCTCCGCGCGCCGCCTGAATATTTGATCGCGCTCGTCTCGCGATAATATTTGCCGGAGGAGCTTTTCCGTAAACACGGCCACATTTCCCCACCTAGGTACTTATACTTTCCTTCATTCCGTTTTCAAAGCTGTCGCGCGCTTTTAATTGGAGCCGGTGTTATTTATAAGTAGACTTGTGATAGAATTAAAATCGTTCGCTACGTCGCTCTCGAAGACCTATACACAGAAAATGTTTTAATATTAAGTTTTTTGACGAGTTATTTTTCCTTTCAAGAAAATCCTCTTTATAGCACTTCAAACAAATTTACAGGCTCTTCGTAAGCTCATATAACTGATGGGTATTCAGCGAGATTTTATTTTATTATGTTTTAATTTTATTTATTGCTCCATTGATTTCATGAAAACAGATCTACAAATGTGTCGTTCGTTACGTAGAACACTGAATGAGATCTTCATAATATAAAGCAGGTGATTGATGACTGATGAGAAACATTTACATCGTAAAGGAAAATATTTGACGTAAGTTGGTATTTTACTGAGAATGGAATTATTTTATATTTTATACATAAAATTGTTCCACTGTAAAATTCTAACTGGATGTTGAATTTCAACATTACCTTTTAATTTTCAAGACTGTATCGGGGCCCGGGGGATCAAGGTGGTGTGAACACCCCAAATGTTGTTAAAAAAGCACTTTAATTTACGGGTAATATATACAACTTCAAACAAATGAGGTTTTGTATATCCTTTCTGATAAAAATAACCTGGAAATTTCTGACGTAGGTAATTAGTGGAGCAACAAAACTGTGATTTAAAATAATAGACGTTGGGACGATATGAGTGCTTACAAACATGTTACAAGAGTTCTCTCACCAGAAGA
This sequence comes from Autographa pulchrina, assembly GCA_905475315.1. Lineage (NCBI taxonomy): Eukaryota > Metazoa > Arthropoda > Insecta > Lepidoptera > Noctuidae > Autographa > Autographa pulchrina. The sequence goes on along the minus strand of FR997771.1, from coordinate 5,521,226 downwards.
AACTATAATGTATTAAGTAATTAAAAAACGGACATTTGTCTTCCAATAATACAAGTAATAATATATCTGTATAACATTGGTTACTGCGAATAGAGAATTCATTTGATGGCTAAAGCAAAAGCAATAATTTACAAATTCAAAGGGCCTATAAAACAAGAGAGGGAATTAGAATTTGTAATTAGTACATAGCGAGGCGACCGGGCCGACGACGCTACTCCTACAACATTTGATTAGCAATTATGGTAATTTGACTTAGAGCAGGGTAAGATTTCTCCTAATTTGTTAGTTAAATTATCATCACGACTGTAAGGACAAGAAAAATTTCCTTCAATTAGAATATCATTAATTTGTGCGAGGGATGTACAATTAATAGATACAAGCAATTTATAGTCGTTTAACATTACAGTACTAAATATAGGGTTAGGTACCATTGGTTATCTACTATACGATCTTTTCTATATTTAAGTTCAAAAACACATTAACTTACTAATTAGAACAGTTGATACATAACATGATACATTTTATAATCTAGTTATTCAAAGGGTAATCAAATGCAAAATAAAATACAAAGACGCGATCATTGTTATGGAATATTAATAATTTAATCGTAAAGTTTAATGTGTCGTGCGACTATAACAAAGCGGCGCGCCGGCGTCGGTGTGGGTGCCGCATGCCGCTGCCGGCAGGAGCTGAGGGCACGGTGCTCGCTGCTCCCGACTCCGCGGTGCAATTTAATTATCAGCGCGGGGTTTCGTTTTACCCTTTTGTATCTTAACCCCCGGATGAAAAAAATACTCACCCATAAAATAGAGGACGGGTACGAAAAAGGAGCGTATGCAAATTCAGGATAAAATATAGCCCGTAAATGCCACCGTTTCTAAAAGAATATTAGAGACGTTTTTCAGTGGGTGGCTGGGGGTGCTACTTTATACTTTGTCTCCTCGCGCTAAGTACTGCACCTACGGGTGTCCGCGCGAAGGAATCCGCCTTAATTTGCAACTGTTGTTCAGATATAAATCAACGTGTTTAGAATTTCTCGGAGTATCTACGCGTGTATTGCTCTAAACCAGTGCGGATTATATGTTTAATTCTAATAACCATCGTCTCTTCGATGCTTTGATTTTATGAGTAAAACATGCAATAGATTACAAACCTTTAATTTTGATTATCGATTTTAAAGATCGCAGGTATGTCACAGGATGTTTATAGGGACGAAATATAGATGTAGATATTATGAGTTGGGACCACCAATAGTACCTAATTATAGACCCATTAGATGCCTTCGAAGACTTCCGCAAAACCGGGTGTTACTGTTGACCGATATGTGTGGAGGTGACTAAATAAATAAACTTTGTACTTCTGACTACAAAACATTGTTTGAGAATAATTCTTATTGTAACCATCTGGTAAGTCGGAAATTATGGTTGTTTGATAATTACGAGAATTAAAGTAATAGAGAATTTAGAGCAAGTTTACTAGTGATTAATTAAGTAGGGTGGCAGCAATCAGTATGTATATGGTGTGTTCGAAATTTTTTATTTGGGACGTAATGAGGGGTCACCTGAAGAGGAATGAGTTAATAGGCGTTTTAATTATTGAGGACGCGGCCGCCCCGCGGAGCGCCCGCCGACCGCCTGGAGAAAGAGACAACATCAAATATTTAGCGCGTAATGCCGGTCGCTCTCTCGCTTGTAATTAAAGCGTTCTTTCCTTTTTTCAGCGGCCTGATACAATATTCAGCATGAGAAAGAAGCGCTTCGGTGGCGGGGTGGCGCCTCCATTGTATTCGCTAAGGAAGATAAATTAAAAAATATAATTACAAGGCGGCCGCCATAATTCTCGGCAGGCGGGTGTGGGTGGCGGGCGGCGTGCGGGAGGGGGATAGTGGAGGAGCGGGCGCTCCTGGAGGAGGCTTCTTAAATATTTGGGGATAGCGCGTACCTACGCATTACGTAAATTAATGACACGGATTCGAGGAAGGATGGCGCCCGCCCGCGCCCGCGCCCGCGCCGTCACCGCTGTTTGTTTTGTTTTAATGTGCGTTGTTAACGACGTTATTAGACGCGAATTATAATACGAGAGCCGCTGCCAGTAGCCGCGCCCGCTGCCCGCTCGTCCGGAGCCGTCGCCGCCCAGATTGATTGGACTAATGACTTTCTTTTATTCTTATAATTGCACAAATCAGACTTCACGGTGCTTCGCTGATTTCTCCAATTTCTAACTTTGATGAAATATAATAGTCGCTCATTTGCGGAAATAGGCTGTTATGAAAAGAATATTTAGATGTTTTATATCTCGTGATTTATTATATTTAAGTTGATCAAGTTGCGTACTCATTATATTTAATAAGCCTTAAGGACGATGGGCATTTAAAGTCATCTATATTTATAATTGTTAGCAGCGTCCTCTTTTAGTTAAAATATATGTACCTACTTTATGATGTTATTGTAGGAAGCGAGTAGCGTGTGTGACATGTGAGTAGTAATGAGAGCGCGCATGCTCACACATAGACTCAACAAGTGCCCCCATGTGCACACGAGGCGCGCTGCTCGCCGCCGCCGCCGCCGCGCCGGCTGACAGCTCGGACACCGGTGTCCGACCGCGTTACTTACCGCACTAATGCTTGACGTGGGGGAAATACCTACACGAGTGGGCATTACGCCTATTTTAGGTTTGCTTTCATGAGATCGAAAATCGCGATAATAGAGCGACTGCCAGTCGACACATCTAAGTGATTGCATATCACACCATTTTGGTGTAATATGATCTAATTCTATTGTGTTTGCGAAACTCTTTTACAATAATCATAGAAGACAAAACACTTTGCCACTATCGCAGTATTTATTGTACCGTCACTTTTCATTTATTCTTATACATATGCCATGCCACCTTAGAATAACTATTCAATTAACCATGGTCCTTTCAACACCAAAGGTTAATTTATTTGCTTAAATAAGGTATACTTTTCAATGCTTGAGTCGTAGTGTATAAAATTTTTCTTTAAAATATCTTACCGTATTAAAAAGCGATTTTTCAAACCTATTTACAGTAAATAGTGTTCAGTATATAGCGATGGTTTCGTAATTTAAAAATATTTTGATTTCGAAATAGGTACATTAAATTAGCTTTTACATAGCAATTTATTCACTAATTGTACAATTTGTTATAATTATCCTTTATGACTATTCCGAAAAACACAAAGTAAAAACCATAAATTCATCTTGATTTAGATTAAGTTATATTATAAATAATTAAAACGCGAACCGATACCGATGGCAGCTCACCGAGTGGAAGAGATGCTAATACTGTAGCTATTATATTCCGTTTCGTTATACCCCAACTCACCCCCGATACTATTTGCATAAAGAAAGATAACCGACATTAAAATAACACGTCAGAAAACGAATGATTTGAGAAACTCATACATAACCGTCGCTTCGTGTTTTTAAATTAACATATTTTGCTATTAATTTGTTGTACAAATAAGTACTTACTTTAACAAATCTGTTCTGGGCTTTTTTTAAAGTCATTTTTTTACGGTTTTGTTGAACAAACAAACGTATGTTAAACGAGTACCTGAAATCAGTGCCGACACTGCTGTTTAAAAAGTTAAAACTTCAGGTTTTTCATTTTGTAGATTTCGCGATTTTATACATTTAGGCATTTATGCAGGTACTTACCTTTCACAGGTTTAGGTAGGTATACGTGGAATTCATTATTTTAATATCAAGTGATAAAACTGAAACAACAATATTATAGTAACATCTATGGTATCGTATCCGATGAACCGCCGTAGTTTGAAGGACCCTCAAAGAAAACTTATTAATTTTCGTCATTATGAATTCCGCGAACGAAACTCGAACGTCTAATTTCAACCCTAACTTATCAAGACGCGAATAAAAAAGTTCACCCCCCGGAGCACCCCACGCTCACCCCCTTGTTTAAAACGCCGGCGAAAAAAGAAGCACATAAAAATGCATGAGGCCTTCCTCGTTATAAGGAAAGGGTAGCGACCCCCCCAGACCCCACCGGGAGGTAGCTGTAAAAATCGTCTCTAATTTAAATTTGGGAAGTTTCGCGTGGCGCGAGGCAATGTTGATGTCTTGATAAATGTAAGGGAATTCCACTAATTTCACGTCTTCAGCAGTGGCAACTTTTAATTGGGAGCGCATAAATCGCACCGGCCGGAGTAATGGCACGCACATTAATATCTTTGGGCGACAAAAAGCCGCTCAGAACAGGTACATTTAGATAATCATCGCTCATTGTTTCCGGCAACTCGCGGCACGAGATAACTCCTGCCTGCCGCCGCCTGCCGCCAGCTCTAGGTGACATGCACGATTAATGCGATTATCTCTTATCACAGCTTGGACTAAGAATCTCTCAGCCAGGTAACGCGTCCTCGTTGCTTTGTGCCAAAATCATATGTTTCTCTTATACACTTGTCTTTGCGGTTTATGAAATTACCAAAAGTTTAATATCTTTAAGTTACAGACACTTCATTACCACTAATATTTAAAAAGTAATTATGTTTGCAAGCCATCTTTGTGTGCACATCATGTACTGCATTTGCTTAATGACCTATGTTCAACCGAGTAATTAATTACTGAGAAAGCACATGTAGTATGTTATAGCACACGTTGCTACGTGCTACGAAACTGCTACGTGCTACGAAGACTCGTCGGATATAAAGCCGGCAATACCGGTAGGTTCTTCCCTGCTTTGTTTTAAGTTAATTCTTACACAGTAGTATTTAATAAAAACCTTCATTAAAAAAAATCTTTAAAAGGTGCATCATGTAGTCATTTTCATTCAAACAAAAAAATAACCGTTCCCGATAATATGAAATATTGCTTCATTTAGTTACAATAATTTATTCAAATAATTTCACAATAGTATGGTGGAAATAGGTTATTTTGATTTGTGCTAGAAAATATGTCAGTGAACAAAAGAATATTTTCCTCTGAGAAAACTTTTCACTCGAAGTAATTAAAACAGAAGCCAAGTTTGTTTTGAGTGAACAATTATGGAATACGCGTGGTGAGTATCGCGTTTTCTTCTTCCTCATTAAATCGGGACAAAGCAAGCACTGGCAAACTTCGACGGGTGTAATGTTATTCATTTGGGAAAGTCAAAGGTTGTATTTACAAAAAAAAAATAAGTCGCCGGAGAGCGGACGGTGGCATTTTTTCCATTCGGCGCGTTCCATTAGCGTGCCTTTGTTTGGCGGGAGCGCGCAAATTAATTTAGCTCTCCCGCCATTTCCTCGCGCCCCCGCCCGCGCGCCTCCCGCGCCCCTGCCGCGCCCTTTTTTGTCTACGCCTTGCTCTACGTATCGCTTTCTTCTTTATGGCTCATTAGGCAGCATTGTCACCATTGTTTTTTTTCGCCTAACCCACAAGATCTAATTACTTATTATGATCAGCGAATCTTATAGTTCATTCGGTTAGTAGAGGGATACTAAGGTTGTACCTATATAAAATATACAATAACGATTCAATGTTGGAAAGTAAAGGTTATTTATTGCTTTTGTCTCAACGTAAACTATACTTTAGACTAAGATAATCAATTAAGTAAAAACGCATGTTTTCTGTGAATCTTTACCGCATAATCAAAATTTATATAAATTTTGCTATAAAGATTTAAACGTCGTGTTAATTTGAAGTACCCTTCACAACATGATGAATTAGAAATTACGTCATAAAAATTGCGATTACTTAATAAAGCCATGAAACATACTGATGAATGGACTAATACGTAAAAAATGAAATTGATCAATAGGGCAGAATCGACAATTGTCATCGGTACTTATCTTCATTATGTTATACAATGGCGGCAAAGGGGTGCCTCTACAATATTAGTACGAAGGGTAGCGCTCGACAAAGAATTTGTTTCTCTATCCAAGTTATTATATTGATTACCGAAATGTTTATTACTTAACTGTCAAGTTAACTGTTGTTTTAACAACAACTTAAGTGATTAATATACTTAATTATCAATAAAAAACTTATGATAACAAGGATACACAAAACGCTATTATTTCAATTTCATTAGGTGTTTGTAGACAAAACTTACATGCAGCAATGTTACAACAATGTTGCAACATCTTCTATCAGTTAATTTTATATTCAAAACATACAAAAAGGATATACTATACTAGTTAACTTCAAAAAAATCAAATCGGAATCGTGCCGGCTCGATATTTAATATAGGGGTGAAGCATACTACGAATAATCTTTATATAAACGACATAAGATCAATATTTTACATTTCAAGACAAGATACTTTTTTAAAATACCTTGTAGTGAAAAAATAGCAGTAAAGACTGCTTAATAAGTAGTAAATACTAATAAGTGACAATAAAACTCACCTAATTTGTAGCAGTAGTGGTCGGGTAAGCTGCGCGGGCGCTGCCGTGGGACGCGCGCTCTGGGCCACAAAAAAGCGCCAACTGAGTGTCGGCGTCGGCGGGCGGTTCGGCCGTGACCCACAGTTTTTAGAGTCGCGCGTGCCCTCGGCTCTCCCGCTAAACAACCCTTGCGTATTCATAAACCCACACGTCATACATCGGGGCACCGCACCGTCTCGACTAGTATTGCTCAACACTTTTATGGCATATTAAAATTATTCATATTTTTTAAGATGTTAAGCTTTTTTTGCTGCTCTTGAGTAAAGAAAAAAGGATTGAGATTTTATAGCATATTTGAACTTCTGCCAAAATGGTTATTTTGTACTGTATTTACGTTCTTAAAATTCTACTTATACAAAATTACTGAAATGGTTCACAAAATAGTAGTCGTGCTCGTTCCGAGAAAAGCTCTTTGTTCTACGTTAATTAAATTCTCACTGCCTCTACAACAAAAATTGCGCGTCATTAGAAAAAAAGAATTTTATCTCGCGCTTTAAGTTGTCGGACTGAAAATTTATAATTAATTACTTAGCAGACACATTTTAAATTCTTAATTAAGCAATCCGTACTTTCTCCCGCCTATAAATTAGATCGAGCCGTTTCCATAGAGACTACTCATCCTTTAAAGCGGGCCGGGGGGAGAGAGGGGGTTTTACAAAAAATATAACTTAGGGTGAGTAAAAAACCGTGGGGTGACTCAGCCGGCCGCTGCACCCCACGACGAGAAATCTACGATCAATATTAACTCTTTTTTTCAACGGGGAAACGCTGAATTTTAAGTCGTTTTAAGTCACGACGCAACGTTGAGAAATTATGCGCGAGTTGAATGTATTGGACACGCTTCACGCAATCCGGTGAATACACGCTGTACACTGATCAGCTAATATTTGAAGTTGGCGACAGTCATAAATCACAGGCCAAATCCTCGTTACGATTCAAGCCACGGGCATTTGTCAAGGTCGGACCACATATGTTCGTGACGTCCGCCTCGGTCATGTTCAATTGTTGCCAATGAGATTTTTTTTAAATCCAAACGTGACTATTACTTAGTTTTTCCAAAATTTTGTTCACAACTTGAGTAATTAGGTACTCTATCATTTTGCGGACTGATAATATTTCTGGTCACTTAAGTATTTACGAAAACAAACGTTAAGTACATAATTATATCGAGGAGCTTGTTAGACATATATTATATATCCCCAAATAAAATTAATATGAAACTAGTTAAGAAATTATTGTTACTTTTTGACAACATTAACCTAACTTTTATAATAAAATTCACGCTTGATTATCGAGTTTACTTTTCGATTATAGTGCAAGGTGAATACTGACCGGGTTTTGAAGAAAACTACAAAAAAGTAACATGCATACGTAATTAGTAAGAGTGCATTAATAAAAAGCTGTGCGGAGCCCGGTGTGTGCACGGACGCATAAAAAAGTTCATTAGAAAAAAGCTATTTATGACAGCGGCCATTATCGTCCAATAAATCAGCTGCCCGCTCTTCTGTTTTTCGATAATGATTCTATTATTATGGAAAAGCGTTATGTAACTGTAACATTTTTTTCCTACTGATATGTGAGTATGGAGAAGGATTTCGGGAAAAATATCAACCTTGTATTTTTTGAAGCTTTAACTCATGGTTAAGAAGGTACTCACTCATGATCGAATTTGTGTTATATATTGACAAAAATTTTACTAACTTTGTATATCATTATTGCATTATTATTTATTTTTTCATCTCTATTATCTTAAGTAAAATCTCTAAAAATATACACATGGTTAACTTCTACAAATCTTAAGGAACTGAAGAAATTAAAGAACATTTTTTATTTAAATAGTTTATCTAGTTTATCTGTTAATTTAGTTTATCTGTTATGTATAAGGCACAGACAACCAGCAATCCGATTAGTCTCCCTTTTAACTAATAATAACGATTTAACTCTGTACTTAACTTTTATAATTATTTAATTCTAAACTTTAGATCAAAATCGCAACTTAACAATAATACTAAAATGTCTAAAGTGTATTAATATAATTAATTTATTAAAGTATGCATGCTGCATGTGTAGTGGTGAAGAAAGCTCACTCGACACATTCGCGCGGCCGTAAGTTTTTATGCGTGTCGGGCGTCGGGCGCCCACTGTACGGGTTACAAATTGTGGGGTGAAAGGGGTAGTTTTTTTCTAATCGACTTTCCTAACAGTAATAAACGATATTTATCTTTGTTAATTATGGTTCACTCTGTGTTTGGTAGCTCCGTGCGTGTTTTCGCCTCAAATGTTTGTGTTATTATCGAATTACGTATGTTTGTCGTTAATGTTAAATTTGTTCGTATTATAGCTCCGAGCTGTCTTAATATTGGTTCAAATGGGTTTTGTTTTTTCTACCTGTTATATTGAAAATTGTGATACATTTTGTAACAATCATTCCAATGATAATACGTTTTTTTTTAAGTGTGTAAAACGTCGATGACAATTCACGTTATCCTGTGCTTTTAGGCAAACGCACTTTACCGTAACATTTTTTTGTAATTTGGTTAAGTTGCAAGTCTAAATACTGGAAAGGGTCTTTAATATTAAATGCTGTTATTTTCGTCATTGCCACAAGACAAGCTATAATTAAAAATGTTTCTTGTTATTACTGAATGAATTTTTAATTGATATATAATTAAGAATATCAATAATAATAATAATCAAAATAATAATAATAATATACAGTCACTAAACGGCGTTTTTCCTAATATTGTTTCCAAAATCATTTCAAACCATAGCAATTTTTTGTAGTAGTTAGTTGTAACCTAAAGATGGCAATAAATAAAGATAGTACTTATTATAAACCATAAGTATGACCTATTTTAATAGTGTAACTGAAAATTATTTAAAAAACTAATTTATATTAATGTAACTTTTTAATTTTTGATATTACTCGTATTAAAAGAGGGAAATCCCAGTATTCATTTTCATAATAAGAAACGTTGTTCACGATTATTACCCCTTATTATTGCTACCCGGCCGTAAATTAATGCCGAAAAGAATAAAAAAATTAATCCGGTCGAAAAAAAAACTAATTTAAAAAATGCTAAATGTGCACTTCGAAATTTTAAAATGAGAAACGAGGGCAGTGATCCCGCGGGGCGCATGCGTAATATCAACCCTTTTTTACCCTTTCGCTTCCCTGAGCTTTTTTTGTAAGCGTTTTTGTAAAGGGTTGTGTGGGGTAGGTACCTGCCACGCGACTCAGCGGTAGGGTTAAGTTTTTTCATAATGGACCGACAAGCTTTTTTTACTGATGCAGTTTTTTCTCTATAGAGCTCGCGTGGAGAACAATAATAGTGCATTGACCTTTAACAAGAGATCAGCTGACGGCATAATAGTGCACTTGCGATCACATGTGCTATTGATTTTTTCTCTCGTTCAAGGTCGAATAATTTATTAATGCATTATCGCAGCAGTATTTCGTACTCTTGACGCTTTGTTATTTGGTCATTGATAAAATAGTTTGACATTAAAACGCTATTTTAAATGTTATTAGTGTGTTAGTTTTACATTTAAATTACTTAACTGATTCTTTTCGCACCTGAAACTGTATTTAATGTTAGTGTGCAAGTTCTAAACCAAATTGTTTGTTCTAAGAATTTAAAACTTAAAACAATAATATACCTAAAACATAGATGACAAAAATATTTATAAATACGTCCTCCTTTCGAAAATTTAAATTAGAAGACATGACGACACATATAGGTACCATACATGCGCACCTAGGGACATTTTAGTATAAAAATGGGCATCGCCGGGCAAACTGTATCCCACAACATGGATTTAAACACATACTCCACAGTTATAACTTTTAAACTATCACGCTGCATGTTTATAGTAATATTATAGAACGGGGATTAGCGCGTATATGTTCCTTAAGGGAAGGTTCATATCTGACGGAACATGCGTCGATGATACGTTAGTCTGTTGAGTGTGAACGGTCAAGTGTTTTTCTATACATTTGTCTGTTCTGGCGTTACGCGACCGATAATACGCGACGCATGTTCCGTCAGATATGAACCTTCCCTTAGGGCTTGACGTCTCGACCTGAGTGAGTCTGCTTGCGACTACGGCCTCTGTAACCTGGTCGAAACGTGAAGCCCTAAAGGAATTTAAGCATGTACGCGCTAATCCTAGTTCTATAATATTACTATAAACATACTCCACAGCTCCCAGTTTTGAGATACTAAGCTTTTCAGCGCGTCCTGTGTGCCATATGATTTAAATTACAAAAAATATTATTTAAGTAACGAAGTCAATTGAAATAACCTTTCTTAAACTCAAATTTTATAATAATAAGGAAAATAGAAATACGCTACAAAGTGTTGCGCTTTTAAAATAATGCAAAATGATTTGTTGTACCTTCTGTCAGGTGCGACAGTTTCATATCTATGTAGGAAGAAATTGAATTTTAAACACTTTTTAAATTGACAGTCGTGCTTGTGCATTCGTTTCTGATAACTATATTATTCTACTTTATGAACTCTGTACTGTTTGCTACTTAAGTTTATATGCAAAGTAAAAAGTAACCATTAATTTATTGGGTATATTTTGAAAAATATACTCCACCTTTTAAAAATGCGACAGTTAGGTTCATATTTTGAGTAAGTAAAATTTTTTGTTATATTTTTCAGTTGAACCACCCTTTATGACAATACATCCACAAGTAGAGCAAGCGGATGGTGTCATCTTTCGCAACACAGCAGCCGTTCATTTTTCTGCAATATTTGTAAAAAGCGTGGCAGCGGTACTTATTAACCCGCCAACACTCTAACCCACATTGATCAAGGTGTTAAGGGTTATCAAGTTGCAGCCCGTTATGCTCAAATTCTGTTTATCACGCTTTTGTTAAAAGTCTTTTTTAGTTTGTAAAAAGTTACCCCATTGGCTGTTACCCGACGGCCGACGGTTGTTTTTTGCGCGTATTAACTAGCTAGTGCTATGATTTTGCTTAGTGAATATATATATATATAACTGTTTATATTGTTAACACTGAGACTTAACTCTTGATCAACTGTTCAGTTACTTAGGATAATTTATAAATGTCTACAGTAGGTACTAATTACCCAGTGTTGCTAGGTTTGTAATATCTCTAGGCTTGTTTTTTGTTAGCTCTACATAAAACTTTTTTACTATTACAATAAGAATGTTTATGTGGTTCAATACGTTAGTTTTGCGTACTGTTAGTTAAAGCTCTTATTTCTGCCGGTTATTGAGACTAGGTAATTCCTATTACCTAAACTATTTTAATTCAAAACAAGAGTGTGTACTTTGGGCAGCGTAGTTATGGTAAATAAATAGTCACAATATCGTTGACGTAATAATGCTTACACGTAAGTAACCTTACCAGGTACGATATGACATCACTACTTTCTGTATGTTTATTTTCATATCAACCTATAATTATACAAGCCTCGTAGTTGTCAAAGGTTTTAATGAAAATCATCTTTAAGGAAAAACTGGGTTTCTAGAGCAGAAAGGAAAATTTTACTACTAAATATTCAAGTATTCCAACCAATGGTAAATTGATTTTTTAATTTGGGTGTTGTCCAATTTTATAAAACAGATCAGTAATCTATTTTAGGAGTTTCGATCCAATTTGTCTTTTTAATAATTAAAACACTTAAGTTTGACCATAGGTACCTACTATAAGTTTATGATGGGTGCAAGTGTTAAACTTCCCATTATACCTACCTACATGTATTCACATTGTTGCACTTTCATGTAATACCTACTTAAAACTTCTGTCATAAGTCTCACAACATATTTGAATGTTTCTTCTCATATCAGTAACGGCTCCTGCCGTATCCTGTTTACGCATCACCTCCAGCCGTGCAGCGCTTTTTGTGTATAATTAGTTATCAGTGATTAACGTTGTTCAAAGGTTCTTTGTGAAACAGCAACCCATCTAGCGACGCACCGCATTTGCGATTCTAAAATTAGTGGCAGCTGTCGTCCCCGCCCCCGTTGTATCTACACCTTACTTTTTACCAAGAAAAAGAAAAAAAAAACTTTTGGAAGCTTTTTCTTTACGAGTTAAGAGTGAGCCGGCCGAGATCTGATTTCGCAAAGATAGAGTTTCATCAGTAGACAAGGCGTTTTTAAGAGTTCTTTTTAATTATTCCTAGCTTTGCTCGAAATCGGGTCACGGCTCGGGTGACACGTTTATAATTCAAACAAATCTTTTATTGAAAATTTTAAGACCCACCCGAGAGAATTCCAGCGAAATACCATTTCCTAAATTAATTATTTTTGATTAGATTCTTATTTAATGTTGCTGATGGAATTGTTCTTACTAAAGACTAAAGTTTTAAAATAAAACATAAAGTGATTTGTTATTGTTGTAACAGAAATTTAAATATTGCTATCTAAAGTCGTAAGATAAATGAAAATTGACCTAAACCTAACAATTTAGAATACCTACCGATATCCTTCGTTATTATCGAGCGATTAGAAGTGACTATTACATAATAAATACTGTAGTTTCGTTATAGGACCATACCATTATATAACGACGAACTTGTTCCATGTTTTCGGATTGCAAGAGGATACAACACGAATGACTGTTTTCAATAGTTAACTTTTATCAGTTTGCGACACACAGTGCGATTACTATTTAGATTAGCACCCTTTTTGTATACATTTGTGCGACTAAACGATGAAATACATTACAATGTGATGTTTGTCGCAAGTATGCATGTAACGTACCGATGGACCCTTTGTTCCTGTTATGAAAACATGGAAGAAAGGACATTACAAACGGATTAAATGCAAACAAACCCACCGGCTACTGTGCGGCTACACAAACAACTAATGCTAAGCGGACGAAAACAAACTCTTTTGTTGGGCTTCTTTCGAAAGATACCCTGTATACGATTTCAGTGACAATTAGGTATTGTGAGGAGGACTAAAATGCCGCTCCACGGCGCGCCACTGATACTCGAAGGATTAAAGGATTACGTCTTCGTTGTAAACAAGTTCACGCCGATCTGTTCTACACTGCTTTCTCATAGTGGACGTCGGGGTGTTTGCCGCAACGTTCTAAGAATTTCATTCGCTACGCATAGTTGAATATTATATGCATGATCATGATGAAATAAATTGTTTGTTTAATATATTGTAGGTATAGTCTAAGCGGTGGCTGTTCAAATACAACGTTAAAACTATATTTTTAAACCTTGAAGTACACGAAGCAGCGTTCTCAGACTCTGCCAGTGATTAAATACAAACAGCCTCTAATTTCGTTCAATGCTATTTATTCTAACTGCTTATTGTAGCCATTTCCTGGCAACGACGTGTTTTAGAGTTTCGTGTATCTTTTAAAACTTTTTCGAATTGAGAATCACTTTAATTTTTATTATAGAATTCGCAGTAAACACATAGTGACTTGCAACTACATGCCAACCCCGCGAGACGCTACAATATTGGTCCATATGAATGAGAGTCTCGTGAATCGCGACAAGTTCCATACATACGGGTTATTAATGACATTGTGCAGATACATCCTTTTGTTGTGAATTAAATACATCAAAAACGTTGAAGGAAACTATAATTGCGTTGAATAGAATTTTCGAAAAAGGGGACATTTAGCGTAAAAATCAATAATCAAACGTCGCGGCGACAATGGCTGGCGGTTACCCGGACTGACTATCAAAATAAATGCTGCTGCGTGACGAGGCGTGGGTGGAGGTTTTTTTAACGTTACTTCAAAGTCGAGTGGCGGGTCGAAGCCGTGTCATCATCGACACTTGAATAACTAATAGGTGAGTAATGCGTAACATAATATTATTTTTAACTACCAAATAAACTAGGGCATTTAAAATTTAAAGGTTTTCGCAGTACAAGATAATTATAGAAGCCACGGATAAAAATAATTGTTTTCATAATATCGCAGTAGGCCATTTTTTCTTAGTACAGTTGAAATAGTTATCACAAAAAAGTTTTACTTGGCTTTTAGTCAAATAATATTTCTGATGTAAACTACCTTGGACTTACAACGAAACATCTATTAAGCATTGACTCTCAAGTACTTCTTAAAGGGTAAACAGAGCGCAATAATTTATTGTCATCTATGCAAAAAAACTACTCGAATGTATCGCACACGTGCACGGACTGATCTCACAATGCGTGTCCAATGCTTTCAGATATATTTGCTTAGCTCCGAACGATTGATTCCATTCACACTCAAATATTCTTCTTGGTGACTATTATAAAGAGTATTCCCAAAAAAATATTATTACTTTGAATTGAGTTGAATACTTTTAGCAGCAAATAAAACAGGAATAAAAAGTAGGACAGGTATTATTGCTTTGTGTTGCAAATTATATTTGTCTTAAAACTTTATGTTTTGTAAAGTAACAGAAATGGTTGGTAGACTTTTAGTTGTAAATACCGAAATATTTTACCTATATTTTAATTCTACAATCTCTGATTTCACCACTCTAAAACATATTGGTGAACATTACAAAACTATCTTTGTGGTAAATCATTCTCTTCTCTACTACACTTAATAATTTCTAGTGACTTAAATCTCTCATACTGGCTTACATGCGAAGGTATTACGAAATTTATACTGTAGAGTATAAATTTCGTTATTTTTATCTCTTTAATTTTGTACAAAAACAATGACGGTTAATAGAGTATTTTGACGTACTCACTGCTCTTCCGAAAAATAAATATAAAATACTAGTTTAGTTTCGATGCGCCGTAAAATGTTAGTGTCGGAATGTGAACAAAAACTATTTCGTTGGTTTCGGCATTATTAGTCCATCCTTCCCGATGTCTTCCGGTATTTATGCCATTTGGTTGTGAGCTCCATAACGTGTTTTGGAACATCAATGTTTTAAAACAAACTCATCATGATTTAAGAGCATGTTTCAAAATTATCTGTAATACTATGTTAATTATATAGGTACAATTAGTTGAGAAATACAAAGGACATAGACCCTTGATTCGTGAATGAAGAGTCATGCCAGACGATTTTTTGCTCTACATTTATCTTAAAATATAATTTATATTTGTTTTTATGTCATATCTGTTAGTTGTCTTTGTTATATGTGCCTGCGCGAGCGCAGAATGTATACTTTAGTAACAAAGTGGAACACCTGTCTTTGCACCGACATAATCAATAGAGCAGAGTCGTTTCCGCCACATCACAGCCGCAAACAAAAACAAATGAATGATAACTATAACAAAAAACAACAATAATAGCATGGCCGAAAGTGTTCGAACAGCAGATTATGAGCACGTTCAGTTATTAATTTATACGTAGCATCGCGGTAAAAAAACACAACCCTCACTTGGAAAAAACGTAGCTCGCGACGCAAAAGGGAAAGGGTGTCTCGGCCGACTCGCGTGCTGCATTCTGTTTTTTAACCGAACTCTGCGGTTTGTTTTTTCTCGTGATGCGTTCCTGTTTTTTAACAACACAATACCGTTGTTAAGAATTGTTTTTTAAGTGCGTCATATTGACGCGAGGCGCGAGCTCAAGGCGCGATCGCTAGTGTTTTTGTGTACGATCTTATTTTTAAATCTCAACGCTTCTGGTAAATGGGGTATACAAGTTTTTAGTGTTTAGTCACGGATTGGTAAAAGGGGAAGACTTTTGTTTTTTACGTAAAATGTAGGTACATTGTATTTATATCTTAGGAGCGGAAAGGTGGTAGGTAGAGCACGAGCGATGCCGAGACATATGGTTCGTTAGACAAAGCCGATGTTTTTCACGAGAGGCAGGTGTTGCATATAGCACACATACTATTACATATTCTTGTATATAGTAGTATTGTAATCGAAGGAATACAAATCATTGGGAAATCAGACAGATTACAGACTTAACACATATACACTACCTCATATATTATGAATTGGTCAATTTAATAAAACAAAAGTTAATAAAGAAATATACAAATAGATACGTGTCGATATACTTATTCTATTGTGAGATAAAGGAATAAAAATGAGAGCACGTTAATGATATGCAACAGTTAAATCACAGTTTGGAGAACTGCACAATGTAGCCTATAAAACAACATCAATAATGTTTGGAATTTGTAAGTGCGCTATAAAAAATGAGCTATGAAAACGCCATTAAATATTAAAAGTGGGCAAACAGAGAGCTTAACAAGAAATAAAACATCGTTATAAGAGGCTAGGAGACGAGCGAGTCGCCCCCGGCCGGGCTAGCTATCGGCGCGCCTCAGTTAATGCCTACTTATACCTTATTATATAGCGGAGTTTGCGTTGAGGAACAAAATTAATTGGTTAAAACTCCTCTCAGTATCCAGGGCGGGCCGCCCCCCTCCCCCCTCTTAATTCCGTCTCCCCCGCAAGCCCGCAACCTCGCCCCGCGCCCCGCCAGCTCCTTTGAACGCAACCTACCTAGAGAAAAAACAGAAAAGTATAAAGTTCATTCCCCAAGCGTTGTAACTTAATTAATTATATTATTATTTTTGACCAGAGTAATTTTTTTAAGTTAAGTAGTTGAAGCAAATAGTGATTGTGTGTTACACACATCTTTCGTTTGTATTTCTCATATATTTTAATATTTACATTTAATCGACTACGATCTTGGTCTTAATAAAATGGGGAAGTTCTCCATCTGACTTTTACTAGTTAGTTAGGTACTAAATTAAATAAAACATAATAATAGTTGTCTACTAACCACTATTCTATTTAAATACAGGCATTTTTTTATGAATAGTAACCTTTATATATTAATACTTTTGTATATATAGTTATACTTTTGTAATACTTCTCTGTGTGTTTGTTTGAAATGAAATAATGTTTTTCTAAAACATAACCTAGTAAAATGAATGAAATATACAGACTGACATAAAAATGTTACATATTTCCGTAATGTAGTCAACTACCTCAACATAGCTTCAAGGTTCGATTTGATATTTTTTGTTAATTGTCATGACTTTTCGATAATGTTTTGTTTTAAAATCTTTTTTATTTTTAAACTTAATATAATAATACAAGCATATCTGTCAGATGTATACATACATAGTTCGTACCAAGTCGAATGCAACTACTGGGTAAGTTTAAATGGTATACAGATGGATTTTATCAATGTTTTAACTATGTCAGACATTATTTTATTCCTAAATAAAAGTAAATACTAAACTGTGATAAACTATATTTTTTCACATTGCATAAGTGAAAACATACGAATGAATCAGTGCACAATATCTATCAAAAATAAAAACGTTAAGTTAAATAAAATTTTCATGTTAATTATGGAGTTACAACGCTTGGACTGTACGCCCGTAACGAAGGGCGAAAGCAAAGGGTAGGTCGGGCTTGCGCGGGGAGCGCGGGGTTCGTTGCCACTTCTCCAAATAAATTATAATTCGCCCGCTCGTCCTCTACCCGAGCGTTTCGCGACTACTGTTTCAAACATGCCTATTACTTAGCTATTAATCTTGATTTACTTTATAGATAAGTTACGATGGTAGGTGCTTTCTTTGTACAGATACAACTAAGATGTCAGATATACGATTTCGTATTGTTGTTTAAATGTTTTGTTTTTTATTGCAGATATTTGTACAATTTTAAAGTATAATAGTTTCCAAAACCACACGTTTAAATCGACAGTTATTAAATACAGAAAATCTCGGACTTCTTGATTTTATTTTACACAAGGAAAAATATGAATCACATAATCCTGTTCACGAATAGCAATTAATATTTAGGAAGTAATTACAATTACCCAATACCAATTAACATGTTCCAAGAAATAGTTGGCATTCGTGCATCTCCTACATTTCCGTAGGTAGAGACGTTATAGTCACAAAGGATATTTCGCAAGAAACACACGAACTAATCGTGGAGTGTGACGGGGGTGTGGGGTGAACGATTAATTTAATAAATACCAACCGGATTCCGGTGCGTTTGTCTCCGAGCTATGTGCGGCGTGAGGCGGCGTGAGCGGCGTGAGGCGCTTCTTGAATTACGACTCTATCTCGCCCTACATATTGTATTTATAGCTGATAACATAAACACTATTAATCACTTAGGAATGACCGAGTTTCGTAAAAAGAGGTTCTACTGGAAAGCTGTACCTTAGTTGGACATTTGAATTTATATAGGTACATTAGAATATAATATATTTTATAGCCACTTGAAAATACAATAACCCTACAAACAGTGTCTCATATTTACACAAACTTCCAAGTCTCGTCTGAGAAGTTGGAGCTTCTCTGGAAGTGTTCAGTGATTACCGTATAAGTGGCTCGTGTGTGTGGAACTTTATGCAAATAGTCAGCCGGCGAGTGTTGCGATTAAGTAATCAACATGTAAACGTTACAAGTGTTACGTAAAATAAGCTTATCGTATGTTTTTTATGAAGATCTGATAGAACTTAAATTATCTATTTTTAACGTGAACAACAATAAAGTGTATCTTTGATTAAGCTTATCAAATGATGTATCTAAACAAATATCAGTATAAATGCACCTATTGTAAAAAACATATGTCTTGTAAAAGAGGTAGTATTACAGTTTATTTCTTTTGATTTTTATTTGCAAATAATAACCACGTTCCCTTTACATGATAATAATATATTCTAGCTTACCTCGTTTATGATTCGGCTACCGCCTTTGATTTCGCAACGCTTTTCTTTAGATGAATGCAAATAGGTACATTTGGTTATTCCTTATTGCAAATTGCAGTTTGCATTTCGGTGTTTATTACTTTACACCCTCATGAAAGCTGTTTTGTATTTATTATCTGTAATAAAAGTTGTAGATTTTTTTTTGTAATAAACATTTTGCATATTGGACTGTTCTGCGAATTATAGTAAAGTTATTGTTGGAGTAATAGTAAGGACGTGTTCATATAGCAAACTACCTGTATGATACAATTATCCTGATTTAATTACTTTATCATTAAGTTTTATACGATAGAGTTACTACTTTTACTAAAGATTTAAGTTTGAAATTATATATCTTTGAGAAATACGACAAAAATATTGAAATAATGACACTTCTTATTAAACATCTATTTGTGGTTTATATCTGGTATATTTGACATAATACCAAGGAAATCTTACGAAATGAACACGCTTCCATTCAAGGTGACTCGACCCTGAAGCAAGCGTAAAGTAGGGACGGCTCCGTCTGTGTGCGTGTGGCGTAGTACACGCGGCGCGGTGAGCGTGTGGTGGTGCGACAACTCATTACTTACGGCCGATCTTAGATAAATTACACACTTTTCTTACTTAGTAGGTACCTCTACGAAAGCCTATCGCGCACTAACACCAAATTAGTTTTATTGAACTCATGTCCTGTATATTTATTACTGCTTTATGTTGTCTAAACAATATTCTTTTTTTAGTTAAGACCATTTTAGAAGTTCTTTTTGTTTTTTTTTATAATAATAATAATAATAATAATTCTTGATATAACTTAAAAAATTGGAAGAAACCTTTAGAGGAGGGAAGGCTTCTAGTTATTTTTGAGATTTTGTTCAAGGTTTTAAATAAAAGAAGAATTAAATAACAAACATCTCTTTATTTTAATAATTATGTACTGGACATTGATAAAGAAATACATATATAATCGTAGTACCATAATAATTATGACACATTCATATATTATAATATTTTGTACAAGTACAGTAAAAGTCCAAATTAAGTGTATGAATGTTTAAAGAATACCTGTATATAGATTGTACATGAGGTAGATTGGTTTGACAGTTAAATATACACAGAAATATACCAGACATCAATCTTAACTAGTGTTGACCCACGGATAGGCCTGAGGTGTTTTCAAATGGCACTCAGTGTTAATACATTGCTAACCATTTGTTATAAACAATAATAAGCAAAACAACACTTTAATTAAATAGGAACTCAAATCAATTGCAAACCATTTCGTGCTACATGTATGATTGTACTACTTTTAAATAAATTTATATCGATAACTTGGAGTATCGACACAAAGCAGCTACGATCATACACGTGTACGCGATGGCATGTGCTCACGGCAATCAGCCGGTAACTAAAATAACAAATAAAATCAGTCTCAAACTAATGATCAGGCGACGCAACGTGTTCGCTAATCCTGTCACTTGTACATTATCTCCGCGGAGATAAACAATAGAAAATATTTCCAAGAACTTTGGCTCTTTACCCTGGCGTAGTAACCGTAGTCAAATGAGGTAGATAATGGCAGAAACGCCTAGCTTTACACTAACTACCATAATATTACAACATTGCAACATGAAATTACGACTTCTAATCGAGATTTATCATTAAATTTGTACACATTTATATTTGTACCAATAATTTCTTTGGAAAAAAATATATCGTTACTTCTACATCGACTCCTTAGACTAAGACCCTACACTTCGAACATGACTATAGAAAATAAAATAATAATAATCAACAAACAGTACAGCCTAGTTATATAATTACATACGATAATTATAAATCATGTGCGCTAAAACGTTCAGAACAACTACTATGAAATTAAATTATATTAAAACATGGAAAATAAACCATTACATCTAGTAGGAAACTAATACCCGTAGAACAAATTGCAAGAATGCTCACCACTCCAGTCCCGTGTGAAACGAGACCGCACCAGTAACACAGGGGCCATGTCCGCGACGAGGAGATCATAATATAACGCTAAGAGTATGTACAACACTTTAAATATTTCTGACTGTTGCCTTACAACTACAAGTAAATATTTACCTAAACGAAATCGTGTCGTCGTACACATGGCCCCACTCTAACACATATTTTCACTTGTCTTAATATCGATACAGCACAGCCCGTTGAGAGATGATCGGTATCGACTTAAAATAATTTGTAATATAATTTTCAATACACCAACTTCTCTACAACGTACTTTATGTAACACTACATAAATATTTACACGTAATATTAACAGTAACCATATTCATTACGTCAAGATACCGTAATTACATCGAAACGTCTACAAACTAATCGATAAATAATAAATAATCTTGTAAGAGACAGCTATGTACAGAAGCACGGTGCGCGCGGCCGGCCGCTCGCGCCGGGCCCGCTCCCGGAGACTGCCTCGCTTACATTCAATCTTAATTACAATAGCTCCAATGATTCTATACAATTATCCCGTATCATGAATTTAAGACCAGTATCGTATTATTGCCTATTTTAAGAAAAAGAAAGGACCGACATGTAAAAATGTTAAATGATTTTATAAATGAAAACCTGGGTGTTTGCAAACCAATTTCAGGCCGTATACAATAGCCGTAAATTGAGCCGACATAGCTCGATATTAACGTTCTGTATTTACTCGTTGCCATTTGCAAACTATCTATTGTCGCCGAAGTACCTTACGAAATATATTTTTGCGACCTTCTACAGTAAAATATATTCCAGTTTCAGTTCGTTAATCGTGAGGGAGGACACGGACACCAATTATTGAAGATCAATAAATGTCAAGCATAACGAACAATTTTTTATATAGTTTTTATCACAAAACAATAGACGACGTCAATAAATCAAAAAATATCTTTTGTAAAATATGTTCTTTAGAAGTTTAGCAGTGTTGCAAAACAAAAGAACAAAAACACGACGTTTTTGCCTCACCTCGCCTTACGATTATGCAAATAGTGCAACAATAAGCTTCTAAACTGTAACATGGATAAAAAAGTACTTTTTATGGCGAACATTGCGAACATTGCAAATGCAAAATCGAAAAAAAGAATAGAGGACTACCTAACGAGACTATGTCGGTAGTCTTACGGAGAATCGAAAAAAATACTTAATAAAAAGTAACCGTTGTTGTATCTTGTATCAGTAATTACTTTTCTGGAACGATATTGTACAGAATAATGGAGTAATGGGCGAGCGTCTCCGTATTAGCGAACTCAAGAATATCGGCTTCGGCGGCCGTCGGCAGCGCGGGGTCTACGCGGGAGGAACTCGTATACCGGCTCAGCGGCGCGCGGTGGCGCGCGGGCACTACGCAGAGTGGACCCGCAGGTCAGTGGGCGAGTCCGGCGTGGCCGGCCTCCGGGGCAGCGACAGGTCTTCGGGCTCCGTCTGCTCGGGCCACTCGTCCCAGCGCCAGTCGGGCGCGGTGGCCACGGGCGGGCTCGGCGTGTCCGGCTCGCAGCCGCTGCTGGCGCACCTGTGCAGCGCGGCAGCTTGCCGCCGCCTGAAGCGGGCGCCGCAGCGACAGGCGAAGGGAGCATCGCCTTCATGTACTAGAGCGTGTGCTTTTAGCTGGTTGGAGTCTGAGAAGCGTGCTGGGCAGCGAGCACACGCATAAGGTCGCTCTCCAGTGTGGACGCGCAGGTGTCGCCGCAGGTTGGCCACCTGCACGAAGTGGCGCGGGCAGTGCGGGCAGCTGTATGGCTTCTCTCCAGTGTGAAGACGGAGATGTGTCTTTAGGTGATGATCTCGAGTGAATCGTTTGTGACATTCTCCGCATTCGAACGGTTTCTCGCCAGTGTGGGTACGCTCGTGGTTTTGTAAGACGTGCTTGTAGCCAAAAGAGCGTGAGCAAACCTTGCAGGTAAAGAGTTTGTCACGGGGAGGGTCGGCAGCGCCGGGTGAGGAGCCGGACGATGGCGGGGAAGGGGGCGCGGTGGTGGTGTCGTCCAGTTTGGGTGTACGGCGACGCTTGCGCGCGCGCTCCAGCTCCTGCGGCGGCAGCAGCGGCGCGGGCGGCGACGGCGGCCACGCGGCCAGCAGCGCGCCCGAGTAGAGCTCGGCCGGCAAGCCCGCCACCAGCGCCGCCGCGCGCGTCGCCAGCAACCGCTCCGCCAGCATCGGAAGCGACTCTTGCCGCATGCTTGATAGCGGTCTTACTGATACACCTGCGCCAAAGAAAAATAAAATTAGCTAAAAAGGTAAATTATAATATTTGTATAATCTAGCCTATATTAATTGTGCTGAACTAGGTAATGAAAATCTTAAGAATATTGGGACTTAAAATTTGGTTATAGTTTCTCGATGATCACTTCCGCCAGGGCTTTGTTACGACCTAAACAAATAACGTTGTCAAACCTATCGATAGCATACTTATCAGTGAGAGAACAAAAACCACGGCAAAAACTAAACCAGACGCTGTAAAGGAAACATTTGGTCGCAATCACGCCGCTGCAGGTCGCTTCCGCCCCGACCTGTTGCGCAAATTGTAGCTGCCACTACCGACACACTACTCTCTTTCTTTCCAAACTTATTAACTTTCCTAGCTTAATCATTGATGTAACAAAGTAAATATTTTCAGAGTGGTCTTCGCTTTCAAAACGTCAGGAATGAAAAGTAATAATTTGGTGTGACGAGTTTGTATAGTGTCGCTGAGCGGCGGGCGAGGCGCGGGCGCGGGGGGAGAAGCGACCAGACCACTTACCTATATAATGGAATTAATTATTCCTCGAGCGGCAAACTCCGCCCGCCCGCTCCGCCCAAATTATATTCAAATATTAATTTCGTTGAAGAAAAGCCTTTTTGAGAGCACTTAATTAAAATTAGACAAAATCATAATTGAAAGTTCTCCTCGAGGCGTGAAGAGGCGGCACGAGGAGGGAGCTTCTTACATTATCTACTTAGCCGTGGAATTAATTCCCGGCCGGCTGTGGAATCAGCCATCGCGCTTAATTGAAAAACGCAAAATATTTTGTCGTCTGCGAGGTATTGTGTTGCAGAAGACATTTTGCACTCAATAAAACTCGGTACAAAGTAGGTTTTATATTTATCACGTATTTATGAATGTTTCAGTATTGTTAATTACTTGTCGAAACTACGTATTGATAAGTACAACATAAAGTCCGTAGTATAAGATAATTTTAAAGTTTATGATTAGGCGGAGGCGTCGCGCGCGGCACGTACCGGCTTATCCCATAACTTTTTAATAACATTCCTCGTTATATTTCGAGGACGAACAGCGAACCGCACTCGTGATGTGATCAGAATTATAATACTAGGCTTAATGTAAAAGTTTAAACAAGTAAATACCGTATTTTTATAAACCAGTTTTGTACTATGACGTAGTATCTAATTCAGTTTAAAAACATTTGTTATTTCTTTAGACCGTTTGCGTCTATGTTATTCGTTTTCTAATTTACTAAGCCATAAGTATTGTAAGTTTAATCAGGCTTTCAGTACACCTATCGATCAGTTATTGGGTACATTTTTTGTGCGGAGCAGCGTCATAATGTATCATTTTTATTAGTCGGTCGGGCCCGTCGGGTGACAATGTTGGTGATAAATTTTTACAGCGCGCCGCACCCTTCCGCGCGGAGCTTTTTATGTGCTAAAGAGTTGTAATTATCCCCTCTTTATACGCCATAAATATTTGTCAATAACCCATATTCAATACTTTTATGGAGTCGCCTGCGGCCGCCACTCCATAACTCATTATTGCGTAAGGGTTCGCCCGATAACGGACGTGTCAATGACGTCCTTATTGCTCCGCACTTGCTACTTGTTACTCATATTCATGCGGAGCTTTCTCTAAGAAAGTGATGTTAGCATAAGATTTAGTTGCCCTATATAATGTGCCCAATGAATATGTTAATTTCTTTTAGGTATTTTTGCTTTTGCTTTGATTTAGTAAGCTTTAAATATTAGTTGATACAATATGCTTTAGTTAACTTTGCTTTGGGAAACAAAGCGAAAATGTAAGTAATTTTTTCCTAGCTCTATAATAGCTTTATTTGAACCTTAATAAAGCAATTATAAGTTTAATTTAGCTCTACAGTTGCCGTAGAGCTAAAAAGGGATTTTCTAGTAAAATAATCTAATATAAATAAATTTTCTAGTAAATTTCTAGCAAACAATTCTACGATTGTTTTGTTTCGGTAAGAATAGTTTAAGACATAATGTACAACCCGAATTTGTCGTAAACGACCTAATTAAGGCGAGCGCCATATAATGGGATTAACCTGCGGCTGCCGTCGCTGGTCCGCTAGATTTAAGTACGTTCGCACTCGCACAGATTACTGAGCTCGTACGGTTTCGGTGGTTTAGGGTTAAGCGGGATACACGCGGAGTAATGGGGCTTCGCTGACATAACAGTCGAGTAGCCGTAACCAGTAGCGTAAGTACCGGCAACCTTGGGGAACATCGGCATTGCTAATGCGGTAATGCTGTACAACAAACAATGTCGGCCGCTAATTGTAAGGTAACTTTGCTATACGCGATTATCCTACTTTATGAAGGTATCTTTATCTTTTGCAGTTATTATTTATTTAAACGCAATATGTTATTAACGAAATATATTATTTTATCTGAATGTGCCTAGTATTTTTGGTCACACGATAGAATTTCTATTGTGTGTGATGAGAAATTATGTTCCTTTTTTTAATATGAGTTAAATTATTTTTTTTAAACCCTTGAATCGATTTTTTAATTTGGGTAGCAAGTAAATATAAAATCTCCATGTATAAAAGACATGTTACAGAACTCATTTTCGAGAACCTAGGTGGCGAAAAAAATACGGTTCAATCACAATTGGATAAAAAATTCTCCAGTCCTTTGTTAAGTTTTTTTTATATAATCACACTCATAAGTGTGAGTTTTCAATGTGATTGTGATTATATGATGTCATTGTGATAACATGTTTTAGCGGAAAACAAAATTTTGTTATGAGAAGTTTCTTTTTTTTATGTTTTTTACATAAAGTTTATAATTATATTGATCCGCTAATAATAAATATATGATTGACCCGTGTTTTTAGTGCGATCTAAATTTCTAATTAGTAGTGAACATAAATAACAAATAAGTTTTTTAAATCTCATTTGTTTTTATAAAATAATAATATAATGAAAAACGAACCGTTATCAAACAGAAGAAAAAAAATTAGAACAATATGTAGTTTCTTGAAAACGATAAGAGATGGCGCTGGTTGTTAAATGTAAACCCTCCGAGTAATGACAAAATGTAGCACTTATCTAATATTAAGGCTACCGGTGAGGGGACAAAAGCTAATGTATAATTAAGTACAAATCATTGTTGTATCATAAATATGTAAGATAGTTACACAATCCAAGAATCACAGAAATGAATAACTTAGCTAAAAAAACAAAGCTATCAATTAATCATTAACTAGGAATTAGAGATATATTAATAATATACAATTTAAGGGTCATTGCTTCTCAAACATAATTTTTAATTATTTCTTTAATCAATGAATAACCCTCTGCTTTCCGTTCGCTAATGATGAATTTATTAAGTTTAATGATAACAATCGAGAAATTTTTATTCCAAGCAGGTTCCCATATGTTAAAATAAAATATTATTTACCTCGTAAATTGCCATCCAAGACACTTTTTCATTGTAATGCACCAGCATATTGTAAAGTCTTTTGATTATGAGTTTTAACACTTTTACGACTTGTTAACTTTACATTCATTTATAATTAGTTTAATCTTAACAATAATATTATTAAGGAATAACTTAGAATCCACAAAATACTGGTACAAAAACAAAACAACAAATTTCTACATTTCGTAGAATGCTACTACGCGACTCGCTTCGTAGCAAAGACGTAGCGCGCGGCTACGCGTTCGCTACCGCCTACGGTTCACTGAATCTGCAAAGTTCGCTGAATGCAAATAAACATGTGTGCGGTGAGCGCGGGTGTGTGGGCGGCCAATCGCATCGCTCGCTCCACGCACGCCGCGCGCCCGCCCGGCAATATTTGAAACTTTACTACACACATGCACTTCCAGATTCAGCGGACCGAGGAGACAGCTAGACACACTTAACTAAAAACTTCACAAACCTCTAGAATTCTGCGTCGACTGCAGCGACAGGGCCATCTCACTCCAGATTCACGGCAAAATGCATTTATTTGCACTGATATCTTGGTATATTTATTGTCTCTCGGCAAGTTATTATTTGTTAAAGTCTTTCAAAATTGTCAAGTAAAAACTATAAAGTGATAATATTTATTGGAGACCGATTACATGTTATGCCGACGCGGTGTCGCGATTGTGAATGATTTGGGCACGCGATGCGAGCGCGCTCCGTGCGACCTACCACAACACTGGCGGTAGCGGTGGCGAGCGGCGAGCTTACGGCCGGCCGCCCCTCCGCGCGGTAAACACACCCCCACGCCCCTCCCCGCGCCCGCGCCCCCCTCACCCCCGCGCCCTGCGCCCCGCGCCCCGGTGCACTCCACGTGCACGCAATGCATTCACTTTTTATGGCCGCTACTACATTATGTTCCTTCCTGACGTTGTTTTTTAGCCCTCTCGGAGCGAGCGCCACATAAGCACTTTTTATGTTTTACGAGCGGCTCCCGTGCGTCCCGGCCGGTACTTTCTTTGACTGCGACTAATTTGAGAACATACCTACTCCGCTTTATCTCACAACTGTTTGTTCTTCACTTGTAATTATTATAATCATCTATTGGGACGTTAAGTTATATTTCTGTTGCATGTGTTTAAGGTTCCATGTTCAGACCAGAGCACTGCTGTACTTTCATAGAGTACATGTATTTTTTTTTTCAATATTATATTTCCTATTAAATCAATATATAGGTATAATATATATTTTTGGTGGGAATTGCAAAACCCTATATTTTCTTAACTGACAAAACAGGTATAAAACATTTTTTTTGTCACATAGCTAATTCAAATACTACTTGAGGCAACTTTAAAGCTGAGCTGCAATTGTTTGGTGTCGTGACACATCACAAGTAGGAACACAACATACTTAGTGTACCTGCACATAGTCTTGCACTTGGCTAGTGCTAATCGACAAGAGAGAAACTCATAAACCAGAAAGCAAGGAAATTCTAAAAAACTCTTTGCGTTAAAAAAATCAGGGAGCGCTACAATGCTTTTAACACACTCATTGTTTTTTTGTTTAATCAAACATTTGATACAGTATTTATTTATATAGCAGTTCATAGCAAATGATTAAATGCTTTATTGAATGTTTGGATAAAGGTAAATATTATTTCATAACACAATAAGGTACTTTCATATACTTATTCCATTAAGTAATATTTAAAAGAAAACTAGCTTGTCAGCACATGTTACTGATTAAAAGCGAGTTAATAATTTCAGTAACAAGAAGCGAGTTAATAATTTCAGTAACAAGAAGCATATCTAGATTATTGTATATTAAATGGTAATTCAAAAAGCAATAATACCTTTTATTCATGACACTCAACCGTTTCTTTCATTTAGAAGACAGTTTAATTACTTTTCTAAATTAATTATAACTAGGTATAGAAAGTAACTTTAACTATCATAATGATCTTTAATGTATTTCCTTGCTCATTGTTTTAATGATAGGACTAAAACTGATTGATAAGTATACATTAGGTAAACGGTGTACCTTTAACAAAAACGAATATAATTATTTAATTGGTAATGTTATTCCTGTAATTTGTGACACAGCATAGATAACTAATCCATTTTATTATCATATTGCCTAAGTTAAAGCACACAAATATTCTGCATTGAAAAAATATTCTGTAGTGAAAACCATAATCATAAGCGAAGTAGGTGCAAAATCTATTTACTTGGACAGCCTGAACTATCCACAAATGTGTTTTAAAGATTTTACCTTAATTGACTACACATGTAATAATACACATATAGATGTTAACCATCTCCACGAAATAAGTGCAAACTATTTTAAGAGTACAACAATATGAGAGGATCGGATACTCTAAAATTACATAACATAATGTTAGCTTCGAGTGGCTATCTAATTCGGTAGTACGCTATGTATAACGGGTCCACGCTCCACAGAACGTTACCGCCGTCCTTGCAGTCACGAGGCAATCATTAGCTCAAAGACAACACGCATAAAAAGCATAAGTGTCGGCCCAGTACGGCGGACCGCGTAAATTAACCATTTTTATTGTAGCCGCTATTTTTACCACTTTATTTTTACCATTTTAGTGAGCACGCGCCGCCCTAGCCAAACTCACTTTTTGTCCCGACTCGTGGAAATAAACGAGTAGCACACAACTATTTTAGAGTTTCGTGTTTTTAGACAACATTATGTGAAGTTATTTCCAGTTATATCATTCGGTTTGTGAGACACAAATGGGTTTAATAGACAATCAACGTCGCAGATGTATGGAACTGTCCTAGAGGTAAACATCAATCTCTTTAATCTACACATTATAGTAATCTTAAATGTTGCAATTAAAAGAGTCTCAGTTACATAAATATTTAAAGGATCAATTCATTAAAAATAATAGATTTTTCTGCTAATCCTAAAATGGATTAGTTAAAAACTCAAATAACACCGATAAGGATTTGACTTGATAAAAGTGAACTGTTATGCTATTCGGTCACTACGGTGTATGTAAATAGTGAGTATATTGATATTTCCAAGTATAAAATATATGTATGGCATTTTATGATCTGAGATTTATTTAGATTCTAATTTCTACCTAAACCTCAACTTTTTTAGTAATTTCAGTATTTCAAATTTTAAACTTTTATCCGAGCTATCAAAATCACAATATATCTATTTAATAAACACTTATCTTAGAAATGTGTAAGTAACCGGAACTAGCTTTAGTGTCAAGCAGTACCTTATCAGCATCAATAAATCAAACAAGACTAAAGACACCGTTCTATAACAATACAGGGCGAAAAGAACTCTTAGTTTTTTAAGAGTATTTCTCCCACCTGCTGTTGTCGCGTGCCTCATGACACCACAGGAAAATAATTCTTATGCCGTATTAATAAAGCTTAAAAGCGTTTGGTAAATATATGTGCAACTATGTTTTTTAGATAAAAAAGTATGCGTCTATCCTTGTTGCTCGCAGTGCATGGTCCTTATCTGTCAGGATGTTTGAGTCTGGTATCTGGCACACGTCGAGCCACCTTGCCTCGGATTCGGGGGCAGGCTCGTGTTGTACCGGGGTAACTATAAATTGGGCAACAACAACATCTTTGTCCCTCAAACATTTGCAGTAAACAATTAAAGTTTGCCAACAAGGCAGGTGTAACTTATCTTACATCAATGCGACATCGTTAATTAACGTAAATTACACAAATTTAGAATTATAGTTTGCTGATGCCATCTCGCTAATGTTGATTTAGGGTCCAACCATTCAATGCACGTGTCCTAATGACAGATGCAAGATTGTGACATTAATTAGGTTTTTCATTTTATAGGTAGTTAGAAAAAACGTACCCAGTATGTTGTTTTAATATTAAAATATATATCCGAGCTTCTGTCCAGAGTGAAAATGAAAGCTAAGATTCCTTTGTTTTGTAGAGAAGGCGCCCCACCTCGGTCGGCGCGCTCTTCAAAGGAACCAACTCTTTGAAGACGAGAAACCACAATTAAGCCTTGCCGAAGTGAATTCAAGGACGCATCACTTTACTCGCAAATAAAAGGTATTCGTGTAACACTCTCACTTTTCCTTTATTTCGCACAGGGTTATTCGCAATAATGTGTATTGTTTAAAAGGCTTATTCAATGTTGTAAACAAAAGAACCCTTTCACAGTCGACGCAAGCGTTTGAAAGACAACCCTTTCACTTTTCAATATGCTTGGTAGATGAGTAATATAATAGTGTGGAGCATACATAATATGACAGTGTTATTTACATTTCTTAATTATGTTTATAATATGTACCATTTTAACCCATGTTCCTATTTTTTTTATTTAAGTTGAAAATATTTACAAGCTTTTTCAAAACATTATGGCTTGTGCCTAAAGTAATTAAAAATGAAATAATACTTATTTAGTTTAGACAGGAGTTTTAGGTAATATAATGGTCGGAAAGGTAAAATATCGCGCAAACCTTGTTTTGGCAACTTGACGTCATAAAGCAAACATTAAAAGCGAAAGTAAACAAAAGGGTCCAGAACAAAGTGTTCCGACATGCGCAAGTAATTTGTCCTATTGCGTTGTTATCTGAAACAAAGCGAATTTTATACCCGTTTTGCAAACTGGGGCACAACTATACTTTATGACGCGCCGGACGCATTGTATCACTAGAGATAAAGCCTTGCAAACTTTTTGCACCAGTAGTTAACAATTATTGACAATGGACATCGGATATCGAGAAAAATCATCAGGTTGTCATAAAAAAGCGAGGCCACATTTAAACTCGACTATTTGTAGCAAAAAGTAATGTTGGTAGTTATTTAAGTATTTATGATCGACCATTACCTAAATTGTTTTTGGAATGTTTTATTTCTAAGTAGAAGCCGATGATAATAATTGCTCAATACACGTAAACTTATTAATTGTTTACGTACAATTGTGAATCGATCCCTTCCGTGTGAACGACAGATGTGCGCAAGAGCCGAAATTACAAAAATTGTGAATATTTTTATTCACATTATAGGGCGCTCGGCCGTTACAAATCAATTGCACACAATGAAACGATTTTTTTGTGTCGATGTGTGCGATTTTAATGTAAATTTCTGGTAAACTTTGGACAAAATCAGGTTTTCCTTCAACATAATAGAAGGGCGGTTGATCAAGAACCGATATCGTTACAACAATCTTATGATTGATTACAAACTTGTTTGAGTAGATTGACACGTCAATGGAACGTGTCAAAGTTTAGTGAACGTTCTACTAATTATAACGTTTTTATATTTAACAATTAAATGGATTAAAATTAAAACGACAATCAATAATTCGCGTTTGAAATTTAATAAAATATACCAGTTCAGTACCTAAAGCAAAAATACATTTTTAAATAGTGTTTTTGTTACGATTTAAAGATTTTCGTCAATACAATGTAATTCCCGTTACTTCATACAGGCAAACAATTTTAATCTCAATGGATAGTAATTAAAACCAACTATTACTCCTAGGGCAACATGAGTAATCTATTCTTTTGACATTTTCACAAACCTAAAAGTCCGTTACATTATTCGTCTCAACCCCAGCAAAGTAAGTTCTCATATAAAATTCTTGAGCTTTTACGAGTTATACATCGTGCAGGTGAGAGCGAGTGACAATCGAACAAGAATAAAGTATAAAATATCGCCTCCAAAGGATTCGCATTGAATATTTATCCCCGGCCGCGCAGCCCTGTCCGACTGCCCTTTGTTCTCGACGGCCGTTTAAACTTTTGATTCTGCAACTGGCAACAGTCAACTGGACCCTCGGAATTGATCAGGATAGTCGCCTATGTGTTGTTGTACTACAATTATGAACTTTATGTCGAAAGCCGTAGGGTACAAAGGCGAATGTCTGAACGAGGGTGGATAGGTCGTTTGTAGCGCAGCAGGTGGCTATTCCATACTTGCGTCACGGCTCTCCCCTTCCGGGTGTGATGAATAATTCCCTTTTTCTCCGGGAGAATTGTCGTTGCGAACTATCCCGGCGACTCGATACGCACCGTCGGCCGCTCCGCATAAATGTGAATTATATCCTACACTATCCCACTTACAGAAGTCCTCTTTTTATTTCAACGCTAAAGCTGGATTTATGTTTTCCCCCAACTGAACATTACGACCGGTTACGTGTTATTCGGCCAGCAGACAAAACATATTCTTGTTACATATTATCTAGGTATTCATAGAATAATCTATGGTTTATCGCAAAATTAAACTAATCACGAACAATGCATTCGTAATGAGTTTGCTTTTAGGAGCTTACTGTTATTTATTATCTCTACATATTGTCTAATAAATTTAGTAAATGGCTAATCATGTAAATATGATACCAATTTTACTTCAGCATCCACACAAATGGCTTTCTCTATAAAATGAACGTAATCTCGATATGAAATGACTGTATAGTGGCTATGTAAACCGTTCATTTGTAAATATGTCATTTACCCGCGCACAAAGGATTAGGTAATGCTATCTCGCGGCATTGTAGAGCCGCGGTCCGGCGGCGGCGGCGGGTAGCGCGCCGGTCACTGCTCGATCACTCCTTCTTTCAGCCATTCATAACGTCTTTCAAACGTCTCTGGTCCATTGTGCGCCCGTCGCACTCCTTCCAGTCGAAACCGTCACCTTTTGTGTCGCACGACTCTTCGTCCGCTGTCAAACGCCTTGCACAAATTCAAAAATAACATCGACATACGTTTTTTGTAATGTTCCTGTACAAACGTTAGATAAGTTTGGCTTTGATCTTTGTCTGATGCAAACAACGGACGTGTCCTGTCGCTTATCTGTGTATTGATCATGAATGAAAACGTATAGCCATAAACCTTAAGGTAAACTAAAAAAATCTTGCATATTCTATCCGATAAGCAAAGATTCATAACTCCGTTCATCCTTTCCCTAGAAAAACATTTCAAATGTCCCTTGATCGTGTTTTGACATTGTAAAACATATTTACATTCCCAACTCTAGTCAGTTATCTCAATGCAAGTTCCTAAAGTGACAAAGATTTTTTTGTTTGGTCATCATCAATCGATTATTTAACATTTAAAAGCACAAAAGCAATAAAACATCATATATTAAGACGATGTCGAGAGTTCACAAAGTGAAACTTAAAGCGAATCATCTCGTGTGGTGTAAAGAAGCCACACAATACAATAGGTGCTTAGCTTGACATCAAATCGCAATTTTTTAAAAATATAATAGCAATGCACTCGTGCCGCTACAAGCGACGCGTGCTATTGTGATGCAACGAAATGCATAATTTGTGAGCACATGCCGTTTTTTACCAAAAAATGAATATAAAAAGTGACCTAGAGATCGATTATGTAACGGGAATCCGTTGGACGGTATCTATTGAATATTTTTTGACCCCGGTATGGACAACAAACGAGACGTCCAGGTGCGAGTTCGCATAAAAGATATTATTATATACACTACCCATTGTTAATAAGATTAGAATTTTACATTTCGATGTGATATTTTTTGTCGAAAAATAAAGGTTGGGGTCAATCTTACCAGAAACTATCGGTACGGCTTGTATGTGTGTGTTACCTCTCGTGTTATACTCCAACCTTCAATAGCCTGTTATAGAATTGTTACTTAATTGGGCAGTTAAAAAAAAAGTAAAGAACATTATTTATTATCTGTGTTTTACTTTACATTAATTTAAAAAAAAAAAACAACTTTGAAATAAATTGTCTTAACTTAACTTAGTGTGCATATAGGGTACGCTAAGCAATTTGCTTCCTGCTGCGCTAAAGATTCATCCACACTTGAGTCTCATATTGCTTGATTTAAGTTATATTTTTTGCATATATTTTTCATAGAGTTTATTTAAACGTTATGAAATCTAGAGTAAATAACAATTTCATACTTATCATTGTCATACGCAAAATATCGATTTTGTTTTCTCTTAAACACCAAACAATCGTAAAATAGGCTCTAAACATTTTGTTGTTTCCTATACTTTCATAAATTAAGATAAAATAAACCTAGAACAGTAGCTTCTTGATCACGTATACTTTTAACTAAAGAATAAATAAATAAAATAATCACATATGGATAAAACAACTTGTACTATTTGGCTATCTATAGTCATGTAAAATACGATAGAAATATTCTTCATGAACATCTAAAAAGATAGATAAACATCGTCTTACTTTTATTTCTTACACTCGTTACCCCGTAGGTACAGTTTATACAATAATGCTTAAAGGAGCCTGAAATCTTTGATTGGGTTTTTTGTTCAACCAAACCACACAATGGTTTCAGAAAATTCCTTCTATTTTGATATTTGTTATAAGGAATTGAACATAAGATTTCTTCAAGGTCAAAATTGTTAGTTTTCAATACAATAGGCGAGCTATCTAGGAATAATGGGAGAATATGTCAGAGAAGTATAATACTAGTTCGTAGCGCCATTGTGGACGCGCGCTAAAGTCGTGGATACAGCAAATCCTTCCGATTTCTCGTACACTCTCCGATACTTTGACATGCCACGAGACTCAGCCAGTGTGACCTGTGTGTGTGATTTTAGAGATCCGATATATTTTTAAGTGATACTATTCATTTTTAATATACTTGTTTAATATACTACGTTATAAATAATGTTTCAAAGCATGTTTGATTTTCATATGTTTTCGTTATTATTTGTTCAAATGCTTACGTGTAAAAAAATATGTTCTTAATAAACATTTTATGTAGCTAACAAAAAAAAACAATTCATTATTGAGTGTTTACTGAAATGCGATAGTAATGTCCTTGTCGCCTAAATGTTCAAATCCTACGCGATTGTCTTTATCGTTTGACCTTTATGACTTCTTGCCTAAACAAATGCTAAAAAAAACAGACACAATTAGAATTTCTAAAAATCCAAGAAAGCTGGCAATACTGTACTGGACAGTGGAGAGCCGAGCTGCGTAGCCCTCACCTCCTGAAACTGACAACACCTTTGACGCAATCACAAAACAGCCCTTGCGTAACCTCTCGCAAACCCTCCTCGCACACGTCAAATTTCATACTCAAATCAATATAACACAAAAAGAACTGGTAAAGACGTGTCTATTCACAAATTGGTGACTGAAAGGCAATATTCTCTACGCATAGTTCAGTAAAGACGTCAGTCTTACTAAATTCAAATCAAAGACTTCGACATAATAATCACATAGCCATTTAATTAAACATGGAAAAGTTCTTAGTAATTATGTATTTACAAAGACCTTTATTTCGTAGAATATTTATATTAGTTTCTTAATGAGTAACTAAT
Organism: Autographa pulchrina; assembly: GCA_905475315.1. Classification (NCBI taxonomy): domain Eukaryota; kingdom Metazoa; phylum Arthropoda; class Insecta; order Lepidoptera; family Noctuidae; genus Autographa; species Autographa pulchrina. Next base: position 5,485,230 of record FR997771.1, on the reverse strand, counting down.
TTAGCTGGTATCTACTAGATGAGTATAAAGCTCACAAAATGCTGCTATTTAAAACTATTGCAACACCTAAATCGCTTACGAGGAACTTTACAAATAAGGTGATTGACATCTAAATTTTTCATAAAAAATTACTTAAAGTGAGTAAAAAATTTTGATCGGATTACTCAAATGCAAGGCCAGCTGCGGGACAGTTTGCGGACGCCGCACTTTTTTGCCGAGTGCCCGACAATCCATCAATACTGCACCATTCAACAACTTCCGATCTCATAAACCAATTTCATTTCAATTCGGACGTATCTAATTGTAAATTCATTAATCTTTAGCTTCGCATCTCCAACTACTTGTGTCTGGTCAGTTGTTGACAGGAAATCGATTTGTATTTTTTATCTGCCCTTAATTAGAGATACAAATACGATAGCAGAACGATAATTTCAAACACTTTTGGTAGCCTTTTAATTAAGTCGAGCGCTAAATTATAAAAATTGCTTGATCTTATAAATCAAATAGGGCTCATTTACTGCCTAAGGTTTTGTCCCGCCCAAAAATACCCACTAAAAATCAATTCAAAATTTATGTATTTAAAAGTATTTATTATATTGATGTATTATAATTTTACGTATTCCATTGTACACAAATACAAAATTGATTGATTTGCCTCAACCCTGAGCCAGCTCAAATCCATATCGTGTCATCACACCTTGGTGTGAGAACTAACTAATAGGCTTATTAGCAGTAAATATTTATTAGCAGTAGCCGGGAAGAATTAAGTTAATATTTGTTTTATAAAAACATCAATAGGTTGTAGTGTTTTCCTTACAGCTACCTAAATCACATAAGCGTGTTTTACGCATGTATAAAAGTCGGTCCACATATCTCACTTTTTTATACAATATTGGCAAAATTGACATCTCGATCCTTTGAGGTTTTTAATAACCGTTTCCTGTCCAATATGACATCAGAATAGAATGTTATAGAAAACATTAGTGTCAAAAGAGCATTTAATGCGGATTTACTTTTGTGTGGGCGAACGTCACTTAAAATTATATCAATGACGAAGTTTGATCATAAAAGGACAATACAGGTAGGTAGGAGTTATTAAACATATTGTTAAACATTAGCAACGCATGAACACGTGCACAACGCTAGCTCCGAGGATATAGTTTAATACACAAGTTTTAATCGAACTAAGATCTGGTTACTTTGTTGAATATCATATAAAGAAATTCCTTTTTTCTCTTTATATATACTTCTCAATGTCCAGATTGTCTAAAACGCCACGTATGTTTCATTTTAAGAAACACACAAAGTTTACTTGAATGGCTAACACCTTAGATAACCATGATTAACTTTGTCTTGGTTTTTAACTCAATTCTTTATTACCATTTGCTTGCACCCAACGTGTACCTACAACATACAAGTATCAATAATTGCACAATAATCATGTATGGGAACGTTTTTGCATCGGGTCAGCATAAAGCCACGGAATATTATATTTCTCTCGAAAGAAAATATCCCATTTCCGCATCTTCCTACAACAATGAGTGCGCCAACAAACTATTCAAATACTACGCAGGCGTTCGCAAACCCAAATATTTTTTGCTCACCACGAATTAATGGATAACCAAAACCAATGCAAAATAAAAAATAGCCTTATTAAATGTTGGTTTCGCGTAATAACACGTTGGTGGTTTTTTCTTTGTTTCCAAGAGCCACACCAAGATATCCGGTTACGGCCGTTAAATATTTTGCCTCTCGATGAAAGGGAAACTTGTAGTTTTTTCTATGAAATCTCGTTTTTGCTCAGTCAACGCGGAAGTCGTCTACACTTATGCAAAAGCTGGATTTTGGAATCGGTTTCGCTTTTATTCCCTCGCCGAGCACCGAGTAACATACAATTACACACACAGAGTAACGAACTTCTGCTATAATTGCCGTCTCATTGTTGAAACTTCATAATCGAATTGCTTTTTAAGTTCTCGCAGATTTTCGTAATTCAACGAATTAAGTCAAATATCTACATTTTGCTGAATTCAAATAATTTTTGCAAAAGAACATTTATCAAGCCCACAAAGAGAGTGAAACCTCTCTCAAAAGAGGCCTGCTCCGGACAGATTTAATTTGTTGCGAAGGCCTTTATAATTGGAACATAAAGATTGCGAGTAATTAATTTTCGCAGCGAGTCAGAAGCAAAGAGGCCGCGTATTGAGCCTGAGCGCGGCACCACCGCGCCTAATTAATATTAATGACCCCAGGAGGCGCCCACGGCCGCCGTCGTCCCTTATCTGACACCTACACATAGTCGCGTTAATTTTTGTCTGATGGCTTTATGTGCTTTTACAGGAATGCGAGTGCCTTGCGGAGTCGTGGAGCGTCGCGTAGGCGTCGGGGCGCACACGAGACAATGTTTGATTAGATATGTGCGAGGATGGATGGGCGGGCGAGGGCAGGCGGGGCCCTGACCGATGAGACGCCGCTAAAAGCCGGACGGAAGCCACGGACACCCGACTCAGGTTACACCAACCGTGGGATACGACGCAACCATGCCCAGGGTTGACGCCGACCATGTTTGTCAACACATCCAACTTCTGAATATAATGTTGTTTGCTTTTATTTGCTAGGGCTACATACAACATAAAATAAGTAAACACTTCTCAGTGAATTGTTTTATAGATCTTGATTAATACTTCTTTCATGATGGTTTTTTTAAATGTTTGTTAGAGCATGTATTACCAAGTAACACATGTTGTGCATTTCATTTCATGACACATAAATGAAAAACATGACTTTGTCATCTACGGGTAGTTGCTGTGTTTTCTTCATATTACACAAATGTTAATGGTCATTCTTATGATGCTCATTTCGTATATAATACTAAACAAATATCTACCTGCTAATTAAAATTTATTTATTTAAATATTTTGCCAGCTAGACGGGTGTGGCAGCCCTGTTATGATTGCACGATATATGCGATATTCCGCGAGTCTTCCTGCGGGTCCATATGCGCGCCGTCTCATCAGGCTCAGACACACATAACACAAACAAACATCACTCGGCTTTGGTTCACACTCACGACTCCCTTTTGTCTACCACATCTTTCTGATAAATTAATTAACTGCCGCTGATATTATTTGCAGAATATCAAATTTTCGTTGATAGAATCGTTGGAATGGTTATTGTTTTACCACTTGTAAGTTACACAAGAAAATATATTTATCAAATCGATTGTAAGATATGATTTTAAATTTGTTATTTTCTTTTAAATATAACATATTCTACTAACGCTCATGTTTATGTAGGTCAAAAACGCCGACACAGAACTCAATAATTTCTTTAAGCCCGTTTATCTATAGGAATGGTTAAAAGAAACAATTTGCGCGGCTAAACTCATACAAAAACCGGAGCAAATGTAGGTAAGAAGGTTATAATCGAGCTTAAAGTGGGTTAAGCAAAAAGCGGCATATGTTTTATTGTAAAAAATCCTTTGAAAGTCATAATGTGCACGTGTGTGAGCTCCCAAGTGCATGCGAGCGAAAGTGGCCGCGTCACGCGTGCGATGCACCTCGCACCATGCAACACAACTTGAGTATTGACATTACGACTTAGGCTGTAGGTACTTGTGGATAGTAGCAATTTCATGCAGAATTATTAGAGTGACATAATGCAAGGAAAAATATACTGAAGAAAGACATCGTCTCAATAGTTGTTAGTAATTAAAAATGTAGAGACGTATTTTAGCCACAATAAGGGCATCACTTCTCCACATATTTATATTTTAAATTCTTAAACTGCAATAGGCCGGTTGTCAATGTTACTGAATACAACGAAAGATATTTAGAGAGAGCCTTAAATGTGGAGCCACGGTAAATACACATAATTGAGCTTTTAGTTAAAAGTACGCCTTTGAATACCGAAATTGGTAACTTTTTAAATACAATCATGTGCTGTGTGTATTTTGGAAGTTGTTAAAGCTCGTTTGCTTACAATTCTCTGCGGTCTCGCGGTGCAGCGAAGCGATAGTTTGCTTGCGTTACTCGGGACCACTAGAGTGTGAAATCACCCGTTCACTTACTATTGTAAAGAGGCTCTACACATGCCGACAAAGATGCTTTCAGGCATCACTGGCTGTCCTAACAAGCCTTGTAAAGCAACATATACATGTTTAATAGAACACTCGACCATTATCCACTCGAAACCAAACGATCTAAATACAGAAAGGAGTTTGGCAAAACATTATTTCAAGTACATAATTTATAAGGAAATTGTAAAAGAGTTTGCGGCTTTATACAAAGCGGAAGTGAAATAGTATGATCCGTACTTTCTTTGTGATATGAATTTTAATAAATGGTCACTGGTGATAGGTAATGTTTTTTTTTTATATTTAAGTTGCTTTATGAGATGGCTTACATTCTTATATTTATTTATTTATTTAAAATAAGCACACCAACAGCACTGTCACTCACAAATCAAAACAACATAACATCTGAAGTCGACATTTCAGTAACCATGCAAATAACAGGTATGCATGACATTGACATAATTAATATTAGAGACTAATTAAAAAAAGTTAAAAGTGTGTCTAGTAAACACTACAAAAACAGAACAAATTGAGCTATGAAGATGTACATTTTTCGCACTGTTTATATAGGCAACGTCTGTATGAAGCAAAACTCATAGAGAAAACTTCGATAGGGTGATCCAACATGTTCGGCCTTTCATTATATAACCTTGCCATACGCGTCAAAGGGCTGTTAAATGTAGTATTTAAAGTGGATGTTGGCAATTGAAAAATGCGATGATGACGCTGGCTACGTTGGCTAGTCTTAAAGTTAAAATAGTTAATCAATTGTGCATCTATGGAACCATTTATGATTTTGTGTAAAGTATGATATACATGATATATATATTTGAGTATATAGTATAACTCATTACGTAATTTTCCAAAATGTAATAGTTTTATAAGTAATGTAATAGTTTTTATTAACTTTAGGTAAGTAGATACTGATCCCACGAAACTTAAGAAAACAAGGCTGGATAAATGTACCACATCCACAAGTGTTTTATTTACTTATGGGAAGTAAATAAAGAACAAAACCGTCACATAACCCAGTCATATGTAACCACGTGTAGGTATGACAACAATTGCTTGGAAACCGGAGCCTTCGCAATCGGATCCTACAAAAGCCGCGACCGAAAGTGCAAGTGTTGCAATAATACTTCATTTCCACTCTTCCAGTTACGCATTCCGATATTTTTTCTAACATTCGTTTTGTTTGCCCGTCAAATGCGAGTTATAAATGATCGAAACTGCGATATCGATTTTGCTGCATCAATATGTAACAAATCGTAAGTCTGCTTGCAAACGATTTTGTACTTTACTCCATGGACATAAAGATTTTATTGCTGGGTTTATTGTTGTTGACGAGAAAAAATCACATATCTACCTGAATACAATAGAGAGATTTAGGTAAATTTGCTTGCAAAAACTATTTCTATTACTGCAAAATACAATTAAATTGTGCAAAATGGCTGAAAAGTAATAGTAATGATGGGTAAAAATATGAAGTACAGAAACTTTTTAAATAATGTAGTGATTTCACAAACTGCATCGCCATCATAGATTTAGATTGATGTTTTATAAAAAAAAAACTTCTTGTGATATACAGACAATATAGCTATAATACAAAAGAGAAGTTATGTAAATTAGTAAATTAAACATACACTGATTTTAATTATATCTGAATTCAATAACTAATGTGAAAATGCCTTTCCTATATAAGGTGCTATAAAAACATCTGCCACGGCTTTAATGGGAGGTAGTATTGTGTTTATAGATTACAATAGTATAGATAAATTATTGATTATTTATCATATTTTTTTTCATACAAAAAAAATAACGTATAAATTTGAATTGATTTATTAGTATAAAACCATCCCGTGTCCTAAGCTGTTGCCGCTCCGCACCGAATTCACGTAATTTGTGAACCACGTTACGCAGAATAGAGTCAATGTTAATTTAACAATTTTATTTTCTAAAATTTAATTAACTGTTCCGGGGTACGAAAGTTCTTCACTATTGTAATCTATAAACACAATACTACCTCCCATTAAAGCCGTGGCAGATATTTTTATAGCACCTTATATAATATATTTCTAATACAGATTGTTGAAATGTAGAGCCTAAATCTATAAATTAATATTAAAATTAATACTTAGTTACGTGCTTTAAAAGCGCCCGGTCAAAACATATGGTTCCTATTCGGTTTAGTAAAAACATGATAGAAATGGATACCTACAGCATACTTAGTGAAAAACGATACATCCTTTCATTCGAGTATCCCAAAGGCGAGTAATTAACCCGAGTTTTTGTGACCATCCCATATACATTTGATTTATTTTTAGGCTCATTCGTAAAAGAAGAATTTGCGAAATATTACAGCCCATTGAAACGGCGCAATCAACAAAGTTTCTCAATCTTTTGAGAATTTATTTTTTATTTTAAGCTTTAAAAAATGTTGAATTTCAGCTTATGAAAACACTTTAGAGGTGTAATAAGCTTTTAAGATGGACTTAGTTTATAAAATAACAATTACGATAAAGATATAATGTATCCACTTGGAAACATATAACAAATAAATTGTAGATACACGCACATGTGTAATCTGTACAGAAGAGTTAAGCACGTAACATATTTCTTGACACTCGAATCGGCATGATAGTACGTAATGTATAAAATGATCGAATTGTGTACTAGATCAGTAGATGCAAATCTTTGAGACACACAATCCTTCGGTGGTCGGTCCCTTGAATGTTGGCGATTCCGGGAACTTAGTAAAAAGCGCAGGTAGGTTTATTCGAGAGTGAAAGGGTCCATGCAATTCGAGAGCGCCGCAGTTTCACTCGGGTACTGACCTTCTTGTTTTTGTGCCTACTATCAGATGCGCCACACTGATCCTTTGGCGAATTTTAAGTAGAAACACGTGGGAATATATCCCTCGTGTGTTGATCGATAGATATTGCGTTATTATTTGCATTCTATGAATTTGTTATGGGAGCTAACATGTTAGAAGATGCTACGTGATCACAATCTATCAGTAGCAAGAGAATAGTTAAAGGAATCTTGATAACATGAGACAAAATTATAACAATAAAACATTTTCCATTTGATCACAAGAAAATTGCGCATTCAATGCAATCCTATTATATGCCTATCTATTTGGATTGGTATAAACAACAATCATATAAAAATATTATAAACAGTAAATCTGCCTTTAAAACCAATGCGATGAGAAAATTATCACAAAAAATCTTGATAATCACTATAAAACAGAACGTACCTAAATAAGAGTAAATTCACTGTCCTATGGTTCAAAACTTTCACATCAATAAGCAGTAAGATACTTACACAAAGAAGATCACCTACGTATTATTGTATTACTCCAATCAATTCCATGTGTAGGTGTTTCTATCCCAATTTTCTTAACAACAAAAAAAGTGGAGAGAGTAGATACAATAACCCAATACCGTCATACAGTAATAGTTGACGTAATCGTTGTCAGTAGTTACTTTCCCACGCGAACTCACATGTTCTTATTTAAAAACCCAAACGAATCGGACCCTTTCCTTCAAATTTGAATGTTTGACGTGAAATTTTATTTGCGCAAACTTTTTCTACTGCGATGCGTCGATGCACTTTCTACAGAATGTATCGTGGGAATGCAGGTGAGGAAGGGTTTCTAGCATAAACCGATACATTGTTCGCCCCCGTCTTCAACCCGGTTGCACAAAAGTTAACTCGGCCTATTGTGGACACGTCAAGTGATGTTCGACTAATAGATAATTTATGGAGCCGCCGCAGCCCGCCTCAGATGATCCAACTTTAAAATATTACGGTTGTTTTAGGTTCGCTGCGACATACCATATATCTCGGACCTCATATTTAAAGATTTGGCAAGATAATTTGCTTCGGCCTTTTTGTTGCCAACCTGCTATCTATCTGTGTACGTTATGTTTAATTACTGCTTTTGTTTCTTTAATCGATTTTATTCGTACAAAAGACATGATAAATGAATGTAGGAGTTTTTTTGGGCAACACTACCGTGCCGCTCTTTTGCCTGAAGTTTAAAGCCAGAAGTCATATGTATTACGATTTTATAACAAAAAAACTAAACGATTTGTACCTATTGAGCAAAATATTCACTATCGATGTTTTCAATATCTTTTAACATAAATATGTAAGTGAGCACATGTTAATGGACTATTCTTCAATCGAGAGAGCTTCAGAGTGCACTTTCGCATCACTTGTAATTTTCAATATAGTATGTTCTATCACGATAAGGGACACACACACAGCATGAGCTGGCAACATCTATATCGCGATAATGGCAAGTCTAATCCGGTTAAATGTAGATGCGTGGAGGAGCATTATGGCCGCGTTGACAACTCTCGAAACGAGCAAGGTGTTACATCTGTAATCCCCGCGCTGCGCCTACGCTCACGTCACATCGCAAACCCTCGCCTGCTTTATAGCACACTTGCATAAACGAAAAATCAACAAAGGTTAATTTTAAATGTTAGCAGATTAACGCCAATGTTCAAATGAACACATTAACAACGTCATAATTTTGTCACGCACGTGTATACCTTAAGTTTAGTATTGAACACATAACGTACTTTAACTGGAGGACCAATGCAATGTTATTGAAAACACTCGTTGAACACTCGTTTGACTGAAATGGATAAATGAAAAATTTCCAGTTATCCATTTCAGTCAAACGAGTGTTCGATACTTATTACATTTTTCCTTTCTATTTAAACTACCAATTCATAACTAACAAAAATATAATTACTAATCAAAAATATGTAAAAACTTGCATATATATGATAATTGTACAAAACAGGGGACTTACAGTGGTTAACTCCTTCAGACTATTGCATAGTGTGACAACCGCGCAATGAGCATCATATAATATCACGACACTACATAATGACTTAATATACACGCCATTATGATTTACGCCACTTAACCCCATCCAATATCCCCTTGTAAAATAATAATTCCAACCCTTTCACTCTCGAAAGGGCACGCCCTATGTAAAGTTGCTTCGCTTAGAATTAGATGATGCAACGGATTTATTTATACCCTAACCCTTTCACCCAATCAGAATGCGTTGTGTTGGTAAAAAAACTCGCGGCGGTAAAAAACTTAAAAGACGACGCGAGGCGGCGCGCGCGCGGCTTTGGTAGGGGCCTAATAATAACCCTTTCGCGTTGGTAGGGTTAACAGCCAATCCGGTGTAAGGCGGGGCTCATCTCCAATAAACTCTACATCGTTTTATTTTGAACAGCTTGGAAGCTTTGATTAACATCCTTGCGTTTCGTTTTTTGTTCGATATCGGATTACATGTCTTGATCATGAATGAAACCGGTTAGTGTAATCATTTTGGAAGCGAACCATAACGAAGTTTAAATACCGACATTTTGGTGCCTTTCATTTATACCTACTTAATTTTTAACTAGAAGCTTAATTGCTGTCAGTCATCTAAGTGAACATATGTTTATAAGATAAATACTTAACATATATTTAAGTGTGTTTGTACTTTGTGTTGTGCTACGAAGAAGACAACCACCATTATTCATAAATGTGGAGAAAAATAGAAGTTTGGTGATTTACATCTCAAATTCTGGGGTTGCTGAAAATAAAAGTACTATTCATATTATACCAGCCATTACAGTATTAGCAAATCAGGTACCAGGTTAGCTATAATGTTTCTTAGTTTGTATTTGCTAAATAACTTTTAAGCTTGATTTTAATCGCCAGTATAGTAGAGTCATCATAACCATCGACATAACTACTACGTGTTCTATAACGTTGGCTTTATAGAACAGATATGTATTTATAGGATTGATATATGTATGTATGCCCCACCAACAGTTTCTACGCCATAAGGACGCGTTGTAAAGCCAATGACAGTGGTATCGTGGTGGTATCAAATGCTCCCGCATGACGCGACCACAAATGAATTAAGTACAGTCACCCTCTCCCATCAATTGAGCACAACCGGCCATATTACTTCGGTACAGTCTAAAATAAAAGTGGTAACTTAGGAAAAAGTATACTTGAATTTGAAAGTGTATTTTTAATGTTCCTGCAACGAAGCCGTGTTGCTGCCTTATTTTTAAAATCATTATCCAAACTTATGGGTTATACCTATATCTTTTTAACTATGTTTTTGAATTTGTATTCTTGACAAGTTTTCCACAATAAGGGACCTTTATCCGTTTACTGAAAAGTAAAAAAAACTGTTTCTTCTTTTTCGTATTTCCGAAAACTGTTTCCAAAAATAATTTAACTTCATTGTCTGTATGTATTTAAGAAACTAAAATATGTACCTATTTGTTTTTATTTTGTGCACAACTGTACGTACAATTTGTGAACACATATTTACAAATTATCACTTATTCCGTTTATGGAGATATATATTATCATTGAAACGATATCCTTGTTAATGCTATTAATAAAAGTTGAATTTAAATTTTTAATCCGATCCATTCCGTTAATGGCAGGCAATTAATATAAATACCTCCACCAAAACTGTTATCAGAATTAAAACAAATTTAAATACAAAGAGATACCTTTAGATATGAGCAGAGGTACCGCATGGTTAGGTTCACACGACACGTACGGTAATGAAAGGGGGATTATTCACGAAATTACCTTAATATGTCCCAAACAATGTCCGGCAACTTGATTGAATTAAAATAGTTACAAAAGCTGGTGCCAACATAAACTACATTGAATAAGTAATGTATTGGCGACACGTCACGGTACTCCCGGACCAACAATAAGTCCGCGGCATGGGAAGCATAAATTGTCCCCTATGAGTGCAGACCAATTACTACTGAGTTTTGGACGAATTTTCCTTTTTTTGTAAATAATCGGGTAATGAGGTGCCTTTTAAAACGTCATAAAGTGGTGTAGAAAAAGCGCAGTGATAGGGGCGTATTCACACAACGGTCGCGCTATGAGGGCGATTGTTTCATTCCTAATTGGTTAAGTACAGCGACCTAATTGCTGCTGGACACGACACCTACTTCCCACTGCCTAATTGCCTCTCCCGCGATTATTTAATTAACATACAAATGCTCCATGTTTTAAAGCACCCTTTCTGTTCAACAAACGTAATGAAATTATTTTATAAATTGCTAAATATACTCACATGAATATAATGCTAAATATACGAAGCTGTATTTATACGACCCAACTGATGCTTGTTTGTGACTCTTATCCACTCGGAGGCTGCATAATATATCACATTTCTACGCAGCGATGCTGAAGGTACGGTAACAAAAGTCTTATACCTTATTTGTTTGAATATGATAACCGTTTTTTAACCACCATTATTCATCGTTATTACTATAAACAACAGTAATCGTTCGTGTAAACAAATTAGGCATAAACGAATGATAGACGCGGGTTTACGTCGACGGTAGGCCAGTTTATCACTGTTGTAATCCGACGCGCATTAGTCAAATTAACACGGCATAAAGTTTGGCGTGCCCAGTGATTAGTTAGCGGACGCCGCGGGTGCGACTCTGCCTAATTGACCTAAAAGTACTGGACACGAATCGGTCGAAATTACGTTTTACAAGCCACAAGGGCTGCCCATCCTGTTTGATGGTACAATTTGTAGTTTTAATAATATAAAATTTATGAAGATAACATGCGTTTTCAAGTTCAATTCTCACTTACATTGTTATAAATACAAGAGAAGTACATTAATTTTAGATGATAAACTATAGTACTCTCATAGGAATCCTTAAATAGACATATCAGGAAGTGATTACTGTCCGCTCGGGTGTAACATCAACTAGTTGTTATTGTATCTTCAACAGCTCCCGTAACACGCATAACGTTATCAAGCATCGTAAACGACCGACAAAGGTATAATAACAGTTTGAGTAATCTTATCAGCGCGGTGTACAACAGGCTCGGCGTAGCCCTGCGGCCGGCATGGTAATGTGGCGGATTGATAGGCCCGCGCCCACTAACCCTAATCAAATTAATGGCAACTGAATTCTGATTAACGCCAGTGGACGCGCAATACATTTCCACAGCGCGGTGGCCGCGGAGTGGCGGGCGTGGCGGATTTATCGCACCTTTTAGCCCATTCAAATAGCTATCAGTGGAATACGACCGTTTTATACATCGCTATTATAGTAATTGATAACTTTGAAGCAGGCTCTAGATTTTTGATGTTAGATTTGTGATTGTTTCAAAGTTTATATATTGCTCGTAGAACTACATGTGAGCTTCGTCCCTAATGGGCAGTTATGTAATTATCCTTACATACTAACCTTAATTAACAAGAATAAGTAACACATATGTGTCTACTATTACACTTTAATTGGTAATTAAGTTTAATATATCTGACAGCATGTAAGCAATATGAAAATTGCCTTTGAAATCCAATTAATGAGATAACGGGGAATTTTTAATACAGGGGATATATACAAAATAAGCAGTGTGCTGAAATAAAACATATTTATGATTTAAGTAGTGAGTAGATCCAGCGAAGGGATCCAAACACAGTCCTTAATGCTGGAGGCGCGTGATGGTGGCTGTCACGTCGTGAACTTTGCTTCTCTAAACTTTGTTTGACATAATTAAAATCCATCTCGGGCGAACGTCACGCGGACACATCCGACGTGTAATTTTCCTTTCAAAGAGAACTTCCGTTTTAGCTCCTCCCCCTCCTAATGAAAGATTACTTTCCTCCGCCTAAAAAGGCTTTTAAGCAACGCCAACGAAATGACTGAAGTTTTATACTTTAATGACTTAGTGCAAAATTTGCCGATTCCCGAAGAAATTTTAAACTTAGATTAAGATTTCGATGTTTGAAACTGCGAGATGTTTTTGAGAGACTTTTCCAAAGCTTACTTTGAGTGAGAAGTATGAATTTTAAGCAATCTACTCTAATTGCTTTTTAATTGCTTTTTATGAATAAGTGACTCACGGCGAACATTAAAAGATGTTTGCTTGAAATTACTTATTGTAATGAGGGACGCAAACAAAAAAACACTTTGGTTTATTGAAATAGCTTCTATGCATTTGTAATGTTGAAGTTTTATAAAGCAAAAGACGTTAACCAAATAGCATGCATTAGAGTTCAAATTTAACCACAGAGATAATGAATACGAAACCATATGGGTAAAGCGTAAATTTCTTACAAGTTTATTGGTTTTACGTATGTATTGCAAATTAAACAGTTAGTGCATGCAGTAATATACGACAAAACAAGAAAAAGGAGTGTCCGTAGTCGGCATGGAGGAACAATAACACAGCTGACACAGAAGTATAACGAGACACCGGAGGTCCATGGCCGCACTTATTAATTGCTGGCTCCCTTTGCGTGGCCGCTCGGAGGGCGCAAAAACGCGTCCTCCCGAGCCCTGTCAGCGAGGGAAAAAATCAGTGAGCGATCGTCCCCTCGCGCCCGAGTCCATCATATTGATTGAGGGAGGGACCACCATTGGTCAGCGTCCCCCGCGCCCGTTCATTTATTATAGACACTGTGATGCTGCTTGCCGGACCACGCACGAGCCGAGCTTACATTCTTGCCAATTCATTGTAATGCATCCTTGTTTTTTCTTCCTTTAAAGCAAATCATGCTTTCCTTAAACATTGTGGGCATATGTTATTTATTTATATTCAATTTGGTAAAAATAAACATTTTGGTCTCTTATTTTTAATGAATTATCATTAAATAAACATCCAATTTATTTAATTATAATTCCAAATTTATTAGAAATTAATTCCAAATAAACCATCAAACTTCAAACAAAACCTTCAACCTTTCAAACGACCTTAATTTTTCGTCGCAGATAGATTGATACAAATTACGCAGAGCTACCTACGTAACTCGTAAGCAACTTTTAAATGGGCTCCAAAGAAATCGTTTAAGAGATAAGTTAAAGTTGACACGGGTAAGCAAAGTTGACTCCCAACAGAATTACAATCTTTATGATAAAATTTTTACATTAGAATGTCAGTTGGAAGCCGTCATCGGCGACGATAACGAGACAAGTAAGATTCGTGAAGCGTCCCGGAGCTCGGGCTGGAATCTCGCCGGAAACGAACTGTGACCGCGGCTCTATTACAATCGCAGAAAAAATAAAAGCGTCGGGGGTGAAGGGAAAGTTTTATTCTCCTTAAAATATGTAGAGAAAGTGAAAAGTAAGAGAGGGTGGCTGTGGGGGTGGGCCGCCGCAGCGGTCAGCGCAGGGATGATGGATCACCGCGCTCCGTGCCAACGCCGACCTTCTCTTCGGTTCTCAATTACACCAACACATAACAACTCATTTTGGATGTTATGTTTGCTTATATTTTTATGGCCCCTAGTAGGTATCTGTTATTGATAGCTACATTTGTTGTTATGTAAAATAACATATGTAAGAATGTGGGTTATGCCTTTGTAAAAAGTTTTTACCAACATATGTAAAAATGGAGATGCCTAAAGAAACAGATGTAATTTTATACAAAAATTTAAACAAAACTAGTGAAATATTTATTTTCATTAGTTTTTTTACTTTTTTACATATTTATGTACACACGAAAGATATTTATAGACACTTGAAAGACGTCATCATTTTTACTCGTAAGTATGTAGTTGTTTACGTAAAAAACTCAGTGATGTTGTAATAGCTAAACCACGTATCCAGGGTACGTTCGAATCTTGCGTGACATTGCGAACAGTGAGGGGACTTAACCTCTTTCACACAATGAGAGTGAAGTTTGTGCATCGTGTGCGCTTGTGTACGTGTGTGGCGTATGTGTCGTATGTGTCGTGCGAGCCGTGTGTGGGGTTGTGATGCGGTAGCCGGGCGGTGGGCGCCCCCGCCCCGCCCGTTGCTAGGCAACCGTTTGTTTTCGCGCCGACACTGGGCGGGATAGAAGGGGTAGGCTCATGATTGATCAGCCTATCCCGCCACCGAATGCCTACAGCTACATATTTTCTTGCGGATAACAAGATCTTGTATTTGTACCGAGTTTATCGTAAAATCGGTAAATGATATCCCAAAAAGGAGAAATATTGAGAGCAAAATCGATTATACTAAAGTATGACACATTTTGATATATTCATAAATAAAGTCTCATAATGTTTATATCTAAATAGATATCACCAACACTTTTTGTTGTTAATATCTAGGTGGCTACAATTAAAATAATATTTAGGTCTCTACAAGTGATTGCATAGAAAACTTCTTCGACATAAAATACCACAAGTCTGTATAACTACCTAACAAAGCAGTGGCTTATTCAGAGCGTCTCCCAAATTTCTGAGGTGAGTCAGCGAGTCCTTGGCAGCGACAATTATAATTATTTTACTACTGGCTAATTAAACTACCTTCTTGGTAACCGAGTTACTTAGACTACTTCGAATAGTGGAGTTTTTTGTACTTCGTTTATTAACCAGTCGGTCTGCTACAACTGAATGCAAGTAGAGTTAAGCATTTGCATTTGTCAAAGTGAACATACAGCGCATACCATAGAGTCAGGCAGCTACGAACATTTTCACTATCATTCTATCTAACGCTCTAGTAAAAGCATCCCATACAACAACATATTATATAACATTCATTCGAATGCTCATTAGAAGTGAATTGTCAAGTCTATCAGCACTTTCATATGAGCTTTGTAAGAGCCAATAAAATAAACCTTCTTTTGTGTATTGGTACTAGATAGTAATTGGTGTTTGGTTTCCCGGTTCTAACAGATAGTTAAATAAAAAAAAAAGTAGCGTGCAGTTTTGAATCACAAAATAAGAATAAATATTGATTACAGAAGCTATAATATTCAGTACTTGAATTTTTTTCGACTATCCGCGTTTATATTAGGTTGGTTCTTAAGCAAAAAAAATACCAACTCAATAGGTATATTCTAATAACTTGTTTTTCCTACTATATTAGTACTAATAACAGTTTAATATAATTAGATACATAATATTTAGGTGTGTGCAAAAGTTGTAATTTCATGACTGTCTGTACTATATTAACCGCATCTTCCGACATAGGCAACGCAAAGAAATAACCTTATCATTAAAACACCACTAAATCTGGTCCAGACTACCATAAAGTATGCTAGGCATGTTCTTTATGCTTTTCTTTTGAAATAATAAATGCTACTTCATAATGACAGCAAACAAAGGAACAAAAAAAAATTAAGGCATGTTTTATGCGTCATATTTTTGCTAATTTAGTTCCAGTGTCGTTTTAAGGGAATACGGCAATATCATTGAAAACTGCTCCTTTTCAAAATGACTTTGCATTGTGTTTTCTGTTACATTTTTTGTTTAACAAAAGGATTTGTGCCAATATTCAAATTCGCAGAAGTGCGACGTCAACTGTTTGCATAACCGTTTGACGATGCAGAAACTGTTTGTTCTCTTATTATGCAAAACAACTTTTGATAAAAACTATAACTCCCACAGTTAACGTTTGTACCGTTTTACTAGGAAACTTATCACCCGGTTATGAAAAAACCTTATAATTGTAGTTTGAATTATACAATATGAATTCAAAAAGAAAAAACACACTAACCCTGTAATTATTACTCCAAAGTCAAAGCAGATAATGGGAATGAAATTAATTTATATTACTCGTTGGCTCAAAAAAAGAAGGGAAAACTAATAAGGTGTAATTACAAGGCGCCTAATTGCGGCACTTGACATCCTTTTGCTAGAAAACTACTTCACTAATAGAATTTAATGATAGGGTTACTTTGGGCATCGGCTACTAGCTGACGACATTTTTTAGCATGTGCTCTAGTTATAGTAACACCGGTTCATTTTATAACTTAGTTTTTACATAAACCTTTTTATCTTTCATATCATTGTGTGCTCTTGTTTCTGACAGTATCAAGCCGCCTTAAAGTATGTCTATTTACTGATGAGAAGGTACTTTCGCTAACATCAGAGAACGCTCAGTGAAGACTAAAAAAATACCATTATAATACAAGTTAATCACAGAAAAAAATGTAATAAAGCGGACATATTTCCATGCATATCTTATCAAGAAATTCCTCTCGTAGGTGCCGGGGCGCGGGCGGGGGCGCGGGGGCGCGCTGGCGCGGGCGGCCGGACGCGTGCCGCTCCAAATTACTGCTATTATTTTATAATCCCTCCTAGTTACGTTTTGAATATTAATGACATTCCACAGTTTTCGTCCCAACGATCCATTCTCAGCAAATTTCTTTGTACGTCACGTGCTTCCGACTTGCGCTGTTATTCTTAAATACTTTCATTAAACGAACACGTTTCGCCTATGTTATTTAACGTACTTGTTTAAACTACCTATATGACAAACTAAACTAGAAGTATGTTTGTAAGTATTACTCAAATATATTATAAAAACGATTTCTATCAACTTTCGACAAAGAAGTTTTTAAGATTCACACAGTTCGGCTTCGGTGGATGACCACCCCAAGAACGTCTAATTGATAAAACCCCTTGACTGTAGCGAGACTGATATTATCTGCCTATACACGCAACGGTCTGTTAAATTATGCTAACAAAGTTATAAATGAACATTCACAATTATTGGGCTAGGCCCGCCGGAGAACTGACTAATTAATACATTTAACTACGCGATTCAACTGAACCTCAAAAAAACGTGACCCTAACGGCTGCAATAAGGTGAATGTTACTTTTTATTGAGACGTATAAAAACGCAGCACACGCGCCTTCGAAATCCGATTAAAAAAGGGGTAGACGCACGTCTTTAGAAAAAACTCCGGATCATATTATAACCCTAATTCGAAAGGATACTGATAGAGCTATTTGAACGCCGTTAACGTCCGAACACGGCGATAGTTTCCATATCAATTAATTGGATCGTGTTTAATCGATAATCTTTTTCAAAAGCAATGTGTCTCTACATCTGCCTTTACGTAAATATGATAAAATATTTTTTCACCTTTACTATTTTGACAATTTAAACAATTAGTTGTCAAAGCTCAATTTTTTGTTGGCTTATCAAGTGTGCCGAATTAAGGCTAGGATATTTCATAAAAGCGATAGCAAGTACCTGTACTGTACACAAAATATGACATAAGAAATCAATTTATTTATGACAATTGTTAAGTTGCAAAAACGTTGTTTTATAACAGTTATTAAGGGCCACTTAAAGTATAAGTTGCTGGCATTACGAGAGGTCCACCGTCATTTTCTACTGTTTATAAAAAACGAACTCTTTTTTGTTGGGTTACATTAACGCAATATGTTGTTTTATCAAATTCAATAATCCTGGACCAACAGGTGTCGGTCTAAAAAACTAACCGTGTCCACAGAAAGTTGTTATGGTGCCTCAACTGTCGCACCTATCTGATATATTTTTTTCGTACATAAAAACTAAACCGATACGATATTTGTAACCGTTATTAATATTCACTTATAATAACCTAACAATATAAGCAGTACTGTTTGTCAGTCGGTGGTTTAAATAAAAAAATCTTAGATAAGTAAAATTAACACAACAATTAAAGCTCTTTGTGATAAAAACTTAGTTATTTTGAACACTGAAGAAATAAAAAAAGAATCGTTTCATAAGATGCAGTGATCGTTATCCAATTTATTTTTTTGTAGGACATAAGTACAAAAATCATTTGTGTTGAATTACTTTAAACTATTCAATAAAATACTAACATCATATTCCAACTGCCAAAACCAAAGTCACGGGAACAACTAAGTTCATACAGTCTGTTTTTTGTCTACGCGTGTCACGGAAAAAAAGGGTTGAATAAAGAAATATTTGAAAGTGAAACTTTACGCTCACCTGATGCGTCTATGCACGTTTTTTGAAGTTTTTATGAGTGGTATGCTCACATGCTTTAAGTCGGGCTCAATTACGAACGCGTCCGGGACGCAAGTGCGCGCGCGCACAAAAAACGTCCTACAAAAGGGTTGGGGAAGGGTTGTAAAGGAATAATGTCCGTGTAAACATCGTGTAATTGCACACAACAGGTAAAAGGGTTCGCTTTAATTCAACCTCTATGAATAGTTTGTTAGATCTCGTTATATTGTCATATTTTAACAATAAGAAAAGGAAGAGTTAATTCATTATATTATGTTAACGGAATTCATTTTAGAAGTAAGATGTTTTAACATACGTTTTGGAAGTTGCTATGGATATCATATACCTACCTAACTTGAGTAAATTCAGTGAGTACTGAACACAAATCATTTATCTGCCTTGATTATTCAATAACTTCTAAAAATCAAGGCAGTCAAATGATAGATATAATACCTATACCATTCCATACAAGAAATTATAAAATATTTGAATATCAGATGTTATATTAATTTATGAAAATCTTAACTAAAAAATAAAATGAAAATGTCTGGAAAGTTATTAATTTTAGGTTTCTGTGCGGAGGCGTAGATAAGCTCACGGTTCTTGATTGCCTCAAGTTGAATGAAAAATAAGAAGTGACGTTAATCTGGTATCTACAAGTCTCAACGTGTTTTTATACATAAACAGTTTTTTTTTTTTAATAAATTTATTGATGTTGGTATTTTATTTTGTACATAAGGTAGTTAAATTAAATAACTTTTCTCTTCAAACACAAAAACAGTACAAATCTTAATCGTATACACAAGGCAGTCAATACATAATTGTTTTCTAATATTTCATTTCAAGAATCAATAAACAGATTCTCAACATCTATCGTAATACCTAAATCACTTTTCCAACAGTGTCATTCCCTCTATTAGCGGTTTCAAGGGCCATTATAGTAATTCGGTGTGTCTATAGTCGCTGTCATAGAAATTGGAACATAAATTGTGCGCAGACAATAAATAAAAAGTAAAAAAAACGCTGGCTCGACAATCAATCCGTACCCTTTTATTGTGGCCGATTGTAAAACCGATAAAGGGATGAACAGACTAGTTGTCCGCGAAGCTAATTTATAAATGATTGAGATTTCATTTTTTACAGTTCTGGGGTAAAAATGTGTGATAACAATCGGAGTTTTACTTTTATTATTATTTTATTGCACGATTCCAGTAGGACGGGTTCGGACATAACCCTATTGTACAATAAGGAGACGTATAACGTCAACTAAAACGTTACTAAAAAAACAATTTAAACAATTAGTAATATCTTAGGTCCCTAAACTAAAAGTGAGTAGTGCATATTTAAGGTCCAGGATACAGTGTAGGTCTTCAGAGTAAGATCTAAAGAAAAAAAAATACATTTGGTACAATTCCCATCAGACATCAATCACCGCCTGTCGCGGTCCACTGCTGGACAGTAGCATCTCCCATGTTGGATCATCTAACATGAATGGTAAGTTAAAAAAACAGCAATTCTCGGAAAGACAGTAACAGCATGTAACAGGTTACAAACCATTTACACTAACTCGTTTTTTACCTAATAATTAACTTTTTTATACTTCATTAATATGCTCTCTTGAAGTCTTAACAGTACTAAGAAAACATAAATTCATAATACTGTTCTTAAGATTGGTCGGCTCTATTACAGTACAACAGAAATCAGATATTTTAATTATTTCCTTCTCAATAGGTAATTGAACCAGTTCACTTATTATTTCATCCATAACAATAAAAGATCCTAATTCCCAACTGTCGATTCTAAAAAAGGATTTTTTTGTATAATAACGGCAATCGATCTACGCGAAGTAGTGATTACTAGTTTGAAAAGCACCCCTTTCTGACCCACTTTTTACCAGTTTTTAACAATTTTTGCTATTCCCTCTTCAAAAAGTTCCCTTTGAAAGGCCGGGCGTGAACGAGTTGATGATATTACATTTTTTGTGAAGAAAGGGAATTTACGAACAATCTAGTGTATTAACAACAAAAACAGCGATGTTGTACGCATTGTGCGAGTTTTTTGCAAGTTCGCGTGCGCTTGCGCGTCGGCGGGCGTCCGCGTCCGTGCGAACCCTTCCCGCTCGCGTCCGGAACCCTTCCCGCTATGTGCGAGGGTCGCGCACAGTACATACACCGTGCCGCGCTGCTCCGCACAACGCCGCAACGTCTCCTCTGGGACTCGCCACATACGACTTTTCTCCCCGGGTTCGCTTCGCTACAATTCGCATGTGTGCCACCCGACAGCTGCATCTGTTTTTATATATGCTCTCATATTTTTTCACAATAGTGTTGCGCAGCGCACCCTTGAAACAGTTTGCGTAATCGATGACAAAACTAAATATTCCGCCCGATGATTTCCGTATTTTTGGAGAATTCTAAATCGTTCGTCGTAAACTGACGGGTTCGTAAAATAAATCCATTGTGACAAAAACAACGGGTCATTGAATGAAATGTTTTATTCTTTAAATTACTTCGACATTCATCGATTAATTTTGCATTTTGTGAAACAAAATGAGACAGCTACTGAATTTGATTAACAGTAAACGATTTGCTGTCAACAAAATAAAGATTTACATTTGGATTTTGTAATACTGTGAAAACATCTGAATGATATCGCACCATCCGATCAACTTCTGAGAACTGATCTGTATTTTAATCAGTTCATGGATCAAAGCAGGTAGAACAACAAGGAAATGAACCTACATTATGCGCAATTATTATACGATACTTACTAACATTCTTAACATAGACATCATGTAACATTTTGAGGTCAAGATATGCAATTATAACTAATGTAAATGATGACTTTAAAACATTCACACTACATCAGTGGCTTAGTTTAACATCTATGAATTTACCAACGGGTTAAAAATGTAAATGATGTAGTCTCTATGATGAAGCCCTAATAACATAGTCAGAAAAAAACAACTTTTGAGACATCTAATACATTATAACAACAACTGTTCAAGTTTTGCTATAAATACAACTATTTATTTATAAACAAGTGAAAATAAGCAAACGATGCAATATTTGTCAATGATCTCTAAATACATAAGTGCATACTTTCCATGTTAGATCTGGTAATTTACATAAGATAAGTAAGCTTGGTAAGCTTGTTAAGCCTATGCTTGTACAACCCGGTCACATTATCTCGAGACCTCGCTGGAATGCGAACCATTCATTTATTTTTCATCATTTTAATCATATCATTATAATAATATTACCTACATTAAATTAATTAGCACAATATTTGTTTTGTTGGAAATCTTATTGTTTATAATATATATATAGTCCTCTTCACCGTATCCGGTGACAGCGACCCGGGCTAGTTTTGATGTCTTAAATGTGCTCTCTGGTGGCTTGCAAAGCCAAACTTGGTTTTAAATATTCGGTCGCACTGGACGCAGAACGGCTGACTATAATAATATCCTACTATTAACGACGCCAGGTCTCGAGATAATGTGACCGGGTTGTACATCTTTATGCTGTTATCCTTTGAAGCGTCAAAGGATAACAGCATAAAGGTGTCAAAAAGTCACCAATGAGTTATCTTTTTGGAAACTACGAGCATCTCTAAATAGCAAGAAAAATCACAGTCAGTACTTTCGTTCCTTCATAATTGGAGCTGCGTATAACTCTGATCCTTAAACTTCTTGAAGCTAAGCAATGTGAATAAATTATCGTTACCAACATGGCCGCTAACTCTCAGTAAAATTATTATAATCTCTACCAAAACTCTTTGTATGTTGAGGGGTTAAATTTTTATATAATTCACCCCATGTACAGTACACTGATGGCTGGTGGTATTGATTATGCAAAGCAAGGAGAATGCAATTGTCCGCTTTTTGCAGCAAGGGACGATTCGGACGCAGGGGATGCGGCGGCCATCATACAGCGCCCCTGTCTTATTCACGAACACAGACGCGATACATGTGTGTTCTCTTCTGTAATGGCATGTTTATTATTACTTAAATTATAATATTTGTACTGTTGAATTGAAGGAACTGACCAACAGACCAACTCTTTCAAGTTGCACCTATGTATTTTACAAGGCAGGAAAAAAACAAAATCAAAGATGAATGCTGGTCAAGGTCATGTATGGGATTATATCTTTTAATTTTTTAATTTATTTCGTCTTTAAAACTTATTATGTCAGTTCTTAAAACGCAGCTATGTATGTATGTATCTGTGAATCAGAAAGCATTTTTTCGACACAATTTGTTTTATGCAAATGCCGTTTTTATAAAAAAAAACCTTCAGATTATCATTTTAAGTCGTAAGTCTAGGCCTAGCCTAGCTTCATTAGCTTTCAATCTAGATTGAGATGAGCTAACTCCATCATTATCTAAATAAAGAAAATCTGTACTACATCAAAGTAAGACATCAATTTTATTACATAAATCAAATCAAATCAAATCAAATCAAATCAAATCATTTATTTGCATAATACAGGTATAAAAGATGTTACAAATAGATATAGAGTGCACTGTATCATTACCTAATTAGATGTGCAAATATTTATGTAATCTTTAGTGAATCAAATTTTTCTAATAACATTATTTAATTCTTATAATCACATTACAAAATTACAGAATTATCAGTATCAGTGCTATACAAATGTCAAAGGACTAAAAAAAAAAAAATACAGACATACATACTTACTTAAAATACAAATTACATACATACTTAAAATAGAACGATTATTTCCCTATCTTACATCATGTAACATATAACGTTGACAGTCAAATATTAGGCATAGGACCCTACATCAATATCAAACGACAAGTACTAGGGCCGACAATAAAAGGGCCGTTACAGGATTCCCTATCCCACCTTACAAATTAAATGGCGACGTCAAAGATGGCACGACAGTGAAAAGATGGCAAACGTTAAATGAAAGATGTGTTCTCCCAAGAAACTATCGATTGAAAAGACACAATTAAAGTTAGAGTTAGGCAACTACGCCGTTTGTTGTTCTCGTACGTCCGTGTGTGTTAACCCCACAAAACTTTCATCTGTGGAGCGCGTGTGTGGGTGAGGGCTGAGGGCCCACCTCCCTCCGGAGGGAGTCACAAGTAGTTGTGACTTGTTCACCTCTTTCGGTGTCGCCCACCGCGGCTGGATTTACTCCTGAGCTTTTTATTGCCGAATTTTATTATATACCTACATGGTTTAAATCGGTAAACGGCCCAGCAAATAATTTTATGGACGTTTTAGCCAGCAAAATATTTTCGTAATGTATTGTATGTTGGTCTGCTGAAATAGATTTTGTTATTTGTTGTATATTAAATACTATGTAACCATTCGCAGACTTCTTTTATTCTTAAATCCCACACAATTAACATTTAAAATCTACTAATTTCTAAAATTAATGTCCATCAAAAAATATTGTGTTTTAATCCCTACATTACTTAAAACCACATTGGATAATTACAATCAAAGAGTAAATTCAACAAAAATGGTATATTGTAGGTACAAATGGGTTGTTGTGACACAAAGCCCATACGTAAATACACCCAAAAGAGTATAATTAGTGTTTGTATGAGTTAGCAGACAGTAGTAACGGCCTCGCCCGCGGCTAGAGTGACATAAACCATGTGAGGCAAAGGGTTTGCGCGTGCAGACGCGTGTCGGCTGCCAAGACGATGCCTATCTATCAGCGCTCCGCCCCGCGGCGTCTCACCGACTCTCACCGCGTGGCACACACCACGCCATAAAAAATCCCTTCCTCACATAAAATCGAACTCGTGCTCATCCGACACGCAACAATTGGATTCGACTGCGGGGACACGTTTACTACTTAAAAAGTAGATTTTATTTTTAAAAAATGCCCTTCCCTTACTCTCGCTTTAAAAAAGCCATAATACATCGCTGACGATGAGCGCGCGCCGGCTGAAGATTTGACGCGCTCGCGCATGTGTTTATAATCGTCCCCTCGTAATTTTACATTTTTTACAAAAATTTAAACCATACAGTACACCGGTTACCGCGTTCACTGCATTTTTGTTAAAAAAAAGTGAATTGTTAATGTATCGAGCGGACATCAAAAGACCAGAAAAAATAAGTAGAGCCGTAGTTTTTCACCTCATCGTGGACGGCCGGGCGGCTGGACGTTATGGGTTCGCTAAGGGCGCAACGGTTTTTGTGTGACCCTCAATTTACAACACAAGAAGGGACATGACATCGCCTCCCTGTTGTACCTTCACGTCTTAGCGGACAAGGAATGTAATGTAAATTTAGTACAAAAACGGGAATTTAAATAAGTGTAGTGGCCCGGGAACTGGCCGGCCCCTTCGCATAAATGCGGTCGTTATTAATACCGGCCTCTAACGACAAAAACATACGTGTATGCTCCTGACAGTGATTGCTTAGGTGCCCACTATCTTTGACCTTTTTTAAGAAGTTAATGGAGACCGTTATTTTGCAAATAAATACAAAAAGGTTTCATTATGGAGTAGGTAGTATCTAAAGAAGACGTCAGCCATAATATTTATATTATTGGAGTTTCCTATTAATATTTTTAACATCCATATTGATCGATGAGACTCTAGAAAAATATCAAGTGAACGAACTAGGACAGGAAATTAACATGATGTAAGCTTTCCTACGTCTCAAGATATATAGTCAATAAATAAGATTGGTAAAGCAGCGCAGTGGTGCGTACCAGTCGGCCATGACGGAAAAAGTAAAAAATATATAGAGAAGGGATTATACGGAATGATATTAATACAAACATAGAATGGAGGCAGAGTGACCGAAAACGTTTGAGTATTAGGGCCACTATAAGGTGAAGTAATCTGAAAATTATTCTTACGTTATTCTCGCATAATGGTACGTTAGGAGATGATGTTGTGATTTCATGAATGTATGCGTTTTATACACTCAACTACTACAATTAGGTCTTGGCAATAAACTTTGCCACTTGTTAGAGCACTGCAACACTGTTCTGATACAGTTTACAAGCAGACATTGACAGTTTTGATGTTGGTGTTTAAATTTTATGTTCATTTGTTTCACATGTAAGAAGTGATGACCACAGATTTTACAACTATCCAACAAACGAACTGTGAAAAGGAACTGTGTGTATTTCACAGTTTTTTTTATCCTGTAAATTATTTTAATTAAAAAATGCCTTATATAAATTAACATTAAGATGTAACTTACGTAGTAATTCTTAACGCCAACAAAACATAAAAATCTTTGTGATATTGACAGGCTTACTCTCAGGAGGGAAAGTGGAAACTTAACTAGGTATTTGTGTGCGGTTGTTTAGTGCGTACATTAAATAAATAGTTGTAGAAGGTTCATGATTTTACTTAGATATTTTTTAAATATTGTGTTCTGTGTCTATTAAAAAGAGTTTCAGACTTGGGGTATGTAATGTATGTATGTCTGTCTAAAAACAGCTACATCCTACTAAAATTAATGTAATGTAAACTAAACATGGACATGATTCTATCCAACAGTTGAAATAAACTGTTCCATTGAACTGGTAACGTCACGCCACGCGCCAGTGGTACACCAACCAATACATAAATCGACCTAACCCGTTTGAAATAAGAGAACTGCCAAGTGTCAAAAAAATTATAACAACTATAGGACAGCCACAGAACCTTCCTTAAATCTCTATAAATCCTTCTGTTATTGAAGTTTGCCATAACTTGGTCTTCTGTCGATTATTTAGTAGTATAAAGTGTGTGGGTGATGCAGGGCAGATCGCGAGGGTGGCCGCCGAGACGGACGGTCGCCGCGGACGTACGGCCGCCCGCACACACACATAATTTGTCGTATGTGCAACATTAGGGAACTGGAAAAGGGTGCTGAGGTTTTACAAGAATAAAAACAAAAACGAATTGGTGATGTGAAGTATAACAAATGCAACACAAATAAAGTAACGAAATTCAGAGAAAGACACTAAGTAAAAATTTATTTTATTGGGGTTTACAATTATTAAACTTAAATTATTACAATAATATAAAAACTAAGCCTACACAATAAATAAGAAAAATTATAAACTAAATAAAACTAAGAACTAAAATAAGGCATCAAAAAATTCACCCACATCGCTGTCGACTGGGAGTGTGCCCAAAAGGCTGGCAGCATTGCCACGTTGTATGGCAATGCTTATTCGCTAATTATTAGTAAAAATAATTGTCAAAAAAGTTTAGAGCTGTTATGACATAACAGATACATATTACTACTTTGCGAGTATATTATATCCACTGGGAAAAAGTAGCTAACCCTACTTTCAATTTCGAATCAACAATAGATTCCACGATAAAACTGTACAAAACTATAGAAAATCAGATAGCTTATTTCATAACGATTTTAGTGACATAGGGTGTGTCGAGCTGCGCTCTTTAATTTCAGAGCTATCGTAGTTTTAGTGAACGCGGAGAAATTCACGATTTCGGCCGGGCGCACTCTGACAGATCCGCGGAGTTGCGCCATAGAGGCCAACCGTCCCAGGGGATATCTTTCTTATTATTGGTTGACAGTAATTAATTTTATTCAGCTGTACTTATATCCATTTAAAACATACGTTTTCAACTGGATTATACAGAAAAACATATACATATTATTACGTGGTTAACATGCACTGTAAAGTCAGCAAAATATTTACTGTTCCCTAAGCAGTCCAATTTGTCTTCACTATTCGTAACTATGTTGTAAGGCATTGCAAATTGTGTAACAATTCAGGGGCCGAGTGACCGACGCCGGCGAGCTGCACAGCGTCCAGGGAACACACATTTACATCAAACAGCAGTTACGCGGGTCGTTTGTGTCGCCATCGCCACCACCTAACAGAGCGAGCCACGATCTTCCCTACAGACAATAACAATTTTATATACTTCAGTAGCCATCGATAGACCCGTCAAAATTACCTATAAGTGTGATCACCTACAAATGAAACTTTCAAATGTTCGCAGTAGAGCCAACTATTCGACATGTAAGTTGTATGTGAATGTATAGTTCGCTCTCACATCGATAGCTGAACACATACATAGCGGCGGTGACGAGGGTTAGTCGCCGTAACCCTTTACTGCGGTGGGTATGAGGGTCGGGCGGAGGGCGGCGCGGAAGGGTTGCCGCCCGCGAGCCGGCCCGCACAGCCCGCACGGCCTGGCGCTGGCGACTGGGCGGCGCTCCCCCGCGCTCCTCGCACTTTTACGACGAGCTTTTTTTATCGTGCGTGCTGTCGTTTTTCCTTTTCTATTTTTTATGTTTATTTCCCCGAAACCATAAATTATGTTTGGAAGGAGGGAACACTCGGACGTTCGAGCCGACAGGAACCGGGGTGACGTGAAGCAAGTTTTCTGTTCTCCGCTTTTCTGTTTTTTTATGGTCTCTCGTGTGTAATGTGCGTAGGGGTGAGTGCATCGTTGCCATGGCAACTGCATGACATTACGACGCGAGGGCGATCTGCCGCCTCCCGATCGCCGATCATCGATATAATACATAATTTTGTTATAAATAAAGTATGTAGGTATTTGTTGTTGTAACGCGATCCGCCACAGCAAACACGCTTGTCTGTATTCATTCGATCCTTGTTTGTGGACAAACTAGCGAGATGGACGCCGCGCCAATGTTTACACTATCAGGACTCTACCGTGTAATTTTACCATCAACACAACACAAAGTGATCGCATATATCGCCATAGTTATCTATACTTATAATAAATCTGTAGAGAGGTCAATTCTGTACATGAAATATATTTTCAAAATAACTATCAGGGGGTGATTAGTGATCGATACTGATGCCAAAAATGCAATCAGTAAAAATTTTGTTTGTCTGTCTGTATGTTCCTTATAGAAACAAAAACTACTCGACGGATTTTAACGAAACTTAGTACAACTATTCTTCATACTCCTGGGCAGGTTATAGTATACTTTTCATCACACTACAATCAATAGTAATAAGTTCGTCATTCATTGATAAGTTTCGTCATCCACGCGAACGAAGTCGCTGGCACAGCTAGTACGAAATAAATTAAGATTTGTATCTACGGTCAGGGACATTTTTCTTAGGAACATTTAGAAAATCTTTATTTAGGAAAAAGGGTCGCAGTAAAACTAACCCCTAAATATACTCAGAAAATATGTGAAAAATAAATATTATAGTTAACAGATAACTGTACGCAGCTTTAAACACACATTTACACATTTCACATTGGTATAGGAACTATTTCACCATGGACGCCATCAAGGAAACAAACAAAACTTGAAGAGGCATGTTCATTTGCTGGTACAACTTCAATTTAATTGAAAACATTAATAAGACGTCAGGCGGACAACACGAGTTCTATTATTAATCAACCGCAAAAACTGTACAAAGCCAATGTTGTATCCAGTTAATTGCTCACCCTTGCTCGCGACAAAAAAACCGCGCCATATTGCGTCCAGCGAACTAACCACCGCGAAAGAGAAATTTACGAATAAAGCCCGAATGGTTACACGCTGCATTTAAAATTAGAACCCTTTAGGGCGCCACACCGCCAGACAAAGAGCCGAATGGCAAATTGCCGGCAGGTAGCAATAGCGAATATGTCGAAATGGAGTCCCAATAATTACTAAGGGCTCTAGTTTAATAAATAGCTCTTTTTCTAAATTATGAAGGGCTGATCGCGCCATACGGACATACCTGCCGCGAACCCTTCGCCCTTCACATAATGAGTTATAACTCTTCATTGCCTTTATTTGCAGGATTTTTTATGTCAGTTCGGCGAGTATGCAGCGGGCAGCCCGATGTGATCGTTTAGAAAGTGCCCACCGCTGACCATAACTCGCACCACACATAGAGAAAAAGCTGCGGCAGTCAGGTTACTATTTACCAGGTTTATAAAAAATAACAGTATTACGTATACCTACGGGTCCTTCAAAGATCCTAACCAATGTTTTGCTATATTTAAACCCATTCAGTTAGATACAACACAAATACAATAAACAATATTTGCTACCGACAATAGGGAGCTCCTTAGAAATGGGTTTTATGTATCATTGTTTGGATAAAACAAACTTCGTCTGTACGTAATGGTATGACAACAAACCCTTTTGCCCGAAGGCAACAGAGTGTGTCGCGATGACTTGTAATTCCGATGTTTTCGCTGTTAAAATCGTATTTCCTGAAGCGTCATTGATCGGAGCTAGCGGAGCGAACACGAGAGTATCTCTAATGTACCGGGACAAAGCCTGTCTGCCAAACAATGCATTCGGAGACTATTTAAAACGAATCCCTTGACGACACCTACGCACACAGCATCTAAGTAGAGTTTGGTGCAATATGTTAACTGATCGCTGTTACCATACATAATTTTACGGTTTGAAGTTGGACTTTAAATATTATATAATAATGTTGCATTGATGATGATTTCAGTCACAAAATGCAACAATTTATGGCAAGTTTAATGTTTTGTATGCCAACGTAGGTTCACATTTTGAATATATTTTATAAGTTATATTGTTAGACGATAAAATGTCAATAGACATAACCAATCATGAACTCGTTTATTATTTTTCACGTTGCATTTAACAAGATAATAGTAATTTCAGACTGTAGAGTCGACTTTAGGTACGCACATAATTAATTATTGCTTGATACACTCGTAGGAACGCGCATAAATACTAATTGCTTGATCACTGTGCATTGTTTTCAAGACATCATAATTACAGAACAATAATAGTTAGTTACGGACGACAAATTCCCGTCATTATCTTGTAACTTGCGCCGCACAGGGCGGAAGCTCGCAGAACGCTCCAATGGATCTCAACCGTCTAACTATCGGCAATCCTTTACTAGCAAGCCTTTCACGAGCGCCAGACCAGAAACATTTATTAATATTGTCAAATATTTTGGCGGCTCCTACAATACACCCTTTATCCCTCTATCCTCAATTAGCGAAGCGAACATTGTCACTTGTCCGGATTATAACGTTTATTGTGGCCGAATAGAATAGCGAAGTAAGTAAAAAACTTATCTCAGATTACAAAGATATTTTGCTAGTTGTTAGCGATCGGACAACGAACCTCTACGTGCCCGAGTTACAAGGTCATACTTACATAATTTTGTATTATGGCCAAAGAATATTATAACAATCAATATCAGAACAGAAATATATGTCTAGGAATAAATGATCTATGTGTACAATATCGTCGATCAACTTGTTTGGGAGGTGTGTCGAATAATAAAAGTCGGCAAATAAATAAAATTGCTTTGTTAGCGATGTGAGAAGGACATCGGTTATCTCTGTATTTTATCTTTAAATGGTGGATAAAACTGCTGATTATTACATAGGAGTAAAGTTCAATCATTTTTCTTTATCCTGCTGTAATATGTATATCAGAAGTTACCGTGCTCCATTACTACAATAAGTTATGCCGGCCCCGATCATAAGCTCCGACAGTCATGCAAATAAATGATAAAGGTAAAATAGTCTGAAGCAAACGTGTGTCAAGTGAAGAATCAAGTTTTTGAAGTTATGCGTGAGGTCTCAAATATAGAGTACCAAAAATACTGAAAAGCGAATGATATTAAATCAATTTCAACAAAAGTGCAGAAATTGAACCCGGATTACTATAATAATCAAAATGACTAGTTAGAGAACAATATCAACCAGTATTTTTTATTGATATTTTAAAAGAACGATAAATTCCATAATACTGTTTTGTCTGCTTTTTAAAACGATTTAACAAAAACGTTCTGTTCCAGTAAAACCAATATCGGTTAAGCAGCGACAAAAATGCGGGCAAAGCGACGGGATACTGTAGTAATGCCGTACAATAATGCTATATTACACAATTGTTAACTTTTTACGTCGCTACCTAGACGGGTGACCGGCGGACGAATCTGGACACAAATAATGTTCATTAATACATGTCAAGTAGACTGCGAGAGACGGCTGAACTAAGATCACATCATTAATATTGAGTAGTACAAGTAGGCGTTGGTAGAAAAGGATAAATTTCAAGGAGAGGTGCTTTCACCCTTTACGACTCCAATCTATTTGTCAGAGAAAAGGAAACACATTGGAGCAAGTATAGAAAGGAATCGGTTGTTCAGGAGCGGCCTAATTGTGTCCCTAATGTACGTACCACGTTCGTTATTGCCTCTCACGATGCCGATTTCATGCTTGTCTTTGGGTTACAGGTAAAGGTAACGACATCATTTCAGCATGACTAGAAGAATATTTATAGGAAATAGTAATTAAGGTATTTTTTTTTTTTGCGTAGAGTTATAATTACACTTGAGGTTTAAGAACTATCACGCAAATATAAATAAAAATATTGTATGAAATGTAGTTGAATCTTTTACATTTTTATTAAGAGGTATGTAAGGCCTCTTGTAGCACAACAAGAGCTCCATTTAAGAAAGTTGCAATTTTGTCCACACCAATCTAAGGGACAAATAGTGGGTGGAAAGTAAAAAATTATATAAAATCACCACATACTCAAAACCCCTGAATGCCTTAAAAGCTCATCATAGAGCAGCCAAGAATTCTAGAAATACAGATAGCCAATACCTAGGTACGAATAAAGTGTAAGAAAAATCTACTTAGTCATGTCAGGTACGCTCCTAAAAAGCTTTTAAGTTGCCAGTTTACGACCAAACATAACTTGTTATTTAGTTAACTAAACTCTTCTTTTACTTAGGTACGTGTTTTTTACCTATTACAGAACCTTCTGCTATTGATTACAAAGGGGTACTAGTTGAATATGTATGTACATCCAAACAAAGCGTTACTAAAAATAGATGGTGCATATATGTAATATTTTAACTTCTTTCTTTCATTGAAGATTTTTGGAAAATAAATATAGTTAATCTCATATTTTAGCAGGTACATAAAACTTCACAATATAGTTTGCAACAATAAATTATATAAAGTGTCCGTCCACAATGCGTTCGGTGCAGCGCTACCGAGTGAGCCTGGGCGCTGGCGCACAAAGCGGAGCTGCTCGGTCAACCCATTAGCTGGCGCGCCGCGGGGGCTCATGATCACTTTGCTCATGTTAATTTATGTGCTTTGTACCATTGTCCACCGACAATGGACGCGTTTTATAGCATTCGGCTGCCGGACACCCAGATTAACATCTACTCAGTTGCCGTTTTGTGCAACACAATAGTTATAACCGGGTAGCAGGCACCTGGTATTAATGGATTCAACGTAATAGATATTCTATGGCAAATTCTGCCTACTATAAAAACTTTCTAAATACACCAGGAAGATTAACGAAAACTATAAATGTTTGAGAAGTATATTTATGTATGTCAATAAATCTTAGTACATTATTTCTAGAGTAAATTAAGTATAACATAATTATTGTAAAGAGTTTAATACTACTTATATTAAAAGCTATATTTTATTATTAAATAATTAACAATAAATAACCTATAGACGTAAACAAGAATGTATATCCCTCAATTACCTAATGTATAATCTAAATATTTGATTACATACCTAGGTATTAATGCCATGATGAGGTAAGACTGTCTAAGAGAAGCACACTTTTTAAAAGACTGACTCTTCATTAAACTTGAACCATCAGACCTACTCGTTATCAATCCGCATGTCATCGTCAACCATAGCGGAGCGCGGCGGCGACACGAGGTCACCGTGGACCCTGACGCGGTACACACACGTATACACCGGGTGGCCCCAGTTCGTCAGCACTCGGATCCTCATTATATTATGGCCCTTATTAGAAGTATACATCACTTCAAAATACTGAATAGGCTTCCCATCCTTGTCGTACTCGAAGCTGCCATAATCGTGTGGGTACGGGTCGGCACGACTCTCCATACCTTCAACTTGGATTAACCGAGGTGCTGATGATATTTCTCTGCAACAAACCAGAAAAAGTGATTCGGATCTTTTTTGTCATAGTATCACAACTTCTATTAAATAATGTTTTTCTCAAACTAGCTTTAGAGGTCTTAGAAATTCAAGGTCGTAGTGGCAAATCTATATTAGGTGTAGGGTTTTTTACCATAACCAATAGACACTCATTCATACAGAATCTAAAAACACTTTACGATCTAATCGACATGAATTGCTCTTTTTTGGCAAACCGGTCATTATATCAGATTTCAAACAATAGTTTTCTTTAATATTCTGGACATATTTATGGAAGATGGAGATCCTAGATCTGCGATCAAGTCCCAAAAACATAAGTTAACTTGCTGATAAATACTGAAAGAAATATAATAATAAAAAAAAGCAAAACTCACCTAGTCGGAGAAATATGAGGTGGTATATGTTCAATGCTGATGCCAGTAATCTTGACGGTTCCGAGCAGGCGGATGGTGGCCTCTCCCCGCGAGCCCTTGAAGGCCCAGCACTCGCCAGGCAGCGTTCCGGGGCGGATCATGGCGCGCGCGCCGAGGCACTCGCGGCACACCCAGGCCGTCAACATGTGCAGCGCCCAGCCCACTGGAGACTCGTATATCACGTGCTCTATGGTGTCGCCAGTCTCCAGTATTCGTGCTCCAGCTGATTCTAGCGCGTAGTCGGGTAGCTTTTTGAAATAAGATGCATTGATAAAATTAACTGTAGGTACTGGGATTATGTCTTACAGGAGAAGCTACATTCTTCCTTTTCGCCTTACCTAAGTTTGTGTAAATGGACGAATAGTGGTGTAGAAGACTTGACTAGCTTATAAGTACCTACTTAGTGCCTTATTTTACATATTCTTATTTGTTACAAGAAAGTCTACCTCCGTTCAAAGTTATACAGTCTTTTAGAAAGTAAAAAACATTAGATATTTCGGTTAGGCTAAACTCAGCTCAGACTCTATCGAAACTTAATGGTGAAAACAACTACTAAAATGTAAGCCTCTTTCTTGTTACAAAACTTATAAGGGGTTTCTTAGATACGTTATAGGTAGTCAAAACGGAAGCATATGCAACAAAAACATAAGGAGGTGATTGACAAAGATCGAACAGGCACAAACAAAACCCTTCCCGACGGGATGCTGTGGACACGTGGTTCAAGGGGTAAATTACGGCAGGAGGTGTGGTATCGAAAGCGTGTTGAAAAATAAGTAATGAAAAAAAGGTAATAATCATTAAGACGCTTATTATGTAATGGGTTACAAAGTGGTAACCCATTGGTAGCTATGAGGACATCGTATCTAGTTACCCTCACAGATATTTATTACATACCTAACTAACTAATCATTAAACCTAAAAATTGTAAAATGAAAAAATAGTCCTATTTTAACCCTAGTGGCAATAAAGAATGTTTAAAGACAATTAAGTAGGTGCTCTACCAGTATCTAACACTGTTTTATTTCCGTGGGCCGTAGCAAACATAGAGTTTTAGAAAGAGTATAAACAGCTTTGCTGCATCTTTTAAATACGGTCTACTACTGTAGATAGTCAAGTGCTTACCTGTCTATCATAATCACCGACATCGCCCATTTGCCGGCAGTTTCGCATTCGCATCACAGGTTCCACAAGCGCATCCT
This sequence comes from Autographa pulchrina, assembly GCA_905475315.1. Classification (NCBI taxonomy): domain Eukaryota; kingdom Metazoa; phylum Arthropoda; class Insecta; order Lepidoptera; family Noctuidae; genus Autographa; species Autographa pulchrina. The sequence continues at coordinate 5,449,885 of FR997771.1, read as the reverse complement.
TTGCGCGCCCGGCGGCTGCCGCCACTGCCGGCAGCACAGATGATATGCGCTCCATCTCACTTTGTAGTCGCTCATGCTTGCGATTTACCTTAAATAAAACACTTTAAATAGTTATCTTACTATAGAGATAGAGTCAGCTAATTTTATATCAACTACAGTGTCAATTAAAATAAAGGCAGACTTTTTTTACGTATCATTTATGAAGTTAGGTACTGCTAAAGCGTTACATATTGGAAAGCGCAGGCAATAAGCGCGAAAAAAGGGGCTAATAAACATAAAAGATCTTAGGAACTACAACTAGCAACCACAAGCAGAATAGCGTAAGTTGAGAACGTGATTGACTATTATACGAACGCTCATAGAGTATCATTAGAACTCTGCCTGCGCTTCACTTAAAATGCTACATTATGTAAATGCAGAAAAGTAATTATTTTTTTGTCATCACGTCTATTTATGTGACAGCTAACGCCATCTATGTAGTAAATCTATTATTGTAACTTTGATTCTTCATCGAGAGTTTAACGCCATCTATCAACGAGTAGCGACTACTATACGAAAGAAGATGCAATTTTTTGAATATTGATACGTTAAAAACTTTGTTTTTTATCATAATAGGTATTATGATTAAATATATTGTAAATTGTGTGAGATGTATCGTAAAATTCGATTTGACAAACTAATTTCATATACTACTCTTATACATATACTAGATGTGCCAGCGACTTTGTTAGCGTGGATGACGAAACTTATCAATGAGTTTTTTTTTTAATAATCCTTACAGCATGATTCAGTATTCACGCGCGATGGCTTATTAGCGTATTTCATGATTAAGATTGGTATTTCTATACCGATTTCTATGATTCTTTTTTATTGAATAGGTAATAATGTTAACTTTTTTTAATGGATGAGTGAGAGTATTATAAACGTAAGAGTAAACAAATATAATCAGAAAGCTCCGAACTGCTAAGCTATCGGGAGTTACACGTGTTATTGTGAGTCAACCATAAAAGATAGACATATGCTGTTATGGGATATTTTTTATATAATTTTATGTAGAACATTTCCGTCATACATGATTTCTATGTAGCTTTAACCATTAAGGCTGCACACGCGACGGAAGCTTAAAAATGGAGTAACTTCTCCCGTTTTCTCAACATTTCCCTTCACTGCTCTGCTCCTATTGATTGTAGCGTGATGAAAAGTATAATATAACCTGCCCAGGAGTATGACGAATATTTGTACCAAGTTTCGTTAAAATCCGTCGAGTAGTTTTTGTTTCTAAAAGGAACATACAGACAGACAGACAAAAATTCTACTTATTGCATTTTTGGCACCAGTATCGATCACTAATCACAGTAATCACCCCCTGATAGTTATTTTGAATATATATTTTATGTACAGAATTTACCTCTCTACAGATTTATTATAAGTATAGATAAATAATAATTTTAAATATGGATATTATTTAGCTATTATTAATAAATAATCTTAAAAACTTAAGCCGAGTTAAATATTGAATTAAAACGGCATTCTTGTACTGACTTCGCAATCACCGATAGATACGTTAAATCAATAAAGATGTTAGTATTGTATAATAATATGAATTATGAAACGAACCTGCTACTGCATCGTTATATATAATTTATAAACTATCTTTAGACTTTAATTTTAAAACTGAATATTTGGGACCCGAGTTTCGAACATAAAAGAAAATATGAACCTCGGACAGTCCTCTAGTGAGTTGCACAACGACATATTTCACATCGGAGAAGTCGCCTTCCAATGTTTCTTGAGTAGGCCCCCAAAAGTATGAGTAAACGTGGAGCCCAAGCAATAGAGATAGTGCGGCGCAAACGAACGAACGGAAAACATTTCGAAAGCATCCTTCATTCCTGTATCCATAATCCATCAATGATATCACTATAGTAGAAAAGAATTTTGATATGAGTTTTTTAAAGTATTTTATGACTTTGACATAATGTCAGAAGGGGTGAAGGGATGACTCTGTCAGTCTAGAAAAATAAACAAGGTTCAATACAAAAATCATGTGGCATCACCATTTCTGAATTTGGGGAAGTTATAATTAAAACCACTTTCGAGTTTCACATCGTATATTAATACAAAAGGGCTACAAACAGCAGATTGTTACATAGCCGCCAACTGTAGTTGGAGCGGATATCTTAAATTTTAATGTGACCATTCAATATACTTAGAAATAGAAAAGGTACAGAATAAATGTATACAACAGGTATCAAGAAAATAAATGAGGAAACTCAAAATTAATATTTTGTTATTATTATGTTAAAATTAGGTTGCATTTAGTTTTTTTTTAAGATATGTAACAATCTGCAGCGAACGAGTTTATGCTTTCTGGTTTTGCGCGGAGTATTCGATCTGCGCGGCGGCGACGGACTTCATGGCTTCGTGCGCGGAGTGCACGTTGGTGCGCCACGCCAGCAGCACGTCGCGCAGCTGCTGCCACTGCGCGCGCCCGAACGTGCGGTGCATCGTGCTCGACACGCGCACCGTGCGCTCCGCCTGGTCCATGCGCGCACGCACCAACTTTGTCTTTAATACTGGAATGTTAAATAAACATTTAAATGTCATTGAGCATATATACTCAACAATACACAAAGGATGCAAAGAGGATGCCTGACTTATTTAAGCCCAAATATGTCCCTTAGCTCTTTTATTAGCATCTTATATATTTAAGAGACAAAAACAGGTGCCTTACCTTCAATGATGAAAGCTTCCACATCTTTCTCTTCAATTTGTAATTCTGATGTAATCTCATCATAGGTAAGTTCAGGGTTGGTTTCAGCCATTTGCATGAAGGATAATATCCTCATTTTCTTTACATTTTGTTCATGATCTAGACCTGAAATTACAATATGGAAGAATATGATAAGTACATTTTAATTGTGAGAGCACTACTGTACATTACTTGTTAAATGTTACATTAATTATACCATCCAAAAACAATTATTGCACATACTTTACTGAAGCTTTCAAACTAGTGCCTTAATCAGAGAATACTATATACAAAGTTTTAAGTGTTTACCATAAAATCATCTAAAAAATGTTTTACAAATACATAATTTACATACCTTGAGACTGCACAAACTCCTTGTGATTATTGTAAAAGGTCTGATAGCTGGACAACTTCTCTGATACGAAAATGGTGAGCAGGTCATGGATAAGTTCACCTTCAAGGAATCTTACAGGTTTGAGGGCCAGTAGAGGATCCAATAGGAATGTAGTGGGGTCAGCTAGAGCTGTAGCAATACATTTGATGGCATCCTCTCTTGCATATGAAGCATTCTCATCGGTGTAGGTTCCCAGGAGTTCAATCATCACCTTTGAGGCCAATTCACTGAAAAAGACAAATCTCTAATAAGCAATCAAGATTTCTATTTTAGTGAAGTTTCAGTTGGAATGAGTCTTATTGGTCTCATCCTCATAGAAAAGTTATTAACACTTATTAGAAGTTGAATAAGATTCAGCAACATGCTTTTCTACTTTACATAATAGTGAAAGTTTTGACTAAAATTTAAACTAGTCTTTATTAATATAAAACCTACCTGTTCTGGTCTTTCAAAACTTGGTGCAAGAGTCTGTATAGTTTCTGCATTTGTTCATTGGTGGGTGTGCAGGCTGCAAACTCTTTCCTAAGTTGCTCAACACCAGTGAACACCTCCCGTACATAGCCGACGCGTGCCGCCAGCTCAATCACATGGTAGTATACATGGTAACGCAGAGGAGAGTTGGCCTCCAAGTTATTGTATAGGCGCCATAGTCTAAAATAACCAAAACAATTATTGAACAACTTAATCCAAAATTCCTGACATACAATAATACATTTAAAAGTATTAATAAGAAGAAGGAATTGATTAAATAACATGGATAAAATTATCACATCAAAACTGTTATTTTCGATACTTACTGTGCTTTGTTAAATACGTAATCATTCCATCTAAAGTTAAATAGATAATATATAATTCTTAAAGAATATTAATCATTTAGGATGAGCAACATAATATTATACTGAATGAAAAAAGATTTATAAGATCTTTTATACAAACTTCTTCCATAAGTAAATAGAAAAATATGGCATAAACAACTTACGACTGTAGCACCACCATGCCTAGTTTAGGTCCAGGTGCCTTTGTAAGCCTTTGACTGAAAGCCAGGATCAGATTTTCACCTCTCTCCAAGGGAATCTGAAGTTAAATAAATATTGAGTTTCCTACTTATTGGTACTTAACATCAACAAAATATATAATACAATAACTTGACTGATAATTACTTACAGACACCATGATAGAAACAATACTGTTTAGTATAGCTTCTATCTCAGACTCATTTGGTTCTTTGAAACAAACATCACAAACTCCTACAATCTTGTGTAGGTCGTCTTCAATCCCTTTAGGTGATTTCTCTTCTGCTATTTCAGCACCAAGGCTCTTGAAGTATTTTCTTAGTTCCAGGGCCTAGAAAGTACAAAACATAGATGTATCTAGTTTATTCAACGTATTCGAATAAAGTAAGCGAGGTTATGTTGACGTAAACCTACTTGATCTTCGAGAGATATATCCATAAAAACTGCTGGACCCTGCATCTTGAATGTTGTATATTGTGTGTGTCACTTTGTATTCAAGAGAAATATTACTCCGAAAGAGATATTGTTAAAAAATACATGTGCCACAAGCAGTTTATGACACGGCACGGCGCTAACAAGAACTAGCACAGATTATATTTTGACGTTTACGGTTTTTCAAAACGGGACAGGAAAATATTTATCGACACACCTCTAAAAGAACTAGTAAATTAAATACAATGTGTAAAAATAGAAATAAATGCATTAATTATTCGTGGACGTATAATATAAACAGAAAACAGAGTTAAATGTACATCCTTCGTTTTTCAAATTACACCGGTTTATATGCAATATACCTAATGAATTTGTGTTGCAAACATTTATGTTAAAACTTTATAAATTATTTACTATTTTGTCTTAGTCCTAAGAAATAATGTAATAATGAACAATAAAAATTTATTCTATTATTGTATTAAATAAAGAGGTATCTCTTTCACAACAACAGCATCTTGTAGCTGAGTTTCTTTTTCATAGCTATTGCTTCTTTTTAAGGTTAAAAATCCTTCATAAATTAGAATGATGTTTTACATAATGTTCTGAGTTCCTAAAAACATGATATTAGATTATTGTACTTGTGCGCTTTGAATTCCACTTTTTAGAACTACATCGCGGTCACAGCCGACGCTAAATTATGCTTTAGTAATTACTCTAAGCAGCCGACGACACGTGACGATAAACGTTTTCATTTTGACAAGTCGACTGTCGCGAGGTGACATTCGACCATCATTCGACAATGACAGCTGATACCTACTTTTATACGTTTCTTTCGTAAACAATACTCAATAAACGTACAACATTCATTTACGGAGTACAGTAATATAATTATTTTATGATAAAGAACACATGTAAGATTTTAGACTAGAAGTAATATTACTTCAAAATGAGTAGTTTTCATAAAACTAGCGACTCTCGCGTTACAATTACTGGCACAAAAGTTAAAAATAGTTTACCGATTATATCCTCTGGTATTCCTTCACTGGACCATGTAATTGGTAAGTAAAATCAAATTAATTCTTTAAATTAACGAAGAAATAGTTTTGTTGTTTGAAGTTATAACCCTTTTTGTAAATATAACCTAAAACATTTTTCCAATGAGTATGCTATAGCAACTATTTATTTTTCAGGAGGTGGTTTACCAGCTGGAAGTATTTTTGCCGTGGGTCAGTATTTTTCTACAAAACTAAAATACATTTTTTTTTAATTTAATTTATGTATTTATAAAATGTGTGTGATGTAGTCCATATTTATTTATTTCTTTAAAAAAATAATCTGTTGTAATAATTTCAGAGGAAGATGTACTGGCTAACTACAGCAGAATTCTCCTTAAATATTTCTTAGCTGAGGGTGTAGCTTGCAAGCATGACTTGTTTATTGCATCAGCGGATGAAAACCCAGAGGACATTGTAAGTATTCAAATAAATCAATTTAATACAAATTTTGTAAATAAAAGATTTTTTAAAAATACAATACCTACTATTTTAGTCAAAGGAATTACCGCTGCCTACTACTATTCCTCAAGACGATGACATGGCACCCATAGCAGCTGGTATTGATAAAATGAAGATAGCTTGGAGATATGAAGGGCTGAGAGAGGTGGAGTCATCATTTGGCAGTAGCACTAACTTTGGCCACCATTTTGACCTAAGCAAACATATTGAAGCAGAAACAATCAAGAGCTGCAACATAAATTACTGTAAATTAGAAATGGAGAATGGAAATGTTAATGGTAAGTGTAAATTCAAAAGATATTTACTTGTTAATATAGAAAATCAACATATCTTTGTATTACTTGTCCAGGTAGAAGAGCCAGTCAGTTATTACTGATTAAGCTGTTATACAAAAAAGTTTTATAAAAAAAAATCATGTTTATTTATATGTTTTGTGTAAATGAGATAATTTTAGCAACAAGAAGGTTTAACAGTATTAACAAATCTTCCTTCACCTTACAGGTTTTAAGAATAAGCTATATCATAAATTACTGACTAGCATAAAAGAAATAGTTGCTAAGGAAGAGTACCAAAGTAGTGTTAAGAAGACCAGCAATATTCTAAGGATTGGTATTCACTCCTTGGGCTCTCCAGTCTGGACGGCAATGGACTGTGATGATGATGCCGCTAGCTTTGGACAGGATCTGATCAAGTTCGTGTATTGTTTAAGAGTTATAGTAAGGGACACTAATGCAGTTGTCTTTGTCACCATTCCAGCACATTTGTTTGATGTAAGTGAAATCAGCACTGAAGTATATCTGAACTTTTATTTATTACTAGCTGCACCCGGCATGCGTTGCAATGCAATTTTTTCTACCTAGCACCTGCCTACTACCTACCTACTACCACTTAGGGGTATGAAAAATAGATAGTAGCCGATTCTCAGACCCACTGAATATGCATATAAAATTTCATAAAAATCGGTCAATCCGTTTCGGAGGAGTATGGTAACTAACATTGTGTCACGAGAATTTTATATATAAGATAATTACCAATGTCTATAACTTATGCCTCCTCAATTTGTGCATATGTTCTTTTATGTATGATGACTATGATCTATAAGGTTAAGAACACACTAAAAAAATAATATTGTAAGTTAATATATTTGTTATATTGCGCCAACTCCTATTAATTGGGACAGGGCAGAGAGACGCTGGTACTTGCTATACTGCAAACATTACTTTCAGCCTTGAATGTACAAGATAAGATGCATATTTTTTTTTCTTACAGGATGATCACATAATGAAAAGACTTTTATACTCAGTGGACAATGCAGTAAGGATTGAGTCATTTGCGGGATCGAGTCGGGAAACCAACCCTGTGTACAAAGACTACCATGGCCTGTTTCATATCACCAAACTCTCTGCTATTTACTCCTTGGTGCCTTTTGTACCACCGAGTCTTGACATGGCGTTCAAACTAAAGAGGAAGAAGTTTGTCATTGAGAAATTGCATTTGCCCCCAGGTAATTAAAATGCTTTATTAAGTAGTCTTTTTGTTTATTTTTATAAATAACTAGCTGCGCCCCGCGGTTTCACCCGCGTGAATACCTATACCTTATCCAATATACCAAAAAAATAAATGTAAACAAATAATTCAATGTTTCTCAAAGTTTTTTATAAAAATAAAATTGTACTTTATTGGTTGTATTTTTTTTGTAACACGGTTATTCTCGGTTCACGGTTATCCTCTTCGAACGCTTTTTCTTCGGCGAAGAAAAAGTAGATATATTACTCGGTCCAGGTTCACTCATTTTACGAATAAACACTAACACAAGTAATAAAAACAATCAACTTAAAAACAACAACAACAAATAACGATAAAACAAGGAGAAAACTAAAATACGAAAATAGGAAAGTACCTACGCTAGCATCAACGAGTTGAGCAAGAGTGAAAAAAAACATGGCGGTCTTAGTACTACCAAATTAAAAAGATTTTCCTGTCAAGTAAAATAATCACTTTTGAGGTACTCCTTAATTGTCACCATATGAAATAGCGTTGAAGTTTGGAAACGCTGTATTTTTAGGTTCTTTTTAAAGTACGATTTGCAAAGCATAAATATAAATATTAATAAATTCAATTTTAAATTATTTTAGTGATTCAATCAACTTATTATTGCAATCAATTATGTATGAAAATAATTATTTCTAAGACTTTTTTATTTCACGCCAGCCATAATAAAAATGACATCGAAAAAACTCTTTGAATGGTTTGTTTACATTTATTATTTTGGTATAATGGATGAACTATAGGTCCCGTTCCCGGTGCCTTTGTATTATTAGGGGTGGAGATGAATCCAACAAATCAATATCGTAACAAAAGTCAGGATTACTTAATTTGGTGGTTGAGTATTCTTCAATTTCCTAATTTACAGCGCAATTTTTCAAACTTTTTCTTTAATAAGAACCTTCTCCTGACAATAACAAAAAACAAAAAAAAAATTAGCGAAATTAGTCCAGGCGTTATTGAGTTATGCGCTAATACCAACACATTTAGCGATTCATTTTTATATATATAGATTAACTTAACATTAAGCTACTAAGTGATATTACTAGATTTACGTAATTGTTAAACATAATAAAACTACCATTTTACGGATTATACCCCAATAAAATCCGTAAAAAATAGTTTGATTATCACTATATAATTTTATATTAGTAATCAAATATATTCACGGTTATAAATGAATAAAAATGTTTATTTTGATATTTTAGAACTTGAAGAATCCAAGGAGAGAGAACAAGATGATATCACGAATGTTCCAGTGAACTGCGGTGGATTTAAGAAAAAAGATATCGAATTTTAACAACGCTCAATTTGCTTAGTTTTAATCGAACCATATTTTCAAAGAAAAATATATTTACTAAATTGTTTCAATGGCTTTTAATTAAAACGAACTAGCTAATTAAAATTATTTATATGGGTATTATATTTTAACATAGCTGCAGTGTTCTGTCGCAATAAACGCAGCCATCGTAACTCCATAATGAACCAGTAGTTTGGTCCATACCGGTGTAATGCCGGGGCATGCATGAGTAATTCATGCATTAATTTTAAACAAAAATGCCTTAATACTCAGTCACCCCACCTGTTCACCGGAGCGTATCTCCCTAAAACGGCGAATCTATTCATTGTCCGTTTGTTTATTCACATACTCACATTATTAGTTGTAACTCTAGCGTTTTGACCACATTTCTCCGTGTCGCATTACAGGTTGTCCTGTTCTTTGTTTTTTTTAATTTTACAGAGTTTTATACAAAACATGTGCAAAAATGAAACAAGTGCTAAAGTGTTATTTGGATGTTTTAATACAATATTTTTTGTAAGTATAATTATAAGTTTAGTCAGACCGGTAAATGCGTACCTATTCATTAAGTTGCCGACGTTTATTGTTTTAATAATACAAGTTAACGAAATGAACATATTTATTTTTGCTTTCTGAAGGCATGCGGTTTTGTGGAAGTAGTGTGTGGTCTTCTACTGCTCTGTGACTCTAAGAGAATACTTCTGTCTCGACTGCTGGCAGCGCCTGATGGAGACCTCATACATCCACCGTTCTACTACTTGGCTCTAGCGCTGCTGGCTGCCGGCCTGGCCATGTGTGCGACTGCCGCTCTGGGCTGCTGGGCCACTTGCATGCCTGGGTACGCTGTATTAAGTATTGTGAGTCTCTACTTCCATTGTTAATTTACCAACGAATCAATTAGGAATGTAATTATTTGGAAGATACAGGAATGTGTATATCATACTTACATTGAAATTGTCTTATACGCCTGTTATACACACTCTACATATACTTATCTAAGTATATGCACCGGGTAATAACGCTTGTTGATACATACCTATTCCTTGAGTTTCGTTTTAAAAATATAGGTACTTTAATTATGCTCATGTCCTTGACTTAGACTAAACTTGTTTTTACTCAATTCAGTACCTACATACTTATGTTGCCATAAGCCAAACAGGAAGTGTATATAATATGACGAAACGACATTAACTGTTCTATTTTTCTAGTACTTCATGGTGGTGTTAGCGTTACTGCTATGTGAGAGTGCTGGTGGCGTCATAGCAGCGATATGGCCGCGCTGCCTCGGCCTGCAGAGCTCACGAGGCGGGGCCGTCGGTGCCCTGCAGACTTACTACGCTCTACCAGACTTCGAACATTTCACTGCTGCCGTTGACTTAGCACAGACTGAGGTACTTACTTACCTACATTTATTTCGCTAAAGGTACAATAATTTAACAATTACGTATATTTTACTCTGCTCATGTATATTGGTGTCTTAGGTTTACGCGAATGTTAGGCATTGAAATAGAACTAGTTTTTAAGCCGCCATAAAATCCGTAAAAACTAGTTCTGCTCATGTATCTTATATGTAAACAATTCTTATCATAAAATCAAATAGACATATAGTGCAATGATGGAACCTACTTCTTAAAGCGCTAAAAACAAACTGTTAGCCACTGAGTCAGTCTGCCAGTGGGTACTCGAACCACTAGTTCATTAAGGTCCGATAATGACATAGGTAGTTTTAAACACAGGCTGGTAGGCAGGGCCGCCCCTGCCCACTTCTTAAGGTTTTGCACTTGCTACCAGATTAGAAAAACCAATCCTATCCTTAACATTGCTCGTAAATAGACCTAGACATTGTACTGCATAAGGACTATACATAAGCCTCTCTATTCCATTCTAGTCTTATTCTATACTACATGTTAACATTCTCAGCTGGAGTGTTGCGGCATGACGGACGCCCGTAACTACGACATGTCAATCTGGCAGCTGCGGCGGCTCGGGCCGCGCGGGATGTCGGTGCCGCTCAGCTGCTGCGTCCAGCACCAAGATGCCGCGTCATACCTCAACCCCGCGCCGGTCAACGCCTCGCGGTGCCAGGAAGTACAGGCCAACCCCAGCTTCAGATATGTACCGGTAAGATAGTGAACGTTGATGATAATTATTATTTAGATATTGCATATGATATAAATTGTAGGTATGTAAGTATAGAGGATTTGAAGCATTGCATATCATGAAGCATAAAGCTAGTACATATAACGATTTGTGTAGTCATGATTTATAGTAAAAGTAAGGCTGTGTCCATCAAGCCTTTAATAAACAATCTCTTTAGTGCACGTGATTATGTTGTCTGTTCCCAATGAAATAATATTTGTTTTTCTTTTCAGGGTTGCCTCGGACCTCTAGAAGACTGGTATCAACAACAGTATTTAATTCTAATGCTGGGCTTGTTCATCGTAGCATTATTCAAACTGGGAGTACTATTGAGCACGATATTTTCGTGTATTCGACTTAGAAGACGCAAACAAATACTGCAAACGTTCTCCATGAAGTCTTTAGATAATAACACCAACCAGAATATTTATGAAAGTAAGCTAAGTGCCGTACACGACGAGCCGATTACCGCGAAGTATACTCAACCGAACAATTTCTACAGCCCACGAATACGGAACCCTCGCATTTTTCACAACAGACCTAATGAGGTCGTATGAGAATTAGCCTCGGAGATAAATGCTTTAGAGAGGAAGTTGGAAAGATTTTCAGACTATTTGTATAAGCACCAAGCTGACTCCATTATGTGGTGACCAAGCTGACTCCATTATGTGGTGACCACAAGGGTTATCTTTTATAGTAAATATTCTTGAATGTCTGTCAGTAAATAATAGTAAGAAGTATGTGCCATAAGTAAAACATTTTCAAGTATTTTAGTTAAATGTTTATGTATTGCTTTCCACTCGTATTACTCTCTAAAGCACTTACTCCGGCTTTATGTTATCATATGTGTTCTTTAAGGTTGTATAAGGTTAAAAATAAATAAAACACAGTCACTCAATATGCAATATTATTTTCAAAAGAACGTTCAAAAATTGGTCCTAAAGTTAAAACATTATTAACAATGGCTCTGGAATGTTGCTATCATTCACAATAGTTGGTTTTACAGCTGTAAACTATGTCAGAGAGCTAAACCTTTATCGGCTGCGATTGTTTATACATAATGATTTATTTAATTTCATACCACATCGGGTATAAATTGATCAAAATTTCCTAAAGTTGTTTAACAACGGTTTTGTATTTACACTACTATAAAATAACGAAATGGGTGAATATGCATCCTCAAATACATATTAAATAATATAAAGAAAATGCACTTGATAAAGAATATGCTACACATTCGTTGAAATAGTAAATAATAACGAAACCAACAATCTAATAATTCCAGAATCTCTAAGTCCCAAACTAAAATGATACCATGAGATCCTTAACAATAACAATAATCTATTTATAATAATTGATATTATTTATAATCTATTGACCATTGAGACCGACATCACAGTATAATCTACAATCATCTTAGGTACAGGAATGATCTTATAATATTCTTAGTATATAAAAATTTACATTTTGCACTATTTAAATTAAAATAATTGGGATGTCTCCAAATCTGACAATGAGCTGGGAATTACGATGTTGACTAAAATAATTCTAATAAACAGGGACATCTAAAGCTCAGCCAGGATAAATAGAACATTATATTATTATAAGGATAGGCGCACACTGGCCAAAATCTAGCAGACGACAATGAAATAAAGTTAAAGTTGTGTAATGCGACAATGGAGGTGATCGACCACGTTTTGGTATCGAACACGCAATACTGGTGTAGTGGACAGGCGGATGTCGGAAATGAGCGGAGCTATTGCAACCGCGCTGAATTCGTTGCTGCAATGAGTTGTTTCCTAAGCATGAGCGCACGCAACGAGTCGCCGTTGATCATCAACCGTCTGTTTACGCGCTATGTAGTCGCGACCCGGTCACCTCGAGAATGAATTAGCCATGTTATAACATAGCAGTCGATATCTATTGCCCCATTTGTTTATCATAAATAAATTCATTAAAGTAAATAAAATATTGTCTTTTGTGCTTTTCACCTTACAAACTACGATAAAATCTGCAATAAATATACATTAGCCTACTCTGCAGCTATAATAAAATGATCATAGGAAGAAATATAATGTCAGTTTCGTGGATACTCTGAGACTATCGATAGTATATTTATCTTATGTATATTTCAAACATTTTAAAATTAAAATATTTACAAAGGAATTATTAACAATAGTAAAAACTATAAACACTACGAAATTGATATTTTTCATAATAAATAGTCTACAAAAAGGATGTGGTCCAAAATGTCAAGTGGCTTACGGTCGGTCACTTGGAACATTTCAAGTGGGCTCTACTGGCCATAATCCACGCTGGCCGTGTTAAATTCCTGTGTATTAACTTTGGTCATCATTTGTTCTATATTGGTCGTACATTTGTATTTTTCTGAAGATATAAACACATTATGTAGACAAAACCCAAATATGATAAAGTCTAATTGACTTTAAAGTGGGTCAATTAGTAATTATATTACTCTAAAACACACATAATATCTGTGTCATTACAATTTAAAGGATGTCGTTTAAGAACGAGTTGTCTAAGGAGTTGAGTAGCTCCTGCGCGGTGAGATTGCTGGCGTCCGTGGAAGGCATGTTGTCGAGGAAGTCAAGGTTAAAGTCTGTCGTTTGTCCCGTGAAGGAAGACGTGTTATGGAGAGACGGGAACGAGTGCTGCGACGCGTTCCCATTCTGGCTATGCATGGGGCCGTTCTGTGACATCATGGAGTTCTGCTGCATGGGATTGTTCTGCGCATGCATGGGTCCCTGACCCTGCATGGGCCCGCTCTGCATGGGACTGCCCTGGTGGCCTCCCATCCCGCCCATGCCGCCTTGCTGCATGGACATGCTCTGCGACTGGCTCATGTGGATATTTGGCATCTGCGAAAACATTTATTCGATTACATAAAAATAAGTGGAACAAAGTATAGTTACTATGTAAATGTATCAAGTCGAATCAAAGTATAATAACGTATTATATAATGTTACCTGTCCCTGCACGCTCATCATCTGGTTCTGTTGCATAATAAGATGAGACATCGGCGACTGTTGTTGGTTGGACGCCCTAGAAAGTAAACAATAACTATGAGCACCTACTTGTAATGTAACGGTAACTTGAGTGTGTAATGGCCTTGCACAACAACGGAATTTGAAGATTTCTACTTTTCAATGTACATTGACAGTTGACGGTTTCTTTTGTTAAACGTTTGCTATACAAATAGAGCATTGGACATTGTAGTAAACGGACTAAAGAAAAACCGTAACACTTAAATTATGTAATGAACTATAATGTCAGTATATACTGAACAATTGCATCGAGTGTTTTATCAGCACTTGATTGCTATTAATAGGTCTTATCAATTAAATAATTTGTAATACAATCTAAATAAAGACTTGATAGAACTGTTTTGTTTAAAATCGTGGCCTAGAAAGCCAAGTACCGTTGTTGTTGCTGTTGTTGATGCTGCATGAGTTGTTGTTGTTGGAGGCGCGCCTGCTGCAGCTGCATCTGCTGCTGCTGCTGCTGCGTCAGCCCGCCCATCGTGCCCATGCTGAATCCTACAACACATTATGTAACGCTATCAATATAAATTAAATATTCATAATGTTCTTACATCAACATGATGCCAACTACGACCGCTGACGCTATCGTTATCTTATCATAAATAATTGGAAATCCCCGCACATTTTTATTGTTATGTTTCGTCACACTTACGCCAGCAAGAAATGGTCGTAATTAAATTCCTGGACTGATTTTTAAAGGTAAAGGTCTATGTTGATTGCTTTTTGCCTTCTTGAAGCCAACATTTTTAGCGACCCATTTGCATCACCTTTTCGTCTTCTCTGTGCGTGCGTAAACTGACACCTTGTACCTACTACGACGTATTTAAGTTTTATTCCTGAGTCCTTAACAACTACTCAAAATGATATTTGGGACATAAACCAATCTTCCTACGATCAGTAGGTAAATGGTCCAAAATGTTAATAAGGCAGAAAAGAAAAATCATGCATTAGGCCATTTAAGTGGTAAGCAGTAGGCACCTTGATGGTGATGCGGGAACTGCTGCCTGCCGGCGGCTTGCTGCTGCATGAGCACGTGGCGCCACTCGGGCCCGTAGGGGCGCGCGTGCAGGTAGGCGCGCGGCGCGGGCGCGGGCTGGCGGCGCGCGCCCATGCCGCCCAGCCCGCCCAGCGCCGCGCCCCCGCCGCCCGCGCCCGCGAACCGCGCCTTGTACTCCGGCGGCGGCGGCCGCATCTGCTGCTGCTGCGCGCGCAACATCTGCTGCTGCTGTTGCTGCAGCATCTTGGCTTGCTGCTCGCGGGATATGCCGGCTGCCGCTACGCCTGTACATTAAAACATTACAATCAGAAAACAATACCTTAACTATACATGTATAACAAAGTAAGTTTAGCGCATCCTCGATAACATATTTATAAACTTGCCGAAATCAAAAACACAGCTAGAGCTTATGTTTTTTCAGTTGATAGTGTCGGTGACGAATCATCAGATTAGAAAAGTGGTGAGTAATAACAGGCTTTTAGAAAATGTTCGAAGTAAGACATATACCATTTACATTTTATACCATTCTACAAGTAATTTCGTTACGTTTTTGTACACTATACCTGATTTAGATTAAGGTTATCAAAATTCAATAAAAACAGATTCAATAAGATCGTGAAGCATTTTTTCTCATATAAAAAAGGTATATTTATTACCAAGAATTTATTTTTCTTTAGTTTCTTCCTCTTCCTCAGATTTCTTAAGCAGCACAATTCAAATTAAATAATAGACAAAAATAACCTAAAATCTCCAATATCCTCGCTAAAATATTGACATTCCAAAGTTTTTAACAAAACAATTAAAGTTCTGAAAAGTCACAGTAGTTGGAGTGGTAGATACCGACCTTACGAGTACCTAGAGATATACCTACTACAACAGGTTGTATAGGTCTGATATTTAGGTAAATATGTTAACTTAAAGACAGCATGTTGTGTTGCGCCGTTTCATCTCTACAGGCAGAGCATTTAGGAAGCGCTGAGAGCCTTATCGGAGTGCTGTCAAACCTGAAGCCGACGCCAGCACTGAGCACAGCTTGGTAAATGCGGAAGAAGTGGATACTGACCCAATGGCGGTCCACCTTGTTGCTGCTGCTGCTGCTGCTGCTGCTGTTGTTGTTGCTGTGGGGCTTGCGGCCGTGCGCGCATGCCCTGCGCGAAGTTGATGCTCTGCGACTGGGACACCGAGTATGTGTCGCATCCGCTACCTATAAACATAACTCGAGATATTAAACATCTATCTATTGTAAACAATAATGTAATGAAGTACATGTTCCTTAATTTGCAAATTGCTTTCCGTTAATTGCAATCTGTATTTTAAGTTTTTATTCATTGTTACCTGAACGAAGTATAAGGAAAATATCGTGAAAATCTATTTACCAAAAGTAAATTTATAACAGAGCATGTCGTCGTCGAATATATTCGACAGAAACCAATCAAAGAATATGAGTCACCGCGCACAGCGCACCATTCAGATACATGGACAATCACAACTTAAAAGCTCGAACATTTAATATCCAAAGTATGTAAAGGACAGCGGAGTGGGATGCAAGTGCAAGGCGCATATGCAGTGTAGGCAATAAACACGTCAATCTAATGTCATCCTCATCCGAGGTGCGCGACTTGGCGCATTCTCGCAGAGCGTCAACCTCGGCCCGCCTCCCCTCGACCACTCACCACACTCACGCCGCCAAACAGACCACTACAGAAGGCGCACTACATTCCCTTGCCCATGATTATCACTAAACAGAACTAAACAATTTTTTAATTTAAAATATCTGATAATAAAAACAGACAAGATTCAAGACTGATTGTAGTGAGTTCAATCTTGCTTGCACTCATCCAATATGCATGATCAAATCTGCAGTTGTTCTAAAATATTCAGATGATCTGAGTCGACCTACATGCGCAATCGGAAGGTAAGGAATGGAGCCGGGGCAATCGACGTCTACTGTTCTAGTTTGAACCTACTTTATTATGAAATTGGTATTCTTAGATTTATTAACGTGCCCTAAAATGAACAAAATATTTTACTAATGTAATTGCGGTATTGTTTAAGTTAGTTCGTAGGTATAAGGTATTGCGCGACTCGTTGGCAGTGAACCTTCTTCCGTTGCTCTAGTATATGACATACGCCAGCTTGCATTTACACACACGCTATCACTTAACGCAATAGCATAAAGATGTTAATAGTTTGATTGTAGTTACAGTTGCCGCGAACTATGTGCTTGTTGTACTTACATTGTGTCAAAAGAGCATATGTGTTATGAAAAATAAACTTAGCACGCAAGGTTTCTTTGTTATTACACTTGCGATATTTTGCTAGATAGCCATCGATTACTGGGAATTCAGTATGCATAAGTGCATATTTTAATACCACTATAACAATTGTTTGGTAAGTTAAGTAGGAATGCAGTGAATTAGCAAATTCCTTTATAGTATAGTAACAAGGTAAACTAAGCACGGATTAGCAATTAACTCGCACCACTAAAACAAAAACTTTTTGTCGATCTTATTTAGTAATATCTTTAAATATGCACTAACACTACAATAACAAATTCTGTAAAAAGAGAACAAAAGTCAGTATGTACTCTAAAAATAGATAAACTCAATGAATCTCAACGATATTATTAAACCGGAATTGAATCATCGTTTTAGCGTGCTATTAGCATGACTACGATGTGTTGAGAAAGCTATCACACATGCATAGGTACCAAGCTTTGCGCTTTAACAGATTTGTGAGTTAATTCATTCAAATAATGCTTTATTCATAATTCGTAGCATGATACATATTGATTAGTAGGTAACAAATTATAATATAATATTTTGGCAAGAAATGAGTGTATAAATTAATCTAATCTCATCTTTTTATCGAATACGCCAGTTTTATCAGAATGTTAAATTCTGAAATAATAGAAGTAAAATAACGAACAATTATACAGGGTGTTAAGAAAACCCTGGCCGATCCGTTAAGGTGTTTTTAGGTATTGATAACTTAAACCATTAATTAAAAAAAAAACGGAAAAAAATTATAACCTATTTTTTTTCTCACGACGCGAGAGAAAGATTCTTCGTCGTCACAGGTGCTGCCAAATGATCAAACAAAAGGCCGCCAAATAATAACGGCAAAAATGGTTGTGTAATTATTGTTTTAATCTCAAATTTAGGGAATTTTGCGGCCATAAATCGTTATTATCGACTTATCGACTGCCTCGTTGGCCTAGTGGTTCTAAGCGCGACTGCTACGCTAGAGGTCTTAGGTTCGATTCCCAAGTCGACCAAGGTGTTATTGGGTTTTTCTATGAAATTCTCAGTAGCAGGTTTTATTAACACCCTGTATAATTTAAAACACGTGGGGGGCGAAACAAATATTGTAGGTTAGACCGGTTCTCACAGTTCCATAACTAGTATTTAGAACAGCTGGAATCGACAGCGTACGTTAGTTTCCGACGTTCGAATGGTTTACGTATGTGTATAGAAAGGGTGATATCAAAACACATTATTATAGCATATATCTGTCAGCTCCACTTCACTCCAAGCCCACTGAAATGGAATCAGTTCTGTTCGTGATCTTGTCAAGTCCAGTATTATGACTCATACTCATCATTTTAAACCCGGCTGAAACACATTAGAGAGACCTTCACTATTTGTTGGGTTTCCAATTCCTTTCAACATCTACTCTAATCACTTCCAATATAGTCTATCTACTAGTTTTTACGACTAAACCAAGCAACTGATGTTGATACAACTTTGTATAGACTAAAACTCAAAAAAAGGGGATAGGATACGTTTTACCGTCTTAACCGACATCCACGAGGCCGAAGCCTTGGTCAAAAGCTACTCAAAATAAAGAACTGAAAATTATGATGAAGGAAATTATTCTTAAATAAATGAATGTTGGATTTACCTTGATGATGTTGCGGCGAGGGTGTGCCTTGGTGCTGGAAGCTGGCGTACATGCCCTGCTGGGCAGCCACGGACACGTGTCCGCCGCCGCCCCCGCCGCTCACTTGCATGTGCTGCGCCGCTGATACCTATGACAATAACATGACACATTGTTAAATACAGTTTAATTAACTTAAATATATGTTGGCTGTTAGTGTACTTATCAAGAGCGTGTAAAAAGAATTGTCGGTTAGGTGGTTTAATCAAATAATACGTGTAACGGTAAGAGAACAGTTTATTGATTAAGCTAAGCTGTTGACTTAAATGAGATAAAATTGGCTTGCGTAACTTACAAATCATATCCAAGTTATGTACTATTGCCTTCGTCAGGTGTTTCCAAATCCGAATAGCTATGGACATCCAATATTGTAAATTTACATTCAACTTTGTTTAAACGTTTAATCATGCGGGCTGTAGCGATCGGTAGTTGTAGAGATCGGTAGTAGTACTTATGACAAATTTCAGAATTATTTTACATCTATTAAATTAATAACTACTTAATAAATTTAAATGAAATGTGCAAATCAATATCGGGACAATTTCATTATAAATGGCTTAAATATGTTCATTGTTGCATTGTGGTTAATACCAATGGAAAAGAAGAATCATTCCAATATGAATCATGGATTTATCGTCGGATGTAAACTATAAATTAATATCAAGTGCCGTCAGATATTGTAAAACATACAAGATAAACTGGATAACAATCTATTTATTTTGACACAGTAGCTAAATTCGCAAATTACATAAGCTACTTGGGAATTATGGGGCTTCAGCCCCATAGCCACCCCTAGTTGCAATACATTTTTATAAATTATCATAAATTATTTTTTCCCGTTTATTTGGCAGATAGGTATAATAAAAAGTACATTTTTAGTTCAATACCAATAAAATATAAAGCGCTTTAAAGTTCGGGAGTGGGGCTTGTGAGGTCACGCCAAAAATTGTAGTCAGTGATATCGCGCGAAATTTCTATTCACTGTATCATATAATCAGCATTCTGCGTTTACGGGCCAAGAGAAAAAAGTGTCCAATATAAAATATTTAAAAAAAGACAACATCCCTATTCTGCGAGTGTTCGTAAAGTATAATTTTGATTTGTGTCTCAACTAGTTTCACTTCGTACTCGTACACTTAAGAGCACAATACATTTTACAACGGTTTCTATATCAGCTACGAGCAGTGTAATGTTCCGATAATAAAGTCATTGTTTTTCGAGATAACCTTACACGTGAGTTTTATTAATTAGCAACTAACATTTATCATGCTGACTGAAACTGTATAAGCTGAAGAAATCGTTCACGTTTATAAACCACTTTATATAAGCTTGAGCACATAAGTTATTTCTATTACGCATTTACTAGGATTCCCGTAGTCTATTTGAACATAAACAAAATATTACCTAACAACAATTGAAATTTGTGAAAATTCAACTTTTCTTTTTACATGGTTAGTCGACAAAAACACCTTTTCAAATTTGTTCAAGCACTTGTAGTATTTCGAATGTCGTTTGTGTAGATTTTTTATTGTTTAGTCAGCAACAGCTTACATAATATTACTTATTTGTATGCAATTTGATTTTTTAATAAGATATTTAAGAATATAAGTACGTTTTAATTTCGATATAATATAAATTAACTGATACGAGTATATTTTTTTTTTGTCAAAGGCGAGTTTAATTTTATTTGAAGTTACGTAATTGTTTTAGTCAATTATTTCGCTATGGGGCGCTAAACTTATTACTATGTCTTATAAGTCGTTTTAGTACGAAGTGTAACCCGTGTATAAAATCTTGTCATGTTTAAGCATGTCCTCGGAAGAAAAGCAAAATTTTCATCCAGTGAGTCTTGAAGGTGTTTGTTACACATGGCACATGTTCATGAAGGTTTCATATCCAGACTAGACGTGATCTATATTAAGCTACTCGCATAGCAACAAACATTGACCCAGCTCAAAAAGTAGTTTAGCTAAAATGGAATTGTTTTGGCTGAATGCCTGATGGGCTGAAGGCCAAAGTTAGCACTAAGGGGAGACTGACTCCTTACAGACGTATTCGGAGGGCAAGACAGGAGACAGAGGAAGGTTTGTAAAGTATTGATTTTTAAACATGTGGCTGAATGCCTGATGGGCTGAAGACCAAATTTAGCACTAAGGGGAGACTGACTCCTTACAGACATATTCGGAGGGCGAGACAGGAGACAGAGGAAGGTTTGTAAAGTATTGATTTTTAAACATGTGGCGATCCTAAGTTACTTCGCCAATGGTATTACTGAAATCTTGCAAGTCCTGTTACTAAAATTATTCCAACAAAATCCCTATTTATGAAGACACAAATTTAACGTCAAGAATATCGTTTCTAATAGACATTCTGAACTAAAATTACAAATACGCCTTAGCTAATGGAAAGTTACTCTCGACTTTGAAATTACACTAATGTAATAATTTACATAGAAACCTTATCATGGAGTTAAGGTCGAACGGGTATTGATATTATTACTGTTATATATATCATATTAAAATGAAACTGAGCACCTTACAAGGCACTAAGGGGTTCGGGTGTCTCCGATGGGTGCTATTACATTGGCCAAGGAGGCTATCAAAGTAAGAATCTCATATTTACAGGCCTTTACCAGTTGTAGAGATATCGTTCTTGCAATAGTAATTATTTTTGTACTAAAGCACCAGCTAATATTCGCAAATGTACATATTGTGTGAATCTACAATATTAATAAGCCTTTCAATGTTATCAATCGCTAAAATTGATACTCATTAATAAAACAGAAGAACCATATTTCATGGCTTATTGCATAATACGACGTTTATGTTATTTATTGAATAAATAATTATGGCATGTTTTAATAATCCGCGTGAATGTATTGATCGATTTGTGGATTTATGACAAAATATACGAGCATCAAGCCCTGTTGACAGCTGCCATTCTGGCGGAGCTGAGCACACGTCACCGCGCGCGAGGCTCGCACGCCAAACCTGTTTGGAGCACGGCCGTCCGCCCGCACCCGCGATTTTTGTTATTCTCCAACAATATCATATCGCTCTAAGACCGCTAACCCGTATGCTGTTCACACTATTGTCAAGCCAGACGAGCTAACGGCACCTCTCTTATCCATCCGTACATCATTTTTTCGTATGACCCAAACCTGGGATTGTTATCATGAGCAGGTAGAAATACTCCAATATGAGCAATGTTCAAAATATTTTAAGGAATTACTTTTTAACAATTTGGGTCTATTTTATGTTCTTTATATTAAGAATTTGCATGTTTAATGTTTCTAGAAACGAGTTAAGAAGTTCACATCCTTATTTTTTTATAATCTTGGAATAATAATAAACTTAATTATAACTTCAATAGTGTGCAGCGGTATTGTGTTCAGAATAACTTGTCACTTCATGTGATTACATTATACCGTGTCATGCATTACAATCACACTCGTCAAATAAAAACCCAACAGTCTCGTGTGTTGTGTAGAGTCAGTTCGATTACAGTAAGAAATATGTTTTTAAAGTCAAAATTATAATCTACAATATTATAAATTGAAATTCTCTATATGTATACCTTAGGTACATAAATTCTATATGGACAGATACCGATTTTATATTACATCTGAACCTTCCTCGCGTTCTCTCATCTTCTCAGAAATACATTAATATGCTAAAATGACATCATGCTACAAAAGGATATAACAAATAATTTTATTTCAATTTGGTTTTTTTTTATCTATTTTCCTTTGACTGCATAGTTTATAAATCTAACTATGTGAATAGTCAATCTACTTATTTATAGAGCTTGATACAATCAAATATTTTTTATTTAATTGGAGAAAAATCCAACGAAATCAACCTTGTCAATCGACCTCTATACAGTAGAAAAATACATGGTATTTATGAGCAAATATGAATAAATTATGAAATTTACTTATTTCATAATTTACACACAAATCAGGAAAAGATAATCTATCGAGTGATTAATTTTATTTTTACCTTTAATTATTGAAATAAGGGTCGAGTAAGTTTAAATATAGATCGGCAATATAGCTTTAAAGGGCAAAGGATGTCGTCGTTGGGAGGGCGCGTCAGGTATGACGTCACGAGTCGATGGGTTCGTCACCGGTGCTCACTAGCTGCGGAAATAGATCAGCCCACGCGCTTTCCTCACGAACACTGAATGGCGAACCTAGCGCGGCCAAAAGCTTTCAATTACTACACTACCATTATTAATACGTAATTGAGTTCATTATTTTATCTCCCTTAGAAATTTACTCAATATAATAATTATAGCAATTAGGTCGAGAATTGAAAGTCTTTCGACCCTAAGAACCTAATAAATTCTCAAAACAAAGAAAAGATATGATTTTAACTTTGCTGATCGCAAGAAGCATAATTTACTAAAAACTTAATTTGAAAAGTAAAAAAAAAATAGGATACCAACGTAGCCAAGAATTAATAATGATTTGTAATCTAAAAATTAGAGTCGACTCTACCAAGTTCAAGTCTTAAAAAACAAATCTTAATGTGCTATATTTGATTTTCCGTTTGCTGGTCGCAAACAGCACAACTTATTAAGAACTGAATCTAATAGGAAGACAAGCTTTCTAAAATAATTCTAGTCCATCCAAAGGCTTTCCGGTACACCGAAGTCCAGTGAGTGATTAATGTATATACGCAACACTTGTGTTAATATATTAGTATTTCATAGCTAGTTGACTATTAATTTGCAAATTCATAAAAAATTGAGAAAATGAAACAATTTTTACTTTTTGCTAAGTCATCATTACATGTAAGATAAATGATTACGTAATATTGACTGTTAAAGGATACATATAAACGTACATTAATCTTAAAGATAGCTTAAGAAAGCTAAAGTCAGTAATATGCAAAATAATCTTAAAAAAGGATTGTCTCTGTATCTAGGTATGTCAAACGCGGCAACGTACTTGAAAGAGAAAAGCTTATAATTACGAGAGCGCCGCGCCGAGATGTCGGGGGGAAGGCGGGGACACGTGGCTCGCTTACTCCAATACTCCCTGTACAGTACAGGAAGCAATCGGGCGGGAGCCTACTCTTTTTATTTCATTCATACTCTAGCTAGTGTCATCGGCCGTGTCGCCGTCACAACTTTCGAAGCAACCGAGATTTGAATGCAATACATATTGTTCTAATAACACATGAAACCAGATTCTGCGTCAGCCGACACACGAATAATTGAATACTTTAGTCTTTAACCTTGTTTTAAGTGGGAGTGTTATGTCATAAAACGGTTTCAAGTAAAGAACACAAAATGCGAGTTATAAAAATTTAAGATTGTAGAATGGGAATTTTTAACCTTGAAAATAAAGCATTGATCTAACAACCTTACTCGAACGAATTTAGAATAATAAGGAGCGCAGTGAAACCGAATGTCTATTAAAATTAAAACCAACCAGCATTCGTTTTCTGCCAGTAAATAAATATTAGGATTATGATTAACCCACAACAGGTAACAGTTGGTGGCAGGGGTAAGGCTAATATGAATAAACACTCATCACTATTGTTTCATGCAAAGTGGAGATATCTGCCTTAGAAGAATATGCCTTTCGACGTGCTAAGTTTATTAAATGCTGGATAAAACCGTGATGAGGTCATTCAAGATCCGTGAAATGTTTAATTACCTCGCAAAAGCGTCGTGTGGCAATCGTTCCTACGTATAGGTGTAAGGTGAAATGACCGTCACGGTTGTGGGCCCCGAAAGGTTAGACAGGGGTATACCTCCGATTACATGGTAACAAACGGTGCGCTACCTACAATTATACTAGATTTGAAACACGTGTAAAATGTTGAACATTTACTGTTATTGTACCTATATTTTGGCACTACAACAGGAAAGGATAGCAAGGCAATCCTCTGTTAATAGAAATTATGAACGGAATCTGTGGTTGCATACTTACTAATAACATAAGTAACAAATTTACCCTTACTTTATGCCATCGTAATCCCGCCGCTAATCCTACATAACTGCTTTAGTAATTTTCCATAAAACAATAAGAGGAACGATAATTTATTGTTTGTTAAAATTCATCAGATGTCCAATATTTGTTTTAAGGTAACTCTATTATTCAATAATACTACAAGGCGACTACTAATGGACTAGACAAAGAAACAATATACTTAATTATCATTTAGTCACAATAGCAATCAATTAAATCTCATTTGCATTATTATGTAAGTGAGTGGGCAACGTACGTATTGTTGCAAGACACCATGTAACTACTGTACATTGTAGAGCCTTGTTTACAATGGATGGCCTTAAAATAAAACATGTGGCTTTCGATACATCTGCTTATTCGCAATACACGCACGTGTTTAATAAAACTACATACGTTACATTTAATTAACTAAAAAGTGTGTAGTCATTTAACAACATACGAAATTTATTGGTCAGATAAAAATCTACTAAAACCGCGCGAAACTCTCCTAAAGTTGTCGATTTATGTATATTTTTCTTTGTAGTCTTATTTTAAAATCCTTCCGCTATGTCATTGATTAAATAAATAAGTTATGAGCTGTTTCGCATGATACAGTATTTCCATGTATAAGTAGTAGTAGTACAGCATAGCTAGATGTTATACAAGTAGAAATACAACATGAGGACAGACGTCACACTCGCCTCGAACTATCCGTGGTAGGTAAGTGTAGGCGACTGGCGACGAGCAGCGCGCGCACGCCCTCCCCGGTCGATACTACACCAGACTCCATGTTTTTTATGTCTTTTCACGTCACGAATTGCTCAACAAAAAAGACTTCCAATAATTAACTAAGCGCAATTCACGGGCATTTTATGACGTAACGAGGAAACGAGAATATTCTAGCTGTGGTGAACTTACGTAGAGTCGTAGATGCATTTACTTTACAACATTATTTGTAAGCGAGAACGGTACCGCCCGCGCCATCGACAAGCTCTTTGGAGTTTGGCGCCATGTCATAAATATTATGTACTCCTATACTAATTGTTATGATACAGAATATTTAAACAGTGACTGTTTTGCAGTAATAAATACCTTATTTATTACAGTAAAAATGATTCAGAAAGTTTCTATATACCTATTTGAAACTAGATTTTTACACCTATTATTTATTCTGACAAATGGTGAAGGAAAACATCGTGAGGAAACCTGGATTCTAAAATTTAGGATCTGGAATCGCCAATCCGCAATTGAGCAAGCGTGGTGATCAATGCTCGTGCCTTCCCTATATGGGAAGAGGCCTGTGCCCAGCAGTGGGACGTTTATAGGCTGGATTATTATATTATTATTATTATTTCTTTTTTAATGTCACAATCTACGTAGTGCAAAAATAACCTATAAATACGAAAAAAGTTTTAGGTAGTCTCAAATTATTGCGACTCTACAAATGCAGTGTATTTTATATTCATTGGTTACATAGAAAAAGGATACTGACTTTTGACACGCTGATGAATAAATTAATTTTCTACTCAAAATACTTTGAAGAAGTAACCATTATTAAATAGTACTGACCTGCAGGTTATGATGCGGTTGCGTGAGATGCATCTGCTGCTGCTGCGACATGTGCAGGTGGTCGAGTTGCGGCGGCGCGGGCCGCGGCCGGTACCCGCCGTAGCCGCGGTAGCGCGCCCAGTCGCCGCCCGCCGCCTGCTGGTGCTGCTCCGCCATGTGCTTCAGGGTCTGCGCGGCCGGCGACATCTCTCCTCCGCCGTATGGCCGCGGCGCAGGCTCTCCCTCCGGAGGTTCTAAGCCCATGTTACCGCCGTTCATTTTTCCACCGTCGATATCGAAATCCTTCATGAACTCTGGATACTCCGATATTTCGGTAATGAGATCTTCGAAGGTATCATCACCGTCGTCTTCTCCTATCAAATCGGCTAATCCCGGGAAGGCCGAGGCAGCGTCCCTTTCCAGCGCCGCAGCGCACTCATCGAGGCCAACAAAATCATCGTCAGCGACTTCTGATTTACACTCAGCTTTACATTCGCGCTCGCAATCTAGCGGCGTGGGTACTCGCGGCGGGGCTTGTGGCAGCGGTGGAGAACTAGAAGTTTTGACGGCGTTAGCGAGAGCTTTCACTGTTACGTTAGTAGAGATCTGTTGAGGTTGCGAGTCCGCCGCAGACGTGGTGAATTCTAATTGTTGGACAATTTCTACGGAAAACTTGGTGAGAGCTTCGCCTCCGACGCCACCTCCGCCACCGCCACATTGCAGTTTTGCGGGAGGTTCGTAATCACCACACCCGAACTTTTGTTGCTGTAACAAAAAGAAACAATAAAGCCATCTATATTTAATAAATAAGTACCAGTAAATTGCCTTTAATTTGAAAAGGCAAGGTTAAATCAAATTCCTAAGCATTATTTATTTTTATTTACCAGTTATCGAAAAATTAATGATGTCAAAGTGTAATCTATATGAGATTATATTGATGTAAATACTAAACACGTGCGATAAAAGGACTATAAAAATACCGATCAAATTGTGATAAGAATTGTACCTAGTATACTGTCGTATGTTGGAGTTATTTGTTTACAAATCGCTAGATATGTAAACATTTTACAAAGATTTATGTATCATGCATTGCATGTACTGCACACCCATTGTGTCATTTGAATCTCGTTTTGCTACATCTTTTATTTTGTGGCCATAAATTGATTATGCCTCCTATCTGAATGAAGGTTTAATTGGAATAATCCAACTTGGTTTTATTCGATTCATTCATTAGCCGTTTAAATTGAGTCTACCAAGCAACTTAAATATCTACAGGGAAGGTAAGTACATTTTCGTAATAGTTAAGGCATTTGTGAGTTAGTAATGAGTAACCTGATAAATTAATGAGTATCATAGAAACCTTAACAGTTTTTATGGTTTTATCAAGAACATGCTCTTTAAGAGTCACATAAGATAGGTACTTAATAATCAAACAGACATCGGGTATCTATAGGTATCTATAAGTATTTTCATAGTTTAAACACATACTATGTGTAAGCCTCCTCACAAGAGAATTATATTTAAACATTACCATTATCGCACTTCTTAACTAGATTAACTATTTCAATATTTTCAATTAACTTAATAGAAACCTTTTTTTAAGTAAATTTCAATATTTTTGGAGAACTCTAAAATAAGTTAAATCCTATGGGATGGGAGTAGTAGCGCTGTTTACTTCAACCGTTGCCTAATTAACAGATAACACTTGACCATTTGTCGCTTACATTTTCTTCAGTAATTAGTGCAAGCCAGTGAGATCACGCAACCAAGTGTTGTAATTACATGAACACGATAACGCTATACTCATGTATGTATGTAAATATTGATCATTGATGAATATTTTAATGCAGCGGAGTGCGGGAGCGTAGCGCAGTGGCGCCGCGCCTCTAGTCCTTGCAGTCTAGGCACTGTCTCACAGTCACCACCCTTTTATCGACCATCAATTATATTGGAGAGCTAAACTTTTGTAACTAGGTACATGTTTTTGAATTTAGTCATTCCACGTCGATGTCGACAGGTATTGCTATGCCCCGCTACCCGCCGATCTACGCTCCAAATTATATTTAATTAATATTTAATTAATTTGTAGCACAGTGAATGGATACCAGATACCAAGATTCAAAAGGGTGTATAAAAATGATTATATTAAGTATTTTGTCTATTTTATTTAGAAACATCATATCAACATAATATTAGTAACATTTTAAATAAAATCTTGAAAAAGCGTGACCACGTTTTAATTGCTTTTGGTACGTAGCACATGAAACATGCTACACAGACGTGTATTTCATTTCCATTGTCATCAGGCGTGCATTACAATGCTAATCTGTTAGTAATTATATCCTGCATCACGGATCTATCAAAACAATAGTTAAGTAGGTACAACAACGTCGAAGTATGGTAACTACGTAATATGTAGTTACTTAATAAAATGTGTCAGAAAACAGCGCAGGCGCAGGCGCTCGGAGGTCGTCGCGGTGAGCGGCGCGAGACAATGCGAGGCGTTTGTTGTGAAACTCGCGCAGTTTGCACAACCACAGACCGCCCTACCGTACCTACACGTACATGATCTAGCGCAGGTTACATTTGCAACTGCCGCTACTACCTACATACCAGGAAATTCTAGCTCTCCATTTTGCACAGGAAATTCATAACTCACGTACATCAGAGTCATCACAGAAATAATCAATTAAAAAAGGTTAGTTCAAAAGACAAACGTTTTCTTGATGAAGGTTGCTTTCTGCAAGTGTCGAAACCCCGTTTGATTGAGTACATAATTGTGGTAATTTGTTTGATCGTTAGCTATAATGTTATAATAGTTAGTATGTCGGGTGCTGAGTAAAGTGTAGCGCTCGGAGGCACGGGATGCGGTGCCAGAGGGTCAAGTCAATTGACGTCGGGCAACATCCGGTGAGCGATGCGGCGCTTACACAGCACGTGCTGCCACTAATAATTATCTCCCCATCTCGACCTACTCACGCTCCATATATTTCGTCTCATTTTTAAGACAAATATTAGGAATTAGTTAAACTATAAAAAATCTGAACAAATTAGACAAGGTCAGATACGTTATAATATATTTCTATGTAAGATAACAGACACAGTCATCGCGATGTCAATAGTTAGCTACAAAAATGTTAAATCAGCAATTGTAAATAGTGAAAAACGTAATCGCAAAAATGTAATCGTCGTTATAACTAGGTTTGTATTTGCAATGGAACAGTACAATCACGTGCAAAAAGCAAACACGTGACCTATAATCGTAACTAAGAACTATAACAGAGTATAACAGTTACATATAAGGTTAGATGATGACTGCTTAAGTGATAAGCCCGATGACAAGAAATGATTCTAAACAGACTATAGTCTGCCCGTGACCATGATACCTGCAAAGGTGTCGAAACGTCGGGACTTAAAATCTAAATACAAACCGCGATAAAATCCGTATAAAAAAAATATAATTAAAAATTAAAAAACACGCCTGCCATGTAAAAAAAATTAAAAACAAGTCAAATATTTGCAGTCGGGGTCGGTTACTTGGAACAATTCATTACAGGTCCCCCGACTTTATATTTGACTTGTTTTTAATTTTTTTTACATGGCAGGCGTGTTTTTTAATTTTTAATTATATTTTTTTTATTTAATACCTTTTAGTGAACAACAAAAAAGCATGACACAACACAAAAAAAAATTTCGTTCGGAACCCTTTGCAGGCGATTTCGACTCACACTTGACCATTTTTTAATGTCCACATAGCCTATGTCACTCGGGATAACTCAAAGCTTCTAATGATACCACAAACATTGAAATCGGTCAAGCCTTTTAGAAGTTATGGTGGAATAAAGAAACTCACAAACATACATACATACATACATACATACCTACATACATACATACATACATGAACCCTGAAAACATAACACTCCTTTTTGGGCAGTCGTGTAAAAAGTAGTTTTATTTCAATGTCTAACATTCGCGTAAACCTAAGAAACCAATAGACTATAGTCTCTTGAAGATTTAAAACTGGTACCAATTTAGAGCTTTCTGGTACCTTGCACTGAGTGAAAGTGGTTAAATAGTTTTGGATAGCGTTTCAAATGCATTACTTTATGCCATCGTATTGTGCCCAAATACTTTATAGTGAATAACGGTAACCTTAAGTGAACATAGACGAACATAGATTTAACCACACTCACGAGAAGGCAACCGGTTTCCAAGTTGTTTTTCTTGCTTTTGATCAGATTGTTAAAGTGACACTTATTAAGTTTAGCAGTTGTAGGATTATGTAAAGCAAATATTATGATCCATGTTTAAACACTTGTATTAGATTCATTTACATACTTATACTAATAAATATTTCCTATTATATATATGGCAAAAATATTTTGTTCTTGTGTATGTAAACTGATTAGTACTAGGATGTAAATGTACTGGGTGTATAAAGTAAAGACTATAAGTACACTTAACCGGACCAGTTCCGTGGTCTCACGTAAGAATTGGGTAATCATAATTGAAATTTCTAGACTCTATATTTTGTCTGAGCTATGTATAATGTTAATCAGTAACTGTATTGAATTGTAATAATTTTGCATTTATATTTATAACGATAAAAACAAGAAGCTCATGATAACTATTAAGCATACAAAATCTCTACAAAAAAAAATCAACTCTATTTCCGATCTTTGGAAATAATGGGTATGGGTTATGGTACTCATTGTTCATTCAGGACTTCTGTTTAATGCCTTAAAATTCCCAACGTTGATGTTTATGGGACATATACGGCTACCTTACGATCTAATAAAAATACTGATTACGGCATACCGTATGTAATAAAAATACAAACATCGAACCTTCTTCCTCAAAGACCATTGAAAACTGACAAGATCAACACTACTATTTATGAAATTGAATAATTGATGTAAATACCCCACAAAGTCGCAGAAGTCGACTAATAAGACCACAGCTAAGTGTGTTTAGAAATAATAATAGGAAGATTCTTGTGTAATATTGAATACGTGTTGTAGATGCCTTACCACATGTACAACGCTGCTGTGCAGGTTCCCGCTGATGGCGGGCAAGTCGGGCTTGCGGTCATTCTTCTTGGCCTGGCGCTTAGCCTTCCCCTCGAGGAACCGCTTCTGGAGCGCCGTCGTCTCCAAGTTCTGCTGCTCACACGCGCCGGTGAACGACTGGTCGAACCGCGGCACGCATTCCGATTGCCGTCGACGATACGTTTCTATCCTTCGTCTGTAACAAATAATAAATTGAATTACAATATTATTTCTAATTGGAAGAGATTGCATAAGTATTTCTACTTTTTTAAAACATTATTTATAGAGTTATAACTTTCCCATCCTTGATAATTTGCATAGCATTAAATTAATAAATAAGATGTTCTTTTTTCTAAAATACAGTTCTTCCTGTGGAAAAACTTTTATCACCCTGATTAATTCGTTATTACCTAACCATGTTTGGTAAAAAAACATAATGTGAGATATACATAACTAGCATAAAAATTTGGGCACAATAAACTAACATCCTGAAACAGTATCGACGATATGATCTCTTAGTCACCTCTTACGACACCCACAGGAAATGATGTAGTGATGCAAATACGTCAGTGACCAGAACTGTGAAACTAGGCAGACATTTCGATAACCTACATTTAGACCAGGCCTCGTTCTTTTTACATTGTGCAAATGTTGAATTGTCACAGGTAAAAGAGATCGTTTATTTGTCTTTGAATAGGACATAATGACCCGAATAAGCAACTTAATGTGAGTAAATAAAAACGTAATATGACGAACGAAACTGTCGCTTAAACTGTATAAAACAAGTGGAGGTACACTATAGGTGTACGGTGTGCCTAACAAACAACAATATTTGAAGCGATGCTCAGTCAGCCGCAACTCCCAAGCGCGGTCACCTTGAGCAAATGTTAATGCGGACAGTCTGTCGGCTTTATAAAAAAAACATTACAAACTTTTCATTTATTCATCAGTATAATTCACTGGCGATGAAATCCTCAAGGTCACTGTTGTTCCCGCTTATAATTACGCTTAATGTCATTTTATAACACATCCTACGTCCATAAGAAAATTCACATACATAGTACATAGCATTAGTATTTCCACTCTCTTATGTCATAAGCAGTTTGAATGCATAACTTTCTTATCAAACATACTTTAAATATGGTATGCATGACATTGTATTATACGTACCTACTCGTGTTAATCGCAATAATATCTGTGGCAATTGAGCCGATTAATTATGTTGTTTAATACTAATGTAGTAATATTTATTTGTAATTTGATAAACAATACTTATGACAGGTTTGAAGCTAGTTACAATTCAACTGTCACGTGCACTTGGTGCAGCATCGTTCAAACTTTATAAAGACCACAGTGACTAATGATATATAATATCGAAAATAATCAGTAGAAGACAATATAATACTTATATTTATTGTAGAATACGCGTAAACGCGATCATGATTATGAAAAGGTTACTTAAAAAAAAAGTACAAAAGGCAGAAAATGAAAAAATAATGTGCAAGTTAGACGTATATATAAATTAAGCTTATGGCATGGTGGTAGAGCCCGCGCACGCGTAAGCGTCACTGTAACCGGGTCACAGTCTGGGCTGCCTGAATGTCAACCATATATCTACACAACTACACCTATCTTATAAAGAGAGAGGAAATTACTTTCTTTATTGCCAACCAAATTCACACTACCTACGAGGATATTGAGTTCAGTTCTTACTGGCAAATAAAAAGTCACTTGTGCCATTATTAATTTGTTTAAAAGGTATTTTATATAATTTTTCCACGATTTTAGGATGTTTAGTAAATAAGTAAGCCAAAGTATCGATACTTCATAAATAAGGTATTACATAGACATTCTATTGTTACATCTTTGTAAAGTATAATTAAACCCATATTTACAGAACAAACAGAATCAGCAAGTAATCTCTATTGTCTTCTTACTTTGTAGAGCGTAGAATGTAAACTCTGTATTTTGTTATTTAGGAAATATTATCCGTGATGTGTCTTAGCTTTAGTGGAATAGAAAATGTGACCAAAGTAAGGCGGCTTATCGGGCACTCTAATAGAACTATTTTACTTATCTTGCGGTATACTTCCACGAAGACCTCTTTAATCATAGGCATCACATACAAACGTTAGCCTCCGGATGTACTTAAATTGTTTGGGTTTTACTTTAAATATATGTTTTTTATCTTTATAAGCATAAGTCTAGTCCATGCAAAACAGTGCTTATGCCTCATTAAGCCTTCCCTGCCTCATTAATTATCTTCCTACATGAATTCATCTTAAACAACATCAAACTTTACTCGCACTTCTGTTATGGAATGAACAAATGTATTTATTTTTGTAGCACTGCCAACACCTACCTTTTTACATACGCATATTAAAATATTATACCTATATTAAAACAGTGCATACTGCACATTCGGTAGGCAGACATATTTTTTCACTAATTTAGCTCGATTAATTTGACACCTACATTTTATGTTGTGCCATAACTGTCACGTTCTGTATTTAATTGTTTACGCGTTCTAAGTAGGTACATATCTTCTTATTAATAGAGCAATAAATTGATATCAATAAATTACCTAGAGTCCGCATAAACAGTGAAATCAGAATAACAAGTACGGGCAGTTATATAAGGGAATCGATGTGCAAGTAGTTATTATATAAGCGCTAAGTACAAGAGCGAACGTCACTGTTTCGGTATCACTCTGTTTATTGTACCTACGTACATTCAAAACACCTACGTTACGTGTACATTATACAGCATTCGTACGGTGTTGTGAAGAATTATTGACATTGAACATCGTACTCATCACAACCAAACAGACTAAAGTCACATTGGACGACTCTACCTGCGACTCTAAATTTTACCTTATTTGTTAAATAAATTAATCTTTGATTAGAAATCAGTTTTAAAAATAAATTGTATTTAAAAAACGAGTTTATATTGTCTTACAGGTATCTCAATCTCTTTGCAAGTACAATATTTCTGTCTGTTATATCTGGTATGTATCCTGGTATCAATTAAAGGTAATTTCTTATCGTTGAATTAGTCGCTTTGCTGTTAACTAGTTACTACAAAAGATATACGTAACATAATAATTTTCCTTCTTTAGAGTACCATAATAAAACGGTAGTGTAAATTATACGTCATAGATAAAGTAAATAACGTTTAAGATGTTAGCGATATAACAAATTTTGTGATGCGAAGTAGTTATACGTGGCATAGTAACTATTTACTAATCATTCGTACCGTTGTTTAATTTTATACCGAAAACGAAAAACAACATTACGTGCAAGCTTACATTGTTTTATGCTGAGAGTTTAAATTAGTCGATGTAACGTACAATTCGCGAACAACAATCAATATTTGCTCATTTTGTTCTTGTCGGGTATATTTTTAGTTTGTACATAGTAAAATGCGCTGGATAATAAGAAATATTTACACAGCTTTAAGCCACATACCGTAACCAGAGAGAAAATTTATTAGTGATCAACGTTCAAGTATAGTTAGGTATACGTATAATATGCTACGGCTTAATCTAAACTCCCTATAAGCCGATTACTTATCTTCGTTCAAGTTTAATACGTCATATGATAAAATGCATTAGAATACTTTATTTTACTTATATCACAAAGTTGGTGTAATAAGCAGGAAGACTTGGAGTAACCAATCACGATTCACTACGAGGGGTCTACGTAACACGCTGTTACTAAGAACTCGAAAGTCAACCGTATAGCGAATTGAAAACTACTGAATAGCGACATTACTTTCACGAATAAATACGATTTTAAACAAATAACGATGTTTTATTTTTTGGTGGTGACCATCTGTCCATACTGAATGTGAAGCTGATTTATAACTCGCGCAATTGATCTACTGCTATTATCGGCACCTGACAAAGTTTTGGATATACTTAGGCGGTGAAACAAGGCACGGTAGGTACTGTGCGCAGTACAGGGTTACCAGAGCAATTCCAGTTCGGAAAGAGAAGCTCAAAGGAAGCTCGAAGGTAGAGCTCTACTTTTAAGTTGGACTTATCAATGCGTTACTTAGTGCTAATTTCGTAAGGTACAGGGAACTTGTTTAAAAATGAACTTACACGCACAAGTGTTGTTTAAACGTGGGTAAACATAATCCAGCTTAATCCCGCGCATCTGGCATCCCTAGCGCAATGTCGCACACGCCGCAGCACACTGTGTAAACTTGTAGGTGTTTTTGTTTAGTTCATTGACCAGCCGGTCGCCGCTGTCGCGCTACGCAAACAACGCCTTCGATAACTCCTGATTATGTGTCACGCTGTCACTGACATTGCTTACTCGATGATCCCTTCACACGATCATCTTCTATTAGACACGAAACTATAACATTAAGCCAAATATTTGCATATGGCATAACTATGTTACTAAGAGGTTAATTAGCACGTCTTTGTATGTTGTTAGAACATAGGTATTTACATCACCGTATACTTTTTTTTTTCATATTATGACGCTCACGTCAAAATAGCCATACTCTATCCTTATACGTAAGTGATAATCGATCAGTTGATCACATGTATAACTTTCATTAAATTACACAAAGGTATGTAATTGAGTGCAATTCATATACCTACAGCAAGTACCGAACCGATCAAGAATTTTGCATACTTACCTACCAGGGCTATGGGTGTCCTGAATGCATTTCAATGAATGTGTAGTGGGACTACACGCACTGCTAGTATAAAATCGTACACAAGGTGATTATTTGAACCCGAGCAAACAACTTGAATGAGGTTATTGAATACCTTATTTTTAACCCAAAACAATAAAAGGTCACTATAATGTCTATGAACTTTCGTCCTAAAAACTTTCCATATCTATCATCCATCATACGTTTTCTGAAAAATATTTAGCTCTAGGAATAATCTTCGACAATCGCAAGCATTCAACCACCCATAATGGAAAAAAATATATAATAATTGAATATTCAACTGTTCGTAAGCTAACGACTAAGGTGTTATATGATCAAGAGCCCCAATTCAGACGCAACCCTCTTTTTTCAACTATTTTAGGGTCTATCAAAGTGTGCGACCTCGAAACATAAGTGTAATAAAGTAATGATAGTAAAGTTAATACTTTTAGGTATATTCGATCAGTGTAAACGTTTTTATTTTATAGTACCAGTACATTTATGAAAAAGGTTTTGGATTTAATTAAGACGCCTGAAAAAAGGGTCTTCGCATCAGCTTTCAAGTTCGGTAGTGAGATTTATTTACAATCTCTAAACTACCATGTATTATAAATATTTCAAAATCACTTTGCATAAATCAATTTATTATGGCGTGATCATAGCATAAGAGCTGAGACTCTCAATTTCCCGCCAATCCCGATGTCATCGACAGATCGGAAATTGCAAACTGCTTATTAATTACAACAGTATAAACGTAATTGCAATAACAATATTATGTTAGATAAATAGGACTAGATTTTAAGATAACATGTAATTACTTATAAGTATTGCAATATAAACAAACAACAAAACAAAACCTGTTTACCGAATGCTCCTCTTAAGAGTCCATCATATAATAGGGTATCCTTATGGTGTGTGAGTAGACCGTCTCGCCGATCAGGGTGTATCCCTACAAATGATCCCATTAACACGGGGGATCGTCCCTCGCCGAGTCACGGCGCTCGTATCGATCCGTACCGAACAATCAACGTAATGCATGTTCCCTCATAACATACAAGGCTAGACGTTCATTTAACCCCGCTTTTACTACATTACTTCTAGTTAAAACACAAGATACATAGATATTCCGCGAGTGTGCTAGAATACGTAATGTTGCGTTACAAGTAATCACGACAAAGGCAAACTCTGCTGTCACAAACCATTCTACATCGTTCAAGTAACTCTCTTTTTCACGAATGACTAAGTGTGAAAGTATTAAATATTTGAGAAAACTTCGAACGTTTTAATTAAATTAGGACTTGAGACAAGAATGTAGCTAATAACACATTCCTTTGAGTTTACTGTGAAGGTGGATTATGCTAGTTAAATCAGGTGAATGGATATTATGAAAACAAATTTTTGCCAATTAATCTACAAGTTCACATATTTGCTATTTAATTTATATATAAACTACAATATAGCAGAAAGTCAGAAAGTAATTCGAAATTCTAACATTTGGTATCATCGGAATCACGGTTTAACTGTGCATTCTTTAAACACAGTTCTAAATATTGTAACAAAATGTTTTGCTTTCCTTCCGCGCTAGAGCTAGTTTCTTCAGATTGATAAAGTACCTCTTCCTATACATAGGTCCCCACAATACTCAACTTTCTAAAAGGTTACTTAAGGATCCCAACAAGTATACACAATAATTGTAGCTAAGTAATCCTAGTATGCATCGATGTATCAAGTTACAAGTTGGCTGCAATGTAAATAAAACACAGCGCAGCGTTTATGCACCGCCAACTGGCTATTCAGTACCGTTAGATACACACCGAGACCCCGACATAATTTCACTGAGTGCAAACCGCGATGCACTAACCTCTTCAGACATACACAACACTAGTAAGGCGCTACTCTACTCTGGAATTTCTCAGTCCACTTTTATCGCATATACATACAAGTGTGACTGTTTCGTCTTGACCGACGTTATTGCTTAGTTTATCAACATAATCCAATCGAGTGCGCTTAGAAAGTCGGATTTGACTGAAGCGAAGATATTTTCGGATTATGCAAGTGCTCATTAGGGTGTAATTTACGATGAATACTTCTTATTGTTACAGTGTTCTAGCAAATGTATTTTCAGTGTTTTCAATAAATCAACAACCTCAATTTTATACTTACTGCATGTTTTGCAGCAAAAAAAACTGCTTAATTTGTTATTATTGTGGTTCATTAATTATTGTATTTCAATTTTTATCTTTAGGAAGATACTCACATTTTTTTATTAAATTATTAAGTTTATTGATTTATTGTAAGATATTGTATCTCTATTGCAACAAATTACAAAAACGGCTAAGATATTGATTATAACAATATTTCAGGCGGCTAACAAAAAAAAATTTTTATGGAAAGTGAAAGTGAGCGTAGCGCTCTTCCTTGGTATTTTATAAGATTTATTGTAACTTTTTGATCTGGGTGTGTCAAAACAAATATTTAAAGATCGCTGCATTTTTATTGATAATTATAATGCTAAATTTAAATATGCCTCATAAGTATGGTAAACAACGTCCACAATTATGTCAACTCGTTCGGATTTTGGCCAACGATAACGTAACACGAAGATTCAAGTGAAGGTATATAATGAAACTAATTAGGATTAGAATATCTAGCTTTAACACTTCCGTTGACGCCTTCCGAATTCCCACACACGTGAAAATAATAAAAACGATCGATATCATAACAAATAAGAGAAAGACGGTAGTTTTACTTGAAACTGCTTTATTTCCGTCATTGACACGAATGTGTGCAGTGTAACCTCTGCAAAATATGTATACGAGCGCCCAGCAGTGCAGGCCAGTACTAATGAAGGCAAGACGACTTTCATTGCCTTTCTAACCATATTTCTAAACGGCCGATATAGTACAAGTACAGTTTTCACTATTATTAATTTCAAGATTTAATCTATTAATGCAAGCGTACATATTTATAATGTCGCGTTATTTTCCCTCGTAAAGGAAAATGAAACAAAACTACAAGCGCTATCAACAGGAAGTTTATCAGTAGCGCTTGAAGCAATGTTCCACAATAACTCTTTGGTATTAAGGATCGCGATACGGTGACTTAAGTTTGCACTTTCTTTGATTTTTATTTAAGGAATTTGATAATGGTTTATAGCGGATAAAGACTATAACCGCATAACAATACAATTTAAGTATTTCTATGATCTAATCAGCAAATCGTGAATTCCCAGAGTATTAATTGTCACAGAGGTCATATTAATTAGGAGAATGGAGAGCGCAGTTTACCTGTTTACAACTAACATCAATGTAATCGCTTTTATGCTAAGTATGATTATGGATTGCGGCAATATC
Organism: Autographa pulchrina; assembly: GCA_905475315.1. Lineage (NCBI taxonomy): Eukaryota > Metazoa > Arthropoda > Insecta > Lepidoptera > Noctuidae > Autographa > Autographa pulchrina. The sequence continues at coordinate 5,410,213 of FR997771.1, read as the reverse complement.
CCTTAGATAAGGCTATGTCGCGTAACGTTAGGGCCTGATTGGCGACCACGATTATTCAGTCTAATTTCAGAACAAGGATAAATCTTCTTGATACAATTATAAATACTATCATCGCGATAATGGAACTGTTGTGAACTAAATAAGTACATAAACATATTGTTCACTATGTAAGCATAGAATAAATGGGATATTGCATAAAAATCTGTATGGATGTACTTTCTGAATTTTGATACCTTAGGTAGGTAACCCATTTTAAATGGTACACAGAGAGAAATAGGAAAATAGGCCTTGTCGTTTCCCTATGTATATTCTAGTGAAGTTCGAGATTAATTCTAGAATTGATTTAAGACTGCAGAATCAATTACATAATCTGCGATCCACGAATATTACAAAAAAAAACCTCATCGGAAAAGCGGCTCGTGTTTGCACATTATTCTCAAGATCTTATCGGAAATATTATTGCGAAACAGCAATGTTAAATAATGAATTTCGCAATTTCGAAGATTACATACAAGTAGGTATATACTATTCGGTAATTTTCGTGCATATCTAAAGCAATTGCACTGTTATATTCCGACGATTTCGACTTTGTATAGTTGATATATTATTATGTTGATAGTGTTTGTATAGGTACATATTCGTGATAATTATAATGCTAGGTACAATGTTTATAAAACAAATTTAATTAGCGTAGATTAATTCTAACTTATTAGAGGCGATCTCTTATGGTGCTATCCATGCGATCCTCCCTTATCTCTGGAGGTTGACTGATAAAACATTCAATTATAGGCATGTGAGTACATTACAAAGCTCTGGGTGTGGCCCAACTTTATTATTTATATATGTAAAATTAGTTTGAATTTTAATATATAATAAAAGAGCATATGTATGTATAAATAAAATATTTTTTTTTTTTAGTTTTTGAATCTTACAGTTCACACTGAAAACAAGCATGAACATGTTCATACAATTTTTTTAAGTAAAATGTTTTAAAAACTAACTTTTAAGACTTATTTGAATCCAGTATATTTATTCTTAAATTGAGTAGTACCAGAGCAATGGCATCATTTAGATAGAAAGACATAACAACACTCTAGCTTACAGTGTTCTACAAAGAAATTATAATGATTTCAAGGATTTGATCATGATTTTAATAGTTTTAAATCTGGCCACATATTATTTCAACTTCAACCTCAAGAATTCCGACCAACTTTAAAACCAATTACAGACAAATGCAACAAAATTAAATAAACCAACAAAAAAATTTTTTTTTGGCCTATGTTTGTAAACACCTACATCTCAAAAGATTCAGTTAATTCATACTAAAGACAAACAAAATACCTTTTAGTATAACAATAATATAGTTGTTATTGTAACTGTAACACCCATAACAATAATCTTTTACAAATTGGTGCAAGACCAGTGTCATATTTAGGAGACTACAAGGCTTAATATATAGACTGAAAACTTTTTATTTAGGTGCCGGCTCCATGGTTTACTGCTCCATGATTTAAAAAAGAAAATACCGGTCGCAGACTTTTAAGGATGGTAAGAATCTAGATTATAGCCAGAGCCATGTTTATTCTAAAGTTCATTGAGATCCATTTACTTAATTGTTTTAAACTGAAAGAGTAACAAACACCCATTCATCCATCCTTACTGACTATTGAGTTTATAATTAGTAGTTCTTATTATTTTGTTTTGAAATTGGCTTAAAGTTGTCTTCAGATATATAATTATACACAGATGGATATACAATGTATAGCAAGCTTATTATATTACCAAGAAATTAATTGGGAATAATTTACTTATGTTCATTAAATCTAATTCTCAAAAATCCAATTCTTTGAAGATAGGATGTTAATTTCTATCATGATCATTGTGAAAACCATGCCTAATTACCTATATAATAATTATTTTTAAACACATGTGTTATAATAATGTGTTAGTATAAACAAGATTTATTATAATATTATAATTAAACATAAAACAAGTAATAACAATTAAAATGTAATATTCAAAATGTATGATTTTAGGATATTTAATTTATTGATTGCTTAGCTTGCCTGAATATTCTTACCTGAATAAATAACTGTAGATACAGAGATGAACAAAACTCGCCAATACAAATGTGAGAAAGTAACAGAATTTACAATAACATTTAAAAAAAGGTAAACATGATCAAGTAACACTCACCTCAAACGATCAACAACAGCTTGTCTCTTTGGAGGCAGGATCATTTCCTCCATAGGCTGCAGCATGTTGGGCGGGTGCTGCGCGGGCGAGGCGCCGGGCAGCAGGCCGCCCGCCCCACCGCCTCCCACCAGGTGCTCCACGGTGCCTGTTCACTGTTCACCTCTGTTCCATCATTCTCCCCTCGAGTCCTGAACTGACCCCCCCAAAGTATTCAAGTACTGCACCGCAAATGCGACAACACTATCAAAAAATATACACTATTCGTCCTGAACATCCTCAACACTAAATTCATGTTGTCACTACTTCCAAGTCTATTAAACACTACCGATCTTCTCAATAAAGTTTCCAAATAAGTCTGTTTCTAATTGTCATTTGAGCAATGCAACTCACACGTCAGTCTAAAATTATATAAATAAAGAAACACGTCAAATGATAAAAATGTTTTGGAACAAGTTATGCAGTCAACACTTCGGGAACAGTTTTACGTATAAATCATTCTAAATGTATGTATTTTCTTGGCCACTGTAATATAATTAATTGTATAAAACTACAAGTATATTATTTCGTCTACAAATAAAATTATATCTCAATTATGACTGTTAAAAACTATTTTACAAAATCTTTGGCTGAACCAATCTAACACGAATGGCCAAACATCAACTAACTAAACACTCTGTCATGTCACTGACTGACGCTTGCTTGTCGTGTTCCAGTGTCGCAATAATATAATTACACGCATGTGATTTAGTAACAAAAAAAAAAGGGTAGTGTTTAGCATACACAAGATATAATACTATAAAATACAAACCACAAAAAAAAAAACCTAAAATATAAAGTAATAGGAATTTAGGAAGATTTGCAGAAAATAACAATAGTTATTAAATGGTTTTAGTACTTGCCGTTTCAAATTCAGAGTGCAAGCTGTACAACACTACGGTTCTCAATGTTGCCAGGTAAAGTTACGAACATGTTACGAAGTATAGTAATTGTCAGTAGTATTTCCATGTAAAATCGAAAGATCAGAGCAAAGTAATAAGTAGGAGACATTTAATGTTTAGGATACTGTTGCATCGTTATAGTTCAATAGTAACATCTCGTGGATATATTTAAAATTTGTATTCAGGTATCGTCGTCACAGTTCTTTTATATAATGGTGCATCATATTCAAATACTGTTATCATATTATTGTGGTTAGTACCATTTTACGCCGCGACATTTTTCTTCACGCTCAGACTCGGACTACTTTATAAGCGCCAATTATATTTTGAAAATTAATCGTTTAGATCAAAATAGGCTATGTTTCAGCTGTCGGGAAATGTAGTAGTTGGTTTTTGGAGGTTTTTGGCGAGGCCGAGACGTATAATCTAAGCAGTCTGTGACGAGGAGACAGTAGGTTTTTGACATTGACTTTTGACAAATAGCAAGCAAAGTATAAAAAACAATTGCAGATATTTTTGAAAACTATAATATTTTATTGAGAGCTCTTGTATATTTCCATTGAATACTCAAAAGAGAAAAACCGCCATTACTTCTGTTTCTTGTATATTAAATAATTATTTTATAGTACTTTAACTATGTCAGCTGTGAGATTTATATTTGGATCTTCAAGTTTATGTTCGAAGAGGTTATTCACGCTTTCGTTAAACAACGCAAAATATCTTTCTGCTTGTTATGTTAAGGCAGAAACTCCTTATGGTAAGTGTACTTCAAATCAGTGAATTTATAATACTCATGTTTACTAGTTCATAATTTAATTTTATAATGTTGGCTATAAATCGAAGAACGCATAGCCGGTAAAATGTATTCCGTATTTTCGGAATACTTGCGTTATAAATGACTAATTTAAACTATTTTTGCAGGATCAACCAAAGCAAATAGCCATTCAAGTAGATGCTACACTACTGTAACAGAACAAAAGCCAACAGAAACAGTGAAAGGTCCTACTGAGAAAAGAGAGTTTCAAGCCGAAACACGCATGCTATTGGACATTGTCGCAAGATCACTGTACTCTGATAAGGAAGTGAGTTTATCTTGGAAATGTACACTCACATAATTATTTATATTTACTCAATTTATGATCAGACCGTTCAGTAAATAAAGCTAGTCACTGGTAGCTGGCCCATATATTCAAAAGTGGACTATAATAGGCAGAGTTGATGGTTGATACAAATCAACCAATATCTTTCATGATGTTTTATGTAAACATAATACTATTTACCCTTTTGCAGGTTTTTATCAGAGAATTAATTTCCAATGCAAGTGATGCATTGGAAAAGTTCCGTTACCTGTCTGTAAGCTCAAGTCCAGAGACAGTTAAGCTTGCTGAAGCTGATAGGCCACTAGAAATTAGAATTTCAACTGACAAGCAGAATAGGACAATCACTATTCAGGTATTTATATTTTAAAATCTCAATTTCCCTTATAAACATACTTATTGTTGTTATGAAAATATTCTTGTAGAGTTCCACTAAAGTAGTATTCTGTATCTTAAATCATCTAAAGCAACAACCTTATGTTCTCAACCACTTTTTCTTTTTCCAACATTTCACTTTATATTAATTTGTATTTACTCAAAATGTATATAGGTTAGACTTCACACCTCACTGTATTATGCACTGTTATTAGCAGTTTGTTTTAAGTACCTATATTGAATCTTTTTTTAGGATTCAGGCATTGGCATGACAAAAGATGAGCTTACTCAGAACTTGGGAACCATTGCCCGTTCCGGCTCAAAATCTTTTATAGAGGAAATTAAGAAGAAGGGTGCAGAACAGGCCAATTCTATTATAGGCCAGTTTGGTGTTGGCTTTTATTCTGCATTCATGGTGGCTGATAAAATTGAGGTATTCACAAGAAGCAGCAACGTTGACTCACAAGGATACAAGTGGACATCAGATGGGTAATCTGTTTATTATTTTTGCTTTGTCTTTACTATAAAATATACTACAATGCTATATCATAGTTATTTATTAGCCTATTCTTTTGGATAATAAGTTCCAAAGGAATAGGCAAAAGTGTGTACCAATAATGTGTCTTGCCAAGAAGTAGGTACACTAAAAACAATAAACTTTGTATAAAAATATTTTATTGTATTTTTTACAGTTCTGGAACATATGAGATACAAGAAGCTGAAGGAGTACCAATTGGTACAAAGATAATTGTTCATCTAAAAACTGACAGTCGTGAATTTGCTGATGATGATACTGTGCAAAGTAAGTATTGTCTTAGAACAAATATTATATATGTTCATTCAAATATAATTTGTAGTTGTATCAATCATTCTTTAATTTCTTTTGTTTCACAGATATCATTAAAAAGTACAGCAACTTTGTAAGCAGTCCCATATTTTTAAATGAGGAACAAGTTAACTCTATTAAGGTATGTTGTATCTACTTATAAAGACCACAAAAATTGGTACTGATGTGGTATATAGTGGTATATAGCAAAATATTGGATGTTAGCCAGATTGCTACAAGTATTGCACCACAACTAAATACTTTATTATTATTACTACATATACATATGTATTATATTTTCAGCCTCTTTGGTTGATGGAACCAAAAGAAGTTACTCAGGAGCAACACATTGAGTTCTATAAGTTCATCAGTCAGGCTTACGACAAGCCGAGATTTACTCTACACTATAAAACTGATGCTCCACTCAGTATCAGGTCCATATTGTATGTGCCGGAAGGCAAACCTGGACTCTTTGAACTGTCGCGCGACACTGATGTAGGAGTCGCGCTGTATTCAAGGAAGATCTTGATCAAGAGCAAGGCTGAAAACATTTTACCTAAATGGCTGAGATTTGTGAAAGGTATTAATAAAATTTATGTTTGCTCTAAACTTGTTGTACTTTCATCCCTAAGTATTTTACATATTCGTATTTCTAATTCCGCCAATACCTTCTCATTTATGTTATAAAAGACAATATACTTACATAGAAATATTTTTAATGTAATGCAATAAATTTAAATCAATTAGTAATAGTCATTAATTATCTAAATTATTCCAGGTGTTGTGGATTCTGAAGATATTCCATTGAATCTGAGTAGAGAGCTATTGCAGAACAGTGCTCTCATTATGTAAGTTTAAAAAATATAATAGCTACAAAGTTTTAAAAAGAGTAAACAAACTTTATTTGTACTTATGAGATGGTCACTAACCTAATTCTTGTATTTCAGGAAACTTAAAACTGTACTCACCAATCGTTTCCTTAAATTTATGATTGATATGTCTAATAAGGATACTTTGGGTTATGAAGCTTTCTATAAAGAATACTCTATTTTCCTAAAAGAAGGTATTGTTACTAGTCAAAGCCCTATTGAAAAAGTAAGTGCACATCTATTAGTAAATACTTTTATTTATATTTGTACATATTTGTACTGTTTAATGGAAAGTATTAACTGAATTTAAACTTATAGGAGGAAATAGCTAAACTGCTCCGGTTCGAATCTTCTAAACTTCCAAGTGGACAAAGGACGTCACTTTCTGATTATATTTCCCGTCAAACAGAAGATCAGAGGACAGTTTACTACTTAGCTGCTCCTAGGTAAGGCAAAATACTAAATACACTATGAATAAACTACAAGTAAGTGAATCCACTCTTTAAAAAAAATGTTAGTGGATTTGATCCTCTAAATAACTTTTTAGTTTTATGCCTTAATACAGTAACTATAAATCGTAATTGATACTTGCAGTCGTGCTCTGGCTGAAACGTCACCATACTACGAGTCGCTCAAGAAACGCGATGTTGAAGTGTTATTCTGCTACGAAATGTATGATGAGCTGGTGTTACTGGAACTGAAGGAGTTCAACAACAGAACTCTAGTCTCGATTGAGAACGACATGCAGTCTGACTCCAAGGACACAACGGAAAACATCATTGGTGAGTCAACAGTTTTTACAAAAGTTTATTTTAATGTGAATATATAACTGGCTTGTGAACATCATATATTATTATGAAGAATAAAACAATCTGATTATGTACTCTTTCTGATTATCCACCTGCCTTGCATGTATAGGTGTATAAAACTGTTTATATTTTACAGGAGGAGATGCACTGCAACAATCTCAAGTAGATGAAATCATAAAATTCCTGAAATCACATCTAGCTGGTAAAGTGTTTGATGTGAAAACAACAAAGAAGTTGGACACACATCCATGTGTCATCACGGTACAGGAGATGGCGGCGGCGCGCCACTTCATACGCACACAAGCTCAAAACCTTACGGAAGAAAACAGATTCGCACTCCTCAGGCCGCACCTAGAAATTAACGCCAAGTGAGTATAACCGTTAAAGATTTTATAAACTGTTACATATTTGAATAAATAATTCAGAAATACACCATTAAAATTAATAAAGAGGTAGATATACAATTCAATTGAAATAAAACTACTACACGGGTGACCATGATAATATATCTGCAAAGGTGTCGAAACGTCGGGACCTAAAATCGAAATACAAACCGCGATAAAATCCGTAAAAGTACTTTTATAATATCTAACATTCGCGTAAACCTCAGAAATTAATATAAAATTCAATGGCTTATTTATCGTTACTTGTTTTTATATTTACCTCTTTATTACTAATATCATACGTGAATGGTTGGCAGAATGGAAATATACTGATCGAAAATGGCAATCGATAGTGAATTTACCTAAATAAACTCATACTATTGTATTTTATACCAACACAGACAACAAAAAGGAGAACTATGTGGTCAAAACCTGAAATAATAATACAGGGTCAGATTATTTGCTTTGGCTTGTTTATTATTTAAATCCTTTTTATTTATTTCTAGGCATCCCATCATCAAGAAGCTTCACAAACTACTTTCCAGTGACAAACTCTTGGCAGACATGGTTGCTGAACAACTATTCTCGAATGCTATGGTTACTGCTGGACTCATATTGGACCCTAGAAGTCTCATTTTACACATTAATGAGCTTCTAGTTAAAGCTTTAGATAAACATTAGACTGTATTTTGATTTGATAAAGAGAAAAATATATATTAAATGAAATGTTTTTTTTTGTTACAATTAATATTTGTTTTTTTTTACTGATTGAATAGGGACTACTGGGGACTACCTGCAGTTAAAAATCGCAAGTCTTGCATCAGGTACATTTATCAACTTTCACTAATTACAGAATCGCAGGCCAATCGCTTATCTACAATTGGTAGAAAATGAAAGATTTACTAGATGCGACCCTAGCGATTTTTTATTCCCGGTAGTCCCCAGTAGTCCCTATTCAATCAGTTTTTTTGTTCTCAACACCTCGACCCTCGTTTAAAACAAAGACCAATCCAGACTATCCTATTTAATTTTAGGTACACAAATGTAATCGATCCAGCTTTTGAAGATATGAGCAGTCTTATACCGGTTCGCTAGAACTCTCCAACGAAGAACCGATTATGCACAGACAGCAAAGTACCTAATAGGGAGCATAATGTTAACGAATATAGGGCGTTAGGCAAGAGCCTCGACCAACACCTCAAGAGGCTCTGATTAGGCATCTTGGTCAATGGTTTGATTCAGAAGGCGGTATTCCTCGACACGGCACGAATCGTAAGGAGGTTCCTTTCTCTGGGGCCCTAACCACCGGCAGCTTGGACCCTGTCCCGAGGCCAGGTGGATACTATATTCTTTGTTTTTAAATGTATATAGAGATATACTTTGTATGTATATTGAAAAATAATAATAAAGTCATTATTTCTACTATATACATCGCAATAAATTATCAATAGTTTTATCCGTAGGATACTCAGAAAAACCGTTACAGATAATGCCGGCTACACACGTAACGATATATTTGCGCAAGTATGGCGTCTCTTGGAAAAATAAAGAATAAAAAAACAAAAGTTGCTCATTAGTACAAAAAAAAGAAATATAGCAGCCATATTTATAAAAATTATGCTGTTCTAAATCGCATCGCAGTGAATGGCCGGCATTGTGCATGCATCTATAGTAACTAATAGCTAACGCCTAACTTCATCTGGGTAAACGGAACGCAGCGTCTCGGTTAGCTTGCTTTTGCGTGCGACTTGCGGAGTTGCGGCATTTTTACGGGTCAGGGCGGCTTTTTGTTAAAAATTGTATTTCAAACTAGTTTATATTGTTGTCTTACCGTGGTTGTGTACTTTTAAAACATCTTATAATTAGTTATAATATATGTTGCAACACATTCAAGTAAGTAAATGTTCATAAATTTTTGTAAAAATTTGCATTGCTTGTTTCGTTTCTTTGCGATTTTTTTATACATCTACATGTACACACCCTTACTTTGTTCTATTAATTAACGCTAGCTTATTTGATAATTCTAAACCGATTTCCCAATTGCCGATGTCCGGCTATAGTCTTAGAGATACAAACTTTGAATTAAGTGTGGTTTTTTTTAATTATTATTGTCACCGCGTAGGTATGAGCACGATGGATATAAACAAGGTTGAATATGAGGATGATAACAAAACGTTAGACAAGAAGCAAATCGAGGCTGAGGAGAAGGAAGTGATGCTCAAAGCTGAGGAGGAGAATGGCGATGCCGCGGAATTAAAAGCGGACGACGGGCCTGTGAAGACCGCGCTCTCAGGGGACCTCACGGAACATGGCCGTGAAGTCAAACCTAAGTTCATACCCATTGGGGCCATTAAAATGCCGGGATTCTTCACCAAGAACTCTGATAAAGATAAATCAAAGGTAAAGTCAATGTGCTTTGTTATATTATATTTTATTTATCTAATAATCTAATTCCATAACTGAAATATCTCTTAGCTTGTAGCCTATCTTTGATTTCCTTTTACATTGTAATTGATTTGGTCTATAGGATGAAGAAGTGGCTATAGAAAAAGATACTGATAACGAAAAGACAGATGAAAGCCTAAAAGTAAAAGAAAACAAGTTCCAATTTCTGCAGAAGTTTACAAAGTTCTTGCAAAATCCTGACAATGAAAATGGTAAGTTTATGATCGTTCTACTAAATAAGAAGAATGTTCATTATTTTGCACTAATATATTATGCCATTATTGTAGAGAACAAAGAAGAACGCAAAAAGGGTTTATTCAACATAAGGTATCCAAGAGTTTTCCAAAAAAGAGGTAGTGCACCTAATAATGCCGATGCTACTCTAGCCTCCATGGAGACTTTGGATGACAAGCTGGACACCCCAAATGATGGCATGGAGACAGTCAAACTTGAACCTGTTGTAAGTCTTAACGATTTGCTTATTCATATAAAATAACTAGACTTAGTCACCATTACAAAACTAGTTTGCTTAATAATGGTGACCTAAGTGACTTTATTTTGAAATTATGTTTTTTCTTTGGTTACATGAAAAGGACTGTGTTTATTGGTAACTTATATGTATCTACTCCACATAGAAAGTGGCTTTTGCCCTGTTAGTAGTACAGTTGTATGTTGGAGTTATTGTTATGTCTCTGACACATATTACATACAGGGATATTCCCTCAATCATAAAATGCTATGAGATAAGCATGTCAGGATATGATGCACTTTGAACATTAATTTTTGTAACTAATAACTACAGATACAATAAACTGAAACCTGCATTACAAATTGTACAATGTTATTACTTAAGAATTGGTATTGTTTATTTGCAGACTATTCTTAAAAGTTAATAGGCATTTTAATTGTCTTTTACTATGATAACATTTTAATCTTAAATATCTCGTAAAACTTGTGCATATAGAAAACGAATAACAATAAATAAAGGTAATGGGTTTATTACAGACACCATGAAAAAGTAATTCAAATAGGACTATAACAATTGACTATTTTCCCCTCTTCCAAATCAATAAATTATATTTTAAATATTATCAGTTACCATTATGCCCCGTGTCAAATTTTGTTTTGTTAGTATAGAATGATGTTTCTGTAGTTCATACATAATTTTTAGCTGTTATACTTAAAAAATCACTCTTCATAGGAACTTGAAGAAGGAAAAGTAGCTACAAAACTGCCGTTGAAGGAAAGGATTCGTCAAAAGAAATTCATTATAGGTAAGACTTTCATAGTAAATGTGACTTTCGAGGTTTATTATTTAATTACTTAAATGTTAAAAACTTATCACTTTTACTTTGTTAGGAGAATACTTTTCCCTTTATATTATTCTCCTTCCTTTTTTATTATTCCCCCGTCTCTTTATATTATTTTGTTAGCTTTTTGATAATAAGAAACTCACAACTTAATTAGTTATAGCATTTAAGAAATTATTGTGTAAATATATAATTTTTCTTGTATTAAATTGAATACTCTTTCACAGATGATATTGTCGTGGTTGGGATAGTGGTTCTCGTCCTCATAGTGGTCATCATAGGTATCATAATAGGCGCTCATGCGGGACCGCCGGTCGAACGCCCTCTACGTCTCGGCCGCTACATTACCACCTTTTCCAGCTGTGGTCCTGTTGAAGGGTAAGTCAATTTTTTGAGCATTTGTAATAAAACCATTTATTTATAAAGTTATATATTTATTGCTAAAAATAAATGCTAAGGGGACTGTTATTCTTAGACAATCATTTTCTTTCACAGAATTTTAGATGAAGGAGTATACAAGTTCTTCAGTATTCCATATGCTGTTCCGCCAATCGGGAAAAAGAGATTTACGTATGCTCAACCTCTAAATAATCTTTCATCATGCTGGAATGGAACTTTTGATGCACGAAACAGAGGACCACTATGCTTACAGTTCTTGGAAAATGCAACAATCACCGGTGAAGAAGACTGCTTGACTCTAGATGTAGTCACTCCTCATGTAAGATATGATTCACCATTACCTGTAGTTATTTTGATTGGAGCTAACAGTCTAGCTGGTGGTATAAGTCCTGCTCAACCCTCTGCATTATACGCGCGCACCAAAGAAGTAGTTTTTGTACGTCCTAATTTTAGACTAGGTCCATTTGGATTCTTAGCATTAGACATTTTATCGAAAAGTAGGTACCCACCTACCTCTGGCAACTATGGACTCAGTGACTTATTGATGGCATTGAAGTGGGTTCATTTGAACATTAAACACTTTGGAGGAGACCCCCAATCAGTAACTTTGTTAGGCCATAGGGCTGGAGCCACCTTGACTGCTGCCTTGACTACTGTTAGTCAAGCTCATAAACTATATTCTCGTGCGTGGCTGTCGTCCTCCTCTGTTATATTCCCTGGTGAACCTTTGGAACAATCCCAAAAGTTGAACACTAGATTCAAGGAAATGACAAAATGTAATGATGTTAATTGTTTACGTCATATTTCTGCGACAGAAATTCTCACTCCTGATATCTGGTTGGAAAATTATATCGGAACTCTGCCAACCAACGCGGAGTCCAAGCATTCTCTATTGGTATTAGATGGAGAGTTAGTAAGAGTTCATGCTTATGAAAGTTGGGATACCCAAAAAGAGGCTAAAAAGTCAGGCAAAGATAAATTCAAACCGATGGTATTCGGTACATCACAACATTCTAGTCACTCGGATCTCTTACGAAACAAGCATTTAACTTGGACAGCTGATATAGTCGAAAAAATTGTCAATGACAGTGTGATTGGCGAGAAGAATTTAACGGCAGCCGTGTTTACCCACCTTAATAAAACTTACGAGGGTTTGGTTGAACTGATATCATCTATTCGGACATTGTGCCCATTAGTCAGTCTCGCTAGTTTGCGCTTGGCTGTTCCTATGTATGTCGTGCAAGGATCGGGTGCGGGTGGCGGAGCGGGCGGATCGGGGATCGCCGGCATTAATGCTGACGTGGAAGCTATTCTCGGAACGTTTGAGTCGGAAATGCCAGAGCAGCGTCGGTACATGGCAGCTATGCAACAGCTTTTCTACTATTACGTTTGGCACGGCCACCTACCTGGGCCTGAAAGTGGCTTAATTCAAGTAGGGCAAGATTTGCTGCCTCTTAGTGGTCTACCTCTTTGCGACTTACTCATCAGGGAAGATATAGTACCGAGGTATGCACACATCGACTAATTATATTTGGAAAAAAGAAAGGACGCCTAAAATGACCTTGCCACGTTTTTGTTATTGAATAGTAATATAACATAAGATAATATTCTTGCCCCACTATTCTATATTTAGTAATATATTTTATAGTTCGTGTTGCTGTCTATCGTGTATGTTTCTTTTTTATAATATTTACAAATATGTAATATGGTCTCAAAATTAACTTGAGAAATTCAAATGACCTGGATAAAATACTCTTTGTATGTTATTGTTTATTTAATATTAGAATCGTAAAGTACAAAATTTCTTACCATTGACATGAATCTATTTTCGTAGATTAAGTTATTATACCTGTGAATGGTTATACCATATGAACAATGATACTTTGAAGTTAGGTTTAAATGAGTGAGACTGATAACATTGCACTTTGAAACTATTGATCTCATATGATCATGCAGTATCTTTTTTTAGACGCATTAGTAAAGTATGTTGATCGATTTTGTTTTAGTTACCTTTATTTTTTATAAACATTTTTTGGCTTTTATACGAACATATTATAATATTATGTATGTATAATGTATTTATATAGTTAGGACATTTTGATCTTGATATAAGTCGGAGATATAACGCATTTAAAAAAATGTAAGAGACTTAATTCATAAGACTGATGCAATTTAGTTTTAAAAGTTAAACATATTGCTGCAAACTTTTTATTTGATATCATTGCTTCCAAGAACGATTCAGTTATCAAAAAAACAGGTAGAATCGCCAAAAGAATTCTTACTTAAGAAAGTAAAAAACAATTTCAAGATCAATGTCCTGACTGTAACTAGGCTAAGGTAAGGATAATCGCATTATTCATCTGCAGTGAGAATAGTCGTAGATTTGTGTGTGAAATAAATTGATATGCTTTTATATACAACTTACTCTTAGTACATATACATCACATTTTGTACCACCTTTTTTATACCAAAACTAATTGATTTAATATTGTAAGAGTCAATATAATAACTATATTTAATGGAGCCAGCCCTTTCTATGTATTAAGAAATTTCCTCTCTCAGTATTATTTTATATTTCGTTAACCTAAGAATTTTGTAAGTCACTGATTTCATGGCGGTAGTTGTTCATCCATAATGTTCACTGATCTCGATAGTTCTAATGATAGACGTTGCGCAGAGTGAAAGAAAAATGTGCAAAGAAAATTCTGACAGTACAAGAGTAGAAGTTGTCTCAGTTCGAGCACTAACTCATAAATAAAATTACAATATCAATGCTAAAATTGTGATTTACGAAGTCTTTTGTTCAATATTGAAGCGTGTAAGCAAAGCGCATTTTCTCGCAACAATATTTACTAAATAAGTTGGAAATATCGTTTTGTTTTATACATTAATTTTATTATAACGGTTTTAGCTATAGGTAAGGGCTGACTTTTAGATTAACTTTTGATGTCCGTGTTTTAATAGTACTTATATAATTAAGTGACAGTCTCAAAGTATTTGTGATTTCGCAAAGTCTGATCAATCCAAAGAAATGTTAAACAATGAGCAGCATTAAAATTGCTATATAAGTTAAGTTATTTATGTGTTGATATTGTATTGTAGTACGCTGTACGCAGGGAATCTCCATATCGATATACTCGTGTGTCGCCAAAATGCTTTATGTGATTAAGTTATTACTGCACTAGCGCTAACTGTAGAGATACAATTTTGTGTAATTTTGTAAATTGATCATAATAAATTGGTGTAAGACTGATGTTTTGCTTTATTTGTGGTTAGTTATCTTACCATCGCCTAATTTGCAGGCCTGTCTACTGTTTGAGCTTATTTAAAAAGAGTTTTATAACATAAATACCTTACCTAAAATATTGTTATAACTACGTTGTTATTGATGGTCGGTTTTCGGCATCGTATTATTTACCCCTAAATCCAACTTAATGCCTCATGGTGCACAATTTTATTGTCTAATGAGTATTTGTGCTTCTCATAGACCATGTCAATGCTCTTTTTTGCTCTAACGTATTTACAAAAGTAAAGTACTTGTAAAGTACGAATTGATATATTGACGACCTCCGTGGTCGAGTGGCGTACGCACCAGTTTCAAGGTGTCGCTAGCTCAGGTCCCGGGTTCGATCCCCGGACGGGTGGAATGTAGAAAAATCACATTTCTACATTGTCTCGGGTCTGGGTGTTTGTGGTACCTTCGTTGTATCTAAATTCCATAACACAAGTGCTTTAGCAACTTACTTTGGGTTCTGAACAATGTATGTGATGTTGTCCGCATTTATTTATTTATATAAAACTACTTTTACAGATTATATCGCGGTATTTTGATAAAAAAAAACTTTATCAGAAACAAAATAATTTTGCCATGCGGTCAATCAGCATTAGCTTTATGTATTCAAGGGTCAGGACAACACGAAAAGTGTGTTTATAGGTAAATAACAAATACAGAAAATTATTTTAGATAATAATTTATTACATTACACACTACAATAAACAGTTATACCAGTTGTATAAAAAACGCCAACATAATTTATATTGTATGAGTATCGACCAGAATAATAATAAAATATTTCTACAAAATAAACAAATCCAGATGAAACTTAGAAACTTCAAATAAATTATCGAACAATGACATTAAAAATATTTACTTTTTGGTAAACAATGTGTAACATGGATTTAGGTAATGAAAAATTTTCAAATATAACAACCACAAAATCAAATACATGCATATTCATGTTAATAACAATTGTCCATGATACTGTCAGTAGGTCACGTAGGTATAGTCTCAATGATTACGCTCTCTCAATGGAGAGATAACGGCCTGCAAGTTCTCCTTGCCAAGTTTGCAGGATTTGCGCATGACTGAAGGTGATTTAGGTTTGTATTGAAACTGCTCTGTATCCTTCTTCATTTTATCAATAATTGAGGACTGCTTGGCTACTGTCATGGTCAGTTCCTCATTTTCTTGACGGAGTAATGATAATTCGACGACCAAGGACTGTTGATCTTGAATCTAAAAGAAATAATGTAGTAATTAGTATAAAATTAACCATGTTTACCTTACAAATTGAGTTCAAAATTTTTTTTGTAAATATACCTGTTGTTGAAGGCATTGGTTTTCAGTTTCAAGCCGGTTGATCTCGGAGGCAGCTTGGGCTAGAAGAACGCGCGATTGCTCCGCCGCTGCAGTCGCCTGCCCAGCGTGCTCTGTTGCCAACTCACACAACTTCCTTTTCTTCTCAACCTACACAAATCATTTGTTTATTTAGTATTATTATTATAATATCGACGAAAAAGTAAAATTTTTCTTTTTAGCTATTATATCAACACATACCTCTTCGCGCAGTAAATAGATTTGGGAACTCGACTCCTTTTTTAAGAGTTCTACGTCTTCTATTAATTCGTTTTTTATAGAGCCAAGTTCACGATAAGCTTCTTTTTCCACATTTTGTAGACTCTCTATCAGAGAAACATTGTGCTCCATGATACGAGTGTGCTCCTTAGCTAGAGCTGCTTTGGACTTCAGGATATTAACTAAAGCTTCCTTGTACTCATTACACTCCATGGCCGTATTGTTTAGTGTAGACTTGTAATTAGCTAGCTCATTTTCTAAAATTTCCTTTGTATTTGTTAATGTTTGTATTTGGTCTTCTAGATGCTCCAGTTCATTATCAGATTCCCTCAAACGCATTGTTAGAACTTGCACAATATCCCTTGTCACGGACAAAGATGTTTCAAATTTGTTTTTTTCCTTAACTGCTTTATCTACTTCCACAGTTAGTTTGTTTATTTCGTTTTCAAAATCAATAAGTTTTCTTTTAGATTCCTCTTTGATGTCATCTCTTTCTTTGATTAGTGATAATTTGTCATTGTTTAGGGAAATATTTTCATTTTTAATGATATTGAGTTCTTTTTGCAGGATCATTTTTTCTTCTTCAGTCACAGTGATATTATATTTAAGTTCCTTGATTTCGCTTTCTAGGTATTGTAAAGTTTTCTGTTGCTGAGTATAGAGATCGTGGATATTGCGGCTGCGCTCTTCGAATTGTATCTCACAAAGTCGCAACTTCTCGCGAGTCGCCTCATCGATCTGCTCGATTTTAGCTTTAATTTCATGGTCCTTATTAATGAGCTCCTGTTGTAGCTCCTGAACAGCTTCGTATTTTTCCTTAATTAATTGATTCTTTAGAGCCTCAATAGAATTTTTATAATTTAATTTGAAATTTTCTTGGTCAGTTTTGCTTTTACTTAAAATAGCTTGCTTTTCTTCTTCCAATTTTGTCTTTAATGATTCTAACTCTACTTTGTACTCGCGTCTAATACTCTCATTTGCTTCTAACGCAAGAGCATGATGACCTTTCACCATTTCAAGTCTTTGACGAGCTTCATCTAGATCAGTCTCTGCATTGGTTAATTTGTTTTGCAAATCTTGGCATAAACTATCTCTAATTGTAATAACTTCTTCAACAGACCTCAAAGCTAATTGTTTATCAGTAACTTCTTGTTCTAACTTTTCACACTGCTTTTCCAAATCCTCTATCTTATCTTTTAATTCCTTAATTGTATAATTTTCATTTATTTCAACAACTGTATCATTTTCTTGGGCCCCAATGTCTTCCAAGGTGATCTGAGAAAACTGCTTACCCAGTTGGTTATAATTATTTTGTGTCATTTCCTCATATTGTTTTTCTAGCTGGGAAATTTTACTTTTGAATTCTTCAATTTGTTTGGTGTATTCAGAAATAGTATGATCTTTATTTCTGCAAAAAATAATTACATATTTTTAATTTTGTTGCTTTATTTAATTTTGTTAGCTACTGTTGGAAGAATTAGACAAGTTTGTTAACTATGTTCCGACAACTATAATTACCTTATTTCTACTTCTTGAGCCTTGATTAATTCAGCATGAGTCTCAGTTTTGTTCTTATGAATATTCCCCTCATTCCTTTTCTTCAGACTGGTAGGAACCTTAGTAGCAATAGTTGACTTTAATGGTTTTGGCTGAAAATATAGTAAGTATTTAAAAAACTAGACAAGATCTTCCAGTTGTTAGTGTCTTTGTACAAATTAAACCTTTGAGCTTCATATTGAATACTTAATAAATGAATAGGAATAGGCTAAATGAAGACCTTATTTATATTGTGGAGTTTATCCTAAAATGGCAAAATATAAGGGATTTAATAATTACATAAGCACTACAAAGAATATTTTACAGAGTTAATATTTGTTATATGATAAACACAGAATGAAGTTGACTTTAAAATCCTATTTACATACCCTTGTTAATAGGATAATCAACATCATATTGTACTCTGGATACTTACTGTAGCAAATGATTTAACACTGTGCACGGAACTGCATTGTGACTGCGCATCATGGCTGGCTTTAGCTGATGCTGGTGTTGCAAACGGTTTAGCTTTGGTTGCTGATAGGGGTGGTTTAGTAATTGCTTTAGGTCTCTCATTTTCTTGCTTCTTAATTTGACTCTTACCAGGCACTGAAAAATCATACATTATTGTAATTTTGCTTTACTTATCATACACTTACTTGCCTGAAGGAATCAACATAGTTATTGCAGGAAATTCATAGAGATAAAAACAGCAGACATAGGTAATTAAGTATTAAAACGAAATTATATTAATATGGGTAAACCTTTATAAACGGTACTTGAACTACTATACTATTGCTATTGTGCAAATTAATAAAACAGCTGACGTAGAAACAATATGAAACACGTAATACGACGTAATTTAAATAGAGAGCATTAATCACGAACAAGGTATATAATTTTAAAAAAATATTATACAGCTATAATTTTACTTCTTACAGTAAGAAATGGTAGGTTTTAGGTTTGTATTCAATGTGGTAAAATTAACGGGTTTTGCCGCGAAATAATTGTGCAAGATAGATTAAGATTTAAAAAAAATAATAATTGATAACTTACCAATAGGTTCAAATCGCTTTGCCTTCGAAAACATTATCAATAATTTAAAAAATAACGATTTTATAGTACAAACTCAGTCATGAATATCACGTCCAAATAATTCCAACCAAATAACCGTCAACGTTCACTCTCAAGTCTCAAAATGAATAAACCGACTTTAACCGACGGGGGTTGAGCCGTTGGGGTGAATCAATGCTGGAAGCGCGCGTAAATTATTATTATTTACTTGTTTTGTTTGCCTTTGCGCCCCTCGAACTCGATCAGCCGTTGACCGTTAAAAACGTTCTGTTTTACGTTGAAGCTACCGCTTGTCTGACCTTAAAAAAAAAAACATTTATTTAACAATATACAATAATAATAATAATGTAATCAAATGTAATGCCTTTATAAATGCTTATTTCTTCGACACTAAAGTAGAAGAACAAAATCAATTTAATTCAAGTTAATTGTGTGAAATCTTTCTGAACGCGATGGCCACAAATGATTACTTTTGTAATTTTGGTAATAAATAGGTATTGAATATTATTAGGTAAACAGAGTTATGTCTAACAAAATGGTATTTTTTGCCTATTATTGCATTTTAATTGTTTTCAAAGGCTTAAACAATGGCCCATTATTCTATGTAGTTGTGGGGTTTGTAATTAGCTACCTACCAAAAAGTATTGTAACTATTTGTAACTAAATTAGGACAACTTGATTCGAACCCAATACTTATCTATCGAGAGTCGAGACTTTTGTCCTCGTTAGAGTAAATATGTTCCTTGCTTTTGTCTTAATCTGACAACACCAATGGACAACACGTAGTAAGTAAAGCCAGTTAGCCTGCTAATAAGATTGCGAAAGTGGGTTTGGTGTCTTACCGAATGCTTATGGCGTGGTGTAATAAGAGAAAGACCGTTCGGTCTGCACAAATGAGTTAGCATTAGCTTGTTGTAAAAGCGAGCTTGTAGTGTTATAATCCTATATTATGAGTTAATGATGACTGGTGAGTTCTGGTGTGTTATTGATGGCAAAAGCCATAGAGAAAAGTAATTAAGTAGGCAAAAGCTTTTATGTTCCCTATTCAGTTTTTGCCAGTAAAGGTTTCTTGGAAATGAAAATCATAAATATTATTATATTTAATATTTTTATTTAAAATAGCTCCATATACTATATTAACCGCAATAGTAGTTCTCC
Organism: Autographa pulchrina; assembly: GCA_905475315.1. NCBI lineage: Eukaryota > Metazoa > Arthropoda > Insecta > Lepidoptera > Noctuidae > Autographa > Autographa pulchrina. The sequence continues at coordinate 5,389,943 of FR997771.1, read as the reverse complement.
TTGTTTCAATTTCTTTAATAGATTTATCAAATTAGTAAATAAAACATGTGATGGTCATTAAAATTTATTATCTATTTTATCATTAATTTATAAATTTCATTACATTGAGGGTGGGGGAGGTGGAACAGGTAATAAAGGTGGGGGTGGTGGCACTCCCATCATTGGCGCGCCTGGTGGTGGTGGTAGGCGCATCCCATGGTTCTCCCACATCTTAGGTGGCGGCGGTGGCATACGTAAAGGCTCCATTTTAAAGGCAAACTGCAGAAAGAACTGTTTTGTATCCTTATTCCAGTGAGTCCAGAACTTAGAGTCATGTTTCTCCACTTCTCTGCTTGGTACTTTAAATGCTATGGTCTCATAAGGCTCAGCAGCAAATAAAAGATATTGCCACCTGCGGTCTGGTGGCTCTATCTTTTGCTCATAGGCTGACATAAAACGGTGCCTCGGCTGCACACCTTCAGCAATTTCTGAAATTAATTTATATACAAAAAATAAGAATTAAGTTTATTACCAAATACTTCTTATAAAACAGAAAAATCTAAAACAGATTTTAAATTACCTATCTATGATGTTACTTATACTCAAATTTGGAATTTTGACATTACCATGTATATTATTATGTACAATGTCTAACTCCAATCTTTTTTTATATTATAATTGTTTGTAAGAAATGGTCATGAGTTTCTATAACATTATCATGAATTTACAAACTTATAAAAGGGAACCAAAGATTTTATTTCGTAAAAATAAGGCCATGTATTTCTAGGTTAAAACTCATCATCTCCCGAACCTTTTCCAAACTATGTTGGGGTCGGCTTCTAGTCTTACCGGGTTCAGTTGGATACCGTATTTTACATGGAGCGACTGCCTATCTGACCTCCACAACCCTGGACTGGGTATTAACATAGTATCCCATGGTAAGACTGGGTTAAAACTGAAATAAATAAATAACTATAAATGAGCTTATAACTACAAATAAATATTTACCTGGGTAATCAACTTGAAAAAGTAAACTTTGTTGTCCATTTTCAGGATCTTTCTGCTTAGTAACTCTATAACCAGGTCTTCCAATCTTAACAAACTTCTTCGGCTCTATGCGAGGCTTTTCAGGAGCTAATTGTTGTGGTGCTTCTTTTGCTTCTTTAGCAGCTCTGCGAGCTAAGTTAGCCTGATGCTTTTTACCTTGAGTATGTGCTAGATAACTTCCCTCATTGTTATGTAGAGTTAAACAAAGCTTACATTCGTATGATCCTGTAAATAGATGGCATAGTTAAAGATCCAGCTAACAACTAAATAGTATTGTTTTACTGACTGTTAATGAAATATATATTTATGCTTGTATACTGCCAATACGTACCCAAATGATTTTTCATAAAATAGGGATCCTTATTCAAATCAATAGTCTCTAAAGCAAGCTGGCGAAGTCTTTCGCGTCGGTCTCGATTGCTTTCCGACCATGACGCTACTCCTCCTCCACCAGTTTTGCCACCAGGTCTATTTTGGAAATCCATTGTGTACTTATTTACTATTTATTGTCTTATTTAAACAAATTTCCTTGTTCAAAAACATTAAATAAGAAACACGTTCCTTCAATTTACTAATGGACAGCGAGTCAGCGACGCTCAGACGCTGTTTTTGACAGATTTGGCATGACAATTGACAAATAGACATTTTGCATGTTTGTTTTCTGCAGTCTATGGTATATCACCTAAGAGGATAGAAAAGGAACAACAGAGTGCGACTATCAGGGTATGAATAGTAAGCACTAGTAAGAACTATATTTTTTGTAAAAATAGTATCAACAGAGTGCGTCGTTTTAATAAAACTATTTCAAACCCAAATATTATCCCAATAATAGCGGAACCATCGATATTTTCTCACAACAGTTTGTTACATACGGAAAATAACTAGATACAGCCAAAAATGTGCTTATAGTCGGCACTACGGGAAACTAGCGATCACAGAGCAAAGAATACATAGGCTAGCGACACTAGTTAACATCTATGTATCACATTGTAACATTCGCACATGCCAAGACAAAATGTAATGTCACGTATGTATACACGTTATACGGTAAATAATGTAAAAACTATGGAGTGTGACGAAACTAGATCGTACGAATGCTCACTATGTACCTTGATATGTGCACTCTGTAGTTTCTTATTTATCCTCTATATCTCTCTGGATAATATGTTATAGACGAGAAATCAGTAAATGGGAAAATTAATTCAATTTAAATCGGAGCGTTGCGATTACACTCTCACAATACTCAACAATTTAGAAATCAAAGCGAACTAACCCTTCCCATCAATGTAGTAAGCATTTTCTCCTTACAGATGCGAGCTAGAATGTTGCCATTATATTACCTATGCTTAAAGTATCGATAAATCGCGTCTGGACTTTCAGAGTTATGTCAACTGTCAAAGTTCGTTTGCCGATTCCTTTTCTTTTGTCAAAATAGGCGGAAGGTACTGTCAGCCATATAAATCTAAATTTATTAAAGTAATCTAAGAAAATTAAAGGCTTTTTACCGGCCATTTAAAACGTCAATAGTAAATGCTATAACGTGACAACGTTATTTTGTTAATGTTGCTAAAAGTGAAGATAGAAATTTGTAATAACCCAAGTGCTTATTTTGTGTCTTGTTTTTAGGTAGTGCTTCAAGATGTTGATGCCTAAACAGAACCGTGTTTCTATCTATGAATACCTCTTCAAAGAGGGAGTCATGGTAGCCAAGAAAGACTACCATGCTCCTAAACACCCCGATCTTGAGAAGATTCCTAACCTCCAAGTTATTAAGGCTATGCAGTCCCTGAAATCCAGAGGATATGTCAAGGAACAGTTTGCCTGGAGGCATTTCTACTGGTAAGTTAAAATAATTATGATTTATCAATGCCTGGGCACAAATTTTAAGTTTATGTTTACCTTTACCATGTCAATATTCTCATTTTTTCATGTTGTATTCATTTACAGATAGTATTTATTAGTGCTTTTAATTATGTACTGTAATGTTTAGTCTCATTCAAACACACTTGTGTATTAAACATGTAAACTGATGTAAACAGTAGTCTTAAAAAATTCTCTATGTAAATCCTACAGGTACCTTACCAACGAGGGTATCGAGTACCTGAGAATCTTCTTGCACCTGCCCCCTGAAATCGTGCCCGCGACCCTGAAGCGCTCCGTCCGCGCTGAGACAGTCCGCCGCGGTGCCGTGGGCCGCCCAGACGCGCCCGCGCGCTCCGCCGAGGACCGCTCCGCGTACCGTCGCGCTCCCACCACACCAGCAGCTCACGACAAGAAGGCTGATGTTGGTCCTGGTTCAGCTGATGTTGAATTTGTAAGTTACAAACTCTTCATCATAGCTAATACCTAAAAAAAATTGATTGTAAATCCCAGTGCCATTTGTTAATGTTTTACTGGACTTTGTTAATGAATTGGGCAGTCTATTCTCTAAACACATTACATATTATTTAGTCTGAAAGAGTAATAAAATTGCATTATCACTCATTGATTGTGTGTATTTGCTAATATGTGCCTTTCTTTAAATTTCAGAGAGGAGGTTTTGGACGAGGCAGGCCTGCACCCTAATAATTAAGAATAAAAAATTATGTAAATCTATAATGTTTTATTTTATGGTCCAATCAATGACTTAGGTACCTATGAACAACAATTTACCTATGTAGTATGTAGTTATGAATAATAGCTGTTATATTATGTTAGACAGCCAAGAAAAATATGATTAGAAGTACTTAACACAGATGCTTCAGCTAGCATTAGAATTATTAAATTTAGTTGAGCTTATATTATGGTCTAATGTCTGCCTGATTGATAAAGGATTCCAATACCTATAGATACAAATTGGCACGGCGTGATTAATATATAGGGCTAGTTAGAATTTTCATTCTATACAGGAGCAGATCTTGTTAATTTATGGTATCGAATAATTAGTAAAATCTTGAATATCTGATAACATAGTACCTACATCTTCAATTTGTGAACGATGGCTCCAAAATTAGTAATATTTCGTCAAAACGATAGCTATCTGCAGTTGCAAAAATATCAATAAACAAAATTAACTCAATATGCGTGGCTCAAAAGGCTGGTCATTTGAAATGGGACTAGGCCAGACATGTCTGCCACATCACGCATTCCAAACAAACAATAAGCTCTTAGAGCTCAGGTTTGGCACTCCATTACTAGCTAAACGGGGACGCGGCAGACCGCGAAGATGGAGGGACGAACTCTCCTTCTTTCAGAATTGGCAAGAAGAAGCAAAAGACGACGATCGCTGCAAAGAATAGAGGGAGGCCTTTGCCCAGCAGTGAGATAATTCAGGCTAAATAATAATAATAAAATATTTATAAGTTAGGGATAGTGAGTAAGTACACACTGGATTGGAGAAAGAAAAAACTATTTTAATCAACATTATTTTTCATTTAAATATGACAGAATTACCTTCAGTTATTTAAACCATAGTAATAAAAGATCATGCTGTTACTTGAAAGCAATCTAATAAAAAATAATAGAAACTGAAAATAATTTATTCCAAATAATCTACAAGACGCCTATATAAACTCCTCAGTTGGTAATTATATAATATGACTAAATTTTACATGATTTATCTATGTCACTTGATATTATACGTTTTGAACTTTAGGGTTTTCTGGTTTGGGGAACTCTCCAATTTTGTCCATGTAGTACTGATGAGCACGGAATGGTTTCAGTTCCCAAGGTACTTGGTCTTCCATTTGAGTGAGAGTAACACCAAGGTCCTCCAAAGTTGGGAGGCTGTCATCTACAACATCTGTAGTAGCTTCCTGAAAAATTAAGAAAACACTTTTAGTTTTGTTTCTCAATACGACGGTTAGTTTTTTTGGAAGTTTGCTACGCAATGTTCCGGCTACTGTGGATCGATTAAATAATCTTTCGTCTTATTATAATATTTCGATTCCTGCGATGGTAGGTCTACCAAACAAAATCCATTAAAAACTTCAAAATTAAATGCAGAACCAGAGATGGGAGTATCTCTAACTTGGATTTGATTTATGTAACAACAAGATAATTAATTATGCTAAAGAGGACACGCAACACAAGCGCCAATTTTTTCTCTATTAAAGCAAGTTAGAAAGTTATTTACAAAAAAAAGTTACCTTTTCTAAGGACTCCCAGTGCAAGCCACCCAAGGGGTAAGCGGGTGATATCATGTTAACCAAAAGAACCTTTAGAGGGAACAAGATAGGATCGTATTTCATGTCGTAACGAACATAGCCCCACTTTTCATCTTTACGCATGAGTGCATAGAACCAGTCCACCAAATCAGCTAACAGATATCTCTTAGGTCTGAAAAAAAATATAGTAAAAATATAATGATGAACTCTTTTCATACTTCTCAAAAGATCCCTTAATTTAGAAAATGGTTTGTGATCAACAATATTTTTTATCAAAAAGGAAGGGTTGAAGATGTAAAATATTTACGTGATTGAAAGTAGACATAAAGAAAATGGTCCAGGCTACTGAGATACATGGTGTTCCTAGATCCATGCATTTTTTTAAAGTCTTACTTACAAACACAGACGGCTGATTAATAAATTAACTTACCCAAGAGCCTGGTACACTTGACATTTAGTATCAGGATCGCGAAGGGCATTCATAATTCCTTGTGCGACGTCTGACACGTACACAGGCTGCTTGATTGTTTCCATTCCGTTCTTGTATAGAGGCAGGAATTTTACGTTGATGCGCAACTTGGACGCAAAGGATCTATAAGAAAACATTTTTTTTTATCGTTTTATTTTTTTATTAACTCATAAGGAGGTCATAGTTTTTACAATGATAACATACATACAACATACTTACCTAGTATAAAGACATTACGTTCACTATTAGCACCATACTACAAGGTGCTGTATCACTGTACTTGATCATAACTTTTCAGTTATTGTCATAGCATTAACTGCCATGAGTAAACCATAAGACCTTGTACATATTATCAAAAGAATTTGTACTAGTTTAGAAAATCCTCTTAGTGGCTCTTAGTAATCAAAGTTCTGTTTAGATAGATCATAATAAACAGAACAATATGTTTCATAATTAAAGTGGCTGAAATGAGTTTTAATAAATTCACTGTACCTCAAGAATCTGTCCTCTGAACCATAGATGTCAGAGGCCCGGAATACAGTAGCCATAGGAAACTCTTCCCTCACAGCACACTCTCCCAAATACTTGCTTATTTTGTACATGGATGGCCTTTTTAAAACCAGGGGCTTAGGGGAGTCGGAACCATTTAGGTAAGACACATGAATGAATCTTTCCACCCCCATTTCACGGGCAATCCTGTAAAAATATTGAATGATGGACATGAAAGCAATAAGAAAACAACATATAGGAATTTTTGATTGAACTTATTCAATTTGTTTATTATGTCCAAAATATTTGAATAGTTAATCATCAGTCTTAAAATATGTACCTATTTTTATGATTGTCTATAGTTACTAGTGTACTAATATATTAATATTAAATAAGAAAAAAAGAGATGAAGCATCTCATTTAAACAATCTTAAGTCATAAGCAATAACCATTTTTTTTATAATCTAATGCATTCATCCCATGCTTAGGGCTCGGCATGGGGATGATGGATCCACCATTATTTGGAGAAAGTCCCCACTCTTTCTCCAAATAATGATGGATCTCTGCCTAGGCCAGAGTTGCGAGATTGCTAGTGCATATGCCTCACTTCTCCTTCAGTCCTGCCTTCGCCTAAAGGCACTCAGCTGAATACCGTATGCATATTTACATGGAGCAACTGCCTATCTGACCTAAGAAACCTATTTGTCCTACTTGAAACTGTATTCCATAGGAAGATTTAACATCTGCTATATAATAACATGGCATAGCCTATCCCTTGTTATTGGTCAAACAGCATGGCTGACACTTAGCCAGAAGCCCATTACATATGTTAACATAGTAGACAATTTCAATATTTGGTATACCTACAATTTTTCTAAGCATCTACACAATTTCAAACAGGTAATGAGGGAATACAACAAAAAATATTAAAGGTTGGTGTACCGTGTAGTAAACATATCAATAAAACTTTAATAAAGTACACCAATGTACTAACAGTGGCTACATTTAAATGACCTTGCAGGAAAAAACTAGATTAAAATCATAAGTGGTAAATCTTTATAATACTATTCAACTTTTACCTGGCAATTCGTCTAGGACCTTCCACATGCACATCCATATACTTGAAGTTCTTAGTTTCATAATCACGGCCAACTAAGTTGATAACTACATTGGAGTATTGGAGTGATTTGGCAATGGACTCCTCATCACGGATGTCAAACGGAGTGAAGAGTACTTGTCCCAAGTCCCCACACACTTTCAATCGCTGGGCATCATAGAAATCACTCCTGTATGGCAGTATCATCTGTAATTATATCCAATTCATTTTTTTACAATAATAATAATAATATTTAATAAATTAATTATTGGTATCCAATGTTTTAATTCAAAAGTATTGTGGTTCTTCATTTTGTTTAGTTTATAACATACGAGGTTAAAGCTACATAAGGCTATAAAATGTGATAACCTATCAAGCTGTAAGAAAAACAATAATATTTTAACCCTACCTGCGCTCCATTCTTGCCTAGCTTGTTGCACACATAGCGACCCAAGAAACCAGTACAGCCAAATACAGTTGCTACCATGCCGTTAAAACTTGCGCGGCCTCCAGTGCCTCTCTTATACGCAGCCAAGTTAGGCCTGCCATCCGTACTGTAGAGTGCCGACTTGATGTAAACAACGCTCAGTGACCCTGTGGCTGCTGAAAGTGTTCAAATAAAAAGTTAGACTCTATACAACTATCTATAGTATCTTTTGCACATGCAAAAACACTGATAAATCTTGTCGCAATTTCAAGTCAAACTGGCACTTCTATGGTCGTTTTAACAATTATGTAAGAGTAAATTAATGCGATAGCAGTACTGGTATGTGTTTTTGGAAACTTACGCTTTATTTTGCTGACGAATTGGCCTGAGAGTGCGACTGGAGCCATTTTTAGCCCAGTATAATCTAGCTTTTTACAAATATAAATATCCGATTCCCATCAAGGGATCGAAATACACGAAGTAAAACTTTTGTCAATGAAATTTGACAGATGACAACATTGACAACAACTGACAACAACAGATGACTGACAGAGTTAAGACTTGGTGTTGCCACTAACAAAGAATTTTTCATTTCATATGCTTTATCCAAGAATTCTTATTTATTCCATAACGTACACAATATATTATACTAATAGTATAATGTAATAGATGTACAAAGGTGGTGATTATTTCTTTAGAAATCTCTGCCAGCAGACCCACGATTTTGAGGGACCGTAGTCTTAAGCGACTTCTAAACGGTCGTTGAACTTTGCAGGAACGTAAAAATCGCTTTTCACTCCAGCTATATGTCTTTAAGCTTAGAGATTACTTGTATACTTTAGTTGTTCTGAACCTGTAAGCGCGCTCTCGCTAATCTTTTGTTTTGCTAAGCCATGCGACACTGAGAAACATCGAATATCGATATAGGTAATTGGTTATTAATTGTATGTTATTCTGGCAACTCTCATATCTGAGGTTGCCAGGTTGCTTTGTAAAGGTCTAATGTTATGTTTAATATAAATAATAATTTAATAATATTCCGGGACAACTCACACACGGTCAAAGACTACTATAGTATACTGGCTACACACGGTTATCTGATCCCAAGCTAAGCAGAGCTTGTGTTATGGTAACCAGACAACTGATAAACATACTTATACAGGGTGTCCCGTAAGTAGTGGACCAACGGAGTGTGGGGGATAGAGGAAACTATTATAAAGAAGAAACACTAAAGTTTATTGTCCTAGGTCTTGTCGTTTTGAAGATATGATTTTTTTAAGCTTTACGGTGAAATTGTCTGACTGTGTACACAAAATAATTTTTTTTACGAAATCCCTTATTGTTTTTTTTGTTATTTTTGTCTAAAGTGGTTTAGAATACAAAGGTCCATTAAATTAAATGATTCAAGTATACTTATCAGCAACCTGATAATTAAACAATAAAATATGTGCAATTTTTACATTAAAAAATGCTCTAAGTGATCATTGAATGAAGCTGGTATAAAAAAAGAGTATTATAGCCTTGTGAAACTTTATTTTAAAAACATCTACTCTTCTTCTTCTTCTTCAGCCTGTAGTCACCCATAGTCGGGTATAGGCCTCTTCATGAGCACGCCAAGTATTGCGGTTCCGTGCCAATCGCATCCAGCCCTTTCCTGCCACTTTGGCGATGTCATCGACCCAACGGGTGGGTTGTCTCCCGACTTTCCGACGTCCCATCCAGGGTCCACTCCACTCAGCAACCTTAGAGGTCCACCTGCCATCTGTTCTGCGAGCAATATGGCCAGCCCATCTCCACTTCAATCTGGACACTTTTAGGGCTATGTCGATCACTTTGGTTCGTTCCCGGATGGTTGTGTTTCGTACGCGGTCCAAGAGTGATATGCCCAACATAGCACGTTCCATAGCTCTCTGCGCTACTTGAAGTTGACTAACGTACTTCTTCGTAAGTGTCCAGGTTTCGGCTCCGTAGGTCATAACAGGGATTATACACTGCTCGAACATACGTCTCTTGAGAAATAAGGGAATTTTCTTATGTTTCAGGACATCCGAAAGCTTGCTGAAAGCAGCCCATCCCAGTTGGATCCGCCTATCAATTTCCAGCTCCTGTCCGTTCCCATCTAAAGTTGTAATTTGTCCCAAGTAGACGTATTTGGCAACTCTTTCCACGCGTTGCCCATGGACTGAGATGTGTGTGGTAATGTCGTCATCTTTGCACATGATTTTCGTCTTGTCCATATTCATCTTCAGCCCAACAGTAATAGAGGCATCGTAGAGTTGCTCAAGCATTGTTGTGATTTCTACTGGTGTTCTGGCAAAGAGGATAATGTCATCTGCAAAGCGCAAATGGGATAGCATTTCTCCGTGAACATTCACGCCCTTTTCTGTCCAGTCTAATGTTTTAAATATATCTTCAAGGACTGCAGTGAACAGTTTGGGAGAAATTGTGTCCCCCTGTCGTACGCCTCTTCTGACTTCGACTGGTTGGGTGAGCTGGTGTAACCTGACTTGTAGGGTAGCACCCCTGTAGATTTCTTGGAGGACCTCCACGTATCTACTGTCGACTTGACACCTTTGGAGTGCGTGGAACACTGACCAGTGTTCTACCGTGTCAAATGCCTTCTCATAGTCGACGAAGGCCACGCATAAATCCTGGCAGTATTCCACGCTCTTCTCGATGACTTGCTTAACGACGAACATGTGATCCACTGTTGAGAAACCTTTCCTGAATCCCGCCTGTTCAACTGGCTGGGCGGCATCAAATCTGTTAGCAAGCCTGTTGGTTAGAACTTTAGTAAAAAGCTTGTATGTGTGGAGGAGTATCGATATTGGCCGATAGTTAGCCAGGTTTGCTTTGTCACCTTTCTTAAAGATAAGTGTAACTATGGCATTCCTCCATTCTCTTGGGCTTATTCCTTTCATGAGCACTTCGTTGAACAGTTCTTGTAGGTACTTCAACACAGGCCTGCCTCCAGCTTTAAGCAGCTCCACAGGGATGTCCACAAAAACATCTACATATCATACCAATTACAAAAAGGTATAACTCTGTGGTTTGAAACAAGTATTTTTCCTTTTTTTAATCAATATCAAAGGACATTTTTGTAAGAAAATAAAAATACAAATATATTTATGGAAAAGCTTTTGTTACCCAATTTTCATCACAATAAAAGCTCAAAATGCCTTCCTCTAGCTGTTTTGCATAACCAACATCTTCGTATAAAGTTTATTTGTAAACTTCTTTGTGCCCGTTCATTATTTTTTATTATTTCAGCTGCATGATTTAATTTTTGTCGTAAATCTCTTTCATCAGAAATTATGGCCGCATACACTGTTTCTTTGAAGTATTCCCATAAAAAATAATCCAAAGGATTCAAGTAGGGAGATCGTGGTGGCCATAGAATAGTACCTCCGCGTCCAATCTATCAGCTTGGGTACGCCTCGTTCAAAAATTCAGTCACTTCTCGGCGGGTGCACCGTCGTGCAGCGTGCTGCAACCAGATTCTCTCGCGGACTTCTTGTGGGGTCGCCTAATAATTCATACATTTTTTTTATACCAGCTTCATTCAATGATCACTTAGAGCAATTTTTTAATGTAAAAATTGCACATATTTTATTGTTTAATTATCAGGTTGCTGATAAGTATACTTGAATATCATTTTAATTTAATGGATTATATTATGTATTCTAAACCACTTTAGACAAAAATAACAAAAAAAAAACAATAAGGGATTTCGTAAAAAACATAATTTTGTGTACACAGTCAGACAATTTCACCGTAATGTTTAAAAAAATCATATCTTCAAAACGACAAGACCTTTTAGTGTTTCTTCTTTATAATAGTTTCCTCTATCCCCCACACTTCGTTGGTCCACTAATTACGGGACACCCTGTATATTTGTAAATACATACATATTATAGATAAATTACACCCAGACACAGAACAAATGATCGTGCTCATCACACAAAGATTTGTCCTGTGTGGGAATCGAACCCACGACCTCCGGTATAGCAGTCAGGGTCACTAACCACAACCAAATGTTAAATGGGTAAAGATATTGATAAGTTATTTGAATGTTTTTAAATTTGGGCACGATTACGGTGGCATATAGCGCTCAATAAATGAATAAAATCTTAATAAAAAGGATATTATTCGTTTTATAAGTAATTTCGTGAACTCTATGGTCATGTCGGTCATTGCTTTAGTAATTTCTCTAAGGCCGCGTTTCCACCTGCAAGATAACTTCCGCGAGAAATGTCCGACAGTGACAGTCTGTCTGGTCTGACAGCAGCTTGCAAGTGTAAACCCCGTACTCCGTAGCAAGTGCTGTCGCGACAGTTTGTTAAGCGCTTCCTGCGAGTACTTGCGAAAGCATGTCTAAACATGTACGCGTCGACTCGCGACAGATCTCCCTGCTTATCGGTCTAGTTTCGTATATCTCGCAGCAAGTATCGCACGCACGGCTTGATTTTTTTTATGAGAAGAATGAGTCAACGACAAAGTCGTGAATGGTCGCGTGAAGAAACTATACAGTTAATAGGAGTTTATGAGTGTAATCCTTGTTTGTGGGACAACCGGCATGCGGATTATAAAAACTGAATAAAAAAAATCTCTGTACTCAATTCCATCGCACAAGAATTCTCTACAACTGAAAATGAAATATCCCGAAAACTGCATAATTTAAGAAGTCAGTGGCAGAATGAATTAAAAAAATTGCGATAGTTCTGATAGCGACACACGTAAGCTTTCGTGTGTAAATACCTGCACGATAAGTTGCGACAGTATGAACCGCGAGCTTCTCGCACGTCAATGATTGCAGAAATAAATTGCAGGAACATGTAAACAATACAGCAAGGAACTTCTGCAAGACTTTCAGTTTTCACGAGTTTGCTTGCAGGTGGAAACGCGGCCTAAGTCGGTCATCCATCGGTCATGTCCACAGACTATAAAAATGTGCCACACCCACACATAGCTTAGAGTAGTTAAAAGCATAGAGGTCCCCAGAGCAAAGTAAAAGTAGGGAAGTCAATAATATGCACAGACAATAATATGTAATGTAGTGTCATAGAGAAAAGTAATAAGTTATAATATAGTTTTATATTATAAATATTTTATTTTATATTATATATTAAGTATTTATATTTTATAGTTATAATTTTTTTTTTTTTTTTTATACTAGCTAGAAAGTCTAGGTCTACTGTTTTATCTGTGGTCTAGGTGTATTTTTCTATATTTAGTACCCTGTACCTTATATGTTATCCTGTGATGTTATCTCCCGTTAGGGTATATATGTTCTGTGTGTTATCTACTCATATAGTTCAGCACAGCTATGAGCTAATATTATTATAATTATACTTTGTACTAATAAAGTATATTATTAGACATACTTAAATATCAATAACGAAAACTTAATAACATTTATTTTGTCAGTGGCTAGTTGTGGCACTCGTTGAAGTATTTGTGTTCTTTTTCTAGGGCTGTGTGAAAACAAGAGAGTCCATATCACAAAGGTCCATATAATACTTTAAGATCCCATAATATGGAGGATAATGAAATTGAAATCCTCATTAGAACTAAAAATGTAGATACCGTAATTACATTATTGTACACCTTCATAGATAGGGTAAGTAGTGATCAATTTAATTTAATTAACCATAACATATATCTCTTATGAACTCCTTTACTGACAGTGGTGCATGTGTATTGTAATTTTTTCAGAATCAAAATGTATTCAGTTTTCCAACTTTGGCTAATAACAACAAAAGGGCTGTAGTATGGACAGCTATATTTCAATTCCTTCAGAATGAGAAGTTCAGCACAGCTCATATTCACTGTTTAGTTGCCGTTAGACTGTTAAGGTAAATGTAAATTTTCAGTATTTATTAGTTTAAATTTTTTTTGACTGTTACTCTCCTTTCATTACTTTTTGTTTATTTTACAGTCGAGATAAAGCAGATATTGATAATTTAATTTGTGAAAGATGGATAACAACACTGATGGAATCAGCTGGTTTGTTTAATTTTGATGGTCCAGATGAAAAGCAGTTGGGATTTCATGGGGCAGGGACGGCTTATGCAGTGGAGGCACTTAAATCTCTTTGTAACTTAACATTTAATAGTGAAGTGGCCCGCTCACTTTGTGCTCAGGCCTCAATTGCTCAAGGATTGCTAGCCAGGCTAAGAGACTTCAGTAGAAAAAAATGCTTTATATTAAGAGAGGACCTTATGCTATTTGATATGAAACTGCTTTTTATTTTGACTGCGTTGAGACAGGACATAAAAACTAAAATAAAGGATGAACATGGCATGGACTATTTGATTAATTGTTTGGGATTCTATGGGCAGTCGGAACCTACTAATGCTGTGGCTCGGGTTGGCTGTAGCAGTAAACAACAATGTATACTTGAGGTCAGTGTTAAAAATATCAATATTTTAATTTATATTGTACACCTCTAAAAATAATACAGTGGACCCATATTTTACTGCATGTAATTGGACAAATGTTTAAAGAGATAGTAGGTATGGAACAGTGAGCTATATTTAGTATATAAAAAATCAAGAACTGGTAGACCGATTTTTATGATCTTTGATTTGTTGTATTCATCTCGGCCCTGAATAATATAAAGTCGTCGGGAATGGGACCTAGGTATTCACATTGTTGACAATTAGTTAAGCTTGTAAAGCATAAAGGTCATAGCACACTTAAACGACTCTGCTCCAACACTGCTCCCACCCAACACCACCCTAAACTAAGACGACTGCTCGCAGTCCACGCGGTGACAGCTAGCAGGCACCCAGCAGTCCACGCGGCGACAACTAGCAGACGGCCAGCTAACCACCCGCCGACGGCTCTCGCTATTCGCGCTGCCGGCGGCGACTGCTAGCAGTGAGCGCGCGGACACTGCACCGACCGCTCGTCTACAACATGCAGCCAGCGAGGCGTCAACTACCGAGCAGTCTGACGGCGGTAAGCTGGCTGACAGCGAGCTGTCTGCTAATTTATGATGCTAATGTAAAATATATCTTAAGAGCTATATTTAAAGTCCATATTTAAATTATATTCTTTTTGCCGGGTGGGAGCAGAGTCGTTTATGTGTGCTATGACCTTTATGATGATTAAATTCTTTTTCTATTTAAGAAGAATTCTTTAAACAGAAGTGGACAGTTACAGACTATATTATGTTAAATTTGTAAATGTAAGATACTAATAAAATACCCACAATAACTAATATTAAATATAATATCTATGATATGATAATAAAGCAAAGGAGTATTTTTTTGTTTTAATACTAATCCCTGAAAATACCATTAAGATTGTTTTTTTTTTTAAATTGAATAATTTTAATTTTTATTGTGAACCTCTGTAGTTCACAACTTATGGATGAAACATAAATCATACAGTTCACATAATAACAAAAAAAAACCGACTTCAAAGTAAGTCTTGTATTTTGAAGTTTTTTTATGGATCCCACTGTCAAATCTCGATCACCAGCACCAGCTTTCAAATAAAAAAGAAACATGCAAATCCGTTCTACAAGTCGAACAAACATAAAAATACAGTCAAATCGAGTCCTTTTTTAAAGAAGGTTAAAAAAGTGCTTGATCTAGGATCTAGACCTATTTCATTTATGTGTTCAGATCTCATGGGTTTTCATTAAATATTTCATATATCTTCAATAAAAGTACGCCGTAAAAGTACGAAATTTTAATATTTCGTACTAACAGCCATTCGAATTCAATTTGGATCATGCATTAAACAAGTCCACCTTTGTATTGTTAAAAACAGGTACAACAGGCAGCCTTATTGCTCATTAAAATTTTTTGGTATCCAAGATTAGCTTTTTTCTTTTCTAGGATAGACAACAAGCCATAGCCTGTGAAATCCTTAAGACGCAGTTTAACCTGATCCTGCAGTCAGGGTCAGAGGAACCAGTTGACGAGCAAGAAGAGGCCATGTTCCTCAAACTGATGCCGGTGTTGACATCACTGTTGAATGTTCAAACAAGCAGTGAAGAAAAACTGATGGAATTACGCAGCAACATCACCAATTTGCTAACTAGGTAGGTTAACACAATAATTATTCATTTTTTAACATCAATATAGTCCTTATAATGCCGCTGTTGAACAGTGGTGGTGAAGGGGAGACAGTTCTGTATTGAGCACCCCTACTTAAATTACCAAGTACTATACTACTTACTATATATATATTTACTATATATATATTTACTATACTTAACTACTATACTATACTTTATATATTTATTATTTTTATAAATAGTTCAGATCATAGTGTCAAAATTGATCTACTCTTTCAATTGATAAATTGAATAGTTCAGTCGCGGTTGGCTCATGTGGATCTTAAAATGTTTTATTCACACAATACACTGGAACACGAACTTAAAAAAGGCTAATTAATAGCACTAAACTTTTAAAGCTTTTTAATTGCCAGCTGATTGATGATTGATGTGGCCACATGCTGCCGCAAGTATCATTTTATAATGTACTAGAATTAGAATCTACATATAGTCCTATATATATATCCGATCAGGCATTTTGGCTAAGTATGAGTATACATTTATATCATTGACACGAAAAGAAGAAAAAAATTACCTTGATCCAACTGCTATTTAATACATTAATATTATTTAATTATAAAATACGTTCAGATTTTGTTTCTTTTCCTTACAGTGTGCCTTCTATGTATTATCATTTCTTAACACCAGACTTGGATGGAGGCTCAAATGCTCAGTACTCATTTGATGGAAAGAATATGGATGCCTTGCAAGCGCTTATCCAATTGCTTCAGTACAAGCTGAACCAAAGTATGGTATGTTTCAACAAATACATATTTTGTTTATTTCTTTTTGTATTACTTATTTAGATCTTTTAATAAATGTAGGTATTTATTTATTTTAATTTAAAATAACATCCATTTCAAAACGCAAATAATACTGTATTAATTCCTATATAGATACAATACGAGATTAAAAAGATCACCATATGTAGAGATATCAATCCGAAGGCGTATACTCACTTCACGTTACTGAACCAGAGGAATAATGATTTGTTGACGTTTACAGAGCACCAAGAATCAATACGAGAATCTGTCTCCAATACTAACGGTGTTGAACAAGAGTGCCCGCGGCGTGCGAGCGCAACGCAAGTACCTGCGGCAGGTGGTACTGCCGCCGCTGCGCGACGTGTCTCGCCCGCCCGAGCAGGGCGACACGCTGCGGAACCAGCTGTGCAGGCTGCTTACTACGCTCGTCGTCGCTGTTAGAGACCTGGTCGCTGAATTTTTGTTCATCTTGTGCAAGGAAAAGGGTATGTTTATACTTGTTCAATTTAAAATCTTAATATAAGGACAACATGTGAAATCTAAATAATAATATGTTTATGATTATCATAAATAATCCAGCCTATAAACGTCCCACTGCTGGGCACAGGCCTTTTCCATATAGAGAAGGCACGAGCATTGATCCCCACGCTTGCTCTCTGCGGATTGGCGATTTCAGATCCCAAATTTTGGAATCCAGGTTTCCTCACGATGTTTTCCTTCACCGTTTGTCAGAAGAGTCTTAGAATGATATGATTATCATAATTTTAATAATCCACATTACCTTATTTTTTTAACATACAAATATCCATAACATTTGATGATTTTACAAAACTCCAACAGCCAATTTATAAACTAATCGTAAATACATTTTCTCTAGTGGGTCGTATGGTGAAATACACTGGTTTCGGCAATGCCGCGGGCCACTTGGCTCAGAAGGGCTTGCTAAGCGGCGGGCCGAGTGGCGACTACTCCAGCAGCGACGACTCGGACACGGAAGAGTACCGCGAGGCCCAGCCGCACATCGACCCCGTGGTCGGCTGCACGCGGCCGCCCAGGTCCAACCCCTTCGAGGGAATGTCGGAAGAACAGGTCAATCATTCAAAATAAACATTTAATTCTCTTTGCCAATTGACAGTTTTGGTAACTTTAGTTATTTATGTAATACATTCATAAAAAAACTAGCATCATTGTTTGGTATATTCAGCATTACCTTGGATTTATATGGATAAAACATTCTACGTGTTAACTACAGTCAGGATAAAAACCAAGTCCAGATTTTTACCTTGAAGTCGTAAAACAAACATCTATCCATCCTTGCAAACTTGCATATTAATATATAATATTGTTAACAGAAAGAGGTGGAGGCGATGAAGCTGGTGAACTTATTCGACAAGTTGTTGGCTGACGGTGTGATGACGCCGGCGCGTATCGGGCCGGACGGGCGGCCGCAAGCCGTCGAGCACGTGCTGCAGCTGCGGGACGAGCCACACATGGGACCACAGCCGCAGTAAGCGAACATCATGCTGGATGTAAGCGCTACCCTGTTCCTCGTACATGTCTCATATTGTGCAACAGCGATGTACGACTAAGTCATGGTTACAATACAATATCCCGGGGTTACAATATCCTTTGACATTGTAACATGATTTGAGATTGCAGATAATGGAGAAAATATCGAGCGATTGAAGCATATAATTGTAGACGTCTTGAGTACAAATAATATAACTTGACCACTCTGAAGTGAGTTAACATATCGCCGTCTCTGCTGAATCTATTGTTTTTCTTCTTGCATCTCACTCTGACTGTAAAATCCTAACTTAGAGGTCAAGTTATATTACTTGTTGTACTTAAAATAAGAAATGTTATCGTCAAGTGTGAGTGTATTTAAAAAAATAATATCTTTTTATGGTCAGTGTAGATCGATTAGTTACTTTTTTTAGTAGATAATAATTGAGAATTTTAAATAATTACGATTTTAGTACATATGAATGTTCTAATACAGTATTTTGACTTTTAATTTACATAGCTAAATATGTAGCTGTAATCTTTTAGTGTTTCAAGAAATATTAGCCCTTATTTATTATTGTTTTAAGTAGTAGAGCGTAATATTAAATGATGTATGGTCAAAAGTAACAAAGACGAGGGCAAAAGGTTAATAATTATTAAGATGGTATATAAGATTTCATTACAATGGAGTCGGTTATATGATAAGAGAATACTTAGAAGTTAATATTTATTATTTCGCGTGATCTTACGCTCTGTGATATGACTTGTTAAATCTGATAAAACATTATATTTTCTACATAAAAAATGATACCTTCTGTAGAATCAGCATTTTGCTAACATCCTGCTACGTTTACTTAAACATTGTATTGTATACTATATATACATATATGAATAAGTGGGTGTAGGGAATACCTATGTAGCTTGATAAAACTATATATATTATATTGCAAAGTAATCGCTGTAAATCAATAAACAATAAAAATAGTTGATAGCTAGTAAGTTAAATAACTTTTGGTAGTATAGTCAGAAATCATAATTATTTTGTGCCATTAGATCTAAGTACTTTACGTACTATTGTATTTTGTTTTTTACCAAAGCTTATGCTTACCATAGTGCAATGTAGATTATCACATAATAAAGGTAGTTTCTATTTATTGAATATAGTTAATTTCAAATCAATAGAGATTAGAAAATATACTATACTTGTTCACGAAATATTGTCAGTTTCTTAGTAGGTACAGTCAGCAACAAAAGTCCATGAACAGATACTAATTTACAAAACACCTGAACACTAAAACGGACCAAAAATCACTTACCAAAGTAGAGTACAGAATAAGGCTATCATCTCAATGTTGCAAAAACGCTAAGCATTATTATGCTATAAGTCGCTAAACAACATTATTACAGCAAATGTTACGGCGTGCCGTAAGTCTTTATTTGTTTTTAAAATTACTTTTATGCCAGTGATAATCAAATGTAATCTAAAAAGTTTTTATTATATTATACTTACATTGGTTATAAGCCTAATTTAAATACAAAATATTGTTTATTAATTTCTAAGACAATTGTAGTTATTTGTAAATGATTTTCTTCATGTTTCCTCTTTTCTACCATTACTCAAGAAAAATACAACTACTAAACTCCGTTATCGTCATCACAGCACAATAGGCAGAAGATCACATTAGTAATTATAAAACCATTTAACCAGTGTTACATAAATAATGCATTATTCTGAGCTACAGTTAGCTCGCCATAGCTTAATATCGCGGTACTTATGTATGTTTTAAACATTAACGTATACATGTGCATGTTGTTTGTGGTCCATAAATACCTACTTGAATAAAAAAATGTTTTTAGAGCCTTGAAGCAAACGGTTCTGGGTTTAACGACTAGAAATACAGGAAATTAGCAATGTTCAGCGACTTTTGTATCTTTTGTGATCATATAATTTTGTCGCTAATAATGTTTAGCTATTAATGGTTTAACTGAGTTCAGCTACTTTTGTAGTTATGTTATGACAATTAGTTTTGTAGTTTACCTTAATCAATAATTTATGGTAAATAATAATGAAGAGGAAATATTGGAAACAGATTATGTTCAACGATTTCTGTTGCTGACTGTACCTACTTGAAAAGAATTCCAGATGTTTGTGCAAAAAGCCATTTTGTTTACATTTTCTTGAATAAAGTATTTTGGACAAATGAAATACATAGGTCTCTAAAATACGCTCATAAAAAGTTAAACAGTTAACATATCTACCTGTTTGTTGATCTACTTTTTGTGAATGAGAAAAAAATTACATCCGATATTTTGGCGCTTACAATCTTTACTGCGACCTACGGCGTACTATGCCTACCTCTTTTTAGTAAGACCGCAATTATGTGGGGAATATAATTATATTATCCAGTTGTCGAAATGACTGAATCAAGTTAAGCTGTCCTGTACAATGCCTTATTTATTATTCACTTACACGATCTTTTTTTCCGCCGCCGACGGATTTTACTTTTATTTGGTATACAGATGAACTTAACTACTTTCAAGGAAGTTGTGACATATTATTATAAATATAATGTAACTATATGTGTATTACAATTTAATAAATGAAATTATTTAAGAGGTAATTATATTTTTTCATTTTATATCCCCTGTGTAATTAAACCCCAAACTAAATAAGCAATATTACAATTTGTGAAGTACAGATTACTTGAAGAAAACGACGAAAAGGGTTAAGTTATATAATACAACGACAATAATACTAAAACCATGAAAGCTTTCTAAATCTATGATACAAACATCTGAGGTAAACTAACAGAGATTCGAGTACAAACTAGAATATATTCTGGAACACGGTAATGGAATCATTTAGCGAGAGACGCATCGCCCCACATAGTAGGTAAAATTATCATGTACAGAATTGATTAATGCCGTGCACTGGCGGACGCAACACGAGAGCGCATCCGCGGCGATGCTACTCGCGTTGAAAATCAATTACAAGCAATTATTGGGTAAGCTAGCTCACCTATAGCGGACTGGGAAGGGTAGGAGCGAAAGGTCGTATATCCCTGTATGTGTTCCGTCCGACGCGGCCCCAGTCGGCTCTCGCAGGGCGGGAACGTAGGGCGGCCGGCAGTCGCGCACCGCACCCTCACGCTTCGCGAAACCGCGCTCAAAATGGAATTAGTGTAGGTATTGCTCCGTTATTTCTATTTAATTTACTTTAATTTTTACAATATTATATTAAGAGTGGTTCTATATTACATTTTTGAAATGAATGTTTCCCGTTTTGGGGTTGTTGACCTCTCTTTGTTTAGTTACGGCAAAAGATGGATTGATGTTCATTTTTCGCGTATGACTTCAATTGAGGTATCGATTGAATGCAATTGTAACGGAGAACAGGTGCACTATGCAAATTCGTGTAGCACGTTTTAAAATCTTATTCGGATCATATTTTTAATATGAAAAGAGCTTAAATCGTTTTAGCCAACAACTGTTTTTCTATTAAAATTACCATAACATGGAGTTATTTGAAATTAGTTTGTATTTTAAGTAAATGTCTTTGTTCATTAACAAACATGGACGAGTGTTATTAAAATATGTAAAGCTATCAGTCATTGGTCTAATTTAAACATTAATTTGATGTTAGCAGTAAATTAACTGAAATTTTTATTGGAAAACTTTTATCATACTTTATAATAATTATATATCTCCTTAACTGTGTAATATATTTTAGTTTAAAAAAGTTAACCGAGTCGTATTTTCCTCAGGCACTTATGTGTCTTTATTATTTATTTTGATAAAATAAGGTTTAAGGAGGATCTATCAATAACTCTTTTGGGCTTCTCCGCAGTTGGGTAAAAAGAGGGGTAGGTTGCGAATTTAGTTAGAATCGAGGGATCGCTTTAATGCACCATAGTAATAGATTTGGCGATTTCGAGGTTGATTAAATTTATTTATGCATATTTTTTAGGAAAGTACGATGTAGTGATTACTCTACGAATTTTCATTCAATGTATCTACCTATATTAGTTCACGTTGCCAATCTGCCTAAGACTTTGAGGATTATAAAGCGTTAGTCGAAGTGCTTTGTGCAGGGACGATCCAGACTGCTGAACTAAGCTTTAGTGAATAGTACGTATTAGATTTAGTACAGTTTTGATTGTGATCTGTTTCTGGAGTGGTTTTCTGTATATATGAAATTCGTACCTATTCATGGGCATAGATGTTGGTAGAAAATATATGCTAGCTGCTACCTAAATAAGGTGGACTTAAATTTTACAGCTACAATTATCCGCCAGTTCAGGGCCTCGATTCAGCTACTTTAAATGCATGTCAGTGGTCGGTCAATGTACTTGTCATTGTGCCTAATTTTCGTATTCAGATAAGCCTACAATAAAATCTCATTGAACTCTCGAAGAGAATGATCGTAATGACCAATTAACGATCTTAATGACAGTTAGCAGAATGCCAACTATCGTAAAAATTACCAACTGAAGCAGGTCATTCGGTAAATTCAAGCAACTCTTAAATAGCTGAATCGAGGTCCTGCATGTCGAGATTTTTTTTTATTTTTGACAATGCTCGGTAAATATTAATGAAACAAGAGAAGAACGCGTCTGATTTCTGTATACTGGTGTAATGGTTTCGGTATTCACATTAGGTTCCTGTTACCGCTTGTGATATGCGCTTCAGCGGCCACGACAGTGGCGCCACCGCCGCAGTGCCCTAAGGCCCCTGCGCAGGCGCCTCCCGCGGACGAACACTATCGTATTGGTATAGCTGGTGAACCAGATCTGTTCCTACCAGGAGAGCTTTATACAGGTATGTTAAAGTTTCTATGCTTTTTTGTTATGTTGAAAGTTCTTTGAAAACAGTGGCCGTAATACATATGTGCCTTTAAATAGGTAGATTTCCAATCAGCAATCAATGTAATTCGTACTGCATTTGGAGACTAGTTCTTTACATACATTTTATTACTTCTTCTAAGACACTTATAATATCGTGCGGTGAAACAAAATACGCTGCTATATTTTTAGGGCAATCATTTTATATGACATAAGTTATAGACCCTTTGGAATATCTATACTAATATTATAAAGCTGAAGAGTTTGTTTGTTTGTTTGAATTTATTAGTCGTCGTAATTTTACAGATGTAATAAATATATCTGACTGCATATATCTGTATTTATTCCTAATTATTGTTCCTGCTTTTTAGTGTCGCTACAGGGCATAGACAGTGGCCAAGGACCTACCCCTTTCATAGGCTTCTCGATATGGGTGGAGATAAAAAGCGAGCAGTCGAAGACAGATAAACCGGATAGCCAGCCTACTGAGGCCACAAAACTGCCACTGGGCACGTTCCAGGCTTATGATGCTCAAGCAAAGATACATGAAGTGTGTGCACCAGCTGTCGACAACGCTACGGCTCACCCCAAGACTGAAGTACAGGTTAGAAAATCATAAAAAAAATATATGGCCGTATTTCAAATATGAAGATTTAACTGTCCGTAAAATTATCATGTATTATTTTCAGGAGTTAGTTTAGTGAATGTTATTGTCACTTATTATAATCACCTCTTTCGAAGGAGCATCTGTGTTAACCTTCAGTTTTCATAATCTCTTTAATGGCCTATTCGGGTTTAGAAGGTAACGATTTTGTACGCGGCCCGGACGCCCAAAGTCTTGTTTTATTCACGTGCTTTTTGTCGTAGGTCGAGTATTAGGTATGGGTCACAGAATATATGCAGCACATAATTATTAATCGCACTAGGCAAGTTAAATGCAGCTATAGGTTTACTAGTAGGTTTTTTAGAAGGTAAACCAGCTTTTTCATCGAATCACGTCCCAATTTTCGGAGTCATTCGTGCATTTTATTTACCTTATTGGGTATTTTCCATATATTTACATTAATTTTAAGACAGCTATTAGATAAATAATTTTCCGACTGCATGTTAGTGGTAACAACAAGATTAAAATCATCATAAGTATACTTTAAAATATGGAATCAACTCAACTCTCGTAGTAAGTTTAAATTCGTGGTGTCACCAATGATGTGCAGTCCAAATCTCCAGACTTCAATATATAGCTACAACGAGACCAATGTGCAGGTGATATGGAACGCACCGTCCAGCATAAAGGATGCGTGTGTGCGTCTGTGTGCCCGCGCTGGTCCGACACCAGCTGTGGGTGGCGGCGGCGGAGGCTGGTCGATGCTGGTTCGCGAGCTATGCTCTGCACCCGCGGCTCCTCCGAACTTTGCTAAACTGCCGCCCATAGTGGAGCCCTGCTGTGCCTGCGATGAGGCGAAATATGAAGTAAGTTGAAAACCTTTAGTTTCTATTAGAACTTTTAGGGGAATCAAGGAATCATATATTATTTCTCCACAGTCCTTCATATGTGCAATAAGCACTAATCATATCAAGTCAGATTTAGGAACAAAGAGTGAATATATAGTATTTTGATAATTAGGTATGTTGTTTTTTTTTACAATTTTAAAATGATTGATGGGGTAAATTCTGAGCAATATAAGTACACAAATATCTACAAACTGTATACTGTTAAAAGGTAACATTCGAATGCCTCTGGTCCCGCAACACCCACCCGCGCGAGTTTCCACCGGAGACAGCGCGCGCCCACTTCGGTGACGTCATCGGAGCGTCACATACAGCACAGTTTCGCGTGTGGCAGGAGGGCCGCGTCGCCAGCCCTGGGATGAGGCGACTTGCCGACGACGGTACTACGGTGGCCTTAGAAAAAGAACTGAAAGCTGAGGTAAGGGAATATGATAGACGTTACATAATCTCGTGTTCGATACAGTTATGTTTATGCTACATTATCAGATACAATCAATGAGCTATCTGAATAAGAAGAACTGCATATATATTGGGTCTTTGTGATTTTCTTATAAGTTAAATAGCTTAAATATGACGTTATTCCTACAGAGCGATCACATCAGGACAATAATCAAAGCTCGGGGGATATCTTGGCAGCAAGTAGGAGGGGCTGGGATACCAAACACGTTTGCCGTGTTCAGAGTAGACGCGAAGCATCACTTGATATCGTTAGCGGCTAAACTGGCGCCGTCTCCCGATTGGATAGTAGGAGTATCAGCGCTTGAGCTGTGCAATGCAAACTGTACATGGAGCAGGTCTGCTACGATACCTCTGTATCCGTATGACGCTGGTACTGACAGTGGGATAAGTTACACGGTAAGCTTTTAATCAGTCTGCTGATTTCCCTGACTTATTACTTACATAAGTATGTATACTATAGCAGAATTTGATTCTTTATGTACATGTTTTTATATGGTTACATAGTCACACCGCACTCCTACATTGCCAGCGGCGCCGGTGCGGGCTCTGCGGCCGGACTGGCCGCGTGATGCTCGCTCCCCCTTCTACAGCACCACCAGCGATATGCGGCCCTTTGCGAGGCTGCGGCTAACTAGACTGCGACTGTATGAGAAGAGTTGTGATCCTACTGGTAATATTTATTGGGTTTCAGTAATTAACCTTATTCTTGTGTTTGTTTATTTATTTTTTGTTTCAGTGACTCAAGTATGAAGGTTTCCATGGATTATGGAGATCACTAAGTTTGTGAATTTTCTGTTTTCTCGGTTTCGACGCTGCTATTGAGCTTTAATGTAGTTTGTTCAAAATCAATCCAAGAACAACCATAAATAGAGTTTTCTTCAAAATAGAGCTTTCCTAACGAAAACTCTATTCATGTCATGCTTGTGTAGAAGCTGAACAAGATAGTGCCCCAGAATCCAAGGTCGGTGGTAGCGTGGCATCGGGCAGCAGCAGCAGCGGACTAGGCATCGGCGGGGCTTGTGCAACGCACGCTTGGGGTGCCTGGGGGCCGTGCAGCGTGTCGTGCGGGCCGGGCCGCGCCACGCGCCAGCGTCACTACGTGTGGCCCACACGCGCCTACGCCGAGGCCTGCCGCGTCGCACTCACTGACTACCGCCGCTGTCATGGCCCGAGGATGCATTGCAGGTATCAACTATCAGATTCCTCTTTTCTTTTAGCTGGAAATCATCATCTGAAAGATTTGCGCTATTATTTACAAATTATCTTCCTAGCCAGCATATTCAAGATCGAATTTTCTAAAAACAGAGCTCCATCAGAGTACGAGCCAGACCCAGCTGAGTCCAGTGGTCCTTGTGCCGTGTCCAACTGGTCGGAGTGGTCCCCGTGCGAGGGCTGCGGTGTTCGCGCCCGGACCCGCCACTATGTGGTGCCGCGCGCGTACAAACGGTGCCATATAGGATATCGGGCGCGGACTATCATGAGCCAGGCTATGCCGTGCGATGTGGGACCTTGCGAGAAGTGAGTTAAAATTACTTTTGAAGCAAAGTAGTATAATTTTCTGTCCATACCAAGCGCAAGATCTTATATATATCTTTATATTACCTCGTAACCATCCATCTTTTTCAGACCTCCAAGCAAATTGAACGTTACCAGCTTCGACTGGTTCTACATGGTATGTAGTATGTTCAGTTCATTATACATTTTAATTCTACTAGGTATTGGTGCATTACTGGTTAAATGGTCTGTGTAGAACCCGCCTCCGGGCGAGTGCTCGGTGACGTCATGGGGCGAGTGGTCGCCGTGCTCCGCGCGCTGCGGACGCGGGCGGCGGCTGCGGGCGCGGCTGTACGTGCTGCACAGCGAGCACGGCGGCTTCAAGGTGCAGCAGGAGGTCGGCCGCCGTCTGCTGCTGTCATGGAGCAGGAGGTTCGCGGAGCTGCAGTCCATTGTAAGTGTTCATATATACTGAGCTATATAAGGCGGATTAGCATTCATAACAAATAAATAAAGATATCGGAATCTTGAGTAGCATATAAAAACTAAAATCATTAACTTCTTTGTCCATGACACAAGATTTTGACATGCATGATGCAGTGGTATTTATAGGCTTGAAAAATCAGAAATCCCAATGGCATCTTATACCTGTACTTCTTCTTTTTTATATACTAAAAATAAAATTTACTTGGTAGATTGAAAAAATAATATCATGTACATTGTAGAACATGCCTCCGGATAACCTGACGGGCGTAGATCCGGTAGTGGAGAAGCAAGTGCAGGACTACCTGGAGCGCTGCCAGTTCACGCTGACGCAGCAGGAGGCGCTCTGCGACGGAGACGACATCAGCTGCCTCAACAACACCACGCCACTCGGTATACTTTTAATGATACCCATAGTAAAAGTATAACAAGTATACCGATTTAAAAAAAATCGAAAATCTATTTTAACTCGGTATCTATAACTTTTCGGGGAACATATGTTGTGCTCATTCGGTAGGTCCTGACCTGAGGTATCAACCCTCACAGTTTGTCGGACTATTTACCGGACACCCTGTAGATGGCAGCACAATGCCAGGCCACCATACCTAATCAACGTCAGGGCCACGCACATTGCTTCTCAAAATATCTCCCTTACCTACTTATTTAATTTTTCGATAGGGATCTTGTCTTGATCGTGAATAATTTTCGAAAACATGGAATAGAGTTCATTATAAAATAATGTGTCCGGTTTTTATGTAATTTAGAACCTACTTATATACTTTAGACGGCACTTTGATTATTGTACCTTTACTTTAACATAGAAGTATGCAAGCTACCAATGTCTGTGGGCCACTGCCGCGGGTACGAAGAGCGCTGGTTTTACGAGTGGGCCAAGGGTTCGTGCGAGCCGTTCGGCTTCAGCGGCTGCGGCGGCAACGGAAACAACTTTAGGACCAGGGACCACTGTCTGCGGGCTTGCAGGACACTCGTCAACCATACCCAGGAAAATGGTATGTGGCAACAAAATGCTTTTATTTAGGATTTGGCTATTGCATAGCGTTGTTTCTTTGGAGCTGGATTGCGGTATAAATAAAACCCTCTCGCACGTCTGCAAACGCTTGATTTTCTTTTGTGAAATTGATGTTCACGTAAATAGATGTATTTTGTCGTCTTCCTATATTTGATATCAGTATCTTTTAAAGATTAATAATGAAAGATTCTCTTTCCTGCAATAATAATTAATTTCACATTTAACATTTCGTTTTCCTTGCAAAGTCAAAAAATATATGATACACCATTTCGGTAACACCCTGTATGATACCAGTGATCATTTAAAATATTAATCTCGATGTAACAATTTTAGCTACCACGACAGCGACGACCGAGGTTACTTCAGCAGCAGCAGCGGCGGCTACAGCGGCTATCAAGAAGTTAAAGCCGACGCCGCCCCACGAGGACAACGAAGTGATTCAAAACGACGGCCCGCCGCTCTATGGCAAGTAATTGTTCATTTCATATATAATTTTGTGTAATATGTCTACAACATTAAGGTACATTTTCCACTATCAAATAAACCAGCTTACTTCGTGTTGCCCGCAGTCGTTGCATGTATGCGAATTTAAAGCAATAAATTCATAGATTGTTGGTTTAATTGCGATGCAAAGGACCGAAAGGACCAACATGGCAATTTATTCATAAAAATGACAGTATGTCGGTAGGTACTATAATTATTTTTTAAATCCAATCTATGAAAAGCAAATGTATTAAATGGTATTAGTGTTAAATGTTAATTGTGTTGTTAGACTGACTCAATGTTAATCAGTGTCGTATACCTAAGTCAGAAAAGTAAATCAGGATTATTTTAGGTGGACAAGAAGTGACGAGATATATTATAGGATTTAGCAGCAGAGGAAGAGACATCAAGATCTTAAATGTTATCTTAATGTTGTAATAGTATTCAACATTGATGTGTCTATTTTTTACATAATTTATTTGCAAGTATTGAAGGATGATATTTTTTTTTTTTTTTATTTTTTTTTTTAATATTCCGGGACAACTCACACACGGTTATCTGATCCCAAGCTAAGCAGAGCTTGTGTTATGGTAACCAGACAACTGATAGACATACTTATATATTTCTAAATACATACACATTATAGATAAATTACACCCAGACAACCAGAACAAATGATCGTGCTCATCACACAAACATTTGTCCTGGGTGGGAATCGAACCCACGACCTCCGGTATAGCAGTCAGGGTCACTAACCACTAGACCAACAGGCCCGTCAAACATATTTATGTTTATTACGTATTACGTATTTATGCATCTAATTGTTTTAAATGTCGTTGCTTGTGTGAACGAAGTAGGAAAGTCTGAGTGTGTAGTTATTTAGCAAATAAACGTTGTTGGTGAGCAGTGGAGGCGGTAAGCTGCGAGACTGGCCCGTGGTTGGGGTGGAGCGAGTGCGTCGGGGATTGCGACTTCGCTATCAAACTTAATTACAGATTAGTTGTGGTAAGTGGACGAACTTTGTATGGTAGCTTTTGTGAGGTATCATCACCAGTAAAATAACGTTAAGGTGCGTACAGACTATGTACCATGTGTTTTATAAGTTAAGTTTCGAATTTGTCACTTTATAAATATGTATTCTTTTTTTTTGCCTTTATGGTTGTAGATTTCTTTTTCTTCTTTTAATTTTTATGTTTTAAATCTTTTGTATCCACTTATTTTTATTTCTCTTTTTTTTTCTCATATTGTAAATATGTGTCTGTGTCTTGTTTTGAGCTGAATAAAAGTTTTATCATATACACGTCCACATTATGTAACCTTGTTTATTCATCATTGCAATATAACAGGATATTGTACCCAAGAGTAAAATGTTTTATAACATTCAGTGTCCACATTATCTGAAACATGTTATATCGCAATTTGTATAAGATGTTATGTTATATAGTCTGTACGCACCTTTAATGGTTTCTTATGCAGTTTTTTTGGATCGTTTCGAACCCTATCCAAGTGATGTTTCTTTAATCGACGACTTCCACATATTCACACCAGCCAAATCTCTACACCTTGTATCAAACACTAGAGGTGTGAAAGAATTTTTTTGATATTCATTTTGTCGATAATTACGATTAACAAAAGCGGTGATGTCACCTTACGAACTGATCACCTCATGATTAATGACTCGGGTAATACAGAGTGGACGGTCATCAGATGATTAGTTTATTGATGTTATATGTAATACTGTCACTAGGAAGTACTGATCACTTGCACTGCTTCATTTAATAACACTGTTATTATTTAATGGCTAGTTGACTTCTTCCGTCCACTTATTTAAGTTGACGGTAGTCGTTCAAGTTTTCTCTTAACTAGCGACTGTATATAGTGTAGTTAGAGTAGATGGTTATATTCCATGTTTCTTGCATGAATGGTGTTCACTTTACAACTGTAGTATTATTATTTTTCTAGGAAACCAACGAAATATGGGTAAATTCCGTTATAATAAAAATATATAAATTAAATATTTGTAGAAATAATTAATTCACCTACGTAAGTTTGGTAGGTATCCTAAATTATAAACATCGTATAACATACATAACCATACACCTACACTTAATAGTATTACGCGAGCTTATTTTTCTTTCAATTTCATAGACATTACACAATTATGCGATAAGCGTTTAATGATTGCAGTTTGCCTGAAATTATTTCTCTCATTAGGTTCGGCGTATTAGCATAAAAAATACATTCTTGTGACGAATTAAGATGAACAAAGAAGCATGTTACTACAAATTAAAACCATTTTAATAATATATAGTTAACACGAAAATTACTTTACTATTTGGTAGATAGGTATACTATTAGCATAATGAGGTAAAAAAGCGTTTTTGCTTTTAATTTATCAACTTCCTACTTAAATTTTTACACAAGAACACCTCATTTTCTTCGTTTTTAGGGAATTATTAAAGTCACGTCATTACTAAAGTATTGAATTCCTTTTACAGCGGCCTGGAAAGGGATGTCGTCGTCTTATCAAAAGTCGGGCTTGTCGGCCAACACAGTGCCACAAGCCGTTGTCAAACAACTCGGTTGAGCTAAGCGACCAGTTGAACTACGACGACGATTAGATGTAAGCAGTTTATCAGTAGAAACATTCCAATAACTAATAACCCCATATTTAACGTCCCCCTAATATAAACAATGTTCAATGTTCTATCCGTTATGTCAGCTGAGAAAGCATTATTATCCGTAGTACAATAAACATCTTGTTGAGAAATGGAGTTTTTATTTCTTGCATGTTTGGAGAGACTGAGAAATTATCGGTTTTCATCGGTACCTGCTTGTGAAAGTTATTGACACTTGTCGCGTTTCCCGTGAGAAATGTGCCAAAAGACCATTGATCATGACGTAGGTAGCTTTATCACAAATTTTGAAAATGTGTTTTATTTCCCTTTTTCTGCTTAAACCTTATCTCGAAGAAATGTTTACATTTGAAATAATGAGTTCATAGAAAACACACAGCAAATGTTAATTATTTTATTTGTCTTCAATTCAATAGTCAACAAAACTTTGTACACAAACACTTATAAGCTATTATTATTTGTTAACATCATTACTGTACGGTAACAATATAATATACTAAATAATTAAAATAAACTCCCTAACTAGCTTTTCCTATATTAATACTGTAAAGGAACATCACAGTCACTTTGTACGCCTCCTCTGAAAGTATAGTTATTACCTATAATTATGAAAATTATGAAATACTTAATAAAATAAAAATGAATTAATATTTAAATGTAAAGAAATTAGGGTACTGTCTATCACTGAACATTTTAGATACATATTGACTTACTCCGATTTTTTTTATAAGTATTTAGATGTAGACCTACCAGAAACTATGTCACTACATATAAAATACAAAATTTGTAAGGCACTTTTGAATTGTAAAGTTTTTGACTTCTTATGAACTCCGCTTACGATTTTTTGCATAATACACAATTTCACCGCGAACGAAAAAGTATTTTAAAAGTACTTTCGTTACCGTAATAGCTCCATAACAATACCTTTTTATGTTTTAACAACAAGCTCTCGTCATTACGTTGAGTTATAATGATTTTGGTGTCAGCGGCGGCGGCCGGCGGCACGCGAGTGCAGCCGAGTGACAATGTAGAGCGAGAACCATGTTTTTATTCATTACACTTTCACTGTTGTATGCTGACTCTGTTATTTACCACGATTAGAAATTTCGCCGCTTACCGCATGACTCGAACAAACTTCTTTGGTTGTATTCTTAAGATAGATAGTATTCTATAGCCCGTTTCAACGTGGATATAAAAACACTCTTACAAAAACATTACACTTTCTCACTACAAAAACATTATCCTAAGTTTGTGAAACAGGAACATTATACAAGCTGCTATATTTACTTATTGTCAATACAATAATAGAAGGCCGAATAAAGACTCTTTCTTAGTTATTCATCATCGACTTGTATGGTAATAGGAGATACAAAAGGCAATTTATTACGGCCATGCGTCTAACACGCGTTACATTCTTGTACGAAATAAACCAGCTTCGCAGTTTATATCCGTTTTCTGCGTCATATATAAAATTAATAACTTATCATTAGGTATAATTATTTACAAGGCAGTTCTGTTAAAACTAAGGTAGTTAAAATATAGTAGTTCTCAATATATGACGAGCCTATCAAGTATAGTCAAAATGTTCGTTTGGTGTAATACACTAACTAGAACTTTTATATAAATACCTACGAAGCTTTATAAATTCATTTGTTTTTCTCCGTATGCACGTCATGAAAATAATTATTCGGGTAACACGTAACGTGTGAACTAAATACGTGTGACGACCGGCTGCCGGGGCGGCTCGCAGCACCTCGGCGCGGTGCACTCCTTGGCACATGGACACGAACATCCTTGGTTCGCGAAGTCTATTAAAGCCTTTTTCTCTTCTTCTGTACCTGAAATATAATCGTATCCCATTTTAATATTTCTGTTCTACTAAACTAACGCCATAAAATAAATTTATATTTTACGGCGGTTTAACTACTGCGTATCAAAGGACCAATTTTTGGGCCAAGACCTCACCTGGCATAGAAGCGAGTGTGAACTCGGGTTGCAGTGTGACTAGACCGATGCCGTGACGTTTGAATATGTCACAAACTAACGCGGAACTTTTCAAATAATCCTGTAACAATAAGTAAAATTTTACAGTGAGATGTTGTTCTTCTGATCGACGATAAAGTTACACCAGCTGAAAGCTAGCTAACTAGCTATGTTTAAGGTGATCCAGTATTTAAGTTAAAATAATACATAATTTTTGTTTATATACTTAACTAGAAAGTAAAGTATTTATGTGTATAAATTAACATATATTAGGAAACCAGCACGAGTCAATTACGTATCAATGATGTCAGGGTAAAAACAAAGATACATCGACAACATTTGCGCAATTATTGACTTATGATATGTATTAATCGTATTAATGCGTGTTTTGAATTGAGTATTCACCTCATGGGATCCGTACGCGATGTGTGCGGTGGCGACGACTCTGTCCCTGTGCATCTGCCACACGTGCAGCTCGTGGATGGCCAGGACCCCGGGCACGCGGAGGGCGGCGGCGCGCAGATCACAAGCACCCAGTCCTTCGGGAACCGTCTGCAGCAGCACCAGTCCTGCTGACCTCACTGCAATACAATAAAAGCTGTTAGCCTTTTCTGACATTTACATAAAAAATATTTATTGGTCAATCAAATCAATTTGCATGGGTAATATTTTCACAGTGTGTATTATTAGGTCCTTTATCTTTTCTTCGTTTTCCACGTTTGTAATTTGAAAAAGCAAAGGTTGACCTATATACCTATGCAGAATTATTTCAGTAACTATTACGATATCGACAAAAAAGTGTAATAATTTGTTACACGTTTTTTGTCAAATTTTATTATCTTTAATAATGTTTGTACTCAGTAATTCTTAAATCGGTCTGATAGCATATCAGCTAGTAGACATATTACAATACCTATTAAGATATGATCGTGTTGTTAGGCAATACTTTGTAACTGCTTAATATCTATAGCCGCCATGTGATTATCAAGGATATAATCTGCCAATATTTTGGATCTAATTATGCTGAAATTTCAATACAACGATTTTGATTCAACTTAATATTTTGTTAAGCTATAATTTCAAGTCTATTGTTTAACGATTCAAAATGGGACATAACGAATCGATATCGTGTAATAGTGTCAATTTATTAGGAAACTACCTAATTCTTTCTGTTTGAAGAATGGGCGCATACCCTAATTATGAAATAATGGTAACAGTCCTACTGTTACGGAACATTTGCGTAATTGGCATTGCATCGTATTGGAACCTCTGTCGTCCGCTTTGTTTCCACTTCACTTACCAAATAGTAGATCATGGATAATGGCCAGTCATTAGCATCAGTGGATTGACCGATTCCCTTTCAGGTTAAATGAAAGACATGAAAGACAACGATCGCGTCAGTTAGTGGTAAGAGTGTGTAATCCTTGTTATGATTCTTATCGAGTCGATATATCGATAACATTGTTGATGGTGGCAGCCCACAAATAGGTAATCCGTGTACGTGTGTAAATAAAGAAAAAAAAAAAATATGATGATAATTTTGATGGAATGATCGATGTGAGTAAAATTAATAAATCTTTAAAAGGCTTTGAGTAACCGGAAAGTTGCTGAAAATTATCATGCGGGCCCAATCGTGGAAGAAGAGTCATCGTGATAAATAAAATTTAAGACGCAGCAATCCTGATAATCATCTTTACACTGTTTCTCTTGGAATAATTTATATACAAAAATATAAATACAGGCAGACACATTTTATTTCATTCAAATTAGATGCTAAAGTTATTATACCTAGTTTATTTTTGTTATCTTATCAGTTACTTTTACTTTAAATAAATATTTAATAAACATATATCTTTATCGTGTATTTGATATCATTACCGTCTAGTAGTCGTGTTTATTGGGTTTCCTATCTAATTGTAGATAGCACCCAGCTTAGCTTGGCCTCACCTCAGGTAACATGATTAGATCGATTTGAGTATTCTAAATTTGTATGACGTGAATAATTTAAGACAAGTATGATTTTAATGTTTTATTTGCTTTATGCCAAAATCGTCTAGATTTTGATGTTATTATACGACCGCTCCTAATGAAAACTTATGAATAATACACAAATTTCGGAATCGAACCCGAAACTACCTCTGGTTACCGGTGACTGGCGGTGACTAACCACTAGATCAACAGGGGGAACATCAGGCTAATGGGCCATCAGTTACTGATTGGTAGTTAACTTAGCAACATTGACTTACTGAACGGGTAGTTGAATATGACGAGCACGATGGCAGCGCAGGCTGACAGCGCAGGGTCGGCGATGCGGGCAGCGACGGGCTCCCACTCCGAAGTCAAACCTGCTCCCATCACGAACAAGCTGCCTACAACAAACAAGGATAGTTAATACAACTATCATATATATAATCTTCAAAACGACAATATAAATAGCAAAAAAACATCTAAATCTAAAAGGAAGTAGCTAACACACTTGTTTTATGGAATCAGGGACAAAAAGGTACCACAAACACCTAGAAGCGAGACAATGTAGTCAAGTCATTTTCTACATTGACCCGTCTGGGGATCGAGCTCAAAGCTAGCGACATCTTTGAAACCAGTGCGTACGTGTAGCGATCACGGAGGCTGTCAAAATGTCTAAATTAATTGAATGTTATAACAGCATTAGATATTCAAATAATATTTTTTAAAAATCATCATGTCAAGAGG
The DNA here is from genome assembly GCA_905475315.1 of Autographa pulchrina. Lineage (NCBI taxonomy): Eukaryota > Metazoa > Arthropoda > Insecta > Lepidoptera > Noctuidae > Autographa > Autographa pulchrina. The sequence goes on along the minus strand of FR997771.1, from coordinate 5,354,320 downwards.
TCATAATGTTAAGTGAAAGTAGACGAGTATGTTGAGTAAACTATGTAACTATTTAGTATAATTATTATTTTAAAAAATTGGGTAGATCTAAGTAGAAAGCACAACTAGGTACTACGTGTAGGTATCAATCAGAATAATTTCTTACATTATTTATAATATGCCTTTATATTATAGTTGATAGGTATTTGTAACAATGAGCAAATAAATAAAACATGTCTACATAAATAAACGTCTCGAAGTAAGACTAGGAAGGTAAACTAAAAGGTAAGATCATAAATAGTTATTTGCATTATAGTATCGTGTAATATGAAGCTGCGACATAAACATTAATTAAGCCACGTGTGAACTATTTACATAAAACTAGCTGACGTTTGAATTTATTTGTTATCTCGTTGATTCCAATTAGGTACTCTTTACATATAAGTTTCTTGTTTTAACATCTCTTCTTAATTTAAAGCAGGGATTAAGGCACATATAATTTATATCTATTCTAGACTTAGGGTTTTTTGGGCCAAAATATTATTTTACCGTGAAATCATTGATTATTTAATTTATCTATTGAAATTAAGTTACATTTCATGTAAATGGTATTGTGATCTGTTTAAAAAAAAAATGTATTTTATTCTTATCTGTCTGTAGACACATCAAAATATGTAGTATGAGAAGCAAGCGACTGATAAGCGTTAATCGTTACTATCCTGATACTCTAAAGACGATGACCTTATTGGTACCATACATACTTATGATGCGTGCACATAAGTATGTCATCATCATCTCCCGAGCCTTTTCCCAACTATGTTGGGGTCGGCTTCCAGTCTTACCGGATTCAGCTGAATACCGTATTTTACATGAAGCGACTGCCTATCTGACCTCCACAACCCATTTTACTGGGTAAATACAGTATCCCATAGTAAGACTGGTTGCCAGAATTGACTTAAAAACTGCCAAAGATCATCGTATGACAGGCATATGCACATCGTAGGCAGTCGTGCACATAAGTATGTATGGTACCAATAAGTAAGTAATAACACCATCTTAGCTTTTATTTATATATTATTTTATATTTATATTTATCTATCAACCCTGGTGGCGTAAAGTTTGAAATACAAGTAAGCTAAAATTAACGTACGGTAACTCTGTACACTTATTTAAACTGTTTTATTCTACCTTTCTTTTAAAACAAATCTTTGGTTGAAAAATAAAACAAAAAACTCATCTCCGAACTAAAATAGACCCAATGTTTATGTACATTGACCTCATTAGAGCAGTCTACAGCGGTTCAATATTTGTTTTGTGTGCTTAAGGTCGTGAGTTCGGTTTCTGCACAACCACTCCTAGATATTTTTTTGCACTAATAAAAAATTACCAATGTGACTTTTAAAAAGCTATTTATATAAACCCATTCACTTAAAAGTCTCAGATATAAATCTCAACTCAAACTCTTTTTCAACTAAGAAAAGGACTTCTGAAAAAGTTCGATACAAATATTAATAAATGTAGTTCAGAACTTGAATGTTAGACAATAGTGGTCAAAAATTAGAAAACTTACTGGCAATATCGGTGGGCGCATGCGTGAGCACCGGCTCCCCAGACCCAGTCTTCAGGACCACTCCTCCACCTTCCGTGACGCTGAGACGTCGGCTGTAGCTCAGCTCCCGACCTACAAAATAAATAACTTTATTAAAATACGTGCATTGTATAATATTCCTTACCTATATATTAGAGATACTTTTACAATTGAGTAGGATTGATGTAGATTGATTGTGGGCGCACAAAAGGCCCTTCAACCAAAAGTGAAGGTCTGTGAATGATGATGATGCTTAGACGCAGGACGATAATACTATATAACCAATTATAAATTGCCGAAATAAGTAACTGTTTGAACCCTCCCTGTTAATGATCAGGTTAAATGAACTTTAAATCTACAGATTTTTTATTTCCCGATTAGTCTCTGTATTTAGAAGTAATTAGAAGCCTACGCGTGATATGGAATGTTCTGAGGTGTTTTGTTTTGGCATATAAACACTAGTTATATTGCATTATTTTTGTATATTTTAGATTTCCTCGTGTCAATTCATAATCTTAATATATATAAATCTCGTGTCACAATGTTTGTCCTCAATGGACTCCTAAACCACTTAACCGATTATAATAAAATTCGCACACCATGTGCAGTTCGATCCAACTTGAGAGATAGGATAGTTTAAATCTCAAATTATAGTCGCAATTTTAATTTATTGCTAATTATTTGTCTGTTATTATATACAAAGGCACCGGGAACGGGACCTAGGTATTCACGCGGGTGAAACCGCGGGACACAGCTAGTATATTATAAAACTAAGCTAAACAAACAAGCTGGTATTTTAATAAATATAATCATCTGCGATTTTATGTAATCGTGGTAGTTTATTGTTTACTTACATTACCCACGAGTTTGTTTAACATCTATTGTGTTATGTTGAGAATAAGGGAACTACTTCCCGGTAAAGCTATTGAATTTTCGCTATGTTTGGGTTTACGTTCGTAGCGTACCACATAATCACCCGATAGTTCATTAGAACATGGTAAGCTTAATCAAACCATAACAAAAACATTTACTATAAACTAAATGGGTATAGCTGTATCATACAGTTATAGGTAATATAGTATTGTCGTGATTGAATGGCCCTTATTACGTGCAGATTGGCTCGGTTCATACACTATTGTTTTCATTGCGCTCCGTACACGGAAAGCTGATCATTTTCTTTTGGCTCAATGTTTACAATGCTCGGCCGCCGGTCACGTGCGCTCGCAGAGAAGTAAAACAACGGCTCTTGATAATCGATTGAATACTGCTATTGAATAATTGAATGCAGATCATTATTGAGTCTCCATTTAAATGTTATTTAATAATATTATGCGCTTCGTTAGCATTTTGGATATACGCGCCTTTGTTATGCTAAAGCTATTAGTCATGAAACTTAAAATAGCCCTTACCCCGTACATCTGTTAATATCTACGCCGTTCATTTACCTGCGTATTATGTCAACAACATATTATATATCCTATTATAATAACACGTAAATTGCGTACTATTTCAGGGCAATTTATTTGTATTTACGGTTTTCTGGTATGGCTGGGAGCGTATAATCAGATCCAGGTACTGCCTACAATGAAGGGTAACATTAATATTAAGTGTACCTATAGTCAGTTTATGTAACTATTTACCGTATCGGTCGTCAACGTGCGATGCTAAACATACGCCTTGTAAATTGTAATAGACCGTTTTATCGAAGATTCGAATCGAGATTGTTGTTAATACTTGTCCGCGCTGAAATGGCAGATCATAGTTTGCATTAATTAATATCTAATGATAATAAATACTTCCACATTACGTACCGACGCATAACAGAGGATCACAATAACACGAAATCTCGAAAGATGTAATTTATGTCTTTGTGTTTTCCACTTTGCAATTGTTGCAGATCCTGGCTAGTCGTTGCATGTTTGGTAGTTTTTTCAACATATACAAATACTCACCTGCTAACAGCATATAATTGATAGCGTTTAGGAGTAGTCCAATGACGGCGCTTCCGACGATCACCCGGGGGTATCGCGGGGGCTGTCCGTGCGAGGAGTGCACGCCCAGCTGCAGCGCGTTGACGACGAGAGCCAGCGCGAAGGAAGCGAACAGCACGTGCACCGACAGCCGGCCCACCACCTCGATGCGCGCCCAGCCGAACGTGTTGCGGAGCCGCCCTTCACGACCTGCGCCTTCGTCTGCTCGCTCGTACTGGACAGGAAATTATAATCATAAATGTTTCGAAAGTGTGAAATGTAGTTTTTCAAAGCCAGGCAAAGGGCCTTTCTCATATAGAGGCAGTTTGATACAGAAAAATCATTTATCTAAATGTTCTTTTGCACACGCGTGAAGGGATGTAAGTATTTGAGACTAAAAGACTCCTTTTTATTTTTGTACATCGACTGAGATCGATTTCCGCAATCTGTACAAAAATCATTCATTCTGTTCTTCATAACGTTATTGTTTGGTTTATGATTTCGCAAGTTATCAGCACTTTTATTTGCCCATAAAATTCACATAGTAGCATTTGATAGTACAATGAAATAAAACTCAAAAATATTTCTCAGAAAAGGTACTTATAACCACACTTAAGTATATGAATGATTCAAAATCCATTTAAAAAAATGTTCAGCTGTCGCAAATGTACGCAATAAATTAATCCCTTTATTGTGGAAAATTTCATAGAAATATTTCTGGATCTAAAATTTTGGTTATATGTCACAGAAAACATTGTTTGTGACCTATAGTCAAAATTCCATGTTTAAGCACAGACCAAAAAGAAAGTAGAACTCTTAATTCTGCAAACTGACGGTTACCACGTTCACTCACAAGTAGCAGGAGGATTAAGGGGGTGATCCTGGTCTTTTTGTTGAAGCCTTACTTAAACTGAACGTCCATAGACTAAACATACTTTGTAGGAGATGAGCGTGGTGACCAGTCCGACGAGTCGGCAGAGAGAGTGGCACGTGTCGACCAACAGGGTGGGCGAGTGCGTGAAGTGCGACGCGAACAGTCGCCCGCTGAAGCCGGCAACCGCCAGCAGCAGCGCCAGCAGCGAGCGCGGCGGCGGCAGCCACTGCAGCCACTCCTTCATTGCCATGGCGACAGGGTCAACTATTGATAAACAATATGGCATTCATTATTTAAATTATCACAATATTACTTTTATATTCAACAATATTATATATTTAGTGTTAAGTTAATAAAATTAAATTGGATTAAAACATTGACAGGTTAACATTGACAGGACAACAAAAGAGGTTTTTGTGGCGATGACTGTATTTTAGTACAGTTTTCTAGGAGGATTTTCAATTTTTTTTAAACTTCTACTTAAGGGAAGCAAATGGGAGGCATTTGCGTATATAATATGCAGTATTTCCTTGCGTTAATAAACAGTATATTTAAAAAAAAAAGTTGTTATCTACCATCAGAAGCACCGTGTCAGAAGTCTTTGGATTTAATTAGTAAGCGTAATAAGGAACTACAGTGAGTCGTAGCTACTTCAGTAATGCTGCAGAACGAATTTTCTCAAGCTTATGTAATGCATTACGTGGCTATCAAGCGTGTAGTAAGGACCTATATTATCGGTTGTAACACTATTAGCTCACTCTGAAACACCATTGTTAACGGTTAGGTTAGGGTCAACATCCAGTAAGACATAACTGTTACAGAGACCGACATAAAGTTTAACATTTTCATAGTTCTTTATGTTTTTAAGGTGAAAACACCGGGATGTATTAAACTTGCACTAAATGACATGCAAGCACAAACCTTATGAGTAGTTATGAGGAAAGTGTGAAAAGGATCTTTGTGGACTTTCATTGTTTGAAGATAGCATTTTTTTTTAAGTTATTTTTGTTTAAGTAAGTGTTCGTGTCATGATCGTTATGTATTTACTTAAAACTCCAGACAAAAGAGATAAAGCTTAACAAAGGTTTTGTTTATATCATTAAAATGATTGACTGGAGCATGTACGAGTATATCATAATAATTGACCAAAGACAATGGATTACTTCGGTTTCTCCCATTGTTAAGTTAATTTTTCTGTACGATATATATTTTCGTGTTAAGGTTATAAAATTAATTTTATGGTTATGTTTAAAAAAAAACATTAGCTGTTCAATATTTTTTTCATTACCATGTTGTAATATATTTTATATCAAGGAAAACGACAAAATGAAATAATATTTTTGCCAATTAAGTAGGTTTAACAATTTTAAACCTTGTATATTTAACAAATTACCTCGGCTCAGTGGTTAACTGTTGGCCACAAGCAGATAGGGTCGAGGGTTCAATTCCCGCGATGGATAAATGTCATCTACATATTGTGTTCCAAACAAACATAATGCAAACTGTCTTTTCGTTATTAAAGTTGGGATAGGAGTGATACATAAATATTCTAATTTAAGGCGCTGTAAATTGTTCAAAGTTATGTTCATAATACGGATTGCTTTTTTTATCGATAAAAACTGCACGTGTTCGAAGCCAGTTGAAAGTTTGTGGGTCAAAAAAATCTAGAACATTGTTTTTTTTTGTCATAAAACTAGTTAGGTCTTTACAAGCGTCGCAAATCGGTGATCATGATGAGAAAATGGGACTTGTTTAACAGAAGTTTTCATGGTTTTTAGATATATTTTTTAGTCTTTGAAATCCATGGCCCCATACTTATTAAATGCGAAAGCTTGGTATGGTAAGAGATTTCAAGAGAGAAATGGCTACTTTTGCCGCGGTAATCGGGAATCACGAAATCAAGGCAAAGACGCAGGCAAAAACTATCTTAACATTATATTAAGTATCTATATTTTGAGTAGTTTAGTCCTGTCCACCCACCAACTACAATACTTCTTAAAGTGGCAGATACAGCAATTTAAAATTCATGTTCGGTAGGACGCCTTGGGGGAAAGATATAAATTAGCTAGTCGCTTAAATGGCACAGTCAGAGACAGTGATTTCCAATAGATTAAATAGATAAGCACAGCGAACCAGTTACGGTCTAATGAAAGTTGTTAACGGTCATCACCTTACGAAGACGAGTGTGGCGAGCACGTGTTTCTATATACAACATACATAGATATTATGTGGAGAAAAAGTTGCAGAAGTTATACCAATATGTCCTTAATCTAAATTTCGCCTTTTCGGTGAAGATTCGTCCTGGTTTTCAAGATAATTATGGACTGAGATTGTCTAAGATTCAAGTATACATAGGTCAAAAGTGAAATGTGTTATGTATATCGTTATGTAAGTTTCCATTTCAGATCTTTTGAGCTTTTTTTTTTTAACGTAAGTGAAAAGTAAGTATTGGTATCATACATACGAACTTTTCTAGCAAATTTTGTGTGATGGTATTTGTCGATGTTTTTTGTTCCATGTTTACATATACTAGGTGATATTTATCATCATAACCACATCCTCGCTTTATTTCTACTGTAGAGTTTTTTTAGACCCCATTGCGATTTGAGCCGTAACGTTAGAAAAAAACTTCCGTTAAACTCTATAGATAACTATCTTCGGAGTTCAAGTACTTTTGTACAGTAATTCTTCTGTCGAGTCACGCCCCCAATTTCCTACTGTGGTTTAGTTCAATTAATACATAACACTCTGCCATTTAAATAACAGGATCAAACATTTAAATAACAGGTAAACAATATTTTGTTTGTTTGTTTAGCGAAAGAAGAGATTGATGTCAATATTGTTCACTACCTACTTGTTTACGGAAAATGTTATGGTCTTGAAATTTTGCTATTACCTTATTTAGGCTTGTTTCTTCCTATGGTAATGAGTTTACAGTTTTATTACTATGGCGGTTTGTCGGTGAAATTATGTAACTAATATTATGTACCAAGGAAATGTGTTATTTACTGATGTGGCATACATTTTTAGAGCTATGCTTTTTGGATGCTAATGAATAATGCGTAAACAATTCGTGCGTATTGCCCTCATATGATATGAATTATGTCATGATAATAAAAATTATACTTTTACAGTACCTTTCATAAGTATAAGGGTAAAAATTGTTATTGTTACCATACCGATATTAAATTTCTGTTTATTAAATATAATAATACTATAAGTCTAAGTAATTGATAGTGATAGTGAATAACAATCTATTTGGTATCTCAACTACAATAGCACAAAGTTAGGGACCGGAAAGACAAACGACAAACGACTTTGAAGAAAGTCGGACTTTGACGTAGCAAAGTTCAGTGGTATCCTAACATCACGCCTTATTTATGCAAAGTCCAGTTTTTTAGACTGAGACATAGTCTTATCAATATAGTACAAAGTACAATGGTTGGCATTTCTACTGGTCTACTATATTGTACGAACAGCTCGCGGAAGATGGCACTCATCCTTATAATGGGTTGCCTCCGGTAATTGAAACGACCCGACGGACATCATACAAGTTCGCTATATTGTTGTCAACTGTTTTACAATGTCTTTACATTAGAAAGATAAGGATTGAGGTAGCGTTATCCTTTATTAATGACCTACTTTATTATCCTCGATAGGATTGCAAAAAAATATTTTTTTTAAGTTTATTCATGTTGAATATCTTCGTTTGTAAACTAAAACAAACAACTGTCGAATTGATGATTCAACTATAATTTGTCTTTTCTTAAGTTGATTTCTAGGTACAGCTAGTGTGTACGAGTGACCGACTTTACTGAAGATTAATAAAGAGCAAATAAAAAAGGTTTTTCTCTAAATTGTGTCGCATCGAACCTTAGCCTAATAACGGTTTAGATTTCATTGCCTTTTGTGAGAAACTTCACGGTTCGGTAGCTATAGCATCAAGTACCATGACGAACGAAGACTTTCGCTAAGGTCTTCCACTAATATCATGTTTTACATTAGATATCTATAAATAAACCCTGTAGACAGGTGAAAATAGTTATGATTTCTTAGTACCTAAATAAAAGTATTCTACTTTAATTTTTTCACGTTGAAAATAAGTGAAATGGGCTTCTGCTGCTGTTCTATATATCTTGATTATGAAAATTGGAAAGAAAAGGACAATGTGATCCAACTTACACTGAAATAGAAAAGTTGCTTAATTTAAACAAATATTACTACCTACCTATCTACTTATTTGACTGTTTTTCTTGATGTTATCTGGATTATACGAATTGACGGACAAGCCGTTTCCTCAGTTTTACGTTGACATTTTATAATTTGACCGACATGTTCCCAGTTATGTGGTTCGGTACCTTTTACATAATTATAATAATTTATTTATGTTTTATTAAATATACAAGCGGGTGTTACTAATTCCGATTAAAGCCTACAAAGTTATTGAAATCAATCAAAATAAACACGAATGTTTATGCAAAAAACAACTCCTACGCGATAACCTATTTTTTCCTTTTTATAATTTTCTTACACGTGTGTCAATCTGGGTTGGTCACCGGACTATTCGAGTTTCCGATCTTTGTAACGAATTCCGTTATAAGTATTTAAAAATATATCTTTTTGATTTATGACCTAGCTTTAATTAGTTTATTTGTTTATTGTTCAGTATTCACTAAATATATTAAAGTTGTTTAGACATAATGTTTTAAGTGATTAGGTTAATGTGTAGTTACGGAGAGATTATGGCGTTTTCAGCGTTAATGTTGTTAATGAGTTTCACCTATTCAGCATTCTAAGGCTTTTGTTTTTCGTAAAGGCAGGTAATCCTCAATATATCCTTATTTATGATCAGTTATCGGCAAAATGCATCGACATTTAGGTATCTTATGATATTATAGAATCTTTATTGTTATTTCTTATCACGGACTACTGCTGGCTCGAGCTCATTCTATGAGTTTCTTTTCACACAATACTGAATTGAACAATAGTTTTCTATAAAAATAAAGTTATTTATAGCAGTCATGTTTTGTATAACATTTTAACATACCTATGGTATAACAATGACACGAGTTAAACCACTTTAACATGTTAATTAGCAATAAGTAGATTATATGCCCACTACCTTTGTCATTTTATCTCTTTTTAAAATTAGATGTGCTCAATCACTTTGCTTTTTCCCCAAGCTAGTAACGTGATGTTAAATATCCAAATTGTTTCATTGACGAAAAGATTTTATCAAATCCGACTGATAGCTTCAGAGCTTAGCCCTTTAAAACTAACTTACTTAACTAATGTTGATTCACCTGCGTTCATTCTGATTTCGTTAGATACGTTCCATCAAAATTTGCCCTAATTTTCGTTTTTCTTGAAACCATAAATATTTTCGGCTGTTCTTATTTTGTTGCGATTGTACTGGTAAAATATTTTCAAAATATGTCCAGTCATTTTAATAAATAGCAGAGTGTTTAGAAAATATTTGTTTTTAAGGGTAATTAATCCTATCATTTAATCATTAGGAGTCGGTTCGACGCTATACACATTGATAAAAAGTGTAGGTACAGTCGGGCGCATATCAGTGGACTTTGTATCAGCGCCTTTAATTTAAAACAACTAAGTTTGATAATCGTAACTCTTTGTTACCACTGGCGTGCGTCCGACCGTACATAATGCAGTGTTTTGCTATACACAATATGCTTTAGTGAAATTAGAAAATTCTTTGAAATTTGTGGTTGTATAGTCCGGTCCGGTGCGCCAGCGCAGGCTGCGTAGTCGCCTGCCGTGCGCGATCGCCAGTGACGTCACTGTCATCTCACTACGGTGCTTGACTCGTATATAATAACAAACAAACAAACATTTCACCGAAAAGTGAACTAGTAAAGAAAACAACAGTCAGCTGTTATTTTTTTACGGCTTTCCTACCTCAACTTTGAGTAATTTATTATTTTAGTGCTATGTTTTTTGCGCGCATAAGTGAGAAATATTATTTTTTATTTAATTGTGTGATAAATAATATAATATTGATTATCAAACTTACCGGTAATAAACCAACGAGGCTCAAGTTAACCGCACAAGTTCAAGTATAAGCAACCTTTGTCACAACACGCCAGTTTGGTAAACACTTGCCGGCAGCGGTGGTTCAGGCACATATCACTATAATATTGATTTTAGTTTTCAAACACGTTACGAATCTCTGTTTTCAGCGTTTGACCGCGGTCAGCTGTGATGGGCTTATGCGCCGCCGGCGTCGCTCGCGGCACTGACTCGCTGCGCGCGCGCACTCCGCCTTATCGTCAAACCTTTCGCACCTGATAAGCGAACTGTCGAACTGTTAAGTAGGTACCAGCGGTGCTACATGTATTCCTCTAACAACGAGCGCGACGCTGTGTCAACACCTCTGCAGTAGCAAATTAACGAGCTCGCTGTTATATGATTATCAGGGACAAGGGACCACTAATATTTAACTAATGTGCTCATTAGAACCTAATCTATTATGTAGGGGCTATGAGAGTTTACCTTTTATCTATTGATAATACACGGTTTCTAATACCAGTTATCAGGTAGTGATAGGGCATTGGGAATATTAGAGCATTTCATTCAGCAGCAGCGTGCTCGATCTGTTCAAACATTTAGAGAAATAGGAGGTCACGGTCGGACGTCGACGCTTCATTATTTCCGCGGTTGGCGGCTGTTCAAAATATCATACTTTTTTTCTAGTAAACACGATCAAATTAAACACCAAATGCTTTGTATAATATTTTGTATCACAATTCACATATAATCACGTTTTACACGAGAAGAAGTTTGTCTTTACTTAATATATTTAGCAAACTGTAAATACCTAGTATTGTATGAAGCTAAGGTAAAAGGCAAAAAATCTGGATAATTTCTCATTATGACAAATAGAAGATAATGAGTACAAACTGTTAAAAACCTGTTTGTTGTCATATTTTTTTCGACTGAATTTCCCCTTGGCAACTTCGTATCATTTGCGATAAAACTATTTATAATGATTTCTGAAGCTAACGGTTATTTCGGGCTCGTGGTCATAACCGCGGCTGGCAAGACGCTGGTCTTGGGTTCGCTTCACAGGTCGAACAAACAGTATATAGTTTAAAAACAGTAGTAGAAACATGAAATAATTTGTACACCACTTTTTTTTAACCGACTTTAAAAAAAAAGGAGGAGGTTCTCAATTCGGATGTTTGTATGTTTTTTTTTTTTTTTTTTTTTATTATTTTTTTTTTTTATGTTTGTTCGCGCATAACTCCGTTGCTTTCCAACCGATTTGAAATATTTTTTCTTTGTTGGAAAGGGTATACTTCCCAAATGGTCCCATAGTCACCAAGTTGGGATCTGATGATGGAGTCTTGGCGAAATCGAGGGAACTCTTCAAATTTTATAGGAAAACGTATAGCGATTTTGGTATTTTCTACAACAAGTGAAGCATTTACGTTCAATAAGAACCATTCTACTATCAGATCTGATGATGAAGCCAAGATGACCTTGTGAATGTAGCGGGAATTCGTTGGATGTGAGATGCGGGGCACTGGATTTCGTTTGATGGAAATTATCATGAGGATGATGAAAGGGTGTCAGCTGAAGGCCTACCCATATTATCTAAGATTACAAATATGACACTAAAAATAAACAAATAAAATTTTTTTTTGAAAAAAAAAAAAACCGACTTCAAAAATCGATAAAAGCACTAAAAAGTTAAAATAATTCTAAAACCTACCTATATTAATAAACCTAACCTAAACTACGATTAACCAATAATACAATTTAACATTTTTTTGGAGTCGGGGCCAAGCAATACCTATACTAAACTTACAGCTTCTAAATATTACCTACCTAATTCTAATCGGAAAACAACAAAAATACTTTATGACAGATTACCTAATATTAAGACACAAAGACAAAAGATTCTAACGTTTACACTTAACAATATTAATAATATATTTTTACAAACACAATACACATAAATATACTCAGGAATTACCAGTCGTTTCATTACTTAGCTTGGCACCGACTCCAAAAATTGTTAAATTGTATTATTGGTTAATCGTAGTTTAGGTTAGGTTTATTAATATAGGTAGGTTTTAGAATTATTTTTAACTTTTTAGTGCTTTTATCGATTTTTGAAGTAGGTTTTTTTTTTTTTCAAAAAAATTTTTTTAACATGGAATGTACGTATGTAATTATTAAATTGTAAAATTACAATTTTGTAATGTGCCATGTTGTACAAATATGCGTTAAATTAGATTGAAAATGTTATAAAACTTCTCTAATTCCTCAATAGTAATCTTGCATTTGTTTTTATGGCTGGGTTAGATAATAATCACAGATCACTGAGAAAGTAATATAACACTCAGTTCTTGGACTTGGATATCTTCTCTCTTTCTAGTAAAAAATTTAAAGATCTAGCAATAAATGTTCTATCACAATAAAATTTCAAATCATTTAGCGCGATGAACATAACAACCGTTTCCTATTTGTTCATATATTAAACCGTGGACATTGGTGTGGGTTATGTTAGCCAATATGATATTTTACTCATAGTTTTATTTAATCTTAACATGTAACTGTTTTCTTGTCCCTAAATAAATAAATAAAGTACTTTTTCCTATCAGCTAGCTTGAGATTGAGTCTCAAGCTCAGCAAAAGCCGGGCAAAGGCCTTTAAAGTACCTCTTTTAGTTCTCTTGAAATTTTTATAGTTCTATCGAACGATGTCTGGTTGGTAGCATCCGAGGACTCAAGTCTCAACCCATATTTATAACTCACGAATGGGTGGACCGATTTTCATGATCTTTAATTTTTGTATTGGTTCACGTCCCGAATTGCAGTATAACATAGGGAACGGGGCTTCACGCGGGTAAAACCACGGGGCACAGCTAGTTGTTTATATAATGATGTAGGTACTATTCCTTCACAGAATATAAAAGAGATGATATATGCGGCATGTGGGGTAATAACTAAAGCAACTAAACCAGCGACCAAACACGTGAATACTTGACCGATTTTTTTTTATGCGAGAGAATCTATTTATAAAAGCTTTGGAAGCTGTACTCTCCTGTGTCCAATACCAAGCCTTGTTCTCTTTTATCAAGTATTTTTGTATATCGTTGCGGATTCGCTCTGGTGTCTACTTTTATTACCCTAATAATTTCTTAAAAAAATATGATAAAGACACTACACACAATTTCAGCGGAAAGCTTTGCATATATTTTGTCAACTTTTAAATCACTGGTTTTATCACATATAACCGAAGAGGTCTGTTTTTATATGATTTTTGCTCTGTCTATAATCTAAATTTTAATATAAAATACGGAATAGAAAAGATGACCCCACTTGATACAAACTATCTTCGACTAAGATGGTATTCATTTGGAAATCATTGGCGACGCAATATGTCTACTAATTTGAACAAATATACATTAATTATTTCTCAATAAACACCGTAAAAGAGATTATCGTTTATTAAAACAAAACCCACACAACCATTTGATTTCCCATTTGATACATATTAAAATAACCAGGTTAATCGAATTGATTCGTTATGGTTATTTTTTGTTGGCGGTATACCGTAACAACTAGTAATATTATATATCATATGACGGAACGACGAATCTAATTTCTTATATTACCCAGATAAATATTTTTTTATAAAGTCTCTTACATATTTTCACACTCTTATTTGTTTTTGTTACATTAACCATTGAAAAGTACGTTCCGGATAAGCAGCTAATGAAACATAAAAAGTATTAAAAGATTCTTCAGAATAAGGTAACAATTAGGAATTAGGTAACACTAAATCCTGGCTACGTTCCGCCGACTACAGCGACCATATGGCCTGCTACAGAGACTTATCGCCCTTTACTTACATTCATTTGTCGGATTTGATCACCTGTATCGGCTGTATCAAGTATTGGTAAGAATATGTGACATATATTGATGAACAAATTGATTACTGTTTATTGAACTTTATTCAAGTATTGTCTAGTCGGCTTAGCTAAGGAGGATAAAGGGCATTGGTTACGAAAAACAATGAAAATGAAGGAGAATTGTCTCAACAACAATACATGCATGCTTTCGTTATAAAACTGTGAGTTGCTTTTGGTTGTCTTCAAAATGATGGATCCATAAAACCACCTAAGAACGTCGTCAGCTTGGCAGTACATAAGAAAACAAAACAAGTATCTTTTCTGTGTTTACAAGTCAAGAACCCTTTCTTAATTGGGTCAAAGATAACATTTAATCCTTTTGTTGTCAATTTATCTAAGTACATAAGTAGCGATAGTCGAAGAAATTATGTTCTATATATTTAATGTCAATATAATTGAAACACTGTTGATATTTCAATTTACTTTGTCGCTACTGAGCTTTTTGTCCTGTTATAAAGACCTTTTTTTCTTTAAGCTCTTACATATAGGTACTGTAATTAAAAAAAAACCTGAACAAGTGTGAGTGATTTGAGCATTGAAAATAGCGTACAAAGTTTGTTGATCGTTCTACAGAAACAAACTAACTGTGCAGTGTGTTGAAAAATGTTCTCATAAATGTTCGATTTGTTGGCTTTGTCTCCGTCGCAGAAAGCAGAATAGATATTAAAAGCATGGGATAATTTGAAACCGCTTACGCGTTTGAAACCGCAGTTACAGATAAGAATTATTTAAATAAGATTTATATGTTTGAAAAATAATCAATGTTAGTTTTTGTATTCTATTAGTATGTTAAAACAATCGTTGACGGAATAATCTGCTCTTGATAAGACTAAAGGGCGAGAGATTTATTCGTTGAGAATGTACCAAGACCGTCATTTTGTACACCAAAGTTTGTTTGCTTGGTTTAAGCCCAGAAGCTGTTCATGTTTGTGATAACCTTACTGGAGTTAGGGAAAAGGGTCAGGGATATTCTGTATACCAATAGCTGAATGAAGGATTAGATAAGGTTATCTTAAAAATGATATTGAACCAAACATTAAATACTGGCCAGGGATTTTCGATTGTGTTATCACATTGTCAATAACCCATCAAGGATAAAGATGATATTTTTGCAATATCTCATCAGTTTTTTTGCTTGTTATCGTTTTTGTACATATTTATTAAAAACTTCACAAAAATATATTTAGAAAGTAATAGCACAATAGAAACTTTTTGTTGTTTCGGTTTTGGGAAACATGGTGGAAAAATGTGTCAACCTTAGAGATAATGACAAAATTTTAAAGTATAATATTCTTTTTATTAAAAGTATCCAAAAATACAAAAAATACAGCAAGATGATGAAAGCAGCGCATCCGTCTTCAGCAGGAGAAATAGGTATTCGATTAAATTTTATTTACAAAAGATTTAAAAGGGACCTTTCAGGACAGGTTTCTTCTGGAGGTTAAAATTAGCATGATTGTTCTTAGCGCCAGTTCTTCATGATCAACACTTTAAAATCCCTCCTCAAAAAGCCTTTTATATCCTTTGAACAATAGGAATTCGGCATTCCCTTTCCTTTACTTCCTATGATATTGATCGTTGGTAATGAACTAGAAACCTCTTCCAAGGCGCCATCAACACAATGCTGATCCAACAATTTGCGTAGATCCTAGATCTTTCTACACGTAATGGGTTGTAGGAACTTAGATATTGTCCTTAGACATAATAAGAAGAATACTTGCGTAAGATGAGACTTATTAACAAATTGCCTTTAAGCAGCAATTGTCCTACTTTTAAACGGGAAACTAAATACTCTTAACTTTTCACCAAGTATTCCTATAATACTCACTCTCCATTTACCACGAGATTTCGCTCTTATCATTATCCACTAGCTGTGCCCGCGACTTCGTTCGCGTGGATGACGAAACTTATCAATGAGTTTTTTGTGTAAAGTGCTATTTCACTGTATAGTTCACTCTATCTTCTTTTAAGCTATTTTTAACTACTTCGAAAGGCTCAGTAGTATGATAATAATCTATACTTAATATATATATATATATAATATTATAAAGCTGAAGAGTTTGTTTGTTTGTTTGTTTGTTTGGTTGAACGCGCTAATCTCAGGAACTACTGATTAGAATTGAAAAAATCTTTTTGTGTTAGATAGTCCATTTAACGAGGAAGGCTTTAGGATATATAACATTACGCTGCGACCAATAGGAGCTAAGCAGCAGTAAAAAATGTCACAAAAACGGGGAAAAATATTCATACTTGAAAGCTTCCGTTGCGTGCGCTGCGTAAACGGTTCGAGTTACCCAAAATATATGTATGAAAGAATTGTTCCTCTTTAAATGATCTAAAAAAATGTCTGCGACAGTATATGTCTATCTTTTAAGATTGACTAACTATAACCTTTTTTAAGGTAATCATTTGGTCGAAATTAATGCATTGTTGCCAATTATTTGCTACAGAGTTTTATCAACATAATATTAACTAAAATTATAATTTACGCAGAAATACTTTTTTTTTAAACTTCTTAATTGCGGTCATAATAACAGAAATTGATGCGGACGAAGTCGCGGGGATCAGCTAGTTTATTATAAATATACATTTATAATAAACTAGCTGATCCCTGAACTAATATGATTTGATAGGATAGAACTAAGTGGCCTGCTATCGGAGAGGCCTATGTCCAGCAGCGGACTGCTATAGGCTGATGACGATGATACATTTGATTTTACTGGCCAAAGTTTTGTAAATAGTATTTTACTTTCTTTAATATTTTGTTATGGTACCTAATGAAATTTATTACCTAATTGAATAGTCGCGTTGTTCTGGACATGAACTACATTTTGAAATTATATTACTAAATTTCGCTATCGTATAACTGGGAATCAATGATACAAGCAATGCAAGTACTGATAAACTACTGAAGTATATTTGCTTGTTCTAGATAACGATGGCACTACTAAGAAACGGGCACTGCGACCGGTCAACAAGAGGGCACATTCAGCCAGCCCCATCGCGGCCCGCCCAAAAGTGAGTTCTTTGTTGATATCCGAAGAACAATGATCAAGTGATGATAACAGGGTGATACAAGATACTATGTGCCAGTTTTGTAATTATGGATATCATTAGAACACTGGGACCTACATAGTGTTAAGCACATAGCTGGGGATCAAAACAAGATCGTTCTAATGAGTCAGATACCTTCTTATTGTAACAGATAATTCCTTTTTATGATAAATTTGAGGACTTAAAAACTACTTTTTACATTATGTGCTATATGCTAGTTATCATTATTCAAGCGCCTAAATGTTCGCAATTTTCTTTAGTAGAGAGGCTGAGTGATTGGATTTTAGTCTAGGAGTTTCTTGGAACTGTAACTGTTAACATCAATTTATCATTGCAATCCGAAAATCGTACTAACGTGTCTCGTACTCCCTCGAAACTGGATCCTCGTTTTGCAAAGCATTATTTAAACACAAAAAAATACAGTTTTTGTTTGCTGCGAGTATCCTTAATCACTGTCGTTTTATTTTCGTTTTGACGTCTTGGTATTTCACATGCACATCACTAAGCTCCCCTTGATTTTCGATAACATTCTCAGAAGGTTCAAAATAAGAAGTATAAGAGTATTTGGCACATACCAGCATCATTTTAAATAACAGTAAATGAATTAACAAGCGATGTTTCGTGGTTTTGCTTATAGTTGCATATTATTTTAGAGTCCGCTTCACCCAAAAAAGGCAGCAGAGAGAAGATGTCAAAGTCTTTCGCCTAGCAATCACGTAAGTGCAATTTTATTGACTATGACTTGATATTTTTATTTTTTAGATTTAAGTTCTTATTATTATTATTAAAATATAAATTAAATAAAAGTAAATCATTTATTGTGTTTATTGCAGGCACCGAAAAAATCTCTTGATCAATTAGGTCCGGCTTGCGTCTCAGCGCCAGATGCTATACTCCCACCGTTTTCTATGCCAGGCAAAAGTGAAGCAGGTAATAAGAGTATTTATTTATTGTTTGAATACTCTACATCTCTCTCTTTACAGGACTTTTTTCTTTTTTTACAGAGAAAGACATGGTCATGCCACAGTGTGTCTTGGCAAAAGTTATGAGAATATTAGCAACAAAGAAGAGGGAGTTTCTGAAAATGCGCAAATGTTTAATATCACAACAGGTAGAGTCATATTTTATATCATATTATATTCACAATAGTAGTTATTAAGCTTTAAGTAGTATTTACATAGATGTAAGTATTCATATTATAAGTAACTGTACTGATCACTTTTTATATACGGAAGATGTTACTCCATACAATGAAATGCAGACAATTTACAAATTAGATTTGACAAGACGAAATGAAAAATGAAAAAGCAATCATATCCAGGAACTTGAGGTACCGAAGACAAAAGCATTCCTCGTGTTAAAACTTATAAAGGCTGTTGTTGAAAACATCTCATATTTACTGTTGATGATTAATCATCTTTGTTTTTTTTGGGATATTATAAATTATAAGCACAGCAAAGCTAATCAGCTAATGGGGTAGCACATTAACAAAGATGTTGGTAGGATAATTATATATATTATACTTATAGTAATATAATTCACGGGAATAAGCGCGTACATGCATAAATAACTTTTATTGGGGCTTGACGATTTAAGTATGCATGTACGCGCTTATTCCCGTGAATTATATTACTATAAACATGAAGCGCCATAGTTTAAAAGTTAATATTATACTTATGTCTGTATGTCTATCATATATTATGTGTGTAACTATTGTAATTACTGGTTAATGTTTTATAGAACAATTTACTGGAGAACTACGCCCAGCTGAAGGAGTTGGAAGCTCGTGCAGGACTCGCGCCATCAGAAGACAGCCTGGGCGATGTGCGCGTCCTGTCAGTAAGCGGCTGGCCGGCGCATGATCTCCTCCTGCTCGTCCGCGATGACCTTGAAATGCCACTGCATTCCGAAATAAGTGGACTCTTTGGTGAGCTTCTACGTACTATCAAAATTTGAGACAGAATGTTGATCTACTGAAATGTCATGCCCGTCTAGTCTCTATCACACAAAGTTAAGTTGCGACATAAGATAGACATTTACGTTTGTTTCAGTATTTTACTTACTTTCTTAATTTATCCCATTTTAATCTATATTACCGGTTGGAATTAAAAATTATCAGTATTAGACGCGATTAAATAGCTTATCATAGCATCTAAATCGCGTTATCAATACGTATGTACAGTCAGCCTCATGCCAATAGGTTGTAACACTTTGATATTGACAGCGCCTTTATTTCAAAGCTGTAAGACCGATATACCGATATACCGATATCGTCATTACATAGTTGTTACTACGGACGTGGTCGTAAAGTTTCCATGAGATTCGCGCACATCAACAGAGTGGATTTTTAAGTGAAATATTTACTTATACTGTACTTAGTGTTGTGGTGTAGACCAAAAACTGTCAGTTTTAGCTAAATCAACTGTTATTTTTCTGCGTTAAATAGATTTAATGTCTTCGGTTAAGATTTATTTAAACATTTTTTATGTTAATTTGTTTAGGTCCACATGTGCTACAGCAAATAACAGCCCAACTGAACCCAATTCCTGAGGAAGTGTTAGCAGTGAGCGCGGAGATCATGGCGCGCCGGATAGAGCTGCTGAATCTGCTGCGGGGCAAGCATCGGACCGATCGAGCTACGTACCTCACAGTTAGTAATCAGAGGGTGCGAATACCTTTATGTAACACGGGGTAACGTATGTTATGCTTTATCGTTGGGCTCTCCTATATAAAGATAATCGGTAGAGTAGTGTAGAGAATAGTGACGATCAGAGTTGTTTAAGCGGCCTAAATGCCGCTGACTTAAATGAATAAGACTCCTACTTTTTGTTTCCATAGAATGATGTAGTAATATATCCGATTAATTTCAGAATCTGGAATGGAAAACGAAAAACACAGAATTTGACCACGAAACAGAAAGATTACACAGAATGGTAGCTGGTACAGCTGAGAATTTAAAAGCAAAGATTAGTTATTCTTTAGAACTTGCAAAGTAAGTTATGAGTACTTAGATGTTGTTTTTATTGTTAAAGCTCTTTAGAGGTAGGTTAAATGTTAACGGATGTAATGTTCTTTTGACGCATCATAAGCTGCCTCTCCATTAAATGTCCTGTGTTTTATGAAATGTGGTTATACATAAGAACAACACAACTTATTTCAACTTGTTTGGAATGTCACTTATCTTCTTTATTCTTCTTCCTCTTTACTATTGTCCTTTATCATACACTAAAGTCATGTTAAAATGTATTCAATAGGATCCCATGGGTGGACAGAGAGACTATGATGAAAAAGATCGAACGTTTACAAAAGGAGAATATGATACTGCAACATAAGATAGATGAAACCGCAAAGAAAGAACCCACCGAAGAGCCAAAAGAAGTAGGACAGTTGTCAGATGCTTTACCTAACTATCAGGTTAATCTATATACAACGTAGAACTATCCATATCCATACTAATATTATAAATACGAAACTAACTCTTAGTTGTCTGTGTGGCAGCTTGAACTCCGTGAAAGACATACAACTCTTCGCCACAATAGCTGACAACAACGCGGGTAAAGCCGCGGGCACATGCTATTGATTTTATTGTTTTTGACTTTATCAAGCCTGCGGACAGTCTTATAGTCTTATATTTTGTTAGGCAACCACATCTCACACTTCTCGCTATGAGGTTTAGAATAATAAATTACGACATTTTCACCAGAAAATAATGATTACAAAAATGGCTATAAAATAAAAGAAAATGAGGCTTATGTTATTTGTAGGCTATTTGTGAGGAGCTGTCGAAAGAGCGTGCGGCCCGCGAAGCGCTGAAGGAAGTGGTGGCGGCCGCCGAGAGCATGCTGCGCGTAGCGCGCGCGCGCATCGCCACGCTGGAGCGCCAGCTCAAGGACACGCGCGCCGAACTCGACGCCGCGCGCAAAAAACACAAAGACCTCGAGCAACTCGTAA
This sequence comes from Autographa pulchrina, assembly GCA_905475315.1. NCBI lineage: Eukaryota > Metazoa > Arthropoda > Insecta > Lepidoptera > Noctuidae > Autographa > Autographa pulchrina. Next base: position 5,332,961 of record FR997771.1, on the reverse strand, counting down.
ACAGACTCGCACACCATACAAATAAGACAGTGAAGTTGTAACACTCTACATTACGATCCCAATCCGAAGGATCGAAACTATCCATAGCCCCCTATTTAAATTTATTATTATCATCCGTAATTTTTATGTTCTGATTTGATGGAAAACATATATATATATAATCTATGCTAAAATTACTTTTGCACATTTTAAAATGTTTATTTTATTCATTTCGATCATTGTTAGTTAACAGGGTGTGTATATTTTCAGTATCGGCATCGAGAAAACAGCTATGATGCGCGCTCAAAGAAGTTACTTGAAGTCTCCAAAACTGGCGAAATAACAATAGAAGCATTGTCTCGACAACGAGATGCATTGGAGCTTAGGTTTCTTTCTAATCGTGTTTTAATATTAGTTACGGTTGTAGATTTTTGTAAGACTAAAAATAAAGTAATGGTACTCAGGGTAAAGGAACTTCGCGAACTGGCGGAGCAGGCGGAGCGGTCCGCCGCGGCTAAAGAGGCAGAACAACGCGCGCGCGCCGAGTCCCTTCAGGCGAAGGTAGCGGAACAGGTGCTAAGCATTCGGGTCATGTTATGTGTTTGAGTTAAACCCTGTTTAGGAACTGGTTTTAAGTTTAACTTAAAATAGATTTCTGCACAGGAGAAGGTTAAAGCTGCAACGGAAGGTCGTGTGATGGAGCTGGATGCCAAAGTTAAAGAATTAGAAGATCAGTTGCAGTCTTTGCGGGAACGTTCTGTTAGACTTGTAGATATGGAGCGTAGGCGGTGCCTAGAGTATGTGCCGTCGAAGGGTAAGCTAAGCCATTGATATATATTACACATAAGTTCTATCGTGAGGCAAGGTCTATGTAAGATGGGGTATTTTTTTAATTCTGTAAAGCGATACTACCTAGACTAATAAACAGTCGGGTACATAATGTATGCATGGACTATAAAATACTGCAAACCTTTTTCTTACAAATGAAAACGATATAACTCTGACATCTCTTACAGAAAGCGAGCCCTCTGATAGAGAAACGGAGATATGGAAAGAGCTTCAAGTGACTCGAGTAGCGTTGTCACGCGTAGAAGAAGAACTGCGGCAAAGTCGAGCTGATAAGGATAGCTTCTTGAATTCACTGTCCAGGATTGCGGTAAACATTCAATAACAATAATAACATAGCATACCATCACGCCTGTATCCTCGAGGGTTTAGGCAGAGGTGTACCAATGTACACCCACAGTTCGCCGGTATGTTTAGGTCCGATGTAATAGGGGGCGAGCCTATTGCCACTAACCGGGCACAAATCCAAACTCCGACCTGCTACTGAGAATTTCATAGAAAAACCCAATAACACCTTGGTCGACTTGGGAATCGAACCCAAGACCTCTAGCGTAGCAGTCGCGCTTAGCGCCACTAGGCCAACGAGGCAATTATATATAATAACAATAATACACATAAAAAAACGAAGTTTGCCAAAGAGATAGTACTAAGGCCTCTTATATCTTCCGATATACTAAAATCTTAAAATGCCAAAGATCTAATAAAACCATTCTCTAACAAAGGGGTTTTCTGTTAACAGTAGTGTGGAAGTCAGGTAGACAGTCGCCCCTTATTAGATACACACTGACACTGTTGTATTCTGTGAGGTAACATAACTATTTAACATTGGTGTTTTAGCAAGGAGAGGGCTCGGATAATGTACAAGAGAAAATTGCAACTGAATTACTTGACAGAGAACAAAAGATTGTTAAATTACAACATATTATAGAGGAACAACGGGAAAATGAAAAGCTTATGTGAGTTAATATTTAAAGTATTTGAGTAATTAAAATTAAAAGAGTAATTTTTTGCCTTTTTTGCTTCAAAATTGTTTTAATTCAATGTATAGGTAATATTCGCATAAACCTTAGAAAATGTAAACGTGCAAGCATTAAATTGTAGTTTTCAATACTTATAATTTATTTTCGAGTACAGGGAACAGAGTATGACGCAATACGAAAATCAGTTGGCAGCTCTACGTTTGGAAGTGAAGCGTTTACGAAATTATGACAGCTACGCAAAAGAAGTTCCATATCAAGAGTTACATACAGAGGTAAATTATTACACAGTAGTTGACTAGGACGACTGTTAAATCTGTGATGATAGATATATATAAAGGACTAGCTGTGCCCCGCGGTTTCGCCCGCGTGAATGATAATTCAAACACTATGTTTATAAATTATAGCCTATGTGTTATTCCGATGTATAAGCTGCATTATTGTAAAGTTTCATTAAAATCCATTCAGTAGTTTTTGCGTGAAAGAGTAACAAACATCCAAACAAACTTTCGCATTTATAATATTAGTAAGGATTGTACAGCACAATGATTGTAATTTAAATAGCTTTTGGAGCTGCACATGCAAGTGGAGACGCTGTCGCGCGAGCGAACGGCGCTGGTGACGGCGGCAGCGTCGCGCGCGCTCATGCTTGAGCGGCACGAGCGCTCGGCGGACCTGTTCGCGCGCATGGTCCGCGCGCGCCGCGACCTGGCCGCGCTGCTGGACGGCCGCACCGAACCCCCGCCCCTCGACGAAGCCGGCCATGCCGAGGTTACTTTCCCTAAGCGCTGCAAATATTTGATGACAAGCAGCGTTATGTCCGTTATATACTGTGTTGCTCAAGGGTTTTTCTTGGTGTACTTACAGCTACAACTTTATTCGACTCGTTTTTGGAAACAGATGGTTTGAGATTTTTTACTGTTATTTGACATGTACTCGTATATTTATGCTATTCTTTGCTGTTATACAAAAATATAATTATTGCAATAATATCAAATGTTTTGCTCATTCCTGTAGCATTACAGTTTAGTTACATGGAACCTATACATCTGAGACTATGAGATATGTATGTTCTGACAAAATTGCATTATATTGTAAAACAAAACATGTGTGCTAAATAGGTGTCAAGATCGCTGTCGTCGGTGTGCGCGTCGGCGGCGGACACGTGGACGGCGCTGCGGGCGGAGCGTGCGCGCGTGCTGCGGCTGGAGAGTGCCGTGCTCGCGCAGAGCCTGCAGCTGGAGCGCGAGGGCCGCGTGCGCACGCAGCTTGAGAGGCGCAGGGCTATACTCGAAAGGGAAATCTTGCGAACACATCATGAGGGCTCGTCCGACCCCTCCATATTGAATCCAAACAAAAATCCAAGTTTGGTATTTCCCCAATATGTCTTTATGTATTTTGGAATAATAGTTTTTATTATTAACGTTCTAGCTTTTTTTACGTAACTTACCTAACTAATTAAATACCTGAAACGGAAGGGCTTAAAAGTTGCGTAGAATAATCTAGATAACTAAGGCAAAGATTTAACGATACAATGTCTATTTCGAATAAAACCTTATTATTTAAGATTACCATTAAAATCTAATATCGCTAATTTTGTATTTTCTTTTTTCAGATTTAGGACATTCTTGGATTTAAATGACAGATGACGCTACCACCTTTTTAAATTATTAGTTAGCTGCATGTTATTTTGTTAATAAATAGTGTAATTAAGTAGCACAAAAGAAAATTTTATTTCTCTTAAATACACGGTTTAGCAAGTTTCAAAAGAAACTGTCATAACAGTACAGCACAAACTATACAGACACTTTCATCACATCACTCACAGCCGATGGCCAGCAATTTTAAACATCTTACACTTTTTTTCATCACGCATGTGATTGCTCGTCATTAATTGTATATTTCTAGACAATAAGTTATCTTTAAGGTGACTAACAGCCGGAAGCAGCCCACGGAAAGGTTGAAAATTATTATTCTCTTTAATAGTGGGAGGTGTGGCGTACACATTTATATTCGGTTCAGGGGTAGGGACCCACTTCTGTGTATCAATGTTGGTAATGGCTTTTTTGCGGTTAAGATTATCACCCTTAAATTGATCATCATTAGTTGAAATGTAAGTTTTCTTTACAAAATTCTCCATACCTATTTTAGTAGGTGATTCCTGTTCAGTATGGAACACAGCTTGGTTATTGTTCCCTTTATGACATTCAAAGTTTTCAAGTTTGTCTCGTCTACGGTCTCCAATATATTTCTTTTTCGGAGTCACGAATTGGTCTTTGGAATTCCCGGTTGGTTCAAAAGATGTTCCCAATTCGTCTTCGAGGATTTTGATTATGCTATCTAGATTGTTAGCAGGGACTTCAATGTGCCTATTTTCCATGTGATACGCTTCATATTCAGCAATTTTCTGCTCCAGCAACTTAACTTTATCTTGGTCTTTTCTTCTTTGCGTACTCGCTTTGCGTGTTTGGTCTTCTAATGTCAAAATAATCGTCTCTAGCTGAGATATTTGTTGCTTTCTAGTTTCTACATTTGTAATTAGAGCCTCAATCTCAGCATTCTTTTCTGTAATTTGCTGGTTTAACTGTAAAGAAAAAAGAAATAGTCATATGAATCCCCTAGTGATTTATCTTACAATATTAGTTCATAATCATGGATAAATAAATTTTACTTACGTCCATGTCCGCTTGAGTTCTCATTTCTAAATTATTTCTTAACAATTTTATGATGTTAGTTTGCTCTTCGTCCTTTTCTGAAAGCATCTTTATGACGCCATCTCTTTGCTCTAAGAGACGTTCTTGGTCTGTGAGGCTTTCTATATGTCGCTCTAATTCCATATCTTTCTTTTGCAACGCTTCAGCAAGTTCGCCATTTTGTCTAGTTGCTTCAAGCAATTTCGCTCGTTGTTGATTTACCTAAACATTTGTTATTTATATTGATTATTAAGACTTTGATAGTGAGTTTTGGATACGTAGCTACAATCGAAACCAGTTGGGAGTCCTGAGAAAATTCTGATCGAATCGTTAAATTTATAAATATTTCTCAATATTTACCATATCATGAAGCTCATTTAGATTTTCGAACTCTCCAAAATCTTCTTGCAATTCCGCAATATGTGTTTTTAGAGATGACAATTGTTCCTCATAAGATCCCATTTTACATTCACTGCAACAAATTAATAATAATTATTTTACACAATTAGGTATTAAAAATTTTAATGAGATGGACGTCGTATCAACGATTTTAATGTTATAAATACTTAACTAAATAAAAGTATTTGTTTAAATTAAAATAACTATAAATTAAATTTAACAAATCACCTTTCTTGTAACTGTTGCTCCAGTAATGACTGTTTTTTCTCAAGTTCTGATATGTATTCTTCTTTATTCATCAAATCAGATTTTAGACTTTCTTCTAAATTAATAGACTCCTTGAAATTTTGCTGCAAACAACGATAATTATTTTATTATTATTAAATTTTTAATTTGTAGTACATATCTAATTGACTATTACATACCTCATACTCTTTGATGGTTTCCTCTTGTTGAGTCATCCTAGCTTTGTATTCATCCAATTCATTTAATGCTACATCTAAATCTCGCTTAGTTGACATTAATTCTTTCTCATAAGCCATTCCTTTATCTAAATAAAAAATTGTGTGAGTTAAATAACCATATAATATATTTTCTCTAAACAAGCATAGCTGGATCCACTTACTTATTTTCTCTTGTGTTTCCTGCAGTTCTTTGGTTGCATCTTTAAGTCGTAGTTCAGAGTCCAACAGTTGCGAACACAAAGATTCCACCTTAGCTTGCAAATTTTTCTTTTCCTCAAGCTCATCTTCATATTTCTTTTTAGTTTCAACAAGTTGCGCTACATTGATGTTCATGTCATGTTTTATACCTGTAAGTGACTCGTTATAAAACTGTGACAGTTTGCAGAGACGCTGCTCTAAATCGTCCTTCCTGAAATTGATAAAACATAAATAATAAATTTAATTAAACAGTTACCATGCATGAATAATAATTGCTATATTCCAAAACTCACTCTGCTTGCAACTTTTCACGTGCCTCTGCAATTTCTTCTAAATGCATTGTATTTTCTCTTATCGATTCTCTTAACTTATTTAGTTCTTCATCAAAATCTGTTTGTAACTTTGTGTTCTGTAAAAGTAAAATGTATTTACTGTTCTATTCTTTGAATGTTATTTATAAGTTCCTGAGTATGTATGACTTTATCTTACCTGCTCATGTAACTGTTGGACAGTACGCTCTAACGTCCGAGTCTGTGATCGGGCTTGTTCTAAAGCTGCTTCTAATTGAGAAGCTCGTTCTGTGCCTATCTTTATTTGACCTTCTGCTCGAGACAAGCGATCCTTTATGTAGATCTTTTTACATCTTTCCATTTTGAGTTCTTTTTCCAATTCCTGTTGAAACAATATTGTGGTAACAGATGTATAAAATGAAATTCATGTCACGAATTAAAGCTTGAATTATTAGTACCTCTATTTTATTCTTATTCGATTGTGACCGAAGATGATCAGAAGTGTGAATTTGTTTCTTTAAATCGTTATTCTGTGAATTGAGGTCTGATAACTCATACACCAATTCTTCCGTGCGTAACTGAAGGGCTATTGTTTCGTTCGCAGATTTTCTGTAAAATTACAATAAGCCTATGTTTAATCTATTTACAAGGTTATGAGTAATAAAAATATCATAATTACACATACCGCATAAATTCTATAATTTCATTGAGTTCCTTTACAAAATCTCCATGGGCTTGTTCTAAGGAGCATTTCAGCATTTCGTTTTCAGCATTAAATTCATTAATTTTCTTAGAAAGCTTGTGCAAACCAATACCCTTCTAATAAAAAGGAAGCGTTATCATTTAAGCAAGTGATTCAATATTTATATATATATTCAATATTTATATTATATATATAGATATGTACAGAAGTCGTACCTACCTCATTTTTCAATGTCAAAGATTCAAACCAATCAATGATCTCCTTTCTCTTAAGAAGAGTCTGTTCGCATGTGGCAACTAACTTGGATGGCATACCGTACAGCTTATTCATGTCGACTGCTAGTGGAGTTTTGGTCGACTGATTATCTGGGAAATTATTTAATACGTAATACCTACCTACTACTGTTTCATACTAACAAATAAATAGCAAAGAAATATTTATCGACAAGCAAAGTGGTGCTACTTATTTTTTTTTGTTTAATATTTTCGTACTTAATCTTATTTCTTTAATTAATCTTGGAGCCTTTTTTATTATTTTCCACATACCAGTTTTTTGGGATTTATCGTCGGTCTGTCGCACCGAGCAGAGCTGGAGCAGTTGCTCCGCAGTCAATTTGGCCACGTTCATGATGCGCAAATCGTCGGAGGGTGGTAATATCGCCTTCTGGCCCAAAACCGTCATCTTCTGATGGGTATCCCGCATCATCGCGTATAGTTCCATAATAGCTTTCTGCAAAGCATAAGTGGTTTATTTTTCAGAAAGTGCTACTAACAGAAGCCTAACAAAGTTGTCACAATATTTATTGGAAATTTCTCGTACCTGACGATCTTTAAGATCATTTTTCATCTTCTCAAACTGCACCATATTTTCTTGCCAACTTATTTTGAGTTTCATCATTTTGTCGCTTCGAGAAGATATTGATTCTGTAATTTTACAAATAAATATCACAATTCATACAATCATTCTTCTTCTTCTTAGCGTATCGATCATTATATTTTATTTAATCATTACTTACATTATATCAGTTAATTTACCTTTATCTACAAGAGTATGTGTTCCATCACAATCCTCTAAATCCTCACATCGTTCCTGCTTTTGTATGGTTTCCTGAAAAATGCATCCGTTCTTGACAATCGGGTAAATAGGAACCAAGCAATAACACCCCCCTAAACTTTGGTAACTAACTACATCCAAATAAAAAAATGGTATGCTCAAATAAGGAAACTGAAACACGGGAACCTAAGGAACCTTAGCAATGAGTGCTACGAATCAAGGGGAAGGAAGTTCATGTTATTTAATAAATTGTTTGTAAACATACCTGGTCTGGTAGGCCAGGTGAATAACCATGACCTGATTTCATTTGAGATCTCTGTAAGGACAAAAAGGAGACTTGAGGAGAAAACAAACAAATACTATAATTTCCTGCAGAGCTACATGCCGAGATCTTAGATAACTATATTGCCAGTACTGCAAGTAGCCAGAGAATGCCAACATAGAAATTAGCAAATCAAATAGAGATAGAGAATAACCTAATCTGTATCTTTGTCCATCGTGGTGGCCAAGTGGCCTAATGAGCGAATTCGTTTGACAATGTTGCAGTTGAACCAAGTGAGTAAACAAGGTTATTATGTATTTAATTATTCGAACTTCTCTTGCAATAAGTAGGTACAGTTAAGGAAAATAATCTAAATAGGTAGATCCCAGAAAGTTATATTTGCAGTCGACAACGCTCAAGTGAGCAAGCTTAATAATTTATGCTTATCCTCTTGTAGCAGTGAGGTCATTATAAGGCGATATAATTATATTATGACTTAAAGATAAATAATAAGGAACAATGACATTACATAATTTCTCACCTGTGACCCTGGTACGGGCACAGTTATGACGGGTCTTCCCATCTTGCCTGGTGTAGTGTGATCATTCAATTTCTTAGGAATTGTAGATGGTCTCTAAACAAAATGAATTATACGTTAGGGTGCAAGTAGCTATGGCAGGAAAAATATACATAAGAAGTCCCAATAAAACAATTTTATTTGTTAATGAATAAATAGTATCGTACTTACTCTAGGTGCAGACAAGAAGCGTTCGCGGTCGGGCCTGGCCGAGCGCGGCATCGGGTGGCCCACCGGCCGCCCGAGACCCAACTCATCTTTAACACGATTGGCAGACTTCGGTCTTGGCTGTCAACAAACATTATTTTATTTAATAGAGAATTACTTAAGTAGTTAATTATTATACTAAGCAACAATATTCTGCCTTAATTCAATTTTTCATCAATTTATACGTTTAAATATAATTTCAAATGCACAAAATAAGAATATAGGGATCGTAGCAGTGATATTCTCCAATTGTTATATTTATTTCCTCAAGGGGTTCTCATCAAAAAAAGTGTAGGTTTACCTCATCGGAACGTGGTCGAATTCCCGCATTCCGTAAGCCAAACCGTTGATGTTGGACTGGAATGGTCTCGAACTTTGGTCTCTGTAAAAAAGTATATTTCTCATACCTACGTACAAACATTTTTCACAGCTATGTCTGTACCCCAAAAAGGCGGAGACCACGGATTACCACTTGCTACGATCCTTATATATCTACTGTCATTTCTACCATGTCGTAATAGACAGGATCCAAAATCATTACTTTCTGCATAATAAAATTACCAGGCCAATTTATATATAAGGCCAGTAAAATCATCTTGCAATAATTTTTATCGCAGAAACGGTGTCATTTAATTAAAAGTAATAATACATAGGGCCATACCGTTGATTCAGAAAGAGCTTTTGGTCTATTTGGTTGAAATCTCTGTCGCCCCGGGGGCAATCTCTGCGGAATACGACACTTTATAGGGCCTTTCGTAGGTTCAATCACGTCTGTAAACAAACAAAACTAACTAGTAAACATCTTTGTTTAAAAGCTAAGTATACTGTGGCCTATTATACAACGCGTTAACAGAATATTTCCATTTATTTGACCACTAGTTTTGATTATTGGGCTGCTGCCTCGCGCTCTACACGTACAATAAATGATAGCTATTGTGTATGTATAATATTTTATAATGTAGGCGCCTTCTGTAAATACATAGGAAATGCAAACGTCATCCCATTACCTTGTCTAGTTTCAGCGGGCACCAATAGTGACATGTTTCATTACATAACTTCTAATTTTAACGTGGAACGCACTTTCGTAAAGCGTTTAAATTGTAAAATCAATATAAAGTACAAAAATTTCTTATCAATTACGTTCCAAAAGTAAATGACTTGTGGTTTTCATTTTGTGTAGCATAGATTTAGAAGAAAAAGCCACGCTCTAGCAAATAATTCCGGCCAGCTTTCTTTTATCCCATCTGCTTTCTCTTAGACTAAATAGGTTGTTATAAACTTAAACCAAAAAGTTTCATTGAACAAATTATTTTCTTTGCGATGTATCGCCATAAAATATTTATCCTGTCATTTTTTCAAATTAAGAACCCCAGTCCATCATCACCAATCACGCAAATAGTTTTACAAAATATCAAAATTCCAGAGGTTTTCTTTTACATTTTTGTATTCCATTTTTCAGCTGTAGAGTTATAATGACGACTGCGGCAAAATCACAAAAGGATAAACCTTGTAAGTATTTATTATTTTGGATTTTTTTAAAACATATATTTTCACAGATAGGAGATATTTTCCTATGTAGGTACAATTAGCGAAAAGCAAACCTCTGGGTAAATGTTTAAAACCAGGGGCCCTCCGAAAAAGTTTTGAAAAATTGCACACATTCTCATTCACCTACTTACTTAGACCCTTATCTCCTCAGACAAACCTGTGTTCAGATAGAATGGTTAATTAGCAATTTAAGGTCAGCACTTGAGATTTAAAGTAAGAGTCTGGTCTTTTCACCACACTTGTAAGAGCGAGTTTGTACCTAAGACATTGACATAAGCGAAACGATTAAGCGCAATTGTAACTTTTGATAATAATAATTTAGTATTTTTTAATCATACTTTCGAGTGTTTGTTTCAACTTTGTTGTAGTTGGCACCGCTCCGCGATTGTTACCTAGGCCGACCGCAGCCTCCGCCGCTCGCGCAGCACGCAATGCTACCAACAGGAACTTGTCGCTGCCCTCCCAAAGACTGTCGCCGACACGGACGGCTGCTTGTCCTAAGGTACCCTTAGTAGTATAACCCTTAACCAAACAACGAGCTTACGAGCCAACATTATTTTGAACTTAACACCTTAAACCAAAGTCTTGAACAAATAAAATTGTTATATAGTCTATTAAATTATATGCCTGGTAAAAGGGGTGGCAAACAACTTCACTATTGGTCTATGTCTTGCACAACTCATTTAGATACTTTTAGTGGGATGTGCGCATCCAGGTTGACGGCGGTGGCGACAATGACAAAATGAGTAACCATTTTTCCCATGTCAATCTGTATCGGATTCAAGCAACCTCAATAGGGTTGTCACAACATTCGCAAACTCACCCCCTGCGCCAACATTGGTTTAAGTTCTTTGACATCCATACCGGTAGAACCATCAAGTTTATTTCGTAACGTACTGTAAAATCTCCAAAATGAGAATAATCCAAGAGCCGAAAGAACTTTTCATTGACTAGTACATGAAAATTGGTCAGTGGCAGGCATTTTTATTATGTAAACTTTAGCTGTAGGCTAAGGCCACACTACTGTTTTTTTTTCCGCAAGCGGTAAACCGTAAACCGCAAAACCGCCCGAGACACACAATACGGTTAAAAATCATTCGCGGAAAGTAACCGTCAGTGCGGCCGCTTAGTTTCCTTTACTCACAAAATCAGGCATAAAATCCGCGGCTGTTTAGCTGTAGTGCGGCCTTAGCCTTATATAAGTGTTAGAAGTAGTTAAAATATCACGTTGTAAATAGTTGCAGGCGAAGAATTCTCTAGTACAACAACGTCCGCAAAAATCGGATTCCAAAACGGAAGTGAAGGTGAGAGAAGAATCCCATCAAAAACACAAATGTGAAAGGCTGCCAAGTTCGATACTATGGGAATGCTTCGCCTATAAAAGAAGTGAGATCTGAATAAGTACCAAGTTCCATAAAAATACCTCAAATCATAAATAGTTATAGGAATGCACACTTGATTTCCAGCAGTTTTTAAGGTACATTTTGAATAAGTATCACGTTACATAGAAATACCTAAAATTATAATAGTCAGAGAAACGCACACCGGTTTTTTTAGCAGTTTCCTGATAACATTTATTATTTTCAGCACTTTTTAATGATGTTACTTCGCAAGTTTTCACACACCACACACCTTTTCAATGTGTCAAGTATATAATTTTCTATTAAAACTTGCCAAGTTACATCATTAAAAAGTACTGAAAATAATAAATGTTATCAGGAAACTGCTAAAAAAACCGGTGTTCGTTTCTCTATTATAATTTTAGGTATTTCTATGTAACGTGATACTTATTCAAAATGTACCTTAAAAACTGCTGGAAATCAAGTGTGCATTCCTATAACTATTTATGATTTGAGGCTTGGTACTTATTCAGATCTCACTTCTTTTGCGAAGCATTCCCATAGTATCGAACTTGGCAGCCTTTCACATTTGTGTTTTTGATGGGATTTCATTTATTTTTGTTAGGTGTAGGTTCTTTAATATTTTTTTATCACTTTTGCTTTAGGAAATGTCTCATTCCACTTAGTTGTAAAATTAGAAATTATTTAGACTATGCGAGAAAAAATAGTCTTTTCATTTTTGCTTGACTGATTTAGCGCACCTAGTGTACCTAGTGACCTGCTTTGCACTTCGTAAATCGTGGGTTCGGTTCCCGCAACAGACACACACAGAGTGGTGAACAATTTTATTGTTCTTGTCTTTAAGACAAACATGTATAGTCTTAAATTGGTATGTATCTAAATTTAAATAAGTCTTATCTCATTTCCACTCCATACCTACTTATAGTAGAACAAAATTACACATTCGTTGTTTTCGAAACTGACTTAATCCGCGGTGAGATGTCAAATACGTATTCTCGAATTTGAATTCTAAATCAAGGCCAATTGGGTTCACTTTTGAAGTGAGCTTTATTGTCACTTCACTCTCACCTGTCACCGAAATTATTAACAGAATAGACATACAGGTCGGTACGACCATTGGAAGATACAGTCATTTAGTTCATTATGACTTCATAGTAGAAAAAAGTAACACCTTCGCTATTTTTAAAACTGACTCACACTTGGCCGTTTTCAGATTTTTCCCTTTACTTTGACCTTAAGACCTATCTCCATGCCAAATTTCAAGTCAGTACGACCATTGGAAGTGGTCTAGGTTTTTGATGAGTCAGTGAGTCAGTGAGTCAGTGAATCAGTGAATCAGTGAGTGTATAGTAAAAATAGCGATTTTCTGACGTCAATATCTCAAGAACTGCTATAGGTAGAATAATGAAATTTTGTATTCTAGACAATTAAGGGGATGTCAACAGACCCTCGAAATTTCATATGCGTAGATAAAATATGTTTTGAGTTATAGGGTGGTCGAAATTGGCCCGAAATGGTTCGTGTAATATAACCCACGGCCGGTGTGTCGCTTTTTTTTGCTCGAACTTGGCGGACACACTGCCGTGTGTCTAGATTAGAATTATGTTTGATTGTATATTTTTACATGTAGATTTAATCCTAATGCTATTGATATACCTAATAATATTTCACAGATTAATGGGAGCTCAGAAAATGAACCATTGGAAAATGTTAGTGTAAGTTTGTTTAATATTCCTGTACCCTATAAACGACATCGGTAACTTTTGGCAAATTAACTATGATTAAGTATTTATATTTATTTATTTTTTCTGTTTAGAAGTTGCCGCCGGTTGAAAATGACACTTATATTATCGAGAATTCATCGGTAATGATAACAGAAGAAACGTCGGACGACCAAGTTGCTTACGAAGGTGGTGTTAATCTACAGGACATCAATGAAAACTGCCCTTTGGGTAAGTATAGAAATTTAAAGTAGCTACTAGTGTTGCCTAAGTATCGATAGTTGACCTCGAAAAATAGTCACAATATCGATAGCCCTATCGATACTATTGACATTTTACAATACTATCGATACTAACTATAGTATCTATCCAAGAAATTGAGTAATACTATTGATAAGTGCAATAGTATCGATAGTATCGATACTATTGAGTATTGATACTAGCAATAGTATCGATACTATCGAGTTTTACTACATCGATATTTTACCAAAATTCAATAGTATCGTGTTGGATTCAAACATATAATAGCGACTTATGCAGAAAAAGTGAAGTTAACCATCGAATTCACTAATTAATAATATTATCTTTGTCAGTGACTGTTTTTTTAAATGGGTACCTAAGTAATAATTCTTACAACATTGTATATTTTTACTTATAATACATATTTTTACTTATAATTATATCAATACTATCGATAGTCCCGATAGTATCGACAGTGAATTTAGTAAAATACGCAATAATAGTGATAGTATCAATACTCAATAGTATCGATACTATCGATAGTATTGCATTTTATCAATAGTATTGCATTTTATCAATAGTATTGCCAATTTTCTGGATAGATACAATCGATAGTATCAATATTATTGTAAAATTTCAATAGTATCGATAGGGCTATCGATATTTCGACTATTTTTCGAGGGCACGATAGTATTGACAACCTATCGATAGGCAATCGATGGTAAGGCAACACTAGTAGCTACCTCATGAATTCAATATTGTTATTGATAGCATTTCATGTGAAAATGATAGAGATTTTTGTTGCTCCAGAATTAAAGAATAATGAAGGTGATTCAAATGATCAACAGAGATGTAACGAATCTGACATGCCACAACATAATCTATGTCGCAAAATTGGTAAGAATAAAAATAAAGTTTTTTTGCTCTTCTTTATTTACCGACGTAATACTTTCATATTTATTTCATCCAGAAGTAAGAAGTCGGCCCCAAACTCCAGCGTTAAACAGTCGACCACAGACTCCGCGCAGCATCCAATCGAGTCGTCCGCAAACCCCGCGCATCACGAGCCGGCCCACGACGCCCGCGCACCCCGTGCAGCGCCACGGCACGCCCACCAGCCGGCCCAACACGCCGCAGCTGCACTCCTCGCCGTCCCGCCCGCGCACGCCGGCTCTCAACGTCCCGCCGAGCTCCAGGACGCTGTCACCGGCTACGGGCAGCCCGACACGCTCCTACAAGGAAGAGGACGACATTAAAACCGCGTTCCTCTCGAAGCAGAAGCAGTTTCATCGTATGAAGAAGGAACTGGACTTGAAACAGGTTTGCTCATAAAGTGACCGGCAATGGAGTTTTAGTAGTTATATATTTAACTATTGAAATATCTATACTAAGTATATAACTTCAAGTGACGTGAAGCGTTTCGTGGATGGCGCTGAGTCGCTGACAGAATGTATAGCTAACTCCTATCATTTGATAGGAGTTAGCTGAACATTTATATAATTAACAATAAACATTTATTTTTATTTAATATATTAAGAAATATTTAAAAGACTTAGGTACTAAACTTAATTTATATTTTAGCAAGCAGTACTGGAAGTATTCGACAGCTTACGAGGATTGCGCGAGCGCATGACACGCGAGGGAGTCTCTGGCTGCGGCGAGGGTGTTCAGCTACAGGAACTAATGGTACTAAATGTAGCCGACTGGACCGCCGACGAGATTGCCCAGCTGTGTCGCGACGCCGTCGCCTCCTCCGCCACTGATGGCGCTATGGAATTTCTTAATACCACTGTTCCAATCGGTAAACACTTTCTACTATATTTTCATAGTTTTGTAACTGAGTACATTTATTTTGTCAGGCGTTTAGACACCTACCTGTGAAATTTTTGCAGTTTCATCTCTTGACTGTTTAATAAAAACTTCCGTATAAGACAACCTTATATGAAAACTACATGAAAAACCTCATAAATGTGTTGTTTCCAGATGAATGTGCGCTTGCAGAACTGGATTCCAAAGTAGCAAACGTGCCAACTCGTTTTGCTGATTTATGCCTTCAGGCGTTTACTGCGCGCCAAGAGATCATTGATTGGGTCAAGGAGCTTATTGAAAGAAGTGTAAGCCAGCAAATACTTTTACCATAACTCCACCTTTACTTTAGAAGTATTTTCTACTATATTCAATTTATGTTTTAGGAAAGTGGGAGTGGAGAATCGTTAGAGCGTATTGCTCGTTACAATGCTCAAGGATTAGAACTGTGCGAGTCACTTCGTGAGCTAAAATCCCGCGCTGATGATGCTGTTGACACTGTTACCCAACTTTCCAAGTAATAATATAATCTTATAAAACAAAATATTTTGAGTGGTCTCTTTTGTAGTATTTTATGGGTTTAAATAATCCACTTAACAATAATCTGCGATACGGTCGATGACAATACAATTTAGTTTAATAAACAAATATTCATTCTCAAATTGAATTACTCGTAATTTAGGCGAGCCTGCCGAGAAAGAAGTGCATTAGTGGCTGTCGGAGAATCGTTAGTACGAGAAGTTGCACGACTTCGACAAGAACTAGAAGTACGTTCTAATACCATAAGCGAACTGCAAGAATCCCGCATTGCATCTGACCGCAGCAGGCCCTCTGAGGTTAGTTACTATGGTGAAATACGTATCATTATTGTCACAAACAGTTTTGCATTTGACTTACCTGTACCTCTAGTCAGTCAAACTAATTACCCTTCCTGTTTGACTTTGCCGAAGACAGGTAAAACATGCTAGAATAACTGATAATATGATGTGATATAATAGGAATTGCGTCGGGAATTAGAAGAAGAACGAAATGCTAAGAACGCTACTAAGGAGAAGTTGGCGACCACAGAGTCGCAGCTCCGTCAAGCGCGCGTCCGCATTACTAAGATGGACCGGCAACTACGCGAGGCAGAAGCTAGTATCGCTAGTCTTACAGGCACCGTCAAGACTTTAGAAGACCAGGTATCTCCCAGGCTTTATATATTAACTTATTTTTAAACATCAGCTCTTATATAAGTTCACTCCGAGCCGTAACAGTCTGTCCCAAGCTGTGCCGTAAAACTGGATTCTCCATCCTTTTACATTTACAATACACCTTGTTTAAAATTCAGAGTCGTCAAAGAGAAGTGCAACTGGAAGCTCGTGCTAGAAAACTAAAAGAATCTCTGAAGACCGGGGAAGTAGCCAGTAGTCAATTAGCACAACAACGTGACTCGCTTCAGAATGAGTAAGTAGACAACGGATTTTAGAACAGGTATCAATTAAAACGTTACGGCATTGATATAAAACTATTTCCTTTTTTCTGCAGAATTCAAGATCTCAAGCAACAAATTGATAATTTGACTGCTCAGCATAAGAACGCAATACAAGAACTAACGAATCAGCTCAAAGAAGTAAAGAACAACTTAGATGAACAACGTAAAATCGCTGAAAAGGAACTTGAGCTGAAAGAAGCAGCTGAAACTGCTTTAATGGAGAGCATTAATAATATAGAGGACTTGAAAGCTAAGATTACTGAACTTGAAATTAGTAGACCTAATCCTGGTAATTGAATATTACGTAGCTGAAAGAATGTTCAAGTTTCTTTTTCTTTATTCATCCGATATTAATTTACATGTTTGCTTCTTTTAGATTTATTAACAGAAAGAGAAATGAATCTTTTGGCGGAATTACAAGCTACGAAGGAAACTTTGCGGGTAACAGAGGACGAAGTGTCCGCATGCAAACGGGAAAAAGTTAGATTTTTGGAAACTCTGACAAAGATAACCGTAAATATTGCTTTTATATATTAACATGTCATTCTCTTATTTAATACTATTTTTATTCTAGATGGGCTTTCTTTTTCAGTCTTATGTACCAGATAGTTTTTTTCCTCCAGTGAGGTGATTACAGTTGGCTCTAAAACTTGTGTGATTCCCCGAGGAGTGTAAATAAATAACCTTATTGCGTTCCAGGAATCGGAGAACAAGGTAGGCATGCAACAGAAATTGGCCGCTGAGCTCCTGAGCAAGGAAGAAATATTAGGAAAAATGCAAATACAAATAAGGGAATTGACAAAAAATATAAAATTGAAGTAAGTGCCTACCTGTTAAAACAAAGCAAACATTTAAAATGAATCATTAAACGGATTTCATGTTGTATGAATTATTTCAGTGAACAAAAAGTAATTCAGTACGAACAGTATGTTCGAGATCTGCAAGCGCACAATCGCGCAGTGGCCAACTGTCAGGAGGCTCCTAATGGTATCAGCTATCAAGACTTACAGCAACAGGTAACGCTAATATTATTTCGCTTGTCAAATTTATTTTGTATCAGGTACACAAACGATTCGACCTTATTTTAAGTCGATTCCATGTCACCACATATAAGTAATTTATTATTAAGCTCGTTTCTATTTTCCCAAATAGATTATGAATTTAAGAATGGGCCTTCTCGAAGCGGTGAACAAAAACGAAGAGTTGTCGGAGCTGTTAGTACAAAAAGAACAGCAACTTGAGCAACAGGACAAGACTTCACGTGCCCAGGCAAGAGTCATAAAGGTTACTAAGGCCTTCTTGAAATCCTTGTTGAGTAGCTTGTATCTTTATCCTGAATTAGGTCGGGATAGTAGCTTAGCTGTAGTTCTATTGTTTACAAAACCAATTGAGAATTTCTTTACTTGTTTTAAGTTGGCAGTTGGAGAGTTTAGTATCTCATAGGAGTGGTCTTTTGTCTATTAGTTCTGTTGGACGATTTCCTATATTTTCAATTGGTTGAAGTAGGTTCGATCGCATTTTTTCTAATGTTTTAAAGATGAGCAAGAATTCGCAATAGTAACTATATTATTTATTTAAATTGTAATAAAACAATCACAATTTTTTTTTTTACTTTTGTATCTGGCATTGTAAAGTGATAAATTGGAAATTACATACGAACAAAACCATGTAAGCTTTGTTTAGTTTTGTTCAAAGTTGCGCAGTTCTGATGTCTTTTATATGAGATAGTGACACAGGTTCGCGAGGAGTTGATCAATATGCTGAAGAACAAAGAGACGGAGCAGAGTCGCGAGCTGGCCGCGTTACAGCAGGACCTTGAGCACCGAATGAAAATCGTTGATGAAGTGAGACTCCCGCTTTATTTTTATTTAATTTTTAAACCCTTTGTCCTACATGATAGTGAACAAATCTGAAAAGTTTAATATAATTAAACTTTTCAGATTTGTTGACTTCCTTGAAATTGGAAAAAAAATTGAACAAAAAAAAAGCGCATTGTAACCAATATAGGTTTCCAATACTCGATTTAAATTTTACGAATACAATTTCAGCGTCAACCACGTTTACGTATCCAACCATTTTACATAAGTGACTGTATTTTACAGGTAAATAAGCAAATAGCAGCGAAAGCAGAAGAGATTCAAGAGCTATTTGCGACTTTGGAGAACAAGCAGCAACAGATCCACCGGCTGGAGAAGATTGTGCTGGCGCTGGAGGAGCAGCAGCGGCGGGCGCAGGCGCAGCGCACGCGGCACGAGGAGAAGATCGCCGCGCTCGAACACGAACTCGCTGCTAGTGGAAATCGACGAGAACGGTAGGTATTACACCTGATTATATAGGCTGCTACAGAAATGGTCATATTTAGGCCGCTATCCCACTGGCGTTTTACGAGCGTTGACGTCGCGTTTGTTGGCAACAGGTACACAGACGCGACGTTGACGTCGCGTTCAGCGGACGTTAATGCTTGACACGCGACGTTGACGTCAACGCTCGTAAAACGCCAGTGGGACAGCGGCCTTACTTCTTCATTTACCCCTTAGAAATAAATAATTTTCTCCAAGAAAGTCTACTTTGAAAATATAATTTAAAACAGGCTTAAATTCGATTAGCCGATATTTTTAAAGGTTAATCTTTTGGAACTCGACTTGTTTTATTGAAGAATATGAGTTGAACCCATAGAAATGAACAACCTGACTGTAGCACTCTTTATACTTTATTTAGGTTATTAGAACTAAGACGATCAGTAGGATGTCAAAATGTGAAACCAGCTTTTTAACTAACAGTAAACCTTACAGGTAGCATTGACACCGTTTACGTAAGATTAATCTTCCTTATTGTTTGTAACTAGTGATGTGCTTGACCACGCCATTTTTTATTAGCACATATGCACCACTGCATTACCTACCTAATAAAAAATAATTAAAAAACTTATGTACTATTAATAACATTCTTTTACTCGTTTCAGGAAATTCATTTTCTTCTAAAATTTATCTAATGCGTGCTCAAGATAGTCTCGTCTCAGAAAATTTTGAAGTAAATGGTGAAAATTGTGAATGTCCGTTGATGTGGAAAGTTTGTTGTAAATTCGATTTTAGCGAATAAAATGATATTTTCATAAACTTCAAACTGTTGTTCATATTTTCATTCTGCTTTCTTACCAAGTAAATTATGACACAAACAAAATTAAATAGAAACCATACTATTTTCCAACTATGTTATAATCTAAGGTTATAATGTAAAAATATCAAGGAAAAGAATGAGGAAAAGTACTGATATCAATTTTAAATCATAGATGTATAATTACAGCATTTACAGACAATCATTATATTGAACACACCAGTGTTCAAACCACGGGTTCAAACCAATATAACTACATCAAAAGCGGCCTATTCTTTAAGAGTAATACACAGAAACACAAGTAAACTTATATGACCACTCTTTTCTGTTTGATGTTAAAATACAACCAATGCACTGATTTTAATATTATTGATCTCATCACTATCCAAAATTTTGGTAATATCGCATCGGTGTGACGTGGGTGTGACCAATTTCCAATATTTTTTTGTCCATTGATTTTTTTTCTAGTCAATATTTATCTAAGATATTTATCTATCAAATGTCAGTTGTCAATTTCATTATTGTCAGTGTCAGTGTCATACCTACTAGACGAGTAGACATACTCTAAAGTTAGCATCAGTTAGCAATGCTAACTTAGCATATTGTTCGTAACGTGTTTACAAATCTTAATTCCGAGTTCTCAACAGCCTTAAAATGTCGGAACGAAAAGTATTAAACGTAAGTACCATATACATAACTATTATCCATATTCCCTACCAGTTAAACAATAATATATCTAACATTGTTTGGTGTCTCGTTTCCAGAAATACTATCCTCCGGATTTCGATCCTTCGAAGATTCCTCGCATGAAACTGGCGAAAAACCGTCAGTATACAGTACGACTCATGGCCCCCTTTAACATGCGATGTGCAACTTGCGGAGAATACATTTACAAAGGAAAGAAATTTAACGCCAGAAAAGAGGATGTTGAAAACGAGGACTATCTTGGTATAAGAATATACAGATTCTATATCAAAGTAAGTAATACAAGACTCGTTAATTATTTTAGTATACAACTGCTAAAAGTTAGTAATACAGATATGTTATTGGAAAACAGATGCAATAGTTTCAACTTCACTTTCACTTCAACAGGATCTATTGAGCTATATTTTTACAGTTTTCTACACTTACACTATTCCTATTATGTCAAGCCCATTCCTATATGATAGTTTAATATAGTAGTATCATGTAGCTAAATACAATTGTGAAGTGATGGAATATAATAACCGAGATACATTAACCTCACTAACCCAAATCGGGAAATATAAACAAACTATGTCTTCCTTTAATGGTATATATATTTACATGATTACCGCATCTCTAATTGGATGTTAAAAATGTTTTCCAGTGTACACGCTGCCTGCAGGAGATATCATTTAAGACGGATCCAAAGAACACAGACTATGAGATAGAGGCAGGCGCCACTAGGAACTTCATGGCGCTCAAACTTGCTGAGGAACAAGCCAAGCGGGAGGAAGAGGAACAGAAAGAAGAAGAAGCCAATAATCCTATGAAGTTGTTAGGTAAACTATCTATATGTCTCATCTGAAAACTACTGAATATACTTACAGTTCAAGAATCAACCAAGCATGCAAAAGAGAGTGTGATTGATGAGTGTCTTTTATTTCAATATGGCACAAATTCTGAACTTACAGATAAATGATAAATATTAAATTCACATTTTGGTGGTTTCAAAATTTTAAAACTGTTGTTTTGTTAATTTCTGTTACATAAGAGTTTCATACCTAAATGGACAGAAATTGTATTTTTTGGTAAATAATACAGTAGATTTATTAGAATGGATATACTGTAACATAGTGATGAAAGACTTATTTAGTTCTAAGTTAGGTAATAAAGCATGATAAATAATATCATTCAGTATGGTCTTAGAATCATTAATAGCATACTAGAGTCTGCATTCACATGCAAAAGTAATTGTGCTACTAGTACTAACGACAATTCATACATATCATATACTCATACTAATTGTATGGTTTTTTAACCGATTCTATAGGAACTAGCCAATTTTTTCAGTGCTTGAAAAAAGGCCATTAAGTTTTAGTAAAACAACAGAAAATAACCCAAATCTTTTCATTCCATACATATTCTTAACAAAAACTAACATTCCATACATTTAATTTCAGAATACAGAACAGAGCAATCAAAACAGGAGATCGAGTTGTTGGAGAGTCTAGAAGAACTTAAGGAGTTGAACAGAAGACAGCATGCGGTGGATTACGAGGGCATGCTGAAGCAGTACCAGCCGGAGACCTCAGAGGCCAGGAAAGCTAGGGAGGAGAAGGAGGATGATGAGTTTATTAAGTAAGTCTTAATTATAGTCTGCTTTATTTTATGACTAGTTGCATCTATTTGGTTTGAATTGGGGATATATTTTGTAATATTATACACGTTATATATGTATAATGTATAGTATAACACATTAGAGAGCATTTAGGGTTTATTTATTATTTATTCGAAAAGTTCATCTTGCTTGTTAGTTGGTGCAAGGAAGAAGGATAAAATCTTAATATTTATAATAATAATAATAATATTCTGGGACAACTCACACACGGTTATCTGATCCCAAGCTAAGCAGAGCTTGTGTTATGGTAACCAGACAACTGATAAACATACTTATATATTTCTAAATACATACATAATATTATAGATAAATTACACCCTTTAATTTATCTATACTTTAAATTGAATATTATCATTTTATTGTTTAAATATTGAGTCATCCCTCATAATGAGAGACAAAATGCAGACACCTAGAGAAAATACCAAATAAAGCCTACCCTGCCTTTGAATTGAAAGTGACAGTCTATGTATTGTTTGAAAAAGAAAAACTAAATTTTGAACTATGTTAAATTCTACACATTCAATTTTATTAAGGTGAAAAAAGCAAGGGCAGAAATTCCCAGCAGACAAACATTATGTCTGTAAAATATGTATAATGTATTTAAATATATTATTCTCCTTAATATGGATTAAATCACAATTATATTGCTAGACCATCTCACCAGTTATTAATTGCATAGGCCAATTTAGTTTCTCTTTTATGCAAACTCCATGTCTGATATTTCTGTAATCTGTGTTACCTATTTGATTGTGTACTGCAATTTTTAGCATGACTCTCACTTATATCTCTTATAATAATACCACATCATTGTTATATCTAAATCTGGTATAATATCATCTAGATCTCTTTTGCTGATGACTTGAATTATATTAAGTGACAAGATCATTGTTGTAGAGGTAACTCAAAAGTACATAAAAATAAAAACTGGTTTTCTTATATTTTCAGAGCAATCAAATTCAACAATCCTTCATTAAAAAAGGTTGTTGCTGAGGAAATAATTGAAGAAGTGCATGACGAAGACAGCGGACCTCCTGCAAAGACCTCCCGAATAGAAATCCTTCCGCCGAAAGTTACAGAAAATAAACAATCATGGAACAAAAGTATAGGAGGGTTGAGGAAACCAGCTTTGGCCAGCTTAGTAAAGAGTAAGAAAAATGTTGAGAGTAGCAAGGAGTCTACGAGCAGTGTAAGTACTAGTATAATAGCAAGTAAGAGTAATGGCGCAAGCAAAGGCAATGACGCAAGTACAGTGGCGCCCTCTGCGACGGGACTGTCGCTATTGGCGAGCTACTCTGGTAGCGATAGTGACTCACAGTAAATTAATGTTCTAAATAAATCATCATATCCAAATTTAACCGGTTTGTTATTGATCTAGCGGTCTAGCCTTTATAGGGTACTGTCGAAATGGCAGTATTTATCGATCACGTTTGATAACGGGAATGCAACCATCCCAATTTCCAATCTATACATATAATAAATCTGTAGAAGTGAAAATTCTGTACATTGAAAATATAAAAAAAATAAAAGGCGGGGGGTGTTACTAGACCGACACCGAACACAAAAGTGTGAAAAAAAAAATTTTTGTCTGTCTGTCTGTTTAATCAGTCAAAAGGTCAAAAAGTCAAAAACTACCGGTTCGATAATGATGAAACTTGGTATAATTATTCTTTATTATCCTGGGCACCACACTGGGTAGTTTTTATCCCGGAAAAGTATAAACAATTAAAAACAAACTTAATTTTGCGGTTAAAAACTCATTGATAAGTTTCGTCATCCACGCGAACGAAGTCGCAGGCACAGCTAGTATATAATATAATTTTCTAGACTTTACTCTTTTCGTGAAACTTTCTTTGAAAGTCGTTTTAAAGCCTATGCTTTATTCATCATTATGTTCTTACCGAAAGGCATTTTTTTAGGTATTGACGCACATTCAGACCTTTTAAGAACTCAATCTCAGTTTTATTCATACGGCGCTTAGTAGCCAGTGTCCATTAAAATCTACTTTGAAATCCAGAATATTTAGATTCTTAGAGCATAAGGTTGTCTTCGGCAAAGCAGAAAAAAGCATATAAGAAATTACTTAAATAATTGAGACAAAACAAAACATGCATTTCCTAGCTCATTCATTAATCAGAAAAGTAAACAATACATAATAGTATTAATTCTTCACAATTAAATCTGTCGCGCATCTTTTACTTAGACTAAAGTTATGCTTTCTTATAAAAAGCGGTAAGTATCTACCCGAAGATGACATCTCGAAAAGGCGGTTAAAAAAATCCTGTATACACTATACAGTATTTTTTTGAGCATCGGCATTGCACCGAAAACAGATTAGTGTTGGCGGATGACAATCGGCTTAATGCGGCGTCGGTCGGACACCCGCCTTTGTTGCCGCTGCCTTCTATTTATTACGGTGTCAAGTGCATTCATTCGCCCAGTTTACGTGGCGCTTTCTTATTTTGATTTGAACCCGGTTATACAGGACGTTGTTTTATGTTTGTTCTGGGTGTATGAAATAGTATTGGTCCGCATTATTATTTTTATATATTTTATTATTTTAGTAGATTATTTTGTGTCTATCTAGACACACGGCAGTGTGTCCGCCAAGTTCGAGCAAAAAAAAAGCGACACACCGGCCGTGGGTTATATTACACGAACCATTTCGGGCCAATTTCGACCACCCTATAACTCAAAACATATTTTATCTACGCATATGAAATTTCGAGGGTATGTTGACATCCCCTTAATTGTCTAGAATACAAAATTTCATTATTCTACCTAAAGCAGTTCTTGAGATATTGACGTCAGAAAATCGCTATTTTTACTATACACTCACTGATTCACTGACTCACTGACTCACTGACTCATCAAAAACCTAGACCACTTCCAATGGTCGTACTGACTTGAAATTTGGCATGGAGATAGGTCTTAAGGCCAAAGTAAAGGAAAAAATCTGAAAACGGCCAAGTGTGAGTCAGTTTTAAAAATAGCGAAGGTGTAACTTTTTCTACTATGAAGTCATAATGAACTAAATGACTGTATCTTCCAATGGTCGTACCGACCTGAAATTTGGCTCGAAGGTTTGTCTTTAGGTCGAAATAAAGTAAAAATCTGAAAACGGCCAAGTGTGAGTCAGTTTCGAAAACAACGAATGTGTAATTTTGTTCTACTATAAGTAGGTATGGAGTGGAAATGAGATAAGACTTATTTAAATTTAGATACATACCAATTTAAGACTATACATGTTTGTCTTAAAGACAAGAACAATAAAATTGTTCACCACTCTGTGTGTGTCTGTTGCGGGAACCGAACCCACGATTTACGAAGTGCAAAGCAGGTCACTAGGTACTCTAGGTGCGCTAAATCAGTCAAACAAAAATGAAAAGACTATTTTTTCTCGCATAGTCTAAATAATTTTGAATTTTACAACTAAGTGGAATGAGACATTTCCTAAAGCAAAAGTGATAAAAAAATATTAAAGAACCTACACCTAACAAAAATAAATGAAATCCCATCAAAAACACAAATGTGAAAGGCTGCCAAGTTCGATACTATGGGAATGCTTCGCCTATAAAAGAAGTGAGATCTGAATAAGTACCAAGTTCCATAAAAATACCTCAAATCATAAGTAGTTATAGGAATGCACACTTGATTTCCAGCAGTTTTTAAGGTACATTTTGAATAAGTATCACGTTACATAGAAATACCTAAAATTATAATAGTCAGAGAAACGCACACCGGTTTTTTTAGCAGTTTCCTGATAACATTTATTATTTTCAGTACTTTTTAATGATGTAACTTGGCAAGTTTTAATAGAAAATTATATACTTGACACATTGCAGTCCAAAGGTGTCGATTCATTGCATTGAAAAGGTGTGTGGTGTGTGAAAACTTGCGAAGTAACATCATTAAAAAGTACTGAAAATAATAAATGTTATCAGGAAACTGCTAAAAAAACCGGTGTGCGTTTCTCTGACTATTATAATTTTAGGTATTTCTATGTAACGTGATACTTATTCAAAATGTACCTTAAAAACTGCTGGAAATCAAGTGTGCATTCCTATAACTACTTATGATTTGAGGTATTTTTATGGAACTTGGTACTTATTCAGATCTCACTTCTTTTATAGGCGAAGCATTCCCATAGTATCGAACTTGGCAGCCTTTCACATTTGTGTTTTTGATGGGATCAATATTAATGTTTTAAGTTTATGGTAAATATCAAGCTCAAGCCTTTTATGAGACTAATTATAGTAAGTTATAAATACATCGCTTAGGATTTGGAATAATAATATGTAGATTGCTCTAAAGTTGACTTATTTCCAATATCATAGGCGGCACTTTGGTTGCGGGATTTATTTAAGAATTCGCTGGTAATAAAACAAAACAACTAAATAGGACGGCTATAAATAACTTAAAACAAGTTTTTAATTTGTATGCACACAAGTGTGATATGCAAAATTTATACCCCGCGGCGTTACCAAAATACCTAAATTTAGGTTACTAGTTAGGTCACAAAATGAAGATAAAATAAAACTAGCAAAACTTATGTTTAATGTTTTTGACGTAAATGTATATTTAACGTGTTAAAATAAAATGTTAGTCTTAAGAATTTTTGTATCAACCTGTAGCTGCATTATTTTTTACACTTGGTACCTGCCTCTGAAATTAATTGATTGGAAAGGTCGTTCAATGCATTTGATGAACGAAGATTGGAAACAGTGTAGGTGTTATAGGATAAATGATTTTATCAAGATACTTGTCTGGAATTTTGGAATATGGCGGCTTATATTTTACTTTAGTAATCACTATCATTAAATACCATAACATTATGGTATCCATACTTAATGTTTCGTCGTTTCAATTAGTCTGGGAGCATCATACTTGGGATTAACAGGTTTCTGATTGGCTGTAATTATGAATAAGAGGCAGTGCTGGATTAACCCTTAATCAAATTAAGCAATTGCCTAGGGCACCACGCCTGGGGGGGCACCAGAAGAAGCAAAAAAAAAAATCCGTCCTTAGGGCATCACGTCTCACTCTCACGTCACCATACACTATACCGAAAAAATGATTGTGTCTTTGAGTGTTGATGATCGGTCAGTCAGAGTGACTGACAAAATTAACTTACTTTGACAAATTATAATTCTTAAACTACTGGTTCAAATTAAATGAAATTTGAAATAAATCGTATTTAAATAATGCCTGTTTGGTTAATGAAAGTTCAGGCTTCTAATTTTATCTACAACGAAGTTATAGGGGGTTGAATATGGTCTGAACTGCTTCAAGAAATGGATGGTAGGCCTAACCTAGGGGCACGGCAGTGCCCCCGTCAAGTCGAGCAAAAACAAGCGGCACGGCCGTACCATATACCAAATAAAATATTTAAGAAACGTTATTTATGTATTAATTTTATATAAAGTAGCGATTAGTGATTAAAAAAAAACATAAATTAAAAAAAATGTAAAATTATTAAATCAGGTATCAAATTGTGCCTCCAGATCTGGTATAGGTACTTTAAACGTCATAAAATTTGAACCAGTAGTTTAAGAATAATAACTAGGTAGTTAAAGTTTGTTAATTTTGTCACTCTCTCACTTACTGACTGATCTATCATAAAAACTCTAAGACACGATAATTCTTAAACTACTAGTTTAAATTGAATGAAATTTAAAATATACCGTATTTATATAATGCCCGTCTGGTTAATGAAAGTTTAGGCTCCTAGTCTTATCCACATCTAGGTTATAGGGGGTCGAAAATAGTCTTCGAGTAAAGAATGGTACGGTCTAGCCGCTTGTTTTTTCTCGACTGGGCGGGAGCACTGCCGTGCCCCCTGATTAGGTCTACTGGAGATAACATAAACAAAACGAGCAACTTACGCACCTCATGGTGATGGGGAAATTAGTTATTTGGCCAAAAGCTACACGCTTTTGGCCAAAAAACTAATTTCCCCATCTTCATCACGAGTGGACTTTGTGGCCCTCATACGCTAAAACTATTGATTCTACAAAAAAAGGTTAATACTATTAACATATTGTAGGATATTTTCTCTAATTTAATTTATTAAATAACTATTTATCTCGTAAAAATAATCCGGAAAGGAATTGTTGTCAAAAAACTGTTTTTGAGCGCCATTTTTACCTTATGGCGCAAGCAGCAAAGATATGAGGTTGCAAAGTGAAAATTCGAAAAGAGCACGTCGTATTCTATAAAATCACCAATTTTCAAACTCCCGGAAAACTTTCCGGGTTACTCTCTTTTTGAGCACCAACTGAATGTAGTACCTACTAGTTGACAAACGGATAGAGG
This sequence comes from Autographa pulchrina, assembly GCA_905475315.1. NCBI lineage: Eukaryota > Metazoa > Arthropoda > Insecta > Lepidoptera > Noctuidae > Autographa > Autographa pulchrina. The sequence continues at coordinate 5,304,375 of FR997771.1, read as the reverse complement.
GGCCCCACAGACGTGGATTGCTTAGGGCATCAAGTAGTCTTAATCCGTCACTGATAAGAGGTACTGTAATTTACTTCTCACTTTTTTAAATGGTAATAATTATTACAGGAGACAATGATCAAAATGTTTTACGTATAGGGCACAGTTAGCATAAGTGATAATTGATATATTTTTATGGTCACTTGCACTTTATCCAACCTAATCAGTAGTGTCTTATGACAATTTAAAAACAACATAGACAAAATATTGGGTTGGGAACAAACAAAACGATCAAAAAACATATCTGCGGTTTAATTTTAATGGAGTCCGCCTCTTAGTGCGTATAATATGTGCTTACTGACCAGCGTTAACAGGCATCAGTTCCGCCCATTTGGCCATCATTTAACAAATTAATACTTTTCTACACGCTAGGCGGTACCTGCGGATTCCTGCAAATCGGGTCTAAACAAAAAGCGCACAGCTCACGGTGTTCAGATAAAATACGCGTCGTTTCCCAATTTTTTCATCGACATAAATATTGTTTTTTCATATAATGTGTAACGGCTTTGTGCCGACACGTCGATGTTCCGTTCTGGGAAGTAGAGTGGTCGCGGCGCCGCGTCTTACTCGGCTAATAAATAAAAGGCTGCTTGGGAAATATTATGTTACGTCTCGGGGTGTTTTTTGGGCGCAGCTACGGAGAGCGAGCGGCCGCCCGCGCGCCGGCGAGCGCCGCTCCGGTGCACGGTGGTCGGCCGCCTTGAGCCACTCGATCCCGGGTAATGGGGCGGTTTTCACTATCTCCCTGGAACCAGATTACCATTCCTTTATCTTCTTTAATTACCCGAAAACATTCTATAGGTTTCCTTCTTTGTGGCCCTTGTATCCGACCATAGTCCAGATTGTCGGAGACGTTTGTCGCAGCGAATACCGCCTAAGCATAAAAACACCTACCGTACACAAATATTTACTTATCATTAGATAACTTTAATCAAAATCTTGGGTATAAATCAGGGATGTTACGAATATTCGCATTCGCATTCGCATATGCGAATAATTCGCATCATTTTAAACACTCGCATTCGCGTTCGCATTCGCATCAAACAATGCGAATATTTAGCGAATGTGAGTGTATGCCTATGCACTATGATAGCTTTAGACAATTTGCCTTTTAACTTCGTTGAGAACGTGAGTTTCCGAAGATTAATGCAGTTGGTGGCGCCACAATATACCTACCTTAAAAGAACCTTTTTTACCGAGCATAGCCAAGAATTGTATGTAAAAGTGGCAAACAAAGTTAAATTACTCTTGGATGATTTTAAATTCATGGACTGGTGGAAATCCAAAGCCAAATTTGGTAAATTGACAGACCTTGCTCGTAAGTACCTCAGTGCTCCTCCTGCCAGTGTGCCAAGTGAGCAATTATTTAGTGCCGCTGGCCTGATATATGAGCCTTTACGAAATCGTCTCATGGCTGATAAAGCAGCTAAATTGTTGTTTTTAAAATATAATCTGCCCTTATTGAAATTTGATTATATTTTTTTTTTGTTATTAATCTGATTATGTGATTGTGTATTTCATAAATAACAGTATTATGCTGACTGAATAATTTTAAATAAATAAAAATTAATGATAAAATCATAGGTACCTTGTATTTTATTTCCTTGTTCTCAACATTCGCATTCGCACTCGCATTCGCACATTCGCATCTTAAACACTCGCATTCGCATTCGCATTCGCGAATGTCTAAAATATGACATTCGTAACATCCCTGGTATAAATTATGCATCGTATCTGTGATAGCGCCATAAAACAAACAAAAATGAAAATATGTTTTGAAAAGTTTCATTTCATATTTCCAGTGACTATCGCTCCTATTCGTGAAAAGTCTCTTTGTCCAAAATACCAAATATCAATTTTTTCAGCTGATATGATCCAATTGTTTACTAGTCCAACGATAAGGTAGTGCAACTGATTGTAGACAAAATGACTAATCCCACCAAAAACATTCAATGTAAAAAAAGCCAAGTCTCTCTATGCAATTCTTCCATCGTAAAAAGTTTTGAGATCGCATAGGAGCCAAGTCCTGTTCAACTTAATTTGTAATAACAAATCAATATTTTGTGACTATATCAATAGTTTTGTTTACATTACAATAACAGTGACTTGGCCATGAGCACAAGTTAAAGGTCGTTTGCTCCTTGTAATTACGTGCAAATAACGTTGAATTGATATATTATATATGGACATGATTTTGTAACTGATTGGAATTTGAGATCACTATGGACTACACATGCGCCATAGTGCATGTGCAGTTCACTGATCTTGGATGATACCGACTGTCGGTTAAGGTGTCCTGATATTATTTATTATTTACTTTCAACTCCTCCAAATATGCCGTTTTATATTTGTATCTTATTGTGCTCATGGCCAAGTCACTATTATTGTAATGTAAACAAAACTATTGATATAGTCACAAAATATTGATTTATTATTACAAATTAAGTTGAACAGGACTTGGCTCCTATGCGATCTCAAAACTTTTTACGATGGAAGAATTGCATAGAGAGACTTGGCTTTTTTTACATTGAATGTTTTTGGTGGGATCTCATTTATTTTTTGTAGGTCTCTTTCTTTTCTTTATATAAATAAACAAAATTGCTATAAAAAATATTTGCATTTTGTACATAAACAAAGAACAAAGTTAACAATGCAGTCAAAATTCATACACCGTGTTCTTGTAAAACCGCAAATATAAATTTGTTTCCTATTATTTACTAAGGTATATAATTTATTACCGTTTTTATAATTTTTCCTTTACATGTAGCTAAAAACCTATCTTGGTGCCAAATTTGAAGGTTCTAAGTTTGCTAGAAGTACCTTAGATTTTTGATGATCGGTCAGTGAGTGACAAAATGGTGTAACTTTGATCGCTCATAACTCGTAAACTATTGGTCCAAATGTCATGTAATTTTGAGACTGAGCTTGTTTTAATACTTACTCTAGGTCATCGAAAACCTAAACCCCTAGCTTTGTCCGTATCGATGATACAGGGGGGGTGAAATAGCCGCGAAACGCTTCGAGAAAAGGATGGTACGGCCGTGCCCGTTTTGCTCGAGACTTGGCTGGGGCACTACCGTGCCCCCAGATAACTAAGCAACGATAATATTTTGCGCCAAAGATAACAATGATTAGTATGAAACCCTAATCGAGTAATCGCTAAATTGATATTTTTAATCGAACAAGTTTCAATTAACAAAAAAATAAATAAATTTCATTAATTTCTCTTAGCTCTCTCCAATAAATGAAGGTATTGCAGTAAGTTCTTCATATTTCTCCTGCCCTCGATTCACTGAGAAAATTGTCACTAGTTTCGTTTAAAATGCATAGCAAACACTTAGCATTTTCCTACAGTATTAAAAGTAGAATAAAAAGACAATCCTCCACATGCATAAAGGTACGCAGTAGGTATAGGATATTCTAGATGGAATAAAGGCAATAAAACTAATAACGTGGCCCGTGGGGGCAGTGACGATGGCCCGCGATAGTCTCTCATTTCCTTCTTAATAGCGCTTTGTAAATCTCTCTCACAACGTGCGTGGTATTTGAAATAGTCCATGTATCCTTTGATTTTATATTTTTATCCTTCAAATTCATAAATATGTATATTTGAGTAATTACTTAAAACTATTATTATTTGCGCTAAAGGCTATATAGCCTTCCGTTCCTTCCGTTCTTTGTAATTGTAATTCTTTGTAAATTTGTAATATCTTATTAACATAACAGTTAAATATCTAAGGACTAACTAAGAAGTAAATATCGAATAAACTCCAATTAGACACCTAAAGTAATAGTTGTGACATATGGACAATGAAAATATTGTTATTAGCTTGTACGTCTTTTGTCCAAAATAAACTAAATAAATTATCCTCATCGTAAATTTCTTACCGAAAACTGACCCCTCTCTGCATGAGCTTCAAATATTTTCCTATTGTTATATTTTCAAACTATCAATAATACTTCACAACAAACTGCCGAAGATATTCATAGATAGAGAAAATTGTCGAATGTCATTTAAATGATTAATAAATGATGGACGTTTCTAACAGATTTAGCCGTGATATCCCTTTTTTGTTTTGTTATTGTGGGGCTAGTCGGAACAGCATTCCATTTGTTGGGTCAAGTGCGCGACGGTGTGCGCGTGAGTGTATAATTTTATTTTAACGCTAACTTAAATCGCGTGCATAGTTTATTACGTAGCGATCATCAGTTATTGGACAATTGTCGTGCACACCGGATGCCACTTAGCACCCCTCGTGATTGATTAAAAAGCCGCAAGTTATTCATCCCACTATAAATAAAGTTGTTAATGGAAGGCGGCTCGTAATTGGACCTTTAAATTCCTTCATATAAACGCACACTAGAACGTTTTGACGTAATCATCTTATAAGAATTAAGATGTTAATGAGTACTTTGTATGTTTTCTAAATATTTTTCACAAACAACTCATCGCAATTTATTTTTATTTAAATACAATTTAAAGTTATGCCTAGGAAGAACATTGTTATCACTGACATCAAAAATATAACTTTCATAAACTTGTTCAGTTCATGTTCAGATCTAAAGTGTACCTTTTCGCTTCTTACAACGAATGATTTTTGGGCAAGGCATACCTACCCTAAGTCATTTTCAGAACAACTTTGAAAAGTAATACGTACTTTAAGTACTTTGAACATATATTTAGTATAGTGATTACTTTTATGCATGTGAGAAAAAGAATGCAAATGGGTATGTAAATAAAAGAATATTCCAGAATTAAAATCAAATAAGCATCAGATGGTACTTAGGTACATGCAAGCAGGCTTTCACACATGCCGCCACGATAAGAATTTGTTTACCTATGTGTGCGCGCGCAGTGTTCAACATGCGGCCTACGCACACTAACGCAGCTCTCGGAAGATGTTCCATTCATAATTTTAACAACCGCTCATTATGCTCTCTGCCTGCGAGCGAGATGGGAAGCGTAGAGCTGAGCGATTCCAAAAATTACCAGACAACTTATTTGTACATTCCTAGTGATAATCACTTCATTATGTTAGCCTTATGATAAAAACAATTGTTAACTTCTATTACTTGTAGTGTTCGTTTCTTCTGTTATGGGTATTACCACTCTTGCTCGTATAACGTATTGTTCTTTGTCTGCCAACTTCGCTACGCTTATCTTATACATATAGGTAAGACAGAATATTCACATAAAACCACTTTGGGAATTCGTGCAGAATTTGGAGACATTCAAAATATCTTCCATTCAAAAACCGGTACCCACACAAAGGCTTACATTTTCCGACTAGGTATAAGCCCAAATATTCGAAGTTTTATTGATGAAGAGAGCACCTATTCTGTTATTAACCTTTGAAAAAGGCATTTATTACATTTAAAACTTGTACGCTACATATAGACTCCAAATTGTAGGTATCAGCTGGGAGAAACAGGTTTGCGGATGATGTACTAGCGACTAGCAACCACTTACCTATGTGCACTCTTCCTTTCTTCGTGCTCATTTTCTCGCGGCTTGGATTCAGTTAAACGTTCAAAATTGTACCATACATGAACCGACTTTTTTCTGACATTATTTATTCTGCCGCGTGTGTACTATCTTTATAAAACAGCTTGTATTTAAGTACATTTGGTCAGTATATAACCCACAGTTATCTGTACACTTGCGGTTGCGACGATGTAAGTACAGCGGTATCCACTATTAACATTGAGTGCATCAGTACCGCTCTACATAACACGCCTTAGTCAAGTTGCCTACATTATAAACTACACTCCACAATTGTACTCATTGTACACAATGTAGGTAGCGAAATGCACTGTCTTAGACATAGTTTCTATGTTTAAGTACTAGGCTGTAGATATTTTTGTAATGTTTCTTAAGTCACGTTGTAGATTTATAAATAGTTTTACTCGTCGTTGTATTATTTGATCCAATAAACCATAACATAAGTTTGTAAAGCTGAATAAGAGGCAGTTAGCAAATAATGGCAAATATTACGGTAATCACCACGCTTCACTAAGCCAGCAATCTTCCGATGCGCTCAAAGGCGGTGTCTATTTTTTTTAACCCTTCAGTCACTTTTTGCTGGGTAAAATACAGCTAGGTATAATAAAGTAGGTGCTATGCAGATAGATTGTAGACTAGTAATACAAATAGTATTAGAAGAGTTCTACGTAAATTGATTTTCAGTAGAGCAACAACTTGTGTTGCTGATAAATATTCTTACAGTCCTAGATCAGATTTTTTATAGGCAAAAAAATGTATATTTTAATTTAAAATGTGTCAATAGCGATAGTCAGTCTACAGTTATACCTAAAAAGAAGATAGTGAGCTCAATTTCCTGATAAAATCCGAACTAAATTATATTACAACGTCATTCAATTTGCAATTTAACAAAAGGCGCCGCGACTATCTACGACGTCGCTAGCGTCATACACAATATCGAGGTCTCCGCGAGTGTGCGACACTGGTAATAGTAAAATATGTACCTAAATTATGAAGTACAGTAGTGACACGATGACTTTAATACTAAAATTAAATTCACGTCTCTTTTAATGTTTATTAAAGCAAGCGTATAGCAATTATGTCATTACAAAGCACATCGTGTGTGGCCTCCAGATACACGTAAGTACCGCTTATTCATTATTGTTTCGCTGCACATAAGACCATGAAAAGGCCAATTTATTGATCAAAGTAATGGGGAACGATAAATAAATAAAGGTAAACATTCAAACCCGCATCTATAGAGCATTATGATATTATTTTTTGGATCAACAGTCACTTACAAGGAATCTCAGTGAAAGTTCAATACGATTATTAATGTTTTCAAATGTACCGTTGAATAATTTAGGTATTTTGTTATACTGAGAAAATAAAATTTGTTTAATAGGCGATTTAACAAACAAGCACTGTAAATTTTAATTTAGATAGATGCTTATGATTACATTCCAATGTATAAGCTCGGCCGCGGTGTGGATCCCTGATGAATATTCAGGACGTGTGCACCATCAGGTTCATAGAATGTCTGAGAAACTGCCCATTAAAATTATGACAGGCCATCTACATTCCTGAACAACAAAGCCGACCTACGATTAAAATAACACCTCCTTCGTAGAACATATCCATTTTACTTCACAAGGGTCCGTAACGTTTCCGCTGGGGTCCTATGATACCTTTTTTCCGAACACGGTTGAAAAAACTTGGCGTCCCATTAACAATAAGATCAAAACTAGCCGGCCGCGCCACAATGGCCGGCGAGCGCCAGCCTCCGGCCGCTCGAGAGATGCTTCCAGGAATTGCGCCCTTTTAAAAAAGATCCAACTCATGTTGGGCGTGTGATAGTTGGCGAACTCGCATTCCTCCTGGCCGCTGCTGCTCGCCGAGGGCGCCGCCACGTCACCGTCTCCCGCCCCACGACATCCTCGGCCGCCATGGCTTCCCTGCACCTAGTCCCAGCATCTAGCCTTACACCCTATCAATAGACTCACATACCCTGCTAGGAAAAAAAAAGTGCTTACTGCAGAGCCAATTAAATTTTGAAATTATTAGATACGGTGCATACATAAAAAAACATAATTTGGCAGCCAATAAATACATTCCAAATTCTTATCGAGACGACAAAAAGTGCAAAGATTGTATTGACGTCGCCTTTGTGCGGCACGGGTAATCTTATTGTCGTACAGAGTGCAAAAAATCGTGGACAATAATACAAAAGTAATAAGATGATTTGGAGCGACCATTAGTGAATGCCACCGCGACCGCTCCCACGCTCAATTGTCCCGTGGGGTGGTTTCTTTACCTCAAAAGCCCACGATTCATTGGGCACAAAAGTAAATGAAACCAATTACATAATGTAAGTGCCCGTTTTGGGCTTCTTTAACATTCACGCAAGGTCAAGATTGATCTTTTTTTATTAAACATTTGTTCTGTTACTATGACAATTAGTAATAAAATATTTTGTGGCCCATATGCGGAACATCTATTTGATATTATTGAAAGTATTGAAAATACCTACGTCAAATCATATGTACATGCAAGCTTCGACTAATTCTATGAATAATGGTTTCCATCGGGACCCCCTGCAACGCTAGTGTTTATTTATACGGACGGAATTGCCCCAGACTTTCACGTGTTCGATTATTTAATTAAACGTCTAAACAACTAGATATGCAGCAATATATTCTCAGCTATTAACAGCCCTCAGATAACGCGCGTTACATTACCATGAAGGAAAGTGATGGGATGACGTTATATAATTATGTATTTAGGATCCATTAAAAAGGATGTAAATGGCGTTCAGCTCACAAAATTCCAAGTGGCTACGCAAACAGTTGTCGTGGCCCATAAAATTTATAACACAAATATAAATGTAATACGCCGCGCCACTTGTCGGGAATGCTGTCTCCAACGTTTTATTTCGTTACGTTTGTATGCGTGCATGTACCCCAGGATTCTCTGTCTTGTGTTGTCCTGACAAGGACGGATATCTCAAAATAAACAAAATCTAGGATTTCATCTTGGATTATTTTTGTTGTAGTTATATTACTCTAATCTAGCGCGTCAGTTATTCGACAGGAGCGGTAATCAGTTAATATAAATAATACTGGTTAAATGTTCATGATATTATTTTTATAAATTTGTTCAGTAACAGATCTCTGGCAGAGGTTACGTCATTTCATTGGTATATTAGCTCAATATCATAACATGATGCACGCACATATGCATTGAGTTCAGTCGTTTATCGAAACACTGACCTATGGAGTGACGGCCAATGATAACTACATGGGAAAAGTAACACTGCGTCCATGGGAACTAGGTGATGTGAAAAGTTTATACGTTGACAACTTATATTTTCGATAATGATATGAATGTCTGGCGTAATCAATAATAAAATACATCTTACTTATAATGCAGATGGATGCTTTCGAGGAGGCTCTGTCTCGCCATATATTTGTCAGTTTCACGTATCACTGTCGATACGCCGCGCTGTTCCCACGATACAGCAATCTGAATTGCGCATAGCCGTTTTAGTTTATGCGGTCCTTCAAGGAAGGGGCGCCATTTGCCCGCTAACGTATTCCAATGACTCGCTTATCGATTTGACAACAACGGTGTGGCAATAGTTTTAACTTTGCCCTAATCCCTAAATCAATAACGTTAGGTTAACGTTGGCCGTTTGCATTATAATTATACCCCTATAAAGCTAAACAGTTTTGTGTTACAGATATGTAACATAATAATCACTTCATTCGGAGCCCCATTCAGTTAATTAGGGTGCCGCACGACGAGGCAATTGTAGCGAATTCCCGCCACGTGACCACTATTTGGTAGCATAAAAGTATCACCACCGATCATTACTTTGACCTTATTTATAACCCGATTAAGTCATTATGTGCCTACCCTAACGATGCGGGTTTCGCACACTGAGAAATATATGCCAATTATTAGCTGCTACAGAAAATTTAGTCATTATTTAATATTAACGGACATTATATTGAGTGTATGTGTATAGATAAGAGTCGAGAAGGCGGCGCGACGCGACGTTGCGTATCCGGCCACCGATGCATTGATAAACCCAATACGAAATATGTGCAAACAACATGAGAATGAGCATGTTATGAAGAAACCAAGTATAGAAGAATAACGAATAAAGTTATAAATGAAATATGTTACAATTGCATTGTGTTCAGTTGAAAAGACTGAATGTCTCCAGTTCTAAACCATGAAATCCGAGCTAAATGAAGCGCCACCGAAACAAAACGTGCGGAATTCCCAATTCACAGTGTTTACAAGAATGCCTCCCAGGAAGTACCTGTAACAATTGATCATCATCTTTGCTTCACAAGAATAAGTAATAGACTAGTACAATAGAATGGGGTATCTGGCGCCAGCGAGACGTGGTGCCAACAAAAATATAACTGTCCGGTAAGCGAGCTGACGGATTGTCAATACGTCGGTACCTGGCATTGTCCTGCAGGTATCGTCCGCAGCGCCCGTATTTTGTTATGTGTTAAACAAACGAAAAGTGAAAAGCACAGGAAGCGATATTATCGTCCAGCGCTCAGCGGTCCACTGAACAATAATCCAAAAGTAACGCGTCCGTACACGTTCAGTGTAGAGTGCTCGAAAGGGTTTTGTTGTTTCACGTTTTTGTGATCTGTTCATGTTTCTTGCCCTTGTGAGATATTCGCATTTAGTTAAAGGGTGTTTAACGTAAAGTGCTATGTTATTTTTATCCATACTAATATAACTAGCGTCCTCTTTTCATAAACCAATCCATAAGTGCACTTGCAGGAGTTCCATTTCTTGTATAAAAACAATTTGAATGAGTGCAATGGTTTTAAACTTACTTTTACTAGAAGTGCCGATAGCTTGAATGGTGTCAAAAGCAATGATAACGTAGCCATTGAAAATAACTAAGTATGGGTTATTAACTTACACGTGCGGAACTAATAGTGCTCTATTTATAGAAACATATACGGACCACAAAAACAACGGAAGGAAATGAAACATTTCGTAGAAACATTTCGGTGCATGAGACGGGGTTTCCTCGAAGTCCGCCACAAATTAGTGAATGAAACGTAATGTCCTTTTGCATAACACAATGTATTGCGGCATGTGGCCGAGCCGTGGGGGTAGCGGGTTCGACACATGTGTTTACGCGCTCATTCATTTGTGCTATTAATGGGTCCATTCAGCATTGTCTTGCACATGCACCGGAAACGTCTCTTCGGTCCCGCCTCTGCGACAAATTAGCAGAAACGATTATAATGCGTGCATGATAACATGCACGTTGTGCATTGTTTTATTATTGAATTGTTTCGCTAGGCTCCTTTTTTAATTACTTTACACTTCTACTATGTATATTACCCGATGGGAACAAAGAGCCTTTGCTGGTATAGTATTGTGTTCAATTCTATTCTACTTTATCTTAACAGCTGTTTTACAGTTCTTATCTTGGATTTTTATGTTAAGCTACACTATTTGAAGTAATGTCATTGTGTTGCACAGGTCAACTAGATACAACAATTGAAACCAAAACCATTCCGTAGAAACTTTTGTGAAAGGTTTAAAACTAATTTGTGTTTCTGTTGTGACTTTGCTAGCCTCCTGTATCAGGCTGCTGGCAGTACAAGTACAGGGGCTATGTTATTGTTCATTATATATATGTTCATTTTTAAGGTTAGGTTATGCAAAACCATTTTTCTTAAAACATAGTGATCTCTCTATAAATAAAATCCCATAATTTGCTCATTTGTTTAATTCGCATATATCAAGTCGAAAGGATATTTCGCTAACATTTGTCAAAAATATTTGTACTCGTGACGGCGAACAAATTGCCCGGAGCATAGGGGCGTCCAGCTGTCAGAGTTGCGCACTTAATAATAACCCCCCTAATCTAGATATACGAGAGCATGACATCATGGATTGACAACAATTTAAATAAGCGTTTATTATCGTTTATTGGCGAGTCCTGGCCAGTAAAAACTTTAGTGTTCCGTTTTCCGGTCTCAGGATGATAATATACTTATGGTTCTAAGATCTACAAAACTTTAGACTTAAAAAAAATAAAATATATCTGTATTCTCCATTAGTCCGGTTTTAATGGTAACAAACTTAATAAACAGCACGTTTTTCAGCACAATATGTTTACTAACTAAAGCATTCTGGTTCGTGCATATGATTAAATAAGGTATATATTTTTATTTGGTACCTATTCTTCTATATTTATATATCTATTACCTACACTGAGATAACAAATACACAATCTCAAAATTGCTGTACTTGCATTTTACGCTTGCAAAATGTTTATTACTATAACAAGCTTCGAGGGATGAGAAATGCCTCAAATAAACAAAATCTGGGGTGTTTTGTTTATTTAATGTGTACATATATTGGTATAATAGGCGTGAGAATATTATGTCAGGTTACAACAACATTACATCACTTGTTCTTTTGAAGGTGTTATGGAAGTTGTACCAGCAGGAGTCTTTATTATTGTCTCGTTGATTGATGACTGGATGGCATCCATAAACATTAATTTATTTAATAGGCAAACAACAACATACTTCAATTAGACATTACAATATTTTTGGGTTATATTTACCTACACAGTAGGTACTTATTACGAAAAACTTTTGTTTATCTGTTTTGGAGAATTCCAAGTAAAAAAAAGTAAAATCTTTTATATGCTAACCTTTTATTGAATGCTAACATTAATTAAATAGAAAAATGTTGAATTTTGGGAAATCTGAGTATTAAAGACAACTAACAGGAGACTATCCTCTATCCCAAACTACTATTAAATTGTAAATAAAAAAGTGAAATTATATTTGCACGGTTGAGGATTACTCTGGGTCAGGGTCAAAGGCTGTTTTTTCAAAGGTATTTTATATCACATTGGTTATGAATACTAAGTACGACAATTTCATTTACCAATTGCCTACGAGGATTGTACTAATAAAGTGCTACGAAATTCGTAGCATTTTCTCGTAGCAAATGAGCTACGAATGCATTCGAACTTTGGTGATACGAAATTCTATCTAGGATACATTGTCCCCTTTCTCTTTTATTTGTTAGGTATTAAAGTGATTGCAATGTTACTGTTTCTTTTGTATTATTAAATTATAATTATCATTGTTTCAAGAATATTCATTGTTTTACAAAAGTAGAACCTCTCACTTTCCTTTATATCAGGATTATGTACCTGTCTAGGGCTAGCACAAAAAACTTTCTCACTGTGGGATGCATAAAAAACTTTATTTATACTCGATAATAATGATATAGAGCGTAAACAAAAAAGAGAATGAAATCATGTGAAATTCCACCCTTCGTCTATCTACGTCATAAATTGTAAGTTAACATCGGTTAAGTTCGGCATAGCCACCCATTGCGCGTTTCAGGCGACCGACACTGGTGCTAGTGGCTGATAATTGACTCGTCGGACTAGTCTGCGTCCGGCCACCCCTTCCATAAATATTTCCCGATCAAATTATTATGCGTTCTAAAAAATGCCACGAGCTCGATTCTCAGAACCTTGTGTCGAGGGCGGTTCCACACAAAGCCAGCGAACGAGACGCGCTTACCTCGCGCAGCGCGCGCGCGACAAGGACGCGTGCTCAATGGAATGAGGTTCAGCACAGGCGAGGCGACCCAACTGTGAGAATTACAAGGAATGGATTTATTTATTGATCTTAGTTGTTCCGTTATTGTGAACCTCGCATTTGTAAATAAATAAACACAGCTTATATGCACAAGCTAGACATGGGATGTTTAAATTGGAAAAGTTAGAGTTGAGATCTCAAAGTAGTTGTGTTAAACGGCTGCATCCGTGGTCTATGGGCACTTTCACTAGAGTTGTATTGATACGATACTCCATGGACATAATACAGTTCCTATAGGATGTACGGAGAGTTCGTCAGAACTGTATGCGCATGCGCAGGCGGTCAATCTTCGAAGCCATCTCGGAATAACGCCGGTTCTCATTCAAAACCAGTGTCCAGTTTTCATTGAGTACATTGAACCTTTGGTGTCACAAGTAACGAGAAACATAAAGAGAGCAATTCTATTTGTGTAGTGTCTTGGGAGCCTAGTGCTAATTACAAGGCGGCGACATTTTTGTCGCATTACGCACGCTGCTGGGAGGCGAAATTGTACCCGCTTTGTCTTGTCTCCGAGACAATATCACAGATACAGATTAACCACTGAACGTACAAGTCTCCGATAAAAGCCTATACTATTACTTTAATTAAACTAAAAACTCTAAAGGATGTTGCTCTTAATACCTTTTGTGGGTATTATTTGTTTAATACATATTAACTCACTTAAAGCAAGCTGTTAAATTTTGTTGCGGAGATAAATAAAAGTTTATATTCGCTATTAAACAAAAAAAAATATCTCCATTATTTATTGTAGGTAATAAAACCGACTATTAAACAAAATTAAAGACGGTCTGCGTACTCGAACAACTTCTATTTATGTAACTGAATGAAACTACAAGAATGTGAGAGAAACGTTTATTTAAGTAACACTTGCCGTACACTATAATTAACAAACCTAGATTCTTTTAACGAATACAAGAGTTTATAATTTGATGATATTAAATAAAGAGGCGGCATACCAGGACACTTAATTGTATGAAACACTGACTCATGCATGTGCTCTAGCTCCGTACAATTGGGTCAGCCAGCTCAAGAAAAATGACAATCAACAATTAACTGATCATAACTACGGCTGACAAACGAATGTCACTTAGTACCTACCTTCTTTGATCAAAAGTTAAACCCATACATAATGCTAAGACAAATTAGGGTACTGTACGTAAGTAAACCAAGTGTGTTCGACTCTCATGTATTCCCAGCAATTAAACTACTAATTAATAAGTTACATAACAATTTGGTCTAATAGTTGTTAAAAGGCAGCCAAAGGAGAATAAGCAATCAATTTGGGGAGAGGCGTAAAGTGCGGTGCTCGTCGACGAATGAGCATTCCATAGATAATAACGGCTTAGCTGACATGGAAACCGCTTGTGTTATAAAAAGTTAGAGGGAATCACTCCTTACTAGTTACTCAAAGGATGCTTGAACTATTCAGTGCATTTAAAGTTGTTTCCGTCTTAAGTCTAATAAAAAATGACAAAAACACGATTTTTTATTAAAGCCAAAAGTTATATATCTTGTTATGGCCAAAATTGAATTATTATTTTCCTTTAATATATATTTTTTGATACTTTACAGATTTTTTAATTATATTGTTTTGGTATGTACTATGAATGTCAACGTGTACGTAAACCATTGATATTTAAAAAAAAACTATCTAATCTCTTTTATCACTCACATAGTTCATATATCCATGTTGGTTTACCTGAAATATGCTTTATACTTTGAACTTATTTCGTTATAACTAGCAGCAAGAACCTAAAACAAAAATCCAAGAGCAAATTCCTTCATGATCCGTCTCCACACTGCGCCAGCCGAGTGTTTTTTCGGTGAAATTTAACCGTTGTTTATGTAGAGACAATGTATCTATTGCGTTAAAATTTTGGGAATTTCTTTTTTTCGTCCGCGTTGGGTCGTGAGAATGGATCGCGTGCAGCCGACACATCTCATTAGGCATATATATAGCATTAGTGTGTTTGTGTACGGCACTGATACAATACTCGATACCTAATTAAATAATACTGACCTAAAGTTTATCGTTAAAAAAGAACGTAAGAAGTGTACCTACGAAGGATATGTTTTGTTGACTTCTTAATATAGACGAACAAACTGGGGAGAGCCAACAGCCAGATAAAAATAGAGATCAAAGTGTCCGAATATCGTATATGGATATCTGTTATCGACTAAAAATAACGCCCTTCTCGATAACTAACCGCATTCCAGTCATTTGATACGAAAATATTGCTTCTATTCTGTAAGCACCTATTCTACATCTTCTGAAGTCTACAATGTATTATGTATTCAATAATTCAGGTAACATTAAAGTCGTAAGGAACTATTTCACGGCGTATCACCGGGAAATGGCGACGGTTAATAGTTGTGTTGTTAGTTCCCAGGGATGGTATCTAATCAGGGAATTTACACGCCATTACGGTTCCTATACCATGGGAGTTGGGACCCACACACTGCTGCGTTTTCCGTGTTAACTAAATATTTAGTGAATTAGAAGACTTCCTTCTGATAAGATTCTTCTCACGAGTTCGCCAGTAAAAGTTTATTTGTTTCATATTTAAGCATCAGCGTATAAACAGAAAAGCGATAGTTACTTAAACATTTATCATAATAATAACATTTTATAGTAATTTTATTGAACAATAGCACATAGGTATCCACTCGTAAATCCTTAGAATATTTACATGCGTTTAGAATATTTAATGTTGAATACCATTATGGGTATACTATTAAAACATTGGAGCGTTTCAGGCGCTGTTTCACGTTTGTTATGCCAAGTCGGATAGTTAAAGTTATTCAAATGATACCGTCCGAGTCCTCGCCGGGAGGGTGGTCGCTCCGCTTTGTCGCGGCGTCGCTCGCAGCTATGCGCACTGTCAACACGCAGCACCGAACACACTGCACACATCACACACTTTTTTATGCGCACATGTGCGGCGGCAGACCGCCCAGACCACAACCCCTGACAAATATTTGTCTTCAATTCTAAAACGCTTAGAACATCACGGCTCTCTACAAATCAATAAAAATATGTAACTTCATCGGTAGAAAGCACGTTTTTCATATAAAACTTAATTTTATTTCTTCAAAGATATTTCCTTACCTGGAGCTTGAACAACGTATCAATCGGACCGCACGACCTCACACCATTGCATTCCACGTAGATAGAGTTTTATATCACATATATTTAAATTAGTGATAAGCTGCTAACACCGTCCCTCGCTGGAGATCTGCATCGCGGTAATGCCTTACCTGTCAAACCCTTCCAGATAAATTAGTCTCTCCTAACGCTAAGCAGCGTCGGTATCAAAAATAAACCAAATAACGGCGCAATCCATTAATTGACTGGACCTGCTGCTGAGCGAAAAAAAATCTCTGTCAGATAAAGCGGGTAAGTGTTTACGGTTTCTCACGAGCCTCGACCAACCCTCAATGGCGCCTTGCTGATTGATAGTAGCTTAGTCGACCTTCGCACCTTCCCGTGTGCAAGCTATAACACACCTTGCTGCAATACCACAAGCTCCATTATAGAATACGCCATGATATCAGTTCATTCTAAATAAAATTAGGCTGCTTCAAGAAGTTTTGAGACTTATGGCAACGCTTTTAGGATTCATAATCGTTTGTCACTCAGTGTACTAGAATGCCCATTCAAAGAATTCTGCACCCTCATAGCTTGTACCTGTCCGCGGCCACCACCAAAGGAGGCGATAAAAAAATATTATGTATGTTAATTTGTAATACCAGACCATTATTCATCGTTGTTATAATAGCTATGTTATGATTATTCGAAAACATTCCTTTGTAACTAGTTTTTAGCGATTATGGTTAACTTGGCTCTACCTGCAGGTACACCTCTAGTTACAGAATAAAACACATAACATGTCATATTGTTTTAAACACTTCGAAAATTCACTTCCATCAGTTTCAATAAAAAAAAGTCGCACTAGGTAGGTAGTTAGGTACTCTAGATAGCTCCAGCCAGAGCAATAGGAAAAACTAACTACGTCAGCAACGTCCACTAAGGGCACCCCCTGCGGGGTTCGGACCTCGACTTAGTGCGTTGCTAACAATCTTAATAAAGGAAAACAACAAGGGATGGCTGGATCTAAGTTTTTATTATTTAGGGACATATTTTTATTGCTAGTTTGGCCGGCTCGGGCCAGCTTGGTCTAGGGACGGGAGGATAACATTTACGTTACTATTATTTATAATACGCGACGGGCCTCGCCGGCGAATCTTTCGACCTAATGCAATCTAGACTTAGGTGCAGTAAGGGGTGTGGTTATACATAGAAACTGATAGGAAATATATTTCTGAATTATTGTATCTACAGGAAAAACTGTAAATAAAAGTGAAACTAGATTTTAAATTGAAAAGTAGAGTTAGTGCAACGCAAGTTGCATTTTAGAGCTATGGGTTCAACTTAATCGGTTATTTAGTTCTGATTAAAGTGTTTTATATAAATGCATTGTTGTATTTGTACATGGTACGTGGTGTAGGCGTGCCGAGGCGGCCGCGGGCTGGCGGCCAGCGCGGCGGTCGCGGCCGCGCTCTGTAATCCCATCGTCGGTGTCGGCTTACGGCGCCTCTCTCGCCGACGCAATTATCATATTCCACCTAAACACATAATATTGTGCACGCAATTTTAAAAATAACTCGCGTCCGGCTCGACCTCAATCGGCCCTGATTTATAGCAAGCGGGGCGCCGCCACTGCTGCCGTTGATCGCCTGCGAAAGATTGCATTCCCCACACAAATAACCATAAATGCTCGGTCGGCACGCTTATTGAGGAATCCTTCCTTTGTTATTATGTGTTGCTGACTATAGATTTTATGGTTATTATTCTCCCTTTCTCGAGCCGTTTATGTGTGCGTTACTTTGAAATCTGAGAATTCTGGACTTCATCAAATCTCTTTAAGCAAGTTGTCGTGTGTCAGCGTGCCCTTAAACCTCGCATACAATTTATGAATCAAATGCATGAATGAGCTCGCGTGTGGGTGGAGTGTGGCCACGTGTCGTCGTTCTCACGCCCGCCGACACCGACTGCTTTTTATCGCGGCTCCATTTTTCGAGCGATGTGTCGCGTGGGTTACATGTGCGGATCCGACGACCCCCGCGACGCAGCACATGGCGCCATCTTCGCTAATTTCTTCATCATTAAACAAACAGGTTCTTTATCAACTCCACATCAGTTGATCTATGATTTTCAAATGTTGAATATCGACTATAAAAAAAGAATAATTCGGATACAACAAATAAGTAGATTTGTACAATAGAAGTAGTTACTAAGACAAATTCTATTCGCGCGTGCAAATTGGTCGAGTCAACAGTCGCACACTTGGACAGAGGTAATGGAAGAATGGAAGGCGGTTTTTCTTTTTGTGCGCCATTAGTGTATCAAACGGCTGTCACGACTTGGGGCCGGGCGGCTTCGCTCGCAGCGCCGCGAGCCTAAATCACACCGCTATCAACCATATCAGTCGCGGCTATTTATACCAAATAACATACAGATTAGGTGAGAGTGATTCGACATATAATCATTTACTCATATACGTATGTAGGACATCGTTAATCAATGGTGCAAAATATCAAACCTAAAAATGTAAAGGTGCGCTGTCTAATCATAAAAGAAAGCAAGATTACTGTAAATGTTATCTCTGACTAAATAAATCAATCAATTATTTTCCATAATTTCATCATCGACAATAAAGATTATAATCATAAGACGAAAATTATCTTAGAAAAAATAATTGTAGATATCATAATATATTTTAATGTTACTTATACGTTTACATTCTAAAAACTTCTGAAATAATAGACTTGTGCCATGGGGAAGGTCACAAAAAAGAACTCGGAGAAGGCTTCTTCCCAATATACGAATGTTTTAGAAAAATAATAATTTAAAATAAAGATTGAAACAGATAACAGTAGACAGATTTATTTTATTTAACACGTCTTTCATAAATGCTCCTGCCTGAGCTACAGTACTTGCTACTTAGCTAATGTTTAGACATATACATATGAATTATCGGAGGTACCGTAGTTCTGGCCACCATCTGTCATCTCGGCTCGGTTCAACGTCCTGCACAAATGAAGGCTGCCAATTTATATGTTTGTGTTCATAACTCCTGCTTCTATGTAAGCACAGATATAACAATCATTAAATGTTCAATAGGCCTTCGATGAACAGGCTTAAGGAAACGAAAATATGTTCTATCTACCAAAGATAGAATAGAGGAAAACCCAGATCTTGTGACATTACCATTATATTTTTGGGACGTTAGTCACATCGTGGTAATTTCTCTTTGAGTGAGCACAAAACGAGACCCTTACATCTTTACCGGTACCATTGGTAATAGACACTACATATGTATTCTTATAAATACAAATACGTACAATTATTCCCTCTATTTAACCTTAAAAAGCACCAAACCAGTAAAAAGCTGACATTAAAACAGTGAGATACATGCGATATATCTTATACGGTTCAATACAATCGGATACATTTCCCACCCGCGACCGGGTCGTGGCTGTTTGTGTGTTTATGGAATAATTCGTTCTTAACCGTGGTTCAGTACTGTCACTGTAATGTGTAGTTAATCCCGATGAAAATCATCATGGACTGCCTCCGAGGGGAAGGTTGTGCCGAGTTCCGGAAAGCCGTAGCTAAGGCCTGGGACCAGACGGGGGAAAATCACTTTCCATCTCAATCCCTCATGTCCACCAGAGTCGCGACTTCAGAGGCAGAAAAAGGTTAACAGGATAGGAGTAGTCGGTGAAAACCTAACATATCCCTTTGCCCTCGGCGAAGTTAGACTGTCAATACAGTCAAACTATTTTTTACGTAGTCTTGTCCGTAAAAAATAATGAAAAAAGGCCACGTTAAAAGTACTAAATATAATCGCATCCGTATCACAGTATTTAATTAATTTGTTGTTTATTGAAAGCAACGAAGATAACTGAGTTACTACAGTAACTAGCATATATATCGCAGTCATCTGCTATTTGATTGAATGACTAGCTCGTTCATTGAATGATGACATTTAATTGAATGACTAGGCCAAACGTTGATTGAACAAGCGTCACTCAACGTCCAACTAGTTAGCGAATTGTAACATAGCCCTTTGAACAGAGCGGAAAAATCAGTCAGGTGATTGAAATTAGGTTCATTTTTGTTCAAACAATGTTTGAAAGGCTAGGGTGTCCATGATTTCTAAGCAAGCCAGGACAATACTTAACCTCGACTTTGATTTAAAGCGACATGCAAGCAGAGTCATATAGGTGTCATGATCGCCGACAACTTGTTATAGAGCGCAAAGAAACCCTCGAAATAATTTCAAATCCGACTTAGTCAACCCCGACATGGTTGGGTTAGGTTGTTAGGTTTTTTTTTAACCCTTAGCGAGCGAAGCGAGCGTTCGGATTGTCGACGTACTTTTTTAAAGTGTGTAAATAGTCGTTTTCCTGTTGTTACTTATTGTGTTCCTCTTGATGATGTAAATTACCTTTTAAGTTGCGATCTTATGGTCACCCTAACCAAACATTACAAAGTCGGCTATATCCCATTCAACGACTATGCTAAATGATGTTCAGTCAA
Organism: Autographa pulchrina; assembly: GCA_905475315.1. Taxonomy (NCBI): domain Eukaryota; kingdom Metazoa; phylum Arthropoda; class Insecta; order Lepidoptera; family Noctuidae; genus Autographa; species Autographa pulchrina. Next base: position 5,283,569 of record FR997771.1, on the reverse strand, counting down.
GACGTTGAACGTTACATTAAACAACTTGACGAGTTGTCCTTTAGTCATTCAATTAAATGTCGTCATTCACTGAACGCGCTAGTCATTCAATCAAATAGCAGATTCAACCAGATGACTGCGACATATACATAACACTGCACGTTATTGGTAATTTATAATAAACAATTAAGTATATATATATATAAAAAGTGTATGTCAAAAGTAGTGAATTGTTGACGAATGAACCTGTATATAGGAAGTAATTTTGATTATTATATTTGAAAGTTTGAAAGACATACAATATACGCCAATGTTTTGTTGCACTTCATTCTTGACAAATTTTAATGTTTTCAGTGATAGACGTCAGTCAGTGATTACTTTAAAAGGGTCATCATCATTAGTTTGCATTTAATCGTTGTCAAATGCGAACTGACGACAAAGTTAACAAATTGGTTTTTGTTGATTGAATTTAAAAAAAGCTTGACTGACTTTGTTTTTTGTTTAACTTTACTTAATTAATGACAATACTATACAACACACATTTTTTACTTTTGTTAATCAAAGAATTAACGTAAATGATTTAGACGGTAAGGCATTGGGTTCGACTGTTACAAGGTTCTTTGTAAAATGTTCAAACAAAGGTCCGGTCTAGATCGGAGGCCTCCACCTCGTGCAGTTTGTATTAGGCACATTTCAATAAGAAGCCATAAACAAAGCAATTTGTTGGCGGTGACAGCGGCGGCGGCGCGGGCGCACGCGTGACGTAGACGCCCGCGCTACAGTGACCATGCGACCTGCCTAAAGCGGACCGTGACTTTACAAACGAAATCTTAGTTTTTACATCCAAAGACACAATGAATTAAGAAATACTACCAATCAAAGCAAGATAATAAAGTATTGAGAATACAACGCCGCGCCCGCGCCGCGCCGCCGTCCGGTATAGTCGAATCGCACTAATCCGACCACGTCAGTTTAACACAATGTGTAGACTTCGTGTTATAAACAGCGCAATGTACAGTGATTACTTTGAAATCATTATTATTCACAAAAAAGATTCATTCAATGCCAGTTACAGAAAAAAGAACATAGAATTAACGACAAAGGGGCCTTTCAAATACCGATACGTTCAGTCTGCACAACGACAAAGCTAAATATTTAATCTTAAGTCAAGATTGAATCTGGTAATCTATAAGTGAATGCGCGTGCATTACATAATAATATGTAGGTAAGTGATCTATGTATAGTCGTGCAGAAATGTCACCCTATGCGTAGACCGTAACCGTTGCTTCCTGCGGTCAAACTCAATTAAAACTTATTGCAGGGGCGTGCGAACAGAGCCCGCGTCCGCCGCGCGCCGAGCCGGCCGGGCCGCGCATGGCGCCCGCGCTCTTAACCCCACAGGAAACACTCCTTGCCTAACTCCTAATCTTAGGTCAATAAACCTAGGGCTCGCCTCGTCTCCGTCTGATGAGCACAGATCATACACGACTGATAACGATCGCCGATCATATTATAATCGATTCCGGTAACATAGGAAGTGTTATCGGTGTTAACGGAGCTTTAAACGATATGGTTAGCGCTTCCACAAAATTTTATATTATAGATTTTACGATACCAGGAAACGATACAATGCTTTGTTTTTTAACGTTATCACGGATTGCCGTTGTATTGTTACAGGTCTAACAAACTTATTAAGACTCCTATCTTTGTAAAAACCAAAATTTAAAAGATAATGATCGCAGATAGTAAGGACTAACTTAAGCCTAAGGATAGAAAACGAAGTGTTGGGCCACTGTCAGAGCGGGTAATATTTAGACAATATATTTTATTAGAAAATGACTGAACTCGGCTGGGTCTAACAGCTTATTAATTATACCAGTGCGTGCCTATTGCGCAGGTACACACCATAAATCTATACACACACACACACACACACAATTAAATTATAAAGTAAGTACGAAATAAAACATTATACTGAGTAAACATACATAGTAGTTTGATTGCCGATCTTGTATGCGGTGTATACCGTTAGACAAATATGTGTGTTTGATATCTTCTTCTTTCCTGGACTTGGATTTTTAGGCCATCAAACGCTAATTGCTGTAGATCTCATTATTATTATAGTATTTTATAGTAGAGCATAAAAGCTTTATGGTTTATGCAATTCAAAAAAACAATAACTTTTTTCTTCACGGAACGGTTTGATGTGAGACTGTTGATTATAACAAAACCATTTTAATAGTGTTATATTCTATTGGTAATCATTATAACGCATTGCTGACTCTGTTATTAAATGCACTGATTGTAATATATTATATCCCTTCATTTAACAGTTGACGTTAAATCGCCTGCAGCAAGTCATATCTCTGCCCTAGAGTGCTGGACGTGCAAACATCACTTTAGTCGGCTGTTTTATCTCCGCTGCAAGTTAGGGTGATAATAATTATCACGGCTTATTGATTAGTTTTTGTTTTTATTGAATGCCTATAGATGCTGAACGATAATTAAACTCTTTTTACATTTTATTTACCCATTGACTCGTCATTAAGTTAACAAGATCCCATTTATCTTAGAGTACCTACGTGTTGGAGCTCATTGTGTTCGACGTGTGAACTTGACATGTCCACATCACACTAGTATGACGCTATCTGAACTATCGCTTGAGAAATAGTCCAACAACCAAATCAATATAATAAATCGAGCGCACAATGCGCCGGGGAACGTTCTCAGCCATTCAGCTGCGCCACATAGTCCACTTCGCAGAATGTTTAAGGAGAATCAACAATTAATAGCTCTTAATTAATTACCTTGCACGAATACCTATTGAAGCTTCATTTTTTTGTGATCGATGATGCACCAGCCAGGCTGATGAAAACACACCCAAATATAGCGGCATTTACATTCCACTGTAAATAGCTTGCAATATTGAATGCAATTTACCACACTTTATACTAAAGTGCCATGGCGGTCAAGATCCGTAAGTTTCACTAAAATGCAAAGTTTTTATCGAATTATGTTAACAGGCCATCTTCTGTATTAAGTCAAAACCTTGATGATTTCATTTATTGTAAAATTTGTCTATTGTTTAATGTAATCTTGAACATTACTTAGTTATGTTTTTATAGAGTTCTTCTGAGAAGGGCCAGACGTCACTGGTTCAAAATATCGGGGTGGTTAGTTTATATTAACGGTGTCCTCGGCTGGATATTTTGTTTTAACTTGTCGTGAGAGAAAAGATTCTAATCGTAGAATATTATTATTTGTAGAGGTTTGTTGTCAATCTGATGGTAAGAGACTTGTCTATTATGGGACAACTAATAAAGTTGTAATCTTTAAAGCTTTTCTTTATTTAAGTAATTATGTAAAATGCACATTCGTCATAAAATTTATTTTCATACTTAAATACAGAAAAGCTTTAAGATTTAAATAACAAACCTAGCGAAAGTAGGACTTTCTGCGAGTAATAATTTAGTAGTTCAGACAGTATGCATGATTGAATAATTAGGATAGATATGTATAAGTAACATAAGTACGAATTTATGCCCACGATAACGCCCCTATGTTGTTCGGTCGAGTATTTGACCGACATTGCAATTGATAAGCGTTCGCCGTATTTCTGCGCTGCGCAGCCACAACGAGCGGTTTGTTGTACGCCTGTACACGGCTGTTCACGGCTCTACACCTCCGGCACCGGCGACAAATCTCATTCCATCGGCTCTGCTTTCATCTTTCAACCGCAGAATTTAATTTAATTTCAAACTCTTTATTTCCTTTGTTTTGAAGGTAGTTAGTACCTATGTTTTAATTCTAGTTATAAATCATAAGATTCCTATGTAACTTACGAAGATTTGGTGAAGTTTAAACTTGAATTGTAGAAGCATAATTGTTACTTATTATGTAATTTTATTCATTAATATTGACACCACAGAACGTATAAAATGTACCTAAAAACATTTTCTAAATAAATCGTTTCAGCATTATGACTTGGATGGAAAGCACAAGAAGCACGAAATTTCGCCCGCGACTGCGCCTAATCAGCTCAGGTGACTTTGACATTACTTAGAAAGGTTTAAGCTTATTTACTTCGAGAAAGTTCCGTTCTGAAACGACATCCCACAGTTATTTGAATTCTCACGACAGGTAACGACAATCTTAGAGCATGAGACAAAGGTGCACGATTATTGGTTTTCAAAGGAAACTTTTTATCTTTTCCACAGCAGACAACCCGTATACGTATTTTACTTGGCGCTGAGAAAGTAATTTAGGGCAGGTTGTCTGCTACACCAAGCATTGTGTTATCTATTTAACAAAATATCGATAATCATCTTTTGTATGCTGTAGTTTTCTGACAGGTTGACTTAAGCTAGTGAATTTATGTATAACGAGAGTCATAACATATTGAAAGACCTCCTGCTAATTTTCTAATCACAGAAATAAAATTGACCAAAGTTCAGATAAAAAGAATTCGTAGGTCAAATCGTAAGTAGATATTTAATAAAGAAGTTTGTAATATGTCTTTGATTCGTACCGTAACCTCTAGGCTATGTCGTAAACCATTCACAAAGCTTATATTAATTCGAAGTCATTTCTTCTCGATATAAAGTGTTATCGGTATTTCAGAAATAGGTGACTGTTTGCAGTTTGGGTCAGATGTGAGCCGGGTCAGCGCTAGTCACGCTTGACGTCATCTTCCTGTCGTTAAACACTATTTGAATTTAATAACTGAAAAAATTATCCCTAGAAGATAAAATACGCTTTTTTGGACAGAAAAGTACTTACCTAACGAACCAAAATAAAGATTACTTTGATAGTTTTAAATTTGAGATACACTGAACTTAATTTAAGTACCTATTTACCTTCACCTGTCACTAATTAGTAAGAGTCCTAAGCTCCTTACAACTCATCCGCAATCCCTTTAAACATAGTTGTGACGTCATTTCCTACAGACAAAATATCCTCACTCAAAGTTTTGTAGAGTTACTTCATCTCATATAACTGTAGGCTTTTCGTTTCTAGGTACCTACGTAAGTACATATTGTCACGTCCGACTGATTTGCCCTTACACAACCAGCAATATTTTATTCACACAATATACTTAGATACTGTTTTTATGTAACTTGAAATATGAGTCATGTTGTTATTAAAATAGCATTGTTATAATATTTGTAATTTCTGGTATTCTGATAATAGGAATTAACGACAGAACTATGATTAACGACGGAACGAGTTATTCAACTGAACTAAGTCAAATTATATTGTAATGTAATCTTGATGATTCACGCAAAACAATTTGAAGGGTTAACAAATCAAGGTAGGAATTCGCAATAATACATTTCTTAGAGATACAATTTAATTATCAATATACAAAGTAATCCTAATGAGGTAAATAATGTAGCAGCTTTCCTCTACGTTAACCGGATTCGAGCTTACGCGATCCGTGTCGTTACTACGTGTGGTGAGCACGGCGACGGACGACGGGCGAGCCGCGGAGCCGCGGTGGGGCCCGCACTCCAGGGGCCCGAGTCTGCTATTTACATCTGCTTGAATCGTCTGAGTGGGTGGGGTTATTGGGACCATTTTACGATAATTGGCATTCTACTAACTGTCAAAACGTCACAATTGGCCATTGGAACGATTGAGCCGCGAGTTGAGTGAATATGACCGATGTCCGGTACAATTTCGTATTCCGCTATTTTTTGACAGCAGTTGCATCATATCTATGGCTAAACATTTTTTATTTTTCATAGACAATGTGTCAATTTCAACGAAAACTTTCCTTTTTTAAAACATAATTATCCTTATTTACAAGTTTTTAATAGAAATTACATATTGTATCGGCTTTTACAATTAATTAGTATTCAAAAAACAATTAATACAATTTTTTGCAACATAAGAAACGATTATTAATAATTAGTGCCAATCGGTGTTGCCTATTAATAATTACAAAATGTTTGATACTTTTATTTTTAATTTAAATTGACAACACCGCGTCCCACTCATGCCACTCATGCTGATTGTTGTTGGCATAACTGAATACGAAAATTAGGCACATATTGGGTTGACACTATCATCCCACTATGATCATAGTAACACGGAGTGTAAATAGCAGACTCGGGCCCCAGTCGCTCCGCAGTTGTCTACCACGCGTCCACGCGGCCGCGCCTCAAGGCCCGCGAGTCATTGCCACGTCGCTGCTCGCCTCGCCGTCCGCCAAATGACATGTTATAGGGCTCCTATAAAACGATTACATGCCATTATACCTACCACCATCGATTCAAATATTCACCTCATATACTCGCTCCTTGAAAAACCAAAAATAGTCGATCAGATTCATGACCAAAGTACTGTAGTCATCGATAGTAATAAACTTTAGCGAGCAATAGGATAGAGTTTAATGTTCTTAAATCATTCTATATTCTAAAGAAGTAAAATACAGATAATCATTTTAAAAGACTCACATAAAAACCTCTTTCTTCAATTGAAAAGAGACTTTCACGTACACTTATTTTTTGCTATCTTATGGAACAGTGACGTTTAGAACTCCAGAAGTGTGGTAATGCAAACTTCATTGCTTATCACCTTTCTTTTTCTTTCCAAGAAAAACATGAAAAATATATCTTCAACGATTTTAATTGGTTTGTTAAAGTTCCGAAGTTATGTATTTCGTGTCCATTCATCTAATTATACTTAAACGGTAAGGAATTACTCACTGGTATCCAGACAAGCCGAGGGTCGCCGCTCTCTATGAAACGAACTTGAAAGAGGCCCGATAAGGCGCAGCGTTCCCAAAATAGAGGCCATTTTTATTATTCAACGAACCGATTGGAACTGGTTTGATGGGTGCGGACCGTCTAATCTGGAATAAAGCGCCAAATTTATCCTGGAATTCCGTTCCAAGCCTATAACATGGCATGCCACACAAGAACTGTAATTCATGTAAATTGAAGTTCATATTTTGTAACTTCATTTTTGTTGTTTATATGTTTTTCAGTATAGTAACAAACAACATGACGTTATAACTTTGCAGTTGACTTCAAGCTTGCTGAAAAAAGCCGGTGACATAGTAAACAAAGAGGCCAAACAGTCATAGGAATTGCGAATTTGAAGATTTTACGACATAAGCTCTTCATTAGAGTATGCCCTCTACATTCCGCTATATTATTCATAACGTGCCTTGCGAATACCTACTACCGTCTTCCATAAAGTTATCAGCGCTGTTTTGGCAAGCATCTGCCGAAACTGTGGGCCCCGATACCAACCGCCAGATAAACGCAATCCTGCGGGTTCACGGCCGCCCAGCGGGGGCAAGCAATCATCCTGCGTAAATGTTCTCTTGTTCCTAACATATGGACTCTTTATAACAAGTTTTCGTATAAAAAGTGAGGTTTTTATTACGCATCACGGTAACATTGAACCGTGTCACATGTTTAACATTTAGGCATGTGCTTGCCATGAATAACTCAGATAATCTAAAATAGTTTCGTTGAACTATTATGCTATGCGTTATCGAGATGTAATGTATATACCCAATTAAACAAACTGTCGCAATGTATATACGACAAGATTGTAACTGGATAGCGAGCTTGCTTACCCTGTGGGCCCTGATAAACGTAGCAGACACTGAAATATGAAAATAGTTACATTGTGCCATCGCGCACGCTTACAAAGTACCCATGCTCGGAACAGAAGAGGCTATTGCTTACATCCTATACTGATTAAAGCCTGCTTTCGGTAAATGATTGTAAATCAAACGAAAGTTCATGCAGCCCATGATCAACATATTTGTCATACCGGTGCTGCAAGTAGTCAGACTTATAACACCACCAGATTTAGTCCAGCCTTACGTGTCGTGATTTCGATGAGGGCATACAAAATTTAAAACCACAACGTTGTCACATTAAGTTTTTGTCATGTGTCTGCACATACATAAGAAAAACTTAATGTGTTAAAATCATTGCTCGATGCGGCTTCTTTTAAAGTGAGAAATGTATTAAAAGTAAACACAATGCAAAGTTTAGTTTATCACAATTTATAGTTTCCGAACAATCTGCGGCAGAAGGACGTCAACTTATGGTATAGATTTAACGATTTTAAGCTCCTTTTAAGGTATAAAGAATAAAAACATAGTGTGTGGCCTTCCACGGCACTCCTACTACGTTTTTTGAAGCGAAGTTATTCCGTGTCATGATTGTGATGGCATTTATCAGTTGGTATAAAGAACCTGATAACGGCAACGATTCAAAAGCTTAGAAATACGAACGTAGTCCCACACCTAGATAGCGCACAACAAAAATCTGATGAGTTAACATAAAAATTTTGGATTTTCACTTTACGTAACCATAATAATTATTACATACCAAATAATGACAACGTAGGGAAGAGTAAAGTCATAATCCAACTTTACGGTTTCATTATGAATCCGAATTTCCATTTAATTTGTTTATGTTGTTGGCCAATCTTAAATGGTGCCCACAATTATTTTAACACCAATTTTGTACCATCACAAGCAAAGAATTAGTGTGCGAAGGTAACTTCGCATGCCTTCATTCAATCACTTATCTCCGACAGAACTTTCGTCATAAAATAAATAATTAAATTGGAATTCAAGTTTTATTTTACGTCTAAAACAGAGCTATGAAACATATTATCATACGCGCCTATTTTATTAATATAACATTAAGTAGCAGGAAAATAACGGTACAATAACTGCCGAAACAACGAGTCCTACTCTATTCCACTGTTGCTAATTTCGTTTTTGTTTTTTCAATATTTCGCACAATTTTGCCAAAATCGATACCTGCCCGTATGCTGTTATCGTGTTCCCTTTTCAATGCGGAAAATTAAACCAATCGAATTGAACCCAGTATGCAATTGCAGTAAAAAGGTGCGTTTCACCGAAAAACTGTGCCTGATAACACGCGAGTTCAAACAAATACTTAGAATAGTTATCTAATCAAGATAATGATTATGATTAAATGTGAATTTGACATAATTTAACTAACTATTATCTAAATTTCGTGCTATGAGCTATCACCGAAATGCAATGTTAGACCACACTTAAAAATTTGGTCAGATTATGATCATTAGAAAAATCAATAAGTTTCTTACTTGATCGATTTAGCTTATATTTTATTATTCTATTAGCGTATGTTTTTTACTTACCTATATGAGAATAACAATAAATGAACGTGAATATAACCTTCTAAACGTTACAAAGCCTTTGGTGTTAGCCTGTCCAATAACCTGATCAGTTTGTGGCATTTCTCGACATAAACTATGTTAAGGTTCCATTGTAGTCATGTTAGGTAATGAAAATTGATTGACCAACCCATTCCTCGATGTTTCTACACAAACTGTTAGTATTTCGATTACCTACAACGAACTGAGAAAAGAAGATGTGCCTACATACTCGTAATTATGTAAACTTTGATCAGATGTCAACTTACTTAAAAACAAAGATTGATTTTATTGCCACTCATTTATTTATAAAATTTTTCAATTTTATAAATAAATGAGTTTAATTGATCTCCAATTTCTATATACAACGATTAGAAAACAAAACACTACTACAATTTTATAAAACGAACTCGAGTCGCACTTGACCGGTTTTTGAAAGCTTTTACCGAGCTAAGATATGCAGACGTTATGCCAGTTTTAAACTTCGAACCAGCCTTAACGGCCAACGGCGATTGACGTTAGCGACTTAGCTTTAGCCACGGCTATGTACGATCTTACTCTTTGATTATATAATGTCTAGATGGAGCGTCGCCCTACAATCATAAAAAAAAAACAAGACCACAATTTCAAGTGTGTGTTACCAGCTATTACAAATTCTCCCATAAATCACATTAAATAAAGACTAATTTATAATAATAAAAAATATTTTAGTTTTATGTACTTATGTGGTATTATTCAGTTTAAGTGTATTTTTATTAAGTAGTTACTTAAAAAAAAAAAAAAAAAAGATTTGTGTGTTTGAATGGAGTATTAAATCAACTAAGTTAGTAAAATATTTTGAGCAGTTAGGATTTTGAAATTTGAAATGAAAGATCACATCTCGTTAATTAGGAATGAGTTTTAATTACAGGCGATCGTTCGAAGTACATCAACGAAATTTTATAAACGTAATGATAAACCAATAAATTTACCCTAAAAAATGGGAGAATAAGAAACAGAAACTGGCAACACTGATAAAATATGGCGAAATTTGGTAATCATAAAAAAACTAAAATAAATATGAAGTTTCTTGGTGTCTTGTCTACGGTGATAGGTGATGTGTTTGGTATTTTTTAGCCTTCCTTTATAATTCCGGCACACTTTAAAAGCACATACTGTCATCTTATCGCTGTTATGTGGTTATTCCTTAGAGCGCGTAAAACGTAGTGACACGAAAGCGGCACGATCTGTACTGGTTGGCGGGAATTGCGGGAAAGTACTTAACAACCAAATTTGGTTGTAATTTTTTGACGGGTCTGCGCGAACTTGACAGTCCATCTAGACATTATATAATCAAAGGATCTTACTATAATAAGTGACAAGTAAAAACAAAGTACAATTTATTTGTCAAGGAAGTATGTTAACTTGATTGATAAAACAACATTAGACTAAATATGACTTAATTTTCAAATTTTATTAATATTTTTTAACAAGTATGTAACAAGTTTGTAGTTTGAATTTAAATACTAACCCACCTAGAAGCTATACATTTTGCACTTTACACCTTTTGCAAGCAGATAATTTTCAAAATATAAGGGATCCAGATTCAAACGGGTGATTTACAGCCATTTAGAGGTAGTTTAAATTTCAATTCCGCCCGTTTTGCGTAGTTGCCAGGAAAACGCGAACGAGGACCAAAGTTCCATGGGTTTTTATGGCGGTACGGCTGCGGAATACGTCATGGCCCCCGTGACATAATCACCATAACTATCAAGGCTGTACCAACACACGGAATTTACAACCGTTCGTTTCCGGCGCAGGTATCTGCTCTGATCAGTCATTACAATGTTTTAGATACACACTCAATGTTTTATGTGGTGGAATATTCTTTAATTAAAATATTCAGGTATGCAGTTACCCGAATTTTGTAAAAAAGTTTTAAGTATATGCAAAAATACAACAAGATTTTTTCGTCCCCTGTTTCCTATAGCCTAATGTATAAGAATGATTACGTGTTCTACAACACAAACTACGACAATCATAGTTACCTCACTCACGCACTAATCTCTTGATCGTCTTACAGCAAGGAACTCAGAATACGCACGGGAATTTAAGCTTCATCTTTATTCTTCTGTTTTATAACGTCGTGGTACATAACAAGAAACGCCTTGGTACAGCATGTAATACAAAACTTGAAAATCCTAAAACTTGTTAGATTGATCTTTACCGAAAACAAACCGCAAAACAACATTTTTTATATCATTCCTTTGACCATTTAATGTTAGATTAATATTGATATTGTACGAATGTACTACGGAAATCCTGTTTTAGAGTGTATCAATTATTCAGGGTAGGCAATAAAACTCATCAGAGACGTGAGAGAGACGTGGGCGGGCGTCACTGCAGCGCGCCGCCGCCGCCGCGCCGCTCGCTGCAAACGGATACATTCCAACACTTTAGTGTGCCCATCTCTTCGCCGATAACTCTAGACCTGTTGTTGACTCATTTCGGAGCTGTTTTCCTATCTAAAGCTCGTCGACACCTAAACATTATCAAATAAAAACTTTGTAATATACTGAGATATAAGTGACATTTAGAAGCAATTTCAATTTCAAACCATTCTTCTCTATTCACTGTCAAAAAGCTCCCAAATTGTTACAGACACCTCAACGGCTACAGCTATTGGTAGGTACGCACATATTTTATGTATCCTTGGTAAAACAAGCCGAGTTGCGTGTCCGAACACATTGTCGTGTCAGAAAATCGTAAGGCAAATTGGCCGCACATCACGCTATGAAAAGCGAGAAATAAACGGAACGTTAAATGGGCAGGTACTTATTAATCGGACAATCATCGGAGACAAACGTTTTGGCTCGCCGGCGGTTCCCACGGGGCGGGTGCCGGTGCCGGCAACCATTCCGGTTTTTGCCAACTTAAATGTTTGTTGTCAAATTAATCTGAAGTTACTTAGTATGCGCCACGGGACCAGTCGAGCGACTATTCATTCATAGCGGTTGGAATGCTAGATCGCTCGTGGCTCGCCTCGACCGACCTTCGCCGCCGGCCGCCCGGCAAAAAGTGTGTGATCCACCGTGATCTGCCCGCAACTATGTGGATGTACCAGTGTCCACTGTAGTGCCTTACCTGCGCCATGCCATAACGTTCCCCCATAGGACGTTACTCTCCCGTTAGCTCGCCGACCAAACAAAGAACTTTATTACGAACCTAATCGGTCGCGCATACTTCACAGAAAACTTAAATAAATTAATACGGCTTATTAGTACGCAGTGTTGACAGGACTAGGTATTGTCATTCATGAAACAGACCAATGTTTTTTTCAATTAGCGTCCTGTTCTTGAACAGTTTTTACTTCATGTGTGAGGCGGTTAGGCTGTTGTACTTATTATCATCAAAAATTAAGCTGTGAACTTATTTAGCATAATTAAAATACAATTTTTTAACACATCATTAATTAGAAGAATAGTCACATACAGATTTACCTAAATGATCATAGCATAACCAGATATTGGACAGGATACTCGCAGTACATAGCCATAGCATAAATGAATGGTTGTCATTCGCTAAAGGACGAGCATGACATCATACTACCGTCGTCGACGCCGGGTGGCCCAGCGCTAGGAGCCTCATGCCGCAGACATGACACATTTATAATATCCTTCAAACTAAATATAAAGCTAAACTACTAAAACAATATTACTTAAATTATATTAATTTTACTATAATTAAAACACATCTACTGTGTGACAATAAAAACAACACAGTTAAATTTTATGAATTCTCAATTAAAAACATGTACCTAGCTACTTAGTTGTTGTATAAAAAGCCTTAGAATATTAGGACAGTAATTGATACTGATCCCGATGAAATAACAAGCACAAATTAATTACCGTGCCATGTGTCAGACAAATACATCTTAATTATTAAAAAGATCAGCCATTGTTAGAGTTTAATTAATTTAAAAATAATATAATGAGTCATTTGTGATTATAAAAATATAATAACTAATACTGATAACAACTATATTTCTATGAGGTACATTTACCAAATAATGGTTTACTTGATGGAATTATATTACGCTCGACTAATCAAGGGCAATAACCTTGTCAAGCATTTATTATTAGATTTTCATGAACTATTTTTATTTGACCATATTGCGCATATTTTTTTATAAACTACCCAAACCTCTTTATTTATTATAAAGCGTTGAAGTTATTATTAAAACTGACACATGGAATGTATTTTTATTATTATTGTAATATGAGTGTAGAAGAGATAGAAGGCAGTGTGTGTGCTGTGTGGTGTGCTCTGAGTGGAGAGGCCTCGCAGCCGAAACCCACGAGCACCTCCGCGGTGACGTCACTCCGGACGCCGCCGTCCGCGCGTCCGCGCCGATCAAGGACAGTAAACATTACCAGGTCAATGCACGCCGCTGTCTCTAGTCGTTTTTTTTTCAATTCGGCCATGACTGCCCTACCAACAGCCGTGAAGAATCGTTTCCAAAGAGGCCCACTAATGGAGGTCCATTATAGTACCTATCTAGGTACCGCAATACTGAATTAGAGATCATTTTCACCCGGAACTGTAGAACAAATATAAACTTGTTAATTGTTTGTTCGTAGGTAGGTCTGTACTAAAAAACTGAATGAATAAATAGGCAGGTTACAAATGTATATAGTTCTGCAAAGGTACAATTATATAAATAAAACCAAAGAAACATTTTCGATAGCCAAATTTACTAATACCATGAAAATACTGACACAAAGTTATCGATGTGTTTCTTGATTAATTAGATGTAATTATCATTTTATAAAAACTACGTGTAACATAAAAAAGCTGTTATGTTTTACTTTCGTAGTAAACCGTCAGTTTCCGATGGGAAAATAAATGAGTCGCTACGCTGGCCAAGCCTCTTGCGGTTGTAGCCGACTCTACTGGTTTAAAGCACAACATTGAAACAGACAAAACGTATTATGATACAAATTGTTTATTAATCGGAGTTGTCAATCTTTGAATAAGTACTGGTTCGTGTGTTGAAATAATTTGCGGTCCTAATAAGCGGAGTGTTGCGTGCAAATCCCTGCTAAACCTGTCACAATCTTTTGGGTATTTGTAACAAACTGAGCGAGCCGAAAGCGTTGACGTTGACGCGTAGAGCCGCTGGACATAGTATTTAAATTGCACGTTACGTTTTTGTGTAGCCTTCACAGATTTTGGCCAGTGTTGTGAGTACTGTAGTTATCTAATCACCTATATTGATTTACGTAATTATATGTTGAAGAAAATTGTTAATTCGCATTTAGCCATAGATTACCCGCTCGACGCAACTCAATCAAATGCCAGACAATTTTGTTTATTTCACGATTCTAAATCTACACAATAATAATTAGATTATTCTAGTAAATGTATATGTGTTAAACCCAAGTGTAATACATTTAATAATTTTGTTTTTAAGTTGTAATAGCTTAGATTAACCAGTCCAAGCCAGCAAGTTTGAAAATCAAGAAAACAAGATTTTATTTAACGGCAGACGGATTCAATCGTCTCGGTAAATTTACAGAATACTGATTCGAGAGACCAAAAAACTTTGTAGGTAGTTGAACAGTAAGTGAGAAAAAAACATTGTGGCTAGTGTCAGACGTTGCATCGTGAGGTCCATGATCCAAGACGGGGACGGGGACGGCGGCGGCGGCGGCGGCGGCTGAGCGGAACGACAACACGTCTGGTGGGCCGGTGGACGAATAACCACGTGTTACAACCTAACACCTTCTTACCCCCTAGTATTCTAACGCTAACTAATATCCGTAGATAGTTTTCAAACGAGAGAAAGGAATTTGACATATGTTATGTACATGGCGCTTACGTCAAATTTCTATATCTAGTAGGGAAAACTATCTATGTACATGATATTAATATTCGATCGCAGAGACCACTTCTTTCCACTTGCTACGATCCTTACACACTTGTTTTGCTTTGTCCACATTCATTATTCCCTTCATACATGCTGTTCGGTTTATGGTACTCTTGAACTGGCCTTTTTTCATTCACACTCGCCTTATACACTTTTCTCGTCAATCGTTCTTCATTCATTCTATCGAAATAGCCAAACCATCTCAGCATACCTTTCTTTATTTTTGTCTCAACATCCATCATCTGACATACTTCATCCACCATACCATCCATTGGGCCACTTTTCGTCTCCGCGAGGAAGGAGACGTCGTGATGGGTGGCGAACCACATCGCCGCGCGCCGCCATTTGGGATAATTAAATTATTTTTATGATTATCCATTGCGTTCCAGCGGGATAAGGAATTGGGAAAGGATACGTTGGAAAGGATAACAAGATAGGACGGGTTATAGGACCATCACGGAGGTACAATGAATGTGACAGTAACAGCTAGGGCAGTCCGGGGTCGCGTACCCGTAGTGGATCTAGCCAGCTGTCCGACAGATAACTTGTAGATCCACCCCGTGAACCTGTAAGACTTTCTTAGATGTCTATCGACCGCTACTTTACATCATAAAGTTATAGAAGGCGCAGTTACATTGAGTTTACTTTGAGCATTAGGAGATAAGAACAAAATCTTACTATTACACTGATACGGAGGTAAGTCAAGACTACGAAGAGTATGTAAGCAGTACAAGAGTGGATGAAAAAAGGGCGAGCCAGTGCATTTTAATTAATATTCCTCCTATAAAGTGCTTAGAAACTAAAAGCTGCCTTATGCAATGTAACGGTCTATGGGCATGCCAACGCGTTGTTCCCCTTGGCCTGTGCAATTCAAAAGTTCAATATAGCATTAAGCTTAAAAAAATAAACTAATAAGCTATAAGCGCCCTTATCTTCATAATAATATACATTCTGCTTTTCTACTAAATATATCAACGGATGAATGACAGTTAGAATAATTGGGAATACTGATTGATTAGCAGTCAAACTACCTAAAATGTTTCTATTTAGTATTCGGCAAATTCAGCTGTGATAAATGGTATTACATAATATATAATCTTTTGTAGACAATTGTTAAAATAATTGCCTTCCAAGAAAATAATGGTCAATTATAACACCAACCTTCTAAATCCTCTTTCTTATAATAAAGCCTAGCCGCTACAGCATTTTTACATTAGTGATAGTTAATTATAGGTAACTAATTGTTTCTAGGACCCAAGAGATACAAATATGCACAGAAATAATATAGAAAAATAATAATAATATACTAACTGTTACGTGATTGATATTTTAATAGCTCTTTTGATTGCCATGGAAGATTAAATGTTGATGATCCCTTTCAATCATCTAGATTCACAATCCGAGTTATTTAAATGTCCACTTTTATTACAATTCCAAGTAATCTTTATAGAATGTAGCCAGGTAGGTACTCGTGAAGTATTAAGATTAGTTCTCGGACTGATTTACAGTAGGTACCTATCATCTTTAGCTTAAACTTTATTTATGTATGACTGACGATTATAAAACCAAAAACAAATACCTTGAGTATACCTTCTAGTTTAAATACTTTTGTAAACGATACAGGTGTTTCTATTTGTGACAACTTTACTGGTAGGTACTTTGTTGTACCAAGCCGCGACGTTAACAAGTTATCTTCTGACTTTTGCAAACAAATTACTTTACCTACCATAATAAGTAAATAATTATCTCATTAAAATAATGTGTATGTAAGTAAAGAAGATATATCCCCTACTTATTACTTTTAGTTAAGAGTGGTCGGTTCGCCCGATGAACGGTGCCGGTTGCATTCCATTTCGCCGCGTTCCATTACGCAGTGTGGTGGTTCCAAGAAACAGTGATGTCCTGCTCGCACTAAGCATTCCATATTATTGCCGTGTTTTGGAATTCTGTTCATTGTTTGCGCTCAAGCTCATTTCAATACAAGTAAGGAAACTAAACGCGTATCCGGTCAAAGGTCTAGAAGAATTGGTCGTCATTGAAGGTGGCTCGGTCCCCTTAACGCACTTGTTGCGTTGCCACCTTGTTATGTACGTACTTCACGGTAATACAAAGACACCTACTGAAAAAAATCTGAGGAATTTTATGAGCATGTAATCTAAGTTAGTATTGAAGCTCTCGAGTGCGAACGCGGGAAAGGTAACCCGAGATGTTTGCATAAGATTAAAAAATACGTGAAACAATAAAAGTGTCGCCCTTATATCGGCGATGCAGAGTGAAGGAAGCCGGCTAGTCGGTGATTAATGACGCGCGGTTATAGCGCACTTCCTGCGAGCTAAGCCCTGCGCCTGAGCACACCTCCTATTTGAATTAGCAAAAAACCCGCGAAGGAGTTGATCGACCCGCAGCTATTGCCACAACTCCTTTATATGGCCGTTGACATTCAACAACAATGAGAACAAATCGGCGATCGATCACTTGCTTTACTCAGTAATTAGCTGTGAGATGTTAGAAGGACGCGTTCTACACTTGTACAGGAGACTTGCGTAATGTACGCCAGTAATACAAACAACGGACACGGGTAGATGTGTTAACAAATATGATTACCATTTCCGGCCTCATTAATATCATTGTATTTAACAAGTTAAACTTTCAAGTTAAACGTAAAAGCTTGCATCATGGATACAAGTAAATGTTTCGGAGCGTCAAAAAACCGTGACGATTAAAATTTCAGATTTAATTCGCTTTTTATAGCTCTTGATGGTCCACGGTTAACGAACGAATTTATTTGGAAACATCTTCACAGGAGACACTAAACACTTCAAATGTTCAATTTCTTACTAATTTTTACAAGAACTTGCATCTTTTTTGAAAAAAAAAGGCAGTTAGCGGTCAGATATAAAATACCTCCTTCTTCATGTACTTTTAAATCGACAAAAGTCAATTTAATATAAATAATGAAGGTAACATCTCGTATATCAACAGGTAGTAATTCGTTAGTACTGCCAACTATCTAACGAGCGATGACTAATGTCTAAGTACAGGTTTTCCGCTCTATTTGCACTCTCTATGCAGGCATTCAGGTCACTAATATGTTTTCCCCAACCGCATATCTATACTATTACTAAAGTATCAAGTAAACATGCAAAACATTTTTTGAAGACCTCCGTGGTCGAACGGCGTTCACACCGGCTTTCAAGGTGTCGCTAGCTCTGAAGACCCAGATTCGATCTCAAGACGGGGAGGAGAAAACAACGGTTCTACAATGGATCGCGATTGCAGCGGACTGAAAGCTTATGTCATCGAAGAGGTTGTTAGCTGAGAAGTATAAAAATCTGTCTTTATAAATAGTCTAAACTTAATAATTTTCTTCTTAATTGTACCGACCTATGTATTTCCGGGATTACATGAATTGCATCGATGGAACAGTGGAGCGGCCTTGTCCTATAAAGCAAAGTATACCTATACATATACACGGAACTTATAATTTTTTTAACATTAATTACAGCTTCCTGACCTACACCTATAATAATTAGTTTAATCTGGATTTAATTTACTTAAAATTTTATTACCTAATAAGCTAATACCTATAAGTTATGTGTGTAAATATGTTATGTAGCATTATGTATGCGTAATGTTGTGAATATATTTTCTCTATATTGACGTCTTGATAAGCTATATCAAAACAATTCTTAGGTACAATCTACCAAGGCAAAATCTTAACAAAGAATTAATAAAAAAAACCTTAAAACAGAGTTAAAAATAAAATTGGAAAGTAAAACGCAACTTATGATTTTAAATTAAATCGATACATCGATATAATTTCATAGTCATGCATAGGTACATACTTATGGTAAGGAACCTATAAATTTATTTTAATCCTTATATTGACAGCATCCCCTTGGACCACAGAAATGTTGACAGGGTTGTCCGGGTAGGTACATTATTAGTTCACTGTCTCAAAATATCTAGTTAAAAGTATCTTATTGTTTACAGTAGTTAGAAGTTAAGCGTGGTGATTTTATTAATTACCATTAGTAGTGTTTTTTTTTATGAACCCAAACAGTCCTAAACAGACTGAAACGTAGGCCACACCAAGCCATAAGGAATAGGTAGGTATTTAAAATTCAGTATATGGAAATAAAAGGAACAGATTTAGATTGGTAGGTACCTATCTATCCTATTATAAATATTTGACAAACTACCAAATAGCTCTACAATCCATACATATGGTACTAAACCCGATTTACCAACTATGGTGGTCTTTAGTCTGGCTCCGGTACCTACCTACTAAACTACCTTAACCAGTGATGTTATTTGATAAACTTTGATTAGAACTTAAAGTACTTTATCGTAGGACTTTTTAAAAGCAGCTTAATTAAAACCATAGAATATAAGTAGGTAGTTCCAGCCTGCAGACGCGTAAGATGCATTGGGCTGCAAGAGAAGCTCAGCCGCCCTAGCTAGCGCTGCTCCAGCCTAGGCGACGGCGACGTGAAAAGTTCAGTGGCCGCCGGCGCCGCTGCTGACCGCCCCAACGACTTGATGCGGTGATTACATCGCTGCACAATCATAAACACGCCCTGGGTCTCGACTAGTTCGTGAGTGATTCTATGTATTGTATTCGAATTCAATCCATGGAATTCATCTTATTTTGTAAGTACATACGCACCTACTAGAACGAGAAGCAAGAATCGAAACGAAACGAGCGAGAAGTACTTTAAAGCGCGAGCGAGTAAGGAAACATGTTATGTATTATTATTTGAACGTCGAATGGGAGAAACCTGCGTGCGGGCCTCACGGGCCCCGCCCCGCCCCTCTCGGCCCCCGCGCCGCGCCGATCATATGTTCGCCGGCGAGGCTCGCAGCGCCGGCTGATGGCTCACTGCGACTCGGGCACTCGCCGTCGTCGCAACACAACGCGCACTCCTCCACGCCGGCCGCTCGCGCTCGATCAGCTGTCCGACCACAATACGCCGACACCGGCCGCGACGCGAGCTGTCAATAAGCCGCAGTGCGGTGTAACATGGAGCTGCTGTGCGCGGAGCGGGTGAGCCCTGAGAGCGGCGAGAGCGTGGGCCGCGCAGCGCCGGCGCCGGCGCACCGGGCCGCGGCGCCCGACCCGGTGCTGCTGCGGCGCCGCGTGCTCGACAACCTGCTGCGCACCGAGGAGCGCTACGCTGTCACCGCCAACTACTTTGGCACCGTGCAGGCGGAGGTCACGCCGCACATGCGCCGCCTCGTCGCCGAGTGGATGCTAGAGGTGAGCGCACTCGCGCCGCATGCCGCACCCACACCGCTCCATCCGCGGACCGCGCAACCCGAACGTTCGCCATTTTGTCTCGTTTTCCGGCCACGTGTAGGTACTCCCCTGCCGTAGCCGGCGGCACCAGTGGCTCCCGTATGCTCTCGCCACTGCCTGCTGACGGGCTCCCATGCGCCCGCTCCTGGGGTCTCGACAGACGGTTCTGCATGTTAGACTAGTGGAGTGTTACATTTGTGTTATTGCACTTGTTGAAGGCGACCATGAAAACCATACGTAGATAGATATACGGATGTTATGACTTTGTTTACATGATCAGCTGATTTCAGTTTTGTTCAACATGTTAGAATCTTATAAGAATACAACTGGTATAATATCTTGCAGTTGGTCGTTATCGTTTCGAGATTATGAACGGTGTCTAAAGTTTGAGATTAGTTATTTAGTAAGTGTGTAAGCATAAAGTACGCACGTAGATACGTACCTAGTCGAGCAAGCAACTGGTTGTGTGGAGCGCTGCGCGGCTGAGCCGGAGCGTGAGGGGCCCCGGACGCGCAGCGCGGGCGGGCGCGGTCGCCGACCGATGCGACTCTGCTCGTTCTATTTGAATAATCAGCTGATTTTGACACGCACACAGCTGACGCTCGGCTGCGCACTTATCTTTTGCTTGTATATGTACATATAAATAATTACTAGTGCGCACACAACGTCATTGTCCGTACTTAGTGGCCTAAATGACGTGTAATTTATATGGCAGTAACAGTTGCTTGTTTAGTTAGTGGGAATCGAAATGAAGAATGTAGCAATTTACCTTTTTATTGCGAGTACCGTTCTATTCACTTAGTAGTTAGTAGTGGTAGTAGTATGTTTGTAGGGTGAGCTATTTGATTAATTAGTTTGACAGGGTAATGTGTAGTTAGTGTGTCGGCAGCTCGCCACGTGGAGCCGGCCGGCGCGCTGACGTCACGCTGCGCACGCGCTGCTGCTCGGCACATGCGCCTCAGCAGCTCGAGTCTCGAACCACCTCGTGCTCAAACTTAAACTAGTCGCATACCGACGTTTCAGCACAAGCAGACCGAAACGATCCTCCTGAGACTGTCGGGTCAATGACACATTCAACGTGCTCACATTAACTTTATGTTTAATCATCAAGCGCACCCAAAAAGCATATTACGACGATCCAAGGATTGTTCACGGAATCCTATATTATTATATTTCTGATGCTCACTATCTAAATAACAATCTCAACTTTTTATTCCGACTGTTAGATACCTATATTATGTGTAATTTTGTAGTCGAACGATGTGCTTTAGGTTAAAACTATGTAGGATGCCCAAAAACGCCGTGATTCTTGTGAATTACTGATGTAATCATAGCAGGCTGGCAATAGGTATTACGGTAATCGCTTTGTTTCATAGCCGCCTGTGTCATTCATTAGTCTCGTTCGTTATGCTCCGAGAATTACCTACCTACCCAAGTACAGACCATACGAACCAGCCTCTTCATTACTTTTGTTATAGTTTTTTCAATCCTGTAGGTACCTGTACCTACCTACCTACCCTTTTGTTTAACTGCCATTTATTTGTTTATGAAGCTATGTTTTGCTTTTTGCGTTAAATTGAATAACATGCAGTAAAATATAATGGTCAGGACAAAGTTGGGTGGGATAGTTAATTATGAGCGAGTTGGAGCGTGAGACAGTTGAGCCGTGAGCGGTATGCAGCGGGTTATGGCACATGTTTTGTTTTCACGGCGATACGATTGGATCCGTGCCGGTTCGCGAGTCGCGTTACACCGTGCGAAACTATGCCGGGGACGATCTGCGACCGTCTCTCTACGGCTCTCATCACAATCTCTAGCTGCTCTACTCATTTTACGACTACTTTGGAACTACCTATATCTCCTTTCGCTTTTCCTGACTTTCAGTTTTATATTAGGAAGTACTTAGCTACTAGGAAATAGCTTAAGTTTTGTCTTAATATAACTTTTAACCGCTCTTTCTATTTATTGAATTTACCGGTAGTTATTTGGTTAGTAAATTTTATAACATAGACAAAGTACCCAACATAAGCAACAGGGCAGCAGCAATCGTTAACATTATCTAAACGTGGTTAAGGAAAATAAAGTATTAGTAACTGTGACGCTCTATTAATAGACACATCTGTTAAAAAGATTTGCAATAACAGTTATAATAAAACTAATAAATCCGGCACTAAGTCCAGTACGTTCAGGAACCATTAACACTGATAAGGCTCATAGTATAACTGCAGCAGGAAAGTATCGCGCGCAGTATTTATCGCAATAAGCGTGTATTTCCATTTTATATATAGGTTATCAGGAATTCCGGATGATAAACTAAGCACTGTTTGTACCGCACCCAGGGCCGCGGGTGCGGTACAAACATGTACTCGAAGAGTTTCTTAGAATTGAATCGGTTAGCGTGTGCTAAGTTTATTAAAGGTAGTTTGTTTTGCAGGTATGCGAAGACCAGGGCTGCCAGGAGGAGGTGTTCCCACTGGCGATATCGTACTTGGACCGGTTCCTGAGCACGTGCGCCGTCAGCAAGAGCCAGGTGCAGCTGCTGGGCACGGCGTGCCTGTTGCTGGCCTCCAAGCTGCGCGAGCCCGGCTCCCGCGCGCTGCCCGCCGACCTGCTCGTCTTCTACACCGCCAACAGCATCACGCTCACCGACCTTTGTGTAAGTACCTAGCGTTACTGCACTATCACCAGATATCGCGTAGGCGCATCATACCACAGCGTACCAACCGCATCGACGTTTCTACCGATTTATTTGTTACGTACTGTTAATTACATCAAGAGTAGCGTATGGACTACTCATTCTGTGAACTGCCATATGAAGTAATAAGAAGATTTAATTAACTTTCTTTGTCTCGGGAAACAGCTGATCTCATTAATCATGCAGTTTCGTGTGGCTGCGTCTCTGCACCGTGCACGCTCATGCACTAATTTTGCAGTTAGCTTGGATGCTTTCGTGTCGTTCACTCCGCTGATTTCTAAATCATTCGCGCTCTTAACATCCGCGAGAGATTGGAATTCTAGTTTATGTCGGAACATTAATTATATCTATGGAGTGATCGACTTTGGCCGCTACATTGCATTTGTTATGTGATTTGTCATAATATAATATGTGCAATGTGTAAATTGGCTATTCTCTCTCCGGGGTGACTAACAGAATTACACAAATACGAAAGAGCATTCATAGGCACATGACTACACACGAGTGACTAAACGGAACATACAACAGATATAAATAGCCAGCCCCTTATAAATAGGCGCCCACTAAAATAAAAAATAAATATAAAAAGGTCAAGTACGAATCGTAGTGTATATTATTATTATGATAAGTTTAGTTCTTGCGTGTTCTCTAGCTAGCAGGCTGGTATTAATTTAATTATTTATTATTTCCTTATATTTAGCGGTTATCGTCGCTGCCATGTAGTCTTTAAAATAAATGGTTAACAAACCGCAAAATGTCGCTTATTGGCCCGTATTTACTTGTTATAAATTATAGAATCAACAGTTATGTAACTCTTACCTAAATAGTTATTTAACGTAGGTACCTATTAGTGTATATCTTTGTATCTTTTTGGATTACTATAGGTACTTATTTTGTAATTAGTGTGTAGCTAGAGAGAATGCATATTAAATGTTAAAACAGATTAAATGTTAAAACAGATTTCAATGAGTTAGATAAGGAGTGTAGGTACCCTAGATAGCTAGGTATCTGATGTTGATGTATGAGACAGCAGTACAGCACGTACCGTTCCCTCGGCAAGCCATTACTCACTGCAGTCTAGCGATGGGCGTTGAATCAACGAACTAGTTGAATCAACGTTGATGTCTCTTCAACGGGGTTAACGTTGACCGTGAACAGTTCAACTCGTTGAATTCGTCAACGAGTTACGAGACAACGACGTTTACGACTACAACTCGTTTGACGAAACGAGAAACTGAACCCAACATTTTGTTATTTTTAACGTACGTAAATTGTATTTCTTTGACAAAAAAAAACAAGCCAAAATAATGTAAATAAAAATTGTAATTAATAATTGATTTTTGTACATAAAAATCAGATGATCTTCTAAATACGCCTGAAATTTGTGTTTTATAGCAAATTAATCATTCAGCCCTAAGCCTGAAAAAAGTCTGAAGATAAGATTATCTAGAACCCTAGGTAGGTTGTAGGTAAAGTGAAGTAAAGTCATCATAAAATGTTATCCAATTTCTTTAAGTAAACTTCATCAAATTGTACGTTTAATTAACATTACAACAGGAGCGTTTAGGCGTTAATCGTTCATGCTAGTTGACGTTCGTAACACGTTAACTCGTTGACGAAATTAACTAGTTGATCAACTAGTTGACAAACGCAAATCAACGTTAACGTTTCGTTGACAAAAAAACCTTCAACGACCCATCGCTACTGCAGTCTTGTGCAGTGTCTATGGCAATATCGTACCCACGTGGACAACTTTCCTAATCTTAATAAAGGGCATTGGCATTTAGGTTTGTTTTGCTTATCTGTTTCAATATTTTAGAACCGTTATACTTGTCGCGAGCCGTTGACGTTAGGCAGATTCTCGGTAATTGCAGCTAAGCGTTTTCATTTCATGTGTTGTTGGTATTTGCATTAAATACAACGTATTACGTGTTGGCTGTGTGCTGCATTTCGGGCGCGGCGCGGCCACCCGCCGGGGCCCCGTCTGTCGCCGCTCGTCCCGTAGATAATAAGTGCACGCCACATTTTCGAACGTCATAATGTAGGTATACGACTCGTTCTGCCTGCGATGCAAGTGCATTCCGCTCTTTACACTTGTACCAATGTTTAGTAACGGCAATTTCATAACTGGCTATTAATAAGTTATCGATTTTAATTGGTAGAAGCGCTTGTTCTCACTCAGAAACAGTCGCTAAATGAAGACTGAGATACACGTCCGTGCAAAATGATTGTAATTATAATACGAGATGCCGCGCCGTGGGTGCGTACTGAGTATGGCGAGCGGTGGTCGTGGAATGCGACAGGTCGCGGTCTGGCCGGGGAGGGCTGCCCTGCGGACAGTGTCCCCTACGAGCTAACGAGCCGCCGGCTTCTCGGAAGAGCCGCCGAACGAGGCTCGCGTTTCAATCAGACCAATTACAGGCGAAGCACGCGGCTTATTTTTTCTCACGCGTCGCGCCGCCGCGGTGCGACTCGCGTCCGCGCTCGCCTAATCTCATCTCACGAAACTGCCGGGTCGACACCACGCTCGTAAATGGATCGCACGCTTAAATTGACTAGGTATTTTTAATTTACACGATTGAGTTTTTTACACGTCGATCGTGAGTGGGTCTCCGACTCTCCGCAAATGTATAATGCGGTGCAATATACGCGTTATGTTAATTCACTGAGTCATGTCTTTCATGACACCATACCTATTAAATGTATCGCCTTTTAATAACAATATTGAACAAAATTGTTCATAATACGTAGGACATTTAGCATGCATCCATTAAAGTCTTAGTAAATACTTAAATAGTATTAATACCTATGATAAAATATGTTGACATTATCGTCAAGCCACACTTGCATACACTGAGACTAAATACAGTTGCATAATTACGTTCAAAAAGGTCAAATACAATGGTACAAATACAATTATTTGTAAAATATGTTCATTTATTTATACCATTTCTTGACTATAATATTACTTCTTACAACTTTTTTATGTGAACCTCTTTATAGCACAATTTACCTAAGTTTCGTAGCACTTTCGTAGACGCGCTACGAATTATCGTAGATGCTCTAATTTCGATGCACGTTAGTATTTTTGTGATAATATTGATATTGATAAAAATCAAATGCAAATTATTATTATTCGGCTCATTTTCAAGTATTGGAATTTAATTGCGTTTTTTATAAAGATGGTGCCTTTGGCTTCATATGCCTTAATACATATAGCCCGGCATGCGTTGCAATGCAATTTTTTCTTCCTAGCATCTGCCTACTACCTAACTGCCTACTACCGGGAAATATCCACTACTGGACAGATCCAGTACCTCCAATATTTCCCGCGTTGCTACATAGTAGAAATTCAAAAAAATATGCTCATGATGTAACCAGTCATTAAATTGTGGCGAATAGAAGTTCCGGCAATACGTTTTTATCTAAATCGGTGGTTGCTTGAAAAACTGGTGTACGGTAAATGTTTTTCTGTCTACGTGTACTAATCATAATATTATAGATTTTTATGTAGAGAGTATGCATGACGGTTTGTTTGTACTACTCAGAGTGGGAGTGGAAGAGTCGGTTAGGTTTGATTGTGGCGGTGGTCGGCGGCGGGCGCGGGAGGCCGGAGCACGTCCCGGCCGCCGAGCGCCGACAGCCGAGCGGCTTTAATGCGGGGTTCTCGCGGTCGCGCCCATAAAACCTGCGCGTTCTCACATCCACACTACCACTGTAAACGTTTATTATAATTGAAGCATAAGTTTACGACCGCGGTGCCAGTTTGTCAAAAGACTATTCAATATTGCCTTTACGGTTAAAATTTAACTTTAATGAGAACTATACAACGAGTATAATTCTGACGATATAATAAAATTCCTCTGGATGTTTGATTACCGAGTTCGTTTTCATAAATAGTGGCGAGCGTTCGTAATAATGGGGTGCTTTTGATGGAAGTTCTAATAATAAGTCTTGGAATGCAATAATCTGTTAAAGGAAATTATTGTTTAGAATATGAGGAATGAGCATATTAGCACGACCGCGAGTTGTTTGTCGATCTCACGGCGCGGCGCTGCTCGCTTCCGGTGCAAATGAAACTTCCCCGCGAACTAATGCGACATAACAAAACGACTGCTGATGCCAGTGTGAACTGCATGCACCAACTCTATGCAACTATACAGTGCATTTATATCCACTTCAATAGTACACGTCGACTATTTCTTATTGAAATATGAATTATCCTCTAGCACTGATTAATGTTTAAACTGCTAGGTACATGTAATTGTAATACAGTTACTTATTATCCTGTACGCCGAAACGTGACACAAACTGTATTTAAGAAAGTTGTAAGTTTTTTGACAATTGTTAGGTTCGAAAGTAGTCCATAGGGTTTAATTACCGATATCACTAAATAGCCTTTTTCTAATTTCAAAACATGCTTATATTTCCGATCGATCAAATAAATAAATCTGTATCGTGTTTGGTTCCCAAAAAGTTGATTTACCAAGCTATTGAAAAGTCAGATAACCAGTCGCATACCAGTCGGCTCGGAAACTCCATGAGGCCCTTTCCGATCAACTTAATTTTGTTCCTTTTTATACATTGAGGCCGGGCCACTATCTCTGTGGCTGTGTTCTTGCAACTACTGAATGTTATGTATGACACCTCGCAGCTAGAACAGAAATTGTGTTAACGAGCGCTTGTGCGATAACCCGGCTGCACACGAGTGAAGGTGCACTGCGCATGCGCCCGGCCACTCGTTACTAAATTGTGTCACTTAGCTCGCTTAATAACATCACGCCCATACGTTATACTTAAAGCTATTACCATGTTATCGCTGATCTCAATACACCAAGTTTCTCGTCAACCTGGTCTAATAATGGCAACTATCTGCAATACCATCCAGTCTCCTTTCCATATTAAACCTATAATATGTTTGAGCTACAATAATTATAAATTTTTCTTTTATAATTCGCCACTAAAAAGTACCTTCAACGGTAATAAAATTCCAATGGGTACTTGTTGAACAACTCGTCCAATGCGGGCGGTGGCCGTGGGGAAAGAAAAAAACTGAAAATTTTGTGGTTAGGGGCTCGGAGATACGAACCGTGGCCGGGCCCATTGTGCTGGTTTAAATTCTGACGCTTTTCCTACCTATATGGACGCCGATGCAAGTAATAATAACATGCAACAGGTGGTGATAACCTTCTCAAACAATATTAACGAGTGTTGCATATTATATTATTGTCACATTATCGCTTTAAATACGAACGCCGGGACCTAACTGTCAATATAATCATTTTACAGGAATGTGCTGATGGCATAATGTCTTACGTAAGAGTTGCGATATCGTACATGCCTAACACGTTTTAAACGCTCGCAGCAAATTTTGTATTCAATACTGCACTCTTAGGGTTTTCATCGATGACTATGATTCCAATTAGGCTCAGTAATAATAACCTAAAGACTGCCTCCACCACCTGTATTATTCCGTAGGTCTTTACACTCGGTATAAAGCAGTTGGCCGCGGTCATAACACATAAATATTTCAATTCATCATTACTTTTTAATAACCTCCGGTAAGTCTGCGTGTTCCCATCCGCATCTGGAAAATTCCGAAGTTGTTTAGTCTCATGAGCTTAGTAGCCACGCGACACCGAGCTCATTGTTTGATTCTAATAGCGGCGCAGTCACACCGTTCGATGAAATTGGATAAAGCATGGGAACCGAGTATGGAATTCAGCGAGTGTGTTGCGGGCAACGAGGGCTGTTTGCATAGCTCGCTTTATTGGCTGTAACGTGGTTCGATAACTGCTGCGGCCGGCGCACCCGGCCCGCCGCCGCCGCGCGCCCTCCGCCACTCTAATGAACACTCGCCTGCAACTTTACGAGCTGCATTCCATCCGTCTCGGGTGGAGCGGGTCCACACACGCGAGCGTGTCGCGCGCACGCCGCCATGCGCCACAGCGCCACCGGTACACGGCGCACACGCTCATCGCTAAGCTAATTTATGAGATCAGCTGATAGGGGCTCAGGCTTCACAATCATAAAAATACCATGTTTGGCTGTACCGTCCAGTTTATAAATGTATCCGTCACCTCCGAGCTTACATTTGCGGTGTATATTTTATGAATGCATTGTTTTCGAACAGTTTTTAACCAGTTTGAAGTTAAACGATAGAGCGAATCTTTTTATTTTGCGGTCGACCCGCATGCTGTCGTTGCTAACCGCTTTTGATCGTCTACTCTTTTCAGCTACTGAGTCAAATGATAGATAAATATAAATCTTGTTCCTCATTGACAAATAACTTAATTCATACCTAACTATTTATTATTATAAATCAAAACTGATAATGTCATTGTAACATCGTGCTTCGCACTCACACTACACAATACCGATTTAATTCGACTTCCAGTGATGATACTTCATTCATTCATAAACATGATACGCAAAGGATATATAGGCCCTAACAACTATCCCTTGCTGAACAAATACCAACTCTAAGCTTATCAGTATGAGAATTATAGTCCCTCGAGGGAAGTATAACAGTGCCGCTCCGCCGCAGTCGACCCCGCCGATTGAGTTAAGTAAACATCGAGTATTATCTGTCAACGGACATGCAACGCGTACATGTACGGGTGTGCTGTGTACACACTCACATACATACAATAATCAACTTATTCATTAAAAGTTCCTTTATATTCGAAAATTAGGCACATTCGTGCCAATTTACTTACGCATAAAACGCAAGATGCACCACAGTTCACTCTAATTTTGATAAAAAATTAAAAGTATAGGTAGGTATCTCCATTATCTACGTGAGCGATACTGGCGACACGTTAAATTTTATACAAAACACTAAGTTAGTTTATCTGGGTCAACTGTAGTTTGTTTCTTTGAAGAAAACGACTTGATAAACCTTAACAGGTCCGTAGACTATAAGTTAGATACTGGTATTTTTCAGATCCTGCAAATTAATTAATGTTTGTTAGGTAGCTAATTATTTTAATTTTGACGTGATATTCGTTTGTTCAAGTCCAACTCGTCGACACCAAGACTACGGCTGAGCACGCCTAAGTAACTTTGTTTTCAAATGGGACTAAACAAAACATGAACTAAAACAGTAACATTGTTCATTTGATTGCACAACACTACCGGGCACTACCTACGCGCCGTTCCGGGAAGTCGGGCAAAACTCGGCGTGTTTGTGATTATAAGGCGGATGTGGCGACAGGAATGCTATTTTATTATCCTGGCGAACCGATATTGACCTTTCTCGTGACGTTATTACCAGAAAGGTCAAATTATACTAATCAAACGATGCGTTCTTTATTGAAATAACATAGAGCAACTCTACGACAGACTTATCTTCATCCGACCATTAATCAAATCATAATGCTATCACAAATACATTAGCTGCTAATCTATACTTAATATTATAAAGCTGAAGAGTTTGTTTGTTTGTTTGTTTGGTTGAACGCGCTAATCTCAGGAACTACTGGTTAGAATTGAATAAATCTTTTTGTGTTAGATAGTCCATTTATCGAGGAAGGCTTTAGGATATATAACATTACGCTGCGACCAATAGGAGCGAAGCAGCAGTGAAAAATGTCACAAAAACGGGGAAAAATATTCATACTTGAAAGCTTCCGTTGCGTGCGCTGCTTAAACGGTTCGAGTTACCCAAAATATATGTATGAAAGAATTGTTCCTCTTTAAATGATCTAAAAAAATGTCTGCGACAGTATATGTCTATCTTTTAAGATTGACTCACTATAACCTTTTTTAAGGTAATCATTTGGTCGAAATTAATGCATTATTGCCAATTATTTGCTACAGAGTTTTATCAACATAATATTAACTAAAATTATCATTTACGCAGAAATACTTTTTTTTAAAACTTCTTAATCGCTGTCATAATAACAGAAATTGACGCGGACGAAGTCGCGGGGATCAGCTAATATACTATGTAGAGGCTAGAACCTAATTCATTTCTGAGCACAACGACAGTTACAAAAGGGGTGACATAGCACATTATGTACATATAGCTTTTGCTCGCGACTTGATTACATTCTGAGAGAAACTATTGTTTTTTTGTAAAGAGGTAATTAATGATAGCTTAACACAATATTTTATAGCTCCAAATACCCCTTACTCCGTAGCCTATGTACTATTCCAGGTAATAAAGTATACTTATATTATGTGTTCCATTGTATTGATTTAATAAAAGAATCGGACTAAACGTATTTTTGTTTGTTAACAGAGTTGGGAGTTGCTGGTGCTGTCAAAGCTGAAGTGGGACGTGGCCGGGGTAACGGCGCACGACTTCCTGCCGCTGCTGCTGACGCGGCTGCCGCTGCGAGGGCTCGTCAACACGGAGATGGTGCACAGGCACGCGCAGACCTTCATTGCGCTCGCCGCCAGAGGTGCGTTTTAACTCTTAGATTGTTTTAAATAGGTGTGATACTCTTAATGATGACGGTCTACGCCAGAATAATTTTTCCCATAGATAGTTAGCTGAATAACGTTTTGTTTGCCATGGCCGAGGGTAATTAGCATCTAGATAGCACGTTATGTCACGACAATGTCGTCTTGCACTCGGGGCCGCGTTGGTCTACGTCCACATGTCACTGAACCTTTCAATACTCCACTTTCTGTTCATTTTTAAATGTCACTATTAAAGTGGGGCGTACCAAAGTGCATATCACTTAGATTCGGATTGTTTGGCAGAAAATATATAAATAGTCGTTTCAAATTAGTTACACTGATAACTAGGTTATCATCTGCGTAGGTCATAACGAAATTCATTACCTAAGTATTTCGTCAAAATAGCAATGAAACAGTAACAATTGTTTAAGTACATAACCTTTTTTGAACTTGTTTATTGGAAACAGAATATTTAATCCCTATTTATTAGGTGTCGTGTTTAAGTTAGTGTAGGTCAATTTATTAGTTGGAAAGATAGTGATCGGTTGGTCGCGGCTAGCAGAGAGCTTGCGACTCGCGAGATGTGAATAGGTTTGTTTACAGTAAGGGTAGAGTGTGGCGGCGAGGCAAGGGCTGTGCGTACTGTGTGTGTCCTGGCTGCGCCCGCGCGGCGCTCGCTGGGCGCCTCCCACGCCGCTCGCCTGAGCGCATTCCAGCACGCCTCGGGACTCCCCCTCTCGCGCCGCACTCCGCGCCCCCCCGCTACCCTCATGGGATCATATGTTTTTGTGCAACGGTTTTTGTTGTTCGCCGCCGCTGTCGTATTGTTTTTTGTTCAAGTAGTTCACGCTCCAGCTCTTTTATTTCACTTGCTTCTCGGATATCATCTCTCGCCGTGAGTCCGAGGCGAATAAAGTCTCCTTCGATAATGTACCCAACCAAGTGCGCAACATTATGAATTTCCATTCATGAAATATGGATGGTCTTGAGATATTGATTAGATTCGGAAACATAATCATGAAGTCATGTCACTATAAATAAAATAAAACCTACAAGGACCATTAAGTTTGATGGATTGTGAATAAAATCATGGGATCTATTATATTGTATGTGGTATATGCAGTGTGTGTATAGGTGTTACCCTCGAGCGGAAAGATCGCGCTTCGCGGTATCGAGCGAACCCGCATTATGTATCATTATTTGAATGGCACAATTTACTCTGGAATCATAACTCGACAGGATATTAAATTTGTAATGGGTTATTTTGATGCTGACATCTCTCGCCGGTATCTTCCAGTGATGATGATGTTCTACATATTTTATCTCGAGAAGGGTTTGTCGCCGTTCTGCGTTTATAGTGTCATCGTTAGAGAGCGGCTAGCGGCTAGTAATAGCGAGTACGGTAACGTTTTTCTCACACATACAATGCGAGTGTAACGCCGGCCTATATTACGTGAGACAGGTATCTTATCTCCGCCGCCGGGCGATTTCTTTCACATGTGAGCGCTTCACGTCGGATAGCAATCGTAGCTGTCGGCGGAGTCGCGGGGGCTGCGCGGTATTTGTTCCGGTGGCCAATGAATGATGACTAGTGATGCCCGATTATAGATAAATCGATTAGATCTTTAAGTACCTACCTAAATAACCAGTTGTTCGCATACGTCTACGAAACTCACACATACGACTTCTTTGTGCGATATGCCGTTGCATTTTAATTGATTTTAACAATTAAGTAACGTCTGTATCGAACTGTCGAACATGAGTTGTTTTGTCATAATATTGAGCCATTTTAGTCTACTTCTAAACGAAATAGGTACATGACTAGCCCGGCCTTGTGAGATCGTTCACCTCGCGAATAACGATTGCGCGTGCTACTAGTACCTGTGCCGATGACACCTTTTACATGTACTTCATATTCAAGGGCATAATATCAACATTATGTCATTGCTATCGTTATTTGTCATGTTCCACGTAGATCATAGGTTTTTTTTCATATTATGTTAAGTGCGTAGGTAACGCATAAGTCTTAGTTTATTTTTCCTGAAAAGACATCCGACGTGGCCCACGAATGTCTACAAAGCAAAAGGGCGAGAGTGTGAGCAGTTTTATTAATTTACATACACACCAAAGTGCGGTGGGACCAACGCGGCGCAACTTCCTCTAGAAAGTGTACATTAGTGTCATTAGCTCTGAAGCAGCAGTCGCGTCACGACTAATAAGGACGGCCGTCGCTTCCGCTACGTGTGTGTCCTGTACCGCTGTCCTGCGTGTACTATGCGCCTGCGACGCACTAGGTAATCACCGGGCTGGTAATCTTGATCCGCTCGTGACAAAGGGGCTGGTAGGTCCGCCATCCCGCCAGTCGGCCTGGCAGTTGGCACTGCCGGGCCGGCAGTGCCGGCCGTAGGGTCGTCAGTGGTCGGCGGCGGGCGGCCGTCCGGCTTGGACGCGCCCCGGCTACAGCGTTGTTTGATTAACATCAGATTATGCAAATACCTCGAGTGAGCGGCCGCTTTCGTTGTTTCATCTCTCTTTTTATTCGTTCCCTCTGCCCGTTCGCTTTATCTCGAGCATTCATGCCGACATGCAAATTAAAAAAAAATGAAAATAAATCTTTTAAATGAGCTGAAAGAGTGTTCGATATCTATACATTGGTTGGTATAATAGAGTGCTTAATGATGAATAGAGGGCCCTTGTAGGCTTCACTCCTATTGTTTATGCCTTCCAGTTAGCGGGCATTTGTGATGCCACGCCAAATTTCTTATCTCAAACTTGTAGTAGGTAGCGTGGGAATATAATTTATAATACACCAAGTACCTACGGAGTACTTACGTACTTATGAGTACATGGTAATAAATTTAAATTATATATTTTAGGATGGTCTAATTAATCTACCTACGAATCTACGCTAAGTTCACATCTCGGAAAATTTGTTACTCATAATGTGTATGTAGTCTGTAAATAATTCGACAAGGTCAGACAGATGATTTTCCTGGTTAATTATCGTTTGAAGCTGCTATATGTGGTGAACTAAATAGGTAACGACTGATAAAGTCGTTTCGAACACAACTATATTCCTTGTTTTCAGTTTTTGAAGCGAATACCTACTTGTGGAGAATATATATAACATGAATAAGCATATAACCTCATAGAAGTACCTATATCTCACGAGCACATTTTACCGTAGGTATGCCTACCTACTTCCAATCTATTTGTTTGCCATGATGATAATTATATATCGTATTGTTTTCCTGTCTGATATATTCTTGTTCGTGTATTTCATATTATAACGGTCGTTAGTTCTGTCGATATCAGCTTACATACGTGCACAGTGCGCATGTACATATGATGTATGTTGGTATAATGCTCTTGCCAAAGTAAGCCCGTGAGAAATATTCAAGTGAGGCGAAGGAGCGAGCCTGTGGAATGCGGCCGCGAGGGCGGGAGCGGCTCCTTTGAGGCTGCACTCTCCGCAGGAGACTGACAACCTGCGAGAGAGAGAAAGGAACATTTCTTTTACCGGATATGCCCTACTCCTCTAGCCGCTACGGCCGCCGGTCGCCGTATTCGCACCGTCTACGGACGAAGCGTCGCCTACATGAAAAGCTTATGCGCTACACTACACTAAACTTAATCAACGCTCACTGCAATAGGGAAGCGTTACAAGAAAATTATTAATACTGCTGCACAGTGATTAGGGTTTTGACTAATAATCATTATTGTTCTTATTAAATCATTAGTGCGTGGAAACTAAACTTAAGTATGTAATAGGTATCTACAATAAATATGTATAGGTCACGATTATATATTAATAAGGCTAGAAATCGGTATTGTTGTTTATAAATAAATATTAAAGATTGGTTTTGTTTGTCGTAGATTACGAGTTCACGTTGTACTCGGCGAGCACGCTGGCGTCATGCAGCATCGCGGCGGCTCTTCGCGGCCTCGGCCTGGACGGCCATCTATCACGTCTGCACGAACTCACACGAATCGATTTGGTAAGTTACTATTCATTACTATTTTGATAAGATGCTAATCAAACCGAGAGAAAATAAAGATTTTCTAATAATAAAGGTGATAAATAATGATGTTGATAAAGACAGTTCTAATGCATCTACTATACTAAGCTAAATGTTCTTAGCAAGTTTATGAACGGTTTTGTTGTTTTGTTGCAGGACTGCCTCCAGACATGCCTTGAACAGATCGAGGAGATGGTGCAGAACATGATAGAAGAGCGCGTGAGTGTCCCAAACGGGCAGGCGCGCGAGGCGGCCGGCTGGACCCCGCCGCCGACGCACGACAAGGCGCACAGTAACGCGGCCACGCCCACAGACGTCCGGGACGTGCACTTCTGAGCGCCTCGCCGCCAGCGCCGTCAGCGCCACCAGCCCCGGCCGCGGCTACGCCGTGTGCGCGGACGATCGCTTTAATTACGGTGCATTAGTACGAAAATACTTTAAACTATCTTCAAATGCGACCGTGATAAAGGACTGAACCCAAGACTGACAATCATATGTCTCTAACGTAGGTAATTTTGTACGTATCTTACTAATCGCAACTTGCGCATACATAATAAATAAGTGTAAGCCCTGTGTGCTACTTGTAATTTGCCTCTAGTCTGTGCGTTCACTAAAACTGTTGCATTGAACGTGTTTACTTTAGATAAAACTTTCAGTTCTAGTTAATACGGTTCTTGAAATTACAATCTACCTCTTTATAATTTAAGCTTCTTTTCACCTGCTGAGTGCTCTTAAATCTGTAATAGTTTGCCAATAAAATAGCTGTTACAAATAGTCATTACCTTGTTACATGTTCGAATGGGACCAAAGTTAGCTTCACATTTTTCTTATTTTATAACATGAACTGACTCAATCCTTCAGGTATTTGTAATTAATATATAAATAGTTATATGGAATTATATAAAATGTATGTAAGTAAGATATATTTATCAGCTGATTCAATCACTGTTAGTAAAAGTAAGCCAAGGTACAATACCTTTATCCACCTTACTTCCAATCAAGCATTTAGAATATTAGAAGTTCAAATTGTCTTCATACACAAAAAACTTGTGACACATTTGATTTTCCAAATTCTGCAGGATAACAAGAAGTTCCACCAGATTTATGTTATTGTATCGGGGGAAGGCAATAAATTACGCTTGTGTATTGTAAAAACTAATGTTACATTCATTACCTACATATTATATTTTTAATACAGTACAGAGTCAGAACTATGTATAAAATTAGCCGTGCAACTGCAAATAATATTTACATAAAGAATAAACTAAAATAGATATAATGTAGACAAAGGGCTGTATATTTTTTGTTTTGGTATTTCTCTTATAAACTTATGTATGTAAGCAAATTGATTTATAAACTTGTTCCTTACATATTAGTTGATAAAATATTGTGATAAGTGTTATAAATGTTGATGTAACTTCGTATCATAGTCACTTCCAGTCATAATAATTATGTTAACTTACAAGGACTATGCAAGACCATTTCGGATACTAAACGAAAATTTAAAAACAATGTGATCATGCTTAAGATGTTTAGGTTAGGTCTTAGTTGTAAAATGACGCGATCGTTCCTACGTTTGAACCATCAGAACTAGACATAGACATACCTACATGCAATAGTCATCATGTTCCACTATTTTGTACTTAACGTTTCGACTAGACTAGTTAATGATCGAAGCGCTCGTAACTTTAATTAAAATTGTGATATAATATCTTCATATTTAGTTATACTTATGTGTTAATTAATTTAAGTACGGGTGGCGTAGGCAAAGGTGAAAAGATATTGCCTTTTAAAAACATTTAATAGGAGTTACTTTTATTTTAAAGATAGTTTAGTTTGCACTCTGATAATAACGTGCACTTTATTTTAAAATAGATATATATATAAAGTAAACAAGAAATCACTCTTAATGTCTTCCATGGGTATAAGAGAGTTGAGCAGTGTTAGCATATCGGTGAAATATGTTTTCTAAGGTATTGCGTTTATATTTTATAGTTTTCGTATTTCTTGTTATATCACATACGCCTGATTGTTCGTACAGAATATAAGTTTAACTATGTATTTAGGATCCGGTGTTGATGTACATATATTAGAGTAAAATGTAAATATATTAATATACTATATAGATATGCTGTAAGCATGTGGTGCCATAAGTTACACTACTTAACCAGTATTCTTAATAAAGAACACATAATCATACATCTCCGAGAGTTGATACAACATTACATAGATACCCGACAATACTAATTGTATATTGGATTTGCACAAATTTGGTTGTGGAACATACCTACCTAGTACCTAATGTTTGGTACCGCAACAGTAAAGACATCGTTAGACGCGAACACACTGCCTGATAGTAATATATGCTTAATATATTAGCTTGTATATAAAATTATGTGGGAAAACATACGCATTACGAAGTTAGTCTTATTTAACGCTATTTGGCTTTTGGACTGGCTCTTTCAAAATAGAATAAGAAATTTAGTGTGTTTATTATGAACTAGAAATATTAAAATGTTAGAGAAAATGTTATTTTCCTAAGTGATTGATAACGGATGAGGAAAGAAGGCTTTAGAGCTACTCAGCTCAAACAAAGATGAGCTTTGAGCGATTTATATGGATATACTTTAATAATAATATTATAAGGACCAAAATTCTAAAAGTAATTATGACAAGAACATTTTCATTACTTTGATTTTATATTGTGATTTATTATATTTAAGCGACATATTGGATATATGTAGTAGAAATTAAGTCGTTGAGAGTGTAAATATCTACAGAAAAAGTAATAAAAAATTCCAAAATATACCACCAAGTTTTTATTTTCTCATACAAAACTAATACTACCCTGCCACGCCTTGGCGTCAATGCTATGTATATATTATTACTGTGTACTTTGTGAAAAATACACAACAAAGGATAAAATCAAGAAAATATGATACCAACTTACAACAAATGCAATAAAATAACTCAGAATTAATTACAATAAAAACAAGACATTAAATGAACACCGTTTATTCAAGAAATAAATTTACAAATTCAATATACAAGGATCCACATGGAATCCACGGATTATATACATAAATTATACAGGTTCCGAATTGTAATAATACATGTTACAAGTGTGAACAGTTAACGTGAACAATGATAACATTTACATATTATCTATGAATGAAAAGGCACGATTTAATTATTGGAGAAATCACAATTTTCATAAATTAACAATTAATGACGTCAGCAATTTTAGGATTCAATGACATCTAAATTTAAATATAAATCAATTAAAATACTAGGAAAAGACAACAAAAAATTAACAAAGTAAGAATTGAAAAAATATCGCGTATACATGGCGTATACCATTATTTTATTTTGTCTACGATGTAAATGTAAGACAAAAAGAATAGGAAAGGTTAAATAAGAGGAATGCATAAAGACCAAAATTATTTTAGAATTTGTCGTTCGTTCGTACTTGCCAATCTAGTTTTTCTTATGACCAATGTGCCTGCAGTATTGTTTTTGACCTAACAAGCAATAACTAGGTACTATAATATTACTAACGTCATGTAATCATACAGACAATATAAGCACATAAGAATCGTGTATTTCAAATCTCAAATACCAGATCATTATTTAAATCTAATTTATTGTACTAGGTTTCAGATGGAAGAGATTATAGTTCGAAAAAATATCGGAAAAAGTAGGGGATCTGGTCTAATCAGATTGATTTCGTTGGCAAGTTCTAAGGGCACAATTTACAACTAAATGTTTAACGAAACATTTCAAAATTGTGATGTGCTGAGTGGTGGCTCTTAATAAATGCAAGTAAAAGCAGAGAAGGGTCAGTTTGACAGAGTACCTCCATTTTAAGGAGACCTACAAATGATTTTGGAAGAAGTTTCATTGTTTTTTTCAACTACACGTCGTCGACTTAGGACGGCTGATTTCAACCTTGCAATTATAACCTAAAAATAAATGCCTGACTCACATGTGAACTACTTTTGGTGTACTCTTCCCTCGAAGCCAATTTAGAAGAACTGTGGAAGTGCTTTGAGAGTCCCGAGCTGAAAGCAACATAAGATTATTATATAACAAGTTTTATATTAAGACCATGCACACTATAAACTGTAGCCATGTTATAATAATATTCAATATTTAAACTTAAAATATTTTTGAATAAATGTAAAAATGTAAAATGTAAAACAATGTATACTACATTGTTTTAATTTACAGCCCTTAAAGCCTATAACTACAATTGAATATTACAACGAATAAACCATATACCACGAAGAGATTAGAATAACCATGAATTTGTGACGAGCGCATACTTTAGCATTTATATAACATTCAAAGATATAACATATATATTTGCTTCTGTTGAAAACTACTATTACAGTGATTATTTGTTGTGCTGTCAAAATCTGAGGGTTTACTTTCATAAAGTGAAGTTGACTTACAGAGTGTATGGTGAGCTTGCGCGAGCTGGTCGACGGCCTCGGGAGGCAGGTTGGCCACGTCTCGACTCAGCAGCCGCAGATCCAGCTGCCGCTGCTCACTCTCCTGCCGCAGCCGCACGTCGCGACTGTGCTTCACAGTGCGCAGCTCCGTCAACCTGAAATATACCATTATTATCATATATACTCCAAACAATAATCTACGGAAAACTATAATGCTCTATCGAAGGCCACTCACTTTGCCTGCAACTTTGGTTTTTCGCCTTCCATTTCACTTATACTGCTGCTTCTCGACGTCTGCCCGCGGTGGGTATCAACAAACTCTTTTTCTATACTAAAGCTCGGTAGTTCCGATATTGTTTCCTGACTAGAGTTCATTGACTCCTCCAACCCTGCAATTCTCGCTTTATTTTTCATGTCTTCGTTGGACCGGAGACTGTCTGACAGCCGCAACTGTAAGGTATCTCTCTCCTCCAGTAGCTGAGTGAGTTCCATCGTGAGTTCCTCACAGCGTACGTCTCTCTGATGTAACATGTACAGAGCCAAGTCTAGCTCAGCTCGCGGCACAGCGTCTAACAGATCTTTGCTCATAACGTTTTCACTTCTTTCACCTTCAGTACCGGGTTTAGTATCGGACGCAAATGACACATGTTTGTGGATTTTAGCACTAGACGACCGCAATACATTTTGTAAATTCGTGATTTCGTCATTAAGACCAACTATTTCTATTTCCTGGTTTTCTAAGGCAGCTTGCATTTCTGCAGCCTTTATAGAATGATTTTCTAACTCCTTGTTCAAATCGAGTATCTGTTTGTTTAGATTTGTACACTCTATTATCTTATCGTTTAACGCTACAAATATATTTTCTTTTTCTGCATTTGCTTCACTTAGCGCTTTATCATATTGACTGTCTCTTTCGTGTATTTTTAATCTTAAAACTGCTAACTCTGACTCTTTTTCGTAACTTAATTCTTCTACTTTCTTTTCATACTCGATCAACTGATGCCTAACATTTTCAAATTCTTCATTTCTTTGCGCCAGTGTTATGGTATAGTCATGGGTCTTCTGATAGATTTCGCTCTCTTTTAGTCGAAGTTGATTAGTCACTTCTATAACTTTATCTTCAGCTTCTTTTATCTTACCTTGTAAATCTTCAATTACTTGGTTAAGCTCATCATTATTAGATTTAAATATCATAAGCTCGTTTTGTATGTTCTTAAAAGTTTCCTCATACGTCTGAGTATTATTATGATTTTTTACAGTAAGATCTTGAATAACTTTCTCATATTCTTCTTGCTGTTCTAATAATTTATTTTCTTGAGCAACTTTTTCATCTTCCACTTCCGACCGCAACATATCTAATTGGTTCATAACTTCTGCATATTTAGTTTGTAAATTGCGTACATGTTCTTCCTTGTCTTCTAACTTATTTTGTAATGAAGTTACTTGTTCAATAACAACCAATTTACTTGTTTCTTCTTGGTTAGAGGACTGTACATTTTCAAGTAACTGTTCATACTTAGCTTCGGACGTATTTAATTGAGTTCTTAAATCAGTTTCAATCTTTTGGAAGTCTGCTTCTCTTTGCGCCAAGTGCTGCTTCCAAAGCTCCGCAATTTCGAAACCTCTTTGATCAATTGCACTTGATACAGATGAACGCAACTCCGCTACTGTTGACAGTAGATTGTCATTCTCAACGTTCAAATGTTCTATTTTCGCATTAAGTTCACTAATTTGGTCCTCATATTCTTTGGACTTTTGAACCATATTCTCATTTTCTGATTCTAATAATACTATTTTAGAATTTGCTTCCTCTAACCCCTGTTTTAATTGGGCACAGTACTGCTCAACAGCACTGCATTTTTCAGCTAGAGCTAAACTGTCTGCATTTTGGAATTTATTTGCGTTCTGCTGTTCTTCATGCCAAAGTAATTTTGATTTTGCGTTCTCAAGTTCTGTCATGAAAGAAGAAATTTGTACCTCAGCCTCGGAACGTACTTGCCTTAGTGATAGTATTTCGTCTTGTAATTGGGATTTACTGTAGATTAATTCCGCATTTTCTTTTTCTAATTCATCAAATTGTGTTTTTACTGCGTTATATTTCTCGGCAATTTGCGATAAGTCGTTACACTGAATTTCAACATTTTGCAGCTTTTCTGACAAAGATTCGTTAGTTTTCACCAACAAAGCATGATTTTGTTGTAATTGGTCGAGTTGACTTTGAAGTAACTCACAGTTTTGACACACGGCATTGTGTTGCTGCAACTGTGACTGAAGATTACTGATTTCACTCTTTAATAAGGTTTGTTGAGAAAGAAGCTCCTTATTTTGAGAGTTTAGCTGGTCAATCATAGACTGTAATTCATCATTCTCTTTTTCTATCTTTAGTAGCTCATCTTTAAATTTATCTTCATCCAAACTTACAACAGGCGATTTATAATCGGCCGTTTGTGATTCTTTAGTGTCCCCGCCCCATTGTAAAGTAGAAAGTTTATCATTAGCTTCCTTGAATTTAAATTTCCATAGTTCTATTTCATTTTCTAGTTTATCTTTCATTTCCATTAATCTATCATTGGCATTATGGAAGACTTCATTTTGTTTTCTTAGTGATTCTTTGTCACGTTTTTCTTTATTAATTTCTGTATTTAGGTCTTCTAGGTTCTTATCTAACTCTTGAACTTTAAGACGAAGTTCATCCTCCATTGCATTATCAAAAAAGGAAGACTGAGATAGCTGCTTAGCCACTTTGAGCTCATTGGTGAGCACTTCATTATTAGCTTTAAGCTCTTTTAATTTCTTTAATGCTTTTAGTAGTTTCGTATTATTTGTTTCAAGTTCGGCTCTTAATCCATAATTTTCTTTCTGTAGCTGTTGAATTTGTACATTAAAGTGTGTTACATCTACCACGTCTTCACTTTCACCGAAGCCCCAACCTTCATCTGAATTAAAGGGATCCACTTCAGGAGCTACATTTTCCTCATCGTCTTTAGTGTAGCACATATAAGCTTTTTTCGCCACAATTTCCGGCTCAACAATATTTTCTTCAACAGGTTGTTTCTGTATATGCTCTGACACTTTCTTAACCACATGTTTACTTTCTATAGCAGGTTCATCTGTACCAGATACTATTTGTGATTCAAGAGATGAGATATCATATCCTTTATTGTCACCACTAAGTTGTTCAATGGTAGATGAAATAATCATACCTTCAGTTTTAGGAATGTTCATTTCAAATGTCAGTTTTTGGTTATCTTTCAAATCTTTAATTTGTTCTTCTTTTTCGGAGAGTTTTGTTTCTAATTCTGCATTATCTTGTTTTAATAAATTCGCTTCCAGTCGCAATTGCTCTATTTCAAAAGCAGATTCTTTTAAACTTTGAGACAACTCCGATAAACTATTTTCAAGGCTTGATGTCTTCATTTGCTGACCTTGTATCGTATTATTGAGTTCTAATATATTTTGGCTCTTATTATTAACCACAGCATTTAACTTATTTATTTCGCCTATATACTGTTCTGTATAATCTGGTGTTGTTATTTCTTCTTTTTGAGAAGATTTCGCCATTAAATCATGGTTAACTTTATGAAGTTCTTCTACATTTATATTTAGATTTTCTATGTTGGTTTTGTATTCTTGTAGTTTATTCTCTAGTTGAGACACATATTCGTTAACTTTTTCATACTTCTCATTCAATACTTTTTTCTCTTTAATCGCGTTTTCGATTTGTGTGTTAAATTCTGATTCTAGTTCTTCAATTTCTTGTTTCTTTTGTAAGATTAAAGATTGATGGTCATGGGTTATTCTCTTTAAGTTTGCTTCAAGATCACGAACTTGTATTTGATACTTAGAAATTTCAGGCTCA
This sequence comes from Autographa pulchrina, assembly GCA_905475315.1. Lineage (NCBI taxonomy): Eukaryota > Metazoa > Arthropoda > Insecta > Lepidoptera > Noctuidae > Autographa > Autographa pulchrina. The sequence continues at coordinate 5,239,770 of FR997771.1, read as the reverse complement.
ATTAAGTCGAGTTTATTTGCTTTCTGTAGTATAATATTATAATGCTCTTGAATTTCAGACAACGCTTTTCTTAATTTCTGATTATCTTCATTCAAATGTTGGACTTTGAATTGTAGTTCCTTATTCTCGTTATCGATTTCGAAAAGTTGTTTCTCAAGTACTCTGTCATGATCCATAAGTACAGCTAGACGGCCGACTAACTCATCTTCTTGACTAGTATATTCTGAGTAAGCCTTTTGCTTTTCTTGTAGCTGAGTACCTAATTGATCAGCCTTGCGCTCTAACGAATGTCTTCTATCTTCCATGATAGAAATACTTTCCTCAAGGCGACATATACGATTTTTATATTTGTTTATTTCAGCTTCCAAGTTTTCGATGTACAGGTCTCGTTCTTGGACTTTGGCATCATATCCAAACTGTACTTGATTCTGTTGACGTTCATGATGTTCAACTTGATTTAATAACTCGGCTATCTGCATTTGCTTTTGGTTTATGTCCACCTCTAAGCTAGATATTTTTGTAATTAAATTAGAATTGTTTTTCTGCTCTATTTCATGTTCCACTAACTTGTTATTCAAAGCATCAATCTGTGATTTTAAATGTGCATTTTCTTCTCGAGCAAAGTGTAAGTCTTTGTGTAAAACATTTACGGAATCATTAAGTTGCGATATTTCCTGAGATGACATAACAAGTCTCTCTTGGAATGATTTCATTTCTGATTGTAATTGTGTAAACTCTTGTAATTTTTGCTGTTCTAAAGCAACCTTTTGCGATTGTAATCGATTGATCTCTTCTTCTGCATGTTTCATTTTTTCTTGTAATGCAGGAAGGGTGTCAACTTGAATAATGAGCTGTTCCAATTGTTCATTCTTAGCACTAAGTTGTTTTTGAGATTCGTCATACTGTGATTCTAGTTCAGTGTACATTGCAGACTTCTTTTTAATCGTAACAGCAAACTTCTTTAACTTCTCCATGAGTTCTTTATTTTTTGTCTCTAATGCTACAAATCGTTCGGACGAATTGTCTTTTTCAGACGATAAATGATTAAGCTTTTCTTTTGTTTCTTCAATCTGTTCTGTTAACTCATTTACTTGTCTTTCTTTGTCCGTAATGTTATTTCGTAACTTTTCATTTTCAATAGATTCTTTTCTAAGCTGCAATTTAATTTCATGAATTTCTTCATCGCGTTCTTTAGTTTGAAGCATAATGGTAGACATTTCTTCTGAATGCTTTTGTTGTTGCACTTGCAATTCTTTGATGAAATTTTGCTTTTCATTGAAAGCTTCTTTTAATTTTTTCAATTCTGTTTCAAGGTTTGTGTTTTTGTTTACTAATTCACCTTTAATACAATGGAGCTGCATTTTCTCTTCATCTAATGCTTTCAATTTGTCCTCATTTTCTGCCATCTTTTTCTGATAGTTGGCTATTTGTTTGTTTAGCGATTTAACAAGTTCTGCATTTTGGTCTTTGGATTTTTCTTCTTCAAGTAATTCAATGGTAGATTTGAGTTTTTGTGAAACATCATTGAGTTTTGTTATTTGGTTGATATATTCAGATAGTTCTTTGTCTTTCTGTTGTAGACTATTTCCGTAGTTATACATCTGCTTCTCATACTCTAACAAAACGTTTTCAAGTTCGTTGATCCTAGCGTCACGTGAGGCCACATTAACAGAGTATTCTTGATGAGTCTTTTGTATTTCTTGTTGTAATAATTCATTGGACTGTTTGAGTTGGTGTAGTTGCTGTTCAAATTCTTTGTCTTTCTTTTTAGCTTCCAATTCTTGTTTGAGCTGATGGTTTTCATCTGTTAATGATTTAATTTTATTCTCATTGGTTGCATTTGTTTTCAGTAATTCGTTTTGTTTTTGCTGTTGTTCTTCTAGAGAAAGTATTTTCATTTGGCAATCAGCAATCTCATCTTCTCTTTCTTTGATTGTGTTTTTCAATTTGAGTATTTCCTTTGTCAGTTGTTTCACCGTTTTGGCTCCTTTGTTTCCTTTGTCTCCGGCTGACTTGTCGTCATGATGAGCCTCAGTTGGCACTCCGTCTGTTATGTCTTCAGCAGACGGTTTGGCTATTTCGGCGGATTCTTTCATTATTTCAATTCTTTCGCGTTTCAGTTCTTCAATCTGACGCGTAAGTTCTTGGTTCAAATCCTGTATTTCCTGCTTTTCATTACTAAGCAACTCTATACTATTTTCTAAAATACTGCATTGGTTATTCAAGTTAGCTATCTTTTCGAGTAAAGCTTCATTATCTGACCCTATTTTGGACATTTTCTCCATTACTTCTTGTCTTTCTTGTGTGAATAATTCAATTTTGCTGTTTAATTCTTCTCTTTGTTGAATTAGAATGTCAATATTTTTATCGTTTTGGGAAGATGTGTTTTCTTCTTCTTGGTGGTCATCAGCTTTATCCTCAATAATACCTTTGTTGTACTCTTCAAGTTCAAGTTTTTCTTGTGTCGTCAAAGACTCGACAATTTCAATTGATTCTGCGGAACTAACTTTTTCAGCACTTAGCTTTTCAAGTTTATCTGTAAGTTCCATATTTTCTTGAATGTAATTTTCTAATTTATGTGCTAACTCGTCTTTTTCATCTTGAAGGAGTTTAATCGTTCCGTTAAGATGTTCTTTGTCTAATTTAATGTTTTCTATAACAAGTTCTAATTCTTTTTTAGCAGCAGTAAGTTCATCGATCTGTTCTTCCATTTGTACAGACTTCATTTCAGTGCAAACATGTTCATTTTGGAGTTGAGATATATCTGCTAATTTATCTTCCATCTCAATATTTTTCTGTTGCAACACATGAAGTTCTATAACAGAAAAAATATATTTACGTAAAAATACAAACTATTAAAATTAAACACAATAATTAATAATGTGTGAAAATTTACCTTGGACCAGATCAAACTTTTGTGCTTCTAATACACTTATTGCTTTGAGACGTGTTTCTGCCAAATTCTCCATCTCAACCATTTTCTTGTAGATGTCCGAATCAGTCACTGTAATGTTTTGAAATGTATTTAATTCCTTTTTCATGTTGGGAAGTACTATTAATAGAACAAGTTATAGTGTAAACACTAAACAAATAATATATATAATTAACAATTAACATGATTGTATGTTCACTACTTGAATAGATAGGGATAAAATATTGCATACAGATGGACAAAATTATTTTATGTCTTAAGATCATGTGCTATTTCAAATATTTTAGAAATGAATTCGTGGATAAAATAATCTAAAGGCAAGTAAAGTATCAAGTACTTACATCTTCCACTGTCGTAATCAACAAGATGTAATTGGAGATTGCCCTTTTCCTCTTCCAATTCGGCGACTTTCTGCGAAAGTTGGTGTAGTTCTTCATTCAATTTAACTATCTCTGCATTCGCGTCTGACACTTTGCTGAAATTATCAATTGTTTTCTGCAACTGTTTTAATTTCAATTTATTGTTAGACTTTACTTTGATCATGTTTTTGTTAGATGCTTCGATGTCATCGTTTAGGATAATTATTTGCTCTTCAGCAGCTTTTAATCTTTCTTCAAGTTCCGCTATCACAACTGATTGATTTTCGTCAACAATACTGGATTTAAGGTTATCTTGGTCTTTCACTTCTTCATCTTGTTGAGAAACATTCATAATTTCAGCTGGTACATCAGTACTAACACCAACTTCTACAAGTTCAACAGATACCTTAGGTTCTAATTGCAAAGGTGCGAGTTTTAGTTCCGATATTAATGTATCTTTATGAGTAATAGCATATTCTTTTTCTAATATTTCTTTGTTTAGGGATTGCACTAGCATCTCTAGGCGTGCGATTTCAGTTTTTGCTGTTTTTTTGTCAGATTCTTGTGGCAATGATTCAGAAGATAGCTGACTCCAGGGAGATTTAACTTTGGCTGCCGTGTTTCTTCCGCCCTTACGAGTAGGAAGAGGACTACCTTTTTTACCTGGAGCACTACTGCTTGGTGACTTAGGTTCAGTATTCACTGTCGCCAGTTTATTTTCGAGTTCCTTATTTGTTTGCCTAATTTGACAGTTCAATTGTTCCAATAACTCAATCTTCTTGGTCAACTCAGCCATGCCAGCAATCTCCAAAGAACCTTTCTCTTCTTCAACATCATTCTTTTCTTTCACAGATGGTTCCTCTATAGGTATTTGCGACAAGCTTTCTATCCTTTCTTGCAACTGAAGTATTTCCTGATTCTTAGATTCTAATTCTTCAACTAATTTGGAATGAGCTACACTAATTTCAAATCGGGAGCTTTCTAAAATAGTATTTGCTTCCTCTAAACTGTGAATTTTTTCGTGACCTGCTTCAATATCTTTTAATAATTTCGATTTTTCTTCTTTCCATTCAGTTTCCATTGCAATAAAATTTTCTTGCATTTTTGTCATTTGTTGCCTTGTATCCTCAAGTAAAATGAAGGAGTCTTTTTCTAAAATATAAGATATACAGAAGTAAATAAACAATTACATACAATTTACAGAAATATATATAAGTACCATTTCAACATTCTTCAATTTGACTCACCCTTTTTACTTAAATTATCAGACATAAGTGTTGTTGCCTTATTTTTAGCTTCTATAATTTGGTCCTTCTCGTTAATCATTTCTTGTAGGTCAAGTATAGTAGTTTCCATTGCTTTCATTTTTACTTGCATCACACTAAGACTATTTTCTTTATCCTTGATAGTGTTTATAAGTTGCGTTACATTGCTATTGTCAGCTGCCTAAATATAATCATGATTATTACATAAAATAAATAAAATCATACTTAGTTAGCATGTTGTGATAAAAAATAATTATTAGTTTTAGTTGAGTGTATTTTTACTCAGTATATTTAAGATACTTGATATACCTATTAGGAGCATCTTTTTTATTAGGGTTCCGTACCCAAAGGGTAAAACGGGACCCTATTACTAAGTCTGTCCGTCTGTCTGTCTCCAGGCTGTATCTCATAAACCGTGATAGCTAGAAAGCTGAAATTTTCACAAATGATGTATTTCCGTTGCCGCTATAACAACAAATACTAAAAACCACATAAAATGAATATTTAAGGGGGGGCTCTCATACGACGGTGGTACGGAACCCTTCGTGCGCGAGTCCGACTCGCAGTTGGCCAGTTTTTACATTTTGGATGTGACAACAATGAGTTGTGATATGAAGATATTATCATCAAACCAACAATTACAATTAATTAATACCATTATAACATGTGTCTGTATTTTTGAAAAATATATTGAATATTCATTATAATCTGAAACTCTTCTAGAAAATCCTTACAACAAAAATATAAGATAAAGTATCTAGTAATAAAAAAAATGGTATATTGCATACTTTAAGAGCACAAATAAATACCCTTTTAATTTCTGCTTTGGCTTCTACAGTAGATTCCCTCCTGATGGTGGTAGGCTTAGTCATTGGCTTTTTACTTATTTCCTTATACTGTCTTATCCTCTCCATCAGAAGTTCCTTCTGTTTCAAGGTGTTTGCTAAGCTCTCACTAATGCCAGGTACTGTAAAACAACATATTTTGGATTAACAAATACATAATAAATAGTAATTTAGAGCTCTATGTTAAGGTAATAAATTATTCGCTGACCTTTACTCATAAGAGTTAAGGTTTATTATAGTAACGGTAGGAACTAAGCACTTTTGAGTATGTAATTATATCTATATCTAAAACTTTTTTCGAATTCAGATTTTACAGATTATTTATATTGCAGAGAGACCATACTGGTATCTATATTATAATAATATTATAAATAGGCAGTTATTTTATGTCAGTATATATTTGAACAATAACAATAACTTTCTTACTGTTTAAGGCATCCTGCACAGACATAGCAGCGGAGGTGTCAGTTGCTACAGAGTACCCTGTCTTCTCACTCATGGTGGAAGCCATTTCAGAAGCAGTGTCGCCGCCATCATCCTCTTCTATAAATAATAATAAGTATTATTTTATATCATACCTCAATTTAATAAACAGTAAAATAAATCTTGCAAATTAAATACCTAAAACACCTTAAGATAAATAAGTAGTTAAACACACACTATTCCTTTATTTCGACCATGTATGTTTTGAACAAAAATGTGTTATAAAACAAATAGAAAATAGAGTTTCTGAACATTCTAATGAAGCAGTTAAGTTAAAAGTTGCAGAAGTCAGCAAGAATAGGACTTTGAGTAAGTTATTATTTTGACTGGCCTGTTGGTCTAGTGGTTAGTGACCCTGACTGCTATACCGGAGGTCGTGGGTTCGATTCCCACCCAGGACAAATGTTTGTGTGATGAGCACGATCATTTGTTCTGGTTGTCTGGATGTAATTTATCTATAATATGTATTTATTAAGAAATATATAAGTATGTTTATCAGTTGCCTGGTTACCATAACACAAGCTCTGCTTAGTTTGGGATCAGATGACCGTGTGTGAGTTGTCCCGGAATATTATTATTATTTGTAAGTTTTTATAAGTAATATTTTTTAAACTTACCAAAAGGCCTTCCAAGTAGTTCTGCAGTTGCTTTCCGGTGTTCCTTGATCCTTTTAGACACAAGTGCAGCATTTTCAAGACACTTCTGTGCACGCTCAAATTTTATTTGCCTTTCAGAAGATGATGACATGCGCTGAGATGTCTATAAAAATGCATATTTACATATTTTATTGCACATTGTATTTTCTTGGAAATACAAAAAAAGTTTGTTTTGTAAAAAGTTTACAATATGGCTGATGTTTTGATAAACAGCTGAAGTGAACACTAAATGAATTGCATAGTATGTTTAATGTATCTCCTAATTTTATTTTTATTGCATGTAGTACATTGTACAAAAGTAATAATAACCACATACATCTTGTTGAATTACGTAGTATTCAAGTAGTCAATAGCATATCGAAACATTTGACGTCCTTGCATTGCTTGCATGGTCATGTCATGCAAATATTATGTTAGGTATGTTCGTATCGTAGCCTGTATTTACCTTAGAAGTTTTAACACTTCCTGTAACACTAGACACTTCGCTAGGTGATGCTATATGGCTGTCAGCAGTATCCGATTGTCCCGTTTCAGGGGGATTATTGTTTTTATTGTCCGACATAGCGTATTGCTCTCTGCCAACATTAATAATAGACGTAGAACGCGTTGCGCAATCACTAATTGATACACTATATAAAAACCAGTACAAAGAAATAACAGAACTAATATAAATATGTCACTAATTATCAAAATATTTAGCCACCACCACTGAGCACTAATTGCCAATAGTTTGCCTTTACATTTTTTATCCACGTCAGCAGTGGTACTACAGATACCTATAGAACAAAATAGTGACATATGTCAGATTTTTCGCGTGCGCGTACCGCACTGTCAGCCTGGCACTCATATTTCTATCAACTCACAATCGACCAATGTAGTCGATACTGAGATCTGACACGTTCCTCTGAGTTACATAATTTCGTACGTGTTGCAAAGAAGCGTGTTACGTGTAGCGGAAAAAATAATCATAAAATTAAAATGATTATCAATTTGAAAAATTTAACAAAGACAACAAATATTGTTTTAGAATAATATCTCTGTTACATGATTCATTTTTTCAATTTTCTATTATTAATATATATTGTTTGATTTTAAAACAAATATTTTATTTTCAACTGTGAAAGTAATTTTCAAAAAATTGCCAATCTATGTTTCTACATGTTATTAGTTTATTTACGCATCACTAATTAGTAACCACTTGACGTATTGATTGCTTGTCAAATAGAATTGGCCATAGCAGAAATTTGTTTGTTAATTATCAGGAATTCTTATTTGTATGGTTTTTATTAGAAATTAAATCAATGGCATCACGAATCCAGGTATGTTATAGGTCTGATGTAAAATGTGACACATGTTTCATCATACAATAACCCTGCCTTCTCGATATTACCTTGTGCAATATGACGCGTAGATTATTTATTTCAGGCAACAGCACGTCAACTATCTAAAACCTTCAAAAAAAAGAATAGGTTTGATATAGGCATTGCTTCCGAATTACCTACTGCTTACAAGAAATTCTGGCGCGAATGGAAAGTGTTGAAGCCTGTTGCTGTCCACTACATCCCTCAGGAAGGGAAGTGGAAACGTGATGACCTAACTGGAGAGATACTGCCTATACAAAACATCCCAATCCCTTTGAAATATCCGAACGAAATCCATGAAGGAATATGGGGTGGAGAAGCTGTTGTGAAAGGTATACAATATTTATATTAGATTTCAACTGTGGCCTCATAGGTTATGTTGGGTACTGATTTTCTGTTATTCTTTTTTAGGCTTTCAGAAACGTGACCTGCGGCGGCGCAGGGTTCCCCACTTCTGGGTTCCTGTGCTAAAGAGGACTGTTGTTAAATCAGAGGTGTTAAAAACTCACCTTTCGGTCACTGTCACTGACCGTACAATTAGTTTGATCAATGATCATTATGGTTTTGATCACTATTTATTGAAGACACCTGCATGTGACTTAGTGTCCATGTTAGCTTTAAAGTTAAAGAAACAAATACTAACGGAATTGATGAATGGTTGCCCGCGGTATGCATATGATCCTGAAAAACAGAAAGCAGTGTATGAGGAGTACAAAACTTATTTGACATCAGTAAGTTTATTTTTATTAATTGTTACATTATAAACAATGATAATCACCTAGCACAACAAATATGGTCTTAAAATATTTGTTTATTTTCGAGTTTTAAAATGTATAATCTTTCAAGAACAAGCTCTCACTCATTACATAACATTCTAAATAACAAATATCTATTTCAGTATACACCAGAAGAAATAGAATGGTATGGTCTGTCTTGGTATGAGGCATTAAGTAAACTAGCCAAACAAAAGGAGGCAGCAAATAAGCCTGTTCCCTTAAAAAACATGTACAGAAAAAATCTAGTAGAGAAATTGAAAGCTGCAGGTATAGAAGGAACAAAGACTTCTCCTGATGAAATATCGTAAGTTTTAACATATTCGCTCTATTTATTCAATACTTAAATCTAATACAAGAACAAACAAAGACTAAAATTAAATCTTATATAGATAAATAAAACTAACACGCGTCAAAATACTCATCGTCATCCTTGTCAATGGCGGGAAACGTGCCCAGAAGGCTGGCAGCATTGCCACGTTGAATGGCTATGCCGATTCTCTGTGCAAGGAACAAACCAGCTCTCTGATCACGAGTAGAGTCTACCAAACGTTTTGACAGTTCTTTAAAAAGATTTCGTGCACTCGGACCCCATGACCCGAGCGTTTCAACCCCAAACGGCTCGAAAATATAATTACCCATTAGGTTATTATACTTTCGCCGTTTAAGGGTCTCCGCTGCTCCATATATATAAGTTTTAACATTCATTTTCATTTATTGATTCTTACTAGTTATTGATATAACCTTGCAGGGTTTAGCTTGGCATTTATGTGAATAAGTTTACTGCTATATTTAACTGCAACTCATTCACTCCACTGAGCAGTAGTTAAGATATACATTGGTATTGGTATTATGGATACAGTATGTTTATTTACACTACATTTATTTATACACATTAATTTTACATTACTAGATAAGAAAAGTAGATATGTAAATTATGTATAGTTATTATAATTATTATGTAAGCATGCATAGTTCTTATATGTATTGATACCACATGAGACTATCTTTTCTTTTCAGAAACACAACATCATGGCTAGCAAAGATGAATCCGTTTGGTAAAAAAGATGAAGCTTAGCGACTCTTTCGACTTGATGTGAAAATCATTAAAGTTTTTGTTTTAGCAAAATGTAACATTTCAAGTAGATGTGTTTATTGCCAGAGATAGTCTTTAATTTAGAATAAATAGGTGTTACAAATAAAGTGTTTATATTATGAATTTATCATACTGTTTTTACCCAAATTTATGATGGATGATAGATGAAAAGAAAGTCATCATTAATATGCAGCCAATTTGCAAAAGTCATATTGCATTCTGAACTCTTATCATGTGTGTTTTAAAAATTATTTGCTCATGCACACATGCACACAAGGTAGGATAAATAACAAAACTTGTTGGATCAAATAATTTTATTAACTAAAAATATTCAACATTGATTTATTAATAATTCTCTAGTACATTCTTAAAGCTAATAACTAAATTTAAACTTAGCTCAAAAATACATTCACAATTTTTTTTTTGTTTTGTGACAATATATGATAAGTATTGATAAAATAGGAATTATCTGATAACACACCTAGTAAGAGAACTATTTTTGTCATAAAAATATAAATAGTTATATAGTGCCCTGTAAACGCTCAAATTGTCAAATTTTACGTGTTTGTCAAATTATTTGATAGTGTACAGCTGTGTTTGAGGCGTTTGTCAAACAATCTACGTGTTTGTCGCGTTTGATGAAGTTTGATGAAAATCATGGATGATGCTACGCCAAGTGACAAATTTGTTTGAACGTTTAAGCTATGTTTGATAAAAACGTGAAGTTTGAACAACAAATTTGTCAAGCAAGTTTGTACGTTAACGGGGCGCTTATCAAGTGAGAATAATACACAATATTTATTTTGAATTGCTAGGCAACTTTCTACATAAATAATGGCAAGGTGCCATGACTATTATAACATTTATTTCAATGTCGTTAATGTCGTTTATAATTACGCTAAATTGACACAACTGTTTATATGTCAACTGTTTACACGTGTCTTACTACAGGCTAAACGAATAGAATAGCTGTTTCTATTTGGGTAATGTATCCGACGATATATGACATGTTATTGAACCCTAACTCTTAGGGTGTTTTACACTGACCATGTTGGAGAGAAGAGTACATTTTTATTACACTTAGAAAATGAGTTTTGGGTCATTGAAATAGGTAAGTTTACATCAGGAATACTTTTCTAATAACAATACTTAGTAAATTAATAATATTATATAAAAATATCTCTCCAGTTTATGTGAACATACCCATAGAACTCCCTAAAACCAGAGAGGATGACGAAGCTATCATTTCCTTAAAACTGTATGACTGGAGAGTCGGCACATATGTGGATATTGATATTAACTTTCCTAAATTGGAATTATCATGGGCATTATTACTAACATAAAAATATCAAAGTCATCATAACTGAGCTATTTACACAATGCAGTTGATTATTGCCTATTTTTTTTAATCATATAAATGTTATTTAATATTAGCTAACTATGACTGGCACTAGGCTGTTACAAGACAGTTGAAGATAATATGCCTAGTACAAAAGCTCAAGGTATATAATGAGCGTTATAAGATTGGCACAATGCTGTATTTAACTATTGCACTGGGGCAAGTGCGCATTAAAAGTTACGAATGCTGACAAAATCGAAATGATATGACACTTCCAACATCGCATTTTTTTTGCAAAAATGACGTTTGCTTGATGTTTTAACCTACTGCGATTACTGACTGCCTCTATGGCCTAGTGGTTCTAAGCGCGACTGCTACGCTAGAGGTCTTGGGTTCGATTCCCAAGTCGGCCAAGCTGTTATTGGGTTTTTCTATGAAATTCTGTGGCAGGTCGGAGTTTGGATTTGTGCCCGGTTAGTGGCAATAGGCTCGCCCCCTATTACATGGGATCTAAACATACCGGCGAACTGTGGGTGTAATAATATAATAATACCTACTGCGATTAAGAGTGGTATTGTAAATAGGTAGTGTCATAATGGGCGCGTCGAGCGGCATGACGGCGGCAAACAGCGCGGCCACGGCGCGGGCCAGGTACGTCATGGTGCCGTAGGAGCCTATGTGATGGTGCACTCGATGGGCGCGTCGAGCGGCATGACGGCGGCGAGCAGCGCGGCCACGGCGCGGGCCAGGTACGTCATGGTGCCGTAGGAGCCTATGTGATGGTGCACTCGATGGGCGCGTCGAGCGGCATGACGGCGGCGAGCAGCGCGGCCACGGCGCGGGCCAGGTACGTCATGGTGCCGTAGGAGCCTATGTGATGGTGCACTCGATGGGCGCGTCGAGCGGCATGACGGCGGCGAGCAGCGCGGCCACGGCGCGGGCCAGGTACGTCATGGTGCCGTAGGAGCCTATGTGATGGTGCACTCGATGGGCGCGTCGAGCGGCATGACGGCGGCGAGCAGCGCGGCCACGGCGCGGGCCAGGTACGTCATGGTGCCGTAGGAGCCTATGTGATGGTGCACTCGATGGGCGCGTCGAGCGGCATGACGGCGGCGAGCAGCGCGGCCACGGCGCGGGCCAGGTACGTCATGGTGCCGTAGGAGCCTATGTGATGGTGCACTCGATGGGCGCGTCGAGCGGCATGACGGCGGCGAGCAGCGCGGCCACGGCGCGGGCCAGGTACGTCATGGTGCCGTAGGAGCCTATGTGATGGTGCACTCGATGGGCGCGTCGAGCGGCATGACGGCGGCGAGCAGCGCGGCCACGGCGCGGGCCAGGTACGTCATGGTGCCGTAGGAGCCTATGTGATGGTGCACTCGATGGGCGCGTCGAGCGGCATGACGGCGGCGAGCAGCGCGGCCACGGCGCGGGCCAGGTACGTCATGGTGCCGTAGGAGCCTATGTGATGGTGCACTCGATGGGCGCGTCGAGCGGCATGACGGCGGCGAGCAGCGCGGCCACGGCGCGGGCCAGGTACGTCATGGTGCCGTAGGAGCCTATGTGATGGTGCACTCGATGGGCGCGTCGAGCGGCATGACGGCGGCGAGCAGCGCGGCCACGGCGCGGGCCAGGTACGTCATGGTGCCGTAGGAGCCGCTGGGCGCGCTGTCGTACAGATGCTGGCACACGCCGGCCGCGCCGCCGCACACCAGCGCGCCCTCGCCGCTGCCCTCCTTCGCGCAGCACAGCGTCGCGTCGCCGTTGCAGCGCATCTGCTCGCCAACAAACAATGGAATACTGTTAGAGCTCGTACAGAAAAGGTGGGGGTCGCAACGTCGCCCCAGCGCACGGTCCGAATCCGTACTGCAGCTGCGTCGCCACCGCATCTTTGTTTGTTTATTATGTTGTTTTGCCATTACCGTCCACCAACGCCGAGCGGCTTACGACGATGAGCATGTAACACTTCTAATGCTGCCAAATTTAATGCTCTTTTTATCTGTAAAGACATATCATTTGCTGCGGATTGACTCGCGTGTACCACGCCGATCCACCGACGGTCGAATGTGCTTGACAGCTAAAACGCCCCTTTATAGATGTAAGATTAAGGTTTTGTTTACCTTGACATGACCAGACCGGTCTATTACAAATATGCACAGTAAACATTATCTTCATCTCACCTGATCTTCCAAGAATATCTGGTTTGCCTTGTGCACGAGGCTCTCGACCTCGATGGTCCCGCCGAGGTGCGCCACGGCCTTGTACTCGACGACGAGCGTGAGCACCATCAGCGCCTCTACCACCAGCTGCCGGTACTCCGGCTGCGGGATCGAGTTTAGCACCGTCTCCACTGCCAGCGCGAACTTCAACTCGCCTGATGTCATCTCTTGGGTTAGGTTGGGTTGTAAGATCTTGCCTTGGATTACTAAGCCTTGGCACTGAAAGAAAATAATGTATACTTGTATATAAAAGAGAAGAACGTTTTACTTTAATTAACACTTAACACTAACTTAAAATTGATGTGGCAAGCAAAATTCGTTTTTTTCAATAAGGTCTCATTAAGCCTTTTTTTTTCAATTTGACATGACATGAAGTGATTTTAGGGAACACTTACCCTTTCTAAGACGCCCCATACGCGTGGATAGAAATCTCTGGGCACACGGTTCAGAGCTCCGTCAAGACGCCTTCGCCGCAGCCACTGGCCTTGACGGTCTGGCTCCGATATAGGCGCTGTAAATAAAGTAATACGTATTTAACCTGTGTTGGTACCAAGGAGGACGTACCACAAAACTTGGCCATACATTAGCCCCGAATTTTAAAATATATCACAGAAAGAATAAACGCGATTACACTTGCCTTAATTCAGTTACGACTGAATTAAAGCGCGTATAAATGCTCTGCAATGGGCTGATAATAATTTGAAAGTATTATTGCCGTTTACTTACCGTCCTCCATACCGCCTTGCAGGGATTGCCCTTCTAAAACGATCTGCGATTTCTTGCCATATCTAGTAGACTTGTTGCTCACTATAGAGAAATTACCGCGACCAACTGAAAATCAAACATAGTTCAAGTAAATAATCTTGCTCTATTTTCTTTTCTTATTCGGCAAAATGCTTTCAGAGAAAAAAATGCAAGTAAAGGAATTAACACGGGGAAAAATTACACGACATTAATTACGATAAAAATACACAAAACTTCATTCATATAAACTGCAAAATGAAACAAGACATTATGTACACATGGCGAACACATAAAGAATATTTAACAATGCTTTTTTTTTTACTCTCCGTAAATATTTTTAGCAAGCAAAGTATAAGAGTAGACGAGATTCTCAAAAAATACACTATATTTGGCTAACAATTATTTTTTAAAGTGACATTGACAATGATTCTCAATCATTGTTACTCAAAAATGTATACGTATCAACAGAATACTATTTTAATAAATCCATTATTGATCAAACAATATATTCAAAAAAGTTTGAGTACCACTGCAACTATATATAATAGGTAATGGTTTATAGCACTGCATGTCAGATATCGAAAACATACAAATAAAAAAGTGCGCGGAAGGGTGAATACAAAGAGGAATAAATACAATAGGGGTGCATTTAGACATAAACAAAAGCAAAAGGCTGTTGCCACAGATCCACTCGCCTTTACTTTTACTGATCTTTCCTTTTATTACAAATAGTGAGTTAGCTGCAAAAGGAAATGTTTTATGAATGAACTAATAAATAAAATAAATCTGAAATGAGTACTAATGTACGAATAAGTTCATGTAAAAACGGCATTACTTGGTCAATTTACCTTTAACACATAACACCGATAGCGGTGGTAACAAAGAGGCTTAAAATATAATACTAAGAATGAGGTACTTTCTTCCAAAAATCAAGTTAGAATTTTGGAGTGACCAGAAACCCCAATAAAAGCGCAAAATGGAGGATCATAGACCCTTCCGATATCCGGTGTGAGTGCGGCGTTTCCGACCAGACAATGCCACACCTGCTAGAGTGCCCAAAGTGTCCGGACACCTGCACTTTGGAGGACTTAAACCTCGCCAATGACGCTGCAGTTAGTGTGGCCAACTACTGGGCGAAGCGTATTTAAACTTTAATATACAAGATTACCATCGACTCGAAAAGAAGAAGTAGAAGAATAAAAGCGCGTATCCATTTTATAATTAAAACAAAATATTTAATAAATATATACATACCACTGTTAATAGCAAACTCTTTTCCGCTGAGAATGTGATGTAGTAAATTCTTCATCTCAAAGGGTGACAGGTTCAATAAATGTTCAGAGGCCTCTTCGCCGTCACAAGAGAGGGTACGCGATAACTCTGTCGCCATCACCTAAAACAAAAATATACTTTGTATAGAGACAAATGTCATTTTGACAAACGATGCGATTGGTTTATTGAAAGCATGTGCGGCCTTCGTTCTATCCTTAGTACATAATGTTGACTTTGGAGCTATTTTTCTTGATACCATCTTCAGTATTTAAAACCTATATTTTAGATACTTGCGCTCTTACATGGACGAAAGACAATACAGTTCTTATAACATTTTCTGGGCTGAACCCAGGATCCTTTGCCTTTGACGCTGTCTTAAATCAACAACTGAAAATTACAGCAATTTTTGCGGCTAGCACAACATAAAATGATTACCATCGAATCTACAATAATAAGACCTTGTATTTATTACACATATTACTTGTATTTACCGTCCTGCACAGGACAGAAGTGCCTGGGATTATACAGGTTTAATATGATGAGATAAGAATAGATATATTACCTGTATAATAAGTCCGACTCTCAGCCGTAACATCTCAAGGAAGAGTTGCGGCTCCGTGCGTATAAACATGGCGAGGTACACGAGCAGCTCCTGCGTCAACATGGCCGTACTCTCGTCGTCACCGTACGCCTGCACATAACGTTATACGAATGTCTAGTAGTACAGATTTACATATTACATAATATTTACAAAACAGAAAACTTAGAAATGTGTAGACGGTAAAGAAGTTTTAAATGTCATAATATGACATACACATATTATATGCAGTTGAGACATTTGTTAAAAATGTTTTAGAAATTATAGCATAAAACGATAATAGTATATACGTAATTAGATAATTTAGGTGATATTTTCATATTTTATGCATTCGATAAATATATGAGTATGCAAGACAACGCATAGTTGTACACAATTTAATAAGAATTTAGCAAAAGTTATGAGTCAGAAGATGATATGTAGTATAAACAGAAAATTAAACATAATAGATATATAAAATACGACAATACCTTAGCACATATAACACTGCGAGACGGCGATGACGACAAACAATGAGCGCTGAAGTTACAATGATAATAGTTGAACATGAAGTTAGATTTACATTTTCATATTAATGTTATGTTACCTTTCGCTCCTCAAGCCCCTGTTTTTCATGGCGAAATGACTGCATGCAACAAATATTAAAAAATATTGGAGAAGCTTATAATAATCAATTCAATAAAGTTACTTATTCATAAGGAGCTTGTAAAATATTATATTTTAGTTCAAATTATTGTATGGCGTACAAAAACCAAAGCCACATCAGTCAGAATCCCACAAGATACAATTTTTAATTGATTTAAAGAAAATTGCGTATTTTAATTGCTGTGTAATTAGAAGCACTTTGGTAATAAATATTCATCTTTCATGCACAAAAATGCACTTTGAAAACAAACGTTGTTGACTGACGCTTACTTGACGAAACCAAACTTTTACATAATTATGGACGCTTGTTCAGTCCTCTTGTACGGCTTCTGTATAGTAGATAATATCATAAATATGGGCATTTATAACGTTTGTGTTAGTTTTAACCCGTTATTAAGCATTGTATACCATGCTTATTAGTGTGTACAAACATTGACGGCAGACAATCGTATTCTCGACAACAAATATATATTGTACACAACAATACACTGACAAACAAACAATGCTGCCACGTACAATACAAACATTCATACAAGGAAACACATACCTGATGTATAAGCTGCCTTAATTCATTCTCTGGTAGCGGTGCCGTGATCGTATGCTCGTTATTAGGTGGCATGCCCACTGTGATCTGCTTCTGTCGCACTAGTAAGTCAGTGACAGCCTTAGCCAAGTCCTCTACGCGCTTGCCGAGCATACCCGCAGAGTGACGGACTAACCCCCACAGCTTTTGTGAGCAAGCCTTCTCGTATAGCACCTTGAGTAAATCTTTCACTGTGACGAGCTTGCCGTTTTCTTGCATACCTGGTTTGTGAATAATTGTGTCAATAATATGAAAAATGTTGATTTATACACAGTTGAAAATTTGAATAATAATTGATGATAATAATTGTAGCCTAAGTTGCGTAAAATTCACTTTATGACATTTTTTGGTAAAACACAGATGCTTGGGAGGAGCTTAAGCCCCTCCCCCTCTATATGAGCCCTATATATGTAGGTAAATATATCAGCTCACCTGTGCTAAAGTCGAGGCCGTGCGTGTCGACGAGGTACTGCAGGATGTCGCCCTGCTCGTCCAGGCTCTCCGTCTCGCGCAGCATGGCGATCAGCTCATCTGTCTCTTGCTCAGCGTACACAGAGTTCTGAGACTCCGATGTGGTACGGTTGCGGACTATTGCTGCTATGTTCTTGTTTATTATAGCTAAAAGTTATAGTAGAATAATAAGAACGTATGTTACATATACTGAGAAAATATGTAGAAATTAAGTGCTCACTTTCTGGTGGTGATGGGGATCTCTCTTTCGTCACTTCTATAGAAGGGGTCGGTACAGCCAAAGATGTTGTCGATGTTCCTCTAAAATTAAACAAGTTAAATTAATAATATAATAAATGGAACTATAACGAATGGAATTTAATATATTCAATAAATTTTCCAGTTGAACAGTTTGGAAAACATCGGGCAAATGGTTATTCTTTAAAAAGGTTTTTAAACTAGCCTATAAAAAGTGTCAGATTTAAAGTTTTTTTACGGTCACTCAGTGGTTCTTGAATTTATAATTAACACATACTTAGTAAAATTCTTTCGCTTGGCGTCCTCCGGTGACGGGCTACGTCCATAAGTAGATGGGTCAACATCGAGCCACGAAGGCTTGCGCTCCAAAGAACGACCCACAGATTCCCCTTCCATGCCCAAAGTATCCGCTTAAAAATACACATTATTATTAAATGACATAACTTCAAACTTGCCTAAAGAATTGTTTAAATATTGGAGAAAAATGTTTAAAAAAGATTAAGTTTCTTCAAGTATTTAACCTATCGTTAGTATCTTGGTACAGTCAGCAACAGAAATCGTTGAACATAATCTGTTTCCAATATTTCCTAATCATTATTATTTACCATAAATTATTGATTAAGGTAAACTACAAAACTAATTGTCATAACATAACTACAAAAGTAGCTGAACTCAGTTAAACCATTAATTGCTAAACATTATTAGCGACAAAATTATATGATCACAAAAGATACAAAAGTCGCTGAACATTGCTAATTTCCTGTATTTCTAGTCGTTAAACCCAGAACCGTTTGCTTCAAGGCTCTCATCTGGCGAAGCGCAGCGCACTGCATTTTTATATTATCAAAACATTTCCGAATAAACACAACAGTTCAGAGTATCAATCAAATATTATTTATATAAATATTTGTATGATCTACAGATAGTTGTTTCGGGTCTGGGCGTTTGTGTATGTGAATATTCGTGTTTGTAAACGCACCCACGACACAGGAATTATTCCTAGAGTGGGGCAATGTTTTATAAAAAAAATATATATAGCTATATAATATTAATATTTATAATAATAACATTGAAATTAAAAACATTTTTTTTTCAAGTAGGTATTTATGGACCACAAACAACATGCACATGTATACGTTAATGTTTAAAACATACATAAGTACCGCGATATTAAGCTATGGCGAGCTAACTGTAGCTCAGAATAATGCATTATTTATGTAACACTGGTTAAATGGTTTTATAATTACTAATGTGATCTTCTGCTTATTGTGCTGTGATGACGATAACGGAGTTTAGTAGTTGTATTTTTCTTGAGTAATGGTAGAAAAGAGGAAACATGAAGAAAATCATTTACAAATAACTAAAATTGTCTTAGAAATTAATAAACAATATTTTGTATTTAAATTAGGCTTATAACCAATGTAAGTATAATATAATAAAAACTTTTTAGATTAGATTTGATTATCACTGGCATAAAAGTAATTTTAAAAACAAATAAAGACTTACGGCACGCCGTAACATTTGCTGTAATAATGTTGTTTAGCGACTTATAGCATAATAATGCTTAGCGTTTTTGCAACATTGAGATGATAGCCTTATTCTGTACTCTACTTTGGTAAGTGATTTTTGGTCCGTTTTAGTGTTCAGGTGTTTTGTAAATTAGTATCTGTTCATTGACTTTTGTTGCTGACTGTACCTAAACCTATGTCAAAGATTACTTGTATAGGGTAAAATATTATTTCAGGCTTAAATTACACGTTGTACTAGGGTCATAAATTATAGAATTAGTTTAAATTATAGCAATCATTTAAAAATAATACCTATTAAATTTATAATCAATTCAATTTCAATCTTAATCCTATATCCATAAGGTTCTATATACTTACAGTCGACATTAATAGATCTCGTCTTCTTGATAGCACCGCGCACTGACATGCGACGGCGGAGTGCGCGGTTGTTGCGGGCGCCCGCCGGTCGCGACATGAAGCTTATTTTGTTGGTAAACGACTTTAGTAAGTGCTCCTCTAAGTAGCTCTGGACTTCCGGGTTTAGTTCTGTGAATAACGATGGTTTTGTGTGAATAGAATGAGATGTTTCAGTAAGTGTGTACTACTGAGAATAATATAAACACTTTTATCAAAATGCATATTTCATAGTGGCCACTATGAAATATGTGTAGAGTGGTTTAATAATAATAATATCCTTTAATACATCATCATCATCTCCCGAGCCTTTTCCCAACTGTGTTGGGGTCGGCTACCAGTCTTCCCGGATTCAGCTGAATACCGCATTTTACATGGAGCGACTGCCTATTTGACCTCCACAACCCATTTTACTGGGAAGCACAGTATCCCATAGTAAGACTGGTTGTCAGAATTGACTTAACGACTGCCAAAGATCTATGTATGACAGCCGGGACCTACTGTTTAACGTGCTTTCCGAAACACGGAGGGGTCTCAGTATGTTATAAATGGTCACCCATCCACGGACCAACCGCGGCGAGTGCGGCTTAACCTGTATTATCGGTCAAACCGTACGGCTTACACTTAGCCACGAGCCCCTATCCTTTAATACATGATATAACATGTATACATTAAATGAATAGATCTGTTATAATAATGCTTACTGTCTGGGTATCCGTCCTCTTGACTGCCAAGGAAACTCAAGTTCGTGATGGCGGAAGTGCTCAGAAACTCGCCGAGATTTCCAAGAGTCACTCTGGTTCCGTTAATATATCCAGACTTCAGCTTTTTCATAGTCGTTATCATCGCCATAGGGATCTTGCCTTGGTCTAAAATGTAACAATTAAGTAAAACAAATTGTGTCAAAGACAATATTCAGAAAATTCAATAGCTTTGAAAGCATAATGATAATGATTTTTGTTAGTAATGAAGTTTGTTTGTAAAGTTAGATAGGGACAAACATAACGCGACAATGTTTCGACGCAATTACCTGAAACCGTATTAAACATTTACACACATACAAAAACCATCCATGTACCAAATATTATTTTGTATGGTGCAAGCACTTAGGTACGTAAAAACTTCCCTTTCACCTGAATTTCTCGTATTAAATTGGACATCCACAACCTACCCGTGTTTGTACTTATTGTTAAAATATTTGTGTGCAATAGTGTACAGGAAACTGCCATGGTGCATATGATAATGTAATAATTTTGAGGTGCAATATAAACCAAATAACACAGCAGTTGTTCAACAGTATTACACACAAAATGGAAGAAGAAACCAGATGCCTGAGCGAAAGAGATAGATAGACATCACACAGTTTACCTAACAGATACTGCGTAGCGAGCAACGTGATCGTCGGCCGGCCAAGCATTTGCTTCCAGCTCATGCCGAGGAACGCGACGTTCGCCGTAAAAGTGCTGGCGAGCAGCGCCGGGTCGCGGGACATGTAGTACTCTTCGTAGTCGAAGTTCTATGACACACCACACCCATGCGAGGTTATTATTACAGGGATGGGCGCAGCTAGGATTTGATATTCTATACCGGTCGAAAAATGGATACTAACATGGTAACAACTTCTAAACATAATCTTCTAAACGTAAATCTAATGTACATCACATACCAATTACTATTAATTCTGTTTATAGACTGCCGAGGCGATTCATAATTATTATTATTTATCAACGGGTTACTCACGCACTCTTTTTTCAGGAACGCCCGAAGCATGATTTAAATACCGTATTAAACTGAAAATAATCGAGCGCCTCCGAAAAATATAAATGACTTAACTCCGAAAGTCAGCAAATATATATGTTTGGCGATGTCCTTAAATATCAAATGGAGAAAAAACAGGATTATTCGAAAACTTTACAATGCATAGATGAGTATTTACTGTTTCGGTCGACGCTTAAGCCGGCTACGCCCATTGCAATCAGGTTATAATCAATTTCTACCATTTACACATGTACCGTTACAGCTAGCGTTTTAAAACCAACTTGCAAAATAACGACTACTAAATATCATTCTGTTAATGAAAATTGAAATGATGAAATAGGGACATTACAAAAGTCCATAGTTTACCTAGAAATCAAGACAAGGGCACATTTCAACTTCTAAAACACAAGGCTACAATTACCAAATGGAAAATAAAACACTGCATCAACCAAACTAAACATCTACAGGGTATGTTATTCATGATGAATAATTGTATAAAAAAAAAAAAAAACATGGATACGTAAAACCAGCAAGCAATCTTTACAAAATAATAAAGGAATCAAACAATACCTAAATGCATTTGATTCAAAGTCAAGACCACAAGTGGTCGCCCAAGAAGGTTTTGCCAAGAGGACTTCAAGAAATTAATTTCAGCTTTGAGGGTATCGACCATTAGTTCGTAGTCAGAGGCGATGTAGAAACGTCTCATATCAGAAAACTAGCAAATTAAATAAACATGTCAACATTCAGTTCATAACGGAAAATAACTAAGAAAAATATAATAATCAACCAGAATTAATCTTTCTTTAATAAAAGAATATTATATATTACAGAATATAAAACTAAATTTAAATATAAACTAAATTCAAGTGATAATAAAGAAACATTTTAAAGTATTTCCGCAGTTTGCTCATTAATAACATATAACCTTACCTGTGGTGTGAAAGCGAAAATACGATCATTCAAAGAGTATAATTTGCTTGTACTAAGGATACCCACATCACGGGACTTTCTGCCTGAAAGACCCAACTTTTTGTTTCTACCTGCAACCAGCATAAATCAGTAATATAACAGTTTATTTTTAAATAATAATAATGGTCTACATTAGAAGTAGCCAAACATTTAAATAAAATCAACCAGTAGTGAAGTTTATAAAAACTAAATGGTTATGTAATCAGATACTTGCACATAGCCTGGTCAGTAAAATTTAATTTTCAAATCAACCACAACACTGCTCTACATAATATTAACAATGCTTGTAAAGCTTTATAAAAAAAAAGGTACCTAAATATGTGTACAAGTGGCTTAGAACCCGAGCAGGTTGCACTTCAATTGGTGCTACATCACTAATTGTTTGGACATGGAGGTCATATTCAAGCAATTTGTCTCTTATTTCATTATTTTCAGCCAGAATCACAATTTGGACTACAACATCTGGTTTCTTCTCAGAGCACAGGCGCCTATTCAGAGGATCTAGTTCCCCAACAGCCAAGAAACCCTGAAATGGTACATATACAAATAAATAACAGAAAAAAGGGATATAAGAATATATATACTTGTAATAATTTTTACCTCCTGTAACAATTTTCCTAAGATATACAATGACTGAGCCCATATAAAGGGGCACCTTCCAAGTGGTATGCGCTCCTGGCTTCCTGGATCATGTTGTTCTAGGTCAGCCTTGTCTGCTGGCACTGAATACAGCTCTGGGACCAATTTTATCCCATCGTCTTTCCTTATCATAACTTTTTCCAACATCTGCATGTACTCTGTCACATTATTTTTGTCACCTTTGAAGCAATAATCTAAGATGAGGTAACAAAAGAACAGTGGCCACTCACATTCAATGTTCTCAAACATTCTCAGCTCCCAGGGCTCATAGTACAGTCTACTGGGATCTTCTCTGGGTGTCTTATGACCATCTCTTAGGAACCTTTTACATCCATATTTTCCTTGCATTTTAGTCACAATTGTATCTCTTGTGACAGCAATTAACTGCGGATCATCAACAGCAAATGCTGGATAACTAATAATTGAAAGTAGGCCTGAATCTAATTCTTTACTATTTGATTCTCTAGGTAGCATAGATTGTAGCACAGCCTGGCATTTTTGGGCTTCATCAGCTAAAACATGTATTACACTAGAAGGACCTCCACGAGCACCAAACAGGTCTAGTTCATTCATGGCTTCAAGAGCAGCTTTAGCCATACCAATAGAGCTGGCATTCAGTTCTGGCAATCCATGGTTGGTCTTATCACCCCTTTCCCAAATACCATAATCAGGGGTGCAGTACGCAGATTCAATGTAGAATACTAAATTTTGTATAAATGATACTTCATCTAAAGAGAAGACAATCTGCAGGCCAGATGCTGTCATCTGTGCCAGGATGAGCAGGTACAGGGATATGGCATCAATCTGCAGATGTCCCCACTCTGTGTCCTTAACCACTGTGCGGCCAGTGGCAGAGGAGTACTTGGCATGGAGTGAGTCCATGGGGTGCTGTGTGCTCTTAAATTTCTCCACTTTATCTTTCTGCTGCATCATAGCCATGAGAAGACCTGTAATAATACATATCAGTAGAATGAATAACCTAATAATATAATAATTATAGTATCTATAATTTATGGATTTAAAATGGTAAGTTAAACATTAGATAGAAGGTTACATTGAACGGAATTCTTTAATGATAATCTTCCCAATACATTTGCCACTATTATTAGACATTCTGAATGGAATCCAATAATAGAATAATTATTTCATTTACGCATCGTCACTGGTAGTCGTATTATCGTCTTGTTAAACAAACTGTTTGTATCAAATAATGTACCTCTCATCAGCTTGACGCAACTTTGTTCCAATTCGTAAGTTTTGGCACGATCTTCGTCTTGATCAGCAATTTTCTTAAACGCCATGGAGAGTCCCCATACTGCCAATATGCAGTACAGGTTGTCTCTAATCCATGCGTGGTCATTGTGAGGACTGGCAGGAAACAAACCAGTCACAGGCTGTTGATGATCTAAAATTAACTTGTGCACTACCCTTTGATAATAGTCTAAACGCACCCCCGAATTACTACGAGTCCTCATCTTCGTAGTGGTAGCACTTTATATTTCACAATGATTCATATAATATTTCATTATCGCTCAATAACGAACATATGACGGCGAACGCCGCAATCTTTAGTTAATTATATTTACTAATAAATAACATTTTATTTTTACCGAAGACAAATTTGTCTTATGTCATTTGAAAGTCGCAGCTGTCACATGTTTGTTTTTTTCACGTAGTGTTGTAAATGTAAACCTCCTTATTGCTGCGGAAAAAAATCAATCGACTAATAGTTTTCAGGCCAAATATTCCTATGCGTTTGATTCGGTTTTTGGCCCTATTTGCTCTGTGTATGATAACCCCTACTCTATTAACGTTTTTTGACTACACACGTCACATATTATGACATGATAGATGTCATAATGTTATTCTTTCCATTTCCAATGTTTTTGTGACTTGTATGAGTTTACCTACAAGATTTTTGGTTTTCGATAATTTTCGTTTTATACAAAATGATATTTTATCTACTGTTGTGTAATATTTTGTTTATTCCGATAATTTACAGCAAAAATATTACAATCAGCAAACCGGAAATTGCAAACAAAACTGTTACTGAATCTCAGGAAATTTACCTGCCCAACAAAACTAAAGAAAAATTGTTAAGTGAAGGTGGTGAATTATTGCCAGAACCATCTATACTGGCTTTACCTAAAGACAAACATGCTTTGCTCATGAGCTTAGATAGTGAAACAGGAAAAAACAAAGTTAAATCAGTTGTTGCTCGGAAGGGAGTTGTGTATGCAGAAGATAATAGCGAAAAACCTCCACCGAAAGGTTTGTCAACAATTAGTAAAAGTTCTACTGACACTTCAAAGTTACCAGAAAAGGCAGATACTCTAACAAAACAAGTAAACAATGCAACAAATCCTGTAGCACTTACCAAACTAAATAACACTTTGGTTAACAACATAAATAGTGCTAAGGATGTGAATAAAACTGAAATACACTTGAAGCCTCGTGTCTTGTCATATGATAAAGTAGTGAATATGACAGTTAAGACACCTTCTGCCGCAACAGTGTATGACCAAATATTAACACCTAAAAAAGAGTTAAAGGCCTATGCCAAGAATGCAAATAGTCATCCAGGAATGATAATGCCTCTAGTTATTACAATTTTGCTAGTTCCTATGTTTGCAGTACTTGGGTACATGGCCTTGCGTAGAGGCCAAGAAGCTTGGAAGAACAGGCATTACAAGAGAATGGACTTTTTGCTTGATGGCATGTACAATGACTAGTTGTATCAAAAATATCAGATTATCATTCTGATGCATTCCTATATTGATGATATTGAAAAGAGATATTAAATATTTACAAAACAACTTAATCTTGATGATGGCTTAAACAACAGACTAGCCGAAGGAATATTTTTGGAAATATACTTTTCTTGAAGTTATTTCTGTATTGTTAAAAGCTTCTTGCTAAATAATTATTGGCAATAATTTTAAATTGTTATTATATTAAAACTGAAACAAGTTATATAAGTATAAAGCATAGTTATTTACATGTGGCAGATAAGCTGGTCCGCAGCAAATATTTTGCTAAAGAGCATATTTAATGTAAAGATGACAATAATATAAAAGTTGTGCCCGACATGTGCCTTACATTTAAAGATATGATAATATCTATGTTAACAAATTTATTTAGCAGCATAAAAAAATTTACAAGTTAAAAGTGTCTTCCTTTTAGTATAAGTTATTTATTAGAATGTTTATAATGTGATAATTTTGATGTAGTATGAAACACCAATGTTGATATTTAAATGAATGTATTTTGATATTGTTTTGTTGTAGTTACCAAAAGAATGTATTTAAGATTTAACAATCTCAAATTAGTTTATGGTTTGTCTGAAGTTTCATAAATTTGCCTAGTTTTAATAACTTTTGTACCAGAATATTGCTGCATTCTCTATCTATTTTAATAATATCAGTTGCCAATAACAGCCAAGTGTTTCCTATACTTTTTATTGTTAAAGTTTTATTTCCTAATACTTTGAAGCAAATAAATTGTTACACAATCTTTTTTTTTAGTATTAATAATTACTTTAATAATTTTCATAGCATTATATTTTATGTAGTTATAGCAAACTATGAATAAAGCATATTTTTGTAAAATATTTTATTAATAAAATTTGAACATTAAGTGAACTATGATTTCATAACCACTGACTGATCATCACTATATTGTGTGAATAAGCTTACATACAAAGACAATGAGGGCTACCGTTTTTGTGCTCACCAGTTGGCGCCACTGGCGAGTGAGGTCCCGATCTAAAGATCTAAAGTCTGTAAAAAAAGAAAAACATAGCTGTAAACTCGGTAAAGAAGCTTAATTTCGACAAAATATTTTGTTTGTAAACAGTAAACAAACCTCTGAATTAGTTGTTCTTTTAGTCCGCTTAACTTTGCACCTCTTTTTCTTAGTTCCACTTTTAAAGCACTGACATTCATTGACCCGTAACTCGTATTTGCCATAATAAGGATGTTTTAAATTAAATATTTTGTAATACCTCAAAATTAAACTTAAATGGAATAAATAAAACCGCGCAGTCCACCCATTAAAGTGACAAGTGACATTTTGGAGACCTCACGCTACACTAGCGCCTCTAGCGGCGAATTCACACGCTTTAGCCCTCATTGGGTGCACCAAAGCACCAAAGTAACTTTTAAAAAGATATCGCAACGTCATAATAGTAGTGTTGTAAATAAAAAATCTAAAGCACTGATAGTCTCTTAAAATCTAATTGCTAATTTATATTTAGCTACATTGATGTTATTTAAATAGGCTCACAAATAAATAAATTGTACAAGGGAGTGTCCACATCTGACGAACGAGCATTAGGTACACGAGCAGCTCGCGAAACGTTCGCGGCATGCTTGGGAGCATGCCGCGAGCGGCGCGCGCACGTCTGTCAGTCGGCGTAATGAGGAAGATGTAAATAAAAAAAAACCGCATTTTTATTGGCTTATCGAAAAATGTAGGTGAATAAAAAAATAACTGCGAAAAAATTATGTCGATATCTCAAATAGTTATTTTTTTATAAATTTTTCAATTTCGTATGTCCATATAAATTTTTGAGCCGGCCGAGAATCTGTCGTGACGTCACATCACCCTACCGCAGGCGACGGGCGCTCGGGCCGGCCGGTAGTTATTTTAAAATTATGATACCTCCTAAGATGTTGATTGAAATCAAGTAGTGTCAAAGACAATTTTGTTCACAATTAAATACTTATGATTAATATCACATTTATTTGTATAAAGATTAATATTATTTTGATAAAACGTCTTCGCAAATAATTCATTAATTTAAAACTTTGATTTTTGACTTTGATTTTGATATAAATACGGTTATTGTAAGTAAATCTTGAGAGATAGCCATATGTCGTCCCTGACTTTTTTTTAGAACTTTTAAAGAGGAACAATTTCGTCATACATGATTTTTGCCTAACTCTAACTGTTTACGCTGCGCACGCAACGGAAGTTCACAAATAGGGATATTTTTCCGTTTTTGTTTGCAGCGTAGTGTTTTATAGTCTGAATCAGTAGTTCCTAAGATTAGCAAGTTCAATCAAACAAACATACTCTTCAGCTTTATAATATCAGTATAGATAGGTAGATTTCTAATGTTGAACATTTTGCTCATGTTCGAGAACATGAAAAGCAGCGGAATGCTAAATATTCAGTAGTATATGTGCCCAATGTTTTACAAAATCCCCTTTTAAAATAAATCTGTGACTGAAAGTTCTGTCAAAATCGGTCCAGCCGTTTCAGAGATTACCCGGAACAGGTAGACAGCCAAACAAAAAAATTAAAACATTTTTTTTTACGTAAGTATGTACCGTATTTGTAGTTAGTGTAATGCTGTTAATATGAAATTACAAACACACTTTAGGGTAAAATATCTATGATAATATAAGAAAGAGGCAAGATTTGATTGATTGTGTCTTTGTTTGCATTGAATAGGCTCCGAAATTATTATACCGATTTAAAAAATCTTCTATCGTTGATTAGCTACACTATCGTTGAGTGAAGTAGCCTATATTATATTAAAATAAAAATAGGGATCGTTACTAAAACTCCAATAATGCAACCCGAGGTGCAAATAAATACCTTAATTTTTTTTACATTGCGCGCGCTCCTAAAACTATTGATGATAGAACAAAATAATGTACTACGATTTTACAGAACACATCATTATCTACAAAAAATGTCGCGACAGCATATGTCTAACTATTATACTTATGACACAATAAGTGTTCTTTCATTTAAAAAAAATTGCAGTGACGTCGCTGGAAATGGCGTACCTTGTGTTTGACCTTGGTATTAATCCTTATCAAAATAATTTGCTTTATATTCAAGACTGCTTTAATACAATTATATAACTTGAATTTTTCATTTCGGACATAACATTCGAAAGATAACACGAGTTCAAAAGTGTAAGTATTAGAAAAAAGTCGCTTGGTTAATGGTGGCCGCTCTCTCCGCTCGGCTAACTATGCGATGTAGACGTCACTGGAATACGGGAAGGGAGTAAACGTTAAGAAATAATAAAATATAAAATGTAATAGAAATATACATGAACAATAATAAAAAAAACAATAATAATCCAATTTTCTTTATAATGAAATTTAATGTACCTACTCTTTTTTTTGTACCCCATTCAAAAAGGTGTTTGTCAAGTGTGTGTTTGTGTATTAAAATCAATATATTTTAAAATGTTTGTTAAATACTCGTGCGAAGCCGGGACGGGCCACTATAGATAGAAATAAAGTTTTAGCATTATTTTGACATTGAAACGATCTTTGCAACAATGACGACTTGTTCTTCCTTATCATTAATTTACAACACGTACACATACGTACACGAGCACATACTTTTTTTTTGTTATTTCGGGCACGAATTGGTTTTCAGTTTCTAATATAAATTAATTTTAAACACAAGCTTCAAATTTAGCTAAGCTCACAGTAATAGTGTAGACTTATGAAACAAACCCAAACGCGATGCGATTACGTCATTTAGTTAGAGAGTTCCTCTGGCCACCTTCTGGCGCCATCATCAAATCAGCTCGAAAGTACTATCAAATTATATTGTCATCCAAACTTAACAGATAAACAAAATTTCAGCTCAATCGGTTAAAGATATCTGTTTCAAAATTAAGTTGCAAGATTCCACTCGTAGCTGTAGGTACAAACGTATACATTGAATGTTAAATAAAAGCTTGTAAAGATATATTTTTTGGCGTGCTAACTGTTGTTTTAGTACAAAGAAGACTATTCAGTAACTATACGATAGTCTTTTTTCCATATTTAGCAAAATCTAGAAAAATATGCGAGTAACATAAAAATACTGCACGAAATCGTATGTTCGGGAGCGGAGGACGGGCGTTGTGACGTCACGCGTTGATCGGGCGAACCAAAACTAAATTTAAGAACGCCCGACTTTAAAAAATCGTAAAAAATAGAGTTTTTGAGATATCGCTAAAATTTTTTCACCATTGTTTTTCTAATTTTTAGTTTGATTTTTCTAGATGATAAAAAAAACATGCTCATCTTCCTCATTGACACTAGTGCGTTCGCGGCATGCTCGCGAGCTGCTCTTGTAATGCTCGTTCGTCAGAATATGTGGACGCACCCTTTAGGGAGCGTCTAAATCTGACGAACGAGCATTACACGAGCAGCTCGCGAACCGCTTGTGTAATGCTCGTTCGTCAGATGTGGACGCTCCCTTATATGCAAACCCTACCAAATTATGTTTGCCTTTTCTTATCAAACCAAAACCAGGATACAAGTAAGAACTCTGCCTACCCTATCTGCTTAGAAAGTACAAAGGTGAGATTAATTTTCTTCTATGTTCTATAACACATTCCTGGTAAAAAAATCATCATAATATATATTATAATTATAACAATATGACTAAAATAATAAATTAAAAATAAATCCATATAATATAGTATTTAGGTAGTGTAAAGCTCAGAGTAGAGCAAGGTAGATAGTAATACTTGCGCGAGACGTGAGAAAGTTAAAGTTGGCCCACACACAAAAATATCAAATACATGGTAGCCTTCAAGTAAAAGTCTTTTATAGTAGCCAGGTGAAAGATCTGTCCATCTATAATTAATATTGAAGATAATCCTCGCGGTTGAACAGTCTACTATCGGCTTTGCAATAGGCCGCCGTGGTTGAAGTTAGGTCATAACTTGATGCTGTAATGAAAATATGAACAAATGAAGTTGATTTAACGTGTACTAATTTTAAGATTGCATCTAAGAGATTTTAAATCAATCTAAGACAGTTTTATAAATCGACTAATAATTCAAGTATACTATTATCCGTGCATACTATTTGTGCCACCAAACACAACGTTTCACACTATTGCTTGAGTACGTCTCTAACTTATAGTATTGTGAGGATTGTGTGTCTTTTTGTGATTTTTTTTAGTCCTAATTTTGGTTGTCGTAATAAATTAAAATGTATTAGGTTCTTCGTGATAGAAAAGTGAGCATGTTAATAAATTTAAATTTGTTTATAATTGTTTACATAAAATCTTAATTGAACTGTAATAACCTTGATCAATAAACGTCAGAAATTCAGAATGTATTGGTAAGTAATAATATTTGCAAATATATTTAGTTAGCTTATTATTTGTGATTTAATGTGTAAACTTTAAATTTAATTCCTAATGTGTAAAATGTATAATTGCAAAAACTACTCGCGAGGAGGATATAATTTATTCTTCCAAATTAAGTATTATTTAAATAATGCATTTATAGTGTTCTGATTATTTCAACGTAATTAAAACTATACTGTTTCTTCTCACCATGGACTTCTCTAAAATCGTTATATCAATATTATTAAAGAACTAATATTAAATTAATTATAATTAAAGCCATTTGAATGAGGTTCTCAGCTTAATATTTTTAATATCTTCATCTTCAATTCAGTAAAGATTTTTTTTTTATTTTGTTACACATTTTTCTTATACAAGTATTTGATGCTAGACTCAGATTAAATTTAATCTTGTTTTTGAGATAAGTGCAAATACTATCTAACAATGCTTTCTTTGTTATTACTTATTTAATCTAGTATATTCTGGTCCATTTCAAATGTTATCTGCATCTTAGCATTCAAAATACCTTTTACGTGTACCCTATCAATTTTAATTTCATTTAAGTAAGAATGCCTTAGCTATGTAATTATCATAAGCTTAACTCTTCCTTATAAGTATAAAAATATTATTTTGAAGTGAATATTATTTAAAAAATTAAGTGCTGAAATTTTCATACGTGTAGATATAGCATAACTATCATATTAAACCTTTTTAGCAGAAATAAGATGGCCCTAACTGATGCAGCTGTTTGACCATGGGAAACATGAAACTTTTTAATAAATAATGTATGCTCCAAGTGGGTGTGTCAGCTGCAGTGGTGGGTCACAACAGTTTGATAGCAAACATGATGCTGAGTGCTCCGAGGGAGAGGATGCCCAGATCAGGCTGGCACCTCATGTGCAAGCCTATCTGGCCCGCAACAACCCCACCACCAACTGCTGTGGACTCACCATACCCATTGCCTTTGAGAGGGCTGCATCTGGAACCTGGTGGAACCCAAGATTTGATTCAGAGATCCTTGAAGGCCAATACAGAAGTAGTTCCTTTAGACAAATAAGATTAAGATTTAGGTAAGTCCCCTAAGTTAAACCACCCATAAGTGTGTAACTATCCTGCATGAATGTAAGTTCAAACTGGTAAATTGCTTGATAACACAAAAATTATCATTAATGAAACATACTTGATGTTTTTATTTTTTATTTTCAGATTTGCACTTTTATACATTTTGATATTTTCTATATCATGGTTTGTCTACTTTGTGGTCCTTGGTTTGAATGGTATAACAGTAAAGTGGCCATTTTTATGTTCTATATTTGGTGGGGTCCTATTGATAACATCTGTTATGCTGTTTGTTACTTTTACAAATATTTACAAAGTGTATACATTCAAGTTATCCCTGATCATGGCACTCGCTCTATGTACACTCAGCCTGTCCCTGGTGACACTCACCACTAGACTAGACACAGCATATTCACAGGCTGCTGACATCAGCCAGTCGGGTCACTTTACCATGTGCATTGAAATATTGCTGATTATTTATACACTGACTCCATTACCACTGTATGCCTGTGTTATCATTGGAATTTTGTATTCAATAGTTTTTGAAGTACTGAATATTGTGTTACACTTATCAGAGCAAGAATGGCAATGCCCCGGAATGTTTGTGAGAATTTTACTGCAACTTTGTGTGCATATAATTGGTGTACATATTTATTTAATGACCTTTGTAAGAATGCGTGGCACTTTTATGAAAGTAGGACAGAGTCTGTTAGTAAGGAAGCAGTTGGAAATGGAAAAGCAGCTAAAGGAGAAGATGATACATTCTGTGATGCCTCCGAAGGTGGCTAGTTGGTTGTTGGAGGAACAAGTACTTGAGTCAGACACTCTAAAGACACACAATCCGCTCAAACCCAGAAATTCAAACCCTGGCGCGTCAGACATCAAGTCATTGTTCAGACCTTTTAATATGAGCTCCATGGACAATGTTAGCATATTATTTGCCGATATTGTGGGCTTTACCAAGATGTCAAGTAACAAAGGTGCTGAAGAATTAGTAAATATATTGAATGACTTATTTGAGAAGTTTGACGAGTTATGTCAAAACCATGGGTGTGAGAAAATATCTACATTGGGAGATTGTTATTATTGTGTATCAGGCTGCCCAGAGCCACGGCCGGATCATGCTACGTGTTGTGTAGAGATGGGACTGGGTAAGTTATTACAAAAGGTCCCAATTCAAGTAATATTTACGATCTCGATAAGCACTTCGCTCCAGAAAATAAGTGATTACTGTATATTCAGTATTAGTTAAGCTGCTGTCGAGTCGGTAGTGATTTTAGATATTTTTAAACAACAGTTCTTAAAAAATTATAAAAAAAATAATTGGAAATCATTCATCCGAACCTACAATCAATTTAAAAAGAAGACAGTTTTTCGTTGCCACATTTAATGTCTAATAAACATTACAGGTATGATAGATGCAATAAAAGAGTTCGACAGAGTGCGAGGTGAAGGAATAAATATGAGAGTGGGTGTCCACACTGGCACTGTACTGTGCGGCATCGTGGGCACGAGGAGGTTCAAGTTCGATGTCTGGAGTAATGACGTCACTTTTGCCAATAAAATGGAGTCGACGGGCAAGCCAGGCCGTGTTCACATATCAGAGGAGACTGCCAAGTTTCTTGGAGGGTCCTATATCCTCGAAGAAGGCGATGACGTTTTTGGTAAGAGAATATATCTAAAACATGTGTATATTGCATGATTACTTTATTTCAAATGTATTGTGGACACATTCTAAAACCAAATCTTTTCCCTCTAGGTCATAAAACCTATTTTATTGAAGGTCGTCAGCTGTATTTCCCTTATGACCCCGACAACTGCCTAACTCCCTCTAATCCTGTAAATTTACGCCTAATTATATCCCCTGCAGCGTCTCCCCAATCCGTCCTATCTTGCCATCACTTCCCGCTGCCGCTGTCGCCGAACGACCCAGGGGACGACCGGTTAGGTACCAGGAAAGCCGACTCAAAAAACTTCCTATCGCCAAGTAACTTTAATTTTCGCGCAAAAGCTAGTTCACTACCCAGTATATTGGACTCTGACACAGAGTTGGACGAAAAAAGGGATAAAGGATATCAAGAAACCAATGACAGCTCGTCCAAAAGTCCCACTTCTGTAGGTGAGTTTTTAGTTTTAGTCCATAAACTGTATCTAACCTGTTGCAGGATGTTTGCCTAATAAAAGAAAATCTTTAAGTCTCAATCATATTGCTAGTATAATCAAGAGCAGCGTCGCTTTGTGGTGTAATTACGTACCTATACTTTACAAGTAGCTGTCACGTACATCGCGAATTTTTACTACCTCATTATTCTCTTTGATGATCTGCTTTGTTCTTAAAATCACCTGTGTTTGCGTTCATATAGTTTAACGATTTTGTCGCCTTTATATTTTTGCTTACAGCTAATATATTGAACCGTGGAAAAGTCCTAGTTATCACAAGAATATAGCACATGCTGATAAGATATAGAGTGACTTCATTACGTGAAGGTGATGCTCTTTGTCTCACGGATCATGACACGAGCGGGATGATTCTTATTAGTTCATTCTCCGATAAGTAGCAGATCTAGCAAACACTGTTGATCTCAAAATGAAAATGCTCTAATTAATCGACCACACATTTCCTACGCAGTTAGTATCAGCATTGTTAGTAACATCGGCCATATGAACTGTAAACATGAAACAGAATTGGATTTTATAGGCAAGCAATTAAAGTCATTATAGATTTCTCCCTCTTTTATTACCGACTCTAGAAATAGGACTGATTCACTGAGAATGATGTGAAATGAGCTACGCGAATTCGATACAACTGAAAGGATAGTACCTAAAATAGTACTTATACTACATATAGAAATAGAAAATAGAAACTACATATAGAATTTATAGATAAATGCGTAATAGGGTGAGAGAGTTTTATAAGAATATGGTATATCACTTTACACAAAAATATAAATATTTATTTTAGGAAGCTACGGCAAATACACGACGAAATTGAAAAATTGGAAAGTGCCTAGATTTTTACGGAAACATTCTGATACGCCGCTGCACGAAATGAAGAAGCAGGAGTTGACGGATAAGACTATAAACTTCATGGAGAGAGGGGATGTCAGTCCTGGTGTGCCGTCGAGTAATGGATACCAGCAAGTGCCTATTGTGATAGAATCTCAGGACAACAAGTGCAGGCCGGTGCAGAGCGGCAGCAAGCTAAACATCCCTCTCGTAAGCTATGACGTGGCCTCCTTCGAGCGGGAGATCATCGACATACGGTCGTATCTGAGCCAGTCACGAAGCAACATGTCGCCCTTCGCTAGGAGCAGCAGCTATCGCTCTCAATATGGGAGATCTAACAACATTGAGGTGAATATGTTATTAATATTTAAACTATTTATTATATCGTGCAATATTCATCTTATGTTTTTCACCTGCAATTTTAACTATAAATTACGATTGAGTTGAATCAAGCAGCCTTAGGTGATGTGTATGGGTCACACCTCACTGCTTTGTTTTAAGTCACGGATCTTGGGTAATATAGCCGACGACTGTAACAACACCGGTCGTTGGGGCACGTCCAAGTCACTACTCTCTGATAATACAGATTGTGATAAGAAAGTTTAAGAGGATTTGTGATCGGATGCCGCGCATTATCGCAGCTACGTCTATGACGCTAAGAGTAATATTAATAGAATTACATTTGAACCAAACCGATGTATTTGGTTTTATTACATCTTATCTTATGAGTTTATTATATCTTCGCGAGATTATCACAGTTTTGGTTATGAAATATCAACTTTTTAACCTCGCCCTTGACTCTGGAGCAATGTGAATCGCAAGCGATACTGGTGTTTGCGTAACTTATTTGTAATATTATATTAATATCCGTCGGTTTCAATGTATCGTGATTTTGTGTGCAAAATACATGTTTCTATTATGTGTTGACCAATGTTTACAATTCCTAACGACGTCTAATATAGGTAGGTAGCTTGGTACAGGTGTAGGTATATTAGCGACACGGAACTTTTAATATTTATCATTTAAATTAGTTATGTCGTGACCGAGGGTCGTGGAAAACGCCGAGTATATCCCGCGTCTGGACAATATTGTCCAACATTATAATAAAGGTGTATATGTTTTTTAAATATATTGCACCCGCATCAAAATTTTAACTTTGTTTATAAATTGTACGGAACTTTATTACAAACTTTCTTACGTAAACACCCAGAAAAAAATGAAATCAGTTGAGTTATTGTAAACTTAATAAATTAAATGTAATCATCGAATAATTTACCTGTGTATGAACGATCAACGTCAACGGCGTGCCATTTATTTATTACAAAACAGCTGTCTCCATATATTTGTCTTTATTATACCCTGTGTCAATTTGTTTTGTTTTTTCCTTAGGTGCCAGTTTCTCGTGCTCGTAGTTCTACAATCACCACGCAGGACGAATTGATTCGACCTAAGGACAGACGGCTGAATCTCCCCCTACCTTCGCCGCAGCCATCTCGACCACCTGATGACGTCATCAGTCTGTGTCCCTCCGTAAACAGTAGAAAAGACTCCGGCATCAGAAGTACCAGTCGACGGTCCAGCATACAACAGCAGGTTAATGCAAGTTATTTCATACATATTTAAACCACAGATCAAGTAAAAAAGTAGACGGTGCGTTTGTTTACATAAGCGTCCGTGACTTCGTGTTGTTTTCAAGTGCATCTGTTTGTAAATAAAAGTAAATGTTACCTTATTAACAGTAATATTACTAGAAAGATTTTAATTATACTTGACAATTTAGATTTAGTCGTGTGATTAGCGCTTACCGCGTCCGGTTTTTTCATATCGCGCTGAAAGTCGATCGCTTCCTTTTTTAAATTTAGTATGAGTTTCCTGTTTATT
The DNA here is from genome assembly GCA_905475315.1 of Autographa pulchrina. Taxonomy (NCBI): domain Eukaryota; kingdom Metazoa; phylum Arthropoda; class Insecta; order Lepidoptera; family Noctuidae; genus Autographa; species Autographa pulchrina. The sequence goes on along the minus strand of FR997771.1, from coordinate 5,202,558 downwards.
GCGAGCGATGTGTTCTGTCTATATTTGTATTTGGTCTGTGTAAATACCATCCATATTCGCTAACAGGCATAAATTTCTAAAGAATAAACACTGACGGATCTTAAACAATATCTGGACTTGATTTAAATTGTAATTTTAGCTCGGAGATTTTTCACGAAATGGTAATTCGTCGTAAACACGTTTTTAATAAATTATAAACACGTTCTTGGTGTGGGATGCAGTCATAAACCATACCAGCCAGTCATACTGCCTCTTGATATAGATCTCAGCTTTACGTATCGTTAATAAAGTTCAAAATCGTATGATCATTTGTCTGCATTGTGTAAATATAAATAGATATTTGACCTCATATTTTTTCATTATTAATAAGTAGGTATTATTCTATGTACTGCTCGATCTTATTTTGTTCGAAACGTTATATTTATGAAAACCTATACTTAGCTTCCATTCACAAGGAGTCGAGTTTCAAATCACTTCACATTTACTCATTGCTTGGTGACGTCATGAACCTAATATCGGAGTGAAATGTCGCGTATTTTGTTAGGGAATTCCTTTTTCAAGAGGCTGACGAAAATAGCTTGATTGAACAAGTTTATTGTAGGTATATAGCACCTACACGTGTTTTAAGAGATACAAAAACGATATATATACTATTTATCATACGTACTTATTATGGGTAATCCTAGCTTCGTCTGGGTTATCCTGGGTAAATGGCAAACCCCACATCTAAAATTAAATTTCTGCTTTTGGCTGATATGTACATTTTTAGGCAAACATAGAACCTAACTTTTTAGTAATTAATCTGTTATGGAATTTGTTTAGAAGTGACTAAGGCAAATTTATAAGGCTTCATCTATATTTGTGTGTGCACATCGTTATTTATAACATCCTTGTGATATTACCTATAGATAACTACAATATTACAGAAAACTTTCAGTTTTATGGTAATTGTCAAGGCATGGTCCGAAAGGGGTGACATTTGACAATTGTGCCTCCACTAAATACCGTTTACCTTCGGTTACTTTAGAGCTCATCTCTAACTGTCTGACTGGTCGAACCCCGATTTGATAGTATTGTTTTGACATTGGACTGTCATGCTGATCTCTCTTAGGAATAGACATAAATTTGGTGATCTAGCGGCCGAAACTCGACAGATCTGACGTTTGACTATCTAAATATAAAAGATATTTAGTTAAAATATAATTCATATTCAAAACAAGCAACTTTATATTCGTCCCTTGGCAAATGGAAGACTGAAAAATATCACATGAATACTGAAAATATAATAAAACTTTATACGAAACTTCTTGTATGTCAGCTCACTTAAGTCGTTAACAAGTTAGCTCGTTATAGTTTATTCCAATTCTTTGCACAAAAGTTCGTCAGAACGACCAGCCCGCGAACATGAATGAAAATTATGATCAGACGATGCATCGTAAAATATTTCATTCGCGAATTCAACGCGTCAGAAATCTTGAAGTATTTTATGCTTGTACAGTACATAAAGTATATTGTTTACATTTACAGATATATGCACTGAACCATATAGCGACGTCGCACACGGACATGATGCAACACCGAGTGTCCGGGTACTACACCTCTAGTCAGTCGTCGCTCAACGAAGCGCATTCGCGAATCCGACTTCCGCCGCCACTCAACGAGGAACAAGTCCAGTCTCTACAAAAGCTAAGAAAACAATCCGACCTCCAACTCATCCGCTGTGTACAGGACAACGCCCGCTCCGGTATCAATTACTTCGTCCAACCCCCACTCAATAGGTTCACTCTGTTCTTCAAATCACACGAAATAGAAAAACACTACAGGGACCGAGCACATCGAAGTGATGACACCGAGGATTTCCCTCCAACACTCACTACATCCAGATTCAACACCGCGCTAGATATCTTAGTGTCAGCGATCATTTTCTTAGCGGTGACCGCTTCCATATTTACTCTATACAATGATTGGATTTATTCCGTGGGATGGTTCATCTTTTTCATGTTCATAGAAATCATAGCTATGGTACTCTGTTCCTATAGACATTATTTAAAGTGGAAGACAAGCCAGGAAACACTGACCGAGTCGATCTCCAGGTCGGTGAGAATATTCAGGAAGCTATCGAACTGGTTCCCGTGGCACTTGTCTGGTGGTTTGCTCATTAGTCTGCCGATACTAGCAGTGCTCATTGATTTCTCATGCCAAAATACAACGATGACTATTCTCCGAGGTGAACAGTCGTTTTACGTTTACCTCTTGTGTATAAGTATAGTGCACTTCTGTAACTTCACGCAGATGAACTGGCTTGTAAAAAATACTCTAGTGACGCTTTACGCTGGCTTGTTCCTATTTTTTGCCGTGCTAGGTTGTCACGAAGCTAATACTCAATTGTTAGATGCTGATATTACTTTAAGGCTAAGCCCACAAATGTTTGGTCAGAATACTACGGACTACCGCTTAGCAAATAATTCCACCATGGATTGGCTGGACATTAATGGTACAATAGGTTTCGATAGGCGTCAGCACAAGTTACATTTAACGGAGCTCTACTTAGACGTAGCCTTGTTACTGATGTTGGTGTGGTTCTTAAACCGAGAGTTCGAGATCAGTTACCGATTGAGCTTCTACAGTAACGTAGTGGCCAACCGAGATAAACAGAGAGTGCAGAACATGAGAAACCAAGCCGACTGGTTGCTACATAACATTATACCGCGGCATGTCGCCGACCAGCTCAAAAATACGGCGAAATACTCGGAAAATCACAAAGACGTTGCGATTATATTTGCCAGTATAGTTAACTTTAATGAAATGTATGATGAATCTTATTTGAAAGGGAAAGAGTACCTGCGGGTATTGAATGAGCTGATAGCGGATTTTGATGAGCTTTTGGAGAAGCCGCAGTTCCAGCATGTGGAGAAGATAAAGACTATAGGCAGCACCTTCATGGCAGCCAGCGGTCTTAACCCTGACTTGAGACACGCGTCGCGCGGTACATACGACCACCTCTACCAGTTAATGGAGTTTGCATTGGAAATGCAGAAGGTGGTGGACAACTTCAACCAAGATCTACTCGAATTCGACTTTATACTGAGAATCGGGTATAATTTTGGTGACGTGACGGCGGGTGTGATCGGTACTACGAAGCTGTACTACGACATCTGGGGCGACGCGGTGAACATAGCTTCCAGGATGGATTCGACCGGAGTGCCAAAGCGGATCCAGGTGGGCGAGGCCTGCATCCCGGTACTAAGCGCGCGCTACGAGTTCGAGCAGCGAGGCAGCGTGTACGTAAAAGGCAAGGATAACATGAACGTTTACCTTGTTGTAGCTAGAAAAGATACGTAGATAACTAATTCGTAATAAAATATAGAATCTGTGATTTAATTATTTATATTGGAGATGTGAATATATGAAATTCTTATTTATTGTGTGCAGTACATAAGTGCTTGAAGAAATACTCGGGGTGTTGCATACGCTATTAATTTATTGTTTTTCTAGCTTATGTGGATGGAATGAGAGTTTGTGTGTATGAATAGGTGTTTAATTTTGGATGAGTAATTCGAACTATTAAAATCTCCTTGCCTATACCGAAATATCTGTGACCAGTGTTCTAGTCTTCAACATAAAATGGAGATGATCCAGTTTTATTATTGTTAGTTTATACATTTGGATTGCAATGACGTACGTGATTGAAAAGTGAGCAGTTATTTTGATTGACGGCAGCTGTTTTATTTGAAAAAATTGGATCATCGCCATATATTTGACTTGTATATTCAAATTTACCTTCTTTATATTACGGAGAATAAATTTATATTTGTATATAAAAAGTGAATATAAACCCACTTGGGCTAGTAATTAGAGTTTTATATTTATATAAATGTAATTAAATAGATGTGTTTAGTGTTAAGTAAATGGTACTAATACTTTGTAGTGAGTAGATATGTTAATATTGTGTACGTAGTGACGCATCGCTTACCATTATACAACTCTTTTGTCAATTTCCTAGATCGGGTTCCGTAGGTGTTTAGGGTCCGTTGCAATACGCATATATTTTAAAACTTGAACAATTAGAAACTATAATTGGAATACCTGTAGGTCACACTGTACGTGTGTAGAACGTAAATCTGAGTACTAAGTGCATAGCATTGTTTAGATGCATGTTATCTAGATGATCTGTAATAGTTTAATGACCGTCGCATTACTGTTACCAGATTATGTTATGATAATAGTTTATTGCGGAATACGTTTATTTTAGATTGTTGGCAAGGATCAGGCACTAGGCGCATAGGCCGCGCCAATAGGCGAAGTCAGGATTGGATTTCAGAGAGGGTCTCAACTGTGATTGTGAATTTTTGATGACGGACGTTTAAAGTAGAGCATTTTTGCTACGAATATGAGATTAAAAGTAGTTATTTTCGATTGATAGGGCGAGAAGGGACGCGTTAGAATAGGATTACATAAGCTTTGCACCGCTAGAACAACTAATATATTCTCACCATCTACTTATAGCCTATTATAGTAAATATAAAATGACTACTTACGGGACCTACATAACGTTTGCTCATTTACATGATAACCGTCAGCTCGGAACAATGCAAGTGATTGCGAGTTGACTTCATGTAACTTTCGCAATATTATTGGTAATGTTTGCGGCGCATCTAGAATATTTATTAGTGAACTATTTTCCTAATAACTCTGTATTGTCCACGCAACATATTCTAAACTATGTATATATATATATATATTTATATATCGACTTTATACGATTCAATATTCGCCATTTAATGTTGACCTAGTAGGTAGTTTCATACTTATGATGAAAGCCTTAAAAAACTATACATTCCACTATGTATTTTAAACTATATGCCTTCGAAATGTCTATTTTCTACTTATGAATGACGTTTAAAGGTTTTGCAACGAAGTGATTAGCATTTATACAGAATGTTGGACCAACTGGAGTACTAATTAGCCTAAATAGCTCTCTTCGAAATTTACCTCTTCTTAAATACAATTTCAATTATGACGATAAATTGATAACTGATGTATTTGTGATATTTGTTGGAGAAGTGTTATGTAAACGTATACTTAATATACTTATGCAGATATTATATATATGTATAAAACATCGGTTGTTCTCTCTAACGGTGTTAGGTAACATCGTACAAATATTGTGTGTTTATTTTAAACCGTTGCCGCGTGGATGCTATTTTGTGGAAATACGTTGAGTATATTGTAATCTCGACCGATTTAGTCGTGACAGAACTGTGATTTAACTATTTCGCTGTTCCATGAGTCACTATATGAACAATTCTGTTGTTGTAAATAATGAATGTATCGTCGTTTTCTGGGATAGCAAAATCGTTAATCATAAAAAGTCGTAATTGCAAACATTTTAATTTGATATCTACTTCAATATCAAAGCTATATACGTTGACATTCTTTCAACATGTGATGTTGCGATTCAAACGCCGAATAAACATTTTGAACAAGCGATTTGCGGCTTGCGGCACAGTGGAATCAATGGCCGCGTGAAATGGGAATGTTTGTGGTTACATTAATAAGCCTCGTTGACGATTCTAGTACTACTAACCGCACAACGATAGCCACGACTTAAAATAATCTATTTCAAATTTATAAGGTCGATTTTCGACTGACAAAATGGTATAGCAACAACCAAACGTCTTATAGCGCTATATATACAAATGTTGACATGTAATATTATAGTTATTAAATTATACTATGAAGACAATTAATAATGACATTTATCTAGCACAAATTATATGTAATTTTGAATTCACTAATTTGTTATGTAGCGATTATTTGGTTGCTATGCACCTAATATCAAGGAAATCATTCTTCTTTCTTATTTTATACTTTAATGATTTGACACGTGCTATGTCGTGACCAACGCAATGCTCAAGTCGTGACCAAACATACATTATTCTGCTTTCATTGTAGTAGAAGTAAAGCAAAATAATCGCTCTACCTTTTTAATATCGTGTATATTTGCATCTGAAAACAAAAACAGTTTAGTAGTCATCAACGAGGCAACAAAATATTTTTCTTCAAAATATATTTACCCCTCTTTCACCCGACTCAATTGTGTTACCCTGGATTGTAGTCTTGGTAACTAACAAGCCCACGGGCAAGACTAATGTTTTATACCTAGTAAACTTATATATTTTGTAATGAAATAGATATAAAACTATGTATTTATTAATCGTAAGATCAAAGTGTTCATGAGTTCCGACTTCAACAAGATTCACTATACCTGTAATGGCTTTAGTTTTTGAATATAATAAAACACATGAAACAGATTCAGGACTTTTTATTTCTACCTTTTTTATTCCTATTTTAGATTTGGATTTAGATTAAATACAAGTTGTTCTAAAATGAATAACGTCGAAATTACCTACACTGATAAATGGGACACTGAATTCACAAGAATTAGGTAAAGAGCTGACAGATAATCTATTATGTATCAGGGATAAGGGTTTAACTCGCTAATGTTTAGTAGTAAATCCGACTAGTTAGTCACTAAAAAGGAATCAAAAATGCGTACCTTTTTAAGGTACGCATTTTCAACGAATTTTCTTTATTCATCTCGTGCTTGGAACGAATGGTATGCTTTTTTATATGGATTAGTAAGTAAGTATATTTTGTTGTTAGAACTTTTCTCTTTTAAATAAGTCAACCTACAAAAAGTCTGTATCGAAAGAAAACGTCTTATGACTTGAGGGCGCTGCTGTGTTTAATTACCGTATTTGCTATATTGACGACACTGTTGTTTCACTATAGTGCGACTATAAAATCTGGATATTTATTAAAATTATGTAAGAACCTTCTTTCCGATGCCGTCTTAAAAATTGTTTTAAATAGTAATGTAAATGTTATGTTACTTTTTTCCATTTTATGCCACGACACGGCGACGGTTCTCTTTTCGCACAGACTCTAGTCTCTAATTAATCTATGTGTTGTAAGCCTGGTATATAACTTAGCAATGTATCCTTCAATGCGACAGAGTGTTCATAGGGTTGTCGCTCCAAGCAAAGTCGTCGCTAGAGAAAGCGTAGACCATCCAATAGAATAAGTTGAGCAGAGCGAAGGAGGCCGGGAACATGACCCTGGCAGCCCTGTCGATGTGGGATACGCTGTTTATGTGGCCTCGGCTACCTGTGACACGAAAATAAGTTTATCAAAATTATAGAAATGAACAAAAATTTATTGAACTTAATGTCAATTAAAATCGACCTAGTTACCTAATCAACCACGAAGTTTTTCGATAGAGACGACAGAAAAACTTAGGGTTGATGAATTTGTTAAAATATTTAATTGATTTATTCTAATAACACGAATTTTAGACACCAATAAAGAAAAAAAGAATAGATCAAAGATGCTTTGCCTTCGGTAAGTCGGGACGATTATGGCTGAAAGGAATAACCGAATTTCTCGAAAGCTATACCTATATTCAAGTATAGTTTTTACTATTTCTCGATATAAGACTTAAAATATGCGACAGTGGGTACCTATATCTACTACACATACACAAGTCAACGTACCCGCCTCAACCTGCCTCTGTCTCCTGTACCGGTCGTCGCCAGCGAGACAGTAGAGCAGCTGGCGCCAGCGCGGCACTCGCCTCTCCGTCTGCGTGGTGCGTTCCATCGTCAGCCGGACCGCGGATTGCTCTGTCGCACCTCCACTCTCGTCTGTGTTACTTTGGGCTGGGAGGGTGAAGCTCTGCAAAGTTTAGTGTAATTAAGTCTGAGATTGCTAATTGCTCTTTATTTATTAGGCAATTGATCAAAAACCTTTGGTCTTTAGGATTAGGGAAGTTTTAATTTTTTTTTTGTTAGCTGCACGTGGTTTGTTTCTAGGTATATCTAAGTTTTTCTTTTAGTTTTGTAGTCATGAGAATAGCCAATTGGATACTTAGGTATTAAAGAGTAAAAAGGTTTATACTCACAAAATTAGTAGTGGATCGTGCAGAGCTGCGTCTGCGCACTGCAAGTTGTCGCGCAGCAAAAGCGTCACCGCCTACTTCTTCTATAAGCTCCTCCCACTCAGCATCATCAATCACAATCTCACCAGAACCCACCTGAAATAGATTAATAGATCAAATCAGTTAGTTACCTACCAATATCATCATCTGCCTAGCCTTTTTCCCAAGCTATGTTGGGGTCGGCTACCAGTCTTACCGGATTCAGCTGAATACCGTATTTTACATGGAGCGACTGCCTATCTGACCTCCACAACCCATTTTAATGGGACACACAGTATCCCATAGTAAGACTGGTTGTCAGAATTGACTTAACGACTGCCAAAGATGTACGTATGACAGTCGGGACCTACGGCTTTACGTGCTTTCCGAAACACGGAGGGGTCTCGGTATGTTATAAATGGTCACCCATCCACGGACCAACCGCGGCGAGCGCGGCTTAACCTGTATTATAGCCACGAGCCCCTCCTCCCCTCAAATCAGTTACCAATATACAAAATAGAAAATTTATATTTACAAGTTTTCGAAACTTACCTTCGTGAAATAATGAACTCCTGCAAATTCCAGTAGCGTTGCAATGCAGTAGAAAAAGCTCATTAACAAGAACCAATCAAGTGCAGTTGCGTATCTTACTTTAGGCAGGTCCGTACGAGAATCCAAACTAATCGTAGAGAGCGTCAAAACTGTTGTTATGCCAAGCCCGACCCGATCCGAAGTAGCCTGCAAAAGGGTACATTTAAGAGCCATTGTATGGACGGTGAATAAAATGAGGGTAATGTGTTACAATGTGTTACCTCACGATGAATCCAAAAAGACACCCAAGAAAGCACTACGATAAGTATGCACGGCACGTACACTTGTATGAGGAAATAGCCCGTGTGTCGTTGGAGATTGAACGATACTTGGAGCACCGAGAATTCGCCTGAAAAGATTTTCAAACATAGTGTAGATAACTTTATCTCATGTTTGCCATTGCAACTCATGGTAGGTACCTAAGTGTGCCTAAAGGCGGTTAGGAGAAAGTGCCGATTTTCCTATCATAAAATACTTGTAACACAAGTGACAAAACTGACGAATCCTTAAAAGCAATGACCATTTAATATTATTTCCTGACACATCTTGAGCCATTTATGCGAATGTAAATTCGGCTACGCATAAAAGCCAATCCGTGTCATTGGTACGACGCGCTACAATTCGTTTGACATTATTTTGTATTTGCCTCTGAGACGGGAAAAGCAAATCATATTTATAAAAGATGTACCTACTTGAGGTCTGTTTTGCAAGGCAATTTAAGATAAAAATGCTAAAACGCGTTCGTAGCAAAGACATTTTCGGTAAATAAGAGCCAGGTAAAGTCATTTACGGCTGAGTGAGTTTCCCGTACGTAGGTGTACTCAAGTAGCATGTCATAGGTACATATTGAAACTCACAGCTATATTTACTACATAATTAAGTTATTATTCATTTGAAAAACCGTTCAATATAGTCATTATGCAATGCAATTTAAAGAGTTATAATGAATTTGCCAGTCTCGCGACTATACGTATTTACACATCCACCTGGAAGCTGAAGTCATGTGCGCGAATCACATTAAGCGGTAAGCGGATAAAGTGCCGGCGCGGGTCGTGCCGTGATTACGACAGATGAAAGCACTGTTTTGCGAGGATGCTGACGGAGAGCTTTCCGCTCAATACTTCCAATATTGATAGCGTTAACAAAATTTTAAGTTAAGCACTAAAATTAATAAAAAACAGATAATCTTCAAACCACTTCGTCCTCCAATATGGTGATAATAATATAATCAAACGAGCTTAGGACGTTACGCTTGTATAAATACGTTTTTGTTTGTATAGGCTACGTAATAAGGGAGGTTACTCTTGTTTGCCCCTGACAAACTTTCTTGCTAAATGAATGGAACTTCTTTGTACTTAATCCATACGGCCACGCGCAAATAACTAAATAATGTTCTTATTCTGTACGAACAATTAATGGATGAACAAAGCAGGAACCTAATAAATATGATGCATGGATAGACGTATATCAAGTATATTGTGTTCGCTTCCTATATAAGTAAGTATTGTTGTTCGTCTATACAAAATACGTTTGCCTTGTATTGTACAGAGAGTAGTCGATGTTAGTAAGACGCGATATTTTATATGTAATAGGTAATATTAACATATTATGTGTGTTATGAGTACCTACGAACATGTTATTTCATAAGTATTTACCTTCTCGACGAGTGAAAGTGAAGTTTCTGTAAGGAAAGCTGATGAGGTCAAACTGCGAGAGCGTCATGCCGGGAACAAAGTTCACGCTCTGAGAATTTTGCCACTGGTATACGAGTTGCTGGTTGGAGTACGCATCTATAAAATACAAACACAGATTCAAAAAGCAGAGAAAATATTATGTGTTTTTTAAGGTGAGAGCATGCTTGTAAACATTTCGAAAACATAAAAGAAAAAAACTCTTACAGCTTCCAAGTATAAGAGGGCAGGATTGTCGGTCCATCGGAAAATTACGGAGTTCCATCGGACATTTCGCTTTGATGGTCAATCTGAAAAATATGTCAACTTTTAGTCGAAATAAAGTACAGCAAAATACATTCAAACATGTCACGTACGTATAAAGAGAATTGCATTGAATCTAGAAACAAAAATAATCAAGTGTTTGCAAACTTGAACGGTAAATGTTCGTAAATGTGTGGAACGTTAAACTCAAGCGATAGATTAACTGAGAGGATCGTCAGACCTTTGATTATATAATGTCTAGATGGAGCGTCGCCCTACAATCATAAAAAAAAAACGAGGCAACAATTTCAAGTGTGTGTTACCAGCTATTACAAATTCTCCCATAAATCACATTAAATAAAGACTAATTTATAATAATAAAAAATATTTTAGTTTTATGTACTTATGTGGTATTATTCAGTTTAAGTGTATTTTTATTAAGTAGGTACTTTTTTAAATAATTAAAAAAAAATAGATTTGTGTGTTTGAATGGAGTATTAAATCAACTAAGTTAGTACAATATTTTGAGCAGTTAGGATTTTGAAATTTGAAATGAAAGATCACATCTCGTTAATTAAGAATGAGTTTTAATTACAGGCGATCGTTCGAAGTACATCAACGAAATTTTATAAACGTAATGATAAACCAAAAAAATTACCCTCAAAAATGGGAGAATAAGAAACAGAAACTGGCAACACTGATAAAATATGGCGTAATTTGGTAATCATAAAAAAAAACTAAAATAAATATGAAGTTTCTTGGTGTCTTGTCTACGTGATAGGTGATGTGTTTGGTATTTTTTAGCCTTCCTTTATAATTCCGGCACACTTTAAAAGCACATACTGTCATTTTATCGCTGTTATGTGGTTATTCCTTAGAGCGCGTAAAACGTAGTGACACGAAAGCGGCACGATCTGTACTGGTTGGCGGGAATTGCGGGAAAATACTTAACAACCAAATTTGGTTGTAATTTTTTGACGGGTCTGCGCGCACTTGACAGTCCATCTAGACATTATATAATCAAAGCGTCAGACCTTGTCGCGTTCAACGAAGCAATTCTGCTGCTGAATTTCGTCCGAACTAAACCGATTAACGTGCGGACAGTTGCATATTCTCCGACGAAAATTAGTTGAACTTATCTATTCCGTTTTATATAAAAGAGCCTGCGGTTTTAGCTCGGAATCCTGCTAAAATTCTACATATCGCAAGTTAATGGCGTGGATGCAAATGCTCTTAACAATATTATCAATATATTTTTAATAATGGCGTCATTCTTGTTAATATGGGACATTTACCTTTTGTAGCCATTAATAAGACTTGAATAAAAACTAAAGATTATGCTTAAATATAAACTCGTAATTTTCAGCCGTTCCATTTAATTTAGTAATAAAAATAGCTGAATAAAAGTTATTAAAAGTAGCGTATTCTTGATTAACACCGACTATATTTCAATGGCAGTTATTTTTCAAAACAAGAATGTCGTCTGGTTTTTAGTCCAATAAAAACTTTACCGAGTAATCGGATCAAGGAGATTTTTCACTCTGCCAATTAAAAACGTCGGACGCTTTGGTTATGTAAAGGGTATGAAATTAATTATTCTCAAACGTAAATTGGGATTTTCGTATTTGTGAAATACCGCGCTATGAAGTTTTTCGGAATATATTGAAGGCAAGTTAAAGCTTTGCTCTGGATGGTGCATCGACGAAGTATAGAATTAGTACTTATTATCTATTACTTAAATTTAAGAAGAGCGAGTCAAGTTTTAGTGCAGTCATTCATGTCTAAAAATACAAAAGATTATAAATAATAAAAAAATATAAATCATCAAAAGATAAAACAGTTCTAAATCCGTATATTTACCTCATGGAATATAATATGTCGCCATGCTGACTAATCCTTAGCAACTTATTTGGTACAGTGATAGTGTGGACATAGGAATGTTTCCCGTTATAAAAGTACGTGTCTGGTCGCCAAATCCTTTCGAGCATCTTGATAGAGAGTGACAAAGAGCGGATGGGACCGAGGAATGACAGGCGGGTGTCGCGCCAATACTGTCTGAAGTAACAGTCCATTGAATAATCCTGTTATGTCAACAAAAATAGATACCTATAAATATCGAGGAAATTTTCCTTGTAGGTATGTATTAACAAAACACGATATACAGATTCGTAGTATTAACACGTAGGAGTCGTAGCAATCTCGTAGCAAATTCATCGCGAACGTGTAGCACACGAAATTATTTGTGTTTAAAGTACACTGGATGCTACGCATTTTGATTATGTTATTACCAAGTTATTACCTATTTATTTGCACACATTTTATAAATACAAAGGTGTTACTTACCATGTCAAGTTCAGAGACCGGTCCCATGCTTCTGATTAGTATATTTGTTTGTACTACGGTGGGGTATCCTGAAAAACAATGTGTTGAAATAACAATAACTACCTACGTGTACTTGACTATAGTGCCCGCTTATATAGCATGGTCAAATAAATACACTTTTACGTAATTATGTCTATTAGATAGAGGAGACAACTATAAATATCTAGTCTCTAAAAATGAATATCCAGAAAATTAAGACTGTATTTTACACCGTATAATCTACGTCAAAGGCCTTTACGTACCTTTACCGTGTGTCGGGAGCTGCGAATTTTCGTAATTCTTCAACAAATTCTCCAGCACTAGAGTAATGTTCTTGGAGACCGCGTCGTTAATGCTCCTCTTAGTGTTTTGTTTGAAGGTGAACCCATCGAGTTCGACGTAGGACCCGTTCATGTAATTTGAGAGCATCGTCTCAGAAGTATCCCAGTAGTCATATTCCTCGGAGGTATTGTGTGAGAGGTTTTTAGCGGTCGCAGACAAAACATTTGGAGTGTGTTGCGATGTACTGTCGTCCCGGGAATTCACGGATGTCAGCGATATTGGAAACGTTCCATTTTTAGTCGTCAAGTAGATTGCTCCTTTCCCGTCAACTTGTAAAATGCTGCGCAGAGATTGAAAGTCATATAACTCACATAGTTTCAATTTGAAACTTTAAACTGACTTCGAAATACCTACTAAAAGTAAATTGTTTCATTGTCAAACAAATAATCCAAGCCTGTATTTAAGCTTTTGCAATGTTATTATATTACCAACATCTTTTAAAGTAGGTAAATAAGCAAGTTTAATGTTTTGGAATATATTTTAAAAGAAAATCTCGATAAAACATAGTATTATTTTAAACAAATCTGACCCTTTCAGATATCTAGTGCCTGGTTTAATTGCTTGAATATTAAGTAACACGGGGCCGTGTTGAGACTCTCCAGTCTACGTCATTTGCTATGGAATACTTATTTTTTAAGAACGATATCTTGGCATCCGGCCCGATTCGATATTTTTTGTTTCACTTTATGTTAAATAGGGTTCCCTAACAGCGTTATGATTCGGAACTTTATAAACCTACCTTAAATGTATACTTTTTTCCATTCTAGTATAAGTATTCCTTTCTTTCCTATATGGAAAGAGGTGCCCAACAGTGGGACGTTTATTATACGGCGGTATTATATTATATTGTCAGAAATTAAATATTTTGAGATTATATATTATTATGTACTGTATATACATAATTAATATTATGTATGGTATATTTTATTAACTGATGTTATGCGATGCCATATTATTATGCAAAATAAATGCTAAGCGAAGTAATTTCCTGACAGTGACAAACATAAACTAATCTTCCAATTCGAGTAGAAATCTTAGAATTTCATATGTTTGGAGCAATCAATTTGGAGCACAACAGTGACCTAGTCATGTTCGATGTATGTGAGCCTAATTGCAGGCTGACATGCAATGATTGCGCCTTCGTGAACTGATTTGATTGCTAGATTGCTGCTCCGTCCATATTGAGGGTAACTAGCGATTAATTTGAAGAAGTTAATGGCAAACCAGTTTATTATGAAGTTGGGGTAGAAAATTAAATTAACTTGAAGTATTGGTAATCAGTGTGTATTTGGTTAGCGTAGAGATAGCATTGTCTGCTCATAGTACATAGTACATTGTTTAAATAACTAAGCTAATCTAATTATGTTTTTGATAGAATCTTAGTTTTTCTTACTGTTTTATTTTGCAGTATTATAATCTCAAGCTGTTAATAATGTGAATACAATAATTAAAATGCATGCACATATGTTATTGTCTGTTTCCCGTATATTTCTATGTCTAAAGCAATATTATTTGTTTATTAAGTTCTTGTCGCCATTAGTTTTCCCGTTTCTTTCCAATCGTGTGATCTACAGCTACGTCAAGTATCCTTTTGATAGATGGCTAAAGTTCTTAAGTTGAAATGGACTTATAAGATTTGGACGGATTATCACATTGCTATGATTGATTGAGGAGTAAATGATCGAATACACATGAAAAATATCTACAATACAATCTAATAATTGTATGTGTTGTTTATGTAAACAGAATGAAATATTAAATGTTTTGTAAATCTGTATGTATTAAAATAAAATACAAAGAGAGACTTTCGGTCGCTTGCGGTTAAATACATCAAAGTAAATAAATATGGTTATTGAAAAACAAATGTGAATTCGGAGAGCTCTTAAGATATACCTGGATACAGTTGCGATTTTTTAGTTCTGCTTCTAAGGCTTGCAACAGTGCAAGACAAATATGTTTGTACATAAATAAAATAATAAATGTATCCAGGACAGGATCATGTTTTTGGGTAATTAATAAAAATAGTACGTACAAGATTGCGTTAAAATCAACGAAATTCAGTTCACTGAAGTTTATGCTATCATTCCCAAGTATAGTTGACTATATAATTTGGATATCCGCTAAAACCGAAGTTTAGGTACATAAATATGCTATAACTTTGTAAAGTTCATTCTGCAAGTATGACAGAGTTAAGTAGAGATATTATTACGAAGGGAGTTTTCTAATTTTCTTTGTTCAGTTAAGCCGTCAAGTTGGCAGTGACGCGCTTTGAATGCGCGCTAATAATGCCGCCGCTTGCCGCTTGCCGCGCGCTGCTCGTGGCATTAACGGTAATTAGTTCCTAGTTTCCTATACCTGAGATAATAATATACTTCGGCATTCTTTCCAGAACGTTATTGCGTAAATTATTTCAGATTTTAGGTATGTTTGTGTTTTTAATGAGAGTGCTATATTATATAATTGCGACCCGCCCCCCTAGCACACATAACCTTCCTCTTAAATCACTTTATCCATTGGTGAAAACCATATGAAAATCGCTTCAGTTGTTTTTGAGTTTATCGCGCTCAGACGGACAGACAGACGCGGTGGGAGAGTTTGTTTTATAATATGTATAAGTAGATTATTATGACAAGTTCATATGATACTTTCTACTCTAAAATGGTATAGGATTTACATCCACTATATAAATATAAATAAATATAAATATAAATGCGGACAACATCACATACATTGTTCTGACCCCAAAGTAAGTTGCTAAAGCACTTGTGTTATGGAATTCAGATACAACGAAGGTACCACAAACACCCAGACCCGAGACAATGTAGAAATGTGATTTTCTACATTGACCCGTCCGGGGATCGAACCCGGGACCTCAGAGATAGCGACACCTTGAAACCGGTGCGTACGCCACTCGACCACGGAGGTCGTCAACTATCAAAAATATATGGGTCATGAAACTTATGTACCCACATAATAAATCAGTCCTGTTGTATTTCGAGTCGGTGGCTCAAAGGAAGGCGCCTCAAAGGAATCGTCTTATCAATGTAAAGGGTTCGATACTGAGGGCGATTGATTGAACAAAATACCTACTAACGTACATTGTGCTAACTTAAGTAGGTTTACATCTAGAATAATGTGTGATGACGAGTAAATGAGCAGCAATTAAACGCTTTTGTCTGAACATTTTCGCTTCTAACTTATGCGCTACAAGTTCGTTAAAAGCTGAATATTTTAGGAATCTCTGTCCCGAAAATAGCACCTCAAAAATGGAAGTCAAGAAAAGTATGGATTCCAGAAGGCAAAAATAAATTGTTTACATTATGTTTAGTCCAAGAAGTAGGTTTACGATACTAATTATTTATCTCTACTTTCCATAAGAATGAAATACAAAAACTTGTTTTAGGAACTTCATATTTATTGTGCATTTTGTTTATTTATCATATAAATCATCTGTTATTTCGTTGTGAGATACCTAGAAGTGGTCCCAATTTCGAAACTGTTTTCACTGTGTCGTAGGTCTAAGGAAGTGAGTTTTTGCTGATAGCCTAAGGCTATGAGTATTTCTGTCACAGGACCTTAACAACCCTTTTCAAGATCTTTAACTTTTTCTGAAGTAAGATAACGAAAACTTCTATTGATATAAGTGTTAAAAAAGACTTCATGCTTTCAGTGTTTTCAAGAGTAGGTAGGTTACATTATGAAAAACATTTATATGAATGGAGTATACGCTGTAAGTATAGATTGATATTGTCACACACATTTACTTTAGAAACAAGATGTATGGCAAAGCATCGTTCTTTAATAACGCAGTAAGTAAGTAAAAGCCTTGCAATGCTCTCAAATGTGCTTCGAGTTCTCAGTTAGTTCTATAATCATAATGTATTAAGTTAAAACTTAGGTGGCGTCGACTCATGGCCTGTAAGATCGAGTTAGTGAGACAGCGATGGCGCCCGCTCGCTCCCAAATAGAAAGATACGGTAAAAACTATCATTAGGACGAAACAAAACTCAAGTTTTGTTTTATAACTGAATTTGTGTTTCTTGCTAGTACTTAGGGATATGACTAGGCAATTACGAGATACACACAACTGCTGATGTGATGTTTCTCGTTTTTGTAAACTATGTTCTGGTAACTTTTAGATAATTATTATTTATTAGTTTGGTGGCTACTCGCTACTAAAATATTATTGAATCGTTACCACATACATACTCTAACTTTCGAGATACATATCTATTGATTTATTCCACATCTACTTATACCTCCCTCAAATGTGTCATAGTCAAAAAAAATTGCTACTAACAAAACAGCCAGGGTTACGTAAATACTTTTCAGGTGGAGTTAAATATAGACCTTGAGCATAAAAAGTTGACACTTATCAAGTGACCTTAAATAATTATTTTTTTCTTTGTTGCAACGATAAAAAGTGGTTGTGGGAGGTCTTTGAGGGCTCTCGAAGGACCGAGAACACTTGGGTTGATACAAAATGTGCCAAATTGACAAGTCGGGCCGCGATCGCACTTCGATAGCTGCGTAGGACGTAGGTACGCCCTTTGATTATATCGTTATATTGGTGATTTATATTGTAGCGTTTGTTATTTATAACGTGTTTCATATAGGTTATTTGTTCTTAAGTAACACGTGATGATATTAAGCACTTATTCAGTACATTTTCTTATAATGGTGTTTTTATATCATGTTTATTGGACCTATCAAATAATAGTGTAGTAGAAGTAAAAACTCGTAAAAAGTATTATGCAGATATTTAATGACTACCATAACTAAAGTTTACCAGTCACAGTATACACATAAAATTGCAATGAAATAGCTAGATAAAATATATGTGTCTAATTAAGGCCAATCGAAAGCATTAATTATTTACCGATCTTCTTAATATCAACATCAAAAAATAGATAATATTCTGAAATAAAATTCTGAAAACACATTTAGAGTTCATAATCTCACGCATTGGTTGTGAACACATAAGTCTACATACCGCGGGGATATCAGTGAATGTGTTTCGGAGCGGCACTCGCTTCAACACTCGTTCCGTACAAAACGATATCAAAGCCGCCATACATTCCTAATACGCTGTAAGACCTAAATTACTTGCTCTAATGTTGAGTGTGTTGTCTGTATAATAATGTGACTGTTTAGTACCGTTATTACAAAGAGTTGGTATTTTTAAATTATGGAAATATATTTACGATTGTGTATAGTAGGTATATGATGCACAATTGCACATCATCTATATAGAAAGTCACGTAAAGATGAATGAAAATTTGGTCTTACATACGCAGTTTGGCACAATTATTATTCATAATATTCTAAGGGAAACGTTTAAAGCCGTAATAGCTTCCTACATCTTTAATTAAGTTTACTCACTTTTTGTTGTAGTTTCAAAATCCTTATTAAGTCTACTATAAGTGACAAACTCCTTTGTTAGCACAAGTTTACTCAGTCAGTTCCGAGGAGTTTTAATTTTCTTATGCCAACATTATCACGTAGCCAATTAAAATTCTGTTGTAATACCTAAACCCCTTTTCATTAATTATCCGCTGCAAGAGGATTATTTATTGCTTTATAAACTGGTCTACACTGAACGGTGTAACACGATTGCTCGTCAACGTACTTAGTTATCCTTTCTTGTTTATTGCACTTAAAAATAATAAAACGAGTGAATGATAGAGTATTTATTATAGTTCATAGTTTTACAACTTCTTTTCTTTCAAAATATCAACCATTATGTTTTTACATATACTGATCCATTTCACTTACGATGTGTAAATCATATCGGAGGGATACAACGAAGTCGTATAGGAAGACTAAGATGTTACTTAACAAAAAGATTAGATTTATGACCTGAACGCTGGGTCGGGTGGGAGAGAGGGCGCGAGGGTCAGACAGCACGAACAGGTGCCCCAGCAGCACCACGGCGCTCGGTACGGGAGGGTCGAAACCTTCGAACTGTTCCAGTATGTACCCTAAAGCCATTAAAAAGTGTCCAAAATAGGGCAAATATAGCTCGAGTACAGACTTTAGACTCAACATTTGAGAGTGACTCCTTACTACCTGCACGCCATGATTCGAGTGTTGTTGATGGTTGTCTTCAGCTCTTGGTATTCTCCAATAATGGAGAGGATGTTTGCAATAACGAAGAAACGATTGACATGAAATTCGCGCCGATACTGTTTGATATAAAACACATCTTCAAAAACGGTGAATGCATCGGATATCATGGCGAGGAAGTGTCCCAGCAGGATGAGGAAGCTGGCCGTGAGGCACGGACTGTATTCCTGAGAGTACACTTTTCCGCACACATAGCCGATGGCCACAAAGCAGTTGCCGACTACTGATAGGTAAAAATCTATTGCGGTCATAAAAAACTTGATGGCGAGCGCGTGACAGTTCCCTTTTGTGGCAAGGCATTGCGTACAGATTGCTTCTGGAATGCAAAGCTTCATATTTGATGGCCTTTTGCCATTAGTTTAACGGGCCTGGGTACCACTGGTTTCTATTAGGTCTTAATTTTGTACCTTCAGTCCATTCCTCAAATACGAATTGCCTACATTCTTAGAACTTGTCGCAAGGCTTCACTCTGAAATTAATCCATTTTCTATCAGCGCCTTAGATAACTATAAGCTATTAATATATGGACTTGGGGTTACGTGAAAGTTATGATAATTTTGTAGGTTATTTTGACATTGTCAAAACATGAACATAGACGATGGAAGTTACATGTCAAAGTTTACAAAAAAAGTTTGGTAAAGTTTGGAAACAACAACTTATAATAACCTATTTACTTAGTTTGGATAAAAATATTCACATTTTGTTGTACAAATTGAAAAGAAAATGTCTCGAATTCTTTTGGGGACTTGTGCAGTCATCGTTGGCGAATATTATGAGAATATTATACAGCAGTGGGCGGCGGGAGGGGGCAAGCAGGTAGACTGGCGGACACGAGTATTTGTTTTTAGTGAAGAAAAGGGTAAAGTCCTCGGGGAGCTGAATGTCTCGAGCTTTCAGATACAAAACGCAATGCACATATGTAGGCTTCTATTGGTTCGTAAAATAAATTATATTTCAGACTTGGAGGACTATCGAGTATAAATGTATTATACTCGATAGTCCTCAGTCACTGATCATTGTACACTCACTTATGAGAAACTACTACCTCAATCGATATCTAAACTATGACACTGGTTTTTCAATTCAATTATGTACTAACTATTAACTGTAATAAGATAGACCTGGTTAAAAATATATACAAATAAACATGGTTCCGTCTGAACACGTGAAAGTTTACGTTTTATAAAACCTTTGAACTTTCAAAAAGATTTGAGTAATGTTAAGTTGTATAAATATTATATTGTGCATCTCAGCCTAAGATCGCAATATTTTTAATCCAATTACAGCCACCCCGGACACCTTTTATTAAATCTAATTATAAGGGTTAAATTGCAAATAGGCTGAAAATTAATCTCAGTTTTACAAGGGTAAAAAATAACGTTCATTTTCTTAATTTTACTTTAAATGTTTCACTTAAAGTAAATATTACATAAAAAAACAGGATATACAAAATTATGCTTAACTAATATACAAATCGTTGAGAATCAGAAACTTAATAAAACCCATACTTAATAAATGAATATTCTAACAAGTCCGAACTGAACTAGATCAAGGTTTTTTTCTCACTAAAACCTCTTGATATAAGCTATCCACACATTACACCTATTTAGCATGTGCTTCGTGACGTCACCAAATGGGGTGTTATGAAAAGCGTCCGGAACGAGTTTCGAAGTTCGGCTCAATCACGACTCAAGTTTGAAACAATTACGTGATTGCTCATGCAGCAAATAATATTAGTTTGAATGAGCATACGATTATGCAATCAGATATACTGTGATTTATTACGTGTGTTTGTTATGTGATCTTCCAAACATGAGTGTAAAATTTCATTCTATTTTATTGAATTTATATGTATATTGTATCTACCTATATTATTTTTTGTTTCGTTACACCAACAAATATAGCTCCGAATGTATCAAAGGAGGTAAGGGATTTTGTTAAAGCTAATAGTTCCTTGTAGAGTCGATAACTTGGCAAACTGCCAATTATTTGCGTGGTTTTATCAACTTTCGACCCGCCTTATTTATGCCAAACGTGGTTTTAACTAGTGCCTCTGCTGGCACTGCATATGAACCAACTTATGTAAAAAATATTTTCATTAACAAGAACATAGAAGGAATCATCTTGCCCCAAAGTTCTTGTTTTTGACGACTTTTGTAGTATAGTAGGTGACATAAATAAACACAGAAATGTTCAAAAATACGCGATATATGATACAAACAAGTCACATTTAGGTCAAACAAACAAGAGTTATTTGCAGGATTTATAAATGGTACTATTAGTAGGGAAGACAAAACTTTATCAAAATATAAAAAAAAAGTTTTTGGAACTTTGGTACCTTCTTGCATTAGTTTTCAAGAGACTGCAAATGTAATGTAAGTGCCGAAAACGTCGATATTTGCAGACTGGCCACTTCGAAGATGGATGGTGAGCCATCTGCCATATTTTCATGTTTGGTATAAAGGTATAAAAGCCATCGCTCATGAGCAAACAATTTGCAAGTCGTCGCGACCGCCGCGCGCCGACAAGACAACGTTTGACTGATCGCTTTCTCACTTTTTGTACCATTTAAGTTTCTGATTTTAAGGAATCCTAACATGCTTAAAATATATCACAACAAGACACAATGTAAGATAAATAATGGTTAGGGACATTATACTATTATTTACTTTTTTATATTTTTAAGAAAATGTCAAGTCAAAAATATTAAGGGTAAAGAAAACAAAATACACAATTCTAAGAAAATATCCAAACATTCTCAAGTATCCATCTTCTCGACACCGTATCAAGGTTTTGTTTTATACTTTTATGCAATATTTCTCTAAACTTTTCTACAAAGGACGCGGTGGATCGAATAAAAATATGAAATATTCAGTTGGGTCGGGGTTCAAGACTTATTTCCTGTCCGTAGTAATCGGTGATGCATTCTGGTGAGGCAGCGAGGTGTGAAGGCGGGTCTTCGAGTGCAGCTGAACAAGCTGTTGCTCGTTATGCCGCCATCTGCATACCATTTATAGGGAAATTTAAGTCTTCGGATTGTTATAAATGCTGTGAGATGTATATCGGTTATCGGACTTTTTTCGTTTTATGTTTGTTGCACGATTTGCATTGGTAGGGTTCGTTAGATATTTGGGTGAGGTTATGTAGGTATTGGTAAAAATGTGCACATACTTTTAAGGTTATTTAAATAATTAAAAGCTTTTAAAACCAGATAGACTTTTTTATACACATTTTCTAGCCGTATTTTGTTTTTTAGGGGAAGAATAGATATTTCAAGGAAATAATAGACCTAGGCTCATATTAACTGCCTCGTTGGCCTAGTGGTTCTAAGCGGGACTGCTACGCTAGAGGTCTTGGGTTCGATTCCCAAGTCGACCAAGGTGTTATTGGGGTTTTCTATTAAATTCTCAGTAGCAGGTCGGAGTTTGGATTTGTGCCCGGTTAGTGGCAATAGGCTCGCCCCCTATTACATGGGACCTAAACGTACCGGCGAACTGTGGGTGTACATTGGTACACCTCTGCCTAACCCTTCGGGGATACAGGCGTGATGGTATGTTATGTTATGTTAGGCTCATATTCTTAACAGCCTAGAAACTCGAACATAATGAAGCAAAGGCCAGACTTTATAAATATTAGCAAGCCTTAAAGCCTAAGTGATAATGAATCGTGACGAGTGCCTGTTGACATTGACGAGCATCATCGCGGTCGATAGTTGGCAAACTGTCAAGTTACGTGCCCTTGTGGCTCGTCCTCGCCGCGATGACACATTACCTTAGCATTGAGAGACAAATTATTTAATATGTTTTAATAAAATCGTAGGATTTAAAAAAAAAATACATTTTTTTTATAAATATAGACAACATTACATACATTCCTCTGCACTCAAAGTTAATTAAAGCTACAAAGCTAATTAAAGCTAAACTTATAGATTTCAGAGACAACGAATGTAACGCAAACTTCTAGACCCCAGAAAAGTGTCCACATCGGCCCGCCTGGAGGTCGAACTCTAGACCTCGGAGATGAAGACACCTTGAAAATTATTGTTTGCGTCACTAAATCACGAAAGTTGTGAAAACATAAATATACTTTGTCGCAAGATTCTGAAAGACTAAATATATATATGATACAAAACTAAAATCCACCACGTTTGAATTTAGTATGCAGACAAAGTCGCAGATTAAAGCTAGTAAAATATAAATTTAGTATGTTACGCACGTCATGCTTAATCTTAAACTGACAGTTTATCTGATGGCGTAATGTATTTTGCTTGTTACATTATGTGCTGATATCTTTACTGTAAGCAATGGAAAATGCTTTATATTCAAATGAAATTAAATTAATGACTGTGTACTTATATTCTCTAAGAAGACCAGAGTTAAGATTTTGTCTATTTTCATTACATTACATACATAAAACAAAAATATAATCGTTATTACTATTTTGGTCTTAACTTCTTTTTCGAACTATCGTTTTTCTCTGTCTAACTATGTATCAAGTATCTGTATCAAGAAAACTATAAAGTTCAACCAAGTAATTAGTTGTAGAAACCTTATTTTTGTTCCATTTCATTTGTTTTTTTTGCAAGTTTAAAGTAAACAGATATTTAACTATCCGTACCTACTTAATAAGTATTAATAGGAATACCTAATAGAAGTACTTTCCATGAATGTAACTAGCCCGCAATCAAAATAAACCTAAACTTAAACTACATCGCAACCCCTTTTAAGATACCATCAACAGTCCTTAGGTTTACTTTAGCTATATTCTAGTTGCTTAAGGTCGACTTTCATCATCGTCAAAGCACTCGTGTAAAGGACACTCGTAAATCGGCGACATCTTAAAATGTATAAGTTGTTTGAAAGGACCTTTCATCACGCATCGTCGCGTCGCCTGCGATAAGCACGTATACAATATTTTCAGTTAACGCCCGTGTGAGGCGAGATAGCAAGCTTTATTGAATCCGTATGCAGTGTAACAAGCGTACAATGCGATGAGACTCGATCGCATTTTGTTTTGTTTTATTTGAAGTCGAAATACCGTAGCTAATGAAATATTAGGAACACTTTTGTACAGAAATAAATCTACGGAAACGCTACGACACATTTAATTTTATCTATGAATTGTTTTAAACACAGTGCGATCAATACTTAAGTGCTTCTATTGTAAAGGAAAACTAGCTTCTTAATACAAGTACCGGCACACAATAAAATTAAAAAGTAAATCCTATAAATTCCGTTCCATTAATTTCGAGTCGAGTCGAGTGGAGGTTGTATTAAGGCCTGAATCTAGCTCGAGTACACAATCCCGTGTAGCTTCCGTGCCGAACTAAATCCTGTATTGACTCAGTTTCTAATTCAAGAGATTCAGGTTCAACTCGCTTTATCCTACAATTTCTGTAGATACGAAGCTACCGTTGAAACCTAAGATTTATCTCGATATTGTATATTATATGATTTATTTTAAAATATAATACTGTGTTAGAAGTGCAAGGAGAGTCTAAATCTAACAAAAGTAATGGGTTTGTCATTTAAGAGATTATTAAAGAGAGATTACTGCACGTAACTATTATTAAATTATTATGTAAAAAAATCTGTATATGGTACTTACAGTCACCAAAAATAGGGAACAGTGAATGGCCGGCAGTGTGACAGTATACAACATACTAAATAAATCAAATTAATCTAATTTTATCATGAACTAGTACCGAAAACGAGAAAACAGATTAAGATTCCTGACTTTCCCAGACTATAATATAACCCTTCTAGAAAAATCCCCGACGTGTAATGAAATAACAAATTACGAAAATAATAAATCACGTACCTTCACATAATATACATACCTATACATAATATGTATATCTGGAACAGGACGTATGCTAGTACGTATGGCTAATGTTATTTCCCAATCTATCACGTGTATTATGTCCGAAGGGGATTCGGTAGGAGATGGAAGGGGGGGGGGGGGGGAACGTCGGTGAACGACAATGAGCGATGTATGACATAAGCAAGATTTTGGCACCAAATGTTTATTACTGGTATGCATTGATTGCTGCTTGCCTTACTTACCGATTTTGGTACGACAAAATATGCAAATAAGTTAGATATCACATGAGGTAGTCATTATCTGAATTATTTTTAATATGCCACATGACTTTCCGCATAAACAATTGAAAAAAGTAAATAAATTCGAACCGATTTCCGAAAATTGTCTGGATCATATAAAACTTCGATATTTAAATGAGTTCTAAAATAACCGTAAAACATAACCGATATTTCATGTAGTAAATTCGCAATAACTAAAAAGCTATGCGTACCAATATTGCGGTGTAGATTCTGCGAGAAGACCTTAAAAGACTTTGTACTTCTTATTTCTATCCAAAGTTAATAAAAGTAAGACGATTTATTCTTGGAATTAACCTTTTTAACAACATAACGTGGGTAAATTATGTTGTACCTACGCCTTCGTTTCTTATGTTACCAATATCCGTTTACAGAATATAAATACAGATTT
Organism: Autographa pulchrina; assembly: GCA_905475315.1. Taxonomy (NCBI): domain Eukaryota; kingdom Metazoa; phylum Arthropoda; class Insecta; order Lepidoptera; family Noctuidae; genus Autographa; species Autographa pulchrina. The sequence continues at coordinate 5,176,716 of FR997771.1, read as the reverse complement.
TTTATCATTGTCAATGTATCGAATGAAGTTATTGTACCCTTTAATGTCGTTTGAGTACGTGCGTAGAAGTGGAAATTAATTGATCAGTGTACCAAATGAAATGCTTTGAAATTCACGAAGGCATTCCAAGGTTTGCATATAAAATGTTTTGTTTGCTCGCTGAAAAGTAGGTTTAGTAAGAATTACCTGTGTCGATATTTAGATTTGAGTTGACAAAAGAACAGTGTACAATATAGGTAATGAAGTAATGAGTCGCTAAATTTTAGGGATCCCAATTTTATTTTAATATGATGTATTTACCCTTAACGCCACTTTTCTGTGAATATATATGTTTCAAGAATATTCAATTTAACTCACAAGTTTAGAAAGCGATAGAAAACATAAAGCTTTGATACTGACATAATTATTTTTACCAACTAAAACATATTTCCAGTAGGTTTAAGTAGGAGCTTTAAGATTATTATGCAATTATGTTCCCTCAGAACGGAGGATTAAGGAGCATCGTTACTAAATTGCTTTGCTAACGGCAAGTCAACGGATTAGGAGGGCTCGTATCATTAAACAGACGCCTAGTAATCACTGGTCCGTATGACCCGGGCAGATTGACGCTGCCTTAGGTCACAAAAGTACTTAAAATTATGATAAATGTTGTAGTGATTCAATTGACAGGTCATTAGTGTAAAGATATAAACAAATGTAATGTCAAATGCTCAAACAAAAGAAAACCTTGGAGAACTCTAAAGTTAAGGTAAAAAATATCAGTATGACGTATGTATGTTGTGAAGGCCACATAGACAATCACCCTATGTAAAATATTCGAGCTGTATCTTTTAAGATTGAAAGACAATAAACAATTGAGAAAGGGCTAGACAGAATATGAGAAGTATTCTCCAAACATTCAACATCAAAACATACCTAATAACACGAATGAGTTTTGACGTGAACCTGCTGTTTATTGTTGCAAACTTGCAATCTACAGATGTCGTGGTGGCCTAGCGGTTCAATGAACGGATTTGTATGCACGAGGTTGCAGGTTCGAACCCGGGCAAGTACCAATGTAACTTTTCAAAGTTATATTTACGTTCTTAATTATTCTAAGACACTTCAGACAAACGGTGAAGGTAAACATCGTGAGGAAACCTGGATTCCAAAATTTGGGATCTGAAATTGCCAACCTGCAGAGAGCAAGCGTGGTGATCAATGCTCGTGCCTTCTCTATATGGGAAGAGGCTTGTGCCCCGCAGTGGGACGTTTATAGGCTGGATTATTAATCTACAGAGAATAGAACCGCAGAAAATCTAGTCAATAAAATTAATAAACATTTTAAAACTGACTACTTGCATTTGGGACTCGTTTCCTATTCGGCCTCCTTTTTCCCTGTGTCAGAAAGTCAGTATATTGGTATTATGTGTGTATACAAATTCTAGAAATAAAAATAAGTAGATACATCTTCAAAGTTAGTCAATTACGAAAGTTTTGGTAACATTGCTCTACCGTTATATAAAAGTAATTTGTTTGAGAGAACTTAAGCTAGTTCGTTTTCATATCAATTTTGTTTATAAAAATATGGAGGCCAATTACAAGTTTTATATGTTTTTGATTAGATTCATATTGGTAAATATATTGGACACCAGAATTCAACATCTTTCTTTATAGATCAATATTTGTTTGAAATTAAAAACAAAACTTTTTTATTCACTATTACCAATGCCTAAATGAAATAAATAAGACGCACAATAAATGATTTACCTGTCGAATTGCTGATTTTGTACTTGACTAGCAATTAAAAATAATCATTTTATTTTTACCTAATTCCTAAGACGAGCAGATGATAGTTAAAAGAGCATTAGCGAACGAAAATATTCTAAATGCGAAAATGATGTTTGCTAATTACATTCATTTTTTGTTGAAATCGAGATCCGTTTAAAGTGAAAATTCTAAATATTTTTCAAGAATTAAACAGAAATACAAAACACTTATTAAATCTTTATGCTTTCAAAATATAATTGGATGTATGTAATTGTATGTCTAAAGGATTAACCAATCACAACACTTGATATGAGGTTTGACAAATTATTTACTAATTGGTGTGTTGATCAGATTTCAAGAACCATGGACTGATATAAGGTGACGTATATTGATGGATAGCTTCCGTTAGCTGACCACAGCAGCCACTACAGACCATCAGTAAAGTTTACCTTGGCTCTATTGAAATGAATCGAGTTTCAGAGTTCCGCGTTGGAATCTCCTGACAGAGCTTTATGTTATTGTAACAATGCAAACATGTTTATTCGTACTTGTGCTAAAAGCTATTTAAAAAAATCTAAATTCTGAAAAGACATGCGATTTATATAAATTCTATTTTTTTTAAAATTTCAATGTCGCTAAAACGTTCTTCAAACATGAGACATTGTTAAAGTTAGCAAATACAAGATCACAAAAAAGTCTTTGAGAGGGAGGGAGAAATTGAGTGAGATTTTATAACTCCGAGGATTCTAATTAAATTTGATTCACACGTCGGTACAAGTAATACACCACAGAGATACCTGCTAGCTTTAGCATACTAAATAAATACATTTAATTATTAGATTTATACAAAAAGATATGATTGAGTTGCAGGGTCGGGTCGCTGAGTCCATTTGTGGAAATGTAATCAATTTATGAGTGCCTTTTTTGTCAATATAAAGTACAAAATTGGCAAATACAATACTTCAGATAAAGTAAATGTAAATTATTGCCATTTATATCAATAACAAAATACATGCTTACTTACACACTTCAATAATAATAATACGAGAAATTTAAAGATACTTAAAATAATAATAGGGACAACTCACACACGGTTATCTGATCCCAAGTTAAGCAGAGCTTGTGTTATGGTAACCAGACAACTGATAAACATATCTATATATTTCTAAATACATACATATTATAGATATACTTTGCATCAAATATGTAAAGTTCGATGCTAAGTGCATCCTTGGGATCTATTTTGATTCAAGAATCACTTACTGCAGACAAACAAGACATTACAAAGTCAATCTTGTTCAAATTTACAAGAAATAACAAACTTATAAACACAAAAGTTAGTTACAGTCAGCAAATAAAACTGAAACGTTCACACCACTCAAGTAGGCGTAACATTTGAATAAACAAAATAACGTCGAAACAACGGAATGCTGACGGTTAACAAATAAATAAACAACGAACGGAAAATCAAAATCAGCCAGCCTTTAGTTTGAACCAGATAATGAATCTGCAAACACGTAATCCTTGTTTTATCGGTAAAGGGCGATTCCACCAGATACATTAAAATCGTAAAACCTAGGATCTAAGTTCTCTTTTATCTAAATTTTCGAATTTCGATGTCGAAATGTGGAATGCTTTTGCCTAAACTACATTAAATATATATTGCTAAATGTAAATTCAAAACTAGGTTTAACTGACCACGTTTTAACGGTACATCCGTCTAATCAGCCCTTAGTGTGGAATTGCCTGCAGTTAGAATTACTTAAGCAAATAATTAATCAAAGGAAAAGAGAGAAATGTTATCGGGCCAATCTTATCGGTCTACTAATAAAACAAAGTAAAAGGGAATTCCTTTTAATTGTTCGGTCTTGGCATGTCTGGTACTTTTTTTCTTATGTCGGATAACTAAATGTGTGTTCTTAGAGAATGTGCTAATAGGTATTTACATAAGAATTGATTATTTCCTTTTTTTACATAGTTCTATAAATAATGTTTTATCCTTTTTTTACTATACGCAAGTTAATCCATTTTGAAGTAAAACCAAACAAATGGATACATATCCATTTGTTTGGTTTTGCATACATATGCACATAAATCGAAATTTCAAAACCTAAGATTTTATGAATATATACGTGTAAAAATATTGTACGAGATATTACCGAAATTTTCATAAAGGATATTTTTACTTCATTGTTAAAATAGTCTGGGCAATAAAATGTAGGATGAAAGCAAATAACTGAGCGGACGCGACTAAAGAAGGTATTTAGGGAGTCTGTGTTAGAAATATTTAGATAAGTTAAACTTAAAGGATCCGCCGTCGAGATAAGTTTGTTTATAGAAACTTATTTGTTTGAGTCTTTGCTTTGTATATTTAGCTTGATATAATTAATTTTGGTCTTATTAATTTTCGATGTAAGTTTATGTATCATATAATATTGTAGTAACATTTTATTAAAGAAAATAGCTTAATAAGTAAACTGTTTAAGTTTATTAACATGTATTATTAGTATAATGTGTATTAGTGTAATTTTAAGAATGTATTTTTTTTATAATTTAAAGATTTTTTTTTCTTAGTACACTGTATTTGCACACTGTTTATTTAATTTAAAATTTACCATGATAAGTTTATGAGATATAGCATATGAAGTAGGTACTGCATACGCTATATTTCTGATATAAAAAATACTGTAGCAGGAAGAAATACATTGTACCCACGAATATCAAGTACCGTGATACTGTATCTTATTTAAATTTCCCGCTTTATGAATTTAGACGAGATATTAAATGTTGGCGATGCTAATCACATTAATTAGTGCGTACTATACAAGCATAGATCAAATCTTTTTGTTAAACAATGTGTATGAACGTTTATTTGGGACGTTTAATTAATCGCAGATGAGAAGAGATAATAAAGTGGTTGTTTAGTTATTGTACCTATAAGTTAAGGAATCGATAAAGTATATAAAAAAAACATAAAATTTAAAAGTCAGGTCATAGCAATATAAAACTTAAACAAACTTACATACTTTGAAAAAGGAACCATTTCCTTTTTAAAGTATTTGTGGAATAAGACTTCAGGTTCAGCAATTATAATGAGTCACTACATGACTATTATGAAACAAATGAAGGAGGTTTTAACGGCAACAACAATATATTTAATTACGGAAACCTTTCATTAACCAAACTCAATGGTAAAGTAAACGCCGTATTAAATGAAATACTGTCAAGCCATACTCCGAGTCTAACTAGTTACTAAACTCTTGAAATTACATGCTTTTCTTCGCGTAATCTGAGTAGAACTAACAAATCCGCAAACGACGAAGATAGGCAGTTAATTGTTACCAAAGAAGCAATTAAAACTTTAACAGCCTTAGCACAGCATCGCTGAGTAAATCGGTTGGAGACAAGCCTCCAAATAACTTCAGACATAGTTTATGGTTCACCTTCAATATATACATAAACATTACTGTAGGTTACAACTTTCGGTATGTGGTTACCTTTGATAATAGTTTATTTAGCGTTTGTAAATTATTTGTGTTTTAAAATGATATGAAATTATAGTCAAGGTTTAAGGTGTCAATCTACATTTTTATTGCAAGGAAATTGACACTGAGTTTAAGGAAGGTAAAATCAATTCTTCAGTGGTTGACGTATGACTTTGAATATTTTATAATTATGTAAAAATTCAATGATTAGGTAAACAAATAAGTGTTTTGAATATTATCATTGTAACACATTATATTCTTTTTTATAGTAATGACAAGATATCTTATATTTAAGACATCTTAAATAAAAATAATATAAACCAAAGAACCTCTTATCGTGTTGCATAAGCTAATTAAAATTTACTGTAAAAACTATGAGACGATCCTTATATGGGTATAACAATGTAAAACAAATGCACGTCTAATTGTTTTAAATCGCAGTAGTAGTTAGACACAATTAATGAAGGACACTTAGAGCGACACTTGACAAGGGTTTTTCTTTATAAACGAATTGTTTGCATTCATTACATCGTAAACAACATACGTATTTCTTTATTGTCCTTTAAACGATCACTTGTAATTAACTTCAGAATAATTATGAAACTAGAAGTTAATTAAGGGGTGTTTATTTATTACACTTTGAAAAGTAAACAAAACACTGGTACATAAAAAGTTAGTAAGTTACTTACCTAAAAGCACAGAGGTATATAATCAGCATTGTTTCTGTAATCTTGATGTATATGTATATAATAATGTAGCGCGATTTATAATCGATCTGTTTATATATATACGCGATTGGTATTCGTTGCGTGTATGTCGCGTTTGTGCGGAGATGGCGCGCGTTTTGTTGGCGGTTCGCGCGCTTCCAGGCCGCGGGCACGGCAGCCTCCGGAGCTCTGCGCATGCGTACTCGCAACTAACAGATCTACGAACGAATCCTAACTTTTGGTGTTAATGTTCGTGGTTTTGGTTTCGCTTTGAGGTCGTATTGGTTAAGTTTGAGAAATAATTATAGGTTGAAAGTATAGCTTTATATTATGAATTTCGCTACATTCGTTAAACCAAAAATTGAGGTGCATAAAAATTTAGGAACTTAAAAAAACAATCTGGAACAATTTATTTTGATATCAGTAATCTTATAAAAGACACAATAAAAAAAAAAACATTGTTACTTTTCACGCCAATTGCCACAGACAAACAGACAAAATTGCTCTAGCCAAATTGTCACATAAAATGATAGAAATAGTTCGTAATGTACCTACCCATCTTCAGGGGCACCCATGTAAGTGATTGGAAAGACCCGATAACTCGATATTGTACGCGGGCAGATATCTGAAATGCAAAGCGGTTGTCTTCAGAACAATGGCGTCCAAATGGGCCGGTCCCTTAGGCTGGCTGATTGCTTCGGAGCCCTGAGATGTTACTCCGCCACTCTTGTCGCTTCTCATGTAATAGAATTTCTTAATCTGGTGAGCGATGACTTACTATTTGGGATTTTAGGGAGGTAAAGAATATATGTCGAAAAATGGAGCGAAACGTATCGCTAAAGTAAAAACAAGCAAATGATTTGACAAGCATCTTGTGCTTAAACAATAAAATGATTTAAAAATGAGCAAAAAACAAACTCCCTTAAATTCTCCTATAACTTTTCAATTCCAAGAATCAAATTAAAATGAAGCTGATTGATTGAATCTGATTTTTTATTAGTCTCAATTCTGTCGAATTATAATGAATTTGCTTTTATAATATCTCCACGCATGAGCCTTTCCATAAGCTCATGGAAGGTATGAATATGTATTGCAAGTTATTTAAAATTACAATCAAGTTATTTAAGCAATGAATATTACGAAAGTCTTGATAGATATTCTATAATATATATATTATTAACAAAAAAACAATAATGTATATTCGAAATAATTCTCATTTTTGAGTAAAATGTATAATATTTTGTCTAAGCTCTGATGATTCCAACATTGTGTTTCAATAGGATCATATTCCATTATATTGCGTACCTTATTTACTGTTTCCATTAACGATAGCTGTCAGCTTTGTCAGAAGAATCCCGACTGCTTCCACAATGATTTAGGGTTTCTCAAATATTCACCGTTACTAAGTAATGTTACATTTACAATTGACGTATCGAATATTTTATACGCCGGATGAGTACATACATAAATCTTTGAAATAAATGTCTTTGAATAATTTTATTCTTGTTTACGTGAAATTGTGTTTCGATGTAGCGGTGCTACGAGCGCTACGAAAGAGCTACGAAGAGACTACTTTCTGAATGTAGACTTGATCTATGAAATAAGACTGTCTTTTGTTTTTGTAACCGACTATAACTTATGATTATTATAAAAAATAATATTGTTAGTAACTTTTCAGAGGTTTTCCTTTATTCGAGATCTATATGTTTTGGGTCAGAAATATTTTTGTAGCTAAACATCAAAAGGTAGAGTGGTATTGAAAATATGGTAGGAACGGCATCTATTGTACACGTGACCTCAGAATACAGGTTGCGTCGAAGTGACGGCGATTCGAAACAAAACCACCACGTCATCTCCAAGTGTAATGTGCGCCCCGAGACCGGTGGGACTTACTGCTCTACTACGGTACTTCGAAGTCTTTCATATCATAATTATAACGTAAAAAATATGTCATTCTGAATAAAAAATATTTTTCTATTCTATTTGTGTATAAGGCCTTTGTCAAGGAAATAAAACAGTATCGAATGCCTAAGAAAAACCTTACATTTAAGAAGTATAATAAAATTATTACTCATCAATGTGTTGTGTAATTTGTTCCTGATTGACTCTCACAGGCATAATGTATATCATCAATTTATAAAATTTTCGGTAAATTACTTTACTACTTTAAATCCATCTTCTGATTTAAAAACAAAACAACAAAGCAGCATATTCCATTGTAACTGTACCATAAAAATTGCTTCAGTTACGTAAAGTTCTCCCACTTAACACCCTTAGTAGTGGTCACTACTGGCAGTGGTGGCACGTCTCTGTTAAATCACTTTAGTATTTAAACCTTAGTCAACTTGGAGTAGCCGTTGGACACACATACAGAAAGGGCAGGCGATATTAATCCGCTTGTATGAACCTTATGAGAAACTTAGAGGACTCTACCCTTTCATACTAGGAGGAAAATTGTTCAAAGAGTTCTTAGCTTTACACAAAGTCGTAGGAAATTTAAGTAGGCATTAAAAAAAAAGTATATAAAACTTCAATAAACATATTATTCGGTTGCAATATACATGTGTCATGTTTGCGTATGACATGTGCAGATAAATGTCATCAAAACTTGCGAACAACATATATTATGTACATATTTATCCGTAACTTCGAAGCTGCACTAGAAACTAGCTTCATGACAACAAAACTAATCTCAAGTTATCGGAAACCCATTTTTATAACGGTGACTAACTTATGACGTTGTTCAAAGTTTGAGATAGAAAACACATAGAAAAGTGTAATATAAAGTACAACATAAAGAAGCTATTATAAGGGTTATAATTAGATCTTTAGACTAAAACGATCAATTAACATTTATAGAAGCAATCCAATTCAGTCGTAGAACATTTTCGGCAATCGTAGCACTTCGTAGCGCTTTCGTAGCACTCGTTTTAATTGCTCCGTAGTAGTTACCAAAGGTCGTTTCTCATTGAGTACGACACTCATCATTATTGTCACACTATAGGCAACGTAGACATACATTATAAAATGTCAGATGAATGAAGGTGTTTCAACCAAGCTTACGATTACTTAAGTCGATATAAAAACCTTTTTATAAATACATTCGTCAATTCGTAATCCACGATATCCCTTATTCGTATACTTATTGGAGTGAAAAAAATATGAGATCAAACGAGATTGGGACACGAATACCTCAAGTATGACGTAATATGAAAATACTCATAATCTTAATATAAATTTTTATTTGCATTATAAGCGTTCACGAGTAAGTTGTTGCTAAGTTATGTCGATCGATATTTGATTTGGAATGTTTACGACTCATTTAACTTTGACTATGTGGATAATATAATATGTGTTGTATATCTTTAGTTAGGTTATGTTATGTTAGTATAAGACTTAAATTAAACTTATAGATATCTCAATCGTAGCTGTGATTATATTATAAAATTGTAATAATAAGGCAGCTGCATCTTTTAATGAAGTTAACTAGTAACTGAAAGCTTTCATTATCATAATCTATTTTTTTTTGTTATATTAGATAACGAATTGAAATATAAAGGATGACTGTATTTAACAACTAAATGATTAAATAAACTTAATTTGTTTTATTGACCAGGCCATGAACTTGTACTTAACAAAACTAGATCAAAGCTTCAAAACAGAACTATATAAACACATCGTACATAATTCCTAATAACCTGAGAACATACTATGATAGGTGTTAGTGTACACCTGAACGTCAAAGTGTTTATCATACGCGGGCGAGGCAGGCTGGCATGTAATCTGCGAGCGGACGCGCGCGGGCCGGCCTCGCCAAATAACTTCCGCACCGAGCCGCCTGCTCTGACACCGTGTGCCAGTTTCTGCATCAGGTGTGCCGGGTACACTGTACCACACGTGCGAAACAACATTCAGACCATCTCACCCTTATTTCGAAGCAGTAAGGTTGGTATTCGCGATTTGTATTGGACGTTATCGTGTGGTTAAATGTATGTGTGCACGAACATCCTTTCAACTAGCTTGTAGGCACGCGTGTAACCTACAGTATTAGCTTGCGTATATTGTAGACTGTTTTGTTTAGTTTGCACTTAGTTTAGTTGATAGCGTTTTAGAGTAATCGTATATCTGAGTCACTAATTGCTTGTAAATTAGGCCTGTCTAAAATAGGCGGTAACTGTAGGTTCAGTAAAAAAGACGGTGTCTCTATACAGAGACTCCGAATTAACATTATCTTAAATTTTAAGTTTAAAATAACTATGTAATTGTAAAGATTTTTATCAAAAAAATCTAAACCACGTAAGTTACGACCAGGAAAAGGTGCCCAACAAAAGTAACTCTGTAACAGATGACTACGAATACTTTCGAATAGAATTTAAGATAGAAGTACTCGAGGCACTGCCTCTGATAAAATATAAGAATATGTAATAATAAACTACATTATATTTTATTGTGTAACAAGCTTCTTACAAAATAGAAGCAAAAATGTGTAAGTTGCGAAGTAATTCGCGCCAATAGCGCGTGTCTAGTCGGCGCGGGTAGCGCACGCGCGAGGCCACTCCGCACGCCGCCGCCGCCGGCCGCTCACGCCGCCAACCATCGCAGATCGCGATCGCGATATCTCGCTACTTCGCTACTTTACAAAACAATCAAACCTTCCCTCAATACTTTAAAATGTTCCCAACTTTGAGCCGAGTATGTTAAGTTGTGTTGTGAAAGTCGCGCGTGCGAGGCAAGTGCGGTGAGCGCGCGATGCGCGTGGCCGCGCGTGCCCGCGTCACCGTCGCGCGATGAGCGTGCTTTGCACGTCGCGCTGTCTGCACGCGCACGCGTTTGCTATACTTCTACTGCCGCTTCTACAGGTCCTCTGTGCACAGTGAGTATTGCTATAGTTTTAAGTATTTTGCGTAACGTCTACTTCAGTAACTTTTGCTTTAACTTTTTTAAAGTACATTTGTATACCTACATAATAATATACCAAAATCTGTAAGAATAACATAATTATGTCGTTGTTTTAAGTAAAATGACTTAAAACTTGTATGAAAGTGTTATAACTGAATTATGCTAAGACAAAATATTTGAAAACTGTTATGATTATTTTACAATCTAGTTAATTCAGAAAAGTAAAAAAAACTTAAAATATACATAATTAATTGCTATTTACATGAATATTCCTGTAGCTAGGTGTTTTTTTTAATACGCATTGTGTTGGAATACCGCAAACTAGGAAATAACTTCGACAAAGGCATTCCGCCGTCGGCCGCGTCTTCCTGAACACATCCGATGAGGATGTTTACATGATAATAGACTAGTTATTTACAAAAAATACTAGCATGTTTCTATAAAATATGTGCATTTAATATATAAAAGTGAATTAAAGTCATACCTTTTAAAAATTAAATGTAATTAAAATCATATGCATGTTTTATGTTCGAAATAAATTAAATAGGATATTTCTATTAGTTTAATTATTAAATAAACTTACATTTAATAAAATAAAAAGAGAAACTAGAGATAGTTGTTCAGTATTTACACAAATTAATTTCGCTGGGTTCGTCCGATCCCTGCGCTAAATGCCAATTCAGTTTAAACCCCTCACAAATCTCATTTAGATTGCTTTAGTGCCCGTAATTTCATGCAGATAGGCAAATGTTTTAGCAATGTAAATATTTGGGAGATGGCAACGTCGTGTGTCCTCTATGTAAATTAAACTCATTTAGAGTCAATTGAGAAAAAATGTCATTATCATTTCAGAAATATTAATGGGCAGGGTTGTGTCTTGTTGCTAACGAGGATAATGAATCTGTATTCTTGCCTTAAAGTTAGATCAAGAAAAGTGTTAATAACATACATGTACTATCTATATACTTTTTTGTAGTAAAACTTATTGAATATGCATGTAAATGCGCACTTGGTCCAACGTTACATTTTCAGAACCTCTTTTTTTGGTGTGAAATATTTTCATGTGATTAATTTAGTAAACTTATGACAGACTGTAAATTCTGATATGCCTTCTTTTACTTAACAAGAAACGTTTATATATTCTAATATTTAACTTGTCGTTATCTGTAACTTATTTCAGTCTGAACACTGGTTTAAACAAAGCCAAACCCTTTTGTGGTATCGAGATAACGCTCCGAAAATTAATAAAAATGTAATACTCAATATCCAAAATAACTACTTATAAATAGTGTAGATAAAGGCCCATAATACACGGTACTTCGCCTATTTATCTACGCAGACACTTTCCTTAGTAATCTTTTATGAGAAGTGCGATATGATAGTGAAATAGGGATCTTGTACTTACAGTACTTAAGGAAGGCAAAACCCTTAACGTATGTACAAAATGTAAGCTACACTTACTATACACCATGACTGTATGTAGGATCGAATGGTGTGAAAGTCGTTTATTTGTACAATATACTCATATAAAATGTATTTACAAATAGGTAATAGGTTTAAATTATATAAGTCATTAAGTAAAGGAGATTGATCTCTGGACATAATTTAATTATGTTACTTAACAAGTCCTAGATTCCTACTTTTTTGCGGTCATTTCGGATTGAAAAAGATTTTTAGACAAATTTACTGTCTGAAATTGTCTGACAAAGAAAAAAACATTTATGTCACTACACATGGTGCTTTCATTATAAATTAGTTTTAGAAATATATGATTAAAGTTAAATACAACAGCTTCAACCTTCTCTAATGTAAGTCGCTACATTTTAATCAATGTTGTCCTTGTCACTGACATAACATGTGTTTACAACAGAATTACAGCATTGTTATTAACGTTGGTTATGGTTTGTGTCAGGAACGAGCGCACCGCGATGGTGGACCGATTAGAAAACGTGACGCATACCGTCACGAGAATACTTGACGGATACGATATTAGGCTGCGACCGAATTTTGGCGGTAAGATTTATGTTGTTTTAATTAGAAAGCTGTCTGAATGAATTGACCTAATTGTTATGTTTCCATTGCGATATAAAATGAAGCAGTATTTATGGGTATTGATTCTTACAAAACAGCTGTAGACAGAGTGGAGGGAGAGTAAGACCTTTTCCTTATAATTGGAAACTAAAAGGCTTATAAAAAGTAAGAGTTTTTTAAATACTTGTCTTAAATACGTTAATAATAAATAAAAAAATATATTTTTAAGATACTTTACTAAAAACAAGATGAAAATGTTGACTGTTTAATATACAAGTTTGTAAGCCTTGAACAAATGATGTAATCATTTTTGCACGAGACCTTACTTCGAGTGTTTACACATGAACATATGTAAGCTTAATATGTTATGCAGGTAGAAATGCATATAGTTGCATACATGATATGACAAGTACTGGGCCATGACATTCAACATAATATTGAATTCGCTCAGTAAAGCCCCGATTTGTCAGCGGATGCGCTCTGCATGTTGGTTCGCTGCATAAATGTTATTGTTTTTCAGGAGACCCGACTAGGTAATACGCCCCACTTTTTTTTGAACACTAACTGAAATAAAACTAATCAAAGTTATAATCAAATCTTTATTTAGTAACATTATTTATTTCTTTTAGGACATTATCGCACTTGTTACAAATATTTAAGTTGTAAGAAAATAGAGTAATAATCATTTTAAAAAAAATCTACAGTGGGGCGTATTGTCATGTGCCATTGCATAATATGCCTCGCCTCCATTATAAAATGCCCCACTTTTTTTAATCGCCTTTAAGTCGTTGAATGTCGATGATTATGTAACAATAGATAAAACTAATAACATTTTTTATGAAAACATAACAATTAAACAAAACACTTATCATTATAATTATTACAAGGCTGAAACCCAACAAATTCGCAATTTTAAAATTACAGAAAAAACAAACATAAAATATCTTCTTACATGTCTATAATAACATATTATTAAAAATCAAAAAACATAATTCAGTCCTTTCGTTACATCTTGATCAGTCTCAAAAAATAATAATCATTTTCATCAACACTGGAAGCTTCATTGACACCCATAGTTTCGCTTTTTACCTTTTCCATTGCTTCTTCTAAATTTTCTGGCGACCATGATGCTCGCAGTGTTTTTTTATGATACTTCCGAGACATTTTCTGAAACATTTATTAACTATTGTAACACATTTACGCGAATCAAATAGTGGGGCGTTTTACGTACCAAGCCATGGGGCATATTGTAAAATACACTATTTAAAACGCCCCTATGCAGTTTAATCAACAAACTCAAGGTTATAACGTTCGCAACATTGAAAACATAAAGGTTGGTTTATACATTTTACCACGAATTGAACAAAATTGACATAAAAAACAAATCACTAAAGTTATAAAAATTCATATGATACTTACCACAAATTGTTTAATCACTATAAAACTATATCTTCGAATATTTCTTAGACGAACAATAATTATAACGCGTAATCGGCAGTCATGTTGTCGTCCGACTGGCGCCTACGCATGCGAGTAGTTATGCGCTGCGAAAATGTGTTAGTGTGGGCGACAAACGACTGGGGCGTTTTGTCAACTGGGGCGTATTACAGAGTTTTACCCTATGTTATGCAGGTAGAAATGCATATAGTTGCATACATGATATGACAAGTACTGGGCCATGACATTCAACATAATATTGAATTCGCTCAGTAAAGCCCCGATTTGTCAGCGGATGCGCTCTGCATGTTGGTTCGCTGCATAAATGTTATTGCTTTTCAGGAGACCCGCTATACGTTGGCATGGATCTGACTATCGCTAGTTTTGATGCAATATCTGAAGTTAATATGGTAAGTTTGGAGCTGAAATTTTTGAATTGATGGATGAAATCTGAAATGTATACAAATGTTTTTTTCTTTGTGATGCATGCTTGCTGCCTTTATCTAAGCATTGTTTTCATAGAATGTACATTATAAATTGTCATTTAAGATGGATTGAAAGTATTTACGCTTGAAGAGATGCGTCAGTGCGTCTGTCGTTCACCTCATCTCCGACGACCTTGTCTGCTTCTTGAGATTCGTTGAGGAGGTTTTTTGGGTCATATCAAGGACTTGTCGCTCTCGAGCAGGTCGTCCATCGTAATTCATTAAGCTTTTAATAGCTGCGGAAAGGGAGCAAGGCCGCGGTCACTTGACACACATCGTGGGTTGCCGTGCCCGAGGGGCGGACTGCTGCCTCCGCCAATCGATGCGCGCCTTTACTTGCTACCGCCACTCGCCGCCACTCGCCGCCTGCCGACGCAGAGGTCACCGCCCACTCACCACTGTCTTATGCATACAATTATTATCATCTTGGTAAAATGATAAAAAATCATCACTTCTGACCCGCCACCTAAGTAACTGTTAAGCTTTAACTAACTTCATCGTCACGGTCTTTATGTGTCATCATCAACATATCATTTTGTTCCTGCTAAAATTTTCGTACCAGAATAAATTACATTCCATTAGGATTACGTAATATAAAAAGGATATTCTAACACTTACAGGATTACACAATAACCCTTTATCTGAATCAATACTGGAAGGATGAAAGGCTGGGTTTCGGTTTGCCAGATGAGGTCTTGACACTGTCAGGAGATTTCGCCGATAAGATTTGGGTGCCCGATACCTTTTTCGCTAATGACAAGAATAGGTAAGGATGGCTTACAATATTCTGTAGATTTTGTATATTATTTATTATTAAGTGCTTTCACGTTTAGTTATTTGATAAGTTTTCATGTGGTCTAGTAAGTAATACGATTCCTATATATTTGACCCGATATTATACAGGCTGTATTAAGTCTACTTCTAGGTCAAGCTATCCAACGTACGTTGATCGGCGATGGCTTGACCTACTCGTCTCTAGATTAAACAGATTTAATGTCATATTCAACGTAATATGTTAGATATTAGATGACCTGGAAACTTTTTAATAATATTTCCTATTATGTGATCCACAGATACGTAAAAGTTCAATGGATATTTTACTTCCTCCGGATTATTAAATTATTTATTATATATTGTACCTGCAGTTGTTTTTATTTACGGATTATTTGATTGATTTCCCTACTTTCGATAATATGACTCGTTAACCCCATTGCCAGCACAGATACATTTCTGGATGTTTTTGGCAAATACAATAGGATCAGCTTATTTCGTTATTCATGCTTGCTGGGATATCTAAGATGCTGGATTTATTCGGGTCTCTAATGACGTCTTTTGAAAAAGTTCAATGAGGTCATTACGCGTCGGTGTTATTCTGTAACAATTTGGTACTCTTCTAGTTTCCTGCACGACGTGACGGAACGCAACAAGCTGGTCCGGTTGGGCGGCGACGGCAGCATCACGTACGGCATGCGGTTCACCGCCACGCTGGCCTGCATGATGGACCTGCACTACTACCCGCTCGACAGCCAGAACTGCACCGTCGAGATTGAAAGCTGTGTGACTCATACACTTGTAATACATCACCGAGCCGCTTGCTGCTTCGTGATCATTGACTCTCCTTCAACATTCGTCACTGCTTCCTATTTGCCTTATGAATGCTGCTATAGCCAATTCATACGTCATGTGGTTCAATTTAAACGATAAACCACTATGAGTTGCTCCTGTATCATTACTGTACCATACTTCCCTGGCAGTGCTGTTTTGATATGCGTTTGGACAAGTTTAATATTGAAGTACAGGATTTATTTTGGGAGTCTTGAATGAGCTTATCACTCCTTAATAACTTTTCTCTGACGAATAATTTAAAAACTGTATATTTCGGGTTTATATTATGATTATACTTTCGTTTGTTGGATGCTAAGTAATCAATGTTCGATGCTTCTTAATTTGACTATAGAGTAAAGGTTTTTTGCCAAAGCATGAGCGTCTGAAAATTCTACTTTTCTGTTTGTACGTTGATATTTATCCGTTTGTTATCTAAAATAAGTGTGATAAGTTCATCCAAGACAGATTAATGCGAGTCAGCATTCTAACATATAACTCACCATGCAGATGGGTACACGGTGTCGGACGTGGTGATGTACTGGAAGGAGACGCCGGTGCGCGGCGTGGAGGACGCCGAACTGCCGCAGTTCACCATACTGGGCCACGAGACTAACGATAGAAAGGTAAAGTAGATCTGTGGAAAAATAATGGCTGAATACTGAATCGTCAATCAGATTCAAGCCTAGTTATTCTTCCACAGATTTTTTGTTTTTTGTTAGGTCTCATGCCATCTCTGTTGCTTTAAGGTGTATGTGCGAGACAAGAACATCTTTAACTTAACAGGCGTTTAAGTATCCGTTGTTATTCCTTTAGATGATGTGAATAAGTTACGTTAACTAAACAGATATGCCAAACAAAAAGTAACAGATTTTTTCGATTTGTATAGTGTTGTTCAAGTTAATTTTGTCAAAGTAATTGATGAGGTTAATAAATAGTATGTTTAAATAGATGTAACTAGTCTATAGCTAATATATAACTATTTGAATAAGTTTAAGGCTTATTCAAGCAATTACCTACAGTTTAATGCAATTTTAATGTGCAATACCACACTTTTGAACAATACGTTCGTAATTAAACATGTTCAAAATGTATTTAACATTTTAGCGTCAGTATTTAAATACCAAACTTAATATAACTAACGTCATGTTAACTAAAGTTGTGATATTCCAGGAAAAGTTAGCGACGGGTATCTACCAGCGGTTGTCGCTGAGTTTCAAGCTGCGCAGGAATATTGGATACTTCGTGTTCCAGACGTACCTGCCCAGCATCCTCATTGTGATGCTCTCCTGGGTCTCTTTCTGGATCAACCACGAAGCTACATCAGCTAGAGTTGCTTTAGGTAAGAGTTTATAAGAAAAAGTGTTTTTTTGACGGTGGTTCTTAATTCGTCAGAGGGGCTCGTGGCTAAGTGTAAGCCGGTACGGTACGGTACGGTTTGACCGATAATACAGGTTAAGCCGTGCTCGCCGCGGTTGGTCCGTGGATGGGTGACCATTCATAACATACCGAGCCCCTCCGTGTTTCGGAAAGCACGTTAAACAGTAGGTCCCGGCTGTCATACTTAGATCTTTGGCAGTCGTTAAGTAAATTTTGACAACCAGTCTTGCTATGGTATACTGTATTCCCCTGTAAAATGGGTTGTGGAGGTCAGATAGGCAGTGAGGTAAGACTGGTAGCCGACCCCAACATAGTTTGGGAAAAAGGCTAGGCAGGCTAGGCAGATGCTTTCAAGAACGCTTTTAAGTAAGGCTTTTTTTTTTCAATATACGGGAGTGAAACGTAATACAGTTCCTAATTTATGACCTCTTTCCTTACATACTTATTATGTTTTTTTTATATATATATTTTGTATTTACCTAACAGTTGTATTACTTATACACGTAAGTTCCCGAATAAATAATTAAACAATTCGTACATTCAGGTATAACAACGGTGCTGACAATGACGACAATAAGCACAGGAGTCCGCAGCAGCTTACCACGGATCTCCTACGTGAAGGCCATCGACATTTACCTGGTGATGTGCTTCGTGTTCGTGTTCGCCGCACTGCTGGAGTACGCCGCCGTCAACTACACGTACTGGGGCGCGAGGGCACGGAAGCGAGCCAAGTTAAAGAATAGAGACACGCTGTCGACTAGCGCTAGTGTTGAGAAGGAATTGAAATGCTCTGGAGGTGAGCTACTAGCCTAGGCCTATTTATAACGTACGGGAAATAATAGAGGATTATTGGTAAAATAATAATACCGTCTGAAGAATTAACATTGACAACTACCTTCCCTGCGGGATATAACAATACCTTCCTACACCGAAAAACTATAACTATATCGTTCAAGACCACTCACGCTAAAGTTGACATAAACGTAGAACCAAACAGAGCTAACATAGTTTAAACACTGACAGTTCCTCAAAAAACCTTTAACTTTCCCTAGGCTCCCGCTCCCCCGAAGAGATAATAGCTCTCCGCGAGTGCGCAACAAGCACGGGCCGGGTGTCGCCGCTGCTGGGGCTGCGGTCCAAGCCGCTGCCGGCCGCCAGCGGAGCGCCGCCGTCGCTGCGGCTGCAGCGCGACTCACAGCTCCGGTACAGGACGAGGCCGCATTCAAGGAACTCAAGAAGTTGGTATTTATAGATCTAATACACCTTACCATATCTACGCAACGAACAAATAAAGAAGTCTTTTCTACAAAAATAATATTATTTTTTCAGGAATACCCTATATAAAAACTTTCTTAGAGTCATAGCACGAAAAGCGAACCTCCTTTCTCTTTCCGACCGATAAATGTATTAAAACAAATGAGGTAACTTAAGTTACTTTTTATGTCTATATATGTATTTTGCACATATCTAATAATATTTCAAAGGGCATACTTTGCACTGCTTTGTGCGCATCGAAGTGCAGAAATTTTAAATTACATTGTTCAATTAACTTGCCTGTGAAAACACCCTTCAATCTAGAACGCGTAGGGTAAAATGCATCTCAAATAAAACTACTTTTACGGATTTTATCGCGAATAAAATCCGTAAAAGTAGTTTTATTTCAATGTCTAACATTCGCGAAAACCTCAGAACTCAATGTGCATCTCAAATCTCACAACTACATCCTTCAAAAGAACAGATTACCATATCACACGTCAAGATGTCACGGCAACGTGACACTGACCTCACGTGACAGTGACCAGGGTACAAGGAAACTGCATTCTGGGAACTGTATTAGTTAGCATTAGCAACCTTGACGGCAATCTCGAAGCAAATTGTTAAAAATGACGGCTTCCTGCTCGTGTCAAGCAAATTGCTATGCATTGGGTGCGCGTTGTTTGATATGTTATTTATAACCGCAGTTTAAATCTGATACAAGTGATTTGACATAGGTGTCGGGTGGCTAGGGTATTTCGAGGTCTAAAGTAAGTCAGCAACAATGAAAGCAAGAGTTAAGATTTTTATGTTTTTTTACCGTCTAGGTAATCTTCCGATATAAACAGCTCATGTGATCTAGAAAAAGGATTCATCCGATCCCTTATTTGGTCTTCTTGGTAGACGTAGATACTAGTAAGTACCGTAAGTAGTAGTACCCACGTGAAAACAAGGAATACAGGTGACCTCAGTTATTATCTGATGATAGGTCTATTCTTCACCCGAGTGTCATGTACCAAAGAAACCTAATTCGTTGACAAACCTTCCACTTTCTGTCTGGCAGCCTATTTAAAAACTTTACAATTATTACAACATTATACAATAAAACAGCACTTCCTTGCAGACGGGTCCACAGGCAAGCCTAAGATGATGCACGCGTTGCGGCGCGGTGCCACCGTGATCAAGGCGTCCATGCCCAAGATACGCGACGTCAACGTCATCGACACCTACTCCAGGGTCATCTTCCCCGTCTGCTTCATGCTCTTCAATGCCGTCTACTGGGTCTTTTATATTTTCGATTAAATGAGAAGCTCTGCTGTATTCATTAACTTCTACTTAGGCATTCAAAATTCAATGGAATCTATCGGTATTTTAAAGGAGAACGATCATTGTTGTCATGCGTTCTCGGGCCATAAGAGCATCACCTCATTTTTCGTTTTTGTTGTCTCAATGCTTTTCGCGGGCATCTCCGTCTACCAGATTCTCTTAAAAACTACCGAAGAGCATCGCGACTACACACACGAAATTTGAGGCACTTTTGGTATGACTACTGCACCTACTGGTTACTTATTGTATACGACCATTTCATTGTGAACGAGAGATATTATGTTTTATTAGGCTTCATCAATATACCAGATAATCATGGTCGCAAATCTTCAAATGTTCATGAATACGAAATTTTGTGTTATATTTTCTCCTACTTGTAATTAAATGTATCGAATTTATGCAGTAAGATTATCACTCTTACGTAAAAATATGGAAATCTGCTCGCTGCAAATAAATGGTATATTGTAAGAACTTCAAAATAATCATTACAGTTATTAATACCTAGTTAAAACAATCTGCAATACTGAAGTATGTCATTCCTATAATGTATTTATAAAAATAAACAATTAAAATTCAGTTAACACATGTGGTGAGTTCATTGGCAATTGTTACAATAAATTGCAATGTGTCCTTTGCTGTTTAGTTAACAGCTACATTTTAGAATCAATACAATTGTGCTATATTTGTATGACAAAATGCATCAAATGTATGAAAAATGTTGTGTGTAATCAGATATCATAAAGACATTGTTTTAAATGTAAGTAGTTTAGATAATTAATAGATTATGTCGCATTTTATTATAATGAAACTGCCAATTGTGTGTCTGTAAGAATAAAAATTGCCGTACTTATTATGTTTAAATAAAACATCCTAAATATTTGTGTTAAATTTTATAAATAATAGAATAAATATTATGTGTCTCGATTGAAGATTCGATACAATGTAAGTTGAAATAAGTCCACAAATTCTTCACGACATACTTTCATATCTTGAATTCTTTATTAATAGGATATTAAATGTAAAATAGCCATTTTTGAGATCGTTGTAAATATTATTTATACTAATAGAATGAATGTGGTAAAATATAGTAGTACATTGATGTTTATGTTAGATGGTGATAGCAAGTTATAGCTTATTTAAGATAATGTTATAAATAAAGTTTATAAAGAAAAACTACAGTTTTGTTAATGGACTACAGTTCCCTATAGCTTCCAGTAGGTAAGCTGTGAGGCTTCCAGTATTGTAATGTATGTAAAAATATATTTTTAAATGCCTTACAATAAATAAATCACGTGTTCCGATTTAATTATTTCGATATTGATATTCTGATAACGATAATAATATATCTGAACTTAAAAAGCTTAAGTTCTATAAGAACCTAGAGGTAACAGTTAGGTATTTTTATTGCAACTTCGCTTAAAACAGTTGGTTTGCATGAAACAATCGTCATCAAACGCCATCTCCTTTTAAGTCCCTGTTTTATTCAGTCTTCACAAAGCTCTGAGTCTCTAGAGCTTTTCGCGTTTACAAATTTAATTGCTAGATGGCGTTAGGCGTTGAACAACCATTGGTTAAGGCTTTCACTAACAAATTCACAGATGTACCTTCGGATGTCGCTACAGATCCAGCAAAGGCATTGAAGTATATTGTTTCATGCAATCGACCTCGAGTGAAGGATGACTTCAATTCATATTCCGTTAAAAATCGTAAGGAACACTACGTTGTTAAAAAAATCTATATAATATAATAATAATCCGGCCTATAAACGTCCCACTGCTGGGCACAGGCCTCTTCCCATATAGAGAAGGCACGAGCATTGATCACCACGCTTGCTCTCTGCGGATTGGCGATTTCAGATCCCAAATTTTGGAATCCAGGTTTCCTCACGATGTTTTCCTTCACCGTTTGTCAGAAGTGTCTTAGAATAATTAAGAAAGTACATATAACTTTGAAAAAGCCACATTGGTACTTGCCTGGGTTCGAACCTGCAACCTTGTGCATACAAATCCGTTCATTGAACCGCTAGGCCACCACGACTATAAAAATCTATAATTTAAACTTATTTAATACATATTTTTTTAATTTTGGTTTCAGTTTACCAAAGAAACAATTTTTTTATCAATTGCTAAACAAATAAGTTTGACCTTCAGAGCTTAGTCCTGGTATCATACGGGTCTGAAACTACGAAAGCTAAGCTACGAAATAGCTAATTTAAAAACAAAAAAAAAAAACTATAAATGATAACTAAAAAATCAAGTGTAATAAATCAATCTACTGCTGTGTACTAGCTACCTATGTATAACAATGTTTGGAACAATATACAACCGCTATAAAACTGTTTCATCATCATCATCATCATCGACAACCCTTATCCTCTCACATTTAACATATTACATAACATAGTTGACTGGTTCACATTTTAAAGATTTATTTTTAGAAAATTTCATATCGATGAAAGGAAATATTTGGTCAAAGGTGAATTTTTGCTTTGATTTTGTATCTCCGCTAGTTTCGTCCCACGTAACGAAAATTCCACTTTATTCTCGTAGCCCTGTGACGTGCTTTTGGCCCCTTTGGGCTGCAAAATAAGGGATTGACAGATATTATTATAACTGTCCTACTTAAATCACGTAGGTTGTTGTGTAGGCTTTTCTACCCTTAAGACTAAAAATAGAATTTATAAGCCCAATCCCTAATTAAGAAATCAGGTTTGTAAGCAATTCTTTTTTTATTACTTCTAAATATACCTACATTTTTTTATTTACAATGCTTAAATCTAATCTAGTTTTTTAAGTGTTTCGTTTTATTGTTACCTTATTTAAAGACAGTGCAAAATGACCTCCATAAATGAAAACAGACCTGCACTTTTACGTATAGTTACTGAAATAATATTACGATAGCGTTGACGCTGCTATTGATAGCACATTAATTATATTCCCTTCTAACTTATATAGATTTAAAAGGGCACATGCAGAGCAATTAGTTGAGGTTCCATATCGATTTCTCATCATTCACATGCAACGCTGGCGTAAGCTATTTATTTCAACGCGTAGTGACATTATTCATGCATGACCTGCATAGGCTGCATATGACTAATATAGATGAACAGATTAACTGCCGCCACAGGTAACTATTTACAACTTATATAAAAGGTTGACAAGATGTAAGCTTGCAGAACCTCATTCATTCAATTTTAATTATTTTTTTGGCTCAATATTTTTCTCTCAAAGACCTAAACACGCTCACAACAAGATGTTTCATTAACGCGTGCTACGTTTTGTAAGGCCACATTGTTGGATGCAGTGTCAGAACACATAATTATGTTACAAGGTTTTTGGGCGAAAACCTCTCGATGTTTTATATGATATCTTTTTAGTATTAAAATGAAAAAAAAGGCATAAGTAAGATGCCTAAAACGAGATAAAATAAAAGATCAAAACACGTTAACAGAAAAACTTTGCCGCTGATGAAATAACTAACTATATTTATAAGCACTTTATTTTCATAGAGCTTTATTCACAGTAGGCGATACAATACAAATGTAGGGGAGCGTTGAAAGAGATTTTATATAGGCGCAAGGTAGCACGGGGCGGCGGGCTCCATTCATCGACGAGGCGCAGACTGCGCGGGGCGCCAGAGGAGGGGGGCGGGAGGGGGAGCTGTGGGAGGGACGCGGGGGGGATCGGGCTCCAGATCTCCTAGTACCTCTCCCAGTCACACACTGAGAGCGCATCTAGCCACAGCTCCGCCGTAAAGGAATATCAGAAATAAAAAAACAGTTCAGTGCTTCAAGTGTCTGTGTTGTGATATAACGGTTGGATTAGTTACGGTTTTAGTGAACACTGTGCTGGTTTTCAGGACATGTCACATCCTTATACGGTTTAAGGTACGCAATTCCCTTTTTAATATTAACTTAGATTGGCTTTATGTTAGAATATGTTAGACTACTATCTAGATATTATCTTACTACTATTATCTTTCATTTACTTTTGTGATATGTTTCATTAATAACTTAAGTTGGGTCCTCCAGGTATTTTGTTTCTGTAACGCATCCTACAGGGGTGGTTTTAGGTTCAGCTTATTTATGATTAGGCTAAAGCTAGGCTGGGCATATTCATAAAATCCATGATTTGACGTCGTAGTTTCATGGTCAGGCCCGTGGGCGGCTGGAGGTGTTGAGTTTCGAGCTCTCCGCGGGCGCGGGGGGGTGCGCGGCGCGCGGGCGGGCGTGGGTACAAGCCTCCGCGCATTTCACCCCCTCCCCGTATTGATCGCTCAATTTTCAAACGTATTTCCTAAATATTGTCACAATATACCATTAATATTTGTATACTGCACCTTTATGAGTGTTTGAGAGTGGTCAAGATCTCAGGCTGCATACATTCAATCAGGTGAGAAGTACCTAACATAATACGCCTCGATAAACACCACGCAATACATTTAATTCATGTAAAAAAACTCATTGAACGTATTTAAAATACATATATACTTTGCACGATACGAGTTTCCGAGTTGCATAAAACCATGTAACATAGCGTAGATATAATCTGCGATGTTGTGTACCACCATAAGAGATTACGAGATGGCCGATACATGTGTGCGACAAGGACGCATCAATAGAACCTATTTATAGATCCTATACAAATACGTTTTAAAAATATATCATCAAAAAGGTTTGATAATTGTTTTATATTCTACATTGTTTGCTGATATTTTGGGGCAGTAATTGATTTAAAAGGGGTTGCAATTTATACCTGAGTATTTTATTCAGTTGAGCTTTTAGAGTGTACCTATCGGTTCTTGAACTCGAAAGCTCATAAGCGATAATAGTTACAAAACATCAAATAAACGAAGCCAGATTGAAGCTCGTCAATTGTTGGTTGTATTTGGTGCTAAAATTACAGAAAATAATAAATCATTTGGGGCGAAGTGAAGCATTAAGTGAGATTACAACAAAGCCTAGAACATGTTAACTGCGTAGAATGCGCGGTTTCCTGCGTCGTGAATGAAAACGAGATCAACAAGTAGCTCGTAACATTGGCTGAGCTTCGCGCATGCGTGCCACACAATCTTAACAATTTCCAATATGGCTGCTTTATAGACTATGTCTTAATTTATTATAGCTACTATTCTACAACTATAACTACGCAAATAGAATCAAGCTTTCTATTCCAATATTATACCGAAGGTTTTATATTTCATTTCATACTTAGAGAATTGATCACTGCACTAAGGCTCAGCGGGGTTGCACCTTTTTGCGTTGAGCCTTACCCAGTTGAATCAATTGATCCCTGAACCAATTGATAGATTCAATTATGGTTTAAATTGATTTTAGGATTCAATGAATTACTAATTGAATACGGATCATCGAACGCCATGACTAAAAATAGACTACTAGGTATGTTCTTAGGTCATTGATATTCACGATAGGCGTTTCATTATGGAAACCTATTTATTTCTTATCTATTTCTGTACTATCAAAACTGCTTTATATTTGAAACAAACTAAACAGCAGAATACCTAGTAAATGTAAATAAAGTGAGTACCTAATAGGTATTCCATTCTAAATAATTACAACAATCTTACCAAAAAAAGGCTGTTACTATTATTATAATTAAAATAATTCAGAATAAGAAGAAAGAAATGAGAATATTTAATTCAAATAAAGACAAATTATATTTTTGATGTTAATTACTCAATAATTTATTTAATTTGTTAACTATGAGCGTATTTGTTCATAATTTCAACCTTTCAACCCTAGTATTCTCGTGATTAAATAGGAATATTCATGTTTTTAATAAAAAAAACATACAACATAATATAGAATTTAACTGCCACGAAAATAATAATAATCATTTATTATGCTTGAAACATGGTGGGTATACAAGATGTTAAATTAAATTATAGCACAGGACATATTTTACCCTTGATTCGGGCATGCAAACAAAAAAATTGAGAATTTACTTCGTACAATTATGAAAACAATATGAGTAACAATTAATAGAATTATTGGAATAACAGTTTTTAGAAATATTTAATTTACATTGACTGGTGAACAATAACTTATGTTTGAACACGTAATAGAAGGGAGCCTGTATTTTAGCGGACACCAAATCGACATGTGCTTTTATTTAAAAAATCTTTTAGAGTATAGAAACTCTCCTGGATTAACCACTTTCGCAAGGCACAACAGAAACTTTTATATGGCAGGTCAGTCATTTTATTAGGTAAAGAGTTGTATATCAGAGGCAGGTTTTTGAAGCAAGTTTTTGTAAGTAGTGCAGCTAAGACACAATTGATATAAGGTTAGTCAATCGCTCTTCGGTTCTAACATAATATATGAGCTATCTCCATTAAAATCGTGCAATTTTTTAAACTCTTAGGCTTTCTTTCCGAAAATCTAGTTGATTTCAAAGCTTGCCTTCCAGTCATGTGATTTTTCTACTAGCGTTAGCGCTGATCGAATCGCTTAAAAGTCTTGAAGTGACAAGTAAGAATCAAACGATATGTCATTTAAGCAATTTCTGTCATCGTTAACGTTTGTAGAAATGTCGCTTGTCTAGGGAGCTGACGTCAAGAAGCATGAAAATATATCACTATCGCAGAAATACGTACGACACTAAAGTACTTTTTGGATCCTTGAAATAAGGGATCTATTCTTACCAATTAGGTATCACATAATTGTTGACAAAAAAAATGACTTATCGGGCCTAATTAGGTCAATTTGGTTGCTATTTTTCTGACAAAATTTAATATACTATTTTAGTTTTAGTGACAAACCGGATGTGTATATATATAAATATACGTTTGTTTATAAAATATGCTGAACAAATTAGTTAACTGAATGATTCAAATTAATGAACTAATTACTGTTCAATTTTGTTTTCCGTTTATTGTTATATTTTCGTTCGTTGTGTTTTCTAGTTAGAATTTCTACCATAGTTAGAAAAGGTGCAAAAAGAGTAAACTTACAGTAAAAACAGACCATTCAAGAAAGCAATACTATAATCGGATCAATATCTATACTTACCTATAATAAATCTGTAGAAGTGAAAATTCTGTACATTGAAAATATCAAAAAAATAAATGGCGGGGGATGTTACTAGACCGAAACCGAAAACAAAAGCGTGAAAAAAAAAATTTTTGTCTGTCTGTCTGTCTGTTTGTTCAGGTATCACGCAAAAACTACCGGTTCGATTACGATGAAACTTGGTATAATTATTCTTTATTATCCTGAGCACCACACAGGGTAGTTTTTATCCCGGAAAAGTATAAACAATAAACAACAAACTTAATTTTGCGGTTAAAAACTCATTGATAAGTTTCGTCATCCACGCGAACGAAGTCGCAGGCACAGCTAGTTATGTAATAAATAAAACATTATGGTGGTGAACGACTATTCAAAATACTCGTTTTTTATGTATGATTGTTACATTATTCATTTTATATACCAACAGGGTGTTTTTAAAAACCCGAAATATATTCCCTTATTAGTACTCGATATATATAACAAAGCTGCCTTTATTTTTTAAAGACGAAAACTTCAATTGAATGTTTTTTAAAATTTGCATGTAATATGTAGAAATCCAACGTGATAAAGTGCTAAAAATAAACAATATGTACTTTGAAATAAAACTACTTTTTACGGATTTTTTCGCGGTTTATATTTAGATTTTATGTCCCGACGTTTCGACACCTTTGCAGGTATACATTATGTACTTTGATAGCATCAATCATAAGGATCAGATATCTCTTACAAGCAACGTTAATTAAATGAAAAACGATAAAGTGTACACTAAGAAATGCAATGAGCTAAAAGATACAGGACGTTTTTATTCACTCACGTGTGCATGGGATTACTTAAATTATTTTTTAACAAATAAGTTTGACCTAATTTAAGTACCGGGATTGGTACCTACAAACGGTACAATCAGATAACCTGCGACATTACTCGACATCATCTCTTTACATTTTATATCGAAAAAATCAATTTTACAAGTAACTGTCAACGAGTTAAAATCCTGAATTAATTTATAAGGGACGCACCCTTAGAATAACTTACAATTACATATTAATGGTACACAAACAGAGATAAAATTATGTAATGCACAGTAAACCAATATTTTTTATTGTGCTAAAAATGTGCAATAAGGCACTTATCTTATTGCGATTATATTATAACACACATAGATTTCATGGGTTCTGTTTTTTAATTTACCATGTTTGTTCAAGATGTTTCATCGATTAATTTGAACACCTAAAACCCTAGTTATTCCAGTCTCTAAAAGAGATGTAGTGTCAAACGAGTAAGCTTTGACCTTTACATAAATAAACTAAAAAAATATTAATTTAATAAAAGATTTCTAGATATTTCGCAATTCCTTTTAAAAAACATCGCTTTATGAGCTTATGTATAAAAGCTTCTTTTGGGAACCAAAATAGTCAAGCATTTCTGATATCCTTGCAAGAGTTCATCCGTTACAGTGTTTTCAACAATTATTAAGATTTACGATAGACAACCAACAATTTATTTAGAAAAAAAAAAAAACTTCTTACTTAATCTTACTGAATATAGTAAGCTGTGTCTGTGTGTGGCCTCGTAACTTCCTAACGAAAAGACCAATTTTTAAATGTTTTTTTTCTGTTTGATACCTAATTGTATATGTTTGTGGCAGTGACCGCGACGTGTCGGGTGACATGTTGGCCCCTATGCGGGTGACAGGCCGCGCGGCCGTGTACGTCACCTAAGCACGCTGTGGGCCACGGAGCCGTCTGCCACCATGCCGGCGCCGCTCATCGTCTACGTCACCTCTATCGCGTTCCTATGGCTATGTGGTAAGTCATAAACGGCTGTTTTAAGTTACAAACGGCTATGTGTAAGTCAGAAACAGCTAAATAGAGGCTGAAGTTGCCATTTTGCAGAATCACCTCACCTATTTGAAAGTTTTCTATGGATTACCGCATAGAAAATGAGACATTTCAACCGGATTTTTTGTTTTGCTGGGATATACTGGATATATGGATTGATTAAATTGTTTGTGCGAAATGTAAATTTTAGCCTCTTCCAATATCTGGGGATAAAGTTATAAAAAGTATTCTTTACATAATATAGCACAGTATTCGTTAAATGCAGCTGAACAAATTAAACACTAATCAATTTATTACTGGGTTTCAACTAACCCATGAAACTATGTATCTTCCTAGAAGATATAAATTTTTAGTTGCTAGTTTAATAGCTTTTAATATTAACACAATTATAGGAGATATAACGCTGAATAGGTTAAGTTTAGATTTAAGTAGTAATTTAGTTTGTTTAAACTCTCAACGCAGACAATAGGGAAGCACTCTGATAGCATTCTGCTGTATCATCAGAATATAAATCGCTTTTCTAGCAAAATTCTTGATATTGAACTTTTAGTAGACAAGTATTCAATTGATATTCTTTGTTTTTGTGAATCTTGGCTTAAACCAGATATGATGAATTTTAATGTAAATAACTTTGCGATTGCCAGTGCGTTCAGCAGACTTTCAGCTGAGGGGGGTGGGTGTCTGATTTTATGTAAAGATTATTTTAAGTTCAAGGAACGTCAAGACATCTCCTCTTTCTCTGTTGACCGCATATGTGAGGTAGCATGTGCAGAAATAGAATCTCTTATTGTTCTTTGCGTTTATAGGCCTCCCTCATCTAACTTGTTATCATTTTTAATTATAATGGAGGAAATTTTAAGTAAATTATGCCGCAATAATAAATCAATATATATTTGTGGAGATTTTAATGTTAATATCTTGATTGATTCGCCGGATAAATGTAAGCTCTTATCTTTATTTAAGTCATTTAATTTAAATTATATTTTTAAGGAACCAACGAGGATTACTGCAACTTCACTTACTTGCATTGATAATATATTTTCAAATAGTTCAGTGCTAAACTCTAGATTAATACCCGGTGTAAGATCTGATCATATGGGTCAATTAGTTACTATCAAAGCTAAAAGTAAATTACCTGTAGCTAAAGTTATTTCAACCAGGCCCTTAACTAATCATATACTAAATTCATTTAAAAATAATATTACATCAGCCCTTAATTTTAAATATTCTTTTTCTGGAGTTCCAAATAAAGATTATAATTCCCTATTTGGTATTGTACGGGAATCGTTTAACAAAACGTGTCCTAGAAAAGATGTTAAAATCAACTTTAAGCGTAAATTTAATGAGTGGGCTACTAAAGGCATAAGAATAAGTAGGGACGTTCTTTACGGTCTTTATGATGAAAAATCATTCAACACTAATCCTGATTTTCATAACTATGTTAGAAATTATTCAAAAGTATTTAAAAAAGTGTGTTTAGCGGCAAAATCTAGACTTATCAGCAAGCGTATAGACGGATCTGATAATAAAATTAAAACAGTGTGGAAGATCATCAATTCTGAAACTGGGAATAGTATTCAAAGAGATACAGACCTGTCTTTGGAAATCAATAATAAAATAATTTCAGACAAGACAGATGTTGCTAACGCTTTTGAAGTATTTTTTTCAAATATACCAGTAGAGGTAACGAAGTCTCTTCCCTCATCTTCTTCAAAAGCAGAATCAATATTAAAAACATCTATAAATAAAAGTTTTCCAAATTTTAATTTTACTCATGTATCTCCTAGTATTGTTAAGAAAACATTTAGTATGCTTAAAGTAAAGACCACTGAAGATTTATGGGGAATTTCTGTCAAAGTACTCCAATCCATAATTGACACTATTGCCCCGATTCTTGCAAAAATCTTTAATGACTGTGTTGATTGTGGCACCTTTCCTGATTTAATGAAACACAGTAAAGTAATACCTATTTTTAAATCTGGATGCAAGAATGATCCATCTAACTATAGACCAGTTTCAGTACTTCCAGCTTTTAGTAAAATATTTGAAAGAATGGTCCTTGACCAAATGATGTCACATTTTAGTAAGAATAATATTTTTCACGAGCAACAATTTGGTTTTACTAAGGGAAGGTCGACGACCGACGCCGGGGTTAAGTTAGTCTCTCACATTTTGGGAGCTTGGGAGGGTTCACAAGACGCCATTGGCATTTTTTGTGATCTCTCCAAGGCTTTTGATTGCGTTGATCATAACACTCTAATCCTAAAATTAAAATACTACGGATTACGAGGACAATCTTTAGATCTAGTTTTGTCATATTTGTCAACAAGACAGCAAAAGGTAGGCGTAAACGGTGTGACTTCACCTGGGTCCTTAGTAAGAATGGGCGTGCCTCAGGGTTCAATCTTAGGCCCCTTTCTTTTCCTAGCATATATTAATGATCTGCCTTTCACAATGTCTAATTTAACGGATATAATTTTATTTGCAGACGATACATCTCTTATTTTTAAAATTAACAGAAAATTGCAAGACTATTCCAATTTAAATAGTACGCTCAACGTGTTGTCAGATTGGTTTTCAGCGAATAATTTGCTACTAAACGCTTCAAAAACAAAATGTTTAAAATTTTCACTTCCGAACGTTCGATCGCATTTGGATCTAAATCTAATGCTTGATGGTAAAAAACTAGAATTAATTAACGAAACGGTATTTCTTGGTGTTACTATAGACTCTAAGTTACAATGGGGCGCTCATATCAAAGCATTGACGAAAAGGTTAAGTTCAGCTGCATTTGCGGTACGGAAAATTAGACAGCTCACGGATATTCCCACGGCAAAATTAGTTTACTACGCGTATTTTCACAGCATTATGTCATACGGCGTTCTGCTATGGGGCTCTGCAGCCGATGTAAATTCTATATTCATCTTGCAAAAACGAGCAATTCGCGCCATTTACTGTATGGGCCCCCGCGAATCACTTAGAGAGAAATTTAAAGAAATAGGTATTCTCACGTTGCCATCGCTTTATATTATGGAAAATATAATGTACGTTCGTAAACATTTAGATAGTTTTAGTGTCAACAGTGATTATCACAACATTAACACCAGAAGTAAAAATAAACTAGTAGTCCCAAGGTTTAGACTAACTAAAACAAATACTAAATCCTTCCTAGGGAATTCTATTCGCTTTTATAATAAATTACCAGATAGTTTAATTCATTTAACTAACAAAAAGTTTAAAACGTGCGTGAAATCCAAACTAATAGGAAAGGCTTATTATAAAATCAGTGACTATGTAGAGGATAAAAGCGCGTGGATTTAGGACCTTCTGCACATGTGGCCTCCCTGGCGGTCCGTTAGTTCATTTGCCTCATCTTGTTGTTTCATCTTTCTCGATTAGCTTCCCCACGGTCTCTATTCGTAGAAACCTTTTGACATGCCTTGACATTCCTGTTAGGGTTTAGTTAGGACTACATATCTTTTGTATGTAAAGCTATTTAATTAGATATTTGTTTTTTCTTCTTTTAATTATTGAGTTTAGTCTTTTTTTTATTATTCTCATTCTTTTCGCATAGGCGACCTTTGTAAATGTGACAACAATGTAAATTTGTTGCGTGTCCCTTTTCATTTTTCTTCCATTTTGAATGTTATCATTTACAATAAACTAAACATTTTGCTATTTACGCTGTTGTCGCATATTTGTATATTTTTTTATATATAATTGTATTTTTTACATTGATGTTAACCTTTTTTTTAAAAGAGTAACCAATGGAGTTTCTTGCCGGTTCTTCTCCATTGGAATGACATTTTGGAACCTGCAACTAGAGTCAGTAATTTAACGTTTTAAAAGAGCTTAAAAAGGCCTACTTGAAATAAAAATATTTTGATTTTGATTTTGATTTTGAAACGGATAAAAATAAGACCATTATTTTTACTTGTTTAAAAATATAGTTATTTCATGAATGGAGGCTTAGTCAGTGCTTATTTCACGCGCCAGGCATAGCCGAGTAGATATATTTAGCTACTCGTTAGTCGGCCTAAAAATAGCAGCGTCCGACCTTTCCGAATCAAGCTAAACGAACCTTAATTAAGTCTGGGAAAATGGGCTGAATACTGTATTTAGCCGCTGCGCTTACACCCACTTAACACGGGAAGTGTGGCTATTGCATACTAAATTATTTACATTTCCATTTTATTTTTAGGTCCATGTCACCACTCGTAAATAAGTGCGATGAATGGACATAAGCTGTTAAAATGCTATACCTTTAGTTTTGTGAATTTAGTGTCGTATGTCACTCTGCGCGGATAAGCACACTACTGAAGCAATAAATAATCTAATATTCAAACGGAATTAACATCTTATGACGCCGCTATGTGCCATTATGTGTCTCTTTATGTATGTCGTTTTTAGGTGTACCTAAATTAGTCTATCCATTTTTAAAAACGTCTTCAAGTTTCAGTTTAGAAATCATACTGGTATGTAACTATTATTGTATTTGGTACCTTGTGAACAGTAAAAGCGGACGACACCCTGCCAGCGGCGGGCGGTCGTCTCGCCAACGTGACGGCCGAGCCGCCCGACCTGCGCTCGCCCATGGGCCGCGTGCCGCAGTACCAGCCGCCCGCCATCGGCGTCGGCGCCATGGTACCGCCGCAGTCCTTCTGGCCTCGCAGCCCTTATACCCGCGTCGAGACCTGGCACCGTAAGTATACTACAGGGCATAAGTTTAGGCCCGACCTGCGATGCAAATTCATTGATGACATAAACATTGCCAAGTAGACAACTTACAATCCAACTTGTCAACAGATCGCCCAGCATTTAAGAACATGCATACCGTATCTCACGGCTCGGAAGACGACGTCGGTCACGAGGAAGAAGGCGACTGTCATCAGCCGTGTCCTAAACAACACTTCTCATGCCAGGTACATTGACATAATCTCGTCTTTGTCACGTATTAGAAGGTATTATGCGAGAGTGTTGCACAAGTAGGCAATTAACAGTCAAAGTAAGCTTGTTCAAAGCTTCATGTCAGCAATTCTATAGAATTAAATCTATTGATCAATGCTTTAAATAAAAGGTGAAAAAAAAAAAATTGCCGAAAACTAAAACACTTACAAACTATCACATTTTTTTTATATTTTGGTGCGTCTTTTGGATTTAATTTTGTGTTAGTATTTTTGAGTGATAATGAACCAAAAACACGGATGCCCAAATTTCGTCACTAAACAAGAATTCTATATCCCAGATATCCTGCACCTGCATACCCATGGACAAGCGCTGCGACGGCAAGGTGGAATGCGCGGAAGCGGAAGACGAGAAGGGTTGCCTACCGGCGTGCGATGAGAAGCGCAACCGCACGCTGTGCCACAGCACCAACGTGTGCATCAAGGTGGAGTGGCTCTGCGACGGTGATAACGACTGCGGCGACTTCTCTGATGAAACTCATTGTGGTAAGTAACTACAAACTCATAATTTGGAAATGTGCTTAGCTAAAAAAACTAAATGCATTTATTTAAAATTAGGGTAACTATGTAGCACTTATAAACTCATTATTAAGTCATTCTCTTAGTTGAAACTTCAATGAAGCATTCTACCTTTAAGTGTGGTAAATAAAAATATCAAAGTGGGTATATTCCTATTTACGGCAGAGGCTACGCCATCAAATCCATCAAAGAAATAGTTGTTTTGTGGTCTGTCTGTCACGGGTTGACACCTTCACTCTAAATGGGGTGTAGAAAACAACGACCGATTTGTTCCCGGTTATGGATCTATTGTCGTATCAATGTCTAACAATAGCTCTGTTTACACCAGGTGGCACTGTGAACTGCACTGCCGAGCAGTTCCAGTGCGCCAACGGTTTGTGCATCCACAAGGACTGGGTCTGCGACGGCGACAACGACTGCCGCGACAACTCCGATGAAACCAACTGCACGAAGGGCAAGTAAGTACATTCAAAGCTATCTAATAATAAATTTATAGCACATGCATGTAAAAAGAAATCGATACCAATGTTATTTATATGGTGGTCCATCTGAGGTCTCTAATGATGAAAAATATTTTATCATGTCCCAAACTTTAAATAAAGGTCGATTAAAAATATTGGTAGAGAAAAATAATTTGATTACAATTATGTTTTCAACATTAATTTCGAAGAAGAAACCGTCGAAAAGTATCCAAAGAAACATTTTTGAGAAAACATCTGTACGAGAGTTGAAATAGCTCTAACGATAATTTCCAGATTGAATTTTTCGAATGTAAGCCCGTTCAGATCAAGATCAATAAAAAAATTATAATTAAAAAATTAAAAAACACGCCTGCCATGTCTAAAAAATATTTAAAAAGTGAACTAAAAAATTAAAAACAAGTCAAATATCTGAGATTCGGACAACCTGTAATGAATTGTTCCAAGTAACCGTCCCCGGCTGCAAATATTTGACTTGTCTCTAATTTTTTAGTTCACCTTTTTAATATTTTTTTGACATGGCAGGCGTGTTTTTTAATTTTTTTTATTATATTTTTTTTATTTAATACCTTTTAGTGAACAACAAAAAACATGACACATCACAAAAAAAAATATCGTTCGGAACCCTTTGCAGGCGATTTCGACTCACACTTGACCATTTTTTAATGTCCAAATAGCCTATGTCACTCGGGATAACTCAAAGCTTCTAATGATACCACAAACATTGAAATCGGTCAAGCCTTTTAGAAGTTATGGTGGAATAAAGAAACTCAAAAACATACATACATACATGAACCCTGAAAACATAACACTCCTTTTTGGGCAGTCGTGTAAAAATGGATATCGATGAAAGCTGTCTGAAATGCAATAGGCTTCTTTTATTGTTGATTTCTTTTCAGGTTCTACGCTATAAATGACATGAAAACAGGCTATCCTAAGATAAATTAGTCACACGTTATTTATATCCCAAGGTCATATGGAAAACATTTCAACATATAATTATGTATTCTGTTGTATCCATACGCACAAAAAGTTTACTCATGTAATGAAAATAGATTGAGAAACCTTTTCAGTTGCGTCATTGAGATCATGTAATAATATTCTGATTTAATCGCTCTCCTCAAGCCTACTGAATGACGTCACATTGTATTACCGTAATATTAACTGCGTCATAGACGTTTACTAAGAAACTCCGTAAAAAATACTATAGCTATAGGATAATAGAATAGAAATTGCATAGTATATTTTTTAGCAATTGGACGTACGAATAAGTGATGCAGTTTAATGTAATTCTATATGACGAAGATAAATTAATGCTACAAAATATTTTAAAATGAGAGTAGATAAATAGGCGGTGTTACGGCGCGGTTTAGTTGCTACGTCGTAGCAGTGTAGTTGTTTTGCCTACGCTCAAAATAGGTTCGCGATATGGAGCTTTTATAAAGTCTAGTTACATTGTTTGTGCTAAAATGTAATTCCTATAAAGAATAACTTTTAAATAAACTATATCTGTTCGTTTGAAATTTTGAAATTGGTAGCATATAAATAAAATAAACACGTTAAAACAAATGTGTTTCAAAAACCTATGTATATTTCATCTAATCGAACTCTATATTCCAAGATATACAATTATTTATTTTAAAGTAAAATAACTGGAGATCTGATTTAGAGCTTATTAGAAACTGTTTGTATTTTTGCGAAAATTGAGGTTATCTGGTACAGAAGTTCATAGCAATGTAGATGTTTTCCGTTCAAGGTAACTGGTCTTATCTAAAAATAGAGATGACTAAACAAACATGTTTATAGAACTCATTGATTTGAACTTTGATTCCGCAATCTAGTTTAGTATGTTATTGATAAAGATCTCTCGATGTAAAGATGATTTCACAAATAAGAATATTTTTGTTTTGTAACTGTTTGATTGGGCCATTATGAATAGTGGGTAAGAGTGCCTACTATAGGAGCAATGCAATTTAGCAATACATGGAGAATCGTAGTACTTCAGAATTAAAATGTGCACCCTACGTCCTGACTCCTGGGGGTGTATTTACCGGGTAAAGAGAAAAAATTAAATACCGGTAATACAAAGTAAATATAGATTCACTATTAATTTCGAAGCTGATCTGTCATTTCTTTTTTTCGTTGAAAAAACATTAGACAAAGAACGAGGGTAAATTGCAGTATTCAAACAAAATGATACTACGATCTAGTCATTAAAAAATCTAAACGTCAGTAAAAATTACCTATGGTGAGTTGCGAGTATACCGTTGAATAGGTACCACCTTCGCCCTGCAGTGTATTGTTACAGTGTACACTTATTTTTATTTGTGAGCTGCGTAGGTGTTTTCAAAGGCGTAGCATTCCTACTTGTTTTCTTTTTTTAACTTTTACAGCTTTCTCCAAGATTATCAAGTTCCCTTGCAGTTTACACCTACGGATATATTTAAAATCTCTGTTGTGCAAAAAGGATTTCTTGTTTATATAATTTCCATTTATAGAATTTAGCAATCTTTATGAGGTTTTTACTGGATTGTGATCATTTTACATATGAATACAGTTTTTTTTTGTTTTTAGCACGTAGTTTTCGAATGTCCTACCCATAGTTTTGGATATAAGGACTTAAAAAATCAATGACAAAATTGCTGTAAATTAGGTATCAAAAAATTGCTAATGCTATTATAAAATAAGATTTGTTCATCTCTTCTTGCATTAGGTAAACACGTTATTTACATAGTAATATTTTGATATTGTTACAAAAATATCAATGTGGATTGATTGATATAGCTTTATTATAATACGACAATTACGACGCAATATAATCTAGGTGTGTTTTTTTATTCCAAACGTAGATGTGTGTTTTATGATTTAAAAATCGATTTCGAGATAATAACCTTTAAATACTAGTCCAAAATAATCCCATAGAACAGTTTAAAAACTTTAGGCGGGACTTTCAGGATTTTATTTTACATTGCGCGGCACGAGCTGTAGCGGTCGGTAGATCAATACACCGGGGGTTGGCGGGGAACGCGCGGGGCGGAGGGGCGCAGGGAGGGGAGGGGGAGTGGTGGGAACGAGAGCACGTTTCCATGGCGACGCGCCTACGCGCCCCTGCGTCCCTTCAAGGAGACTCGCCCAATATATCCAACTTCCGTGGGCGAGCTCATTATAGAACGAAATCATCGACGTGATTAACATTACTGGTACACCTACAGCAACTTAGTGACGCTAATGTGACGTATTCATGAAAGTAGGACTAGGGACAACTGGTTTAAGTATCGCCTATAAATAGTTATGTATGGAACGTAATGACACATAGGTAACGATATGATAAGTGAGATTAAAATATACCTGAGTAGTTTGAGATTATTGTATTATTGAAAATTTTTGCAATTTATTGCGTAGGCCCAGACTTAGGAACGCTATTTTATGTTGCATATGAATCTGGATTTTTAAAAGAAATAATTATGTTTTCTTATTATATTTATGAAATTTAGTTGATGCAACTAAAACGTTTTAGGCACGTAAAACCCACGCGTTTATAGATATAGGTATGTACCGTTTGGTACTAGATTAGTATGTTTTAAAATACATAGTTTAAATAGACGTCTCCTGTTATTTGTTATCTAAGTATATCTAATTATATGCAGGTATTAATATAAGAATCTTTAATTAGTTGATTTTACGATGTAATATTATTTTCATAAAAGTTGGGAACGCTTTCGTCACAACTACACTCGAGAGCAATGAATCCGGGTCACTTAAAGAATGTTAAAAATCTCGGAAACTAAAAATGATAGGTTAATGCAATAAATTGTATTTAATAAACAATGTAATACTCCTTAAATGAAAGTAAAAAAAATATGAGTCACCATACATTTTATTAACACAAAATTACATAAAGAAAAAAACTGCTGATCTCTCCTTAAAACAAAAATAGGAAACATGAAATTTTTGAACTTTATTACGATTTTCTTGAATTTTAATACTTCGTATTGCCTCCTCGTGCTTCCATTACTGCGTTTACGCGGTTTGGCATGCTGTACACCAAGTTCCTTATACGATTTTGGGGAATATTCTCCCATTCCTCTGTGAGAGCAATTTTGAGCTCACGAAGCGTGATTGGGGGAGGGTTTCGTTGTTTCACGCATCTGCCTAGCTCGTCCCAAGCATGCTCGATCGGGTTGATATCCGGGCTGCGCGCTGGCCACTCCATACGAGTAATGTTCATCTCTTGAAGGTAGTCATTCACAATCCTACCTGTATGAGGTCGGGCATTGTCATGCATAAATATAGCATCCTCACCTAAATTGACCATAAATGGACCAACGTGATCATTGAGGATTTCTTCCACATATCTTTCGCTAGTTAAAGAGCCGTTTTCTATGATCACCAGCTCTGTGCGACTTTCAGAAGAAATTCCGGCCCACACAAGTACAGACCCACCACCGTAGGCTACTTTTTCTTCGATGCATGCTTGCTTGAATCTTTCCCCTGGTCTTCGATACACTCTGTGTCTTCCATCGTGCTTGTAGAGCATAAATTTTGATTCGTCGGAGAACATAACTTTTGACCAATCTTCTATACATCAATTTACGTGGCTCTGGGCATATCTTAGTCTTGAAATACGATGCCCACGCTCCAGTTTAGGGCCGTTTGCAGGTCTAAGGGGTTTTAAGTTAGATTCAGCAAGCCGACGTCTTACTGTCCATGCACTTGGGTTACTTCCTCCGAGGCGTCGAAACTGATTTGTGAGTTCAGTTCCTGTGAGAAAGCGATTTCGAAGCATGGTGTTCACCAAGTATCGGTCTTCTCGTGCTGTGGTACACCTGGTTCTGCCCGTTCCTGGTCTGCGTAGGTTAGAACCAGTTTCTTCGTAACGTCGGAGAACTCTTTGTACTGTTGACAGCGACACACCGACAGTCCTGGCTGTATCGCGCTGACTCCGGCCGGTTTCCAGCATTGTAAGTATTCTGGTGCATTCTTCAGGCGTAAGCGACATAATTTCAGCTTGAATAATGAATATAGAGCACTATCAACATGGTTTATGTACCCACATAAATGACAGATTACAAACAAAAGCAAAACCAAATGCTGTAATTTCGTAGTTCCATCTTCGAAAGTGGCCCTTTTTCAAATTTGATTTTTTTATGATATAACTTTACAATAACTAAGAAGTTTTAATACCTTCATTTAAGGAGTATTAAATTGTCTATTAAATACAATTTATTGCATTAACCTAGCATTTTTAGTTTCCGAGATTTTTAGGATTCTTTAAGTGACCCGGATTCATTGCTCTCGAGTGTATTATTCAATTTTATTTTTATATTATTATTGTCATTTCTTAACAGCTGCAATAATTACTATTTAATTGCTAATTGAAATGAACTTTACATGCAGAGTCGAGATTCAATTTTTTTTTTTAATTTAACAGCAAGTCTTTAAGTGAGTGTAGAATGAGGTGTTCAAAAATGTGTATCACAGATAAAAATACCCAATCTAAGTACTATATCACAGTAATTTCATCGATACTAACAATGAGAGCATATTGTACCTTAATGTTTGTTCGCAGATGTCGTGAGAACCAGTTCATGTGTGCAATCGGTGAGTGCATTTCCGAGCACTGGCGCTGCGACAAGGAGGCCGACTGCCCTGACAGCTCTGATGAGGCTGACTGTCGTAAGTATTTAGTTTAAAATTATGATACATAGGATTTTTAAGGTACCAGTGGGACAAGATACATGGACACATAAAATTACTAATGTTAGTTTCCAAAATTCAGACAGTTGGATATTTGCAATGTATTTTGTGGGCTATCGTCATCATCGTCTCCCTGCCCTGTTCCCATTTATTTGGGGTTGGTGCAATGCATATTCAGCTTCCACTCATATCTAGTACTCCTTCTAATCCTTATTCTATTTCTTTAGCTGTGGATCTAATTCGATGCAGCGAGAATGAGTTCCAATGCGACAACAAGAAGTGCATCCGCAAGGACTTTCAATGTGATGGTGACAACGATTGCGGCGACTGGACCGACGAGGATTCTTGTCCTATGCCGCCAGGGAACTGCAATGTTGGCGAGTTCAGGTATACATTAAATAAAGATGAACAATCGAGTAAATTATTAATTTTATCTATAATTGTATAAACATTTACATAAGCAAGCAAATCTGGAGATATGACTTCAAATTTAGACTTACACAACAAAGTATTCGAACTGAAGTGTATCCACTATAATGTTATTCAATTAATGATGTGTTTTATTGGTTTCTTAGGTTTACGCGAATTTTGTCGAATCTAATGTACTGAATAAAAACAGTCTCAGTCTGCCCGTGACCATGATACCTGCAAAGGTGTCGAAACGTCGGGACCTAAAATCAAAATAAACCGCGACAAAATCCGTAAAAAAGTAGTTTTATTTTATGATGTTTTTGCTTTAAACAGCTATCAATTTTAAAATTTATATCACAGGTGCAGCGACGGTAAATGCATTCCGGATCGTTGGCGGTGTGACGTTAAGAGAGACTGCGCTGACAACGGCGACGAACTGAACTGCGAACCAAATGCCATGCGGAACTGTACTGACGACGAGTACACCTGTGCTGATCGCCAGTGCATTCTGGTAAGATATTGTCTTTCCACGATCTATCTACTAATCCAACAGTAAAGTGGAGAGTAACACAATGAACATAATCCCATCTGATGTAGTCACTAACTAATCAGTCAATAACTAAAAGATCAAATATTTTATAGAAAACATGGCTTTGTGATGCTGTCCGCGACTGCACAAATGGGGAAGACGAAATGAACTGCGAGGTCCACTGCGAAGAAGATCAATACACTTGCAAAACACAAGACCATCTCATTAGCTCCGTATTCCGGAACTGTGTGAACAGAAAACATGTTTGCGATGGCATGAAGGACTGTCCCGAAGGAGATGACGAGGACAGATGCCCAGTAAAGAGGATTTGTTCTCCCGATGATAAGTGTGAACCCGATATGTGTATAACAACGTACGAAGGCAGCGATTTCTGCACTTGTCCATTGGGCTTCCTTTTAAGCTATAACAATCACAGGTAATCTCGTTTTCAATCAGTTTAATAACATGAGACCTATTTACAAATCTGACCATGTTATACCGCAATTATATACCCAATTTGTTGATAAAAGTATCCGAATTGTTGGACAACGACTGATGAATGTTTTTCTTTCAGCTGCCGGGATATCGACGAATGTATGTACGAACAAGACCCAGTATGCTCTCAAACGTGTTCGAATACGGTTGGCAGTTTCAAATGCGGCTGCATGACTGGCTATGTGCTGAGACCTGACGGAAGATCTTGTAAACCAACAGGCGAATCGCCTACGTTACTGTTTTCAAACCGCGTTGGCATAAGACAGGTATGGAAAAAGTTATGTTTTAAAACTAAACAATTTTCAAATATATGAACTTTTTACTATATTTTTCTATTTTCACAATCAGGTTTGGCTAACTGGGGACAACTACATGCCAGTAGTAAAAGGCCTACATGACGCGGTAGCTTTGGACTATCACTACGAAAAGCAGCTTGTATTCTGGTCTGAGAACAATCTGAAGGTTATTAGAGTGGCTCAATTAAATAGCAATAATTTAACAGGTGAGTCTCACTGCATTCTTGAAACATTAAAACATACATTTGACCTGTGTCTACTTAAAATTTCAGGTCAATATTCAAGCTATTATTATTTTTACATATGTTGACATTGCCTGCTTTGTTTATAGATGTAATAAGGTGGGGTTTAGAAACACCAAGCGGAGTAGCAGTGGACTGGATACATGACTTACTATTTTGGACGGACTCTGGCACTCGACGCGTCGAGGTGACTAATCTAGATGGTTCTCAGAGAGCTGTTATAGCTGCTAATGACCTGGATAAACCAAGGGCTATTGCGGTGCATCCTGGAGACGCTCTAGTGTTCTGGACTGATTGGGGTAAAGGACTTACAATATTTAACATAGTGCGTTTGATATTATGTTCTCTTTAAAAATCATTGTCTTTAGAAATCGAAAATTATCTCTCTATTTAGTTTTAAATTTCATTCCACTTCTAGTATTTATGTATGCCACGATTAGCCCCAGTGGACTGTTTCAAATACATTTCGTATTTTTAGGACCCAACCCTAAGATAGAACGAGCTGATATGGATGGTAGCAGAAGAAAGAGTATCATTGTGGACCGCATCTTCTGGCCGAACGGACTGACCATTGACTACACGGAGTCCAAGATATACTGGGCCGATGTGAAACACCATGTCATTGAAAAAGCTTCCTTTGATGGACGAAATCGGAAGAAGGTACGATCTATACATATATCTTACAACATCTATCTACAAAAATACTTATTTATCTTGCAGTATACCCATGCATACTTAAAAATATCATTACAATATAGATTATATAGTTGTTTGCTTTCGATTTTACTAGTTCGAAGATTTAAGACTCCGAGCAAACTCAATCTGTCAAAACAATTTGTATACAACTTTCTGACGTCAATATATCCAACAGGTAACCAACAAAGGCCTGCCTCATCCGTATGCACTGACTCTTTTCGAGGATGCTGTGTACTGGACCGACTGGCACACCAAGAGCATATCCACAGTAAATAAGAACACTGGTATGGGAATACAGACTGTGCATGCTGGACTTAACATCCCCATGGATATTCATAGGTAAGTTAATCATAGCACCTGAATCAGAAAGATTTAGGCTAGGTTTTCGGGTGGCTTAACTTCATATTAATATTTTATGTTTCGGCAGCTATCACCCGCTGAGACAAATAACGACGTACAAGAACCGGTGTGGTAACAACAACGGTGGTTGTTCCCATTTCTGCTTGCCGAACAGCAATGACCACACCTGCCGGTGTCCCGTTGGATTCAACCTCAACTCTGATGGGTATGTTTAGACAAAAATAGAATAGCGCATATTGATATTTTAATGTCTGTCTCCATTCAAGTGCTCGTAATCTTATAACAC
Organism: Autographa pulchrina; assembly: GCA_905475315.1. Classification (NCBI taxonomy): domain Eukaryota; kingdom Metazoa; phylum Arthropoda; class Insecta; order Lepidoptera; family Noctuidae; genus Autographa; species Autographa pulchrina. Next base: position 5,132,519 of record FR997771.1, on the reverse strand, counting down.
TTTGTATCCTATGTTCTTTAATTACAGCCGCATATGTGAACAAACCCCAGAAAAACTGCTTCTTTATGCCCGCAAAAAGGACATAAGGCTGAAACAGCTGAATCCACGAAAACAAACTGACTCCTTGGATATGGTAAGTCACTTTTAACAGTCTTCATAACGTGCTGAAGGACAAACAACTTAAAGATGCAACAATAACTAATTTATTTTTGTTCGTTTAGGTAATTCCTCTGGAAACGATCAAGTCGGCAGTAGCTTTGGACTGGGATCACAATACCAACTCAATATTCTGGACTGACGTGGACAAGGATACGATCAACCATGCCTACTTAAACGGAACTCAACAGACCGTCATTGTAGGATCCAATCTAAGTACGGCATTATTACACTAAATATAATTTGGCAGTAGAATAAAGGCATTTGTAGTAAGTTTTAATTATACGACAATTGTTATTTTTAGTATGGCCAGCCGGATTAGCATATGATTGGCTAACTAACAAGCTGTACTGGACGGACGCCGGTACCAACAGGATCGAGGTAGCCAACGTGGATGGAAGTATGAGAACCTTGCTGGCGTGGGATAATATTGAGCGGCCGAGAGATATCGTGGTGGATCCGAAAGGTTGGTATACCAATAACAAAAAGAAGGTGTGAAACAAAATATTAATCTTGAAAAATATTTTGACATTTAAAAAAAATACATTTAAATACAATATTCTTATTTTTAGGTGGCGTAATGTACTGGTCCGACTGGGGAAACTCTCCCTGCATCGAAAGGGCCGACATGGATGGTGGAAACCGTCGACGACTGATCTATGGCAACATGACCTGGCCAAATGGACTGGCTCTAGATCTAAAGTACAGCCGCATCTACTGGACTGACGGTGGCAACCAGACTATTGAATATGCTAACCTGGATGGCTCTGGAAGAACTATTTTAATAGGTTTGTACTCATAGAACATTATACCTAAACTACGATCAACGTTAAATAAAACTGGATAAGCTAATTCTAAATAAATTTTCGTTGATACTATAGGACAAGACCTACGTCACCCCTTCGGTCTCGATCTCTTTGGTGATGAAGTGTTCTGGACCGACTGGGACACTCAGTCTATTCAAGCAGCCAACAAATACAATGGTAAAAACAGACGGACGCTTGGCGCTGGTGTAGCCGGCCTCATGGATGTACGCGTCTTTCACAAGGAACGACAAACTGGAGTCAATCGGTATGCCATTTAGTTATCAAAAAATATTGAACAGAAAAACTTCTGATTTCCATAAATTAAATACGGAAATGATGAAGCATATAATAATATATTGTTTATATGTAATAAATTTAATTTTTCTGACCAGATGCGGCAAGAATAACGGCGGATGTTCACACCTCTGCTTATTGAAGCCTATGGGGAGATCTTGTGCATGTCCTATTGGAATAAAGATTAGTGTAAGTTTATTTCCATGTCTACATTATGCTAGCCTGTCTATGTAGATCATCATTGACTTTACATTAATATTTTGGCGTTTACAGAAGGACGGCAAGACTTGTGCTAACGGCCCTGTAAACTACTTGATATTTGCTCACCGAGTGGACATTCGCGTCGTATCTTTGGATGTACCGTACCTCATCGATGTACCACTACCGCTTCCCATACTCAAGAATGCTTTTGGTGTTGATGTCGACCATAAAACAAGTACGTTCTAGAACAAATAATTTAAGTTGAAGTTTAAGAACCGTAGGTTTCTATAAAACACCTACAATTTTATAAAAATAACATTTTAGTCGTTTTTAATCATTACAATTTATATTTTAGGTCTTATTTACTGGACTGATACTGGCGAAAGAAAAATCCAACGAGCAAATAGAGCTGGTCAAGACATCGAAACTATTATTGGAAAAGGCTTACATACAGTTGATGGAATTGTAATCGACTCCACTGGTCGCAAGGTTGGTGTTATTAGTACCTATTTATAAGAGTATACCAGCTATACATACAGAGCTTTTCTATACTTTGTCTTACCTAAATAATAAATATATAAATGTGGTTAAAAAACATTTATGTTTTAAAGATTTACTGGACTGACGGAGGACGCAACAGTGTTGAAGTAGCAGAACTAGATGGTACCAACCGAAAAGTTCTTGTGTGGACCGGATTAGGTAAGCAATGGATCTAAAACCTTAAGACTTCTTGAAATGGTAAGCGTTTAAATTAAGAAAGCATTTGATCATGTGTTTTTTCTTTACAGATTCTCCACGCGCTATTGCATTGCATTACGAGTACGGATACATGTTCTGGTCTGATTGGGGGACATCTGCCAAGATTGAGAGAGCCGATATGGATGGAAATAATAGGTATGTTTTTTACAAGTACATATTGCTAAAGAACAATTTACTTATTCCAATAACTAATAAAATTTATCCCTCAGGCGCGTGATCATCGAGAGCAACATCAAGTGGCCAAATGGTTTGGCCATCGATAAAACCGAGGGTCGTCTGTACTGGAATGATGCAAAGGTTCTGTCCATCGAAAGTTCTGATTTCAACGGGAACGATCGGCGAACTATCTTGAGCAATGTTCCTTATCCTTACGGAATAGTTATTGTTGGACAGCACGTTTACTGGACGGATTGGAGAACTCAGGCTCTGCATAGAGCTGACAAAAACAATGGCAAGAATTCTATTATTATCAGGAAGAACCTAGAAGGACTTATGGATATCCGAGCAGTGCAGGTATGTATACGACTCTACTATAAACTAATTGAAGACCGGACATTACAGCAGTTACTTGGGTTTCCCAGTCAGCTGTGAATGCATTTTTATAATGCAGTAATATAACATTTTTATTTTAAAGGGTGAACGTGAAATCGAAAACGCTTGCGGCACAAACAACGGCGGCTGCTCTCACCTCTGCCTTCGATCACCACAAGGATACTCGTGTGCTTGTCCAACCGGCCTCCTATTCAACTCTAGCGACCCCAACCCTAAGACTTGCAGGAAATACCCTGAGAACTTCTTATTCTTCGCAACGAAGACTAGCATTGCTCTCATATCGTTCGACACTCCTGAACAATGGGATGTGGCGTTTCCTATCAAGGTACAAAATGCTGTTGCTGTTGACTTCCATTGGGATCGCAAGCTACTGTTCTACACCGATGTAGATATGGATGTTATCAGGTACGAAAATAACCTCATACATACCAGACCTCATGTACACTAACTAACACATAGTTTTTGACTGCTATTCTCATTTAAACCATGAAGACTTTGAAAATAACATTTAGAAGAACATTCTATGTTATTTATGTGCACAGAAAATACACGTATGTATAATTTTAATAATATTCTTATAGGTCGATAAACATGCTGAACATGAGCGATACGAAAGACGTCATCAAAGGCAACATGGGCATTCCTAACGGCTTGGGCGTGGATTGGATCGCGAACAACATCTATTGGACCGACAATGAATATAAGGTAAGTTACCGCAAGGTATAACTGTAAATAAGACTTCAATTATACAGTTAATGCAATTCTTATGTGAATAATTATTTTCAGGTTATTGAAGTAGCGCGTTTAGATGGGACTTCAAGAAAAACATTGCTCAGCAATCTAAGTGAGCCTCGGGCATTAGCACTGTTTCCTGCTAAAGGGTGAGTAACAACTCTAAAACAAAACAATATAGTAATTGTTTAGTCTTCGAGGACTTTCGATTTACTAAACTGTTTTATTTCTAGGTACCTGTATTGGAGCGATTGGGGTCAAACGCCATGCATCGAACGAGCGTTTTTGGATGGCAGTCAAAGGCAAATTATCGTTATTCAAGATGTTGGCTTTCCTAACGGAATTACTATCGATTACAAGGACAGGAGGCTCTATTGGACCGATGCTCTGAGACACAGGATAGATACATCTGACTTGAACGGCCAGCACAGGGTCCAGTTGATTCCAGAAGCAAAGAACCCCTTCGGAATGACTCAGGTACTATTTCGTTTTCGTTAAATTCGTGGCTACAAAAATTGGATTCGTCCTTTGATCCCGATCTACTTTGGTCTATTTTATCAAACTAGACGCAGGTTCTCAGCCTTCTGCAATGGGAACCAAACCAACCAATACTATGTTACACTTCCATTCTCAGATCAACATCAAAATACCACAAACAGGAATAACGCAGGCAAGTTGAACTCCATATGATGTACCCATGTAAGGACGGCATGTCTGTACGTTTTCGTTACTTAAGTCTTAATTTCATTTCAGTTCAATGACTACATCTACTGGACGGATTGGTACAAGAAAGCAGTGATGAGAGCTGATAAGAAGACCGGGAAGAACGTGACTGCGTTAAGAACTGATTTGGAGATGACGATGGAAATAAAAGCGGTGTCGTCCGACAAGCAGCATGGATGGAACCCTTGCAAGGAGGATAACGGAGGATGCTCCCATCTGTGCTTCTTTAGGGAACACGACTACATTTGCGCCTGCCCAGAGGATGTTGATCATCGGCCATGTTCAACAGGTACACACAAAAACTTACATTACCATGCATCAATCAAAATTAACCTTAGATAACACACATAAAATTAAGACGTTTTAACACTTCTGTAATATTTCACAGACGCTTACAAATAAATAATTATTTTTAGTCAATTATTACTACTTACTTCTTTCTTCTTGTAGCACAATAAAATATTATCAAGTAATGAGAAACTTAACCTAAGTATTTTTGTTCAGTGCCGAAGAACCGCATAGACAACAAGATGCCATCGCACTACCCGTCCTTCTACGACTACACGGACATACAGGAGGAGAACGGCCTCCCTCCGCCGCCGACCGCCATCCCGGACACCAGCACCGGAGCCATCATCATCATGGTCTCCATCATACTCAGCATCTTACTCGGCATTCTCGTCGTCGCATTTGTTTGCGGTAAGAACGAATAACTCTCGACACGACTTGTCCACATGCGAAATTAATATCATGTAGGTACACAATATTGTCGAAGACATAACCCATATTATAACGCGCATATAAAAAAGAAATAAGAAGTCTGCTTTCTTAATGGACCATTGTAAATTATATACTAGGCATAATCAAATCTATATAACAGACTAATAATACAGCTTTCATAATTGTTGAAATGAGATACAAATCCCGCAAATAAAACGAGTAAAACAAATACTAGAATTGCAGAAACTTTCATTGTATTCAACAGTTAAAATGAACCGAAATCACGGAGGGGACTTAAAGGAGAATTACCGAGATTCAGGCGGACACATATCGTTCCACAACCCTAACTACAGCTGCAATACGGGCGCAGGCGGTGCCAATGCTGAACCACTCGAGCGTAGAACTAATCGGTTCCAAGGCATATTCAAATACGACAAGAATCAGGTAAGAAATAGAAGAAGACCTTTATAAACACGATGATGCAACACTGTGAAGCTTTACATAAACACCCGAAGCAGAGCTTTTTTATACTATCACAAGGTTCTAGGTTTCTTCAAAATGTAAAATGCGTTCTTGATGTTTATAGGAGCGAGTAACCAACGTATACATCCCGGAGGGCACGAGCCTGCTGCCGCCGGCGCCGGCCCCGCCGCTGCGGCCCGCGCCCTCCCGGCCCGCCACGCACGACGACTTCGAACCCGTGACGCTGCACTCCTACGCCTGAACTGATGCAAGTTACAACCGGACACCACGCCCTAACGCACCTACCTACTAGCTAGTACAACAATGCTAATGTCGGTGAATGCGAACGTTCAACGGAGCCGCGGTTCCAAAACAGAACGAAACTGAAGCCGTTTTCTAAGAACACTCCTCAGAAAGTGCGACAGCCACATATAATGTGGGTCTTCTGTAAGGTGAACTTAGGAAATAGCTCTCATGATAGTACAAGAAGTAGCGTCTGCCCGCGTGCCTCCGGTCGTAAGTAAGAATGGAAATTATACATAATTAGGTCGGTCGACATCAATTACATCGCGGGGTTTCCCGTTGAATAATGCTGTCGAAGTTTATTTTTCCACGTGATAATCCTGCGCTGTAAATATTGTGGCTGCCAGTATTAGAGAGCTAGAACGTGGCTAGAACAGTGTTTCTATAAAATGGTTACTTGGTGGTATTTAGATTTTACATAATGCGTTTTTGATCAAACACAGTTTGTAAAAGGACAGTTATAACCCGTCGTGGTTCTGCATCATGGACGTTAACCTAAAAATATGAACATTAATGAATATGAGAATGACAGACATTAAAAGTGTGAACGAGTTTAAGAAATCAATATGATTTTACATACATTATGCAGATATTCGTCAATTGCATTTAAAATGAAAATGATTTACGTAGGTATTATAAGATCACTATGTAAGCCAAGTATTAGGATCAAACTAACGGTTAATATACGTATCTATATCTAGATTAGATTATAGGTACTAGATGGTATGTATGTAAAGTAATAATACTTCATGTCCACAAAATAGCTATCGTTCGATACCTGTGTCAAAATTATTCCGTCAGATCAATCATATGTGTCATTAATTTAATACGAACTTATTCATAATACAATATTTATATGAAATATGATTATTGTTATAGTTGATAGGGATAGGAAAATTTGTTTAGATGCATAGCGAGTCTGGCAAATTTCTTGTCATGTGTAAATATATGTATTTATTTGTAATAAGTAGAGGCCAGATTATAGGACAAAGAGTACCTGCTAATGTTATATCAGATGTTTTAATCTATTTAAACTTGTATTTCTTATTGCCAAATAGAAAAGTGAAATTTGCACCTGTAATATAGAAGTTATTATGATTTCTTGTACTTTAACTAAATTCTGGTATATTCGTCGTATAATCTGATCTTTAATAATAAATTAAAAGGGAAAATCCCTTGTTAACGGCTAGTAATTTAAACCCAAAGGGTAAATGGATAGTTTGACAACTACGATAGCATGCTGCCGGACTAAGACCGCCCTTGACAATACTTATTACCTTTTACCAAAAGGGTGAGTGCTGGGGCGTCCGTAGCTTACAATTTAATTTCAGCGTGATATCGAAGTGTAAAAAGAAGAGATAATAAAATCATCAATATTTATTATTTTTGTACGAGTCGACTGTCGCTCGTTCCCCGCGGCTCACGGGGAAGAACGAAAGTGACTTTTATACAATAGAACAAAGTTATAGGTATCTAGTTACATGTTAAGATTACTGTACAGAGGTTTGGGATCACGTGCATGCCATGTTGCTTGTGAACGATGCAAGGAAATTAATGTATAATGTATTAAATATGGTTTTCAAATTAATTTTAAAGCAAATAATATTTTAAGGCGTGTAGAGGCAGGTTGACAAGCAACATGACACGACCGAAAGTTTCTTTAAAGCGAGGGACTTATGCTCTGGAGTGGAATCCCGACCTCGTTAAGATATGGTGTAGTTAGCAGTTTGTACTAAATAAATACGTAGCTATGAAACATGGTATACATTTATACTATCAAATGACATAGTTTCACTGAATTTAATATAAATCCGTTAATTACTTTCGAATACAATCCGATTTTAGAATTAATTCACCAACTTTATTATGGTGACAATAAAATATCAGTGTAAATAGTTAGTTTTAATTACCAATTATTTTGACAGCCAAAATTGATATTGTAAATAATAGTTTATTTATACTTTGTACGATATATATTAAATGAAGCAGGTTTATTTTGAACGAACGCCTGCCGCGGGGCAGGACGCCACACGCACGTAACATGTTTGTCTCATATCAGAGTTATTCATTTAGTATCTAATTAGAATTAATATTAAAGGCTTTGAAATTACTCTCTGATCATCTGACATCGATAATAAAGAAACTTGAAAAGTGCTGTGAGTGACGGATTTTGTAATAACATTATTTTGTTTTGTTACATAACAGCTGAAGGTGACATATTAACAAGAAAAAGGTATTAAAGTTTCACAGGGTGTTTTAATTAAGGTAGACTTAGGACGGACAGCAACGGACACAGATCCGGTAAAAGAATTCTTGAAATATGATTTGACTTAAGTAAATTCATTTGAATTATAGGTACTGCGTAAATAAAAGCAGCTAAAAACTATTTTTATGGCAATTTGGGAACTCGCTATGTTTTTTTTTGTGGACATACACGGCGCTAGCGTTTAAATCTTTCTTGCCTTTAATTTCATATTGTCAAAGGTTATGGAACAGATTTAAGCGTCACACCAAGGTCACACCGTAGAAACACTGACCCCCTTATTACAAAAGATGGTCTAAGAAAAACCGAGGTTTTAGAATAGCCCCGTCTCTTTTTGTTATATGACATAAAGAAAGTGATGGGTATATTTTAAACCTGGGTTTACCTTAGTCTTGGTTTAAACCATCTTTTGTAATAAGGCCCTGACAGTTTTAATATACCTAACGAAAGTTCCTTTTCTAAATAACTACGTATTGAAATTGTATCGTAAAAGACTACATTAACCGTTACAATTATGTATTTATATAGTATATTTATTTATAAATAATATATACTAGAAATGCGTATGTCTTTATATGTTGATACAAAAATATATAAAATTAATGTCCACGAGTCCATCTGACATCTCGGATAATTCAAACAATAATTAAATTATAATAATTTACTAGCAAAGCGTATTAAATTTTCTATTGGGTACTAATTGCGTATTAATTGGGGATATTGTGAAACAATCCGGCCTGTTTCAAGTTACTAGATTTCGTTGAAATCCAATGTGTATACAAGCATACTCTTTGTAAATCTTTCACACCTCTTCTTTCGTTGTACCGTACTATTATAAGCTATAGGTATATAGCCAATTTTGGGTAACCTTGAACTTTATAGGCTTTCCGAATTATAAATGGCCAGTGCCTGTACTATGAACTCTTGAAGCCGGACTGTTGCCGTCGAGGAAGCGAGACACCGCTACGCGCAGTCAAGTGCGCCGTCTCGCTCCCACCATGGCAATAGTCCTGCGTATAAAAGCTCATATTAAGCGCACAGATTACTTTGGAAATGTATTACCTACGTAATAAGACGCAGTACATGTTTATTTATTTAACTTCGCAGTTATGTCTAAATGGAGACAGAAACATCCATTTCAATATGAACGAAACAAAGAGGCTTGAAAGAATGATTGCAGATTAATTACTGTTTTATATTAGTTCTAAGATATATTTTATGTCATCGTTTTGTTACATAGCTTGTAAGGGATGGGAAACTAATATAGTGAGTGCTGTGATACCGGATGCTTTGAGAGTCGTAGTGTGGGTAATCAGCGATGGCGGTTATGATATATACATATATATTTATTAAATATTATTTCAACGATCCTAATCCTATCGTTTAGTTTGTCATTGTAACATACGGAACGAGAGGACACAGACACTAAGTGTCAATAAACTCCAAAAGCAAAAACTAAATAACATTTTAAGGGTATGAACTAAAATGTAATGTGCCAAATTTGAATTTTTCAGTCATAACAGGCATGATTGGTTCTTGATTGATTAATTAAAATAAAATTTATAGTTAATTAAACAGCTTTTACACCTTTGAAGCCTCCTTTTATAGAGGTGTTAAAACTGTTGTTTAATTTATATTGTACTGATTCAAGAATAGATATTATCCGAATAATTTGTGTTTTATTTCTGAACCTGAAATATTTTGTTGTTCTTAACTTAGTTTTTCTATTGGTAGGTAGTTGGATATGAAATCTGATAATAAGAGACATACATAAAATACACGTACTAGTTTATTTCATATTAACCGTACTATTACATACATAGTCGTCGTTACACTTAGTCAACAACATGAAATATAACACTTACTGGATATAGAAAGGTTCACTGGTTACATAAGGAGTGTGTTTCTCTGACGTCACAGTTACAGCAAGAACTACCATACAGCAGTAGTATCAATGATTTACAAATTCATTTGACACTAAACACTGATTTACATTGATGACTTACAACTGAAGTTTGTGTTACGAAATTACGTCGATAAGGCTGCGGTTATTGACAGCCTCATTGGATGACGACAGAAAAACATGCCCCTCACATACAAAAGTTATTAAAAATAGATAGATTTACATAGTCACCTAGCACGCAGTAATTACCTACATTTCTCGAAAAATTGGTAGAAAATAAAAGTTCTCAAGTCGTTTGGAAATAGTTGAACATAGTTGTTTAAAGTTTATTTTCCTCATTTAGATAGCAAGTATTTATGCATTTTTATAAAATGACAAACAAGAAAATTTTTGGTAACACATTATAATTCATTATTATTTAATATAATTATGTCATGATCATTTTATTTACAAATATAAATCTATACATACATTAATAATAATATACTCTCGTAAGTTTATCATTAATTTCGAACATTTTTGGAACCCGATATAAATAGATATTAGTATAAAATTGTATAATACTTTCATAGTCACAATATTGAGCCAGATTGTCATGAATATTAACTAAAAATAAGTCCCTACTTACGTAAAAAAAATTAGACCGGCTATTTCCTTAACTTTATGTACAATTCGTTACAGAAATTCTTTGAAAATAAAGTACAGGAATGTTAAAATCTTAGAGCAGTAAAACTTGATATTTTTGACAGCAAATGTCAAGACAACTAAGACCGTCTAGGGCAATAGGCAATTAACTATCCAGAGTGAATTAAGAAATAAAAACTGCAATGCGAAATATGAATAATAAAGTAGGTATCTATTAAAAAAATATATAAATAGATCACTCTTTGACACCATTTGGTAAGAAATTTACATTTTTTTTTCATAGCTAAACATAATTTTACATAATTACGACTCATTTCATTTGGACTGATGTACATTAAGTCACTGTTTTTTTAGTACCTTTCATTGTTCATTTAATCGTATTAAATACACGGCCGGATAGCATACATCTTGCTCAAAAAAGCTAAACTAAGCTTTTATTTCACTCTCTCAGATCGTTTTTGGACATCAATATAATAAAAATATAATATAATTGGACAGCAAATCAACAGAAAATTACTGATCATTCTTATTTAACAATAATCTCATTTTAAAAATAATTTACGTTATCTCATTGGTACCCCTCACGCACAGCGTGTGTAGATATTTAATTACTAATATATTTCTAATATTAAACACAAAATATATAGCATCTGTTATTCATACAATAATTTATTAAAACTAAGATAGACAAGCACAAAAATACCGAACGAGGTAAAAGAATAGTGTTTAACACTAAAAGCAGGGTGTAGTATAGAACTTTCGTTAAAGTAAATAAAATAAACCTAGAACTTCTTTCATTCTACGTTGAAAATCAGATCTAATGTGTGCCTACTAAAATAAACACAAATATATTCAGATTGAGTTCTGAGGTTTACGCGAATGTTAGACATTGAAATAAAACTACTTTTACGGATTTTATCGCGGTTTGTATTTTGATTTTAGTTCCCGACGTTTCGACACCTTTGCAGGTATCATGGTCACGGGCAGACTGAGGTGGTGTTCGTCTTGACGGTTGTTGTTGCTCGTTCTACCTTCATATTTTTATTAATTATTTGTGTTCCGGCCTACGCAATATGAGCTCACGGTGTCTTGAGGTCTTGCAGCGCTGCTCTTGGGTTTGATTTTGAGTTTGTTAATTATCGGATCCCAAGTAGGTGATATCTTCCAGCCGTCTTCTCTATTGAAATTAGGGTGTTTTTTAATCTCAATAGCCTCGCGAAACATCCTAGGTAGGAATTTAGGTTCTTTAGCGAGGATCTGTGGCTTATCAAATCTAATGTAATGGCTGGAGCCTTCAGCATGATCGGCGACTGCAGACTTCGTTGAGCGGCGGTGTTTCACGTCAGCTATGTGTTCTTTTACGCGGGTCCCTATACTGCGTTTTGTTTGTCCGATGTAAGAGAGCCCACAGTCACAATCTAGTTTGTAAACTCCTGCATCTTGTAGAGGTATGTGACACTTGACAGATGGTAAGGACTGACTAATCTTCTTAGGCGGCTTGAAGTATGTTTTGATTGAAGCTCGCTTCAGGATGTAGCCAATCTTGTCAGTGACTCCTCTGACATATGGTAGTACAGCAGGTAGACGGTCGACTGTGGTTGGCTTCACTCGGTTTCTGTGACGGGGCCGTGGAATTTGGAGCTTGTTGTCTCGCAGTACTTGCTTGACATGTTGAAGCTCAGCGGCAAGGTGATATCACCTCACTGACAAGATTGGCTACATCCTGAAGCGAGCTTCAATCAAAACATACTTCAAGCCGCCTAAGAAGATTAGTCAGTCCTTACCATCTGTCAAGTGTCACATACCTCTACAAGATGCAGGAGTTTACAAACTAGATTGTGACTGTGGGCTCTCTTACATCGGACAAACAAAACGCAGTATAGGGACCCGCGTAAAAGAACACATAGCTGACGTGAAACACCGCCGCTCAACGAAGTCTGCAGTCGCCGATCATGCTGAAGGCTCCAGCCATTACATTAGATTTGATAAGCCACAGATCCTCGCTAAAGAACCTAAATTCCTACCTAGGATGTTTCGCGAGGCTATTGAGATTAAAAAACACCCTAATTTCAATAGAGAAGACGGCTGGAAGATATCACCTACTTGGGATCCGATAATTAACAAACTCAAAATCAAACCCAAGAGCAGCGCTGCAAGACCTCAAGACACCGTGAGCTCATATTGCGTAGGCCGGAACACAAATAATTAATAAAAATATGAAGGTAGAACGAGCAACAACAACCGTCAAGACGAACACCACCTCAGTCTGCCCGTGACCATGATACCTGCAAAGGTGTCGAAACGTCGGGAACTAAAATCAAAATACAAACCGCGATAAAATCCGTAAAAGTAGTTTTATTTCAAAATATATTCAGCTTCATTTATAAGTTTTGTAGCACCGTCAAATGATTTTAACTAAGCTAAGTTGTTCTTTAATGGCACAAACTGTAACTAGGAGATTCAGCGACCAAAACAATCAGGTACACACATCACATAACATACTAAAGGTACAGATTTGGAACACTGACATAAGTTTATATAAGTAGATATTTACAGTTCGATGCATGAACTTACGTATAAACGCGTCAAACGTGCATTCTTTGGCACAACACTAAAAACAACGTAACATTCACAAAAATATAAACATTTTACGTTAGCATTAAGCTTACTTTAAAGCTGGGTGTCCATACTTCTCGTTTTATTAAGTATACAGTAACTATCATATATAACTCATTTTGTAACTCAGAACAATGTAAGCAACGGTCAATGTTATGGAATAAAATAAAACTAAAGGAATTGAGAAGTATATTCAAAATGCCTATGAACCTGATTTTCTGTAATTGATAATATTATAAATAAGGAAGAAAGATCGACGTATCTTTACGATATTCGAGGTAAAAATATATGAGATCATTGTTATTACTAACTACTTAGTCTATTGTGATTAATACGTTAGATAAATATTGATGTACCTCTAAATGACCACAGATTTAGTGGCAGTTACAAATATCTTACGTAAAATGGAATTACAAAATCACTTTTTGATGTTTCAACAGTACTATTATAACATGAAGCTAATAAAGAAATTTCTGAAAAAGTTTTTGGCCTGAGACAAATGTTCAAGTAACGTTGTTGAACCTGAAGATAAAATGTAGAGACAAAATGGTTTCTGGCATTAGAAACTGATATACATTTAGAAAAGATATGTGCAGTCATTTCGAAGTATCCAATAGTAAATGCGTATTAAAGCATAAAGGAATGTCTCTTATAGAGTATTATATTCGTATAGTCTCGAAGTGTCCTTTGGATATGATCCCTGTAAGATTATAATTATACTTTGATATATCTATTGTCATGGCTTACCTTACCTACAGATTTAGTGGTAGCGTTTGAGTTCTGGGAACACTTCTAGAAGTACTAGTTCAAACAGGTCCTGTAACAAATGAAACAATCATTAGATGTGATTTTATGTGAGTCATGTAAACATTCAGATATTTAGTGATTTGAATAAGTTGGCATGATGATGGTCTGAATAACAGTTTGGTATTAGTGTTCTGTTGTTATTTTCTAAGGAGTAATTAATCTATACAATCTAATTCCTTGTACTACAAATAAAAGTAGAGTCTGATTATGACATAAAACACAATACTATGATTACGCCATTAATATATAACTAAACTCAAACAAAGATCTTGTAAAAAATTCTACGCATGATTAATCTGTAAAACAATTCATTCAAACATAAATTGGCATAAAAAAAAAACTTTTTTTTAATCTTGCGTTCGAGCGGCGGACACGCGGTCGATGTCTTCCGCACACTTGTCGCGCCAATTCACATATATCAACTACAGGTGGCGACATTTTTAGCGTTGAAGACGCGCTTTTAGCTGCAAAATGACAAGCCAATAATTTTAGATCGCGCGGTATTTGTACGATACAGAAGCGGAACACGATGGTCAGTTGTGTGTAGACAGCGGTTTCACAATCCCGGACATTATGTTGAGGTTAAGGTTACTTTTATTTTTTTTCGTGATTTCGTGAATACAGGCAAATAAAAAAACTGTTTATTTGAATACTTCTGAAGATATGACGGATAAATACCAAACAAAATAGTGAAATAAATAGAAAAGTATATGTTATAGTGAAGTGACAAAATTCGTGTGCAAAATGCCTATTCTATTCAGTGCGGTGGCTTGTGATAGCACCGTGATAGCGAACTTCGCGTCGTGTGATGGCAACTTTATGGAGATCGCGGAACAAGTGCTGCCCAAGCTACCGGCAAGCAACAAGATGACATACTCACATGGGATTTATCTACTACATTACATTGCTGAAGATAACTATACATATTTTTGTATTACGGACAGAGTAAGTATTTATATTTATACAAGTTACTTCAAAATAGAAGAAATAATTATTTTTAATCATCCTTTTTTCGAGCTACATCGAGGTTGGCTTTCAGTCTTACTGAATTCAGCAACTTAAAATAGAAAAAAAAAAAATTAATTTATTTATTAAAAAGATCCCATTTAACAGACATATTTAAAATTATTTTTGTTGTACAAGAATATCTTTTGCAGTACAGACAATAAACGTTGTGTTGTGTGGCTGTTTTTAAAACGTCCCAGTTTTCAAAGCTTTACGTCTGTCACACGCACCGGCTGAACCGGCTCGTAATAAATTACCGGATACATACAATACATAACTGGCATCGGTTACCCGGCAAATGGAAAGTCTAAAAGATCCTTAAAAACGATTCATGCGCGGATTATATATTTTAGTTTAAATACTTGATTGAAGTCTTGTTTTTGTAGCTTCACCCACGGTTATTTCTATAACTGTAGTATAAAATGCGTATTTGACATAAAACGCCTACTCATAAGATAATATTTTTAAAATACTCGAAGTCAGTGCGTAAACATTTTGATGATCCAGTAATGTGGATCGGCATTGCAGTTTACTTTCTACGTCAAGTACTTGAATATAGATAGAAATACTCAAACTATTTTAAAATTCTGTTTTCCAAAATTAAGATATTATTATGATGAAAATGACCTCGTCTTATTAAACAAGACCTTATCAATACACATTAACATGTTTAATAATAAGGTTTTCTTTTGAATATGATTGAAAGTAATCCAAACTTAAAACATACCCAATTTACTTGCTACAATTTTTATGATTTCAATTATTTTTTTTATTATATTTTATTATTAGAAAATATCACATGTTTTAAATTTACTAATAAATAAAGCTACTTCATTCTATACGTGTCAATCTAACAGACCTTGTAAATTAATACCTCCATAGCAAAAAAAAGAGAAATGACTTTAAAATTAATTAGCAGAGGCATTCTCCACCATGGTACGTGCCAAGTATCTCTAATTATCTTGTCACCTGTCTAACACAACGTTAACAAAAAGACAGCTGTCGATTCTTATTTTACTGAAGCAAAACTTATAAGAATCATGTTCGAATACATATACCACTGTTGCTAGTTCAAACGAAATACGATATTTTCGTTCTTGAATTTTATTCTTGCTCTAAAGAACAATTCCTGTGCTGAAAACTCAAACATTTCGTAGGCATACAAAAAGTAAAAATTATAATATCAGAAACAATGTTTGAAAAACACATTTTAGTTACTTCTAGGGCCTACGAGAATTGATTCTAAGCCTCGAATGCTAATCATGTTTTTTAGCCTTTGATCCGGTTTAACGGTGGGTCAAGCAAGCTAAATTCATATACTACATAATGTATTTAGCTGAAATCATTGCAACTGGATTCAGAGCACTACATGCTTTAGGAAAACTAGACGGACGGGCATCGAACCCGCGTGAATCGGCACTTGACGTCGCCCTCAACTTTCGCTTTTTTCTCCTCTATAAACGTCTTGTTACACACTATTTTTTTATCTTGTCTGTCTGTACTTAATATTTTGATGGAAAATTTAAACTCTAATTAAATTATATTTTTAATTATCCACAGCTATGCCAGCGGTCCCGATCGTTTCTCTTCCTCAATGAGATTCAACGGCAGTTCGCAGAGAACAAAGTTGCGTTCACATCGGTTTTGGCGACCGAGATGTACCGGTACAGCGAAGATTACAGCACTATCAACATTAGGAAGGGAGAGCTGGACGAATTGAATAAGATCGGCGTTGGATGCAGCGGTAAATAATTTTAAGACTTGATACTTGAATAGAACTAGCAAAAACTAAATTTATATAAGGGATTAATCGGACAATTAGGCTGAAACTGAGGAGTTTGCCTATAAAGTGTCAGTCAAGTTCATTTTTTGTACTTTGACGATAATTCTGCATCTTAGTATCTTTATTGCTAATGGGCTTTTCATTATTTTACAGAAAGTATACTCGGAGAGAAGATACTATATATCAATAATCCAGATAATATTTCATACAGTGTAAGTATAGTCGCTTTTCTTCCTTTCAGCTGTATGTACTATGTAGCCTGATTAGTATATTTATCTAGATATGGAAAGAACAATAATTTAAAAAAATATTTAACATGAACTTTTTATTTTTCAGACTATATCGTACGTCCACGCGTCTCCAGAAACAGTATCTCTATCAATAGTAACTCCTGACACGAATCCAGAACCAGGGTTGATTGCAAAAGAAATACCACAACTATTGTCCTCCTTAGACTCAATACTAGACTCATCATTGGCAGTGCAGAGGATAAAAGACGCAATCGTGCCTCCAGAAAGTATAACGGAATCGATCGTGACACCGGAAATAAAATCACAAGTTAGAGTGAATTCTGACAAAATAACGGAATCTCTAGTGACGCCGGAAATTATATCAGAAGTAATCCAGAATGCTGAAAAAAATACGGAACCTCTAGTGACACCAAAATTAATAGGAGAAAAGGAGAATTCTGAAAAACATAAGGGATCTCCAGTCACACCGAAGATAGTATCAGAAATAAAAGAGAATTTTGATAAAATTACGGAAACTCTAGTGACACCGAAATTGATATCAGAAATTAAAAATAATTCTGAAAAAATAACGGAATCTCTCGTTCCGCCGGATATGATATCAGATATAATCGTGAATAAGGAAAAAAGTACAGAAACTGTCGTGACTCCTAGACTATACATCGTGATAATAGGTATGATGATTCTCGTTATAGCGATGGCTGTGTACGCGTTCGGACCTATTTCCTGTGCAGTAGTAACAAGTATCGGTATATATTCACTATTTCGTTCTTTTGTAAGTTCTAAAGATAAATCAAGCGATTCTGACGCAAAAGAGAATTGACGTAGTGAATGTCAGTGGTGATTTATACATTATGTAGAGTATTTGCATGTTGTGCAAATTCTATTGTAGTAACTATATTATAGACTTACTATGTGATAATTTAAGCTGACGATTTCGAGTACTAAGTAGCGTTTAATTAATAGCATTTTTTTATCTTTGTGATGTTTTCTGTGGTAGTCCTTTTTGTTCACGTTTGCATTTTAGTAAATAAGACTTGTAACTTATTCAATTTCTTTTTTTATTTCACCACGCCATGTACTCTTTCAAATGACATGAATAGACGACGAATAAAATATAACATACTACATAATAATCTACAGGTAAAAATTACTATTCAGAAGAACACATTGAACCTTCCATGCAAACAAACCACTATACGAATAAGAAATTCCAACAAAATGAAATATATAAGTTAAGATAACAACCTCATTTTCTGCAGTCTGTTAAAGCGTGTACTTACATAGAAGAGTTGTTTGTTGTGCGTCGTGTTCTGCAGCGTGTAGAAGAGCTTGTGTGCGCCCCGCGCCGCCGCCTGCGCGCCGACGAGCGAGGAGAGCGCGTCCAGCACGCTCTCGCTCAGCTGCTGCAGGGCGAGCGTGCGGGTGTGCTCTGGGGACAAGGAAAATTAATTAATCAATAATATAATACATACATACATGTAATCACCCCTCTTTACCGTAGGGGTAGGTAGAGACAACTTTCTTCCACTTGCTACGATCCCTACACACTTTTATCGCTTCGTCCACCTTAATTATTCCCCTCATACATGCTCTTCGGTTAAGGGTACTCTTGACCCGGCCCTTCTTCAAGACGTCTCCGACCCGGTCCCGAAACGTCCACCTAGGTCTCTCCTTCCAACACTTTCAATCACACTCGCCCTATACACTTTTTTCGACAATCGTTCTTCACTCACTCTCTCGACACGGCCAAACCATCTCAGCATACCCCTCTTAATTTCTGTCACTACATCCAATGACATCCATTATCTAACATACTTTATCCACCTTACCATCCATTCCTCCTCTTACATTCAACGTAGCGAAGCGGCTCTCCGTGGGCCGCTTTTCGCCCTCGCGAGAAACGAGACGCGATGGGAACCACATCGCTGCCATTTTGGTTAATTATAATTAAATTATTTTTATGATTATCCATTGCCTTCCTGCGGGATACCATAAACAGGCTGTAACACGTATATATGGCTCTTTTCAAAACTTCTTTGCGGTCACTGAATCACCAGGCCACCACGCCCCGATAATTAATAATACATACTTGAATATTATAAATGCGAAAGTAACTCAGACTGCTTGTCTGTCTGTTACGCTTTCACGGCTAAACAATATCACGGATAAGATAAAATTAAGAATTTAATTATTAGCTTAAACACTGAGTTTCTGAGAATTTCTCATATATCCTATGTCCTAAACATATTGGTTTTAAACGAATACAGTATAAAAACCTCACGTACCTTTATCTTGGAAGTTTCTGTTGGAAGTGTTTTCGGAGAGCGTCCCGCCCGGCCACCATGACTTAAGAACTACGCTTATGTAGTAGTGCAACATTTGTTCGGAGAACAGCCATGTTACGGTGTCTTTGATTTGCCTGAAACATTTACATTATTACTATCTAATTGTAACTATAACGCTGTTACATTAAGATCTAATTACAGCGTCCAAAGTCACAAGTTCCCTGTAGCCGCGGAAAAAAAACGTACTATGGTTTGTGACGTTTTTACATTATTTGATAAAGATATAATACAATTTCTTTAAGCCCATACTATCTTAAATTTAGGCCAAGACCTTTTTCCATTTTTTATAGAGGTAAGGTGCTTTTTAACACTCAAACAATTTATATTTGTTTTATGAGGACAGCAAATGAAAAATCCTCCGTACGTTAGGCAAAAATAAACAAAATAAACTCTGAAATCCTCATACCTATTTATAGTGCTTCCATACGTAATCTGGACGAAGGTGACGAGCGTTTTCCTGAGCCACCGGAACACGCCGCGCATGTCGAACACTTCACTAAGCAGAGCATACAGTGGCTCCGCTATACTGTCCCGCTCTTCTGCTATTGCACCCGCTCCTATTTAGAAAAATGTCCTAATTATGTTTTTAACCATGTAGTAGGAGGTGAACCAGTTTATAAAGTCTGAAACAAAATGTGTGGTTCGTTGTTTTTTCTTGGTCTAACTCTCATTTGAGCACATAGGTTTGAGAGATAAAATAGAAACCTATACCATACGGACCCTTAGTTTGCATATTTTTCTCATAATTTGCGTACTGTAGTAAATATGATTGACTTATATTAATTTCGAATAACTTTATCTTTAATTATAAATGATATTTTTTGTTGTTACTTTTTGACGAAAAAATTAAAAATACTTTTTTATTTATTTAAATAACTCCGGCACTGAGTAATATAATCCTTGTGTTTTACGATGAACACCCAAACTTGCGTCCCATGTTGGAAACGAACTCACAGCACGTGGTCAGTTGGTCACCCTAGGGGTCTATATCCTAGTGATGTATCTGGCATAGGTCACCACACCGTGCAGTCGTATAGTTAATATATAACTAACCTCGTAGCGACGAAGTCATGTTCTTGTTGGAGCTATCAGCACCGTTACCATCGAGGTACAATGATATTTCGTCGTCGTCGGCCGACGTATGGGTAAAGGGTTCCTTCTCCTGCGACGATCGCGCCGT
Source organism: Autographa pulchrina (assembly GCA_905475315.1). NCBI lineage: Eukaryota > Metazoa > Arthropoda > Insecta > Lepidoptera > Noctuidae > Autographa > Autographa pulchrina. The sequence goes on along the minus strand of FR997771.1, from coordinate 5,112,013 downwards.
TGCCTCGCTACTGGTACTGTTGACCAGAATAGCTTAAATAACTTAACATAAAGTTGATTGTAATTAAAACTATTAAGATTATCATTTTCTTGTTTTATGTGTGTGTTCATGAAAAGAGCTGTTTACCTCTTAAATAATGTAGAAAAGGAGAATTTATTTTTCTTTGGTAAATCACCCTGCTTCAGATATTCTGAACTTGGATTAAGGAATGTGTATAAAGCCTCACTTTGGTTTAGTCTGTCGTCTTCTAAAACAAACTGAAAATAAATAGATCAACTATATTTAGATACTACATAAACAATATCAAGATATTATGTATTTTTTAATAAAACGCAGTTATTTTCTTACCTCTAAATATTTTTGTATTAAAATTTTGGCCTTTTCTAGGGAATTTCTATCATTCTTCCCGAACAGAAATTTAAAAGAATTCGTTGGTAGTTCTAAGTTTTTCAATTCTGCACACATAGGCCGTAACTTCCTATGAAGTTCCTGAAAATAATTGTAACCATTATTGCATATACCTAATAATTTTTTCGCTTTATGTTCTCATATGATAACATGTATTCTAAACAATTAAACTAGGCAAGTTTTTCTAAAGTACGGAAGCGAATTCCATATTGGCAAATATAACCTTGAAAAATGCTGTTCTACATTAAAAAAAAGCTGAGCAAAGTTTAAGGCTAAAAGCTCATTGAATATATTTCCGCATACCAAACATTACAGAAGTATGACTAACTTACTTGGAACTCATTCAAAGTCCTAAGCAGCACCCAGCCAGTGGTAATTTGTTCGGGCCTATCATCCTCGCTAATAGACTCTTGTTCGGCCATATGCACTACTATCACGAATTGCGGTGGTTTGGATTCGTCTATTATCTAAACAAACAATAAAAAAAGTTTTAGTTCACGTGGAATACACAAACAAAAAAAAAAATACCGTCAGTAAGTTTCGATAGCTTCACAAGAATTATTATTACGGTCATGAAAAGTTTTCAAACATTCTCGTATAAACATGGTATAATCTATTTCTTTTTGTTTAAACGCGCTACTATCAATAAAAAGGGGAACAATAATCAAACAGTAGTCTCCGTTTTTTATAACCAGCTTTAACTTACGATGTATTTGTGTTTGTTAGCTAAATTAAGGTTACTTCCGATTTTGATAAAATTTTGCATATTATGTTTGAAGTTTTTATTTTTGTTGAAACTTATATTATCGTACCTCAGCGCTATGCACATTGGCTCTCCACCGGCCTAGATGTTCAGCCCACGTGTCGGTGCGCGCGAGGTGGGCCTCCAGTCGCATCTGCTCTCCCGCCAACTTCTCCACTTCGTTGGCCAGCATGGATAGAGCGGGGGATTCCGGTTTTAATGAGGCTCGGAGTGCTGCTAACGCCTGGAGACGACATAATAATAATTATTTATTTAATATTATATTATTCATAATTTAGTTATAATGCGCGTCAACTGACTTAAACAAAAAAATTAGAATCCTTAATGTAAATAAGTCCCTTACCATATACGGGCCTCCGAATATAGCCACCGATTAGATACGAACAAGTGTATTATAAAAAAGTTCAAAAATATGTGTTAAGTCGCCGTAGCTATCCATTGATAGCGATGATCGGTGAACAGTTTGCGTTAATATTATTAAATGTATTTTTTTAAGTACAGATATAATATACTAGCAACCTTAGGTAAAAGGAAATTACTTGTATTTTATTATTATGCCGCTCCTGCAGTTCGTCAAGCTTCCGCCGCGCGTACGTGGAGTGCTCCGTGAGGTGTATAGTGCCGGCCACGCTCTCGGCTGACGATACCGACTCGTTTGATAGCTGGCGGTCCTCTATTGGCGATCTGTCTGAGCTAATATCTGAAACTAAATGTTATATTTTGTATTTCTGGTAGTATGAAGTGCATAAACAAGGTATATTTTGGCTATCTTAACTAGACTTGATTTGAAGCCTTTGTTCTATCGTCGATTGTTAACGGTCCTAGACGACCGATGGTACTCTTTTTTGCTTTATTTGGAGTCAAGTATTTTATTATGGTGAATTAGGATTTTTTTTTATACTTGGTGTTTCCATTTTTTTCATGTAAAAAATTGCATTACGAAATGTACACAAGCTTTGATTTTTTTTCCTAATGAACGTTTAATGGTACGATCAAATGTGGTTTTCATACCTTTGTTAGCCTCTTCAGTAGCAAGTTCAGCGATCAACGCTGTGTAATGGTCGCTCAATAGAAACGAATGATAATATTTCTCTTGTATAGTATCTACGACGGTGTCCTGAACTTCATAAAATACTTCCGGGCCTTTATCTCCTAGTAAAAACGCTTCCATCCTTTTTCTGGTATCCTAAAACATTGAACACGCATATAAAGAAAATGATATCTCACATGATATAACGAAACAATAAATTCCGAAAAATATTGAGATGTTCTAGAGTTACCCTTCGCCGGGTTTCAGTCGAATCGGGCCACAATGCCCGGATAAATAAACAGTTCCATTGGTAAATAACGTAAAAAAAGCAACACCCAAAAAGGGCTTACCTTATCTACTTTAATCTCAGCACTAGGTGACCTGATGTAGGTATAAAATATCTCAGCACCCAGCTGGTGCCAGCTGCTTCGGGGGCTGTGTCTTAACTCTTCAACGGCTGTCCAGAACCCAACCAGGCCTTGCGAACACATGGTCTCTAGGAACATGGAGAGGTATCGCCGCCCCGTCACACTCTCCATTATTTTATGTAGAGGAATAGTCTGAAATAAAGAAATGACTATGCTAAAAGTATGTAGATTTTTCTCAGTGCCAGAAACACCGAAATGTACTAAATAAACACTAAGAAGTCGAACTGCACTAATTACGGATAAGCGTTTTCGTATCCAACGACTCCGCGTAGTTCTTCTTTTCTTCTTCTTATTGAGTCGATGGTAGTTATACCTTTATTTAAATTTGCTGTGCCCAATAATTAGTCACACTAGCTGCGGTATCATTGGCGAGATTTAGATCCTCCGACGTGCACGTGCGTAATGCTACTTCGATTTCTCGACTCAAGCAAAACGTGAATCAAGCAAAACCTTTATCTATTGCTGATATGATAGTTGCTACCCGGTATTGTTCAAATTACGATTGCAATGTGGACACGACAACATAGTTTCGATTAAGTGTCCTGACCAAACCACAAGAACGCATTGATATTACTTTCATGACGGTCGTTTGTGGTTTAACCTTAGTAGTCGTATTTATCCCAGATATTTACAAGATTAAGGCAGCATAACTGAGAAAATCTGAAGCCCAACAAAACAATTATTCTTTTGTATAAGCTTTTGTCAGGTCTGCACGCTGTAGCGGTGTGCTTTATAGCTACACTTGTAAGAATTTGTTACCTAATGCACAGCGTAGTCTCATGTTCAAAGCCATCATTAAGTATTTGAAGTATTCCAAACAATACGTGTCACAAGAGCAATATTATTCAATTCCTATCAACAAAGGTTTATTTACCTTACTATCTGTCTCCACAGTTGGAAACGCGCCATCCCAGCCGAGTTTCCTCAGAGCAGTTTCGCATTCCGCCTTTGCGATAGTCAACTGGTTAATGTACCTCTTTAGTTTTTTTGCGTCTGATATTTGCTGTCGACTTATGTTTTGCGAACTATTCTTTTCTATCACTTCTATGTCTATTCCTTTAGCTCGTTTTACGTTTTGGAGGGTAGTTGCTTGCATTATTTGTGTGACGATGTCGTACCTGGATGTAAAGAAATTCGAGCACATAAGTTACAATACAGTGGGAGAGATATAACAGAGCTATAATATGAAGCTTTTAGATTATGAAAATACTGAAAATACACGACAGTAAGTATTATAAAATCCTGTTACTTTGAATGCAGCTTACGTGTCAATACACCTAATGTGGCAAAAATGTTGCCGTTAATATAACAACTCTGTTTTTTTATTTTAACTACAGGAGAGATAAACTTAAACCACCTACATAAATATAGTACACATTTAATACTAACATTCTTCACAGGGCTCGTCCTCGATACGTTATGCGGTACTACAAATAGTTTCGTGAAAGTAATAAGCATTATCATTGCGCACTCACCGTAACCGCTTCAGCGTGTCGACATTGTTACAGCTGTTGATTAGCCGTATGTAGTCCTCAAATGTTTTAGCGTATTCGTGCGTCCTTACGTGCATAGCATCTACCTCTTTCTGAGCCTCTAAATACTGAATAATCTTTTGGTTTATGTAATCTGGTTCCGTAACGAGCTCTATCGCTGGCTGTAAAACTAAATAAAAACCGAAAATATGATAATTTAATTTTTTGAAATTGTTAATTGGGCGCGAGCTGCGCGAGTCTTTCTCATTATTTTTTACGCATGCAGTATTCCCGCAAGTATTCTTTCTTAGTTCATGAATAAGTTTTAAGAGATAACAATGCTATTAATTATTTTTTTATGTTGTGATCCAAATATTTACAACTATCAGTTACTGAACTCAACCTACATAAATCAATATTTCCGGACTCACATTTATTATCGCTATTCTTTGAATGGTCACACGCGACCTAAGGCATTCTTTACAAGATTATGGCACCTACACGATATTCGTGCATTCAATAAAGTACAGAATCTATATGTATGTGGAAATCGAAATTACTACCCTTTGCGAATTGCGCAGAAAGCATAACACGACTATCCACGTCGTAAATACTTGTATTAGTTTTTTTACACTTTCTGTTTAGAAATTAATGCAAAATTATGTTTATAATTTCAACTTTCTGAATCTAAATAACATTTTAGGGATGAAAAAAATAATCTTAATTATGCTTGAAGAATTGATATATTATTTATCTATTCTTCAATATACTTATGAACTTTATCAGTAGTAGTTGCTTATATTAAAACTATTCACCAGCCAATTCCATAACATACCTTTGCAAGCCAGAATTTCCCTCAAAAGATGTGATGCAGGTGCCAATGAGTAGCACCGAGGCATTAGGAACATGATGATAAGCTCACTGATCTGCCTCAGATAGTGCAGCTCTGTCTCACATGTCATCAAGTGAGGGGCCAGCGCAAATACTGGAGGCTGGTTTAATTCCAATCTGAAAAGTTGGCCCTTTGAGATTAACAGCTAGGCTTTACATTATTTTATGTGTAAATAATTTGTCATTACATTTTTACCCTTGAAATAATTTTAAAAACCCCTTTAAATTAAAATAAAACCATTAATAAATTAATAATTACAATAAATTAAAGCCAAATATAACATGGAATCAACAAGTAACTTACGCGCAACTCTTGGCTATGCGGATACGCTCAAAATGTTGTGTGATCTTTGTGACCATGTCACTGGCCAGCAGCTTCTCAGCATCAACACGCTGAAGCCTCTCATACAAGTTCTGCACTCCCCCCCACACATGTTCCTTGAACTTGTCAATCACAGGATCAGGCTTATGAGAAAACTCCTTTAGCCAACGTGCGACAAAATCTCTGAGTATATAATCAATCAAAAGCTGTAACTGGCTGTCTACAGTGCGCCCAAATATTACAGGCAAATGAGTCTTTTTGTTAGTATGAGGCCAATTTGTGTGATCTTCCTGCATAATATAATAAACAGTCAGTATTTTTGACACACACATACAGGAAAATATATCTGTTTAATAATATTGATTTACCTTTAAGCTCTCCTCTATAAATCGAACATCCTTTTCAACGCGGTCCAATAAAAATAACGATGTCTGATATGGGGAAGATAATGATACATGACCCCATAGAGTCAAAACGAAAGCTGCTATCACTACCAATAAACTAAGAATTAATAAATAAACGATACTCCATAAAAATGGGAAATACCACACGATAGACAAACACAGGGGAGCTACGCAAACTGAGATCCACTTATACATTTCCAAGAAGATTAATAAATCATTACTGTATAAAAATAGTAAACAATTATCATTAATCGTTTTTATAGGGAATGTAGTTCACACAATACATTACACATCTGTTTAACGTTACCGGAAAACCTTATTATATAGTTGACTGAAGTTATCGTAGTCAGATTTTAGCACAATATTTTTATTTTTAATACTACCACAAAGTACAGGTAGCACTCCTTCCTACATTTACTTAAGCTAAGCTATAGCGTAGCGCAAAATTTAAGTACAATATTTGACAAGAGAATGAGACGCTGTCATATAATATCCTAAAGTGTGACAGAGATGTCGTTTTACCAATAAGAATCTCCACTCCACCCCTCCACCACATAAAAGCTCTGATTGACAGCTTATGTCATTTAATAAATTATTGCCAGATAATAATTGTTTTTCTACAAATTATTAACAAATTTCAATCAATTGAAATATATTAATTGATCTTTTACCGGTTGACTCCAAACTTTCAGGACTTCAAAAATCACTTGTCGTATCAGCGGCCTTACTGATTAGTGTCTGTGCGGAAAGAAAACCGTCGGTCGTGGTGTAAAATATTACGTTCTAACTACTTCTAACATAAATTAATATAAATATTTTTATTTTACAGTCACATGGTTCATTTGCGGTATAACGACTAATGAAAATTTGTGAGAAAAAGAAAGTGTCGGCACTGTACAGGTCCTATATATACAGCACATGCAACTTGCCCCCAGCTACGCACGAGTAGATGATTTCGGGGATTATGTTTTATAGGATCTGTATTCTGCAGCATTCCAATGGTGAAACAAAAATAAAAATACAAATCTTTCTTCATAATATATGTACAGAGTATATATAATAATATAACAACTATTTATAAAGCTATATAAAAAAAAACGCTACAAAATCTGCTTTAAAAAAGCTACATAATTTCTATATAAAATCGACTATTTCGAATGTATCTCGATTATTGTTTCGTTTTGTCACAGATGGTGACACAATTGACAGAAACAAATAACCATATGTCATGTGTTTTGAATTATTTTGGTTATTTGTAATGCTACATGCTACATTACACAGATTTTTGCTGAAAGACGTGGAAAATAAGAACGGTTATGAAACTATCTTTCTTATTCTGTGATTTTTGATAATATGTGTTAAGACAAATCGACCATTTATTTTGATACTTATGGCAAAGTAGGTAATTTTATCTGTTATGCAAAGTAATGTTTTCCAGTGAAAAAACAATTGCTTAAGTATCGATAATGTCTGAAATAGAAGCGACATATGTTGTAGTCGGTGGGGGAATTGCCGGCGTCACCTGTGTAGAAACTCTTGCAATATTACATCCTGAAGAAACCCTTGCAATAATAACTGCCTCTTCCTTAGTGAAGAATGTTAGCAATGTAAGTTTTTTTGCCAAAACTATTGTCAAGTTTGATGTGACCGAAACAGAAGCAAGTTCTCTGATGAGAATTCATCCAAATTTAAGAATAATTTTTAATTCTCTTAAACATGTTGATACAGAAAATCAAATAGCATACACTCATGCAGGTGATAAAATTAGGTACAAGACAATGTGCATTTGTACTGGTGGTATTCCTAGACTGATCAGAGATTCACACAAAAGTAAAAGGATACTTGGAATAAGGGACACAGATTCAGTTAAAGATTTTCAGGATAAACTTAACACAGGCCGCAAAATGTTAATTGTTGGCAATGGAGGCATTGCTTCTGAAATAGTCCATGCTACATCAGGCATACAAAAAGTATGGGTCATCAGGGATGATTATATATCAGCCACTTTTATAGATCCTGGAGCTGCAGAGTTTTTCCAAAATACTTTTAAAAATAAAGAAGTGCAACCTGATCAAAAGACTGTGACAAGAAGGCATGTTTTCTCAGAGGAAGATCATGTTGTTTCCTTAAACAAAGATTTAAAATCTGCTGCCTTAGGTCCAGATTGGTACAGAAAATTAGAAGGTAATAAAAATGAAAAAGGTGTCCAAGAATTAGAGATAATATATAAAGTGGAAATTGATTCAGTAGAAGAAACCAGTGACAAAGAATTTCCTCTTCAGGTGTTACTTTCTAATGGCCAGACTATAGAATGTGACTTTGTTATATCTGCAACTGGTGTTGAGCCTGCTGTTAATTTCTCATGGGATAAGGAGCCTACTAAAGGCCCAGATGGTGGATTAAATGTAAATGAGTTTCAAGAGACTTCAATCAATAATGTGTATGCTGCAGGTGATGTGGCTCATGCTGCTTGGGAGCATGCTCCACATTGGTTCCAGTTAAGGTTATGGACTCAGGCTAGGCAAATGGCTGGAATGGCAGCAAAAGCCATGTACGGAAAAATAATAAATGAAGATGTATTGCAAGATTTCTGCTTTGAACTGTTTACACACTGTACCACTCTATTTGGTTATCAAGTAATATTATTAGGTAAATATAATGCACAAGGATTAGGAACAGATTATGAAATATTATTACGCATGACACCTAATAAGGAATACATAAAATTAGTTCTGCAAAATGGAAAACTGCAAGGAGCCATACTTATTGGAGAAACTGATTTAGAAGAAATGTGTGAGAATTTAATTCTTGACCAGTTAGACTTGACACCACTTGCTGATCAGATTTTGGATCCTGATATAGATATTGATGATTATTTTGATTAAGAATAAACTGTTCTAATGTTATTTATTAAATAATGTTTATTATTCTCATGTCTTCTTTGTTAAGAAAATTACATTACTATTATGATAAAAAATATAAAATTATATGCAAATAGGTATGGAACATCCACCCATGAAAAAATACTTTTGGGTCACCTGTAAAATTTTGGGTACTTGTTTTGATTTTTATTGACAGGACTGCACTTATTAGTTGTAGGTACTGGGTACTGCTTTTATTTCAAGGCAATTCAAGGTAGCAAAGTTTATTTTCGTGTTTCCTTAATATGACAGCCACACCACCATAGATAATACAGAAACAAGAGACTATTTGCTACTTACAGGATAAGCAAGGAACTACAGAGTGCGCGTAAAAGGGTATGAACCTGGACCACTAGTGTGAACTAGTTTCGTCGTAAAAAATAGTATCAAAACAGTGCGCGCCGTTTTAATATAACTATCTCAAAGCTTTTTAATATGTATTATCTTTTATTTTAAATTATATACATATAAAAGCAGCTGAATAGCTGATTATTGGATGACCGAAATTTTAATTGAAAATGTGAAACTAACGTAATTAGTAACTTGAGGTACATCACTAAACCTAAATTAAAAACCATCGAAATTAATAAGATTTTGACGTGTTTGAAGCGCGCATTGTTTTTCCTACTTTATCGGTATTTGTAATTAATTATTTGTTCTATTACACACTGCTGAGTAGCCAGTTGCCAATCAAATTTAAAGGCTAGAGCGTTATTGTTGAAGTTTATGAGTGTATACCGTTTTATGTGAAAGTTATAACATCACGTCGTGTGTTTCTTTGTTTCCTTGTAAATCGACGTAATAGTGCAAAATGCCTATATTATTCAGTGTGGTAGCTCGGGGTACAATTGTTTTAGCTAAGTATGCAAGCTGCGCTGGTAATTTTACGGAAGTAACAGAACAAATACTATCGAAGATACCACCCCGTGATGACAAATTGACGTACTCTCATGGAAATTATCTATTCCATTATGTTGCGGAAAACAAATTGGTTTATTTCTGCATTACGGACGATGTAAGTAGAGTCTGTTTAATAACAAAGTACATTTTCTTGTTAGAATAATTTCGCACACATCAGCAACAAGCTAATATTGAGAAACATATTTCAGAAATTCCAACGTTCGAGAGCATTCTTATTCCTTAATGAGATCAAAAGAAGATTTACGACTGCGTTTGGCGATACAGCCCAAACAGCTATACCATATGCCATGAATGGTGAATTTGCCCGCATACTTGCTACAGAGATGAAACACTACAGTGACTCCAAAGACTTGGACAACATATCGAGAGCTCATGGAGAATTGGACGAACTCAAAGATATCATGGTCAAAAATATTGGTAAGTTTTTAGCAAAAAGTAATGTCGGTAGTTATTTAAGTATTTATGATTGACCATTACCTAAATTGTTTTTGGAATGTTTTTATTACCATTATTTTTTATAAAAAAAAAAAGCAAATCATATATAGGGTGGTATAAGAATAAAAAAGAGATACGTAAAATTACATGGTTTTCAATTAAAAATCAATTTTGTACTTGTGTGTCAGTAACGTCTGTGTTTAAACATACATGCAAATCTTATTATTATTAACATGCAGATAACTAATAACATTGTATTCAACAGTGTTTGATTACATGCTTTAGTAAACAAATGTCATGCAGGGATCAAATTCATCTATTCAGCTTTATTAATAATAATGATTGAACTATATCAGTTTTTCTATTTCCATTTAAAGTGATTCTGCATCTAAATTAAGCATAAATTGATAACATAAATAAATTACCCCAATTTATATGTAAAACAATCAATTATTTTCTCTTCTGGTATTGATAGGTGATATAAAAATATAAATATACATATATAAACAGCTTATCAGCTCTTATCATGGTTTTGCGTACTAGCTGCAACATACAGACCTACCTATGTGTCATTGACTGAGTATGTACTGAGTACTGGTACTTATTTATTTACGTTAAGAACCATAATTACCTACATTAGTCATTCATTGTTTACTTTACATCAGTTCAATGAGTACCAGATATAATAACAGATGTCTAAAAACATTTCAAGGTTTTAGGTCATTATTAGAGTAGCTAATTAGCTACTTTTCAATGTGTTTGCTGAATTGTAACTAATTTATTGTTAATTAGTAATATTATTGAAAAATAAATGAATGAATCATACCCACTTTTTATGAAAAGAAAATATCTCTATTTCTGGCATGACCTATGTAAGGCTGTAACTAATCTATTATTATTTATTACACAAGACACAGATAAATTTCAATTTTAAACAGATGTAAATATTTAAATGTATCTGAAACTAACTTTAACCATTGAAAATTTGTGATGATTGCTCAATAGTTTATATAATTATTAACAAATAATGTTTTTAGGATATAAAAACACATAAAAAATCTCACTAAAATCAAGCAAAAAAGTAACTGTAGAATATGAGTTAGCAGACCTTGATAGTATTGTTACAATCAATCAAACAACACCTATAATGTTGGATGCTACTGATGCCAGTCAAGGTTGCACAATAATTTCGTAATTTATAAATTACTAACTGCAGCTAAAGATTATGTTAATGCCTTAATAATAATATCTTGCGTGTTTATGAACAATATACCATCATATTAAATTGGAAGTTACTTAAGAGTTTATAATATTCGAAATTTATTTACAAATTCTGAATCGATATAAAACATCCCTATGTCTAATGAAAGGTTATGCAGAGTATACTTGTAAATACATGTTAAGTAAGAAGTTTTATTTAAAACTCTGAGTAAATAGCTGCTCAGGGTGCAATATTTTTTTTTGCTCCAATCCATTTTTTTCTAGTCAACTATAAATATTATAAAATTTAACAAAACTGGGCTTTAGACAGGCAATTTAACTTTATGAGCTTAAAAATAATAAATTTTCTCATACAATTTAATTTCACACATTTGTGTAATGATGTCTGAATGTGTCTAAGAAGGATTACTTATTTTTTTCCATAATTTTGTTTTTGTCTCTGCATTATGTTCATCATTCTAGCATGACTTGTATGTATTCAGTTTACAGCCTACAATAATATATTACAATCTCTCATTTTTCATTTAATATGCATATTGGATTTTCTGTTAATCCCCATGTTATGTATGTTATGAGAATAGTCTTGTTACGTTCAAACGGATATTACCTACATTGTCTTATATGTATAATAAAGTGTACCTATAGTACTGTCTGCTCCACTTACCTTGATTGTTGAATTTCATTATATTCTTATTGTTTTCAGATAACATGGCGATGCGCGGGGAGAAACTAGAATTACTTGTGAATAAGGCTGATAATTTAGCAACAAGTGTAAGTATATAAAAACCCTACAAAATAATAAAAATATAATTTCTTTAAAAAAAGGACTTGTCGGAGCGACATATCCATCCATGATAACATGAATGATATTAAGCAATACAATAAAATGATTAAACCAATTATACATTGTTTCATGCAAACATACCATTTGGACAAACAGATGTTATAGCTCATTGACTACTAAAACGTTTTCTGGCGGAAATATTTTATTATTTTAATTTATTCTGCGATAAATCCTCATTTATAATATTTTATCACAAAAATGTGAACCAAGCTTGGTCTTTAATGAATTTTCATAATTTTTGGCTTTTTCTTAAAAATATCTTTTGTTTGCAGTCTGTATCATACCGCACCACATCGAGAACATTGCAGCGCTCCTTATTCTGGAAAAACGTGAAGATGTACGTCATAATGGCGGGAGTAGGCGGTGTCGCCATCTACCTGATCGGCGCGATGGCCTGCGGGGGCCTCGCGTGGAGGAAGTGCGTCGGATAAACATGTACATACATTTTATATTCAGATACCATCATCATTAAAAGTTCATTTTCATTCATATTTAAAATAACTCGTGGTTAGGAAGGTCGCACGTCTATAATTATCGCTCGCGCGGTTTACATTGCTGTTTTTGGATGACGCGATAGAGCGAGCAGCGTCGAACGCCAAGCATTGTATTATAAAAACGGAAAGCCGTCTGTACCTAGCCTTAAGTCACGCATATTTGTTAATTTTTTATAAAATCTTAGTACTGGCCAAATTAACATCCTTGTTTGAATAATAATATCATGGGAAACCATATCGGTTTGTGGTTTTTCGTTTCGCTGAACACATAGATCGATCGACAGCAATAGAATTAGTGGGTCGTTTAACGGTTTCCCTATTACATGCAATATTTAATAAATCGGAACCCGAATGATGGCAACGTTTGTGAAACATCCTGGGTATCAATCAAGGTAGATGATAATAATGAGTATTCCATAACAATGTATAATAAACACGTCATATTGAGCTAGGTCTTGTATACTTACCTTTTAATATATCAGAGACGCAATCATAAAGTTTTCATGTAAAATTTCGTTAAACAGAATTGGGTAAATGAACTATGTAAATATGGCTGAACAATGCAAAGATAATGGTGAAACTCCATATGATGTAATCATAGTAATTAATGGCAATGTATAACAAATAATGCACGAATTTGGTAGCGTTTGTAGCAAAATTCCTAATTCACATGTGGGAAAAAATAAATTAATTGTCATGCATGACCAAAACTAGTTTCTTGACATTTAAAACTATTTGATAATCATCATCTCCCGAGCCTTTTCCCAACTATGTTGGGGTCGGCTTCCAGTCTTACCGGATTCAGCTGAATACCGTATTTTACATGGAGCGACTGCTTATCTGACCTCCACAACCCATTTTACTGGGAAACACAGTATCTCATAGCAAGACTGGTTGTCAGAATTGACTTAACGACTGCCAAAGATCTATGTATAACAGCCGGGACCTACTGTTTAACGTGCTATCCGAAACACGGAGGGGTCTCGGTATGTTATAAATGGTCACCCATCCACGGACTAACCGCGGCGAGCGCGGCTTAACCTGTATTATCGGTCAAACCGTACGGCTTGCACTTAGCCACGAGCCCCTCTAATTTTAATATCTAATAAAATTTAAAACTATTTGATAAGCAACTGGTTATTCTAATTATCTGTATCAAACTTCCATCCTATTTACGTCATTTTATGTCATGTATAAAATCTACCAAATTATGTACAGACATTCAAAGTTTTGACATAATTTATGCATGGATTTAGTTGTGAAGTTATATAATGTTATTTAGTATTTTTATATAGCAATGTTGGAGAAATAAATTGCATTTAAGATCTGCGCGGGTTTTCAAGCGAGCCAATCAAATCACGCGACTGGGCTCTCAGAACCTTAAACGCATTACTACAATCTGCGCGCTTTTAAGATTCAATTTGTAGATATAATTATTGCATGTTTTGTTATGTACATTTTAGAAGGACTGACATTTTGTTTCTTGGTTTCAACCTGTTTTTCTTATCTACCAATTTATCTATGAGTAAAAGGTGTAATAAGATGAAAATGTGCGTTAATGTATATAGATTTGTACTTAGAAATGTAATTAACACTTTAATAGGATCTGTGGATTATGCAAATGTAACAACATGTGTAGTTTATTCACCAACTGTATAAACAAACTTTATTTGAATTTTCACTAAAACGACTTTTCATCATTATGTAGCATTTTTACCGTAGCCAACACGTTTACTCCTCCTTGGTACTTTAAATTACTAAGCAAATAATGAAAGCTAAAAATGGCAAGCGTAAAATAAGTAGAGCAACATTGTAGAAAATTATTAATATCTGAAGAGTTTAAGGATACAGCATGTTTGCAGGGTTAAGGTAGACTCCTTTGTAAGATATATGGTCACCTACTTGTGGCCTTTTTTATTTTCAGGATTGCTTCTTTTGTTTTTTTTCATGTATGAGAGTGAGGTTTTCTGGGCTATTCATGACTGTAAATGATTATTTCTTGTTATTAACTTTTTGGAAAACCCATAGCAAAACAGCAAATAAAAATTTAATATCAAATTGACTGATTTGTGTCCACAGTTAAAAATAAAAAAGTGTTCTTATCCAAGTATTGTGTATACGCATTGATTTTTCATTATAAATATTATGCAAACTTCTTGGTAATACCAAATGATGCAAGAAGTGAACATAGTTTTAGTCTTTAACAGATATATGTCGTTGAATTTTGGTAAACATCAATAAAATGTTGTATCGTTTTACGTTTCATATGAAAGTGTCGCCAAGATAAAGTGATATTCAAAAAGTCGACAAATTCCGAATTGTTCTGTTAGTTATAAACAAAAAGTTTTGTTCGTTTCGTATTAAATAATTTTGTAATTTGAAACCGAGCTGAATTAAGAGAGATACTATAATTTCGAAAATTTTTAATGCAAATCAATAAATAAATAATACCACTGTAAGATAATTAAAATTTTACATGATATTGTAAGCATGCAATACATGCCCAAACATATTTATTCCATATAATAATAATATACTAGTAACAATAAATCAACTAATATGTAAACAATTGTTTTAAATAAAGACTAAATAAAGTATTGTGATATTGAGTGTATAATTGAATTATGTAATTATAATCACTTGTTTGATATGTATAGAAAGTATGTTATAAACTTGTATAGGTTACTATGATTGTTTCATTTTCAATTAACCCTGAAATCGTCGGCGGGCGCTAATTCGAGTTCCTGTTTATAATGTAGCTTGAATGGCAGCCGGTAGTGTTAGCGAGTATCGGGAGCCGCGTGAGATTGATCCCGCGCGAGGGTGCATGCAACCCCCGGCGGGTGCGAGCGGCGGCGGCGGGCAGCGGGCGCCGGCCGCGGCAATCGCGCGCCAACCTCTGCCGCGGGAGGGCGCCGCCGACGCCCGACGCGCTCCTGTGTCGCACGTGCTTCTACAACGCTATCGTGTATCGGTGTGAGTGACTGCCCGTTGAATTATTCCGTGTCAATACGCCTCCGCCTCCGCCGGTGCGATGCGTGTCTAGCATACGTATCGCACGATTGGTTGTCGTGTGTAAATGAATATGTTTGTTCTTGGGCATCATTGTTGTTCCCGAGGGATCGGCAGCGATTGATATCGCTCACGGATGTGGTATTAATATTAATTTTAAACGTGCCTTATCGTTATCATTATATGCTGTAAGACCGGTCCCACTGTTCGGCGCGAGATTCTATAGCGTTCTTATTAGAATCTATTCAGTCTATTGAATAACTTTTGTATTGTTATGAATTTGGTCAGTAGCGCGCGTAACAGGCTTATAAAGTTATAGAGGGGTCCGAGAATAATTGATATTAATATTTATAATCCGGTATGAAAAACGATTTTGTTACGATCGCTGTTGTTGTACCTACATCACTGACCAAAATAAGAGCAAAGAAATATTACTGGCGATACATATTCATTACTTGCGCGCCATATAAAGCGTCCAGATTTGATTGATAGTCGTCAGTACTTAGAGACGTTTCGGTGGTCTTATAAGTCATTGAAAAGAAGCCGAATGCGAATGTTACTTCGCTGAGTAGGTTGACGCACACAAATGTGTTGTTTAACGGTATGTAGATATATGTGTGCGTGGGCTGTTATTAGTAGCACAGGAAGCGGTGTCGATTTTAGGGAAGGTTAGACTAGGAACGGTTCACAGGTCATTGTTCTTTTTACGTCGAACCGGCCTTTTTTGTAGCGCGACAAGATAAATTGCTATTGTTTGTGTGCGGGCCTTTTTTATAGCGTTAAGACATTAAACAATATTTCTGTTATTAAACACAAAATAAAATGGGAACAACAACAATGCCCGCGAATAAAAACTTTGTTTAATTTAAGTTCAACGGTCGAAAATGGGTTAACCGCGTATACAGAATGTCGAATAAAGTGAAAAGATGTTTTTGACTTAACGAATTATTTGTGAGAGATGATGGAATAGTGATACAAAAATGGATGACAGTTCGCCTGATCTGTCGCTTAAACTGCGACGGGGGTCCAGCGACTCTCGCGAGTCGTTTTACATGGACTTCGCGCAAGGTATCGACTCGGACATCGAAGAGGTGACTACGATAGAGCGAGTCATCCCTGAGCACCCGGGCGGGAGGACCGAGGGCGACGCCGACACGCTCGCGACGCCGTCCGGGCTAGAGGAAAACAAGGAGCTGGGGCAATGGTGCGTTTGTTTTTATGTCTTACATACATACTTATACCTACCTACCTGTTATAGCATCATACTATGGGGAAAATGCGTAGCTACATATATCTGCCTACCTACTTATAGCTGTTCTACGTCGCAATTTCGCTTGAAAGGTAATCGAAGAGTTGCTCTGATTTTCTTATGTGAGTAGCTTTCCGTGAAGTTGCGTTAAGATTTAGGGGTTCGATGAATTACAGGTAGATGTACTTACCTACTTACCTAAGTAGACGAGCGTACATTCCGACAGCAATGTATAAAACTTACTACTGGCTAAAAATAGGAAAGTCGTTAAGTACCTAGCTACAAAATTTAATTATCATACCTACCTCTTTTGACGGCTACTCTTCAAACGGATCGGACTTAAAAATAATAATCTAGGTATACCTATTTATTGGTGTACCTACTTTGACAATTAAATGCCTACTTATAATCGGATTATGTCCCTTTTTGAATTTAGTTACCTACTACCGTAAAGCTTTGTATTCATGTGGAGAAAACTTATAAAAGCTGTAAAGCTCTAAGGAACGTATCTAATTGTGTAGGGTTAACGGATGTACATGCAATTGAATAAAGATACACCTATAAGTGTGATTTATGTAGATAAGACGTATCTACCTAATTAGTTAACACCTAAGTAGGCACCTAAGGTGCAACAATGCCAAGAATTTTGCGTACCTAATTAGTGGTTAGATAGGTGTCTGTTTTACATACCTAAATGCATTAATTTGATTTACCTAAGCTTTTCAATGCTTTTCTCAGTTAGTTTCAGACAAGAATCAATTTTTTTTACTTAATATGTAGTTAATAAATCTTTGTATGAAGACAGGTTATAACATTGTTTTATGTAGGCAGATGTAATTTCGTGACACTGATATAATTAATAGGAAGGTAGAGTCGGCAGAGATATCTACTAATTCAAATGCCTCCCCTATTGACTAAGACAAAATATAGAGACAGCTCAGCAGTTTGCGGTTGAACTATAACTTTGTCAAACAAAGCAGTGCTGTAGGAAACCCGAGACGGTTTGTCTATGGGCCCCGCTCGACCGCGCGCTGTCAGACGTCTAGCCTACGTAATGCTGTCTGGTTTAGCCCTGTACACTATACTTAATTGCTGTTAGAACTAAGACTGCTTAATCAAAAACCATGTAAAGGTGTAGCTATATCTTATGTCAAGAACTGTTAAAAGCTCTAGCTTGTAACTAACTAAATAAATGCTATCCGTAGCAAGTCTGTCTGTCGTTTTATTCGAATAATGATTTATGATTTTAATTAAAGCTCTGTTAGACTTATTTCGTGCACAATCTTGAAATAATTAACTTCCTTAGTAATTATATAAGACACGAGATCCAAATATAAATGTGATAACTTTACATAATTGAAAATTAAACCTGTAATCGCTGCGGTAAAACAATTACCGTAGACAATTTTATTACAGAGTTCGGAGCGTCAGCATCACAAACTATTTAATCTGTCAAACGAATTTAGTGGTGTGATTTTAAAATGTTTGTTTTGCGTTCGCTACATTTGATGTTCATACATTTTTAACCAGCCGGTCACACGTTAAACATTGGGGAGTGTCAACTATGCTCTATTTATTCAAATTGCGTGAGGGTTTCTGATATGTGTCGGCAAAGGGGGGTCTAGGATACCTAAATGCCTAGTTTGAATCATAAATATGAATTTGATAACAAGAAAAACACCCTGTTTTCTTAACGTAAGTATATTGTGTATCGATTCCGACTACCAGTAGAATGTACCTTCCTATACGATATAGATTATGATAAAGAAGACACATTTATATAGGTCGATACCTACGTAGGTACTGAAAAACAAATGCTTTTAAAGAACAAAATGTAGGTAGGTATCTAATTAAGAAATGTTGGACGTTAAACCAGATTTTGTTAACATTCCATTAATTATCGCTGACATGTAAAATTTCACTGAGCTTTGCTGGGATGGTAACGTACAATGTAATTACACATGAAATTGAAATAATGCTCTCATTACGTACAAATGTTAATTAATAACAGTTATCTGCCTTACATTAACATTTCAGTTTGTTTTTGGTCATTTTCTGTTATAATGGGTTACGATTTAATTAGGTAATGTGTCATACGATCTACAATGAGCGAAGGTAACTTTGCACACATCAATTTAATTATTTTTTTACTGTACTGTAATTGAAAGTTAAAGACCACTAAATAAAACCACACATGCTCGTAAGGACAAGGTTAAGGATCAAGGAAGGTTTAAGACTTTCATATAAAGTCACCATGGTCGAAAAGCAAGCAGAGACAAACACATCTGAGGTCGAGATTCGAAACAAATTTATTTTCACAAAACTTACTTTTCTACTCTCACTCCTAGAAACTTTGTCTTAAAACTTGTAGGTAACACCTAAGCACGTACCAAAAAATAAGTCGCAAAAGAGGATCAGGGGTTTGCGGAATATTACGCAGTGGGCACAAAGAAATGAAGCGGGACTCTGAATGTATGTCAACAGTAGGTACCTACCCGTCAGACGGGTATGGTCCAATGGGCTTTCTCTCAAACACCCCGGGTCAGATAACGACCACATGTCGTGTGGTTGGGAGCACTGACTTACCGATACGAACTATCTTGCAAGGATAGCGGTTCTTAGAAATAGCGACGTTGTTGCAACAAACAGGTTTAGAGCCTTTTAATAGGGATGACTTATTTGTTTTCATAATTATTATACTCGAGTTAAAAATTAAATACATAAGTGAACCGAAATTGCATTACAACAAAAAAAAATCTGTATAAATAAACTAGAATATTTGTTCTTATAGTAACAAAGCGGGCAAAAGTAAAAAAGGGAAAGAGAAGGTATGAAAGTCCAAAATTATTTTAGTAGTAACTAGTTAGTATTTACAAAGCTACATTTATATTCAATTCAGACACCACAACCATATATGCTTGTTATTTATGATAGGAAGTTCTGCTAGTTAATCCGATTAATATGCAAACTTCGACAATGTATCTTGTATTGGAATATAGGGTGGTTTAAATTCCAAGTGTCATTAACTAAACTATAAGTGCAATAAATTAGAAAGTTTAGTCTTTCAGGCATTTAGACAATCGTCTAAAATTCTAAACAACAAACCTTTTCATTGTATTAGTTTTGAACAATGTACTTACCTAATATAGCCGGCAAATACTTGCTTAGATAAGGATGTTGTATAACTCTGTATTTAAAAAATTTAAATGAATTAGACAAAGGCAAATTAGAAGCCCCTTATATAAATAAAATAAAAAGTTGACAATCGCGTTTTGTAACTTTCACAATATTTTTTTAATGAATAGATTGAAAGAAAAAACAAAACTCTGATTATGTAAAACATTGATAAAGTATTTTGCAGGACAAATAACGAAACAAAACTAAGTAAAAAAAGTGTTTTTACCCGACTGCCAAGAAGGGTTATGTTTTTCGCGCGTATCTTGTATGTATGTATGTATGTATGTGTGTAATATTCTTTATTACCTCATATCTTCGAAACGGCCGAATGGATTTCGATAATTAGGGTATCGTTGGATTCGTATTGATTACCCAAGTGTTCTTAGATATGTCACGTCAAACAAAAACCAACATGGCGGCCACGAGGTGCCATAGATTGAGGTAAAAAAAAATAAAAAGAAAATGTTTGCTACAATATGGGTATCAAATTAAAGGGCTTGTAACGAGGATTCCAAAATGGTATATCATTTACGTATAAAAAAAAAATATGTGAAAAATTGTTCTTTATCCAAACTAAATACATACTCGAATGCCGTACGCTAGGTGGATTATGATTTTAACTAAAAAGTGTTAAATAAAAAATAAATAAATTTAAAAAATAAAAAAACCCGACTGCATAAAAAACACTTTAAATAAAAACTGAAAACTAAAAAACAAGTTCAATAAGTCTAGAAGTGTAGATAGCAATGTTACTTTAACAGTCGGGACCCATAATGAATGATTTTAGTCTAGCTTATTTAATGGGTCCCGACTGTTAAAGTAACATTGCTATCTACACTTCTAGACTTATTG
This sequence comes from Autographa pulchrina, assembly GCA_905475315.1. NCBI lineage: Eukaryota > Metazoa > Arthropoda > Insecta > Lepidoptera > Noctuidae > Autographa > Autographa pulchrina. The sequence continues at coordinate 5,091,169 of FR997771.1, read as the reverse complement.
AACTTGTTTTTTAGTTTTCAGTTTTTATTTAAAGTGTTTTTTATGCAGTCGGGTTTTTTTATTTTTTAAATTTATTTATTTTTTATTAATTGTTTGTCGATCTGGTTCTTATGACTTTGGATTACCTAAGTAAATCTTGTTAACAATTTATTTAGATAGAACTGAAAAATAAATGAACCTTTTTCTTTATTTTCCATTGTGAATAAAGTTGGGATTAGGTATCTGAAACAAGTTACGTCTAACAGATGATGTACCCAATGTAGTTACTCAAACCCGAATATTTGGAATAGGGTGACTTATCATTTGGGTCATCTTGGGGGCAAGTGATCAGCCCCGCTACATGAACCGCAACCACAGATACTTATCAGTCATACTGGTAAAATCTCTTATTTCATATAAAGTAAATGTACGATACATTTTAGTTTTCGGCTTTGCACTGCATTGGTACATACTACATTAGTATATAGTACATTCGGGGATTTTATAAGGAGGAAAGATTTTTCATCAGAATAGGACCCGCAAAATTTCTAAGTATCTATTAATTTTTCACTAGCGCTAGCTGTGCAGCTAGGTTAAGACTAGATAATAAAAAAGTGTTAGTAGTAAACCACCCCTGAGACGATGCTTAACCAAGCCCGAAGCTCCCTCGCTGTGATTTCTGTTGACAGACTTGTCCAACACAGCAGAGCCGTTCCATGGGGAAATTAACCCTTTCCGTGTCGAAGAAAATAAGAAAGTAACTAAAAAGTATTCAGTGGGAAGGAGTAAATATTTCGGCAAGTCATTGACCTATCTTTTAGCTTGGCAGAATAAGTATGAAGATGTCCAATATAACTGTAATAAAGTTAAACGGCAGGAGGTGGCGCCGTCACCATCTAAGGCATCAAATTACCGTCGTAACGGGAATGTGTCGTGTGTGACAACTGACGATATAATATAGGTAGGTACCTACTAGAGATAGGCATCGGTTTGTGATATCAGGGCAGAATAATTGCTTAATCATCAAAGCATAAACAGGTTAAGTGATGGGAGAACCTGACTAGAATATTGGATGCAGAGAGAAATTTGCACTATGCCATGAATATTCTCCTTTTCATACAGTTGTATGAAAACATATGGTTAGACAGATGAACTAAGACATTAATTAAACATTTATCGAAATCTAAAATTAAATAGCTTACCTTAAAGTTTCAACGACTCAAGATTAATTTAATTAACAGCTAATTAGAAAGCAGCTGTGTCCATTCCCAATTTGTCACGGAGCGATAATAAAATCACTAAGTTAGTTCGTCCAACTAATGTTAATTTTGACAGCCATTGTCCCCACCCTTTTCCCGGCCTCGTCCACAGAATTACGACAGCTTTAGTACTTTAACACTTCCATCCGAGCTTTCCGTACGGAACCGTAATAAAGATACAATGCTCGAAATAGACCACCGTCGTTGGAATTAAAAAGCGTGAATACTGTCCCTTTAATGACTTTTTTAACGTCACCCGAACAGAATAATTTTGTCGTTTGGTTCCAATCATTCGGGATGGGTTTATTACCGAACCGTTTTATTCTATTTCCAAACGAGGTGCATGTAAGTGCCAATTTAAAGAGTTCCTCTTTTATATGTGAAGGGATGGGATAGTAGACAATAGATACTGTATGGATTATTACCTCTTTGTAGTCTATTCACTTGGCGTTCGTTCTAGACTGCTGCTCAAAGCTTTGTGCTCCTTGCCTTTGGTCTTGAGACCCTCATAAATAAATATCCTTAGAAAGTTTCTTATCTGTTTACAGCGGTATTGTTTTTACTTTAAGTAGTTTATGTTTTAACATGGAGATTCTCGTACAAGTGTTCACTATATCTCAAAGCTGTACAAAATTTGGAAGAACTCTGGGTAATTGTTTACATACAAAAAAATCAACTGCCTTATATTTTATTAGGCGTGCGAATCATTTTAAAAATGAAGATTTTTTTAAGTTAATTAACCGGGACAAATTAGTTTTTATTTCAACTGAATTCCTTTCCTTTTACTTGATTAAAATATTGATCAATCAATATTATTCATCAGGCGTGGTGATTTAAGCACGCATTACCCCAATAAATCAGGCCCCTAAGGTTTAGGGCACGTATGAAGGGCGCATGGCGGTAAAGCTTGTATGACACTGCAGAACGTGCTTTGAATGCCCTTTACATGTCCTTATAGAGATACGTAGGGATGTAGGTACCAGACCATGTTTTTCTGTAACTTTGTTATTCTAAATTAGGTGCCACAGTACCTAATATAGAGTTATATGACCGATATAAATGTTGCAGGGCTATTTCAAGCATTTGGCGTCGAACGCAACGGCAAGTAACTTCAAAACCATGTAAACTAAAAAATGAAGTACTCGATGGATTGTATTTTTACTTATATAGTTCGCGATTTAGCCCTCTACAAAAGCTATTAAATTTTCGACTCGAATAACTACCTACAGCGAAATAAATAACAAACTTTTGTAACAGACCACACCAAAGCATATTCCAGTGGTGAATATGTTCATAACATCACAATAAGTAGTTGCAACACATTGGTGGCCCTATTCACTCTCAACCATTGGGGGTAGTGGCGACCTCACCGCGAAACCACAACACAGGCCAGTCTGTTAACCCGTCACTCGTCTGATCTCCGCATTGACTTTATGCCAACGTTTTCCCTTTTAGCGTGTTTAATTTCATATATGCGCTGGTTAATTATTTCACGTCATTAGATTGACGGAGAGTCATGGATGCTAGAATATTGAGTAGCTGTTACAGTATTTTGATGTACCTATTGTATGCATGTATGTATATTGTATAGGTACGAGCTTTTCTTGGTACACGTAATTTAAAATTACTGAGTATTAGAAAAAGTATAGTAGTGTCAATTAAATATCCACTTATATAATACCTAAATACTAATGTCGCTTTTACAGAACTTTAGTTACAGCAGCGCCTAAAATAATAGTATATTTTTGTGCACGTTAAACGTCCAAGCCATCTCTGAAAACTATCTAAAGTTTTGATAATACATATAAGCAAGATAGGAATTAAGACTTGGTCCTTTGATAGTAGATATGCTAATGAATACAAAGAAAGGACCAAGGAACTATTGTTCAAAACATTTTACAAACTAGTTAGCAACAAGGCCCATTCTCTCCTGTGGTTATACCCTCAACTAATAGTAGGTAGGTATCTTGGCCTACAGTTAGCTAGTTCCTCCCTGCGGCTTCGCCCGCATGAAACTTGTGGTAACTGGCGGTTTATGGTAATTAGTTCCACGTGCTAATTGTCCTCAGCAACATTTGGTCTATAAAGATTGTTATCGAAACAATTTTGATGATATTGTATTATTTTTATTTTTTGTCTAATTCATCTATTTTTGTGGCTTTAGGAACTTCTAGGAATTAGATACCCTAATTTTCAAATACAGACGCTGGCGTTCGATTTAAGATCTAATACTTTTGTCGTGTTTCCTTATGAGAATAGTCATTAGTAAACATTTTCGTTTCAACTTTGTAACAGGAACAGATGTAAAGTTTTCTTGAAATAGAATCGTTATGATTCCGATAACTTAGCGGGTTCTAGGAATGACCACATCACACAGACGAGAATAGATGCGAGACGAACGGAATCAGTAGATAGGTAACTTGTAGACTAATAACATTACTTGGTTAATGATTCAAGTTAAACGTTCATAACTCTTTATTTCTTAAACGTTCATAATCTTTGAAAGTAATGTCAGGAAATTACTTAAATGAGTTATTAAAAATAGCAATACCTACGTGATTTTATAGAAAGTTTATATAGGTAGACCGTATCTATTCGAGATGTCAATAGTACCAAAAATAAAACAAACAGAATATATTGTGAGATGTATTCAAAAACTCAACCAAACAAAACATCACACAGCATTTCCCCATACTCTACATATCTGTAAGTAATTCACTGACATTGGAGTCAGGGCTGTTTCGTATTTTTTCATTTTGTTAACCAGTCAAAGAGCCGTGACATATGGACAGGCAGGCAGGCAATATGCCTTTGTTTTGCCTCGGCACTCCGCATTCGGAACATAAAATACACTATTTTGTTTGAAAGCAGTTCTAGTAGATAACAGAGTCTATTGTCTAGAGGTAAAAGGCTCAAAAGGAGCAAGAACGAGGTCTGTGGAACGTAACGTAGGAAGGTATTCACAAACAGGATCTTTGTGATCATTGAATTGGATGGAAACGAGTTTCAATGCGGGTGGCTGGCATAATGTGTTTGCAAATTGATGTGTGGATAGATAGACCTTGGGCTCTTTGTTTGATTTCAGAAATGGTATGCTAATTTATGAGCCATAATGAATTAGCACTTTCTGATTTGATAGTCGAATTAAAACTTAGGTACTTTTTCTGTTATATTATTTATAAAATATCTGATTATTATTTTATTTACGTGTTATAATATATCACGGCAGTCCAAAATATTCACATTCGTTAAAAATATTTGTACCTATTTACGGTCGCGTGTTTTAGTTTCTCGATATACAGCTAGCCTATAGTACCTAAATAATTCTAGTCTGCATGTCGCTGCAAGTGAGATTTATTCTATTCGAAGCGCGGCATAATTCACGACGAAAAAGCCTACAATGGACGACTGTTTAAAAAGAATATAACAGCATTGGAAGTTTATTGCTTTGACTTTAAGTTTGAGTATTTTAGATTGTTCCTGCATTCTCAAACTGAGTTGTCAGTAGACTCAAAGTTGGAGTGTCAGACATTAATTGGTCCGTCTCTGACATATTTCCCGGCAGTAGTGTACGTCAAACAACGTGTAGCATTGTATTTGTCAACCTATAGCTTGTTACAGAGCACGACACATGTATCGGAACAGTATCAGTTACCGTGCAACACTTGAGTTACGTGTACCATACAGTTACCATCAATGTATCAGGATTTTTCGGACTTGAGCTTTAAAAGCTTAGTAGTAAATTTTGTTTAAAAAATATTTTCTTGGTCTAATACCCTGGTAAAACATTTTATTAATAAAGACCTTTCGGTATAATGACATAATATCCAAACATCAGTTAAATAAATGAATATATTAAAATACTCTAAAGGTGCTAAGTTCGCTTATGCAACCTGTTAAGTAAAACATGCCTAACCACCTACCTAAAAATAATACCACTAATGCAAACATAAATCTAAACTACGGGACTCTCATAGAGTATTGGTGATTTAAAGCTTATTTGAAGTACCTACGTAGAACTGAAATATCCCAAATGTTTTTTTTTTATTCTTTTAAATCAGGACGTCTCTCACAAAACTTGGTGCCCCTACGTAGGTGCGGGCGACGTGCGACTAATTTCACAGCGCTCCGCGTCGATGAGAGCGCTCTAAATCACTTCGTTTCAGCCGTATGATGAGCTACATACAGTTTAATTAGAGGTAACCTTTCGTGCCTTACACATGGATAACAGAATATTGAATTTGATTGGGTTATTAATTGTTTAATTGTTTGCGAAGTTGAGTGTTTTGAAATTATATTTGAGAAAAAAAATCTTGAGAAAATTGAGTAATAAATAGTTATATAACTGTGCTCAAAATTATTTTATCAAACCAAGTATGTTTTTTCAATTCAGTCACATCAAATCAAGTTGTTACACTAATTAAATTAAGATTAAGAATACTGTGCGCATGTGCTTCTATTGCCTTTTAGATTAAATATATAATTGTATTATACAATCACTTCACCTATTAAATTCATCTGTACATGAATCATCAGACATTCCACACGGATTCCGCGTATCGCCGACTAATTGAAACGCATAGGGGCTTATAATCAGTCAGTACGAGAACAGGTTAATTTACATGACAAGCTAATTCCATATTGTTTACACAAATAATTGGTGTTGTGAACTTTCCAACAATTACAGCGCAAAATTTCGTATTGTCGTGGAAGCTTGCAAATTGTTCTTGTATTTTCTTTGTTCAAATTTCCCCTGTTTGCGCGACACGCTAGGAAATAGGGGGCGGAGGGGAGAGCGGGGTGGTTAGACGTTAAAAGAAAGAAGCTCGGGATTGCAGGTGTTTTATTGCGGTCCGGCGCTTGTTATGTGAAACCCTACAGTTTTCCCTTTTGCACATTTTTTCCCGATACGTTAAGTTACGTTTATTTGCTGATTTAAGTGGAAAATGCAGTATACATTTATGGAAATTGGAAATATTTTTTGTTTTACGACATCGTTAGTTTGTTTAATGGTCATTCATTTACTTATGTCTAGAAGTTATTAATGAACATAAAATGTTACATTTTGCTGCTAATTAAACTATTTTTTAACTAAACCTTTTCTTGCATTGGTAAATCCCTGAACCAAGTAAGTTATTAAAAAACTCCACATCCAAACTGCTACAATAACAAACATTTTCTACTCCGCATTCCGCCGTAATTGTTCATAGCACAAACTTACCTTTATTAAAAACAGCTGAACCATAATTTACAAGGGCATAAATATTTAGCAGCTATTTGCTTCCTTGGCGTCGACTGCTCAAATTGCAGAAATAGTTGGTGGCGTGGTATTAGCATAAAATGAGCTTTTATGAACATGCTAGGCCAGCAGACGGCGCGGTGTTGGTGGCAGACTCGCCCGCAGATTGCTGCAATATATTATTAATGCGCTCAACATTTTAGAGGTTGATGCTGTTTTAAGATGTGTTTGGTGTACAGAATATGGGAGTTAGAGAAAGTGGTGTAGCACTCTATTTACGAATGTAGTTCTGTGTCTGTATCATCCTTTGCTTTTTGTGAATACGAAAGTGTTATCATCATAATAACTATCATCATCATCATCATCATCATAGCTATCACGTGATTAAGTGGGCCTAAAGTAATTAAACAGGCGAGAATATTGGTTGAGTTTTGATCGGTAAATACTTCGTAGTTTAGTTCAATAAAATTTATTTAAATCTTCCATAAATATGTCAATCATTGGTGTAAGGAGTGTTTATGACGAAACTATACTGATATTAATTATAACTTTGAGCTCAAACAGCTCTTGTTTCTGAGTACGGTCACCGATCCCTTCGAGTGACTTTTACGATTGTACGCCATGATAAAGTGACTGTTCCGCTTTTTTTTATACCTTGGTCAGTGGGTAAGAAAGTTACGAGTATTTACAACATAATATACAATATTTAGGGAATGCTTTCGATGGCTTTCCAATAAATGGTTCCCTTGTGAAAATACACATGTAACAACTGGAAGTTTATGGTAAGGTATTAATTTGTCTTAAGTTATTATATTATGTTAATAATAATAATTCAAGTATTATTTGGAACAAAAAAATATAAAACATATTTAGTCGCGAGTAACCATGAAAAGTCTACATGCCGGAAAAATTTGGTGATTTTAACTGTGTTTAAATGACCTGATCAAAAATTCATCCAATGACTTAAAACTCCAAAATAGAGTTCAGCCACTACTCAAACCAAGTCGTTAGTAACAAAGAAACATTTCTTATACTTCGCTTACAGTTTCAGGAGACTGGCTTCTATCTATTAATCTCAAGGAAACTTTTCCTTATGACAGCGAAAAGATAACAACCTCAGACCAACATATTAATCTCAATTATAAGTCTGCTATAGAAACAGCGAAGGTATTAGGGGTGGCGAAAAAGTTTATAACTGACTGAGAAAAGGAGAAAAGTAATTCAGATAATCCCTCCCGTGTTTTCTTTCACGATGTGAGTTCCATTATACGGCGCTTAACGAAACAAACATGAGCAGTGAATTCTCGTATACTTAGATACATATTAGATACTGTATAAACATGCTTTTCTGATATTATTATTTCGTATGATTTTATTTTTGCGCGTTGCTTGAGTAATTGTCTAGGGTAATTAAATGCCTTCTTTTTTCTTGTAGCTTGGCTTTAACACTAGTGTTGTTATAAGTAAGATAAAAATCTATCTAAATCTATTTTTGTCCAGTATACACATTAGCACATCAACCACATAGACCTAAAAATAAAAACTTACAAAAACTTTCTTAGTAAGTCTAAAAAAGGTTCCGATTTTTTCCCGCCGAGATTTTCCCTTGAACACAGGCTAACGATACCAGTATGTCTATTCTGTTAATAATTTCGGTGACAGGTGAGAGTGAAGTGACAATAAAGCTCACTTCAAAAGTGAACCCAATTGGCCTTGATTTAGAATTCAAATTCGAGAATACGTATTTGACATCTCACCGCGGATTCAGCGCGGATTCAGCGCGGATTCCGCTGTCGAATGTTACAGAATAGCACGGCAGGCGCGCATTTTTTGTAAGATGTAAACAAATTAGGGTCGGTCCTGCGAGCCTCCGATAAGTGGAATATATTGCTTGCAATCTGGTAAGAAAATGCTCTTTTAATTTGTTTTGTTTTTAACCTCTAGGTATATTAGGATTTTTATTTGTCTGCGCTTTACCGGAAATATTTTTCGGGTGTTTTAAATAGATTTTCTTAAAACTTTAATTTTGTTAGTTTCATAGTGTTACATTTTAGTCAATCTTCAACATAAGTATTATGTTAATAGTCTATTAATATACCTGAACTGTATTTCCATAAATATTAGAGTTCTATACCAAAATTAAAGTTGTAAGCTCGTCAATAAAAAGAACTTACCAAAAACTCAACGCATTGCAAAAATAGCGTCACATGGGTAGTGAGATTTACTTTACTGTGATAAATCCCTTCCAACAAGCTTACTGAGCTGGGCTTAGCGACGCTGTCGGGACAGCTGCTACATCACTCGCAGATACTCCTTATTGCACGTTTTATCGGACAATCATAAAAAAGGTTTTATGTAACCGATGCCTTATGGTTATCGTTTGCATGTAGTTCGTGTAATATGTTACGTCGTTTAGGTATCATTTGGGGTAGATACCCTTCGATTTCGGTGTTTCCGTTCGTCAGATACATATGGTACTTTGTTACGGTTATTGAAATCGCTGAAGATCGTTTTCTCCCAAAGTGAAGTCAATGAAAAGCAGAGGTAAGGTAAGCTTAAATGCTAATACGGGAATTTTTTAAAACACAAACTTAACCCAGTTTTAAGGAATAAATCCTTATTTTCTGTCAAACAGATCCAGTAAATGGAAAACCCACTCAAATTAGCATTCCGGCTTGATCTTACCATAGCTTACCATAAAACGGGACTGGTCGTAGTTTGCACGCAGCTGCCGTCGTGATTATTCAGATGTTGGCTCTCGTTTGCGAGATGCCGCGGATAAATAGATATAAAACCAAATGTAGGCCTCAACTGGCTTATTTATCTCTGAATACATTGAATATTTACTAGCTATCTCGCGTTTCTCTTACTCTTAAAGCTCGGGACGAAATTATTTGATAATCCTCGATACAATCCAGTTTCAGCGTAATTGAATGATAAATAAAACGCTTTTCTGTAGAGTAGTATCGACATTAATTTAAATTGAACAAGAACTATAATACAATACGTAAAATTCTTAGAATAATGATTACATGATAATGTTTACATTTAAATAGTCGTTACAGTAAGAAGCAGTTGAATAAATCATGACGTCATCAGAATATAGCATTCAATAATTAAGACGTCAGATCGAAATAAGTCGATAAGATAACATTAATTTAAATCGATTTATCTTAACACACGCATCGAATCTATTTAAAGGCAATTTGTCTGAATCATCCTCGATGATTTGACTTGTCTATTGATATGTAATGTGGATTCAATAACTATTAAATTTCTATTAAGTGTAAAGATAATCTGCGGACTGATAAGTGACTAGAAACTGGGGCGCGATTCCGCTAGGTTAAAGTTCAATGAGTGGCAGTTCAATGATGAATGAACTACATTTTGTACATTTTACGACAATAATTGGTATCCTGCTAACTGTCAAAGTTCACCACTCATCCACTCATTGAACTTTAAAATAGCGGAATCGCGCCCCTGGATGTCACTGCATGAACAGATTAACATAAAAAGCGGAGACACTCGCTGGGTTAAGGTTACTTCGAGAATTTAACACAGAGTTTGTATTTGTGATTCAAATCATCGACTGCCAAGGATTAAAGTAGAAGTAACTTTTATATCTGTTTACGTAAAAATAATATGAACGAAGAGCTTATTTAGATACATGAGGCTTAAGGATATTATTGATGACAAGTAAAACAAAAATACTTGTCAGCAGTAATAGAGACCTTAATTAACACGAAAAGTTTTAAGAGGAATTAAATCTTTTAGAGATACTACTTATTTAACTAGTTAATCATCTAATAATACTAATTTTTGCATCTAAAATCTCAAACAAGGGCTTTCGCAGGGCTGCTACATTTTGTCATAAGTAGAATTGAATGGTTCAAAGCTCAAAAGTCCCTTGCTCCATTATAAATTGTTTCCACATGGCAACAGACCGTGGTGCGAGTAAAAATTTGAATACTGTTGACTCACGTCTGATGAATCAATTCTGGATGATGACGTCACACTATTTTTAGTCTAGGAAGCGTTATACCGGACGCAGTTCCGCTCCATTAATGACGATAGCTTTGTTTTTATTATCCTTAGAAATTATTTATATCTTCATTTTATGCTCTACATTTTAGTGCTGTTCCCGCGTTTCTAAATAAATATTAGTGTCGTAAAAATAGTTTGACTGTTACGTTCACGACGTAACTTTTTCGATAGTTGTTTTATGATAAAATCTCACACTTTCGTTCTTAAATTATAACATAGTAATATGTTTGCTTATATAGAAGAAATGTTCACAAACACTCGATTCTAATGTATCAAAACAGTGACCAATAATTTGGTTTTTCGCTCCAAACACGAAACCGTATTTTAGATAGTTTACTAGTATAAATAAATAAAATCAATATCTTACAGTCCCAATATATTTTTGCCAATCCCAGTCGCACCTCCCTTAATATTTTACTCAACAGGCTATCAGGCGTCATAAATCAAACATAGTAATGTCTTCTAAGTTAGGGAGTCGTCTATTTATACCGCGTGACTCGGCGAAACTCTCCGCTGTGTAACACTGACTTCAGGGATTCAGATACGATGGTGATTAGCGGTTCCTGCTTCGGGATTGAATGACTTTAGTTATTTGAATATCGATCAATATGTACAGTCACGAACAATAATTTAATACACATAGCGAAATTTTTAAACAAATTTTACGAGATTTTTGAGCAAAATATGTACATAATTAAGGAACTGTTTTCAATCATTTCTTCACTATACGTTTTATAGTACCAATCTAGGATTGAAGGTAAACTCAATTATTAATTGGAGAGTACATATTTTTTATCGTGACTGTATGCCTACTTATATAATTCTAAGAAAATTCTACATAGATAGTACTTGTTTGTTTGTGAATGCAGCTGTAAAATTTTGTGCACTTCTTCTGAATCACTCGGGTACTATTTAATTTACTTTTAGTAGTAGTTATGTAGCAGTTGTTAAGTGGTATCGATATTTGTATGATAATATTAAAAGACTATACTGTAATAGTAAACTACTACTACAATAGTTCAAATAGTATAGACTATCAACCGTTTCAAGTTTGCGAGCCGTACGCGAGCAAGCTACGCGCGAACAGATCGCGAACAGATCGTAAACGGCGTTTTTGCACTAGAGTCGCTCGCGAACTGCTCGTTAGTTGCGCTAAAGAAGCGAAAGGCTTATTGTGGTAAATGCACCTGCGAGCAGCGCACTCGGTGCTCGTTCGCCAGATCTGGACGCACTCAGAGGTCCACAAAATGATGCTTGTTTCCATTTTGGGAGTATATTAGCGTTTGTGTGTGTGAATTAAAATTGTTTGTGTATTTACGGTAAAGATGCTCCATGTACGAGCCTGCGTACCAGGGCCGAAAACCAATGCACGCCACTATGCCACTTCTATTGTATTATGTACTGTCAATAAACGAAACAATTTAGACAAGCATGGAAACAACGAGATATATTGATATAATAAACGATATTTGGTATATTTGAATGATTTGCTTTATTTTGTTTGATATATTATTCGTATTTCAAATATTAACCCATCTCTGTAATGGTTTGAAAGGAAAAAAACGGATGAGTATCTACATAATATGGGCTTATTTAATGTATATTAGATATTCAATGATGCGGGATATAGCCACGTTTTATATTTAATCGTTTCAGATGAAATGGTTACTTTATATTTATATTTCGTCTTAGTTTTCCTTATAAAACAAGATCAAGTAAGAATTTACATAAACAATGTTTTAGAAACGAAATTGAAATCATCTAATAGCAGAAGAGGTTGAGCCTTTTTTTAAAAGACTTACAATCGACATATATAGAATCGATATTTTGACTAAATAATCGGACTAGCTACAGGTAGAACATATTGTTGCTTACTGCTTAGTCATCATTGTACTTGCACGCTTTTAGCTCAATCGAACAGAGTCAATAAACACCCCGTTTGTCTTTCATCCGCAAATCTGGCAAGTATAGGAGAAATAAAATGTAAAACCTTATCAAATAGTAAAAAAATATTTGTCTACTTTATTTAACGATATGTAGTATTTATGTAAGTACCTATTTTTGCAAGTTAAGTTATTTAACTAAGTTACTCTGGCTTGTGGCGCGTTGCCCGCATCTGTCTCTAACATGCGACTTTTTTCTAAATCTATGCGACGAGTGTAAAAAGTTTCGTCTAACCGGCCAGTGCCCGCATGCGGCTGCCTCGGACACCAGATGTTTTACACTTATTTTTAGTGTCCTTTACTCCGTAAATTAGTAAAAACTGATGTAACTAGAAAGTATTAAAATTTTGGATGTTGCAATTTCAAATTCAGCTTAAATATAATAAACAAACCGCCGTCGGTATATTTCAATGCATGCTTTATTTTTATATCACGTATGAAAAATTCCTAAAAATACACTAATGTAATAAAAAAATATTAGGTCAGAGAGAGAGAGAGTGAGTAAACGTGACTAACTCCATTCTCCAGGACTCCATTTCGAGGTGATGTTAAAAAAAGTATAAGGCACTACAAGAATACATTTTTGCATTAAATGGCCGATAGCTCAATGTTATATAAAGAGACAGATATGAATGAGATGTTCTCATATAATTCACCTTATCTTCTTATCCTCGGATCGAAATGTTTACGGTCAACATAAAGGCGAGTTGTGACCGTAATAAAATGTTTCTTTAGTACGACTTATTTTACGTTTTCACCCGTTGGATACTCTTCTTATTATCTAAGGGTTTATAGGCAAGGGTTTTATGATAATAACTAATATCACCAATAACATCTTCAAATGTTATTTGCCTTTATATTTTGATGTTGTTTATATGCTTGCCGGAGAGTGTAAAAAGGAGCGTCAAGGTTTAACCGCCTTGGGTGTGTTCGGGATCAGATGTTGGCAGTTCCCTACTTAATTACTTTTCTCTATGGTTGGTAGCATCGTGCGAGCTGCCAAATTTGGCAGTGTGGTTTTGACATCGGCTGGAAAGCACGAGAAGCTAACAGAGGAAACCGACTTCGCCGCGTTCCTAAAAACATTCACGATGGAAGAAGAGCTGAACAGCAACGACCGCCCACTTCACCCTTCGTTATGCTTATAAGTAGCTTTTAACCTCTACTTCTTTGGTCTATGTGCAGGGAAAGTGGGATCAAAATATCTTCAGCGTTTTTTTTATAATTCACTACAACTCTTATGTAAAATAATTTGGGTGTGTGTGTGTTTATGAAAAAAGATTATGTATACCTATATTTTTGAAGAGGCTTGCTTAACACCGTAGCAACACGGGCGTGAATGAATCTTACTTTAAAAATATTTCCTTTTCCCGATTTAATAACAGTGAAAATGTAAACTAATTAATCGTGAAGCATCATTCTCCTTATCTCAACGATCCAGAAAAAAACAACTCGTAAATTAATTTATTTTTTAAAATTCAAGTGACGTTCATTTCCGTGAGAAAAGCCAAAAATTCCTGTCACGAAGTAATATCATTTACATCGAAAGCTTTCTCAAGAAATTGGTGTTTTTAGTATCGAGCCAACATTCATTAGATTTTATCCTTTGAATAAGACCCGCCTCGAGTTGTTTCATTCTATTAGATACTAGGATCTACTGATTGATTCCGCAAATGGTTTGAGAAAATAGATTACACGGATTTATTTACTATTTGTATCGTACGAAAATAGCTCCGTAAATTGTTGGATACTGTTTGTTTATCTCGTTTTACATTTAGATTATGAGGTAAAAAATCATGTAACGTAACATCCCTATCGGTACTTACTTCCTACGTTAAACTGAATTGTAAAATTACAAAACATTGCTATTAAATGAACCTACTGTTTTAATTAATGATAAATGTAAATAAAAATTAATAACTGTTTCAAAAATTATTTTAATTATCAATATCAGATTAATTAATCAACAAAATTTGTAAGTACACGAAATCGATGTTCTATATTATCATTATATTATGAAGTTTTTGATCTATTGGGGAGAAATCAATACAGTACATAATCATAGCATATGTATATTCATTGTCATTCTGTATAATTTATACAACGGGGTGGCAAGTCTTAGTGCATTGTTCTCAAGGCTATTAGCTAGGGTACGTGTTTATGCTAATACGTCCTCTAAGGAAAGATGACAATCTACCATCGCCAATTTAACTAGTCGCAGACACCATGGTACCTATTATATCTTAGACAGACAATTGCGGATAGACTGTAGGTTGGAGAAGACGAATAAATATGTAGATGTATACTCAAAGATATACGTGTAAGTACTTAGTTCGTATAGGATAGGATTTTGTACTGGGACTGTGACTGTCGAGGCGAATTTACAGCTACTCTGCTTTATTTCTTTCAAGTTTATGGGAGATTTGAAAGCTAATGAAAGCTTATATCTGCTTAGGTATAAGGATATAGTGTCCTGAAAAGGATACAATATTATGTGTGGCAATTATATTTGATAAGGATTAGTATTATGAATAACATTTTTTGCATGGTCAAATCTTGGTTGGCGATCCGGCTTCCTAAAAACTGGTGGATGTTTTTATTTTAACAGTATTAAAAAATATATGAGAAAAACTTTTCTTCTAAGTTTTTGTTCTTTGTCCCAATTTCCCAAAGTTTTCTTAGTAATATTTTAGTAATATTGAAGCAACACTCTTTTGATGGTAACAAACCGCAGCGATCGATGGAGGCGCCCTCTCGCGGTTTATGTACCGGAAACCAAGTCCCCCACGACGCAGCTACATTGTTTACCACTGAACAAACTTTGCAGAAGTTCTACTCCATGTAATTTGTAATCACAAATATTTGTAAAACGCTTTAAGTACCTAGACATTTAAGTAAATATTTAAGAACAATCTACAGCTGATTTGGTAAGCTCTGTTTAGGCAATGGCTTTTAACAATGAACATAATATGCTCGTATCATGTATGTACGAGTATATTATATTGAATGTATGTATTATACGGAAACCACATACGGAAACATAGAGTACGAGTACATACTCGTATTTAAATATGTTTCCGTTTTGTAGAGAAAATAGTTTTTTTTTATTTATAAGTGTTAACAATGGCACTAAAACAATTTAGATTTGTACCTAATAAAAGAAGTGCAAGGTTCTACATATCAGATTACCAAACATTTCTTAATAAGGAAGTGAAATGCAAATAAAGAGATAAACAGCGAAGTAGATCCTATGTTGCCAGGTCTTGATTAATGTTCTCTAAACTCTAATCGCTCTATCTTAAACTAAGCACTGCTTTGATCATACGGGTCCGTGTTTGCCATGTACACCCTCTTACTAAACTTACTACATACACGCATCTTCTGTATAAGCTGTCTTGTGGTTTTACGACCGGAATACCTACAGATACAGTCAATGTTCTATTGTTGGAACATTGTCTATTTAACGTGAACAAAAGTACATTTTTATGCCTAATAACTTGATTTTGTGTCTCTTGTTTACTTGGTTTACGAAAACTTGTGAACTTTTGATGATAATTGAGTTTTATTGTACGAAATATTCAATGAATATGAAGGATTAGTTTACTTGTGTTACTTCTTAAGATAGGTACTTAAGAAGAATAAGTTTACTTGTGTTACTTCTTAAGATAGGTCCCGCAATATTATTATTATATTATTATAATATTTCGGACGATAAAACTCAATTATCATCAAAAGTTCACAAGTTTTCGTAAACCAAGTAAACAAGAGACACAAAATCAAGTTATTAGGCATAAAAATCTACTTTTGTTCAAGTTAAATAGACCTACCTATCTATCTATATTTTTCTTTAAGCGTGTGTTTAAATTAAAAGAGAAAAAAAAAACACGTGTATGTCAAGTCATTTTACCAAAAAGTTGATTTAATTTGTCAATTTCCCAAACATTTTGTTCGACTAAGTAGATTTAAACGGCTCACGGTAATCCAATTCGATTGCGTGAAGAGCTCGAAATCGAATTTCTTATTGTCAACAGCATTTCCTTTCTTCCTGACGAACTGAAAGACGACGGATTTAGGACACCCATAAATAAATTACTTTCATTATTTTTCCATTCTGTCAACTCCATTTTAATGATTTGATATTATTGACATATTTCATTAATTCCAAATGAAGCGTTTTAGGCACAGAGGGTGCCTAAAACGCTTCATTTGATGTATCTACATTGTACGTAAAGTGAATATTATTAAAATAGAATTTTCCAATATTCCGACTTCGACAAATTGGTTCCTAACATTCCCCTTTTGAGATGGCGCGGGAGATAAGGTGTCACAATGAGCCCCACCTTTGTAATGATTGGGTCAATGTTGTCTCGCTTCCTTATCTCCGCTTTCCACGTGACCGGTGGAGATCGATTTAGTCTGCAGTTCACCCCGACACTACAAGCTTCGGTCCTAATAGTGTCTCGTAAAGCTCGAGCGGTCACTTTATTCCGTAGTCCGATAGGACCAGACTCGAAGGACCGGCCACTTATAATTTCATACGGACTACATTAAAATGATTGGGTGTGCTACAATTTACATATAAATAGTTTGGTTTAACGAAGCGTTAAATTGATATCATGATTTCTTGAATAAATTAAAAAAAAGCTCCCATATTCGACCCGTATAAAGCTATGCTTATTTCCATGCCATGATATTTTAAATGGTTTAAGTAATATTATCGGTATGAAAAGAAGTAATAAATTAAATCTGATACCCACCTGCGCAATTCATCTAAACAAAGGAATGTAATTAAGAGCACAGGAGCCCTCATAAGCGCTTAAAGATGCCATTAATGCCTTTGATACTGAATTCCTTACTCTAATGAGATTAAATGAATTCTAAGATGTTCGTTCGTATTGAAATTCATACGGTCTATAGATAGTAAAGACTAAAGACTTAAATTCTAGGAAAATGTTTTCTATAAATATCTTTAAAAATAAGTGTATACTATTATTTCCTTTAAACTTTGTCGGCTGGAGCTCGTTAAGCATTTGGTCCTTCAGTACAACAATGTATTGATTTTAATATTTTACGCAAGTATTAGACACGGGAACCATGTGTAGGAATTTGATGCGAACGATATGAGACGTGATTTCATGTTCACTGAGTCGAAATATGCGCGCATATACCTTGGCATATTTGTTCAAATACCCCTTGCCATTTTTTTTTTTTTTTTTTTTTTACATTTCCCTAAAGTTTATTTACAATTCAATACTTAAATCTAATACAAGAACAAACAAAGACTAAAATTAAATCTTATATAGATAAATAAAACTAACACGCGTCAAAATACTCATCGTCATCCTTGTCAATGGCGGGAAACGTGCCCAGAAGGCTGGCAGCATTGCCACGTTGAATGGCTATGCCGATTCTCTGTGCAAGGAACAAACCAGCTCTCTGATCACGAGTAGAGTCTACCAAACGTTTTGACAGTTCTTTAAAAAGATTTCGTGCACTCGGACCCCATGACCCGAGCGTTTCAACCCCAAACGGCTCGAAAATATAAATATTAAATATGCCATTTTAAATATGCCTTGAGATATAGACAGTATAAGAAAGGCTTTTTATGTAGATACAACTATATATCTACTTAACAAAGTGGGTAGACAAAATATTTTGCATGAAGTGTCTAAAAGGGTTGATAAAATGTAAAAACATAATGATAGGGTTGAATAATGAATTGAGCGACCGAAATGAAAACACGAACGCTTTTTACATGGTTTTACTGTCCTTTCCACTGGTAGGATTAAAAGGAGGAGTGGTTAATCTCTAACGAGAGCGTACACACCAGAGCTGCAACAATTAACGTTTAAATTATTTATTTGGTGGCAGATGGTTTCGTTCACTGCTTATTGCACGGTATAAATTGTATGTCTAAATACATATAATTTTGTATTAAGATATATCATTATTCATGATGTTGAAATCTGACTAACTTTAAATTAAAAATGTAGGACAAAAGACCAAAATGTTGATTTAGGCTCCCTCCATGTAATTAACGTGTTTTCATTTTCTAAGATACATATTGTTTCTTATTTTTTGCTACGATTGTAAAATTATTGTCTTAGATTAGGCTCAGATCATAAAATAATCATTACATATTTCCAAATAATGCTACATTTTCCAACAGTGGAATGTATTAAGCCTTATTAATTTACATGAATTAATCATCGTCATCACAAAAAATATCGAAGCCAGTCCGCAAACATTCAATTCATTTATTAACGGTATCTGCATTGATTAAAATAAACATTGGTTACGAATGAATCTGCAATAGACGTGTCCTTATATTCACAAATATTTATTGCAGCGGGTGCCAGACTGTCTGCTGTTTTTATGTCAAGCTTCCATACAAGCTTTTACACAACTGATGAGGCTAATCTAAACAAACAATTACGCTGTTGGAGTGTTGACACGTCAAGAACTGTGAGAGAGGAGGGTGTGAACTTGTAAATCCTTTTATTTTTTAACTGATAAGCTGCTTAATGAATTGAAAAGTCGTAAACTTCGAAAACCAATTAAGAACTTGTAACCTAACACTGCTGTTAGTGATATAAAGTGCTCTCGTTCAATGAACGTCAATTCACATCAGCTTCGTAGCCTGCTCTCGATACGTTTTCGATTTGATACTCAATTGAAACTGTATCGATAACGGATTTAGAAACTCTCAAAGCTTTCAAGAGTATGAATAAATTTCGGGTATTGCCGTTTGTAAATCAGGTAAAGCTTAAAAAATTCGTTTTAAAACCTTCGTTTTTTCGAACCCAATAAATTAAAAGGGATGAGTACAAGAATTTAATTAAAGATACGATCTGAACTTAGACTTAGTTTGAGAAAGAAGCGAAGTGAGGGCGACCGGTGCAAAAAACGACCTCTCACAAAATTTACACTTTTTATCTCAGTCTTACCAAAGTTAAAGTTGAGTGATCTTCACGAACTTTTTTTATTTCTCAAATCCATTTATTGGACAGGTGAATTTATTGGCTGCGACCATTTGTCTTGTCCTTAGTAATCGGTATTGTAACCATCTAATTGACATTTAGATAAAGGTACAACGTTACAGATGTCTCGGCAGTTGAAACTGATTAATCGTAGGCACATGTGTGTGACAGTTGCTGTGAGAAAATGGGGAATATTGTGCGAGGGAGAGGCTTAAAGTGTACGAACAGATTCCATATAGCTTTTCTATTTCGGTCTTCTTGATATATTAGCGCCTGTAAAAATAAATCAAGTGAAATACGAGCGACGAATATAAGGGGCTCTCCCTCTATTTGTTTGTGTGAAAACCACTTTAAATCCAATATGTTATAACAACTTGCTTGAAAGCTTTCTTAAGTTACGTGGTTTGAATTAACAACGTATCATGCAAATGTTTTCCTGACAGTTGTTTATTTTGTTCACGTTGTCGGTAATGAATCAAATTGAGAATGAATCAGTTTGGTACTTGTTGCTTTACTATTAACATTTCATTCACTCATAATGCGATACATGTGGTACTATTATTTCTAATCTTACAAAAAAAGTTTGTTATTCGGGTCGCCATTGCCTTTTTTAACAGGCCGCGTAATTAATTTCTGATGGGGCCATAAAATATTAACTTCCCTATTCAAAAAGATCACACACAGTTCACGTAATTAGCGCTCAGGCTTCACCTAATTAGGCTCGTAGGTCATTAGTTGGGTATCTAAAGGTGGGTGTACAAGTGCGGCTATTGTGAGCTGGAGGGCCCTGGAGTCATGTCGAGACACTCGACGTGTGTCGACTACGCCTTATTGAGTTGTACGGTTTTGTACGGCTGGGAACGTGCGCGTCTGCCCGCTTGGGGCATAAATTCCGGTAGTAAGTTGAAGTTCAAAGTTAATTCTTTCATTTTTACTTAATACGTACCTTTTTTGTATATTAAAACTGGTAGCAAAAATAGTTTAGTTTCTCAGTTTCTGTGCCATCAATTGTGAACGACACCTACACAATTTCATAACTTCTTAATTCCAACAATTTGCTGCTATGTTTGAAGCGGATAAATTATGTGAAGTGCCGCTTATATTCGTAACGAATACATCCGTCCGCTCTCAACGATGGGATTTATGGGATCCTTGCGGAATTATCCCTCAAAGGATACTAAATATCAACTCTACTTACTGCTTTAATGAAAAGATATCGCTTTAAGTTGTGGAGGAAGTTAAGAAATGAATAAATACTGATGTTATTAAAATAAAATTTCCTGAGATATATTCATAATTTAATCGATATTTACAGAAAGCTATGAAGTTAATAATAAAATCTATGTAATCTAAATGCCATCCAACTGAAGGCTGGCGTATTTAATTAATTAATTTTGTGAAGTATTTTCCATGTTATCAACGTTCGTATTAAATTTTCTTGCTTTGATCAGAACAAGTTTAATGTCGAGAATTTATGGTAATATTTACCTACTAACGAAGTAATTTTCGAAATTGATTCTGACTGTTTATGGGTCATGTTTATATTTTTGGTATTTGTGATATCTACCCAGCATGATTAGATTTCATTTAAAAACCGAACGGCAATTTCATTACACTAATACAAAATCGGAGTTCTATTTTAAATCGTATGCAGACTAAACAGCACCATCCTCGTACATTGCGAGTTCCGGCATGCGGCAGTTACCCGCGAACAGGACGCACGATCTCTATAAAACATATATTGACATGATGGAGCGGACCTATTCTGGACCACTTTAAATAAATCACGGAAGAAACATTACAACGAACTTATATTATGTGATTTTGCTTATGATATTATGTGCTTGCTGTAGGACCAAGGCATTTGGACTCATAGGTAGGGAAGGCGTACCATAAAAAAAATGCTTTTTGCCCGATTAGATTCCACTGTCTTGAAATAACCCTCGAATTCCCACATCTAAGTGATAAATAAGGTGAGTAAAAAAACTAGACAATAACTTAAACACAATTGTACAGATTTTTTCAGAATTTTAAAGATAAACTTCTAGTACGAGTCCCTAAAGACACACTTAGGTACGCTAACTCTTCAAAGATTGCGAAAACTAAAACATTTATCTAGTAAATTATTCTTTAGAGTGTAATTTGTTACTAAACGATAAAGGTACTTACAGAAATCTTTGTTTATTTAGTCAGAAAAGGTAATAAAATGCGCTTTCAACTTAAATATAACTATTTTAGTTTAAAGCAATTCAGAATAAGCCTTCGCATTCGTAAGGTACGGATGCTTAAGACGAGCGTCTACGACTGTTGTCCTGTCGTTATAAATAAGATTTGTGGCGCAACCAAGTTACCTCAGTTTAGAACCACCATTTGCTACAGAAACACTAGCTTTGAGAATGATTTAGGGACGTTTAAGTTCATCCTTAAAGTGGAAAATGGTGTAAAAATAAATACATGTCATAAAGTTATTTTATAAAATGAAGGTACTTAGAGTACACAACATTGTGTATCGTACATGATTTCTTATCATTAATGATTGAGGTTTGTCTCATGATTTGACGATTAAGTTACCTTTTAAGTTCTTATTTTAACGACATAAAAGCAATTAGATCCCAAACATCATTTAAGTTTTCAATTCTATTTAAAATGAAGGGTTCATTGTCTTCGTAAATAAGCACAAACAGGACTTCCTACTCTGTTAGTCCTTACCTGCATGCGCAGATTGCGTTGTCTCCGGCGCATTGAAATCGACAATATCCTTTTGACACTTCCCTCCAGCCTCCCCCACAGCATTTGATCGAAGCGTGATACAGACATGTGACAAGTGACAATCGACTGTAGCTCATATATGTTTTCCGTGACGTCACATTCACGAATTTGCGAGAATCCAGCTTCGAGGTCGAAATCTAGTTTTAAATTGCATGTAATAAGTAGGACCTGGGTACTGAAATTCATGGAAATGTTTGATTAGGAAATTTTCATAAAAAGATGAACTTAACACATGTACCTATATATACATGAATAAAAAAAATTGTATTTTATTAAGAAACCCGCGGTTCGTTACCCAAAGTCGTCTGAAATTGATTTGAAGCCTGTCATAAGAATATATTATGTTTTGGTGTTATTTTATTTATTTTGGGTTTTTCATCTCGTTCTCCGGTATTCTAAACATACATTTCAGGAATTATTAGAATACTTTTGATGCTCGTACATATTTTACAAGTCAAAGCGACATGAAGTACCTATATGTTTGCGAATAATTTTAATTTAAATGTAAAATTCAATTCCCTAAGTATTAACATACTGATTCCCTAAGTTTGCATATTTGGTATTATAATTTAGGCACAAATTTGTTGAAAATTTAAAATTGCTTACTTCAATATGCTTATAAATAACAAAGAATTTAAAAGCCATTATAGCCAAGTAAAAAAAAAAACGTTAAATATTTTATTTTTCTGTAATAAGCAAAGCATTAACACATTGCAGTTTTCATAATGTTGTGGAACAGCCAACAAATGATATTGTTCAAAATGGTACTCGGATATAATTTAAAGCGTTTGTGCTGTATATATTTCATATCAGACTGTAAATATCATAACAGTCAATTAAAAGTACCGGTCTTTTGTGTTCGAATGTACGAGGAAATTGCAATAATTCAGCTTGGCCGGCAAACGATCAGTTTTGGTGTTTTATTGGCACAAAGCAAATGAATAACGTAGTTTACTTGAGTAACAGATATGCAGCGGTGTAGGCGTTACGGATATATTCAAATTTTTATATTGTACTATCAATATAAAAATTTGGTACTCAGAATATAGTTTGGCAATCAGAAATTGATGCTTCGTGCTGATTCTATTAGTAACATTTATGCGAAACATAGCTAACTTATGTATAATTATCTATGTTGATGGATCAATTCATTACGAGTCTATACAACATATTGGAAAACAAGACCCTTGAAATTGGTTTATAAGGAATTCTGTATAACCTTTTGTAAATATTCACATTCCACCAAAGGCAACAATTTACTCAATCAAATTTTGTGTATAATATGTAGATATTTGTTCTCCCCCGCAATACGTCACTTCAAGTTATAAATTGATACGGATATTAGCATTGCGCCGCGGGCACTGCCCATTTGGCTCCATCATGGGTCTATTTACTAATTTCGCCGGAGAGCCGGTGTCCTGCCCTCATGTCTGCAATAATAGCAGCTCGAAAATTGCTGCAATCCAGCCGAGTATCATCGAGTTAGATCAGTTAATCCCGGCTGGCGACGGTTAACTCACTGTTCGCAGTGTTCGCACTGCGCTTGCGACGAATCTGCGTCTATTCTTTTTTCAAATGTTATTTGTTTTTGTTTTGGTTTCTAATTGGCCAGTAATAAATAGCTTTAGTAATCTAATTGGCCAGTTATAATTTGAACATGGAAGTAAATCGGAATGTGATTTTAGATATTGTTTTGTATCAGAATCTAGCTTCAGGCTGAAAGTAAAGTGATTTTATGCGGAGTTATATGAAACGGGTCACAATGAAAATAACGGAAAGCGGTGCAAATGGAAACGAAATGACAACTGTCAGTGTTATCACAGAACATAGGTAAGACAATTTACTTAAATGACTGATGTGGACTGATTTTCGAAAGTTTATTAAGGGAGCTAAGTTTTGAATAATCTATTAATTTATACTGTAAACATACCTAAACGTTATTTTCTATCTTTCTGAACTTAATGTGATCGAATTTACCAAGCGGAAGTTTAACATT
This sequence comes from Autographa pulchrina, assembly GCA_905475315.1. NCBI lineage: Eukaryota > Metazoa > Arthropoda > Insecta > Lepidoptera > Noctuidae > Autographa > Autographa pulchrina. Next base: position 5,066,960 of record FR997771.1, on the reverse strand, counting down.
AGTTCTAAACTCGCAATGCAAAACAGAGCAAATGATACCGAGCTAAAATGATGGATGGTCTCTGCACAGGAAATGTATTCAATATTTGATGGTGCTAACGGTACGGTGCTTCTACTATTTGTGGGCAAACCGAGACGGTTTAGTAGTATCGATCCAATGGTTACTCGTATTACGGCTTGCATTTTTAAACTTCAAATGAACTGTTCGAACGACATTTGAATTTAGAATTTTCGATTCTAAACAAATGAAAGTTGAATGTTTAAACGAATCTCTAAAGTAAGTGCTGAAAATAGTTTTTTTGTTTTATTTAAATAAAACTATATGCCTACTTATAGTGATTGTGAATCATGTTCTTCCTAAACTTGACCTGGTACATAAAGCATTAAGTTCGTTGACAAATAAGTAATTTCTTGATCAATCATTTCTTTGCCCGTTCCGGGAAACCTAATAAAAATGTTTGACATTTCAACTTATTTATTTATACTTTTGTCGCCTTTGTGCACATAGTTGCACAAAGACGTAGTTAATGATAAGCTGAAAATGACTTCCATTATCATGAGAAAAATAATAGTAAGGAAATAGAACATGCTTCGAAATTCGAAATACGTTTTTCGCGTTCGACACCCGAAAAGTGTGCATGTGTAATTGCGACCGCCTATGTCCCTGAGGGCTTGTTCCAGCGCCCGATGACTTTTTAACGAGTTCCAACCTAATTTGACGGTTTTTTACTCGAAAATTTTCATGTACGGCATCCGAACGGTTTGTGGACGGTAGCCACCCGAAATTAAAGTTACAAGTGTAAGTTTAAACGTGTTTTAAATGTTCTCTGTCTTTTGATAGTTTGTCATGTTGCATAACGTAAAATTGTCTTTGTTTACCTTATAGTACTTTATAGGTTTTTTTTTGTAGGATAGTAGGATAGAACCAGACAATAATTTTAACATGCAGTTCATGTATAAAAATATTTTAAGCAGAAAATAAACCGGTAACAGATAATGCAATTGATTGGTAATTTCTATGTAAAAATTCCACAGCTTCTATATTTTTTAGAAATACAAAATTATTTTCAGCAACGTCTAAATAGTCGACCTTCTTAATAGTTACATTCTGTTTTCTTTTATATTCAAATGAGGGAGTCTATTTACACGTTTACAAACCAAGTCTTTATGTTATCCCTACAGCTCCTCGTCACCTCCAATTAATTCACTACTTGACAAAACAAACGCGATAATCTTCACTCAACCTTTTCACTTTACTTCGTCACGCAAACATTAATACGTCACTTGTTGCCCCGTTGAACTGACATCATAGAGACACACACATACACACGTATAGGTATGTATAGGAAGGTACCTACATAGATACACACAGACACATGTAGCCAACCAAAAACAGTTGAATGGAGGATTAAGCCGCTTCTGAATGCCCCTCGCCCTACTTCCTGCTATATATTCCTTTAACTTTATAAACATTGTTCGGTCTAAATACCCGAGGTCGTTGACCCGCTGTGTGCTGTTGACAGGGGTTGTAAACGATTAATTTTAAAATGCAATGGTATGTGAGCGGTGCACGCAATGTGGATGTGCGATAATTATTATTTATGTTGATGATCCATGACAATTTTAAAGTTTAATTAAATAATTAATTACATGTTTTTATTATGCGTGTAGTTTATATCTTTTCGGTATTTAATACATAATATTATATTTAAAACAGGTGTGTAATACATTTAGTTCCTGTATGTTTCCAGAAGTGTTTATTAAAGTGGTTACCTTAATATCTTACGGGCGGCAAACTCAAGCAGAGTTGGGGCGCTGTAAAGCAAACATGAAAGAGTCAACAAACCGTTGAACATTCAAGACCGAGTGAAGTTAAAGTTTGTAGCTAAACGGACCAGGTTCCTGCTAGACTTAAGTAAAAACTCTAGGATCAACTTCCCAAAGAGTGTCGCCTTCGCAGGAAACTGTTGGTTCTTAGTTGTTTCGCATAAATAAGTTTATAATCTACAGTTTACGTTGAAGACAAGTTTGTATAATGACAACAAAAACCTATTTTAAAAGCAGTTCATAGTTTCACAATATTTTTATAATTCATTTTTATTTTTAACTTCGATATTATTGATGCGAATAAGGAAACTGATATTGGTTAGAGAACGTACCAGGACGTTAAAAATCTAGCATTTATTGAAAATAACATAATTTAAAGTTGGTATATCCGCAAGCGCTTATTATACAGGTAATACCGATATTTTAAATAGTATTTAATGTAACATAAATGGGGGAAGGGCATGACGAAGTTGTAAGGCTTCTTTTCACCATAATGTCAAGAATCCTTATAAGATAGTCTGCCTAACATCCGTGAGATGACCACGCTATAATTACACTGACATAAGCAAAAAACACCTGTCTCAAGAACCTTAATTAGTACGATGGACAGAAAAAAAAGGTTTTAAAACCTCTGAAAACACACAACATACTTTTCATCGGAGCTTCATAAAACCAAAAATATTTCCCCTTCGCAAGACGCTTCCTTTTATAAGCGTTTTATATTTAATTGGGTTCTTTAAGAACTTAAGTGGTATGCTAAAAAGCTTCAGTTTCAGGAGCGTACGCGAGTTTTCAGGAGGCTCTCTAAAATATTAATATTCATAGCGCAAGGTCTTACCTCGTGTTCAAAGAAATGAGATTTTTCTTTTAAGCTCGTTTCTTCACACTTTTCTTAAATCTGTCTATACCTATAAATCTGAATATCTGTTTGAGTTTGCCGAAACGACTACATTTATTGTTTATTTTAAAGTATTTAGTGCCTGATTAAGGTTGTGAGAACTAACATTGTAACTTGGATGATACATCCAGGTATCTTTTCATACACAAACTTCACTTCCACTTTTAATTAATTAGTTATTTAATATAAAAAGTACGTATCTTAATGTCAGTTTCAGTTTTATACCTTTCACTGAATCGTTTTAAGTAATTCCAGCGAGGTAAATAGTTATACCAGATTTGCGAGCTCTAATAATCCAATTTACTGCTAACAAAGTCACGGGAACAAACTAATCATCTTCCAAAAACGTATAATGGAGTATCTCTCACACTTTAAACAACATTACTCTCACACTACGCAACTTATAATAACACACAAATATGTAAGCTGACTGAGCCACGCAACAAATGTAAACAATAAACAAAACGAATGTATTGTTTGCATGTTTAAGGATGCCGTATGTATTTACAAGCTCTATTAGCTGATAGGCTTAGCTGTAATTGTTTAAACAAAATAATATGCTGGGGATACTAGGTTGTGTTACTAAGGCAGGTCGAGGCAAGCGCAGTGCCAGATTGAAAAAAAATAATATAGGTTAATTAAAAATATATATTGGACCCGATAGTTGTTTAGATCTTTATCTAAACAACTATCGGGTCCAATATATACAAGAAGTGAGAAAAATGTTTGTGTAATAAAAAGGGAAATCAAATATGTTTACAAGTCATAGGAGAATAAGAAGAAAAATTAAACAAAATATAATTAATTTAAAATCCTGAAAATTGTACTAGGAAACAGCATGATTAATTCAGATCCAAGTTAGTAGGAATTTCGCTGATACATTAACAATTTCAAAAGTAAGGTACAAAGGTTCGTATCTAATAAAAGTTATTTTATCAGTTTGTGTTCAGTTATAATAAATATTGCGAGAAAACATCCCTTATCCTCAAAGATTCCAGTCTAGACGTACACTTTGACTCATCGAGTTTGCTTGTTTACGTGCCGTCACTGTACATACCTAGCGTACCTAGGCTTCCTATAGCGGTCTAACTGAATACAATAGCTTCATCAGGACTAGTGCCTGGTCTATTGTTAGTGGCTTAACCATAATTGGGCACTGGTCAAGTCACAAGGTCGTATTGATCCGACGTTGAAGGTCGGAGAGCACGCCATGTTGCCAATACACAATGTCAAACTTAAAGTAATTTTCGCCATCAAAGTTCATGGAAAAGTTTGGGGAACTTTATAAAATTAGTTTGAAGGTTGCTAGAACATGAAAACACATTTGGAGTTCCACCAGTGCAAAAAGCCTCATTAAATAATTTATTAAAAAAAATATACTTGGAGTTCATGAAAAAGACCTATTCATTTCGCGTAAATATCGAATCAGAATGGTAACATGAAATTCTCTAATGTCTAATTTGAAAACGGTAGCATAAAATAAGCTTTTTCATATCTACTTACCAAATTGAATTAATGCGTGAACTATTCATTTAAAAACAAATAAATGTGTAAAATCTAACAACCTAATTTATCGTTGAAAGTAGAACTACATTTTAATCCATTTACACATTTTTTACAAACCAGCTACTCCAATCAGCGATCCTCCAATATTTCATTCTCGGGGCGGAGCTTATCCGAACCTTTCCTCTGAAAACACGCTCTTTGTGCTGTCTTCGAAATAAACAAGACAGAGGCTTTCACGTTGCAGGAATACGTCGGGAAATGTGTGAAATGCTCTGCCGCTAGTGTCGCACTTTTTATTCCGTGCATATGAAGGCGACGTTGCTAACAATTTATTCAGTTTCTTTGGATTTTTTATGCGTATTTTTCGCTTGCACTGTGTTGTTGTATTTTATGGTGCGGTTTCCTTCCTTTTATTTTAGGGTGATATGCCTTGATATTTTGAATTTGTGTGTTGATGTTTTTATTTAGATAATACTTCTTTAATTTGGAGAGCTTATTACGCCAATGTTATATATACGTATTTATATTACTTTACACCTAAAAGCTTTATAAAAGTTAAAAGGATACAAAAATATCGACACGTTAACTGAAATCTACTTTCATCTCCGTTTCATAGCTTTTAAACACAGAGTACACTCCTTATCCCTGTTAATTAGATACTATTTAAGATTCCTCTTAAAAACCGTTTAATACTGACTCATCAAAGCAACCGACTATAAACAATCTTGTTAATGAACCTGGCTGGATAGCGTTAACCTTTTAAAAGTAAAAAGCATTCCGAAATACCGTAGAGCGTAAAATAGGAGCCGTAGTACAGACGTTCATTGATCAGCGGCCAGCTACCAACGAAAGCGAACGTATACTACGATACTACGAAAGCACGAACTAAAGAGGTTGTAAGCACCACGAAATGCCCACTCAAAATACAATCGAATTTCTACAACAAATAAGGTAGAGATTCCTATTTTAAGTTGTGGGACTTTCAGCAGTTTGATAATAAAGGTTGTAGTGTGTACAAACACCTAGAATCTAATAGTATTTGTAGGTACGGCGCTAAATATTAACGAGGTTTAGAGTAGGTACGTGTGTACCGTTGCATTGTTAATAAAGCCGTAGGTTGTAGTATATGGTTCTATTGTTACTTTAGGGTTCCAATTGTTTTAGGGGTCTCTGTAGCGCACGTTTGGCTCTCTTAAGGGCCTTTCATGATCTTTAGGCATTGTTCCTTTGTTATCTTTGATCGTAAGATGAATAAGTATTGATCAAGTAATGATAGAGTTATAAGGCTGAAGCTTTTGTGTCGGAAATTTAAGAAGTTTTTAGGTCACTTACTTTAAATTTGGTATGTAGGTACATTTATTCATTACACATTATGTAGGTACATATATTATCAAGAGCAACAATTACTATTATGTACGAACTAACGTAGATTGATAAAAAACAAACCGTACTCCGATGTTATCTGCACAGCAGTAAAGGGCAAAATCATCTCATGGGTTTAATTCATTTAATTAAAATATATTTTAAAAACATTACAATGGAAATAGTATTACTGAAAGAAGATCTACAATTTCCTATGTGGTTAGACTAGCATGAAATATTTCTTAAATAGCGAAATATTAAAAATCGCTATAGCTTATAGCTTGTACCAGCTCTTGTATTAGATATAGGTATACATCTTCTCTCGAGATAGACGGCGAGGAAATTTTAACGACAGTGAAAGTTAAGGGCTGCCAGTTTCAGGGGGATCCGGCTGTAACAGAGTTTACCTTATTTGCACTGAAATTGTTTTGGTTGGGCAACGCGAAGAGATGTTTTGAGAAATAAGACTAGCATTGTTGTTTTTACCTAGTTATAACTTCTTAAATACGTAGTACTAGATGATTTTTCATCTTTAACATTTTTGGGCCAATGTTTAGGCCATAGATAAATAGATCTTTAATAAAAAAAAACTAGAAGTTGGCGTGAATGTAATGTACATATTTATGTACTCCGAAAATTGTAGGAGATGTGTAAAATTGGAGATGTTTAAAATGAGTTGTTCAAAACAATATTGAAATAACTAAGTGTATAGCAACGTTTACAAAATTAATGTATCGTTTCAATTTCAAACTTCAGCATCGAAATATCACCAGTAGATTAAATTCCTTGGTTAAAGAGGTTTATTGGGAAATCGCTGAGCTTTAGAAAATTTCCGAGATGACATCGATTTCAGTATAATAAAGCCTCGGGATTTCATTGTATTTGAAATCGATGTAGGTAGTTCAAAGAGGATTATGAATTTCAGACAACTTGCTTTAACAGTTTAGTGAATTTGTACTTATATTAGATTTTAGTTTTGGTCCATTTATCTGAACACTTAAATTCACTAGTTCAATAAAATATCTAGCACAATTTATTTAAGTTTAATTTATATTCAGTTAAATTACGATCTTTTTTGTAAGTCAGTAGAAAAGTTTAATTTTACAAAACGAACAAAAATAGATATCGGCACCTATATTTAATGTATCATCTTTCTCTACGGGTGTAAAAAGCACGATAAAATCTTATCTATCAGCTGATATTATTGAGCTGTAAGACGATGAAATACGAGCATTATGGTTGACAGGCAACGTGAGGAGAATTTGTTCTCAGCGGCTCATATGATTGATTGCTTCCACATTATACATGTACTGTTTGAAATCGCTTGAGATCTATATGTTGTCTTTTAAAGTTGTTTGTTTAAACTGTACTATGTGCCTATGTATATTTTAATTGTCAATTTGGTTAGAGTTATAAAATTATTTATTTTCGCGAAACTGCTTTTAAATATTACTTGCCTACTTACTTAATATTGACACATAAAACTTGTTCATTTAATACTTGCTTAAAAGCCCCTTAAACTTAAACAATTCCTGAACAAAATCGGGTAAATATTTTCATTGCGTAAACATGCGTCCATAATTATATTTAATACTAGCTGTGCCTGCGACTTCGTTCGCGTGGATGACAAAACTTATCAATGAGTTTTTAACCGCAAAATTAAGTTTGTTTTTTATTGTATATACTTTTCCGGGATAAAAACTACCCAGTGTGGTGCCCAGGATACTAAAGAATAACTATACCAAGTTTCATCGTAATCGAACCGGTAGTTTTTGCGTGATACCTGAACAAACAGACAGACAGACAGACAAAAATATTTTTTTTCGCACTTTTGGGTTCGTTGTCGGTCTAGTAACACCCCCCGTCACTTATTTGTTTGATATTTTCAATGTACAGAATTTTCACTTTTACAGATTTATTATAAGTATAGATACGTAAGATTTGTATTTATACGTTTGTACAGTAAGCTCTCTACCTCCGGTCAAGTAAAACCTTCTTAGTTCTAAATGTCGATCATTTGTGTGCTAATCCCGGCCAACCCCCGAACCAAATTTAATCCTATTCCGTAGGCGATGGGACTTGATAAAGTAAAAGCGCCTAATAATTTACACAGACAGATGTTTTGGAGTGATTTTTACTTTTGGTAGATCAATGTTGTCGTCTGAACCCAAAAGATTTTCAAAGAAAAAATTCTGGATGAGACTCCGACTTCCGTTGGTAATAATAAGAATGTTTATCTAATTCAAAATTCAAATTCAAATTCTTTATTTTGTAAATAGGACCATTCAATCACTTTCACACGTCTTCTTAATCTAGATGAGGTCGACATTTCCTAACTGACTACCCTGAGAAGAAATGTCGAAACAAACTCGGGGGTCACAGTCTCTTTTAGTCCTGACAATACAATAGTAAATTTGTGTAAACAAATGCAGAGTATTTACTGGACTGGTCTTTAGAGGAAAGAACCAGATCGATCTGAGCAAGCATGTGCCAGCAGACGGCAAGCATGCCCCGAATAGCTCATGCAGCTCAACCATTTTTGAGGGAGCTGCACAACCCGGTACACAACAATACCGCCAGTGGCACCATAAAAATATGTGGGTCAACAACTCACTCAGATCTAAGTAGTTTATATGTCAAATTATTACACTTTTTTTTACCTCTCATTTTGTACTGCGTAAGGTTCGCAATGTAAAATTTCAATTATTAAGTAAATACGTTGGTGTATTTTACACGAAGCACCAATTTTGCATTTTCCGTTATCATTTAACATCAATCAGCTGAAAAGCCCTTTTGTTTTTCAATCATTATATGAACTATGAATACATTTTTGTAAATGAATTAAAGCTGCAAGTACCAACGCGCATGGAAAGCTTTTGTTCAAGCGCGATAACATTGTTCCGTGCCATTCCACAAAATCCAGATGGTCATTTATATTTGAAACAAACCATTTATTTTGATATACGTGCATTTGAAGCCAGACGGACGTTGCATTAATCCTGCGATTCGTGCAAGAGGCGAACATTGGTTTGATTAAAATAAACGCTGTATGTAATCCGAGGTAAACCGTTTACGCGGGAGACGGCACCGGAAATCGAAAGCGGCCATATTGGATGCGGAAATGTGCGACTGGCGCCCATCTATAGCAGACCGACGATGATTCGATTTGTGGCACTTTCATGCACACGAACGAAATTTTCTTGGGATTATTTATTTAAGCTGTTTAGGCATTCAATATTCCTTTTCTTGTTATTTTTGTACAAATCTTATGATAAAACAGAATATACGATAGAATAAATTTTATTTGCTTACCATTTGCATACATTATTTGACAATTATCCATACAAATAGACCTAACCTTAAGTTTTTAAAGAGTACAATATATCACGAGGTCCTATTCCTTACCGAAGTCATAAAAAAAACCTGAAATACCCAATTGTTGTACAAGTTACTTAATTAGAAAATAATCAGTATAGCTTCTAAGTATTATCCTAAATGATCATAACCGCACGTGATGAATTCAAAATCCCAGTATAACTGTGAACTTCTCTGGAAATGTAAAGGAAATTTAGATTCCACACAAGTGCCTTCGAATTTAATAAACTATAAACTTTCCCGTATTCACCTTCGATATTGAAGTCTCCTCACGTTTCGCAGTCAGGGCGTCCATTTGCGAATATTATGGACGATTATTGCTTATTATGTATAATACAGTTGCAGTATTTTATGCAGTATATCCGACCGTGTTGTGAATAGGTTGAGTCACTTTCGAAGCTAGACTCAAAACATCTAAACTTGCAAAGAAAAAGTCTGCAATATTATTGGATTCTACGAAACTTCTAAATGTTTCGGTTCAGAAACCAATTTCAGTAAAAAAGATCTCCAAGTGTCGCCAGACGAAAGCGGAAAACTGTACTCAAAAGGTCATTGCACCCGTATATTTCAGTGATACACGAAGGTATTTCAAATGGTTTCTCGTGTAATAAATAACTCACTTCAAGTAAGGGTGGAGGATCTCGTACCTACTCCTAAGTCTTGACAAGTCCTTGTAAAAGTTATTGGTTTAAATCTCATAGTCAGCATGATTCCTTGTGAAATTGTAGACGAAGGCTATCAATTTGTGCGTCATTTTCCCGCGAGTAGCGAGAGTCTCGAGAGTAGCGCCGACGAGCCGTAATGGTGATGAATTTTGTGGATTATATCTCCATTTTCGCTGACGCAAGTACTCGTGAGCTTGAAGCATAGAGTTCCTCCAAAATGGATCCTTGTGATATCTACTTTACATATCTTTTGATTGAGTACCGTAATATCTTCTGTGATTAGACGATCTTGATCTTCAAAGAAATTTATGACTAAGTAGATACTTGTGAAAAATACGACACTTTATGTAAAAAAACTTATTTATAAAAAGCATTATCAACTGCTGAATAAATTAAACTATCTTTATGTCGATAAATTAAAATATATGCCATGCCAGACCAAAACTTGTTTTAATTAAAGGAGTAGTTTTGCCTTTTGTTCAGGCGTATTAAGTGAGGAAACTTCGTAAAGTATGTTATCTGTGTACATTTTAGGGCTCTTTTGGTACATTAGAGGTGCGGTATGCACTAACTTAGGTGCTAACCTTAGGCACTAACATACATTAGCCGCTAAAAGCCAGGCGTCACGCTCTAAGGAACCTATTACGTATGTCACAGCCCGTGGCATTAGTAGTGAACCTAACTACCGCTACTAGGATAAGGAGTATCTCCATGGAATTAATGTAAAATGGCATATAGCAAGTTTAAGGTTTTTACTTACCAAATATTATGTGTTTACCAAGCTAAGTAAAGAAGTTATGATTTATGTTCAGTTCATTCGTTACATCTGACCCGACGTAACATTTACCTTTTAGAGTAGATGTGCTATTTTTCTCCACCCGAAACATAACCACATTTGTGGTACTTTTATCTGTATTATGTTTATGTCGTAGATGGACGTTACTTAAAATCAGGTCTTGTAAATTCATAACTTTTGTCAATGTTAATGAGATCTTCTTCTCTCTAGGTCTTGGGCTATAAAAATAGTTGGTTTTTCTTTATATAAAACTATATTTCTAATTGTTCCAGCTGCTATTCAATCCCCTCAAACAACATGTCGGGCGGGTCTCACGTGTCGCGCGCTACCTTCGGGGGCGCGGACTCGGAGATCTCCGGCGGCAGCGCGCCCCCGCTGCCGAGCCCGGCGTCTCCGGGCGCGGCGCTGGTGTCGCCGGAGACGCTGAGCCGGCACAGCAGCCCGCCGCCGCTGCCGCCGCACCCCTCGCACCAGCAGCCGGCGCCCTCGTGCTCTTCGCATCGTGTGCATCTAGAGTCGCCTATGAGGTATGCACCTAAAGTTAAGAGTTAGGTGAACTATGTTCGTGCTGTTTTTAAATGAGAACAAGCATTTGCCTATCAGTAAGACAGTCAGGTAGGAGCTGATATTATTATGAGATTAAGTATATAACGCATTTATTTTCGTGCTCAATGCTAGGATTAGCGACCTGATACGTCCTAACACCAATTATTTTCCCTAAAGTAGATTTCCTCCAGGAAAAAAGCTTTTGGTGAAAACCTGGCATTCATTTAGGTGTCGAAACCTTTTACGTTGAAAGGGATAAAAATAAATACTTTGATGTACCTGTTTTTGATTGACCCGGAAAGCGTATTAAGCATGTTGTAAAGAGAAAATCTTTTCATAAAATACAATTAATAAGTAAACAAAAAACCATAAGGAAAAAGACTAAATAATAATGAAGTCTCAACAATTGTTATTTATTTAACAATTAATGTACACAAACAGGAAAAAAAGAAATGGAACAAAACGTAAGATAACAAATGTACAAAAGAAATCTCTTCCAGCAGACCTGCGAAAGGAGGAAGGCATGAAATTTGTAGACAAGATTACATACACATTTATATAAAAAAATCTAAGTATACAGTTTTAAATTAGCGAACAAATACTATTTTATTTACCATTTTTTATGTACTTTATACAATCTTAAAGTGTTTTTACTAAATGTTTACGAAGTCAGCCTCCGCCTTAGAAATTGTTCAAGCGTTTTCAACCCTATCTCCTTGCAATTACAATAGAAGTTCGGAAACCGTCTAAACTTTATAATCAAGGAAGTGTTTTGATGTATAGTTTGTTGTGTGTTGTATTATGTTCTTCTTGGCTATTAACAACACTCTAAGAACTTTTGAATATTGTGTCGTAAACTCTCTTTCCATGTAGAAAAAAGATTAGTTTTTGGGCACTGGCTCGACGCAAGACAGCCAATAAGAAAAAGTAAATCACATATTTCGGAAAAAAATAACTTTCATAAAATATACATGCACTTAATAATCGAACGAAGAAGTTAAAACATGCAGTTACAAACTTCAATAAACATTGACTCTGTATTATCAGGATATTGATTAATGATTGTTTCAACAATAGAGAGAGATAGAATTATACAGATAAATGCCACTATCCCTTTCTAAAACAAAACTACGATAGCTTAACCAATACCCAAGCCTGCGGGGAATCGAACATTTCCTACAAATAAAGTATCACGAAACTAGCTCGTTCGAACCATTCCGCTTCTAATGTTATAATTTAAAGCAAAAACATGAGCACTAGGAAAAGCTATATTTCGAAATTAGAACATAGGCAGAACTATGTTCCATTTACGAAATATATTTTTTTGGTTTCGGATAAAATTAGATAAACATGTTATAATTAGAATTTACTCTGATTAGGTACATTTGCATTAATGTTGACCATTCTGTATTATTAAATTAAAAAGTTTAAAAATTAAAGTACATATATTATGTAAAGAATATATAATATTTTTAGTCAGTCTTTTAAGTGTTTTTTAAATAACTATACGTATACTTTGTCCCGGAATATTAAATAACTAAAATTTACAAAAGTCTGAGGACCATACCAAAAGTAACTTAATTTTCCCTTGAGACTAAGCAGACGAATTAAAAGAATTACTGAAACACGTCTGAGCATTGTGATGCATTGCAAGATAAATTGAGCGTAGCTTTGTACAGATAGTGCCTACTTGAAACTCAAACTGTTAGCTGAAAACTATCAGTAAAAGGCGGGAACTGACCATTTGGCACGAACATTTTTTATAATGGTTCCAGCCTGATTCAGGAAGAGGTTTTTTTATGTGACTTAATCGGATCATAATAGGTTTTTGCAATGATAAATAAATTATAACGAAAATTTGTATTTTGTTCAATACAGTATCAAGATTGAGGTATAAACAGGATAATTTCATTAAAATGGTTTTTATTAATATTTCGTCCGCTATGAAACAAGTTTCGAATATTCTAAAAATATACATGACATTCAAATAAAATGGGAGCAACATTCACTTCAATATTATTTGGGAAAGACCAAACAGAGCTTCATTTAAGTCCATATCACCATGGCAACACGCTCACAGATTCATCATTCTGTAATTTAATTTAACACGGAGTTTGGTTATTAAATAATGAGAGGGAAAGAAATGCATGAAAAAAAAAGAATCAGATAATTTGTTAGAAAAATTTAAATATATTTTTTTGTTAAAATATAAATTAAAAAATATTTTTATATTATATAAATGATATGATATTCGTAGGATTTGTTTTGGTCAGCAGTTGTGTTTGGTTAGTTTCCGGGTTTATTTGGCAAGTCACTGCCTATTTGTTCAGATCCGGGTTCAACGTGCTAAAAGGGTTGCGAGGGGAGAAATGGGTTCCAAAAGATACTATAACTATGTTCAGTATTATTCCGATGTATATCGATCGATTTTCGGCATTTTATTGTGTATTGACCATCGCAGCAATTTAATGTAATAAGAATAAATAAGAAAGATGAATTATCAGCTTGTAATAGTCCTACTGCTGGGCAAAGGCCTCGTTGAAATCTAGGTATTCTTAGGATATCAATATGTTATAATATTTAAGAGAATAGCCGACTAGGAATATTATAGGAAATTGAAATTAGTTCATGACACGGTAAGGAGAAGCAAAGGGAAAGTCTAATATTAGTATATGATTCCTAAGAAATGGAAAAGCAAATGAAACGTTCAATGGAACACTTAGTAGTTAACTAAAACTGTGTCACAGTATTTACCCTAGAAATAGAAAATAGTTAGTTATTGATTTCCAGTTCGATATTTTCTAAGTTAAGTTCGGTTGTGTTAAACATTTATGACTTCTATCGGTTACAGTGAACTTACATAGTTAAAGAGTGTTTCATTGCTGTAACTGGACTGTTTTCATGGAAACGAACACAAAATGTGTTTTCTTTAAATACTGTATTTTTTGTTTACTAAGTACACTTAATTCTAACAACCCTGTGCCACCTAGACCTCAGTTGTAGATATAAAGCATTATCTCAATTTTGTCACTAATTAAACTTATTTTTCAGATACTAAATTAGAGCAAATATGTAGTACGTAGTTAGGTGCTATTTGTCAAAATTACGATTACCTATATCGAGAATAGTTTTAAGTTTGTCAGTAGAGTTTTGGAATAATATAAGTAGTTACTTATTGTGTGCCTAAGTCTAGTTCCAAATTACAAAAATCTATTGCAGTTCTTTGAGATAAAGCTTCATATTATCTTCACCTAGGGAAGGTACCTACATAAAAAACAAAGTCACTATCATTTAACTTATGTAAACTCAAAACATAATCTTACAGCCTTATTATTTCAATAACAAAATCCAAACATAGTTTATGAAGGAACCGTTCTGGAATAGAACTGTAGCTACTTGTACTAAGTAATCCGGAGTCTCGTGTCAGAGATTTACGTGTTTGTGGTATTCGCCTGTCGGATTGTGGACTAAGGCGTCTAGTTAATTGTGTGGGTTAGATCTACGAGTGCTTATGCTGCCCTGGTGGTCTTTTTGCTGATGAAGATAAATATGTGTAATATTAATTGTTAAATATTACAGTGATAAATAATATTATTTATCACTAACATTTTTGATAAAACTATAAGATCCATACATTGTTGGTAAAAATTAATCTATTTATGTGTTGTTTATGAAAATCTTTGTAGGCGATAGCAAATTTCACAATAGACATTTAGGTTTAAAGAATTTATTTTATTTAAACAATAATAATTAAATCCTGTTTAGTTTGATATTAAATTAAAACTTCTTTGAAATAGATAAAAAAAAAAAAATAGCTTTTCCGGTTTTGCTCAAATTGGGCCCACTATACAGGATTCATCACGAAACACAAGGAATATTTGGAAAACGTAGATCCGCAGAATACAATGATTGAGTGAGCACTGTGGGGAAGGCTTAAAACATAAACCATGTCAGCGCAGATTTTATCCAGATTCGGTTCATCTTCGTAACAAAAAACCTTTCACTTCAATTATTTATTGGAATTGATGCATTCTACAAATAAATATAAAATAACTGTGAGCATACACGTGTTTTTCGAACAGCGACATAAAAAGTAATAAATGAAACATAAGGTTTTTTATTCATTCTAAAAGGGATTAATAAATAAGCTTTTGGAAATCTAGCTAGTGTAATCTGCTATATTTTCTTGTTAAACTCTTTGGTCACCCTTGTCTCTAAAGTACTTGGTACTGGTCTACCAAACATTCTCCTATTTTTTTATCTTCATTTAATTCTAATATTATTTAATTTTGTGGACCGAAATAACATGTCGTAAATGTTTACTTTATTGAGCTTCTTTTTTCTTTTCTCTAGATTATCGAGTCCTCCATCAATGTCCCTGGGTGGGTCTCTATCTCTCCAGCCAGTGCTGTACGGGCCCGGAGGAGCTGCGCACGCGCCGCTGCCGCCATCACGACGCCTGTCCAGGCCGTCAGCCGCTATACAACACATGCATGTTATAAGCGCGTGAGTACCAGCAGAGTATAGTTAATATCACAGTTTGTACGATAACCAAGAGTTTTGGTACGGCCTTCATTGTTTCATAGAAAAAAATGGGGAGAGCAGGATTGGTGATATGACCTTAATATCTAGTTGTATTGTCGAAAAATGAAGTATTGAACTTAGATATAGCAAAGCTTCGCTTGTCAATATTACAGATTTTTTATAATTTAATCGTCTTTTCAATGGTGACATCAGATCAGTCCTAAAAAAGAAAGCTAGAGAGAAAATTTCAAAAAAAAACTATTGAATAAATATTGAAATTACATTTTTATTTCCGTTTCTCATTTCATTATTTTGTGTTTGAAACTAACGAGGAATTCAATGAAGTCCCTTCAACTATCGTGGTAGCGAGGAAAGGCGGAATGATATTAAGACGCCAATTTGCCGCCTTCATTTTATATATACGAGAAGATCTCGTTTTTACCTAACACAAAAAGTGTATGCTGTAAAATTTATTTCGCAATAAAAGATAAGGCAAGAAAATATATTTTATCTTTTACAGTCATATTTTACAATTCCTTTATTGTCCTACCTTAATTTTGTAATTGCAGTCCGCTTTGCCAACAAAGAAAATTATTTTCTCCTCATTACGGTTTCTTCGTGACGTTGTGTCGTTTCTTTTGCGCTGTTCAATTAATTAAGTTCGTTAGATAAAGCTGTCCATTTGTTGCTTTCCTATTAGAGATTGGTATTTCATGAAATATATTATTTATTATATCCTACTGTTGGCCTAAACCACTAACACGGTAGAACTTCGTAGTCTAATATGTTACATTCAAAGCTCTATCAACCAAATTCGTTCAGCAGTTTGAGATTAACTAAGTTTAGCTGTTGATTGATGGAAGCTGACCGTTGGTTAGTTCAAGTCATTTGTTACATAAGGACATGAGGCCACTTTCCCAAAGTTTGGATGAGTTGCTTTGTAGTTAGAGAAGGTGACCCGATTACCGCACGCTTATTGATTGTTCTTGTAGGACAAGTAGCGATCCATCTCTGAAATAAGTGCTTGTAACATTTTCGCAATTCATATAATTGGTTCCGAACCCAAAAATCTAATGTTAAAATTGTAAGTAATCTAATGATAAAGTTAATATTGATTCCAATATGAGAATTTTCAATCATCATTATCTCCCTGCCCTGTTCCCAATTATTTGGGGTCAATATGAGAATTTTCAATACCGATCGAAATTCCACCTGCAGAGAGAGTATTTTACCCGGAAGGTGCAAAAATTAATAAATCTTTTATTAATTTCCTAAAAGCATTTCTAGTATTCCCCCACAATTTCACACGATTTATTTTCCATTTGCTGCGTTTGAGTTAATAAATGACCATTGAATTTGAGAGCTGGTGAAAAAAATGTGCTCGAGCCAATCATTGGTGGGGCGGTAAAATTACCACAATGAAAAAATGCCGGAGAGAAACTGGCGTAATAAATTACAAGAATACGTAAAAGCTTGCAACCCAGAGCTCGGGGCGTCCCCCTCGGTAACTTAAGTGCAGACAGTATTTTCGCTCAGCTAATATCGGTGTTTCTAGACTAGGACGTACCGCGTAAATTAGATTTGGAAGGTATGATGAATATTATATCTAACCTTAATATCCACAGCTTATACAGTTAAAAAAAACTGTTGTAATGGTGTCTACATATTTAAGTCATATTTTAATACATATTTATTGAATACATACTGTACTTTATATCCAATACATTATACTTGCAATGGTCCACAAAGTTTGGATGTAACGAAAAATAGCGTGTTTGTTCTACGAATTAAAATACATCGATAAGGGAAAAGAAGCGTCCCATCACTAAAATCACAATTCGCATTCGCTAGGGAAATTGCATTTTCCCCACTGAATGTGCACTCTAATGAAAAGCACTCACAGCGGTGACACAATGTAGTCTAGTGCTCGGAAATTAACAGAGGTACACATTTACATAGAGCCAGCGTCTTGAGTGGCTGTGCTTATTTACAGACACAGTGCTGTGGCACGGAAGAGCTGGAATACATTTCCACGTTCCGTGCGCGAAGCACAAAGAACCGCAACGTTTTGTTCATTCACGCCGAGAATGAAATGAAACTGTTTGTTCAGTTCAACAGGGTTAAGTTTAATTTCTACCAAACTTAATTTAAAACTCCCACCAAAATAAACTGAAAATATTTTCATAATTGAGAATAAAATCTTATTCGTAATTTCCTTGTGCCCATTTGTAACGACTCTAATAATAGGGAACAATGAACGCCGCTCCGCTCTGACAATGAAGATATCAGAAGAAAGGGTGGCTGTAGTAGTTGACCTAATTTGCAAATTCACTGTGACGTTCAGCGTAATCAGTAAAATTCTTTTGTTCGTTCAATTAAAGGAGAAATCCTGCTCAAAATTTTCAATCAAGGATATTCAACCCTTTGACAGCGGGCTAAAATGTAAAATTAATACGATGGTAATTAATTTGAAAGCAGTAACGACATGAAAGTGTTAATTTTACTTTATCGTTTCAATATTTTATGACCGGTGAGCCTCGCTTTCAAATGGACGCAGATACCGTTTATATAAATATGAATTAATTTTCGGAGTTCCAAATTCAAATGAAACTTCGCAGTCTTTTTGTATTTAACTTACGTATTTAGAAATTGAAATTGCGTTCGGAATATTTGTGACAAATAGGTAATAATTTAGCTACTTCAAAAAATATATTTTCTGTTATTAAAAATGTAAATTACAGAATAATTACTTTTTTCTTGAGAAATTATATTAAATTGTTATATTATCATCTTCATCGTTTTTTGTTTACTCTGGCTGGTTGTACTGCAGTAGGTATGTTGTCTATGTGTTGTCAAATAAAATAAATGTAATTGACATTATACTATATTTTATAAGTAGGTATAGGTATACCTACCTAGAAGTATTTAAGAGTTAGCTTTGGGTGTCCGCATTATACCTAGTTGTTTGTAAGAGGATGAAAGTTTGGCAATAACGCTTATTAACGCTCCTTACTCGAAAGTCAAACAAGTCGTTTCAGTACATTATGCAGAAAATTTTGTAGGAGACTAATGAATGTTTACGGAGATAAGTTATGAAAAAAAGTTTTGTAATTAACCCTTTTTGTTAGATTAAAATTACTTTTAAACTCAGACTTACTTTATATGCGAAAAGTGTATTTTGAGTTTGAAATCATTTAAAATTATTTATTGAAAATAACCAAAAAATATGTATCTGAGTTTGACACTAGCATCTAACTTGCTGTAAACTAGAAGTACTATAAAACACAATTGACATATTGACATTTAGTCTAGACATTGTTGCACGCATCGCTCCCCTATTTCTAGAGTCCTTATTTCACCCGTGACGTCATAATTTTAGCAGGTCTATAAACAGGAGGCATATCATTGTCGGGAGCGGAACCATTGCAACAGTAAGTAGGCACTGACGATCGCTGTGGGGAGCCAATAACACGCCGTTACCATGGCAACCGTGCGTGCTTGAGAGGGGCCCCTTCCCCAAAGGACCGAGCGCTTACGGAAACCAGAAAACCGTGACATCTCCTTCTGAGAGAAAACTTGAGGAAAAGTTCTGAATTAAATTCTAAGTCGAGATGCCGAAAGGTCTGCCTTTTTTGGACATCTTTTATTTAGTACTTTTTTTGTACCTCAGCGTCCTTTCTATCTAAGATATATTACTATCGCGATCATCGTTTGTCAACGATGGATTATATTTAAGTCACCACGTTTAATGTTTTGACTTTGATTTGGACTGACTTGTGAGATTGTAAATTTAAAATTCAATTTGTGTTTGGATTTGATTTGTGATTGCGTTTCATCTTTATTGATTTTCCGAGAGCTTTCGTCTCGTCGACGTAATGTAAAATTTTTCCATGGGTTGGCACATACATTGCCATAAATATATATATTTCCAACTCCATCAATTCCTTTTTTGTAATTTCGGTTGAGTACTATCAAAATTTTATTGGCTAGAGTACATACTTTTTAACCGACTTCAAAAAGGAGGAGGTATTCAATTCGACTGTTTTTTTTTATGTTTGTAACCTCAGAACGTTCGACTGAGTGAACGGATTTTGATGATCTTTTTTTATTTGAAAGGTGGTGCTTCCAGTGTGGTCCCATTTTAATTTGGTCCAGTTATGAGACAGTGGGATTCATAAGAAAACCATATAAGACTTATTTTGAAGTCAGTTTTTTTTTGTACGAATTATACCTGTCAATTTGTTCGAGGTTGCCAGTAATTTGATAATAGACTATGAAAATCCTCTAATTATTTTTTATACTTCGAAACACAGTAAGGTAGGTATTAACTTAAGTTTGTATTTGTACAAAAGGCAAGAGCAAGATAAAATTGTAGCTATTGAAGTTTTCAAGCATTTCATATAACACAAACGTCTATTCAATTAAAATCTTATTATTTTCTCATTAACTTTTTTGTACCCGCCACCGTCTTCTATTTACACCACATTTTAATTACATGCATCACAATTTTTGACTGTGAATATTACGTAAATAAATTTCAGGCAAGCATTAAATTTTCGCGCAAAAAATTCCCGTCGCTGTTAATGAAAGCTCAAATTTCCTGCGAATGTTAAATTACGTTAAGTATAGAGTAATTAGTGCGGCGTCTGATTTCAACGTGTCATGATTTTAATGGCGATTTAGTTAATGCTGCTGAATATGTTATATAGTCATCTGTCATTTACAGGGCTATTTGTAAACGATGAATGATGTGTCAGAACTATATTAGGTACTAAACATAATGATAAACACATTCCGATTGCACTACCCGCGGAGGAGCCGCGTGAAGTGCAGTCGGGCAATATAATAACGACCTCAGTGGTCTAGTGGCGTACGCACCGGTTTCAAGGTGTCGCTAGCTTTGAGGTCCCGGGTTCGATCCCCGGACGGGTCAATGTAGAAACCAACTTTTCTACATTGTCCCGGGTATGGGTGTTTGTGGTACCTTCGTTATTTCTGAATTCCATAACACAAGTGCTTCAGCTACTTACTTTGGGTTCAGAGCAATGTATGTGATGTTGTCCGCATTTATTTTATTTATTCATTATTAATAAGTTTTGTTCTATGAATTTATATGAAATCTGAATATACCAGTCTAACTACATTAAAACACTGATTTGTAGATATTTACTTCGTTTATCTAATATTTTCTGGTGTCTTGTATACTCATGTATGTTCCTTTAAATCAGCAGTAATTAAATGCGATTGATATCAACTATAAACTAAAAAAAAATAGATTCTGTTGTGAAGTCAGTTTTCTTTAAGAGGATTACTAAACTTTCTCAAATGGAAGTAAATTCTCTAATGCTGGTAAAGATTCTTGACATCTAACTTTATTGGCAAAGATCCAAACTTCGTGCTTGATTTGAGAATTGAATTCCAAAGTAACTTATATTAGTTTGTCGCTACAAGTTCTGAATTACCGTCTTACTAGCAAATAACTTAATATAATTCTAACAAAAAAAACGACTTCAAAATAAGACTTATTTTTATTTCTTATGGATCCCACTGTCAAAACTGGACCAAAATACCAGAAGCACTAGCTTTAAAATAAAAAAAGAATCACCAAAATCGGTTCACCCGGTCAAAAGTTCTGTGGAAACAAACATAAAAAAATAAAGTCGAAATGACTACCTCCTTTTTTGAAGTCGGTAAATAAAGATAGGTACCGCATTGAAAAGTACAAAAATGTATAAAAAATGTTGAAAATTCAAGCATAGTACGCGACAATAACGAAAATTACTTTCTTTGCGGCTAAATGCTGGCTTAGTAGAGTCTAATAAAAACAAAATTCCTCTCAAAGCGTTTATTGGACATTTAGATAAATTCCTTTTTGTCGCCGGCAGCATCACTAAGTTATTTCGTGGTTACAAATTGGTGAGATTTGTTTCTATAGCACTCCGTACCTTTTCGGCTCGGAGATTTGTAGACGGCTGATGGGAATACTTTTGTTTTTTCTTTGTTTGGTGTGCAAGTAGGTATATGAAGAAACTAAAACATGATAGTTTAGTGTGTATTATTATTGCATTTTTTGTGTATTTTTAAAAATATTCATTATTATAAAGAAAAATACTTAATATCCTTTTGTCAAATTAGGTTTTTTTAACTTA
The DNA here is from genome assembly GCA_905475315.1 of Autographa pulchrina. Taxonomy (NCBI): domain Eukaryota; kingdom Metazoa; phylum Arthropoda; class Insecta; order Lepidoptera; family Noctuidae; genus Autographa; species Autographa pulchrina. The sequence continues at coordinate 5,045,313 of FR997771.1, read as the reverse complement.
TATAGACTATGAGATTCCGATACCAAATGTATTTTAAGATGCTGTCGTTGTAACTTAATTGAGAAAGTAGAGTAAATAATATCTCGATCTTAATAATCTTGTTATTTATTTGGTCTATTTCGGATAAATAAGAAGAAAATGAGTAGATTATCGTTTAAGGTTCCTATATTCCATATAACGGAAACCCTGTCAGCATCACAGCATCATCCATATTTATGTAGACGCTCAGTTTAATCGGATTTAGCTCCGAGCCCCGTACTCTAAGCACCAGTGCTTTAGGTAGTAGCTTAGATGCATAGACGAAGACGATATTCGCTGGGTTATCATAATCGGTGAGCTGCTTTAACCTCTCGTCTGTCGCAATAAATAAGACAATAGAATTCAATTGTGTCTCGCGTCGATCTGCGCTTCCGATATACAACGGGTTAATATTTAAAGATTCCTAATTAAAATTAAAAGAAGTTAGGCTGTCTTAAGAAAACGTGCTTGTACTGCCGAAAGATTCGGTTTAAGTAAATATAATGCATTCTAAGGCCTTGTATGTTATACATGAGAAGGACTTTGTTTTACTTACGTTCTTTACGTGTTTATTTAATGACGTTCGGTAAAAAATCTATTAAGTAGTGCCGCATAGATACTTTTTTTTTTGGTAGAGATCTCTGCAGTTAGCCTGAGCGCAGGCTTTGACTGCTTCACCGGACTCTAAAGATACTTTTATTAAACCAATCTATTTATCACTTTTCTACAATATATTTGATTCTAGACAATAAGACCTGTCCGTTGCAAAATATCTACTTGTAGATATCTTATGTGAGTGTTTAGTTTAAATATAATTCAAGATCTGTCTCCCATAAAACGGCTGAAGATAAATAGGTCCACGGTTCCATTAGTTCTTGTCTACTCCATACTACTAGGAGCGAAGTATTTGCAACTAAACAGCTCCGCCGCGATGGACGTCCTCCCGTAAAATAAATGGCAAATATGTTTAGTTTGCTTCCACTCTGCATTGTTCGTGTTCCGAACTCAATAAAGTATGTAGGTTATGTTGTGTATTTGTGTTTGGTATTGCTTGTCAGGTGGTCTGAATAAAGGGTGAGGAAATATAGTTATTGCATTGGGTCTCAGGTCTCTTATTTGAGTTTAGTATAAATAAAATAATAATAAATAATAAAGTTTTTTTTTCCATTGACGGACGGTGTGAGTTACTTAAAAAGTAGTTACGTTTATATCATAGAAGGCGAGATGATTCGACGGCAGAGCTTAGTTGTAGTGTATGAATCATCTCTTATATTCGTGACTGCTATGATACTCATCCCAATTTTTGAGACACGTGTGCTCACTATGAAACTGAGCGTACGTTGACGACTATTGCGATGCCTATTTTTTACGTACCTAATGCATGTTTTTGATTACTTAATGATTATTTTTGTTGTAGGAGCGATGCACTAGCAACAACCCTGTCGGCGCTGTACGGCAAGCTGCTGGTGGTGATGGGCATCGCCTTCCCCATGGCTGAGGTCATCTCCACATACATTCCACCCTCCTTCTATGAGGTAAGCTATGACGCAGTTATGCGACACTACTGCCGACTTAAGTGTACTTTAAGTTTGAGCAATGGCTGAATGATGTCATTTAGATAGGGGTGAATATGGATTTGGGAAACAACTATTTTAACGGATCTGCTTCAAATGCATAGTTTTTATAACCACCCCTAGCTGCTTGATTAACTGTCTACTCTTATGTGTTCTACAGAAATATATAATAGAGGCTAGGGGAAGTCTTCTAATAGCCATTTCTTTTCAATAGATTACCTTCTATACTTATAAATGTGTCTCTATAGTAATACTCATTATAAGCTTAATGTTCCCCAAATCCCTCATTTTCGGTTCCAAAGTTCCGCCTCGCGTTAATTAATCATTTATCCGCGCCATTGTTGTACCTAAATACATTAAACAGGCAATCGCCATTACGGCCGAAAATGGTGAGCCGGTGCAAAATGCTGAGCTCTGCTTGTCAAAACTGTGGACGCGGATAAGTTATTCATGAGCCCTTAAACGCCCCAAATAAATTATGATAATAATAACAATTTATTTTTACGTAAAGTTACGTTTTTTAATGAAAAATTAAACGGTTTCGTTTTGTGTTTTTATTTATATCGTAGCTTAAAATTTTGTTTACCTGGTTACGTAAATAAATGTACGCAGGTATGACTTAAGAAAGTACTATAGCATAATATTATGTAGACAGCTAATTTACCCGATTTTGAATTTTGGACATTCGATTATAATTCTAAAGGAAATGTCGTTAACTTAAATTATTTTTAGATATAATTAAATATTTGAGAGTTTAGGGCGTAATTATGAGTTAAATGATAAAGCGGTTCAACTCTTAAACTTTGTAAAGAGCATTGATTCAATGAAGTAAAAGTTGTTAATATTATTTTGGTAGACTTTAAGATGTTGTGAATGATAAATACTTGGCTTTGACAAGCTCCCGCGTGTTAGATAAATAATTCTGTTTTAGAATAGCAACCTTATAATTTGTGGCGCAGTCGACTCTGCGTTATTTAAAAAATATTTCTTTGTATTTTTATATGCTCAGTTAAAGCAGTAATAGAGGTATTTACGAACCTCTTTTATGAGTAAGTATAAGGAAACCCATATTTCAGACCGAACGAATTTGGCATCAAGAGCCACGTTTTTTAGTTTACGGATCGAATTGATTTGTCAGATATGTAAATGTTTATGTGTTTGTCCTCAGGGCTTCTACCTATACCTGTACATCGGCAGCATGGTGTTCCTGCTGTACATGTACGCGGCGCTCGTCCGGGACAGATCCAAGTCTTCAGGAGCAGATAACACAGTTGTTGCAAGTTCGTATAAATAAATAATGCTACTATATAACTAAAGGGACTACTGTTTTTTAGGGGTATTTGCTAAATATGCACTTGTTTAAAGGTAAACGTTCATATTTTGGGTAATGTGGTATGTGATGGCGATTGTATTCCCCACGGAAATAGGCGAAGATTTATTGTTAGCGGTAAGAAAGCAATAATTTTTGACGAGTAGGTACAATTAAAAAAAATACATATTAAAACGTCATATAATACTGTTTAATTGATTGAAATTGCCTTAATTTAAAACACGAACAGCTATACCAGATAATAGAAAAAACACAATGCCTACATTAAATATACGTCAGCATTTATTAGCACAACAGTCAATATTAAATTGCATCTTCACACAGTTATGTTATAATAGAAAGAGCGAATGCGAAGTTCCGAGAGTGCCCGGGGCAATTCGCTCCCTCAAAGAGCGATATTTTTTGGTTTTCTTTCTGAATTTCCAAGTGTTGTTGTGAAGGTGAGACCGTGAGGTGCCTCTAAGTTTTCTCGCGATAATGAGCGACAAATTTATTATGTTCCGGCCCTTGAGTTGTCTTTACGAAACATGAGTACCTCATTAAGGAAAAAAAGGGTGAACAATCACAGGATATACGTAGACACTTAAAAATGCTAATTTTTGATACAGAGTACATACTAAATACGTGTATGAAGTCAAGAGATTTAATGTAAAGAGAACAATTTTGTTGTAGACCTTTAAAAAATTAACTAATTAATAATTATGTTATCTTGTTCTTCTGTAATATACAAGATTGAAAATAAAACGTGGGTAAATCGTTCTAAACCTACAAAGTTCATTAAATATTGATGCTGAATCAATAATTTACTTATCCTGATTTCGTTTCTTATTGAACAATAAGAAACGAAATCATAAATAGATGATTAAGTAGGTACCTCCAGACAAGACGAAACGAACCCGACTATTGGTATCTAAGAGAACAAATATAGTACGCTGCTTCATTATACATACGGAAAGAGAACGCGAGTGAAGTGTAACACAAACATGATATCCGGACAAACGAATCTAAAGCCGATTGCAAATCGCGTAATACGTGGCTTGTGAAGTTGTGACGTAAACGCACTCAACGTATTTTCCCTTGTTTTCTCGTGTCCTTTATTTTTGCTCGTTCGTGATCGTCGCCGTGGAAACGGTCGGGGTGATTTTTCTTTTTTTTCTCCCTGTGATTCCACTTTTTGTTATTTAAATGACGCGGAAAGCCCAGTAGAGGGACAAATATGAGAGCTAATGCGTTAGAGTGGTGCCGGTTTCACGGATATTTCATGCAATATTTTTCTACTTTTGTAAAAATATTTTGTTTGATGTTCGCACAAGTGTTCCTTATGGTCGGTGATTTTTCAGGGAGATTATGTGGGTTAGAGGTTTAATGTAATGTAAAGCTGCGGAATGAGGAATTCGCAACGTACATTGAAAGCCCGTGCCTTTATTGACGTAAAGCTACTTTAAAATAAATTCTAATACAAATGCTGTTCGAGAACTTGCACGAAATTTTACAGAACTCGATACATTCTACTACATATGATTAATAAGTACTTTTTTCTTTAGAATCCGAGTCCAGCTCCTCACCATCAGAGTCAGACTCATGTTCATCTCGCACGGAGCGCAGCACAGCCACTGCCGCGCACTTGCCTCCGCAGTTGGCCGCCAAGCGCCTGTCCCTCGGCTTCGCACTAGCCTCCCGAACACATCACTACGGCAGCTTCTACCTGAGAATGGGAGCCGTTGGTGAGACTTATTTAGTATATAGCTCCTAACCTTTAGAGTCAGACTTGTGTTCGTCGTGCTCAGATCGCAGCACAGCATGCCGCGCTTGTGCCACCACAGTTAGCCGCCCAGCGAAAGTCACTCGGCCCACAGACACATCACTACTTAAGCAGGTAAATCGTGTTAAATATGTAGGAGCTCATTCGCTTCAAAGTCGCGTACCGAACGCGGCAGGGTCTGATTTACCTTTGAGCGCCGTGTAAGTAACCGGTAACCGATAAATAGACCGGTGGAGATTGTTGTCATACGAATTACGTCTTGTGCAATTAATAGTACTCGTAAATCGGTATCTAAAGAACTTCATTTAATATATTTTTTATTTACATAATATTGAAAAATCTTGTTGTTCCCTTAATGATTGAGATAATCCCGTATTACAGAAACTTCCTTTCGTTAAATCTCATAGCAACTAATTGACCCGATTGTTTCATTAAATCAATTAGGCGCAAAGTAAACACGCCTATTAGCAGGCAGTCGCTCGTGTCACGGATTAGTTTGTAACAAACTTACTGTCCGAGATACAAGCCTTATCTCAACCGGATTCGCGACTAGGCCACGAATAATCTTATTGTAGCTTTCAGTAGCTCTGAAAATGGAAATCCCTGTTCTTGTTTGCAAATTTTGTTGAGACATTTCAGACAGCTTGTGAACTGGTTCGTTATAGTATGGTTAGTTTATAGCCGAAAGAATATAGAAACGTATTTTGTTGTTTCGTATTTTGTCCAAAGCTAAATATGAGGTGCCGCGGCTGTCATGAAGGGTTAAAGAGCTCGTTATGTGACTTAATTGCCATAAGGACAACGCTTCCCAAACTAATAAACGTTCCCGTGTGTTACCTGATATTATGAGGTCATAAAATACGATACATGTTACTACAATAAGAAGTTTGGGTTACACTCATGGTGTGATTAAACCCAGTCTATATTCAAACGAAGTTTTAAAATATTCTTAAAAGTCTATATGTCACTACGTCCCACCTTATACTCAAAGACTTAAAGGCGACTTAAAAATAAGTTGCGCTTGCGTATTCAACTATGAAAATATGTCAAATATTATTTCCTTTTATTACAGCGTTTGGTATCGGTTCCATGATCTACTCTGGGCTGGAGTTTGGCCAATATTGGGAGTTGGAGCGGAACACCAACTGCCACAATGTTTTGTTGGCGCTGACACCTGCTACGAGGATGGCCTTTATCTTCATACAGATGTATTTCATCTTTCTTAATAATGAGGTAAGTGCATCGGGCGGGATACAAAGCGTGACTTATAGGGTGACAAAGAGTGAATTATATAAAGTCGACATATTTTTTTCGAATAAACTAATTTATCCTATGAATAAAACTCCATCAACATAATTGTGAAAAAGTATATAGTTTAGTAGGGCAATGCAGCAATGATATTTATAAACCAAAGTTTTATGAAAAAAAAAAAATTGTAAACTGTTTTTTTTTATATACGCTGATCCGGATTACTTAATCAATACATAATCAACAAAAAGTCCCGGAATTCATCTTAGACTCTTTATTTTACAGATGAAAGTTTACAAGCACAAGATTGTGGCTCGCTTTGGCCTGATGCACATGGTTGGGACAAACTTGAGTGTTTGGTTAAACGTCCTCGTGCAGGAAACCAAACACGAGATCCTTACATTCTACGATCCAGAGAACAAGACTATCGGTCTGTCACATAGACTTGGTAAGTAAACATTATATATTTGTACCTATACTATATTTTTCCGTAGAGGTTTATTAATATGTTCGGGTTAGCCATCGTACCATACAACCGCGTAATCACGATTGAAAACTATTCCTTATGTTGCGTTTAAATAGTGCCGAGTTTCCAAAAAGTAACAACAATGTTCTAAAATTAAAATTATCGAAAATGTTTTAATGTTTTTATATTATTTTGTTGTATGTACCAAAAAGGTTTTTATTATAAAAACTAGCTGATTTGCTAAAAAAAATTACGGATGACATTTAGTATTTTTTTTTTCTTATTATTTCTTTTATTTAATGGCTACATGGCTATTTTTTGTGACGAAATGACCAGTACTTTGTATGTTAATTGACAGCAAGAAGATTTTATGCATTTAATATATTTTGAAAATTTACATTCTTCCCTCCCAAATATTATACGCAACATAATAAAATATCAAAAAAACATGTTTTGTTGTATTTTTAAATGTTGATTTGAGTCAGTAAATATAATTTGATGTTTACTTTACGCTGCGTTGGCAGACCCTTGACATGACGCAGGTGTTCTTACAAGATTAAAAAGACAGGTGGCAAGGGTTGCTTGCGCCCGAGTAAAAAAAACGCAACTTGGATACTATATAGCTTGCATTATAGATGAAGCACTTTCTTTTAAAATGTAGCTATTTGTGTTTATTTAGGTTTTTATTTATGTTACATTGTTTTAAGAAAGTTGGAAATATTGCTTCTTAATTTGTCATATTAGTTAACTATCTATATTAATCCACATAAGGTATCTATCTTAGTTAAAAAACTGCACATTATATATTTTTTTTTATTCGCCGGAATCACAATTAAACGTAAAAAATGTTTTTAAATATTGTTTTAATAATGGAATGAATGCCGTAGAGTGTCGGTCCGGTGGACATTTTGAATGAAATGGCGTGAGCTCGCATGCCTATAGCGTCCATTGTTGTTCGAATCGATAATGTGTACTTTATTTGTACAGGTTATGTTAACATTATGTTATTCCTGAAACTTGTGGCTCACTGGAATTCAGTTTGCGTTTTGTGTTTGTTTTGTACTAAAAATAACTTTGGTGTATTTGGAAATCGTTTAACTAGCTTATTTTAGAATTGTTATTGTTTCCGGACAAATTTGTTTTCGAGAGGATTTTCATTTAATTAAATAGTAATATTTTGCTGTGAGATAAGGCTATTATAGAAGAGAAAAGGTTATCTATGATTGTAATAATTCAACATAATAAAATTTCAATTAAGTTTTCAGCCAAAAGGGTTTGACATTTGGTAAAGTCGAATCAACCGGATACGAAGTCGGCCATTTATCAATCCTTTACGCTAAGAACTCACGGAGCGATTTTCACCCGCGACCGCCGCGGTTGCGGGCCCGCAGCTTCTGTAGAGTGCAGATATACATGTAAAAAATTAAAGCACATTTCACGACGCGTTTTACGCCCGCAGTCTGCGCGTTTGTTTGCGGGTCCCGCAGCAACGGCGGGCAACTAGTAGAATCGCGCGGGCCGCGGTCACCCGCAGCCTCGGCGGGTAGCGCCCGCGCGCTCTGCGGTCGATTGGCTGATCGTTAACTGCCCGTCTTGCGTCTTGCGATCATCGCCCGCCACCTCTGCGGGCGATGATTGCAACCGCGACGGCTGCGTTACCGCGCAAATAGCCGGTCTCGTGAGTTTTGAAATAAAACCGCAGTTCCGCCACCGCGGCGGTCGCGGATGAAAATCGCTCCGTGAGTTCTTAGCCTTACAGAGTAAATAAGTATTTTCCCACATAATCAATAATGTACTTTTATTATTAAACAAGCTGAAACACCATCGATCCTTAGTGGCTGGTGTTCGCTGATAATATCCGTTCTGTTCACAATAATTGGATTAATCATTGTGCGCGAACATTCGCCTCTCGTACATTGTCACCGCTTCCCACGTTGATTTGATTTAAGTGTTCGCTAGTTCTACTCAATTGCGCGATTGTCAACTTTTTAATTTGATTCCGTTAGCTCTCTGATTTTACATTGGATTTAATTAAGAGCCAATGATCTGTTTACGTGTTGCATTCGGTGTGTTTGTTGCCACATGGAGTGTTTTGTTGTTGTAATCGGGTTTAAATGCAATTACTAAAGTATAGTAATAAGAGTTATTGTCATTTTAAAATGTGTTGGTAGAGTCAAATACATTTTCATCGTCAAGGATTCCAAAACAGCTAATTTTTTAGTCTCGTTACTTGAATTGACTTTCTCTTGTATACACTACAAAATAAGATATGATCAACATCTAAAACAAAAGACGTGGGCCACAATTTGCCAGTAAATATGACGTTTACTGTTTCTCAGACGACATAGTTAACGGCATTGTTCTGGACGACTAAAAGCATTAAGATTGTCTGGGAAAAAATAATTGCTCTTTCCAGTCGCTGATGATTCAGCTATAAAGTTTTCTTCATTAATGTAACTTATACGTATACTTGTGCGTCATTTGGAAACTAGGAAACAATTGTTAAGCCATCTATTGCTACTAAACAAATTATCAGGAATAAAGCTTGCTTGACGGGATATAATTCCTGCGTGAAAATACATGCGTCGTATTTAAAACAATAGTTTTAAATCGAGATATGTTCAAAAATCCCAGCGAGATGTCTATACCTACAGGAAATTGCGAGGCAATTCTCCCTTATAAAAACGTTGTATATTCTATTAACAAATAAAAAAAAAATATTGCTAATAAACTTTATATGCGCATAATTCTCAAAGGATATTGCCTAAAGTAATTTCAGCTACCCTCGAGACAGCGGGCCGCATGATTTGTGTCCTAACCATCCCTTTGTTACAATTTATCCACTTTTAACCCCTTTTGTAGCTTTCAGCGAGAATTTTATGGTTATTTTATTATTCGAGTACCTATGTCAGTGGGTATTGCGTATATGGCTAAAGTAGATATTGCCATAATGGCTTATATTGAATGTCGTATGAGTAACGTATCGTACAATATGAGTGAACATAAAGATAAATTTTCTGGCTAAAAGCAAATAAAATTTCAAAACAAGATAGTAGTACGCATAACACTCAAATTAAGTTAAGTACACACCCAATTCCATAAATGACCCGACATCGATGAGTTAGAGCCTATAAACAAATAGCCAAGTAGGTGCAGATTTCCAATTAAAATTTCCCTCATCATTGGCAAACGTCACGGAGGCATGTTGATTGCGTTCCGATGTGACCGACCCGGAAGGCATTGTGACCCAAATTCCAAATGTCATAGCGATCGAAGATAATACGTATTGGATGATTTAGCTAGACATTGGAAGCAGCTTGCTCTGGTTAAGCTGTTTATTGGAAAATTAATTTTCAGTGCAATGCAATGGCGTGCCAAATTGAAACATATTTTGGCTATGTTATATTATGAACTAGATGATGGACACCGACTTCCATTGCTTTAATTATAAATAACTGTATTTTCTTAACATATTTAGGTAAGCTTGACTTGTTGTATTGTTCGTGTATTTTCGCTTATTACTTCTACTTTTGATTTCAGCGTTCCAGAAAGCGTTCGCGTCACTGGCTACTGAAGTCCCACCATCGCACCCCGCGGCCGCCCATCTGCGAGTACCGAGAGGTCTCAAAGGTCCTCACCACATCTTCGAGTGCCGCCGAACCAACATCATGGGTTCCCTCGTCCAAGATGCCTCGCCGTTCCTCTTCCCCTGCACAATTGAATACTCACTCATATGTGCTGCTATCCTTTACGTCATGTGGAAGAACATATCCAAGTACCCGTCAAAGGATGTCGCCGCTGCCATCGTCAAAGCTCGCATATTAGAAGGCCTAGCTTATAAGAAATCACCACATCTGTATAGTGTTGACTGTGCTCGAGCTCATAAAGGCCTCTTCTTTGGAATCCTCGTTTTAGTTCTAACTATCATATCATTGATATTATTCTTCGTATTGGTGTCCAAAAAAGATTATGCTACACTCGCAGTAGTTGAGGTCAATGTTTGTGAATTAGCATTGTATGCTATGACAACATTTGCTAGTTTAGCGGGAATGTTTTGCGTGAGAAAACTGAAGTATGATGGCAACCGAAACCTTGAATTGGATAACATCCTCCTTGTTGGAGCCCAGACTGGCATGTTCATCTACGGCACTTTCACCATAATCGGTGGACATTTTACGATAGAGAAGAATACCATATTAATATTGATAACAGCTTTATCGTCTTTGATACAGACTACTTGTCAGACAATGTTTATACTCGATGCAAGTCGAAGATCAGCGAAAACCGCGGAACAGTTACGAAAAAAGCCAGGAAGAGAGATAGTAACTTTCCTGTTGGTTACCAACTTGGCTATGTGGGCAATAAACACTCTTGAAAAATCAAGAGCAGAATCTCACCCAGTCCAGCTGCACTTTTATGGATTGTGGGCTTGGACGATCATAACCCATGTGTCAATGCCATTGGCCATCTTCTACAGGTTCCATTCAACGGTGTGTTTGTGTGAAATATGGAAGAGGGCGTACAAGATGAAGCCTGCTTACATGTAGCGACCGGCTCGGAGGTACTGGAGCACAACCATGTCGTTAAGATTGTGAACTGTGGTACCTACTCTCGAAATTATACATGTAAACAAGTGGTAGTTGGATGTTAGTGCCATAGATTCAGCTTATCTGAGTGCATGCCGGATTGAATATAGTAATCATCATAATATCGACTATTTAGACGTAGTTCGAAGGCTCGTCTTTCCGGTGTAGGTATTCTAAGAACCGCATAGTTTGAAAGTTGACTGCGGTAATGTTAAGTTATTGTATTAAAATATTTTAATGTGTTATTTATTTGTAGCTTTATTATACGCTTTAACTATCGTAGCGGATTTGATATGTTGATATTTAAATCGCAGTATTTCACACGGGTTGGATTTTATTGATTTTAGCGCTTTATACTTTAGAGTTTAGATGTTAATTTATCTTCATGTTTTAGAGTAAATGTATTGTTAATATGTATGTGAACCTATTATGAAGTAAGTTATGTGTTCATATTTCAACTTGTTTAATTATAGACATGTGTAGTGTCGGATAGGGATTAGTTGGTAAGTCCTAGTTGAGCCTGCATTCCACATTCCACCGTCTAGTATCTCATAATCGCCGGCATAATGTTTATATTCACGCACTTTGATTCAAAATGAATGTCTTCCATTAGGTTACATTGTTTTATAGACTTTTTAACACATTTTTTTTCTGCTTAGTATCAGCGTTTATAATAACGCGTATTATTCCATAGTACAGAGGGAACAATAAATTTTATCGACCTAATGATATTTTTTTGAGGATTTTTGAACGAGAAATCAGAACATTGGTAACGATAATAAAGTACTTTTTACTAAAAAACGCATAATAGTCTGAACAGAGGATAGAGATTTTGTAGCGGATATTTTTGCGACGAAAAGTAGTAGCGTCAGTATTTTGGATAAATTTTTAACTGTAGCAATACCGCGGACCCAGTAGGTAGGCAAAATGTAACACCAAAGTCGTTTATGAGTAAGAAGTGAAATTTTGAGCTTATTTCGTGAGTAGTCCAGTAACATTCGTGTAGAAGATAAAGAATGCCAAACTTCTGGCGTTTAGAGAGCTGCATGACGTTATTGATTGTCTAGAATTAGTAATTTCGTCCACATCTTATGAATATTTCAATAATTTTCAGGTACAGAATATACAAGTTGATTTTGTAGTAACATTTTTATCAGTAGATAATTTAAAGGCATAGCGGTGCCTACATTACAGCCTACATTTAAAAGATTTGTATATCAGATTTTAGTGTAAATTGATTTCAACTCTCTTGCGATGTGAACTGCTATTTACTTAGAATATCTTTACAATTATAAACCGTGGATAGTACATCTTAAACGCAGTTTCTATTCCAACTATTAATTGCTCAAAAAATGATGTAAGATTTGCATGTTTTTATTTGAAGTTGCAGAATAATATCACATAAGGAAATTGATGTTATAGCCTAACTGTTATTATTGTATTATATGGATTAATTATATAAAATTTTGCTGTATTTCATAGTCGATTGAAGTTCCGGTTTAAATTTCCCTAAAATGTTTATTTTTTGTTGTAGTCACAAATGACGTGTCAGCTTATAACATTATTATTGTTTCAAGACCGTTAATGTCTCTTAATGTTGTTCAAGGAATACTTTATGTATGAATATAGTAATTTTACCTGTTTTGGCAAAAAAAAAATGTTGCTTTGCATAATAGATCCCAGTTTTTGGAAAGATTTCGGGAATGAAATGATTTTAACGTTTTGTAAATTAGTATTAGAGTCCTTTATACTTTTTATATTATAATATGTGTACCTAGTATAAAGTATGTCCTAGGTACGTGAAGTACATTGAATACTCAATATGAAATTTTAGCTTTAAATTATATGTGACATACCAAATTTATACCTATTAATAAATTATTGTAGAATAGACTTAAGTGCTGTACTCACAAATATAGGATCAAAGTGACGGTATTTTGTTTATACGGTTTGGTCTATTTCAAAATATAGCTGTTAAATAAGCTTAGTAATAAAATAAAGTGGCCGGTAAGCGATTTAAATAAATATGCTTAAAAATAAAATAAACTTTTGGCCAAATTAATGAAACACAATTTATATGTATCTAGACGGTCAAATCGACTCGCAACAACAAGATTCGGTGTTTAAAAATTGTCGAATAAAATACTGTATTTGCCGAATAAAACAAAATAAACCTTTTTATAATTCTCAGAAGCTTGTATGACATTTTGTATAAATATATCTTACGTATATTTTAGCAGATCTTCACAGATTTGATTCCTTCACTCAAATGTATGTAAAAAGTACCTATTCTATTTAATGTAAGCTGTACCTATCTGTTTATTTTAATTTATACATAGGCTAGTTCTACCTTTGTACCCATTTTACCAAATATTCGTTGAAATATTCTTTATCCTAATTCCGTGGCATTTGGTATAGTTTATACGAATTATGAGAAATTAAATCAACTATTTTTATTATTTTGACGTATTTATTTGGTCGTAAGTGTAATTAATGCTTACACATCATGCATTTTAATATAGTATATTTAAAGATTACTATTTATTTTTTAATAAAGGATTTAGTCCAGGTATTTGTGAACTAGTACCTTTTACTTTCCAGCTCAATAATTTTCATAATTTGCAAAAACTTGTTTTTTTGAAAATGCCTTTTTTATAAATAAATAGTGATACTAGAGTATTGTTTTTATTATATATTTGTGAACTATTTATTTGTTAGGAGAGACTGTGAATAGAACAGGATAGCGCTAAGATTGTCTCTTTGGATGTTTAACGTTTACAAACAAATAAAAACCTTTCTCGAAATTATCCTGAAAATGTTGTTTTATTTTTAAACATAAATTAAATATACTTTTAGAAGAGCACTTCTGCCTGATGGCTTTGGGATCAACGAACAAGACAAAAATAACTCTTAGGAGACTGGTTCACTACGTACATAATATACAATTTTTCTCTCTACACTTTATTTGACAATTTGTAATAAGGGGTTAGCGTCCAGATATAGAAAAGCAATATCTTATAGCTATTCGCCACTGGTAGGTAAACAGTAACCCACGACATCTAGTTTTAGCGCATGCCGACGGTAATGTTAGCGTGGCCCTAGGTTTTGCTTATTGAAGTGTTACTGCCGATAGATGGCAGAAGAACTGGTCTACTTCAAGTCAGAATCGGATTGTAGGGATAAGATTAGATAAAGACGAACACCACTTAAACCAACTTGCTCTATTGGTATGGAAAGAGGTGATGATGATTTATTTTGCATAGAAGGATATGCTCTCAGCTACTATAGTGCTTGGATGCGAGGAATATTATCTACCATATATCTGCTGACATACGGTGGGGGAAAACATCCTGAAGAAACCTGGCTTCCAAAAATTGGAGTCTGAAATTGCCAATCCGCAAGTGAGCAAGCGTGGTGATGAAAGATTCGTTCCTTCTCTATATGGGAAGAGGTATGTGCCAAGCAGTGGGACGTTTGTAGGCCGGTTTATGACAATTTTGACAGCAAAATGTTGAGATCTCATAGAATTGGAAATGTATATTTTTTCAGCCCAGAAAACCCATTAAACTATTAGCATATTAAGCGTAAGAGTTTCAAGGATACATCGTCGTACATAAGATAATATATTGAATGAGCATGGATCTAAAATTACACTAAATATCGATTATAGAGACAGCTTTTTAAATAACATGCAATGATAGTGTTTAACATTTGAAACACATTATGTTATATTACTTTATCTGCATGTGAATTGAATGCTTTTCTTAAGCCTTTATCACCTTTGTATTTCAAATTTTATTTTGATTTCCTTCCACCAGTAATTAGTAAAATCATTTGTCTTAAGATAGGTCGTGTTTGATGAATTAATACTAAAGTCACTACAAATACATTTCGATTATTTGTTTTCTTTCTCTTAAGTCCTATGTACCTATTTCCTTTTTATGCTATTTGGTCAACCCTGATTCTTTTACGGTGGGAACAGTTGTAATAAAGATGCAGTAAAACTACACATGAATAATTCATATATTACACGTAGGTATGTATAGCCAACCCTGGTCTCCGCATAGATTCCCCGACTTATTGACACAAAAGGTGGTACGTGATTACAAGAATGGTGTCGCCTACAGACTTATTTGAGCTTTGATGCGTGATAACCTTGGGTGGTATGTACTTTGGGGGCAGCTGTTGAGAAAAGTTCAAGTTCTTCAAGGAGCTATTACTAGGTGCATTAAAACAATTTCTGTCCAAACTTACGAAAAACTTAGGTATAAGGTTGATCTCTGACAAATATGTAAGTACAATAGATAAAATAGATTCTTAGGTACTTACTCTACATTTAAACTTTTCGTTAGTGTTATAATTATTTTGTATTGTTATAAAAAATAAACTTCTGACTAAATAGTTACTTTTCAGAATTCTTCGACTAAATATATAAAAAAAGAGTTTGCCATACAACATTACATGCGATATCGATAAAAATCATAGAATTAAAATTATCGATAAATCAAGTTCTATATTAGTAGATAAGTGAAAACCGTTCGAGTAGCGACAATTTGTTGGCTTGCCTTATACGATGAAGATAAGTGGGCAGCCCATACAGGTAGACTCTCACCGGTGTATGCTTTCTGGTCGGAACACTTGGAGCTGCTATTAACTCGATATAGCGCAACTTTTTGTTTGTTTGCTTCGGTAATAGCGATTTCACTGACATATCGATGAATGGTGACGGATGGCACATCACTAAGATGAAAATGAGAGAAAGGAGGATATTAAAAATTATAATTCGATGTTCAGATATGCTGTGCTCAATGGAAGGGAATTTCTACCAAGAGGGGAAAACTTCGATAGGAATTTCCAACGAACGTGTACTTTACAATACAAAAGTTTCTCTTAAAAAAACTTATAGTATCTGCAGAAGACACAATATTTTTGTAGAGACAACTTGATACTTTTGGTAATTGATGTCATTATTATTTGCTTGCGCGTCTGACTATGCTACGTATTAAATTGTTCGTCTTAAGGCGAGCTAAGTCGAAATAATGCCATTATCTCATGAGTATAAGACTAAGCTAGTTAGCTTAAAAAATGTTTGTATTGTCTGGACAATAGACATGCGTTAACTAATAATACAGACATAAATAGTCGTCGACCATTCAATGTCCGTTCAATTGGACCGTAGCGAAGTAGGATAAATGAAATGCGCGTGCGCTTCCAAACGATGTCAGTGTCAAACAGGCGCTCTTGACAATTTAGAATATGGCGTTCGTTACGTCACATATTATGGGAATGTCTGGGTGTAGATTTCTAAATGAGAATCTTGGTTTTATTTGTTGTTTTAAATATTAAAATAACAGAAAGAAACTTCCTTTTTATACAATTTGGTTTCATTATTTACTTACTAATTTGCTGTCCTTAAATTATGGAAGATGATATTATTTATTTATTTAAGTAATACTTTATATACATAAACAAAATGATACAACAAATAGAACAACAAAATACAAGGGTAAGAAATTATGTTTACCCAACTAGAAATGAATTAGAGTAATTAATAATTCTCTTACGAAAACACGGGACTGACCAGAATAATTAAAGGTTTACATAATTACACATAAATAATAACAGAGAGAGGTTACCACATAATTAAGCAGAATTACGTTCCTCGCTGATTGGATAAATGTATAGAGATCGTTACAGAAATTCTACGTAAACTGCAATCGAGAAAAGAACACCAGTTATTATATCAAGAAAGTTAAACGGTTGGAGCTGGGAAAGAACTCGTTTTGATCACTAGTAACTTAGTGGAATACTGGACCTAGAGCTCAAACGATTTTGTTCGATATTTGCTAATTTAACTAGTTCTGATTAATTCTTGGTAAGTATAATGCCGTTACAATGTATGTGATAATAGCATTTATGCATGTTCAAGCTATCGTGGCAATTGTGAGTATAGGGGAGCATTTTGATTACGATTCTTCTGGTCTAAAATGTAATATTTCTCCGTCCACTATAGAAGGATTCGAGCACAAGGTATTATTTTAATATACGGTATTATAATTATATATGGTGGTAGAGATACTTAATGTAATTATAATTGGAGGAAAAAGTGGCTGGATAGCGCAACCTTTATGCGTTTATTAGCGAAATAGATGGCTTTCATCAGATGCCCATTTTCTGTGACAACTATTCCGTATTATTTTCCTAGCGAGGCCTATGCAGGTTTGAAAAGAAGATATTGAAAGGCTAACCTTATTATAAACTGATACAATAATTATATTAATATTGAATGTAGCGAATAAAACTATTCACAACGCTATTAAACCCATGTTCTAGATCTAAATCGTACCAATTCAAGTGGTAATAAATAACTGTCGAATGCATTACTTGAGCAAAGTTCAGCCATTTAAAACCATAATGGCTAGTTTGTTACGTGTTAAATGTAATTGGTTTTATAATAACAATTATGATTTGTAGTTTGTACACTAGGTCATAAAGACCACGTCTATTCTTCTTTATTCATTGGCTAAAGCAGGTACATAGGCTTGTCGTTTTTAAATTGGGATGTTTAAGATGACTCAATCAGTACCGTCATTTAGTGATTGGTTCATTGTAGGTACTAGAATAGGTGGACAAATACGACGTTTTTTTATTGAATGATGGTCTGTGTAAACTAATAATTGAGTTTAAATTGCTATCCTCTGATTACCCCGGACAGTGGCACCACAAGTCCGCTATCTTTGCGGCGAAGAAAAAGGGATAATTATTATGCAGTCATTAAGTCCACTGGCTTAAGTAATTATAAGTGATTAACACAGATACTGGTATCATTAACGCCAAAACAGCTGACATTCTTCATTCATGAATAACGATTATCGATATAGGTAGTATTTAGCAAGAAAATAAATCGTCTTCCAATTCATTTTTTTTTCAGCTATTTAAATGCATTAAATAATGATGTAAAAAAAATCTAGTCTTTTAGCATTCATACAGACCTACTTATTTTTATTTTTACATAAATATTAAGAATACTGGAAGGCTGCTAGTTGAAACATAACAAAACAACGAAGAAAACAAATACGCTGTCATATCTACCATTTCAAATTTGGAACGCATGACATTAGTCTCCCCTCACTACTCGCGAGGTACTCCCGTAATGCTTTAGTTAGCGCTCGCATACACCCCTATTTTTGATGGTTCCCTCATTCCGCGGGCGATCGATACACGAACAGTGCACTGGGAAGGAAGTGCAAGGGTAGTTTGCACTCCGATTGAAGAAGATACGTATTTGTAGAGCTATGAAATGTTTTGGAGATGTTTTTTAGAAGAACTTTAACATTGTTTACGGTGAGTACATATTATTATTATTATAAGTATAAATAAATTGAATACTTATAATTATATTTTATTGACAAACTTTCTATCATGGATCTTAGTATAATATTAGATACTTTTAAATCACAAAAATAGCACAAAAAGCCTTTGCTTAAGGCGCTGTGAATAGTAAAAATGGGCTTTTTCAAACAGTTTTTTAGCAAAATGTATAGATGTCAGAGCAGCTAAAAAAATATATGTTAATCTTCATCATATTTGTGAGATAACCTTTGTTTTCAAAACACGATTTCAATAATTTTTCTCGATAAAAAAAAATCGTAAACAAACCACTAAAATGGATTTTCAAAAAAGTTTTCCGGTGTTATTTATGAACCAATCTTGATAAAATTAATAACAGTAACGTAATAACTAATAATGAAGATAACCTTTGTTTTAGTTTTTCAATTAAGATAATAAATTAACAAATATTCATATATTTAATGAAAAATAACACGATCCTGACAAACTAAATATGGCGTTTTGTTCGCTTCTCTTTCATTCGTACGCGGACGGACAGTGTGCGCTGAGGCGCGGTGCTAGATGGACCTGTGTCCCTTTTTTTCCGATTGACGGATGTAAAACCATGACAAATCAAAAATAATTTAATAAATGTCAAACAAAAACACATAATGGAATTTGTAAAGTACCTAAATACTTTTCTTTTGTATTGATCATCTATAGAGGCGTAATTTGAAAAAGTGAAATGAAGCTAGATTGGTCTAGCGGTCGCGTGCCTATCTAACGTTGCGATGCTATGGCTGACCGCAGGTTCGAACCTTGCTACAAGTTTCTATTATTTTGCTTTTGTTGTTTTTTTCTTTGATGTTTTTTTTTTACTTTTTGTGTTATTTTTATTAATTATTCTTATATTTGTAATAATTGATTTCTAATAAGATGTATATTTTTGTATTTATTTTTTCGTTAAATTTTTCATTATTAAAATAATTTTAATTAAATTTTATTGTTTTCTTTTAATGGTAAAAATAAACGGTTGGCGAACAAGTCAACTGATCACGAATCAATGAATCATCGGACAATTTTTTCATGAGTAGGTAGGAGTAGTACCTACTAAGCTTATACATGGTGTACAATATTGAGGTAACTAGTAATGCCAAAAGGTGGTATTGAACGCAATAACGGTTATAATAATTACAGTAACGTAATGTCTAGTAATGAAGTAAACCCCTAAAAATAACCCCTTCTCAGGGGCCTTATTATACTACGGTAGTACATTAAAGCCCATATAAAAATTTGCTTTATTTTTATAGTAAATCGTCCTAAATTTACCAAGGAATATGTTTAAATAAAAATAAATTGTTGTTTTTTTATTTATTTAATCGTCCTCTTAATATTAATCGTTTACAATTTAGTTTCAAGGAACTAGTGGTCTTAACTAAGGTACTTAGTACAATCACAACATGTTCTGTTACTTTGAAAACTTAAACAATCTGTTCTCTTCTTATTAAACAAAACAATGTAATTACTTTTATATTTATTTTTAAAACTTAAAATCAGACTAATTAAAGATAGACAACAATAAATAAGGCCCAAGTATCGTTATAATGGGCCTTATTAACCTCATGCCATGTTTTTACAAAATAACCTTATAAAAAATAACCTTTGGCAATGCTACCGAAACCCTTCAAAATTAGTCTATAAACACACACAGTCTATAGACAATGTTTTAAATTCGGCTGTAGGTTGCCAACAAGGAGATCCTCTCGGGCCGGTCATATTCAGTTTAGCCATCCATCCCAATATTAAGGAATTGAAATCAAAATTTAATATTTGGTATCTGGATGACGGAACTCTAGGAGGCGATGTCGACACTGTAGCAGATGATTATATATCCCTTAAAACAAATTTACAAAAAAATGGTCTTGATTTAAACACAAGTAAGTGTGAAATATATATTCCAGATACACATTTAGATAAAAAATTAGCTTTACAAAAAATCCAAACAATAGCCCCTGAAATTAACATAGTCAATAACTCCTCTCTTCGCCTTCTAGGGTCCCCAATTTTAGAAGAATCATATGAAAATTTTATAGATGATAAAATTGAAAATTTTCAATCAATTTCGAACAGACTTTTCAAAATCTCTTTACATTCTGCTATTACTTTAATTCGTTTTTGTTGTTTTGGTCCAAAATTTACATATTTTCTTCGTTCTTCACGATTGTGGAAACATTTGCCGCTTTTGGAAAAAGTCGATAAAATTATTCGGTCCACGTTAACGTCCATTTTTAACGTAACGTTGGATGACCGAGCTTGGACCCAAGCCACGCTGCCGATCCGATTTGGTGGGCTTGGTGTACGTAAAGTTTCCAGTCTAGGCTTACCAGCATTTTTGTCTTCGGTCCACAGCACTGAAAAATTAACCAGGCAAATCTTAGGGTCTTCTCTGGTTGATTTTCAGATTCTGTGCATGACTGAGGCAGTAAATAGTTGGGAATTGTCCTGCCCGGGCACAGATCTACCCGAGCAACGTTCTTCTCAGAGGCAGTGGGACGAGCCGCTTTGCAGTTTGATACGGAAAGAATTAATTAATACGTCAATCAACACTGCAGAGCGCGCGCGTCTCCTGGCTGTGGGAGAATGGGAATCGGGCCTCTGGTTACAGGCACTTCCGTCAACCACTCTTGGTACGATTTTGGATGACAATACTTTCCGGCTCGCCATCAGTTTACGTTTAGGTATACCTTGTGTCGCATGTCATCGGTGTCAATGCGGTGAAACAGTCGATTGCCTCGGTCACCATGGCTTGTCCTGCAGCAGGAGCGCAGGACGTATATCCCGTCACGCAAATATTAATGACATTATCCGTCGTGCTCTTGTCATTGCCGGTGTACCAGCTGTTTTGGAACCCAATGGTTTGGTGCGCAGCGATGGTAAGAGACCTGACGGTATGTCATTGTTGCCTTGGAAATTGGGTCGGCCTTTGGTGTGGGACGCAACGTGCGTCGACACCCTTGCGCCATCCCACGTTCTAAGTTCGGCGGCCTCTCCTGGCGCTGCTGCTGGAGCAGCGGAGACCCTTAAACGGCGAAAGTATAATAACCTAATGGGTAATTATATTTTCGAGCCGTTTGGGGTTGAAACGCTCGGGTCATGGGGTCCGAGTGCACGAAATCTTTTTAAAGAACTGTCAAAACGTTTGGTAGACTCTACTCGTGATCAGAGAGCTGGTTTGTTCCTTGCACAGAGAATCGGCATAGCCATTCAACGTGGCAATGCTGCCAGCCTTCTGGGCACCTTTCCCGCCATTGACAAGGATGACGATGAGTATTTTGACGCGTGTTAGTTTTATTTATCTATATAAGATTTAATTTTAGTCTTTGTTTGTTCTTGTATTAGATTTAAGTATTGAATTGTAAATAAAACCTAATAAACCTTAAAAATCTTTCTCTGGCTAGGAAAAACCATATCCGTTGTATTGTGCAAGTCTTACTTACGATAATAAATACAGAGTTATTAGTCAATTATTGAATTAAACGTAAAATAATTACAGTTTTTGGTATGTAAAATTATAAAATTGCACAGTTGCCAGTCACTTCATCAACGCATCGCACGTCACTAGCACGATGGCGGCGCTAGCGACTGCAGACCAATACGGAAACATTCACACCGACATTGTGCACGCGTGCGTAAACAGTGAAGTGTCATAGAAATGTTATTCCGCGAAATTTGAAATGTGGGCCTTATTACCCCCTGGGCCTTTTTTACCTCAGGTGTGGCCGTGCGGGTTGTTCGTGGATCATGAGTTTCCTTTTATTGGAGCATCGCCCGATGGTTTGATAGGTGAAGACACAGTAGTGGAAATAAAATGTCCTTTAGTGGCATTCAAAAAGGGTATAGAAGTATGTATAATGGAAAACAAGATACAGATGTGGAAATATAATAAAAATAGTGGACTGATTGACTGATTTTTTAGACTGTTTTTTTTTTCTTTTTTAAAGTTTATCAATCTTTTCTTTTCGTTCACCCATAAAAAAATATTCCTATAAATATACAAGTTTTACAAAAGACCGTTTGACTTTAAACTCTATTCACTAAAAATAATAATTTTCGTTACTACTCATTTGAAACACGCTGTATCTCCATATTTTTCTCCAGACTCAACCATCAAGCTTGGCGTACGTTTTTTTTATTATTTTACTCTTGATACTGAAGAAAAATATAGATCGTCATAAAATATATTGTTCAGGTTTTTTAATTTTTATATTTTGTTTTTCAGAAAATCTTAATATTTGAATAATTATTCGAAAAATAAATCAACAACATTATATACATGTTTTAAAAGTAAAAACACGATAATAATGTAGTAGGTGCATAATACTTTAAAAATAATAATCCAAAAATGTATGATCTTATCGGGATTCGAACCTACTGTTCGCCGCGAGAGCGCAGCTCAAAAGTAAACATTGTTACGCAGGGCTAAACTTACATCTTAAACAATTTGTGAAATAACGCTTTAATATTATAAAAACGTTACGCATCGGACAAATTCGGAAAAATTCGAGCAGCAGGGGCGGGGCTACTCCGTCCCGCACCCGTCCGCTTCACTCCTAAATTACATCAATGCTGGCTATTCACAGCGCCTTAATGATCGGGCATATAAGTAGCAATAAACGCCATTTTAAATGTGCATTAATCTAGAATTCGCGATCTAAATACCTTAATGTTCTTAAGGTTGGCACATGCTGACAAATCAGTCTGACTACCAACCGCTCGCACATTTACAGTAAGAAACACAAATTCTCCGCTTTCCATTCAAGTTTAAATTCTGGCGTTGCATTTAGTGGTTATACATTATTACAGAAATTTTCAAAAGTAAAAAATAATTGCCACATCTAACTTTTCTAGTTTTGTGTGTGTCTCGAGGCGCCTCCCTCGCTCTACCCCTCAACCGATGGTCTGCAACTAACGACTCGGTTTTATAAAACATCGCCCGATAAACTTTAACATCGAGGAAATTGCTACTACAGATTTAAAAGAAGGTTTTACTTAAAAAATCTTGTACTTATAAAGTTTTAATCAAGATTGTATTGAAGAAAATTTTGTAAGGACTTCTTAAGCTTTATTTAAAGTTGGTGTTAAATGAGGAAAAATGTAGAGGATTATTGTAATATTATAAGGATTTATTTGTTGTTAATTGCTGTTTTAAATTCTTACCATATTTTCGTTGCTTTTGGATTGGTACAGTTTCTCATTCAAAAAAAATGTGTAATTTTTTTATAATTACTCAATTCACTCACAGTTATTGCACTACTACACATTGTTTAATGATTTCATACTTGACACATGAAGAGTATTAGTTGTACGTTGTATACGTACAACTAATACTCTTCATTGTTTACCACACTAAAAATATTTACATTCATAAGAAAAACAATTTACGATCCCATTGTTACTATGTAGTGATCTCACTATAATAAAGTAACTAATTAATCAACGTATTATCTCAACTTATTTATTACTTCATAATCTACATCATTCTTTTGTCTGCTTTCTAGAAATGCAGTCAATTACCAAGAAGTTCTTAACGGTGATGGTACGTTTTACCAATCTACTGTTCTTGCTGACTGGCCAATCTAAAATGCAAGTTATTTCCAAGTGAAACATAAATTGTGTTGTTACGAGGACGAAGATTAAAATTGAGGTACTGTTTTTCTTTTCTATACACTTTTTATTTCTGGCCAATGAATCGTAACTAGTTTATATAAATGATCTGTATTGAAGTGTGTATCAATGTCTAGCGATTGCATTGAAACTAATAATAACAAGCCAATGACATTAGAACTTTCGCCAGCCAGTTCTGTGGCGCGTTCTAATTAATCGATTTATTTTTAAAACTAAAATATTTGTGCTCTATTTATGAAAAAAATACATATCTTATACTTACATACTGTATTTTATTTATTGTTTATTTATTTTGATTGTACTTATATGGCTTTCTTTTCATGCTTGTTTTTTGGATGTTACAAACAAATGTTTCGAAATTAATAGAATTCTTATCGGCCTACAGAGATATTATCCTACAGTATCGTATTGCTAAGTAATTTATGTTAAACACCCACGCCGATTTTTCAAATAAAAACAGCCAAAGCCCACTAAACACCCACATTGCGTATAATTTATTGAAACATCAAATACTGCATTATCAATTCTATGTCAAGTCAAATACGAGTTTGTTTACAAACAACTTCTGCAGTTCGTTTAGTCAAGTTCACAAAATTCTAGTTCAATGTTCTATGGGAGAGGGGGAGGAGACGCCATAGCCACCTACCTATAGCTATGGGTTTTGGTACGAGACAGGAGGGTTCGCATGTCTGCCAGCCAAGGTACCAGAGTACAATAGACCCCGTGGTTCCTAGCTATTGCTATAGAGAACGAGCGGCGCGCCGTTCGCGAGTCGCTTGCGAGCTTCGGACTTGATCGGCCGTTTGCATTTGAATTTTAAATCGCGAATTACTAGTTATTTTTAAAAGTAAAAAAATAACTAATTTAAATTCTCGTGTCATTTCATAGACTCGGTTAAAGAGTGGACAAAAGAGTTTTTGGACAGTTTGTTGGGAGAGGGCTGTGAGTGCGCATCTTTACAATAGCATATATTTGAATGGACACAATGGGACTTCTCCACAAGTAATTTTCGTCACGGGAAAATGAAAGCGTAAGCATTGTGTGTTGTTGTTTTATTAGAATGTAGCGGCAAAAGTCCGGTAGAGTTTTTAGTACCTAGCTTAGCGGCGTAATATGTTTTTGAGTTAAATTGTCGTCATACTTACTGCAGACACCGGTAACCGCATGACGATGTAATTGCATAATTATATCCACAGAATGTCCATTCATTCATGTCTTTAACTGCTTTATGTTTACTTACCGGTATAGAGCCAGAAGATACTCTAAGAAAACTGTTTTCTGCCGTGATACCAATGAGTAAAAATTTTTACAAACCATTCTTATACAATGCGTCGTTCCAATTACAAATGTGCATACGGTTGTCTTGTCTTTGGTCAGTTTCGTTATTGAATGAAGTCGTTCAAGGCTCATATTGCGCGGTTAGTGACTGCACGCTGCTCTATTTACCGCAAAACTTGAATATAGAAGCAAAAGAAATGTAGGCCAGCATTATTATACGTTCGAAATTCGAATGACAATTGAACGATGATATTGATTGATTATTTGGTAATCGAGTAAATTTATCGTTTACAGTTCGAGCTACCAATTTCTACCAATCAAAACAATAATATTGAAGCGGAAATTTTATGCATATCGCAAAAAAGTCTGCAAAGTCATAACAATTGTTACTTCAGAGCTTAATCGGGTACTTTATATGCACGTATAATAACTATAGCAGTCAAATAATTAGGTACCTACCTAAGTATTTTCTACATTTGCATGACGTTATAATGTAAGCTATATATCTAAGTTTTTATTGACTGTATAAGAACCTAATTAACATATTGTTTTATGTATGGCCTCTTCTTTAAGAGTATGTGCGGCTTCACTTAGGGGTATATTTTTGGGCATGACCTTTGCTTGCCCATACAATGAGGATATACCTATGTGTTAGGCTTATGTGTTATGCCGTAGGTACAGCCGTGGATATTATTTATCTTTTCAGACTGTATGTGACTATTTTTGTGAATGATTTGACAAAGACTTATGTATTATCTTATTTAATTTGATCAAAAACAATTTTTAGCGGTCCAATCTATTATTATAACTAATCTTAAAAGTAATTTAACTTGTTGTACCTTATTTAGCTTAGTTTAGTGTAAAATTCTAAAAATAAAATGAGTTAGCTGGGTACAGTTTCAGTTAACATTTTAATTGCAGTTTTTTATTAGTTTTAATGAATTAATTTCATGATCCTAAAATAACAACTACCGGACCATGTAATTTGTTAATAAAACGCGCATATTTTGTTATTCGCTGCACACAATTTTTTGTTCGGTCAATTCTATCAAGCTCAGTCAAGGCCGACACTCCATCAGTTTTGTTTGGCTATAATAATACATTGGTAAGACTTATTACTCGTTACAATCAAAAATTAAAAAATAAATAAATGAATTCTAGCGAAGTGACAATAAAAATGTTTCGCCCTTAGAGTGTATGAACCGTGAGCACTAGTATGAACTAGATTTATCGTAAATTTTGTATCAAGACGGAGGGCGCCGTTTTAATAAAACTATCTTAAACCCTAATATTATCCTAACAATGTCGAAACCATCGATATTTTCGCATATAAGTCTGTCGTTGCGCGAAAAATAACTTTAAATCAGTAAACGAATGTACTAGATACAGACAAAAAGTGCTCTCGCTTGGCACAAAGGAAAACTAGCGATACTATCGGTCTATAGTTATCTATAGTCTAAGGTTTCGCCAGAATTCTAGAAGAGTGGACATTTAAACACAAAAATTATGTTCCATTTTTAAAATAATATAGTATCAATTTATACGAATGAAGTGAGTTAGCTTCGTATTATTGTAAACAATTGTTTGCTTACATTCCGTTTACCTATTGTTGATGTGTGTGGTCTGTGGCAAAGGAAACACAAATTATAAGATATATTTTCGAGTTAAAAAAATGAAGGGACTGATGTGAATAAGAATGAAAACTCCTTTAAAAGAAATTGTATTCAATTTTTATTTAATTTTTAAAAGTTGTAGTTTGCGTGTCCTCTATCTACTAGTTTATCTGCTCTATGGTTATAATAATTAATGTCTATGAGAGATAGCCTAGTAATGTTTGTAGATTTAGCACGCCATGTTGAGCTTTGAAGCGGTTTATAAATTTACCGGTAGCGATTACTAATCATTAATTGATGATTGAGCTTGGGAACTTTAATATATTCGAGTAACAACTTTGATGTGAAAGTTAATAAATAATGGTTGAGCATTTTCAATTTATAAGTAGTACTCAACCTTTTACATTAATTGAAATTATACATATTTATGTAGGTAGGTACCTATCCTTGAAATGCGTTAATGTACTGTGATTGGATGTTGATTATTATATTTGCTTATAACATAGTGCGATATGTTGCACCTAACAATATCGCTGCCAAACCATGAAAGTCAAAATGTTTTTTTTTTAAAGGCAATTTACGTATTATTGTTCGGTAGTAGGGTACCTAGTTAAAATTAACACTAAACTTCACACACGCAAGAAATGCATCTAAAAACGCATCGCCATCCCACAGCCGACCTTACCTTTTTCTCCACCGCCTTACGATACAAAGTTACACAACTCGATTGACTTCAAGTCATGCCCATATATTTAAGTAAAATACATCCGAAAATGGTGCATTGTGCTTTTGAATGCACCCGCGTCTGTCAATCACGGACAACGACCACCATTCAAGGCTTCACAACTCGCACGACTAATAAAATGCCAATTTAACTTCGTATTGTAAGCCGAAAATGACAATACAATAGCATGTATTTATATGTATCTATACGTAATTGGCGCTTGTGTTTTGTTATTTATAACTGGTTGTATTTTTAAAAGTAAGGCAATTAATGTCACTATTGATAGATTCAATTTCCTGAGTGTGTATTTATTTTTAAACCAATTTTGCACTTCAAAATAATCTATAAATAGAAGAAACACATCTACATCGAGCACTCCTAAATTAAGATCAAATTTTGAAAACTAAGAAGTAACTAAGTAGTACTAAAATATTAGACCTAAGATAAGATCACGCCTGAATTATTGGGAAGAGTGGCAAAAGACAATATTACTTATCTTAGAATAAATTTAGCGCATACAACGAGAAAGTCTGTGTATTGCAAACGTACGGATTAGTTTTAAATAAAAAAAGTCAGTCATAATCTCAAATAGACAAAAACTTTACAGTAGCATCAAACATGATGTGAAATAGGCACAGTAACCAATTTGCAATCAAAGTAATTAAACACTTAAGACCGTTAAATAAAGTTGATTTTTCAGTAACAGTCTCGTCAGTATTTACCACGATTGTTAATACCGCTGATTGTCAACATGATGTTCCCACAATTAACAATGTAAGTACGATTTAATACCGTTAATTAACCGGCTTCTCGTTTAACAAGATTTTGTTCTGGAGATCGGGCCGTAGTTTAATATTTAACAAGCAGCGGCATCAATATTTAATCTTATATCTCGTTTGGGGATAATATCTTTGGGTATATCTTTTTGCTGAGCTTTTTCAAAGCAATCTGTGTCTTTGATACGTAAGATTCAAATATGTAGATTTTCTCAGAAGTATTAGACATACGGCTTTAAATCCTTTTGAATTTAGAAAACACCTTATCCTTTTGAGAGTGTAAGCAAATCTTTTTTGTTCTTTTTTCTTTTACCTAAGCAATGAGTTTGAACGAAAAAGCCTTTAGTGTTTTGTTTAAAAATAGAAACGGGCTGTTGGCTCGTGTCACTGGCATGCATATTGCATTTTTTGCGAGTCGTTCATGTAAATTGTGTAGACTTCAAAGGCTGCATGTTACAAAAGTAATTTATTCATGGAAATGTGCTGTGTTCATTGCTGTTTTCTGATTATCTAAGTGACTCTCTATTTTACTAATTCTCTGTATTTAAAAGGTAAGGTAACTTCAAAAAATCTTTGTAGTGGAATATTGGGATCTTTTTAGATATCGCTATCTTAAATAAAGAAATAAAGGTTTCTCGTACATAAACTGGCAAAAGTTTATTTTAACCCATTTAATCTACATAAATAAGTAATTGTATATTTAATTTTGTGCCATAACAAACTACAAGCTACTATTAAAAACCAAAATTAAGCTATCAAAATGTATCAAAGCAAAGTTTTGCAAAGAGTTCTCTCTAAAAAGGTTGCAGCTTACAGTTACAAACAACCTCAAGGTGCAGTTCAAGGCTCGATAGTTGACATAATGACGGTCGTAAAGCCTCCGTAATGATGTCTTGGTCAATGCAATCTCAACTTGCCGGCGTAATTCCTTTTTCAATGGATATTATAAAGCTGATGTTAATTGACGTCGAAATGGAATCTTTTAAACGAGTTATAAAAGAGTTCTCATTGACAAAATACGGCGAAATTTAAACTTGACTTTTTACTGATTAAAACGAGACGTAGTTTGTCTTTAGGTTTTAATTGAAAAGTGTCAACAAGTGGAAATAAAAGGCGGCTTAAATTGTTTCTAACAGCTCACAATTGAACTGAACAAGGGTTCAAGGTTGGCATGACATAACGTTGGTAATGCTTGTGGTAACGTTGTCTGTAATCTGTGCAATCGTTTAGCTTTTATTTGAATAGGATTCGCAACGGTGTTTTTGTTAGATAATGGAAAATTATTTTCATGGTATTATAAGTTAGAGTTTTTTGTAAATATTGCTACATCCGCTACAACTAACTGTGAATACTCCTACCATTCTCAGTTTAATCATGCAAACATGTAAATTATTATTTTTACTTAATTATACTAATTTGTAATTTTATATTGAACGATCTCTTTCCAAAGTACTCTCCAAACCGATCTTAAAACCCATGAAAATGCATAATTAATTAATCAAAGTGCCTCGTACATATAAAATGCGTGCGTATTCTAAAATAGCCCTGTTGCCTCCCCTCCGTGTGGCGTGAAGTACCGTGACTATCAACTATCTCTAATTAATCAGGCTTATTCGGTGTGGGGTCGCCGGTCACAAGAGATTTCAAGCTTTTGTTTTTGAAGTTCATTCGAAGGGACTTGAACTAACACGTGTAGGAACTTGACTTTTTGGGTATCCTCTTAGGTGGCCTGTAATTCTTTTGTTTTATATGTCAATGTATAAAGTATGCTTCTAAAAAATTCATTGGATTTTGTGGGTTTAAAAATAGTATAAGTATAGATTATAATTATTGACAATACTTAAATCTAATACAACAACAAAGTTGTTTTTTTTTTTTTATTTACAGTTTAATTTTTTTTATTTACAGTTTAAAATAGTAGGTATATATTTGCTAAATCAATTTCGGTCTTAATATTAAGTGAATTAAATATGTAATGCAATAGGTACTGAGCAGTTTCGATACTTATAGCGACAAAAAAATAATGACAAAAGCAAACATAATAATATAAATAGGCATCCTTGAGCAAAGGTCGTGGAAAAAAACTTTCAAACAGAAACATATTGCAATATTCAAATACAAAAGAGAATAGCCTCTTAACGTAATAGGATGTTATTGTCCTTATACCGTGTACAGTGTAAATATTCATTTCGATATGTACAGTGAACCAAACATTAGAGGTAAAACCACAAGTGGAATTACAATAAAGACCCTTAATACAAAACATGTTAAGGCATTTCTTGCATCCACGTCACAAAATGTTGCTTGTAAACTTGTGCGGTCAACTGCGCAATGTTCTTTACTTGTTCAAAGTTTCAAGAGAAATGTCTTTACGCAGAAATGAACAATAGAGCAATAAAGTAAAAGTCTTACGTAGTGTTTGTTACCGAGGAGTTTAGTATGCATGGAGAGGTTTATCTGCTTGTAGAGGTCAAGGTTATCGCGAGATCCGTTTCTTACCAGAAGTCGTATCTACTGTATTTTAATGTGTAATCTTACATAACGAGATAGGTTCTTGTCTTGTATGTGTTCACAATTGTTATTACTGGAATGCTTTTACAACATTAATACTCTCTTTACAGATTTAGCCTTTGTCCATTCTTGTCATTATTCGGTCCCTTATGCTTGCTTCTTCTTCCATACGTTTTGTATTTATTGTTATTCAGTCATCTAGCTTCTTCTTGAGCTTTCTTCCTGCAAATAATTTTAAATTCGGGCTGTTTTCTTAGTGTGATGGTCTGTTATGCTAACGTTGTCAACAACATGTCATACCACAGTTTCATTTTTCAAAAAACGAATCTTATATTTGGTAGCTCTGTGATTAGTTTTTTTATTTCTTTTTTCGGTTAACAAATGGCTAGTAACAGTTCAATTTTAAGTGCCTGCACTTGTTTTCAATGAATTTTAATTACAATATTTAACTTTCATTGTGTAGTAATTTTCTTTTTGAACGGAAACCAGCCATCAGCCGCTTGGATTGTAATTAACAGCAGAGTAATAACTCAAGCCATTGTTTTGATGCTAATAGTAGCTGAGGATTAATTTTAATTCGGGGCATATAAATTGTACAATACATGTATATGCCTCGTAGTACATTTGATAGTATTACTTAGAATCATGATCAGCAAATTTGTGTTGACAAGTTTACTGAAATTGGACTTGCTTATGCATTATACAATGAGTAGGTCTGTGTACTTATAAAAGAGCAGTTTTAGGATCACAATGGACTCAACCCTAAAATACAACATGGCTTAACTACTCGATATAGTATGTACTTAAGTGTCTTATTGTTCTTCACAGTCTTTATAAATATATTGATCGTTAAGTCAGTGGTGGCTACAGGTGGTGTTCTTTGTTGTGGTGCGGTCGTTGACCCCGGAGGGCGGCAGGCAGTCTGGCGCACCCTCAATGCATGCGAGCATGCGCCTTCGTCGTGCGCGCATATTCAAAGGGGTCGTTTGTTTACGTAATGAAACTTTTAATGCCATGCAGGAGCTTCCTCTTTAGGGGTTGTATCTTAATTGAATTTGCGTCATCTTGCTTACTTATAATGTATATAATTTACTGTCTACAGATAAACAGGATTTTGATTGTAAACGGAGTGGTTGCACATAAAAAATGATTTGTTTATTGCGTGTACATAGTCGTCCTACCTTTGTTATAAACCTTTCAAACAGCCGTTGATCACTTAAAATGTAAAACAGTCAGTAAGTTCGGTTTACACAAAGTATTTTTACGCTTATCTTCGAATAACAATATATCCTTACAAATTAACATACATGCATTTCAAACCAGAATATCACATTACAATTTCTGCTTGTAACTTTAGATTGTGCAATTAGTCTCAGTTGCAGTCTGATGTCAATGTCAAATCGATAGTAATCTATCTCCTTAAATCTCCTACACACAACCAATTAGTTCGCTAGTCATTGCGAAGGTGTATATTATGTATAGACAACAATATCCATTTGAATAGATACATTTATGAATTGAGCTTACCTTTTAACGTGGGTCTCATTAACTTTTAAGGCTTACGTAGGTATAAGTAGGCCCATATAGATTATACTTTCAATATTATGAAATGTATTCTAAGAAAATATGTTTATTAATTTTAGCACGATCAATGTAATCATTTTATTTCATTCTTCGTGTAGGCATTTGTTTACTACTGGTACTGGTAGATAATGTTGAAAATCACTTTTCTACTTTGTCTCGGGTATGTGGTACCTTCGTTGTCTCTGAATGTCATAACACAAGTGCTTTAGCTACTTGCTTTGGGTTCAGAGCATGTATGTGATGTTGTCCCTTTTTACTTCTCTATTTATTGACCATTTTAAAATGAAACGAGTAATAACTTCTGTTAGACAGTAGTTTCATGTGAAATACGGTATTAATTGAAGATCCAGCAAGGCTGGAAGACGACCTCAAAATAGCTAAGAAAAATCTAGCCAGAAGACAATGCTTTCGGACAGCAATGCGAAATTCACGCAATAAATCAATTAACATTTAGTATGTCGTTTTTGCTCAGCTGTGGAAAAATACCGAACACATTAAATATAATTTTTAAACTATTAATTTAACAACATGTCTTATTATCTACAGCATCCATTATAACGCGTACAAAATGATCGGTAACATTCAGTGCACGGCTTGCACTGTGATTACATTAAGCGGTCGTTGCACCCTTTTTCCGGCCTATCTATACTTCTACGTACGTTATTTGAGATGCATCGTGTAAAAATAAGTTAAATAATGTTCAGTGTATATGTTTGTAATTAATGTTTTGTTGCGTAATTTTTTAGCTTCGTTACACTATATTTTTGTATGTATAAGTAGTTAAAAACTTATAACGGACTACTAAATATATTGAATAATTCTATGTACATTTCTTAATTGGATTGATAATGTATTCCCTTGACAGGAACATTTATCAACACGCTCTTTTTGTTTGTCATGAAAAAATATTGGCGGAAATTTTTTGATACAATTTCTAAATCGCAAAAACACAGACCTATATTGATAATTCTAGTGGATTTTACACAACATTTATTGTTTTCATTCGGTATACATACTTTAAAAATAAAACATCTAAACTTATAATCATCTAAAAATATCTCATCATCGTTATCGTTCATACTAACCTAAAGTTTAATTCAAAAAGCTAACCAGTCATGAGAGTCATCAAAGTGAATAGATATAAATCATTGGAATCAAATGCTTTTTATATTTTACTTACTTTCATAAGTAAACACGCATGACAGGACAATTCATTTAAATTAAGAATACAGCTTATAGAATTACTGGCCGGATAATCCTCGTAAATCGACTAATTGGTGATAATTTAATAACCGAACGTGTTTGTCACGTCACTACTAGTTCCGGTCCCTTGTAGTTGAATGACATTATAATATGTATTTACAGGAAATGACGTATGATATCTACTTATGTATGTAGATGCATGTGTAAGTTGTAGAACTCCGTTATTTTTTATGGCTGTAACTGTGTCGCATCAGTGGTGGCGCTTGACTTGTCTTGTTTTTTTCTTTTTTAGGTAGGTATGGGAAAATTAGTTTGGCCAGATGTTTTACAAAATGTTGAATAATGATGTTTTCTTGGTACTCGTTGTATAGCTTATACAAACGAAAACGATATCTTACTTATTTACTTAATATCTAACAAATCGTTCAGATGAAGTCTTTACAAAAAAACTTGCAAACAAGATGGGTAGTTTCCCCTACATACGTTTTCGTTGTAATATTTACAAACCGAAACCACAAACAAATGAAGCCTTGTTTACATACCGTGCAAATTAAATGCACAGAAATACCAAGTGGTATGTGATATTGGCACATTACATAAGCAAATCAACTTGACCTTATGGCTGAGTACCGTATTCTATAATATAAATATATTTAATTTTATATATTTATATTATATAACGAGATATTGTAAGACTAATGTTTATCTTTACCATTGACATTTAAGCATAATTTATCAATACATAATCAAGCTAAGTTCGGTTATTGATTGAAGAGTTGTTTCACCTTAGGTTTGAATGTTTACGTAATGAAAAATTAAACGTTTGTCAAATAAGTGACCCGTTAGACAGCACTGTTTTGGGAGTTTAAACGCAATTGGAATTTTAGGGCATAAATCCCTCTAGAGTAGATACTTAGTAGCTATTTGGCACCGTGGTTTAGGAATTCACATTTTTACTAGGGACATGCTCTTGTCGAAACATACAAATACTTAACTTACACAAATTTAATTATATTTTTGCTAAAAATAGAAGTAGTGACCGTTAGACTTTTAAAACTAGTTATTCTCAGTCTACAAATTAATAATTTTAGCGTTTTAATGGACTCTCCAATCTTGTATTAGGTTACACAATCTATTGCCATTAATTCTTTTTACAAGTTGGTGACATTGAATTCGATAGGGTCACTTTATATTTACATTATAAATTCATTTATAAGCGATAAAATTAAATATTTAGATGCCACAAAATAAACCCGTCTTAATACATTTGTTAGTTTCTTGTAGCTTTTTTTGCCTTCATTTTTTTCATTTACTTTTGAATAAGAACTGCGATGGTTCGACTTCTTTGTCTTTTAACTATTTATTCATTTTGTAAAAATAGATTTATGCATAGATTTATTAAGTTTTTTATGGGTCTCTTTCACTTTTCAGCAAATAAAGTACAACTTAAATATTTTCTCCGGAGATGAAATCTGTGTAATCGTGCAACATGGCTACCGGTATTATGTTATGACGTCTGGCGGTCACGTAAACAGCGCAGACGTGCGCACGCGCAGACGATAACCTTTTATTGTACATCTACCGCCAGTCAATGGGTTTTGAGATCTTCATCATAGTACCTAAGCAGGTGTGGGGTCAAGTATTTAGAGAGAGAACTAGTCAGGCCGAATATCATAATGTAATACCACTTCCAGTACAGTTCTTGCCTGTCAATGACCCATGACACAGAGGGATGATATGAGTATATGACAAGGAGAATTTACTAGACATCTATTAATAATAAATAATTAATTAAGTATAAAGTGAAATTAAAATAGTCTTCTAACTGCTGTCCAAACTTTTCTCCACATAGCCTTCCATTTGTCTCTGTGATTGACCTTCCCTGGCCAATTTCCGTTACCAGCAAAGTTTTCTAAAAATTTAATTGTTTTTGTTTGTCTACGGGATTCGAATGGAAGAACACGCCTTGAGCTTAGTTTTCGTAATTTAATAAAGCCTTTTGTTACCACAATTGATTGACAGTTAGGAATTAATTTTTAGGATGTTTATGCTCTCTTTCTGTTTCGTTATGTTATTTTACTGACTCTTTTCCTAGAAATTCAAGTCAGCAGTTGTTCATGAATTATTTAGAGAGATAGGACAAATCATTCATTCAATCATCTCACAGGACTACAATTTCGGAGATGTAAACTATTTAAATAAGATACATCGATTCTGACTAGTATTTCTAAAATGGAACTGTCAGGTTATTGGAACAGATACAAGCTTTTATGTTCTCAACTTCAAACGTAACCTAGATTGAGTTGGTTAACCGTTACACAAAAAAAAAGATACACAATCGTTCTCCTGTTTAATTTATGTTGATTCAGAAGTAACCAATCGGCATTTACTATGTATTCTCAGTATTGGTTGCTATGGATACCGATTTAAATAACATTTGACAGAGCAGCTATTTCAATTCTTACAATATTATGCATTTACTGAACTTATAGGTATGTTCAACTAAAATTGAGTGCTTATTATAATTATTAGGTGATGCTTATAACATTTTACCAAAGTATTCTTGAACTATCAACGTGTATTTTAACCGACTTCAATAAAGGAGGAGGTACTCAATTCGACTGTTTTTTTATGTTTGTTACCACAGAACTTTTGACTGGGTGAACCGATTTTGATGATTCTTTTTTTATTTGAAAGCTGGTGCTTCCAGTGTGGTCCAGTTTTGACAGTGGGATCCATAAAAAATAAATGTAAGACTTATTTTGAAGTCGGTTTTTTTACATAAAAGGAATACACAATCCCTAACAAGAAACAAAACACACGCGTTCCCCTTTATACGGGTAGAAAGGACATTAACGTTATGTCAGGGGATGTTGTGTTAGTGTGTGTAAGGAATAAGGAAGAATATTTGACGAAGCGATTAAGTATCAATGGCGTTGTCTGAGGGAATCGATTCCTTTCCTAGTATCGTCAACGTCACATGAGTGCAACATTTGGACAGTACTGTATCTTCTCAGCAGTAAGGTTGATATTGTAAAAAGGTGTTCCAGGATCGATAGTATGATCCCCTAAAAAGCAAAATAAATGGCTTTCAGGTGTTCGGCCCGACTGTGGGGGCTTGTAATTCTCAAGCTCAGACAAATAAAAGTCAATGGACAAAAGATACAGGTATCGATTTTATGCAAGGACTTTAACGAGATTAAGTGCAGTTTTCTGAGACTTTTATCGACTTTGCGAAGCTGAAGAAGCTGTGGTGCTGTGATTCGCTAGTTTCCGGATGGCACAATTCATTTTCAAAAGTCGGGAATACGGTTTTAAAACTCAGTGGTTAAAATAGTTTTGAACATGTTCAAGGGCAGTTACGTGGTACCAGTGCGTGGCCTTATTTCTGTTTATCCGCTATCCCATAATACACATCTCTTTAGATTTTATCTAACAGTTTGTCGCAATTGCATCATAAATGGTTTTATTTATAGCCCAATGGCGTGAAATACCACAGTGTGGGACAATACTATCCTTATGGCACCCACCCCCATCTGTTCACTACAACCATTCATTCAATAGCATCTTACATACGTAAGAATAATGAGGACTAATCGATTACGTCAAGAATCGATATAATTATCGATTACGTAGAGAACCTATGTAATTATCGATTACAGACCATTTTAGTTGTTGCATACGTTTTTTTTTGTAATAAAAA
Source organism: Autographa pulchrina (assembly GCA_905475315.1). NCBI lineage: Eukaryota > Metazoa > Arthropoda > Insecta > Lepidoptera > Noctuidae > Autographa > Autographa pulchrina. The sequence continues at coordinate 5,007,923 of FR997771.1, read as the reverse complement.
CTTGCACGTAATTTCAATTGTTTGCTATTGTTTAAAAATTTGCATTCGGAATTGCCACGCATCAGCTACGTATTTAGAAATGATGCAACTATCTTGTCTGTTGTAGATAAAATAAACAATTGTGACTTGTGTCTTAAGTGTGTGAGGTTGTCTTACAATTAAAAAGAGTATTATAAGTAACGAGTATACGTAAGTTTTCAATTTATATTTACACATCTCTGGCCTAAGAGACTTTTAACTAATCGAAAGACAAATTTTATTATTTTTTTATTAAAAAGATGACATATATGTATTTTTATTATTTTCGTTTTTCTGTAAGGAGTTTGTGTATATTGATTCCACATTTAAATAATAAACGCATTTGTTTCAAAAGTTATGACGTGCCTATAAGTTTGGACCTTTGTTAAATAAATAGCAGTTACTCACGTAAGCCAACCCCTATAAAAGTAACTTAGGGGTAGCAATATCAAAACATTAGCGGGGGTGGACTAATACGTAGTAAGTCGTAATGGGGATTAATCACCCCTCTTTTGGAAGACATACCTTCATATTTGGTGGTGTTATTTATTATGTATTGTGCTGTAATTTTTTAGTAAATTTCGTTTTGTAGTTGTCATTGCCCACATTTACTGGTAATATTTGTGTGTAGGAATCAATATGATTAAAAAGGCCGTGAATTAGACACAATGGCTTTTATTTTTATAATTTATTGAATCATAAAAATCTCGTTCTCGCTTTACTTCCATGATAAAATAAATTTAAGATAATGATACCAGACGGTGTTTGAACTCCTGAGTTCTGCGCGTGATCCTGCATAACAATAAAGAAATGTATTATACTTCTAAATTAAGCATACACCATAAAAGAATCACAGTGTATCCATATTATCCTGTCACACGAACTCGACTGCCGGCCGACACGGAAGAAGCCGAACTTAGCCGAATGTTTATGGTGCTTTTTTGTTCCGTCTCTCTCTTTCACTATAACAAAAACAACGTTACGAAGCTCAAAGCTCGCTTATGAGTTAGTCGCGTACACCGAACGTGTTCTAATAGTGTTTATGTTTTAAATGTTATTGTAATATAACAATGTTGCGGTTTATTTGTGTATAAAACCAGTGTTTAAGAATTTATGAACGAAATCATTTGTTTTTAGTGTTTTGTGCTACTTTATTGTGTTAGTTGCAGTTTAAAATGTGAGTATTAATTATTGAAGTTTTGTTTTGGTCTATGAAAAATTGTAAGGATGAAATTAGATTCCACGTCAGTTCAGGATTATGAGTAGGTCCGAAGTATTTATGTATCCAGCACATCTGGTTAGCACGGAACTGTTTCCTATACATTTGAGATCTTTACCGTTACAAGAATAGCGAGTTACTGACAGCCGAAGTGTTAAAAGTAAAAGTGTTTTTTTTTGTAGTTACAAATTACAGTACGCTACTAAGAAATAGAGTTCTTTGTAGTCGTTGTCTTAAACAATATAGATCAATTTATTAAAACTTTTCATAACTTTCTTTCTTTGGACGTGGATGTATCGTTAGTGTAAGTTACTACTGTAATACCTACTAGTGCCCCGTAAATTCATAAATTAAATTATTTTTACATATTTAATTAATGAAACTATTAATTTAATCGAGTGCGACCACCAATTTAAAATAAATGAATAAAATATCGCAGATATATCTTATATTTCATTTCGGAGACATGAAAGTGAAATTAGATATTCATATTTTATTGTCTGTGTCATATTGTGATGGAAATATTCAATTAGTGCGGAACCAATTGATTGTAAAGCGTAGCGACCTCTGTCGGAGATTTAGAATAGGCTATAAAGATAACTGGGTTATTTGTTGCTATTCAGTCATTAGAACATTGTTTATGATGACCTTAAATTATAATAATGAACGTAGACATCATATACACACACGAAATATTTTAAATATTTATGATGTACCGAAACCAGACCTGGTCATTGAACTTTTTTAGTTCAGGACAGAAGGCACAGTTTCTTAAAATTTGAATTTTAGGAGTATATAAAATGAAAAAATGTAGCTGGAATGCCGATTAGTTAGATATGAAAAGTCGATGCACCTTGATTTAGTGGTCACAGCTTTAGAATAAATTATAATTTTATTACCGAGGCAAAAAAACTTACAATGCCTTTTACATATTTAATCAATGATAATTTTTGTATCCAAAAATATTATGGCAACATATCTTGTTCATAATAATATAGGCAATTACCTGACCTTAAAATTATTGGCATATTTTGAACAATATTGAACATACGTATTTACCTTCACGAAAAAAAATGATATTCAAAATGACTGTCTTTGATTGCCCGAAAAAGCATAAATTCTACACTAGAAGAAACAAGAAGTTCTTTACTTTTTCCAATCACTTAATATAACAGTTATTCAGACAACTAAACACAGCATCGACAACAATGTTTGGCCGCAAACAGTTTCTATTCTCTCCTTACTTGAAAGCTTTGGCAGACCTCCAACTTGTTAACTCCAGGTGCTACAGTAAAACTACGTGGCTTCTAACTTTTTTTTGTGTGCATTGTGATTTGTAGAAAAAGGAAATTTAACCTATCTGATATGTTAACCCAATTTAATAAATAATTTTTATTATAAGGACAGCTTAAATCTCAAGACGATCAAATAACAGCAAACATGGTTGTAAATAATTTTGTTATAAGCAACACACAATATAGTATACGGAAATAGTAATAGTAATAGCAATAAAATATACAGTAAAGTATAAGTACCCCGACTTTCTTATTAACAAACACTTAATTGAATTAGAACAAACTATAATATAATACCAGCCTATAAACGTCCAACTGCTGGGCACAGGCCTCTTCCCATATAGAGAAGGCACGAGCATTGATCACCAAGCTTGCTCATTTGCGGATTGGAGATTTCAGATCCCAATTTTGGAATCCAGGTTACGATGTTTTTCTTCACCGTTTGTCAGAAGTGTCTTAGAATAACTAAGAAAGTACATATAACTTTGGAAAAGTCACATTGGTATTTATCTGGGTTCGAACCTGCAATCTTGTGCATACAAATCTGTTAATTGAACCGCTAGGAAGCATAGTTAAAGCATATACACAAGTAAATATCCTGGGGCCCGATGCCGCTATTTTAAGTCAGTGAGTGGCGGGTTAAAAAACTTTCCAGTGTACTTGTTATTGTCAGATAAGAACAGTCACTTGCAATCCAACAATGACAACAGTGGCAACCAGGTGAACATTTGTCATTGAACTTAAATTTCTGAATACGAAAATTAGGCACAATAACAAGTAAACTGGAACGTTTACTAACCCACCACTCACTGACTTAAAATAGCGGCATCGGGCCCCTGTGTGAGGAATCAATTAAAAACCAGCGAAGAAAACTAATTAGGTACCTAGCTACTCCACACAAGATAAATTACGGTAACAAGAAGATAATTTTAATCTCAACATAACAAGAAACCTAGTAGCTACGAAAGTTAATAATTTTCTAGCGAAGAATTTTCTTTTTATGATTGATGTTGATTGCATAAGAATGCCGCTCAAACTTGTCAGACCGGATTAACAAGAAGTTTGCATACAAGTTCGTAGTTGTTAGAAGAATAAATTATGATGACTTTAATGGCGTTTTCATTGACTATGTTGATTTACATGTTAATTAGAGGTGATAAATTTTGGATGTGATGATGATTAATTTGTTGTTAATATACCTATGTTTCGTAAATATATTAATAACGTTGATTTATAGAAAGCAGGCTTGAGATTTTATATGGTACTTATAATACTCGTAACTTAACAATGCGATCTGTAAAAAAGCCAAAGCCAAAATATGCAATGAAAAACAATTTACGACAATATCAGAATCTATAAAATGAGGTACCTTACAAAATAAAACTAGAGTCTATTTTACAAAATAATATTCTTAATGTAGCTGTTTCGAGATGTTATTTTAATCTTATACTCATATTATTTGTTTCAACAAAATATTAATTTCCTTAAAATAACTTCATCTTACTCGTAAGACAGTAATCATTCACTTCTAAACACGGGATGATAACAAACCGCTACATAGAATGGTCGTGAGAAGAAACCGCTAGAGATTTTAAACAGATTGGTGATCCCAATATTATTTAACGCCCCGTATAACGGTAAATAGAAGCAAATAGGTTAAAGGTTTTTAATGCTAAAGAAAGAAGCTTATATTTTTGGCCTGGAAATGATTAGATTGTATTTTAATTATCTTTGTAAAGGTGAATTATTCTGCATTTCCCTTTATTCAAATGACTTACCTACAAAACAGTGTTTATATCCTTACATCTTTAATTATTATTATTTTGTTCTACTTTAAGTAACGTAACTTATTAAATACCTTAAAAAAAAGGCAAGATAAACAGCACCATATTGCAAAATTATTAAAAAAAACTACATAAATTAAAAATTAATTGTTTAAAAGAAAACTGTTATTTAGAAAGTCACCAACCCGAATCAGTCTAGTTTATTAATATTAATTTTCTATGCTACAGATACTCAGACATGCTATAGTACCGTATGGAATCTAATTTCGCGTATAGCGATGCAAGAAACAAAATCAATTTAGTATTCAGTCACACACTTGCCGTGCCATTTGGAACAGTAATAAAGTTTCATACAAACTGATTTTGTTTCCATAAGCCAGACTTTGTAAGACTGTTTTTACATCGTCCGTTACGATATCGGGGTAAAATTTCATCAATTTTTCTGGTATATTCCACTTTGTTGAGTGAACAAAAGCGACTTCCTTTTTTGTCATTCTAGTGGACTTTTGTCACCGCCATACAAAATGACAAAAACTTACATCAATTAATATTATCATTGTTTTATTTCACTGTTGGTCTTCACTGTTTATTTTGGTCTATGATATCACCTAGGTGAACTGGAATATATCATTTTTCTTGCCGCAGTATCGTATCGGTGTTCGATACCGATATCGTGTCGGATAATATGAAAACTCTCTAAGTCGCATTCCCCTACGTTGACAATTTGTTATGAATGTGAGGTGACCTAATTTTTTAACCCTTTTCCGTGAGTCGAATAGGAATTTTTCCATTGTTTATTTATGGAGTGTGTACACAATAAAATACACAATAATATAATGTCCCTGGGTTGTTATGACGTTTTTGTATTTTCATTCTTGTCATTTTGCATTATTTGATATTGTATCCTACATTCCTACTTTAATCATGGACTTATAATTATGGTCATTTAACGATATTTTGTTTAGTTAGGTATATAGAAAACTTTAAAACGCGCAAAGTTTGTATACCCAACAATGCCAATGTTAGACATTGAAATAAAACTACTTTTTACACGACTGCCCAAAAAGGAGTGTTATGTTTTCAGGGTTCATGTATGTATGTATGTATGTATGTATGTATGTATGTATGTATGTATGTATGTATGTATGTTTGTGAGTTTCTTTATTCCACCATAACTTCTAAAAGGCTTGACCGATTTCAATGTTTGTGGTATCGTTAGAAGCTTTGAGTTATCCCGAGTGACATAGGCTATGTGGACATTAAAAAATGGTCAAGTGTGAGTCGAAATCGCCTGCAAAGGGTTCCGAACGATATTTTTTTTTGTGTTGTGTCATGTTTTTTTTGTTGTTCACTAAAAGGTATTAAATAAAAAATTAATAATTAAAAAAATTAAAAAACACGCCTGCCATGTCAAAAAAAAATTAAAAACAAGTTAAATATTTGCAGTCGGGGTCGGTTACTTGGAACAATTCATTACAGGAACCCCGACTGCAAATATTTAACTTGTTTTTAATTTTTTTTTGACATGGCAGGCGTGTTTTTTAATTATTAATTTTTTATTAAGGATTTTGTCGCGGTTTATATTGATTTTAGGTCCCGACGTTTCGACACCTGACCGTGACCATGATACCTGCAAAGGTGTCGAAGTTTTATTTCAATAAAATTGCCAACCTTTGTCACTAAATTATTGTTTTCGCTATAAAGTCTAAAAGCATTCACAGTTTTCGACGAATCATTTGATGGTGCATAACGAGCAACAAGTAAGTTACTCTTGAGAAGACAAGATAGCTGTCTCATTTTATATTTGAAACGTTCCCAGAAACATAACCTGTTGAACATATTAATTATTTATCTATTATTTAAATGCGATAGAATAGAAAAGTAAAGAACATTATATCACAAGTCAGAAAAATGAAAGCTGTCATTTTCGAAGTAGCTCTTAAATATAATAAACATTTTAGAAATTAATAAAGTCTGTGTACTTTGTAAAAACACGTTTTATAAGAAAAACCTCATTTACATAAATATCCTTTATTTTTCCTGAAGCTCGTTAAAAATTCTCGGATTTGCAAGGAATCCATGTTAATTAGGAAACCCTAGGCTTTACTCTGCAGTAATCCAAGCCATGCAATGCCCTAGCAGCTAGCTTTACCTACCCACTCTTTGTTTAATGATACCAGCTGATACAGATTAAAGGATCGTAGAAGGTAAGCTTTTTATTCGCACAGATATAGTTAAGCTTTTTACTTACAAGCATTTAAAATCACAATATTTTGAAAGCAGAATATTGATTTTAAAATAGTGATTATATAATCAAAAACAAACGAATTCAGAAAGTATTTTTCCGCTTATAAAGGCTCTCAACAAATCTGAATTTGATAGTCAACCCGACATAACTAAAATAAGCATAATATTTCCATTCAATATTATTACAACTTAGCTAGTAAACATGTACTGCTCGGTCATAAAAATGTCAAGCATAAATAAGAAATCAGTTGTAACATAATATACTCCCGAAAACATGTTCAATTATAATTCCTCGACTTTATAACATTCATAACAGGGTGTTGAATATTTCTTGTAATAAACCACATCGCTTATTCACACAATTTGGGCGATCAAATCTCCAGAGGCGTCAAAACAAATGGTTGTGATTTCGTTTACGGCGGCCATTTGGTTGGTCGCCAACCACGTACGGAGGCTAATAAGTTTGACATAGTTTGGCGGAATACCAGAACCAATAATAATTATACTTGTGCTTAGTTTGAAGGCACGCTTGTTGTGTTTGAGATGACTTGAAGTTTATCAAGCCTGATTAGAAACTAAAAAAAGCTTTTGCAGAAAAATAATCCTCTTAGAAGTGTTTTAACTGAAGAAGATAATAATTCTTAAATAAATTTTAATTGACAGCTTTCAGAGTGGGTTGCATATTATATTTTTGATAAAGTAAATTATACATGTCCTTATTGTCATGTTTCAAGCGTCTAGTCAATAAAATATTCTAAATATGATCGTATTGTTTGTCTACAACACCAATCAATTTCCTGTCATTCCCGTTATGTTTTCGGGACAGCTCAAACAAATACTTCAAAACTAGCGACGATATATAGAAGTGTGTTCAAACCAGTTGTCAGTATGTATGTGTGTCATGTAAGTAAACCCATTAGCGTGTAACGGGGCCATGCACCGTCCATTACTGAGAAGGCGATTGTTTGCGCCGATCGACATTCGTGACGATTCGATGTTGCTTACGTGTTTATTGTTTACACACAGACAATTGTCAATGGTACCCTTTGAATTCTTGAAATAACTGCTGCCTACATGCTTACATGTTTCCGACCCGTCCGCTTAGAACTTTGTTGCAAGCCTCGTCAAGAGTTTGACATAACGATAAACGAATAACTTCCATGTTACAAAATTAAATTACGTGTTGAGTTGTTGTTAAATTTGTTTGAGTGTTTCTTACTTTAAAATCGAAATAAGGAGACATGATATTAGTACCAATCAAAAGTAAGTAAGGTTTTGTTTATTTTATCAAATGTTCTTGGCGTCTACTTGAACTTTTTCTGTATTGAGCTTCAATCCGAGGTTCTATCGTACCTACTAAGATAAATCTTTATTCTGCAGTGTGAAGGTTAGGTAAATGTGACACAACTTATTTTTACGTGGGCAAGTGAAGCGAAGTTGTCCACGCTCGGTCCGCGTCCGCGTACAGTCCGCGCGGCGCGGTTGAAAGGCGCCCATCTCGGTTGACAGCGGCCCAGCCCTCGCTCGCTATTTGCAGAACAATGCAGGCTTAATGTGCGCACGCCGCTACTGGGAAAGCGAGGAGGGAAAACGCGCGAAGTCGCCAGTCTCGGGCGGTGAGTGCGACCGGCCGCGCGCCGAAGCTCGCACGACGCAAGCGCCCTGGCGCTCGACGCCACGCGCCGCGCTCGCCGCGGCGTTACGTTTTCCGAATCGACCGCTGACGGCAACACTGCCACCGTGACAGAAATTCAGTGTCAAAAGGTTGGTGACCCTCTCTAGTGCAACCAAAATACCACCCAAACCCAAGGGTGCACAGCCTGGTTTCCTTCCTCCCGCGCGCCTGACATCTGCCACTACGAGCGGTTGTAATTTCCTCGTGCGCCGCAAATGTCAAACGTTCTCGATTAAGTAGGAAATGCTGTTATGAGGGATTGATTTATTTCCCAATTAACTAGTATTGGAATATACGGAATCCCTATTTCGGATTGATTGATTAGGAACCTCACCACACTTAAAGGTAAAATTGCACTTTACACATTTACTTAGAAAGATTACATCGTGTACCCATGTTGCTACAAAAATGTTACAATTCTTACATTCTGTAATATTTGGTTAACTATTTGCGAGCTTTTGACGTTATCTAATTTATCAATTAAATTATGACTGAGTGCCATTACATTGCAGTCTCGTAGATAAATACTTTTTTTTTTTTTAATTGCGCAGTTCTAATAATATCAGAGTATGACCACTCTTCGACCTTATAACAAACGAATCTTTAAATCTTCAACGACAGTCGTGACGACTCTCACCCTACTTAAAGAAAGATCATGCCACAAGACACGCTACTCAGAAACTTTTGCCCGATTCAGCACAGTACAAGGGCTTCTTGTGCTCCAATTTTAACAGCGTCGATAAATACGTTATTAAGCCACTTCCGAGAAGATTGAGAATCGCTGGTGTATTGAAACCATAAGATTTCAATAGCCCAGTGTTTCTTAAACAGACTCGTAAAGAAGTAGCGTGACCTACATATAGTCTTAAAATGAATTTAGATTGCGATAATGCGTACGGGAATATAAACTGCGTGTACCAAAACGCCAAGGGATATGTCATGGCCCAGAAATAATAGTGCGGCCGATGGATGAGATCATCGTATGCAAATGACTGAAGACATCAACAATTTAAATGTACATAATTGTGGAAGAATCGCACGTAATTTGCGATAAGTAACGCTAATTACATTATTGAAGTTGTTAGCAAAAACTTAATACGTGAGATTAGACACAAAAACTTGACACTGTTTTGGATGCGTAGTTTTTCGTTTTTGTTTAGTGAAAAACGTTATACGGGCTGGTAATAAATCCATTACGAATGCTTAACTTTGAAGCCCCGATAACGTCAGTTTTGAGATTAGCTTTTCGGCGCAAATGGTAGCGAATTTTATGCTTTTATAGGAGAAAATATATGAGTGCAATATTAGATACATGGGGTTGAATGTCACATATTACCTACCTACTTACATAGTATCTAAAGTACATAACGTATTGCTTATTTACTTATGTAGTGAGGAATACGAAAATCAATGTGATTTCAATGACAGTCTTACTGCTAATGTGCTTTGACTCTACTAATATGTAAAACAACTTGCAAGACTTCCTTTCAAGTTATTCTTTGTGACCCTTTTTCCATTCTTAAATCCAATCAATAAGGACTATCTTGTCACATACCTAGATATTAAAAAGTTAGAAATACATCATGTCACCTTGTGCCCCTAAATGTTTGGCCTTAATTAATGATGATCTCAGTTCAAGTATTGCCAACGGAATGATATATTGATTGACATTCAGTATTACAAGACGCGATGAAAGTATGCGAACTGCAGCTCGCTGAGCCATAAACGTCAACGAATTATAATTAGTTAACAAAACATAAGCGGATTGATATTATGAATCAAGATGTGTTGTTAATTTTTTTTTGTAGAATTTCGTGCAACGATTTTCCCTTTATTCTTGCTTCTTATTCTTTTTACTATTGTGAGGATAAATAGGTTCTTTTTAAATCTTGATAATGCTTTTGTTCAAGAAGTCGCAAAATCTTTGCGACATTGGTACTGCCTGTTGCCTTCTGTGAATAAGAGGGTGGTTCTATTCACATAAGCTTACTTTCAAAGAAGGTGGTTATTACTGTGATCGAGTATTTGTTAGCCAGACAATTACTCAGGAACCGTTACTTATTTACTTTTTCATAAAAATAATACTTGAGGGCTGGTGACAAAATAATTAGACGATAATTGGTAGCCTATTTCGCTACCTTTTACAAACATTTATAAAATTAACTCGCCATGTTGCATGACTAAAAGGAATAGACTGACACTTTCGGTATTGTGTGTCGAATTTCAATTACGTAATGCAAATACATTTATAAAAGTTATACATACATAAACCCTTTGTTAAGTGCACGCGATGTTAGTAAATACCTACTGAATTGTAACCGTAATTGGTTATAATTAAGTGGTCGTAGTTAGTAGATTGTTCGGTTGGATAAAATGTAAACATAATTTTAAGAAATAAGAGATACTTGTGAACTAAGTTAAAAAGAGCAATTTAAATTCCTAATTACTTTAAAAATCTTTAGTAATAGTACAGAAAAAAAAAAAAACTTCACATCATATAAACATCTAAAAATGTTTTTGTATTGCACAATTTATCTTGACCATGTATAAAGATTGCAAAGACCTCTCAAATATGAAAACATATCAAAAATGTATAAAACAACGCGCGTAGGATTCGCGTAGAACGCGTTCCAGCCATTTTTTGTAAATAAGGCCTTTTCAACTTTCATTATTAAAGCCGCTCGTGGGCCGCCCAATGATTATACCAATGTTGACTGAACGAATATGAACCTTGGAACTGTTAGATACAGTTTCTTTTGCCTTTAATCTTAACTAAAGGGATAAGCAACAGGCAGGTGAATAAATGCTTTGAAAATCCAGACTACGCCTTTCAACTATGCCTGCAACTTTCATAAAGGCATGGATTAAAAAATATGGGCATATTCCATTCCTGTTATTGCACTAACTTATTTACTACGGATTGCAAGCTTGAGATTTTATTCCATCTCTTGCTTGCAATTTCTCCCGGCTTTACGCAATAAATTAATATTTTTATGAGCCTCGTCCACAGATCGTTTGCTGTTACTAGCTTTAGCAAATAAATAATGATTTGTAGAATTTACTAGATGAGTTTATAGAACAATTTTAGTTTTATTAAAACAAACTTTGCAGTGCTCGTGCAAAACGATTCAAGTTGTGAAGTAAAACTTTTAGGTGGTGAAAAGTTTAAAACCTCGCTACCATTATTTAAAACCAGTTAGAGAACGTAACGGAAAAGCTTTTATTTGTTTTAAACTATAACTGCTACCTTTGTTTGTTCAGCATCGGGTATTTATATTTGACTGTCCTATTTATCTTATATTTGGTGCCATAACACATTTATACCACAAAGCCTTATTCGTTTTAGTATAATTTGTAGAACCTTTTGTCAAAACAATCGGCTGAACTAAGTGGGTTCAGTACTAATAGAATTGCCATTTATTTTACTCCTGCTTTATCATTTTCCATATATTATCGTTCAATCTCTCAATTTCCGTCTTCTTTCAGCCTTCATATCCTGTAAAATGCATCCTAATATACATACCATCACGCCTGTATCCCCGAAGGGTTAGGCAGAGGTGTACCAATGTACATCCACCGTTCGCCGGTATGTTTAGGTCCCATGTAATAGGGAGCGAGCCTATTGTCACTAACCGGGCACAAATCCAAACACCGACCTGCTACTGAGAATTTCATAGAAAAACCCAATAACACCTTGGTCGACTTGGGAATCGAACCCAAGACCTCTAGCGTAGCAGTCGCGCTTAGCACCACTAGGCCAACGAGGCAGTTCAACGAGCAGGCTGTAAAATGCACGTTCGATAAAATCTCTAACATATTTTTATTTTACTCCTGTCCTGTCCATAACACACATGCATAATGTATAGAAGGTTTAAAGGCAGACTTATTTACGCTACACTCGATCCTTTGAAGTAACGTTGTACCCAGACACCCTATATATATATACTGGTACCTAGTGATATAAATAGGTAACTTTATCCCCTACACTTCCCAACCTTTTATTTTTAATGATTTTTGCTGCTATAAAATTAGCCTTTGATAAAACTTAATTAACAAAGGTTACATAAAAGGGAGTTTAAAGTTTATGTGTTTTCTAAATGGAGGTTTTTGATTGAAGTGTGGTATTAGCGTGGAATAACTTATGCTCTCAAGCATGTTATGTGCAGTAAAGTTAATAATAGAAAATTATACGTGTCATTCTATGGAGCTTTGATCATGACAGTTACATCCTTTTATGAATAGTTAACGTCATTTAATGATTGTTTATTAAAGTTGCGATGATTAAAATGGGAGTTATGAAAGAGAAATACATGTACATACAATGCAAGCGGGACCAAATAATATAGGAGAAATAATATTGATTCACAGGCAAATGCTTTACAAATTATGGTTATGACATAAAAAAAGATTTGCATAACAGTTAAAAATAAACCTGACGGGTTTTTAGTTGAAGTGGAAATGAAAACAAGAATTCCTATAAATTATTTATAGTCTTAACGATGTATATCCACCATTAGGTGTTAATACTATTTATAGTCAGGAAGCTTAGAATGGTTTGATCATAAACAAACATTATCTGATGGACGTAAAGCATAGGGATAGGGCTGGCATTTACGTTTCACGGAATTTTAATTCAACAAAACATTACATGATCTACTGAAATACACTTCCGACAAATTTCACCTTATTTAGGTTAGGTATACAATATACATCCGTACTTTTAATTTTTTCTGTTTTGTTTTCACAGTTATACAAGTATGACTAAACCGACCTAAATAAAAAATTGCTAAATATACATTGTTAGTAAAAAATACATGAAAACGAAAACAAATACTAAGCTAGGTAAGCTCGTAGTTTTGATAACTGTATGGTGATTAAAATTCTATTCTAAAAACTTATAGAATTAGTTATGACGTTTTAATACATGAGTAAATAATAATATTCCGGGACAACTCACAAACGGTTATCTGATCCCAAGCTAAGCAGAGCTTGTGTTATGGTAACCAGACAACTGATAAACATACTTATATATTTCTAAATACATACATATTATAGATAAATTACACCCAGACAACCAGAACAAATGATCGTGCTCATCACACAAACATTTGTCCAGGGTGGGAATCGAACCCACGACCTCCGGTATAGCAGTCAGGGTCACTAACCACTAGACCAACAGGTCCGTAATAAATTTACATTTATTGCAAATTAACAACGAAATCTCTGATACTTTAAGAAGTAAGCTCCATTATAATAACCGGCTTTCAGCGGGCGGAACCGCGCTCAAAAGGTAGTCTATCAAACTAAGAATAGAAGAAAAACACGGTGTGTTGTCTTCCTACGCTAAGGTTAATGGAATGGGGTTACCATGGTGTGTAGGCGTTCGTGGGCAACCTGCCTATATATCTACCTTCTATTGCGATATTAAACCCATGTTTGTGTACGCAATCATGTGTGTTTAAATTGTTTTGCGTTCTATATGGAAATGTAGGTTTTTTAGAGCAAAAACTGTATAATATAAAAGTTATTTGTGTTTGTTAATTCTGTCTTTATTTATCGGTAGGCAACCTCTAGAGTTATCCGCAAAATAACAAATAAGGGATTCGAATTTGAATTTATTGACCGACTTCAAACCATTTCACTTTTGTCATGCTTTAAAAAACAACACATATATCTCGAATCTATGTAAACAAACCGACACAGCTGCCATTAAAAAAGGGACTTTGTTTATTATAATCCAGTGCCAGCTTGCAGAATCTGGCACAGTTGTGAAAACCATCAAATATTGTTGGAAAAGTAATAAAACTGCAGAGATCTGGACGACCAGATAGTATTTGACATGTATTGTGACCTATTTATCATCAACTTAAACAAATGTGATGTCAACAGTTATTTATTTCTGTGAGCCAATAATGATTGCTTTACATGTGCATCTACGAAAATAGTAGTGAGTAAATGCCGCGTATTTCATAGGAATAAATAGTCGGGAAGTGTATGAGTAGGTCATGCTGAGGGAACGAGGAAATTAAAATGTCAAAATTAAATGTTGTAACACTATTGCGTTTACACGAAAATAGTCAAGCATATCTGGGGGCACGGCAGTGCCCCAGCCAAGTCTCGAGCAAAACGGGCACGGCCGTACCATTCTTTTCTCGAAGCGTTTCGCGGCTATTTCACCCCCCCTGTATCATCGATACGGACAAAGCTAGGGGTTTAGGTTTTCGATGACCTAGTAACCTAAGTAGTGACCTAGTAGTAAGTAGTTGTAGACCTAAGTACTAAAACAAGCTCAGCCTCAAAATTACATGACATTTGAACCAATAGTTTACGAGTTATGAGCGATCAAAGTTACACCATTTTGTCACTCACTGACTCACTCACTGACCGATCATCAAAAATCTAAGGTACTTCTAGCAAACTTAGAACCTTCAAATTTGGCACCAAGATAGGTTTTTAGCTACATGTAAAGGGAAAATTATAAAAACGGTAATAAATTATATACCTTAGTAAATAATATGAAACAAATTTATATTTGCGGTTTTACAAGAACATGGTATATGAATTTTGACTGCATTGTTAACTTTGTTCTTTGTTTATGTACAAAAAGCAAATATTTTTTATAGCAATTTTGTTTATTTATAAAAAGAAAAGAAAGAGACCTATAAAAAATAAATGAGATCCCACCAAAAACATTCAATGTAAAAAAAAGCCAAGTCTCTCTATGCAATTCTTCCATCGTAAAAAGTTTTGAGATCGCATAGGAGCCAAGTCCTGTTTAACTTAATTTGTAATAATAAATCAATATTTTGTGACTATATCAATAGTTTTGTTTACATTACAATAATAGTGACTTGGCCATGAGCACAATAAGATACAAATATAAAGCGGCATATTTGGAGGAGTTGCAAGTAAATAATAAATAATATCAGGACACCTTAACCGACAGTCGGTATCATCCAAGATCAGTGAACTGCACATACACTATGGCGCATGTTTAGTCCATAGTGATCTCAAATTCCAATCAGTTACAAAATCATGTCCATAATATATATAATATATAAATTCAACGGTATTTGCACGTAATTACAAGGAGCAAACGACCTTTAACTTGTGCTCATGGGTAAGTCACTGTTATTGTAATGTAAACAAAACTATTGATATAGTCACAAAATATTGATTTATTATTACAAATTAAGTTGAACAGGACTTGGCTCCTATGCGATCTCAAAACTTTTTACGATGGAAGAATTGCATAGAGAGACTTGGCTTTTTTTTACATTGAATGTTTTTGGTGGGATTATTATTTTGAGTTACAAACACCATGCCTGCCGGCGCTGTGACAGTTACATGCGGGTAGAAATAAACTAATCAGTATTGTAGACATTTGTAAATTAATGTAATTTGTCTACCCCTTTTGTAAATATTGTAGTCCTTGAACAATAAATAAATTGCGATGATGTCAACAAATTGAATATGCTTCATATAAAACAAACGACGTCCGCTCTATATTATTACATAGGACATCATAAAATTCAAAATTATACCATTATTAAATTAGTAACGGCTTTTGAACTAATATTGCATGGTATTGATCAACGACTTTATTACACCATCCAATCAAAAGAGTTATGGCGACCCCGTTTAAATCCCTATAATTGATTTACTCCATAAACTTTTAAACATAAAATTATGGTCGCCCTATTAATATTTTGCCCCACTTTACAGAGTAACATCTTGGAAAGTTTATAATTAGATCATTTAATTACGTAAGTTCACTGCAGCGTTAAGCACGTAGATTGGAAGCTTTTTAAAGCTCGCATTTATTTAAAGTTTATATCATATTTTTAAGCTTTTTAGTTTCATATTTATTTAAAACTCCTTCGCTCCGGGATTTTTTTATTTACGAGTTTAAATAAAAAAAATCTCCTACATTCCACTCTAAGTAAGAAAAAAGTTTAAATGTAAAAATGTTACCGAAATCGAAGCTTTTTGCTTAAGACTTTTGTAGAATTTTCCTATTCCTAAAATGTTACAGATACGTTTCAAAAAAAAGAATTGATGTCATTGCATTTAGAATTTCGAACGAACATAATTCCAATTACAATTCTAGTATCTTACTTGTTGTTATGCAAATGCCCTAGGCTAGTCGATGTAAGAAGCACCGTAAATTATATTATCAGTATTCAACGTTGGCTTACGGTCTCATGAAAACTAGAAATAGTCATCAGTTTGTTCGAATGAATAAAGCGAATGAGCCTATAAATGTATTATAGTTTAATTAGTTAGTTTTAAAAACGTTTTTGTATTGACAATGAGCTTGTAAGTTTTGTGAAAAATTTCTGTTATGTTTTTATTGAAATTAATGTTGTAGTACTTATATAGAAATGTGTAAAGCTCACTCATGTTTATTTAAGGTTATTTTGATCCGTATAGATGACGCTATATTTCTAATATTTTATTTATTGCTATGTCGATGAGCATGCAACATATAACTGCCAACTCCTATGAGGCATCATATTGTGATATAAATACGACACATAATCGTCGTAATAATTATATAGCTTAGCTTTATGTTTCAACGTTCCAAGACAAAACCCTTTTTGTAAAAACAACATTTTAAGAAATCTATATTAAAATAGCACATTGTTTACGCTACTAATAGGCTGCGCAACAATATAATTATTATATTGTGCCCTTGGTTCAGATTCACACATCTTGGCTTTTAACTTTTGCCTTCGGTTTTAATTCCTTAAAAACTTAAGAGAAAAAGCTCCAAAACAAATGAGATCATTATCTTTTAAAAGGTAATGAGAAAGGGCTTGATGTTATCGCATTTCAGTGTCCAAGTCGTTTTGGCTACCGCGATCGTTATCACTGGCAGCTGTTGACGCAGCAATCTAATCTGCTTTGTGTAGCGAGCCAAAGCCAAGCATTTTCACAACCACCTGGCTTGTAGTAAACAGTTCTGTTGAATCATTTATTTTTATTGTATGAGCCAGCGTGATATTTTTGTGTATTCTCTTATAAAAACTGCGATCGGTTTTTGTTTAGTATATTCTTGGAATATTGGTTCGACGGCAATACGCAGTTACCGTACACCTACGAGCTTATATTTCTAATTTTTCGTTTTAGGGCAGACCTTTCTTTCACATGTTTTACCGTTGTCCGCATTTGTGTGGAAACTCTTTGACACTTTTTTTTAAAAACAGTTTTTGGATTATGGAGTATTGTTTCATTATTTTGAGTTTCTTGTCTACCGTATAATGTTTTCTCTTTATCAGAGTCTGAATTCCTTATGTAGAACTAGACTATCGCCGTTTAACAGTAATTAGAAATAAGATGTTTTTCCATTACAAAATTTCTTGTATACTTCAAGCTGAATTACATAGACGTACAGTTGCAACAATAGAAATAAACTTTACAAATTATACGTTGCGTTCTTCAGCAATCTTCACCATCTAGCATCGCTGAACTGAAGTAACTGTAAATGGTCACGCTACCTACAAAAGCCGTTTATTCCACGCAAATACTTGTTACTAAGAATTTCTTTGGTAACACAATGATACTTGATCTCTTCTCCGTTTGTCCAAACCTCGTGTAATCCGAACACTACACTAATTGGAACATGATTTATAGAATTGGGGGCAGTTCCTCTGTTCGGCAGTGAATTGTGCAGAACATTAATTTCCTTGTTGCCAACTGGGATACGGTGTGCTTCAGTAGAAATCAACCTACTTATGCTTCCGTTTGTTTGTTTGTAGCCTATTTCTGAGAATGTGGGATGAGACCTGTTTAGAGATGTATGATTAATGTGAGAAACATATTTTTCGTCTTTGTCTGGAGTTATGGTTGTATAAGTAGACCCGTACAGCTATTATGATAGACGCCCCTGGATTTAGAAAAAAAAACCGCTTGGTATTGAACTGATGAATTATATACCGAGATTCTAAATTTTTATTTTCCTCCTTTTGCAGTATGTAAAAACTTTTAACCTTTCGCAAATAAGTAAACGAAGTTAAACCATTAAGGGTGGTTTAAGAACAACAAACTCCTGTAACAGAATACCTTGGAACTACATTAAACATAATATATTATGTTATCTCTGGTAGGCGGAAACTTTATTGTTAATTTCATTCGCGATACACTCCCGCTCGAGCGGTTACCGCTGGGAAACATAATTATGTAAAACAACTCGCGATGGGTACATTTTTGGTTCTGTATTTGTTATAATAAAATATGTTTGGATATATGGATATTATCAAGCATCTATTCCCCAAAGGTTGAAGTTAATGCTTAAGCTAAAGTCATTTTAGTGTGCTTTTGAGTAGTAATGATAATAATTGCAGATAATTATGAAAGAAAAGGCACAAAAGTTGAAAACTATTTTATCGGATATAAGTTGCTAAGTCTGCTGTTCCATGTCGGACTGTTCTAGCAGGATATTGTCGTAATTTTGATAGGCTAATCTGCACCTACTTATACAAATCAAAAACAAAATTCCCAATCCATTAACTGAAATGAAGGAGCCAAATAAATGTTGATGTTAAATTCGGTATACGGAAGTTTTATCCTGACTGTCGATTTCTTTGATTTGCTTCAAAAGATACTGGCCTTTGTACTACCTACCGGCATTTGTTTTTCCAAACTGCTGATGGCCAGATAGCAGGTTGCTTACCCTGTGTTTATAGTACATTACTGCAAAGCTTTACATTGCTCCCTGATTTGACCCACTTTTAGCGTAATGTACTATGTATTAACTACCGCCTATTTCAATGATTTTTAGTCGTAAAATGTAAAATTGTTTTAGTATACGGTCATGGTTACGATAGCTGTAAAATTGAAACGTGGTACATTACTCATGCGCTTTGTAGGAATTTAGATTTTATTATTGTTTTGTGTGAACCTTCTAGTGCTTTGTTGTTTAGACTAATGATGACATAGTTATTAAAAATTTTGCTTTTTAATAGTGGTATTTTGTTTGGTCATATTGTGTAACTGCTAGGTAAATGCCTTTTCCCAGGATTTCTATTTATTAAATACATAATGTGTTTGGTTAATAGACAATGCTCACTTTCTTTACGTTTGAAATTACTCTTGACTTTTGGTTGCCGTGGGCAGTTTTACCGCGACAACCAACAGAGCTTTGAGTTCGCAGCAACCGCTTTAAGCAGTTTAAGCGGTCATTTTTGTCAGCCGAAAAACAGTCCTTAGCCTACTTAGCGCCTAAGCGTTATGAACTATAATGTGTATAAGGGTCTAAAAGACGTTGACGAGACTATCAAAATTTTGAAGCACAGTGTACATTTGCCACCATTTACAGTTACATAACCGGACAATTAGAGCCTATTCAGACTATTTCACAACTGTGAACAAACAAAATAGGCCGCAAATCGTTGCAGCGACGTTCGCACACTTAAGGCTGAAGAAAAGACTCGTAACAAAGAGGTTTCATCTTAAGCACTCAAATGCAAGTGTGTGCTAGGGTATGAATAAGTAAAGCATGCGAAAAATGTATATTTTTTTGTTGCTTTAAGTTAACAGAAGAAACCTCAAAAACATTTTGTACCTAAAATATTTTTAGGTAGCCTTTACTATATATAAGGCTACCAAACTACATAATGTTTTACTTAAAATATGTATATCTAGAAGATGTCTAATATCTTCCTGTTAAAATGTTGTTTGCTACGTTCTTTGAAGTTTATTTGTAAGATTTTGCTATTGCAAAATCTTCATAATAATATTTGTTGCTTCCGAAGCTTTTGCCAGACCAGAAATGCATATCTTGCCCATTTGATACTTAAATAATCACATTATAATCTTTTTTTTTTGCTTCTCTGCAACAATAAAGATTTACGCCATATCTTAAACACAATTTACCAGATTGAGTACTATAACACTCAATCAATTGATACATACCTAATTACCTATGTGTTGTAATATTTCAATGTGTAGAGCGCTCTATAAACAATTCCATCTCAAAGTCCCACGCTAGTGTTTAAGTTCACAGGCTTATTGCCACAAAGACAAAGACGGGGACAAGCTCCACTTTAGAAAGATACTGAAAAAGTCTTCCTTAAATGTAAATTAGCGGAATTAAGCGTCAGTGTATTTGCATAAATAGGGCATTAGTATGTAACTAGTGTGTGTAGGGAGCTTTGAACTTAGGTAAGCTAGACAATTCAGGAAGAATCACAAAGCTGTAATGATTATGTCAGGGCATCATTAGCTTTGTTGAGATTTTTTGACTAGTATTAATTACTTTTATGTTGTTGATATACATTGAAAGATTATTGATAAATGTGAAGTAGAAGTAGATTAAAATAACTATTGATATTAAATGAAACTACACAGCTCAGTCAAGTAAATAAGATTTTTGAATAAAATAAACTAGTGCACGTTCTAATAATACAAATCCTCTGAAATTAATAAACTAGACAAGTTTTGCATCAACATTAATCATCAATCAACATCTGCTTCTATCAAAGGTCACGTGCTTTTACTAATGTTTATATTACACAAAATATTTATTTATTTATTTATTTAAACTTTATGCAACAAATGTGTACATAGGCGGACTTAATGCCACAGGCATTATTGTTTCAAACACTAACCTTCAAATTAATCCTACGATTAACAAACACTCCAATTACATTAATTAAACAACTGTTGTCATTCACATAATTATAATTAATACTCATTGGGTCACAGTCGTAATCTTTAAGCAAATAGACAAGA
Organism: Autographa pulchrina; assembly: GCA_905475315.1. Taxonomy (NCBI): domain Eukaryota; kingdom Metazoa; phylum Arthropoda; class Insecta; order Lepidoptera; family Noctuidae; genus Autographa; species Autographa pulchrina. The sequence goes on along the minus strand of FR997771.1, from coordinate 4,986,950 downwards.
TCATATTCCACCCAGCCTTGACGAGTGCCGGTCCGATTTGGATCATAAACTGTCAGTGATACAGTGTTGTGTTACATGTAACACTAGTGGCTTGCCCCGGCTCCTCCTGTATTTGGCAGGATATTTTAATGAAATTAGTAACAAAAAAAAAAAGTTGTTCATAAGATTAAATATTTCAAGCTGTTTTGGACCTGTATTTAATTTGTGATTCTAAAATGGCTGCTGACCTTATATTAATTATGCATGTTTTGATGTTCTTTTTGAACATGTTCTTTGATAAAATTTTAATGACAATTTTTTTAAAGATTTTTTTACTTTACTATGTAATACGAATGTAAATTCAATGGTAAGTATGTTGAAATTATTTTGGAGGCATAAAATACTCTTAAGCCTTTAATAAATATTGCTGAATAAACAGAATGAAAGAGAGTCGCGAAAATGTGTCAAGCGCCGAAGTGCTCTTAAGCGCATTTGCTTCATCATATCTTTTTGACAAGCTCGTTCAGATTCTTATTAAATATGAAAACGGGTTAAGTTATTAAGTCGGATTTTAACCTAAATTTAAAAAATAATCTTTTTAAATCTCTGTTCCTGTTGTTTCCGAGTTCAGATTACTCATTCCACAGGATGCTGATGGAAAAGAAAGGTCATATTTGAAATACTGCTTCTGCTTATCGAAGAAAATTATGATAAAATTACGTTTATCATGTTGATTTTTACGATATCTATAAGCTTTCGTAAAAGTTAATTGCGTTACTGCACATGCAACTATTATCAGAAAATTTGCTAAGACAAGCGCAAATCACAGCTCGAGACAATTTTAATAAGTCATTAACCAATTTAAGGGTGATAATACTTTTTTAGCCCTATTTCCATCAACTAGGAAAAAGTGTTTTAAATATTTCTAGATTAACAATAACACAGACAGACAAACAGTAACTTGGTTTACGCTTTGTGAGTTATGTCACTAGTCTCGGTACAATGACCTGGTGGCCCCATTTATTAAATCGATTGTATACTTCGTCCTTTGTATGTAGCAAATACTGCAATGCTCGGTAACTGTACTTTTTAAATATTCATTGTCTATGAAAAATGCAGATAGTAGGTAATTTAATATTCCTATATTATTATGTTCACAGTTATAAATAAATGATATGACATACAAAGCACATGTGAGTTTTATTGTGTAAGAATAGAAGTGAAAATACCTTTTCTACTTTAATTTATTATTGGCTCTGTTTAAACAATATGGAAACAAGTAAGGCCTGAATTCAAAAATTAAACAAAAGTTCGAAAGTCAAGAAACCAAACTTACTTAATAAGATGGCAATGTTTATTTATTGATGAAATTAAACTTAAAATATTTACAAAGATAAAAAACTAAGCCTACACAAGAAATAAGAAGAATTATAAACTAAATAAAACTAAGAACTAAAACAAGGCATCAAAAAATTCATCCACATCGCTGTCGACTGGGAGTGTGCCCAAAAGGCTGGCAGCATTGCCACGTTGTATGGCAATGCTTATTCGCTGACCTAGGTAGAAGCCAGCCTTACTTACTTTACTTCAAACTTGAATAAGTTTGAAGATTCAGCGAGCGATATGGGTAATGGAATCATTACCCATATCGCTCACTGAATCTATTACTTTTTCCTGAATACATTTGTCACATAGATGCAATCCCGGTGCTGGTCAGCGCACATACCATGAACTCTTAAAGCAGGATTAATCGCCGTCGTGTAAGCGAGACGCTGCTACGAGCAGTGTATTTCGCCATCTCGCTCCCACAGCGACAGTTCTATAGTAATATTATAGAACGGGAATTAGCGCGTACATGCTTAAATACCTTTAGGGCTTGACGTTTCGACCGGGTTACACAGGCCGTGGTCGCAAGCAGACTGGAGATGCGGTGTCATCGCTCCGTGCACGAAGTAGATTTTTCATCTACCCCCTGTTCTTCAAGTACCCTACACACTACACTGTCCGTGTCCGTATTCGAAACGTCAAGCCCTAAAGGTATTTAAGCATGTACGCGCTAATCCCCGTTCTATAATATTACTATAAACATGCAGCGCGATAGTTTAAAAGTTATTAGCGACAGTTCTTACTACAGGTACAGTTCTTGCCACACAGGTCGGTATTTTCTCCACATAATAGACGTTTCTCCAGGCAAAAAACGTTCTGCATTCAGTCAGCTTTCCGAGAGGCGAGGCTAGAATTAATAGCAATGTGGTGTGGTCAGGAATGCCGTGTCTGTTACTTTTTAATTGTCTGCTCAGAAGATTTTTAGTTAACTTCCTTAGAGGTCGAAAGCCGATGTTAATTGGGCACTTTCTTTGCTGCACTATTTTAAGCTGTGCATTTCACTTTTATAGGACTGGTGTTTATTAATACAGTTTATATCTTCTATTTGAATTATGATTTTACTATTGTAATTTTATAGTAATTAGGTACACACATATTGACACATACCGGTGTAGTATTTCACAATATGAATGCCTAATACATAGGTGATTGTAATCATTGTTTATGATAATATCAGTTATTTATGAATATAGGGTTACATAAACAGGAAATTTTATATATTGATGCATCTTTGATTACAATGGCATTGGTACTGTTGCTTTCTGTCGTATCCTACGTATACTTAATTGTACACGTGAAAATTGTAAGTTTGTTTGTCGCTCTTTTACGCGAAACTCACTAAACGAATCTGAATAAGACTTAACAGTATTACAGTGGATACGTTAAAATAATACATGGACTACGCCTTGTAGCAACACATACACAAAAGTCGTGCGAAACTACTGCATTTAATAAAAACGACCACTGTAAAAGTTTTCCATTTTAATTCCACAAAAACGGTTATATCACGTGATTTCGCAACACTTCTCAATTGTCTGTGCGAACCTCACTCAAGCACAACTTGACGAAGTTGACGTATGAAAACGTTTCTCTCGGCTTTTGACAAAGCGACAGCCGTTCTCATGTCAGTCACATCCCATTGTTTAAGATAGGAGCAGTCACTCATTTACATACGATTTGAGGTTTTGGTCGGTATTGTGTTTACATAAGAAGAAAATATAATCGCGATACTTTCTATATGCATAAGAGAAAATACCAAAAAAAAGAGGCACAGTCAAGAGAGAGAAAGGCAGTCTGCCGCCCAGAATTAACAAGCTGTAGATATGTTTAGAGAGACTTGTCCAAAGGTTGAGGGGATTGGTCAAATATAGGATTTTTTTATTTTATCTTATAAGTCTGTAGTTGATGTTTAAATTATATCCTTAGTAGGAACATAGTTATTTGTATAGGAGTACCCAAAACAATGGTAGAATAGTCGAGGAAGACTGCCAGGAATTTCTTCCCTCGACACTAGATCAATTAACTAATTTAAAAACTTCTAACGTAACTATAGCAAGTTATCCGTGCGGTAAAACCTAGTTTCTCGCAACCGCCTTTGAAATCTAGTGGAACATAAATCCAGCTATCTTGTATTTGCAATATTCCTCACTTTATAGGTCGATCGGCTTGCTCACACAGGTGTGATGTTCGCACGCCAGTGACGTTGGCCAATAAGCACCTGCTTGTCGATAAATACACAGGATATGCATTATTATGCAATACCTACTGAGTATAAAATTGTGCAGGTGAAGAATAAAAAAAAGTATTTTCATATAATTTGTTATTATGTATTCGCATTAAAAGTTAATAAAGATATTTATCTTTTTGTCTTGTTATAAAATTGGTGTCCATTAATAGTTATAGTAATTCAAGAAGAACAATAGCACATTGACAATAATTATTAGCAGACGCACGTAAATTAACGGTCTTATCAATAATTGCAATCTTTATTGCTATTGTGATGACTAATAATGGCTATAAAATATTATATATATTATTATTTATATGGAAAAACTTTTAGAAAATCTTAATGCTTAACGTTTTCGACTTTGAAACGAATAAAATATCGGTAAAATAAAACCTATCTAAAAAGTTTCAGAACAAAGTTAAAGTTGAACTAATATTATAATTTAATCGTCTCGTTCAGTATGAAAAGACCTTTATTTTAACAAGATCAATCACAAGTTGAAGTCGTTATGTGGGTCACACCTGTTAGAAGTAAACCCATGACTTGTCGCTTTTCTTTTATACTTTTAATTGGCATTTTCTTTAAATAGCGTCGTCTAGGTACTTCATAGTGTTTGAATCTTTTACTATATTTCCATGACAGAATCCTAACTAAAACTTATTTAACTGTCTATCTTTTTTACTGTAAATTAGCTCTACACTTATTGAGTGCATTTTAAAAAGATAGTTGTAGTGCTTGTGTATTATAATAACCAGGAAACTGGTCAAAAAGTAACAGTTATAAACAATAAAACAGAAAAATTTCCCGATGCTATCGCAACACTTAAAACCATCTCCTTAAGAAGCTCGATTATTCAAATATGTATTGCACGATCGATCAATTCTTACGTCATTTTGCCAAATACAGGGTGGTCATATATTACACAAGAACAGATCGTATTCGACACACGTATTCACTTCCATATACAGAGTGTAATTCACAGCGCGTTCGTATTATCACTCTGATATGGCAAAGCATAAGAATATTCATTCCCTAGCGACGCTGTGAACTTTATATCCGTCTGAATTTCTTATTGTATTAACCTTGAAGTTTGCGGTTTACGGAGGGTTGGGTATGTTAAATATGTGTAGTATAGGTCGTTGAAATCTTTACTGTAAGTCTTGTTTTGTTGGTTTCTGTAGCTAAATAAACGAAAAGCATCTTTAAATAACCTTCAGGTTTGGTACCATATATCCTTTTTTATTACTACAAAAAATCTATATCAAATGCTATTCTAGACCCCTAAAGTTATCCACTAAGAAAAAATAAATAAAAACACCGTACCACAAAATTGAAAGTTATAATTTCATCGCTGGACAGTCTGGACATAGTACATGATTAAAAACAAACCATAATAATAATACAATCCATGTAAAGAGGTAGTGTTAACCGAAATTTAATAGTAGGTACTTAAAGTGTCATGACAGAGCAAATCTGCCAAACTCCCATGATTAAATCCACCGACGGCGACGGTCGGAGTACCCAATTTTTTGCCGAGTCACTATCACACCCTAGGGATGTACAAAAAGAAACATAGGATACTACTTTTACGAAAACCCTAACTCTAAGCTTCTTATATGAGATTTTAGATTTTTATTTTAGATTTTAGATTTTAATGGACATGTTCCGTACAAAGTTTCTCGCCACAAATCGCATTAAATCTAGTATGAAGGCTAATTGGAGTTAAGGGAGTTGGGTCTAATGGCTTTATAATGGGCGTGGAGCCTTCCGCGGGGATAAGGCGTTAAATAAAAGATAAGAATGAAAACTTCACTAGAACCAGAAACAAAGAATTACTTGTAAATAATGAAAACACTCAGAAAAGCAACACTCATTTCCTGTTAGAGGAACAACGCTACTGCAACAAAATAAATTGTTTTACTCAATTCTACTACAGTATTTACACTGCGGTGCTGTAATGTTATTTGCTTTAATTTCGGTTGATTGAACTCGAGCAAAATATCAGCAAAATGTTTAAAAACTTACGTAAACTGCAGATATATTGCAACAAAACTACATTTAAAAAGTCCATATAGCTGAATTTGGATTTAGAACCACATTGAATTCGAAAATAATCACTATCAAAACTCTCATTAGTTCCACTGCTGGGTAAATACCTCTTCTTCAGTGAAGAAGAAACAAGCATTTTCTAAACAAAGTAATTTTTTGTTCCTCAGGTGCGCGTGCGCGAGTTCTACATCGCGATGCAGCGTTGCCCCTACATCCACGAGATGAAGGAGCGGCTGCTTGGCGCCCCAGTAGACGCGGAGACTAAAGAGCCGCGAGCGCTGGACCGCCCGCTCGACCCTCAAGACAACCAGGTCGGCACCATCGTCAAAGTGAGCTCATGACATTTCCATCTTCATATAACAGCTGTGAATATTCTGATGATACTCTTTTACCAAAGTGTTTTGGGCCAGATGGTTTGGGCCTTAAGATTGTTCGTCAAGAAAATTTAGAGTTTATAGGTTATTTGTCTTGGTGTTAGTGTTGTGCAGTGATAGGAAAGTGTTTAAAACAAAGCACTTGCAATCCACTGCTTCAATGTAGGTATATAATACTTCCTGAAGTAGTTTTAGAGCAATCTAGATTGAGAAAAAATGTTTGACTCCACGCTTTTTTTGGGGTATTTAGATTGTGTACGCAAAAAACAAAAACTGAGTCCAAAATCTAGAAAAATGTCATGAAAAACACGAGCTAAAAAGTTAATGTTCTTGAAATATTAAGAACCTTTGATTTAGGTCCTGGTTCAATTAAAAATTTCGTTTCTGAGCCATTGAATAATTTGTAGGAGTTTGATCTTGAAATTATAACGAACGAATGAGCTTAAGGTGGGGTTGGGTAAGCAATATAATAAGCTTATTAATAGAATTTTGACTGGTCAAGAAAATAACGGTAAATGATAAAAAGAAAGGTAAAAGAGGAAGATTTAATAAAAAAATGTCATGATTTTTGTCACGAACATTCTAAAGTAAGATGATTGCAAGTTTTATATGAAAGAATATTCACTGCAGTTTTCATTATTAACTATTATTTATTACCTTCTTTACCTGGTTTATAAAATTTAACCTTGTGATGCTGTTTTCAGTGCGAGAAGAATTTAGTTTCCTGTGAGATAAAATATCAAACAAATGGCCAGGATTTTGGGGTATTATGAAATTCATAAATCTTTTTTAAATGTCACTCTATTATTTTTACTGTTCAATAGATATTCATTTATTTAATCTTTCTTGGTCCATTATTAGAATATTATTTCTTCAGAATCGATCAGTTCACATTCATGAAATTTAAATTAAGTACACTAAACATCGAAGACAAATCTGAATGTGGAATTTTGAACTTTACTACTATTACTACACATAACATGTCATGTAGATGCATGTAGTTGTAGCAATTAGAAAAATAAAGTCTAAAATTAATACCCAAGATCAGTACGAGCTCTTTAAGAAGGACTGTTGTTGTTGCGGAAGCGAGACGCTAAGTCGCGCAGTGTAGTGCGACGTCTCGCTTCCACATTGGCAATGATCCTGCTTTTAGAGTTCATGGTACAGACACTGTCTGTTAATAGGCTTGGGATCTTGACCTAACTAAAATAGTATCACGAAAATTATGAACGTACCATGCATCGTCGGTGTTCTTTGTAGCATAAAAATCAGATGAGAGATGTTATGCAGTCGGTGCAGGAAGCTAAGCCTTGCTATTCTGTAACATTATTTTCATGTCTCGACAGCGGAATCCGCAGTGAGATGTCAAATACGTATTCTCGAATTTGAATTCTAAATCAAGGCCAATTGGGTTCACTTTTGAAGTGAGCTTTATTATCACTTCACTCTCACCTGTCACCGAAATTATTTCTCGAATTTGAATTCTAAATCAAGGTCAATTGGGTTCACTTTTGAAGTGAGCTTTATTATCACTTCACTCTCACCTGTCACCGAAATTATTAACAGAATAGACAGGAAGGTATTCGACCATGACATCAAGTGAACGGAAAAAAGTCTTACGGTGTAACAATTTATCTATGCATGAGGACATCCGATGTAAAGAGACTTAAAATAATATGGAGGAAGTCATTGTCAACTGTCAAAACTGCTATGCAGTTCATTACGTTTTTACGCTTAAATTTCGAAGGACTACGAGACATAATATCGGTGATGTTAGTCTTGCGTAATCTTGCTAAAATAAAAACTGATATTAAAGAGAATTCAGATTATATTGGGATCTTATATCTGGATGGTCACACGAAATGTAATATATAAGGCGTAGCGTACAGGAATTGGTATCTACAGTTACAAAAACAAACTAAGTGTCCCAAAAAATGTATCATAATGTTAGAGTGCATGTAATTTCCAGCTGAATTCCGACGGGTACGGGTCGCACACGTCGCCGGCGCGCGCGCCGCTCGTCACGGACGAGTGTGAGGCGCCGCCGGACGAGACGGAGGCGCTGACGCCCACTGAGGTGGTGCTGCGGTACAGAGCATGCTGCCAGCCTGATACTACCCCCAAAAATGCTAAGTAAGTGAAAATGTATTTTATATTTATTTTCGTCGATGGACGGGAAGTTTCGGAGAGGTAAGATTAAGCTAGATTTGGGTACGTTGCTATAATATTATATACGGGTACGGTTTTAATGTAAGAGCGACAAAGGCTCAAATAAGAGGACGATACACAACCAGCAAAGTGAGTAGTATTCTGCCCTTAACCATTTAGTGTTGTTTAACTGTTGGGACAGCGTGTACTAGATACTTAAGGTGCCATTTTTTCGGGTATTTAAATAGTTTAATCATGGATTATTTTAAGACGCGCTTCTTAAAATACACTCGAGAGCAATGAATCCGTGTCACTTAAAGAATGTTAAAAATCTCGGAAACTAAAAATGATAGGTTAATGCAATAAATTGTATTTAATAGACAATGTAATACTCCTTAAATGAAAGTAAAAAAAATATGAGTCACCATACATTTTATTAACACAAAATTACATAAAGAAAAAAACTGCTGATCTCTCCTTAAAACAAAAATAGGAAACATGAAATTTTTGAACTTTATTACGATTTTCTTGAATTTTAATACTTCGTATTGCCTCCTCGTGCTTCCATTACTGCGTTTACGCGGTTTGGCATGCTGTACACCAAGTTCCTTATACGATTTTGGGGAATATTCTCCCATTCCTCTGTGAGAGCAATTTTGAGCTCACGAAGCGTGATTGGGGGAGGGTTTCGTTGTTTTACGCATCTGCCTAGCTCGTCCCAAGCATGCTCGATCGGGTTGATATCCGGGCTGCGCGCTGGCCACTCCATACGAGTAATGTTCATCTCTTGAAGGTAGTCATTCACAATCCTACCTGTATGAGGTCGGGCATTGTCATGCATAAATATAGCATCCTCACCTAAATTGACCATAAATGGACCAACGTGATCATTGAGGATTTCTTCCACATATCTTTCGCTAGTTAAAGAGCCGTTTTCTATGATCACCAGCTCTGTGCGACTTTCAGAAGAAATTCCGGCCCACACAAGTACAGACCCACCACCGTAGGCTACTTTTTCTTCGATGCATGCTTGCTTGAATCTTTCCCCTGGTCTTCGATACACTCTGTGTCTTCCATCGTGCTTGTAGAGCATAAATTTTGATTCGTCGGAGAACATAACTTTTGACCAATCTTCTATACATCAATTTACGTGGCTCTGGGCATATCTTAGTCTTGAAATACGATGCCCACGCTCCAGTTTAGGGCCGTTTGCAGGTCTAAGGGGTTTTAAGTTAGATTCAGCAAGCCGACGTCTTACTGTCCATGCACTTGGGTTACTTCCTCCGAGGCGTCGAAACTGATTTGTGAGTTCAGTTCCTGTGAGAAAGCGATTTCGAAGCATGGTGTTCACCAAGTATCGGTCTTCTCGTGCTGTGGTACACCTGGTTCTGCCCGTTCCTGGTCTGCGTAGGTTAGAACCAGTTTCTTCGTAACGTCGGAGAACTCTTTGTACTGTTGACAGCGACACACCGACAGTCCTGGCTGTATCGCGCTGACTCCGGCCGGTTTCCAGCATTGTAAGTATTCTGGTGCATTCTTCAGGCGTAAGCGACATAATTTCAGCTTGAATAATGAATATAGAGCACTATCAACATGGTTTATGTACCCACATAAATGACAGATTACAAACAAAAGCAAAACCAAATGCTGTAATTTCGTAGTTCCATCTTCGAAAGTGGCCCTTTTTCAAATTTGATTTTTTTATGATATAACTTTACAATAACTAAGAAGTTTTAATACCTTCATTTAAGGAGTATTACATTGTCTATTAAATACAATTTATTGCATTAACCTAGCATTTTTAGTTTCCGAGATTTTTAGGATTCTTTAAGTGACCCGGATTCATTGCTCTCGAGTGTAAGATTTTTGCAAATGATGGTGGAAAAAAGAAATATTTTTTAACATCATTGTTTATTAAGCTCACATGTTATTGTTAGATATTTCACATGCTAGATAAATACCATTTCTAGTCAACAAATTAGAATACGGCGCATATTTGCCGACGAGTATAATAGAGAAATTCCCTGCATTACCTAGCAAACTGCATTCTACCTGAGGCGCATAAACAAACTCCTGCAAGTTCTACATACCTAACTGTTTAACACTAAAATCATGTAGATATACTAAGTATAGCATCTATTTATACAGCGTGATACAAAAACAACAGGCCGGTTGCTTAATCCATGTCTGCGATCCGTCAATGAATTATTTATATTTTGATTCTGTAATAAATCTCGGCGAGGCGAGAACAATAGAATTTTATATGACTTACCTACATTTGATTAAGTGGTACTAATTTAGCGCTAGTGTTTGTTTCTTTTCGTTTTCCGACGATTGATGCTACGCCAGCAAATTTTTGTACAATAAATATTTAGTTTTGTATGTTTTTCGCTACGTAGATACAATAGAAAACATATTACATACTTTTTAGGACTTGCCAATTACTTGGCAATATATATATATAAGTAAAGGGTGATTCGGCAACAATTTAAATCACTTCATAGCTGTTGTTGTTACTAGGCTAGTTATATTAATTTCCATTAATCTTCTCCCTAGTTAGATTGATTGGCTCAAGTATTGTGTTTATTTCATGGCAAACAATTAAACATCGCTTTGTCTTAATTAAAGCTAAATAACTTGCTACGAGATATCGTTATGTGACTTATCACTAAGTGACTCATGAAAATTTAGAAGAAAGTAGAGATACCTACAATGAATTCTTGCATTTTACACAAAGGAACTTTGCTACTGTTTTTAAGAAACAATTTGGAATGATTCTTGCCTTATTCACGCAGCCTCTTCTTCATGCGTATTTGTTAAAAAAGTTTTAAATAAACCGGAATTTACAGAGTTCTCTATTACGATTAAAACTGACAGACTGTCAGTACCTACCATATTATTCTCCACATCAACTAGCATAGCGGAAACCACACAACAATCTGTTACACAAAAACCAAATAGACCTCTTTATGTACATAAATTAAGGTCTATTTATCAATAAAGGACCAAATGACCAGGACAAAACCTCGATAGACCATTTAAAAATAAATAAAGGGGAGGAAGCTGTAATCAAAGCACTTCCATGACGCTTGGATGGACAATCGATTAAATGGTAGAGTACCTACTCTCATACTAAATAAGGGCACGTGTAATATCAACAACGTTTTAATTTCAACCTTATTTTGTGTTTGGGAGAGTATAATTTTGCGTAGTTAAGGTTCTAGGTAAAGCGTTTGAGACGGCCAAAGGCGTCCATTGTGTGGACCGAGGATATTATGAGCAGGGATAGAACAGTTATGAGCACTTGACCTGTGCAAATATCATAGTGTGTTTTCGTGATTAGCATAATTCCATTTTAATCTTCCCATATTGCGGTACTGAGGTAGAAGACAATTTTTTTTATGTGCGTAAAATAGATTAATATATAAAACAAGAGACACGAACTTTTGTTTTTTTACGTATCCATAAACACACGAACATAATATATTGACTTGAAATGTTGCATGACGACACTATTTCATGCATTTTGTACGAAAGCATGACGTTATTTGCCCCCACTCCCGAAATTTGATTCTATTAATCTAGGTACTCAGTTATTTCTTATCTAAAATAAAAAAAAAACGTGTCAAATATTAACGACTAGATTTTTATCTCAACTATAAACTTAGAGAATAGTTATACTCTTTCAGTGATAATCATTTTACTAAATAGCACAAAATATACGAAACTTATATCCCCTTTCGGAAGAAGCAGTGTATATTTGTACAGTTTGACAAACTTCCAAGCTTCTCACTGTACGTAAAGTCTCTTAACTTAGACTTCGTATGAACTGATAAAGTTTCATGCGCTCTTAAGGGAGTATTTGATAGGCACTGCTTGCAGCTGTTTACCATGTTTCTACTTGAATGGAGAGCTTACGTCTTCATCTCTTTTTGTTATTTTGTTGCACATTGTTAAGTGATCATAAATATGATCACGATTGACGTTCACGATTCGGGGTCTCCAACATCTAGCATGACTGGATTTATTAACATTTTAGATGGCTTATTACTTGGCTTACACTGGCTATTTATTACTTGTTTATAGTTTATGAAACTATTTTATAAAGTTCCCTAAATGCATGCTATGAAAAAATATTAGTAATCATTTATATTTCCTAAAATCAAATTCAAGTTACATTTAAATTACACATACTTTAGTTACAAGACCTCTGTCGAGTAAAGGTCTCCTCCAGAGAATTACAAACATCTCAACTTTTTGGCTGGTGTCCAAGCTAAATACTGAATTCAAAAATTACTCAACATTTTAATAAAACGACGTGCTACCCACATGTAGCACCTACCAATTGTTTTAAAAACACTGCAATACCCACGGTCGATACAATGTATTAGTTTGTCACACTTGATGCATTAAAAGTTATTCAGGCGTAGAATAATGTAAACACGCATTGTGAATTCCAAGGCCGTCTGTATTGGCAGTAGACATTATGTCATAGTTTAAAATGCAGTGTAGTAACGCAGTTAATTGCCTTCGCATCACAATGTAGCGTTATTGATCGCGGGACGCATATCATAATTAATTAGCAATACGCTGCTAATTAACGTGTTCACGTTTTGTTTACGTAAACCTGTGTGGGTTATGTTTCAGTTAGTATATGAGGGTTGCTTTTAATGGTACATTAAAGAGATTATTTTATTTTAGTAGGCAATTTAGGCATCGCTTTGTTTTGCCACTCAAACTTAACACTTTTTAAATTATGTTCAGTTTGCAAGAATACATTCCATAAAGCAAATTTTGCTAGATTACATTTTACGTAGGTACATCGCTAGATATCCTGAGGTGTCTCTAAAATCGTTAAATTTTTAAACATTAAAACACTGCCGAATTGTGAACAACCTCTTTTTGAAGAGGGTTAAGTAAGAAATAATAATTAATTTATTTTTAAGTAATTTTCCATAACATACAGCAGCTGTATTACTTCCGTTTAACCACAATAAAACACCCTTTTTACACAACCGGTCCCGAAAATGGGTCAAGGCGTAAAAACTCTTTGGTGAAATCTACAAAGGGTTCTCAGAAACAAAAGGGAAGAGATATCATCATGTAATCTTTCAAAAGGAGAGCGTTTAGAGTTGTGCTAAAACGATTACGTCATAATACTTGCATGTGTCGATTTTAGCACGTGTCTGTCACCACTAATTATAGTGTCTTAACTAAATTCAGAACTAGTAATAAGGCTCGGGGTTTTGCAATTACGACGCAGTTACGGTTTGCCGGCTTTGGCTTCCTTTTTATTTTTAATTGGTTTAAATTGAATGCGGTTGCTTTGATATACTTGAACCATGTTATTAGTTTATTAGTGTTCAGAAATAATTTATTCTCAGTCGAAAATAGAGCAATGGTACTTACGAGTGCCACAGTTTTTTAAATGCAATTTGTTTTTAAATAAACTACTTATTACCTGCTAAGCAGTCATACTGTATATCTATGAACCTCTTATAATAATAATAATAACTTATTAATGCAAGGATAAGATTGTATCTCTCAACTAAATTCTACATGAAAACATAGTATAAGTAAAAACAACTGAATAATATAATAACTGAATAATATAGTTTGACGACCTCCGTGGTCGAGTGGCGTACGCACCGGTTTCAAGGTGTCGCTATCTCTGAGGTCCCGGGTTCGATCCTACATTTTCTCGGGTCTGGGTGTTTGTGGTACCTTCGTTGTATCTGAATTCCATAACACAAGTGCTTTAGCAACTTACTTTGGGTTCAGAACAATGTATGTGATGTTGTCCGCATTTATTTATTTATTTATTTATTATAATAACATTGTACAAACGTGTTAAAACCTAGCTTTCGGCTATATACCCACTACTTCTATGTGTTAACTTATGATGTAGTAAAAGATAGTGATCTTGGCACTTCTTGAATTGGTTCAACGAACTCGTAAGCTTCAGAACATCGGTTCGCGCATGCGCGTCGGCTCTCATCCGGTGTACATTAAAGATTTCTTTAATACTAGTTTTTATAATAATTTACTGGATTATAATTTTATAATGGAGGAAAATAAGCTCTTGGCTTATAATACATAGTAATCTTTCTTATACCCGGAAGTAATGATTTAAACTGTTACTAAACTCTTTTTAAATGGATCAAATGTCTACACAACGTTATTTTAATTGACCTACGATAAAATAAAAATATCGATACAATTCGATCAACAAAAAATTTACCGCTGCAACACAATAAAAAATAGCAATACAAAAATTCATCGCAATTTTTGCATCACAGAATTCCATATCATTCCTTTGTTTGGTCCATAGGTGAGGCAAAATCACGTGCATGTGCAATATTAGGGTTGGCACGTATGCTTGGGGTGTGTTCGGTGGTGGGGGCTGGCCCGGGTCAGTGGGTCGCGCGCAGCCTCCCGAAGCTTTCCGGGAGAGACGCGTCTCTATCGACCGCGTGCCGCCACCGCTAGGGCTGTCCGAAATCGTAGGATTAACTCGTTGTTTATTTACGTTGTATGTACTAGACTGCAAGTAGCAATAACGATGGGAAATAGTATGAGAGAGAAGAATTAATTAACAAAGAAAATAGAAACAAAACTACTAAGGAAGTTGTATTTATTCCTATTTCCTGTTTAAGGCCTACATGATATGATTAAATGATGCGTAATTCTTCTCTATGATGAAGGTGACTAGGAAGTGACACAACAAATATTTAGCCTATATGTCAAAATTAAAACATCATTCCACACGGATTATATTTCGCCACTCCTCTATAAAGCTATAGAAAGGCCCTCTCGCTATTTAAGAGTGCAATTTATACAAAATGGGGTGCCTACGGAGGGTCGGTGCCGCCCCTGTTTTGGGAGTACAAGCGACGCGCAGCATCCATTACTGCGCAACTCTCGGCACACTCAAGCCAGAGGCTCGGTACAGTGCCGCACCTCTATACTTCCGGAGGTCTTTAAAAGTGTTCCTCGGTCCTCTACCTATCCTTAACCCTGAGCCTTTAATTATGGGCACTCTTTAAATCCTTTTACCGCCCTGAGTGTTGGAAGTGATGGGGAAAGACAAGCATCCGCCCACTGACGCCGAGGTGAAGGTGGCGACCGTTGACCTGGAGTCTGTGGATAACATGGCGACGCTGCCGGTGGGGCAGCACCGCCAGCAGGGCAGTGACATCGCCATCGCTGAAAAGCATAATAATGCGAACAAAGAAATGGAACTGAAATGCGTCCAACCCAAACCGTCTAAGAAGTATGTTATATAGACACTGTTTTAATATTCGTTTTTTTTTTTTTTTTTTTATTTCTGTTTAATTGATGAATATTTTCCGCCGGTATTAAAATATGTAAAACATTTTTTTATTTAATTTTAAT
The DNA here is from genome assembly GCA_905475315.1 of Autographa pulchrina. Taxonomy (NCBI): domain Eukaryota; kingdom Metazoa; phylum Arthropoda; class Insecta; order Lepidoptera; family Noctuidae; genus Autographa; species Autographa pulchrina. The sequence goes on along the minus strand of FR997771.1, from coordinate 4,971,392 downwards.
GTATCGAGTTGATAGTTCTTTGTGTTTGTCCGTTCAAAGTACGTAAGTTTATTACTAACTATTCTTTACTATTTAAATATATTTTAGGTTAATTATTTTGATAAAATATATAAAATTTAATTTAAAAAGACTCGATTAATTTAATATTTTTTAAGCTAGCTGTGAAACTTCAAATAAAGGAATTGTTTTTCTTAAAAAGATATAGAAAAATAAAGTGTTTAACGTTATTTATCGTTAACTTTATAAATAGGGCCCAACAATTAAGCTTCTTCCATATACTTACCTAAAAACTACTCCTCTAAAAAGGTACTCTTTGGCGGCAAACTTTACATACAACGCCCGTAATCCCTTTTACCGGGAGCAATTTAATCTTACTTAATCAAACTTAAATATTTTATAAAATGCCTTTTGTGAAACCACATAAATATGTCATCCATAAAATTACTTATTTATTTTTGCGGTTTAACGTTATTCTTTGTGTTCCACAGAACTTCGCTCTTTATCATCTCGAGTTTCATCTACGCCAAACTCCTGGTTGTTGTGTGCATCGCTTACGTCATCAGTGATGTCATCACACACAATCTCCCCCTCTATTACTACGAAGGGTTCTTCACCTACCTGTATGGCATGAGCATTCTGTTTTTGTTGTACGTCTTCTGCTTCCTACTCCAAGGTTAGTTGTATTTACACCATATACTTATACATGATACTACTCTTATTCTGATAGTTTATTAATTCAATGGGTGGGTATGTTTAGAAAGCACATGCTGCAGCGGAAGCCCTCCAAAACCGAAGCCCCCGCCCAAGGAGAAGAAACCGAAGAAAGAAAAGGAAAAGAAAACCAAGGATAAGGAAGCAAAAGAAGGCAAGGATGCAAAAGATGGCAAAGATAAGAAAGATGGGAAGAAGGACGGAAAATCTAAGGACAAAGGCAAAGATAAGGATGAAAAGGAGAAGGCCAAGGAGTCCAAGAAACAAAGCCAGTTCCAGGTGGGTGATGCACAGCACACAATCATACACAGCACATCCATATATTTTTGTTCTTAACATTATTACATACTCTCTTTTCGCTTTCGCGTGTCGTCCTGTGTTAGTAACCACATATTTATTTAATTAATTCCAATTATGTGATTTGTTTAATTAAACTTTTTTTGTAAATGCACTCGTTCGCAATTATTATTTGACCGATCACATTTATCATGGTCAACGCTTCGTCCAAACACATCAGGCCGCATGTTCCCCGTTTTGTTTACGCTGCCTACTTTTTGTTTTTTCCATATCATTTGGGCAGGAGGTGTATCCCCGTAAGATGCGTGATAAAGTTCGTCAACAGCAATTGCAATTACAAATGGCGCAATTGTATGCGTCTGACCAGGTGAGGTATCTTGACGCATCCTGCTTGAAGTGTATCATATCATTGCGGAGTGCTTTGGATGTGCTGTCGTAGTTCGTTTGTTCATACTGCTTCTGTTTTCGCTATTGGATCACCATGCTTTCATGTAGGCTTCGTGTAATCACACTTGAAGTCGTACGACTTGTTCTGACTGTAGAATTGCATCGACATTTCCTGAGTTCAATTTAACACACGGTTTCCCCTTTCATTTAGTTTTACTAATTTTATCTAAGCTATCGATTGCCACCTCGTTTTCGGAACATGTATACAATCTCTTAATTTATTTTAACCCCAACAGATTTACATGCATTTAAGTATGTCCCGATGCAGTGACTATATAATTATTTAGGTACATCTTTTGTTTACTGAAATTATTTTAAATGTTTACAGCAACAACAAGATATTGTGGAAATGGAAGCGGGGCCTGTTGCAAGACCTATGCGTAGGCGCAAGACCTCTCAGAACGACCACAGCCATGGCAGCTTCTTCCTTAGGATTGGAGCTATTGGTAAGAAAAATAATTATATTAAGGACCTATAAGTACAATAGTCTCAGGTATCTGAACTTCTTAAAACAATGTTGCCAATACAGCATCGCTGAGTTAATTTTATAATTTCAGCGTTTGGTCTTGGGACAATGATTTACAACGGGCTGGAGTTTGGCACATTCTTTGAACTACCTTTGGATTCTCCTTGCTACTTGATTTTGAAGGGAGTTAACCCTGTCCTGCAGATGGTGTTCACTTTCATGCAAATGTACTTCATCTTCATGAACTCTCGGGTAAATATATTGTTATTTATTTTTGTAATATTTTAGTTTGATTGGAAGACTTATTATTTTTTCATTCTTTTAGTTGAACATCCATCGATTCAAAGTGATTGCCCGATTCGGTTTGATGCATGTGGTTGCCACGAACATCTGTGTTTGGATTCGCACTTTAGTATTGGAGTCGCTGAAGGAGATTACCGACTACCACGTCAAAAATCCTCAGGGTTACGCTGGCGAAGGCGTGTTGGGAAGTAAGTGGAATATATTATTTTTACTATATACACGTAGATAAATATAACATTCAAATTCGCATAAAAATCTGCAACTAACTGGCAATAAATGATTTCATGATAATTATTTTACATTTGTTAAATATTAATCCATCCATCTCCAGAAGTCATCCGAAAGCACACTCTGAGGCATTCCGGTAAAGTGTTTGGTGCTGCTTCTACTGCCGCTACCACTATCGCATCTGCTGTCATAACCACCGCTAAGACCACCGGAGAGCAACTTATAAACGTTGTCACCTCCACGACAGCCACTCCCTCCACTACTCCTACCACAAGTTAGTATTCACACCCCTTAATGTTTTGTATCCCACTAACGCTAACATGTCATATGCATGAATTTCTATTAAAATGTGTTTTGGACTACTTTTTCAGCAACTACTATCTCATCATATCATAACGTGGGTGGTGGGTTACTTCCTAAGTCGAAACTGATCGATACTATAAAGAGTACTATAGGTTATGACAACGGGATGGGATACGGTCGCGAGTACCGAGAATGGCCCAATGACAATCCTTTCACTACCTCCTCTTTTGCACCACTAACAACAGAGTCCGATAAAGTGACTCAGACCCAGACGGCCATGTTGGAAGTTTTCCAGTGGCTACGTACTTCGACTTTGAAACCGATCATTAACGCTATTTCCACTATGATGCCATCGACTACAGGACAGATTGTAACTGATAGAGATGAATGGGGCAATAGTGTCGAAACTTATCGCGTAGATGAACCACCACATTCGCCAGGTTGGTCGTTGGAGTGTCGTATTCAATTATTACAAAGTTAAACGCCGTTGCACTTTTTATTTGCGGATTGACCAATGTTATTTGTGTTCATTAAAAACCCCACGTTCGCGTTCGTTGCACATGAGTTTCTTCATATTTTACTTTTAGGTTAAGATTTGTTTGCGTCTTTTGCATGTTAAGTTACGTATTATAAGCATGTCCCTTGTTATAATTATTGATAAAAATGCTATTCTGGAATTGAAGTAAAGTTTCATTCATTTTTTAACACACATATCATATAGCAAGGGGCATCTGTAGATTTAATGGGTAGTTTAGATTTTTAATAACAATTCGAAATCAAACCGTGCTATGATTTTTAATCACGAACGTTATTTCCAGTGACCAACTCGTCCGAGATTTTCGAGTCGTTCGACGGCCTCAACCCAGCTGCCCTGATCGCCAATATCGATAACACTACTGTCTGCGGCCGAAACCCGATTATGGGCACTATCGTTACTGACTCCGCACCTTATCTGTACCCATTCATCATTGAATACTCCCTCATCGGCGCCGCAGTCATCTACGTGATGTGGAAGCATATTGGGCGCTACCCCAGGTAAATATAGTCGTTCAATACAAATTCCTAAATCTAACCGTCATCAGTAAATGTAGAGCAATAACCGTAATTCTCGTAGAATCCACTTAGCATTACCACTAACAGTCAATTTCCGAAGTAACATAACCCACCGCACTTAGCCACCTTTAGACCAATTCATAGTCAATAAATTCCCAAACACGAAGTCACGTCATTTAACCTTCTAGTTTAGTAATACTAAAGCACGCAAAATGTAAAAATAAAAGCATAGCATCATCGCATACGTGACTTTGCACGCGTTTGGTTGCAGCGTGGCCAACGACGAAGATCTGGAAAGACGTCTGGAGGCTGTTCTCTCCCGCAGGGCGGCGGCGCTTGCAGCGGCTCAGCGCGGCAACCGAGTGGATTGTGCTGGAGCCTCTAAAGGACTATTCTGTGGACTCCTACTGCTTGTGGCCTCTCTCATCTGTCTGATACTCTTCTTCGTCCTGATAAGACACCAAGAGTTGAAGCGCCTGTCGATCTATTTGGCCGATGTATCTCACTGTGCTCTGATGGTTCTATCTATACTGGCTATTCTGATTGGATTTATACGGTAAGATTTTTGATACATATCCCTTAATAACTTGCATTTATTTCGTTTAGTTTTTAGTTTTTGTGTTAATTATTTTGTTTTGTTTTTCCCCGACCTTTTTCATTCTCACTATCCTATCCTGTAACTCCTTAATCTATCAACGGCTCCACTCATTTTATGTTTTGCACAACAACTGTGCTAACTCACTCTACCACCAAACACAATTTGGTTATTTTCATTGCATTTTTTCTGTTCTTAATTAACGCAACCATGTTAATTTTGTTTTGTCCTTTTATTTACCATTTTGGTTCTGTTCACTATTTATTAAACTAGTTGTCGTGTTATGAAATGGAGCAATACTCCTCCCTCCTGTACCGAGCCACTTCGCAGGGTTCAATCGTTGAAGTTCCGCTCCGAAGAACAATCTGACCTGAATGACATCCTGCTGCGTGTGTCTGCGTTCGGCCTCTTCGTGTACGCCGTGTTCAGCGTCATTGCCGGTGGAATGGGAGCCTTCACCCACGAGCCCAACCTTCTCGTCATGATTACTGGCTGCTTAAGTGTGCTTCAAGTAAGTATCTAACCATAATTTGTAAGCAAGTTTTGCCTATTGACACGGGTACGTTAGTATGTAAACGAAAACCTCGCTGTACTGGATACTTTAGAATCAATGTATATAGTCAAATTATAAAAATTGCGTTACCTGATTCATCATAATAATTATCGGTCCCGTGACCTTGAGTAATAACACATTCAAATTGTTCATCGTAACCAAAGGTGTAATCACTCACACATTCTTCTTATTGTACAATGATGTTTGTTTACACAGGTGGTACTCCAACTGTTGTTTATTGCGGATGTTTCCCGGCGTCGCGTCCACCTGCCCGAGCAAGAGCGCAGCAAGCCTGCCCGTCAAGCCGTCACCTTCCTTCTCATCTGCAACGTTACCATGTGGCTCATCTACACCTTCGAAGCACAAAAAGTTCTGGCTAACCCTGTAAGTGTACAAATCTATGTAAACTTAAATACTGTATTTTTCATTATTATTTGTTTTATTTACCGTGGATAATTCCTTTTCCAGGTCCAACTCGATTTCTACGGCTTCGTGGCTTGGTCACTCGTCCAGCGCTTCACTCTCCCGCTTTGCATCTTCCATCGTTTCCACTCAGCTGTCACTCTGGCCGAAATATGGAAGACCAGCTACAAAGCGCGTCTGGAGTGAGCGCCTCGTGTTTCGTATTGGAGACCTAAGTCCAATCAAAATCACATCCTATCACAACTAGGATGAAAGCTACAAATTTCGTCCTCGTCCGGGACAGCAATTTTTGTAGGTAGAACGAATAAAATTACTGCTAGTTTCAAACTCATCTTGCTATTCAAAGTGTTAGTATAGGTGTGACGAATTTAGAACGGTAACATTGCATTTTACAATGTAGAAGTGAATAAGTAATTGCTCTCCCGGAAAGTATTGTAGATGACACGATATACGCACCTGGATCTACCCTGCGGATCATCGTTATGTTGGTTATTATTTGCTACGATTCTTTCATACTTCGTTTATCTTTCACATTCCACTCTATTTTTACAGATTCAATAAAAATTAGGTTTCTTGAAAGACTGACTGTGGAGACTTTAAAGCGACCAAACATACATATTTTTCAGCTCATTTTTTTAAACATACGTAAACAGAATTGCTCAGATTTCGGAATTCTATACTTGCGAATTTTTTTCAATTTTGGATGAGAGGGTTTCAAAAATGATTTGATCGAAACACGATAATAAAAACAAATCCCAGTTGTGAAAAGTTCCCTCCTTTGTTAGAAATAATTTGTGTGCCATGGTTTTAGGGTTAATTAAGGCTTGATTAAAATTGGACAATATTTTACATTTCTGGAAAATTGGAAACATTATCTATCTTCTTTACGACTGCGATACTTGGTTATTTCTTTATTTATAACGGTTACATTTATGTTATTGATGAATTTAACATTTCAACACAAAATGGGAGCCGTTTTGTGTATATAAATCCATAATATCTATAATACTATGTAGGATATAAAATTAAATGTAAAATTAATTACTATATTAAAGTTTCAGAAGATTTATTAGCCAACATAAATTTGAGGTAAACAAGTAGGATTACAATGAAAGTTTATTAAAATGTGGTATCATAAGAGGGTAGTTGACGTGTCTAAACTATATCTGATTAAAACGTACTTAACTATAGAGAAAAGTAGAGACCTGCAGCTTGAGCCGCAGAGCCCGCTTCAAACGGATCATTTGGGTACTTCAGTTTAGGAAACATTTTTTTGCAAAGGGGCCATAAAAATGTTGTTTTTTAACAAGCACATTTGTAGCGCTGATGTTAGCATGTTCAAAGATGTGGTAACTCTAGATTTAGTATTAAGAGAAATACTGGCAACATTATTAGATGTTGTGCGCGTAACTTCTACCTATTAGTGTTTATGATTAATCAACTACAATTTTGCGAGGTTTTAACATGGGACTAATTTCACTACGTGTATGTAAAACGCAACGTACGTTAAAATTTTCTCAGCAAATATTTTCATAATGGTTTTTGTGCAATCTATTTTTATAGGCTGACTAATTTACATACCTGTCTATTCGTGTAATGCAATGATCAGACGTGATTTTCACGCGATATCATTTCTATGTTATGGATTTTGTATAAAATAGTTCATACTCGATTATTTATATTTATTAATTTTGTAAATTAACTTGTAAGGTAAAAATCGTAACTTATTGCTCTAGAGTCTGAGAGTAAGGTGTGCTTACATCGTGAGAATTTGAGTGAATGTAGTTAGTTTTTGATGATTTAAAATATTTTGATGTTTACAATAATTAGTGATTTACAATTAATAGCCGTGGACGGAAAAAAGGAAATTAAGAGCTCAATCGATTGATTTTTGAGAAATTTAATGGCTTAGCAATAACACATCTTGGCATGTTTATTGTTATAACACCAACCAGCGTGTTTGGCTTGTTTTATCACTGCCGATATTTTTAACAATAGATAATTGTTAGTAAGTCCTTTGATAAACCTATACTATTTCTAACTTGTTCAATTTTGTAGGTGATATTTAATGTGTACCTTGATGTTTGGAACAAAATGTACCGACGTTTGTAACTCTAGGTTTTAACATTATCATACCTATGTGGATACTCAATCAGTGTTATATAGATACCAAAAATTAAAATTTGGAAATTCTACTTTCAAATATATAATTAATATATGTAAATGTCTATTTGAATAAATTAAATAATACTTATACGTGATTGTTTGTTTCATTTCACTTGAAATTATGGTTATCCTGATTGATGACACTGATTTCATCGGTACTTATCTATTCGTCTGTTTGGTCGGTACCTATCTGCTTAAAACCTACCTGGTTTACAATAATAAATAATCTTGGTTGTACTTTCTGCGCCATTTCGCTTCGTCGCCGACCTGTAATAGAGTCAGTATAAAAATGCGAGATAGTCCAATAGCGAAACGGAAGATCAACGGCGAGAATTCCCGAAAAGCGTGAATGTGAGCAAGGGCGGATCCAGCTTTGGTGCCAGGGGGTGGTCACATAGTCGTGGTAAAATCTCAAGAAGCAAGGGCGTACCTAGCTTTTGACCTAGGAGGATTTTTTTATGCTATATAACCCGACGCAAAATAATTTTTCAACTTTTGTTCTCAAAGGTCTCAAAAATTGTAGAGTATTACTTAGTAGAGTCAATAAACCCATAAAACAGGCAACATTTCTAAATTCTCAGAAACAGCATCGATTTTGATGATTTTTCTTTTATTTTGTTTATATTTTAATACTATTTAAAATCAGAAATCTCCCGAATAGAAGACATTTTTAGTTTCTTAAAATATTTTATTTATATTAAAAGGTTTACTCGAAAGTCATTTGCCATTCGTGGAGAGGTCTTCCTTCAACCTGATTTTTCATGGGTTTAATTTCCCGTAAAACCACCTACATTTCTTCTGACTATTGTACCTTTTTAAAAAGTTGATGAAACAAAGATGTTTCTGGTGTAATTAACTAAAGACCTACTTTTTTTTTTTAATCCCTGTTTTCCTTCTTGTCTAATAGAACAATAATTAGGAAATGTATAATCCTTCTTGTAAAGTTTTCTCGAAGCAATTTTGAATTAAATTTATGAATAGGATTCAGATAACTAAAAGTATTTCATATGGAAACACCAAAAACAAAAAAGTAGGACTAGACTGCACAAAACAAAATTGTAACTAAACCTCTAAAAATACGTTAAACTGGTCGAAAAATCTCAGAACCGATTAACAATGTAGTCTATTTTATAAATTAATTTGTTTATTTCCACCAACCCTAACACCTCTCCAGGAATGGCAATAAGGTAAATGTACTATATTACGGGATAGTACATTATGCCGCGATATTTTGATTTTTGACGTAGAATAAGAAAAGAAACAGTTAAATCTATATTTACTATATTACTAAATCAAGTCTAGTTATAATACTCCAGGAAAATATTTTTTTTGAAACCACTGGACAAGTTTTAAAAGCCTTTTCGCACCTCCGAAATCGCCAGTCGGAACTACGCAGTCGTTTCTAACAGTTTGTTGTCGGTGGGCGTAAGGTAACACCGGAAACTTCGTAAGGATTTGTTGTGATGCCGGTAAGTCTATTAATTTAATGTATCATTGTAAAATTATTGTTAAGTAGTTATTAGAAGAAGGTTTTGTAGTCATATCAAATTTATTTAAATAATATTTTAAGGGAAATAGACGATTTTGTGATTCCCGTAATTATGTACACAGCCGAGACGCGATGTACGTAATTGCGTGATACTCACGCAATTAAAGAAACTCAGTCAGAAATGTTTTAATTCCATAAATATATCTGGGGATACATTTTTTCATAAATTTTATTTGAATAAGCGAAGTAATGACTGTAGATTATGAAGACGTAATTACGGTATATGTTTTTTTTGGAATCTTAGTCTTACATTCAGGTCTAAAATTAATGATAACCACGTTTTACTTAAGTTAAATGGAGTATGACATGAAAAATAAATTAATGATAGATTATATAAGTAATACAGTAGAGTTATTTATATCGATGTCATGCTTATAATAGTAATATCACCTTCCAGCTTATTAAGAATTTTTAATAAAAATATTTAATTTACACACTTTTTTTCACTCCCGCAATAATGAACGCAGATTTTCTACTAATGTCTCTTATTCTGGTATATTCGATATTAGTAAAATATTTAAGCAAATGAACTAAAAATGCGAGAAATGCTTGCAATAACTATTTTGTGTGTGTGCACTTGTAAATATTTTTATGCAATAAATGTATCATTTCATTATGTCATATTGAACCTAGATATTTCGGGTTCGATCCACGGCCTAATAGGGAATAAGTAGTTTAATTTTGTTTTTGTTTTAAGAAACTTTGATTTTGTTGAGAAAGTTTAATTTTGTTTTTGATGTTTTATTATATTTGTTTCTGCAAAGTTCAGTTAATTATTAAGTAGAAACAATAATTTTAAAAAGCATTATGTTTCTTATTGTTTATAATGTGATTTTATGTTTAGCAATAACAAATGTTGTGATTCTACTTCAAGATTATAATATAAATAAAAGATTTAAGATTTTTTTAATTTTTATTTCAAACTACCTGCCCAAATTATGAACGGTTAAGGTGTAACGGAATTACGTGCATCAAATCCCGGAATTAAATCACGAGCCTAATTTTGTCACGGAATTAGAGCCAAAGAAATGATTTAGCAAAATATCAATTATTTCTATAAATTAAGAGGTATGAGGCAAAATAATATCCAAAACCCATCTTAAACGAACAATCTCTAGAATGAACAAGAGTTGTTACTTTTAGCACCTTCGTATTTTTTTTAAATCGTCCTCAAAGTGTACAACGCCTTAATATACCGTAATATGGTACATTTACCTTATTATCAAAAAAAAAAATGTAAAAATAAAGACATTTGTTTCTCCTATAATGATTAATAACAGTATTAAAAAAAATTAGGTAAAAGAAATATCATCAAAATCGGTGCTGTTTCTGACATTTTAGAGGTGAAATGCTTCATTGACTCCACTAACTACAAAAATCGATTATAAGACTACTTGTATCGATATATTATTAGATATTTATACTTGTTAGTGCTTTGATCAGGCCTTTGACCAGGTCCATGCCATTATGTGGCAATCTAAAATATATAATGGTAGGCGCGTAAGACTCGAATTGCGTTGCTCTCTGCAATCGGCTCAAAAGAGCCAAACCGCGAACCGTCACTCTCTCGGCTTACACGAGAACCCCATAAAGCACTATTCCTCACGAAAACCCGGCGACAGCATGCTGCCGGGCCCGGTCCTCCCAAGTTAGGTAACAACCGGCTGTTAACAAATGAGCCTATAGCTAATTTCCTTTTTCATCATAATGTTGGCCGCGCAGCGCAATTTTTGTCTATATGATTACATAACTTGATGTTGTATTTGGGATTTTTACTATCGAGCTCCAGCTGCTCTCCTTTTTGCGCCCTATAGACATATTATGTAGATAACGTTTAAAAAATTTAATTAGTGGTCCACCGAGTCCTGGACCTAGCCCAGGGGGGTGGTCATGACCCCGTGACCACCCCCCTGGATCCGCGCCTGAATGTGAGAAGCTTTTCCCGTGCTTGGCTTGCCTGATCTGGCTCACTAACTCATTTTTTTTCGGTCTAATTGCAAATTAGAAAGCGGCGTAAGATGCACGTGTATCTGTTATCGGCATTATAGACTTGCGATAATATATAGTTATATATATATCTGTAAGTCCAAAAAAATATTTCCTACGTAGATAGAGGGAAATAATAATTATAATAAATAACTAAAATCAACGTTTTACTATATTCGCTTAATTCTTCTTCTTCTTTGTCGGGAACACTCTTGACAGAGTGGTCGATATTCACTAAATAAGGCAACATTATGTTTGAAGAAAAATCGACTAAATGTAGTTTATATGAAGCAACTATGGAAGCAACATTGGTGAACTGACAGTTTGACATAAATAGTTGACATTGTTGACAGTAGTTACATCAACCTGATGCGTACACCAATCAATCGTGAACTATCCACAAGTTTAAAATATATTATTATTATGAGAGTGATTTATCTCAATTTAAAACAGTGGTATTAGTTTACTATAGTGAAAGTAGAATAAGAAATTAATATGCTTATACGTTGCTGTTTGTTGTTATTGTTTTTGAACTGTGTGCGGACGTCTGACTATTTGGGTAAAGATGGGTTGACCGGGGAACGTGTTGCTGAGTATAACAGGCGGTTTTCGTTGTGGCCTTCTGTTCATAATGCTGCTAAGTTGATGAGGGTGAGGCGAGAGGCCGAGAAAGCCGGCGCCGTGGGGCAGAGCGAGGGCGGTGCTGTGGAGGTCCCGGCCGTCAACAATTCTCCTCCGCCTGTCACTACGAAGCCATCAGTCCAACCTGAGACCAACATACTCACGAATGAGATTAAACCTGTTTCAGTACCTCCAGCTCCTATTACTGGTAAGGTTTCACAATCACCTAGTATTTTACATTATAATTGCACCACCATTTTCCTGGACACAATCTTTAATGGAGTTATGTTATATTGTCCTTGTAGTATGTTTACCTTGTAATTTTAGACTTATTTTACTAAGTAGTTCAAGAATGGCATTAAAAATAAGTCAGTACTATTTCTCTAGCAATAACTTGCTTGAGTTTCATCATGGTTAGTTGCTTAAATCTGCTCAAAATGTTCTGAGACGGATATATTTAAACATCTATATATAACACCAAGGAGTTTTTTAAATAAACTGTTTTGTGTTACACTATTATCTCACATATTAATTGAGCAACACATGGCTGTTTACTTTATCTAACAGAATCTCCACATTTGTTATACTATAACTAAATTCCTAATAGATACATCCATTAGTATGTCATAAAGTTAACTGGCTTGATAATTACAGAAGAACTAATTACGACATATATTAATTAATAATAATATAATAATATTCCGGGACAACTCACACACGGTTATCTGATCCCAAGCTAAGCAGAGCTTGTGTTATGGTAACCAGACAACTGATAAACTTATATATTTCTAAATACAATACATTTTATAGATAAAATTATTGTAGAAGGTACTGTAATATAGCATCTAATATAAATATATCATCCATATTTCCATACTAATATTATAAAAGCAAAAGTTGTACTTTCATAGCCATACTCATTCTCTTTGAACCAAATTTGATGGAAATTTGTGTGGGGTAAACATGGATCCCAAGAGAGGACATAGGCTATGTTTTCCAATGATATGCAACACCCACACAGGTGGAACTACAAGCAAAAGCTAGTATTAAATATGTATTGTGTTTTAATGATAATGTAGTACTTTGTGTATATGTATTGTAACCAGAAGAAAACCTTGTGACAGGTGTTAGATTACACTTTCCTATTATGTGCATTGTGGTTTTAATAAACATGTATGTGTTTAGTAAGTATAAACAGATGCATTGTTTTAATTAAAATCCATTTTTTTTGTTTTTTTGTGTTTTGTAAATCTCATTAGATATGTAAACATAGTTTGTGTAATTATTTCAAGTTTATTAAGTTTTTTTACACCCATCTAATTTGATTAAGATTTACGTTGAAATGATTTTGTTATAAAGCTTTTGTTAAAGTATATTTTGCAGTTACTAACTATTAACTTTTTAGTTTATGAGAGGTTTTGAAACTGTGTAAGGATGACATGTTGATCAACAAGTTTTCAATTTTGTAATTTTGGTCTAATGTTTTATTAATATGGTTATACACCAGACAAGATTCTAATGTATTACTTTGTCTAGCACCTAATAGCCATAAATTAAATACAGTATGCACATACAAAGTATGTACAGTAAATACCACCTATAATAGTGCAATGTCTTAGTCATACTTTAAAACGAGTCTTGCATAATATTGTACTCAAACAAGCAACCCTAATGCTAAACATAGACTTACCCCAATTTGCACTAAAGACTTGCCCCAATTTGCACCATGAAACTTGGTCCTCCAAATTAATAATATTCCGGGACAACTCACACATGGTTATCTGATCCCAAGCTAAGCAGAGCTTGTGTTATGGTAACCAGACAACTGATAAACATACTTATATATTTCTAAATACATACATATTATAGATAAATTACACCCAGACAACCAGAACAAATGATCGTGCTCATCACACAAACATTTGTCCTGGGTGGGAATCGAACCCACGACCACCGGTATAGCAGTCAGGGTCACTAACCACTAGACCAACAGGCCAGTCGAAAATTTAAATAGTACTAGCTGTGCCCTGTGGTGTCGCTCACCTTGTTTTCTCTAAAGGCCAGTTACTTGGTGTTAAATAGCCTATAGAACCTTTGAAGAGAATTGCAAAATTCAACAGTTTTTTTTCTAAAACCCAATGTGTAATATAAGCACATTCAAAGAAACAAACTCTTTACCTTAGTTATAATTATTATAGATCAGCTTTATATTAGAAAGTATAGATTTCTTAAATATTAATAAACTAATTATATAATTACAGGGAATATAACAGTCAGCAACAGTACAGTAATACCTGCGGTCAACGTCACCAAGGTTAACACAACAAGCACGGAGAAGACAGTAAAACAGATTGATCTGAACAGCCCTGGTGTGCTCAAACGAGGATTCATTGTATTTGGAGGATTTGCATTGCTGGCTGTCGCTTACTTTATATTCTACAGGTAATTTTACTTTCTAATCATATAACTTCTTTATCTACTGATGATATTTTCTTTTCTTTGTCTACTCTTTATTAGAGGCTTCAGTACTCTCCAAGTATAATGCCAGCCTCATAGGTTCTTTCCAATGTCTACCATACTTTATAATTTATAACTATGTTAAAATACCTTATACATAGCAATTACACATTTCGCTAATGTTATGAGAATGAGTAGTGCAGATATAATTTACCAATATGGTAGGTAATCATTAGTTTGCATACATTCTTATAAGCAAGGTGTATTGGTGAATTACTAATTTATCGAAATATAATCGTAAAAAATACATTGCATCATAACCTTTTTTTGACAAAGATTTATAAAAAAATACCAAATATTATCTTTTTTTATAATAACAGCATCATAATGCTTAGTTGTTTATTTATTTAATCTTTTTGTTATTAAGAATTGAATCGCTTATCTACTTTTAAACTCTTATCTGTCATTTTCACGATTTTTGTAGTTGTATTTTTATCAATTAAGATAAAATCTAACTGGTTTTAAATTTAATGTTTTGTGTCATGATAGTTATCTTAAAATATTGTTTAATGTTATTGATAATATATCAGAGCTAATAAATAAAGCCCCTTGATATTAATTTTCCAGACTATATACTAAGCGCTTGTTATTATTCCATGCATTTATATCAGTAATAAATAAGGTGACGTCATCCTCTTCAGTAATCACTGAGACACATCATTTTATCTGCTATCTAGTAAGACTAACATAAATTAGTAGATGGTATGCGGTAGTTGGCCTTTCACCTCACGTTAAGGACTGTTAGCATAAGATTTTAGAACTTTCAAAGAGGTAAATGTTTGATACATAATATATTTTGAATAGTTGCACTATTACTATGGAGTTTCTTGCCGGTTCTTCTCCATTGGAATGACATTTTGGAACCTGCAACTAGAGTCAGTAATTTAACGTTTTAAAAGAGCTTAAAAAGGCCTACTTGAAATAAAAATATTTTGATTGATTGATTGATTGATTAGATCTTTGTAGGTTCACTCTTATAACAAACACGCGGTTACAAAATATGTAACTCAAAAATGTAAAAAAATATATTTATATTTTTGTGCTAGGATTGTAACAGGAAATTCATTGATAACTGAAATGAAGTAGTATACAGTTTTTTAAATAGTAATAACAGCGTAAATAACTGTTATATGATTAGAGTAACCTTTAGTTCTCTCAATTAATATTTGTAAAAACCCATTTACAGGAAAAAGAGCAACAAGAATGAGGCGGGCAACACACATAGCACTATCGACGCTAATCAGTTCCGATACGGGGTTCTCCAGTCTGAAGACAGAAGGGACAACCTAGAACTATCCAGAGTACCACTAACCATGGAATCTGATGACGACGAAGATGAGGACCTAGAAATCTTTGACCTAGAACAAAAAAAGAAAACACTATCGTACGTCAACCTACAAACGAACGACGAAGAAGTCGTCTTCTCACCTAAAGAGAGCTCAGACAATGATAGAGACAATTTACTTTTAGACATCGAGGATGGAACCTCCGAGACGCTTATCAATTGGAGCAGTAACGGCAGTAAGTCAATATTATAATTATCTAGTACTTATAATTGTGTGATAAAGTGTAAACGTGCGAATCGCGTTGTTTCCGCCATAGTCTGATGTCGGATATCTGATTAAGTTTGTCTATTGTATTTAGTAACTGTCTGCGTAATGCCACTGTCAGCTTGTTGAACAATCGTAGTTTCCTAGCACTTTACTGCTTTTGATATTGCCGTAATTAAGTATGAAATATCATATGTTTGATAACCTGACAGTGGCATTATGATGTAATTACCTAATTTTATAGGTTTTATTTTTATAACAGTGTGACTGTTTCGTGTTACTGGAATGTACTTACGCATGCCTCTGTTTAGGGATATAATTATCAGGCATATAAGTGCTAAATTTATGTAGATCATGAGCTATTTGTATGATGAGCAAATTAGATGGTATGCTGTACCTAGAGTAAAGTTTCCGCCAAATTTCTGCACTCTTATTCTATTGTAGGAGATGTGAAATACACAAGGCCTTTTAATCACGCAATGTACATGTAACTATTTATTTTGTTCAATTTTATGTTGTGTGATTCAGTCACATGGCCTTCACGTAAATTAACGTTATCTGTAACATGTGTTTTGAACAAACACTGAGAAAACGATCTCGAAGTTCAAACGAATGTTATGTACGATTTATATTTTGTTATATTGCATTTATTGATTTAGCTCGTTCTTATAATACGATAAAAGAATCGTTATGTTCATTAACTTAAGGTTGTAAATTGCTTGTTGCTTGTTTAAATATAAATAGTGGCTGGCAATCTTGAATGGGGCAATGACCGAGGATTGAAGGCTAGATGAATGATGAAATGTCTTCGCATTTCTTAAAACTCTGGTGTAATCAGTTTCTTAAAATCCATTCTACTTACCCTTTCAAGGTTATAACACGACATTAGTTCATTTACAAAACCAATAACATTCTGATAAATTACTTGTGTGTGAGTTTCACATTGATGTACCTACCTTTAATATTTATATTTTGTTTTCTTTGTACTGTTACCTAATCATAACGGATTTCTTCTTAACTACTTACTTAGTTTAATATAAGAGCTTGTCTGATATATTTAATCTTATTTATACAGAGACCTAAATATTGTAATATGTGTATTTTTTATTATATGTGTATTAAACATGTGATTAAAAATTGCGTGTCTGAAATTGGCCATTGTATTTAATATAATAGTTTTACCAGCGACTAGTGCCTCTTTGTATTTACTATGGTTTGTATACAGAATTAACGTAAATTAGATTTCTATACTTATTTAAATACATTATGTTATTTTAATTATGTCAAAATAATACATATAAGTAACTATTTAGAAATGGGTCATACAATACAAACATTATTTCTGGCGACAAAAATAAATATGTACGTTAACTATTAATTTACGATTTAAAATTATTTTTGTACTTATTGGTTTCAGCCAGTAATGTCTTTTAAAGTATTGTCGTAACATTAGTTTGGTAAACACTTAGAAAATATGTATATAGTCGATTTTATTGTAGTTTATTTATTAATCGTTACCTATAATTAAACAGCAGATATCCGAAAATTTAAATTATTAAATATTCAGTATTATTCCATGTTTCTTGCAGTACATTGAATATTCGTAAATTATAAATTGTCTTTTTATTTCTATTAGTCGAATAAACTAAACTATATTTTTAAAGCTTGTAACTAAAAAAGAATGTTTGTAGTAAATATATATTTTTACATTAACATATCAATAGAAAATAACTGTTTCATGTACTTTAAAACTGTTTAAATACATACTTACGGAATTTTGGGTAATTTGATGATGTATAATATTAAATTTGTGAAAAATATGGGTTACTTTATAATAGCACGATGTTTTGAATTCACACGTTTTAGTTTTTTTTCCAGTGCGGTAGTTGTATAATTCGCGTAATGTATTTTTGCATACAAATACTTATTGATAACACAAATATTTATTGAAATGATTTATTTCATTGACGATTGAAGATGATGCAATATTCAATGTAAAATAAACCTATGTCAGTTTTTATGACTAGTACCAATAGCCGAATAGTTATCAGTGAAAAGCATGAAAAGTATAAAGCTAGATAATGTATTTGTATGCCAAAATATATTACGTTTAGTATAAATAGTCTTAACAAATTAAATTAATGAAGAGTAGCAGCTCAAAGTAATGATTATTCTACAAATTGATTTTGTTATTTTTTATATCACAATTTTGCATTTAAAACAGTAATTCAGTTATTTTTTACGTTTATAAATAACATTATTGAATTTAATTCCAAAATAGATCTTGTAACATTTTTGTATTGTATTTTATGTGTATAATAGGCTTATTTGAAACTAAATTGTAGCTTTGCTTCCAAGTGGGATGACGGCGTATAATAAAAGTTGTCTTAAATGTACCACGACCGTTGGTGTCTGTTTTCTAAGTTTGCTATTATATACACTCGCAACAGTCATGAGGTCATAAGGGCTCTCACACAATTCTGCGATGCGATAAGAATTTATTTATTTATTTATGGAAGATTTACAGACAAATAATTTCATTGGTTCATATACATAATAATATATACAGTCCTATGCCATTTACAAATCTTCACAAATAATCACATAATGAAGCCGCATAGCAGGAACTACTTCTTAAATAAAGTTCAAAATGGAACGCGAGCTCGCAGTTATTTGCGATGCAAATTCGCAGTTATGTGTGGGAGCCCTAATAAAACATATAACGTCAAAGCGTTGCGTTTTGTGGGATTAAGAAAACTGTATGATTGATAATTTAGAATGGAGCTTGAATTAAAAATCTATTTTCTATCTCGGTATAGCCGAGTAAAATTATTGTAATTTTTTTGTTAAATTAAAAATGATGTCTTCTTGTTACGCGTCAGTTGAACTAAAGTATTGTGTTATCAGTTATCACGATGAAGCTATGGACTGTGATAATAGAGAGAGTAGAACATTATAAATATATATTTTTCGGAGCTATGTACGTATGTATAGCTTGCCATCGCTCTCTGTCACTGTACTGTCTAGGATGGCTAGTGTACAATCACGAGCAAATGTATGTATACACATAGCGAAATGATAAAACAAATGTAGCGAGATTTTTTTGTTTTAAATAATATTTAATCACATGTTTAACAATACCAATCTAGAATTGAAGAGAAAATCAATAAAAAATTGCATAATATATACTTATTTGTGCTCGTGACTGTACCTATCTTTTGATCGGAAAGAAAGAAAAGAAAAAAGGAAAAGTAAGATTGCGGGCCAAATAGAGGTAGCCTCTTATACCTTTTACTAATGCATTCTCTCAAATAGTAGGCCTATCAGTCTTTGTAAATTTTTAATTTTGCGAAGTCGGAATAAGTCAGTAATGTAATTAGTGTAGTAACTAATTTTAATTATAAGGTTGTTTCTAATTTAATAAAGATATATATTTTATTTCTGGGTATTATTTTATACTGGTTAATGCTTGGCGATTTGATATGATATAAGATTAGAGAGGTATTTTCTGCCTTAGTGAAATATAATATCTGAGTTTAAATTGTTAGTACCAAATGTGAGGTTATTATCATTAGTAATACATTAATTGTAATCTTTGAAGTTTAATAAAAGTCATCGTATCATTGAATATTGATATGCAAAAAGAATTGGAGGCGCCGGGTATCGATCCCGGTACCTCTCGCATGCTAAGCGAGCGCTCTACCATCTGAGCTACGCCCCCGATAAGATTTTGGTCCAAAAAGACATTCATAATATGTGAAAAGATATTTGGCAATATTTAGTGTCTACAGGTACCTTACATAATACGTAAGCCGATATTTATAACATCAAATGAGGATTTTATTTAAGCTTGTTGGAATTTAGTATACTATTTGTTTATGTATATCCAAAACCATTATTTTTAATCGAATAGGTCTTATAATTTAATCTTTTATTTAGCCTAGGTAGGTACTCACTCATCGAGTACATAAAAACCTTAAAGGTATGTGATTCTCAAAAGTATTACACTGAACTTTCAATATAATCTGTGTAAAAATATCGAAAACAAAAATAAAGAAAACTATAGGTATAATACGTTTCCATTTTATCTACCTAGCTACACCAAACGACAAAAAAAAAATAAAGAGCAGTTCTTAAACTTGTATAGTAAAATTTGGTAGGTATACCTAAGTACGGTTCGTTACAAAAGTGTTTTATTTCAGTCTCGTACGTATCTGGCAGGCACGCGCGCTTGTCCGTCTGCGATATTGAGATAAACGAACCGGCACATTGGCTGCGAATGTACTTACTCGATTTACTTTCTCGATTTGTTTTTATCTAGCTCCTTAGGTAGGTAGGTACTAGAAGTTCGATATTATTTTTTTATGGTTATAGTGCGAACTATGTACCAAAACCGGATTTGCATTAGATAAAATGTGTCAATAAATGGGTTGGTGCATAAAGTTTTAATTTTTTTAGATAATTCTAACGATATTTTTTTTTAAACTAATTTTTATTTACAAAGTAAGTTGCCAAATTGCTTATGTCACTATTATGTTACAAGCAAAGAAAAACCTAAACACCTTTTAAAATGTGATAGCGTTTAATGGTCACACTGTTTACCAAACCGAGTTTAAAAAACAAAAACGCAGCACAATTTTCTCTTACCACTGACATTAATCCCACAAAACAAAGAACGCACATTTTTTAAATTATTTTATCTTCCCTTCCATAAAAGGAACGTTTAAAAAATAACAACGCATACCCATAATGTTTGAAATAAACATGTAAAGGGCTCGGTGATGAGAACAAGAGCGTTTGCAATTTTACACCGGGCCTCTTGTGATTATAGCTACCCGGTTTCACCCAAGTAGATGTATTTTATAGGCAAGTGTTATGGGGAGAACCGGCTGTTTTGTAGATAGATGTGTTTGAAAATTGTCGCAGTTTAAGTGACTTCTCATTTATCAAGGGGAGTATTTATGACATTTAAGTGGCGACGTGAATTTGGTTTCCTTGTATGCTCAGTAGGTATAGAGTAATCTGTGAAAGACGTATTTTCGTGACCTATAACTTAAATAAACTTTACAAAAGAGTAGTTTCGAAGCTTTAAAATAAATATTTCATTTAAGTTTTTTAGTCTCTGCTCATTATAAAAGTCCTTATATTCATAAAGTTATAAATAAATAGGTCTACCTACCTATAAACTGACTACCATCTTGAATTAAATTTATGTGCAGTCTGTTATTCCAGCAAGATATCTTGCAACTTTCTAGAGATCCCCTGAATTACGGTTTTGGGATTTCGAGTGTAATTAGCCAACCGTAAACTACCTTTGGGTTTATTAAAATATTATTTTAGTCCACTCCGTACTTACATAGCTGTACAGATCTACAGAGTTATATTTTGTGTGGTACAAGTTTAATAAGCGGAGCGGGGATTATTGCTTGACTTTTTACGAACTAAATAACTATGAACACATCTAAAGAAAATTAGTAAAATTATATTTAGGTAAAGTAAAACAGAGACTGTCATTCAAATGCCTTAAAGAGAGGTAATCAAGTACCTTACTGTTTGAAATTATAGCATTGAGCATTGTGACCAATAAATGCAATTCTAGTTTGAGTAGAAAAAGTAGATAGAGTAGTACAAAGTCCCTATCTAATCCGATTCTAGCAAGATATAATTTTTGTACTTGGATTAGAGAAATGAAATTCGTGTCGTTTAGAGTTGCGGCATTCGTTTTATTGCTGTATTTAATTTATACAATTCATTCGACTGCTCTACAATATAAAGTACTATCTAAATATAAAATTCCTTATTACATAGTAAATTATAAACTTTTATAAGTAGTAGTAAATATGATATTATGTTGTATGTAGAATTAAATCGCTCATCGTTTACAACTTAGCACCACATTAGAAGGGTCGCGGTCCCATCGCTTGAGGGCCAGGCCGGTCTGGGGCGGAAATGAAAAATAAACACGTACGGCCGCTGCGTGACGCCGGCCGCGCAAAATGAAGGGATGACGTCACGATCGCGATGTTGACGAGCCATGAAGGATGTGACGTATGTAGTCTAGATGGGAGTGCTGCTAATGAAAAATATAGGCTGGCTGCTTGCTGGAGTTATAGTGTTCATTTGTTTCAAGTGGATCTAGGTTGATTAAAATCAGTTTCTATTCTGGTTTGTAATAAAAAATACTAGCCTAGAAAAACCAATGAGAGAATTACATGGCTTCGCCTAAAAAATCGCGATCCATCTGTGATCACAGATAGGAACTTTACGTGATATTTTTGTTTGTCCTATTGTCTCTATTGTCTATAATTTTCAACCAAAAGACAATTTATATTATGACCCATTTATTAAAATGAATTCTATTATGTTGCTTATACCTACGAAGATAAACATTAGAAATAAATAGAAAACCTTATTTTGTCTATACTTCTCATAGCATTTACTGATATCAAGAACTGTTTAAAAATAACTAAACACTACTACCCACTCACAAACCACTCCAGTATCCAAACGGTGAGCTTAACAACCTAGACTAATTTAGGTCACCGATACCGCAGCCCATTCATCATTAAGAAACCTAGTCAAATACAAGACAATATCTGACAGGTATCCGATCGATATAGGATCGCTCGTACATTCATGTCAAACCAAATTAATTACTACTATTATTCGATTGATTAGCGACACGGCATGTTACTGATATCGAATTAATTACGTCTTTATGCAAAATGTAACTGCGTATCTGCTTGTATAACTAAGCAGGATAAACATTATTACCTGTACACCAATAGGAATACTAATAGTTGAATTGAACAACGATTTTAATCTCTTCCTCCCATTTTTGAGACAAAATATCGAATGGATTGTGGCGTTATAAAATAGATATAGGTAGGGAAAACAAATTACAATAATAAAATTCCTTTTTTCTTGCAAAACAATATACCATAAACATGCATAAATAAATACTTAAATAACCTATTTGAACAAAATCAGCGTCATTCATACATCTTCATCCTTATTACTTTTATCATTGCCCTATTGTTCTAAAAAAGAAAAAGCTCCACATTCAAAACACTGAAACTCCAAATTTGCTGCTTTAAAATAACGTAACATTTATTTTCCTGAAAATGTGTAAGCACAGTACACCTTATCTGATTGAAAACTGGCTGCCAGTGTTTGTCGAAGGTGTACCGTATACTCCACAGCTTCTTTAGTTTGTGTTTCAAACAACTTTGATTGAAATTCACTTTATTCTCGCAAATTGGTAAAACTTCCACAATTGCTTTTCTTTTTCCAGTTAAGTTTATACTTGTACCAACTTACCTCTTAAAATCATTTAATGTATTTTTCTAATTTTCTATTTGGAAGTAAAACATGGAAAATTAGATTATATCCCTGTGGTAATCCATCGCCGCAGTTTTATACTGTTTGTATAAAATACTCCTATAGCTTTCACATTGAACTATAGATACAGATAATTGAATCTTTTTAATAAAGGAAAATGAATACGTAGCTATCCCAGCACTGAACATAAGCATTCCTTCCAGTATCCACTCGACTTGAACTAGAGCACGAGCTAACAGCAACATAAAATAAAAGTATAAGATCTAAATCAAATATCTACTTAGTATAAAGAATCTGTAGGATCCAATTCGTCTGGTATTGCGAGTATTTTAATTATCCGCTGACGTACGAGATCTGAGCGAGTAAAAACGGCTCGCAATGAGAAAATAATAGCGCCAGAGGGATTAGCATTGCGTTCTTACGAGACTAGATAATATGGAGATAGCACGTTTTATTTAACTTATTTTTTTCCTATTCAGCGTCCGGTTCGTACTTTGTGAAAATAAATCAGGAAAAAAGTTTGCAACTGCTTTTGCATGTGAATTATGTGTTTCTAAATAAACTAACAATTGCAAAAACACGTAGGGCTGAAATAACTGTCCCCACACGAATGTTATTATTTTAACGATGAGAGTATTTTGTGGTTTTGTGTAAAATAATATAATTAAGCTAAACTCAAACATACTTAAGTAATTACCTTATCCATTAGTTGTTAGACAAACGCCAACCAACCAAAACTTTCACTAAAAGTAATCTCCAGCGACATTTTTCCTTTCTCATATTTTCCATTTTTTATGGAGTCCTTTCAAAACTTCCCGGCAATATTTGTCGGATATAAAAGTTTCCTCCTTAATTATTAATTGGCCCTCAATACATTACCGATTGTAACTTCCAGACGACTTTGGCAAACTTTACCGCATGTTGTGCAAACTTTGGTTAAAGTTTACTTCCATATTACCCCAACTTGGTTGAAGATCAAGGCAATCCTTTTAGAAGCATCGACCATCCAGATAACGAGATAGGGATAGTGCATTAAAATTAACTTTGCATTTTGCTGGCCCCTTAAGCCTCCTGTCTTTGAATGAGGTCCTGGTGCAAGCTTAGCCACTGGCTCTTTTGTTAAATTAACTTTTGTGTCGTTAGGTTCTTAGGAGCTGCGGCATGTTCTTTATAATGTGATATTGTTCTTTACTTCTTATTTTATTAGGACTTATGTAATGAAGCTTTGGGCGACTTTTAATCAATGTTTATAAGGTTCCCAAAGAGAAACAGAAGCTTTGTTTGAGAAAATAGAAAATAAGGGAATGTAGGTAATAATTTTGAATCATTGTCAGTCATCATCTGCCGAGCCTTTTCCCAAGCTATGCTGGGGTCGAAAATGAATCATTGTCAGTAATTAGGCATAAACATTAAATAGGTATTTTTTATATATTTGGAGTACCCTTAACGCTTTGGGTATTTAAGGCCTATGTTTATACTCAATGTATACATATACGAAAAGCCAAGTTACTACTATATTACGAGTAGGTATGTGTGGGTCAAAAAATTCAAAGAACAAACGCGAGAGTGCGAGAAAGTGACAAAGAAAAATAACTTAAGAAATGTAGTTCTACATAGTTTAAACAAAACCAAGTTACAAAACTCACAATACAAAATCACCACAATAAGGATCACTCTGAAATACAAACTTCTCATTCTTATCTCACTTCTCCTAACATCTTAAACAAAATGAAAACTTGGGGAACAAGTAAAAATACAGCTCTATTTTAAAGGTGGAAGCAAAAATGAATGCAGGTGTCGACTATACATAACAACTTGAAATAAATAAGTGCACTCTTTGTGCGCTTAGTTAGAGCAAGTTCTCCGTTATCCGGTAGTCCCGGCCAAGAAAAATAGTTGGTTTTCTCAGAAATCTTGTGGTCTTACTAAACCGATGGTAAACCTGACAAAACGTCGTCTACGAAGTTTGGGAAGAAATTAAAAATCTTTCGGTTGGTTTTTTATGTTTGTATTGTTATTAGCTGCAAGTTTATGGCTCGGGTAGATTAAGGCAGCGATATTATGAGGAATTAGATTTTGTTGGGGGATTATTTTTAAAATAACTACTGCTATTCTTGATCTATTACCTACGGTACAATAAATGTAAACTTAAAGAATAATCTGTATCAGATCGGTAAATTTTTGAAGTAGGTACTTATTGTTATATAATAATAATCCAGCCTTTAAACGTCCCACTGCTGGGCACAGGCCTCTTCTCATATAGAGAAGGCACGAGCATTGATCACCACGCTTGCTCTCTGCGGATTGGCGATTTCAGATCCCAAATTTTGGAATCCAGGTTTCCTCACGATGTTTTCCTTCACCGTTTGTCAGACGTGTCTTAGAATAATTAAGAAAGTATATATAACTTTGAAAAAGCCACATTGGTACTTGCCTGGGTTCGAACCTGCAACCTTGTGCATACAAATCCGTTCATTGAACCGCTAGGCCACCACGACGCTCTTGTAATATACCTCCCATTACAATTTTAAAATAACAATTATTGTAGCAAATAATCTCCTACACCTAAAACACAATCATTATAATTTATAACCAATATGAATAACACATAAATGAAAGAAGTTGTGTAATGAATATTCCCAAAACTATTCATTTACAGTTTTCCGAGTCCGATATAATGTATAAATGATATATCGCTTCGGGATTACTATCTAGTATAATGAGAAAATGATTCCTTCGTTACATTTGGAACAGGTGGGCTCGTGCACGATATCTGAAAGATTTCTATTAATGGGAAATTAGTAGAAAGGTGAAAGAATATATTGGTAGTTTTTGTGTGGTTGAGATATTATGCAACAGTACGATAATTGGCATTCTACTTACTTAGTAGCATGCCAATTATCGTAAAATCGTCCCACTATGAGCCAACTATAAGCACACTGACACGGAGTGTAAATAGCAGACTCGGGCCCCAGAACTGTTGCATAATATCTCAACCACAAATGCTAGGCTAATCGACAGATAAGTTAAATGTATGAAAAGTCATGCTGTAGTACTTTTTCGCCTTACATAAGAAGTTGGTGTGATAATAATTCTAAACCAAAATATTAAATCTTGTATTTATTTATGTTCACGCAGGTGGTATTATGAATGATATATACTCACACATCATACAGACAACAAAGACTTTAAGTTGCATGTGAAGACTCAATCCAAACGCCTTTCCTATTTCTTTTATTTCGAAACAGTTTCTTTGTATTCAGGGCGCGACAACAAATATCCGTACGCCGTTACTTGTCACGGAGAAACGATTATTTATTGTACAAATCGAGTGACGTGGGTCCAAAGGATACGACGTTATAAATCAAACACTTCGCGTCAGTTTGGACGTGACGGTATATTTAGTCGCGTCAGACATTATAGCTGTGTCAACAAAAATATGGCTGAAATTTTCGGAGGTCTCTTGGGTGTCGTAGAGGACTTGTAAGGATTATGAGAGGCGTGGAGGCCACCTGTGTGATGACGTCATTTTGCGGGTGTGCCCTGTTTTCTAAGCGAAGTCGTTATTGGAAGCCTTGGGATGTTTCATGAATGACATGATGACATAACATTATATTTACTGTTAGACAAGTACAGATTTTTATGTGAAAAAGTATGATGTATTTGATGGCAATTGCAATTTTCGGAAATTGACTAGGTAACATTTCCGAAGTTCTATGTTACATAAAATAATTTAAGAATTTCGTACCTAAACTCCTAAGAACATAAGTCTACGAAATTCGCTGAAAGTTTAGAACTTAAACCAACTTATTGTTATTAAAAAGTTTGTATCAACTAAAAACAAAAATAATAACCATCAATTTGGTAATGGTTCGAAACGGGATCTCGAGAGCTTTTCTTACGTGGATCGGTTAGTCCTTTATGAGCAGGACGTCCACTTTTTACGGCGTCCAGATACGTTAGCTGTTCAATTGTATGGAAGTAAGTTCGATATCTGCTGACTCCTATTGTTGGTTCTTTCCAACTGATCCCAGTTTACGAGGTTTTGTTGATTTTGAGAGGTCGTTCACCGAAGCGTTTTATTATTTTAGACGGTTTTTCGCATTCAATTGTTTTTAGGGTGGTTTGTGCTTATAATGAGTTAGGATGTAGTTTTATATCCCAAGTCACCCTCACCGAATAAGAAATTATCTGCTTCCATACAACAAGTAAACGATTTTACTCCAGTTAAGAAAGTAGTCGGTTCGGAATAGGCTTCTTAATCGAGTTCCTAAATAAATAATACATTAAATTTTCAGGAAAACACTCTTCACATATCTTTAATTAGAATCACCATCTCGTTACAAATAAATGTAATATTTAGTTTAAGGTAATTTAAACCTTATGTCAAAGAAATAAAGCCTTATTGGTAATTATATTATGCACGACCGATTTGTATTTCGTTCTTACGTCGCTAGCTTTTCTTACACACACATACACAATGTCAATGCATAGGTTTAACATTTTAAATGTTATGTTGGTAGAACACGAATAATAAATTAATTCAAGGACATAAAGCTTATCTAAATACTTCCGAGTTTGTAATCGGCATTTTACATTGTTGTGTCATCGGACGAGAAATTCCGAAAAAAAAATTGTTTGTTATTTGAAACCATAAATGTGTAAAGATAATGCAAAAGAGTGAGACGCAATAATTTTCCGGCCTACCCTCTGACCTATGAGCGCCGCACGCGCCGCTCGGTGCAGTAGCGCCAAGAGCGGCAACCGCCCGCCTAACATCAAAGACGATTAGTGATCCAACAGCGTTCTATGTTGTATTGTTATTTATGTTGTGACCTTGACGAGAAGAATTGCACCCGATGGATTGGTCGCTGGGGACCCATGCAGTGGCTTTCCCGATCAGGCGACTTACGCCAAAGGATTTTTATTTGTAGGTCGAATAATATCGCGGGTTAACTTCACCAATAACTGGGCAACAAGTGTCGATGAACTCAAAAGTAAAATAGAACTCGCGTTTGTGACAGTGAACAGTGATACTCAAATATTAAACAACTAAAAAAATACCTTAATAAAGTGAGGTAATAGGTAACTAAAGTGTATCGAAAAAGGCGGCGGAAATTTAAGCCATTGTTGTAAGGTGACGAAGAAACAGAGGAAATTAGTGTTTCTACATACTTCAGTTTTGTAAGTACAACTTTGTTCTTATTCCTTCTATGCCGCCCTTAATTACCTACGAGTGCAACACGGTGACTCGGGCGCCAACCCCTCCACGTTACGTTATTGAGGGTAGGTAGGTACCTGCTCCAAAACCGTTTCATGCGTAGAGCCACAGGCGCTCCAGGTTACGTTCGTAACTTGCAGTTGCACTGTGACTTAAAGCTGCCAACAATCAAGCAGTTCATGAAACGCGCCGCGATCCGATTCTTCGACTCGTCCGGTACCCACCATAATCCGCTAATCGTAGGGGCCGCGCGATACCTACCTTCCGTAATATCTCAGATTAAACGCCCTAGACGTGTACTCTCTCCTACCCCGACGATAAAACATCGATTGAAGTAATATACCGTTATTATGTCTAATTTATTAAGTTCGATTTACTAAGGGCAAGAATATAATGTCTTTTACACCTTGTCATCATCATCTCCCGAGCCTTTTCCCAACTACGTGGGGATCGGCTTCCAGTCTTACCGGATTCAGCTGAATACCGTATTTTACATGGAGCGACTGCCTATTTGACCTCCACAACCCATTGTACTGGGTAATACAGTCTCCCATAGAAAGACTGGCTGTCAGAATTGACTTAACAACTGCCAAAGATCAGCGTATGACAGTCGGGACCAACGGCTTAACGTGCTTTTCGAGGCACAGAGGGGTCTCGGTATGTTCACAAATGGTCACCCATCCACGGACCAACCGCGGCGAGCGCGGTGAGCGCGGTTTAACCTGTATTATCGGTCAAACCGTACGGCTTACACTTAGCCACGAGCCCCTCAAAATCTGTTACACCTTGTATAATTACTTATTTTTAGAATGGCGTCTACTTTCTTAACTTTATTTAACAGAACGTCTAAACAGAAAAAAGAAGCAATTTTCAAACGAAATAACGACTGTTCGTGTTGAACTACGCTGTGTCCTTTCTAATGAACATCGTTTTTTAAATCGTGCCAATTAACAATTGTTTGCATTCAAATGACACTCATTTAAATAAAGAACTCGGATCAATTCAAAGGAATTGCCGTTCAGCCAATACAAACACGTAATAGAAACTTTAACACGAACCTTTTTCCTGAACAATAAACGGTATAACGGGATAAAGACAGTGTGAATGAAAACACCAGATCGCCTGAACTTGGGCTATTATGACGGACAAAAATAGTTGGCACAAGTTGGTGTAAGTTGGCAAATAACGGTCCTCGTTATTGCCTTAGTTGGCCAATATTTTCGCTTGGACGAAGATGGCTGGCTCTTGTTAGAACAAACTATTGTATTGCCGAGAGATTAGTTGTTGAGCGTTGTTTCGGATTTATTAATGTTTTTTAAGCAATAACTTTGATTGAACTGTTGGTGTGGAGTTTTTAGCCTGGTTTTCTGTAAGCAAAATTACGCTAGCAAGTTGTACTTAATGTATTCTATTTATATTAAGATTTAGTAAATTAATATTTTTTGCCTTTATAAAATTCCAATTATATCTTACCATACACATGAAAAAAAGACTGGAATTTTCCAATTTCGACCCCAAACCTAATAAAAAGTAAAGGTCAAATAAAAATGGCATATTAATATGTGTTGTATGATAGCCATATATGTATGATTCCGTAATGAAGTCCATATCTGCGGCACAAAGGCTGTCAGGGACAGGGGTATCGTTCGAACAGGTAGGCAAATTAATCCGATGCAATTTTATCTAGTCGCTTTAGGGGCGTGCTACAGTGGGCAAGGTTTGAATTATTGGATAATATTTGATGAATAATTAAATATTTTCTTGTAAATCTGGCTGTAGTTAAGGTAACAAGTGTATTATCTCAGAGTACAATGTAGGTAAAAATAATGTTCCTTTTACATTTAGAGTGTAAACTAGTGGCTCTAGGCAATTTTTTTCTTGATCAGTTGAGGGTTATCTGAAGCTGGTTTTTTATAAAAAAATTACTTTTCCATTACCTATATTATATATTTTTTTATACAAAATTAAATATATGTTAAACTTATTATGGACCTTATTTCTAAACGTCACCATTGTAGACGCGTGACCCTACATTTAATTGGCCGGGCATAGAATAACGGCCATCCGCGTTGTCCTTTTGTAATATGATGTGACCCCGCAAAGGGGTTGTTCTCAAACTAATTGAAATTCACAATATTTTGCTCTATTTAATAAGGGGTCGAGATAGGCAGGCTTAAACAGAGGCTTTTAGGTTAAATGCCCTATAATAGGGAATGAGGACACAATATGTGTTTTGTGAGTCGTACTTGATTGGGTTAATTAATTTGCTTCGATTTCGATTACATATTGTCATTTCTATTTCATATGCATACTCACTTTATTTCAGTTGTTAGGCAAATATGTATAATTATTTTGCTTATTTTTAAGAAACCCCTGTTAAGGTAGGTACAATATAAAAAAAACTTTTAGATAACAACTTACCTAAGTAAAGAGTTATCAGTCATCTTGCTTATTGCTGATAGCTTTTTGATAAACACTTACCATACATCCACATAGCCTCTATTTCCAATTCAAAACAAGATCGATCTTCACGCGACCAAAAACTATTTGCGCAGTTCACACTTGGTGCACCTGATCTTTCCACACAGCTTATCCCCGAGGATATAGTATACGTGTAAGAGGAACCCATACCAGGGCCACATGCCTCAGATTCCCAAGCGATCCGGTCACCGTTGAAACTGAGTTGTTTTTATTGAAAACAAGGGTTGTCTCTTGAATTCGTATCCTGATCACGAACACACTTTGTTAGCAAAACAGAGACTCCCTTTGACGTATCGACTAGACATTTTTTAATGCATAACTTGAAGGGAATTATTGATAACTACATCCTCTCCGGCTATGGGTTTGGCCTTTGACATTTCTTTTTGAAATATACAGATGTGTCTTAATGTTTTTATTGGGAACATTGAGATGAGTTGTTATCAAGATTTTCCTTATTTCGGCTAATGTTTTTGTTGATGGAATATCGTATTTATTGTCAAAGGGAAGTTTGTTGGAGATCCCGATTATAATAATATGATGTCTGTTTTAGGAGTTAACTACATAAAAATATATTATACAAATCAGCGAGATCGGCTTATTACTTATTCTACTTACACCATAATACCTAATTTTAGTTTGGTATTTCATAAAAAAATATATAACCTCATAAAATGGGTTTTTTCCTGCTGGTTCTCCTTGTTTCGTTTTCTTATGTGTACATTATTGTTGATATTGCAAGTAAATTTGACAGTATTGGCGACCCCCTATATTTTAATTCAGGTTTTAATTAAAGCTGTACCTTATCAAGACTTTTTACCTTTACCGTCCCTTCATTTCCAAATATTCTGCAATAAATTAGTCCAAAAATCACCTCCGAAAACTTTCTTCTCAATTACGCAAAAAAAGAACAGTGATTTCTAAATTCAAATAAGGGATGTCATATCGGAATTAAGGGTATCGTCTACAAGTAAATTACATGTCGACTCGAACTTGCGAACTTGACGTCGAAATTGAATAAAAACTTGACTCATTTTTCAGTGTAACGACGCTTAGGTATCGGGAGAGAGTCCGATATCCGAATTTCTTATCCTTCATTCATTAGCAAGTTCAATCAAGGGTCCGAGGACTGCGGTTATTTATTGCCTTGCATCGGCCCTCACAATTACGACAGAAGGAAAAACTTTCGCCATTACCGACCCCCGGAGGCTTTCATACAAAAAAATAAATTGTACACGCCAACGTGTAGTGCGTAATGGATTCTGGGTTTCGATTTCGTTCAGGCCATTGTATCGGAAGTACGGCGGACCGCACGTTCAGAGCTGTTTGTATGTATATTTGTGTGTAAAATGTTTATTTGATTTTGTCGTACCACCGCGCTTTGGTACCTTTGTGATGCAGTCAAAGTTGCTTGAAAGCGAATCCTTTTTTATAGTCATTATGTATACCTACCCAAGCTATTCGAATGAATGTAGAAAAATAAGGGTCCGGATCGTTTGGTTGTATACTTTTAGTTTTGACTGCTTATACCACTTTGTGTTAGGCTTCTAATAACACTTTTTTTACTAAAGTACCTGTCATTTCATACAAAAAATTTTTTTTGAAAATAAGAAGACTGCGAAATCTGTTATTATGCAATATAAATAATATAACGCACTTCTGAAATTCTTTCTCTTTATCTATTCTCACACTGATTCCGTGACGTAACTCCTTGATTGAATGCGAAACGATTACGTGTTCCACATAATACTTTGATGTATGTTCGATATTGGAATGTTCAGGTACATCAGGCCTGCGACGTAGATGTATCGGTACAAGCGTTGAGCGCTGATTGATTATGAATTAGTGAGTGGGGCGCAGTGGACATGTAAATCTAGACTACATCCTAAAGAAGCATCTATCTATCTAGATTTTGAGTGTATAATTTCACTTGGAAAGTTAGGCGTACGTTGATTCAAAGTATTGGTCAAGTCAAGTAAGTTTTAATTATTTGTATTTCACATAATTACTTTACATTTATGCATTGAACAACGCAAAGGTTTAGGTACCGGTGCATTGTTTCAAATTTTATGATAAGTATACCTATAAGTATCATTTATTTAAGGCAAATCTTCTTAAGAACAGATGTCAACGTTAAGGTCAGTTTAATTTTATGCTAAAATGCTCACTGCAAATACCCCCTCAAAATCCTACAAATAAACATAACATAAGTAAATTAATATTCAACACCCTCGCACGTTGCGACGTAAATCACGTACATTTGGACTCTCACTAATATTCACAACTACAATAGATTTCTCGCGTCTCCTCTGACATGTCGTAAATTGTAAGCCTGCATAAGGGAAGTTTTATTAAATTTCAATGTGTAGACTTGTCTTCGGATTGTCGGCGCACCTGCGAACTGAATTACGGTTTACGTGTTCAGCAATCGGTATAACCGTTAAATCTAAAGGTTTTGTCGGATACGTTTCGTTGGGACGGATTTTCTGAATAGCTGTACATGTAGATGACGATGTTAGGTAGAAAATGTGGGTTTGAATGGTAATGGTATAGTTGTAGCTGAAATATTGGTCAACTTACTCGTACTAGTAGTGTAAGTACAATATAACCCGTTTATTGGCCGGTTTATGTGACTCGTTTGAGGAAATACCTAACGACCAAGTTAAACTAACCAGGTTACACAAGAGCCGAGGTCAAAGAAGTAGCAGAACATATAAAATTTAGTGGTTATGTTCCTTCTACGTTAATTACACGAAAAGCCACTGACAGCTAACTTTAGATAGTAGACCTTACTATAATTCAGAAAACTGCTAATCCGAAGAACCCGCGTTCATTCGCGAAGAGGTAGCAAACAAACAGGCATGCTGACCCATAAAGTTTTAAGATTACACAGCCCGTTGCCGCAAGATAGTAAATTGGAATATTCACAGCGAAACGAACCGGGGGCCGAAAGCGGGCCACCTGTGCGGGAAATGTTATTATCTCATTAGAGGAGCCCTTTCCGTTTCCTCAATTTGTTACAAACAAACGGAATTTTAATATTATCTGGGTAATGGCTTCTGTTGTTGATAATCCTGCGGCGCTTTGTCGTTACGTTAAATAAACTGAAAGAGGAACGTACTTACCGCGTTTGTGTTATGTTTATACTGTTTAATTGGAATAGTAATTGTGTTGTGAATGCCTGAGGGTGGAACTATTTGTGCAGCTTTTGGTAGGTGTTACGTGTTTTTTTCTGAGCGATTGAATGAACTGTATATAACTTCATGTGTATATTTAAATCAGAAAAAGGATAGTCTACGTTCATCTCAAAATTACTGACAGGATGTAGTTTGATTTGAAAGTCCTAGTAACCTATTTGAATTATTTAATATTTTTTTTAAGTCTACTAAAGTAAATACTTATAAATTCATCTTATTTGCCAGTCGCAACTTGGTAAAGGCAGTTTACACTACTCTACCAGGAAACCACCACTCTCTCCAATTCGTGAACGAAACATGAAACATTTAAAAGAACAACAGCAGAGCGATCAAACGCAATGATAGCACCATTCGCAAATGATACGAAAACGTGGGATAATTAAACCGGGACAGGCCCGCGGGCTTGTCAATGTGTGCTTGTATAACACATTGCGACGCCACTCATTCTACTAGCAACGTCTAACTAGGAGACCCAAGTAGGAACTCATTTTAGGATAATGTGTCAAGTCCACGAAAGGTATTTATAGTTTTGATTTTTTCCCCTGCCAGGCAGTGTTAAATTTCGTATGTGACTTTGCTTCCATTCAATTTATATTTCGCTCTATCCATGGACAATGAAACATAAGATTTCATTCAGGTTTTGTCATAGGCATCCTATGTACTATATACTTTGGTCTGGTCGTATATATTGCCAAATATGCTTCTTAGTTTCGGTTTTCAGTATGAAGAGACCAGGTCTGCTATCTTCTGAATATGTCTTTTCCAAAGTATTTTCGCATTAATGAGAAGGTATCAAGGTCTCCTAACAGTTTCTCTTTAAATGCCTTGTTTTATATTAAAGGAGTCCACATAAAACGCGAATACGAGGCAACCCTATGCCCCACATTCCTACTTATTTACATTTCATTTGCAGAAATGCGACTCGAGATGCGAGATACTGCGAATATATAAAACCCATATTCTACACAATCAAGGCAAATTAGAATGAAAAAACTTGGCGTCTCAGTGCTTTTTGATCAAACCAAGAAATGTATCGCTTATGGCAATAGTAAATGCATTTCTGGTTAAAAGTTTATCTTAAAAATCAAAAAAGTAGGATAGTTAGTTACCTTAGGTTTTTACAAAACCTTTTGGCGACACACCTTTCTGTAAATGAAGTCTTGAATTGAATTCGGAAGATCAGCAACAACTCATCAACAACTCTTACCATTTCAAAAATATATGTTTACAATATGTATTTTACTAATTGGTATACCTATAGGTATTTAAATGAACGCTATAGTTAACTAGCTGTAATAGGCGACTTCAATAAGATTTGGTCAAAGTGCAGGCTCAAGCAATTCAGTTAGCACAATGCGTGCAGTGAAGCGAATTGAGTACAATGTCTACGATATTGATCGCGTTAAGCCATTCAAGTGAATCCGGGTCCAATCGTGCCGTTTTGATTATTGTTATGACATAGGGCTAATTCATAATGCTAGGTGTAATATATATATGATTCCTTGATGGACTTAAAGCCAAAGCATTAAGAGCCGTCTTAAACTAACACGTAGTTGATGATATGATGCTATTTGAAATAATGTATCATTCTCAATATGGTCAGGTAAATACTAGTTTGTGAATATATTATATATTTGACGGGCCTGTTGGTCTAGTGGTTAGTGACCCTGACTGCTATACCGGAGGTCGTGGGTTCGATTCCCACCCAGGACAAATCTTTGTGTGATGAGCACGATCATTTGTTCTGTGTCTGGGTGTAATTTATCTATAATATGTATGTATTTAGAAATATATAAGTATGTTTATCAGTTGTCTGGTTACCATAACACAAGCTCTGCTTAGCTTGGGATCAGATAACCGTGTGTGAGTTGTCCCGGAATATTATTATTTATTATTATTATTATTAATAGTTATTGAAATACTTATTTGCAAAGGCCAATGTTGAAGTGACTATCATGTTAACTTTGCAAGGATAACATAAATAAGTTTTCAATTTGTACGCATGTGTCTTATTGAATCTTCAGACTAGCAAGTAATTTACGATTAGTGTCAAACAGCTAGTGGATGTCAAAACAAGCTCTGAAATCTATCTACAAAAATTGAGCTGTCTCTGGAACTCGCAAAGATCCCAAAAACATAAACAAATGAAGGCATAATAAATAGCACATTACATTCGGATTCTTTCAGCTGGGCTTCAGTGTAAATTGCATTGTTATCTAGGAGCCACCGTCCACTTCAACTGTGCCTTATCTGGATGCAAGTAAATCTCAATGGTACGGGGAGATTGTGAAATATTGCCTCGGAAATTGCTTTGGATTTGAATAGAATAAGGCAGGTTTCCTTTGAAAGGATAGTTTAATAGTGAAGGATTGCTACCTTTTCTTGGATTCTGCTATCGGGCTAAGTCGTCCGAGTAATTGTTTTAGACTTAGCTTACGTAAATAAATAATTAAAGTAATTCAAGGTCAGTGTCAATTTTCAATTATAGCCTGAAATTGGCAATTTTATCATCTCCTTCAATTACATTGTAATCTACATAAAGAAAGTTAAGTGACACCTTAAAAAATAAGATTGAAATACAGTACCTACCATTTTATATCATAACAATTGACACGAACAAAAATCAATCAGGCCAAAAAAGCGAACGACTTTTGACATATTCGCGGAAAAAAAAAAGAAAAATAATCCTGGAAAGTCGTCTCCAATTTCTCGTAACATTGTCAGTTGAGTTGATTTTCTGGTAACGCGGGTGAGACGTTTCCCGCTTACGTGGAAACGTAAATGTTGCCGGCGTCATGTTTCGCATGCCAAGCATATGCCAAGCGGACAAATTGAGTACGTAGCGCGTTGCGACACAGTACAGTGAAGGCATAGAAGGATAACAAGAAATTAAACAGTCTTACTTAATTGCTTTTGTAAGGTGATGTACTGCAGCATTCTCTTACGTTTACTATGCAGTAAACGTAAGAGAATGCTTCTTTGGAATTATAGAAAATCTAGTACTCAACTTAATAAAATAAAACTTAAACAATATTCTCTCAAGTTTAAAAAAATCATAAACTTAACAAAAAAATCACAAAATAATTATTTGATTAATACTTCGTCAAACAAATGTAAAACAGCGTGGAAAATAATAAATAATTGCAAAATAAACTACCCTAAAGAAAATATAAAACAAATTAAACTACAAGATCGTTATGAACAAAATGCCTTCAATATAGCAAATGCATTCAACAATTTTTTTATTGATCAAATTCAAGAACAAAAAGGTAAGACAAAGATATCACTTAATAATACTAATGTAAAGTCATTATTCATGAATCCTGCTACACCTTACGATATTTATAGAATAATTAAGGAATTGAAAAATACAAATAGTACAGGATATGATGAAATATGTACGACTATAGTTAAAGAAGTGAACCCTATAATTGCACCAATATTATGTGACATTATTAACAAATGTATAGAACATGGTTATTTTCCTGATAAATTAAAGATTTCGGTTATTGTACCTCTATTTAAAAAGGAAGATAAAGAAAATATGTCTTGTTACAGACCAGTAGCACTAATACCGATTTTTTCAAAAATATTTGAGAAGGTAATATATAATAATTTGTACATTTACTTAGAGAAGAATAAACTATTAATAGATGAACAGGTAGGCTTTAGAAAAAATAAAAACATAAATCTTGCCATTTACAATTTTCTTAATAAAGTAATTACTGCTGTTGATAAAAAAATGCTTGTAACTGCGTTATACATGGATATGACCAAAGCATTTGATCACGTTGACCATAAAGCTCTATCATATAAATTATCTACATACGGAGTAAGAGGTAAGGCCCTAGACCTGATTAACTCTTATTTATCAGATAGAAGACAAATGACAAAAATAACTAGGATTGATCCCAAAACTTGTATTGAAGATAAAATATTGTCAAATACTAGATTGGTTTCTTATGGAGTACCACAGGGAAGCGTCCTTGGTCCGCTTCTATTTCTTATCTATATTAATGACCTGCCAAAAGTAATTAATGAGCCAGTAGTTTTGTTTGCTGATGATAGTACAGTGGTTCACATCAGGAAAAACCAAATAAATTATGATTCAATAATTAATAAATCTTTAAATAACATTGTACAATGGATGAAGGATAATAATCTAATTTTAAACTTAAATAAAACTAAAATAATGCGATTTAGGAATTTACATCAGAAAAATACTATAAAACTAAATATAAATCACTTAAATCAACAAGTAGAAGAGGTTAACAACACTAAATTCTTAGGTTTACATATAGACTGCAATTTAACATGGAAAGCCCACATTGACCATATCTGTAAAAGGATGAACCAACAGTCGTATCTTTTGTATAAATTAACCAAGGTTGTCAACCAGAAAACAGTTATTATGGCATATCATGCTAATGTGGGATCTATCCTCCGATATGGAATCATCTTCTGGGGTAACTGCACTGAAAAAGAGTGTGCATTTAAATGTCAAAAACGTTGTATTAGAGCAATTTGCAACTTAAAAGTAACGGATTCCTGCAGACCATATTTCAAAAATTTAAAAATTATGACTATGCCTTCATTGTATATTTATGAACTGACAATATTTATAGCCACAAATCCTACTCTATTTGAAAAGAGAGGACCAAGCAAACGGGATCCCACTAGACTAACAATACCAATAAATAAAACTACATTTATGAACCAAAGTATTCTGGTTATGGCTAGTAGAGTCTATAACAAGTTACCAAATAATATTAAAACAATAGTTGAACTACACCTTCTGAAAAACAAACTACAATCTTTTTTATTAGAAAAGTCATATTATTCTATAAATGAATACTTAAATGATAAATTATAATATTTTACAAGTATTTAGTACACATGTCTTTCTAGCTGTAACTGGTATATTTTATGTCACTTCATATATATAATTAGATTAATGGTCACTGTGATGTAATAAATGTATAAAGGAAAATAATGTGTTATAAATAATAATATATAACTCAAAACAATGTCATTAATAAAAATATATAATTAGTAATAATATGCAATGAATAACAATAAGTAACTAGCTAATTAGTAATAATGTGTAATGCTATATGTGTAATTAATAGTAATGTGTACCTAATTGATAATAATATTTAATTAGTATAATGTTAAGTTAATAATCCATAATGTGTGATTAAAAATAACATGTAATTTTAAGTTACATCAATAGAACATTTGCACACCATTGCAATGGTCAAATACAGTGTTTCACAATTATTATTTTTTTACCATCTGTGTATTTGCACAAGTACCTGTATTTAGCAAATAAATGAATTTGATTTGATTTGATTTGACATGAACGGTAAACTATTGATGGGAAGGGATTTTTAACGTTAACCACCTTCTGGAGCCAAGCTTACATAATTGTAGGTTTTAATTTCTTAATTTTTCAGTTTAGTTAAACTTTGCCTGTTTCACATAAAGTTCTTTAATTTTTTTATTTATGTTATCTATTTTGAAACACTAGCCTTACTAACCGGCTCGTTGTGGTGATTAAAAGCGTTTTGATATATTTGTTACAAATGCATTTGGCGATAATTAAAAAATATCAACACAACCATACACCTTCATTAGGTATATTATATAAAGAAGTAATGTTTTGTTCAATGAGTTGATCGTATCGTTTTGTACCATATTTTCTGTTTTATACCTGTACAATGTTCACGTGTGAATCTCGCGACTGTGAGATTGAACTACATGAGTTTGCGATGTGACTATTTTCCAGTTGAGAATTTTATGTGTCGGTCCGAGTGGACATCTGTGGCCGGCTCGGCACGTTCTCGATCGACGGACACATTTACATTATATTCATACCTCTAAATATGTAAAAGTAAGAGTAAAATACGGTACATAAAATTTCAGTACGAAATGATCTGCACAAGAAAAAAGGGGAAGGCAAGCCAAGGAATTAAAAAAGTGTTACATAAATTATTTTGCTTCTAAGGTTTTATTTCGTAAGCACTTACTTGACTTCGTTATTGGACTTTAAAACAGCTACGAGGACAGTAAGACCCTGAAACGAAAGTCTCACTATAAACTATTTCGAACCTATGGGATTCGGTCCGCAAGACTGATGCGATTAAGACCAATATGCTATAGTTACCTTATTAGTTAACTTACCGACACACGAGTCCAGTGAAACTCAATATTAAAACTTAAGTCCTAATTACATTTTTCAGAGGCACCGATACTGGTAGCCGCATAAAGGCAGTAACACACAGTGACGGTAGTGTGAAACCCGACTCGCACCCTTGTCCGTTGCACGTTTGACGTTTATGAGGGTAAACTAACAACGTGCTACGTAATTCGATCTGTCTTTAAAACAAACCCTCTAAATTTATTAGCGGATGCGCTGTTTACGTGTTAATAACATTTAATTTCGCTTTTATTGAAATTTAATTAAGTGTACGGCGATGGATATTTTTGGACGGACAATAGATGCTGGAAACAAAAGAGTTGCTGTTTATTTGTAATGGTATACTCCAATAAAATCCGGGTTGCAAAATGAATATAAGCTTATTAGCTTATGTTTTACATAGTAATTGGATTTTTAAGCCAATACTCACTAGTCACTTACCTATTCAAGAGATCTTTAATCAATATTATTTTCAAAACTGCTTGGCAGGTTCTCTTGTTTGTGTTCCCAATAAGTGTTCGGTTTCGTAAGGATGGATCAGTGATTCTAATTAAACATTAGAGGAGAAAATAAGGCAGTGTAATAAGGTTATGAAAAATGATGAGTATTTAAATGTAATTTAATTACAGAATAGGCTAAGCAATGTAGGTTAGTATGCAAATCTAAACGAAATATTATATCACGCGGATAAGAGCTAACTATACATGCCTGAAAAATGTTAAAAATTGTTTGTAATAGCCAACATTGGTATAGGTGAATAAAATACCTGAAACAACAGTGGGACCGTGACAAAAGTCATTCTGCAACCGTATTCGTATGTACCATATGACATGGCATCCATTTTTATTCGACATAAAAAAAGTTTTTTTCAAATTCAATTCACATTCGATTTCGGGAAAAACTGTCATGTTTGATTTTCATCTGTTATTTTTTTTACCTACTGCTGTAGGCTTTTTCTATGAATTGTTAATTGTAGTTTTTATTATGCTATTGTTTGGTCGAATAGTATGAGACACAATAAAATAAATTTCATGTTTTTTTTTGTATTTTTACAGCTCATGAATTCCTGTTTTTTTTATATTTATTATTTATATTATTTACAAAGAGGTTGTTACCTGTTAGCAGTTTCTAAAGGACAAGTTATTAAATACCTTTTAGGTAGGTAACACTCGAAAAAATGTATTAAATAGCTGTAAGGTACCACTCTACTTCCAAGAATCAAAATATAACATTAAAATTGACAACAACATAAAGTGGCATGATTGTGTTACCGACACCTACCACTTTGAGTATCGGAAACGCAATAAAACCAGAAGTTTCCCGCCTCCAGCTGCTCGAGCCAGAGTGAGGATCCGTGTACACTCGAGCACACGTCATGTTACACGTCTGTGTTAACGTTTTGTTATGTAAAACGATAAACAGGTACAATTAGTGGCAAAACGTTTAAATTTTAATGAGTTTTGATTGCCGTCGGTGTAACAGAAAATTTAAAATATTGTGATGAATAAAAGGGAGATGTTGTAGTTTTGTTGTTATCCTTGTATCTTGCTTTGGAAAAAGAAACAGTTTTGCCACTACATCATTTCTTTCATAATTTCAACTCATAATTTTCTTTTAAAAAACATTTTATAAAGCAAAAGTGACTCTTATAAATTATTTAGGGAAAACTATTTTACGTAAACAAAAACATCATTCTATACTATCATGATGTACCAACAAAAACGCTTTATTGCTCGTCTCAGGACATTAAATGTAATATTTACGAGACAGGCTCTCAAGCGGCAGAAAAAATAATACCATAAACCAGTTCTTTGGAGGTAAAAATTATTTACAACGACCACCGAAGGCTTTCATTGGAACCCCGCGAAGTGTCTATTGTGTGTTCTACACAAAGACTTTTGACAGCGAGTATCCTTCAGGCATCCAGTAACAATTTATTACGTAAATCTTCATCATTTGAGGTTTTAGGCTATTGTTCGTCAGTTTTCACGTGAATAGAGAATTGTGCAAGTGAATTAATGAGTATAATATTGGATTAATACGGTTCGTTATTTCCCATTATATTTTGTTTACCTTAATGACGTCAGGGGTATCTGTTTTCAATTCGCTTTTATGCGAACGCTAATGATGATTGCGTTGATATTACTATGAAATATTGCTTGTTATTGTAACGTTATTTTGTATTTATTGTTTAATGAGTACTATCGCAATCAGTCTCATTGTACATCTATAGTTTATGTATGTACTGAATATGTCATATCAATTTACGGAATTAGACATAATACCTACCTAGACCTCTACTTATCACGTCGTATAGAAGATGAAATAAACCTATTTAAGTACATCTAACATATCTTATGTATTTATATCAATGTAAACAAATATTGTCTAAAAAATATAATCTAAATTAGCAAATAAATTTAAAATGATAAACTATTTATAACATTTAATAAATACTTCAAGAGCAAAGCATATGTCAATGGAAATGCTTGTTTACCCCTTGAAGTGTTCTTTGGTATTTAAATATTCAAACTGCAAGCCTTTCGACGTACCTTCATCACACAAGCAAACATGAATATAATTAAATTAAACCCAGTGTCAACGAATTCAGTGTTCTAAAAATGCACCATTTATATGCAACGTATGGACCCCTGTTACAGGGCCCTGATATAATTGCGTTGGGCCCACACGGCCCTTTTTATCTGAAGAGCGCATAGACAATCGTTAACTCTATGATAATGCGTCCGATTTGCATTTCCCTCGTTATTTTAACGTTTCATATGCCTCTGACGTTCTCTTGTTTCGAGTTTCATAATCGTCAGCCTACTCGAGGACGTCAGACTACTAGGATGGCTATAAATAATACGAGAATTACAGGACAAAGAGTATCTAAACATTTCGAAGTATTTTTTTTTTGAAAAATCTTTAACTTTAAAACTATATTATATAGGTATAACGGTAAAAATGTGTGTGGTCTTGAAAACTTTTTTGTGTTTTTTTTCTTATTATGCTTCTTATTACCTTTATTATTATTTTTTTTTTATTCCGGGACAACTCACACACGGTTATCTGATCCCAAGCTAAGCAGAGCTTATGTTATGGTAACCAGAAAACTGATACACATACTTATATATATCTAAATACATACATATTATAGATAAATTGCTCCCAGACAACCAGAACAAATGATCGTGCTCATCACACAAACATTTGTCCTGGGTGGGAATCGAACCCACGACCTCCGGTATAGCAGTCAGGGTCACTAACCACTAGACCAACAGGCCCGTCATTATGTATGTATTTTATTTTTTTATCATTGTTATTACAAAAACTTTTAGAGTATGTGGAGCCAAACCTAAAAATATTTATTCTATTTATCACTAAATTTATTGCGTAAAAGAAGATAAAATATAACATTCATAACCTCCATCATCAATTTTCTTGTCCTCAAAATCCTTGAAAATAAATAATATGGCTATCCTATTCAAATCCTATGACGAGGAAATCCTTATATAACTAAATTATTCGTGGTCACGCATTCGCGAGGTTTCGGCTTTGTGGAAATTTTAATTATACATCAGAGGAACGTAAGCCAGATGAACTTGTGCTGAACTAATTAGTTCCGATTGTAGTTCATTATTACATCCGTCATCAGTGGCTTTACAGGTTTTCCTTTTTTAAATTAGGATCGTGATTTCTTTTTAATTAGTAGGTACGAAAATGGCTGACTAAGCAGCTATTGAACTGGCTGTTTTGATTATACCTATGTTAATTTAAAAATAGTTTGAAATCATGAATAGTCAAACCAAAAAATAGTCCTATAATAATCACAGAACAAACGAAAATAAAGAATGCTCTACAATAAAGACATCTACTACAACTTTCTTTTATGTTATACGTTAAATACGTTTAGTTTTGTAATAAACATGTACCTAAATATTTATTAGGAACACTATTAATAATTTATTATTAGAGTCGTTACCGTAATCGGTAAACCGCAAGAACCACTTAATTTCAGATCAAGTAGAATTTGCTCAATAAATTATAGACACAGCCCTAACTGCCCCAATAAACACGATACAATAT
This sequence comes from Autographa pulchrina, assembly GCA_905475315.1. Taxonomy (NCBI): domain Eukaryota; kingdom Metazoa; phylum Arthropoda; class Insecta; order Lepidoptera; family Noctuidae; genus Autographa; species Autographa pulchrina. Next base: position 4,927,102 of record FR997771.1, on the reverse strand, counting down.
CAGCCGATGTATTCAATAAATTGAAAACTTTTTCTAATAAACGATATTTAGGGCTAACATAACTTGGTACCAAGTTCCGCGAACAGTTGGCACGGCGGGCTTGTGGTCGCCACAACTCAATAAGTTTGCTAACCAAGTGACGGTCGCAACTGTTTCGTGGTAGGGGGAGGGGTGTTGACTTTAGAAAGTTAGCCTCCATTACGTCTGTGGATGGAGGTATCTGTAGTGTCTTTGTGTGATACTGAAAATTGAGTTAGTATCCTAGTTTCAGACAGCTGAAACACACTGTCTTGCTCAGGCACGCTAAATAATGTGACTGAAATGTTATAGTGATTAATGTTTACTAAGTTACGTTACATTATTACATTATCCTGAATTTAACATGATTAGCAAAATTAAACTAAATTGTTGAATTAGACAGTAAATACAAAATTAGAATAAATAATTAAAAACAAAACACTACCCAAAGAAAAGTGTTAATAAAAGTTTAGTCTCCATCCCCATAAATAAGAGAAAAAAAATCCAATTTTTTATAAAATTAAAGAAAAAGTTTGCAACACATTTTAAAACACGTAAACCGAAAAAGAAACCCCTAAAAAAGTCACTTTGAAAAATGAACGAGATCCGCAACTTTTAAGGAAAATGAAGGGCATTTTTCTGTTACAATGTTGTCAATCAGTCACAGCCAGGCTGTAAGAGTTTTCCTTTGCCTGTCGCTCTGCTTACGCCGTTGATTTGATTGAAAACTTCCTTTCACGCACCTGAGACGAAGCCCACAAGCCACGGGTATTTGGATTGAGCCAAATCCGATGGATGTGTTAATCTCCTTGATAAGTTCGTAATTGAAAAAGATTTCTCTTCGGATTTTACGGAAAGTTTAAAATTGTACGAATATTAAACGCAGCTTTGCTTAAAGAGCGTGGTATTAAAAAATATATGATAAAATCCTGTATCCTGTCATGTATAATAAAGAGTTTTGGATATGTAACCATTTAACATTGTTATAAATACGAAGACGAACCAAAAGGTTACGATATAAAACGAATTCATAAACACTTTTCCGGACACTTTCACATGAATAGAACCTTTTATATTATGTGCTGGAGATATGGTAATTTAAATAGCCTCATCAGAACTTCAGGACTTAGTCAGCATGTGATTAAAACTCTTACTGATAACAAGCTAAATTAAAACAAACAGAACCTTATTAAAACCGGGTATAACGGCAAAAATTTCACCTCGGGTCCTGAAAGTTAAGCGCGGGTTCAAATTGTACGCTTAAATTCGCTTATTCGTCCCCATTCTGAGTAACAAACGTTACAATTGGTCCCGTGAGTGCAAAGTACATTAACTGGGTACAAAACGGGTAGGTAGGTACTACCCGAAATTGGGTGAGTGTGTAAAACTGTGATTTCCTTACAAATTAATTCGAGTATTTTAAATGTATATCGGTATTTTAATATCATTTTGAGGGGGTTAGGAAAATTATACAAAAAAGGTTAAATAATTTTCTATATACACTTTGTTAGATGTTATTATGTACGTATTTCTTTCATTCGTTCTTTTCAGTAGGTATCTAGTGTACCTACTAATTATACTATTGTTATAGGACAATGAACAAGAAAGGTGATTTGACCACCGTAATGTCAAGAGGAATCTTTGACTTTAGTATAATAGTGAGAGCTAACACAAAAGTATTATATTGCATAAATAGTCTCATTTGTAATAATACCTATATTTATAGGTACGGTCTATTGTCATATTCATGTAATATTAATCTCTCAACTTACTCTGATCTTATTTATGATTCCCCATACGCCGGTCGTCGCTCACTTCGTAAACTTTTATAGTTTCCTCTTAAAACTTTCATGAATTTAATCAATGCAGGACATTTTGTAATAATTTTTATGTACTAAGTTTTGGTAGAATGGTATGAATATTTACGTCGTCTGTCTCGCCTCTTTGGGGAAAAGGTTTATGGAGTTTAACGCTGTTGTGGTTTAAATAACCTTATTACTTGAAGGCTGGTGAATAAAGCGTCTGCTTATTGCGCGTTTTAATAAATTATGAATATCTCAAGTTGGCTTTTGTGTTTCTTCAAAATGTTACGTATTTTTTTTGTTAGGTACAATTCCTATTTCCAGTAGATATAGGCGGTGGAGGAGTATATATCCGTAACCCACGAATTGATATAACATGATACCGAATTACGAAAACTGCCGGCAGATAAAGAAAAAGATCTTGTTAAAAGATGTGTCTAAACGTAATCTAGGTGATCAATCTTCTCTACCTTTTGATCTAAGTAATCGGTCATCTGTCTTTCTAAGAACCGTTCATCGTTCAATTCATTAGGTACTAAACAATAAAGTAAAAATCTTTCGTAATATTATTTTTTCGTAAGAATTTTAAACACGGGTCACCTACTTTCACAGATTTAATTTCAAAGAATAACGTTTAACAAACCGAATGACCTCAAGAGTAAACAGATTATAAAGTAAAATTCCAATCTTGGCGCGTCCGGGAAGGTCAAATACTCGTTAAGATGTTTGTTCTGTTTTTATTAGAGTTTTATTAATGTACTGCGGTGAAAGGCAGCTGTTTTGTTAGCAATATTAAAAGTAATATTACAAACTCCTTACACCGCATCTTAAAAATCAGTAGCAAAACATACTGGCTGGTTATCGATGGATTCGAAATTCAAACATTTAAAAAGAAAAATTCCTTAATGTTAGTATTTTATTCCGTCTAAATATAAAATGGCCATTGGCTGATCCGTAGTAGATTTCTACATACTATTAAAATGGCAGTGTAATTGTAGATATATCTGTAAGAGTTTGTTTTGTGACCTAAATATCAAAACGGGCCACAACTGCAACCTATTCCTTGAAGTAGAAACGAGCAGAAACATAACAAAAATTCTTTTTTCATTCTCCATTCTTACATAACATTTAAATTCAAGAAATAACCCTGTTTTACAAAGTAGAAGTGTAATCTTAGCGCATCGTCAGCAAATACCGGTTATTTAAATTGTGTTTGTGTTATTTCTCCTCACAGGACCATTGGGGTTCTCACCTCGTTCCCTGAAACTGTATTGTTTACACCCTGTCTACGTAAGCACGTCTTTTGTTCTTCTTTAGTGTTCGGAAAATGGTTGGCCGCGTCTTATGTAAGGTATTTTTTTATTATAATTAGAAGCGATTTGGCTACAAAAATGAAAAAAAAAAATATACTGAAAGGTTATGAAAGCAATTGTATGGTTTTTATTTTAATTCATATTTCATGATATATTCTTAGAACTCTTTGTTTTATTTATTTTATAATCTTTTTTAATACACAGCATATATTTATATTTGCTCATACTCAACTCCTTAAACCCTGTACTAAAAACGACACCGTGTTTCCCAAAACTGTACCTAAATGAATAAGTAATATTATTTGGATGGCAAGAATAATTTAGAGCATGATTTAAATGACTATACTCAAAAGTAACATAATAAATGTGAGTCAAATGCACGCCTGAATTCATATTCAGCCAAAGAATTGAAAGCAAGTCAGTTCGAAGCCGTCCAACTTCGCTACTTCTGCCGAAAAACTTTAAAACGACTATTAAACTTTACGACGGGCGTTATCACGGTAAACTTTCAAATAAATTCGTTCTTCCGTAACCCAACATTAGGTACAGGCGAATGACAAAGGCGACACCGTTTCAAAACCATTTCTCCATCTATCAGAGTGACACGCAATCAAACAATACAATAAAACTTCTCTTCCGAAAAATACTTGAAAATAATTTCTCCATTTAAATTCAGGAGGGGAGGTTGCCAGTTGGCACAAAGCTACGCAGTAATATGCAGAGGTGCTCAGTACATTGTATGATGGGAAAGGTAATGAAACAGGAGTGCAGGAGAAAGAGCCTGTGTTTGTTTCTAAGAACCCTAACATCAAACATTCGACGAGTTCAGTTCATCTTTAGACTATGTTCTTAGCTTGTAGTTTTAGTAGATCCTACTACTGCGTACTATATTTGCTGCTACTACAGCATGTGTAATGAACTTACACCTAACTTATAATTTGGATTTATATTAAATTACAAATCGGCCTTTTAATTTGTTGCTTATGAGTTCTTTAACTATTCCTGTCAGCATTAATCATTTTACTTCTTATTCACTGATAAGAATTTCTGTTAGCTTTCCTTGATTGGCTAAAATAAAACAAATTCCTTAGACGAGAATCACAGTAATCGTGTTTTTAGTCTAGATCGTAACGCAGCTGAATCTGTGCACAGATGTGAGTAATCATTACCCCCATAACGTTTATAGTACTCATCATCGCAGACATTTTAGTAATCGTTTTGGAGATACGTTCCACCTCGCTCTGCTGATTGTGGATATAAAAATATTTTGTTGTGCAGCTGAAATAAAAATTGATGAGCGCCTATAATTGTGTGTGTATGTGCAAGCTTTATGGTTATTGTTATCTATTGAATGTGTTATCTGAAAAAAACATTCTATGGGGATATTTTGGGAGATTTCAAATAATTTTTCTGTTGTTTAATTTCTTAGCCTAGTTGTAGTGAATGGCAACTTATGTGTTAGAGTAACTTGGAGTAATATAGACTTTTATATTTTAATGTTATCACTGAGAAGAAGTCGATAGAAATAACATTATCTAAAGCAAGTAAGACAAACATTTTCAGTCCTAAGTAGGTGAGAGATTGTTAAGTAAATCCTTTATAATCACTAAGTTCTATCACGACCTATTAACTATAGAAAATATTATAAACTCTCTGATAGTTTAATTTAATATGTCCAAGCCAATTACATTAAACATTAAAACCACCAAATACAATTTAGTTAATGCACTAAGAACTTGTTAGTTCCACAAACAGGAGCAAACGTGATTACCTAAGTATGTTCAAACATACAAACAAACTCGTATAGGTAGTGTTAGTTAACATAGTTGCTAACATGTGGATCAAAGCGGAACAAATCCCTAGCGATGCGTATCAACGTAGGTACAGCGATAATCGTTGCTGTATGCAGATTATAGTTAGCTATGAATGTTTTAGCGTGGACTGTATTCTATGCATTAAGAATTGTGAATTTTAAAGTTAGTCCTTGGTATTTCATTAAACTATCAGGAGCAAAGATAGTTGGAATACTAAAGAATTCAATTGCTTATCTCTTTTTTTCATAATTCTTTTCTTGTAAGGAAGGTATTGAACTAAAGAGAAAAGAAGAAATACCAAATTTAAGTTTTGGTAGTATGTACCTACATAAAGTTCTCTTCGTAAAACAGTAAATTACTGCCGAGTTATAGTTCTTAAAAGGTAAAAACCTTATGTAATATACCTACTGCAAAATATTAGTAATAACACAAAAGCAAATCACCTAATGTGTACAGAACCTTCTCTAAATAACAGCTTTATGTAGGTACGTGACATATGCTGACCAGACCATGAGTCGTATTTCTTCTTCTCTCCAGCTACCCTTGCTGCTATATTTCTAAATACATATTATAGATAAATTACACCCAGACAACCAGAACAAATGATCGTGCTCATCACACAAATATTTGTCCTGGGTGGGAATCGAACCCACGACCTCCGGTATAGTAGTCAGGGTCACTAACCACTAGACCAACAGGCCCGTCAATATATGTACGTTAAAAACGATTTCCTTACAAGATTGTTTGAAACTAAAGCCCGTCAATCAATCATTTTCACTATCAGGTAAAACAATAGCTTCCCTGATCCTCGGTTTATTATATATTTATTAAAGTAACTTTCCCATTAGTGTTTGCGGCGCTTCCTAGACTTTGAAGTTTACTTTGTCTTGAAGTCTGAAGTTTTTATAAGACAGTTTGCTTAGTGACGGCGGGGAAATAAAGTAGCTACGTTGGTGTTGAAGCTATTCTTGGTATAACTAGCTAGTTTGCGGTGTACCAGATTTTTTCTGTACCTACCTACGTACTTCTACGTTAGTAAGTGTAAAATGTATCTATATTTAAGAAAGTTGTACATTGGTGGGTAAAAGTCAGTAAAAATCTAAGGAATAAGACAACTCTAATACATATAGAAATTCTTATTCTGATCGAAAGTATTTTATACAACAATTTAGAAAAAATATACATGACATGTATTTAAAACAATCTCAAAGGCGGTGTTTTAGATTATAATTTTATTTAAATCGTTAATAACAAATGCTCCTAAAAGTTTTAATCTTCATAAAAGTTCCTCTTCGTGTTAACAAAACATATGAGAGGTAACTAAATACGTTACCAACTAGCCGAAAACTAATTGCACCTACAAATTTTGATACTCACACAATAAATTAAAGTACTCAAGATACAATATCACGAAATTCCGGACGTCTAGACGTTCACATTACCTTTAAACTTATTAAGTCGTTACTACAAGGGTATCGTCCTTAAAATTAACTCGAAGATGTTTTAAATGTACCTACCCTATCTTATAATAACAGGCCCTACGTTCACTGTTCAATATGCGCCTTCATTGGCCATTATATTGAACAATCTTGGGGTCTTTATTAGCGTGCTGGCAGATTGGTGATAGCAATAAAGTTTTATCAGGAGACCGTTGCGTTAAGTCCTCGTGATCTACGAATGTTGCGGTATGGAGTCAGTTCGATTTTTCATAAGAAATCAATCTTTTAAGGTTGTAAATAATATTTGTAGAATCATATAAATGTCAAAATTAGACATCCTCATAAAAGTTTACCTGTAAGTCATGGGTGACAATAATAATTGCGGGAGTTCTCGCATTACAGAAGCTCCTCCTCCTTTTAAAATTTGATTCAAATGATCTTACGAGTTCCACTTCAACATAATTAATAATATAATTAGTGGTTTATTTTAATTATCTCCTACAGAAACTAATAGTACACAAGTAAATGTATTAAATTTAACTTAATGCTTCGCCATAACAACCTTCGTATTTGCAGCCTCTATGTTTGCATTCAATTTACGTGAGATGAGTTTAATATTGGCGGGAAATTTGCTTTTAATTTGAATGTTGCCAGTGAAATTATTATAATGTTGTGCTTGAATCTCGTGGGTTCACTGCCGTTAACATTTGATTAGAATTTTATTTACACATTTTAAACGGAAAATTGTAGTATACATATATATCCACGATTATTTTATATTATGTTTGGTTATTCAACACACAGCTTTAATGACACGACATTTATTAACATTGGTGTATTCTAGCCAAAGTCGCAAAAAAATTTTACTAAACTACGGTCTAAAAATGGAGCCTGAATATATATAATATATTGTGTTGTTACTTTATTTTTTTATATAAAATCCTGTGAATGTGAACACTTTCATTTGAAACAATAACATACTAAAAGCATATGTTTGTATACGATCCATAAATCTGTTTTTTTTTCCGGCCGGTTATTCCAATTATAATTATAAAAACACACCATACATTTTGTTCGCCAAACAGAAAACAAACATTGCCATAAGCCTATTAAACTTATGACTGCTATTTTAAAGGACGCTTTCCAACGAACGTCTAGCTACAAAGCTCAAATTTGACATCGACAGGTACCGAGCAATGTATCCTCAAGGGACCTGAGCACAATTAGAGGTACATCTAGAAATGGAATAGAAAAGCCGATTATACGGAATCGATGATTTGTTCCCCAAGCTTCGCAAACGTCGAACTTACATCGTGCTCCTAAATTAATAATTAATGGAACTATTTGTATCAATTGCTACTGGGAATAATAAGCTGATGGGATTTTACTTGTATGGATGGGTTCGATCTTTCTATTAGTATAAGTAGCTCAGAGGAAATAGCATGTTTCTATATTTAAAGTATAAATACGTTACATTTAAAATGAAGTATTATAGTGAAAATAATTAGGAACTAAAATCAAGTTACTGAAAAATACTTAGAAACTTATCTCGAAATTATTTTATTGAATTTGTTTTATGATATTTGATATTTTTGTAGGTACGCTGATAAGTAGAAACTTTGTTATATAAACTAGTGGGTTTGATCATACATTGTAAGCATATTTTATAAATTATATCGTTTATTCCTTGCTTTTATAGTTATTTTAATATAAACTCTACCGCGCAGTAAAGATTTAGTTATTAAAATGAATTAAAGACTTCTCGTGGCCGAATTACTACATTGACTAGTAGTAGACAAAAATAAACTCCATTTAAATGACAAAAATAAGAGTAATTATGACTTCCCATTATTCTTATAATTCATGCACTCTGTCAAAAATGAGATGCCGAGTACAGTCCAGCTTTTGCACTTATTGTTGTAAAAAAATAATTAAAAGTTAAAACTGTTTTTACAATGGATTCGAGCTCTTTACAAAATGGACCTGTCCTACTTTAAGCTTTCAAGTCTCATTTTAAAAACTGCTGTTGTCTGACTTTTATTGTAATGCCTTGCATTTCAGAATGTGTGTTAAGATGATGAACGCGAATTGTTTTTCTGACGGAATGAATTGCATTTTAATTTATGTGCTTTTTCTGGCAAACGTGTTTGGAGTATGGTCTACATTGTATTTCTTTATGATTAAATTTTTGTAGGAAGCAAACCCATTACGAATGTAAATCGTAGTAACATAAATCGCTTTGTCAAATGTTATGATTTGTTTATTGACATGTAACAAATTAGTCATAATAATCTAGTAAAAAAAAAAATATTGCATAAAGTAGCACAATCACAAAGGACAAAGAACAAAAACGAGTAAAACATTCAAAACATTTGAAAGGTGCTGAAAGTTGATGCGCCACCATATTTCATGGCCCTCATCTCTAGTGCATATTGAATCTGAAATAAACCGCGGCGAAGGGGACGACTCACAATGGCGGAAATGACAGCCTCAGAAGGCGTACCGCGTACCGGCGCACCCGCGTACCGCGTACCCCTGCGTACCTTTTTATTATTTACATCGTATTTTCAACGAGTGTTTGGTTTGCTTCTTACTTTGATTTGGAAAGTGGCGTGGCTGATGTGATCTGAATAGGGATGGTTTTTGTGTTCGTGATAGTTCCGCCGTTCTACCCTTGTTCCTGAAGCCTGTTGAGTTGGTTGGGTGTTAGCTTTTCATAGTTTGTTGATGACTCTGATGTTTAGTTAGAATCTGTAGATAATGAAATGTATAGTGTATATAGAACTCGCCAATAGAATTTATACAATTGAATTTGTAGCTGTCACTCTTTTGCACTGAAAAATGTTTAGATCAATATTGATAATGTATAGCACTGAATACATTAAGAAATAAAAAAATAACCCTTAAAAAAAAACATAATATTAATTTAGCGATTTTATTTCTTTCTTCGATTATTTCTTAAATCTATTTTATAACTACATAATGAACATTATGAACTTAGTATCTCATCGAAACTAATTCCTTAAAAGGTGTCCAATGTTCAATAAGACATGTTAACACACATCTATACGAACAATCGGCCGAAGATTCACTGAACACATATTAAATCGCGTTAGGCCGAGCGCGTCAAATCGTGCTGTTATTCATAACAGTTACAACTCCTACATAAAAGAGCATTTACTCAACTCCGCGTAAAGTACGGACCCCGCTCTGGTGCGCGCAATTAATGTCAAAGATTAATTAGCTGTGTGACATGTGAGGTTCCTTTTTCTGCCTAACTGGCTGTAACAGTTCCTACTACTGTGTTAAAAAGTTTGCTGACCTGCTATGTACTGTTAGTATAGTTAAAATTTGCTAGTTATGTTATTAATTATTTTTGTATGCATTTACACCTAAACCGTTTAAGTTTACAGTCATTTATAATCAAATCCCCAATTAGTGGAATCTTTAACCTACTGCAAAAAAGAGTAATTTTTAGAAACATCAATCTTTAAAAGAGTTCTTCATACTTAACATTTAAAAACTAAATCCTGCCTCAAACACACATACGTACTTACTTTATGTCTCAACTGCATGTAACTAGTCTATGTGTGAAAATCAACTCAGCCGGCTCTGAGAGCGCTGTTCATTTGTCACTGGAATTACAAAAAGCTTGCGGTTGGCACCACTGAGCACTGTAGCCAACATAATGAGTTTAATTTCGTCAACTCTAAGCGTTATTCATTTAATGTTTCTCAACAATTAATTAATTTTATATAAGTACAGTTTTCGTGGTTTTCTAAATTTTACATTAATTATTAAGTATGCTATTAAAATGTGATTGGAAATGCTTGTTCGTAGTGTCTTCGGTATTGTTCAGTAAACATCGTAATTCATCGGCCATTGTTACCATGGCAACCATAGCACTGAACTAAGGTCTTAAAGTAAAGACTTAGCTTATATACAGTATGCTCAAAAGTTTGCATAAGATGTGTTATATCTGACCTAGTTTCGAATTAGGCAGGCAATGCACTAAGTAATGAGATTCTGCTGTCATCGTGAAAGTCTGAACATAAATTCGTTAGTTATTCTGCCAATCTGATGCGGCTAGGGAATGCAGTGTAAATGCAGAGCCTTTTTAGCCTGATGGAGACTGCAACGATGCTTTCAGAGTTGTTTGTTGGCTGTTGCTATTTTCTTCTTTAATTTGAATATAACTATTTCTTTGTGTGTTTATTTTTGTGAATTAGATCCTATTAAATGCTTTTATTATTTGTTTAAAGATGACTTGTCAACAGATAAGAACATTCTTTCATAATCAGTGACACTGAAATGGAATATTATTATAGTAAATATTAAAAAACACAACCGTATACTAATATATGACTCGTGTAACTCCTAATAACTACTTAAATATGTACAAATCTTATTAGTTACGAAGCTAATAAATAAACCGTACTTATCATAATTACCGATATTATCCTCTTACTTCTATTGCGAATTAAATGAGAGCGGAAATCATTGAGCCCACGGGACTCATCCCCTTCGAATTATCTATTTCCGATTAGAAATAGGAATAAATTTTATTGCAGCCATCTAAGACAAAAGGGCGCAGTCGGAAACTTTTGAAGATTAATTCTCTCGATAAAATTTCACGGTTGAAATCCTGTAACTAGGTAGCTTGGGGGGCAGCTCGACGGACGGTATCGGTTGGTTTGTAGAGTTACGAAGAGGTAGACTTGAGCTGGGTATAATTTAAGTGGAGGTTTAAAAATAAGAACCTTTTAAAAGAGTAAAAATAATCTGAAAACTTTAGCGTGTAACGTGTAATTTTTTGAATTAAATTGACCAAGTTTTTATTTGCACTTAATCCACTTGTACGCCAAAACACCTGTTATATTTCTTTAACTATATCTTTGAATATTATTTAATCCCTATTTACTCATTGACCACAGATTTACTATACGATCTTTGACATTCCAACGAATCCTAATGAAACTAAAGAAGAATTTAGATACATCTTTAAATATTAACTTCTAGTTACAAACCCGTTTGTCCACTCTATACTTTAATTTGGCTCAGTGGACTGCCTCGAAGATGTCCCAAAGGACTCGCGGGCTGCCTTTTTATGGCTTCAGAGTCCAACACTGCTTTAATGTACGCTAAGGAACATTTTATCTTTTTTAGTTTGTCTCTGAAGGAAAAGGGTTCATTTAGTCTGTGACACACTTCTGATGTTCAGATAAGATAAACCCATTTCAGTTTTATCAAGTATTTTCCGGTTCGCCGAGCTAAGGGTCAGACGACCACAAGTTATTAACTTGATGTAGGTATATATTTAAGTTTGGAATTGAAGATTGTGGTGCGTATCTTTAAATTGTTATCGATATTGGTTTGTTTGTAAAACTGACGTTTTTATAGATCAGAGTACCTACTTATGTACTTGAAACTATAAGTACACAACAAACATAAACTATACCACGTATATATTTAAAGGTAGTGTATTTAAGGTTATAAATAACGAGTTGTACAAAATGAAGTATCAATTAATCTGCTTCTTTGTGTCATAAACTGACGGTTATTGCATAAAACAGCAAATTTATATACGAAGGCTCGACATCCACTAAACAAAGTTAAACGAATTTTTCACCCTCTGATGTAACGACCAAACAAATAAAATAAAACAGCAATCCTACTAGGTACCATCGTCCGTTTATAGCTGAAGGGATGCCCACTGCCCACCGGTGGGGGGCTGGCGCCTGCCCAGCTTGACATGACATTACGCGCGTATTGATATCAGTTATATGTAATAAACGAATCATATCGGACGAAAATCTTGTTATTTGCGTTGTAATGACGTCATGCTGTGAGTAGAGATAGCGGGAAAAGCGATGTGAGGAGAATAAGTTTTGTTTTATTCTAGTTTAAGCTCTTTTAGTTCAGGAAATATGTTTTTATTGTATTGTGTTTTTCTTGTATTTTCATATTGTAGAATTTATAAGTGTTTGCAAAAGACCTCTAAATTGGTACTTCTTGTAGTTAAGTTCTTTGTAATGAATAATCTAGGTTAACTTTGAATCATATACACATATTTTAATATTCTGGTATTTATAACTTTAACATTATATAACTGTACCAATTACGCACATTTACTTTAAGTAAACAAATAATATTTCATATTATGAAGTATTTATTTATTTCTTTAAAGCTAATTAGCTATTCAATGTATAAATAACCCATTTCATCATATACAAGTCAGAGGTAAATAAATACAAATTGAATAGTCCTAATTAAGGAGCTCTTGTTGCCAAGTTTTCTCGCAATTCCAAAGTCAGATACCAATGATTGTGACCTTGTTTTCCGAAGATTAAACCTCTATTTTAAGATCGGTGCTAACAAAAGATTGATGTAAAAATGAAGGTATAAATTATTTAATGAACTTATTTAGAGCTGAAATTTATGCTAAATGACTCTATACCAGATGTATTACTAACCCTTTTTGGATAGATATACCCTTTCAGTAACACTCTGTATTTGCCTTATAGTTGCATTTTGTAAAATGTTCCAGAGTACCAGTAACTGGGCTACCACCACACAAAATACAATCTAGCTAACCTAGGTAATAAGAACAAAGGTTTTATCTAAGAAACCTCTGTACACCGATTGACCTCAATAAAGTTGGGAACTGCTAGGTCAGCTAACAAGCTAACTAATTTACTATTCTCCGTACATATACAATTACAAAAACAAACCTAAACAAATACGGACCTCGTATCTAAGTTAAAATTATGTTTTCAGTATTGACTTATTATGTTAGGTCAAGTTGTGATGAAAACGATTGAGGGACGACTCTGACTTTTGGCGTATGTTGTCCTGTTTTCAAGAAACTCAGTATGTTCCAGTAAATAAACCTTAACTTTCATAAATACTTTTGGCGCCATCATACTATTATTATCACTTTATGTTTTTTGACCGATACACACGTAGATATACATAGCATTATACATTATCTTGTGAGCTTTCCGTACGAGTAACAGCGTACAGGATCAGATACTGAAAAACTTTAAAGAGAGTTAAATAAAAGCCTACAAAACAACTTTTATTACACAAAGACATCTAAAATCCATTTAATACAACACCCATAATTTAGTTAAGCGAATCGACGCAAGTAGAATCAGTCTGCAAATGTTTCATTCGTTTTTCAATGTATTTCAGTTTGAAACAAAGAGCAGACAGCAAAGAGACCCGTAATGAGAAAATGAGAATTGGATTTGCTTTGTCAGCCGACTCTGAACTATGCAAAATGGATGAAGGAATAATAAAAAGAATACGCTTATTCGTAATTATTTCGTTTAATTAGTTTAGTCAATTTCTGTGGTTAGGTTTTGAACGGCTTTTCTGTTTTGTTTCTTACTGTGAAATGAATTCTTTTCTTATATTTATTTTGACTTTTGTGTAATGTTTCAATTAGACTAGTTTGATAACTTATGACTATTCTTGATCATACATCTATGTACTGACAGGATAGGGCAAAAATAATGTATGTATGTTGTAAATAAAAATGTTATTTTTGTTATGTTTACACGAGTTAACTGATTAAAATACAAATGTTATAGAGATGGGATAAGTGTTTGTGTTTAGATACATAACTATTAATATTTAGGACCGTTAAAGTATAATTAAAACATTAAACCGAACCCCACTAAAACTAATAACAGTTTCAAAAACTAATTTGAAGTTGATCGCGTAATATTTACTTAATTTAATCAATTTAAAACCGTATTTGGAATAAGTTTACTTTGAATTAAACAACCTCAAAGCGAGTATTTTTTTAGTTCTTTATTTTCAAAGTGTTAATATTTTTTTGTTAACGTGAAGTTGTTTTTAAGCATATCAGTGACACGTTAGGTAGTAATAGTTTATAATGCAGTCTGTGTTATTGATTATGTTGAAATTAAATAATTTAATTATTTTCGACAGGATGTTTGCGTACCGGAAGAAAGCGCTTTTAAGTCTAATTAACATTTTGCATAATTTTAGATTTCATGTTTCCATCTGTTAACAATGTTAGTTTATGGCTTACTTTTAGAAATCAGTTTTGAAAAGTACCTTGTAAGAATAGGTATGAAATTAAGTTTGCCGTAAAGGAAACATTAAGTTAGGCGCGATAAAACATTTTTATTGGAAATTACCATACGTGATTATTATGATAGGTGTATTTTTTCTTGGAATAACATTTAAGTTATTCCAAGAAAAAAACATAGGAATAATTTAGTGTTCGAACACATTATCTACAAAACGCCAACTGTAGGTAATTCCGTAAATAATTTTACAAAGTAACCATAAAGTAAAAACCTAATTAATTAAGGTAATTATATTAAAAATTACCGCACTCTAATTTCGTGCACTCAAAAATTAATCCTAATAAAGCCTTATATCAAAACTCTGTCATGGGGCTGCCCCATTGTCATCAGGTCGCCATTTTGGGGAATAACCGATAATGGAAGCAATTAAAATGTATGGAGGCTTAACTGCAGTGCCCTGTGCCGAAATTAATTTATAGTCGGCCAAAATAACCCCGGGGTAGCTACCCCCCGATCGTAGATTGTAAACGGTGCGTTTAGGTTTTCATGCTCTCGTTCAAGATCATTTCATTGTTTTTTTTTATACGAGTGTTTGTGAAGGGACTCTTGTGTGAGTGAGGACAGATTGGGATGGGCGGTTCGTTCTTTGTTCCTAATTTGAATCTGTTATTGGTGTCTTTGTATGTAAGTTTGATTATTTAATTTTGAATTAAATAGGTACGTGTTTGTTTTTCAGGTAATTAGATTTTAATTGAATCTGATTGTAGAGGTGAGTAAGAAACTAAGTGTTACATTATTTCCTGTAGTTTTTTTTTATTTATCCTCTTTTTTTCATAGCTTTATTCCCATGAAATTATTATTCATGTCAGGTAGGACGATTAAATAGGTACAGCCATTCACCATAGAATTAAAAAGGGTGATTTATCGGGTAAATATAGAATCAAAACCAATAATTAAATTCCTGCTCCCTACTTGGAATAAACACTTAAACACCAGTTGCGGGTGTCGGACTCAAAACCAACAATTGTTAAGAAAACATAACCACGTAGGGTGAACGCACCCATTGTCGGCACTTGCCACCATACCATCGGTAATTAAAGCAATTGTGAAATACGTTCAGGGTTGTATGGTAATTTTCTCGGCCGGTATCAATTTATTGTCATAAACATAAAACAGGCAATTTGTCCCTTCACACCTCCCTATCCTCGACCAATTAGTGGCGCGTCAATGTTGGATGTCTCAATAGGCTAAGGCTATCTAGACGACTTTATGACGTCATTGGAAAAGGACATCAAAAATTATTGGCTTTTATGAATCGTTACTTATATTGGATTTAAGTGAGGCAACGTGGTATGCCGCAGGGGTTTTCCTATTTCGTATATTTTCATTCAGTTTTGGTAAATAGTTTTTTTTTATTGGATCTGAAATTATGTAATAAGACTGTCATAATAATATATTTTTTCTTGTACAATTAAATTTATAACAAATCTAAAAATCATGGTCAATTTTAGTAAAATAAAATAAATAAATAGATTTTACTTAGATTAATATTATTATAATATATTTTAGATTAATATATTTAGATCATACATAGTAACTCACCATAATAGAACTATTAACGAATATTACAGTTCACTAAACATTATAATATATGACATGTTAGATGTTCACTCTGTTTCATATCATTCATTCATAATCATAACACTAAAATGCTCACGGCTATTATACAATAGGTGTCACCGCACTAAGGTAACTAAGCCAGCAATATTAATGTCGCCGAGTTGCCTTTTGAGGGTTATAAATGACAGTTGCATTCTTGTTTTTTGTAGTTTTGTAGTGAAATGGTGCAGGTTGTAATATTATTGTTAAGAAGAGAGAATGAAACTAGAATAATTGATGTGTCGTGTGACTTTATGTTAGCTGTAACGAAAAGCAATCTTACAGCTTTGAAATGGAAATATATTTAACGTTCTTGCATCACATCCCAAAAAATAAATGTGTCGATTTCATTCAAAATCTGCTTTTTCTATTGTTTACTATTTAAGTTTAGTTTGTTCAGTAGACTCAAAATATTTTAAATATCTAAGACGCATTCAAATTAAGGTATATACATAATAAATAGTTACAATCTAATAGTAATTATATCTAAAAAAGGCAATAATTAATTACAAACATGCAAATAAGCATTCAATTAGGATCTATTCACATACAATCATTATAATACGCTTTACCTGATTATCTGGAGTACAGATAGCGCGCCGCATTTAGCGCACATAATGAATGATAACTGGCTGCAAATCTGTTAAATGCGAGGCGCGTTGATTAAAGGCTCTGAATGAGGCCATCAACTATCAGCCGGATTGGTTAAACGCGTAATTTCGTCATTACTATGCATATTTATCATGAAACACGCCCGGATAATTATG
The DNA here is from genome assembly GCA_905475315.1 of Autographa pulchrina. NCBI lineage: Eukaryota > Metazoa > Arthropoda > Insecta > Lepidoptera > Noctuidae > Autographa > Autographa pulchrina. The sequence goes on along the minus strand of FR997771.1, from coordinate 4,910,227 downwards.
ATTAATATTAAATTCCTACTTAAATATATAAATTCGAGGCAGACGGTGAACCAGACGGTCGTAATGTATGGAAATTTAAATGTTTCAGACGCTCACAAACTTTCTCTTCCAATATCTTCTTACACAAACTTGGAATCAAAACAAATTGACTACGCAAATGTACTTCAGTGATTCCGATGCAGTTTAACAAAAAACAACCAAGTAAGTTCGCCTTTTGCGCTTTAAAATCTATACGGCAATGAAAAGGCATGGTAAATATTTTCATAGCGAGCCAATTAGGGGGAAGATGAGGTATAGCAACAGATAGGGGTCGTGTTCGAGTACTGTAATTCTATTAAACGATTAAATAATTCAAGCAAGTTCAAAGGAGATGCGCTTCTACAAGCAAAACGAAGCAAATGGCGACGTAAATAGAGGAGGGTGAAAAAATGCGGACGCATCCGTTAAATGTGGTGAGGGATAGAGAGAACTGGTGTCGATAAACATTATGTATTTGAAATGTTTTAAATTTTCTGAAGACCGTCCTTCCCCACAGTAGAAAAAATACGTCTTGTGAATTACTCTTAAATCTACTAAGTATAATAAATAAAAAGTTATGTATTTAAGTATGCATATCCATTTACTTTAATATTAAATTTAAATGATAAGTAAGTACCTAATAATTACCAAATTTGGAAAATAAGTTTAATTTGGAAAAGTCGCATTATGCTAAGTTGTTACCTAAGAAAAAATAGTGTTATCAAATTTCGTCTGTGACATTACTACCTGCAATAGGAATCTTATTTTTTTATTTGTTATTCAATTATCTCAGTACATATAGCAACAGAATTGAACAAGGTTGAATTAAAAAGAGCCAAGGAAAAGGTCAAAGGGCACGTTTTAACTGGAAACATTATTCAGTTCCCCAGGGTTAATATTTAATTTTGTGCTACGGGTAAAATTAGACTGGTTTTGTTACTAAATTCCGCACTAAAATGTAAATGTGTTTCAGGTGTGTATTTAAGTTAGCCTTATAGCCCTTGTGTAGTTTGTTTAATTTTTAAAAGTTTTAAGTTTGAAATTAACTTTTTTAGTCCATAAAAATATTTTTCCTTTTATTAGGAATGTTAATGCTATGTAGAATTTTTTATTGAGAGCTTTTTATTACTTCATCAATGTAGAGCTGTCTCTTATTGAACGTTAGTAATAATAATATGATAATAATAATAATCCAGCCTATAAACGTCCCACTACTGGGCACAGGCCTCTTCCCATCTATTAAGCGTGGTGATCAATGCTCGTGCCTTCTCTATAGAAGGCACGAGCATTGATCACCACGCTTGCTCTCTGCGGATTGGCGATTTTGTTAGTTAATAGTAATAGCAGACTTAAATGTTTTACTCCAAAAACGGTTATTTAATTATTTAGCAATTCGATTCTATTTATTACATCAATATCGATAAGTACATCATATAAACTATCGACAAAACACCGCGCACCACTAGAGTAAATCGCGACGCAGTGGCTTTGAAAGGGGCTGCAATAAGGTGCACGGCGCAAATTAGAGCAATTTAACTTTTGAACGTGACTCGTCCCACGTCATACATAATGGCTGCTTTGGTTGATACGTTTAATTGAAATCATAGTGAGGGAAAATTAAAAGGGATTATACCAACTTTACGGGTTGTTACCGATTTGAATATTACCTACTAGAGTTTCATATTAATAGGGCACTGGAAGTTTGAATATTAAATGCGGTAAACTTATTACGTTTCACAGCATGTTACTTGATTATGTTAAAACGATGCAATCGTTCGTGTTTTGCAGTTGAATATTTTATGTATATTTGTGATAGGTACAAGTGGTTTCAGTTTTGAAATATCCATTGAAAATAAATACTTTAGAAAAATATAAAAGTAGGCAGCCGCACTTTAAATAACTAAGATTTGTATGTAAAAATTTAATAAGATTGTGGTGGATATTTGTAGATACCTAATATCCAAATTGTACGAATGTTTTAAACATCGTACAATTTTACATGTTATGTTTAACAAATCAATAATTAGGTAACGCAATTATTTTTCGTCAAAAATCCACAAGTAACTTATGCTCTATTAGACCTTATCAATCCGCTTAATCACCCAGACTAGGGGTGCTAATTATCATTGAATCTGAACCTTACACTGAATGGTCCGTATTTTGGGCTGATTATATCGTAACTCCCTTCTTTGAACCTCTGGTCCCTGTAAAGTCACTATCTTAAACCCGAGTCAATTGTGAATAGGACTCTAGGAAGGTGTAGGGTTATCTAAAGGATTCTAATAAGCTATGTGACGTTTCGTTCAAACAAAATGATGGGTCACCATGTTAAAGTTTTCGGTATTTTCATCATTTAGTTTAAAATACATGGAGACCTTGTAAATGTCAACGATAGTTGTAAAATTTGAAGCTATAACTATTCGAATCCTTTAAAAAAACAAACCTAAAAAATAAAAGTATCAAAAATTTGTTACTTACCTAATTTCAAGCCAAAATTTAAGTTTACCTTCATAAAGTTTATTTACTTAAACAAGCCAAAGTCTTGTACTTGTCTGTAAACAATTTAATTCAGGTATAATTAAAATTTGTTAGCTAAACCAGGGCGTTTAATTTTTAAATCATCCGCAAATCTTTAATATTTCTTGCAGAATTATTTGCGTCGTTCCCTTTAAGAGTCGGTTCGCCGAAACGCCCGGGGCTGGATTCCCCAGTAATTAGTTGAAATTTTTCTTTGAGATCATGGCACAAACATCCAATTCAGGGCCAGATAAAAGATTTTTATCTTTGGTTCACCGATCGTCGATGTAAATAACGAACTCATTTCTCTTTGGTTTTATTTAAGAAAAGGGGAACCTTGTTATAATTTTCTTGTAATTTGGACAAACGACTGATGTTGTGTTGTTTTGTAACATAATATTTGTGTAGATTAATTTTGTTTAATTATTTTCATTTGCTTTTGGAGCTTGATCTGTTTTCTTAGAAGGATTTATTATTTTCTTAGTAAGCTCTGGTTTTTCTAGAGCACAAAAATAAATAAAAAGAATGAACTAAAAATATTTTTTTTTGTTAAATATCATGTTAATACAGGCAAGATTTATAAATTTATTAAAGTTAATAACCTAGCTACATGATTTACTTTCTCCTACAAAAACTTTATGATACAATCCAAAAAGTTATTATGACACCAACTATTTTAATATTGCACTAGCAACACTTAAATTCTCGATTTAAACCGCAGAATAGAGTTGAAACACGAAGGTTCAAATGTTAATGTTATCATTGAAAACTTCTACTACCCTACGGAAACTTTCGTTTGGGTACACAATGGCAATTTTAAAGTTCCACGTTACGCAATTCAAATTCAAAGTGGATTTCGGAATTAATTCGATTTTTGTCTAACTTCACAGACAGTTTTGATTTTTAAAGATTTCAAACTCTTGCTTTTACAGCCTTTGTCTTAATTGGAAACTTTAGTAGTTGATTAATTTGTTTTAATGTAATTTGGGCTGTGATGTTAATTGATTTCACAGTAATTATCATTAGGACTGTTCTTGACTTTATAACTTTATTTTTTTATTTATGTTATATTTGTTTTATTAAAAGACATCAATGTACTTCGGTGACTTTTTTCAAACGACGTTGTATTCTCCTGTCTTTGTTATTTTCTCCTGCATTATAAAAAAAATGATCTGTCAGCTGCCATAAATAACTTCGCAAAATCTCGATTCTAATATTAAGAATAACACAAGCAAAACCGAATGAAACTCATACAAACCCAAAACACAAATTAAGTCAACTCTATTTGAAGAATCCAAAAGGGTTGGTTAGGTAACTACGCAAGAACATCAGCCTTCGAAGGCCATAAATTGTCGCGTATTTAATGAGTTTCCTCCACCGTTAAGCGGGGTCCCCTGGCAATAATGCAATGCTATCATCGCACGACATTATCTAGAGAAGAAACATATGTGCCGTGAGCTGATGTATTTTTGGGGGGCTGGTAATATGAAGTGGTGTCGAGAATTTGTAATAGGTGAGTGAAAAAATGGAGAGTTGGGAAATGTTTCTTCGGTTTTCATGTTTGGTTATCCACTTTTGACTGTATTTGTACAACCTACCCGGTCTTACATATAGGAACGTTTCTGAAAGAAATCCTTTTTTTTCTTGTCTTCTTTCGATGCTTTTAGTGTTATTCTGCTTTACGGGGAGTATCGGAACAAATCCAATAAATCAAAGACCATGAAACGCGGTCTACCCGTTCTTAAGTTATAAATGGTGTATCCAACCCGACTTTGTATAAAGCTAACTTGTCTAAACCTAAACTGTTAAAAAACATGCGGTCCAACACTATTGCATTTTAAACAAAACAATTATAAATGAAATGAAAAGCTACGTAAGCCGAACAAGCAGGAAGTGTTTCATTATTCATAGCGCACTGCAGTCCTAGAAAGCTGACAGCTAATGACAGGTAATAATAGACGTATCAAGTTACCGCGACTTATCGGATTAACTGCGGAAATAATGCGGCTGAAACATGATTAGGTAATTAGTAATTATTATGGGAATATGGTGGACTGGATGTGGAAGGTTCAATTGATAGTTGTGGAGCGTATTTCCAGCAGTGGACTGATAAAACCATAGTTGAATAAGAGCTTATGACTGAAAATATAACACAAATAAAAGAAGAAACAATGAACAATAGGTCAGAGAAATATAAATTGAGATGAGCGGTTGTACTACTTAATATAAAAAAATATAAAACATAAAAATCAAGAATAATTAAATTGACGTATAAATATATTTATTCTGGTTGTTACCCTGTTAGATAGTTTTATTACATTCACACGATTCAAGAAAACATGAACTACGTTGTGATATGACGTTATGCAATGAGCGATGTGTGCTATTTATTAAAATTATCATCATGAAGTTCATTTCCTTTTCTGTACGATCACTTTTAAAACTAATTAAATTACAATGCCAATTATTTTCTTTTATTACGTAGAGTGTAAGGTTACTAATCAGGGAGTAAGTCACTCTTTAAAGAGTGACAGGTTGTTTAAGGGAGGTAAGGGAGCGATCTCAACTTCTTGATTTATTTGAGGGTCTTTATAAGCCAGATTAAAAGTTTCCCCATCACAAGAATGTATGAACTTATTACGTGTAATTATTTTCTCTTCATTACAAATTTCAAAGAATTTATCAATATCCTGATTGTAATTAAATTAATTGAAGATACAAACTCATAAAGAATATTATGTACAAAAGTTTGTGTACAACGCGGTTTGAAGATTATTTGAGAGAAGAAGAAAAAGTAGAGTAGGTATTCTGTTGCTATAAGAGTCTAATTTAATAATTATTAATTTATAACACAATTCAATTGACGAGCAGTTTCTCAATACCATCTTATTAATTTAAAATCATCATCAGCCAGCGCTGTCGTTAAATAGCCTTGCATCGCCATCAGTTTCTTTAATTAATGACATTAAATAGTCAATATGTTTCATTATTATGTAAGAAATACAGGCCTTTGATTGAAAAAAAATATGGGTAAGAAACATGAAGCCAACCTTTATGTTACAACCTTCAAAAGTAACGAACAAAAGGTTAAACATTATATTATTATAGTTCACATAGAAACCATTAACATCGATACAAAAAGCTTTGTTACAAAAACATGTTTCTGGAAAATAATTCCTGAATTTCCAATAATGGCGGCATTGTGGGCCTGATTTATCTTTTTTAATAATACCACGAAAACTTTTTAACCCATTAGCTGCTATAGCTTTTGTCGTAAACATATTGTTGGCGGTTGCCATATGAAATTAAAATTGACATTTTGTTACCGTACAGTCCTGTGGGCCGAACGATTTATTTCATTATTCTATTAAACAGCTTACAAACGATTTTATCCGTAATGCTTGTTTTAAAATTGTTTACAGAATATAGTGCAGGAAAATGCATACTACGCTTATTTGTGTAGATTTTTTGTGATTAATTATTTTACTTCTTGGAAATGGCTTAATAAATTAATGTAGTTACCGTAGTGCATACCTAGATTAATTATATTTTAAAGATCTATACATAAATTACATTATGATACATTAAAATCAATAAAATTAATAAAACAAAATCAATAATTGTTTTATCAAGAAAGGTAACAATGTAACCATAATCTTTGTAATAAATATAATATGCTTTGGAATCAAGAAATTTAACCGTTAAGCTTCAGTTTCTGGTGTTGGTAGCTTTGCCCATTTCCGGGTTTATGCACATTGCACAGGCGCATATGTTTGTTTAGCCGTATAGGTGGTTCCAATACCTTTGTTTATTTGTTTTACAAGCGGCTGTTGGCAATATTGTCTCTCAAACGTTGAGGTGTTCATACCAATATGTACTTAATGCGTTTCCAAATTTACCTGTGAAAATACCCATCATTTCTTTATAACTAGACATTTTTAAGGCTTTAATTTCTGACAAACGGTGAAGGAAAATATCATGAGGAAACCTGGATTCCAAAATTTGGGAATTGGAATCGCCAATCCGCAGAGAGCAAGCGTGGTGATCAATGCACGTGCCTTCTCTATGTGGGAAGAGGCTTGCGCCCAGACGTGTATAGTCTGGATTATTATTATTATTTAATTTTGGATACGTATTTTCAAAGTGTAAACTAAATTCTGCACAAAATGCTCTATTTGTGCGTTGAAAACACGCTGACATTGATTAAAAATGCAAATTTTTGTTGATAATAATTGTGTAAATTGTAAATAATATCACTCTGGGACTGCATTACGCATCAATTAACCAATTAAGTAATTAATGAGCGAGAATAATAAATAACAATGGACGTTTATTTATTACTGGGACACCGATGTTGGTACAAAGCTATAGTAATGTGTCCACGTTGCATAATATGTGATTTATCTTATATATAAAATTCTCGTGTCACAATGTTAGTTACCATACTCCTCCGAAACGGCTTGACCGATTTTTATGAAATTTTATATGCATATTCAGTAGGTCTGAGAATCGGCTACTATCTATTTTTCATACCCCTAAGTGGTAGTAGGTAGGTAGTAGGCAGGTGCTAGGTAGAAAAAATTGCATTGCAACGCATGCCGGGTACAGCTAGTAGATTTATAAAAGCATTTACGGAAAGTTTTGATTCTAATATAAAATAAATTACATTGAATTAGGAGATAGGTAAATAGGATAGGGGTGTTCTGTGTTCCTATATAAAAAGACAAATATTTCTAATTCAATTATATTGAAAGTACTTATCAGTCTAACGAGACTTTATCGGCTTAGCAAACTTCAATAACATTCGCAATAAATACAAACTCATAACAGAACTTAGGTACAATTAAAAAAAAACAACCTTTTAATGACGATAAAAATATAATGCCTTTTGGTAGTTCAAAACATTTTATACAATAACGTCACCATTATTTCACGAACAGTATACAAAATGTAGGTATTTTGGTTCCGCAGCTTCGTGATTTAATTACTTACAAGCGGTTCAACGAGCCATGTGATTGTCAAGTCAGGGCCCGCTATGTCACAGCCAGCTCATAACCTTGTGGTACCAACCATTTTAACATTTAATACAATTACGAACTGAAATCACTTTGGAATTACTGGAATACTTGATATTGTAATTTGTGTTTTGATTTTTTGAATTAATTTAGCTGGTTTTGCCTTTCGATGTTTGTAGAATTTTTTTATCCATTAAAATATGGAAAGCAATGAATTATAAATATTTGATGACGTTAAGATTTTTTTTTAAAAAGGTGGTTTTAAAAAAAAAACACAATTTTAACAAAAATCAAGCATACCTTAAATAGGTATGTATTTGCCAAAAACATGGTGTGGTTTTAAATAAAAAAAAAATATTTGTTTACCTATTTTATTAAATTGAATTTAAAAGCGTTTTACAAAAATAAAGAGTTAATTAATGATACTCTGTTAAATGTATGTATTCATTTTTGGTACCAGTTAATTGTCCCGTCACAACTAGAGCCGCGTAATTACGACACGGGCTTGGTTCGGCTATGCAATAAATTGTTCAATGCAATTAAGCTGGGATATGTGGTTTGTGAAAGATCGCTTACTCTAAAACACCTTAACACCACCTTTAATATGTCATCATATAAATTTTAAGGCCAAGTGTCCCGTAACGAACGTTTAATCGTCGCTTCTGGGGAAAATTACTAGATGGCGCTGGTCGTTAAGGAACGCCCGTGGCTAGGAAGACGTACGGGTTTTCATGGGAATAAAACGAGTTTTAGATTTGTGGAATTGAGAGCGTATGTTATATATCATGGTGGTTACATAGCTCTATTTGTAGTTTGAAAATCGATAATTTTATGTTACTTGCGAAGTTGGATTGCATTATGAAACTTATGTAACAAAAATGTGGTCATAAATAAGCCGTTAAAATTAGACGTGATATGAGTACCTACTTACATAAGTCTATAATAACTAAATAATGAAATATTTTCTCCATTACATAATAAATAAAACACGTTTGATCAAACTATGTACATAGCGGAGCAGTAAATTAACTAACACATGCATGGAAAACAGACAACAAACGCGTATTTATTCATTCCACGCTCTCCCATATATTTCATTAAGACGTACGCAAAAGATCAATGGCTAACTTTATTAGGGCTTAATGTTGGCGGGCAACTATCGAATTAGCGAATTACACGTACAACTTGTTTCGTTTGTAGTTCTACACGTAATGTTTGTTTCGTAGTCAGTCGGCACATAGCGAGGTTTTATCTCGTTCAGAAAGTTGTATGGTTAATTAACTAGAAAAGCCCTCAAGTTTTCCCGCCACGTTATGCCGGCGGCAACTTGTAACAACATGTTAGCTGGCTTCTAAGTAAAAATACCCCGTGACGTGGACGCAGCTTAATGTTTTGTAAGTTCGTGTTTTTTGTAAAGGTGAGCTCGTTATTATGATAGCTTTGGGCTTCTTATACACGGACGTATAATTGTACCAAAATAGACCGCTGTACAATGAGGAAATTTTGTGTCCTACTTTATCCGGTTGGGGTTTTGGGTGTACCTAATTATTATAATTAGGTATTAAGGCTAAATACATAGCCGGTCATATAAATTATTTTTGATATTTTAAGATCGCACGTTTATGGCCAAATACTAAAAAGCTAATCTTTTTTAAATCGCTGATAAGTCTCATTTCGTACTTGGCACATAAACGTGCTATACTACATATTTTCTGCCATTGTGAATATTTTTTAGAAGTTATTTATAACTTAATTTAGATACCTAGGTAGCTTACTAGCCTTTACTTCCTAAAAGGGTTTCTACATTTGTTATTTTTTGTTCACATAAATACCATAATGTATACGGAAACTTAAATATCGCTTAGCGAAATACAAAAAGGTATACCTACCTACTAACAAAAAGGTTTGGGTATGAACCTTCTTCGACAATTGGTGAATCCAATTTTCGTAAAAGCATATGAAGTTACACTACGATATAATACAAAAATAAAAATGGTTTTGTAAACGGTCTCTAGTGTTCGAAACAAAACGATGAAATCGTCTCGACTCGTCTCGAGACGTTGTTATTTAATGTCCAGTGCATTACTGTACCTATTTTTTTAATTATTGACTACATACAAATAAAACAATAATTCAAATTAAATTTATTTAGGACCACCTTTTTGAAATAACATCACAAAAAGGTGATCATCACATGGATCAAAAAAGCTTTTTTTGAAATTCGTCCAATATTACCAGAATTATACATAAAAACACATACAGTCGAATTATTTAAGAACCGTCTTCTTTTGCAGTCGGTTAATTTAAAAAAAAAAAAAGAACAACTTCATATTTATGTCATAACACAACCATATCCCTCTCAATAATATCTTCTCTAAAAATATGTCTGTAAACTGGCGCGGTTGCAAGAAAGCTGTTCGGAAACATTGCAAGGTGTTACACATTTCTCAGTTACGCTTGAGTTCAGCTCGTTTGTGCCAGTATTTCGATGTATGACTGCGATATTTTTTGCTGAATGTATCAATATAAACCTTTGTTTCGCACGTACTTTTTGTGATGTCGCTAGAAATGATAGGTTGCTGATCGAAAGATGTAAGATGCTTTTTGACAGAGTTTTGAAAAGAAAATGGAATCAAGATGGTGGAATAAATACCACGAATGCTGTTAATTTATTTCCATATTGAATGAAGTGAAGACAATTGTATGTTTTTTAACAAATAAGCAGAAGTAAATATAATTATTGCGAGACTACCACATAAAAATTAAATATTTCCATTGTTTCACAAACAAAAAAAAAGTTCAAACAGAAGGCGAACAACGAACAAACAATAAAAGGAATAACATTAAATCTCAAAAGATCCGCTGTTTGCAAACTGAAGAAAAAAGCGAAATAACAAAGAAAAGAATCCAATTAAACAAATTGATAGATCGTTGTCCAAGCCGAGATCGCTTCCATTCTTGGGCCTTTGTGATCGGCGTATCTTCAGCCATCAATCCGCCATACAAAGGGTTTACAGGAACCTTTGTGATTGTATCAGGGAATACTTCGATTGTGTAACGTTATTTTTGCTTTTTTTAAATTCAATGGGTTGAGCGTGATTCTGGGCGAATGTTAATGAGATTTGATCGGGAGCTTTGTGAATGCCTCTTGTTTTCAAGACGGTATTGTTTGCTAGTAACATTGGAGAATGAAGCTTACATTATGTAAGATTTTTCTATTTTCATGTTAAGGCTTAATACAAAAAAAAGTTATGCGTGGTCCCACATAAAAAAATAATATACGCGTCGAATTGAGAACCTCCTCCGTTTTTTTCGTCGGTTAAAAATAAAAAATCTGAATGCTTCGTAGAGACTGTTAATAAGTTGACTTGCACATTTGTTTAATGACTTTAAAATACTTGTCTGGCTTCGGAAAAAAAGTTGCGTCTGTAAAACATTTAAAAAAGGCTTGCTAATGATCTAAGTTTTGATATTACAAAAACAGAAAACATTTTCTATAGTTGTTGGTTGGTGAGGGAAATATTTAACTAAAAATAACAACAACCTGTTAAAAGTCACTTAAAATGTAAAGCATTTAGGTACTTTTAGTGGGACATTATTTGGAACCATACTAATTTTCCTACCTTCCTTAATTTTATTCCAAATCGTTTTCTTTCGGAATATTCGAAGCCAATAAAGGAACGCGATTTTCTATATCTCATTTCGGCCACGCAGGTCATTTATAAAGTAGCGAAGCATAAATCGCTGGAGGCGGGGTGAGATTGAAAAATATACTGCGAAACATCTGTTGCGTAATATTATCGAATTACCTCCGTGCTGGCCTGACTCAGTACGTGATCTTCAGAAGATGAAAATATTTCAGAGGGTGTTAGGGTACATAGGTGCTGCCTTGTTTATTGGTTTAGGTTAGTTTCGTACAATTTTTTTTCTGGTTTCGTCATTGGTGTTTTAACGCCTATTGATTGTTATTGTTATACCTAATGGAGAATCTTTGTATACTGATGAATATGTAATATAAAAGTCGTGGATTTTTAGTACAGTCAGCTGCAAAAATAATAAACTTTGAAATTTTCTCTTCGTTTCGATTAGTATTGTAAAGCATGTTTTAAAAAATATTAAGAACACTGTTACTGAAGATGTAACTTATTATTTCTTTAAATGAAATAAGTAAGAAAATAAAGCATTGAATATAACAACATCAAGTTCTATGAAATATGTCAGAAATTTTTCAACCTTAATTTAACATTTTACTTGAACGAAGAAAGTTTGGAAAATTTCGGACCTCGCGCATTGTTAAAAAAACTTCAAAATTACTTTAAAAAACAAAGCATACCTTAATATCCATCGCCGTAAAACCTGCTAAGTTCAAAGTTTCATTCGTTTTTTTACAAAAAGTATTTTTTTTACAAACATCAATCTTACTTGAAGGAAAACTTTTTGAAATGAGGTCACGGTTCCCCGCGAAATGCTGATGCCGACATTTTAAGCATTCTTTCTGACAAAACGCGAGGAATTTGTTAAACTTTACAAAGTAGCTAAGCTTTTAGCTGGCCAAGTGACGGATGTTTTATCTAGCTATGTTTAGGTAACACCCACAAATTATTCTTGAGAAAGATTTTGTAAGTTTCCGTACCTATTATAATGTTGGACAATTCTTAACAACTCTTGATGTTTATTTATATACCTTAATACTTTAAAATTACTTACTAACACTATACCTTAAATGGATTAAAGCTTTGATTGTTTTCAATAGTCTACATTAAAATCTGAAATAGTAAAATTATTATTTCTATGAGAATTAAATAAGAAATATATGAGATGAGAGTTGGAAGCCGAAAATCAGTATTATGGAAAATAGATGTCCGACATTCAAAATATATTATTTTAGGTCCTTTGAGAGGATCCAACGGTTTAACTTCAGAGCGATTACAATTTTATGAATGATTCATTTAAATACCCAGAGGTGTGATCATTTTTATCATCGCAATCTCCTTCATCTTTGTAATAACGATAGATATCTGAAAGAAAGGCAAGGTGCAAAAAGTTATTGTTTGGCTAAATTAGCTGTCTGCCGGATTGATGTATTGCCTCACAAAAACGGCCTTACAAAAAATATGTGCGCAAGCTAAGTACCGTCTAATTCAATGAATATCGGAATATAGAACTAAGTCATCAAATAAAACAAATGAATTTAAGAAATGAAATGTCTTCTATAAAAATATATAAGTTAATTTCATATATAGAACACACTAATTTCAAAATAGAGTAAAACACTGGCCGACTACAAAATCACTTCATAACGCCATCGCATCAGCACAAAAGGAATCCATTAACATTTGTTACCTTAATGAAGCGGCATTATGGTTGGCACTCTGTCATTATAGTATCATAAGCGTCCGATGACAGCCCTGACAGGTAATAGACAAGTGATTGATCGGGAAATGGTTTAGAATACCAATTGCGATTCCAATTCCAATTGCGATTGAATTTAAATATCGATTCCATTTTTCATGAGTGAATTGATTGTGGAAGTGGCGATAAAGATTATTAATGGTTTTATTAATTGGTTAGCCTTTTAACAATAAAATGTAATCTGATAAAAGAGAGTTTTTAGAACTATAGATTATTTAAGTATTTTGATCCATTATGTTCTTTTTCTTCCTCGGTCCCTCACTGGTTAGGATCGCGACCACAAGTCAAGCCCCTCCATAGAGCTCGTTCGTTCGCAGTATGGACCGCTCGGTGCATGTTACCGACTTACCGCCCACAGCCTTCTTAATAGCGTCCGACCATCTTAGAAGTGCCCTGCCTCGAGCTCGTCTACCTTCCACTTGGCCCAGGATTATATCCTTTTCCAGGCTATGCTTGGTTGACCGCATTATGTGTCCGAAAAAGGTAAGCACTCTTTCCAGGCGTAGTGAAGAGAGTCGTGTGGCGATCTCAAGTTCACTTAAGATAGACTCATTAGTCATCATGGCGGTCCAAGTTATACTAATAATAGTAACAAGTAAGCTAAGTAGTAATCTTCGCCAACACCACATTATATTGGTAAGTATTTTATAAATATAAATGGTCTATCTGTATTTATTTTTGTGTCTCGTGAAAAAAAAAGAAAAGTACTCGAAATATCGTGTTGTCACGTTAGCTTTATCGTGGCACATAAAACGTGTTCTTTGTTTTAAAAACAGCGAGAAGTCTAAATTACACTCAAGAGGCTTAAAAGAACTAAACTTAAAACATTACAGTGATGAAGCAAAAAAGTATTCAAAACTTTTTAATGTTCCCTGGCAACTCCGAGGTTTGTTTGTGTCAGCTAACACAGTTTTTATTTCGTCTCCAATACTAGAATTTCATCTTGACATGCTTGTAAATGTCATCATCGTGTTTAATAAAAGTTGACTAGCGATAAAAATATAAATTATAAACAAAAGGTGTATATACATATATAAGGTTGATAATATTAAAGTGAAGGTCACAACTTATCCGATTGAGATATTTCTGTGTATTTTAATATAGAATGAAAAAAAAAATCGCTTGAAGTTCGAAAAGTTTTATTCTCGTCGTCATTTCATCAGGGTTACCTGTTGATCAGGTAACCGACATGTAACCGATATGTATCAACTCATAAAAATAAATGTACTAAATCACGATACTCATTTATTACCAAAAAAATAAATGACCAAACGCACATACAACCTCCTTGTGAAGACGAATAAACAAAGAAAAAAAATGTTGGTCGCACTTGTCCGAGCCGGCGAGAGGTATAATGACCAAACTTATCCGTAGCTAATGTTTCTTTAAACACTCGCTACGGACCATTACCGAAGTACGTAAATGTTGTAGTAAAAGTAAACAATTCGACGTTTATTGTTCTTTCTAAATCGCTTCTATTTAATGTTACCTTTAACATTAGTACATAGTTGTCGTAGCAGTTTATTTTACCTTAATAATAATTGATTAATTCGTTACAATTTAATTTGTTACTGTTATGTCCTAAAATTTTAATCTAATTAACTAAATGATCAAGTGTTTTGAGCGTTAAGGTTATACCTATCTCTAGCCAACAAAATAAAATTGCTAAAAAATATTTATAATAGAAATATCTTAAACTCTTAACTTTCTTCGTATTCCTTATATAATAAATGAGGTTTTATTTAAATGAATAGTTTGAAATATCCAGAACTTTTAGATATTACCTTATTTCATAACGTCACAAATACATATACATGCTGTATGTTATTTCCCACGTTTATGAGAAGAACTACGAATGAAAATAGATTAAGAAAGTTTGAGAGGGAATTGTTACTTGTAATGAGGTTTGTCTGTTTAATTAAACACAGACATTGCACGATGCAGTCTAAGCAAACTGCTGGATCGGGTATAGATAGTTTTATTGTATTGTATTGCAAGAAATAAAATTGAAAAAATAAACGCTCGATAAAAAATTAATTGACATAGACAGGATTTTTCTTTAGTCAAGAGAAAATGTTTGCTAATTTGTTGGCTAGTCGTACTTACTTTTTATTATTCATACTAGTGCTAAAAATACCTGATGATAGAACAAAAAATATTGATACAAATACAACAAATAATAAAAATGGCGGCCCATTCTATTTACCTTCATAACAATTTAAAAAAACAGTAACAGTACACATTGAACTATTTACTTTAGTGTCCACAATAAATATTTCTCGTCGATCGTAAACTTGGCCATTCAATTACAGGCACAAAAAACAGGCCACTGTAAAATAAACCTTTTGATGTGCTCTGCCGAGTAAAATGTATTGACATGTACTACGCTTCAGGCTGTTTGAAACACATAACAGATAAATACAGAAGGAGCACCCTTCTAGAAGTTGAAAATTGGGAAAATGGAAGGAATATTTATGTCTTTGATTAATTTGTCATCTATACTTATAATAAATCTGTAGAAGTGAAAATTCTGTACATTGAAAATATCAAAAAAATAAATGGCGGGGGTGTTACTAGACCGACACCGAACATAAAAGTGTGAAAAAAAAAATATATTTGTCTTTCTGTCTGTCTGTTTGTTCAGGTATCACGCAAAAACTACCGGTTCGATTACGATGAAACTTGGTATTAAAATTATTCTTTATTATCCTGGGTACCACACTGGGTAGTTTTTATCCCGGAAAAGTTTAAACAATAAAAACCAAACTTAATTTTGCGGTTAAAAACTCATTGATAAGTCTCGTCATCCACGCGAACGAAGTCGCAGGCACAGGTAGTCATAAATATTTATGTAACATTGGTATCTCTCATACTCTTACTTTTAGTCATGTATAATGAGAGTCTACTTCAAAATGAGTTATTTGGCTATGTTCTGTAAATTAAGACCAAAGATGCTTTAATGGCATAGACCTAAAACTTTGAAGTTACTTTTACTAATAAATACAATGTCTAAAGGATTTGTGTTTTTATTTTTATGTATTCCTACAAATACTGGGTTTTCTGCCTTATTTGCGTTGTAATTTTCAACCCGTCCAACCCGCCTCGGTTAAGGTTAATTTCATCATCGAAAAAGGTTTTCATTGTGTTGAAATTAAGCGCGCTTATATTGTTATTTTTTAAAATTGTGTTTTAATTGTCAAAGCGATTAATTTTAATTTATAATAATTATATTTTGATAGTCATTTTAGGTATTTATGAATACTTACTGTAAGGTTTAAGTAATCGAATTTTATATACCTTTAAACGTTTTATTTTTAAACCTGATTATTTCGGTTTTATTTTATACTCATTAACATTTAGTTAATGAGTTAGTTACTTACTTTAATTAGTGCTAACGTACTTCACATTGCTATTATTGAGATAGACCCACCATAACAATACAAATAAAAATAGTTCTCACTTGAACTACAAACCATTACATAGGAAATACCTCTTAAATCGTCCCACTAAAACAGCACTGGCGTAACATTAACATTCACCAGTTTCGTTAATTTCGCACAAAGAGGAACATTAGAGTTCGTTTTCAACAGAATTCGGCCGCGGGCAAATGGACTCGACGGCGACCACAACACAACGGCTTGTTTAGACTAAAACTACAAATGGATATTTCGATGTAGGAACGCGTTTATTAGAGAAATTCAAGTGCAGAATGGAAATGGAATGAATTGTTATGAAAGTGGAATATTAAATTTGTTTTTCGACAGAATAGAGGAGTGTAACGTGAATTCTGTTTTAATTTAAAATGAGAATGCTTTTTGTTTTATTTTGTCAAATAAATTAATATTTTGCAATCTGCTTTTGTTTTGTTCTACTTAATCACCATAGAAAGTTTACTGACAAAATGTGTAATAAAATTCCAACGTGGCTTTTAATGTCAATTCTATAATTTATTATTATGCATCATATAACCACTAGGCCAACTGCCTCGTTGGCTTAGTGGTTCTAAGCGCGGCTACTACGCTAGAGGTCTTGGGTTCGATTCTCAAGTCGACCAAGGTGTTATTGGGTTTTTCTATGAAATTCTCAGTAGCAGGTCGGAGTTTGGATTTGTGCCCGGTTAGTGGCAATAGGCTCGCCCCCTATTACATGGGACCTAAACATACCGGCGAACTGTGGGCGTACATTGGTACACCTCTGCCTAACCCTTCGGGGATACAGGCGTGATGGTATGTTATGTATGTTATATGTTATGCATCATATTCTGTTCGTCACACAAGACACAAGCCAGTTGATTGATTGAGAGTTAAACTTATTGCAACCTCAAGAGATTACGTACGGTAAATAAGTTTAAACTTATACCGATACTTTATTTTAACGTACGTCCTAGTTCTAAATAAACTGCTAACTTGGGCTTGAATTGTGTATCGCATTGTTTATTCTATGTCCTGAAGCGTCGAACTCTTTACGTGTGTCGAAACTTTAGCACTACCTTCTTTCCAGACAATTTTCACTGGAATAATACCCTGGGTTGAGTAAACAAAGGTATTATGTGTTAGTTTCTGTAGATATGTTTATCAGGAACTAAACGAGAGATACTTAATGTAAGTGTTTCAGAATTGTTCGTAGGTACTGTTATTGTATAGTGTTGATAGTAGGTACGTCGTTAGACCTCTAGTTGGTTGTGGTACTAATTGAATAGTGCCGCAGGTAAATCAAATGGTTATGGAATAAAAAAAAAATGTTGATAAAGTTATGTATATTTCAAGACTATCTTTTTAATGTCCTTTAAGATTGTATGATTATAAACGGTCTCTTTTATTTACGAAGATTAGTATTTATTTATTTATTTCGGGAAAACAAACAGATACACATTATGTCTTAATAATAAATATTACAGATACTAATGTATAAATGTGTAAATCACAACGTTATCCACATCTTAATTAGAAAAATATTTTAATTTGAAACTAGCTTAAACGAGTGAATCTTATAAGCCTGCAAAAATAAAATAAATATATTTGCTTATAATAATTAAGTTAATTTTGAGAGTAATATTGCTATAAGTTTTTGATATTTTCTATTACAATGTTTTTAAATTTATTATAAGCCAAGTTAAACAGTAGTCAGCTTTCAATTTGGTTCCTGGTACGCTTCAGAAAATTACAGGCTAATAACGCATAATTATTATATTAATACACAGACAAAAATAGAAAATTGGTATACAGCATTTCCGGTAACCATTTAAAGGTATATGAGCTTTTATCTCCAACGCGAATACATGCGAAACAGATTAACGTATAAATTTCAAAAAGCTTAATTTAGATAACAAGCATCGTGTTACATACACCTAATTATATCTTATTAAAATTTCGTGGTTACCATGGCAACGCAATGCTTTATCCGATCCACTCGCTACTAAAATTAGTTGAAAATTCATAGGATCATAATACTGGTTTATTCGCTCTGTTTTCCTTTTCATATCACATTAGCTTGTAATAGAGATAAATAGAAATTTAAATAAACCTTTTGGAACCGAAACAGGTACATGTTTGTAGAATGTTGCGGACATTTCAATACAAGTTTCAGAAGACAGTGACAGAAAGGTTACTTTTGATTCGCAAGGAAATAAAGTTTCTAGAAATAATTTGTTCTTTTTGACATTTTAATCAAAAGATTTTGGTGTTTTTGGAAACAATTTTCATGTAATTAGAGTTGTGGGCATTTGACGTTGGCTTCTTTTGTTATGTTATTTAGATTTGAAAACAGACAAAATAAATTAATAATTAAAAAAAAAAAAAAAACAAGTAAAATAATCACTTTGAAGAAAAAAACTTATTAACTTAGTCTATGACCGATATCGGCGTAAATATTAAGAATAAACATTTTAATTAACCGCCAAATGCCTATCCATGTCTTTTGCAGTGTGATATTTAAATCATTGTTTAAAAACACAAATTTATGCAACCCATACTTTCTACCGACCTATCTAGTACCATTACTTCTTGAATCTGCGGCTAAGGAAGGGTCAAGTCTGCATATGATATATGAATAGACGTGCCCTTTCTTTGTACGGGTTAGATAACCGCAAAGATTCGTATTGTCGCTTTAATACATTAATCATTAAAATTGCCCTGTGGTTAGTCCGCAAACTTTAGGGCCGTTTCAAATGGATTACATTACGTTTGTACGGAATCCTGACGTTGATATCATTTTAACTATGAATACAGTCGGTTATGAAAGTTTAAAATGTGACAAGAAATGAAAGGTTCTTGTGGAGATGTTCACAGCTGAGTATGTAACGTTGGAAATGCTTTTGTCATGTGACAATGCTTTTTAGTATACGTTACAATGACCATATGTATTTCTATAGGTACACTGAATATAAATATTGACTCGTTGTAGGAAAAATTTTAAAGTATTTCAAGCAAACATGTCAACTTGAAATTTTTGATTTACAGTACAGACTTTTATGCAAAGCGGTGATGCAAAAGCTGCCTTGCTGCAAAATATGTCATTTGCATAATTATCTGTAAGTAAATCTTACTCTTGAATTTGAGTTTTAGAATACCTCACTCATAGCCCGTTTATTCAAACATGTACTAAACCAACACTGTCTATAAATTTCGACTTTCTTTAGATATATTTATAAAAAGATCAATCATGTTTATCTACTTGATGTTTTTATGATACATGTAACCTTATCACCCTTTCGAATGCTTACCGTTTCAAATATAAATGTGTTAATGAAAATATATTACTTGCTATCGTACGTTCCAATTGAGTGAAGATTTTTCTTGAGGGGATCAGCCGTTCACAGTTCATGAAGCAGTCAATTTGTTTGTTCTGAGATAAACAAAGCCGGAATACGTTTTGTGATTGCTGTGAAATATTGTTTTAATCAGTGTTAGGAATTGTGTAAATGTTTGTTGTTCTGTAGTTATTTCAGACGAGAGCATCCAGTGTAAGTGTGTGTATAGTAATAAGTGTTATATTAATGTACTAACTGTCACCCAAATAATATTTTTCTAGTATGTCTACGTTCTGGCGTTATACATATAAATAATTATTACTTTTTCTTTGAAGGATAAGCTACGCAACCTGCAGTGTTCTCTTAAAGCAAATATAAAAGTTTTTTTTAAGGATAAAGGCCTTCTCTCTCTGGATTACTCAAAACAATATTGTGCTTTGAAGGACCTTCTTTATATCTTGTCCTTAGGGCAGGATTTGTAAGCAAAATAAAGCCATACAGGGATCAGACAGACTACAGATTTCCACTCGCTTTCTATAAATATTTTTTAGAAAAATCCTTTCGTAGAACTCCTTTATAAGTTCTCGCCAAGGATGGATCTGGTTTTTAACATTTGCTTTGGTAGATTAGATATCTAGATCTTATTTTTTTGTCAAACAATTTTTATGAATGGATTTTTTTAATTTGGACTAAAGCTTTTCATCCTCTGTTGCACCATATTGTCTGTAGATATATTTTAGAATATATAATAAAGTTACAGTAAAGTTACAGTTTCGTCTTCAATTGATGAAGTCATTTTTTTTGAAGCTATTTTGGCGTCGACGTCTAGTCTCATCCGATACAGCTAAATACCGCATTGAGTGTCATCTAAAAGTTTTTTAATTACAATTTTGCTATTCCTATCACTACAGCATATATTTTGTTAACTAGTCTTCTGTTTACGACCTGAAGAGAAGCTTAATGAACTTTAGGAGAGTGTTCATAAGGGCCTGTGTTTGACGGCGTTCTGTTTGTTTCGGCTTTATAACTCATCAACAGGTGATGCCATGTTGATGCATCGTGGAGTGCTTTTAATTAAATTGTTGTAGACTGGTAGCGTTTCACAAAATATATTTTGTTTTAAAGTCATCGATTAAAAGCGTTACCTGCAATTTTAGGCGAGATTTTGCATGACGTTTTATACATAGTGCTGGTGTAAATATTTAAGTTATTATTTTTAATACGTGTCCAAATAATTACAAAAAAAAGATAAATTTAATTATGTCGCGTTATTTTTCAACACAAGGAAATTATGTATACTAAGTTCGACAGGATTAAGTATTTCAGATTTTTTTGAGCATGCTTAGAGATTTGTCCTTACAAGCATGAAAGATTGAGTCATCATATTAACATAATTTAGTTTTGTATGAGATAAAGTACATTCTTGATATGTCACGTAAAATATAGTCTACAGTGTATACATAGAAACACGTAAACAGCAAAAACGGGATATAATTCAAAAAATTACTCGTCTTGAACCTTATGAAGGAGTCTTGCAATAATAGGAGGGTTTGGTACAAGATAAGGCGCTACGGGTTAACTTACAATACGCTAACAAAACCAAAAAATACATCAAGTTGGACATCTACTATGGAAAAATTAATGTTGAGGTATGTTTTTATATAAAATGCTAAACCGTATTTTTTAACTTTTACATGTGATGAGTTCAGTTAGTAGTAACAAAATTACAGAAATATTAAAAATGATTTTAATATTTTATATTAATAAGCATTCAGGTTTTATATAGAGTATTTTTATCTCATCTTGTAAATAAAAGTTACACATAGTAACAATTGTTTCAGTGTGTAACGTGTGAATCTATTGGTTCAAATTACGTCATCATTTACTAGGTATTTTTAAATAAACGAAAGAAATATTTTTTTATATTCAAATTGAACATAAACTTATTCATTTCCTTTGTCATGTCACCCTTGCGGCCTTCGCCTGTAACTTGATCCTTGCACAAAACATTTCGGGTGATCTGGCATTCGGGTCACGAGTTCCGGCGATGGTCCGTGTCCAATGGCTCATCCCAGATCAATCGCAAAGCGGAGGTGTTCTTAATGGAGATTTTACACGTGATTTCCGGAGACTGACGTTGTTGGTGCGTTGGAGATCCATTTGATAGCGAATTGTCGAATTGGCCTTATTTGTGATTAGAGCTTTCTGATTAGTTAGGGTTAGTCGGGAATTGTGACATCAATCACGTATAAGTACCTTAGCTGTGTATTATAATATTTGTAAAGTAAATAAAGAATTGAAGATTTTTAAAGTACCTACGATTGTCAGGCAGTAAGTACCTACTCAATAAGGTATAACAAGGCATAACTAAAATCAACCTTAATGCTTTGCAATAAAGACACTGTCAAAGTCGAAGAGTGACCACTGACGTTAGTGCTACTATACCTAGTAATAAATAAAAACACAGTGTACACTGTACAGTAAATTTTACAGTACCATCTTTGCACGAATAACCGAATTATGAACCTCAAAACAAACAGATAAACACCTGAAACAAAACTAATCAATTCTTTTACCAACAACATTAAAAAAAAAACGAAGTTAACAATTTTCCATGACCCATAGAACAAAATACTATCTTATAACGCCAGTAAAATTAGCTTCGTCACTAGCTTGAATGACGTTTTGTTGAGACTGCGGCCGACGCAGATTTCAGAGCTTTATTTTTTCAGGTGATGGATTGCCCATGTTTTCTTGTGTAATTTCCGGACACTAATTGCTATGGGCATCCGTCACGGTGCGGGAAAACGGGGAATACTGAAAAAACCCGCTAATGTTGGCCGCAGATAATATATAATTGTTTGTGTTGCAGGTAGCGTTGTTTGTGAGATTATGTTATAAGTTCTGGTTAACTATGAAATAGTTTGAAAAATTATCCAAGCTTGCTAAAGTAACAAAAAGTTTTTTTATTATTTTCCTCCATTTTGCTTTGTTATTTTTGTCTAACAAAAAGTAAAGCGTAGTTTCCTGAAAAAAAAAACAAACCTTTATTAGAACATTGCTTATTCATAAACCATTTTAGTTTTAACGTCGGCCTTGGCAACAACATTTTAATACAATATAAAACGTTACAACAATCAGCTCATCTGTTAAAAGTACCTCCATCTTATAAATAATAATAATAAATAAATGCGGACAACATCACATACATTGCTCTGAACCCCAAGTAAGTAGCTGAAGCACTTGTGTTATGGAATTCAGAAACAACGAAGGTACCACAAACACCCAGACCCGGGACAATGTAGAAAAGTTGGTTTCTACATTGACCCGTCCGGGGATCGAACCCGGGACCTCAGAGCTAGCGACACCTTGAAACCGGTGCGTACGCCACTCGACCACAAAGGTCGTCAGTCGTCATCATTATTCACTTATAAGTCAAACAAAAATATGAGTAAAACATCACAAGTACTTAATGTTTGGCAATAAAATGGCCGCCATTTCAGGTCCGTCCAGACGTATTATTAAAAGATAACATCTCGGCCGGTTATAAAAATATTAGATTGGCTTTAGGTTGTAAGAACGAGACAGTTTTTGTTACGACTGTTTTGATTGTCGTCTGCTATTTATCTTGGCTGTTTTCCTCCTAAGATAAATAGTCATAAGAGTGTCATAAAGTACAGAAATATAACGTATATGAAGACATCACACTCATTTTTGTTTAGCCTATGTTAAACTAAAAACATAACATTGGAAATATTTTTTCTTAATAAACAATTTTTGACGTAACATTTAAGTCGAATGCACAGTTAACAGCCATGCAAAAGAAAAATCTTCGTCGAAACATAAAAATAACCTAAGTTTTAACACAATTTTTAAACTGTACAGTAGTGTATTCGACATTGGACTATAAAGCACTGCAGTAATATAGTTGCATTATACCGAAGGGCATGTATGAAGGAAATAATGAGAGTGGACGAAGCGAAACTGGTGTGTAAGGATCGTAGCAAGTAGAAGTCTCTGCCTACCCCTACAAGGGAAAGAGGCGTGATTATATGTATGTATGTAGTAATGTAGTTAGTAGTTAAATCTTTATTACAAGCAAGATAAATAAAACAGGCTAATAAATGCTCAACATGCTTCAGTTAAGGTAATTACCGTGATTGCATCGTGGAACTGCGCCAAAATATGGTCTTGACTGCGGCTCGTGGCTGAATGGTAATTGTCCGTGACTGACTGATCAATGACCTAAACGTGACCTAGAATTACGCAAGATGTATCTATATAATAATATACACATTATCCGACACGATATCGGTATCAGACTTCGATACGATACCGCGGCAAGAAAAATGTATGAATTTTATGAATCCGATTTCCGATATCGGATTATGTTTCATATATTATTATTTACTTGCCCCGATATCAAAGTCCTATACCGATATCACATTTTATCGGATAATGTAATTTATTTAGTTTTTTTTTTTAATATCGTTGAAACTTTTCTTATTATTGCAGGTGACAGGAAAACAGACGTTTAATAAAACATAAAAGGTTAAATTCTTCTTTAAACACAATTACAATTACCTACATTTAAATAAAAAAGCAGAAAAAGATTTATAATGTTAAGAATTTAACAGTCGCCTTCGAACAATGTTTAATCTCTTTTAAGATAAGTAAAAGAAGTGAGTTGTAAGCGGCAAAAATCTTAAAATAAGGGAAAAGTATTTTCATTTAAATTGCCAGTAAACTTTGAATTGAGTTTCGTTGAAGCATGTAATCTTATTGTTGAATAATTCATATAATAACGATTATTTTATTCTCTTTTGTCTTTGAATATTATGTTTTAATTAGCAGGTGAGTATTGTGCATCTGTTTATCTGCTTCTATGTGTATTATGACGTGTCCACTATAAAAACTATATTGAAAATATTCTTAAATATTTTGTGGAGATAGAGAATGCAATGTTGATGTGAGATGGACCACGGGAATATACATATAATATCGTTTAGAAAGTAGATAGTGAAAATAAAAGTTTTTAAACTTTATAAATAAGAATCTTAGAAATATAATGACGGACAGACGGTCCTGTTGGTCTAGTGGTTAGTGACCCTGACTGCTATACCGGAGGTCGTGGGTTCGATTCCCACCGAGGACAAATCTTTGTGTGATGAGCATGATCATTTGTTCTGTGTCTGGGTGTAATTTATCTATAATATGTATGTATTTAGAAATATATAAGTATGTTTATCAGAAGTCTGATTACCATAACACAAGCTCTGCTTAGCTTGGGATCAGATAACCGTGTTTGAGTTGTCCCGGAATATTATTATTATATTATAATGCTTAGGAATCGTACTGCAAAACAATAGAGGCATTTTGCTACATAGTTCTTCAAAGTTTCTAAACCTAAAACAAAAGAAAGATGCATTCTTATACCTTCAAAATGTAGTGAACAAAATATATAAAACACGTCATGTATTTTCAATACTATATCGGAATACACAAGTTGGTGGCCCGCCTCTCCTCTGTTAAATGCAAATAAAAGTGTTCTCTCGTCGCAGCATGCTTAAAATTCCCCGTTCTCCCCACTCAATACTTCAAAGACATCATTACGGGAAATCATTACCATACAGATATCATTCAGGTCTACGTACTTGGGAAAGGTGAAACTCTTGATTCTAAAGATATATTAAAATAAATTGTGTAGGAAAAATGTTTCAGTTGAAAATTGTTTTAAATTTTACATAGCTCAGAGGAGAGTACACGGATAAGCTTAGGATCTCTATTTTTAGAACAAATGAATTAAAACTAATTGGTTTAAGAGATTTTCATCCTAAGAGAAACAATCAATCAATTGCAATATTTGCAATGTATCTACTTACCTAATCTTATTGTATCGTTCAAGTACTGGCAACAAGCTCTTATGGTGTAATTTGAAATAGGACATTTCATGAACCAAATTAAAAACATCAGAACTTTAACTACTTTTAGCCCTAATAAAATTCTACCAGTCGCATACACATAACATACCATCACGCCAGTATCCTCGAAGGGTTAGGCAGAGGTGTACCAATGTACACCCACAGTTCGCCGGTATGTTTAGGTCCCATGTAATAGGGGGCGAGCCTATTGCCACTAACCGGGCTCAAATCCAAACTCCGACCTGCTACTGAAAATTTCATAGAAAAACCCAATAACACCTTGGTCGACTTGGGAATCGAACCCAATACCTCTAGCGTAAAAGTCCCGCTTAGAACCACTAGGCCAACGAGGCAGTTGGCCTAGTGGTCCTAACAGACAGTCACGGCAAAAAATAACTTCTAACATGCCTTACACATGCATAGCTAACCACGCCAGCCGCAGTAATATGCATAATAAAAGTTAACCCAACAAAGCAAGCGATCCAATCACGTCACAGTTCCACCAAGAATCCATAAAACTGTATGTATCAACTGAAACTTCGAGGCAAACAGCTCCGAGTTGGTCAGGTTTAAAATATGAATATAAATTGAGAAACTTTAGGGTTGCTCAAATTCAGTACCAACTTTAAAATTATTAACACGACGACGTTACAGATTTACGTGCCATAAATCTGTTTTGCTCTCTCTAGAATATTGTCGAGCAAATGTATTACATCATTCTGTAGTTCTAATGTTTAGGAGCTGTTTTACATTTTGGGTTTGTAGGTGTGTATGTCAAAAGTTTTGTTATATGAATCGAGATAGTTTGTGACATACAAAGTTGAATTTCAGACTTGTTTGTACTGAATCAAGTGACATTAAGTGTCTACTTTAAGTAAAGCTAGAAGGTTTGGGCTTTATTAGACACACGTATCTATATTATTTTAATTATAATTTAGGAAATCGTAACAAATGTAACGTAGGTATTTACAGAGTGAGCATTCGGCTATCTTTAATTTATTTCCAAAATAGTCGCCACATATTTCACCATTACGCAAACAGTCCCTATCAAGTGGTATAGAAATAGGAAGAGCAGTTTTATTCCAAGTAAACGTAGAAGCAAATACCTCTCAAAGCTCTCCTGGAGGCCACTAAATATTTGTCGCACATTTCAAATAAACTTTATTTGGAATCGTCTATTCTGATCACGTGTGGTGTGTGCGGAGCCACCGACGAATCGGTGAGGACGGGAATTTATTTGTGTCTCCAATCAGCCCCTGAGACATCCGAAGACAAAGCGTTTTCTAGCACGGAATTACCCAGTTTTCTTTCCTTTAGTAAATGCTGGTGTGTTTTTCTTAAGGACGCAATTTGCTTGCATGTTTTAGTTTAAGACCAATTATGTGTATTGTTTTTTAAATGCAAATAAATTCTGTTAAGGGCGTTTGATGTATAGGAAGAATATTATTATTTCAAATAGTGACATAAACCAAAACAATCTCCTAAAAAGATTTACCCACCTGAATCTATACTTCCATCTACAATCTATCTTATAAGAATTATTATCCGCAGTAATAGAAAAATCCAATTTCGCTCATAAATAATCTTACGCGAAAAATGATTCATTTCAAAATACGGGAAGGTGTGATTATATTACACGAACGGGATCATCAAAATTGGATTCCCGATAAAGGACAGGTCAGGTTATAATAATGAAAAAAGAACAAAAGTCATCTATCAAAAGTATCGTAACTGGGTCAAATACAGCGCAAAAATGTTTTTTGTTACCATTCATACATCACTTCTCTGACGTCCAATTTCGGCTACATAATTTCATTTTTTGCATTCGATTGTGGGCCGACACATTAAATTCGTAATACATTTTATCTTTTATTGTTTAGCTGTCGTTTTACGAACGGCTTAGATCAGAGATATATCGCTAATGCAGGCAGAGTAGTCTAGTTGCTACATATTTTTATTGGCGTGCTGTCCGTACTGAAATTATTAAAGTACAAGATACAGATGTAACATATTTTATCCAGCATTAAAAGGACTTTATAACACGATACAAACAGTAAAAGTTCTTTTTCATATTATAGTAACTACCTATCTACGTTATAACTCACTACAAATCTGAAAAAGGCGTATTGCTGGAGGCGTAATTCATTTGTTTTTATTATCATCTATTTATAGAAAAAATAAGAATAAAAAGCTCTATTCACCAGTTTAAAATACCTATTAATGTCATGGTCCAAAGTATTTCATTAGAACCCGTATAGTACTTACAAACTATTGGAAGTAGGTTTCTTAGATCTTATACAAGTTCACCGCCGTTGTAAGACTGGAACGCCGAGCCATTAGTTAAGCGGACGGAATGCTGAATGCAAATCACTACCAGTTTGATTCAGAGGATTTCTAATTCAATATACCGTTTTTGTGCTACTGGAAGTTTGTTTGTGCGGTACTTGATGACTCTTGATTATTGAACTTATTAAAGCTTAATAAGTTACATTTAAATAAATAGAATGCATGTGAAAAGGCCTTTGCCCTGTAGTGGTAAAGAAATGGCTGAGATAAAAAACTTACATTTGCTATGACATTACTAATAATGATTTTATAACAGTTTTGTAAATTAATTCTTTCTCATTTCTCATCGGATCATCATCATCATATCAGCCTGTTGCAGTCCACTGCTGGACATAGGCCTCCCCCAAGGAACGCCACAGCGCACGATCTCCCGCCCTTTGCATCCAGTCACTGCCAGCTGCCTTCTTCAGGTCATCGGTCCATCTAGCCGGGGGGCGTTCTATGTATATATACATCGGGTGACAAACTTTATATGTTTTAACCACAAAATTATGTCATGATACTTGGCTATAGTTGTAAAGGTGAAGACTTCATGTTCAGCCTTGTCTTTTCACTGTTACATGGTCGTCTTTCAGTCTTAACGGCTTCAGCTGTTTGGTCGCTGAATAGTCAACTAGCAGCCAAAAGCAATAATATACAAGGAAGACGACCTAGCAATCTCAGTCGGTAACCTCTATCTACTATGTAACTATAGTATCTAAACAATACTAAGATAACCCTACCCTTTATCCACAAGATAGTTACAGAGAATTCTCTACGGATTATACCATTGTAACTTTAGTTACTGCGGACAGAATATTGTGTATTAGGGCGCGTTCCCACTATGTCGTAATGATTAACTTATCGTTGGACGACTGTCGTCTCTAGCTGTTCCCATTATAACGATTGTTTGTCGTCATGATTTTTTATCGTTTTACGACTGTCGTGATAGCCGTTCCCACTGTCATAACAATCTGTCGTCACTGCAAAACATGTCGTAGGCGACAGTAAGTCGTGTCGTTCTATATGTGAACACCTCTATTTAAGCATATAAGCCACGACACTTAAAGCTACACGACTATCTGTCGTCACGACACAGTGGGAACGCGCCCTTACGGGTAAGATACTGACCTAACCCTAGAAATGCTGACTGGTTACGTAAACGGACCTAAGGTTGACAATTTATACATTTAGCAGTATCATCGTAGTTTATTGACAGGCGTAGCTTACGGCAATGTGGGTCATAGGCTAATAATATTAAATCTCTGTTTGAGTAGCAACGTCGTTAAGTAGCAATATTGTCCGATAGCGTGCGCTTTTAATGAGTTCGCTTTGGTTACTGTGACGTAGACATAGTATATTGTTCTAGAATTATGTATGGCTAAGAATATTGTATAATTAGTAGGTAACACGATAATGACTATGGTTTAGATTATTTACATTAATGAATTTGACGTTGCACGGGACATTAGGTTGCACATACAATAAGGTAAAAAAAACACGTTTCATGTTAGACGACTTGGTTCCTTGTAGTTTCCGTAATTGCCATTTGTATGTGTTTGTAGATCTGATACCCTTTTTAAAAGCAAGTTACGCATCTCTATACATATTATTTCTAAATATATAGAGTTTAATGGGCAATGGTCTTCACTTACCATCAGATGAGACGTAATAGACAGACTTTTATACATTCTCGTCTATAACAATATAATACTAAACTAAGTATATTATTTTGAATATGTTGTTCTTGAATATGTTATAGTAAATTACCCAGTCCAAACGAACTTAGGATAATAAATTAACTAACTTCACAACATAAACTAAATAATGTGTAAACAGTTTATGCCGATAGCTGCCAACTAATCACATACAAATTTACATAATAATATGTATGTATGATCCTTATCTACATGCCTTTGATCATTACCAATCCTGTTAGTTGATTACGATAGACAACCAGATTATCTCCTAAGAAGGATTAAGAAGTAGTCTTAATTAAGAATTAATGTGCTTGTTGTGATCCCCAAGGAACTAGGAGTATGGTATAAATGGAGAATATAAATCTAATAATATAGTTGAGAATAGCAGATGAGTTAAAGATGGTAAAGAGCCACACAATACATATAGACTACCTAAAAAGTATCCATGCTTCGTATGTATTTTTTCAGTATACTCTATTGAGAAAGCGGTGAAACTTTATCATTTCGACGGGCCTGTTGGTCTAGTGGTTAGTGACCCTGACTGCTATACCGGAGGTCGTGGGTTCGATTCCCACCTAGGACAAATGTTTGTGTGATGAACACGATCATTTGTTCTGGTTGTCTGGGTGTAATTTATCTATAATATGTATGTATTTAGAAATATATAAGTATGTTTATCAGTTGTCTGGTTACCATAACACAAGCTCTGCTTAGCTCAGATAACCGTGTGTGAGTTGTCCCGGAATATTATTATTATTATTTAATTAGCTAAGTTACTTTTTTCTTTCAGCCAGTTTTTATTTTACTTGTTCATCAACCCATTTAAATTAACTGAAAGTTTTATTTCATGAAGGTTATTCATGTTAGTGTCGTAGCATAACTATTAAGTAGAAACTCGTTACCGAGTAAAAACGCTAACCACAATAATTTACGATACGTATAAACAAAAGAACTATTAAAACATTCGCTTCGAATATAAATCGGACAAAATAAATTATTCATAAAACACCACATCCACGTTTAAAAGCACTATTTTTTTCGTATTATGACCGATATTATGTCCACGTGAGCAAAAACGATTTCAGTCTGTAATAGGATTACGGATTTTATTACATGCAGCAGAAATATCGTTAGGAAGGCAATTTTGGCGGCAGATATTGGCTATTAGCGTTCGAGGTAATGCGTCCTCGATATTCATGTAGGTATAACGAGCTAAACTTAAGCATATTTGTGGCTTTAGTTCCATGTTAATGCTCGCTGTACGGGTTCCGACGTGATTATGTGGAGTCCGGAATGGGATGGCCACACAGAATTTACATTAAAGGTCCCAGTTTGATCTTGTTGTGGTAAATAACTGACACTAGTTTATTATACGTGTGAACGTGTTGGTTTATGCTGACTGTAATATTTTGCTAAGTTTCTGAGAGTTATGGAATTGAATTTGAGGATTAAGTACTTACAGTTTATCAAAGGCGCAGAAACTGTTAAATATGGTTATCTGCTTTGCTGTAGGATTATATTATGACTGAAGATTTTGCGTAGGAAATAGTGTATCTTCAGAACTGCTTAGAGAAAATTAAATAGGTATTAATACGTTGTTGCAATAAGAGCTTTCTTTTATTAACGTCAAAGTTTTAATTTTCATAAGTATAAATTGTGAGCTATAAATCAGGAACCTCAACATTACCTACTAAGATAGCTACCTATAGATTGAACCAAATACCTAAAATCCATCGTTAGTCCGCAGTGATTTAGTGTATAATCGATCAGAACGAAGGAGGTCGAGTCCAATCTCATTAACTTCTTAATTAAGGGCCAGGACGTGATCCGAACAGTAATTTTTAACTTTAACAACCGTGAAGCGGTTGCTTTGATACAATTTTAAAAGTTTTATTATTTTACGTACCTTATTTAAAATTCTGTAAAAGTACAGAATAAAAAGGATAATAAAATTGTTTTTAAAGGATATTCGAATTTTCGAATTTGCATTCCGATTGCGTATTGGAACGTTAATGAGAAAATGAAATAAAAACTGGCTGATTACAATTTGCGTAGGTTTTGTATTAAATCAGGCTTTTTGAGATTCAAAAATGTGGTCTACGTGAATCTTAAAAATGTCCCCAACATAATCGTGTTACATAAACTTGTCTTACATTTACTGATGGTCCTAGGTTTGAATTGTTTTGAAGTGGTATAAGTATAAAGTAGAATATCATTTATTTCTAAGTACATGGTAATTACAGATGCTCTTCTCATAGAAAGGTTCACATATACTTAATACATAATATATATGTACACATATTAGCATACGGTGTAAACATATTACACTTTGAATAATATCATAACATGTAAACCATTTATATAACTTATTTAGACAAGCTTAAACATTTTTACCATTGATTTGCAGTCTGTACCACCATAGGTGTTTTAATTTGCCCAACATTTGATTGTATAGTTTTGGTCCCGAAGCTGTAATAACACGGTACCACATCCTAATTGGCGCTCGAATTTTCTGGACAGGTCTATCCAATCAGCTATGGTAATGATGCGAGCGATGCTATCGATTGGTCAATCTGTATTGCTGTTTATGTTTGAATGACGAATACGTTTTGTTTTGACGACTGATGCAATGGAATAGCAGTTGATAGTCCGATCTTTTTTTAATTCCGTATTTGAATAAATGTCGGGTTATTTATTTTTAAAATATGTGTACGTTGGTATTCATCCGAAAAAACAAATTCGAAATTCAAAACAAACTGCTGTTGTACCTAAAAAGAGAAGTAAAAAACAAAAACAATTGTGTTCAGCCAGCAAACGTCAGTCCCTAGAGAGCACAATGTGTGGACAATATTAACGCAATATTGAGTCGAACCTGTTACAGATTGGCACTGCACTGAAATATGTATAAAAAATACAACTAGAAAATACATCTGCTATTCGAATAAATGAGTTAGAGTTCTTTAATCAAATTAATTAAATAAACCAGTTTTAAAATAAAACTGTTATACCAGTCTCGTATTTTTTGGTTTATAATCCAGCCTATAAACGTCCCACTGCTGGGCACAAGCCTCTTTCCACAAAGAGAAGGCACGAGCATTGATCACCACGCTTGCTCTCTGCGGATTGGCGATTTCAGATCCCAAATTTTGGAAGGTTTCCTCACGATGTTTTCCTTCACCGTTGTCAGTAGTGTCTTAGAATAATTAAGAAAGTACATATAACTTTGAAAAAACCACATTGGTACTTGCCTGGTTTCGAACCTGCAGCCTTGTGCATACAAATCCGTTCATTGAACCGCTAGGCCACCACAACATTTTTTGGTTTACTATGAAGTAATTGTTACTGGTATGCAATGAAGTTAAACACGTAAGGAGGATATATTTTTATTTTGGTAGGTGTTTACAGCCTATGGTTTAATGACCAGGAGTCCTATTAATATCTTAAGAGGCTCCCTTAGATAGTTGGGTCAAGGACGTGTAGGTCGAAGGGATGGTGTGTTGCGATAAAACCGTTTGTTAGTTACTGACGGTATTTTTATTAAGATAAGCCCATTTGTACACGAGGCGACGCCAGACTCAGATCCCCGATGACTTTACTGTTCCACGAAGCTCATGTACGGACCTTTATTGTTTGTTAGGCGGAAGTTGCTTGAATAATAAAATCTTCAGGTACCAGAGACATGCGTCGCCTCGTTTACGAACGGTCTAAGCTTGCACAACGATATCGTCACAAATGTAGTAAAACTTGTCTATATACAGACGACATTTTATTTGTGTTCTGCATGTACTAGACCCGGACACTCTTGTCCAACGGATGTCCACTGTATGTATGGTACACTGTAGTGTGAGTGTATGGTTTAAACCAAGTTTCGTACTGAAAACAGTTTATTACAGTTTTGGTCACATTTGATAGTATCGGTATAATAGCTGTCTATTGTCAGGTTGTTAAAACAAACTGATTTATGTCGGTCTAAGTGGTTTGGACAATGGACTGGAATTTGTCCTAGATTTATGACATCGTAAATTACTAGCCTGAAACAAAAATTTGAACTGTGTTTTTCTTTTTAATAAATCGGGAAGGTATTTTTTTTGTTTGGCGTGTTTTACACCATTCAATTACCTAGTGCATTCATAGTATTGTTAATAACCACGATCATAGTTTATGTCTAAGTATAACATGTACCTAAAGGATTTTAACATAACTACACTAAATAAACTAATATGCTACCTTATAAAGAGCAAATGCTATTTACGCGTCGGTTTTCGACCTGACGAACCAGCTGGAAAAATAAATTAAAATTACCTTTAAAATTTATACCATCACAAAACTATTTCGACCAGCATCAAATTACCCAAACACAACTTTAACACAGCAAGCGTATCAACGTCACAGAACAAACACACGATCCCAAGGGCGCCCTTCCACATAACATCACTAAAGTTATCACACGATTCGTTGAGCCCGCGCTAATGAAATTAACCCCCATTCTGAAACAGAACGCTGGTAATGAGTCCGAATACTGGTAATGAGATGTTCGTTACATACGTGTTGGACTGACCTACAGGTTATTAACTTAATGAAGGAACGTGGACTACAAACGTCAATGAACTTCGTTGTGGTAAATGTCTTTATAAAGGTGAATGATGTCTTTGGTTTCGGGTTACTGGTTCAGCGGTTTGTGGTCTGCTAATTTTGGGTATAACCTTTTTGGAAATTTACCAAATTAGTTTTGTTTGAAATAATGTTTAGTATGGCTTCTTAATTGGCTTTAGGTCGGCTAAATGTGGAAGATGGAAGTCTGAGTGTTATGTCTCATCTTAGGACGGGTCTTGGTCCATTCATGGACCGTTGTGGTCTGAGTAGGTTAATACTGAATGGCTAATGTTTAAAATTTACAATAAATAACTTATTTAAAAGCTATTCTTAGTTAGTCTGTAATTTATTTATATTTGCTAGTCAAATAGTTCGCACGCACAACCGCCACTTCAGCTCATGATATGCTAAAGATTTTTCTCATAAAGTTATTCCTCAACTCAAAAGAAACATTACTGATTTGTTTATGCTAAAAATAACACGCGTTCTTGTATATATAAATACAATAATGAAAATGTTACTTTTCCACAAATATTCCCTTATTAACTGATATAAACAGCCTACTTAATCGCTGTTACTCAAATTAAACCAAGTCTCGAAATGTTGATGCGTCTTAAATATGAATAAAAGAGAATTAATTAGTAAGTTGGGGGCTTAAGGAAAACAAATATTCAACGTTTGAATAACAGATTAGCTGGAGGCAAGAACGTGTGGAGTTAAGGCGGTACATACACTGGCGTTATGAGATTATTTGTATTTATTTGTTTTTATAGTCGTATTTATATTAAGCGTAACAAACGGTGGTGATAAGCATTTCTGTTACTATGTGTAGATAGCCTCTTAAACATATTGTCATCGAATTACGTAATGTTTGTGTAGTAAGGTATCAAGTTACCTGTTTAAAATGGGTTTTAAAAAAAATGTGAAAGTTATATTTCCGTCTAGGCAATAATATACTATTATTGTCTATGATACATTCTACATTACTTATATAGGTACACTTCTGTCATTTCTAATGGTTCCTTTTTTAAAATAACTAC
Source organism: Autographa pulchrina (assembly GCA_905475315.1). NCBI lineage: Eukaryota > Metazoa > Arthropoda > Insecta > Lepidoptera > Noctuidae > Autographa > Autographa pulchrina. The sequence continues at coordinate 4,874,938 of FR997771.1, read as the reverse complement.
GATACATTTAACTAAAGACATTGACCTTCTTTTTTGTGATATTCGAATCTCATTAGTACGAAATTAATATTTCAAGGTCTGTGCAAAAATTGATTTAGCAGAGACCATTTAGTCGAATTGATTTTTGATTAAGTATTACATAAAATTACATTACATTTATATGTAAATGCTGTCGTATTATTGTGACCCACTTATATATTTTATTTACGTTTCATTTCTTCTTATTTCATGAATTATATGGTGTGTATTGAAGGCACAATATCGAAGTATGTATGAAAAAATACTTGCTAGGAAACTAACAGCAGAAACGAAAAAAATATTTAACATTTTCCGTGTCTCGTGATGATATTACTGTGTGTAATTCGCCTTAAAAGATTTTTTAGATTAATTAAGCTAAGCCCCGTTTGGACGTGAGCGTAATTCATGTTCGTCCCATGAGACCAAACTTTCACTAACTTGGTGATTTCCTTTTCTTGAGCCGCCATTTTGTTTTTCTTTAATGTTTGAACTTAAAAGAGCAAACCCGTTTTGATTAGCATATATTTAGTGAAACGTGTACCATGTTTTACCTACGCTATGTAAAAGTATTTTTCTATATGAATGCATAATTATATACTTATCATATGCATTAGCTCCAATTTTGTATCTTTTACTAATGTTTAAAGAGTGAGCTGCATCTAATAATGTGTTAGTAAAGTTATCCTGTAGTTTTCAATATTACATAGGTATTTTCGTGGCCTTTTATTTAAAAAGGTATATTAAAGTCACACAATCGAAATATATGAACAAATAAATATAAAATCCACGATTCTTTAGATAAAACATAATCCAAAAAACTTAATCACCCCAATTCCAAGTATTTAGTGTTTTCAAAACTTCTTAAAGTGCACTCCTTTGTTGTCGCCTTCATTCACTGTTGGGGTGCCAAATTAATTATGAATTTTCCCATTTTTGATCTGTGAAAAAGTTTTTCTAATCTTGCTTTGAAAAAAACTGATCCATTATCCTTTTGAATTCACGTTTGACGCCTTCATCGCTAAATGTATTGTGTCTACTGGGGGAAAATAATGTAATGGATTTGAACAGTTATCCATTATTTTATTGGACTTTTGTATTTGAATGTTTCTCTGTAAAGCTAGTCTAAGAGATTAGATAAAAACAACATTTAAATTGTATGACCCTTGACTTTAAATTCAATTCAACTAAGTATTATATTCAGTAAACACATACGAAAGTGTCCTTAAAACTTGAGCCTTGAACCTTTTTTGAGAGCAAAATATTTTACTTATACCATTCTAGCGAAGATTGTGGGTTATTTAGGACTTAATTATAATAATAATAATATTCCGGGACAACTCACACACGGTTATCTGATCCCAAACTAAGCAGATCTTGTGTTATGGTAACCAGACAACTGATAAACATACTTATATATTTCTAAATACATACATATTATAGATAAATTACACCCAGACAACCAGAACAAATGATCGTGCTGATCACACAAACATTTGTCCTGGGTGGGAATCGAACCCACGACCTCCGGTATAGCAGTCAGGGTCACTAGCCACTAGACCAACAGGCCCGTCAAAAATTATAACAATATTTAAAAAACACGGTACAAAACTCAATCAACATCAAAACATCGCAATTCTACCGAAGTTAATAGTCTGTAAGTATCTAAAGGATAGTTTTAGACAACTTTTCACGTCATTCTGCCTCACCAGTTATAGACAAAGAGCTCTCGAGAGTTTCCTAAGTCTTCCTAGAGCATTAAAGTCAAACCACCAGTCTGCGAGTTGAAATGCTAATAATAACTTATAATGACTGCTGTACACAACTTCTGTTACGCTTCTGATATTTTTATCGCATTATTTTTGAGATACGTAAACTACATGTGCTCAAAATATTTTGGAATACAAAAAAAAAGTGTCACTAAAATATTGTGATTAGTATTAGTTAATGAAGAAGAAACCTTGCTTAATGTTAAGTTACATATTTGACAATTGCGCAATAAAACAACAATAAACAAAGGGGAAGTAGGTTCACTTTTTTTATTTAAAGATCCACCCCTGTTACTATTTCAGGCTTCTCGGGATTTTCGTCCACTGTCATAACCACACTATAAACCTTAATTAAATAACTACTACAACTCACCTTACCTTCATGACAGGTTCGCAGGTAAGATGTGATCAAAGTGTGCGTAAAAAGAAACAGTTGGTCTCCAGCGAGACGGAAGTGAAGCCCTTTGAGGGAAGATAATAACGTTTCAGACGCAGACGGGACGGTCCCGGATTTGGTTGGCGGCTATTGTTAAAACTATGCGATAATTTTACGTGTGGTTCGGTTGTGGGACATTGCACTACATCTATACTTATAATAAATTCTGTACATTGAAAATATCAAAAAAATAAATGGCGGGGGGTGTTACTAGGCCGACACCGAACCCAAAAGTGCAAAAAAAATTTTTTTTGTCTGTCTGTTTGTTCAGTTATCACGCAAAAACTACCGGTTCGATAACGATGAAACTTAGTATAATTATTCTTTATTATCCTGGGCACCACACTGGGTAGTTTTTATCCCGGAAAAGTATAAACAATAAAAAACAAACTTCATTTTGCGGTTAAAAACTCATTGATAAGTTTCGTCATCCACGCGAACGAAGTCGCAAGCACAGCTAGTTTTAGAATAATACTATGTTACTTGTGACATTAAATATGTAACGTAATTATGCATTTATCGTTTCTGTTTTAAGTGACCATGTATCTCACTTCTGTATTACTTATTACCGATATTTTGTATCTGTGTATCATACCTATGCTATAAATCTGACATCCGATAAACGGATTAGCGGTTTAACTGACACTACAAACCACTGCCCATTAATAAAATTGAACTTCTTTATAAACTTAGAGATGTGTCAGCCTCAAAGTCAAACAATAAGGTAAGACTAGGTATGAATACATATTCTATTAAGTTTGTCAGTTAGTTAGTAACAACATTTCACACGTCCTAACTCATAATCTACTTAAGTAAAGATGACGATGACGTCAAGATCTCGCATAAATCGTACAACATTGTGACGTCATGCGTGAATTTAATTTAATTTATTGAAATAAGTATAAAAATATAGCTTCTACCTATAGTATTTATTACTTACTACAACTCGCAATCGTACCTTACTTCAAGAATAGGCTACAAAGGGCTGGTGGCCCGACAGACCGCCTTTGTTCTACCGGATTAACTGCGCCTTATCTGCGACGGGACTTATCGCTTACCTCTGACCGCTCGTTCCTTCTCGACCTAGGTATAATCAGTAGGTATATTCTAGGTATACCTTGTACCTACTTATGGATTGCTTGCCACTATTTGAAACGCGTAATCTGGTTATAAAAAAAATTATGAACTACAAATCCTATAAAATAAAATTACTTTTCAATTATCTCTTTCACACACCTATCAAAAAATGTACGCAGAAACAAAAAATTAGTAATAGAAAAATGCACATGTACAGTGTTTGCATTTTTATTCATAAAACAATAAATAAGAATGTCCACACTTATAATAATATATCTTTTACTAAGCATAAACAAGACACCAATCGTAGTACACGCGTAGTTTTCTCGTTCTACCCAAGCCCCGAACAAATTATGGCAAGTCGATGATCACTTTTGAAGGAGCACAGATTTATAACAAAATACCCTCAACCATTAAAAGTGTTAACTCATTTAATGTGTTCAAAAAGAAACTTGCTCAGTATATTGTGGCTAATTAAGTGTTAAAATATTGTTTGATAATTGTGATTGTGTATTGTTTTGTTAGTGAGACGACGAACAGAATTGTTTTTGTGCAACTATGTTCTCATGTAAGTGTTTCCATGTTTCCCAAGTTGTCTTTTTTGAGAACAAATTTCTTTAAACCTAAATAGATTACAATTATGTAATACTTATACTTACACATTTTACTGTTAGATTATTTTATGTAATATCTAAATATTTTCATTTTTCATTTACTACCGGAAAATCTGTTTGACTAGTATTTGGCAAGTTAAAGAACCAGTTTCAATACTTATAAAATTACGTTTTCACCTGATAGTGACTATATATATATTTACATATTATAACAGCATCGAATTCTGTTTTATTTTAATCATCGTTTTGCACGGAAGTAATGTTTAGCACAAATTAAACGTGTGAATTGGTTCGAACAAACACAAACAAAGTTGGCTATTTCAAAGTTAATGAAGCGAATGTTTATTTGACTTATTTATACAACATTTGGTACATGTATTAATAGCCTATTACTAAATGGTTTGGTTCATAAAATATTAACTTTATTGTGTAAATAACTTTATGTTATAAATTATAATTAAGTACTAACAGCAATTTCTAATGTAAATTATAAAATTATAGCCATTATAAATATAAAGCAGATGTCTTTATTTATACTAGTAATAAGCTCAATTTACGATGGCTAGAAGACGACTCCAACGTCCTTTTGAAAAGACTAAGAAGTTAAAAATATAAACTTAAAAAACTAAAACTCGAACTAAAAACGAAAGGACTAGAAAAAACTATTGTTGATATGGCTCTGGTAACATATATCTCCCTGTAAATAAACCTTAACTTTTATAGCTTTCTCATAAAGAAAGACTTCTGCATAATTCTCATCTTTACAACGCCTAAGGGAAAGCATCTCCATTCATACAAAACGCACCGCCATAATTAAACAAACTTAAGAACTTGATAACGGTCACAACAATCGACATAAAGCAGAACACAACCTTCTTACGACTGAAAGTTTCAGCGTTTATAGCAGTACCTAGTACCCAGTACATTGAAACCACGCAATCCCTTAGGTGTAGTCACAGACCTATAAATACGCAGACAGAACACGCAACAGACAGAACACGCAACATTGAAACAATTCGGTTAGTATAAAAAGAAAATCAGATGACTTTTAAAATAAAAAATATGAACCAAAAAATTGGTTACATTTATTTGATTTTTGGATTACGGTTTTCGGTTTTCATCTGACAGGCCGGGTCTTAATGAAGCAATTTTGTTTAGTCTATGGAAGCGTACAATATGCGCTCAATTACATACATAGACACAGTGGCTGCGTTACGTATTCACAAGCGGCTAATAAATCATGTGAATGCGGTTTGCCTACCAGTTTCAATTTAACTTTTGGCCCAACCGTTGTACGGTAACGTGACGTCATAAAATTGGAAGTTTGCTGAATACGTTGTGTCAATGTTGTGTATGCAGAATATGTAGATGTGTCTATGAACATAGAAAGTTGAAGTACATTTTTAATCAACATTAAAAAAAGGTGAAGAAATTCTTCTATTCGTTGGTAACTTTTTTATTTTTGAGACAAGTTTTACGTAAATAAAAAGCAAGTTTTGTTAAACTATGATTGTTATTATTACTCTTTTCTTTTTTACATTCAATTATTTGTCGAGATCGAAATAATAAAATTATCAACGTGCAATTAGTATAAATTAGGTCTACGAATAATTTTAATAATTTACACTTATAAAGCATTGCAATTGTATAGCATTGCCTTGTCATGTGTTCGAAATCTATACTTAATATTATAAAGCTGAAGAGTTTGTTTGTTTGTTTGTTTGGTTGAACGCGCTAATCTCAGGAACTGCTGGTTAGAATTGAATAAATCTTTTTGTGTTAGATAGTCCATTTACCGAGGAAGGCTTTAGGATATATAATATTACGCTGCGACCAATAGGAGCGAAGCAGCAGTGAAAAATGTCACAAAAACGGGGAAAAATATTCATACTTGAAAGCTTAAGTTGCGTGCGCTGCGTAAACGGTTCGAGTTACCCAAAATATATGTATGAAAGAATTGTTCCTCTTTAAATGATCTAAAAAAATGTCTGCGACAGTATATATCTATCTTTTGAGATTGACTCACTATAACCTTTTTTAAGGTAATCATTTGGTCGAAATTAATGCATTATTGCCAATTATTTGCTACAGAGTTTTATCAACATAATATTAACTAAAATTATCATTTACGCAGAAATACTTTTTTTTTAAACTTCTTAATCGCTATCATAATAACAGAAATTGACGCGGACGAAGTCGCGGGGATCAGCTAGTGATAACATAAATAGAGTTTTTTTAGTAAGATAGTGCCTATTGGGAAGCCCCTAGCAGGTTGCTGTATATTTTTTGTTTCCTAAAACCGTACTACTGGTAAAAAAAGCTATCGGCCTGCGTACAGTCGTCCATAAAAACGATGGCTATATTTGAGTATTCATATATCATGGACTAATTGGAAGTTATGTTTGTGATTTAGGCGGAAGTCCTTCGTTATTTTTAATAGTTATCAGTAGTAAAGTTAAAAAGTGTAGTGGTTGGTCATTGAAAAGTGCATAAACTGATTACTTTATACATTTCAACTTTAATTTCGTTAATTCGAAAGAAAAAATATTGGCTTTTCAAGATCATGAGTACTTATTAACTTAATGATTTATTACATTCAATATCATATTTCTAAATATACATTATTTCTGATAAACGCATAAAGGTATTAATATCAGACATATTACGTACAGTTTCACATAAAGCGCACTTTCACTAATTATACATGTAAGTCTGCACACCGCTTAACCACCACTCAGTCTGTTACAAACTATAGTTACGTTAATGACGTCCAAAATCACCAATCACTTATTTTTCAACAAACCGCACGACCAAACAACACCCCACGTACACTCGCGCACAAAAACGTTTGCTATACAAATGTAGATTTATGTTTGCGCCGGTGTATCGTGCGCAGGTAAACAATGGCTAAAAGCCGAAAGCCGCATCAGAATTAAGCCCATTACGGCGGGACCGCAACAATCGGACAGTGTTTCCGGTGTAATGCACCGGCCGACCGCCGGAGCCGCGCCGTGTCCGAGCCGTGTCCGTACCGCAGTCGCCGCCGGACCGTTTCGCTTCGATTTGATTTTGCGACTTTTGGTAACCCATTTTGGAATTAGATTGAAGAGATGTTGCTTTGCGTTAGTATGCTTAGAAGCAATTAATGAGTAGAGGTAATTTTTTAGGTATTTTTGAAAATGGTAGTAGTTATGGTACCTACATAAAAAAGTTAATCAAATAACTTTACAAAAATTAGTTTATTTGAAAATTACTAACAAACAATAAACAAATATACAACCTGTAACAGAATAAACGCATTTCCTTTAAAGGGGTCATTGTACTCATCATTATGAACAACTTTCACTATAGGACAACAACGAAATCGCGAAAAAAAAATCAGCTGTTCAGTACATTTTTGTCGGCATAACTAGGCAAAATGTACTGAACAGCTGATTTTTTTTTACAGGTTTTGGTTACAGGTTGTATAGTCGTTTCAATGTTACGAGTAATCATTGTTATATTTAACGCTTATATTATGTTTAGAAAGAAATATTCCAATTCAGAACTTTCTTTATTTGAGAAATTAATAAAGATCATTTTCGAAATGTTATTTGCAAAGTTAGTATTTAAGTAAAATATAAAAACAAAAACAATATTCAAAACAGTCCAAAAATCCCTTTAATAACTAAACCTCATCAACCCGTACAAGCGTAGCGCTACGGCGTAGCGCAGCCGAGCTACGACACCGCTACGCCCCGGCTGGCCATGACAAATTGGGCGCGTCTCTTGTGTGTCGCCTCGTTAATTACATGCTGTAAATAGCCAACTGCAATTATTGTTAAGCTGTACCCTGGCGTACGCTTTACAAGGTTATTTTGATTGGCTGTGTGTACGATGTATGTGAAGAAAGCTCTTGAGAATATACTTTCTAATAATTTGTTTCCGTAACAGTCTTTTGGTTTTCAATAAAAAAAATGTGTATTGTATTTTCTACTTAAATTAAACTATATGGTAGGTGAAGTGTTATATATAATAAAACAAGAAACATTGGTTATTAAAATTTAAAACAACCATAACCGTAAAAATGAATAACGAATTTAAATCTAACTTTCAAACAACGATAACCTATTAGATATTGATTATTTAACTTATAGACTTATTTATTGAAACACACATATCAAGCTGATTTAAAACCAGGAATATATAACAATATATGTATACGAAACAGCGTGTATTTATTATACTGTAAATATCTTCAGCGACAGTTTTATCTCCCAAACAGAACACAGTTAAAACAACACACGACGTCATCCCCAAAAATCGTAACAAAGACAATATACCAATATAAATTGATGCAACAACGTTAACTTCCATCGTTTATTGATCCGCTGGGTGTGGACTAAATATAAAGTTCAATAAAAGTCCCCTATGCGATACCAAGGCCGGGATTTATCGGGCTAACCCCATGTAAATAAATAAAGTGGAAGCATGCATTTCTTATGAGCAGCGAGCGGGTTAGAAAAACTATCGATTCATTGTTAGAACTTTATTGTTATGATTGACAGTGGGTTTTACGTATATCATGTAGCGATGGTTAAAAGTTAATTCGTCGTTCATTTTTTTTAAGTTGGTTGGGTTTTGTGACAGACCGTTTGATTGTTTACGTGAAGGTTTAATTTTGATTTTAGACTTTTTCATTCTAAAAATTTTCACTATTAAATGGCTCTTTTTTAAAGTACCCAAATGCCTGCCAATATAATGTTACAGCCATTTAAGGCGCACATTTATAACAAATTCTGAATACGGCGAAATGAAGTGCCATTACAGCCTCCCCAAAACGTAATTTTTATGCAAACACCAATATATCACGGCACAATACCTGCTTTTAACAGTTCCAGACATTTTAAAACCGATGTCATTTAGTTCAGCGATTTATCTAAGTCGCAAGTTCAATCAGATTAAAGTACATTTAACTGTAAGTAAAAGTTCAATTTGGGGAAACCGGAAAAAGAAATATGGCGGATGGGGATTCAATTCAATCAGTTCCCTTGGTGCCTTGGCTGTGATTTGATGGGATTGTTGAAAAACGAAACACCGGTGTGTACTCACAGCGACTCAAAGTGGGGTAGATGTGAAAGTGCAGTAGGTATGTGTGAGACGGAACCGCATTAGGAAATCAAGTATACCGTGTGTTTGAATTAACATGTCAATCGCAGTTGGAGAGTTTGAGATTCGATTTTTATTTTATTTAGCTATTTTATGTGATACCACTTTTTTTGTATCATGCCTAATAAAATATATTTTAATGTTTATTTTTGTAATGAACTATGGCAGTCGCGGCGGTTTTGAAATAAAGGTATTTGAAACAAGTCAGGTTTTTTTATATTATGTCGCTATATGCAGAATATAACTTATTTTCATTTATGTATACGTGCAAAAATAGATTAAAATGTAAAAGTTTTTTACCACTCGGTTTAGTAATCAGACATTAATGATACAGCAAATTCAATTTAACCCGTATGACGTTGCAAATAAAAATCATGCAGTATATAAGAAACTTAAGTTACCATGGCTAATGGAAAGTCGGTGTCGGAGACTGAACTAAGCATGCTCTGCTAGGAAAGTGCTTAAGATGATGCTATGCTCTTATGCTCTTTAAAATCTAAGATTATTCTTTGAATGCTCACTTTAAATCTAATGAGAACATAACTTAGCATGTTTATGTCATTAGATTAACGTGGTTTGACATTAAGGGCGATGTTAACTTTAGGAAAAACGCGGTTGGTTCAATAAAGTGTTACTTATGTAATACTATTTTTGTCTCTTTAACCACTGAGAAAAGAATATTTTTCAAGAAGCGCATATTAGTGTCAAAAATATTCTTTTGACTGTTCTGAGACTAAAGGTAAACGTTGGAGGATTGATCCATAGTGTATCATAATTGATTTCGATATTGGAATAGATTTTCCCCTAAATCACGAAAGATGTAGTTATTTATTAATAAATATAATACGCATCTTTATCTTCCAAATATATGTGCACAAAGGTTAACCACTATATCCACCCTAATTAAGTTTAATTCCAAAACAAATGCGCAACAATTTTCATGGCATTGTGATAACACTGATAACGGATGAATTTTATGGGATTTATCAATACATCCGAGTTTATCGAGAACTCGAATCGAGCGATAATAGCGACCAAAAGATCGAACATCAAAAAGGCGGCGCTCAGTCACTGGTCGATTTGTCAACATCATTGTGGTTATCCCAATGTCGTCCAAATAAATTGGATGGGGTTTAAAGGTGACTAGATGTACTGTATAATAAATTAGTTCAGCTTTATATTGTGATTTAACGGTATTGGTGATTTGTCTTTTTAAATAAACATTACGGTTGCTAACATTTTCATGCTTAATTAGTTGTTTTGTACACAAGTTCGTTCGTTCGTTGCACGTATATGATTTTTCTTAACGTTGAAATATATCAGAATTACATGTAAATAAAAATAACATATGTGAAGAAAATCTTCATAATCTATACTTATAATAAATCTGTAGAAGTGAAAATTCTGTACATTAAAAATATCAAAAAAAATAAATGGCGGGGGGTGTTACTAGACCGACACCAAACCCGAAAATGTGATTAAAATTTTTTTTGTCTGTCTGTCTGTCTGTTTGTTCAGGCTTCACGCAAAAACTACCGGTTCGATTACGATGAAACTTGGTATAATTATTCTTTATTATCCTGGGCACCACACTGGGTAGTTTTTATCATCCACGCGAACGAAGTCGCTGGCACAGCTAGTTTTCACATAATTCTCTACTAAGATAATTTGTATAATTGCTTTTGTGTTCCGTTTTTCCAAACTATATTATTATGTCGACCTCGTTTGTTATAAAAAATAATCAAAGTATTAATATTTTGATATCGGCGTTTCCCAGACGGCAACATCTTAAAAGAAACTTCCATAAATCAACAAAAACAGAAAACAAAGTCCGAATCGCATTCCAAACGCATCGCGACCAAAGGGTTCCGCAGAGGGTGGCTACGTGGTCTAAATGTTTCAGGCCTGAATTTACATGGGCACATAACATGATACCGGCTACATGCTGAATATTTATTCGTCTGCCCGGTTTAGGGTACCAGACAAATACTTTTAAGTCAACACATGTGTTTTAGGACGTTCAAGACAAATAATGTGTACGGATTGGTTAAATAAATTTTCAGTAAGTTGAGACAAGTTTGTAGACTGTACTTTGAACTAATATAATTTATAGTACTTCAATCTGTTTCCTCATGATTTATTATATTTTATTATATAGCCATTATATTTTAACTCATCCTAATGTTTTTTTTTGCATTGTTCTTCGTATTTATGTATTGCAATAAGTTAAACTATCGATTATCTATATCTAAAAAATCAATCGACTATCATTAGGTAAAGTGATCATAGAATTATAAATTGGGTCCAATCTAGTCCAAAAAATTACGTTGAAAAAGCTTACTATCACCAATGTTTTCCAAAAAATCCATTTTATTTTTTCACATTCAATGTCACAGGTGTTGACTACCAACGAACCGTTTTCACAGTATTATAGCATTATATTCAGTGCGCAAGTAATGTAGCAAAACGGAAAGCTCTTTCAGATTGAAGTGAGGTGTTCGGACGTCCCTGCGGGGATGCACTCGGTGGCATCAGGTGTCAGGTCCAGGGCGATCGGATTCAAATTACTTTGGTATTTGTTGTCGTGTGTGTTGTTGCGTATAGTCGATAAAATGGATACCATTTTGTTCACTTTATATGTGAAAAGCTATAGATTTTTTTTATGGATTTAATGCTTAATCTACACTAATATAATATATAATATAATATAATAATATAATAATATAATAATAATAATAAAATAATATAATAATATAATAATCTACACTAATATTATAAAGAGGAAAACTTTGTTTGTTTGTAATGAATAGGCTCAAAAACTACTGGACCGATTTTAAAAATTCTTTCACCATTCGAAAGCTACATTATCCATGAGTAACATAGGCTAAATTTTATTTTGGAAAAATCCAAAATAAATCCAATGGTCCACGCGGGCGGAGCCGCGGGCGACCGCTAGTAATATATAATATATAATATATAATATATAATATATAATATATAATATATAATATAATATATAATATATATAATATAATAATAATATTATAAAGAGGAAAACTTTGTTTGTTTGTAATGAATAGGCTCAAAAACTACTGGACCGATTTTAAAAATTCTTTCACCATTCGAAAGCTACATTGTCCACGAGTAACATAGGCTAAATTTTATTTCTGAAAAAAATAGGGTTCCGTAAGATATTTGGGTTTTTCGGACACAAGGTGTAAAAATCAACCAGAAAAGTTTCGTCGATGTTAGTGTCGGTGTCTGTGAATTGACCTGGGAATCATTTTGCTGACCGTGTCTTTCCTGGGTAGGCTTTTTGAAGCGGTAACCGACATCCACGCGGGCGGAGCCACGGGCGACCGCTAGTATATAATAAAAACAGTGTTGGCATTTAAACAAAACTGTGCATGATGGTTTGACAATGTTTAAATGTATATAGTTTTTACTTATATGAAATACATTAGACAATATATAAATATATTGTTGATGTCTATATGAACGTGTGTACTTGACATAATGTTATGGTAGTGCCGTATATTATGAGGTTTTGAACGTAATATGTTCACACTTTTTACGAATTATTCCATTGCACTGCAGTACACTAAATCCCTATATTTATGCAACATAAAACTTAAACACCTGAGAATACTTACATACAACGAACTTGACAGAATTAAAACGACGAATTCTTTTAGAAACAGCTCAGTGTGGACCAGATAGCGCGCCAGTAGGCACTCGGGTGCAATGAAACGAGTACAATTGCCCATTCGTAAAGTTCTCAACGTTAGGACCCGAGATCTCGGACCTTTGAGTATGAATACAACAAGGTATTGAGCTCATTTGGCTATTATGTAAAAATATTATGTATAATACGAATGAAGCTTGCATTTGATTTTTGTTGACGAAACAATTGACTGTGCGGATAGCCGAATTGTATTAGTCACCACGTAAGTTATCACTGCGCGGCGTGCTGGGTTTCGATCCTCGCATGAGACATACAAATATAAAAGTTATGGCTTTACAAAAAATAAATATAAATAATTAAATGGTCTGTTGCTACAATTAAGCCAAAAAAATTATACCTCATAATTTGTTTGGCTTGATAATCAAAAAATCTATATATGCATTTCAAGTTTGTCTTATTAATATTCAAGGTGTGAGATAGTCAGTGCGCATAGTAAAGACAATGTAACGGCCCTTAAGGGAGCGGTGATGAAGTTCAGCTTATGGTGGGCTGTCAGTGTCAAACTGCTTCTTCAAGGACGGAAATCTTATAGAATTGAATGTGTAGGTTCCTTTGTAGGTCAAATATGTTCGGTAGCTATTCTTTCAGCGCTTTTATATGTATATTTTTTTATTTTTGTAAATGCATGGCATGTATTAGGTACGCTTCAGATTTCATTATGAGTTTTCATATTCTTTACATAACATAACATACCATCACACCTGTATCCCCGAAGGGTTAGGCAGAGGTGTACCAATGTACACCCACAGTTCGCCATGTTTAGGTCCCATGTAATAGGGGGCGAGCCTATTGCCACTAACCGGGCACAAATCCAAACTCCGACCTGCTACTGAGAATTTCATAGAAAAACCCAATAACACCTTGGTCGACTTGGAAATCGAACCCAAGACCTCTAGCGTAGCAGTCGCGCTTAGCACCACTAGGCCAACGAGGAAGTAGTTCATATTCTTTTAACTCGAAATTTTGTTCTATAACAAAATAATACTTATAATAATGTTTCCATTTTGCTACGCCAATGTCAAATAAAAAAATGATTTCCTTATTTATCTTAAACACTCATTTAAGAATTTATATACGTTTGTTTAGGTAAAGATAAGGCTATTACTATTGCCAATACATCGTAAATTTTATGTTTATTATTGCTTCAATAATTTATAACGCGTAGACGCAATAAAACCTCTGTAATAAACGAGAATTGTATCACATGAGACCAATGAAATACTCCTACAAAGATTAATATGCGTACCTATATACTACAAAATGAATTATGGACAAATAGTATCATAGTGGCTTGAACAATACACACACACCCATACACACAGAGTAAAACAACATTACTTAACGAGGTTAGTACGCATTTAGGTTTTGCGGTTCACCTTACTTCCTGTAATGTATAGTTTACTTGTGTAAGTTATAAATGATATGCCCTGGGTTATTGTAGGTACTGTTCTATTATTCGTATTTACTCAAACATCATGTAAAGAGTATTTTTCCTTAATTATGCCTTACAATTAACGGACTTTTGGACGGACGGAGGATGAAGCAAAGAGTAAAAACATAAATGTAAAAATATAAGTGAAAAAATAAGTCCTTGTTTTCATTTTTTTTTTCGTTTGTTCTAATAGTACCGATTTAGACTGTTCATATATAAATCTGCAACTTCTGCAAAATCTTTTTAAATAAATTAAATAACCTTATCCACATTTTGACTCACTTATTCACCCCCAAAATGTAATCAAGCCATTTTAAATTCAAACAGTTCTCAATACACTGGGGTTATCATAAGTCCATCCTTTATAAGCCAGTCACATTAGTGGCTTACAAGCGAAAGCTCTCGGCTCCTAAGGCGACCTGTAATCGGCTTTCTGACCCTTCCTTATACATGAATAGTTCGAATTCGCGATATCTGTCGCAGTGGAAGTAGAATAGTAGTGGTTTTTGTAAATGTCTGTGTTAAAAGCGAATTTTAAGAGACGTGGAACAAGTGCTTGCAAATGAAAAAGATTCCAAATTACCTAGCAACTAGAAAACAATAGTTTAGTTAAACTAGTTATCTTAGTTTATGTGCAGTTTATTTTTGTGGATTAATAAAATTATAATGAAATAAAAGGGTTATTTAATAATTAATTATTGTGTTTTTGGGTACTGGAATTTTTATTCTCTCTTTTTTTCCATAAAAAAGTTCATAAATATGTTTCTTTTTTTCACTTTCTGTATCCTTCGTGTTTCCAAAACTTCATTTTATTATATACACAAAAAAATCTAGTATTATCTACACTAATATTATAAAGAGGAAAACTTTGTTTGTTTGTAATGAATAGGCTAAAAAACTACTGGACCGATTTTAAAAATTCTTTCACCATTCGAAAGCTACATTATCCACGAGTAACATAGGCTAAATTTTATTTTGGAAAAAAATAGGGTTCCGTAAGATATTTGGGTTTTTCAGACACAAGGTAGGTAAAAATCAACCAGAAAAGTTTCGTCGATGTTAGTGTCGGTGTCTGTGAATTGACCTGGGAATCATTTTGCTGACCGTGTCTTTCCTGGGTTGGGCTTTTTGCAGCGGTAACCGACATCCACGCGGGCGGAGCCGCGGGTGACCGCTAGTTCCAAATAAACCTGCACTGTAACAATCCCGCCCCATTTTCATCGGAAACTCTTCTATGCACTATGCACTTATGAATAACGGTTTAAGTGCATGATACGAATTTAAAACGTGTTTTATGGCGCGATGAATTTCTTATGTAGATATTACAGTGTGAATGTGAATTCATGGGTTCATAATGGCTTTATGGATAGTTCTTACAACTACATAGAAAATGTCCTTTGAATATACATGTTTTGGTCTCCATAATCGAGACTTAGAAGCAATCCTACCAATATTGTAAAAGCGACAGTATCTCTGTCTGTATGTTACGTAATAACGCCTAAACTACTGACCCGATTTAAGTGAAATTTGTTACATACATAGTAGAGCGTCTGGAGGACATAGGCTACTTTTTGCCGTGATGCCTAAACGGGCGGAGATGCGGAGAACAGCTAGTACTTAAATAAATAAAACTCGGATCGACAAATATTTTTACTATTACTCGAAATGAAAATAAAAACAAAACACGTCGTTTTTTCCAGCCAGTATCACAAGTTTCGTAACGTTCACTTGACGTTAAAATCAAAGCGATACTGAAAGGTAGTTGGCGGAAAATGACTTGTAAATAATAAAGGATTTCGGAGCTCACGTACACAACTTGGTTATGTTATTCCAGCGAACGAAGTGCGTGGCCAGCTTTTAAATCTGTTGCTTATTTTTGTTATAATTGTAAAAAGTTTTTTGGATTATGTAAATAAGGTAAAATGATATATTAAAATAATCGCTGCTTAAATTTTTGTGCCTTTAGAGTTTTTTTTTCGTAAATGTTAAGGAGTTTTAAATGCAAACGTAAAATGTTATTATTTACAATTAACGATTGACGGATAGTAAAAAAATATTACGAAATCCTTCTGAAAGCCTAGACTTGTCACAAGCCAATCTTAATCTGTAAACACAAATTCCTATGGATCGGTTCAACATTCTTCTCAGATATAGTCTAATAAAGTAATTGTTTAAAAAAATAAAATAAAAATTAGCCTTTATTGCTGTTTAAACTTACAAACATTGATATTAATTAACTTACTACCTATATCTTATAAATGTATGTTACTTATATCTTCGTATATCGGCGTTCGGTTCAAAAACAGCTTGTCTTTCGACATAGGCCTCCTCTAAAGATTTCCATTTCACTCTATCTTTTGCTATTCGGATCCATTCTGTCTAATTGTTTAAAGAAAGTAAAACAAGAAATCACGTAATTCGTTGAATAGACTACATAGAAGCGTTCTTTCTTCTTTTATAAAACTAAGCTGTGCCATTACTAACAGCAAAGATAACAGTATAATAGAACTACTCTCGGCAGCATCTTGCCGAAATCGTGTTTGCATCTTCCTCAGGTGTAATCTCGTACGTGAACTTTCCAGTTTATTTTCTCTTCCAATTTCGCAGGAGTGGCTGCCAAGGTGTTGTCTGATGTCGGCTTACGGTGCACAATATACGGGCCGATATTACAGCCAGCAATAAACTGAATCTGCTGTTTACGTATTGCCTACTTGTGCATATCGATATAAGCGTAGGAGTTGACGTGCACAGTTATGGTTATTTTGTTCCAGTTCGGTGTGGTCGGCGATGAAAATTTTGGAGTCGAAAAATAAACTGAAAAATAAAATGCAAGTAAGAACTATGACATATTTTTAGAATCAACCTTTCTTGCTTAAAATATAATCCAGTCCTTTCGACTAGGTGTCAAATTTATTATGATACGCATCTTTAATCAAATTTACAACTTTAGCTATCACACAAAATAGCACTGACATCCTTTAAAACTGTACATACATAGAAAAACCTTTATTTTGCTCATAATTTAATAGTTTCTAAGTAGTCCAACCTATAAGATAAGAAAACGTTTATTTCATTAAATAACAATATTAACATAAAAAGTTTAAGTTTAACCACACACCTAATTATCATCAATTCAGTTATTCGGTAAGACGAACTATGTAACCGTACGTACACCCGGCTTAACCAGCTTTTAAGTTTTCTGACAGTTTCACGCCGGTGCACAACTTTGTTTTTAAAATCTACAAACTTCGCCGCTGGCTCTATTTGCTTTTATTGTAGACTGAGTAATCATGAATTGATTGCTAAGAGCTAAGCTTTATCCTCCAAATAATTACTTAGTAAAAAAAATCGTGTTATTGTTCAGTATCTCCTTCCGACGTTAACAACAAAGTTATAAGTATTGAATTGCTGTTTTGCCATTACCTTATAAATAGAGGAAAATGACATTTCGATTTATTACTTGAAGGACACTAAAATAGGCCTTATTTTAGTGTGATGCTGGCAGAAATTTCGAAAGAAATAAGCAGGACTTTTTACTAGTTTTTCTTATATAATTGTGTCTTGTGTTTGTTGTAGGTCTCTTTGAAATTTGGCAAATAAATTATAAAAGCAATACTTTTATATTTTAAATCTCAATAAACTAAAAACAAGATAAAAATCTTCTGAAACAAATGCTTTTAAAGTAAAAAGCTTTTGAACTGAGATAAATCGGCCACTCGCATGTCCTGAAGCGATAGGTCAGTATGTTACCCGAGGCACGGCAGCTCGCCGACCAAGTTCCTAGAAATACGTTAAGAGGCGATTTCACCAGCTTATATTAAGAACTCAGTTCCAAGTGATCGAGCTTAACATTTTCAAATTTCGAAAATAACACCTCTAATATTTTTGACATAGAACATTATTTTACCTGATAGGCATTTAATCTGGGGGTCTGTGGGTGTCTGTGTGTTATTGGCTATTAGATTAGTTATTTATTTAATTCAGAATGTACACTTCGCTACAAGTTTGGTTTAAAACTAGTAAATACATTTCCCTGTTAGGTTAAGTAGCAAATAACTTAAAACCAGTATATCAATTTAAAATTTACATATATTATCATCTAATACTCTACAATAATTACAGCCTAATAAATAAAAATAAAAAACTTAATAAAAAAAAATTATAGATAATTAATATATAAAGTTATTAGGCATATTATTATATAGGTTTAATTAGTTATATATTATAAAAAAAAATAGTTTAGTTTAATTAACACCCCTAAATATCGAAACCTCGTAAATAATTATGTCATCTAACATTAGCTTCATCTGATCGTGTTCATGTTATAACGCACTCGTGAAATTATCCCTCAGTAGATGCGCCATACACATTTTACAACCATTTCTTAAACTTCCACTGCAAAAACCGACTCATAAAAACTTTTTAAGTTAACGTCATTAAATACGTTAAGTTAAATGCTAAAAGTTGTAAATTCCTTTTGTTCGAGAGATTTTGAAGATTAAACTTGTTAATGGAAGCTATTGTTGATCTATTGTTTGAAACTAGAATAACGATAATTGATTTAGGCTTGGGAATAAACTTCACAGCTACAAAACTAACATAGCTAATAACGCTATTACTTACAGACGACCTCCGTGGTCGAGTGGCGTACGCACCGGTTTCAAGGTGTCGCTAGCTCTGAGGTCCATGTTGATAAATTAAGATCTTTAAAATAATAACAAATAATAAAAAAATAAATGCGGGCAACATCAAATGCATTGCTCTGAACCTAAAGTAAGTAGCTAAAGCACTTGTTTTACGGAATTCAGAAACAACGATGGTACTACAAACTCCCAAACCCGAGGCAATGTAGAAAGGATGTTTTCTACATTGACCCATCCGGGGATCGAACCCGGGACCTCAGAGCTAGAGACACTTTGAAACCGGTGCGTACGCCACTCGACCACCTAGGTC
Organism: Autographa pulchrina; assembly: GCA_905475315.1. Taxonomy (NCBI): domain Eukaryota; kingdom Metazoa; phylum Arthropoda; class Insecta; order Lepidoptera; family Noctuidae; genus Autographa; species Autographa pulchrina. Next base: position 4,855,749 of record FR997771.1, on the reverse strand, counting down.
GTCAAAATAAAAGAATCCCGAAAGTCACATTTTTATTCAACGACCTAAAATATATATGGCATAATATTTGCGTTTTTATTACAAACGAACAATTCAGTATATTTCATATACCGTGTTTAGACATAAACAGAACTGCTTCATATTAATGAAAGTAAGACAAATATCTCATATCATTTGGCCATAAATAAAACAACTGTATCGTAATATTATGATGACGGCAGTTCATAAATTATGTTTGTTCGCGAAGGTCGTAAGTCAAAGTTATTTATTCGTTGATCAATCTGTTATTTATGCAATATATTTTCCTTTTCCGTGTATTTATTAAGAAGATTGATACATATAAATAATTGTTATAATTACGCTAATTATATAATAAGAATAACATGGTTTTTTAGATTAGTTGCTACTAGGAACTTTTCTTAATCAGAAACATTAATCAGTAAAACATCGATGTTTTTTGTGCAGGTTTGAATGTTTCTCGAATATTACAAACATTTTGATTATATAATTTTTACAACAATAAAAACATGTATCAATTTCAATCCCGTAGAACATCGCATATATGAAATTAATGGCCTATACAACTTAGCTACCCATGCAGTCAAAAATAGTCTTAAAATCTTTATAACCGTACACAAGAACCTACAAGGAAATAGAGCCATCACACATAGTTTTATGAAGCACCTGACAACAAACATTGTGTTTGTTGTATAAAAGCCTCGGAATCCCAAGAGTTGGGTGCGACAGGTCCAGGTCAGTGAGATGATGAAGGCGAGTAATTTACTGCGTCCCGGTTACACTGTGACAGATGGCTACTCGTGTCGTAGCTACTGACTAGCGAAGAAGTGGATGCGGTATATTGTAATGCTAAGATGACTCGATCTGTGCGATCAAACTGTTTGTGAGGTTCAGGTTTAAAGTGAGTTAAATTTTATTTATAAGTATGTGAGAGCATAAATTTATGTACTTGGAGGTATGAATGTACTTGGTGTACCTTATAAATAGGTGAAAATAAAATATCGGCTGCCCGTAGGTAAATGGTTGTGTATTAAATTGATTAGGTCCTGTAGAAATCGAATCTTGTCGATATAATATTTTCAGTTTTTGCCTTCTCCACTGAGCAATGAAACATATTTTATATTTCGTAGCTCCAATTGAAACGTAGGCCTCATTTACTAAAATATCCGGACCATCTGCGACCTCATGACTGTTTTAGGGTATTTGTCATTTGTGCCGCGCCGTTTCAGGATATTATATTCTTAGATTGCTATTTATTTAAGTGGATATGCGAATTAAATCTAAATGATCCGTACAGATTTATTTCGGTACTTTATGCGTTATTTTTTTGAGTTAAATGTGGTTGTGATTTAGTTACGACACTACTTGATAGTTAAGTGTACAGTCTATACCTAACAATATTGCCTTAACTTGTTTGAATGATGATCATTTACATTATCCAACAGTCATAAAACATTAAAAACCTTTTTAGCTTCATAAGTAGTAGTTAAACTAAATTTGGACACTATATTTTAGCTGCTTTTTTCATTTACAAAAACCTTTGAGTTGTAATTGCTAAAATCTTCTACTGTGGTATCGATTTATCTGTCGTAAATTGGTAAAAAGAATGTCAGCAAGTTTCTAAAGGGTTGACCTGTCTAGGGTGCGTCGAACAGTTGAGACGACAAAGTGAATGGTGCGAGTGTATAATGTACTTAGACCTACTTATATATTTAGATGCATGTATTTATAAAAAATATGATTTAAACTGAAATACCACAAGGCAAGATGTAAAAAAAAGACTTATATGACAATATTATGAGTTTTAGTAGATTCTAGAATTAGGGGAGTAATTTACAGAAGTGAGATATTTTTTTACATCACAGCTTTCTTATACAACTTTATTTTAATTTTAATTATTTTAATTTCAATAAATTTATCGTAGATATTGTCTGACAGGTGCCGAGCTACTTGACTTTAACAAAAGAATGACTGACATTTAAAGCAGAACTTTTAATAACATTGTTTTGTTTTCAATTAAAGCACTCTATCAGTTTCTAAAGTAAAATATAAATACTCGCGAATTCCATTCCCTTATTTCCGTCGTTCAATAAAGGGGATTTGGATATACAAAATGGAATAATTTCCTGCTTTCGAAGACAGTCGAGTGTGAAACTGTTCGTTATTAAAATGCTACATCGGAATGCCGATGTAATTTCTTGTTCCTATTTACTTCTTTTGTTATTTAAAATGGAAAACAGAGCTTTCCCTAATAAGTTTAAAAGAAATCACATAGGCACTGCTTCGAATAAATATATTCATAACATGATCTACTTTAATTTGAAGTTCATTTTATTGATAAAAGTATCCTAAAATAAAACAAAGCCGGACACGATTTGGCATTTCACTGCATTCTTGATCACACCAAAATTCACAGAACACATCTGCCGTTGCACGATTCGGCGCTAGCTCGAAATTTGTGACGTATTACCGAAATTTTCGGGTAGGACCGCCTGATAGTGATGCGTTAAGGAATGCTCAGTGTTGCATTGACAATCCCCTCTATCTCTGCGCCTCACGCCGCTTCAGAAGCGAATTATCCAATAAACATAATGAAAATTTAAGCCTACAGTCGCTGACGGTATCGTGGAGCCGTCTCCTGCAGATAATCCTTACACAGTCTTAGTCTGAGCGGAATAATACGCAAATTATACTGGAATGAAACGCATTTCGAGATAATAATGCCATCGATTGTACTACGACGGCAAGATTGTCAATTGTTTTGGATAATTTTGAGGTAGGCTTTTGTTTACCGTTTCGGTTTAACGTGGTATGTGTGTTTTATGTGAGCATGGATTAACAAGGATTAAATTATGTAAAATATATTGTTTTACAATCAGTATGGATGTGAGTTGAAGTTTTGAGCAATATAGTTAAGAAATTGTATAATAGTATTATGACATAGTAAGGTGATTACTATCTACGCAATAGGTACATGTTACTATCATGCTCCTTTCAAAAATCTATTTTTTTTTTCAAATTTATTCAGCCTCATACTACTATATTATTTTATACCTACTCACACAAACAAACAACAAGTCAAAACATTAAACACCCAAAACAATTTCCACCAAACGATTGATCTAAAACTATTCATCCTGTCATCACACAACGTAATAACTAAAACATAATTGATTGCTTCGAATTAATTGCGAGCCCCACACAACGTGACATGATTACCCTAATCCTTGCTCTCGTTAACGAATAAAACATTTACAGGGGGAACGCCCCATGAATATTAAAACTTTACCTCTACCTGGAAGTTTATTTCATTAGTGAAACTCTTGTTGCTTGTATGGTTTCTATACTTTGTAAGTTCATATCAGTTGATGTTTAGTTTTTAGAAATATTGGAAAGTTATAGGAGTATATTGTTTGGGGTAACTATAAATAGTCGAAACCTATATACAGGATGTCCGGTTAAAAGACAGTTTGCCGGATTCTTTATCGGACATCCTGTATAATAATAGGAATTATACAAATAATGTAAAGTTAGCCTGTTCGTACATGAGGTGAATGAACTATTAAATTTAGACACAATGTGATAGGATTGTACTGGAAAGTTATCGTTGAATTTCAAGATTGTACATAGAGCGAAAACCTCAACTGTCCATTTTCTGGATAATATGTAGACCTACTACCTACATTGATTCTATTTTTATTAGTAAAAATGTATATTAACATTAACACCTTTGATGACGTTAAAACACTTTCACACCAATTTAACAACGATTTTAACAGATAAAACGTTACCAACCACACTTACAACACAAATTAAACTTACCTTCAAGACGGCAATCTAATTGAATGCCGTATAATTACTCACACGAAGGTAATTCATACTAGTATAACCACATATTTAGTTGAACAGCCGTGAGCTTGTGAGCCGGTGTACACAGCGGTATCGTGCAAGCATTGTTAACACTACGGCTCGGCCTATTTAATTATGCTTTATTAACGTAATGGCTAGCAGTCTAACAGACTAACTTAGTAATTTATTAGGTCACGAGTACTATAGGGATTAGGGATGTTCGTTTCTTAGTGTACGAAGGATTTATTGCCTGGTTGTGTTTCGAGGGTATATTCGATTGACCGCTTCGTTGGTTTCGTATTTGCTAAACAATACGTCAGGTTTCGCAGACGGACTGTGATATATGGGTATTTTATAGTATCGATTATAGATTTAAATGTTTACGACTTACGATCACATGGAATTAAATTTATTAAGTAGAAAAAGAAATTGGCTTGTTAAGTAATAAATAAAGTGTATCTAATAATGGTAAGTAATGTGAAGGCTTCTGACAAAGCTGACACGACTTAAAATAATTAGGTACTGGCAAAGTTTTTAAAGTTGTTTTTGATCAATTTAATATACCCACTTATTTTGTTTTAATCTACTGCAAGTTCTAAGCCCTGTCAGTCTTAAAAATCTACTAGTTCCCAAATCACTATATCCATTTCCACTTACAATAAGTTTTAAGTAAAAAAGGAAGCAGTACAAAGCACAATGAATGTTCAGTTTAAAATACTCAGCAGGAAGTGTTAACCAACCTGCGCACTACACCTGTAAGATCGGGAAACGTAGCCATTATTTCATTTGCTATCTTGTACAAATCTCTTTTGGTAAATTACCTTTACTGAAGTTTATCTTTTGAAGAAACCTAGACTACTTAGAATTAAAAACTTTCCAGTGTTCGAATAACGGCCTCTTAAGAAAGCTATTGGCATCCCTTCGTATGGGGTAATTATTTTTGGATATATGTGTATTAAGTTTATAAGCGCCCGTCACCAAAATCTTGATGAAAATATTAAAAAATCAACTAAGAACAATGAAAGGAGTAATTTTAGTTCACTCTATGTCGTCTATGTGTAAATAAAGAAATTCAAAACTTATAACAGTACCTTAACACTTTTACTCGCAATAAAGAGATAACGACTACGAAAATGATAGTCCTTATTACGTCTACTTAAGGCTTAAAACGACTATTACATTACAAAACTTCCCATAAAATATCAAGTGAAATAACCTTTAAAACATAATACCGGGGTAATCCAATTTCCCACGGTTGTCTACCTACGTGTTCCTTTTTCAAACGTCCTCTGTTTAAAATTATGTTCAGTTTCTTGCCTAGCATGACGTTATCTGAAATTAAAAACAAACTAGGTATCGTGCGGGGCTTTTATTATGTAGATATAAAGTAGTAGCCTACAGTTTTAGTGTATGGAATATATTATTAATCTTTTAGAATGAATATATAACTAAATTAATTTTAGAAAGAAGTAGAAAGTAGAGCTTGTTTATTTCCTAGAAAATAGTTATGTAAATACTATATAGGGTAGACGATTAAACATTATATAGGTATAATCGCCTAAACATTACCTCTGTCATATGAAAAGGTTATTTTTTATCTTATAATTTGATATTTACTTTTGCGTTGCAGGTTCATAATAAAATGACGTAATGCTTACGTAACGTAAGCTCATGCATTATTATGCCAACGTTAGATTTTACTGCTAGGCAAAGGCCTCCCGCAAACGCAATAGTTTTTTTTTATCCATGCCATTTACTAATACAGTTTTTAAAATTAAACTTGAAATAATTATTAACGAGGAAGCATCTATAAAACAAACTTTCCACTATCTAAAATTTATAACAACCTCACCATAGAACAATTTATTGTCTAGATACAGTAGCGAGTCTGCATCCACAATAAAGGCATAAAAACTTGAAATTACGCTCGGCCTATTGTTGACGTCGAGTGAAGTGCTCTCGCGTCTCCTCCGCAGACAATATGCATATTCAAAGTGCCGACCCTTATGAGTGCGTGCCTGTATATACCAGCCTGCATCTTGGAGGTTTTTTAATAAAACCGTCTTAGGTTTGATGTTGTAGTTTATGTGTTGTGGGCGGGAAATTGTGTTTAGGTTGCATTATTACTTGTCAAGTACATCGAGGTAATGAAACTGTAAAATTATTTTTGACTGACTGTACAAGAACAATATTAAAAAAATACATCCGGTTTTAAATGTCGCGATAGCTATGATATGACTATAATTATTGAGTTTCATGTGGGATAAGTAAGCAACATTCAGATAACCACTTACCATCGTTTTTACAAACGTTCACTCACAATGACCTTCAGCGCAATATTATATAAACTATTCCTATAGGTATACTAAGCACAAAAGTACTGGAAATAAAAAATCTAAATTATATTCTTATGAAAATTTTAATAGGGTCTCTAACACCAAAAGTAGAGATACCTTTTATAACGTTGGAGTAAAAGTACACAAGTACACAACCTACGTAGTTGTATTCATAACATTAAAATGTTAATTAGGCTACAGAAAATGTAGAACAAAACAACACGTGCTATAGTTCGCAGTATCTAATGTTCGCGTTAATATAATTTAAAACAACAAGTAAGCACACATACTAGTTACCGCATAATTATTAGCGCAAAGCCCGGCGCTGGCTTGCGTAATATTTTCTAATAAAAGAGCCTATGGGGTAAGCGAAACATGGCCGCTATAAAATATATTGTCGATTTTAGCGTTGGTACAGTTATTTGTAAATGTTAATGTTGAGGGTGTTTTGTTTTAAGTTTGGTATGTTGAATAATACCTTTGAATAATTTTATTATTTTGATTATTATTAAATATTGTAACTTATAAAATACATTTTAATATATTTAAGAATTTGCAAAATCATTATGCTGGATATTACGCATTGTAAATCTTGTACGAAACCATTAAGAAATTTCATTAGTTTTACCACGAATTTTAAATTTTATAGTTGGATTAATTTAGGTAAATTCATAAATAAAATTGGTACTAAAACAATAATTAACGATACTTACTGGCGATACATTTGTAAAATCGTTTTTGTTATTCTGGAGAAAATAGTATCAAAATACACTACTTACTTTCGATTTCGTATCACAAAAAAAAATCTACCAGAAATACCAACAAAATCAAACAATACCCTAATATTCTAATATAGTGCCATTAATAGGAACCTTTGGCGTTTCGCAGCTACATAGCGTGCCGCGCCGCACGTACGAAGCAGCACCAATAAGCTTAGGTAACGACATAAGCCCACCACGTATGGTATCTACTTAAACGGCATTTACATTCATACAGCCTTCTATTTACATAGCCTCCCCAGTAATGTTAGGAAGTTCCATTTCTAAAGGTTTTCGTGGAATAAACTGGGAGGGTAAACCGATGTCGATAAAGATAGTAATCACTGAGATTTGTGTGTACATATTTTTGTTTTTTGGTTATAAATGTAATAGGGGTTGTCTGATTGGAATCAAGAAAGGTTGTAAATATTTAGGTATCCTTCTTGACCCTATCATAAAATCTAAATTGGAAAATTATTCAACACTAAAATATTTTTGTCGACATAAAAATATAAAAATAATAAGTAAAATTAATTAATTAAAAATCCAAAATATTAGATAGATAGAATATTCTTTATTGTCCACCATTAAAGTTACATAGTTAAAATAATAATAAACAATTTTGTTTGTTATATTAGATTTAAGTATTGAATAAATTAAATATCATAATGTACAATAACAGTGAAGCGTAAAATGGCTACAGATACATACAGTTCATCATAGAACCTCCTCATTTTTGGAACTCGGGTAAAACCGGCACTCGATTGTGATCATTAAACGATAAAGGATTACAGAATACGATATTCTCTATTCACATAAAAATAATATCCTCCCACAATATTAATCCACAAAATACTAGAGAAACTCATAAAACATCATATCAATAGACGTAGCAATAAAAATCACTGTTTCAAATACGTGCGGTTGAATAATCGACATTAGAGAAATGTAGGAACTGCAATAAGAATGTAATATCTAACGTAAGCACTTGAAATATTCTCCAAGTTTCGTTCGCTTCCCAAGAATTTTATGACGATACAGACTTGATATGAAGTGTATTTCAAATGCATCGAGAAATAATATTGTGGGAGCTTGAGTTACTGAATTCAATTCTATGTTTCTTACGATCTTATGTAGTAGGTAGTTCAAATGTAGTGTTTTTATGAGTTTAAGTTCGTTTAGATTTTTATGTTCAAACAAATGCACTTGATTTATGTATATTTAGTATTATGATACATCTATTACCGTTATAGTAGCAAATAAAATTCTGACGTTACTATACTTTTACCTTAATTTCTTTTACTAATATCTGACTCTACCAATACCATCTTTTAATTACTTTAAATTTCATACAAAATCTTTTAAGATAATGTAAAATCGTATAAAACTTTTAAACCGATGAAAATAATATAAGAAGACATGTGCAGAATCAATTGATTTGTCAAAAAGCAAATCCAATTCTCTGCAGTTGTACCATTAGTGAAACGAGGAGTCGTCTGCGTACTATGGACGTGCACTAAAAATAACGAAAAGAGGAAAAGGTACAATGTCATTGCATCCAAGAATTCAATTGAAAAGCTCTCGTTTACTTAAATTTATTAAAACGGGTTCTGTTAGATTTTTGTAGAATTCTTGCATACTGAAGCTAAAAATCTATGGCATCAGGTGAATTTTAATGAAAAAATAATTAAATCACTTGTGTACTGTAGGTACTGACTGATGGTAGATTTTGTAAGGAAACAAAATAAAAACAAATTTTTATTCTTAAAATAATAAATAATTATCAGATCTCTACAACATCGTCAGCAATGAATTCTCTACAAAACAAAAATAGCATAAATTGTTCAGCAGACGATGTCGAATACCACTTTTAATTAAACACAGAACAAAAGCAAGCTGTATCACGTATAGGAAAAAGAATTGCAAAAAGATATTAGAACCTTTAATAAAAACAGGAGGACAAAGTAATTCTAGAAAGAGAACGAAAAGAGTTTCGTTAGGAGCCGATGATAATGGCATTAGTACAGTATTAGTTAAGGTAACAATGTTAGGAAAGCAATTTTGGCGTATATTGGCTATTATCAAGTATTGATGTCTTGTTTGTTCATTATTTTCGATGGAATCGCGAAGAGGGGGGCTTGTGATGTTTTTTGTTATAAATAGATTGTGTACTGAAAACGTGTAACAAGATTTGGGTATTTTAATTTAAGTTTGATAGGTGAGATGAAGTTTGTATTCATATTTGTGTAGAGGTTTTTTTCTCGATGTATTTTTCAGGAAGTAATAGAAATACATTTATTGGCTATTTTAGATGCAATGGTCATTTAGAGATATTTATAACACTGTTTCGTTTTAGTTTTTAATATGGTATACAAAAGTTAATTGAAGCCAACAAACCTTATTTTTCCTTCAACATATTCTGTGACAAATATTATTAAATACACGTTAAAGTAAAGTGAGAATAAAGTTATGACGTAATAAACGCGCCGCATTGAAGCTAGGCCGTCTCCAAGGTAAATAATGACCGAGAGATATAAGATTTTGAACAATACCCTGCGAGCTATCTGCAAAATGTTCCTAACTCAATTCCCTTACAAAAATATGGCAACTTAGCAAATCGTCAGCACACCTGCGCGTGAATAACGCTTTCCCATTTTCCTGTAATATCCTTAATAAATCTGAGTAAAGTTGAGAATATATTCATATTTCTTTTATGGTTATCAATCGAGACAAAGTTTGAGCTTTTAAATAATATTTCCCGTGTCACAGTCGGGTGGTGTTCAAACCAATTTCGTGCTCAGAACATTTTGTGCAGAATAACTTTGTTGCCATTCAAACAGGAGTTGATTCTCAGTGAATAATTAAAATAGTTGTTTTAAATGTATGCATGGACGTTGACCGCATATTTTCAACACATACCGCTTGATTAAAAACCACAAACGGAATTAATTACGAAATACATTATTATTTCGTTGGATTTTGTCCACCTTTCAGTTTTCAGATAATTACATAAAGACAAATTGATATTAATGTAATACGATTAATAAAATTGGCTCATTTGCTTTTACAATTATTAAACCGAGTTTTATATTAATTCGACATTCATTTTAAAATTATCATCCATTTCTGTATTTTTGATACATGAATAGTTATCGACTTGAACACAAATGAAGGGAGGATACCAAAGCCTCGATGGTAAAAGGTTTTACATGTTCACTTTTTAGTCAGAGAGAATAAATAGGTCTCCGCAAAACACTAATCAATAACGTGTGTACCTCGATATATTAATCAAAAGATATCCCGTTTTTTGCAAGCAAAGGGTGAGTTTGTATGGCACCCCTTCCAAATATTGGTTTTTGTGCGAATACCCGGCGTCCAGTAAGAGCAAAGCCATGTTTTTCCATTTACAGCGATACGCACGTCCGCGATATCTTACGCATTGGAAAGCTTCCACTATGTTTTATAGTGCTATGTCATTAAACTCTGAATATAAAGTGGGGGTATGACAAAACATGAATTAATTTGAGATATGTCGCACGGTACGATGCACACCCTAATGTGTGATACACACGGATCTGCATAATCAAAATAATATTTGCTGGCTACTTGTTTGCTTGAATAGAAACAGATTTTTCTATATAAAATATACCTAGTTACTTTCATTATTTTCCTCAAAATGTCCTTTTTTTTTCTTACAGACGACTGTAGACTACTTAGTCCGGTGAAGCAGCGCAAGCCTCCATTAAAAAAACGCAGTAAGTAAAATAAAAAATAAAACAATACCTGGAGCGAATTACATTGTGATATTAATCCCACGGACCTTAATTAGGTGCAAGCAATACATTGAAAAATTTACCCCTATTGTCGGCATCAAAGGTTGCAACTGATCAACGATGCGATAACTCGATCCCCACATTAAATAAATATGTGATCTATCGGATTCAGATATTTTAATTTTTCATTTCCTTCCATAGACTACATAAGAACCTGAATACTAACAGTTTTAATGTCTGATGCAGTCTTGCACTAGCTCTATAAACCAAATGTTAACCTATATATCAGCCACTTTAAAGAAATAATGACCGTGCTTTGGGATTATGAACCTTAATTCAATGACTAACAGTTCAGTTTCCATCACATTCAAATTACTTTAGGCCCTTTTCGGTAATATTTGTCATTCTAAAATGAACTTAAACACATGTTGTCAAAGTTGATAATTGCGTAATTAGTAATAACGTTTAATTCTCCTTCCAGATTGGCTTTAGTAGTGGTTCTCACGTATAGACATAGAATTTCTATTGTATTATGTATGATGAGAAGAAAAATCAAGATTACTTATTAATTAAATACAATTTATAATATAAAAGATATCCTATCGATCACCAAGATAATTTTAAACTTGATTCAAAATTGCCGAATATATCGTTTCATTGAGAATCTCAATGAACTTTTTTAATCTCACTGATATGATATAAAAAATCTGTCAATGACGCACACTACCGTATATCATTATTCCCAATCTCTCAAGTGTTTATGCGCTTGAGATTTTATATCGAAATAAAAACAAAAGCCTTACTACTCTTGAACACGCTTTGCTCAGCTCGCGAAACTTCAATCCAGTGTGTCCCTATTGTCGCTATGTACGATAACGTACCCTATGAGGGAAAGTGAGGAAATTTGCTCAATTATATCACCCCGTACAGCTTTTTAGCTTATTTATCAATCAATCTCCGATCTAGGGTTGATAAACAACACCTCAATGTCAACATAGTGTCGATTCACTAGAACTAATGGATTTTCATTATATTAGTGTAATTTAGGTGCAGCCCTATTATGTTGAATGGCTTGTGATTGATTCTTATGTACCAACAAACTATTATAAGACGCCATAAAAGCCTGCATATAATTGCGTTTCTATGAAGTAAATAGTTTATATCATGCGAACTCCATTAAATATTATAATAATCAACCAACTCGACCTATAACTGCCCACTGAAATGAGATTTAATTTACAAATGAAACATAAATGTTTTACAATAATTGTAACTCTGATTCACTCTGATTCAAATTGAATTTCAGTTTCAAATTCAAACGAAATTAATTTTAATTATTAATGATATTAATAGTTATCAATAGAAAAATAAATTCAATCCGATACGAAACATAAGGTTACACATTGTGTGTAAAGTAAAAATCTAAACCGACCTAAGTTATAAAAATCTCAAAAAATCTTATTACCATCATCGACGCTCCACCCTTTACCTTCCGATAGAATAACAAACTCGTCAATGTGCACTCTAGCCGCTATTGCACATTAGAGGTTATGTCGGCGCGTGCGCGACACGTGTCGAGACGAGAACACGTCATTAGCCTCGCGACTCGTCTCCAGGGAACTATGACGGGTTTTTTGTTCATAACAGTGCGTGGTAGGGAAGAGAAGAGACAGCGAGTTAAATGTCTTGTAAAATTTTCGTGTGTGTCTTGGATCACCCAAGACACACGAAAATTTAGAAAAAAGGTAATGTCAAATGTATGTGAAAAGGAGAGAAATATAATTAAATAAGAATATCTTTATTTTTCTTTTACATTTTTGTGTTTTGATACAAGATATTTATTATTTTTCGGGTTGAAAAACTGATTAATTATGTGATTATTTTTACATCATGGCAATTATACTGATCTTTAAGCCATACAAAATGTTTTAATTTTTCAGTGGCAAACCCTAAGTGCTACAGTACCTATCCTCTCTCTTATATCTTGCGCCTGCTCAAAAGTTAAGAGTAAAAGGGAGTCCTAGCTTTTTAAATTCACCGGCGATAGTTGGAGTGCTCATTACTTTGTAATTTAGTAATTAACACTTGCTGAAATGAGTTTCAAATTACTTACGCTGTATGTAGAATTCACCGTAGCCATAAATTGAGCTTGAAAACATTCTATAATATGTCATTTTTGCATGTATGAGTATGTAGTAAAAAGTTGCAAAATTATCTGCTGCGACTACAATAAATACCTAACCAAATAGGTTACAAAGGTACGATAGATACGGTATTCAGCTACAATAAGTAAGACTTTAAGCAGACGAACTTCTAAGATACCTAGCTAAGAAAATGCTAGGCGAAAGACAAATATTTTTAATGTGACGCATGTACATAACATCTACCTAATAAATAAAATATATTTTGTGTAACATACCAATAAGAACCTACCTTTCTGGGACGGTCACGAGTTTGACATTTTGGACCACATTTGTCCGAGATCATATTTGTTCGAAACCTTTCATGTATAAGATAATATATTATGCGAGAGCAAAGGCTTTATTTTTTCGGCTTATAAGAACCCCGAGTTACATTACTTAACCTACTTAACCTACTACTTACAAAATTCAAAATCTATGTTCCATAATATAAACCCGGAGGATAAGAATAAAAGGCTCAAAAAGCAGAATATTTTTTGTGTCTATTTTGATATACTTTCATTGGTAACCAAATCTATACTTCGTTGAAGAAAAACATATGAAAGCATATTACGACAACTATTAATAGCAAGATATACCTATTAAAAGCCACTTACTCTTATCAACATCCTAATAACTCATTCCGGCACACGAAGCGTATCACCAAAAATAATAAGAGCCATAGACCATAGAGTGATGACGGAAAAACTCCTTTCCTGAATAATGGTTGTCAACTTCCGGCGATATATTTCCGCTATCTCGGTGGCAACATGGCGGCCACACATCCGGTTGACCGTTATGGAGTGTTAATCGAGCATTATGTCTGGACAGATGAAAAACTATCTTTGGAGGAGGTCGGCTGGATAATTTTCGTTAATAGGTGAGATATGAGGGCGGCTAAGTTATGCGGGCTTTTGTGGACCTTATGCTGTGTTATGTAGCTTCTATGGACACGTGGCAAGGGATGACTTGTTTACCTGTATAGTTATTTATTGGAAAATTCATGAATTACATAAATGATGATACTTTTGTATAGTTTACAGTTACTCATGTTAAAATGTTCGCGTAATGAGTTACGCAACTTGGAGAAATGCTATTTCCAGTATGAGTTTACTATACGCTGAGTTGATATAATTTTCTTTTATAAACTAAGTATGATAGAAAATTATATCAACTCAGTATGGTAACTCATATTTCTTCAACAAAAAGACATAACATGTTGAAAGTCATTAAAAGTTTTAGTACATTAACAAAAAAAATATAATGTTTTTAATTTCAAACTTGATAACTCAACAAGGAAATGTTCATGCAGCTTCGCTAAAAGCCCAAAACATCGAAGCAAATAAAGCATCAATATCCGAACGTTGCCTAAAGCGTGTACAAAAGAACAAGAAGCCTCCCGACTCCATATCATACACGTAATTAGGCATTCCGTAAGCTTTCATATCGCTATCGATTTCTGATGACGTCAATGGCACCATCCTGGCTCCATAGCAGACATCATTGTTTGTTCCCCCGCGAAAGCTTTTGTTATTCAGACTTAGCCTCAAACAAAAGAACTTCCTAGCTGAACAAAGGCGGGAAGGGGTGAGAAAAAATTAAGATTATTACGTAATTTTTCATCGCTATCTTTTACGTTATTTTGAAAAGGAGATAAAGGAATTACTTTATCATTTTGATTTAATTGTTTTGTTTTGTTGCAATTTATATTATTATTTAAACAAAAGTTTATTATTATAATATACTACCTATATATACTTAGTTTGTGAAATGTAATACATAAGCTAAATCGTATTTTATTTATATTTTTTATTTTGTTTTATCTAAACTTACAATCTGCAGGCTTGTTTTGTGACGGTTGAATTCGAAGCCTACACACGTAGCGTAAGCATAAACTTAGGACTGCCTTAAGGCCATTTAACAAAATATGAAAATAAATTTGTACTAATTTGATTTTATCACTAATAACGTTATAAATTAAAATGAAAAAAAAAAAACCAAGCGCTAATTGGTGTCTAAACACTCGGCATGTTCTACTACTGCCAAAGGGAAAAGTTCATAAGTAGATAAATATAAAAACAAAACTATAAACGATAATAGAACACAGCAGTTGCTAACCAGAGGTGATCAACCTTTGACATCGTGGGTAAGCTTCGGTTAGTACCGAGTTGTTCAACCGTTTTTCCAATTATGCCACTGTTCATACTCTATAATTTCGCAATTTTTATACTAAGTAGAGCTCCCTTTGTGCGATTACGTACGTTTTTAATATTAGAGACCTACCTTGTTATATACTTGCGGTAATTCTATGGTTGAGGACAGTGACTGAAAGTCGAGGAATACTTTATTCTTGTTGAAACGAATTTGCATATTGCCGTCTTTGTGATCCGCTAATTCTATATTCCAGTCATAAATAAGTAGACCTATCGTGAGCTTTTTCAGTTTATAATTTAAACTGGTGTCGTCGCTTTATTGATTTTATAAGCTTGAATGTTCTATGGTAGTAGCTTTCATTATGTTACACATTTTATTATTTTATTTATTTAATTTATATCAGGAATCCCAGATTAAACATATTTATGTTAAAGAGTTAGTATTAAAGTTACAGGGTTCTGCACCTGTTTTTCCTCTAGATTAGTTTACATACATGCTATTTATTATAAGATAAAAATTACAGGTTAATAATTCAGAAACAAGGTAAAGATTATTATGGCAATGATAACATTAATTTACTAACGTGAAAGCAAGCAAAACACATAAAACTTCACACTATAATATTCTACTTCAACAGAAGAAACATTTCCAACGCTGCGCAAAACCGGGACAGTCCTAATTCTAAACCACAATTGGAATACCTAAACTCAAAAATCTATGTAAATTCGACCTACATTTGACTTTACACAACGAGACCTGCATTACTGTATGAATATTATATTAAACACTCACGAGGTCTGTTGTTGGCTGCTTTATAATTCTGTTTGACCCTTAGCCTGTCAGTGGGCAGTGCAGTCATAGAAGGTAATCCTGGCACTGGACCGGACGGATTACTCCTGGATGTAAGGATGTACGTTTCATGGCGTATTTATGGAATTCCGGGCAGCGGTCGCTTTGAAAGTGAAGGCGTGTTTTGGATTGTGTAGAAGAATACATTAGGTTAACCTCGCTATAATGAAGCTTTGAAGAAATAAACGAACTCCATTTTGGATTCAGGACGTTATAATATAAAGAACCATGGTCACGGGAAGACTTATACTCTGGACCTATGTACTACTGCTAAAGTTACATTAAGTACATTCTTGATAGTTATAGAACTATAACCCAAACATTACAATATGTAACAGTAACGATAGTCGGGCTTCTAACCTCTCCACACAAGCTTAATACTTGCATAAGTTTCCGACTAAGGTCTTAAAGTTAGACTTAGCTCTTTAATCCGGACACACAGACCTTCACTTAGTGACTTACAACAAGACCATTTGTTCTCATAACAAACGCGAAAATTTTTTTGTATGGTTTCGTTTGAAAAGCTTAATTAAAAGCCTCATGTCTAATTAGGCCGCGCACAATACGCTCACAACTTTTAAGACAGAGAGGAAGTAATTAAAATATTACCGTACAAAGTCAGATGTTTTCGTCCTTATTACTAAGACTCAACAAGTTATATTTAATTTGGTACGTCGTTTGGTTTGTATAAAAGAATTCCTGCTAAAAAGGTTTTTCTTTATTCAAGGTGTGTGGGTATTACGCGAAATGGAGAGCCGTAACACACCGTAATTTGAAGAAAACGACGTTATCTTTTTTGTTTACTTTGTGTTTTAATTTCCGTGATTCTGACTTACTTCTGTTCGTATATAAATAATTTAGAAACACATGATTAAGAAAAAGGTTTGGAACAAAAATAGACTTAACATTGTTTTCATACATGTGATGTAGCGATGTTTTTTATTCATAAGCCGTAGTACAAAGCGGTAACCTATTTCGCATGGTTTAACCACGAAAAAAATCACTTTCATATCTAAAACAAAAACATTTTCTAACATCAACGCGGTGTATTTTTGCAATTCAGTATTTTTGTAACGTCACAATATTTTGCGGTGGTCTGGCAGGGGTACAGCCGCGTACAGTTGCCGATGTTTGCCCACGTGTGCGGTCCCACGGGCGCCAATGTTAGCATTATGCTAATTCTGTACACACACCGAGTATTATTGTTAGTAACTTTTGTGCGTGACGCTACTTTTTACGCTTTTGTTTTTGTATTTTTCACGCGTCTTTAATTAACATGTTCTTTAATTGTTTTATATGCAACAGACATACCCTTTACTTATTTTTTTTTTTTTTTCAATTTTTGTTTCAATTTTTTTCCCCGAGTTTATGTGAATGCTTTATAACGTATCTGATACAGTTTATACTGAACTCGTATTCGGTCAATTCAAGCTATCACGTTATTGGAATCATGCCCAATGGATCAAATTGGTTGAATGTGGCACACGTTAAAATCATTTCGATATTGGTTTTACATCAATCACAATACCTACCAACTGCCATTCGGACCATATTGTGGCCATATAACAATAACGATGGTTACAAAGTGGATTAAAAACAAAACTCTTTTACCATAATGATAACATGGGTTGAAGTAAGCCTAATTACTTACTACGTTATCATATTTACGGAAATAAACTTAAATATTTATGTTAAGTAAATACAAAAAAAAAAGAAATCCAATAATTAAAAATAAAATAAAATCTTTAATTCGCAAGTCACTTCGTTGCTTTTATTTATAACTTTCAAAGCCCTCCAAACAACTTCATCATCCAAATTGTACCTCAAAATACGAACAGCATCGATCATTTGACAAGCAAGCGTCTCGCTGTCAAATTAAACGTAAGGCAAGTTCCCTTACCGCGACTCCACAAACAGTAGAGCAACTCGCATGACAAACTTCACCGTAGATAAACAAGCCATGTCTTTGTAGGGATGCAAGTCGATCGGGAAATTGTTCATACAACTTTAAGTAGTTTTGATTTGTTAGAGCATTTATGAGCTAAGTGTGGCTACAGCTTTATGTTTAAATTGTTGGCTGAAGGTGTAATTTTATGTTGCATTATTTTTTATGTTGATCTATTTCTGGTAGACGTAGTTTTTTCATTTAGATGTCAGTAATATTAATGTTGATAAGGAAAGTGATTAAATCAAAAGTAAAAACTTGTAATGTTTTGAGACATTTTTTAAGAATCACGACAAATGAAGGAATCCCGAATTAGATTCCTAATTTATACAAAAGCCATCTTCTATCGCTAACCCGAATCGGGCAAGAGAATAATTACTTCTTCTAATAAGCTCGTTTCTTTTGTATCAGAAAAGGCTCGTACTTTCTTTCGATTTTCAACCCATTCCACCTGTCGTTATCCCAAGCCTCGATTTTCCAACTTTCGTCGTTACTCCCACGAACTACAAATTCCTGAAAATTTTATTTCCATGAAACAAAAGCTATATTTGGAGTATTTACTAGTTATTGAAATAAAAATGTAAGAGAATAAGAATTTTATAAAGTGGAATCTCTGACTTTCTAGCCAAGATGGGTGCTAAAGTATAAAATCCGCGGGACGTGACGTGAATAAGTAAATGCTGTCTGATACATGAATGATCGCTTAAAACTATGCTTAGAAATATGATGCTGGTCGTTTTAGAGCTAGGAATAATTGTTAATGTAACTACTTCATAAAAGGTAGGAGGCGAATAAAATTTATAGTATTGTTGTATCAGTCTGACTGGATTTTTTGTGATCTGTTATAATAAGTTTAAACTGAATAAAAACAAACTAAATAATTTTGCAATAAAGTGCTAAAAATTGTATGTTCTAAGAAATTATTTTAACTTATTCCCACAGATTTTTTATTCTCTACTAATTCTCTAGCTTCAGTTCCATGGGCATATTTCAATCCACAGAAAAACAAACAAATTGATTACCTTTATAGGTAAGACGTACCATATGAATATAACGGAAACTACCAAATGTTTTAAGTCAAGCTCTCGTAGTGCACCCCATCCCATGTTATTCCACGCATAGATAGGTACTATATAAAATGCTGAATATTGCATTGCAGTGATTCTGGTACTCGGGAAGCAGGGACCAATTGACTATTATTTGGATAGGTGTAAATTTACCCTCCAAGAAAGGCGGCGGTCCAATTTACAAGCGTTGAGCAATTCCTTCATCATTATTACTTTAAATTCTTACTTATTTATAATAACTTCCAAGCAGAAATTCATAAGAGGCTTACAGGGTATATTTCAAAAGTAAAACATTTTTTTAAGATTCTACTAATGTTGTCTCCAGCTTTTGGAAATGAAGCTGCAGCTAGTCGAAGCAACGCTCATGTTCAAATAAGTTTTATAAAAATATATATATTTTTATAAGTATTTATGTATATTATTGTAGTCCTGTAGCTACTAGTCACTGTCATTATGATTTCTAAAAATCAGATAAATTATCACGAACGAATTGTTTTTTTTTTTAAGTTTATTACATTACATGTGTATATTCAAATATACATTTTTTTAATTTACATAAATACAACGAAATTTATAAAACAAGTTCAACAATTGCACCGCATCTAAAACTTACCGGTAGTGCAGGGGCGCATCAAACCGTCTCATTTGCCATAGACAGGGAATAGGCGGCCCCGGCCGACAGTCGAGCGTCTACTCACTTATTTACGATAATTGACGACCACATACAGGCAGTAAACGGTATCAGGAAATGCAAGTAATACTAAACTCCTGTCAAAATTCGTACGGAAAATAAAATTGAATTTCTTTGTGCAATGCAAAATGTGATTGTTGGTGTGTAAATTGCGTCGAATAGTTGAGTGACTTTTTATTGGCGAATGTTTTTGCTTAGTCTCAAAGTGATGCACAATCTCTTTGATTGTATCTACATAACTGGAAACAATTTCACTTATTTATATTATTTGTATTGCCTAAAGCTTAATAGAAGAGTTGTCTACATTTTAAGGCTGTAATATTTTGTTCTTATACAAGGTCAGACTTCATTTTCTTTTTCCAAAAAAGTGACAATATTTAATAAAATAATTCTATACAAGACCGTACCTGAACGATTTCTGCGATTCTACCACCAGCCACAGTACCAAATTACCTCTTATCAATAATGACACACGGCCCACTAAATCATTACCAAATAAACGGCAGCTGAAACTAGTTCGAATCGGACCAACACGTGCACTTCGGGACGTGTCGTCCAAGCCAACAGTCACAGATTGCGTATATTATTTATTGCATGAACACGGACCCCAGCAATTTCGTTTCCAACTTTCCCTTCCGTCCTTTTATACCAATTTCGAGATGTTAGAAAAAATATGACGATATTATTGGGCGAGTCAAGTTATGAGCGGCGGTCAAGCGGAAGGGTGGCCTATTCAGATTCGTGACGAGAAAATGTTGGATATATCTGTACGTATGAATATCCATTAATCTTGTAGATCGAAGGATTCGGGTTTATAGGTTTGCGGAACTGACGAGCTGATTGGATCATTATTCGGTCGTTGCGGTTGTAAAGTCTTATCCCGTTTCAAGGAGTTCCGAAGTGACAAGAGCGAAATGAGCTTGTTAACTTATTTAAAAAATTAATAAACCAGAGAAAAATATAGACAGAACCTACCTTACCATATTTTCCTTTATCGTAATACTGAATTTATTAAAAGCTTCTCTTTGTTAACCCCGCTCCCTGCGATCGGTATCCAAATTATGTTTTAATATGTTTCAAGCCAGAATCTACGATGTTATTTTAAAATTAAACTACCACTTATTTAATACCAGCAGCGATTCAAGGGTAAATTAAATTCCAAGGCGTCCTCCCTCATACCATCGTCAAGGTATTTTTAAAATAAATAAATGAATATAAACTTTGAATATTTTTTGCTTCTGTCACGGTTGGCACGAAAAGAATTTAATAAATAAGATCATATCAATATTCTGCTGAGCAGAAATTCCATTTTGACCTTTTAAATGTCAAGGATTTTTATGATGTGGCTGAATTTGTGTTTCTATTGTTAGATTAAATACATTGTAATAATTTTGAACTTAGCTGAAGAAACAAACGATTAAACATTATTGAGTTCTGAGGTTTACGCGAATGTTAGACATTGTAATAAAATTACTTTTACGTACAGTCTGCCCGTGACCATGATACTTGCAAAGGTGTCGAAACGTCGGGACCTAAAATCTAAATACTAACCGCGACTATTAACAAGAAATTTGTTGTCTGTTTGCCGCAAACAGATCCTGGCCAAGTATATTTTCTGTTAAAGGAACAAATCTTCAACACATTCTTTCAATCATCTTCAGATCTAAACAAAACACATCAAACTCTCATTACTCAAATCACAATATCAATCACACTTACACTCAATGTGAGTCAAACAAACTCAATCCTGAATTTAAGTTGACCTGTTTACAAACGGAAAGGCTGGATATTTTGCATAGCTTGCGAAGCGCATCATTACATATTTATGAGTTTTCTAACCGAGATCGCTGGGTGAAAGTCAAACATTAATGAACGCTTAAATATTCCGTACATGTAGATAAAGAAATGAATTTTTACATCATAATAGGACAACGAAAGAATTGGAATGGAAATTGACTTTAGTTAAACCGCCGTTTTTGTTTTTGTGTGCTTTGCGTGGGATATGTAGAAGGTTTGCTGGAAGAAAACTCAATTTTGAGTTAAGCTCGCCTGTGTACATCAACTTATTCTAATAAATGTAATGTAAATACGTGTATGTGTACAATAAAGAATTAAATAAATAAATATGCTTGTTTGGTTTTCAGTAGCAGTCGAGCTAAAATAGGCCTCTTTTACTGATGGGTGAATTGAACATAAATACTAATACGCTTATATACTCTGACGAAACTAATTAACTATCCGGGGAGCACAATAATAATTTGCCCGATTGAATATTGAACCTAGAAAGCCAGTCGCCAAAATCGAAGCCTGTTTACCTTCATTCAATAGAAACAAACAAAGCAACACGAAATTCACAAATGAGTTATTAACACTAATCGTATCGAATACGCAATAAATAAGCCACAGCCTTTGTCCTAAAAAGCTAACAAGACATTAGGTCCACTGATTAGGTATGATTCATTGAGCGATTAACTGACCGTGGCGATCGAGCTCACACTAGCGGAAATACATGCACCGGATGTGGTCCGCCATAACTCAAAGAGAGAACATCCGGGTGCAGCTGATAGCGCATCCTAGTTCGACCTGAGGAACCTCCTTTTGTGCTTTTAAACGTCAAAAGCTTTTGGTTTTGTGATATCAATGGTAAATATTTATTGGAATCGGAAGAGGTTTATACTTCGTAAGATGTGGTCTATAAAAGTTTGGGTTTGAGTTCAAAGTTGAAGAATATGTCTATTTATTTATTTTATTTGCATTTGTGAGTTAAACCTTCTAACAAATATATATCTAATCTGCTTACCAGGAGTCCCCGTTAAAAATCCATTCTATTTATTGAGAATTTTTTAATAAACCTGAGAAAATAACAAAAAAACCTGAACAAGAAAAAGCTTAATCATTGTAAAGGTCACAAAACAGGAGCTGAAATCATGATTCAAAGGCTACAATAAAAATAGAACAATATCTTTTTAGGAACGACTTTTAACAAAGATTGTTTAGAATATAAATTTACTTTTAAAATGGTAAGATTTGAACAAATATTTCTTTTAAAAGACCGTAAATACTCGACAGATAAGAAAGAAATTGTAAAGAGCACTCCAAACATATTAACGCCGTACCTAATTTAACTTAATCTTTAAGGAAAATCGCTAATTTTCTCCACGTTTTTTTCAACTTATAAAAAACAAAAATGTTGAACAGGGACTCTTAAATAATTACCTACGTGTTGTTTGACCCTCCGTTTTGATCTAAAGAAGAAATTGTTCCGGTGTTGTCATGCTTAGTAACGTTTCCCTGAATAGAGGGAAATATACTATTAGTATAAATAATAAAACGAGACTTAGAATTTTTAAATATATATAAAAAAACATTGAAATAATCATATTCGTCAAAGCTGCGAAAATTTGGTTATGTTTAGTTCCATGTTTAAATGCGTATACAATTAACCTGTATGTATATAATTATTCTGTTGGTGTGTCTTGGTTAGTAAATAAATAAAATAAAATGAATACCTACGTAAATAAAGCTTATACATTAGAGAGGAAAATAGTTGTAAGAAACATGTTTTTTTCTTTTTTCTCTAAGAATTACATACGGTAACTTACACTACAATAATTATTGTTACAATATTTCACAAAATAAAAACGAAATAAGTTCATAAGCCAAGTTGTAATTTTCGTCTTTTTTTCTGGCAACCCCAGACAGCACCGGTCGTGCGTAACAGCTTGCTGTAACAGTTATTTATGAACGGACCCCGAGATTTGGGCAGTTAAAAAAAGTTTTTCCATTACCCAACTTACTCGAAATACGGTGCAAGATACCGAAACATGAATAATAATTAACTACAATTCCTTTTTAAACGTGAAATTATAATACCAAGATCTTAACGCACCTTAAAACTCTTTTTTAAAACACAATAGCTAGGTATTTATTAATTTATCGTTTAAGGGTGAAAGGAGTAAGATTATGAAAACGACAAAAACTTGTTTTACATACAACGTAAAAAAAACAAATATTTAAGGTTTACATACAAGCAAAACTCAGAATTATAATAATGATCACATGTAGACAACTAACGCCTGATAAAATCTTCATAGCAAAATTATCGATCAGGCAAAATATATTTCGCAATCTATTTTCAAAGGCGCATTTTATCTATTGCCACTTGCGGTTACAGAAATAAAATTAACGAAGGCTTCTTCAGTGTGGTAGTGCTTTGAATAAAACCAGATGTGCCACGGGGACTCGCCCTAACACATAAATTATGGCACGTCGGGCCCTTGTTTCTACTTGAACGTTGCTGAAACATTATTCTATGTAATAACAGTCTGTTGAATTACCTTGATGAGATAAAGATAATAACGTAAAATTAAGAGCAAAATTCATAATATTATCTTTTAAAATTTTTACCCTTTTATTATAGGCCAGGTTTTGGTAAGACCCTTTCCTCAAGTAATTGATATTTTGGGTAAAAATAACGAAAGGTTGTTTGTAATAAAAATGTGGAACATGATTTTAGGCGGAGTAGGTATCGTATCCTTAATTATTGCTTGGCGATGGATTATCTGCTATAGGTATGGCTCCTAAACTGGTTTATGTAAATCAGTGAAAATATATTTTCTTGACGCAAGATAATACTGACAAACTAGTTTTTTTTACCTGTAGAGTTCAGGAGACATAAATCTCTATCGGACATGACTTGCTTACCGTACAAACTTGTTAACTCAGTTAGTTTATTTCGGTTCTAATAGGATAGACGAACTTAACTACTTTCTAACTAACGCGACACAAACCCTTTATATTTTCCGTATTTAGCTACAACAAGCTTTCTTATTACTATTCTTACCGCGGCCAAAATAAGGACAATACTTAAAAACTCTATTATCACTAACTTTAGAATCCTTATACAAAAGTTTAAGCCAGAAAAACTAAGTATTAGATAGTTGGTGCCAAAAAGCAAAACATTAACGCGAACTTTGTAAGTACCTACCTACCTAGCTACGGGCTTGTTGTCTATGTAATTGTGTAAAGTAACAACACGGCGGGGTTGGCTCATAGCCCGCGGTGACGTCACAAAGTTTCTTAGAACTTGCTCTAAGATATGACGTAGGTGGAAAATGCTTTTGGAAGTTACTGGAAGAAAAAATATAATATCAAAACGTCTAGGTAATATAAGGTCATAAATATAGTGCTACATGATATCTGGAAGCAAATTAAAGGAATATTAAAGTCGAAATAAATGTCGACTGCTTATTAGATGATATTTGGTCTATAGAAGCAGTCAAATTATTAAGACCTTTTAATGAGCCTACACATACATGTTAGGTAAACTGTTAGGTTTATTCTTTCCAACCACTCGCTTTCTCCTATGATTGCCATTTAATTTAATTTCTTTTCACAAAATGTGATGTCAAACTATATCCATAAATAAGTTTAAATACCATACCTTAATGTACAGTCCCACGAACTTAAATTCAGCAAAACTTCTTTCTTTTCTATCTCCATATCCTATTCCAGAAAACAATTGCACCAACAACAGCATCTAAAAGTAGTCGTCAACTAAACCACTTCATTCAATTGTTAGCACATCATAGAAAATGACTGCACTTAGAATAGAGATGCAGTTTAATTCTCACTTAAACTGAACATTCCGCTAATAGTTGTTTTGTTATAACAATTAAGTATCAATTTGCAGTTCCTCGGTCAACTCTTGTCTTCTTAATGGATATTTTAAGTGTGAACTCTGTGAAATGGTTTGAGGTTAGCCTTTATCGTTCTGATATTGTTTTTAGTGTCTTAAGCCTTTATAGACTTTGTCTGGACGCTTATTCGATAGCTTAAAAACGGATTGGACTCAATCTACCTTATACCTAGACTAGCTCTACCTTTGTAGAGCAACATAATGTTCCCTAGATTACATTTATGAAACTTATTTTTTTGGTTTATGTCCATGCCATCTTGGGTTACGATCATAATAAGTAAACCGCTAGTAAAGAGTAATCGAAAAGAAAATGAATAGCCGTATGGCGTCGAAGAAAAGTCCAATTTCCTTGACTTTATAAAGAAACTTTCCTTTTTTAACATACCAGACTAACACATTTATGTAAACAGCTTTCAAAATGATCTAGAAAATAATAAGACGTAGCTTAGCTCTAAGCGGACGCAGAAGGTAGTAAGGTTACGAAGGCCTCTATCTCTGGGGAGTCGTAGCGCCGCGTAGACCCGTAGCACAGACGTAGCGACTACGGGTACGAAAATAGACTTAGCGAAGTGGTAGAAATGGAATAAATAATTTTCGTTTGATTTGTTTCGCTTGTTAATTGATCTGAAGAAATGAGTTCCTGAAATGTGAAGATACTAAAAAATGAAAAAATACACGACATCTATACAAATATTTGTTTATAATTTTACTAAATAAACATTACAAAATCACATAACTTGTAAAATTACGGCTTCATTTGTACATTCAAACTTTTAAGAAGTTTATTTTTAAAACTTACAGCTTACCCAATAACAGTAAAAAATGTAAATGGCAAGTATTTTTTATAGAAAGTCTGTTCTAAGCCAGTCATAAGGCTTCGCAGAGACGAACGTAATCAGTATCGTTCATCGCCCCACGCAACCGGTAGTTGGATTTCTTGAACCGTGAAATTTTATCAAGAGAATTAATCTCGTGAAACTTTCCCCTTGGACATCAGCTCCTTTTATTTTTGAATTCAAACGTAATTGATTTCTGTTATTTTTAAATTGACCTTCACGTTTAGGTATTTTGAATTCAACAAAATTAAACGGCGTAGTAAAGTTTGGATTAAATTACTTATTGAAAATACGTCTACATCTTTAACGGCCAGTATGTGTCTCTGTTAGACCATTTCTCTGTCCAGTAAGTCACATATATTTACATTTCTATTGTTTTACTATTGTGTCTACTGGCAATTGTTAGGTATGTACTATTCATTACTTACTATGTAGATAGTAATTAAATGATGCGATAGTATAAACCCACTTTTCTCACTATGACTAAGAAAGAAACCATCCTATTATATCTCTTTTAAATTAATTTATGATTTCTAGCAATAAACATTTTTCTTTTCCATTTATGGTTTTAGTACTATAAGGCTTTGCGTAAGGACGTAAATCATTTCATTAAGTTGATTGATGCGACACAGCCGAGTGTGAAGGAAAACTTGTGTAATTATTATTAGCGACATGCAAAAGGCGGTGTTGTTTCCTCTATGTAATGCTTTA
This sequence comes from Autographa pulchrina, assembly GCA_905475315.1. Taxonomy (NCBI): domain Eukaryota; kingdom Metazoa; phylum Arthropoda; class Insecta; order Lepidoptera; family Noctuidae; genus Autographa; species Autographa pulchrina. The sequence continues at coordinate 4,828,884 of FR997771.1, read as the reverse complement.
GGCTGCATTTTAAAAAACTAGTTATTACCTTACAAGTGTGTACATAATTACGCAGTACGATATAATATTATATTTTTTAATAACGTACGTACTTTGTCTTTAAACAATTTAGACTATGAATAGAATTTTCAAAACATCTCATTTTGTACATGTCGAGTCGAAGTATAAGAAATCCGTTTGTGTTAAATCTCCCCTATATTCCAATAAAACTTTTTAAATTTTACATGATAGAGGACTGTGCCCAGCACCACTGCTGGACGACGTTCATAGGCTGTTGTTATTATTAAATTGTTAGATTTTACATTGATATGGTAGACGCTGTAGGTATGTTTTTTCTGTTAAGGTATTTAATTCTAGTCCTGTTTGCATATCTTTACATAATTGTGTCTGCCATCTTTCTAGTTTAAATGAAAATATATTTATTGTTTTTCATTTCGATTAACATTAACGACTCTTAATGGAGACAATTTTTCTCACTCAGGAACTTTTAGCTTATTCCTTGTCAGTCTTACTTAGGGACGGTTGATGACTGATGAATAAAGTAGAATAAATAAAAGAAAATTTAACTTTAGTCATTATGTAATGCTGTATTATTTTACACTATACGGTGTACACTATTATACATAACATAAATGTTAAAATGTATAATTGTGTACTTTATTTACTTGTATAAAGACTTTTCGTTTGTAACTGTTGTATGACTTTATTAATATAGTTCTTTAGGTTTTTTTAAACGATCCATAAAAACTGATATTCTCAATCAAACATGAACAAAATAAAGAGATACCATCCTATCAAATTGCATTATTGATATATCTCATAAAAATGTGCCATTAAAACTATTTAGTTTTTAAAAACAATGCATGTCAGACACCTAAAACCAAATACACATTTCACAAAACAAACACTATAATAAAAAAAACTAACATTAACAGAAAGTTCTAAAACAATGTGTTAGCTTTATAAGTAGTGAGGCGTGTTCAGTTCGCGTGAATACGCATCAAACATGTAATTAGCTGTCGACCATACTGCGGCTCAATCATATGTCTTTACTGTGCGTTTAATTACACTACCCACACTTATTATACGTTTAAATATTGACTTTCGCTCCTTTTTCTTGAACCTGTGTGATATTTTCCGGATTCATTTGTTTTTTTCTGCATTGGACATATCATATTAGACTTGCGTAGTAGACACCTTGACTTCATATTTTTTGTTGCCTAGATATTTTTTATTTATGGGTATGAACGTTTTAAGAAGTTGTGGCGATAGGAACGTAGGTACTCATACAAATGTTGAATTTTTTGTTAGTTAAAATAAATCCCATATTTTTAGTAACAACAAACTAAAACACAATGTATAATACAAAGATAAAATAACCACACAAATATCCTAACGTTTCTGTTTTCCTACCATTATTCGGTGAATTGTTTTTATTTCCACATTAACAAACCTTGGGAGACTAACATAAAGCTTTTGTTCCAGCATGAAGGGGCTCATAAATAACGTTGAAGACGTTGAATATTTTATAAATCCGTCGCCATTATCGGATAGGGTAAGGATGTCCGGACTGCTTCGATACGGGAAATCTGTACAACGTACGTGTTGCGATTGATATTTCATGTTGAGTATTACCTACGGTTATAGTACACAATACGGTAGTATTGTTAGTTAAATATATCGATACTATTTTATGATTCGAAAATGATAAGTTAAAAATTCTCCTGTTTTGGCATAGTAACTAGCTAACTTATAGTAACTGTATACTACAGGTAACTGTATACTATACGTACCTGTGTGGGATCTAGCCAATTGAAAAAAAAAAGATACTGTCTATTATGCATCGGACATACTTCAGTATCTTTCTACTAAAGGCTCTCAACATGCTCCTCAACAAAACATGTTTTGAAAATAAATTCAGACCATCATTAAGTAAACAATATATTTTTACAGAAAAATATTTGAAGTGTGCTCACCGCTGCTTAATATGCTTCTTAACCTTTTGTTGGTTTTTCCTTGTGTCTTGGTTACTACGACACAATCTCATAAATATATTCACGTTACATTTCCTTAAAAATAGTCAGCCGGAAAATTCTCGATATACAAAGAGTTTTAGCTGCCGACGGAATGGTGGAGTAGTATGCGTCGTTAGGAAAACTGCCATTACTAACGGGGCATACTCTCTGGTATATAGATAGTTTTCCGTACAGTGTAAGAAATTGTCTGATCCCTGAATTTTGGAATTTTTAATCTTGGTTTATTACAATTATTTTGATAATAAACACTTAAAGTCATCCTTAAATATTTTATCTTTCTTTTAAACTTCAGAGTATTTATTTATTGCGAAATCAACTTCCATTTCGTTTTGCACATATACAATGCCCTCATTTAATTGACTATATAAATTAGTGTATATTAAATAAGAAAAATCTAACGGAAAGATTCAGAATAGAAGAAAACAAATGAATTCCAAAACCAAACCCTAAACTGCAGGTTATAATAATATATTTTCTCCTTGTCCTTGCCGATCGAGGTGTGATCGACCGGGAGTATCACCGAGCGACTTATAAAACATTCATGATCTGGCGTTACTCATTCATGATGCCCGTTGCCATCGAATCCCGATCACAAAGCGGGATAACGTGACGTCCTGCCTGAGATAGAAGATTTTCTGATTTTTTGATTTTTCGACAGGTGTGATTAGGATTGAAGTTTAGATAAAATATAAAAATAATATCACAGATCAAATTATTACTAATTTGATCTCGGTTATTTGAAATTTGAGTAAATTTGACATAAATAAAAAAAACACTGTAATAAAACCAGCTTACATTTAAGCTTTCTAAGTAACAAGACTGGTATCAACAAGTAAGGTTTTCTAATTAGTTTAAAACTATTTTGTAATTCTATAAAAAAGTTGAACAAGGTCATAGTAATCATAACAATACATAACATACCATCACGCCTGTATCCCCGAAGGGTTAGGCAAAGGTGTACCAATGTACCCATAGTTCGCCGGTATGTTTAGGTCCCATGTAACAGGGGGCGAGCCTATTGCCACTAACCGGGCACAAATCCCAACTCCGACCTGCTACTGAGAATTTCATAGAAAAACCCCATAGTAATCTACAAGACTTAAATACATAAACACATTAGAAATCAAATTGTAAAGCAATATGTCTATAAAATCATAAAAGATAAAATACGTGGCTCAATTTCTTAATTTCACTATTCCAATAAATAACGTCTTTAGCCAACCACATTGTTTAAAGTTTTGTGTCTCTGTAGGCAATTTATTGTGTGGTAAGCGAAGGGTAATATTCGCTTAATTTATTGAATAAGGCGTTTCTTTGCGGAAATGCATCGTCACAATAATGGTTTGGGGGAAACAGTCCACCCTCGGTATTCCCCACTTCAACGATTAGCAAATCGAATCAAATAAGTTTTAAATCTGGGTACATTACTGCATTTTAATGAGGTTTTTGGTAAGCTTTCTTTTAAGTTTGTTTGAGTGTTTGGTAGATATTATTTACACTTATGTAATTACTCTATTTATCGCCCTTGACTTTGTATGTGGACTGTCAAACTTTTACTAATGAATACAATTTGGTCGTTGATCTAAGACACATTAGTTAATCCCTATAAGGGCTAGCGAGCCTCGAACTGAACAACGCTCTTAGGTTAATATATTATTCAGTACACCTAACAGGCTAACTGACAACTACATTAACAGGACCAGACCACTACGAATACTGTCATTCGATAGCATTAATAAATTGGACATAACTTTATGTAAGTTTTACGATTAATGTAATCTCTCTAATAATCATTTTCGTCTTACAACATTTAAAAGAGAAAATAAAATAAAGTTTAATTCCCAACCATGATACTTAATGGAAAAGTATACAGTGTACACATCAAATTAAACCCAACTACGATCGCAGTTCTAACAAAAAAGGTCCCAGATTAATCAAGCACAATTTTTCCCAACCTGCCTTTATTCAAAGGAATCGGATTCCCCAAACAAGTAGAATCCGCGACGAGACGTCTCGAATTTTCATTACCAATACCGAACGGATTCGTAGAGGGGGTGTAGGGGGAATACGGATTATAAATGCAAGAGCCGCTTTATTGCCGACTTATTACCAAACAGTATGAAAGGAGTGTCTGGCGTTCCAACTCTGTTTATATTATTTTTACTTTCGTTTGGCAGATGTTGGAATTAATACTAGCTATTTGGATCAATCATTAAAAGACCAAGATGATATTTAATTGGGATACAGAAATATTACAAATTTTCGATGGTCTTTGAGAGATTAATGGGTCAACTTTGCAAACGGTTATTAATTTCGTCGGTCGAACTGATCTCCTTTTTTTTTAACCGTGTTTTACTGGTTGCATTTTATGAGATAAAAGTAGAAAGTAAGTGTATCTTCAAAAAATAATTAATCTGTAAACTAAATAATAATTAATCAGTGGGTGTAGTTTTGTTCAGTGCATTAAAAAAACATGCTTAACATATAGTTCACATAGGACTTATTTTAGTTTTGATTATGTTTTCTGAAAGTCCTTTAACCCCTTCCTTGTTTGATAAAAAAGAACCTTAAGAAATTTCTCGTTTATTAATTCAGATCAATCAAATAGGTACCTACCATAAATCTCGAATGCCACAGAAAATTGGTACAACATGAAGCCCGGTTTATTCGCAAATATTTAAGGCGCGTCAGAATGTTCAATTATATTGGTATGTGAGGCTAATAGCTACTGGAAGAATGCTGCCTTCAACGAGATTGGCGTCTTACATCCTATTAATGCATAACGGAATTTGCAATTCAAGTTAATATTTTGTTTACCATTAGTCTGGGCTTTTTGCATGACTTCAGAGCTGGAAATTGTGGAAGTAATTTGAGTAATACAAGTTCTTGGCAACATTTATACTCCAGTAATATCACAATATTAGCCAATCGATGAACATCATAGTTTTTACTGTTTAGGTACACATAACGCAAGCTTTTATTATTTTAATATGGCAAAATAAAAATACAAGTTAAAGACAACCAAAAACAAATTTATTTTCTTTCCCATTTATTTTCCCAGACAAACAAACACTCTAAAAGGACTCCCACCAAAAGAAAATCACGGACGGCAAGTAAAATAAAACAGAACTTACATCACCAAAAGAAAATTGCGAAAATAAGTATTTAACTAAGAAACTGACAAAAGTATTTGAGTGTAGGAAATTTTAATTAATTAGCCGCACTTTGCTTCCTTTGGGAAGCAGTGACTATTTATTTGCACCTTTAAAAGGCAACTCCATTAGCAGAATGAACGTAGGAATGAATGGGGGAATGAATAGGTCATTCAGGAGATGTCGTCTGTCGCGAGACTGGGAGGGGAGTGTAAGGAAAGTATTCCTTTCGTTGTGCACTGAATAAGTTTGATGTTTTTGGTTTTTGTGCGAATCAAAATGGCGGAGATAGCGTTGGATGTAATGTGTAAGAGATGAAAAGCCGGGTGTTGTTCTAGTTTGTGTGAAAGATAATGCATAAACAGAAAATGAAATATTTACCTATAAGTACAAAAATTTCATGATATTTTTTGAGTTAAAATTTCGATCTATTTTTTTAGGTTAAAATCCAGTTGTGGCCTTATTTTCAAAAGCAACTTATTACATTTGTTTAACTTGGTGCATACATGAATACTTGAATCAGTAGTAGTTATTTAACTTAAATCTTTTGCCCCGACCACAACTCAGCAGGCTAGAAAACCAATTCAACTAAAACGTTTATCCCTCTTTCAAAAACGTCATTTTGACCCAAAAGTAATGACGGCCATCATGATCGAACATCACAGTAGATTGGAGCCGCGATGTCTAATAAATCAATTTGTGTCGGACATTTATTTACACTTTCCAACTGACATTAGTAACTCACTGTGTATACAGTAGTGTCGTGGTATAATGTGGATAAGACTGGAGTTGCTCCGTGCTTTTTGATAAAAAGAAAATAGAGCATTTATTGTTTAGCAATAAAGTAATATTTTTGTGCATTTATACACAATACATAATAAAATTCAGAGCATTGATATTACATAAATAATATGGTTTTGTGGTAGTAAGTAAACAGACAGTACTTTCCATAGGTACGCTACTAAACAGTGAGTTATCTGAAATTTCAATTGACTGGCATTATTGACCATCTTCTATTGTTTTTTTTGCGATAAATATAACAATACACAGCTTGATAAACTAGCGAGAAATATACACCTCCAATAAATTACATTAATGTAAAGTAACCATTTCTCATTTACTTATCTATTTTTTATTGATTTTAGACATCGTACGTATAAAAGTACAAAATAAACTTTTAGACGAGTCTTCTAAAATTTAGAATACCAGCATCGTATCCCCTACAAACCAACACAATGTAAGTAGGCAGGATCCGGATATGCGATAACGAATGCAATTTTCCGAGTCCGTGAGCAGAGTTTAGGCTGATCCGGCCTCTTACTGAACTGCTATCGCTGTTTGCTGTACTCATTGTTTTAGTGTTAAGGGACGTTGGGTACTTATTTATACAGGTGATAAAATTGTTACTATTTTGACGCAAAAACTTTTTCTGAGGCAATTGCCGTCGGATTTTTACGAATAGATTGAATGGTGTATGGATTTTTTACAATCAATGTAATTTAATGTTGAAGCATTAAGTTGATTAACAAGTTTATACACTTATTATATTCAAATTGAGAAAAACACTATTAACCTTTTAAGCGCTTGGCTAAATATCAATTGCCGTGCCCCTAGCGCCCGGCTACGAATCGGTGAAATGAAATCTTCTCTCTTTCTGCTGCTCTTATGCTCCGATTTGTAACATATCATGGTGTACAATAAAAAATATTCTAACTGTCTATCTACATAAATAGAGAGATATAGAATATATGCAATAAATTCGAAGAAAACCACAGAAATCGTGAATATTCTCTGTCGCATAAATACGACACCGGACACAGGCGGTAGGGGCACGGAAATATTTGTCGCATATATACGACACGGGCGGTTAAAAGGTTCAATATTGTAAAACAGTATTGTTTATTTCTGTTTGGTTTTATCATGATACATAATATCTAATAGAGAGTACAGTCAAATTTTAGGTACATGTTGGAAGCACATAACTGTTGTGATTTGACATTCAGATTAGGAAAATCTTATGAACCGACCTAACCAACCGAGCCGGATATGAACCGACCCCTACGATGCTGTCTTTTTTGTAATAATTCTGACGTTTGATAAGTGTTACTTTGTAGCCTATGTTAAATAAATAATTTTTGATTTTGATTTTAGTTAGGATTTGTATTCATTATTTTTAATAGTAGGTACCTAGTTACGAATCATGCAATAAACAAAATCAGCGAAAAACTTCAACGATTTCTTTTGGTGGGTAGGTTACCTACATATTGGATGTTTTGAACTTCCAGCCTTACATGTAGTGAAGCATTAAGCCGGTAGGAACGTCGGTCGTCGCCTGTCGATAGCATCTCTGACATAACAAACGTACTTGTTTTGATCCGACAGCTAACGAACTGCAGTGTCGCTGCAATGTTTGTTGTGTCCTTTGTACGGGTGACATAGTTCAGAACAATAGATGTAAGATATAGGTTGGTATTACTTTTAGAGTAAAACTGAGGTCAGAAAACACTGAATTTTAGACGGTTTTTTCATAATTTGTATTTATAAAAGAGATAATGAACAGAAATCAGTTTTATTATGATTTAATTAAATGGTTTTATTTACATATAATTGTAAGAAACACAGTAAGCTAGTAATAAATAATATAAAATTTCAGTAGTAGGTGACATCTAAAATTCTTAATTAAGACGACATCATAAAAACTGAATTGGCGATACAGTATGAGCACATGAGTAGATAAACGGAACAGAGGCAAAGCTTCGAACAACCGCTCGAATCGGTTGCACGCACACAAGCGCGCGGGGCATGTGTGCGTGACCACTGGCCGCTTGTCACATACGCGGCGAGACTGGAAAAAACCAGTTTACGCTGGCACAGCCAGTGTACAATCTAAGGGTCAGTCCGACGCACGCTGTTTGTTTTGTTAGTTGCAAGTTTAAGTTTTTATAAGTTTAGTTGTAAAAACGTGGTATTATATTAATAATAATGGTTGTTTATTGTACCGTGTGTATGAATAATAATAGAGAAAACAAAAATATATCATACTTTAACTATCCCAAGGAGTACAATTAGGTAAGTAAATATTTGGTTATTACTTTTTCAAGCAAGTACCTTTATTTTATTGTATGATCCTTTTTATAATAAGAAGAGAGTAATTTGTACAACACGGTAGGTATTTTTTATTAAAAAAAAAAACAAAAATTATAAAAAGAAAATTCTTAGAGTAAGTAATTTGTAAACTATTCTATCATACTATTATATATTCTATTATACTGACTATTCAAACTATTTAAAAAACGTTTTGTTTGATTTGTCTTCACCTATTGTGACAACCCTAACAAAATAGGTAACAATTTTGCACGTTCTTAAGAAGCTTTGCCTCTGTTCCGTTTATCTACTCATGTGGTATGAGTGCAGAAACTTTTTATGAACCCGCATTTTATTGTAACAGCAAGTGTAACATTAAACTTTTGAACTATTTTAAAAGCAGCTACATAATGCTAGCTACAATGGTGTAGGGCACCAATGGCACCATCACAAAAGACATTCAATCATTACTTTAAGTTCCTATTTTTATCATAATTCAATAAATCGTTTCATCGTATGGGGACATACTCCTACGTATTATAATAGAGTTAATGCCCGAGGGATCACTATACGTACGGATAATCCCCTTTTACAGAAAAATGAATAGCCGATACTTTCATGTAAATTAAATGAAGGGATCGCATGTGCCTAATGTCCTAGACATGTGAAGGGAGATCGATTATTTCATAGAATTAGTTGTAAGCTCTTTAATGCGCACCAACTGTGATGGTATTGATTTATTAAATTTATTTTTGTGTATGAAGGACTTGTATGGAAATTGCTACGATTTAAAAAGTAATAAGATGTAACCAAATAAATCTGTAAACTCGAATTTCTTGATGCCATATTTTAGGTTTTATTTAGTTAACAGTTTCTTGTGTGTATTTTATGTAGTTAAGTTTTTCTATAATATTGCATTATTGTAAATGAAATTTGTAGATAATCAATTAAATAATACATGTAAAAAAAATGTATTTTTAAGTAGGTAAAAAATATAATGTGCACGTACATAATTACAATAACACGTACAGAGCAAGGTAAACGTAAAAGGTATTCTTTTGCGTTTTATTTCTAATCTAATTATAAATTAGCACTGCAATAGAAAAAGCTGCTCATATAAATAATATGTTTTCCTATGAGCGGCTTATTTCTATTCTATTTTGCATACGAGAATCCTCTTCAGTCCGTAATAAATAATCAAACACAAATGATGATAGAGCAGCAATAGGTCGACTGAAAGAAATTTATATTCAATACTCACTAGTTTCTAATTAGCTATTCATGATAATGAGTGAATGGAAAACTTCTGTTTCTCAACAAAGACAGAAGCGTAAATAGAAAAATGAAATGTGAAATGAAATGTCAATAATCCTACAGATCCAAATATTATTATTTTGAGTAAATTAAAAATTCAAATATGTTTTAAAAACGCACTCTAATTTACGCCACTGCACCAACCGAAAAATAATGGCACCTAGTTAGACTTTTCCGTATCATATCTCTAGTATAGCAAATATAACCACATAAAATACAAAAGTTCTATCATCACTAACCACCTCAGCATTCCCGCCGCACGCACACCGTTAAGCCCGAAAATCGATGTCGGTCTCCGAAACTTTCTAACGACATAACCGCGTGCAATTGATATGCCCCAAGAGTAGGAGCCATTGTAAAGAAAGGAAAATCCCTATCCGAAAATCTTTCGAGAGTTAGGAGTCCCGGTACTCCGGTGCATCAGTATTCCAGTCCCGTTCTCGTCCCGGTGTCGGTAGCCTCCCCCAAACCCTCTGGATGCGGTAAACTCCTTCAGTAATTTGACTTTGTTGTTATAACTCAGTTTTAGTTGTTTGTCGTAGTTGGCAGATTTATTGCTTTAGTGAAATCCGCTAAACAGTGACAAGTATTGTTGGGGTTTGATGAGTTTTGTTATTCGTAATTGTTGTACCTACTATTTATGTAAATCATAGTGCCTTTTGACCGTATATAAAAATATAAAAGAATAGAACTGGTTGCATCACTGATGGCGAAAAACAGTAGGTAATAATAGGGTTTTTAAAACAGTCACTAGTTATTTTAGTACTTATATGCTTTTCTCTGGTGTTGTAATAGTTTTAATATTGTTTGAATATTTAAAACATTAATCCGTAAATAATTTAGTAAGGCAAAACGTTTACATAAATAAACTATATAATATAACAGCTATGATTTACCAACAATAGACGCTATTTATAAACCAATTTATTATATCGTAGTAACATCGTTATACACCTTTGTGTCAAAATCTCTATCAACCCAACAAGGCAAGCCTTTGATCATATCTTAAATTCCTCTGAAATTAACTCAATTATTATCCGAATACGTCGAAAACAAGGTTCTCGTGGCACGTAACCGGTATTTCGATGCGGTTCTATTAAATCACAGCATTGTCGTGGCCAATCCTATTCAGTTTGAATAGCGTACACCGCGTTGGCTTCATCAAATTGCATTGAATGGACGTTAGACCACTCATCGAGCATGCCAGTTCTGAGGGTAAAAATTTGAATGGGATATACGTACAGGGTGGGATGAAAGGAACCGGTGACGCCCACTCCGCTGATCGTGCATACTTCCGACCACTCGGACGGATTCCACAATAGATCGGCACGGACTCCATCTGATATTGAAATTGGAACTGAACTAACGTCGATTTTCTTTTATGCGACCCATGGTTTAGTTCGAAATCCAATCAGCGAATATGTAATAGAAAATAAATCTTTAACTAACAGTATGGTAGAATTGTATTGTTGGGATCCTGTATTTGGTATTTTTTTCTTCTTAGGAAAACATTTTGGGAACCTAATCAGAATTTTGCTTCCAAACATCAAAAACAGTATATTTACTTGTGTACTAAAATGTTTTAGATATTTTTTTCTTACATTAATTAAGGTCTCTTAAATGTACCGTTCAAAATAATCAATTTTAGCATCCTTCAACCAATCTCAAAAAGTCAAAAACCAAACAGAACAACACTTTCAAAATTGCTTGAAATCTTATAAACAAACTTGGTATGACGCTCAATGCATTCAGAGTCACGGAGGGTTCGATGAAGTCCCCATCATTAATGATGCCATCCCTCATAGTAAGCAGTAATGTAGGTTACTGTGCAAACACACGGGGTGGTTGCCCTTTGGGTTTAAGACGTGCCGTTGACGCGGATAAAGTTTATTGTCTATTTTAATTACGAGCTTACGAAGTTTCTTTCGGGTCTTAAGATCTATGGTAATTTTGTGAGGTATAGAGGATGGTTTATTGGCTTTAATGAACGTTTAGTACGTTGTACATTTCACGTGGGTATGATTGACGAAATTCTAGCTAGACACGGACTTACTGAAAAAAATATTTATCATAATACCCTAACGTTAAAACGATCGAAAATCAAAGCAACTCGCATTATCGCTATTCAAAACATCGTATATAAACTAGGTCACAAAAACAGTGAGACAATATCATTGTTATTGCGTTTGCATATTAAATATTTATACAAAGTAATATATTACAGAAAATAAGGAAAACAAAGGGTTAGTTTGCTCATACGATCCCCGAACGCGATATCTTGTGTTGTGGCGAAATTTATAGCTTCTGAAAATAAAAGGCGACTTAATTGAGCATAAAATATTTAAGATAATGTTTACAATGGATATGTCGACCCTATCTTGCAGTGACCATAAATTAAGTGCACTCGTGTACTGAACGAATGCAGAAACCATTAGATGCCCCATGCAATAGATGCACACAAATCAGTTACCCTAGCTGAGAGTGCATTTTTTTCGATGCACTGTATTGGACCAATCGAAAGTTAACCTTGCTTTCTTTGGTCAAGGTCTAGTTTTGATTGAGGCTACTTAATATAATTCGAAAAGATGTAATATAAACCTTACGTCAATGATGTTAAGGTTGATATTTAAATGTTATCAGAGGATCATAGATAGCATAGTGACCTACATCTCTGGAGAGACTAAATAGCATTAGCAGTGTCTACAGGGAATAATATTTATTATGTGCATAATGCGCTTGACAGTTTTATGTTTTTGGCGTTTGGTTGATAGGGAACTACTGTTGCGAAATTCCTTTTTATTTGTTAGATATTCGTTTGATTTTATCATTAATCATGAATTTTGTTTATTAAGAGTTTATAGAGTATTGATGAAAGTAAATAGAAAAGTTATGTTCTTTATCAGTGTTTATTTAGTCGCTGCGTTGTGACTTTGTTAATCTCAAGCTTTATAAAAAATAATGATACTGTGTGTGTGTGCTGACAGACTGTATAATGAAAGTTACTCGTAATATTACGAAGAGTTGCGCTCTGCGTGCGTTGTCATGTTATACACGGTGAAAATTAATATAAACAACATTCTACATCAGCAACATCTACTGTCAAGACGAACGCCATCTCAGTCTGCCCGTGACCGGGTATCAGGCCATCAGATCAGACCATCTTGCAGGTATCGCAAAGGTGTCGAAACGTCGGGACCTAAAATCTAAATATAAACCGCGAAAAATTCGTAAAAAGTAGTTTTATTTTAATATAAACAATTTATTAAAAATTAAAATGTACGTGATAGAAATTGAAGAACAGTCTTAATATTAATTCGTTAAATGAAAATAATAAGAAAGGTGTTAATCATCAGATGGTAGGGGGACGTTCCGCGAATCAGGTGCCCTAACAGACAATAGAACCCTTGACAGTTAGTTCATGACGTAGCCTAAGAAACGACAGAACAAGAAATTATTGTTTAATTCTTGTCCCTATCCAAAATGGATGACACAGCTGGTACCCAATTGTCTACGAAATTGCTGTTTGGATTTCACTACAGTGTTATTTGCACATGCAAATCAGCATTTTGTTTTCATCTCGAAACGAGATGATGTCAGAAAGGGACGGAAGATTTACATAGGAACCGTTTGACACAGATTTGCATAAACTATTAAGAATTAGCAGCTGAGCTTAATATATTCTCGTGTGTTTAGGCGGTAAGCAATTTTGGTCCCATTTCAGTGAAAGGTACATGTGCGGGATTTGAAATAGTTGTTCTATATAATTTTCAGGTTTAATTAAATAAATGGTTCTTAGAGGAAATTGCATTGGGTTTCAATTTTGACTTAACTCTTTTAATTGGATATGGATAGATTTTATGCAATTTAGAAACGTGCAGTGTGCTATCTAGGCCAGCAGTTGCACTTATTAAAATCCTATAATAAGTATCAATATTGTAAAGTATAAAAAATATAAATTCTTCAAACCTACTTCTTAAAACCAACCAAAAAAAAAATTGTATTATGCATTGCTTCCTCACACCAAAACTACAAACTCTAACATATTCCTATTAAAATAACATATTTATTAATGTTGTTGTCTGTGTTTACTTAAATGCAAAAAAAAACTGTTAAAACCGAAAAAGAATAATTGCAAATTTTATTCGAATTACGAGAAACAGACTTTATAAGCTTAAATTATCAGTCGGTTTAGGGTGTTTACTTATTCAAATACCCATTAAGCAGGCGTACATGTGTTTATACTGTTTATAATGAAGTTGAACTTCACTGTTAACTCATTTTGTTGTTTATAACTGGTGGTGATGTTCTACCACAAATGTATTATCTAATGTGTTGGGCGTATTTCAGACTACGCTATAATAAAATAGCGTATAGCTTTCGCTCACCAAACTTTTGCCTTAATATGTATTTAATAGCTAAGTGTTAAACTGTTCTATTATATTGATATAAATAAATAAATAATAAAATAATAAATGCGGACAACATCACAAACATTGCTCTGAACCCAAAGTAAGTACCTGAAGCACTTGTGTTATGGAATTCAGAAACAACGAAGGTACCACAAACACCCAGACCCGGGACAATGTAGAAAAGTTGGTTTCTACATTGATCCGTCCGGGGATCGAACCCGGGACCCCAGAGCTAGCGACACCTTGAAACCGGTGCGTACGCCACTCGACCACGGAGGTCGTCTATTATTAAAACAAATAAAAGAGGAGGTAGAGGTCATGACGTACAAAGAAGTTCAAGAATTGGCACTGGACAGACATAAATGGAAAGAGCTGCATCGACAAGAGCATGGCTCTTAAATTGATGATAATGATATTGTACGGAGTTTCAAGACAATGTAAGGAGTTTCAAGATAATGTCATCAGATGTAAGGAGTTTCGAGACAATGTCGCCAGCTACTTTTCTTTTGACTTTTTTAGTCTATAAAAGGAGGCTGTTAAAAGGAAACGTTCTTCTTTTGTTTGTCAGCTCTCGTTGTGTACGGAAGTATTGTCATAATCTGTGTTGTTCGCCATTAAGGTCACGTTAGCCATTTTTTTCCAAATTGTTTTGTTTAAATATTGAAGTTTGCAGTATTTGATTTATTGTTGTGATTATGTTGATTAAAATTCTAAAGGATTCTTGTCGATTGTTTATTTTTACTGAAATTCCACTTCTGAACCTAAAAATATAGATATTGTTGTGGTAGAAACTACATGCTATTTGCTATTATATTATGGTCTAGTGTAAAATGAGCTTCAGTTGTTATACACTTCTCATCAAAAAAATCGAAACACCTCGCAGTTTATGATTTGATAAGGATTATCAGAAAAATGTGTATATTTAGGAATAAATGTAAAATATCATTTAATAGTGAGTAGTATGAGGTTCTTAAATCCTAATGTTAATGTTCTAAATTCAAATTAAGTCTTCATAGGTTTCGTATTTTGTATAATGAGTAATTTTTACCCTGTATGGAATATGAAGGAAATGGGTAAAACAACACGCGTAAATGAAAAAAAAATGTAAGAAACGTTTATTTAATAACTTGTATTCCCTCCGCGAGCTCTTATTACTGCTTCCATACGGTTCTTCATCGATCGGATGAGAGTCACGATCACATGTTGTGGTATATTATCCCATTCCTCTTGGATTGCATTTTGCAGCTGGCTAAGTGTTTCTGGGGCTGGATCTCTTGCTCGAATTCGTCTCTTTAATTCATCCCATAGATGTTCAATGGGATTCATGTCCGGGCTTCTTGCTGGCCATACCATAATGGAGATACCGACTTCGGTAAGATAATCTTGTACGACGCCCGCGGTGTGAGCTCTAGCATTGTCGTGCATGAATATGAAGTCGTTGCCAATAAAATGTGCATAGGGCATCACATGAGGTTCAAGACACTGTTCGATGTACCGATGAGAGTTTAGTGCAGGCAGCCGTGCCCCAGACACAAAGGCAAGTTCTGTCTTACCGTCGGCGCTGATTCCTCCCCAAACCGTCCACGAACCGCCACCATAGCTGACCTTTTCTTCAATGCAGCATTGTGCAAAGTGTTCTCCATCTCTTCTGTAGACCTTGTTCCTTCCGTCGTTACCATACAGCATAATTTTACACTCATCAGAAAACAGTACTTTGCTCCACTGAAGGTATGACCAAGTTAGTTGCTCGCGTGCAATGTTAAGGCGCGCTCTTCGATGGTCTGCAGTTAATTTCGGCCCATTCGCTGGCTTATGCGGTGCCAATCCGCGTTCCTTCAACCTTCTTCTTATTGTAGAGTCACTTACAGCTACTCTTCGTACAACGCGAAGTTGCTGCTGCAGTTGAAAAGCGTTAAGGCGTCGATTTCGTAAAGAAGTTGTTACAATAAATCGATCATCTCGCTCAGAAGTGACCCGATTCCTGCCAGATCCTGAACGGCGCGTGAACGAACCAGTCTCCCGATAGCGTTTGTAGACTCTATGAACAGATGATAAGCTTAGATGCAATCTTGCAGCCACAACACGCTGACTAAGTCCAGAATCCAGCAATGCCACCACTTGGGCGGCTTCTGCGGGCGAAGTATCCATATGTTTTAGAAAAAAAAGTTTTTTCAGACGTCCCAAAGTCACAGTAAATGAAATAAGAAACAAAAAGTTTAAAGACAAGCGCTAATTTTTAGTTTTTAAACGAGAAACGTACTCCAACCCTAAATACACATTTGTCTCAAAACAGTGATTAATTTCATTTAGGGTAAAACTAGGTAATACGCCCCACTTTTTTTTGAACACTAACTGAAATAAAACTAATCAAAGTTATAA
Organism: Autographa pulchrina; assembly: GCA_905475315.1. Taxonomy (NCBI): domain Eukaryota; kingdom Metazoa; phylum Arthropoda; class Insecta; order Lepidoptera; family Noctuidae; genus Autographa; species Autographa pulchrina. Next base: position 4,812,510 of record FR997771.1, on the reverse strand, counting down.
TCAAATCTTTATTTAGTAACATTATTTATTTATTTTAGGACATTATGGCACATGTTACAAATATTTAAGTTGTAAGAAAATAGAGTAATAATCATTTAAAAAAAAATCTACAGTGGGGCGTTTTGTCACGTGCCACTGCATAATATGCCTCGCCTCCATTATAAAATGCCCCACTTTTTTTAATCGCCTTTAAGTCGTTGAATGTCGATGATTATGTAACAATAGATAAAACTAATAACAATTTTTATGAAAACATAACAATTAAACAAAACACTTATCATTACAGTATATTATTACAAGGCTGAAACCCAACAAATTCGCAATTTTAAAATTACAGAAAACACAAACATAAAGTATCTTCTTACATGTCTATAATAACAGATTATTAAAAATCAAAAAACATAATTCAGTCCTTTCGTTACATCTTGATCAGTCTCAAAAAATAATAATCTTTTTCATCAACACTGGAGGCTTCATTGACACCCATAGTCTTGCTTTTTACCTTTTCCATTGCTTCTTCTAAATTTTCTAGCGACCATAATGCTCGCAGTGTTTTTTTATTATACTTCCGAGACATTTTCTGAAACATTTATAAACTATTGTAACACATTTACGCGAATCAAATAGTAGGGCGTTTTACGTACCGAGCCATGGGGCATATTGTAAAATACACTATTTAAAACGCCCTACTGCAATTTAATCAACAAACTCAAGGTTATAACATTCGCCACATTGAAAACATAAAGGTTAGTTTATACATTTTACCATGAATTGAACAAAATTGTCGTAAAAAACAAATCATTAAAGTTATAAAAATTCATATGATACTTACCACAAATTGTTTGATCACTATAAAATTAAATTTTCGAATATTTCATAAACGAACAATAATTATAACGCGTAATCGGCAGTCATGTTGTCGTCCGACTGGCGCCTACGCGTGCAAGTAGTTATGCGCTGCGAAAATGTGTTAGTGTGAGCGACAAACGACTGGGGCGTTTTGTCAACTGGGGCGTATTACAGAGTTTTACCCTATAGGATAAACAAATGAAATTCTAATTTCGAATTTTGATTTTTTTCTTCTTACTGTAATGACCAAACTGCCAGCTACACAATAATGTTTTTTTTTTTCATGGAATTAATTCTCTTTTGTAAAAAATTAGGACAAAAACAATAAAAACGAAAGTGTTTCGATTTTTTTGATGAGAAGTGTAGTTACATACGATTATGTCGTAGTTGCCTACTAATGTCGTGCTAATTGGGATAATCCTGTACTGTGACCGCACTATTCTCAGATATGATTGATTTACGGTTAAGGACTGAGTAGATAGATTACTTCGAGTACCTACCTATAAATATGTATTTTGTGTTTGCAATACTTTAAATCATTTGTTGCGAATATGTAATCTTACGATTACTTTACTATCTACTGAATATTATAGCACAAGTTTTCAATGCATAGATCATTAATTAGTGAATAATACTTCTTGTTCTACAATACATAGCCTGACAATCTTATTACCCTTCCCGTTTGGCAATAAGATTGCTAAACTAAACTGGCAAAGCCATAGTCGGCTAAACTAAAAGGAATTTATTTTACTATGATGCTTTTATCCTAATCAATTTGAATAAAATTAACTTGAGGTGCACACAAAGTAAACAAACTTTTTCCGCATATTAATATTCTAGTGACTACACGCAAGATGCAATTTATTTCAAAAAATCAATGGAATTTTAGCGTCCCCTCTAATGCAATGATTGATAGCGTGTGCCTATCTGTATGCGACATCGCTGACCGCCGCTAAAGCTTTCGCTGCGTTCTTTTGTTGTGGCTAGCTCATGTTTGGTCTCTGTTAATCAATCAGGCGAAGGGGTTTCATTTTGTTGCGCTGAAAATGATAAAACAAAAACTTTTATGGAAAGTTAGAGCGTTAGGATAATGAATGGTTGTGTATCTAGATGGACATGTTCTTTTAGGGAGATATTTTTTCTAAATTTTTTAAATTCTTCCTAATCGTGTATGTGTAATTTAAGGTTTGATCAGTTTGATGTGAATACAAATGTTTGATACTACAAAGGTATTCGGTATACTAATTATCTGCGTCGGCAATTGTTTTGAACATTACATTCAAACTGAACGGAACGAATAAATAGAAACAAAACACTAAATACAAGCAAAAGTACAAACCATTCAAATATAGAAACAATTTAAACCAATTCAACTCGGTGAAATCCTGGCAGACACGGCGCATTGAGCTAAAACGAATTAAACACAACTCGTTACGAAATGAGGAGCTCCAAGCATTTAAAGTTTTGTACAATGAATAATTACAGCCGGCATCAAATGTATGCCATATTTACGTGTCTAGACGTAGTGAAGCGCCTCCTAGCGACAAAGTTTTGTAACAGCTGAATATTGTTCCATTTATTGGTGACGTTCACGCAATATTTTTCGTACTATAACACAATAGTTGCGAGGAATGTTTATTGAAGTTGTTTGGTCGTTTGAGGGCTATAAACTGTTGTATGGATTGGAATACTTCTGAGGTTATGAAAGATGTTTGATTCTATATAACCTTGCATGACTGTGGCCAATATCGAATTGATAAGCAGTAAAGAAGGCAAGACAATTATTATGGGTTGACATTGACCTGGTTTAGATCTTAAATAAGTAAATCGTGAAATTTGTTTTTGTCATTCTAGTAAGAAATAATAATAATAATAATATTCCGGGACAACTCACACACGGTTATCTGATCCCAAGCTAAGCAGAGCTTGTGTTATGGTAACCAGACAACTGATAAACATACTTATATATTTCTAAATACATACATATTATAGATAAATTACACCCAGACAACCAGAACAAATGATCGTGCTCATCACACAAACATTTGTCCTGGGTGGGAATCGAACCCACGACCTCCGGTATAGCAGTCAGGGTCACTAACCACTAGACCAACAGGCCCGTCGAATATTTATGTATTTATCTGATTTTTGTGAAAAAGACTTGTTGTTGCTTTTATCTACATAAAGACCCATATTATCGGAACAAAATAATTCACTAGCAAGTTAACAATAACTTGCTTAATGCTAGTGAATGATTTTGTACTTTGTACTGATAAAAAAATATTATGTTTGATAAATGATAGAAACTTTAAATTATGCTCAAATAACTAATGTTCCAAAATTTACTTACCACTTAAATAGTTCGATCAGATAGCAAGTTAAATTCCGCCGGCCGTCCGTCCTCATATTTCAGAGCAGTCGGAAAACTTTAATGCTATGAAGTTTGTGGGCAGTAAAGGCTTGTTGTCTGCACATTTTAGGCTTAATCTGTAGTCCCGACAAAATCTGACCATTATTGTGACGGAGCCAACTAAGCGGAACTTGTAAAGTGAGGCAATTTGTGCGTCATTTTGGGAGCTCGATTTAGACTGACTTTATGTAAAGACTTGCTTATTTACATATGAAAATAATGTTATATATTCGTGAATTGATGTCTTATATATTTTATATAACTAGGCCTGTATAGTCCTTTAATATAATAAGGACTTTTCATTGTCACCAAAAGATTTATAACAATGTCTTCTTCCGTTTAGTGCTTTTTACCAAGCAATGGCGTCGACTTTTAGTCTCAACGGGTACGTATAAATATACTAAAAGTGACAGATATCATCATTGTACATTATAAATACATTAGTTCTAACATCTTATTGTACCTATAATACAAAAAAGCTTTTACAATTATTATAGCATAAATTTTAACGATTCCATCACATAGGAAACACATAAAGGGCACACGCACACAAAGCCGCTCAACACCACTTTTAATACCAAATAACCCGTAGATTTCATAGATAATCCCCAATTCAACCCTCCGATATTAACCCGTCCGAGCTAACGACTCCACTATCGCTCATGGGCACACACATGCGTTTGACAGAACTGTTATTACGTCATTAATAAAATTACAAAAGTACGGCCCCATGTGCTGACTAAAGCGCACTAAACTTTAGAGTCCGTTTTTGCCCCATCGCGTCGGAAGGGTTGGTATACAGTGACGTAATTAAATTTAGGCAATTGTCCCAGTATGTTTGTAAGGACGTTAGTTTGACAGTGACCCCGAGTGAGAATTGAGTGAATTAGTCTGAAACACGTTTGTCTCGTGCGTTTATCATGCGATGCAGGCGTGAGTTGCGTTTATTTAGCGTAGATTGCCTTAATTGTAAAGTGAGTCGTTATATTTATGTGAGCGGTGACAGTTAGTGGGAAATTGTAGTTTGTATGTAAAGTTAACTTAAATGTATCTACACCTACTGTTATGAATTTAATAGTGTTTTATATTTATATATATATATATATATATATATTACGCATAATATATAATATCATATTCATACTTTTCTAATGTCAACAACTACCCAAGAACAAAAAGTTATAAGGAGATCACTATGCAAACGAAATAATTAAACTAGCATTCAATAACTAGCATTTTCTTTCATTTGTATAATAAATTCAATAACATTAAAAATAAAATAAAAAAACAGAAACACTACAAAACAAATGAACTGATAATTATTCTCCCCGATTCCCTTTCAGGCTTTCTTTCTCGATGCACTCCACAGCAGATTGCAAGTTTTTCATAAAAGAACACCTGATTTAACTGCTAACGCCATTAAAAACGGCAACAGTTAAAAGATCCGATAAGCACGAGGCTAGGGTGCGATATTAAAAGGCTTAGGAGTGTTGCTCTGAAAAGCCTCTGAACATTTCTGAAGCTCGCCCACTTAAGCACAGTATTAAGGGCACTTTTGGCTTAAGGGCCACCGTATATTATGCCTGACTTTCCCTATATGTTGAGGTTTTTTTATGTAAGCTTTACATTTAATGGCAACAATGTTTATTATTCAGCTAGACTGCCGTCGTTACTGAATGAGGATCATATTTTGTTCACGTAACTAGTCTAGCTATTAAAATTGTGTTTTAAATATTATAAGTAAGGAGTCATCAATAATGTAAACAGTGTCTTACACATAAAAAATTTGAATAGCCCACTTAAATGTAAACATTAAAATAATTAGTATAAAAACGTTAACGACATCAGCAATTTAAATGTTCAGACAGATACGTCAAAAAATCAACAGGACATCAGACAGCAGGCATCATCAGTAAATTAAAATCTCCACACTATGGCACACCACTAATTGATTGACAACCATTCAACCGATCGCTCTTACAACAATCCACTCGCAACCGGAATTGGGTGCCCAGTTTTCCATTACCTTAATTGGTACGAACAGCCTTTCTGACAAAATCATATATCAGGCAAAAGGACAAAGTCGACGGGCGACACTTAATTTAGCAATTAACCCCTAATTTGATTACATACGTCATTGGTTTTGACTGTGAGTGGACATTTGAGGTTTGCCGATGCGAGTTGAGGTTCGTTGACGGGTGATTTGTTTTTTACATTCAGTCTGAAATTGAACGGTTTAATTAATCAGTGAATTGATTTCATTTTAAAACATTTTTTGTTGAATTGGGATTATGTGTTTAAACTTATTAAAAAGAAACATCACAGTCTAAAAGAAACATACGCAAGGTACCTAGTAAACTTTGGAAACATGAAACTGCTGTTAACCACAATATTTATAGGTAGCTACAATATCAGACGCGGCTTTTGAGCACTGAATGGAGCGGCCACATTCCATACCCATATATCATTTCAGCTGACGCAGGTCTAGATTCCATAAAATATAGAGCACACTAACAATAGAAAATAGCGCAATAGTTTACTCCACAATTGTATATTCGCTTTCTCCAGCACATTCTCCAGCCCTCTTTCCGGAGCCGTGATCAGTTAACTTTTAAAGCTCATTAAAATAGATGGTTCATTCGTTTCGTGTAAATTTTCAGGAGGGCGGAAAATTAAAATAGCACCCCGGGCGAGGCACACATCGGTCCCGTACCTATTGTGCTGATACTGTGAATATGGGAAAGTAGAGCGAAAGAGAAAAACTTCGCATGTTTTCATACGTTAACTTCACTGTAAAAAGTTTATCGGTTCGAGTTGGATGGATTTCGTTTTGTTGTTCGAATGTTTTGAACTGCATTGTGGTGTGTGTTCGGGAATAGTGATGCATTTCAAAAGGTTCGCAGCGGGCCATTTTTGATCACAATTTGATAGGTAGCGGATATATTTATAGCCGGGCTCCTTTTGTCCAATAAAAACAATTGGGAAAAATTACAAAACTTTGATGTCAATCATATGTAGTTCCGAAAGTTTTGAACTCTCTGGAATTTACATAGAGACCTATTTATTATATTGCAAAAAAAAAAGATAAATAAAAGAAGCTCTAAGAACTAAATGACAGTTCCATAATAAAATTACCAATTTTAACTCGGTACCCATTTCTCAAAACACTTTACAGGCACAATACCTTCAACATTCCCACACGTCTCCATCCACATCCAGCTTCCATCCGGCAAGACAAAGAGGAATCCAATCGGCATGTATTAATGTAGGTATGTTAGTTATCTGCAGCTTACAGACGAGCCGGCCGCCCACAAGCCGTACTAAATACCCAGTCAATAACATACTTACGAAGAGTGTACGACAGAGATTCGCATAAATTGAATGAGCTCGTCAACAATGCACGTGTTTGGCCCGATTTAAATTTTCATTCATACGTAATGCTTTTGTTGTAGCCGTCATTGGATTTAATTAATGGGAATTAGATAACGTCACAATGATGGGCTTTTGACCGCGGGTTTGCTGGCACAGAAGTGATATTTTTAATCGTGGTTCAGCTTTGTGCGAGTAAAAACCGCTTTTTGGCAAATTTAGAGGAATTATGCTGATTTGGGACCAAAATGAGTTTCCTGTTATAATTTATGAGAAGAATTTACATGCAAGTGTTATTTGGAGCATATCACATGATTTATAATTTTGTGATCACTTCGATATGGCACCGAAAATTTACCAGCACTCTTTTGATATTTATTGCTATAGAGTGATAAAGAAGTTATTTCGAAACACTTATTAATAAGCTTTTACATAGTTTCCCAAAATCTGTCAGAGTTAAGACTTAGGTGGAGAACCTGTCGTATAACCTGAAGTAGGTACTTATCGCCAGTATTTAGTAGAAAGAAAAGAGTCGGTTTAATTTTTATTAAATCGTTTTCGGTGGGTTAAGTTATGAATCATAATATTTATGATACCTTTCAAACTCAACTAAACTTAAGCAATAGGTAACTTTATGTCGTATTCTGTGATAATATCATAATCACTTTTCATTCAAAACTCAAAGATGGGGAAAAGGTAAACATGCAATGAAAATATCATATTATTAGTATTTAAATTATTTTATTAAAAATAGGTATCCAAAGACTAATACAAAAATTAAAATCCATCGAGTTTATAATTATTGTGTTGCCAACTATTTCCATGAATGGTCGTGTCGCACATAAAAATAGGCCAACCGGCTTGTTACATTGATTTTGTAATACATAGTGAATAGACACCTTGCTATCATGTTATGCTAATTGATAAATAATTAATATTTTTAGGTATAATCATAACACATAGATTTTATAACATATTTTTGAAACGTGAACTATTGAATAATTATTGCTTCTTATAGTTTCTAAACTGATTTCTTACTAAAACCAGTTCGAACAAAAACATTAATTAACTAAAGTGTTACTAAAGTTTGCATATTTCAAATCAAAATTATTAAATAAACTAAATATATTTTTTTAAGTAGTGTTTCTGCATAATTAGATCAAACACGATTTGAGCATCAATCTCATAAGTAGAAGTAATAAATAAAACAATAATTAATTTTAGTATAATTAAGTGAGATGCCTATTGCCCGCTTTTGAACAAAGTGCGAAAATAGGAACTACGTAAAACTGTACCAGAAGCGAGTCTGCCTTCTAACAACTAGTTTATATGAATTGCTGTACATAGCAAAGCAAGGTATCTAAATAAGGGTAGAGACACAAGAAAGTGAAATGTTCACACAACCATTTATTTGCAATAACAAACGTCACATTTTTTTTTTCGAATTTTCAAACCGCATATAATTGGTCTCATGCTGTCTCTGTCAGTATAAGGTGGAATTTCGAGACAGACAGACTAAGAACGTTTTAATCGTGTGTCGTTTTGTTAGATTCTGAATTTAGATTGATGTCGCTACCCTTTGCTCTTGTCACCACAGCTCACGATCTTGTGATCTCCACCCAAAATAGTATGTTTAACGTTTATTAGTCAGAAAAATAGAACAGTTGATACATTGAATAGAAGTCTAAAGGCGAGTCAACTCCATTTTACACATTTACAAAATGAAGGACGATTAGGTACATTTTACATTAATTTTGGTTTTCAGATATGGAAGCGTCCTAATTAATAACATTTTTAACTATTACATGACTAAATACATTTGATATGCAATACAAGTCGTGCTATTAAATATTATAACAAGTGGCTATATAAACTCATATCACAATATCTTACGTAGATTACAACTTTAGTTTTGTAAAAGCTTCATTTAGCTTCATTTTATCTCACAACTCCAATGTTACTTTATTATTATTTAGCTATCAATTTCTACATATGGCACGTGAAATAAAGTAAAATAATACTAATAAATACTTTTAATAAAACTAATAATTAATATTTCTCAATGAATTATTGTTTTTCTAGAATGCATACAAACAAAACACTATTATTTTAGTTGATTATTTACATTGCTATGAATAATTATATAATGTTATGTTATTTCAAATTATTGCCAAGCGTTAATTTGTTGTTTCTATTATTATTTGTTACGCTTACACTAATGATATAGGATTACAAATTCGTTCATTGATATTCAGACGGACATATCAATTGAATTTCCAATTCTAATAATAACATTGTAAACACTTATCAGAATTGATATTTTAACCTCATCAAGTTTAGTAGAACATTATTCGTACTCTTTACTAAAGTTAACTATTTACAATATTTACAAATTTTACTCTATACAAAGACTAGGAATACTTTTAAAATATATTAGAAGATATATGAAATAAAAACCACTGTTAATTATTATTGTGCTGTAAAATGATAGGCCAGTTTCTTTTAATCACAATTTTAGGCCACTTTAGTCCACAAAAATTCAAAATAAAATCACTCATAGTCACTTTTTCTCTTCACATAAATAAATCACATTCTTAACACGAGTACAACACTACAACGTGAGGAAGAACTGCGATCTGTCAGTGACGTCACTACACTACTAGGAAAGAACATCGGTCTATACGTCCGTTTGGCACAGGTCGCCGAAAACCGGCAAGGCGTGATACTACCGAGTCACAGAGTCCACGCGTGGGTGGGGTGCGGGGGGCGGGTGCGTCGGCGCTAAGGCCTGCTTGGAAGTCACCGTGAGCCCCTGCCCCTGCCTGAATGACGTCAGTCTGGCCAGCGTCCGCGTAGCGTCAGTGTCGAAATTAGGCCTTTCATACTGGTGCTGTGGCCTCTGCCTCTGCGGTTGCATAGCCTGCAATTCATCGTAACCACCGTCCTCAGGATAATTGTCCTCGTCCGATTCCTCTTCACCAAACGCCCGATACGTAGACTCAGATTCGGAATTTTTCCTCGAACTAATTCCGTAAGTACGGCCTATGAGCGATTGAGTTACATCAGTCTTAAGGTTTTTATCGCATTTTCTCTCATCTAAACTTGATTGATTGTATCTTATTTGAGCCTTCTGTGTTTTATCTAACGAAGGTAAATCGTAGAATTTCAGCACGTTTGGATGGCCTTGGAAATATTTTTCACTATATACATTTCTGTTATAATAGCCTCCATTGCTAGCTGGATACATTTCCTCTTCAGGAGCATACCGGTTATCAAACGAATCAACGTTTTTACCGGTTGGAGGAAACCAGCCCTGTGAAAACAGAAACTATTGTAGTTTGGATAAATACAAAATAAACTTTAAATAACCATCTTAAACAAATCTGAGAAAGTACATAAATCAAGTGTAACTTCAATACCCTTAGTTTCTACAATCAATTGAATAAATTAAATGGGACAAATATCAAGTTGGCACTGCTTCAAATTGGGGGAAATGAGAACATTATATAATTGGCCACTTACCAATGAACTCACACATTGCCTGGTATTGGCAACTAGTGTAACTGAGGCGTACGCCGCCGGTGAAGTTGCAGTTTTACTTGTGTTCCATTCATTTGCATTTGCCCGTGAAGACGTCACTTCAGCATATTCAGGTAATTGCTGGGCAACTTTGTCGTACTCAGAATTAGTTTTCTCTTTGGATTGATTTGTTTGATTGCCAGACATACATAATCCAGGTTGATTCTCCATCCACAACAGTGACTCAGTCTTCGTCACAGTGTTCTTATTGTAACAGCTACTGAGAGGATGTGACAAAGATACTGCTGCTTTTATGTTCATTTGAGTCACCAAACTTGTACCATTGGAATCTAAAACAACATCTTCAATTAGTCACAACGGGATTTCCTCCGTTATAATACCGTTTGACAATCATTTCATAAGCCGCATGCAAATGATCTCGTTTACTGAATACTTAAAAGATGTAAATCGGTCTATATAAAAAAACAAAGCGAGGGAAATTGGCTTAAAGGTAACTGGGTGAGTCAACAAACGAATCGCCCGGAGAAAACAAAATAGAAAACATTTACATTTACTGGGTCTTTATTTCTCGGATTTGTATCATTCCTTTGTGCCCCGAACGTGAATGCAAAGTGAAAGAGATCCACTGCGCTCACGAGAGGGCTCGCGCTACCTTTCAACTCAAAAGTAATCTAGCTCCCCTCCCTTTCCGTCGCATGGCAAAGCCTCTATCAAACAAACGCTCGGCGCCCTGCACCACCCCATGACACCCGAGGAATGTTTTTAATTTTGAAATTCTGATGCTGATTCCACAGAAAAAATAGCGTTTCGAGATAAGCTGAATAACTGTTTATTTTCGAGTTACCATTGGTTGTTTTATGCGGACGTGATCCGCTTCAAACAATCAGAGATATACACAACGTATTTATTATTATCTTTATTGTGCAGGGTGGCGTACGCTACGGTATATACTAACACTTACCATAAATGTTCGGGAGCGCAGATTTTTTGGCGAAAATGTTATGTTTCCGCACGTAAATAATGCCGCCAATCACAATTATTTTAAACAGAACAATTGCTCCAATCAAAAAGTAAAACCATGTTTCCATAACGAAGTCCCCAGCCACTATAGAGACTTCCCCGTTTATCGGGTATCTGAAATAAAATAAATACGTCAGAAACGTCCGTCGGATGTTAAATACAATGACATTTCATTTGCTATTATCTTTATGCTGATCTTATTTTAGTATATTATATTACCTGGATAAAGGATCCAATCCAACGGAGCGAGAATCGATATTTAAATACACTTTTTGACTAAATGGACCCAGACCGACGATAGTTTCGGCAGCAATTTGCACTGAATAGCTGACACCAGATGTCAAATTAGTCATAATTAGACTGTTTGCTTGATGTACGGTCGTGTTGATGGCCACCATGGATTTGTTCGCAGGTATGTCTAGCCAATTGACCAGTACGTTGTAACCGGTAATAATGCCATTTTGTAAATGCGTCTCTGGGGGCGACCATTTTAAATGAACTGTAGTGGTATTCAAAATAAACATTTCAATGTTAGTTGGAGGACCGTCGGGAACTGAAAACATAATAAAAGTTAGTAAATATAATAGACAACTAGTATGGATAAGAATGTTTAATATAATCTAGGTATTTACCATCATCCAATGTTTGAGCCACCCTGGAATTTGATGGCTTCCCCTCAAATTTCTTATAGAAGGGTATAAGGAAAAACTCGTATTTTGTGTATTTTCTCAAAGACGTTATTTCATACCCGGAGACGTCGTTGGAATGCAAAATAGTTTTCATTTCATACTCCGTCGTTATATTGTCTAGGGGCCTGAAATATATAAATAAGCCTTCCAAGTAGTAAAAGTTCTGTATTTCCCACATGAGTTTTATGGTTTTCGAATCGATCGGTGTAGCTTCAATCAGTTCCACTATGTTATCGGTTAAAATGTTGTTTCTGAATTCGGTATTGTTAGAAAATACACCGGTTTTCCACAGAGAGTTTGTATCGTCGCCAATAGTTACAGCGTCTGATACGGGGCTCGGCCCGGACAGCCCATGGGAATTTTCAGTTCGGACGATAAACATGTAAGTGACCCCAGGTACTAATGATTTAACAACGAATTGTGTATGATGTACTCGCCTCGCCAACACGACCCACCCTCTTGAATTTCTTGGAGTACTATTTCCTGATAATGTTTCTCTAGAAAATACTTCTACCTGATAGCCAAGTATAGATGATGATCCAATTTTATTATTTTGGTTCCAAGTAATGGTAACTTTTGTATCTGTCACATTATATATGAGAGGTTTTGTTGGCGGGCCAGGCAAAGAAGATACGTCAGCAGCTCGAAAAAAGTGTATGTTGGGATTTATTGGACTATCCACGAGCAAAACTCCACTCCATACATATTTCCCGTGATGTGAGGAGGCAACGCACGTATATGTACCACTGTCGGTTTTGTCCAAATCCTTCAATATGAGAGTACCGTCATTAGTAACATTCCTTCTATGATTTTGTATTAATGCTTCCCCTTCAAAATACCAAGCGATGATTGGTTCAGGTGTGCCGACGGCTGTACAGGGGAAAACTGCCATCGATTTTATAGGTAACGTTTGGTTAGAGGGCCCGTTTGTTATGATTGGCGGTGGGCGGTCATCGTCTGACGTCACGGTTAGTTTCCCTCTGACAAACGAACTGCCAGCAAAGTTTACCGCTGAACAAACTATCGTATTTCCACTATCGTTTTTATTTGTGTCGTTGATTGTAAGTATGGTCACTCCATCGAGAACTGTTGTCGCATGGTATTTGTCTCGCGATGTACCGGGAAAGATAATTGTTCGGTTGCCTTCTATACTCCAAAACATGGTTGGCTCTGGCCTGCCAGTAGCAGTGCATGTAAATGTCGCCATTGTCCCACTTTCTACATTGACTGAGTTCGGTCTTAATGTAATTGCAGGGGGATCTAAAAGCACAAACAATTTTTTTTTATATATAAGACAGTAAACAAACACCAAAATACTTTTATCTACTAAAAGGCGTACAAAATAATTTTATAGAAAACTCACCGTATACAGTCAAGTAGCCGCTAGCGCTCACCGCTCCGACAGAATTACCGGCTTCACAGGAGTATTCTCCCTCGTCCGCTAAAATAACGTTGTCGAGTCTCAGGCTCCTGTCGTCGAGAACTTTGACGCGGCCGAGTGGCATGTTTCCACCGCCAGCAGTCCTTCGCCATAGCACGTCTGGGAGGGGATCGCCCCCCACCCGACATTGGAATGTGACGCTGCCGCCAGTCTGCGCCACAACGTCCTCCGGGCCCGTGATTAAGTACGGCTTAACTGTGCAGTGAGAAATGTCTCTCTGAATTACATGACAAAAGAGGTGTTTGCGAGAAATTTCATACAAACGTCGAGTTGCAACCAGAAATTCTCAACAACAACATCAACTGTTTTGCAGAAATGAGAGATACCAAATTGTTGTCGTTACTCACTCTGTATTCTGAGCGTGGCTGTTGCCGATTCTCTGGTTCCCGCCGCATTCCTCGCAATACATTGATATCTGCCGGCGTCGGTTTGCCTGGCGTCTTGTATTACGAGATTGCCACCGTCGACTAAATGCATCCTGTCGTAATAAAACATTATACGTTATCGACAAAGGTAAACATTTGTTCCAATATTAATAATGAACCTTTTCGAACAAAGTGCATAGTAACAAAGTCATTCAAATGTGGGGCGGAATATCTGAATGGGAAATTAACATTTAATAAAGGGTCCGGTGAGTCAGAACTATTGAGATTTTTACTTGATTGCTTGTCGAGCTCTTCAAATATCCCCTTCTTTTATAACTTTGATGTACCTCCCTCCCTGCGTACGGCTGTTAATTATTTTTATGCTTCACCATACGTAACAAAGCGCCCTCAAGATGTAACGCTCATAAAAATTCATAGAGAGCAAAGTGAAAATTGGCAATATAACTTTGAGCGATATTCAATTCGGCGCGTAAGGATTTATCTCATTTTTAAACAATGAGGTGTGCTGACTACACTTCGACATCTTTTACGATGAAATGCATAATAAAATGTATCGTATTAAATAATAACGTGATTTTATTAATACACAATTTTGGTTTTGTAGATTGATTTGATGCTGATTTAAATTTTAGAGATATCGCTTTAAACCTAATGGAATAATTATGTAGTATATGAACAATCGTATCTCAAACATACTTAGCTGCTTTAAGAAAGACAAAAAACAAATAAGGTCACCTAACCAGAGCTCTATAAATATCCTCAGACAATTAATTGCAACCATTACAAAGTCGCGGGCTCGTAAAAGAATGTTTTCTTCCCGTTTGGCGCTAAACGACGCATAAATTAGTATCTGGTTTGATTACCCGCTTCGTAGAATATATATGGAGATATCTGATGTCAAACGACTCTCCGAGTAGCTATTCAAGACTATCATGTTTCCTCCATCCCACTTTACTCATGAGAACACTTGTTACCCTTAAATTAGCTTCAAAATACCCTTTATCATGGAAACTGTAAGTTTGAGAATCTCCTATTCTTATATTAAGAAAGTTTGGAATTGCATGTAATGTAATTCAAATGAGAGTCCGTGCAGTTCGTTTTAATTTTGGCTTGTATTTTAGTTTGGTTACTTTTTTGTGGGGTGCTTTGCGACTATCGGAGCATTTTTGCTGAGTAGTGAGACAATACAAAATTTATATACCTAATTATAATATAGTATTGGAGCACTTAAGTTAAACATAAATAAACTAAGTTCATGCATAATGGGTTCCACTATAATTATGAGATAATAATTATACATTATTTGTCCCTTAATAATATATTATAAATATCGTTTGTTTATATATTCACAATTGAATGCAAAACTAACTAACAAATAATAAATAAAAAGGTTCATTTTATAAACTTATACAAATTTTGAAAATAATGGAATCGATATTGTACTGACCTGGAATCACCATCAAAATGTAGCATCTGTCCATTCTTCTTCCAGTATACTGTAGGTTCTGGCGAGCCCCGAGGTGGCGAACACTCCAGTATCACAGTCTCACCCTGCGCTGAGTCTGTTGACACTGGCTCCAATCTAAACTCTTCACGAAGAACTGCAGAAAAAATTAGAACAAATTCACATAACGTCCCAATTGTTTTCGTATTTTTGCTACCCGCCCTAACTTCGATCGCGAAATCATGTAACGAGTTCATATTTTACTTACAAACTGTTTGTCCTACATACACAGCAAAATTAGCGTTTAAAATATGGATTATGCAACAAAAGAAAGCGACAAGCAACCTACAATCACAAAATTACTAAATAATATAAAAATTACCTGCAACATGCAACGTTGCGTTTCTACTTCTTGCCGTGCCATACGGATTAGTTGCTTCGCACCAGTAAACACCGGCGTCTGAATGTGCCCTTCCGTGGGTGGTTCTTAGGAAGAAGAGGCCTCCAGCTGGGAGTAGGCTTCTGTGAGTGTCTGAGACGACAAGGATGCCTCCCTTGTACCATCGTATGGTGGGTGATGGGGAGCCCCCGGCGCGGCAGTTGAGCGTGGCTGGCTGGTGGCGCGCTACAGTCACATCGATGGGCTGCTCTATAATGTAAGGCGCTTCTCCATTGCTGACGTAGTCATCGCTCATGCCACCTTCTGCTGGACCTGATAACAAAAACGCTAAGATAAAGTAACGGCTGTTGATTTCCTTCCAGGGAACATAAGCAGAGCATTTCTTTGTCTAGATGCAAAATACTAACAACTACTTTTATGTCAGTACCATCGACCCTAACAATATAAATTACTATGTAAACACTTATATTCAAGTGTTTATGCAGTGGCGTGTTGGGCAAGCGTAATGAAAGGCGACGTTCGCTTCGACATCGGTCCCACCCACTCCATACTCTCACACCAGCTTTATTTTAAATTTTTCCTAACAAAAGCCCTTTCTAGGCTACGGTTTATTTTAATAATAGGTGGAGTATGTCATTTGCAGTTACTCTAAAGGCCTGGGCACACCAAAAGCAGTAGCGGTGCGGTAGCAGTGCGTCTACGTTTGAAAATCATGTAGTTATATGAGGGGTGACACACTGAACAAACGCGGGCCCGCTGATCCAACCTGCTCCGCCACTGCGCCGCGCACGCACTGCTCTTCTACAAAACTTTCGGACGTGAGCAGCGCAGGCGCGGGGCGGTGGCAGCGCAGGCGCGGGGCGGCCGCAGTAACTACGCGTTGTATTACTACGTCCGCCATATTGACTAGTCACACCAAAGCAGTTGAGCGGGACAGACGCGGCGCGGGTCGTAAACGGTTGTGATTTTTTACAACTTTATCATGGAAACGAATGAAAAATTGATTGAGTTAGTGAGGAAATATAAATGTTTATATGATTTAAAGGACAAATATTATAGAAATACGGTTTACAAGATGGACATAGACGATGGTACTCCCCATATTCTTCTCTTCTCTTATTTACATCGTGAACCCATATTCTTTTTTTTTACTTAAAGCTAGTAGTACTGAGTGTGGCTATCGATACGACACACATAACGCAGTTTGAAAGCAGTTAGAAAGCAGGCCCGCCTTCAAACTGCTTTCCGACTGCTCATGTTTCTGGTGTGACATCAACCGCGGCGCAACTGACCTGCCCTGCTCAGGTGCAGCGCCTGTCCCGCGTTTGGTGTGCCCAGGCCTTAAAGCGGCGCACAATAATAATGAGCTATAAACACAGGCTTGCCGATACAGGGTCTGAGGGTCCCCCAAGGATTCTGGGGGACCCAAACCCCACTATTTTACTCTGTTTACAACGCAACGCGCAGATGTTAGTTTTTGACACTCGAATTGATGTATGTCTATTGTTACAGCGTTCCATTGTAGGCAAGTAAAAATCGATGGAAAAAAAATATTCGTTTCGGTGTCCGTTTTAGCAAAATGAACCCATAATCGATAGACGAGTCGATTTCATATGCGGAGTTGTATTTTCGAACGAAATCAATAGGGATTACTCTTTTGTGTGTAGTAATTGTGTTTATTTATTCACGTGTCCCAACGTTGTGAATGCGGTACGATACAAGGGCTAATCTATAATTGAATCTCCATTCGATTTGCTATCTTTCGATTTTTGCGTGTGCAGCCCTATTTTTATTACGTATTTTTGGAAATATATTTGGGCTAATTGTGCAAAAATAATAATACTAATTTTGGCTGTTGTTATAATAGCAGTGTGTTCGTATTAGGTACTTTAAGCGAAATATAATAATAATAATAATATTCCGGGACAACTCACACACGGTTATCTGATCCCAAGCTAAGCAGATTAAGCTTGTGTTATGGTAACAAGACAACTGATAAACATACTTATATATTTTTAATACATACATATTAAGGATAAATTACACCCAGACACAGAACAAATGATAGTGCTAAATATTGCGTGGTACACCATTACAGTTGTTTATGAGGGAGGCAGCCATGACTTACATAGACTTTGTTATAATAATGATGTTATTTATCTTTTATTTAACAAAAATACTTCGACACTGAACCGATATAGCGACATTTATTTACGAAATTATTATAACATGCTAATGTGTATTTATAAAGTCACAACAAGGGCTTGGATATTTCATATTAAAATGCATCATTATGTAAATCTATGATACATATATTGACCTATGTATCTAATAACATGTTCCTTCTTATCTTTTCCTAGTTATAAACTTGTCAAGCAAATAGAACCTACGTGGGTTTGTAGCTAATAATAAGATAGAAATACAAGTTTATAATGTAAAACATGAAATAGCTCCAAAATATCAAAATTAATGGAGGCATATATTTGATAAAGAAAAGATTTAAATGTTTAAAAAACTGTATTAGTAAACAACATTTATTATTCTCTTGCTTTGATTAAAGGAATGCCTCCAGAATTAAACCTGTATCATGCCTATCTTCTATTCTATCTTCTCTATATATACAAATTAATTGCTGTTCGTTAGTCTCGCTAAAACACGAGAACGGCTGGACCGATATGGCTAATTTTGGTATTGAATTGTTTGTGGAAGTCCAGAGAAGGTTTAAAAGGTGAATAAATATGAAAATGTTTGGAATAAATTAAGAAAAAAGCAACTTGTTTTAAGTTTATTTTATACAAAAGTTTAGTCTTTATTTATCGATTGAGGCAGTACGAAGTCTGCCGGGTCAGCAGTTATGTAATAAGAATTAGTTACTTGGAGTAATATGCACAATTTTGGAAACATTTCATTTATTACTCACTTCCCTTTAGTATTTGATTTTATTATGTTTTCAAGGACACTAAACCATTTATATTTTACGAAAATACATATACAATTTAATTATAAGTCAAAACATTTGATCAAAAATCGAACGCCAGATTACCCTATAATAATAATGACACCGTTGAGATCGATAAAAATAGAAATATAAAAATATAATACATATAAACATGTTGGAAGTTGTCATAAGTAATGGCTAAATCGCGTGTTCTTTGTGAATGCTTCCTCTATCTTTTATAGTTGGATAATTATACAAAGTTATTTTTGTAGACTATAAATATAATTAGAATTTTAGTTCATTTAAATAGATCAATCCTTTATTGCATTATGATAAAGTCAATTATTGAAATACCAGTGTTTATGAAATATATTAAAATTATACATTTAAAGTTCCGATGGATGATATAAGCAAAGAGCTAGTTGGAACAGGGCATTAATAACGGAAGCCTATGCCCAACAATGGGATGACAAGACAGCGAATTTTGATTACATCATTCATCTCAGAAACCAGCACTTTTATCCCAAACTTTATCCATTATAAAAAATCAATTCGACGCAAAAACGATGCATCATTTCCTAGTCTTAAACAGCAAACAAAATCATATAGCTAAGTATAAAAGTTACAAAAACGATAGATAACACCCATGCCACGTGAATGTAGAGCAAAAAATAGTGACCATAGGACGGCAGTGTGACAACTATAAATTAACTGCCGCCATCGTAAAGAACGTGCACAGATATGATACGGTACACTATATGGATACAAAGTTTTAGGGCCCTAAAGCCGCGGGTGTACTGTTGAGAGAACTTTTTTGTACTGTAATTACTTTGAGAGAAAAGTTTTTCTAAAAATTGTTTATGAATAAAAATGTTACTATCTATACCAAAGTACGACTTTAGCATGATTAAAAAAAATAAGATGGATGCTTTTGTTACGTACTTTTGTAAATTGTATTGTAATATTATCAATAATACAACTAATACTTGGTGTTAATGACTCTATGGCGACGGCTTTACACTATGTACAGATCATCGACAAACGATTTCTATGACTAAAAAGTTACTGAACATGTATCCCGCTCATACGTCTTACCCGCTGATCTTGTGGCCTCACATACCTAGACGTGCAGAGATAAAAATAAGATTTAGCAGATTGCGAGCAACATAAAATATTGTTTATGTTTATCTCAATACGTTACTTTATCGCACATAAAACTAACTTTATCGCATAGTTGTGTGTTAGAACTCTATCGATTATTGGATATTAGACTTGATATATCCTTCCCTGGGTTTACGTTTATGACATAAACTTTTATTACGCGTTGTACATAAATATTTGTGTAATTTTCTAAAGATTATTTGATGTTACTGCATGTAAATTAATTTTAATCTTTCTTATACCTGCTATGGCAGAAAACAGTCCTGAGCGTTGAATGTTATAAATAGATATTTTCCATTTAGGTAATGCACGGTTGTCGGCAAATTTGTCGAGAGTTGCATAATAATATAGTCATGAAAAATTAAATCAATGAAATAAATATGGAGTCTGGTTTACAGATTAATGTTTGCAATTATAAAACACGACATCCAACGTATCATCATCGATAATCTTAATTTAGATAAGATTAAAAAGAACATACAACTTTGCCATCAAGTTCTTACGAGTGGTAATAAATATTATACCAAGTGCTGCATTTCAAAAAAATATAATTTATAGGCGCAGTACACACGCCAACGCCGCCGGGAGTGACTTTACAACTCTCACGCGGTAGTTACGCGCTATTGTTCAACAATCTTTGTTAAAAAAATCGCAAGGGTGATTCTTGTCCCCTACTAATTTACTACAGGCACATGTCGACACGCGTCGCGCGAGAAAAATAAATAAAAAAATCGGTTTCTTTTTTAAAAGAGACACGGGTTTCGCATTTAAGGCGAACGACACGCGGCCGACCAACTTCAAACTGTTGCAAGTCCGTTTGAACTGATCCGTTAATGTTTTTTGTCGGTTCGAAATTGATAGCTCTCGTATATCCGTGAACTAATAAACTTTTAGAACATACGATAGCACTCTGCTCAATCGATTTGGGTTTATAGATATGTAAACTGGCTCAGCTTTTGATATGGTACGGTATTGCAATAAAACTGTCAGTGGGCACGTAATATCATCAAAGTTATAAATCCCTTTGATCATCGATACTTAAGCTTATTTATTTACGCGGAAAATCATGTTGCACCATGACATTACGTAATTGCGATCTGAGTGAACACTTTCAAATGCCCATAACTGTCACCCCAAGTAACTTGATAGTCGTTTGAATTTCGAATATCTAATTCTAATGGCAGTGATTGGCTCCCTTAGGAGGTAATCATGATTTTTCGAATGAACACGTGCTCAATTTTAGACCCCTTTGCAATATGAAACGTTTGGCATTATTAGTTGGCAGTGCATCGGCGACGTTTGTACTGACTGCACGTAATTAGTGCGAAATTAAAACATATTTTCGTGAACCATTTTTGCTTTGTTCTATTCCCTGGGGGCAACGGCGCGCAGTTATTACTTTAAACGCTGTCACGCGTCTAATTAATTTTCATTTTGTTAAAATTCTAATGAACACAGTTTAAAATTGTTACATATTAAAAATTTACAATATTTCGTGACTGGATTTTACCATTTTAAATAGCTGTAGATACATATTATTGAGTTAGACTAAAATATAACTGATATTTCAAAATCCGTCTATCAAAATTTAACATTCCAAAGACCCGACAAAAAATTAACAACGAAAACATAATCTAACTTAATTGTTTTATTAGAAGTATTTTAACACATCCGACTTCACACCAACACGTGATACTGACAGTCCGTATTAAATGAAGTGAACAGAGCACAAACAGCCAACGACACGCTTAATGAAATAACACTTATATTTTACGGTGCAAAAAACACGCACATGTGTTCAGAATTAGCCAGACGGATGGACGGATTACTTTAAATGTGTTTTTCGTGTGTAACACTGTTTGTCTTGTAAGACGTTCTAATGTGTAGGGACAAATTGTTGACACAGTGTCATCTTTCGTAGGGACCGATACCTGGCTGGAACTGGGGCAGCTAGCCGTGCAATAAACGATGCTGAATTCTATTTTCAGAATTTGTTATATCGATTTTGAACTCTATTGCGTTGGATTAAAGTTTGGATATGATTTGTGGTTATTTTCTGTCGTAAAGTTTGTTTGGTTTCGCGAGGTGTAGCCGTTTCACAGCGATGTTTACGGAAATGCGTCGGCGACATGACAGTCGCGCCGTCTCCGAACAACGGTTTGTTTTTGTGACAATCCGACGCGTGGGCAGATGGAATAACAGATTTTGATACTATACAAAAAGTCGTTAGATTTTAAATATATGACTCTTGTAAAGTTGGAATGTCCGTGTAGTATTGTGTTCAAACTCCTACAGCTCAGATATGAGATTTGTATTGTTTGTTGTTCAAAACGGAAATAGAAAAAAAATACTATCTAAAGTGGTACTCGATTGAAAACGTAAGATGCTCAAATAGATAAGTTCCTGATATAAATAAAAAAAAAAACAATTCCGCTTCCAAACAGGTACGAACAACCTTCAACACAAAATACAAAAATCGGAAGCCATTATTTAGACCAGGTACTCTTCCTACCAAAAAATACAAAAAGGTATTTCGCGAACACAAAGTTATCTGATCATAAAACAAAAAGTTTCGGGAAGACGGGCCCTTGCTTACTGATTAGCTAGCGACATCTATATTTAGGAACAAGATAAGAATCTGCTGAAAACAAAACACGATCGGCTTATTAATTCTTTTGTCACCATACAAATATTAAATAGGTATTTATTTTATGGTTGAAAAGGATCAAGGATGTTTTCGTAGTGTTTTCAAATAGATGTAAATGGGATGTGTCACAGTTAGTGCCCCATTTAGTAAACAAAGACAGACAAAGTAACTACAGACAAGATAAGTAACAAAACAGTCTGTTGAAGAGATATGAAAACACTTCATTGTTAACAATATCTCTAAAACTAATTTGGAATTATAATTATCGCGTAACGACTTCTCATTGTTATGTTTGTTCACAATTAATTAGTATGTACTACAATTTGATAATATCGGACCCAATAAATGAAAAGATATTTGATATATTGTGAAGAAAAATAACTAGAAATTACGCTTACTCTACCGCTTGCAACCGGTAACCAATTACAAAATATTTTCACTTCAAATTACGAACAAGCACATTCATTCACTTACGTCACAACTTAATTCACAAAGCTCAATAATACATTGATTTACGCACACAACTTCTGTATAATACACAGAATTCAAAATAAGAACTTTTATTTTTTCTACAAAAAATAGTTGTTTTATAGGGGTCACACACACGTGTCAACGTTCATAAATGTCATAGCTTTGTTTAGAACGGCGATTCAGATACGGACCGTTTTTCAAATATCGAACAATGACGAACGCTAAACGAACAACCCTATTGTATCCTGTAGCAAATTCTTTTTTTTTCATTAGTGTTCTCTTAAAATGTAAGTTGCCAGTTGCATTAAATCCTTATTTCCTCAAAACAGAATTAATTTTACTTAGGTACTAATAAAGAAAGATAGAGCAGATTTAATTCGTCGGTAATTATCATGATGTAAAAAATATGAAATCATTATTTTTAAAGTTCATTGATTGACAAGATTGTTCACTTTATCGGAACTCGGCTAATTAAGGCAGCATTTTTAAACAAAGTGCTGGTATTCGTTCCCGTATCCCTTTGTGCCCGGATAAAGTTAAAGCGGGTATTTCAGTCTATAATGTAATTTTACCATAAACCCATCGAGGACAAAGCTATCGAACACAGAAAACTCCATTAAAACTCGTTCAATCCATTTAAGGCGATACGTAAACGAAAAACTCTGTTACTGAAAAAAAAAGATACTTGAAAATCGGTAAAGAAGGCGATGAAGGTCTTTTTATGGTTCTTCAAAGCACAATAAAATACATAACAAAACAACCGTTTTGATAAATAATCAAATCCATATGTTGTGTTTGGATTTCATCTTAATTGCAGAATTATCGAAATATGTTGTAGTTATTGTTATTGATTGCTATGTATTTTACAGAAATTCTTTTGGCTGAATATAACATGCAAGTAACTCGATGATTTATGATTGTGTTACGCTTCTATTGTATATTTAACTTTTTTATAGTTTGCCACGGTTTAATGCATTAGATACAAAAGATGGGCGTCGTTTGACATTAGCTTAACTTCTTTACGCTTTGATAGACGCCACGGGTGAATCTATTGGGGTCCCGCAGGGGATCTAGTGGGACCAGTACTAACTTCAGCAAATAATTTTTAGTATGTATTATGGATATCTAACGATCATATAAATAATATCTCTCTAGATAATGTGTAGCTCAGTTAAAAAATATTCCTTTTTTTTTCATTTTGATTACAAATCTCTACAATTTCTTTTTGTTTAATTGAGTCTCTTAATCTAAAGTACAAAACCAACAAAGCCTATGACGTAGCTAACAGCAAAAAAAAAAATATACAAATTCTTCGAAAAATTGCGATACACTTTCGCCTATTTAGGCCAATGTTTACAGCCTAAATAAGATTCAAAGAGCCGCAACCATACTTAACAGTTCGACAATGCCCAGATACGGTATTTTATACTCTGTTGATTGTAAAATATGCGATAGACAGATGCGGGGCACACATGTGTTTTGTTTACCTAATGAGATTTGTCAATAAGTTACGCTTCCCGCTTTATATTAGTCCCGGGAGTATCATTATCCTCTGTTTATTTGTAAAACACGATTTTTACCGCTTTTACTTTGGTGGATTTTTATTGAGTGTTAAATGTTCTTTCTTTTTATTTAGTGACTTAGTTCTATGAAGAAAAATTGAGTTTATTTTCATGTTTTCGGTAAAGACATCCCTATCCCGATTATTACAATAAATCTAGTTGTGCAAAAAATGATTGTATTTTTTGTATTGCCATTGGTAGATATAATAATGTATTCATGTTAGATGTAAAATTATCTTTAGGTCAATGAGATAAACAGCAAATTAAATATTATATTATTTCATTCCCTGTTCTTTCATGAACTGCCTCGTTGGCCTAGTGGTGCTAAGCGCGACTGCTACGCTAGAGGTCTTGGGTTCGATTCCCAAGTCGACCAAGGTGTTATTGGGTTTTTCTATGAAATTCCCAGTAGCTGGTCGGAGTTTGGATTTGTGCCCGGTTAGTGGCAATAGGCTCGCCCCCTATTACATGGGACCTAAAAACATACTGGCGAACTGTGGGTGTACATTGGTACGCCTCTGCCTAACCCTTCGGGGATACAGGCGTGATGGTATGTTATGTTATGTTATTCCCTGTTCAAATAAAAAACCAAATGCTAAATAGGAGTGCTAACTTAGCGCCTTTTTGTAATATTCACCTACTAGTTCATCATACAATAGTTAACAGAACTGGTAAATAATATTCAATCCTTCGAACAACTAAAATTACTTATAAGTATTGCAAAGTCAAGGTTCAGAACTATTAGCCTTGGTCCCATGGGGTACCTCCCCTACGGACATTTAGTGGCTTGCCGTACCATCTCAGATTTGTGGCGACGTACCACTACACTACACACATACACTAAAATAGACGTGTCACTCTCAATTGCTTTTATTTGTGTAAGTAAAGAGCTTTTTCAAAAGCATTTATTTTGGATTTATACAAAAGCTTTGCCTCTATGGAACGTAAGTACATATGGGACAAGCCGGGCTTAATAGATAAATACATAGATACACACTCATACAGTAATGAATTTAAATAAACTAACTCATACCTAGCTAATTATATTGATAATTTCGTAGAGAACTAGTATAGTTGTTTCAAACTTATTTATTCATGTAAAGCTAAAATACACTTTCACACTTGTTCATTTCGAACCACTATTAATAGTTCATAGTAATATTATAGAACGGGGATTAGCGCGTACATGCTTAAATACCTTTGAGTTTGCTTGCGACCACGGCCTGTATAACCCGGTCGAAACGTCAAGCCCTAAAGGTATTTAAGCATGTACGCGCTAATCCCCGTTCTATATATAATATTACTATAAACATGCAGCGCGATAGTTTAAAAATCATTATAGTTCATTTCGATTTCCTAACCGTTAACTAATACTGATCGTCCTATCCGAAACACTGTTTTGTTTTTCATAATTATCGGTTTTTCACCTAAATTCATAGATCATTAAGTAAATGAATAGGTCTTACCTGAGCAGAAGCATACCAGCCCGAGTAAAGATGTCACTACGGTCAAGATATCCATTCTGACAGTCCACTACCACATCTTCAGCTCAACATGTGATGTCCCTGAGGGGAGGTCTGCAACATTTTTTCCTTTTCAATCATCTGTGAACAAAAAAAAATAGACGTTAGTCTTACATTGGTAGAAAAAAGATTGATTTATTATTTGCATTTTAACTAAAATTTTCGTCATCATCTCCCGAGCCTTTTCCCAACTACGTTGGGGTCGGCTACCAGTCTTACCAGATTCAGCTGAATACCGTATTTTACATGGAGCGACTGCCTATCTGACCTCCACAACCCATTTTACTGGGAAACACAGTATCCCATAGTAAGACTGGTTGTCAGAATTGACTTAACGACTGCCAAAGATCTATGTGTGACAGCCGGGACCTACTGTTTAACGTGCTTTCCGAAACACGGAGGGGTCTCGGTATGTTATAAATGGTCACCCATCCACGGACCAACCGCGGCGAGTGCGGCTTAACCTGTATTATCGGTCAAACCGTACGGCTTACACTTAGCCACGAG
This sequence comes from Autographa pulchrina, assembly GCA_905475315.1. Taxonomy (NCBI): domain Eukaryota; kingdom Metazoa; phylum Arthropoda; class Insecta; order Lepidoptera; family Noctuidae; genus Autographa; species Autographa pulchrina. Next base: position 4,786,153 of record FR997771.1, on the reverse strand, counting down.
CCCCTCTCTCTTTAACTAAAATTTTCGTATTCCCAATAATATTGGATTACCTAAAATAGTGACGTAAAAAATATCAAGAGCCCATTTTTATTCCTCTTACACTGTTAATTCCTCTCAAAGCAGTAATTACCTTAAAAACTCTACTTTCACTCAATTTTAATTAGCCTACATTAGATTTTTCATCACGCAAACACCTCAAAATTCTATCAAAATACCCGCTTTAATTTTATTAAGTCCTTCAGTTTAGGGTATTTTCGTAATTTAGTTTAGTTATACGTTGGATTTGGTAAAACCCTTTCCCTTTATTTATTCAATAACATAACGAGATAAGAGGACCCGGGGGTCTGGCCGTTATAAATTTGAGTCGTTCCGGTTTTATATAAATACTTATTTATATCAGTGTATCTTTTTATGTATGCAGGATAGGACGAACCTAGCTGGGTATAATTCTGCTTACTGACCTAAAATCTTTTCAATGAAGTACATGAGTTTATATTACTGCATACTTTTACAAAATTGATTAAAGAAAAAATCTGCTGACTTTTTTTAATCTCTCGTGCATCTTAAAAGCACCACGTACGAAAAAATTATATCATATTACCATTTATATACACTGTCAAAAATATGTGAATATAACTTTTCATTTCTAAACTAATACAGATACTAAAACTTTGATGTTTAGAGGACCGAGCCACATCTGTGACGATCCACCACCGGCCCTCCATAATCAAATTATACAAACAATTTCTCACCGATGACACCTCCTCTGCATCAATGTAAACAAATCTATATTTGTTTACATTATCAAAAACAGTAAACAGCTGTCAGAAAAATATTTGAACCTCTTAAAGTCTTTATAACAACTCTTTGAGAGTCAAACATAAATATTAACTAAGTATTTCTTTCTTTGAGCTTTATATCAATTCACATTTTTTACTAGATGATTTTGTTTTAAAAAGGATATTATTGAAAAAAATACATAAAATATCGCCAAACTGCACTACAGTTTGTGTCTATACTTGTACTTTTTGCTATTCTATCAATGAAAATAGTTATAATTCACGAAACCATTGCCTGTACTATATCTTAAAGCAGAACTGTTGCCACTCTGGAAGCGAGACGGGGCAATACACTGAGCGTAGAGGCGTCTCGCTTCCACAGCGGCAACAGAGAGATCATAGTAAGCGTGCTAACCTGCCTTTTATCAAATTTTTACAACTATGTTTATAAACATTTATCTCCTATCATTTGCCATGTTGAAACATGTAGTTTACTCAATAAATGTCTCGGAGTTCAGAAGACATTTCAAATATATCTCATGTTTACAAATAAATATATCTCTACTCGGAAGACATTAAAACGATGATTATTAATTAGGTTTCACCCACTTTTGATCTGGATTGGGCAACATTTAGCAATGTTTTGTTTATTTTAAATGGTTGTTTATTTAAATATATCAGATGACCTGTTTGATGTTATGTTGTATGTGACAAATTAAGCTAAACATCAAAAGTATTTTTGTTGGAAAGTTAGTTAAGATTTTAAACATGAAAGTCATCAATCGCAAGTTAACTAGGAATTTTATATTTTAAATTAGATAGTAGAAAAAACCTCAGACATGTGTCATGTGTATAATTCTGAATTTAGAAAATAAGAGTAGAATTCCTAAATGAAATTTTATCCTCAAATCCCATTTTATATGTCCAAAGACAACATTTTTTTTTTATTCTTTGTCTTAGCTCTTTTATTCTCGAATCACACGATATTCAGTACTTACTTCAGTTATATTTTTAACCATAATAATTGAAGTACGTAAACACTCCAAAAATACTCGAATATTTCGTCGAACTTCAAAAGCAATTTGATTGACAAGGATGTTTCAATTAAAACTGACAGTCTCTCCAATACTTGATCCAATAATATTGATATGTCTGATTGGTAACAAATATTCAATACTCGTGTTTAAGTGAAAAGCGTTATGTTGATCCTTAATACAAATGTGATTTAATTTAAATCTTATGACTTGGAAATAAGGTTTAATTTCGAATGGAGTGGAGTAGCTTGTTTAGTTATAGTCTGCGGGTATCTAATACATGTTAACTTATGAAAGGATTTGGCGAGTTTAGTTGTTAAACAAAAAGGAAACAGAAGTTTAACTGTCTAAAAATAAATTATTTCTGTACGTATAACATAATAATTATCATTTTTACATGAAGTCTCACTGATGTTCTCTATAAAAATCGAGAAATTATAAGTTGAAATAACTAGTATTTTTAATGCATTAACACCAATTTGAACAATTCTTGTAGAAAGAATTTCTGTTAAATTAAAATTAAACTAATTTATTTTCTATATTAAATGGCAACTTGCACTTGTATTACTGCCTCTTTTCTTACTGAACACTATCATGTGTGACCCTGATTTAACTTTTGACTGGTTCAAATTAGTTTATCTGAACTCAAGTGCTCTTGACAACTTCCGTGGTGGGTAGCACCGCTTATTGACTCCATTATTTGATATAATATCATATTGAATTGTGAATATTGTTTGATTATTCTCACTGAGATTGAGTGTGAATTTATCTTGGTGGGGAGCTGACGCGGAGTTTTTTGGGATCACTTTTTAACCGACTTCAAAAAGAGGAGGTTCTCAATTCCAATTAATTTTGTTTTTATTTAAATAATTTCCTTTACTTCCTCATTGACTTGTTTTATATCTAATAATTACAGAGCTTTACCCATTTAATTCCTTTTCCGAGTGTTTCAAATAACCGTGAAGTAACATTGAAACTAAACACTTTTAACTACTTATAAAAGTAGACCGAACTTTATGACTATATTTTTATAACGTTAGAAGTAGAGCGCCGTGATTGGGGGCAATAACTTATTCTTTCGAAAATGTTTTGGTTATTAAGACTGTCCTGTAAACGTTGCGGCCGCTCAGATAAGATACCGACGACATGCTGTAAATAATGGGATTATGGAAATATTAAGCTTAAATTATGTACCGAATTATATACGATTATCAACCTTATTGCTTCGGAATAAAGGCGCTGGTAATGTTTAAATGTGGTCTGCTAAAAATAAAATTGGTTCACCGCTCGTCAGCTACTAATTGTTACAAAATTAAATGTTACCTGAACATCGCACATACTTTGTATTGCTATGAATTTCGATAGTTGTACTTAAAATATATCCAATAAACCAACACGAGAAGACAAAGATATACAATAAAATTGAAAGTGAATCGCTCTTTTCAGTAGAAAATGCAATTACGTGATTTTTAATCCGTACTTTTTATGACGTGCGCTAAAATTGTCGCCCGTTTAAACCAGATTAGAGGAAGCGTCAATAAAGTTAGGTAACGGATGCCATTCGCTTTAACGATGCATTATGCTTCAGGGAAACTGTCCAATAAACCTGATTGCATCAAAATAGACGCAGCTATATCGGATATCAGGTAATCATTAGGATAATCTGATTCCAATCTAAATCATTTAGAGTATTGTGTTTTGTCATTATTTAAAAGATATTGTTTAGTAATGGTAATATAATGATGAATAATATATAATATTATGATTGACCTCATAACATACTTTTTTTTCAGTTAATGTTGTCTAATATTCGTTTCAATCGGTAATTATGGGTATCGGGTCGAATTCAATACCTTTATTTCAAATAGATACCGATTATATCCGCTTTAACATAAACATACAAATTAAAGTGAAATAAAAACTATTTACTATATTGCAGTTTCCTTGAAATTATTATTTAACTAGCTGTGCCTGCGACTTCGTTCGCGTGGATGACGAAACTTATCAATGAGTTTTTAACCGCAAAAATAAGTTTGTTTTTTATTGTTTATACTTTTCCGGGATAAAAAATGCCCAGGATAATAAAGAATAATTATACCAAGTTTCATCGTAATCGAACCGGTAGTTTTTGCGTGATACCTGAACAAACAGACAGACAGACAGACAATTTTTTTTTTTCACACTCTTGGGTTCGGTTTCGGTCTAGTAACACCCCCCGCCATATTTTCAATGTACAGAATTTTCACTTTACAGATTTATTATAAGTATAGATTTTACTTTTATATGTTACAGCTGTACACGGTTTACATTTTAAAACTGTAAAATTGCCTTCCAACTTATTGACAGATTGACTGTGATCCGAGACCCCGCTCAAAAAACACAGTGATTAAACAAACAATCAAATCACGAAAATACATAAAACTAACCACTTTAACTATAAAATATTTCTCACGAAACACATGGGTCTATGCATATTATGCACATGACGTCGCATATGCGTCTAGACGAAACTTAAACAAACGTGGCCAAGGTTAAGTTTATAATTTATGGACACTTGAGGGTTGTCAGCATACAGCTTGGAAATAATTATTGGTTTATATAAACAATGGCCTCTTTGGGCAGTCGCTGGTATTCAGAAGTGCCTGCCATAAAAGCAATTAAGATATTTCTTTATAGTAATTATTTATGGGTTTATTTACTGTAGTACAGAAGTAATTTTTGAACAAAGAATACTTTGTAAAACAGAAGATTTACAAAGTGTTCTTTGTTCAAAAATTAAGTGTTTTAAATACTTTGTAATTGTTTAATTAAAATTGAAAATTATTGGTAAGTTGCCTGATATATTTACCAGTGTTATTTCGGTATTGGTTTTACAGTGGAACCATTTATAGCTATTTAGATTGATGTTTGTTGGCTATATCGCGTAACAACATAACATGATCTCTTACATTTATGACGAGCTCAACTAAATTCAAACTTCCAGATTACGTTTTCACAGGCTAACTACGAACACATTTGATAATATATGTGTAGGTGATGCAAACACCAAAATGAGTTAGAAAAGCAGATAAACTTCTCATAATATTATCTTTGACGAAGATACGACAACAGCCATAGTTAGCTCGGACGGCACTCCAAGACATAATGACATTGTTGACTTTTTTACTTCCAAGGCGCGACCCGGAGATAACTTTAGCAAACGAACCAAGCCGTCGGACTTCATAGTGTTTATTCTTCACGTAGTTACTTCGTCAACATAGTAACAGAACTAGAAAACGTTTATTCCACCGCTCTCAGTGACAACAAATCCCCTTAAATATCGCCACAATTTGCTTGTTATGATTGCTCGTGTTGGAAGTGTAATATTTACTGAACGTACCCGTATAAGTCACGATTGTAACATTTGAAAATATTTTGACTGCAGCCTTAAAAGTTTATAGGAAAGTCTCACGAAACCTGCGCGCTCGTAACGATCACACGCGGTTGCTCGAACGTGGGTGTTATTATAAAAATAAATGAAAACATACATATTGAGTAATGTTTGTTTTGAAGGGCTTAACGGTGAGGGCGGAGACCCACACAACGAGGGATTGATCGTTCAGATCTTTAAAATATGAAGCGCTCTACTTTTGGAATTGATTAATTGTCAGTTGTGCGTAGAAAACACGAGTGCCTGTTCCAATTTAAGAACAGTCCCAAATGTCTATTTGTCGACAGCGCAGCTAGTTTTTTAATTGCTGGTACCATCAATCGCTCAGTGCCGACGTTGATTTACAAGCTAACGATCCGTCGTAATGGACAATTGGAATTCAAACTAGACGTTTCGTGTGAAAACTTTGACAAGGGACGATTACTTTTTTGTGTGATTGCGACATGGTAAGGAGACGGTATTGTGTCTGTCGTTGCGTCGGTGCGTACGCCCGAAATTGCACAAGTTTTTACCAAAGTTTTGTTGAAAGCGTTGTTCGTATCTCACAATGGTATATTTTTGTTCGTGCGGTCTGTACTGACAGTTCGCGTGATGTATTGGGCTCGGGTAGAGGATTATTTTTACCCATTTCACGAAGTTTGCATGCATCTATTGTGAACGGCGGAAGCGGCTTCACAAAGCGCCCAAGAGATTATTGTTAAGAGGGAATTTTGGATGTTCATGAATGATTGGGGGATTTGAAATATAATATTTTGCGAGGGATAATCAGCTTATTTATTTGTTCTCAAAAATTACTCCCCAAAATAAAATAAAATAATGATAAGAACTACTTACCTATTTCCTGTCAAGCAGGTAGATTTTTATTTATATTGATTTAGATTATGAATGATAAATAAATGATATCATCATATCATAAATATATTTATTATAAATACATATCAAAATCCGGACTTGTTTGTTATGTAGTAACTATTTTAAATAGCTACTGTTATAGATAAAAACGATATCTTGATGCTAAATAATGATAGCATCAAAAAAATATGACATGAGATGGCCATTAAGTAAACCTAATCTCAATATTACAGAAAAGATGTTACAAAAGGATCCGACAGTCCCGTCCAACTTACTGTGTAAATAAAGACAGATTAAGAGTAGAGGTGTCAACGAAAACGCATCGACTAACAAAAAACGAACAATAGGACGAAGTTAACACTGTTTAACAGAGTTCTAGACCGTAATAATATACGCATAGAAATAAATTACACAATCGTTGTACCTGGCACCTCTATTTCTAAAGATTCACATTTATTTTTTATTTTTATATGGCGTTAGTAATCCTGGTTTAGGCCAGTGTTGCGATTTAACACATTTGAAAATGATCTTATGTTCTTTATTTAAAATAAGCACATGTGTAAAGATGGTAATAAATTGCTGAGTGATGTGAGAATGTGAATGCGGTTCAAGTATGTTTGTATGTTTTGAACGTGTAAGATTAATTACTTTAAAAAGACAAATGAACTTGTGCATGTCTCTTTAGACACTGACTTTATTTTATTGTCAAATTAGTACCTATGTACATTTTTTTATTTTAATATTATTGTAAAGCACTTACTTCTTTAATTAACACAGTAGGTGCCTATGTAGGTATGATACGCTTATGTCGTTTGTTATGAAGAAATATTTTTTGAAATTAAGTTAAGAAATTACGATGTTTTTGTTTCAGTTTACCCATATATTCTTCCTTCGTGCACCGTACCATAAGAGCACATGCTTACATGCGATACCTATTGTTCTTTCTGTCCGTATTTCATTTGTTTTTAAACATAAATCCCCGCGAAAATGTCGTGACTCATACTTCTTTGCTTTTGTTTTTATTTTACCAGCCTGTTCTTAATCCTTAAGTTAGCTATAGAAACCTACTAGCTATTTATTTGAATTTTAGCTATGTATTGGTAGTTCATGAATTGTTTGACAAACATACCGTTAGAAAGCAATTGATAAATTAAGTCACATTGATATTATTTCAATAATAGAGAGTAAAAAGCTACACAGACAGATAGGTCCATCTCATTTTCACAATAATGATGACATTCACAGTTCGTAATACACGCTTACCCAAACAAAGCATCAATATGGTCTAATAATTACATGACACATTAAACAAGGAAGCATCGCCAGAAAATATCTCCTTTCATCGCAAAATCGCTTCATTCACCAACAAGGTTTTATTACTCTATAAACCATCTTTCCGTCCACATATCAAAACATAAAAGACACAAGTCGAAGTTAGAAATAAATATTATAAATAACTTGCAAAGTTTGAAGTCGATGTCAAAGATTTCAAGTCTTTAGCAGTTTACGTGTGATCAAAGTTCTGCATTCCTGTGTGGCTTGGCTTGTGAAACTGGTGTGATAAATATATGAAGAATTTAACGATTCTCTTTTATTTTATTAGGTTGCGACACCGTGACTGTAAAATGTCTAATTTGTGTTTTATTATACGTCTTCAGATACACGTTTAGTCATTTATGTTTTAAACTTACTTTTTATGTGATTTCCTACATTTTCTTAAATTTATTATATTATTTATTAGAATTAAAAAAAAAAGAATTTTAAAAAGCGTAAATATTCATGTAGAACTGGCTTAGTTTAGTTACTGATATTTAACTTTTTACTATATTACGCCTTCTATGTTACCTTACTAAAAATTGAGCTCAAAAGTTGTCGAATTTGTTAGACTTATTTATGTAACATAATAATATTTTTCATTTTTACTTCAAACTATATTTAAAAATCGAAGCCATTGTTCATCAGCGCGATCTGGAAAACACAATCAACCAAAAATGTATCTTTATTTAACATAAATAAAATATAAAATTATTAATTAAATTAACGAGACAATGATTCCGACGCACTCAGACAACCTGAAGCGGAAACAAATGACAAAATGAAAAGCAAAAATTACTGTAACGATCCCAATAATAATTCCGTTGAATGCCATTCCATTATCATTTAATTAACGGAATATGTACGTAAATATGTGAGCATCACGATACTATTCATAAACGGCTTTATTGATTTTATGTACTCGTATTGGGTTATTACATGAGCCCCGTGTTTTCGTCTGTCTTTTTTGGCTATTCAGGTTCGGACATGGGTCGTAGCTAGATCAAAAATAGCTCATAACCTTTCTCAGAGTTTGGGCTATCAAACGCAAACAGGTTTGTCTTAATTTCACCAGCAGTTTAAGAGGTTAACGCGAACAAACAAACAAACTTTTCAAATGAGTATAAACTAGAATATGCACGTAAATAATATCAGCACAACGAAACAATTGATTAACAGTTTTATTGATTTTATGATACGGTTCTTATTGAGTTATTTAACGCCTTAACAGAAGCTTTTTGTCTTCAATGTGTTGTTTTCATTCAAGATAATATATAATAATTATTAGTTCCGATAACCTTTGTCTGGATCATCTATTGGTATCTTTGAATTCCTGATCCTTGAAACAAAGTCCTACTTTGTACTCATTTCAAAAGATATTGACATAATGTTTTTAACTGCTGCACTTGAGAATTCTTGGTGAAATAAGTCATCATTAAGCGAATCATGAATCAACATACAATGTGAGAAGCTTATATGATTTGAGACAAACGTAGTATCTTAAACGTAGTAGCTGAGTAAAAATAAAAGATGATGACTTTTTATTAAGACGTAGGTAAGTATTACATCAGTCTATTTTTATTTAGGTATGTGTTCTTTACTATACAAAAATAAGGTAATTTTGAAAAAAATATGTCATCAAAAAATAAATACTGTACTGAACTAAGTTCAACTCACAAAAGCTAGCTTTTATCTCTTTAAATTCCTTAGACATGCACCTGCTATTGTTTTAAATTCCCATGGGAACTCTCATTTTCCCGGATGTTATAGAATACGTTCAAAAATAATCTCATCTGTTTACTTCATGGCTTCTACATGAGTTGTTATTTAGGTCATAAATCAATTATCAATAGATCAAGCAATTTCTAGTTCGATATTAAATAATTATATTTTTCATAAAACATGGTTCGTAAAAATCAAAGTTAAAGTACAAGAAAATAAAAGAAGTTCGTAATAAATCGAAACCAAAATTCAATAGGTAGGATGATAAAATATTCTATAATTAAAACTAAAATTATTCAAATAAAGAAGTTGTCAAACTAAAAATTTCAAACGCACACTAAATTTGAAAATTAGACATTAAAAGTCAAACATTTCTTGACGAAACTGTTCGAAACACGAAATTAAGGATTTTCATTTCAACTCGTAAAATAAGTTCAGTGGAAATAAAATTTCTTCTTTATTATACCTACGGCTGTGAGTTAGCCAACTGGAACGGTCAATAAATAAATGGAAGTATTTCTTGACCATAAGTTAAAGAAGTTAAGACCCATTGTGCACTGTCGATGTTTGTGACATTTGGCACAAAATAGTTTGAATGTGACGCAAAGGTTTTTTTATGTTGTTTCTAATTAACCGTTTTAAACAATTTTATTTAAAGGTTTTCAATTAGGAAATGCATTTCCATCGCACATTGTTTAGAACAAGTTACAAAACAAACCTTATAATAAATTATACTGTTGTGACCAAGAGTCACATCTTATCTGTTTGTTTAAATATGAATAAAATACAAAATATTTTGTTTCTATTTATCTCTATACATATCACTGAATATTACATGTCATGTGCAAGCAAGTATACCTATATGTATGGTTCTTTTAGTATCAATCACTGCTTACGTATTTTAAAAATCTTTTTCTTAGGCTGTAATAATCTGTTACTGGACGAACTGGCTATTTTAAATCAATAACCAACGAAAACGGCCTCTTTTGCACGGCAGTTTAACTGACCACACTGCCAGGCGAACGATTGCATAGAAATTTTAACGGTGCAGTCGTTTGTGGCTAGACGCTAAAGTTACTCTGACGGCGGCTAACCAGCTAAATTGCGGGTAACCATAGGTGGTACAGCATAAAAACTGAGTAAAAGCTATGCCAAAACGAAAAAGAGTTTTTATACGATGTGTAATAAACTGCGTTCTTCGTGTGCACCATTTATTACTTTTAAATTTTAATAACCATGTATAACTATCGGACATTTACATAAGAACATGTAATATGCAAAACATGTGATATAAAAAGTAAGGCTGTGTGCACACAGACGCGTTGTTAGACCGGCAAAGCGGCGGAGCGGCCAGGCAGCTGTGCGTGTAAATCTCTCCGGGCCGTCAATAAAACTCTGAATAATTTGACTCTCGCCCACCGCCCTCGGCCAAGTGTCAAATTTTCCACGTCATTAAACCATGCCTTTAACTTTAAAATTAGAGTTTTAAAAATGTACAAGCGTTTTCGATTCGCGCCGCGTCTGCATCATCCATACAGATTAGCTACAATTTTGATTTTGGGAGCTCAATATTGATTTATATCCAAAGAATCCGGTGATGTTAAACGCAGCACGACGATTAACTATACTCAGGAGATAATAAATCGCATATAAATCTTAGTTAAGAATCTTGCAGTTCATGTGAACAGCAAAATTCTAAAATAAAATCTATATAAAGCAGCTCCGGCAAAGTAATGACGGCAACACATCTGGTAATTATGAACGACGTACAGAATCTCCCTAATCAAAATAGCTGACATTCCGAACGATGAGGTATGAAATTTAAAATCGGGTTCCGCGAAACTCCCGCCTTTGATGTACAGGAATTTCTCGAGTTAGCGGTTGATTCATCGCAGCGGATATTTTTGGCGCCTGAACGCCGTGACTTGAACGCGCGTGGCGAAAGCGCGGTTACATTTGTTATGCCAAGACGAGCTGTTATACACGCCTCAACGATTAAACACCCATACCGTATTGCTCAATGTTTGACCACATGTTTCTACCATCGCACCACGCGCGCTATCAAAATATTGACCCTCTTATCCGCATCGCGGTTACACTGTACTTTATACAAGTGTGTCCACCTCCTTATTTGCTTACCCTATTAGCAGGCACTTAATGTCTAGGCAAGCGGCATTAACAATATTGATTTAAGTGGCGTCTAAACGGTTAGAATTGAAAAATTCCCGCTTATCACACACGAATTACGACCAATTATGACTGGCTACCTAAAAGTTTTTTATTTCAATCGCCTTGTTAAGGTCATTTATTTAGGATGATTTTTTGTCCAAAAGGGACGTTTTTAGTCGTAAAGGGTGGGCTGCAACAATTAAGGAGCCGTTACTGTTAAAAAATGTCACCCTTTAAAGGCTCTTTGCGTGTGCACTGTCTAAAAAAGTGGTCACTTTTTTATCACCTGGGTTGGAAGTCACAAAATGTTTATCACCACTCGACATGTTGATTTATGTTTCCACCCCAGCGCTGAGACCCGACCGAAATGAATTAGATTGTTTAATTGGTCATTTATTTTCGATGATAACGCCGGTCACAGCGACGAGTGATTTTTAGGTCACCAAAGTGGTCCTCCAACGAAAATCAAATTTGATTTAACCTTTTTAAAAATATACCGGTTATTTTAGGTGTAAAAGTTTAATATATGGAATAAACAAAATGAAAATAAATTGAAGCATCAGCTGTTGATCTAAGTTGAGATTTATTACACATAATTGCTATGAGGAACCCGGTATCTCATGTATTATGGATTATGCTCAAGAAATATGATGTGCTTTAAGACAAAAGGTACAAGGGCTTACATAAAAAGTGGCTAATGACTGGCTTACACTTTCCCTGGGCCACCCGTGACGAAAAAATTAAAGGCTTATCTTAAATTATGCTTAATTGGAGGGTCTAAAAATACAGATTGAATATCAAAGTCTTTGATTGATAGCTTTTACCTTAACGTAGTGTTCCCGAAATTCCGGAATTTATTAGCTTAATTACCATAAGACTTTCTTGCGATGGTACTTACTATAAAAGTGTTTGATATCAACACTATAGGTGTGTAAATTAAATAAATAATAAAATTTTAATCTTTTCTGTCAAGACGATCGTCGGAAATTTTTAAATAGGCTTTTTAAGTTTCATGTAAATCATGTACACATGTATCATTATTATTTTAAATATGAGGTTTGTATAACTATTCATGCTTATATAGTACTGTTTTATAGCTTTTAATAACGAACCCATAATCATCATGATTGCAAACCGTGACCACATTATAAATATACCAACCTAAACCGATGTGTTTTAAATGTATGGACAAACAGATTCCAGCATTTAGCGATATAATATTTAGCACAATCGAAATGTTGACTAACCTCAAAACCACGGGGAACACTACAGGTATATCTTATATATAAAATTCTCGTGTCACAATGTTAGTTACCATACTCCTCCGAAACGGCTTGACCGATTTTTATGAAATTTTATATGCATATTCAGTAGGTCTGAGAATAGGCTACTATCTATTTTTCATACCCCTAAGTGGTAGTAGGTACCTACCTATTTTTTCTACCTAGCACCTGCCTACTACCATTGCATTGCAACGCATGCCGGGTACAGCTAGTACCTAAAAGGTAAATCTAAATAAATCTATTTCGCTTAAATTCTATTAACATTATTTTGAAATAACTTAGGAGTATCTATATTCAAACTATATGAAAATGTGAATACTTGAAGCTTTGCATTATACACTTATGTTAAAATACATTTAATAAATTAACCTTTATGTCCATGTAAATTTTAAATAAAAGTATATTAAAAGATTTTTTTTTTAATTATTCATCCAGTATTCATTAAAGTTATTAGAAAACTAATTTTTTAAAATGTTTTTATATTTCGTTTCTAACTAAAAACCATGCATAAGTAAAACGGTCTGGATTCAAACTCATAATTTTCGCGTACCCTTACAAATTTGCCCTAGTATGATTCAATCATCACGCAATTGGCGCGATATGCAGGAAATTATTACGATAGCAGACTGTCACAACTAGATCCGTTCAGTCGCACAGTCGAATAGTAGGGACCTATAATATTGATTGTCTATTTTAGTTCCGAATGCAAGGAAAATTAATTGATACTTTTATTTAAATAATTAAATCAGTTATTTATTTAGAAAGTATATTTTTTGTGCATGTGGCTAATATTTTGATAAATAAATAGTTAGTACTGGTTTTATTTAGCTTTGACAATTACTATGTATTTGTGTGGGTTCCTAGTATGCATTTTTTTTGCCCTAAATAAATTTCCATTCTAAAATGTAAACAAAAATAAAACCAACATTTTTTTCTCCAAAAAGGTTTCACAGTCGTAATCAAATCCTGTTAATATTCAGAGCTCCGGTTTCACAACGAATGCTTTATGAATTCGGATTAGAGATTCCATTATGTTATTTATGGGTCGAATCGACCAGTATTTATGGTACAACTAATTACGAACATTTGCATTTTAGTGTTTGTTTTCCCACAGTGCGTGTATTTCCTGAACTGTTCAATATTGTAATATTATACGTGCTTTTCCCTTGTGGATTAAGTTAAAATAATGTTCTCGTAATAGCATTGTTTGTTTTATAATGTTTTAGGTTTGATAAAGACTTTATTATAGCAATATTAGCGCGATAAATTGCGGTTCTAACCGTTTGTTTGCATAATCTACGTTTGACAGATTACGCTAATGTTAAATACAGTTTTACTTAGTATAAAGTACGCAAAGTAAATAAAATATTTCAATATCAAAACATTTGTTCACAAACTTAATAAACGGGAGCTTTACAAACTGAAAATACACAACACCGAAACGTGAATTAAACCCTCAATGAAACAGTTACGAACACAAAACCTCTAAAGTCTAGAACAATGTAACATTGTGTATTTGTGTTACAAACAATGCATGCACTATTCTCCCTTCTAATTCCTACTAAATCTTCTAAATGAGGGCCGCTTGAGTGATCCGTGAATTTCAATAACACACAAGAAACTATCGTTTTAATTGGCTCAACAAAAACTTACTCTTTAAAGTATAAAGGTGTGTTTAACAACAGATGTTTGAACAAAGAGTTTCTTTTACGATGTTTTTGCTACTCCACTGCATGTGTTTTTCTTGAAAGGTTTTTTGTGAATTTCTGTTAGCAAAATGGTCTTGTTGAGTTTGAAGTAGTCTTTATAGTGGTTCTTTATTAATACTTAGCTAATATTAGTTTTATTTTTTATACATGTAATATCTTGTTTTAGGTGAAGAAGATTTTTTATATGCAAGAAACTAGGTAAGTTATCTAATATAAGTTGCATATACAGGAAAAAGAACATTAGCTTGTTTTAGAATAAGATTACTAACACGCCGATTAACAAAGGCATTCTGAACATCCGCAGAAAGTCTACACAACTATTCCCTAGGCATCGCATTTAAAAAGGCGAACGCAAAGACCATTATCACTGCACGATCCAATTGAATAGAGGTCATAATTCTCGCGAAACAGTCGAGAAAACTCTGGCTAACGTCAATGGGGGTTACAGAATAGAGATGGCCATCGGATGTGGGCGGGAATGAGACAGTTAATTCTAATTATGAGCGTATTGTGCGGCGAAATTTTATTGCTATCTCATTGGCGCGCTCATTACGACGGCCGACGGTGATTGTGTTCCATTGTACTTTAGCAGACGACAATTTTTCCCCAAACCGTGTGAATATAGAACGGGGGACGTAATTTGCGTGAATCGCTGACTTTGTATTAAACTTCATGGTTTGTGTTAGTGAAGCTTCACGGTTTCTGTGTTAGCTGTGATTTTGGTTCCGATTTAGTTGAATTTTTATTTTCGTTCAGGGGACTGCAACCTTTAAATTTAAAATAAATGATAAACTATTGTTATTTTTCTAATTATAATATAAATTTAAATATGAATTATAATAGATTAATAGAACTTTAAAAAGGTTGATCTAAATATGATCTAAAATTTTCACAGATTTAAAAATACAACTCGTTTTGATAATTCTTAACGGAAAAAGCTTATAAACTACACAATAATCTCACAAATCGATTTCACAACATCGAATTCATAAATCGGAGTCAATTCAAAATCCTTAAGCAAACAGAGAATGCGATTCATTAAAAGTAACGGCCTCTCCGGGGCTTTCGCTAAAAGGATAACAATATAAATAACTGCGTTTATTGTGTATCTATTTCTGAACACGTTGGCCTTTTAGAAGACCACTGATGGATTCTAAAGTTTCATCGCGGCCTGTCGGAGCGATTAGCGCCCTGACAGCTAATTTATATACTCAACTTACTGTTCTATTCCCGGAGGAAAGGTTGTAGACCTCGGTACGCGTAGACACGGCAAATACTATTAGGCATATGCGATTTCGGAGAGGTCGGATTCGGATTCTATTTCGGGCGTTTAACAACGTGTATTGCGGAATCGGTGAAATTGACTGGAACGTTTCAACGTAATTAGAATAATTTATTTATTTCAATACATTTCGAAAATATTTGTCGCAAATAACAATTTTGAACAATTCGCCTTGAAAAACAATGAATATAAAGTTATAACTATAAGCGAATATTACTATGGTTAATATTGTAAAATTAATCCAAAATTTATCGCAAGTACCGTGCTTTCTGATACCAAACTCCCAAACGACCAGTATCAGAATGAAATTTCGCCATAAGCCGAACTATTTAAGCCAGTGCAACCACTAACGTCCCTATTAATAAACACACATATAATAGGCATATTAATTTCCAGGACAGCCAATTGCTATCAGTATCGTAAATTCGGCTAAAACCAGTAACAGTGTATGCAACAAACGATCATTATCGTGCACAATGCTGGCAGATGCGCGGAGCTCACACCTCATTGCTTTTTCCGTGACATTGCGCGATACCATAAAAGATATTGAGTTTTGTAATAATATTAAAGGACCATTTTGATTTATGACCGCTTTAAGAGCTGCAACTGCATCCTTAGATGCAAACACATTCACTGCGTTTGACAATACATTAAGTACTAAAGGACCACACGGATTTAGTGCTTCGGATACAAGGACCAATAATTTTTCAGTAGCTATTTTACATAGGTATGTTTCTCGTCGAATAACCGATCGAGAGCTCAGTCAGTTATGTTTAATTCATCAATTATGCCGGTTAATTACACACATGAATGAACAATAATAATTATTAAACGTTGTTAGCCGCTCCATTAGTAACTTATTTCGCTATGTTATTGCTATATTCGTACGAATAATTTCAGGTAAATTTTTAGTAAAACAGGAATAAAATAAATATATTTTCAAACAGAAATTATATTTATGACCATCTATGAGATTATATCTACTTTGTCTCGTGACATTGTTTCAAATCGGAACATTGGTGGCGCGTTCGAACCCCTTTAGAACTAAATCTGGAACAATATTCGGAATGGACCGACTTGACAAATAATTTGAGAACAAATTGGTCCAACAGTTCAACTATTAAATGGGTTTGTTTATGTAGTTAAATATTCGACGCCACATATGGAGACAGAGTTACAGCTTTAAGTGTTCTCCTGTTAATTCTTTGGAATCTTAATATGTGTTACACATAAAATCCATTAGTGATGAGGATAACATTAAATATTAGCTAAATGGATAATATTAATCATTTGTTTCATTTCTACTATTTTTGTTGTAGTAACAAGCTAATTATTTAGGAAAACAGGGAACTGTTTACATAATATAATTATTGATTTTATTCCTAATTAATGAATTGGATTTAATGAAATCTTGGTGACAACCGTACTAGAAAAATGCTTACATATACTGAAAAAATATGGACACAATAAATTGAAGTAGAAAAGAGATAAAATACTTCTGTGACAGCAACAATATTTATTACGGTATGCCTCTATTACACGCGGACAATATCAAACATAAAAGCCACAAACCGCTTAACAAGAACAAAACTAAATTTAATTTGGATCCAGTAATAACTACAGATATATTAGTTAATTGCCGCAAGCGATACCACCTTCCTAACTAAACACCGTAATTTAATTTAATATTTAGATTGTTATCAAGATGTTTCCGATAATTCATAAAAGGGATTCGGTTAATTTCGTACCACACATATCTCATGTCGCGTTCTCTAAACCCGTGTGTGAATATCGGAGTACAATCACTTATCATCTTTAAAGAGACATAAATTCACGAAAAATCGTTATTCCAGCCGATCGCCCTAAAAGCAGGGCTGCTTGTGTGCATTGCATGCTCGTAAATTACCCTACGACGACGCACTAAAATAGCGTAACACCCCAATACCATGGGAACGAGAGACCCACCCTACGACCTCACGCTAAATGCCTACAAATCTGTCGTACGAGTCGAAATCAAAAAAACATCAAGATAGACGTAGTGACGCGATTGGAAACGCCCGTTCAATAAACAATTTATAAGGGATATAGAAATTTCTCAAACACGAATGATAAATGCATCAGTCACGCGATGAAAGAGCTGCGTAAATTGGAATGAGGCGGAAGGCTGAACAATGAAGGAGCAGGGACGAAACCGGAAGCTTCGCGGATTTTTCCCTGTTATCCCAACAACAATGGAAGTCAGTTTCAATACTCACCTAGGCTGCATGCCGTCTTTTGTTTAATTAATTATCCGACGGACGGAATAATTAAGCTCAAATTCGAGGTCGTGATTAAAGCCGCTCTATTCCAAATATTAATAATATCAGGTGCACTTTGTTTGGTTGTTAAATTGAGGTTATTATCTACGTGCTTTGTGTAAATTTATTGCACAAATTTGATCAAAGACCATCCCAGTGGAGAAATACTCGAGTTATCAGAGGTATTTGTTTCAGGGCACAATATTTTCGAGTTAATGTAGTTGGAATATCAATTAGACTGAATGCTAGTATATAATTCGGGTACAGATCGGTGATCGGTCATTCAATGACAGTAGTCTCCATAGACTGGCGGGCAATGGAGCGGGAAGCATCTATGGTTTCATGGTACCAGTGCCATCAATCAGAACGTTCGCAGTACGGCCGATAATGTATCGCCAACAACCCAACATTTAATTGTTGATGGATCGCCACGAATCCCCGACAGGCGAATTACACGGACGAATATAATATTTTCGTGCGAAGAATTTTTTCATTCGCTCTAGCCGTGCATATTCGATACGGATTTATTATTTTCATCTTTACATCTTACCCTCTTTTAGGCTCGGAAGCGATACGTGAAATGACGGAAGATATGAAGGGCGGTAATGGAGGAAAATTGTGCTTTATTCGATTTTGATAGACTCGGATGGCGGATTTAGGTCCCGCTGTCACTGAAGGGTTCTGATGAGCCGAGATACGATTTTGATAAGATGTAATTTTATGCGAAGGACAGTTGAAAGTTGGCTATTGAAAATGACGCTATTTATCGTTTGACTTTATAGAACAAAAAAGCGTTCGTACGTTAGTCTGTATTTAAAATTTAATCTAGTAATAAGTACTTTTCAAACGTAATTCATTAAAAAAAGGATATAAAACGAACCGCGATGCATGCAGGAAGGACCGAATTTGTTATTAAAAAAGAAGGCAGCTATTACTGGCTGGTTTAGCCTCGAGCATTTTCCAAAACGAAATAAAATAAACTTTAAAAGTTATATTTTACGAAGGTGCCAATTACATCACTAAAGCTTAGTATCATGATACAAGTTAAACCTTTTCACAATATCATAACGTTACTCGCTGGGTGTTCTCAGCCATAAAAACTATTTTTTCTACTGCGCTATCTTATTTCAACAAGAACCACTTCTGAAGTAGCATTTTGATATATTTGTTCTTTTACAGATAAGCTGAGCACTGGAAGCAGCATTTTAAAATGTGAGTAATTTTTAATAATTAAGATTTTGTTTTTATTTTATTTCTTTTTTTGATAAAAGACAATTTATGCGTAAAAATTAAATAAATCTTAACATTGACCTTCTCCTATGTACTATATAGATAATATTATATCATGTAAAACATGAATAATGTAAACCAACATAAAGTTAAGTGCGTAGTTCAAGCCCTCATAAAAGCAATTAATTGTGGGATTGATCTTTGACGTAATAAATTAATAATATCTAAATGACTTTATTATCGTGCGGTGTACGTTTCGGAAAGCATAATAATATACAAAATGAACATACTAAAAAAGTTTTCCCATGTTTTTTTGTATTCTAGATTTTTTGTATAAGTTGTAAATTTTTACCTAAATCCTAAATTACATTTCATGGAGAGATTTGTATCATTTGTCCCACTGACTGATGCCGTAAAGATAGTATAATTTAATTTATACTCTCGTATCGATAACCCATGCGTTATGGGAGCGGTCGCCCGCAGTCCCAATTACCTATACGATAAACGGCTTATTTACGAGCCAGCAAGCGTCTAAAGGAATTAAAATTCATTGTTTCTTATCCTGAAAATACATACCTAAAGATACACTAAGGTCAGAAGATATCTCCGCTTTATCTGTAACAAGAATAGGCTTTTAAAACGAGAGGCGCTTGATACCAAGTGGAATAATTACGTGACCTCTTGAAATTGGAAGATTTCGAAGCGGACAGGACCCGCAGTGATCCATTTGTTTCAAACTTAAGGTGATATCGAGTTTCGTGAATGAATTCAAACTTTTCGATTATCGGGTGTTAGATAACAATGGCAGATAAGAGTTGCTTTTATAGCCGAGATATTCTCGTAAAACGACGTTAAAAGTTTCATTTGATAGAGTGAAATGTTTATCGCAACCGATCCTTTGTATGGCTTTTTTATTTTTGTGATAACGTTTATATTGTTTGGCTACTCTGGAATTTTATTTATCCGGGTATAAGCTAATCCAATCGATGTCATCGCGTTGGCTGGCGTTAGAGTGTATAGTGGATGTGTAAAAGGTAAGCGCACTTTATTTCGAAACGCAGGGCGCACTAAGCGCTTTGTAGCGCTTCGCAAAAATGCGTATACTCCAGTTTCAAACCGAAGTTTTTTTTGGACGGTAACAATTAAAATTTGACAAGCTGCCGATCGCTCGGGTAGCAAGTTCGTTATACACGTGAATTGTTTCCGTTGTGGAATTTATTTGCGATTGGAGTGGCTTTTTGTAACAAAAATCTTGACTTTTAAGTGCCTGTAAATTGATATCTCAATCACAGTGCCTCTATTTACGTAGGTGCATTTTCTAAATGTTTCGTCATAATATTAAAATTTTAGGTGAGGTTTAAATAACTTTGTATACCTACCTAATGTGTCTATCTCATAATTTAATAAAATGCAACTTACTTACATAACCTTTTGCATATTCAGAAAATCAGTTTCAATTCATAATTAAAATCGCTATTAACATGACAAGTAAGAACAATGACGAATATTAAGTTATTGCACGTGCGTTGCAAGACAACACCTACTCCACTTTTCTTAATTTCCCCTTCATTTTGCAAACAGTACATTTACCATGAGCTTTTAAAGCAGGACTGTTGCCGTTGAGTAAGTGAGACAGCGATATGCACAGTGTAGTGCGCCGTCTCGCTTTCACAACCGCAACATTACTGCTTTAAAAGATCATGGTACGGGTACAGTACAGAGATTTAAGCAGTTAAGTGGGCTGACGTTGATGCTGTAAATATGCGCATATTTCTTATGTATTGTATGTAAAGTGTATGATACTGGTGACCTCAGAGACGGGTGCATAGGGGGACGGACTTAAGCCATTAGTAGTCAATATAACTGTCTCGAGATGGAATAATTCATTGATCTTATGAGACATCACTGTTTACTTTTGATCCTTTATTTTTAACGCGACTGCAGATACCTTTAGTGGCATAATGGATGAGTCAAAGAATTTGTATGCATTTCAAATGTTCAATCCATAGTGAGCAAATGTGATGAAATAGCGGTAAATACTCATTACATTTAACGGGAAAAAATCTATATGACTGACTAAAACTATTATACTTACTACATCACTAATGTATTTTCAAAATAAAAAGCAAATTGAACCCTAGAACGGTTCAATTCGATTTTTATTTTTATTTATCATTCGCAACAAAGTTTACGCAGACAATGTGGACTATTTTTGTTATAGGACTAGGTAAAAGTTTTTTCTATTCTAATTATACTAGTTTGTTTAGACTACTCGAAGTCGTAGGTACTGTTTGTAACAAAAATATGCAAAGCTTTTGTTGAAACATTTAAATTAATTTTTAACTTTAGAAATATCTTTAGATAATTATTTTTCATGTAAAATACGTTATACATTTATTAAAACTAGGTTATTAAAAACCTAAATTTTCTCACTAAAATTCTATCGAATAGAGCTCATTAATGCTGTCATAATTTACTGTTGCAGGAAATAAGCGTACCTAAACGTCCCTACGCAGTACGAAACTAAGAAATGTAACTAAAAGGGTTACCAATATAAGTACCACGAAATCATTAGCATAAAAATAAAAACATTTTTTGAAATGTGACTCTATGTCAACAGGCCGTAAAAGGTTAGAAAAAAATACATATTTTATTTATTTCCGTTGCAGTAAGTGAAACAAAATTAATGTATCAGATGTTACGGTTACAAGAACTAATGTATCTATTTGTAACTGATGTTTCCGGCTTTTTACTGTCGCGACATCGAACCTAGCAATTACAGGGATTTGTTGCACTGTTCCAATACGGTTTTTTGTAAATAGAATCTCTTTTTAGGTTCGTTATTTTGTGTACAGTGTTTTTGTCGTGTTTTGTTTTTGTTTAAATTTTATAGTTGATTTGTTTGTTGGTGACAATGGGTTTTGTTAATATTGTTCCATTATGTCCTAACAAGAGATTTTTTAAATTAATTAAGGAACTTAGTTATTTTACTGAACTTAATTATATTACCTACAGCATTTATACTGTTTTGGAATAATTACATTATACCCGTATTTACAACAAAGCGTGATAAAATAGGGGTTTTATTCACCATTATTGTAATTACAGACTATGTTATAAGTTCATACTTAAACTTAACCGATGCCGGTACCGAAATACCAAAATTAATCTCTAAAAACATCAACATTTCAAACATCGACTTATTTTTTCCACTCTAACTTTTAGTACATTTTCGCTAATTCATCGCGTCTCGTCGGCGTCGATAAGTGGTCGACGGTTCGGCCGGAACTCAGCTTTTTCAACCCGCAAACTCTTGAGAGCCCGCAAAATGTCTTCGAAATGACTTTTTCTCTTACAAGTACATTTCGACATTTTTTTTTCACAATGGTAGCACTTAAGGTTGGTAGTGTTGGCCAATGTTTGTCAAACTCATTGGTAGTGAAGAAAATAAATTTGGATCTCGTTTGGCTTCCAATGAGTCTTTGCTATGGAATTAGTGAGTTCTTGAGGATAAGTACTGTTAGTATTTCTATTTCGTAGTGAGTATTTGTTGATGTTTACACAATGAGTTTTTGATTAACAATGTTGCACCTGGCTAGTAATTTTACGGACGGTTAAACGTTTGGGATCCGTGCGAAAAAAAAAAGATTTTAAGCGATCCGCACATTTCCGGATGTTTTTATTGTATAGCGCTGACAAATTGTATTACAATATAAATAATTGAATTGAAAACAATGATTGGAAATAATGTGTAGATAAAGTTAAATTGGCCTTAATGAGATGTTGTTTGCCAAACTATTGTTCGAGACAGTTAAGTAAAAAATATGTAAGCAAATATAAAATACGATAACCTGTGTTAAAGGTTAGTTGTTTTAAACTTCTAATCACAAATTGATACAAACAACATTATTCTATCGCTTTAAATCAAAATAAACAATGTCTCGTTTTTTTGTGATGTATAAATAAAAATCATGACGTTATCTATTAATTTTATGTTTCAGACATTTTTTATTTTATCTTACATTTTACCGGTCAAACTAAAACCATAGTGTTATCATGCATGCCATTTTTTACGTTTACTTAAAAGAACTTGTTAATGAAATAGCAAGATTTTTTCTTATTATATACCTATTTAAATTATGAAACAATACTAATCATAGCTTCACAATTAAATTTTTCCTTAAATTGGCATCATTGCAAAATTAAAGCATCCGTATCTCAGTATTCAGTATCATAGTATTTAAAGCATTTATACGTAGCTATTTATTACCTACGTAAATGTACTGAATTGCTACATACCCCTTAAATACATTAATTTCATGTTAAGAATATTTTAATACTGCGCATAAATAATTGTAAAAAAATCCTTCCATAAAACACATAATATCGAAATCATTTCATACTCACAATAATAATAAATCCATGTCAAGAACAAAAGGGTACAGTCTATCACAAAATCACTCAACAATCCACTAGAATACCAATTTCAAAAAAGTCACGTAGAAACACACTGACGTTTAAAATTCGCGCCAAACGCACAGAGCGAGCGACACCCTTCCCGAACGAACGTTGGGAACGAACTAAATCGGTCTCGCCGCCAGTCTAGACAAGGGCGGTATAGGCAAGGGTGAGGGAGGGGGGATAGGGCAAATCAACCCCGGCCGACATTCGCCCAAAACGTCCAAGCTCAAACATCAATAAGGAAGTATCTTATTAAGTATTAATAACTTCGACTTTGTACTTCAATTAGATAAAATCATTTGACGTGATATCCCAAACAGATTTGCTGCAGGCGATACCAAAGTAAGATAATTAATGCGTTTCCGAATTGAAAACTTTCGGTCTGTGAGTGAAGTTGCTGGTTTATTTTTCAGTTGCGTCGGTTTTAATTTTGTTTGTAAAATTTTCAGTTATTCATATTTAGGATATAACTTTATTGCCGGCTGATGTCGATTTTTTTGTTTGGGATACCACCAAAATTTATACAAGCATACTTTTTACAAAAAAATATATTTCAGTACTAAGGAATGAAAATTGAGTCGGAATACGTTACTCTAAGGATCCAACGAAAAAAAACTCAATTTTGCAAACTCGTGCCGAATTCAAGATGAAAAATACCAATTTACAGGCTAGCAAGACAAATGGAAACTAGAAGAACAAAGACAACTGGAAAATAGAACTTCAACTGTCAGCAATAATTTTTCGCGTTAATGTGTAGTCTCGTAATACTAACAATCTTTCGAACTGTTTATTGTTCTTGTTTTTACGGATGTATATCTTATTTGAGAAAACATATTATTAGGTTTTTGATACCCCGTGGGCGATTCTTAAGCTCATAACTCTATGATTACGTCATGCCCATCATTTTGTCTGTCTATCTATCAATATGTAGTACGCATGAAGAGGATTAATTCCTCTTTGCTGATGTCGAAAATATAAACGCTCATCTCTGTTAGGTATTTCGTAAGTAGGTATGCTACAAAATATGACCTAAATAAAAGTATTTTATTATTATGTCCTAATATTTTTCCCAGTAATTTTTTTATATGGTAATTAATAATATTCTCTTCACTTCTAATATCATATTAAATTTTTATCACGGCGGTCAATGACAGTGGCTTATTTTTCCGTGAAACTGAAGAACTTGGTTCATGTTGTAAGCGCCGTTGTATTATACACATAAATTTACCTCGCATATACTCGTCCCTTCTATGTAGAAAGAGGCCTATGCCTAGCAGTGGAACAGACCGATTGTTATTAATGAATTGTGCTCTTGCGAATTTAATATCGGAGTGATACATTTCTGAATTGCGTGTTTATTACTGTAACTCTACAAGAATAAATATATACACATTGAGTGATTTATAAGACGTGTTAGAAATAAAATAATAAATAAGACAACCAATTACACGAAGCTTTAAACATTTTTGTTTTTCTGTGATTCCAGGTACAATAAACAATAATCTATCTTTTCTCCTACAATTTTGCCTAATCTATTTGCAATGTTTTCAGAATTAATTTTACGCTGAACTTTCATATTCTGAGTACAAACAATAAACGATTTTTATTATAATACGAATTATGTTATTGTAAACTAAATAGGTTGCAGTACATGTAGGCGGAACTGTTTGAAAAATAGAACGTTACTACGAATTAATAATATTCTGCATTCAAGTTCTAAGTAAATCCTTTTCCAATTTTGTCCGAAAACTCGTATGCTCGACCCACACATTAGTAGGAACATTGAATTACGAAAATCAACCGTATTACGTCGCAATAAGAGCTACTGATATAATCGATATATTATTAGGGTATAAATCGATTGTCAATATAGGTGACCTTTATTTTCTGCGAATAAAATAGTCTTTGCTAAAATCCAATTTAAGTTTTGTTATTTTTTTTATGGAAAAATAACTATATTACAAAATTTCGTATACTATAGCCCTAAGCATGTTCTTAAAGAACCTTGTGACTTACAAAATACAGAGAATTTCTGAACTTACTTTGAACAATAAAACATGAGAAACTTTCGAGACGCAAAGTTTCGTCACATGGAATACCTACAAATTTCCTACGAAATTTACACAACGTACCCAATATCTTACATTAGCTTTATAATAATATAAAAAAAAAATCGTTTACCTAAAAGAAAATTTATCCGCAAATAGCATCTGCAAACGAAAAAAAAACTAAACTACATTTTTATTAAAGCCTCGATCTCATCAGTTAGAAATAGCTAATAGATAGAAGTTCTATTAATAAAATGTCTGCATTGCACTGGATGCTGAGAATAATCCGTATTGATCTGGTTTAAATTTAGTTCAGTACAGTACGTAAAAGGAAATGCTGTGAGCGCAGAAACACGTTGAACTCGATGTGAAAATCGTTTGGATTTAGTAATGTTTTAGTTTAATTGCTCATTGGACTTATCTGTTCTGTCCCGTGCCTATTAAATGGAACGTTAGAATAAAAGAGCTGAGTTTTTTGTTTTTTATGAACGTTTTCGTTTTTTGTTCGAAGTAATTGCTGAAGTGCTAACAATACTGTTGTTGTTTTGTTTTAGAATTAGTAATTGATTTATAACATCCGCTTAAGAAAATATAACTTTTGAGTGTGCCAACAAGACTGCAAAACCTGATAAAAACTGTTGACGTGACCAAGAGAGGGATAGATAGAGCAAAATATAACATACCAAAATGTAACGCCGCACCTGGGTTCACAATACAGATTAGTAAACGACAATGATCATTAGCAAAAATCAACTTTATATCCTTGAAATAAAGACGCAGTAAATTTAAAAAAGCAGTAAATTTCAGTCTGCGTGCGACCACTGCCTGTGTAACCCGGTCGAAACGTCAAGCCCTAAAGGTATTTAAGCATGTACGCGCTAATCCCCGTTCTATAATTTTACTATAAATTTAAAAAAGACCCCACTGTACAATAACGACCGACTGTACAATACCATAATGTAATCGAATTTAAAAATAAAACACATTATGTAAGTCCATATTCCTTGTAATCCATCTCAAAGAGATGCGGGTTATAATGACAAATTGATGCACTTATGACGCTTCGTTTTAATACCACGCAGTTAATACTGGCACTGAATAATAGAGACATGATGACGCTGCAAAAGTGTATTGAAAGTATGTAGATGATACAGACAATGTTAAACATCTGTATCGTAAAATGTGATGTAGAAGGGTCAAATTTTAAATTTGGAATACTTTATTGTTTTATTTTTTATGCTTGTGGCATTAAAATTATTAGGTCCTTTATTCTTTAAAAAGTAACTTTTTTTAGGTGATAAATGTAAGTTTAGAAATTTAAACAAAGAATTTTCGTCAGTGTAATTATTAAAAGTATTAAGATAATATAGACAATTATCGTCACAACATCTGTATATTTTAATCTGACATATAAGTGTCAATTTTAAATTAAGAATTATTTTGTTTTCTTCTATTTTGTGACCTTGTAATAAAATTATTAACTATATCCTGTATTCATAAAATGTTAGTTATTTTTTACTAAAAGTTCTATGTGATAAAATAAGTGTATTTAAACTAAGAATTCACGTCAGTTTAATGCTTAGTTACGCACGCGCTAAGGGTTGTGTATCTAATACCGGAATGGAATTTATACTTTTAAGCGTACAAATATTTGTCTTGAGTGGGTGTGCTTAGCACTTCTATACGGGCGTGTAACTTATTTAGTTTAGAATAAACACCGTTTAAATTATAACGATATTAATACGATAATAATTTAAAAATTACGGAATTTAAAAATGTTGAACTTATAAAAACAATATTTTCAAAATAATATAACTGAACACGACTTGAATAGTAAGCATAATTATGCATGATATGAACAACACAACGCATTACCAAAAACTGACAATACAGCAATTTGGTACAGTGTATACTTAGAAACAGGGTTATTCTGAGAAATAACACGAAATGTTGATGTAAAACTGTAGTGACGTGCAATAGACGGGTTAATCGTTAGTTTGCGTTAAGAACTAGTTGAGTGTAGCACTCGTTAATCCCTAAGTCGAGTTAATCTCACAGAATCTTAAGATAAAGCTTGTAGGCCGTCGCCTCTCAGCACACAACACTATCTTTAGTATACACGAATTCTGTATTTACATAAACTATGTTTTAGGTTAGAATTAAATAACGATTTAATTTCCAATTTAGTTTATTTCAATGTGTGGAATAGAATTAGCGATTAATTATTTCGAAATTAGCAATGCAGGCGTGCATTGTTTAAGCTTTTGTAATATTAATTTTAGTTTAATCCGTGAATGGACGCGGATATAGAATTTAGCGTGTTTATATTTCAATTGCGCTTTATCCTACACAGTAATGTTTAATGTGAAGTTGCAAGCTATTTTCGATACTATAGCTGGACAAAGTCTCAAAAAATCTCACGCTAATTTAACTTCTTATTCCTCTCTCTCTCTCTCATGTGGTCGATTTTACCTTTATATTTCATAACTTAGATCAGTTATATGTCTTTTTTATAGGATAGTAATAATCTATACATGAAGCATTCATTTATGAACAAATTGTGCTTATTTCTTTTACCTATTCAATATGTTTTTGGCCTAAGTATTTAAATGGAAACGGCTCTACGGCAGAGCTCATGCAATTACAACGGATGCGAGTCGCGAGTTAAACTAGCGGTTTCCCACACGTTCCTACGTACGATTAATACACTAAAACGTTTCCCTAAAGACGGTTTAAATGTTGTTGAAAACCGCATTAGAGTCTACATAGCAATTCACAATTCACCAAATCTAAGTACAAATACAAACAATTATTCGCTTATGTAAACCATTGATAGTCGATAATTTTCTTTAAATTATCATAATATCTATTATCGAATCATTTTGATTTTAGGGGGTCATCACTATCTAGTTTGCAGACAGCGGTATCTAAATGTTTACAAGTCGATACCTATAATTATTTTTACTCATTATTGTTCTTTTTACTTTTAACATTATTGCCTAGTGGTTTTTTAATTTTCGCTTCTATAAGTGTTTGCAACTAAGGGTATTTTTTTATAATTTATGTATATAAACCTTACAACGTTGCACCGTTTTACGTATAAAAATTGTATATAAAGCAAAAACTATAATTAAGGTCATACTATTTGCATACATTTTGGATCGTAGTACAAAGCGCAGTTCTTTGCAAAACTTTCTCTCCGCACAATATTCATATATTTTAAGTAGAACAACCATTAAAGACTCTCTTATTTCTTGGTTCATCTTCACACGTAATAGACAAGTCTATTAATATCATTCACTGGTTTAAAAGAAACATTTATGTCTATGTCACTGTAGTTGGTTGCCCGGTAGCTTCAGACAATAAAACAATGGAGCAAGACAGTCGGAAATGCTTCCTTCCCAAAACAATTAATTTAACAGCTGTAGACAGATTTAAGAATTAATAATACACTGAGTAATCCTTTCACTTTTGTATGAAGTTAAGTTGATGTTAGAAAATAATTATTTTTTATCTTTTATTTCGTTTTCATTTTAGCGTTACATTAAGTATACTTGGTTCTAAGTAAGAAGTTTACTGTAATGTTGTGACTGTGAATAACTACACAAAATATCATTTTTGAGGTCGTTTATTCATTGCCTTTAGGTAAAGTAGATACTACGAGTATGTGTATAAATCATACCAACTTGTATACGCTTAACCTCATACCACCAGATTAGTTCCTTATCAAATATAGGTATCCCCTAGTTTTTATTGGGGTAGTGCTTAAGCAACGTAACATGGCATACTATTTCTAAACAGCTATCAAAGTGAAATAAAACCACGCGTTTCTTTGTTTCAGTCCCTTAGTAAACTATTCCGCAACAAAGACTATTATTGCCCTAGGATACTTCGTCCAATCAGACAGGTGAATTATCCGTATAATTAAACAGCCTTCAACAAAGTAGCTTAGATAATTCAATTAATGTTCCCTGAAAAGTGCAACTTAATTAAAAGTTAATTCAAGAGTTTCTAATCTTGACGGTCGCGATTTATTTCCAGAGATAGGTAACAATTTAAACTTTTTTTAATCTTCATGAATAAATTTCGAATTACGAATGTATTTTCGGTCTATCTACCTCTAATAGCCTACTTTTTAGGTTAAATAAGAAGTATTTGTTACTACAACGTACTGGCCATTTAATAACGTCGTCGGTAAAATAAAACCAGATGAGAATAAAAGAAAAGTAACTGTCAGACTCGTATTCAATAATCTATTTTCAAAAACTAGATAGTATATTTTTCTCCAGCCAGATACAAAAAAACAGACTCGTATTCAATATTCTATTTTCAAAAACTTTATCGTAAATTTTTCTCCAGCTAGATACAAAAAGTAGTAATAACGAAGACCACTTATTAATAAGCTTCTTAATTAATTATTTAATTTTCATTGAACCTTCGGAGCGAAGTAAGCTGGTTATTCAGGCGACTCAATAAGCGAACGTGTCGGAACTAGTAAATGCTCAACTATGCTTAAAGTCGAGCATCGAGCACTCCATGACTCGACTAGATTCGCGCTAAATTCACTGCCGCCATGTTCATTTGCGCAACGAATTTTATGAAAATTTATCGCGGAGACTGTGCTGTGTTTTCAGGTAATTGATAATAATGCTTAATTATTTTGAGTAATGTTTTCTTGAGACATATTTATTTGGATATTATGTTATATTGTAATATTTCAGTTTAATATGGCCATCTTGAGTCATTGTAGCGAGGGACAAAAGTGTTTCAATTTTTAAATGACCGATAATGTCAACTAACTAGGTATACCTTAATGGAAAAGCATAGTTTAATATTGTTTGCTGAGTACTAAGCTTAAATTCAGCGCAATATTTATCAAAACTGAAGTGAACAAAACCAAAAACATATTTTACAAAATGTTATATTAAAGTTGTACAGAAACATGATACAATGCGGAGTAACACATAACACAACAGTAGCTTTATCTTACTAATGCACACGTGTTATATAAGAGGTCGGGATCTTATTATGTAACGTAAATGTGAGGAGATATTTTATTACCGCAGACATTTGCACGTTTAGCTTAATATAGCATTTTGTTTGTTTTAATACGTGTTAGAAGTAATAAGTGATAACTTTACGTGTGTATTTTTTTTTGCTATTTTTTATTTCTTTGCGGTACCTACTAACGAAAAGGCTGGGCTATGTTCTACCTTCTCATGAAAACAAAAAAAGAAACTAAACGCTTAAAAACTGACGTCATAACAACATTGAAACATGATATCAAGTAATGGATACGATAAATACCAAATGAACTAGTTCAGTATGTGAGCTTTTTGTTTCCGAAAATTGTTTGCCAATGTTCTTTACGCAAGTACACATTTAGCGAATAAAGTAGCTTTAGGGCTTTTTAGTGTTTTATTATTTTGTTACCGCAAAAATCTAGCAATAAAACTAGACAATACTCTGCCTGTGAATACGTAAATTAGTCGTAGAAGGTACAATTTCATAAGAGGCCAAAGAATATACTCGCACTTGAAACAACTTATCTCAACGCGAGCTTACCTCTTGATGCATTCGCGAGATAGCATTTCACAATTACAATAATAACTGGTGTTCTGCCAACGTTGCTCGTAAACACAATTTTCCTTACAGCGTGGTCAAGTCCTGTTTACAAGACAGCCTGGAACCTTTCCAAAGTTTCACTACTCAACTCATTACTGTAGGTAGTTACTACTGTTCAGGGTATGCCCGTGAAATCTTTTAGTGGGCACTTCACTTGCCGTTTTAATTTTGTCTCTACATTGCGTGCTTCGTTAAACTCAAGAGGCTATTTGGCTGATGTTTGGAAAGAGGGACGCCCATTATTTTTGTCGTGTGAGAGAATTATGAGTTATTTAGGACGTGCTGTAAATTTGAAAGCCTCAGTCATTACGTAGCTTCAGCAAAAACAAGATATCGACATGAGGTATAAACAAGGGACAGTAGAGAAAAACGGTCTTGACAGACGGACGGACGGACGGACAACGAAGTGATCCTATAAGGGTTCCGTTTTTTCTTTTTTAGGTACGGAACCCTAAAAAATCTCGAATCGATTTAATGTTTTGTGTATTTTTTGTTTGAAAACACATTACACGTTCAACAATAACAGAAGATAAAAATAACCTAAAAACTTCAAAATACAAGCAACATCAATTTTGTCTCCAAATTTTAGTATCACCATTCAATGGTATCAAAGCGCATACCTCATTTCGGTTCGATAGGCATCCTCTATAAAAACACAGCTGCCATCGACAAAGCGCCTATACCCGATGGTCACTTATTGTTCAACACCGACCACGTTTGTACATACAATCGACAACATCACAGATCACCCAACTCCATAACAATGCG
Organism: Autographa pulchrina; assembly: GCA_905475315.1. Lineage (NCBI taxonomy): Eukaryota > Metazoa > Arthropoda > Insecta > Lepidoptera > Noctuidae > Autographa > Autographa pulchrina. The sequence goes on along the minus strand of FR997771.1, from coordinate 4,754,150 downwards.
ACTTGGGTTTTGTACTTTAGGAACACGACTATATATTTCCAACAATAACATACTTTTTTCACTTTACTCCTTCACATACATAGAGTAAAATACTCTAATAGAAAGATACTGATACACTGGTGATTTATTTAAGCTGTCTATAGTGTTTTTCGATGTGTGATGTCCCCATGTTACGCGTAGGTCGATGTCGTTTATTTTGACAAACGGACGTGAATTCCCTTTGTTGTCTTTAGTGCGATATATCAACGGTTGACACTTAATTCTGTACGAAAATAAGAAACATGAATGGAACCTTTTTTGAATTCGAATCGATAAAGTTAAAATGTTCGATTATTGAATGGAACCATTTCAATTTTTATCGATACATACGTAGCGCGTAGGTACAACTTTTGAATGCATGCTTGGTGGAATTCATGATTATATTTTATAAAGTCATTAAAATTGATAAGCGTAAGCTTTCAAATAATAAGAATGGCTTGATTTACAAGAAAAATGTCACCTGTTGTAATCGAAATAATTAACTGAATCGTTTCTAATAACGAATGATTTATTATCACACCAATAGAATTTCAATAGACTCGACCACCCGCTTACTCACTAACGATGTCGTTTTGTGGACAATAGTGGTGGTACAATGCAAGAATAACGACCTTCCGAGACACTGCCATAGATACTGATGCTAGCTAAACAGCCAAAAACAAAAGACGAATATAAATCACGGAGTACACGCGTCCAAATGCAAATACAACTGTGGCCAATCCTTCAAAAATGCACTCTACACCGTTGCAATAAGGTTATGAATCCTAAAATGAGATTGTCCGTAAAATTTAAAATGGTGATGCTTAACTGTAACCGCTTCTGTGTAAACAATAGACTTTTACACTCCACATTATTACGTTGGTAACATAATTATTGGTCCATTGTTGGGCATACGATTCTCAAAAATGCCTCATGGGTGTTAAATGGCCCTGCAATTGTTTGCCAGCGGACTGTGAGTGGACAAAATATTTTTACCGCAACTTGGAACGAATTAATTGTGAGGATGTTCTATTGTTCTTTTTGGCAAAGGTTGTAAAGCATTGAAGACAGTGTTAGAAGAATGCATTGAATGTAATGCACGCGTATTAGTGTAACTAAAACACAAAGGATTTTAATAAAGACTTTTAGATAATGCTTGATATATTTACAACCTCCTTTCCGTCACTTTATGGTCTTTTTTATCGTTTTAGATTCTATACAAAAAGTAGACAGGTCAGGTGTATAATAAAATTATTATTTTACTTCAAATACAAATGCACAACGTTGTTATTGTGAATGTCAATACTCAACTTCACAAAGTAATTAAAGCAATTACGTAAAATTTCCGTAAATATTTTCAGTAATAGAGGTGAACGACTAACTAAACGCGTAAACCTGACCACAGCCGGTGCCTAATTACCCTATCTCCGTCCTTCTCACTGTCTGGGGAAAAGACGGGGACAGACAATTCGATAGACACCCCCTTCTCGACAATTTACGGGCGTGGAGCGTTCCTGTTAATCTAATTGGCGCTTTCACGTTTAGTTTGGCTTCGCCTTGACCTTTTGTAAATGCATTTTGTATGTTTTATGTTGTTGGCTTTTGATAATTAAGCCATTTTACAGGGGGACGTTTCGGTTCGTACTATTTGATTTATATATAGATTCGTGTAAGGTACGGAGGTGTAAAAAGGGTTTTATACCTACAATTCAGAAAAAAGTTGGATTTAATAGATAAACTTATATTATATTATTTATTAAGTTAACACACCTACCATATCTTTACGTAATATATTATTATTATCTCACAACAACGATGAAATTATAAGAAAAATGCTTCAACATTTCTTAATGTCTACATTCTCCCTAGCGTCTAAAAAAATAACCTGTCAATCAATCAGATTTTCAGAAAAACACAAAGATGATTAGAAAAGCTCTTTCCTACACACGCAGAGGTAATTGCGTGCGTACCTTTTGTGATACTATGGACCCTCACAATCCGAACATTGTTGTTACTCATCGCATGACAGCACAAATTAACACATCGTCCAATCTATGCTCCCTCCAGTCCGTATGTACATACAGAGGGAAAGTTTTGTAATAAACGAATTGATGTACCGTCCTATTAGAACTGTTTCTGTGTGTTGGGTGCAAAATGACTCGTTTTGGCAACAAAATCATCTATACATTATGTTAAAATAAACCAAACTGTTGATAAAAAATAGTCACAGCCTAAGATTTACGTACCTAATTAAATACAAAGAGGATCTATTAAATTAATATCGTAAAAGCAGTAAGCAGGATAAATATATACCAGCACAATATTTTATCGAAATGTAATATATACCGTACATATCGAAAGGTTAAAAAAAAAAAACAAATTACTAAATTATGTACCTATGTGTTGTGTATAAAGTAAATGAAAAAAGCTCCATAAATCTTCTTTACTTTACTTTTGGCAATCACTCAGGACACGCACTATTAAAAGGCTGTTTAACAGTCCGTAGTCCTTAAAGGGCACTCAAAATGCCTTTTAGCTTACAAGACATACTTACACATATACCTCATATACGCTAGCTAAACAGTAATAGTGCTCACAATACCAAAATTTAAGAAATATGACATGAATATTTTAAGAACCTGATACAATATAAGACAAATGAGAGTAGGTACTTGCATTTTTCTTGAACACATAGTCATGACTCTATAGAAATAAAACTATCCATGTAATGGATTCTATCGCGGTTTATTTAGGTTTTAATAAATAAATATACGATATGATATAAATTATATAAAATAATATACGATGGATAAATAAACTGCGATCGTTCAAAAGTAATAATATTTCAGGAAGTATTATCTTCCTTATACATAAAATTCTCGTGTCACAATGTTAGTTACCATACTCCTCCGAAAGGGCTTGACTGATTTTTATGAAATTTTATATGCATATTCAGTAGGTCTGAGAATCGGCTACTATCTATTTTTATCAATATCTTTCACACAAAACTAATAACCACATTTGCCAAACCAAATCGTCATGATACGACCGTGAGAAAACTTGCGAAGTAATCTGAGGGTAGAAGAAAATTTTAGTATCGCGTGTATAGACTGGGGAAGAGTCACGCGATCCTGTTTTCTTTGCTAAAGAAAACGCCGCTTATGATTTACTGGGTCCCTGGTACGAATAGATGTTTTGTTCTGAGAAAGGATTTACAAGATGGATTTTGCGTGGGATTCTTAATTATTTATGTTTCTTATTAAACGGGCGATAATAATGAGATTTCTGCGTTGCGCGTTGCGGGCTTAATTTTTTTGTTTGATTGTAATGAGAATTTTGGTTCATAAAAACGGCATTTATAAAAATCACTGTGGAGAAAGAGGAGAGCTTAAGGAGAACTGTCATTACATATTAAAATGAAGTGGAACTGAAATATTAAAAAGTACATTTCAAACAAGGTATATAAAGGATATTTTTAAACAAGCGATCATATATTATAACCATCTGTACCTTTTCCCTCAGTAATTGTCTACTGTATAGGAAAACAATATGTTGTCCGTCGTTAAATTTTAAGCGCTTCTTGCTCTTGAAATAACCAAACTACATAAATCAGTGTGACGATTTAACTTCTACTACCAAAAAGGTAAAAGTCATGCTCATTTAATACCACATTGAAGTCGCTTAAAATAGATAACCATTTCTCTCTTAACAACACATAAGAGCCGTTTTATAATATTCAACCTCCAGTCAATTTATTAAAGAGAACCGCTTTCATCACAGTATCCGTGGCATTATGTTTTCCTATTACTTTCATAATATTTATTTTACATGGCTCAGTGACGTTTGACTAAAAACATACTTTATTTGTAATGACATAAAGTCCCATTTTGGTAAAAAAACAAGCTTTATTCAGTACCGTTTCAAGTTGGGCGACTCCATTTCTTTCGCCGCCCGTAATAATGTTTGGCGATTTATCAAATCGCAATTTCGTAATAGATACCCGCTTGATCTGAATGATGATAAAAAGTTATATATTGTCCCTTCATTTACGCTTAATTGAAACGGTCATTTGGTCAAATAAATGTATAATAGAGAAATAACTTCAAGGAAAGAAATATTTATTTTATTTTTTATTTATTTAGATTTATTTATTTATTAAGATTTAATTTCTGTTTAGTTGAGAACGATGAAGAATGATACTAAAAAATAAGAAAGTATCTATCATGAAATGAAATATGTCTTATTCCTGGGAATCACTGAATTAATCCCATATACCTTTATATTGTAATAAGCGAATTGGTCCTACAATGCTTATTGCTTTTACGTTAATGCTTAAATTCATACATTAGTGAAAAACGATTGGTCCTGTGTATAGAGTGTGTGCCATAAAAATAGTATATATAGTATTAAGGCTGGACAAATATACCACATGCAAACCATTATATTATGATGTATTATTCTATTTATATTATAAACAACACTAAGCGTAGGCGGCTATATTTATATGTAATAACATCTTTTGTTATAGCCTTTTGTACCCCGCTATCTGTTTTATCGCTACCTCTTTGTGATCCAACAACTATCATATCCCAACCAATTTTAAACGATATGTTCTAACTCAAACCAATAAGGTTCAAATTCGAATGGCAAGAGTTTGACGAAGATCACTTTCTTATTGTTTTCTTCAGTGATACACCAAAGATGACAATAGATTTAAATGACTTTATTCCTGATGGTTTGTGTCCGGTACTGTCGCGTTCAAAACGTCGGTGTAATTTATGTTATTCTTTTTAAAGTCGTGTTTGCTGTTGGTACAAGTGAAACAGATAGGGTCTAAGAATAATATTTGAATAATCGTGACTCGGATCTCGAAGGGTTATTTTTGTTTGACGATGACCTTTGCTTTTTGGTAAAAATAGAGTAAAATGTTCGGGTGAATGTATTTTCGTGTCTATTTTTTATTTGAAATGAATTAACAATGATGTAGTTCCATGTAACACGTGTGAGGTCGAACATGTTGACAATGCAAACAATGTTTTAGTATTTTTTAACAGACTTGGTTGTTAGTTTTGAAAATAAAATGCGTGTGAATTAATAAGTTCACATATTATTCATATATTAGGGTTCCTCACGCTTTATGGTATCCATTATATAGAATTCCACAAAGGTTGCGCCTTGTACAATTAATAATACAAATAAAAAATTTAAAGCTTATACGAAAATGCTTATAAATATTTTTTTAAGTTATTTTGTTTTTCTTATCAAAATAAAGACATGTAATGTAATTTCTGAAAGCATACTAATAATTCATATTTTACCTGGGATATAATTTCTTTCAAGATTGCCATTTCAATTTGATCCTTATAAGAATAATTAGTATTTATTTGACTAGGTGTTTTATTGTTAAAACTATAAACTTTATTCCACGTAATAATTGTCACAACAATAACATTAAAAATACTTATGCTTGTAAATTATAATGCCTTTTATCCAGTAACAAATATTATCACGCTACAATTTCCACGTAATATGTCGTGGCCACGCAAAACTTTATAATTATTGTTTTTACAAGTAATAAAATGCAGTTTTATTTATTCATGGTTTACTTACTTTGGCGTTATTTATGCTAACAGTTTTGTCGTGAACATTCATCATTTTTCTTTTTATTTTATTCGGAGTCTTAATAAAAATTTATCGTCTCGTACAAAGGCTGTTGTTTATAAATTGTTTACTTGAGTTATTTTGTTATAAATTGATATGAATGTCGGTGCTAAATCGATTACAGAAAAAAAACCTGTAGGATGTTATATTATTAATAACCTGTTTGCAAAAATATGAAAATCTATTGCAAAAAATATTTATACACGATTCATTCTTTAAATATTACCTCACATTTTTATAAAGTACTCCTCTTTTATTAAAACAATATATTATACATTAGAAATTTCAAATCTCACAAAAATATGTCTAAAATTCTAATAAGAAAACCAACTTACTCCATACATCCATTTAACACCAACAAGTCCAATCACAAAAAATTCGAAGCACAACACAACACTCGCAAAATACCGGCGTAGCGAACGGTGGGCGGATTGCCGCCCAAGCGCGTGCACCCTCCTCGGCAGTCAGAACGGTACTGAGGGGGGCCACGGGACAGGGACTACAGACGCGCGCATCTCTACCTTAAGCTGTATGTAGCCTTCATATGTTTTCAGGTGGGTAAGAAGGAACAGCTGTTTTTGTGATCAGAAAACGTTTAGGCGAGATGGTAGGTGGTTGGTGTTTTTAGCTGTAGCTTATAAGAGAGCTCGGGAGAGGTTAATAAATACTAGTGTATTCTGATAATGCTACAGCAAATTCTTTAAATATACACAAGAAAGTTTGATTCATTCATTTTTAGAAGTAGAGAAAAAATATTGTTTCATAAAACCTAATCGATGTATAATATGACAAAAGTTTTCTCGTTGTAATAAATAAAGTAACAACGTTATGTGTAATTACAAATAAACATAAAAAGCAAAAACTTTTCACACAAACATAACAACTAAGTAACTATCACAAGCAATAACAGCTATTACCCACTAAGAGACAACATAAAAGAAAAAACACAACTAAAACTCAACAAACTTGAGTACTTAATTAATCGTCCGGAGAAAATCAACGGAGCATAATTTTTATTGCACACACAAAGATAAATGCGCACATTGTGTCACATGTCGACAGTACCACGATATATTTCCTGAGCCAAGGAAAAATTACGCACAATAAAAACTCGAGTTCCCGAGAAATTAACGATGTACCAGTTGACAGCAACTCAGCTTATCTGAGGGTTTTAATGGCTGGGGAAAGTAACAAAATTACGACATACCCAGGTTACGTTAAGTGAAGTAGAATTAGTAGAGTAATTAAATTAGTCATAAATCTGAAAATTTGTACGGTAGTCGCACAGATAATAAATCATGTTACTCATATAGGTTCATGAACCATATTTGCTTTACGTATCTTTTATAATTTTGTAAATTAATAGCAATGAATTCTTTATGGAAACTATGGTGAGAACTTATATCTATTTCAATAGATATAAGTTATTTAATTAAGATGTGGATAACGTTGTGATTTACACATTTATACATTAGTATCTGTAATATTTATTATTAAGACTTAATGTGTATCTGTTTATTTTCCCGAAATAAATAAATAAATAAATAAATAAATAAATAGATAATTTAAAGATACTCAAAAGATTACAAAACAGTACATGTCGTTTTTATACACAGCATCATAATAAAAGCTCTGTTGGGTCATAACATACATTAAATCAAAACTGTCAGGCGAGCTAAGTGTTCCCAGCTTCACAAAACGCAACCTAAGTATGTTTCATGTTTAATATCTCTAGGTTTTCACACCACACCATTAACTGTTTTTCTTTTTTCGTAATGAAATGTTTTCCACCATTTAATTCTTTTATTTTCCCTTTTGTATTGTGTCTGAGCCATAAGTCTTAAAATTTTAGTAGCCACAATAAGCGGATTGTCTGCTTACGATAAAAGCCTTGAATCTTTTATCGAAACGAAAAATATATTGTTAAGTAAAATGCTGAAATGTCAAAGGTTAATGATCGGTTAAAGATAGTAACAATATTCGCCCGTTCAATAAGGTGAAATAGTACTCCTGAATACTTATACTTAACTTCTCGTTTTATATCTATAAAGGGGGTCCATATTGGCTCACCTAAAGTTGTTTACCCGAAAATGTTCTTACTAACGATTTTTAATCCGAATGATCACTCTTCCTAAAATTTTTCATTCTAAAGTTTTTATTCATACTATTTGTAGTCCTACCGACGATGTTCATAACACTCATGTTTCCGAAAATTGCAATCAATAATATCATTAATGTAAATATATTTTAACACCTAACGTTTTTATCCCTAAACATTATTACCATAATACTTTCACTTAAAATACATGTTTTTTTTTTCAAACTATTCAACAATAAAGTCAAATTTTGAATTACATGTACGTCGTCGCTCGCTTCGCTCGCTCTGTTGCAAGGTCACAATATCTAACCTAACCTAATCTAACCTATTGATCTTTGTCACACAGTCGAACCTAACCAAGCAATGGATTTCTGGGCCTAGGTCAGTTCTATACTATTACATTACACCAATTGAATATTCGATATAAAATAAAAAATAGGAATTATGATCATTAGGGACATAGAAATTAGGAGTCGTGATTGTTAGGATGAAAATGTTAGGAAGAAAATTTTCGGATTTCCAATTATCGGAGTTGAAATTTTAGGTGAACTTTGGCGCACCGCTATAAAGGATATGTGTAAATGGCAACGCTTTAAATAGATCTACGAGCATATATATTCATTTATAAATGAGTTAATATTTTTAAATGACTTAGGTAGTATAATTAAAGTTTAATACAAAACTTATGGACTAAAACTAAAAACTATAATATATCTATTGGTTTTATTGACAGTTTTATTTAATTTTAAACTAACATAATGTACCTCACCAAATTACTAAACTGAAATCTCTAGATACTCTTTACTACACAACACCAAATCTAGTAAACACTTATGTCCCGTATAAAAGAATAAATAGAAGCAACACGAACGCTCTTCCAAAAGCCCTTAATACTAATAATGTGGCAATGACACTAGCGATTTTCTTTGGAGCTCTCCGCAGTACTGAACGCACTTTTGAAAACACCTTTCCAACCACAACACAAGACCTGTCGTCATAGTTCACACTCCCCCAATTTACTTACATTTTGAACTACCAAGAGAGGCAGGGTAGATCTTTGTAAATTGGTCAGTGAATAAAAAGTGAGATACATGTTCCTCTTTGGACTATTAATCAATGTCCCCTAAAAGCCTCCGAGCAACAAAAAACAAAAAATTAACGCAGTACAATTGTATGAGAGAATGTGCTCATATGTGGCTGTACCTTTGTTATACAGGCTTTTATCCCACTATAGTTATGTATATTAGGCGTTCTGGCCCCTAATGGTCAGTCCTGTCTGTGGAACGGGGACATGAGTATATCTGTTAAAATTTTGGACTATTTAGTGAAATGATTCATGAATTGTGTAATTGTATTATCGTAATTATATTGTGTAGTTAATGTTACATGAATGTGTAAAATTACCAATTTATCTAGTCAGCAGATTCAAACAAAGAAAAAGTATTATTTAATATTTTTCTGGCACTTGAAGTCCTTATATTACATTTCTTTCCCAAATCTTGAAAATTTAATAAAAAAAAATGTAGTTTTATCAACCTTACATAATCAACTCTAAGCACACATTTAAAGTACTATATACCTAAGAATTGTTTCCATTTAAACAAACACCTTATTTTGGTTATAAAGTGAGGTGGAGCAAAGCTTCGGTCGTAATATCCCGGTAAAATCGCACTGAGACCCGTTCTCTACGACTGTGGGGAGCTGTGCTCTGTGCTAGCTATCGGCTAACCATAAACCGTATTGGAGTTTCTTCTGCAACTGTACTGATCTTATCTGTATAGTAACTAGAGAACTGGCTGATTAAATCGTGTGTGTAGGATTTAGCAATGTGACTGAGTTGTATATACAGGAAATGGATTATTCAAAACTATTTTCATAAACTCAAGCGCTAGATTTTTAATCCTCTTTATGTATGGTATTTCTAATAAAGATTTTGTTTAAAGCCTAAAATTTTTTTTTTTTTAGACTGGTGGTCCTTAGTTCTAAAGTATCAAACTGACTAGTGATTAAAAAAAAAGTGAATACAACTATGATATTTTTTTTAGTACAAAAAGGTACCTAACCTAAATAAGTAGTTAAAGTATCTTAAATTAATATTAAAAATGATCCATTTATGTAAGCTTTATTTTAACAAATATATTTTATCTAAAAAGTTACGTAAGCGGTAGAAAAAGTACGTTAAAAGTTACAACACTCAACTATTTGTCGGCCTATCCCAGAACTGTTACAGCGGCCTTTCCATGATGGCAACCGTTTTACCTACAGGAAAATAGGGGTATAAACTGTTGAAGGCTTCTAGCCGTAGTTTAACAAGGCTATCCTCCGTTAAATAGACTGACGGAACGTCGCTCAGTCGGACGATGTATGAAACAATGGACGGACGGAAAGGTCCGAAATGTACTCGAAATAACCTTTTATGTTTCCGTAGTAATTCTAGATGTACTTTTGTTTCAGAGTGTTGTAGGCGGTGGATAGTTGTAGCGTCTGTGTTAATAAATATGTAAGCAAAAAGATTATCTAGTTAAATTATAAAAATAAGGAAAATAATTTTACGTTTTATCATTGTAAATAACGCTTGTCGTTTAACTTTATTGATGTACATAATATTCGTATACTTCACCTTCAGATACAGAGTTGGAGACACTTTGCCGCAGATAATTTATATATCAACATAAAATAATAAAGTAATGTATAACCAATATTCTGCAATTAATTATGAAAATTGAAAACTATATAAATATAAAATTATATTCAAAAATATAATTGAAATCTTATAAAACAAGTCGAAAACAGAAGCATTTCATTAAAAAATACACAGTCAAAACAAGGCACACAAAAATAGATATCAAAGTAGACAACAATCAGAAACGTAAACCCAAACGCGCACGTTAATGTAAAATACTGAATAAAAATGTTAATGGAAAACGTTGGAAAGATAGCAAGAGATTTATGATAGCCAAACAGGCAAATAAGAATCGTGGATCGAGTGTGGATATAGAATTGTGGTTATTTCGTGAATAGTCACGACATTTGCGTAATCTGATGGCGATTAAATGCCCGGAATTAGGCTAAATGGATTAATTGTTTTATTTAGTGTCAGTTTTAAAAGAAAATAACGTTTTCTGGCTATTCAAAAACAAATTTATTAGTTTTGTGGAGTAGATGAACTTTGGATGATAATTTAATGATTTTTTGTACAAAGGCATTAATATCATCACTTGACACAGATTTCTTCAGTCTGTCTTCGAGCATTTAATTTGTATATTATTATAAGAGTACTTTTAGCACTCCACCAAAACCTTATGTTTAACAAAATATTATTTTCAAATATTGTATTACCAGATAAACGCACCCCGACCATCGCAACCTTTAAAACGCAACAAAAGCACATCAGACGCCCTCGAAACTTTCAAAACAAAAGCGAGGGGTTTAACTAATTAATAAGGTGCACACTTAAAAACAGAATTTCGTCTAAAAAGGCTTAAGGCAAAAGTTTTCCGAACACCCATTGACGCGCTTTAATCCGTGGGCCGTCGGACCTCGAAAAAGTGTTGCCAACCGTTGAAAATTGGGATTACTGTTGTAATCTGCGAATAATGCAGCCGAATATACTGCGCTCTGTCAATATATCGACGCGAGGATTTCCATTGTTAAATCGCTTTAAATGATGTATGAGATACGATGAACGATGTATGAAATATTTTTAAATTTTACGTTTTTATTTTTTGGATGTCGTTAATCGGTTTGTGATGGACGGGTGTAAAATGGTACTTTATATTGCAATTATATTTGTTATGGTCTATAGTAGGTCTATTTAGTCTGTAAAACCAATATTTTAGTATCTAGTCGTACTTATGTGTATAATTCTGTATATAAACTAACTATATGCCAACAAAAATAAAACAATATATTAAAAACTAAGTTTTTCCAAAACCATTTTTCAATCTAAATTACGTCCTCATACAAAATATTATAACTAAATAAAATATAATCTTGCTCATCCTCACGTTTGCAATTAAAATTCGTAGCACCCCTATAATTTTGGTACGTAACGTTGCAAGGTGAAAACTCGAAACAAATTGCGTTAAAATGTAATAGAACTCGTTTCCCCGTAAAAGTTTCCATCAGATTACGACTCAAATTCAATATTTAAGATTGATTTGGGAACATGTTAGGGTTACGTCTTCAGAAAAGGGCAACGGTAATCCATGTGTTTTTGGATCGCTGGATGTGATTAGAATCCGGAATTTACTAGTTTTAACTTGTATGAAAACGCTTTATGTGACGTCATAATTATGTAGGTGCTTTAGTTCCAAGAAACTTTTGTAGTTTATTTTCTAGGTTCAACATGGGGCAGGCGGAAACATACTTACGTGTCGTGGCGTGGCGTGACGCGCCAGAAGCATATCGGTTTCATACATTTAATATGGTCGACGCGACACGACACGACACGTAAGTATGTTTCTAACCATATTAAATGTATGAAACCGATATGCTTCTGGCGCGCCACGCAACGCCACGACACGTAAGTATGTTTCCGCCATACCGGCTAAGTAAATGTGGGTGATTAAAAAAGCAGACTGCACACAGAAAGCTTAAAAAGGCATTTATTTATGTCTCAAGTTGTTTTTACGAAAGGTTATTTTAGAAATACAAATTCATTACATACATAAAGTACATAGTTTTAAAACAACTCTTATAGATAATAAAAAAATAACATTTAACTTCTTTGTACATGTAATGTTAGGAGAACACTTTACTTAGTTAAACTTTGTAGACGATAGATATGTTAGTTTGTTGCCAAAGCTTATCTTAACCAAGTCTACGTAAAGAACATTTTGCAGACAAATATTTAGTTGCCAAAATAATTTCGCAGTTGCACGAAGATTGTAAGGATCCTGGCCGGAATTGTGATAAAAGAAAAACTAATTTAATGCAACCTCCTTTAGGAAAAGACGTTATTAATACAAGCCGCATATTCTATTACAGGCTGTTTAGAGCCATTAAGGTCCTCATTTTAAAAGTATAATGTACCAAAATTCTCAGTCAATTAAGCATTCAGCTTGGAAAATAGTCGAGCCTTTGTTAACATTGTAAGCGAGACGAATGTAAAAGCATTTTTACGACATGACCCAAAACCGTAAGAAAGTGAATGGAAAAATAATTTTATACTTAAACTTAGTGATGCAATCTGTATAATACGGTTTTATGGATCGAGTCTAATTACATGATATTGTCGAATAATAATTTTAATTTTTAATAATAATTTTAATTTTAAAATAAAATAATACCAAAGTATTATCTCATATTTGTAACTAAAGGTAACTAAAGCTCATGACAAGCAGTTTTACAATTCAATATAATTTTTACCTTACACATATAAGACACTGGAAGATTTTCACTACATAGAAACGTATCATCCAAGATTTAATTAATCAAAAATAATATTTCTGCAAATCGATTGTATCGAGTCGACTCGGTTCCCTACTTCTTCGCTTCCCTACTTGAAGTCGTGGAAATTTGCATGATATTACAGCTCATCTGCTGAAGCTTTGTGTACAGCGGTAAACGACGCGGAACAAAAATTTGAATTTTTTCCTTTGAATTACTGAAGAATTGCTAATTTAATCGGCGGTATTTATGCACGAAAATCTTTTTAAACTTATTTGGACTTAATGGTATCTCGTTCGGAGTGTTCCATATTCAAAAATATTCTTGCGCTCCTTTTTTTCTTTAATGGTTATTTTATGTTTAGTTACATTATATCTAATATGTTTTCTAATTATATTAATGTTTTTAGATATTTAATCGATATTATTAAACCAAAAAGTTTCTCTAGATCCAAGACAGGGGTTTAGATGCAAAATATGCCCCAATCCTATCGCACTAACTGACACACGCACACAAAAGAAATCTTCCCTCTAAGTGTCGCATAGTTTCTGGCCACAAGCTAGCAACTCCCTCGCCAAATGAAGCGTGTCATCGCAGTTTGTACATACCCACCCACACATGCACACACATTCTAATTCCCTATTCTTTTTGTGTGTAAACGCCCCGAAGCGTCCAATTTACAGAAAAAGAATCCCACAAACACAGTGTTTCTCGCTTCAGATCACACCATGCACTATTTGAATTTTCTCCCAAGGGAGGGTGGAATCAATTTAAATTTTAACTCACACTTAATACACCCTTGTTTGGTGTCTAAGTGGTGTGTTTGAGGCACCCTCTGTTTGGGACGAATAATAAGTTGGGAAGACAACGCCGGTGAAATAGTGCAAACAAAAATTCTTTACCGTATCGCGGTGCTTTGGGTCCTGAAATTGCGAAGGAACATAAACAACGCTTAGTGGTAATGTCGTCTGCGAGAGAAATTAGTGCCATTGTCTTGAGGCTACATTTGTATACGTCATGTCATTTTTAGTAGTCTGGAAACAAAAGTATTTAAATATTTATGTAGAGACGGCTACGTCAATTGTGTTCTGTTGTATATTAAATAACTAGTAGGTATCTAGTTTACATTTGCAATAAATGTTACGTACGTACATTTTTTATAACATAAATCGAGTATTTAAAGTTTGTTTGGCATCCCAATTCCCGTCCCTTTGCTGCTAGACTTGATCGTATTAATCTCTTGCTTGCTTGATATAAACTCTAACTCAGCATGCTACTTTAGTATAAAAAATATATAACACAATACCTTCCATTTGTTATAACAAGTTGAATGTAAATAAAACCCCATTTAATAGCTGTCAACCATATAAATGCACGTAAACATCGTTATTCAGAGAATGGAATAACAGTCTTAATGTATTCGCTAAAATGTTATCTACGTAACAGTACAGTCAACCGCCCGACACTAGCTTCAACAACATAGTATAACCAACCTTATTCCATTGCCATAAAGACGACTTCCAGGTGAAATTGTGACTACTAATGTGCGATAGCCTGTACATACTCGTATGCGTTGCAATCACCAACAACAAGTTTACTAGCCAAATAGAAATTGTAAATTTCACAAACATCCTTGGCTCACAACCGTTCTCATTTTCTTAGATGACCGCGTATAAATGTGGGTGTAATGAAAACGTCGGGTCGAAAGTTCTCGAGCACTCCGAGGTAAATAAAAGAGGTTTTAACTGTAAGAGGATAAGTAGAACACGTGTTTTCTTATTAAAATGTTTTAGTGTAGTTTGCAGGAATTATTTAATCACGGAAAATATTAATGTGTTGTGTTAAGGCCTTTTACCACTTTTATCATCCTTAATTTTGTCTTAGGGTAGGTACATAAAAACTTGAGTCTGAAAAATATTGTTTCAGGACGTGAACATTAGCTTTTAGTATTCAGAAGCAAACTTAACACCTTGTGTAGTATATAATTAATAATAATATAATATTCCGGGACAACTCACACAAAAAATGTTAGGAAGATACATAATATTCACTCATCATTATATTATGTTTCATTAAGACAGCGTTTTATTTCTGAACCAATTTTTTATTAGCGGTTGACTGCGGCTTCATTTATCGCCGTATCAAAGATTACCCAATTTTGAATATTAGTATGAAATATTACATTTTGAGATAACTACGGAATGTGAACCTGCGACCCAAGCTTCGTAATCCATGTATTTTAACCACTGCGGTAATTAATCCGTCTAATATTTTTATCTCAATCATTTAACACGTTGAATTGTTTCACTAATTGAGCTGATATAAAAACTTCACTCAACGTCACGCACTTTGATGAATACAATTAGTTTATGTGAAGTTAAATTAATGTGGTTTCTTGATACGACTTAATTATGATATAGAAATGGATATGAGAAAACGTATAAGTGACTATTTGGATAAGTGATAAATTGAGCTCCGTGCGAACATAGTTGGCATGAAGACTTTAAGAAAGCTTCGCGACCAAATAAAAGCACACTTTTATATTTAATATTCAAATGAAATAATAAATGGACAAATAAAATATCTTTATCTTTACAAATCTAAATTAAAATTTAGATAAGGATATTATATTTCAATTGGGTGCATTGGATACCTTTTCTTTACTAAACAATTGCTTTATTTCTTTTTTCAAAACATAATGGTCAAGTAGGTATCATCACGTTAATAATGATTCTATTTTTTTTTGTAGGTTTCTTGTAACTTAGCAATCTAATTAATGTATGATAAATGAAATAAATATGAGCATCAATTCACTAAAGCACAAATAGAAAATATTTAAGTTAATTATGAGTGAGACATACACCAAATCAAATCGTCAAAGGAAGATACATCTTTCCTTTTTCAAGGACTTTTGAAAGTATTAACTTTCAAAATAATAATTATGCCTGCCTCCTCTGCCCCCCAGACGGCATAATTCGCTCATCCAATTTACCTCGGTAATTCGTCATTGAAGTGAGAATGTCTATGAATGCAGACGCCTACAATTGCCTCGACTTGCTTAGCATAATACGGGCATACTGTAAGGCACAAAAGGCCGAGGAAGAGCAAAAGTAAATTACTTCTTAAGAAAAACGTCTTGATTTTCAAGAAAAACTGGGTATTGGTTTGTGGTTGACTTCGTCTTTAGTACATAAAAATGAAAACGGATTCTTAACAGTTTTCTTAGGTTTTTGTTTAAACTGGTGATGAATGATTAATATATTTATTAATTCCCAACAGCGTCCTTACAAGAATAAATCCGATTCGATATTGATCTTTTCGCGACTGCTATCCGTAGGATATGATAAAATTTATGTAATGTGAAAAATAAAACAAAATATTGAGTAAAAAAAAATTCGACTTCATATAATATTTGTCTTACGTCCCATCGCCCAAAAAATTCAGCTTAAAAATTTAATAACGTAAACACGTCACTATTAAACCCATACAACGTTCACGTCTCTCTCGCAATAAAAACCAACAAATCTTCAACAGTGGGACCATCGCATAAGAATACAATTATAATAACAATGATAGCATTCTGAGAGGCTAATGGGCACTTAACTGCCGTATGCAGGTGCTCGAGTATTTATTTATTCAGATTTTAACCCGTTAGACAGTGTGTGCGCAGTTGCGAGTAATGCCGTGGGAGGAGTCTTGTTTTCATTATGCCAAGACCTCGTGTTTTCTTTTGTGTCATTATTAAAATTTACGCCCGCGCTTTTTTGTGTCGACGGTCCTTAAGTTGTTTCTATAAATGTGTAGTATTTTAGGGTTAGGTGCAGATGGAAAGTACTAAGAATTTAATTAGAGATCACAGTTTTATTTAATCTTTGTAAGTGTAATTTCCTTTTTCCCTGAAATCGTTATTATAAGTAACATAACAATTCTCGAGAGTACAAGTAACTAGTGCAATTCGAGAGAAAAAACCAACAATAAATCTCTTGCCAAAAAATATTACACAGCAAATAGACTCGAGTCCATATACGAATTGAGTAAACCAAATAAAAATCCTTGCATTCACATAAAAACAAAAGAAAAATATATCAGTGGAAATCTTTCTCTCGTATTGCGAAGCGAACAGATACATGAAAAAAAAATATTCAAACGAAATTTACGAGGTACACTATAAGTTAACCGGGGGCGTTTCGGCGCGTACACACTTGTTCTCTCATCATTCTATTTATCAGATAGTACACGGGACTGTACTTCGCAGGTGTGAACCGCCTTAGGACACAATGAAGAGCTGTGAAAACTATTGGATTTGTCGATTTTCTGTGGATTTTTTTAAAGGATGGATGAAAACTTTTGCTATAGGAGATGAAACTCATGGTGGTCAATAACAAATTATTATACATCTACTAGCTGTACCCGGCAAGCGTTGCAATGCAATTTTTCTACCTAGGACTTGCCTACTACCTACCTACTACCACTTAGGGGTATGAAAAATAGATAGTAGCCGATTCTCAGACCTACTGAATATGCATATAAAATTTCATAAAAATCGGTTAAGCCGTTTCGGAGAAGTATGGTATGGTTGTGACACGAGAATTTTATATATAAGATTTAAAAATATTTAAAACTATTGGCACTGCTTAAGCACTTGTGAATTAAATGCCGCGGATTTCATGTTAAAGTACGATTCTTTCGAAAATATAGTTTTTTACTTTTGTGACTCCACATAATAGAATAGAATAGAATAGAATAGCATTTATTTGCAAATATGGGTAATACATAAGTAGATAGTAATAGGTATACATCAGAGTTCTGCCATATTTCACCATTCGGCATGCAAACATTTTCATTATACAACATTGTTAAAATTCAAATTGTCATTAAAACATTAACTTAATTATTACATTCAATAGGTAACAAAAATTATTAAAATTCAAATTGTAATTAAAACATACTTAAACTTAATTATAACAATCTACCTATATTAAATAGAATGGTTAAACATTTAAATTGTCGATAACAGTATAATTATATTTCTAATATAAGAATAAAAATCGTGGTGAAACATAAATATATAAGCAGACATTAGGATTCCAGGTCATAGATAATAGTATAAGATTCAATATAAAATAATGTAACATTTCTCGAGTAAATCAGTAATTAAATAATTAAACATTACAGGTATTTAGAAAAGATTTGTCCGTTAAAAACTCAGTTACACTGTAGTATGCTTTATCTATTAATAATTTTCGAAGTTTACTTTTGAATTGCACCGTTTTCAAAACTTTCCAAGCACTTGGCAATTTATTATACACAATTGGGGCCATGCAATAAATACTCTTGCGCATCATAGTTGTTTGACACGATACCAGATTTAATTTCGTATTATCTCGCCTGTTTCTTGGAAACACATCGGCCAAACGTTCAAAACGATTCGGGTTGTTCTTTACAAACACAGCTACTTCGAGAATATCGAGAGAGGGAAGTGTCAGAATATTGTACTGCTTAAAATATGGCTTGCAACTGTCGGTGGTTTTTAGTTTAAACATTGACCGGAGACATCTTTTTTGAGCCTTAAATGCTGTCTCCTTGTCAGTGGAGTTTGCCCAGAAAATTACACCGTAGCGCAAGTGAGACTCAGCTATGCCGTAGTATGCCGCAAGAAGTGCTTTGGTATCGACTATGGATGATAACCTATATAAAGCGTATGCCGACGAACTCAATTTTTTACACAATACGCCTATATGTACTTTCCAATTTAAACTGCAGTCTATTTGTAATCCCAAAAATTTGGTATCTGCTACTTCATCAATATCATCAGTTTTGTAATGTATGTGAAGGTTAGGTACACCAGGCATACGTTGTCTAAAATGCATAATTTTAGTTTTACTTAAATTTATATTCAAATTATTTGTATCTAGCCATATAATTAAATTTTTAATAGAATTATTTATGTCCGTTTCATATGTATTTATGTTTTTACAGGGAATTGTAATGGTGCTATCATCAGCATACATAGTTAAAGGCTGTTCAATGGCCGTGGGCATATCATTAACATATAATATAAATCCAAACGGGCCCACAACGCTACCCTGTGGAACACCGAATTTAATTTTACGTTCTCGTGATCGTGATATCTCTTCATGTTTATTTATTACATTAATGCGACTAATCTCGGTAATCTGTGTTCTGTTTTCTAAATACGATTTTATAAGTTCGAGCACGTTACCTCTTATGCCGTAGGCTTCTAATTTATTTAACAATGTATTATAATGGACGTAATCAAAAGCCTGCGTCATATCACAAAATATGGCACATATGGGGGATCGTTTATCCATACTTTTAATTATCGGAGACAAAAAATCATAAATTGCCATATCGATGGTTCTATGTTGCCTAAATCCTTTTTGTTCTTCACATAATACATTATTCTTTTCAATGAAGCTATTTAACTGATTGCATATGTACTTTTCAAATACCTTTGAGATGACTGGTATGAGTGAAATGGGTCTATAATATTCTATCAATTCCTTATCGTCTTTTTTAAATAAAGGCTTAATTATCGATATTTTTAATGCTTCTGGATACATACCCGTACATATACTAAGATTGATTAAGTGACTTAGATGACTGCATATCTCAATTGACGTGTGGTGTGCTAGGTGCCATAAACAATGATTTAGGACTTCTTGATGTAATGGATGATTTTGGTTTATATTCAGCATCTAATTTTGGGACAATTTTGTCAACAAAAAAGTCATTAAAAGCATTCGCGATATCCAAAGGTTTGTAAATAGTTCGATTGCCAACTCTTATTTTTTCAATTTGCTGTTTAGGGACACTGCTATTTGACTGATTAATTATTTGCCAAGTAGTCTTCGATTTATTTTTTGATTGTTGTATTTTGTAATTATTCTGTGCTTTCTGTGTTAGATTAATAATTTTACTGTACATTTTAGAATAAGTAGCAAAATTCTTTTTATTTCTTTTCTTTATATTTATATACTTTAATAGTTATATATAAAAAATAAATACGTACATTTTCTTTACTAAGCCCCTATGTTTTGTGTAATGAATGACTATTATAGAGACAGTTTTCGAAGCAATGAATAAGGTAACCTTATTTTTCTTTCTTGCACCTTGTTTATATTATTATATCCAAAGATTAGCTAGTTTATGCCATTGGTAACATATTACTATCGATCAATAACCCTTTGCTAAGGTCAAGGCTGTATATAATGTAGGCTGTCGTCTACACTACGTGCCTTTAGGGATTTAGTCTAGTTTTACATGATTAGAGTGAGTAGATGTTTCGAGTTCCATATTTATTATTTCTTGAATTAGAACTTGTTATAAAAATATAGGATAATTTTACTCTGAAAGTATATTTTTCTAATCAACGAATTAAATTCGGAAATGCATGCTACTTATGTCATGTAAGTAACGTGGCAAATAAAAGTATGTTATCATAAACATCTACCAACGAAAAAAGCCCAAGAAGACGACATCGATCATTATTTTCCGTGGCAAGGTGGATAGTTTGTTTGTGACGATAGCCTGAAGTTAGTTAAAAAGATTTGCAAAGTTGTAAAACAAAAAATAGGTTACAAAACCATCCTAGATATCTAAAAATCTATTTATTCATCGGCTAATCCTTGCCATAAAGTTGTCTATGTAGCTCATTACCTTCAAAATCCAAACTATTTCAAAGTTTAAAACTATTTTACACATGGTTTAGACGTGCCAAAGGTTACACGTGTTAGCTCTTCACTTGTCTCTATATTTACCTAATTAATTTCTACCTAAACACCTACACATTTTCACGAGTTCGCTATTCATCCCACACATTGCACCTGGCATTAACTCCGCCTACAACAATTTCGTAATATTTTTCCATGCAATAAATAGAAACACAAAAAACAAAACACAACTGTTTTTGTCTTCCATAGCCATAATCCAAATGACTATCATACAACACGCCACAAAAAACAACACGATAAATCTTATGTTTTTGTTCACCTACAAAATATGAGTTAATAAAACAAACGCCAAGGCATCTCGAAAAAAAAACAGATATAAAACACAGAAATAAAAATCATGCCGAAGCGTTTCTTTTATCATGAGCTTTTCAGTACACGGGTATATAAACCACAGTACGGTGAAAGACAAAAAGCCTCTTTCATTAGTCCCCGGGAGAAATCTGCTTTTTTATTCGTAACGACAAAAGTTTTAGCCCTCAGAGTTTGCGTATATAAATCACTTTAATTTATAGAGACGAAAGCGCAGAACACTTTAAGTTGTGGCATAACGAGGTTGCTATTAAGGTTGACGAATGTTACTTGGAACGACACACTGGAAGTTGCTACAATTAATTGGCCACTTCCAGAATTGGACGCACATTTGTTAGGCGACTAACTTTTAAGGCATCAATTTTGAGTTATAAATAGGTACAGCCTTAATGATACTCGTAAAAGTTAATGGAGTTTTGCACTGTGGTGGTAACGCCTTGTCGTTTTCTGGTTAAGATGTGTGGGACCCCTATTTTTCTCATGGGTATCGTGAGATTGTGGAATACTGGTTCAGATTTATGTTTCTACGTTACATAATTTACCAATATACGTCCTTGTATCAATAGAACGAGCTTTACCAATAAAAATTGTCAGGTGTTGTATGTTTCAAAAGTTCAAGGATTTCTTTAATGTGTTTTTCTTTAAACGGTTAATGTTAATAACGGAAAATATACCATTAGTATTTAAGACCAAAATAAACATAACATGAACTAAGTTACGCCCTGAAGTCATAACAAAATAGTTAAATTAATGATAAAAAAAATAATAAGTTTCTCCATAAATACCCTTTCTGTCCAAAAGTAGCACCTATTGTTACAAGAAAAGTAACAGTGACTTATACATTGAGGAAATGTGTGTATGTGTATGTGCGTCATACTATGACGTCACCTTGTAAGTAAAACCTACGAAGCTGTTAAGAGGAACCTTCGTCATACTAAGTAAAGGAACTGTATGTTTGTGTGTGTGCGTGTAAACCTTATATTACCTATTAGGCCAATAGCTCGCACGCCCACACTTTTATAGTAACTACTAGACTATAAAATATGGATCTATCGTTTTTCTCTATCAGTATTCAGTTAAAGGGTTAAGCTGTGTTTATGGCGTTATTCTAGCTGTAGTAGGAAAAATGGATGTATGAATCTCATTTCATAAGTATTGAACAGTCGAATGTTTATTATATTTAAAAAACCATCGCTTGTTCTGATTTTTTAACTTAATATTTACATAACAAAGTAATTTAGTTTAAATTTCAGCAACAAATTTGATAATTTAAAGCTAGGCCTAATTTTGTTTTTCTTAACTAGTCTTGCAAACAATTATCTTAGTATCATAAACAATCACCTATTAAAAAACTTCGAATCAGCTATCAAATCCATTCTATTCTTTTAACGCTTCAAAACTCAAACAAATGAAGCGAAGCACTTAGAACCTTTGGTTTTTACTGGAAAGTACACTAGTCGTGCAAGAAATTATGTCACAGTATCATAAACAATCACTTATATAAAAACTTCAAATCAGCTATAAAATCCACTTTATTCTTTTCCAAAACATTTCAAAACTTAAACAAATGAAGCGAAGCACTTAGAACCTTTGGTTTTAACTGGAAAGACGTCAAAGTTTAATTGTTTGCCGGTCTTGTTACATTAACCTGATTCCAAGTTTCTTTAATAAGAACTCCTTGTGTGTTTTTATCGGTACGTACACTTCGTACGTAATTTTATTTTTCCGTTTTCTTTTTATGTACACATTTTTAATGGAAAAGTTAATTGGTTTTGTGAATATTTGTTTTGGATATGAGTTGCTTTAAATCAGGTCTCAATCTGAATGGGTCGATTATATAGTGCTTAGAAATAAAACTAGAAACCTATTGTTATATTTTCAGTTTGCAAAAATAACAAGTTCTTTTTAATAGCCTAACAATAGCCTATAAAACTGTATTTGCTGTTATTTTGGTGCTTAAAATATTATTTTCTCAGATTCGTTCTTTATTTTAAAGGCCTTAGAATGACAAACACTTTTGTTTTCACAGTCGAGAACGATATTTTTACTTTCTAGCAAATTGAAATGGATCACCACGATTTAATCAATTTCTTATCTCATAAATCAACATAAATAAAACACACATCATTATATAGTTATCCATTAGTTAAAAGAGCGCTGCACTAATTATGAGCGCGTTAGTCGGCGCCGTACGATGTTTCAATTTAACTTTTTGCCTTAACCCTCGAACGTCCTGTTGTATGGCTTGCGGGTTTTTACTTTCTAGTCCTATTAGGGGACTGTTACACATAGCTAGTTTCTTAGATAGTTTGGGATTAGACGAGAAGAATCAAAATTATTGGACTAGGTCATATTTCTAACAATCATAACGCCTAAAGTTTTTGAAGGGGTAAGTAGAATATGTATTTTCATTATAAACATTAAATATTTCATGAAAGAAAGAAATGAGTTTGTTTGTTATCACATGGAACCCTATTTATATAATACAATCATCTCCATTTAATTTAATTCAATCCATTTTAACGCCTCAAATAAACAAAAAATGGACCTATACTTAGAATTGAGTATAAATTTAAAACATGTATAGTCAACAAAGACAAAGTATACCTAAATAGTTAAGTTTGTAAATAACTTTATAATTGTAGATGATACTAGTAGATTGAATTAATAAATGCTGTCAGAAAAATAACAAAAGTATTAACTTACTGAAATAAAAAAAAACCTCCGCTGTTTTTGTTTTTTTTTTTTAATTTTTCAGATTGATAGTTAAAAACAAGCATTTAATTTTAAAAAATCCACCATTTTTCTCCAGTCAACTAACGAGTGCCTGCTTGCAAGTCTACCCAGTCTCTAACCCTTTAACGAGTCGTAGGTATGTTTTTGTTCGCACCCGTGTTATGAGTTTTGCAAAGGCAAATATAATAGAAAGTCACGTCACGCGCTGACACTTTTTTGCAACATGTTCACAGCTTTGCGCCTTAATTTTTTGTTATAGCTGTGACCCTATTGTCGTTGTAAATAATGTAAACTGCGGAGTTGCTTGTTTTCATACGTTTTATATAATTTATGGCGAATGAGAGTTTGGCTTGATTTTGTCACACACATTGGTACCCATTAGATTACCTATGTATTATATTGTGCAAGATTATTTAAATCTTCTTATATTTTTATTAAAAAGAGAGTCCTTTTGCAGAAGTTATATTATTTGTTATTTTTTTAATATACGTATTGATTTGTGTCTAGCAAATTAAAAACTTACACGTATCAAAAATCTTAATTTTCTAAAAAGTACTTACTCCAGTCGCATTATGACCTTTATTCTAAGAGACACATTCAAGATACCTTTCCTTTGATAAATGGGATCATTAGAAGAATATCGCCAGTTACTTTAATTGAGAACCGAAGTCAATTGGATTCGTTTGATACAGAGTTAAAAGATAATTAATATCGTTATCTGCTACGGATGTAATTTGTTCCGTAGCTCTAAAGTAACTACGCCGTAGCAGTTGCGTAGACTCTGTAGATACATTTTGTAGACTTCTAATGCCAAAGAATCCTAATGGGAAAATTAAGAATTCTTGTTCTGCTTATTATAATGGGTTTATTTACATGTCATGTATATAAAACAGATTATAATTTTAGGAGAATTTCCGTATAAACCGAGCAAATTAAATATTGACTTAACACAAGACTCTATTATTGAATAGTTCTAAGTTCTAGATATTCAGCAGCAATAGATACAAAATTCTCCACACATTATAACGTAAGTGAACTATTTCAATATTCACTCAAGTATTCAAACTTGGCTTGCTCTTGCATAAAACCATCTAAGTCTAAACCGCGGCTGACTTAAGACGCATCCTCTAATGAAATGACGACGTACCTTGTTTACTCGGTATTTGCTGCAAAGGGCGGTTACCCTCCTAATTTAAGTGGTACTAACATCTTGTGACGTTGTGAGCAAATAAAGCTGCTTATTATTTAGACGGATTATTTTTCTTCCCATTGTATGATAGATGTTTTTTTAAGCCTATGTAAAGTTTTGTTTTTGTTTTCATATTTTGGCATATGATGGTATGATAGTGTGGTACATGAATATGAGCTTATGCAGCCAGGCATATGAATTGAAGGGTGGGTGAATTAGGGTGCTGTTCATTCACTGTTATTGAATAACGTATTGACGTTCGATATGTGCTATATTGTTGTAGTTGATATTGAATAAATGAGTTTTAAATTTACTTACGTAGATAGGCAAAGATACTATAACGTAAAATAGAAACATATACTAAATATTTTTGCGTATTAGATATAATAATATAACTAAAACCGAGACATACACTTCCGCAAAAAAAAAAAACGAAACAATAATAAAGGACACAGTTTTTCCGACCAAAAACATATTTACAGAAGATTTTCGGTAGCAAATAGAATTACCTGCCCTAAGAATCATGCAGCCGAGGGAAAATTATGCGAAGGAAATCAGCCAGAGCTGGCAAGAAAACGGCCTTTGTAACGTTGGAAAACAAGGGGTGAAATTGCTCTTATAGTTTTATGAATAATCGTGTAAATTTCATATTGAAGTAGATATTTTTTAACTTGGTATATACTGCATTGCTTTTGTGAATGATTGCTTTTCTGTATAAAATCTTTTGATAAACTACTGTTGAAGAATTTTGATGTCGTTTGTAAATGATTTAATTTTGCATTCACTGAGGGAAATGATAGCATTGAAATATTTACGTAAGTAATTTGTAGAAGGATTAAAAAAGTTTTTTCGGAACAATTATAATTAGATGTTAACTAATTTCTCTATTTAAAAATACTTCACGTTATCCTAGTTCGTCTTCATCTATGACTTGAAAAAAACATATTAATCTTTTTAAAGCAACTTACTTAACTTTAGCGCTTAAATGTTATGTAATTACTAAACCTTTGAGAGCTACCCCTACCATAGGTTCGTCGAATCTATCGAAAATCACGTAACTCGTTTATGCACGGAGATTGTCCTCGGGTTAGGAAATAATGTCATTAAAACGCTGCTTATTTGAGACGTGATTGATGCGAGTTCCTCTGTTGTTCATTACCGGTTCGGGACTGTAGTAATCGTATTTCAATGGGTATTGATGACAAATGATTCATCCTCGTTGGTCAATTTTGGTATTATGAATGTTCATTAGTTCCATACTGCATCTGAATTTGTTTGGCGACAAAAAAAGTTTTTGGGGATCTCAGGTAGATAACTATTATTTATTTTTATATTTTAAATTGACAATAACAAATACACAAAATTGTGACCACTAAAGGAAAGAAAGACATCTAAAATGATTTTATATTGTATTTAAAAAAGTCGAAGTCAATACTTCAATGTTAGGCTGTTACAAAAATCGAATCAACTGTAACAAATTACATTTTTCTGTCTACATTTATCTCTAAAACAGAAAAGTCGATATTCCCAAAGAGCTATTACATTATGCAAAGAAAACACATCAGTCACCGTTGTACCGACACACTTTCTTACCCTTTCAGCGATATTAAATAAGGAGAAAGAAACTTACAACTCAAATGTATTAGTTCCTTTTATGAAAGAACTTTGTATCTTTTTTACAGCATATTGTTTTATACTTTTGTTTTTATGTCTGGCCTGTATTTTTATTTAAGTGATCAATTTTATCTTCAATATCGTAATGTGGATAAAAAAGTTTTGTTTTGACGGACAAATAATAAAGAAGTAATTTGTAGACGAAATACCTTTTGCCAGCCATTATTTTAAAAATAATTTAGTGTAAGAAAGACCAAAAGATTATCTGAAGAATTTTGTTTATCTATAAATTGCTGTTATATTTGAAAAACCAATAACTAATGTGACCACGAGACAATTTCCAAAATATTTAGATTTATGATATCACCTCAACCTTATAATTATCACCAGATTAATATGTCATCAGCCATAAGGCTGAGATTAGGTATAAAACTAATTTAAAATATTACCATCTTCCCGTCCATCATCTTTAAAATCTCCAGTTAATTTTCCATCTAATTTTCGGTGGCCTACATCACGTTGTCGTTCCTGCATCAAATTAGGCGAACCAAGTAATGACACTTATTTCTCGTTTAAATATTTACAGGCCAACTTAGCGGTTTCGGCGTCGTAATTAGAAAACTTTTTTACACCATAATTACGATTGCGAATGGCTGCGTCAGAAAATTTCGTAAAATTCCCTAATAATATTAGAGTGGGAGTTTGCTTTTAAATTGCAACATTTACTTGGTCGTTGATCATTTGAAAGTTGTTTCGCGCAGTCGTTTAGTTAGCCTTCGTTTTTGCTAGAAATTTTCGGTTTTTTTTTTGTTAGAGATCTTTGCAGTTAGCCTGAGCGCAGGATTTGACTGCTTCACCAGACTTTAAGAAATTTTCGGTGATTTTAGTGGGAATATAGAAACTAGTTAAATGTATCGTCACCTTTACGAATAGATTAGTACGTGAAATAAGAGGTACTAGTTTGCTAGCATTTGCCACGAAATTTAACAAAATAAGCCCCTTACAATAATAGGTAAGATGGCACAAAGTCAAAGTTTCCTTGCCAGACAAGACCAAAATAATTCACCACGAAGCAAATTTAAACAATATCCTTAAACAAACAGATCGATACAATACCGCTATAAAGATCCTTCCTATGTAAATTTACAATTTGGTAAAATAATGCACAGCTATTAATAAAACCGGGACCTCGAATGCAAGAAGTAATCGGTAATATGATAAATCTCTCCCCCCGTCCAAGTTACGCGTACTCAGAGCCATTTCCCCCAAAAAAATTGAATTAATTTTTGCCAAACAATCGAAGGCATCAATATTAATGAGAGATGTAACACAAGAGTTCTTTGCTCATTTGTTCTTGTATGTATTAAATTACATTGGGGTTTTATCAATAATTTGAATCTTTGTATTGATTGTGTTTTCTGGTTGAATGGCGATTTTTCTTATTTCTTTGTGTATCAAATGATATTTGAGCGACTTATTATTTTTGAATTGAATATATCTTTTCTTTGTTAGTGGTACACAAAATAACATGAGAAGATAAACATTAACGGTTTTATTTACAAAAATATTTCCTTTAATTATTTTTTACATTTCGTACTATTTTCGGAAGGTTATACTTCAGCTAGCCGTGTGAATGTCGACACGGTTTAATTTAACTGCACAATTTATCTCACAACTCAATCCCAAAATCTTAATGAGTCAAACAACGAAATCTGCAATTACACGTGCAGTCTCTATCTATTGCAAATCTCTATTACATAGATCCCCCAACGTTTAGTATTACATGGTCCTCTTATCTGGTCCACACACGTGGCGTACATGTCGATACCAGCTTAATCCATCACCCCAACTCTTTGATGTTATAACACAATAGGGGACGTTTTTAGTTTTCCGACTCAGATAAAATTTTTGTGCAGTTTGGGGTGACGGGAAGGGATGACCTGGGTTCCCCTGATTGGGTTTTTAAAACAATGATTTTAATGTGTGTT
This sequence comes from Autographa pulchrina, assembly GCA_905475315.1. Lineage (NCBI taxonomy): Eukaryota > Metazoa > Arthropoda > Insecta > Lepidoptera > Noctuidae > Autographa > Autographa pulchrina. The sequence continues at coordinate 4,725,392 of FR997771.1, read as the reverse complement.
GTCAAACATTGTGTTTTGATGAAGTTGTATCGTGCGCTGGACCAGATAGGACATTACAATTAACATTGGCTTTATTCAATTCGTAATTTCATTAAAGATCTACCTTCTTACTTAGAGTTAAATGCTGCTGCTACTACAATATGAGGTACTTCCAGCTTTATTGTTGTGAGTGTATTTGTACCTATATATGGATAAATTTATTAAAAACACTCGCATTATGTTCAAGCCAAAGTAAAAGTGTAATACTCGCTCACTGGTATTAATGAAATTCAGAGTTAAATCTCTTTTTATTTGTCGTTTTACCATATAGGACCAACTACAGCCTCAAAAGTGTAAGAAACTTTTTCTAATGCACCCAATAAAAGTGTATTTGATTCGTGCTTATCAGAACCCTTCCCTTATTTGACCCTAGTGGCACTCTACGGATATTGGAGATAATTTTAACCTCGGGCAATACTAAAACGGGTCTCCAATGAGTTCTTTTAGAATTGCTTGAAGGCAAAGTGACCCTAAAAATATAAAACAAATATACATAAGTAAAATAAAAAATGCATATTAAGTTTCTGAGATTGGCCACTCATCGGTATTATTAAGTAACCAAACTTAAATAGTATTTAAAAATATTGTTACTGTTACATTAAATATTATTGGATTTTTAACGGCTGAATTGTATAATAAATCTGTTTACATAAATTAAACTTTTCGTATCATACATTATATTTAGGTAACACATGTCAAGAATACATGGCTAAAAAAAAAACCACCGAAGACGTCAAAACTAACAACAAAGTAATGCAATTCTTGACTACCCCAATTGAACTATAAAGTAAATTCTTTATTATCCACGTCTTAGCGGTTCCCTATTGCACTAAGAGATATAGATACCACAGATAAACGTCACAATGCAATGTTTTTATTTGATTTCATTGAGGGGCGAGGGATGTCCTGTGTCACATTGACCGTCTGTCTGTCTATTAGGGTACATAAATGCCAATAGTTAGTGGGTACAAACGTGTGTATGAATAAGTTAAATAGCATTATTTATTTAATGTGGACTCTTATTTCATTAGGTTGTTTGGATTGTCTTAGAAAGATTGAATTGTTAATTTATATTAAAGCAAAGTAATTTTTTTTTGGTTATTTTATTCAAAGGGTAGTTTATACATTGCATACCCAATTTATCATTATGAATAATATAAATCATATAATTATTGATGGGATAGGAAAGCTAAAAACCAATTTCCTCAAATATCTGCCCGATTAGCCTTTTTGATTTATTTTTATTATTACAAAATATGTATTTAGTTCTTCCCTAAGCCAAGCTACTGTGTTCTTGTTATATATGTATATATATATATTTATATACTTTATACCTTTTAAAGTTTTCTCTTAATTTTTTATTTTTGTTTAAATTTAGTATAATTTTAATTTCTTATTTTAAGTTTAAATGTCAGAGTATTGTTTGTGTACATCTTTTTTTTTTATGCATGCTGAGTTTACCTATAAGTGATTGTTACACTAGTATTTAGTTACATTACATGTTATCTTAGCCTATAAGTAGTGTAAACAATCGTTGGTGAACCAAAATAAATAAATAAAAATATAATGTCACCACATCATCATTATCCACAGTCGGTCATCTCACTGCTATTCTTGTCATATACTCCGGTTCTATGAAAATCTCATCCAAATTTTACTCCTCAAACATACCCATAAAATTTCAGTATTTAAAACTGTGTTAAAAGACTTACATAAAAAGTGAAAATAAATAAATGAAAAAAAAAAGGAATTGATTTTACATACGTAACATTGAGATTCAAAACACCTTTACAACTGACCTCACTGCCTTACTATTTACTACCATATCTTCAATCTTAAACAGTTCTCATATCAGCAGATAGCCAGGCCGCTTCAGGCGATCCTCAAACAACGGAAGATATTCAGCAGCCGTGACAGAGCAGTTCGGACTATTAATGTCGCTCTCGAGACGTCTCGCTTATATCTGCGATGGAAGGACCTAACGAAGGGGTTAAGGTATCGTACCTTGCCCGTTGGGAAAAAGAAATGTTTATATTCAAACAAAAAGTCCTACGCTATACCTATGTACTATTTTGTTTGTTGTTTTTATTGTAATGTAAAACGGAGATAGCAGGGTAAACGGTAAAGAGATTTATCGGATATTGACCAACTAAGCTCTCATAGCGGAATTTCCTTTAAATTGGACATGGGAACCTGGGATTTCTAGAGTACCTAAATGTATTCTGGTCAAAATATGAAGCCGAGTTTGAAGCCATACATGTTCTCTATCTAAAGCCCCGTTTAACACAATCTCATTTACATACAGATTTTTTAACCACAAAACACAGTTGTTCTGTCCAACTTAAATTGGAACTGAAGACCAAAATATTCAACTTCTCCAATTTGTTCTACCAAATTCACTCACAATATATTTTCCTAGTTTGTGCCTTTATGTGAGCGTATCAAACCGCGGCCGGGGGCCAGGGTATAACTGAACGGGGCCACGTGACCAGCATCACAACTACCAGAATGGTGCTCCCAACAGCATTCTATCGCTCGCCGACAGATTTTTAGAAAACTCGTCGTTATTGCATTTACGTGTTATAGTAGCGTGAATAGTGTTATTTAATTTTGAGTATAATTTGTAAAAAAAATACAAGACATTTTTAAGAATATATACGGAAGGAAGCGTTAAAAAAACAAGGGAAGACCAGCATAGTAAAAAAAAAAAATTATATTACATGACATAATACAAACATATTTTGAATATTGCTAATATTTTCATCGTATTGATACAATCGATACAATATTTGTAAGTGTTAACACTATTATGTTATCTCTGGTAATAGAATAGAAACGGTTAAGAAAACCGCTAAACCCATAAAAAGTGACGTCCCATTTAAGCAAAGAAATAGTTTCTAAAAACCGATTTATTTGTATAATTGCCTCACCTTAACAACCTTTTAAACACCCAGCCACCAATATTTTTTAACTAAACTTGGCACGGCCGGGCATAATCCTAAGTAAGATTAACGGGCGAGGGCGGAGAGCAGTAATTACAGACATTATTGGCAATCGATAGGATCCGCAGATTTAGCCGACCACGAGATTTGGCGGAATACACGTCTGATGCTGGCCCAGTTGTGTTTGTCTTTATTACGATGTAATATGATTATGTTAAAATATATTTCAGTGACATTCGTCACTAAGGGGATAAGGGATGAACATTCTTTGTGCTTCAGACTTTTTTATGTTATACTTTTTAGGTATCTAAAATATGTTTAGAGTTAGTTAGCAAAATTATTTATTTGTTCTCTGTTTGTGTAGTTTATCTATGTTATGAATGTATTTTGAAATGTACAATAAGTATGTTTATCAAAGGTCTGTACGGTCGCTTTTCCTGAACCATACCTGTTTCACTTGGACTTGATGAGAAAAACGTGAGAAATGTTTCTACACAACAACCACAGAACATCACCTACTAATCAACCTACATTAAAAAAAAAACAACATACTGTATAACACATAATTTCCTTACCACGATTTATACAAACGCAGATCCATAAATCATTTCGCCGTCACATTATTCTTGACCAGCATTCGTAACGTTTGCGACACTTTATCTTGCCACAAAAGCGGGTGAGAATTATTCTGCCCGCATCCCGACTGCCAACCTTCACGGATAAGTGGAGAGAGACTGGATGCCTAGTCCACTGGAAGATATTTGGGGTTCAGTGTGAGTTATTAGAGCATATTCTGATAGGAATTAGGCGTTTTGTTTTATAAAATGATCACTGTAATCGAGTAAAGGAGTTTTAGAAATAATTTTGATAATTTGATAAAATAATCTACGTATAGTGTTGCCAACTACCTACCTGACAATGAGAACTATACGTAGTAGATGGAAAATCAAAAAAAAAATGTTTAAAATAAAGTTGGCATCATAATTCAAGTTACAAGAAATCGACTATAATGAAGGAAGGAGCGCTTTAAATACTTACCAAAAGTTACCTCCTAACCCTTCTAGAATAACAGGCGTAAAAACTTGCAACATGTCAAAAATATTCTCAATAACGAGAGTTAAAAAACGCAGGAAGGTACCTAACGACTTTTCCGCCCCATTGGCTCACCCCACGCAAAGAAACGATGATGCGTGAAGAATGACACCCCTTAACTCGCAGGTATTGGCTAAGAGATGAGATTTGACGGCTTCAAACATTTATACGGCAAGTGAAAGTTTAAAAAAGAGAGCAAAAGGACCCATAGTGGGTGGTTATTTAATGCGCTACGATATACCTAAGTGATATTGGATTTTTTCTTCAAGAATTAGTTTTTTTTTTTCATTGATCACCGGAGTGAGTTTTAGTTATTAGTCTACTAACTGATAACTAAAACTCACTCACTTTGATAAAACGAAGTACCCACAACATTATTTATATGTTGTAAATAATATCAAATTCGTGTTAACACACATTCGTAAACAAAACATTAATAATATTTATAAAAATCTGTAGACAGTAACACAAAAACACTTTTTGTTTTGAAATAAATATGAATTTATAACGCTTTTACTAAAATGACGGCTTAAGTAAATTTCGATCTTATTTTTTAGGAAACGTTTTAGTGCGAATTACTTTTCCATCCATTAGGTGATTTTTCCTCCTTGAAACTAAGTATTTTCACTATGTTTATCTTTTATAGCTATGTTAGATTATTTTTTGCTAAAAGCTTTGCTCCATTTAAGATTTTTAAATGGAGATGTAAATAGGACATTTGAAATTAAAAATCAATCAGTCTGGAAAATTACAGTTAATAAGCCTCTAAATAAAGTTAAACTAGTAAACAAAGTTAAGCGCATTACAATCAGTCCATTTCCAGTCCGTTTAGGAGCTACGATGCCACAGACAGATACACAGCCAGACCGATACGTCAACCTTATAACACCCCTCTTTTTGCGTAGGGAGCTAAAATGCAAATAAGTGATTTGGTCTTCAGAGACGAAAACTTCCGACAATCCTTTCTGTCTTCGTGAACTAAGAAATTGTTCTAAAAGAGAGGTTCAAATACTTAGCATAAATCACGGCTGTAATCACGGAATCCCATTAGTTTCATGTCCGAATGTCCTTCTAGCTCTCAGCCCGTACAAGAGGTTTTTCCTATCTAAAGTGTTCTGGCAAACTGCCAGATATCGAGCCCGAACCCTTATTTATAGCCAGTTAATAATTTGTTTCAATTTTACGTTCAGACGATGTAGTTACTCCGAGGCTTGTTTGATATTGATACAACTGTGGCTCTGTTTATTTTTGGGTGTAAAAATTGTGCTTCAGAAAAGTATATTTTTCTTAAAGGAACAAATAAATTTTTTTAGGTAGTCTTACACATAGTATACTAACGCATTTTTTCATTTACACTTACTTTCAGAAAGTCTTTGGTGGTTAAAATAAAACGGGTGATTGCATAAATACCAGACCTAACATCAGAACAAAATGAAATCATAATAGGCAAAGTTTATATCGTTGCAATCCCTTCAAACTGATCACACAGAGCTTGATTAATAAAGTGTCTAGAACTATCCAGAACGAGCCATTATAAACACAGAGCAGCAGATCGCATTCAAATTACTCCTCTAAAACGCTAGCTACGTGCAGTACATCGGAGTTCGTCCGATAAATCAAATTCTTGTAATGAAACGTCCGAATTTAACCGCTTCGGTGCTCACTAACATGTTGTAACAAGTTTCAGCGTATTTTATTCAGAAACACGCTTCCTTGCTTGAAATTAGAATAGTTGGATGAGCGGTTTACAGAAACGTTATGTAAAGGATGCAGTAGTAGAACATGCTTTGTGTTAAAGTTCCTGTAAATGGTCTGTCGAGATTATTCCCAGAATTATCCATGAAAATCGCAGCCAAAATTTCCAAAATAAAAAATTAAAACGTTATACTATTTGATATGTTATTCATAGTTAAATAAACGCTAAACTTATCAAACCAAAAAAAAAAAAACAATTTTATGGTTGTCTATTTGAACCGACTTAAAAAAAGACCGATGTTATACATTGAAAATCTTCATCTTTTTTGAAGTCTTAACCCTTTTTGAGTAATACAATTTTCTTCGCCAACCCTTTAAACCTTTCTAAATCAGTTCCGGAATAAATCAGCCGCGTTATCCTTATTCAGAAGGTCTGAAAATACAACAAGATCTAGGTGTACTGTAATCTGTATAAAGCAGGTACATTGATTGGTTTACAACTGTTTTCCATTAGCGGTACAATTTGGAACATGCCGTATATCGCTTCAAGCGATACCGTATTATTGTAGACTTATAATTATTTTGCTCGTATGTACGTAGTAATGTATGATTGTGAAGGAATTGGAATATTATGTTAGTAGTTTTTTGTAAAGTATTTTATTTGTATTTCTCTAAATAATCACAGTTTACTCCATTAGTGAAGTATATGGATTCAATACATATAAGATTACAAAGTAAAAACACTTTTGGCAGTTATTTTTTTGTTAGTCACATAAAAGAGGAAATGAGCGACTGTTTCACAAAAACGCACATTTATTTAAATTAGGAGGCACAATTGTTTAGAGATTTACGACGATGACTAAAGCGATCCTGTTTTTCCTCAAGTCTACCTTAAAATCAGTCAAAACACTGAAAAACAAAATTAAAAACGTAAAAACAAAGTTTTAAGTGCCTTCTTATCGATCTTTTGTAATAAATAATTTATTATTCTTATAACAAACAATCAATATCCCAATTCCTTAAGTCAAGATTTTATTTAACTGGTTTAGTAGGTACTTTCTACCACATCATACCTTACCTTCGACAATCATTATAAACGTAACAATATACACACATGAACATAATTATAATAATATTATTATGTATTTTGAGAATATCTTCACAAATTTCCCGATAACTTCCCAAAATAAAGCATTATAGTTATTAACGTAAGCCGCCTTGGTAATTGGCGGCGTATCAATTAAGTTCATTACTAAGGGCGGACTAAGGCGTGCCTACGCCTACCCTGCTAATTAGTTGCCTAGAGTGCGAACCGTTTAGTAGATATATATGTGAATTTGTTGTATTTGCAACCTGAAGACAAATGAAAACTAATATATTAAGTGGTGAGATAATCGAGGGTTTATTTGAATGAGAAATTAGTTGTTCAAAATATGTACAAGTAATTGAAAGCTTTTGAAAATCGAAAAGCCAAAGTTCAAACATAACACATAAAAATGTTATATGTAGAAAAAGTCTTATTGTCTTTGGTTTAATTTTAAAAATATAAATGTTCCTTTTTTTAGGTATATCTCAACACACACAACACAATTGATAAGCGTCAGGTTAACCTAATAGTAGTCTCTTGATTAATATACTGGTTGAGAAAAATATTGCCAATTCCGAAAAATGTTAGAAAATAATTAAACTTTTAGAAGACCAATTCAAAGACTTTCATATCATCATAAAGACAGTAAACTTTTTAGGGGAGTTGTCAAAACATAATACAAGTTTTCTTTATGACACTACACGTTTCTTATTACGACGGCTGTGCGCGGAAGTTGGCTGGCGTTTTTATTGGGCACTCGACAGGCGCTCATCCGCGAAACTTGTAAGAATAACTCTCATATCGACGTAGTAAGTAAAACAGGCTGCGGAAAAGGTTTTTTTTAGAGATTTTTATTTTTTGCTGGATAATATTTGTTTGCGTCTTAAACGTATTTAATTTATTCTAAATAAGCAAAAGTGTAGTAAATGTTTAGTGTATACAGATATCTCTTGCTCATTACATCACGAATATGCTGTATATTATAACTGTTTTGAACCCAAATATTATCTTAGGTAACAAACTGCTTGAGACCCACATTCATATCAGCCGCACGGTCTACAAGAATCAATTAACTTCATAAACACACCACACCTGCTCTTACGTAATAAGCCAACATTTTGCCACCTACTACATCTATTTACTACCCTACCCCTGAGCTTGCACGATCAACCACTACAATTTATAAAGCAATTTTAAACACCGTCAGTCCACTATAAATCAATGCTGTGCCGAAACTAGCCGTACATTTATTATGGTTAAAGGATGAAAAACGCCAATACATTTGCGTAGCCACTTTCCTTAGAGCCCTCAAATTGTATCACAGTTGCTTTTCACGACAATATTTTTAAGTGAATTTTATAGTGAGAGGTCAAACATAATGGTTGTAGCGATAGAAGAGTAGCCTTACTTACGTAGGCAAAAACTATTTAAGTATAGGTAAAGTACATTTACTTTTTGTAGAAGAAAAGCTCTTATGTGGATTACATTTTGTTTAGTGCCTACTTCCATTTTCAGTGTTTACTTTGACCCTATTCCGATAAACCTCTTTCAATATAAAATGTCTCTACACCTCAATGGCTGTTCACCTGCTTCTGAATAGACTTAAGGTTCTATTTTATACTTTTAAATCCAGTGTCCACGACTCGAGGAAAACATTTTATAAATTCTTATTTAAAAGTTTTCAAAAGCTAAATAATGCAATGTCTATTCTGAGAGATGTTATTTCCTTAGGTCTTAAAAGAAAAACTGGAGACATTTGTCGCTTATCCCCTTGCTAACGTTGAAAGAATTCTAAAAGGAAGAAGTGAATAAATTTTATTTTTAAATACGAAAATTACGTTAAGTAGCATTTTTCAAACTGTTTCTAGAATATTCCAGCTTAGTATGGTAGTAGGTTCATAAATAGAGTATATTTAATAACTCATTATTACGCTTTAAGTAGGTTTTGATTGCTTCAAGTAATATTCTTATAGCTTTTTCGGAGCGTCAGAAGGAGGGTTATTTTTTTTCAGACTTTTAATTGTATTCATAAGTTTGTTGCTAGTTTTCTTTAAGCATAACTGTAAAAAGCACACAAGACTCCGAAGTCGATAAAAAATATCCTTGTTCCTTTTTTCTATAGGTATGTAGAATAATATATAGGTACCTACCGAGTTTTATTTTCCTCGTATATAATGTACACACTACACATGTGATACCAATATTACTTATCGTGTTGCTTCAAGCTGTGACTTCGCAAAAACAACATATAGAGAAAACAATGCGAAAGCATTCGGATTGAATAATAAATTCTCAGAGTGTGATGGCGGGGAAACGACAGTAGCGCCATCTGTTACGCCAAGCGTCAACTAGTTTGTACAACAATCCGGTGTGACAGGCTTTAAATTTAATATAGCCGCTTTTTTCTGAGACCTTCAAGCTAAAATGTCTCCTTTATCAATCTGTTTAAGTGCTAAAGTTGCTTGGCTGATATGCGAAATAAATAGCGTGCTTTTTACTTGATATTATGAACGTTTTTTATTTGATTATGATCTCTTAATATAATTTCTAAGAATAAAATAATGATATTTGTAGGCGTTACTCATTGTTTTAAAACTAGTTTAGGTTTTATGTGCGATAAGGAAGAAGACGAATAACGATCTGTGTCATTTATTTAAAAGCGCTTGTAATGTGTTAATCATGAGAGTTAGTTTTAAGTTAGCTATAACATTTTGTGAAGTAAAGTTATTTCACTAAAGTCTTGAACCTATTTAATATGCATAGCCAGTTAACATATTATCTTAGTATGCATAATAGTTAAACTTCATCTTCAGCTTTCGATATTGTAACTTTCTTTCATTATTTCATGAGCTTAAATACGTTTAAAAATAAATCACGATAATTCAGGATTCAAATAAAAAATGAGTCTAGTCATGTACTTAATTACTAATGACGGGCCTGTTGGTCTAGTGGTTAGTGACCCTGACTGCTATACCGGAGGTCGTGGGTTCGATTCCCGCCCAGGACAAATGTTGTGTGATGAGCATGATCATTTGTTCTGGTGTCTGGGTGTAATTTATCTATAATATGTATGTATTTAGAAATATATAAGTAAGTTTATCAGTTGTCTGGTTACCATAACACAAGCTCTGCTTAGCTTGGGATCAGATAACCGTGTGTGAGTTGTCCCAGGATATTATAAAAAAAAAAACAAAAAGTATTACATCGCAATAATAAATCTGTTTAAAATGTACATCAATTAGGTTATATTCCATCATATAGGTCGAGAATAACCGTTCAAGTCTGGACAGCGGCAATAGATACTCAGTGCAGCATCGAACCTCCCGTCAAATTATAATAATGACAATACGTCGAGACGACACCTGCTATTTGCAACCTGACGTTTGTTATACCATATTCTGATTTTGAATGCTATTGACATTTTAGATCATTATTTCTAACTACAATTACTATTAGCCTTCTGGATTATTTAATTTGCTACTAAAGGTGTCCATAAAGCACTGTTAAGTAGTGTTATTTATTTCAAAACAATTTAACAAAATGTTTAGGTTGAGAAAACGTGGTGAAAACACAAAGAAAATACCTCGTAGAGTAGTTTAACGATCCGTAAATCACGATTATAACTAAAAGTAAATGTATATCACAGATAACATAGCATTACTGCCATCACCTACGGTCCGTCAGTAAATTCCATGATGGTGTAGATCGATAGCTGCTAGAGTCGCGACGCCTCGTTACAGCTACGTGATCGCAATCGGTATCGCCTATTTATACACATTGTCGGCTTCAACGGCACTCCCGACTTCCAACCATAACCAACGAAAATAAACCCCTCGTAACTTGTAACTCAACCCTTCTGTTATATTCATTCGTTCGAGAGTTGAAAGTGGCGGGAGGTCAAACTAAAATGGCAATCACTGAAAAAAAATATTGCGAAATGAAGCAGTTTTCGCGAATTCGATCGGGCCGCGTAAAAAATGGAATGAAACTTAGTTGGACGTTAACTCTGCGATGAATAGGAACTTTTCATACGGACAGTGATTACTCTTCAGTTTTTTATATATTGAATCGAGTACGATGGTATTCACGGAAAGGTTGGATATTAAATACAGGGAATTTTTAGTTCCGTCCGCTCTCGTTTTAATTTCTAGTTCAGTTACGAGTTCATGCATACTGATTCGTTAATGGTCTGTTTGACTTGTTTAACTATAGTTGAGTAAAAGTGATGTTCAGGTAAATTTAAAAGGTTAAAATAGTCAGTTACGTATAGTTTTTCATTGAATAAAAACGTTCGTGTTTGTAAAGGTACTCTGAAATTGTAACCATTTTCAGCGTAAAATATAGTTTTAATACTCGCCGTGTTTAGTTTAACGTAATTGAATAGATTGATATCACAACTAAAATAGACAATCCCAATAACTTATAAATTGGATTCCAAAAATAACCATCAAAGTAAAATCCAACTCTATCTATACCGCCAACATACGGACAGCCCAATTAATTACAAACGTGATCGCTAAAAATACATTAAATTAAATTAGTACTCATTTTACCGAATCCAACTCAAAACATACGTGCGACGTGCCGCCATTACGTCATTCAACTAATTACTTAATTAAAAACACACGCATTGAAAACCGTCCAATCAGAACGCTGCATTTAAATGAGAGTGGTCCGCTAGAGCGTTTTCGGACGACACAAAACGCACGTAGGATTAATATAATCGGGCTTTCGGACCCGGCAGACAGAGGTGCACGCAAAACGACCTGACTTGAATTCTAAATCGGAAAACACGTATGTTCAGTAATACACCCGTAATATGCAGCATTGGAGGATTAAAAAAGATTATGGTACATAAAAGCGGATGGAAATATGTAAAATAGTGAATAGAGATAGGACCTTTGCGATTGGTGAGGACAAATACAGCTTTTTACTGTTTGAGCGTTGTGTAATTTTCTGTTTGAGGATTTTAAAAGAGATAGTTCTGTTGGTTGTTTATAGAAATTTGGATGTTTTTTAATACTTATGCGTAAAGAACTAAAAGATCATGTGACTATGCAATGCAAAAGGGTATTTTGTTAGTCAATCGCACCGAACTAGAAAAAGGAAATGTTTCTTGTTTTTTTTTTCAGTTTATATTATAGTTGTCTTTTTGCTTAAAACAATAACAGCATTATTATTTCCAACTGGAGGCTTGCAGGCAAAACTTGTGTGATTTAAATAAGGTAGGTAATCGTTATCACCTCACAAGTTCCAAATGTGCATATTCCAACTGCAATTCAAGATTATTGAAAAAGTGGAACATAACAACGTGCCAAGTGCGGTTTCTTCGCGCTATGCACCGGCCATTGTTCGCGTGTCTTCGGAGCATTATCTCAGGAACCTCTTGGGGGCTGACCTACTTCCCGCCATATCCCTAAGTGCTTACGCATCTAGGTTATTGTGCTATAACAGATCCTATTGTGTTTTTAGATTTGCTCATCGGTAAATGGTTTGATCGGAAAATGGTGATTCTATTTCTAGAGTAATTAAAGATGTAGATGTAAAAAGCTTATCTATACTTATAATAAATCTGTAGAGAGGTCAATTCTGTACATGAAATATATTTTCAAAATAACTATCAGGGGGTGATTAGTGATCGATACTGATGCCAAAAATGCAATCAGTAAAATTTTTGTCTGTCTGTCTGTATGTTCCTTATAGAAACAAAAACTATTTGACGGATTTTAACGAAACTTGGTACAATTATTCTTCATACTCCTGGGCAGGTTAAAGTATACTTTTCATCAAGCTACAATCAATAGTAATAAGTTCGTCATTCATTGATAAGTTTCGTCATCCACGCGAACGAAGTCGCTGGCACAGCTAGTCTTTAATATATCTTATCATAATCCTAACCATATGGTTGCCAAGAATTGATAGCTTTGGAATAAGACAAATAAGTATTTTTCCTAATAGTAAGATAATAAAAAACCTTATTATGTTGGTATGTATTCGTGAACTTTCTTGAAATATCCAAATAGATTGATAAATCGATTTTATTATGGTTTTATAGCTATCAAATTTCGTTTGAAATTAACTCACGAGACCCAATAAATCACTAACCGTTAAAATGTGGCTGTCTTCTTGACATCTCAAGGTGGCTAAAAGCGCGACTCGGAACAAATCTGTTACAGTACTGAAATCGATAGCTTGATACTCTATCGAATATCCCGCTCTTTTACCGCAGATTGCGTAAATGGAAATGTGGCTTTCAACCAGAAATAAACAATGTGCCACTGCCAAATCGTAGCGGCTTTACCGTGAAATGAAACAAGTTATGTTTTCGCGACATTTTCACCTTCATGAAGACCTTTTGATTCAAGGCAAAGACGTTCAATGTATTCACTTACTTAGAAAGATTAAGTTCTGTCTAACATTGAGACGTAGACTCAATAACTTTGAAACAACATCTTCTAGACTCAACACATTGACTAAAACTAATAGCTTGGCTCCCGTCGTGAATACAGATTAAGTCTTATCCACACGAAGGGAGTGACTTGCAAACTTATGCCCAGACGAATCACAGCGAGATTACAAAAACCTAATACCGTGGCACTTAGCAAACAGCCTTATCTCTGCTTTTAAACGCTTACTAGTAAGAGATACCCTATTACACGGCAAATCCCATGATAGTTGGGACAAGTTGCATTGTCAACTCTCGTTATAAACAAGAATTATTTTGCGTGTATTCAACTCAAAACCAATCGACTCTCGACCTTATGTGTCAGTCATAAGGATGTATGTGGAATGTTATGACGGTAAATAAAAGCTTGGTATTGTAAAGCATACTAATGCTGGCACGTGGCGCAGACGCAGCCCTGTTTAATCTTCATCCCTTGCCTTTGATGTGAACGTTCCCTATGTTTGTCTAAACACCGGTTTAATTACAAGCTCATTAATTTTGTACTATTTACCGTGGAAAGAACTACGCTCGGACGTTTCGTCGTGATGTGTGCGTTGAATTACGACGCGACATTATTTACTTACTCACTTATGGGTTTGGTGATCAAAGTTACTATAGGGATGTATCACTGTATTAGAAATAATATAAATGGAAAATATTTAAATAATTTTCACACAATATAATTTAACGGTTTATTGTTTACTAAAATAAGATTTAGTAATAAAAATAACTAAATGTAAAATTAATTGAGAATTAAAAGAAGTTAAGTGCTCTTGTCTTTCCCGACTAAAAAAAATAATTATAGTAAACATTACTTCAACCAAGCTAGAAGGACATTCAATAATTTAAAACATACGATCTTCTTTTGGCAAAAAACAACTTACTATAAAACGTATACCTACATTATAATAAGAACGTGGACAAAAGCTGGCTCTCTCAAATTGCTTGGATGACAACTTCATTTATAGCTTAATAAATAAGAGTGGTCAAGTTTGGCAGCTCTCCAGGCTTTAAACAGCATGATTTGAACGCTGGTCTGCAGACATAGGTAGGATTATTCAGGCCCTGTTCAGACATGATCGCTTAGGATCAGTGACTCTTTACTGGCTAAGGTCGGTTTTAGCCGGCCTAAACCAGTTTAAAGTGGTTGGTTGTTTGATAAATTATCTTAGTTACTGTAATAGATAATTACTTACTTTAGCTTACCTATATCCTAAGGAAACGCTAGATAATATAACTGAAAAATTTCATTTTAGCCATTTAAAAACAGTACAAACATGGGATGATTTCAACTATACTTACAGTTTGATTTCGGGGTCAAGTTTTTAATTAACATTTAAGAAGTACAACTAGACATCTTTATATCACGTGAATCATTTATGTGGTAATTTGTGTAATTTAAATTATTCTAGAGACCGTCCTTAATATTAATTTGACCTTTGTAACAGTTTCGGTGCTACTAATTAAAATTTATTAGTGGGATTGCGTGCTAGGCTCTCTTATCTGTCTGTCCATAACTAACAATTTGTTAATTCTAATTTCACCTAAAACAAATACCTAGTCGCAGGACATTATCAAATTTTCGAAAACTTATGTATTAGTTTGTGTTTTTATTTTATAAAATCTTCGTTCGATATTTTTGACTTGGACTGAACAATTTATTATGTAAATTGTTCAGTCCAAGTCAAAAAGTGTTAAGCGTCGAACAAAACTGAGGTTGGATATTAAAATTTCAGATGAACATGAATAAACATAATTCTCATATTTACGCTTTCCTTTGTTTATCTCAACTTCCTCTATCTTTATTCATCGACTAAAACGCAAGGTTCATTGCCCAAGAGGCGAGGCGTGTCAAATCACTATAATTATAACAAATTTCGTTCGCTGTGTATAAACAATGCTAATTTGGGGGCATCTGCCTGTTTTGGATGCAAGGCAAGCGCGCAATTACAGGGATTATTGCGTCGGGAGTCGCTTGCCCATTAAATAAACGTTAGAAGTTGCCGCCGTTTTTGTTGGGGAGGTGACGCGCTCAAGATGTTTGCACTGTCGTCTATGCTAATTGAATGTTTCTCTTTTTAGTTCTGCGTAAGTAGCTTTTAATTGTTCGCGTTAGAAGTGGTAATTGGTAGCGTATTTATGGACGTATTATTTTGTCGTTAAACTAAAATGTTGATCGCAATATGTTGTAATTAAAAACAGTTCACCATTGTTGTCGAACACTAAAACAAAATTTAGCATAAACTTCATATATTTTACCCAAACATAAAGATTTAGAGGGTTACCTTGGCAACACCCATGCATAACGTAACGTGCACGCATAATGTGACGTCACCAAATCCCACATCACTCAAGGTAAGATATCGGCATCTCAAGACCGGCTTACAAGACCTTCCCTTATCATGAAGGCAATGTGTCTTAACCCCCACACACCTACACCGAAATATTAATGAGACTTGACTTGTCTACAATTTACTCCGTCTGCAAAGTTTTGGCAAGGACAAAGACATAAGTATCATAATCTCCAGCGCTTAATATTCGCCCCCATTACGTAATAAATTACAAGTAATCCCATAAATCACAATTCTAACCCGTGCAAGTTCGCTGTCATTACAAAGTCTTATTAATCAAAATGAATCAAAATGTCTAGTGAATTACGAAAGCGGCTAGGACGCTCGCATTGCGAGTGTTATCTCGGAAAACCAGGTGACATAATAGGGCTGCCGAGACTGGTTTAAATATCGATTATAATGTTTCGATTTTATATCGATTCAAATAACAGTTGATACGATGATAAATATATAAACCATTGTATCTAATATATGACAATATTCGTATAGTAAGAGTATAGGTACCAGCATTTATTATTATATAATCCTTTAACCCCTTATATATATCGAATAAACTTAAATACCTACCTTAATTTTTATTATAGTATCTTATCTTGGTTTATAAATAACCTGAAAACTTTAAATAAAATTAAAAATAGTTAATAAATACATATACAATATTCAAACGAGTACCCACACTATTAATACAAAACAGCATGACCAAAATTAAACACATTTACTTACCCAAAATTAACAATCGATAAACGTCCCGCTCCAAATCGATTAAACAGCGACCAGCCCTACAGGAAAGCGAGAAAATAAAGTCTGTGGCAGTAGTGTTGGACATCTCGCGACATTATTCATGTTTATCGCCTCAATGCCCGGCCGGGCGACGCCGCAATTAGAGGATTTTCTTCCACCCACCTTCTATATATACAAAGCTTTTAAAACCTGCAGCTTTTATTTTTTAATACGGAAATGGCTGTTATGAGAAATGTATTCGAATCGGACACAAATAAGAAGTTTTAGTGCCTGTCTTTAATTGTGTTAACTTTTGAATGATTTTGCCTTTTCTTTATATTAACAATATTTTATAAAACGGGGATTAGCGCGTACATGCATAAATACCTTTAGGGCTTGACATTTAAAGTTATTATTTTTATATTAACAGTTTTTAAATTAATGTAATAAATGTAGATGTAGTTATTTTTAGTTTAGGTTACACTCATAGTACTTATACTTATGCCATAAAATATCAACATTTAATTTTCTATAAATTACCGTAAATTTGTTATTATGCCCTAATCCTCTTTACCCGAGCGTACTATAAAATAACACACATTGTATAATAATAATAAAACACTTCAAATTTCAATTAAAACTTATATTTCCCTGTTTCCATGTGTTTTGCTTATACACGATTTAATTAGAAGTGCTCACGTCCACTTAATGGCTTCCACCTATACACACAGAGGAGCTTACTAATTAAAGCAAAAACAAAATCGGAACTGAAAACAAAACACGTTCGACAAAGTTAGAATATTAATGTACCCGATCTCGAACGGTTTGGGTTAGATAGTGATGTCTGTGACACTGAATCCCGGGAATTTCAAATCCCGGGAAATATAGACAATATAAAACTTTAATATACTGTTGCAGTAAAAAAAACAGAATTGATAAAAAAAAATAGGTAATTAATGTTTTCTTAAGTTATATTTTGTTACCTACGTAATAACCCCTACCCAATAAATTTAATATGACTTCTCGGTATTCAGTCTAAATGCTACTAAGTTTTAATTTTATATATATTCTAAAACATACCTAATATTAACAGATTAATAAACAACGTTAGACAAACCGGTATTGTATGCATATTTTTATTAAGTACTAGGTATATTTTCTGTAAAATGATTTTAGTAAAGACACTACCATACCATAACCTATTTATCTATTACCAATGCCTAATTTCACGGTATTCCTTTACCAGTACAGTCCCGCATCCCGAAATAAAAGAGCATCACTAGTCAACCCATCGCGGACCTCACTAATACCGATGATCACTCTATTCGAGGTAGTGGCGACCGAATAAATCCTCGGACAGAAGCACCGGCACCTAATAGGATTATACCAACTTTGTTCTCGTTTCCTGCATTAATTATAGGTAATACGGATGTTGGGATATTTTTGTAGATAGATGTTGTCTTCGTAAAACATTAGGTCAAATAACAAAGTGAAAATATGTCATGAAAAGTTGTTCTTTAACGATATTCATTTGTTTTATGTAATCGCTTAAGATTTCAAGAAAACACTTACAATATAATTTACCTGTACTGGTTATTAGGCCTAATCCGTATCAAGTATAATTATGAGCCATTCTGATCTTGTTTTCTTGTTCATTGAAAATAAATGAACATTGAACTCTATATTCAGTAAAGTTAGAAGAAAATTATTATTTCAAACTCCGTTAATCTGACATGACTTGTATTTCAGTACCTACATTAGCCACATTGAGGTGAATAGGCGCCCACGATCTTTTGATAGCTAAGTACATATACCTACATCAAAGACGTTTCATAATAGGGAATATGCATAAAATTTGAAATGGCCTAAAATATTTTTTTCTCGAATACTTATTTTCGTAATATTATAATGAAAAGGATTTTTTTTTATTTACTTATTATTTAAACCCCTAAAATAATATTCAAAAAGTGCAAAATAAGTGAGCGAAATTCAAACTTCCAAAACGCGCCACCATTGTTCGAACGAAATGTGACGTCATCTGACACGACATTGTATTCATCAGCGTCGAAAATTACAAGTTTTTGTATAAAAAATTAATAATTTAAACCTGTATTCTTGTGCTGATTGTAGTGAAGTTTATTTAAGATTTGTAGATATTACGAAGTAACTGAAAAGTCCACAGTAAACACTAAGGTAAACACCCACTGGACGTGTCATGTGACGTCACGCAAAGCGCGCGCAAAATGGCAGCGTTTGAACTGCTTAAATTTTTTAAAAGTTTTAAATTTCATTTTTTAAAATATCTAGAGTATTTTGAAGCCCATTAATATTTTTTTCTACGTTATAAAATAGTAAACTATAAATTTAAGACAAAAAAGAAAAACATGAATATTCCCTATTCCACGGCTGTATTATCCTTAAGTATAATGAAGAGGCAACACAAGCGACACCACACGCCCTTACTTTCCATAGATTACCAGTCACCTTACCTTAGGGTAGGATAATATAATTACAGCCAATCGATGCCTCCCTTGCAAGGGCTGGAGGCTTCATGCTGGGATATTTATAGGAACATTTTAAAACACAGCAATAAAAGTCAATAGCAACGCATTCTCAATTACAAGAACATTTTTTGCCGTTGAATTTGGGATTAACAGTGACGACGGGAGTTGCTTGAAATTAAACCTTAATTTGAAACGTAGTGATCTGTTGCCATACATTAAGTAATTAAATAATAATACTTAGTAGAGAAAAAAAAATAACTCAAGCAGGAGTCGAACTAGCGACTACTGGTATGGTAATAAATTTCGTGTTTATTAAAAAGAACAAGCCGCAGAAAGTAAATAACTTTATCAGGTCGTTAAATTTTACTTTATTGTGATACTAAAATAGGTTTACTATACTTAAGAAAAACTTCATTATACTACATAAATATTTAATACCAAATCTTCACTCTCTATTTCTTTGACTTTATAGTTTTGTTACACAAAAACTCGCGCAAGAAACACTACATATCCAAATCGCAAAAACAGAACAACTCCGAAACTATTCCAAAAAACGTTATTTATTCCGAGATATTCTGTAGATCACGATTCTAAGTACGAATGAAAAGAACAACATCATTCATCATGCAAGATGGCTCAAGGGATTCCGGTCTTCCATTCATGAGTGAACGAAATCTTTTTGTGTGGTTTATTCGACATTGTACCGATGACGAATGTGGACTTGTGAATGGGTGTCACTTTTACCTATGTTATGTATGTTATAGGGTTTTCTGAGCTACTTAACTTATTCAAAATGTCGAATGTCTTGTAGGTTTTCTACGAGTATATTTGACTTTTATACGTATATATATATTCATAGAATATAATTTTTCAAATATTTGTTCTAAAATAAATAAAAGGCTATCAACAAAATGTTACAAAAATAAATTTTTATTAGTATTATACAGTATGCTATATAAATTCGTATTTTTATTTTATTTTTAATTAATACCTTAAACAATAATATTATCTACGTAAGACGTAAAATGAATTCTATTCTACATTTTTTAATCGTACAACGTTTGAACACTAAATAATTAAAAATAATGATACAAAGACATTCACAGTACTGGCACAAATAAAAGAGCAGGAACTAGCAGTTTGAAATTAATTTAAAACGGAAAATATCCTCATTTATCTGAAGTGGGGCGCAGTGAGCAAAACATTGCATTCTGTGCAGGTGCCACGGAGGATTAATATGTCGCCCTTGTATTTATTGCAGGCTATTGTGATGTTATGTAAAATTTTACAGTAAATTTTTCATCGAAATTTTGTTTGCGATGTTTAAATTATAGGGATTCATTTCACGTTTACTTCTTTTTGTTTTAACTTGTTATAGCGTTTAATACTTTCTAGTTGGATAATAATATGACTCCCTAATTGCAATCAGAAAACTTAGCTACTTTTTTCTTGTATAGTAGCGGTCAGCGTAGGTATGTATAAATAGTTATACAAACTAATCTTAGACGTTTTATAGCTTTCTGGAGTTCAATCGTTATTTAAATTCATAGGTTAATTATGCATACGTCCTCTCAAAGATTAAGGTAATCGATACGAGACAATAACAAAAGTTAGAGACTGTCCCGTCATTCTGTCGAGACAGGGGTCACCGACCTTGACATTCAACAAACAAATTCAAAGTGTTCCAACCTTTTTAAACACAGCCTGTTTAATTAGCCATACCGTTTATGCAAAAATATCTCACGTTTGTATATAAAATTGGGAAGAGGGTTGTGAGGGCCTAAAATCCCAAATATACGGGCATTTAGAGTTCCCATTTAATCCTTTATTTACGGCGTTCGTCAGTCTAAATAATTTTCGTGGACCGGACACGCCGCAGGATTAATTCGAGCACGGAATCAAAATGGCGGTGGGAGTTAAAACTTCAGTGCAAGTTGTAGCGGCCAGTGTGGATTATGAAGAGCTGAATAATGTACCGAGCGGTGCATCTTAAAAGGGTAGGCTTCGCTAATAAATAAATTATGCTCGTTTATTATGTACGTTCTGGTAACGACGTTTCGGGAATGTAGATCGCGGATATTATCTATTTATAATTTTGGTGTATGATTTAGTTTTATAAAATCCGTGTTACTTTTATTGAAATTGTTGTAGTAAGCGTAGAGTTTCTTATTTACAACTGCCACACGAAATTCATATAATATTGAATTGGCATATTTGTATAATATTGAATTTAACATGAAGGCCCTGAAAAGTTTCTCGAAAAAACGAGATTTATACCACAAAAACTTCAACCAAAAAAACCCAGTCCATGAATACAAACCAAGTAAACAATACCAAAAAAATCACAGTTGCAGTATAAATAAAATATTCAGGTTCGGATCGCGGCCATCAAACGGCAAGCGTCACGTTCGCAGACTTTATAGGGGCGAATGAGATGGGGCAGGCACCGGCTGATTTATTCGCCGTACGCCTCGCACACTGAAGGTAGCGTGTTGTAATTCGAACGTGAGCGTAAATCTTGTTAATCATAGATCTAGGTGCTGCTAGAAAAGGTAGGTAGTTAAGAATATTAATTAGGTATCATGGGTATCATGTCTACTATACTGAAAATACCGGATAGATTAGTCAAAAAATTAGGCGAAATTATTTTTTAATCTGCGAACGCTGCAGTTATAAATAAGTTGTACAGTCACGAGCAAAAACATGTAGGATACACATTGTAAAACAAACTTAGCAACATTTTTTGTTAAAACTCAAAAAGAAAAACATGTACATGATTAAGCAACTGTTTTACACAATTGCATCATAAAATATTTTATATCACCGATCTAGAAATAAAAGAAAATTTCTTAGTGTATACTTATTTCTGCTCGTGACTGTACTAACATACAAAATAGTTTTATATGTAGGTTTAGGATTACTAGCATGCTAATGCAATGCTAAGTTTAGACCTTAAAGCAAACTTAAATTTTCATTAGCTATGTTAGTTAACAAACAATGTATTTAATCATATATTAAATAGGCATCTTATATAAGCAAATATTTAAAATATAAATCTTCACGTCATTGACATAAAAAATAACTTCCATTTGTAAATGTCTTGATAGCTGATTATTTATAAAATGTAAGAAACATCTTATGTGAACCATTAAAATATCCTTTTCCAACTTATTTATGAAAAGAAAATTAATTGCGGACGAAGAAATTGTATTACACAAACACTGTTTATCACATAAATATAATTATAACAAGCGATGCTCCTATTCGCATTTATTTTCCGAGCGTTTAATATTATGTAATACCGGTCGTGAACGAGCACTGTTATTATTTTATTTTTAATCAGTTTACGTGTTTTTAACCCACAATTAATTACTAGGATGGCGCGCTTTAAAAATAATAAATATGGTCGATTCGTTATTTTGTTTTCGCTTAATACTATAATGCCTTTCAGTATCGCAGATTCTTTTAAACTGATCGACATACATGGAAACATAAAATGCAATAAATAAAAACCTGACAAGTTATTTTTTTCTATTTCTTAAGTACCTTATGAGCAAGCTCAATTTGTTTTTTTTTTGAGTCTCTATCTTTCTCTAGTAAATCTCTATCTTTCCATAGGTAGCCAAATAATTTTGATAGCCAACCAAACTACATAATTGGCTTTTATTTCTTATTGCTTGTGAGCATAAATTTAATGGAAATAACTGATCACACATAAATATCTGAGGTATATAGTTATATACACTATTTATGACCACAAGATTTTTTCTAAATCTACTCACACTTGCCGGAGATATTGCATAACGAATATACAGATAGATACAGATTCATTGAAAACCTCCTTTATTGGAAGTCTTTATTAAAATTATAATTAAAAGTTTATTTCCAAAACTCGCTACCCTATCTAGTATGCTTACATCTTGGAACTCTTTACTAACCACTGATGTCGGATATTTGTCGGAAACAACACTCTCTGATAAACTGTTTGCCCCGCAGACACTTAAATGCGTCGAGTTAGGCCTACCGATCGTGACATTGATTAAAAATTACATACTAGCAAATTATTTAAAAGAAGACTAGAACCTGATGTGGTTAAGTTATTTGCGTACAATTTGTAGCATTTTTTTAATATTCTGTCTTAGGTATATGTTAGAATGAAACAAAAAACATATTTATATTACACAGTACGTTTCCAGTGCCACATAATATGCTTTTCTTGAACTAAGAATTTTAGTCTTTACTTTTTTCTTCTGAAAGAAATTCCAAATGAAAATAGTAAAAGCCATTTGGAGTAGGTAATAGTACTAAACATTTAAAACATTATAGTTAAGGTTTCGCATCTACGTACTTTTTATGAAGCCTTTTAATGGCGTAATTGCACAATTAGCTCGGCTCTTGTAAACTGTAACGAGAGTTGCTACGGCGTAGCAAACTGCTACGCACAGTAGTAGTTTACCTTCATTTCATTTTTATTTTAAACATGGCCACATTGTGTTTTTTCTTTTTAATTAAAATCTCTTTTAAATATATATAAAATTATGATAAGCTAATTTAACTTAGGCAACTACAGTGGTACTTTTTAATGGCAAAGTAATGGGGCGCTTTCGATGAAGGGTAATAGTGGTAATAATAATAATTGAAAATAACTATAATCCATTCTCAAACAACAACTCAAGAAGTGTAAGCAAACTTTCTGTATTTCATATTAATCTTCATTTCTCAGAAATAAACTTGAAAAATGTCAAACGTACAAACTTTCGCGCACAAATAAAACTTGTCACAAAACAAACACTACTTCCACAAATTCGAAGCGGCGGCCATATTGCATAATTTATATAGTAACTGCGATGTAACACTCGAAACAAGGATATAACACTCGGCAAGTCTTAAACGGTGTTTACGTCTAAATCAACAAAAATCCCGACTCTACCCGGCCCTCCCAGCGTCTCGTCGCACTTACCCGGTCCTACCCGCTTCTACCCTCGTCGGGAGGCAACTTTCCCCGAAGCGACACCTGCGTTGCAAGATGCTCTCTGATGTACTAAGACGTTTAACTTTCCCTTCCATTTGTTTTTTTTTTTGTTGTGAATAAGTTTAGTACTAAGGGATCCAAGTTCAGTTTCAAACTTTTGTAAATCATAGCAGCAAAGCAATAAAGTTATTGAGTAACACCATTAACTTTAATGCAGAAAAACATAATGTAATCAATTGCATCTTCTGCTAATATTTAACAACAGTATATATCTAAAAAAAAATTATAAGAATTTTTATTTTAATAAGACTACATAGTAAACTACCCATAAACTGAAGTCTCTCAGGATTTTAGTTTTGTCTCATAATAAATTCATTATTTAAATGACACATTATAAAATGTAAGTGACCGGCCTGTTGGTCTAGTGGTTAGTGACCCTGACTGCTATACCGGAGGTCGTGGGTTCGATTCCCACCCAGGACAAATCTTTGTGTGATGAGCACTGTTGTTGTTCTGTGTCTGGGTGTAATTTATCTGTAATATTTGTATTTAGAAATATATAAGTATGTTTATCAGTTGTCTGGTGACCATAACACAAGCTCTGCTTAGCTTGGGATCAGATAACCGTGTGTGAGTTGTCTCGGAATATTATATTATTATAAAAAAAACAGTGATGCAATCACTTAAGTAATCTATAATCTATACTAACAATTTACACAAAAACTAAATACAAAGAAACAATATATTACATATTACATACATGTGACGTTAATACGTTAATAAGTAAAAAAAAGTACGGAATTTCTTATACTTCCTTTCGCACATTCATGTGTAGGTGGTGTCGAGGGCAGTTCGCAATTTTCTACCCTCTTTCCGTGATGATGTGGCAAGCTGTGATATTTCCATTTTGAAAAATGACTTTGAATATTAAATTATTGTTATAATGACACAGTCACACGTCTTTTTTATTATTATCCGATTTGACTGTTTGCTTTCCGTAGGTGAAATGTCACGAGAATATAATTTGATTTACGGAAAATAATTTACAAAATGGAAGTGGTTTTTGGAAGGGAAAGAAGATTGCTATTCTGTGTAAGTCTTTATACAATCTACTCTTTGCATGCTCTTTTCAAACCCAGTCACTTGTTTTTGAAAACATGACGTGAAAATAATTTAATTGATTATAATCAACAGCGTAGGTATAAGGTCGACTCCCCATCCAATTCATTATAAAATGTAATTACTATTGTCACTACAGTTCTGTATTTATTACCGCAACAAATTACTAAAACGATTAAATAATTCTATCTATAATATAATCAATGTTTATACCAATTTATCGCGTGCAAGTAAATCAGTACACGTCACCTGTTACATTGGACCAGCTTAGTTAGGTCCCTACATTTTCGCTCTACATCCCTGTTTAAGTCACTTCTTGTTTAATAGGGGGAGGGTAGGGGGATCATGTTAAGCTGGTGTGTTGTGGTACCGATATTAATAAAATTAATTAGCGCAAGATAACTCGTCTGCAATACTCGCGTCTTGCTCAGGTGGAACAGTTTGCTAATAGTTGTGACAAGAACTGCTGAAATGTTTAGCTTCACTTAAAGCTTAGTTAGGGCTTTCAGTCTTCGCTTTTAGTTGTTATGTCATGCTTTGTCTGATATTTTGACAGTTTTAAATATTAAAAGAGAATGCAGGTATAAGAAATTATATAAAAGGAGTGTGCAATGAATAAAAAATGATCTATATTCGGTTGTCTGTTTAAAGAATCGTGTAAATATTTAAATAAATTGTTAGTTATTTAGATTGACTTACGTTTTTAAACTATACCTTAGCAATAGAGTTTTAATGTAACAGATTTGTATTAAAGATCAAGATATGGCAAAACCATGAGACATGCAATGCACAGAAAAATTGCGACAGGAAATTGTAGGACTCAAAAATCAAATCGTAAATGTTTAATAGAGAATTGCTTTAAAGCGTTGTTGAATGTTCGTGAAACCTTTCACTTCCAAATTTCAACGCAGTAGTGAATCTAACGTTTCTATTTCCGATGCAACGTTATGCCGCACAGTGGGCAAAATGTTACGAGCTGAAGTATTAATACTTAGTTATTTATTTTATACTTCTTTACTTCATCTTTATAGTGTCCTAAATCAATTATTATGGTGATAAGTTTAACTTGAAGCTTTTTCAGTTTTAAAACCCCAGTATACACGTATAATACAAAACGTACAACATTTTATGATTATTGTCTAACATCTACATAAATAAACTTACTCAAAATATAAAATTACCGAATAAAAAACATTTAAAAATACCTTAAAAGCAAAAGTGGTGATTGAATATTCCTGTTACAGCATTGTTTCTTCCTAAAGAAAATAGCCCACTGTGCATCGATTGCACTGTCAATCACGGCTTCGCGGGAAGCCGTAGGGACTATCACAGTTCGTCATCAACACTGGGTAGCTGCAACTTCCATCTCACTCCCACGAGTGTAGTTAGAAAGAGACAGAGCATGATGGGTTCAGTTGGTACCGGATATTTATTCCGGATCTTATTTACTGCTTCAACAGCTTGCTTCAGAATTTCATTTTCATATATGCATATTGATGCATGTTCAACAAACGTGTTAACGTCTTTACAACGTTTGCGCTCAATGGATTCAATTTCCAAGTTTATGAAGTAATCGCTTTCTGAAATGAAGATAAAATGAGTTATGATTTATGGGGTTTGGTTGGAAAATGTTGTTTCGTTTTTGGTAAAAAATCAATTGTTGTAAATTGTATCTGTGAAAATGGACGATTGGAAAAGGTGCAAACAAAATATTTGTTGTTTTAGTACACACACGTTTGTTTAATAAATAATATTTACGATAGTTTTTTATTACAAAAATACATTTACATGTAAGTAACTAACTGCTTAGCTCTAATGTTTCGCAACAAGATATAGGAAAGTTAATCCTAGATTACAGATATACATTTCAAACTTGTTTTTTTTTACTTCTTGGCAATAGTTAAGTTTTTGAGATATTCTGCGATTGCAGTAAAAAGCATCTAGACGGTATTCATCTCACTATCATTACGAACTTGGCAGAAGTTTCCGCTATTGACTGGACCTCGATGGAAAGTCAGAAACTCTCGTTTACGTAAGAAAGTTGCTGTTAGTTTAGGTTCTGGTTAACGAATACTTTTACAAAAAAATAAAATTGAAAAAACGATCCAATAAAAACAAATCCACTTTTTGATGCTCCTGAAAAGATAGAACTAGAGTTATACCGAATATTGTTAATTTTACTTTTAAAACTTATAACTAAAGTAACGGATAAGGGTAGAAGAATGTTTTTCTGCGCACTAAAAAAAACACACATGTTTTAACTCACATGGCAGACTCGTGAAGCTGTCGTTAACAATTTAACATTTTAAAAATTCATTATTATAGATACGTAATTGTTGATAATATAAAAAATATAAGAATTAAATTTCGTTCCATAACCCATATCAAAAACACTTTTAAAAATTCACATTGGCTTACGGCAATATGGCTAACAAACAAGTAATAACTAGCACTAACAAGTTTGCTAAATGACTCGAACGCAGTTAACCAATGTTTGTTGAACTTGTTCTAGCGGAGTTTTTCTTGCCAACTTCGGTTGCCGTCCGTCCGGTAAACCCACGGTTTTTAACGTCAACTAATACTACCAAGTTTCTTAGATAAATTGTATAATCTATATTGTTTGTTTATGTATTACAAATAGGTAATATAAAAATATATAAATTTACAGGTACTGAAAAGATCTTAAGTATATAATCAAAGGATTTACATAATGAAAAATTAGATGATTTTGTACTTTGTTACTTCTGATTTTTTTCGAAGAATATCTAAAGCTTTTAATTTAATGATCAGGTGATCATAGGCACTTCATAGCTTAAATATTTAAAAAACTTTTCATCGCATTCCAATTAGAATTACATTGATCAGAATAGCAAAAGTATTAGGATGTAAAGAATCTAATAAAAAGCTATTTAAAAAATATAAACAAATAAGCTTATTAAATATTTAAGAATCACTTCAAACAGCACTAAAAAATGTGGTACAAAAAAAACTATCATAACAACCCCTCAAAGATCCTACAAAGATATTGCTACAATATCAAAATCGGAATTCAAAGCAAATATTCGACCGTTCATAGAATTCCTATCATCAAAGCTTGCTTTTAGGGGAACACAAAAAGGAACATCGAAAAACATTCGACCAGGGGTCTATAGTCACTGCATACGATAATGAATGCGACTTTACCGTACGTTTGACAGATTCTAATTTGTACGGAAAACAAACGCGGTCTCAATGCGGGAAATGTAACCTTTTGACATATGGAATTGGACAGCCCGTGGTAGCGATTAAATGAAATTGAACATTTAATTTCGCTTTGTTGATTTTAGGGGAATTGTCGTGTGTACGTAGAATTCATTTGATGAAGTACAAATAGGTTTCAGGTTTCACAGAAAGTTTACATAAAATATTGGGATGTTTACCGGAAACCTATCTGATTTCAGGTTTCAGCGAAAGGATATAAAAAGTACTGACATCTTTTTTGTTTATGTATATGATGCTTTAACATACACAACAATCTACCGTATCGCATTATAAACAAGACACGAGTACTATAACTATTCTACCCTTTGTGTATAAAAGTTTCACTACATCTTTAAATAAAGAACGTTTTAGTATGAAGCAAATATTTCTTTCACGGAACGTTTTCCCAGGGCATTAGTTAACCTTACTTCCCGAGTCCGGCGTAATGTACCCCGACTGCTCCACTAGTCTACCGCCATTTGAAATTCCTTAAACACGCAACCTGCTGTTTAATTTTGCACAGAAAATGTGTACCTACATTTTTAATAGATGTGTACCTAGTTTTCTTGCACTGGGGAACATTACAATAAAAATAATTCCATAATAAATTTATTAATAAACTAGCTGTGCCTGCGACTTCGTTCGCGTGGATGCCGAAACTTATCAATGAGTTTTTAACCGCAAAATTAAGTTTGTTTTTTATTGTTTATACTTTTCCGGGATAAAAACTACCCAGTGTGGTGCCCAGGATAATAAAGAATAATTATACCAAGTTTCATCGCAATCGAACCGGTAGTTTTTGCGTGATACCTGAACAAACAGACAGACAGACAAAAAAAATTTTTTCACACTTTTGGGTTCGATGTCGGTCTAGTAACACCACCCGCCATTCATTTTTTCGATATTTTCAATGTACAGAATTTTCACTTCTACAGATTTATTATAAGTATAGATATAGATTTTTAAGCTAAGAACAACAATAAAATGTAAGACTTTTTTATATTTTGCGTATTTAAGAGCCATTAACATTTAATCGAGACTAGTCTGTTATTCAAACTATTGATACGTTAAAACACAAGGTAAACAACCTGACTTACTATATAAATATACTTAGGTATGTTCAACCAAATGTAAAACAGGCATCTGCCATTACTGTTTTATAGCACCACTCCTGTTATCCCTAGGGGAAAGAATAAGTGTATCTTGCCGACACATTTCACCGATGATGGCACTAAATACAATGTGGTTTGAAGCAAACACTTAAATCTTGTAGGGCGAACGAAAAGGAAGCTGAACAAAAAAATACTAAACCGTGTTCTTAGGTGATAATAATATATATATTTATTGAGATAGTTGGGATACCGATTATGGTTTTGATAACGAAACTTTACGTTGTAATTTAGCAAACTTCTATTGCCAGCTCTTACCATCGCACCACTGAAAACAATTATATTTTGGACGTAGGGGATTTTAATCATAATTGATTTATCTATATTTTTCTAAAAGATTACTTCAAAGCGTATTCCAAACATACCTGTTACAGTGCAGTAACACCGATGCCAAAACAAATACTTATCTAAATTCATGATACTGTGTTTGTAGAGGTACTATATAAATACCATAAATATAATCCCCACAGAAAGGGGTCCACAAAAATTTGATTTAAAACGGAAAGTGCAACATCGTAAATACATATAACGTTTCGCGTTACTGTATACTATGATATGAAATTATGACGAAAAACCTATAGATGTTTGAGGTTGTAAAAATTCACGAGTGTTTGGTATTTTGGTAGTGTTATTTGAAGGAGGCTTTTTCGTTGAAATTATGACGGATGGGACCCGGAGATTTTGCGGTTTCGGCTTTACGGGTTCAGTTGAGGGGATCCCCTGAGCTTTCCCGTAAGACGTCTCTCCCTCAGTCCTCACCCTTGGACGAAAGTTTCCTTTCTTTGGATCGTGCGAATTGTTTTAACTTGTTTTGGTCTCTGTGGCCGGATTCCGAAGTTTTGTTTTAGTTTTTTTTTTTTTGTATTATGCAGGCATGATTTATTAGTTAGGTAAGTATGATTTTTAAAGTTTATCATAGCATCATCGATATACTGAATGTTAAGTATCTCTTTTGTCTTTTCTCTTGTATTTCACTCGTGATATGTACTTTGAATGTACTTACATACGTTGGTATACTTAATCTGTACAAACAACATACAAATAAACATTCATAATAGTTTTACACAGATATTCTTTCACAATGAAATCGTTTTCGTTTTGCAAAATGTGCTTGAGGAAAAATAAAAAGTGCATTCACACTATGGAATACCACAGCAAAAATACTATTCAAATACAGTTAATACAGTTCCTAGAATGAATCGAAACCGTTGCAAACGAAATAACAGGAATATGGTAGAATTTATACTTGTTTATATTACGCTTTTTTATGAGTTGTGATGTTTGTGTTCACGTAGCTGTATTCATAATGAATAACAAAATATTTGAAAACTGCATTTTGAAACATAATTGCTTATTTAGTGTTTTGTCATTAAATACAGTATTTATTTTGTAAATTGAGAATAAAACATGCAGAACTCACTGTGTAGGGAATGGTTAAATATATAAATATATATAAGAAATACATATATAGAATACATAAGAAATGGTTCCAAAAAATATACAATAATGGGGATTATTTCCCAACTCCGTCATTTTCGGTACATTCAAAACAAATCTAATCGCGTCACAAAATCAGCATTTACATCGAAACAAGTGAACATCTAGAACAATATCAGCGGAACAAGAAAGACAAATAGCGGCTCACCGAAATGAAATAATGCTAAATAAGCAATATGTAAAGTGTTAGAGAAGTGCAGAATCAATATGACATGAGGCGCAAGAGATGAACTTATCGAGTAAAGAAATAATCGTTAAGTTAATCGATTACGTGAACAGTGATTTTTGTTGTAAAGTGTAATTATATAGCAGTAAATACACAAAAGCTTACTTGGTTAACGAGTAAAATTCGAATTTAATTACATTGTAAGTCTTTGTACAATTGTCAATACACACATTTTTAATACAGTTCTACTATTTTGCCTTTCAAATATACAGAGGCATTTACACGAACAAAATAAAATAACTCTTTCAACGTAATATCTGTGTTAATAGAGTCAATTTCTCGGAAAACCAGTTTCATCAAAACTTTTGAACACGTATAGCGAAAGCATTAAAGTTTTAAAATGTTTAATATCACGGTTTAAAATTGGAACATTAACACGAACGACGCTTCACATAGTTATAAACTTTTTGGAATTATTCGCTGACATTTTACGTTACGTAATAATTTGCCTACGATATAATATTTGATGACATATAATGTAAAACCTTGCCGCACTCCTCTGATCCCATCAATAGATAGTGATTCGATGACCATAAGACCTTTCGGGCAAAATACCCAATCAAACAAAAAAAATGTTCCAAATCGGTTGACGCGTCTCCGAATAATCAGACAAAATACGTAAAAAAATAAGGGAGCATATATAAGAAATGAGAATAAAAGCATGGATGCCGATGAATTCAGAACCTGGTATTTAAGTCGTTTGAAAGTGGAGAAATTTTTTCGTGTTACCTACATTTAACGTTTTACCGCCATATTTTTATGAATTATACCGCCCCAAAGGTTAGGTTAAGGGTAAAGGAGCAAACAGCTTCAGGGTAAGTAAATACGCTGACGAAGACACGGGTACACCGCGCTACTAAATCCAACGTTTTTATCTGTCACTGGCAGCCGTGGGCAGAGTTTTAGTGAGTCCTTTGATATCGTTGACACAGCCAAGTTTGCCTATCGTTAGTTTACTTTACCTTATACCTTTATTTCGTAACGCCTACAATATGAATCGCTAAACCGCGCGGGAAGGATTGTTTGCTATTCGTGAAGTTGTAGGAGCTTTTGCAGAGTTGAATATATTTTATGAATTTTTAATCGTGTCAACATTAGCGCACTCCGTAACAAGTTCAGTAGTATATGATTGGGCATTCTGGACCACTTTTTCGCTCGGCGAAACAAGTTCGCCATCGCGGTGGTCCAGAATACCCAATCATAAACGGTTAACTCGGTTAATGTTAGTTACGCAAAATATACAGTGGTAGTGGTATGGTTTATAAATATTAATCTAAAATAATATTCGTCATTGTTAATCGAACTGTTTCACACAATTATCATGAAATTTGTAAAACAACCACAATCGTTGAATGTTAACATAATATGTGATGAATTTAGTAAAACTGATTTTCGTCATAGTGAATTATTACCTAATTCAGTACGCTGTATAATTTGCGGACCGTCAAATTGCGGAAAAACAAATTTACTCATTAGTCTTCTTATACACGAAAATGGTTTAAGATTTCGAAATGTTTATATTTATTCAAAAACCCTGTACCAACCCAAGTACATATTTTTAGAAAAAGTTTTGCAACGAGTACCGGGTATTTCGTTTCGGAAATATCAGGAAAATGAAGAAATATTAAGAGTTCAGGACGCAAAACCCGACTCTGTGATTATATTTGATGATGTCGCATGTGAGAATCAAAACAATATGCGTGATTACTTTGCAATGGGAAGACACAAATACATCGATTGTTTTTATTTAAATCAAACGTATAGTAAAATTCCCAAACAATTAATAAGAGACAACGCGAACTTAATCATACTTTTTAAGCAAGATGAAATTAATTTAAAGCATATTTACGAAGAACATGTCAACACTGATATGTCATGGATTGAATTTCGTGAAATGTGTTCAAAAATATGGAACGATCCCTTCAGTTTTGTCGTGATTAATAAGGATTGCTCTAAAAATAAAGGTTGTTATAGAAATAAATTTGACACCTTTGTAGTTTTTGATTAAATCATTGTTATTTAAATCCGTTACCCTATCTTTTCTAATTATTCTACTTAGGATACTTAATCAATCACTATCTATTTCATCAATATGGAAAAATCTTTGAAAAGACAAATCGTTGAAGCGACAGAAGCCGTGAAGAAAAAAGTACGAAAAATGAAGGATATTGAAATAAATAATAAAGAGGCGCTGGAATCAGTTTTCAAGCCTGTAACAGAACCCTTAAACTTAATTGCTAATATTAGTAAACAATCTGCTCCACAAAATATCGAAGATGAAGAAATTGAACTTCCCTTTATAGATAAAACTTTGCAGAAAGAAGTTTTCAGTGACAAAGAAAGCAACGATACAGACGATTATGATTCTGAGGTCGACAGTGACTCTTCTTATAAATCACTAGGTGAAAAAAAACAAGATTGCAACACAACATCCTGGTCAGTTTCCCCAGAAGCGTTAGCAGATATTCCATTTGGTGTCAGATACGATCGTGGAAAGTTGATGTTGGGTTCTGCTCATATAATTGTCAATGACGAATACATCATAGTAGCAGATCGCAAGTATCGAACTACGCCTGGATTAAAACAGTTGCTACTGAAAAAGAATATAGATTTGAGTTTGGTTACAGAGAGTGATATGCAACATTATAAATCAATGCTACTGGATACTAATGCACATCGTCGAGATAATGATCCTAGTAAACCGATAAAAAGTAATAAGGGTCTAAAATATTTACAAATTATTAAACCGCTTTTTATTCAATCCAAAGGGAAAGGACTACCTTTAACAAAAATGTGGAAGAAGAATGTAGATTTTATATATTGGGATGATCCTAATGAATTGGTAGAACGACTAAAATTGCTAATTGCATCTCAAGATGCTGGTAACACAGGGGTTAACAACGAAATTATATCTATAATAGAGGAATTGCGTGAAAGTAATATAATAAATACATAAATCGTTTGTGTTTCATTTTACTGTCAACCTTTCAAAACAATACACCTTAAAGATGAATGTAGACAAATTCGGTCATTTTATTCACAAGAGATTGCGTTTACCAGATTTATTTGAATTTAATGATAATGCATTGTTAAAATCAAAAAGCGGGGACTTTGATTTGAAAGCATCGAGACTGAGGGGGATCCGATCTCCCGTAGATGGAGACGATGCCGTGAACAAGGATTACGTAGATCGATTAAGTGCTAATACGATACATGAATTAAATAAACTAATTGGTGCATTACGTTCTCAGCTCACGTTAGATGCACAAAAGACAGTTCAAGCTACTTTAAAAGCAAAGATACCTGAGGTTTTAAATCATTTGGAAGAAAAGTTTTATACTAAAGCAGATGTTGATAAATTGCTTAAAAACTGTAAATTATGTCAAAACAGCAAATTGTGAATGAAATACACAAAACTGCACGAAGAAATTTCCTTCGACGTTTCGTTGTTCTAAAAAGTATTGACGACTTGTGGCAAGCTGATCTGATGGATATGCAAAACCTAAGAAAATATAACAAGGGCTATAATTATATTTTAATAGTGATCGATTGTTTCTCAAAATATGCATGGACGCAGCCGCTAAAATCAAAAAATAAACTTGATGTCGCTCATGCATTTGAAAGAATATTACTTAACACTCATCGAATACCTAATAATTTACAAACTGATATGGGAACAGAGTTTTATAATAACACATTTCAAGGGCTTATGAAAACAAATAAAATTAACCATTACTCCTCGTTTTCTACCAAAAAAGCATCGATTGTTGAGCGACTAATTAAAACCATAAAAAATAAATTGTACAAATATTTTAGCCTTAATGGAAACTATAAGTGGCTGGGTAAACCATTAGAAGTTATACTGAAATCGTATAACCACACAAAACATCGAACTACTCAATTTAAACCAATCGATGTAAACAAGTCTAATGAACAAGTAATAAAAGAAAATATTTTGAAAACACATAAACATGTATCGATTCCATGTAAACCTAAGTTTAAAATTGGTGATTATGTCCGTATCAGCAGATACAAACACAATTTTGAGAAAGGTTATACTCCTAATTGGTCGACAGAACTTTTTACTGTAAAGAAGATAAATAATACAACACCAGTGACATATCATATACAAGATCAACGTAAGCAAGCTATATTAGGAACCTTTTATGAACAAGAACTTCAAAAATCGAACTATCCTGGTGTTTATTTGATAGAGAAAGTTTTAAAAAAGAAAGGAACAAAACTTTATGTGAAATGGTTGGGTCTTAGCAATACTGAAAATAGTTGGATTGACAAAGCTGCATTAGTGGAGTGAGTTATATAAGTATATAATCATTTTTTTTTTAATATTTTTTCATTGCGCTTTGTACAATGCAAGGTGGTGGACTAGTTAATAGTATAATAGAAAATTTACCGTTCGAGCTTCATTTGCCTGGATATAATTATTGCGGACCCGGAACAAAACTCCAAAAACGTTTATTACGCGGTGACCGAGGTATTAATAAGTTGGATGAAGCTTGTATGCACCACGACATTGCATACGCTAACCACACGGACTTATCACATCGTCACAAAGCTGATTTACAACTAATGAATATGGCAAAACAAAGACTTAAATCAAAGGATGCTCGGAAAGGTGAAAAACTTAGCTCATGGCTAGTGAGCAAAGTTATGAAAGCCAAACTAAAGTCTGGTGCCGGAATTAAAACGTTTCAAAATTTTGTATCAAAAATAAAATCAAAAATTAAGAGAATTAAACACAAAGACAGTAAAGCGTTAATTAATGCTGCTTACTTAGCAGCAAAAAAGATATTTCCAAAAATTCAGAAAATTCGGGTACCGCGAATCATACCCATACCAAAGACTGGAGGTATTTTGCCTTTAATTCCAATTTTTGCTGGCTTATCAGCTTTAGGCACTTTGGCTGGTGGTGCAGCGGGTATTGCAAAAACCGTTAATGATTACAAAGCAGCTCAACGAAATTTGCGAGAAACAGAACGTCATAATAAGACTATGGAGGCTTTAGCGTTGGGTAAGGGTTTATACATTAAACCGCATAAAAATGGTAAAGGATTATTCATAGAACATCAAAAAAACTGATAAAGAAGCTACCTAATCGCCCTCTGACTAATATCGACATCCAAGAACATGCACGAGACATCCCACACTTTCGAGGAGTATACATGAAGGATCAATTGCCAAGAAAGCCAAAGCAGATTGAATGTGGTATTGTTAACTTGGACGATTCTAAAAATGAAGGAACGCATTGGGTAGCTTATGTTAAAGTATCCAACTATTGTGAATACTTTGATAGTTATGGAGACTTAAAACCTCCACTGGAATTAATGCGATATTTTAAGAATTGTAGTGTTTATTACAATTACACAAGATATCAAAAGTTTAACACAGTAAATTGTGGTCATCTATGTTTAGAATATCTGTGGAAATTTTGGAATAAATATGTATAAAATTAACGTGTTTCTTTCATTTCAATCATTTGCAAGATGTCACTCACTTTATCGATAACCGGAACCTCGTCTACCTTATCGACGTACTATCCTAATACTTTACAACTAAATGAACAGTATGAGTGTGCATTATTGCATTTCTCTACATTTAATTCTATTCCAAACATTGATGAAACGAATAACAAGTTTTACTATGGTTCCGAAATCATTGAAATACCGGAGGGAACCTATGAATTGCAAGATATCAGTGACTATTTAAAATCCGAGATAAAAGGTGCATCAATTAAACTAGATTGCAATAACAACACTTTAAAAACTACCATACAATGTACGAAAGACATCAATTTTGAGAAAGAAAACACTTTTAGACGTTTGCTAGGGTTTGATAAACAAATATTAAAAAGTAATAAATGGCATGTGTCTCAGTTTCCTGTCAACATTTTACCTACAACCGTGGTCAGGATTGAATGTGATATTATAAGCGGATCGTACATAAACGGAGAACCGAGTCACATTATCCACGAATTTGCACTCAATGTACCACCTGGATATAGAATCATAGAAATCCCGAAGAACGCAATATACTTTCCAGTCAATCAAAACAACATAAGCTGTATACATATCAGACTGTTAGATATTAACAATCGTCTAATAAATTTACGTGGTGAAGAAGTGCAACTATATTTACATCTTAGACGAAAAAATGATTGACTACAATAAATACGAGCATCCTCAGGTCAAAAATATCAGTGCCAATTTAGCAACCAAGAAAATAAGAGCTCGCTCTAATAAAAAAATAAAATTAACCGATAATAATAAGGCATTCCTGAGAGCTATCGGTTTGTTAAAATGAATATTTTAGACGTTTTATCCGCTCCGACTTACGACAATACAGTTGAAGGAATAGAATTTCACTCCTACAAGCCCTACGTGACCAGTTTTAATAGAAACGATGAAATTCGCATACCCATCAACCAACAAGACCTATATGTACTACCATCAGCTAG
Source organism: Autographa pulchrina (assembly GCA_905475315.1). Classification (NCBI taxonomy): domain Eukaryota; kingdom Metazoa; phylum Arthropoda; class Insecta; order Lepidoptera; family Noctuidae; genus Autographa; species Autographa pulchrina. The sequence goes on along the minus strand of FR997771.1, from coordinate 4,687,819 downwards.
CACTCTGTATTTGGAAGGAACTGTAATTGTTAGCAAAAAGGACTCAAAAGACAAGGCTTCTAGCGTTCATTTTACGAATAATGCTCTCCTTTACTTGTTCCAAGATATAAGGTACGAGTTGAATGGAGTAGAGATTGATAAAATAAAAAATGCCGGCGTTACTACCACCATGAAGTCATTAATTTCGATGAATGAGAGTGAATCAAAGATATCTAATGCTTGGGGCTGGAACATTGAAGGTATAAAGAATATTAATGGAGGTAACTTTTCCGCATCTATACCTCTTTGTAATATCATGGGTTTTGCCGAAGATTTTAAGAAAGTGGTGATAAACAGTAAGCACGAACTAATATTGTTGCGAAGTAACACAAACCTAAATGCTGTAAAACTCAACACCGGAGAGATTGTAGATGACGTTCAAATCAATAAAATTATATGGCGCGTACCACACGTTAAAGTATCTGACAAAGAAAAGTTAAATTTATTAAAACTGTTAGAAAAAGATCGCCCGCTCCAAATGATATTCAGAAATTGGGATCTGTACGAATATCCTGCTTTACCTAAAACTACAAAACATACATGGTCTATTAAAACTTCATCGCAAATAGAGAAACCAAGATACATAATTATTGGTTTACAAACAAATAGAAAAAACAACGCAAGTTCTGATATGTCCCAGTTCGACCACTGTTATATTCGTGACGTAAGAGTGTATCTCAATTCAACTTACTTTCCGTATGAAAACCTAAACGCTAGTTTTGCAAATAACAAAATTGCACTAATATACGAGCAATACACTCGATTTCAACAGTCGTATTATGGCAGGCGCTCGGAACCCCTACTAAGTGAGAAACAATTTAAGGACCTAGCGCCGCTATTCGTAGTTGATTGTTCTAGACAAGCAGATAACCTCAAAACTGGTCCTGTGGTGGATGTGAGAGTGGAAATCGAGAGTGAATTGGACATACCAGACCAAACCTCTGCATACTGTCTTATATTAAACGATTGTATAATTGAGTATAAACCTTTGAGTAATATTGTAAGGAAAATATCATGAATCCCGATACAATCATATTAGATGTACAAGGATTTAAAGATCTCTACAATAATTTTATAGTAAAGGAGTTAGCTTTTGCCACACGTGAATATACACAAACGTTTTTAATTAAACCACCGTACCAGTTCACATACTTAACAAGAGATGAAAAGAGACAAGTGGAATGGTTGGAAAAAAATATGGGTCTACGTTGGAGCGAAGGCTATATTGATTATAGAGAATTCGAACGCATGATCGTACCATACCTAGAAAATAAGAATATCTATGTAAAAGGTTCAGAAAAAGTGAAGTGGATAAAAGAGATGTGTGTGAACTGTAATGTATTAGAACTTCATGAAGAAAATTGTCCTAAACTATCTGTGTTAGCTAAAAAGTACTGCGATAGAAAAACTGTTTTTAATTGTAATCATCATCTAAAACATTGTGCACTTAGAAATGTGTTATGTATAAAAAAGTTTTTAAAGTTTTAATTTTATAAGTTTGTAAGTTAGCTATAAGTATGTAATACGGTTTTAAAAAAATAAAACAAATTTAATACAGAAAACATGCATTTATTCTCTTAGAATTTATATACTTAAAACCCCTGTTTACAAATAACATTACGATACAAAAATACAAAGTTACATTAGAGATTAAAAACTAACTTAACCTAATATTTATTCTAATTTAACAACTACAATAAGCACTAAAAATCAGAATATTTATACAAGGCTTCTAAAAATCACTATCGATTAACGATTTCGATATTTTCTTAACTAACGACTCTGTTTCATCCATAATAAAGTCAACCGCATCTTTAACCACGTACTGCGCTTGGATAATAACATTATCGCTATTACTGTCACTATCACTGTCCGGAGAATTGTTACACAAATCGATCACTGAAATTTTTATTAGTTTACTGCCTCGCCGATGATGTTTACTCATGACGAAAGATTGAGTCGAATTATGTTTCTTAGATTTTTCCCTGCGTCGAGACGTAGACTTCTTTTCTTTCGGAACCTGACTGCTAGCCTCGCGTTCGCATCGAATCATCTCATTAAATTCTTCATAAGGATCCTGAGCATATTGACTAAACGCAATGTCAGATCCTGCTATCTGAAATAAAATTAAACAGAACAATAAATAGGTTATTTAATACAATAAAAAGGTTTACCAATTTTAATCAACAATTAAAATAACACTCTGACTCAGATAAATATTTATTTTCTAAACCATTGAAATTCTTGTTCCGGGTGGTATCGAATCCACAACATTCAGCAGAGTACAAGCAACGCAGTAATCATTTAAATCACTGCGATATATATCTCTAATCACAAGATTCAATAAATAATGTATCATACATATTTTTAATTAATGTTTCATAATAATTAAATTTAATTAGTATTATTTACTTACCGAAGTCATGTTTATGTGATGTAGCGCGTATGTAGTATCTAAACTGAATAATATTTATCAAATAACAAAATTAATATAAATATCGTTAACAAACAGACACACGTGAAGAAATTACTACATAAATAATTTAATAATCATCGAACAATAGAATGTAGCTTGCATTAATTGCGACACCTACAAATGTAAACCATGCATTTTTGCTCGATGCTGTGGTCAATGACCGTGATGGTTTACAGTTTCGTATTACATTTGAGCAACACGTATTAACATGAAACTTGATTATTTACCTTAGATAGCCCAGTGGTGAAACTAACGGACTTCAATGCAGAAAGTCTCGGGTTCGACTCCCTACAAGCTTCTTTTTTTCGATTTTTTTCATTTTAATACCAAATATTAATAATAGGTAGCAAACAAAGTTACTTTCGCATTTTTAAATTTAATAAAGGGTTTTTATCTGGTAAACAAATAAAACAAGTAAATTGATATAACAAACACATTTATTACAAATAATTACAATACTAAAACTCTTTATTTATTTCTAAAACCTAAAGCTAACTAATATAATGCTAATTAACACTAATACAATTATTTACTTAACTAAGTACGGTATTTATATAGGACAATTCTTAATTTTATCAATACCTTAAAAAATTAACAATAATATAATAATTGCAAGATATGACGCATTATTGATTACCCAATTATGAATGAGTGACCCCAGGCTTTCGTTGCTATTTTGTCTTTCAAAATAATTCGTTTATCATCGTTACTAGATAATGCAATTTTATTAACACTTTGTGTAAAAATTTCATGTTTCAATGATTTAAACATAATATTTTTTCTTCGAATAACTCCACCATCCAATAAAATGCTTTCATAGTCTGTTATGTCTAAATCTCGGAGCACATATGATTTAATTCCCTTAGCTTTTTTGATAACTCTATTTGAAGTTTTTAAAGAATAGAGCTTTGACCTCAACCCTACAAAATCAGAGATATATTTACCACCCATTTCATCTTTAAAAAGACCCGGAATTTTTTTATTGATTAGAGGTATTTCAAATTCGTTCTCATTATCATAGTTACTGCTATCGAAGTATTGCAAGAAATGGCGTTTTAAATCACAATAAAAATCGTTGGTATATATTTCATACACAAAAGAATCCGTATCTGTATAACATAAGCGTACTCGATCATGATAAAAAGGTTTTATAACATTGTAATGAAAATTATACATGTGGGACTTAGAAAGATCTAAAACTGTGAATCCTATGTAAATAGGTTTATCTAAGACTATTTGATCTGGTTTCATTTGTATAGCAACTAAATTTTCGGTTAATATTGTTGCACTATGAAAGTAAGGATTAGCTATAAGCCTCTCAGCGGATATTGATTTGTTGGTTTTATTTCTTTTATCACTCCATTGATTAACTAAATGTACGGTGACTCTCTTTTCGGTATTTTCCAATGTTTTACCAAAGACACTGTTGTTTAATAATTTAAAAAAGTCTTGCTCGAATGTACTTTTTGCCTTCTGTCGTAATTGAGTGTTTAACTCTATGTACTGTTTTAAATAGGAACTTTGTTTGAAAGTAATAACTCTGTGAATTTTACGTAATATTAAACCATGCTCCAGACACTTTTTTAAATGAACGTAGTGTATAACATAATTGTACTTATTATATAAATTTGCTATTAGTTTTTTGGTTTTACCACTTGGAGGAATGCATTTTTCAGGACAAAAAGGCAAGTCATTATGGTGATCGTGTAAATGATCAGGATATAAAAGGTCAACTTCTAATATATAGCCCCAGTCTGCATTATCTTTAATATTTTGAACGCGTAAATTAATTATTTCGTTTTCATTAAGAAATCTAAAACTTGAATATGGTAAATACTGACACATACTATAACCATATAAATTATTACAATCTAGATACGCTATGAAACAATCTGGTTTTACAGCATTATATTCTGGCATATATTTATGATTTGCTCTTGCGTACCGATGCGAGCACATACATAAACCTCCTCTAATACCATCCTGAATCATTTTAACAATCGCCAAATCTGTTAAGAGTTCTAATTGAACGCCTGTTTTAAGTAACATTGCATCGAAAGATAGACTAGGAGTCGTTATATAAAATGCAGGGTCAAGTTTATAATATTGTTTACAAGTTTTTCTAAAATTTTGATAAATATCTGTTAGTAAAAGTACATCTGTTTTTAAGTACAGATCAGTGTATTCTCCTAAATTATTTATATTAAAACAATTCCAAACAGTTTTTGCATGATTATAATCGTCATCGCTGATGTCTTCGTTTGTCAAAGAATTGTGAAAGTAACACTTTAGCGGTAGCGTCTGTTGCTCGTAACATTTCCAATTGGTCATATAATCGTAGGGATAAACACCTTTTCGTGTCAGCAAACTAAAATGCTTATTATCCGAAAAATGAGATCGAAGATTAACAAAATCGTCTATCTGCATTGTTTTAGCTAGTTTGTCTAAACTGGTTCCTAAAAAATTAAAAGAATCTAAAAATCTTAATTGCACATATTCATTATCTGCAACGGGAATAAACTTTGAAAATGATATATATTTTTCTTTTGTCTTGGGTATAATTTTTATTTGACCAGGAATCTCACCTAATTTTTTCACAAATAAATGACAATCATATCCTGACAAGTTATGAAAAAATATTGGTATGAATTTTGGTATTTTATGTTGTAGGTTACAATGTCGATGAGCTGCGCCACGGTAATTACCTGTGATGTGACAGTGATCTCTAACTCTGTCAGACCACAGCAAGTTTTCACATATGTGACACTTAATTGCATTTTTAAAATCCTCATCATCCTTATCAGTAAATATCATAGGATTGTTTTTAGTTAGTATTTTATATATTTCAATTACATCCCGAGTTAGAAACTCTATAAATTTTGTAACACAATCCTCACCGCGATAACTTACATACCGTTTATTATCATTGAAAGATGATACTATGTTATACGCAAAAGCGGCTGGCGCGTGTCGCTGAGTGTATGTTGTATTAGCAGTGTCAAAATCATTGCCGGAAATCGGTATTAACAGTGTTTCAAAATCGGCATAAATTACGAATGGAATGTCTTGTTTTCTTTGAAAATTTTTAAACTTTAGTACTGATCCCCTATCTGGTAAAATTGTGACAACCCCTCCACACAGATGTGTTTCAAGTTGACTAAGAGTAGAAAAAAACAATAAACAAGATTCGCAATAATATAATTTACCATGATGTTTAGAAATTTGAGTTCTAACTAAACGAGGTAAATTCTTAATGAGACAGTAATGAGAATTTGTATCATTTTCTAAATACAATAAGTGGATGCTTCTAGATTTTTTATTAATTGTTTTATATAATGGTCCTATAATGGTTTTATTATTTTTCAATCCATATACATAAATATTTATGTTACGATTATTTTTTTCAAAATTGGCTATGTCCGTGAATGTAATGGGGAATGACAAATCATTAACATTTAAAACATCCTGAAAACGAGGATATGATGAAACTCTATCGGTATGGTGAGTTGCGGGATACAAAGCAGCCACAACACACCATAGAAAGCAGTACTTGTCGTTGTTCTTAATATTCAAGCAAGCTTTTTTATTTTTTATAAAATTTGGTAAAGGAATAAATTTGGATCCACCGAGAGGCTTATATTTATTAATATTTATTTCAAAATAGGAGTTATTTAAAAAGGTCCAACCGCTATCTCTTTCCTGAAACTCTTCTATTTTTTTGAGAAGTATTGAAATTGTTGATTTAAAAATTGTATCGAAATCGTAATTTAAATTAATAACAAAATTTTTTGTAGCAAATGATTTAATTTCTTGGTGATCGTTTTTAAACAAAAGAAAAATCAAAAATAGTTCGAAGTTAACTTTAACAGACGTGTGTTTTTTTAGTGACTGATCTATCAGATCCTTGACTTGTTCTTGGATTTTTATTAGAAAATTCTCTGGAAATTTATGGACTAACTCCTCAGTAGCAATAATCCTATAACTTACAATACGTTCTTTGAACGAGGACTTAATTATTTTCACATTACTGCTAAAAGGAGCTACGCTATTGTTTTTATGTGTATTACTACGTAAATGACCAGACCAGTGACGATTATCTACAGATACGTAACACACTTTGCAGTAAGGCATTGTTATTGAATGTACAAATCAGTATTGATGGCCAAGGATTAATCGGTAGTTATTTCAGCGTTTAAACACAAGTATCGATATTAAATCGTGATATTAAATTATAATATGCTGTGTATAATGTATATACACATATATACCTTTCATACAGATTTACAGCTTCGAAAATGCGTTAGAACCATCAACATAAATAAAAATCTTGATCAGTTGTAGATCCCGTTCCTCATTTGTTGTTTTTTTAGTTTTAAACGTATTGTATACACCCATATTCTGGAAATTAAGATGCAAAGATTTATAAGATATATACTTGGATTAATTATTCAACAAAAACTTTAAGTTACAGGTTCTTAATTGTATATATATATATTTACCTGAGAATTATTTGATCTTACGCACTTGTAGAAATAATCGGATAAAAATAATGGACTTCTAAATATTTTCCTTAGAGATAAATCTTCAATCTCATCGTTTTATACAATTGTAAATTGTGATGCATGTGTAGCTGAAAAAGAATAAAAATATTGTTATTTAAATCACCCATTAACAATAAGTGTCAAAACATATTATTAAAATTGTATTATTAAAATAATAATTACCTGTTCAATGTCCACCTTTTCAATATTACACTTGTAATGATACGTATTTACTAGTAACATATACATTTAATAAAAAAATTTTTTTTTTTTTTAATTCGGTAAGATTCCACAACGCTCGACGCTTCGTAATAATACTAATGCTACATATCAACTTTCAGCGCTTCCGATATTATTGCGAAATTTGTACACGTGCCTACAAACACCTATTGCAACCTAACATTATTAATGTTAGGTAGTCAGCTTTTTTACATAGGGCTGTCATTATGCTGCTTGTATCATAAGCGTTGTATGAAAATTGTAAAGAAACGGTGTGTAAACCCTAAATGTTTTCAATGCATCAGCAATTGATTCTACTTTAATTTGCCTTAGTATTTATTTTTTGAAGGTCTATAATACGACTAAATAAAAAAGTTCCATCACACGATAAAACCTAAAGAATTTAAGTAACTTTTCATATTAGACATTGCCAGCCTTATAAGTCACTACGTTTTTGATTATGATCATTATAATTATTCAAGGGAACTAAGTAATAGTTCGTAACAGTCGCGCACTCGTGATCCGCGATCAGTAAATTGCATTCAGTCAGTACTGTCAGTGTCGACAACCGTCATCACCAACAGCAGTTTAAGAAAATCATCGTGGCTGCTACTGTTGTCGTCTTGAAGTTGAGTAAGTTCCTTATAAATCAAGGAAAAAATGTAAGTATAAAACATTCGAAACTCTTTTAGAACCACCGCAAACTTATTAATTTATTTAAACGTTTGTATCACATTCTTGTTTTAGGTCCGATTCTGAGGGTTCATACTATCAACAACCATCAACCATTGAAACAAAAACGAAAACTGGTCGTAAGCCTGCAGAAAGCAATGGAAAACGCAAATCTAAATCGGACCGTCCCAGGTATATTATCTATTGTTTTACATGTTTCGTTATGTTTGTCTCATGAGTGTAGTGATTGTTATTGTTACTATAAGTACCTACAAATTAGACCAGCAATAAGTATTTCGTAACGGATAATTCTTTCAGGTGTTAGGCGTTATACTCTTCGAGATTATGGGAAAGCCTTATTAATATCATTTTTTTACCACACAGTTCAGTATCCAACAATATTGGGTTTTTAATTAGTAAATTAACAAAAGTTGTTGATTTTTTTTTTTTTTTTTTTTCAGTAAAAAATCTTTGAGTGATAACGATATATTCGGTATCAATAAGGGCCGCGAAACAGGCGCGGAAGTCGGAGAGGGATCATCTGGTCGAGCGTGCCTGTCGTCGCTGTTCGTGTACCGAGTGGGTAACGGGTGCGAGCGACGCACAGCCCACACCGACGGTGAATACTACATCGACTGCAAGGTGTACCGAGCTAACGACGCGCGCAACACCGACTCGCTGGAGCTGTGGAAGAAGGCAATCGTACGTATCAAACTCCAGGCTGACATAGACTCTCCTCAGTGGCGAAAACTGCAGGAGTTTGTACGTTCTGCAGATGTTTTGTTCCCCGACAAACCTATGTTTTATGAAAAATAAAGAATAATAATATGGTTTTATTTCAACGGATGTTTTTATTACTACACATACCCATACTTAATTTCACACACATCTCATACAGACGCAATTAAATATGGTAAAGTTGTGATTATAACACAGTTGTATACATTCTACGCCACTGTCTAACTAGAACGTACGTTGTACGATATCAGTAGAATAACACACGACATCGTTTATCTTTACACGGACGCATTACGTTGTTTACCACCATCGCGTCGCGAGCGATGGTTAATTTCGTTCGAAAATATCGATATACGACCCAATCTGATCGATGACAAAAATGCATCGCATATCTATAGCTAAAACCGAGTTTCATTGTTAGGTTCTCATTAGCGTTAATATCATTGATCGAGTCGACCGTTTATGATTGGGCATTCTGGACCACCGCGATGGCGAACTTGTTTCGCCGAGCGAAAAGTGGTCCAGAATGCCCAATCATATACTACTAAGTTCGTATATTAAATTCGTGTGTGAATTGCTAAAACTATGTGCATCGTCTATATTTAATTATTTTAATTAGGTTTCGTTCTTTCTTCTTGTTTTTTTTTTTACTTAATGAGGAGTTTGATAACGTTACGTTTCATTTAAAAATTGCTTATAATATCTACATATTTTGGCACTGCTTACAAATCTGGCAAATCTGTTTCAAGTAATGCAATATAGATAAGAATCTTTATTTAATGTAGACTACAATATTATTATCGATTAGTAATGAGTTCATGGTTTGTATAATCACTTCGATTAGCGTAAATGATCTAATCACTAAAATATGTGTCCCAGTTTATAAGACATAATTAAGAGTTACATCATACTTATCTTCAATTGATGTCATTTTGTGTCCTTGTTATAGTATTTTGTGTCCATAGCCTACCATGTAACTGGCTAGTTTAAAAAAAATAATTACCATGCATCACATACCAAGTTCCATTTTCAACAACCTACCAAACTTGTTGAACCTTACCTACCACAATATCTACAAATAAAACAAAAGCTACTCATTGCCATCATATGTCAAACTAACCTCATTGCTGTACAAAACACTTGACCACAGCACTAGGGCCTGTCATCTGAACAACACTATGCTGCGTCAGCGCGCCAAGATTGAGAGGGCGTCGCGAGGCCCCTCACCGTTTAACGACCAATCGCATAAGGGGTGACTTTATGTCTATTTGTCAACGAAAGGTTGGAAATATGACCGGGATATTGATAAGCTAAAGGGCTAGCGCATCAAAAAATCTATCCTGCTATATTGATGTTCCGGATCGTCCAATTTAAAAATTCATTCATACAATATTTTTGTCAAAATAATACACTCGGTTTTGTCAGCATTGACATTAGGTAAATAGATATTAAAGTATTGTTTTCTCCAATCTGACGTGTGGAAGTACCACACAATATTTCTGAAAGAATGTAGGAATAATTATTTAACACATAATTAACTCTTAAATCTAAATCATAGAGCAAGTGCAGTTAAAACACTTTTTAGTTTTATGTAACGAAACATTTTGGACATCTACAAAACCCTTTACATGAAGCTGCTCATTCAACAGTAGTTCATCAAATATTTCAGTTTCCAAACTTTCGGGAACTGACAACGATTGAACCAAACTGTTCCGTTTTAAACTGGGGTGTTCGGACGTCCAAAAGAATTTTCATTAGCGCATGTAAGGGTCACTCGGTACCCACGTCGGCCCGTGTCACTAATGGTACCAAAACGTGGGACATGTCCGGACATGTTATTGTCATTTCTAAATGACATTCCGGTATTTAAAGACTTTTGAATGACGTTCCAAAACTTTTCAAACTCTGTTCAGTCATTGTTCAAATTTAAATTAAAACCTTTTTGTGTAGCATTATTCAGTTGATTGATTTGATTTACCAATAATTAGAATATTGTGCTGGAGGCTGATATAAATAATGGATTAGCTAGTTATACTTGTAAATTAACTATTAAAGCACATACTCAAAGATATACAATACATATTCGACAATACTGTTCATGTACAAATCATTTTCATGTGAGGTACACTACTTTAGATTTCAAAATGTTTTGTTGAAAATTTTAAAAAATCTATTATTAAATACAATTAATACATTATTCTAAGAATAACTTAAGTAAGTACTTAACACTAAACCATGTGTTTTTTTTAAAGATAAATTATAATTTTTCCATATTTATTCACTAAATCATCAGAATGATGGGACAACTGAATTGCTACAATAAATAATTTAATTCTAACTACTATATGTGTAAAAAGTCCTCATAAATCCAAGTAGTTTCCAAGTGTCTGTCGTAATATAACTTGTATCAGAAGGCAGAAGTGCAATCCATGTATTTTATTAGACAAGTACACTAAAAGGGAAGTGCGTCGTAATTCCAGGACCGAGGGGTGACCGCTTAGACGTCTATTGTCTTTATATCCCTGATCCGGATATAACCGGTTTTATGTTCACATCTCGTAGTTATAGTCTGATACTATTTGAAGCTTGTAACTACTACAAAATCGAAATTAGTTTTTTTTCATTGTCTAGTAAATATATACTGTGAAACTTTTGAATTGATGCTAGCTTGTCATCATTATCTTCATATCAGCCGAAAGAGTCCGCTGCTGGTCAATGGCGTCTCCCAAGGTTTTCTACAATGACCGGTTTTGTGCTTCCTGCGACCTGTAGTAGTAAGTATTGGTCGAACAGCCACCATTCACAACAGTATTTAAAATCCTATTCAAAAGTAAATAAGCTGGTAAATCGTAACTTAAAACAATAATATGCTAAGAAAATTAAATAAATTATAGCTGGAATAATTCGTTTTAGTTTCTATAATATTGTAAGAGTATTAAATCTTTATTCAAGAGAAAACCTGAATACCTATTCTCAAGAACAATTGCACTCAAAGTGCACACTAAACAATAAGGTTCAAGAACAGCAAGTAAGCAGTATTATACTCGTAATTTACTAAAATTCAATTAGAAATGTTGTATGAGCTAAATTATCAGGTTTCGTTACACTAAAATTACATAGCAATTAATTCAAAGACCTCCTTTGAAATTATATCGGTGTTTAGACCTTATGGTAGTACGAGGAAGATCTAGCTCTGAGAGCTAACAATAGGAAACACGTATCAAGTAGTAATTACAGTTAAGTGTTTCGTACATTCAAAGTAAGCGTCCTGGATTTCATGCCTAGCAAATATAACTAATTTATAATACACGTATTCCCAAAAAACTTAACAAATAATTAACACCTACTCTTGAAATTTAAACGAAAATTTTACGCATTAAAAGTTTAGATACAAAATTTATTATAATCTAATAAACATTCTCTTTGTACACGAGATTGGGTTATTAAGAGTGGAGTTTTAATTAATTTTCTAATCATAAGTTACATCGCTGTGAAGCAAGTACAAGCCAGTTGTTTGGTTTGCTAACAACAACATTTGTTGATGGTAGCACAAGTTGTTCTATCGTAGCTCTACGTGGACCGCTTGTTTAAGCTACGGTTGGCTACGCGCTACGGTTATGCTACGTCATAGTATTATTTACAACTGTGTACTTATTTATTTTAATGAATGGATGGATACTTGATAATTGTAGTTGAAATACTATTCTATGGTGTTTTTCTGCTAAAACGTTATACAAATATTTTATTCAGCAATTTGTGTTCAAGAATTAAGTCAAGAGAAATTATTTTGTAACTATATAAGAAACTATTTATTTTTGAAAGGAAATCCAATTCCAAACACTAAACTTATCTATTCAATACAAACTAAAGCCGACAAGTTGCGGCTATATTAGTATAACATAAAACAGTCTCTGATTAGGATCTTTATGGCCTTGTGGAAATGTTCCCCTTTGATACTGTCGGCAAAGGAAATAATAACATTCAATGTGACGTACGTATGTTTGTCAATTTATTTGTCTGGCACCGGCTATTCATAGGTTTAGGGAAGTCGACGTAAAATCGGGGGCCAAAAGCACGGTAATCCAAAAGTTATAGTATCATCTTATGTTGCCTAAACTTGAAGATTAAAGCTAATTAATCATAAGGTTAAACGATTGCTGGAGAGTACATTTATAATAGTATAGTATTATATACTTTTTATGGCTCCCTAGCTGACCCTATTTGTTGTCTTGTCAATATGTACAAAAATGCTATGTACCATTTTTATTGTTTCGACATTTCCCGAGGATTGTTCGCAAATTTTCGTTTATAAAAACTTTTTTCCGACAGAAATAAAAACAAAAAGAAATATCCTAATCGGCCGAGCCGTCCCATATGATTCACTTACATTATTATTTGATGAATTACAAATTGAACACTCAATAAAGTTTATTTTAAACTCTATCTAGTAAATCGCGCGGAGCAATTTCAATGATAAGACATTTATCTCAAATACATACCTATTTCCATTAAATCGTCCGTACATCAAAGGGATAAGGTTCAATTTTGTTAATCATTGTTACCAGTGTGGTCCATCGTCATTTTCGTTATCAGCTATCTGTGTCATCAGATTGTTTTACTGTAAATAGTGATAAGCGGGATTGTTCATAGATTATAATGTTATTCAGTTTTTGCAATGTGTTTTCCTTGTTTAGAAAGATGTACCCATAGATAGTACATATGTTTTACAAATTAAAAAATATTAAATTTGGCCTTTTATAATATGTGTAAATGTAATTTTCTGCGTAATATGTATAAAGTATACAATCCACAAAATCAAAGGGTCTATAATGTAAAATAAATTGTACCATCTCTGAGTAAACTGATGGGCGGTGTCACTCAACCCATTTGTATATCGCTGACTAATTTGACTTGACAACATAAAATTCTGCCTAAGAAACGTGATAATACTATCTTACAATATCATTATCAAAATAAAATGAGTTAAAAAATACCACCATGTATAAAACCAACAACATCAGGTTCGAATAACACCCAATCTTACTTTACTGATATCTCGTACATAAAACATTTAAATTCTATAATTATTATGTAATATAACTTAAGAATTAATTAATAAAACAAAATTAGAATGGTTGTAGAGCTGAGCCGGGTCATTAGTGATCTATAATGATCCGTACGTGCTTAATGCGTATCGAAGCCAACCTAATTGGATTTGCAAACCAATTAATGTTGAACACTGCCTCATTATACGTGTACACTGTACATATTGTAAAGTCAATATGTTGCTCTGATTACTAATTGATTAGTTTCCAGTGATCCGTATTGGAAAAGAAAGTATTCCATATCTTATTCAATGTCTTACAACTTTTTGATACCACATTTTTAAACAATGCACCAATTAAAACCTGTTCACTTTTGTGTTCAATTTTTTTTATATAATTTACTTTAAACCTGTTCCCCAGGAACATAAGGCAAGAGTTTCAGAAGGCGCATGCTTCGGCTTTTACAAATGGTGCTATAAGTACCTCCGGATCTCGCAAGGTGCTCGGTGAAGATGCTGATTTACCTCTTTCTTAACGACCCACTGCTACTCTCCCGGCGTGATGAACGTACGTTTTCTCACATCCCGATCACGTTGATATTTAAGTTTCCAATAATGTCATGCGACGTGTTTATTTTTATCTACCAGCAAATATTTCTTTTTTTGTACTTTAAGGAAAACCGAAGAAATATTTAGGTATCTAGATTTTGCGGCTGATAAAAGTAATTTATTATTTAACATTTTTATTTAATAATAGATATTCGTTAGCGATAAAATGTGAGAGTTATATTTAAGTCACAACTGCGTAAATCTACAAAGCTAGGAATTCCCCTGTCAAGTGCAGTGGGATAACTAACTACATTTGTACTACCAAATCACCCAAAAAATATATTTTCCTTATGACGTAAATTTTTGCAATAGGTAAGTGTTATTTAGGTAAATGCTAATTATCCTTGATTAATCTCATAATGCACAGTAAAAATCTATATATATTACTAATGAATATTGTTCGTAAAACATTTTGACTGAATTAATTAATCACTATACTTCGAATATTACCTACTAATAGGATTAATTACTGAGTATGTAAAGTCAAAATGTATTTAACAATTTAATCGATGAATTCAAATTCAAAATAAAAAAAATCCTGATTGTAGTTCAGGAGTAGGCTAGTATTAAGATTACAAGGAAAATTAGATCAAAGGCTAGATTGAAATATCCCGTCGAAACGTCACCCCAAAAAGGGTATTTATGCATGTACGCGCATATTCCCGTGAATTTCACGCTACGGACCTCTGGGAAAAGTAGGATAAGGCATAATATATGCTGAACTCAAAGTTAGATGTTAATAAGTAAATGAACAGATTTTACTTTAAAAAAACTCACAATGGTACTTTATATTATGTTTCAACCATTCCATATGCTCGAGCACTTATCCCTAAAACTTTAATCAAAGCTAGTTTCAATAAGCATTCAATCTGCGGCATATTAATTGAAGATCGATGCACTAATGCGTTTGCTTTGTCCGATACGCACTCGAGTCAAATGGCGAGTAATCAACTCTGTATAGTGCCTTACACTAATGACTAGCTCTGAAAGCCGTGGTCCCAACTATAGGTACTTACCGGTACCGTGAGAAGGTGCTATTATAGTTATGTACTCGTTCTATTAAGATTGAATGGCTTGTACTTTATTGATTTGTGTGTATTAAGCTTATATCTCTAAAGGGTAGGTTATTTATCCTTTGGTAAGCTTGTTCCCGTTTATTGCTAGCAGATTGTCGGTACTCGGTGGTAATGAGCTGCCACCTCGTGGTAACGAATTCGAATTCTTGAAATGGAAAATTACCGACATAAGAATAATACCAAATATTTGTTAGCTATTGGCAAGGAATCAGTTAGTAAATTTACCCTTTACCTATTTTATTTATCTTTCTAAAAATCGTGATTTATCCTAGAATCATCCTGAAAAAATCGTCTCTCGCCAGCTTGTATACCTACCACTACCTAATAGGTAGGTACCTACTATAACCTTTTTTTGTCTAAACTTGAGATTTGCTTTTCAGTGACACTGCATATAAACAGTAACTATAGTTGATCTACTTGTAAAAAACCGCGATCAAAAGATCAATTACGTACTTAAAGGAATGTATTAAAAACATGTTTAGTGGTACACATAAATTAATCAACGAGTGAGCGAAATCAAAGTAATTTATTAATATAGTAGATGCAAGGCAAACTGTTCTGTTTGTTAACGTCAAGTGCGTATTTACTCAGTGTATTTGATCGCTGGAGCACCCTTGCGATTTTCATGCTTGTCTTACCCACGTATTAATGAACAACTGAATTACAATGTGTTTCACGACAAGTTTGAATATGTGAATTTTTGTTGAGTTAAAAATGTCCTCAAAATATTTACAGAAATCTTTAAAATTTAAAAAAGATTTTCGAAAAAAAAATGTTTGGTTATTATTTATTTGTTGGTTTACATTTATAGTATCTTTGTACTTTATTGCAGTTATTATTTAAGATATAAACAGTCAAACAAATACCATCCACCTTCTTAGAAATCGGTTAAAACGAAATAAAGTTAAAGTTATTATCAAAGACTCTTATTGCTACTCAGAGACGTGTATCGATTAAAGTAAGCCAACTTTCAGAAATTCGATACTTGACTTATGCACTTAATAAAACTTTATGTATAACTAGCTGTACTCAGCATGCGTTGCAATGCAATTTTTTTCTACCTAGCAACTGCCTACTACCTACCTACTACCTACCTGCCTACTACCTATCTACTACCAGTTAGGGGTATGAAAGATAGTAGCCGATTCTCAGACCTACTGAATATGCATATAAAATTTCATAAAAATCGGTCAAGCCGTTTCGGAGGAGTATGGTAACTAACATTGTGACACGAGAATTTTATATATAAGAGAAGAGATAAGAAATATTAAAGTAAACATTAACGTTTCTGAGTGCATGAGTGTTTGAGGTGTAATCATATTTTATCTAAAAGGAAAATGACTGACATTTAAAAAATAAGGATATACCTAATCAAAACTATTAACGAGTTTAATTTAATTAGGAAAAAGATAAAACAAAATATATTTATGGAACTGTTTCCTGTTTCCAAAATACTTTAAATATAATTTAATTTATCTATAATACCTTTACCTTAAATACATCTACGTCCAATTATACATATACATACATTTATAACCGATTTTAGAGTATTAGTTATTCCATTTAAATAAGTACTGAAAATGTTTCAAGATGATTGTAATAGGTAGGTATATAGTGATATCGACGGAAAGTTTATAGTATTTGAAATGTTTTAAATTAATCTTCTGCTAATAATTAATTATAAGTATTAATTGACGCGAAGTGGTTGATGACAAGTACATTAGTAGGAATTTAATTATGAATTTGTCTTTATTTCCTTTATCCAACACAATGACCGAAAAACTATGTATAATTATTGACTTCTCATAAAATTGAGTCATTGAATGACTTCAATTAAAAGCGGTATAATATATATGTTAATTGTTGGAGAAAAGTTTAATTACTACTATTCCGTCACATTTTACAAATATACTAAAAAAAAAAACAAATTACAAATTTAAACAGTACTTCTTGCTGCAGATATGCATAACAACATCATAATTTGATTACGCATAGGTACTTTTATATCTCAAAACAAACTATTGAAGGTTAGCCGACAATTTTAACACTTGGCAACAAGCCAAGCAAAAAATCTTTTCAACGTTCTATTTTCTGATCTATTTTACAATATAACTCATTACCTAAAACTTTGATAATTCCACTCTATAATACTTCAATTGTAGGACAAAAGACTCTTATATCTATACGAGTAGATTAAATAAATAAATTTAGACAACATCACATACATTGCTCTGAACCCAAAGTAAGTAGCTGTAAAGCACTTGTGTTATGGAATTCAGAAACAATGAAGGTACCACAAACACCCAGACCCGAGGCGATGTAGAAAAGTGAGTTTCTACATTGACCCGTCCGGGGATCGAACCCGGGACCTCAGAGCTAGCGACACCTTGAAAACCGGTGCGTACGCCACTTGACCACGGAGGTCGTCGTTTGTCGATTGACCATGGTCACATTACAGTGTAGCATAAATCAGTACCGACATTGACTATTCCAGGTATATTAGGCCTGTATCTATGCACTGCATTCGAATATTTAGGCAAATGCCTTCCAAAATACTACTAACGTTTGTCGTATCCAGTAATGCACGAACTAACATTACAGGGCCTCGATTCAGCTATTTTAAATTCATGTCAGTGGTCGGTCAGTGTACTTGTCATTGTGCCTAATTTTCGTATTCAGATAAGCCTACAATAAAATCTCATTGAACTCTCGAAGAGAATGATCGTAATGACCAATTGATGATCGTAATGACAGTTAGCAGAATGCCAATTATCGTAAAAATGACCAAATGTAGCAGGTCATTCGGTCAATTCAAGCAACTCTCAAATAGCTGAATCCAGGCCCAGTTTGTAGTCATGTTATGTGAAGAATGATAGGCATTTCATTTCATTTCTAACTTTCAATTTGTGTTTGTTTATCGAATTGGAATGGAAATCAAAGTTATCATTTATGTATAGTAAAGTTTATACACGTGGGTACGTAAGTCTATTATGCTAGGCAACTTTAGTCTCCAAGCTATTACCGCAATACAAATTAACAGAGGATCGTACACCCGCGACTCAAGTTTTGTTAATATCGGAGACTAGCGTTGTCGAATTTTTTGAAATTATATAATTTATAACGTAGCAATATGAGTAATACGTATTACTGTTTTAATTTCTGATTTACATAGTTGTAAAAACATTATAGCTTCATGCTTAACAGTTGTATAAAAAATGATAGACTTTTAAATTAATCTGTCTACATCGAGATTTGATAAACTTTAAATACAATACCCGTTACTTTTCTTTTAAATAAATAGACAACGTTGGGATCAGGTACTAGTGTCTAGTGGAAGACCGGCGGCAATGCAAATACTGTCCTTTGACTGTCGGGACACACGCCATAGACTGCAATGAAAGGTACAAACGTGATAAAAAGAACTGCTATTTACTTCCGAAACTTTATATTCCTATCTGCAATCACAGTTTCAATCAAAATAGGATTTTGGCTTCCCAATAGCTAATTTTCTGTTTTCGATTTAAACTATTTTAGTAGGTGTCGTTGATGTCTAAAAAAACTAGATTGATTGAAAAATAAGCACTTTTCTGAAATTGAGCAAAAGATGTTGATGGGGTTTTATATATTTTTTAGTTATGTAACATGATTTTGAATAAAAACGGTTGCAAAAATAAACCTAGTCAATTGCTGGGAAAACATTTTCCTCTTTGTTCGTTCACTTTCCACGGTTTAAACTTTGATAAAATACGTTAAAGCGAAATATTTGAGTTAATCAAATCTCCCATCGAAGTTCCCAACCAATCACTAAATACATTCCTAAAACATATATTCGTACATCTTACAAAGATCTTAAGTCGGTTAACGATAAAGTTTGTCCATTGAAGTGAGGCCCGAAACTTGGAGAGACGATGCAATTTAATTATAGCCAGTTCAAAGGCTAGTGCATAACGGTCGATGTACTATGCAGGCTATGCAGGCTATGGAGGCCGTGGAGGCTATGGAAATCATTTTAGCAAGTTGAGCATCAGAGCGCTGTCTGTCTGCTCACAATGATGTTAGTTAGGCTTGTGTCAATTTATTTTGATGGTTAGGTTACTGTATTAAGGATGTAAAACAAAATAAAATAATAATAATATAATAATATTCCGGGACAACTCACACACGGTTATCTGATCCCAAGCTAAGCAGAGCTTGTGTTATGGTAACCAGACAACTTATAAACTTACTTATATATTTCTAAATACATACATATTATAGATATTACACCCAGACCAGAACAAATGATCGTGCTCATAACACAAACATTTGTCCTGGGTGGGAATCGAACCCACGGCCTCTGGTATAGCAGTCAGGGTCACTAACCACTAGACCAACAGGCCCGTCAATCAAAAAGTGTGAAAGTAATTAATTTGTGCGCACGTAGTTTTCAAGTAGTCGATGTAATAATAAAATATAAAGTCATAACCGTTTCCTTATACAATCATCCTTAGATATTACTGGTAAAGATATCATTTCAGCATACAGTGTAATATTTTCAAGACGATTTTAGCTAGTTGTCCTAATCTAACCATAATATACGTGTAAAATAGTTTTGTTTTATTATTATTATTATTTTTAGCCATTATAGCCCATTGCAGGGTTAAGGCCTCCCTTTCTTTCTCCCGGTCTTAAGCTATTGTTGTCCATAATGCTGAAAAGGAGTCAAGTTCGTCCCGCCATCTACTTCTAGGCCGGCCACGAGGTCTTTTGATGTTTTGTTTTAATGCTTAATTATTAAAAACTTACCTTTTCAGATACCTAATCAATTAAATACGAATAAAACCTTGTTTTACAGTTTGTAACAAAAAGCATTTCAGTTGCATAAACATTTAATTCCTAATTATTCTATGAACCATCTTATAAACCTTAGTTCCTCTACTAGCGCCGCCTGGCGACCGGACGCGGAACCGCGTGACAGTTATTTTTATGTGCGGAAACACTCCGGCTCAGTTTATTGCGGAACTACCCTCATGTACTAGTGACGTCACATACTCTTAAAAACGGACTGAAAGGCTTAAGTTATGTTCTGTGTTTGTGCGTATTTACAAGGTATGCAAAATTTACTTGAATTCGTTTTTAGTTGTAAATGTACTTACCCCTACTGTTTAATGCAAATATGTAATTGTTTCCAATAATTTAATGCAAAATTCTTTTTATTTTTACACGACTGCCCAAAAAGGAGTGTTATGTTTTCAGGGTTCATGTATGTATGTATGTAGGTATGTATGTATGTATGTATGTTTGTGAGTTTCTTTATTCCACCATAACTTCTAAAAGGCTTGACCGATTTCAATGTTTGTGGTATCATTAGAAGCTTTGAGTTATCCCGAGTGACATAGGCTATGTGGACATTAAAAAATGGTCAAGTGTGAGTCGAAATCGCCAGCAAAGGGTTCCGAACGATTTTTTTTTGTGTTGTGTCATGTTTTTGTGTTGTAGCGCTCTATAAAATATTATTTATCACTAAAAGATATAAAATAAAAAAAAAAAAAATTAAAAAAAATAAAAAACACGCCTGCCATGTCAAAAAGTGAACTAAAAAGTCAAATATTTGCAGTCGGGGGACCTGTAATGAATTGTTCCAAGTAACCGTGCCCGTGGCAGGCGTGTTTTTTATTTTTTTCAATTATTTTTTTTTTATTTTCGTTTTTTTACCACATCGTGTAAGTAGGTACATATCGAAGCTATTGCACTTAGAAGTTTCAGTTTTATATTTATTTATTTAATCTTTTTATTATTGACGATTAGACGCGGCATTTTTATCATAGTCAATCGAAAAAGATTATCCAAAGGAAAAACCTATTAACATCTATCTACATCTAACATCTTTTTATTACTAAACTATAGCGGTATGTAAAACTCTTTTAATACTGATTAGAAAATAAATAACTTAGCACAATATTATGACTATTTTATTACGAGAACCAATTACTTTATACTTATTATTATCTTCAGATAGAATAGAATAGAATAGAATAGGTTTATAACTATATTACAAACTAGCGGTCGCCCGCGGCTCCGCCCGCGTGGATGTCGGTTACCGCTGCAAAACGCCTACCCAGGAAAGACACGGTCAGCAAAATGATTCCCAGGTCAATTCACAGACACCGACACTAACATCGACGAAACTTTTCTGGTTGATTTTTACACCTTGTGTCCGAAAAACCCAAATATCTTACGGAACCCTATTTTTTTTTTCAGAAATAAAATTTAGCCTATGTTACTCGTGGACAATGTAGCTTTCGAATGGTGAAAGAATTTTTAAAATCGGTCCAGTAGTTTTTGAGCCTATTCATTACAAACAAACAAAGTTTTCCTCTTTATAATATTAGTGTAGATATAAAGTTATTACTGACAGAAAATATCATTTAAACTGCGGTCCCCAAACTAAACGAATGATAACACTTCACTTGAAGACAAATATTGATAACTGCACATCTTTCCTTAGGTTAAACATTCATGACTCACTTATTTACTTTTTACTTTATTTATAAGTATTAATGTAAATATTTACTAGATGTCGCTTACTAAGATAACGGGGTGCATGAGTCATTCTCAAAGTACCACAAACTCATACAAAATGAGTTGGTTGTAATAGTTATTTTAGGTTTAATTCCTTTATTATTTATTTATCTTAAAGTATTGCTCAAACACTAACATACGTACAGTATATGATACAAGTCTGAAGTCTGTAAGGGAAAGTTTTACTTGTGATCAATATATAATCATTATTCAGTATTGTTGTTTAATGAAGACTCTTTTGCCCAGAGTCAATAATTTTTACTTATAGAATACCTAATTATCGATTTGAATTAGCAACTAAGAGTTAACGATCTTAAATCGATACTCAGCAAAGTAGCAAACCCTTTACTTTTTCTGAGTACGGCGGTAAAATTTTATTCAGCCATTACCAAGTTATATATAGGACAAGGAATATCTTTATTTAAAGACAGTAATTATAAAATAAAAATATATCGTATAATATGAATAAATCTTTATTTAAAAAATAATTCAATATTTGTTTCACCACTTGCGACCAAACATGTTCCATTGAATATAAGTTGTTTTTTATTTTATTTTCGATACACTTAATAATATAATATGCGCTTAAGTACAAACATTTTGTTTTCATGATTCAGTGATACAAACATAATAGTCTCACAGCATCTCTTTCATTGAAAGAACATTAGAAAAGGATAGCAAATATATGACTTACAAATCGCTGCACTTGCGCAAGTAGTTATACATAATATATTCTTTTCATAATTTGTAAAAGCACAAAATTAAACATTCTGCTTTATTTATCCATTTTCAAACATGTTTTTAAGAGCAAGAATTGGTAAGATTATTAAAAAATGTTACAGAATCAAAGTATCAATCAAACACATAACCCTCCTGTTTGAAAGTCGGGTAAATATACTAATAGGACAACAATTTTTTGATTAGTAGTGACATTCTTAAAACTTGAAGGGCTCTTAAGGAAAATGAACAACTTTATTTACAAGGAAACAATTATTATTATTATTATTATTAATTATTATCACATAAAATAAGGTTAAACGAGTGATATGATATTGCATATAAATGTGTTGTAAAATGTATACGTATTATATTGAAGGCGATAATAGGTATCAATGTTGATAAAACATTGATCAGATATCTTGTTAATAATTTAATTTGTATAATCATGTAGGCATAATTACACTATTTTTGAATTCATTTTTCCTCCCTTTAGAAGTAAGGAAAGTCAATATCTTAGTACTTACTTCCATCAAAAATAATAATTTTAGTGGCAAGAATTAAGTTGGGTACATAAAATATAAGCACTTGGTTGATTTACGTTAGAAAAATCGTGTGAAAACACTTAGCATTCAACCCTATCCTACACAACAACAATTATCTTAATACAAAGAGGAAGTGCATCAAAGTGGATCATCAAACACATAAAAAAATATAATAATAAAATACAATGCTTACAAAATAGGTGTCTTAACAATGATTATAGAATAAGATTGGGAGTATGGACTATCGTTGGTAGGTGCCGAGGTAGGAGCTGCAGTTGGGACAGTAGTGGTCTGCGTTCTGGCATGAGTCCATGCAGTATGGCACGCATACGCATGGCCAGCACCTGGAACAAAGAAATGATGATTATAAGTTTATTTTGATTTCGTGTTATTTCAAGTTTTAAGTCCTATTATAAGATTAATTTTAAGTCATGATGGTTTAATTTAATTTAACTCGGACATTAAATTAAATAGATTTAGTTTAATGTACGAGTCAGTTTGCTATATTTTCTGATTAATATATATTAATTTATATCATTCGTTAGCGTATCGTATTATATTTGGATTATTCTTGCACACATTTTAATTGTATATTTTTAATCATTAATTTCATTTAATTTTATAAACTCTGAAATACTATTTATAGATATTTTAAACAGTTCCATTTAAACCCCTGCTACTTTCATAATAATATAAAATTTTATTGAAGTTATAAAATGCATCGATCCATATTGTTGTTTACCGAGCGTAGATTTATACACAATTTAATAATCTGAATGAATATTATT
This sequence comes from Autographa pulchrina, assembly GCA_905475315.1. Lineage (NCBI taxonomy): Eukaryota > Metazoa > Arthropoda > Insecta > Lepidoptera > Noctuidae > Autographa > Autographa pulchrina. The sequence goes on along the minus strand of FR997771.1, from coordinate 4,663,794 downwards.
TTTAAGTAAAAACTTTAAATAGTCATTAAAATAACTAGATAAGATCCTTATTATCATTAATTTACTGATAGACTATATAAAATATTTTATTAATGATATTAAACTTAAAATATTTACAATTTTATAAAAACTAAGCCTACACAAGAAATAAGAAGAATTATAAACTAAATGAAACTAAGAACTAAAACAAGGCATCAAAAAATTCATCCACATCGCTGTCGACTGGGAGTGTGCCCAAAAGGCTGGCAGCATTGCCACGTTGTATGGCAATGCTTATTCGCTGACCTAGGTAGTAGCCAGCCTTTGGGTCACGCGAAGTGTCAACCAGGCGTTTGGATAAATCACACAACTGATAAACTAGTTTTTATGTAGGTAAGGTAGGTAAATCCCTACAGACCAATCACGGTCACGCAAATTTTTCATTAAGTTGATTACATAATAACATTAATAACTTATAAGAAGAGAGCGGTATTTACCAACAGTATATTAAAACAGGCTGTATTTTAAATGACTTGACGACCTCCGTGGTCGAGTGGCGTACGCACCGGTTTTCAAGGTGTTGCCAGCTCTGAGGTCCCGGGTTCGATCCCCGGACGGGTCAATGTAGAAAACCACTTTTCTACAGTGTCCCGGGTCTGGGTGTTTGTGGTACCTTCGTTGTTTCTGAATTCCATAACACAAGACTAAGTGCTTTAGCAACTTACTTTGGGTTCAGATTTTTGGTGTGAGTTGTATGTGATGTTGTCCGCATTTATTTATTTATTTTTTTAAATATCAATTAAGTCAAGGTTGAGAAAGAGTAAATGAAATTACGTAATCATTGTGTATCTACTTTAAACCACTTACTACCCTACTTACTTATTACTTTTCTCTATGCCACTTACTTATACTTATTACAACTGTCACCTGTCACAATATTGACAGTTTTGACAGGTGTGTCGTGGCTTACTTGACAAGCGTAATAATTGAATTGTTTGACTATATTGTCTATTGATTGTAAATATAGGACATACTCGTTAACTTAATGCAGGTATTCAAACATGTCATAGAGTCTAAATTAAAGGAACAATTATTATTGCCTGGCTTACTACATGTGATGTACCTACCTAGATTACAGTATTCCAGGATTTATGTTTTATCTAAAAAAACACATAGATGTTAGATGAATCCAACTAATTGTTTCTAAATATAAATATTTATTCATTACTCATTTAATTTGACGGGCCTGTTGGTCTAGTGGTTAGTGACCCTGACTGCTATACCGGAGGTCGTGGGTTCGATTCCCACCCAGGACAAATGTTTGTGTGATGAGCACGATCATTTGTTCTGGTTGTCTGGGTGTAATTTATCTATAATATGTATGTATTTAGAAATATATAAGTATGTTTATCAGTTGTCTGGTTACCATAACACAAGCTCTGCTTAGCTTGGGATCAGATAACCGTGTGTGAGTTGTCCCGGAATATTATTATTATTATTTAATTGCTAAACTTGGTTTTGTAGCGTAAGCTAACAAATTGACGTATTTTTTGCGTAAAAAAAAAATACTGGCAATTTACGTCCGTTTATGGCAAATGCAACGCTAAACGGTCAATTAGACAGAAGGTCAGGATCATAAAAACAAAATAACACCTAAAAAGACTTGTACTTACAATTGATTGAAAATCAATGTTTAGCTACCCTCACTAACAGTGTCGTGTCAACAATCAGATAGGTCACTGTCGTTTCAAGGTTAGTATAGCGCTAGTAACATAAACAATGGCGTGTCACCATTATAGACATGTGACACGTCAACCATAATAGTTATCATTAAAATGAACATTCATTTGTTCATTTAATTTACTTTTTTATCATACAGGTTCTCTCAACTCTGAAATTGGCAGAATCGTCATCACACTGACGACGTGGCAAACTCTAATAAAGTCTAACTCTAGATCCTGATGCGCAAATAACTTATCGATCAGAGTGAAGTAAAGAAAAAAAGTAAACCGGTTTGTTTCAAAACGAAGACGAAAAAACTAAACAAACTAACATCATGGAATGTTCTGAGCATTTTTATCTCATTGTTACCTATGTCTGTGCTCATAGCTACTAATCCGTATTTAATAATCTTCTTATTTACAAAAGTCTGTGTCAATAAGCACAAGCATTATCTATGTTCACGATTACAAGCACACATTACAATTTTCAGCTGTTGAACCTTACAATTCTTTTTTAATTTACTTTGCAATCTACAAGTACCTATAGCCAACATTTTCTTCAGATACAACAGCTAATTTAAAATATAAACCTTCTTCACTCCAGTTATCACATTAACAAAATACTGATCCAATTTTGACTAAGTTGACTAACAACATCCAAAAAAGAATAAAAAGGTCATTGGGCGTAATCTGACCCGGTTTGTGAAAACTTGTGTACACAAACCAAACTAGATTTAAATTGTTAAGTTATACCCCACTTTTAACGTCGTGTACTTTTTTTTTATTTTTTCAAGGTTAAAGAACAATTTCACAATGCTGGGCAAAGGCCTTCTTCATCTCCTTCCAGACACTCTTGCGTAACTGCAGACTATACCCACAGTAATGCAACCCATATAATCGTAAACTAGAGACATTAATCTGTTTATTTCACCTTATTTTGTTTCGTACATCATAGTTTCCATACTAATTTGCCCATTGACCTTTGGATTTTTTTCGATCGAGTTTACAAAAACTGCAAAAACATCCTCATAGGTACTTAAAAAATATTACACATGGATATTAGAAGTCAAGTCAAGCATAAAACTATATAAAACCTCACGATTTAAGATTATGTAATTATGTTAAATTGAGTAACTGCATGCCTGCTAGCAAATAACTACGTTAGCTCGAGGAAAATATTGTTATCTGATAAAGTGTATATAATGATAAAAGGTACGCAGAGCCGCTGTTTTGATTATCCTGTTACAACGAAACATGTAGAAATAAATATAAATAACATTATTTTACAGACAAACTAAACTTATTTTTACCCTTTAAACCTTTTACCTTCCTAGTTGCAAAATTATTTATTACACATTGTTTTCTGAGGTTTACGCGAATATTTAAATAAAAGTACTTTTTACTTTACTACCGTTAAATGTAGTTTTATTTCAATATTTACTATAATTTTATGAACTATATTGATATAGTTACATCAATAAAACACAAATATTAACTGCTTCTTTTTCTGCATTGATTAATTTTATATTTTTCTCATATTATTTGACACCTACTGAGTGTATCATTCGAAGTCATGTGACGATCGCTTAGATAACAAAGTGTGTGTAAAACAAGCGAATGCAACTACACTCACGACGAGATCTTTGTAAACTATTTACAGTTAAGTATTCTGTATTGACCTGGTTTGCGACACCCATTCATAGATCAATGTAACATTGTAGTTATATATAATCTTTTGTACATATAAACTATCAGTGATGGACGTGCATGAGGACAACATGATTAGAGAATTGAAATTATTGTTATTATGTTTTTCACATAGCAATTCTGTGAGTGATTAATTTTAATTAAGACTTGTTTTATAGCGATATTTAATGGTTTTGCACTGTTCATAAACTTTTATGTTTATTTGAGTAATTTAAAAACATACAACATGTCACTTGTTTACCAAAAAAGAGATCGTGAATGCCATTCACCTTTACTTTGGATTAATTTCGTCCAGATCATTTTGTTTATTGGTTTACTTTCGGATTTAAAAGAATATAGCCTCATCTGAAGCGCTTTATTTAACGAGAACACATTGTAAAGCTATGTAAATGCCCTGGACACCGCAGTTCTACTGCTTTTGTTTTGACTCTTCTCAAAAAGCATGAGTTGGGAGGCAACGAGTCGCGGTTGCAAGCGCTGGGCACAAATATTTCGAAAAATAAGGATGTGGTACTTACAGGAAGAGACATAGAAGGACTGCAATAACGTGTGTCTTTGTTGTGGCTTTCCTCTCGACCTTCGTGACAATGGTGGCCCTGCACGAGGGGCACGTGATCTGGGTGGGCTCGGGTCCTACTGCCACGATGTTCATCTTTTATTTCTGGAAAGAAGAAAAACTAGTTAAAGTTTGATGTAACTTTGTCGAGGTGTAGGGATTGCGGAGAGACCTAGGGACAGCAGTTGGTTTATTTGCAGTCAATCTCGAATTGTTATGTACTGTGTGGTGTAATTGACATAATTATGATGTACTTTATTTTTATGTTAATAAATAAGAGTACAGCCAACACGTAGAGACCAAACCATAAATTTTAGAGTAACTCAGAACAAAGATAAAAACTGACCAAAAATAGCTGGGTGACATAATAACGAAGGCTGATAGTCTTGGTATTCAAAAACAGCAAAAAAAATATCCCGACTTCATCCATTAAAATTCCGCCCGAATACAAAAATGATAACGACAAGTTTCTCCTAAGAATTTTATCGACGCTCATTGCCGTATTTGTATACAAAATATTTGTAAACACACCTATTAATGAAGAAATGTACTCAACAAAAATTTGGCAGTTATGATCAGATATCGATTTAGATAAATTAGTGATATCGTTACTGAATGTAAATATCAAAATTACTTTAATATAAATATTAAGTGGTATTCTGATAAGATAATTGACTAGTCTGTTTTATATTATTAATAAATAGTTTCCTTGATACGTACTTATAGAAAACATGAGTGTTGTGTTTTCCAAGAAGTCTACCGTAAAAGTGTGGAAGTGATGTATTTGCCTTAGAATTTTTCTAACAGGTGGTGACTAAGTCGTGTTCTCCTTGCCATGGGATTATCCAGAAATTACGAGTACTTACTCGTAATTTCTGAATAACAGTCACTTGAGTATTGAACTAGTTGAAATTTAAAATAAACAGCTTTAAAAAACTTATGGCAGTATTTGATTTCCCCTAAATATAGATAGTTATTTAACAAACAAACTGTCTCGTTGGCCTAGTGGCTCTAAGCGCGACTGCTACGCTAGAGGTCTTGGGTTCGATTCCCAAGTCGACCAAGATGTTTTTGGGGTTTTCTATAAAATTCTCAGTAGCAGGTCGGAGTTTGGATTTGTGCCCGGTTAGTGGCAATAGGCTCGCCCCCTATTACATGGGACCTAAACATACCGGCGAACTGTGGGTGTACATTGGTACACCTCTGCCTAACCCTTCGGGGATACAGGCGTGATGGTATGTATGTATGAATGTTATTTAACAAAAAATATATGCCGCACAAATGAAAACTTGTAGGATCATTGAACAAACGTTTTCCTATTGTTTGTCGCCAAACCTTAAAGACCTTTTGCGATTATAGTAATGATAACTTATAAGGTGAAAAATACTAGGAACGACGAGTCTATCGTTGATGGAAATATTTTCGTGTCATGAAGCCAAATTAATTGGATTAGTTTAAAGGCATATTCGTTTCTATTTATAAGTTTACCTCACAAGGACGCATGAAGGAGAACATCTTTTTTTATTAGATCAAAATTAATGAAACCTGTTTTTTATATAAGACAATTAAGACCAAAATATAACTAAAAGAGAGACAACTTTTATGATAGTTTAAAAATTCAACAGGTTTCCCTATTACGATTCAATAAAGTCAAGTATTATTATATTTTTTGGGTTTTGAATTTTTGTAAACAATTTAATTTAAGGTTTTAGAAAATGACTTGTAGTGTTAAAAATGGTAAGCGTAATTGTGAGTTCTGTGTACACGGGACGATATTTAGCACACAGATAGTTTGAAATCTAGGTCAACACATACAAGATTTGGACACTTCGCAGAAACAACCGAGAGACGCTCTTAGTATATTTTATTACAAGGATTTGTAAGGCATATCTATTAACATGTACGATTTATCAGTAGATATCCAGCACATAAATATATGAAAACCATAAATCAAGATCCAAACTTGGGTAGACTTCCTTGTAACGATAATCGATTTAAGGAAATCGATAGAATAGAGCACGTTTTAGTCAACAAACAGAAGCGACCTTGTCAAAACCCTTACCCCATTATGTCAACTGATTCGAAAACTTTTTACTAGTTAGATAAAACTACCTCGTCATATAACACGGTTTTGAAACAGCACTAATTGATTTCAATACTTATTTCTTTGAACATAACGTCAACCCGCCCCAGCTTCAAAGGTAAACACATTATTAATGAATTATACACAGAAACCTTCCCCTTCAATCGCTGCATCCATTAGTGAAAACCATGTGAAAACTATTTGGTAGTTTTTGAGTTCACCGAGTACCGACAAACAAACAGACGCTGCGAGGTACTATGTTTTATAATATGTATTCCTAGATATAGATACCGTATCAATACGACGCTCGTAAGCACCTACCTACCAATATTATTTATATCTGTTGGTACGATGCTCTAATAATATACCACACATTTATTTTTATATTATAACTGGTTAGGCGGGTGTTAAACCGTAATTATCCCTGCAATTATCGCGAACGTGTATTTTTTTTTTACATTATTTAATTATCATGATTGCACCATAATTTGTTGATATTTAAAAACAGCATTTAACCACAGGTTATACCTAAGATGCTCACTTAATTAACCCACAACTTTATGACATAGTTCTCAGTTACAAAGCAAGCTGTCAGGCAAAAGATCAACAGCAAATTTTCTCGAAAGTCTCGGTTGATATGTCAACTAGTCCAGTTATTATACAAACCACAACCATTTTTAGTAGAACTGTGATATGTAAAAACCATGTAAAATTTCAATTGCCTTGAAGTTTCTTTAAAGAATTCGCATTTGAAACAACACATATGCTTTTAATATTTTCTTAAACCCGGATGTTTAACCTACATTTCTAAACAAGAAACAATTGAAACAGCTACAAAAACAAATGAAAAATAAATAGATTGCTTCACGACTTACCTTTAAATACGTTTACACAATAAAATTAAAATAGTTTAAAAAAAAAAGCACGTCTATCCACTAGTAATATGAACACGCAACTGAGAGAGCATAGCATTCAAGCATGGCCGGTGAACACTCAATTCATTAGTATACTCACACGAAAGTGAGTCATCGTGACGTCACGTCATACTTCACCTATTTAGAAGTGCAAGCGCACTTATCACAAAATATCTCTTTACTATCACTTTTTTTAAGTACAGACTTATATTAACTGAAGCGTATTTTATTTATCTATACGATGTTAGCGTTAAAATAAATTATTTGTTGAAACGCCTTCTTATATTTTGCCTATTCGCCAATCAGTGTCTTGCTAACTCGCCAAGCAGCAGGTGAGAATTATAGAAGAAAGTGAATTATAGTAAGCAATAAATGCTCGTTGCTTCTCTAGGTATATATGAAGTCCCACTCTGTCCAACAGTAGGACAATTACGGGTTGTGAATGTTAATACACTTCTCATCAAAAAAATCGAAACACTTTCGTTTTTATTGTTTTTGTCCTAATTTTTTACAAAAGAGAATTAATTCCATGAAAAAAAAAACATTATTGTGTAGCTGGCAGTTTGGTCATTACAGTAAGAAGAAAAAAATCAAAATTCGAAATTAGAATTTCATTTGTTTATCCTATAAATGAAATTAATCACTGTTTTGAGACAAATGTGTATTTAGGGTTGGAGTACGTTTCTCGTTTAAAAACTAAAAATTTGCGCTTGTCTTTAAACTTTTTGTTTCTTATTTCATTTACTGTAACTTTGGGACGTCTGAAAAAACTTTTTTTCTAAAACATATGGATACTTCGCCCGCAGAAGCCGCCCAAGTGGTGGCATTGCTGGATTCTGGACTTAGTCAGCGTGTTGTGGCTGCAAGATTGCATCTAAGCTTATCATCTGTTCATAGAGTCTACAAACGCTATCGGGAGACTGGTTCGTTCACGCGCCGTTCAGGATCTGGCAGGAATCGGGTAACTTCTGAGCGAGATGATCGATTTATTGTAACAACTTCTTTACGAAATCGACGCCTTAACGCTTTTCAACTGCAGCAGCAGCTTCGCGTTGTACGAAGAGTAGCTGTAAGTGACTCTACAATAAGAAGAAGGTTGAAGGAACGCGGATTGGCACCGCATAAGCCAGCGAATGGGCCGAAATTAACTGCAGACCATCGAAGAGCGCGCCTTAACTTTGCACGCGAGCACCTAACTTGGTCATACCTTCAGTGGAGCAAAGTACTGTTTTCTGATGAGTGTAAAATTATGCTGTATGGTAACGACGGAAGGAACAAGGTCTACAGAAGAGATGGAGAACGCTTTGCACAATGCTGCATTGAAGAAAAGGTCAGCTATGGTGGCGGTTCGTGGACGGTTTGGGGAGGAATCAGCGCCGACGGTAAGACAGAACTTGCCTTTGTGTCTGGGCCACGGCTGCCTGCACTAAACTCTCATCGGTAAGTTTAAAAACTATTTCGGAAACTACATGGAAATTGGCGAAGTTATTTACCCGCATGTGCACGTTAACAAGTTACTAAAAAGTTGAAAACAGTCAGGTGTTATGCAACAAGTTGTCGTGGAAGCGATTTATGCAACAGCGCACGATTACGGTGAACCGACCAATCATCGCGAAGGTTTTACTTTCTCGCGCCCTTGAATTTGTTCCATGCCATGTTTCCTAACAAAACAATAAACTACCGGAGATGTAATCACAAAACATAATAATAAAATACCTAGAAAATAAATAAGATTGGTAGTAAGTATAACATCACCATGATATTATACTTACTACCAATTGCTGCACCACTGCAGGTGAAAGACCTCTGTAGAAAGAGGACCGTCCATTGATCGCCATACTTGTTCAATGACTGTTGACGATTTCTAAGAAAACTATCGACTTCCAACCTTCTTCGTTTCGTGTCAATGGTATATGTAAGTTATGGTATATGGGCCCAGTATATAGTACCCATCAATAATATACATTTAAAAAAATATAATTAACAATGAAATATGCGCGGGAAGTCAGTTTGTCTTAGAAATAACTAAAAAGGTACAAAACACTAGTAAATAATATTATTTGTAACTAGTCTGCGAAGTACGAACCTGTATGTGCCTGTATCCTTGTGTATAAGTATTCGGTCATAGTTTTATCTTTGTATCTTAAACAATTAAAATTGATTAGCCATAAAAAAACGACCACATTTCACGAGTGGCATCATCTAGAAAATCGTTATTAAGTATTTTTAGATGCTATTTATAAAAACATTAGTACATCGATATTGTTGAGACGCCATTTGTTTTTGTGGAGTTTGTTAACCTTCTTTTTATTAAGTAGGTATATTAATTAGTTGAGCTTATTAAAGTTAAATTAATGTTATCGCTAACCTAGATTTACTTACATTTTATTTTCTTTAATTAAACTAATTTCTGGACACATTTTAGCCTCACATTTAATAACTGGTTTTATCATGACAATTAAATTGTTCAGTCCATTTCCTAATTAAAATAATGGAAGAACTTTGGCCTTTGTTTGAGTATAGACAAATACAAAGACAAAAAATAAATTGAGTGACGTCATTTACCATGTCTGGCTGGCTCGGTGAGATCATTTTTGGTTCCATTGAATTATATACTGATAAGTATATTTATTGTATCTAGGAATTCACTTTGAGTGTGGTCGTCTTATCTATAAACAAGAAAATAATAGATAAAATGTGTGAACATACCGGTAATTTCAAAGCATTTTGATTTTCATCCAAAGCACTGTGTACTGTTCGTGCTGTAGTTAATTAAAATATTCTAATAATGTATAAATTTATAAAAGCTCCACCTATAAGAGATAGAAAGACATAAGACTAGATACATATATACCATTTACGATAGCAATAAAGAGGAAGAAGGATGAACTAAATCATATATTTTCGTACGGACAACCTTCCTTATAGAATATTGTTGTAAACCTAATTCGAAACTACATTGGATGTTTTTTTTTTTGTGGCATGAACTGCTATTTTTGATAATAATAGTCAGACTCTTTGGTGAATACCCAACATTTATGTTCGACCAAACCATCAAATTTGAGTACAGCCGGCCGCAAATTTAAAGCACAACTTCAAGCTAAACAGCGTGTTGTTTCAAAGTCGTGAGGTTGAATTTCGTCCTTAATTTTAACCATCAAAGTGAGGTGGAATGTACATAATGAACGCAATGGATTTCCTCGTTGAATGACAGCTAAGTGAGGCAAGGCCAGTGACGTCATCAACGAAAAAGCGTCCAGAGGCGCGCGCAAGGTCAAGGACACCATTCAACAGTTTATGCCTGATGTATTGTTATGTTTTTTGTTATTTTGTTCAGTAAATATCCATTAAAGGTGATTCAGAATTATTATCATGTGGCGACAATAATGGGATTCATGTGACTTAGTAATAAAGAATTAGTTGACATTCTTTATTATCTGTAAATTTTGGTATACAATCATCGTCGAAGAGTTTCTTGATTGCTAAAAGAGTATTTTTAGTTTTTTCCGTAACTTCTTTTGGAATTTTGGGAAGACTAAGTTAGAAGTAGAAGTTAAGTTACATTACGGACCACCATGGTCTTCGGTATGCTTAAGTTTTTCTCGGCCTATATGTTCCTTTCTTTTTGTCCCACCTTCTAATTTTATCTTATCAGTCGCCACATGTTACCTGACCAGATAGGTGCCGGAATAGATCCCCAAAAAGATATTATCAAAAGCTTAAAGGATTTATATCAAGTTATTATAATATTTTTACTTTATGATTCATACATTTCATAAGATCCTAATATGAATGACATCATTTTATTTTCTTTTATCTATTATAAATGAAGAACTGAAAAACATTTCAGCAAAACAAAGGCCTTAAAAGCGGATATAGTAATGATAATAAGATACAAAATCCTTTTCTTATCAGTAGCTATTTAATTTGGAAAATGAATCACTATTGAACATTGGACTTTCAAAATAAAATCTAAGATTCTGAATACTATTAAGATTATAATCATGCAAGTTGTAATGTTCCATCGAAATTAATTCCTAATCAGTTCAAATCAGCCATGAAAACATTATATCTATCACCTGTCTTCGTTAGACCTACTCGTACGTCACACAGGAATCCGATCAATGAACACAGACCTTTTATTGATGGAAGAAGTATTATAGAACTAAAGATTATGAGAAAGTTTATCTGTAGTGCCTATCAAAAATGCATAGTAAAATTGTCCTTTCGAGTGCTTTTAATTATTGTTGCTTCACTCTCATAACCACGTCCATACGGGCTCAATTTTTCAAGACGCAACTAGCTTACAAATAACTGTATCTTTTGGCAGTGTTCCAATTTAAATTATATTCAATCGGAATACCAGGCTATTCATGAGTAAAGCGAAAAAGAATTATATTGTGAATGAAAATATTTAACATATTGAACTTCTTGTGATAAATGGGTCCTGTTCTTCATCATCGTATCGTATGACATAATGTACCATAAAATGTATAGCACTAGATTTCATTTTCATATTAAATACGGCCCGGGCAAACAGAATACATGATCGCAACATTACTATTTTCCACTATAAATGAACATGTTCAAGTCAAGAGGTCTTTCCTTAGACAAGACCAGCCCGCTGAAGTAATTTTACCAATTTTGTAAGCTGTATATTGGTCACTCGGGTTCTTCTCTGGTTAATGTCATCCTGACCTGATCCTGCAAAGAAACACTGGTCATAGCTCGCTCAATGACTTAGTTTCTGGAGCCTGTTTTGTTGCTATTAAAAGTAATTTAAACTTAAGAGTATTAAAGTTAAATTAAATTTAATAATTTTTCAATCAAATTATTGTAGGTAACAACACAATTCTTTAAACAAATTATACTTATCATTAAGTGATCATAATTTTGTAAATTGTTGTTGTAGAAATTGGCCAGTGAACAATCCTACAGAGATTGTTTTTAATTTATCAAATGCACTGAGCTTTTAAGTGGTCATAGCAAAAGGTTCTCATCGCACACAGGTAAAACAAGCGAAAGACTTTTAGGAGTAAAATGCTTTACCTAGGTTTTATTCATGACTAGCTGACCCGGCAGACTTCATACTGCCTCAATCGATAAATAAAAGCCTAAACTTTTGTATTCACCTTTTAAACCTTCTCTGGACCAAAATTTGCCAATTCGGTCCTGCCGTTCCCGAGTTTTAGCGAGACTAACGAACAGCAATTTATTTTTATATATAGATAGATAGACACATTGCAAACGATGATCTTTAAATAATATATCTCATGAAATTAACATGTATTATTTGATCAACGCCCTACTTCTGTTTACATCTATCGAAAACCGTAGGTCGTGTATCAGGACTTCTCCCACTCACATGCAAATAAATTATATTTATTTAATTAATTATTCCCTTTAATTTTAACCCATTTTCGAGATGTAAATGGATGTTTTAAATAAGCTTGGAGGAATGTGAATGCGCCTTGATTAAAAGTCTGAGACGCAATTGTTTTGTCGAGTGATACAACTTTTGCCAAGGCACTGACTGGATCTAACTTCTTTGACCAAGTGTATTTTAAATACACTGGAATAAAAGTAAATATAAACACAGAATCATGACATTTGTACATAGGTACAAGTACTTGGTACAATCTAAGTTAAAATGCAGTGCTTACATACCACAAAATTCCAAATCACTTGATTACCTATATTTAATATTCTTTTAGAAGTAGGTTTATAGACATACTTACTATTATTTTATATACCATACTTTATTTTAAATGAGATTTATAACGCTCTGTTAAATTGCGAAAAAAAATTACAACTTAAACTCCAGACTTTAAGAAATGATACTGAATTTCAATGTTTAAACCCAGGTTTAGAAACAACATTGAAATTCAGTACCATTTCTTCAGCTCTTATTATCGTATTTATTACCTATGATAGCAAAAATAAATGATATGAATCATTATTATACCTACACTGCATATTTGATAAGCCTAACAAATTACCTGAAGCCATTTTAGCGAAACATAATATCGCAATTTGTTTAAAGAAAAACAATGATTAAATATCATATATGAGTATTAATCTAATCATGATTTTATCATTCATATTTATGTTCAATAACATTCCTAAGAGAAGTAATTAAGTATGGCGTAGTTTATGTATGTACACTTTCTTTTTAAAATTATATAAGCTAAGAACAACCTAATTTTTTTCAGAACTTTTGATTCCATACTTAAATATGGTGAGGGGCAAAAATCAAACTTCATATTTTATCCTTATGCTAAATTATTTATTATCATAAGCTATTTAAAGCATATTTATTTACAATTAAATACATAGTTTAACTAACATTAAATTCGATGTGCATCACGTTCTATTCAGCTGGTTTGCTATATGCAAAGCAGAAAATGTGTCCGTAATCGTAACCGTGTCTTATTCTTCAACTTTTAAATCATCCCAAAGTCGATGAAAAGCTCAAATTATAATAATAATAAATAATAAATGCGGATAACATCACATACATTGCTCTGAACCCAAAGTAAGTAGCTAAAGCACTTGTGTTATGGAATTCAGTAACAACGAAGGTACCACAAACACCCAGACCCGAGGCAATGTAGAAAAGTTGATTTCTACATTGACCCGTCCGGGGATCGAACCCGGGACCTCAGAGCTAGCGACACCTTGAAACCGGTGCGTACGCCACTCGACCACGGAGGTCGTCAAAAATTGTGTAGGAATTCCTGATAAATGTGACCGACATTATCAGGTAGAGGTTAAATTTTGTGTGCTCCGATGTATGCGTTACAGTTCGGACAGTAGTGCGCAACGTCCATACAAGAAGGCATGCAGTAAGGTAGGCAAGCACACGGCCAACATCTGGAAAACATAATATATGGTCAGTAAGTAGCTTAAAATATTACTGATATTAATTGTAAACGTATCTAAAAAGACAATGAACTAAAGAAATATTAGTATAAATTAACAGCCTGGTTCTTATAAGTATAATAATAATACTTACAAAAATATACACAGACAAAACGCCCACAAATGCGTCTTAGTCCTAGTTTTGCGTTCGACTCTCGTCATGATCTGCTGTTGACAAGATCTGCAGACCAGAAGGGCTGGTTCTGGTCCCATTGGCATGTGAGTGGGTACTGCTACAGGGATGTTTGAAACTGGCATCGGCTGCAGCTGTATCACCGATACGCTTGGTGGAGGTTGGACTGCCGAATACGGAGGAGGTGCCTCTGGGAAATTACTCATGGTAGCTGAAAGAAATAACAAAAAGGTTGTGATAATAATAAAAACTAATGAACATGTAACAACTATAGAGAAACATGAAAAGGTTTATAACACATCGACACAAAACAACGACTCTTCTTTGGGATGGGAGTAACAATTATTAGGCCGACGGAACTAGTGAATATAAGAATAGTACTTTATTTTAAGCTTAGAGGTCAACTGAGGTAAATGCTCCCAAAAGTCTGAAGCTTGTAACCATTCAGAACAATGTCCAAAAAGTCAAACCCAAGAATTCTCGAACTCGCCTACGTTAACTTAATCCCCAAACATGGGAGGGCGTTCCCACTACCATTGTGAATAATATTGTTATTCCGTAGTCTCGTCATATTATCACAATGACGTCTATTATGTTTTTAGTCTTCAAATCATAAAGTTCGTACCTATATTTCTCTTTATTAGTGTGCTAACATTATCGTTGGTATGACTCAATGACGGGTGACGTGGCGAGTGCTATAATATCTAAGCCAACACTGTCTACTTTCGTTCAAGAGTAAAGGCTTATTGAGTCATTTTATTAGTTATCTTTTGTATTTAAACCGTCTATCCATCGAATCAGAAATCACTTCTTTCCCGACTTCTTTCTCTTCACCAGTTATCAAAAACGATGCAACAAGTGACTATTCCCTTTAAAAATCTTATAGTAATATAGGTGTATTACTCCCATATTACGAATGGAAAGCAATAATAATGAGCCGTAGATAATGGTGAATGCAAGAACTTTCTCTTATACTAGGTACAGCTGTATATTTAAAAAGGATTTTTATAATTGCTACTTACATTTTTAAGTAGAAAAAAGAAGAAAACAGTATCACTAATTCGTTCACGAATCGATTTTCACAAATAAACAATCGTCTGATGAAAAGTTTATTATACTTATATACGTTAATATTCGCAGCTACAAAAATAAGAGGATCACATAAAACGCAAAGTCCCAACGAGATATAACGAACTGTTATGAAGTTCGTCCAATATAATGTAAAATCGAAGATAAAATATCTAGATAACGATAACACTGTAGATAACCTCACTTTTTGCCAATTCAGCGTGAGCTTGTTAGAATAATTTCCCGCCCACTTTAATACCTAATGTATTATTTAAAGAAATATTTTTGGACTGTAAATTAAAACTTCTTAATAATATTGATAACCCCTGATCTCTAAAATCTTCTCATCAGTTACATCGTTTGTCTGGTTTTCTCCTGTTACATATTCTAGATTATCATTACTTACTATTTGCTATCTCACAAGTGGGCAAAAATCCCAACTAAGTTCCGATTTTTCTGCCCTCGCCAACATACTACTCACCAATCTTAAATATAAAAAGTATCGAAAAAAACCTTATCACTTGACGCAGTCAATGCGTAGGAAGTTGACTAGGTACATGCAAACAAAGGCTTGCTACAGTAAGCTGCCTGTGAGGTTTGGAAGCACCTTGGAAGCTCTCTATGATAATAATTAGATCCTATTTCATATGGTCTATCCGATTGCGAAGAAAAAAATCTGCATCACTACGTACTATTTCATATATTTTCATAAAAAAATAGTTTATAGTACCATATTCACGGAAATAAGCGCGTTACCTGTTTTGGGCTTGACGTTTCGACCGGGTTACACCGCGCGGCCGTGGTCGCAAGCAGACTGTCTGCTTGCGACCACGGCCGGTAAACGGATAAACATGCAGCGCGATAGTTTAAAAGTTAATAAAAAAATTTTGATTTCCTACTGGTGTTCAAAGGTGAACTACTGGTGTTGAAAGGTGGTTTATGAATCATCGATCAATTTATCACGTCGGTGTATCAGTATCGAAAGACCTTTCTTATCCTTTGACGGTATACCTATAACATGAGTTTCAGTCGAAAAAGACAACATTATTTTTTAATCAAATAAGATTTTCTGATACATAGACAAATTGTCAAGGATTAGAGAAAGATTCAGTTTCGTGCAGAATACCCCGCCTTGCTTGGAGGCCGAGGCCATGGGAGTGCAACAGTCAATGAATCTTTGACATGGTAATATGACGTTCAAAAAGTCAAAGTTACTGTCCAGTATATAAATAGAACAATGCGTAGTAACAACACTACGTTGTTAAAGTTTGTTATTTGTCTTGGTTGCCCTACAGGTGTTATACCTGAGATATCGCAATAAAGAGAAAATTATGTTTAGATAAGACGATTGGGTTTCATTGGTATTTGTGTAGTGTCGGTATTTATTTCTGTGCATATATAAGTCAGCCTTTCGTGTTTCTTTATTAACAATTGATAAAGATAATATTTTTACGTGCTCATATCTACTTATCTACGATTAAAATTTATCATTGTAGCTCAATCCGATAATAATATATGGGACCAATTCGTACACTTTGTTACATTTTCAAATAAAATATTTGTTCAAGGCCTTGAACTTGAATCGTACCTACCTACCTATAATCAAGTGACGTTGTACATTTTAACAATGAAAACTGATAAACACATTAACAACGGTTCAACCCTCAAATATGCGAAAAGAAAAACAATAGTGCTTGTTCTTTTTTTGCATATTTGAGGGTTGCAAGAAAAAAGGCCAGGTTAAGAGTACCCTAAACCGAAGAGCATGTATGAAGGGAATAATGAAAGTGGACGAAGCGAAACAAGTATGTAAGGATCGTAGCAAGTGGAAAGAAGTGGTCTCTGCCTACCCCTACGGGAAACAGGCGTGATTATATGTATGTATGTATGTAAGACTGTTTTATTTGTCCCTTTCTTTATTATACTTCCCCACTCTTGGGAAAATGGGGGGATGTGATAGACTCGTACCAGTTAAAACTTCTGCCCTGTCCTTTAACCGAAGTCCGGCAAGAACAGTATTTGCTGTCTACTGCGGGGCCCGAATTATGGAAGTACTTTTAATTTTTTTTCGTTTACTTCTTAATGTCTAGAGGGTCTTCGTAATCTTAAATGAGCATTTAATTAACTGAACTTATTTAAAGCCAGTTTGTCTAAATCAATATTTGAACTTACTGTAGATCTGTCTATAACGTCTACGAGGTATAGACTATAGACAGATTTCCAGCAAATGTGCTTTCTTATCGGAGAGGTTGAGATTAATAATAATTGTAGTATATATTGTTGTCTCCATAAAAATAGGTTATAGAAAGACCTAAAGGTCATAGAAAACTACATTATTAAAATTCCTTTTTTTTTTGTAACATAACATAACATAACATACTATCACGCCTGTATCCCCGAAGGGTTAGGCAGAGGTGTACCAACGTACACCCACAGTTCGCCGGTATGTTTAGGTCCCATGTAATAGGCGAGCCTATTGCCACTAACCGGGCACAAATCCAAACTCCGACCTACTACTGAGAATTTCATAGAAAAACCCAATAACACCTTGGTCGACTTGGGAATCGAACCCAAGACCTCTAGCGTAGCAGTCGCGCTTAGAGCCACTAGGCCAACGAGGCAGTCTTTTTTTGTAGATAATCAAAATATTATTGTAAGGATATGAAAAACGTAAGGAAACAAAAAAAATTGTATAAGTAAAATATTTATTCACCTTAATTTATAATTAAATCGATAGATTACAAACTAAAACTTAAAACTATATTAAACAAGCACAACAACATTTATCTTTTTGCAAGTTTCTAAAGAACAATGACATCTTTTTTTTTAACAATAAAATTAAATGTCATTACTTATATTATATACACAATGATATCGAGGTTGTTGTTAGAATCAGGTATTAAAAAAAAAGCACAGGTTCTAATCAGGTATTCAAAATACTTGATAAATCTGTTGCGAATTTCATTCGACGGTATCAACTAACCTATAAAGTCCTAGCTTACATAATAAATAATAATTCAGCATTCAGCATAAATGATTTTATTCATGATTTAATGAAAGAAAATACACAATACAAGATGCGCAGTCTTAATCAAAAAATAATGGTCAATAATAAAATGAATTAAATGAAAATCACAAAAATTAAGGCTTAAGCACCAAATTCTTTAAAATCAGATATATATTTAATGGAATCACCAGTCCATAGCATTACAAGGTACGCCTATATAAGACCTGAGCTGAGAAATTCATCCATTATTAGATATGCCTTTTTTTTTGTAGTGAATTGATTAGCTGAGGTATGAGCCAATGTAAGCGTTGCAGTTTGGACAGTAGTGGTCAGCATTATGGCAGGAATTGACACAGTAAGGGACGCACGCGAAAGGCCAACATCTGCAAAAAAAAAGAAATTGGTTAGCTAAATTCAACGCATAATATTCAAATTTATCTTATCTAATAAGCCCGTACTATTACACTCAAGAGCAAAGTACATAATTTCTATTTTACACATACTTCTGTCTCGTCTTAGAAATCCCCATAAGGCAGGGCAATTTTTGCAGACCAATTCACTATACATTTGGTCAATTTTACTGGTGATAATACATTATTAATCTGCATTTATTTTGAAAAGGACTTATTGTCCAAATATACTTGAAACTAACAAGATCACAACTTACCCAATTAAGCAAAGGAAAGCGGCAAAAAGATGAGTTTTCAGACTTGGTTTTATATCAACTCGTGTGACGATTTCATGGCCACAGGACTTGCATTGCATTGAAGCCGGCAGAGGGCCCATAGAGGATGCTAACACCATGGGCATCATGCCCACATTTGTGTGGATAACCGTTGTCCCTGGTTGTACTGCATGGTATACACCTGGTTGCACGCCATGAATGACTCCAGGCTGCATTCCATGAACGACTCCATGTTGCACGCCACCGACTACAGTAGGTGGCGGGCCCGCTGAATACGGCGGAGGCTGGGGCTGCATTTTTGCTATAACAAAACGAATACGGTACAGTTCTATAAATAACTACTTCAGACAAACAAAACGTTATGTTTTTTATCCAAACGATATATTAAACCTACAATAAATCAATACCTAACCTGATTAAAAATAAACTGTTTGCGCTAAAAAACTGTGACGTCTTTTTGACTAATGTGTTTATCATCGATTCGCACTTCACTTTCAATATTCATGAAATATTGTGACGTAAATAGATTAGACAACAGGAAAACTGTTGTGAATATTAGCAATAAATCCAAACTTACTTTGTTTGGGAAATTGATCACAAATAAACTTTAGCAAGTCCGACCAGAATCACAATCGCACTGACTTCTTAATATCCAATGTTCTTATCTTCGGTATTGTAAGATTATCAAGCTTAATTAGGAAATCGCTGATAACGAAAGTAGGTTCAACTCTACTATATGTAAATAAACTTTGCAGAAATAATATATGTTGATGTGCAACAGTCACACATTTTTTTTTATAATCTTATCTTGTTCTTATCAAACAACAAAAAGTACGAGTATGTAAGTATGAGTAACAATTCTCAAACATCGATTTATTTTTACTAGTAAAGCGTTTGACAATGTTCACAGCTTAACATCATTGAGCAAAAATTTTTATCCAAGCTTTATGATGGAATCAACTAATTGAAACTATTTTACGAAACCGAAAAAACATTTTGAATGATTCTTAATTATTGAAAGTTTTATGTATCGTCAATAGATCTCAAGAGTACCACAAGGACATGTTATAGGTCCCATGAGTAAAATCTTCATTCAGCAAACAAAATAAAGGGTATTTCTTTTGTAATAATCTCTATTACATACTATAAATACTATAACGATTTATATTATTAATTACAGAAATAGTTTATTTTTAAGAATTCTTGGTTGAGTTCAACGTACACAGGTATATTATAAACTTTGTACTGCTGTAGTTGTATAGGTGCAATTTTATCTTTTGACTTGTATATTCTTAGATTGACGCCTTCATTCATTAATACATTTATAAACAAAATCACTTACGGTTATCGTTTTGTTCGTAATTCATTTTGCTTACACAAATCTATCACAAATATTACTATCAAAAGCTTTGATCAGTTCGACAAAGATGGCGGGACTGAAGTCAGCTCATCGATGCCGGGGATTTATAGATAAAATATACAGAATGAAGATAACGTTATTGTAGATAAACATTTTTATCTAATACGTGTACAACGTACCTACATAATTTAGTTTTGGCATGTCCTATGATGTGCACTTTCCTTATGTCATAATACGATATTTCACATGTTTGTTAGGTGTTTCAATTTAATATTGAGCGTTCACGCCCAGGGCTCCGCCGCGTCACCATTTTAAACTGCCGGTAGAGTATTGTATACGTTTTTGTTGTCGCAGCGGCTATGAGTGCGGGTGCGCCGCCTGCGCTTCTATATCCCATGTACACAAAGTTGCGGCACGCGTCGGTGGTGGCGTGGCAGTATTGTCGTGTGCACGAGCGCATAGTTGCTAATAAACCTCACAAAACACATAATGTTTATCAAATCTACCTTTAAGTGCCTTAAAAATGCATTTAAAGTTTAAAATTTCAGGTTTCTCGTGAAAACGCTGGACTGAGTGCTGAGGTCATGACGACAGCTGTTCATGAACAAAAATATGCTTTTACTATTTAGCGTCTGTTTGTTAAATTCGGTTGCTTTCATTTTCAGGAGCATAGCTTAGTAGATAATATGAGTATTTCCCGCACTCAAATTGGGAATTCGCTGACATCATGGTACCTACTGGGTTTTGTAAAGGTAACTCTGCGCTCGGAGCGAAAGCCAAAGCTGATTTCCCGATTAGAGAATTCTACAATAGCTAAAACTGGCGGCAAATATTAGACACAGGGAGACCTGGAAGATTTACCGCAAATGCCGAAGTTTGAAAAGCTTCAACGTTTTATTAACTCGTACTTAATGAATATCGTAATTCGAAATTAATGAAAATTCATGGCGTTAAAACCAAATGACACATTACATCATTCTCCATTGGAATGACGTTTTGTAACCTGCAAGTAGAGTCGATAATTTAACGAAAGGCTTACTTGAAATGTAAATATCTTGATTTTGAATCTAAATAAAATGCGTTAGGTTTATTCAGCCATCTCATCACTATTATTGCCGTTGTAAGCTGTCAACATGGCGATCCACTTAAGTGAACTTTTGTTTTCATTTTACTAACTGTAATTATTGTTAGGAGTATTGATTACAATATTTATGTAAATTACGTAAAGGACATATTGAAACAAAACATTTGAAATTCAATAGTACATTATTTATTACTCTTAATATACACTTATAACACTAAATTACACAATAACTTATCGAGAGAGCTTAAGATCTTATTGCCATAGTATTTTAAGATGCAAAAACAAGACAGTTGCAACAATCAAGTATTAGAAAAATTAAGGTTTTATTCAGTTCCAAAAATATTGTTTCAGGGGGGTTAAACTTACTTGATAAACCTCGCAAGAGATAGAGATAGAGCCGAGCAACTGTTAGCCGACCTTCATTAATTGAAGTGGCGCTCATAGAAGATACCCTTTTACAAATTCATTAGACTTCAGCAGAATTAACCTACAAAATCGTTGACATAATATAAAATAATAGCATTGTAATTTGCGTTTACCCTTTTTATTAATGATCGAATAATAAAGGAATTATAAGGATTAAATTATAAAATTATAAGTAACACATATTTCTCTCTAGATTTATTAACATCAGATACATATTAATCGGTCAAATCGGCATAATTATTATTATCTGTTACATAAGCGATCAAACATGTCCGATGAGATTTTTATTCGCTATAGTTCATTATGTTCGTATATTCAATATAGTTTCAAGTCAATCAATCGTGATAGCCATTTCAATGACACACTTTTATTTTTACACAATCTCAGTGTATTTTTGTATTCATGACTTTACGACTGATCTCATTTATGTTTATGAATTGTTTAATTACGATAAGCGCCGAGATACGCGTTGCAGTTTGGACAGTAGTGGTCAGCGTCATAGCAGGTCCTGATGCAGTAAGGGATGAACGCACAAGGCCAGAATCTGAAAAATTTATACATTATATTTAGCATTACATACTTACACATTAAAACTAAGATCCATTTAATTTTTTATTTCATCTTATATACCCTCATTCTAACACTGAAAAGTAAAGTCTACTTTTTCTCTTTTGCACATACTTCTGTTTTGTGTAAAAGTACGTCTGCCTTTTTAGTAGGACCTTCGTCTTTGTATTTTACTTTTAGTTAAGTTATCCACTCCTCATTGGTCTAATTTACTACCCAGCGGTTCCTAGTAGAAAAAAACTGCGTTCCAATTAAAAAATAAACCGTAAGTACTCCTTTATTTTTGACTGTATTTACTGTTTCTGCCAAGTATCGGCTAAATGAGAAGATCAGACATACCCGAATAAGCAAAGGAATGCAGCGCAGAGGTGAGCTTTCAGACTTGGTTTCGTATCAATGATTGTGATGATTTGTCGGCCACAGGACCTGCAGGATATTAAAGTCGGAAGAGGGCCCATAGATGGTGGCTCCATATTTGTCAGGATAACCGTTGTTCCTGCAGGGCACACTCACGAACTAACATGTGTGCGTAACGTCAAACGAGTGTATTATAATATTACGCTTAACCGTGGAGGTAAGCGTAGTGTTATAATACACCTAAGCCATTTCGTTTCTTAATTCACACATTCATACTACTCTACAACATATATTTTTGACAGTTTGTGAATAAGCTAGCTTATTTAAAAACTTATAATAGTAGCATTCGTAGCGTAGTTGTGTAAGAAGTGATATGAATACAATATCATTAGTGTGATGGCGAACGTTCAAACATAAGCAGAAACAAACAACACACAGTTGTTTGTTAGGTATGGTATATTCCACTTTGTTCACCTGGGTGATAAAACCCAGGTGAACAAAGTTGAATACAACTATTTTTTTAATGACATTAGTAATGGATGATAATAAAATATATACTGTAAAGTTAACAGTAATTATAAAAATAATTTATTAGTTTTAAACAATTCCCTTATTAGACAATATTATTACTATTTCATATTTAGTAGTAAATATAAATGAGTGTGATACAAATTTCTTATAAGACCAATGTCCATGAAGAAATTATACATGAAGATCAGACGTTATAATTTTCTTTGCTAGCTTGGAAAATATCAATCCAGTATACATATTAATAGCTCCAGACAGTTTGAATAGTTAGTCGTGGCCAAGAGGCCACCATATCCCTGGTCCTCGAACAAGCATCCTTATAGACGACAGCCTGTGGGCCAGGCTAACGACAATCCATGTGCACCAAATCTGCAAACTGGTGAATCCTGTACACTTCCTCTGCAAACAATAAAATTAAAATAAATATCGAAACATAACTGCAATAAAATAAATAATTTACACTGATTTAAAATATAGTATTTTCATTGCTTACCGATATCTTTAAACGTATCACAATTCCACTTATTGTTATTTTTTGTTCATGTATATCAATAAAATTATCTTTGCTTTTAAAATGGTAGTTTGGTGATTCATATTAAAAACACTGAGTTGGCCCAAGGGCCGGTAGCTTTATGTCAGAAGGTAACAATGACAAACTTAAATAATGTAAAAATAGTGAGGGTAGGGTATATAGTATAGATGTATATCGCAAACACTCCATGCATCTTACATTATTATCCGCTAAGTAAAAATCATTGCAAATTGCAATTGTGTGAGTAGTAGAAACGAGTTCTACAAGAACGCCTCCATGTAAAGACTCATTAATGTTACGCACGCATGTCTGTTCGTTCGTGTGTCCTGCTACCCGATATACTTTGCAGACTGTACTTACTACACTTGGTTGCATTGCATGAATGACTCCGGGTTGCACCCCTTCGCCTACGGAGACATGTTTTGGGCCTGATGAATACGGTGTAAGGTTAGATTGTATATTCCATCACCTGATTAAAAAATTCTGTGACGTGACGTCACTACGTCTAAAATATATTTACCATGTGTACCCAACTACATTTTGCTATGAAATAGTATGTCGAAAATGCATTAGATAACAGGGAATTTACTAGTGTTGCATGACAGACTGACACTGTGGAGTGACAGTACTTTTCTCTATACAGACAACATTTATTATTCTCAACAAGTAATAAAACCTAACAATTTCTTACAATAGAGGTCGAAAGCATAATTAGTACCAAACCTATTTTGATGTAATCAATACTTTTTAGCAAAAACTTACTTTGTAAATAGATCTATTATAAAATTAGGGTCGTGTTGTCCAAATAACCAATGTATTTATTTATCTATAAGTTATCATAACCTATGAAGCTCAATTAGGTATAACATTGATTATAACTAAAGAAAGAGGCGTTATTATATGTATGTATGCCTCAGGGTGTATAGAAACATAGTAAAAGAAAAATCAAAACGCAATACGAAAGCGTGTCTTTTTATTAAATTAGGCATTGAATGTCAAGTATTTTTTTAATGCTTAAAATAAATAAGCAGAAACAAATGTAGAAGTATAAAGAATTAGTATCTGAAAAAAGATAACATTTTTGTAGATAAACATTATTATCTATTACGAGTAATTTTTGTGTTTTATTTTCCTTATGTCTGAATAGAGTATTAATGTTTCAATTTAATCCTAAGTTAGCAGGACAAATAACCTTAAGGCATTTAAAGTTTACTATTTTACTTAAAAATTACTTTACAATGACGATGATCAGATAACAGTTATCACTTTTTGCTGTGAAATACGTAAAGGAGTATTTAAAAAAAAACATTCAAAATTAAATAGTATAATATTTATTACTCTTAAATCTTAATATACATTTAAACGATACACTTATTACATAAAGGAGCTTACAATACATTATCAAATAATACTTAAAATCTTATTGCCAGCATTGTAAGGCACAATTATATCAAGACTGTTGCAACAATCTTGTATTGGAAAAATACAGGTTTTATTCAGGTATCTAAACATACTTGATAAACCTCGTAAGAGATAGAGATAAAGTTGATAGAGAAGTGGCACTTATAAAAGAAGATGAGCATCTTCTTCTATACATATATATATTTTACAAATTTCATTAAACTCTAGCTGAGTTAACCTAAAAAATCGTTAACTATCTTCGGTTTAAAATAATAGCATTGTAATTTGCGTTCACGCTTTCATTTAAGATCGAATTTAAAGAAAAAGACTTGCAGTATACATAGGAATTAATAGAGAATTAAACAACGAATAATTTCGCGCTAGATTCATTAATATCAGATACATTTGCAATGGCATGAAAGACAATAACATGTTTATGTTCTCCATATCACATCGATTAAAAATCTTGGCTGAGATTTTCATTCATCAATACCTAGTTTGAAGTCAATTAGTCGTTGTCATTTCAAAGACTCACTTTAGATTTGCACAATCTTAGTGTACTGTTATATTCATGACTTTACGAGCGATCTCATTAATGAATGAATTTTTTAATCACGGTAAGAGCCAACATAAGCGTTGCAGTT
This sequence comes from Autographa pulchrina, assembly GCA_905475315.1. NCBI lineage: Eukaryota > Metazoa > Arthropoda > Insecta > Lepidoptera > Noctuidae > Autographa > Autographa pulchrina. The sequence goes on along the minus strand of FR997771.1, from coordinate 4,638,121 downwards.
TGGACAGTAGTGGTCAGCGTTGTAGCAGGAGTTTGCACAGTAAGGGATGCACGCGCAAGGCCAACATCTGAAAAGGTAAAATAAGGTTAAAACCTGTTGACGTCTTTATCTGATCTAATAAGCTCTCATTGTTATATAAACATAATATAATAATAATAATAATAATTTCTTTATTTCTCCTCACAATGACAAGCTTAATCTAGGTTTCACATATTATCTGTTATTTTTGTTGCAATGTGAAGAGCTGGAGTCTGAGTTAGGCATAAATTGCCTGTATTACAAATCTCCAGGTCCCCACCCCACGGAAGAACATAAAGTTTTACTTAATATAAGATCCGTAAGTACCACTTTATTTTTTTTCTTATTTACTTTTTTGCAAAGCATATGCTTTAGGAAAATCAGAACTTACCCAAATAAGCAAAGGAATGCGGCGAAAAGGTGAGTTTTCAGACTTGGTTTCTTATCAACTCTTGTGACGATTTCATGTCCACAGGACTTGCAGGTCATTGAAGCCGGCATGGGGCCCATAGAGGATGCGATGATTATGGGCACCATACCCATATTGGTCTGGATAACCGTTGTTCCTGCTGGTACTGCGTGCACCACAGTTGGTTGCATTGCAGGAACGACTCGGGGTTGCTCACCGTCAACTACAGTGACTGTTGGGCCCGCTGAATACGGTGGAGGGTTAGATTGCATTTTTGCTGTAACAAAACAGATACAGTCAGGTACTATAACAATTCATAATATTTTTTTACAATATGAACGATATAATTACCCATCCTAAAATTAATAAATTTCTATCAATCAATCTGATTATACATTAGATAACAGGACAACTACTGGATACATTGGCAGCAAATCCAAATAAAACTTACTTTGATAATTAATCTGTTATAATTGTAAGGTCGTGTTGTCCTACCAGAAACACAGTCGCGCTGATTTATCAATATCCAACATATTCATCTTTAAGATATTATAAGATATGAAGCTCAATTAGAATGTTACTGATTACTAAAGTCGGTTAACAACCTTACTAAATGTAAATAAACTTTAATTTATCGTTCATGTATATCTAATAGTCCTACAGTCCCTTCATAATCATATCTTGTTCTTATCACAAACATATTTTCGTTAGGTTGTAAGGCGTTCGACATTGTTAAGGACAACACATCATTAAAATAATCGTTTTATCAAAGCCGTATGATCACATCGAGTCACCAAAACTTCTTACACAATAAAAAAAAATCTACAGCTTTGATCCTAAATGATTTAACTTTTAAGTTCATAATTAAAAAATAGTAAAAAAACAAATAGCCTTCGAGAGTACCACAAGGACATATTGTAGGTCCCATGTGCAAAATCTTTATTTGCAAACAAAAGAAAAGAGTCTGTTTTTTTTAATAGGTAGGTAACAATTAATGATAGCCTGCAGAACTATGACCCACAACTATAAACAAAAATACCATATTTAGTACTGTTAGTATTGAGTTCAATCATTATTGTTACTTGCATCTTAGGCTTTAAATGAACAAAATAAAAGCGAAATCAAATCGAAATACGATATGCCTTTTTTACTACATTAATCATCGATCAAGTATTTTGTAAATGCCTAAAATAAATAAACGGCACAAAATGTAGTGTCATACAATAATTATAATCGTACATAGATTTTTTTTAGATTAACTTCTTGAAATAACAATGATTTATTAAAACTAAACAAATCACTTACGGTTATCATTTTGTTCGTCACTCATTTTGCTTACACAAATTAATCCTAATGTTTATTAAAAGCTTTGATCCGTTCGACAAAGATGGCGGAACTGAATTCAATTCACCAACACAAGGGATTTATAGTTAAAATGTACCGAATGCTGATAACGTTATTGTAGATAAACATTCTTATCTGATAAATAAAAAGTGTAAATTTTGTAGTTTAAAGGCAGATGGTTACTTTCCTTATGTCTAAATAATCTTTTAAACAATTATTTGAATTTTTCAATTTGATTCTAAGGGGTTAAAGTACCAAGTGCCATAAAATTCATTTTAAGTTTACTCGCAAAACCGTTAGACGTGCATTGTGCGTCAGTTGTTCAAATTAACAAAATACGCTACTAAGATGATAATTAGTTAACAGTTGTCACTTTTTACTTTAAATGACCGCGTGTGGTATAAAATTTATTAATTTGTAAGCCTTTTTTATAAATTGCTTTATTTTTTGTTAGAGAGAAACACCCTACTTTTGGCAGATTTAATGTCCTGCAAAGAGCTTTTATAGTTCTTGTGGGATCTTTGTGATAGAAAACTTAAGCTATTTGTGTGGTGTTATGTTTTTATGCAGAGTCTCTGGTAATTTGAAGTATTTCCATTAGGCCGAGCTAGGTTTGGCCATTTATCTTGTTTTGCCGGGATAAACGTGTAATAATTTGCAAAAACACACAAAAAGCTATAGTTCTGTCAAGTTATGCTGTTATAATTTTAAGGAATTAACTCCTATTTATGTGACATACCTAGGACAAATAAAAAAAACGTTTAAAATGCGATAGTACAATATTTATTACTCTTAATATATACAATTAAACAATATAATTTTACATAATATGGGAGCTTACCAAAAATTATCAGACAAGCTTAAGATCATCTATCTTTTGCCAATTTTGTAAGACAATGATATCAAGATTGTTGTAACAATCATGTATTAGAAAAATAAAGGTTTTAATCAGGTATTTAAACATACTTGATAAACCTCGCAAGAGATAGAGACAGATTCTAGCAGCTAGTAGCCAACCTTTATTAATTGAAGAGGCACTTATAGAAGAAGATACCCTTTATACAATACATGCGCAGTCCAAGTTATAAAATTGCAAGTATACAAATGTTTTCGCACTAGATTCTTTAACATCAGATACATATTCAGTGGAATTACCAGCAATAATATAATTAGGTAATCTCAGCTAAGGCACCCTTTAAACAAACTATCATTTGATCTGTTATGTTATGGTGTACCTAAGCTGAGATTTTCATTAATTAATAAAGTTCCAATTAATCGTGATTGACAATGCAATGATACACTTGTTTTTGCACAGTCTCACTACATTGTTGTTTTCATGATTTTAAAAGCGATATCAATTAAAACAGAATAGTTTAACTGAGGTACGAGCCGACATAAGCGTTGCAGTTCGGACAGTAGTGGTCGGAGTTGTAGCAGGAGTTTGCACAGTAAGGAATGACCACGCAAGGCCAACATCTGAAAATAGAAACACTTTGATTAGCTCAGTGTAACGCGTAATAAAACTATAATCTATGTACTATGTATCTAATCTAATAAGCCCTCATTGTTACACTGAACAACGAAGTCTACTGGTTCTCTTTTCCAAGTACTTCTGTTTTGTGCAACTGTGTGCCAGCATTTTTAGTAGGAGTCTGGTTCCCCGTTCGTCTTTGTTTCGTCTTTGGTTATGGCAACATGTAGTTCTAAATATTTTTACACTTTATTAAGTTGAACCTACGTACTTAATTGCATACCATCAAATCAAATCAAATCAAATCAAATCAAATCATTTATTTCTTTGCAAACATGGGTTGTAACATACACAGATGGTCCAGAAAGATAAAAGTTCTCCATATTTTGCCGTCAATGGGCATGCAAATATAACTAACAACAGTTTTTGGATTAATTACCATTGAAATTAAATGCCACACTCCAAAATGAGATTTAAAAACAAAAAAACGAAAATCTAAATAATATCAATTTTAAATTAAATACATGTCACGTTAAATTATCATCAAAAAATACTTAATTTAAGATTTTTTCAATGTCAATTCATAATAATCACTCAAAAAAAAAAAAAAACGAATTTAGAACTTAATGTCATAAAAATTAAATAAAAATATCAGTCAGTTAGTGAATTATCATTAAGAAAATCGTCAATACAGTAATAGCATTTCAAAATTAACATTTCATACAGTGCCTTTTTAAATTTGGATAAAGTCATATTTTTAACATCATTAGGTATTTTATTATAAATTCGTGGAGCATTTCCAAACAGACTTTTTTGCATTAGGGCTGTCTTACATTTAACTTGACATAGTTTATTTACATATTGTGTGCGTACTGGATTTACTTTTTTCTCAGAATATTTTTGGAATATATGTGGGTTACATTTTACAAACATAGCCGTTTCTAGTATATATAAAGAAGGCAGTGTCAAAATTTTTAATGATTTAAAATAAGGTACACAGCTATCAGTTGTCTTTAGACCGCACATTGACCTGATGCATCGCTTCTGCAGCCTAAATACCAGTTCCTTATCAGTAGACTGCCCCCAGAAAATAATACCATACCGCAAGAGGGAGGCAACCATTCCATGGTAGGCTGTTAAAAGAGCCTGACTGTTGACTCTCTTTGAGAGTTGAAACAGAGCATATGAGGATTTGCTCAGTTTCTTGGCTAGCTCTTCAACATGTGATTTCCATGTGAGTTGGTTATCAATTATTATACCTAAAAATTTAGCCTCATGTGTTTGTTCAATATCATAGCCATTGTACGAAATACTAAACTGTGGATTTCCACAACGTTGATGAAAATGCATGATTTTAGTTTTATTCAAATTGATTACTAGATTATTATTATTGAGCCAATTAATAATGTCATTTATGCAAGATTCGATGTCATTTTTATAATTATTAGGATCTTTACATTTTATAATAGCAGTACTGTCATCTGCAAAAAGAATCATCTTATCGGATGTTGCTTTCGGAAGATCATTTATATATATCAAAAAAAGTGTAGGACTAAGCACGCCACCCTGTGGGACTCCATATTTTACAAGTCTTGGTTTAGACATATGTATTGTTTCTAGTTTAGTTTTTGGGCATATTCTAGAAATTTCTGTATATTGGATTCTATTACTGAGGTATGATTCTATAAGCTTTAGGATGTTTCCTCTTATACCGTAACTATGCAATTTGTGTAATAGAATCTTATGGTCCACAAAATCAAATGCCTTGGTCATGTCAGTATAAATGGCACATACTGAATTTCTTTTATCCATAGACGGCATGATGTCATCTAATAAGTGATAAAGTGCCATATTGGTAGAGGTATTTTTGCGGAAACCCATTTGTTCATTGCAAAATAATTTGTACTTTTCAAAATATGTATATAAAGAGTTATAGATTACTTTCTCAAAAATTTTTGATATAATAGGAATTTTCGCGATAGGCCTGTAATTTTTTAAATCAGTTTTGTCGTCTTTTTTATGAAGTGGTTTTATTATTACTTTCTTGAGCTTGTTCGGAAATATGCCTTCAGATATACATAGGTTGATAATATGAGCTAATGGAGATGCCACAAGTTCTTTAGTAAATTTTAATACTTTAGTGGCAATTCCATCGTAACCTAAAGTATTTGTGTTTTTAAGACTGCAAATTACTTTTTCTATGTCGTCTTCATCCATTGTCCATTTGGTCAAACTACTTTTTACTATTTACTGGTTGCTAGTAAACAATAACTGAGTGGAAATTAGGAACAAAAAACTGAAGTGCAATTTTCTTTATCCTAAAAGGCAAAATACGGACATCAAAACTTACCCTAATAAGCAAAGGACTGCGGCGTAGAGGTGAGTTTTCAGACTTGGTTTCATATCAACTCTTGTGACAATTTCATGGCCGCAAGACTTGCAGGTTGTTGAAGCTGGGAGAGGGCCCATTTGGGGTGCGATGACCATCGGCATCATGCCCATATTTGTGTGGATAACCGTTGTTCCCATTGGTACTGCGTGTACTACCCCTGGTTGCATATGAACGACTCCGGGTTGCACACCGTCGACTACAGTGACTGTTGCGCCCGATGAATACGGTGGAGGGTTGGACTGCATTTTGGCTATAACAAAACAAATTGGGTTACGAACTATACAATTTTACATAAGACGAACAAAACATATTTGTTTTTTTTTTTAATTACGAACGTCATAATTTCTTATTAGATTAAAAATAAATTGTTTTCGTAAAAATATGTGACGTCACTGAGTCTAAAATAGGTTTATCAGGGATTTTCACTACACTTCACTATGAAACAGTATGACGCAAGCACATTAGATAACAGGAAAACTACTGTGCATTTTAGCAAAAAATCAGAATATAAACTTACTTTATAAATTGATCGGTAATAAACTTAAGGACGTGTTATCTAACCAGAATCATAGTCGCACTGACTTATCAATATCCAATGTACGTATATCTAAGGTATTAAAAGATATGAAGCTTAATTTTACGATATAACTGATAACGAAAGTCGATTCCCAACCCTGGTACATGTAAAAAAAACTTTAATATTTGTTGCTGTGCAACTGTTCTACTTGATGCTTAAATTATCGAATTATTTTCTCATAAGACTGGCTGATGAGTATGAGTTAGAGTTCTCAAACTGTGTTTTTTTTTTCATTAGTGTGTAAGGCGTTTATAAACATTCCAAGTGATTCTAAATCATTTTAGCTTTTATAGGTATATCATGTATAACCTTCGAGAAGGACACCACAAGGACATATTATAAGGCCCATGTGCAAAATATTTATTTAGCAAACAAAATAAAAAGCTTTCTTTTTGTCATAGTGTTGGTAACATTAACAATAAAAAATATCCTACAAAACTATGAATGCAAAGACTATAAATATCGAAACAATGAATATTGTAAGTTGGGTTGAATCATTAGTTTTTATTTTATAAATATTTTATATAAGTTTCATTATATATGAACAAAAGAAAGCTTAATCAAAGAGTATTACGCTAGCGTGCCCTTTTATCAAAGAAAGCATCGTAACTTATTAATAATTGCCTAAAATAAATTAACAGTATCAAATGTATGTAGTGGTATACAATAATTATTATTTTATAGTTTAAACAACTTAAAATATTAAGGATTTATTAAATCGAAACAAATCACTTACTGTTATTGTTTTGTTCGTCACTCATTTTGCTTACAGAAAAATATCACAATTATTATTAAAAGCTTTGAACTGTTCAACAGAGATGGCAGGACTGAAGGCAGCTCATCGATGCCGGTGATTTATAGATAAAATGTACCAAACGAAGATAACGTTATCAGATAAACATTTTTAATCTAACGTGTTTTTTTTTTTGGTTTTGACGTATCTTACGTAGATGTTGACTTTCCTTGTGTCTAAATAGAGTTTTCGGTATTCAAACATTTATTTAATCGTTTCAATTTAAGTCCTCCTAAGTAGCTAAATTGCTATGAATTGCAAAAACCCCGATTTTCATACAACAAAAAATTGCCGTTTTTTTTTAATTCAATTTCCTTGCTAAAACGCTGGACGCGCCGTGTGGGTCAGTAGATGTGCAACATAGCAGCAGTGCAAGGCCACGTCGAGGAGGTCTATGGGTCCTTTATGTTGATTTATGTACAGCGAGTGAGTGTAGTTCTTTTTGTAATGAGCAGCAATGCTCGCTCATATAAATGCCGATTGACGGGCCTGTTGGTCTAGTGGTTAGTGACCCTGACTGCTATACCGGAGGTCGTGGGTTCGATTCCCACCCAGGACAAATGTTTGTGTGATGAGCACGATCATTTGTTCTGGTTGTCTGGGTGTAATTTATCTATAATATGTATGTATTTAGAAATATTTAAGTATGTGTATCAGTTGCCTGGTTACCACAACACAAGCTCTGCTTAGCTTGGGATCAGATAACCGTGTGTGGGTTGTCCCGGAATATTATTATATTATTATTATTATAAATACAGCAAGAGATGCCAGAGGCTTCGGAGGAGTCTCGTATGGAAGTTCGTGCAGACCGAAATTCAATTAAACAGTAGTTGTGTTCATGTGTGTGAATAAATATATAGCATAGAGTGTTTGAGATACCTGCACAATATGAAAAAAAAGTGTACAAATGTGCTTAAAAAGAGCTGAGAAAAATACTGCCAGAAACTGGGCAATGGAAAGCATGACGTCTAGACTTAGGAAGCAAGAGGATGGAGGACCTGCTGAAATGTTATAACACTTAGTTACTTGTTGTTTTATCCGAATTGTATTTCTTTTTCTTTTTATGCCATGGTGTAAACAACAAACCAATTCAAAATTTCTTATACTCAGACTATCAATCAATCTCATAATTTGGACAAAATATTGCAATAATAGAGTGGCCCTTATTTTGTTTTGAGTAGTGTATACATGCAGATTTTAGTAGTCTATAAAAATAATCTAATAAATAAAAAAGAAGTCTAAAAAAAGTTATTGGTAGCATTTGTAATAAAAATACCCTATTATGGTCGATAGATAGGGGTTTTCCAGTGTGATTTTGATTAATATCATTGATCGTCACACTAAGATAGAAGAAGGTGTCGCCAGCTCTGAGGTCCCGGGCTCGATCCCCGGACGAGAAACGTAGGAAACCTTTTGTGATCTTCTCAGTATTTTAAGCGCCTTGAGAAGAGTTTGTTTCACCTTATTGTCTCTAAACCTATAACATAACTGCTCAAGCTAATTACTTACAGAGCAAAACATGCGATGATGAGGGGCTGTCTCGGCAAGTGTGCCAGTAAAGTAGGTTGTAGAGGTCATACATAAGGCAGTATGTATTACATAGAGGATACATTTAACATTTACATTAATTATTAAATGAAAAAAAAAACAATTTAAATTAAATTAAATATTCATTTATTTTAGATTCGCATCTATTATTGTTAGTACAAAGTGAGCTTACAAAATAGTGTTAGTAACATAAGGCAGCATGTATTACATAGGTAAGGGGAATATATATATAGCTCCACATAAAATACTGTATTTAGCAACATAGCAAGAGAAAATGCTAGGCAGTATTATGGCGGTATGTTTGTGACGTTGCCAACAGTTATTTATTAATAGCTTAAAGCAAATAATCAGGCCATTTGACTTTTTCTTTCATTAAATATTGGTATAATACAGTCGGTACATTTAATTTATATTTTTAATTAACTTAATGAAAATAAGACACTAGGTTTATTGGAGCCAGACCCAGCATTCTAATAACTATAATTAACATTGCAAGCTGTCATCACGAAGCTACCCATGGGTAAATTATTTCTTTTAATTTATTAACTGTCAGCACCTTGTAATTATCATCATGTAATTGTTGTGATTGTTACTTGTTAACTCTTTAGTAAGTCAAATATAAATGTGAAACTAACGGTGCCCTGCGGTTTCAACCGGGTGAGTTTCCGGCCCCGTTTCTGTAGGGGTGCGTCCAGATCTGAGGAACGAGCATTACTCGAGCAGCTTGCGAGCCGCTCGCGAGCATTCCGCGAGCGGCGCGCGCCCGACTTGCGGATGGCGTTATTGACACTAGTGCGTTCGCGGCATGCTCGCGAGCGCTATTTTGGGCGGATACTTATTCAACAAATCAAAGAAATCATAAAAATCGGTTAAGTTACATATGGTGTAACTAACCTAATTTTGTTTTATATAGAAATATACGGAAGAGACACATTGAAAGAAAAACATTTTTTTTATGACACTATATTTATTACTCATAATATACAATTAAACAATAAATTTAATAATAATTCCGCTTACAATAAATTATCAAACAAGCTTAAGATCATCTATCTTTTGGCTAGTTTTATAAGACAATGATATCAAGATTGTTGCACCAATCTTGTACATATAAAGGAAAAAAGTGAAGGTTTCATTCAGGTATTTAAACATACTTGATGAACCTCGCAAGAGATAGATATACCTTCATTAATTGTACTCCTTAACATAATTGACCATAAACTATGGCTGAGATTTTCTTTCACTAATATAGTTTGAAGCCAATTAATTAATCGTGATAGCCATTTCATTAACACACTTTTGATTTAGCACAATCTCAGTGTATCATTATTTTCATAACTTCACAGGAGATCTAATTTATTAATGAATTATTCATCACGGTACGAGCCGATATAAGCGTTGCAGTTTGGACAGTAGTGGTCAGCGTTATAGCAGGAGTTTCCACAGTAAGGGATGACCACGCATGGCCAACATCTGAAAATAAAAGTAATATGGTTAGCTTATAAGAACGTGTAATACATCTAAAATCCATGTACAATTTAACTAATCTAATAAGCCTTAATTGTTACACTAAAGAGCAAAGGCTACTGTCTCTCTTTTCCATGTACTTTTATTTTGTGGAAAGGTGGGCCAGTCTTTTTAGTAGGAGTCTGATTGCTGCCCTTCGTTTTTGTATCGGTTACGGCAATGTAAAATTATTTAAGATCAACACACTCAGTTAGTACAGAATGTCAAAACTTACCCTAATAAGCACAGGACTGCGGCGTAAAGATGAGTTTTGAGACTTGGTTTCTTATCAACTCTTGTGACGATTTCATTGCCACAGGACTTGCATTGCATTGAGGCCGGAAGAGGGCCCATAAGGGATGTCATGACCATGGGCCCCATATTTGTCTGGATAACCGTTGTCCCTGTTGGTACTGCGTGTACGACATCTGGTTGCATATGAACGACTGCAGGTTGCACACCGTCCACTACAGTAACTGATGCGTCCGATGAATACGGAGGAGGGTTAGATTGCATTTTTGCTGTAAAAAAACTTTGTTAGATTCTACAAAAAAGTTACCATAAGACGAACAATTCATATATTTTTATTCGAACGACAATTTAGACTTAAAATAAATCAATAACTATTCTAATGAATTTTTTTTCTTCACACAATAGGTTTATACAGAGTGTTAACGAAAGGGTATATAAATACAAAATTTTCTTTAAATTAGTTTAATTTAATAATTTATTTCTAATGACGACAACGAGTTCAACAGGCAAAGATCAAAAATCGAAATATAATTATTTTATAACTCTCTAAAAAAATATAAAAACTTATAATAAATTATAGCTTCAAATATTAATTATTTATTAAAAGTTAACAAATCACTTACTGTTGTTGTTTTGTTCGTCACTCATTTTGCTAATAGATAGTTCACACAATTATTATTGTTATTAAAAGCTTTGTTCTGATCGACAGAGATGGCAGGACTGAAGTCAACGCACCGATGCAACAAATTTATAGTTAAAATGTACCAAATGAAGATAACGTTATTACAGATAAACATTTTTTTATCTAGTACGCAAAAGATTGTGATTTTGACGTACCCTACGTAGTATCACTTTCCTTATGTCTCAGTTCTTTGGCAGATTACAGTATACTGAAAAGCTTATGAGCACACGTGGTCTCTATCACATAAAAGCACATAAAGCTTCAGCCTCTTGTGTTCTATAGCCAAATTATTGCAAATATAAAGAAATAAAATTACCAATATTGATACGGTTTCTTAACAATATGAGCTGGTTAATGTTTACTGTAGGTTTACCGATAATGGGTACAGGTTAGGCAGCGCTCGCCGCGCTCAGTCCGTAGATAGGTGACGATTTATAAACATACCGAGACCTCTCTGTACCTCGGATAGCACGTTAAGGTCCCGTATGTCATACTATGATCTTAAGATCAGTCGTTAAGTCAATTCTTACAACCAGTCTTACCATGGGATACTGTGTTAATACCCAGTAAAATGGGTTGTGGAGGTCAGATAGGCTCGGTCGCTCCATGTAAAATACGGTATTCAGCTAATCCAGTAAGACTGTTACCAACACGTTAAACCGTTGTTGGTAACGACTGCTAGAAATCAACGTATGACACGATGATTTCTGGCAGTCGTTAAGTCAATTCTGACAACAAGTCTTACCATGGGATACTGTGTTACTCAGTAAAATTGATTTTCTAGGTCAGATAGGCAGACGCTTCATGTAAAATACGGTATTCAGCTGTAAGCCGACCCCAACATAGTTTGGGAAAAGGTTAGGCAGATGATGACGAATATTAATGATAGGATTAGCAAATAAACAAAAAGTATGCAAGATTTGACATCCCAGTGTGTAACTGTAGGACAGTTGGTATCCCAGGATTAGGGGCGGTAGTTTGTTAAACGTTTTATTTACATTGACGAGGATATCAAAAAAGTGTTTTTATGTTCCTCAGGTATTTTGTTTTCATAGTTATGTGCAGGTCGACCAAAGTGGTTATATCTACAATCAGTGATATACATTTAAGTACATTTAGTACCTACAAACGCTATTCGTTAAAACTCCCGTGCATTGAGTTTACCTTATTTTCATTTGTCCGATTTTTGTCCGCGTAATCTTGTATTGCGCCAATGACGATAAAAAATATTGATAAAAGATTACAGTGTACGTACGAATAATAGGAAAAAATGAACGAAAATGTTTTGCTCTACCTATCATACAATGTCGATTTTCGATTATGGAAAATTTGTGCAATGTCGTGTTGTGAAGAGAAATGAAGTAACTTATCTTTTCACCTACAATTAAAAAATAATTACTTCTTTCGTATTGATTTTGAAATAAAACTACTTTTTATAGGATTCTTTCGCAGTTTAAATGGAAATTAAAATCTAAAGAAGCGAAAAAATCCGTTTTAAAAGTTGTTTTATTACAATGCCTTACATTTGCGTAAACCTCAGAAAGCAACATGGTTTTGCTATTGACCTTAATTAGAATCTATTTACCCACTCTATAATGTGTTTAATCAACCAATATACCAATAAATACAATAAAGATGAAATACAATTAATTGCGTTTTGAAAGTTTTGAAAATTATAGTGCTTTAGATATCAATTCGCACCAAAATTACGACCTTTCATAGCTTGATCGTATCATACCGAACTAATGAAATTATCTTTCTTGAAAATTTTACAATAGTCAACAAGTTCATTAAAACAATAGGATATAAATTATCACCATGTTTAGCACAGATAGGATGATAAGATACAGTATCATTGATAAAAATATAATCCAAAGATGATTCACGTTTCGGTACATAATAAATTTTGCAATACTTGCCAATCTTTACATTTTCCTTAATGATATGACTGTATTATTTAATACTTTGGAGGTAAGTCCGGTACTAACCGACTCATACTATCCAGGTGGGTTATAGATTATCGAACTGATAAGTTCTAAGATGACTTACTGTTTCAAGAACTGGTGTTGCATATGTGCTTATCAAAATGAACTTTGAACATCCTACGCAAAATTGGAAATTATGGGTATCTTCAATGTTTAATTACAGTGACCTTTGTAGGTCAGTATTAATTAAAAAAAATATTTTTATTTATTTTTAATAACTTTGTTAATAGTTAATTGTTGTTAATGCTTCGGTAGTATTTATTATACTATGCAATTACTTATGGTGAAATAATGCGCTTAAGATAATTCCTAAGAACTCGCCACCATTAGGTTAAGTTTGATCCCGAAAAGTACGTTAGTCAACCAATACTGAAACACACCTACTCGTATCTGCCAGTACCTAATCATTTCACGCCTAAGAGACTGATTTCACTAAAACTTGGAAACTACTTAAAATGAATTAGAAGAAAGTATTTAGGCTTCTTTTTGCCACGATATCCTACATTCATAAGGCCTTAGCCGCGGGCAAAAACTAGTACATAATCATGAATTCGCTTCAGTTAAGTTACTCATATAAAAAACTTTAAAGGGCAGACAATTGGTTCGATGATTCGTTTGAGGTTATCATATTGTTTTATCAGATAATTGATGTCTGAGAAGCTACTGACGTCATAGATCTGCAGAAAACTGGTTTACTGCCTCAAATCAATAATCTATATCTTTATAATCTAAATAATTTGTGACTTTATGTTATCTATAAGGTGTCTTTCGATATTATTCATTGCACAATTATTTTGCTGTTTCCATATGTGTTAGTTGTTATCAGGTCTGAATCTTTTTTATCATCATCATCACCTTTAGTGTAACCCACTGCTGGTGCACATCCTCCTCGGAACTCCAAGCCAAAAAAAATGAAAGCATTTGTTTTAGCTCCATTGCATTTTGTACTTTGCACTATTGCGTCTATACTCTGCGACACAGCCCTCAATCATGTCACTTGGGCAAGCATTTTGTTAAAACTGTAGGGCTGTAGGGCTGTAGGGAGATTTCCAATGTAGTATTTACTGTACAATGTTCAGTTTAAAGAATTTTCTTTATACGTACATAAAACATAGTCGGGTTAATTACACGATATTATCATTTCCTTTAATTTGATGGATTGATCTTCATCCCGAAGAACAGAATAATTCTAATTATGACAAACTTACAATACGTCTTAGTAACAAAAACAGTATCTAATTGTTCACTTTAGAAACTTGCTACGAGGGTACGGTTGTCAGCATATAGATAAGTTAATCTCGACGGAAAACCTATTTGACTAATGGAAACTCAGGCTGAGCCCGCCCACGCCGATCCATCACTTAAAGGAAAAGTTTCTGCGACTTACATATTATTGTAGGCATATTTTATTGCAAATAGACTTAAATATAATATGCTTTAATATTTCTTTATTCTAACAAGAACAAGAGCTGTAATGGATGCCAACACCGTTAGAGTAAATTTTTCATTCGTATTTTTATTAGTAAACTTGTCATACGTGTCATTCTTTATTTCAGTTAGGTATATGTATAATTATATAATGAACATAATCTTTATTAAACCAAAAGTGCATAAAGATTTAATTTTAGTACTCAAAGTAAAATATTCCTAACAGTTGATAGAAATGAACGCCGCGCCGCCCGCCTATGACGCAAAGGCGATATCAAGTTCCTATAACACTAGTTTTCTCATCAAATGAAACCTCCCAACTTTCAACTTGATTATAAGATAACTTTATTTGTTATTGACCTAGTTTTACCCGTAAAATAAGCATTGTTTTAACATACATTTTCACAAAATAATATGGCTTCTTGATATCGTGTAAAATTATTATATAACTTTTAAATAACGTTAGAACTCTTTCTCCGTAACAAAGATTTTACCGTAAATACAAGTCTCGTTAAAATCATAGAATATTAAATTAATTCAATCGATTGTACAGTCGTTACGTATGCAGCTCACGCACTTGGGCTTGCAAGAGAGAACACAATCAACGGATATAATTTCGTCAACGACCATGCAATTACTTAAATAGATTTTAGACATTAATCCTGATTTTCAAAATTATGTTAGAAAATATTCCAAAATATTTAAAAAAGTTTGTTTAGTGGCCAAGTCAAAACTTATTAGTAGGCGTATAGATAAATCAGATAACAAAATAAAAACAGTATGGAAGATTATCAATTCTGAAACTGGGAATAGTAAACAGAGAGATACTGACCTGTCTTTGAAAATAAATAATAAAATCATTTCAAATAAGACAGAAGTTGCTAAAGCGTTTGAAGATTTCTTTTCGAATATACCTGTGGAAGTAACAAAATCTCTTCCTTCTTCTTCCATAAAAGCTGAATTGTTACTTAAGAAATTCGTTGAGAGAAGTATTCCAAATTTTAATTTTAATCATGTATCTCCTACCACTGTCAAGAAATCATTTAATTGTATTAAAGTAAAGACCACAGAAGATTTATGGGGAATATCTGTCAAAGTAATTGAATCCATAATTGACACTATTGCCCCGATTCTTGCAAAGATATTTAATGACTGTGTTGACTGTGGCACCTTTCCTGATTTAATGAAACACAGTAAAATAATTCCTATTTTTAAATCTGGTTGCAAGAATGATCCATCTAATTATAGACCAGTTTCAGTACTTCCTGCTTTAAGTAAAATATTTGAAAGACTGGTACTTGACCAGATGATGTCACATTTTAGTAGACATAAGATTTTTCACCCTCGTCAATTTGGTTTCACTAGGGGAAGGTCCACCACCGACGCCGGGGCCAAATTAGTGTCTCACATTCTAGAAGCTTGGGAGGGTTCACAGGATGCCATCGGCATTTTTTGTGATCTCTCCAAGGCTTTTGATTGCGTTGATCATGATACTCTAATTCTTAAACTAAAACATTACGGATTACGAGGACAATCCTCAGAACTTGTATTGTCATATCTCTCAACTAGGCAGCAAAAAGTAGGCGTAAACGGAGTAACTTCGTCGGGTTCCTTAATAAGAATGGGCGTGCCTCAGGGTTCAATTCTAGGCCCCTTTCTATTTTTAGCATATATTAATGATCTCCCCTACATGATGGACGACTTAACTGACATTGTTTTATTTGCTGACGATACCTCACTCATTTTCAAATTGGATAGGAAAACGAGGGATCTTAGTTATTTAAATGGTGGCCTTCAAAAATTATCTGATTGGTTTTCAACGAATAACCTGCTCTTAAACACGTCCAAAACAAAATGTCTTAAATTCACACTTCCAAATGTGCGGTCTCAGTCAGATTTAAATCTCATGCTCGACGGCGATAAACTCGATTTTATTAACGATACTGTATTTCTTGGTATTACAATAGACTCTAAGTTACAGTGGGGTGCTCACATAACAACTTTATCTAAAAGGCTTAGTTCGGCTGCATTTGCAGTTCGGAAAATTAGGCAATTAACTGACGTTCCCACTGCTAAATTAGTTTATTACGCGTATTTTCACAGCATAATGTCATACGGCATTCTGCTGTGGGGCTCTGCGGCGGATGTGGAGTCTATATTTATTTTGCAAAAACGAGCAATTCGTGCCATCTACTGCATGAGCCCTCGCGAGTCTCTAAGGAATACATTTAAAGAAATTAACATCCTAACGTTGCCAGCTCTATATATCTTGGAAAATATAATGTACATTCGCAAAAATATACAGAGTTTTAGTGTTAATAGTGATCACCACAATATAAATACAAGAAATAAAAATAAGCTAGTAGTTCCAAGATTTAGACTAACTAAAACTAATACTAAATCTTTTCTAGGAAATTCAATTCGATTTTATAATAAATTACCGAAAGAGATAACAAGCTTGTCTAATAAAAAGTTTAAAACATGTATTAAATCAAAACTAATAAAGAAGGCGTATTATTCGGTTAGGGACTACGTAGAGGATAAGCGCGCGTGGAATTAGTATCATCTGCATATGTGGCCTCCCTGGCGGTCTGCTAATAATATTGTTTTAGCTTATTACTACAGTTAGCTGCCCCCATAGCCTCTATTTTCAGAAGGCTCTTGACATTCCTTGACATTCTTGTTAGGGATTTGAGTAGGACTACATATTGATGGTATGTAAAGTTATATTTTTCATCTTCTATAATTTTTTTGAGTTTGTTTTTCTTTATATTTTCGTCCTTGTAAATGTGACGACAATGTAAATTTAGCTGAATATTCGATTTCAATTTTTTCTTCCATTTTGGATGTCTTAGGTTATATTAATCTAAACATTCTGCTGTTTACATTGTTGTCGCATACCTTAAAATCAGTGTAATCTTAACCTCGATGTTAACCTTTTTTTTAAAAGAGTAACCTATGGAGTTTCTTGCCGGCTCTTCTCCATAGGAAGGACACTTTGGAACCGAGCAACTAGAGTCAGTAGTTTTTAACGTAACGTTTCTTGAGTGCCTTTTTTTGGTTTATAAGAAATAAAAACATTTTGATTTTGAGATTGTGTGGGAGTCTGTCAATACCGCTTTATTTAAATTACCTCTTTCGGTTTTGGGAATAGGGCCTAAAATAGTTTTAATTGCAACAATATGCTAAGTTAACTAGTTAAGATGAACCTTTAGTTAGTTCTCCTCGTTGTAATAATCTTTTATATTCTAGGATCAATTGTATAATAAAACCTTGATATTTATAAGTAAATAATTACTTTAAAAAACTATGTGATAGGCTTAATTTAGGTGTCGTATATTTAGTTTCTTCACGTCATTCAGCGAAGTTGTAAACTACTTCATGTACAGCAAAACCGCCAATGTGCTCATATAAAGAATAGGGAATAAAAATAGTAACAGAATAAGCACAGCAAGCGTAGTGTGCCTATGTCCTAATATAAAATTATGTACCACCCACGCACATGTATTCAAAAGCTAAGTAATAAAATACTAGATTTTCTTTATACGCGACAATAACACTTCCCGAGAATCACGTTTATGTATTCCTATAAACATGTCGAACACTTTTTTCTTATTCACATACGTCAGTTGTATCCGAAATGTAATATTCTTGATCGTAAAGCGTCGAACTATTCAGAGCATCTGTGCTCGCGGAAAAAAACGCTTTGAATCACTTCAGTAATGGACAGTACTTGAGCCAGTAACTCGCCTATGACTTTCACTTTCGTTGTAAAGTGGAGTTTAGAAATGTTGAAATGTTAAATAAGTTTACTGATTGATGACTAATTTGAAACTAAGAAGGCCTTTGTCTGTTTATTGTGCAATAAGAAATATAAAGCAAGTACAAAAAACTAAGTAATACTTAAAACTTTTAGGAAGAAGAATTAGTCATCACTAGGAATTTTGACGTCAAGTTATGATTTAATTGATAACTTAAAATTGTTTGTTTTCCTTGTCTGTCTATCGAGCTTTAAAATCAATGTTTTAATTTAGATATAAATCTAAATTATCAATAACCTACAAAAATAGATTATAGTGCCGTTTAGCAGCCATATTTTAGGTAGGTACCTTTTTAAAAATGTAAACGTACGAAAACCTGCAAACCATGCAGGAATTTCGGAAATTACCAATTGCATAATAATATTTACATAAACTAACTTGAGCCAGTAACTTGACTATCCTTTGAAGATAGTCTGAACGCACTTACCGCAGTGCGTAAGAAGGGTTCGCCTTATGTGCGTACACACTTGTGCAACATGAGTTGTATCACAATCCGTGTAACGCAACCAAATTCGCTTATTGAGACGCCGAAGCGTTAGGAATCTGTTTCTTAGTTTTGTCACATTTTTTCAAATCCTATTCCTAAATTATTGCAACACTTGATTTAAAGGTGATGATGACAGAAAGTTAAAAAGGCATGTTATTTTAAAATCTGCATTAAAAATGCAATTATTATTCTATTCATGAGGATGGCCTCAAAATATCTCGAAGTAACTAGCCCATCTTTCCTGCGCCGCTCACAACAAGTAATCGCTTTATTGAGGCCCGTAGAGTCTCTGAATCCATGCCAATTTACCAAAAATATGACGGAATGCAAACATACAAAACAATAACCAATTTAAAATGACTTTCAATCACACCACAAGCTCATTAAATTGGTCTTCTAATCGTAACTGAGTGGTGACCACGATCTCGACAGGCAGAGCCGACTCACAAAGGCCCGCTATTTGTCCCGCACCGCTCAGAGCAAGCAATCGCCTAATTGATGCTCGTCGCCCTTAGTAGGCTCTGAATCTATGTCAACGGATTTCAATGTCTACCCTACAGTTTCACTTTTATGTTTGCTTTGCATTATGCTGTCGGGTGTTCTGAATGGTGATTGAGGGTTTTTTTTAGAAACTACTATTTGGGAGATATCTTTTATTGCTAGGTTTATTACCAGTATACATTTGACAATCGAATTTTCCATCACATTAACCAATCAAGAATAAACATAAGGGCCATTTTCAGGCAAAACAGCATCCATCGCATATTCAATTGTTCCTTCAACAGACCTTTCACTAAACTATTCCGAGTTTCAAGGACAAGAGAGGCAACCCATTTGCATTTTAAATTAAAATTATGTAAAAGGTTACGTTAAGGGTAACTGTTTCATTCATCTTTGTGTAGGAAGACAGCCTTTTGGAAGGCAAACATTTACGTTATTTATGTCCCTTCCAAATCATCTATAGTCCGTACCTGAAAATATTTATCCTTAAAAATGACAGAGGGACGAAAAGTTATATATTTTTAACCAACACACACATATTTGAATTAGTCTTTCCCGATATATAAGGGGAAAAGTGAAATAGAAAATAAACATTGGCGAGGCGGGCATCGGGAACTTTCGCGACATACTCGAACTGACCCGAAAGTGAACTCGAATGTTTCATAACTTTGTTATTGCTTTCAAACGGTCTGCAGACCGGCGCGTCAGTCTGGAGCTAAATCCGGACGGTATGGAAAATTCATAGGTGCTAAATGATGACCATCTGATACAGGCACTGCAGGCAGGCAGGCTGTGAAAATAATTGCTTCTGGAAAGCTCACTAGTAGCTATTTTATCATTGTAGTTAGTCGTTAGCTTTCCCGAGCTATTTGATTTTCCGTTTATTAAATGTCATGTAGATAAACAAGGTAATCATAACTTTATCGAACATGTGAACGATTTAGGCGCTATCTATTACTGTACTGATAATAATTTGGATATTAGACAATAAGTTCAACCAAATTTCCTTTAAGCCCATGTGGCAATAAGAAATAATAGGTAGTCGCAGTTTGTTTATCAACAATGTAATGCTGTCGATCTCATGATAAATGCGCTCTTAAATGCTCGGGATCTTTAGTTCAACACAGCTTTCAACAGTTTTAACTATTCGAACAATATAGACAAGGCGAGAAATCTGAGCACCAACATCTCATTCCGCAATTCAACGAATCGATACTAGAATCTCGCCGCACCACACAATAATACCAAAATTCCGAGCTTTACTTTATAACAGACCAATATAGTCCCGTAAAGTAAACAGTACATTCGGGAGCAAGTGAACTCGCAATCGCATATGCAAATGTCCCCTACATGAGACCCGGGGGCAAGCCATGTACAGAATACGGCCCTAAGGAGTTAATGTTTTCATCCATTAACTCAACCGAGCACTTATGAAATTCGTGGCCGCGATCCGAACGAGATTACACGGGCTAGCTGACGTTTCTGGTTTCAAGGATGCCAGGTAAAGTTTATGGGTTGGGTTGGTCATGTTACGTAATAAAAAAGCTATTTTAATAATAGGAAAGCTTTAATTAAAATCTCGTAGCTTTTAGTTTACTTACTTATACCAAAATTGTTTTCAAACTTTTTAATAACAATTTCCATAATTTCATTTTATTTAACCACAACATATAGTACCGTAAAATATTCCTTATTTTAATATGAAAAAGCAACAGCTAGAAGATAAACACAGCAGTCTCCGGCAACCCTATTTCCGCTCACTCGTTACCTGGCTGATGGCACCTCAGGCGTTTGTTGCGTCTTACAACACGACCGCTCATATCGGAGCTGTGATTAAACATCGCCCGACCTATAACACACCCAATTACATAACCAGCGGGAGGGGAGGGGGAGGCCAACATACACTAGCCCATGTAAGGCGGGATAAACCGTATTTGCTAATGGAATACAGATGTGTAGATGAACAACATTCTGGGCAACCATAACTATGTACCTACCTACATCTTGTACCTACTACATATTACTGTATACACGTATATTACACCTGATATTATCGAATTACTGGCGAAACCTCGAAACCGTCCCAAGTTACACCAATTTTGGGATTATTTCGGTCACAAGCTGTGTTACCTCTAAACGGTTAGTAATCTTAGCGAATAACTTTATACCAATAAGGATGGAATAGTTTAAGGCGTGTATAACTTCAGGACTAAGTGTTTCAACATTCAATTATTGTAACGTTCTCCCAATAGGCAATATATACGAAGTTACAAGCCAAATAACAACAGTCGTAATAAACTAGTTCAGTCACAAAAATGTTAAAATGAAAACAATCATTGAACACTTTCCTTGGTAGCGACAATCCTTGAACCACATTTACAAATCCCTCGTATTATTATCTTGAAAACAAAACACAAATGCAATTCCATTTACATTTAAATCAGAACTTTCTTTAAACGAAGGAACATAATACTCTCTCTATGTACTGTCGTCATCTCCTTGACCCTCAAGTACTTTTACATTTTTATTATAAAAATGTATAGGAAATTTGAGCATGAAATACGTTAAACTGACAGACTAAAGACTTAAGGTACCTCTAACAGGCTGTGGCCGACCCCTTTCCGGTGCGGCGAGGCGAAAACACAAGCCGACAGGGGGCGCCATGTTTGACTTCTCATTTGGGCACAACAAGATAATTTCCTTGACTCTATTAACAGGTGCTAAATGTTTTGGTAACTTAACGATTTATGATAAAATTATAAGTTCATTTTTAATAGTCATCACTTCTAGGTGTAATATATATATCTAGTATATCGATTTTAAAAAAAATCGGCGTTCGGCTTTTTTATGCTTGTCTAGTAGCTAAATAGAATGTAAGACAATTTTTTTGAGACCAAGGCTTATTTACTTTAAGCTAAATGGACACAGACAGTTAAAACAGGCTATAATTGATGCATTATTAATCAAAATAACGCTTAAATATTTCGTACATAATTTCATATCTATATCTGAAGTTCGCATCAAATTTTACGTTCTTTAAGGCCGTATGCTACGAAACTAGCAAACTTCAAGACGTGGCTTGGCGCCAGGAACTGTTTAATTAGACAGTTAGACGTAATCGAGACGCGGAATTAATATATCAGTAGTCGCCAAAGTTGAATTAAGGCATCCATTTAAAGACTAGACGCCTATATTCTGATTTAGAAGGCACTAAGTACATTATAAATTATGTATGGTGAACTAAATATGAGAGAGTATCGGATGTGCGATACACTGTACTGTAGAAGCGTCAAAATTACGTTTTATTCTCATAATTTAAAAAACTTCTTATGATTATTAAAATGTTAATACATTATAAACCGCTTTTTCCAAAACATTTTGACAGTATTTTTATTAAGTACGCCAACCAAAAGGCCATTAAATCAAAAACAATATTTTTCCAAGAATCCATGCGTAAAGTTTTTCGAAGAGGGAACGCCGATAGAAACATGCACTTTCGAAAATCGAACCCCCTATTCCAACGAAGCGAAAGGGCGGCAAGCGGGAGAGTCCAAGCGGAAGTGACGTTGCAGGTAGATAATAACCGTGGTCGGGCGCGCCCCCGCATTGTGCAGCTTCCGGTCCGCGCGGGGCTCTGACAACGATAATCTTAGACATACGTAATTTTTGAATCGAACACGCAAATATATAGAGAAGTTAATTTTCCGGAGTATCACTATTTGATTAAAAGTCGAACTTTTAGGGTTTTTATTCATCAATAACGACTGTTTGCTATTAAATACTAAAATCTTAGAGATTATTATTAAAGTAGCAGGATTTTTTAAATAATATTTAAAATAAACAGCAACAATAAAACACAACAATCGGGCACAAGTCCATGAAAACATCTGCAATAAAAAATAAGTTACACATTATCATTATAGTTTTAGAGCCGAAAGCTTAGCCAAGTCCTTGTTCAACACAGCAGTAAAGCAACACAAAAATATATGAACCTCCGTATCTTTCGTTAGTCTTGGCACCCTTCGCAATTCGGTGTAGTGACCCCGGCACTAGTAAATAGTCGCGGGCACACCTGAGCCCCACACTTACAGCTTCTTAAGTGTGTACTCAACAAAACAAGCTAATGAAACATAAACACTGGCTGGTTTACGGCAACAGGCTTACGGTTTACGGCTTGGTATGAATTTGTTTTATCTCCTAGGTATAAGGAGTCAGAAGTTGAATTATTTTTGTAGAAAAAATGCTGCTAAAGGTTTATTTTGCCAAGAAACGTGGATTTTTTGGATCTTGTGTGTCGTGAGTTGAAATACATGGATCACGAAAATACGACTTGCAGCTAGTATTTTTTTAATAATTAGTATCAAGCAATATTTATTTAGATGTGGAAAATATCACGATGGAACCAGTAACCTTATATAATTAACTACAAAATGAGATTACTTACGTGTATAGCACTCTTCTTACCCTTTTCTACTTGGACGAAAGCACGCACTTTTTAACATAATATTTTCTTTTTCACAACACAAATCAATTTTTAAAAATATGTGTTAATTGGTTAAAAGTGTTATTACTAATTTAATTGTGTAACTGTTTAGTATTCGCTAGTAATAAATAACGAAAATAAAATAGTACTCATAGATCAAGGTCACTTACGTCTTAAAAAATCTAGACTGCCGTGCTCACAACGTCATTCATTGTGGAAGTTTAGTAGAATTCCAAGTTTAAATACTATGCTATCAACAGCCACCAGGCTATTCAAACTATTACGAAGTCCAAGCTCTTACGCCATAAACAAGTTCGAAACACAAATTCGAACTTTAAACTTTTTCCCAAAAAATCTTTGCGGCCTATACGAAATAAATCCGTATATTGGCGGCAATATTTATGGCGTGTTATGTTCCCGCCATATCTCTGACTTTCCACACACTTCCACAACATTGAACGGCCATAAACTAAACACAAAAAGGGACACTATAGCCCTTTTAACAAAAAAATATATCGTTCGGACCCTTGGTTATTGCAGTTTAAAAATAAACCGAGACGGTATCTTTGTGAATAATGTCCAGTGCTAAAAATGTTGCTACTAAATAAAAACAAAGTGATTCAAGTTGAAACAAAAGTTGTACTCCCTCTCTTCAGTAGATAACGACGTGAAAAATGTTCAGTATCAAACCTGATCTGTATATAAACAGAAGTAGGAAGGTGTAACATTAATCTTAAATTATATTAAGAGTAATATAGCGTTATTCTCGATGGAAAATGAGCTCGTAAATCTTGTGGCTTGAGGACTGACGTTCATCTTATCGGCGTCACTTAAAGAAAATATTTACCTTGAAAGATGCCAGTCAGTTAAACTGTAAATTTACCATTATAAAAAATCGTCTCCAAAAACTTAGTGACAGCTATCCACAACGAGGTAGTGAAAAATATTGAATAATCCTTTCAATAAATCATAGTTCAAAAACACTGAAAATGTCTCGATTTCTTATTATTTCACTACTATAATATAAAACCTAAGACACAAAAGTTAAAGCAAAAAATCAAATCATCGATTGTTAAATAGTAGCATTTCATCTGGGATTAAACTAATACTATTATAAACTATACATCCCTAAAGATGCATCACAATTAAGCAAACGTATTGGAGCAGTTTAAACAGGAGCCACCACGCAACTCGCTCGTCCGGGTCCGTTCCGGTGGGATTGAACCAAATTGCTCCATCACAATATCTAAACAAGGCACTGTACTTCATAATTGATCTTATGTATTGACACTTTGTGCTGAATGGAACTGGTTTTAGTAATTGCAATTTATTGGAAGAAGCAGGATTACAGATACATTTGATTGTTTACCAAATTTTATTTTAGGTCCCGATTTTTTTTGCTATCAGGAAATAAATATTATTGTAAATTGCACGACATTTGACATCGCACGTATGTATTTTAATAAAAGTAAAGATTGTATACATTGTCTAATATTTTTATGGAATCTAGACAGTAGACACATCATAACATAAAGTAGGTAATCAACCATGTCAATTAGAAGGCAACCGCATGTCCATCCTTTGAACCACCCAATTAAAAACTTTAAAATCCCATAATGCAAAAAGGTACCACCACCAAATATATTTCCGTTCCATCCATTATTCAAAAAGGTTAACGTATGCAGGATTTTTATAAGTACATTATTTCTGCAAAAGATCCTGGCTGCAAAGCCACAGACCACATCAGCCACTAAGTTTACAAATCCTCTGCCGTAACTGGCAGAGCAATTACTTGCTTAGACACTTTTAAAATCCCACAACATTCGGGGAATGGAAACGTCTGCCGGGATACCGCTCCACATGATCTAGTTAGTTTTATATAGGAATAAAAGGAAACTTGTTACAACTTGTTTTACGATTCGTGGGTTTTTGATGCTACCTGTTTTAATCGTATATTTAATGGAATACTTATTTGGCGGTTTGAATTGATACAGACAAATGATATACCATAACATAAGTGTGGTTTTGGCAAACATATTGTTCAATATAACCAAGTATACGGAAGAGCAAATTTATTATATTTATATTAAATTATAAAATATTGTTTTAAATAAATTTAACATTAAACGTGAAAGTTTCGAATTATCAAATATGAAAACATTAAATACCAAAACTACAGAAAACTAAGCATGTAATGAATGTAGGGTGTATTAACTACTATCAGACGCGACTAATTCACGGCAAATAGTTGTGCCCAGACTAGTCATAAAACTGTACGTGATCGTGTGCATGTTACAGAGAATGCGACTACTGGGCACTTCCAAATTAGTCTAACTGATTTATTTCAGAATAATCTGTTGGTCAGAATTAAAAGTTCTCTACTGTATTCAAAGGTGGCTGTGCCTTGCACTTTCGTGAAGTGTACTATTGTTTAAAGTCATGCAATTATTCTCATCAACTGTTCCATATATATTACGGGGTCCATCAATTGTGAAAAGAAACAGATTATATTTGATAGGTGAACGATACAATTTATATAAGATTTTGGTTTAGGTTTTGGCATTCAGATTAATTTTGATCTTAAATCAAATCCTAATTCTAGAGATTGACCCAAGTAAGAGAACTAGAAAGACTAATCCTTTTCGTAATCTAAAACACACCAACAACGATAATAAAGGCACAGATTAGCTCAATCTGACGTGTCCGAAACCGTGGCGAGTGTATAATACTGTAGGAAGAGCGCCGAGCCGGTCGGACCGCGGCCGTGTCCCGAATAAATAATACGAGCTGATTAGGACTGCACAGGTGTCCGTACGTGACGTCGACCCACCAGCCATTACGTGGCCAATTGCTGGATATTGGCCCAAAAATAGCCAGTGTCGTATTATCGTATTAGAACGTGTATAACAAAAGATTGTTCAGAAAGTTTTTGACGTCCTGAATTTGAACGGAACGTGATTCTTTTGTTTCTTTAGTTGTTCGTGTTTGACCTTTGTGTCAAGTTACGTGTAATGAAAAATGATGTGTCGACAGTTATTTTGGAACTCAAGAAAACGTTAGTCAATTAGATTATTGGATCAATAAGTAGTATAATATGTATCCGTTTAGATAAACGGTTTTGTAGCAGATACTACAAAATAAAAATATTAAATATTTCACTATTTATAATTGTCAGGGGAATACATTGAGGGTTTTAAAAACCAAAAATATTCGGCAGGACGCTTTAAAAAATAACTCACCAAATATTCTATTTGTGATTTTAATTAAAAAAGTTTAAGTACTAAAGCCAGATTAAATTTCAAATTACATACAAATCCGTCTGCCGTACCTGGTACAGTAGTTACAGTCATAAATAAAAGCAGATGAAAACAAATATTAAACATTCCTCATTTCAAAGCGACCCGACAGCCGTCAGTACTCTAGGTATGAAATGTTCTGATGTGGCTACTAAAACGGCGATGTATTAATAAACTGAAAATAGAGCTGTTTATTAGTAGAATTTAGGCCGTTTTCTTCCCGCTTTTATCCAATGTTATATTATTATGGGTTGAGTAGACATTTTTATTCTACCCATTCTACTACACCTATACAAGCCATGATTCATTGTTAGTTAAAATAACATCTCACTTGCAATGTATTCATTATTTATTACTCTTTCTATCCATTTTAAAAATATTTAAAACCATAACTGTCATGCATTCAGGCCGTTTTATTTGGGCGTTTGATGGTTAGACATAGGCCTCTCATTCAATCAACTCATCATCAAGCCAGCTTACTTTTTCACGTGATCGTTCCTTAAGGCTGTTATGCATGTACTTAAATTAATTAAGTAATACGTCCGCTGGCTTCCTGGCCCCAACTATCTCACTCTGTTAAGTAATGGACTTATCTTCGATGACACGCGACCACGCCCAATGGCGACCCTTTGATGTAAGCCCTGTCCACCCAATGTTGTCTCAAAGCTCTATTTAATTGCTACCTCGTTATTTCTGGATTATTTACACAGTAAAAACGGTTTTAATCACAGCGTTTGTCTCATTGAACGAATGATCAAACGGTTCTCCCCATATGTAACAATTATTTAATTGCCGTTAAATCGATTCTCGTATGCAATCCGTTCTTTCAAAGGGGAATGTTTTTCAAAGTAAATATTTGTTCAAATGTTTGTTTTGGGGTATTATGGTTTTAATAACTAGACATGTGTTATGAAGCTTTTAAGGGGCGGTATTTACTCTTCTTTTATTTTTTAAGGTTTCGACGGAAGGGCTGCTGGAATTTGTAGAAAGTTACCTAACAAACTTACGTAATTCGTGTTCCAAAAAAAATGTAATACGCAAATCCTTTAAAATACCAAATCACAATTCCGACGCTTAATCCTCACTACCCAGCTATTACACTAAATAATGGAAGCGTAGGAAAATTATGTTATAAATACAAATTAACACTTTCATAACAAAAAGAATAACATAAAAATAGACGCTTTGCTTTTATAAAAGCGACAAAATCAGTTTAATGGTATCCCTGACATCTCTTTATTCTACTTAACGTTTAAACCAATTTATTTTTCATAAATTATAACAAACGATCCCTTTTTTGCAGAGTTGAGCCCTCTGATCCCTCCGTCCTCTAGGTAAGGTATACTGAAACAACCCGCATTAAATATACCTGTGTATGTCCATTTTTAATAAAAATAAACTCGGTGAAACGTTTGGGTGAAGAATAGGTCTTTGTTCCACTTGGTAAATGATTAAAGTCACCTAAAGGGATTCACTTATGTTTTGAACAACTAACAGCTATGAAAACACGGTTTTTCTTGACAGGACCAAACTTCTTGTATTGACTTTGCGTTTAACTTAAGTAGGGAGTAAATACTATAAAAAGGGACATAAGTTATCTTTTTTCAGAATTTTCAGATGTTATGTGTATATAAATTAGAACAATATTGTTGCAGGAAATGTATGTATACGTATGTAATACCACTGTTAGGTAATCTTTAGTAATGACACCTTAAATGAGGATGTGGAACGAATAAATCTTCAAAAAAAAAAGTCTTCTTTATTTTGTTGAAGGTGACAGGGCTCCTAAGTTAGCTTTAAACTAATATATAATAATAATCCAGCCTATAAACGTCCCACTGCTGGGCACAGGCCTCTTCCCATATAGAGAAGGCACGAGCATTAATCACCACGCTTGCTCTCTGCGGATTGGCGATTAAACTATTATATAAATCAAAAACAAAACAGACCTAACATGAAAGAAACCAATACTAATTATGTTTTCTTAAATAAGCTCTCAATGTATACGAATCGTAGTGTTGTAACAACAATCGTCCGAGTTTCGTGTTCGGAGTTAATTCGGGCTCATTGTCTGGCATTTTTCGCTTCTGTAATCTTGTTAAGCAAATCCGGGGGCTGTGTGACACGGGTCCAGCGATTGTTCACACGTAAGTAAATGTTTTTAGTGTTGCACATGTGTGAGTGCTATGTCCACAATCTAGGTTAAACACAGGTATATTAGTATCTTTATCCGTATAAGTCTAAATGATAGTATATTTGTTAGGCAAATAGGTGAGATAAGGTTTTAAATTTACTATACTCGTACCTAAAACATTGAAAAATAACTTAATTTTACCTGTGTACGGAACAGAAAATTCGGTATATTTGTGAAGTGCTGACATATTTTGCAGACTTAATATTTAATAGTATGTTATAATGGAAAGATATAACTTACTTACGTCTAGAACTTATGTATGTACTATACCTACATGTATACCCGCTTAGTAGTATCATTGAGCGTATACTTATATTGAGAACATATTACATCTGTTCAGTGCTATATGACTAAGCTGGATATTAATTTAATATAGAAATCAAATCGAAACTCGAATATATATTATAATAAATATGGACAACATTACATACATTGCTCTGAACCCAAAGTAAGTTGCTAAAGCACTTGTGTTACGGAATTCAGAGACAACGAAGGTACCACATACACCCAGACCTGAGGCAATGTAGAAAAGTGATTTTCAACATTGTCCCGTCCGGGGATCGAACCCGGGACCTCAGATCAAGCGACACCTTGAAAACCGGTGCGTACGCCACTCGACCACGGATTTCGCCACACATTATTTAGAAATAGGTGTCTTGATTTTTCTGCAAATATATGTACTTAACCTATAGTATAAGTTATGTGTGTCATAAACTAATCATGACATACTTATGTACTCTATCACAAACATAACACAAATCATACATCATCATAACAAAGTTTTCGTATTAATCATTATATTTTATCATACGATGTTATTCTAAACAGCTCCGAGCAGTATCAGTACACCCTTCTGTTAAACTGTGCTGAACATTTCTTATCTCATCGACTGAAAAGCGCGTTCATAACGTTATGTTGTAACATACAACAAGAGAAGTATATGTGGGTAGGTATACAATGTATCTGTAGGTACACAACATGTATCCTTTCAATATACTATATGTATGTATATTATTTAATTAAGGCCATTAACTAAGATCTTAATGGTGTTTTGTTATTTTACTTCTACCATAAACAGTGTCGGTGGAACTCACCGAGCCGTAATATAATGAATGCTATCTCTTTTTGTATTAAATTTATTTTTATAATATGACTGTATAAAATATTCGGAATTTTATTAAGTGTTAAAAAATAATTTCTTCGAAATATTGATACAGGATTCCCCGTAAATGCACGGCATATTTAATGTTCTTCATTTAAATACAATGAGTAGACAGGTATTCCGTATTTATTACCTCCCCCTAACTCTCTCGATGGCACTGCGTCAATCGCCTGTTATAGATGTAAGGACTAATAATGTTGATGATTCTCAAGCTCATTATAGTTTGTATTCCACTACCAAAACATCAATTAGACAATGTCTGTATATTTCCTACAATACATAAATATAAGTATAATCCTGTAGGGTAGCAATACACCGGAGTAACTAAGCCGATTACAATATTCGAGTGACAGTCACCCTCTCGGGCGACTTGTTAGCGACTAGACGCAAGTTTGTCTTGTTATAACTCGCCCCGACTTTGGAAAATGACGTATACGTCTACACATAAGGATTTTAAATCCTTCGTATTGTGTAGGATGCAACCTCTTCAAAATAATTGGTAGTGTGTTTGGAGTTTTGAGTAGATATTATTTGATTTTGAATTTAAATTAATGCGTTATTAAACTTTTTATCACTATGAGTCATCTAACAACAGTCTATTTTTATTAACTCTCATTTAATGTCTTTTTAAATATCTTTTCGGTTTCTTCACAGAAAGTTTAAGGTTCTTACGTAAACCTAAAGAAAAAAGTAAGCATAATTTTCAGTATCCAGATTATTCTTTCAACCTCCTTATAATCCAAATTACCATAAAATACCAAACCAATAAACTTGACGATCAAAACTTTACCTCCAAAAAAAGTTGTAAAAAATATTGTAACGGCTTTTAATTTAAGACAGTTATAAACATAAGGGCTCGAATTCGGAAGCTTGCGAACTTCCGATACTGTATTGAGTCGTAAAGAAACCTTGAACAATCAAAACAGGTTGTAAAAGCAACAACCTGGTGCGGAATCGATGAGACGCCGGGATCCCGGTCTAAATTGTTAATACCTCACGTAACAGTTAAGGAGGGCTTGCTGCTACTCGCTAGTGTTGCTACGCGACAACGGCATTGACTCGAGCGGGACGGGAATTTTGTAGACAGTGATTACAGGATGTGAAAGTTTTGTGTGCTTAAAATATTTGTTGTATTTGTTATAATTAACATTTTTATTTATAAGTAAAATATTCGGACAACAACACTGTATTATTATTTATATTTTAGCTTTTCACCATTTTGTAAATTGCTGTTAATTTAAGTTTAAAATAATAAATAATGTTAGTATATATTTTGCTCTTACCAGACTAGGTTATATGTAACTAGTGATTAGTTATTTTTATATCTTGATTTCTAAGGTGTAATCGAAAATTTGGAGTAGCGTGTTCACATAGTTGCAGTCATACATGCTACGTCTGCCTGAGGATTTAATGTAAGACTTCGAATTAAATAATTGTTTATCGATTCGATCCGATCGATTATTCTTGTAACAAAAATGTATCTGCTGAAAGTAGGCAGTCTATACCATAAGGAAATTGACAAAATAAATCGGTATCTTACCATGTTTACGGAATAAGTAGGTAGTTCCGTGAGCAAGTTTCCGACGCCCATCCCGTGAATTGCGCCTATTACCGGCTGTTGGCAGCACTAGGCGATAGCTACTTATCTTTTATTGTGCAGCTTCGAGACAGCGTTGACGATCGATGATAATGCAGTCAGGGTGAGATCAGAGATACGAGCAATGTGTATAATGTAGTTGAGTGTTAAATACAGTATTTAACATTTTTTTATATAAAATTTTATAAATTTTAATTTTGTTTTACCTCAACATTTACATTTTTAATTATAATTCATTCCTCTAAGTGCATAATTATCATTGAGGCGACTTTGCAGTTGATGCTTGTACTGAATGTAATGCTGAGCTGCCATCGAAAATTAAAATAATACCAAAATATACAGCCCAACCTCTAATTAAAAAACCGAAACTCAACAAACAAAAGAACATTAATTTAAGTTAAGTATTTACACTGTTTCAACACGGAGTGCAACGTAAACGCCAAATTACATACATAAACATCGCTCCCTACAAAGGTCGCAATTTATCGAGGGGAAGCAGACGCATTAAAAAGAGGAAAAAGTACAGATAGGTACAATTGGTACCGGTAAAGTGAATGATCAATGGAAGTACGAGAGAACACTGTTTGCTGCGGATTGGCTTGTTCCTTTGTACATGTGTGCCGACTGTACTTTATTTTTTCAAATTTGAACAAGTCTGGCAAGTGACGTTTTGATCTCTTTTCAAAAGTCATTTGCGGTGGTTGAATTATTTGAAAAGTGAACATGTCTTTGTTCTTTGTAATTTAATTTAAAAAAGCAATCAAGTACAAGAACTGTCAAAACATGACAGATCTTTATTTTTTTTGATCGATTATTCGAGAAGACTATGTTT
This sequence comes from Autographa pulchrina, assembly GCA_905475315.1. Classification (NCBI taxonomy): domain Eukaryota; kingdom Metazoa; phylum Arthropoda; class Insecta; order Lepidoptera; family Noctuidae; genus Autographa; species Autographa pulchrina. Next base: position 4,605,343 of record FR997771.1, on the reverse strand, counting down.
TATACAAGCAAGCGTGTATCGTGAGTCTGTTGGCATTCATGTGGTTGTAGTGATGGCCGTTATTAATGATCGATGATGATGGCGCCATCTAACGGTCGTCAGACTATCATTGGCCAATGGCCAGTCTCCATTTCTGACGCACCGCGTGTGGTTGACGTATGGGAAAAGTGTTTCCTTTTTTTTTCATAACATAAATATTTTGATATTTATATTATTGGTTGACATGGACTTATTAACATAAATACAGAGTTGTAAATCAATTTTACTCTTAGAAAAGCGCAAAGCTTAACCCGAACTGAAAATTTCAGTCGCATTATTAAAACACCAACATTGTCATTACACAAAAAACTTATTCACACGTTTCAGTTGAGGTAGCACCAATATTGGCCACATAAAAGCGCCAATAATTTCCCAAAAGCGTCGAAATCCAACAAAAACATGATAAACAAACCTGTAGGCTGTACAAGACTATGTAGTCTATGCAAAGCGTACATGACGGGCGAATATGTCACCGAGCGCTGATATATGACAGGCTCTAGCTGTTAACTTATGGAGTTCCTTACCTACTAGTGATGTGAATGTGTTTTATCGATAAAATAAACAACAACAGAAAATTAACGAACTTTTTTTATTTTTACTCATGTTGATTTGTGATTAATTGGCTTCGTGCTTCATGTCAGAGAAAATTGGTTTCACGATAAAGCGATATACTTATCTAAATATTTGCGGATTGCGATATTGATAAGCTATGAGTCAGGGTACTTCTATTTTTAAATATTTACACAACAATATTAATTATTATGTAACATTGTAAATCTGGTAGGTATACTTAGTGCTGTCAGTACTTACTAGTGACGTCACTATGTGTGCACTTGGATATTGTCGATATTATGACAAGGTATCTGAGTGTATGGCTTGGTGTTTGCTATTGCTTCTTGTTACGTCAAACATGATATGACAAACTATCCTGAATATACACCGTATCCGAGAAATATTATTTTTGAAGGTTACTATTGTGATAATTATAGATTTACTAGAAAAATTTCGGCACGTGTAAGCTGTTATTTTTGTGACAATAATAGGTACGATAATTTATGTAAAGTTTAATGAGCAAATATTGGACATTTTCTGATAAACGTATTAGATATTTTCACTCTGCAACCCAATAGTTTACGGTTTAAGTATAAACCTATTACTTTATTAGGGAAAGAGGTGACAAGAACAAACTATAAAAAACTGAATAATGATTCAAATCTTGTAAAAATTAAACCCTTAAAACCTGTAACATTTAGTTCAACAGCTCTTCTATTAATATTATCGACACCCGACTCCCGGCCTATACTCGACTCCCGGCCTATACTGACAATAACCACTTAACATTCAGCGCGCTCTCGACGGCGGCAAGCGACTAATCTCCTGATATATCGACGCTCACCTTCCCTTATCTGAGGAGATCTGCAAAAAGTGCCCCTTTATTACCCCACCTGGATTACCCCAGTACCCCGTGCCCCCGTGTACAGTGGCCCCATAAAGCCTCTGTGATCAGTATATAATAGACTCTCGCTGAACACTTCTTACGTTAATGTTACTTTATATTTACGTTGTTTACTTTGTGATGGATTATCTTTGAAAATTATTGGGTAGCCTTTAAATTGATGTTTGGTACTTTTTTAATATCAGAAAATTAAAGTTCAATTTAATTTTATCGTCGATAATAGCTAGTGCTAGAATATGCATACTTTTATTGCCAAGTCTGTAAGCACACTAGAAATTGATAATTAAGTTGAGACTAAAGAAAATCGAATATTTGGTCTTATTATAATAGTGGGACCAATTATAACATTCCATAGTTCAGGCCATCTTTTTTTTCACATCATAAATCCATAACTATAAACAATTATTAAGGATACTTCGCAACGAACCCTCCTTGTCAGAACTACACCAAGTTAAAAAATCTTAAAGAAACAACGGGCAAGTTGGTTCGCAACAAACGCAGTCGGTTATCTAGCCGGGCAGGTCGAAGTTTGACAAAGCCTTTATTGTTAGAAGATGCCTGGCTTCGGAAGCATCGTACGATAACGAGTTCAAAACTCAGATACGTACGAGGATTGCTCTAATACGCCCTCGACTGCTCATGTTAGGTTTATTTGTAAAGGAATGATAGGAATACACGGAAAAGCGGATTTTTGTATGAGTTTGAGGAATAATTGACGATTTAAGGATAAACGGCAGTGAGCTGCTAGAGGGATGAATAGCAGAAAATATTTTTAGGTTTTCCGATATGGTATTATAGTAAATAGGTATTCTGATTTTTATAATTCACAGATAATGTTATTGGAACTAAATTGAAGGTCCTATTAAGCTTAATATTCTAGAGTGACATCCAAGCTTAAGTATAACATACCCGGGTTATTCATACTATACCTATTTAAAATACAAATTCCATGTTATATAATGTATTATTCGCATGTGTAATCCATAGTTAAAAAAAATACGTCTCGTGTGTACATAAGAATGAAACAATGCTTCAATAACAGATACAACACCGAACAAAATAATATAGATATCTATAGATGCCTACGAGGAAAAGAATTAAAATATCCGTTATTTTGATTCTGTAAGCGTTTTAGAGTACTACCTTCTATCATCACACCAACAACAATTAAACAATACAACATTCCCCGCAATAGTTGCTAACAAAAGCTCATTATTAGTAAGTGAATCTTGAGATACCCTTTAAGGGAACAACGATAATCACCAAGCCACTCTTATCCCCACTCCAAGCGACTTGAGCACGTATTACATGACGGTACCTATACCTATGTATGTATGTGTGTGTGTGTACCATGATTTTGACAGGCTTAGTGTACGGGATGCAGTTAGATTTGAGAGAGAATATTCGCATATTTTCAGTTTTGTTGGTAGCATGAAAAGGAGAATGATTACTCCATCGTTAGTTAGCGAACTGCTTGTTAATACACGTCGTTAAAGTTATTAAAAATAATGTTAATCAATATTCATAATCGATATGGTGCTCCCACACAGCAGTTATATAATGTTAGAGAGTGACTTATAACATTTGTTTTTAAACAAATTATAACAAAAGTTATAAATTGTTATTGATGTTATACAACTTCATTTAACAAAATGTTTTACAACTGATTACAATATGATATAACAAAATATAACTTTTGTTATATAACATCATCAGAGCCTCAGCCAAACCTAAACTGATTGAACATAATGTTATACCTACGATGTTATAAAACGAGTTCAACCAATGTGGGAGCGTTTATAACATATAACATTTCTTAACATGTTGTAGAGTATTGTTACACGCTATTAATAAATGTTATCGTGTTACACAATGTTGTATAACGTTATATAACTGCTGTGTGGGAGCACCTTTAAAACAGTAAATAGCTATTTACCCAATCAAATATTACCTACTCTTAAAAAAATATCACTAATAAATAAGTACAATTTAAAATCAATGAAAGTAAATTAGTAACAAACTATCCTTAAGTAACTAATCTATTTTTATTTTCTACTAATAACTTTGTTTTCCAATCGTAAGGGCTCCGTCTCTCCCCTATATGCAAATTGTCAGTCACGGAACTAATATTTGTTGGTAACTTAAATATTTGTTCCATGCAAGACTTCAATCAACCCTTAGAACTAATAAATTTAGTTCTCAACTATTGTGCATCTAATCATCTTGTCAAAACTACAAAACTTTTATAATTATGACAATAGTTTTATTTCTAAAATGTCACACGTATTAAAAGAGTATAAATATAGTTTCCAAGGTTTGCTACTTGTTTATCAAAATAGATTAAATACCCCTTACTATTCGGCCGCTGAAAGAATGCGTTCCTGAAACATGTCAGTTGGTTTTGACTTGTATGGAAAAATAAAAAAAACCGTGTATAATTCATTATAAACGGGAACAATAGTATGTTTACAATTATATTTTTTTGTTCATAGGACAAATATGTGATAGTTCTTTATTTATAGTTAATTATTTGCCACATTAAAGTTATATCTTCCTGTTGACCACGACCTTTCAGGAACGCATTATCTCAGCGCCCGTACTGTAGTAACTCGTTGTGATTTAAATAAACGACACATAACACTTGAAGATGTCTTATTGCTTAGGAAAACAAATTGTCATAATCACGCGCTAATATCGGGCCCGTGTCCTGCAATAAACTAGTCATACATACAACAAATAAATGAAAAAAAATAGTCATATAATTTTGGTATATCTCGTACCTGAAGATGTGTAGTGAATAATTGATATATCACACTAACGAAAGGTCTTACTAACTAAGTAAAACCACAGCTTGGTTGGTGATTCTTTATACACCAACAGTTGATATATCAGTTCAATTTTATTCACAACTCCATCACGGAGTAACAAGAGACAGTTCTATAAATCGTCTTCATCCGTCGAGATGTTATCGAGGCGACGGAATTATGAACTCCAGCCATTTTTCCACTGAAACTATCCCGTGATGAATAGTTGTAGAACCCACGATATATTCACTTAGATAACGACCGATGATTGAGTGTATCGCATTATGTTAAACTGTAGCCATTTCTTTGCAACTATTCGGGGACTAGATTGTTTATCTAGTTTCATATTTCATGAAAACTCGCTTCTGTATTCTGTGCGGCGAATGTGATGTAATCTAATGATGTGTACCGCTCTGTTCATTTGTTTGTTGGTCGTAGATTCTTTTGTTTGTTTATCAGTTTATACAACTATTTATATCTTACTTTATTTTATTGCTGCCTAGATGTTGTGTACTTTTCCTCGGATATAAAAACTGAAACTAAAGCAAGATAAAGTTACTCTACTAAAATATAGATTAGGAAGTACACCACACTTAAAAGACTTAAAGCACGGTGATTATACCACACACAAGGCCCAAATAGTAGTGTTATATAGTATCTATCTTTCACTGACACGAATGGAAGAAGAAATAACAATACTACAACTATTTCAACCATTGAAGATGGTACCAGCTGTCGTATTAAACATGTACTGAGAGTGTGCATACATTACGTGACAAGCTTCTACACCGCTAGACACTCAATACATCTATGTATTAGTTATGTAATATGGTGTTATAAAAGTTTATATCTTACAGGAGCATTAGTTTATGTGTTAGTTTGAATGTTTGTAACTTTGTGTTTTGATCTGTAAGCAACAATACATTGTCATAATGTTTCTATATCAGTAATGACCAAAATTATTAGGTACAAGCAACTTACCATCATAACAAGAAATCAGATCCCGTAAAACTTCTAAAAGTATTTAAAAACCAACAACGAAGCATTTTATATAAAACTGCAGAGCTACGGAAGCCGATACAAAAAAGAAACGGATGAAAGCAACTACAAACATATTAAAGCGAGCTCTAGAACCGCGTACATTCTGAAGATAGTGCTATAAATTAACGCAAGGAACACCAACAAAGGATTAGACAAAGGTGCAGTGCACACCGTATATCGTTGCACGCAATCTTTTCCCGCTCACCTCGGTTTTGTGTTTACCACATAACGGGCGTTGGTGTGAGTGTCGGTCGTGTAAAGAATACGAGAAACTGTATATGTGGTGTGTGTGTGTGTGTGTGTGTGTAGAAATGGAAACTAGGATATAATTTTTACAAAAGAAAGTAGAACAATACTTCGTAGAGGTATCTCTGTAACATGTGCCTTTACCATGCAGCCTACAATTACTAGTCTTGCTTAGCTTTTAATATTGATCAATCCTATCGTTACCTGGAAAAATATAATCTATTTTAGTTTACAAGACATCGTAGTACTATTTAACTGCCTCGTTGGCCTAGTGGGTCTAAGCGCGACTGCTACGCTAGAGGTCTTGGGTTCGATTCCCAAGTCGACCAAGGTGTTATTGGGTTTTCTATGAAATTCTCAGTAGCAGGTCGGAGTTTGGATTTGTGCCCGGTTACTGGCAATAGGCTCGCCCCTATTACATGGGACCTAAACATACCGGCGAACTGTGGGTGTACATTGGTACACCTCTGCCTAACCCTTCGGGGATACAGGCGTGATGGTATGTTATGTTATGTTTAGTACTATTTATTAAATTATTCTAGTGTCGGTAAATGGAGGTTCCATTAACGTAAAAGCTGAGTACTTAAACCACGAAAAACAAATTAATATAAAGACAGTTGTATTTATTATACCACTTTGCTTGTTATATAAAGCTAAGCTAATTTATCTTTGAACAGTTATTATTTACCGGCCAAAAGCTCTATAAAATTGCGATAAACACATTTTCTCTCCGCAACGTCAAATAAAAACAAAAGTAATTTCGCAAACTGTTCTAAATTAAGTCAATAAAATGCTTCCAATTTCAGATAGCCATAAAAACGTCTGAACTTAAACAATAGTTATTGGATGCTGTCTAGAACTAAATGCTAACAGTATTCCGCAGAGATATCTAACGCAAATAAATTATAATAATATTATATGAGAGAAATAATAAATGCGACTACTGGAAAATAGACAAATCTTTTCTAAGGGGAATTAAGATTGAGACAATACAATATACAAATACAAGTCCCGTATAGGAATCGTAAAAATGGGCGGGGAAAACAATTGAAAATATAAACCTGAAAAAAATTAAATAGTGTACTTACATGCAACACACACTAAAAAATAAATTAAAAATATAAATAAGTGAACATAAATTTTGCAGCAATACCTAATATAGATAACTCAGTTTACCTTTACTAAAACTTACTAACGAATTTTAAAGCTTTTGCATTGTTCCTCGTAATATCTCAAGCTTCAAATGGACTCAAAATAATGAACAATAAACACTAATTCATCGTACATAAAGCAGAAAATATTATAATTCTATTTGAATGGAACAAAAGGCGAAGCTCGTCTCTTAATTTGAAGTGTCATAAGCCACAGTATATTCGTAAAACAATGCAATGATTGCGTAGTGGCGTCGCCTCGCAGCTCGCGGGATCGCAGGGATGAGCGAGCCATTGTATACGGCAGTGTAGACTACGCGTGCCTCTCAGTCTGCCTCAAATCTGCTTTGCGAATCCCTTTTCATGAAAACGACGGCTTGAAACCTCATTTAGCTGGGTCTCGACGCCTCCATCACTTAGACGCCATGGCCCAAGAAAATTGTCGCGTAATTTAAATAACTTTGTCGAGACCTTCCCATTGTCTTCGGTTTTAAACTCGGAGGACCTCGAGTGTATAAATCTTCCAGTTTCTGGAAAGTATCTTCATTTTTGTATAGGACAGTTGTCGTTGTCTGTTTAGGGTCGTTCTAACTTTGTAAGGCTCTCAATGTTAATAAACGCTGAAGTTGCGTTAATCTTTTCTCAATTTAATTTTATTGTTTCTTTTATTGCGATTCTGTTTTATTTTGGCATTGTTTTTATATTTCTGTTCTTCAGATATTAAAGTTGAATTGGTTTGCTTCTCGTCTGTAAGTATTTACCTATGAAATTGCGTCGTCCAATACCGGCAGAGTAAATCATCAATCAATAAACTCCTTAACTAGAAAATTAATTAGCTCACAAGACAAACATTTAAAAAAGCTAGTTACACATTGGAGGTGGTCGAATATGAGAGGACATCAAAGGTATTCAGGTATGATAGCCGGTGAATTGGAACCTACCTATGTTGGTACGTTAATTGAAAGCGAACGGGCGTCGTATTTACTTAGCGCTCGCTGTGACCAGACTGTGTGTACAGCACTTGTACGACTCGTGTCAAAGACTGGAACAACCGTTTGTGTACTTGAACTTACCAAATTGAAAAAACTTGTTTGTATCGGTCTTGAAGTCTAGACAGCCGCGTCTCTGAAGAACAAACTGATAAAGAGAGCTTTTTTTAGATAAGATGGTCTGAAAGGTCGTACGTGCGTAGGAATGTGCTTATAATGTCTGAATTAAATATAGCAAATATTTATTCAAAATCTACTTAAAGCTAAGTCTTAAGATAAACACGCTATTATGTAAATCAGAATTCGAAATTCAAAGCAACAGTTGACAGACGTTGGCTAATCAACTTGATAGCTGAAACGCTATAAACTTTAAACAGTCTCAACTCAAACCAAATTGGTTAATGGAGCTCATTGAAATCTGCCTTCGTCCCGCTAATCAATAAACATAAATGTCGATTCAGAGATTTGAACACGTAAAGCCGTGTACCCATCTTAATACCCAGAGGGGAAAGTTCAAAGACTTTCCAATTTGGATACAGGGACGGATTTGGATTAGATTGGCGCTTATGACCGATCTGAGTAATGGCGATATCATGTCAAGCATAAATCATGTTTTTTCATCGTTTTTGTGTAACTGGAATCATGTTCTGGCGTTTTGCCAGTTACCAGGTAACATCGATTTTGCTGACATTTTTTACTATGGCTCTCTTTAACGGTAATATAAAAGGTAATCAGCTAAGAAGGTCGCTCCATTTTGCACAATATTTTACATAATATATACTGTAATAATAAAATATTTTCCTGTAAACTCATTCAATGTAGCTTTCCCATACAATCCAGCCCTGTAAGAAATGTAGCGAAACAGCGGCAAAGGTTAAACTGTGCCGTTAGACGGTGTACACGGACCGCTATATGAAGCGCTTTTAGCCAGGCAAGCCTCTTCTAAGGCAGGGTATATATCTTTAAGAAAGATTAACGATCTTCAGGTAGTGGAGAGCAGGGGTCGTGCTATAATTAAACGCAATAGATGGAGCTTCCCCAAAGATTTAGCGTGAGGGGTTGGCGTCTTGCTGAGTTATGATTTCACACGAGACTATGTGATTGGCACCCAGTAATGAACACGGTGAATCGACTTTTTGATCGAGGACCGGAGAAATCTTTATTAGAAAAGTTTCCTCGACATTACGCTGACGTCTTAATATTACGTGAAGTATTAACATTTTAATAACTATTTAAACTTTTAAGTAGTTACCATGTTGAATTAACTTTCGTATTGAAGTAAACATCCTTGAAATCCGTGAAATTTCGTGATATTTTTATGTTGCTGGCGAAAGTTTTCAGCGAACCGATCCTCTTTATTCTACTTATTATCTAATGTATCTCGAGAACAATGTTCATACATATTAAAGGTCTCAAAAGGTTACATTTCTTCCTCGCTTCGTGGAGCGCGTCCGCACTGTCACATATTTTACTCGCCCTTGCGTACTCGCCGCCCTAAACGATGGGAAGCAGTATTAGATCCTTTATAAAACTTTCTACCATGTTTGTTGTGTTTTCTCAATTTAACTTCTATCCAACTTTCCACAAAGTTCTCTAACACATAATGGCTCAGTAATTGTCAAATATTGGAAACTACCAAAGTTTTTTCTATAACAAATAATCACAATGAAACCTTCTTCGTGAACGAAAAAGTTTTGTGATATTGTTAGTCTGGCGGTTCTAAGACTTGTTTTAGTCTTAACTAATAAAACAAGACTGTAAAATAAAATAAATTAGATTTTTCGTAACTTTTTCAGTATTTATTTAAAACTCCTCAAAGAAAACCAAGAAAATTGAACATTTTTTAACCTGCAAGAGTCTTTGTCTACCCCATACTACTCCTTTAGGTTCTACTTCCTAATCCTTTACACTATCAACATCAAATCACTTCAGCTAAGCAACCAAGCCGCCAGTAAATTTAACTTTATCTTTGACCTGAAACCCGTTCGTAAATTCAGCTTCAAAGCCAACAGATCGATGTTGAAGGCTGGGTATTAAACGCACACACGCACCTACTGTCTGTCAATTAGGATATTGGATGGCAATATAACAAATTGTCGAAGAGGCTGAAGTGCCCGCACCTACAATCAATTAGCAAATTGTGTTTGAATAATACTACTGCCAGACGATGTCTTTATTGCCAGTCGAATGCGTTAACAATGACGGGGTAATGTTACCAATATTACTGTTTGTTTCCGTGAGTGCATTGTGAAATGAAGATATGTAAGTCTAGCTAAAAACGTGGCTATATTTTTTTTCAGTTTTTATTTTTATTGGGACATGTCGATTGCTGGGACTTTGAATGTAGATTAATTGGTCAATAGAAGAAAATCCCAACGACTTATATATGTTAAAACCATAATCCCGTATTTTTTCATAAATCACTATAATTACCTCAGTATATATAAATAAGTACCTCGTAAAAATAAACCCGCATTTTGCCACTCTTAGATAAACTGAACATACACACTGTTTACCATTCAACGGGTGACGCGAAGTGTGCTCGTTACTCATAAGGCACGTTTCACACCGGCTGCTGAAACCGAATAGACGCGACTCTCAAACATTAAACAAACATTTGTACGGCTGCATGTACCAAACCACAGTTATATTCGGAATTCAATCACTATTCAGCTCCAATCGCTCCGTCTTACTACAGCAACTTGAGCCCGCTCAATATCTTGCCTGATCTAAAAGCCACTGACAGACCGTTCTAGGGCCGCTTGCCGTACCAATAATCCAGAGCGGCACGGAACGGTCACCGTCACATCAATTACGATATTGAACGTAATACTGAAGCTGTTTGAAATGCAACAGACGAACGACCAATTGGCCATCTGGTCTATACCATTGAAACTGCTAAATAGGTTAGGTTTAGACAATGACAGTACTACATAATTGGGATTGGACTAAATGACTTACAGGAAATTCTATTATTTTGATGCACGAAATTCAATTGACTTAAAAGCAAAACCATATATAAATAAATCACCGTGTGTTCGGTTTTGGTAGTCTATTGTGAGAACATAATGACTGACACAAATGAGCTCCAGTTCAGGTCACAACTAGGTATTTCAATTAGGAACGAAAATAGCATTACCAAACGTAGGTAATAACGTCCTGAACTAAAACATGTTAAAACTTTAATGATGTCTCGGCATGCTCAACTGAGTGCAGTTTATTTGCACAACACGGCATCACGTACGTAAATACGCGACTAGACAGTTTACTATTCGGCTTTAATTTAATTCGCAGTACACTCAGACAGCCTAAAAAATATACTCATTTGAAATTCCAATGCAATATCAGACGTGTCCTTTTTATAATCCTATTTGGATGCACTCCGGGAGAGGCGCGATTAGGAAGAACTTCTGTTTACGTATTACAGAGGGCCGTATGAATTTCGTGCTGTAAATTTTCACAAACGAATTTAATTCAGAGATAAACTCTAGTACCTTTGGGAATTGCGTAGGCACTCGGTTTTATGCCGACGCTGAGAATTTGAATTACTCGCTTTTTGAAAAGATATCAGCCGAGTATCACTGACTATTCAGATTTAATGCTTCTATAGAAACAAGTGTTCCCAGATAGAATGCAGATAACTGTTGTTCACGAAATGAAAATTTGAAACAAAATTTCAGTTTACCTTAAGTAAGATAGTATTTATAATAAAACCAAAAAATAAGTTAGTCAATTATAAGTCAATTTCTAAGGTGTTTATTAAAATAATACGAGAACAAACAGGAAAGAGATACTTTTAGCCCTAAATTAAACATAAACAAAAATTGCTTTCAAGAAGAAAAATACCCACCCCTACCTAACAACGAAGACACAAGTTTATGATGATGAAACGTCTACAAAGTAAATATCCTCTCAAAAATCGCAACCTTGCCAAATTGATTCATTCAAAACCCCTGTTTGCAGTTCCCATAACTTTGTCTTTAAGTTATTCCAGGTATCTCTAACAATAGTCTGGCTGGATAGGTTTTCTTCATAAACTACGCACAATTACTTCCGTGTTACATTTCATTTGCATGATAGCGAAGCTAAAGTTTCACATTTGGAACGTAGATATGCAAAGTGCATGCAGTATGCACGGCTTTAGAATAAGATATAAAATTGAGTGACATTTTGATTCAGTTGGGAGGTGAAATAACTTTTTCGGGGAGGTTTTAAAGGAACAGAATTTGGTTGAAAGTCTGATACTTGGTTAAATTATTTACCAATTTTAAAACAGTTCCATTAGTATTTTCCTGAACATCCTGTTCTTGGAAAAGCGGCCCGCAAGAATTAAATTGATTCATAGCAATAATTGGCTTGTTATTCAAGAGACTACTTTTTGACAGACAGTAATAATATTGAATAGATTTTTGATGTAAAAGATCACAGAACCCAAATATGTATTAGGAGTACCTACATTTCAAAACTGTGTTCACTCTCCAGTTACTAATACTCAATACACTTATAAAACTCAAAAACCAAAACAAAACAGACCACAGCTTAATCGGAAATACCGAATTATCCCCAACAACAAATGCATCTGCCGACCAAAATGACAAATTCCAGAGTTGCAGTGAAAATAGCAGCGGTTGCCGTGACGTCGGACTGCAGGCCGTGATAATGTGCGCTGAATAAGTGATGCGCCTGCAAATAGTGCAACTGTGTCGCGTTGTGGGCTATGCCTTAGGTTTATGTTAAAAGTGATTCTGGGATGATTAAGAGTTACTGTACTGAACTGTGCCCGTAACTTCCCGTTTTTTGCAGTCTTTTTACCATCTTTAATTCAATTGTGTATTTTATTTTGCACTAACGTTAGATAAATAAAATAAGAACTATTTCTGTCTAGTAATATACCAGAAAAGGTATCTAAAGGATCCACATTTAAAAAACCTGCTACATTTACCTTTTTGTCTCCTTATTTGTCTAACATTCATGTTATAAAATATAAAAAATAGTACCTCCATCGAGACAGCCCTGTAAAGGAAAATAGTATTTAGAATGGAACTTAGTAACCTGAAAAAAAATATCCGTCGTCGACATAAGAACCATTCTTTCACGCACAGAAAGAATCTTTCACACCACTATCAGTTCTTGATACAAGGTGTAAAAATTTGGCTGGTGTGACTATAAGGAAGTCGTCGTAATTTTTTGTTTCAAAGTTCTTTCAAACCGTCTATATATCTTAACCTACAGCTTGAATGCCATGGGATAACTTATGCTCCCACTTTCAAGTACTCGTTTCCGTTAGGCTAGCGATCTATCACGGAAGCGATAATGTGTGGCTGCATGAATAAGTGATGTCGCCGCAGAAAGTGCAGCAGCGCCAATGTTGTGTGCACAGCCTTAAGAAAATCTCTCATGTGATATTAGAATGATATTTGTGGGAAAAGACCAAATTCATGATGTCCAGAAATGACCTGAAAAATTGTCTAAACACTCAAATTCATCTGTAAATTGTATGTTCATATGTAAAATGTATGTTCAAAAGTACAATATAGTGATGAAGTAACTATTCTAGGAATAAGGTACTTCTGGTTTTCTCTTGAAAGGTTCTTTTCCACAGCAGGACGTATAGTATTACGTTAATTAAAAATGAGTAACCAATTATGTGTCTTTATAAAATATAGAAAGATAATAAAAAATGTAGTGACATTTCCATCGACATGGCTAATTGCCAGCCTTAAACATAACAAGTAGAATAATTTTAGTCTTTGTTTGTTCTTGTATTAGATTTAAGTATTGAATTGTAAATAAAAACAAGTAGAATTGGATGACTCAAAAAGATAAATGGCTACCTGTTACTGTCATCATTGACCTACAAAATTATTGTAACAAAAATTCAGAAAAGCATTTATTAGAATAAGACGATTCTCAAAATCAACAGAACATCAAATAAATCTTTCAGTGGATTCGTGATAATTCTTAGAGAAAAATGGCCTTAAATCATTGATTTATTACGAGGCTCAAGGCGGGCTTGGAACGCGATAACAAATTGAATATTAACATTCATTTCTTTGGTAAGAATTCAATGAGTAATTTAAAGCCTCCTTATAAAATATCAATGTAGATATCTTTATAATTATTTTTAATATGCTTATCATACTCATGTCTTCTATTTTATTTTTTTTTTGCCTACTTAGCTCCGAGGTGCTCGTGGCTAAGTGTAAGCCATACGGTTTGACCGATAATACAGGTTAAGCCGCGCTCGCCGCGGTTGGTCCGTGGATGGGTGACCATTTATAACATACCGAGACCCCTCCGTGTTTCGGAAAGCACGTTAAACAGTAGGTCCCGGCTGTCTAACATAGATCTTTGGCAGTCGTTAAGTCAATTCTGACAACCAGTCTTACTATGGGATACTGCGTTTCCCAGTAAAATAGGTTGTGGAGGTCAGATAGGCAGTCGCTCCATGTAAAATACGGTATTCAGCTGAATCCGGTAAGACTGGTAGCCGACCCCAACATAGTTGGGAAAAGGCTCGGGAGGTGATGAGCTAAGCGACTGTAATGTTGTTTTTTTTTTCAAAACAGTGTCTTTTTTTCGCAATCTGGAAAATTACTGTGCCTTCTCTACTTACGATACTTTGAATATATAAAGAATTAGTAGGTTAGGCTTACTTTCTCCATAATAATAGCTCGTATCATAAATAAACCCTTATTTATATCTTGAAACATAATTTTCTTAAGCCCTGAAGGCATAGCGAGCTACGAGTTAAAGTATATTTTATACAGCGTGGGCTCATTACAGGTATTGCCTGATAAATTGGCTCATTTTACAGCTTAACGGTTAATATTGTTCAGTTTGAACGTTACTCTTTAATAATCTTGTGTATCGTATAAAAGGCATTAAAAGGTATATTTTGAAAATCTGTATGGTGTAGAAATAAACAGAATATTGAAGTGTTATAAAATGAAAATGCTGACCTTATTAATTCATTACAAGGTACATTAAATATTTCGTACTTAACCAAACAAAGACATGATTCAGGTACAGATAAAATCTAGAATGAAGTCCATAAATGTTTTCTCTAATAAAATATTTTTTGACCTCACAGACGGTCAACGTCCAAAGTCAGCAGACTAAATTCCTAACATCAAAATCCTAAAAGAACAATCCATTACAAAGCATATTTCCTAAGATAAAATCCCAACAATTTTTAACGAGAGGAAACCGTACAATAAAGGCGTGTATGGTGCCAAAATATGTATCTTTTTTGTAAGTTTCTGTGAAGGAAGTTTAAGCGTCTGGGCTTGGGCCCGCCGCGTCGTCGCCAACGGCATTAAGTTGCATCTCCTGGGTGGATGCCTAAAATGTTATGCAATACCTTCGCGTAGCCGGACGATATGAGAAAATATTTGGTGAAAATACCTTGAAAGATGATCGAAGACTACCGGGTTATAATCTTGTGTTTATACATACATATTCTTATATGTATACGATATACATTGCTGTTATTAGGGCCTGTAATTAACGCTCAGAAATCCTACGGCCTGACATAATATAGGTATGTATAGTAGAAGTGTTCATAAAAATCAAGCTTTTTATTTCCTATGGTCCCCATTTTTTAACCTCTCTCATCGATTATGGGCATTCGTACATAAGTGACATTTTAGCACCCCTGTATTGCCATCGAGGCTGTAATTGCCAAATTTATGGCACCCTACACTAACGTAATTGTGGTCTGCGACGGTGGCATGTATCACTCCAAATTAGATTCAGAGGAAACTGGCAAAATGGCTGTCAGCGAAAGTGGGCACCACGTTATTTATCGCTGGGATGCAAATACGTGGCGCGGTGACAACACCGTGTTTTATGGTGAGAAGATATGGATATAAATGGCTGGGTACAGGGTTCATGGTGCTGTGATACCGGGGATTACGTTAAGCTGACTGCCAAAGGTTTTAACCTGTATAGTGTACTTTTGGGATCCCATTGTAAATAAACTTCCCGAGCGACGATATTTTTAAACTCGGAGACAGAGATACTAAATTAATATTTAAGTAGCATATTACCGGCAGTTGTTAACATTGTTACCTTTTTGAATACGAGAAAATGGGTCAAGTACAATAGAATTAATTTCCGAGAATTCGTCTGACATTACAAATTCGCCTAAAGCGATTATAAGATTTCTCTCCTTATATTCTTGTATCGTATTACATAATAATGTTTTCGTAGAACGTGAAAGTTCAAGAGTTAGTGCAACAACACAATGTAACTAAGTTCACTATTCTGAGTGCCTCAGACTTCAAAAAGTCTCAACTCTGTACAGTGCAATCCCTCTGCACTGTGCATAAAATACTTGCTTAAAGTTACTAAAAGAATAACTAAGTTGTCTTTCAAACATTGTGTAAAATATATTTAAAATATGTTAACTTACAAATAGAGCTCAATCAATTAATGTGCGTTATTTTGTTTAGGTTAACCTACTACTTAATCACATTGTTTAAAACCCATGTAATTCGTAAATTATGTTATTATAGAAAAATATATTATATCAAATATCCATTAAAAGTGACCAATACTTGCTTTAATGTATGTTCCTTAATTTTTTATGTTAAACCTAAAATTTTGTGACGTAAATGAAAAATAAACAAAACAATACAGTAAAATTGAAAGCCTTCTCCAGGCTGTCGAGTAAAAATGGGTAATTATCGCAATGAACACGAAGATAAGAACGACACGTCCAACATTTCTGAACAGGTGAAACTTCGGAACAAAAGCTCGTTCTACAGCGAAAACTGGGAAACAAATCCTTTGAAAATTTCATCTAAACAGCTCTTTAAACTGTGTTGAACATCTAACTGCCGGTTTGCCAGTTTGTTTGAAACTCTGGCCGCTCCACGCTCCAGGCATCTTCTTTAATTTATTTTCGAAATTAACGTCAACTCGCAGCGCGGGCAACTTGTAGGTGGAGATAAGTCTTACCTTGCTCTGGGGTTATCACAAGTTACTATTAAAAATGTACACGTTTTGGATTTTCCTTGGTTTTTCTTGTCTTTCTGTCTATGTTGGTTTGTGATCTCATTCTAAATCTTGGATGTTTTAGTACTATAATTGAAAATAATTAATTTACTTAGTTTTTTTTTATAATGTGACGTTTGATCCCCTACCATCGAGATGCAGGCAAATTAATATTTATTGTTATTATAATATTATGATAGTACTGTTAGCCGTAAGTAAAACCAAAACTGACATAAGGGTATTATCTACCTAGACCATCCTTTATAGACCTAAAACTTTATACTGGCAAACTTTGTAAAATATAAAGTGAAATTCTCCAGACTACAAGTACAGTTCTACTTCAAATCTTCAAACAATTCCTATTTCTTTTACTGCAATCAGTGCACATTCCTCCATCTGGCAACACATTGTTGAACAAACAAAAACCACGTATCTACACATAGGTACACATTGTTACGAACTTTTGACGTTCTTAACAGTACAAAGGGAATGTGTTCCCCGTACATTGTTATTTAATTCCCCGGCAACTCTCATTTAAAATTCCACTTAAATGCAAAAGCTTTCCTAATAAATTATGAACGTAATTATGGAATGATTAATATTTTATTAAGAACATTTCCATTAATAGTAAACGCTGGTGTGAACGTTACTTAACTCTCGAAAACTTTTAATGATTACCGCGAATCCAGTTTAAATCCGCTTTACTGGAATTAAATATCCTAAATTCTGAAAATTTTATTCAAATTGTAATAAATTTTCGTTGTACTGATTTTCTGAAAACGTATTATACTTACCTACACTATGTTCCTAGAAAATCAGATTAATTACGATGAAAATTCCAGTTATTAGCGGATAAACAAATGACAGCTCACATTTGACGGGCCTGTTGGTCTAGTGGTTAGTGACCCTGACTGCTATACCGGAGGTCGTGGGTTCGATTCCCACCCAGGACAAATGTTTGTGTGATGAGCACGATCATTTGTTCTGGTTGTCTGGGTGTAATTTATCTATCATATTTATGTATTTAGAAATATATAAGTATGTTTATCAGTTGTCTGGTTACCATAACACAAGCTCTGCTTAGCTTGGGATCAGATAACCGTGTGTGAGTTGTCCCGGAATATTATTATTATTTTCAGACCTGAATTTCCAAAAACGTACCTAAGCGACTAATCAGATATTTAGCCATAAAGAGAACAGAGATAGCATAAAGCAAAGCTCTACAAAAACGTGTAACGCAATTTCTCTGAACAACCCAACACGTTAACAATGTTAAGATTTGTCTAACTAAACCAAACTGCGATAGTCAAGTTTTCTCCAGAGAATAAATATACGAAACTATTCTCTCGGTCAGGTTCAAAGATTTGAAAGATTTGAATAACAAGATATCGAGTTGGATCGTCAGGCAGAGAGTAATTTATTGCCGTGAACACTTTACACCTGGTATGTTTGCACTTCCTACATAGTTTAATTGGTTATTTCGCTCAAATATACCGGATATTGAACTACCGGAATAACGTTGGGTTTTAAAATTTTCTCACGTTTCTATCCTAGATTGCACAGACATTAATTTGACATGCACGAACTACTTTTAAAGTATTTTTATTGAGGTGCTTCGAAGTCCATTAGTGCGGAAATGCATTTCAGTTATTTCAAAGATTATTTACAATCTTAGTCTATCAAGTAATTCTGATAAAATCAGAATTAAATAAAAAATAGAATCGATGAAAATGAAAACCTCTGAGAATCATAAAATAAATAAATACTTGGAAAATTGATACCTACCTACTACATTTTAAGATTCAACGGAAAACCAATTGAAACGGAAAATGATACTCTGAAATGTTAACTTTGTGTTTCCAATATTTATATTCACTTCAATATTTGTTTTATAAATAGTATCGTATTTCCTAGAAAGGAATTCAAACAAGCTTTATTTCCTAGACTCTCTTTTTCAGAACATTCTCGTATGCAGAATTTCCGGCACAAAAACGTACACAAACCTTGTATTTGGGCTAAGTTAGTTGCAACAGCAACAGGGCTCGCGTGGGAACATAAAGGAGCAAGGAAGATTGGTCCGCCGAGTACAATACCAGCCCATTGTTGGCGCAACAAAGGGATGGATCTATTAATTAACCCGGACAGATCGCTCTTGTGTTACACTATGCAATCATAAATGTACTTCAGGACTTGCGTATAGGAAACCATGTTTTGTGTTTGTTGGAATAGTTCTGTTTCGCTTGCATGGAATAATGGACAAATTGGCTTGTTGCCGTCCACTTTGTTGTTGTAGACTTTGGAATCGATGCTTGTTATTTGCAGTGATGTATCTAAATCAAATGAAGCATAATTGGATCAATTAACTACACTATACTACTTTAAGCACTTTAGGAATTGTATTTCCATGATGTGGCCAATAATATTTAATGTTTATTTATCCAAAGAACAGCCGAACTTGTATCTTGTGTAGGTCTTTTGACTGTTCTGTCGCCTTGACTATGCAACAAGTCATTAAACTGTTGAATCAAATCTTTCACCACCATTTTCAATGAACAATCCAGTCTCAATCATAAGTTCAAACACTTATAAAAACAAAACACTTCCTCTAATCTCCGTAAACCACTAAAGCAACTACAAATATTTCATATCCAACAAAAGAAAATTTCTCAAATATGAACTACGTCTATAACTCAAGCCGTACCTCAGACAAAGTTTAGATATTCTACGTACACCACTAAATCGTCTCGCATGTTGGTATTTAGAAAAATAAGAGCTCCGGGCATGTGAAGAACACTTTATTACGCTCCTTACTCGTGTACAGACGGATCGTAGACGGTATCTATGTAATAAAGCACTCGCTTTTTATGTACCAACGAATTTTGGCTACAAAATACATGAAACGAGTTTGGTTTTGTTGAAGGATTTGCGTCTCGTTTTTGGATGCACTGGAAGGCTTGGCGTACATTAATTAGTTTTAAATGGTTATGACGTTTTAAATATTATATTCTTGTTTGTTTTGTTTATGTTAGTCGTAGGTTAAGAGAAAATTTATAGTTTATAATTAACTGAAAATTTTACACAGAATATTTACATCAGTTGATATTTATGTACAGAACTAAATCTTAAAATATTTAAACCATGTCTTAGGATCAATAACTTTATACATAGATTTCTCTTACAAACCTAACTTGAAAGCTCGGGCTCACAATCGCATATAACGACACAAAGTTTATATACCTTAATGCGGGAGTCGTTTGAAAAGAAAACAGGTAAAAAAAAACAATTAACAAATGTATTTTAGCAATTAATCCCGACTAAAAAATATTGTTTACAGTTGACTGACACAAGCTTTAGCATTAATAGACGGGTACATCAAAAACCAACCTTATGTATTATAAACAGGTATTATAACCGCATGAACGATAGAATCGCACTTTTATTTCGTGCAACAAAGCTAAGCAATTAATTTTATTACCGGTTGATGGTGGCGCGTCTGTGCGTGAACCTGTGGTTACGCGTCGCGGAGCCGCGAGGGTCCTTCGGGGAAACGTCAAATAAACTTTGCAATCTCTCTCATACAGCTTAGTCATAGATGAAACGGGAAATAGAAGTGGTATAGTATGTTACGGGATTTGAAAATACTCGCGGTGCCTAACAGTTTCACCCGCGTAAGTAGCCACGTTCGCCGTAAGATGTCCGATACAGTTATTTACAGTTCTCCTGCTATTCGGGGTGGAAAAAATCAAAGAACATGAATATCGACCCGACTGCGGTTTATTTATAACAATATTTACAAGTAGTATTAACTACAAAAATGTTAGCAAGCTTAAAAGCTATTTAGGAAACTTGCATACATAGGTCAAATGTCACTCGGGCTTTTACTTACTCTCAAAAGTCAAAAATCTACAAGTTTGTTTGAAAAAATCGCTCGAATAGTTGATAAATCTTATAATGGCCCTTCTATATATCACTAGATCCATGTCACATACACATGCACTCGACAACAGGGTAATAATTAAAGGCAAAACGGCTAATCCTTGCCGACGAGCAAACACGACTCGTCGTTGTTTACACGCACTTGTATTGCTAATAAATATTAAACGAACGCTTACTGATCTCTGTTTTAAACCAGGATTGTTTTTTTTTCAGTGTCATCGTTTTTTTTTTCAGACAGGTCTGTTTTTTTTAAATTATGAAGTCGTATGATGTACCTGGTTGCAAAAAAAAAGAGTTTTTGTTTTATCTACTCCAAATACGAACTGATTCCAAAACAAAACACGATCGTAACTCGTTATGAGTTATTTCATCTAAAAATCAATTAAATTTTCTATGACAGCGATACCACTTTGTCACGCCAAGTGTACCACCTGATTGATGGGACTTGATGTTTTTTTTCCCATAAACCTTTGGTTTCCATACATACATGTCATTCAGAATTGATTGCTTATGAAAAATGCCAAAAGTCGACCGTATGAATTAATTCCTCGCATCAAATGTTGTTTGGTCCGATTTGTTTTGTCTAATTTCGATGGGAAGGTTAAATAAAGTAATGAAGGTGGATAATTAAAGGCTACTGGTATTCCGATGAGACGTCGTAAATAACTATAACCAAACCATTTTGTACTACAATACAATCATAATATGTATTTATTGTGCTCTTCAGTTCTGCTTTTTTTCAAATCAATAATCAATAGAATACTTAAATACACTATATCGATAAAATATCTTCAAGGAAAGTTATACTGACATGGTATGCCACATAAGCAGGCAGGCACATACACACAACAAACAATCTCATCAGCATTCAATACCAAAACATTCGCAACCTACTATCCAAAATATCTTGTAATCAAATCATTCTGATTCCAGATATAATCGCAAATGATTGCCAATATAAGATCAATAATCAAATAAAAGGTTCGCTTCCAAATTACCTTGTTTAAAATTCGCTTACCGTGGGGACAAGGTGAAAAAATCAAATATACAGAGAATCGAATTGTCTTAGATTCATATTTTGAGGCACGCAACGCAATCGGAAATGGGCCACGGACTTACGTAAGGCCTACAGCGTGCTTTCGTGTGGCCTGACAGCTCGGAACAAAGGAAAGTTAAATGTGACAACTTTAAGGGTGATTTGTATCATTTTACTGTCAAATTATCAAAAAGAATCTAAAATATTCTTACAAGAAGAGGGCTTTTGAGTGTTCCCTTCGACGTCCAGATATATATAGATAGAAACGGTAGCATTAAATTAAGAGTAAACACATTTCCGTTATAATGTAAACATATATCGAACCATATTTACTGTATTAACAGGGTCGTTAAAAAAATAAAACGTTTCAATTTTTTGCATTGTTTGCAGTAAAAATATATCAGACCGTACAATCGGCAACCGTGACTCAATTACCCTATTGACCCAATTAAAACAAAACAGCCTGTATACTGAACATGTATGGGAAATCTTCGTGGAATCAGACCGATTTCGCATGCAACCGTGCGACAGGCGTTTTGTGAAAAATGTTGGCAGAATGGCACGCTAATGCCAAAGTGGCACGCCAGGCTGACCGACCTATATACCGAGTTACTATTGAGGACAAATCTTATTAGTTTCCCGAACAAAGTCTGATAATGAGGTCGATTATCAAAGTAAATGCCAGTTAATTAATGTTTGTCGAAAGAAGGTTTATCTTGGAAAACAAAAGTAATTTGTAAAACTAATGTTGTTCGGAAGGATCTATTTATCGTTATACCTTATTGGCTGATATATTTTCATTTACGTGTGTTCATTGGTAGAAAAGACAATAAGATTATTACGTGAGAAATGTACGGTATCTAAAATACGTAAAAAGATTAATGTTTAATCCTAACATAGGTTTCTCAATGAATCGATTTAAATTCCGTACCCACACTAGACATTCATAACTAAAGGCGAATCCTAAAAAACTATTACAATAAATCTGTTCAGCCAGCATAAAATTACCCTAGGCACAATCAAAAAGCGCGTAAAGAGCAGTAAACGTGTTATGTTCCATGATCATGGCTCACATATGCCAGCACGATTTATAGCGAACCTTTTTAACCGCTATGTTGCGTATATTTAAAAAAACCCCACAAGAAAGGCCAGTGAAATATGTTATGTATCTTTCTGAGTTTGTGATTGGGGTTTAGGGAGCGATAACTTCCACTTTATGACCCAATTTTTGTCGGATAAACAATGGAATTTGAAATTTTATCGCAATCACGCATCGAGGGTCGTTATCGGCACAAGCTTTTTGAATATTAATTTTGTATTGATGTTTTTTTCTCCGTAATTATGGATTTCCGATACATTCCCGCGATTATGCGCCTCACATACCTACATAAATATTGAAAATGGAGGTACGTGTTCTGATCTCTTTAGGGGTTTCATGGTGCTTTATTTTAACTACCTAATCGCATTGTTTAACATAAAAACAAACGAATGATATTTTGATAGCCAGTAAAAGTATATTAAACCTTAAAAAAAATATATTTCCAAAAACTACAAACGAAAACCAAACAATAGTAAAAAACATACATTTCACATAAGATAGAAAGTCAAAAGCTTGAATATTTGGAAGAACACCAACAACTTCCTGGCAAGAAATAAAAGATTTCTGAAAAAAAAAAACATATTCAACCTCAAACCTCGCACGAAATAAGAAAAATACCACAATCATTACCATTAGCAGCAGCACTTTGAATTTAAAAACAACACTTGAATATTCATTGACATTCATACTCCAGCACCGCCGTAAGAATAGTTGAGCCTATCTTTATTGCCGAAGGGTGCATCTCAAATTCTGAACGTCCGAACGGAACAAGCCGTCTGCCCTCAGGAAATGGTACTGTCATGCAAATTTAATGATCTTCGGAACTAATTACTTCTCCCCGCAAACAGGGCCTCGATTCAGCTATTTAAGAGTTGCTTGAATTGACCGAATGACCTGCTTCGTTTGGTAATTTTTACTATAATTGGAATTCTGCTAACTGTCATTACGATCATTAATTGGTCAATACAATCAATCTCTTCGAGAGTGAGATTTTATTGTTGGCTTATCTGAAGACGAAAATTAGGCACAATTACAATGTACAAGTACACTGACCGACCACTGACATGCATTTAAAGTAGCAGAATCGAGGCCCTGAAGAGATAAAGCCTCCATGTTTGTTATAGTTTGGAACATTCTAGACTCGAGTTAGAAACATTCTAGAGGAGTATGTTTAAGGTGTAAGTTTCGTTCGCTTAATACTAAAGTTTGTGGAGTTAACTCAGTTTATTATTGAGTGTATGAAATGTTTGAAGTCTGGTGAGCGCCTCTTTGTCTTTCAGTTTTATAAGTTGAATGCTTTATTATTTACTTTTCTAGGATATTAAGTGGAAAGGATTTGTCTGGTATCTTGTGTTTAGGCTGCCATTCTAGCTATTATAATAATAAGAGCACTAACGTTTGAATCGAGTTATTTTAATATGAATTATGAATTTCTGCGTTATAATAACCCAAAATGTCAAGTACATTCTATCTATTTTGTAACATAATATATTTTCCGAACTTCTTTTGAATTACGAATCTTGAGACATACCTACATAGATATCTAATTATTATATTATAGTCCCCAAAGTAAGTAGTCAATATAATGGTTCAAATTCGTCAAGATTTTTCTTAACAGTATTAAGACTTGACACTTTAGAACCAGAAAACCAGGAACAGTTGTAGTCTTTTTTTAAACACAGCCGCCAACATTGTTTTAATCACTTTTACTGCCGAGCACAAATGGAGATTTTGTTTTAACTTCTTTTTCACCGCAAGCCAACCAAATTTCAGCCAGTAATAATGGCAGAACAGAACATTGAGGTAGAGTTTACTTCATTGTGTCAGTAAAAAAAAAGGATTTAAATATATTCTCTAAGAGAAAATGAATATGTATAGAGTGAGCATTCCTTTTTTTTTATTTGGTTTAGCGATCTAGCATCAAAAAAATGACAAACACATTTGAACTAAGTTTTTTTACAAGATCGTTAAAAGGGGTTAATATATTTATTGATGAAATTAAACTTAAAATATTTACAAAAATATGAAACTAAGCCTACACAAGAAATAAGAAGAATTATAAACTAAATAAAACTAAGAACTAAAACAAGGCATCAAAAAATTCATCCACATCGCTGTCGACTGGGAGTGTGCCCAAAAGGCTGGCAGCATTGCCACGTTGTATGATAAAGATCGTTTAAATATTTGTCTATTTCAAACATAGATTGGGAACATATATTAAGATCATAAAACTCATTACAATAGCATACAATACAAAAATACTTTCAAGTTTTAAATACCAAAATAATTTCAGAGCATAATAATATTTGTTACACTCCGTCTACTTACTCTACAAAGTTCAACATTTTGTAAAACAGAAATTGTTACAATGTTTTCCTTAAAATATCGCTGTTATGTACGGAATATGAAATACAACGCAGTTTAAGTACTTACGTACCTGGAAGATGCAAAGCATTTCTCTAGAATACAGCGTAGGTTGAAGTAAAATTAACAGTGGTAAGGTATAATTTATGAGAGGAAACTATAATAATACTCTGAAACTATAAATATTCCGGGACAACTCAAACACGGTTATCTGATCCCAAGCTAAGCAGAGCTTGTGTTATCATAACATACACACCACACTGACAACTGATAAACAAACTTATGTATTTCTAAATAAATACAGACACCCAGACACAGAACAACTGATCAAGCTCAGCACACAAAGATTTGTCCTGGTTGGGAATCGAACCCGTTTCGAACTAGACCAACAGGCCCGTCAAGAAAAACACCCCTTCCTACGTAGTTTATAAATAAATACAACGATAACGAATTACTTATCTAATAGTCACGAGAACACTACGAAAATCACCAAATATAAAAATGCGGATAAAGTAAGTCACATTCTGCAATTTTTATTCCAATTTGAAGCTTATTCTAAAAACAAAATGGCTGCGAATTAAAATCACACACCGTTAAAAAAAGGGGTGATATTCAAAAGTTTCGCTCAGATAGCTCTCAATATTGCAACGTGACCGCAAATAGGTCACCCGTACATTGTCATTGTTGCAAGTTTTCCAACAATAGCTAAATGGAACTGTTGTCAGCCCCCGGCTTTGTCCGATGTCTACTCGATGCAGATCTATGGCTTCCGTTCAATGTTCGTTTCAAAAGAAAATAATACGACAGACAATATTGTGGAGTAGTTTATTTTTTACTTTAGTTTATAAATGTTTTCTATATTTTGTGTGAAACTTTAACTTTGTCGGATTTTCTCTATGTTTTACAGTAACTTAGATACAGCTATGTTTTGTTTCACTTTTTGCATACGTATCTAGTTAATGTAGGACGACTTGTCCTAGTCCAAGTGCAAGTCCTAGCATGTAAGAAAGGAAATTTCTTGCCTACATAGATAGCAAGCTTGCATGTCCAGAACTACTAACATTAGTAACAGGCTTACAGCAGATCGATGGCTGAACGCGATTGATAACGAAATTGTATCGATAAATCTGAGGAATTCATTATCGGGAATTAAAAGGAGAATTAACAGTTGATTTATCATAAGACCTTGTTTGATGACATTAAATGAAGACTGAAGGCTGACGAATCTTTGTGAATGTTTAACTACGTTATGTACTTAGATTTCTAATCGTAATAATAATATATTTACCCTGTACGTTCCAAACTCAATAACTCTAGTTTTACTGTTTTTGTAGTATTTAGTTCATACAGTATCTTGTCTAAATTCGGTTTTAAATACTTGAAAGTTAGGAGCTTTTTAGGTTTAAAACCATTTATCATTCTCTTTACTTATGACTCAATTTAGCGAAACCTCCTAAATTGATTCGGCAAGCAAAACATTTCAAATTAACACAATATCGGAATATTTTCAGTATTATTAACCGTTATCATCGGCTCACAGACTCCGAGTTATTTTATCTCCGAAATAAACACGTTCCTGACATTTTATATTTGTTTTGCTTGAATTTCAAAAGTTTAATTTTGTGAAATTTTATAAAATAACAACAGATTTACAACGGATATTTTATTTATATTTCTGGCTTGTTATAATAAATCTAAAACAGGAATACCCTAGCTAGATATAATATTAATATCTTAAATCAAGCACATTAACTAAACAAGGTTATTTTTAGGGTTCCGTACCCAAAGGGTAAAACTCCGCTGTCTGTCTGTCCGTCTGTCTGTCTCCAGGCTGTATCTCATAAACCGTGATAGCTAGAAAGCTGAAATTTTCACAAATTATGTATTTCCGTTGCCGCTATAACAACAAGTACTAATAACCACATAAAATGAATATTTAAGGGGGGCTCTCATACGACGGTGGTACGGAACCCTTCGTGCGCGAGTCCGACTCGCACTTGGCCAGTTTTTATTTATACTAACATTAATAAAAAGCCAATATTCCACAACATTACGTCACAGGTAAAAATGAACAGACCGTAAATTCCATAAATTTTAATTTCCAACAAATAAATTGAACGGCATAAAAAGTTGGTGACAAAATACAACGACTTTTATTGTTGCTCCCACCATGGAAGTACGTAAATTATTACCATACGTGAAACACGGTTATAACTTATAATATACAAATGGTTATAACATGGCGTCATCGTCAATAATTCAGTGGGATGGCAGT
This sequence comes from Autographa pulchrina, assembly GCA_905475315.1. Taxonomy (NCBI): domain Eukaryota; kingdom Metazoa; phylum Arthropoda; class Insecta; order Lepidoptera; family Noctuidae; genus Autographa; species Autographa pulchrina. The sequence goes on along the minus strand of FR997771.1, from coordinate 4,577,907 downwards.
ATCGTCAAACAATGGTGGAAATAAAAGGAAACAGCGTAAGGGTACGGTTTACGCAAATAAATGAAAATTCATCCGAGCAAACAATGGCGGGATCTTGTGCTCGTTCGTATGAAAGTAAACATCTTAAAGCAGCCCCTTAAAATGGCTTCAATAGCATTAACATTGTCGAGGAGTATCCAACATTAGATTACGGAGGTAAATTTTCATTTCATTTGCGATGTTCAACTCTTATGGAAAATGTTTTACGTTAATTATGTTACTCAATATATGAATAAATAATTTGTAACATGATTTTGAATTATGTTCGTTATTTTCGACTGGAATTTATTTGGTATGTACGTTGTACGTTTTGACTTAAAGGATGTATGTTCAAAGAGATAAATTACGATGGCCGAGGCTTTGCTGTTTTGTAGGTACTTCATTATTAAAGCAACCAAACAAACGCTTGTTAGTTACAAAAATATTCTTTCTTTGTAAGACACAAAGCCTTGATCTTTGACGCAGAAAGACGCAGAAACTCAAAACAACAAACTTTACATTTGAGTTCTTGCTAGTGTTATTTACCCAACAAAACACAAACAGCCAACGTTACTTAAAATAAGAGAATTTAGTTCTTCGTCAAAACCAAATAAAAGTAGCTTTTGTCAGAAAATGATTAACGATACATTAGCACTTCGTCTATACCTTTCCACCAATAGCGGCCTGAAAATATGGCCACTTACGAAGTTTAAGATTCTCCCCTATTATTATTTAACGCTTAAAAGCGTGCGAACAAGCATAATCGCCTTTTGTGCTAAGACTTATTGCCGTGAAAGCTTTTACAACCTTTTAAAGCGGACTTTTATAATAAAAACCGCAACATTCGAATTATTTATTGTTTCCATTTGCAATTTTCCCACGTTTTAGATATTCAAAGATGGAGATTTTACTACAATACCGGCGTTTACGATCGCAGACGACTTGATCTAGTCGTTTGTTCGAAATCCTGGTTTCAATGCTTCTGCTTTGGAGTATTTTCTTTTTGATTTCGTGAGTTTGAATCGTGTATTTTCACCTGAGCTTTTATCGGAGAATGGATTTTTAGGTATCGTTCACTGGTTTTATCTTTTGTGCTTAACTTGTTCTGGAGCGATATGTTTAATGCCCTACATTTACTTTTATTGTTTTGTAGACACCAAGTATTTAATTCTTTCTTGGTACTAGATGAAAGTACCTCTTCATTGTCCGGATAATTTTAAAGCAACATTTAACCAGTTAAAGCATATACAACCACCTCCAAACTTGTAAATAAAAGCGTCTCTCTCTTCAATCTCTATATTCAAGAAAACAAACAATATATAATACATTAAGACTTTCACGTATCATTTTCACTGTAAATAAAGCAACATCGGTAAGTGCAACACGTCCTTATTTCATCTGGAGGCAATTTAACGCCACGTCGGCGCAGGCCTCCTGTGTAATTCGTTCTCGACATGCAAATATGCCTAACGCGACACTGAAGAATATCATCCATTACTGTATTGAAACGATATTATATTATGTAGTTTATTAAAGTGAGAAAACTAAGAAAATGCTTTTATTATTTTACACAAATAATTTAGTAGTCTTTTGTTTTTATTTTTTTATAACAATGCTAAATAAGTGTTGTAAAAAGAAGATACAGTAGAATTTATTGATGTATACGTTTTCATGCTACTGTAACTGAGTTATTTTGTTATAAAACAATGGAGTGGGCTACAGATTTGCTTTGTAATAAATAACAGCTTAAGAACGTCTTTTTAAATATTTATTCGTTTCCAGAATAAGTAATTGTACAAAAACAGGTGCAACCTAATATATTGAAATTAATCACTAATTAAAACCAAAAGTAATAGGTACAATAATAATAAAGACGAGAGCAAATATCAATACTATAAATTTACTAGACCATTATTCCACACAAGCATTCCTACATAAGATCAACAATAGACAAACATATTGCTACGAAATTTAAGCCATTACCTCTCAATTAGTTTAGTTAAGTCGAGTACACCCCACGTTGCAAGCATCCGCGCATAAATTAGTCTTGTTAAGTGCAGTACAGGAATTTAATCCTCATATTTCGTCTGCACCCGGTTCGGCATATCTTTTCAGGTCTAAAATGAATTGTACATGAGATACAATTCGCAAACCAATATGAACTTTATCACTTTAACGCAAACTTCAAATTTGCGTGTAAGACGCTGATTTCTATTTCATTTGCTCTCCAATATCTGAATGTTTATCGTTAAGGGATTTGCGACTGTATCAGTCTTACTTTAAAGTTAAGTTTACTATGTGTTGTATGAGATTTTAATCCCGTTTGGAATTATAAAGCTGTATGTTTAATGGTGCTCATTACTTGGTGAATGAAATCGGATTACCAGACGGCAACTAAGCTTGATCTCTGACTAAAACATGAAGGGGGTTTTAATTTTGAATGTGTAATAATCAAAGTTTTTAGGGCGTTTCGGAGATCAATATTTTATAACAAGGAGTTAATAATGCTTTCTGTTTTAAAATTTTACTTATCAGTGTATATTTGGGATTCAGTGGAAGTGGAATGAAATGCGTTTTATGCCTACACTAGCTGTGCCCCGCGGTTTCACCCGCGTGAATGACAATTCATACACTGTTTATAAATTGTAGCCTATGTGTTATTCCGATGTATAAGCTACATTATTGTAAAGTTTCATTAAAATCCATTCAGTAGTTTTTGCGTGAAAGAGTAACAAACATCCAAACAAACTTTCACATTTATAATATTAGTAAGGATATGAGAAAGGTTTGTTTTTCAGGTTAGTACTGCTGAGCAGATTTTTCCTTTTAAATATATTATTATAACTACCCATATGTATATTGTAGATCTACAAATTCCTTACAACAGAAAACATAGTTTTATAAACACTAACAATAAAATGGCATCATTAGGTTGGTACATAAATAATTAGAAGGTGAAAATAAATATAAAGTTTTAAAATAATTTTTCGCTGAAACTATAGAAAAGCATAAAAGGAGTATTTAATCAATCGTAATACCTGGTGACCTGAATACATGTATGATGGTTTAATAATGACTTCATTTCCAAAATATCATATCGTTTTTCCGTACCGTTATATTTTGCCGCCCGTTCGCACATAAACGAGCGGTAATCTTTATAATCGTCTCACGTCTATCAAATGAAAATCCTCAGCTTTTTATTGTTTACCGCCTTTTATACGATAGGGAGTTCGCAATGTTTTTTATTTTTATTTCTTTGTTTATAAGTATTGAGTAATGTATGAGGGTGTTTTGTGCCAGTTTCTTTTTTACCCGATTATGGCGATTATAACCAAAAGATATATTTATGATTTTAACCCGTATTTTATCTACTCATAATTAGGTAGGTATACTTATTTTTATTTTTTACTACAATTCCAATTGTAATAGATTTTTTAATTATGTACATAAATATCACGGTTTATAAATGAAGTATTCTTGTACATTTGACGCCAAAAGTTTTCTCCCTCAAGTAGCGTCGTTGTCCTTGTAACCTAGCAATCTACAACTTAACCGCCGTCGCGTCGCCCCAAATAGATAGATACAAAATTAATTTCAACAACAAATAATACCTTCATAGAACGTTTTACCCAAATTATAACATAGAAACACACCCACGTCGCTCACATTAAACCATAATTAATTCAATTCAAAGTCAATCTCCAGTTACTCGCGCCGCACGAACTAACATCTTCAATAAAACTACTCGACAAAACTAACGAGATCTACCTACATTACCGCATAATCCTTGGAAACTTCCGAATAGAAACGTGGATGGTGAAGCCTCTTTGTATTATACTAGTTGTAATTTCCTCGCAGACGAGCCTCGCGACAATCCCGACTTATCTTTGTTTCTTGACAACACTTTCCCTTGGGCCTGTACCCACGGACAAATTTACCTCTTCACTCTTAATAACTCATCACACAATCACATAAAGTCTATTTTCCTTTAACCCAGTTTTCAAAATTATCCTTGCGAAGACGTAGCCTGGATTTATAGCACAACTTCACAACTCTTGTAGTCGCTTTCATTTCACACACTAGTAAGTAAACTGGTTTGTTTTTGCTCTTATTGTCTTTTGTTAATATTTCACGACCCTTGACGGTTAATGTTAAGTAACTAAATTAGGCTATTTACATTTAAAAGGGTAAGGCTTCGTCCTTTGTTCCGGCTTTATCTTTGTAGGACAATAACAAGGAGGTTTAAGCTCCGACTCTAGATTGAATTGCCATTACTTTAATTTTAATGAAATTCTATTTAATTTTTTACGGAATACTCATTTTTCTAACTACATAAAAATAAACTATTCTACCACTATCGTCATAAAAGAACAGATTTTTTAATTGTTACTGTGAAAAATAATACATACATGTTCCCCTCACCACAACTAAAATTGCAAAACCTTTTTATATTTCCACAGCACCACTGTAAATAAAACCAATTACTACTCCAAAACAAATGAGTGCCATCATTCTAAATTAAAAAATCAAAATGGCGTTCGCCGCCATTTTCTCGTCGCCGCGTAAATTAGCTCGCTATGTGCGGACTATCGCGGTTGTCCTAATGCCTGTAATGTATGAGTGACTCCCGCTGCGAGAGACATATAAATTGCACACGAGTACCACAGTCCCGCGTTTGAATAGAAATTGTCAGGATGCAGTTGTGAGAGAATTCCTGGTTTCCTTTGCAGTTCGGTGTAGCTACGAGATATGAATGTTTTCGACTTTATGCACATATATCTGCTATAAACTGTCGGATTGGTACTGTCTGTTCCGTTGGCAAACCCGAGAAGTTTTAAGATAATGCTTTTGAATTCCAAGTCTTGCACTAGAGAAAACCAAGCGTGTAGAGAATTCATTTTATATACTGAGAAAATTTTTACATACCTATTTAGAAAATGTACATAAACAAAAGGTATCAAAATATGGTTCCAACCTAGATTCTCTAACTAATACAGTAAGTTCTAAGAAAAGAAGAAATCCTTAGGTACAGAAAAAAATAATGAAATAAGTAGGTTTATGCGTTGCCGCTAATCTAAGTATCTAATTTACTACCAAGCCTTAGCAATTACAATTTAATATCAACATAACAATCCAAATTTTTTCTTAGAATTATGACGTCACTAAATCACCCGTCCGAAACGTCTACTTACTAAAACAAAGACATCACGTGCCAAGAGATGATAAAATAAATTTGGAACATCCCCCCATTACGTAGCTAATGTGCTGTATCTCGAAAGCTAGGGAATAAAAGATCCGTCGATTAGAAACTTTATGTTTGCAATTTTCCGGAGTCCCCCCGGAGCCTTGAAAATCTTGAAGATGTACGTACGGACTATGGGAACTTGCTTGCAAAGTGCGATCTATGACATTAGAATAATACATTCGCAGGTTAAATAATATTGTGTAGGTTAAAAATCGTGCCATATAAAATCCTTATAATGTTATCTGGTTTTAAGCAAATGTACCTATGAATAAAACAACGATTGTTAGAAGTTTATAATATACGCTACTCCAAAATTTTATTAAATCTATACTCAACATAACAGACTTTCTCAAGTAGCCCTTAATTTTCTTTCCCTTAACTTATAAGGTTGATTAGATTCTTAATTTAAAAATCAGGAAAACAATTTGGTATTCTAAAATCCATAATTCTTTAGGTTTTAATTAAAAAATTCAATGCAACCCGGCGTTTCGACTCGTTCTGATTAATGGCAATAGGACCCCTTATTACAGAATATTTATTAATAATACTAGTTATACAAAAATTTGCATAGAAAAATATATAATAAATAAATAAATGCGGACAACATCACATACATGGCTCTGAACCCAAAGTAAGTAGCTATTTAGCACTTGTGTTATGGAATTCAGAAACAACGAAGTTACCACAAAAACCCAGACCCGAGGCAATGTGGAAAAGTGAGTTTCTACATTGACCCGTCCGGGGATCGAACCCGGGACCTCAGAGCTAGCGAAACCTTGAAAACCGGTGCGTACGCCACTCGACCACGGAGGTCGTCGATAAATAATACCCTATTAACCTTATCGCTTTTGAATAAGAACAGACCTGTAACATCAAGAAAGTAATAAAATAGGTCCTTATTTATAATTATCTCGATGTAGGTTAGCGAAGGATTAGCAGATTCTAAATTTAAAATTTCTAAAAATAAAATTGAATTTAGGATCTGCTAAACCGTTGGTAATCTATAGTATATCGAGATTTTTTAATACGGGTGTAGATGAAGTGTGGGTCTAATGAAGAAGTTTCCACATACGAACGCACACTGCAAAGGGCACTGAAGCGAGTCGGACTTATAGACCTTATAACGGCAGTGAAGTCAGGAAATAGACTCAATTACCTACGTATCGATTGAGCATTAATCTGATACCACAATCGGGAGGTCCATAAATGGGAAAAACTGGTTTAATCTGGTTTTAATCGCCTAAATTCCAAACGGAAACGTAAAGGGAATATAATAATGAGGATGTATGGGGTAATGAAGCTAAAAAGTGAATTGTTCTTTGAAGCCACAAAAAAGTGTTATATTGTGAAGTAAATATTTTATATTCATTTTTTAAAGTCTGTTCAGTACAGTTTAGAACAAAAGTGGTTGCACCAATTTTAGTTATTAAAACGTGTAAAGTATGAGTTAAACTTACTCGTTCAAGAGAGAAAAGTGCAAGAAATCATTTTTCTACAGAATTAAATTACATGTCGAAAACAAATTTTCGTTTCTGTTAATCCATAATTATACTCGGGAAACTTCGTCTGCTCCTTTATCAAAATATTATTTTTTATATATTTCACTCTCCTTAGTAAGACGTAGTGTCTCTAGTTATATTTTCTGAAAATATGTTTTTTAACACGCTTTTATTAGCTTCACTTGTATGTAATAGTATGTATGTATGTAACCAACTCCTTTGGACTCGATTTTGACCCACTTTAAACGGACAGATTTAATTCAAACTTTGTATACTTATCAAGAATCAGCGACAATATAATAATTTCATAGGTTTATCTCATTATCCTGATTAGGATCACCAGGCTTAAATAAATTAAAAAACAATGTTTTTTTTTTAAGTCCACAAAGCAATACGTTTGAATTCAGACAACACGTATTGCTGCTAGAACTAAAAAGTGAAAAATAATTCCTAATGTAATTGTGAAAAAGCGTGGGTTGCTCGATAGCCGAAAAATATGGCACAGAGCGCCCCACACTTTTTCACAATAATACTAGTGTTTTTTGTTCATTACCAATTTCAGCTTACATTAGGAATTATTTTTTAACTATATTTTTTATAGAGAAGAATCAACAAGGAACTACATTACAATACAGAAGATACTTCTTTAAACAATAATTTAATACCAACTGTTAGTCTAGAATACCTTTGAATGTCTCTAAATTCAGCTTCGCCTTCCCTACATAATACTTGATTGGATGTGATCAGTTGTGCATACAATATAGCATTGAGTGGGAGCTGGCCGTAGTCAAATCATCTATTACACGGATCAAAGGGGCGATCCACATGACTTGGAGTTATCGATCGGTAGCTAGGTAAGGCATACGTATCAGTTTAGTGATTACAGGTAAATTTATACCTAAGGCTTAGTAGGGATGTTACCTAAATGCGTTTGGTATTAATTTAATTTGACTTTGTGCTTATGGATTGAAGTACTTAGTTTGGCATCTAAAGAATAATAATTTTGAGCAATTTAAATTATAAATTGACATTCCTCAACATTTCGTGAACCATGGAGTTCTGTTCCATTGTCAACTACACTGTAACTTCATTACATATCTACCAAGATTTTCATTATTTGTATTATTATAACAAATTGTAACAACCTTAATATTTAAATTTTAACTCATTAAAGAAACCCACTTGGCATTATCCTTAATTACATTTTCGGTCTCAGCCACAATGCCGCAAAAAAACAAACAGTCTACCGAAAAGGATTCACCAAAAAGGAACAAACAAAGGACACGGCAATCCAGGAACAATTATCTTAAAACACCGCACTCTATGAATAATTATAAAAATAAATCTCAAAAAGTGTTAAAACGACCGACTTTTTTAGAGGCATCGTACCACTTAAATTAAAAATCGTGAAAATTGACGGGCGCACTGAAAACATATAAATCTGAAGGCTAGCGGAAAATTAAAAAGGTTCCCGAGGCGGTGAGGCGGGCGCCGTGTCGTTTGGCACACCGTCGAACCGGGAATAATCAACCAATCTCTCATTACTTTACACAGCATCAGTCTTTTTGATTTAAAATCCCAGCAGACGTCTCTTTGTCAAAGGACCTTTATAAAATTAATTGATGAGCGCGTTGGAAACGAAGTGAGCAATTTAAGAGCTAAGGATTATTTTCTTCCTGTATCTATATTTAGTGTCGTCTCTTTAGCTACCAAAGACTGTTGAAGATTAATTTAATTAATACTATTACTTCAGCAAATAAGTAAGTAAGTAAGTATTAAGCTTGTTATTGGAAAATAAAAAGAAATTATGAAGTTTAAAAGCATTGCAAAACCAAACTTGACCTCGGGATCCTTACGTACTTAGCAGGTCGTTACGCTAACGCGCCATTTCTTCAAATTCCCGATACCCGTACAATCGTTTTGGTTAACGATGCACTAATGCGTTTGCACTGTTCCCATTACTAGGAGGCCACTCGACCTCTCATTTATATTATTCGATTAATATAAACTTATATGTACTAGTAATGTGTATTTCGTTGAGTGTAATAGTTTCCTTAATTATGGTTACGCTAGCCACTGTGACCAGAATGTATTAAGTAATTCAATTAATGTACCCTTATTAACGTAATGCATAGTCAAAGTAGGCACCAACCTATATGCTATGCTTATGTTATGTTTATAATATTAACAGTAATAACTATTTACTTACAGAAGCAGACACTAACGAACACTTAAAATAACAAAACGAACTGTAAGTAACACCTAGATATTGTTTTGTTTTTAATATGTATGGATATGATCCATAAAATATTTGGCCACATAAAATACATTGTGAGTACCGCACATTTTCAACAACTATAAAATAAATCTGACGTAACAGCACCTATAAACATACAAAAGCAATTTATTCTCCTCAATGCGATGTGAACTAAAGCTTGTATCCCTTCATAAAGAATTCTAAACGTGCATTCTCGCATTACGCCATCTTGAGATTTATGGCAACCCGCTGTCCGCCATATTGTTCCAAATTTAAAAATATTTATTTTCCTGCCGAATCCTATCCTTCGTATCTGAATTGTTGTTTCGATAAGCCTTGAGTGGACTTCGGAGACTTGTTCAGAATTTTATTTGACCGGATACTTTTTTAGTCATTTATTACTTTCAAATTGTTATTTTACAAAATATGTGATTACACAATGCGTACGAACACATATCTCCCTTTACTAGAATACTTTGAAATTACTTCTTCGTTGTAGGTATTAAAAGTAGAACAATATAATCTAAAAGAATTATCTAAGTATTCATTAGAACTAAAACAGTTTAGAATTTATTTTCATTTGGATTAGATAGGTTCCGCTTATATAGTTTTTCCTAAGTCACATAGCTATTTCCGTTCTTTGTATAAAATTAATGAATAAAAGACAAAGTTTAGAAAGGTTGAAAACTCCTTTTTTATATTTACTAAATAATTTTGATTACCGTAAAAATAACCTAATATTATCCAATTTTGAAAACAAATAAAACTTATTTGCCTCTAACATTCCGATGCTTTCATTTTATTACGAAAAAACGTAAAGACAGATTCGCTGTTCGAAACATATAAATTTAAAACGTAGCGGAAAATTAAAAGGGCTCCCGCAGTGAGGAAACGCCTGAAAATAATGTTATATACAATGCAACCGAACAAATATTATAAAATAAAACACAATATTGTCATGAAAAATGATACCCAGACACTTTTAAATTTATGACACAATATTGAGCTTAGCGGGATTGTTATCAATTTTATTAATAAAAGCTATCCATGTTGGATCTTTATTTTGTTTACTTACTAAAACTAGAATATACCACAGAATCACAAATAATGAAATGACTTACGTAGGTATACATTCTTTTTATTTACCGACCAATCTTGGAAATCAAAGTTATTTGTTGTTTGTTTATTATTTATTTAAATTAATAAATCCAATTAAACAAAGTTCATATTATTATAATTGCATTTCTATCATTGAAATACGAAACAATCTTCAAAATAATTCAACCTACCTACCTACCAACCTATCTAAGTATGCACCATATTTTGAGAATCAAAACATTTAGCTAAATGTTTTCCAATTTTCCTTTAACGAATACGTATTTACCCAACATGATATGACGACATAATACGTAACAAATATTCAGTATGTAAATATACATGATTAAGTTTGGCACAAGACCGGTATAATACAATAAAACGAAACAGATAAGGAAATCCGTGGAATTTAAAATTGTTGCGAGAAAATCTAATAATCCCACTTCAGATAGACGGAGGCTGGATCAGGCAATTGATCAATGACAGAAATTCTCTGGATTATTGAGAAATTGCTCTCATTCGATTATAGGAGTACAAGAGGAAATATGTTCGATTAAAGTTGTACTGGTAATATATTTTACAAGTAGAGAATAAATGTTTTATACGCACATGGGGATTTAAGTTGCATCGTTTCGGTAAGCTTTTGTTGAACAAGTTCGTTGTAGGACACTAGTTTATACCCACTTAACCAATTGCCAAATCCGTCATACATAGTATAGTCCAATTTGATGTACCTACTTACTCAAGTAGATATCTAATATTGCTAGATACTGTTTAAATATGTTGTTCAAAAACAAAATTGTTTAATTTTTACTTAATTATATGTACTTCTATGTATAAATAATGCTTTGATAACTCTTGGAATTCAAGATAACTGTAGGTTAGTTACGTTCACCATTAAATAGTTAATTAAATGTGTTAATTAGTTAAGTCTGCAGCAAAGTAAAAAAGTACAAAAATAACTAGAAACAAACGAGCATAAAATATAACTGAAACCTGAACTGAATACGTATGAGCTAATTAAAAATATTTAAGAGCATAGTTAATTACTTTGCTGCTATAAAACCTAATTTTATTCTCTTTTTAGATTAAAAGCTTCTCTTTTATAAAAAATGTTAATTCCTTTGTTTCCTAGCTTTATAATTAGCTAAAGATCAGCAGATACGGGCGCGGAAATACATTTTTTTTTATTATTTAAATCTCTTACCTTTTCATGTCTTTAACTAAATTTTATGCTTTAAATTATTAGACTAGGAAGGTACCTAGAGTATTCATATGCCACAATGAGGTGTTAAAGTTTCAATTTATCTATTAACTCAACTCTCAATAAAGTATTAAAGTACACAGCTATTTTAATAACAACTTGCAAAACACAAATTAAATACATTTTCCATTTAAGTTTCAGGAAACTCAAAATTCCTTAGAACAAAAGCTGTCTTCAAAAACTCTGTAACAATTTCAACCCCAAAACCTTCAGATCTCAAAGATTGGACGTCTAACCTTAAAGCGATAAAGAAATTAACCGCCACGACTAGCAAACAAGTTAATTGAGTTAACCTGTAAACGTCATGTCACAGTCAACCCTTTTCTTCCGAGGTTATTGTGTTTGTTCCCCGTAAAGACTGCGCTGTTTGAGCTTTGTTGTTGTTTTAAATACATACTTTATTAACTGCTACTAATCAGGTATAATTTATTTATAAAGCTGAGGTGCTATTTTTGTTACTTTAGGGTTTTAACTATGTTAAAAATCTACAGGTAATAAATCTAAATCTTTAATTGGACATCTTTTGCTAAAGGTAAAATGTTGCCGAGTTTAACATAGAAAAAACCTTTTCCAACCCCTTGCGTTCTTAATAGCCATTTAAATAGAAATTAAAACAAAACTCCGGCTTCGGAATCCTTTTGTAACAAAAAAAAACAAGCGTACATTCCGGCCTTGCGTAAACATCAGATCGTACATTTCTGTGTAACAAATGAAGAAATATCATTCGTGAGTCCATAATTTCATATTTGGGGAGCGTTTTTCCTTCATTACACGTTTTCCGAGACAAGAGTCTAATCTCCAACGGGCTGGGCCCGCCCGGACTGTCTCCGGGAATTAAATTATGCCTTTCCATGAATATTATACTCAATGTCGCAATCTTTTTGCGTTACTTAACCAAGAGTCGACTGAAAAAATCTCAATGAATCATAATATAAAATCCTCTAGAGTGTAGAGGTCTTAAGCTTAGGGAAGGCAGGTAATATGGATCATCCTTCTTTAAAAATTATGTAAATTTTTAGTTTCAATTTCTGCTCGTAACGTAAAGTAGTCGACTCGAATTGAATTTAAATCCGCTTTAGTGGAAAATTGTGATTTATCTTGATATTACACTTGAGTATATTATAAGTACCAAAATAAAGACTGTTTAATTTTGCATGGTTAAAATCTGCTTAACTTTTCATTCTTATGAACATACAATCCATTTGTGAAAGTTTGACTATTAGTTACGTGGTAACACCCTCATAACTTGAGAAGTAGAGTCGCGGAAGCAGCTTTGTCCTGAACGCACAACAAGAGAACAACATTGAAATTTGAAGAGATAAGTAAGACTAAGGCTGTGGTTTTTAGGAGTGTATCCACAAACTGCAGTTGGTTGCCAACCTTCAGTTAATTTGCATCGTATAATTTACATAAAAAAACATAATGATACGTCCCATCAAAGTTCAATCCCGTGGAAAGCAAATAATCACGGCAATGTATCCGTCCGTGGCAGGTCACCCTACGGCGCCGTAGTTTTTTATCGTAGAGCCGAGATAAATGTCCGGTTAGCGGGGGTCCAACGTTGATTTATACAGAACGTCCGTCAGGGCAACGAATTACGTAGGCTACGATGTAAATCACCTAACGTCGGAGGCGAATCGATACCTTTAATGCCATACCGATGTAGATACCTCCGCCAACGTCCTTGGTCTTCACTTTAATGCTTATCCTTTTAGTCGAAATAAGCGGAATAAATATAGAATAAGTAGTCGCACATAATCTTTAAGTGCGACTACTTATGAGACTAAGATATCGTTACATATGCATTTCCTTGATGTAGCAATTTTAGTTTGAGCTTCCCAAAACTGTAGGTTGTTTGTGACCCAGCAAACGCGCAAGTAGACGCTAGTCTTACTTTTGAAATCAGCCTCTTTATCACCATTAGATATTTACTATACCCATAGTTACCATTTACTATCATTATTCGGAAGGACAAGTCGTTATTTTCAAATGACAGGGTTAAACTGAATGTGTTTTTGATATGATCCCTTTTCCACTATAGATAAGAAAAGGGTTGTCTATTTATTCTTCCAAACTTTTGCTATTTATTTACTGCTGCTTTCCTGCAACGAGCACTGTCTTTTGTCTTTTTAAAAGAGACTTTTTCTCTCCATACCTATTTATTACATCACACACACATTTACGTAACTCATTAATGTGGACAACCAAAAAAGTTTAAACATAAGCCCAAACCTGCCACAGATTAAAAAGGTACACAGACGCATAATAGATTAAAACAATAAGTAACTCGGTAACAAACATAAGGCACCATCATTATACCTCTGATGTTTATTGCTAAAGGTCTCTGAACTTTTTATTACGAAAAAGTTGACGATCGTAAAACACGTACAGGTGGATTAAAAAAGGGCAAAGTTTTGTTGGCGCTGTGGGGACAAGGGCCAGGATTTAGGCAAACGAAGTACGCAAAGTGCGAGAACTTAGGAGAGTCCTTACACTGAATTTTTATTTTGTTTCTGTATTGTAACAGCCTGTTTGGAAGTTAAATGAGACGTGGGAGTTGTAATGGCTTAATTATACCATCGCAGTGTGTTGCTCATTTTAAGAAATTATTTTTTGAAGAGTTTTTGAAAATAACATAAATCTACTTAAGTAAATATCATTGTCAAAAATATTTGAAATTAGTTAAAAAGTTTTACCTGGTTCCTAACCAAATTCAAGTTAATTTAATTTCCATTGACTTAAATGGTAAAACGTTTATATACAAACCTCATAATGTTTAATGTAAAATGGGTTCTGTTAACAAACAAGAGCGATTACATTACAAACACTGTACTTAACAAGCACAAGTACCTAAGTAAGCAATGTAGACGTTAAACCAACCAAAAGGCATCTTAGCATGTCTTAGAGTGATCCGTCACAAATAACACTATGTCACCGAGTCAGTCTCACTGTCTTTCATTACTGAAACACTGCCAACGTTGTCTAGGATACTATAATTGGAGTACCACATCCAAAATACATAAAAACTACCTTATCTTCATCAAAATAGAGTCAAATTTTGAATAGCGTTGCATTACAAACGTTTCACTTTTAAAAACGCCTTGGATGTCGAGTGGAGGCTTGAGAGTTTTAAGATCGGAATGGGTGTGAAAAATGGAAAGAATACCCTTCCTCGTTCAGCACAGCGGGAGCGTAACGAAGAGATTATTGTCACGGTTTTGAAAGGAAATGGGAATTTTTGAGTGAAAAGATACTAGATAGTACTTCCAAAATATACTTAACTAATGAAACCTGATGTAATTACCTACTTACCAAACTATCTAGTTAACTATTTATATGCTTATGTAGTAATATCAGGTTACAAGGTACACTTTCGGTACAGCATTATGATGCATGATACAGAACATTGTTTTCTAGAAACTAACAAAGAGCTCTACCTTAAATAGATTTATTACAACTAACCTATTCAAGCGAAAAATAATCCAATCATCTATACAAAACATTTGCAATTCTTTTACATAAAATTCAATAAAAATTATAAAAACCTAAACACTCGCAAAGCATTCATGGGAGCTACAATAATCAACTGAAACAAACTAATCCATAAAAGTCGTTCGCACATGACAACTTACGTTTTGAAGCAAAAAGTTTAATTTAGCCCTTGAGTTATATACGGCAGCTGGTGTTCAGTAGGGTCGACAAATAGGAAACATATGACGATAAAAAAAAGATGAAAAAATATGTAGTGGAAAATAAAATTGTAGTTAGGTACTGCACCAGTGATCGACACTTTAAGGAGGTAATGGGCTTCTTTATTAAATTAAAGGTCAATTAGTCACCTTTAAACCAAAAGTAACAATTGAGTATGGTAAGGTATATTCTTGAGATAAGAATAGAATGTATTATTTTTATTAACTATACACAGACTAGAAAAAAAATCAAAAATAGGAAAAAGTGTACAAATCTCCGGTCTTCGACACCGAATCTCCAGTAATCGACACCCAGTCATCGACAGTTACCAGTTACCGACACCCCAGTTATCGACAGTTACCAGTTACCGACACCCCAGTTATCGACAGTTACCAGTTACCGACACCCCAGTTATCGACTATTATCTATAAAGTGTATCTGCCAAATAATCACCCCATTAGTGGGTCTTTAAAATAAAATTACCTGTTTAATAAGTAGGTATGCATTTATTGTCCACTGTACAATAACCATATTTCTCTTTATAATGTGTATAAATTATACAGGGTGTTAAGAAAACCCTGTCCGACCCGTGAAGGTGTTGTTAGGTATCGATATCTGATTACAAAAATGTGGGAAAAAAATTGAAAAAAAGAAAAAAAATTATAACCTCAAAAATATTTTTTTTTTCTCAAAAGTCTAGAGAGAGAGAGTCGGCGTCGTAACAGATGCTACCTATTTACCAAACGAAAGGCCGCCAAAAATACCGAAACTGGTTTTATAGTTTTTGTTTTAATCTCAAATTTAGGGAATTTCGGGGCAAAAAAAAGGCCATTTCGAAATCCATTATTATTATTTCTATCATGACTTGTGATTGTGAACCCTTTAACACCCTTTCGGGTCGGACAGGGTTTTCTTAACACCCTGTATAAATACAAGACAGAAGATATTGACCAAATGACTAAC
Organism: Autographa pulchrina; assembly: GCA_905475315.1. NCBI lineage: Eukaryota > Metazoa > Arthropoda > Insecta > Lepidoptera > Noctuidae > Autographa > Autographa pulchrina. Next base: position 4,561,876 of record FR997771.1, on the reverse strand, counting down.
ACTCTTTGTGTCTGTTTTGATCAATTATAATTTTTTAAGTGAAAACTGCTTTAGCGGCGTTGTACACTTTTTTTGTTGGTTGTCAGAAATGTTAAAGTTGCGTCAGGACACGTGACCTGATTGAATATCTTTTCGCCTTTTTTTACAGCTGCTGCTGCTTTTTCTAACTGGTCGGGAGTATAATTTTTTCTCAGAGCCATCTGTAAAACCAATCATCGACACATATTATTCCCCAATAATCGTCACTTGTCGATTACTGGTAGCTCGACTTTGATTAGTTTACTTCAAATATCTACCGAGAAGCAAAGTAAGAAGAGCTTTATTCGCTCGTCAAATAAAAAAATGTATCAAAAAATTACTATCGACACGTGTCGATTACTGGAAAAGTCAGTTTGCGAGAACCAGTGATCGACACCAACATTTTACTAATATCAAAATAATCTTAAACTTGCGTTATAACAAAATTCCATCCTATAGTTCTTATAGAAACCCGTAAAACTCATAAAATTCAAATAACTTACAATACATTAGCATAATTAACAAAGAAATGTACTCACTTCCTTAACGATTTCAGTAAGAAATGTTGTTTTTTCACCGGTACTCTAGCCACAATCAGGTGTCACACCGCTACTTTCAAAATAAAACAGTAAATATTTCTCAAATGTCAATGGGAGCCAGTCAAAAGTGTGCTTTCTATGTTACAGTGTCGTCATATTAAGAAATCGGTTTCCTACTCTTGTTTTAATGAATAAAAAAAATAAAGTGTCGATTACTGGTCCTTGTCGGTCACTGGTGCCACTACGCTAGCTACTTAGTTTTTCCTTATGCGTGTCTTATTTTTCTTTATCTTTTTAAATAGGAACATTGTGACGTTCATTGTTCAAATTAGCAACGCTTATTTAAATCCTGCAAGCATTTTTAATGCAGAAATAAATCTATAGTAACATAATTTCAATAAAGAAAAAAAATCTACCACATCTTCTAGTCTTCATAAAACATGGATAGTTTTGTAAACATTCCGTTGCACGACGTCCCTAATGTAGGGTGTTATTGGGCGAAAATTGCAATATGGCTGCCGAGAAAAATTACAAGTGGGAAATGCCGAGAACCCTTCAAACTGCATGGAGGGTTCGAACTAGAGAGGTGACGACTGAAAACGCTTTGTGATAATGAAAATGGAGGATTTATTGCTCACGTTGCGTGAGTAGAGGAAAACATGCTGAAAATGATGTTTTTGTTTGAGATTACTTTTATTGTCTTCTAAATGCAAAAGCACGCTGTGTAAATTTATGACTGTGACACTTTCACGGATAAACCTTTAAAGGGATTTAGATGAAACTTTTTACTGTAGAGGCTTTCGCCCACGGTCCTTCTGACATTCGGCACACGTGTCCGGCCCAGTCCCATTTCAATTTGGCAGCCTTCAGGGCCACGTCCGCTATTTGAGTCTTGGAGCGCAGTAGGGAGTTCCTTACATGATCCGTGAGCCGAACTCCGAGGATGCTGCGCTCCATAGCACGTTGGCAAACACCGAGACGGGATTTTTGAACGTTGGTGAGAGCCCAAGTTTGCGCACCATACGTTAGAACGGGGAGAATGCACATGTCCAGACCCAGGCGGAGATGGAGGGATGAACTAGACGCATACAAAAAGGAGTGGCAACAAATAGCAAACAATAGAGACCTGTGGAAGGAAGGAAGGGAGGCCTTTGCCCTGCAGTGGGACAGTTCAGGCTTTAAATAATAATAATAATAATATTTTTTACTGTAATAACAGACAAATAAAGTATACATAAAACTAAGAAGCCATTTGTAGCCAAGTCTGCTACGCTGTCACTTCTCTATTATTTGAGTCCCAAGAGCCTGTAATCATCGTCCCACGTAATAGGAAAAGCTACGAAGAACATATTATCTAAAATATATTTTACTCTATATATTTAGTCTAAAATAGTAACTTAGTAAGTAAACCTCAAGTGTACAAACAAAAGTCCTACTTTATAAGGTCCACTGATAAAGTATGACTATTTTTAATGTAATGCATATTGGCCATCATTTTCAATTTCTCGTGTTTAAGGTAGGTACCTATCTATTCAGCCTCTCCTAAAGTTACATAAGATGAACCATAAGATTAATATATCTTTGTAACAAAAATCATAAAACGATTTCTACCTAAACTCGTTACAATGCATCCCCCTACTCTGTCAAAATATTAAGACAACGCTGCGTACACACAATCTGTGTAAGTACATGAATATTTAATAAGCAATAAGTAGCTTATGCATAAAGTACTTACATAGAGTTAAGGTAGACGGTTTTCATAAGAAAATTATCTGAGAAAATCCCCCTTACAGATTTTGGTTTTAAAACAAATAAAACGCTTTATAGATACCTATTATAATAAACCTACCTATCTAAATATATTGCAGTACCTAGGAAATGTATGTACCTACTTACATACCTACCGATGATCTATTGGGACTAAGGCAAAGGGCTTAGAGAATAGGTGTAGTGGATTCAATCTCCTCACAAGAAAAACGTTTATCTGACTCAGATATATTATATACTTTTCACCAAAGATAGAAGAACTTTCTTGTATGGGAAATCCCTTACAAAACAAACACAAACATAGGTAGGTACAACAGTACCTATATTTTATCTACTCATAGTTTAACAGGTCCTATTTTGCTCGAAAATAACAGAATACAGACCCAACTAGGTTAATTCGGCTTGTAGTAACCTAATTTCATAGATACAGTTTTCACCTTTATCCCCAGTCAGTGACGAGGTGCGCGGCCGGTCCGGTCAACATCCGTGCCGCCCGGACGTCATTTCAGAACCGGAAAATCGCCAATCTCCTCTCCCTACAGATTTTTTTTATTTTACACACTCATGTTACTGACATCTGGTGCTGTACTTTATACAATTTAGTAGTTCGTGTATTTTCTTGTTGTTGAATAATGTTGAATATAAGTACTTTACGTAATTTACCTATTGAAAGGTATCAAAAGCCTCATAAGTAATATCTATATTTACTTTTAAGTACTCTCAGAGAAATCTGGACATTGGTCGGGACTTAGACATATATTAGGTATGTTTTATACTATTGCTAGGCACTATTACCTACGTATTACTTATATTATTGCCTACCATGAATAACTAAGTAGGTAAAGAACGTACAAAAACTACGTCATAACTCAAGCAAAATGGAATATTTCCTTTAAATCCCTTACCTGGTAGCAGTTGGCAATATGCTATGATTTATAGGTGAGAGATATTTATTAGGCCAATAAAATTTGTCCTTAGCTCTCAGCGTTCTACCTTCTTCATATATCATGCTTGGTCCACGTAGCGGCGGCATGGTTTGGGTATAGATGGCTAAGTGCTATACTATGTGTAGGTAGGTATAATCGGCCAGTCTGGTTACCGGTACTATACCATAAATATTTCATGGTACTCAATAAAGGATTTTCGTAAAAGATGTGATCCAATATGACGTGTGTTGGTTTATAGGCATCCTATGTAGGTACAAGACTTACGTTACGTGTTTAAAGCTTTTTTTTTCTTTCATTTTCGCATTTTTTGAACTTGTTTTAGAAGTTGCTAAACTTTAGATTCAGGCTTTGCCTACTTACCGCGATTTTTTATAAGTCTAAATGCAAGATACCATATCCGCACGATATTTTGTTCTTTTTTATCGGCAATTCTAAAAGAACTACCTACTTTCTTTAATATTAAGGATTAAGTATTTTACGAGTATTTAAGTAAAAAAAAAATCATTTTTATTTTTAGCTATATATTTCGCATTTAAAATATCGCCATCAACTCACTAACGCCATCTACATTAGTGTGAGCATCTCTAAATGGATTCTGGCAAAATAAAACAAATAATATTAAAAATCCATTTCTTTAATTGGCTTATGTATGTATGGGTCTTTGACTGTTAGGTAATCAGGGTAGTTATTTCTTATATTTTTAAAATTATTTAGCACAGAATAGCTCAATATTCAGTACTAGCCGTGCGCCGCGGTTTCACCCGCGTGAATGAAAATTCACACACTATCTTTATAAATTATAGCCTATGTGTTATTTCGGTGTATAAGCTACATTATTATAAAGTTTCATTAAAATCCATTCAGTAGTTTTTGCGTGAAAGAGTAACAAACATTCATACATCCAAACAAACTTTCGCATTTATAATATTAGTTAGGATTCAGTATAGTAGAAATTTTTGTAAGTAAATAAATTTGTGTTAAAATTTTGAAATAAAACCACACAATACAATCAACTAAAGATATATTTCCTAACATAACTAAATAACACTAAAAAGAATCAAACTTCATCAACTAGCTTAAACCTAGAGTGTTGTGGTTCAGGTATGATATTGTAGTACTTCTTCATTATATTCTGTTCTTCCCGCCCTCCATATATTCTCCGGACCCAGGTGTGCTCCCAGTTGGGATCAAACTTCTCACAGGTGACCACCACTTTGCCAGGTTCCATTGCAAATAGGGTACCGTTTCTGCCAAATCCCACCTGTATAAATATTACATGTTATCAAGTTATTTTTAGTGCTCATCTAGTGTTAAGCAAAATCAGTGTTCTTTGGTTGACTAAAACAAGTGTGAAGCATATAAATCCTAAAAGCTTACAAATAAATCTAAGGTGTATAATATAGGTTATATTTAGAACTTACATTTAAACCTGGGTGAAACCTGGGTGTTCTTTGAGTGGCTAAGATATGACCAGCCTGAACAAAATGTCCGTCTTGCACTTTCCACCCTCTGTGCTTTGGCCTGACTTTACAGTTTGTGTTCGATGTACTACCTCCGGTCTTCTTACTGGCATTGCGAACAAACTCTAAAACATAAGATTTATTTATTTCTATTTCATAACCTGTAAGCTTTAAATCTATCTTAATAATTCTTACCTTTCATGAATGAGTTTGCTTTACTACTATTTAGCAATAAATTGATAGACATTTTACCTTACTATGTTCCAATAGTAAATATATTATAATATATATTAATTAAGAAATAATAAATATTAATATTATGACACCAAATACTATAAGTTTATAACCAATTGACTGACACTTTTCACCATAGAGAAAAATAATAAATAAGTAGGCTTTTCTCTATGATAAAAGATTGACACTTTTACTGACAAAAGACAGGACGGTATTTGTCATTCCCCCTATATTACTTTACTCTTTGGTATTTGTATTGACAATGGTATTGACAGTTTTAAATAATTGCAAGTGACAGAAAATCTTTAAAGTATAATGCTAGGAAGTCAAGGAGAAAATAAATATATTTAGTGTTTCCCACAAAATAATTTTAAGGAAAAATGCACTAAAAACGATTTAAATTTGGTTACAAATAGCTAGTAGCATTCTAAATTCTAATGATTCTAAAAAAGATACTAAAGATTCCGCATTGATCCTTTCCATATTGTGTTAAATAGCAGGTGCTTTCTTTCTATGGCAACAATCCTACTTTAACTTCATTGCTTGCCAGCTCAAAATATTAGTTTTTAACCTGTGCTTAAAATAAATAATCAATACTAATAATACTATTCAATTTATTTATCATTTATACAGAGAAAAGAAAAGTAATAAGTAGGGACCCGGACTAGGGTCTAGGGTACAATTTAATCACAAATATTTGTAAGAGGAGGGGTGCAAATAGGTATCAAATTATATGTTGTGTATGCAAAAGCTCTACAGTAAACATTAATTTTGTTGAAGCCTGAATTAAAGTATGGCTTTAATGGCTATGGCATCTGACCCGCTGAACGTCGCTAGACGTAAATTAAATGAAGTGCTCGGTGAAAAGTCCACAAAATATTTCAGCCACATGAAGCAGTGGTTTCGAATGAAGTTGACTAAAGAAGAGTTTGATACTGAAGCTCGAAAATTACTGTTTCCTGAACAAGTGCACCACCATAACGAGTTCCTACTGGCGTTGTTGAATAAAGTCGAGGGTTTGGCCGAAGCTTCGATTAGTATTGCTCAAGAAAAGGCCAGTTCGCATAACAGAAACAGTCGCAAACATAAAAGAAGTTCCCGTACATCAGAGAGGTCGAACTTCGAACCTGTTGATTTGCTGGAGTACTTGCCGCCTAGCTCACCACCAGGCGCGGGCAGTGACGGAGTGAAATACGCTGCACAGGTAATTATTTGTTTATATTCATGATGCTTGATAAAGGTCTTGGTAATAACTGTTGTAAAGCAAGTTGTACCTACCTATGTTTACATTTTGCTAAGCATTTTTATATGTCATTTACTACGATATACATCAATTTTGTCATGTTCTATTTTAAATTTTCAGGAAATATTCCTACCCGACCATGCACTTGTTGTGGGTCGCTTTATGCTGGCAGCATGGGAACAAGGCCTTGAGGGTGCTGACGATGACGCAGCTGATGTCATCGTTGTAGCCGTTCAACATTTCCTCAAGAATGTTCTAACTGCTGTATTATCTCAGAGGAAAGGCTACAAGTTGCACAATAAACGTTTCATGTATGATATTGGAGCTGATATGCCAAATATGTGGCTACGGAACACTGCAAAACTGTATGACCCACAGACTGAGGGACGGGTGAATGTGGATGAGGGTATGACAGACTTGTTGGGCCCTCGTTGCCCTCCTACCATTGATGAGATGGAACATGCAGCTGCATTTGAAATTGCTTGCAGGTAAGAGGCAGAGTAATATAAAATCTTGTTTTTATTGAAATGTATACCTAAACCTTATTTACTTTTATTGTTATATTTACCTTTTCTCTCTCCAATAAACACTGTCTCAAAACCCAGTGTCCAATTTTTGAGATATGTATTAAAATGTATGTATATTCTTTTTCAGTGAAACAAACAATGAGCCCAATGATGATGTGCTAACTATTGACGAGTTTTACAACACATTGCTGACTCACAAGAACATTATATCCTGTCATTCAGTATATGCCATCAACATGGAAAGATTGGCTACACTACTGAACCATCCTAGTGTTTAAGAAAAGGTAATAAAGTAATACATCTTACTATGCATTTTCATATTATATTATCTTCTAGATATAGCTATATAACTCTGTAGTTACTAGGTCACTAGGGCTGTTTAAAATAAAATATTTAAGTTGTTATTTTTAAGATCTTTATTTATTAATAATTGTAAATCAATGTAATCTCATTAGTCATGATATTAATAAACAATAAAATATAAAGAATTTCAACAATATTATTTTGTCCATACAATCATGAACATTATAAGGATTGAGGTTTTAGCCAGCTTGATTTAGACCGAATTTCTCACATATTTCAACAATAATTAATAATTAGATAAATTCAACGACAATAATTAACACCAATCAACATTATCTTACATTAGATTAGGACTGTACAATACCACTGACATTGCTATTTGCGTGGCTCAATACTAATATACAAACAAAAGTCATTGAACAACACTATGAAAGCCAAATCTACTCTATTTACGGCGTTCGAGACATTAACGGCGACTGGCTAGGGTCTGACGGTGTCTCTACAGTGACTTGGGGCACACTCCTGCCTGGCTGCGGGGTCCTCTGAGGAGTCCGGCTCTCCGGCAGCTGTTCCAACTCATGTGCCTCAGCCTCCTCGGCATCAGGTCGAACAGCACCTAGGAACCTTCGCTTCTTCCACGCGACAAAGCCAAGTACTGCTAGTAAAGCTGCGATCCCAATTGCTCCGAATGTTATGCCGGTCGCTGATGCTGTCGACATTGTATACAGTCCTAAATGGAATTGTAAATGTTAGATTATTTTATACCTGACGAGTGTAGGTTTATTTGTTAGTACCTACAGATTTGACAATTAGAGAGATAAGGTATAAAAAATTAAACATTATGTAACAAAATTGGTAGATAATTATACAAACAAAATAAGAGTAATTAGTAAGCCTCATAATTAAGTCGATTACAATATAAAACATAGTTTTTGCTAGCAAAACTTTATTCTTCCGCAACTTTGCACAGACACGGATTTTGCATCCTGTAATACTCAATCAAGGTGCGTTCAGCTCGAGAGCTTCACCGTCGACAAATATGAACGCACCCTAATGCAGACCCGTCATTCGACTCAATCTTATTATAATCCTAATTATAAGAAGAAATTAACATTCTTCGTTAAGTTACAAATATTCTATACTACATAGGAATTACGTACCTTCAACATCGAATTTAATGGAGTCGATATGCTCCTGGCCGTCGTCTAGCCCAGCGCCGCAGGTCCAGACCCCAACGTCCTCGTATTTAACCTTACGTATGGTCACCGCACAGTCGCCACGGTCTAAACTTTTGTTACCAGGGAAATAATATCTTCCTAGAATTGGTCTGAAATAAAAATATTAAAAAGGGATTTAAATCACTTAACTGTAATTTAATTATTATATTCATTTCTATGTCGTAAGAAACAGGATTATCTACGTTACAAATAAATTATTCTCGTCCAAAAATATTTCAGAGGGCTCGTAAAATTGTCTACACCTTTTTAATGCTTCATTTTCGTAGCTTAGGTTACGTTCACTGGATCTTTAAATCTCTTGGACTGTAGATATAATGGCATCTTCTATCGATCTCCATATTGAAAAAAATGGTATAATTAGCTTATAAAGAGATAAACTTACTCTGTAGCTGTTACGCCCGAATTAATACTAAAAGGCTGACCAATAGGGGGCTCAAAGCGGCAATAGCTCAAGGGTATAAGGCCTTTCGTAGTAGCACAGGCTAATGTAATTGGCTTGCCATGTATTGCAGTCACATTCTTCTGGACTGCCGCGACCTGCATCACCACCCTGACTTGTATGGCCTGCATGATTTCCGCCCCAGTGGCCTGTGTTCCGATGTGACAGCGCCATATTCCGCTGTCGTTGTTTGTGGCTTTTATTTTTATTGCGCAATGCCCCGCGTTGAGTGTTGGACCTGAAAAGCTGAAGGTGAAAATTTGAATGAATTAGCAAAACGTTTTGAACCCATATGAAATATTAACTGTACCTCATTTAAAAAGATTGAGTTAATGAGTGTAATTGAATCCAGTAAATACGTATATAAAAATCGGTACGAAATATAATAAAACCTACTTAAATGTAAATTATGAATATTTTTTGGGTTTAAAAATTCTTACGATTGATAATTAATCTACTTTATTTAATTCTACCTTGCATGTTGTAGCATGTTCAAAGGACAATAATATTGGGACCTAATATTTTTAATCAAATTATTTAATGCCAGTCTATCTCTCTGCCTGAATTCAGTCAGTCTATCTCTACAGGAAATACTATTGATCAATAGGTATATTTTGTTATTTATCACATATCTGCAATATTTAGCTAAATTTATTCAACAAGATAAAATTAAAATCAACATTAGTTTCATTACCTATAACTTTTTAAACTATGTAAACAAAACTACTTACGAGTATCGCTTTCCAGAGGGATGTATAAATCCACAGTAAGCCATAGGCATATCCGTTTTACACTCTATATTAATATTTTCATTTTGCGACGCCAGTATAGTTTCCACGCCATCGACATCAAACACTCTGAATGCTGAGAATAAAATATATTTAAAACCGACCACTTACATACGAACACTATTTTAATCATATTGTTTTATATAGGGACTATACCTTGTACATTCAACAGGTATTCACTCACAGTAATAGATAATATACAAACGATTATTAAATTATATTTACACATTTTATTGTCAGCTCCAGGCTGTTCATATGACGACTATATTGACAGTGTAAGTAACAATAATAAAATGAACTACCCTCTCAGCCGTGATAATTGTGTCATAGGTCGCTTTATAGTGCACTGTGATAACTCGTGAGACAAATGCTAATGAATTAAAAAAATAATCTAAGCAATAATAGTGATATCAGTTTCTATGCAGACAGGCACATGCGTGATTGTTCCCTTAGCCCTACACAAACAGTGCCGAAATATTAATAAATTTTTGCTTAGTGTTATGTTAATTTTGGCATTGATAGAACATCTTATGAAGGCTGGAAAATTTGGCAATAACCGTAGCATTGTTCTCCTATTGTTAATGAGAGGAATGCTGAAGTCGCGATAAATAACAAGTTATTAGTTATGGTTATTTAAATTAGGCTAGATAGTTAGAATTGCGTAGTATGTTCTATTAAAAAAATTAAAATACTTTTCTCTCTCTCTACTTCTATTGAACATAATATTATTTAAAATATGTACGACGCTGTTGCAATGTTACGTCAAGTGGTTATTTTTGCAGTAATGGGTCGAATAAAAACTAGGCAGTCTGTACTTTATTTGTCGTTATACCATGAAGTAATTTAACAATAATAGGGTGATATATCACATAAGGCATTACATAGGGTTATGAATCACAAGGCAGTATGTATTACATAGACCGCTAGTCAACCACAACATCGTAATGTAAAAGTACCTACGCAACAACCGTGTAGGTAAATAGATGTGCAAGAATAAAATAATTCTCATAAATAAATAAAACAACGGAATTGTAACTACGTCACTGGAGCTGTTTATTACAGTAGTTTATTAGAATATTTACAAAAATTTAAAGCTTCATTTCCTCCTATTCCTATTATTTCTACTTCTCTCTGGTTTCTTTTCAACTGTTAGTTCTTGCTGGAGTTTCTTCAACATTTGGGGTGTTATTAAACCCTGCAACAAATAATAGTTCATTAATTCGTATTCTTAAGTACGAGTAAAATAGTTTTCCGTACTTCTTGGGTGCTTTATAAAAAACAAATAATTAAAAAAAAAAAGTTAATACCCTAATGTCAACAACCCTAATGTGATGGTCACATTACTATTATCAGGGGCCCGATGCCGCTATTTTAAGTCAGTGAGTGGCGGGTTAATAAACGTTCCAGTGTACCTACTTGTTATTCTGTCTTACTTTCGTATTCAGATAAGAACAGTCATTTGCAATCCTACAATGACAACAGTGGCAAGTAGGTGTACATTGGTCATCTGACGAAAATTAGGCACAATAACAAGTACACTGGAACGTTAATTAACCTGCCACTCACTGACTTAAAATAGCGGCATCGGGCCCCTGTTCACCAACAGTTGTCAATATTATTATAGTTTAACAATGACTTTTACTGATCTTTTGTGCTTTATGTACTTTTGCCTATGTGTATGTACAGTAAATAGCTGATTTAACTTACCCTAGCAACTAGCAAGTCTGAAAGTTTTCCTTTCGATTCATCGGTGGATTTCATCGACAGTCGCGCGTGTCGCTTGTTGCTCATGGCGGACATTGAGGGGTCATCCCGAAGTACTTGCTCCGAGTTTCTTAACAACCTGAAAATGTTTCACATATTGCAAACATGTTTCGAAGTTAAGTTGTAATACGACATTTAAAACCATGAAAGTTCAGTGTCAGAAAAAGACATTCCTTATTTAATTTCTGCCACGTTTGAATGGTGTATGGTAAAATAACTTGAAATAATGTTGTCTGCACGTGCTAAATACTTTCACGACTTATGGAACAAAACTCAATCACATTAATGAGTAAAACCAGACATGGAGACTACTCAAATGATATCATCTAGTGTGCTAATAGTCCTTTCACTAGCCTGCGTGTTACTGAGATATTCGCGTCGGATTTCGTGCTTCGAAACTGCGAAACCGAAGGATTAGATTTTCGGCGATACCTATTCGACGAAAAAATACTTAGGGTCAAAAATATAAAGTTACTATCCCTTTCGTTTTTAATGTATTCAAGTTTTATTGTTGTTGATCTCTCTTTTAGAGAATCAGACACACATGGCAGTGTAGTTTAAAACAGAATTATGGCTTTAAACTGTATGATACGGGCTCTACTATACAGGGTGTTAAGAGACCCCTGTCCGATCCGTTAAGGTGTTGTTAGGTATCGATATCTGATTACAAAAATGTGGAAAAAAAATGGAAAATTATAACCTAAAATTTATTTTTTTCTCATATGTCGAGGGAGAGAGTCGGCGTCGTCATAGATGCTACCTTATTATCAAACAAAAGGCCCCAAAAAATACCGACGAAATTGGTGTTGTAGTTTTGGTTTTATTCTCAAATTTAGGGAATTTCGGAGCAAAAAATGGTTATTTTAAATTCCATTATTATTGTTTCTATCATGAATTTTCCTTATTTGATATTTTATTTGGGCATGTGATTGTGAACCCTCTATCACCCTTTCGGGTCGGACAGGGGTTTCTTAACACCCTGTATAATACAAAAAGTTGCATACTAAACTTGAGTTGCTAGGCTATAGTTATTTGACATATTTACCTAGTTATTTGAAATATTCCTTGTTGTATGATGGCATCTAGTTCAGTTTCCATGTCCCGCACCAACTTCACGTCCGGGAACATGTCAGGGAATCGGTAACTGCGAAGAATAATTAAGACTTATAATCTTAAATGTTATACATATGCCGGTAACCGGACAGCTTTATTGATTGTCGCCCTTTGCGTAGACAAATTATTGTCCACCTTTTACTCAGCGCTTAAATAGGGTAGATGAATGGGTATGAAAAGCCAAAATATATTTGGTCCGTCAGTTAGTTATTAAAAATGTGGGCTAATAGCGCCAAGCTTGTGCACAATGTATCATCGTGAGTTTTTTGTTCGTCGTGAAAAAAGAAAAAAATAACGTATTTTTTTAAATTATTTATCCGGCGAAATTGGAAAATAAATAAGTCAGCATCAATCATCAGCCTTCACATTATGACATAGAAAATTAGGAAAGAACCAAGGATCCTGAAGAATGCATAATAAGTTAAAAATAAATCATATATTTACTTATTGCAGAGCAATAAAACAATTGGCAGAGCAATTTAAGATAAATATTAATAAACTATTGAGTGTGATAATGTAGAGTTTAAGTAATTACTGATTAAAGCAGCAAATTACACTCTTATCGCTAAGTTGGACTGAATAAGAACATTACAAACACGCATGTTTATTATAACAACATAAGTTGATTTGTTTTCTTCACTTATTCCAGACATGTATTTTATTTGTGGGCGTATATTGGTAAAGGCAGATAGTGATCGTTCGATGCTGTGAGTAGAATGTTTCAATGAGTGGTAATTTTTGCGCTCATAAAACATTATAGAACAAAATCTTATATATAAAATTCTCGTGTCACAATGTTAGTTACCATACTCCTCCGAAACGGCTTGACCGATTTTTATGAAATTTTATATGCATATTCAGTAGGTCTGAGAATCGGCTACTATCTATTTTTCATACCCCTAAGTGGTAGTAGTTAGGTAGTAGGCAGGTAGGTAGTAGGCAGGTGCTAGGTAGAAAAAATTGCATTGCAACGCATGCCGGGTACAGCTAGTAAATGTATAAATATATAACCTTAACCTTATAATATCAATTGTTGTGAATGGTTGTTATTATTTTTATTACATTTAACAACGTTTTCAGAATCAGGGAAAAACAACGTTTAATTTTTAAGTTATAAAATAGTAACTTGTATATGTACTAACCTCAACCATAAATATAGTTCGAGGACATCAAACACTGATTCAAGATGCACTAAATCCATGATGGTTTTGGGCGCGGGAAGCGGCCAGTCCACCGTGTTGCCCAGCCAGTTCTTAGTGAGCGTCTCGTTGCGACTGTACTGGCGCACCATCTAGATGTCATAAAATAGATGTGAATAGTGTTAGGAAAGTATATATTTAGAAAAATAGATCGAGACGGTATGTTAGGGTCTAAGTGCCTAACCAATTAAGAAAATTTATCATGGCTAAGAAAGCATTTAGCTAAAAGGTCATTTTTTACAGAATCTTATAGGTAAATTTACAAAACGAACTGACAAATTCACATTACAAAACTGTTTTAATTTTGTATGCACGTACAGTAAAACTACACTGTCAATTTTAGCACTTTACTTTAAAATACCTGTTACTCCTGCTTAAGATTATTTATTTTTTACATTTGAAACCATAAGGAAATAATCAAATTTTGCAACATGGCATGTGTCTGGGCAAAGATGTGCACAATGGCACAACCCTACAACCACTAACCTTAAGGAATGTAGCACAAACAAACGGCAGCTTGTTGTTGATCGGTGCACAACAGAACACGTAGCGGGCTCGCAGTGGTAAGGGCACGTGCTGGATCATCTCAGCTAGGAACTTAAACCCTTCTGTGTTGCACATGAAGTATAGCGAGTCGTCCACTGTGCACAGGTGGACGAATATATCCTGGAAAGGAAAACTTAGTTAAGATACAACTTGAGTATAATGAGGGCTACCGTTATTTCCCCTCCAGAAAAGCTAGTCGCACGTGATGTCCGAAATGCCAAGTCTATACTTTATTAGTAGGCATTGACAGCTTACGCGACAGTGGCGCCAGCGGGTGAGCGCAATAACGATAGAAATAATTATAGTATGTTAGTAAATAAATATGTAATGGTGCCCCGTGTTATTCTTTGAATATAGATAGAATAGATATTCATATAGGTTTATGGAAAGAGGAAATAATGAAACCCATGAATGTAAAAGGTACTTATTACCAAGTAGAAACACTTTACATATGCGTAAATAATAAGCCATGAAAGATGACCAATAATTTCTCCCAAAACAATTGTTAACCAATTAAATCAAAGTAACATAATATCTTACCATTAAACTACTAAGGCTAGCGTGAGGTAGATGATAGGCATACAGCTCCATCTGTTCGGCGGTAGGATGCAAGCCGGCTTGCGTGACGGGATCGGGCAGGTTCGTCATCAACGTCTTCAGCGTGGCCAAGTCTTCCGGCCTGTAGGTGGTGACGAAACCCGTCTCCCACGCGCTACCGTAACGCCCTGCTCGACCTAAGGTAAAATAGAAGTAGATTGTTAAAAATTAGTAGAACTTCGTTTTTACCTAGGATGTCGGTGGATTGATGGCTGGATGACGGTTACGCCTTAACACAAAAATATTAAATGCCGAAAGTATATGGATGAAAATAGGAACACATGTGGTTGCTGCCATAGGAACAAGATCTACCCTCGTTCCGGAGGCAGCAAGCACTGCACCGGGAGAACTGAAAGCCTAGGTAAAATGTCAATTTAAGTAGGTTAAAGGTAATGTAACGCCTCTCACCGGCGATTTGTAGGGCTTGTGATACACTTATTATATCCATTTCTTTATCTCCATCCTCATTCACCACTGGCTTAATTAGTGAATAGAATATTATTCTACGTATACTCCTGAAAAAGAGAAAACAGGAGGAGAGACAACAACAACATTTTTACTAAACAAACTCGAAACATGATGTAAAAATCAACAAACATTATTTCATCATCCACTTACAGGTTAATTCCGAGACCTATAGCGTCTGTGGCAACCATGACCTTACATGAACTGTTAGGGTCATTGAACTTATTAGCCTGTGCCAACTTAGTGCCAGGCGGAAGACTACCGTATATCACCGCTACCTCTTGCCCCCTAAAACAATCAAAATATTTTCAAGCACACATTGGAAAGTTCAAAAATTCCAACATGGACAAATCTCAGGACATAATACAAGCTAATCTATTCTATTTACTATTCAAACTGATGATAACTAAACGTAAAAATGACTCATATTTAAACATTTATAACATAAACTTCTAACGATTAAATGTTCTAAAACACTAGGCACTTATTGTAATGGTCTATATGAAACAAGCTGTAAGCACTTCACAAAACAAAAATTTTTAAACGAGAATCGCTTGATAACATCTAATCGGTACGAGCTAACGTACTCTACACAAAAAAAAATACTCAATTTTTTTAACTAATTTTTTCTTCTATCGAATAGTATTCGTTCCTAACATACATAGTAATTGGATACCTGCCTCAACATGGGACTGACCTCTGTTCTATGGCTCGACTTACACTGTAAATGTCGTTTTTATTGAAACACACTATACAGTCACCGGGTTTCACATTATCCAGTGTCCCTAGCGGTGAATCTTCTATTTTTAATTCTGTTAGTCTTTTGTAGGAGCGTACCTGGGAATAAAACAAGTTTATTGATCACAATCACATTTAGTGCAGCTTTAGCGCACACAACATGCACAGTGGCACAAAATAGAATTCCACCAAGCGCCGTGCCATAACGCAAATCGTCAGTGAAATTCTAACAGTGCGTAAGTCACTTTTTGACGGTTTCATTTTGATGCCATTGGATGAAGAAAGACCGCATGTTTTCATATAAAACCTATTCTATATCTTCAGTAAGTTGATTTTAAATACTTTTTCCAAATAATGTTGTACTTCAAATAAAATAACAAATATATTAACTAATAAAAATTACGCAGTTATTTTGCTAAACCTGCAAAATGCACGTTTTTGACTGCTTGAACTTCACTGACGAATTGCCATTGTGCACAGAGGTATTCAATAGTATTTTAGTCAATATAATCGTTTATAAATACCTCTAATTCTTCACCAGTTGTGTTACAAATTTCTTCTATGAGATGTATAGCTCCAGGCTCACCACATAAATGTATTTCTTCAGCTTGTAGTCCTACAAGGTAAACAAACAAAAGTAGATCATAACATCTAGCAAATTAAGTCTATTTTATCTTAACGAGTTATAATTGTTACCTAATATTGCCCGCGTCCATGCCCACCCTCTTCCCCTGTCGCCAATCATTTGAATCTCATCTATAATTGCTACTTCATCTGTCAAGAACCAAATTAAAAATAAGAAAATTACAGTCAAATTCTACATAAAACTTATATACAATGTACATTTGGGTGGTTCTACAAAAGTAGGGCAAATATTAAGGATATTATGTTTACATGAGTTTCTACTTTTAATTATTACGAATTTGGGTGGTTATGATAGATAATCTAATAAACATGCTAACTTAAAACAGGCCAGTCACTTTATAAAGTAGTTTTTAAATTATTAAGGATTTTCAAAATTTTGCTTCCAGAGGACTGACGAAAACAACAGGGTACTGACAAATACACATTTTCATAAGAATAATCAGTCATTTATTAATCATTGAAACATTCTCTTAGAATGTAATTATATCACATGTTCTTTTAACATTAATCCTTATAGGTAAGTATAAAATAATCTCATTTTTTCTATTTATACTGACGAAACTTCCTCAGTATTAAAGTCAGCCTTGAACTTTTTTATTATCTTAACATTAATCAACATTAAATTACTTTGAGGTAGTTTCACTCAAAAATTATACATTTTCTAAAAAAAACAATAAACAACTGTAACACGAAATTATTATTTTTAAATAATCTAACTGAATTTTAATAACCTCGCCGAAAAGCGCCTTCTTCACCAATTCCTTCTTTTGAGTTATATCTTCACTCATCTCTTCAATTCTGGTTTTTGGCGTTTTTTCAACAGATTTAACAACTTTCTTCAACTCTTTTTTAACTCGTCTATATTTTTGACGCTGAGTATTCAGTTTAGTTTTAAGTTTTGAAATTACAACTGCCATCTTCTTTAATTGCTTGTTTCTGGATTTTCTCTTTCTTTCACTCTTTTGTCTTCTTGAAGCACTTGCGGAACTGGTACTACAATTGGTTGCATTTCATCGTCAGTAGTTACAGGGGTATTTTCGCGTATAAAATTATTAATACGTTCCTTTAAGTGGTGTTTCTTTTGCCTGTATTTCGAGGAATATTCTTTTCATTTCCTTCTGGTTGCTCGTTGCTCTCGAGGTGTCATTTTACTAATATTTTTTCTTTGTCCTTTCTCCCTTTTTCTTAGATACTGTAACCTTTGTTTTTCTTTATACTCAGCTAATTTGATAGGGTCGCTTTTAATCTTTGCTAATCGAGCCTTTTCGGCTTCTCGTTTGTTTTGTAATATCTCTTCCCGAGATAATTTTTTTTTAGGAGGCGGCATGATGTTTTAACTGAAATAAGTAAAAAAAGACCTTAAACGTGGTATTTTTTAACGTAAAAGCAGACAAAAACAAAATCTGTCAGTACTCTGGAAAATATGTCAGTCCGCTGGCATATTAACGGACAACGGACTGACGCCAAAGTACTGACGAAAAGGATGCAATTTTATAATTATAGCCAGAAAGTACGTTCCTTTTCGAATTTTGTAATATTACTAAACAATATTATTACAAATTATAATTAACTGTATATGAATCGAAACAAAATTCAAGTTTACAAGTAAATGCCAACTCACCACAGTACTGAAATGTTCACTGGACCCACCACGTGCACACGGAGTAACCGCGACTCTAGCACTGGCATCGTAATGGCGGCCGTCAATCGGCGTGGCTTGTAGCTAGCTTCACTATTAACCTTGAAGCCTAGCGGGATTGTAACCTTGAGTCTGAGGTATTTACCGGGAATTTCAAATTTTAAAAACACACAACGGACTGACGAATGACTCTGAACACAAAGTTTATTCTTTATTTTAAAAATAATGGCAACAATATTACATTTGAAAGCTTTGGTAAACACTGTAAAGTACATCGCAGATTTAGATTAAATAGTAAGTTTTCTTAAATAATTGGCAATTTTTAACATACAGCCACTTGATTGCGCAGTTTTGGAATTGTGACATGCCAAAAGACTGACGATTTGAGGATCTATCGTGATTTTTTATATACTTGTAATGAAAATAAATACCTGATATTGGATGACCAAATAACAGATATTTGATTATTTTAAATCCAAATAAAATTTCCAGTAAATATATGAAAACTTTGTATTTTTATGGACTGGTGACATCAAGTTACCCATTTTTTGTAGAACCACCCATTTATTCAAATTATTTTTTAAAGTGCTAGTTTGGTATCAATATTTTATTACCAAGACCCTGTTCTATTAATGTCAATGATTATGATCGTATTTCCATTTTATAAAAGTCAGAGTGCTATTAGTTTTTACAGCTTCATATCCCTACATATAATTCTCATCGGCAACATTCGCTTGCACAGTTAGTGCAGCCTACACAGACTAAAGTCGAATGCAGAATCAATTAAATACAGACCTTATTCCTTTGAGTTAAGATTTTAAATAGAAGAATAACAGACTCGATACATCGCTAGATTGCTCGATCGAGTATTAACTATACTTACATGTATTATTAAGTGACGTCATCTCCACAGTGCAGGCTACATGATTGGACGGCGTGAGCTCGGACGCGTCAACCTGTAGCAATCTCTCCTGTGTCGCACTCTCATCGTGATCATCTAAACTTGCTACTGTTGAGTATAGGGACGCGTGCCTTCTTTCTTCTCCAGTTATAAGGTCGCAGGATGTACCCTACAAACAATTATATGAACTGTAGAATGGAAGGATAAAAAATAAAGGGTTAAAAGGAATACATTACATGTTTTATACTGCATTTACAATTTATACGCCAAATATGTAAACAAACATGACTTTTAGGAAAAGCAACTGTATTGCATGCACTATAAGGTTCAGTTTGCGCTACAACTTCATAGTTGTTAAGAATTTTTCAACAGTAATAGTTAGGCTAAAATGAACTTTATTTTCACCTGTATAAAGTTGATGTTTGTTTACAAATAACATCAATAGACTTAAGAATTTTAATATACTAAACATAATTTTGACTATACTATACATATATTGCTATGGTCATCGGTAAGTAACTAGGTCTTGATATTTTTAGTCTTTTCTAGGTACTATTTGCACTTCAGTCTTTGAAATCTTATCAAAATAATACTTGTTGATAGGTACAGTCACAAGCAAAAATATGTATACACTCTCCAATTTGTAATTGCTGTTTTGAAAAAATGATTGAATACAGTTCCCTAATCATCAAAAAATAGTCTTTTTAGTTTCAACACAAAAATCTTGCTCAAATTGTTTTACAATATTGCTATGTGTATACATATTTTTGCTTGTGACTGTACATCACATGGACACTAACATATTTTGATACATGACTCAGTTTATTATATAAATAGAATCCATTCAATGATATAAAATAACATGAAAATTATCTTTTGTATATCCCAAAATCATAACTTACATATTTATTAGATTTGTGGTATATTTCTGTGGCTAATAGTTTTAAAGGTCCACAGTAGACACCGGATTTAGCTGAAAGAAACCTCTCCATCGCATGGTAGGTCTTGCCTGAGTTGGTTGGGCCTGCATGGAATATAATTTTCCTATTCAGAACTCTTGCTTCAGGATACCTAAAAAACATAAAATTTTCCTTTATTTATAAAAACAACAAAAACATACCTACATTTTTAAATATTTAATATTTATCCATCTTTCACTTTAAATAAAACATTGGTATTTCTTATAGAATTAAATTTAGTGCAAGTAATAATCAAATAAGATTTTTTATCAAAAAGGAAAAACACTGGCAATAATAACTTTTAAAGTTGAGTCTGCTTGCGACCACGGCCTGTGTAACCCGGTCGAAACGTCAAGCCCTAAAGGTATTCATGCATGTACGCGCTAATCCCCGTTTTATAATATTACTATAAACACTGGCAATATTTTAGCCCAGCATATATCAATAGAGTAAATGAAAGTTTAAATAATAATATGCAAATGTAATCAGTAAAGACTACAATAACAAACAAAGCACTGTTTTATGTTTAATAACAACAATATAATTGCTACTTAAAGATAAGCATATCTTATCAGATGACTTATTGTTTTAACATTCCAATGATCTCTAAAAATAAACATTTGGTGTGGTGTCATCATAAAGCATTTTTGTGCAAAGCATTCATATATGGTATGAATGATTTGGCACAAGCCAATGAAAGTGAATGGGTATATATAAGGTGTGGTATGTCTTATGCATGACAATATTGTTAAGAGAAAGTCATATCTATATGCAACAACATTCATTTATGAATAGTTGGACACACCCCAAAAGTATATTCAATAAGAAAATATGTTCATAATGAATAATTAAATTGAGCGCCCATCAGTAGAAACACAAATCAAATAGAGACTTCATCTCAAAGCCATAAGGTTGATTATTGCATACAAAAAAATAATTATACTAGTATAATGAAGCTTGTTTGTTCGACACTAACCAGTTAGCAGGTGTTCTTAGGTCAGATATTTTTTTCAGGTCATCTAAACAGTCAAGGTGCGGAAATGCAAGTCTTGCATGCCTCAGGAAGTAAGGGAACAAGTCATCCACATGGCCAGCACCTAAAAACAAATACCAGATAAAAAAATAAATATTTTAAGATAAGTTTATTTTTAAATTAAAAAAAAGAATGAACTTCCGCACTTCAATTTGAAAACTGTTGTCTATTAAAATTTCATGCTTACTCTTACACTTTTCTGCTTGTTAGTACACTACTTACTTTCAATATTAAAATATTTTTAGTATCAAGGTTAGGTGTGAAAATAATGCGCAATTAATAAACAAAGAACGTGTAAATTATAAATATTGTGTATTTAAGAAAAAAATACAAGTATTATACCTAATAAAATTATGCATATTTTGGTTCATCCATTATTTACTTACCTTGTATAATATCACTTATGATTATGTGCAAATCAGGAGGCAGGTCATGTTCCAAACAATGTCTTCTGAACGATAGAAAAGCCTGATGCAACAGCTGATCATCTAATCCATTTTCTGCAGACAACTCTCTGATCTCTGGTTTCTGATAGAATTTGTTGAGAATCTTTAGAAGATCTTGTTTCTTGATACGTCCCGTAAACTCTTCACCAATGTTTATGTCATCCGGGTTGGGTTTTACGGGTACGGGAATAAACAAAGCCGAAGGATTACCGCGATCATGCTTCTTACCCCTAAAGAAAATATAACCTATATTATGGCCACCTTTTCGCGCGCCTAACACGTTGTTTCTAAGAATAGGAGGAACACATGGTTGAACTTTATCTGCACAGTAAAGAGCCAGTATCCTTGTGAATCCTTTGTACATATTGATTATGAAACAAAAAGTAAATTGACTAAAAATTTTATATCCTCGGCTGTCATGTCATTACCGCTGTTGTTTTTTTTTGTACTTCAAAAATATGTCAATGAATGTGTAAATAGAGAATACTTGGTCACGAGGGTTTTAAGCTTCAAAATATTGCAATATTAAAATTTCAAATTAAACCTACTAAAATGTAAAAAGTGCTTTGTATTTAAAATGTGATTACTGGCTTTAATATGAATACGATAAATAAATCAAAAGAATTATAGGAACGACAAAGGATGTTCTAAGGAAGGACCAATCCGAAGTATTCCAGAGGATGTAAAAATAAACTGTGTTTTATTCTGAAGAAGACGGCTTACTCGAGTTAATTAAACTGCTCTCTGCCGCAATGATTCGTTTCAGGTATATTTATTTAGTTGATCAGTTGCTATCAAATGTTTTACTGAGGAATACAAGATTTTATTCAACTTCCATCAAAATAAAAAAGATGTTACTAATTACTAAAACAGTAATAACTGACTAAAATATTAGGTATCGAATTTTGGTGTTAGCTGTTATCATTGATAAAATGGGTTACTCTATTTTCTTACTTTTCCTTTTTCTGTGGTTGTGACGTGACGTGAGTGCAAGACGGACACGACGACGACGTCTTGATCGTATTAATTTTCGGCTGCAAGAGCTATCCTGTGCTTTGATCACATTTCACATGATAGATATCACAAAATACACCATAACAGATCACTATATTCCAGGCATCGTGACTTAATATAGCATACTAACAAAATGGGGAAGGCTAAAAAGGGGAAGAAGAACCCGACTGCGGACGAGGGGTAAGAATCGCTAATGGCATATGTTTTCGTTGTCGTTTGCCAATTTCACTTGCGGAGATTCATCTTATTCGTTTTGTTACAGCGACAGTGATGTAGAAACGACTAACATTGATAATATTAAACCGGCGCAGAAGGGAAAAAAGTAAGTGGTTATAGGTTAACTAAAGAGTACTTTTCATAGATAAAATTGTGTTTGAAAATCGTGCGATACTACTATTCGCAACCTACAAAGTTGGGTGGTTCAATGAGCCAGCATGTTGTTTACTTCTTGAAAATATTCTTATAAAATCTATTTCCTTGAACTTGTGAATGTGTACTATAGTGTTGTTATCAAAATCCAAATTAACACTTTTATAAATTGTTTACTAACAATACAAAATATATTAGTGGGTGTAATGTTCATTTTGATTAAATTTAACACTTTATTTTATATCATAATATGAATAAAGATGATTACCAACACTTTACATTGTAACCAGCTGGGTTCATTGTAAAAGGTTACAAAATCTGATTGTACAGTGAGTAACTGTAGTAACTAATACAGGTTTTCTTATTTTAAATGAATGTATAGGAGCTTTAGATAAGGTGCTTAGACAAAACTTATATCTCAATTGACTGCTTCAGTCGTTAGTAAATTCATATCTGTGACAGTCAATTGACCCATGTAATAATAATGATTTATTTCATTCTTGGTAGACCTATATGATATATTATTATTCCCTTACAAAACCTGTACATAAATATAATAGGGTAGATGACAAGGTATGAAAAGTCAAAATTTATTTAGTCCGCCATTTAGATAATCAAAATATAATAGACACATATTTTTTCTTTTCTCAAATAAATTACAAAATACGAAGATAAACCGCTGTAAAGTTCAGGAGTGGGGGCTTGTGACGTCACGGCTAGGTACAATTTGTACTCAAACGTGACGTCATGCAACAATTGTACTCGCTGTATCTTCGTAATTCTTTGTTTACGGGACTAAACAAAAAATACGTGTCTAATATTTTTTTCTTATCTAAAAGATGGACATAAAAATAAAAATTAGTCATCATCCCTATTATATAGGAATATAATTAATAATAATCCTTTAAATTAATTTTAATTACTGCGTTTAGTGCGTTGTGAATCATCATGACATTGTAATGTTTTACAACATGTTGTAAACAGCATGTAATGTTAACAGGATAACAGTGGAGTCTGATAGCGAGGAAGAAAAGCCAAAAGCCAAGGCCAAACACAAGAAGTCCGTTGATGAGGATGTCAAAGAAGTCACAAAGAATATCAAAAATGTCTCAATTTCAAATAAGTCTAAAAAGAAAAAGGAAGTCAGCAGTGATGATGGTAAGTCTGTTTTTAATATTAAAAAAAGGTAAATTTAGGGTGATTTTCATAAGGCACATCGTGAATGTCTTTGTTTACTTGTCTGTTGTGATAGAAAATGCTATATACAGGTTATTTATGAGTAGTTTTAATTTGAATACATAGTTGCTATGTGCAGTATATTCTGCCTCTTGATCCATTCAGGATAGATACATAAGAAACTCTTGATTAGGCCATTGCATGATGAACACATAAAGAACAGCAAAATAGTTACATGTTCTCATATTATGGTGTCTAATTGAATATTTTTCTATCAGATGATTCTGAGGAGGAGGAGCCAAAGCCAAAGAAAAATAGCAAAAAGAAGGAAGATAAGAAGAGTGCCTTTTCTCTCCTAGAAATAGAGGATGGTGATGATTCTCCACCTGAAGCTCCACCTTCATCAGATGACGAGAGACCTGCTCAAAAACAACAGAAAAAGCCAGCACAAGAGAAGAAAGAGCCAGCTGGTAAAAAGGGCAAAAAATCCAAACGAAAGAAGGATGAAAGTGATGATGATTTAGAAAAAGTACTAGCAGAATTAGAAATGGAGTATGCTGGAGTGAAAAAAGAACCCACACCGGCCCCCGAACCAGAGAAAACTGAGGAGGTTGCAGAAGAAAAACCTAAAGCAAAGAAGAAAGGCAAGAAAGAGGAGCCAAAGCCTGAACCAGAGAAAGATGAAGAAAAGGAAGGCAGTGATAACGAAAACGATGTTACTATAAAAACTGCTGCCCAAAAGAAGAAGGAGAAAAAGGAACGCGAAAAACAAAAGAAACTAGAAGCTAAGAAGAAAGAAAAGGAACAAGAACCTAAAAAGGAGACTAAAGCTGATGATGAGAAAGCTCCTGTTAAGGAAGAACCTAAGCCGGAAGAGGCACCTCAAGAAGAGGCCAAGGCTCCTTCTGAAGAGAAAGATGCTGAAGGCGAACCTCCCATAGAAGGCAAGAAGAAAAAGAAGAAGGGCGAAAAGACAGAAAAAGAAGACAAAACCAAGAAAGGTCCAACTAAGAAGACTATTGCTGCCATGCAGGAAGCCTTGAAAAAGGTACAAGAAGAAGAGGAACGATTACAACGTGAAGAAGAAGAGAGGATAAAACAGGAAGAGGAACGTGAACAGCAAAGACTGGAAGCTATTAGGTTAGAGAAGGAAAGGAAAGATAGGAAAAAGCAGAAGGAAAAGGAGAGAAAAGAAAGACTTAAGGCTGAGGGGAAGTTGTTGACTCCTAAGCAGAAAGCCGAGAAGGCGAGGGCTCAAGCGTTGTTAGATTCTCTGAAGGCTCAAGGGATAGAGATAGGGTCAGCGGAGAAGAAGGCTCCTCTGAGGCCAGGAACCAGGGTAAAGCCAGGCAGACTGAAGAGTCAGATATCGCAGGAGACTCCTGCTACTCCCTCTGAAGAGAAGAAGATTGACCTGCTGACGGATAAGGATAAGAAGGTAAACAAATACTCTTATAATATTCAATTAAATAGATTAAAATGCATGAGAGTATTAAGTACTCCATATTAATAGATATTTTAGTGCTCCGCTAAGTTGTATAATCATTGTGCCTCTCATTTATAATTATTATTGTTTAGGTTTGATCTGTTATAGGTCATTTATAGCTTCCTACTGATATAGATAAAATTTTATGATATCAGTTACTGTAGTATTTCTTATATTAGGAGCTTACCTTATCTATTTGCTTGCCAAGATACACCTAAGTAGTTTTTCAACATGACTTTTCACTAACTTATCTAAGGGCCTTTTAAAATACAACTCATCGTGTAATGACTGGATTTTTTGTTTTTAATTATACAGGGTGTTAAGAAAACCCTGTCCGATCCTTTAAGGTGTCGTTAGGTATCGATAACTGATACCAGTAATGTAAAAAAAATGGTAATAAAAAAAATTATAACCTAAAAAAACTATTTTTCTCAAAAGTCGAGAGATAGTTGGCGTCGTCACAGGTGCTGCCAAATGATCAAACAAAAGGCCGCCAAATAATACCGACGAAAATGGTGCTGTAATTATTGTTTTAATCTCAAATTTAGGGAATTTTGCTGCCAAAAATCGTTATTTCAAAGTTCATTATTATTGATACTATCATGAATATTCCAAATTTAATATTTTATTAGGGCATGTGATTGTGCAACCTATATCACCCTTTCGGGTCGGACAGGGTTTTCTTAACACCCTGTATATTTGATATATTATTTCTGTCTGCTACCAAATATTTTTCTTTGCGACTTATGCATATGAGCACCTGCACTAGCAAATGTATACAAATTATAAGCTGTTGATAAGGTTGTTAGAATTAATTTTTTACCCTATCTACATTAGATGCCACTGCTGCGAAAAAACCTTCTTTTTTTTTTTACATATCCATCTATTTTTTATCGCTATCAACCTACTTTTAGCTATTTCTGGCCACATGCTACCCCTACACTGTTCCTACACTCTCTTTTTCAACTTCAACGTTATCTTCTTTTCATGTCTATGGTTGACCTTTAACTTTTCCTATTTAAATAGGAGGATTCACCCAAAGTTGAGGAGAAGAAGGAATCTGACACGGAGTCAGTAAAAGATGCTTGGGATGCAGAGTCGTCCGAGGAGGAAACTGAACCGCCGCAGAAGGAGGAGCCGCCACAGACTCCCGTCAAAGAGGAGAAGAGACCTGCGGGGCAGGATAAGACTAAAGAGGTATGATTTCTTTCTGTTTTAACTGATGACATTAATGTTTAACAGGACACACATAGATTTATCCACCATCAAAATTTCTCACGATATTTTCAAAATAAAGGTGTATTATATGCCTTTATATTGCCTTTAAACCTTTCTGTACCTTGCCTTTAAACTATCTCATGATAAAATAGGTAACTAAAAGACGAGCACGTCGATTTAACTCCTTTTTTTGTCGATAATAAAGTCCCTACCTCACCCACTAACAAATAGTACCACATTTAAAACAATGAATAATTATTCCAGAAGGCAGAAGATGATGACGAGGGTAGTTCAGAGGAGGAGGATGATAGTTCTGAGGAGGAGACCAGCTCGGAGGAAGAGTCTGACGAGGAGGAGGGCATGACTGATGCCCAGAAGAAGAGGGAACTTGTCTTGAAGAGATTAGAGGTAAGAGAGTGATCCATGATGACACTGGCTAGATGTTAAAGTTGAATCCTACTAATATTATAAATGTGAAAGTTTGTGAGAATGGATGTGTGGATGTTTGTTACTCTTTCACGGAAAAACTACTGAATGGATTTTATTGAAACTTTCCAATATTGTAGCTTATACATCGGAATAACACATAGGCTATAATTTATAAAGATAGTGTAAGAATTGTCATTCACGCGGGTGAAACCGCGGGCCACAGCTAGTAATGTATAAATGTATATCATATTATTATGTAAGTTTGTGATTCAAAGATATTAAAGTGTTGTGCACAATATTATGGACTGAATTTGCAATATAGCAATAACAACAAAACTAAAAATACATGTATTAATACTCTAGAATTTGAATTTTATCATACGCCCCACGTTTCGAAAGTAAGGCACCGTAAGAAGTATGTGCATAGAGAAAAGTAAATAAGTAGGGTATAGAGAGACCTCTCGTGGCTAAAACGTGTCGCCCTAGCAAGCGAGCGACCTCTGGTGTTGTTATTCCTAAACTAACGTACACAGTACACACACATACGCAATCCTATTTTCTTTGTGTGAGTGATGCTACAGTAGCGGCCTCTGGTGGTTGCTATTATAAACTACCGTATACGTTTACACACACATACGTAATTTGATTTTCTTTGTATGTATTAAATAAAACCCACTAATTCATTTTAATACTGTAAAGTTTATTAAATTATTTTTACAAGTCTTAAAGCTAGTATAACTTAATAATAATAGGACAATTTAGTTATTCTTACAATGTTAAAAAACATAAATTAAGAATCAATCATAACATCTATAAAAATATGAACTAATATAATAACATAAAGCAACATCAGTATAAAGGAAAATATTATAAACCATATAGGGCACAAGTAATAACAATCATTATTGCACAATTATTCGTTTGCTAACAATGTTATAAAACCTTAATTATAAATCATCAAACATAACATCTATAAAAATATGAACTAATATAATAACATAAAGCAACATCAGTATGAAGGAAAAAAATTATAAACCATATAGGGCACAAGTAATAACAACCATTATTGCACAATTATTCATTTGCTAACAATGTTATAAAACCTTATTTATAAATCAACAAACATAAAATTTTTATGAACTAACATAATGACATAAAGCAACATCAGGGGCCCGATGCCGCTATTTTAAGTCAGTGAGTGGTAGGTTAATAAACGTTCCAGTGTACTTGTTTTTGTGCCTAATTTTCGTATTCAGATAATTTTAGTTTACAAATGTACATTTAACTGCCTCGTTGGCCTAGTGGTTCTAAGCGGGACTGCTACGCTAGAGGTCTTGGGTTCGATTCCCAAGTCGACCAAGGTGTTATTGGGTTTTTCTATGAAATTCTCAGTAGCAGGTCGGAGTTTGGATTAGTGCCCGGTTAGTGGCAATAGGCTCGCCCCCTATTACATGGGACCTAAACATACCGGCGAACTGTGGGTGTACATTGGTACACCTCTGCCTAACCCTTCGGGGATACAGGCGTGATAGTATGTTATGTTATATGTTATGTTACAAATGTACACCTACTAGCCACTGTTGTCATTGTAGGATTGCAAGTGACTGTTCTTATCTGTATACGAAAATTAGGCACAATAACAAGTACACTGGAACGTTAATTAACCCGCCACTCACTGACTTAAAATAGCGGCATCGGGCCCCAGTACGTAGGAACAAATGATGAACCATATAGGGCGCAAGGAATAACAATCATTTGTAATTATTTGTTTGCTAACAATGTTATAAAACATCAAACATAACATCTATAATTATGAACTAATATAATCACAAAGCAACATCAGTATGTAGGAAAACAATAATTTACTATAATTATGTATTTTTTTTTGTTATTTCACAAGTCGCTCTAAAGCTAGTATAAATGAACACTTATAGACCCTCTGGGGCAATATTCACACGAAACTTTTATGAATTATACACCGAACACTTCTCGTTCAACCACTTTATCGATTTTAAAGAACAAACACAATTTTCACAAAACTAATTAACGAATTATGTACACAAAACCTTTTTACTGAATGTCTTTTGGTGAAAACCGTATATAAATTAATGTATTTATCTTATTTTAATTATTTTATTAAAATAATTTTGAAAAAGATTGTTTACGCTTGACAGTCTTTAAACCACAGAAAAATTACACAAAAGATAAATTACGGAATACGAAATATAGATGGCAGCACCATTTTTGCGAAATCTTCGTTGTATGAGAGTTTCACCCCCCTGAGTATGTGAATTGCATAAGCTATATTCATTTAATAATAAACTACTAAACCCCTAACTTTAACAGTTTCGTAACCGATAAATAAATTTGAACTCTATTCCTCACTACATAAAACACATTATCCACAGAAACGCCGTCAAGACAACGAGGCGAATAAAACGGGTAACCCTCTACGAGCCGCAGTGGTCTGCGTGTTGGGCCACGTCGATACCGGCAAGACCAAGATCCTGGATAAGCTGAGACGTACCAACGTACAGGATGGCGAAGCTGGTGGTATTACCCAGCAGATAGGAGCCACCAATGTGCCTATTGAGAATATTAAGGAGCAGACTAAACATGTTAAAGGGGTGAGTTTCATTTTATATATATTATTTCAGCTATTTGCTACTCTAAACTAGACCTAGTATGTACCAGCTATAAAAGCGAAATTAACTTCGGACTTCAAACTGAATACCGTAGCGTAAAATTGAGTTGGGTTCGGCTTCGTTTCTATGATGGAAAGAAGTTGGAGCTGCTAGCAAATTAAGTTCAACTAATAACATAGTTAAGTTACTAAATTGTAAAAAAATATTATTCCTCCAGTAAAAATAATAAAGCTACTAATAGCTCAGTCAGGAAATATAGCAATAATTCTAATATTTAATGTAAAAACATTTAAATTTCCGTTTAGGTGAACGAGATTGCCTTCAAGCTGCCTGGTCTGCTCATCATCGACACCCCCGGCCACGAGTCCTTCAGTAATCTTAGGAATAGAGGGTCCTCGCTCTGTGACATCGCTATCCTTGTAAGTTACTTAAAAATATTGTCATATTATATATCATTAAAAAAAAATTGTGGAAATAATAGTTTAGTTTATATAAAGTGTAGCCTATTGTAAAAGTGACTGCAGACCATATTTGGGACGCGGAATTTTGATACTTGTCATGAAAGAAGAACTGTTTAATTTGAAACATTTTGATCTAGGATCGAAAAAAATAACCAAAGTTATTTTTTTTTTTATTTATATATATTGTCTATTTTGTGTGCTAAATAAATCTCTAAATCCACAGGTGGTAGACATAATGCACGGGCTCGAACCTCAAACCATCGAGTCGATAAACCTCCTAAAACAGAAGAAGACTCCCTTCCTAGTGGCGCTGAACAAGATAGATCGTCTGTACGACTGGCAGAGCGCGCAGCGTAAGGACGTCAGAGATATACTGAAGATGCAGCAGCCTAACACGCAGCTGGAGTTTGAGAAGAGGTGCAAGGGAGTTATGCTGGAGTTTGCTGAACAGGTAATATGCGGATTTATTTTGAAAGAAAGATTTGATGCAGTAGTTGAGAACGAGATACAGTTGAGACAGAAAAATTATAGTATTTGCTTACATATGTGGTATGTATGTAATTCTGTAAGCATTTATTTCTTGAATTGCCAAGGGAGACACTTATAGCTGTTCTTCTCATCCCTTCAAAACAATAGTGCTTTGGAGGAAAGAGTTTTTATTGCTCCTGATGCTACAATTTACTTTTCATGATATTTAACTTATATTTAATGTTTTTAAATAGCTCATGGTTATAGTATGTTGCAGAATCAGAAGTATATCATGTTGCGCCTATTATAGGCATTAAACATAGGAATCCTATATACTCATACACTGTTATGTTTGTTTGTTATTCTGTGTTATTTTTTAAACAATGTTCTCTTTATTCTTGTAGGGTTTGAACGCAGCCCTGTTCTACGAGAACCCGGACCCTCGTACGTACGTGTCCCTGGTCCCCACATCAGCTGTTACCGGTGAGGGTATGGGCAACCTGCTGGCCATGATCGTGCAGGCCTGCGAGGGCCCGCTACACAAGAGACTCGTGTTCTCACAGCAACTGTTAGCCACTGTGCTTGAGGTAAGTGCTTCTATGCCATTTAATTTTTTTATATACTCCATGTCAGTACACTGAGCACAGGTGCTCACTACTGCTCTAGACGAGATCATTGGCTTTAAAAGTCAAAAGCCGCAGACAATTGAGCATAGACAGTTATGCTCCCGGACGGGTCAATGTAGAAAACCACTTGTGTACATTGTCTTGAGTCGTGGCGTTTGTGTTACATTCGTTGCCTCTGATTTCATTACTCAAGAGCTTTAGCTACTTATTTTTTTCTTTGATCACTGTATATGATGTGGTCTGTATTTATTATTTATTTAATTTGAACTTGGTTTCTTTGCCCAGGTGAAAGCGATCCCTGGTCTGGGCACGACGATAGACACGATCCTGATCAACGGCACGCTGCACGAGGGCGACACGATGGTGTTGGCCGGCACCGACGGACCCATCGTCACGCAGATACGCTCGCTGCTCATGCCG
This sequence comes from Autographa pulchrina, assembly GCA_905475315.1. Lineage (NCBI taxonomy): Eukaryota > Metazoa > Arthropoda > Insecta > Lepidoptera > Noctuidae > Autographa > Autographa pulchrina. The sequence goes on along the minus strand of FR997771.1, from coordinate 4,530,016 downwards.
CAGCCCATGAAGGAGCTCAGAGTTAAGGTGAGCATGGCTGATGATAGACACGATCCTGATCCGTTGATCAGGATCGTGTCTATGCACGCTGCACGAGGCGACACGATGGTGCTAAAATAACATGAATAAACACAAAAATGTATTAACCATGGTTTAAACAGCACACTCACATTCCTTTTTACCCGACTGCCAAGAAGGGTTATGTTTTTCGCGCGTATCTTGTATGTATGTATGTGTGTAATATTCTTTATTACCTCATATCTTCGAAACGGCCGAACGGATTTCGATAATTAGGGTATCGTTGGATTTGTATCGATTACCCAAGTGTTCTTAGATATGTCACGTCAAACAAAAACCAACATGGCGGCCACGAGGTGCCATAGATTAAATAAGCTAGACTAAAATCATTCATTATGGGTCCCGACTGTTACAGTCAATTATGTTTCTCATTAGAATGATTGTGTATTGATCATTAAATTTTTGTACTAATAACATTGCTATCTACACTTCTAGACTTATTGAACTTGTTTTTTACTTTTCAGTTTTTATTTAGTGTTTTTTATGCAGTCGGGTATTTTTATTTTTTAAATTTATTTATTTTTTATCCTCTAATTATATTAGTAAACAAGTTTATATATGTTATAGAATGCATACATCGAGCACAAAGAAGTGGTAGGCGCTCAGGGTGTGAAGATAGCCGCTAAAGAGCTGGAGAAAGCAATCGCCGGGCTCAACCTACTAGTCGCACAGAAACCCGACGAAGTCGATGTTTTGAAGTAAGTTCAACAACTAGCTATTTGTGTCATAATTAAGTCTGTACTATTGGGTAAATGGAAAAAAAATGCCATTACAAGGGTACACTTATGATGGTAAAATATTTAATTTGAGTAGGCTATATAAGCGATCTTAAAAATAAAATTGTTTTACTCTGTTCCTAATTTATATTCATTCATTTCTTGCGATAGTTTCATGAAATAATCAAAATGTATACTACATACATGTAGTAGTACACATCCGACATCTACATTATTTTTATCGCATTTCGTACTTTACTTTTACAGTGTGTAAAAGCTGGGAAAATACAAGAAACTTCTACATTACACAGAACTTCAGTTACAAAGTCACCCCAAAACTGTCAATTATCCTTAAGACGACTTGCTATCGTAGATTATAATCCAAATGCCTTCCTCTAAACACCTTGTTTCCTTACAGAGAGGAGGTAGCCCGCGAGCTGAAGTCAGCGTTATCATCGATCAAGTTGACGGAGCGCGGCGTGTACGTGCAGGCCTCCACTCTTGGTTCACTGGAAGCCCTGCTCGAGTTCCTTAGGACTAGCAAGATACCTGTAAGTATATGTTTTGGAATGTATGCTTTAATCGCATGGAAGTAAGGTTCAAGTTAGATCGTTTAGGAGGGTTATGTATAACTCAGCTTATAAGGTTCTATTAAGCTGGTCTAGTGCCCGTTCTATATCTTGGAATTGTGATTAATGTATCAGATTTTTTATTTGATTTAATTTATTGTATTTATGGAAATAGGCCTTTGACCAGTAGTGTGTCATGTACATGTGTTATTATTTTTCACTTATAACTTGCTGGTTTAGCTATTAACGACAATTTAACTTTTTTATTTTATGAACTGTTCAATATGTTCAAACAGCATAAAAATAGTATAAAGTTTTATAGATGTTCATTCCGTGGATATTTTTCAATAATTATGTATAACAAGATAACTTTTGTTTCAGTACTCTGCAATCAGGATAGGTCCGGTTGTGAAGCGTGACGTCATGAAGGCGTCCGCCATGTTGGAACACGACTCGCAGTACGCTACGATATTGGCGTTTGATGTTAAGGTTTGTATTTAACAGGCTTGATTTATTTTAGTACTGTTTACTACCTATAATATTCTTCCTGCAAAGGAAGCATACGTTCGCAAAAAAAAAACAACAATACTGAAAATTCATCACAATAGTTGATTGAACAAAAATCTACTTAAAAAGTGTATTTAATAAACTGCACCTGTGGGAATTGTGGTATTTTTGACTCTCACAGGTGTGGTTAAAACCCCTTCTAAAGTTCGCAATATTAAATTAAATTCCACAATAGCTTATTTAAAGACAAGAAGACAATAATAATTAATGTGCTATTTAAATTAAATATAATATAAATAATCAGATCGAACGCGACGCCCAAGAGATGGCAGACCAGCTGGGCGTGAAGATCTTCGCAGCCGACATCATCTACCACCTGTTCGACAAGTTCACCGCCTACCGCGAAGAGCTCAAGCAACGCAAGCGAGAGGAGTTCAAGCATATCGCCGTCTTTCCCTGCAAACTTAAGGTAGGGTAAACAACTGTAATGCGAACACATAAGATTCAGTTTCGAATACAACTTCTTTATCTTTCATGACTTTTCTAACAGTAATGGTCATATGAAAATGAACTTTATTTATACTTGCATAAAGTTAATGTTTGTCTTAAATCTCGGAAATAATATCTGTTGGCACAAGTATTGAATGAAGTAGGCTATATGCTGTCTCATTTTGTGGGCATGTGGTAGAAAGTGATACATGTCATGCTATTTTTACGGATGAGAATTACATAACTACCAATTTCAAAAATTACAAAATGTTTTGACCCATTGCCTCAAACAGTGCGTCTACATAGTAGTCCGTACAAGTAAAATGTAATTCGTATTTATTGATAAATTGCAAAAGAGTATATCATGTTCCCAAACACACCTTCAAATTATGTAGTAAACAAAATGATGTCTTATGTGTTTTTTTATACAGATCTTGCCACAATTTGTGTTCAACTCTCGGGACCCTATCGTCGCCGGTATCATGGTGGAAGCTGGCATCTTGAAGGAAGGCACACCAATCTGCGTACCTAGCCAAGACGTAAGCACTATAAACTTCTTTTCTATATTTATTAACTAGAAACGTCAGCAAAAATTACATAAATAGTGTATTACAGACCAATTAGAGTCACAATTTTAAATCGAGGTTCCTAAAGTGCCTGTTTTAGTTAGCCTTATCATGGAAGTTTTCTGCTTCAACTTCATGTACGTAGATACTCTACACAAATCTTAATCCAATGCATTTTAATGTTTAATATATAAAACAAAGTCTAGTTTCTTCCAACATATAACTCGAGTAAGGGTCGACTGACTATCATGATCTTTGATTTAGATTCGTCTAGAAATCGAAACTGTGAATGAAACCGCGGGGCACGGCTAGTATGTCTTCAAAACTGCTTCCACTAAATTCCTTCTTTCTTCACCAGTTTGTCGAGCTGGGCATAGTAACTTCAATCGAGTCGAACCACAAGCAAGTGGAGACGGCTCGCAAGGGCCAGGAGGTGTGCATCAAGATCGAGCCCATTCCGGGAGAGTCGCCCAAGATGTTCGGCAGACATTTCGATGAGACTGATATGCTAGTCAGCAAGGTAAGTCTATTCCTAGTTCATTTGAAACTAGTGGGTTCATATTATGTACAGCAAAGAAAGAGTTTTTGGCTATAGAACATAGATGGCGCTGTTTTCAAGATGTATGTTTTTTGTAAGCCATTGAAATGAATGGCTTATTAAAGTAGTTCAACGTTATACATTTTGTATTTATTTCATTCAAAAGGTAAAATGAGACTAAGAAAGAGTCTACAATAGATTTTAAAGCTCTGTCTTCAATTGATAATTTTGTAGTGAGTCTCGAATGTGACTATATATTAACGCTGATAAGCGTTTAATTACCTTTTATATGGGACGGTTACCTATTACAAATCTTCTAAAAACATTAAACTTTAACTAGGTATTTGTAGCACAATTCATGTGGTTGTCCTTGTTGTGTCACATAGTTTTGTAGGAGCGAGAATATCGAATGCATCACCAAGACCAAGACATTACGCAAATACAGGACGCCTAAAAATCCTATGTCCAGAAGCAGGCTATAAAGCTGATGTTCATATCTCCTTGAAACTGCGTCCTTTTATTATACGACTCTGTTCATTAACCCACTCAACCACGACAACATCGTAAGAAGCATGACATGCACAAAAAACAAGAAATAAATAATCTCTCAACGCTAAACATTAGATGCGCAGTAAAAAATATGATTCATAAGTCGCAAGGAAGTGAGTACACATTAGTACAGGATTTTCCAGAAGCTTTAGTCAATCAAAGATACAAAATTCTCAATGAATCAGTCCGAGTGACGTAGTTTTATCGTTGCAAAATATTTATGAGCACCAGATATGTGAACGAGCGCCGGTGATGAATGAAAATTGTGCGAATTGTTTATGTTTTAAGCAATAGGTGGCAGGGCGAGCGATGTGTTCCGATTTTGTTTGTTTTAGTTGCAGTATTGTTGTTGTTTCAAAAAGGCTTTGTTTGTGTTTTGTTTTTGTTTGGGCGAGGGTTGCGAATGCTGTTTTTTATTGCCTTCTTGAAGAACGGTTTACATGGTCGATGAAAATATTGATATGTAAGATTTATTACGTCGCTATCGTAGAAAGCAGAAACATTTTAAATACTTACATATTTTTTCTCTATGTAAGTGACTTCCGTGTTTAGAATAGCTTTATGTCTATTATTTTCAATATGTCTCATTATAGAGATTTTACATTAATTTTAGCAAGATACCAAGCTTATCTCTTCCCTATTCGTTTTTATAACATGAGACTTATTCGCCGTAATATTATGGGCGCGTAATAATTCTAGACACTTTCATAACACTATTCCATATATTTAGAAGTACAGACGTCATAAGAACTTTTATATACCTCAAAGAAAACCCTTCATACACTCGTGACTGTCTATCGTTGTTTTCGTAGAAACGCTATGACGTAATGTATCTTAATTTTTGGCATAGTGTTGACAGTTCGTTCAAATGTTCGTCGATCCACCGTGTATTTATTTAAGTATCTAATTACAGAATACATAAATAGAAATCCTTAATTTAGTTCGTAAAAGACAATAGAGTGGCTAATATAACTACAAATCGAAGTCGCCGTTTGATTAATCTGTTGGTACTTGGTAGACACCCAAGATTCACTGCAGACGGGCGGTTATTTATTTCTCTCTATCGAATCTCATGTAAAAAATATTATGTAAAATACGTAGGCATTTATTTTTCAAATACATTTTGTGTAGGTTTTGTATTACTTAAAACTATTCAATATATTATTATTTCTAAAAAAATACCTGAAGAATTTCGCATGACTCAGAAATATACTCCACAGTAAACAACACAGTAAATATTCAGAAAACATCACGTGATCTAAAACATGATTCGCAGATCTAGATTCCGAAACACTTAGCAAAAAACGTTTATATCTGATATTGCAATGAAAACAAACAATACATTTCACATGATTCGTGAAAGTTTTATTGAGATTACGAATTCTTATATCAGTCGTATATCAATCGTCGAAGCATAATATATGTATGGTTGGTCTTCGATTCACGAACGAAACGTCGGTGTGTGGAGCGGCCTGTATGTCACGGGTGACGCTTTAATGAATGGGCTGCACATTGCACAAGATATCGGTACCATTTTAGCTCTATAGACAAATGGCACCGATTGATACGGCTATTATTAGAACGCATTGCATACGACACGCAGGATTATTTACCTAGGCATTTCTTGGCCTATTTACTACTACGGGAAGTCGAAAGTTTTAGGTTTCAAAATTCGTAGGTAGGTAAACGCATAATGATGACGACGCAAAACATGTCGAATGTAGATGTTGAGTAATCGATAATCATTATTTATCAGAAATGTTTATTCTGTTCTTAAAATATTTGTTAAGGATCCTTAATTATTTTTTTGAGAGAGTTGGATACAAATTATAGTATAAAGGTTATTTATCAAATAAGGTTCTTGTCATCTTTAAATATGCAGACAAGAAACAGTACGAATAAGTCATGCATTGCATTGTCGTAATGGCGCGCCGGCTCGTGTTGCCCACAAATATTTTGTATTCTAGACGAGAACAGAAGCGCCGTGTCGACTTGTGATTGTGTACGTTTTGTTGCGGCAGTTGCAGTTTCGGCAACATTGTAACAACTATTGATAGTGCTGTATAAACAGACGTTGCAATCGGCTACTGCCAATCTGGCTAGTTAAAGCCAGGGCTGCACCGATGCGAGCAAAAAGCATGTATGTAAACATTTCATTGTTTACATGTTTCTTTGCAAAAACAAGCAGATTCTGTGAAATACATGATTTTCATAAGAAAACGTAACTGCAATGCCTGTATGCGCATAAAAACGTTTCGTTACACGTGATGGTTTAAAAGATTAAATTAAATCGTGCAGTTTAATTGACGCACTGTTTACATTCGAATAGCTAAGAATTTACCTAACAAACGAGGCTCTCGATCAGAACATCAAAGTCATATTGATAGTGGTAGTTCTAAGCGGTTCCCACTGACTTGTATTAGAATCGATTCTAGTCGTGTTGTCTGCGTGAAGGATACGTACATACTTGTACATGTGTAATTTGGTACCGTATGACAGTGATTAAGTATCTTCAGCGGTGTACCTAAGTCTGCATACAGATAAAAGTTATCAATCTATAATGTGACAAGCATTTAGTATGCATTTATCAGTGTCCATTCAGTTAGAAAATAGCAGTCTATTTATTCTCGTGTCATAACGTTCATAGCATCGACCTTTCTAACCGATACGATGTATATTCTAAACTCGTGCAACGCTCTGCACGACAATTTCAAGAAAATGCGCGGTCTTGCGTTTTTAGGTCGCGTGCGAAACACATTATATTTATGTGATAACACCCGCAGGCCGCAGAACTAACGTAAAGAAACTCATTGAAGGATTTTCATTCATACCTACCGAAGCATTGTATGAACGCAAGTAGAAGGTTAGTATCAATGGTGAAGGGGGCTCGCGGCTCCATTGATCGCGTGCAGCGGGGGGCGGCCGGAGGGGATGCTCAGGTCACTAGGTCGAGGGGAATCCGCCATGGCAGGGGAAGCAGGGTATAGCTGTTGCAGTTATATGATGTCGGTAATGTACGAGCACACAGCGTTCTGTTGCTTAGTTTGATCTCACGCCAGATATTTGAAGTTTGTTTATGATTACATTTTTCTCGCCTCTTTACTTTTTTACAAGAATTAAATTATACAACGTGTCAGAAAACGTACTGTGACATGAAACACAGCTTTTTGAAAAATGGTTGTTCTTTTTCGTAAAAATATTAGGAGAATTTAATATTATAACCTAATTTTATAGCAGTTTTACCTTGAATTATTTGATTTTTAAGCGGTCAAGAAAATAAATTAATGTGAAATAGTGGTGCGTGCATAAGTATAGAGAACACAGGAGTCATTCACTAAGATTAAATGAGAGTGATTCGTTGCACAATGAGTATTTGAAACCACTTCTTAGTACTTGCAAACAAACACGATCAACTAAGATCACGCAATAATCACATGGGACGTTTAATTGGAATACACATGTCGTGTTACGGGATACTGTTGCTTCACGAAAATATCACACACATTATTTTGTGAGGGCGTTGAGTATAAAATCGTCTGTAGGTAATTACATAATTTTTCAAAGCAGCTAGGCAGCTATATCATGTATATCAAACATTTGGCGAAATCACTTCAGTGAAACCTCTAAACAGTACATAAAAAGCTTCCTGTTTTGTTTTCGATTAGTTGAAAACATCAATCTTTCCTTTGCACAATATAAAAGCACTCAATGTGAACTCGACGATTTTCCGTCACCCGTGCGAAGGCCGGTGTATTTTTAGATGTTCATGACGTCATAGTTTTCCATACGATCTCCTGACCACTTGTATGAACTGAATTACTTTGATGTCAAACCATTCTTACACTCTTTATGTGTTTTGCTATGTTTTAACTATGAGAAAACGTTCAATTTATTACGTCAATTAGGAAACAACACTTTTCGTAATTATTTATTCGTATAATCATTTTACAACGAGAAATATATTATTATAACGGCGCAATGATTTGTCCTTGGTTATAAATATATCAACGCCTAGCTTCGACTATTCATTGACAAAATTCTTGTGTTTGTATTCTATTATCCCCTTCCCTCCCGGACTCTGTACAGTGCAGACGTGTTTAAGACATTTTCTTGTCAATTTATATTTAAAACAAAATACAAAAATAGCAACAAAAATCAAGCGCTGTACCAGGAGCGCATAACACGGTAGTGATCGCAGCGATTAGTGAGCGAGATAGTACGAGCAGGAAGGAGTCGACACTACAGCGCGTGAGTCACCTCTCTTCATTTAACACGTCACATACGGACACGCCCCCCCTAGCTTCACGCGCCTAACTTTATCTACTGAGCAAAACGGCCCTGAGCAAAAGGCAGTACTTGGGCCCACATATTATTGAGGCGTTGATTGCTCAAATCATATCAATAGGCGACGTTTTTGGACTGTGAATTACGATGTCAAAAATACAGAGGACTCCGCCAACTACACCTTCATCAGCAAATCTAACGCATGTTAGATCCGACTCGGACATACCGCAGTCGATATCCAGTAGTCCATTTGATAATGTCAACGTTTCATCGCGATATAAGCGCCCTCGAACTGATATCTCCCCAACCAATGTATCTCAAGAATGGAAGGATGAAATGTTGAAAATGCTTTCTACATGGAGAGAAGAACAGGATTTACGCTTTAGTAAATTTGCTAATGACCAAAATTTGATAATGAATAAACTGATGTCAGAAATTGCGGATCTAAAGGTGCAAAATGCTGCCATTCAGAAGACAAATCTAGAAATTGAGAAAAACATAGTCTTCATCAACAAAAAATATGATGAAATTATCGTGCAGGTTGAATCATTGCAGAAAGAGAAATTGGGCTATAAACAGAAAATTGAAGCACTTGAAACGAAAATACAAGATCTGCAGCAACTAACACGATCGTCTTCAATTGAAATTCGCAATGTTCAGTCAAGCAAAGACAATGAGTCTGCAGAGGAGTTAACAGCCATTGTTACCAAGGTTGGCGCGACAGTAGGAAATCCTGTAAATGCTCAAAACATCAGGGATATTTACCGCCTACCGGGAAAACAAGGATCACCGAGACCAATTGTTACTGAATTTGCGAGCGTACAGACCAAAATCCAATTTCTTTCATCTGTAAGAGAGTTCAACAAAATACACCCACAAGAAAAACGGCTCAACTCACTACACGTTGGTTTAGCAGGTGAACTGCGCCCAATATATGTGGCAGAATACTTACCATTGAATTCGAGAAAACTCCTTTTTTCTGTACGCGAATTTGCCAAACTCAAGAAATACAAGTTTTGTTGGACGTCTAACGGCAACATTTTTCTAAGAAAAACCGAAGGTGCGAAGCAGATTTTAATTAAGTCAGAACAAACTTTGCGGGAGCTACAGGATAACGAGTCAAGTCCATGACTATTTTTAGAGGTCAGCAGCTTGTATAGTTATATAACTTCATATTTTTGTTTTATTTCCAAATATTTAGTAATTCACACCAACAACACTACACAAACTAACAACATCGCTCAAGGCACATTTACAATTATCTGTCATAAAAACGCAACAATGTACAGCGTTCTGTCTCATACCAAAGATCGACCACGATTCTCTATCTTAAAATTCTGTAATGGGTGGATTATGTTAAACTCCGTTTGCCTTACATTCCTAAAACTCACACTCGCTGTAGATGGGTATTATACCTCTCTATTTCCCATAGATTTACATACGTGCAATAGTATAATTCTTTATAATAAAATTCGATCGTAACTCTCAAGCATCACTAATTATTAGCGATCTTGATAACCTAACTGTGGCTGATACTTCATTATGTGATATAGTTAACTGTCACAAATATATACATGCAAATAATTGCTCATTGAACGTTATGGTTCAGAATATCAGGAGTGTTAAACGTAACATATCAGGACTTCACACACTTATTGCACTATCTGAAGTCGATTGGGATATTATAATATTGACAGAATGTTGGTTGTCCCAAAATAAATGTATACCCCACATAGATGGTTATGACTCAGTCCTTACAAATAATGTCAAAACACAAAATGAAGGAGTCATCGTTTACCACAAAACGACACATACATACATTATATCTGAATCTGATGTAGAAGATGCTAATTGTCTTGTAATAAAAATTGATTCCCAAACCATCATTTTAGCAATATATCGCCCCCCTGGAGAAAGAAATATCTGCAAATTCCTAGATTCCTTAAATACCCTATTATTAAAATTCTCCAGGTTTAAAACCATACTCCTCACAGGTGACATAAATATAGATATATCCAATACCAAATCAGACCTCAGATCTGATAACTATTTAAATCTTTTAGCTTCTCATGGCATGCTTCCAGCTTATTCTATCCCCACGCATTCAAAAACATGCTTAGACCACGTAATTATTAAATCCAAACTTCCTATAAAATGCTTAGTCGCGCAGACAACATTAACTGACCATTACACTATAATAATAAATATAAACCTAATGAAACATACACCTTCACGTAAACTAACTTTCAAACGCATAGACTATTCATGTCTTGATAGTAATTTCCATTCGTTGAATTTTATCTACCTGCTTTCATTAAAAAACGTTAATGAAGCTGTTTCACTATTCCTCAGAACACTTAATAACATAGTAATCAGCTCCACAACTGTTACCAAGACGTCAAGACGTAGGCACGTTATTAAACCTTGGATTACTCCTGGTCTATTGCGATGTATTCGTAATCGTGATAAATTACACCTAAAAACAAAAAAACATCCAGATAATGAAGTAATTAAAATCACCTATAGCCGCTACCGCAACTTTTGTTGCAAAATTCTTAGAGATGTGAAACAGGAATATGAACGCAATGAAATCTCCAAATGCCAGGGCAATACTAAAAAGTTATGGGAATCAATTAAATCAATTACTTCTACAAAGACACACATCTCTCCTGCTAAAGATCTCATAGACACTAATAATCCCATTAAATCGGTCAACGAAATAAATAAATTCTTTGTTAATATTGGTAAGTCGTTATCTAGACCTGTATTAAGTCCTAATGTTGCTACACTTTCAGTAATCGGTCACTCGTCATCTTTCGTTCTCCTTCCTACAGACTGTTCTGAAATTCGTTCCATAATTACTAGTCTTAAACCAAATTGTTCAGCAGGATGTAACGATGTATCAAGTGACATCTACAAGAGGTATCTTGATGTAGTAGTTGACCCCATCTGCTTCTTATGCAATAATTCGCTATCTACAGGTACATTTCCAAAAGAATTAAAGCAGTCTTTAATTCACCCAGTCTACAAGAGTGGAGAAAAGGACTGTGTCAACAATTATCGGCCCATATCTATTCTTCCAACACTTTCAAAAATTTTTGAAAAGATAATTAACAAGCAACTCATTAAATACTTCGAATCACACAAAATACTGTCGTCGAATCAATATGGGTTTCGGTGTGGCAAAAGTACTAGTGACGCTGTGCATGAACTTACCGATTCGATAGCTGCTAAACTTGACATGAAACAGAAAGTTCTTACAATTTTTATAGACTTAGCTAAGGCCTTTGACACAGTCTCTTCTGCACTCTTGTTAACAAAGCTTGAGAATATGGGCATCCGTGGAACACAATTAGAATTATTCCGCAGCTACTTGTCTGGTCGCACACAGCGGGTTAAGGTGGAAGACTGGATTAGCGACGAGTGTCAAGTGGATGTTGGAATACCGCAGGGAAGCATATTGGGTCCTACACTCTTTTTAGCTTTTATTAATGACCTTTGTAACATGCAGTTAACTAATGGTAGAGTTATCTCTTTCGCTGACGATACAGCCCTTCTCTTTTACGGAGAATCTTGGGAGGACGTCTATAAATTTGCCCAAATCGGGTTCTCAAAAGTCTTGGATTGGCTTAATATAAATGGTCTTACGTTAAATACAGACAAGACAAAATATATAGCTTTCGCATTGCCTAACACGCACACAATAATTGACACCTTTCTTAAAATAACCGTACATTCTTGTGACAACACACACCCTTGCTCATGTCCCTCATTACAAATGGTTGACGACACCAAATACCTTGGTGTTATCATAGACAAAAATATGAACTATAATAAACACATCGATACTTTGTCTAAAAGAGTTAGGAAATTGATATATGTTTTCAGTAATTTGAGTCACATTGCAAATGACAAGGTGCTAAAAATGACCTACTATGCCTTATGCCAATCTTTATTTTTATATTGCATTACCTCCTGGGGTGGTGCTTCGAAAACTCACCTACTAAAAATTGAACGTGCTCAGAGAGCAGTGCTGAAAGTGGCCTATTCCCTCAAATACGATCACCCTACGACTGACCTGTACAAACAGTGTAATGTGCTTTCTGTTCGTCAACTATTTATTTTAGAAACTGTATTGCGCAAACACTTCCATATGAACTACGATCCAACTATTAATTCCCATAAAAGAAATAAATCCAAAGTATGCCCCACGAAATTCGTAAAAAATGCCCATTCTCAGCGAAATTACATATTCCTTAGCAACTATCTATATAATAAATTGAATTCTATATTAAATATATATCCACTTACAAGAACCAAATGCAAGCAAGTAGTTTCTACCTATCTCCAAAGTCTTGATTACGATAGTATTGAAGAGTTACTTATAATCCGAAAATAAATAATTTACAAACACACAAAACGCACACAAAACACACACAAAAAACACACACTTAAAATACTTTTAACTTCCCTTAAAAATACGCCCCTACACACCCTCATATACACGCACACACACTACTCTCTTAATTTTTGTTGTTATTGCAAATAAGAAATAATGATGTACCTACCTAATTATGTTTTCAGAATGTATGTAAATTGTTCGGAAGGGGGACCTGGTAATCTGTCTGACAGGATATCCTAGTGCAGATACCAGTCTCCCACAAAGGATTGATGCAACATTTCTTTTTATGTACATTAGATCTAAGGTACCTTTGTGGAAGAAAAATAAATATACATTATTATTATTATTATTATTATTGTCAGTGGATAATTGTTTTTAGATTTGGAGAAGGGTTATGTTGGCACTGTTATTTTTATCATTTCTATAATGTTACGTAGATCCTGTACAACATCGATAAATATTGTTCATGTCTACGAATACCAACTACACTGTCTCCATATATGTGTCCTTCCATTTTCGTCTTATTTATGGTTTTCCTTACCTATGACAAGGATCACGTAAAACTTTCCAAGTCCAAATAGGGTTGTGAAACGTCATCGTGATGCAGGACTCGCCTCGTGTTGTAATTGATTACATTGATGTCACTGGGCATGTAATGAGTAATCTTTACGACTGTCTTCATGTCGCAATGCCGGCTCTCCACTTAACGACTCTTAAACAAAATGCATTATTAACAAAAGGTTAAGATCTAAGCTTTGTTTCATCTTTAAATTAAATTTTAAATCGCATTTCAAATTACATACCTATACAATATGTCGTTAAGAACAAGATCACTTGACAAACAATTTCTAACTGAATTAAATCACCATTGTACAAAAATGATTAAGAAAATCATTGAAGACATAAAACAACTCACAACAAACTCACTAGACTCATTAAACGGATTCATAACATTTAAAGGCAGCAAGCAATAATTACAATTGAAATAACGTAACACAACAAAGTACTTGGTACTATAAGTGAGCAGTTTAGAAGGGCCATACGTTTCGCCGAGGAGTGCGCAAGGAGTCACACAGACGCAGCGTGTAGGTCGCACACAGCCGCGGTGACCGGGTCAGGCCCATTCTAGAAGCCCCATTGATATTTCGCTGTGCGGTTTCATTGATGGGGACTTACATTGTTCATGCCGCCTTCGTGTTATTGCTCAAGAAAAGTATGGTGTTTGTATTTGATATTTAAGAAAAATTTGTTATGCTATACATAGAAAATTACGAAATTATATAATAAACACCTTAGTTCTTATGCAGTTTTATAACTTATAACTAATGTTCACTTAATCACTATTAATAAATTCTATTTACTCTGTACACAATTACCTACTTGTCTTAAAGTTACTTTATGACAGTCAGGTAAGTCAATTACAATGATAAGCATTATGTACTTATAGGTATCATATATTTATTTAATAATGATTCTCAAAACTGACCTTTCCTATTATGTGATAAATGCAAATATTATATGGTCGGACCATATAATATTCCCAAACCCCAAATATATAAAGTCCCCTAACCTTCGGTGTTTCACCTTGTACGTGTTATTTATCGCTCGTCCCTCGTTCTAAAAATAGACCGCAGTTTCCCATGTTTCCCAGCGCTGCCCTCCTGAACCTAAAGTGCAGTAACAGCAAAAACACGAATTCGAGAAAAACGCGCTTAAAGTTTAGAATCCATAAAAATATATCCAAAAGAGAGTTTTCGATGAAACTTTGAATGCTAGGTGAAAGGATATGTAGAAAACTAAAATATTAAACATTTTTACGTTAGTTTTTTTTTATAAAAACTATAATTATGGCCATTTTTATTTTTTAGCCCCTATTACTGCACACAGTTTTTTTGCAAAATCCTTTTCAAAACTCTTTAAAATGCAGTAAATCTTGTTATTACTGCATTTTAGACATTTTTTCCATGATTGTTACAAACTAAAGTGCAGTAATATTGTGAAAATACTGCCATTTAATCTGTTTTTATAATACAACACTAAAGCTCCATACATGTAGTAAAATAAAATTACCTTGATTTTAATAAAAATGTACATTTTCTTAAACAAAACTTACTTGACATGTATTATGACTATGCCAACTAAAACTATTTATCAAAACACCTACAAAAACATCCTACAAGTTAAACTGCAGTAAAGTTATTAATACTGCATGTCTTTTGGTTTTTCACAAAAGAATACAAAAGTCCCCACAAGTTAATGTGCAGTATGTAATGATAATACTGCACTTTAATTAGGAATATAAGTAAAAAATATTTTTTGTTAACTTTTGCAGTATAATCAATTTGTATAGCGGCGAATAATACTGCACTTTAGTCAGTTTTTTTCTTTAATCTTCTAGAACAAACTACTATTTAAAGTGTCACAAATATGATAAAATACTGCAGTTTAGTTAGGAAACAGAGAAAAAACCTGTGCAGTATTAATGTTACTGCGATTTAGCTGGTAATCATTAAATAATTTTAATAGATCTGTGATATTTTTACTGTTACTACATTCGAAAAAAATTTAAAATAAAATACTGGATGGTGCTACAAAAATAATAATTAATTCGACTGATAGCTAATAAAATGGGGATTCAGAATATATATTTAACTCAATACCTACCAAAATGTCTATTACTGCACTTTAGGCTCAGGTGGGCAGAGCGGCTGATAATATGATTTCCTAGCCGGATCCGGCGCTGTTAGCGACGAGGCTCGGCCGGGCTGCACCGAGCCAAGGGGCGCGGCGTGCTTGTGACCCAATTTCCTTGCTTGCACAACCTGTTCTATTTTCCCTATGACGTCAAATACCCCCATTCACCCCGGAGTGCTGAATCGATGCGCCCCAAACTGGGTCGACCTGAATGAACCACTTGTACATTCAACATGGACCCGCTATTTTTAGCTCCAAAGGTGTCTCGATCGGGTCTCGCTTCGAACCAGTTTTTACGGATGTATTGGTAGGCCGCAATTAAATTCTGCAATTTTTAAATTAATTGTGACTTTCGATGAGCTTTAAAATTTGGTTTCAATTAAGTTTTCTCAGAGATCTAATTTATGAGACCTATTATTATGCTAAACGTGATCATTTTTAGCCATAACTTCAGGGTAACTGGACTTGCACTGGTTTTAAGTTGATATCAAATAATGTGAATTTATAAGTTATTATAGTTAAGGAAAAAACCGAATTCATATTATGTTTTTTTTTATATATTAAGACGGAAATTATACGTTCTCTGTCGGAACAGACCACACATTTGGAAAATTAAAAAAAAATATTACCTTGACAAACAAACGGCCTCTGTTTTGGAGGATGATATCTTTGGCACGAACAAGTATTAAGGGACTATTATATATTGTTACAGATATCGCGCGCCAGTATCGACGCATGCAAGGATTACTTCCGTGACGACCTCATCAAGACCGACTGGCAGCTGATGGTCGAGCTGAAGAAACTCTTCCAGATATTGTAAACCCACCGGCCGTGAGCTGGCCCTGGCCCTCATGGTGAAGCTCTCCATAACATATAAATAACGATAACGACGTAGATACATTTCGTCAAAGCTTTGTCTGTTCCATCTACCCGTAACCCGTAGTCCCCTCTCCGTTGTATCATAGAATCTCACCATCATTAGCTGGTTAGCCATTTTTGTATTCTGACGTGAATTTATCCGAACCTATGCTCATATATCGAAGGGAAAATGCGAATGTCAATGTCACAGTTAGGCCTTGTATTTAATTTTATCTTATCTGATGTTTTACCTACAGCCACGTCTTGTAACTACCGATGTATCATGAATGGCAAATTGTCGAATATCTCACAATTCGAGACGCATTGTAAATAGTATTATACATGTTTATTTATTTATTATTATCAAAGCCACGTGTCATTTATGATTTGGTTGGACGGAATGGATTTTTGGACGCTGGATGTCAAATTTAATTTATATTAGCCAGAATATGTCTTCGGTTTCTATAAAAGAAAACTTGTAAAAGAATGATCCTTTGTAAATAAAATGTTCACGATTAACTATTTACAATAAAATTTTGTAGTTTTATGTAAATAAAATATTATGAGAAATCTTTGCATGTCTTAATTATAATGTCAAGTAGTGCAATAAACGATCTCGATGTGTCTTCGTCTGTCGAAGCAATACCTTCGATCGGTGCTTCTTAATGTACCTAGATAAAATATAAACTCGATGTCTGTGTGATGTTTACTCCGGTAGGGGGCACCGTCTACTTTTATCAAAGAAAGGAGGTCGTCTATTGTATGAAAATTGTATATTTTCGTTGAAATTGAATGCGGTTTGGAATATTTTCCTCGTATGTAATACATACAGGGATCGAGTACTGAACAGATGGTAATCGGAATAGGAGTCCATGGAACATGTATTTTATACGTAGGTATTTTCCCTTTTTGAAACGCTTTGTATTATATAGATGGAATCTGACATATTCTTATATTGAAGAACTTTTATTAAATTACAAAGTAAAATTTTTTGTATTATTTTTCCCGGTAAATGATTTAAATATAATTATCTAACCTATTTCACCCTTAATTATATTATTATAATAATAAGTCAGTTTTAAAACAAGAAGCCATGATTCCTTAACAAGATTTAGAACTCCGAATTTGGAATACTACTTGCTTTGCTACAAAGCAAATACGGGTGTGAGTTTGTTCTAATATTATACTTATATTAAAATTCATACGAACAAATAGCATTTTGTAACTAGTCATTTGATTGAGGAGCTTGAATCTAAATTTTGATTGAGTACGAAACTGCTGGTGTTGATTTGTAGTTGATTAATGGAAAAGAAAATATGCACAGATCTTGTATTTAGTAAAAACTTCTTAATATGGCAAACATTTTGAGTAATAATAATATAATCGCAAATTAAATCAAAATATCGTAAACCATGTAATACGAAAATTAGGCACAATAAAAAGTACCTACACTGGAACGTTTATTAACCCGCCACTCACTGACTTAAAATAGCGGCATCGGGCCCCTGGACCTCTGATTTTTCGTACGTGAGTATCTCTTTTGAATCACAGTGTCAACAAAGTAAATAGGTTTTGCTCGTTAATCAAACACCTTGTAAATATGGAACTATTACTGAAGAAATTGCTATACGCTTCGTATGAGTGGCCGCCTCTAAACGTATGTAAGTACTTATACAATTTATACAACCCTCAAATGGTTACTTTTAGCCGTTATGTGGAAAGTGCTGGTAATACAGATTATGTAAGGTTTCAGTGTCCTACTGACTATCCAGTACCTACCCAAGTACATATTGCAGAGATTTCGTAACCCGTAGTACAGATGTTAATATCTATTGTTATTTATTGGGCACGCTTCCAATCTCGATTCATAATTGAGATATTTCTCTGTCTTGTATTTTACTGTCTAACCCAAAAACCATGTGTAATACAAAGACGACAGACATTAGAAAAACTACTGAGCTGGAGAGAACTACGAAATTTTCAAGATACATTTTACAAGGCATTTCCAAAGTGGTAATATATGTGGCAAGTGCCAATATTATCTGACTGCAGTGATGAAAAGGGGAAAAATATATCCCTGTTTATCCAGGTTAAGAAGAGGACTTCCTATTCACAATTTGATGTAGACTGATATTGCATTCATCTTAAATTTCCAATAGGTCATTCGTGTGCACAACGATGCGTAGATATTTGGTCCTGATGTCCAGTGAATACTATTGTCACTTGCTGAAATCAAATATTACTTCAGTCTAGAAACAGTCGTAAAATAGCGAAATGGCTTATTTAACTTAGCTAAATTATTTTTTTCTTTCAAGCACTAAAGTTCCTAGTTATTATGCTAAATTTATACGTATGAAAACTTAAAATTCCCGTTGAAGCTTTTACAGCAAACTCAAGTGTAGAAAAGCTTCGAAATGCTAAAATAGTTCTTAGGTCATAAACGAGCTTCTAAGGCATTGCTGAAGATACGTAGGTAGGTATATTGTAAAAAAAATTGACAAACTAGGTATCTGCAGTTTGACAATTATGTGGAGTAGGAAGCCTGATTTTGATCTGCTCCAGTAGGTATTTCAACACACGGCTAAATCTGTCTAGCTGCTAAATTTAAACAAAAGAAAAAAAAACATTCGGGACCACTCAAGTCTTCAAATTGATTCTCGACTTAAAAATAAACTTAAGTGCCTGTGTTTCCCTTTCGTACCTGTATAAAATTATTTCAGCAACCGACAACGACAACAGATCTTAATGTTATTTTCGGCAATAATAAAGCCAGTTAGGTATCAATTTAATACCTACTTATATGTCCACCGGAAACGATTTTATAAACAAATGAATGTTTAAACCACAAATTAACCTTTTATTAATATTAATGCTGATTGCAAGATCCTATTTTACCTACGTAATTTAATATCGTATGAAGAAACATAAAGTAATTTGCGTTAGTTAAGTGTGCATTCGATTACTGATTCAGGCCGTAATTAAAATGGCAACAGCATTGTATGTAGGTAGGTGCTTTACCCTTCAGACTAATTGAATTTTGTCATTTACTTCAACGCTCTACATTTGACATTTCGAAATGCTATTCGATTATGATGAGAGTAGGTAGTTATAATATTATGTAATGTAATGCACTTTCAATTCCCTCTGGCATTTAGTTAGGTGGGTAGCACACCTACGCTTACATATAGGTTCCTAGTTAGTGAAGTAGAGCTTTTATTAGCCATGTTCGTTTAATAGGCTGCAATACTATCTAGGTAGGTCTTGTTTGTCGTCAATAATTCACCAAGAAGGTCATCATTTCTCATACCATTCTTGGAAACACCAATGCGGGGCTAGCTACATCGTTGATTGGGTGGAGCCTCCAATCTACTTTCTTCGCTGCGCTTCCGTATGACGTATTTTGCATCGTCGATACTTCTTGTTTCCACGTATTATACTAAGAATTAGTAACACCTGGATAACTTGAAAGATTTTTATTGTTGTGCTTTCAAAATATACGTTGAACTGGGTTATTGTATGTTTTTCTGTGTTTTTTTTGGAGATTTTTGAGCGTGTAACCATGGTAACGCGGTTTGCGTGGGCGAGGGGGTGGTGTTTTCAGGGTCTAGGTCACGCCCCGGTGAGCACGGCGCATGCGCGGGCCTAGCTGCTCCCGTTCAGGAACTGTCCCGTTCAAAGCTCTTCGGACTTCCTCATGGTAGGAACATCAGTTTCGCGCGCTGCCGTACACAGTGACCTGGTGGTTAGGACGTTACCAGTGAAGTGGGTGAACTTTGAGTTATAATTCAAGTGATTATAAGTGCATTTAGTGTTATATATTTACGTTATTTTACATGTAAGTACTGAAAAAAATTACTTCAATACTCAATACTTCATTTCAAACAGTTCAGTTTCTCCTGCGTTGGATGTACCTAATCTTGTCCGAAAGTTCAAATATTTAATTAATTTGCAAGAATATGTAGGTAGGTAGAGGTACCGCAAAGCGAAAGAATAATAAAATATACAGTAGGCCTAAATACAGCCGTCGCTACATTTACAACTTTCTAGAAAGGTGAAGAACCATAGAGAATTCCAGTTTAACTCCGAAAACTCCTGTAAGTTATAAACTATCACAAATAGTCATTATTGGGCACGTCTTTTAAAGCATTGGTAATATGATTAATAAGTAGGAAAGTAAAGAACTTGAAAAAAATATTCATACATCTAATAATGTAGTTGGAATAAGACTGATCAACAATCTCGTATCCGAAAAAGATTAGAATTTAAATACCTCATACACCACCTAGACACGACATTACTTTAACAGATGCAAGAAATAAAAATCTAGGAAATTTTGTACTATTTTCATAATGTACAAAATCTCAAATAGAAATAGCTCTTCTGCACATTCCTGTCTTTTGCACTTAAAATGAATGGTAACCTTATAGGTAATTTTATTGCAGTCAAAATTTGGGCTTACAAAAGCAGACGTTTTCCTGGCTTAAAAGAATATGGTTACTAATCGATAAAACGAATCAATGGGTATCTCTATTGATTCGTTTCCGCAACAGTTTATAGAACAAACAAACATAAGCAACCAAATTAAAATAAAACCAATAGGACAACATTAATATGTGCATTGTATCAAATAGGACCTATTAAATACACATACACAGTCGATTAAATCACTTATTTAATAGATGATTTAATCGAATGTCTATGTGTCCCTCTACAAGCCTAAAGCACAGTAATAAATACTTAGATCTTTATTTCTGTCTAGAGCCTATTCTCATTCGACATACTGTATTGAGCATATTTGACTCTCTTTTTTAACCCATCTTGCTAGTTTAAAGTAATTAAGACAAAATTTTATCTTATTTGTTTTTACCTTAGTATTTAATAATTCAGGTTTTCCGTAGTAATTATTTTAGCATAAAAATCACCTAAAAGCAATAAAGAAAATGGTCGCGACAGGGAAAAAACACCTCCAACAATGTAATCAGTATCACTAGTGAGACTCTGAATTATTCTGTAGATATAAGTGGCCTCCTAGACGACAGTTTCAGTATATTTTTTTCGGCCACATGCTAAACATCGTGCGTGCGAATGAATGGGGAGCGTTGAATGCTGAGCTGAAACAGTCGGCCGGCGAACGGGCGCGCGCTCCACGCGGCGCTGGCGCCCGCGCACCGCGAGTGACACTCCGCACACGAACGAACTGTGCTACTGCTTACCACCAGCACACACACCGGATCTTCTTTCGGTGCGTCATCTATTTATACCATTCTTTAAAAACACGTCCCGAACACCGACCTTGAACAAATGTGCTGTGGTTTCATTCATTAAAATTATCACTTTTAAACGTATCTCAGACGCAAAACGTTCACTCTGAACATGCGATGACGGACGATTCGCTAATTGGAGATAATTCATTAGATATACAACAGTTGTTACAATGGTATTCACTGGGTGATATGCATACATTTCGTTAATTTATCTACTTTAGACAGTTTCATTCAAGATGTTAATCTCGTATCATCTTACTTCTTTATCATGGGTTATAATATTTTTAATACGCCACCTAAGTACCTACTTCAGTGGATACGAAAAGAGATTCAAAGAACATAATAACAGGAAATTATAAGTCGTAAGCAGCCGTTGGGTTAGCAATAGCGGTGTCCCGTTGCATGTAGGTTGGTGTAAGTACGGACCGCTAGACAGCGCCGGCGACGGTGTACCGATACCCTACACCTACTCCGCGATTACAGGAAGCGGGGCTCCTCTTTCATCGTCTCCGGGTACCCATACGTCACTTTATCAAAACGATCTTTATGACACTCGGCATTCAAACAATACAACAAAACACGTGCCAAATGGGCCTTACAAAAAATCTGCTATCCGGATACAGTTTCAACTTTCGAAGATAAGAATCGTTTTAAGGGCTTCCAAAGAGATACGGTTGCTTTAAAAGAATTAACGTTATCTCTCTTAAAAGCCAATATGACGGCCTTTTAAAAAACCCAGTCGGTTATCAATGTGGCGCCGGTCTTGTTTTTACGAAGATAATATCGAGTTAACTGTGAAAAAAAGTTAACAAAAAATCCAACAGACTAGACTCGATATTTAAAATTACGACAAAGAATTGATTGTGCTAAAATAAAAATGGACAACGACGATGAAGTAATGAGATGCACTTTTAATTATAACATTTCAGATGATGTGAGTACGTTGGATATAGCACGACATCTTTCATCGCTGACCAAATGGGGAGGTCTTTTTCGCGGAAACTGATTTCGCTGAATGACAACAGCGCACTGTCAGAGGCAACGTCGGGTTTCCGTTTATAAATAATTCCTTTTAGGACGGATTGTTTCTGTTGAAAGACGAAGCTGACATCAGATAGTAATTAATTTTCGGAAAAGACTACCTACATATACACACTTTTTATAACGAATAGCGCATAACCTGTAAAGGAAACAACCAATGTTTTCATATTTTTACTTTTATGCGCTATTTTATCAGTTACGAAGTTCATAAGAAATGTTCCTTAACCAAATCTTCAATTGATAAATAATATTTAGTGAGCAGTAGCTAACGGTACGTGATGTTTTGCGCGAGAGTGCGCGCGTGACTAGTGCGGATCGAGGAGCGGACAACTCGACCTCGTCCAGATAAATCTATCAATGAACACGATAAGGGGGGCGCGTGTCACGCAACCGCAGGAAGTGCCCCAACTCGCCTCCTGCACTCTGAACTGAACTCACTACACCATATCGCCTGCAATACATCATTCACGACTTTAAATTCTTCGCCCAGTCTTTTTTCTGTCTACTTAATACGACACTGAACTGAATGCCTATCTCGGCTATTTTAATGGATAAAGATTTATTTTTTATCTCTTGTCTCTACATGGAAATGATTATCTTAACTTTGTAATAAATGCATCCATAATCATAGTGTAACTTTTCTAGAGGTACAAAACTATACGAAGGCATTTTTTTTGTTCATTCAAATTGGAAGTTTCCTTTAACGTCACTTGAGCTTGAGGTAAGCGTGGATCCCAAGAAAGGACATAGGCTAGTTTTTGGATATCAAAGCAGGGAGAACCGCGGGAAGCCTCTAGTTCTTATGTAAAAGTAACTCTATAAAGTAAAATTTGTTAGTGATAACAGAGTTTTAATTTTTAATGTCCACACTCTCAAACGATCTATCAAATAAAGGACATGCATGAAGGTCTCTTTGTAGAATGGACATGTCATATTATTTAGCTAGAAGCTCCTAGTCGTCTTATCTACACGAAGTTCGTGTCACGAACAATAAGGACTTAAGATATTTATATTTGTCTTTGCTGCATCTATTTACATTAGATAGTCCGCATATTTTGATTAATAAACCGACTTCAAAAAAGGAGGAGGTACTCAATTCGACTGTATTTTTTTTTATATTTGTTACCACAGAACTTTTGACTGGGTGAACCGATTTTGATGTTTTTTTTCATTTGAAAGTTGGTGCTTCCCGTGTGGTCCCATTTTATTTTGGTCCAGTTTTGACAGTGGGATCCATAAGAAATAAATACAAGACTTATTTTGAAGTCGGTTTTTTTTTGTCAGAATAATTATTATTATTCATCCATGTTAGGAAGGGGCAGAATTAGATAAGATAATTGTTTTTTAAGTTACATAAGTAGATTATCAAGTTTGTGTGTACCATAAATAACATAAATATCGAGTTAAAGTACAGATGCTTTTACTAGCGAAAAAATATAAAATATTAAAAAAAAAAAAAACATTCATTCTCTACTCTAAATAAATAATTATGAAAATAGACGGAAGATCTGTGACTTGCTTTTAGTAACAAAACAGTCACCAGACTTTTACGTAGCTAGGTATATTTAGGTAGGTATTATATTAGTTAAGCTGTTGAAATCATAATAAATTTACTTCCATACGTTGTTAGGCTCTAAGGAATTTTAATGCAGCGCATAACGTGGGCTGCATTGCCTGTTTGCGACTCACAAACGAAACAAAAATATCAAAGCATAAACAAATCGTTATTCTCATTTTGTGAAATATAACAACATTCAAGTATCAACTAATTGAGCCGGTAGGCGTGGGTAAGTGGACGACTGAAGGATACATCGCCATTTAAAAGGTGGACCTCATTAAAATTAACTCATAAAACATAATTCACCGATTTTATGGCCGTGTTAGACATTGGTCAATGTTTTTCCTATTGTATCCTGATGACAATAATATAGTTGTTTAAAATGGGTAGGTGGAACATGGCAGAGAAGGCTGTAAGTTAGTGGGTGAACGTGGGCTGCAAATAGGCATAAATTGAGGAGCTGCAACCGCTATTAATCTAGGTAGAAAATTTTGCAAGCGACATTAAACCTACAGTTTCTCAAAAGTGGCATCCAGCCCAATGGCACGGCGCCTTCAGTATTATAAGTAGTTCTTATCTTAGTTAAAATAAAGCAAATAACTTTCAAAGTTTTCTGGCTAGAAGTATAATAGGCGACATTCAGTCAATCCAGATAGACGCCTACGTTTGGAAATATTCATGAAGCATATAAGAAACCAATTAAGGTGATTCGACTAAACAATACAAGAATATGAGTAAATAGATGTAGCTTCGCGAGCTGGATGGACTAAATGCCATTGCCTTGTGAAGGACGGTGCCGTCAACTTTCGCATCCGATAAGGTGCATGCCATATTGATGTGTTGCATAACAGTCGAGTATCGGCTCGGTCCACTTTCCACCTGCCCACGGGTTACTCTGTGGGTTAAGAATTTGGTACTAACAGCCAGGCATGGATTGTGTGGCGTTGCGAAACGATACGACCAAATTGGAAGTACAACGGAGCTACGTAGGCGCGCTGAATAGCATGCTGCCCACGGTTGGTTTTAATAATCAAGTCCCCATAATATTATAACATAAGGTATAGGTGCTTAGCGAGCTAAAACGGATGACATTAAAGTTGCTCTTGCTTAAACTGGTGGGACTCGGTGATAAAACAACGGCCATATATCACGACGTTTCTTGTAGGTACATTATGCTGCATTCCATTAAATCTAATAATCTAATTAATAGTTACTAAACCAATTACGGTACCTATTTATTTGCAATATCTAGGGACACGTGTAGTATCTAGCTACCTACGTAGAGCATGCTCTTTTATCCCTATCTCGTTTTCTAACTAGTGTCTCTCAGTTGACAATAATTAAATCAAACATCGCTACGATCCCAGACGGCGAATAGCGAACAATACACGTTGAATAGCAACATATGCAAAACCAGGAAATTTCCACAAATTAATGAATGCATTTAATCATCAGTGCGGTCGGCTCCATTGTACGACAGATATCGTGTGATTACCTGTGAATTGAATATCAATGCTTGTGCAACTGTAGTAGGTGGAGCCACATTCTCTGCATAGGGGCACTGGTACAAGTGCTGTAGGTGTGGGTAACGCTGTGGGTGCGCCTGAGCCGTGCGCGACCCACGGACATCATTCCATTTATCATCTGCACATTAACACACACGCTCATAATCTTATTGCAGTAAAGGCACTTAAAATAATTAAATTTAAATATTCGTTATTTTAGATGCGTTTCTATTGTTATGATCTTTACAATATTTTATTAGTAGGGCTTTAGACTTTATGATTATAGCTTTGTCTCTAATGACACACCCACAAAAAGCTCTACTTGAAATTTGAGTTATTTATAGACAGATTAATAGAAACATGGAATGAAACTCTTAGCAATCGCCACAATAGTGCATGCACTATCTACGCTGTTATTCTTACTTCGTATTTCCTTTGCGATTCGCTAATAACATAAAAAAAGTCTTATGTTGAATGTGGTTGCTATTTTTCATTAGACCGTCAGCGACTGCAGAATCGCAGATACAAACTTCATAGCTCACGAGATTTTAATTTTAACAGTTGTTAAATAGTTGAAGAATAATAAACTAAATATCTAACCACATAATATGAAGTTCACTACAAAAATACTTTTAGACGGACAGACAGGCGCGAGACGTCTGAAAGGTCGGTACGGAAATATGCGCCAAGTCATCGATCTAGTCCAGATCAACGGGTACCTAGCTATATTCCTGACATTAATAGACTGCATGCTCTAGTCTAGCTTAAACGTTTATATTGAAATGTTTTTATAGTTCCTGCATACCGTGTATTATTTTTATTAGATATTTCAACGAATGAACACATTGATATTATTGATCAAATAATGATCAGTCAGTGTCTAAGGTTTTCCTATCTTCTGCCTGCCTAGCCTTTTCCGAAGCTATGTTAAATCTATGTCAACGAATACCTGCATGGACTAAGGATTACCTTATAGCCTTTATTCTTCTTAGCCATTAAAACTCGTATTTCGTATGGACGTTCGTACTTACAAAAAATAAATACAAATATTCACCAAAACAAAGTGTTAGTTTTCCTATTGACTTTCTATGCTTCTCGTCTTGCACTTTAAAAAGATCCCAATTGTTGATAAGATCAATCATAAGTGAATTAATTTAAGGTAAAATGATAAAATACGTGTTCTTCAGATGTAGTACCTACTACCTTAGATGTATCTTATGTAAAGTTAGTCTACGTAGATCTAACTAAGTTCTAAGTTGGTCGACAGAATCGACCTAATATATTTTTTAGAAACTGTCTACCTAAATTAAATTTCGCGAATATATGGTAAATGTTATAACGAGAATACTTGCTGCATAGTAAAAATTTAGAAATCTGAATAGTCTCGATCGACGCCAGGATGTCAGTCATTTAAATTTGCTGTTTGACGGTAGAGATTCTTGTAGTAGTTTAGCTAGTTAGAGAGCTGATTCTAGCACGTAATAATTATTAAATATCGTAGAAAGATTCTATTTAATACGTAGATTTATCAAGTACGTAATGTTGTTTGAAAGGATTGAAGATAAATTAATAAATGCTTTGATTTTAGCGGCAAGAATACTGAAACTGGTAAAATACATTTATTTTACTATACCAAATGTTTTTTTATTTAACTGTAGCTTACTAATACCTAACACCACAAATTTCAATATATAATTGCTATTTAAAACTGTTATCACGTTATCGTATATATATATAAGTGGGTACATCTATAAATTGTAGTCACATCGAAAACATATTGCCAGACAAAATTTCTGGGAGAATTTAGAAAGGAATAGTCTGTATAAATGGACACATAAAGTTGAAAATAGCTTGATGATTGTCACTCTTTGTGGTGTCTACCGAGAATAAAATGTAAGCACGTGCCGGAAACGTTTGTAGTATGATATGAAAACTAGAAGAAATGTCATGCTGTGATCGCAGGCGCCGGAAACAGGAATGTCTCGTGATATAACGGCTTAAATATGCGTCTAAGAAATGGAGTCATACAGGGAAAAGCCGCAGTTACAAGGAATGTTGGGCTGTGTGCAATCTTGCTTAGCTTTGAATCATTTCTACGTAGGCCACCATTTACATTGAAATCCAATTTGTTTATTTTACTCGTATCATAATGGTGATTTAATCTAGTCTCTCTTTGTAAAATACTAGCGGTCGCCCGCGGCTCCGCCCGCGTGGATGTCGGTTACCGCTGCAAAAAGCCTACCCAGTAAAAAGTCACGGTCAGCAAAATGATTCCCAGGTCAATTCACAGACACCGACACTAACATCGACGAAACTTTTTGATTTTTACACCTTGTGTCCGAAAAACCCAAATATCTTAAGGAACCCTATTTTTTACCAAAATAAAATTTAACCTATGTTACTCGTGGATAATATAGCTTTCGAATAGGGAAAGAATTTTTAAAATCGGTCCATTAGTTTTTGAGCCTATTCATTACAAACAAACAAAGTTTTCCTCTTTATAATATTAGTGTAGATAGAAGTGTAGATTTATAAGGTTATTTTCTTTATCTCGGCACCAGATGTGCATTTGTTTCATGACTAAAAACGGTTCCTCTTGCAGAACATAGACGTTCAAGTGTTTTAATGAAACAGTTGGAACAAACTGTTTGATCAATAATTTATTTCGTTATCTGTTCATATCGTTTTAAATTTCACTTTTAACAATTTATCCATTTTCTTTAACCGGTCTCTTTGATAAAATTACGCAACAGTTTTTCGTTTCGCGATGAACACAAATGCAAGTGACATATATGTAGTTCCTTTTACGCTTCTTCTTCTTCTTTTCGTGTCGATGGTAGATTTACATTATATTACATTGGCCCAGTAAGCTGCGACATTAATGGCAGCTTCGTTAGCGTGCCTCAAGTCATCCAAAGTGCAGGTGTACGGACAATTTGGGCAGCTTAACAAATGGGACATGGTTTGGTTGGGAGCTCCACATTCGCATTCAGTAAGAAGGGGATCGATGGTTCCCCACTTTGCAAGGTTGTGTTTACAGCGGCCTACCTGGGTTCGCAGTCGATTGAGTGCTTTCCAGATAGGCCACTGCAAATCACTACCAGGTGGTAAGTGCTCCTTGGGTTGCAGGAAGTCAGGTGGTGGTGGATAGTATTCTTCCCATATTTTAGTTCTTGCGTCAGGTGGTAGGTCTTGGATGGCCTGAGTACAACGAATGAAACTCTTACGACTTTTAAGTCTACCCGTGGTGGTTGTGCATTTGTACAGCGTGTGTCGTGGATCTCTTTCTTGACTCTGCTTTTCAAGGGCACACGCCACTTCTCTTCGTGCAGGAGGTGGAGCAATACCGGCCAACGGATAAAGCTTATTGAGTGGGGTCGGTTTTAGACAGCCAGATATTACTCGGCAAGTCTCGTTCAGTGCAATATCGATCTGTTTCGCATGAGCGGATCGGTGCCACACTGGGCACGCAAATTCGCCAGCGGAAAAACAATTTTACGCTATGAAATGGTGTGATATCAAGTCATACCCAATTGCCATTTGTTTACATGGTAGATAAAATAATTAACGTATAAATAATAATCCAGCCTATAAACGTCCCACTGCTGGGCACAGGCCTCTTTCCATATAGAGAAGACACGAGCATTGATCACCACGCTTGCTCTCTGCGGATTGGCGATTTCAGATCCCAAATTTTGGAATCCAGGTTTCCTCCCGATGTTTTCCTTCACCGTTTGTCAGAAGTGTCTTAGAATAATTAAGAAAGTACATATAACTTTGAAAAAGCCACATTGGTACTTGCCTGGGTTCGAACCTGCAACCTTGTGCATACAATTCCGTTCTTTGAACCGCTAGGCCACCACGACATTTAAACTTTACACATTTCGACATTTAAATTAACGTATTGCGCATATAAGCATTAAACAGTTTATTTTCAGTAATCTAAAAGCCTCATTTGAACGTTATATTTAGCTTTTATGAATTACAATTGAATGAATGGGATTTATCTTTATTTACTAATAAAAACTTAAATACATATTTTATGAAATAAAAACCGTGTCATATAAAACACAGGAATAAAATCGTCTAGTATACCATCATCAAAGTGTAAATACGCACGTGTATGGTTCGGTTGGATAGAACGATTAGGTATGAATATTAATCTGTAATTCACACACAAGCTCGAACGCTCGTGTGAGTCCGCTACGATAACTAATAAGTCTGGTAACTAACAGCAACTGGATAGCCGATGCAAAATTCTAAGAATTCTTAATAAAGTGATGATGTTTTGTGTAAATTTCACGGAATACGGATAGCAATTAATGTCTTTTAAATTACAGATTTTTTTACAATCTATTAAATAATGCCTAAAATTGTTGATGGTTTTGCGAATAAATAATAAACGATATTTCATAAGTTATTATTTTTAGATAATTTTTCTTTTACACAAGAGACAGATAAAAGAGATTTAAACTTAGGTTTATTATTTAAATATCTGTTAAGAGGCCAGTTTTTGGCAGCACCTATTCTATTTTCCTGACGTATTACTAGTTCAGGGTTTACATTGAGCCTGATAATAGGCCTTCATTTATGGACTCGCTACCGTGTTTAGCAAAATGCGGTTATAACAGTACACTTTTGCCTACGCCAGCGAAGAAATAATAAATAATACGTTTGTGAATGTCATGGAGTATAGTTAAAACAAGGTGTTTAGTCCTCTATAAAATTAACGTAACCATACCTATTTAAAGCTAGTCGTAATAAAACAGACAAATTAATGCTCGTTTTAACAGTTACCTCTACTCCCACTTCCTAGGGAGGCCTCCAGATGGCGCTACGATTACCTACATATTTAATTTATAACGTCTCTATTAATTATAGTAATCAATTTAAAATTAGGAATAGCTATAAAGTTCAATAAAATTAGTTAGATATTCAGTTAAAAGTTCAATGTCACGTAAACGTGCACGTATGTATACGTTTACCACAATAATAAATTTAAAAAGCATTATGCGTGGTAGCTGGGAGCATTAGTGACCTGTATCATAATCAGAGAAAGGATTGAATCGCAGTATAGTTCCAATATTTCGGTGTGGCAGGGCGCAGGGTCGTCGACCGCACTCTTCGATGTTGGTGCCGTGCTATTTCGAGGCGGCGAGCGATGGCGAGCGCACCCGACTCGAGCCGATCGCGCGTTGTGCTGCGCACGCGTAAACAAACATGGCCGAACTGTCATTCACTAATTCATTCATACGCGATCATTGTATTTGACAAACTGACTCGCACTCATTATACATAGGTAGTCATTATCTACGTGCCTCAATAAACAATGTATCAACGTAACTACATTGAATAGTTTTTATACAACGTATAAAATGCGACTTGACGTGGCAGCGTTCATAAAGTAGGGTAGAGAGTAGAGATTTCTTAGCATTTTTATTTAATTTTATTTGTTTGATTTATTCGTTTTTGGAAATAAAAGCTTGATTTGAAAGTATAACAATTAAATACCAAAATAGCATCACTTTTAAAACTTGTGACTTAATTTGTTGTTAAAATATTTCCTGTAAGTCGTAAATGTAAAAAATACAGTTGTACTCGTAATGAATAAAAACAATGGTGAACGAATTACAATCCTAAAAACAATGAATAATGCTATGCCAATTAAAAAAAAGTATATGGAATACCCAATTACCCATGTATGTTTTTTCTCGTTTCATGCCAAACAAGGCCAAGCAAGGGACTTTAGAAAGGCCACATAGCTAGCACAGCATCAATGTTCAGTTTCATGTTAACAGTCAGCCATTAGATAGATAGATTGATAGAATATTGTTTATTGTACGCCATTAATTAATTGTACAGTTACAGAGTGATTATCAATTGTTCGTTTAAGACTAAATTGTAACATTTAAACGAGAATACTGGGCCATGAAACAAAAAAGCGTTTTCTATAAGATTTACAATTGACTTACAAATTAACATAAAAAATATATAATTTAACACATAATAATATAAATTTTAATATTTAGGATAATTGTATACTTAATTTATTGTATTTAAGCACCTATGTAGTCTATGTACCCGTCTACTGATGCACTTGATTATTCAATACCCCTGAGACAAGTTTAATGTTGCTTAGATTCAAATGTTTAAGAAGCAAATCGAATTATTAGTGTCTCGCTAACGAGTGTAATGTCTCGCGCCCAATGAAGGCAGGCATTGTTCGTGACATGTGGACCACACAGCACATCTGTAGCGCATATTCTGACGCGCCTTTTGTTCCAACCCTGACCATGTGGTTCGCGGACGGAACGCGCTAGTTTTTGTCGCATTTTTTCGGTTAACCAAAAAGTTCTTAAGAGAATACCAGATTATAATGAGGCTATTATTGAAATATACCGTCACTAGTACCGGTCAAGACCGGAGCACTGCTAAATATAGTTAAATAGCAGTTACTTACTAAATTTAACATTCGTCCACGATCAAATAGTTTGCGTTCTCTACTATAAGTTTACGTTGCCAGATTGATTTTTGCTGATTTGTTTAGACTGGTACATCTATTTGAATAAACACACAAAAGAGATTCCGATGAATAATAAAAGATAATAAAATTCCTCATCACCGTAACGCTAGTCAAATATTGCGAGTGCGCATCGCGTCGTCAGCGGTACCACGTGGTAGTTGAAGAGTTGCCAACGCTCGCTTACCCGACACCGCTTCCTGTTTACCGCGCCGTCTGTTCGACTCTACGCCTCTACGGAGGCTAGCGGAATTACCAAAAGCTATTTTACGTCACAACTGGGAAGCACGGACGTGTATGTTGCGAAGAAACGGGGGCACTCAACGTAGTGTTATGTTCACAGGAGGTATGATTTAATTTTGATTCGTTCGATTAGTTCTTAAAAAGACCAAATAGAATATTGTCAAATTGTTTTATGTATATTGAGAGGTTGTCATCTTTATGTGCTTTATGTAAAGGAACTAAAAAGTAAATTTTGTAAAAGTAAGGCATAAGAAACCTACTTCGCAGCGGGAAACAACACGAAGCATATTATGTCGTGACTTGCTCTGGGAAGAAACTGACTCAAATTGAAGCCCTTTTTCACTGACTGCAATCAATGCGCTTTAGTTAAATTGCCAGGCTTACAAATAAAACATTTACCATCAAAAATTCTAAATCCGAAAGCGGGCGTGATAAAAACGGTATCCAATGATAAAAATAACGTTTTTTGTATTGATCTCTACTAAATCAAACATTTCATATCGCCAAAAATGTAAGTTATTTGATTTGTACATAATAAATACCCTCTAAATGTCCGCGCAGTAACTTATTTGACATTGTCCAACTTGGCGCATATTAAACATATCAAAAACTTACTGTAGAATCGAGAGTTCCGCGTAAGGCATGGCCTTGATAGATTTTGACTAAATATTTTTTCTCGTTCTCGTGTAGCGTACACAGATAACACATTGTGTCAGCTTATCGAAACGACCAATGACGACTGGCTAAAGCTTGAGAATTTGGCAAAATAATTTTCTTATTACACAAATAACGTAGTTTTTAACAGCTTTGCTTTGTAGATAAATATAAATATTGGCTTATTATTCAACTGGGATGTTTAGTTTCGGAATTTATTTTATCTTTTTGATCTGAGAACGATTCATTCAGTTGTTGGTTTATTAAAAGAACCGAAGAACGATAACGATTTTGATCACACTAAAGATGTTTCTAAGCTTCAAATGGAGTTGAATAGTGTCATGTTGAACGTTACATGTGTGCTCTCGCCTCTACCTCACTCGAGCACGGGATAGGCTTAACGGAGGACGCAATTATGATGATTAAATGAAACTGGTTCTTCGGCGACCGCTCCGTTGCCGGGATGTCGATGTGTAGAAGACATTCTACACTTACCTCTACTAAATATCGAATGTCTCGCTTCGGGTTCCTAAAGCACAAGTCGTAAGATATAAAATAGTTTGTCAGTTTTATTTGTAGCTGAACATTGGCAACATCTAATATTATCAGAATAAATAACCAACACACCCAGGTAGATACAGTTTAATAGTAGAGCAGCAGATATTTTTGAATAGCTTTTTAATCATACGTTCTCGTGTGTGTTATGTGTGAAAATAGTCCATCGGTGACTAAATAAAGCGAATCTATTAAATTATATTGCACTACAATCTGAGTATGTACCTACTTCATTTAATAAAAAGTACTTTGTTCTATTTACGTTACATACATATTGAGCTCTACATGCGGCCATTGAAATATTAACAGCTTTCCACATTCACTACCGGATTTTTATTAAATAGCTGTTTTTAGGGTACCTACCTTAAAAGGAATAAAGGAACTCCTATAGGATCAGTTGGTTATCCGTTAGTCTGTCAAAAAGTTTTAGGGATCCGTATTTCGTGTGTCCGTTCTTCCACAGTAAAGTTGATCTCTGAAACTACAGGATCGATACAGTTAAAATTTGGTACACTTAATTAATTAATTAAGTCGGTGATGGACGTGTAACGAAAATAAGTTTTGGTCACTAAACGCAATTTGTTTAGTAGTACCATTTCAACATGATAAAATACTGAAGTAACTCCAAGGATAAATGGTCTTACAGTGGGTTTAAAAACCAGTGCTCTAAATGAATATAAAACATAAAACCAAGTAAACATATATGTATGTGTACCTACTTGGTTTTATGTTTTAAATCATAAACATTGTGTTCATGTGAACAGCATCAGCGCAGTAATGTCAGGGGTTTGGTAACTACCCAATTCTCTGAACTTAATTCAGACCACACTAGAGACTAACACTAGCTACTCTGGTAAACATCACAACAACGACTAAAAACAAAATAAGAAATTGCTGAATAGAGATATTAACGAAATACGCATACCTTATTTACAAATGATTCTGTGTCAGAAAACCACTCAAAAAGTGTTCAGTCTCATAACAAAGATGCTGGTTGTAAATGTTAACGAATAGACTATTGCTTGTGTTAAATATTTTAAACTGAAAGGACTAGAGATTAAGAAAACTTAAACAGCGAAAACAGAAGAAGCGGCCGCTTCAAAGGGATATAAATACTCGACGGCGCCGGTCCGCGACAACGTACGGAACTCTTCATCTTGACAGCCGATCTTTCAGTAAGATAGACGATGTAATAAGTGTAGTCAGCGTTCTTTATACTTAGGAAACTCAAACTTCAACAACATTGGAATACAGAAAATATCCCAAATAAGAAACGAAATCCAATTGCATCTAGTCGTACAAGTCGTATATATAACAACTAGAACGTAGGTTTAACAATGTACATACTAAATTATTACAAAAAAGGTAACTTTGATTTGTTACATTATCATACATCCTTGAAGTTTTTTCTTGTCAATAGACCAAACAATCTACGCGTTGTGCGGACCATTACGACCTTCGGGTAAGCTTAGATAGGGAACTGCGCAAGATCAACTTCAGTGGAGTTTTATGATCGTTTACCCTGATGGGAATACTGTATCTGTGATTATTCTGTTTAATTACATGCCAAGCTGTGCGACTAGACCTCGGTAGTTCGATACTAACAGTTTTAGCGCTCTTTCAAGTATTAATCGATCACTTCCAGAGCAAAAAACGAGGACTTTCTAAAACAGTTTCCTGCCTCTTATAGGACCAATTTAGTAGCTCCGTCGTCTGTCTATTGGACATCATTTTGGATAAGAATTATTTATCTGTAGAGTAATATTCTCGATGGTCTGGGTGGGCGTTGAGAACGTGGATATTTCGGGCCATTATCACGCGCCCACGTTTCGCTATTGGCAGAAAAATGTTACAATAATACATCGTCGCAATTTACAGTCTGTCTTATACGGGGTCAGCTACTGACATTGATACCATCTTTGATAATCTTATGATATCTCCAGTGATGTGGTGCCTTTTATAACTCTCGACGATATTATGAAGTGACCCTTTAATTAGGATATGTAGTATTTTTTTCCTCTTCGGTCTCAAATGAAACCAAATGTCGTAGATCTTGTTTTAACATTGAGTCTTATCTGTATCCCTTATCATTATTACTGAGAACCGAGAGACAGACGTAATGGAAGATATGTGTTCCAGAGCAGTGCGTTCTCTAGCCCGTTTCCGGTGGTTGTTTACAAAAAATATAATTTAAACTCTTGTCCAAAGCGGCTATACGAACCGGCCGGCTGAGATGCTACGATTAAAAATCGTAACAACTTCCGTTCGGGTCCGAGACGCGGAGCTCAGCTCCAGATAAAAAAGATAAATAAGAAAAATAACTTAAAGATCGATACGGTGGAACGGCGCTACCTGTTTTTTCACTGTGCTTAACTTGCGGCCATCGTGCTTTTCTTATGTGTACCTACAGTCCACAGACATCGCGCGTAGCCCGTGCATTTGCTCTACTTACGGCATGGCTTAAAAACTAATTACTTACAGAATTTTACAACAGAACTTGTGTGTAGCTATAATGTTCACGATGAAAATATTAAATATCTAGATGAAATTGTATTCAAGAGTATATAAATCCAATAAAAAAGAGTTCCTTCGTGAAGTATGTTTTAAGTTAAAATATCAAAAACTACTTTTGAGTAACTTGTTTAAGAACTCTAATAAAACGATGGATGCCTTAGAAGATTTATAAATACTAAATGATAGCGCCGTCTGAGTGAATTAGCATCACATGATGTCATGTATCCGGCTGCATCCATAAGAGGGGCTATAAATCGAACGGGTTAGATGTTTTACTTCAGTGCAACCGGTAATGGAAGATATCAGATTAATAAAAGATGTCGATGAGACCAGGCGAGATGCACAGCAATTTCACGAGTGCTGCGCCATGATAATTAAGTGTTCGAACGGTGTGTCGTGGTGTGCGTGGGCTCGGCGTTGAGTCGATACGGCGCGGCGCGGAGCAGGCATATCAAGTCTGGTAACTATGCGGCGTAACTCCGGTAGCGGCGCAACAGGTCTGTGGCGGGACGCGGGCGCGGGGCGGTAGGAAATCCTTCGCGCACGCACGCACACACTGACAGAGGCGCGTGTGTGCATCATCCGGTTTTGTTTGCGTGTGAGCAGTGAATACGGACTGTATACAGACAACGTGCGCTTGTAGTGGACTGTATCGAGTCGATCGATCAATGAGCTCGACATCGACTCGGACTCTTGCCTGCATGCAACTCATTGATTAACGCTATGAACGTGGAATTGTTTATTCATTCATGATGAATATTTTATATCAAATGGACGTTTTTCTTATCCGTATTCTAAGACTTAATTTTTTTCCTTATAGTACGACGCGGCTTGTCACTTACGCTGTTTCCACGACAGATTATGCGATTTCAAGCATTCTGCTGTTGGTTTAAAAGCGACAATAGCGTGTTCATAAATTATTAGCCAACAGTTTGTTCACACTAATAATTTAAACTTTTCAAAGCGATTTAAAATTGGCAGAGACACTTTGTGTTATGCACATGTAATAGAAACTTTTTATTAAACATAACAATATAAGAGTAGACCGGTGCAAAGTAAACTGTGTACTATGAGGGATTTCCAAAAGCATAATTCGAAAAGTAACTAATTTAAATTTTCTGTTTCAGATGTTTGTTACGTGCCCGATTAACATGTAGGTAAGTAAAAAAATAAATAATTATAATATTAAAATACTTAGATTTATATAAAAACTAAAGTTTAGTTAGTGGCTAAACATACACACCAGGATTCAACAAGACTAACGAACCAAAAAATAAATAGTAATATGCAAGAAAAGGTATTTCAAACATAAAAAATCAGAAAGAAACCTTGAATATTACATAAACAAATAAATTTTAATGCACAGAAGTAGTAACAGATAAAAGTAACCAACTTGTCATTGGTCCAAATCAGGTACGATGTCATAATCTATAGTTGGGCATCCAGTGCAGGGCATACCCAGGCTTCCTGTATCTACAAATGTCCATTTAGAACTTTAAAAAAAACCACTGATTGCTTGTATTCTACACAAGACACGTTTGAGCAGTGCCTAAGCAGATATCGTTCAACATAGGAATACTCGAATACCGGTCTCAGTCAGAAAAGGTTATTGCAAAAAGATTGTAAAGAACGAATTCGGGTAGCAACCAATATTGTCATAATATGTCATATGTGAGTACATCGTCTTAGTGGTTAAGGACCTTATCCACTGACAACAAAAGCGCGATTAATACTGAAGCGACGTGGTTAAAGAGAAAATACATTCTAAGATAGAAATGCGTATGTATTATCTTTGCATGTTATTTCATTGGTTAATGAATAAGGAAAAAGCTCTTTCAGGATGGCAACATTTAAGGTAGAAGTTAAGCATAAATGTCGTGGTGGCCTAGCGGTTCAATGAACGGATTTGTATGCACGAGGTTGCAGGTTCGAACCCAGGCAAGTACCAATGTGACTTTTCAAAGTTATATGTACTTTCTTAATTATTCTAAGACACTTCTGACAAACGGTGAAGGAAAACATCGTGAGGAAACCTGGATTCCAAAATTTGGGATCTGAAATCGCCAATCCGCAGAGAGCAAGCGTGGTGATCAATGCTCGTGCCTTCTCTATATGGGAAGAGGCCTGTGCCCAGCAGTGGGACGTGTATAGGCTGGATTATTATAAGCATATATAAATCATGTATTTTAAACCAATAATCCTGGTAGTGGCTAACTCATTCGGCACTTTTTTAAATCAGATCTTGTTAAAAACATGATACGGCTTGATCACACGTTTAACTAGCGCAGCACTTTTAACGGACCAAACGATGGCTCTACAAAGGATTTGCTTGCAGTTAACGAGCAAGGAAAAAATAACAGCAATAGAAGGGACAATTAGCGACACTCTCGACATTGGATGTGCACCTTAACAGCACAGGTGTGGGACGGAGCAGTGGTGGGCTCGGAATTCGCGGCGACGCTGCTCGACGCTCGGGTGCGGGAGTCGCGTGGGTGGAGGCTGGCCCGTTCGCCCACGGCGCCGCACCTAGCCACAACGCCGCCAAGGCGTAAATCACGACACCTCCATACCGCAGCCGCAGCGCTAGTTACCACCACTTACCACAATCTACCACCAGCCGCCAGAAGAAGGCAGTTTTTATCTGATTTCATACCTAACCGCTATCGTCCAGAAGTTGAAAACGTCTTTTTATGCTACCATTTTGAGTGACTATAACCTATTAGGAACATAAATTTGCATGTTCTATGTTTATTTGGCAGTTTATGATTATAGAAACTTCTGAAAAACAATAATCTATACTTAGATATAATAAATCCGTAGAAGTGAAAATTCTGTACATTAAAAATATAAAAAAATAAATGGCGGGGGATGTTACTAGAACGACACCGAATACAAAAATGTGATTACAAAATGTTTTGTCTGTCTGTCTGTTTGTCCAGGCATCACGCAAAAACTGACGGTTCGATTACGATGAAACTTGGTATAATTATTCTTTAATATCCTGGGCACCACACTGGGTAGTTTTTATCCCGGAAAAGTATTAAACAATAAAAAAAAACAAACTTAATTTTGCGGTTCGATCCCTAGACCCGATTACTGTACCAACCGCAAATAATAAGTTTGTCGTAGGTTACGTCACCTTTAGGATAGAGTTATTTAGGTTTATTTTTATAAGTCGTAGGTATAGATTTTAATTTCAAGTATAGGTAGTATATTTGATAGTATGTAACGTAGGTTATTTTCAGTACTCTTAGGAAGGATTAGTCATTCGTATAGATTTTATTTGTTAGGGGTTTTGCTTATTTATTGGTATATACATATAAGTGTAGGTAGGCGCTAGGTGTTAGGGCTCTCCTATAAAAAAGGTCTTAAAGATTTCTTTATTTTTAATACGGATATACTTACTTATAACACGATTACACGATGCCTTCCAGAGTGAGACCATCTCTTTCTGCTACATCGAGACACGCTAGGCGAATGAGACTAGCCAGAGGTATGCTCGATAGATAACGTTCTACACAAATAGCACTTTACACAAAAAACTTATTGATAAGTTTCGTCTTCCACGCGAACGAAGTCGCGGGCACAGCTAGTAAGAAATAAAAGCACTGAAACGAGAATATCTATGTATATTACCAAAAGTTACATGGTCCAGAATCGATGACGAAATATCTCAATCTTCAACGTCGTATTCATACGCATACATAGTATACTATACAAAGCAGCTGGTAAAGGAATGAAGAAAAATATTCCTGTAAAGTAAAAATCTTTCACTACCACAAGATAATGTTTAAACACCACAAATTATTTATGAAAAGATAAAGTTTTTGTCTTCTGGATGTACCTAACTACGTTCAATTACAGAAGTCGGTAAAATGAATGATGCAAATAATATATTTAAAGGATGCTGTTGGCTTGATTGCAACAAAGTTAATAAATTGTACACCTATTATTGGTTCTCAGCATCATATCATAATCTTATCGGCGGGAAAGATTCAGAAGAATAAAAGAATAAAAGTGATTCTACAAAATCGGATACCAGGATTCCGAAATAACCATCTTCAAATGATGACCCAAGACAAAATAATAACAGGTACCTAACATACTAAGTGGAAGCTCAAAATTATACGCTAATCTCTGAGAATTAGAAAACTTAAAATTGCATCAAACACGAATAATCTCTTTCTGAACGCTATTTATGTAAAACATGGTTCTAAGCTAAATTATAAATTCTGTGAAAGCCTAAAATAGATATAATTTTAAGTACACGTAGATACTATAAACAATAAAAGAGACGATTTTCTTTACATTTAAAAGTAACCAATGAACAATGTTAAGCCATTACACGTTACATACTAGTATTTTAATTTTTCAACTTGGACAGATAGGACTGTAGAAATAATGGTACATGTATCCACCGATGGGAGTAATGGAGCAAAACTCAAGATCTGATAACGACTTTGTGATCTATTTCGTGAGTCATAAAGTATATTATCAAATGACACAGCGAAGATAGTTAAGGCATATTCAAGGTGGAAAGTGATGTCATTGGCCCTACTGCGTGTTGTGGACGCTCCACTCGCTCTCTGTCACAGCTACTTTTGCTTTTCGAGTGAACATTGTCCATTCTGGCTGTAGGTACACGTCACTACTTTGGTATTTTCTAATCACGAGTTTTAGATTGTAGAAAACTTAATTTAAAGAAAAATATACCGATAAAATATTACTAAAATCTGTAGCGAAATAAATAAATTAAGTAAAAGGATTCCATCAGACTATTTTGAATCACACATGTTTACTTCTCTAAGAATTACTTCAAAGTACCTACTTACATAAAAATAACAGAATAGGTTATACTGGTAACCCATTCAAAATGATTAAACTGTTAGAAGTAAACAAAATTTCTACACCCAGGCGGATATTCGACAAGAAAGACGCAAAAAAGTAGATACAAAACCCAAAGAAGGTTCAAGAAAGTTTACGTGGCGGTAATTAGTTTGTAAATAAGATTTTAGTAAAGGATACTGTAATGTATAGGTACAGAATAACTCAACTGTAGGGATTTACAAAAGGAAGTCGATTGTAAAAAGGTATAAGAAGATCGTAAGAGTGTTATCCATTTGGTAAGTCACTGTTAGTTTGGCATGCGGGTCAAGCGAAGTGGTGTGGCTTCCTGCACTCGTTCGCCGGGAGCTGTAATAGTTGTCGCGATGGCAAGCAGCGGAGTGGCACGGAGGGCCGGCGGACGACGATGCGGACGGACGGCCTCACGGAAGGTCGACCGCCTCGTCCGCTCTGCGTCTCCCCCCCCCCCCTCCCCCCTCACCTCCGCAGCTCCCACCTCACTTGCACGCCCTCACCCGACCGCTACGTGGAATTTATATAATTGCCTTCAATTAAAACAAGAATACACCGAATACCATCTTTGATACACAAACATACATGTAGCCATTTTTAATTACTCATACACCGTTTAGTGAAACACTGAACGAATTGCGAGAATAATGTTTCATCATCTTAATTACACGGCGACGAATATTCACTACTACTCATTTGAAGGCGCATCTAACGTACGCACAATAACAATTTATTTTAGTTGAGTTGGTAGACATGTAAAGCCATCTGTCAATGATGCTACTACTATCCCAACGCAAAGGTGTGAAACATGTGTAAAGTTGGATACGCGATATAAATTTTATTGTGTATTAAAGAACCGCATAGAATAGGAATGGTTAAGGTCACCGGCAATGACTGTAAGCTTTGAATGGGCCGAGTTGTGCGCGATTTCGACCATTTAATGAGATCCTACATTCTAGCTTTTGTTATTGCGTAATAGTCAGATCACATCGGTCAATTAATTAAAAATATTGCTATTTAAACATGTGCCCAGACGCACGTTTATCTCTCGGTTGTTATGTAAGCACAGAACGTACCTACCTACTCTCAACACATGGCACAAAATAATTACAATGTTACTGTATTTATTGTGTAGATGGCGGGCAATACGTGGTTTACTTCGTACGTTATATTGTCCCTATACTGTACGAGTGCATAGTAATTTTATCACTTCATTGTTATTATGAGTACTTGAATAGGATAGGCTGGGGCAAAGCTAACACAAACTGTGAAGCAATGATAATGATATGATGATGGTTCTGTTTTTAATTGATTATATTATTTCGGAAAATGTGACGTATCGTTCCATTTAAATATTTAACAAGTTTAATGTTCAGTAAATTTACTAGCTATAAAACGCATTTGTACTCTCTTAAGAATTACAATTTTACCAATTCTTTAGTTAGGTGAAAATTCTACATTTATAATTACCCCAAATTTTTCGATTCTAGTCTGTAAAATATACACACTAAAATATATAAATTTAATAAAATATTTCCAAAGCGCGACGACCCGAGTCAAACGGACGCAAAATATGCGCGGATCGCACCGACATTAGTCGCAACGCTCTCATTCACGTTTCTTTTATCTGTGACAAACATCCGGTATTATTTTCAACGCGTCCACGGCGTTAGTACTCCAATATTATCAAACGATTCGACCATACAATACGATAATATATTTAAACAAACAACACTTTTAAATGAACAGTTTATCAGTTGTTAAACTCGCAAAAGATTATTTTAATGTTCAAAACAATACTATTTATCGTTATTATGTAACTAGACAAGTTATTTCGTAATATAGGTATATTGGGATGAATAAATAATTACATCGAATTCATTTACATATCACGCACCTTATCTGCAAACTATTATCTTTGCAGTAACTGGAGTTTTTGAATGTAAAGAAACGAGATAGTCTTTGACTGTAGCAGGAAGTTCAAAGATGATAAATATTATTTGAGAAACAATTGACAGTGGAGATAACACTTCGTTTGTCGTAAAATAAACCGTTAATATTTAAATGATAGATCATAATAATGATGCATAATACAGAAAGCTATATAGGTATTTTTTTTATATAGTATTCCAAGTTTTTAGCGTATTTCCGAAAGATGCTTGCATGCTTTTAGTCTCTAACTTAAATGAATACACCAAGTTATAAAACAGATGGGATCAATTTAGCTGCATAGGTGCAAGCAATGGCGGATGGAAAGTGCGGGCGGAGGCGAAGGCGGCTTCCGCTTCGAATCGACTCGCACCGCCTTCAGAATAACAAACGAAACCTGATTTCTATTGACTGGGCCAACGATTACACCGCCTACTCTACCATGAGAGCACTGTCGTTTATCCGTAATGATTCAAGTAACGACTGTTATCAGCACGGAATTTTGGAAGAGAAGCTCATGGACCATTGAAAATTAATATCAATATTATAACTTAAATGAAAGACCGTGTCTCGGAGGTGTTGAATTTATGCATTTACCTATAGAAATATAACAAAGGGTAACAGGAGCCATGTACGGCGAAAACTGATTTCTTATTAACCCCATTGTCTGGACAAGACTCCAGAATAGTGAGTTGACCATTACATTCCATGAAGTGTGACCATACATCGCACAGCTTGGAAGGCAAGGGTATCGTTTTCACTGACGATGTATACCTATTTAGGCCACCCATTGTCATTGTTCTACCATGATTGGCATCAGTTTTCGTAACTCATACGTTCAATAAGGCACTCCTTGCATTAATTATAAACATACAAACAATGATAACATAAAAACAATCAAATTAGACGTGAAAACAATACTAGTACTTAAACAAATTGTTGTTCACTTACATTAACCACGCTACTATACTAAGCAAACATGCAGTGCTGTTAAATATATTAAGAAACTACTTCTAAACATGTTTGATGTCAATTATCGGCTCAAAATTGATTAGGGGTATTTCAATGCCACAAGTTTAAATGTGCACGATCAGTTGCAAGTATTCATTTTCATTAGTTAGCCGACTTTGATGGAGTGAACACCCAAAACGTGTGGCCCAAGCAACATATGTAACAATAGAATTTAAAGCGAATGTACGAACTCAGGTAGAGAAACATTTTTTGTACGGGCATAGTCAATCTTTAGTCCGATCCATTCAACGTCACAGTTACTGCACGGTCTTTTGTTCTAATTTGTGTAATAATAATACATTTCCTCAAGCATATTTCTCTGGAGTTGAATGGCTTTTTGTTTATTCATAATTTTATTGTCATTGAAGAAGACTATCAACGCTTTAAAATTTAGGAATTGAACTATGTATTTCGTATTAGTTATGCGCTATCAACGATGTTTCTACAAATAATATTGGAATGAGAGACAAGATGAATTCTGTGGTGACTTTATTTGTTATGTTTCGTTCATAGAAGTTTACTTTTAGTTTAGATGCATATGAAAGCAAAACAAGATTCTTCTGCAAATCGGAAATGACTGTAGGTCTTTAGCAAAGCCTATATAAGCGCTGTAAGGAACTAGTAGTCTACAGAAATAGGTTGTTATCATATTGTTATTACATTTTGCAACACATAGATGTAGATAACAATACGACGCAATAAATAAACGACGTTGGATCTACATGGCTTTTTCACAGTTGTAAGATTGGTAAATTCTAACTGTGTGATAGGTTGTAATGTGACATCCGTGGCGGTGTGGCGCTGCGTTATCGCATGTCCTTGACACAGAGACGCGGCGTGCACAACGCGCCTTATTGTCGCTGCAACCTTGCGAAAATTACCGCGCGCGATAACAGATGCCGTCGTCGTCGTCAGCGACGCGTCTCGACCACGCGCTTACCAAAATATAGTAGTGAATGGAAACGT
Organism: Autographa pulchrina; assembly: GCA_905475315.1. Lineage (NCBI taxonomy): Eukaryota > Metazoa > Arthropoda > Insecta > Lepidoptera > Noctuidae > Autographa > Autographa pulchrina. Next base: position 4,485,149 of record FR997771.1, on the reverse strand, counting down.
TACGTGCCCATGAATTTCAAAACATCGTTAATCTGAAATAGAATGCTAATGATGTTTACTTCAGCATTAAATAAAAATATTGTTGTGCCTATTCGTAATGCTTTTATGTCATGTCATTTCAGATTTTAATGTAATTTTTGGTTTGGTCCATAGTCGTTATTGAAACTAGACTTGCAGATTTCTATTGCTGAAAGTGCAAGACAAATGTGGGTGGTATCCCGGTGGTGCGACTCTCGCCGACCGGAAACCGAATTCCCGGATGGGGCTGCGCGGGGGGATCTCGCCGGAAGCTTGGTAAACGAGCACATCCGCTGCCGCCGCCCGCGCCGCAAAATTTGGCACCGCGAGCGCTCGCAGCCCGCTTCCGGCCTCCGCCCCCGGACCCCTAACGTCGCTCTCGCCCGCGAAAATAGCGGCCAACCGCTCCGTGTACGCGGTTCATTCAGTATGGCCGCCTTCCATTCATAAAAAGGCGAGGCGCGGGCGGCGTGTTGCGCGGTGAAGGGAGGGCGGCCTCTCCCGCCGACCCGCACCCGCGGCCGACGCCAGTGCGGAATGTGCCAGCGAACGGAACGGTCGTTTCGTCGGAGCGTAGCCCTAGCGCTCCCGGTTTTCCATTAAAATGTGTATAAGAATAAGTGCAGTGAATCCGCACGAGTTCGGAACGGTTACAAAAAACGCCGTCGTCGAGATTAGGAGTAGAAATCAACGAAGAACTTCAGCGAGGAAGTGAGTAGCGGCCATATTGCAGTGATAACCGCGCGGCGGGCGGACGAGAATCGAGGCCGGTGCGTGGGCCGCCCCCCGCCCGCGCCAGGTGCCGCTCCGGACCGCGCCGGTCTCATGAACCTTCCCGTGGATTTGCGCGGCCGAAATTCGGTGGTTCTGCCGTATTTTTGTGTGTCAGTGAATCTTCCGGCGCGGTTACGGTGCGGTACGACCACTTGGTCACTAAGCTAAAAGTTGCCATAGTGTTGTGTTTTGGGTCGCTTGGCCCGAGTGCCCTTGTGAGTGGAGCGATGTGTGTAGGAGACGTGTGACCGTGGAATGTCTGCTTCGTAAGTACATACGGTATCCTGACGTGGGACTTCTCGCCCACTGATCAAACCGTCTGTTTGTTCGGATACGAAACTAGCCGCAGATTTAAGTAGCTTTTGCATGTAGATCACGTAGTCATGCGTAGGTAGTAATTACATGGATAGCGAAGAAATCGAGCTAACATGAATGACGAGAGGCGACGCCTCGCTTCGCCGCCTGGCGACCGGCACACGTGCAACGATCAGCGCTCATAGCGAGAACGTTCTCAACAAACGAGTTAATAATAATGCTTTCATTTATTGTATGATTCAAATCTATTTATACGGCGTTTGTAATTCATACTGAACAAAAAACTTAATCGGTAGTACTCCAAAGCTATATGTCCGTAATGGAAGTTTAAAGATATCTCTAAGCCCAAAAAAACTACATAAGTAGGCATTAAAACAAAATGATTAAAAAGGCACCAATAGTAATATATTAATATATAACCACATTATTATAGCAACAGTAAGAACAATTTCGACAGGGACATGATAACAGTGAACACAGATAAAGAATAATTGTAAACAATGCTCATATAAACTGTTAATATCTTGTAACGAACTCTTCAGATAAGGGGTATATTTAGACAAAACAAAATAAGAATATTATTTGTAATGTAACGAATAGTTTTTATGTAAGTGTTGTTAGATTATTACAGTTTATATACCTATAAACGATTGATTTAATCTGAAGAAAATACCTATATAATTCTAGATGAAATTATTTACCGTTTAGACAGGAAGGCATTTTAATCGTAACACATTTTGTTATGCAAATGTGAGTAACTACTTATTTTATCAACTACATCATGATAATAACAATAATATTATATCAACATGCATACAAGTTTTTCTACGTATCTGTGTATTTGTAGACTTCAATTATATTGTACTAACAAAAGCAAAACTGGCACAACACCTTTCTATTTTTTACATGCATAACCTTAACCATTCTTCATTCATTTTAAAATAAACACTACATTTATTATGAATACCTCACAAATAAGAAACAAATACATTTAATTAACATAATAAGTAATTTTTAAATTGTTCCCTTTAACCTTTAATCGTCATTTTCCAATCCAATTTCTCATGACATGAGCATCTTGCCAACAACTATTAAGGATTTGCACCAGATAGCATATTTATAAAGCAATCAAAACTCGTTCATCATTTTACCTACTATTTCAATCAGAATCTTTAACAAATTCAAATGAAAATCAACTGAAAATACTTCAATTCCGTAAGCGGCGTTAAAATTATCGACACGTTCTTAATAACACTTTTAAGAGTTTAAAAAACCCAGATATTATATTTTTCAATGCGAAATGAACAGACTCGGTAAAGAAGTAGAATTGTCCAATCAATCATATGTGATTCTGGACCAGATTGCATTTAAGTTATGCACTAACCAACAACAGTTATATACTGTAGGTACAGCAGGAGAAAATAATGGTATGAAAACAAAGCTAGGAAAGTATCATCAATCTTCCGTTTTGATTATGACTAAGAATGTTACTAAATAACTAAAAATAGAGATGAAATGTTATTTATCTTTAAAAAAGTAATAACATAAATTCTTATGTCAATAATTATTTCATCAATGTACTTCACTCACTACAGATGTATACGAAACGTTATTTTTTATCTCCAAGGTTGATTCTTGTTTTGAAGGAACAGAAGCCTAAATTAATATTGATAATTTTCACTAAACTTTTTGTTAATAAGTAAGATACGAAATCGACCATAAAATCAAAACCGCAATTTACCATCCGAAATAGAAACGTTTTTTTTTATGAATTTCTCCCATAGATTAATTGAAAAGATTGCCAGCTGCCTGGAATAGTGAAGTAAAATATAAAATTTGCTTAATTTGTGTATTATTGAATATATTTGAGAGCTAAGCAGGTTAAACCAGTAGTATTTGGTATCTGTCTACTATATTCTTAAATAAGAAATAAAATACATTTAAATTCGTATTGACTATTGACCTATGACTAAAGTCGATAAGGCAAGATTTAAATAACGTTAAAATATTGTTGTCGTAAATCACAGAACGCTATTCTAGCTTCACTTGAACAGCATCAAGGAAATTATAATCGAAATAAAGTAAATAATCATATTGAATAAAACAACGTTTTTAGTTCTAATTGAATACACATTGAAGGTTCTACAAACCTAGGAGAACATGAAAAGATTTTTTTTTAATAAAAACATTATAACTATTGATTGGTATTTGCATAACGTTAGAGACTTTACCTACCTATAGAAACTAATTAGACCACGCGCTATGAAATGATTTCATTTTTTAACGATTATTGATATGCCAAAAAATTTAGTCGATAATTACGTTACTGCAGCAACTTTTTAATTGCTATCACAAATTAGTAAAATATTAACATCCTTACTAGAAACGAAGAAAAACAACCAAAAGCGGTTTTGAAACTCGGCAACCTACTCAGTTTTAATTAACCAGAATCCGATTATTGCTCAAGAAGCAATGCAACTTTCGCAATTATCAAATTTGACACAAATGCGAATCGACTTCTTCGCAATCGTACTTTTGTTTTAAAATGAGAATGCTTTGAAATCTAGTTTAAAGCTGCAGACATTAGTACTGGTAAGGTACTTGGACGATTGTTTAGTAATGACCGTATCGAACACTAAAACTAAACAACTAGTATTTCTTATGAGATACCAACTATTTATCTGTACACCTACCAAGAAGCTATCTAGTTTCGATTTTATGTTACTTCTGGTTTAAGTCTCTGTTGCCATCGTTGATTTACAAAAAACTAATTTCTTGCTTCAGGTTATGAAACCTTCAAAAGAGTGTGTAAATCTCGTGTTCAGTTACAATCAGGCGACCGTAGGTTTCACTTATTTTTAACGTAATGAATGTGGATGAAAGTGAGAACTGTCTAGTGGTTTAATTATCTAGTTTTATGTTCCGTGTCGTGATCTTTCATTTAATGTGAATGTTTATTCGATCGGCAGGTGGGGACGATGAGGGAACAGGAAGGCGACGGCCCGGAGAGCCGTTAGCCGTACTCGATGGATGAGTATGGCGGGCCGGCGGCGCCGCCCCGGCCGCCCAAGCCGGCGGCGCGCGTCCACAGGCCGACGGGCGCGCGCCAGCCCACCGTGTCGCTGCTGCGGCCGCGACCTGAGGCCGAGCGCGAGCGCAACGCCTACGTGGAGGCTCCGCGCCGGGCGCACGCCGCGCCCGCGCCCGCGCACACGGCCGCGCATCAGCCGCTCAAGCCGGTGACGACGCAGCCGGCCGCCGCGGCCGACAAGCGGCGCGCCGGCGCCCTCTCGGCCGACTCTATAGTGTGCGACACCTGCGGCCGCTGCCGCTGCGAGCAGTGCGCGCGCCCGCGCCCGCTGCCGTCCCGCTGGCTGTGCGGCTCGTGCCTGTGCAGCGCCGAGGCGTGCGTCGACTACGCGTCGTGCATGTGCTGCGTGAAGGCGCTGTTCTACCACTGCGGGAGCGGCGAGGAGGAGGCGGGCGAGCCGTGCGCGTGCGGGCCGCGGCTAGCGTGCGTGGGCGCGCTGGCGCTGGCGCTGCCGTGCCTGTGGCTGTACTGGCCGCTGCGCGGCTGCGCGGCGGCGGGCGCGGCGGCGTACGCTCGCTGCCGCCGCTCGGGCTGCCGCTGCCCCGAGCCCCCTCCGCGGCTCTCCAGTATTATCTAGTCCCGCCGCGCGCCGCCCGCGCCCTCCGAAGCGCCGAGTCGAGCGGCGCGACCGCGTTGTACAAATATTTATTTGCGAGCGGAGAGCTTCGGACCGCGCGGGGGTGGACTCAGTGAACGCTGTGCCTGGTCCGAGTGGTGTGTGGTGGCGCGGGGCCGGCGTCGGACGAGCGCCCCGCGCTCACTGAGTGAATCGTCTACGAGTACCTTGTAAATATAGTCGTATAGTGTGAATGTACGTGAACGTGTCGCCCGAACGTCGAAAGTCTCAAATTTTCTTGAGACCGTAACGTGTCATAAGAAAACGTTAACGTTAGTATTTTGGATTGCACACAAATCCAGAGAAGATTAAGAAATGAGATATAAAACATACTTATTAAGATGTAGATAATTTACCATTTATTTATTAACTGAATTTGTATTTATTTGTAAATAAAATGACAACATTATATTATAAATACGAATGTTTACTACATTATGCTTGTTTTTTTCAACTCCTTTGGTACTATGCTGCAGTTGTGGTAGACACAAAAACTTGTTAAGCATTATGTACTGCCTTCCACAAAGTTTACACTTATGTAATATATGTAAAATGAATTATAACATGTGTGTGTCATGCCATTATTGATGGGATGACCAATAATACATGAAGCTATAAGAATTTGCTAATTATTTAACCATCAGGATGTGCATAACATTTTCATAACTATCATGTGATGGTCATGTATGCATTGGCCAAAAGATACTAACAAGTTGCATTACTATGGGAGTTTGGATACTACATGTCTTCTAATAATCATATAAATTTAAACCCAAAAGCAATGCGCAATTTTAAATCATTATGTTTCATTGTTGACAAAACTAATTAGCATTTTTCAAGCCAGCTGAAATTGGCTGTCTACCTTACATATATATTGAAACAAATCTGAAGCAACTCTTAAGACATAACCAATCAATTCGAGGAACATTACACTAGGCATTATGGTTGACAAGAGATATTGGTAAGTTTTAAAATAGCACTACTCTTAATTATTAGCTTTGCATGAATCAAAATTAAGTTTATGGCTACTGATACATACTCTAAAAAAATATTCATATATTGTACCTACTTTTTGTAAATTGTACACTTTAGTTTACTTTTTAAATAAGAAAAAAACATTTAATGGTCACAGGTCCACAGTATTTAAAAAATATTAATGGTACTTTAAACACATTTAAATACAGCTAAAGCATTTGTTTTCCTTGCAATAAAAGTTGATTTTGATATTACTAATCAAAACAAAAAGCCATAGGTACATAAAGCTAATTATTAGCAACAAATAATAAAAATATTTTATTACGTACCGAATCTTCCTTGCTTCTTTTGATTTGGGTATTTTGTATCAAAAAGCAATTAAAAATATAAGCACTAGGAAGCAACACAATAAACTTGTGCACTTAATAAATAACTTAGCACTAGATAGTCAGTTTATTACATTTATCTTAAACACCACAATTTTGAAAACTTGTTTATTGGAAAACTAATGCATGTCTAAAACTCTCATAAACAAAAAACACCTTTGAATCTGCCAGCTTCCTTAACTTTTCACAATTTGACAGTTTTGAGTTTAGTTAAATTAAATTTTGACATAATTTGTCAAAATGTTTTCTTCTAAAAGTTTGCCAACTTTTAATACATTTAATTATACAGGTTTCAAAGTCGGTTAAATAAATATCTTTAAAGGAACATAACGAGTGAAAAAAAATTGATTTTGTGTGTAAAAGATTTTAGTAGTTAACGGAAGATCGGTTTTATACGGCAAGATTTCAAACAAAAATAAACTGGACCAACAAGAATTGCCATTTAAAAAAAATAAAATTCCCAACAGGAAAAGAGATTTTCGTCATAAATAAACATCACATCATGCGAATGGCATTCCTTTCATAATAGTTTATGAAGTAACAGGCGTTCATTTGGAAGGAAGTAGCGACGGCTCGTCGGCTCGGCGGTGCGCCGCGTCGCGCCCGTTTCCTTTTGCCGTCACCATCCGGGATGCTCGAAGCACGCCTCCTGTTACTCTCTTCCTTCTTCCCTCACGTACGCAAGCAATAAAATACTGTCGTGCGGCTACACTTGTTGGTTTTAAAGTTACAGATCGGATTGTGTGAATTGAAATTAACGTGTTTGCTGGTACTTAGTACCTTATTATTAATGTTTTTTTTTTGTATTATTTATTTTTAAACTTGTGTATACAAATATTTTTTGCTATTTTTCAAAGGTATTTTGGTAGGTAGGGAGTTAGGTAATGATCAGAATCTTTACTGTGCCTACCTACTTACTAGATACCTATAGCCTTAAAATAAGGTACATACCAAGAAATGATTAAAAGATTTGTCGTAAGTATTTATACTTACTTAAGTACCTAGGTACATACATTCCTCAACGGTCGAATGACGTACACACCGATCTTCGAGGTGTCGCTAACATTGAGGTCTCAGGTTCATTTCCTGAATGGGAATGGGTAAAAAAACACTTTTTTACATTGTCTAGGGTCTGGGTCTTGGTATTACTTTCGTTGTCTGTGATTCCACAACACCTGCTTTAGCTACTTACTTTGTGTTCAGTGCAATGTAGGTATGTGATCCACATTTTTATTGACGTAGATATCTTGTATTGACAGAACTATAATCTATACCGACAATAAAATGGGCATAAATAAATCAAAAGCTCAATAAATATGTAGAATACTTATAAGTTCACACAGTAGTTTCACCGCTCTTAGATATCGTTCTCAATTTGATAATAAAACAGTTAACCTATAAATACAAAATGATGCTAATTAGAACTATTTACTAGGAATAGTATTTGAGTCGACACTACAATGGCTACTACAACATAATTATTATCCCCGCATGGCCTGGATAGTTCCCCCGCAGCTAATTTAATACGTAACTAGTGCGTACGTACGACTGTTAGATCGTTTTAAATTGAAACAACAGATGTTGACAGGCTGTCGTCAGTTCTGTTTGATGGCCGGATGAGGCCTGGTGATGCGATTAAAGGATATTATTGGTTATTGGACGTAATACTAAAAGAACTTTAATGTTTATTATTAGAAAATAAAATATATTTATTTAGGCAGTAATGTTTCTACTCGTCTTGTACTTATGTGTTGAAAATTATTACCAAATGTAACGTTATAGTTTTGGCAGTTGAGTAGCGCTACAGTTTTACAAGTTGTTTTAATTTAAATAAACAATATCCACGATAGAGAATTTTCGTAAATATACATAATAAATAAAACATGAACATTTGTAAAATACAGGCAGGTGTGCGCTAACATTTTTCATTTCATGATCGATGTTTTAAGCAGCTTTTTTCATTGAAATTTACAGTAACTATGAACTGGAGATTGATTCGGAAGTTGCTTATTTCTTATATTAGGTACGTGTCTCTAACTATATCTACTTAGTCTACTTACCATAAAAATTTCGAAAACCATAGATGTATCTATCATTTGCTCACATTATTGGCGATAAAACTCTATTCATTCGTAGTCTTATTCATGCAAACGTAGAGAATATCAATGTTCTATTTGCATCCGACTAAGTTCTTCTACTTTGACTCAAAATATGCTTTTCGATTTCCTCGGCAATAAATATGTCAACGTGATGTATTACAAAACGAACCTGTTTGATCCAGATGAACTGTTGCTTTTTTTATTAAAATAATATCGTATAATGCGTCGGGCTGCGTCGGAGTGGGCCGCTTGACCTCTGCTTCGGAGCAGATGGATCATCCGCGCCATTGTGAGCTTGATTTGTGACCACGGCTGCCATTTGTGGTACATTCTGGTTATGATGTACACTTTGTACAAGACTATCGTTATTTAACTGTCAAATCTTGCCAGTTATCGAGCGCATTTCTTGACCTGTGCCCTGAGATGCATCATGCACTGCCAGTTTGATTTCTTCGATGTTCGCTTTGTATTGTTAAGGGTGCCATTCAATATCTTAAGGTTCAGTCACTTTATTTCCATTGCGTATTGTTTATTGTTCAAATCATGTTACCTGCTCACATTAAACATTCTATTAGGTACTTTTATTTCCAGCTATTTATAAAGTGAAGCGAGTTTATTAAAAATACGACTGGTGTGCCTTCATAAGAATACCTTATAAAGAATATAATGGGCCGAACCTGACAGCTTTCGATCATTGGCTGAACATTCCGATCCAGTGACACACGCTATTGTGTTTTCTAACGTTTAAATATTCCTTATAAACGACAGGTTTAGAAATTAACAATTGAAATGTTTATATGAGTATGTGTGAGATTATTGAACAATGAATAGTAGGTATGTACTTGTGCGTGTAGTAACATCGATTATAATCAATAGCATTTTATTTTCTACACTAACTCAATATTGTTGATTCACTAAATATATATATAGACTTATCTAACAATAAATATCTACAGTTTTTACATACCAGTATTTAATAATATCGATTACTTTTGCGCAGGACTTAAAATAAGATACAACAAAAGTAGTGCTGTATGTAGTATGTAGTACTGAGCAAAAGGGAGGCACAATTTGGCGATGATTCGTACTCTGAGTTGCAGCCAGTCGGTCGCATGTAGCTGATAGTGGGCAGGTCATCGTGCAGGAAGTCGCGGCGCTTCAAACAAGCCCCGCTGCCCACTGCCAGCGACAGATAACGACTGTTGGGTAATCAGTAACGACCACCGACAGTTGCTAACCTATCTCATCACAACGAACCCAAATTATAAGATGCTTTATGTAAGAGTGTCATTTCTACGATCCCTTGTAAATGTTATCACGTGTTTAGTGGACACGTAGTCGTATTTTTGTATAAAACAAGTACAGTCTACCCCACTGATATTCTAAGGGACTTTATTTCAATCCAGTAAGATCAAATTTTGAAGTTCGTGATTTACCCCGCCATGTGGTTCATAGTATTAACATACATAGGGCCCTTATAGATCTAGAGGATTGCGTACGTGTGACTAAGATTCGGTTTAAGCTCATATTCACAGATCAAAGATTACTAACATACACAGACAGACTGTATCAATCCTTATGAATAAGACAATGTGCGGTAGAGTAGCTTCGGAACGCGTCACTGTCATTCATAGTGCGCAGCTCCGAAGTTTTGACTATAAAACATTCCCTACTGTTTTTATGAATTCGATGGGACTTTATTCTTTTCACATTTAAGATTCCTGACGTCAAGCGGGTACATAAACAGTGTCTGCTCAACGAAACCATAAATCGATTCATTCATATACGACGTTTTGCTTCATCAATCAATCGTCTATAAATAAAAGATGGAGACGCGAAGGAAGCGGCTTCCACTTGGAATTCTGACGTCAGCTACAATGGACGAGGCTTTTTTATTCATCATTAAAATATTAGTTAAATAATATTAGAAACCTTTTTCTTTTGGATATTTTTGGTTGGATGGCGTAGTAAGTAGCATTTATAAATCTCTTCAGTAACTTATTCTCGGGTTTTACTTCTTGTTCCTTATATTATGTAAGTATTTCGATTGTAACATTTTTAGTAAAATGTAAAAGATGAGAAAACGGACAAAATTGTGTGTCTAGGTAAATAACCATATAAAAAAATACAAACACTAGTAGAAATTATAAAAAGAAACTAATACCTACTAATATTATGAGTAACTCGTCTTAGTCAAACCGCTAAACCGATTTGGATAAAACTTAGTAAGGGGCAAGCTTGGATACCAAAAAAAGACGTAGGCTACTTTTTTCGTTGATAACCGACACACACGCGGGTGGGGCCGCAGGAAAAAGCTGGTTAATTTAAGTATACATATAGGTATATCTGTTTGGACGAATCTAGATCCAAATATTTACCGAAATATAAATATGTATTTTCATAACAAACGAGTCATTAATTTCACTTTCAGAGTTTATTACCTATCACAATCATTATTAGTGTGAGTGGGCTGCCGCATGCCGAGTCGCTTCGACGCCATTCATTTTATCTACTCCGGCTACGTGGCCTGTCGCAAAACAACTACCGATCTAATGTTCTCGAAAATATTTAAAAACGTTTAGAGATAATAATACTAACATATAATATAATAACATACAATATTATTATATTTGACTGGCCTGTTGGTCTAGTGGTTAGTGGCCCTGACTGCTAAACCGGAGGTCGTGGGTTCGATTCCCACCCAGGACAGATCTTTGTGTGATGAGCACGATCATTTGTTCTGTGTCCGGGTGTCATTTATCTATAATATGTATGTTTTTAGAAATATATAAGTATGTTTATCAGTTGTCTGGTTACCATAACACAAGCTCTCTTAGAGCTTAGCTTGGGATCAGATAAACGTGTGTGAAAGAAAAAAAAAAATATATATATATAAATATATTTTCTCACTGATGAAATGGGAATTTGGATAGACGGCTAAATAAGCGCCTCTAAAAAAGTCGTAGTATTTTTTGAATACACAACCTGTTACATTATGACACATAATTATTTAATCAATTTAGAACACTAGACAGTATTAAATTGGATTTTTGCTGTGTGTAGCGTAGCTCTATCTTGTGCAGAACTCGATATCTCGTACAAATTGGCGACGGCGACGTTGCAAACTACGGTCATCGGGTCATGCGTCGGATTCTAGATAAAAAATCGTCCTCAATGTAGGCGTTGGCATCGTAACTACTAGTAGACCTAGTGGAAATTCAAATGTTTTAAAAACATTTGAATTTCCACTAGGTCTACTTTCACAAATATTTTACTTTATGTTTTCTAAAAATTGTTCTTACATTTAAAGGAAACAATAAACATGTGCCATGTTAATATGTAATTACATAGCTTACACTATGTCAATAATAGACAGTTGAAACTTTGTTGAATCAAATTACTATTGTGTAGTATTCAAATGACATGATGACTCAAGAATTTATGCGAAACTACCGAAATACTATTTAGTACCTGAAGTACTTAAATATCGACTGCGGTTTTGATATCTGAATATTGTTTCATCCTCCTACACACATAAGACCATATCAAGTCTTCAAAAGAGAAAATATTCTATAAATATGACGACAAAATCGAAGAGTCATTTGTTCAAAACGTAGGTGGAAGCGCAGGCGAAAGGCAAAGAGAACTAAATAAAAAGGTAGAGCTACCTTTGTAAAGTGAATCTACATGCCCTTTAAACTTAATGTAAAAGTCTATTTCTATCAGGTAACGGATCTAAAAATACAAACTCAAAAGTTATTCTCATTCGGAATCGATAAATCGAAGGAAAGGCGCAAACTCAAAGGGCAAAGAGAACTCGAATGCGCTAGGAACGCGTCTGTCACCCTTTCAATGGAAACGTCTCGGTGCGAACAAGTTTTTGTGTAGGTTGTCTCGTGGGAGCCGCCACTTTATTCTATTATATGTGTTATAGACGTAAGTTTGCTATATAACTTGTGCCAAGGTGCCAACTAGTTTTAGCTGAGATTTCAGTTAAATACAGCACTGCGTAGGTACTTACCTTCCTTCTTTACACTTCGTTAGTTTTGAGGCGTGGGATGAAATATGCTGATGCTCTTACATAATATGCATGGCTGTGGTATGACTGTTTCTCAAGCGGAAGGCCCGTTACCTTCTCCTACAGGTCATCCTCTTTATTTCCTGTGATGAATATTTTGATATTTATCAGAATGTAACATTGTAGCTCCACTGAGCAGCATTCAGGACGAACGTTGACAAGCTGATAAAACATGACACGTTAACAGACCATGTGAACTCTGGTTCGTGTCGATACTTCTCGAAATAACGGGATCGTGAACTTTTATTCTATCTAGAAAGTATGAAATCGTTGTAATCAACTCATCTCGTTATTTTTTTGGATTTCATATTCGTAGGAATGTACTACATTTTTTAAACTTCCAAGTAGTCGAAGATCTATATGCCTAATCCAACGAGAGATTTTGATGAGTGAGAATGGGCACACACTCCAGGGTGACCGGGATAATTGTTAATTAGTCTGATATTAAAAAATATGTTGTGATTCAAGTAACTACGTTCAGTCGAGTACTTTGCTCGTTACCTATATCATATCAAAATATGGACCTCGTAGTACGTAACTCAAGAATCAGCAGAACATTAAAACTCAGCCTACTACTTCATATTGGTTATGACGACTAGTGAAGCCAGCTCCAGTCAGCTTTCCTATACTTGTATCAATTTGCTTTTGAACCACATTCTCAATCATTACAGGCTGACTATATATTGCTTTAATCGCTCACGACTTCCAATAACTGTTTATCTTTATTCTATATTTATGATTCTTTGGCTCAGAACGAAATCTTTGTAGCTAGCTTGACGGCTTTATGTGGTAAATAAAGTATCAATGGTATAGTTTTGCATGGATTTAATTTAATAGGGTATTAAATCTTGCCGTAAAGGTTTCATGGAAATCAATTAGTTTTGCCAAACATGCGTCCTTATGTAGTTATGTTAGTATTCAATAGATTTCAGAAAATGTTATTCTATATTAAAGTTATATTTTATAAACTACCTACTTTAATTTCTCATTCAGAATAAATTATACATCTATAATTTAATTTATATTTGTCAGCACCAATTACTTAGGTATAGGTAATGTACAATTACTTTCTACTAACCACTTCTCCTATGAGCTGACAATAACAGTTACAATAAGTATGAAATAATTCAAATATTACTGTAATGAATAATTCGATATTATAAATTTCATGGTACGGGCAACTTTCACATTCACCAATGTTGTCAGCCGCACTCCTGCGCAATAATGTAGCAACACCAACGCCATGAAACGTTGAATTAATTATATTGTTTGATTCTAACAAGTTGTATATCCTCTCTTACAAATCTACTATTTTATGTACAAATTCGTGTAATCTTTAGCTTTAGGTTTCATTTGAAATCCATCTTTTAGTATTTTTACTTTAAATTTAACATAGAGTACCTACTTATAAATTGGCTGGTGAAAAATGGAGACTGCCATTAATAAAATACTCCTTTTTATTTTGTATATAGGTAAGCATAATGAAGAAAACATCCATGTCTGATTATTCAAACCGAAGAATATATGCTCATTTTGTCGAGTAATATTTGTCCCAAAAGCTCAAACACAACTGCAGGTTTCTAACGATCTTGTACCATATAGAAAATATAGAGACACTACAGACCCACGCACAAGGGTTATCATGTGTAGTACTCGTATACCTACTATTATAACTATATTACAATGCATTTGTAATCGTGTACACAGGAAGAGCTCCGGTTACGACACCCGCCGTGATAATGATAACTAATAACTTATTTAAATAGAGGCTGCAGTGTGAACCGACTATTGTAGGTACTTGTATGAGGTATAACGAGATTGTAAAAAGAGTTGCTTTTAATTGGGGTTTGACATTTTTAGCAGACGTTGCTACCTTCGAAATGTGATCTGCAATCATTTGAAATAACAATTCTGTACTTAATCATTGCCAAATCTTAGGCGTAAATGAAAAATTACCTATCACTTACTAGTTTTTAAAACTATTGTGATTCAGAAAGCTTTTGCCCAACTGAATAGTTAAAACGTCCCGGAAACGTGGATGGTCCAAATGGCATGTAAGGATGGTACTTAGCGCGTAACATAATCGAAGGGTTGTAACAATATGGGACATTTTAATATTATTAACAGGGCACACGTTATGCGGCCTATTTCGCACTGGCCTGATGCTTAGTTAGGTCGTCGTGCTTAGTACATAGGCCATAATGAAGTGTAATTGTAATGAACCATTTCCGCGGACAGCAAAATACTACAAACGTCCCAAATCACTCAGTGACGGAGGAAACCGGCAATTTGACCGGCTGTATGAATACGAGTGCAAGTGCAATCGACATTGTCATTACATGACAATACACGAGTGTGAATTCCATAGTAATCGGATGTGGCGGTACAAAGCGGACGCGCGTCCGTTCCCGTCCGGCCGGACACGGGCCGATGTCGAGATACGAACCACTCCCGCATCCGGCATCCCGTTTGACAATGTGACCTTTGTTCGCCGCGTGAACCGACGACGTCGCCAAATAACGCACTACTTTGCTAACAATAGGCAAAACGTACGCTGATCTAGACGCACCGACCAACGACCTACCTCAATGTATTTGGAGACAGATGTTGCAATTTCAATGTTACAATCATAGACTTTAGATATATTATAGACCGCGACACGACAGACTTATATGCGAAAAAGTCGATGGTTTCGGCATTGTTAGGATACTATTAAGGTTTTAGATAGTTTTATTAAAACGGCGCGCTCCGTCTTGATACAAAATTTACGAGAAAACTAGTTCATACTAGTGCTTACGATTCATACCCTGATAGGCTCACTCTTTAGTTTCTTATCTATATTCTAAGGTATTGTTTCCCAACCTGGGGTCCGGGGACCACTGGGGGTCCGCGAGTATATGTATGGGGGTCCGCGGTGTCATCTCTTGACCATTCACAAATGCTAATGTCCTTAGCAAATATCCTGTGATTCAGCATTGAAACGCAATTTCAAGGAATCTAAATTGTAAAGTTTTTGGGTGAAAGTAAAGACAGATTTTAAGGAGATATCGGACGAAGCACTGAAACATTTACTGCCTTTTTCAACCACATACCTATGTGAAAAGGCATTGTATACTCTTGTATATACTAAAAACAAACAGAAACAGATTACAAGTAGAATCTGTTTTGAGATTACAACTTAGTAGCAACATCAACCCGAATATCACCGATTTAGTTGTAAAAAAGCAACACCAAACCTCACATTAAACTTTTTCATATTTTTCATAATAAACAGTTATAAGTACCTATTTTGTATCTGTAATAACTAAAATAAATGTACCTGATCCGATTATTTTGCTGTTTATTTTATTAAGGGGGTCCGTGAAAACTGTGGTTGATTTCCTACGGGTCCGTGGCTGAAAAAGGTTGGGAAACACTGCTCTAAGTAACAATAATGTATGACTGATAACCCAAACTTGTTACACGAAATTTGTATTTTACCTGGAAAATATAACGAAACCGATTTCCTTCAAATAGTGAAAGTTACTTTAACACAACAATTAACATTTTACTTAAAACCAGGTGTTCGTAATTATTGCAACAAACACACCCAGAATTAAAGGAATAAATTGTTTGAAAGTTATCCAACTGCTGTTATCGATTTCTATCGTGTTGAAAAACACGCAAGGGCTGGTAGTGGTCGCGTGACGCGGCGCGGTTCATTCATACTGCGGCCTACGCGCCCCCTCCCCCACCCTCACGCCTTTCAATGATTTGTAGGGGTACGTAACTGCTATAGTTTCGTTAACACGTGTACACAGCCAAGCTACTCTGATTCATGCAACTACAATTATTTATTACGACAGTGATTTGTTCTAGGCGCTTTGCAATGTTCATTGAGTAATTAAATATGTTTCCTTTATTAGACGATCGTGTACCATGTAGAGATTAGTATCGAACTTGATACATTATACTAGTAAAGAATACTAATTCTAATCAAAGAATTAATAACCTTGTTTTAAGTCTTCGTTGCATAATTTTGCTGAAAATAAACATTGTTTTCTCTGCTTCTAAAAATAGAATACAATTCAAACAAAACTTTATTATAAGTTCACTAAACAAGTTCTCCGTATCAAAGATATTCCGAAATCATTCGTTAGGTAGATTTCTAACTTGGGCTCTTGAATATGATTATGCAAATACAGCTCGATACATATCGTAATCTCACCCCCTCAATCTGCGTCGTGAATGGCGACGTAGTGGCAACCGGAGGGTATGGGGATGTGGGCTCCTCCCACCTCCTCCGCCAAGACCTAAGCATGGTAATCCAACGCTCTTTCATAACCATGTCCTGAGTGTAACGTAATATCAACTCTGTTTACCCAACTAGTGAGATAACAGCTAATACAAGTTACATGATCTGTTTGTGAGACAACATTATACATAACATTTAAATGACATCGCTGCATTTCAAATAATATTGTATTTCATGAAAACGTTTCAAGTGATTGTGAGTGACGTAATAATACATTGATTTATATCGTTAGTGTATTGATTCATAATCTTAGGTTCGATGTTTCGACATGATAAACTTTTCAATGTTGTGAACTTTTGTGGTACTTCTACTGTCTTGTGTATGTTGAAGTTTAGTGCCATAACAAACAACGATTAAGAGTGTTCTACAATCTAATTAATGCTGAGCTTAAGTCTAGAAACTGTTCGTGTTGGCGCAATTGAATCGGCTTGTCACTAGCCCCTTGTTCGACACAAAAGGACGATTTCAAAGATTATGAATGTTGTAGACGTGGCGTTAACTTAATTAAACTCAGTTATTGCAGTGGCCATATCATTGGTTAGCTTCACTATGGCTTAAGTCTGTTATTAATATTCTTAATTATTTGTCTGTCATTTGGGGTTAATCTATTAAACTCCATGCACACTTTAAATAAATGGGTAGAGTCGTATAACATTTGCCAGTACCAAGAAGTTAATTGACAATTGGCGATTGTTAATACGTTATGAATTATCTCAGACATTTAAAATATTAGGGTGAATTTCAACAAATGCCGTTTTTTTTATCATATCGGTGAACTTTTACAATTGTAAGTTTTTTGTATATTTTTCTGGTTTTATGTAATCTTTAGGATATCAAATATCCCCAAATTTAATATCATCAACGTATCATTTAAGACTAAGGAGTAAATTCAGTTTGAATTTTGGTTTCCACCGATATGAAAAACCGGCACCGACTATTTTTTCTGTACACCGATATGATAAGTATATCCACCGAAATGATGTACATATCCAGCGATATGATAATCTATCCACTTTTGAACATCAAAAAGCAAATAGTAGGTACCTATACATTTTTACAAGGGTGACTTAGAACTGAAGACCTGAACTTAGGGTCTTATGTGGGTAGATCACGTCCAAAGAGAACTGAGTTCTTAGAAATCTTAGACTCACCGAGATGATAAAATGATCCACCGATATGATAAAGCAATCCACCGATGTGACAAAACTGCGCGTTGATCATGAATCAAAACACCGATATTAGACATAAGACACCGATTGATTTTTTCTTATCATTTCGGTGTAAATTATCACATCGGTGGTAATAAAGACCACCGATTACAGCGATATGAGAACACCGACGTAAGAAATAACACACTTTTTAGAAAATTAGAAAAAATGCATAATATCTAGGATAAATTCAATAACAGACAATGAAGCTAATTCACTTACTACATCTGTTAGAACCAAACAATAATAATAAAACTACTCATTACACTAGAAAAATGGAACCACCGATAATATAAAATAATTGTCCGGGAGCAACTGAAATGGCGTACTTACGTTTTTGATGGGCATATGCAGCGATTTGACACACTTCCATCCTGATTGCGCACGAGCACACACCAAGGAGGGATATACAATTGAGGTGTGGACGCTGTCCGACTCGTCGATGAAAAGTTATGTTTAAATTACTTTTGTCCAGCGATATGAGAATTTTTTTCAGGACAAGTACGTTTGTGCCTCTCAGTAATAATAATCGTCAATTATGTAAAAAAATATGCTATATATTAATAACAAAACTAATATTCTATGAAATAAAATAAGTTATATACTTATATTACTTATTTTTATTAGTGTATAAGCTGTTTTGTTTGTAAAAAAAGTAGAGGGACAGCACCGATGTGAGAAAAATAGAGGTTTATGTATTTTATTTCTACCTTTGTAATAGTCCTAGGAAAAATATATTTTTGCCACAACCCAATAACTACCTATTGAATACTAAAAAAAATAATTCAGAACTATATTCCTATTTTCAAATACTAATTTCACCGAAGAAAAAAAAAAAGTCGTCTGGGAAATTCACCCATTACCTAAATCGGTTTTGAAGTAACGATTCTCATTGTCTATTCAATTGAAATATGTATCTGCAAAAGCTTCAAGCAGATGTCGAGAGTTATTCAAGTACTTCATTGATTTGATTGATTGACCTCAGGAGTTAAATGTTTTGATCAACTCATTGATTATAATTATACTACAATGGACCATGTACTTGTATGAAGTAAGGCTATTTTTACACATAATAATAAATGGATGTTTCAACCTTGTTGTTTTTTTCCAGAACTATTTAGCACAGGGGTAAAACATTGTAATTAATTTAACGTTTATTAATTATGTACCTTTAACAGCTGGTCTGCTTTGAGTCTTTAAAGACTAAACGAACTCTACCATGCAGTCTTTTCTCTTTGTCACTCGTATATTTTTTGTGCTGCAAATATATTAACTAAGTTTAAAAGCTTTATTGCTGCAAATCCTGTTTCAGGGTTTTTTCTACTGTAAATTACTAGGACTTTGTAAACTGCATCAGCTTATTTTGTGTCCAAGATTTTGACTGAATAGCTCTATACAAAAAAGTTCTTCCTCATAACCTAACCGTTTAAATACCTATTATATTTTTTGACGCATCAGTAAGAACTGTAGCATCTACAATTCCATGATCTTTGGCCACAGTACGAGCCTACGCTACTACTACGTCCGTCTGCGAGGAGTCAGCCGTGGGCGCTGCGTGGGCGGCGTGTAGGCGAATCCGCAGCTATACCTATAACGTAATACCATTCGCATTTGGGCAATTAATGTGCGTCGCGATACGGCCCTTACGTCATCACACTTTAAAAACTCCGTTACTAGGTATGGGTTATGAAATTTAAGAATTATGTGAAACATTGTTACATAAAAGCAGAACAATATTTTCTTAATTAACCGCTTATTATTCTTCATGTAAAGTATCTACCTAAATAAAAATGGTATTTCGAATAGTAAATAATTAAAATATCACTAATTTAAAACTTTTAGACTAGGATTCTAAAAGCTCTACCTCTAAAAGCTCTAGTTCTCTTTTACCTACCCACACAAATTTAGCAAACTTTAACTCCTTATAGTTTGAGTCAGTGATTTTGATTAAATCTTCATTCTAAATAGCTTGACTTTGTATACCCAAGTCATTGCCTCGGCGTTGTCGCAATCTGTCACCGGGTTTATTCAAGTTCGATTTTATAATGAGTGTGTAGGTTTCTTTACGACGTTTTCCTTTAATGTTTAAAGCCTCTTCTAGAGAAACGTTTATTTGCGTGTGGTCTCACCAGGTGGTACGTACCTACTACATTTTATCTATAGGCCTTAGGCCGTAATTTCGTAGAAATGCAGAAACTTTGACAAATTGTGTTATTTACCTGTCATATCATTTTAACATATTTATTGGCCTGATGTGTCTTTATCCACTTGATCCGGTATGAAGAATCATTATGCTTTATGTAGTTTTTTGACACGTTGCTGGTATCTATTTTCTCTGTTTTATCACGTTTCCAAGCCTCAAAATTAAAATTCACCTACGTAAAGACATGTTCCCATAAATTTCAACAAGTAGAATAAATACATGCATAATTCGTTGTTTATGTATAACTTTGTAACGTGTGACACGACAGAAGATTTTCCATTTTCTCAACGTGTCGCTCAATGAAAAATCGTTGCGTACTGCGGCGATCCACCGAGACTTCGGCAGGGGTCGGAGTGAGTCGGGCGCGCTCGTGTCGGATCGGGCACTTTCGGGCGCGCTCGGCTGCGCGTGCGTCGCTCTCGGCCCTGCAGGAAACAGGAAGTGGACTAACCGCGGGCTTCCGCTCCCATTCGCGCCGCTCGCCGACTCGCCGGACGCGCACTGTTTCATTCACAACTCTTGTATTTTGTGCCGTTGAAGTAATATTATCTAGTTGCGAGTAAATGTAGTGAGCTTTAAATTACACACCGTGTTGTCCGGAAACCTAAGCGTAACGCGAGACCGTTCACAAAACTATTGCCGAGTAGGCTCACGGCTCGGCGAATTAAACTGTGATTGTAACTGTACACTTATTGACTTGTTACGAAAACTGTTTTACATTTTAATATCAAACGTGAATGAGCGTCTATTAATGTTACCGTAATCGTCATTATTTATATGAATGATGGGAGATATAAGAGTGAATGCTCATTTAATCACATTTTATTAGACGGCGATGCGACCATTTCGTTCATTATAACTACTCTTGTAATTAATATTATCACTGATCTTAGGTGAGATGAGATCATTTATTTCTCAATTATTTGTTCTTATGCATAATATGGTGTTTTAAGTAGTTGTTGAGTACATATATAAATAAGTTTATGAGAAGTCATTTCCTGTATATTATGCCATCGAGTGAAAAAGTCCCTACTAATTTATTTTAAAGCTTTTGATTTTGTAACTGTTTGTAATTCTTATCTCTCAAAACAATCTAATTGTAACTATGTATACTTATATATTTTGTAATCTTACGGATAAATGACATGATAAAATTCACATACAGGACAATTCCACTTACAAAGCAGAAAACGTCATTGGCACTAAACCTTTGTAAGATCCTAAAAGTCCTTAAATCATAGCTATCGGACGATTGCACTTATCAGATTATACTGGGAGCTACGTAGCTTCGTTGTGACGCATTTGATGACGTCAAACTAAAACCTCGGAGTTCAGACGATCGATTTTCGGGGGACTGTGTAGTCACAGGTTCAATGCGCAAATAAAGGGCAAAGGCATTGATGATTTCAAAGTACTGCAATACAAGTGGCATGTGGAAAACCTTCCAAGAAAGGGTGTGATGTTCCTCCAATCGTTTTAAGAAGTATTTGCAAAATTTTTACGTATCTGAAAATCCTATATGGCGCAGATCCAGGATTTTCAAAATTAAATGGGCTTTCTAAAATCTTATAGTAATATTATAAAACGGGGATTAGCGCGTACATGCATAAATACCTTGTCTGCTTGCGACCACGGCCTGTGTAACCCGGTCGAAACGTCAAGCCCTAAAGGTATTTATGCATGTACGCTTTAATCCCCGTTTTATAATATTACTATAAACATGCAGCGCGATAGTTTAAAAGTTATTATTTTCTAAAATCTTTGTTTAATTATGTTCAGTGCACGCCTATTTAGTGAGTATGTACCTATTTTATAAGGACAACTTTCAACAAGCAAAACCACAGCTTTAATAGTTATGTATTTAGCTAGCTGTCAATATACTCTCCATGAAAAAATTGAAGGTTAATTTATTTCCAATGTTCGACACAAACCGATAAAATGCTAGATTTCAGTCAAAGGTTATCACAAATCTATTTTCTAAAGTGGAATTTTATTTACTGTGTCGACATTGGCTCTGACGTCACTGCGGGTGGGGTAATTAGCAAGACAAGAGTAGGGGGGCGGGGGCTCCGACATGACATCTCAATGAACGGAGGGGTACTCCCGTTACGTCATCACATGCCAAACTACATTTTCTGGCTTAAAGCCACACATAATCCGTATGTGTAAGGATTAAGGTTGCATATCGCGTGAATTTATTTTGGAGAGTCGCATTAGCATTTTGTTTTTATAATAGCGCGCTTAGTTGAGCGACCCTCGGGACTGTTTGGATGGATAAATATTTTGTTTTATGGATAATGGTTTAATAAAATCTAGTTTGCCTTAATTTATGGAGGCTGTTCTCAATGGACCACTTTTAATTTGGTTATCGCAGCGTGCATCACGTCCACCAGTTTCAAATGCCACATCGTTAATCAGCTACTTTTGATTATTACCAAATATAATAATATATAGATAATAGATTTCACAAAGGCGAAGCGAATGGAACCGAGTACATGGTAAGAGGATATAAAATAAGTAAATAACAACGGCTTGTAATACTGATTAAATAAATAAACAAATTATTAGAAATAAATGCGACTTAAGTATTTTCAAATAAAAGTAATGAGGGGAGATGATATCAAATATGTCTTAAAATTAACGTAGAAGTCCACAAGAAAGGTTACGACAGAATGGTGTTGACAACACTCCCGAAATGCCTTTATCCCACGATGCTGTGTTGTAGCAAGCCTTACCTTAATTAAACTTATCTAACCAGAGTTCCGCAAACAAGCTACAAATGGTATCGAGACGTAACACTTGTGTTCCCCTTCACAATAAACATTGTCAGAGAAGGATAACTCCAAACCCAAGCTCAAAATATAGTTCTGAAAAACGCTGTGTTACGAAACCAGACGAATAAAGAAACAGATGGGACTACTGCAATTAAATTAACATATAAATGTATTACCTACTTTATGTATTCTTGCTTCGAAAAAAGGCTTCATAGAAAACTAAACCTTTTGTACATTCAAATTGTATTTGTCCCATTGATGGCGGCGGAAACATCAATGAATGAACCCCGTCTCCATTCTTATTACACTTCCGCTATCCGTCCTTTTCACACATAGACAAACGTTAATGTGCGAGACAGAAAGCGCATTACTTACACAAAGTGCAATCGAAACAATTTTATTGACTGTGAAAGCTGTACGGTTGGTGTTTGCTTAGAGACTTCCGTGAAAACATATCGGTATTTTCTTATTAAGAAAATTCTATTAACCGCAGCTAATGAGCAAAGAAATGGGTTATTTATATGCTATTACTTTAATTGCTGTTTCGAGCTCATTTTGAACATAATTGTAGAGCTAGGAGACTAAAGTAAATGTTTTCTAAGTAGAGCATAAATTCTATTCCAATTAAATGTTTGTTGTAAAATTTATATTAGAATAACTAATTAGTTATATAATAAGATCCATAATTTGACTTAAGACAATTAAAGGGAGAAGTCGAAAAAAAATGCAATCTTTTGTGTATCTTTCAGAATTTTGGCTTACAAAAACTAGCTTCAGTCCTCGCACATCATCATCATCATCTGCCGAGCTTTTTCCCAACTATGTTGGGGTCGGCTTCCAGTCTTATCGGATTCAGCTGAATACAGTATTTTACATTGAGCGAAAGCCTATCTGACCTCCACAACCCATTTTACTGGGTAATACAGTATTCCATGGTAAGACTGGTTGTCAGAATTGACTTAACGACTGCCAAAGATCATAGCATGACAGTCGGGACCTACGGCTTGACGTACGGCATAATAACCAATATTCAATCACATGTCGATAGTAATTTAACACCACCAGTTAGGTAGAGATCTCGCAGATACGATCAGGTGTTAGTTTCACGTCACGCGTCTAGACCAAGGTCTAACAATAGCTAAGTCCATGTCAGTGGGTGTTGGCCTCAAGGACTGTAGGAAGTTAGGTATACGGGCCTACGTGTCTTTGCTATACTAACCAGGTTCTATTGGAGCCCACGTGGCTGTATAGATGTATTGGTGGAATAGTAGATTATCTATGTTGAAGTAGAGATGTAATCTGTGGTGTATTTATTTGATTCCTCATATTCTTTCTTTGTTGATCAAGACTTTGGGCTGCAACTTTTAATTTTATCCATTTGAAGAGAATTCCTGCTATTAAAAAATGTGCAGAACTTATGAATCAATCTTGTCCTGGATCAAGTAAGACTTCCAAAAGTAGATCTTAATCATTCCTACATAGACTTGTTATGCTGCAATACTAAATCCCAAAGTCAAAGTAATACATTTTGCTTATATAAATTGGACGTCGAAGCCTGATATATTTTTACACAAAGCTTTGTTTTGCGCTAAAATTATGGCGCGATGTGAGACACAATACAACCTACGACCTTCTGAAAGTAAACTTTGAAACGACAACACTGTTTTGGAAAATTCCAGTTATCGTGCCCACGTGTTTCCTTTTATGGTCTGCCTACTTATATTTATATTTAGATTTTGTTAAAGGATGTTTTGCAGATCAGAATCACAATCTCAGCATTAATATTGGATCTTATTGGACCTACATAGTTACTGTAGGCAACGAAAACAATAACTCACGCATCAAAATAGCTAACGGTTTTGACACGTCACTCCTCCTTTTCTAAGACGTTAAAAATTAAGTTTTTATGAAAGGAAACATTAAGAAGGAAATAATAATTGATGCGAACAGGGAACATACGTATCCGGTGACGGCCGGAAGTAACGCCATACGCCTCGCTCCGGAAGTGACGGGCCCCTTTCTTTCGCTCCTTGAATCATGTGCAAGCGCACTTCATTCATACAGCGTGGGAGAGTTACGACGGAACTAACCGTAACTTCTAATTCATGAATGAAAATAAATCGACAATGTACAGAGGTATGCGGGTATTTAAATAATAAATAATGTATTAATCTATTTTTCATTTGGTCGGTTAATCCTCAGTGTGCTCAGTGAATGAAGCCGAGGGGAAGGTATTTTTACATACCGACCAACTGCGAGTTTCTTGTACTATTTTTATTGCGGTATTATCTAAATGCATTTTTAAATATATATCTTGTATATTTTCGTTTCTTTATAAAATATTTACTTCATCTACGTCGTCCATGTAGAAATAAATAAACAGTGCTATTTGTTCTGCCTACGTTCGCAACAGAGCACTTTTTACATAAAAACACATATTTAAGTACACTAAACTCGGTAATACCATAGATTTATATTGTAGAGTTTCAATTAAACATTAAATACTGTCAGCTGTCAAAAACAGATGGCCACTCGGCCAGTTTAAAAAAAAACTTGTTTGAAAAAATTCGACAAATCTAAAAAGGTAGTAACCAAGGAGGTCAAATAAATAAATGGTTTCGAATTGATAGCAATTGATTTATGTTTTTAAATGGCACGTCTCCATAATTAATAGGTCCGGTAGGCTTATTTGGTATTCAGCATTAACATTGTGAGTGGTATGGCTGGACAATCTAGTTTTCCAATACATGTAATTATTACATAGCGTTTAGATGTATCTACTTGTTGTACGGAACTCGTTGGAACGTTAGCTGACTTCAAATGAGCCTACCTACCTACCCCAGCTACCTACCTAGTACATACCTAGCGGAGCTATATTATGTGATCTATGATGTAGCCTAGCGAGTTGATATACTCTGCTTTGTTTGATTGTGATTGTAAGTTATATGCTATGTTAACTTATTGATACACACTGTTTAATATTCTTTACATAGCAACATAACAAATATTTCCTTGTGCAGTAACTTTTAGCTTGCTTTATAGTAGTATAGTAGTAGAACATAAAACCTACTCATACAACTTGTGCAAGATTATTGTAGTCGGTATATACCTAATATATATTTATGGACTTTTAATATTTAAGTACCTTACACCTAAGCATGAAGGACACCTTTGAGTTAGTTAGTTAGTTCATAAATTATAGTGTCCACGTATAAAACTATAATGCAATCCATTGATACCATAATCCATACTCAAATAAAACCTTCAAATAATATTCATTTAACAGTGCAACTTTAAGCTTTGACTGACCTTTTGTCCTGTGACAGTTGGACGAGGTCAATAAGCGACTCGATACAGTTATGAAGTCTGCTACTGGTCTTTATAATAATAATAATAATCATTTATTTCAGGCAATATAAAACAATGCTAAACAAAGCTTACAGAGGCCCATATTATATATACCTTACAGACTAACATACATACAATATAAACTTATAACTAAGTCACTTTTTCGCGACGTGCGTCGCAAGTGTTGTGACATCCGGAGGACGCCGGGCGGCCGCGGAATTTCCTATATATTTTCCTATATTTATGAAGAATAAAAGCTAAAAATATTTTCTCTATTTAGATTTTGTTATAATAAATGTAGAAATAAACATTGTTACTAACTGCTGATTGAGGAGTCGTTAAGACCCAACCTTGCCTGACGATCTGACGTCAAACCACTCCCTAGCACACCTATTCGTACATGACAATTTCATTTGTTAACAAAAAACAATGTCTTAATTGATAGAATAAACAAAACTACATTTAATTTGCGGTTTTATACATAGTTTTAGCTCGTTTTGTAGTGTAGAGCCAGAGGACAAAAATGTACCAAGAAAAAAGGTCTATATGGGGTATTATTTTTATCAACTGAAATTCTATGTTTATTGAGGCAACGGTGAAACTGATGAGACACTAAAAGTTAGTAAAGTAAATCAAGAACGTAAAATATTTTTCCAATGAAAGTGCTGATAGCTATTTCCGTTGTTACATTAATCACCCCATATAATTTACCTAAAGACAACAGCAATTTTAATTGAATGAAATTCAATATACCTACTGCAACGCAATACGAACACATTTCCAATTTAATTTGTAACAATGAGTGCTAAGCTAATACAAAAGCTGAATCCATTGATATAATCAACCGATATTTGCGAAATACAATGCCTTTATTCGTGTAGTGTAGGCTGACTTGCAACCGGCAGCTGCTATTTCATTCAGTTCACAAAACCTCAAACCAAAACGGCATAACTCCTCTAAACTATCCAAGGAAATTAAACTCTATGTTTGGAAAGTAAAGTCTAAAATCCTTTACCACAAGTGTTGTTTTATACGTTGTGTACAAAAGAAGACGAGGTTTACCAATAATTATGTAAGTTCCGTTACAGGCAACGAATGCCCCACCTCCGCGCTTTCATTAATAAAGCAAGTAGTGTGGAGAACTGAATTAGTTTCGTTTCGTCGTAAACAAAATGATGGTGGCACGCGAAGGTTGGCTCGGCACGCAACTCTATGCTAATACGGTTATATTGTTGATGCAACTAATACACCCCTGAGAAAGAAAAGCAGTTTGGGTGTTACTTCATCAGCATGACCTTCCTGCCGTAAAAAAAATTCTGAACTGCAATGCTTAGTAAAAAAAAAACTTAATTTTTCACAAGTTCTGCCTAATAATTAATTACAATCAGATTCTGAACAAGATTGCATGTTCGCTGTTGAAACTACCTAAATAGGATAGTTTACTTAAAATATATACAAATTCTGACGACTTGAACTATTTCTTTCCAATTTATGAATAACTTGAATAAATTGTGTAAACTATAGGCTCCAAGAAACTTTTATGATTACAAAAGCCTTAAAAACATGACTCTGTTCCAAGGCGAAATAAATATGATTACAAAGTAACATGCATGAGTGTCCCCTTACTAATGGTTCAAGTAGCTACAATTACTCAAGGACTTGATGACTAACATTGATTAAACATAGCACCCAAATACTTTTGACACGATCCTACAGTTAGGTAAAATCTACAGTTGCTAACAGTTTCCATTGTGACGTTTTTCTCTGAATGTTTTCGCGGAAGACGGCATCTCACACTCACAATATGTGATACTTCACACTCCGCGACATTTATTGCGGTATTGTCGTGGGAGCGATAGCATTCTGTTTGAAATATCACTGAATACTTTAAGTTTTCTAGTTAGGATGAACGAAACCTGCAGAAGGCTGACATTTTTTGACGGGCCTGTTGGTCTAGTGGTTAGTGACCCTGACTGCTATACCGGAGGTCGTGGGTTCGATTCCCACCCAGGCAAAAAGTTTGTGTGATGAGCACGATCATTTGATCTGGTTGTCTGGGTGTAATTTATCTATAATATGTATGTATTTAGATATATAAGGTGCTATAAAAACATCTGCCACGGCTTTAATGGGAGGTAGTATTGTGTTTATAGATTACAATAGTGAAGATAAATTATTCATTATTTATAAATTTTTTTATCATACAAAAAAAATAACGTATAAATTTGAATTGATTTATTAGTATAAAACCATCCCGTGTAAGTAGTTGCACTTTTAAAACACTTGTATGCCTGCGTATTATTGCGTACCTAGTAGATTATGTAGTGACGAACTAGTCAGCTGATTACAGTTTTCATTCACAGAAAAGATGGAAAGAGATAGCAGTTGTTTTCATTGACGAAGCGTCACATTGCGCGTAATTTGTGAACCACGTTACGCAGAATAGAGTCAACGTTAATTTAACTATTTTAGTCTCTCAAATTTAATTAACTGTTCCGGGGTACGAAAG
Organism: Autographa pulchrina; assembly: GCA_905475315.1. NCBI lineage: Eukaryota > Metazoa > Arthropoda > Insecta > Lepidoptera > Noctuidae > Autographa > Autographa pulchrina. The sequence continues at coordinate 4,456,461 of FR997771.1, read as the reverse complement.
TTCTTCACTATTGTAATCTATAAACACAATACTACCTCCCATTAAAGCCGTGGCAGATATTTTTATAGCACCTTATATATAAGTATGTTTATCAGTTGTCTGGTTACAATAACACAAGCTCTGCTTAGCTTGGGATCAGATAACCGTGTGTGAGTTGTCCCGGAATAATATTATTATTATTTATGACAGGTTTTTGTCATTCTCCGTAATAAAAATTATTTGACTTACTTCTCAAAAATGGCTATAATATTTTGGAAGACGCCTATACCTAACTGTCAAAACGTATACCAAACGTACCTATACCCATTGAAAAAGAGGGAGATCGTTATAACATCACCAGTTACATCTATATTGGGGTCATAATTTAACCTGGCAAACCCTTTGCGATCTACGTCAGAGCAGTTGATCAATATAGGTCTAAAAATAGTATGTCGGTCAATAGGTCACCTGTCGAAGGACGAAGCTAGTTGTGACGTCACACGGGCTGGGAACGTCATCCTGCAACAAACTATTAAACTCGATGATACAGTTTCCGGGAAAGCCTTGTATTTTCTCCATATGAAAAGAGGATGTTTTTCTTCCTTTATTTTCAAGGACTTTAATATAAAGCTAATTATATACCTGTATTTAATATTTACTTAAGTAAGGTTACTTTTATTATTTATTCTTTCCCAAGACATCAAATTTGGTAGAAAATAATAGCTTGAATTTATAGATCGAACTCTACAATTTCCTTACGAGTATGCAATTAAAGTGAATGATAAAGTATGGACCAGAACTTGGTGTTCGGTTCTTTGACCATATTAAACGCACACAAAATTAATTAAGGAAACAATTACTACATGATGAAACAAATAAAGGAAATGATTTCATTTCCCGTGATAGTTAAAACAACTTAAAACATGGCTTTAACTATAACTAGTTTCTTTTTAATTTGATTTGGATATAATTATGACCAACAATTGGTACTTTCGAAATCCGAATGGTCGTTTTATCCGTTTCTTTAATTGGTATTGTGTAGTGAAACAGGGCCTCGATTCAGCTATTTTAAATGCATGTCAGTGGTCGGTCAGTGTACTTTTCAATGTGCCTAATTTTCGTATTCAGATAAGCCTACAATACAATCTCATTGAACTCTAGAAGAGAATGATCGTAATGACCAATTGATGATCGTAATGACAGTTAGCAGAATGCCAATTATCGTAAAAATGACGAAATGAAGCAGCATTCAGTCAATTCAAGCAACTCCTAAATAGCTGAATCGAGGCCCAGCTGGTTCATGTACCAACATTCTATACATTCACAGTTGCTCACAATTGACACTACCTACAGCTTGCGCGAGGCGAGAGTAGCAGCTGATATCCAATTCCCTTTTATACAGAGATCGGCGCACAGCGATAACATAATGGATTTATTTGCTTACTTATCACTGAAGTTATGAATGAACCGAACTCTGATAACGCCACTCATAAATTGTCGTTAATTTGTTTTGATTAACGTCGACTCGTGTTTAGAAACGAATGCTGAATGCAAATATTATTTGAATGTTTTGTACTTTCCGGTTTGTTTGATCGAGATACGCCCTTATAAAGGTCAAATGGATTATTGTCTGTTACTACTGTTTAAATAAGTTGATAAGTTACAATCTTATACTCAGTAGGACTTCCTGTGTTAGTAATTATTTATAGATAAATTAACTCTACATACTTCGTGTTCTGACAAATTTTTGTATACCTAACCACCTACTTACAACATGTTACGAGACACAAACTGTGGAAATGCAATGCAATTTCTCGAATGTAAGAACATTTTTGCCAACGGATTTACATGTAATTTATGGCTGTCAGTACATGGAAATCGTCGTACCGATTCCGAGAAAGTTAAAGCCACACCTCTTATCGTGGGTAGCATACAAGTCGATTAAGGGATTATCTTTTTAAATAAAATAATGACAGCAGATGGCAGCCATGAATTCGTTAAGACCACGTCATTGCCCCATGGCCAAGTATCGCGTGCAATGTATTAAGCCGCTGTCTGAGAAATAGACGTTTTTAGGCCGATAATACATCAGCAGTCCTAAGAGACGCGTCGTGTCTGTATGTCTATCAGTAATCTTTCCTAATATTATTCTGAAGGCTAGATCTGACGTAAAAAGATGCGTATACTCAGTGTACAAGAGATCTACAATTAACACAATAGTAAATACATAGTACATCATACAAGTTGTTATACTAAACTACAGGCTTTCTAAAAACTCTACTTAGGTAGGTACTTAAACTCCAAAACTGTTCGAGCGTGCTTCAAGCGTTTATCTACCTAGCCAAAGTGCACACATGTTGTACGAAATAAAAAACATGTAGTGAATGGGCCGAGAGTGGATCGTCCGCGATTCATAAAATTCAGCTTCGGCCTGAATGGGGCATCTGGCTTGCCAGGTGTGACGACATCTTGCCTCTTGAGCGAACAAAGGGTGAACCATTTCGGCGAAATGTGCACGCTGTAGATACCGATAGTCCATATTGCCGATCCAATCTACGATACACATTTTAGAGATTTTTTTTACAATATTGCTGGTTTTTAAATTAGGTACTTAACTCTTTTATTTTAAACAGAGGAAAACGTATAATTTCAATCTATACATTCGTGCATTCTAAAGAAATAGTCATATAAAAAGTGTGAGAACTTTGTTGAGAAAATAATTAACAACGTTGTCTAGATTCTAGAGAAGCTAATAAACTTGATACAAACAAGAATCTGATTCTGAAATCAAGTTCATATATACAGAATAGAGCAACTGTGCGCGTAAAGTGGTTGGAGCAAGTCAATAAGTAACTACGAGCAAGTAGTTAACCACTCTCCCTGCTGTATCTAGCACGGATCTCTATTTTTACATGCCGCAAACTTAAATTAATTAGTGCCCGTCATTTAATCCGAGGAGCAGTCTCGTAGGTGGGTGCGCGCGTTCCCACGGTGCGCCCGCGCCGCGCCGCCGGAAACCGTCCCCCCCCCGTCCTGCCCGCTCGCCCCCTCCCCGACCCCGGCCCATGACGCCCGCGCACTGCTGCTAAGCCCCGAATCGATCCATCGCTCACGCACTCGCTTCCCATCAAAACTAAAAACCGCCTGATTCACTCGTTCAGCTGCGAAACTACGCTGAAGGCACGAATAGCGAAATATCTATTCATAGAGCGACACCCGGCGTCCCTTTTACAGCTCTATTGCGCTTCCTTCCGTTTTTTTGTACACAGACATCCTAGTTATGGCAAGCTTGAAATCTCGCATGCTATTATCGTATTTACGAGTCAGCAGCATGAATTAAATTGCGTACAAAAAAGTTTTTGTTTCCAAAGATGCCGAAACGGTTGGACATTGTGTCATTATTTAAAAGGATTAGTAAGTTTAAAGGAATAGTAAAAAAATCATTTTAAATGAGGTCTTTATTGTCACACAATAGCTTTCGCATGGGTCCGGAAGGAAGTCGTGTATTTAAAAGTTATTAGTGTAACTCGGAAAATATTGTCCTTGCAGGGAACTACGGAACCACTTCCGCCGCCGTATTGTCTCTTATTCAGCTATATGCTTACTTACCTGATGGAATACAATAGTAGTTATGTTCGGTAGAAAAAACTGTGCTTACTTCGTCCGACAATGGGTGGAAACGAATCCAAGGCCGATATTGGCATTAAAGTATTGTGATGATAAGTTTACAGCATCAATTGTTGTTTCAATATTAAAGGATAATGTTCTGCTAATGAGGAAGTCTGAGAACCGAGCCGTGATGAATTACGATAGTGCTCGGACAAAGGCTGCTCGATAATCATCTGGAGATAAATCTAAATCACGATTAGTTGTTAGGAATATCCAAATTACATTCAAGATTTTTTTAACATTTAAAATTGGACGGATACTTTGCATCGAACTGAGATCTGAAATAGAAGACAGACATCTGGTTGAAGGAAGTTTATTTGGGAGAAGACGATATTTTGTAACCCACAGGTTTTGTGCATTACATTTTAGAAGCAAGATACAAAAGCGTCATGTAGACATTAATTTAAACCATCATAAGAATAGTACATAAACATTTTGACATAAAATATGGGTAGGTAGTACCTGCCTTGGTAATTATTTCTCTAAAAATATTGTTTTGTTATCGATAACATAATCAGTGCTTATTGTAGATTTTCCAGATCGATGTATAATGTACAAAAAAAACGATACAACTGCATTACATGACAATAATTCCCAGATAGGATAATACTCTACATGGCACTTTACCAAACGATTCCTATGTTAAAAGTGCCTATAGGTACTTTTGCTTGACGGCTCTTAACTTTCAGTGCATATGCATACAGTACAGGTACCTAAGTATTGCAAGCTCATTCCATTTCACTCAAGGACTGTGTAAGTCTTGTATGGGTAAATAAAGGGGCTTGAGGCCGACCGCTCGACCTTAAAGGTTGCGAGCCGGGCATCGAACCTCGTAACTCGTTATATAACGCGAAACGCAAACTGACGCGTTTATGTACACGGTTAAACAATCTTTGTTTTACGTTTAGTATTGTGCCTGTTATTACTTATGATTTCAAGACTGTTTTGACGATTATCAAGGAACTTGACAAGAAACAGTTGTGTTTTACTTTAGTCGAAGTTTTTGGTCCTGTGAAACTGTATCCATGTAATCATGTCAGAAATGCAACTAAAGGATAATATCTGTCTTATCTAAATTAAACAAACGCAAGTTCTTGATATTAAAAAATACTGCGTAAAACACATGTACCTATGTAGTACAGGCCTGTACAGATAGTTCATAGGTTTTTTCGTACTAGCAAACATTTTGACGGATTTCTATGAGGAAATATAGAGCAGTGAGAATTACTGGTATACATAGACCAGTATATAACCTTTGACTGTTAATAAAGTTTGAGTAAGAACAGCCTAAAACTTATAATTTGAAATTAAGAACTCTAAATAGGTAAGGTGTTTCGAATAGTCACATGTACCAAAGACCTTCAATCCTACTAAACAATAAAAAGAAAAAAGCATGTACGTTAAAAGTAAACATTCAAGAATTGAGCAGGCTTGCGCGGGAGTGGATCCTGTAAGGCTGCGCGCGTGCCTGCAAACAAAGCGACCCCTCACCCCGCGCCCCGCGACTACCCCGTCACAAATAATAAGCAAATACACTTTGTTCCCTCACACACTTTATTTTTTATTTTAACAGTTGCTTAAATGTAACAAGAGGAATATGGTCACGAACGGAAAGAGAACGTTTTGAGAAAATAAAGTTTTGTGCGTGCAGTTACGATTATGGGCGTAGAGAATTAACGAGCGATATGCCAATACCTTAGTGGAAACAAGAACTTATTACTTCTACCTATATCTTGTACCTAAAATTCTGGAAGCTACAATAAAAAAAATAGAACGTAATTTGGAGGACTCTACTTTTGTCAAAGTCGTTAGGTAAGTAAAAGAGGACGACTGTTAGTGAAAGCTAGATTTGCTTACCAAACTCGACCAAACCACCAAAACGTGGAGTTTTTCAGACAAAAACACCCATTCCTCAATTGAAACTCATTCACAAAAGATTTTTATCTGATAACAAATTAAAATTCAAACAAAACATCAACCGACACCTGACTGGTAGAGAATGAAACAAAAACGTTCGGACGCTGGTTTGATGAATTAGATAGCCATTGTAGTTATATGTTCGGGTGTATGCTGGTTATACTTAAAACTGGTGGGGTGCAGTGCCAAGTCAGGGCAGGAATGTTGCGGCAGGTGTGCGGGTTTGAACCTGGTAAGATTTGTGTGGAATACTTTTCTGCTAATTTAAAAATATTTTGAGAGAATAGCTTTTCTGATTAAGTAAAAGTATATTGTTTTGAAAACGAAAACATATTTGTTTATCTTGAAAAAGCAATAAAGAAAAGAAAATCTCTTAAAAAAAATTAGTATAAGGTATGCTTGTGTTTCTTCTAAAAAGTACGAAATTTTCGTAACACCCTTAGTAAGGTTTCAAAACTATCTTAAAAGTTAGCATTATTTGGTTTTAGAAACAAAAGTAGAAGAACCTTTTTTTATAAAGTAGAGCTTTGGCATTATAAAGAGTCATGGAAACACAAAACAAGGTATTCATAGCTCACCATAGTGAAACAAACAATAGTAATGCTTTCGGGTATACCCACACTATGCTTACCGAGCAGATTTCGGGAACCACATGTCATTTCCTTCAAGCCCCCATGCGGGGTAGGGACGCACGCAGAGATTTCAATAAAAACTACGTTTATTCGCCACGAAGGGTTAAGTATATTGCGAAATACAGCATAACGTATGTTATATTATAATAGTGTATTTACCACTTAGGTATGGTTAAAACATTCCGATAAATTAGTGTATTCAACACACCTCTATACAAAATGTAATGTACATACAAAATAGAGATGCGGCAAATATCAACGAACAGCTTTATTGGCATAGGATTAACGTGCAGTGCATTCGTATTATGCATAAAATATAGTTGCTAGACGCTGACAGTTAGGACATAAAAAAACATCTGGTACTAATTTGCGAATTGTCAAAATGACTTATGTCAATGTCACTTGGTAGGTAGGTATGCAGAACTATCGATAAAAAACATCGATGATTCTTAATAACTATAATGTCAGAATATAAAAGAGATAAGGAAACAGACAGACCTACGAACAATCTCGATCGTGTTATAACTTATTGCAGATGTCAAGATAATAAATATTAATTAATAATTATCTTTATAACAATATTAGATGTAAGTACTTGTAGGTAGTAAGTACATTGAACAATGTGAGTGGCATTGAGCGCGCTGTATTATCTGTTATTGATGTTAGTGAGTTATGTGTTTGCGACGCCCCGACCGTCGCCCGCGCAGCCGTGCAGTCTCACTTGGACATCATTCGTGACGAGAATACGCTGGATGTATTTAATAACAAGTTAGGTAAAACGTGACGCCAGCCTTGAAATAACTGTATAAAACAACATTTATTGACTAAATGAACAAAATACAAAATTTTATTTGAATGTGTCGATTTTATCTAATTTAATAGCAATTCGTTTTGATAAAATCGATAAATAAATCTGTAGAAATATAAAGATTTGAAGAAACATAACTTGTTTTCTAACAGGTTAGATCTATTACCTACTTACAACAATTTTACAGTAGTTAGGACTTAGGGACCTAAACGTAGGTCTGATTGAACTAGGAGCCTCCCTGCTGGAGATCGCGGTAGTTTGCACTGCTTTCCCGCCTTGTCTTCAGCATAAGGGAACAACATCGAACAGGAAACTGCCAACTGTAAGCACCATTAATATTGCCTGCAGACCAATGATTTGACGGTTAGTTAGTACTAAATTATTTTGAATTTTTAGTTTTTAGGAGGGGTTTTTCTGAATATCATGATTTCTGTCAATTTTGTTTTAGCTAACCCTATGTAGCAGTAGATACACATAGAAGGTCCGCAACTGTGTTCGTTTATGGTTTAACTGTAGAACAAAAACTACAACTCTAGATTATAATTGGATATTATATTCGGAGCCTTTCACAAAAGCTTCCAAAATGTTTTGGTACTTACAGATATTTAGCCAGCAGGCCGCCCTATGCTGATGAAACAGACGTCAAAGTGGAACACACATGCGGTGAACAGGACACGGCGCATGCGCGAACATTAGCATGCAAGCGCACGCGCGCACCGGAAGCCGCGCGCGGGAACGGCCGCGCACTTACATCCAACATGGCCGCGCACTTACGATGAATCGATAATTAATCGATAACCGATTTCATATTTCATATCCATCGCACCTTATTAACGAGTTGTGATGTAACCTGGACTATAGCAGGAAGACCATGTCACGATCAAAATGCACACCGCGCGAGATCCTTGAGACGACCAAATGGATCCCACCAAATCGATCACTTGAATCATTAAAATGTTTTGTTTTATGGGAGGCCGTTTGAAGTACCTACTTGTGTACGTTTTTATTGTTTTATTATGTGCTCTTTAGATATTCAGTACCTTATTTTTCAGGTACCTACACAGGACCTTTAACTGCGAATGAGTTTCGAATAGCTGAAACGCTTTATGTACATGTGTAAGTTAACTTACACAGTGTAAGTTAATCCCAAGATCTCCACATATTTTACCTTAGTTACATTTAATATTTACCCGGTAGCCCAAGTTTTATCTGACTAAAGCCAAGGTATCCATCTAACGTCAACATCGCCCGTTAAACCTACTGTAGATATTCCATACGCAACTGCAGATTTCCCATTTGATAGCAACTTGCAACGGTAGCAACTCAGTTAAGGGTACTTATGCAAAAATAGATAGGAACAAAAGTCATTCAGAATGAGCTTCCTACTTCATTCTCTAGAAATGAAACTGTCTTCAATAATGGTCAGTATCCCCAAAAAAAATAATGTGCATAAGTTTTCCGACTTAAGCTAATGATCTCTACTTTTGACGACAGTACAATTTGCACCTAAGTTTCCTTATGAAAAGAACAATAAACAGCTCACTTAATTTAAACATTGCGTTTAGATTTATTAGCTAAGTAACTGCAATATATTTAAAACAAGTCGTTGACAAAGTGCCGTGTTTAATTGTAGTGACAGCATAAAAATTTATATTCATCGTTCAGATGTTTACGACATCATATAATTCGTCTGTACCTATTGTCAGGACTGCAATGGTTGTAATGGCTGTTAAACTTATTATGCTTCAATGTTCAAGCATGATAATGCACAGGAAATCAACGAGGAAAAGTCCTTTAAAGAAAACCCAGTAAGTAGTTTTCTCTTGCGACATCTAATGAAAGACCTCTAACCAGAATGATTAGCAATAATCTTCAGTTACTATTAAACAAAATAATGAATCGGTTTTTGGCAGATAGCATTAACAATTTCGGAGAATAGTGACCCATACCTATCAAGAGTATAGATGACATTCAAAAATTTCTGATTTTGGCCAGTGTCATTTATGTCTGCACAGAGCAAAGTAATAAGTAGGGTATAGAGAGACCTCTCGTGGCTAAAATTAGTCGCCCTAGCTCTTTACCGATCCTGGTGTTTGAATTAAGTCTTCATACTGTCTCACTGTTATCTACAGGGGTAAATTACTATAAGAAGTTGTAATAAAAGCCTAAACAATAGTTATTATGGGCATTATAAGGGAATTTAAGGTCTGTTGCGAGTACAGCGTGTAAACCTCTTCGAAACTCAATTTGGAACGCTTTGACATCTTGGAAATAGAGACAGCGGCGAAAGTATGGTGAGATTGGAGTGTCATAGTCCAACGCGCATAGTTTTTTACAGCTACCCTCAGCAACGGTCCAGTGCGCCCGCTCCCGGCGGCGTCACGACAACCGCAACTACTCTGGCATCTCAAAAACATTGATCTTGTTAACTACTAGCTACTTTTAGGGACAAAAATTCAAGATTGTTTCCTCTCAACGTACCATGGATATATTCATACCATGGATAAGAAAATGGTACATAGTATTTTAAATTTCACACAATCTTTTATTTTATTTTTCTGTCTTCATCTACCATATAGGTACTTAGTCTTTTTTACGTTACAGACTTTAAAAAGTCTAAGGATAGGATTCTTATGCTTTTTCTATAATTTTATTAATGTGGTTTACGCAATTTCACTCGGTAAGAAAGCTGGTTTATCGGTTTGGGTTCTAATTTTTATTTATTTCTATTTTTACTTTTTCCACGTTTTTCTTTAAGTTAATTTATATAAATGTTGTATAAATAAAGATGATAGAATAAGTAGATCTGGCCTAGAAATTGATGGTTGATTCGACATAAAAATAAAATGTAGAGTTCAAAATAATAACTTTATTATAACAAAAAAAAATATTAGTCAGATAGAATAGGAATAAAAATTCTTAAATAGGTACTTATTCTACAGCATTCTAAACATTCCATTCTAATTTAGCTATATTCCTCTCCTATTCTAATACTTATGTAGCTACCTACACGATCGTTGATCACTCACTGTTCTAAACTATACCATATAACATTTCAGGCCATTATTACTACAAGTAACAGTTGTACTATTGGTAAAAGTGTCACTATCTGATAAAACCTCTGCAAGCGAGTGACGTAGCAGTCGTGACGTCGCGCGGGGCGCGGGGCGCCGCCAGAGGGCGCTGACCCGCGGCCGCTCGCGCAACCATCGTCGCCAGTATCCTGGCCAAGGCGTTATTTATTCTGCCTCCACTGACAAATTAAGTGTTTTCGCGCTTTTTTAATGATTTACCGCATATATGTAAGATGTGTTTTATTAAATGCTCTAATAAGGTGTAATTGATCAGTGATCTATCTATCTTTAATTTATATAGAATTTGAAATAATTAGGTAAATCATTGACTTTATTTGTCTGAAAATGTAATTGTTAGTATACGCCATTAAAGAAATGCCCAGAAGATATCTTGTTAACTAATGTAAGTAGGTATGTAGTATCTAATAACTAAACTAGTCACTGAGAAAAAAAGAAAGTCGATAATTGAGGAACGGATATTCAACAAATTACTTTGAGAACAATCTTGAAACATCTTCCAATAGTTTCTTAATTAACGATGTTATTCGTGACTCTTAACTAAATGTCAATTAGGTTATGCTCGGTTTGTTTTAGATAACACAACTGTGGGTTGAATGAATTCTAAAAATAGATAGTTTGAACCTATGAGGGTATGTATACTATCCACTAGCGTATATTATTGATGTGGCTTGTATGTTTATATATATCCGCTATTTGTATTACACCATTTACTTTTTCAACCGCCTATAAAAGGTACCTACAGCTAGCTACTTATGGGCTGTTTACGATGTTCATTAATGCACGTGTCTAGAAATAGGGTCTAGATCCTTACAAACAGTCATACTCCTAGACAAAGTCGTAAATATATAAAACACGAGACAATTTAAGTTATTATTTGAATCGTCATTACCGTTTAAACGAACTTGACCGGTGTTCATAGTCAGAATTGAATGTAATCAAAGAAATTTATCAGTCAAGCGGTTGGGTCATATGATACATAAGATGGTTAAGTGTTAATGGGAAGTTCATAAAATTTCCGGTGGCGCGTCGTGTAGATGATATCATTACGTAGGAATTGGGGGTCACAGGCTCGAACAGAATGCTGTGAGGAACAAGGACGAATGAAGATCTAAGATTTCATGCATCAACAGTAATCAAATCTTGTTTTAAGAACACAAAAAATATACATAGATACATACATATAAACACGCCTGTTTCCCGTAGGGGTAGGCAGAGACCACAAAATATAGTTATATAGGTAGTACAAAAAACACTTTAAAAATTCGACATTAGACTTTTTCGTTCTAACTCTACAAGCGGATCACAAATACAGAAATTAAAACACGCCGTCTGACGACATAAGAAAATATCAGCAAGATGCGTAATAAAGCAGCCATCGCGGCATCGTTACAGTTCTTATCAGAGTCAGTAAAACAGCGGCTCAAATCAAATTACATCAATCGATTTACATGTCATCAGGCAACTACTATTAATTATTCATCACTAATTAGCAGTTTTGTATGAGAGTCGGTCGGCAGATCAGAGCGGCTCGTGCATACCGGAAACAGGAAGAGGGCAATCAACATTCCTAAAAATATCACACATTTGGTGTTCATCCGGCGAGCGCGGCGCTGCGGCGGCGACGCTTCGCCTTTGGAACTAAATGTGCTCTAATTTTACTTGTCAGTAAAATTACTTAAAAAGGCACCAGACAAATTGCTAACGGAAAACATTTGCTCACTATCTAAGTATTTCCCACATCTTTAAATAGTAGAAGTTACTAAGCCAACAGGGGAACAGAAAACGCGTGTTTTAATATCGTTCATTCCAATAATTATTTTTATTAATCATCGTTGTAAGAGCGAGCTAAGTATTTTATCAATATTTTTTTATAAGTAGACTCCTAATAAAGCCTATGGTTGCTCTTATTTCTAAGAACTCTTGTAAATAAAAAAGTACCTACGCAACGTATCCACCTAAACCTAATGTGTACACACTTAGGTAGCTTATCGTATCGTTATATTACAATGTGTAATAGCTGTAACCGATAACACCGACCTTCCTATCAAAAAAAGCGTTCAATATTTATCATAATGTCATCGTAAGTAATAATTATTATTGTTCGGTGGCTACGACGAATATTACAATTCCCAACAAGTCCGCGTCTAGTACTCGCCGGCACATAATTAGATAATTTCTATTATTTATATGCGAAGTGTCGCGTGTGATGCGCATTGAAACGACGCTGCTTCCTCCGGCGTCGGTGCTGTACGAAGAAATCCGTCGAGCGCTTCTAACTAAAGAGGATGTACGCCTCGTCCGCGATGATTTCATTTACAAAAAGTTCCTGTCGTGAGTACCGCCAGCTTTTCCTGCGAGTGACGCGCCACGTAAAGCGCTTTTCATTTCCTCTATGGTAATATTATTAAACGTGTCAGCGTACTAATGAGATACGGTATCTAGTCACGATTTACCAATAGCAGAACACGCATTGATTGTTATAACTTGTATGAATGGCATCATTCATTTGTTAAAGGATATACGAATCTTGTATGCTCATTCACGTGCAACAGGTAGGTAGGTACATGAGCTTCTATTAACTTTATTATAAAACAAATGACGTCAGATAAAATCTAGACTTCTGACTTTAGACTATAAATTGCTGACTTTTGATTATATTCAAATTAAGTTGCTTTTTACGCCTACTCACCCACTTACAATAATTAGGATGCAAATACGATAAAACATGTCGAGTTCGCAAAAAACTACTGAGTCTTGACTAATTTCAATTCAGATTTATTATTTAGCCACTTATAAAAAGTGGCCATGGCTACCACAATAAACAAAGTAGTTAGTAATGGCAAAACACCTAAACGTAGCCTATATTTTAAACTAGCGCAAAACATAAATAATAATCATTACACAATAGCAACAATTCTCAATTAGTGTGGACTGGTATCTTCATAAATAGCTCCATTCATATGAATATGCAAATGTTTATGATGTGGGTAGTACGCTTGTTAGGTAACTGACGGAAAGCGTAGCGCCACCTAGTATAAAAAAGAATAACTAAAATAAGATAAACATAGTGTGTGAGCTAAATTAGAGGCAGTAATTTAAAAAATCGCTACTTTTCAAAATAATATACAGAAGATTACTCTTCAAATCGTTATTTTCCAAATACATATATAAACTTAAGAGTTAATAATGGGCGGTTAGTTTCAGCGCCCTCTATTGCGCGACTTACATAGCTTGATACAACAAAGCGTAGCAAAACTACACACTATACAGAGTAACCATTGAATGGTATAGATGGCGCTAGCATGCGCTAACGAAATGTAGCTTCAAATAGTTCAGAGAGAATGTAAAACCTAACATATCTTTGGTTTAGATATTAGCTATTGCGGATCAAGAGACATAATGCACGTGCATTATACACTTTCTGTTTCGGTCTACTAACTGAGATTTTAGGCCACTATTTGATTTAGAAACTAGCCGTCAAAGAAAAAAAATCTGTTTTTCTTACAAAGATCATTCAGAGGAATTTTTGTTGAGTCACGAATGTCAATGCTATGTTATGGAACTATATTGTGGTGTCCATAGTAACCACTATAACAAACATTTGTGCCAGGTAATTTAGTTGGTAACGAGGAGAAGAATAATTTTTATTCACCAACAAAAAAACACGTTTAAGTACCTTAGAGTATCTATTTAAAACTTAAAATTAATAAACTAATAATACTCATAAATATTAAATTACATTATATTCCTGTAAGCTCAATTTATGATTATGTCCGAGATAAGTTTACACATACCGTAACTACATATAATATTAAATAGATCGTTGAATTTCAGAGATAAAATCACACAGAAATATTTTCATCCTAATCCATAATATTTCTTAAACAAAATATTATTTATAAAAAAATGCCTAAAACAAAATAGGAGATTTGAAATGCGTTATTTTATTGTAAAGTTAAATGTATTTAAAATCACTAGTAATTAAAATAATGGTATACATCGTACAAAGAGAGACTACTTACTTTTAGAGCAATAGAAAATGCCTTTTATAAAAATAATTTAAAAAGCTTGTGTTCTTTTTTCGAATTGACAATTTTACGTTTTTTTTTATTCCGAAGGCTTACCTACATACTTTATTGAGTTATGGTTTATAACTTTAAGTTATTTTTATAATCATTATTTATTAGATTGTATGGTTAATGTATATCTTAAATGATGTTCGAAAGCATAGGTAAGTCTTCAAGAACTATTAATAAGTACCGATTTTAAACCCAATCGTAAGGTCACTTATGATTTTGAATCGAATGGAATTAACAATGTGTCATGAAACTATATAGTGAGAAAATGCATTAAATCTGTATGACTAGAAGAGCTTAGTGTTTCTAGTTAACGTTGATTTATACGTAGAAGAGCCGGACTCGCGATGTTGTAATCAGAAGATCTCCATCGAAGAACTTGGTCTCAATGACGACGTTGCCACTAGAAATATACATAAATGCATTATAATAATATTATTTTGTGGTTACCTAGCGGTTAGCGATTAAATGATCGGAATTGTATGTAGTACTATTTATAGTAGTAACGTGATTTCTTTAAGTTATTACTTCCTTGTTATTCAGATAGCGTTGGAAATGACCCACTTGTACATAAGCAAATGAAATAATTTTACGTTTTATTTATTTCTGCTTGAGAACACTCAAGAAGTAAAGAGGCTTTTGCCTAGCTTATATACTTAATACATGTTCTGTTAAAACCCACAAAAATAAATACCAACTCTCTCGGTATCAAGTCTTCATATAGGATAGTCATGAACATAACTATGTAGGTATGTATTAGATGCAAAGGTAGGCACTACTTACTTGAGCACATTAGCCGGCATCATCTGAGATTCGGGCGCGGACTCGATGACGGACTGCCAGGTGTTGGTGGAATTTGGGATCACGTAGCCGAACTCGAAGAACCACTCCTCTAGGCAACGCCCTTTAAACAGGACTTTCTGCAAGCGAAACAAAATATTAATTTGTTAGAAAAGTATTCATATTTCATAGAGTATATTCAATCGAGAGCAATAGAAAGTCTTTTTTGTTTTCGGTCATCCGTGACCTACGCTTCTCTTAAAGCCTATATATTTAAAAGAATCTAAAATATAAATGCAATTTTAATTTAATTTATTGTCAAGTATGTCAAGGATTAGGTTTGGTCGATAAAGAGTTATGTACCTGGCGGAAGTAATGACAATGAAACTAGTTGATCTGAACAGAAAATGATTAAATTTACTTCCCAGTACAATAAATTATGCCTTCAGTGATGCTTAGTAGAACACTAGTGACCGACAAACAACAATAAAAGTAAGTTGTTGCTTTCACTTACAATTTTCTTAAAGATTTATTATCATTGATTAAGCGTTACATGTTACAAACTTACAGATAATACACATATCAAAATTATAAATAAATAGATTGTCTATTTCTCTACTTTCCAACATTTATAGGTAATTTCCTACCTGTTCAATACGAAACTTGTCCATCGACTCGATAGAGCTGAAGTTCATCTCGCGGGACACGACACGACACTTCAGGATGCGCTTCGGGACCCTCGCCTCGTGCTCAACGTGAGGACTCGACATGTCCTCGTTATTCTGCCAGAGGATCTTGCCTAGATAACAAGAATATTATAATAAACCTTTATATATTTAAGTAGTTCTTTGCAATAATATACAAACTTAACTATACACATAGATGATAGACACACCTAGAGAAAACAAAAGAAACTATAAACTAAATGAAACCATGTTTAACCTTTAGGTACTTAAAGAGCGCAGAAATGTAGGAAAAATAATTGATGGTATAGTTGATTGGGAAAAGTATTGGTATGGTATAAGAGAACATGGTTAAAAATTAAAGCATTTTTGCTAGTGGAGCATTATCATATTTTAGTAAAAGATTAAAGCTGAAGGTAATTCTTAAGTAAAATCACAAACACCCTTGAAAATAATAAGGCTATATAACGGTGACCCTGACTCAGCTATTATGAGTTCAATGACACCAAACATTTTCCACAAGTATTTATAGATTTATAAATGCCTGAGAAACCTTAACTTCTAATAGTAGAAAAGGAAAAATTTATTAATATGACAAATTGACTTATTACACTATAAATTATTTCATGATTTGTGTTGGTTATAGGCTAAACATAGTAGCCAGAGAATTACAAGTACTGATAAAACCAGGTAACTTTGGTGTTTGGGTATGTAAGAAAAAATTTTGTTTAAACAAACAACTGTAAAATATGACAAACCTGTGTCAGCATCACGTAAGTTCATCCAATTCCTGTTGTAAGGCTCATTAAGAAAATTATCTTATATATAAAATTCTCGTGTCACAATGTTAGTTACCATACTCCTCCGAAACGGCTTGACCGATTTTTATGAAATTTTATATGCATATTATATTCAGTAGGTCTGAGAATCGGCTACTATCTATTTTTCATACCCCTAAGTGGTAGGTAGGTGGTAGGCAGGTAGGTAGGTAGTAGGCAGGTGCTAGGTAGAAAAAATTGCATTGCAACGCATGCTGGGTACAGCTAGTACAATATATACCTATATAAATGTGTACACATTTAAAAGCAAAACTTGCAAATAAAGAAAGATAATAAGATAACAAGATTGGCTAAGTAGCCATATATCTTCATTAACAAGACAGGTGATTGATTTATGAAGATAGGCAAGAAATGCGCTCAGAAGTGGAACAATAAAACTAATATTTACACATGTTGTTCAGTTTAAAGCTCACAAAAAGACATCTAAATTAGTTCTTGTACTTTTATGTTATTGCAAAATTCAAATTATCATCAGATCTTATAAGCTAATATTGTATGACTACAGGACAAAGGCATTAGGCATTCCCCTGACAATTCCATGAATGAGAGATGGTGTGTGTATGTCGTATGATAGGATTCACAGTTTTGGAAGACAGCTAACACCATGTTGTGTTATAAAACTATTAATTCACTGCATATTTAGAAAAACTGGCATACAACTATTTATAAACTTTTAAAATATAGAAGGTTTCACAGAACTGGGAGGCCTATGTCCAGCAGTGGACTGATGATGAAGCTATTTAAAGTTATATGGATAATGGCAACATAATAACAATAGCCAATTGTATTTGTGTCCAAATTAATCCCCTAAATTATTATTATCTAAGTATGTACAAGATACAAGCTCTGCTTAGTTTGTGGCTCGCCAATTTGTTGTATTGTTCTATTCTATTTAATAAATAAACATTATTATTATTATGTTTGCTTGAACTATATGGTAGTTAGTGATTAAGTAGGTACTCAGTGCCTATTGGACTGCACACAATAATGCTTTAATTTAAACACATACAATTGAAATATTTGTGTGCAGAGTTAAATAACAATAGTGTTTTAAACTTGGACCATAGTGAGCATTGGGCGTTTTCTTTATGTAACTAGTTATTATATCGATCACTTTGAAATAAATTTAAACATATGAGTATAAGCCTACCAGCTGGTAGCATGTTATTGAATCAGGGAATTATAGCATGTGTTATTTTATATAAAACTAAAGAGAATCGATGAATGATAATCCTGCTATAAATACACACGTGGATTAAAAAAATATGGCTTAACAGCCCTTCTTTTACTATAATTATACTGAAATTTTAATATAAAAAGGATACACTTGAAAGCCCTTTAAAATTGTCTGCACACGATCTTCGTTGGCTTCTTCAGCGGTCAAAACTTCCGTCATCTTTTTAGTAGTTTTTATTTATTGATTTATACCAGAAAATTCGTAATTTTACAACCAATTTGCACAACACGTACTACACAAGTACACAAGAGGACCACAACAAAAGCACAAAAGTAAAGTAAGTAGTAACTGACAGATGTGAAATCACAGCAGCAGAATGACAGAATTCACAGATAACAAAATACAGACTCCGAAAATCATAACTGTCAACGTGCAAAATGTTAATTAATCAAATCAATAAATAGAGGTGTCCCGAAAGTCACTGGTCCACTTAGTCCACTATGATAAATATGTTTATAACGTTAATACGATACGATTTGTAACTGTTACCTTGGTCTGTATAACAGAATACCAGTTTACCACCACGTTGTTAGGTAGCACTATTGTTGCGCTTCATATTACGCATAAAATAAGTCACGATTACTTGTGCTAATTTGAAACATTAAGTCCAAGCTTAAATAACAAACAGCTACAAAATGTTTAATCTAAATAAGTGACCACGGGTATTTAAATTTATTATTCTAAGGGGATGATAAACAAACACAATTTATTGAACGTCGACATGAGTTCTTTTTTGCGTTAAACGTAGCCCTTAAATTCAAAATGGTTGACAAAATTGACAGAAAATAGAATAGAATGGAAGAGAATAGAACAGTTGTTGGTATTTTTGTATACCTGCCGTGTATTTCAAGAAAACAATAAAGAGACTGGGGAACTGGCGAATGTACAGAATTAGACCACTGCATTTATGTAACGCATCGATTAGGAGTTGTTGTGAATCGGAGAGCACTAATTTCTATGAACTCGAAAAGCGAAACTGACGAAGCTTCAAGGTAATTTTTTCTTATTTTTTAAACGTAAAATCCAGTATTTTATGCTATTCCTGTATCAAAATGACATTATATAAATGTACTGTTGTGTTTGTCTTATGCGTAATAATAACAAAGGTTAGGTTAGGCATTACTTGCTATTTTCGTTCTTTGTTTTGCGCTGAAATTGCGTCTCAGTGAGAGAAAGAGTAGTGTATGATATTTTTATAATCATTTGAAGGGGGAACGAAGCATCATCGTCAAAAAATCCAACCCCGAATAATACTGAAGAGGAATCAACGTCGAGTTTATGCTCTGGATCAGCTACCGACCGCACTCAAGACATTATGAAGCGCGCAGCCGCTAGACAGCTGATCGAGAGGTATTTCTACCAGTTACTAGATGGCTGTGGCAATCCAAACTGTGACAATCAGTACTGTGCATCAAGTGGAGAGGTAACTTCCTCATATTTATGTTTGTTTACTTGTCATCTGCCTGTCATACATTAATAATTATCATCTCTACATGTAAACATTTACATCTGTTGTATAAAAAACATTTTGGGCAATGATCATTTGTTTTGTAGAGTTCATTATATTATTTTGAAAATGTTTATTTAGTGAAAAATATTAATGCAAGTTGAAATAAAGCCCTTATTACTGACCTTTATTCATGTTTATAAATAAATGGATGTAATCTGTTTACTTTAGATGACCTTAGGCTATTTACAGATTTTATAAACAATAATATATAAACAAAACATCTTGGCTTGAAAAATATGTGATTTGTTTTGCAGTTTCTGCAAAATTTTATCTTTGTTTTATCATTTATAATAATTGTGTCACAGATTATTTATACTTAAAAACATTTAGCAACCTGTTTTTAATACTTATGTTATTGACTAAAAATGTGTTTATCAGAACAGCCTAATTTAATAATTGATAATAACATGGGTATTTATATTATTCACGGTTGATAATAATCTAAACAGTAGTGTAAAAATGTATTATAATAAATAACCACTGTATAAAGTAATAACATTCAAATTAAAATATAAGTAGAAAACTTTATTTTCTTCTCTAATCTAACAAACCTTCAGGAAAACTGATTCATTAAAGTAAATATTGAAATATACAAAGCATGTCTTCCAAACCTTGATTTCTGGTATGGTATACAAAAGTGAAATAAATTTTGAAATATTTACTCACAATATCCTAAACTAAACAAATATTTCAGGCTAGAAATCTGTCTCCCAATGAAGCAGCTGCGGAGGCCATAAAACTGTTCTACAAAGAAGCCCGCCTCTGTGACACACTGCCTAACAAGGTGCCCCGCACAGAGGCCAGTGCCTGTGATTCTAGTGCTAGGTAACATTTATACATATTCATAAGATTTGAACTCATATTTTTTTTTCATATTGGTGCTCCTCAAAATACCCAAATTATATGCATTCAGTAGTTGGCAGAATGTTCAAAGTTATAAAATTTTTATTCTGAACTACTGTCTAAAAAGATGGAATTTTTACTGTAACAGTATACTGAAAAAAGAACTACACTGTCATATTTTGCCATCACAGAGCAGGTTGCAATTCTCAATAGCAATTATTTTAAACTCAGGATGAAACTTCAAAGTATAAATTTTACTGTAAGAAACATTCAAGAACATTTTATACTTTCATTGATATAGAGAATATTTAATTGTTCCCCAGCACAACATGTACCACATCAAATGCAAAAGACAAAGAAGATAACAAAGACAATGAAAGCATCCCGTCTAGCATAATCCCAGCCAAGGAGAGCACGTCCAAGGAGGAGGAACCACAAACTAGTCATAATGTATCTCACCAAGAGGAATCCAAAACTCGTAGTCATAACAGTAAGTAACCATAAACTCTCAACTGCTTGCTGGTAAGATAAAGTTCAATTTCTAACACAAATAAATACGAAAAAAAGATGTTCATGCTGAGATCGCAATTTACATGTATGTCAAAAATGTAAACAAAAAGAAACTCACAAACATACATACATCATACATTTATGAACCCTGAAAACATAACACTCCTTTTTGGGCAGTCGTGTAAAAACATGAGTTTTAGGAAAAGCAACAATAAGATGCTCTCATATAAAGTTCTGTTTGCTTTACAACTTAATATTTTTATCTTTTTAATATTACTAGTCAGTTTAAAATGAATTTTATCTACATTGAAATAAATTTCATATTTGTTTAAGTAGAAATTGTATCCATTGGTATAAGAATTCAAATAGACTATACATATTACTTAGTAAGAACTGCTGGATAGCCAGTCTAATATAATTTTTAAGTACTCACTGGTCAGTTTAATTTAATTGTAAAGTCTGTTCCTATCCAATGCACATTTGGTGTAAATGGTACTTAACACTGGTCATCCATAATGTATTTAATTTTATTTATGCTATAATAATCCAGCCTATAAACGTCCCATTGCTGGGCACAGGCCTCTTCCCATATATGTAGAGAAGACACGAGCATCGATCAGCACGCTTGCTCTCTGCGGATTGGCGATTTCAGATCCCAAATTTTAGAATCCAGGTTTCCTCACGATGTTTTGCTTCACCGTTTGTCAGAAGTGTCTTAGAATAATTAAGAAAGTACATTATAACTTTGAAAAAGCCACATTGGTACTTGCCTGGGTTCGAACCTGCAACCTTGTGCATACAATTCCGTTCATTGAACCGCTAGGCCACCGCGACATATTAATGCTATAAAGGTCTTTTATGACAGATCATTGCCAGTATTTACAAGGACAGTTTTTGTTACTAGGTTTAACCAATTGTCACATTAAGTAACTATCTTTCAGAGGCGCGAAATAATATTTGAAAAACATCAAATTATTTGGCCTGCATTTAGCTGGTACTCTGAGGATTTCGAAAAAACTGCAATCAGTCCATGCTTGTTTTTCCAACTCAATAGTAAATCACATTGATCAATTAGTAATCCAGTACAGTCAAGTATGCACTGACCAAAGATCATTAGCTTAATATGCTGCAATAAAGCAATCCAGTGGTTTTCACTAGTTGTTTCCATTAAAGAAGCGCAGTGACTCAGCTTTATATGGTCATTTACGACATTTACTCTAACTAATATATCATTATTGATTCTTGGACACCTAATGATGTACCTATAAAAGGGTTACCTGTAATTTATCACACTAAATAATAACGTATAATGAAATGAGCTAATAATTATGTTAATTACTGCATATTTAAATGGCTATCATTAAAAAGTGTGATCACAAACTAAAAAACCTCAGTTAATTTTGAACTTTCATGTAGAAACAGTAGCTATGGATAAGGAAGATTTTATATGGTTGATGAATAGACTTGACGAGTTGATCATTGCTTTGCTAGATGGTGCCCCGTTGACGGAGGAGCGTATGTATGAGTTGTGCGAGGAGTGTCTGCAGACGAAGATGCGAGAGCCCTTGATCAGGGCGCTCGGGGAGGCGTTCACACAGCCCGCCATATTAGCCCGGTGTTTTGCCAGCAAGGTGGTGGATAAAACTGATGAAGGAGAGTCTAGCACAGGTCAGTAGACTGAGATGGTACTTTGCAAGCATGTATTATATGAGTGCCAGAATTAAAGTTTTAAATGAAAATAGATAAAAAGATTCATTGTTATACGACATAGATGATCGCATTAAGACTGTATAAATGAATCAGTGTAATGTTATGTGACATTTTTGAAAAAAAAAGGTATAATTTAGGCTAAGATAATTATTTTATGACTTTTTTTTAGTTGGTAACTAAATCCATGAAACTCTTGCCCAATGTTTTTCCTATTTATTTGTAGTAACTTAAATTTAAATTTCAGATAAGGAAACAAAAGCAATGTGTTTATCAAGTGATCCGGACAAAGATGTGGATAGTGTGACGGGGCCCGAGTTAGACGTGGCTTCGTGTCGTAGAGCCTTTCAGTACCTTGCCAAAGTAATTCAAATCTTCAAAATTTTATTAATAATACCCTAGGTTGATGGTTTGACTGCAGCATTATTTTAAAGACTAGATTATATTTGTTTAACACAAATCAATTTGTCTTTTCTATGTTAGTGTAATACATTTTTATACCAGTAAATATACATATAATCGAGATCATATATTTTTAGAGCCAATATTTAAGGCATAATTCAATAATAACAAGATTAAATCAAGAATTAATTTCCTTTGTAGGTGCCATCAGAATACTACAGTTCCGCCTTAGTGACAGCGCTGAAGACGTTAGCGGACTACATGGGCATCGACCTGCGGATAACCAAGAAGATGAGCATCGAGGACGCCGTCAACTGCTTCGTGATCGCCTTCGAGGTGCCCGACCTCGGCTGCAGCGACTATCTCGAGATAGCGCTGCCCGCGCTCTGCCAGGCTGCTGAACATTTGTCTTTAAAAGGTACGGCAACTGTACTGTAGTTTGTTTTTTATCTTTTTTATTAGTATTTGAATTATTAAGGTAACATATCTTGCGATCTGTCGATTTATTTTGGGCTTGTACAAAATGAGTGATATCAAACATTCAAGACAAATGTGAAAACCTGCACGCTTTGGTTATCAAACAAGACCAAAGTAATGTAAATGAATGTAAAAAAGAAATCGTTTTTTTGTTAAAATTATTGTTATTTGTTTTCTGAATGTTTAGTTACGACTTGTGTCGTATCTCTACGTAAAATCTTATTAAACACAAGACACCCAAAACGTCAGATTGAAACTGGAACCAGCTACTATTGCTATATTTGTTGTCCTTGTTTGCCCCCGTCAGGTCAAGCACGGCTAGCCCGCATCTGGTCGCAGCACTGCAAGGCCAGCCTGCGCCACATCCTAGAGACGCTGCAGCAGCTCATCACGCTGCGGGTCATCTCCACCAACTACACCAGGCAGTTCCAGGTGCAGGACGACGAGGTTGTCACCATGGCTACCAAGTTTATGAAGGTATGGTATTATCGCTATTCATACAAAAAGTGTTATTACGTAATATATTTATTGTTCTTCCCAAGAAAAAGTAATCTATAATTGATTGAACATAAATGTTAAAAAAGAGACTCCTTATGAAACCTGCTTAATCTATTTGGATGATATTGACACTGGTACAGCTCTAAGAATATTTTAAATCAAACGACGAACAAAAAACTAATTGAGGACCTTGCTCCTTTTAAAGTCGGTTACAAAAATACGCCATAAAGTGTATAATGCGTTAGCTCTAGCTTTTTTCAGCAGATGTAATTTTATTCCAATAAAATAACTTCATACCAATACTAAAATGTCCAGTAACTATCATTAAAATCCACAGATAGTGTACTACGCGAACATGCTAGCGGGCGAGATGGAGCCGAACAGCTTGCGCGAGGAGGCCATCGTGATCGCGAGCCCGCAGGACCCGCTGGAGAACGTGCTCGGACACCTCTACCCGCCCACCTCCATGAAGAGCTCCAAGCACGCGCAGCCCGATGACCCCTTAGGTAACTAAATACTGATAACAAATATTTTAACATGTAACAGGCACTAATAGTTCGTTTAACTGGCCTTTTCCACACTTAGCCTCATGATTGGGCCATTGATATAATTTAAGTCAATAAGGTCGATATTTCATTGGCTTCACATTCGTGTCGCTAACTAATATTCCCTATGGCACTAACTTATAAACGTGTACTACTAACATCAATATTTTACTTAAATATGAACATTTAATTGATGTTATTTTGTTTTGTTTCAGCCATTGAATTAGATATAAATGTTTTAGATGCTAGAAAGCCATATCTGCCATTTGAGGAATTTTACAACGAACCTCTTAGTGATACTATTGAAATGGATATAGACTTCGGTAATTATAAGACGGAAATAAGTAAAGGTGAGTGATATGTACTTTTTACTTTATCACGTTTTATTTTAAATTGTAGAATCTTCATTAAATTTTAATTCAGGTAACTAGAACAATACTAGTTACCTAATAGTAGCATTTTGCCTATCGTCATAATTTGAGAATGTATAACAAAATCCATATTTCTAATTTCAACTATATAGCTTTAGTAACGGTGTTGTATATATGTACATCAACAACTCGTACTAGCATTGCACAGTTTAATAACCAAGCACAGTCATACTCCGAGGTAATGATGAGTTTTGAGTTTATTAGTTGCAAAGATACAAATCTTACCATTTTTTTATATTACTATAGATAAATTAAATAAATACTGTATTATTTAATTAATATTATTGCAATACTTTATTCTTTACAGATTAATTTTATACACAAAAAACATCGACATAGTATTGCTTTGGTTTACTGTAATGGTTAAAAAAAAAGAAAAAAAAATCGTAAACCTCCATTTCCAGGTAAAAAGTTCGCGTTCCTGCGGTACCCGTTCATCCTGACGGTGGCGACGAAGTCCCTGGGCCTGTACTACGAGAACCGCATCCGCATGTACTCCGAGCGTCGCGTGTCGCTGCTGCACGCCGTGGTGGGCGCCGCGCCGCCCATGCCGTTCCTCCGGCTCAAAGTGCGCAGGACTAATATTATTGATGACGCGCTCGTTGGGGTGAGTCTCATGATTTTGTTTATTATTATGTGTGTATACAAAAAGGAGGGAGATAGGCACTACAGCAATTGGTGTAATTTTATCTATTTCTTTCACTGCTTCATTCACTCTTATAATGACAGACATATAAATCGGGACAGTTTTTAACGTTCTTGTAGTACTGATATGCGTCACCTTTAAAAAAAAATATTGTGTATTTGGGCGACTTAGTATGCGTCACGAAGTTAAAATTATACTATATCTCTAATTCTAAACATATTAACATGAATCAAACACCATACTTATAGTTAAATATCCAGCAACACAATAAAAACCGCATTAAATACTCTCGAATAAACATCCTGAAAGTAAAAAAGAAAGAAATACATAGATTCTTTTTGTCGGGTATAATAATATGTTATATTTATTGAATGAAGTAAACATATACCCTGTTAACATAATATAAATGAACCCATAACATTCCCCAGCTTGAGATGGTAGCAATGGAGCGAGCTCTAGACCTGAAGAAGCAGCTAGTGGTAGAGTTCGAGGGCGAGCAGGGCGTGGACGAGGGCGGCGTGTCCAAGGAATTCTTCCAGCTCATTGTGGAAGAGATCTTCAACCCGGACTACGGCATGTTCACGCAGCAACCTGACTCGCTTACCGTGTGGTATGTACTTTGTATAGTGATTGATGTTATTGCAATTTGAACCTTAAGGTAATGGCGTAGAACCAATTAAAATTTAAGAAATGGAACGGGTTTATATTAAGGACATGCTATCTTAATTTGAACCTTATGTCAATACCATAAGAGCCAGTTAAAAGGCAAAACAAAAATAAATGTCTGTTTAAAAACATAGATATTATCACATCACAAATATGTCTAAAACCTGCATTGTTATATATTTTATTTGATTTTAAAGCAAATTCTATATTTTACTTTTCGTTTATTTATACGCAACAAAAATGTCATGATACAAATCACATTTTTTTTTCGCTTATATTGTCGCACTACTGGGCAAAGCCCTTCTCTTCCTTCTCGCCCTCTCTCCTAAGCCAAAATTATCCTATCTTAATCATAATTTCTTGCAGGTTCAACATGACATCATTTGAAACGGAAGCGCAGTTTACGTTAATCGGTATAGTGTTAGGGCTCGCGATATACAACAACGTTATCCTCGCCGTCAACTTCCCTATGGTGGTCTATAGGAAGCTCATGGGCAAGAAGGGATCTTTTGAAGATTTAGCAGATTGGAATATTGTGAGTACACCTATGGACATTGAATTTGCAGTTAAATTCATTTAAGTTTTGGTGTTATATAATAAAATTGATAGGAAAATTTGGACATCAACGATTAAATTGACTCATTTCGAGCTGTAATTTTGTAAACTGACTCTATATCAGATGCACTACTCCCCTCCCCCCCCCCCTTTTGGATAGATATTTACCCTTTCCGTTACACCCTGTTTATTTCGGAATTTGAGACATTTTTCAACTTGGTTTTAAGTAATTAATGCAAGTTGAAGATATGAGTGGACAAGCAAACATACAGCAAATAATTGTTTGAAAATCTTGCATGACCTACATACCCTTATGTTTATATTAAAACCTCAGTATTTGTTACATATGACCGATCAGATACTATTTTCTTTCTATTTTTTTTTACAGACGCTTTACAATGGTTTAAAAGACATGCTCGATTACACAGGCAATGATGTAGAAGAAGTATACTACCAAACTTTCAAGATTTGTTACCAAGATGTGTTCGGAAACGCCAT
This sequence comes from Autographa pulchrina, assembly GCA_905475315.1. NCBI lineage: Eukaryota > Metazoa > Arthropoda > Insecta > Lepidoptera > Noctuidae > Autographa > Autographa pulchrina. Next base: position 4,429,458 of record FR997771.1, on the reverse strand, counting down.
ATTCCATGATTTGAAAGAAGACGGAGATAATATATTCGTAACGCAGGAAAACAAAAGGGTAAGTTAATGTATTAACCTATACGTATGAGTATATATTAAATGTTTTGTAGGACCATTCGAAATACTGAGTGTGATGGTGTCCTCTATGCGTACAAACACTTTCGTGAAGTGAACGAAAATCGCGTATGTTTAAACGGGATGACAATCTATTTATCACCATACATTTTTTGAGTTTTCTCAGCCATCAGCCAAAAAAGAATTTTTGTTTATTATGTTTATAAATCCGTAGGTATGTATTCAGTAAAATTATCGACCCGAAAGAAAAATTTGTTTCTTCTTTTTAGAGTTATTGATTTTTTCTTAAAGCAACACTGGTAATAAGCCGTAATAAGTCGTTTTGTACATATACAATTATGTATGTACATAAATAAACATTATCTATTTCCTCCCCCAGGAATTCGTGGAGCTATACGCGGACTTTCTCCTCAACGAGTCAGTGGACACGCAGTTCAAGGCGTTCCGGCGCGGCTTCCTCATGGTGACGGACGAGAGCCCGCTCGCCGCGCTCTTCCGCCCGGAGGAGGTCGAGATGCTCGTGTGCGGGAGTAAGGTACGATGGTTTATGGGGTATATTAACTCCCAACTACAGTTGATAATGATTGAAAATGCATGAAAAAAAGATATGTTTAGTGAGGCACTTGGATTATTGGATTTTTGGTATTTGATTTTATATACAAGCGAAATTGAACTGTAAAAGGCTGTTAGAAGTGTCATTTGAAAAAAAATGCAACACGAGTCTCGAGTGATTAAAGTTTGATTAGTGTTTGAGACTTCGGTCATAAATTCTTGTTATTTTCCACTGGGTTTTACCAGTTCCTTACGTCGCGACGCGTCGCCTCATAAGTTATTTGCTATTTAAACCCCCGCAAATAAATGGTATTAGTAATTTAACGTGTGTTTTGTCGGTTTTGCTCCTGATAATTTTTTTTTTGTTATGATCATTTACTTTATAAGCTTTATTTGATTAAACGACGAATAGTTTATTTAGTCGTTTGAAGAATATCGGTTCTTCAGACACTAGTAAAGAGTTTTTTTTATACAGTATTGTGAAAAAACATTCAAGATCGAAATAAACATAACCTCTCGTTACAGAACTTCGACTTCAACGAACTAGAAAAATCAACGGAATACGACGGCGGCTACACATCAGAATCACAAACAATAAAAGACTTCTGGAGCATCGTCCACAGCTCGTCGCTGGACGACAAGCGGAAACTGCTACAGTTCACGACTGGCTCCGATAGGGTCCCGGTCGGCGGACTCAGTCACTTGAAACTCGTCATAGCAAGGAATGGTCCCGACTGTGATAGGCTGCCCACCGCACACACCTGCTTCAACGTCCTCTTACTCCCAGAGTATGAAACCAAGGAGAAACTACAAGACAGACTGATGAAAGCAATAAGCTACTCGAAAGGCTTTGGCATGCTTTAACGTTACGCGCATAGTATTGTCGTTGAACAAACGAGTATTGTTGTAAATGAGCCATACCCGGTCTTTGTAACATTAATGAATAAAGTTTGTTTTATTTATACACAATTTGTGTTTTTATTGATAGAAGTGTACAAGTATGGCTAGGAAAGTTACTCCAAACTCGTCCTAATAGTTTCAAATCTACCCCTTCATGGGCGAATGCAACAACTTAGCCCATTTACAGAATTCTTATGTAATACATAAATCAAATTAAAATATCATTTTGTTTTAGATGTTTATATTGTGTCAAAAGTAACAGTCGAAAATGAATCATAATATTAAACTTTCAGAAGAAATAACACCAAAACATAAGGTTAGGAACTCTTTACCATTAACATTACGTAAAAAAATATCTATCATGGTGAAATCTACCTTAATTTTGTGGCATCATTACATTTAAGTTGATTAAAAAACGTTTTGATGTTATCCCGACAGATAAAAAATTATGAATATGTTTGCGGAGTACTGAGACATTTTGCTAAACATTATTATTACTACTACTAGTATAACTAAAGCTAAAAGCACACGATTCTCTTTCTGATTTGCGAATGTTAAAAATAGCAGGATAATATAATGGCAACAGGTTTTGTAACAATGTGCCTCTAGCCTAACAAACACATTTTACCTATTAAAAAAAGATTGCTACAGATATCGCGAAGAAAAAGGTTACAATGACTCGTCTGAAATTTAATTTTATAGATAACAGCCATTGACATATACCGAGATGTTATGATGATTTTATCTCAAAGGCATATGCGAGTAATTAAAACCTTGCTCTACCGCCACCTGACTAGCAACACAGACTAGAATTATTATATTTTTACGATGGTAACACCGCCGCGCATAATCAAAAAGCAACGCGATTGTCCGACAATGGCATCTCATGATGTAAGTAACCACGACTTACTGTAAGAATTGAAGCTGAGTAATGTTTAGTTCAGATGAGCTTTCCGCCACCTCATTATATACCAGAATATATTAAATGGTATATAGAACGCCTATAAAGTGTTTTTGTAGATCTAGTCTACATAGGTGTCAAAACCGATTTCTATTCGCATCTGATAAACAACCGTCTTTGCGGTTACATAGACTCTCAGGCCATCTGAACTTAGGCTAAAACTGCATTGTTCATAGTTCATTATAAGGGGTGTATAAGTTTTAGGAGGCGAATATCTTCTGGTGTGCGAGGACTCCCTTGAGGCGTAGGTCGTGGACGACGAGTGGGAAGGGTCGCCGGCACGGCAGGTCCGGCCCGCGGTTCGACGGCCCGCCTGTCACGCCGGTGCCGGTGTTACCACCGTTAGATGATCGCCGACATCTGAAAGAGTACAAATGACAGTAAAAAGATCGCGGAACTTCACATCATGCTATATATTTTTTTCATTTTTATTCTCGTTTTGGTCTTATTTTACAGAGTGTTGTAACAACATAGGTCTACTCAACTGCCTTGTTTAAATAATCATTAAGGTAAACAGATTGATTGTAAGTACACCTTATAATATAATAAGGTACACGTTGTAACCATACATATAACTTTGTAAAGGCGTTTAAAAGTAACCAAATAAAGCGCCCTATAAACGATCAAACTTGTTTGATAAGCTTGCTCGTTAAGCAGCTTCCCGATTCTTGTCAAGCAATGGCGTAAACGCTAAAACACACCATCAATCATAATTTTCATCAAGCTCTAACCCGCAATTTTTTTTTTTTTTTTTTTGAGATTGCTTGACAAACGCGTCAAGCAAAGCTGCATACGTTCTAAAAGCTTGACAAACACGTAAACTTTGGCAATCACCTTGATTGTTAACAAGGCGCTCAATAATGTGAGTCAAAAAATAATAGTTACATTGCGTTACCTGTGTCTAGCGTCACAGATGCAGGCGGCGGCGGTAACAGCGGCCGCGGCGGCTTGGCGTCGCGCGTGACGCTCGCACACGTGCGCCTCGCCCGAGCCGCGCCGCGCCGCGTCCATGCACGCCGGAGCGCTGCCGCGGCGGGACGAACGCGACATCGACGCGTAGGTTGGTGCTGCTACGCGTTCCACCTGGTGAAGAGGTTAGTGTGACTCGAGTGTGTACTTTAGGATTTTCAAAAGTGTTAAATTATGATGCACTGAAAGTAGCGGCTTCATTTAACCTAAAATTTACATAGGTATATGATATTTTCCAGGGAAAAAATGCCCTTAATAACTCTCAATGCTTTTTATATAAATAAAGATTGGCAGTCAGTTTTTCTCATCTCTCCTGGTCTTTTGTTATAGTATAATTCACGGCATTAGCTTTTCTCGTTTCTTATCTAAAAGTGCCTAATCCAGCCAACCAAAATTTTTTCTACGATGAACTACTACTACTGTTTTGCCGGCCAATTTTTTTCAATGAAATAAGTTGCAAGAGTTAATATCCGTACCTCAAAGCTGGCCTTCCTTCTCCTGCGTCTTGGCGAGAGCGGCGCGGTGTCGGTGCGCTTGCGGCGCGGTGGCGGCTGCGCGGCGGCTCCGGGCCCGAACAGGCCGCGGTCCTCCGCCACGCGGATCATAAACTTAGCGTCGAGCCGGGTGATCTCCTGCGATCAACCTACCGTTTGCAAGGCCTTCGTCTCGAAACCACCATACGAGAGCAATACCGACGAATACTTCTACATAATTAATCTAAAAAGCTATCTTTTATTCCTTCGTGGTAAAAATAAATCGATCAATAAAAAATCACAATAAAACTTGTGGTATCAGAAGGTTTAAAATAGTCTAGAAAAATTAGGTCTACCAATTAATAAATAAAATGAAAAAATCTTTTTAATGTCGTCGTTATTGCTCAAGTATAAAAAGTAAAATGTCTAATTACATAGTAATAAAAGTTGCTAACCTTCCGTTGAATGAGACCCAGATAACACCCGTCTCGATCAAGAATATAATTAATGTCCAAACCATTTCCTAAATTTGGTAGGGTCCTTACTTCAAACAAATCACAACTCGGCACCTGAAACATACACGGATTACGACGAGTACTTTGTGGGAAAACGAACCTACCATAAAATTAATCTTTAATGCAACTGAATTGTGTTTGTAAAATATTTACTCACAATAACATCAGGACTATCTTTATCGGGGTCGCTAGGTATCACAAAGCTGGGTTGGATGGGCTGTATGGGCAGGCTGGGCGCGCTCGGCATTTCAGGAATCGGCCTGGCCTTGTTTGTTGGTGGCCGCGACGGTGTCTCAATATTCTCAACTTGTTTCTTCAGAATACCTTCACTAGGAGACTTCACTCCGGCCGTACTTGGACGGGAACTGGACAGCGGTCTCGTGGGGGAACAATCACAAACAGATAAGTCGTCCAACTGCTCGTCTTTATCGAAGTCAGAGCGTGATAACGAGTTGTCTAAAGACGTCGTCGACGGGCTGTGCTCGTTCGTTACTATGGTTTCATTTGCAACTACTGTTTCAGTAGGAACGACTGGTTCGGGACAAGGCTTCTGTGGACTCTGAAAAATGTTAAGAGGTAAAACTTGCTCAGTTAAACAAAAATGTTTAATGACGGCAATAGAGAAATGGGCCCAGATAGAGAAATGTTGCACGAAGGCAAGGGCATGCATATAATGCATGTATATATATATATCGGTATAACAAATTAGATATTTACAGGTGTGCGATGTTTCTTCTTGAGCAACGCGTGTCGTTCGCGCGCCAATCTATTAGCCTCCGCTACCGCCCGGGTCACTTGCGCCTGATTCTCTGCCTCTAAAGCTGAATGTGTCTCGTACAGTATCAGCTGGATCTAAAATTTTACAATAATCATGAACAATGTGTTGACGGAAAAATCACGGTATTAATTCTTGGTTAAGTAGTTAGTTACCTGTGGTTTAGACATAAGTGATCTCAAAGTTTTCTTCTGTTCTTCCAATATTGATTGTACTCGTGCTTTGCCATTGACATCAATCTCCGACTCTGTAAGAACCTGTAGCAAGAAGACATCGACTTATTCAAAATCCGGCACCCTAGGTAAAGGTTTCATTTGACTGAAGTGGTAAGGGTGAGGGTAGTGTAAAAGTTCGCCAGATTGTAGGTTTTACCTCAAGCATGGCCAGATCTCCGCCTCGTCCACACACAAGGTCTATGGGATCCGTGACGGCGGAGTAGGAGTTGGGCGGCGTGGCCAACGCGGCCACCACTCCGTCCAGCGCGTTGATGACGGTGGGCGTGTCGCAGTGCACGGGGTCGCTGATGACGCATACCGGCGCGCCTGACTGTATCGCCTCGGATGCCTCGATGCCAAGCTCGCGTAATGCACCGACGTAGCTAGCCACTCTAGGAATGGAAAGAGAAGGGGTTAAACTATGTTTTTTGTTAATTTGTGTTTGAAAGGATATCCACAGGGAGTAAGTTCTTATATTTCTAGCCTTTTAGGGTATTTTGTCCGATGCCAAACTACTACTAATAAACTAATACTGAGTACCCGATAATCCTCAGTATATTTAGCTCTTACACGCTCAGATATTTTCGACATGAACTGCCAAATTGAGGAAAAAGCAAACGTACTTATCACCAGCTCCAAACACCACCAGTTTCCCAAGTTCGGGCGTGGCGGGTAGCGCCGGGGTCTTTGCTTTCAGGACCGCCGCCAGCTCTTTCAGCTGAGCTGCGAGGTAGGCGGAGCAGCGCGGCGAGGACGCATGCGTCTGCGCTACTACTCCACGGAGCGAGTTGGCGCGAAGGGCGCGGCATAATGTTGATGCGCCTTCGCAGAATTCTCTCTCCTGATGATAAACAATCCATTAAACTTAGCTTTAAAAACTTTTGGAAAGGCTTTACGTGAAAGCGGACTCTCGATTTTTCGTTAAAGTACGTTGTCTATTGGATGAATGATAAAATATGGTTAAAAATAGAAGGTTGATACACAATAATTCTTACCTGTAGCACTATAACACCATCTTTCACAAGATCCAACTGTCCAATACTGACATTTTCCGGTGGACGCAATGTGATGAATCTAAAAATAATAGCATAACATTAAATAGGTACTACAGGTTATATAAGAAAAATAATTTATGTCGCAAATTGAAGCACAAACCTAGGACAGACTCGGTCAAATCTGTATTCTCCCGCACAGAGCTGTCGAGAGTTGCTGTATGAGTAGCCCAACTCGTGTAACCTTTTGACTAGTAACGCCACCTTTCTAGAAATAAGTATAGAACAATAAATATATAGTAAATATCTATCTTTGGTAAGTCTACGATTACCTAGAGTAGAGAAGTATATTATCTATAATCGTTATATAAATTCACTTAAAAGAAAATCTTTTATAAAAAAATCTAGTTCCAAACCTAGAAAAATAAATGAATATCGTTCCAAAAGTCTTACTTAGCTTTAAAAGTGTTAACCCATCCGGTTACAGAGTCCTTATTGACACAGGCGGACACGCGCTCCTCGCGCAGATGAGCTGGCAATAAATCCGACAGACTGCAAAACAATAAAACATCGTAATTACCTTCATACATCACTTTTTGTATTTTCGACCTTCGATATTTACATAAGCAGTACGCCATCAATTTACTTTTTTGTTTGTTCTGGAATAATATTGAAGACGCATAACGATCGAACTTCGGCCTTCGACATTTGGAAATAATGTGATGATTTGAAATCAAATGAAAGGCAATTTCTTATGAAGCAAAGAAATAAGTTACAGATTGTTGACTGTACCCATATAGATATTAGATCTGTATTCTAGGTATATAACTCTTACTTACCTCATTTTTGAATCTTTATTTACTTAGGTACTTTTCTGAACATCAATTCACGCTTCACAAATGCTTATAGAAGGACGGCTACTACTTACGTGAAGGCCCTATTTTTGATTCGTAGTCTGGCTATAGCAGCTGCAAAATGGACTCTCTCTTCCCAAATAACACTTTCGATTTCTTTGAAAGGTGAGCCTGCTTCTTCCAAGAGTTGTGTAGCTCGTTCTTGCTCCCCTCTCGATCTGGCGCCCCATCTTCGTCGCGCTAGCTCCATTAAAAATAGCCATACGGAGTGGCGGTGTGGTTTAAACTGGGGAAACAAAATTTGGACTACGTGTCTACATATTGTATTACATGTAAGGAAGCCGACTATCATGTCTTAATTCGCTTAGAAATATGGTGGAGAACTTAGAAATACAGCTGTTGATGCTCGGAGAGCGTCCTGAGTTTCTGTCTCAGCACAAATCGTAGAAATGAATAATAAAGTTCTATTTTGCGTATCAATTTTGGAATCCTAAATGAAAATAACGAGTAGTAGTAGTAAAGGTTTTGGAAGGAATGTGAAGGTAATGCGCTATGTAAGATTACAAGCCGCATCTGTTATACCGACCTCGACATAGTTGTAAGTCTATACTAGGCTTATGGCTGATAAAACCCGTGCATTGTTACTACAAAATGTATTCCAATTACAAAATTTAAAAAAAGGTGGAGACAAATCGCTGCAATAGAAAATAAAGGCGTCTAGCTTAAACGTCTCGAACACAACTATTCGTGTTATTATTAATAGAATACATATTATCAGTCTCAAAATCTACAAATGCCGATATTTTTTTCGCTCAGTAACATGAAAAAAATCGTCATAAATATAGAGCTCATTTTCGTGAGGATTCTCAACATTCGGAAAAGAAATGGTTTCGGTCACGAGAATGCCGTAATGCGAGTTAGATGGGGCATACTTTTTATTGTAACATCTTGTCGAACCTACCTTAACGGGGAGTTATTACTGTCGGGTAATGAGGGTTAAATATACAGCCTTGATAACAGGCAGCGGGTACAGAAGACCTTCATTAGTATTTTTACAAGTTCAAGAACGGAATTTACCAATGTGGAACGAGTTGGAATGTGGACTGCCTATTGTGAGTTTTTACATTGTTGATAGCGTGGCCATAATATTAATATTTATTGCGTACATAATTAGGATATAAGGTAAAAGCAGTTAAAAAGCTGACGACGAGTTTTTAACGATTTTTACCGGTAACTATGTTGAAAATACGCACGACATTTTCGTTCGAAAATTATTATAGACGTTGTTAAGGGAATGATGATAGGGACATCATTGTCAAAAATATTGTATTTTGAACCTCAGAAAATAAAAAGCCCGGGACAGACAGTCGAAATTGTTCGTAAGCTCCACGTATATGACTAACACATAAAGCGGCAATGTACCGTACAACAAATGTTTTGCTTATATTAACACGTACCTACCTACTTATGTGATAAAACTTACCTCAGAATGATCTGCCAAAAATTCAATGTCTTCTATAGTTTGGTCCAATATGGATTTATCTGTAAACATTAGTTAAAGACATTAATCTTCCAAAACGAAGTTCGAATAAAACTGCAAAGTAAATATGTCGCGTGACCAAAAACTTCTATATGGATAGAGATTCAAAGTGCTGAATAATAAAAAGGCCAAATAACATAGAATTTCATGGCATTTTTATTTCGGCACAAAACAGAACAGACGATACTTATCACTTTTATGAAGTAGATGTTTACCTACTTAGACTAGTAGAAAAAGAAACGGTAGAAAAAAAAGTCCGTCAAAGAATAGAACATATTTCTAAAACAAAACTTAGAAGTAGCGAAATAACTGACTTTAATAAAAATCGTCTCAAAATTAGATAAGAGTCAAATTAACGACTCTTGAATTTTGCAATACGAGTCTAGAGACGACTGACTTTTTTGTTAAAACATTTTTTTCTGTTATAATTTGGTTTTAATAACTACAAAACTTGTTAAAACTTTAGGTAAAATATTTAATACGCGGGGAAACCTCCCCGCGTATTAAATATTTTACCTAAAGTTGATGAAGGATATCGTAGACACAAAGTTAATAAACTTAAATAACACTTTACAACTCCAACAAACTACCAGTGGCGTGGCGTGGCGTGTCCTAATTTACACCACCCTACTTCCAAACTTCGTGACACTTCAGTTTTAAACGACTTTCGCAGTTGCGTACACACTCACGCCTTTAAATGCTTTACGATTGATATATGGTGAATAGTCAGTCATTTACAACCAGATTCACGCAAGGAACCTTTTATTTTCGACTCATAGAAAGTTTTATAGGTTTGTGTTCAGTTCGAACCACTTCGCTTTGTCAGTTTATGACTAGTGAGGCAAAAGTTGGTTTGAAACCTGCGTAAGAAGTTTTTTGTTTTTTAGCTATAAGCTGCTATAAAATATATTGTTTCTAAAACTATTTCGTGTCAAATATTAAAGAAATTTATTAAGGACCTACTGGGATACATGTTTCAGTTTGTATGTAGGTACTTACATCGAAACACGTCATAAATAAGAGAATATACGCAACGCATTTCTTGTTCATCGACGAAGGCGACAGGTAAAGGCGGTTTACAGAGTAGACATGCTGCTTTCAAAACCTGAAAACGACAACTAGTTTTAATAAATCCGCAAGAAGTATCTAGATAATCTCTAGGTTGGTAGTCAATTCTAAATATTCAGTCTGGAATACATGCAAGGATGTATTCAAGAAATATTCAACCAGATTTGCCAATTTCAATAGCTTGTCTAAGCTACTGAAGTTTAGTGTAAAGCAAATAGATTTCTAAGGCAAAGTGCCGCGTGTTTGAAGGCGATAACTGTGGCAATCTAAGCGCCTATCCATAACTGAAACACCATTATGTACACGTCAAACAACATTAGTTTGATAACTAGGCTTGTAAGGTCATATTTTCTCTTCTTTATTGTTACTTCCTTCTTAGAAGGGTGATCAAGATTTCAGTACTTAATTAGAATTAAATTAAATGAAATTGTTTTGTGACATAGATGACAAAGTATATATTGACCGCAGCTCGACTTGAACGTGATTTTCAGCCTTGTGTGGCAAATAGCAATGCTACGAAAATAAATCTTCATAAGCTAGGGATCGAAGATAAAATCAAAATAAGCCTTGAATGTTATAGATTCGATAACCTTAATAGGATTCTTTCCATTTTATTACAGACTAAAATTCTGTTAATCTTATATATTATTATAAAATTCTCGTGTCACAATGTTAGTTACCATACTCCTCCGAAACGGCTTGACCGATTTTTATGAAATTTTGTATGCATATTCAGTAGGTCTGAGAATCGGCTACTATCTATTTTTCATACCCCTAAGTGGTAGTTGGTTGGTAGTAGGTAGGCAGGTGCTAGGTAGAAAAAATTGCATTGCAACGCATGCCGGGTACAGCTAGTTATTTATATTGTTTTCAACTTCTTTGTTTTGTAAAGAACGTTCGGAGATTATACCTAATGAAGAAAGTTTTGGTTCATAGCACTGAGTTCTGCTTGTCTAACTAGTCGTTGAGGTTTTGTCTCACCTGTCCGATATCCCAGGCGGGTCCGGGCGCGGTCCTGACGGCGACCGGCGGCGGCGCGTGCGGGTTCTTGATGGGCACGACCAGCGACCACGGAGCCCACTCCTCAACCGGCTCTTCCACTGGTTTGACTGCCTTATCGCCATCTTCGTCGCTATAATAAGAATTTAGTTTTATACTTATGTGGTTCCAATTGTGCGTCCTTTCGGGACTCCTTTCAAGATTTTATAGAAAAGTAAATAACAGACAATGTTCAAAGTTAAAATAAGTACCTATAGTTCCTGTCCCTGTTCCTGTGATTATTTCCATTGTGTATATATTTTGTCTTCGGTTGGAACAGGATTCAGAAAAATTAAAAATATAATTCCTTACATCTTTTAATATACATACGCTTAGCGGTAGGATACAAGGAGTTTCTATAACGTACATAATTATGTAAAAACTTTTAACTTATTTGTTTTATTTGTGATGCTTGCCACTTTGTTAGGGTCTAGGTCCACTAATTATTTCGTATAATTCAAGAAGAGTCCTACTCCTCCCACTATATCTGCCTATTTGAACCTGCATTAAGATATAAGTATCTCATAATTACATCAATCTACGTCTTTTGGCTACACAATAATACACACTACACTTACGTTACTGGAGAATCTTGCTGTTCTATCATAGCCTCCATTTGGTTTTGGCCATTATTTGTACATCACAGCACAATTTCTAGCTAGAGTGCAAAGTCCCCATTATATAGTCCTGGAACTTTGAGTCGCTTTGATAGATTTTTATGTCGTGTTTAATATAATATAATTAAGGAAGAAATATAAAATATAACGCTAAATAATTTATGTATATTGCTTTGATTATTTTTTTGGGACAATAAGCTGTTTTATTTGATTGACATATTGCAACTGTTTTGACAAATGTGTGATTTAAGGGACTATTTTTATTTTAAATAGAGCTTTGTGTATGGCCAGTCGGTCACAATAAACGACCTACTTTGTAGTTAAATTAGGGGCGCGTCGAAAGTTTGTATGATATAGATTGGTGTAGGAATCCAAGGGTATTTTTAGTTTTTCCTATTGTTTGGAATTGAAAAAATAAAAAAAAGGTTAAGTCATCCTTCACTCGTCTTCGTCTCCTTGAGGTATTTGGCGTCTATAATAGACGCTATTGATGAATTCTATTAATTAAGAACGTTTATACTTTCCTAGGCAATCCTGGGTCCTCCCGACTCATCTATGAAGTTTGATGGGACCCATCCATTGCATTTGTTGCCCGCAATAAGTGTATTTTCCCTATAACTTCGAAATCATTAACAATGCATTAAAGTGAAGCATTGTAATGGAAACTTAGTTACCTGTTCTTTAATAGTGCCTTAGTAACAATTCATTTATAGATCCATTTTAATTAATTTTAATGATAGCGTGAGCGATGCATTCTAGCTTTGATTTCCCATTATCAACAAATAGCAAAATTGATTGCTGCCGTTCTTGGTATTCAGAAATAATGGTATTGAGACCTTACATGCAACGTATGTTACTATCTTCGACTCATATGTGCTTACGTAACTTTGGTACCTATTCCAAAATATACCTATACCTAAGTTGCGAGTCTAGTTGTTGAAAGTGACTGAAGACCCAACTGATTTATCTAATGCTCAAATAATACAAAATACAAGTTTCATACTTGTACATTGACATTCGCTACCATCAGGGGCCCCGATGCCGCTATTTTAAGTCAGTGAGTGGCAGGTTAATTAACGTTCCAGTGTACTTGTAATTGTGCCTAATTTTCGTATTTAGATAATTTTAGTTTAATGACAAATGTACATCTACTTGCAATTGTTGTCATTGTAGGATTGCCAGTGACTGTTCTTATCAGAATACGAAAATTAGGCACAATAACAAGTACACTGGAACGTTCATTAACCTGCCACTCACTGATTTAAAACAGCGGCATCGGGTCCCAGCCATGTTACAGTAAACTCTCAAAAGAAAATTTATAGAACCTATGCCATTCGGCATCGAAATCGGATAGAATTAGATATTTAAATAAAAAAATTTTAAAGATTGTCCTAAAGTTGGTAAGTTGAAGTTTTGTTCGTTAGTGGTCCTAAAGTTGTTTGTTGTTTTTTCCTGTTTTATTAATAATTTCAAAATCAATTTTCAGACAATAACGATGTACAAAATGATTTTAGTCCCCCCCGTTTTAGTAGCAAGTTACGTAGTACCTAAATAAGTTTCACAACATAATGAAATGAAAGTCTAATTTTACAGTACAAAGCAATTACCAAAGAAATAGAAAAGCTAATTATTGTTGAAGCTATTTCTGTTTCGTTTATACGCAACGTAGATTTGTGTATGTGATAGGGTGCGATCCAATTAACTGAATGTCATTAGAAGGCGTCTAGTGGCTTGAAGTTCACAGTGTGGAGGTCATGGCCAAGATATATGGGGCTATACGGGGCTGTATGAGGCTATGGGTGGCTATAGGCATAGGGGCGACGTAATCGCAGTCTATTTCAAATTGTTTTACGTAAAGGTAACGTTAACGAGCTTTGTCTTGAAACTTCTTTGTTGATTGTGGTAGCTAACGACTTTTGAGCGTATGATTTAAATAATGTTTTCTTTTTATTATAACTAATTGAAATTCCCTATACTAACTAACCTATTCGCAAACTCGCCAGTGACAAAGCGTGGTGATCAATGGTCGTTCCTTCTCTAGCTATGTGGTCAGAGGCCATTGCAGAACAATATGAAAGATACAGGCTGATATTTACCAGATTTGCAGTCGACTTAATTATTTATGGCCCTCGTTGATAATTTAATAATACTACTTGCAAGGGAATAAAAAATGTTGCCTTAACTATTTTACCTATTTCATGCACTGTTATTATTTTGTACACAACATTCAAAAAGTTAAAAAGCCGGAAGAATTGGTTGGGTTTCTAATGTAGGGTTATAAGGGCTTATTTTCTAGCTTGTATCACCATACAAAAAAAAAAAACAATCAATTTAGAGAAACCTAAACATATCGCAATTATTTTTACATTATAAAATACTTGCTTTTCCAAATCCTTTTGTAATTCGACGAGAACAAAGTACTTCTGGAGTCTGTAGTCCTTATCGCTGGGTAATATCAGCTTCTCAGCTTCACTGGTGTCGCCATCTTGCCTCGCTGCCTCCTCTTGAATGAACAGCTGTGCCAGTAACTTGGGATACACCTCGAAGATGTTAGTATCACTATACTCGTTGAGAACCAGCCACAAAGCGTTCGGGTCATATTTGACCGGCATTTTTTCGACATTACAGTGTTAAATAGATTTTATTACAATTGTAGAATCCAGGACATTTATATTCAACAATTTTTATCTTTCTTTACGAGTTGAAAACCTTGCAATTTTTTAATAAATTTAATAGAAACAAAAGTTTACTTGTTATAAAATTTTCCAAAAATCAGTTAGTAGGTAAGTATTATTTTGTAGACAACGCTTTCAAATCTTAATTACTTGTTTATAGGTGCCATGTAACTTTATTTATTTTTTGGAAGCGCGTATGTGTTTCAGAGGCAAGCTTTCGACAAGAGCTTCCCGCCAACTGAGCGACAGAGCGGTCGCCATCTTCGTGCCGACTTGTTGCTTGCGTGGCATATATTATAGCGCTCGTAATATTATGTCTGTCGTATCGTATAAGGTAGGTGCTAGGTACTGGTACTTCAGGGTTTTGAAGATAATATTATAAATCATCATTCAGCCAATCATAGTCCACTGCTGGACATAGGCCTCTCCCAATTTGCGCCATAACACCCGGTCCTCCGCCCTCCGCATCCAGTCCCCTCCAGCGACCTTTTTCAGGTCGTCAGTCCACCTGGCGGGGGGGCGTCCTACCTTACGCTTGCCGAGTCGCGGTCTCCATTCTAGGATATCGGTCCTTCGACAGACATGGCCAGCCCATTGCCACTACAGCGAGCTAATTTTACGAGCTATGTCGGTTACCTTGGTTCTTTGTCGGATGACCTTATTACGAATTTTATCCTTCAAAGAGACTCCGAGCATAGCTCGCTCCATAGCCCGCTGCGCGACTTTAAATTTGTGGACTAGTCCAACCGTTAATGTCCACGTTTCGGCACCGTAAGTCATGAATATTATAAATACGTACCTAAATTTATTTTTTAAGTCCTGAAAGTGTATCGAACAACAAATGGTTTGCATAGTTACTATGATTTAATTTACCTCATTTGCATATGATTAATACAGAGACGGCACTTTAACAAGGACAAAGATAGCTGTATACGTACATATAGGGGATAACTATATGTACGTATACATGCACCTAGATGGATAAAGTTAAAAAAACACCCAGCTAAGGAACCCTGACCGAAATCAGTAGGTTAGTTGTAGGTCAGTAGTAATACCATGTCTATAAAAAAACAACAAAAAGGTTTTAATACAACCTAAACTTCAGCCTAGAAACGTCATCACTACAATCACGACAATCACACAAAAGAAACAAAATATCAAAAAATGTAGGTAATAAAATGTGAAAAATTGGAACATTAAATCCACCGATAATAATCTTCTCCATCATACAACACGGTAAAGTATTTCAGGCAATTTAATTAATGGATCTTATGACAAAAGAGGAAAGTTACGCAGAAAGAAGACAACTCTTTAAAAATATTTGGGACACAGCCATGCAGATCGATGAAAAGGACGCCGATATTATGAACAAACCTAAGGTTATTAAGTTAGTATCGAATCAGGCTTTTAGTTCTAATATTTTATCGTAACTTTAAGGACTTCAAGGAATGTGTATTTCCTACCTCTTCCGGCCATACTGTTTATAAACTTCTTATATTTTACGCATAAAAGGTCGTTTTAATTCTGCTGATTTCATTCATCTTTGACGACCTCCGTGGTCGAGTGGCGTACGCACTGGTTTCAAGGTGTCGCCAGCTCTGAGGTCCCGGGTTCGAACCCCGGACGGGTCAATGTAGAAACCAACTTTTCTACATAGTCTCGAGTCTGGGTGTTTGTGGTACCTTCGTTGTATCTGAATTCCATAACACAAGTGCTTTAGCTACTTACTTTGGGTTCAGAAAAATGTATGTGATGTTGTCTGCATTTATTATTTTATTTATCTCTCCATCAAATTGATTTTATATGAGTTATTGGTACCTACTAGTCTTGGTATTTTCCATCTGATCATTCTGATCTACTGAGTCTCAGATAGGAAATTGTCTGATGTAGTGCAACATGGTAAGGGGGTAATGATCGGTAAGAGACCTGACACAAACAATATGAAAGTTCATATCTCGAAGTTTAGGTTATTTCCATAGAATCAAGTAAGCTATGAATGGCTATATCTATGGCTATATAAGGTACTTAAAAGTTCTAATATCCGCCTACTTAAATAGGTACCTACCTAAGTACAGAAAGTTTGTAATGTATCTGGCATGTTCTTAAAAACATTTCGTGAACAGTGCCTTTAACAACAGCAATATTTATTACTGTGTAAAGTTTCCCTTTTATAATATACAAAATGTAATGTAAATTCCGGTTAAATGTGAGCGGTTACCTTATCTCTGATCTATGTACTTAACTATCCAATAAATTATCCTGTCTGGCTGTATGGATTTATGTTTTTCAGAACATTACGATTAGATGAAGTGGATAGATGTGTCATAGGTAAACGGAAGAAGGAACGAATAAGAAACCTTCGAACCGTTTGCAATAAAATATTAGACTTTTGCGACCGTCAAGACGCGGATGATATGCTCTATGAACAGGTTAATTTATTTTTATTCAGAATTACTGCAGTCTGGTATTCAGTTGTCATTTATAAGATGTGTCTAATTTTTAAACCTAAAAAAATTCAATGCTTTATAGATTGCAGAGGGCAAAGAACCGCCTCAGCACAAATTGGAATTAAAATCCAAGAAACTTAGGATACATCGAGGGAGAAAGAAAATAAAAAGAGCGAAAAGTTTGTTCTCACCGACACAAAACGCGGGCGATAAAGCCAAGCCTACAACTTCGGAGAGAAAGGATGAGTTTCCCAATGAGTTCATGAAAGCATCCAGAAATACTTCACCGACAAAAATGAAGAGGACGGTTGTCGTGAGAAAGACGTTAGTCAGAAACAGAACATCGAAGATTAAGTCGAGCCCAGACAATACAGATTCTGCCGAAGTGCCCGGTGGAGTCGGCATCACCCGCCGCAAACTTATTAGAAAGAAACGCAGCAAACGAAAGAAAGTACCACCTAACGTGTCTCCACCGAGACCCTCAGGTACTTTAGACTGGCCCGACCCTTGAAATTGGACTGGTGTGTTGAAGATATTTAAGAATTGTGAATTTTCAGGTGCTTCGAATAATGTGAAATATGTGTCTACCCCATTATCAGGACGTGCGATAGCAAGACGCATTAAACAGCTACTAACAGCGAATAAAACAGTATAACTATTCTTCAGACTGGGTCTTAAGAAATACTGTACAAATCACATCAGCAAGCTCTCTTCGCACTAATATCAATATTATAAAATTATTCATAACATTTTTGAGTTTTTTATAGAGCAGTATACTCACCTTAGTAGGTAGCTACTGGGATTTCTACGACCTTCAACAAAATTATAATCTCTTCCCAAAACAAAACCCAATAAGGAACCCAAATTTAGTTTATTTAAACTAGGTATATACGTGACTTTGTTTTTGTAGGTACCTACCTAGTCACACATTCTATGGCCTAAATATATTTATAATATTAATATCTATACGTACTAATATATAAAATTGAAGTGTCTAGTTTGTAATTTGATATTAACAGATTTTCACTAAATGGCTAGTCTCTGAAATGGCTGGACCGATTTTGACAGTACTTTCACTCGCAGATAGCTAATGTTTTTAAGAGTAACTTAGGCTACTTTTATTTATTTTTAAAGGGGGACTTGGAATTAACGTAGGTTAAACCGCGGTCCACAACTTGTTAAAAATATAAAGGATCCGTTTTTATTTTTAACTTAATTCGACGACCTCCGTGGTCGAGTGGCGTACCTACGCACCGGTTTCAAGGTGTCGCTAGCTCTGAGGTCCCGGGTTCGATCCCCGGACGGGTCAATGTAGAAACCAACTTTTCTACATTGTCCCGGGTCTGGGTGTTTGTGGTACCTTCGTTGTTTCTGAATTCCATAACAAGTGCTTTAGCTACTTTGGGTTCAGAGCAATGAATGAGATGTTGCCCGCATTTATTTATTTATTTATTAATATACCTAATTAATATAAACGGTTATTAAAGGAGTTGTTAGTTTGTATGTGTATATTTCAAATAAAAACAATACTGTTCCTAAACGGTATACTGTAATAGATTCAGAACGAAGAAGAACTAGTGATGCCCTAGTGATTATTACTAAACATATGTTGCCGACTAATGTCAACATCATAGCTGTTGAACTCTGTGAATTAAAAGCACTTAGTATAAAAGAGTCTGTAGTTAAACTTGCAAATATGAGTTACGTTCAGCATAACCTTAAAAATAGTTTTAACTAGCAAGCTGCTTAGTACAAATATAAAGAGAGGTGCAATATCAAAATTACAACATTAAATAATTAGTTGCAACTGTTATTAAATAATATACTTTTTTAATAAGTACACGCTTCTGACACCAAACTAAGAAATACTGTAAACGCATTTTATACATGTGATGATATTTTAGACGATTTTCAAATTCAAAGCACTTTCCATTAAATATAGTAACGTCACCATCATTATCCAATCAAATTAAAAATAGGGCAATGTTATTGTTCGGGTGGCAACTTCTCTTTCTTTTGCTTGCAAATTGAAGGGAATAGAACTGTCAAACTTTGAACAACTCAACATCCCTATTCATTCGCATTATCTTTCGAATGATGCATACAAATTGAATTGACCCAGTAAAATAATAAAATAAAATCGAGCCGAGATCCATCCAAAATTATATTATGTAGTGAAAATTAAACAAATAGAGCTTTATCGGGAAGTTTCCTTTGGTAAGACAAAGCGGGATAAAATGCGAGTCGTCGTGTGCCGTATTTATGTTGTTTGGAGTAAAAGTTTTTGTGTAGTGTTATGTGCTCATCGCTAAACAGTGGTATTATTGTTTTAATTCCCACGCTCGTTTTGTGAATGTTGTAGATACATGTTGAGGGAAGACCGATAATGTCTGACTACGATCTTCAGTTCCAAGCGGATTTGGAGAAGGCCCAGGCTTTGAGTTTAGAAAGTCTGGCTCTTGATCAGTTTCGTAGGCAGAAGCTACTATCTAGCGCAGGTAACTGACGTAACTTTGTTTATTCCGCGAGATTACTGATGATCCAAGGTCTATGAAAAAATTCACGCGACTACCTTTCATGTTTAGTTAGTGATAATGTAATTTGGCATTCATGCTTTGATATTTCATAACCGCCTACGTGAACGTGCTCATATTCATGTAAATGGGTTAAATACTATGATTAAAATTTAAGAAATAACAAATTTATGTCTCTTGTCCGTTTAATATTTGAAAATTTAATTTTATGTAAGCTGTAATTGCATTTCAAACTTGGAAAATTGTTATTGCTGACTGGTGTTTCTATTATTACAATTTAGCATGGAATAATTAAACTCCTTCATAAAAACAAATGACCAGGCAACCCCGACAAGTTTAAATAATATTGATTTAGTGTATGCATGCACAAAACAGATATAATAGAATGCTTCAGTTCAAAAACATGAAAACACCTGGCATTTGTTATCATAATAAAGTTAGCTATAATAGCAGTACTATTCAATGGTATTTGTAGGTAAATATACCTATGTTATCACATATTTTGTACTATCATGTCATGTTATTAATTTATTAATCATACTTAAGTTTATTGTGAGTTTAAATACCCTTTGCTTGACTTAGTCCTAATTATAATGAATTACTACAAAATTTTATGTCACTAGCCCCATATTTGGTGCCATAATAAATTATATGGATTTTAAATTGAATAATATTACTTCTACAGAAGTTCTAAATCATTTTCATAATAAATCCTTATTTGTGTGCACAAAGCTACTGAAAATGGCAATTGATGTGACTAAGTGACCTTTTATGGGTACAACGAGATCAATTGATGCAGTGTAAACAAGAAAAATTAATAAGCATTGTCAGTCCAGCAAAGTGTCTGTACATCAATCAGGAGGGAAGTGACAGGTCAACAACCTACAGTAAATGGGGCACTGATTACACGGAATCATGATAACTCAAACTTCGTAGCTTATGTAGACATACTTTTCAATAATTATATATTTAGCTATTGTTATTTAGTAAACAATTATTTATCTTTTCACCTGTTATTGATAATAGATTAAGTAAGTTGTACCCTTCCAATCATAGGTGATTGGCTTATCAGAGTGATATTGTTTAGATAATGTCCGCGAGGTGGCTAGTGTTAGTGCCCGAAGGCGTGAAGAGACTGACGGCCCGCCGCCCGCGCTGCCGCCGCCTCCGCGCAAGTCGCCACGAGGACGGACCTCCGTCTCAGACGGGCCCAGGTAAAAACATTAATTATGTTACTGACTATTCACATAATATTTACCAAAGTAATGTACAGTTCTTTTATATGAATGTCTTATTTATGGATTAATACTGAACTAGTTGATGTTTATTTTCTAATGCATAGCACTTATGTGTAGCTAATCTGGGTATGCAACTTAGAGGTACACACATAGTGATGTTCATACAACTGTTAAAAAATATGTGTTATATTTATGTGTTTTACATGAATTTTGAACCTTGTGCACAAATGTATAAGGATGATTTTGCAATATACCTCATCGGTATTAGTAGTAAATATATGCTTATGTTATCATAACCTTAAATTTGTCAAAAGAAATTACATACAATTTTTTTCCTATTCAATGATTGTATGTTATTAATAATTTGTAACTTGTCAAAAGTGTGTAAAGCAAATAATTTTCTTCATTAAGGAGTTGGACGATAAGTGCATTATATTTTTAAACCAACTTATAGTATTTTTCTGTATTTATCAGCCTTTTGGACATTAAAAATAATTTATCTAAAAATTTACTTTCTTATCAAGTAGAAAATGATTCATAAGAACATCACATACTTGATAAAGAATTATAAAGGAGGATTCGCTTTCTTCAATAGTTTATGTATTTTCTGTTTATATGCCATTTATTAATTTTAAAGTTCTCAATACTACTGATACACGTGACTGTATTTCACAACAACATAAATTAGTTACAACTGATTAGCCTGAACTCGGATGTTGATGCTATCACAGTTGTATTTCATATTTTATAAAATATCCAGTTTTCCTGTACTGATTTGATTACAATAATAGGATGTAGAATGTATGGATAGCCGTGTGGCGCGACGTTGTGCGACTTGCGACGTGCTACGGGTTCGATTCCTGCATGGGATATTTGTATGATTCGCAAATACATGTCATGTTCCGTGTTTGGATTATTTGAGTATGTTAATTAAATTTTTGTGAAGTCCCCGCTATACAGTGATTATTGATAAATTAATTAGACCGGGAGTAGTTAAAAAAGAAAACAAACTAAAGCCGTTTCTTGGATACCTTTTCCAAGTATATATGATTTCTTAACAATAATATAACTGGAGCTTACCTTTATACAAAAACAACAGGTTGTATAAAACGTTCGGACGTGCCAAATCGCTTCGCTGATAAATTCGACGTAAGACGGCTATTTCACCAGAATTCTAACAAAACAATACAATTTAATCATTAATGTTAAAATTCATATTTTAATTATGTGTATTATGTCTTTATTTTATGCGTCTTCGAAATGCAGTTTAAAATTTAATAATAATTATAATCAAACGTCACCATAATACCTGAATCCAACATGGTAGATTGGCAACAGTCACAACACTGGTGTATTTCTGTTCAGATCGACTGGAACCAGTCCAACGCGGGACGAGAGCAGCGACTTGATATCATTCTCGAGCCCTACCACCAAACATGCGGCCAAGGAGCCGCATGTCAAGCTTAAGGAGTACATCGATCAGATAAATAAGTATGTACTTACCTATTATTCTTACTATATACTTACTTATGTATTGATATAATTGATTTTTAGTGGCTAATTGTCTGTAGCATCCAAATATAAATTTATGACTAATGTTGTGTCATACTCAGAATGCAATGCATTTGAGAAAATCTCAGTGTTTCTTTAAATCCAGTTTTAAATATGAATTAAGGGTGGCAACGGGACCCTATAGCTCAGCCTCTGTCTGCTCATCCGTCTGTCACCTTTAGATCATGAACTGTAATAGGTAGAAAATAGAAATTTTCAGAGAATATATATCTGTTCCCACTTTAACACAGAACAATATATTATTTTATACTTGTTCGGAACCCTTTGTTTTTGAGTACGACTCGCACTTGACCGGTTTGTGTATCTAAAATAAATGAATGATAAACAGGAAAAATCTCTTTTATAGAATACGATCACAACTTTTGATGTTCGTAAAATCCACCAACATTTAAAATTTAGCTCAATGTTTATATGTTATCAAGTGATAACGTCCAGTGATAAACTCTATAGCGAAATATTGATAGAGATATCTACGACATACGAAACATCATAATAAATGGTATTAACATTATTATTTCAATTTCGTTTTGTAATGTTGTTATAATAATTATGAAAATACATGACGGCAGGAATAACTGTGTGGTAAAGTTGTGAACTTCCATTGCGCCACGTCTAGCACGTTCAATCTGTTTATTATACAAATTACATTTCTATTGAAATTGCAAAGTTACGTATTGTTGAAACAATTATAATTTATAGGTAAAGCTCGAAATCAAAACTAAGCATGACAATTCCAGATCCTTATTGTCAAATAAAATTTTGTAATCTTAAGCTAATTCCAATGATTCATTTACTTTTATGTTATTGTTTGAACATTCTAGCAAGTTGTCACTTATTCCACTACAATTCAAAATTGTTTATCGGTTTTATAGATGCACAATGCTTTGTGTATGAAATATAAAATAACTAACGAAAGAAGTAAATCTGCGCGTTAATATTAAAACGCTATGCAACGTTTATTAATGAGAGCTTTGTTATGGCCGACAAGACAAAACTGATAATAGAATAGCCGAGCGATTGAATGGCATAGCAGTATATAATTTTCACGTTAATTCCCAGGTTAGGTCAACAGACTGAAGAGCTAGCATTAAACACAACGGAGCAACCGGTCGCCACAATGAACAACCAGAACTATAATCAACGTCCGGGCTATCCGTACGCGCCGCAGTACCCGTATAATTACCAGCAGCCGTACACGCCGATGCCTCCGTACCCGACCACGCCGTACGGCATGCCAACACCGATGCCAATGCCAAGTCCAATGCCAACGCCAATGCCCAACTATTCGTATTACCCTCCTATGGCGTCAGAGATGCCGCAGACGTTTGTGGCTGTGAACCCGCCGATGTATGCACCGACGCCGACGGTGCAGTACAGTCAGACGAGGATGGCTTCACCCGTTCCCTACACGTACCCTCCGGCATACAACTACAACACGACGAACATGATATCGCGGCCTCCAAGGCCGATGCCTATTTATCCGCAGCTGAATCAGATGCACATGTACCCACCTGTACAGACGAATCCGCAGAACAATGGTATGAATAATAACGGCATGAACCAGACGATTGTTAAAACTGAGCCACCAAAGGATAGCGTCGAAAGTTGCTCTAGGAAATTATCTGAAGTTAGCATTGCGGTAAGTTTCAGATATAAATTTTAGTTGTTAGATCGAATAATGTTATCGATACATGTTTAAATATGAGAATCTACCTACAGAAATCCATAAAGATATGATGCCCTTTTAATAGTATGTCTTGAATTAAAAAATATGTAAAGCAGTTAGTTATTAAACGTGTTCTTTTATAACCAAATGAGTACAACAAAAAAAGGACATCGAGGAAAATTATTGATTTTGCATTTATACCATGTTTAGTCCTTGATAAGCTATCGAAAAAAAAAAAAACCGTTTAACACCAGTTATGTCCATTCTATAAAAAGGTGTTTGTGGTATAATTTGACGTCAATAAATTCCATTGCTTACAACCATGTTTAATAACTATGTTTTAGGCATACTGGGAGGTAATGATGACGTATTTTATGGACTATTATAAACATTTTATTGTCTAAAATACGTCATCTATTGTCGTATTTTCGCAAATACGTTTTAGGACCATTGTTTTTTTTTTGAAACACAAAGCCATAAGGACAATAACACCATTGCTTTTTCCACGGAAAATCTGAGGCTTGTAATATCCATTAATAATATAAATAGGACTTTAAGTACACCTTAACTAAATAGGAGTTCAATAGGATAGCTTAAAACCGAAGTCCAACTGAAAATCATAAAATCGGATGTAAACTAACAGGGCCCATGGACTTTGACAAGTTTGCTTAAACCCAAATCCAACTCAAAATCATATAATTACATAAAAACTTTTCTTTCAGTCAAATGAATCAAACGACACCGTAGGTAGCCTGCCGAAGTCAATGAATCTGATCGACTTCGGGCGCAACACAGCACAAGGTAGCGTAAGAGTCAGTGTGCTTGAGGCGTTTGATCCGCTACTAACTGAAAAGAATAATATCGGTGAGTGGTTTGTGTATAATTTCATAGTGACTTAGAAATGAGAGATACTATTGAGATAAGCTAGGAATCAAGATGAGAATATTTTAATCAGATTTGGGCTCAATCGGCCCAAATGATGCAGCAATATGCAACATATTCTATGATTTCCAATGAAATGTTTAACTTAAAAGCGATATCTGTATATATTTATAATAATAAATAAATGCGGACAACATCACATACATTGCTCTGAACCCAAAGTAAGTAGCTATAGCGAAGGTACCACAAACACCCAGACCCGAGGCAATGTAACGGCAATGTAGAAAAGTGAGTTTCTACATTGACCCGTCCGGGGATCGAACCCGGGACCTCAGAGCTAGCGACCCCTTGAGAACCGGTGCGTACGCCACTCGACCACGGAGGTCGTCATAAGAAGTTATATAATGTTAATAGAATTTGCGATTGTGTTTCTAAGCAGACGCAGTCTTTGTAATTAAAACAAAGGTCCTTGAATAGTTGAATCTCTGTGTCATTGTAACAAGACTTTCATGTTCGTGATAAAAACGTGATGTATTAAATAATAGTAACTGTATTTAAAGTAAATAAGTATGATAGTGTTGTCTTACCTAGATATCCTAGTCCTATGTCTGTGTTGTAAATATGTTGCTGTTAAAGTTTCATATGTGTAGTGATGTTCTCATTTCTAAGTCAGTCCTCATTAAGCATTTATTTTTTACAGTCTTTTTCAAAGTTCAATCCTCTTTTGTTCTGTGACGTCAGTGAGTGAAATTCATATTATGAGTGACTTCACTATTGTCGATATTTCGACTATTCTCGATATGTACTATAAACTTTTGTATACGGTACTTAGAAAAGCCGGCAATACTCGAAATGTGGACTTAAAGTTGTCAAAATATAAAAGGTCCGTTTTGACATTTGTCGTATCGTAGTTAAAATTTATTCTATCATATTATTTAAACGCCAAAAAAATATGTATCTTTTTAATAACACTTTATGTAATTAATTATTATTTTATTGTTTCTTTCAGTTTCGTTCCAAGTTACATTCTAGGGTCTTTCTCAAATGTCAAAACGGACCTCTTATATTTTGACAACAATAGTGAGGTCCAACTCAAAATGGGTCATTGTATTACGCTCGTGCATGGGTTTAAATTTACTTCATTGTAAATAAATCACAACATTTAATATACATTGTTTGTCCAATGGTGTTTAATACGTGATTTAAAATTTTCCCATTTAAGAAGTTATAGAAATACTGACTTGGTTTTTCATTTTTGGAAGCCTGGAAAAGATGGTTGTCTATCTGTATCACACTTAAGTAGTATACTAATTTCAACTTAAAAGTGTTGGGCAAAAAAATAAAGTTTTGAGAAAAGGATTTTCATATTTGAATAACCATGATCTGCGTTTTTATAACAGTGTTTAATTGTGTGTGGGATAATGTGCTAAAATAAACACAAAGTTTGATGGTTGCACTTTTTCAATGTTCTTCTTTTATATCGATGGTAGATAGGTATTATATTTCATTGGCCCACTTTTAAACGTTAGGTTAGTTTATTTATATATTTTATATAAGCAAACTTTCCTGTGGGAGCGTCATATTTATGACGTCAATGTTAGAGTATAGCATTCCTTCATTTTCCTTTTATTAGGCGTACATATAGTTGACGTTGTTTGACTGTTTAGGGTTTTCTAGTATCATATCGGCCGCGACTTTAATATCAGAATTAATAAAAGTAATCTTGATTTATCTCGACTAGGTAAATTACAATTAAGGGTAATTAGAAATGTATAACTTACTTTATTTTATGTTTTTGGGGTACTTTATGTGACTAATATGGTATACCTAGAAGTTTAAACTATTAATGGGTTTATATAGAAACAGTGTTAGTATGAAGAGGAACGCAATCAGGTAATTTGCAGTCATATCGAAGAAAGTCGTTTTTGCGTAAGAGTTGAAAGTTAAATAATCTTTATTGGCACAAAAAGCATCACATTTATAATTATATAAGATCACCACTTGGTAATATTTCCCGTAAAGCTAGGAGAAAAATTCAATATAACAATTACCGCATTGCACATAAATTTTTATTATCAATCCTAGAAATAAATACCTAAAAATAATATTTTTTCTAGAAGGAAGCTGGATAAAAAAGAGCTAACAATTAAAAAAAAAAGTTTTGATTTCTTAGCTTATCTACGTTGAAAAGAAATTTGCCACATACAGTAATATACTAAATTAGTTTGGTGTCTAAAACACCAGCTATGTTCAACATAGTCTGACTTACCTTACACACTACAGAACATGCAACCGCATCCAGCGAGAGTTCGAGCAGCGTGTACGAGGAGTATGACCCCCTCGACTTCCTGTACGGCGAGACGGAGATGCGGGAGGCTGTGTACGCGACCATCACTAAGAAGGACCCTAAGAAGCTGCCCTCGCCGCCCCCGAAGTCCATACCCAGTGTGCCGGCCGTAGCTTTGAGGTCTACCACTGTAAGTTTGTTGTTTTTAAGTTTATGTGCTAGTCATTAACAAAAACGAGGTTTAAGAAAGCAACTGTAAGAAATACATAAACAGGGTTCAGTTTACGCTGTCAGTGTAAACTGAACTTAATTTACACAAGCACAACGTTGATGTTTGTTTAAGTGGAAGTAACACCAACTGGCACAAGAATTGAACTAGACTTATAAATTGTTTAGCTGCCTGTTAGAAAAATATACAAACATTGTTTTGAAATTAATGTATCAAATTGAACATGTGATGATGCTGACTTTTAGTTACATGACAGTTTCTTTTATTTGTTTCAGAATAAGCTATACGACTGCATAGTGAAAACGAGATCAAGAAACTACGATAGTGAGCACAAAGCGTTTCTCAAAATGGTTTTAGATGTTAGAAGTAAGTTTAAAAAATTACTATATACCATATCAAGAATAAATTATTGGATATTCCATATACAAGAAATATAGCTTAACTCAATTAAATACAACTTTTTAGTCTTGCTTAATTTTTTCAGCATCTTTTCGTCATAAGTACTCATTCATAACCCCGTGTTAAATCAAGTTAACCACTGCACTACTAACAAAATATTATGTCAACATTTTCAAAACCTATTTTCTCCCGAGTTCTAAATAAGTTTAATATCTTACAGAAAGGTTTACCAGCACGGACGAACGCACGAACCCGGGCCACGTGATAGCGGCTCGCTCCGGCGGCAAGTACCCACCCAACACCAGCATCAAGATCCTAGTCCACCACGCGCACTCCGACGAACCCATCACCTTTACCTCCGATGGTAAGGCAATAGCTACCTTATGTAGGTGTGAATAGAGTCTATAACACGAACCCGGGTCACGTGATAGCGGCTCGCTCCAGCGGCAAGTACCCACCCAACACCAGCATCAAGATTCTAGTCCACCACGCGCACTCCGACGAACCCATCACCTTTACCTCCGATGGTAAGGCAATAGCTACCTTATGTAGGTGTGAATAGAGTCTATAACACGAACCCGGGTCACGTGATAGCGGCTCGCTCCAGCGGCAAGTACCCACCCAACACCAGCATCAAGATTCTAGTCCACCACGCGCACTCCGACGAACCCATCACCTTTACCTCCGATGGTAAGGCAATAGCTACCTTATGTAGGTGTGAATAGAGTCTATAACACGAACCCGGGTCACGTGATAGCGGCTCGCTCCGGCGGCAAGTACCCACCTAACACCAGCATCAAGATTCTAGTCCACCACGCGCACTCCGACGAACCCATCACCTTTACCTCCGATGGTAAGGCAATAGCTACCTTATGTAGGTGTGAATAGAGTCTATAACACGAACCCGGGGCATGTGATAGCGGCTCGCTCGGGCGGCAAGTACCCACTCAACACCAGCATCAAGATTATAGTCCACCACGCGCACTCCGTCTAACCCATCACCTTTACCTCCGATGGTAAGGCAATAGCTACCTTATGTAGTTGTGAATAGAGTCTATAACGCTATGTTTATTTGGTATTCAGTGTTAAGATGGTAATAGCCTCGATAGATATCGATTAAACTTATGAACGTCTTTGAGATAGTTTTGGTCATGCAATCCAGTTGCAATCAAGCTTTGGTCAATCGATTCTTTACATCGATTTGGTTGAAATCGAATCTCTCTTTTGACATACCTAGTTTATGTACTGACGATATTTCATTGAAGAGTTATATATTAGCAGTTAATTGTGTTGGCTATGGCGCTGTCTCCACGAGCGAGACAATCACGGCGATATTATCGTCGTGCCTCGTATTTCTATACACTCTCTATGGAGCCGTCTCCATACGGCGATATTATCGCCGCGATGCGACGAGTGGCAACGAGCGCGCGAAACGTCATTACATCGTCGCTAGCCCGTCGCGACTAGCAGCGGGCGCGCTGTCAAGCGCAGCGTCATTTCCCGCTAGGTTATAGTGTTCTGTCTGGCACGTAACTGATTTTTTTCTTTCACAACGTGTCGTCAAGGAAACGCGGCGATACCGTTACGAGTCGCCGCGGAAACGCTGCGATTCCGTTACGACTCGCGACGATACGCGGCGGAATTATCGCTCGTTCGTAGAGATTCTCCGACGATATAAGGGCGGACTCGTCCCGATTCTTTCGCTCGTGGAGACAGCGCCTATTGCAGTTTTGTAGCTAAGTGTGTTGAAATAAAGTTGATATTGCGCTGTATTAAAAGTTGTGTATTTTTGTTTCCAGTGGAATCGAAGGTAGAACATGTGATATTAACTGTAGTATGTTCTCTAGACGAGGACATTAGAGAAGATATGTCTGAATATATGTTGCGGGTAAGACAATCTTCATAATATATTTACGTATTACAATCAACCTTACTGCTTTGGGATTGGAAGCTTTTATCTTCATACTTTAGCTATCAGAGTGCGTCAATTATATTATAGATAGCAGAACAATGCTGTCCGTAGCGACACAAAAACTAAAAAGTTTGATTTTAGCAACTATATACTATACACATTGCCTGGGGCCCGAGTCCGCTATTTTAAGTCAGTGAGTGGCGGGTTAATAAACGTTCCAGTGTACTTGTTTTTGTGCCTAATTTTCGTATTCAGATAATTTTAGTTTAATCACAAATGTACACCTACTTGCCACTGTTGTCATTGTAGGATTGCAAGGGACTGTTCTTATATGAATACGAAAATTAGGCACAATAACAACTCCACTAGAATGTTTATTAACCCGCCACTCACTGATTTAAAATAGCGGACTCGGGCCCCTGGACATATCATCGATAAAATTGCCACTTTTTATATAATAAGAAATATTTACTTATCCTTTCATTACAGGTATGGGGCGCAAAAGAGTACCTAACCCCCGGCAGCTCGCTCAGCGAGTACGACTACATCCGCGAGTGCGTGCGCCTAGAGAAGGACGTCACGCTCTGTCTCATGGAAGGCAAGGACAATGTGTTGGCGCGGACGGACAGGGATGACGCGAGAGACGCTCATCTAACGCTGGATGACCTGCTGCCGTGCCAGGGGGCCACGCCGCAGCTGTCGTTTGATAACCTGTCTATTTTGTTAGGTGAGTAATAAAGACATGTAAGCTAATACTTTTCATGTGATAAAATATAGAGGATGTCTTTAGTCTGTAAGTAGAAAGGGGTACGAGTTTCATTGATGAATTTCAATATTTAAAAATTCGGTAGTATTGCACACGACTGTCAAATAATTGAGGGCAGTTGTCTTATGGCTACAAAACAATTTAATAATTAGATTACATAATTTATTTATCCTAAGTTACTATGATATCAAACATTACAAAAAAAAAAACTGTTTTGTTGCTATATTTCCAATAAGACGAGTAGTCTAGAAACTAAGCACCGAAGCGAAAAAACAAGTCTGTATCTATTTTTTTTTCCGTTTCCCATATTTGTGCACCAAAGATTTGGACTTTTATACCAAATTTAATCTATTACTTGTTATTTACCACAGAGACGTTAGAAGGCGAGCTATCCCGCGCGATAGGCGTGACGGGCGGGGAAGGCAGCTGCTCGCCCAAGGCCGTGTTCCAGGCGGTGAAGGCCATCTGCGCGCTCGCCGGCGGCGTCGAGACGCTGCACGTTACACACACGCTCAACGCCTTCGCACAGGCTTGTACTACGCAGGTACAAAAATATTACTTTTTGGGACACCTTTAAAATTATTGTTTGTTTGGTTCGGTTAGAAAAGTGTGTAGAGAAATGAATTTATGGAACTTAAAGCATTACGACTGAAAAATTGAGCTTATTTAAAACTTTGCATTAAAATTTTGGTCAAAAAGTAGTAAGGAAAAAAGATTTTCTAAATTAGGCATAAAAGTTAGGATACTGTGCTTGCTCTAATCATATCTTCGCAATCGTAGTCGTAGCTCACAGTTATTTCTATTTCACACACTATCTCTAAATATCCTAAACATATATTCTGCAAATTATAAAGTCACTTTAAATATATTTTTTTCTTCAACTAATATATTATATTTTGCTATACCCAGGGAAGCAACAACGTTGTAACTCCAGAGATAGAATCGGAGCAGGGTCCCTATTGTGCGGTGTCACTACGCGGTGCGACCCGCCGCGAAGCTGTGGCGGCCCAGTGTGCGAGACTCAGAGACGCTGTTCGATCGTTACTGGCTCTGTATGGAAGAACACGCCTGTTGGACTTCCGACTGGCTGACACACACTACCTCACACCCACAAACCCTAGCAGTAAGTACCACTACTTCTTGATTATTACAAACACGCGAGGCTATAGCCGCTCAATGTGCGAGACTGAGAGACGCTGTACGATCACTACTAGCTCTGTATGGAAGGACACGCCTGTTGGACTTCCGACTGGCTGACACACACTACCTCACACCCACAAACCCTAGCAGTAAGTACCACTACTTCTTGATTATTACAAACATGCGAGGCTATAGCCGCTCAATGTGCGAGACTGAGAGACGCTGTACGATCACTACTAGCTCTGTATGGAAGGACACGCCTGTTGGACTTCCGACTGGCTGACACACACTACCTCACACCCACAAACCCTAGCAGTAAGTACCACTACTTCTTGATTATTACAAACACGCGAGGCTATAGCCGCTCAATGTGCGAGACTGAGAGACGCTGTACGATCACTACTGGCTCTGTATGGAAGAACACGCCTGTTGGACTTCCGACTGGCTGACACACACTACCTCACACCCACAAACCCTAGCAGTAAGTACCACTACTTCTTGATTATTACAAACACGCGAGGCTATAGCCGCTCAATGTGCGAGACTGAGAGACGCTGTACGATCACTACTGGCTCTGTATGGAAGGACACGCCTGTTGGACTTCCGACTGGCTGACACACACTACCTCACGCCTACTAACCCTAGCAGTAAGTATATACTCTTGGAATATAATTGTGTCGCGAGGCTGTGGCCGCTCAGTGCGCGAGACTGAGAGACGCTGTACGATCACTACTGGCTTTGGATGGACGCGGTTGTTGGACTTCCGACTGGCGGATACATACTAGCTTACGCTTTATATTGTAACATATGCAATTAATATGACTAAATTTGGAATTTTCCCATCTAAAATCTAGGCTAAGTCTAGTGAAAGTAACCTGTGTAATTTTAACTCAAAAATATCCCTTATATTCAGCCTGTCAGAAAGAAAATTCTATACAACTTTAATAAAAATAATGTAAAACTTCTTATTTACAGAAGCGATCCCCTCGCACAAGATATCAGAGACAACACTATTCTGTATCGAGGCGGTGCACTGCCTGCCGCTGTGCTGGAGCCACGAGGACTACATGTTCCACGCGCAGGTGTACTACGGCACGCGCCCGCTTAAAGCGCTGCACTTCACTCAGCCGTCTAAGATCGAGTGCGCTGGATTCTATCCCAGGATTATATTTGATACTTGGTGAGTTGGAATAAAAATTTGCTGTGTACAAAATTATATATTTTGCCCACGTTTTTCTTTCTCTGACATTTACATTCCGTTTTCTCAGGTTGAACCTAGAAGACTTAACCGTCAATACGCTTCCCCGCGAGTCTCGCCTCGTCATTACCTTATACGGTCGCTCACAGCGAACTCCGGATAGCCAGCACCAGAACAGCGAGAACAACCCGCCGCAGAGCCAGGAGAGCGACGAGAACGACGTGCAGTACGATCTAGTGGAGCTAGGCTGGGCCGCCATACAGATGTTTGACTATGACGGGTATGTGTCAGCAATATGTTTGATATACTCCGGATAGCCAGCACCAGAACCGCGAGAACAACCCGCCGCAGAGCCGTTGCATCCTTTAAAATAAATATAATTGAAAATATATGACATAATATTATTTACTTCTGTAATGTTGCAGTATGCTAGCCTCGGGCCACTACGTGTTACCGCTGTGGCCGACGTTCTGTGACCGACGCATCGGTCCTGCGCCACACCCCATGCATTCACCGAATGGACCTTTCCCAGTTGTTAACATTGGTAAGCAAGACATTAACAACATGCTGTATATATAGTAAAATGTGCCTGCTTCTGGAAAGATAGTTCGTCAACCGTGTAATTTATATCATACATTATAGATGCCAAAAATGGGAACTGATATGATTTGTTCTTGATATAATCTATGAATAAACATATTGAAAGATGCTGTTTACTATTTAGGTGTTGGTTATATTAGAGGTTAAAACTGAACCTTAACCTGAAAATGGCCTTAGAAGCATATTTGATGTCACCAAGGAGGACTATATGTTTTTTTGCAAGGTAGCTAGTAGTACAGGATAATTACTGTAACCTGAACATGTTTATTTCTTCCCAGAAATTCCTCTATACACGGACACCGGCGTAAAATGGTCGAGCACTGAAGAGGGTCGAACTAGGACACTAACGCGGGAAGAGCTACCCAAGTTCGACAGTTTGGATGGCCACACGCAGTCACAGCTGTTGCACCTTATTGAGCAGGGCGCTTATCAAAGGATGCCTAGCGAGTGTCGGGAGGTGAGATATACAATGAACTATAGTAGTTACTACGTTTATAAGTTACGCCTTTGTAACTATGGAGAAGTCTTATTTTTGAATAGCGCGAAATGATGATGAAATATCATATTAAACGTCGCAGTGCGGCGACATGTTTTTTATGGTTTTTGGTGTCAAAAAGTAATGAGAAAAATTAAATATTTATTGATTTAATCAACTCATGCTCAGCTGAAAATTTTGTAAATTGGCCCTATAACAGATGTACTATTCACCCCTTTTCCGTTTTCGATATATTTATATACCCTTTCGGTAACACCGTGTATAAGCTATATAGGGTGTATCTATGTGTTACTACCATACATAAGCGATTAGGTTTATTGTGGTGATATAGTTTCGTTTTATCATATTGGGTCTAAGACGAATTATGTAACTAATATAAATAAATATAATTTATTTACAGATTATGTGGGAAAAACGCCAGTACCTCGTCCAGCTAGCGGGCGCGTTGCCCCTAGTGCTGATGGCCGCTACCAACTGGTACGGCGAGCATCGGGAGCAACTGATCGCGCTGCTCAAGCTTTGGGAGAAACCCTCACCGTTGAATGCTATGCATCTGCTGTTACCGTGGTAAGTTATGGGAACTAGAGATTTGTCAGTAAAGATGAAACAATAACTAAACGATGAGGCACTTGTGGAAAGAAATATTTGACTTAGTTTAGGTGTAAACTCTTTGTTTTTGTACATCTAATATAGTAGTATTTTTTCATTGGCCTTTGAATTATCTGCCAAAGAACGAAATGAAAGACTCCTCAGAAGCTTTGTTATCTAGAATCTTGAAAGATCTTGAAAAAGAAGAAATCTTGAAGTGTTCTCGTATAATTTATTCGGTGTAAAGTAATATTGTAAAAGTAGACCCACTTTTACAGTATTACTTTACAGGTTTCATACAAAAATGATAATAGTTTTACGTCGACTTAGTCAAAGAGCTATAATAAAATAAACATAACATGTTCTATAGTTTCCCTGACGAGGCGGTGCGCGAGACAGCGACGCAGCTGATCAACGACATGTCGGACGACGACCTGTGCCGCGTCATGCCGCAGCTCGCGCAGGCGCTCAGACACGAGACTTACGAGGCCAGCCCTGTTGCAGGTATGTCATGAATAATAATCTTATGTATATGTCACTGAAATTAACCTAAATGGCTTAGATTTTGTGTGCTTTTGATTTGTGTGGCTTAGGTTCGAAACTTGACCGGAGGAGCTGATTTTCGATCCTATTCTTTTTACGATTAGCGTTTTTTAGATTCACAATTATATTGAATCTAAATGGGCGAACATGACTACCACAAGATATTTGTATTTAGATAAAACATTTATTTAAAATTGTTTGGTTGCAGAGTTGTTACTATCACGCGCGCTCGCCGGACCTGCGGTTGCGCATCGTCTGTTTTGGTTGCTTGTTCACTCACTACCAAACGTTCCACAGGTCAGTGCTTCATGTTTATATACCGATTATTTTTCGTGATTCGTTTCGTGTGTTGATAATTGTGTGCTCAAGTCAAGAAACTCAAACCTAGCCGCTTACAGCGCGCTGTGATCTTAAGTCGATATACAGCTTACCATGCTGTAGGAACACTTGCGCAGTGCATGCCGCGTGCATACAATGTGTAATAATTTTACTTAATTCCTTAACGACTGGTGGTGATCAATGCTCGAGCTTTAGACTATAGATAAGAAACTAAAGAGTGAGCCTATCAGTGTATGAACCGTGAGCACTAGTATGAACTAGTTTTATCGTAAATTTTGTATCAAGACGGAGCGCGCCGTTTTAGTAAAACTATCTAACACCCTAATATTATCCTAACAATGTCGAAACCATCGATATTTTCGCACATAAGTCTGTTGTTGCGCGAAAAATAACTTTAAATCAGTAAACGAATGTACTAGATACAGACAAAAAGTGCTCTCGCTAGGCACGAAGGAAAACTAGCGATACTATCGGTCTGTAGTTATCTATAGTCTAAGGCTCGAGCCTTCTCTATATGGGAAGGGGCCTGTGTCCAGCAGTAGAACGTATGTAGGCCGATTTATTATTATTTATTATAACTTAACGACTTATCTCTTCATGTCGCAGGCCCCTAACCAAGAGTTCCTGGGCATCAGCCTGGAGGAGGGCGGGCACGAGAGCGCGGAGGCGGGCGCGGGCATGGCGGCCACCGCAAGGTACCGCCTGCTGCTGCGCGCGCTGCTGGCGCTCGCCGGGGAGAACCTGCAGAAAACGCTGCTCCGCCAGCAGCTGCTCGTCAAGGTACGACAAACTAAACTACCGGAAAACCCCGAAAGAACATTCATTCAACTTACTTTTTAGTCTTTATGTATCCATTTTTAGTAATTAAAACCTTTTTGAAGCCAATTCCACACAAGAATATCTCCAGTTGCGGAGGTTTCAGAAATATATTTGAATATTTGTAAAACACCTCGCGACATAGGGTCACAGAGTCTTGAAAGATCCATTCATTGCACAATCACGCAAAATGATTATGTTATGTGGGAAACCGTAGCACGTCAGATACTGGTAATTTCCGTAACCTTTACCTTTATGCAATATCATATTTCTCTACAGACTTTATCAGAAGTAGCTCAGTCAGTGAAGGAAGCGAAGGAGGCGGGTCGTCAGCGAGCGTTGAGCGCGGGCTCCAGTAAGCTGGCGACGCTGCTGCGGCAACAGCCCGCCGCGCTGCCGCTCGCGCTACACAAATACGTGCACGATGTGGATATCAAGTACGTATTGATACTTATATGGTGCAGTTGAAAGTGTTTTGGGGTAATAGGGACTGTATTTTGGGGGAATTAGGCTGATTTTGCGATGGCATTATTATGTGATGTATAAGCCTTACCGGATCCGTATAACAGCTTAGTAGTAAATTAAAATTTTGTAAAACAATGATCTATTATTATATATCATTCAAAAGCACAGTTAATCACCGTGGGAGATAGTGCTTAATAAGTCAGTCCAAAGTTTACGATTCGGAGGAGACTATACTAGATCAAGATAACAAAGTATATGTATTAACTGTTTTCTTCGTTCTCAACTGTTATTGACTATGTTTTACTATTTATTTAGTTGTAAATGCAATGTGCTGTAATATGCGTTATTGTAACCCAGATCGTGTATGTACTTCGCATCAAACACGCTGCCTCTCAAGATAAACTTCATAGGCAGTGATAACGCAGTCATTCCTGCTATGTTTAAGGTAAGACACAAAAAATATTATTATTATTGTTACACTGCAAACAAAATTGAACTCTAATCCCCCTTCAATAAGGTTCATAATACATTAAAGTGTCTTATGTTGTCAGGTCGGAGATGATTTACGTCAGGACGCATTAGTTTTGCAAGTGATCAAAGTGATGGACAGTCTGTGGTTGAAGGCGGGCTTGGATCTCAGGATAGTCACCTTCCAAGCGCTGCCAACTAGTGATAAGAGAGGTATAGTTTGATTGAGCTTTTTGATATTCTGAATGATTGAAATAAAGTATAATTCCGAACAATAATTTATATCAGAACTCTATTAGTATGAATCTTGTTTTCTATTTAATTTATTTGTTCCTTTGTTATTTGCAATTTAAATAGATATTTTAGTGCTACCAGTTTCTGCCCTTGTTGTCAGACTGGGCAAGGAAACTAGCGCATAACATATGATTTTAGACAATAGAAATACATACAGTTCATCCATTATACCAAAATAATAAATGTAAACAAACCATTCAAAGAGTTTTTTCGATGTCATTTTTATTATGGCTGGTGTGAAATAAATAAATATTGGGATTGTACGATGTCTTTGAAACAATTAGATATTTATTATAAAAGTCTTAGAAATAATTATTTTCATACATAATTGATTACAATAATAAGTTGATAAAATCACTAAAATAATTTAAAATTGAATTTATAAATATTTATATTTATGCTTTGCAAATCGTACCTTAAAAAGAACCTAAAAATACAGCGTTTCCAAACTTCAACGCTATTTCATGTGGTGACAATTTAAGGAGTACCTCAAAAGTGATTATTTTACTTGACAGGAAAAGCTTTTTAATTTGGTAGTACTAAGACCGCCATGTTTTTTTCACTCTTGCTCAACTCGTTGATGCTAGCGTACTTTCCTATTTTCGTATTTAAGTTTTCTCCTTGTTTTATCGTTATTTGTTGTTGTTGTTTTTAAGTTTATTGTTTTTATTATTTGTGTTAGTGTTTAATTCATAAAATGAGTGAACCTGGACCGAGTAATATATCTACTTTTTCTTCGCCGAAGAAAAAGCGTTCGAAGAGGACAGTGATGCGTTCAACTGACAAAGAGTCAGTAATAAATGTCTTCAAACATGTAGAGGAAACATGGCCAAAGGATTCTTATCCTGTCAGAATGGAAATAATTGATAAAACTGCAGAAATCACGGGGCTATCTCGAAGCACTATTTACAAAATTGTTCGGGAAAAGAAAGAGAAAGGTCGTGTTGATTCCCCTACGCCACGACTACCCAAGAAGACTATAATTGATGCGTTGGATGATTTAGATTTGGGAGGTATAAGGCGTAAAATCCATACATTTTACTTTGAAAATGAATTGCCTACAGTAGACAAAATTTTGGATGCTGTGAATGCTGATGACACATTACCCAACTTTAAAAGGTCTACCTTTTGTAATGTATTAAAAAAATTACAAATGAAATATATGAAACGGAGCCGAAAAAGTATCCTAATAGAACGGGATGATATTGTACGTTGGAGAGTAAAATACTTAAATGAAATGCTTCGTATGAGGGCTGAAGGGAAAAAAATATATTACACAGATGAGACTTGGCTTAATGAAGGTTAGCTATGCTTTTATTTTTACTATAAAAATACCATTATAATTCACCCACAATGTTTTAGTTCAAAAAGTGACTTTGTACCTCTATAAAGTGTATATTTTGACGAATGTTTTTATACTTGTTACAGGATATACCATGAATAAAGTGTGGCAAGACCAAACAATTGCTTCAACAAAACAAGCTCACCGCGAAGGCTTGTCAATGGGCTTGAAAAATCCAAGCGGCAAAGGCAAACGCTTGATAATATTGCATATTGGTAAGTTATCCTTCTTAATATATGCATGAATTCATCAGACAGCAATCTAAATTCACACGACAGACTAATAATAATAATGGACCTGTGTCCCCACGTAAGCCTTTCAAAGGACCGGGTATTCTCATTGCTGAGGATAACCCGTGAAAGATAAGAGATAAAAATAATAATAATATC
Source organism: Autographa pulchrina (assembly GCA_905475315.1). NCBI lineage: Eukaryota > Metazoa > Arthropoda > Insecta > Lepidoptera > Noctuidae > Autographa > Autographa pulchrina. Next base: position 4,390,629 of record FR997771.1, on the reverse strand, counting down.
GAATTGTACTTGGTTAGTGGCAATAAGCTGAGCTCGCCTCTTATTACATAAGATTTATAAAATAGCCAGTGACATCTGGGTGTACTATCTACACCTCTGCCTAGCCCCCTCAGGGGAATACAAACGTACGTCTATAAGTAAAGATGTTAATTGTATTACTAAAATTGTTTTTTTTTTTCACAGGTTCAGACACTGGATTCTTAGAAGGAGGTGAATTAATATTTGAAGCTAAAAAAGCAGATGGTGATTACCACTCTGAGATGGACTCACATAATTATGAAAAGTGGTTTGCCACAATTCTGCCAAAACTGGAACCGAACTCTGCTGTTGTGATAGACAATGCACCTTATCATTCTCGGAGGAAAGAAAAAGTGCCTACTTTGGCTAACAAAAAAAATGAATTACAAAAATGGTTACAGGAAAAAACTATACCCTTTGATGAGACAGAGGTAAAAGCACAACTTATAGAAAAAATTAGACAAGAAAAGCACAAATATCAGAGTTACATAATTGATGAAATGGCCCAAGCAAATGGTATCACAGTGGTAAGGTTACCACCTTACCACTGTGAATTAAATCCAATCGAATTGATATGGGAACAAGTCAAAGGGTATATAGCAAAAAAAAAAAAATCTTTTAAATTAAATGAAATTAAAATATTGTTAGCCGATGCTCTCAATAATGTAACATCCGAGAATTGGATAAAGTGCATTGGTCACGTCATAAAAGAAGAAGAAAAAATGATTAAAATCGATGGGATAATTGATGATGTGGCAGACCGTTTTATAATTAATGTGGGTGATGATAGTGAAACAGAAACTGAAACAGAGTCCGAGTCTGAATAAATAATATTTCAAAAGAATACCTTGTTTTATTTCATAATTTATAAATTAAGTCATTATGGTGAAGACAATAACAGTGTTACAAAAAAAATACAACCAATAAAGTACAATTTTATTTTTATAAAAAACTTTGAGAAATATTGGATTCTTTGTTTACATTTATTTTTTTGGTATATTGGATAAGGTATAGTATTAATCATTGAAGTTTCGTCCTTCTTTTCTAAACTTAATTAACTAGTTACTACTTACTACGGGGACTTTCACCAGCTATATATAATTTAAATTTTTATTTAATATTAGGTATGATCGAAATCGTATCTGAAGCGGAGACCCTCCGTGCGATACAGACAGAGTGGGGCCTCACGGGGTCGTTCAAGGACAAGCCCATCGCCGAGTGGCTCGCCAAACATAACCCCTCGGAACTCGAATATCAACGTGCAAGGGATAACTTTACAGGTAAGATCAAAATATAGATTAGTTAAGTTGATTATTTGAAAAATACTTATGATACATGTTTAAAGCACACAGGGAAGGCATTATTTATATCAATGACACTTTTAAATATAAGGTGTTACATTTCTGAACTGTATAATTTTTATTTGGGTCTTTGTAAAACGATCTCTTGTAAATATAATATTACAAGATTAAAGCACAACCTTGTTTTGTATAGCTAATTATAAAGTTATATCAGCTAGCTCATCAAAAAAAACGATGTATACTCAAGGAGCTACTAAGAAAACACAGAACCTAAGTTTCCTAAGTTAAAGCTAGCTTTATCTTACAGCTTCATGCGCCGGTTACAGTGTAGCTACATACCTACTCGGTATATGCGACCGACACAACGACAACATCATGTTGAAGACGTCGGGACATCTCTTCCACATCGACTTCGGCAAGTTCCTCGGCGATGCGCAGATGTTTGGCAATTTTAAGAGGTATGTCATATAAGAATAAACTTTATTGGTATATTGTTAAATGTGAAAATCATTTACTTAATTATCATTTGTTGGTTTTGTGTCTTATAAATGCTCTTAATCTGAGCGGATGGGATGAAGAGCAAAGGTCTTTCTCTTGCCATAGAAAAGAAACGGCTGCGTATATATAAGGTGCTATAAAAACATCTGCCACGGCTTTAATGGGAGGTAGTATTGTGTTTATAGATTACAATAGTAAAGATAAATTATTGATTATGCATCATATTTTTTTTCATACAAAAAAAATAACGTATAAATTTGAATTGATTTATTAGTATAAAACCATCCCGTGTCATAAGCTGTTGCCGCTCCGCTCAACCTTGTGAACAACGTTACGCAGAATAGAGTCAATGTTAATTTAACTATTTTATTCTCTCAAATTTAATTAACTGTTCCGGGGTACGAAAGTTCTTCACTATTGTAATCTATAAACACAATACTACCTCCCATTAAAGCCGTGGCAGATGTTTTTATAGCACCTTATATAAAAAAATATCGGAACTTAACAAAGTTGGTGCCCTCGTTTAAGCACACCGTTATGTACAAACTGCATTTTTATGTAGTTTCATGCCGTATTCGAAATTATTTTAGAAGAAGAAGAATGTTATTTTTGTTCTGTCACAGGGTAGAGGTACCCCAACAATATCATAAATTATCTCTTGCCCCACAGAGACCGCGCGCCATTCGTGCTGACCCACGACATGGTGTACGTGATCAACGGCGGCGAGCGGCCCACGCAGCGGTTCCAGCACTTCGTGGAGCTCTGCTGCATGGCCTTCAACATCGTCAGGGCACACCACGATCATATACTCGACTTGTTTGCTCTTGTACGTAGATATGTAGTTTTCTCTTATTAAACACATAACCCTTCTATTTTGGTTTCGCCGCAGTCGGGAGAAAACTCCTTCTACGAAATTTGTACAGATGATTTACGCTTGAGTTTACTCAACTCAAATGAGTTCCCATTTCATACCAAATTAAAAATATTTTTATCTAAAATGCAAATAAACTGGTTGAATACCTTTCGTTGCGAATTTAAACCTAAGTGAAAAGATAAACTAATATCTGACCAAATAAATAAAAGATACACTGCTAACGAAAAAAATATTTCCCAAATATATATTATTTTTAAACAAATTATATTAAAATACCGTGATTCATTATCGTCGTTTTAGAACCGGTGTAGATAATCAGACTTATACGCTGTAAATTCCGTATAAGTAACTCTCATGTTTGCCATATATTCTATTTTAGTTTAGGGTTTATTTTGCTCTAACAGCTATTTCTTATAAATGTATTATGTTTAGATGGCAATGTCAGGTGTAACTGGCGTGACGAGCGCGGCGGTCGGCTACGTTCGAGCGGCCTTACTGCCGGCCGCTACTAACGCAGAGGCCGCGGCGGCTTTCGCCAGGCTCATACACTCATCGCTCAAGAGCAAGTAAGTGTAACTGCATTTACAGTAATATGCCAAACTAAACAAACACGAGTTTTAGGAAAAGCAAACAATAAATAAGGTTTAGTTTGCGGTACAAGTTTATTTTTATGACATTTTCGTTCGTACTATAGTACGCGCGTTATCATCTGAGTCGTCAGGTCATAAAAGTCAAAAAAGATAGGAATGTGCAGCGCACCGGACCCTAGTTATCGATAAACAGCTACCTGCGCACGTGCTGACGATGAGTCACTAATAATTTGTATGATTCTAATTGGACGGTTTCCAATGTAATTGCAGTGCGTGCAAATATTGCTATTTTTTTTAATTTTATGAAGAAGAAACTATTTACCTGTGTACAAACAAGATAATAAACGTTACTTATCGATAATATGTCTATAATTGTTACGCCCTTCACTAGACGGCTCCATAAGACCCATAAGTGCAAGCGAGATAGATATAGAGAAATGATTTATGGCCCTAAGACTCAGATGATAACGCGCGTACTATAGGCTGTTTAAAGTGAACTTTATTTACACTAACATGTAGTTGATGTTGGTTTTAGTGGACGAGACTTTACTACAAATATTGAGAAATATTTTAATTTTATATGTGTATGTATTTGTTAACTCATATATTATGCTTTTCCAACAGGTTCACGCCAATAAACTTCTTCCTACATAACTTGGCTCAGTTACGCGCCAGTGGCGACCAGAGCAGCAATACTTCTGAATTACTATCGTTTATGCCGCGAACGTACACGTGAGTTTTATTATAATAGTTACTATTAATTATAACACTTGTCAAATAACTCTTTAGATATTCCATGTACATTTTATAGGAGATATTTGTAGTTCGATACCATTATGTCCAGTTGCACGTCCGAACAGAACATTATTGAGCGTGCACACAGAAGTACCATTCAAATAGTGAAATTGATTTGTATTTCGTACTGCAATAGTTGATATAAGAAATGTTTTTATACAAACAAGGAAAAATGCATATCACAGTTGGATAATTTGTTTACCTTGTTTTTGAACGATAAATATAATCGTGCATTAGACTGATAGGACAATCGATTGTTGACATTTGGTCAAAACATGAATTTGCTGAAAAAGGAAAAGTATATTATGTATTTACATATGTTTCGCCTTTGATTTGATGATTTATCTAGAAAAATCATGTATCAGGGTCGAAAATATAAAGGCGATTAGTCAAGAAAACATTGTCCTTATTTTTATCTGCCTTAATTATTTTCTGTCTAGTGCAAATGTCAATGACTGATACCTAAGTATCACTATCAACGCCTTACATCTTTACAGAATGACCCAAGAAGGCCGTCTGGTCAGCGTAGAATGCCTCGGCTACGAGAAGCGCTACGACCCGGAAAAGCACTACGTCTACGCGCTACGAATCTTCAGGCAGGGACAGACTACGCCGTTCGTGCTGTACCGGTCTTACAAGCACTTCACTGAATTGTATCAGAAGATTTGTCTACACTTCCCCTTGGCTAAAGTACACAGGTAAGAATGTAATTATTTATGTAAAGGTTTTAATTTACTGTAAATACGTAGGTTAACTAAAACCTAGTGTGTGATTGAGAGTAAGTTTCAAGAGCTTTTAAAACTTATGGTTATTTAAATTAACACTTTAAGAAATTTCAATTATAAATAAACAGTAATATATGAGGAAAAAATATTGCATCTGGTTGCTGTAATGATAATAAGTATGATAACGCCGAGGTGAATAATGCTTAGCTCAGCAGTTGACACGTCGTCGTGTTAAAGTTATATAATTGAAAATTATGAGTAATGTTTCCTTATACGATTCACAGCACTTGTTTCTTGGAAACGTCCGTCTGCGATTATCATTAAACCCTAATTTATATCTTGTTATATAAATGGCATGTGTCAGATTAAACCATTTATCATCACTATCTCTTGCGATTAGATTCAAAACAAAACTTTTAAAATCGCTAATTTGGACAAGCAATTCATTACTTGTTTAGGACATGATAATATTGTTTTCGACTGTAGATATAAAAAACCCAGTCTCGAGATATTGATTTGTTTTTGAGAACCTAAATATCCTGTTCGTTTAAACATTGCTAATGCTTGGACAAGACATGAAAATATCATGTTAAATAATAGCGGTATAAAAAAAAAAACAAACGTATATAAAATTGAATATATTTACAATACGCAGTCTTAACACATAATAAAAATTTTGTCACTCATGCTTCACTATTCTCTTTATTATCAATTTTATAGTTCAAATCTATGACAGTCTGTTTAGTCTGCTTCGTCGCCGCCGTATTCGCAGGTCTAGAACTGATTTGCTGACGATGCTGTGATATCATATCCCAACTGCCCGTATCTACAGGCTTACTGTATATCACGTTTTTACTATTGCTGTCTCCCTCTGGCTTAGGCACGTCGTTGTACGGCGGGGGGCCACTGCTCTTACTTATAGAACTTTCGAGAGTATTCGTTGAATATTGTGACGGTAATGGTGGAGCTTTTGGTATAGGATTGGTCGATGTAGTTGCTATTGGAGTTGGCCCTCCTTGTGCCAAAGGATTTCCCAAAGGCCGTTGTGGCGCTACACCTTTCTTCTTTTTATCCTTTTTCGCTTGCTGCGCTTCCTTTTTCTCCCTTTCTTTCCTCAATTTCTCTTGTTTCGCTTGTTCCTGAGCCGCTAGCTTTTGCTGTTTCTTTAGATCTTCCTGCCTCTGTTTATCCAATTTCTTTTGTTCTTCTAACCTTTGTTTTTCGATCTTCTTTCTTTCTTCTAGTCTTTGTTTTTCTACTATCCTTTGGGCGTCTAATTTCTTTTCTTTTACATTTTCTTGCGGTTTATATCTAATATCGTTTTGTTGTGCTCCGCGGGGGTCTTGAGAAACGCCTGGGGTCTCTTGTTGTAAGTTCGGAGGGAGGTTCTTTGCCTTAACTAAGTCGCTTGTACTTTTCACTTGTCGTAACGGTGTTGCTGGCGCTTGTGGTTTAGCAGTTGGCATTAATGATGGCGTTACCTTTCTTGGCGTCTCTGGAAAGCTGTACCCTGGAAATTGTAAAGTGTTGTTTTAAACCTTTTACATCAAGTGTGTAGCTTTTTATATTTTTATTTGTTCGACAGCTAAAACCGAGGTATAAGACAGATCCAGTGTTATGGCGATTGGAAACCATGTTAATTTTAGTACAGAATAGGATTTAGTTTAACAGACGGATGGCATCTCCTATACTCATCGAGTTGATAATATTCCGACTCTATTATAAAGTTTTATACATATGTAAGATTACTCACCACCAAATTCTTCCCTATTTGTCCTATAGGCGCCGCTAACAGACACGACCGACTTGATGTCGTCATGTCCCATGTTATTCTTGCTTCCCTTCCCATTGTAGAAGTTTAGGGAAGCCTTGAATCTCCCGAACTTGAGCATCGATGGATACAGAATACACAACAGGTGAAAGCTAGTGTTGCCACGTAATTTACTGGGTTGTCAACTGAAATAATTAAATATATTATGTAAAAACTTCCGCGTTTATAAAAACATTGTTTTGGGGCATATTAGTCACTTGATAATCCATATGGTTACTATCAAGATTATGTATAACAAAAGTTATTTTGTATAAAACAAGGAACATACGTGTTTCTTTCACTTACCTGTGTTAGGCGAAGAAAATGAGGGCACAAAACACAAAACAATGGCAAAATTTAAATGCAAATAAACACAGGTTGTGGTGACAACACTCGTTCAGACATTACTGTTTAAATCAATACGGCTGTGTTACCAGATAAGATAAGGTAAGTGGCTCGCTTCCGAGTCGCTGAATAATGACTGTAATCTTATCAAAATTAAATTATTCTTTGTAATCAAACGTGTAGGATTGGATGATGGTATAATAGTTATGCGAATTAGTAGATACTACAAATTATAGTAAAAATAGTAAGGGCTTAGTTGATAGTGAGAGGCATTTGTTACTTCATGTTGGTATGAGCTGTGAGCTTCAACTAGTATATATTATATACGTAAATAGGGACGGGATCTGACTTTGTTTCTTCATTTTGTATTATAGTGTTGTAAATATGTACTCCAGTGTAAACTACATCTCCCGAGTCTTTTCCCAGCTATGTTGGGGTCGGCTTCCAGTCTTACCGGATTCAGCTGAATACCGTATTATACATGAAGCGACTACCTATCTGACCTCCACAACCCATTTTACTAGGTACTAACACAGTATCCCATGGTAAGACTGGTTGTCAGAATTGACTTAACGACTGCCAAAGATAATAGTATGACAGTCTGGACCTACGGCTTAACGTGCTATGCGAGGCACTCTAGTGTAAACTGTACGCAATAAATAAGAAATATGTAGATTCTTTGCCTAGCCTTATCCTAACCTATAATGGGGCGGATTTTTGAATTATAGGGTATATGTATAGTGCAAATATTAAGTATTATTTGCTCGTTCGTACTTATTGCAGTTTGATTTTGTTTAGTTCTTCGGTCCAATTTTAATTTTTGAAACGGATGTTTATCACATGTCTAAATTATTGACTCGTGGCCCTTTTATGACTAAATGGGATTAAATATAGCTTACAAAACAAAAAGATAATAATTATCATTATATTGACGTAAATAATCAATATACACGGATTATCTGATTACTCATAGATTGGAATTTTTATATTTCAAAGTTATAAATAATACATAAGTCACCTGCTCGCAGATCTTGTGAAGGTTTTAGTTGATATGTTTTATGAGTGTTTAAAATTATATACATTATTTTAACCAAACATTACTTGCAATAAATGTGACTCAGGACAGTCCCATATTTAAAGTTTTGTTTAAAGTTTTTTTTGTTTATAAATGCTAAGGGAGGTACACTTCCTTTGTTAATAAAGAATAAAATTTCTTAATAAACATGATTCGTTGTGACGGAAACTGCTTACAAAACAGGGGTTTAAACGACACTTGCAAATATTACTGGACTTCTTTTCGCCGTAGTCACCTAAATTTTAGAGTCGAAAATTTGGCGACTGTTACTCTAGGGCGACAAGTTGTTACAGAACGTCTTGAAGGTTATGTTCAGTTTTTGTTTGCCTTATAGTAGTACACTTCTAATGTATGATAGACACCTGATAGTAATGTGTAACCTTTCCACTTTTCAGTCTACCATCCGGGCTCCATGTGGGCCGGTCCAACACGCGGCAGGTCGCGGACCGGCGCTTCGGCGACGTGCAGGCGTTCCTCACGTCGCTGTTCAGCCTGGCCGACGAGATCGCGCACTCCGACCTCGTGTACACGTTCTTCCACCCGCTGCTCAGAGACCAGCAGGACGTCGAGCCGCAGCGGATGAGGAGAGGTTAGTTATAGACTAGTCTACCATCCGGTCTCCATGTGGGCCGGTCCAACAAGCAGCAGGTCACGGATCGGCGCTTCGGCGACGTGCAGGCGTTCCTCACGTCGCTGTTCGCTCGTCCATGTGTAAAAGAAGCTTTCTTGCAACCAACGAAATCTTAAAAAAATCACAAGACTTCTAAAAAGCCACAATTCTAAGCTTTATGTCTTGAGATATTTCTTAAATTGATTTTACTTCAAGGTGTTTTTTAACTCGGTAGCATGACGGCTGCTGCATGAAATGTAAGTTTTAAAAGTTAGGTCCTAACGGATATGAAAATATATACGTTTGTTTTTATTTTTAGGTGAAACCTCAGAGCCAGAGAACAGTGGCTCAGGATCCCTGAAGCTATCAGTACAGTACGCGAGCGGAGTGCTCTCAGTGTTGATACTACACGCGCAGTCGCTGGCGCTCACACCACAAGGCCTACCTCCTAATCCTTATGTCAAGGTAAATAATAAGATTTGATTATTAGTATTGAAAAGTTCAAAATGGAATGTCGTCTACTTTAGTCTTGTTAATTAACCTTATGGATATGATATGGAACTTATTACATCTATTCATTTTAGTTTTTTATTTCTTTATTTAATAATCAAAACAGAATATATGTAATTTAAATTAACGTTTATTTCCACAGGTATATCTAGTACCAGACCCAACAAAAGAAACAAAGCGAAAAACGCGCGTACTAAAACGGAACTCCCACCCTTCGTTCATGGAGATGCTCGAATACCGACTACCATTAGAAGTAGTCACAAACAGGAGTCTTCAAGCCACCGTATGGAACTACGACTCCTTACAAGAAAACCAGTTTCTAGGCGGTGTGGTCATACCTCTTAGTTCTTTACCGCTGAGACAAGAGACCGTCGCTTGGTACCCGCTGGAGTACATACCTCGGTAGCTAGTGCTTTCTCGCTCCGCTATGTGGAGCACTGAGTTGCAAGTAAGTCAGGTGAACGCGCCGCGTTTGTCGATCTTATATTGTAGTCACGAGCGGATTTCGACTTTAAATGTGAAGGTATAGGGTTCAATATTAAAGATGTGTTCGTGATTTGAAACTGCAGTCGTTCTTGTAGCTGTTGCTAGTCACGAGCGGTTTTCAACTTTAATTAGTAAGGTATAGGGATCAATTTTGATGAGAAAATCCGCTCGTGAATTGAAACAAGTGCTATCGTTCACTAGAACACCGCTACTAAGCTGTAGCTAGTCACGAGCGGTTTCCGACTTTAATGTCAGAGATGTAAGGTTCATTGTTGAAGGAGATTTGCGCTCGTGAATTGGAAAGATTGTCGTTAGGTTATTATGGAAAATACACTATGATACCCCGTACATGAAAGGATTTACGAATGGTTTGCGTATTTGTATTCAGTACTGAAGTAAATTTAGTGTATTTTCCACAGTCGGTAGAAAAAAGTAGCGATCGTTTTCGTATTGAACTACCGATTTTGAAGCATAGCTTTCTTTTTCTATTTTCACCTTTTACCGCGGCTTAAATTTTACAAGCAAAATGTTTATGAAAAAAACTGGCAACATTGTATAATTGTTTTATCCTCAGTCATATATCGGTTATTGTACTAGTGTTGTTAAGGGGGTTATTTTGAATATATCAATTGTAGCTATTTTTGTTTATGGCTTCAAATCTCAAGGAACACAATATAAACGAGTGTGATGTTTATTACCTTATAATAATATCAATAAAAGACTTATTATATTAGTCGCTACGAAATACCGCAATAATGTCGAAATTCGTGTGACTGCTCACAGCCAGAATGTTAGCAAGTGCGTATACTATATAGCCATGGAACTTTCGACTTTCATACAGTTGCTAATACTTCAACAACAAACCGCTTGTTTGGAACATTTAGTGTTCTGCTTATGTTTGAAACAAAGAGCTCGATTTCACACATACCTCATTTTAATAAGAGTATTATAATTTCAATATTATATCTGCAAACTTGAGTATTATCATCCTGAACAATAGATTCTTTGCATCAGTACTTTGTAGTACAAAGGTTTGTTGGCCGAAACTGAACCATCATCGTTCTTAAACATGGAGTTATAGAACGATGGCAGTTCAGTTTCGGTCAAGAGACAGATCAATTTGTGTGTCAACTCTTCATGATATAGCTCAATGTAAACTGTAGGCACGCAATACAGGATAGCTAGAATAAATTGTAAGTATAATCTTCACTTGAGTGCCAAAATACCTTGTAGTTTTGCAGCTTATGTAGTGAGATTAAGGTCTGAATTGCTTCAGCAAGTTCAAATGATAAAGTGTGGTAGTATAAACTGCTTAAAACGGAAACAATTATTCCTTTGACAATCTATCGAGAAAATTAAAGATCTTTTCATCGCTATAATCGGTTAATAACGACACAGTTTTGTGATTTAACAACAAAATTATAAAACAATAAACAAGAACTTTTAAATTCCCCTGAAAAAAAAGTACATAAAACTTCATGAAAGGTTTTTAATTCTATAATGAATTGTGCACGTAATACGAATTACTGGCTATGCTATGTACTACCTTCTTTATCTTGGCTGCATACAATATTATGTGTCTACAAGGCACTAGTATTATTTAACATATCATAGAGCAAGTATTTAATCAGCATATCTTAAAGTTTTGCATCGCATTCGGCAAGGCGGCTGTCGCGTGATAACTATAAAATAATTAGCCTCATTTAGCGAAGGCCGTATTATGACGTTCCATTTCCCGGGATGAAAGCATACAGAAATATATCTCCTTTTCATAATATTAACGGAATATAGTTAGTTGTAGGACTTTATAATACGGTCTTCTATATCATAATATATTGAGTGAGTTTCCCTTTGGAGCTTATTCAACTTATATCATATCCATATAATGTAATCAAGTCGAATAAACATTTCTTCTTGGGACCAGTCCCCAGTACGTGTAAGACTAAGACGTCACTGAACCTTACTTGATATATAACCAATTATTATAAAATTTTCTTTATGTTAAGTAAACAAAAGTAGCAATGAAATGTAAAATTGTACCTGTATTGGCACATTGGCATCTATTATTTAGTCACATTCCAATATAAATCCTATTTTTAGATTACTTTATGTAGCTTTTAAAACGATTGCGTTGCGTTTGGTGCTTGTGCGTTGCCGAAAATTATTTACTTGAATTTTACCGTGTTAAGGTACATAATATGAACGGCAAACAGATGTGTTTTTAGTATTTTTATATTCTTATTTAGAGATCTGAATGGATTGTTACGGTCGTCCCCTACTGTCGCTTGTTTTCTATGAAGTATCTATATTCTTATATCTGTGTTATTTGATTGTTATTCTTAATAGGTTATTTTTAGATTAACTATTTATTGGAAAATGTAATAATGACCGATGTGTTTAAGATATATTTTTTACAATAACGCAATTGATATTATTTTTATTTGTATTCGATTTGCGCAATTAATTATGCCTTTTAATAGAGTTGGAATGTTTGGATGTATTTAATTAAAATAATGAGCTTTATTTTCTTTTTGTAATAAGTTTATAATAATATCAATTAAAGTTCGAATTTCACAAGTTTGTAAATGGTAATCGTAATATTAGTATATTATAATATCAATGGCTTCCAATGTAGTTCACTCTGAGCTATAACAATTAGTCGACTGAACTATATGACCTAATGTACATACCTACGTAGATAGATTTTGTACTGAAGCAGTCTGTCGCCCTAACTGGAACATAATAACTACATGTTGTTAATGCGTATTGTGATGAAATTTACAATAAAATTGCTCTTGTATTATATACTCGTTTTATTTCATTCATTTCATTTAGTATTCGTCTTACATCTATGTCACTTAAAATATATGCTATCGCCTATCGGTAATATGCTGTCTGCACTATTCATCATTTATTTACAAGCAAACAAGATTTTTACCTAATACTATCACTATATGGTAACATGAGTGGTGGAATGGTATCGTTAAATAAATGACTATAGTATATAAATAAAATTATACATTTGAACGAAAAATGGCTGCTGATTTAAAGCTTAATTAACGGATGTTTGGCTTTATGTTCCACATATTTACATTATTTGGTGTGAGAGGTGGGAATGGTTGTGTTCATAGGATAATGAGATCAATGTTTCTAGCAATAACGCTGAAGTTACACTGATTAGCTTCTTGAAGTATATTTTGCTGAGGTTCAAACTTATAGTCCTTGCTAAATAAATACTTATTAATTACTTAGTTCAACTTTAATAAGGCAACGTTTTCTTTGACTAGATAGTTACGTCTTCATCGGGTGCCGGTTTCAACAAATAATCATTGACTCCGTATTTCCTCTTCTTCAAACCATCCACCCCAAGAAAATACGGTGCTACTGCATTCGTTGGCAAATAGAAAATACCAGTTTCGTTAAAATTAGTTTTTGGGCCTAGAACATTAGAGTTAATTGCTCCGTCATAGCAATTGCCGTGCCTTGCGTCTGCGACTGAGTCGCAACGCACTGCGACGAATTTGTCTGGATTGGTGTATGAGAGAAGCCAGTAGAATGCTGATCGAATGTGGCTGCATAGTTGGAAACACGGCATTATGAAGTCACCATTTATCGCTGGTTGGAATTCACCTGAAATGTTTACATACAGTCTTTTCAGCTTTACACATAATAACTACACTTTACACTGAATTTCTACTTAAGTATATATTTAATTAATCAACTAGCTTTGGCTATTCGGGCTAAAGACTTAAAATTAAACACAATTTGTTTCATCAAAATCTGATTGAAATTTGAAAAGTAGAATTAAGGATTTTTTAACGTCATTTTTCAGAAGTAAGGACCGACCGGGTTAGACCTATGGAGATGGCGTGTGTTAGTCTAGACCTACCTCCATTAGCATAAAAGTCGACATGACCCAGTGGGTCGGCGATCCCGAAGCCGTCGATGTTGGTGTGCAGCACGTCCACGCGGGTCGCCGCGTCCGCGTGCAGGCGCGACGTGGCCGGCACGTTCCGGAAGCAGGGACCGGCTGGGTCTAGACCTAGGGAAATGGCGGGTTTTATGGCTATGGTGACCTTGGTTCACGGTATGCTTCAACAGTGAAGGTCTATATATAGGAATACAAAAATCCGTAAGATTTGTATTAAAAAAATAGGTGAAGAAACTAGAAGGAGGTGGGTACCTACTTAGATATAATAAGAAAAAAAAAGTAACTTAACACCTCTAGGTGAAGAAATTTATCTTTAAATAGTATGTGGGTATGTACCGAAATCTTAAGTCATTTAAAATAGACTTCAGTGTTTAACCTTCTAGTTAGATGCGGTAGCTACCAACCTGTGATTCTAGCTGGTCGTCGCCCGGTCAGCTGTCTGTACGCAACTGCCGCGTGCGAGGCAATATGGGCGCCAAGACTGCCTCCCACCAGCTCTATCTTCTTCGAAGGTAACCCTCGGAAGGTCAGCATGGCCAGGAACTGCCCAAGAAGCTCACCTAGAGGCTTTGTGACGCGAGCAGCTCTGTAGAAAGAAAACTGGAATTAAGTTGAGTTTCCTTTCCGGCTTTCACAGAATTTCACACTTCCGTGGTGGAAGTGTTATGTATGGATAAGTGACACAATTTTTGTAAGTTATTTGTAACAACGGAAAGTCGTTGCAAATCATGAACATAATAGTTAAAACAAGCAAAGTAATGACAGCTCATAAAAATGTTTGCAATTCAATGTGCGCTTGAAACAGCAGGCATGAGTGGGTACTAACTTGGTTTTCTTTTTTTTTTAGATTATTTATTTATTTATTAATTTATGTACACAGAATACTTTAACAAATAATATTACATATAAAAATGATGTACAAAGTGATTATGTGTTTTCATGTTATGTAGAATTCTATAATTTATTTAATAACATTTTCCTGTTGTTTTAGTAAGTACTATCTAATGTCTGCTTTTAAAATGATACCTACAATATTGGCCTAGAAATCATTGTGCCGTATTTGATTTATTTCATAATAATTATATCAGTTAAAACTTTTTGGTGATACATATTTTAATCACAACTTCAAAGATTCGTTGATTAGCTCCTACTAGTAAGTATCGTTCAGAAAGACGATTTTAGTTATACATTGAAGGAAAAAAATATATAAGAAGCAAATATCTAAAACCAAGACAAATTTAATTTGGTTTCAGACTAGATTCTCCTTCGAGAAACAAGTGTAAGTGATTCCAGTCTACGTCGTTCAATCAAAATAAACGGCTACTGTCACTGAATATGCATATCTATATCAATACGAGTTGCAAGTGGCTTGAGACGGCAAATTACGCATTTCCTTTTGCGTGCGCGAGATGTTAGCAAAAAGTAGCCGCCGCGACCGCCGCGCCGCGCCGAGAGCTACGGCGCATGTGCGAGCGACGTGTTTGAGGGTAGGGTGTCACTGGCAGCGAGAGTGCAGCTAAGGGTAAGAAACCAGATTTGTATCTATGTATCCTTCCCGTTCTCATCAACATACAAACGTGTTCCAAAGGATGAGCGATGTGTCCTTGTAGCTGCCTGTCTGTTCAACTTTCTTCTTTTGAAATCTTTGTTCAAACCCTTATTATTGTAAGTAATGAGGGTTTGAACAAAGATCGATGAGGATTTGACTGTAGTTAAGATTGTACAATAAATAAGCTTATTGTGAAGAATAATTAGGACCACCATTCGGTTAAAAGAGCCATTAAAATAGACCACACTGATGTGTGAAAAGAATGAACAACCATTACAGTAAATAGACATAATTATCAAAAAGAATTTTCCTTAAAATTGGAAAAAACAATATTAAGTAAGTAATAATTTAAAGGTTTATTTTTTATCTTAACTCGCTGATCGCGTTTAGTGGGACCACTACCGACTATTAGCATATTAAGATCTCATGGGAATGCAGTTATTTTTAACATTAGAAACTTAGACACAGGTGCCTTCATGCTGCTGCAAGTATTTAATGCGAGAGCTTAACGACTGATTAGATTTATCCTGTAGACACTGGTTTCTAAGAAGATATATGGGATACTCAAGTGCACTGATCATTTGATTACCAAGATTGAATATATAAACTTCTTCTACTTGTAACTACTTATATGAAAACCATTGTATCATGGTCAGAGTATGTAAAGTATTCCGTAGTGTTGGCAAGATTTAATTTTTATTTTGATTTATATTTTGTTGGTAGATGGACGCACAAAACATCGATTTTGTCCATAAAATCCTGCCTTCTGAATGTTTAGTGGGTGCTTAGAAGGCTCAAGAACACTCACTTAAATACCAATAACGATAAATAATAAAAGTAAAGGTAACGCGTCGCAGAAACAGCTCAGTTTAATGAATATGTCAAGAAAATAATTATGAAGGTGAATTCTAAAGCCGTCAAACTATTTTACAACTACATTACAACGTTGAATAAGTTAGCTAGGTGCGTAAAATAAAGACAGGTAGTAACTTTTAAGGTAACAAAGCTGGTTTTAGTTCAGAAAATCAGCCTGTTCCAAACCAGTTTGTAGGTATTGGCTAATGACTGGTCTGTCTTCCTTGCTCAGTCCCTTTAAGGGCCGTCCTAATGGAAAGCTGAGAAATAATGAAAATACTATTTTTTATTCAACAATACACTTATTTTTAAAATTTAACACTTAAGGGCAATTTTATATGAAGTTATGGTTTTGTTGAGTTATATAAGGTGCTATAAAAATATCTGCCACGGCTTTAATGGGAGGTAGTATTGTGTTTATAGATTACAATAGTATAGATAAATTATTGATTATTTATCATATTTTTTTTTCATACAAAGAAAACGAACGTATAAATTTGAATTGATTTATTAGTATAAAACCATACCGTGTCCTAAGCTGTTGCCGCTCCGCACCGAATTCACGTAATTTGTGAACCACGTTACGCAGAATAGAGTCAATGTTAATTTAACAATTTTATTTTCTAAAATTTAATTAACTGTTCCGGGGTACGAAAGTTCTTCACTATTGTAATCTATAAACGCAATACTACCTCCCATTAAAGCCGTGGCAGATATTTTTATAGCACCTTATATAATAGGACAGTGATATTGGATCACTTGCTTAATAAAAATCAATGGACTCAAGACCTTATTCGAATCACGAACTACGTGTTAGGATATTTGATAGAACCTATCTTGAGAGAGAACAGATTTGGTCATAAACTCAATAAATAATATCAGGTTGTATATAAGTATTTTATGAAAAACTTACATCGGATATGTTCGCACCAAAATAGGGAATATCTCCAACACAATCACATTTCGTCCCATCTTAAGATATTGTCCGACCATGGTGCGGACGAGAGGAGAAAATGACCCGTCCAAGTAGCCACTTATCAGCACCTAAGGAAACAAGAAAAGTTATAAAGAAATACTGATTTTTTAACGTAGGATACCCAAGTTCAATTAGACGTTTACTGCGCCATTTTTTTGGTTAGCCCCCGGAACTTCGACATAGCGGTCAAATCTCTACACCCTTGAAAAACAGCGTTGTCTAAATTGTTATTAAAATGAACATTTTGACAATCACGGGCCTGTTGGTCTAGTGGTTAGTGACCCTGACTGCTATACCGGTTGTCGTGGGTTCGATTCCCACCCAGGACAAATGTTTGTCTGATGAGCACGATCATTTGTTCTGGTTGTCTGGGTGTAATTTATCTATAATATGTATGTATTTAGAAATATATAAGTATGTTTATCAGTTGTCTGGTTACCATAACACAAGCTCTGCTTAGTTCGCATTATTTCCCAGACACAGACACTCACAGACACTCATTATGTCAGTCATGAGTCATCATATCACAGTTAGTTTCTGGACCGCGGTTCTGTCACTCCCGATCTATCCTCCATCTTTCGCAACCCTTCCACAATTTTCACTTCAATTGAATTCAAATTCAGACTAAAAGTATTTTTACATCTCCAGAGGAGAGGCGTTTCTAAAAGTAATTCATTAATTAAATAACTAATATCATTGCTTAAACGTACTTATCGTGTGTATAAAACGTAATTATGCAATCGGCTCGAATCAAGTAGAACCTTGATCATCTAACGTAATCACTGTAAGGTATTAGAGTCACGGACATTTATAACATTGTTCGCGGCGATTTCATTTTAATGTGATAATAATGTTCATATTATGAGATGATAATATAAGTTTAATACTTGAGCCTAATGTTATAAGCAAAATCTATGGAAGCAAAAGGAGCTCTATGAATACAATGTGTCCAAATTAAATGTTATACTTTCCTACACAAAATAAATACAAAATGTAATATCTACACATATATATTTATTATGATTTTTAAACTAAACTACAGTGGCGACCTTAGGTATTTTATCTTTTCAGTAACTATACGGTATTACCATAAAAATCTACACTCCATACCTAGCAAACTAATTTCTTAATTTTTATCAATTTTAACAATGTTTACATATGTTTCGATTTGGTTTTATTTAGGTAGGTATTTCCACTTAAGTGTACCTATAGGTAAGTGTATAGGTAAGTGTAAAGGTATTTAGATAAATTAAAATTCGAACCTGCGTTTTCCGTCGTTTCAAGTCGATATGCTTGGCGGCGCAGCCAGCGCCCTCTGCACTCAGTTTACATCGCGTCTCCGTGTGTCCCAGTAAACTTGTCGAGGGGTACACCACCACCACACTCAGAGACTCTTTTGTTTTTTCCGATAGTTCCGTGGTCCGGTTCATGCCGGGACCTAGAAACGTCGAGATACAATTTAAAAACACCACAACCACCAAGTTGAGACATTTTATTATAGATAATAATTTTATTATTTACATGTCTTATGGGATAAATAAATGAAAAGGGGGTTTAAGTAAATAAGTACGCCTGTCAAGTACCGCAGTAGCAGTGGCGCATTCTAGTGCAATCTGAACCATCACAAAACTCTTATTTGAACCGTCAGCATATCTCGCTGCTCAGCACCGACCTCACTTAACTGACTACTTTTCACGTTAAACCATTTAAATCCTAAAAGTTCTACACAAATATAAATTATAACACAGTAAACTATTAATAAAAAATATTAAATGTAACTTTACATTCAGCCATCAATCCGGCCGGTGTCCCGGTATCCTCTTGAGAACTTAGCCGACATATCACTAAAATAACAAGGAATCTCATTTCTAAACCAAAAACTACACTAAAACATTTTTGGACGTCCGTCTGTGCGTGTGTTCGTTACTCAGATGGACATTAAACTAACTAATCGAGTATCTAGTTTCCTTTGCTAAGGCCGAAATATAACCGTGCATATAATTTATTGACCTTTAAATTAAATGGTAATGTATTATACACCTTATTGCTTAAGAAAAACTGATAGGGCTCGCTGGTGAGAAGTTAATTGCCACACTATTTAAATATGAATGAATTAAACATTGTATTTAAGTAGGCAGTTTAAATTGTGTTTTGATGACATTAAAGTACTGCAATATCCGTTTAAAAATTTGAACATCGGATATTTACATTAGTTACATTGATTTTTTTTATCATTATACGTAAACCTCATATTTGTTGGAAAGAAGAAAAGTACCGTATTCGAAACCACATAATATTTATATTAAAAGGTCAATTGTGGCAGCGCATTTAAAGAGTCTAACAATTTATTAACTTATATGTCACACAAGGTCACACACAAATCTTGCCTCTACGCATACTATGTATAAAGATCCATTCACAATTTATCAAAATAGCAATATGTCATAACACATTCCAAGTATTGATATACTCACACACTCAAACATTTTAATATTATATTATTTACCCAATATTAGGCCTTGTGAATTGTCGTTTTAGCAAAGGATTTTGCCTTTGCTAAAACGACAATTCACAAGGCCTATGCTATAAAACAACATACGTAGGAACTAAATTACGTACTTAACAGAAAAATATGAGTATATCTTGTAAGTCGTCATCCAACATCCAAGTTTAACAAGTTTTTAAAAGAAAATGTCCAAGAAACTGATTCGCAACGAGGACAGTTTACTGACAGGCGAGCTAGATCTAATCGGAGTCTATCTCGGTTGAAGGATAACTGCGAGGCTAGGCTAGATAGAGCTGCAATTATCCTTGCGAGGGCGATGCTCGATTAACTTCGAGGGTGCAGCTAATAATAATTAAATATATTTATCATTTGTCATTTTAAATACTGACTTTTTAAATATATTCACTAAGTAGCAGAGACGATGGACAATATGTCCGAATATGAATTGTTGTTTCGCTTGACAATTTGGAAATCGTCTGTTTCTTGTGCGTTCGTCGCTTCAGAGTCGGAAGAAGTAACAAAAGTGCTGTTTCTCATAACATTCGGCAGTCTTTTATTATTTTTGTGTTTGAATTTCTTGCGCCTTTCTTCCATGTTTAATATTAAAAAGAAATTCAATGTGCTGTGAATGTGATAATGAATATAGCTTCGTGGCAATACGTGGTTATACGATAAACACATATATCGATAAACTGAGAACATAACACTTAAATCAAACATACATAAAGAACATCTAGAACTAATATTGTGGATCACAATATTTTTATTTTGGGGATCGAAGCTGCACCATGTGTGAGCATTGGAGAGTCCTTTTATATTTTTTTCCTAGTCATTGATTCTCTTGTAACTATTGAACCACAGAAACTAACAATTATGTATTTTAAGTCAAATGAACATAAATACATCCGGAGTTACCTAGTAATTAGGTAGGTACTTCAATAATAACTGCAGGTTAAGTTTGCATGACATTGATTGGTAGTCAATTAGATATTGCTATTGATAATGAATCTTATTAAATGTTATTTCTGTTTATCAGTAAGCAAAATTAAAATAATTAACATTAAATAAAATACATTTTATTCAGTTGATAGATTGAGTATATTTTGACTGTGTCTTATACGATAGAAAACAGCAAAAATTCCAGTAGGAATATTAATTTGCCTTATTTATTTAAGAGAAAAAATATGTGAACATTTCTTTTGTCTCGGCAAGGTCAAAACACTTTATTGTTCGCAAAACTTTGGTTTCGGCTGGATAATTTTTAAACAGGTTATACCACCTCCTTGCACTTAACCAAAACGAACACGTATTAAAACATTCTGCGGGGTTTTGGAGAGCTAAAGTTTTCACTCTTAAGTGTCTGAGCATTATAAGAAATATTTCGTGGGTATTCCAACTCATTATGAGCTGGTTTTATTTAAGTCTGATAATACGAGGACATGTCAGGTACCAGTTATGAAATGATAATTATAATTTTTCATTGATAATACTCTTGGAAGTCCAAGAGTCGTGTTAATTTCTGGGTGGGATTGGCCTATCAATAGGGTTTGATATAATGAGAGAGGTGACTGATAATAATGAATTGAAAGATGTCTTTGCTAAATATGTTTCCTGTGAGGAACAACTTAGTCAGCGTATGGTAGAGGCTAGTGAACTTCTAGACATAGTAAAAGGCAATGCAGAGAGATATGAGTCCCTGACTAACAATCTCTCTTGCAATTGTAGTAACCCTATTTCACCATCTGAGCCTCCGCAGGTTCCTTCCTTACCTACAGTCTCACAGCCTTTAATTGTTAGTGATAGTGATTTTTACTCAGACAAGTGCATAATAGTTTCTGATAAAATAGGAGCAGGGTTTGGTTCATTGTTAAATAACAATAACACTCACAATGTTACAAACTACTGCTACCCTAACTGTAATTTCAATAATTTGGTAATCAAAATTAAAAACATGAAATTAAATAAAAACTCTAACATTGTTTTATTAGTAGGTAACAGCATAGGCATTAAGAGAAAGGACATTGTTTATGGCATTGACACCTTACTAGGTTTAGATATAGGTAAAATTATGTTGTGTGCTTTGCCTTATGGTCCATTCATTTCTATCCATTCTATAGGTCCTTAGTAAGAATGGGCGTGCCTCAGGGT
Organism: Autographa pulchrina; assembly: GCA_905475315.1. Taxonomy (NCBI): domain Eukaryota; kingdom Metazoa; phylum Arthropoda; class Insecta; order Lepidoptera; family Noctuidae; genus Autographa; species Autographa pulchrina. Next base: position 4,369,027 of record FR997771.1, on the reverse strand, counting down.
TCAATCTTAGGCCCCTTTCTTTTCCTAGCATATATTAATGATCTGCCTTTCACAATGTCTAATTTAACGGATATAATTTTATTTGCAGACGATACATCTCTTATTTTTAAAATTAACAGAAAATTGCAAGACTATTCCAATTTAAATAGTACGCTCAACGTGTTGTCAGATTGGTTTTCAGCGAATAATTTGCTACTAAACGCTTCAAAAACAAAATGTTTAAAATTTTCACTTCCGAACGTTCGATCGCATTTGGATCTAAATCTAATGCTTGATGGTAAAAAACTAGAATTAATTAACGAAACGGTATTTCTTGGTGTTACTATAGACTCTAAGTTACAATGGGGCGCTCATATCAAAGCATTGACGAAAAGGTTAAGTTCAGCTGCATTTGCGGTACGGAAAATTAGACAGCTCACGGATATTCCCACGGCAAAATTAGTTTACTACGCGTATTTTCACAGCATTATGTCATACGGCGTTCTGCTATGGGGCTCTGCAGCCGATGTAAATTCTATATTCATCTTGCAAAAACGAGCAATTCGCGCCATTTACTGTATGGGCCCCCGCGAATCACTTAGAGAGAAATTTAAAGAAATAGGTATTCTCACGTTGCCATCGCTTTATATTATGGAAAATATAATGTACGTTCGTAAACATTTAGATAGTTTTAGTGTCAACAGTGATTATCACAACATTAACACCAGAAGTAAAAATAAACTAGTAGTCCCAAGGTTTAGACTAACTAAAACAAATACTAAATCCTTCCTAGGGAATTCTATTCGCTTTTATAATAAATTACCAGATAGTTTAATTCATTTAACTAACAAAAAGTTTAAAACGTGCGTGAAATCCAAACTAATAGGAAAGGCTTATTATAAAATCAGTGACTATGTAGAGGATAAAAGCGCGTGGATTTAGGACCTTCTGCACATGTGGCCTCCCTGGCGGTCCGTTAGTTCATTTGCCTCATCTTGTTGTTTCATCTTTCTCGATTAGCTTCCCCACGGTCTCTATTCGTAGAAACCTTTTGACATGCCTTGACATTCCTGTTAGGGTTTAGTTAGGACTACATATCTTTTGTATGTAAAGCTATTTAATTAGATATTTGTTTTTTCTTCTTTTAATTATTGAGTTTAGTCTTTTTTTTATTATTCTCATTCTTTTCGCATAGGCGACCTTTGTAAATGTGACAACAATGTAAATTTGTTGCGTGTCCCTTTTCATTTTTCTTCCATTTTGGATGTTATCATTTACAATAAACTAAACATTTTGCTATTTACGCTGTTGTCGCATATTTGCATATTTTTTTTATATATAGCTAATTGTATTTTTTACATTGATGTTAACCTTTTTTTTAAAAGAGTAACCAATGGAGTTTCTTGCCGGTTCTTCTCCATTGGAATGACATTTTGGAACCTGCAACTAGAGTCAGTAATTTAACGTTTTAAAAGAGCTTAAAAAGGCCTACTTGAAATAAAAATATTTTGATTTTGATTTTTGATTTTGAATCATCTTTATTTATTATTTATTTTAAGGACGAGATCGAATCAGTTCGTATAATAATCCTATTGAGCCGATTGAGATTAACAGGAATTACGCATTTTATTTTGAACGTCAGCGTTAGATCATTTTTAAAGGGTCTACGGTTTTTCTATACCTCGCCACTGGCGACGGTTTACTAAAATATACTAATTTAATGTACTGTATGTATGTAATGCGGGCTCGCACTGTATGGTTAAGAATGTATATTGGCCAAGGCTGTTGGTCCTTTCAGTCGTACAAATTGACCAATGACAGCTATTTAAGCAACAAAATCCTTAGACACCATTCCTAAGAGACCTATGTTCAATTGAAGATTACAATAGGCCGCATAAATTAATAATAGTCCTTTGAATGAGGAATACAAGCTCAGGAACATAATTAAATGATGTTCTGACTCGAAATTAAATCGGTATCATCTTGGTTTCTCTGAAATTATGCTGGAGTAGATAATATCTCATACAACAAATCAATTAAATTGAGAAGCAAAGATTAGTGTGTTTCCTTTGAAGAAATAATAGGTATGATTCGTAACTACTTAGATACATGATAAATGCACTAGGCTTTAGTCTCACACGCAGATTCGTGAGTTATAATTACGAACACTAATCATTTTAAGTGAGTGTTAATTTTTCAATTATTTTTCATAAATTATGTTTATTATTTACAGTAGGATCGAGTGTAACGCACATAGTACAGACTGCTAAGCAATGAAAAAAAGTATCAGGAATTCCAAACATCGAAGTTAGAAGCCGTGTGTCATTTGTTTTGGCTCTCTCCGAATGTCGTAAATCTAATTATAGAATCTGTATTTATTTACTGTCATGTATGTTAATATTTATGTAATAAATGTATTAGTGTATTTCTCAAGCTGAATTAAGAGGACATAATACACTTAACTACATAATTGCAGTACATTCGCATTGTCCGCAAAATAATTCGTTTGTCAACGAGGATAATTATTTCTATTTATGTTTTAATACAAATCCCAAAGTACCACTATACTATATGTATATGACAAGTTAAAAAAAAAACGCCATTTGTAGAAACTAAACTCGTTTTTTTATATAGTTGCACTCGTTAGCTAGAATTTCTTGAAAGAAGAATTTTTTGTAGCGCGAATATTCTTGAATGAATGATTATGTTATATTTCAAAACTCCTAATAATTTACTTTCCTAAAAATGTGTTCAGGTTTATAGAAAATTAAGTTATCCGCTTTGGGGAAGACATTTGCAGAATGCAACTTTAGTTCTTCTCTTCCCCGTACTATGCGAGTCAAGCCCAGGGATCAAGCGGGTTAGTTACAGTCTACTGTGACCCCTGAACAGAAAGCAAAATGTACTAGCTAAGACTTAAGTTATGTCATGACAAAATCAGAAGATACTTCACAAATAATCTCGCGTTTATATGTATGGATTCATAAAGTCGTGGCTGGCTCGCAAGTTCACAGACCGGTTCATAATACGAGGTTGCGGATTCACAACCTGATAAGCAATAATGATACATCTTCCAATTTCACATATAAATGTCAGAAATTATTATAAAAATATCCATATATTCAATATCGCCAAGGATGTGATCTAACGTGATCCCTGAGTACTACGTTATTTATATATAGGCCTTTGTCCCTACAGTAGGTAGAAGAAAACAATAGAGGATTACCAATAACATACCAATACAAACAAGCAGATATAGTATTAATATAATACCATTGTATGTTAAGCATGTACATTTTTCACGGTATTAACATACGTAGGCCTTGTTTATATACCCATACAGATGAGATTGACATCCATGGTTAATTAAAACAAACATATCGTGGGAATCCCGGCGATGTGCAGCGGCGCAGGTAAACGCACTGGGTGACGCTTTCATCTAATTGTTGTGAAGATTTCCAGATCGCGTTGCAGAAAGCTTATTATTTATATGGTGAGGAGACGCGACGCCCGCACCGGTCTGCGCACTCCATCATTCTGGCGTTCAGTCACACGCAAACTCGGCAAGCGTACGGACGTGTTCACACTAACCTTGCAAAAAATAAAAAACGTTCGGTTACATTTAAAAATGTTCTACGATCAAATGTGAAGTTTTGACTACTTCGCTTTTAGAAGAAGTCTCAAACGTTTCGAGGTGTTAAGATGAATGATTCAGTGGGAGTATCGAATGACACTTGGCAGTGGTACAAGGAAGTGATCAGGTCATGGCTGGAGGACCCTGGCGTGGAGGTGTTCGAGGGCCTGAACATGACGGCCCTCAAGATGGATCAGGCCTACATGACCGGCGTGTCCGAGACTAATGTCGGAGTCTACAGCGTCTCTGATGATTGTTTTCGGGTAAGTTAAATTACGAATTATGAGGGCTACCGGTTTTACCATAAAGTATAATAGACTTATTATCGGTTAGAATATCCATATGCTAAAATTTGTTCCAAAGTAAATGAAAGGTCATATAATTTGCCAGTGTCAAATCCTCAGTTTAATTATTAAAAACAGGAAGGAATGTAAACAAATAGCAATTGCTTTTGTTTCAATTAAGAATTTAATATCAATGTTACATGAAAGGCCATTGTTTCCTTTCACGACGTCGTTTCATAAATATTTTTGAAAGTGTTGAAGAAAATCTCTTTATCCAAAATATTTGTAAAATTTGCTAAAAAAGAGCACGCTCTACCTTAAACGTTAATTAATAGAAAATTACATATACAGTGAGAATCTCCTTTTGGAAGTCGGTTAAAAATAATCTTCTGAGTTTAATTTGAAACCAGAAATAGTTTTGGAATTAAAGGTTAGTTATTTCTTATTATGTAGCTGGCCATTTGCCCTGTATGCATTTTAGAGATTCCATTTATAATGGGTAGGCACTGAAATTATTATTATGATTCTCGTTTAAATATAAATATGAGGCATCGGGGATTATAATAATATATTTTGTTAAATATACGCACATAGTTATTGCGTTAATATTTAATTGCCTACATGTTATGTGTTATTTTGTATGATGATTTAATGCATTATAATATTTGTTAATTAACTGCTTTGAAATTAATTTATAACATAGTTTCGTGCATATGTTTTGCCCTAGATGAGTGATAATGACTATAAATAAAAATGTATCGTCTCCTATATTAGTATGTCTTGTTTTTGTATTGGATAAAAAAACGGCACTAACCTTTAAGAAAATTATCACTTCGTACTTTTTACGATTTTGGTTGTCCAATTGTCCAGATGAACGCAACTGGGATTACAGTTCTCATATTAATAAACGTTATAAATTACTAAATAGAAAGAAAGAGTATGGGTGTTGACCTTAGATTCTCGTCAAATTGTTTATTGATACTAATCAATATGATATAAGAGAGTATCAAAAGAAAATCCCTGCATTTATCTAAGGAGGCTAAGGTTATTACTACACTGAAAATAGGCGGTAATCTTTCAAGTGCCTATTTATTACAGAGTACGAATAATATCAATAAATCTTTCAATTCTTAAGTCTGATTACTTTTCTTTGGGACGTTTAAAGTTCGAAGCCTAGGTCATTTAAAATGTTGGGTTTTTCCTATAATATATGAGTAAGCTCAATCAGGTTTTAAATAAGTGCCACAATGATATTTATTTTTCAACCTTTTTCTCATCTGATCTTTATGAATACATATTAAATTGATTTTGTGGTAAAGTAGAATTAGTATAACTAGGTGCGATTGGTGACCTCTCGGTTCAACGACCGGATTCGTCTGCTCTAGGTGACAGGTTCGCAGCCAGGCTAATATAGATGGGACATTCTAAAAGTTACATGTTATTCAATCATCGTTTGTTATCTATATAAGAAACGTTGGCCCACTAGAGGGCCAATTGGTTGTGTGGACACACTGAAATTATTATATAAATACTTTAGGTGTGAGAAAGTATAGTTCTGCTTACCCTGCTATATGCAATAGTGCTAGTAAATGGCTATTACATTAGCATTACAATAAGACTTACATAAGGCATTTAATTTTATAGCTAACTAAAATGTTTATGAGCAATTCAATTTACAATTGTATGTAGGCTAAATTACTTTTGTTATAAGCAATTCAAATATTTTGATTAAATAACTTAGATAGCGTTTCAGAAACACTTATCGTAGGAGATACTTGAGTAAAACTTAAATTACTTGCTTAAATGAAAATGAGGATTTTTTGTACATAAATAAAATTTTTACGTAAGATCAAGTTGCATATGCTAATTTAACATTAACTTACGGTGCGTTTTATTTTTTTGAGTATTATATAAATATTTCAAAATAAACACTATATTTTTATTGTAGTTTAGTAATACATAATTTATACTGTATAAATTATATTGAGAGTTATAAAACTAAACTGTCAAGGATGATTGGATTGTCTACTGTAGACATACGTGTCTCTACATAATATTCAAACGTGAGTTACCGTTATTAAATGCCATTTAAAATATTATTTCCACTTATTTTTGAATAAGGTTTGAGGACAAGGACCTTAAGAAATAAATAAAATAGTAAGTATATACCTAAGTATTTATTGAAGCTGTGGTTGACGAAGTAGCCTATAATATTTCTAATCAGTGCGTGCAACCTTGGTTGATCAAACAGTGCTAATCGGCGTTTACTTTAATCATCTATCATTGTCTATGGAAAAGAATGTAAAATGGAATTTATGGCAGCAAACACGACTGCGTTACTTTTTACTGCGACTTTTTGTCGTTAATATGCCTCTACGACTATTATTCGTTTCCCAGGCGATTATTCATGTATTTATAAAGCTATTATGACAGTCTTTCACTTGGTTATAATTAATTCTGATATGTTCTTGTATTGTGTAGTTTATTTAACATTGATTAAACTTGTGAATTGTACATATAACATTGCGTGAATTATTCATTCCTTAGAAGAAAGTTTTCCTCAACTTTTTTAATTAACCTTCTCAAGGGTTCAATTTCTCATCATAACATTCTATTACGGAAAACAATTGAACGATTGAGGTTTTTTTTTAAGAAATAATTGATGATTTGTATATTGTTGGGCAACTTATTCTGTCACTCTTAAATAGTATTATGTACTTCTACAGCCAGGTTGTTTTCGGTGAAGCAACTGCAGTAAGACATAAAAGCAATTGCATTGATCCTAATTTAATTCAGTCAATGATCTCACATAAGAAAATATGATTCTTCCTCTTTTTTTTAGTTTCCTTCCAAAAACACATAATTCATTAAATCGTCCCGTCTAAGTAAAAGTCCTTTCTTTGATTCTTTCTAAACTTAAGCAAGAAAAAGTGATCATGATTTAATGAGACTGATCATGTTGATTCTTTGTCAACGCCTATTTAAGCGACCATTATTTTAGATTTATCGTTACATTTCTATCGGAAACAGTTTCGCTGTGTGCTTGGTACCGTTTTTCTCTATTGTCCAACAAAATCACTTTCTGTATCGATCAACAACGTGTCACGGGGATTCCTGGGGAAGTAGCCGTGCTCGTAATTATAGAGCGTAATGCATGCTAAATGTTGTACACCCCACCTTGTTACCTCACCTAATTATGTGAACGGAACATGTAGGTAAAGACTACGACAAAAGGTCTTTCCATATTTCTTTACAATAAATTGAATTAATAGACGTTAATATAATTGGAGTTTAAATTTTCCTGTACATTTAAATAAAAGTATAATTACGTTTTCCTGTAGTACTTAGTTTAGTCATACGAAATAATTGAAAAAATTACTGACATAAAAATGGAATAAGAAGCCTTATATTGCAATTATCAATTTATTTTTGGCAAGTGTTGATAGTTTTTATAAAATCAGCTTATTATCGTTGTGTTCTAAATAGGCTTCACGAACACTTTAGGTGCTGTGGTGTTGAGTAAGCTCTTAAGAAATAACACTACGTTTCGATTTAACGGATTTTACGCCATCGAGATCGTAAAGCAAGTTGATTATTATCAGTGCGAATTGAATTTTGTTAGTGTTCGCACATAAGTCTATTTATTGCCAAAGATGTACGAAACCCAAGAGCGGAAATGACCTAGGAAGAAACAACATGAGTTACTAAACATAACTAAAATAACGCTGGACGATTCATGACTCAAAACGATTTAAATTCATAACGTTATTTCTATTGTAAAAGTAAAAAAAAATATTCTGTCGGATGTTTGACATGTAATACTTATATAATTCTTTATAAGCTCGAAGAAAAGTAGAATCTATCAGGTGCCATAGTCTTTTATAAAATCCAGACATTTCGGGAAGTAGATAAAGACTTCGACTTCTCCTCTCGCGGGTCTGCTGGCAGAAATTTCTATAGAAATAAGCAGTACCTTTGTACATCAGTTTTAAATATGTAATATTATTTGTTAATGTGTTGTGTGTGTACATAAATGATTAAATAAATAAATAAATAAATAAATAAAGCTCTAAGTAAACTGCAAAAAAAAAAAACAAATGTCTTGTAAAGAAGCGTTTCGGAATAGCCTGTTGAATAATAGCTACGGTTTTCTAAATATTCATTAAAAAATCTTCAATGGCTATATTAGGAAAACTAGCTGTGCCTGCGACTTCGTTCGCGTGGATGACGAAACTTATCAATGAGTTTTTAACCGAAAAATGAAGTTTGTCTTTTATTGTTTATACTTTTCCGGGATAAAAACCACCCAGTGTGGTGCCCAGGATCATAAAGAATAATTATACCAAGTTTCATCGTAATCGAACCGGTAGTTTTTGCGTGATACCTGAACAAACAGACAGACAAAAAAATTTTTTTTCACACTTTTGGTTTCGTTGTCGGTCTAGTAACACCCCCCGCCATTTATTTTTTTGATATTTTAAATGTACAGAATTTTCACTTTTACAGATTTATTATAATTAGGAAAATAAGCCCATACACTGTCACTGATATCATTAAATATTAAGTGTTGTTGATTGAGATGTTCAAGGAAAACGCCGCGATAATGATCTCATTAAACCTGATTAGCTGCTATTTTTACACGATTATGTATTTAGTGAGACATAACAACACGCAACAAGCAAATTTGTAGTAAACATTGAGAATCTCAGTGTTATTGCAGAATGTGTGTCAAGTATGCGTCGCTGCGCGTGCAGTGCGAGAGAAATTACTGTTTCTTATTTAGTAGTGAACCAAACTAGCGTTAACAATACTTAGTTCAGTTTGGTCTCTATATTTCTTAGTTACAGAAAATGAAATGAAAGATTTACAAAGCAATTGAAATAAGGATGGATATAATTCAATTTTGTTAAATTGGTACGATTTGGTCCACATATTATTACGTTACTTTATTTTGTTTTCCTGGTGCACACCAAACTTAAGGTTCTTGGTGGTATTCGTTGACTATGGTATGTATTTCCATTGTTCCATTTCCTTGTTACTTAGCGGAATTCTTGGAAAAGAATTCGGAAAATTAAGTACTAGAAGGATTTAAATAGGTACATTATATTACCGCTTATACTCGTTATAGTCTTAAAACAATTCTTAATCAACATAATAAATAGCCTCTAAAAGTTCAAACTATAATTTCAAACAAAATCACACAATGCAATAATAAAATTCGTAGCTAAGTTACTAAGTAACATAAGTTCGTCAACTCGTTGCATATTTAATGTGGGGTTCACTTAGTCATGTTGTAAGCACGTGCGTTGGTCCTATGCGTCACCGGTATTATTATTTGTATGAAAGCTGCATTCAGATCCTGGTGCATTTATTGCATTGTTTTTATTGTTTTATGCTGATAACTTGTATGTTTGCACTTGTAGGGAAGAGGCTAAAGGCTATCTTATGTGGGGCATTGAAAATGTTTCCTTTACGAACAACATTTGTCATGTTGCTTTAAAAAATATACGGCTTTTTTATGCACGTACTACTTGAACTTGGAGAATTATCGAGAAAACAGACGCTTACTTAAATAATAAATAAATAAATGCGGACAACATCAAATACATTGCTCTGAACCCAAAGTAAGTAGCTAAAGCACTTATGTTATAAAATTCAGAAAAAACGAAGGTACCACAAACACCCAGACCCGAGGCAATGTAGAAAAGTTTGTTTCTACATTGACTCGTCCGGGGATCGAACCCGGGACCTCAGAGCTAGCGACACCTTGAAACTGGTGCGTAGGTACGCCACTCGACCACGGAGGTCGTTAAATAAGCGGCTTTGCTTCAGTGTTTTTATAAGAAGGGAAAACCCTATTTTAACCGAATATGCATTTCCAAAACCTCTGTTTGATGTTGTCCATGTTAAGTAATGTTCACATACCATTAGCTTAATTGCTTTCTCGTTTACAGACTATCCGACAAAAAAGTAATACATCTAATAAATTACATACATAAGCTAAGCTACTTCCTTTATTACTTAACATATTATAAATGAAGAGGCAACAAACTATTTTATAATTAACAGGAAAATGATTTTAGCTTAAAGTTATGTTGTTTTGTTACAAGATTTTGTAAGAAATTCTCACATTAATTAAATTATAGGTTTTGTTATGAGGTTCTTATGAAATGAAGGCTGTACTTGTTATAACATATTTCCTGGATTAGGTTAAACTAAAAGTATCGATGTAGGTACCTTAAACAGCGTGTCTAATGTGTGATTTGAAGAGGAAAATGCGTACATAATGTTTGCCAAAGTCATGTTCAAGGTTAACTAAGAATAGAGTTCCTTACTTAATTAAATCACCTATAGTTAAATTTTAATTAGGGTATGGTATTCAATAATTATTATTGTTAATATTGAGTTTATTGTAAGAATTAACTAAATAATTAAATAAATGGTTTTTTATTTGTATGAATACAAAACAATGACTTGATCTCAAAAAAAACCTATATCACTAGTTTCAATCAACTACTCTAGCTATCTTTACGCAGCCGTACCACTTAAATACAATTGCCAGCACGTTAAAGTACATTACTAAAAAAGGTCGTCTTCCAACGTTTGCTGCAGGCGACGATAGCCCCAGGAGTCGAGCAGTCGTGTCTAGCCATTTTTACGCAAACGTAATAACCTAATAAGAATCCTATTGCTTGTAGATTAAGGTACATGATTAAATAACTCCTTATCTTCCAGTGCCTGCTGGAGCTGCAGGCGACGATAGGCTTCTTTGCTAGCCAGTCTTGCCTAGCCATTTTTACGCAACCGTACCAATCTCATTAGAATCCTATTACCAGTACGTTAAGGTACATAACTAACCAAGCCCTCGTCTTCCAGTGTCCGCTGGAGTTGCAGGCGACGATAGCCAAAGGTGTCGAATAAATGCTAGCCATTTTCTTGCAACACTACCAAGCTAATTACAATCTTATTGCTAGTACGTTAAAGAACATTACTAACCAACCCTTCATCTTCCAGTGCCCGCTGGAGCTGCAGGCGACGATAGCCCCAGGTGTTGAGCAGTCCTGGGTCGCCAGCACGGCGCGTCGCTCCACCTGGAGAGTGTACGCTGACGTCAATGACCAGTACGTCAATGCTGGAAACACTAGGTAAGATGGTATTCAAGTATACACTAATAAAGGTTTCCTTACTTTGAAAATATGTTAAAAATTAGTTGTTTAGAGAATAATCCTTAAATCTCGTAAGGAATCAAAAATATGTGTCCCATGCGGAAATTGAACTTGCAGCAAATTGTTTAGTGAATAAGTCATTGTGCGTGGTCTTTGGTCTGTCAATAAATTTATTCTTTCTTCCTTTCTTTCTTTTAAGTCGCGCAGATATAGTTGGCGCCCGTTGGTAATCTCTTTAAAAGATAAAGATAAAAGATAATATTATGCGTTTATTCTTGCAATTTGAAGTAACAATATCATATGAAACGTCAAGCCCCAAAAAAGGGATATTTATGCATTTTCGCGCTTATTCCCGTGAATTATATTAATAATTATATAAATAATATTTATATTAGCGCGATAGTTTAACAGTCATAGGTTTAGGTTAGGTTAGCGTTTATCAAATCTTGTGAATTTGACTTCACTGAGAGCAACAAGTGCAATGTGTTTAATGGCTCCTACACACAGTGCCGGCGGCAGTGCCGCCGGGCGAGCCGCCGCCGGCCAAGCCGTCGCGCTTCGTCACACAAACAAATGCCGGCGGCTCCTTTGTGCGGCTTTGAATGCCGCCGGGCGCACGGCGGCTTGGCCGACGGCTCGCCCGGCGGCACTGCCGCCGGCACTGTGTGTAGGAGCCATTAGCCTTGATTCAAAGAACATACTACCTTCTGAGATGAAAGTGCTCAAATTACCTTAAACGTTATTTGTTTCACGAAAAATAAATCTTAAGGTAACTGTAAAAGTGAGAGTAGGTTATATAATTCCACCGGAATCGTCCTGAACCTGACGAATATATTGTTAGGCAATGATCTTATTGGACACGTACAAGTTGTATTTCCGGACTGGATTACTTATTCATTCACAGTCCTTATAGAAAGTTTTACATGAGTATAATGTTTAAACATATATAAAGAAACGAGAAGGAAAGGTGATGTTTTCATGTTACTTGTCTTTTCGATATTTCTCACTCACAGATTGATGTAAAATACACTTTCTCGAGAATACATAATACACGTTTAAAATTGTTATAGGTACTTTAAATATTTGAAATTTGAACAGGCTGGTTATTTTTATCATTTGCTTAAATATATTAAATATTCATATAATTTATCAGTGTAGTAGTTTAAATAAATAAAGTATACCTAAGTACTTATGAGATCTAACAGTAAATGCTACGGTATTCTATGATAAAAACTTTACATGTTTGGTGACGACTGTACCGTAGTTAAATTCATTAGCAATGTAGTGTTAAGTAATTTATATTTCATGCTTGAATACTTTGGTTAAGCGGAAGTCATACGTAGGTACTAGTTTCGGGAACTTTTATTGTTGCATTGAACCATAATATTATTATAACAATAAGTATTTAACACTATGTTTACAAATTAAAACAATCCAAACAAGTGGGTCGCAGTACGATATTTAAAATTTTCCCACGATTAAACTGACTTGTTTCCGCAAACCGTTGAGATTTTTGTATCAAAACAAAATTGTTACAGAAAACTTATGTCTTTCTTTCAAGTATTATAATATTTCACAATTTTTTCCGGTAAAATACATAATATCATTGGATTATATGAGAATCGGGAGATTTATTAAAATGATTAAACATTGTACACTGAATTGCAGACATGATTACAACATAACTTATTAACAAAATACGGGTGAAATCTGAGATGAAAAATCTCAGTAGAATTTATCTAAGCGTCAAAGTAATTGCCTATCGTAAATATCACAATATTTCTATCATGTAGAAGTTAATTGAAAGATTGTACCATAGTGATGAATTACGTGACAGATTTTCTTGTCATCAGCTTAAATCAATTAGCTAATTATACAATGAAGGCTGACGTAGAAATATTGGCGTCGTTTGGATTTGTACAAGATTTTGTAAACTTTATTACGTTCATAATATAAATCTTTTATTTTCATTTTTAATAATAATTAGAGCGATTATTTAGAAATTCTATCATTAATTTAGAGGGCAGTTTATTTGTTCTGTTTTTGAACAAAGCTCAGTCGGGACCATTATTAATAACGATATAATGTTGTATATTTATTATTTTTGTAATACATAAATAATTAAAAGAATTTAAGTAATATTATAGAATTGATGAGTTCACGTCTTCATGTAGTTAATGTAGTACTTAGTTCACGTAGTTCATGTCTATCTATTCATGATTATTAATAAACTCACGTCAGTTTTAGGCAATACTAACATTGCACACCAATACGGCAAAGGATATGAGTAATTTGTTAATGATATATTTGACAGCAGGATTGGTCATCAGGAAACTAGTTAATTAGCCAATACAATAGGATAGCGCGATGGCGGCACATTTTTAAGTTCTTACACCATAAACGGGAAGCCATTGCTTTATTGCTCATACAGTCATTTTCATTACAGACCTTCAGAATTGATGATAATATAGAGAACTGATTATGTTATTCTTTATACATTCAGCTTCATCCAATGTGATCCTCCTGAGATACAAGTATCATTTTACTTAGTTCAGGAGGCAGTTGCTCATTTTTATTTGTTTCACTGTTTGTACTAATAGTGTTTTGTAATTTGTGATTAAAGGTTTGTGTGTTTTTTTTGCTACAAATAAATTTATTATTATTTATTTATTTAATGTTCCAAGATAACTCATAAAATTTTAACATTTCTGTAATATATTGTCAGGATATTTAGAGCGTTACATGAAAAAAAAACAAAGGAAGATCAAGTTAGCCTATAATTTTAATATTACAAAAATAGTGGGATAACGTTTTGACCATGGCGCAGCACATTTTATTTGTTATTTATAAAGATTCTCAATTTTACAGTTCATTAAACAAATCCTTTCCTCCTGCAGTCGCTTGCTGTGCCAACTCACGCCTGACATGGGGCAGTTCGGCGTGTACAAGCTGAACGCCAGCACCGGCGGCTGCGACTTCCACACCCTCAAGGACCCTGTCGATATCTACATGCGTGAGTTCTTTTATATTATATGTTCTTCTCTTGGTCTTTTGGTGTCTTAAGGTATGGGTCCTTTCATACCGTATCCGTCAAGGCAGGCATAAAGCAGACTTCATGGTATATTTTATGACGCGAGAGTAAGACAATATAGAATAGTGGTAAATTGCAATTAGGACATGCAAAAAATAAGTGAAACGGAAAAAATATCATAGTACTTCGGTACTTAGGGAATCTACGTAAAAATTAACAATTATTGTAAACGATAAGAATACATTTTTAAACAATGCTTATGTTCGATAATTTGGTTCTTTTGTTGAGCAGAAGAACTAAAACATTGAGAATATGCACTTAATTTTATCTGGAAACCCTTGACACACAATGTAATCTTTTGGCCTTTCGCTCGAAAGTTATTGTTATCAGACGTATCGTTGTTATTGATATCTTTTGCCGGCGTAGTATTATCCTTAATCATATGCATAGGTACGAAGTTTAAAGGGACATATGTTATTAAAAACTTATGGCGATATATTTTTAGGTATCATAAACCCACCGATCATGTATTAAAAAGTAGTCATCACACACGAAAAACTTACAACTAACATGGACAATAAGTAATTTCACAACTGTGGCGTAGGTAGACCTTAAATAGGTTAGCAGCTCTCTGGAAAACACTAGTTTTCATCTGCATTCAGTATAGCAAGAAGCCGATCTATAATATCTTTAAAAAGAGGCTGGTATATCCTACGGGTTATAAGTAGATCTTTTATAAAAGGTCACTAAACTTCACATAACGCACATTCACCAGGATTTTCTCTTGTTTTATAATTATAATATACGTTTTAAGTGTGTGTAATTAAAATAGCAATAAAAAGGTGTTTAATGTTCTATCATAAATGGTATTATGATTGAACTCTATTGTTACCTGGAGCCCGATGCCGCTATTTTAAGACAGTGAGTGGTGGGTTAATAACTTAATAAACGTTCCAGTGTACTTGTTATTGTGCCTAATTTTCGTATTCAGATAATTTAAGTTCAACGACAAATGTACACCTGCTTGCCACTGTTGTCATTGTAGGATTGCAAGTGACTTTTCTTATCTGAATACGAAAATTAGAGACAATAACAAGTACACTGGAACGTTTTTTTAACCCGCCACTCACTGACTTAAAATAGCGGCATCGGGCCACTGGTGTTATGTTTAATTGATGCAATAAGTGTTAATAAAAAAGATTACCTTTGCGCAATTTATGTTTTGTGCAGTCTACGCTTGTACGAATTCATGGAAATATTAGGTAGTGGATTTTGTGTATTGTATAATGTATTTTTGTCGTCTAAATACTTTGTTGTGTATTGTAAGGTTAGAGTACCAAATGTCGTCCATTTTCCTCTATATCCTCTATATGCATATACCAAGGCCAACAGTCCAGTTTTTGAGGTGAATCAGATAATAAATACGAATCATTATTGTTGACTTCGCCTCGATTTCAAGATAAAATACGTTTACATAATTTGCAGGATGACTGTTTTGAATAAAATGTAAGGTAAAAGAGGTAATAAAGGACTGGATTGGAAATTGAGTAATTTTATTTCATACTGACAAAAGGATATTTTTATTTAAACTTTGTTTTGTGATTCTTATGTAGCGTCATGTAGTTATTCTATGATGGTATAAATCTGAGCAGTAGGAAATAAACACAGCAATTGAAACAATATTAATGAAGCCTATAGAAAGTTGTTTGAACCCATTTAAATGGTTTTGTTTGATCAATCGCTTTATTCAGATGTTTTTATATATGATTGATTGAGGAATGTGTTACATTGATTTAGGCAATGGTCCGTATGCACTCAATAATTGTCACTCGTTATTGAGCAAGCGACCTCGTTATTTTCACCCTAATTTAAATAAATAAATTTATATTATTAGTATATGTTCAAATGTCATATCAAGAAAGAGTAAGTTAGTTTCCAATCACGAAGTAACCACTGAACTAGTTTATGAGTTACGTTCATTCTTTTATCTAAAAAGAGATAATTTAATTCTGACGACCTCCGTGGTCGAGTGGCGTACGCACCGGTTTCAAGGTGTCGCTAGCTCTGAGGTCCCGGGTTCGATCCCCGGACGGGTCAATGTAGAAAAATCACATTTCTACATTGTCTCGGGTCTAGGTGTTTGTGGTACCTTCGTTGTATCTGAATTCCATAACACAAGTGCTTTAGCAACTTACTTTGGGTTCAGAACAATGTATGTGATGTTGTCCGCATTTATTTATTTATTTATTTATTTAATTGTTATGAATCAGCGTGCCTTTGATTATTTTTAACTTAATCTTCGATAAGATAGATTCTCTTTACTATATAGAGACTCCGTATTAACAGGTAACAAAATGTATGTCACAAGTGTGACTGTCACGCAATATTGTGAGACAAAGCGATGCGTGCGCAATGCGCCGATAACAAGATATCCATATTCATATTATTTATCATTTTTCTATATATAGGCATATACTCTCTTTTATTCCAGCGGGAGTAGACAGTAATAAGCTTAACTTATATTTTGCTTGATACCTAAATTTTTTAATGCGAGCGAATGAGTTTGTACATTTTTTTATTCTGGCCATAAATAAGATGTTTTGAAGAGAATAAAAATCCTTTGAATTTACTGTTCTGTTCAATAATCCGTTTACTACAACACTATCCATAAGTACATATAAAAATTGAAAGCAAAAAGCTATAAATATCGAAGGCAGATAAAGGTACAAATTAATATAACAAAATTGTAACAGTCACGCACTAAAGGCGGTGGAAATTGTGAAAATGGCGTAACTAATCTGTATTGGTGATGATGGGTTCAGAGAAAGTTGGATTTCCAAAGTAATGTCGATTATTTCATCTCGATATGACGAAAGAAACCACATCACGATCCGTGGATGTAATTTTGATTTAAAATTACTACTTGCTGGTTGCCAAGTTTTAGTACCTACTTACTTTCGTTTTTCTCGATCAGGAGTAATGTTCAACTTTTAGTTTGTTTGTATTACATATGGTTCACGTTCATAGTCATTTTTTAGTAATGGAATCTACCTCCTGCCTCCTTAATTTTTTGACATTCTTATTTTAGTAAATTTGTCAGTATTTATTTGTTTATTTATAAGTTTTTGTACACACAACGGACATACAATATTTAACATAGACAGATCAAAATGTACAAAGGTTTATTATTTATTATAGCAACTTGCCATGTAAGACTGAACTTTGTACAAACTTAGTAACTGCCTCATTAATAAAGTTGTTTTTATTGCACAAACACACTTATCTTATAAATAACTCAAATGGTCATTAGTCTGCGACACAATCCAGATTTACACAAAAATTCGTCGCATCAAAGGAAACAAGTCCACATTCATTGCAACATCCTTCATATTGCATGCGATTATCTTATCATGCAGTTAAAAAGCGAATCACGACGCAGTGGGCGGGAGACGCCGTCCTCCTTTGTGGGCCAACTCGTCTTGATGAATACCATCCGCTGGAGATGAACGACCCAGAAAAGAGCCACTGACTTGTCATTGTACTGACAAATTATGAGTGGCAGTTTAAATACCGTTGTAAGGCTCAAAAAGCTCATCAACACGACGAATTTGAATCTTGTATACTTGAATTTTTTGAGAATCGGATCCCATGGCTCGACAAACAATAGTATTTTTATTGAAAAATAAATAATTGTTCTAAATTAAATATTATTTCGATATCTTCAAATATGCGTACAACCGAACAGCTGTTAATAGCTTAAATTAAGAAAAATTGCAGTGCATATTTACCATAATGTAGACAAAAAATAAACATTATCAGAAGTTTTATTTACTCAATCGAAATACCATATTTACAGAAACTTCACTTATAAACAATTCATACTACAAAAAAAATCACGGAAACAAAAGCGGATCAACAGCAGTACGATTCGAAGGAGCATTCCCTTGTGATGGTGCTGTAGGTTCCATACATAGAGTAGAAGAGGTCCCAGAAAGCCATCCTCTGGTTGTCGACTCGGCTTTCAAGCCGTATGTCTGTGTCTATGACTAAAGTCGGTCGGGTGTCCACGTTGACTGGGGTCCATTTCACCGGTAGGAGGTCTGTCGTTTGAGGGGTGGGGTTTCTGAAACATAGAATATCATGGTTTAGAATCGCTAAATAAGTTTTATATAGGTAAATAGGTGTTTAAAAGAAGGGCTGTATGAAAAAATAAATGGCTATTGCCTATTTACGACATTTGTGTCTAATCAAGTAAATATTTTTTAATACTAAAGTTTTTTTTGTATACACAATGCTACTATATAAAACGTATAATCAAAACTTTAAATTGTATGTAATATTACATTCATTTCCACTTACCCATACTTGATGAAATTCGCCCATAATGTAGTAATGCGGTCGATGATCAACTGATCTTCGTCTGATCTCAAAAAGGGAGAACTACCTTTAGTGAACAAATAATCAAGTTCTGCTGAATGCCCTGCGCCCGCAGCGCCTGAGTCACCGACATAGCTGAACAAGTATTCGTAGATAGCGGATGCACTTTCTTCTAATAACTGTGTTATGACTCTTTCGGTTGGATGGTTGTATACAAAGTCAGATTCGAAATTCCCTAATTGAGTAGCTACATCCTCTGACACAGGCTTATCACCCAAATAAAATCTACGAATGACTTTAGCGGCCTCTTCTAACTGTTGTTCATTAAGATTGAAATTGTTTTTCAATTTCTCATAAAACGGATCGGATTTAAAATAATCGCTGCTCAGCGAGTCACGTTCCTGGCTAGTATAACCAATCAATATAGGCGTTTTACTCACTTTCTTCTCGTTTGTTAGTGCGTACGGATCGTTTTCTACGAAGTTTGGAATGCCACTGAATGATCTCTCTTTACAAGGCCGCAGATGTAGGTTTAACTCGTAAGCGGCGCCTGTGACTAGCTCATGCGGAGTGTTTGTTAGGAAGTCTAGTGCTTCTTGGGTGTCACTTGTATCAAGGCCTAAATGTCTAGCCAACTTGATAGGAACTTCAACATCAGCGTTCACAAACATTCCTTCACTTTGAGGCGTACCACTCTCTACAATCGCCTTGTGGAAGTATTTGTCGGTATCAGCATATAAATGTAATAGAACTGAGGTAGCTCCTGCATCTTGACCAGAAATAGTCACATTGTAGGGGTTACCACCAAAAGACGCGATGTTCTTTCTAATCCATTCTAAGGCTTTGTACTGATCTTTCAATCCTTGGTTTCCTGGTACATTAGGGGTGTCAAGGCACATGAACCCATACGGGCCGAGACGGTAGTTGACTGTAATGACTACAACATCATGTCTGACTAAGTTTCTGACGCCGTATTCTCCAGAACTTCCTCGTACAAAGTCGCCGCCATGAAACCATACTAACACGGGCAGCGGGTTAGAGGAGCTGGCTTTAAAGGGCAGGTAAATATTGAGACGGAGACAGTCAAGGATTTCTGATTCGATGTGTGTAGAGCTCATCTGTGGGCATCGGATGGATGCGTCTCTAGCATAGTAGATTATATCTTGAAAAGCAGGTCTTTCTTGCGCTGGCTGGAAATAAAAATGCATTATTTAATATTTTCTCCAACAGAAATAAACAAATAACTATAACAGGAAAAATAATTAAATAGGTGCTTGTGTTTTTCACTTTTATGAATAATGAATTGATATCCTCAGTAAACAGAAATTAATTATCAACTTGACAACCATTATGACACATACGTTTAAATAAAAAACAAACACTTGTCTCTATATCAATGGGTTCGACAACCTCATCACGGTTATCGATGAGTTAATAATGGCTATCCAATTGACGCAGTTACTTAAGCAGCTATTAGACGAGACGATTTCAGTCTGTCTTAATAAGACAACTCAACGTGTAATAAGAGTAAGCCAGCAAGCACGCTAACTAGCGTGCTTCCTCAGTGCGATCGGTAGCTCACCGGTTTGTTCAGTCTAGTGTCGTCAACTATCGATATTTGCTTTGTCGATACTATACTGTAGTGAAAGTATATATACAAACAACACAAAGCATATATAATATACCCTTAAAATATTTACAGGAAAGCTTATAGCGCTGCGGCGCGCGGCGGCGCACGGCGCCGAACGGTTCTCGTATTGAATGTTTATACGCGTGATTACTAAGAAATTAATTATCTAATACTAGCGACCCGCCCCGGCTTTGCACGGGTGCAATGCTGATACTAAATATACTACATAAACATAAAGTGCTGTAGCGCGAAGCGCGGCCTTCGACGCACTATTTGGTATAGGCACGCGCCCCCGGCCGCCGGCGCGGCGGCGGGGCCCCCCGGCCGGTACCGCCGCAACCGCCATGTCCCTGCATTTTAAATCTTCGAAAATATTCATTTAAATTACATGCTGTAAAGGGCCATATAATAATTGGATAAGAATTAATGCTGTAATGCTCTTTCGTAAATAATTTATAAGTAAAGGATAAAAAAATGGTTATTGTGGGTTAACCCCAAGAGATAGACATATACCATCGCGGACTTGTTTTTAGACCTTTTTAAGGTGCACAATATTGTAGTACATTATTTTGATCTAACTCGTAGGGTTCAGCCAGCGTTTGCAATGTAAGCGCAAAAAAATGTGTTTAGTTACGACCTTACATTAAAAACCTCTAGGATTATCTGTGTTTCTCTACTATATTATGCATGTATTATACATATAATATAAACCTTCCTCTTGAATCACTCTATCTATTAAAAAACCCCGCATCAAAATCCGTTTCGTTGTTTTAAAGATCTAAGCATACAGACAGACAGCGGGAAGCGACTTTGCTTTATACTATGTAGTGATAGTGATAATAATATCCTATTTGAAAGTAAGTACCTACTAAACACTATTTCACTGCTTCATAAATACTCTTTATAACAAAACTGTTAATTTAAATAAGATTTAATACTAAGATACGAATTTATCAAAGTTCTGTTTCTACCGGCGATCTAATTACATATTTTAGGAACACGAAGGATACTATTATGACTTAACTATGATAGCTAGATATAGTACCTCGCGGACTTATTTGTAGGTAGGAATAAGTACTTTAATCACGTAGAACATATTTTTTATATATCATTAATAGTTTTCTCAGCGCACATCAAATAATGAATTTCCAGTACTAGGTATCGAAACCTTTAAACTTGGTATAAAAAAAACCCTTTCCTGTTAATCATATTAGTATCGACAGTAATCTGTAAAAAAAGATGTGGAGTGGTTTATAAATGGTAACCCTACACCACGCAGCTAGCACGCAGAAAGTCTCTGTAGACTTTCTCGAAAACCAGCAAGCACGCTGCCGCACTGTTTAACCTTGTAAGCACGCGATTTGACCTCTACGGGCCGCCCGACGAATACACCTAGGGTTGCGATCTTTACGTAAGACAAGTGCAGTAAACTATTTCATGCAATTGTTAATAATAGGATAAAATTACAATATACCTTGATTACTTTTCTATTTCATGTTTTGGATTTTGCGATTTGACTTTTGAAACTTATTATTTTTTTAGTACTTCGTTTTAACTTCTCGATTGATATCTGCTATTGAAAAGCATTTATCGCTATTCAGTAGTTTTTTTTTGAGACTAAAATATCTATTATTTGCTTATCTTTTATATGATTTTGTTAACTAAAAGTAATTAATTAAATTTATTGAAACTAAGCATTGCCATGAATGTCTTATATATTACGTTAGTGCAAAGATTCCAGTATATTTTTAAATATTTGAAAATAAAAATGTGCTACAGTTGATTTACCGTTGAAAATGTAGTACCAATTTTTCGTACCATATTATTTTCCTATTATATATATTACAATTTACTGTATTATAATGAACATAGTACGATACTATATAATAAATTGCAGGAGGCAACCCTACACCACGCACCTAGCCCGCAGAAAGTCTCGACTAGACTTTCTCGCGACGAGCAAGCACGCTGCCGCACTTTTTAACCTTGTAAGCACGCGATTTGACCTCTACCGACCGCCCGACGGATACACCTAGGGTTGCACAATCTTTACGTAAGACATGTGCAGTTTCAAAACTGCTAAAATAATTCACATGTGGAAAAATAGGATGAAATATAATATACACTATTTAGGATTTTGCGTTGATTGCACCTTCGAAACTCATTATTTTTATAATTCTAATGGTTATTTTTTTTAACTTGTCAATTCATCTCCACTATTGAAAAACATTTGTAACTATTCAGTAGATTTTAGACTAGACATCTATTATTCGCGTACCTTTTATTTGATTTTATTTTCTGTACTTAATTTTATATGTGTTTATAAAACAAATAATTATATTTTTCATAATGCGAATACAACATAATATTACTTAAAACTAAATCTTTGTCTATACGTTAAGTATGTGTAAAAATGTTGGTAAACCTAAATTTATTAAAAAATAATAACTTATTAGCGCATTACTAAAAATATCGATATCGACATCGTCCACCTTGTTTACCTGACGACCAACACCAAAAACTTCACACTGGCGATTGAGTAGCATGCGATATTAAGTCCGGTGTAATAACGAGCATGCTAGTTAGTCTGTCAGCCAGGCTAGCTAGTCTTGACTGGAAATTGTCTCGTGTAATTGCCCCTTTATAGTGATTGGGCAGACGCGCTGTGGTTTGCAGTTTGATTCACGTACAAGACAAATCTTTTACATAACCAAAATTAGTAGACAAACCTTTTAATTATTGCTTCTACTCTATTATTTATCAAATTTCAACTACATTCTGCCTCCCAATCAAATCAAATCTTATCTTAATATATATAACACAGTTATAGTACTTACGCCAAAAGGGTCCTCGGGATCAACCATAGCATATGGCACACCCAAAAACATGGAGTAATCTCCATCGTTCGCCTTATACCCTTGCACTAACCCTTGGCTACTGATCAGCACTAAGGGATCCACCCTGGTCTCACCACAAACATATGTAACTAGCAATAAAGCACACAACACTATTCCTCTCATCTTGATGTTCCGATTTCTTCTGTCTTTTGAGTGAGTATCATCTAAATACTGATGTCAAATATGTGATACTATCGTTATATAGTTATTTTATCTGACGTTTTCAATGAGATGTATTTCGTTGATATCGGATAAGTTGAGTGTCTACGTCACGATAAAGTGAGATGTAGGTATTGTAGGTACATGTGCATATTGTATGTTTACCTGCAGTTTTGATCGTACTATCCTAAATTAATTGCTTAATACTATAGAGCACAATGCAGTTTCTATGACTACCGAGACATTTTGAAATCATCTACTTGAGTAGAATTTAGAAATGTTTTTCGTCGTAAAGTAATATTAATAAGTTGGTTAATTCTACGTCATTTTTTAAAACTAAGTATATGTACATAGGTAAGTATTAGAACTACAAAAAAAAGGGTCGAAACCAAAATTATATTGCAAAATAAACTGAAATGCTAGGTTGCTATCTGTATCTGTCACAACAATATCAAGCTATCTTAATCTCCGATATCCGTGTGACATTGCATAATACCTCGAGACACAGCTTCATTTGCATTCCCTGTTAGGCCTTCATAATCCCACTAGTTTATTGTTGTTTCATCGATCGCTGCAATCTTGGAAATCTGCATATATGCAGTAACATGCGTCCTTACCCTGACACAAAAACAGGTTGCCAACAGTAAATGCCATCACCCATGTATGGAAAACATCAAATTATACGTATAAGGATAAAAAGAAACCGGCTTCAAATGTTAATGCAGTCGAAGAACCGTTTGAATGGACAATCGTTCAATGACAGGGGTGCGACAAGGTCATTGCTCCGATTTTTGGCTGAACCTTAATTCTATTAAGTTAATGAATCGGATTTGCGATTACAATACATCAAAAGATGGATTTAGGTGAGGTATCAAAATGTTTATCGAGCGGAAATTAACAATATTTAAGAATCGTTTGTCCCAAACCTTTTATTCAAAACCAATAGGTGTGTGTAATGATATGAATAAATGAGATAAATAATAAAAAGAGAATGCAACACACATAGAATGAACAAATAAAAGTAGTTAATACCATCTTTCCATTTATCAGAATAACCGAATTCCTAAGAAATTGACAGTTTATCATGCAAATACAATCTAAAGGTAGGTGTTGAAGCACACGCATAATTCATCATAAGATAATGTGAGACAATGCATTGTTGATGAGAATTGTCAATGTAAAAAAGGTTTGTTGATGTAAGGACAAAAAACAGACATATTGTGTGGGAAATAAGAAGGAAGTGCGAAGAAAATATTATTATAATTACAACTTTGTGGCGCTAAAGTATGAAGCAATTTATTATGTAGTTGATATGTTTTTTCTTGACGCTAAAACTAAATTATTTCCGATCTTTTCCGCTATTATGAAGATATCAGACAATTCTGACTTGAACATTTCTTTTTCTACGTGTGATCAGAAACGAAATCATTTTCGAGCATGTACATCTATGTACTTATAAAATACTTACAACTACCCATAGAACAGGCAAGTAAAACACAATATCCATCCATAGCAGAGCGTCAAAAGGGGTGCAAAAATGTTCCAAATCTAACTATTCTGATATACGTACCTATTTTCTACGGATACAAAAATAAAATAAACATAAAGTAGAACACAGAACCTTCTCCTTTTTGGCAGTCGTTCAAAAATGAAAATTAATCGTTATTTTTTTGTGCACTAGCTCTGCTACTGCTTCTGGGCGCATTGTTGGCGGTGTGGGTGCTGTACGGCATCATAAAGCTGATCATGTCTCGGGTGAGGAGGACCGGCAAGCTGCGGTACGGAGACAAGGAGCTGGCCATACAACAGAGACTCCGTGCACTTGATACTTTTAGAGGGTAAGTCAAATATTATCTGTCCATCTATTGAGAGATTATATGAATTGACTTCAAATCCTAATAGAGATGGAATAAACAGCAGTAGCAGTGTTTAAACTTTTCAATATTTATTTTGATTTATTAAGAATCGGTTTTTCATACAAAAGCGTCTTGCCCTAATATTTTCTCAATATTATTTAAACAAATAGGTAAATAAAATAAACAGGATCACTGGTAACTCGCCTAAGAACGAAATATGGGATTGAGGTAAAACGAAAAAAAAAATGTATACCCAAATATGGTCGAACGTTGAGGTACTTGTCTTCCTAAGTGTGGGTATTCAAGTCACATTTCTCACTCATCATCAATAATTGTTTTTTCATAACATTAGAAACAAAACTTTTTGTGCAAAGGCTGTGTGAATTTCGCAAATCTATCACGACTTCACAAAATATCCGTGAGAGTTAAGTGTAAGTAACCCTATTCACATGAATTGTTTAGCGCAAACTAGGTTTTTAGTAAACGCTACTTTTTTCTCAGATTCCCTTTCATCATCTCGTTTCAAATGTTTTTGAGATCTACGACGGAATGGTCCAGAAATTTTCAAAAGTAATTACGAAAATAAGACTACTGTGTCACTGGACTAACCATTTTTTCGTTGTTATAGATAGTCGTAGCAATTTTTAGCGTTCTTTATTTAAGGGCCACAATTTTGTAATTTATGATCTTATAATTGTCCATATGAAGATAAATTCGACGGTCAATGTTTCAAAAACGTAACTTGGCTAGATCTACAATTTATTTTTTAATATTGTACTTAGGATGGCAATAGTATTCATGATCTTCGTGAACGACGGCGCCGGCGGCTACTGGTGGCTGGAGCACGCGACTTGGAACGGGCTGGTGGCCGGCGACCTGGTCTTCCCGGCATTCCTCTGGATCATGGGTGTTTGCATCCCGCTGTCCGTGAAGAGCGCCTTCGCTAAAGGAGTGCCGAGGTGGAAGATCGTCATGCATATCGTTAGGGTGAGTTTAGAGTTTTCCTTAAGTCGATACTATCCAGATTTCAGCTCTACAAACTTCTATCAGGTATAGGGTCATCTGTGAACATCACATACACAACCTTCTTAGATGGTGAAAGCGTAAGAAAAAGAGAGTAGGGCGTCTATGTAATTAAACCATTTGAATATAGTATCAATTAGGACGAACTATTAATAGTATGAATATTTCTTAAGTGACCAAAGATATTCGAAGATTTTCGAGGCTTCAATTCAGTTCACTGTTGCAAGATTTTGAAATATTTTTTATCTTTATATGATTTTTTCTATTTCATAATATGATTATTTTTTTCGGACTCAAAAATATCGTAAGCACACAAGAAGTATAAAATGTGAATGAATATACTCAGTGAAATTCAGACAAACAGAATTATAAATAAATAAATAAATAAATGCGGACAACATCACATACATTGCTCTGAACCCAAAGTAAGTTGCTAAAGCACTTGTGTTATGGAATTCAGAAACAACGAAGGTACCACAAACACCCAGACCCGAGGCAATGTAGAAAAGTTGGTTTCTACATTGACCTGTCCGGGGATCGAACCCGGGACCTCAGAGCTAGCGACACCTTGAAACCGGTGCGTACGCCACTCCACCACGGAGGTCGTCATCAGAATTGATTATAAACACGCCAGAACTTCTCTGTCCAGCGTTATGTTCTTATAATTGTGGTGTAACGTACTTATGCAAGCGGTATCGTCGGATAACTGTGCAAGGGGTGTTTAAGGTCAGCCTCCAGAACCTGTCTCGTTATGTAAACCTTACAATGACCGACGCGTGCTGTGCCGTAAATGCTATCTTGTCATGTCGGCTTGCATTGATGTTGGGCTTTTATTGTCCAGGATGCTTTTATTAAGCCTTACATAACTGCTGATTAATTTTCCTTAATTACACTGGTGTAATAATTTTGTTAGTTCTTAAATCGAATAGGTTTGTGCAGATTCGAAAGAGTCTCTTAATGGCTATAATAAACTAGTCTACAAGTTGTAACATGCAGCTACTGAGTACCAATTCATTTGATAAGCAAATATACATATAATAAAATTTGTATGTATAATAACTTGCAAAAAAAGGCAATTTTATAACACGATGGCATGAATTACGCGAATAAATATATGTACCATTTGAATAGACAGTCACTTACTAGTCACTGATGTAATTATTTAAAAAGTGGTTGAGAACAAATCATCGTGCACATAATCTTCCTGATTTACTAGAAGCTGCAGTAGATTACATCACAAATAACTCTCACAAGCCTGTCAAGGTATTAAGTAATGTAAGAATAAAGACTGCAAGTGAAATCGTGTACAATAGCGAACATGAAGCTATGCTAGGATGTCTGTGATCTTTGAGCAGAGGTCGGTTCCTTGTGAAAGCTGAGCATTGTGATGCTAAATATATTAAAGTAGGTGATAGCATCGATAGATGTAGCAATTTGTTTTCTGACAGAATACCAATGACTTTTGATTCGAACTATTGCAAAAAATATACGGCTCATGTACGAAGGTGCAATCAATGGTACAACAGCAAAAAATCAGTTTATACACAATTTGCAGAAATGCTGTCTAAGACATTTATTTAAACAGAACGGTCACTTTGAAGAGAAAGGTCCTAATATTAAAGTTGTTTGGCTAAAAATATATAATGATTTGAAAATAATGGCTATTTATTTTCAAATAACTTAAACGCTAAACGGTATTTAATCACATTCAGAAAACTTCGCACAGAATTTCTGCAACAATATAACGAGGAACTAACAATTATCTCACACCTAATCTCCATTCTGATTAAACTGCTCTTCAATAGATACAGATATTTGTATTGAGCGCACGCGATCCGTTCACTTTCGTTGCATCAACAATTTCCGCATTTAGCATCATTGTGCACCTTCTTTAAATCTCGAATGCATATCACTTGAGCGCCCACTGATGCTAACGCAATTTTTTTCTACATATTTCATTGGAAATTCTGTTCGCGTGATAACATTCAGATAGCTCTCTCCGACTGTATATCGACTGCATCGGCGTATACTCCATCCACCGCTGTTCAAGTTCCTTTTATGTTCTGAACAGAGTCGCTTTTGTCGTCAATGAATAGCACATATGTGTGAAGTATAGTATCTCAATGTGTTTTATTGAAGGCATCGTTAGTCGTTCGATATAGTGACCTAGTAACGGACAAGGCCTGGTTTAGATTGAAGTGAAGAGGCTGTTACAATTCGTTTAGAACAATCGATAATTGTGGTGTCACGAGAGCGTTTGGTTGGATCCCGTTATTTAACTGGGCAAGATTAAAGAGTAATTGATGGGATATAGTTTACGGCATTTTTGTATCAATATGTTACTAGGTCATTGTTCTTCATCCGGTTAGCAACAAATAACTTCGCGCTTGTTAATCACGCAGCCGGCGGTATGTCGGATGTTTTGATCTTCTATATTATTTCATTGGTAGAATCAGTTGCTGCTTGTTATAAAAAGAGATATTTTATATTAAAGTTCTTTTTTATTGATCGGCTTAATAAAATATTCTTGTATACATATACAATAATATTTTATTGTTAAGTCAATCTTGCCTCAAATTAATTTTCTTAAAAGAGGTATTTGCACCCGTATGGACGGTTTTCCGATTGAAATGATGACCTATTTCAACAATAGTTTCGGCTTAAACATTGACATGCAAATATCCGATTGTGTACGGATGATTGATCTTTTGTATGACTTTATCTGACGCCCCAAAACCCAAGCGATTGAGGACGAATCCCCAGACTATCAGAATTGGACCAACATAGCAGTGTGGTTGAAGTTGATCCCACAATTTTATTAAAGAGTCTAATAATAATATATAATAATAATATAATAATAATAATAAATTTATTTATTAGAATATTGTTATTACAAGGTCTTATACAATAAATTTAATGTCCATAATATTCTGCCGTTTCCAGCGTACAAATGTTCGAAACAGTAATTAATTTATTTGATAGAAAATAATATGAGTACAATTTCTAAAGAGTTTATAGCTTAAGAAATAATTATAACAATTGTCAGAGATTCTTAATAATAATAATGTCAAGTTTTAAAATCATTAAATAAGTCAATACATTTTCAAATTTTTCATTCAAATTCAATTTCAAATTTTCTAGACTAGACTAAATTATAAAGTGCATTGCATGCATTCAAAAGTTTATATAATGGATTATGTTTACCATTTTAATCAGTTTTTCAGTCTCTAATATACAAAACGAAGGGGCATATCACTAGTAAACATTACAATATAACACGACAATTTATGTGATCGGCGTTTGAAAGCGTTTGGGTGGACTTTTATCTCAAATGTCCAGCTGTATCTATGTCCGAAATATAGATAATGGTAGAAATTATCACAATACATGATTATCATTCGAAGTATGATCGCAATTTATCTTACCGAGTTCTTAATACAGCCATTTGGAGTTTTGAAGTGGGGATTTCCTGAAGAGTATCTACTTGGCAAGAGTTAGGTATATTTATTAACGATGCACGAGTATAAATGATAATTAATAAAAAAAACCCGTCTACCCTGTAAAAAAAACCTAGGTAATTAAAAAGTTAAATAAATAAAATACAAGTTGTATTCGTTCAATCGAGGAATTCTTGGATTTAAAAGGGTAAACGGTCAAACAACGAACAATTCATTTTTCCTGTAATGGCTCCTACACACAGTGCCGGCGGCAGTGCCGCCGGGCGAGCCGCCGGCCAAGCCGCCGTGCGCCCGGCGGCATTCAAAGCCGCACAAAGGAGCCGCCGGCATTTGTTTGTGTGACGACGCGCGACGGCTTGGCCGGCGGCGGCTCGCCCGGCGGCACTGCCGCCGGCACTGTGTGTAGGAGCCATTAGTAATGACGGCATTTAATAAAAACCAAATTCCCTGTCTGAGAAGTTTAGCTGCAATGCTAATTTAGATTTACTAACGAAGGTGAAATTTTGGTGATCAGGCACTAAGTGGTTGATCTCGCTGCACCACAGCCTCGTCACATATTAAGTCACTTCAATTTTATTTCTATTCCAGCGTTCCCTACTGATGTTCTTACTGGGCATGTCGTTGAACACTATCTACGGGTCCAACATGTTGTTCGAGCTGCGTATCTTCGGAGTGCTGCAGCGCCTGGCTGTCGCGTATTTAGTGGCTGCCGGCTTCTACGCACTGACCGCGCCCAAGTACTACACGCCTCCTCGGGTGAGTGTAAGGAATGATCGATTTTTAAATGCACCTGGGACTTTCTTTTGTTTTTTCTAATTTATTTTCCTTAAGAACTCCTTAGTATTCTTTTGTGCCAGCAACTAGGTAGGTACCTGCTGGTACAAAAATACAATGTAAGTTATAGTCAATTATGACTTATTACCTTTCATCTTTCAAATAAGAAGTTACCCCACTTATGTACCTTCCCGTCTTGTTATTGGCAAAGTGATGAGGTAATACTTAAAGTTTGGAAATATAGGTCTATTTCTTATGTTTTAAGGAAAATATACTACCTATTTTAACTTTATTTTTCTCTATTTTTGTTACACGCAAGTTTGTAAGAAACATTGCTTTACATAGTACATATTTTTTTTGTGCAGTAACTAAATGAGTGTGTATGTTCGTAGGGTGCGTGTGGGCAGGCCCTAAAAGACGTGCTCTCTTGCGTCTGGTGCTGGGTGTTGGCGGCGGTGCTGGTGGCCGCTCACAGCGCCATCACCTTCACGCTTCACCACCCTGACTGTCCGGCGTAAGTATAACATGAAAACTTTGTATTCATGTTAACTGGAATTCTTAATTTAAACATTAAAAAAAAACTCGTAAAACGGTTAAGATCATTCTCTATCAAAGATAAGATATAATTATAGCCTGTTCACCTGTTTGGAAGCTACGATGCCGCGATGTCACAGACAGATATACAGATACTGTACAAACAACGAACTTCATGCATACAGGTTAAAATGAAAAAAAAAAAACAACATTATTTAGCGATTAAAAGGCATAATGTCGCTATCAATATTTAAAAAGGCTATTTTTCTTCTTGTAACTCATTTCAATTTACAGTGGTTACCTAGGCCCTGGTGGCAAACATGACGAGTGGGTGGCACCGGAGTGCAGTGGCGGTGCTGCCGGGTACCTCGACCGCCTGCTGCTCGGAGACTCACACCTCTACCAGAACAGTGACGCAAGACGGGTATATGGAGGACCCCCTACTGATCCTGAAGGCTTGCTAGGTAACAACTATTTACCTATCTGCTCGGAATAAAGATACGCAATACTGCGCTCTTTAAATGTTGACATAATTAAAACAGGATGCTGACCGAAATTGTATGTAGTGGTGTTTGTCAAATTGTCAGCCTTTTTTTTAAGAAATATAATGTGTTTTACTTAATCTTTACCAAAGGTGTTACTGGTGATATTATAAATACGCTGGTTTACCCATAAATGAACACAGCATTTAGGAACTGTATGCAGTATATGGACTTTGGACCTTATAAATAGTTTTGGAATCCAAAACTATTTTGGACCTTGGAAAAATTTTATGGCTCGGTAAGATTATCTTTTCACATTAGAAACAAGAGAGATTTAGGCCTATTTATAAAGCAGAATGCTTGTCCTATGTAGCTCATTAAGAAATTATAACTACCTACCTCTTTTTCAAGGAGGAATACGATTATTTTTTTTAGTTTTTATTTGGACGTAGGGTCTGTAGTGTTCTAGCCTGTGACCTGTAGAAGGCGCTACATTCCAACGGGGTGTCTAGTTTTAAGTTATCTTTATGTCTTAGGATTAGATTATTTTTACTTTTGTTAATTTATTATTTAATTTATTGTGGTACCTTACGAGGCTGTCTTGGCGCACCAGTGCAAAAAGCCTCATCAAATAAATGATTAAAAAAAAAGCCTGTTACACACCTATAATAAATGTAACCAAATGTATTTGTTCGTCAGGATGTCTAACATCAGCGGTACAAGCGCTCCTGGGCGTGCAGGCGGGTGCGACCGTCCTGCTGCAGCGCTCGCACAAGGCGCGCATCTCGCGCTGGCTCGCCTGGGCGCTGGTCTTCGCTTTAGCTGGGGCGCTGCTTGCCGGCTTCTCTAGGGAACTTGGAGTTGTGCCTATCAATAAGAACCTATGGTGAGATCTTTATTTATTTGAGGTGACAATCAGAAAGTGACAAAGCAGTTTTCTTATACCTCACCAGGTCAATTAGATTGATGTATTTTAAAAGATTAATTATATATTTAATTTGAATTTAAGATTTTTTTTACAGCTGTACTACCTGAAAAAAGTCCACCACAACCAAAGCAGAAGTAGGTAGAAATTTCTTTTTTTACAACTATTTTATTGCTTCCAGGTCCATGTCGTTCGTGCTGGTAACATCAGCATGCTGCCTCATACTACTCTGCTTCTGCTACACTTTGACGGACGCGTGGCGGCTGTGGGGCGGGGGCCCCTTCCGCGCGCCCGGCCTAAACGCCATCGCCCTCTACATCGGCCACTCGCTCTGCGCCCATCTCTTCCCCTTCCACTGGAAAGTCCCCAACATGAGGACACACGCTCTCAGCCTCGTTGAAGCCGTCTGGGGGACTACTCTCTGGGTTATCATCGCTCATATCATGGCGAAGAAGAAAGTTTTCATCACACTTTGAGGTTCTTTGCATTGCGATTGGAATTGATTTTATGAACGTTTTACAAATGGATAAGCTTTATGTAAGATTTCGTATTGATGTTTGTAAGTTTTTATAGCTGTATTTTAACTCTTTACCGCGACTAGATTTGGACTATAATAAATAGTAGGTTCGTAATACTGATATACTGTATCCCTGTGGGTAAGTAGAGTTAATAATAATATGTTTATAGTTTGGTTTAAAAATGTATAATTGAACTATATCGGATAACGCCAGTGAAATGTATTTAACTGCATTTTAATTACGATGTAACTTTAGGCAATGCAATATAATATGTAAAATATTGGAACCTATATTATTCCCTATTTTCAACTCACATATCTCGAGATAGTAAGATTTGTATCTGTTTAATATGAAGTATTATTGTTATTATAATGTTTTATTCTTATTTAGTTATACATTTGTATTTTAGTTAATTTTAAGTGTAGATATTAAAACGAAGACTGAGCGATAGAAAAACCGTAGGTGCTCCATTTGTTCTCAATGTAATCTTTTGGTTTTGACATGTATTTTACTATTTCTATAAAATCTAGTCTTTAATATTTGAAGTTGTCTACAGATTTGTATATGAAAGCGACTATAAGTAAGCTTGGTAAGATAAATAAATAAACATAAAGAAGCCACTTGTGTTTTGCTTTTCGGAAAAGGAATCTTAATTGTCAGTAATTCAGGTACTGTAACTATGGATGGGCCAATATCATATGTATGTGTAACTATGGGCATATATCCTTTATTATCACTCTTCATATTTATGAGTTATTAATCTCTTAATAAAATTCTCGTGTCACAATGTTAGTTACCATACTCCTCCGAAACGGCTTGACCGATTTTTATGAAATTTTATATACACATTCAGTAGGTCTGAGAATCGGCTAAGTACTATCTATTTTTCAGTCCCTAAGTGGTAGTAGGTAGGCAGTTGGTAGGTAGTAGGTAGGTAGTAGGCAGGTGCTAGGTAGAAAAAAATGCATTGCAACGCATGCCGGGTACAGCTAGTTATTTATATTTGTGGTAGTATTGGTAGGGGAAGGGTGAGATGAAAAAAACAATTGATATTACATTATTTGACGTTTTATTAGAAGGGTGACAGTAAAATCCGCAATGTCATTGAAAAATAATAATAAAACAAACGATTCAACAAATCATGACTCAAGGTAACGTATAGTTTTAACAAATAAAACTATTAATAAAATTACACTTTATATGAATAACAAGCGCTCGCCCGCATTCGGGCGGCGCAGACGACGGTCCGGGCAACGCACTCCCGACTGGGCCAGAGCCGACTTGTCACCCAAACATATGTATATAATGGTGCATAATAACATAAAAGTAAGTATGTTTGGCATTTCGTTTACATTACAAGTTATTATGACATAAGCCCGGCGCAAACGCACCTCTCTCATATATTAATCCATTATAAGTTAAATATATTACTAACGTCAGTTAATTCACATAATTCCTATAAAATCACTTTTGCAGACGGTAAATGCCATATTAGGAATTGTATATTTCATGTTTAAATAATTACATTTTTTATAAAGGATACTCTGATTTTATAATTTAACTTGAGTGACATATGTTTACAAGTGTTAGGTTTTACTCACGTGCTCGTTTCGGTGGTTCCCGATCAGTTTCGGTCTCGACCGGAGCCCTTACGCAGACTCTTCACGGAGCGAGGTCGCGAGCTGAACTGGCGCGAGTTCGACTCGCGAACTCAACCATAAACACGAACATTCCGATGTCCATTTCATCACACTTACTTCACATAATCAATAGTTGATTGACAGGCACACATGCAGTTTCAATAATAAACTTGTATGTAGATTTTAACGATACTTTAACTAGAGACCTAACTTGTATAGTGATAAAGACATGTAAAACAGTATTTATATATATCTAAAATTTCCTTAGAAAAAATCTCTTAAAATATATCTCAATTCTTTTAAAACGTTCCCTGATAAGTCAGGTTAATAATATGTCGATATATTAATTCAGCGCTATATAAATAGAACATTTTCTTACATCTAAGTAGGAAGAACATTTAGGAGTGTATAAGAGAACAAATTAATTGCACAAACAGTGAAATATTAATACGAAACAATGATATTAGCGCCTATATACAGGCATTCAGGTAAATATATTTTTATATCATGTTAAAAATATTTACAAACTCTATAACCAAACTATGTAAATAACGACGTTAAATTGTCTATGTTACAATTCTACTTTCAAATTCATACGTCATAATCTACAAGCTGATAGAAGAAACAATTTTAGTTCTATATTTAAATATTGGCTACTCTTCTTAGTTGAAACGAAAAATTAACAGCACGTTTATCTATTACACATTTTGTTTTTTTAAAGTTTGTTAATAGACTACGATTATTTGTAATAAGTACTCGAGCTCACTTTAAGTCACTCATAATTACTAAGAAATGGAATGTTTAGTGTAAAGAGAATGTTAGATAGATCACTAGCAGTCCGTTGTGCGGTGACGGCGTGGCTTGTGAAGCTGCGGCAGTTGGCAAGACCATCACGAACACTAATGCACTGATTCTCGGAGATTCTGCTAGAAGTTATTGCTTGAAATGGATTACTTATAAGCATTTAGGAGACCCGCTACTAACACAGAGGTTAGATCGAATAAGAAATTTAGGACATGATTAGAAGCTGGTTTGTAGATTTTATAGTATCTATGGATTATAGAAAATTGACAGACATTTGTTTTAAAGTTTGTGCTACAGAAAGGATGAAATTACACAGAAGAGATGGTATCTATGCCTCTGTGTTTGTTGCGTGACAACCCTTATAGTTAAAATACTGCATGTAAATAAATGTTAGCTGAATACAGTTAGTTACGTTATTTCCTTTGAAGGCATGCCATTATTTTGTACTTGTCGATACAGAGCGCAGTATGAACTGATATTGTATACAGCTAATGTTTCTATATGGGGGCCTCCACAACGAGACCCGACGGTTCTACGACAGACTAGACATAACCGAAAACACTTGTCACACAATCGGCTTTAAATAGGTCCATTATTAGATACATAACTAACTTTATCTTAAATACAAGGTAAAATCTCTAGGACAATACACATTTCGCTATAAATGCAAATTCATGGAATTCAATATTAGTCGGTAAGACGCACGCTGGTACATTGCTCGCCTTACAATATTATGCTACGAAGATTCCCGTTCACACGACGCACCAGCTCATAGGTACACGATACGCTATGTCCCGAAACTATATTAAGTAGTTTAGTAGTCTCTATTGTTTAATCTAGTGTCAAATACCATTAAAATTAGGCCGCATACAGACAGGCTTCTGTTCGCCGGCGACGCGGCCTCCGCGGGCGAGCCAGCGGCGCGCGAGTACATTGTATGCTTTGGGTAACAATAAATCCTTAACCTAATTGCACATATTTTCAATGAAAACACGCATAAAATAAAACTTACCAACTAATTATCGCCGTTACAGCGCTATAATATATATTACGAGATTTCAAACAACACGCGTAAATAACTATCGATACTTATCTAAAACCCCAGTACTATAATTCCCTGTTATCGAGTCATCCCTCGCCATCTCGCCGAACGAAAACTGTTTCAGAGTCGTATAAAATAAATATCTAGTGTGGCACAAGACAGTTTGTATACTGACGCAGCAGGTATATTGATCCAGCACCACAGAATACCTATTTCCTAACAAATACAGTGAGCAACCATTCAAACGCTGACAGTTCTTCCCCGGACACTTCGTGTACGCGACGTAAATGTAAATACATCCAAAATATACATTCATTCCGTTATGGGACAGCGTTACATTGGACAAGGATATCTAGAGCAGTGCGAGTGGGCGTGGCACGCGGCGGGTGACGTCACGGCGGGTGACGTCACTTGCGGCCGCGCGCCACGATGGCCTGCAGCGAGGCCACCTGGCTCAGCAGGCTCGCGTTCTTCTGCTCCAGCGTCTCCACTCTCTTCCTGTAGTCTGTGTTCTCAGATATCAGGATTTCCACCTTCCTCTCCAGTTGATCCATGTACTCTTTCTTTTTGCGTCTGCTTTCTTGCGCTGATATCTAAAAGGGTAATTATTACGAATTAGTATTTTTGCGTAAGCAAAACATAATAAAACACACAACGTATTTTCAAATCATTATTTATTTTCCTCCAAATATATTGTAAGTACCTTGTTCTTTATTTTCCTCCTGATCTTCTTGAGAGACTTCTCCTCGGCCTTGGTGAGAGGTAGACGGGTGGGGACGGGGTATCCTTCTGCGAGTAACGTGCGTTTCTCTTCTTCTGTGAGCACCAGTGTTCCAGTTGACCCTTTCTGTAAAAAACAAGTAAGAACATGAATTAGTGATGCTTCTATATAAGGATGGATCTATCTATATAAGGGACAGTTTATCAAGTTAAAAATAAATCGATGTTTTGAAAATACTTAACGACCAGGTACAGGACTAGAGTCTAGACGTAACAAAAGAGGTAACAGAAATACTGTTTTATCATAAAACACAATCAAATGCTTGTTAGTCTAAAAAAATATGAAAGTGTACTTAAGGGAAAGTTCGGACAAAATACGAAACATAATGGAAAAACGGTACTTACCGGTTGACTGCTAATAAGCGGTGTGTTGATGGGCTGCCTGGTGTGGTGCGACACGTAGAGGTGCGAGCGACGCGCGGGCGCGGCCGGGGGCGCGAGCGGCGCGGCGGACGCCTCGTGCGCCGGGGACAGCGCGCCCTCGCTGTCCGACGACGACAGGGACGACGGCGGCGTCGGCGGCAGGTTGAACCCTGGAGTAGAGGGTAAGGTTAGTTTGGAGGTTGAAGAGTGCTGGTTGGAAGCTGAAGGTATTTCTGTTGTTCCGGAAAGTTATTTTGATCCAAGTTCTACGGTGCTCCTGGTTTGACTGTTTATGTTTGAGACAGGTTATGATTGTAATTTGCATACAATATTGTATGAGGTGAGGTGATGGATTAAAATGCGGTGAAATTATATGCGTTTATCAGTGCCATCTTTCTTCAATAATTAAGGAGTAGTTAGGGAATTCAGAGCATCTTGCAATGAAGGTAAAGAGTGAGGAGTCTTAAAATATATAGTTTTTCAAACTGCTAGGAGAAAAGGTATTTGTGACTTAACATGGTAAAAATAAATCAGAGCTTATTTACCTGAAGCCCCCGAACTGGATGTGACTTTGATGGAGAGTTTGTTGGAGTTGAGCGAGGTGGCAAGCCGCGGCGCCGCGCTCAGCAACAGCTGCGGCATGCCAGCAGCTCCGACCTTTTGTAGGACTGCTTGCGGCATGTGGATTGTGCCAGTCTGGAAAACAGCATATTGGGTCGTTAGTACATGTAAATTTTGTAACTTCGCTCTTTATGGTATTCTTAGAATACTGTATGTAGGGAATACAGAAGCCTGGGGGCTGGGATATTGTTTAGAAACTAACAGGGCTGTGATACAATTTTTAAATAGGACCATTCCAAATGGACAAGAAAATTTTCAATAGGATCAAAAACCTGCGTATCTACAAAACGCAGGTTTGTTTTGAGATGTTGAAATGCTATACCACAAGCTGGAACGTATAAGGAATGCAAACTACGGTATTGTGAGCCCGCAATGTTTTCGCACAATAATCGCTAAAGATTCCGATCCGAGTCTTCGTTGAAACCATCCAGTGAGCGAGTGAAGATAATAATTAGCCGCGTAATTACTTAGGATCTCACGCACGCTAAGAAAAATACGCTAAGTGCGTGTCTGTGGAGTATAAACTTTAAGTTCCGTACTGAGTTTTAACGACTTCTGGTGAACTTATTTTAAGATTAAATTTTCACGCTTTCACAGCGGCATCATGGAGTAATAATAAATTTAGATAATAAGAATCGTTTTAAATTTAATTGATCCACTTTAAATGGAAACATTACATACAAGATGTGGATATTTTTGCAAACAAATAATTTGCAAAAGAACCGCCGCGCCGTGGCAGGGAATCCTAAAAGTCAGCAATTTTAACATTAACGATTACAGGTGAAAGCTGTAAAGTGAGTTCACGAAATATTTGAACTCTAACGACCTTTAGTTTTTGGGGTATTTGTGCCGCTAGACGCGAAAAGGAGTCAGTCACGCAATCTTGCAATCGATACAAGTCATAGTATTGATAATATCTTTAGACTCGATGTTCTGATGATCAGACTTAATGATATAACGACCTCAGCTCTCTGAAGAAACTCAGCAGAAGCAATTGAGTATTTGTATAAAATTTTATCAGGGACCGTAGAAAGCGCAAAAAAAGACAATTTGGTGACAAACCCAGCAATGACAAAAGCCATAGACGATAACGATAATAAAAGAAAACATGAGTCAGTTTCTGAGAATGTTGTAATTGGTTTACTGAACACAGATTTGTTATGTATAGACCGTAATACTTTCGAGAAAAATGCATTAGAAAGTTTCTGAATCATAAAACTTCACAGTGACATAAACAACTATCACTGTTAATGCAGTTTTTAAGAGTCATGCTGTATTCTTAAGAAATATAACTAATTTAAGAACACCGTTACATAATTTAAGATGAGTCTTAAAAGCAAAAAGCTGTTAGTCCATGTATTATTAATATGACCTTAATGAAAGCACCGACATTTGATTCTTTTGATCTTGATCTGGATTGTGTAAAAGTGCATTCCGATGGTCAATATTACTTAAAGCAATTTATTATTACGTATATGAACAGATACAGCGAAATAAGATTTTGGGGTATGGTTAGGTTAGGTAAGAGCAAATTTTACTATTAACCTCAGGAACCATACCACTAAATATTGGACTTTGCTTTGTTTGCTATTGCTGTTGTAAATCACTGTTTTTTGATGTCGGATTGTTTGTATACTGTCCAACAGGAACAACCCTTTTTCCGTTGATTTGTGAAAAATCGCCAGTAATCTTAATAGTCCTTACCGTATGGTCAATAACATAGTCGAGGTGTGCGACGGGCGTGCCGGGGGTGGGTGAGGGGGGGCAGGAGGAGGCGGGTGACTCCGGCTCGGACTTGGGCTCAGCCTTCACCTCCCGCGGGGGGGAGTCGCTGGACCGCCGCCGGCTGCTCCACGCGCTCGCTGGCATCGCGGGGTAGCATTCGTCTTCCATGTCTGGAAAAAGAGAGTAAAAGTGGTGATTAAACAAATTAATGCTTCTCGTGTCTGGCTATGTTTTGGGCTGTTCAAATCTGGAAAAGACATACCGTCGGGAAGAAAGAAGAAGAAAAGTAAAGCTGGTGATATAACGACAGAACAAATGAATTTTTTGTAACTTTTAAAAACAAATGAATTTTGCTTTCTTATTGATATGAAAATCTAGGTCTATTTAAGCAGCAGATGATTGCTCCTAAGGCCTAGGCATTACAGTCAGAGGTAAGCTTTATTGAGGTGGCAAATCTGCCATTTACCAAAGATTCTCCAGTATACAAGACACTAGAATCTGATACGAATTCTCTTAAAATATAACATACATGTCTGTACGTATGATAAATTGTTGTAAGTAAGTGTAAGATATAGAGCAAAAAACTAACAGCTGGCTTCCTGAGGATTCGCTTGATTGCTGTAATTGCGATACTTTGCATCTAGGTAACATTTTGGTGGGAAGTGAGGGTAGTTGCGTGTTGCCAACGTTTGGGTGTTCGTGCGAATGATTGAAGCGTTTCTACATTAATTGATTCATGTTTACGTTGCTTCAATAAGCTGTGTTAATGGGATGCCGTAGAAGTAATTAAACGTCATTAGTTTATTTTCATTAATACTAAAACTGGTGTAAGCTGAAGTTGCGGTGGGATAAAAGAAGTTTATTTAAATATTATTTTTTAAGAAATCACCTCGCCTGATTTTCTCTTATTGATTCATGTCAGTACACATACAAACTGAGTAACTGGGATATTTTTTTAATGAATGCACTTTCAAATGTGAAGAATAAAGAAATAATTAATACCTTTAAATATAATAGGAAAACATGTATGTAGATTACATAGGATAACATAAAAAAGTTATACACAAGGAAATATGAGACGACAACCCAAAATCTACCCATAAATAACATAAGACGCTATAAAATACGCGTATTTTTCCATCAATATAATTAAAACGGCCAATAATAACCAGCTATTTAATTACAATTAAATACATATTTAATTTTGGGACACCTGTTTTGACTTTGTATAACATCCAGGTGTGTGTAAGTAATTTTCACAGTAACATTAATTTATTCTTCATAATATATTATTTTTTTGTTACCACCCGAATCAGTATCTAAGGAATATTTAAGGGAAAGTATCAGCATTGACAATGACGAAATTGAAGTGTTGATTTTTATAACCCACCAAAATAAAAATAAATAAAAATAATATTCCGGGACAATTCACACACGGTTATCTGATCCCAAGCTAAGCAGAGCTTGTGTTATGGTAACCAGACAACTGATAAACATACATATATATTTCTAAATACATACATATTATAGATAAATTACACCCAGACACAGAACAAATGATCGTGCTCATCACACAAAGATTTGTCCTGAGTGGGAATCGAACCCACGACCTCCGGTATAGCAGTCAGGGTCACTAACCACTAGACCAGCAGGCCTGTCAAAAAATACTTACGTTTGTGTTGCAAGGTATTAAACAAGATTATAAAAGGTAATAAATTAATTATTAGATATAATCAATTTATAACAAGAAACATTAAAAAAAAAACATAAATTATGCATACGTATCTTGGATTATAAAATTGATTAATGCTTCGATAAGTATGTTTCATGAAAACCATTCAATGTAGAACATAAAATAAATTATTTTAGAATATTAACTAAGATGTTACTATTTCCCATATGTCAGCCATCTTGAAAAACATCAGTGAACTATCTTAGAGACACTACCTACTGACAGTGGCGTAACTACCGGGTGGCAGGACTGGCAAAATGCCACGGGCCCCCGACCCAAGAGGGCCCCGGCCCAAGAGGCCGCGAGCTCAGTTATTTTTTTTTAAGTTTACACCTGAGTATTTTATTCAGTGGCGTAGCGTGACTTGGTGGTGCCCCGCATACAAATTTGTTTTGGGGCCCTTATGAAGGGTAAAGAATTCTTACAAGAGAAAGAAAAAATTGCATAAAATTAAAAGAAATAGTTATTTATCATAATTTTCTATTTGTCCCTTTTCAAAAAAAAATTACAAGCAATTTAAATTAAATGTAACACATCCTTGCCTTTTTTCGGCAAACTTATTTATTGTATCATTTATAGCTGATGAGGACTTTAGTTTTTCTTAAGTTACTGCCTCAATGGACAATAGTCACAGGTCTGCCAGGTGTTCATGTCCCATTAAAGTTCAAAATTATATATTTTTTATCAGTTTTATTTTATTCTTATTCACATTTTGTAAATTTTGGTTTACGCACGTCGGGAGCCCTCGTGCGTGGTCAATGGCCCCGTATAATTGTTACGGCAGATACGGCGGTACCTAGCTATGCCCCTGATTTTATTTTCCATGAAAACGTTCTGCTTAAAATCAAGTAAAGTGAGTCAGCTAAAACCATAACACAATTTCAAATTTGGTTATGCATTTCAACACATCCTAAACGATCTTTATTATTTTAATCTTTGATTTAAAGAAATAAAGTAGGCACTTTGAAAGTAAAGTTGATTGTGAAAGTTAGATATTAAAATGTCTAGTTCCAGAATTTTTTTTAAGTGGGAGCGAGAAACGAAAGAGAAAGATTCACAACGTAAGGAGGTTTTATAATAAAACAAAAGAAATATATTTCCCTCAAATTATACGCAACTGCAATCAGTATATTATTATGGGTAGAGTCGATTTGCTCGACTCATTCCTGGGAAAGTAAAAAATAAAGATGAGGACAAAGAAGTGGTATCTGGACTGTTTTACCATTTCCTCGATATAGCCCAAACATTTTTCTCTATTACTATCAGTTTTTTTTCAGTTTACCGATACTTCCCGTGTTCTAGACCAAAAATAAGATCTGATATGATTAAAAAAAGAACTGTAATATAGAGATAAATCCATGCTCTTGAAAATAAAATTGTTATTCGTGTTGGTAAAATACTTTAGTAGTTTATTAAAATTTAACTAAGTACAACGTAAAAAATGTACTAAAAGGGCCCCATCAAAAGAATTTGCCACGGGCCCCAGATGGTATAGTTACGCCACTGCCTACTGAGTAAAGATGAAACAAACAATCACGTGGAAACCCAGACTCTACCCAAATAATATAAAAAGTCGAATTTGTACTTACTTATTTTGGGCAATTATAGACTGAAATATTATATTGATTATTGCCTTAGCAAAAACACAAATAAAATAGTAATAAACCGTGGAACTTCCCAACTTTCTTCAAACATTTAAAAATAGAACGTGCCCACAATTGCTTTTGTCTCACCTAAAGGGCAAATGTAATGCCATATTGTGCCAATACCCACGCATTTTGCTTCACAGGTGGTTTGTCTGAGTTAACCTTCATGGTACTCGTATGTGTGATTGCTTGCACTTGACGTACCATTTCGTTTTATTTCTAATTCCCTAAGGCTTATATTTTCTTGCTATTTTTGGTACGCGTGGGCTCGTGTTGGCAAGATTTGTAGAAGACGCGAGTTTTCTTCACGTTGTCAGAATGGGAATTCAGTGGCTCTACCTTTAAAACCTGTAAACATTTTAGGTTTTAGTGGTTTTAAGACATTGTTTCTATTAAGTCCTTGTTTAAACAGAGGCGTGTTAAACTTAACTCGAGCCGTATATTTAAGTAAACGGTTGTTAGCAGTTTTTACAGTTACATCATTGAATATTGAACATGAACGCATGATTAACTCATTAATTACAAGTTCCAGTTAATTTCTAGAACGGAATATACCTACGGATGGTTTGTTTTGTAATTTACTAATTAATTAATATGGTCTAGTGTACTTATACTTAGAATAAAATATAATGCGTTGTATCAAATTATTTTTACTTAGCAATAGAACAGGTAAGGCAAAGTAGACCTTAAATAAAATAGAATCAGATTTGTAACGTCGTTCCTAGCCGTTTCCAATGGTCGGCTTCCAGTCTCGCCAGATTCGAAATTATAACGTTACGTTTCTTAAGCGCCAGTGTTTGTAAGAAATAAATACGATTATGATTTCAGCTAAATACCGTATTTTGTAGAGCGACTCCATGCCCTCGACATCCCATTTTACTCGTTATGTATTCATTAATTAAATGATAAGTATTAGTTATTTTAAGTATACTTGTGAGAAAGATATACATCTTCCTGATAACATTACAAAATGCTTTTATTGATAAAAGGTTCTGTGAATTGATAAAAAATGTGCATCAATTAACAAAAAAAAACCCGGGTATGCAGTTATGGATCTTATGAAACTTCGTATTGCACTATTCTCTTTAATTTTAGGTTCGTTTACAAATATAACTGTTACTGTAAAGTGACTGAAACAAATAATTATAAAAATACAACCCTGTTTATTATTGCGTTCCGATATTTACGCGAATGTTAGACATTGAAATAACAATGAATGGTCTGCCCTTGATCATGACAACTACAAACATGTTGAAACCTGTTTTTTTTTCTTTCAGGAGGCACAGTTGACCATCTTAATATAACCTTTGGCAGTAATTTCTACAGCCTTGTAAAGTATGAGAGATTGTCGCTTCCGGTTTTCTCAGGATATTAATATCAAATTACGTCTTAGAATAGGCGTCAATTTCTTTCGTCAATGTAATAGAAATTAATTTCAATCGTCTAAAAATAAATCAAATGATAAGATTATGAATTAAACTCAACTCTGCAGCAAAACTCAAAGCTTATTTTTAAAACAAGTCAAGTATGGATGTGTGCCTTGACTCCTGAGTAGTCAGTCCATATAGCAAATGCCCAGTGTTTAGGGTAGGCGCGTAGATCGTCCACCTCGTTACCCATTGTGTAACGAACAT
Source organism: Autographa pulchrina (assembly GCA_905475315.1). Taxonomy (NCBI): domain Eukaryota; kingdom Metazoa; phylum Arthropoda; class Insecta; order Lepidoptera; family Noctuidae; genus Autographa; species Autographa pulchrina. The sequence goes on along the minus strand of FR997771.1, from coordinate 4,324,313 downwards.
TTCTTCAATCAATAAATCTTATTGTCCTGTCTGCATACATCATCATGACATCATCTATTATGGCACTGTCATCTGTCTCACTTGCCGGTATTTTGATAGGAGCATTAAGGCCTATTGCAGCCGTACGGAACTAACGAGATGGAAAGACAAGAGATATTATTGTAGGTACAGTTATTGTGCGATGGGAATTGTATTGTTAGTGCTCGTAATTTTGATGGTTGGGGACGTCATCAATTAGATAAAGTTAAATTGAATTGTGAACAAAATAAGGTACTGAATAGGACACTTTTTTCCCATAGTTTGAACCCGTCTTAGATCAAACTTACTTCTCTGTTAACATGTTTAAGGAACAAAACGAAATCTCTATAGCAACATGGAATGGAAATCGAGATAAATGGACAAACAAAAATGGGACACTGATTGAACTAATTATTCGAGCTAAGACTTGGTCATTAGATAAAATTTCACCAGTTACTAAGGAGAATTCGTATATTGAAGACATTGTTACTGATTGGTCCATACATAAGTCACGCTCCACAAGCTTAATAACTCCATAATTAAAAATTCTCCACCTATCACATAAGGAAATTACCATAAAAAAGCTCCTATCAAGTGGGTTGACCATGACTCCGTAGATTTAAAAAGACACTTGACATTTCGAGATAAATCATCGCCCATTGAAGTACGTTAACCCGCGGCTCCTTTCACCAAAATCAGTTGCAAATTGAAGAGTTCAACTCGCCACGATTAAATTTAATGATTGGTTCGCTCGAGTAACGGTTTACAGTAAGTTACTTATAAAAACTTGGAAAATAAACAAGAACGCTGTTGGTGGTTGGTACGAAAACTTTTTCGTTTGTAGTATACAACCTTTTTATTTGAATCGTGTTTGTACAGTTGTATTATAGCATGATAGCATCTACAATAACGTGTTCTATTTCTCAAATTATTATTTTTCTTTTTTTTTACATTGGTCGAATGGGTTCTGTGATGCGCTTATTTTTTTTAAGAATACAGACGTATTTCAATTTTATCTGAAAGTTAGGTTTATTTGCTAGGATTCGTTTTTATACCTACCAAAGTTACAACTATTGGACGATAGATGGCGTTTGCAGTGTTACTTTTATTTAAACATAATAATAATAGTTTTATACATTTACGGATAAATAAATAGCAGCATACGTTTATCAGTACTTTAGATCTTCAAAACATTTGTATCGATATAACGACTATTCTACCGCATGAAGAATGTTTTCCATATCCATGAAATCGGCCATTATATTTTATTGCCGCGTGCCAGCTTCCTTAGGTATAGACAAGAATTCCAAAGACACCAAGCACCAAACCTTGGCAACTTACCTAACAAGAAAAAAATGCAACGATTAAAATTTATGAAACTTGATTGTCAAAGACATCAATTTTGTCTAATACAGTAAAATAGCATTTTAACAGTTGTGCTATGATTGATAACATACCTAGTAGTATTAATTTTAAATATTGTCTCTAGCCTTGAGCGACGTATTTAAAGTTCACATGTTTATAAATGACAAAATACGACCATTTTACAACTTAAACTAGTCACCGGTCCAATCGTAACTGGACAAGGTATTATTATTTTTAATAAATAAATAACAGTAAATATTCAACGTTAAGACATTTTAGTGTTTATTACTTTTTAGTGAATTAATGTCTGCATTTACAAGTCCAAGATTGTTTATAGAATAGTTTTTATTAATGTCAAATGATTATGCTAAGGTTTTTAAAGGTCACATAAGTTCTGAGAAAATAATTACATAAGTTCTGAGAAAATAATTTATTGTACTCCAGTAGTAATTGTTAGTTAATGCATTATGTTATGACATGTCAAGTTTTTAAATCAATTTCATGAATGGGGAGAGGGGGAAAGGTACATGAAGTTCTGACCAATCTGTGAAACTAAAAAAAGCTGTAAATATACTTTTCATTCATTATTTTTAGACAAATACTATTGAAGTACAACCCTAAATTTACAAGGTATTATATTTGGGAATCATAAAAAAAATGACACTCATTCATGATTCAGATTAACGAATTAAGTGTAATAAGTACCTACATTTTTAATTAGCTCGACATATTTACTATCTTAAACGAACAATAATCACATGACTTGACCTCGCCGATATCGGGAATAAAATAATCAGAAATGCGATAAGTCACCTGAACGACAAATAACGACATTGTAACTACTAGGAGACTATAAAGTGCCAGAAGGTTATCAATAACACGTGGAAACCCTAGCCTATCGACCCCAACAAACAAACCACAACTCTATATCTTATAGAATAGAGTTCAAAGTACATAATCGTGTGTATATATCTTCTAGGGACAATATTTACGAAATAGTCGTGAATCATACAATAAATATTGTTATCTATTAGTGTTAGAGAAATTGATAAGAGTGTAACGTTTGTAATTACAAGAATGCTGATAATATTGTTGACTTGTTTTGGTGAAAATTAGCGCTAAAATAACTAGAGTTACTTTTAGTTAGTACAAGTACATAACTTGTATTTATACAGGATTTAAAAACATAAGACTCTTGTTATGTTGTGTAATACACTTGTTTGAAATAATTATCAAAAAAAATTACATGTACTATAATTGAATTAAGCTTAGGTACAAAAGTGTTGAAGTGATTATATTCTGAAAAACTATGTAACGCTACTAATATTCACGTTTGTCTTGTAATAGTCACATCTATACTATATATATATATATATATATTATATATTATATATAATATTATAAAGCTGAAGAGTTTGTTTGTTTGTTTGTTTGTTTGTTTGGTTGAACGCGCTAATCTCGGGAACTACAGGTTAGAATTGAAAAAATCTTTTTGTGTTAGATAGTCCATTTATCGAGGAAGGCTTTAGGATATATAACATTACGCTGCGACCAATAGGAGCGAAGCAGCAGTGAAAAATGTCACAAAAACGGGGAAAAATATTCATACTTGAAAGCTTCCGTTGCGTGCGCTGCGTAAACGGTTCGAGTTACCCAAAATATATGTCTGAAAGAATTGTTCCTCTTTAAATGATCTAAAAAAATGTCTGCGACAGTATATGTCTATCTTTTAAGATTGACTCACTATAACCTTTTTTAAGGTAATCATTTGGTCGAAATTAATGCATTGTTGCCAATTATTTGCTACAGAGTTTTATCAACATAATATCAACTAAAATTATCATTTACGCAGAAATACTTTTTTTTTAACTTCTTAATCGCTGTCATAATAACAGAAATTGACGCGGACGAAGTCGCGGGGATCAGCTAGTCATCAATCAAAATGATCATATAAGTACATTTAAATAGTTCGAAGAAAACATGTCTTAGACCACGAATATTGTAATAAAACAAGCCATAAGTATTAACGAACAATGACGGCATACATGTTTGTTTTATTAATGCCACTGAAGCAGCTGTTAAAACTATAGCCATACAATTTTACGACGCCACTGAACACTGAAATATTAATTACTGATCACAATCTATGTGTGGTGGCATTGAATTGAAAATAAAATTTCATTACATAATTTCTGATGGATTTTAGACCAGAAAAAAAAGATTAAAATACAAGTACTTTCAGTATAAAGAAAGGAGAGTGACAAAAAGCAATCAAGTTGCCGTTGTGTTTTTAACCTCCGATGCAAAAAGAGGGGTGTATAAGTTATTTATAGTAGGTGTATAGTATAAGTTTATCGTAACTCCTGAACGAGTGGACCGATTATGATGCGTTTTTTTTTCTTCGAAAGTAGACGTCATCGAGGAGGTTCTTAGCTATAATTTATGAATATCTGTTCAGAATTAAGAAAATTACCAGCAATTTTTAATAATCAGTCGGATTCTTAAAATTTAATATATCTATCGTTTATCTAGGCATGGTTTAATGTTAGCAATCATGATTTGACATACTGAAATTACCAAGGCACGAAAAACGTTTGTAAAAATGTAAACGTTAAAGTATTTAAGTTGGATAATTGCACCCAGGAATGTTAATTGAAAAATGCAATTTTAGAACTTACTAGGTAAATTAAATTATCTAGTAATCTGCTAAATAGGACATATCAGTGAGTCACTGTGATTACTATAAATAAATGTAAAGTACGTGCTTCAAGATATTTTTAGTTTTGAGTGTGAAGGATTGTTTTCAATTTTATTATGAGTCATTTGTGTTATGTAATAGCACGTACAGTGTAATTCTGGTAGTAATTTTTTTTATATTATTTTAATTTAGTTTGATGTGATATTTGACGGGCCTGTTGGTCTAGTGGTTAGTGACCCTGACTGCTATACCTTAGGTCGTGGGTTCGATTCCCGCCCAGGACAAATGTTGTGTGATGAGCACGATCATTTGTTCTGGTGTCTGGGTGTAATTTATCTATAATATGTGTGTATTTAGAAATATATAAGTAAGTTTATCAGTTGTCTGGTTACCATAACACAAGCTCTGCTTAGCTTGGGATCAGATTACAGTGTGTGAGTTGTCCCAGGATATTATTATTATTATTATATTATTTTTTTTATTTGAGCATCTTTATTTACGTCTGTGTAATATTCTAAATTATATTTAAAGTAAAACTTTTAAGTGCTTAATTAGTCTATAATTTTGTTATTTCTTCTTTTTATTTTAAGTTACTAAGCCAAAGAGTAAGTAATTTACCATAGAGATTCTTTATTCATAGAGAAACAAAAACTTTTTTTGTTTAATGTTATCTGCCGTAGCAACAATGTTTTCAAAACAAAACTTTAATGTTCTCACGCTCTATTTTTTTTAAATTCATGGTTTATAAACGGTGATTGAATATGAATAAAATAATGATGTTTTCTAACAATGGCAGGTTACTCACTTTCGTTTAAACTCAAGGTCACAGTTGACAATGGACGAGGTCATTTGTTACATTGTTTTTGTGGAAAATATGGAACTGTTATTTCAGCGTAGTAAATACTAGGCATTTGAAAACACATTAAAAAACTGTTTTACTTATTATTCAACATAACAGACGCCTTGATATTACCATAGACCATATAACCATGATAGACCATATCTTCCCAATGATCGGGTGCATTTTTTTAAAACATGAGAATGTCATCAGAATGCCAATTATCGTAAAATCGTCCCACTATGAGCCAACTATGAGCACACTGACACGGAGTGTAAATAGCAGACTCGGGCCCCTGGTATACAAATGGATTGGATAGGGATGAGGCATAACCGTGGGTGAGATAGGCAAAAGCGGATGATGAATTAAAATCATTCCATTGTTTAGACAAATATAGTGTCTTAACAGATCAACAGTATGGTACTATCACACATCAGTTTACACATTATTACCAAATTAAATACCTATCACAATAAACACTGGTGATTCTTCTAAGAATTTACTTAAGTTTATATAAACCAAAACATCTCATTGACGTCACTATCTTCCCAATTATGTTTGAATAGCAATTCGACTTGTATTTTGTACTCACACGTAAACGACGATTATAAAATTTTTAATTACATGGCATGTTTTTCATAGGTTCGAGTGTACTCGGTGCATACGAACCCGGGAATGGATTACAAATTAATCGTAATTTTCACACACAACCGTGAGTCTGGTCAGTAGGTTATCTTCGCAGTAAGATGGCAACAAACAGCATTGTTGACGATATCAATTATTTTTACTTCTTTTTTTATCAAAACATCTGTAGGTCGCGACTTAAGGTCATAGTCAAGGCCATACAAACTACAAACATCCTCTTTTTTAATAATAAGACCTACTTTTAGTAAATATTCGGATTTCTCACGAGCATAAGGTTCTTTGTAATAAACATGTGCTATTTTTCAATATCAGAAATACGTTACACAAGCTTTTGGAAATAGCTAAGTAAATAACTGTAGTACAAAATACGTAGATTTTTTTAGAAACAGTTTTGTAAGTGATCGTTCTGTATAGGTAAAGATGATTGATTGGTTACAATTTTAAAATTAGGAACCGATTATGTCCGAGTCTTGTGTATCAACAAAGCTATAATTCTACAACAGTTTTTATTAAATTCCCTTAACTTAAAAACACGGTGTTACAGTACTCAAATTACGTAACAAACACATTGTAATGTAAATCGTTTGTAGTCATTGCCGTGAAACGAGTTTTAAAACCGGGTTTTTGTTAAATTTTCTTTTAAATTGTTTAGCATCTTCCATACGCCATTAATTCTTAAATATATGGGTGTAGAATAGTGTAGATGAATAAATTGTCAGTGATTGTATTATACGGTTTATTATGAACATTAGTAGAAGTGCTCTTTCTTACGCATAATGGGTCGATTAAATTAGCGTCGTATTACTGAATCATAAATAACCATATTAGAATTGAGTAATGTTTATTGGTGTTAAATTAACGTTTTTTATGCTTATAAAGAGTGGGTTTAACACGTAAGTCCAATTTAAGTGTGTTTATATTATTATTTTAAAAAGAAAATTTAGAGGATGTAGATCACAATTGATAAATAGGGATTGCTAAGGAGTAGACTTGTCCTGGTGTGTTTTAGACCAACTGTTTATTTCATCTTTTTACCTTCTTAAATTTTAATGTAGCTATGAACCATCGCGACTTTGACAGTTCTCATCAAACAAACAAAAAATCGCATCATAATTGGTTCATTCGGTTACGACCTACCCTAGCCACAGACTTGCAGAGAGTTCGAGCGGACAACACGTCTCTTTTTGTTAGAAACAACCACACGTTACACGTGTAATCAATCATAAACATAATCAGGGTTAGGTATAGAAGTTCGACTTACCATCAACTTTGGTATGATGTGGCGAGGGGGGCGCAGACTCTACGTCTGAGTGCAGGCTGTAGGAATGCTCTGTCTTAATGGGCGCGGCGCCCAGCGCGGCGTCAGTCATCAGTCTGTCGTGCAGCACCACGCCCGACTTGGAGTCGCGCTCGATCAGCCAGTCGCTCATCTCTGAGTCCTCCTCCAGTACGTCTTGCATCTCCTGAAAACAAACAAATGAAAAATTAGATGTTTTTTAAACAATGGCGATAGTAAATAGCTTTACGTTGGTAGACTATAGACTCAGGCCAGTGACCTATCTAGAGAGAGATAGAGGCCAGTTACGAGGAGCTATTTTGCCGTGTGAGTTTCGATTATTTTGATGATAGATCTATTTGGTACGTAAGTATGTATGTGTTAAGAGTACCTGTATAGAAAAATGGTAACATACCACATTATTTCCTTCCCTGCTGCTGGTAATAAGGGGAAACCGACTAATGCGGACCATAAAAAATGGAAGTTTAGTGCCAGTTCAATATTCCCCTTGTATATTAGTGGCAAAAAAAAACGTGGAAAATTCAGAATTAGAATTTATAAAGAGTGGTGAGCAAGCATATTGATCACCGATGAGTAACTAATGTTTACTGACAGAATCTTTTTATACAGTGTAAATAAATAAAACTTTTTACATAAACTTTGTTTAAAACTCTAAAAATAACCTTATGTGCTATGATATAAAGCCTACGCTATTTGTTTACCTATATACATTAGATCATAAGTATGTATTCACTGAACCGTCGGTCAATAAACTCAGTCGTTACGCCATTTTCTTAATAAAAAACACAACGGTATTCTTACTGCCTTAAGGTTCGTTATCGCTTGTATTTTGTTTTTTTACTAATTCAATTTACATTATTATGTCGTTTTCTAAAATGTTTGGTGTAGAATTAAAATTAACTGCCAGTATTATTTGGTTTTAAAGAAAAAAATAAACGTAGCAAAACAAAGAGAGAATTATCTAGTGCTTTCTTATATTTTTCTTTATTTCCTTGAAGAAGTAAGCATGAAGGTAATGTGACTACGAGGAATTCCATCAAGAAAATAATAACGATTAAAAATTTCCAAAGGTTCTATTAAAAACAGAAAAATTTCAACGTTTTATTATATTATGAGATGAAATTACTTAATACATACCAAGGTGATATAAGATATTATCTAAGTTGAGAATAGAAAAGAACTATTTTTTTCCTTAAAGCTGTAATGAATCTTACTGTACCTTTATGTATGAAATAAGTGTTAATAAAAAAATTACAAGGAAACAGTACAGGAAAAACCTTTAAAAAGGATTTTTTAACACTTATTCATAGAACTCGAAGTTATGTTTAACTGTGAAAAAGTTATTAGCATTTTTTTGCACTGATAAACTGTGATTCCCCGAAAGTTTATATACCTACTTAGAAGTTTTTAGGATTGCGCAAGGTATAACGAGATCATGGCTAAAAATAGATTAAAATGTCGATAATATGAAACAAATGATAAACAAATAAGAAAAACTTGTACTTTTTCTTAATTACGTATTTAATTTGTAAGAGTTAATTTAACTTATTTTAAAATATGGCAAAAAAAGAGAACATTCTTCGAATTCAGGGTATTTAAGAACCTTCTCAACAAATTCAATTAAAATGTAGATATTGTACCTATCTATAGTAGCCCAGCAAAAATACCATACAGTTTATTGAAAGTGATACAATCAGTAACATTGAAATAGCTCGCCTTGCAGCCACCGGGTCAATGCCTAATAATTCGCAATTTAAAACTATAATATGGTTCTAACACACTAGATCGTTTGATGTTTGCCAAATATGATTTGATAAAAAAAATACATGATTACAAAATATCGGTCATTAATTATAAGGTGTGTTCTGTTCTTTTTTCAAATGAAAATTCACGAGTTAGTTGTCAGTTTTGTTTTAAAATAGGTACATAAAATCGTGCTTAGTGCTTAACTAATCTTGACACTTGAATGGAACTTTCACTTCTCTAACGTTAGAGAGCAGACTGAAATGTAATATCGCACGTGCATCAAGGTTATCTAGATGGCTTCTACAATAAACATTTTAAACCCGAAACGTTCCCCGCCTAGCCCGAAACAAGTTCTGTAAACCTGTCTACTTTGGAAGCTCTCCTGATATTTTATTACAAGTACTCTTTAGTCTGGACTAAACAAAGACCAGTAAAAACGTTGCTAGAAATACGATTAATAAAGGTGTATAAAAATGTGCCGAAAATTCGTTCATGCTACGTTCTAATCGATCTGCACCTTAAGACGTGTCCCTCACCTTGGCAGTGAGTGTAAATAGGCATCGTACACATAGAGGAGGCGAATGAACGGCCATGGAGCCGAACACGGTCGCCGACCTCTGCCGGACGCCTTCCGACTGCGTGATGAGCTTCCGACGCTACAGCCAAACTCCAACGTATTGCCCAAACCACCAAAAGAAAGGCAGAATATTAATTTTAAGTACCTCTGTCATGGCGCGGTTATTCTCGCATAGCGTATAAATTACTAGCACAACACTGATTCGTGAATTTAAAAGTTGAAAAAAGAACGTAGATGAATCGACTGTGTTCATCTGTTTTTCTCGCACGTGTCTTCGTTTTCCTCGAAACGCGTCTTATTTGCATTTCCATCCTTACGTTTTATTATAAACAAGTTCGAAAAATGTTTATACTATTTTTCATACGATAGCTCTCGAAATCTCAGCCAGGGGTAATGAACCTAATAATATAGTGGTCCTCTGCTGGGAAAAACCAAATAGTTGTTCGTGATAAACATTTTAATTTCGGAATGTGGGTTCACACCTCATGTGATTGACTTGTAAGAATGTATTGTGAATTAGATTATGCGTAACATGTAACGCTTCAAATATTTGTTTACAAATTCTTTTCTATCGCCATTATATGCGTGCCTTCGAATATCTTAATTAGCATCAACTTTTAATGTTTTCGACACACGTATATTTTAAGAAATTACATAAAAATTTGCTGCATTTATATTTTCAACACATTCTATTGCCGCATAGCAATTAAATGGAAAGCGCTTGCTGCGAGATTTGTTTAAAATTTAAAGTTTATTTTTAAATAATTTTTGTGTGTTATAATTATCTTTGTAAGCTTTTTGTCTATATTGGTTATCCAAACTAATATTATAAATGCGAAAGTAACTCTGTCTGTCTGTCTGTCTGTCTTTCTGTCTGTCTGTCTGTCTGTCTGTCTTTGCTTCACGCCTAAACTACTGAACCGATTTGTGTGAAATTTGGTACAGACATAGTTTGGAACTTGAGAAAGGACATAGGATAGTTTTTATTACAAAAAATAAAATAAAAAATAAAATTTATTCCGGACATACAGCGCCATCTATTGGTCAAGCGTCGGCATCAATTCAGTACTGAAAATTCATCGGAAAAATGTAAATAAATAGTAAAAAGGTATGAAAATATAATATAATACAACTTTTAGTACAAAGAAAATGCTCTAACGGAGTATAGATAATTCTATTAGTACTACTTTTTGGATATAAATAATTTAAATTTGATCATGTTGGCGAGGTTAATAGAGGTTAATAGTTGTTTTTAAAATTCATAGATGGAGTTGCGCATTTTCTTCTATACATCTAATAAAACAGTAAATTACAACATTATTTTGCCGGGGGTCAGATTTCATGTTACAGTATCAATTATGAACTACTGAATTGATAGCAGTAAAAAATTGAGAGAATGTTTTTGGTAAATCGTAGACGGTTGTTAGCTATTTTTAAACACGCTACTATATCTAGGTAATACGGGGTGGAGCTTTAAATTTCCAAATTCATTTTCTCATCTGCACACGTAAATTGGCATTATTGACATATAAACAAGAGGTAACTATGGCAGGCTACGGTAGCCATAGCGACCATTCTTCATTGTGATTGAAGTATACTTTTTGGAAAACTAGCTGTCGTAGTAAACAGCTTGGTGGTTGTAGGATTGGAAATGGATGTCCATGCTGCAGGTTCAAATCCAGTTTTTAATGATTGTATTTTTGTTCTTGAGTCCTTTTTGTTACATACCTACGTTTGAATGTTTTGTTACTCAAGTTCAAGTCTCAGTCGAGCTAACACTTTTTGTGTTCTATTAGGTTAACTTTTATTAGTTTAAATCTTTGTATCATTTTGTTGTTTCTTTCGCAATGAGCAACAACTTTATGTCATGCATTTTTTACTAGACCGATGCATAAGCTCAAAATTATTATGTTTGTATTTTAAATTTTAAGTGTGTTGCTCATTGCAGATCAAGCATGTCATATGCTGTAAAGAACGTCTGGCGTAAATGCCCTGACCATAGATATAAATCTATGGCACCGACATTTACTCCTGAATTGAAAAATAAGATTCCTCATAGATCATTTTATAGTTGTAATCTATGAGGAATCTTATTTTTCAATTCAGGAGTAACTTTTTTAAATTATTTCATCAAAGTAATGTGTAATGTTTTCTGTTGGTCATCTGTAGAATTCCATGGACAAGTTTTTTTTTTGTATTTGTAAATTTTTATTGTTTTACGACGTTTGACGCTTCTTTTGCCATGCCTTGGCCACCATTCTGTCACCATCTTAGTCCACCTGCCGTCATTTCGTCTGGGCAGCATAAAGCGACTTCATTGTTAAGGATACAGCCCCAGTCCAAGGCTTTGATCAGGGTAGAATGCGGTTGTCCTTGGTCTATTACTTAGTTTCCAGTCATAAATAATTTTAACCACAGTTTTGGTAGTTCTGATCCTGCGCCTCTCTATTGTCAACGTTTTCTTTCAGTTTCACGGGTCTCAGGTAAATACCTTATTAAAATGGAGCCTGCTTATCTCAGTCGTTCATCCCTTTAAAAACAACACACTCGCACACTCTTTTGCCTTTCATTAGCAGCCACCATTACCAGACCACATAGTTCCTAGCTGCTAAGTTCCTTAACTTATTTCCACATATACTCTAGGCTTAGGCACCGCACTGACATCTGGTAGCTATTAACTAAGATGAGAACACTACCTTAGTCTTAAAACCGGACTTCACCAAACCAGAGATGAGAAGAGCGGAGCGTAAATAATATTGATATCTACTTTCAATTTTACTGCGTAGTTCAGTATTTCGAATTTCTGGGTTTCGAACCAAAACCCCGATCTCGGTAGTCTTACTAGGGACTGCTGTACCAACGAAATACTATTGCAAAAGAAAAAAAGCGGTAAATTGTTTTTTTTTGGCACGTTTCAAGCAATATTTGTGACAAAACTCTAGGTTCCACATCTGATACATTTTGCGTATAGCAGACTACTTAGAAACATTCATCTAGCGAAACAAGATAATATTGAAGTGTTCATGTGTTTTGTAAATTTTTAAATATATAAAAAGAACATTCTGAAGCCGGTGTCTAGGTAGTTCGTGATGGTGACCCTCTATACCACAGTCTAATTTATATTTATTCGCACAGATGACTGATATGAACGCGAACATCGTCGCGGGTACAGCTAGTATCATATAATAATATATCTATATCAAACGTATATCTAATAAGTCGTCACGTTTAATAAAAATGTATCTCAATCCAATGGAGATGTTATATTTTTAGATTGATTGAAGCGACCAATCAGCTTTCTGGTTCTCAATATAAAAATAAACACCAGAAAGGTAACTTTTCTTGAGCTCTGAAATTTGACTAAAACTAAGATTAACTTGAAATTAAGCATGACACTTAAAAAGTAGATCGAATCTTCCACTTTGAGACTTTGTTATAAATTGTTTTAATGTATATTAGATGTACATAATATTATGTGAATGTTTGGAGTTGTAAATATCCGTTTATCTCAAAATCTTTAAATAGTTTTCCATAGTATCTAAAATTAATCTTAGATAGGTCTTTAAAATAATAACAATAAATAAACAAGCCTTCTGTATCCATCTCTTACGATCTTTGCTAAGATAACTCGTTAATTCACTACTAATTAAATTTCCACTCGACTCGTTTGAACACTGCTCTATCGTTTGTTCCACACACACACATGCAAACGCACACACACAAACACACACACACACATACTCACAAGCACACACAAACATACTCATCAATCGTAATCAAGTCGATAACACATTCATATGTTAATTTATATTTTGTTGCCTTGGATTTTAGAAAGATTGCTTTTCATTATGTTTTAAAGGACGGACACCATTCAAGTTTACGTGTATTGATGACATCATTGAACGTAGTGTATGTAAGATAGTCTTGCTTTATTGTTTTACAATATGTACAAAATATTGTAATATAAAGACCAACTTTTGCTAGCCAAAGAAAAAGAAAACTAAAATTATAAAAAAAAATACACACACTAAGAGTGAGTTAATATCAGGTTTAATTAGTTATTTTTTGCCATTTAAATAATCTTACTATCTAATATTTTAATGAGAAAATTTATTTTTATTTTCGCAATATGTTGATTGTTCTCGCGCTGGACTGTAGAGTGTACTGTTACAGAAATAGACGTACTTCAAAAGACACTACTCAAATTATTCTGGAAACTGTTTCACATAAATTTTAATGACATATTTTTATCTTTTCTCAGTAACATTGTGAAATTTTGAAACATATAACCGTAAGTCTCTTGCACTTCGCTCTAAATCAAATCACACTGCGTGTCTCTCTTTCGTTCCACCTAGAAATGAAAAGGACAAAACATTATGTAGCTAGAAATGTCAAATTAATCTAAGCTTGTCTGCATTACATAGTCCGATTAAACGGAACTTGCTATTTTGCATCATTAACCGACTTAAAAAAAGGACGTTTTCAATTCAACTGAATTTGCTTTTCTGTGAGTGTTATCGATATTTTTACCTAACAGTCTATGAGCGTCTGTGATGGAAAGTCGTCAATATTTATGAATGGAATGACGTCTGTGAACGTTAACTGTCACACAGTGACACAATGCAATAAAGAAAGTGGCGCTTACGTAAATACTAATTGTGGATTAGACAACGAAAAAGTCTAGCAGACATGGACCAGCAGTTATACTGGTATTGTCGAAGCCGCGTAGAGCTTGTGTAAGGAACAGGGCACCGGCAAAGGCAAGAACGGGACCAGGGTGATTTTGAACCGGAGCTAGCCCGACGTATCCCTACACTGCGTCCTCAGTTCACTCCGGTTTGAAATCACAAGCGTTCCACCCTGACCAAAAAATACCAAAAATTTTTTTAAATAGGTCTCACATAATTATTTGATACTAGCTGTGCCTGCGACTTCGTTCGCGTGGATGACGAACCTTATCAATGAGTTTTTAACCGCAAAATTAAGTTTGTTTTTTATTGTTTATACTTTTCCGGGATAAAAACTACCCAGTGTGGTGCCTAGGATTATAAAGAATAATTATACCAAGTTTCATCGTAATCAAACCGGTAGTTTTTGCGTGATACCTGAACAAACAGACAGACAGACAGACAAAATTTTTTTTTTTCAAACTTTTGGTTTCGGTGTCGGTCTAGTAACACCCGGCATTTATTTTTTTGATATTTTCAATGTACAGAATTTTCACTTCTTCAGATTTATTATAAGTATAGATTTCGTTGCCTAAATTTCTTAGAAACCTAAATGGCAGATCAGCTCAAGAAAATCTTCAATATAAAAATTATTGGAGTTATGAAATTGTACAAGAAAGCCTTACATCGACAAGTACTTGAAATGTCGTTAAAAGAAAATTTGTTACCGATAACATTATTTAGAAACAAATTTTCTTTTTATCGTGTTTTGTTTTGATTTTGATCTATTGTTTCATTATTGCTTCTGTACACATACTTTTAGAAAAGTTATAAACTACCTCATTCATGAAATCTTGTAGTATTTTTGGAACTTTACCTAGCTTTTTATGGGCACATCAAGCAAATATTTTTATTTGTATGAAATGTATAGGAGTAGATTAACAAAGATTGAAACATTGACCATGATTGAAAGGCAATAAGTACTTCGAAAGTATTCACAAAGGTCTTAAAATGAAGATGCCTTTTCATATAACTAGATGGCGCTATTACCAGTAATTAACCCACGCTGTATCGTGCCTTGAAATGTTCCCAGGAAAGGCATGATATGGTACATAATTACCATGTCAATGACTGGTCTGCGACAGAATGACTGGCCTTGGCAAGGTTTTATGCGTACAATACCTCAGTTTCAGACACTTTTGTTCTGTAGAATAATATATTAAAATTATTTCTGTATATAATGTATGTAAGTAAGGTAATGTGATGTTCCAAAAATTTTCAATAATATCTTACCGTGCCGCGGTAAGTTGATTTAGACGTGTAAAAAAATAAGCCGCTAACTAAAAATCATTTGGAAAATTGATCGTAATTGATAACTTCAGCCTTTAAATTAAAGAAGATTGAACCTCGATTTACAGCCTATAAAACAATAATATTTTATCACTATTCTTAACAACCGTACGACTAGTAACCACTTATAATTTAGTATCATTTAGCCTGAATTCCCAGCAAATAACCTGCAAATCTCTTATTGTCTCACGAAATATAAAAAAATAAATAATCACACGTCTGGAATCGTGTGCAACGATGACTATTAAGTAAGCTTCGTGACTGAGACATAATAGTTTGGCAAGCCGATAATAGTTGTGTGTCGGCAAAAATTGCAAGTCGAACGGCTTTGAGGTGCAACACTAGGATTGAGTGCGACTTTGACGGTGCGCAATGTATTTTATGATCAGTTGTCGAGCACGAAATGGTCGTGTAATGAGCTTGTGAGAAAATGCTGTGAAACAAGACACGTTGACTATTAATTTGGAACTTAGGCAGAGCCCAATAGATTTATAAACATTATAGGATGATATTTTGGTGTTTTTTTTTTCAAGCTGGGTAAAAACAAGTTTTCAGATTTACATAACATTACGTGACTTTTTACAGGTGTACATTTGACATACTTAATCTTAATAGTGCAGGGCAGGCATAAAATCTAATATTTTTCACACTTCGACGCTATCGCAACTGAATACAAATTAACGTCTTATAAACCTAATAAACATGTTAAAATCTCGTTTAAAATTATCAATGTATCCGGTAACATTAGATTAAGTCCACAATATTGTGAGATTTTATCTCAATAGTATCTGTCAATTGCTACCAATCACAGGCAAGTTTTTCTCTCATTGTTAGTGAATGACAGATAGACTTCACTCGACAATAGGAACCCTAGTGGATTTTTGGCTCACGATGATAAATGTATGTATGAACATAAATATGTATGGCTTGCATTCCTGCCATGCTAAGTGCTGGGTATCTGGGTTCATAGAGTATGAAACGGTAAAATAACGGGTGATTCTTTTAGTAGTTGGCATTCCAAAAAAATGATTAACGACTTACGTTTACAGATTCTTTCAAACTATCTGTATCTTTTATTTGCTTGTGATCATCATTATTTAGTTAATGCTTTTTACAACAAGGGCCACTGGTAAAGTAGGTACTTAAATTAACAAAAAAAGAACAAAAATAACCAAAGCAGTTTTCTTTCAGATGTTGCCTTATGCTTTTAGCTTTACTTATAAGTAATAGTGAAGAATATAGTTTTCCCATCAATACAAACAACGTTATGATGTTCCAAATAGTTAAGACAACAGTCAACTAAGATGTTAAGTCTTCACAATGAGCGGGAAGAGTTATTGGCGATACATTAACGGGACCGCGCTCGTGAGCTCGCTCGTGATCGTCCTAATTAGATACTGTTGAGACAGACAGCAGAACGTGATGGAAAGACGAAAAGAACGTCTGATGTCTTCATTGAAATTTAATATAGGACGATTATGTGTGTTATTCTGGATGTAAACATAGGTAAATAATTAATCATAAGAAAGGTTTTCCATAATATTTAGTATTAACTAGAATATAAAATAAGGAGATAAGCGTTTAAAATGTGGGCATGCAAGATTAGTTGCTAGGATGGAACGGAAATTCAGCTTTAGACTGGAATACATTCTTTTGTTTCGGTAAAGGAAGTACCAGGCGAATTTTTGGTCAGTTTCGTATATAAAAAATAAATAAAAATGTTCTAAGTACGCAGAGAAATGGGGAAATGGTATTTTTATACGTAGATGGAGAATTCGTTACTTAATTCCAAGCGTAACGAACGTTTTAATTAACACAAAATGTAGGTATAATGTTGAAGAGAATTTTGTAAAATGAAACGTCAAAGCTAGCGTTATTAAAACCATATTTCATTTTAAAAATAAATTTGAAATAAAACTGGCCGCCAATAGCTCTGCTATGTGTCAAAGGCTGCCTTTTGCATGTAGAAAAGAGACATATTATCTAAACAAATAGTAAAAACAAAAAAGCATCGATTAATCGATAAAATAAGCTATCAATAGACCGGTAACACACATTCACACCAACACGCACACATGTGCATGTACACATGCTGTCAAATGTGCACAGTGATGCAAGTGGCCCAGTAAACCGGTCGCGAGGCAATTCTTAAAGTTGTTCGGTTGCGTAATATTATGGAAATATCGCATATTGGCTGCTCAGCAATATGCGAACCTTTGGAGTGTTCTAGATGCCATTATTGTGTCATCAAAACTAAGTATACAGAAAACAATTGAATAAAAATAGCTGTTGCTATGTGTAGTATGTAGAAAAAGCTTAAGCTGCTGACCATTCTAGTAGTAAGGATTACTTGACATTTACTTACTGAAGTGTACACGAAAAATGTTAATTACAAAAGTGTCCCTTTACGAGACATATTTGGCACATTAATTTGCGAGCTCGCCCAATTTCACCAGGAAGTTAATTTGATGTAAATAAGTTTACATAACAAAAACAGTTATGAGGAATTCAAATGAACTGAAGCCGAAAAATACCAAAAATCAAACATCTTTATTGAAAATGCAAAAAAGGTAATTACAGTACAAACAGCTATCATTACATTAACACGTTTATGAAGTACCTACTTAAGTACGGTTATATGAAATTCTTAACATTATCAAAACAATTTATCATCTCATTCATTGTGAACTGCGTGAGATCTCTACTAAAAACAATCGGAAATACTGCTACTCCCTCTAACACCCACAATAATTATAAGTGGGAAAGGGATAGCCTTTAAGATAGTAAAACGCCAGTTCTCAAATTAAGCCCATTAATCAATTAGAGTCAGTCCCAACCACATTTCTTTTATTGTATTTTTGAGCAATTAAATTTGATTTTTCTCGCTTGAACGTATGAGAATCGGATATGGTGAAAGAATTAACTTTATAAAGTTATCATCATAATTGTACAGAATAAAGAACAATTAAATTATTATAGAATCTCAGAGTAAGTGTGTACAATGTTTACTGTAATAATATACATTTAAAACGTTTGGTAGCTTAAATATGATCACAAAATGAACTAAAATTCATAACTGCTTAGCAACGCTTACTGTATTTAAATTCCAATCAATAAAATCGTGTCGGCTATTATAATTTATAACCAAGTTAATGCAGCGGACATTAAGGATTCAGTTATTTAAATATGTTAACCAAATTATGCACTGGACCATAAAATTCCGTCGTTCACAGTGGAGCGAGAAAAGACAAAATTACTCTTGAAATTCGATGATTGTATATAAAATTCTTATTGCTTCATTTTATTAATATTAATTCAATAAATACAAGGCTGCCAAGTATTTTAAATATTCAGTGCAAATTGGGTAAATTATCTTTGGGTACCAATTAAGAATTAAAAGCTCTCTGATGGATAGGTATGCAAGGACGTCAAATTGTTTAATTTAAATCTTTTAAAAGACTTAAACAACCGATTGTTTTTTTTTATGATATTGAAGAGTTTCGATTACAAAAGAGGCAGAAATACATGCACTGAAGTCGAATGAGTCGCTCATTGTTGACTAAAAACTTCAATAAATACCAACGTTTAGTTCTAAAATACATTTAATACCTTATTCCCTTAAATAATATTTAAAGCATCACGGAACAGTTCCTAGCATCCTAACTGCTGTTTATTTTCGCCGGCATAAAATAAGTTCGTTTGTTCAGCAGGATGTGGGCCAACTTTATAGGTAAGACAGAATGCACTAGAATTTAGAGCATGCAGTGTGGTGGGCCGTAAACCAGCGTTGTGCATGCAAACGTCACCATTCTGGTACTTAAGGACGGAGCCGCTTTCAAACGAGCCACGAGACGTGAGAAACAGTTAAATGTTTCTATTTTCTGAAAATAGGGTGCACTAAGAGATTGTATCAAATAATTCATGCAGTCGTGATCTATTAGCTGCTTTGTCGCACTAATATTATAATGAGGAAAGTTTTGTTTGTTGCCTTACTTCTCGTTTATGCATTGATTAGTTTATTTAATAAATTTTCTAGTAAATAAAACCTTTGAGACTTGATATGTGTTCATGAGGATCCCATACTTCTTACATAAACTCACCACTCCTTGGAAGCATTTCGTAAACTATTCCAAACGTTTATGCTACCCTTTCTAACCCACTTAATGTAAGTACTTGGTTTTAAGCACCCTATCACATATCAAAACAGAAACTCACAAGACATTGATACAAGCAATCGGGTCATTCATGTAATTCTAATGAAGATTAAAGCAAAAAATAAGAAGGAACTAAACGGCCTTGGAAACATGTTTCATAAAAAAGAAAAATAAAAAATATCTACTACTGCTTACTATCTCACATATATTCTATGCTAATACGGCTTATGATCCTTAAGCCATTGGGATAGAGTTTATCAAATCACACAATACATTTTCTATTAGTTACATTGCAAATTATTTTATTCATTCACATTCTATAATCGGGTATTATTCTATCTAAAACCGTTAATAGTATTTAAATTTTCGGACTACTTTTGAAACACATCATATACTTACAAAAAAATTAAAGAAAAAATTGCGCCATCAAGCGGTCCTTTCATCCAAAACCTGCTCCATATGTAGTCGCCCTCAGAAAACAGGCTACACACACTATTTCGTATCAAGTGAATGTCTCATGAAATATCAACTGGCGCAAGGAATGGGAGCATTTTTTGTAGCATCTACTTTCACCGGCCGATAGCCGATTCGCATCCGGTTCACTGTGTACCGTTGTCGGATTGCCCATTATCGCGATCGAGCATTGCATTTCGAGTTGCTCTTGTTAAACTTGCTAATGTAGTGTCGTTATAATTATACAGTTTGGCTGTTGAATAAGCGTTGCTGATTGTGTTTAAAGAAAGTTTTTGTTGTAATGCGAAGCGAGTAATCGTTGGTTTTGTGATAAGATTTGCTTGTTTTTATTTTACAAACAATACTTTGAAATTGACATGATGAATAACAAATATTAGAATTTTAATATTTATTATTATCATTCTGACACTGTCCGACTACTCGAGAAAAGGCCTAAGATAAAAAAAAAAAGCAATGATCACAACTTACTTTATCCCTTATTATAACGCTGCTTTGATTAATTTTCTTCAATTGTATCTATTTTAAGCTATATAACAAACAAACTCAGACCTTTACTCCAAAATTAAACTAACACTTATAAGAACCTAGCTATAATTTTTATTGCTAATTTTATAGGGCACAAAGCATTCATAGTTCTCGTTAGCTTAAGCATCTGTTGTTGCAATCCGTGGGACAAGCTTGTGCGAAATGGGTCGCAGAGCCCGCCTGAGAAATTTTGGTCTTTCGGTACAATAATGATGCGGTAAGCAAGTAACTAATTATATTGTTTACAATTGTGTTTTCGGTTCGACAGAGACAAAATACTGGTTAATGAAATTGTGTATTTTGTTAGCTGAAAGCTATATTTATGCCATATGCATGAGTTAACGGCAGAACCTGAAGTTTAAAGCTAACGAATCAAATGTTAATTCAAGTTTAAGTAGGAAAGGATGTTTTTTTTTTAAGTGTAATAATACCAAATGGTAATTATTACTTTAAAGAACATTTACGTTAATCAGTTTCCTCATAAAAGACGTAATAATCTGAAAATAAATATTTTCAATGAATGCTTCCGTGGTAGTAGAACAAAGTGAAGCCTTCTATATAACAACTCAATAAATAAACCATCTATAACATTGTCTAGACAATAGATAGAAGATAATTGCTTTAACCACCGCACAATACCATCACGACCGCAATCCTCGCGTTGCTAACTGAACCTTACCCGTTAAACGCTCTACATTGCTTTCTTTTACACGACAAGCATCGAAAGCCAATCTTATCACCGAGCAATGGTAATCGTGTAATAAAATGTCCCAGCTTTCGGTCCTTTTATACTAAAAGGGGCCGACGCCAGTTCACGTTAATTTCCTCGAAATGCCGAAAATGGTTGCTGTATACATTTGATCAACATGTTTATACAGTCTTATGAATTTTAATGTTGCAAATATTAATTCTGATGGTTCCTAATGTGAAGACAAATAAGGGCTTTTTACGAGGACTTATATAAGCCATTTATTCTAAATCGTTTGCAGCCTGCGTAATCTAAAAAGCTTAGAGTGTATTAGTAATTTGCAATCACTATTAAAAAGAAAACTTAATAAGTTATTTTAAGGAGTTTGCCAGTAAAAGCTTCTTTACCCTTAAAACATTAAGTATCTTATTTGTATTAACACTTGAAATAAAATTTATTACTTATACTTCTATTTATAGTAAAGTATAAACTCAAGCTCAGTAGTTGGCAATATTGCACAAGAAAGCAGGAAACAAAGACAGGTACAGTGAAAGAAAGTTTATTATTTAACAATAAGGAAAAAGTAGTAGAAAAGTTGACAATTTAATAATAAATGGTTATGGTCAATTTATTGCTAACTGACGCAGACCTGAAAGAGTACCTACCTAGTTGTTTGCAGTTATATATTATTATATATATTTAAACTATTTAGTTTAAAAAAGATTAATAGTTATTTTATGATTATAACTTTAATTGGAAAGAGTTTCTTTACTCCGCTGGGACACACACTGCTGAAAAACAAATGAAGAGTGACAAACAGAATTCATAATTTTATAAGCGAAGACTTTTAATTGGCTGACAGTTTTGTGTGTTTTCTAGATTTATAAAATAAATAAATAATTTTGCATTTTCCAAAAACACATAAGCTGGAAAGCATTATGTATGGCTATTTTAAAATAGGTATATAGGTTTAAACTTAAAAGGGAGGCCAAAATAATCGTTATTTCAGTTTACAAACTAAGCATAGAGTAAATATGTTATAGCTAAGTTGCTTAACCGATATACTATTATCTTAAGAAACCTTAAACCATTTTATGTATTTTAAAGAGCGCATAAAATGTAATTATCTGTTTATAGAGATTGTGTAATATGTTTTAATTAAGTTGCTGACTAGCATATCTATTTAAAGTTTTATGCTATATTTAATTTTTGGATATTTATAAATAAAATAGACAGTGTATATCCAATAGACAGTAGAATGGTAGGCGATGTTAATAAAGTTAGAGAAAACCAATGCGTACCGGAAAAGCTTGTATGAGCATACAAAAAAGATGATGGTTTTGTTCTAGTTCAAAATAAATTACTTTATTTTATTTCTTCCAATATTTTTCGAAAAGGTTTGAGTTAACTCAATACACGACTGTCAAATGAATTTAACAGACCAGTTCTTTGCAAGGTCCCTGAAGGAATAACACATTTTATTTCTGTTCCTATTGGCGCTTTAACTTCCCCTAACGTAGGCGGACGTGACGTCACAGACGCAAACGATGAAATTAGTCTAGACAGCCTATGACGTCACGAGTCTCAATGACTGCGTTAACTGTTGCTGGCCTATATCACGGACTACCCACGGTGACATGTGCCTAACATTTAGGTTACATTTACGCATTTTGGGTAGAGCTTTCTCTACTTTATTTTTTACTTTAAGTTAAATACTATAGTAATTAGAAGGATTTTTATGCCGCTAGTTGCTTCAGAGGAATAGCCTACGCAAGGCTCAGAATAAAATATGGGAGAGTAAAGACTGAAAAACCAATATCTAACGACTTTACTTATACCTGTTCAGTTAAAACAATGGATTGCTAAGTTTAAATTCCATTTTTTTTATGTTACCGTCAAATCCTATGTATTATGCTTTGATTATATAATGTCTAGATGGACTGTCAAGTGCGCGCTGACCCGTCAAAAAATTACAACCAAATTTGGTTGTAAAGTACTTTCCCGCCAACCAGTACAGATCGTGCCGCTTTCGTGTCACTACGTCTTACGCGCTCTAAGGAATAACCACATAACAGCGATAAGATGACAGTATGCGCTTTTAAAGTGTGCCGGAATTATAAAGGAAGGCTAAAAAAAAAAATATTATTAAAAATTAAAAAACACGCCTGCCATGTAAAAAAAAAAAAAAAACAAGTCAAATATTTGCAGTCGGGGACCTGTAATGAATTGTTCCAAGTAACCGACCCCGACTGCAAATATTTGACTTGTTTTTTTTTTTTTTTTACATGGCAGGCGTGTTTTTTAATTTTTAATAATATTTTTTTTATTTAATACCTTTTAGTGAACAACAAAAAAGCATGACACAACACAAAAAAAAATTTCGTTCGGAACCCTTTGCAGGCGATTTCGACTCACACTTGACCATTTTTTAATGTCCACATAGCCTATGTCACTCGGGATAACTCAAAGCTTCTAATGATACCACAAACATTGAAATCGGTCAAGCCTTTTAGAAGTTATGGTGGAATAAAGAAACTCACAAACATACATACATACATACATACATACATACATACATACCTACATACATGAACCCTGAAAACATAACACTCCTTTTTGGGCAGTCGTGTAAAAATATCAAACACATCACCTATCACCGTAGACAAGACACCAAGAAACTTCATATTTATTTTAGTTTTTTTTATGATTACCAAATTACGCCATATTTCATCAGTGTTGCCAGTTTCTGTTTCTTATTCTCCCATTTTTTAGGGTAAATTTTTTGGTTTATCATTACGTTTATAAAATTTCGTTGATGTACTTCGAACGATCGCCTGTAATTAAAACTCATTCCTAATTAACGAGATGTGATCTTTCATTTCAAATTTCAAAATCCTAACTGCTCAAAATATTGTACTAACTTAGTTGATTTAATACTCCATTCAAACACACAAATCTATTTTTTTTTAATTATTTAAAAAAGTAACTACTTAATAAAAATACACTTAAACTGAATAATACCACATAAGTACATAAAACTAATTTTTTTTTTATTATTATAAATTAGTCTTTATTTAATGTGATTTATGGGAGAACTTGTAATAGCTGGTAACACACACTTGAAATTGTGGTCTTGTTTTTTTTTATGATTGTAGGGCGACGCTCCATCGAGACATTATATAATCAAAGGTATTATGTAGGTACTACTGCCTACTGCAGTCTATAGCATAATATTTATGTTATCTACTATCTGCGCGGAACCTACTACCGGGATTCAGATCTGATAAGTACCACAACACAGGCCCTAAGGTTTTACTATATATACCTATATAGTAAAACCTACTAACACACAGCTAGGCTCTACAAAGTAAGCGCAACTTGTGATTGCGATGCAAAGAGTCTATGTTTGTTTTCACATCGTGTGCATTGCACGTGGCATTCCTGCATAATTCAGTGGAAACAGGGTCAGACACTAATATGCGGAGGTTCAGACACAGGTGAAAGATGCTATTTAGATGATTGGATGAGAGAAAATTATTTGTCAAAACATGTATTTTGATAAAACTTGTGCTGATTTCCAAATTATTGAAGAATGTTGAGAGGTTAGCGGAAGGTAACTCTAAAACTATTGTGGATTTAGTTACTTGAAATGGCCATAAACCAAATCAATTCATGTATCTATCAATAAAAAAATATATATTTGACGATCTAGTACTCATAGTGCAATCAGTAAACACACTCACAACAACACCGACTGTGAATGAATACGGTGATATACTACACTAAAACCGATTAAATACAACCTCTACGCATTACCCAACAATTTGTATTTAAAGTGACGACAATAGAATAGAGAAAGGGTCTATCAAGGGATATATCTCGATAATGGGGCTAGAAAGGCACTCTCGTTTTCAATTCCACGTTTCATTGAAAAATAACTAAGTTTTTGCGCTGCCATCCAATTTTCCAGTTGTGTGACCACTGTGATACGATATGGCGACGTAACGACTACAGTTACGTTCTCATAATACCTATATAGGATAGATGATTCATTCAAGGCGGTATAACGTTTTAGAAAATATTAAAGGCTAAAAAGATCTAGAAAATCTTGAAAGGTTTATTTTTTGTGTTATATTTTATTGTGTGGCGTGTGTTGTAACAGACATTTCATTGACTAACGTAGAAAACACAGATCAAAAGCAAATATTTGTGGACCATAATTAAATAGTCATGTAATTTTTTTGTTTATTTAAAGATGTGTATTTGTTTGTCGTTCTAAAATTTAAATCAGAATAGCTTATAAAAATAATTAAAATGTATAAAAAGGTTTTACTTATTTTATCCTTTTATAACAAGCAAAGTTCTAATTTTAAATTGAGAAGCTAACTTTTCTCTATCAAAGTATTCATTGACTGGCCATAAATATTTATTAACTTATTATTTTTATAATAACAGCGCTGGTTCCGGCGGCGACGTCGGGGGCGCGGCGCGTGACGTCACGGGCGCCATGTCGTCACTTTTCCCGCGCTTGCCGCTCTCCCACGCAGTGTCGCTGTCAGACCATTTTTCTCAATTTCCCGCATTTCTAACCCCGCCTGCGCCCACACAGATAACGCGCCTGTAACTTGTAAATTGGATTTTATACTATTTATAGTAAATTGTTGCTGAATGGTTCAACAGCTTTTTATAGAACACTTATTATCTTTTGTGGGAGAACAAAGGATATACAAATAGATTGGATGGGAGGATAGTATTGAGATAGGAAAACAATTTTGTTAACAAAACATTAAATAATTAAGTTTAGATTTTATGACAACTTAGCTCTTCTCGTTTAATTTCATCTACTGAAGTTTCCTCTTTATCAATTTCAATTTGTTGTCAAAAGTTTCCTTAAAAAATGTTATTACCTCTTTAATTTAACAGCTTTATTGAAAGTAATTTGATTGGGCCAATTCCATTTCGTTCACCCAGGTAAATAAAGTGAAATATTCCTTTGATTGTAGAACATTCCAGAATTGAAAAAACATTGAGCATAACATACCGGCCGCTCCAGTTTGCGTAACCGAGTTATGACAAATATAATTTGAAGCGACATTTCAGTTTCAGGTTACATAACAGTCGCCCAATTGTACCTGTATGTTAATCGGATTCTATTGGTAATAACATTAACGGATCTTAGTTACGTACACTTTGTAGCCAGTTAGTCTAGGAATACTTAGAAGTCATTACTTACTAGAAAGCTTTAAAGATTTGGCATTTCTTCAACTAATTAAAAAAAATACTCTTTTTTAGGCAACTCGGATTTTAAAATGTTTCAGGTTAAGAGGGTTAAGAATGTCAAGATAAATTACTAGACCTGTCTAGTTTGATATTAGTATCCATCAAAGGAGATGCCTTTATGATACATTTCAATATCACTTTATTGAAACAAAAAAGCAAGATAGGAAGCTATGACTAACAGTCGATTATTAAAAATGTGTAGTAAAGACTACTAAAGATTTATAAAGAAACGTACAGTAGAATAATATATAGGTACCTACCTATGTCTAAGAGACGGTAAATGACCAACCGCAGAGCAAAATAATTAATATCGGCATTTGTTTTCTATCCGGCCCTGAACTTTACTAGTATTGGTATTAAAAAACTGGAACATGATTAAGAAATATATAACCTATACGAGGTTGCGTATTGATTGAATCATTATAATACCTAATGGCTGTAAAGACATGATTTATATGCAATTATGCATATGCGAGAGGTGTCATCAATCAGGGCAAACAATCAATAGTTTTTAATAGGTAAACATTTTGGAAGGCCACATCCCCCATTAATGGCCAGTTTGAAATTCTCATAAATAGGAACAATATTGTAATTTATTCCCTACCTAATTGTCTTGCGCCATGCCTGTTTTAGGGGATAGTGACTTATGGACGATGAAGGCAGTAATGAGGCCTAATAAATTAATTTTATTGACGTCCACTGCATTTATTCCAATTGACCCAAATGAAAATGAATCCAAAAACTATCAAAGCAACAGCCGCAATTAAGATGAAGAATCATATTTATAAAGTATTATTATCTTAGTACGCGGTGAGCTGCTTCTAATAAAAACAGATAACACACGTTTTATATAATCATATTTATAGTGACAGACTGACGAACAAATGATAACACAGGAAGGAAGCTGTATTATCAACGGAAACATATCTCAAATGTTTTAAACAAAACCAACATAATTAAGCTAAGAATTTTAGGGTTTATGTAATGCGCATAATAATTTTATATAAGGTGGTATAAACCATGTGACTCGTTCTATAAATAATCTTACTACAAATTATTTTAAACCCCTTGATCTTCATTTGTTTTATCGTTATAATTTTCGCCTTGTATGATGAGTCAGTCATTCTACTTTTACCCCATCTTTGCTCGAAAAAACATGCAGCGGTTTTGATAAGCTTTGATTACAAGGTATTCAAATATAATGCATTTCCGTTTTCGTACTATATCGCATATACATCTGGATTCCCCATTTATGTAGTATGAATAACATAAAAAATGGGTAAACGGAAAACAAGTCACAGTCACAACAATTTCAATCAACATCTGAGCAGCCCATGAATACCCATCGCAACTTAAGACTTGAATGTCTTTGTCGCTACTTTACACCTTAATAAGAAAGGGACAGCACGAGTCTTAAGGATATTTAAAATTAAGTAATTAAAGTCGCATTCTTAGAAAAAGGTTATAACGATACACACGTCACTCACAATGGATGGTAAACCTGTGCAGTGTGCATAGAATGTCAACGGGTTCGCACGGTAACGTAACGGTACGGGCACGTTACGTAACCGACTTATGTGTCGTCCCGTCAACTGTAACGAGGACTTTAATTGGAGGTATCGAACATGATTCGAAATAATTCAAATCAAGTGTCCTTTGGTTATTTATTGATACTATTTAATAAATTAAATACTGTGGACAACATTACACACATTGCTCTGGACCATTAGTAAGTAGATAAAGCACTTACAATAATAATAAATAATTACAACTAACACAGACCCAAGACAGTGTAGAAATGTGCTATTCTACATTAACCCGTTCTGGAATCGAACCCTTAAACTTCGAATATCGGTGTGAACGCGACTCGACCACAGTGGTAAATTTTGTATTTAGCACTGTTGTCGATTCGCGGCTTGAAAAATAATGGAATATCCATTGCTAAATAGTTCTTCTGATAGACACTTGCACAGGGCTGTGACATTAAAAGTAATTAAAAAGCAATGGAATTGCCATAATATTCGGATCAAATCACAGAGAATAAAAGCGAAGATATTGTTGTTATTTTGTACCATTACTTCCTGTCACCGCACAAAATCCGTAAATCTCTATAAAAGTGTACGGAATGTAATTGCTCAATTACCGTCGCTCGTGTAAACGGTATCTTGTGTCGATAACGCACAGCACATACGTTATGTACCAGCACTCGATAGCCCAGATTTATGCTGACATTGTGCTCATTACTCTGTAGAGTTTGAGTTGAGCCCTTTTAATTTAAAATGCATTTTATGGCATATTTTAAAAGGAAGAATAGTGTAAGTATATTTACCTTCTTTTTCGTTTTGTTTTTTTTTTATTGGAGCCATGCGTTGATTTTAAACGTTATGTCACTGAATTAGCATCTATTGAAAAAAAAACTACTTCATTTACAGGCATTCTAGAATGGACTATTTGAAATAAATCACTATTGTCCTAGAAACTCCTTGAATTCAATTCAAACTCATTACAATCCTCCAACAAATTATAATCTTTTAAATCAAATTCAAACGTCGTAAGAATTCGAAATTTGAATTTAAAATTAATGGAACTAAAGTCAGTTCGCTAGAATGTCATTGTTTATGCACCTAACTAATTTAAATGTAGTGTGAATGAGCCACAAAAATTAGTACCCACACTGAATTATAATTCACACTTACAGAGCGAACTAAATATTTTTACAGGGAAATGACGCAACGCACTAATCCGCTTGTGGTAATGAGTATTCGTGTCACAGAAGACAACTTGCGTTTCTATCGTGCGACATTATTCCACCTTTAACTGGTCACAATAAGGTTTAAAATCGTTTAGCAAGAACGTTAGTACATGTATAGTAGTTTTGTGATGTGTGTCCGAGTATCGGCATAATTTCACATTCACAGCAAAGCAATGTCAGAACGTGCCTGTCCGAATACTGAAGGGCCGTGAGAAAGCTGCGTGCCATCATGTCTGAAGACGAATGCGCGAAAAATGCAGTCTTTGTAAACAAGCCTTCTAGAAATGTCTGATTAGAAAGATACGGTATTTATTTTCCTGCTTAGAACTAATTTTATAACGTGGGTTAATGTAGAACGGTGTAGTGTCCGAATGTATCAAGCTAGGTACCTAATTGCAATGAACTTTTTACAAGTATTCCCTAATTCTGTTAACAAGCTTGCAGATCGTCTTTGATGGCTGAATCTTATTTTTATTTGACAAACCACGTAATAAATAAATGAAATATAAATTTTGGTATGAAGAAATAGACAAATACGTTTAAGCGATTACCAGTCATGTTTAATTCTTAACTAAAAGTCTTAATCCGGACTAGGCATTAAAATAAAATCTTTATTACCCACAACCATTGAGTTAAGCACCTGATTATTCCACAAAACAGACGGAAGGGTTCAACGATTGTTTAATTATACAAATAATCAGATTGTTATTCCAGACACAATGTATTTAATTGCCCCTCATTACGAACAATAAGGTGGACAAGACAAACAATAACTCATTCGTATTGTCAACGCGTTTATTAAGGAAGCCTTTTAATCGGTACACATCACTATCTACCATAGAGTAAAGAAATGAGTTGTAGAAGATTATCTATAGCCGTTGACTCATCTTCATTATGTTCTAATAAGGACAATGTATAAGAGCATATCTACTAAAGGCTGATTTAAATCTAACGAGAGAATGTTCATTCCATACATTTAATTTTGTACACACATACATCAATCCATTCTTTAAAATTCGTTTGAGATAAATTGGCCTTAACGCTCATATTAATGACAAATCCGCGAAACTAAAGGAACTACCTATATGTTATTTCCTAGTTATAAGACTACTATAGTATGTTATTAATATTAGGTGTAAAACGATGATTTAAAAATCTATAGTTATCGTAAACTACGATACGATACGATATTAAATAAAGAAAGTTGTTGGAAGATTTTATTACTGAAATAGGCATTTTGTTTTGTAACTCTACTGTTTAATATAAATTAATAATGCTGTTTTACGTCTATTGGCTTCTGGAAGTAAGAATTGTATTTATGATTTTTATAATAAGAAAACGTATGAAACTATAAATACATCGGAAACTGCGACTAAGATGAAATAAAACGTCAAGCAAAAGTAATTAAAAACAATAATGGCGATATTCAATTAATTTCATTGATGTCTCGTAAATATATTTACGTAAGGTAAATGAGGAAACAAAAATTATGTTATCACATACCTATCGGTTATAAATGGATTGCACTTATCATTACAGTAATTTAATCTTAAGATCTACATACGACATTGTTTTACACTTCGTTCATGTAAAATTATCAAGAATCACAATGATAAATCAGATTGTAAATATTTTAGATAAAATTTAAATTAAACTTTTTTTTGCATTAATAATAAAAATATTGACCCCCAAAAATATTTTTCTAGGAACATTCAACTGGTATCCATAAGTTTTGATAAACACGTTTAGTTACCAAAAGAATAATTAAAATATGAAGTCTATAAGTTCTAATGAAAATATTCTACGTAACCTTAGAAACAAACCTCTAACGACCATTGTACTTTTAAGTTTAGTGTTGAAGATTTTAATTATAAACTTGTAACACCAACATCAAATATAAATCCTCATGTAAATAGTGGCAACACTATTCCCTTCCATCTGTGACACTGGTCTAATACAGACGTATATTATAATTTTTGCTGTATTTTATTTATTAAATCTTCCCCGGCACCAACAACCAGCACCTTATCAGCTACCCAACAACTTACAAGCTACACATTTAGAACAAGCGTGATTAAGCACCCAAGATACCTCAATCCAAAATGCTCTTAAAAACGGGACGCTCTATCCCTGTCCCACTCTATCTCAGGTCACAGAGCCTATCTGTCTCTGTCAGTGATAGTTGTTGCAACGGGATGCCAGAGCTCATCTTTAGAGTAAGTACATAGCTATGTTTCACCGCAGACATTGTTTAATTTTAAGCATTTATTTGATAAATATGCTTTATGTGTAATTTATATATAACTTTACTGTATTTAAAACAGGATGTTCTTTAAAGAAAGGGTTGGTCTTGTATATATTGCAAATGATTTATTTTTGCCTTTAATGATATTATTATTTTCCTCAACCGTTTTTAATTTATTTCTGGTTGTCTTGGTAACTTTATAAAGACTTATTATCCTAACAATCCTTGCAACGTGATCTCTCAAGGCTGTTTTAAAGATACAAGGCTTCAACAAAATCCCATCTGACGATCTTAATGCCTCCTTGATTTATATGAAAGCAGTTTCTGCGAAGAAAAGTTTTATGACCCATCTACATACATTTATGCGAACGTTTCAAATTGCATATAGCAGCAGAGAATACTAATCGTCATTGGATGTATGTATTGGGTGCAAAGAGTATCATGTATCCTGTAAAAAGTTAAAATAGGCATCCTCTTAAAAGTTCGAATGTAACCAAAAAACTGTTTTATGTAATGCATTCGAATTTCAAACATTGTGATCAATTCTGAAACAAAAATAAAAACAATACAAAATGTAATTGTTGAATTTGGAATGCTAAAAAACATTGTTGGGCAATTGTTCGAAATGCAAATTTAAATTACAATTTACGTTGAGTTTCTGGTTACATACAGTGACTACCGCGTTTATGCAAGCTCAAGGAAATCATAATTCGTGACTTACAACTGAAATATGAAAGAAACAATTATGCAAGAAATTGCAAGTTTAACTAAAGCGCAGTATAGGATTTCAAGCTTGTATCAAGACAATAGTTGGTCAAAGAGCAATCTATATTCTATATTGTAATCGATTCACATATCATTTAATCGATCTTTGCGACGTTGGATGTTATGAATACGGATATAAACAAATATTATGTATTTCTTGATAAACTAATCTGTTAAGTCATCCTGCATTCAGTTGACTCGTTTGTTTTCTATTGTTTATTTCTGTATAAGAAAAAAATGCATATTTCAAGTTATTTTTATTCGAACCAGCGCCAGCAATGAACATAAAAACATTTCGATCATTCAATCAAACTAGCACAAATCGAGTCGAAACCGAATCGTGATAACGTTAACAGTAAACTATCGATTCAAAGCTAACGGTATCGAATAACTGGCGGTCCATTGTGACACTCGCAGCACTATTTAAGATCCAAACTCTTTGGAATACAATTGATGTGGTTTTTCCGCGCTAATTTCAATTTAATGATTTCTGTGAATCCGTTGATTTAATTTGTCGTGACTGCAAATAGTAGATACTTAGAAAAAGCATTAGACATATTGAATGATTCCGTTAGGTATAATAAACAAGTTTTTACTTTGTAAGTAAGTTATTTCTATTTTACTAATTACCTATCCAGGTATTAAGTGGTATTATTTATCATTATTATATTATTATACGGACAATGCCGTGTGCGTGGCTGAATACTGGTCGGGAAAAATTTAACCGCCATCGATCGACTCGATAAGAAAAAGTGGTATTTAAGAAATGTTATTTGACAATTAATGTTCAGACATTTTAAATTATAATTTGAATCTAATTTGTTACGGATCATAATCATTGAGAACAACATTATTTTTATACATCAATTTCGTCCAGACGAGGATTAAAGAGCCTACAATTACTTTTATGTACAAACAATAATCTGTCTGGACGATAACAGAATTATAATTCATAAACAAGAACATCACTTAAATACAGAGTCTGTAAAACTTAATTAAAAGATAGCAAATGGCAACAAAATATAACTCGTGGTTTATCTCAGTTTCATAATCTGTATCCACTTGGACAACGTGAGGAATTTTATTTGATATTGTACTGGCTGGCAAAATTATCAGCAAAAGTTTAGATTCTTACGTAAAAAAATACGTGTATTGAGATAGGTTCCGAATTTAAAGTAAGTTTTTGCTATGACTATAAAATGTTATTATATTTTAAAGTTGGTAATAGCCGACCCCAACATGGTTTGAAATAGATTAGATAGAAATAGTTTTTCTTTTTGTATCTTTTTTTAAATTTAAGTTAAGGATTTTTGTATTTTTATTTTACCGAAACATTTTGAACCACAATATTAATACTTTATATAGGTAGTAGGTAGGGGCTTTATATAGTATTTTAGGCCGTTTTGTTTATTGTTGAGAAATCTAAAGTTTTATTATACCACAGTACATTACATACAATCGTGTTATAATCGTACATTGCACCCTGTTAGCAAATAAAAAACGGCATTATTTTTTTACCTATGACGATGTTATGCAGTCGTGATCACGAATGTTATAATTGACATGGAAATTCAATAATGAATGAAACACGAACACCTACATACGATCGATACACTTATTATCTGAGTAGAGTCTGAAATTAATAAACGTTGGATTCAATATTTTTGTCTATCAAAGATAGAAATTTGACAAAACTCACCGAAAACAGTTGTCTAAATTCTATCTTTGGTAGAAAACACCGACTACTATATTTATTTGCAGTTAATGCTACAAATGTACACTTGTATTTTTATATAATCATTTGTGGGTCATTCAAGACTTTTGGTCATCAGTTACGATCAATTCATCTCTACAAAAAACTTGAAGTTCTTACTGTATAAGGCCCGACGCAGTCCACGATGTATTGTGTCACTTACCTGTAAAAGGAAAAGAATTATTTAACAAAGCTTGTTGATAAACATGTCAAAATCGAATCGGTATTTTGTCAATCGAGAACCCATCAATCGATTTTAATCGATTCCATTCATTGACAGTACGAACAGTCTACAGACATAACAATTCACATCTTTATATTGACATGTGCCTTATTTGGATGGCCGTAAGGGTGATTTTGGCAATGTTAACAATGACGTCAAGTAAAAGTGCAAAACACCTTAATGAATAAAATAGTAATTTGTTGTCAACAGACTTAAGGCTTTGTATGTATATTAAACTGCCGATACAGTCAACAGATTTATTTCAACGACCCTATTTCGGGTGATAAAAACTAAAGGTTCTTCCGAATCTACAGTTTACATACATCAAGTAAACATTCAGTCGGTTCCAAAATATATTTATTCTACACCTGAATTAAATTAAATAAAACAAAAACTAGTTCTGCGTAACACAGTTGACAGTATCTTTTACAACTGATAATTTTTAAATCAACATTCGATGACATAATAACTGTCACGTTTAAATAAAGAACAATCGAGGAGTAAATCTTATAATAAAAAGAATTAAACGTTATCTCTGTGTGTAAATCACAGTTGTAACTAGTGTTGTAATATTACTATGTAATATGGAGTATGTCACTTATCATAGCGTGTAAGGCAAGAAAAAAAATTGGGCCAGTGTAGTACTACTCATGAGCAAGTCATACACTTATCACTACTGTTTGAATTGCAACTGTCTTGTGAATATGAATTTTATGAGGATTTAAGTAGCGATGTCTTTTTAACAGTACTAAATGGTTAGTACGATGTCATCTTCTCGGACTAGTTTTAAAAGTAAGTCATATGTATATAGGTGATAATAATTGTCTGGAATAACGAATATAATCGCTTCTGTTCAGCTACGCGAAATATGCAGACAAAATAAGAGTAATTATTAATACTTTTTATTACCACAAACTAACGAAATTGATGCCGCTTAATTTTACGGCAGAGTTATGATCAAATTTGTTAAGACTTATAAAATATCCCAAGTAACTTACAATTCACAAACCCATACACAATTTGGTCAGAATCTTTAATAAACAACATAATATACCTGACACCTAGTTTATGCAGCTGTAAACACTATGATTTAGCTGTCAACAAACATTCGAAGTTCACCAGCACCCGCCAGACCTTTGCAGACAACTTTCACTTCGATATAGTTGTGTTATTGTGAAGGACAATGGAGGGACACTTTCACATGCGTACTCTCGCCTATTCATCTGTGATCGATGATATGTGGCGGATTTCATAGCCTTATAGGTACCTACCATGGATCTAGGTTATTGTTGCGATAAAAATGTGTTAATAAGACGACTCCTTAAGGTAAATGTCAGTGTATATTTTTTTGTTAGTTGGTAACTATTATGTTATGGATGTTACAAATCTATTGATTTACTATTCTTAAAAATAAGTTAGGTATAATTTGAAATAAAAGACACTCTTGATCAAAAAAAAAACTTTCTAAATAATTCAAAATTTAAAAATAAATTACGTAAATATAATTCACCCACTTCGCACCAACTATAGTGAATTGTAAATTGAAAAGAGAACGAAATTGAATTGACATTCGAAACGTTCGCGTTTCCTTCATCGCGCATATTTCGATGAAATCGAATTAAATGGATCATACATTTGGTATTTCGACGTAATATATTCATACTTTACATATTTTCGTATACCTACATAACTTTTCCTGATATTATATCGATAGTTGTCGATATTAAGTTGAAGTGCTAATAAATTTTAAAGTTTACCTAAAGTTGAGATTACAGATTTCACAAGTTTTAAAGTTCACGTGTAATAAAGTATAACAAAATTGCACGAGCATTACAATATTTTCAATGATATCGAGTGTCGGGACACGCAGGTGTGTCAGTTGTCGGCCTTCGTCCACCCTGACGACATTCCTGGCTTTATGGACTCCATGCAACTACTATGGGAATGGCCTTGGTCACGGCGCTAAAGGGATATTGTCTTTCTATAAATAAGAATACGATAACTCGATACGCGATATAATTATTCTGATATTTAATAATAAATAATTTATTAAAATAATTGGAATTCATTTTCAATTTGACATAAATATTTCGACGATTGTTGTTTCACAGATGTTTATGAATAAAAATGTGTTCGATATTTAAATTACCTTGATGTCAAACATAATTGAAATGCAAGTTAATTTTTATTTCAATATTACATATTTTATGAAATTCGCAGGATTATAAAGCTAATATGGATTATTTTATTGTTTGTGAGTTTTTGGTATAATAGATGTGCAAAAATTCAATCAATGTATTATTATTATGTTATAAAATTTATAGTGATAGCGATCGTAAAACAGCAAAAGAGCTGGTAATAAAATTCGGAAAGCGATTCTTATGTAAAATTCTTTGTTGAAGCCGTTTAAAGTATCAAGACTTTGTATGTATTTAATAGCATGCGTGCCGTGTGATTTTCGGCACATAAATATTAAGGTGGCCTTTCTTTATGTGTAGCCTTAAAAAGTGGTGCGGTTATGTTAAGCGGTTGTTTTGCCGGATTTGCAGGTTTGAAGTCGACATGCAATGAGCAAGTGTAGTAAACAATGTAACTTTTGTCCTACAGAGAGACAACTTCTGATTATATTTAAATTTGTACCGTATAGGGTGAACGCAACGATTTATCGATTATGATATCAATGTCGTATTTCTGGTGCACCTCTAGTTTTGACATATCCTTGCTTACTAGACAATAGCTAATACCGTGTAAATTAAATTGGCAAAATTTTGGTAAATATGCTAATAAAAAAACATAAATTAGTTAGTCCTACGGATAGACGTATCAACGAAAGATTTAAAATTACACACGAAATCAAATAGAAAAACCAAATGACAATCGATTACGCAAACGTGTTGATTCAATAAATTCGTGCATGTTATTATAACCCAGTTTGTTTTGCAAAATCATTGGACAGGTATCGTGTGTAAGCACATTTCAGCTTACCTGAGTAGAAATCATTGTATTTGTAATTAGAATTTATGTTGGTATAAGTAAGCACCTTTTATTTTTGTTTAGTAAACTCCAATTATTTGTTTGGCAACGTTTGCCGTAAGATCATTCGAATTTGGATTTGTTTGTTTAAGCGTAATGCATTATAGAAATGATAGGGCCATCTTCTTTTAATTTTTTTTTGCTATAGAACAGTACGAGATTTAAAACCATTCTAGAAGCTGCTTTTAGCATATTATTATAATAATTGATGTTTGTTATCAATGTATGGCCATAATTTTAGTAGGTGTGTTAAACATAAGTTAAATTATATTCTTTAGAGTCTCGACTTAACACAATTTTAGTATTTTATATCAATTCATTAATTTGGCAATTATTTGTTCTTATATTCGTTAATTGCCGTGTGTGTTTAGTATACAATAAATGTTTGTAATACATTTATCAGCCAGCTGTACAATTAATCCGCCGCCATTTTATTTTTCATGTTACAATACTTACTTTTCCGCATTCTTTAATATGTTTTCTTTAAATTCATACTTGCGGTTTTCAGTCACGAATTGCAATGATTTTATTATAGCCCTTGTAATGACGTTTTAAAATCATAGATTTCCTGTAAATCGGTTTTCTTTCAGCTAAGGAAAAATAATGACCGAACGTTGTAGCAAGTGCATCGATAAATGCATTAACAAAGTTGTTGAGATCTTATTGTCTTCAATTGATCATTGACGATATTATTGAGTTTATAAGAGTTACGTTAGATTAAATGTTGACCTAAATAATCTTAGTTCAGTAGGTAAACTCTCCTTAATAAAACAAGGTTCCATTTTTTAATTAAAAACGTAACGTTAATTAAACACTCGCTTTCGACATTATTTTTGCTAGTGTGAGCTAAAATTACCTAAAAATATTGACCTAGAAAAGCATAGGCGTGGTTTAGTCAAAATATAAGCAAAACGCTTTAAACTTAAAATGCACTATCGCGCTGCATGTTTATAGTAATGTTATAAAACGGGGATTAACGCGTACATGCATAAATACCTTTAGGGCTTGACGTTTCGACCGGGTTACACAGGCCGGGTTACATAGTCTGCTTGCGACCACGGCCTGTGTAACTCGGTCGAAACGTCAAGCCCTAAAGGTATTTATGCATGTACGCGCTAATCCCCGTTTTATAATATTACTATTAAAATGCACTATTATTTTTACGACATTATTCTGGTTTTCTTCATATTATCTTGTTTTATTATGTAACAGAAAGACACCATTAAACATCCTAAATTGCAACAAACAAAAACATTAAATAAATGAGTTTATTGACTGGAAAGGCCACCATTTATAGCTATAGCCTGAATATAAACACCTTTATCAACGCGTCAAAAAATAAATTGAAGTCATCAAAAAAGTAATTTATTAAGACTTAAGCCGTATTTAGCTTTGACAATTACAAAATAGACGGGTTTGTGAACAATTCGTCGTAAATTTTAAAATATTGTCTGTTTTCTAACAGTTTTATAATGGTGGACTTGTTTGTGGTCAAGGAATAAACAATATTATGTAACTCTTAAGGAAGTAAACAAAATAATAGTCAGTGTAGAATAAATTTCCAACTTCAACACTTCTTCATATTGAACCACAGTAAATGTGCACGAGGTTGATATAAACACATTATAATAGAACTTGCGGAGGACAGGATATAATTTTATTATTCTATGCGTATAATACACATTATAACATGTATAAAATAAACAACCAAGTATTCAATTTTCAACGGTTATTTTGTCTAAAAATAGACCTGTTTACGTTCATCAATATTTACATAAACGTGACCATTAAATTCTATTATTTCTCTTAACACGTGACTTAAGTAGATACATATATTTCGAAATACATAGATCAATTGTCAAACTATACATATAATGCATGTAGGTATAGTAATATTACCTTCGAAACAGTAAACAAGATTTCATATTACGTAATGTACTTAATACTATTAAAATATGATACTAATAGGCTATATTCATAACACCTTTAAACTTACCATCAAAAGAAAATCAATCTGTCACACGTTTTCATATATTTTCCTTCATTATATCACTTTTGAAGTATTTAAATGCCTTCGAGTGACCAGATAGTACGTAAACCTGTTTTGTCTCTACCTCCATATTCGTATTACACAGGGCTGCCCTGACTTCTATCCGGTATTTAAAGTACCATACAGGTACTTAACTGCTCGATTTTTAACGTATAATCAGTCAGTTAAAAAGCTGGTTAAATTTTATTTGCGCAGATTTTTTTACTGTAACTGCGGGCAAGCATAAATTAAAGTAACAATTATTTCGGTAAGTACGATGAGTCAATGAGTGATAGCTTTTAATACCTCTATGAAAAGAAAATTGATTTGGAATTGTTTATTAAGCAAATGCGATATAACGTCAAACACCGTACTTTCAATGGATATGGCTGCACTTTGTTGAAAATATTGATATAAGTTTCTAAAGGGATAAACATTCGTACTCCTCAACAAATGTTTTAAACTATTAATAATCCAGCCTTTAAACGTCCCACTGCTGGGCACAGGCCTCTTCCCATATAGAGAAGGCATTGATCACCACGCTTGCTCTCTGCGGATTGGCGATTTCAGATCACAAATTTTGGAATCCAGGTTTCCTCACGATGTTTGCCTTCACCGTTTGTCAGACGTGTCTTAGAATAATTAAGAAACTACATATAACTTTGAAAAAGTCACATTGGTACTTGCCTGGGTTCGAACCTACAACCTTGTGCATACAAATCCATTCATTGAACCGCTAGGCCACCACGACAAACCACCACTTTTTTTAAGTATTAAAAAATTTAAATTCGTTTGCAATAATGCAAAGTCACGAAAAACCTTAATGCACAGTCTACGGTATACTTTTAGAGTTTTTCTTGGAAGTCGGATCATTCACACTCGGTAGGGCTGGCAAATGCCACTATCCGGTATGTCAACTCTTTTGTTTTAGTTTAAACAGTAAAGTGCATCGTTTGTTTATCGAAACGTCCGGTATTTACATGGCCAAGGAATTTCTTAAATAATTCCAGCGTAATACACAAACGAAATTGTAAAATAATTGATGAGAAGAGATCATTAGTAATCTCTACTCCGAATGCCAGAATAACTATAAAAAGATTAGGAAAAAAGGGACTTAAGGGCGGTAAGGAATATTTTGTCTGAATAAATAATCACAAGGAACTTAATAAAAAATAGGGAAAAGGAAAGGAGAGTTATTCCGATAATTAAGTAGCAAGCTACTGGCAGAATTCAGACACGCCCTTTCGTCTTACCCATAGCGGGAATTTCCACGGAAGAAAAAGGGCGCACAAATTACTTTTAAAGGCGATCGAATTTACAATTAGTATTGAAAATAATTTATTATGACTTATAATGCCGGCCTATAAATGCCCTACTGCTGGACACAGACCTCATATAGAGAAAGAATGAGTATCGATCATTATAGATTATCGATTTCATTGGGACAAAAAGCCTATATTAAAACAAGTTAGTAATAACATATTGTAACGGTTTACACCCGTTGTTATTTTATAAGACCAGTTTACAAATTGTTATTGTACAGCGAACTTTTTTGGGTTTTTTACTCGGATATAAATGCTAGTTACTTTGCACTTGTCGAGGTCAGCTTCCGAACAAGATTTGATCTTAGATCTAATGCCATATTATTTATACAGCCTTTTATTAATTGACTAACGTCCATAGGTACACTCTGGTACTTATTACTACGTTTGCCATATCGGAAAAACTTCCCATTAATTAATTCTGCAAATTCTGATTTTGGCAAGGAATCAGATTTATTTTATGAAATGACAACTAAGTATAATTAATCAATACGTAATCTATATTTAAGACTGAACGACAGCTAAAACGTGTCTATTAATTTCATAATATTTTTTCTAAGTTCAAATAATAATTTATTTACTAGCTATACTATACCTACTACCCAATAACCACCTTAAAGAATATCCGACTGACATATTTACGAGCATAATATCTTCATTAGCCCAACCCTATAATTATTTGAGTGCCAACCCTACTTGCAAAGACGGTACTAATTTAGGATTTCGGCAAACAAGTGTCGATGATCTCTGGCCAGTCAAGGACGGTGGAGCGAAATTACAAGCTTCCACTATATATTATGGTAAGCAA
The DNA here is from genome assembly GCA_905475315.1 of Autographa pulchrina. Taxonomy (NCBI): domain Eukaryota; kingdom Metazoa; phylum Arthropoda; class Insecta; order Lepidoptera; family Noctuidae; genus Autographa; species Autographa pulchrina. The sequence continues at coordinate 4,283,061 of FR997771.1, read as the reverse complement.
AGCCATGTCCACGTGTATGCGAACGTGAATATATTATTTGAGGCTGGTTTTCTTGTTAAGGTGGAAAATTGTTTTTTTATTCGTTTGATAAGCTTCAAAGTAGAGCAAGATCAACGTTTTTTTATGTCTATGAAGGGTTTTACTACATCTATTTATCTATAAACCATTATTTTCTTATGTTTTCGGTAGCATCCAATCAAAGTAATTCCATGTAATTAAATATGATAAGATTTTTGTTGCCAAATGTATAAAATTGGAATGTTAAGTATCCATTGACGGCTTGCTATTAACTTTGATGTGCTACTTGTGTAATAACTCGGAGATGAATGTTAAACTTAGTTGAACTTACATGAGTCATTGTACGAAGCTATTTAACCACACCCATCTGCCGCCGGTCATGGTACAGCTATTTGCGAAGTCGCTATCACTATGTTTTGTTCCTTAATGTTGTTTATGGTGAAAAATATATCATAAAGTTTCTGTCAAGAGTAAAAAGATTTTGTTAGATTATAGCCTTTCGAAGATAGAACTAAGTGGCGTGCAATTGAAGAGGCCTATGTCCAGCAGTGGACTGCTATAGGCTGATGATGATGATGACAAACTCTCTTGCGTGCAATGTACAGCAAAATTAGAACTATCCCCTTTAATTAACAACGAGTTTTATTATGAAGTTCTAGAAGGATGATTGTTGAAATGATAGACAAAAATAGAGCCAAGAACAATGGCTATAATAAAATAATTGATGACATTAAAGTTATGGGTTTCAGATTTATATTTATTTCATCTAACTTATTTCATAAAGTTTGCTGTAAAAAAGTAAAATATAATCCTTGACAACAGCTCCTTCAAGATATAAATTATGTCCTTCGATACGTACATGTAGGTATTTAGGACCCTACATGTACGTTACACCATAGAATTTAGGCCTTAAATTAAAGCTAACTCCCCTTTCAAATTATCCCTAGAAACATTAATTCAACCAAACATCTTACGAGGAATAGCAATCGTCTAATTACTCCCGGTCTACACCTACCAATTACAATTCATTGAAAACAAGATTAATGATAGCCTAACTAACGCCTCCTCGCCTATGTTTTAGTCTAAGAGCTAGTGCGTGACGTCATCTGCTAGTATATTTAGATTTTTAATCACTGGTGTATGGAACATAACAGACTAGATTAAGATTTGAAATGCAGACATGGTCAGTGACGAATTCTATGTCATTATCATGTTTGTATGTCTGTGTTGGATCCAACATTACACATGTAATATAAATATAAAAAAAGTGGACGAAGCGAAACAAGTGTGTAAGGATCGTAGCAAGTGGAAAGAAGTGGTATCTGCCTACCCCTACACGGGAAAGAGGCGTGATTATATGTATGTATGTATGTATGTATGTTTAACAATATCTGTATAGTATACAAACATATTGTATCCTATTTAAGAATTAATACTACAGAAAAGCAAACCAAAGCTGCTTCACACCCTTAAATCATGACTTAAGAAGGTAATTAAATTAACCATGAAGTATGAAAACATAGGTTGTAGGTAACATTTATATAATTTACATAATAGTGTAAATATCATTATTATAATAATTACAGTGTTAAAAGTTCACGAATTTGTCACCATGAGTCAGCAGTGAAAGGTTAACACCGATGACATCATTTCCTATACTCGCAACATATTATGTATTTTTATGTTTTTACTCAAGACATCAGTTTTCAATTTAGTCACAAAGTGGACTCAATAACCCTGTAATAGAATGTGTTATACGAGGGTAAAAGGTTGAGAAAAGTTAATTTATTTTGCTATTATGCATGTTGGACGAAGAAAACTGTTGCTTTGACAGAATAACTTAGGCGCTTAGTTTAATTTTAAAGAAAGTTTTTAGCGTACGATCTAAATCAAATTACTTTTATTATATATACCAACTTTTATTTAAATTATTTACATAATTATACTTATGAGATCACTAACTAATGTCATGTACGTGATAAAAAACAATATTACAATTAATGAGAACTGTAACTGAGAAAAATACAGTTCTCACTCACTATTATGTAATAATATGCAAATAACTACGCTCATGCAAAGTTTTCTTCATAACAGAGTTAAGCTTTCTTAGTTTTAATCTAGGATACAGTAAAAGCCAGGGCCAGTCCAACCGTTAAGGCATTAAACATCTCGATTAAAATACTTTACTAAATTCCTACCAGAGAAATACCAAGGATCCTTATTACATAACTCGTTAATATACAACAAAACAAAGTTTCGCAACAGTTGGTTCGAACAAAACAATCGATTTAACTTCGAATCGAGATCGATCGGCTTGCATCGAGAATCGAGAGATCGCATCGTTTGTAATTAGACAACAAATAGGTCGGTTGCATCACCTAGAAAGCTAGTAGGTAACAATGGCGAGGTGAGGCTGATTCAGACTCTATGGGAATGTAGTGAGCAAGAAAATGCATGTCCTTGCACATTCCATCGCAAACTTAAGTACTTGTAAGTGTTTAATGAAAATGGAAACGGATAAATTGCAAGCTTCGTTTAGGTAGACTAATATCGATTTAATTTCGAGAACAGTAAGTCAGTATGGAGTAGATAATATTAGCCAAACAAAGAATGCATGTAACAAACACTTACACGCTTCCATGTAATCGGGAATGCTTGACTTGTTTCGAACCAGTCTGAGTTCATCATTACAAGGCAAACGTTCATATTATTATTACGTAGGTATACAGCCTGCCTATACAGTGAGCATTAAATAAAAATGATCAATAAATCCCTTACCTATATTTTTTCCATTGTCTCTATTCTTCCGCCATCTAAGACACCGAGTCATACTAGCCTAGAGTTTATAATCCTCCCAAGGACATTATACCATCATTCAAGAAACTGTAAACTTAGTCTCTACACACTGTTTTATATGATAAGGCTAGAAATATTCGCCAATAATTGGCATTGTATGTAATGTATTTTGGTTGGCTTCCAAACGATGCAACACTCATTGGTATTCATTCAACTGAGAGCGCATCAATTCATTCGAGAACGAACGATTGACCGAACGGTAAATGGTCAAAAGAATTTGTCGTAACGTGAATGAAAGACAAGTTTTTACTTCACTTTAGTAGCGCTGAATAAACAATAAATATTGAGTGTATTTCTGTTCCGTCGTGCGTTGAATAAAAACGTATTAGACCATTGCCCTTTTTTGTACTTAGGGTTTCGTAAGGACCATAATTGTTGGTCCTTTTAAAGAAATAGGTTGGAAAACCTAAAGAGGTTCTATACTAAACGATGTACCTCATTATGCCTATAGTAGGGATACGGCCTAACCAAATGTGAAGCGTTGAAAACATCACTAACGAATCCTTTTGTTTGATTTACTAACAAACTTAGTCGAGTGTTCTATCTTTAACTATAAATAAGAAAAAAATCTAATACCTATATGGTAATTTGATTAAACATGCAAACATTTCCAGTTCAGTGCATATAATAAGTATGCAGTTAAAAACTAAGCAACGTAAACAACTAACACAATATGTAGGTACCTAGAACAACACTCAATACTAGAGTAAAAAATAAGCATTCTAGATAAATTAAAACAGTGTTCCTTTAATACAAGAATCAAGATATTGCATAATTCTGTAAGAAAAAAGCGCCATAAAAAGAGCTAAAAACAAAACAAATTTTCATTCAAAATTATTCATAACATAAATGAATAAACTTAAGATAGCTACAAATTCACAAGTTTTCTAACTCTATTCCTTCAGATGTTATCGTTCACTATTGTATTACGTCTTATTAAGGCGCTTAATTACAATGCTTAATTACTTGGGTCTTAGCAGGCAAGCCGATCATAACGCGTGCGCAGGCGATTAAACTTTCTAAATTATATCTTGACATTACACTGACATTTGGAATAAACGACACGTTGGATATCGCACGAGTATCATGTATTTAATGCAACAGCTGTTAATGTCTAAGACTTTGTTAGGTTATGCTGTACACAAATAAACCTTAATATAAGTTAATAATAATTCTTATTATTGAGGATATGACGAAAAAGGTTACGTCATCGAAACATGCTGTATTTTGTAATGAAATTGGGAATGAATGCCAAAAAAATAATTAAAACAAGGCATTTCTTTTACTTTTAAAAAGCGCTTCTTACATCATATGTTGGTAGGTACTTTATTAATTTTACAACTAGGTATTGAGTAACTAACAATACCGTACCCTGACCTAATAAAAACAAACAAGCTCGCAATACGCAAATAAAGGTCACGAAATCATAAAATTGCAACGTTATTAAAAAGTAAAACAAACAATGAATGAAACCACATGCGAAGTCCGGATGTTGTGGGTCGCTCGAGTGAGCAGATGATATCAGATGTACTGATAAGATATGCCATCATACCGTGTGGGAAAACATGTTAATTATCCAACATGTATTCAACCGGTACATTTTACCATTTTACTGAAATACAACACACTTCCCGTCTTTCAAAACCAGACTAAAAATATTTTTCCTACAAGTAGGCTTTTAAAATAGAGTGGGCCACAACTTGCTCGAAACAGAAACGTGTGGAAGGATGATAGGGAGGGCTTTGCCTTGCAGTGGGACAGTTCAGGCTCAAAATAATAAGTTACTGACTCCAGTTTCAGGTTCCAAAATGTCCAATGTTCCAAAGTGAGAAGAACCCGCACGAAACTCCCTAACTTTGAACGGAATGGACAGAAAAGTTATGCAACCGCTTTCCAGTTTTTTTTTTTCAGTCCAAGGCTGGTTGTTCGCCCCTATTAGTGATGCAATACTTACAATACTACCATTGGGTAATGTACAGTTAATTAGTGCAGACTGTAAAAAGAATTTGTTATTGATCAGGTAGGACAAAAGGAAGGTTTTATCATTATTTTGCTTGAACTATCGTACGATCCCTAAATGTGTGCCTGTATATAATTTGAAGTGCTACAAAGCTTAATAGAAAACTTTTCATAAATTAAAAAAAATATCATATCACCTAGGTGACGCATCTCATAAATAATAAGAAAAATCTATGAAATTGTTACTTTTGCAAACTCTAAACCAACATTAAATTCACATTTTTGCTTTACAAACCACTCGCGAAAATCTCAGGAAATCTATAACATCAATTACTCAATTAGCTTTCTAATTAGATCACAAATAGTAACAATATTAGTTCCCTTGACAGCTCAATCGCGGTTCTTGTTGATTGTTCCACATTATGCTAAAAAGAGTTAATTCGATTATAAGTAGTCGATAATCGAGGCATTGTTACACTGTGAAATCCCAGAGATCGGCTTTATCGGGAACTCAAAACGGTATCTTTGAGTTGATGTGAAAACGAACTTTTTGCCATTGGTGTCCTATATACCAAGTCCATAAGGGCTAGTTCGTTGTCCTTTTAGCAACAAACTGACTCGACTATTTGTTATTCGGAGTGTATCTAATAGTAAATAAGTTCTTTTTGCAACGAATAAGTCGATTATTTGCTTGTTATTATGAGTTAAAGTAAATAAGGTAATCGTGTCAAACATATTGTAACTACAAAATAATTATGTCGTTACTAAGCGAGATCACGTTATCAGCGTAAAATTGTGGTTATATAACAATAAAGACCAATTAATTCGCATTAAAACAAATGGGTAAACGGGTTTCCTGACGACATTAATTTCTATGCTTTGTTTGTTTTTCTATAACAACGTATTTGTACGATATTGCCGTGCCGTTTGCGTGAATTTATTTTATCATTCATTTTTATCGGAGCTTAGTTCCGATACGGCAGATTAATGCAATAAATTATACAGCTGCAAATCTAGGACTTTCATTAGAATTATTTCATTATATTTATTAAATTTGCTTCGAAATATCGGATGTATAATTCCTAAAAATTACAATATCAGTCAATTAGCGTAAAAGATAAATATTGACCCTATGTACTCTGGCACCTAATATTTACCAAATAACTATATGTATTAATTTGATTTCTACTTAATTAATTACTTTAATTCGTAGGTAACTATTTCTATATGTATCTACACTTCTAATCTGAAAATTCCAGAATGTAGTAAACAATCGTACATTTAATTCCATGAATAGGTGGGCGTAACTCATTGATATAAATTTTATCTAGTTTATGAGAGGGAATTTGACACGGATTTATATGGTAAAAGTACAGTATTAGTAAGTTTGTTACCTGGCATCAAGGTAAAGAACTAAGAGTGTGTCCGCTCGATTGTACCTACTCATTGGATTTTCTTAAATATTCTGCGATAAGCACAATGCTGTCCAACTTCAAAACCAAAAATTGCATCCTTAATGTTGCACGCTGCTTTCGATGCTAAATGTAGAAAATAACATAGATGCACGTATCTACATTCTTAGATATAGATAAAGATATAGAATACAGATATTACATAAAGGAAGCTCTATCTCCTTGTAATCGCAAAATATTCTCGATCAAGTGCGCTCTACTGCCTAATTAATATTGCACCGAACCCTAGCAACAAGCCTCGATTCAGCCCAAAATGATAAGAAAACCTCTTAAAAGGTACTACACTTGATGCACCAATTATGAAGTATAGCCGAAATATCTAAGATTGTCGCTATCTCAATACGTTCCGTATATCAGCACTTATACGGGACATTTAGTTTTACTAGAACAGATAACAATCGTACAATGATAAAACAAGTGTGCAGGAAACAAACGATTTGTTGGCTGTTATGTATTAATTTAATTAATTAGTTACTAATTGTGTGGGGGAGTTAGTCCTAAAGGATGGATCTTGTAAATGGTAAATATGATCGGTGACTCTTATCACACAATTATCAGTACTGCATTAAAAAGCCTTGACGTATTCTGAAATTTGTTTGAGCTCTGGTACATAAGAGATTCGAATTAACAAATACTGAAGAAAAACTGTATTTATGCAGTCACAACAGATTAATTAAACCATTTACATGCTTTTAGAAATATCGTTATCTACAGAAACAAGAGTTTTCAGACATTTTTCAGAAGCATATATAAAATCGTAGATGTTCTACATAGAAGAATTCTCTTTGTTCAAGGAACATCACAAACCAAGGCAACAGTCTGGTTAAGCTAACGATTGCGCATGAGTTGACCATTTCACCACGCCGCGCGCCGCGAGTCATCCATTCAAATTACAACGGATTGCATTCGACAACCACAGCGACAGCTGATGCAAATAATGGAAGGTATATGTAATTGTGTATAATACAAACAAAGGCTTTGGCTGGGAATCCCCAGTGATATTTTTTTCAGGATTACTGTATTGTTATATGTTATATGCACATACTGTTATATAATATAAAAATTGCGTAAATAATGTGAGCACTAGTCTTGACGGGGTATCTTATGTCCTATGTCCTACACATAAACGTAAAAGTTTCTATGGTCCCTCTCTTTTTGTAATATTATCAGGACCTGACAAAGGCAGACGACGAGGTCGTTCGGGTTGCGTTTTTTGGTCGGAAACACGTGCACGAAAGAAAGAAGAATAATGCATGAAAATATAGGTATTATGTTGATCTATTTAATGTGAATAATAAAAAAAATTAAAACTGAGTATTAGAAAAAAAAACCGTAGATGACATACTCAACAGTTATTCAGAAGGTTATTCAATTTGACTACATGACATTAGTTAGAAGAGTCTGGCAGATGCGTCATAGATACCGTATCTGGGGCTCGTAATCCTGTCAATCATGTCCGCGGGACACGAGATTATTGTTACAACACTTGTAATACTATTATGATTCACAGAAATAGTAAAAGAACTCTTTGATATGAAACAGTCTATTAAGTTTTCCTTAGTTGGTTTTCACAAGAAATGCCTAGGTAATTAAAACTAGTGCAAAGAAATATGTAGCCTTCTCGTAATTTAAGTAATGGAATTTATGAGATCTTGTCGGACCTTACAGACCTAGCCAAGGACATAAGATTTTGCTCCTGCCTCCGGTGTCAAGATTTTGCAAATCAAGAAGCAATAAAAAAAATATTCATTTGGGTTATTCCAAGTAAATAAGTAAGAGTTTTGGACGCTTACTATCTTGTCCTTTAGCTGTCCAATTGCCTCTAAACCTAGTTATCCAGTACCCTTGAAATTCCCTCTCAAAAATTTGCAAAACTACCAATACTGGTAACAATATCTGGAGCACTCATTGGTACTTGACACTAACAATACACGTATAATAAGACATACGCTATTCGGTATGACATTACATGTAATGATTTAGCGAGGTGTCAAGTCGATAGAGCGTGGCCGCGACGGCGCCTCAGGGAAATTCTGGGTTCGATACGCTTTCCTACGCTCACGATGCTAGGGCTGCCACACTTTAAAAATGGTTAATAGACAGTTATTCAATGCAATTGAAGACATTGGTTCTTCGGATTGTCTAAGTTTTTGTTACAAGGCTGGTGTAACTATTTTCTTCCAAGCATATAATGCTGTTACCTTTCCAAGCTTATTAAAACATTTTTAGTTTATTACAAACGAATACCAGCACATTCATATTTAATAAGACAAAAGTGTAGCAACCCTGCGCCCGCGTCTTTGCTTTGCGCCTGCGGTCCGCCCGTTAGTCGACGGAACACGAATGACATCTTTTTTTTTTTCAATTTGAGTTAAGCAAGTGATGACTTACTCAGTAAAAAACATTCATGATAGAATTCGCAAGTAGGCCTATAAGGAAAATCAAGGCGAATTCAGTGTTGTCAAATAGTAGAGAAAGTAATGTATTTTGCGGTTTTTGTATGGAATACTGATTATATGATTGACAGTGATGATTCAACGCGAAAACATTTTGCTTGTACTCTTAGTCGGAATTTAGGTACTGTTAAATCGACACATTAGAATAATATCAATGCACAAATTTTAAAACAAAAGCTTAACGAATGACATTATATTTTCTGGCGAACGATTCATCAAAACTCCATATTTAAACTACAAAATTCAGAGCACGATTGTCATTTGTTCTAATACGAAAATTATAATGTTGTACAGTAATAGTACTAAATGTACTAATGCCTATAATGACTCAATTCGTACAACCATTTCGCCCACAAGACTTCCGCTTCAAACAGTTGAACGCCATGCAGTCTGGCTGATCTACAGATACTGGTTCAAAGAAAGTTTAAAGTACTTTCATCGCAGATACGGTAACATTTTGACCTCAAAAGCGCCATTATTCCAATGCCGTAAGGTTTATTTCTGTAATGGATTTATACCGTTAATGTGTGGTGGACCGTACTTTCTTACATCGACTTTATATAACTAGTTTGCAATTGGCTTCCGAAGTAGAGCTCTATTATGAAAATATTAATGCTAGTAGTTTGATGGAGTAAAAGAGATGGAGCTATCGTCTATACTCGTCTTGCATGGTACATAATATTCTCTTGCGTCTCTCATCTATCATGGGTAGCTACTGATGTACTATCCACACTGGCACGATCAGTGTAAAAACATTCCCACCTCTAAAAGCATTAAAATTACAGTCCCGTTATCTTATGACCCGCACATAGCCCGTTTATATAAATACGAATTACAAAATTCAACCTTATTCATCAATCTTAAAGGCTATATTATAATCTTGCCAAATTATATTTTGGTCTACAGTACTTCACACGCAGTTTCTTCATTAAGAGGGTAATGTACTAAGACTCACTTTATTTTCGCTCCATAACTTTTCAGAGCAGACGTGCATAATTATTATCGTTAACATAATTATAGCTATATTCTGACTTATAGTGTGAAATTCATAACGTTTTGTGTCATTTCCTTTGAGTGAGATTTATCTTTCACTATCTCTTACAGAGAGATTATGTGTCTATCTAATATGCTAGTTCTTATGTGTAATAATAATAATAAATATAAAAAATAAATAGTGTATAAATAACACTATTTGCAAAACATTTTCTTGAGTTATTATCCTGAAGTAATAACCAATAACAAAGTGATTGGAATATTTCTGTCGCACCCGAAAAAAACTGTTACGCTAAAATAATTCTGCTACGAATACCTATGTATAAAACAAAAGTAAATATAAAACGAAGATTTTTAAGGCAAAAAATACTATTTCCTTGTTGTCCAAATGTCTATCAAATAACAACTAACATGACAATGTAAGAAATTCGTATTTGACAAGGGTTAGGACGTATCATGATTACGATGATGAAGTAAATTACCTTTACGTTTGCACATCAGTTCAAAAGTCATGTCTCACCGATCAATTTGAGAATGATTGATGCATGTAGGTGCTGAGTTATTAAAAACTTTCACTCACGCAAACGTTCATTATAGAAGATGGGACGACTAACTGTCGACGCGGCGTAAATTCTAAATTGGTTAGCTTCTATTCGTGGGCTTATACCGTGATTCGTGTCAGGCCGAGAAGAATATGCGTTACTACATACTTTTAAAATGTTGCTATCAAAAACCAAACACTACATGTACTGTGACCTGTCGTAGCAAGACTGTTGTAGTTGTGGAAGCGCGATGGCACTCTACATTCAGGTAGGACCGTCTCGCTTACCCGATGACGAAAGTCCTGCTTAAGGAGTTCATGGTAAACGCGATGGTCACTACAGATTTACAAGTTTCAAGACTAATGTTAACAACTAATTCAAATAAATACTGTGGGATGTCTATGTTGAGGAAGGAAATCCCACCAATCGTGGCGATGAATGCTCGTTCTTTTACTGTTAGAAAAGGTATTGGAATCATGTATTATTATGTGTTCCTTGTGAATAATGTTTTGAAAGCCTAGAATATTCAAGGGACCCGTTATTATAAAAAAGAAAAACATAGCTTTTTGAACGACTGTGACGAATGATGCGACTAGCTGCGGTTTGTGTTAGTCACGGGAAAATCTGAATTTACCCGTACGTGTACAATTGATGTATTCTAAAAACCAAATAAACAATTTCACGTGCAAACAATACTTAATTCGATTATTCCTAAATGGTGAGTGCGCTAACCAGAAAAGGAGGACTGTTGCTAACGTAAAAGAGAGATGCCGCTATGCGAAGTGTGTAGCGCCGTCTCGCTTCCGCAACGACATAGCACTGCTTTAATAGTTCATGATACAAGGCACAGGTTTTTTTTCGTCAAATGTTTAATATCTTTTTTGCAAAAAAATAATAATTTTTCAGTTTTAATAATCCGATCGACGACAAAGGCATTTAGAGGTTTTTTGACTTTTTAATCTTATAATCTAGAAAACAAAGCATACAGTATTAATGGGGATTTCCAAACGCTATCTCAAACATCTATCAGGTACGATAAAGTTGCATCAATTAGGTCAAAAACAATTAATTTAAAACATGCAGATTACATATTTCTATTTTTTTTATACTACAGTTTGTACATTTAGATATAGATTACCTATTATAAAATTAGGTTAAAAAATAATTCCTAATGCAAAAAGGTTAGGTTTTTGTTATCTTTAAGATATGAATGTTATGAAGGTATATATAATAAGCAGTGTTTATGTAAATTGTAGTAATTTTACTTTTATCTAAAGTATTTCCTTTCATGGACTTTTTCAAGGAAGTCTTTAATCGCCGATAATGCCTTACTTAGGCAAAAACTTTATTTAAGTCAAGAATATTTTTTGAAAAACATTCTCTACCACTATTCAAAGTGGTGCTGGTTCTTTTTAGACAAGAAAAACTTGTCGCCATAAATACCTTGTTTTTTAGTATACTTATATAAAAAAAATAGTTTTAGTATTGAGGTAATTCTAAATTCTTCATTTAAGCTATTTTATCGATTGGAAGAGCGAGGCTTTCCCAACACAAGTAGGTATCATTTGATAACTTTCTGGGAAGCCCGACAACTTACTTGTAAAGATTTGCGGATTGTTTTTAATTTAACCATGTGAATTACTGAAAAAAATACGACAAAAATACATACACCGAAGTTGCGTTTAGTTTTTGAACGACAAAACGATATCTCACAAAACTTACGTAATATCCAAATAAAATGTTATTCTCTTTTATTTAGAAGAGTATTCGTGAACGGGTTGCCGAAAGTGGTTGTTCACCTCTCCGTCTAATGAACCGCGGAGTAAAGGCCTGATTCAAGGCCGAGGTGTGTTGTGCCTTGTGTGCTAATACCATGCTAGATTGTTCCCCTATGAGGAACATTTGGTTTTTAAATGATCACTTATTTGTGATCGAAGGACCGCGTTTCGGATAACGTAGAGTTGATTTTCTATTGAGGCTGTAATTTGTTCTTGGAACTGTTGTAAACATATTCTATTTGTAAATAATAAACTTTTCTACATTGCCTCGGGTCTGGGTGTTTGTGGTACCTTCGTTGTTTCTGAATTCCATAACACAAGTGCTTTAGCTACTTACTTTGGGTTCAGAGCAATGTATGTAATGTTTTCCGCATTTATTTATTATTATTTTTAATTGTCGCTACATTTTATTATGTACACAAAAATTTCATCGAATTTGGCAGTTTAGTTACTTTTAAGCAAAGTATTTATTGTTAAATATTTACAAAATAAAAGATGTTTAATTTAGATTTTTATACAATAAGTTCGTTAAAATGAAGAGGTCAAAGCGCCCGCTAGGACAGATCGATCTTTTAACACGCACCTCGACATTCCAAAATGACCTTCTGTCCTTGTGAAATGTCTCTAGCTACGATCAAAACTCAATCTTTTAAACAATCTCTAAGATAAAATTAATGACAATCAACCGGAAAACAGTATTAAAACTCAAGACAGCCTTGAAGCAATTCTGATAATCCCATAATCGATTTATCAGTTTGTCACAACAAAGTCGGTATCCCTTATCAAATGAACACAAGAACAATGGTAATTAGGTACTCAGCTGTTTCCCTAGCAAGAGATCCTTATTTCTAGAAGGTTAGCCAGTTACTAGCTGATTAAATGAATCACACTTAAATCCGGGACACGATTTCTGCTTATGACTCCGACAGGATCTACAATAATTAATTGAACTTCAATCTTTATGGTAAGTATAATAATATCATGGTCAAACTTTTAAACGAAAATGTAAAACACTTCATTAAATGATTCAAATTAGCACATGTTTATGTTCTAATTTTGAGTGTTCTGTTAACTTTGAGCTTATTCAAGGCTTAATCAATGTTAACACATGGTAAATGACGTAATTTGTACAGTCAAGTAAACAAAACACTAACGAAAATGTTTAGACTGATATTGTGTTAAACCGTTGTAAATGCAAATGAAATCGAATTAAATTGTCCGTTCTGATAAATCGATGTAAGTGAAACCTGTAATACTGTAACAATTGCATTTTTTTCTCAACTCTATCTATTAATCTTTGATGTACCGGCACGAGATCTCGTGCGGATTTCAGTTTATCACTTTCGAATTCGTGAAATATGAAACTAGACATAATAGTCAGATGAGAGATAGCCTCATTGAATAAAAAATATGTACGAAATTTACAGGAGGCACATAACCATTTAAATGGTTTAAACAAAGTGATTTTCAGTGAAATTTGTGACGAAGAGTGTTTTTAATAAAAATGAAAATGTTTTTTTTTCGAAAATTATGTGCAAAAAGATGTTCATTCGGTTGAATAAACGAAAACAATTTACATAATATTGACATAGGTACAGAACACTGCCGCCAGTCTTATGACAATGAATTCATATTTCTGTAAGAATTTTGCTTCACCATAACAAAATGCATAAAATATTGCAAAGGTACAAATAAAATACTGAAAAATATGCGCTTTAAATGTAGCAACTGTCATTCGCACTGCTCTGGTGGTGACGTAAGAAATTATCCTGGTGGCAGGTTGAAAACTAAACCGTCTTTTTTCTTACTTTTGAGAAAAAACGAAGAGAAATAAGGACAGATAATGTTTTTGAAGTATTATGAGGCTAATGATACTAATAGAAATAATTGTTAAGGATATAGTTGTGATTTTTGTATGACTGAGTGTTTGTTTATTTACTAGGAGGGGTTTACGTGAAGGGGTCACGCTATAATTTCTTGACATATTTTGATGCAGAATGGTCCACATAAGATATACTTGGAAACATGTTCACCCGAACACTTGTGTAAGCCAAAAGTCATGTTTTATTTGGATTTTAAGGGTTACATAAATTACTTAGCACATTTATAATCATAATTTAAGGTAAAACAACATATTTTTTTCCCAGATACGTGGGCTCGAACAAGGAAAATCAACTTTTTATGTTATAATTCTTAGAATATGACCATACAGGTGCAAAATGGTGCATATAATTAGATGCATGTGTGTTGTCTATGTGCATTGCATTCTCAAGTTTTATGCAATATACATTTTTGTTCTTTAAAAGTAGATTTAAAATTATCTATTGTATCAATTAGAAATAACTTTTCTAAAAATAAGCATTAAACAACTAAAAAGCAATTTAAGTTAATTTTTCAAAAAAATCTTCTAAATTAAATCGTTGATATTTTATTTATTTATATTTGAAAAAATATATATTAAATCCTTTTTATTTTGCACTACAACCTAAATAATTCTCAACCTGAAACAAGTTAATTTCTCATTACTCTTATTACATGAATCATGAAAATATCGTAAGGACCCGCATTGTTAAACCCCCATAATGTAAATGAACATGTCAATCTACTGACTACTTTATGTTGTTGTGAAAAACTCATCAAAACCAGGCCATCGGTTCACGTTATGTAATCTAGAAAATAAGATTATGCATGGATTTCCCGTGTTGCTGGTTTTCCTTGATAGGTAAATAAATGTTTTTAATGATAAACTAATCCTCTTCATAACTACTAATAATAATAATGCTGGTTGGTATCGGTTCAGTACTTATCTCGTGTTTTGGGGAAAGACCAGGCGAGAATAAAATCATTCAGTTTTTAAAAACATCATTTTTTTATGAAATGTGCTACTATAAAAATTGCTACAAGCATTGATTAATTAAGACCTACATACAACACTGGTCGCGTGAATATAATCATGTCTAAAATTTTGCGCATGTTATAGAGCATGCAACAATATTAAGTGACGTCACGTTCCCCTAGTACCCAAATAAGGACTAAAAACCACATAATAAAAAACCTGAAAAAAAACAAAATCCCAGTTCCGTGATTACGTACGTATAAACAATAATTTCTAGGAACAGAGACGGGTGATGCGCTCATGCGCGTGCGCAGTGAGTACCGATCGTGCACGTTATTATAACTTATTGTGAATAGCATTATCTGGGAATTTATCCATAAGCCACATTGTAATCAATAAATATCAGGCGTACGTGATCATTCATACAATTATATGATTATATTTTGTTGGTTGGATATGAACAGCTGTTTAACAAAATATTTTAGTAACAATAACCTTGAAATAAACAATGAAAAGTATTTAAAAGGACTATCAAGTAGATGTTATCAAAGAATTTCGACTGAACAATATAACATTTTACTCCATTTTTTTTATTTATTTACTACTTAATTTAAGTATTTACAAACTTAACTAAAAATACTACAAAGTAAACCCTTAAATAATAAATATTCTGAAGCGTCAAAAAACATCCACATAATATTGGCTACGATTTTCAGCTAGTGCAGCTTTTTGACTAAGTGTAACTTGATGTTGTTTTTTCCATCGTTCTAAAGCAGGGTGAGCGTTACATAAAAACACCTCGATTAAATATAATAGTGTACGATGTTCCGGCGCCTAATGTCTACCGTATAATGTGTTGTTATCATTCCGCGTTTTCCTCATAGCAGCATAGTCAATCATAATTAATTACTTCAACAAAACAACGCCGCTGAGTCGCTAAATTATTTCATGCATACTGTATTTCTAGATGTTGCTATTTTTATAACAGAACATTGCGAACAGGGGTCCTATGTTTTCTTCTAAGAAAGGACCAAGATTTTTAGGCAATATATTCATGTATGCATTTTAATGATAATTATACCTTCCCATGCATGCTGCAAATTGTCACGGTTTTACTTACTGGTAAAGACGATGTATACTGGAGAAAACTTTATTAATTTAACTTAAATATTTAACTTCAAACAAGCTAAAATTGTGAGTACCAATCGTGGTCTTCCCTACTTTACACAAGCCCTAGCTTTACGTAACAAGTAAATACATCTTCAATCCAAGCTATCTATCTCTAGTCGTCGATAGTACAGCAATCCAATTAAATTCTACGTAAAACCCTAACATTGTTGTGGTTGTGTAATCGTTCACTGGGTTTCCTTTTCCCGACACGTGTCTCACACTGACATACAGAAACTACGATTAGATATTAATAACAATCTCTCGATTTAAAGATCGTACTATCTGTGTTTATTGGGCTACATATCGGGTCTTTGAAACAAGGTTTTAATAAGAATTTATGAGGTTCCGGGATATATTTGGCTCTGTCGCAAAATGACCACTTCTCAAAATGACTACAGGGAGCAAAATGTTCCTTTCGCAAAATGTCCCTTTCGCAAAATGTCCCTTTCGCAAAACATCCCTTTCGTAAAATGTCCCCTCCCTCAAACAGCGATAATTACTTTCATCAGTAAAAAAACTGGTCAAGATTCATGTATAATCCTGTGATATTTTAAACCTCCTAACTGCCGTGTGGTTTTTCATATTAATTTGGCTTATTTTAGAAGAGAAGACGTTTGAACATAATATATGCATTCATAGATCTGTTGAACACGTAGGTACACGAAATGATTAACGGCTATTGTCGTGTCTCGAGTTGTTTCAACATTTTAATAGCACAAACGAAACGTAAAATTTCAGTATAAATCTCGTTTGATCATGTAACATTAAACTTAATTGAAAAATTGAGCTAAAAGTATCCTCATTTCTAAGTAGGTAACCTTCGTAATGACTTTTTTAAACCGACGTAGGAGCAGCCACAATTCTCGCAACACAATGTTTACACAGGTACGTTGGTCCTTAGTTCCGAGTACATAGTTAAGTGATCTTTAAACAGTATTCCCAAGTGGATATGTTCAATGTCGCCCTTCGTAAGGAAGGTCAGGTCCTAGCTGTTCCAATAACTTTCTTCATTAAACTTCACCGCTTTTAAGTTTACCTATAAATGTTCGAGGTGGAAAATTTTAATTAATTTTGTATTTTACAGTATCGAGGTAAGGTATTACAGATTATTTTATTCACTTCTATAGCGCACGTATGGAGATTACACCTATGTATATTGTATTGATAAGTCCAGTAGTCACATTGAGTGTGCTATAAAAATTGTCAGTCTGGTCACAATCGCTAAAGAAATAAATAATGATAATAACAAGGTTTTCACTTTTTGATTGCTTTATAAACTCACTTATTTCACTCATTAACGTTACAAAATTAAGTACCTACTTACATTCATTTATTTAATTTAGTGACCGCACCTCTTAATTTTGTAATAAGACTAAAAACAGGAAGCGATAAGTCGGTAAGACAGGAAATACTTTGAATTAATTTGTACATTAAAAAAGATTGATGACAATTGATACCTGGGTGACTTTTTAATTGCATCACATTTTGATTGCAACCTCTTTTCACCTTCCTATCTTTTACACTAAATCCAGTTATAGAAAGGACTTGTAAGGGGTGCTATGGAAATGCGTAGTCATCTTCTGACCAGCCTTTGTCCAAGCTACTGTATTTTAGCTGGAACGACTACAAAGCGAGGTCTTATACAAAATAACTAGCTGTACCCGGCATGCGTTGCAAAGCAATTTTTTCTACCTAGCACCTGCCTACTACCTACCTACCTGCCTACTACCTACCTACTACCACTTAGGGGTATGAAAAATAGATAGTAGCCGATTCTCAGATCTACTGAATATGCATATAAAATTTAATAAAAATCGGTCAAGCCGTTTCGAAGGTGTATGGTAACTAACATTGTGACACGAGAATTTTATATATATAAGATAAATGACTACACATTTACGTAGTACATATATAACTTTAGCTTTGTCTATAAATGGAACTAGTATAATTTTACATAACATAAGGAATATAATATATTTTCCCGTAAAGACTATTTTTTATATATAGGAGTTTAGTCCGAGATGTCAACTATACGTCCACCCATTAATTTCCCAAGAGATCTGTGGCGTAACGAAGTTGTGGGTATGGTCGAACGTTCCTCAGTGGAGCAACTAATTACTATATTTATCCTTACGTTGTAATGTAGGTTATAAAAACTGTGATATGACTGATAGGATTAAGTACATATGAGTTACGGTAAGTTTTTGGTAAATAAGTAATTAATTTTCTATTAAATTAGGTCATTGACTAGTTTTATAGCCAGTGACGTATTTATTAAAAAAAATACACTATCATTGTCACTATGGAAAGTAACCTATCACCACTCAGATTAATACTCAAAGAAAGTAATAAAACAATCATAAAACACTTTTTTACAACTCGATAATAATTTCTGACGTCAATTGTTATGTAATCAATGAAAAGTGGCGTTTAAGTCACGATTGCCTATTTTTATGAATAAATGAGAACTTAATACCTGTGATACATTATATTTAATACCTCGATATCGAACTTGGAAATATCCTATCGGAAACGTAAATAAAACATTCGTGTTGTAGATGTATAACCGAAAACAGTATGTCTATTCTGTAAATAATTTCGATATCGAGCTTCACCTGAGTGACAATAAAGCTCACTTCAAAAGTGAACCCAATTGGCCTTGATTTAGAATTCAAATTCGAGAATACGTATTTGACATCTCACCGTGGATTCCGCTGCCGAGACATGAAAATAATGTTACAGAATAGCACTACAGGGCCTCGATTCAGCTATTTAAGAGTTGCTTGAATTGACCGAATTACCTGCTTCATTTGGTCAGTTTTACGATAATTGGCAAACTGTCATTATGATCAATAATTGGTCATTACGATCATTCTCTTCGAGAGTGCAAAGAGATTTTATTGTAGGCTTATCTGAACACAAAAAAACCTTTGTACATAATTTTTAAATATGATATATTATTTGTTAATGTGTTGTGTGTACATAAATTATTAAATAAATAAATAAATAAAAACTTGGGCACAATGACGAGTACACTGACCGACCACTGACATCCATTTAAAATAGCTGAATCGAGGCCCAGACATTTAGTTATAATACTCCTTTGATTAGAATATTTATTAAACATAGGTTTATTACAATGATGTTTATGTAGAGTTGTATAAATCTAGCTTGATATTATCTCATCGATTTAAACTGGCGCCACGTGTATCTACCATTATGGCCGACTAAAAATCTTGTGTAGAAAATTCTAAAAAGAATCTCAATATTTAATAATACGTTTATTCATATAAAAAACTTGAAGTAGTTTCCAAAACTAAGTGAGATCTCTCACTAAACATTTAGCTGTTATCAGGTGACTAAAAACTATGGCCAAATTATAATTGATACGCATGTACTTCTGTTGATAACGATAAGAGATTTTAATTAATGGTGCTATTGAGGCCAATAGTAGGTACCTCATAGTAAAATGTTCTCTTAACCTGCTTGTACATTTTAGCATGTGCAATATTATTAAAAAAAAAACACTTTTTTTATTTACTGTTATGTAACAATCAGCTCTTAAAAAATTATATTGCAAAATGAAGCAAAGGTTCGAAATTTAAAAGTTTTTTTTTTTTCATTGTTTTGTCCAAGTTGGCAGTTTAGATTTTTTCTATTAATTGTCTATGACCTATTAGTAAGTCGTTCATCAACAAAATACCGCAGTAATCAGGGTTCTGCAAAATAAATCAATATAATATTACATAGGAATTAAAATATTGAATTACAGCCGCCATTAAAGTATTGTGACAACAAAATAGGCTAGTTAATTACAGCGTAACATCAATGTATAATTATTGTCCGTCTATGTTAGGTTAGGCCACTACAATAATAATTTAATTTGCATGTCCGTTATAATTAATTAATTTTATTATAACTCCGGTGACATTTAAAGGTAAAGACAATATCGTTACTCTGTTCTCAGTACAGACCTTTATTAGTGTTGTAAATTATGTTTTAATAACTTAGACTTGCAATTTACATAAACATGGGTGTTAAAGTTACATTTTATTAATTACAGTAGACTGTAAATAAAAGCTAGAGGAAACAAGTATGTATGATCGGTGGTTCTAACGATTTTTACAAAGTTCTTTATTATAATGCTGCAGCCGTTACAAGCCGCAAGCAGTGTCCGACCTATCTTGAAAGGTACAATACACAAATAATGCATTTGGAAATACTTCTACTAAACAAATTACTTAATAATATAATAAAAATCCTATGTAACAAATTACATACTTAGTACAAAACGTGACAGATGCACATTTTTATTGCTAAGCCTACCTACCTAATGTGTTGTCAACTGCATTATTTGCAAAATGTCTTGATGCCTTGCAATAACATAGACAAAACCTCAAGTCTTGCAAATTTGACGCGGCAAGCAAACCTCTTTTGAGCGCCAAACTCGCTGAGGCGGCCATATTTTGGGGGTCAACGACCGCAACCTCGTGAACGGCCAACTATCGCTATTTATTTACGTTACGAAGTTGACATTTGTAATTTAGCAAATATTTATCATGAATTAACACTATTACATTGTATGTTAGGTCTGATGGCACGTGTCGGGCATAATGGAATATCTGGAAAACTAGTTAATTTAATAATAATGAATAGGCATGTTTTGCAGCAATAACTTCTAAACTAGTCAAAACCAGATTTGTAGGCTCGGCATCAAAAACTACCTTATAAAGCCACAAAATTCAACTATGTTCTGGCCATATTCATTTTATTTAAAAAAAGGGTTATTCTTATTAAATGGTGTTTCTAAGAAAAAAACCTTTTCATCAGGATTAAGATCTAACAATATATTGTTAATTCAAATTGGTTAGATGTGAACAAGACAGGTAAGGTCATTGCCCTCGCAACTTATCAAGTTATCTCGATGTTAGGGTACAACCTGTTTCTATGGCTTCTAATTTTACTTAGACGCTTATTTTGGTATAGCTACGACCTACGTCTAATAAATATTTATTAATTTCTTTTTTGTATCGTTTAAAATAGGTACTTAAGAGTTTCTATTAAAATCCTATGTATTTCCCTAAGGATACCTACTAAAGAAATTAGTTTGAAATTATTTGTCAATATTTTAAATGACAAATTTTGCTAGTTTTGTCTACATTTAAACCCTAGCTGACTAATGACAGTTGGTGCTTCAGCGGGATCAAAACAAAAGACAGCTTAAGCTTGTTTCCAAACTAGCTCAAAAACTAAAATAAACAAGTGAAGCTCTTGGAACCACAGAGTGGCGTACGAGCTTTAGTTTTAGTAGCAATAGTTACGGTATGGCAAATGGGTTTAGTTAAAGAAAACAAATGACATAAGTTCCGACGAAGTTTTCATATAATCCAATACGATTTGATTAGAATAAAATAGGAATTGACCTATGAGATAAAACGGGAAACAGCGACAAAAGAAAAATAAAAGAATATCTAATATTGATAAACTACAGTTTACTAGTAACGTAACAGATACTCTAAGCCACGTGTCGGGAGATAACTCAATAATAAAACACATCGTTACGGTGCCTTATGACTTGTGATCTGCCCTGCACTTATATCTCCACAACACATTTGATATAATAACATACATCGATGCATTACAACAAGATTGATAAAGTTTATCTTAATTGATCGCGCAATGGATGCTGATAAATGGTTTACGTCGTTTTGATTCTGTACAATAATTAATGGTGATCCATAATTATGTACACAACGTAATAGTATGGCATGTGTAATGATATGACATTTTAATTCACTTGTATTAGATATATTACATAAAGGAATCCTTTTATTTTTATAGTTAGTTAAGGTGGACCTTTAACTGCCTTACCGGAGACGGTGAAGACAATTTTTATGTCATAAAATAAATGGAATGTGTTTCTAAGTACTTAGGCAGGATAAGCGTTCAAGGAAATTCAATTTTGAAAGACCCGAGACATTCCACAATTTTATTTAATTACACTTGCACAATAAACCTGGCTGGCTTAAATACATAAGGTAGATCATAGATTCTGTAAGTAATCACATGTTTCATAAGTCACTGGGTAAGGTTTCACGCTAATAAAGTCGAATTAAATGGCCCTTAATCAAAAACCTGCTACAATAATTTATGAAATCTCTGACACATTTTTTTCTTTCGTTCTTATACGAGGTGAAAAGTGATTCGATCAATCTTATTTATAAAGGTCGTTTCATATTTGGGGAGACTTGTGAACACATTGCCTGTCGGAAATTGACCAAGGTGTTTTAAGACAGATAGTAGCTACATATAATAATTGTCACATAAATGTCTTGAATGCATGAGAAAAAGGATTTTTCTCGAATGAATTTTGATGTGACCGTTAAAGGACGTACCCAGTATAAAAAGTATTCAATGTAAACCAGAATTGATTAATTATTTTACTCGTTAAATAAGTAAGTATCGAAATTTCATATGCAAGCTTAGCACTGTTATACACACATATTCATTTTAATCCAGTTATCTTATTTTTATGTATTATTTTTATAAATGTTGAATGTTGACTTGTGAACTTACCAAAATTAATAACATAAGACGACAAACCAACACAAAGCAATATAAGTTGCCATTTTCTTGTATGAATAAACAGTACCTCAAGTAGTAAATCCTTAAGTAACAGGTCCGCTATCAACTCATTCACTTACCTGTAACAAAAAACAAATAGTAAGTACATTGAACATTGCCAGGGGAAATGAAAAGTAACAAAAATTTGCATAAAAAATGTTATCGGCGCGATAGCAGTGTTTCCGCCAAACTTCGGTAAACGTCGGTTTCTGTGCCAACGAAAACATACTTCAGATGATTATATTCCTATAATACAACTACTTAGTTCGTGTTTGTAATCATTTAAGTTAATAATGTTAAGAAAATAATGCACTTATATGGTAAACAGTCCAGTGGTAATAGTCACTTTAAAAAAATATATTCGGTATTTGGTTGGATTAAAAAACATTAATAAATTCATGGATAAAATTATAAAATAACTTGACTTTAGTTATCGGTATGCATTATTATGTGATACCTAAAATTTGTGTGCTAAATTAATTCGTCATTTATGCACTAATCATTACGTGTTTCACTAGGTCAAACGAAACTACCATTTTTCATTTTGTCAACTCATGGTAAAGCTTATCTACCACAGATTATAACAATTAATCACTGGCCGTATCCGCTTATCCAAATAAAAAAAAAATATTAATGTGTTTTCATTTTTAAGAATGTAACCCAATCTCACCGATTAGTTAGGATGCAACATGTGTTGGTCAAAAGAACCCGTTGTGGTTCTATCGTGCATGTGACATTTATAGGGTTAAAATATACCACATGTCGCATATCCGCTTGGGACGAATTGACCCGCGGTGTCGATTTCACTGGAAACTGATAAATAGGGTAAAGTGCCGAATTACAGCCCTCTTAATGGTTATTTGAGTATATTATAATGTTTATGGGTTGTCATCTTTTGTTTATTACATAATTATGAACTAAAAAATAAGGTGCAGTTTCTAAATACGCTTTTTATCATTATTTAACGTCCATTTTCTGCCTAGAGATTATTATTTAATTTCTTTCGTAGATAAAAAATTACTTTAACATTAAAAAATAAATTCACCGACCTACATTAAGATCGTATCAAAATATTTTAATAATAAAGATTGCCTTATCAAGACAAATTTGTTATTCAAAATGGTTTTTCCAATTGATATGAAATCATTATTTTTACATTTTTTAATTACTCAAATCTATATTAAAATATGTACCGAATTGTAGCTTTGAGACTACAACATATTTCATACCAGGTAGTGTAAAAAATAAACCAAGTATATTAAGGTACTACTCAGGTATTTTAAAATCAATCTCATTACATGTTTCCTTTTATAAAAAGGAGGTATTTTATTATTTACCGGGCATGTTATAATTTCAATATTTTATGTAAAGTTATTGAGACTTTAGCACCGACAAAGGATTCCAAGACACTGGTCCATTATAATCACCAAGAGACATGCCTTCCTGGACTTGGAAATCTCGAAGCCAAACCAGTCAGAATTCAAATTGGCCATACATAAACATCTTAACTGTTGGGAATACTAGTAGAGTTTAGAATCAAGTTTTCATTATTCAGGCGATGTTCAACTTTGTACAGTTATCCAATAAACTTGTGAAGATTCTGATTTGCTAATGTTAATACTTTTTATGAGAATGTATGTGCAAACTGAGCTTGTTTTACAATGATTTTGTATACATTTTAAAGGAACAGTAAAGCTTTGCTTCGTTTTACTTACAATATAATACTTTTATATTGTAAGAATGTAAGTATGTATCATGTATGTAATTATAAGAACTGTACGGACAATGTACTCGTAGCTACATTGATAAATGAGTGAACTTTTAACACCATCATATTTCTTCTGAGTATAACGAATAGGTACGAGGTAATCGGGCTTATATAGAAATTAATACTAAGAAATGCCTTTAGCACGTGTCGAATTTATCCTAAGTAATTTTGCATTGTTTAATAAAAATAATAATTAAATAAATATAAAAATAAATTTAATTTTATAATAGTTTTATTGTTTCAACTTTCGAGTGACAACAAAAACTGCTTAATTTGCGGTAATCTTAAGGTATGCAGTGACAAAATCATAAGTAAAGGTAAAGTGACACAGTGAGTCAAGGGCTAAACAAACGCTATTCTGCGTTCACAGGCGGGGCGGAATTCCGCGGATCTAAAAAAACTCACGCACGATATAAGAATATTCGAATAATATAATTAATTAATATTTTCAAATGTAAATAATACAATTTTTAAGATACTTTTGATATGGTATAAGTCCCAGGAGAGAGAGAGAGAGACTAAAATTTGAAAAATGCAAAAAGTTGTTAATATTAATGTATCTATTCGTGAAAATGAACACTTGGCGTTTTCTATATGACGGAAAGTTTAGACGTATAAATTACCAGTGGCGTACCATAGTAACCGAAAGTATACATAAAAAACGCTATAACCACTTATCGTTCCGCGGTCTGTCTGACCAAGACTTAACAATTTAAGTCGTCGAACCCAGTGTTGTAACCACGATTTAAAGTGGCAACGAAGCCACTGTTTCTGCCACAAAACGTAATTTGATACTGCTGGGTCTGCTGGCTAATCAAACCATTACCACAAGACCTCTTGTCATTAACGAGTCAAAATAAACTTTTTAAATAACAGGGGTTTTGATAAATGGACGATCAAAAATGTTATGGTATGCAAATAAATTAATAAATTACCGTAATAGTTTATACTTGATACAAAATAATTATTCTTAATTTTTCCGATGATGTTTTTAGGGACAATTAGGAATTCATTAAGTATTTAAAGAATCTTTGAACAGTTTTATGAGTATTTCAAGAATTTAAATAGCATGTTACCAAACCGAAGTAATAATAATTAAATTTTAATTTTGGATCGTGGGTCACCTTGAGATACATTAAATTTGTTTAAAAATAACTTGAGAGAACCTTTTCTTTTAATATTTAATTAAGAAGAATTTCAGTTCTTATGAAATGTAGGTACATTTATTGCGTCATTTCATTCCAAACTACCGTTTTCTTCTTTGCGATCACAAGTACAGATGTGGTTCAGTGAATAACAGTTAATACAGGGATGTGTAAAAGTTTTATCGTTTCAAATATAAAGGTGATTACTCAGCTATACTGTCATATCGAAAATACTATAAAATTAGACTAATACTAATTACAAGCCGGGTGATTGTTCCCATAAAGTTTACGGGGCATAAACGCAGCTAAACGTTACACGCGCACAGTTTCCCGTACGTTACGATACGACTTTGTTTAATAGCTTCTAGAAAATAATCTATTTTTATTGATTCGTATAGTAACTCGGTTATATAGCCGACTAATATTGGTAATAGCCAATGAATACTACGATCGCGGACTTACTACTGGTTGCGGTCCTTTGAATATTAGGTGATTACGAATAGAGGTCCTTTTGTTGGTTACTGGGACCACGGTAACATACTACCAGTGAGTGAAAAAGATAAACAGGCATTTGTTTGTTTTCTAATACACACCTACTAAATAACTCCAAAAAAAGTTTTTAGTATTACTGTATCTACGACAAAAAAATATTTACTACAAAAACTAAGACCATCAAATGACATAAGTCCTGAGTATAAACTTGAACAAAATGCAAGTTTTAAAACGATTTGACAGCAGTTTCCTGGATTCGTCAACAGTCAAAACAAAACTCAACAGGAAAACAATAATATAAAGGACTATAAATAAGGTATTTAGTGTTACAAACAGGTATGCAATTAGTCATGCGTCCGCGCTGGGGAAGCCCGTATCGCCTTACAATAATATTTGCAGTGTGGAATTACATTAAGATAATTAATAAGCTTTTAACACCGTTACATGATATGTTACATCTTGACACATCACCGGTGTAATTATTTTTAGAGTTTAGTACGATAAGGTTCGCCTACAAGGTCCAATTTTTCTCAAAATATTTTTTTTTTATTTCTAAATTATCTACTAGGCCCGTCTAGTCCCACTGCAGCGCAAAGACCTCCCTCTCCCTCTTCCACGCGCTACTGTCTTGAGCTAGGATAGGCCAGTCCTTTCGGTAGGAGTCTAGTTGGTCTCTCCACCTTCTTCTCGGCCTGCCGCGATGTCGTCTAACATAATTGACGGGCCTGTTGGTCTAGTGGTTGGTGACCCTGACTGCTATACCGGAGGTCGTGGGTTCGATTCCCACCCAGGACAAATGTTTGTGTGATGAGCACGATCATTTGTTCTGTGTCTGGGTGTAATTTATCTATAATATGTATGTATTTGGAAATATATAAGTATGTTTATCAGTTGTCTGGTTACCATAACACAAGCTCTGCTTAGCTTGGGATCAGATAACCGTGTGTGAGTTGTCCCGGAATATTATTATTATTATTATTATAATGTTTGACCGACTTGGGGTTGTTTTATATGGATGGTTAATTTTATTCATGCTATCTTACATAGAATCTTTTTGAAAATATACTTTATTTATTCATACAATAGCTTCTACAATCACGGATAATATTTAGCTTTCACTAGGTTTACCATAATTCAACGGGTCTAGATTGAAAACTCACGACCTTTCTATCAGCAATCAGCGCGTTGTCTTAGCAATTTCAATTCATATTTACATAGGTACTTGTAAGTTGCTTTGTGAAAGTTTGATACTGGTTTCATATCAGACATTAGTATAAACTTCAGATCTTGAATAAATCTACGACAATAACGCTATAGGAGAGTTTGCAAATGATGGCCTGTTTTAAACTTTTTGTGTCTTAGTATAACATGTATAGCCTATTCAAGAACTCTGTCTAGAAATTAACATTAACAAATAGTAATTAGTATAACGGATAAAGCTTAAAATTCGTTTTAAGAGCTATATTGAGCCTGTTTTGTTTCAACTCAATTCGACACTAAGCACCAATATAATAATATTATTAGCCAAGCAGAACATGTATTATTAAATCCCACCAAAAACATTCAATGTAAAAAAAAGCCAAGTCTCTCTATGCAATTCTTCCATCGTAAAAAGTTTTGAGATCGCATAGGAGCCAAGTCCTGTTCAACTTAATTTGTAATAATAAATCAATATTTTGTGACTATATCAAAAGTTTTGTTTACATTACAATAACAGTGACTTCGCCATGAGCACCAGTTAAAGGTCGTTTGCTCCTTGTACAAAATCATGTCCATAATATATTATATATCATGGACATGATTTTGTAACTGATTGGAATTTGAGATCACTATGGACTAAACATGCGCCATAGTGCATGTGCAGTTCACTGATCTTGGATGATACCGACAGTCGGTTAAGGTGTCCTGATATTATTTATTATTTACTTGCAACTCCTCCAAATATGCCGCTTTATATTTGTATCTTATTGTGCTCATGGCCAAGTCACTATTATTGTAATGTAAACAAAACTATTGATATAGTCACAAAATATTGATTTATTATTACAAATTAAGTTGAACAGGACTTGGCTCCTATGCGATCTCAAAACTTTTTACGATGGAAGAATTGCATAGAGAGACTTGGCTTTTTTTTACATTGAATGTTTTTGGTGGGATCTCATTTATTTTTTGTAGGTCTCTTTCTTTTCTTTTTATAAATAAACAAAATTGCTATGAAAAATATTTGCTTTTTGTACATAAACAAAGAACAAAGTTAACAATGCAGTCATAATTCATATACCATGTTCTTGTAAAACCGCAAATATAAATTTGTTTCATATTATTTACTAAGGTATATAATTTATTACCGTTTTTATAATTTTCCCTTTACATGTAGCTAAAAACCTATCTTGGTGCCAAATTTGAAGGTTCTAAGTTTGCTAGAAGTACCTTAGATTTTTGATGATCGGTCAGTGAGTGAGTCAGTGAGTGACAAAATGGTGTAACTTTGATCGCTCATAACTCGTAAACTATTAGTTCAAATGTCATGTAATTTTGAGGCTGAGCTTGTTTTAATACTTACTCTAGGTCATCGAAAACCTAAACCCCTAGCTTTGTCCGTATCGATGATACAGGGGGGGTGAAATAGACGCGAAACGCTTCGAGAAAAGAATGGTACGGCCGTGCCCGTTTTGCTAGAGACTTGGCTGGGGCACTGCCGTGCCCCCAGACATCCGAAATTCTTAAAAACATTAAGTAATTATGTTTGTGAACATATAAAACGTACATAGAAATATCTAAGTTTATCAAAACGCAATTTAAAGAACTTAAAAACAAAACAAAAGAACAACTTTCTAGACTTTGAAAAACAAAAACGAATCACAATAAATTCATCTCAGTTATCCCATTCTAGTTTTTTCGTGTGTGTCGGAGCGTAGAGTACAAAATAAATAAGCTGGTGTTGTGAGCCGGAGCGGGTAACGGGACACAAGAATGCAGACAGGTGGTTAGAACTACGAGTTTCGTGTGAATCCGCGACTCTAACTCGAAATATTAATTTAGAGATAGTCTGTTTGGCTGTTTTGTGAAAATGGAGCTTGTTGATCATGCTGTAGAACAGTTATAAGTTTGTACAAAAACGTAAACTAACAGGAACTTTCCGTTCTTTAACCTTTGCAAAAATAGAGAAACAATCTCGTATCATTCTCTTAGAAGTCTTTTTTTTATAGAGTCACTATTTTATCTAATTCTTGCGATGGTTTCAGTGTCTAGCAGACTAGCAAAGATCATACACATTCATGTAAATTTTCATGTTTAAACCTATATTTAACCTCGTAATCAATGAGCAGTCGCAACATGAAACTTCAAAGAATACAAGTTGTATGCTAAATTCTTATTTAAATAAATGACACTAATACAACTTGTTATTTAGGTAAACGCTAACGTAATCATTTTACTATAACATTAGCTTGTTAGATATGCAATATTTCTACCTACTTAGTTATTACGCTGACTACACAAGCGCGAATAGCAGAACCTAGCAATAAAATTAAACATTTAATCAAGTAAACTATGTTATACAGAGTATGCAATTAAACTGACCTATAGCAGTGTACATATTATCCCATCAAAAACATAAATGTGAAAGGCTGCCAAGTTCGATACTATGGGAATGCTTCGCCTATAAAAGAAGTGAGATCTGAATAAGTACCAAGTTCCATAAAATACCTCAAATCATAAATAGTTATAGGAATGCACACTTGATTTCTAGCAGTTTTTAAGGTACATTTTGAATAAGTATCACGTTACATAGAAATACCTAAAATTATAATAGTCAGAGAAACGCACACCGGTTTTTTTAGCAGTTTCCTGATAACATTTATTATTTTCAGTACTTTTTAATGATGTAACTTGGCAAGTTTTAATAGAAAATTATATACTTGACACATTGCAGTCCAAAGGTGTCGATTCATTGCATTGAAAAGGCGAAAAGGTGTGTGGTGTGTGAAAACTTGCCAAGTAACATCATTAAAAAGTGCTGAAAATAATAAATGTTATCAGGAAACTGCTAAAAAAACCGGTGTGCGTTTCTCTGACTATTATAATTTTAGGTATTTCTATGTAACGTGATACTTATTCAAAATGTACCTTAAAAACTGCTAGAAATCAAGTGTGCATTCCTATAACTATTTATGATTTGAGGTATTTTATGGAACTTGGTACTTATTCAGATCTCACTTCTTTTATAGGCGAAGCATTCCCATAGTATCGAACTTGGCAGCCTTTCACATTTATGTTTTTGATGGGATTTCATTTATTTTTGTTAGGTGTAGGTTCTTTATTATTTTTTATCACTTTTGCTTTAGGAAATGTCTCATTCCACTTAGTTGTAAAATTAGAAATTATTTAGACTATGCGAGAAAAAATAGTCTTTTCAGTTTTGTTTGACTGATTTAGCGCACCTAGTGTACCTAGTGACCTGCTTTGCACTTCGTAAATCGTGGGTTCGGTTCCCGTAACAGACACACACAGAGTGGTGAACAATTTTATTGTTCTTGTCTTTAAGACAAACATGTATTGTCTTAAATTGGTATGTATCTAAATTTAAATAAGTCTTATCTCATTCCCACCTCATACCTACTTATAGTAGAACAAAATTACACATTCGTTGTTTTCGAAACTGACTCACACTTGGCCGTTTTCAGATTTTTACTTTATTTCGACCTAAAGACAAACCTTCGAGCCAAATTTCCGGTCGGTACGACCATTGGAAGATAGAACCATTTAGTTCATTATGACTTCATAGTAGAACAAAGTTACACCTTCGCTATTTTTAAAACTAACTCACACTTGGCCGTTTTCAGATTTTTCCCTTTACTTTGACCTTAAGACCTATCTCCATGCCAAATTTCAAGTCAGTACGACCATTGGAAGTGGTCTAGGTTTTTGATGAGTCAGTGAGTCAGTGAGTCAGTGAGTGTATAGTAAAAATAGCGATTTTCTGACGTCAATATCTCAAGAACTGCTATAGGTAGAATAATGAAATTTTGTATTCTAGACAATTAAGAGGATGTCAACAGACACTCGAAATTTCATATGCGTAGATAAAATATGTTTTGAGTTATAGGGTGGTCGAAATTGGCCTGAAATGGTTCGTGTAATATAACCCACGGCCGGTGTGTCGCTTTTTTTTGCTCGAACTTGGCGGACACACTGCCGTGTGTCTAGATATCGATGATTAGGAAATATTTCTACAAATGGTATAAACATTTACGAATTTCCAGTCCTTATTACCAAATTAGTTTGAAATTTAAACACAGATTAAAACAGGCTAGATCATATGTGATATTCAAGTATATTAAAGACACACATAGATATATAAAAATACATACATAGCCCCATATAATAATAATATTCCGGGACAACTCACACACGGTTATCTGATCCCAAGCTAAGCAGAGCTTGTGTTATGGTAACCAGACAACTGATAAACATACTTATATATTTCTAAATACATTCATATTATAGATAAATTACACCCAGACAACCAGAACAAATGATCGTGCTCATCACACAAACATTTGTCCTGGGTGGGAATCGAACCCACGACCTCCGGTATAGCAGTCAGGGTCACTAACCACTAGACCAACAGGCCCGTCTTACTATGTACTTTATTTACTCTTAACTCTTTCATAAGGTCTATCTACCGCTGCACTACATCTTAAAATACAAAGAGAGTATGAGACTAACGGCATTAAGTTGAGTGACATATGTATTTGGCTCAAAGACTAGAAGTTGTCTAGAAAGATAAGGAAATGTCATATAACCATTTGATTGTAAAATAACTTTACTAAATATAGAAACGATAATTAGAGCAATAAATAAATTAATGTACAAATAAAGTAAGGTAAGCTAAAATTATGAGATAAACTGAGATGGTTATGGGCTGGTACTAAACTTAATTAAATTAAGTCTTTATAGGTAAAGGGATTTGTTAATAAAATCATATTATAGTATAGTATAGTATACTCGTTTGCCCTCAGGAGCCTAATAGCTTACGAAGTAAGATAATGGTTTAAAGATCGCAAAATAATGAGTCAGTGAAGTTAATGACTTCACTCTCTCCATTTATGTACCTATTATAAATAAACTAGCTAGTCCAGTTCATTTAGCTTTATTACGATAGTCTTAGAATGAGTGTTATGACAACAGTAGGTATAGAAAATAGTATTCAATCATACTAAAAATAGATCTAAGTATATAAGATACGTAGGTATCTACACATGTCATAAACAAGTAAAAGTGTATAAATAGTTTGATGGAAAAGCTTTTAAATTTGTGTAATAGTTTAAAAAAAATGCTAATTAATATCACAGCATTTGAATACTCAAGATGAACACAAAGTTATTTGTTTTTACTTAGGCTTCAACATTAACTGTTATCTTTTTATTTATTATCTGCCAGTTCCACAAAATGACATTTAAACAGATGCAAAGCAGTCCACAAATATCGATGCACAAACATTAACTAATATTGATGAAGCCATAAAAATGTAACGATTTCTTCACCGTTTCATTTCTCGATTATAATAATATTATAGAATCGAATCGGAATCCTGTTTACTTATATCGTTTCTGAATTCGAATGCTGATTTGTTCACTGCGAGCAAAATCGTTCGAGGCGGTTAATTTATGCGTGTTTAATGGAAATTCCAATGACATCATCAGGAATTTAATAAGTTTTGTTGATAAGGAAACAGAAATTTGCCTTCACTTATTACTTACGCTTATTTATTTATAGTTTTTGATCGAGGATAGAAGGAGTCGAGTCTGATTAAGAGGTCTTAAGATAGCATATTGATAAAGCATAGTAGCAACTCTGTGAATTTTCTTAGAAATATTTTAAGGCTTACTGCAATGCTGCTTTGCAGTGCTTTACGCTATTCTTTAACAATAATTCCGTGTAATAACAATGTGGAATACATTTCATACCTGTGAAATTGGTGTGAAGAAAATAAGAACTCGTCAAAAATCCATTTAGAAAAAATCTTCTCGGCATTTCTAAAGTAAAATCAATTTACAAGAATAGGTTTACATAAAACGCTTTAAAATTGAAAAATATAAACATAATTACCTAGAACAGAAGCATGTTGACATTCAAGGTACAAACGAAGTGCTAACAAGTCGATTCAAGGAACCGTTCACACAAGAGGCTTCAAGGAACATTTAATTTTAATAGTAAGAATTTATGGGGGGCCTGGAAAGTGATTGGGAAAACACGTAATTTTATTGCAAATTTTACAGCCTTTAATTTTAAGACGAAGTGGATATCCAATTATTGGAACACTTTTCTGAAATAGGTGTATATCACCTATTACAAAAAAATGTCCATGTTGTCCAAAATTGTAAATGTTTCGTTTTTATCGCAAGGATTTACTACTGAAAATTATATACAACGTGTAACAGAATAAACGCAATTCCTGAAAATAGTTGGTTCAGAATGGGCTTCTGAATCCTTTATTTTGTTACCCCCTGTATAAGCAAACATCAAATAAATAAACAAAATACCATTACTTGGTAAAAATTAACATTTAGATTGGTGAGTTAATTCTGTACTTTTATTTAAAAAATTAAAGATTCTTTAGTTGTTTTTGATGTCTAGTGTAATTACGGAATCCTTTAAGTGCATGTTTTAATAGTTTAATAAGAAGAGTGAAGATTCAGAAAAAGACAATTAAAACATTTTATGATAATTGATAATCCCTCTGTTCTACCATCATAATAACATGCTTTTCGCTCCAAGAATGCTTAAAATATTCCAGTGAATGTATTTTCTTATATTTATTTACCAGATAGAATTGCCAGCACATAACTTGAGCAGTCTTTACGAGTTCTTTTTTTTAACTGTTCCTATACAGAAATGTTAAAATGAATTATGGTTAATAATAATAATAATATTCCGGGACAACTCACACACGGTTATCTGATCCCAAGCTAAGCAGAGCTTGTGTTATGGTAACCAGACAACTGATAAACATACTTATATATTTCTAAATACATACATACATATTATAGATAAATTACACCCAGACAACCAGAACAAATGATCGTGCTCATCACACAAACATTTGTCCTGGGTGGGAATCGAACCCACGATCTCCGGTATAGCAGTCAGGGTCACTAACCACTAGACCAACAGGCCCGTCAAATCTATTAGGTTATCTATTATTTCTGCTTAAATGATGACGAGCAATAGGTGTAGCTGCATTTATACACCCAAACCTGCCCTTACTAGCCGGCAACCTTACTGCAAATATCATTGGTAATCTTAATCTTACCTGACACTTGTACTAGATATGGATCTTCAAAAGATTCAGATCACAAAGTTCAGTTAGAGTACAGTTAAGTCTATAGACCTATATAAGAAACGCAGTTAAAGCATGTGAAAGCTTTGCTTTAGATAAAAAGAAAGATAAAAGATTCACACCAAAACGGTAAGATTCTAAATATATTTAAGATTTTTTTTTTCAGTTCCTTTAACGATATTTTTAATATATTTTGATAGCTTATTTATTACTTTCCAGTACACTTAACTAACTTGCTATAGAATTATTTTTCTTTACGCACTAGCCGCTTCCAACAAAAATACGGCAGGTATGTGTATCTACCTATATTTGTCTCGACACCATTGTTATGATTTTCAGGTCTGTACTTTTAAAATATGTAAATAATTAAATACTGTTCCTTTTCTACCCCGTTTTGTAACATCCAGAGGATATCTTTAAATCTTCTGATTCCGATAATTCGGTTACAGAATTTTTCTTAAACTTAGTAGGTACAGAGCCAGAGCTCAAGATATTAATTGAAGTAATAAATAAGCTTATTATCTGGTAATATCGAGTAAATGTTCCATTGTAAGTATCGTTATTCTTGTGATCGCGGTAAACGGTATTATTTGAAATGTTTTGATCATTTTATTTGGGCGAGAAAAGAGTTAAGAAGTTTTGGAGGTCGTTGACCGTTTTGCGCTGTGGTGTGGTGTTAAGAAGTTAATTAAACGTAGAGTTTTCGTTATTTAATTTTATTTAAACAAGGAAAGGAGCGAAGAGACTGCTTTAGAAATGTTTTTATTACCCGTGAAATATTTAACTTAACAAATCAATCGCGAATTCAGATTAAATATCACAAGAATTATTCGTGCTTTTAATTAAGATTAATTGTAATTATTCATGACTAAATATAGATAGCACTGTAGTACTATAGTAATCCTATTTTATTTTTATTATCAATACTAATAACTTAAATTTGAACAACAAACAGGAACTCCAGCCATTCGTCATGTCTCAAATCATAAACCAACATAATCAAACAATTATTATTAAAAGGTACAATTTCTTCAATCTGTAGGTGTCCACTTAAAATGTCAAAGTAGTTCCTTCAAGATCCAGTTATGTTAATGTGCTCCGACTTAAATAAGGCGCGACCGATAAATGCTTTACATAATTTTCATAGATATACGTAACAGATTCAATCCGGATTCTAAATGTCCGTGATCCGGAGTTATATGTTATAACAAGGAATTTAGATCGAACGAATTATTGAACTCATTTAACTTGAATGAGGAATTGAGATTGAATGATTTAGTAAAACTCGACATGGAAATTAACTGGCAACTGATTGTTTTGAGGCTGATTTTCTTCTCCTTTTCGTTAACAATGTATGGGTGCGTCCACATCTGACGAACGAGCACTACACGAGCAGTAATAAGGTGAATGCGGGTTAAAAAGGGTATTCAGATGCGAGTGTTGCTACCATTACATAAAATAGAGTGGAAAACAAACTGTGTTTGTATTAGCTTAGAATGTTTTTAAATTCAGAACTAGGTATATTTTTATCTGGATAGAAAGTTTACTGCTTTCATGCCAGATTGTCTGTTTACGATTATAAAAACTGATTCACCAATCTTACCTAACTTCAGCGAACTACTGGCGCAATATTTTTCGTCTGCATTCAACGATGACTCGCTTTTCCTTGAAGAAATCAACCGAATCCAGGCCAGGTACCTAACTTTTCAGTGGAAAATCAACTCTAGTCAACAGTTTTAAGGTCTAACTTTAAGTGCGAAGAAAATGCTAGGTACAATAAGATCAAAACGTGCGCGTCCAACAAAACACTATTTTATTTAATAGAGTGCGGGAGTCGTTGAACTCCATATATCGGACCTATCGGAGAGCGTCCAAAGTTTTTTTTGCTAATACACCGTTACACCGTCGTTTTTTTCTTATGTGCCAGCCTCTAACATTGGCATAGACAATCGCCCTCCATTTATCAAAGAGGTGCAAAAAAAAGTAAACCTTTTTTAATAAAAGGTTAGGCTTAGACAGTGATTTGTTTAGTTAAGTGATTCAATTTATAAGTGTATGGTAACTATGTTAAACCTATGTAAAACATCAAAGACTTCTTGAAGATGCATTAATTTAACGGCATTCCTTATATGTAGCTTTTTGTTTGAAAGTTGTTAATATATCATTTGCATACCGAGAACTATGTTATGTTCTAAGCTATGTGTGGTGAAAACCGGTCGATCGAGAATCTAGCTATCTCTTAGATTTTAGCAGTTATCATAGATTGCAGGTGTGCAAATCTATTATAGCTAGAAAACATCGGGGTTTTTATGCTTAAACGCTGATTTATGATGGTTAATTCCTACATCTTCGAAGCTAACGGGCAAAACGACAAATAAAGTATATTTCTCCTTTTAACCAGTCTATAAATATGAAAAATTAAGGACAGAACTATCCTTCTGTTATTGATTTGATGACCTACTCTATTTGAATTTCTAATCAATAACTGTACTTGATGAAAAATAACAAGCTAAACGCAACATCATTTACTGACAAATCACAGCTTCCTGTTTTCCAATTCGGAAAAACATCCCGATACAATTTCCACAACATCATAAAGTATAAAAAAACGTAATTTATGTAACACGTGAAGCGTGTCTCACGTACTATGAATTCATATAAACATCAAACCGTGAACAACGAGACTAAATAATAAATACGTTTCAGGTGGTCTAACGGGGACGGTACCGGTTGCCGGTCAAAAGCGTTGCGATCAAACGTGGGAGAGGGATCTGCAATGTGTGGGGAATGCAGAAGGTACACAAACAAACACACTTAGTTACATAAATAAAAAACAAAAGAGCAATGACTACTGTCAGCGGTCACTTATTAGCACCCAGAAAAGCATTAGTTTTTATTAGTCAATTTGACTGCCGTAATTAATATTTGCATACATATATTAGACGACCTCCGTGGTCGAGTGGCGTACGCACCGGTTTTCAAGGTGTCGCCAGCTCTGAGGTCCCGGGTTCGATCCCCGGACGGGTCAATGTAGAAAACCACTTTTCTACATTGTCCCGGGTCTGGGTGTTTGTGGTACCTTCGTTGTTTCTGAATTCCATAACACAAGTGCTTTAGCTACTTACTTTGGGTTCAGAGCAATGTATGTGATGTTGTCCGCATTTATTTATTTATTTATATTTGGAGCTTGAATTGCATGTTTTAGACTTACTTGGAGGATTGTTCTGAGAAGACAGTTTGGGGAAAGTATGTTCGATACAGTAACGGACAAAATATAATTCAGAATGTTTTAGACAGCATTTTAAAAATTTCGGAAATGAAGTCGAAGTAATTTATTGCAAACCTCTGTTCTTTTTGTTCTTATGAAACTTCTGTACTCCTTTACCATACGCCACCTGTCTCAGACTTTTACTTACTTGCGCTTAGAAAGGCGAGATTGTTGCACTCCGCGATATGTGTTTGTTTACTCTTGTGTTTGTGTACCGTATGTCGAACATTTGATGGCTAAGTGAATGTAACTCAGGCGTAGATGAGATTATCACTTAGGCGATATGAAAGTTCCTAGTTGCCAAGCAAACTTATTCTACCGATGACCCCAGATAATGTTAAGTAATACAGACATTCTTAAGGCCATTTACAAGGTTGAATTTTAACGGCATACGTCGAAGGAGAACGACTGCAGAGTGGAACAAAATAGACTATAAGAAAAGTTTTCGAAAGTTCGAGTAATTTAAGCGCTAGATTTACTTCATGGAAAATACCTTTCAACATTCAGGATCAAAATCTATTATGCTATAAACAAATGGTTGCACACGTTATTGTTAACAATTTACTCGGTACATAGATTTCCGATTTGAAAATACCGGACAATAGCTATTACGGCGCTTCCTGGCTGGTCTGCTAGTACATAAATACGGTATTGTTTCTGTCATGGCCGACATTGATTTGAGGGAAAACGGAAAAAATCGACGTTGATCGATGAAAGCGTAATTCACGAATGTGAGATCTACAAGATTGGTTTTTGGACCCATCGGGATATGTATTTTGGACTGACGTATGATAATCAAGCTGCATATTTATGTTGCTTTGATCAGTCTGAAATGCTAACTGTCGCATAAAATCAAAATGTCAAGGATTTTTTCCTATCGTTTTTGTAATTCGTCAATTTCCTGTCAGAAATCAAAGAATTATCATAACATGAAATTTTCACTACCTTCAATTGTTTTTTTAAAGGTAAATAAACTAAAGTCCTTGATAGCGTTTCATTAATATTAATCTCCATACACTTTGCAGCATTGTTCCAGTTACTTAAACGGAATACATTATACTATGTTTCTATGCAAGTAAACTAAGCCAGAGTTAATTTAGTTAACAGATGCAATTTCTATTTGGATGTTATACGTTGTCTGACCTTTAGCATTTGCATAATTTAATGGACCATCCATATGCATAATTTTGTTATAACATCCGTTATCACGTTCTATACTACTTATATATGGCTCCTAGACTCATCTTTAAATAGATATATTAGCTAACAAATGCTTAAATATTAATAGGGTTTAAGCTTTGAATAGTTAAAAGAAGAGTCTAACGAAGACATCAACTGATTATTTTTTTTTGCTCTTTTTAGTTATTTTTTTCTATTTTCATTAATACGTTTCTACTTGTTTTTTGTTAGTGTTCTTCCACTGTAAGGATAAAGGGAATTTTGGATATTAAAACCTGTATCATTTAATATGAGAAAATTTCGTCTTATAATGACTTCTTAATGTAAAGCATTCCATTCTGTCCGTTAATTCGGCCTACTTCGTAAGTCGAGCGGTTGCAGTTAGCGTTCTCTGGCTCATTATTATGTCACATGGTCAACGGTACTTCAGACATGTTTGGTATAATATCGTCAGCATGTAATGATGATGCAGTCAGGCATTGAAGCTACTTAATACTTTGAAAGAATACTGGTTTAAATAGGTCGTGTATACGGTAACTACTTAGGTAAAAATTTAAGGTTGATCCGGTAATTTAAATGCTCTAGATTACCATCTCACTGTATACGTAATCAAATTGCCTGTTAAGGAATCTAGACGTCAGGAACATAATACTTATCTTAACTTACATAGCCCTTATATAAACCGTGGTTGCTATAAATTCTAGTAAAATTCGAATCAACCTCAAGAATCACTAAATTAACTGTTGGAATATACAAATATTCATTCAACATATAAAACCTCATTACGTTTACTTTTTACTGGCAGTCAATAATCAGCCAATACTTCATTGTTCAAACGTTCTAAAAAAACGTATTACTATGCTTCACTTGGAATAAAATATGGTTGATGCAAGTTGCTGTTTTACTTTTTCCTGAACCCATTTTCCTATTTCCAATAATAACTATGCAACAAACAATCAAATAAAAAAACATCTTATAAACCTCAAAAAGGCGCTCAAGAAGCTTTAAGCAAGTTACAAACTAAATGATTCTAGGTGCGCGGTTCAAATGTCCTTCCTGTGGAGAAGAACCGTCAAGAATTTCCATAGCTACATATAAGATGATAACTACTACATGTTGGTACCGTAGCTTGGCACAGTGACATTCTATTGTGATTCTGTACACAACAATCAATAGACGGTTCATTACTTTTAAATAATTATTTATGTTTTAATTAACAACGAACAAAAGGTTACGAACAAAATGCTATATGGTCAAAGGTCCTGATAAGAATATGTTAAATAAAAATTTAACATAAACATAATGTTTATCGAAAAAGTTACACAATAACTTGCTAAATTTATTTTTCGATTACAACCCTACTACTTGGTATAGATAGACCAATCTACAATAATTATCTTTATTTACGTAATTCTTTGAGCTCTCCTGACCAACAAACATAGTAATGTACAGGTATTATTAAGGGTTACCCAATATGTATTGGAATATAATAAATAAATGTTAAAATATTTACCAAAAATTTCAACCAAAACACTGTTTACATTCGCAATTTTCATAGAAAAACCACCATAGAATCGCACAGTCGAGTGCACATGACGAACTAAACTGTCGTTTCATTGACAGTTACGCCATTGACACAGTGCGACGGACCTCAAGTGATGTCAGTGATTTGTCGACCCAATTCCAGTGACATGCGATAGACCGACAGACCGGCTATACACAGAAAATTAAAATTATGAATATTTTGTCTGTAAGTGAAGTTTTCTACGTATTTTTACGGGATAGTTGCGGTTCTTTTAGTGAAAATGTGACAAATAAATAATGACCTGAACAATATCAAATGTCCTGAAGACGGATAGTTTTGTTTAAAACTGTGTTTTCTATCTATGGATCGCTCAAACTTAGACGAATATTTAAGGTCAGAATAGGTCGGTGTTAAGAATGTCTTTACTAAGTAAAACTGTTGAAATATTTTGTTAATTTAAAAGATTTCCAGCATGAACAGTAAACAGTCAATCTCCGTTGTAATATAAATTGATTGAAAAAAAACTTAATAAATGTAAAAGTTCCATAACAAATCTTTGCTCTGAATGGTTACCATTCCTCGACGATAATATCAAGATTAATTAAATACCTTTTATATATAATACGCAATTAGAATCCCTTATAAAGCTTCTAGAAGTTTCCTTTAAAACAAAAACAATACCGAAGGAAACCATAGAGCACTTGTATAATTGTTTCTCTAAGTAGGTGACATTGTAATTTTGTGGACTTTTGTTTGTAACTTGTTTATAACAGTTTAAATGGAGAAAGTACTGAAATACATGTTTTGTAAAGTTAGGTTAATAGTTCAGATTACCTATGTTTATTATGAGTCGGAAATAACAATATAATAATAGCCAGGTACGGTATTTACAAAGACGAGAATTGTTACTTTAAGTTATTGTTTGAATTAATAACTGTTTTATGTTATGTGTGTGGTGTTGTATACAGACATTTTGTTATTCAGGCAAAGTCCAAGACGAGTCTGTAAAAAGCTTAAGTACATATTTACGTATTCAACCAAAAGACAAAAAACATTAAATCAAAACAACAGTTCAAATAAATGACTAAAAACAGTCCTGTCTGATTACTACTGATTCAAATACTAGACTAAACATACAACAAACGTGACTCCTTTGACCTTAGAGTAGCATTCCTCTGTTAATCATTTAAATTTGAACCTTAAACTAATGACAGAAGAGTGCATCTTCAAACGTAGGCTTAACCTGCAGGTTGGCTACTACCCCGGTCACTCAAAGCGCTGAATTTTCGTGCACT
Organism: Autographa pulchrina; assembly: GCA_905475315.1. Classification (NCBI taxonomy): domain Eukaryota; kingdom Metazoa; phylum Arthropoda; class Insecta; order Lepidoptera; family Noctuidae; genus Autographa; species Autographa pulchrina. The sequence continues at coordinate 4,241,341 of FR997771.1, read as the reverse complement.
TTACGAAAGTTCGCACGGATATTCGTCCATCCATCCATTGATAGTGCTTAAAAAGCTCGAGTACTACCAAAGCATCACATGATTTTAAAATGTCTTACAACTTACAAAACTAGGTTTTAACCGACTTCAAGAAGAGGAGGTTTTCGTTTGCATTGTTTTACTTGTTTTTACATTACTCACACTTATGTATCAAAATTATACTTCTAGAACTAGTATTTAAGAAACCTTTGTAGAAGAGACGTAAATAACAACATATACTTATTATAAGGTTCGCCAATTCGTGCGAACATGAGTACTATTCTTGACATATATCCGTAGTTTCCCAGTCTTACCACCATTCAGCCCACTCGCAGTAATAAGGTAAATGGGTCGCGCGATGAGGCGTACCTAATTCGTCCCGACGCGGCGCGACGCCGGGTAAATACGCCTTGCTGTTGCTAAACAAAACGTTTTTATGGAAAATTTATAGAAATAAAGATAAAATATTGTTAAAGAATTGAACTGAATTGTTTCGATGTAATACAGGTTATTGGCGCCCAACGTGGGGTATACTTATAATATGTATTAGTATTTGAATCTTGTGTGAATCTTGTATTAGTATTGTGATTTCAAATTTTTCATTTCAAACTAACTCTCCAAGTTGTATAACAATATTATAAAATATTGTTATGGACAAACTTATAGGCTTCGTCAGCCTATAATTATAATCCTTAAAGGTCCGTATCCGGTTAAAACTAATTTAATCTTTAATGGGAATCTAAAACGATTTGCAAAACATCCTCTTCAAATAGATAGGCAAAGACACTAAAACAGTCATGCGTCGATAGGAAATGGCTATCTTTATCTTCATCGCTAATCACAAATAATCATTTTAATCGTCTATTGCTGGTTAGCAAATACACTGCTTTGTTAACTTTATTGCTATTCACATTACAATTAAACCTTTGACGTCCATAATTACTTATAGTTGACATCTCATTTGATTAGGTTAAGCAATGTGTAATAAGATTTGGAATGCGATGGGTGGACGTTTGTTGAGGTACCATAGTACTTCCTGATATTTGAGGGACAAATTGTCAGTTACCTAATACTTTACTATAAAAATGTTTTGTTCTTTTTTTTTAGTATTTACTTAAAAGGACTCAAATATTTTTTATTGGCAATTAAGTACATACAGAGATTTCTGCGAACATTTAAAAAGCCATGTGACAGAATGTTACCATTCAGTTATTAAGTTGATCGCTCATGAGATAAGTGAAGCCTAATAAGTAACGTGGGCAAGCGTCGAGTTATTTACTTTCTTACACACCTCGCATTTGTAGGCATTATAAATAAAAGATAAAAATCTTCCAGAAGGCAGAAGGCCAGTAATTAACTCTCGCTGGCTTTGTTATGTTATAAAGTTGAGTTTAGTGACAGATGCGGTACGGTAAGTAAATAATGGTGTGTCAGGTTTAACACTGATCTATGTATGTTAAACATTTGTGTTAAGAATGTAATTAGACTAAATTTCTTACAGAACGCGTAATTAGTCAAAATTAATTTTACAAGAGCGCCACGTTAGAAAAAAAAAAAAAAATTTTGCTTTTTAAAAAGAAAACTGGATTTGTTTACTAGTCGTCTATCAGGCGTCTATCTATGTCAATGGAGCATACATCTTGAGACACATGGTGACGAAAAGATGCATAACTTTCCTAAGCCTACTTTATGTAATTATGAAGTGTACCTTCTGTGATCCACCTAATGACTGTACTATGTCTTACATCAATAGAGTATGTGTAACATTCTTCCACAAGTTTCCTTTTATGAGCAAGACAAAAAAGTCGTAGACATATCTAGTCCTGCATTCCTTTAGTATGTGAATTAATAATTGTGTAATTATAAAAGGCGACTAATTTACGGTTGCAACTAATTGGCCTGGTTTGAGCTTATAAGGGTACCTATACACCTGGTTATACGTCCTCCAGGTATTTTCGACCTATTTTTGCGTAGGTACTCGACACAGTTCAATACAAAGACTGCCGCTATTTTGTGAGGAGTGCTAGAAGTATGTAAGAGAAATGAGAGCGTTACCTAAATTACAGACCCTAAGCAGGTAAACGATTTTAAAGTTGGGTAAGAATGCAAATTAATACAATTAAAACATAACCTTTTCTTGGCAGTCGGGTAAAAGAGTATGATAGATATTCCGGAGTTACAATATTTGTAGCGTAATCTTGATATTTTTTTCTAATCAAATAGCTTTATGACTAGTCCAATAATCACTTGATTATTGCTTCGCATGACTCATGAATGCAGTATCAATACATGAAAGAACTAATTGCTCAATTGTGCATGTTAAATATTCTGATTATTGTTTCATTTTTCACTTGGATTCAAGAGAAACTATCGATTGACTTTATTCTCATTAAAGTTTAATAATTATACTCTATGTACGTGCTAGAATATTTCTAATAGATTTGTCTATTTATTTTAGGACAAGACAAGAAAGAGACTGACAATATTTTTGAGATTTTAAAGAGATTGGCAAAGTAACCGCCCTGTTCCCAGTGAAAAACCTACAACAAATACCATACATATTAATGCAAACTTCACACTAAAAAATAAAGTACGACAGTTACCACCAACAACTAAACTCAGTAGTATTGTATTCAGTCTGCGAAGTCTCTTATCTATACGTGCGTCGCAATGTCTAACACATCGTGAGTCTACAAGAGGAAGTACTGACCCGTTCTGCTTCTAATGAATGCTCGACGCCGGCAATGACTGGGAACCTGACTCATGAGCGTATTGTTTACAGTTAGATCATCTATTGGAACTTCGGAAGTACAGTTGGTAATTAAAAGGGTTTGTATGCCCTGGCTTGGATGTGGCTCGCAACTCGTGACTTGATTTTGATGACATTCATTAAAAAGATAAAGAACTGGGTATCAATGTTCGTTTTTTTTTTTTAAATAAGATAAAGAATGAAAAAAGCTGCATGTTATATTTGAAAAACACAAATATTTTCCTAAAAAGTTTATACACAAATTCGTAATAGGTGATATAAATAAATTACGATGTTTTACAAGCTTGTACTCTGGACTTCACATTATCAAGTTTAATTACATTCTACTACTAATGATTCATCGTAAACCAGACTCGTAAAAAAGATAATATTATTACTATTTCTAAGGCATGCCTATGCATTGCCACAAAAATATACGCACAGAAAATCCACTTCCATTTTTTGATTATGTAATTTCATCCTACAGAACCAGAACGATAAAAAAACCAGGTATAAATTGTCCCCGGGTCATGAAAAGATTTTATTTTTAAGTTATTAATTTTCATTCAAAAGGTTAAAATTCGTTGAAAGCAAGTCATCCGAAAAATATGTTGGTCTATAGTTGAACATAGCAGGGATTGAGAGATGACTTATTAAAATCATGTTTAACATTTGTAAAGTTCGTTACGGCAAATTTTATTCGCTAAACCTTCTGTTCTTCCTATTCTGTACCCAGTTCCAGGATCCATAATTCTATGCATTTACAGGCTAATAAGGAAGGCCCTAAGATCCTAGTAAATGCTACTGCGCTGAACCAACTGGCTTGCGAACACTTCCTACATCGAGAATGCGACCGCCCGTAACTGGTCGGAATGTGTCCTGAGATATGTCGATATACAACAGACCTAGAGTTACTAGATAAGTCATAAGTTCATGTTTTAAAAGTACACATAGATTCGAGAGTGAAGTGTGGTGATTGTCGTACTTTCTCTGTATGGGATGACATTGCCCTTTCGTGAGACAATTGCGCACTGGAACTATGGCAGTTTCCGCAGATTGTTTATTAAATGGTTAGCAACAATAATGACATACAACAATTATTATCCGTGATGACTCTTAAACAATACTCTATGTGATTGATACTACAATGAGATCGCTCAATTTCGGTCAAACTATATTATGAATATCTTCCATATAAATATCTTCTTTTACCTTCTTGTTTTATGGAAGACTACAACGCAGTATCTAACACCAATTGACCGTTCTTGCATTATCCTGTACCCTTTATATCCGTGTCCATGAATAAGCATCGGCCACACCGGATATAAGCAATAAACGACAATGGACACGTTGGAACCACGCGTGATGCCATCTTGATTCCCTGATAAATAAATAGCTATGATTCTAAACGTTTAACTGGTAAGGCTGATTTACATTGAGTTCTAATTTGCATACACAAGGGAAAATGAACTATATGGCGTTCTGCTAAATTAGACCTTAAAGTAGAAAAGACAACAGGAGATATAGATGTGACTTTATAAGTATTAGTCCAAAAGTAGCTGACTCTAAATTCGACAATTCAAAACAGATCCATCAACGCCTTCGTGTTCATTAGTGGCATCAGTCTGATTTAAATATTCCCGATGGAATATTTTAGAGTCGGTCTATTAATCCCGTTATGAACCCCTTTTACTGATCCAATGTAGAGCCCTTGTACATTCTAGTAAAAACTGCTGAAGACAAGAACTCACAAACAAAACAGTTAAAGTTCAACCGGAAAAGCTTTTGTGGTTCATACTGGTTCAGTTACAACTAACAAACAACCTATACTAGTGGTATAGGAAGAGCTGTTTGAAACTAGTCGGCGATGATAATATTTTTCACAGGTAAAAGGCTGCTTCTGCTCACAAATTCGCCTGCAATAACATGGTTATATTTTTTAAATATACCTCCCCTTTTTTACTCTTCACTAGCATTGCTATTGGCCATGGAAATAATGCAGATTTCGGATACATAAATTCTAAAATTATAATACATTCGAACCTGCAAACTTCAGTACAATCATTAATGATTTTTCACAACTACTTGAAGTGTGAAACATTGATTTCTTTGTACTTAAATGTCAAAGTATCACTCATGCAACACACTGACATAGAGGACAGAGGTATATAAAGAACATTTATAAGATCTAGACAGTGCAACTCATAGTTCTAGGTCACATTGCGATGCCTAGGTATGCATTGCTATTCATAACGTAAAAGGATATTTTGTAATTGTCTGGACTGCATGACTGAGACTTACCGGATGCTATATGAAATCATCTCCTGTATGAGATAGAACAAGAAAAAAAAAGATGCAAAAACCATTGCCAATTTTGTCGTCTAGTTCGAAAAGATTTTGTAGTTTAATTTATCAATGCATGTCTCACTATCTGCATTCACATTCACATTGGCATTCTAAAAACTATATTGTATAGTATGTACACTATTCCGTAAATTCGCAACGGGTTTATATGGAATTTTTATGGCAACGTAGCGAAACAATCACATGGCATTGATAAGGAACACGTGCTTTGATAGCTACGCTGTTACGTGAAAAAATTGTAAGAAAATTTTAGTAAAACCATGCCGGGTTAGTCATGCGTAAGCTCTGGACGTTCATTACAATATAATATAAAATAAACATTAACTTAAATTGAAAGGATTGGTGTAGCAAACTGATTTATTACACTCGACAATTTATATTTGGTTGAGTTTCTGGAATGGAACCTCGTTATTGAGAGTTGAATTGATTTATTGTAAATTTTATCGTGATTATTATATCTTTATTTTTTATTTTTATCGTCCAAAGTATCAAAGTCAAGAACTTTAAATAAAACTAGGATAGACTCCTCAGTACGGTAGAGCAACATTAAATCAGATATTTTATACAAGCAAACAAAATCCAAGACGGAAAGAAAAATCCAAAAATCCAAGAGAAGAGGTAATGATGCATTTACCTCTTCTAAAACAATCCAGGAACAAAATTTCCTTTCAAACTTCGATATAATACATACTTTCGTTTCATAAGGTGAACTAAGTTCCAACATAATATGGGATGAGCCAATATTATCACTTGTCTACAACCCACTAGTGACTAGGGCATGCCAAAACGTGTTCAACACGAGATCCAGTGACGTCAAACAAACACATTGTCTGACGTCAAATGACGCATCATGCAGTAGCAACGTGGGTGTCCAACTGTCAAGTACTTACTGGAGTACTTTACGCTATCAATACATTGTATGTCATAAACATCCTATATGAGAACCTAATAAAGAGGATTAGGACATGAAAACCCAGGAACATATAGGTTCTTTTCTAATACAGAATATACACGATTTTAGATTGCCTATAGTACGTATTGGAATAAATGATTGTCTAGTTTCGAGCTAGGGCCTTTAATCATCACATTTCCGAGACAGTGTCCCGGATCGAACTGCTTGCAATCTGGTTTCTGGTTCAATCACTTTAGGGTGAACAGAGTCAACTTTGTTCGAAGACTCTCATACTGCTTCATCGAAGACTTGATTACTTACCATCAATATTGACCTTATTCCACCTACAAATGTGCTTTTACTGATAAATTTTAATGCAAAGACTGTGTGACTCAATTTTAATCAATAGAAATATGTACGCCTTTTAGAAAACCACATAATTTTCAAAGACACACTTATTCAAAATGCATGAGTGAATGCATTGACAATTTCTACAACAGTACCCGCACTGCAATCAATAAACTAGCTTGACTTGATTAGCAAGTTATCTACACAAGACAAGCGGATGCCCAGAGGCTTAATTGAACTTTAAAGCCGTCACAGTTCCGTTGTGAAAAAGATAGAACGTCGCATCTGTATAGCGTGGTATAGCTCTATCCCTCTCTGCTACGGTAACAATTATGGAAAAGGTCATAATATGGAAAAGATTACCGCTACTAGTTGCCCAAAATGAACGGTACTTGTAATTTAAAAAGTATGTCTTACTTAAGTGTATGCTGTTTCGGATATAACACATTAAGTATGTAAGTGTTAATAAGTACGTGGATCATTAAGGTCCGTATGCCGACAAGCTTATTACGATTTTAAATAAAAAACCAATTAAGATACTACCGATACGATATGGTCATGTGTGGATAAAAGACAAAATCGTTTACAACAATTGTTCTCCCTTTAGGAAAGTTGGTGTGTATCTACAATTATGTTTGAACTATTTTAAAGTGTTTCTTATAATTTTCCTTATGACACTGATTATTATATTTATCGAATCCGGTTTATTTCCCTATCGCTTTAAATTTAATCGATAATGCTAACTTTCTATTCTCGAGCATTATCTTTCCTTGCATTAAAGTAATGATTATAATTCATAATCTACATACCTAATACATAATTTCAAGAAGGCATTTGTTGTAAATCTATCTTTTCAAGATCCTTAATAAGCAAATTGGCTAACATCCTATTTACGTCTTTCAATAAGCTTCAAAGCTCCATTAAAGATACATCTAATAAAATCAAGGTTTTGCTAACATCATAAGGAAAAATATCATCAAGATATAAATAATAATATTCCTCGCGTACAAATACCGTGTATTCCTGCGAGCTTAGATACAGGCAAAACTGTTTTCCTTATACAAGACACATTGCATCATTGAAGGACATAAATGCAGGAAATTAAAACATTGCTATTGTCAAAAGCTTATTATTCTGTTAGTGAATTTATGCAAGACAAATTATAAATGTTAATTCAATTTATATCTACTATATTATATAGATTTAATATAATGTGTCTTTAAAACTACTTTCTGCTGTTTGCACGTTTTATAATGTTTGTATTAGTTTTGCATGCCTTATGGTAGGATATGGTTAATGCACATTTGTTAATTTATATTTATAAGATCCCTATGTACCCATATTCGCAAACAAATAAATAAATTTGAAATTTGAAATTTAAAACTTATGTATTTTAGGCATTACTTAACTTACAAAATACGAGAATTATTAAAGATTTTCTCAAATAAATCGATATCATTCATTCCTCTAATTACATATTCAATATCACATCGTGCTCGCGTTATCGTGCCACATTCGATAGTCAGTTGTTATAAAATTGAAGGCACATTAAGCCATTCGTTTTTACTAGAAATTAATATAAAGTGACGACGTTACGGAACAATGAACTACATAGTAGCATGCCGTGGTGTTACTAGTTGCCAATTCATATCAACATGCAACACGTTAATGTTTGCGCTCAATATATCGCGTGCTCTGACGATCTCGAATGAGAGAAATTCGTGAATACTGGCCATTGTCTTACTTCATGTTATAATGTAGTTTCCAGTAAACTGTATCGAGTATACTTTGAAGAAGTGAGGAAAGGCGCTATTGAGCCCAGCCAAAACGTAAACACAGGTACTTTAAAAGCAGCAGACTCAGACAGAGCAAAGATCTACTAGGTTTATACTTACCAATTTAGCACCTATCCAATTATCTAAAATATTGCTGCGAGTAATTTGAAAATAAACAACATACCAAGCAACTTAACTAATAGGATATAATCCGATATGTTCATTTTGCACCTGACTGAGGTTTCTAATCAAGAAATTCTGCTGTGGCTGTGTCAGGAAGTTGGATTGTTGAATTTTATGTGAATCTTTTCTAAATGATACACGTACATATTTTTCATGATTACGGGTTTTTACCTAAACCAACATTACCTCCATTATTTCTACTCCTAATCCCAAGTTTTATAAGCATACTTGGAACAATAGCTGACTAGCTTTTAGGATACAAAGTATGATCTACGTCTGGATAAGAGCACATTAGCTAACAAGTTTTCAACGCTAGCTTTAGCTCGCATTAAGAACAAAAGCGTCATTGGAGACTGAATTAAAGTGCATATTCTAGTTCTGATTCAATTTTATATACTTTGTTTATTACTTTGACACAATAACCAAGAGCAGGTTTCATTCACGATCAAGGATTTTACACACGGAAAAACTTCAATATTAATGCAAAGACATTCAATCAGTCCATTCAGGACTTGATTCTGTTAATTCACTAGATAGATGGACGATATTTTGACATTAACAGACAAAGGTCAAGATATTGTCAATTACCATCCAGTCGACACTATTGATATAATAGACAAGGGTCCAGATATAGGTAAGGCAGGCCACTTTCTGATAAAAAAACTTTGATTCCTATTAAATACAGTGGATGCCTGGATGGCTAATGTCCAAGTCAGTATTCTTCACTTATGTCACCAACTCGAAGCGTCGTTTACATAACATGACACCCAAATCATAGAATAATCTCAAGCGTATTAAACGAAAACAAAAATAGAAGAATATTGTTCTGAAAATGATACTCCAACATTGCATAATCATTCTCAAATAGACCGAGTTCATCCAACGGACAAGCAAGGTAGACGGGGTCACCTTTATACAATATTATAATGAATAGCGATTTGCGATGCACGTTATATCACGATGAATTTTATATAATTAATATCAAGTCTTTATTACTAGACCTACATAAATTATTTTAATATCTTCAGGTTATTAGCTATTAGTCACAGTGTTAAGAGCAGTTGTGACAATGAGTGTTTTTGTGTATATTACTCGTGAAATGGAACAAATCTTAACTATAGACGGAACCACACCGATCCACATTTTTATGACAGCTCATTTCTACATAAAAAGTGTATTTATAGATACTCTGAAATCTTGACCTATGTTTTGTGCGAAACCGTGAGAAAGAAACAAATAAAATCTTTCGCAAACAATAACTGGTTTTCACGACTCAAGGATTTAGAATATGCTGTCAATCAATATGCAAACTCAATTAAAGAATACAAATGTATTGAAGTTATCGATAAAAGAAGATGGATTGATGGAAATTACGCATAATATCATCGCAATAATTAAACTTGTAAATCTACAGATGCAAAACATTTATATCCAACTCCAAAAGGCAAAAAGTTTTGCCTCAAAAGAGTTTTTACGCTACATGATAAGGTTCATAAAGATCATGTTTTATATAAACGAATCGTGTCTTCACTAAAGTAATATTCGTTTTCAATAACAAGTACTCGACAGATATCAAATGCTTTCTATTAATCTATTGCTATCTACATTCCGGCGATAAATCCTTTAATCATGATTCCGCCGCAGATTAGCGCAGAACAAGGAAAGCCTGCGACCTCAACATTTAGACTAGGCGTGTGTCGTATGTCAGATAGTGTTTAGCAGGTTTCAAAATGCAACCGGATTCGATCCAGCCAGTTTCACTGAGTGGCGAAAGCAAGTTATGTAACAACACTATCCAATACAAAAACCGTTCGCTTAGTTAAGTGTTATCAAGCGATAAATTTTATTCGCTCACGGTCGAATAATCGACTTATACCGTGGTGATAACGAAATATTATTACATGGCCCGCACCGAGCGATAGTCGATTCATACATTGTTTTGAATTATCGGAATAGTTGGCGACTAAAATAAAAATACTCTCGACCGTTGATAATGGTTTTGTTAAATTAAACACCTTTCAAATAATACTTTTGCCTACATATAGAGATTATATAAAGAGATTGCGTTAGTAATACAAAGTTGTTCGTGCTTAGTTCTGTATTTAAAATTATTCAGTGTTTTAATGTTGCCAGTAAAAATATTTATCAATGGTTGCCTTATCAAATCATCGCCAACCAATTTGCATCGTGAGTATCTAACATTCAGAGATCCATTTACAAAAAGTGTGTCAATGAAACAACACTTTTACCAACGGCCAGTGTCCATAATGCTAAAAGTCATGAATAATTCGTTAAATACACCGTTCCAGGCGTTCTAGTTGCATGCATTTTTATTTTCTCATGAACTGGAACGCGACGCTTGTACTACACATAGTAATTAGTGATTTATGAGTTTTTCACACGACTACGTTGCGTAGGCTTGGCCGGTAGCTACTTGTATGGCAGAAATATAATTTCTCGGTGCAAGTTATTAAGATTTATGAACATTTTCAGAAGACTGCACAACTTGAAGTTGGCAAAAACTGAGTGTTTTAGTCAGTTATTTTTAAACCTGATGTCAGTTCGTCTCAACTCAGATTTAAATAAAGATTTAAGGGTCTAAAACGAGTTCTAAGTACAATTCGGTTTTGCATATTTGTTTTATGTTTTCCTTGTCCTCAACAGAGATAAGTTAAAAATATTGTCGTCGTGTAACCTTTTTTATTCAAATTATTCATAAATACGGTAATGTGACTGGCTGGTAATAAAATAACCAATCAAAACGCACTCTTCAATCAAGAGGACGACGTACGACGTAACTTGAGGAGATATTAATGCTTTCATTATTTCTAAATTTAGAATCGGTTCGAATGTACGAACAAATTAAAACATCGCTTAAGTTTATGTAGTAAACAATAAAGAGTCAATTATTTTCTAATTGGCAGCGCTAAAATCACTGTTTATATTACTGCTACCGTTTCTATAAATAAATATTTCATTGTGGAAATAAACGCTACTAGTTGTAAACATATAATGTTAGTAACAAACTATTTTGGGCCTTGATTTAAATAACTAATATGTTACAAATAAACTTAACTTTAAATAACTAAAGCCTTGAAGTTGGACAGTAGGAATCCCATATTTAAATGAGAAAGAAAATCTAATTAAAACTTTTTATATTATAATTTTTCCTTATTTATTATTAAGAGTCTGAAATGTCCCACTGCTGGGCAAAGGCCTCCCCACTTTCCCTCCATTTATCTCTCTCAAGAGCCGCGGCTGACCAGTTCGGTAAAAATGAACATCCCGCCACCTCCACCTGGGTCTGCCTCGCTGACGCCTAATGTGTGTTGGGAACCATTCGGTGGTAATTTTAGCCCATTGTTGTATTGGCATACGACAAACATGTCCAGCCCATTTCCAATTCAACGTTTCAAAATTCCAATTTTTCCTTAATTCCAAGAAATATAATCTAAGTTTATAACGTATAGTGATAGAAATAGTGTGAACGCCACAGTGTAAAGAAATGAGACTGCTAAGAAAACCGTACGTTAAAGTGTGGAGCGGAATGTGCGTCCGATTGTGATCGCATCCGCGTCAAGTACTGTTGTCTAGCTTATCTCATGACACACTGTGAGAAAATTATCTGATTCTGGTTCCAAGCGAACTTTGTGCCATCATCATTTTTATTGAGGTTAATATACTGTGGGTGCTGTAGATTATACGCGGAAGAAAATTTTGCAGGTGTGAAGTTGTATTACAATATTGGCGTACTGTATTTTATATGAAAGTCTTGTTCAAAATTTCTTGTTCTGTGGCACGCCTACACCTCCAAAAAGAATAAATGTCCCAATGCAGCAATGGTGTGTCAGGTTGTAAAGATAAGTTTTAATTATTTTCGACAGACTGCTCAACATCCCAAAGTTAAGGTACTTGAGTATAATTTTCTCGTCGCCTAGAAATATTTCACCGGCTGGATATACCCTGTCTTTCCAAGCCTTAATTCCCTTTCTTGAAATAGATACCAGATAATCTCCTGTAATCCTCAGAAACACGATTCCATCAATAAAACACGGGAACGAACACTAAAACGAAAGAAAAAGCAATGTCTGGATACAAACGAAGTGATTCATGTCATTGCGACCGGCTCACCGGGTTAATGTTATCAGTTATGACTTAAATATTTAACTTACGTAATGATCATTAAGTAATGTCTCGTGTTTAATGTTATTTTGATACCTATCATATTTATTCGTATAAGTGCTGATAACAAGCGCGTCCAAGACCCCAAGTAGAAGAATTTTCCAAATGATACCTATATCCTATGGAACTCCATGCGCACTTGTTACCAGCCAATATCTATAAAAAAATTGTTCTGATTCCAATGACGACATAAAAGTACTTAAAGGTAAGAACAGGATCTTCAAGCAAAATCAACCTATCAGGTTAATTCTGCCAATCCCTTCAGGTTTTAAATGCTTCGTACTACGAACGTAACATATAAAAGAAAATAACATACTTACAGTCATATAATAGGTACGGATAGGTTATAGATAGGTAGGATACCCGCTGTTTGTTCACTTGTTGTCCCGAATATCAATAGTTCCAAGTCATTCACTTAAATTGATGTTCATTTGTTATCTCGAACAAAATGGCGCGCGCAGTCATCCAATACAGGTGTTAAGATGAGACGACACGAGAAAGTTTAAGAAAATACTTTTACATGTTGTAAGGAATATGCTTGAAATAAGTACTGTAGGTAAGAATTTTCTTTATGTTAAATTATTTTCTGGGAATAACAATTTGTGACAAAAAAAAATGGGTATTTTTAGGAATTTGTTATCAAAACAAACTTTGCTTGAATAAACATGTCATACTTAAGTTAAGATAAAACAGGAAAGTCCCGTTTCCCTATCCCCGTGCTGCCTTTTGTAACTCGGGTCATGACATTAAGACGACCGCGTTCTTGTTTTATTTAAATACTGTATTTAATTATATAATGAGTAAGCGAAACATGTGAAAATGTCATTCAACATAAAAAGCGACATAACCGCAAATAAAATTAATTCGCGCAACATTTAAAAACGTTCGAAACCATTTATAACGTTTATTTAAACAAAAAGAAAGTCTTTCATTTCCAGCATTCTAAATTTGAAACCAGCCAATAAAACGAAAGTGAAATTACGTAACGCGAAGGCAATTGCAATTAATTAAAGCGACAAGGTTATGTCGAGCGCAGGTCGGTAAGGTAGCCATTATCAGGGACGTGTTATCTAAGGTCGCAGTCCGCTTGACACAATGCATTTACGTAATAGACACAGAACACATGATTTACAATCATTTTGTCTAAACATAGGTGAGAATTATTTTTTATCGCGCTCGTTTAATCCGGAGTTTGTATACTTAATTCTAAATTCAAAATATGGCATTTTTGTTTATCTGTTCAGTCTGGCTCAATGCAGTAGCATTATACAGTTAAGAAGAAATAAAAAAAGATTCGGTTAATATTGCTAGAAATTAAAATACTAATTTTTTTAAAGGTTTTATGATATTTGTTCGTCACGTAAATTGTAAAATTATTTATGAAGCCCAAAAATTTAAAGTAATGATAAAATGCAACGTTTATAAATAGCAAGTTTAACCTCTGCCGGAGTAGTCGACCTAGGTTTCGTTGAGTGCAGTCGTAAACCATTTGTGTACGTTCATTATCACCGGATCTAGACACACGGCAGTGTGTCCGCCAAGTTCGAGCAAAAAAAGCGACACACCGGCCGTGGGTTATATTACACGAACCATTTCGGGCCAATTTCGACCACCCTATAACTCAAAACATATTTTATCTACGCATATGAAATTTCGAGTGTCTGTTGACATCCCCTTAATTGTCTAGAATACAAAATTTCATTATTCTACCTATAGCAGTTCTTGAGATATTGACGTCAGAAAATCGCTATTTTTACTATACACTCACTGACTCACTGACTCATCAAAAACCTAGACCACTTCCAATGGTCGTACTGACTTGAAATTTTGCATGGAGATAGGTCTTAAGGTCAAAGTAAAGGGAAAAATCTGAAAACGGCCAAGTGTGAGTTAGTTTTAAAAATAGCGAAGGTGTAACTTTGTTCTACTATGAAGTCATAATGAACTAAATGTGTCTATCTTCCAATGGTCGTACCGACCTGAAATTTGGCTCGAAGGTTTGTCTTTAGGTCGAAATAAAGTAAAAATCTGAAAACGGCCAAGTGTGAGTCAGTTTCGAAAACAACGAATGTGTAATTTTGTTCTACTATAAGTAGGTATGGAGTAGAAATGAGATAAGACTTATTTAAATTTAGATACATACCAATTTAAGACAATACATGATGTTTGTCTTAAAGACAAGAACAATAAAATTTTTCACCACTCTGTGTGTGTCTGTTGCGGGAACAGAAACCACGATTTACGAAGTGCAAAGCAGGTCACTAGGTACACTAGGTGCGCTAAATCAGTCAAACAAAAATGAAAAGACTATTTTTTCTCGCATAGTCTAAATAATTTCTAATTTTACAACTAAGTGGAATGAGACATTTCCTAAAGCAAAAGTGATAAAAAATATTAAAGAACCTACACCTAACAAAAATAAATGAAATCCCATCAAAAACATAAATGTGAAAGGCTGCCAAGTTCGATACTATGGGAATGCTTCGCCTATAAAAGAAGTGAGATCTGAATAAGTACCAAGTTCCATAAAAATACCTCAAATCATAAATAGTTATAGGAAGGCACACTTGATTTCCAGCCGTTTTTAAGGTACATTTTGAATAAGTATCACGTTACATAGAAATACCTAAAATTTTAATAGTCAGAGAAACGCACACCGGTTTTTTTAGCAGTTTCCTGATAACATTTATTATTTTCAGTACTTTTTAATCATGTAACTTGGCAAGTTTTAATAGAAAATTATATACTTGACACATTGCAGTCCATAGGTGTAGATTCATTGCATTGAAAAGGTGTGTGGTGTGTGAAAACTTGCCAAGTAACATCATTAAAAAGTGCTGAAAATAATAAATGTTATCAGGAAACTGCTAAAAAAACCGGTGTGCGTTTCTCTGACTATTATAATTTTAGGTATTTCTATGTAACGTGATACTTATTCAAAATGTACCTTAAAAACGGCTGGAAATCAAGTGTGCCTTCCTATAACTATTTATGATTTGAGGTATTTTTATGGAACTTGGTACTTATTCAGATCTCACTTCTTTTATAGGCGAAGCATTCCCATAGTATCGAACTTGGCAGCCTTTCACATTTATGTTTTTGATGGGATCACGTTTAATTCAGGACCAGATAACAGAAATGGCAGTTGCTTACCAGATTTATAACAAAAATATTTTTTTTAAATTAATTTGGTCGATTGATGAAATTTTACAGTCCATATTTGTGTTATACATATTTGTGTTATACCTATTAGAGTTATTATGTAAATCAACCTTCTTCATTTAAACAAAAAAAGACGCATAAGAAAAAACGGCAAAAATAATTATTTACAACAACATTTTAAGGGTAAATATGCGATAGCATTTCCAATATTGAATAATCTTTAAAAAAAGAAACTTTTTTTTTATTTACCTAAGAAAGAATTTTACAGATACGCTCTGTAAATAGAAATTAAAGTAGGAAAGTCAAATGTAATTGCACGAATCATTTTCAATTTGCAGGAAATTGGTGAAATTCTGCGGTTCGCCGCTGTACTCGCACCCAAGACTTGAGGTGTGAGCAGGAATTGGCTTCCTCATTACTACCTCACCCTAATTGCCGATTAATTAGAATACTTACCTACTAATTGGTTGTAAATGTGGTATGTTATTGCTTAATTAACTGGTTTCCTGATTTATTACTATCGTTGTTTGAAAATTTCAATTTATCAACTATATTTTAGACAAAAATTGCTGTCACTTTTGTATAGTTAACGCAGTCGTGTGAAGTTTATTTTTCTGCATTCTAAGCTAGGATATTGACATAAATGTTTATGGTTGGAGTCAATAACCGTGTCGTTGAAATGTGCCGCTAGACTGTGTTAATAAGGAATGACAATTGTTTCAGTTGCCACTCTCTAAATTCAGTGCGTTTGCGCCGAGTTGCCTGTCTGGTGTTACTTTACATTTAAATTGGTTGGACAACGAATATTTTTAGTTGACAAGTAGTAAACAATAGAACTGCTTGATAATTAAGCAGTAATATGGGTTCAAAGAATAATAATAATGACTAATTGGGCAACTTCGTTACATTTTATGTGTAAACTTCAAAATTTTCTACTACCTAAGTACATAAATATTGCACACAACACATAGCTGACAGAAAATAACCCAAAGGTTCCAAAAACAATCTAAATAATATCTTACGGTATTTTAATTAGTTTAAATATATGTGTGGAATATTTCTTTTCGAGTATGGCAACACAGACGGCCGCGCACTGGCACGGTGAGAGGAATGCAAACTAGCGTACATGACGCACTCGCGCGCCTTTCACACGCGAACCGCATTCGTTTCTTGGGCGTCTCCATTTTATTGTTCTCAATACCACACTATCAATTATAATAAAATAAATAAATCCTCCTTGTCAGAAGGCTAATTGCTAATAAAAACTTTACCTAGTACACGGAGCGCTTGCAAATGTAATGATTAGTGTAAGCTATTTTCTCACGACCGTCATAGCGTTTATGAGGGCCATTTCACAATAACTGCAATGCCGATATGAGGACTATTCATCTATAAATACGTCATATAAATGAAACATGCGCAAACAAATGGATTATATTTGCGTGATAATTTAATTGGCTCGCCCCCATGCGATTAAAACTCTCGAGTAAATGTTAGTGTATTTCTGCCCACCTGCTCTGTTTTTAGAAATTTAAGCGCATAAGCTTTTCACAAAAAATTATAAAAAACCAAACGTGGAAAATCCTACATACAAGTCATCAACGCACGAGCAACAGATTTAACTATTATTACACACTACTTATTTACAGCACATACAACACATAAATCCTTCCAAAGACATAATAGAATAACAAACGAAGATAATACAGCTAGAGGATAACAAGAGACCGTGTTATTGGACTTGAACTATACATTAGTAAGACAGAACTGAAACAATGTCACCGTATACACTTGTGTCAATATCTTGTTTTCGAAATGATAGGTACCATTCGATACATTGATCGTATGTGACGCAACTCGGTGCCACGTATTTACGCAATGTGCCCATTGTTTCAGCTACAAACATGTTACTGCTAACACAAATATTATCTTGTTAATCTGAATTATTGTGGGATCGTTTAGAAATCTCGACTTTCAATACAGAAGGATGTAGCGTAATTAAATATCAATCGTTTGTAAACGATGATGTAATTCGGCAATTCAGAGTCGGTTACATTCTTAAATAATAGACTGAAGAATGGAAAATTGAAATCTTACCAACACAACAGTGCGGGTACTCTTAAGTTAGCGAAAACAACGTATTGTACGGTATCAGTAACCTATCAAATAAATATCCACTTAACCCAAAAACGCTTGGAGTACCAACAACAATACTATTTTCGTACCGGTAAACAAATACGAGGCTTACCTATTATATCGTACCGCCTACGCTTAACCCTTCAACAATTGAATTTCCAATACCGTCAAGGTAACTTGCGATAAAGTTAATCACGGAATGCCTTTTCGTCCACCGCTTTACAGTTCCCCTATCGAGTTATTACTAAGGCCGGTCAGTAAATTGCATTGGCTATTACATGTTAGCCTAGATACTATAGTATGCAGGACACGTGGTCATGTGTTACTCGATTATTCATGATTATTATAAGTAGGTATATCGATTTAGTTGAATTTATTATTGGCAACACTAGACGCATCAGGGTTATCCCTTTATAATCATATCTGGAATGTTGTATTACTTTTATTTTTTAATATCAAATTGGGCCTTTCTTTTTCTTTCTTTCAAGTCACCTTAGACATTAAACTAAGGGACTTCTGCGTTTAGCGATAAAGTATGTTTTGGTAAACGTAAACGGATTCAATCTTTAATTACTTAACGGAAACTTTAGATAAACGACTTCAATTCCTAAAACGTGCATAAAACAAGGGCATTCGGTCAAAATTCCGTTTGAAGTTGTCTGAATCTAGTGTTTTTGTCGAAGCCCTAGATTGGAGCACTTAAAAGGTCGGCTACATTCCAAAGCTAATCGATTGATTAATTGCGTTTAGGTTAGCTTTGTATTCAGTCTCTTAGAGTAACTAAACTATACAGGGCTTGAGGAAATGTACAATAAAATAACCCAAACGCCTATCAAAGAAAATTTGTCACATATTCAAATTGAGGAATAGTAATTCTTTAGAAATCTAGACATTTTCTTTAAGGAAGTTTACAGTAATTAACTTTTTGATCTACTAGAGTTGGTGAAAAACGCTGTCATTTTTTTTTAGAAAAAAATATAGCTAAGTGATTGTCATAAAACAGCATGAAAACAAGTTGTTTTAAACAAGAAAATCGATAATAACCAGTTAACTGTGTACACGTGGAGTTATGCTTTGACTACATAAATCAATAATACTCAGAAACAGTTTATCTTGCTATAACTTATTTATATAATTTCCCAAGGGATTCAGGGATTAACTTTTATCTATTGCTTATATTATTGATACCCAGGTTCTTAAACAGGTTTTCCATCAAACACAAGTTTTTCAGTTTTTTTTTAATTCAATTAATATCGGTTTTATAACGTGCTTCTAGTTAGATATATAACATCAAGCACAGTTTGTGCAAGCGACGTCTAATAAATCATATTGTATTACATAATTCGTTCTATTTTTCAATTTGATGATAATAATGATCAAGCTAACTTGGAATTCGTCAGCCATGGGCCTTGGCTATTTAAAAATGTGGGTACCATTTGTCTAACAGTGGGTTGATTTGATATCATGAGCTAAGCAAGAGACAATTAAAATAAAATTACACATTGAAATACGCTGAGCTTACCTGAGAAAGTAATCACTCGCTTTTATGACAATTTGTAATATTCTTTTAACAGCTACATTTCACATTACGTTTTATATCAAAACTTTTACTTTTCCGATTCGCATTTATCAGTTATTTTATTTGAAAACTGTTCATTCTGCTAGTAGCAACGAGGACTAAGCCGGAAAGGAAATTCAATTAACATTATAACGTGGCCGCGCGCAGCCACTCACGGACAATACTAACTTATAGTTAAATAGAGTAGGGTTACCCGGTTTTTATATAGGAAGTTTTAAAGAAAAATAGCTGGGTATAGTACGAGGGTATTTGAGACTTAGGTGTTACCTAGCTGTAAGATGAAAAAGTACGGGTGATGAAATGCCATAAAAGTATGACAAGTGCACAAGTACAGAATTGTGAATAAAATAAGTTTTTTTTTTTACATTAAACAGGGTTTTTGTCCTGAATGAACTAAGGTTAAATGAGGTAAAGTAAGAAGTAAGTATAACAAGGCAACAAAACAAACTTTAATATGGCTGTTATAATTTACAAGGAAAGAGCTAAGTATATTGATACTTTACTCATAATTATAATGATGATACAATATTATTATACGAAATATCGGAATTCTAGCCGTATACAGCTAAATCAAAATATTGCTTTAAATAAATTATTTGCAACTACTGGCAACCCTAACACAATAATAGTAGGTTACGGCCACTAAGTGTTGCCAGTAAAATAAAAAAAACGTAGGGCAAAGGTTGAGTCGTTAATACAAATGGTTCTGATAGTTGCGGTTGTTTCATATCATAATGGAAATATGACCATTATAGTTAGGTAAGAAAACTCTTATGCTGTAATATTCGGATTATTGCATTTTTATGTAAGATTCGTATTACACATTAAGTAGATAGGGGAAATATTTCATAAATCCGTTATGCGTTAACAAGCTTACAAAGTTTGTTTGTTTTGAATTCGTATTAATTAATGTACCCTGATATGAAGCGAATATGAGGTATTAATAAATATTACGGATATTTTAAAATTAGGAGGCACAAATAATATCCTGTAGTTATTTTCGTTACTAACGAACATCGTCATAGTCATCATAATTATAGCCAGGTCATAATTATTCAATTATATTAAAGCTTCAAAAAAGTAACTAAGTAGGTAATCATTTGTTTTTTTCATTAATTTATATTTTATCTCGCAAAAAATAGTAATACAATAAAAGTTTCTTTCGAAATTTGACAACCCTGTCATGAGTAAATTGAGTAAAAGAAATGACGCACAGTCGGGTACCGGTAACGGAAGTAAGCTGACATTTTTGGAATCAGGATATTATACTAAGTACATACCTACAGACGGACTTCAATGAAAGAAGCGAACACATAATACACTTACCTAACTGTAATACATAATTACATTTTGTATAACGCATATTGATTACATGAATAATGCATATTAACGGTAACTTAGTAAATTTGTAATTTAATAAACAAAAGAGATTTAAAAAGTTATTTAAAACCAAAAGCTTATGCAATAAACATTTTTATTGTTATTTTTTGTTTTTATTTTTTATTTATTTATTTATAGGAAATTGTAACTGCTATGGCAAACAATTTATTGCAAGCAACTTTGGATCGCTTGAAAACGATATTGTCTTTTATTTTTTTAATTAAATATGGAATCTAGTCACCATTTCCTTA
Organism: Autographa pulchrina; assembly: GCA_905475315.1. Classification (NCBI taxonomy): domain Eukaryota; kingdom Metazoa; phylum Arthropoda; class Insecta; order Lepidoptera; family Noctuidae; genus Autographa; species Autographa pulchrina. Next base: position 4,220,322 of record FR997771.1, on the reverse strand, counting down.
AGGAAAATATTAAATTAAGAATTAGATAAGCAATAATATCCAGCTTATATTTTGCAAAGCTATCGACCGTAGACAAGTTATCGATTATAAAGTTATTAGAAGCGATACTTGCCCATATAACTGTTCTAAATTAGTAATTTATGTCAAGGTACAAAAACCTTACTTCTTTCTTTTGTTTTTATGACGTTAATAAGGGCCAAGGAAATATTCTTGTATGTTACAGTACCTGGTTCAAAGGGAGATGTTTCTTAGGGAAAAAAATGATTGAGAATTGTTGATTTTAGATCCCAGAACTGCAAAATCAGACCTTATTTTGGTAATTTTTAAGATTCCGTACCTCGATTTATATGATGCCAAAGGGATTTTGCTTATTCATGATTATAATTAAAAGGACGAATAGTGTTAATTAAATTGCGGGTTATATTGATATTTAAATTAGTTGAAAACTTAAAGAGAGCTTAGTTTCTAGGAATAGGACCCTGAAATGGGTTAGGTAAGCAAACCAGGTTGCTCAATTTGCATTCGATTAGAATTTTTCTTGTGATTATTTGCATATTTAGCATGATTTTATAGTCAAGTGACATTTCTGAGATTTATTTAAATACTACACTAAAGAGTACAACTAGTACAAGTGTCAAATGTTATGTGTATGTAATAAGATTTTAATAGTCTTACAAGTCATAAAACGGATCCGCTAATATTACTAACTAGCGCTAGCTGTCCATCATAATGAACTAACACGTTAATATTAATAAAAAAGCACCTGCGGCGCCGGGCCCCTTAGTTCAACGCACCAGGTCGTCGCACCATACTATACCGTACGCCGAGAGCCATAAGAAATACGCCCCGGCAACCTGACCAAATGAGGAAGCGCTCACGCACGCAACAAATGAACGCATGCAAATAATCTCCGCAACTCAGCCGGTGTACCATTAACAGCCAAGCGTGACGTCACCGCATAGCACAAAACGAGTTACAGGTGCTTCTAGCCGTCTTAATGACCTTTCCCAAAAAATAACCGAAGAATTTTGAATCATCGGTGAAGAAACAAAACAAAATTGTTGGTTCGCCAAGGTAAGACTTGTTACTTTTTAATGGTCGGTATGGTACTTCTTATGTTAAGCTTGCGGCACTTGTCTATTGAAATGGCGGTTTTATGGTTTTGTCATTTGCCATTAAAGAACCTCTTAACATAAAAAAATAAACTAGTGACATAAATAATACTTAGACATCGTAAACCGAATAGTATCTACTGAACATTAGCATAAGTCATTAATTCAATGATTAATGTGATACTAGATAGAATAGATAAATGGTTTTTGTTTTTGCTGTTATTTGATGAAAAGATAAGAAGACAGAATTGTGCTCACTAATTTGCATTAAATCAATTAATCGTTTAAGAAACTTTAAGTTGATTAATGATTGTTAACAATTTAGTAGTGAACACGCGCTTTTTTTTTAAATCGGTAGCTCCCATTGTAGAAGTTTTTCGTATAGTCAAAATCCTTTCACACGCAAATATGTAATAAAAACCTATTTATTTGATGCTGTTTAGTAATTAGTAATTACTGAACCAGCTCAGATTAAACAAACCAAATATCCGGTTGATGAAGAATTTACTCCAAAGACTGGGAATCTCGTTTACGAAATACAGAATGAGAAAAATAGTGTATTTTACTCACATAACTTTAATTACCTTATGGCCGAACATTACAACATTTACACGGAAATATAATGTTATTAACCAGCATAACTGTAAAACCTGCGCGCAGTGTACAATGAGTAAACCAACATGGTTTCAAAAACCCTTTTAATCGAATTGACAAAACTCACCGTACACTTATTTTTCTTCAACGCCAACATTAGCAATAATGTTATTTCCAGTTAAAAACAAAACACTATGTTCCACGTGGACGAAGATACATACCCTTATATGTATGTAGAAACTTAAGAAAAGCTATAAAAAAGTGCATTAGTGTAGAACAGGCACAAACACTTTTTTTGTTTCGAATATAAACTTTTTTTTTCACCTACTACGTTGTATGTAAGGCTTATTCTTATCAGAAAAGGTTGGCAGGTATTTTTAAATCTGGAACCAGAGATTAAAAAAAATGGTTTCGATACACAAGTCCGTCTCATCATTGCCGTGATCAACCCTTTGATGATTACAGTATAGTATTAAAAATTCTCCATTCGTAAGAGACAGGACTTCAGATACATGTTTAGCATATAAATTAGGTGTATGTAGATTGGGTAACAGTGGCAGTGTTATTGAACTATGTTGCAACAGTTTTTGGACTGCCTAAAAGTTTTTTTGTCTTGTCTAGAAAACAAAGGTAAAGTACTTAGGCTTTTTGCATATCATTCGCACCATTTAATTTGTTATATTTTATTTTCTAACATACTTTATATTTTTTTCCAATAAGTCGCAACAGGCCCGTTTGTCTCTGATTCGATTAACTAAAATTGTTATCATTAAGAATTTCTAAAGTAATTATCAATTATCCTTTTAAAAAAAACTCTTGCGAACCAAAAAAAACACGCCGAGCCTACCTATGTTTTCTATTATGGAATGTTGTGTTTATCCCAACTTTTTTTTATACGCGACCCCTATTCATACTGAACAGTCTGGCCCTTCGATTATAAAATGCGACTGATAAACATCTTAATATAAACTTATGAATAGATTCATTCATTATATTATAATTTACTATTTCCGGATTTGTGTGTGACAATTCAACTTCCGAGGTAAATTAGTGTTTATTCTTGGATTTTACATATTTGACTTAAGTTTTTGTTTATTGGTGTAAAAAAAAGATTATATTGAATATTTAAATAAAGAAATGTATTTTTTTTTTGTAAACGTTCACAATCACACCAAAAATATTACTCTTTGGTACTTTTATTAAACAAGTCCAATGTCCATCTAATTTCGAAAATATGTTACATAGATAAGTGTGCACCTGATAAAATGATAAATAGTCCAAGTTAAAATAATAAACATGTTTGAAGATCAATACAAATTAAACTAACTGATAACAGACTGATAACGATAAACAAGCAAACAACTTAATAAAAATACGTTTAGCATCAATTATCCTCAATTTACTTCACTACGAATAGTCGTGCAAATGTTGTTTATTTGAAATGCCACAGCTATCTAAGAAAGTCTTAAATTATCTAAGATACCTACAGATTCAAATACAACGGTTAATATTAATAATAAAGATACTGAAGGTAGATGACTTAAAAATATTGAACGACCATGCACCGTTCATCCGGCCCTTATGCATATAACAATGTTATTATGATAACAATAATAGCTCCATATTAACAATGTGTGAACTCGTATCACTGATTAAAGTCCGCCCGACAGACAATTAGACGCAAATTCCTCATTATAACACGAAAAATGTTAATTACTATACCAAACAGGTTGTACAGTTTGCAATCTTGCACCTACAAAATACTAAAACAGGCTGCCTGCTTGCAGAATATAAGCAGGTCTTAATTAAATCCATATTAAGCATGACTGAACTATCGATATAAATCTAATCGAAGCTTTCCTGACGATTTTTACATAACGAAACTGGCGAACATTCTAGATTAAGTATTGCAAAAACACCAATGTTTCGGTACCGAGTAATTCAACATGCGTTTGTCTTGGGAATATTAACAGTGGCCTGTATGGTGCAGTTACTGTTGATTTAATTACCATCGTACGACTGAACAGCGATTGAAATGTGATTCAGCCACAGTTTATCAACACTACAAACGAAAGTTTGCGCACATACTTAGGCTTGTCGCTCTATATTCTCTCACAAATTTCTAGAATATCAGGGTTGTCGCTTTTAGAAAGTCATAACAACGAGAATACTGCTATTCACATTTTTGAGGTAAACTTTAATACCGAGGTGCGCTAATTAAAACTGCAGGAAACTCCAACCGTTTATTATAAACAAGGCTACATACCTGCATGGAGTGCGTTATCAACGCTATCAATGCAAACTTTCATTCGAGTCTAGTTTTATGATGGTATAAAACGTATTCGTGCAACCGAGGTATGCGAGTTGCAAACTTTTTCTTTACGCGCGTATTGTTCAGCGATTGTTTCGACATGAATGGAAGTTGGCTGGACTATAACATTCAAACTTGTGTTGCAATCACTTTAGGCGTTACTAATAACATCGCACTTTCTTCACACTGTTTAGCTGATCCCTAATTAGATCAAATCGTCACGTAAAAGCGATAACAGATATCAATGAAGGTCAACTCACCGGGTCAATGTCCGCCTCCCAGACGTCCTTCAGATCGTTAGAGATGTCGAAGTAACCCTCCATGTCGGGGCCGGTGTTCACGACGGCCTCCGACCAAAACACAGTGAACTTCCTCGAGAAAACTCGCACAAAACACAGCAAACTGTCACTCTTTTACTGTCCTCCTCCGAGCGGGCGGAACTCGGTAAGAATGCAAACTGCACCACGACCAACTGTCAGACGACGCAATCCTCACAGAACACTGTGCATCATCACAAGTTTACGTTTCACTATCGACGCCCATTTGTTTTCGCAACGAAATATTTTTTTATAAAGTTTCACTTCACGCGAGGAATGTTATGAAAATGCTGAGCGCAGATGACACACACACTCGCGGCGAGGTACGGCCGGCGAATGCGAGCGCGGCGTCGCGTCCCCGCGCCCCGCTTCGCGCCGCACCAACCTCTCATTCATAACATGATAGGGGGTAAGAACGTCACGAGCCGTTAGGGTGCTGGCTGGCTGCCCACACGACAATACGCCGCGCCGGTAATTATGTGGGCACTTATCACTCAATCAAGTGCAAGCCAGTCGAGAGATGAAGCCGTGGGAATTCACAGCGTAACACCGGACCAATAACAAACAATAAACGTTCATAATGTTTATTAAATAAATTCGTAGCAGTACTGTACATGTGTATTGTGTATAAATAGCTTATTTCATTAAAATATTTTAGTGACATTAAAATCTGTCTTCTATCAGTTTTATGAACCAATAGCTTTCGAATACATTGTATAAATTTGAAATTAAGAGTTCCTACGTATAGAATGAGGCTGGTTTCAATCTCATATGAGGAAATGATATAATATAACTATACGGATACATAATACATGCGATCAAGAATCATACTTACAAATGGAATGCAGATAAAATACAAAATACTTACATAAAAATAACTTTGTTTCCTAATTCAAATTAATGACTTGAAATCTACATAAAATAATATAAAAACCATAAAAATAAGAGTACTTAAATCTAAGTTCAGATCATAACATAAATTCAATAACCATGCTATAATGCTTAGTATACTACATTTTTAAAGAATCAGACTTATAGAACTCTATTGATTTTCTTACCACACAAGCGACTTCAGAGGCCTGATTCCGCTATTTTAAAGTCAGTGGGTGGCAGGTTAATGAACGTTCCAGTGTACTTGTTATTTTGCTTAATTTTCGTACTCAGATAAGCCTACAATGAACAGAGGCAATCCTAAAATGACAACAGTGGCAAGTAGGTGTACATTTGTCATTAAAGTAAAATCATCTAAATACGAAAATTAGGTACACAGTGGAACGTTGGTTGCTGGTTTTCAGTATCCCACATAAGTAGGCCGTAGTGTGCTGTGTGTTTGAGGTAAATATGTCTAAAATACGTTACCAACAAGTCTCTAAGGATTTTCCAAGAAAATAGCTTGGGGAGGTCAGATAGCCAGTACAGCAAAGGTGAAAAAAATCAAGACTTGAGAATTGCTAAAATGTGCTAAAACCGCTTATGTGATAAGAAATACCAAATTGTTGATATACAAGTATCTATACTTTTGGGGTATTAAAAAAGTCTGGATTATAAGGCTAAATGTCTAACATTCTCCCTTTTTGATCACACAAAACAAACGACACTTCATCGATCATCTATTGCCAGTGCTCAAACAAACCGCTACAACTAGCTACATTTTTTTTATAGAAAGATTACAAAACCGTAGAAAATTATTAAAAACGTTGTCCTTTTTCGTCTAAGAAAAAGTAATTATTAGATGCCCATATCGCCAGGGCTTAGCTAAATATCCTTCTGAGGAGAATATCCTTTAGAGGTCCTTTTGTTTTTAGAATACATATTCCAGCAAGTTTCACTTAAAAGCATACTCTTTCTGGCGCAGTCGGGTAAGAAGTTACCTAATATATTTTTTATAGGTTATTTAACATTAGGCCTATTTATTATATCAATTTAGCATGCCTGGACTTTTTACCGGATCTTCTTATACATCCCGTTAAAATATTTTGTCCAGCTTTCTTGAGCACTATCTGTTAGGTCCATAGATCGATTACCCGAATTAACAATTATAAGGCGCCTAGTAATATGCTCTCTCTATCACTTACAGGTGTAAAGAAGTGACAGGTGATCATTTAAAATTTTCTTGAAGTTAATTTGTGTACGTTTGTGTATTCGGGTTTAAGTCAAGTCCTGTACCCTTACCATGAACTCTTAAAGCAGTACTGTTGCGGTTGTGGAAGCGAGACGGCGCACTACACTGCTTACAGCGCTGTCTCGCTTACTCAATGGCAACAATTCTGCGTAAAGAGCTCATGGCAAGCGTGCTGATGACAGTCTACTTGTGACCATTTCTCTTGGGTGGCACAGTGAAGAGTGAAGGCACGTGGGTCAGTAACGCCGATATTCCTCCGTGAAGTATGCACACTTTTGGTACGCTGCACTTTACTAGGTAATCGCTGAACTGCAACAAAATAAATAAGGTTCAATAAGGTGAAATATTATTTTAAATAATAAAGTCTATAAAAAAGATTTTGGGTCATAGAATATGGTATCAGTAAAGCACCAAAAAAACTACATAACAAGAAAGGTTCTTCGATTAAGCACCTATTTAAATTTCATCCGTAATACACAAAAAGAAAAAACTAAGGGCTGTAAAATTTATTTGAATCAAAAAAGGAGACAATGCAAGGGGATGCATTCTCTTAAAAACAATTTAAATTTCTGTTATGTGCTACGTTTCTACGAGTTTAATCGTTTTTATAATTCTCTTTTTAATTAGATTGTGAATGAAAATAATCACCGACGAATATGAAATATATAAAATTCCTCTGATTTACTATTCAGAAACTAGTTTTTTAATTGTTCTGTCACTCGTCAAAACCACATCGATTAGATAAATAAATTGCACAACATCAGAAAACGTGGACTAAGTGACCGTCATTTATCTCTTCTTCAATTTATTCGAGAAAAATCCAATGTCAAATTATTCCTATTAGTAACGACTATTTTGTTTCAAATTCAAATTCAAAAAATTCAAATTCTTTATTTTGAAAATAGGACCATACAATCACTTTCACACGTCTTCTTAATCTAAATGAGGTCGACATTTCCTAACTGACTACCCTGAGAAGAAATGTCGAAACAAACTCGGGGGTCACAGTCTCTTTTAGTCCTGATAATACAATAGTAAAGGAGATTGCCCGATTTGTTAGGCAAGCTGGGTCCCAGTGGAAAATCGTTGTGCCCTGAAGATTTTTATTTTACATAATAGTAAAAACATAGTATTTTCATAATCAGAAACCATTTTTCATTTATTCATCCTGGTTCAAGAGATATCATCGTTTTTCTATTGTAAAAATCTAGGTTATAATTAGAAATTGACATTGACATTTCCTCCTTACTCTATGATTAAGTAAGCATACTACCTACCTAACCTATCCTGTACATCATTATGGAGATGAGAATATGTATACTTTATGTAATTAAAATAGCAGCACAGTAAAAAGACTCATAGATGGTGTAGAATTGACGTTTAAATATGATAAAAAATGTATAATTAGTTAACAGCAGTCTATGTATAAGTACCAAAATAAATAAAAAAAATCAAAACTATAATATAAATAAAAATAATGTTTCTTTTTATTGTTTCATTTATCGTTTTAAATTGATATCGATTACTCAATTGATTAAAAGACATCATTAGTTATTTAATTCTTTGATACCTGGCAACTTTTTTTTGTATAACAATCAAACCACAGACTACATTGAATCAAACGGATGTCGACGTAATGTTTAATTATTAATTAAATTTAACTTTATTCCCAGGGTGAAAGAAATTGTATAAAATCTACCCTGTACACAAAAAAATAAATAATATTTTAAAGTTATTATTCCAATCAGGCTCATGATACCACAAAAGGGACCTGTTCCGTGTCAATCTCCTTTGTGTAAACAAATGCAGAGTATTTACTGGACTGGTCTTTAGAGTTTAAGAAACCAAATGTTCGTTGTTGGCATAACAGCAGTAAGAAAATATAAAAAAGTATGATGTACAGAAAGACTAAGCCATACAATTATTACCATTAAAAATATTAATGCATTCCCAAGTAGACAATGCTTAACATTTACCCAGCGAAATAGGTTAGCGCAATGATTACACAGCCTGGCAAGTTACAATCGATTTAAATATGAAAAGTATACATTTATTATATACTTATCTTTAGTAGAAATGTTTTCAGAAAATACTTAAGTAATTAATTATTCTGTATATATCAGCCACTTTAAAGAAATAATGACCGTGCTTTGGGATTATGAACCTCAATTCAATGACTAACAGTTCAGTTTCCATCACATTCAAATACTTTTAGGCCCTTTTCGGTAATATTTGTCATTCTAAAATGAACTTAAACACATGTTGTCAAAGTTGATAATTGCGTAATTAGTAATAACCTTCAATTCCTTTTCCAGATTGGCTTTAGTGTAGTTATAAAACATATGCCATGTTATGTTTTATCATTATTTTTTTATTTAGTTACTACATATTCATGTTTGTATGTCATGTCATAGACAAAACACAGCGCTCTATAGGTATACCCACAGAGCGCTATACGTAAACAATTCTAAGTCTGAATGGGTTTGAATTTCATTTAATAATTTAAAAAAATCAACTAAATTGATAGCTTCTTGTTGACTATGAAAGATAATTAGTGTACCCTCCAATTAATAGTCGTAAAGAATTAACAGAATAATCACTGCACCTGGCAAACGAACTAGTGATTAGCAAAATTTTTGTTAATTTAAAACTGTTACAAACCAATTAATCGATCAAAACGTATTAATTTTAGTAGCTGAAGTAACCCTATTCGTAGAAACAAGATTAGAGACATGATTAAGACTCTATGAAGGCATATGGCCAATTTTAAAACGTTTAGCAATTATTATTTTTTAAGTCACCACTGGTTGATATGGACTACATTAGGCACATTTTTGCTTACATTTCCCGAATACAAGTGAAATAATACACCAAGCCTGTAATTACCAGCTAATATAAAAACAATAGGCAAACGTTTTATTTTCTGACATACCAACGCCACCCATGAACCCCCAAAGGTACTAATTAGTCAAATACTCACTAATTGCGCGGTCTCTTCCTGGGCCGACGCGACGACTACAACTTTCTTCAGTTTGATGGCTTCCTGTAAGACTCGCTGTGGATGAAGACCGAGGGCCCTTAGTTCGTGTTGGCCGAGGTGGACCCCACTGTACGGCACGTTTATACTGCCGTCGATACAGCTCTTCTCATAACTAGAGGAAAAAGGTAAACAGAAAATAGAAATACTGTGTCTCATAGCCATAGATGAAAAGGTAACAAAAAAGGTTTTTTTTTGGGGATGTGTATTAGAATTTAATTACAGAATTAAAAACGATAATGACTTGGTAATTTATTCTCACAATAACCTTACTCGATTGCAGACATACAGTCTGCGATAGAACAGTAAACATATTTTTATATATTATAATATTTAATTATATTCGTATAAAGTTAAAATAGCTGTGCCCTCAGTTCTAGACACACGGCAGTGTGTCCGCCAAGTTCGAGCAAAAAAAAGCGACACACCGGCCGTGGGTTATATTACACGAACCATTTCGGGCCAATTTCGACCACCCTATAACTCGCATGTTTTTCGAGATTATTAAATTTCCAAGATTAGGACTTTCAAATGAGATCGATAATTCAAGGTAAAAATAAAAAAAATTGTCATCAATGATTAAAGTTGTGTTAAATAACGTCATCTCGGAAAAATCTAGACAGGGCAGTAACTAAAGGGCACAAAACAACATTCACAAGAAATATGAAACAAAAAAGGTGAAGAGAAACTGATAGCAAACAACAAAATATTTACATTAATTTATACTCACAGCAAATTCGACCTTATGTCAATGATACAGCATTTATCTTGGCATATCAGCGAGAAGAAATCTGACAAATTGATTCTAGGACTTATTTCTATGAATAACACTTCCATTGGTATTTCAACTATATCCTGTAAACAACACTGACGTTATAAAAAATTCTGATCAGACAAAACATTAAGAACACCAAACAGTATGGAAAAGGTTTTAAGGACCAATACTTGCAGACTTATCATACATGTGGTAATCGGCAATTATTGTATTTATATACATTTAGGGGTGAGTCATTTGTGAATTCAACTAATTTAAATGGATGTAGTTCATTTTCATAAATGCTAGATATCCACTCACCATGGGATCCGTAACTTCAGCTTCATTAGTAAACCGTCTATAACTTATACTGCGTGGTGAACTGCGACACATTTCTATTGATTCCTGTAAACAAATGTTTATATTAATCATATAGAAATTACAAAACATATTTAAGAATGAATTTATATTTTCAACTGATCTGGCTTGCCTTTTCCCAAAATATGTTGGGGTCGGCTTAAACACTAAGGAATGATCACAATAAACTAAGAACTACAAATTTACTAATTATCCAGGACGTCAAGTAGTTTAAATAACCCATTTCATTGTTCAGGCAAAATTCTGATCAGAGTTGGTTAATAATAATAAATGCGGACAACATCACATACATTGTTCGGAACCCAAAGTAAGTTGCTAAAGCACTTGTGTTTTGAAATTCAGATACAACGAAGGTACCACAAACACCCAGACCCGAGACAATGTATGTGATTTTGTACATTAACCCGTCCGGGGATCGAACCCGGGACCTCAGAGCTAGCGACACCTTGAAACCGGTGCGTACGCCACTCGACCACGGAGGTCGTCCGAGGTTAAAAAATCTATTAGACCGGATTTATTTGCGCATCAATAATATTCTTAAGGAAAACAATGGTCATTGACCCTGAATTGATTTTATAAATTAACACACAGCCTATGAATTTCCATTGGGTTCTATTTTCGCTACCTGCGAAGTAATTATAATTGGCTCGATAACCAATGCTAGCAGGTCGCATTCTAAAATCATCCGGATTGAAATATAGGAACAGTCTTTTCACACCTAGATGTGAAAATAAAGCAAATTGAACATCTGTTTTGTTTCTAGAGAAATAATTTTGAGATTTGTGAAAGTGCCTTTCATAGTACTGCCATAAGCTTTTTAGGTTTTCATCCGGCATAATTCTTACTTACGGAACCGGTTAATAGTAGAATCATAATTTTACAAAATCTATTTGGATAATATAATAAATAAGTGTATACTAACAATTACTTTGCTATCTGAATTTAAAACGCTATTTGGATTTTAGACTTTTCTGACTAGAAACTTAGTAATTCAGCTTGAATAACTATTTCGGTATTATTAAGGTCTATTTAGATACATAGTCTTAAGACCTCTTAACCTGCTTCCGTTTTATACAGAAGTAAATAATACCAATGTTTTACGCTATGGAAACGATAGTATAGATGTATCTAGTAAAAAAATCATGTCAAGGCAAAATTGTCTTTCAATTAATACCAGTGAAATGACGTTAAGATTGGCTATTGTTAAACGCCCTTGACACACTCGACAATGTCAATGTCACGGAGGTCAATGCAGTTGTGAACATTACTATACGTATTCAGAGGTGCATTGTATCCTTTGTGCATCAATAAATGTTTATTAAGTAACAAAACTGAGAGATGAGATCTTATCTTAAACTTATGTTTAAATAATTTCGAATGAAAACGTAATCGCAAGGTTTTTGTTTTTAACTTGTTTTTACTAGAGGAGGTTTATTACTCAGAAATCTACAAGTTCGCTGGTTAAATAAACCATTTATGAACTTTTGTCGACACCATGTATATAGATATTTATTTAATGAACTGCACTGCACATAACTTAATTTACCTTACCATAAGTAGGCATTGATTATGCACAAAATAATTACATTATACGTAACGATAAATATAAATGAAACCACTCACATCGACACATTCTCCAATATCAATCTCCGACAGATCAGAGAACAGTAAGATACACTCATTCAAGCCCGACGCTAGTAGTGTATCTCTCAGCTGTCTCAGTATGCCAACCCACTTGAAAAGAGGTAACGACGGCCCTCCGACTAGTAACGCGTCCCATATGTGTACGACTCACCTTAACACACTCGCCGATATCAATCTCGGGTAGATCAGAGAACAGTAGGATACACTCATTGAAGCCTGGCGCTAGTAGTGTGTCTCTCAGTTGTCTTAGTATACCGACATCCATGAAGAGGGGTAGCGCTGGCCCTTCGACTAGTCACGCTTCCCATAGGTGAACTATCTAACAATAAATATAAATTACACCCACCTTAACACACTCCCCGATATCAATCTCGGGTAGATCAGAGAACAGTAGGATACACTCATTGAAGCCTGACGCTAGTAGTGTGTCTCTCAGTTGTCTTAGTATACCGACACCCATGAAGAGGGGTAGTGCTGGCCCTTCGACAAGTAACGCGTCCCATAGGTGCACTATCTTGTGTAAGGGGAATACGTCTGGAAATAAAATTAATTTTGTTTAAATTAAATTAGTTTTGTTTTTAAATTGGGGTAAAACTGACACAAGACTGATCAATAATTAAGGTTTATATAATAAATCTCCAGACTGTAATGGTTGAAATTATCATTTTTTTTTTAACTAAATCAAAAAATTTCAAATTTTCGGCTTTCCATTGGGCCTGCGTAGATACAGGAGCAGAAAAATACAATTTTGACTTTTTTATCGGTACCTACAGAATACTTTGACAGAGTATCAGTCAGAGTATGATATTATCGATGGACCGCAAAAAAAAAGTTTGAACAAAAACCAGTTATTTATTTCTTAAAACAACATCTAAAGACAACTCTACCAAACAGCTACATCTACCACAAAATTTCAACAATCAAAATCCACAAACTTACGTGAGAACATAGTAAGGAACCACGGTATAGCGAACAGTTCCGGCACGAAGTTGATCTCATGCAGATGTGTTGCTAGCTGCGGCTCGTGGAAGGCCGTCATCTGCCAGAACTTCGCGAGGTACTCCTTGATGACGGCACTGTTGTCTTTTAGGAAGAACTTGTGGAGGAACTTTGGTACGAAGGCGGAGAGGCAGGCGAAGGCGCGGGCTGTGAGAAGATAACAATAAGGAAATGATGGTTCTGATTCTGAGTTTCACTTTTATTTGATAGCTCATAAGTTGAAACAAGTTTAAAAAAAGATGATTATTGAATATCCATAAAACAAAGAAGTGTTTTTTTCTTTAGCTTTTGATTATATACATATATCATGTAATTTTTGACTATATCTGTGACTGATATAGTAAATAATAACCCTTCTTGGCAGTCGGGTAATAAAACTTTAATTAACTCGTCAATTCTTCCCCTTATTTCTGCCATTGTTCTCTGTGTTTCGCGTTCCTCATTCAAACCTGTTATTTATGGTCTAATTTTTACCTATGGTCTACATAATTCTAATACTATAAAAATATTCTATTTAAAAAAATATAAAAGCTAAAATCTGTATAAAAATACGAACCTTCATTACAAAAGTTCAAGTATAAGAACGGAGCTGTCAACGAGTCTAATCCTTGCCAGTAAACGTACTGCGGATTGGTTAGCAGCCACGCTTTGAGCAGCCGCTTCAATGTTCTATGGCCGGCGGACCCACACAGCAACCAGCAGTACTGGTGGCAGCGGGGGATGTCCACGTCTATCTGTTAGGGGAAAATCAACTTTAGGTTTATATACACTTCTCATCAAAAAAATCGAAACACTTTCGTTTTTATTGTTTTTGTCCTAATTTTTTACAAAAGAGAATTAATTCCATGAAAAAAAAAACATTATTGTGTAGCTGGCAGTTTGGTCATTACAGTAAGAAGAAAAAAATCAAAATTCGAAATTAGAATTTCATTTGTTTATCCTATAAATGAAATTAATCACTGTTTTGAGACAAATGTGTATTTAGGGTTGGAGTACGTTTCTCGTTTAAAAACTAAAAATTGGCGCTTGTCTTTAAACTTTTTGTTTCTTATTTCATTTACTGTGACTTTGGGACGTCTGAAAAAACTTTTTTTTCTAAAACATATGGATACTTCGCCCGCAGAAGCCGCCCAAGTGGTGGCATTGCTGGATTCTGGACTTAGTCAGCGTGTTGTGGCTGCAAGATTGCATCTAAGCTTATCATCTGTTCATAGAGTCTACAAACGCTATCGGGAGACTGGTTCGTTCACGCGCCGTTCAGGATCTGGCAGGAATCGGGTCACTTCTGAGCGAGATGATCGATTTATTGTAACAACTTCTTTACGAAATCGACGCCTTAACGCTTTTCAACTGCAGCAGCAGCTTCGCGTTGTACGAAGAGTAGCTGTAAGTGACTCTACAATAAGAAGAAGGTTGAAGGAACGCGGATTGGCACCGCATAAGCCAGCGAATGGGCCGAAATTAACTGCAGACCATCGAAGAGCGCGCCTTAACTTTGCACGCGAGCACCTAACTTGGTCATACCTTCAGTGGAGCAAAGTACTGTTTTCTGATGAGTGTAAAATTATGCTGTATGGTAACGACGGAAGGAACAAGGTCTACAGAAGAGATGGAGAACGCTTTGCACAATGCTGCATTGAAGAAAAGGTCAGCTATGGTGGCGGTTCGTGGACGGTTTGGGGAGGAATCAGCGCCGACGGTAAGACAGAACTTGCCTTTGTGTCTGGGCCACGGCTGCCTGCACTAAACTCTCATCGGTACATCGAACAGTATCTTGAACCTCATGTGATGCCCTATGCACATTTTATTGGCAACGACTTCATATTCATGCACGACAATGCTAGAGCTCACACGTGACTCTCATCCGATCGATGAAGAACCGTATGGAAGCAGTAATAAGAGCTCGCGGAGGGAATACAAGTTATTAAATAAACGTTTCTTACATTTTTTTTCATTTACGCGTGTTGTTTTACCCATTTCCTTCATATTCCATACAGGGTAAAAATTACTCATTATACAAAATACGAAACCTATGAAGACTTAATTTGAATTTAGAACATTAACATTAGGATTTAAAAACCTCATACTACTCACTATTAAATGACATTTTACATTTATTCCTAAATATACACATTTTTCTGATAATCCTTATCAAATCATAAACTGCGAGGTGTTTCGATTTTTTTGATGAGAAGTGTAGATTAGATCGAGTTTTGTGGTGCTTGTCTAGTAAACTTAATTGAGTTAGTTTACAGTTAGGCTGGTGATGTAATGTTTAGAACCTTATTTTATGATTTTGAAATAGGAAATAAAGTTGTTTTCATAACATCATTTCACGGTTGCTTCTTGCGTCACAATAATAGGCCTTATAAATAATCCTGTTATCAGTTACGAATATACTAATCATTCTAAACCGATAACACAATACATACAGTTAACGATTACAAACATTGGACAATACAAAACAGTAAACATTTACATTAAATCCTGACAATAAAGATTAACATTCACCTGTCTATCAGTAGGTGTGGGCGTTTCCTTATCGATACGCTCGTACTGTTCGTCGATGTCGCCCACTACGCCGAGTAACGCCGCCCATACGTCGCCGCGGACTAGAGGCGGGATGTCTATCTCGGCTTCTGCCCTTATGTAAGGCGCTGTGTAGGGATAGCCCTGTAGAGATACATTATGTATATGTGTATGTTACTGGAAAGAACTACTACTGTAGGTATATGATGGTTAATCAAATCTGTATCCAGTGAAATTTATCAAATTATAAAAAAAACTAAAAAGCAAAAAAAAATGAGTAAACTGGCATTCAAAATTATTATCCATTCAATCCAATAAAAAGTATCTATCCAATCAAAAAATGTAACTCTGACATCCAATCTAATTTACAATCTATACATATAATAAATCTGTAGAAAAGTCATTTTTGTACATTGAAGAAATTGAAAAAAAAAAATAGCCAGCGTGTTAAAGGATAACTAACAGAACCCATTTCCATAATTTTTGAAATTTTTGTCTGTTTGTCTGTTTGTCTGTTTGTCTGTTTGTCTGTTTGTCTGTTTATATGTTTGTTTGTGCACACTTCACGTAAAATCTACGAATTCAATGCAGACAATGTTTATATACAAAAATTATACACAACTTGAGGTATAACTTAGTTTTTGTTTCATCGAAATCGGTTAACTCTATCAAAAGATATGATTAATTTAGTGAGTTCAAGAAGTAAAATATTACAACACGCAATTCAGTACAGTACTTGCAATACAACTCTCTTTTGCCGGGGGTCAGATTTCAGGTTACAGTATCAAACATAAACTACTTAATCGAATGGTGTAAAAAATTGAGAGGTTGTTTTCAAGAAATCGTAGATGGTTGTTAGCTATGTTGAAACATGCTATTGAATCTAGCTGATAAGGGGTGAAGCTTTAAATTTCCAAAATCATTTTCTCAACTGCACACATAAATTGGCATTATTGACAGATAAACAAGAGGGTAACCATGGCAGACTGAGGTAGCCATAGCAATCTTCAATTTGATTAGTACCTATATTTTAGTGAACTAGCTATCGAAGTAAACAGCTTGGTGGTTGAACGATTGGAAATGAGTGATCTTGCTGCAAGTTCAAATCCAGTTGTTAATGTTTGTATTTTTTTTTCATGCGTCCATTTTCTTATATAAGTTTAAATTTTTTGATACCCAAGTTCAAATCTCAGTAGAGCTAACTCTTTTTGTGTTTTACTAACGTATCTTTTTTAAATAAAAAAATATTTGTAACATTTTGTTGTATTTTTAGTCGCAATAAACGACATCTTTAAGTCGTGAATTTTTTCTCAACCGATATTTTTATAAACTTACAATTATTTAGTGTTTGTATTTACTAATCTCCGTAGGTAAGTTTGTTCCTCATTGCTGATCATGGAGGAACAAACGTGCATGGCATATACCGTAAAGTGATTCAGGCGTAAATGTCCTGGCCATTTGCTTGGAAATTTACGCATTCGCTTCTGACTTGAAAACGTAAGCTTCCCCATAGATCACTTTATAGTTGGTTAAAAACTTTAATCCACTTTTAAACTATTTTTCCAACATAATGTGTAATGTTTTCTATTGGTCATCTATATTATATTCCATGGACAAGATCTTTTTGTATTTATTTTCTTTTACCCAAAAACCCAATGATGTTTTTATCACACAATCTTTAGTATGTACTACCTCTTTAATATTCATTAAAAGGTAGCTTGCTTCTCATGTAGGTTTTTATGCGTACATGATGTTTTATTTATGTGTTTAAATTTCATAAAGTTTTTGTACCCTATTACCGGAAGGTTGGGCCAAAACCCTAAATAAAATAAACTTTCTATCGCATTCTCTACATTTTAAAATATATACGTACGGTATTTAAGCCCATCACCTTAATAAGCTGCACCTTACGCTTAATTAAGCGAATTGTACAGAATACAGCCTCTGACTTTTATCAGGGTAGAATGAGATTGTCCTCGGACAGCTATTACTTAATCTTTCCAAACAAATAATTGTAAACACAGTTTTGGTAATTCTGCCACTGCGCCTTTCAAACCGTACGTCAACTTTTTGTAACTACCTCCTCTTTCAGTTTCATGGGTCTCATGTCAGTCACTGCCTATTTGATATCCACTCTTAATTTAACTGCGTAGTTCATTTTCGAGGTTTCGCACCAAAACCTCGCGCCCTGTAGTCTCACTAGGGACTACGATACCAACGAGAACTATAGCATAAAAAATGGACTAATTAGTTTTTATGGATTCGGTTTTTGGGTGCCCTTTGCCATTTACTGCCTAGAGCGACAGCTGCTTTCACTTTAACTCACAGTTGGCGCTGCCAGTAGACTCAACACAAAATCTTGACCTTCAATTATTGTAACCAACTGGGTAAAGCACAAAAGAGAAAACATACTACATATAAAAAAGAAGACTGATAAAAGAGTCAGTTCAAAACTGCCCAAGGTAGACATATTTTGGACATTGACATCGAAAGCCACCATGAAAATGATAATTTTTTCTCACGGTTCTGGACTTTGAAGATAAATCTAAAATTTTTAAACAAAGTAGCATCAAAACCAATCCTCAAAAGTTTTAGAGGTAAGCTAATTATATAATTATGACGATGGTACTTTTTTTTTTGAGAATTTATACAAACAGCAACATTTGTGACAAAATTTACTCGGCAGTAGGCAGTTCGTGTTAGTGGCCCTCTATATCACAGTCAAATATTTATTCATAAAGATGAATTATAGGTATATAAGCGGACAACGTCGCGGGTACAGCTAGTAATTAATAAAATTGAATGTCGTCTGGCACATAACTAAATTGAAAATAGTATTCTCACAAGCTATCGGTAACATTTTGGACATAGATATAACTTTAATCTCAAAGCAATAAGATTGATTTTTGTAAATCAAAGAAGAAAAGACAAAAACTTTAAATTTATTTTACTTACATGCAAAAGTCTATGAAACCACAGCAACCTATAAAACTGATATTCGGTATCTCTTTCTCGTATTATCTTCGGCAACGCTACGGCATCATATTCTTTTTTCCTCTCATGCATGAGGGGGTAATAATCTTGAGGTGGGACATGGCTTAAACGGGACTTTAATAAGTCTAAGCTATATTTAGCTATACGTCTGTCGAATAAAGCTCCATCTTTTCCGCCGATCGTGCATCCATCTAGGAGAATAGCTCTGTAAGAAACAAAAAGTACAAAAACTAAAAAAATAGATGGTTGTATTTTGTTTTGTTGTCGAGTAGAGTGGAAGTAAACATGATGTTACGTATAATACCATTATGGCTATTTACTTCGACTACACTATGACTACTACTTATCTATTGTTGTAAGTTGCTTTTAAATGCATAGGAGAGTCTCCTATGCATTTAAAAGCAACAAACGCGTCGGAACTAGTGAACTAAGGAGCGGTCTCTCTGCGACCTAGTTCGCGTAGTTCGTACGAAAGAGCGGTCTTCCGAACTAGGTCGTTCGCGAACTACACAAGACTATAGGAGACCAACAAACAGAATTGGACATAAAAAAGCAAAGTGTGGTACATATAATATAATAAAAAAATACATTATAAAGAAAAGGCAGACCAGATAACAAAAAGCGACAAGCTTTTTTCATACATTAACAAAAAGGGCGACAAAAAGTAGCTTTTGTTGGACTGAAACTAAATTTATTTGCTTTTGTATTCTTCATCCACATTTACATTTTATTGGAAAGTAGAAAGCGAATTGTGTCTGGTATTAAATTTCTGAGAACTGCAGTTGGATTTAGATTTTATTTTACCTTTGACAATATTTTACAATACTACTAATCAAGCAACAAATAGATAAAACTAAACTTTTTACTTACATAGGCATAGACAATATAGGCGGACTATTTTTTATCAGGCAATTTCTTTTTAATTCTGCTTGTATATCTCCACCAGCCAGCTGCCACCAATGGTAAAGGTGTTGCAGCTTACAGCCCATCAGACCTCGAGAAGGTTTTACTTCAACTAGCTGTTTAGAATTCATTTGTGATAATTCTTCAACTAATTCATTAAATGTTGCTCTTTCACTGGGATAGATTTTCAGACATTTTTCTATTATGTTTCTTAGATTTTCTGGCACTTGCTGGAATAAAAATAAATATCAAATAAACAACTTCGACTGCGACTGCGACTTCAGGATAAGTGTAAGTCAACAATTTATACTATATGAGTGTTTAAAATTTATGTAATAGGTTAAGAAATGTCTTTGGAAGATTAATTACAAAGGCTAACTCTTTGTAAGTAATCTTCAAAAGACATTACAGTACTATATTCAATCTAAAGGTTAGAATTCTAACATACCAAATTGCAATTATAAACAAATAAATGCATGTTAAAGTAATAATATAATGAAAAATTACCTACTTTATACTGTTCAAAACAATCATGTTCCCTAGCTATCCTCTCCGCAGGGTTGTTAGCATGTACTAGTGTAAGTATCCTTCTCAATATAGGACCAGGTTTCAGGTTATTCCATAGTTTGCCAATGCACATCTCAAGCAGGATAATACCATAACTCCAGACATCTGCCGCTGGACCACCACCATTTAGAATTGTCTCTGGACTTAGGTATCTTGGTAATCTGAAAATTTAATCTTAATTTTAGAAAAAAATATAGATAAATAAATATGGCTGAAACCTCTGATTTTGAAAATCAAGGGTATTCATTTAACACAACAAATAAATTGTACCTATTATAATCATAAATAGACTTGGCAAAATCTAATAGCAAGAAAATCATAGCAATACATAATTACTATGATTTTCTTGCTATTTTAATCATTTATCTACTAGTAGAAATATACTGATAATATTCCAATCCATACAGATAAACGGATAAATCAAGTTAAGTTTAAATGGATTACTTACATAATATTGTATTTTAAAAAACCAAAATTCTGTATTTACATACACACATGAAAATATACAAGAACAATATACGCGCACACAAAATAACTTACCCCAATGGGAATGAAACCTCAGTACCCCCACCAGTCATGTAATACAATCCGTAATTAAATAGTTTAACTCTTCCGCTGTGATCAATCAATATGTTATCATCGGACAATGTCCTATGTATTAAGTCTTGGTTGTGCAGATACTTGAGACCTATTGCTACTTGTTTTGCAATGTTGCCTATCTCTTCATATGAAAACTTACTTTTACATTCTTTGAGTGATTTGCCTATTACTTCTGCTACTACTATTATTCTTTCTGTAAACAATAAAAACTGGTTTATAAAGAGATGATAAATAATATGTAAAAGACTAAGTCAAAAGATAGGAGTTCTTATTTAGATAGATTTTATGTTAGTTTGTGGAAACAGTGTTTAATCAGTTCGTGAAATTATTAGATTTTAAACGAATCATTAAACATAAAATTACTACATATTATATTATAAAGTCAACATACCATGTTTTCCTCTGATCACATCCAAGTATGTACACAAGTTGGGGTGTTCTATCGTCAGCAACCGCTGCGCTCGACCCAATATCGTTATAGAACTCGGCGTAAGTGGCAAGCCATTACTTCCACACATTTCCCCAGGATGATTTCTAGCAAAATACGTACAGGAAGCAAACTTATAATCATCTTCGTTTTCTTGAAACATTTTCAAGTACTAGTTCGACAATAAAGCAGGATATTTATAACTACACTTTTCACTTAATTATACAATTGACTACTTTTATTTTATTTACACAATATTAACGAACATAAAATGTTTTGTTTTGAAAATATTGGTCAAAATTTAGGGGCGGAGTCAAAGACAATGAAATTTTATTTATTTCCCGGCTCCTGACACTAGTTCCACCTGACGCTTGACATTGACGTAACTCTAGTTTGTTTACTTTTACTTGCAGAATTTTAATATAATTATTTTTAACACGCTTATATTAGCTTCACTTTTGACCCAGACTCGATTTTGACCCACTTTAAACGGACAGATTTAATTCAAACTTTGTACACTTATCAAGAATCAGCGACAATATAATAATTTCAGGATAATGAAATAAACCGTTTATTTCATTATCCTGATTAGGATCACTAGGGGATTAAATAAATAAAAAAAAACAATAAAAAAAATTAAGTCCACAAAGCAATACGTTTGTTTGAATTCAGACATTCAGACAACACGTATTGCTGCTAGGACTAAAAAGTGAAAAATAAATATAGTTTAAAAAAACTAAAAAACACGCTTTTAAAGTACTTCTAACTAAAAAAGTGATAAATAATTCCTAATGTAAGCTGAAATTGGTAATGAACAAAAAACACTAGTATTATTGTGAAAAATAATACTAGGGTTGTTCGATAGACGAAAAATATGGCACAGAGCGCCCCACGCTTTTTCACAATAATACTAGAGTTAGTGTACGGTCTAACATAATTTTTATGTAATCTTTTATATTAATAAAATGAGTTTATTTACATTGTCTAAATGTGATGGACATTTCTATAAGGTAGTTTCCTATGTTTTTATACACGAATAAGTGGATTTATATATAATTTGTTAATGAAAAAACCCTGTTTCCCGGTCTTTATCTATTTATTCCGTTGTATGTTGAATAAATAATAATGCATTATTGATACCTCAAAATCCCATGTTTCAATATCCTAATTTATGGATTATTACCAGAAAAAAAAGCAAAATTACCATAGACTTAGCTGTCTATGGTAATTTCTAAGTGATGTGAACACTATACAAAAATCAAGTCGCATTAAATCGATAACTGAATAATTTAATTACTTTAGTTGTCATTGTCGGTAATATATTACTACAAATAATGGATTAAATAACCGGTTATTGCAAATAAATGTCTTACGTTTCCTTATAATTATTTTAGCAAATAAAGTTCGAAAAAGCCCATTTCTTTTCAACTTTCCCTCATCATCCGCGATTTAATAAAAGTTTTTCCATCTCAAATGTATGCAACGTAGAATTTCATTAACATTAACAAACAGAATAAAGATAAGCAACATTTGATTTAAAAAAAACCTATTTTGAGAAAGAATTGGTCCGTCTAAGAGTCAACAGGGGCCCGAGTCTGCTATTTACACTCCGTGTCAGTGTACTCCGTACTAACGTTAGTAGAATGCCAATTATCGTAAAATCGACCCACTATGAGCCAACTATGAGCACACTGACACGGAGTGTAAATAGCAGACTCGGGCCCCAGCAGTTGTTTAATGTTTTCATAGATTCATTATTATAGAATCGATATCAGGGCCATCATGCAACTTTGTATTATATCCAAGGAGGAAATTATAGTCGATTACAAATGGTCATTCGTTAGTTAAAAAATCGAGATGATTCTTAAATAAATTCGATGTAGGTGTTAGTTGTAACATTTCCCATCACTATATGTGTCTGACTGAAGCTGAACCTGGTGGACAGGCACAGATTTGGAGAACGAACAAAAAGGCTGAAAAATATTTTGTAATTTTGTAACCGAAGGAAAGTGCCATAATAATGAAAAATTAAAAACTGTAAGTATGTAAAATCAATACTTTGCATGTACATGAAAACCCGAGTAAATGTGCCTTTAATTGGAGTTCAAAGTACCAGAACTTGTAAGAACTTTCTATTATCCCAGAAGACTGTCAGTCAAATGAAAATGGCTTGTGTTGAGAATATACCGCCGCCAAACGCGGATTCGGAGATGGAAGAAGGAGAGATCGTTGACGATTTGTCCGACATATCATCGGAAGAGGAGTTCCTGTTGCGTCAGAGACTGCAAGTGCTAGAGAACTACAACAATGTCCTTGAGCGTAAGAAAGCCAAACGATCGTTTGTCGAACCTGGTAAGATGTTTACACCAATTATTTTTAAGATAGGTTATCAATAACTCAGTGCTTCAATTAAATGTCATTATAACCTATTTAAAAATGACCTTGAGGAGTATAACCTTTGACCTAATTTTGCGTTAAACCCTTTAAATATGCAAGTACTTAATCAATTTTATTGATTGAGACTCAGAAGTAGTTTATTACTTGTGAACCATTGTAAGTAGTTAACATTCTTGTTATGATAAGCAAGAGTATGGTTTTTCCTGTTATCAATGTTGTTTTATAATAATATAATTCACGGGAATAAGCGCGTACATGCATAAATACCTTTTTGGGGCTTTGACATTTCAACCGGGTTACTCCGGCCGTGGTCGCAAGCAGACTGAGCCTGCTTGCGACCACGGCAAGGTATTTTTGCATGTACGCGCTTATTCCCGTGAATTATATTATTATAAACATGCAGCGCGATAGTTTAAAATGTAATAATGTTGTTTTAATTTCAATATCAAAGATTTTATTTAATACTTCATAATTATACTAAATTTAAATAATATAAATGCACAATGATAATCTTAGAGAAATTTTGCTTTCTGAGGTTTATGCGAGAGTTAGAGTTTGGAATAAAACTACTTCTACTACCATGATAGAATCTGTTTAAAATTGTTTTCGAGATATATTATTTTTGCAATAGTATGTAACTCAGGATTTAAAAAAAAAAACCTGCATTTAGATCAACACAGCTTAAGAATGAGTTCTTTTTGCAAAAACAGTTATCCCTACTCCTATAAGTCATATCCTATAACCAAAGGCATGGTAAGAAACTTATTGAATTATTCAACTTCTATATTTAATAATATACTTAGTATAAGTGAATGATTTTTGTTTGTAGGCACATAGAGTGCATTCTATAAAATTTTAGGTACAAAGCGTAGAAAGGATGAAGCATTACTATGTGATCTTTCGGAAATTTCTGCAACCGAGTTAGATGACTATTATTCACATATACCACACAAAACAATCAGAGTTCAAAAACGTGTAAAAGTTCATCACAGACAAAGAAGAAAAAAAGAAGAACCTGTAGTTAATCACAGAAAAACCAAAGATCACAAAACTAAAACAAATATCCCTAAAAAGAAATTAGGACTAAAGATTATTAGTGAATCTAGTGATGAATCAGAAGATGAGTATAGAAATAGAAGAAGAAAATTGGCTGATGCTGTGGTAGTAAATAAACAAAATAAGAATGATAAAACCTCTTTAAGTGAAAGACTTCAAAGAATGCTTTGTGGTATAAACCCAGAACCAAAAATGTTGTTAGCTGAACCTAAAGTGGTTCATGCAGATTTTTCACCCATGTCGCCACTGCAGGCAGAGGACCGTGGTACCTTAAATTCTGAACTACCAGAAAATAAACAAGAGAAAGCAAACTCATTTGATTTTATAGACTTATGTACAGATGAGGACAGTAAAGCTAATGCTGCAGAGTTAGATCAAGATACTGTTGATTCAGTAATCAAAGCTAATGAACATATTGAAGAACCTAAGAAAACTTCTGAAACTCATAACATATCTGACCAAGACTCTGATGATGATCTTGAATTACTTAGACAACATGCACTCAAAACAAAATCTGCGAAAGAAAAAGTAGCTTCAACAAACGCATCTGTTCAAGAAAACAAACTAATGTCCGAAGATGAAGACAGTGATACAGCAGAGTTAAGACTTATTTGTCTTAAATCTGCTTTATTGAAGAAAGCTATAGAAATGAAACAAAAGCAGAAATTAAAGAAAAAGTTATCACAATCTACCACTTTAGCAGAAGATCTTATAACAGACAATAATACTGATATAGAATCTGTAGATATGGATATTGGTTCAGATGCAGATGAAAAGGCAAAAGATCATCAAGATATTAGTGCCAAAGTAATTGACAATACTGCGAAAGATAATAGTGCTGCTGAAAAAGATGTAACAACAACTAAGATTCCAGACCAAGATGAGTTAGAAGATGATGAAGATTTGTTACGAGCTAAACTTCTAACTTCATTAAGTAAAAATTTGCCTAATTTGGTTAATCCTAGTTTAATAAATGTTATAGAGAGTGTTAAAGAACCAACACCCATTTCACCTGAACCGCCACCACCTAAAGCAAAACCTGTTGTACCTGCTAATCCTGTACCTGAAGAAAAGAGATTTATTATTAACCTAGGAGAATCAGATTCTGAAGGTGAACATGAGGCAACTAAGAATTTAACTAAAATGCATTTGAAACTATCAGAACAGATAGATTTCCAACAGAAATTAGATATGTTTTTAAAGAGTACAAGGATGGAAGTAGAAAAGGCAAAACTTCCTGATGTAGTGGAGTCCGGCACACCAAAGAAGAACGAAAAGTTTGTTGCAAAGGTCTGGAGATATTACTTTTTTTTTGTTTGTGTTTTCGATGTTGTCCTTTTTTTTCAGACATTTCAAGATTAATATTGCTTTTAGGCTGTTAAACACTTGCCAAAATCAGAGCAGATTGAATACAAAAACTTAGTCAAAAGAATGGCGGAATTGGAAAAAATAAAGCTAGCGAGACAAACAAGTATGAATTTACAGGCGAAAATTACTGCCCCCTTAAAAGATACATTAAAGCCTAGAAATGCAACTGTTGAGGCTTCGAAACTGTCAGCTTTAAATAGTTTAGAGGAAAAAATAAAAACATCAAGGTATACTTTTTTTGTACGTTTTTTTGTTTTACTTTATTTCGAGCTCTTCGAATGGATAATTATTTTACAGGAAAAATATTGCTGAGGAATCAGCTAAGATGCTCAAATTAAAGGAGGAAGGGACAAAATTATCCCAAAAGTATAAAATTGTTGCCACAGAACTGCGCAATATCAAAACTGCAATCGCTTTGAACAGAAAACAAACAAGATCTGTTCAAAACTGTCTAACAAAAATAAGATTGCATCATCAAATGCTGTTAAAAAGGTATTTTATAACTTCCGTTTTCTGTTGTTGTGTTCTTTTAGATATTGTTCATTTTCTTTCTTCTATAAACATACCTGGGTCTTAACCAATAGTATTTTTAGCATCTATGTATTCATATTTTCGGACATTCACTATGTATATTATTTAATGTATATAACACAATTGTTTGTTTCTTCCTCTAAAACTTTATTTTTCAGCTCAATTACTTCATCACATTCCAAAATAAACGGCGGAATGCCGCCCATAAATCACATAATTCCGAAATTACAAAAAGAGAACAATCCAACTAAGGATGAATCTAAAAATCCTATCGTACAAAAGACTGCAAAAGCTGTAAAAGAATCAGTTTTGGTTACTCCAAAATTATCAGTGCAAATTGACGTCACTAGTAACAAAAAAGTTGTTAAAATGGCAGACAGTAAAATCACCAACGATAAAAGTAAAGTAAACATGAAAAATGGCAACAGGAATGGTGATTTGCCTGAAAATAAAGGTCTATCAACTCATCCGGTTGTGGAAAAAGGTGGAGGGAACAAGAAGACTGCAGTTTTGGATCAAAAGAGGCTGAGAGATGCGAATGATTACAGATCACCTTTAGACGCTTTTGGGAGTACAACGTAAGTCGTAAGATTGAAAGGCCGTGTATTATATCTTGTATATTTGTCTTTTCAGCACTAACATGGTGATTCTGATTTGCTATAAAGTACCTTGTTGGCCAAGTAGGACTAGTTTTTCAGCAAATTATAATAATTTTGTTATCTCGTTTAAGTCGGCACTTAAGTAGATAGCAAAATTATCATAATTAGATCTTAGTTGTTGATATTTAAAAGGGATTTGTGTGACTGTAGATTATATAATCTTAATTTTAAGAAGTTCGTCTATTAAATATTTCGTTTTTAAATACGTCAGGTGTTTATTCGGTTGGACCATTGATTTTATTTCTCAAATTTGCTTTTTCTTGCCTCTGCAATTCCGTCTCAATTGACAGATTGATAAATTATATATAGTATGTATCATAGACTTTGTACTTCCTTTTCATTGTGTCTACAGCGGTACATTTAAGTTGTTATTTATATCTTAATGGTTTGCAACATTATTGATTTCACAGTCACACACCTACACATAAAATTACACTAAATGTAAAATAAAAAAACTAGGTCAGTATAAATGTAAATCGATGCTACATACCTACTACATCAACCATCTTTATTTATATTATTGATAATTAATATCAATGTATTGGATTTTATATTCTATGATGAAGTTCTGTTCCTCTGTAAAATTTGTTTAGCTGTCATGTAAATTCGCTTAATTTTAAAATAATGTTCGTCGTTCTTATTTTAAATGTG
This sequence comes from Autographa pulchrina, assembly GCA_905475315.1. NCBI lineage: Eukaryota > Metazoa > Arthropoda > Insecta > Lepidoptera > Noctuidae > Autographa > Autographa pulchrina. The sequence goes on along the minus strand of FR997771.1, from coordinate 4,192,372 downwards.
TGTAGGATTTTAATTGAAATGTTCAACCACCAGTGAAGCTAACAATCTTACCATTATATGTATATCAGTTGATTGTCTAAAAACTTATAACATTTCAGTTGGGAGGGTGACCCGAACGCGATCCTTTGCCCCTTCGAGGTCGGCGGCGAGTGCAAAGATGCTGACTGCAAATACCTACACACGAAGTCCCGTACAAAATAACATAACACAACACATGCACATACCCACCTACACACACACAGGACTGACCCCATCCTTTCCCCTGCCCCCGACAGCACAGGATCCACAGCGATGTGTAAAGTATACATCTTTTTAGCAAACCTACATTATGTAACCTATGATTCAGTAGTTTTTGTTTTAAGATCTGAAATTAACCTAATTTTGTTTTAGAATTCCCCGATTCCATTTAATAGCATGTTAAAAGAGTTTGCATGACAAACTAGATATCCTCCAATATGAATAATACCGTCAAATATTTTATTTTAAGTTTTACTTTTTCTTGCACATTGTATAACATACTGCCACTATGAAAACTGAAAACCATGTGTTTGATCTCACCTTAAAATGGATTTTAAATATGGTAAAGCACCGCTGTGATTTAAATTATGACAGTTGTATTGGTTTGGCATTAAGTGTTACAACTCTAATTAATAATTTTATTTACATTAAATTCGTTTACGCATCTCTTAGCATGTCTACCCTGCAGTATACTGAGGTGAAGGCATTGTTTGAGTACGTTCTCTTGGACTGTGGCTCACAATAACATGGTGTTATACAATTTTAGTTGGCGCTTGGTCGTGTCTCTCCGTTGCATCGGCTTTGGTGGTAAGTTTCGAGTAACTTTATAATAGTGCATTTGTAGTGCTCTGGACTTTGGTATTCGTACCACACTACGGGACTTCGAAGATGTATCTGGTAACGTGCTTTGTGTTACGTAAAAATATCAACCTTTATATTTTTTTTTATTATTGAACTTTAAAATATTGTACACATGTAAAAAGTTATATTAATAAATGATAATTTAAAATACTGTACATTGGATTATTATTTCAAATGAAACCACTTTCTTAATCTTACAAATAGACATTTTATTCAGACATTGTAAAGAAAATAAAAATTAATATACCTCTTCACACAGATAGGTACACTTAGATAAAAATATGTACGTATATTTTTGGAATAAAATTCGATATAATTTATAAAACCCTCGAACTGACTGAGTTCATTCTATTGAATGACTACTACAAAGTAATTATATAACTAGTTATGTGACAGGATAACTGTGGGCACATGTGTATGATAGTACAGAAGATAAGAATAGTCATATACGCCACGTTATCTGGATAAATATATAAAAAAATCTTTTCCAAAATTAACGCCTTATATAAACCTCTATAAATTCATAAGATTTTTCTTTGGTGTTCCAAAAGCTCAATATTTTTTTCCTCGAGAACAGTAAGGAGTTATGTAAAGTTTTAACAAGATAAATAATTTTCTAATATATTTGTTACAATATAATTTAGGTATGTAGATGAAGGTATTCTAGAGCCCACAGTTGTGACTGGACAGTACAGAAGGCAGGGAGTGTAATACAGGTCAAGTCTTCATAAGGGGGACATTAAACTTATTTATACCCTAAACATGGGGACATTGGAACACGCTCACATGACATCTCGCCAGTTTATCGGTGAGCGATAAAGCTAGCGGATTATCTACATTAGGTACCTCTATAATCAGTGCTGTGTAGCGATACTTTATAACTTTCGTAAATAACATTTATGATTTCGTGTCTACAGTTCTATGTGGGTACATCAACATTCATTATTCTTTATTGCCTCATCAACATACTACAGGAGCGACAGACTAGAGCAGATACTACTCATATTTTGCGTACTTCGATAAAGGCAAGGATAACTTAATGCCCCGCGACACGTGTCTCCGTGTCGACCGTTTGCCGAAGTCGAGCATTTTTGTAACATGTCTGGGGATATCGCACCACTTATGTCCGTGGCAACACTTAAGTATATCGCGGGCAACGTCGCGCCACTTCACTAGACGTTGCTGGTGACAACTGTCGCAGAACATTTGTCCCCTAGTGTATTCCTGGCTTAAGTCAAACAAAGTTTGAATCACGTCATGTTCGCTAATAGCACAGGAAAAATGCATTTCAAACTTGTTGACGTCACAGATAAGAGCTACCCACATAAAACCGCAAACACATAAGTACGATAATATTTCGATATCAATAACATTTTATACCAATGACTAATGACATTCAAGTACAACTATTGTAAGATTTAAGACAGGGAACCATGACACGACGATTAGACGATCCATGAAGCTATAAGTATTGAATATGTTACACGTATTGCGTCTACACAGTTATTAGAATTATGCCAATCATTGGCTGTATATTGAAGCGACCAGACACGAAGTACCTATAAGTACAGGATAATAATAATATAGGTAGGTAATGTAGATTATTGTTATATTGAAATGACTACAATAAGTAGTTTGTACAGACAAGTAACAGTATAATGGCGATTCAGTGACGTCATAGGTATTAATTAGTACCTACTTAAGAACAAACCTGATAAATATCTTTAAGTATCTACCTGTGCATGCAGCCTGCCTTTGTCGATATTCATAATAGTTAGGTAGGTACCCATGTAACTGCGTTGGTACTTAGAAATATTGCATAGACTGATAGACATCTAAACTTTACGATGCGTGCATTGAACTTGGGAAAATTTTGAAAGTACCTAATCTGCATTGCATTTAATAACATGTCGATATTTTCTACCTACTTGTCTAGAAATATTGTGTTGCCATTTGATCTACATTTATATAAATCGTATCCCATACTTTACCGTCCGTTACTTAGTATTCCTATAGTCTGTAGACAATAAGCTTTTTTACACTTTTTAAATCCAGTTTTTCACACTTCTGAATAAAGGTAAGGTATATCAACTATAATCGTATCAGTTAAGTTGAATATGTGATATCTATAGTGTCATTAATTTATGTCTCGGTCATACCTTTGACCGAGACATAAGGGTGTAAACGGTTGTTTTTACTCAAAACCAATCACAGCACTTGGGTTTCACAGATAAGAATATTTTTTAGGTTATTGGCCTTCCATTAACTTGAGATACTAGTCCCCTTATTTTGTATTTATATTCCAATTAATTTACCTATGACGTCACTGCGAATATACAACAGTGATATCTACAGAAGGATATAATAAGACAGCATAAACCGGTCTCTGATAAACTAGACGAGGTGTGTGAGGGTCTATCTGAGGGTGTGCCACATGGCGACGGCCTTGCGCGTCTCGTGCGCCATCTGCGCCCAGTGCCGGCCCTCCGCCGCCGGCTCCGCGCCGCCCACGCAGCACCAGCCCACCACCAGCCCACTGCCGCCACCGCTCACCACGCAAACCTGGTAGTCAATAGATACCTACTTCAAATTTTGAACAAAACGTTAATAATAAGAAGTAGGTAGGTATCCATTTATGTTTACATGCACTCTGAATATCCCACAACAAAACAAGCCATATTTTATTTATCTAATAAGTTTTGCCCATGCATTGTTACGGCATTCTCTGCCGGTTAAAGTCAGGGTGATACAGGGACAAAATGGTAGAAAGATGCTTAAATATTTGGGATTTTTGTGTGACCCCCGTAAAAGTGTAAATTAAACGTGTTATTTGAACCGGAAAATAGGGACCTATTGTTAGTAGCAAGACTATGAGACATGCTCCATTTTCCTACGTATATTAAATTCCAGTTGTTACCTCAATGGAAGCCTCCTGAAGATTAGCAGAGGGCAGGCTAAAAGACAGAGCCTCGTTCCAAACTGGGCTGTTGATCTCTTTCCTATTAGTCTTCTTCTTTTTCACGCGTTTACCGTTCACCAGCAGGTATACTTTTACATACACATCTGTAAGAATAAACATTAAAAGTTCGTCAAAAAATAAGGAAGGAAGCGAGAAAGAAATTTCCCTCAAACTTGCCCAGGTAGGAGAAGACTTATTATGTTGGTAATCAGCATAACGATGGTTATTTAAGTACCTGCGTCATCTAGATATTAGCCCAATTTGAATAATAGGTAATGAGAAGAAGGCATAACAGGATGATGGACTAAGTAGGGTCAAACTGACAATCCTCGTGCTGTTTAAGAATAAGTAAGCCTTATTTATTATGTAGGTTAATAGTTACCTAAAGCATCTTTCCCCTCTTGTGGCGGCAGCAGATTTCTCGCCTTCAGCACGACAACAGTGAGTCGCTCAGCTGAGGGTAGGTAAGAGAGAGACAGCAAGAGTTCTTGCAGCTCCTCCGGTGGTCGCCGCTCCCGTGACAACTCGGCCCACACCTCTGCGCCGCCAGCTACTTCGACGCGGGAGAGAGGGACCTTCGCAGAGCCCATTACTTCGTTGCGAGAGAACCTGGAAAACGGAACGTGATTGATATAAACTGCTGCAAATCACTGCACCTACTCTATTCATATACCGACCTGATAAAATCTTACCTAACTGGCTAACTAGAGTTTCTTATCATGATCTATCAGATGGTGCCTAATTAAGTTAGTGATGTTGATTGGAGCTGGCAAGCTCGTAATTCTCTTAAATCTTGAGATGTACCTGGGTTTCTTCTGCTATTTCTTGGAATTATAAATGATGTAATGTACCTACTACCTACCTAGTCATGTAGTTTACAAAGCAGGTAATTTCTAGTCATTCACAATATTTATTGATCACAAATATCATGTTAACTTTCATTGGTCTTTATTGTCTATGTAAGAAATTCTGGTAAAGGAGTCGTCCTTCAATGGGGACTAAGAACAACTATCACAGACATTCTCTTAACGCAGGCTATATCAATAATCCATCCAAACATATTCACCTGTCGTAATCGAACACCTGAAGCAGCAGCGTCTTGTCAGACAGCTCGTCATGCGACACAGGGAACTTGAAGTGCTGGTCAAAGAACGGGTTCGCCTCGTTCCGGTGTACTGGGGTTTGGCGCACACGAGTGTCGACCTCGGGTAGTAAGGTGACGCGGACGTACGGGTCGTTGAAGCCGCCTGCCTCATAGCCGGCTAAGTCGTGAGCTGGAAACAGTTTGTTTGAGGTTAAATTAATTGATTAAAAAGATGTGCACCTTTGTAAAATGTATGCGGAACTACATACAGAAAGGATCCTTACAACATCGAACTAAGCATATAGATATGATAAAAGTAGAATAGGTAATTTCATAATCTGATGAGGTCGGAATGTAGATTCCCCCCCAATTCTTCTCCATGTAAATTATTTCGGCTTAGGTATATATTATTATAAAAAAAAACTATCTAAACGAAACTTAACAATTTAAACGACCTTCAGTTACTTAAACTTATCGACCAGTAACTAATATAGACTAGATGTAAAAATAACTTTGGTATTTATTTTTGTACTAAGTTGGCTTACCCTACACAATGGATAGACAACTTTGACGTCTATGTAACCAATATGAAACCATAATGATGTAAGTTGGTGGCAAATAATCAATAGAAAAAATTGAACATCAATTATTTAAGGCTGAAAGTTTGGAAACTGAGCCTATAACAGATGTTCTTTTTACCAGTTTGGGATAAATATGTCCATTCGATAACATGCCTGCAACCTGTATGGTAATTGTATTTTTTTTAGTTTGAGCACCATGTGCGAGCAGTGAGTACATAATATAGCGTAACATAGGCATTAAAGATCATATTGCCTACTTTAAATTTAAATAGAAAAACACCACTATAACAACGTAGGCATTCTCAAATAGGGTATTCAGATTTTAAAACGGAAAATCCGAGCAGTTTAGAATAACATTTAAAGTACTTTACCTAACACAAAAAAAAGTTTTAAAGTAAAACGATGATCTTTATCTTTTACTATAAAATCTTAATAAATTGTAATAATGCAGCAAAAAAACTTAAATGGTTTTTAAAAAATTTAATTGAAACTGGACAAATAACCAAAAAATCCTGACTGTGCCCGACTTTATGAGGTAACCCTGCGCTCAAAGCTTTTAGCTATCAATACAACCACAGCATAAACTATGAATATTATATACGAGTTGGTAACTGTACCTACTACAAGGTGTATGTCGTCTCGACAACGCGCAGTTCCAAACTTTCAAATATTCAACGAAACAACTTGTTAGCTATGCTTCGGACAATAGCAGTTCTCGGTAAATAATGTTATAGGTACTGTCGCGAACACTAGAGAAAGTTATCTAAGTATCTATCTAGTTATGACGACTACGTTCTGCAGTTGCACAAGAGTAAACCCAGTTTTACACAAATCACCGGCAAAAGCTCAAAAGCATTTCCTATATCTATTAGGTAGGTACCTAAAAGTGTAGAGACCGTATGTCTTCGTTAACCAATTTACGTTTAGCAAAAATGCTTTGTTAATTAGGAAGCCTAAGGATCGAATACGAAATCGATCCAAAAAATTGTACGTAACGACAAGAATTTCTACTAACTATTATATTTACAAAATAAATAATATGCCAAAAAACTAAGTGTTTGAATGAAAAATCAGAATAACATACCTTCAATAAGATGCACCTCCAAATCCGACCGATCGAAGTCATACTTCAAACGCAGATGGATCCTGCCGAGCGAGGGGCCAGCTCCTTCCAGCTCGATCACTAGGGGCGCTTCTCTCTTGGTGTACAGGTCCGGCTGCAGCGCCCCTAGCGAGCTGATTGTTGCGCTAGCTCCAGGACTCAGGGGGCCGAGGCCGCTGCTGCTCTCGACTAGAGAATTGCTACGGTCTATCCGCCTGGAAAGATAATACATTATCTCATAAACAAGGTTAAGAAAAATAAAGCACCTATCGACTAGACTACCAAATCCTAATCTTAAAGATTGCTGCTACGTCTCGAAACTTATTTAGGTAAATATTTTATACAAGACTTTGATCTTCTCTTGTGTATTTACATGATATTCGTAATGTAATGTATTTCCTGTTCACCTACTTACACCACAAAAAGTGAAAGAAGCTTGTTATTTACCTACCGCCTTTAATTTGTTGTTAAAAAGTGTAAGTTCAAAAATAAGCATTACTAATAACTTTCAAAATTCACCGATCTTCATAAATGATAGCAAAGAACTATTTCGAACAAAAAAAAACAACGCAACATAAATGGTCCATTCGTTTAGGAGCTACGATGCCACAGACACTGACAGAGACAGACACATAAATTACATCAACTCTGGGGTTCGGAAAACTCTTCTGTAAGTAAGTACACAAGAGAAGCCTTGCTCCCTTTGAAGCAAGGCTTAACAATTTACGTCATTTCAAATACAAGGCAGGCAAAGCTTTTCGGCTTGTATTAAAGTACGTTGAATAAACGGTAATAGGCAACGGATACGTCAATATACTCGTATCATGAGCTCATTACCGTTTCGTTCCGCACGCACAGCAGTTAAGGAGCTTAATATCGTAAGACTTAGAGGCAATGTGCTAAGAGTGAAATGGAATGTTTTTTCCTTTGATTTTAGATATTAAGTTTTACTGGTTAGGTGGTTGTTTTTGTATAATGTTGGTTATAATAAGACTCTCAAATTACCTAATTCTATTATAATGATACAATACATCATTTATGGTCCTAATACTTTTAGGCTCAAAAGAAATTTTCCTGCTTATCAGTCCAATATTTATTAAGTTTGAAATATTTACCAAAAAAGGAAAATCATAATGTACCCGATAACAAAAGCGGTAGATAGTTTTTCAAAATTGACTTGACTCTATGACGTCATAAATAGTACCTATACCGACGTCACACGCCAGAAAAAACACTCCCTTTACACAGTTGGTACGTTACTTTGATCATCACCAACTCAATTACGATCGAGCTTCATAAAGGGGCGATACAAAATACGTACGTACCTACATATGCCGAAACGTAGGTAACTAGGTCATGCCATTCATAGGTATACACAGGTTAACAGGGAAATACATGGCTCTATCAATATTTTAACAGTAACCTGTAAACAGAGGTACAAACGACTTATGTGGTTGAGGTTACGGTATTTTAACTAGGCTTCTGACCTTTTGTAAAGAAAATTTAGAGAAGTGACTTCTATTGTAAAGAAGATTAGGAATAAGCAGTGGCGTAACTATAACATCTGGGGCCCGTGGCAAATTATTTTGATGGGGCCCTGTAACTATTTTTTTACGTTTTACTTAGTTAAACTTTAATAAACTACTAAAGTAGTTTTCCAACACTAATAACAAAATCATTTTCAAGAACGTTGGTTTACCAATAAGTCTTGTTTAAGAATCTTATAGAGCACATAACGCACAATAGCGCTTGTAATCAGTAAGCAATGTCAAAATATTATGGAACGCATTCAAGTTATTTCTCTGATTCTGATTCATGTGTATTCGGTAATTAAGAAATCCCTTAGGATACTAACAGCTAATTAAACTGCGGGACACAGCTTGTCTCCCACAGAGTGTAAATCGGGGAAACAACGAAAAACCTTTTATTTTCATGTCTGTAAATGAATTTTAAGTAACAAACAGCTTTTGATAAACCTGTCCATAACACAAAGTGAGAGCAGAGCGTGCATTTCACTCCAACATTTAGCGTACAACTAAAAGCGTTAATCGCGAGTTCTGTTTTTTCCTTTTCAATTAGTGTGAAAATTTTTTACTCCGGATCGACGTGGATGCTTAATTAGGTCACACAGAGTGGTAATAAAAACATAATGGTAATCCTACTGGATAACGAGTATTTCGACAGTTTTGTGGAGTTATTTTAAATAACGAAAATATTTCTTATAAAGTTGAATTAAAATGAACGAACAAGACTTTTCTTTGTGTCGATAAACGATCGAAGTCTAGAGAGAGCGGGTGTTATATATATGGGTTAGATAACTAAGAAGTTAGCCAGATTGGCCGTCTAGGTGCGCCGCATGGATTTTAGTTAGGTACTCACAAAATCTACCTTGCACTTAATAATTGTATACAGGATACCCAGTATAGCCACATAATAAATATCAGCATATTACCGATTGAGAACGAATAAGAAATATTCCGATTTTCGGGACACTAAAGAACATAATATTTTTACATCATTAAAATAAATCTTGATAAAAAAGATGTCAAAACTTTTTCTTAAAGGTTTTGTTCCTTCAGGCGAGTGCATCTAAATAATTATATTTGAATGAATAGACGCGTTCCTGAAACGTAGCTAGCGAAGACATGTATCCCCGTATAATAATGCGAACGTGTCTTTAGAATTCCGTTTTACCTGTCTGTAGTAGCCTTAAAGGTATAAGTGATCATATTTAAGTTCATCAGATCAGGATGACTTGACTCTTTGGTAAAGCCAAAGAGTTATAAGCAAACGTAGACATAAGTAGGAATAACTGTGCATATAAATTTTGCATCAAACTATTGCCATTTTTCAAACTTTCTGTTAGAAAAAAGTTATGTTAGTAGCTCTCGCTCGTTACTTTGTTAGAGAGGGAAACCTCCCCAGGCTTTTAAAGATGGTTCAGTGATTTAGCTTTAAAACATAACACGGAAAAGTTAAATTTTAGTGTAGCATTTCATATTGCTACTGATTTATGCAAGAATCGCTATTGCACCAGTCAGATTAACAATTTAGTAGTTTAACATTAAAATTCGTAAATGATCAATGTTTGGACTTACTATGTTTGTCACTCAATCACGAAATACCGGGTTAATGAAAGGGAATTTGAAACTGTTCCGGAATTAGAAGTATCGGCTTTATTCCGTTGTAATAAATTCAGTGAGAATGTACATTTTACGCACACGAAATGTTATGAAATACACATATAGCACTTGTCATGCAATACCTACACATAGCTACAAAATAGTTATCAATAAATGCCGAACAATTAATTGAATTTATTTGCTTTAGTTTGTTTATACAAAAATTCCGTTTTTCAATTAACGGCCAGTCATTCAAAACGTTCCGTGCCCAAAATTTTTGTTCGATTTTTTCCGAGGTTGACTCTAGGAGTTTTACTAATTAACTTTAACAGAATTCCTATTATGATTCTAGCACAATATCGATAAGGGTTAATGTTGTAGGCTACCAATCAGGGCGGGCTGAGTGGCGCACTCTCGCTCACTCGGTAGGTGCCTATCAAAATTGAGTTTATCACATTTATGTCAGACGGGACGCGGCACTGATTTTCAATAGGGTAACATACAATTTTCCGTAGCTATATTTCATAAAATAAGTAGATGCGAAGGATATAATTTTCTATACTTTTAGGAAAATTAAATGAGGCTTGTTTGTTCTTCTATCGATGTAGGGAGAGGCCTCTCGACTTCAAATGCACCATTTTGTGTGAGAGTGTTTTCTACGCAATAGGGATGATGACTAATTTTTATTTTTATGTCCATCTTTTAGATAAGGAAAAAATATTAGACACGTATTTTTTGTTTAGTCCCGTAAACAAAGAATTACGAAGATACAGCGAGTACAATTCTTGCGTGACGTCACGTTTGAGTACAAATTGTGCCTAGCCGTGACGTCACAAGCCCCCACTCCTGAACTTTACAGCGGTTTATCTTCGTATTTTGTAATTTATTTGAGAAAAGAAAAAATATGTGTCCATTATATTTTGATTATCTAAATGGCGGAAATATAAATTAATTTTGATTTTACATACCTAGTCATCTACCCAATTATCACTTATAGATAAACTACATGTCCTGGGATCTTGTTAAAAAGCAAATAAACTGAGAAAACAAGGTAATTCAGAAATAAGGCATAAATTAGTTAGTTACTCAACATTTCAGCAAAAATGCGACAATGTAAGTTCGTATTTAGACAAGACTTCTATAGTCAGTTACCAGGAGAGCATAGCCTACAGCATCCTAAGTAACAAACAATTACAAGTATTGGTGAACATCTGCCGCGTTTATCGTTAATCACGAGGGACGGACCGGCGACAGATGTGCTCCCTACTTTGTGGAATTGAACTCAAATACGCAGACTATGTTCGCGTACTAAGTGCAGAAAGTACTTACTAAATATAATGGAGACTTTACCATCTGCAAGTCTAGTATATTGTCTACAGATAAGTAGAGATACGTTTTCTGCTCTAAGTCTCTATTATAAATCTCTATTATATTTTGATCAGAATTTTAGTACATCATCTCAAGAGCCTTTTCCCAGCTATGTTGGGGTCGGCTTCCAGTCTTACCGGATTCAGCTGAATACCGTATTTTACATGGAGGGACTGCCTATCTGACCTCCACAACCCATTTTACTGGGTATTAACACAGTATCCCATGGTAAGACAGGTTGTCAGAATTGACTTAACGACTGCCAAAGATCATAGTATGACAGTCGGGACCTACGGCTTAACGTGCTATCCGAGGCACGGAGGGGTCTCGATATCTTTTGGAAAATGGTCACTCATCCACGGACCAACCGCGGCGAGCGCGGCTTAACCTGTATTATCGGTCAAGCCGTACGGCTTACACTTAGCCACAGCCCCTCCCTCCATCTGATCAGAATTTTAGTCACCTTTCATAAATCTTACCCTACCCTTGATAATTGCAAAGTTGACTCACGAATGACAAAACATAACTTAAAATCAATTCTACGAATTAAATTATAGAACATATATTACATCATCGTCTCTTATTGCATTTATATACCATCAAAAATACGAAAAAGAGACAATAGTTTCCTTTATACGCATTTTCAGGAATCTACGTTGTGAGTGGAATTTCGTTTGGGGGAGATACGACATTTTACATACATTAGGCAGTCTCTCTGTGGGAATTGATAGAATGGTACGAGATCGGTATCAGATATGTTTCAGAGGTTCCCCCTTGTTCTATGATAATGGCAATTTCCTTTGCTTTGAGGCTGTTTCCTATACATTTAATTGGATATTTATAGTTAGGTATCAATTTGGGACTTAACACAATTTAGGATGTGTTTTCCAAAGGCTTTAAATTTTAAGAATTTTTATTTTTTGAATTTTCTGGCGGATAAAATATTTGTTCAAGGTCTTTTTAATATATAAATCCGTTAATCCACTTTCCGTGTTAGAACGACATCATAAAATTCACCTCATCTTTATTCCTGCATTTTTGTGATGTAAATTCGCTATGCAAAAGGTCAAGTGATTCTGGAGAATATTGCTTTGTTGATAAATAATAAAATATGACTCTTGTGTTTCATAAAACGTGACACTTTTTCTTGAGACAGATTCAAGTATGTCCTAGAGAATACGATGCTGCAATTTGACCAATTATAACTTTTTTACTTGAATGGTGACTCTGGCATGAAAATTATATTAGTATCATCTTTTAAAGTACGCAAAGCGTGCTGTTTAACACAAATTACAAAAACCTTTTCTTAAATGCTATGTATCCATACGAATAGGTTAAGAACATTTTCACTGCTCATACAATTTCTTAACCTCAAGTTCCAAAGAATCTTCATGGACGTGAGAAACAATTTAAAACATCACATACTGCAGTAGCAGCCCTATATCTGCTACTAAAAAAACGCACACTGATTTTATGAGGCTTTTTTATGAAAAATTGCTATCGATCCCTAGACACAAATAGCCAGCACTTAAGACAAAAACTACTAAAGCAACTTAGTACCTAATAGAAGGTGGTTTCACAGTCAATCATGAGCTGTAACTGCCGAACGAAATGCTGGGCTTTTAGTCCCGGGACTAAAGGTCAAAGGTGACGCTCAAAGCGCACATAAATGTTACACTTCACTAAATAATTGATGGACGATGTAACACGGAATATTCGGCGCAGTCCAGAATTCACGTTTAGATTTATGTCATCATATCCAGAGCCTTTTCCCAACTACTGGGGTCACCACCCGCCGTTGGGGTCGGCTTCCAGTCTTACCGGATTCAGCTGAATACCGTATTTTACATGGAGCGACTGCCTATATGACCTCCACAACCCATTTTTACTTGGAAACATAGTATCCCATAGTAAGACTGGATGTCAGAATTGACTTAACGACTGCCAAACATAGTATGACAGTCGGGACCTACGGCTTAACGTGCTATCCGAGGCACGGAGGGGTCTCGATATGTTTAGAAAATGGTCACCCATCCACGGACCAACCGCGGCAAGCGCGGCTTAACCTGTATTATCGGTCAAACCGTACGGCTTACACTTAGCCACGAGCCCCTCATGTTCTTCACGTTTAGATTACATACCGTGTTAATTATTTAAGTGGAGTCTTCAATTAGGTTGTTAGTACCGTTTCTTTCTTTGTATGTGTGAATGAGATTAATGTTTCATAAATTACATGACTTAATTTTAGCTGCCGTTACGACTCAATTAACACAGGAAATAAGCTTGCGAATACTTTTATATTTTTAGCAGTCCTAAATAAAATGTTTTGAATTTCTTATAACCTTCTCTTTTTATTTACAGGATACCTTTAAAAGAAAATACTTTTTCTTCTGAAAGTCTTACTTGGGGGTACAGGTCCAACACGCAACGTACTTGTTGAAAACTCTATTATTAGAGTACCCATGATTGTACACTACTATACCTACATATCTAATAGTAATAAAAGTTTAAAAGCGCTACGACGGACCGTGACCCCGCTTGCAAAGCATTCCATAATAAACTATTACTTCAGCAGGTTGGTCCTTTGTTGGACAAAGGACCACTTCCTTTGGTACGGTTGGAGAAATACGTATATACAGTGATGTAAACAGTGTCGGGGCTAAATTACCACCTAGTCTTGTACTCAGAACTTGGGTGAAGCATGCAACTATCACTGACCCAGTTGTGGTCTCCACCTTAATTAATAATCTCCGTTGATGTGCACGCTATTAGGGTAGGGAAACTACGGTTGTGCACCATCCTTAATGGAGTTCTGAAACTAGATATTTTAACCGACAGGTCAGGAAGAACATTTTTAGGACGAATAAGAGTCCTAAGTTTTCGTTCTATATTGTTTCCTCACCTTCTTTTAAAACTGTTATGAATGTCTTATGTAGTTTTATTTCGTTTATAAATGGTAATAAGGACACTTGTATCTAACAGTTTCCATCTTAATCAGTATTTCACAAAAAAAAAAAACTAAATACCTGCTCCAAGAATGTCACGTAAACTTTTGATCCGGATTAATAAATTTACAAGACCTAATAGGCATAGTTTAAATTTATAGCCTCCTAACTTAATTAATATTTCATCGTCTAAGTATGACACTGACATTATAAGCTGTCGTGTTTCAATATGATCTAGACTTAGTTAAGCTTTCGGAATTAGCCTTTGAAATTAACTTGTGGCAGAAGTTACTCATTACTAAGTATCCAGGGAGTTAACGTAGAACGTTAGATAGTGTTTTATGTTGTCGAAGCGATATTTATAAAAATAAAATATTTGATAGAAGAGATAGTCTTGTAACATAACTTTTTCTAGATTACATCATAAAAGTAAAAATTAAATTGAAAATGACTGGAATATAAAAAAATTAGGACTAAGTTAAGTACGGTATACAAAGGTTTTTATATAGCACCAAAGATTTAGGCGGTGTCAGCAATTTTTTATCCACCACACATTACAATTTCAAAGACAGTTTCTGGTACATCTTAATATTTTTTTGCTAGTATGGTCTTGTAATTACGACGATAAAAACAATACGTCTGCAACACACCGACCCAAAATATACACAAACGAGTTCAAAAAAGGACCAGCAACATACCTTGGCGGCATCAGCAGCGGCGACAGGCACCTCGGAGGAGCATGCCTCGGGCTCGAGGGTGTCGGTGTATCAGCTAACGACGCGAGGGATCCGTGAGCCAGCGGCGCCGCTCTCACGTCCAGGGAGGCAGCTCGCAGCGGTGACGGTGACCGGGGCACGCCGCTCGCACTTCCAGCTTCCAGAGTGCGCCCGTCTGGAGCGAAGGTGCGGATCGCTGGCGATGAGCCGCGGTGACTCTGGGAAAAGAACTACAATTAATGAATATATATAAGGTGCTATAAAAATATCTGCCACGGCTTTAATGGGAGGTAGTATTGTGTTTATAGATTACAATAGTGAAGAACTTTCGTACCCGGAACAGTTAATTAAATTTTAGAAAATAAAATTGTTAAATTAACATTGACTCTATTCTGCGTAACCTGGTTCACAAATTACGTGAATTCGGTGCGGAGCGGCAACAGCTTAGGACACGGGATGGTTTTATACTAATAAATCAATTCAAATTTATACGTTATTTTTTTTGTATGAAAAAAAATATGATAAATAATCAATAATTTATCTATACTATTGTAATCTATAAACACAATACTACCTCCCATTAAAGCCGTGGCCGATGTTTTTATAGCACCTTATATAACTAAGACTTTAGGAAACCGCCGACATAGTTTAGCTTTAAATTACTGAACAGATCTTCATAAGTTATAGCTTAGAACAGCCACGAAGATGATATCTTAAAAAAAAATCGCACCATACCATACTTCGGACCATTCGTTTGGTAGATATGATGCCACAGACAGATACACAGATTTACCGACCGGCACGTCAAATTTATAACATGAATGCTATGTAAGAATTTGGATAAAACTCCATAAGTACTCCTTATAACCCGCATAATACTCTTTGAGTAACTTTCGTCAGAAAAGAAAAGTGTAAGGCTCGTTCCAATTTTCATTCATAGTTTGACAGTTAAGTTAATAATGCTTTTAAAAAGTATGCGCTAGTTACCTTAGATCTGTTTATCTCGGAGTAAGGTTGCAAAGTAAATTGACTTCTAGGTAGTTTCACCTTATTTAAAACAGAAACTTTTTAATTGCAACCGCTTATGTAAAATGCTTGAGGATGATGCTCCGTTCAGATTATATGCCGTGTTCAGTAAACGGATGTAGTCAAACAAGTCTGTCTTCGGAAATTTCCATAATGTTTTGATGATAACATCCCAATTAATTACAAAGTATGTATGATCTTCATGTCGGTTTTTAATGGCGTTGTAAAATAACTCCAACCCCTACGTATGGCTCGCACATGCGTACTAACTACTTGTAAGGAACGTTTTATTATTCATACGTTTAACTTCGCGTAAAAACTTTGTCACTTTACTGTTATATTTGAGTTATAGTTCTTTCTCTTCATAATTTCCTTTTATAAAAGTTGAAACAAATGTAGAAAGTTTTAACTGAGAATTGTTTTGTTTTCCGTTTAAAGTAGGTTATTTCGTGTTTAATACTAATAAATAATGTATTGTTAATTATTTACTAGGTATATAATGAAACAGTTCTGTTTCAAATTTCAAAACACTTATTACAGATGAGACAAGTGCACCTTAGATGATACACACATCAACACTGTCTAGGGATATTTTGGATTTCTTAAATTTACTCAAAGTGTATTGAAAATAACATACAACATGTATACATTTTTATAAAGCCTATTTATCAGACTACACTGCAGATTAAAAGAAAACTATTTTTCTTGCGTAAACAAATTTTTATTCACAAAAAGAAAAAACGTGAAATAATGGTAAAACTAACAATGAATGTGTTTCTCAAGAATTATTGGAAAACAAGGAAAAATGTATCTGTTTTTAACAGTTATGTGAAAAATCAGAATTCAGTTAAGCCACCCATGACGTTAATAACGGTCCTGTACTGGTTTTTCATGCTTTGGATTAATTTAACCAAGTCTTGCTGCGGTATTGTCCCAGGTCCGGCTAAGATGCAAAAAAAGTTACTCTTCCGTCGCAATGTTTGCAGGGAAATTCCTCAAAGCTCTTCTTTGGAGCATGTCCCACGCGTGTTCTATGTGGTTTAAGTCAGGCGATTGAGCGGGCCAGCCTAAGACCGATACGTCGTGCTCCTGCAACAAGCTCGTCACCACTCTCGCTGTGTGCGGACGGGCGTTATCGTGCATGAGCGTGAATTCTTGGCCCATTTGTTGTCGTCGAGGGTAGATTATTGATACTAGCACCTCGTTACGGTATTTTTCAGCCGTCATGGTGTTTCTGATCCAAACGAGGTCTGTTCTATCACCAATACCAATTCCCACCCAAACCATAATTGTCCCGCCGTGCTATGAATGGACTTCCTGAGGATGTTGCAGAAGGCTGTCACGACCAGGAACTCGCCAAACACGTACTCTACATGTATCGGGATAGAAACCGAACCGGGACTCATCGGTAAACATCACTACAGACCACTGGTTATCTTCCCAGAGCAAATTTTCAGGAGCCCACTCTAGTCGTCGTCCACGATTTCCTCGGCGTAGTCCTGGAGTACAAAGCGGTCTGCGAGCATGAAGATTAGCTTTATGCAGCCTTCTCCTCACAGTTTGGTCTCTCACAAGCAACAAGTGCTCTAACTGGAGCCTCTGAACCAACTGCATAGCCGTAACGTTTGATCGTCTTCTCGTGGCAACTTGCAAATATCGGTCTTGTTGTTGAGTGGTTATGCGATTCCCGCCTGGGTGTCTTTCAGCCGCTTCACCAGTAGCAAGATAACGTGACCATAACCTTGGTATCACGTTTTGTCTTGTTTCAATCTCCTCAGTAATGCTCCGTTGAGTAGCCCCAGCTTGGAGCATGCCTACTGCCCTTAATATTTCCTCTCTCGTTAAATGGCGCCGCTTCATGATGCACACAATAACATTAATTCGAAATTAACCGATAACTTGTTCTAAAACTTAAATTTGACAGTTAAAATAGCCAAAAACTACTGTAGGTAAATTAAACCTTTGGAATTCGCTAACGTTATGCAGCGTAAATCTTTTGTTCTTAATTTATTTTTTCAAATTCAAATTTAGAATCGTTCAAAACGGTTCACAAAATAAGCTTTCTTTAAAAGAATTTAAAACTGGCCAGTATTTTTTGAGTTTAAGAACTTTATACAAAATATCCCTAGACGGTGTTGATGTGTGTATTTGAAAAAAAAAAAACAAAAAAAAATACGACTTATTCAGTTTAAACAAAAATCAATACATCCGTGACTAGGTGCCTAGAAACTTAAAACCAAAACGATTTGAATATTCTACACAAAGAATAATTCAGCCATAATAACAAAATTTCCAATTCCAAAGTAATAATCCTAAGTAAATTAGCTACTGCAAACTAATCTAAAACGCGTAAAATGGCGGTCAATGATCTAGCAAGCTTCCGTCACTTTATTATTCAAACATTTTTCACCTTCAACCATTACATCGCACTTTGTAAGCTTTGATAACAATTCAAATTTCTGCGAGTAATGTATAATGTTATGGAATATTATAGCTTTCGAAGAGATTTCTGGCTTTATTTTCCTTGTTTTCTTCAGTATTATACCAAGCTTGGAATTTACTGGGAAGATAATTAAATTATATTGTATAGGTTAGGAGGCGATTCTTGAGCAAAATTGAAAGTATTGGAATAAGTTTGTTTTGTATTAAAAATATTTAATAAAAATAGTTATCTTCACTATTATATGGAATTTTGACGGTATTTTGACTTACTATAATTTTACGAAATGACATGATAAAGCTTCATTTTATTATATAAATAAAATCATATATAAAAAATCAGTTTAACTTGTACCCTTTTTACAACAACAACTTTTTGTGGGACAATAACATTAAAGTACTCAGTTTTCTCAAGGAAGTCGCTTCTTATGTCTTGTCATCGGAGATAAATAAAAACGTCAAATTTTTCACATTATGAGTAAGTGGCTAAAGCACATTTATGAAATAACATCTCCAAAATATAATTATTACAAATCCGGAATAGGTAAAATGGATTATCTGTTCATAAATAATATATAAATACATGAATACTTGGGATCGTGAATAGTGAGTAGATAATTATCTCGCCACTATTTAGAGCCGGTCGAGATCATTAATCTTCGAACAATACAGGAACCGCAAGAGCTGGTAATGTAATAAAGCTTATTATATTCATGATAAAGACACCTTTACTGATAAGGAAGATCCCTAGTAATATATTTACGGTGCTTAAGAGGAACTGTAGTCTGGTAGTCGGTTACATACATAATGCTTACATAAATATAGAGAAGTCATTTCAACAAAAATTTTAAGACCAACTCTTCAGATGACAAATAAGTATAATTTTGAAATCAAGATAAAATTACTGGAGATATCGAGAATCTTCGCCTTATTAATCTGTTAAGAAGAATGGCAAAGAATTGCCTACTTTAAGATAAGCCTATGATGTCCCAATGCTGGTCAAAGGCCTCCAATTGGTCCTGGTCCCGCGCCACATCGAACCATCATGTATTGTTGTTTTTATTTAAGGCGATAGGATAGCCCAACGTCCTTGAGCATTGAACGTGAAACAATCTGAGTGACCGCGAGCGCCGGGCGCGAATGTAATAATATGGTATTGTTGATTTAACTGCACGTAAGTAATAATTTTGTAAAATTTTGAACTTAAATTTAATATAGCATTAAATTGTTTATGATTGTGTGAAAAAAATATTTAAATCGCTTCAGTTGTTTGAGAGCAGTAAGCAAATTATTGCAAATTTAAAAAGGATATATTCGATTTTTTTACGACAAAAGTATGAATAATAATAAAAAAACTAAACTTAAAATTTAAAGTCAAATATGTTATGCGTATTAGGGTTTTTTTTTTAATATATTTGGTCCATCCTTCTAGTAGTAGTAGTCCTTCAAAGAGGGGTCTATTTTGTAGTTTGGTTGGCCTATCCTTTCACCTTCAATTGTCGAAAACTTCGCCTTCTAAATATACCAAGGTTTTAAATCATTATTTGAATCAGCATCTCTCAAGGCAAGTATGTAGCCGAAGTACTTAGTATGTATTGATCAGTTTCGAAGTAAGTGTAAAGCCTTCCAGTGAACGTGCCCGCATAAAAGTATCGCCGCCACTTAGATTTATTATTTCGCCCGAAGGTGCTCCGAAGTATCATGAAATATAACTTTAAAACTACCGTTATAGATAAAGTTAAATGTTCCTAAACTGCTAACCTTGTTTGTGCTCTCTTGTAGAATTTAAACTGATTGCACAACAGTTAAAATCAAATAACAATTTATTTATCAGGGACAACCTTTAACCCAGATAGTACATTTATTTGACGACCTCCGTGGTCGAGTGGCGTACGCACCGGTTTCAAGGTGTCGCTAGCTCTGAGGTCCCGGGTTCGATCCCCGGAAGGGTCAATGTAGAAAGCAACTTTTCTACATTGTCCCGGGTCTGGGTGTTTGTGGTACCTTCATTGTTTCTGAATTCCATAACACAAGTGCTTCAGCTACTTACTTTGGGTTCAGAGCAATGTATGTGATGTTGTCCTCATTTATTATTATTATTTAAGTTATTGTGTAAACCGATTGCATGCGTTAACGAAACTCAAACTTAAAATTGTCTTTCTTTAAATGTAAACTTCGACTTAAACCGTTTTCACATATCATTATTTTCTAACCCGATATCTTGAACAGCTATTTCCAAACCCCAGTCTTTAATAGAAAAGTCTTAAACCACGTCAGCATCTACTTCGTGTATCGCGTGCTACTTTGATTGGTTTTCTTTAATAGTATTTTAGACTTTATCTGTAATACAATCGTGAAAGCTTACCATGAAAACGTCGGAAAATTAGGCAGTCGTCAAATGAATTGGACTTCCCATTCTGTTAATTAAAGTCCATATAAGAATGTTAGAAATTAAAGAAAGCAGTTAAGAAAGCACGTAGGTATTTACTATTTAGTTATTTTTTTGTTTAATTTATTATTGTTAATTTATAGGTTTATAATTTAGTATTGAACATGACTTGAAATACGCCAAAATAATTTCTTGTGAATTATGAAATAAATTCTCGGTATGAATTATGACTTTCAATGGTATAGTCCTTAAATTATTTATTTTCACAATTTTAGTAGATACGAATAAATTACTAACGAGCCCTTTTTTCATTGAAATATGCATCTATGCATTTTATGTGACGCTATTGCTTACTAATATATATTGATAACAGGAAATAAATAAAAGCGTTGAATGATCTATTTTAGTATACGTCAGCGAAACGACAATTCTCTTCAAAACGAGGACAGGATTTAGTCATCGTTCCTAATCTTTTCATAATCAAAATCTTTCAGTGCTGGGTTTTTTCTGATATCCTTCCTCTGGTCCGCTGAATTTGAATAAAGTGGATTATATTTATTTCACGCAATCTGCTTCATTTAAAATTCTATTCAATGCCAACAACGGCTACAGATTTCTGTTGGATTTTCTTATAGTACTTAGGTACTATTTCTTTGATTACAAATTCAATTGAGATTTTATACAGTTTAATGTTTACAAAGTCTTGCCTTTTTTGTCGTCAGGAATAGATTAAAGACTTATTTAGAAAATTGTGGTGTATCTTTACGTTATCAACTTACATAATGTACTTATTCTAAATGATCACGGTTGAAATGAGATAAGAAAAGTAAAAAATGTAAAAGTTATCTAGACACACGACAGTGTGTCCGCCAAGTTCGAGCAAAAAAAAGCGACACACCGGCCGTGGGTTATATTACACGAACCATTTCGGGCCAATTTCGACCACCCTATAACTCAAAACATATTTTATCTACGCATATGAAATTTCGAGTGTCTGTTGACATCCTCTTAATTGTCTAGATAACAAAATTTCATTATTCTACCTATAGCAGTTCTTGAGATATTGACGTCAGAAAATCGCTATTTTTACTATACACTCACTGACTCATCAAAAACCTAGACCACTTCCAATGGTCGTACTGACTTGAAATTTGGCATGGAGATAGGTCTTAAGGTCAAAGTAAAGGGAAAAATCTGAAAACGGCCAAGTGTGAGTTAGTTTTAAAAATAGCGAAGGTGTAACTTTGTTCTACTATGAAATCATAATGAACTAAATGGGTCTATCTTCCAATGGTCGTACCGACCTGAAATTTGGCTCGAAGGTTTGTCTTTAGGTCGAAATAAAGTAAAAATCTGAAAACGGCCAAGTGAAAGTCAGTTTTGAAAACAACGAATGTGTAATTTTGTTCTACTATTACTAGGTATGGAGTGGAAATGAAATAAGACTTACTTAAATTTAGATACATACCAATTTAAGACAATACATGTTTGCCTTAAAGACAAGAACAATAAAATTGTTCACCACTCTGTGTGTGTCTGTTGCGGGAACCGAACCCACGATTTACGAAGTGCAAAGCAGGTCACTAGGTACACTAGGTGCGCTAAATCAGTCAAACAAAAATGAAAAGACTATTTTTCTCGCATAGTCTAAATAATTTCTAATTTTACAACTAAGTGGAATGAGACATTTCCTAAAGCAAAAGTGATAAAAAAAAATAAGGAACCTACACCTAACAAAAATAAATGAAATCCCATCAAAAACATAAATGTGAAAGGCTGCCAAGTTCGATACTATGGGAATGCTTCGCCTATAAAAGAATTGAGATCTAAATAAGTACCAAGTTCCATAAAAATACCTCAAATCATAAATAGTTATAGGAATGCACACTTGATTTCCAGCAGTTTTTAAGGTACATTTTGAATAAGTATCACGTTACATAGAAATACCTAAAATTATAATAGTCAGAGAAACGCACACTGGTTTTTTTAGCAGTTTCCTGATAACATTTATTATTTACAGTACTTTTTAATGATGTAACTTGGCAAGTTTTAATAGAAAATTATATACTTGACACATTGCAGTCCAAAGGTGTCGATTCATTGCATTGAAAATGTGTGTGGTGTGAGAAAACTTGCCAAGTAACATCATTAAAAAGTGCTGAAAATAATAAATGTTATCAGGAAACTGCTAAAAAAACCGGTGTGCGATTCTCTGACTATTATAATTTTAGGTATTTCTATGTAACGTGATACTTATTCAAAATGTACCTTAAAAACTGCTGGAAATCAAGTGTGCATTCCTATAACTATTTATGATTTGAGGTATTTTTATGGAACTTGGTACTTATTTAGATCTCAATTCTTTTATAGGCGAAGCATTCCCATAGTATCGAACTTGGCAGCCTTTCACATTTATGTTTTTGATGGGATATATCATACCGAGGAGAAGAATGGAAGGCCCTGCAGAGACAGTTTGGCTAAAGAAAAAAAGGTACCTATGTAAATTCAAAGGACAGGAAGCAATTGTGATTACGGCAGTTAAAAAACCTTTTAATTAAATTGTAAAAGAAGATTTCCACAAATTTCCTTTTCGTATACTTTATTGCTTTTCTAAAGTACCAAAAAAAGTACTCCAAGCTTTTGTATAAGCGTGTCAAAAAATCTTAAAACAAAACCATACATTACAACAACTACGCCCGTTACACAACTGTATAAAATTGAGTCGTGAGTACACGAACCTCTTTGATTTTGTATTCGCTTTTGATTTTGCTATTCGGTATTCCTTTGAATACTAAAGGCGCCAAGTATCGGACGTGTACGAAAGACCTTACGATAAACATAAACCTAGGTGTGATACACGATACACGTCACCTGCCGCCTGTCAAGCGTTAACCACAGTGATGACGTACCTAGATTAACTGTCGGGCTATGCAATGCGGTATACAATGTACATTTATACAATATAAATAGGTGTTGTACGGAGAACATGGTAATTGATGTGTAAATGTGTAATAGGCAGACTGTCCCGTGTTTGATGTAGTGGAAACTGCGAGAAATTGCTCTATGCAAGCAGTGTTATGTGTCGTTGTATCTTATTTCAGCTTTATTATTTACATAGTATTTCGAGTATTAATATATGCAAATATTAATATCTATACTTATAATAAATCTGTAGAAGTGAAAATTCTGTACATTGAAAATATCAATAAAATAAATGGCGGGGGGTGTTACTTGACCGACAGCGAAACCAAAAGTGTGAAAAAAAAAAAATTGTCTGTCTGTTTGTCTGTTTGTTCAGGTATCACGCAAAAACTACCGGTTCGATTACGATGAAACTTGTTATAATTATTCTTTATTATCCTGGGCACCACACTGGGTAGTTTTTATCCCGGAAAAGTATTAACAATAAAAACAAACTTAATTTTGCGGTTAAAAACTCATTGATAAGTTTCGTCAATCAAGCGAACGAAGTTGCAGGCACAGCTAGTATGAAAATATTTGTTTAAATGTAAAAGAAATGAGTATTTATGGAGCCATAGCTCCTGAGCTTTAGTGGATCACAAAAAAAAACTACCTCCCGTAACTTAAACGTCAATATTTGTATGTATTTTTGATATTGACGGACAAAAATTGGTCTACTTTTGACAGGACGTGGCATGTATGAAATTGAAAGAGGTTACCAATTGGGCTATTCAAGATGAGACTAATTAATCAGGGAGAATTTCACTTGGTCTAATTCTCGTCACAAACTATGCTGTTTTAGCAAAATTAAGTTATGAATAATTAGAGTTGAGTATATATTGGAAATTGTCCGGCTTGACGACGTAGATTGAGAATATAATATCCTATAATAATAATAATATCCTGGGACAACTCACACACGGTCATCTGATCCCAAGCTAAGCAGCGCTTGTGTTATGGTAACCAGACAACTGACAAACATACTTATATATTTCTAAATACATACATATTATAGATCAATTACACCCATATATCAATTTACTTGACGTGTTCTAAGACTGATAGATCACTGAACCTCGTCATTGATTATGAATAACAGGGTTAGTTATTTAGTTCTGTTAGCGTCAAATACTCCAAATTCAGAAACGTTTTTTACCAAACTATTATTAGTAGCCCCAGGTTAAAAATAATTTTTTTTTTCTACAATTATAGTTAACTAGCGACATTGCCTCGTTGAATGGCAGAAGTAACTACACTTAATAACAAGCCAGGTTTTGGTCACGCGAAACATTCATCAATCGTTTTGTATAGTTTCTTTAACTAAGAGTACAATAACTCTAAAAATATTTGTTAAACAATACTAATATGACATTATATACCTATTAATTTACTTATGTGATATGCTGCAGTATAAACAATATTTTGTCATATTTTAATTAGTTATTATGCTAGTTTGTAAGTGTATCTACAGTCATCTTCAAGGGAGTATTAAATTTCACTATGTCAGTCAGTGTAAGTGGGGGTGAACAGTACTTGTACATATACGTGTATCGTTCATATAGGCACTTTACTTACATTCTGTGTAATAAAACGAAAAAGCAAAATATCATAGTATCATTTTAAATAGCTGACATAATTTTTGACTGGCCTATTGGTCTAGTGGTTAGTGACCCTGACTGCTATACCGGAGGTCGTGGGTTCGATTCCCACCCAGGACAAATCTTTTTGTGATGAGCACGATCATTTGTTCTGTGTCTGGGTGTGATTTATCTATAATATGTATGTATTTAGAAATATATAAGTATGTTTATCAGTTGTCTGGTTACCATAACACAAGTTCAGCTTAGCTTGGGATCAGATGACCGTGTGTGAGGTGTCCCGGAATATTATATTATTATATTATACCATATATATATTACAGCTAGGAGTACTAGTAAGTAGCTCTTGTTATTAAGCAATTTCCCATTAAATACCGCGTCACTTCAAAACTCACTCCCGCTTCAACGAGTTTAAATTAAACCCCAAAATAATTTAATATAAAAATCCTTGAACGTACCTGGATTAGGGTAAAGTGTCATCCCTTGAGAAAAGATAATACCTTTTTAACAAATTCAACTTTCTAGGCAACTTCAAGTTAATGGGAAATGGGGGGGAAATTAATTAGAGGAAGGGTTTACTGTGTATCGGGATTTTATTATCTACAGGCATTGGAGTATCAAAGAAAAGTATGAATAATTTTGTTTACTCTTAACATTTACATAGATACAAAAGCTTGGTACATACTCTCACTGTACACAAGATTTATCAAAGTGAGACATTGTTTTTCCATATAAAACTGTATTTTCAGGAATTAGTAGGACCAAAGTTAGTAGACCAAAGCGCTGGTTTTCAGTTCCAACTGAAAACCAGCGCTGGGTGTTCTACACCTAGCATATGCTGAGTTGGTGACCTTGTTGGTACTGTCTGCTCGACAACACTGCTAGTATTGCGTATTTGTGTTTTGTAATTATTTTTTATTTTTTATTTACCTTGTTTTTGTGTTGCTTGTTTGTGTTTATTTTCTTTGTGTTGTCTTGTGTTCTGTGCTAAATAAATATTTTTCTATTTCTATTTCAAAGTGAAAACGAATCTTAATTATATATAATAAATACTAAATAGTTCTAAAATTTATTTATTTGGAAGTAAACAAAACTACACTACGTAGTCTAAGGTATTAATAGTATGAAAGCCTGCTATACTTAATCCAGCCACGATCTAGCTCCAACTACGCAGTTCTATGAACTTAAGAGCTCAACTAGAATAACACATAAATGATAATTTAGCTCAACTGCTAGACCACTGTTATTTTCTTTGCTACTATATAAACTTTGAAATGTTTTGATAGTTTTTGAACTGGATTCGTGTCGTATAATATAAGGGGTTGTTTTCTTAAGATTGGAAGAAAAAGGAGAGATCTAAGAAACGTTATAAGTTAGCTATTTATTATTTATTTATTACACTACTGCCCAAAAAGGAGTGTTATGTTTTCAGGGTTCATGTATGTATGTATGTATGTTTGTGAGTTTCTTTATTCCACCATAACTTCTAAAAGGCTAGACCGATTTCAATGTTTGTGGTAGGTATCATTAGAAGCTTTGAGTTATCCCGAGTGATATATCACTGACGGTTACTTGGAACAATTCATTACAGGTCCCCCCCCCGACTGCAATTAAATGATCGGTTAATTACAAATATTTGACTTGTTTTTAATTTTTTAGTTCACTTTTTTAATATTTTTTTGACATGGCAGGCGTGTTTTTTTATTTTTTTTATTTTAGCCTTTACTGAAAGAATTATATTCCAGTATTAATAGATACAGCTGAATACGAATAAATATCGTATATACTGGCCATTAAGGTACAAAATTGCCCATGAGATTGACCATACCTTTTAAAAAGCGCGATAATATTCCATTCATTACTAAAACATAAACTCAAATATGACGTCAGATAATATGAGTGTATTACACAGAGTAGTTAAAACAAAACACTGCTTACTATAGTTTTCACAGCGCCCCAAGCTCTCGTTAATTATAAATGTACATTGCTGGCTTACTAGAATATTTATGCTGTGGCATACCTGTATTAACACAGGACACAGCAGTGTATTATTAATTTATTGGATGTGGTCGCTCGCACAAATGTCAAACATTATCTGGGTATGATATCATCATCATCATCATCATCATCAGCCGGAAGACGTCCACTGCTGAACAAAGGCCTCCCCCCTAGAACACCACAATGAACGACAACTCGCCAATTGCATCCACCGGGTGCCCGCAACTTTGACGATATCGTCGGTCCACCTGGTGGGAGGCCTGCCAACGCTGCGTCTTCCGGTTCGTGGTCGCCACTCGAGAACCTTTCTTCCCCAGCGGTTATCGGTTCTTCGAGCGATATGGCCTGCCCATTGCCACTTCAACTTGCATATTCTTCGAGCTATGTCGGTAACTCTAGTTCTTTGGCGAATTTCCGTATTCCGGATCCTGTCGCGCAAAGAAACCCCGAGCATAGCTCTCTCCATAGCTCGTTGAGTGACTCTGAGCCTCTCCAAAAGACCAACCGTTAGCGACCACGTCTCAGAGCCATATGTCATCACTGGCAACACACACTGGTCAAAGACCTGCGTCTTCAGACACTGCGGAATTTTGGACGAAAAGATGTCGCGTCGTTTCCCGAACGCTGCCCATCCGAGTTGGATTCTTCGGGCGACCTCTTTGTTGAAGTTGGACCGGCCTAATTGAACTATTTGTCCAAGATAGACGTAGTGGTCGACAACTTCGAGAGTATCATTCCCAACAACAACCGGTACAGGTGCGACATGGACATTGGACATGATCTTCGTCTTGTCCATGTTCATTTTAAGACCCACCTGTTGGGAAACGATACTGAGGTCGCTGAGCATAGTATTGAGCCCCTCCAGCGACTCCGCCATGATCACTATATCATCGGCAAAACGAAGGTGAGTGTTGTATTCGCCATTGACATTGATGCCGAACCCGTTCCAGTCCAAGAGCTTGAAGACGTCCTCCAACGCATTTGTGAACAGTTTCGGAGAAATAACGTCTCCCTGTCTCACACCACGCTGCAGTTGGATTGGTTTCGTGCTCTCGTCCCGTAACCGGATCGACATGGTGGCGTTACTATACAAATACTTCAACACCTCGATATACCCATAGTCGATATGACATCGCTGGAGGGACTGCAATACAGACCAGGTTTCGATTGAATCGAAGGCTTTTTCATAGTCCACAAGCGCTAGACACAGTGGCCGATTATACTCCTCGGTCTTCTGTATAATCTGGCGGAGCGTGTGAATGTGGTCTATGGTGCTAAAGCCTTTTCGGAAGCCAGCTTGTTCGGGAGGCTGGAAGTCATCAAACCTGCGTTCGAGACGGTTCGTAATGACCCTCGAAAACAACTTATACACATGGCTCAGGAGCGAGATGGGTCTATAATTCTTCAACAAGGTATTGTCGCCTTTTTTGAAGAAGAGCACCACCACACTCCTGTGCCATGCTTCTGGCGTAGTACCCTTGAGTATGACGGAATTGAATAGCCTCTGGAGGACTAACAGTACCGGTTTTCCACCCGCTCTCAGAAGCTCCGTTGTAATTCCGTCATAACCCGGCGCCTTGTTGTTTTTAAGCTGTTTCAGAGCCACTCTAATCTCGTACAGGCTGATGTCTGGGATGTCCTCAGTATAGTGCCGGGTCAGTTTGGCTCTAGAGTCCTGAGCCACACTGACAACGGGTTTCCGTGTCGAAGTGTACAGCTGTCCGTAAAACCTCTCGAGCTCTCTCAATATCTCCGGTTTCGATGAGATGATACTGCCATCGTCGATCTTCAGCTTCGTCATTTGGCTTTTCCCAATAGAGAAATTTCTCGCGAACACTTTGGAGCCCTGATTCCGCTCAATTGCGTCCTTTATACGGGCAGTATTAAAGGAACGCAGGTCGTGACGCGTGGAGTTAGAAATTTGCCTATTGAGATGGCCGTATTCTGACATATCAGCTGAAGATTGCAGTCTCATCTCATTCCGGGCTTCCATTAGTTTAATGGTTTTATTGGAGAGCTTCTGAGGCTTTCTTCGGCGTGGGGTCCTAAAGAACTGGGACCCCACTGCTTGGACAGCTTCCACCAACCCGCTGTTTATCTCGTCCGCTGTTTCGCATTCGGCTAGGCACTGGAAACGATTACGCAGTTCGAGTTGAAAGGTTTCGGGATTCTGGATTTGGGCAGGACCTGGACGGAGCGTGGACTTCATCAGACGAGACCGTTCAAGCTTAACATTGATATTCAGTGTGCCTCTGACAATGCGATGATCGCTACCGGTTTTCACCTTCCCGATCACAGAGACATCACTGAATATACGCTTCTTGGTTGTCATGACGAAGTCGATCTCATTTTTGGTTGAACCATCGGGGCTTATCCACGTCCACTTCCTGGATGGTCGCTTCTGGAAGAAGGAGTTCATCAAATAGAGTTCCTCCCTCTCCATAAAGTCGACCAGCCGCTGGCCCCTCTGGTTCCGCTGCCCATATCCAAACGACCCTACTCTCAACTCATCGCCATTCCGAGTGCCCACCTTAGCGTTGAAGTCTCCCATAACAACGGTGAAGTAAGATTCGGAGGTATGTATGGCTTCGGAGATCTCCTCATACATAGCCTCTACTTCATCGTCAGGGTGTGTCGAGGTCGGCGCATATACCTGGATGACCTTCAACGAATACCGATCGGTGATTCTGAGTATCAGGTACGCTACCCTGCTTGACACACTATCGACTTTTAGCACGTTGTTAATGAGAGACTTACGGACAAGGAACCCAACACCACCCTGGGATTTTCGGTCTCCTTCCCGGAAGAAGAGCATGTTGCCGGAATCTAGGATTATCGTATCCTGCCCCTCTCGTCGGATTTCAGATAATCCCATGATGTCCCAACGCAACCTGCTCAATTCTTCCTCCAGCTCGACAATCTTCTCGTCAGTCCGGAGCGTGCGGACGTTGTGCGTTGCCAGGGCCAAAGTCCGGTGGGGGTGGTAGCGCGAAATCCACCGGGGATTCTTAGCACCCCCTGCTCCTCCGTTACCTGGCCCGCTACCATAGCCAGGGATAGAGGAGCTGCCGGGTACTGGGGGCCGTCGCGCCGTTGTGTCTGTCATTATGGGGGGGGGGGGTTTGCCATAATCCCCACGCTTGGCAGGCGGCTTGGGGATCGCAGTATTGGTGGTCAAGTTACAGAAGACGCTGCTGCCCATCTTCTAGATTTTTCCCTTAGTCGCCTCTTACGACACCCACGGGAGGAATGGGGGTGGTCAATTCTAAGCAGGATACCACACGGGTATGATATACGTAATTATAAAGTTTTGCCACACATATGGTTTTTATATAGGTACTGTTTTATTTTAAAGCTACTATAGATACAAGTGCACAGTCTGCAAATGATCACATATCCTGTAGGACATTTGATAAGTGTGATATTTATACGGAGCCTTATACATACATAGTTTTTTTTTTCAATCAGTACTGTACTGCAGTATACGTCTTCTGTTGGAATAATTCTCGATGTTTTATTTTTCATGTAACTGAGAGTTTAACTGGAAGGAAACGCCTCATAGCGATGGCTTCCTCATATTGTTTTCAAAGTGAAAATAAATAAAAACTTTAGTTACCCACTAAAAGAAAAGTTTGCTAATTCAATACGTTCAGATCTTTCAAAAAAAGCGAAGGAAATCTTTGCCATAATTATGGCTTCTTACGTAAAAGCAATCGGTTAACTTTTATCGCTGTAAATTTTCATGTAAATGTAATTTTGTAGGGTAACTAGTTTTGAAACTAAACGAGAATAAATTCACGTTCTCTTATGGAACCTTAAATATAGTGTCCCTTTTTGCTCAAATATAATTTATGCTCGGACGAATTTCTTTACTACCTTCCCAAGTGCCTAGCCACCCCTGAAAATTATTCTAGCCTAAAATATGACACAACATTCTCTACCTAAATAATCTAGGTAAATTTATTCGTGCCTACATTGGTATATTGATTGTCAACCACTGCATAACAATATGATGAGCCAACCACATAATTAAATTTAGCTTTCGACAGATTGCAGGCTTTCACAGTCATCAGTATGCATGGGCTTTTAATAAGTATACCATATATGGCTGTATTTTAATTTTACCACACTTCTATACCTACAAAACCTGGCACAAATAGTCAATGATAAACAGATCACTAGATTCTCTTTATAAATGTACAAAATCACATATTTATCTTGTGATTAGGTAACGTCCGTGCAGAATCCATTTACAAAATAGCTAAACTTATACTTTACGGGTCGATGTAATCATCTTTCTTGCCTAAAACCGGAACTGGTTTTTGAAGACGGAATGGACCTTTTGCAAACTTTTTAACTCAAAACCAATGGGTTACTATTAAAATATTGTGTTTATTCGTGGCCTACACGTTCGATTAACGGCTTTCGATGCAGAAGGTTGTAGGAAACACAGGCAAGTACGAATGTGACTTTTCGCAGTTATATGAACATTTTTTTATTGTTCAAAGACACAACAAATGGTAAAGAAAAACATCGTGAGGAAACCTGGAATCTCAAATCGCCATTCCGCAATGAGCAACCGTGGTGACCAAAGCTCGTTCCCTATATAGGAAGAGTCAAGAGGCTTATGCCCAACAATAGGACGTTTATTGGATGGTCAACATCTGCTTAGCCTTTTTCCCAACTATGTTTTGGTCGGCATCCAGTGTTACCGTCAGCTGAATACCGTATTTTACATGGAGCTTTTTAGAAGTTTATAGGATGGTATTATAATATTTATTAGTACTCACGGTAGCTCTAGAGGTTCCGCTGTCGAGGCTGCTCTGCGAGGATATGGAAGGCGTCCTGGCGAGCCGGGCGTGCGGCAGCGAGCTGGCTGCGCGGCCCTCGCTAGCTAGCGGCTGCACGCGGCATTGCTCCTTCGGTATCAGCATCTCCTAAAACAAATATTACCTATAGACCCTGATTTATATCGAAATTTAAGGGTATTTTACCCAAAAAAGTTAAGGTTTTAAGGTACAATTAAAAGAGTCATGGGAGTAAACATTTCTTTAAAATTTCATAGGTATTCAAAATTTGAGTGTCAATTCATCGTCGACAAATGTAATTTCGTAACTTATGTCAAAAGTGTATGATAGTAATTAGGTATAGGTAATGTATATAATATAGTTCTATTTCTGTCTCTAGTAGAGAAAAACATTATGTTGCACACTACTGTCGGAAACAAGGCGTTTCCGGCTGTAAAAACTGCATAACTTAGCAACTGCTGATATCAATCAATGTTATTGCCTGGGTTTGTATAAAGTGTGAATAAGATCCATGTAATTTTGTAAGTATAAATAAACAATAAATAAATGCGGACAACATCACATACATTGCTCTGAACCCAAAGTAAGTAGCTAAAGCACTTGTGTTATGGAATTCAGAAACAACGAAGGTACCACAAACACCCAGACCCGAGACAATGTAGAAAAGTTTGTTTCTACATTGATTCGTCCGGGGATCGAACCCGGGACCTCAGAGCTAGCGACACCTTGAAACCGGTGCGTACGCCACTCGACCACGGAGGTCGTCATAAGTCTACACAGACAAATAAATACACACCCAAAAAAATATACGCTGGTATTCAAGGCTAAGGATAATTATTTAAAGGTTACGAAATCTCCTAATAGCCTCATAAAACAAGATAAAAATATAATTAAAAATTCTATTTGATGTGATCTTAATCTTAATGAGAAATTATGACTCGGAAGTAATGTAAGGTGTTAATTATTCCCTTTATAGCCCACGTTGGCATCCGACAGATCTGAGATCCTTTAATAAATGTCTCGTAAATTTTATGCTTGACGAAGTACATAACTAAAATTAAAAATGTAAGAGACCCCAATATATTGTAAAATTCCTTATAACTTTTCAAATACTTATCAGATTTCCATCAATAGCTAAGGACACTCCCGAATAAGTCACGTTTCAAATACTAAAATCGAAATAAAAATCGGTTCATGAGTTCAGGAGCAGACCGAGGACAGACACAATCATACACACACAAACACACATAGACACGTCAAAATTATAACACCCGTCGTGTTTGCGTCGGGGGTTAAAAACTATCACTTAATATTTTCCTTTAAAAACGCCTATGTTTCGAGGAAAGTAAATTTTTGTTTGGAAAGGAAAAATATAAGAGGCTTAAGCAATATAATATTCAACTCGCAACGCAGTGTAAAGTCTTTGAAATAGCCGACCTGTGGAAATACTTGGTTGCTGGTATTTTTTATACGCAATATAGCCCTTTATAACTTTATTAAACGACCATTTTTATGTTTAATACTGTACGAGATACGTTCATATGAACGTTATACCCTTTTCTATGACGTGCTGGGAAACTGGTTTGGTTTTTAATATTTTTTTAAAAGGTTCTTACACCCTATACAAGATAAGACAAACAAGAACTCGTTTCTTAATAGCCAACTAACTAAAGTATTTCATTAATACCCACACCTCTAAAATTATTAATTACTTGTTTGAGCTCCCGTTGTGACAAATATTCCTTTATTGTCAACCAATAAAACAAAATTATTTTATTTGTACCCACACCGCTAAAAATATAAATTACTTAGTTATTTTAAGTTCTCATGTAAGTGACGAATGTCTTTTTGAGAAATAAAGATCTTTAAACCGAAAGGTTTTTCACCCCTGGTTTGTTTTTCGTTCATTGAACTTCGATGTAATGGTCTTCTGTAAACTGTAAGGTGGTATGTTGTGAGTAAATGGCTTGGTTCAATCGTTAATTATGAAGCTTTCTGTCAGTGAAAGACATGAAAGGCGATGCAGTGCAACTGTTTTTATATTTAGAGTCAAACGCAGCACTGCTACACAATTTGACATTTTGACATCGAGTTCGGCGGTAAACGTTCAGAAAATATCATAACTGGTAATTAATTTGATATTTAGTTATTATCTGGTCATTATGATATCTTCATAATAATTTTAGTGAGTACTTTATGAACATCCATTCTACACATCATCATTAGTCTGTCGTGTTTGACTTTGCTAAACCATGTGAGAGGAAATAACTCAATTAACTGAACCCTTAAAGTCTGACAAGTCACCATGAGCAGGAAAATCAAAGAGGAGCTAAAGAGAGCTTGGTTTAGTTGTATCATATCATAGGCCACCTGATTTACATAAAAGATGTCCGGAAATAAGTATGTAATGAAAGACTTTGTTAAGACGACGTAGATGATCAACCTATTAAACTTTTAAAATAGTTTCTGATTGGGAGCAGAAGAAGAAACTGCTTTCACCTATCCTGAACCGCGAAAGTGATAAAATAACTATTTAATATAGAGTTTATTTAATTTGACGGGCCTGTTGGTCTAGTGGTTAGTGACCCTGACTGCTATACCGGAGGTCGTGGGTTTGATTCCCACCCAAAACAAATCTTTGTGTGATGAGCACGATCATTTGTTCTGTGTCTGGGTGTAATTTATCTATAATATGCATGTATTTAGAATTATATAAGTATGTTTATCAGTTGTCTGGTTACCATAACACAAGCTCTGCTTAGCTTGAGATCAGATGGGATGTGTGAGTTGTCCCGGAATATTATAGAGCTAAATATAAAAAAACCCGGCCAAGTGTAAGTCTGGCTCTCAAGAAGGAATCGA
This sequence comes from Autographa pulchrina, assembly GCA_905475315.1. NCBI lineage: Eukaryota > Metazoa > Arthropoda > Insecta > Lepidoptera > Noctuidae > Autographa > Autographa pulchrina. The sequence continues at coordinate 4,157,535 of FR997771.1, read as the reverse complement.
TATTGTAAAAAAAAATATGGCGTTAAAATATTTAACTCCAAAACGCACGTCTCTTGTTTGTGAACCCCATATAAAAATAAGAAATCTAAACTCTTGAAGAATTCTAAAATCTATTAATTTTTAAATTATACATTTCTAGGCTTATGTTGCACATACAAAATCTATGAACATTTTAAACCTAACGATGAATATTGACTAAGTGTTTTATAAATAGACACAGCAAAATATGACCAAAGTTTTAAAATTTCTGGTAGAACAGTTAAAATTCGTGTTAAACGAAGAATCCAAAACGGTTCTGCAAAACTATTAATTCTAGTTCCGAGATATTAAACGTTCTGCAAAAATATGCTTTTTGCTTTATATCTGATTTTATAAACATTTTAATTAAAACTAGGAGAAAATCGCAATAAATTGTTGAGTCTACATTTACACGTGCATGTTTAAATGTACGCAGTATGGTGCTCATATTTAATATCATACGTGAAGCTTGTGAATATTAAATATTAAACAAGGATAGTGTTACCTAATGTTTTGGTTTATATTTTGGTTAATTAATCCTTTATATTTTGGTGACACTTTTTCAATTTTGTTGAGAATACTAATTTTTTTTTTAAGGTAGTGTATAATAATGGTGGATAAATATCTTATAATTATACTAATATTTTATCCGCATCTAGTTTTAAAAATTATATTGACCGGTTACATCTGAACGATTTCATTGGATAAGGTGACTTTAACCAGTTTAAAGCTATTTAAAAATAGCAGATCATTCAGATCTATAACGGTAGCTTTTATTTTAACCTTATGTGGTTTAGTTATTGCCAAAAATATTAGTTTGAAATAAGAATCCCATAATTAAAACAAACTGCTTTTGTTTTCCAACTTGTTTCGAAATTACTTATACTGCAACAATAAAGTAAGAAGTTATAAGTATTTTAAGTAACTCTAAGCCCTATATAGTTATACACCCATTAAAGTATAGGTACTAGGTAAGTTCACATAAGTGATTTTTTGTAATATTCGGCTTTAAAAAAGGAGGTTCCCAAATCAACTGTATGTTTTTTATGTTTCCTTCGTGCACTATAGTTACCAATTTTTAATAAGTTAATTATAAAGGTATCTTAAAATCCAATAGAGATAGCAGATACAACAAGGAGGTTTAGTATCCAGGATGCACCGGATGCATCGACTATGTAAATATAGGCTATGACCGTCGTGAAGCCTTTGCTAGGAAGTGGTAAAGGGTATCGATGAAGTAGTTCTTAGTATTCTACGTCGAGCTCTTTGCCTATACGACCTCTACAATTTATTACTGGGTTGTGCACTGTCCTTTAGTAGCTCTGTTTTCCAGTGTATAAGTCTATAAAATTTCAGGAACATAATTATGAATACTATTGTTTGATCTTGATAATAATTATCCTCCATAATCTTCAACCATATAGAAAAACTAAAAAAAAAGGATGTTTTCAATGTCAAACGCTTTTTGACAAAGTATGGAAAACCTTTTTTTCAGTACATATATTATTTTACGCGAACCGGAGCTACTATATTGTGAATAATAAATGATAGAAAGCAATTTCCCTTGCTACGATAAACAAAAGCACTTCCATGGGATTTTGATTCCACATAAATTATGTATGTGCTTCAAACTGCCTGTCAAATCATCACCCTACCTTCCTTTGAGTAACCTGACGAAAGTATCTTATTTTTCTTGTGTAATTGAAATTTGAAGCCGAGATTGTCACAATACACTGTGACTGAAAGATCATAGACATTCTTTTTGTGTGACTCATCGTTATGATACTTGTCGAGGGGCTCGTAACTAAGTGTAACCAGTACGGTTAAGGCGATAATACAGGTTTATTTGTGCTCGTCGCGGTGTTACGTGGATGGGTGACCATTTGTAAATACGCCTAGCTAGCTTCACGTGCTTTCAGTAACGCGGAAAGCACGTGAAGTCGTTGGTCCCAAGTTTCATACTTATAATAATAATATTCCGGGACAACTCACACACGGTCATCTGATCCCAAGCTAAGCAGAGCTTGTGTTATGGTAACCAGACAACTGATAAACATACTTATATATTTCTAAATACATACATATTATAGATAAATTACACCCAGACACAGAACAAACGATCGTGCTCATCACACAAACATTTGTCCTGGGTGGGAATCGAACCCACGACCTCCGGTATAGCAGTCAGGGTCACTAACCACTAGACCAACAGGCCAATCAATTGATCTTTGACAGTCGTTAAAACAACTAGTCTTACTATTTGATACTGTATAACTCAGTTAAATGGCTTGTGGAGGTCCGATGGGTAGACGCTCCATGTAAAATACGGTATTCAGTTAAATCCAATGAGACTGGAACCCAAAATAGCTTGGGAAAAGGCTACGCAGAAGAAATACTAGAGGTATATCATATACCTCTCAGGATTATACCTTAATCCATCTTTTTAATGTAAATCCTTTACCCAGCAACATAGCTTATTATTTATACTCTTAAACCGCCTATAAAAACGTAGGTTTTATAAAGAAAACATTTGTAAGTAATATGTATGAAAAATATTCCATTATAAAGAACATACAAAAACTCCAGCAAAAACACCCACAACATTGGCTTTATAATACCTCACATTTTTAAGTAATATTTTATACCTCTCATCATAAAAAATCATCCGTAATATAGATGTTTTTCCGATGAAATAATAATAATAATAATAATATTCCGGGACCACTCACACACGGTTATCTGATCCCAAGCTAAGCAGAGCTTGTGTTATGGTAACCAGGCAACTGATAAACATACTTATACATTTCTAAATACATACATATTATAGATAAATTACACCCAGAGAACCAGAATAAATGATCGTGCTCATCACACAAACATTTGTCCTGGGTGGGAATCGAACCCACGACCTCCGGTATAGCAGTCAGGGTCACTAACCACTAGACCAACAGGCCCGTCAAAGATGTATAATAATATATATAACTTATCTCAGGTATAGATAACCAACTGGATATATTTTTTATCAATAAATGGATGGGCGTTACATGACCAGTGACGTATAGTATACACACAAATTGAAACAGAAACCGACTTCAACAAAATTTTACATGGGCCCGTCTCTTAGGTGTGTACCTAGTACACTATCTATAACGAAAAGTGTTTTTAAAATTGATGCTCAGTTACTGGACGAATCGCGTAAAAAAATACAGTCGAATTGAGAAGCTCCTTTTGAAGTCAGTTGACAAAATTAGAGAAAGGGACCACACTAAAATCCGTCACATAAAATTTACAGGAATCCGTACTACCAGCTTTATTCCGAGTGGATTTCGGATGCGAACTCCAACCTCGTTACTTGGGAGATATAGTGCCACATATTAGTAGCATAATAGCACGTGACGTCATAATCCAGTTGCTCGAATGGATTTATCGGAATCAGAACACATCTATATGTGATTATTAACCGCAAATAATCGGTCTTAAGGCTGATTTACATTGGATCAGTAACGCATTGGAGCGTTTTGTCATTATCCAATACGATGTCGGTATCGGACACCGATACGATACCGCATATGAAAATGTATGTTCATGAATCCGATATCCGATATCGTATCGGATAATGAGAAAACAGTCTTAATAGTGAGAGGTGGACTGACTGCAGAATGTTTAATAGGAGTTTATAAGACAGCGCTGCAGCGAAAAATATACACGATTTGCTGTTTGGCAGCAATAATTTTCCTTGAATTTAGAGTCTAACCTAATGTCAATAATAATTTAAAGTCGAATTTTATTAACACCTCGATAGGTACAGCGTGTGGTCGAGCTTTAGCACATCCGATTTGCATTGCTTTTAGCGAGTTGCAATGTGCAGCCAAGCTTAAAGGTAATTGATTTTGAAATATCCGAGCGTTCTAGTGGTTGAGCTTGCTTATTTGTAATTTTATGCGATCCTAAATAATGTTGCCGAAGAAGTAAAAGTACCTAGAAAGTATAACTTTCTAGGTACTTAGGATATTCGGCAAAATGTTTAAGTAATTACAAAACATAATTATGGTCATTTCAAATTATCAAATACAATATGTGACTCTATATCATTTCAAACCACCTTCAAAATAAGTCTGTTTTTAACTTACCCTACATAAAACTCTATCCCTAAACAAAAAACAATGAGTATTACATAAGCACACCAAATATTGTCCTTTGTTTCACTCAACGAAAGCACCTCGTTATTTCGATCTCTTGGATTGTAAAAATAATAAGCTTCGGCTTGTTTTTTTTAACTAGTGGCTCGCCCGCGGCTCCTCTCGCCAAAATATGCGGTGCGGATACTACGGAACGTGAAAAAACACTCAAGTATGCCCAGATTTTTCGATATTCGGTTTTTCCATATAGTATCTGGCTACTGTTATTTTATGACCAAACGTACACTTTTTACTGAAAAGCTTTTCGTATGCAGGGATTATAGATATTGGAAATTTTAAGTTCATTCTCGGAACTAGATTTTTGCTATTCAAATATGAATAGTAACTCTTCCTACCCTGTTAAAGCTTTCCATATTTTGCGTTTAAATAACCTTTCCGATAGGATAATACAATACATATTGGAATTACTGCGGTAAATTGTTCTGGAGAACAGTAACTGTGCAATTAATAATAAAGTTGCATCTAAAATGTACTCTGTGCTCGTATGAATCCATATTTGTCAACACAAAAGTAAGAACATAGGAGAATACTCTAGTGTTGGGCTACACAAAATGTGTAAAGTCAATAAAATGTTTGATATGTGCATTTTTAATCGGATTATTCAAACTTTTAACCATTTTACTTTAAAACGAATCTTTTATCCTTTCTCGTCGTAGTGAAACTAGTGTAGTCTGTCAGTCGAACTGTTTTGTATAAAGAGAACAAACCGCGAATGTATTTCTAAAGCGCTGCCAGTTCTCGGTTAGAGCCCCATTTCATTTTAAATTAAAGCTTTGAGCGGCTTTCAATGGACCAAGTCCTGTTGTATTACTATAAAAATACTGTGGTCTGTTTTCTGGTTTCTACATAAATTTAAGGATAATTGTTTTTAAAATTAGAATTTAGGTTATTGAGGCCTTAAAACTTTGATCGTAATATGAGGAAGCACATGTAAACTGCTAAAAGTTGAATTTTTGAATAATATTATAAAGTTAATTATTGTGTGTGAGCAACACAATAATTAATGATATACCTAGTACAGATTATTATGATTAAACGAATTAGATAAATTGCAATTGTCACGGACTAGATTCAAATCTTTAGGACATGTTTGGATAGTATTGGGGCACGCTGCATATTTAATATCGATAAATATTAAAAAAAAACATGGCGCATCACTATACCGTAGCGAACGACCTTAAGTAACTTCTCTCGTTGTCATAAAAGCAAAGTAAAACAAATAAGATACATCGCATCACTTACATTAAGGCTGCCAGCCGACTTATCATCTCCGAAACTGTCAGTAGAGTTGTGACTTTGTCCGCTACTGGCACTCGAGGTCCGCTCTCTCGCGGCCCTGGCCCAGGACTCGAGCCGTTTCTGCGCGGCCCAGACGCCGGGCGGGCCTAGTCCACTCATATCGACTATCGATTACACTTTTACCATCACTATACACTTACTATAGGCCGTTAGTTTTTGACTATATATTTGTAAATAATAATTTGTCACTGTTTATTTCGTTGTAGGGTTTTCGGTTATTGTTGAGTATCACTAGCTATAGGGCAAGAAAGATTAGGATTGAGTTTAGGCACCTATTGTTACTGATATGGTGTTTAATATAATTATAATATAAACGCGGATTCAAATTGCGTATTGCCGATAACTGTGATTTTTTATTGTCTTTTCAAAAGATTTGTATATTTGAGAAATTCTGATGATGGATAACACGTTTGTCTATTAAAAAAAACTATCTAAATAATAGAGATTTAAGAAACTCCGAATTCATTTCTTTAATTATCGCAAAAGAAGAAACGTAGCGCGTCGCTAAAATTCTTAAAGAAATATAAAACGTTTATAACGCGGGAAGTAGAATATTAAAAAGAATAATGTCACTTATAAAAGTTTGAAGGCGCCTTTGACAAATTATGGCGGTTAAACGCAACGAAGGAAACTATAAAAAAGCTTATTACTTTAATTAAAAGCTATGATGGATGGCGTACCAAGTTCAGTGCAGCCACAGACCAGCTGGGTTTCCAAAGATAATTTATTGCAGTTATAAATTAGCCTTTGGTAATCAATGCAAGTTTACACGGTGAGGTAAAGGAAAAATAAATGACTGGACATTGTACTCGATAGTTAGTCACCCCTGAGAAGTAGTACCTCAATGATCAAAATTGTAAGGGTTTCATAACCCTGACAATATTATGCAGTATTCAGTAATTAGCTTTTACAAGTATGGATGTACCTACTGTTAAAATTCTATGAGAAAAACATAACCCTTGTAGGGTTATGTACACTAGAAAATTTAAATATATTTTTGATATTTATGCAAAAAACTTATATCAAAACCGATTTAAAACTCTCTCAAATCACAATTAAAGTGTTAATAAATATTTCAGAAAATATGATTTAATTATTTTTCTAAGTTACACTTTTTAATTCTGAGCCAGACAGCTTGCCGCCTACCGTGACGGGGTCGCAGACATCGTTCGACTTGCGTGGGCGCCGCGTACAATATCGAACCACATAACAAAAGAATTTACAGAAGCCAAACTATGTTTAAAAACGTATGATGACTTCTAAACAGATGTGGGCTGTGATTGGAGGCATAATTAAGAATAATCGCGTTCGAATTTAAAAAAAGTTCGTTCCAAATTGTTTTGTTTTAATTTATTCGGTTGTCAGGTTTCGTTATAGAGGTTTGTTTGAAGTGGGTTTTCTATGCTTTCTTGTATTGTATCCGTAGTAAGAGTTACTACGTATCGTAGTAATTCTACGGCATTAAATGTGGGTGTTTGTTTACGCTCCTCGCTAATCAGGGCTCTACTCGTGCTTGGCATTTCTTCTTTATTATCAAAAGCTATTAACGAGCAAAAACATGATATCGGAAGTTAAGAGAATCAAAATTAAGTTTTGATCGATAGGTTCTACTTTTCCACAAAATTAGAACGTGAGATGGATCATTGGATTTTATCTTCGTAATAAAATACTAATATAAGATTAGTGTAGCGAGATCGGGTGACGGGCGCGCTTCGATACAATTCTCTTGAACAATATTGATTTCACATTGACATTTCGTGAACGTTATAGCCCAACGTCTCGTGTAATTGCTTTTATTTACTTATTTAGTAAAGGTTTCAGCCAAGGACATCAATCTACGTCGGCCCCAAGTTGGGCGCCACAAATAGAATACAATTACACAGTTAACTAGAATCACATTTTCTTATGGTATATGAAAAGTAATTAAAGGGAATCCTCTCAGTACAAGCAATGGTAAGGTGATTTCGCGGGAGCATAATAAATCCAATTATGTTCTGACAGCATTTTAATTACTTTCAGCGAATTGTACTTTCATCCTCATACGAGAGCGTTACATATTTTAGAGGGTACTGCCAACTAAAATTGGTATTATAAAACGCTCGAGGTTTTCAATTTGAACAAGGATCTAGGGAGACGTTAGACTCGTGAAAGTGGTTTCATACATCGGTAATGCGGGGAATAAAAGACGGGGAGAGATTATGGACTAACTGTTGCGCCTCAACACTCCCCCGAGAGATGTTATCGTGGAGATTGCAGCTTTATTTGAATATCTGAGCTGATGACGCCGTGATTACGTTTTAAGTATTAATGAATTTGAGGTTTGAAGGTCTATTTAATGTCTTTTGTTTTTAATAACCGTAATTCTGTTTAAATTACACTCAGCTTCGAATTTGGAGGATTATATCTCAAATACGCACTTTCTTTCTATTTGCCGTTTTACTTAACAGTTGGATAGTAGTTTTAGTTATTTAATTATGGAAACACGGTTTGAAAGCAAAATGCACTGACACTTTAAAGTAAATATGTAAATTCGCATTAATATGTAAATATGCGCAGACTCTCGGCCGAACACGAAGATATACAATATACACCTAAACTTTAAAATGACACAGTTATGTAGGTAGTTGTAAATTGTAAAACATTTTTAAATCAATACACGGCTGTCGTTAAAATTTAAACATTTTAAAGTAACGAAAAAACAATAACACGCGCCGCACTAAATTAAAAAACGGAATTCGAAATTCAAAATTACTTCTAAAATCAAATTCAAATTGAGCACTGTGTATCAATCGACACGCAACACGGACTTTTTTTAAACACGTATAACTAATTAGAGGTGTTGTATAGTCTGTTGTCACTTATTACTGGGGGTGTCTGGGAGCGGTCGGCGCGGCTGACGGCTCGCGCACACTGCCTCCGCCCGGGCCGGTGTTGCCATCCTTCCCCCGCAACACTACAGTGCCGCCGTGTAATAGTTTCAAATGTGCCCATCCGTGTAATTGGGGCTCCCGGGTCGGTGCGGATGTGCAGGATTTAGTCTAATTGTCAGTCATTACGTGGACGTAAATGAATGGATTTATTCAGTAGGAATGTACTTAGTGGGTGTGTATTGTACGATCCCGTAATCGTAACTACTTTCTTTAATTGTTGGGCATTTTATTGGGTTTACTGTTATTTCGTTTTGACTAAGTATATATTTTAGGCCCATATCTGCTGACGGAACCTGGGCGTGACTTCCATTACTATTTTTATGTGCATCATTAGTAAATAGGAAATATGTTTTAACATCACTCTCTAATTGAATATGAATTGACTGCAATTTTGTTATAGGTGAATAGTAATCAAAAGTGCTCACCAGATTTTGTACCATTAAAAACAGTATAATATACTTTTTAATAAGCTAACTAACGTTTAATAACGTTTTAATTCTATTTAAAAACGACTGAAATAAATAAGCAGTCGCTAGGGCATAGTTCTAGAACTTGTCGTTAAAAATGAGATGTACGCCATTTCACGTACATACACGACTTGTCACTTATCTGCCCTCCAGAACGTACATAACCACCCCTATTTCGGGTAAATTAATAACCTGGCAACCCTGAGCGACGGCGCATTTCAGCCGCGTCACTTTCTCGAGGCGCTAGCAACAGGTAAGCGTGGTACACACGACGAATTCTAAGTCACAGGACTTGTGTACAACATTTACCACGTATAAAACCTTTTTAACAACCGACTTTAATTGCGAACCGATTCCCTCAACTGTACCGCTTGGGGGTCAATCGATAACATCGATTCGTAACGGCTAAACTTTCGACGAACGTTTCGAATTTGGAATTGGGGTCGTAAATTAATTAAGGCGACTCGTTTTAAATTTGTAATTAGTCAATTAAGGGGTCTATGTGTAATTAATAAATAATGGTTATTAAATTCGTTCAGAGTTGTGATCGACTTAAGGAAAGTAAGTTTTGTTTTAGAATTTATGACTATTGAATTGTTATAGTAACAAGTCACTTATGGACAAACGTTGCTTAATTTTAAGGCATAATAATGACTCATGCTTTAGGCGGGCAATTTATTTTCTATATACTTATAATAAATCTGTAGAAGTGAAAATTCTGTACATTGAAAATATCAAAAAAATAAATGGCGGGGGGTGTTACTAGACCGACACCGAACCCAAAAGTATAAAAAAAAATTTTTTTTGTCTGTCTGTCTATTTGTTCAGGTATCACGCAAAAACTACCGGTTCGATTACGATAAAACTTGGTATAATTATTCTTTATTATCCTGGGCACCACACTGGGTAGTTTTTATCCCGGAAAAGTATAAACAATAAAAAACAAACTTAATTTTGCGGTTAAAAACTCAGTGATAAGTTTCGTCATCCACGCAAACGAAGTCGCAGGCACAGCTAGTACAATATAAAATTCTTTTTTTTTATCAATATATTTGATTATTCTACCAAATACAGTCGAAATTAATTTCATACGTCATTTAAATCACAATAACAAAATTAAGCGATGGTATCGTCAAATTTAATCAAAACAACAAATAGAATCCAAGAAATGTCGTTCGTTCGAGCTTTGAGGGATAAAAACCCGTAAAGGAGTTTTAGTAAAGTTAAACAGGCCGTAAAACTAATATTTGTTTAAGAAATGGGTTTCTCTATTATGCCGCGGGCCACTGAGATTCAATAACGGAGTTAGGAACTCGCATTTTGGACGATAAATATAAATGAAGGCGGAAAAATATATTTGGAGTTTATCTGCGGTTCTTTTTGATTATTTATAAGGACTGTAGAATAAGGATATTATACAGTCCAGCGACAGATAAGATTTTTTCTGTGTTATGATTTTAAAATTATGATGGATATTTTTACATGACAATATTTTAAATGCAATAAATAATGTTATAAACAATAATAAATAAACAATTGACAATAGCCTTTTCTAATAATATGTACAGTTGAAACTACATGCATGTTTTTGTCATACGATTAATTTAAGTTATTGTTTTGCGGAAAAAAATTGCCGGTTCTGTAAACGGTTATTTGCGTGATCGTCCCCATACGTGATTCATCTATCAAACAAAATTGATCCAATGCGGAAATGCGACCTCGACAAATTGCAATAAAATAAATTTGCAAGCTGTTGGTTAAACAGTATTATTAATACTTAAATTTAAGTTGTTTATTTAAATTTAAATTGTTGTTTTTGGTGTTGTGTGGTTTTTCAATGCTCATATTGCTCAAATACAAATTCAAAATAATTTTATTCAATATAGGCTAAACAGTAGCATTTATCGAACGTTACAAAATAGTCAGTTCCCTAAGGGTCGGTTCATATCCGGCTCATTGTTGATCGACTTATGAAATACAATATCCCGGGATAGGTATGGGCTCGCAATGCATTGTATTCAATAAATACATTTTAATTTCCCTCATTAAAGATTAATTGTTAGTATTGTGAAATTAATATTATATTTCGATAAATATTTCGCTCCATAATCGCTGATGCTTTCAATCGCAGAACTCTCCGGAAGGCTCTATAAATATTTTAACGGATAATTCATCGGTTGAAAAACGCAACTACCTGTATTTATACCCGACTGCGGCGAATCCAAAAAAGGAGAATAATGTTTTTGATTAACTTTGAAAAAATAAAAAAACAAAAATAGCTTGAATATATCTTTTAGAAAAGCGTATAAAATGAATGTGTATTTATAATGTGGGTGAATTAATTGTTTACATATACCTAACATAACAGTTCATACTTTAGAGGACACAACTGATTCCGATGTTTGTTTTGGGCCGAACTTGCGATAAAGATGACTTTTTATAAAAATGTTAGTGCCTGTTTAATTACTGACGGAATATTAGGTAAGCGCCAATTAAATAAGACAATATTTATTAAATGCAACACACTTATCTACAAAACTGAAATGAATACAATTCATCATTTATCTATTCGCTAAGGATTGATAAATTGTAAATGATTATGATTGATCTCGCGGCTAAGTTTGTAAATGGGAGAGAAATTACAGATTTATCCGGATATAATAAAAATTGTTTCGTTGGCTATCAACCTGGTCAAACATCTTTTAGTTTTCTATTAACGTATCTTGCCATACTGTCGAGTTACATGTGCCTAAAATTCTTCGTGTCAATTATGATTTTGCAGAATACAAAACTTTTTCAAATTATTATACTTTATTTAGCACCTATACAGCACTAATCATTTCATTTATCATTTAGTGGAAAATAATAATAATAATGTCCGTCGTATTATGTTAAAATTTTCAGGCTAAGTGCAATCTAGTGTTACAAGCTCTTAAATAACTAAACAATGTATGCATTATACTGTAAGTATAATTACAAAAAGAGAGAACTACTGACTACACTAACAAGTTGATTGGTCTTGCAATTACCTATTAATGAACACTCTGATAGATACCTATAGCACACTGCTTTGCATTTCCGCAGGTTGCAGGCTATTTATCATCTCATTACTTGAATTAGGAGCAGGGCTAGGCTAATTGCATGAATAGCTTTTCAAATTACAAAAATAGACGTCAACACATTAAGCTAAAAGCTATTTACAGAGAAGTAACCGAATATTCTAAAACATCTTTGAACACATTAGCAGCTTAGCATTGTACCAAACGAAACACATTCAATTTACCTTCTAATAGAGAATGCTTAATAGCCGAGCCATTAAAGGGAATGGCTTATTAGCAAACATCTTATAACCAGGATAATACGACATATATTTCTGTAAACCTTCTAAATGAAACGAAATATGATAATTGCGATAAATATTGTTTGTAACATTTTGGAAATTATAAGTAACCCAAAAAAATAATAATTGGACAATCTATCGGCCGATTCGCAAAATCAATGTTATGTCGCCGTTAAGCCGCATGCTGTCTTTTTCTCGTATGAAGTGTAAAATAGCGTCAGATATACAGGGTGTTACCGAAAGGGTATATCCATCCAAAAGGGGTGAACAGCCCATTTGGTATGGAGTAGGTTTACAAAATTTCAGCTTAAAATGTAATGTTATGGAATTTTTCGTATCAATTACTTATTACATACACAAGAAAAAAAAGTAACAAAACATATCAATTACTAATCAAGTGTGTTCCATAAATAACATCAAATATTTAAGTCCTCATAGGGTTCAAAAACGAAATATAATTCGGTCTTAACGTACAATAGAAGCTAAAGGCTAACTTAAATTATTTACAAAATGTTTGTTCTACACCAATAATATCAGAAAGGCAACTCCAATCTCCAACAAATTGATTGCTCATAAAAGTAAAAAAAACCGACTTCAATAAATTAAATAGCAAAACTGCTTTTTTTTTTCGAGAAAACATTGAGAGCACAGAGAGAAACACAGAATTGAGAACCTCCTCTTTTTGAAGTGGGTTATAAAAGAAAACATATCGTATAGATTGATTGCAGTGCAGGTTTACGATCGTGCAATTCATTTCGTTATTGGCAATATCAATTCACGGCAAACCAATATTGGTACGCCCGTTCGGTTATTCACATGGGCATCGACAAATACGGGAAGAATGAATCTGCGAAAGAATATTGGGAAACTAGACTTGAAACGTTTTATGGCTTATATCTTTTGTATTTCTAAACTTGTGTTGAATTGATTCGAAACATTTGTGTAGGAAAATATATCAGAAACGAGTTTTTTTTGTGTGAGGTTTGCGGTAGTCTGTTTCTTCTTGTAGGCACTGTTTGTACATGAAGGAAGAAGACAACAAATTTTTGAAGACATTAACTATCACTAATACAAGTGGTAAATTATTTAATTGAATAAAAAATTGTTTCCGGGAATCATCAAAAAATTGTATCTAGTTGTTTCAAAACTGGAGAATTTTATTGCCGAATTTTTCAATGCGCCTTTCAGTGGTCGTTAAATACTACAATAATGATTGTTAGCCTTTTGCATGTACCTATTTGTTGTTACGTACATATTGTTCTCGGCGAATGAACTCCAATGTAGCGAAAGGAATGTTTAATCGGCTCGTTCCTAAAGGAATCGTTGATTACCAGACTAAGCGTTGTTACAGCATTATTAAGTGTTAAATGCTGAAAGTTAGTCTGTTATTGTACGTTGAACTGGCCGATAGTATCATTGGTGCATGTCTGAAGCAACTTAGGTACTTGGTTTTAAAATTTAAAGGATGGTTCACCGAACTTTTGAACCCAAGGGTCATCTGACGGACTTGACGGGTTATTTTTTCACTATTTGATTTGAAAATGATTTGAAAGTATAGTCACTTAGCTCTCACTACAAAACCAATATGGCACTGTAACACCATTCAATAATCGCCAAGTATCCGTAATTTTGCTATTTATTAAATAACTAGCTGTACCCGCGACGTTGTTCGCTTATATACCTATCATTCATCTTTATGAATAAATATTTGACTGTGATATAGAGGGCCACTAACACGAACTGCCTACTGCCGAGTAAATTTTGTCACAAATGTTGCTGTTTGTATAAATTCTCAAAATAAAAAAGTACCATCGTCATAATTACATAATTAGCTTACCTCTAAAAATTTTAAGGATTGGTTTTGATGCTACTATGTTTAAAAATTTTAGATTTATCTTCAAAGTCCAGAACCGTGAGAAAAAATTATCATTTTCATGGTGGCTTTCGATGTCAATGTCCAAAATATGTCTACCTTGGGCAGTTTTGAACTGACTTTTTTATCTTCTTATTATATATGTAGTATGTTTTCTCTTTTGTGCTTTACCCAGTTGGTTACAATAATGGAAGGTCAATGTTTTTGTACTGACTGCCTCGTTGGCCTAGTGGCGCTAAGCGCGACTGCTACGCTAGAGGTCTTGGGTTCGATTCCCAAGTCGACCAAGGTGTTATTAGGTTTTTCTATGAAATTCTCAGTAGCAGGTCGGAGTTTGGATTTGTGCCCGGTTAGTGGCAATAGGCTCGCCCCCTATTACATGGGACCTAAACATACCGGCGAACTGTGGGTGTACATTGGTACACCTCTGCCTAACCCTTCGGGGATACAGGCGTGATGGTATGTTATGTTTATGTTATGTTATGTTTTTGTATTGAGTCTACTGGCAGCGCCAACTCTGAGTTAAAGTGAAAGCAGCTGTCGCTCTAGGCAGTAAATGGCAAAGGGCACCTAAAAACCGAATCCATAAAAACAAATTAGTCCATTTTTTATGCTATAGTTCTTGTTGGTATCGTAGTCCCTAGTGAGACTACAGGGCGCGAGGTTTTGGTGCGAAACCTCGAAAATGAACTACGCAGTTAAATTCAGAGTGGATATCAAATAGGCAGTGACTGACATGAGACCCATGAAACTGAAAGAGGAGGTAGTTACAAAAAGTTGACGTACGGTTTGAGAGGCGCAGTGGCAGAATTACCAAAACTGTGTTTAAAATTATTTGTTTGGAAAGATTAAGTAATAGCTGTCCAAGGACAATCTCATTCTACCCTGATAAAAGTCAGAGGCTGTATCCTGTACAATTCGCTTAATTAAGCGTAAGGTGCAGCATAAGGTGATGGGCTTAAATACCGTACGTATATATTTTAAAATGTAGAGAATGCGATAGAAAGTTTATTTTATTTAGGGTTTTGGCCCAACCTTCCGGTAATAGGGTACAAAAACTTTATTAAATTTAAACACATAAATAAAACATCATGTACGCATAAAAACCTACATGAGAAGCAAGCTACCTTTTAATGAATATTAAAGAGGTAGTACATACTAAAGATTGTGTGATAAAAACATCATTGTTTTTGGGTAAAAGAAAATAAATAACAAATACAAAAAGATCTTGTCCATGGAATATAATATAGATGACCAATAGAAAACATTACACATTATGTTGGAAAAATAGTTTAAAAGTGGATTAAAGTTTTTAACCAACTATAAAGTGACCTATGGGGAAGCTTACGTTTTCAAGTCAGAAGCGAATGCGTAAATTTCCAAGCAAATGGCCAGGACATTTACGCCTGAATCACTTTACGGTATATGCCATGCACGTTTGTTCCTCAATGATCAGCAATGAGGAACAAACTTACCTACGGAGATTAGTAAATACAAACACTAAATAATTGTAAGTGTATAATTATATCGGTTGAGAAAAAATTCACGATTAAAGATGTCGTTTATTGCAACTAAAAATACAACAAAATGTTACAAATATTTTTTTACTTAAAAAAGATACGTTAGTAAAACACAAAAAGAGTTAGCTCTACTGAAATTTGAACTTGGGTATCAAAAAATTCAAACTTATATAAGAAAATGGACGCATGAAAAAAAATACAAACATTAACAACTGGATTTGAACTTGCAGCAAGATCACTCATTTCCAATCGTTCAACCACCAAGCTGTTTACTTCGATAGCTAGTTCACTAAAATATAGGTACTAATCAAATTGAAGATTGCTATGGCTACCTCAGTCTGCCATGGTTACCCTCTTGTTTATCTGTCAATAATGCCAATTTATGTGTGCAGTTGAGAAAATGATTTTGGAAATTTAAAGCTTCACCCCTTATCAGCTAGATTCAATAGCATGTTTTAACATAGCTAACAACCATCTACGATTTCTTGAAAACAACCTCTCAATTTTTTACACCATTCGATTAAGTAGTTTATGTTTGATACTGTAACCTGAAATCTGACCCCCGGCAAAAGAGAGTTGTAATGCAAGTACTGTACTGAATTGCGTGTTGTAATATTTTACTTCTTGAACTCACTAAATTAATCATATCTTTTGATAGAGTTAACCGATTTCGATGAAACAAAAACTAAGTTATACCTCAAGTTGTGTATAATTTTTGTATTTAAACATTGTCTGCATTGAATTCGTAGATTTTACGTGATGCGTGCACAAACAAACATATAAACAGACAAACAGACAAACAGACAAAAATTTCAAAAATTATGGAAATGGGTTCTGTTAGTTATCCTTTAACACGCTGGCTATTTTTTTTTTCAATTTCTTCAATGTACAAAAATGACTTTTCTACAGATTTATTATATGTATAGATATAATAATACCAGCCTATAAATGTTCTTATTTTTGGTTTTAGTTGTAAGTTAATTGTTGTAGTCACAGCAGACTGCATTCATGATGTTGATAATATGTATATCTCTATAAAAATAATGTGTTACAACAAAGTTACATAGCTACTTAGTTAACCTTGAACGAAATGCCTCATTTTAATGTATCCAGCATAGCTGCATGCAACCTCGAGGGCTAAGTGGCAATCACAAGTCTCATCTAACCCTGTAGGTGACGTAAATGCGATCTAGGTTCAGAGTAGGTACCTAAAATAAAGGTTATATCTCTGGAAGAGTTCATGAGTGTTGAACAATGTGAGTAGGTACTAAAAATATCTATTATAGTCTGGGTGTAATTTACCTATAATATGTATGTATTTAGTAATATATAAGTATGTTTATCAGTTGTCTGGTTACCATAACACAAGCTCTGCTTAGCTTGGGATCAGAAAACCGTGTGTAAGTTGTCCCGGAATATTATTATTATTATTTTCCAGGCTTGCAGGTGTCAGGACACATAAGAACTTGGGACATCAAAAAGATAGTATGAAGAATCTTCTGGAGATCTAATATGTTGATTTGAACTGCTTATAGTTGTTAGGAAAACTTACGAGAAAATAGAGACCAAATGCTCTCATAGAATGGAAACTTAAGATCCGTTTAGCAGCGAAAGAATCTGATATCTGCCGTGCTATTCTGTAACATTATTTTCATGTCTCGACAGCGGAATCCGCGGTGAGATGTCAAATACGTATTCTCGAATTTGAATTCTAAATCAAGGCCAATTGGGTTCACTTTTGAAGTGAGCTTTATTGTCACTTCACTTTCACCTGTCACCGAAATTATTAACAGAATAGACATACTGATTAAGTAATAAGACCATATGGCGGACTAACTATAAACATATTTTTCATTTTCTTTGGATTGGATTTTAATGTCTTCTAATTATAATGAAAATTAAGCTCTTGCCTTGAAACCAGAGGCTGTAATAGCTACAACAGCGTTAGGCACACATTTACTTCCATACTGAGCGGTGTGTGCTTTAGATGTTTGACTTACAACCGAGTGGCGTTTATTCAAAGTTTGGAAATTACTCGGCGCTCTGGAAGCGTTGCCTAACGTGTTATGCGACCTAACCTATGTTGGAATAGATGTTCACGCGGCGCATTTACTGGATACAGGACGTGTGAAAATTTACCAGTTTACAAGGCAAAAAAACAGCTTTTTAAGTATTTTTTGCCATCTAAGAGCTAAAATTGTTCTCATGGAGAAGAGTCATGGTAGTCATAGAATAGACTTGCTCGGTAGTAGGAAGTTAGGGTAGGTTTAGACATCATAATTATAAGTGGTATACAGGTAGATAGTAGTACGTTAGCATACATAACACTATCTACTTGACTTCTACTCATGATTACAATTACATTATTTAAACAAGATGGCTTTTTATAATTAGCTCACTTGAATTCAATTTATATCCGTCATTATATTAGTCATATAAAATAAAGTCGGTTCCTTAGATCAACATAAAACAGCATGTACCAGACAAGAAATTACACCAACACAGCCTGCACAAACCTAAAAATTCATCAAACAAGTTTCGAAAAAAAAACAGGAAAACATCGTATTTTAATTGCGTTTCGTTCAGTACCCATGAAAGCTCCTGAAACGCGCGTGTTCGTGATAGATTGGCAGGCCCTTTTTCAAAACAAGTTCACCGTGGAAATAACTTTCGAGTGTATAACTGGGTTCAGACGCATACAAACACGTGTATCAGTTATAGCTTTTCGGGGAAACACTTTAACGTGTTTGTGCAAGGAAAATTTGGGTTATTTATAGACTACCTTTGAAGTGTATTTTTGAATATTATTACGTAGAAGATACTTATAACTGATATAACTGTTGAGGTTGTGGTCGTGTGGTTTATATTTTTTAATTATTATTATTTGTGTTGCCCAGATATACGCATAGATATATTAAGGTTCCTTGTTGAAAAAACGTTTTTTTTTACACAAATATAAAAAAATAGGTAAGTACGAAATATCTTTACACATTTGCTTTGTTTGTCTTCTAGCAATAACGCTAGAACAATGAAATCGTTGGTCTTTTGGCATACTGAAAAAACGTATTTTTACAAAAAATATATCTTTTGTAATACCGTAAGTTACAAACACACGCTGTACAATGCACATAGACATTGGACAATATTGTCGCATGTAGAAGCATCGCACGTCCAATAATTGCAATATGGCGGACACAACGCATCTGCAAATACTGAAATACACGAAAATGAAAATCAGGATGCATACGTACTACATTACGCACGAACAAACAAATAGACAAACGAAACATCGAGCCTTTGTTGACGAACGCCCCAGGTAACTATGTAAGCACATTACTAAAGGCATTCACGATAGCACCATTTGGCGTCGCTCCAAATGACTTTTCATCATGACCAATTTTTTTATTTATTTAATGTATGGTTTTTAGTAATAGTGGAAAGCAATATTGTATTTGATTTTTATTGTATTTGACTTTTTTTAATTCAATATGAATGCGTCGCGCAGTCTTGAAAGTTTGACGCGATGGCATGGCTTGATGGCTCTCTCTTTTGGTCAGTGTAAAGTTGCATGGCGGGACTGGAAATCAGAGTTATACAATTTTGGCACACCGTTTGGAAGGATTGGTTGACCGTGAATGCCCTTAATAGTCACTACTCAAATGTCTTTCACTCACACAGACTTGAAACTTCCGTATTTAGTTGAGTAGTTTGTTCCTATTTTATGTTGAAATGAGGTCAAGAAACTCACTGAGAGCAAACTACTGACGTACCTAGATTAATTACCTATCAACTTAAGGTTAGTTGTTTGTGTCAGGAAGTGATATCTTTATTCGCAAGTTGAAAATTGGAATGACTGAACTCTTTACTACTAGTACATACACACTTTGTTTTTATATTGCTCTCGGGAAAATCAAGCCAGTCTAAATTAAGCCTTACCTTAAAAAATAATATACGGGGTAACGTACGAGGGTAGCATCTTTCGCAATTTCTTATTGTTGTTCGGAAAAAATCTATGCCATATATCTTGGATAGGCAATCTACTAGCGTGTTCCGTCGTCTATCATAATATGGTTACCTAGCCTAGAACATATACTATCACACAGGTTTCTTTCCCAATTAGCTCAGGAATTTACAAGACCTCAAAGAGAAAGCAGTAAATAAAGAACATAAAATAATTATTGAACATTCACAATAATTGAATCCTGTTGACGGATTAATTGATCGATTTGGCCGACCCGCACCGCGTCAAAGGCACTGTGGCGATCCCTGCAATATATTTATGACGATTGGCTGATAATTAAATTTATTTGTAGTTCACAATTTGTTTTTTTTTTTCATCATCTGCCTAGCCTGTTTCCCAAACTATGTTGGGGTCGGTTACCAGTCTTACCGGATTCAGCTGAACACCGTATTTTTTTTATTTATTTTGTTTTTTTTTTTTTTATGCGTAAATATTATATTCCGAGTTGGTCGTGTTACTAACAGGATGCAGTAACTTTACAAGCTTTTAAAATATAAAAGCTGTATCAATAGTGTAAGCAGAATCCGTGTGTCACTACGTTAATGTATTAATAGTGTTACATAAAATGAAAGGTAATGTAACGAAATTGTTGAATTATATCAAATTCCTTAAATATTTTATTACTCACAAGAGTACCCTACACCGAAGACCATGTATGAAGAGAATAATGAAAGTGGACGAAGCGAAGCGATTGTGTAAAATCGTAGCAAGTGAAAAGAAGTGGTCTCTGCCTACACCTACAACGGAGAGAGGCGTTATTATATGTATGTATAAACTATTTGCATTCTACAGTATATCAACAAAATGTTTATGTTACAAATCTAAGGATTATAATGTATTCCCAAAGCGTTGAAGCGATCGCCAAGCCCGCATTTTATGAAATTAATGTTGCTACTTATCTCAAATGTTATATTGTTTTATTGGCTAATCTGGAAAAGCGATTACATTTCATACAATACCTTTTATTGACTTGTTAGTTATATGTATTTTTGTCTAAATTAGCTTGATCATTTGGCAACAAAACCTATGTATATACCTAAAATATTTAATTGTATGGGAAAGGAGATTGCCCGATTTGTTAGGCAAGCTGGGTCCCAGTGGAAAATCGTTGTGCCCTGAAGATTTTTATTTTACATAATAGTAAAAACATAGTATTTTCATAATCAGAAACCATTTTTCATTTATTCATCCTGGTTCAAGAGATATCATCGTTTTTCTGTTGTAAAAATCTAGGTTATAATTAGAAATTGACATTGACATTTCCTCCTTACTCTATGGTTAAGTAAGCATACTACCTACCTAACCTATCCTGTACATCATTAAGGAGATGAGAATATGTATACTTTATGTAATTAAAATAGCAGCACAGTAAAAAGACTCATAGATGGTGTAGAATTGACGTTTAAATATGATAAAAAATGTATAATTAGTTAACAGCAGTCTATGTATAAGTACCAAAATAAACAAAACAAATCAAAACTATAATATAAATAAAAATAATGTTTCTTTTTATTGTTTCATTTATCGTTTTAAATTGATATCGATTACTCAATTGATTAAAAGACGTCATTAGTTATTTAATTCTTTGATACCTGGCAACTTTCTTTTGTATAACAATCAAACCACAGACTACATTGAATCAAACGGATGTCGACGTAATGTTTAATTATTAATTAACTTTAACTTTATTCCCAGGGTGAAAGAAATTGTATAAAAACTACCCTGTACACAAAAAAATAAATAATATTTTTAAGTTATTATTCCAATCAGGCTCATGATACCACAAAAGGGACCTGTTCCGTGTCAATCTCCTTTATGAAATATTAAACACAATATCGATGCTACGAATGTATGTTGACAGGGATGCATATACATAATTTTCATAATGATAATAATAAGACGTTTATTTCAGACCAAAATACAGGATCCATAAGTTGTTAGTAAAATAATACTTAACCTAGTGATAGTTTTAAAAAAAAAAGCACTCGTATCCAGTGGGCTAGCATAGGGCTGTCCCACTTATCACACAAAGCATTCAGGATGCTGTGCGTGCTAGCGCGTATTCTACCTAGAATTGTAGCGCATCGCTTGCGGATAATAGCACAAAAATCATCGACCCTAGCCTCGGCAAACATCCTAGCAGCACTACAAAAACGCGGTAGTCCCATAAGCATCCTGAATGCGTTATTGTACTGGATACGCAGGGCGTTATATGCCCTCTGCGTGTATCGGACCCACAGATTGCACGTGTAAAATGATTGGCAGTATGCTCTCAAAAGAGTTATTTTAACATGCTTAGTACACCGTGCAAATCTGCGGATCAACATTTACTTATAATAATCATAATAATCCAGCCTATAAACGTCCCACTGCTGGGCACAGGCCTCTTCCCATATAGAGAAGGCAGGCACGAGCATTGATCACCACGCTTGCTCTCTGCGGATTGGCGATTTCAGATCCCAATTTTGGAATCCAGGTTTCCTACCGTTTGTCAGAAGTGTCTTAGAATAATTAAGAAAGTACATATAACTTTGAAAAAGCCACATTGGTACTTGCCTGGGTTCGAACCTGCTACCTTGTGCTTACAAATCCTTTCATTGAACCGCTAGGCCACCACGACATCATCACATTCATCATCACATTTACTTATGATTTATTATTATTACAGCGGACAGCCATCGGACAGACATCGGACAGCCAACGGACAGCCATCGGACAGCCATCGGACAGCCATTTAAGCAGTACACAAAAATGCTGTTTTTTTATTTTATAATGAATCCTTTATTAAAATACTATTACGATAACAGTCATTTTAAGAGATACTTCTTTAGCATCAAATAAAATTAATGCGATATTGATTGTTTTGAGAGAATGAAATACTTCTCAGGAAGATTGCCTCAATTTCATTAATACTTTGGTCACAGAAGAAATTCTGGAAAACTAAATACCATAGTATTGTTAATACTATTTTTTGTGTTACAGTGTAGTTTTCCACTGCATGTACGAGGCGTCGCGAGGCTGCATATTAAATAAACGATAGAGCTTCTCTGATCGACATCTTATAGGGTATCCGAGATACGACAGTAATTGATTCTGTTATGTCTTCGGAGTATCAAATGTTATTACATGAATAGGATGTAGGTCAAGTATCTATTTGGTAAAGAGTAAGATGAGAGATGATATTTAGTAGGAACAAAAAATGATAAAGGTGAAGCACACAGAGGCCTAGCTTGTCTGATGCCTGTTTTTTTTAAGTCAAAAGATTACAAATAGTGATATTTAAAATCTGGTATATATTATAATATGGTATTAGAGGACAGAGTGTTTTGGCGTAATTTGAGAGAAAGGTAGTAGTATAGTATTCAAATAAGGCACTGGCCACTGGACTGATCTCAAACTTGGCCTAAGTTGAAGAAGAAAGGTGAAATCAGTTATGAAAAGATAGATCCTTTAAAAATATGGAAAGTTCTTATTAAATTATTAAATAAAAAAAATATAATTAAAAAAATTAAAAAACACGCCTGCCATGTCAAAAAAAATTAAAAACAAGTCAAATATTTGCAGTCGGGGTCGGTTACTTGAAACAATTCATTACAGGTCCCCCGACTGCAAATATTTGACTTGTTTTTAATTTTTTTTGACATGGCAGGCGTGTTTTTTAATTTTTTTAATTATATTTTTTTTATTTAACACCTTTTAGTGAACAACAAAAAAACATGACACAACACAAAAAAAAATATCGTTCGGAACCCTTTGCAGGCGATTTCGACTCACACTTGACCATTTTTTAATGTCCACATAGCCTATGTCACTCGGGATAACTCAAAGCTTCTAATGATACCACAAACATTGAAATCGGTCAAGCCTCTTAGAAGTTATGGTGGAATAAAGAAACTCACAAACATACATACATACATACATACATACATACATGAACCCTGAAAACATAACACTCCTTTTTGGGCAGTCGTGTAAAAAGCAAACGAAACTGCGTTATTTAACGCAGTTTCATTTGCTTCTACTTTGTGATAATGTATTATATTGAGAACAAAACACCGTCTGCTTTATTAAAGAGATATTATTATATTCTTTTACTTCTGCAGTAAATGTGTTGTATTATTCCCGATGCAATCTTAATCCTTATTAGCGGTCATCTATTATGCTAAGCGTATTATAAGATTTGTTTATTCCTTTCATGTTATGTGAAGTATCAAATAGAGTAGGTATTATACTAGGTATTAGTATTGCATCTGTTGTTGGTACCGGTAAAATAAACTCCATACATTAACGAGCAGTCTAGCGATTAAAGGCGTGCCGTTTTTTTTAATTTACGCATGTTTTTTTTATGTTAGATTGACAACACTGACCAGTTCGGCAATAAATAAAATAAAAACAAATACATTGCTTTCTGAGATTTACGCAAATGTAAGCCATAATAAAATGACTTTCTAAGGATTATATCGCGGTTTATTTTGGATTTTAGTTCCCAACGAATCGACACCTTTGCAGGTGACAAACAAATATTATTTATTTTTGCAATTACTATCATATTAAACTACATTTAATAAATGCTACATTCGTGACATGCTTCATGTGGGTGTACAATTGTATACCTTCGAGTACCAGATATCTCTTTTAGCAATATTGGTTAATATTTCATGCTAGCTTTGACCCGCGATTTTAATAATAATAATCATTTATTTCAGATAAAAATCCATAGTCTATTATAATATTTTGGTGATTTTAAATAGCTCATCAACTTCCAGTTTTAATAAGTTTTAGAGATAAGTGCAATCAAACTCGTTAGCTTTAATATTTTCGTATCGGCCTATAAGGATATGTTCTACAATAAATAAATATAATTCGAAATTATACAGGTTACCTTTATTACTAAATCAAACTAGTAATCAATGAAACGTAAAATTGTAGGAACGTGATATCCTTAGCATATTGATTAAAATTTTGCAATTTTCATTCCGGGTTTAGGGTGAAATTCACTTAAGTTGCGGCCTACCGAATATTTCCCCGAGATCCATAACAAAGCACCTAATTAACACCAGTATTATATTAAGTTTACTTCATAAAGAGAGAGAGTGAGATTATAAGGATTAGGTTAATTTTAGAGGTATATGTTTCAATGTTTTCATTAAGGCATGTTAAAGTTATAAACTAATTTAGTTGGTTATTTATAGTCACTAAAACTCCTTGTTCTGTACTGTACTTATATGGAGGCGTATCATTTTATTTTTCCCATTTGTCACCACTGGTGGCAACTGGGAACAAAAAAAGTGGCCATTCCCAATTGCCACCACTGCACTGGTCAGGTGACGCCACCACTGGTGGCAAATGGGACATTTTATGGAAAGAAATCCCATTTGTCACCAGTGGTGGCGTTGACGGTGGGGACAACTGGGAATAACCCCTTTCAATATTATTGTTTGTTTTTTCTCCAAAAATAGCTACCTACTACTTAACTAACTATTGTGTGTCACAGACATGGCTATATAGTTTGTTTTAAATGTTAATTTTTCTCCTTACCTAAATTGTTTTAAGTTATGCGTTTACACTAACGAGTGCCTGTCAAGTATTTCTGAATTTTATGTAAGATGCTTGGGTTGACGCCTGATAAATAGAAGTATAATCTAGATTCTCTTGGCGAAAATATGTGGCTGTGCAATAAGTACGGCTAGGGGGAATCCTTTGGGAAATATAGAGCTGCAAACGTTAATGTGTGGCGTTAGTCCCTTGCGGAATTCACAGTTGAATGACATTTGTTATTAAAAATTAAGGTGCAATATTTTCTTTAGAACACCTTATAGCGTATTAGCTGAATGATTGTATATTCATCTAGGCCTTAACTTTACTTCATGCATAACACTACTTTCTGATATTGGGTTGCGTGTTCATTACCATTAGACTGTTGGTTTAAAAAATAACCGTGACTGGGCCCGTACATTTGCAACTGAAACAAGGAATCTCATGTACCAGGAAAACATAAGTTCAAGAAGAGTTCGGGGCCTGTTGCTATTGTATTTAGATATTTGGTGCCTGTTGAGCGCGGCAACAAGTGCTGCATCGATCAGTGACGCAAGCAGCCCCCCGCACCCCGCGTCGCCTTGCCCCTCCCCCCCTCCCTGGCCCGCCTGACAAGCCCCAAAACCGATTTACGGGCGATCCTCTATAAATGCGCGTATTGCGATTATCCTTCACAAGTAAGGACCGCCTTTTATGTTGTACGTGATGTGGGTTCAAAGGTTTTAGTTACATGATGCAGTTAAGCTTCTTTAACTAGAATTAAGACGGTATTTGTTATTGAAAAAGTTACTCTTTATAGTATAATTACCTACCTTGTATTTTTGGGGGAGTTGTCGAGTAAATGTTGAGAGATGTTTTGGAGTAGGGTTAGGTCAAGAGTGCCCTTCGGGCGTTAACAAGCCATGTGATGTTGGAAATGACGCGAAAGAGGTGTGTCCGCTTGTTAGAAGTGGGTACACATACACACACACACGTACACACTGCTTACCTCTCTGGAATATACGTGTACATATATCTTTAAAAAAATCTAAAGTTACCATTAATATTTCACGTTATTTAAATTTAAATATTAATATTTAAATTTTGCAAGGGTTGCTCCCTTGCAAAAAAACAAGGCGTTGGTTACACAATTTTATAGGTTTGATAAAGGATAGTTACGTTAAGTGTCCATAAATTATGTACGAACTTTAGATATAAGAAAGGTTAATACTCAAACGACTAAAGGATAAATGTACAGAGCCAAGCGACTATAACTATAGTAGGTCCATGCGGTCCGGCGCACCTAGAACTTGTATTTGCCATTTCTACACCTCAGTTTTCAACAATAGAATTAGAAACAAATGCAGCATACTTTTAAAGTTTCACTTTCATATTTTTAATTACGAATTGAAATGTAAAACTAAGGCTTTAGAACTCAACCTAAGTTCTGAAACCCATCTTATAATCGGCTGTGGTACTTTGCAAATGGGAAATCACAAGAAACCCGGTATTCTTATTAAACCGATAAAAGTTAATCCTTTAATATTATTAAATGAATAATCTCATAAATATTTAGTTTTATTTAAATTTCGTAAATCTTCCCTTATGCTCGGTCACATTTTACACTATTGTCCTGATAGGGTAGAAAAAGGGTAACGTAATCTGGAAAAGGGTACAATCACATTTACCTCGATCAGGTATTAAAGTGAATGGCAGCTTTAAATAAAATAAGTTCTTACATTCAGAAAATCTTCAAATATAAGTGCTTTGAACTTAGAAATCAGAATATAAGATCTTGAATTATCAGTTGCAAAACCTTGTAGCAATACCGCCGTAGCATCTCACTGCTACAGCTACGGCGTAGCACAAACAAGTCATTTTTAACTAAAATTACAAACCCTGTATAATTAAAAATGCATTATGTTTTGATTTAAATAGACATAATAAATCATATAACCATTGAAATTGAAACATAACTTGTAACCCAAAACAGACATACAATACCTATTAATACTACGAGTATAAATATTCGGAGAAATGTTCCTTCCTTCTAATCGTCCATATGATCAAGATTAGTTAATAAACAAGAGAATGGAGGCTTAAAGAGCAAGTTATAAGATGCCAATTACAGATGATCTATCTGGAGGTGCTATTGACCGGGTCGGGTAGGGGCCGCGGCCCGACAGCTGATTTCGGGCCTCTAATGTTGTATAGGTACTTAGGTTGAGCTCGTTAATTTTGAGCGATGTACGATCCTTGGTAATAGTTAAGATGGTATTAGGGAAAGGGTTATACGTCTACAAGAACAGAAAAAGAGCAAAGATGCAATTTTTGCTTGTTTCATTAAACAATCTCTGAAACTACAAGTCCGTAAAAAAACTCATTTTTTGATAAAAGAGACATTACCTACTGAGTGCCATACTTGGTTTTTTCATATGGAG
Organism: Autographa pulchrina; assembly: GCA_905475315.1. Lineage (NCBI taxonomy): Eukaryota > Metazoa > Arthropoda > Insecta > Lepidoptera > Noctuidae > Autographa > Autographa pulchrina. The sequence continues at coordinate 4,129,913 of FR997771.1, read as the reverse complement.
TGATTTTTAAATACACAATCTTTTTTCATATACATAATAAAAGATAAATATACAAGAATCGTTTAAAACTGCACACAAAAAGGATGACCTTCTTTATCCTAAGAGCCTAAAAACTGTACAAAAGTGTCAGTCAGTCAGCATATTTAAAACTATGCAAAACATTGCATCGACTGTCCTATGTTGGCGGAGTTAATTAAAAATCGCTTGGATATCGTTTTATAGGTCAAGAGCAAGCGGGATACTTGTGTTCTACGAGTATGTAGGTATGTGTGCGAAGCAGGCTGGCGAGGATCCAGAGAGTGGGAATTGGAAATATCTTAAAGGAATCTATCCTAATAAATAATAACGAAGAATGGCTGTAACGTACTGATTTTAAAGCATAGGTACTTCTATTTGGTCACTTTTCAAATTTTTGATTAATAAATACAACAATATTATGTTTATGTAAAACATAGTATACATTTGGTAAGAAATATTTATTTCACGTTCAATTTGAAAGCAGTTTCGCAGAGTTCAGGAAGTCTCCGAGTGCAGTTCTCAACATTCCGAAGATTTGGAAAACGTTTTCGAAACGTTCTCGAAAACGAAGATTTTATTATTTGTATTAATATTATTGCCTATCGATACAGTTTTCCACAATAATTTTGCCTGTGTTGTCAGTCGAATAAACTGTTTACTTTCTCTTGCAAAACATAGCCTCACGGATTTCTTGCTTTATATAGTAAAGTGATAATTAAATTTGATTGTATAGATAAATAGATATAATATGGCACGGTTTATCTGCGTCTCAAAGAGGACGGGACATTAAAAGGGTCCTGACATAATTGAGAGTGCTTTTAACGAAAATGGAGTCGTAATGCTATTATACATTACGACATTTCAGTTGGAGTTCGAAAATATTGCGATGAATATTGGCCATGTTTTGAAAACGAGATTTTTGCAAAACCTAATATTTTATCTATTCATACCAATGTATAGTAAATGCAAAGGTTATATGTTAATCCACGCTTTCATGTTAAACTACAAACTACAGAAGCTTTTTATGATATTTTGAGTAATTTCGCCCCATGAAAGGACATAAGCAAATATTTGGCAGTGCCTAGATGTCCAAAAATAATGTGACTTTGAAATGGTACATTACTTGAACATAAACAATACTAAATATAAGTTTCTATATACCACGGTCACGTTAATATCAAAACAGAATGAAGAAAAAAAACTAAAGAATTCTTATGTTTATAGCCAACCATCCAATTTATAGGCATGTGATGCCATCTCTTGGGCCCAAAAAGACCTTTAGTACGAACGAAATAGTATATTTACTTTCTCATAAGTTGAAGTACAACGCCATCTGTTGAGAGTTTTCAGCGACGCTTAAAACATTCAGGTCAAGTGAGACTGGCTGTAGTCGGAGAAACTTGAAAGCTTCTTCTTAGTGAACGCATGAAACCGACAGATGGAGCTTTTAGTTACCTTTTTTGCATGTCTACAGATGGCAGCCAAAATAAATGAATTATTAGAAAGGAGAGAGTCAACGAGTCAACTGAGAGTCAATTTTGTGTTTGAAAAACTGAAGAAAAGAGAAGACGACAGTGTCAGAAACGGGAATAGATAAAAGTAAGTGAAAAAACTGGAAAGAAACACAATCAAAAAACTTTATTATTGCTAGAAATTTTAGTGCGGTGAAAAGGACCAAATGTAGGCGACTAAAAATATTTTCAGATCCAAGATATTATAGGTACATAATAACTCTATAAGTCTGTGTAGCAACGATATTTCAAAATATGAAATGAGGAAATTTTTTACAAGAACATGGTATATGAATTTTGACTGCATTGTTAACTTTGTTCTTTGTTTATGTACAAAAAGCAAATATTTTTTATTGCAATTTTGTTTATTTATAAAAAGAAAAGAAAGAGACCTACAAAAAATAAATGAGATCCCACCAAAAACATTCAATGTAAAAAAAAGCCAAGTCTCTCTATGCAATTCTTCCATCGTAACAAGTTTTGAGATCGCATAGGAGCCAAGTCCTGTTCAACTTAATTTGTAATAATAAATCAATATTTTGTGACTGATATAGTCACAAAATATTGATTTGTATTATATATCTTATTTGTATTATATATTGTATCTTATTGTGCTCATGGCCAAGTCACTATTATTGTAATGTAAACAAAACTATTGATATAGTCACAAAATATTGATTTATTATTACAAATTAAGTTAAACAGGACTTGGATCCTATGCGATCTCAAAACTTTTTACGATGGAAGAATTGCATAGAGAGACTTGGCTTTTTTTTACATTGAATGTTTTTGGTGGGATCTCATTTATTTTTTGTAGGTCTCTTTCTTTTCTTTTTATAAATAAACATAATTGCTATAAAAAATATTTGCTTTTTGTACATAAACAAAGAACAAAGTTAACAATGCAGTCAAAATTCATATACCATGTTCTTGTAAAACCGCAAATATGTTTCATATTATTTACTAAGGTATATAATTTATTACCGTTTTTATAATTTTCCCATTACATGTAGCTAAAAACCTATCTTGTTGCCAAATTTGAAGGTTCTAAGTTTGCTAGAAGTACCTTAGATTTTTGATGATCGGTCAGTGAGTGAGTCAGTGAGTGACAAAATGGTGTAACTTTGATCGCTCATAACTCGTAAACTACTGGTTCAAATGTCATGTAATTTTGAGGCTGAGCTTGTTTTAATACTTACTCTAGGTCATCGAAAACCTAAATCCCTAGCTTTGTCCGTATCGATGATACAGGGGGGGTGAAATAGCCGCGAAACGCTTCGAGAAAAGAATGGTACGGCCGTGCCCGTTTTGCTCGAGACTTGGCTGGGGCACTGCCGTGCCCCCAGATAAGACTGTGTAGCAACGATATTTCAAAATATGAAATGAGGAAATTTTTGTGGCGATATTTAGCTTCCTAAGAATAATTTATAGAAACAACTAAACTCAGCATATTATAATTGATAATCCGGGGAATCGCTATTTAAAATTCCAAACAAAAGTTCGATTATGTATTTTATCTTTCAAGTCACTAAACGTATATTCTGTTCAAAGTAACTGTAAGGTAAGACTCGATCTCAAGTCTGTTCGCATCTCAGTTATTAACCTAGGTGGAAGAAACGACGGAGCAATTTCCGCGCGCGCCGCAGTGTCTGACACGAGATGCAAGATTTTTTAACGTTGCAAGGAAATTGAAAAGTGCAGTTAATTTAAGTTTCAGATATTTTACAAAATGTAATCAATTATGCGGATACGTAAATCGTTTATTATTTATGATACTTCGGTAATTGGGGATCCCTAAATGTCGCTATGTTTTACATTTTTGGACCTAGAGTGATATTATCATACTGCCTCGTTGGCTTAGTGGTGCTAAGCGCGACTGCTACGCTAGAGGTCTTGGGTTCGATTCCCAAGTCGACCAAGGTGTTATTAGGTTTTTCTATGAAATTCTCAGTAGTAGGTCGGAGTTTGGATTTGTGCCCGGTTAGTGGCAATAGGCACGCCCCCTATTACATGGGACCTAAACATACCGGCGAACTGTGGGTGTACATTGGTACACCTCTGCCTAACCCTTCGGGGATACAGGCGTGATGGTATGTTATGTTTCATCATACGAGTACATCCATAGGTTCAACATTTTACTTGGATACTCAAAATATTATTGTGACATTTATAACATTGTGTAATATTTAAACACAAATTTAATAAAGGCCATTACTTTTATGTTTACCATTCGAATGGTAAACATAAAAGTAATTTAATAACGTAACCGCAACAACAAACCTATTTAATGTCATGGAAACTCAACCAATATTTATTTCGGGATGAGTATTGTATACACGTTACTTTTGGTCAAGTTTTTCATAAAGGATAATGAAAAACCAATTTCAATAGGGCCAGAATAAATATTGACGGAAAATGAAATGTAAAAAAGGTTGAGACTGGTATTCGATAAGGTAAAATGAATAACGGTCACGTGTTTTCTTATTTTAAAATGGAAGGCATGGGCTTGACAAGCGACAGCTGAGTTATTCAATGTAGTGAAGAAAATCGAGACTGGACTTTTATGCAGCGAACGGAATTGAAAACAACTTTATTTGTTACTAGCTGTACCCGCGACGTTGTTCGCTTATATCATTCATCTTTATGCATAAATATTTTGACTGTTATATAGAAGGCCACCAACATGAACTGCCTACTGCGAGTAACTTTCTGTATGGCACAAAAAAATCGAATTCAGGGTGTTCTTTTTAAATATTTAAAAATTTATAAAACACGTTTTCAAAACTCCAACACATTTTCTTGCTGGATTCATGTTTTCATGTAAGTAGTTGTATTCGTTATATATGTTACTGTAAAAGCTTGAACTAAGGTAAAACTTAAGATTTACGCGTAAGTCCTAGCATTTACCGACATGAGTTGGTAAAAGTAAGTATTTCTGAAGATAGGACGATTTTTTTGGGCTCTTACCATTCGAATTTAGTAAATGCTACATTTTACCGCTGTCAGCTGGTAAATGTTGGTTTTAGGTATAACACAATGAGTAGTCAACTGGTAATTAAACGCCTAGCAACGATGACGTCATCGTCTATAAATAGAACGTAATAGTTAATAAAGACTAATTTTGAATAACATATGTTGTCGCTCGCTTCGCTCGCTCTGTTCCAAGGTCACAATATCTAACCTAACCTAACCTATTGATCTCTGTCACAAAGTCGAACCTAACCAAGCAATGGCTTTCTGGGCAATGTCGGTTTTATACTAAGTCGAGGGTTTGATTTGCACTCGACAAATAGGTTTGGCTTTGTGACTTTGTAGGTTAAGTTTGACGATTATGCTGACATATTTTGAAGTGTTTTTTTTGTTACAATTATGTTTCTTATGCCATAGTTCTCATTAATACAGTAGTCTCCAGTAAGACTGCCGGGCGCGAGATTTTGGTTCAAAACTCCGAAATTCGAAATTCCATATCAAGAAATACTGAACTACGCATTATAATTGAGAGGGGATGTCAGATAGGCAGTGACTTCATGTTAATAAGGAATACACCTGAGACCCATGAGACTGAAAGAGGAGGTAGTTATAAAAAGTTGACGTATGTATTGAGAGGCGCAGGGGCAGAATGACCAAATCTGTGTTTAAAATTATTTCTGTTTAGAAAAATAAGTAATAGCTGACCAAGTCCAATCTCATTTTACCCTTATCACAGACGGAGGCTATATCCCTTACAATAAAGTCACTTTATTCTGCCCAGCATAAGGTGAGGGGCTCAAATACCGTACGTATATATTTTAAAATGTAGAGAATTCGATAGAAAGTTTATTTTACTTAAAGTTTTGAGCCAACCTTTCGGTAATTGGATACAAAAACTTAAACAAATAAACAAAAAATCTTGAACGCATCAAAACGTACATGAGTAGTCAGCTACCTTATTATGAGTATTTAAGAGTTCGCACACACTAAAGATTGTGTTTTAAAAAGATTTTTGGGTAAAAACAATAAGAAAAAACAAATACAAAACATCTTGTCCATGGAATACTATGGGCGACCAACAGAAAACATTACACATTACGTTGGAAAAATAATTTAAAAAGTGGATTAAAGTTTTTAACCATCTTTAAAGTTATCTATGAGGAATCTTATGTTGTCAAGTGAGAAGTAACTGAGCGTTAATGTCCTGGTCATAGATATAAATCAATTATAAATTTACAGTATAAGATATGCTTGATCAGCAAAGAGCAACTAACTTACCTATGGGAAAATAGTGAATACAAACACAAAATAATTGTAACAAAATGCTAAAAATGGCGTCCCTTTTTTAGCATTTTGTTACAATTATTTTGTTAGTTAAACAAAAAAAGGGTTACTGAGATATGAATTGAGTAACAAAACATTCAAACTTATATAAGAAAATGGACGCAAAAAAATACACAAACATTGACAACTGGATTTGAACTTGCAGCAGTAACATTAAAATCTATCCGTTCAACCACCAATCTGTTTACTACGACAGCTAGTTTTCCGAAAAGTATGTGTAGTTCAATCAAAATGAAGTTATTTGATCGCTATGGCTACCTGAGTGCCATGGTTACCCCTTGTTTATATGTCAATAATACCAATTTACGTGTGCAGATGAGAAAGTGATTTTGGAAATTTAAAGCTCTACCCCTCATCAGCTAAATGTAATATGCATGCTTAAACATAGCTAACAACCGTCTACGATTTTCCGAAAACATTCTCTCAATTTTTTACTGCTATCAATTCAGTAGTTCATAATTGATACTGTAACATGAAATCTGACCCCCCGCAAAATAATGTTGTAATATTATATGTATAGAAGAAAATGCACAACTCCATCTATGAATTCTAGAATCAACTATTAACCTCGCCAACATGATCAAATTTAAATTATTTATATCCAAAAAGGGCTTACACAATATGTAATTCGACTTGATGTTTTTGAAATCTCATAGATGGCGCTGCTTTAAAAATGTCTTGATACTACCTATTATTTAATTATGTTTATCGGCCTAAGTTACTTACATTGCGTGATTTTTATAGTGTAAAGCTAGATTATAACATGGTCAACATAAGAATAACATTCAAATATGCGTCGTTAGATTACACGTTGTTACTGAATGCGTTGAAAAAATAAATGTTCACTGCTCGTTCCCCGTAAGTGATAGCGTGATAATATGTAGCCTATATGTTGACCCGACTTCTAAATAATATTCGTGCCAAATTTGAAGTAAATCCATGCAGTACTTTTTGAGATTATCCCGGACATACATACAGACAAACAGACAAACAGACAAAAATTCTAAAAACTATTTTTTTGGCTTCGGTATCGACTGTAGATCATACCCCAAGTATTCTTTTAAAAAAATATTCAATGTACAGTTTTGACTTTTCTACCATTTTATTATATGTAATATAATAATATAATATAGATTGGTTATTTGATAAAATGGGAAAATAAACAGGTATATTTTTGACACTACGGTCAAATATTAACCCCAGATTAAATCTTATGTAGAATGCATAACGTTGAGAATTGAGATACGTTGTAGAAAAGGTCACGATGTTATTAAAATAGGAGTTTAGCGACTAGAATATGGACGTTAAAAGCTAAATTTACCTGAGCACGAATTACGAATGAGAAATTTACAGTAACAAGTCTCAAAGGTCTAAAAATAGATCCAACCTAAAAGATTAGAGACAATCCTCCTAACTTGTTACATTAACACTTAGAATTACGTAACATTAGTAATTATAAGAACTTGAAGATTATACACATACCTACCTATCTATGTTGAAAAAATACAAGTTTTCGTAAAAACTAAAACTGAAATCTAAAAAGTAAGACAGTATTATTTAAATACTTATACTTATGAGATTCTGTGTTACCCAGTAAAATGGGCTGTGGAGATCGGACAGGCAGTCTCTCTACAAGAAATTCAGCTAAATTTGGTGAAGCCGATCGCAACATAGCTTCGGAAAAGCTAAAGCAGAAGATGTGTCTGTAGTCATTGGTCTAGAAAGATCTTGCTGAAAAGTTATAGAATCCTCCAATATTGTAGGTATAAAGTTGCATTGTGATTGACGACCTCCGTGGTCGAGTGGCGTACGCACCGGTTTCAAGGTGTCGCTAGCTCTGAGGTCCCGGGTTCGATCCCCGGACGGGTCAATGTAGAAACCAACTTTTCTACATTGTCCCGGGTCTGGGTGTTTGTGGTACCTTCGTTGTTTCTGAATTCCATAACACAAGTGCTTCAGCTACTTACTTTGGGTTCAGAGCAATGTATGTGATGTTGTCCGCATTTATTATTATTATTATTGTATGTAGAATCTACGCTTTCGTCTATTCAGGTGTATTTTATACATGTAATGATAAAGTACCTACTCTATATACCTATACACTTTTGGAGTATCCTCGTGCATACGTTCTATTTCAATCTGTGAAACTTGAAGAGAAAACAAACTCTGGGATTTGTTTTGTAAAACTATCTCAGATGTTCTTTGTTTGTTTTCCATTAACCTTCACATAAAGCATCATCTATCTTGCTGAAGAAATCCAATTTTCTAAGTATAAATGTACTATATACTACATTGTTCACTCGTGTTAAGATTTGTAATTGAATAGGACGAACCCAGTCTAGTTAAAAATATGTTGACGGCAAATTAAAAGCGCGAAAATAGACATTTAATATTCGAGATTCTTGTAAATTAATGAGAAATAAATACTTGGTGTATAAATAATATGTGCTCGGACCTTCGCAGCTAATTAACTCTTTTAAGAGTTGAGTTATTTTGAGGAAGGTTTACTTACAGCTTTCAGTCCCAGTGGTTTCTATTAAGGGCCAAATCTTTAAACAAAAAGTTTTGGTGTTTTTCATTGTGAGTGAATATTGTCGACTTTATTTTTTTGACATATTTCCTTAGTTATTTTGGAAAAGTAAAGAAAAAATAATTAGGTTATTTTTATTATCGCCTTTTTTGCAATTATTTGATATTTCTTATTTTCGTTTATAATAATAATAATAATAATAAATCATTTATTATCAGGCTACTAAGGCCCATAGACATATACCTTACAGACTAACATAGATATTTTATACAAAAGTTGTTAGTATATATTGCTTAAAATTAGGTTAGTAATCTTCCTTGCACTACGTCTTAGCGCGTTCTGGTGGTACTTGTCCGCGGAAGCGACGGAACACCACATTCTGAGGCCAGAAGTTTTCGTCCAGTACTTGATGCAAGAAGCAATTCGGTACTCGCACCACAAACGCCTTGAAGTTGACGTTGCGACGCGACTCCAGCTCCTGCACCCTCAGCAAGTAGTTCAACTTCTGGCGCACGTAGTCGACAACACACTCTGTCTTCACAGAGTGATGCAGGCGGGAGATGTACACTGGCGTGTTTGGCTGTGCGGCACGCACTAGTCCATTGGGCTTCAATGGAGCTTTGCCGCAGCGGTTCTTCACAGTTTTGGGACGGCGCTTCTTCCTCTGCACCATCTCAAAACCGTCTTCATCCCGTCCAGGCGCCAACACAGCAGGCGCGGGCAGCGGCGCGGGGCACGGCGCGCGCGCGGCACGTGTAGGAGCGCGCTGGGGCGGCGCCGGCGGCGGTGCGGGCGCGGGTACGGGTGCGGCGCAGCTAGGTGCGCGAGCTGCGGCCCGGCTAGCGGCGGCGTCAGCATAAACGCGTCGAGGTGTCGACATGTTTCCACATTTAGCACTCGCCGTGTCATCGCACTTTACTGCAGTCGGTGACGCATCAGACCCCGCCGATGCAAAACTGCACACGGAGGCATTTTGCGCCCCGCGACGCATGTTCACCTTAGACGCCTCGTCAGGTGACCTACTTACAGAAATAGTGTTACGTAATAACACTACTTCGGCACGCAGATCTTGAATAGTCCTGTCCGAGACCTCCAATTTGGACTGCACTTCTGTCAGGCTCGTCTTCAGGAAGATGATGTCCTTCAGGAGCCTGGTGACGTCGACGTGGTCGAAAGTGACGGGGGGCAGCTTGTGCAGCTCCTTCGCCACGAAAGTCGGCACGTCGTCAGGGTCGGTCACCTTCAACAAGGTGATGATGTCCTGGACGCTCTTCTCTGTACCGTCCCTCCGTCGAGACGGCATCTGGTCGAGTTTGTCCAGACTCGTGTACAGCAGCCTCTTGCCACTGCTAATATCTTCTTCTTGGAAGTTAGTCTTACATATTTGTAAGATACTAACTTCATCCATTGTATCGATGGCATTTTGTATAAATGCCAACAATTCGTTGGCTATGAGTGTTGAGCTCATAGCAACAGAGGCGGGCAGCGGCATATAGCCGCGCTGTTCGCGAATTAAATATCAATACGATGCACTTTGTAAGGCACGTCCGTATTCGATGCGCGCTGCAATCGAACTGAATACGCTACTTATAGCTACGCAACTTAACTTAAGAGCAACAAAAATCGTAATTAGGTATCTATCAAAATAGCAATCTTTTATACTGTAAAATGTTCAGCAAGGTTCTAAATAGATTAACTTTAAACGCAAATAAATAAGGTTATAGTTAAAACTACATTTGTTTCTCGAAGCGAGGTAATTAGCGTCGTAGTTAATTACTGCGCCAATCAGCGCGTTAACTGTTAAAGGCTTTAGAGCTAGCAGATTATATTTCAGTACAGGTAAGATAGATCAAAGTAGGTAAAGTGACTCAAAGATGGATGAACTTTTTGGAAATACTCTATACTCGATATTTTAGAGACCTGTGGATTGGATTGTAAAAAAATTTTACATAGTAAGATGACGTGGAACCCTATGGTAATATTTGGACATGTATTATTAAGGCTATTTTGCTTTAGTCAGGATTAAATATGATTTACGTTATTTTAAAAAGATACATTTTAAGATAAATCTAATTCATTATGTATCAGTTTGTAACGGTAACTGAAATGTTATTTGTATTTTTTTTCAAGATGTGCTACAAATAAATACATCAAACTGCTATAATTACACAACTTCTAAATTAAATTTCTCCGAAAGTATCCAATCCAACACTAAGATTCCTAGAATATGAAAAGTAACCAGAAACTTATTTATTGACTTTTAGACTAACAAGGTTTTTTCGTAGCTCTCGTTAGCAAAATTAAACATTATCTTATCAATGATATTGTACCTACAACACTTTGCACAATATTTCATAGCTTTAAGAAGGAAAAACAGAAATTACAACAGCCTAAAATATTATTTGTGATTTTAAAGAAAAAACGAAGGAATAATAAAAAAAAGAGCGCATCAGAAAAGGTCAAAGGTTATTGACCGGAACGAAATGTATCTCTTATGTAGGTTTCAGTAACAACATTGGAATACGAAGAGAACTCGTGTTATGTTTCCAAACAAAATGTAAATATGGAATGACAGAAATGTTATCCTATTTTGGTTATAACAGGCAGACAATGTTGCAATGTTGTTTAAATTGTAGGATTATGGATATTATATAAAGTCTTAGTCCAGTCTTTGAAGACTGTGTGTATAAAAAAGCCCTAAATTGCCATACTGTCAATCCAGTTACCAGTCGACAAATAAACAACGGAAACGTTTAATATGACTCAGGGTACCTACAGGCAAGTTTTTAAAATATCAACAATTTCCTAAACTCTTGTCCAAAAATTTCAAAGGATAATAAAATTAACATATGGGTTATAGACTGTTCTATAACGTCAAAGCATAATATTAATAAAGTTACACCAAAACAAATAACATTTATTTTTTATACCTATTCTGAATTCCACTTATGATATACCTAATCATTATTTTTGCATATGTATTGTCGAACAGTGTTAAAAACAAAAAAGGATACTCAACCTTAACGCTTGGAAACAAAGTTTATTTGTCAGTGTGAATGAGTTTCCTCTAAAGAGTATTCTAGTGTACATTTATTCCGTAACAAAACATACTCTCGCATTCATGCTTCAGTACTTTGTGTCAGTATTAGATACTGTAAGCCCACTGTGTCCCACAGCTGGACAAAAGCTGGCCTCGTTCCACTTGAGCTATTGTAGGGCAAGACCTTTGGAAGGATTGAAGCTTATCTCGCCTTCTTTTGTGTTTCACATTGGTATTCATATTACATTCTATTTAAATATTTCAAGTAAATAAAAGACTTACGTATTTGAATACTGAAACGTTAACTAGTTTTAAGTCTTATGCTATGTCACTTTAAGGTGTAAATTAGCGACAGATAGACATTTAAGAACGTCTTAAAGCTAAGTTCGTTGTTTCGCAATCTTAGTAAGTAATCACTGATAGAAATCCCTCGGTAATCTAATGACACTGGGCTTCCACAAACTTTTTTTTTCTAGCCTTTTCTGTCCAACTGCAAGGCAAAAGCCTCTCTACCCTCCTTCCATTTCTCTCTGGTTAGGGCCGTGGTCATCCACTCCTTATCAAAGGAGTCCAGCTCGTCCCGCCATCTCCTTCCACAAACTGTTTGTTTAAAATTATATAAGTACCTACCTATGAGATAACAAGAAAAAGTTTTTACACATGAGATTACACTGTTTATGTATTATCATACTTGTATTAACTTAGTTTTCTAACCAAGTTAATACACTAATTAGTGGTTAAGTATATGTATATTGCTGTATATCTACTTATGTACTAGAGAGAAATACAGATGAGTAATTTTTAGAAAACGAATTCGCATCTCTTTCAGAGACAACAATAAATATCTGTTACCTTGAGTTATTTTAGTAGACCTGCTATTTATAGTTTCCAATATTATTATTTCATCCGTTCTTCTCACAAAATTGTCTTTACCAAAAATATATCAGGATTATACCTGAAAATATATTTCTGCAATAACGGCATGAAATTTTGTACAGATGTAACAAATTCTGCCGACATCCTGTACACCTGGCTTGATTGAAAATGATCGAAATTTCATAATTTGCGGTATTAGTGAGATGAGATGAAAAGCAATCATGATAGGTATTATCATAAATTGGTGTTAAATTTGGAAATTACTTGAAGATTATTTTCGTAATTTGTTTTTGGATTTTCGTTACTTGAGCTACTGAAATATTTTTTTTGTTTTATGGAGAAATTAAGGTATAGTTACATTTGTTGACTGTTGAAAAGAACTAGGACTATTTTATAACTTGCACTGTGTATTAATAAGCTTGAAAGTAGAACAAAGTAGCTAAACAGTTTGTTAAGCAATTTTAATGTTTATTGCAGTACAACTTCTCATCTAGATAAACTAAACTCTGATAGCAAAGTTGGTTCCAGCAATCAGACTATGTTGTATGCAAAAATGCTAGCTCGTTGGACGCGACCAACCTACTATATAACATACTTTGATATAAATATAACACACATAGGTATACACATAACTTGAATCCACCAATCATTGGTTAGTAGCTTGTCTCTCATTGGTAATTAATGACAGTTACACCTGATGCGACACTAGCGACCCTAGCGGATTTTCGACTCCATTGCCATTGCAGCCATGCTATGAAAGGTTCCGTACATAACGCATGATACCAATATAGTGCAAATAGTTACCGGTGGCTAATAATGGTAAATAGTATTCACTGAAGTACACCACAAGGTAAGACTTCTGAAATGTTTTCAATTATGATCGAACGCCTTACGAAAACCGTCACCTACTTGAGCTTAAATATCCAGAGGCGTAGTATATCCACATTCAACAGGAAACACGAAAGTCATAAAACTTTATGACGTCAAAGGTCATGTTTGAGAGCAGCTAATGGATGATTTTTTATGTTACTTTAAGGGTCCCGCGAGTTTAAATTAAGTGTCTTAACTTTGGCATGTTGTGTTAAATCTTGTCGGGTTATTTTGGCGGTTTATGGGTCAGTTATTTTAAGCCTACGAAAAAGCTATTTATATCCCTAGAGTCTTATATAAAAACGGTCTATATTACACTGTTTACAAATAACCGTAAAAGAGTGTTATGTAAAATGTATTTTATAGAGAGAGATTATCCAAAGATAGTTTAACGGGAAACTACGTGTTATTTCGTAAACAACAGTAACGTTGTCCAGATGGCAAGAATAAACAAGATGTATGAGAAAGGGGCAGAGTCTGCATTACTTAAATGCGTGATAAATCTGACGAAAGCACTGTATGTGGCTATTATCTTCATAAAACTGTCAGTTAAATCAAGCCTAATATACCTTGAATTTTTATACATGAACATTTTTGCTTAGTAAATTTAATATCGATTTTTTAAGGCTTTCGAGCTGCTTGCGAACGCACTAGTGTCAATAAGGCCGTCCGTCAGACGTGCGCGCATCGATCGCAAGCTCGCGAGCTGTTCGTGTAATGCTCGTTCGGTGCGCGTTCGTCAGATTTGGATGCACCCTTAGGTTTATTAAATATTCAGAAAGCAATCAATCAGGTTACATTTTCGGCTTTTTTCATCTAAAAAAAATTTTAATCTGAACGATAAAGAATAAGCTTTACATAATATGACCAAACCTTTGGTAGGAAACAATCATACTAAGTTATTTAGTGTGATGCATCTTGAGAATAGTACGGGTAAAATGATATTTGTTTCGCAAGTGAGTGCCTGAAAATGATCAGGCAATAGTGACGATAGACACAATGTATGGCGCCACAGCTCCCATACATTGACAGTTATATGACTCATAACTGTGTTTAATCAAGGAAGTGCAAGATTGACTGATATTAATGCTAGGTAATGGTACAAGTTCAGATTAAATAAACTTCAGCTAACTCGCACTCGACCGCAGTTTAATAATATAATGTTTTAGTACATTATTTAATTCGTTCTTGATGAAATACAATAGAAATTGGATTTCAGGATTAAATAAAATAGAAAATAAAGTATAAAATCTTTTTTGTACTATGTTCATCTGTTATCTGTATCTGTACCTATTGAATAAAATAAAATAAAATTAATTTAAATTCAGTTTCCAGAATTTTTGAAATTATTACGAATTCGGTTCTCAAAGTTAGGGATTTTAATATAACTTATGAGATTTTATGGTGCTCCATTCTGTCAGACTTAAAACTTGATATTACTCAAATATTTTTCTTCATATTGAAACTTATGCAGATTGTATATATGTTCATTAAAATCGTATGTAAAATAAAGTAGGTATCCAATACTGTCTGAAAACCCAAATACAAAATCAAATCTTTAAAATGGACTACTTTACCTCGATCTGTTTACACATTGTATCTACCACTAATATAACATCATGTAGGACCACTTAAGTAAAGTTTAATAGGATTAAAGAGTACATTATTAAAGTTAACACCATCTGTGCAGCTACACAAGCCCAGGGGAAGCGACATAACTAATAAGCTGGGGATATGGCACGGAGACGTTACTAATTCAGATATAACAACAGTAACAAGGTAGAAAGTAGTTTAACCTTTACACGCTATTGTGTCCAACTAAGGTTATGCTAGACAATATTCGTGCAGAGCAAATGTCAAGTAGACACGAGACGTAGAATTCTAAAGGAAACCGAAAGGACCAGTCTTTTGACGTGCACAAAAAAATAATAAATAATAATAATAAATGCGGACAACATCACATACATTGCTCTGAACCCAAAGTAAGTTGCTAAAGCACTTGTGTTATGGAATTCAGAAGCAACGAAGGTACCACAAACACCCAGACCCGGGACAATGTAGAAAAGTGGTTTTCTACATTGACCCGTCCGGGAATCGAACCCGGGACCTCAGAGCTGGCGACACCTTGAAAACCGGTGCGTACGCCACTCGACCACGGAGGTCGTCAAAATGTGTAGAGCATACTTAAAATAACAATATAAATCAGTGTCATACGACCTACCTACGTAGAATTAGTACCCTGATTATAAATTTAGCGGAAGTCATAATCTCGTGATGTAAAAGGATTGTTATCAAAACCTAGATACCAATTTTTTTTTTACAACTTATTCGCTCTAACTGTTTGTCTCAAAGTGTAGCCATTAAAACAATAAAACAACAAACATGTTGGGTCTACTTGTGCTGCTTCAAAAATAAAAACACAATTAAAGTCTTTCGAACTTGGTCCTTTGAGTCTTAGGTCCTAACAATCTATAGTGAGATCCGAGCTAGCAGCGTCACGTACCACTGAATCGTTGACATGCGAACTCTTTGTGGAAACCAGAACACGTGCCATTGCAAATTGGATCAGGTTAGGATAAAAGTAATGAAGGTTTGTTTTTCAGTTCATGTAAACATTGAATTAATACTAATGTGTTTACCCTTTTTTTTATTTACACACAAATTGATTTGCACTTACATTTTTTTTGTAATTCTACGTATTTAGTCTCATTTATGAATAACTGTCACCTAGCCTAAAGAAACATTTAATTAAAAAACTAATTAAACTTAACTAGACGTAAAAACTGCAGGTGGATTTGTTGTCCGACAAAAACAAAAAAAAAACCGTTCTTAAAATAATCAAAAAGTTTGTTCCAAGGTTCCAATTTTAGGATTTGTTAAATATTAATTAATGATGTCCTTCTGTGTCTTCAAGTACGCTTATAGGATTTAATAGGATTAGTTTATGTCGCACTAGTTTCTACCTTGATTCAGTTCATATAATATAGAGGCAATAAGTCACGTATTTCTTCAATTAACTTAATATTTATTTCCCAGGAGTCCGTGCGACGGTTCAATACAAATATTAAATTCTCAGTAATTTCTACGTCCAGTGGACGCGGGGTTAAATACTGACTTAAATGTCAGTTATTGTGCATTACACTGTCAATTACTTAAACATAACCAGAATATTTGTTTAACTTTTAAGCTAAATAAGTCAGATCTTAGAATTTCAAATTTCATAAATGTTTGATTCGATTTGCTTTTTGAGATGATAATAAACTGCTTTTTCACATTATATTAGATCAATTATTTAAGTCCGTATGTTTATAACATATTGTAATTCCACGGCTTTTACATAAGCGTGAGGAACCGAAAGTGTAACATGCAAGGTGTCACAATAACCGAGTAATTTTAACATAAATCCATGATGAATATATTAATGTCGCCTTAAATTAGTAAGAGAATGTGTAATATTATTACACGCCTTTATTTCGTGTCATTGAAAATTATCACATTGAAAACTACCCATATTTTAGAAATTTGGTTCTTAAGCCTCAGGGCCACTAAAACATTACTTGTATAAAACTAAAACATATTACTTCGTAATGTTTTCATTTCATAAAAGTATTTTACTTACGACCACATAAATAACTTCTTTGTATCTTCAGGGAAATAAATAGAATATTCCTTTGTATTAAAACACGAAAATACGAGAAGTTTGTCTCAAAAGACCAGACGCTCTTTGAAATGTTTTGTAAACTATTTTTATATTCAATTGAAGGTAGTTCCAACTAAGTATCGATGTCACAGCGTTTGTTTACTAAGACTACTTCCTAACGATATAGTTTCTAACAATTTCGCAAAGGTTTATTTTATCTAACTTGCAGTTGTTGTATTTCTCAACAAGTACATATTTCCTTGAAAAAATACGTTTAAAATAGAACATAATTAAATGATTGTCAAATACGTTGTAAAACCAACCGTCGAACGATTGGTACATTAGTATGTAAAGTATCCTAAAAAGTGCCCATAATAAGTTAAGATATAAAAAATCACTTACAGTATGTGCCACATCCATAGGCGCCAGCAGAGGCAGTTCCGACCTCCTTGGCTTCCTCCACATCAGGACGATAACAGCCAGTATCAGTACAGTCCCAGCTCCTATCACAGCCCCTAAGGCTGCGCTCCACGCGTTCCCATGAGCCTCCCATCCCGACGTACCCACTCTAGCCTCCGACAGAGCCTCCACAACCTTCGTCGTTGATTCCTTCTCCATGTTTTTATAAACATACTCGTCCGACCATGGTGTCTCGTATTCGCGCCTCTCAGCCCACTGCTTATCTGTTAGATAACGAAATTAGCTGCGTACAATAGTGCTACATCGATCCGATGTGTTTGCCGTGTATGGATTATAACGTTGAACGGAAAACTACAATTTTTATGTTTTTTTTTTGCGGATGAAAGGACCAATCTTAGTCCTTATTGCATTTATCGGTCCTAAGAAGGACGCTATGGTCTGACTGCGCATCATTAATGTAAATGGAAGAAACTGGGTTCTGTTTTAATGTTATTACAGCAAATCGACAATGCAGACGTGTCATACCCAGACATTCTAAGACTAATATATTCAAGTTTATATTAAGGGTATACGTAGGTGGTAAACGTGGAATGTTAAAAAATACTTGGTAATATATATTATTTTAATCTGGAATTAATATTAAAAAAATCTGGAATGAATTTAAAACTTATAAGGATTCATAAGTACAACCTACTAGTAAAAATTTAAGCATGTTTGATGATTTGATTGCATTGAGCAAGGTAGTTTGTTTTCAATATAAAAGTTAAACCCTAAAAAACACTGTTCCTACTAAAAGTACAAATTCGTAATAGCAAACTTTGTAACTAGAAACCTTTTAAAAATGGAAAACAATACGCACATTATGGGAATTAAAAACTAATATTACACGTCACACATACCCGCCACATATCACCTTTAAACAAGTGTCACTACACGAAAACCCTTGTCTACATTTATTATTTAAAAACACAAATAAAAATACTAGTAAAAAGAAAAAGGAACACTTTTGATTGTCAAATATTTTCTGATAAAAAAGGTTACTTACCCATAAGGTTGAATTAAACTATTTGTTGTTATCTGTTGCAGCTTGAAACACGTGCGTTGGGCGGGCGGGCGCGCGCGACTGGTTGGCGGCGGCTCTCTCCTTATCATTAAAGCGACTTGTTTACCCCGGCACGCCGTGATCTGTGTCGCGATGTTGACTTTATTGCCTCGAAGTAATCCTACAATGTTATACTGCTATTAAATTTCCATAGTCTCATTAAAACAAAAAAAAATCAAGAAATTCAAATTCTCACTTTTTTTGTTCCATTTTATTTTCGAAATATGATTTGACAGTTAAAAATTCAAAATGGCCGATCTTGTAATTCACTATTCCTTATAGTATTTATGGACAAATTCATACTATTTTTCTGTTCAAGAAACTACGTTAGTGTGGAGTAAAGAGCAACCTGACACAACTAATCATGATGTAATAAGTAGTAAAGGAATGTAGGGCACGTTTTAGGATTGATACAATTATTGACGTCATAACGTAGAACGGGATCAATTGTTATTGGTGTAGTCATATTTTGTATCGTGTTGGTTGTAATACAATTACGTAGCTAAAGTAACCATATGGGCTCAATAATAGTACATATACACCAGAGCATTTACCTTTATGCCATTTTGAGTGTATCATCTTTTTTGCCACCATAAGATTCCAAGTTAAATTCCAGTCTATGAGACGAAGATAGTATAGCTTGGAAATAAATTCTTACATATTGTCATTTTCAGTAAGTACTATAGTGACAACTCCTTCGCACAGCATTGGTTGCTTTGTGATGATGGCCTTTAGAAAACAAAAATACTGGATTATTATCGGATCTCATCATTTCAAGGATCAAATTATTACATTTAAGTTTTAGGATATAATAGTAATTTCGAATCCTCTCTGGATTGTTGATATGGTGTTTTCATTACAAATAAATTATTATAGCTTTGCAGCACATAAGTATTCGACACATAGTTATTCTTTATAGTAAAACTAGGTGTACCCGGCATGCGTTGCAATGCAATTTTTTCTACCTAGCACCTGCCTGTTACCTACCTGCCTACTACCTACCTACTACCACTTAGGGGTATGAAAAATAGATAGTAGCCGATTCTCAGACCTACTGAATATGCAAATAAAATATCATAAAAATCGGTCAAGCCGTTTCGGAGGAGTATGGTAACTAATATTGTGACACGAGAATTTTATATATAAGATTGTCTTAATATTACGTAAGGAAAGTGAGCCTTGTGTGGTAGTTTACGTGTGAATGGTAGCTAATTATACAAAGCGAAGGTTGATAATGAATTTATTGATCGTTGCTTTTTATGTTTAATAAATTATGAGGTAAATAAATTATTCATAAACATAATCGATGATCGGAAAGTGGCCACAATTTATAACAATCGGTACAAACTATGAACCAATATACCAATATAAAATATGTACCAAATTACCAATATGCTGTCACTTCAATGTTCAAGTAAATAATTCCTGACCACACAATGTCAGATACATTTAGATTTTACCTAAACAAAAACAATAATTAAACAAATGAAAGAGGAAATTACACGAAAAATAGTGCAAAAACAAATGAAGTACCTACCTATTACAAATAACTGACACATTTTTAAAACGTTCCATATTGAAACAAAATAAGATCACTTTTACGTTCACAAGTTGGTATCTACCGCCTGTTGGCCTTATCTATAAAATGGGGATATGAAGTTGTTCGCCGCGGTGAATATAGTAAACATCCATTAGTCGGAATGGACATCGCGGCTCTATTGCATTTATTATATAGATGTCGTTCCGAGATGGGAAAGCAAATGGAATATTATGGAAGTAAGCGATGGAGGAATCCTGTTAGTTCCTACCTACCTAATAAAACTAGTAATGTAGATAAAATTGTTCGAATAACAACGGATTAAAAAAAACTATAATTAAAAAAATTAAAAAACACGCCTGCCATGTCAAAAAAAAATAAAAACAAGTCAAATATTTGCAGTCGGGGTCGGTTACTTGGAACAATTCATTACAGGTCCCCCGACTGCAAATATTTGACTTGTTTTTATTTTTTTTTGACATGGCAGGCGTGTTTTTTAATTTTTTTAATTATAGTTTTTTTATTTAATACCTTTTAGTGAACAACAAAAAAAACATGACACAACACAAAAAAAAATATCGTTCGGAACCCTTTGCAGGCGATTTCGACTCACACTTGACCATTTTTTAATGTCCACATAGCCTATGTCACTCGGGATAACTCAAAGCTTCTAATGATACCACAAACATTGAAATCGGTCAAGCCTTTTAGAAGTTATGGTGGAATAAAGAAACTCACAAACATACATACATACATACTTACATACATACATACATACATACATACATGAACCCTGAAAACATAACACTCCTTTTTGGGCAGTCGTGTAAAAAAAAAAAGGTGGATATCTCGGTTGATGTAATAACAACGTTAAGAAAGTTATGGTCTTCAGAGGGAATAACTTAGTTAGTTATCAACTTTTATAATAATAATAAAATAATAAATTTCTTTATTCTCTCAACACAAAGGTTCTTATAATAAACAGTGCATGCTCTTATAACAAAAAAATCCAAAATATGTTCCTTTGTGAGAGACTGGAGTCCATACTAGGATACCCTGTGTGACGGATCCCCAGGCCCTCACCTCGGACTAAGTACGACTTATTAACATAATATTTATAAAATAAAAGATGATCTTTAGATTCAGACAATTCAGACAATTAACAAAGCAAACAATTAAATAAAAATAAAGAACAGTAATATTTAAAATAAACTACTTATACTTAACAATTGAAAACACTCGTTTACGCACGTTTAGTGTAATGCGTGTTATGTGTGCAGTGTAGTGTGTGTGAAGTGTCTGTGAAGTGCAAAGATGAAGGTGTGTGAGGAGAAGTCCAATAAACATGAGTGAGTGAGTGCGTAACGGTCAAAAATTACAATCCAAATACTACGAACGCACACAGAGCAACTGCTCTGTGCTGTCGTAGTCTAACTTTTGTAGCCAATTAGAGACTCTAATTTTACAATGGTTTGTAGTCAAAGAATACATTCTCAAAACTTTATTAATATTGTTGTATAGGTAGTTTCCAAGAAAGCCAAAATGTCGTCGGGAAAAAGCAGTATGGAATTGAGCATTCGGGCATACCTCATGTTTGCGGCGTCTATCTTTAAACATACTTGGATTATAAGTAAGAAGAGAGTGTTTGCGCATAATAGTTTTCAACACGAATAGTTGGCGTACAGTTAAAACTCCCACACGCTCATATAGTTCTTTCGTTGGAAATAAGAACGGCAAGAAATAACTAACCTTCAGTACAGCCCTTTGTGCTCGCTCGACCCGGAGCATTGCTGTTTTAGTCGTCCCACCCCATACCGTTATGCAGTAAGTGATAAGCGACTGACACAATGCAAAATAGACAGTCTTCATTATATCATTGTCCGCAATGTAACGGAGATTTTTAAAAATAAAAATTAATTTGCGGATTCTGTTGGAAAGGGCATCAATATGCTGATGAAAATTTAAGGTTCCATCTAAAATGACTCCCAGGTACTTAATTGAATCTGTCCGATGCAGAATTGGACATGAGCAATGACCATTATGTGAAGAGATGCACAAGGAAGTATGCGCGATGATATTGAACTCATCTAGAGAAAAAGATGGCCTTTTTAAGTAAAAAGATATGTATTTGGTCTTATCAACATTGAGAGCAAGTTTGTTTGAAGCTAGCCATGACAACACCAAATTAAAACCTTTCTGTGCGCAATGGTATACCTCGGACCACGTATCAGCTTCAAAGAGAAGTGCTGTATCATCAGCAAAAGTTATTATCCTCCCGTTTGGCAACTTGATATCAAAAAGATCGTTGATGTAGGTCAGGAATAACAGGGGGCCGATAACGCTGCCCTGTGGGACGCCATGCACAACAGGAAGATCACCCCTAATCCATTCATCAACCTTAACTCTCTGACATCTGTTAGTGAGATAATCAGTGAACAGTTCAAGCTGTTTACCCCGTACACCCAAGATCTCCAACTTCCTCACCAGCAGTGGGACGGAGACTGTGTCAAAGGCTTTGGCAAGATCCATGAAGATGACAACAACTTTTTTGTTTACATCAAGTTTTTCAGAAACAAACTTTGTTAGATCATGAATTGCGTCGCTGGTTGATAACCCAGCCCGAAAACCATACTGAGATGGTGAAAGAAGTTCGTATTTTTCCAAGTAATTCACCAGACGCTTCTTCATTATCCTCTCCATTATTTTAGATAGTGCTGGCAGAATTGAAATTGGCCTATAGTTGTTGACACAAGCTCCGTCACCACTTATAATGAGTCATGTAAGTAATTCCTATGTCTAATTTTCCATTTAGGTACTAGTTTTGTGCAACTCATAGCAACAGCTGCTAAACGCACACGCATTTTTAATGCAAACGTGTAATCAAATAAACATGTTGACTTACCTCAATATTTCAATGGAACTGTACTTAAAATGTTAACTAATAGACACAGATGCAGGTGGGTGCCATCGCTACTTTATCTTTAGCGGTAGAGGCGGTAAGTACCTACACTATATAATATCTATTCTACCCACAGGTAGCTATCTTTTTTATTTATTTTCTCTATGCATTATTTTGCAATAAAAGTAACAGTTGACTGAGTTTATAACCTACAGATTATACCTGCCTGCGGCGAAGCCAAAATTTGGGTTATGTTTTATTCCTTTACGCCTGCATTGATATTTACGAGTATTTCGGAATAAGTATGTCGTAGCTCATAATTTTATTAGTTGCGAATATCATTATCCTGTCTACCACTGGAGTTCAGACTATTGTGATTCATAAACACGTCGGCTCGTTATGTTATTATGTAAGCGTAGGACCGCTGAATGCTCTGAGTGGCTATTCATGACATGAAAGCGGGAATAGGCTGAATTACCTTACATAAGCTTTGTCGAAAGCTGGTGTCATTAGATTTTGTTGGTTACTGTTAATGTTAATATACGTAGTATTTTTTTTCCAGTCGCAGCGGTTTTCTTAACTTACTATGCGACTATCAAACGTGTCGTTCCGTCTTAATAATCAATTTCCAAGATTTAGCCTCTTGCAAGGTAAAGAAACAGCTGATTTCTGTTTTTCATTTTCAACAGTGCTAACAAAAACAAATTTCACGCCCAAAGACCCAACAAAATCAACAACCTTAATGTTGACTGATGGGTTCGTATCTTTATTTATCAGAAAGGCTTCGCGTTAGGAATTTTAATGCTGCTCGAACAAATTGGCCAAGACGACATGGGAAAATTGGCAGTTGTTTAAATTCCATTGCTAGCTTGTTTACCTCCTCTGTGTGCATTAATAAAACATGCCGAGTAATGAACGTGGTATTATCGCCAACCTGTAATCAGTATGGCATAGAGTTGTTGATTCAAGAATTTGCATGGCTATGAAAATTGACGCTGTCGGTTTTAATATTCATAGAATTTATATCGTTTTTTCTTCGATTTAATGGGATATTGGTTGGCCTTTCACAAAGCCGGCTTTGTATATAATTTATTCGGGAAGGAGTTCTCTGAAAACCTTAGCTGGTGTATCGAATTATTGAGTGAAATGTAGGGTCAATGTTCGATTTTAACTAATTTTTTTTTTAAGTCCTTATTTTCCATCTGGATCACCCGTTCGGAATCCAGTTTGAAGTGGTTTAATATGAAACCTTACCTAATCTAACAGTTAATTAGGTTTCTATAAACGTCACTTGATCATAATTCCTCTACAAGGTCAATTAAAAAAACAAGGGTTTTATAGCGTGGGTGGGTCTCTGTACTTTGAAAAAGATGACGTAGGTAAGTTACAATCAAAGTTGTCTATCTTCTTAATCCAGTAAGTTATTGGAAGTATTAAAAAGTTTCAAGAAAGCAATCTAAGGCTCGGCGCAAACGGGCCACCGACCACAGCCACTGGTGGCCAGCGACGGCGACTTAACACACTTTTTAATATATTTTGTAAAGACGCGCCGCACACGTGTAGCCGGTGGCGGCCACGCGCTACAGCAATAAAATATATGAAAAAGTATGTTAAGTCGCCGTCGCTGGCCACCGGTGGCTGTGGTCGGTGGCCCGTTTGCGCCGAGCCTAACACAGGAATGAAAATGCTTCGGATGACTGGAGTAACGAGATTAGATAGAATAAAATCAAAATCGAAATCAAAATCAAATAAGAAATAATTATATTATATTATGATGAGAGAAGATTAAAAGTAGTGCAAGTGAGTGAAAAGATAACCGTTTGTCATGACATGGACATGTTATGAGGATACATGGAAGTCAAATAACTAAACAAGTTATGAGTACGTATGACTGGATTAGTATACATGCAGATGATGCAAGGAAAGACCGAAGCAGAAATGGATGGATTGTGTAAAAGATGACATGAGAAAAAAAGAAGTGAATGCTGAGAAGACAAGTAGGTAGTCAGCATGAATAAAAGCTGAAAACGCATTGTGCGGACCCCAAATGGGGAAAAGGGTAGGAAGACGATGACAAAGATGAAAATCCTCGTAAAAACCTACACACATTTTGTAACTTTTATATATATAGCTATATTCCTACTTTAATTAAATTGCCTACTTGTGTGTAGGAAGGGCTCAACGATAACTATTATGTTTTGGTTTTACCTTTCACGGGAAGGTTAATAATATTAAAAAGCACGACATGGTATTTTTAAACGTAAATAATAACAGTAGAATAAATATGATGTAGGTATCTAACAAAATTCCTGAAATATCTGGTTTCAGTATTTCTCACGATGTTTTTACTGCTATATCACGTCGTCTTCATAAATAAGTTTAGTAATCCTTGAAAAGTCACAGGATGTCAAGAAACAGGCTCTACATATGTATCACTCGAGTTTACGAGTCTAAAATCTTTTCATGAAGGCAATCTTTTCTTCTTAGGCATTTTTATTACCTGGATTTTCTTGAGTTTCAGTTACAGGTAGGGATACTGAAACAAGTACGTTTGAAGGTTTATATCTTTATCTACTGACAATAATCCCGGTCGGGAGGTAGCTATAGGTACTTAAATAGGGATTAGATTGAAACCGACACAATCCCTTTTTTATTATGTAGGCGAACCATGATTAAAATCAGCTTAAAATATTTTTCACTGTGTAGGACAAATTCTGTGATTGCTCGTTACGTAAGTATATACCTACAGTAAGTTAACTAAATAAATAGTATGGATAGTTAAAACCTTTCATTCATTTGGTGCACATGATTGTTCAAGTTAAATTCGGTGCCCAGACTATTTAGTTTGCACATTCAGCAAAGTATTTCAAAGTGGTGGCTCTCCTCCATTTAAATTCCTACGAAAATTATTTACAGAGGTATTCGCTCACTCATAATAACGCCACATTTCAGTTTTTAGGCATACCTTTACTACGCAAGGTAACATTATTTCCGTAATTGAATAAAAGCCTTTGCTCTCATGTCGAGTGTATAGCGTCGTACTAGCAAAGAAGCGACCCGAGCCGTAATATGGGATTATTTGTGAAGAATCATATTATTATTTTATCTGAGTAGAATATCTACAGTTTTATTGTTATGTTTAAACTTTATGGCCAAGTTTCCAATCAATAGGTAACAATAAAATACGTAAGTGGAAATTAAACTAAAACGACCAGTCTACTGTTTTCTTCCCCATGGTGCCTGAGATCTAAGCAATCATAAATTTTGTCGATTAGAAGAAGGTATATTTTTTTGATCCTGGAAATGATCGTTTTTTTTTGAGGATACCTACAAAGCTCCCTTTGCGAGAGAAACACATTAGTCGTAAGCTGAAACTAGATGGTACTTGATTTAACCTTCTCGTGCACTACGAAATTGGACAAAAATAGCTAATATGAACAACAAATTAGTTACATAATATTTTCAATCAATTTCACTTCAATTTATTAGCTTGCCTTTAATGGAACTACGATTGACCGGCCGTGATCAATTCCCCTGACAATGTGCCGAGTATGGCTGCAATATCGGGTTATGGTTCTAATAATATTGTATTAAGTAGCCGTAGGGTTACATAAAAATATGTGGCCGTAAAGGCCACTTCCATTTGCTTGACGACTTCTGTCGGTACTTACGGTATTCCTTATTTCACACTTACATTTTCGCGAATACTCAAACCTTTAAGACTATTTCCATACTGATTTTGCACGATTTCATTTTAAGCCTTTTAAAATGGTGCAAATAAAATTATCCATAGAGTTCTAATCGCAGAATACGTGTTAGAACATTTCGAAATGAAAAAGATTAGGAAACAAAAAGGATAAAATGTAAATATAGCATTTTAACTGCAAAGTTTAAACTGGTATTTTAAAATGTTAATTGGTCTGTCTACAGTCAAGGCTTAGCCTGGAGCGCCAACCATTGATTCGATCTTTAAAATATATTTTGACAAGCGCCATCTGCTTAGAGACCGAAGAACTAACATAAACGACAACTGTTTACCATCTAGTCACTACATAGCTTCATAAAGAAAACAATAGATGGTGTTGCTAAGGACGATAGAATACTATCGTCCGACAATTTATTTTTATACTCATTTTATGTTTTATTATGCTTTCAAGTATAATACAATATATGAATACAACACAAAATTAAAAAAAAGTAAAAATTACATTAATCAGACGCCAGGTATCAAAGCTGACAAGAATGAGTAGGTATTACAGTTCAATGTTTTTGCAAATTTTTATTCTACAACATAAATAACATTACTAAATAAATTTTTATTCACACAGTATTTCTTTACATCTTACATACTAATTAATTAACATTATACAAAAGTGTACATACAATTGATTATTTATGACTTAAAATCTTCATTCTTGTTAAAAGGAAATGTTTGCTTATATCTGGCTACGCCGAGGCAGATAAAACCTAAAACAAAAAACATTAATAATATAAAGTTGTTACTGTACTGGAAAATAAATAAATATGTATTTACGTCATTGTAGTATTATTCAAAGCGTGTCATGTATATTAACTTAAAATTTTAAAATTATAAATACAATAATTGTTTATTTTTCTGAAATAACTTTTGAGCACAGAAGGATTTTAAATATTTTTAACGAAGTTAGAAATTATAGTTTATCGTGACTTTGTTCCTATTCAATGTCAATTTTTGTCTAAGAAGGTAGATATTAGATTTTTAACCCGATGTACATATTAGATGATGAAATAAGTACCTATTAGACATTAGTTCTCTTAAGGTTGCTGTATATTATAATAATATAACTGCAATGGCTTGGTGTAATAACCAACCAAAAATTACAAATGTTCTTAAGCTTCTATTCTGATCATACACATCTGAACACACATTTATCCCAAACTAATAGGTACTCAAAACAAGAAAAACATGCAGACTAATTAGTTACTTGCAAATACTTAAACAGCGTAACATATTACCGAAAGAAAGCACCGACAATGTATATTTTCCGGTTAAAGAAGTATTTTTGCAGGCACTATTTGCCAGATAACCTCCAATGCCAATCATACCAGCCGCTCCCACGAGCCTACACGACATGCAGTCGCGGGGCCGCGAAGTTACAGTACTAACAGTCGAAGTCATGGCCCAGAAATTACCTAACAAATCACCGAACTGTGTGAATTCACTTTATTTTAACATTTAGACAAATTGTGCAACTGAGTTTGTTTGGATTTGTGACTTTGACACTGGCATTTGACAGCTGAGTTAAGCTGTCAAATTGCGTTCCAGGTATATTTTGAGCTCAATTCTAACTGTTACAAAAAATCCAAACAATAGCCCCTGAAATTAACATAGTCAATAACTCCTCTCTTCGCCTTCTAGGGTCCCCAATTTTAGAAGAATCATATGAAAATTTTATAGATGATAAAATTGAAAATTTTCAATCAATTTCGAATAGACTTTTCAAAATCTCTTTACATTCTGCTATTACTTTAATTCGTTTTTGTTGTTTTGGTCCAAAATTTACATATTTTCTTCGTTCTTCACGATTGTGGAAACATTTGCCGCTTTTGGAAAAAGTCGATAAAATTATTCTGTCCACGTTAACGTCAATTTTTAACGTAACGTTGGATGACCGAGCTTGGACCCAAGCCACGCTGCCGATCCGATTTGGTTGGCTTGGTGTACGTAAAGTTTCCAGTCTAGGCTTACCAGCATTTTTGTCTTCGGTCCACAGCACTGAAAAATTAACCAGGCAAATCTTAGGGTCTTCTCTGGTTGATTTTCAGATTCTGTGCATGACTGAGGCAGTAAATAGTTGGGAATTGTCCTGCCCGGGCACAGATCTACCCGAGCAACGTTCTTCTCAGAGGCAGTGGGACGAGCCGCTTTGCAGTTTGATACGGAAAGAATTAATTAATACGTCAATCAACACTGCAGAGCGCGCGCGTCTCCTGGCTGTGGGAGAATGGGAATCGGGCCTCTGGTTACAGGCACTTCCGTCAACCACTCTTGGTACGATTTTGGATGACAATACTTTCCGGCTCGCCATCAGTTTACGTTTAGGTATACCTTGTGTCGCATGTCATCGGTGTCAATGCGGTGAAACAGTCGATTGCCTCGGTCACCATGGCTTGTCCTGCAGCAGGAGCGCAGGACGTATATCCCGTCACGCAAATATTAATGACATTATCCGTCGTGCTCTTGTCATTGCCGGTGTACCAGCTGTTTTGGAACCCAATGGTTTGGTGCGCAGCGATGGTAAGAGACCTGACGGTATGTCATTGTTGCCTTGGAAATTGGGTCGGCCTTTGGTGTGGGACGCAACGTGCGTCGACACCCTTGCGCCATCCCACGTTCTAAGTTCGGCGGCCTCTCCTGGCGCTGCTGCTGGAGCAGCGGAGACCCTTAAACGGCGAAAGTATAATAACCTAATGGGTAATTATATTTTCGAGCCGTTTGGGGTTGAAACGCTCGGGTCATGGGGTCCGAGTGCACGAAATCTTTTTAAAGAACTGTCAAAACGTTTGGTAGACTCTACTCGTGATCAGAGAGCTGGTTTGTTCCTTGCACAGAGAATCGGCATAGCCATTCAACGTGGCAATGCTGCCAGCCTTCTGGGCACCTTTCCCGCCATTGACAAGGATGACGATGAGTATTTTGACGCGTGTTAGTTTTATTTATCTATATAAGATTTAATTTTAGTCTTTGTTTGTTCTTGTATTAGATTTAAGTATTGAATTGTAAATAAAATTTATTTATTGTACAAAAAAAAAAAATAATAAAATAAGTTATATAAATATTTATAAAAGAAATGAAAAATTCTAACTGTTAAGCATAAATGTACGTTTCGATGACAAGGTCAAGATCAAAAAGTCTGTTTGTTTAAATAACATAACGTACACTGACGGCGCGACCTGTCGGCTTAACACGATAAGTTTTCTGCTGAATGTAAAGCCCCGACAGTATATTCAAAATAATAAAATACCATACCACATATGTGTACTACATAATATGTGACTGAAATTGACTGGTTGAATAATTATTAGACCAGAACACCCATCTGTGTTTACGACTTAACTTTACATACAGAGAAGTAAAGGTACCTATTACTAAGAAAATGTGATGAGCTGAGTACTAAAATAGGCCCTGTATCAGTCGTACCCACCAATAAATACACAAGAAACTTTCAATGAAGGTTCTCTTGAGAAGACTTACCTTAGATTTAATAAAAATATTATCTGTCAAGGCCCGAAAACTTCTGAAGTATCGCTTAATCAAAATTAGCTCTTTACGTGAAGTAGTAAAAAAAAACATGATTAATATTGTATGTTAGATATAAGTAGACTTGTGACAAGTAGGTCAAGGGGTTGAAATGACAATGGGTGGACGTTAGCTCGAGCTCTTTAATAACTTTATTAATGCATCACTTACTATCTGCACGCTATTCAGCTACTCCAAACAGAATTATGTAGTAATGTAAAAACCTGCACTAACATTTTATGCCTTGCTTCAGTTTCATAGCCACCGTTTTATTCTACAGTCATTAATTGTTATGGATTCCAAAAATATTAGTCCTCAAGTAAGTTTTATAAACCTACGTAACATTTTTACACGCAGTTTATTAATGATTTTCATTTACTTACAACATAACAATAGAATCTTGCTCTTATTTGAAATCACACGCTTAATTACATAATGTATCGCAAATTAGAGTAAAAAGAACCGAATTAAATAAAATCTAACTGAGACCTCTGAGGTAGGTATACCCTAATACTCTATAGAAATTTTGTGAAATGGGTCCTGAATTACCGTAACGCGTAAAAAACAATAATAACCCTGAAATACGAATTGAGAACCTCTTCCTATTGAAGTTATAATTGTATAAATGTATTCAATATCTTAGTCGGGATATCCCAGCTACTTGTTACGTCATACAAAAAGTTGAATCATAGTGATGATCCGTTGGACTAATTTGCTAACAATGGGGAATTTGCAAATTATTTCCGTCACTCTACTCTGAACAACTGACGTTACAGGTCGTAATAGTTTCCTGAAAGAGATAACTGAGTTGCTATGTAACACGTAGTAAAGACATTTAAAATGTTTCATGTATTTGGCAGTGGCTCTTTCCTTTTCAATGAATAAAAAAACATATCTCGGGAATTAATCGAAACATTTGCCTTATGCTGGGATCGAACCTGTAGCACGTTTTGCAAAGGAAATTGCCTCATTGATCCCTATACCGCTCTTATGTTCATACTATTAAATATTTGAATACCTACCTAGTTAACTGTCTAAAAGTTTGACACATGGTACTCACATATGTATTGCATTTTAAAACACATTCTTATAGGTTGCCAAAATTTAGGTGCCTAATTTACAATATTTTATGTACCTACACAAAATAATTTACTCTTGTCTTTGAAAATGATTCTAGTTCTGTGCAATAAAAAAACTGGCCAAGTGAGAGTCGGACTCGCGCACGAAGGGTTCCGTACCACCGTCGTATGAGAGCCTCCCTTAAATATTCATTTTATGTGGTTTTTAGTATTTGTTGTTATAGCGGCAACGGAAATACATCATTTGTGAAAATTTCAGCTTTCTAGCTATCACGGTTTATGAGATACATCCTGGAGACAGACAGACAGCGGAGTCTTAGTAATAGGGTCCCGTTTTACCCTTTGGGTACGCTACCCTAAAAAGAAAAACACTTTTACTAGGCACGGCCCGTTGTCGGCAAAACCAAAGTAGGAAGCATGAAAGCGAACGTAGTAATTATTTCAAAGCCGCTTAACCCACAATGTATCATTAAAGAGCTATCAATTACATCGGAATTTGATACAAATGTTTACTTCTCATATCTAAGTGAAAGTCGATGGATTATGTTGCGTGTGGTGTGGTCTTTGGGGAGTTAAAGCTACAGAAATGTAACAACTAAGGCTAAGGATTAACATCGCTTAAAGTATTCAATCATGTTGCTGGACTTGCTGGCATAGTTTCGCTATTGTTTGTCGAACATGTTAGGGGAAATGCGTAATAGAATGAAATAATACAACGGCCGCAAATCTTAATATAGACGCACTTTTCAGAGCCCCGAAAGAAAACAATGTAGTACTTAGAGTTACAGTTTGGGGTTTATTATGTAAGTTTATGCTACATCAGAAAGAGGTTACCACGATATAATAATTATCAGACCACATTAATTTTTTTCTGTCATAATTTTATCATACCATCCCGCTACCCCAACAAAGAGTTCTTTTTAAATGGTTTGACTTTACTGCTTGCCCTTATTATGAGCTGGCTTGAATCTTCACAGCTCTTAACGCCACCCTTCACGCTTATAATAATTTTAGAAAGCGCTCAGACTTCCAATCACTAATGTCTAAACGTGTCCTACATATTCCCCTTCCTGAGCTAAAAAGCCTCCTACCAAGACGTTGCCCAGCATACTCACATTTACACATCTTCAATAAAATCAGTAAACACTGCAACATCAAGGGCCTTAACTATAATCAAACTAAAAAAATGATAAAAGAATGGCTGATGTCACTACCTTACGAAGAGACAGAAGAATTAGTTTCATAAATTACACACGCCCACACTCACACTCACACACACACCCTCACACACACTCACTTGTTTTTAATTTTTAATTTTACTTTACTTGATGAATACAATTTTATTTTGTTTTTGTTTGTCTTGTATTTAACTATAAATAATTCTCATTTTTATTGTATAAATTGTTCTACCATATAAATATTTGCTTATGTCTCATTATACCCAACAAAGAATGTATTTTAAAGTATCTTCCACACTCCGGCCCCCAAGATACAAGCTTTGGCTTAGTTTGGGGACCACTGTTATCTCCTATGTTAAAACTTTATAAATTATTTAGTATTTTGTCTTAGTCCTAGAAATAATGTAATAATGAACAATAAAATTTATTCTTATTATTATTCTTCAATTTCAATATATTACACATATTTCATAAAAACACTTCCAATAACAAACAACAAGGCACACTCTATGTGGGTACATTGTACCCATCC
This sequence comes from Autographa pulchrina, assembly GCA_905475315.1. Lineage (NCBI taxonomy): Eukaryota > Metazoa > Arthropoda > Insecta > Lepidoptera > Noctuidae > Autographa > Autographa pulchrina. The sequence goes on along the minus strand of FR997771.1, from coordinate 4,097,088 downwards.
AAAAAACAAAATCTAATTTGTAGCTACGTTTCACAAACCTAATAAACGATCTCTAGGATAAGATTAACCGTATAAGATACAAATGGAGTCAAAACAAATTGGTTTTACCTGATGCGGGGTCAGGGAATTAAATTAACTTTACCGGCTGAAGCACCCAATTCATCTTTTGCCGCAGCGTGTCTGCCAACTTATTTGGGTACTCTGTATGATTAAATAATAAAACTGAAGATGTATGGTCTGTTAAAACTGTATTTTGTAACCCGGTCTTATATTCTACAGGGGTAGAATTCTAAAGTCAAGACTCGATATTTCATGATTATTAGTGCGTAATTTTTTCAAGTGTCGCGGTAAGCTACATAGAAAATAAACAAGCCACAATTGACCGATACTTCAAATTGCCCAAAATATTTGTCTTTTCTCTAGAACAGAATAATTATTATTAAAGTAAAAAGCTTACAATGACTTTCAAAATACGGAAATCACATCGTAACGCTCACTCTTCGCAAAAAGTAAATAAAAATGGCCACTTAAGAATTCATTCGTTGCTTTATCACGTACTTATCTGAAGCCTGGCATAAAACATCGTCGCCACAAATTGTTTAGCATCGGATACTCAATCAGCGCGGGGATCGTGCGGGGATCGCGCGGGGATGGCGCGGAAATTGTTCAGGCGCCGACGTATAAAAAAAGCGACGACTTCCATTTGGAAAAGTAAATTCTATCAACTTGTGACAAGTTGCTTGTAGCTTTAGTTCTTTGATGCTTCTCAGTAGATATGTCAACTGTATTTCAAAGTATATTAAAACGGATGGTAGGTCTGTTTGTGTATTTGATTGATAACCATGTTCCCCTTTAGATCGCTTCTTACTAAAAGTTAATTAAATACGTGGTCCTTTACTTTACTTATTCTTAAAGACATTTTTACTCGAGGGCCTCGGCATTTGAAAACAGGACTTTTTATTTTAGTTTAAAAATATAGCTAAAAAGTATCCCAAAATTAAAATACTAAAATTGTGACCTTGTACAGTTCAAATAGAAAAATGAAACAAAGGTAGAGTAAAGTAAATATGTAATAAACGAATAATGTATACTGCCATAACGAGTTAAATAAAGTAGAGTCTAGAGCTTATTTTATGAACAGCTGTTAAAAATACATTTTTCTAATTAAAATCTCGCGTAGCTGCGTAGTTAGTTGTTAACATAATTGAATGTATTGTTTTAAATGACTAGATTTTCTCATAATCAAAATTCATAATTTATATATTCTTTCTATTCAAGATAAATTTTAAGGCAAGAATGCCTTAAAACTTATATTGACATATGAGTGTTGATCATGTATTGTCAACCAGTTAAACTTGCCCGAACTTTATATACTTACTTACTCACTAAAGCTTAAGTCAATATAAGGGTGCTCACTTATTGTATTACCAAGATAAAATTAACAGTCAATGTTCTTACCATTTGGTGAAACTGCGCACGAGCAGACGCCATCGTCAATGTGCACACACCTTTAGCCAGATGTACCTACACAAGAAATACCGTACCTATTGTCCGTTCACACGATTTGAGTTTAGAATGTCAAACATTCTATTGTTTATTCATAAACTTTGTACTATCCCAAATATCTTGCTCACCTAATCACCTAATGCCGTTACAACGCTCCTTCTAAAATGTACGTAATGCAATAAGTATATACCACATAATATTTAATGGTAATTACTGGAGTCCAAGGTATTTTCAATTGATGGTATGACCAGGATTACCTTCGATGGCATTTCGTTCCCTTTATCTAGCGAAGTAACCGTTCTACATTCGTTAGCATACTATGAATATTCTACTACGCTCGTGCAGCGTTTAGTATTGCAATTTGGGAGAGTAGCTGGCCTTTGCCATTGTATCGATATGTGCACAGCCGGTAATTTAATTAGCATGTTTAATTATTGTACGGCCGGTTTTTATTAGGTCTATGTTAATATGGGCTGTGGATAAGCTATTGACTCAGTAAGTACCGGACGCATGGAGTAGGGGGAAAACCTTCGTTAATAGTGACAAAGTTTGCATACCTGATATTTCAAACTGTTTAAAATAATCTTTCCTCTACAAAAACCCAATGTAGCATTGGATTTCAATTTATTTACAAACATCGGTAATTATTTGTCTAGACAATTGGCTTATTTACAGCACTTGATATTTAAATGATATGATGTGTACAAATACAATTATTAGATACGGTAAATGAATAAATTTAAGTTAGATGCTTGTTTAGCTCTATAGATATAGCTTAGAAATATCCGCTTCGTGTGTGTTATTGAATGGCCTTTCTTATGTTTTATTAAATATACTAAGATACTTGTGGCGAGAGTGGTCCATTTTTAAGTATTTTAGAAGGCGGAAGTAGGATATTCTGTACAAATGTATATAATTTGGTTCAATTATTTAGTTTCGATATGACTAACTATGAGAATTGTGTTTATTTTAAAACGTCTCCTGCAGTTAGGAATTTAATTCGTATATTATCCTCCATGATCGCGGTTGATTCACAAACAAACATATCACATACAGAAAAACACCCAGACAAACATTTATGCACCACACGAATATTTGTCCTATGCGGGGATTGAACCCGCAGCGCATCGCGCGGTGGTAGTTGGCGTGGTGACCGATACCACTTGGCTATCCATGAAACCTTTATTAATGATATATGGTGCTACGTATGGTGATTTTTATCGATGTAGTGGTCCGAGAAGACAGCGTGATTGTTGTCGGAGAAAAGGAAGGATAGCTTAGCCGTTGAAATATAAAGCCTATTAAAATTTAACCAAAAAAAAACAAAAAATTCAATAAAGAAATACATTCATATTAATGTACGGCCACTTAGGAAGTAAAATTTACAAAGGAGGCGCAAAACTCAGTGAAAGTAACACGTCTCGAATTAACATAAAGGCAACCGCATCATTAGTACTTCAGGCTCTATTTACTTTCCATGCGGTAACAGAGAATTACATAAACATTGACTGATTTACTGACATAACGTATTCACCATAGACTCACTGGCTTCTCAACTTGCCTGGCTACTGGCCCGCGAGACATGGAGCGCGCGGCAGTCGCCTTACGACACTCGCCGACCGCGCTACTCCCGTCTCATGTTGTTTTGTACACTGGCGTGCGTCTAATTCATAAACACGCCAACACTTTGTTTACAAATATGGGCCCATTTAAACTGCGCCCGTTTGTTGGGCCGCAAGTGTAATTATAAACATACGATTAGTCAGAATGCGATGGAAATTCGGTTACGCTAACTGCTCTTAGAAAACTTTTCTTTTGCAGTTTTGAAGTGGATAATTGATGTTGTGACGAAGAAATTAGTGGAGTGTAGCATAATTATATTTCCTATTTATTATCGGGTGTTACATGATTGAAGACATAATAATAAACAATGCCAAAGTATTTTTAAAGTGAGTGAAAGTATTAAGGATTTATCATAAGAGCCTTGATTAAGTGATACAAAAAATAAATAAAGAGGTAAGTCTACTATAAGATACAAAGTTTGTGTCAGTATTATTGAATTCATTGAATAGTTAACAATGTACTTTTCAATAGTGTTGTGTTTTGCATTGATATAGCAGCTAAACAAATAAACATTGAAATTCATATTAGCATCTACTTAATCGTGTTTCTAAAGCATATTTTTTGTTGTTGTAAATTATTTAGTTTTTTCTTGTACAATTATAACGACAACTTTATTTTGAAATGGTATTTAGAGTTGTAAGTTATATCTTAAAAAAAGTATGACATGTACCTATGTATATTAAATATTACATTAAAAACCTTTTTAAAACTCCTAAGTTTCAAAACTAAATATTTTTTTTTTGTCATACAAAAAAAATAAGTCGTATGCAACATAATACTATTCTACTTCACTTTCAGTTGTTATCAATAACCTATTCAAAACGATTTATAGATAAGTACTGTACTGTACTGTTCATTAGCAGTACCTACTAAAACCTTATCATTTTTAAGTTCTTGAGGCAGCGAAAGTGGTACAATAAAGGAAGCCTTTCATTTACGCTATTCTCTTATACTTCTTGGTAGTCCCATTCTACTCTTGCTAACTTTTTAATGTCGCCATACCGCTTTACAATGGACATAATAATTTAACAGAAAATATAGGTCAACACCATAAATATTTGTCCTAAGCTAAATGCCAATCACTTAACTACTGTACCGGTGGGTAGCCATATATTATAATTCAAGTGTTGTAAATTTTACAGAGACTTAAAGTAAGTTGAAGTTCGGAGGTTGCCTTAAGGCTATGTTCGAGCTTGTTATGAGAATGATTAGGTAGGTATAGTAGGCTACAGAACTGTGGTAGCACTGGGCTCTAAAACAAAGCTGTAAGGTTTATTTTTGCAAATCATTTTTACCACTGAAGTGTGGTCCAGTTTACTGCGTTATCCTAAAGTTAATTTTAATGAGACAACTTTTGAAAAATTTTGGTTTGGATTTTTTGCTAGAGTTTTTTTGAGGAATTTTATTTTAGAAAGTAAGGGTACCAAGGGCGTAATTACTCCACCATAAGGTTAAATAATCTTCTTCTGATAAAGACCTAAAGTTTTGTGTTTTTTCTTATTTAAGACTAGCTGTGCCTGCGACTTCGTTCGCGTGGATGACGAAACTTATCAATGAGTTTTTAACCGCAAAATTAAGTTTGTTTATTATTGTTTATACTTTTCCGGGATTTAAACTACTCAGTGTGGTGCCCAGGATAATAAAGAATAATTATACCAAGTTTCATCGTAATCGAACCGGTAGTTTTTGCGTGATACTTGAACAAACAGACAGACAGACAGACAAAATTTTTTTTTTCGCACTTTTCGGTTCGTTGTCGGTCTAGTAACACCCCCCGCCATTTATTTTTTTGATATTTTCAATGTACAGAATTTTCACTTCTACAGATTTATTATAAGTATAGATTTATATTTTTCCTGTGAACCTATCTTTTGTTCCGCAGTAGGAATCGCAAGATTTTTTTTTTACTTTTCACCCGACTACGCCAGAAGAAGGATTATTGTTCATTTATTTAAGGACGCAAAAAGTCTACCTAGTTTACCATTTTAAATAGAAGTCCAAGAAGTACCTATATAACATTTTATGACACCTGTTTTCTACTGGGACGCTGAATATAATCGTCTTAGCCGGGACTAAACCAAAGCAGAGATGAGACCAAAGCTTCACAAGGAAACAAGAATTCGTTATTCAGGCACGGACTTCACAGCGAAGTGTGAATTAATTAATTCCTACTGGATATTTAAAAAAGACTTCACTCCGCTCTTTCCGTCTCCGCTTTGGTATAGTCCGGCCCTGAATATTCCCTACGTGTATACTCAACGTATTGTTAGATGCGTATCTTGAAAACACATCGTCCGATCTTAATGACAGACTACTATGCGGTAGTACTTACTTTGTCATCTGTTTTAGACCAACAATAAAAGCCGACGTAATCACACACACGCAAATACTTCTCCTTTTTCTGTGTTGGAAGTTCTTACACAAAAACATTTATAAGTATACGATGATATACATTGGTGAGTTTAATTCAAGACCTTAATAATACCTTAAAATGAAACACCTTTTTTAGACCTTATTCGAAAAAAAATAATTATAATTTAAAAAATTAAAAAACACGCCTGCCATGTCAAAAAAAATTAAAAACAAGTCAAATATTTGCAGTCGGGGGACCTGTAATGAATTGTTCCAAGTAACCGACCCCGACTGCAAATATTTGACTTGTTTTTAATTTTTTTTGACATGGCAGGCGTGTTTTTTAATTTTTTAAATTATTTTTTTTTATTTAATACCTTTTAGTGAACAACAAAAAAAAAATTGAGCCAACACAAAAAAAAATTCGTTCGGAACCCTTTGCAGGCGATTTCGACTCAAACTTGACCATTTTTTAATGTCCACATAGCCTATGTCACTCGGGATTACTCAAAGCTTCTAATGATACCACAAACATAACTATTTAAAAATATAACTATAAAAATATAACTATTTATTGGAACAAAAAAGAAGAAGAAATATTTATGTGCCAAATAAAACAAATTATGTATTATATAAATAATAAATATCTTAAACACAATGTTGTAATAGGAGGTGATTTAAATATAAATATTTTAGATAATAATTTAAAAACTAACCTATTTTTAGATTTCATGTTAGAACACAAATTCATACAGCATATACAATCAGCTACACGAATTACTACAACAACTTCAACATGCCTTGATCTAATATTTACCAATTTCAATAACAAAAATAACTACACTACTATTGAAGAACTTGGTTTTTCTGATCACAGTGCAACAATTTTACATATGTTAATAAAAAACACGAATAACAGTAAACAGATAACCTGGTATGCTAAAAAAAGGCTATTTAACGAAGACAACATAAACAAATTCAAATTAGAAATGAGAAAACAAAAATGGCAGGACATAATAACAACCAATAAAAGCATCGATGAAAATTACACAGACTTTAAAAACATTCTATTAAAATACTTAAACTTGTGTATACCTTTACAAAAAATAAAATTAAAAACAAAACTCAAGAAACATTGGCTAACAAAAGGCATCAAATTAGCATGTAAAAACAAAAGACTTCTTAAAATTCTCACAACGAAATCTAATGAACCCATTCTGACGAAATACTATAAACAATACGAGAAAACATTAAAAAAAACCGTAATAACATCAAAAAAATTGCAAAATATTAACAAATTAAAAAGATCAACAAATATAACTAAAACAATGTGGGGTATAATAAATAAAAACACAAACAAAACGATAAAAAGAGAAAAAAATAATCTAAAACTTAACATAGAAAATAACACAATTACTGAACCAAAACATATAGCAAACATCTTTAACAACTATTTTGTATCTATTGGAGAAAATAGCAACCCTTCTGGAACCGAACCAATGGGCGCTCCGGTAGTCTGCCCTACAGAAAATACTATGTTTCTGAGCCCAGTAGATGGATACGAAGTGAACCGAATTATTAAAAACCTACAAAACAAAAGAAGCCATGGTATTGACGAACTACCCCCATTGCTAATTAAACAATGCGCCGACGAACTTACACTACCCTTTTACCTTTTAATCAACCAATCATTTCAAGAAGGATCATTCCCTAAAGAACTAAAAATAGCCTTAATAAAACCTATCCATAAAAAAAACGACAAAACAGACCCCAGTAACTACCGCCCTATAGCGCTACTACCTACGGCATCAAAAATTTTTGAGAAGGCAATGTGCAACCGTGTATACTCTTTTTGCGAAAAATATAAAATATTGGACGATTGCCAAAACGGTTTCCGAAAAAATAGATCCACAACTTTAGCAGTTTACAAATATGTACAAGAAGCCCTAAATATGATAAACAATAGAAACTATGCAGTAGGTATACTTCTTGACATGACCAAAGCCTACGATAAGGTGCAATTTAAAATACTTTTAAATATATTACACGGGATCGGGATACGGGGAAATGCCCTAAAATGGTTCGAGTCTTACTTGAAAGATAGAGAACAAATTATAGAAATAGAATATTTTAATAAAAACAATAACGAAATACAACAAATCAGATCAAACCGTAAAGCAGTTAACGCGTCAATTCCACAAGGGAGCGTCATAGGATGCCTTCTATTTATAATTTACATTAACGACCTTCCCAAAACAATAAACGGACCATGTGTGTTATTTGCAGATGATGTTTCTATACTCACCTCGTGCGAAAAAAATGAGAATATAAACGAAAAACTAAATTCTCTTCTTACTTCAACATTTAACTGGATGCAAAACCATAACCTAGAAATAAACTTCTCAAAAACTAAATCCATTACCTTCCACCCCCACCAAAAAGCCCCGATAAAATTAAACTACTCCTACAATAACACAAAACTAGAACAAGTTAACGAATTCACACTCCTTGGTTTAACAATAGATACAAATGTAAATTGGAAAGCACATATACAAAAAATTCGAGCGAAACTTTCAAAATTTTCATACGCCTTACGCGAAATAAAAAAAAACCACCAACCTACAAACAACACTTATTACATACTATGCCTACGCCCAAGCGTGGCTTAGCTATGGCATCATATTATGGGGGAATAGTACTGATTCGCATACCATCTTTACCTTGCAAAAGAAACTCATCCGGATAATAACCAATATTGAACAAACAGACAGCTGCAAACCATATTTCCAAAAACACAAAATTCTCACACTTACCTGTTTATACATCCTAGAAGTATGCAAATTCGTCCGACATCATCCTGAATTCTACACTACCCGAAAAGATATTCAAAATAAATATAGCCTACGACACAAGAATAGATTAAATCTACCTACATCCAACCTAAAAATACATTCTTCCGGTCCGCAAATCATGTCAATAAAAATATATAACAACCTACCTAAAACAATCAAAGATGAAATAAAAACGACTGTGTTTATAAGCAAATTAAAGAATTTTTTACACTCAAAATGCTACTATACTTTAAAAGAGTATATGGACGATAAATCAATAAAAAAATAATGAACACGTTCCTAAAACCCCATACCAATAAATACCTATACTATATATACTATAATACAAACACTCACACACACACACCCTCACCCTCACACACACATATACACACACACACACCCTCACACACATACATACACACCCTCCCACCCTCACACACACACATACGCACACACAACAAGAATGAATATAAAATGTTATTATACTTATGTTTTAGTGATAAGCATAGATTTTAGTATTCTACTAGTAATAAGATATATGTACTGCAAACCTCTCCAAACTCTTTATGCTGTGCCCTACCGGGTCCATATTGTTTCGAATATATTGTTTTAACTATATAAGATGCCAACTGTATAACATATGGAACGCAAATAAAGAATTGAATTGAATTGAATTGAATTGAATTGAATTGAATTGAATTGAATTGAATTGAATTGAACATTGAAATCGGTCAAGCCTTTTAGAAGTTATGGTGGAATAAAGAAACTCACAAACATACATACATACATACATATATACATACATACATACATGAACCCTGAAAACATAACACTCCTTTTTGGGCAGTCGTGTAAAAAGAGGCCTTGTGCAAGTCGGTCTAGCTCATGGTTCTCTTATTTTGTATCATTACCATTTTGGGACCTCCTTAAATTCTTAGTTTTTGTTATTATAAAGTATACAGAAACACAAATGCTGTGAAAATTTCACCTGTCTGCCTACACCAGTTTTTGAGATACATCCCGCCGACAGACAGACGGACGGACGAATAGTAGAGGCTTAATAAGATAGGGGTCCCGTTGCCCATTTGTACAGACTCTAATATAAAAGAAAATTTCTGAATTGTTATTAATAGCAATAATAATGAAAATGTTATTAAACCCTATTAAAAAGCTTATGTAGGTTCCTAATCTTGCTGACGTTTTTCAATTGTTTAATTTTGTTTATAGGTGGACAATAATTATGACATCAGTCTTTCAGCCCATTCTAAAAACAATACCTATTAGGCAAAACAAAAAGTGGACTCTGGGTGGGTACTGGTAAAAGTATATTTATAAGCATAAAGACAAAAACTCATTCAATGAGGGTGACAGGCAATGATGACGTATCGTCATTCAATTGTTTATAGAAATAGATCATCAAATGACCATTCATGTCCTATAATGATGTAAATATTACATGTTTTAATGCAGTTGATGACAAAACAAGTTTTATGCTTTAGTTGTAGGTTTCTAAGAACATCATCGGATATTGGTTGTCGGTAATTCTCATCGGAACTACAAAGGAAAAGTCAGGAAAAATAAAAAAATACAGAACTTATTTTTTTTTTCAAATTTTGCCTCACGTGGTTTTAGTACAATGTACCTCTTAATTTCAGAAAATAAAATCAGCCTATTGTTAACAGGACACAGATTAAATTATTCTCTTATTTTCATGATTTACTTAATACTTTTTCATAATTAATATTTAGATTTTTTCTTTTTACAAAATTTAATTTATCCAAAGTTTAGGGTCATCGTCAAAACAAAAACCATTGTTTTTATGCTCTATTTATGTGCAAATAAGAAACTTTGAAGTTTAAACCAAAATGTAAATGAGGTTAAAGTTTACTTTGAAAGTTCGGCTATTTGTGGCATCTGCACTGGATTTGCATCTTTATTGTCAGAATAATTTAGCTATCCGTTTAACTTACAGTGATATAGATATTTATAGTATAGATAAATTTAAAAAAGTAGTTTTGAAGTACATACTTTTTTCTTTCAATAATTTCCAAACTATGGTTTTTTTTTGTCGATATTAGAAGTAAATAAATTTAAAGTTCTAGAATTGAACCCCTAAATACTGTACGCGAAAGAATTTTTGAAAACTTTAAATTAAGAAGTAAAAAAAGTATAGTACCTACTTATATGTGTACAATAAAGAATTAAGAATAAGAATGAATAGAGATGAATGTCTGTTGCCATATTGCCACTGGTGCTACTAGTACGCTAGCTCTAATTAAAGTATAATAAATCTCAAGAAAACTGGTCAAACTATTCGTATCCTGGTTCTATGAACCTGTAGCCTTAACACTACAGGGCCTTGGGACTGTCGCATAAGGTCATAAATACTTGATTATATTTTGATTCTGAGGACACTACGTACAAATATTAATTAACTAATTACGTATATTTTTACTAAAAATGTTCTTAACATGGAACTGTCTAGTTGCTTAAACTTTTGAGTTGATTAGTCCAATGTTGTTGGCTATGAATTTCATTCACACTCTAAAAATGCTATCAAAAATTTACTGCGTGATCTTTCTCTGTATCAGAAGAGGCCATTTCCGCAGCCTGAAATAGCTACATAGTGATACCAAATTCTGCATAAACGTAACATGCAAATTGTCCGAACTATTTTGTATTCATCAGTCGCTATCACTCAATTGACGTATTTATGTCAGCCTGGGTAATTACTCGTTCGTACCGGTTCAAATAATAGTAACAATGCATAACTATAATTATTAACGTTCGCACGTCACTTAAAATTGGTTGATTGATGTTATTTTTTCTGCGAAAGGTTACATAGGAAGTTAATGCTATTAGGTAATCAAATAAATTACTATGACCAAACAATCCGTTATTACTTTTTATATCAATTCTGTGTTACTTAAAAACGTGTTTTATGGCTTTAAGATTAGACAAAAAAATCTTAAAGAAATACAACGACTTCTTAAGACATGACATTTCGCATTCAACAGAACCTAGTCAAAAATATTTATATAATGTTAAGGCGGATACAGACATTCCGAGGCATGTGCTTCGCCATGCACTCATCGATATTAGCTCTTGCCTTGCCACATATAAGAATGTCCGTACGGCGTATCATGAGCAAAGTCTGTACCCGCCTTTACAAGACAAGTCCTCCATATCTATTCACGAATTCACAAGCAATAGGATGCTACAAAATGTCCACAAAATTTTTCTGTCCTTAAATCTCGCTGCACTTGAGAGGATCTCAAGGTACCCTTGCCCTCACCTCAAGGCCCCTTCTACTTGAGCGCGTGTAGTCCTTCAGGCCTGCTCAAGACATCTGTACCGATTGATATTCGATTACACTCGGCTACCCTGTTATTGAAATAACTGGATTCGAGAGTTTAGAATTGGATTTGGTTTGATATAATTTTATTTTGCTGTATCCTACCAGTTTGTAGTTGTAAAAAAAAAAAAAATGGTAGACATATGAATGATATAGACATAGTTAGTTAAGTACCTGTATGTGTGTATTTATGTATTTACTATGTAGTAGCTACTAAAGATTATACGAGTTTTGGAACAGTTCTTTGTACTCAACCGGAATCATTGTACTGAACAAAATTTAAAGACCTTTGCCCAGCAGCAAAGTACCAGTTATATGTTTATTTTCTTCAATAAACAGGTTTTAATTTGCATTTTCTTTCCTTATATTTAGTTATCACAACCGATAAAAACAGTAGTAGTGGATCAACTATGTAGGAAGCGTAGCGATTAACAAATTATGAGGCAGAGGTAGCCAACTGTCGGTTGCCTGCATGTAATTTAAATAATCAGTAGGAAATATTTGTGCACGTACTAGGTAACACGACATGCTCGTGACTGGTTTCTTTAATTAAATCCTGGTTTACCTACTTAATAATTATTATAGATATTCGTTATTTTATTTTCAGACCCTGAGGTGGGATTTGACACAATATGTCAGACCATAGGTAGGTACTAGCTTATACCCCGACGTTATTTGAAAATTATGACATTTAACACTTCATATTATAATATTAGTGTAGAAGAGTAGATTTCATACTAATGTAGATATGTGTGGTTGAAATTTATATTGATTTTATGTATTAACATTCCTAGGAGATGTTCATGTTACGGTTTCGCGGTTTTCCTCATCAGCTGTACTTAGAGCGAAACGAACTCAATTACCAAAATTAAATGAAAACATCTTAGACGATACCAACAATATAATCTTATATATATAAGGTAGCTAGGTTGTGAAGGGCGAAATAAGGCTTTTGGGATACATAAGTTCCAAATATTGGTTACACAGCTATACCTGGTACAAGTAGATAATAAAACATCTTGTAAAAAAACTAATACGAATCATAATTCTCGATAGGTGCTTAAAACATCAAACAACCAAAATCTCATGACAAGCAGAAAATAGGTCGCAATTCTAAAAGTAGAAATCAAAGAACATTCAAATTGTCAGTTAAGTACTACGGTTACAGTATAAATTATTCCGTACACCTGGGGCCTCATTCCGCTATTTAAGAGTTGCTTGAATTGACCGAATGACCGGCTTAATTTGGTCATTTTTACGATAATTCGCATTCTGCTAACTGTCATTACGATCATTAATTGGTCATTACGATCGTTGTCTTCGAGAGTTTAATGAGATTTTATTCTAGGCTTATCTAAATACGACAATTAGACACAGTGACAAGTACACTGACCGATCACTGACTTGCATTAAAAATAGCTGAATCGAGGCCCTGATTTCGCGCTACCATCGCGTGAAAATCGGTCGGTTTCGTTATGTTTACTCTGTGTTGCGTGTTTCAAGTACTATGTCGCTCTTAGAGGCAATTAAGTGAAATTCTTGTTGGAACAACGATTATTGCTGCTGTCAGAGCGAAGTGGGAAAGTGTCGTGGGGCGTAATAGAATTACCTTGGGTTTACGTGCGTTAATTTCTGTTAAGTAGTGCTTTTTACTTCTTTCTTCAACGTAAGACCTTAAATACTGTATTTCTGGAATTAAGTGTTTTGAATAGTGGCTAACTGGAGTACTGTACTGTTGATTCTATGCAGCAATTTTAATGATCTTCTATGACCACATCAATATAAATATAGTCTGCTTAAAATTATTAGGCGACTGCTACGCTAGAGGTCTTGGGTTCGATTTCCAAGTCGACCAAGGTGTTATTGGGTTTTTCTATGAAATTCTCAGTAGCGGGTCGGAGTTTGGATTTGTGCCCGGTTAGTGGCAATAGGCTCGCCCCCTATTACATGGGACCTAAACATACCGGCAAACTGTGGGTGTACATTGGTACACCTTTGCCTAACCCTTCGGGGATACAGGCGTGATGGTATGTTATGTTATGTATGTTAAAATTATAGATAATATATTGATGGCTGTCTATTGTTAAACACGTCATCATTTTTAGCGCCACTTTATTTTATTTTTATGAACGTCGATTGTTTCGTTCCCCTGAATCCACTTTTTTACTATTATGTGTAGATAAGCTCGTGATACATATGTTAACGACTGTGACGATCATCAATGCAGGGAATATTGCCGTGAACATTGCATTTCATAGCGATCATTTCATAGTATCTATTGCAACTATTACTATAATATATTATTATGTCATCTGGTTTTTATTCACAAATATTATGTAAGATAAAAACAGGCGTCGAAAAAAAAACCTAAACTACGAGTTAGTAAATATACTATTTATTGAATGAAAATAAAGTACTTGATTAATAAAATAAACCGGTCAAGTGCCAGTCGGACTCGCAGACGAAAGGTTCCGTACCATAGTACCTACAAGATAACATAGACCAGCCAGGTGGTTCTGCGATACATAAGTTGTTTCAGTTTTATATTCCCTACTTAAATTGAAGAACCTCTTCCTTTGATTAGGGAAAATAAAATTAGGTAAAAGGGTTACTTAAAATATTTGCCGTATTTAAGAGACATTTCTTACACAGTAACAAATTTCATAAACGAGGTACGCAGTATCCTGGCAACAGATGATTAACAAAGGATTCCTTAGGGAAACTCTCAGAGACTTAGAAACGTTTTAATATTCCGAATTCCCCTAATCTTAAGATTAAAATCGAGAACAAAATACGATCGGAATCAGTGCGTGACTTCAAGAATTGAATAATATAATTCTAAATGATTGCAAGTGCTTACGTAATTAGACAGTAACAAATTCTATTAATTTAGTGGGCCTTTCTACGAACTCGGCTGAATAAGATAGCAACACTTGATACACGTAATTAATCCAACTCACGACCAATTTATTTATTGTATGGCTTCATTGTATGGCTGTTCCTGGTTTGCATTTGCTTTCTGACCTAAAAGGAAATTAGGACATTGATAATCCCTTTTTATATTAATTAAGAAAACATCCTTTTGGTTGACTTTACCTGACTACGTAAACAAAAGCAGATGGTATAGTCATCAAATTGTCTTACCTGGTATACCTATTGTATAGAAAGCCGACTTGTAAGAATTAACGTCTTCCAAATAAACATATATTTGTAGGAAAGGTGACGAGATCGAGATAGATCTTAGCTACAATTCATGGCGGCTATAAGTTATCCGTTTAGTATTCCGAAAGATATCAGTAAGTTTCGAAAAGTCGTAAGTGCATATCCTTACTAATATTATAAATGCGAAAGTTTGTTTGGATGGATGTATGGATGTTTGTTACTCTTTCACGGAAAAACTACTGAATGGATTTTATTGAAACTTTCCAATATTGTAGCTTATACATCGGAATAACACATAGGCTATAATTTATAAAGATAGTGTAAGAATTGTCATTCACGCGGGTGAAACCGCGGGGCACAGCTAGTAGTCTATATAAACACCACTTCTTTACGATTGTTATTGGTTGGTGTTTTGCATTTCGCACGTTCTTTTCCCCCTATTTCCTCTTTTAGACTTGTTATCATCATGTCAACATACCGTCGGTTTTGTTGCCTTTCACTTTTTAAAGACTACTTGAAAAAATGAGGAAGATGAAAAACGAGTTTGAAGCCAAAAATACCACCGACATGAACATTTCTGAGATACTGTTACATTTGTTAACTAAATGTGGTATTTTTTAATTAGAGCTAATAGTTAACACGGTACATTATCAGCTTAACAAGTATTTACCGCAAAGATCCTCGTATTTAGAAGGTTCATTGTAATTAACTCGTGGCTTGTTTATTTAGAATAGTTACATGCAGATTAAGTGAGATAACTCCTACTAATTGATGTATACGCGTCTCAGATTCTGCTGATAATGTTAATTACTTAAGAACCCAGTTTCCGCTGCTATATTCATCGGTGACACTCTCTGGTCAAGTTAAGCCGAGAAGTTAGATACTAAAATACAATAGTAGATAGATATTCATTTCTTTGTTGTCTTGTGGATGACGATATTTTTGAAGATGATGAAGGCACGGGTTTAACGAGAAGTTGTTATAGAAAAATTGTTTGGTGAGATTTGGCGGCTACTTTTCTATTTTTGCTAAGTGTGTACAATGTGTTACATTAATAATAACAATTTTAGATTAAAAAACAACTAAAGTAATATAAAGATTGAAAAGAAAATATCTAAATAATATACAAGTGTCATATAATACATATTATTATGTAACTTTTCTTCAAGTGTTTGCAGTGTTTATGTTAATATGATGTATCTAGACTACTCTAGATACATCATATAGTAGTACTACTACTATTTTTATACGAATAAAGTTTTACGATACTATAAATGGTAATGGTTACGATAATGTTACTCCACGTTTACGAACTACGTTACTATCGTCATATTCGTCGACGTAGTCACGAATAAATTTTAGTTACTTATAAAGTTCGTTGCGATACCTTTTATAACTAATCTACGGTCATGTCGTATTTCAGTACAGGAGCCCGATGCCGCTATTTTTAAGTCAGTGAGTGGCAGGTCAATGAACGTTCCAGTGTACCTAATTTTCGTATTCCGATAATTTTAGTTTAATGAGAAATGTACACCTACTTGCCACTGTTGTCATTGTAGGCTTATCTGGATACGAAAATTAGACACAATCACAAGTACACAGGAACGTTCATTAACCTGCCACCCACTGACCATAAAATAGCGGCATCGGGCCCCAGTTAGAACGCAAGCCAAGGGCAACTAGGAACATTTGAATGTGGGACAAATATTGCATAATGGCAGTAATCAGAGATCACTTGCCTCGAACAAAAGTGCGTGTTTCGAGAAATGGAGTGGAACACTTTAGAAATGTCGATGAACTGACTTGTAGAAACAACTCCTCTTAGTTAATGTTATAAGAACAAGGCATAACTCAAGTAAACGTTTGGAGGACTTGTCTAAAAACTTGGCCAAATATTTCTCAAGGAAATCCTAAGTGTTTAGCAGCATAAGGATTAACTCGTGACTGTGTCAACAAAGAAATCTTTATAAAAAGTCACGTTTTAAGTTTGAAGTATCTTAACAAATAGATGAGCACTCACTGATGACAAATTACTATGTCACTGTACATACAACAAGTGTAAGATATAAGACATAAATATAATAATATTTAGATAAGACGGAAGAATTTACGATTATGATTATAATAGGTTTATTCGTTTTACGTCAGATTAGCCGCTCTAGACGGTTTGTTACAAGTCATTTGAGTAGTCTCAAATAATCTACATTGTTTATTGTATTTTTTTAGTTTCTATATTTCGTCAAATATATTTTGGAATACGATATACCTAGTCCTGTTCCTCCACTTAGTTTTGTCTAAGAAATAGTTTGCAGAGGTAATACACAACTGGAAAATCTATCAAGTCAATGTCACAATAAACACAACATAGCAGTTTCCTGTCACGTTAACTTCAAAAAATACGAACATGACAAACATTTATAGGTTCGGAGCTCCGTTAGAAAGACAGGGGTCATAAAACAGCCGGCAATTTTAATCAGGAAGAGACCCCACGGGTGTTTTCGAATAAACAGTAAAAAACTTTTCGTATATCCAAGTTTTTAGTGTATCGCAAAGCCTTTGTTCTCGATGTTTTCCTTTGTTTTACTATTTTTGTAATGGATAAACTATGGTAATAAATTTTGGTAAAATTGTGTAGTTCTGTAACCAAACGGATTGTTAGGAGACCTGATAAAAAGAATATGTTGCGCTTAAAGCAAGAAGTAAAATAAAGTTTGTTACATAAAAACTATTTTTTATTTATGGGGGCAAAGAACCCATAGGACAAAAGGCCTACCAACCAAATCTCTATGCTAACCGAGTATCGTAAAACGCTTATTCTTTATTGAATGACAATTTGTTGGACAATGTTATGTTTGAAATAGAAACAGTGAATCATTATTTACTAAAGTGTTGTAGGACATTCAATCATCAATGACGCTTCGTTTGTTTTGCACCGGGCTGTTGTATATTTTTAATTAGCAAATGTTTGTGGATGTGAAATGTATGTCTAAAAACTCTCTCGTTCATATTCTGTACATTAAAAAGCTCGTAGAACTAGCTTTTTTATGCTTTACGTTAGAGCTATTTCATGTTAGTATTATACCTTATTATTGGGATACTCTTTGTTCATTTTAGAAGAATAAATCCTGTTTTAGCAAAGCTTACAGGACGCGGGTCTAAGCTTGGATTTAGGTAAAATTAATTTAAAATGAAATTGGATACTTAGTGGGGATTCTGTGGCTGCTAAACCTATAACAACATAGTCAAGTAGGTGCCTAAATATGTTTTGTTTCTATATGAAAATGTCGTCGTTGGCGACTACACGTGCCTTAATAACTTCTACTGAGAAGAAAAGGTTTCTATAGCGGTATTCAGTAGTTATTGGTATATAAGGAGTTATGATTAATAACCACATTTTGTTTATATTATAATTTCTAAGTCTACGGAAATACCAGAAGGTATGAAGTCAACAAAATATCCGAAATATTTGAGAAATATAAGATTCATTGACGTATCGGTGACCAGTGATTCTGACGTCACTATGTTGGGGATTCCTTGAGGTAAATTAATAATACTCATTCAAATCCTTGATGTAGAGATAAGAAACAAGCTGCATAATATAGGTTATACTCCTCTTACATATTTGCCTAAAGACTTTGCTTAATATACACGCAGTACCTATGGGTCAAATATTTGTTTATTTGTTGTAAGTGTTTTTGTTCTGTGTACCCGTTATTTGAACGTTTGTAAAACTACCGCAACACCGGAATTATTACCTAGTACGGGGGTCATTTAAATAATGAAAGTATATTTAAGTGACGTCAACAATGAACGCCAAAACATAGAGCTATTATCTAACTGGCATAGAGACGGCAGGACATAGGGTACTTTCTATCCCGGCAGTGCATTTCCGCGAGAAATCCGACCACAACGCAGACAGGTTATTTCGGAGAGAGATTGTGTTATGTTCAGTAGTTATGTACGTAAGTAGTTAGTGGCACACGTGACTTGTAATATATACAGTCACTTGGGGAGGTAAATAAATGCTTTACTTTTATTAAAATTATGTTACTATAGTTGTAGCTTAAACATAATAATATATAATACACCATAACATTTACTAGTTTTCGCCGAAATAAAGGGTTTGCATCAGCTTGAGATAATTTTCACATATAAGAAACAGTGACTGCCTCGTTGGCCTAGTAGTTCTAAGCGCGACTGCTACGCTAGAGGTCTTGGGTTCGATTCCCAAGTCGACCAAGGTGTTATTGGGTTTTTCTATGAAATTCTCAGTAGCTGGTCGGAGTTTCGATTTGTGCCCCCTATTACATGGGACCTAAACATACCGGCGAACTGTGGGTGTACATTTGTACACCTCTGCCTAACCCTTCGGGGATACAGGCGTGATGGTATGTTATGTTAAGAAACAGTGGATCATTTACATTGTAGATATAAAGACCAAAAGCAAGTCTGGTAGCGAAGTTTACTTTCTAAACATAATGTTAACCATACATACATACATACATACATACATACATACAATCACGCCTGTTTCCCTTGTTAACCATAGACGTAATAAAGTTAATATTTCTGATTATGATGTTAGCTATGACACTGCAATAAGGTAAGTATTTGGACTATTTACTTCTACTTATTATAAAGTCAAATTGAACACGTTAAACAATGTTAAGAATGTATAGTCGATTATCTAACTTCATTTTTCAAGCTTAACAATTCATAACAATTAGTTACTACATCGTTTTGCAGTCTTTGTAATATACTTATAATAAATAATAAATAAATAAATAAATGCGGACAACATCACATACATTGCTCTGAACCCAAAGTAAGTAGCTAAAACACTTGTGTTATGGAATTCAGAAACAACGAAGGTACCACAAACACCCAGACCCGGGACAATGTAGAAAAGTTGGTTTCTACATTGACCCGTCCGGGGATCGAACCCGGGACCTCAGAGCTAGCGACACCTTGAAACCGGTGCGTACGCCACTCGACCACGGAGGTCGTCAAAACCTCAACCTCAACTTATGACCGTTTAACATAAATATAAAACCTTTTTATAACTCAGAGATAAAGAAGTAAGCTTTGGTCATGTTCTGTGACAGTTTTTACAAATGGCCTCCCATAAATGGCTTGTGGATGACAAAACAATTGTTCCGGGTACATTAAGATTTATATCCGGGTTCTTATAGCATGACATACGATTTAATTTACAGTAAATCGTACATACAGCCACTGAATTGGATATTTAATAAAAACTTTACAAGAGAGAGAGACAGATCTAGGAGTTTAGAGAAGAAATTGGGTGACATAAAGATACTAGGTATCTATTTAAATAAACTTTTTGTCTTTGTTTTTTTATATTCTTTTATCATTATATTTAAAAAACTCAGAATGTAAACTGAGACAATGGTATTATGAACTTTAAAAGCAGAAAGTTACAATTAGAATAACTAACACTCCTATCTCAAGAATATCATAAATCAGTCAATCTTTAATTCTCACAAACAGAAATCATTACGTTACTCATCGTTGTTACCAAGTTTCAAACTACAGTTATGGTGAACTAATACGTTTAACAAATAATTATGAGAACCAGCACGTGTTAAAACAATCAATAACAATGCACGACCATGTTTTTCTATAACTAGTGAACTGTAAACAACGATGGCGCGGGAACTTTCACTTTCCATAAATGTCATCTTTAGTCATGGCTCTTGTTTTGAATTTGGAACCATGTAAATAGATTATGTTAAACCTCTTTTGTTATGTTTAGTAGCAGAATATTAAATATTTTGTTTTTTTTTTTCTGTTATTGGCTGTTTTGTTAAGTGAAAAAAATTCTAACCATATGACATTATTAAAAAGAATAAGTTTATTTTAAAATTGTGATAACTGTCTGGTTTTCAATGTTTTGGTTTCGCATTCATTTTGTTATATTCAATGTCATTATGTATAGTCTATGTACCTACTGTAATACCTATATTATGGCGAGCTAACCACTGTTTTGGTAGTAATAGATTTATACCTCACTCACCAAGACATTTTTTATTCTCGTCGCTTTTGTGTTCCAGTTAAGGCATACCGAATGAATACCTTAATAGTCAACAGGTTGATAGTAGTAAACTGCACTAAATTACTCATTGAACGCCAGAATACAATGGAAAATGGACCCTAAAATGAAAGTTATAGAGTCCGGAATGGGATACTCGAAATTCTTTAGATTATTCGCGTCGCATGCAGATTACAAACGTCTGCGGTGTTACTTAACTATTACGAGTGAAGGTTAACTTTATTGTGGTTTATATTTAGTACATAATAATAGTTGTACCTACGTGAATATAGAACATAATTTACCTTGCAAATAGTGTCTACACAATTGTACCATAATATTATATACCTACCTATATTGTAATTATAAATTGTTTTTTAAGCATTATGTAACAAATTACGTTTGTCAAGTATAGTTGTATTTCTTAGGATTAAATACGAACCGAAAATAATTGAAATTTTATAACAGATTTGGCCGTGAGAGAGTAACAAAAATAGCAACTCACCAACTTAAGGTACCTATGTATAATTGTTCATGTACCAACAGAAAAAAAGAGAATGTATTTGGAACATAATACAATCTTTGAAGTTGTAAATATTGTAAGGTTATCATTTACTTTAATGGTTAGTTTACGCAGTCATCTCGACACATGAATGGGACTGCCGACGCCAACGGCCCGCGACCAATGAGCCGAGACGAATCCGTTTCACGTCAATGAGAAGCTAGTTTAATGACCTGTTAACATAACTTAACATTCGTTACTTTATTTATAATAAGTTCTTATTCAAGAATATAAGACACAACATAATCAATTTAAATATATGGCTTTAAAAACGATCAGCGTAATTTTTTTGGCAACATAATTTATAAAAGATTAATTGAATTTGAAAGAACTGCTCATTCTAGCCCTTTATTTCAATAAAATAATATCATGAAACAATAAATCGAAATCCACCAGAAGTACTAAAATCCTTCAATTTAATTAATTGGTAACCATTAAAACAAAAAAAGGTTTCGTTTAAATTAATTGGCTCGTTAGAAAAATGGCTGGATGGTTACAGATGGTTACAATTTTGGATTGGAAAGTGAAATCCGTTGTGATCAAGATTAAAGAGAAAGAATTAAAATGTCCTGACCAAATTTGGGTCATCTTTGCCGATATGTATAAACCGACAATGGATTACTGTGTTGGAGATATAACAGTGCACCAGTGTATGCAAAACACAGTTGTAGACTCTGTTTTTGGATCTCATAGTCCAATGTCACGTGAAGCTGACTCGACTGGAGAGAGAGGTAGAAGAAATATCTGCTGAAGACGAACAGAGAATACATGACCGATCTTGCGCCTTTGACCAGGGTAGAGACGGGGCCAGGGTGTTTTTAGTCGATGAATGTCTGACATTTCCCCACGCCATGCCTTCAGTTGGCTTTCATCCTCAGACAAACCTCGGTTCCACAGCTGAACCTGTACATACGTTATGTACCTACTAACCCTAAAGCATCTTTAATGGTATGTTTCATCAACGGAGGTAACACCTCAGGTTTTGCAATTAGATAAAATTATACCAATTAAAGGCGCCCAAACTAATTTTGTGCTTCACCGGCTACACTGATGAGGGAACCTAATTACAGAATTTGTAGTAAATTGCGTGCCTCCAGACTCATCTGTGTGAAGTGAATGAATTGAATTTTCTCAAATTACCGCGAACTCCGTTCGTCAGAATCGTTCGCTTAGAATGAGTGTTGAAATCATACTCAGTAATTATGTTACTCTTGTAGATGAGACGTAATTATCTTGCTACTTATGAAAATGAGTTTTGATAAAACGGTGCTAATTAAGATTATAACGATGTTTTGTTTTAATTAACTTGTCTAAAAAGTAAAAATATTTAACTTACATGTACCTACAAGGATAAAAAGTTACAAGAATTTGAAATAAAAATTGTATGTAAAATATTAAATGGACAGTCTTCAGAAAGAATCAAGGAGATTTCTACATTTCACAACCGCGAAAAACGCCAATACGCAGTTGTCAAAAACTTTAGCACAGTAAAAATAAATATCAAAAATATCCTGTAACAGACAAAATCCTACCAATCTAAAACTTCTTTGTCATCCAAAAAGTATTTACAGTCGTCCAAACCTAAGGGATGGCCGGGTCATGTAGGGTTCAATCACGTACCAACAGAATGATCGCCGTTGATAACTCAATAACCTTAGGAAGGATAACGGATCGGGATGACCCCCTAACTCAGTTAACGTAACTAAATAACACTCAGTATGGTTCCAGAGATAAGAATCCTTTTTTTGTGACGCAGCAGGAGTTTTGGATGCAGGGTTTTCCTTATAAGTCCATTTGGTATATGTACGAGTTGGGTAGTCTTGATATGTTGTTTTAATGAATTAAGTGGCTTTATGTACTGTTTTAGTGCATTACCATATGTATTGTAATTTTCATCACCCAAATTGGGTATTTGTATCATGTCAGAGTTAGATGCCTATTAAAAAACAACCGTCGGAACGAAATTAATGTTTTCATCTTACACGTAACCCTGATCTGATGAGAACAAGGGCAATGTTAAAGGCAATCCCACGGTTAGCTGTAGACTGTCTTATAATAGGCTAATTTAATAAAAAGTGCAATAAAACAGCTTAATAAACGCTGTAAAACATTTTATGACCAGAGGCAAATACACCAGAGTTAACCCTGAAATATGGGCTAATTATCTACCATTACATCGCTGTAGCCATGACTAATGGTAATTAGAACATCAGATCATATAGCAGCAACATTTTGAAGTCATGATAGTTACAATTTCAGTTCAACACGCTAACACCTATAGTATTACATGCTGGGGTTCGAACCCTATGTGGAAAATTGTAGTATCCGACAAAATGTTTTGATCTAAGTCTGAGTGTTCTTCGAAAATGTGTTTTGAAGTTTGTTATTGTTTCCCGTACTCCTGTACTGGCAGTTAAAATAGGGTAATCTCTGTTTCAATTCCCTATATTTTAAACAGGGCTTAATCTGGTGCAGTAGTTATAGTTATTTTTGTTTTCGATTGAGCTACTTAGATATTCGTTGTTCTGTTATAAGGCTATGAAAAAAAAAGTTTTTTTTTTGAAAAACTAACTTTTGATGATTTTAAAACTTTGTAATTTACCCCTGATCGTGAATTATATATTAGTGTTTCTAAGAAGCATGTTACATCTTTAATGTCGGATTTGCAAGTTCTAAAACAAACGCCGAAGTTTTGTAGAGTCTTAAAGTTATTTCAATTATCTGCTTAAAACTCCTTAGTAATTTGCCCTTGAGGAATAACTTAATTAAGTATTAAGACAATGTTTTCTGTAATGTATTTAGTACGTTTAATTCTTCTTATTATCCAAGATGGTATGAAGATGTAATTGCTAAAGAAGTATGTGTGGTATTTAGTGTTCATAAAGTTATTTTCTTTAGGCTTTAGATGCTAAAGTTAAAGAGATTTAGTTGTAGACATAAAAAAAAAATGGAATAGTCAAATAACAGATTCTACTACATTTAAAAGGGTTACTTATTGAGAAGTCTAGTTCCTTATCACGTATTATCGCAATCAGTGATAAGAACGACCATTGTACTTTAACTATAATTAATACTTGATTTATAATTGAGATTGAAAGGAATAATAAAAAAGTAATAAATGTGTTTTTATGTTTCATTGTTTAGAGTACTTTAGAGTGATATTTTTTATGTAGTGAGAACGTTTTTGTCACGATTTAGATTAGTCATGCAACATTTTCATAACCATCTGTCAGTTTTAGTGGTAAAGGTAAACAATTGATCTGTTTTTCAATCTTAAGTGTATATGGAAAATAGAGTTAATTTACCTAAGATTTTTTATTCGGAATATAATTAAATGACTTGTTAAGGCATGTAGTTTTTTATTTATTAAAATACGACTATGCACAATGAAAACCTATTAATCTTGCACTACCCGTGAAGTGCAGTTAGAAAAATATGCGGTTATCTATTAAAACGCTATGAGTTGGTAATTGCGATGCTGCATTAATTCAGCCGCGACCGACACACGTAATGACCGCGCAAGCCCTAATTACATACTGGCGGATATTACCCGATGAGATAGCCATAAATTTGATAATCGATTCTCTCTATTATCCTCTCATTTGTTACTTTATTTAATAATTAAATACAAAAATATATTTTGTATCGTGATAAACATTAAAATAGGTTACCTTTTAGGATTGATTGGATGTTTTAATAACAATATAATAATGACGTAAACATAATAAATCGCACCATGTTAAACGTATTCAAGTATTCTTGTGTATGAAAAAAAAAATACAATTAAAACAACCATAACAGTCTTAACTCCAAGAAACACTAAGATCTAAGGAAAACAAAGTAGTAACAATATTGACTAATGTAAGAAAAGTCGAACAATGCTTCCAGTTCTAAACATGGAAACAATAGAAGTTTTGTAATCACTAGTAACCAAATGTAGTGAGAAGGCGCGTAAAAACGTATAATGCAAAGAAAAATAATGACATCGATTCTAAACGAATTCTTCCCATATACTTAAAGGTGATGACTAAATATGATATCTGTGCCCAACTAGAATGTGTCATGAAATTTATAAAAAAAACTAGCGTCAACTTTAATTTTAAAATAATTTAAAATGGAGTATGTTATTTACAAATCATAAAGACTGATTTTTCACCTGAATTAAAATGGTTTGGACTTACGACATACCTAGAAGATTTTATTGTACTGTCATTTTATGTAATTATTATCTATTTTATTTTATGAATTATGTTTTATGTCATAATATTTTATCCTCGAACGTCCACAATGAAAAGGTTGCTTAAATTACGCTTTTGTTGACTTTTTTTGCTTATTTCTCTTTCTGTTATCGGTCAGGGATTGGCGACATGTATTGTTCCGTTCCGCTCTATTTCTCAAACGGCAATTTTTTTTTTAGGAGTAACTAACCAATCTGTCATTGCTTAAAGTTCCAACTGAATTATTATTGCTCTTTTGGTTGTTTTTGATAAAAGATAGTTTGGAAAAGTTAGGACAAAGAAGGAAGGCACAGCATTTACTAAATTGGCATTTGATCATGGCTTCATGGCGGTATGGTAATGGATAATGAATTCGAAAACTTTAGCCAGAGTTCTAACTGAATCGGAAAGCTATTACGGAAAACGATTGTAGTCGCTGAATACTTTCGATATCGAAAAAGAAGTAACTAAAGCTTTAAATAACTTCTTGGAAAGAGTTATTTAAGTATCTAGATTATTCTGGAAAGGTCTAAAAGTGGACTCAAATATAAACCATAGTTTACGAAGAGAGTTGTGTTTCGATTATTTTTTATATTGATGGACACTTCGATAATGCTCGCTAAATTGCTAAATCGCGAACATTATTTTATGACATAACATTTTTCTTTATTGTACACGTAACATGGACCCAAAACGTTATATTCCTCACAATACAACAGTATTTTCTGAAAAGTGAGGGGCAGAATTCCTTATGAGACTCAAGCTAATAGCATTAACTTATATATCTAGTGGGAACTGACCTAATTTAATTATGAGAACACGACGTGTTTGCGCAAACTTAAACAGATTATACGCTATAAATTGCTTTATTAATATTTCTCGTTCACATAAAATATTTATAGGAGACTAATTGATACCACTCTTTCGGTGTTAGTTGGATTAATTGACTGTTGAATTTAAGCTAAACGTTTTTTTTTTCTTAGGACTGTTGTTTTTTCTATCTACAGGAATATATTTCAGGACAAAGAGCTCTCCACTCTCCTTCCATTTCTTTCTGTCCTGGGCTGTGGTGTGCCAGTTTTTTAAGGATTCCATTTCATCCCACCTACTTCTACTGGGCCTATAGTACCACTGTACAACTTTTCCTTAACAATAGTTCAAGTAGCCAAACAAATTTTTGCGGTATAACATAAATTAAATAAACTTAATACTACTGTATTATCTAATGTAGGTCTAAGTTCGAGTTTAATAATACAGATTGAATTTGCTTAGTTATACCGTTTACCATCTGACCTTCAATTAGCAGGAACAACGAAGCCTTAACTAGGTTCCCCGACTTTGAGTAAGTTTACATCCAAGACAAAGTAAACTATTATTATGATGGTATTAGTTTTCATCAGTCTTGATCAAGCATAATTATTTATTTAAGTAAATTGTCAGACAGAGACACTGGTTTCTATCATGGTTCTATTCACGAAACCTCAAGCAAAAATCTGTCAGTTGCGAAAGAAATTCCCCTCAAAAAATAATTATTTTTAAAACAATAAATACTTTAACTTTTTTTTTTTTATTAACAATTCAATACTTAAATCTAATACAACAACAAACACAACTATATTAAAATTAAATCTTATATAAATAAATAAAATTAACACGCGTCAAAAAAATTCACCGTCATCCTTACTTCTACCTACTTGAATCCTTGAAATCACAAATTCAATAAAACTCTACAGAGACAAAAATCTTGTGAAGAAACTAGAAACATCTTGTAAGAACAGATCGCACGATCTAGTAAATGTAATAAGAATGATAGAATTAGATTTCACTAACACAGGTCAATGGCAATGAGTGGAGCGCGAGGTTCTCTTGACACAGACGCGAACCAAATTAAGACTAATTTTGTTTGTTACTTGACAACAGATGTATTGGAACATTTCCAGTGGTACTGAGAAACTTGGAGATATAAATAGGGTAAACTAAACATGAAGTTATCGAAATTGTGAGAATTGTGTGCTTTGATTCATTCCACGTAATAAATAAAAAGTATTTTTATTATTAATAGTGATATACTAGAGAGGTTTTTTTAATGTAATCTCACGCTATTAACTTCGATGACATCACATCGGTTACTTGACGACATTTATATTTACTGTATTAAATGATATCGTCCTTAAATAATCGGTATTAAATGACTTTGGGAACTTATATTCAAAACAAATGTTTGGTCACAAAAACATCTGACATTAACGTTACTTTTAAAATAACCCGAACCTAACTGTAATTTAAGATTATAACTATCATAATTATATGATGCCTAATGCTAGTTCTTCAAGTGTTTATGATATTTTGACTTTTCGAATTAACAGAGACATTGTGTTAACAATCAAGTTTTCACTATTTGTACTATTCCTTCTCCCATAATGATTCGTAATTAATAACCGTCATTTAGTAACTAGAAACCAAGCTACCGTACTGGTTTTATACAGCTTCTACCACGACTATGTGACCTCAGGTCTGGGGGCTAATGTTTCTTCCTGTCCCATTTGTATTCAAGTTCATCTCTCACGGCTATTTCCAGCACTCTTATTTTGATCCGGAAATTTTCCGTTTCAATTCCAAATTAGTATACCGTTTGGATAATTATTGCAAAGTAGTTTTTCAAATAAATTTTCCGATTGTTATAAAAATATCGCCGTATTATTCGTTAGTATTTTTTATTAATAGTTTTGTTCAGGTACGATCTAAGTAATACCAAAGTAATTTAACTTACAGGGTGTAAGTTAATTAATTCTAGGTAAAATCTCCTGAAAGTTTTTTGCTGTTATGTTTTGAGCTTCATTATTATAATAATTTGGGGAACTTGGACGGAAGTCGATAACTAGTCTTATGGTTGATATAATGGTACAAATTTGAAACAATGCAACGTTTTGTATGTATAGAGCGACATTATTTGCATGGATTCTTATGTAAGGCGTAATCGCTGTAATAGAAAGTGTATGTTACGTTGTGTGAGCACATCGAATTATTAATTCTAGTCAGCTCTAACGAAATCGTGATGAAAGCGATCGACTGAGGAGCTACTGACAGGCCAATTATGGAACCAATTCCGAATATAATGTTGGTTTATTGGAAAAATCTGGGCTTTGTAACGTAACAACCATAATTGACGGTAAAATGAAATCGATTTCCATATTTGATTTGGTGATTCGAATTTCGAACCAGTAAAATAAAATATTGGCGGTATATTCCATGTTCAAATGTATTTCTATTTACAGCTAAGCTGAATATTGAATAAAATTTCGATAGGGTTGTGATTCGAAGTATGAATTCTCAATTCATATTGAAAAGTTCAGGTTTATTTGAATTTAAATTAGTTCAATTTGGGAATATAGGTTTTTATTTACCGCAAATAGGTAATGAATTAAGTTATTGGTAGTTTAAAAAGTCGAGAAGTAAAATTATTTAAAAGCTTGATTTAATGGGTATCTAAAATTTATGTAGGGAATATTATTTTGTAAATGCTATCTAGTGTGTAGAAATAGTGCCCTCAAAATCGAATTGTGTTTTCTAAAGATGAAATAAATCGTGAGATTATTTGGACAAAGACGAAGAAGAAGTTTTGTGGTATGGTGAACCCATAATTTAATTGACAACATTACACAAAAACAAATATTTGAAACAAAAATTTGAACTTCGTAGATGAATATTATAAACACATTTGCACCTAACAACCTAGTCTATAAATTCTCGTTGTAAACACATTATCTTCTTTTATTTTTTATATCTTTGTCGATTAGAAATTAATGCTGTTTTTATCACATTGATAGATTATCATAATCTGGCGTTGTCCGTTATAATATTTAGTGCGGCGGGGAGACGGCCGAAGGCCGGTCTGTAATTAGTTTTCTTTTGTTTTATCTGAAACGTGGTGAGTAAATTATTGAAATATTTTGAAAAGAGAATGTTGTTAATGTTTAAAAAGAAAATTGTAAAATTTGTCGTGAGAAGAGGTGTTATATTATTATGTGTGTTATATGCGTAAAGACCTTGATGGCCTAGTCTACGTTATAGTTTTTTTGGATTAACATAAGTATTTTAAATAGTCAGTGTTAGTGGGTAAATAGAGCTTGGATTCTAATTCTAATTATTTTCGCTCATCGTTATTTGCTCAAGATATTTTAATCCTTATACTGTCAGATATGTATTACCTTTTTTGATTAGTTTGTCAGTTCTAAAAGTAAACGTACCGTCAAAATAAAACACAAGTATAATACCAGTTCAGTTAAAAATTACAAACGTGTCCCATTTTTCAGCTCTTGAAATAATAGTTCTAATCATAAAATAATTTGATTATCAAATGAATGTTTCCTTCTTCAATTTAAAAACAAACGTACTTTTTCGCAAGTAAGCCTATTAATCATCAAACACTAGAACATAATACTTTCAGTACCTAATTTATGAGATTAACGTGTGCCATTAATATATTATATAGTATATGACTTTCTCTAGTATATGATAATTCCTTGAACTCCTACAGCTTACTTTTAACAGTTATTGAACATTAATAACTATTTATATTAAACCAGAAGTTTACTCAAATAATGTTAAGAGCGAATCTACATAAAAATATAACAAACCTACTCTAAATAATTATCGTTTAAATTCAAAAATATGTGAGCGATATCTTAGCGCACACGTAAGTACAGTAAACCGCACGTCAATGGTAACATAGCAATACCATAAAGCAACCTTACTGCATAGCAATAAAGGTGTTTTTAAAGTGTAACAAGAAAGAGTGGACCACTGTACGTAATATCTATTAAGATTAAATAGTACAATTTATTTTATAGCAATATTTTTTAGTCCGATAAGACAAACAATAATTATGATAACGGAGATTAAGATAGCGTATCAGTAATACCGAATGAATATGTAGTTGACCATATTTCATTTACATATGTTTTTCTTATTCGGTCATTACGTTAATTAGGTATCAAGATAATTTTAAAGATTACAATATGAGCTTGTAACTGTCTTTAAAGAGGATCTTGTTGGGATAATAATCTTCGCTGATAAAAAACTATAGGCATTGTTTACATAAGAATTACAAAAACTAAAATGTCACGTTTGTTGTTGTGTGTTTTTGGGCTTACCAAAGTTTCATAACAAATTGATCAATAGTTCAAAAAAACATAAATAAATAAAATAAATAATAAATGCGGACAACATCACATACATTGCTCTGAACCCAAAGTAAGTAGCTGAAGCACTTGTGTTATGGAATTCAGAAACAACGAAGGTACCACAAACACCCAGACCCGGGACAATGTAGAAAAGTTGGTTTTTTCATTAACCCGTCCGGGGATCGAACCCGGGACCTCAGAGCTAGCGACACCTTGAAACCGGTGCGTACGCCACTCGACCACGGAGGTCGTCAAAGACATAGAAGACAAACATATAAACATAACTTAGGAGATTACCTGCCTACCAACCTTCATATTTTATTAATTATTTATTTGGTAAAATCTGAAGGAAGAACAAGCAACACGGACTGTCCAGTTGAATACCACCTCAGTTTATGGCTCCTAGAAAGTCATCGAAACGTCGCTTGGGTTTCTTGTTATTTTCAAAAAAATGTGTGAAAATAGTTTTTTTTCAATGTGTAATATTATTCTACTAGCTGTGCCCCGTGACAATTCATACACTATCATTATAAATTATAGCCTATGTGTTATTCCGATGTATAAGCTTCATGTACATCATTTTAAAGTTTCATTGAATTCCCTTCAGTAGTTTTTGCGTGAAAGAGTAACACACATCCAAACATCCAAACAAACTTTCGCATGTATAATATTAGTAAGGATAATTAAATAGTTATTATATATAACTCAGGAACGATTACCATACTTATTATATTCTAAAGAAAAGTATATGATAAAGCTGCTTCCACATGCTCTGATTATCCAGTCAACCAAAACACGTCTCTTGGCGATTGTGTGAATTCATCCTTTATTTATAGGTGAAGGCTGAACGTGTCTCCCTAAATAGAATAAGTTAGGAAACTCCTAGAACTGGAATTACACTGTCAAGTGTCAGTTTAAATATGAATGCAATACAATGCCACTGTTAGGGTCGGACTCCACCAAAGCAGAGACGCGGAGCGAAGAAGTTTTTTAAATAATCAATAGGAATTTGTTATGAAGCCCGGCTATACAGCGAAGTTTGAATAACGAAACTTACTTTTTTTTTTCAATACGAATACGAATTTTAGTGAATGAATGATTTATTGCTCCAAATGTAGTATTTGGTAACTTTGCTTTGTGGTAAACCTTTAGAATACAAATAATACTAGATTACGCTTCAGCGACTCACCGATAGATGGCGCTAGAAACATTAAATAACAAAAATATATAAAAGGCGGTTACCTATTTTAGTATATATTTATTTGAAATTTACTTGCATGTTATAACTAATAAACAACAAATATTTGATTTAAAACACGAAAAAAGAGACAAAAGGAAAGTAAATGGAAAATAATTGTTTTTTCAATCGTTTACTGTTTGATTACCATCCAATAAGAATCCATAATATAATCATTTAAATTATGTATCAATTTCATAATTATCCAATCAAAACCGATTCAAGACAAGTATCTCCTACCATAGTATATGTATATCTTGACAACAAATTACGATCTACGATACCGAGACACGTGTTTAATACAATTTTCAACGAAACATTATAATTATCCTTGTATAAAATTAAATTCAATAAGGATACAGTTCCTGTACATTATTGATATTATGTAGAAACTTCAAAGAAAGGCATTTTTTTAAGCAGAAACTTTGTCCAGAAAAAATAACATATCTTTAATGCAAGGCTGTCGAGTTGACCTTTCTCAAACATACAACCCTTTGCGAACACTATTGAATACAACTAATATTTCGTTTGACTCTTTATCATTTATATAATTTTTTTTATAATTTATATAAATATTATGTTTTTGTTCACAGTTTCACATCAAACACGATGGCTCAGAACAACAGTAACTCAACGCTGGAGATGGGGACCAGCGACCAGGTAAGAATCAGACCTTAAGATATATTACCGTAAACCACACAAAACAAAAATCGAATAAAATCTAATCGAACCTTATTCTTTTATGTCGGTTAAAAAGCACTTTCATAATGAGGTATTTGAATGATGAATTATATGGTAATGGAATGATCAGGTATAGTCCTGATAGATATTTCCATAGATCCT
This sequence comes from Autographa pulchrina, assembly GCA_905475315.1. NCBI lineage: Eukaryota > Metazoa > Arthropoda > Insecta > Lepidoptera > Noctuidae > Autographa > Autographa pulchrina. The sequence continues at coordinate 4,064,162 of FR997771.1, read as the reverse complement.
GTAGAATTCAATGTTTTTGACGTAGGTGGTTCTGAAAGATTACATGTATTTCGTTTTCAAACTTACGTACATATTGTTGCACAGTTAACACTAATGCGTTAAGTTTTTTTGAGTCATTTATTTATCATATAAAAACAACAAGGCAGCTGTTTTGATGTCTTCCAAATAAACATTCAATTTTAATTGTTTAAAAACTATTGAAAACAAAAACAACGCAATATGTACGTAAACGTTCGTACTTGTAAATAATTGCTTCGATTTTGTTTATTGGCCTGACGCAAGGCATTTTGTAACGTCTTGCAGTAACTGACGTTGTTCATGTAGGGGTTTTTTGCCACACGTAGATATTTTTAGTGTGAATTATATAATGCATAATAATATCAAAATTTGAAAACAAAAGTAAAAAAATTGGACTGTTTTTGACTTTTCCCTGAAAGGGTAATTTTAAAACCACAGACCATAAACAAAGAAAAAAAATAAGAATATTTACAGATCTGTTGATTATTTATGTGTTATGTGAATTAATTTGCATTTTAAATCGATTGACATCCGTGTATGGTATCTTGAATATGTAATACTATGAAGATAAAAATTATGTGACGTACCTATCGATTGGATATCCATTACCATATCGTAAATACAAAGATGTGACGTCATATTCCGAGTTAGACCATTCCCTTCACTCTTATTGCACTCTTCAGTTTTAGGGTTCCGTACCCGAAAAAGTGTCTTACGTCCGTTCATCTGTCAGCGGGCAATTTATAGGCAGCCAGTACTTACAACTTGAAAAATTATGTACCTATCTTACATGTATATGTTACCGGCCAAACCCGATTTCATGATAAACTAGTTTTGCCTAGGCTAAACTAGTTCTTCCTATACGCGATAGGATTAACTAGTATAGCCTAGTTCAAACTAATTTGTCCTAAGCCCGATAGGATAGACCAGTTTAGGCTAGGCCAAACTAGTTGATCCTGAAATAAATACACACACTCTAGGATAAACTGGTATGGCCTAGTCTAAACATTCTAATATATCTAGAAAGTCAAAATAAATAGATAAACTGGAATAAAAAACTCTGTAATTGGAAAAATAATCATTTTTATTAAACTATAATGATTCGTTGTTAAAAGTTATGGTTAATTGGTAATACGAACAATCATACTTGACGGGCCTGTTGGTCTAGTGGTTAGTGACCCTGTCTGCTATACCGGAGGTCGTGGGTTCGATTCCCACCCAGGACAAATGTTTGTGTGATGAGCACGATCATTTGTTCTGGTTGTCTGGGTATAATTTATCTATAATATGTATGTGTTTAGAAATATATAAGTATGTTTATCAGTTGTCTGGTTACCATAACACAAGCTCTGCTTAGCTTGGGATCAGATAACCGTGTGTAAGTTGTCCCGGAATATTATTATTATTATTTCCTTTATTTGCCAATAAACTTATAAAATACATTTTTAAATATATACAAAAAACAATATACATTTAAAAATATAAAATATAGTGTCCAACCAGCCTCGGGACAGGGTCCAAGCTGCCGGTGGTTAGGACTCCAGAGAGAGGAACCTCCTCACAATACGCGCCGTGTCGAGAAGTACCGCTTTCTGAATCAAACGCTTATTATTATTATTATACTATAACAAATACTACTGTTTTTTTAATAGAAACAATAATAAAATTATGTCAATAATTATTAAAATTGTTATTTATTTTACATGGTTTGCTTTGGTGGCACTTAGAATTGCAGAGTATCATTGCCTTCTTGCACTGGCATCTGTTTGTGGAACAGTTTTTGTTGCAGCTGCATCTCACAAAACCTTGGCCTGATCCATCTGAATGTTTCGTAGCTGCAGTCCGTAATTATATGTCAGAGTCTTGGTTTACATATGCTACTTTTAAAAAAGCTTGAAAGTTTTTTTTTTACTGTTTAGACTAGGCCATATTAGTTTATCCTAGAGTGTGCATATTTATATCAGGATCAACTAGTTTGGCCTAGCCTAAACTGGTCTATCCTATCGGGCTTAGGACAAATTAGTTTGATCTAGGCTATACTAGTTAATCCTATCGCGTATAGGAAGAACTAGTTTAGCCTAGACAAAACTAGTTTGTCCTGAAATCGGGTTTGGCCGGTAACATATACATAATTGTTCAAGTTATTTTTTCGCCCGAATTTAAAATCAAAATCAAAATATTTTTATTTCTCATAAACCAAAAAAGGCGCTTAAGAAACGTTACGTTAAATCTACTGACTCTAGTTGCTCGGTTCCAAAGTGTCATTCCTATGGAAATTAAAGGTAGGTACTAACCACTAGTTTCTGAAAGGCTGATCAACGTAATCTGTTGTCAAATGAACTAATCATGACTGTGATTGGTTGACTCAAAGACCATCTACCAACCACAGCGCTGAAAATGAGATTTGACATGTGATTATCTAATTTTTGTGTAGATCAAATTTTCAGAATCCGAGGATTAGTCTTGTAGCGTTGGTACGGAGCCCTTCATGTTAGTCCGACCCGCTCTTGGCTATCTTTGCAATATTTTTTTTGTGATTCCTTTTTTTTCAAGCTCAAAAATACTATAGATAACTTTCTTATATTATTCCAATAATTGGCGAACATAATATTTAAGTTCAATAATCAGAAATTTCTAGACAGCTCGGCAAAACGTTTCTATGAGAAAATTTATGTTAATAAATGAAGAGAATATATTTTATTAAATCATAAATCGTAACATAATTATGCGATAAAGGAGCACGTGTGGAGATTACACGTGCCTGTTTAGTATCTACAAATTATTGTATAACTATTGATTGTTATGGAGACATACGTCATTAGGTCTTCCATTTAGAACACTTGTTCTAGACAATATTTAGATTGTAAAGAACCTGTCTCTAGGTCATTCGTGTCGCTAACAATAGATATATTCACCGAACACTTTTTCTGAAACTATTTGTGCATATCTAAACAAGTATGCCTGCCTCAATGCAGCAAGAGATTTTTTTTTTAATAAGTTTAATTTAATTTTGTTTTTCCTATCCGTTCGCAAGCCAACCCTATTTGATGCTTAAGTATTTATAGAGTAACGTAAATAAAAATTAATATAAATGAAATAATTTACTTTCAGACATAAGCAACACAGCCTCTTTATGGGAAGTTTGGGAGCCTCTAATCAAAAATAAACGTTCTTTGTAAATGAATGACTGTATGTAATGTCCCCATCGATGACTCAATGAGTAACAACTGGTAACAACTAATTAAACAAACGAAGATCTGTGTGTAAACTCCCGGACATTTTTATTAAGTTATCCCACAATGTGGTGTACCTAGTTGTTTTTAGAATTTATAAAATAATAATAATATAAAAATAAGCTTCTTTTGTCTTCGATACTGTTTTGTCAAATATAATTGTCATTGATTTAAATAATAAAGAAAGACTACTAAGGTTTGGGAAGAATCTGGTTCGCTGTACAGGGTTCGAGTGCCTACTTCGATTTAGCAGTCCGGGAGTATATTTACCTTATTATGAGGCATAATAAATTGATAATTGATGCTTAATGTTCTGTGAACCCACTGGATAACCTTCGATAACCCCCGGCTGTAGTAACATGTAAAAAACCTAATCAAGGTCTACATTTGCGGTTAGTTCATTCGTCTCTCTTATAGTGAGCGGAATGGCCGGCTTGTAAAACGAATATAATAATGCGTTAAATGAATATTTTTGTGAATTAAGTGCTCAAGTTCAGTGACCAAGGAATGCAGTGGAGTTGAAAGTGAAATTGAAACGTAATGTCTTGTTTTTGTTTTTAGTTTGGATTGATTTAGGTAATGTTGTCTATTTTATTTTTGAGGCACTTATAAATGTATGTGAGAGTTTTGAAAATATATCACAAAATATAAATTATGTTTATGTTTATTTATGGTGGGCAAAAACAAACAACTGCTATTCATATTTTTGAAAATTGTAATTCTATAGATTGAATAGTTAAGAATAAAATTGGTATATAAGTTAATCTTATAAGTTGGTATTAAGACTCTTTATTCAAAAGGAACAATACTCTCTTTCACTCGTTTAAAAACAGAGCAAGGTCTAGCAAAGTCGAGCACAATATAAATAAAATAAATCAATTGATTACATTTTGAGAAACTAGCAGATAAAATAAACACGAGTTTTGTTTTAACGTTCTCAAATAAAGTCGAAATCAAAATACTTTAAATGTCAGTAAAGGTCGTTATGGCTAGTAACATTAACAGTACTATTTTATTATTCCGTGACATTACTTCGTTATTCATATTTAAGGAAAATCGTATGTAAATCCAAGGTATTAATAATTACCCGCTAATTTTAACATAAATTGAGTAAATATGTGTAATTGTGACTTACTAATTAAAAGTTTAGTTAATGGAGTTGACATTTAAATTATTTGGAATATTCTGTGTTAGTTTTTTTAATATAACTTAGTTCGAATCATAATAAATGTGGTAAAAGTTGAAAAATTACACGATATATGTGCGTTTATTAAATAAAAATAATATTTCGAGCGACACACGATACTTGAAAATAACATACCTATTTTTCAGTATATAATTTCTTAAATCGGTTGAGCAATTTTAAGATGACACGTTCAAAAATACATAGGGGCTTCACTTCTTTTTCAGCGAAGCCTAAAAAGATTTTAATAGTATTGCAGTTAAAATATCACAAACGTATTAAAAAAAATGTTACCGACAATGTTAACACAAAATTCAATGTACAATGCACCTTTACTGATTAATATTAAAAAGATAAATTGTAAAAATCTAATGATTTCGGCCCACGTCGAGGGCACGACGTGGGGATATGTCGGACTTGCACCGACCAAAAACACTCCGGTCCCCTTCTCACCTTTGCTGGAGCCGCGGGATCGCTAAGCATTCTCAGCGCAGCTCCGGCAGGATGTACAATGCACCTGCTTTATATGTAAAACGCTGAATAGTCAAGGAGCTAATAACTGACTACCGATGACATCATTTTAAGTTTACCATAATAATTGAAAGTGATTTAACTCTAGTATTTGTTTTCTGAATCTCTGGGATTTACTTTAGAAAAACATACGTTTTTAGTCCTCGAGAACCGGCTTATCAGGGAAAACTGATATAGTATCCGTTCAGTAGATACTCTTTAGATAAGAGGAGATTAAAGCAATCAAACAGACAGACATAGCTAGAAATATGTTTAACCCATCAAATGCAGTGTTATCTACATTTGGTTCAAGGTTCATGAAATATTACTTAGTAACTAAACAATACAAGTCTACAACTTTTTTTAGTAAAATCTTTTTTTTTTTGGAAATCAAGCTTATGTATATATATATATGTATGTTTCAGTAAACTATAAGCCCGTTTGTACACTAGACGACACAAGTCTCCGATACCCGACGACTTTAGTCTCCAACGACACGTACCTATGTACTGCGAACCTCCTTGGCGGTAGCTGTTTGGATACTAAAATTCACAATACCGCAGATTGCGTCGCCTCGTGTCCGAATGGGCGACGATTATAATATTATAGTACTTATATGCTTTAGAGAACTTGGATAAATATAATAAAACTGGTCAATTGCGAGTCGGACTTGCGCACGAAGGGTTCCGTACCACCTTTGTATGAGTATCCCCTTAAATGGTACGGAACCGTAAAAACGGAACTGCTTTTGTTTATTATTATTACCATTAATTCCATTTATTTATTATTTTTAGTTTTTGCACAAATAATATAAACTCCAAAAAATAATCTGTTTTTTATTTCTGGTAAACTTAAACAGTGCGCTCTGTTGTAACATGTAAATTACTCAAGGTACTACGTTATGTGCGTCAACAACGCAAGATAGCTTACACTATGGGGATTAAAATAAAATCTCCCACAATAAAACAAATTAGTCACTAATTTACATGTCTAGTGTCGTAGTAGTCAGCATTTTTACAATTAAAATAACGAACACAAACTTTAGAATTTAGATACACTTCAAAACTTTTTGCAAATTCTTTGAGTTGCACCGTCATGACATAATATTGTCGTTAACCTTCACTGCCTCTCCAATGCCTTAGGCTAAGATATATTGTGTATTTACTTCCTAGAATTGTCATGGAAAAAAAAATCTTATAACAGGCGAATTATAAAAAAAATGGAATGGTAAAAGAAAAAATATTTTTTTTGGGCCTTAGGCAGCTAGTTTCGTCATGAGGATTTTTGATGACAGTCATTCAAATCGTACCACCAGTTAAAGCATGGAAAATTCGTTGTGGAAGTTAGATAGGTAGTCGCTTCAAATACCTTTATTTCATGTTCCAAGTGAGGCTCGAAACCACCTGACATTTCGAAGTATGCCTGGCTACTGAGTACTGAGTGAATAATAGGAATTTTAAGGAAAACCATTAAAATCTCCTAATTACAAAAACTTCGAATAGCAAACGATAATTGGTATAAATAACGATGACAGTGCTCATTTAAAATTAATTAGGAATTAGCGTTGCGCTATTAATTAACAAATTTATGTCTTAATATTAATTTGAGGTAACGAGCCACTTGTTATAATGTGTTCTTAACCTTCTGGTGTAGTGGATATTTATCGTCAAAGTATATGTGCCAGTGTTCTTTAGCAGTTGTCTAGTACTTACCATAAAAATAGCCGGTTGTCTACCTTCTTATTAAAAGACACTGTTTCTAGTGTAAGTTAAAGGAACAATTTCCGTTTTAGATTTTTTAATTTGTAATTTTGCATGTATTCTCTAACATAAAATACTTTTTTTAATGATTTTTGGTTATGATAAAGAGGACCATTTTATGCCTAACCAAAAACAAAACCCCTAACGGTGAATTTTCGTTTTTTATCCCTTATCAATTTGCACATATAAGGCGAGTTATTCAAATATTTTTTCCATCAGGTCCTGGTCGCAACCAAGCGCAAGAAGACATTAAGTTACGTCATCGGCTTCGTCGCAATGTTGGTGGCTGCAGCAGTGGTCGTCACCCTGGTGGTGGTGCTATCGGGCAACGAAGGTGGCGACGCTTCTCCTATCGAGGGCCCAGATGCACCGACGACGTATATACCGCCTCCCCCTACAGATGCCACCACTAGCAGTTCGACAACTGAAGGAATCTTGCCTACCACGGAAGGACCGAGCATAGAACTGCCGCCTAGTCCGCTAGAACTACAAGATGTTATCGATGGATTGTATTCTGCACCTATTTTCAATGCGTCTTGGTCATCAGGTATGTTAATTTAGTATTTATTAGCTATTTTATGAGTTTTTGGTGCCCGTGGTGGTAGACGACGATAAGGGCTTGTCGACTTTGTGTATGTTTGAAAATACGTATGTGTGGCAAAAGAAGCGAAGGGAAGAACGAAAGGTTAGAAACAAAATTGGCTGAGGCTCGAAACCTGTTCTATGATGCACTTTTGTCTATAAATATTAATTTACGATACTTTTGTATCCGTTTAAGCATGATGAAATTTGGCTTGTTGTAATATATTCTGGGAGACTAAAACTGTTTTTCGATAAGACAACCCTTAACAGTTAGGTCCAAATAAAACCCAAAGGAGTCAGGGAATAAAACTATACAAAAACTTTGACGTAAAAATATATCCTTTTGTGCTAGTTCCAAATTAAATAACACAAACATTTTGTGTTTTTACGCCTCAGGGAACAATGTCCAAAGTCCAAACTACCGAAAAAGTACCCACAAAAGTTATCGTCGACAAAGGATGTTTTATCCTCATGATACTCAAGGGTTATTTCCTAGGATAACATAGGCACATAATTGAATATTTTCCCATGCAAACTGTATGGGTTAACCCAAACGAAAGGGTTATGTTTAAATATTTATAAAGATCTACTCAAAACGACAATAGTGTAATAGTGTTACAGACGGATAAAAATATGAATTCATACGGGAGGGTTAACTTAATAGTTATAGGAATATAAATGCAAAGATCTTTATTGTTCAAGTCGGCTTGTAAAGTAGTGAGTATATTGTCATTTACGAACTTTAACAAGTAAGATATGACAATATAAAGTTAAGTTAAGATATTTGTTAGACTCCGTTTCGTAGTTGCCTCCGGGCATTACATTTGGCTTACATGTAAGTCTTTTAATTATGGTTTCATGGCAACATGTTTAAACGATTAAATTATATTTATTCGTAAAAACAAACATGAAATTATGCATAGCAATGCAAATGGATCAAAGTCATATAATTATACTAATTAACAAGTTTTGCCACAATTGGTTTACAAGAGTCCATTAGTCCATCTTTAGAGATAAAATTATATAAAAAAAGTGATATTGGTGACACAAATATAGCCAACATTTATTAAATCCTAACCAAAATCTTGGTTTGAATCAAGCTTTTTGATTGTGTAATCGACCATTTAAAAAAAACTATTCTTTTTATTTGCGTGCGATCTCGGTACGTCTGGGTTGCGTGCGCTTTTTGTGTCGTATTACATAAATAAATTGATGCTTACGATGACCTTAATACCAGTGGGAATTGTGAGGAAACAACCGAATGCACTACACAAACTGAATACAAATTGTTTTACGAGACAGATAGGTAAAGGACGACAAGAGAACAAGGGGACGATTTTGTCGCATTTTAATTTTTAAGCTCTTTCAAAACGTGAAATTACCCTAGTTGTACTAGTTTACTAATACAGTCCATCTTGAAATCCTTATTTAATTGTTTGTAGTATTATTTGGTATAGCCAATACTTGGCCTTTGAGGGGCTCGTGGCTAAGTGTAAGCTGTACGGTTTGACCGATAATACAGGTTAAGCCGCGCTCGCCGCGGTTGGTCCGTGGATGGGTGACCATTTATAACATACCGAGACCCCTCCGTGTTTCGGAAAGCACGTTAAACAGTAGGTCCCGGCTGGCATACATAGATCTTTGGCAGTCGTTAAGTCAATTCTGACAACCAGTCTTACTATGGGATACTGTGTTTCCCAGTAAAATGGGTTGTGGAGGTCAGATAGGCAGTCGCTCCATGTAAAATACGGTATTCAGCTGAATCCGGTAAGACTGGTAGCCGACCCCAACATAGTTGGGAAAAGGCTCGGGAGATGAGCCAATACTTGGCCAGTAAACGTATGTAAGGGAAGTATTTACAAAACAGATTGCGAAGCCTTTTCGTCCGTTTTGCACCAGGGGCAGCGTTGCCAAAGGAGTCAAGTGTTTGTTACAGCATACTAACTCAAACCAAACATTTACTTTGGTAGGTAGGTATACTAAAAACGACCAGTGTCCTATTTTGGATTGCATCATCAACTTATACTTTTTGTGTTCTTGTTGTTTTGTTGCGACACTTTTGTAGGTATAGTGTAACCCTAAGTTTATTTACTTAGCTGACATAAATTGATTATTTTCCTTTCTGCTTCTCGATAAAGTAATCGTATAAAATAGTAGACGAAATCAACTGTATCGGTAGTTATAATATATTTATCCAGTTTCTACTTTTGTTTTCTTTGAAAAAAAGACACACAACCACCGAAATATCTAATTCAATACATAAGGGACGTTTTGTTACAAAAATCAGATATAAATAAAATACGCCACAAAAAGGTCGTTTAAGTTGGTGTCAGGATGGGTCTAACCGCGGGAGAAAGCTCGTTAATTATTTACGACTGATCTGAAATGTTACAAAAAGGTTGGTCAAGTCCAAACAAGTTAAACAAAACCTGGATTGAAGTGTAACAAAGTTTTGTTCGTTAAAAGTTTAGCTGTCCCTAAATGTGGTTGGGAACTAAAGCCAGGGCACATTAACGTTACTTTGAAGGTGAGGTCGTTTGAATGGTAGAGAAACTTAAGCTGTAATAAGAATTGGTCCCTTATAATTGAATATACAAAAAAGAAAAAAAAAACAGTACTAACTAGACTTTCATGAAATTTGTATGTAACGACCTTAGAGGTCGTATACCGATAACAAAATATTTTTAGAAAGAAATAAAAGCCGTTAAATAGAGAACCTCCTCTATTTGGTGTTTGTTAAAAAATATACTTATGTAAAAAGGGGTTAACAAAAGACGATGTGTATGCTAAAAAGGTTACTATGTGCGAACGATTTATCGTTAGGTTGTTTAGTTTCGATATTCTTATTATTCTTAATGCTTGATGCCTTTTGATATAATTATTATTTTAACTACATATAAGATCCGGCCATGAATTCGAAACCGCAACGAAACCGATATCGAATAATAAAATACAGTATAAATAAAATTATATAATATAAAGTTTTAAAACAAATATTTAACGGTTTAAAATATTACCATGTCAAATGTTATCAAATTGAATTAGTAAGTAACTGTAAAAATTTGAGTTCCTCTCACATTTCGAAAATTTTTGAGTAAGTCGTTCTATATTTTCATTCAATTATATCGTTTATCATTTTTGTAGTAGACCTAAGCTTAAGTCCAGTACCTCGTTGACCAATATAGACGAAGGTATTGATAAAATATTTTGTCCAGTCAAAATGGTCTATTGGGTCTGTATGCTATGGTAATATGGATTCGTAACCATTAAAAAAAGAGCTACTTTAATTTGATAACTGAAGCCGATGACAAAAGAATTGCACCACGATGTCATTGACCCTAGTAGTGTTGTTTCCAAACATTTGACAATCTAGTGCAGTGCTCTACAGTCTCGCGAGAGTAAAACCGGATTAACAGGCTTTATAAATAAATGCGCATAATAACGAATGTATAACAACCTGATGAAACGAGAACGCGGAACAGAATTGTAAGGAAGTGTGCGGGTTTGAGAGTTCCGGTCGGCTTCAATGATACGCTGTGAATGAGATGCCCTATTTTTGCTTTGGGTTAAAAAAAGCCAATTTTCAGTGTATGTATATAGTGTTCAGGAAAGGAAGCGCGGTTTTAAATAGGACGATGTTTTATGTGATGATTTTTCTTAGTATTAATATCTATCTATCTATCCTTTTGGGATCGGGCTTACTTGTTCTAATTTAATGTGCAGAATTTTACAAGATATAGTCACACGACCATAGACCACCATAGATCAAACATTTAGGTATATAGAATATTTCTCTAACTGTCTGTAGGTAGTATATATGCCAAATTTGAGTGGGCCGTGAGTTAAAATTTAGAAACTTCTTTAAATTTCTTAGCCTCAGCGAACATTGAAATGTTTGAACATAAAATTAATTTAAATAGGTCATTAACAAATCAATTGATTACGATTATATTTGTCTAACAAATGTCTACATTATAATTATTGATTACAGGAGGTAAGATGTTGTTCCGGAACGATAACGGGGACTTAGTGCATTACGACATTGAGACCGCCAGCACCACGCCACTTATACAGAACACATCGCAGGTAAAACTTTATACAAATCCTTACAAACTAGATCAAAAATGAAAATATTTTAATTTTAAGTAGGCCCTTTATAAACTCTCTTTAAACTTTAAATATACTGACTCTAGCTGCAGGGTCAAAAATGTCATTTCTTTGAAGAAAGAGATCATATTTGACAAAAATTTAAATGACTTAAATTACATAACCCAAAATGATTAAAATAACAATTTTTAAAGAAATTTAATAATGCCATAAAAAGCACTGGAATAAGGCAAGAAATAATAACAAATATCCAGATTTAGTTTTTTAATATAATTTCACGAGTTGAATCAAAAGTTATATTTAATATTTTCTAAGAAACATACATTTAAATTACTCTGTAATTTGATTAGAAAGAACTAAAAAAACCCCATAGAGCTGACAGTTAGTACTTATCAATATTATAAGATTATTTCTTTTACAGATCCTACAAGGATCAGGACGTGTGAGACAGTTGTCTGCTGACGGCAATCAAGTTATTTTGGCATACAACATTGCACCGGTAAGTTATTTACTAGATAAATGTGATATTCAAAAAACATATTTATTCATAGTAAACCTTAAAATATGCTTAAAAACGTTAAGTTCTTAAATCTAAGTGACTTTAGGTGCAAGATTTCTTGGTTTTGATATATGCTTTACTCTATCTGAGAAGCCCTATATTCAAATAGTATTTTACTATTAACTTTATTTTTTCAATTTAATGTACACTGTGGAATCAAATAATAAGCTCTTATTCATGTTACCTACAACAGAAATTCGCTGAATATACCATGGTAAGATAAGATTTAAAATGTTTTTGGGTACTTCATGTCATATTGTGTGCATTGCAGGTTTATAATAATCATTCTCGATATATTAACTGTAAATTATTTTATGTTAGCAATAAATTATAAACCGAACAAACTATAATTACTATTTGGTATGTCTATAATTAAGATAATTAACTTTAGTTAGTTAACCGTTAAAAATGATTAACATCCACTTAGCGATTAATCGCTTAATAAAGTGATCATGGCTTTACAATACATATTAACGTACAATAATGATATCCTTATATTCTGGGACAACTCACACACGGTCATCTGATCCCAAAGTAAGCAGAGCTTGTGATATGGTGGCTAAATAACTGATAAACATAGTAACTAATTATATGTTTCAAAAAACATACATAATAATACTATCGATAAGTTACACACAGACACAGAACAAATGATCGTGCTCATCACATAAAAAAATGTCCTGGGTGGGAATCGAACCCACGACCACCGGTGTAGCAGTCAGGGTAAATAACCACTAGACCAACAGGCCAGTCCTGTAGTATAAGTGTTACGTAAGTGCTGCCATCAGAGAAGAGTGGCGGCGTGTTGTGAAGCTTGCCACCAACACCCGAAGTGATGACCACGACCACTCTGTCAAGAGTGACCCCGACTAGGAAGAAGAAGTGCTTATGAAGTGAACAATGTAAATTGAGTCCTTGTGATTCCTTAATTATTGTAAACTAACAGCACAGTCCTCTATCTCCTTTGAGACACAATGTTATTTTTATATACTGTAATGAGGGGTCATTACAGTATTAGTACAGTAGTGATCTTAAATTAAAAAATAAAATAACATTAAAGTAGGTATATCTATCGTTTTTAAAGGTTTATGAAGATTTAAAAAAAGAATCAATCATAATATGATATAATAATATATTATATTATACGCAATGAAACGAAATTAAATATTCATATTTTAATTGTCACTTAAGCCAAGAGTATATTTACTGAATGGCGTTAGAACAGCCATTACAACTCGCAAATTGTTTTTTGACAGTGTAAACAAACCTTTAAAGGTAAACATTAAAAGCAATGTCAACGAGAATGTAACTCCTGATTTGAAATAAAAACACGTTCGGTAAATATAGGGGGAGTAGACAAAGGTGCTGAAAGGCGGCAAATCACAGACATTCACAGTTCAACGGTTCTGTCGGCCTAGTTTTCAGTACATTGCACAGGCTAGACTCATTAGTACAGCCAAAAAGCCGTTTGCGAAGATCATTATTAATTTCTTCGATTAAGAAGCTTTCTGAGCTAATCGTTTATTGTAGCTTGGGTAAAAACCAAAAGCGACAGTAAAGTTGACGGTCATTTTACGACAGAATTGTTTTAGAATACTTTTCAGTAAATTTTTAATACAATTTAAAGCTCATTTTAGATATCCCTGATATCTTTTTATAAAGGTTTTTTTTTAGTATTCAGAGATTTTCGTAGATTCTTTATTTACGACTTCACTGTAATATATATTTTTTTAATAATTATCAATACCTAAGTATACCAATAACCATTACTCATCTTCCGACTTGTAACCGTCACTAACAACAACAGAGAAAACTAATAAACGAACAACAAAAGCTACGTAACACCACTAAATAAGTTATCCAAACTAACTTAGCTTGCAGCTGGTGCATTGAAGATTCGTCTCGCCTCTGAAAACAAGTGTCGGATAAAACTACGAACTTCTTACTTCAAGTGAGAACATAAGAATCGAAGTTTTACCAGCAAACTGCATTGACCCAGTTTTATAAATTGACCCAATTTGACAATTCAATTTCTGACACTGAATGCCATTGAAATATTGGAAGCGACTCGTTAGCTGTTTGAGAGGAAATGAGAAAAGTGAACGTTAACATTCAATAACTTTTTTAATGTTCGAAGTTCCTTTTGCCATCTGTTCATAAAATTATATTTTTTCATATTAAAAGTTGTATACACTCGTGATAAGGTCAAATATATAAATTAAGTTACAGTGAAATCAACGGGTAAGCCTAGCCTAGCGCGTCTTATACTTATTGAGTCGATCAATGGCAGTTAATTTTTTCCCGACCAGTATTCAGCCACGCACGCGGTATTGTCCGTCGCCTCATACAGGTCCTCGCGTGTGCAGGTAACTCATTAAGTCAGCCATGGTTTGAGGAGGATGCCACACTCACACGGCTCAGGTGTGCTGTAACCCCACCGGCACATATTTTCATTACACCGGCCGACTTGGGTCCGGAGCGCGTAATAAGACATCAAGACAGTTTTGAATATTATTGTTATGTTAAAATTGATCACAATTTTTAGTGGGTAATGTATTATGTAACTACAGAGCTATCACCTAAATAAATATTGGTCTGAAAGGGTTACAGTTTATGTATTACTGACGCCATAAAGTCCACGTCGTATTCTAAGTAGTTATTGGTCCCTTTATAGTATATTTAGTATCAGGACCCAGATGGTCCATATAAACATGTTTGCATTGGTGATATAAACAAATAAATAAATGATTGTGAGAGGTGACTGTACCTTCCTTCAACTTTTTTTTTCAATTATCACGCACTTTTCAGTAAAGAATGTCTAAGTGTAAAATATGTATTTACCTTTAGTACAAATTAATCCTTTAGTAGATTATGTTGTTGCCCTCACGTTTACATGTCATAAAAATGTCTGTATATAAAAATATAGACAGCTCCATTAAACAAAGTTTATTACTGTTTTGACGTCTTGTATTCAAATGACTCTCTTTTATTTGAGTGTTTGAAGTAAACTCATGAAAAATGAGTTATTAAATTGCAAATATGGACTGAGGCTGTCGTTTAACATCGAAATGTACATTTACCCGAACTGAAACTTTTGCAAGTTGCCTATCGATTATGGTCCGGCCGCTGACATGTGTCGGGAAAGCATTCTCTTGACGGCTCAAAGGTACTATATAAATAAAAGTACAATTTAAAATTATAGAAACTCTTCTAACAAACAGATAGGCGTAGCGGTGACACACCCACAGGCCACAGAAAAATATGCAATAGCTAACTAATTATTTTATTTATTTTTATTTTATTTTATTCTATTCAATACTTAATAGGTACAGATACAGATAACAGATTAACATTGTTAATCTTTCAGGTATACAGGTACAGTTTCCTCGCTCGTTATGCAGCTGTGAACATTCAGTCCGGTGCCGCAGTCGACATCCTTCCACCAGAGATCGACTCCGAAGAGGCTTTCCTTCAGAACTTCGTGTGGGGACCACTAGGCACCGCATTGGCCTTCGTCTACAGGAACAATATCTACTATCAGGAGAGTTTGACAGCTGTTCCCCGGCCGATTACCACGACTGGACAGTTGAATGTCGTCTACCATGGTATTCCTGATTGGGTGTATGAAGGTTAGTATATCATTTTTCACGCTACTCTGATTTTAACTCGTGTTACATTTTCAGTTTTGGTGTAGTTTATTTCCAGTTGAATTTATTATGTTAGACAGTCATTCATCACTAACATGCTTTCCTAACGGAGCTATTTTCGTATGGCTATGCTATTTGAAAAAAAAATGTTTTCCTAATGAATCTTCTTTTGTGTTTCGAACAGCCTATATATGTTTTTTTGGAATGCAAGTGCTTAATGACCATTTCTGACACTACTTCATTGACAAATGAGGTTGGCTCTACCTTAG
Source organism: Autographa pulchrina (assembly GCA_905475315.1). Taxonomy (NCBI): domain Eukaryota; kingdom Metazoa; phylum Arthropoda; class Insecta; order Lepidoptera; family Noctuidae; genus Autographa; species Autographa pulchrina. The sequence goes on along the minus strand of FR997771.1, from coordinate 4,048,294 downwards.
TTCTTTCTAAAATCCTGTATACTTTTCAGAGGAAGTGTTCGGCTCAAGCAACGCGATCTGGTTTTCGATGGACGGAAACAAGATGGCGTACGTCACATTCGACGACTCAGTGGTGAGAGTGATGAGGGTCCCTCACTACGGCGTTCCCGGGTCCGTCAACTACCAGTACACACAGCACCATGAGATCCGATACCCTAAGGTGAGATTTTGAAAGTAATTTTATTACATTTTAGTTTAAGTCCAATTCAGTTTTAAGAACTTTAAGTTTTTGATTGGACCATGTTACTCTTAGCTTATATAAAGTAATGAGTAAAAAAATGGAGCATATTTAGGAAAATATGTGAAAGTTACTTTATGTTTGAATGTTTGGTTGACACTTCGCGTGACCAACAGGGCTGGTTTGTTTTCCGAGTAAATAATTTACATTTTCTTTTAATTAGGTAATGCGGGCCAGTCCAAAATGTCTAACAATTCCATTTTGGCTTACCATCCAATAATTGCCTACTATTATTATAGAACCCACTATACAATGTATGCTTACTTAGAAGTTAATATCAAACAGCACACAATCACATGAAGTTTCCTAAACTGCATTACACTACTAAAATGATCAGGAACTTTGATTCAAGTTATAATGAACTGTTGCTAACACTCCAACAGTAGCTCAACTTCATACAATATTGACAAACTGTGTTCCTTATGTTAATTGCAACACTCGCTTCTGTGTTAAGGGGAATATAATCAGAAATTACTTTATGTGTTAAGTACGCTGATATAAATAGAACTCAGAAAATACTTTTTTAAGTATAATTTGATAGGCATTTCGGACGATTTTTTAAGTTTTTAGGATTTGTACAATGGTAAAGTAATCGTTTTCTCTTGTTTTCTTGATCCTAACAAATAATGTAAGACAGATATTCCAAAACTCTACCAAAAGTTGAATATTTTTGAATTTGAGGTGCCACGCCTTAAACTATAAAATACGGCTTTCGATATAGTTTTGCAACGCCTACATTTTCCGTTACAAAATTTTGGTCAAGTAGGATGGTATGCCCATCAAACTAAATAAGGTGTGATATATCCAATCAATTAAGGTGTTAGTATCTACGATTGCGTATTTAATCCGGTAAACTTGGATGTATATTATTCCACTTTATATCGAGTTAACAGTCTGAGTGAAAGGGCACATAACTCGTTTGGCACAGTGCCCAATGCAAAACGAATATTACTGATCGACATTTTGTGTAAGAGGATAATATTTTAAAATGTACTCATAGGTCTGTACGCTTTGTTTTGTTACATATAAAATAAAAATCACTGAATATCATGCGTAACACTTGCGCATTTGAGTGAACCATTATATTTTATCAGGACTTGGTAAAATATTTACTTAGGATACGCGTTTATTGAAATCACAGCTTCTTATCCTTTTGAAGTAGTCTTAAGATCCGTAGTAGTCAGCTATTGGAAATGTTTATAAAAATATTTTATTTAAAGAAAACCTTCCTGAAAACACAGCTTCAAAATGTATGATTAAAATACCTAACTTAAAAGTTCCATAGTCTCAAATCAGTTATCCTTAACATAATAATACTTAATGATGTCTTTTATTTTATTCATGCAATATCGATAAACCTACTTTCTTCTCACCAAAAAATATTGCGCATATTTACATAAATTCGCAACATCACCTTGTAAAAGCACGAAACCATTTAAGATTAACCGATGCAAGTGAAAGTGTAATGTATATTGGAGTCCGGCGGGAACACCGGATGGCGATAGATCGAGGCTCGTACGATAATCTCAGATCAAACAGATACGACACGTTCGTCATAATGCGGAGATTGAAACTGGAGCGAAATTGTGTTTAGTTCTGGAAATAGGAAGGCTGTTGGCGAAAAAGCACGAACGGACGACGTTAAGTGGAATCGAGAATGGAAACAGTTGAGATAATGTAGAAGTTTTTTCGATAGGTTTGGGTGATAAAGACTTCTATTATTTTCATATTTTGTAGTAATTTGAAGTGAATGTAAAACAATGCAAAGTAGCTAAGTAGTTAAGCCCTGCGTGGCTTTCATTTTGTTCTTTGCTCATATAAAACATTAATGTATGTAAGACTCGAGACGTTCATCGCGCTTTTAGAAAAACTTTGGTCTATGTGTATTTTTGCAATTAGTACTTTCTGGCGCGATATCCGACAAGACGTGTTAGGTAGGTAGATAAGTACACCTGTAGGTAGTACACCTGTAGGTATGTAACCTAAGATACTTAGGCCAGTTACTCGTTAGTAACTGATTTGATACTTTTGAAAGCAATCATAATCTCAATAACACACAATATAAAGCCGCTGTTATGGTCTATTGTGTACTTATACATTGGCCTGAACGTGACGATTCATGGCTCAACGGAATTAGTTATTGATTCTGTTCGCTTTTAATGGAAAACACTTTTAAAACACACAGTGCTAAACAATGTGCGTGTGTAAACAAGAATTTTAAACTTCAATTACGTTTCATGTAAACGCGTGCGAAGTAGCGATAAAATTTCATAATTTCAACGAAGCTGATTTAATCACGTCATTGAAAAGTAAATGGTATTAACTTGGTAATGACTCTATTGAAAGGGATGGGAGCAATGTACCTTACTGCTGGGCAATGGCTCCCATGTTCAAAACGTGTATTTCTTTTGTCCCACAAAAAAAATACTATGATAATGTAGGTACTCTCGGAAGGAATGAGGGGTGGGCACTTTACACTCACCCCTCTAGAAGGAGTCCTTAAAGGACCGTGGCGTCGCCTGATGGCGCTGCGCTGAGAATGCTTAGCGATCTCGCGGCTCCAGCAAAGGCGAGAACAGGACCGGGGTGTTTTTGGTGGGTGCGAGTCCGAAATATCCCCAAGTCGTGCCCTCGACGTGGGTTGAACTCATTAGATTTTCTCCCGGCAAAAATACTAAACTATTTGATAGTGGATCGTAACATTATATCAAAATTATGTATTTTCCATTTACAGTCTGGTACCGCCAACCCATCTGTAACTGTTACCCTGTTCGATCTTCTAACCAACCTGCCTACGACCTACCAAGCTCCTGCCGATCTCGAACAGTGAGTAGTTTGAAATATAATATTTTATCAAACTTAAGGTAAAATGTTCTTTCCAATTTTAAACATCTGGCCTTTGAAAAAAGTATGATTGAATTAGTCCACCTAGCGCATCCGTCCAAATGGCACCGGTGAGAATGGCTTCTAGTCTAGTCCACAAAAGGCACTATCAATAATTTAGGCAAGTGTTCTTTGTTAATTCAAGTAAAAGGATGTAATAGTTTTTCGGATATTTGTTATTTGAAAGTAATCGGAAACAAACTTAATCTATAAATAGTTTACTAGTCAGTATTAACAATTTGTGAGTATTAACAATACTGTGATACAATTTCAGGCCCATTCTGAAGACAGTGAGATTCGTAACCAACGACTCTATCGGTCTCATGTGGACGAACCGAATTCAGACTATTCTTAAGGTGCAGCTCTGCACAATCGGACAGACTACTTGCACACAGGTATGTAAAAAGAGAAAGACACAATTTTCATTTTGCTTAAAATACAGCACCGTGTACTAAATGACCCGAGATTCCTTTTGCAACTTTAATATTTGTCTTTTTTTGTTCTACTTTTTTATTGTAATATTTTTAAGTATACCTGCTTGTATATTTTGGATATAGTAAAACTTTTACTTTAACTTTTCTGATTATATTAAGTGACTTATCGCATCTTCAACAACTCTCTTAAATGTAACCTAGCTGATTATTTATTACTGAAACTGACCGGTCTAAAAAAAACATGAATATCAAAGATTTATGTAATTGAAGTTATTTTAACTGAATCATGTATCTATTTGATTTTAGATTTACCAATACGAGGAGGCTGATGGCTGGATCGACAACATTCCCTTGTTCTTCAACGAAGAGGGCAACGCGTTCATAACCATTTTACCTCAAGTGAGTACAAGTGACGTTGCGTTTTGCAATTGATAGATAGATTCACTTCAGTACAATTAATTGCGTTAAATTTCGCCTAGTAGATATAGAAGTTTCAAAAATCCAGCTTGAGAAAGTATGGTATTGCTCACGCCATCTTTAATTATTTCAAAACCTGTATGTTCAGATAATGCGTACATGCGTACCGTACACAACATTTACATTTCCTTGTATTACTGTTTTTACTAGTTTGTAATGTAATGCAAATTTTAATAAAACATCGTTCATAAAATTTACCTAAACCATGACCGCAACTGGTAGGTAGGTACTATGACCTTTTGCTTTTAACAGATAGATGGCAGGATCTTGTGAAGTATTATAAGGGTTAGGTATGTAGGTACGTATGTTACTTTGTAAAATCTCAAATTACAAACCATATTTATGTTAGCTGTTTGCTATGAAAAAATATGCCAAAAATATTTGGAAATATTCTATAAATTATTTAGGCGGTGTAGGTATGTTGATGAGGTGTAGGTTAAGTTAAATACACTTAACTTTATTTTTAGTGAAAATCATATCTCCCAATTTACAGACGGTTGACGGAGTCCGTTACAAGCAGGTAGTGCAGGTGTCTGAAGGTGCACAAAACGCGATGTGGACCGAACAGAACCGCGTGAAGTTGGCTCACACAGTCCTTGAGATCCTCACCTGGACCTACGATGATATCATGTAAGTGGAACTTAAACGATAAAGAATTTTGTGTCGGAGAGACTTGTAGTATCCTCGTATCCTAAATTGGATATTATATCTGCCTTATATTAATGTTTATTATGTCCCATTTTAGTAACAGTTGTATTTATTGTTCATATTAGGATATTTAAAAGTTTAATATTTCAGTACCAAGGTATTTATAATACTTTTAAAGATTTTGATGATAATAGAGCCATCTTGTTTGTCACTCTGAAACCCGTTTACACACCAGCTTCAAGCAATACTCGTTAGATGGAGCTGCTCCTCAAACAACACACTTTCTCTAAAATTGTAGTTATTTGAAGTGTGCACATTTTATATGATTTGTTTAGCAAATAAATAGCAACATTAGTTTGTAGTGGCTTATGTGGGATACAAGACTACACAGTAATTTCTGACAGAGGTATTTTTATTCCAGCAATGTTTTCGCGCAGTTCACAAAAAATCTTATATCATTATTTACTCTTTAATAAATTCTGTTTTCGTGTTTCCAGCTGGTACAAAGCCACAAGCGTGGAAGACTCAGCCGAGCAGCACATCTACGCGGCCAACTCGACCGGCGTGTCGTGCTTCACGTGCGCGATCAGACGCGAGGACGGCGGCGAATGCCTCTACAATGAAGCAGAGATCGCCGACTCCGGGGAGTGGATCAGCATCAACTGTGCTGGCCCTGATGTGCCTCAAGTCTTCATTTATAACACTGTAATTTTTTTTTCTGTACTTACTCTTTTTTGAGAAAATTATCCTCAAACGAATGATGAAGAAAGAGTTACTGAAAATTTACTTTTAGAGGGGTTTTGTTACCATATAATTACATAACATGTCACAATAATTTTACACCATCTAAAGACTACAGACAACTTAAAATTTCATATAGCAAAATCATGAGGACATTATATCTATTTACTAGATAAGTTTCAAAAGTATTTAGTTTATAGACAGCCGTTTGGTGTGTTGTGACACTAATCGACTCTTGACTAATGAGGAGACGCCTAACCAGCTCATGTACAAGAAAATAGTTTCATACTAAGCCATTTCGATGGCACGTCGGTACTTAAATGACGTACCATAGTTCAATTTTAAATAAGCCCAATATCCCTTTCAGAACGGCACCCTAGCCCTCGTATGGGACGACAGCGCAGAGCTGACCAGCATGGTGACAGCGCGCGTGCTGCCCACCACCATCCGGCTGTCCGTGCCCATCAACGTGGGGCTGCCTGCCGCCGACGTGCACATCCAGGCGCCCGCCGACTACGAGAACCGCACTAACGTGCCGCTACTCGTCTACGTGTGAGTACCAAGTTTTTGATGCAACTTTATGGCCTGGATATGATGAGACCTAATTTTCCCCACTGCACAAGTGCTCACCAAGTGCCTGTGATAAATAAATTGTATTCACATGAAATTTTATATCACAATTTTCAAAGATGTCGTATTGGTACATATATATTTCTAATCCAAGAAACCGGGAGTCCTACATTATATTAAAAGGAACCTCGCTCTTTTCCTGGCAAGTCTCACAAGATTTGGTAATTCCTCAATTCTCCAAATTGTCTTAAAGTCATAAATAAAGCCCCTTCCAATGCCTTCCACACATTCATATACCGCATCACCTAGGACTAGGTCCCTACATAATATATTTGTTAGTAATAAATTTATTTCCACAGTTACGGAGGCCCCGACACGGCACTAGTCACAAAACAATGGTCCCTCGACTGGGGCAGCTCCCTGGTCAGTCGCTGGGGCATCGCCATCGCCCACATCGACGGCCGAGGCTCCGGCCTCCGAGGAGTTACCAACATGTTCGCGCTGAACAGGAAGCTGGGTACCTTTGAGATTGAAGACCAGATCAGCGTCACTAAGTAAGTTTACATTTATATGTCGAAAATGCATCCATGAGACTCTTACAAGTCAGATGCCAACTTTTGTGATGGTGAAATGTATCAGCAGATATTTATTTTGAATGGATTTTTTATTTATTTTTGATTTGTTTGTTCCACATTCTGTAAGTATTTTGATAACATTAGTCTCATCATAAAGTTGAAATTTGCTGACGGTCTTCTACTAATTTTGGTCCAGAAGATAGACCATTGAATGCGTGTTATTTCAAGTTACTATATTATTTATTTAATGTTATAGATACTTGCAAGACAACCTGTCGTGGGTGGACGGCAACCGCACATGTATCTGGGGCTGGTCGTACGGCGGGTACGCGGCCAGCAAGGCGCTGGCTGAGGGCGGGAACGTGTTCCGCTGCGCCGCCGCCGTCGCACCTGTTGTAGACTGGAGGTTCTATGGTAAGGCTATCAACTATCTTAACATTAGATTAAATTGTCCCACTGATGGACAAAGGCTTCTTGCAAGTTTTTCCATAGTCCTCTATCTCGCACCACCTCAAACCAACCCTCACAGTGTGACTGTAAGTAATCCTGCCACCTGTTTCTGGGCCTAACGTATTATAAACTATATTTAAATAAATGACCGTGGACAATATCACATAAATTGCTCTGAACCCAAAGCGTTTGTGTTCTGGAATGAGAGACAGTGAAAAAATATAGGAATGTGTGGTGTTCTATATTGACTTACTCGGTGATCAAACCCGGAACCTCAGAACGTTCGACACCTTGAACTCCGGTTTGTACGCCACTAGGCGATAGAAACCGTCTTATTTTAACTGTCGTATTATGCATATATATAAGCTACGAAGTTTCTCTTTCACAATTTATATTACTAGGTCTCAGTCTAGCCGTCCTGTGCTACTTTTATAGTAGTTACATGACCGTGTAATACCTATTTTGTATAACTAAGTCTTCAACCAAACTTTTCATAGCCTTGTAAATTACGATTTACATAAGCATTAAATAAATTAGAAATGAATGAATTAAATCTTTTTTTATAGACACAATCTACACAGAACGTTACATGGACTTGCCATCAACCAACGCTGAAGGATACGCAGTATCTTCCCTTCTCACTGACCAAGTGGTAAGCATCTAAGGGTGTCCGAAATTTCTTTCGATGTCTATTTGTTCATTTGATTTGAAAAATATATTTTAATGTTAAGTAAATCTGTATAAATAAACACTTTTTTGAACTGTTAAAGTAAGTAAACTGAACAGGATTTTTGGTAATGTTATGAAATCTTAAATTTTTTAAGTCAAGCCTTTTCAATGAATTAAGAAACTCAAATGTTGTCCTTGTGATATTTTTAAGTTTTGTTTACTACACTAGAAACAATTGCTAACATCAGATGGTTTATTTGTATAGGCGGAGGCCCTCCGTGACAAGAGCTACTTCCTGATCCACGGCACAGCGGACGACAACGTGCACTACCAGCACGCCATGCTGCTCTCGCGGCTGCTGCAGCGGCGAGATGTTTACTTCACGCAGATGGTGAGTCAAGCTTATTTTTATTTAAATCTGGCATGCGTCCGGCTTTTCGGACAGTAGACTTTGTACTTTTTTCACGTTTTTAAGTGTCATACAATCGTAAAAGTTTTTGAAAAAGGATTGTAAAAGCCTAGTTTCCGAAATTTTGTCTGAGGCAATGGTCTACACAAGCATATTGATAAGTACCCCAACTTAAAAAGGCATGGTCATGTAGTTTTCTAGCAAGACATATACAACATAATAGCAGAGTAGTACCAAGAAATGAGTGTCTAAGAAGCTTAAGCTAAATAAATAATGTTTGATATAAATATTGTGTCTAAACCATAAACGATATCGCAAATACTAATAACCCACATAAAATTAAAGCGTTAAAAGAACACAATCTGAAAAGCGATGTTCAAAAGTTTCGCACTTAGAAATGTCGAGAAGTAATGTCTGTGGAAATATCCGCTCGTTTATATAAATAATGGGTTCTAGAACATTCGCTGGCTCAACAGATCGCACCCTTGGGACGGTCGTTATTGTACCGGCTTGATATACTGCAGGTAGCCAGACCTTAGGTAGTTTCTCACATGGATATTATATAATTTTACTCAAATTGTTTTATAGCTAACATAAAAAAGGTCTTACCTACAAGCTGGTAAAATGTGTTTAAATTAGTATCAAACAAGAAGAAATTGCAAGTGAAGCAAATTTTAACTGGAATTTATTGTCAACAATTGGACAAAAATATTTTAAATAATTATGAAAGTATCAATAACATAATTATTAAACTAAAAATATGCTCTATTTTTTTATCTATGAATCGAATTAGGGGTCTACATGACTTGTAAAGTCTCTATCCCCCAAATACTAGAAAGCAAATTAACTTTTTTGACGTTGATCTTTACAATTTTAAGTGACAGAGCCAGCATGATACTTAAAGGCGACTTAAAACTGATTGAAGTTTTTGTTATTTATGTTTATTTATTTTTTTGACAACCAGTCTTACTATGGGATACTGGATTACCCAGTAAAATGGGTTGTGGTGGTCAGATAGTCAGTCGCTCTATGTAAAATACGGTATTCAGCTGAATCCGGTAAGACTGGTAGCCGACCTCAACATAATTGGGAAAAGGGTCGGGAGATGATGATGATGTTTATTTGTTTTTCTGTGTTACAGAGCTACACCGACGAGGACCACGGCTTAGTGGGCGTGCGGCCACATCTCTACCACGCGCTCGAGAAGTTCCTAGAGGAACACATGCTCTAATACATTCCCACTCAGTGATACTTAACAGATGTATCGTTTGATATTCAATAAATGATATTAACAAATAGAACAATCAAAACAGTATTTCGATTTAGTGGATTTAGAAAATAGATTAAAACAGGATTATTGCTTGTAAATCTACTTCACTAAGTTTCCTTTCACAGTAAACTATGTTTTTTTTCCATATGGGAACCAATTGCTCAAGAATAGAACTTGCAGTGATTAACTATTAGATAATTTACTATTGTACTAAATATTATAAATAAATACACGAGAAAAACCTAAAATCGTAATTAAATATTTCTAAAGTACGTTATTTATTTTTATCTTTTTATGTTAATAATAATATATTGAAAATGAATTATCAATTATTAATGAAAGAAGATAAATTAATTTATATAATACATACACAGCTACCTGTCTTTTAGCGCAATAATTTAAATAATTATAGTAAAATATTTTACGAATTGTGTAAATAATTTTAACTAAAGTATTTGAGTATTGAAAGTTACTAAAAGTTGCCAATGTTAGTATGAAACAGGGTTTTCAGTGAATATATAGATATTCAGAGTACCTACTTATTTGTGTAAAACAGTACCTAAATCAGACATAATTTGAAGGAATAGTTCGTGCTATGTATAGTTTCAATGAATATTGATTTTGTTTGTAAATATTTTAAGTACTTTAAGTACAAAAAATCTATTATAATAAATGTGTTTTCTACAATTTGGTTTTGTTCTTTCACTTACTGTGGTCAGCCCGAAGACCGAAGTGTATAATAATATAATAATAATAATATTCCGGGACATCTCACACATGGTTATCTGATCCCAAGCTAAGCAGAGCTTGTGTTATGGTAACCAGACAACTGATAAACTTACTTATATATTTCTAAATTCATACATATTATAGATAAATTACACCCAGACCAGAACAAATGATCGTGCTCATCACACAAACATTTGTCCTGGGTGGGAATCGAACCCACGGCCTCCGGTATAGCAGTCAGGGTCACTAACCACTAGACCAAAAGGCCCGTCGTGTAAAATTGTAGATAAAAACAATCTAAATAGGCGTAAGGATTTATTATAACAAAGGATTATAGCATCAAACGCTATGGAATCTAAAAAATGATTACATAAAAAAGTAATTTAGTATTCATAATGTTTTCATAATTAATTAACTCTACGTTTCAGATCCAGCACAAAAAGCATAACTTACTTTTAACAGATTTGTCGTTTCTTTTTTATTGTTCCCTAAATGATACATATGATTTCCCCTTTACATAACAAAGGGGGCCGTTTTTCACATGTTCATGAGTTAAAAGCCTATTCCGGCATGTCAGATGCCATTACCGGCAGAAATAAAAAATCACTTAGACTCCATTTTCTTTTCACAAGGAAGTGATTTCTTAATGGTTTTCTTATCCCGACAAAGAGTGTTCTTTGAATGCTCGAGTGGACGACAATAATGAACGAAATAAAGTTAAAATGTGTGACTATGAGATATTATTGTATTGTATGGTCTTTATTAATTTTGATAAAACTAAATGCAGTTACAAAAATAGGCCCTACAAAACCGTATAAACGGTTTGTCTGTAGGTGCGTATATACATCTTTTAGCAAATGTCTTAGTAGGATGCGGACATTTATAATGACGTGTACATCAACTATCTATTTTACATTACATATATTTATATATCATTATAGGTTTACATGCATCCATACGGATCCATGCGCGCGTGGGGACGTGACACGAATATACACACAAACTACATTTTAACTCATATCACAACACACAACCAATCTCGCGCATGTACCCATCAACTCCCCCCACACACACACTAACATCCATACAAATGCATGCACCCACAATCTATGAAATAACATATTACAGAACTATTATATATAAAACTCTATTAGTACATATTTATTGCATATTACAAAAACTACACTATCCAATCAGTTCACAGAATACTATTTAACAGGTAATCTTTTAAGGCTTTGGCAAATTTGTATTTATTTGGTTCGTTTCTGATATCAGCTGGTAAGCTATTGAGCAAGTATGGTATACGTTTATCGGTAGTTCTGTCGCCGTAGTAGCTAGCTACTCTAGGAACCTCAAACTTACCAGCTGATTTCGATCTAGTAGTGTGGTTATGCGCTACTAGTTGATATCGCTCCCAGCTGCCATGAGTGTTAGTGAGGAGTAAATATTTATGTTTTGAACTAATCGGGAGAATTTTACATATTTTAAATAATTTATAATAATTATCTTTACAACTGTTTTTTGTTTTTTTACTAACTAATAGTTTTAAGAACCTTATTTGTAATGCTTCTAATTTCTGAATATAAGTTTTAAAGGTGAGTCCATAGCAGTCTAGGGCGTAACTTAATATTGAATCTACTAGTGATAAATAAATACATTTTAGCGTGTTGGCGGGAACTTTGAAGCTTAGGTGGTAAAATTTTCCTATCAATATTCTAAGTTTATTATGTATATAATCTATATGGCTAGCCCAAGAGAAGTTTTCGTCAACTTTCATTCCCAGGTATGTAACACATTTTTGCCTTTCTAGAGGTTTGCATTTGCAATTTACAGAATTATCATGTATACACTCGTAACTATGTGTGTAAATTAATGGAGCAGTGTTGGGTGGAATTAAGTAAGGCGAGTGAATAATGAGCAATTTAGATTTATCAGCATTGAGCACTATACCGTTGTCGTGCGACCATTTAACAACTTTGTCGACGTCTTGCTGAACGAGGCGACATGTCTCGGCGAGGTCAGTGCCGGCGCGCAGCGCACACAGGTCGTCCGCGAACATATATGCCGAGCAATGGCTCAGCACGCCGCACAGGCTGTTTACGTGCATCAGGTAGCACAGCGGCGCACAGCCCGCCCCCTGCGGCACCCCGCTCCTCACCTCCCTCGCATCACCAAACGTTTCGCCCAGCTTTACTCGGAAGATTCGCGCTGTTAAATAGTCGCGGAACCAACTATTCAATGGTTTGCTTACTCCACACTCCTCCATAGCGTTTAACAGAGTGTTTGTATCTAGTGTATCAAACGCCTTTTTGAAGTCGAAGAATACTGCTACGACTAGTTTTTTACAGCTGAGGTGGTTATTGACCTCATTACAAAAGTTTAGTAGTAAAGTATCGGTACTTTTCCCCTTTTGGAATCCATGCTGACATTCGTTAATAATTTGGTTTTTTTGGAGGTATTCCCCTATTTGTTTAACTATACATTTTTCTACTATTTTATTTATACTGGATAATATTGCAATTGGTCTATAATTTGAAAATATTTTACGGTCACCTTTTTTGTGTATGGGTCTTACTATTGCTTCTTTTAACTTATTTGGATAAATATAGTTTTGTATACATAAATTTACTAGTTTGGCGATAACTGGACTTATTTTGTTTACAATCAGTTTGAGATCAGTCATGCGTATGAGATCGCATCCGGGAGACTTTTTTGTGTGCAGGTCCATAATTATTCGTTTAATATATTGAGGGCTCACCGGTTGCCATCTCATACTTACTAAATTATTCTTAACATATATATTTCTATCTAAGTATTTAATATCACATTTATACTTAATACTATATATTTCTTCTGTAAATGTTTTTGAAAATTTGTTGCAAATATCTTTTTCATTTCCCTGGCCTATCATATTTTTAAATATTATACTATCTAATGACTGTCTAGTTTTACCCATCAGTTTGTTTATCGTCTCCCATAATTTCTTTATGTCTTTCTTACAGTCTAGTATGCTTTTTCTGTCGTAATCATTTTTGCTTTTTATTATTATTTTATTGCATTTATTTCTGTATTTAGTATAATTTAGACGTTTTAGCATATTATTAGGTTCATTCTTCCATATCATAAATAGTCTATCTCTTTCTAATAACATTTTTTTATGGTTATCAGTTATCCATTTTTTATTGTTTCTTATACCTACGTATTCTATTTTATTTATATAAGAGTTCTCATATATTTCAGTAAAAGTTGAATTTAACGAGTGATAAAGTTCTAGTGGACAATTAATGGACAAAAGGTTTTCAAAATCAATGGATAGTAATTTCTCCCGCACCGCTCGATTGTCAAGGACACGGCGCGTCGCGCCCGGAGCGCGGCCCTCGCGTGCGCGCCGGCTTGTAGGTAAACAATTTTGGTTGGCGCGGAGAGTGCGTTTCCATTCTACTGCTATAATAACTGGGTAATGATCAGATATTTTGGTTTGTACTACCGCTGACTGAATGTATGCTAGAGGAGCTCGGATGTATATATGGTCTATACATGTTTCTGATAATTTACCTATCACAACTTCACTACGGGTCACCTGATCAATACACTTTAAGAAACCATATTCAGCTAATAAATTTTCATAACTTAAAACATGCTTGTCTTGTTGGTTAAGAATATTTATGTTTATGTCTCCACAAAAAATTACCTCGGTGTTATTAGGTATGGATTCGAGTAGATTTCTAAATTCGTTAATGAACTGGATCAATTTATTCTGATTATTTATTTTTGGAGGCCTGTACATAGAAATTACATGTACAGGTTTATTTTCATGTTTAATTGTAATGGAAACGCACTCCGCCGTGACCATTTCGAACGCAAATTCGCATAATTGCATCGTGAGCCCCTCCCGCGCATATACTATTACCCCTCCCCCGGTACGCCCTGTTCGTAAGAAGCTATTTATTGTATATCCATTAATTTTGTACATATCTAATAGTTCGAAATTTATGTTAGGTTCGGTAATTACTAATACGTCAATGTGATGAATATTGTTGTCCAATAGTATCAATAATTCGTTGTAGTGTTTTTTTAACGATCTAATGTTAATGTGTAGTAAACATAAGTTGTAATTTGTATTAATTTTAGATATCCAGCTGTTGAGATCTTCTACACATGACTTATCGATTGAATTATCAGTTATTAGGTCTATATTATTGTGAAACGGGAATTTTAACGTTATTATTTATCAGATTTAAGCATGAATTGATATGTAGGAAGATTGTTTAATGATTTATCGTGAGTTGAGATTATTGAGTAGTTCACGTATGTCGTTTTCTGATTTAACCCAAGAAGAATTGTCTCCGTCGTTCTTTTTCACCAGTATTTTTCCGTTGTGTATCCAGATATATTTGTATTTTTCTTTTAGCTGCTGTTTTGTGTTCCACAGTAATTCTCGTGTAGTTTTGGTGAGGTCTTCGTTGATAAAAATTTTGTACTTTTGGGATCCGCCGGTGACTGTGTCGCTAGTTATATCCTTGAGCTTGCGTCTGTTAGCGATCCACATGTTACGCGATTCAATATTGGTAGTTTTGAAACCTACGACGATGGGTGCTGGTTTGTCACTATTCTTTCGCTGATGACGCCGGCTTGCCCACTCGATGTTTTCACAGTTAATCTCTAGCAATTGACCAAGTTTCTTTACTGTATTCATAGCATTTTCTTCTGGTAATTGTTCGATGCCTATTATTTCAAGGTTATGTTTACGCGATGATTGTTCAATTTCATGTATTTTTTGTTCCAGCGCAATGTTAACTTTTTCTAGGTACACACTTTTGTTATTTGCATGTTGGAATGACTTTTCTAAATTAGCAATCTTTTTCTTCGACTCCTCATGTTCCGCCAGCAGGGTATCGTATTTTTCAGATAGAAGACTCATGCTAGCCGTAATAGAATTTAGTTGTTTTTTGAGTCCCGGGAGGGTATTAACTTTACTTTGTATGTCCTTGAGAATTTTCTCGAGTCCTTGTCCTTCTAGTTCCTGCTCCTCGTCCTCCGAATCTTCCTCATCGCAGTTGCTACAGTAGTTCCGAGTTCTTCCGGCTTTCATATCCGCTGCCAATCCTTTAACGCATGTGCGATGAAAGGTTCCCTGGCACTGACCTTGGCATATAAAATGTGATCCGTTTTTGGATAGCGTTTTTTTACACTTTTGACACTGCATTTTAGACAATATCACATACACTACTTAGTACACTACTTCGCTCAATACTTAGGTGTTTTGTTACTATCGATTTCGTCGATCGTTCGCACCGATACGCGCGCGTCCGCACCGTACGCTAGCGCCCACGTGACTGTGATTAGGATGACATAATTTAGCAGCTATCAGTTGTTCCTACAGCAATTAAATCCTACTTTCGTAAAGGCTTGTCTTCGTCGTTCTCCTCAAGCCCCCGGGAAGGGAAAATGGGAAATTTTGATTAATCTCTCCGTCTCTTAGGGCGGAGGAAGACCTTGAGGATTCTTTTGGATCTCAGGGTTAAAGACAAGGTCTAACTATTGAGGGAATTCCCGTAACATTCTAAAGAAGACATTTCCTTATTGTTCACATAGCAATCACCTATTATACCTCCATATTATACCTATAGGTATAATATGGAGTTCCATTTGTTGTAGAATCGTAGTTAAGAATAATGTCAATAACTGAATCTAGCTTTAATAAGTCCATTGATATAAGGACGTACTACAACACCGCGATAAAACATCCTGCATGATTATGCATAGATTTTTGCTACAGGGGATTCCCTGTAGCAAAAATCTATACATATACAATACTCCCAGTTTAATTAGCATTTACATATTGCAATATTTGATTAAATCCCAAAGCAACTGAAGGATTCTGAACTACGAATGCACAGGAAGTATTTTCTGCATATGTATGTAAAATAAAGCAAGAATAGTTATGAATAAATAATGCATGAGCAGCCAATCAGAAACTGAATAGTAATTAGTTTGATTTATGATTGCAGTGCTTCTAATTTATAAAAGAAATGTTTATTTTACAGGGAAATGTGGTTTACTCGCTACTGGTTGTTTATATTTATGATTCACTTGTTTATGTAAGTTTTCTTTGTATTGTATTTGAAAATACAACATACATACATATCTTTTTCTGGATTCACTACAGTCCGTTACCATTAAACCGCAATCCGCAGTTGTTGCCATTAAAAAACTGAATCAATTAATTACAATATTATAGACTGTAGGTACTTACGTTTTATAACTAAGTTAAGAAACTGTATTTTTATAAACACTATTACATAGCCCAGAAACAGCCAAGACAATTGCTTCCACTTCCAATATAACCTTAAGTTATTAAGGTTGCAGGTTCTTGTTAGGTAGAAAAACATTAACATATTGTACTAAAGAATGAATCCTTATTACCCGGCCCTTACTTTTTTAGGGTATTATCCTACGCACCTTTATAAATCCTACATATTCAGCGAAATAAAGGCAAAACAGAATAACGCATAATATTGTATACATTAGCTTTCAGTAAATTTATCCTTAATGCTTATGTGATTAAAGTCAATTACCCAAATAAGTAGAAATAGAAATAGCCAAGTAGCAACGTAACGGTTCAAATAAAAATCTTTGTGGATATACTTATTTCACACTAGCAAAGAACGTTTAAAGATTCATAAATATTTATCAGCAACTAAGTCCAGTTAAAGTATAGGTATTATATGATAAATATTTTTTTATTAATTATATTATTAAATTCTATTGTATGAAAATATGAACCAACAACGTTGGTATCTTCGTTGTTTCTGAATTCCATAACACAAGTGCTTTAGCTACTTACTTTGGGTTCAGAGCAATGTATGTGATGTTGTCCGCATTTATTTATTATTATTAATGGTTAAAAAATTGCAACGACTTGACGAAAGTGAAGTCTCTACAAATGGCACTTTCAATGATTATACAACGAACCTATTTAGGTAGAGAAAAAGTATAAAATGCTATCTTAAAACCTTCGGCTTTTCTCGTCTGGGTATCGCAGATAAGGTGACATCTTGACAAATTGGCCACCAGCTGCCCTCGCCCTTTCTTTAGGCAAACATGATTAGTGGTGAAGCCAAAGCTTTTACTGTTTTTTGGACCCACACTGTATATTGTACCGTATTATCTGGGTTTTTCTTAGGTTACTACCTACTAAAAAACTAATAACTATTTCTAATATGTAACATATTTGTGTATTGAAATAAAACAGTAAAAAGCCTTTAATTTTCTTCTAAATATTAGTTTCCTGACGTTTCTAAATAATATTGTTTTCAAAAATACTCCTATTTTAAAACGATTTCTAAAAAAAAATGTACTGTGGTTGCATTTATAAACGAAGAAAACTTCTGAAAGTCGACTTATTTTTTCAATGAAACACATTTCAGAAATATGCTTTATACCTATACGTAACTAGCTTTGTAATTAGTGATTGTGAATGATGAATTATTGTACATACCCTTGAAAGATGTATTATGTTTTGATAAAAACAGTGAGGATGTACCTACAATCTACATTTAGGTAATCTACATGTAAGTAATAAAAACATGCATTTATCTTTGCTTTGACGTTTGCTTTGACTGTGGTCGTAAACTGACCTCACTAAGATTGTAAAATGCAGCGCGATTGTTGAAAACTTAGTTTCAACATGTTATGTCAGCTAAGTAAATTTTTGCCCTATTGCATTGTGACGATACTAAAATCATAACGACGATTTCATAAACAGCTACTTAAATTAAATCTTTTCTTTACAAAACGAAAACGTTCAATCTCAAAATTCTAATATAAACCACAGCTTCGGATATGTAACAATGGTAAAGATTACTTTAACAATAGCTTGGAATCCGCCATTTATTCATGTATACGCGAATGTTTACAATGACAGCGAGCCACCTGTCTTCAAGATGGATTAAGAGCACAGCTGTGGATTTGCCGCAAACGTGGCTTAACGCGAGGTATAAATATACAAAAATGTTTTTGCGTAATGAGGTTTAGCAAATAAATACATTTAATATAAAGATTTATAATTCTTGTTGCTACACTAATGTATTTCGCTGATAAGACACGTAGAGGATGTCGGAAGTTTCGTTTAACTTTTCATGTAATATTTTCTTATAAATTGTGAGGATAGCACTAATTCTAATACTAATTATGTCTAGATACATAAAAAAAACAAAAATGAAAGAGCATTTTCGATAAAAGCAATCTCTTACAAATCACTAACTTAAATGCGATGCGTTTAAAATCTCCTCAACATTAACGTAATATTTAAACAATAATAAATACATATTTATACAAAAACTTTTCCAATTTCTCGTAAATTTATGAACAATCAAAGTCGTTTAAACTTTTAAATTGTGCAGTTCCGTTCTTCGTTGATCGTAAAAAATACTTTAAAATCACTTTACTACGAGAGTAATTCATAAAGTTGTGGAGTAAAAGACACCTGCTGTTTTGTCTGAAGACGAATGATCAAAGATTTGGTTTCTCAAAATATTTCTTGAGTAGAACATTTAGAAAGGGCAAATACATTTTAATAGACACGCTCGCTCTAAGTAGGATTGCGTGTTTTGTTATAAATTCTTCGTTCCTTTTTCGAAAAGTTTTATTTTTTTGGTTCAAGGCCTTTGAACGTCTGGTGTGTTCTGCCAGAAATATTTAGTTGTATTATTTTTCTTTGTATTCTACAGTAAAATTGTTTTTGAATCAGCGATCTTTAGAACCTAGAGTAGTTTTCGGAACACATCATATTTATTTTTCGTTTCAAAAATGTTGAGTTTCCCTGACACCGAAACACCTAAGATATTCGAGGTATAAAAGATATTTTAACGAAATCGATTTTTAGTTATATACCTACTGTACACTCAAGTGATAGGTATTCTATATTCGTTCAGGATACAATTTCTAGGAAAAACAAGAAAGCGTCCAAACAAACTTATGTTTGCAAAGTATTTTATAGTCAGGAAAGTTGTTTGTCATCATCCATCACGCTACTTCACATGGGGTTAAGCTAGCAGTGTACGTACAGTCTATCAATGACAGTATGTACTTTGAATTTTGCTGCGACTTTATGTCAATGTAAAAAAAAATACAAGGGATATTAGTTTTTCAAGCTCCTCATTTAACAGTTCCATTGATTTTATTCAGGATTTGCTGCCCAGAGCCATTACAATCATTTAAAATTCTGATACAAAAACCAGGAAATAAGAAATTACATTCATCAATGTTTTATTTGAAATAAATTCCTTACCAGTCCTTATTCCAACACAAGCAGGTTCCCACAAACTTAAAATGTATACATATTTGATTGACAACGGAGGTCGCTTTACTATAATTATAGTTTCCATAACTTCAGAACGTATCATTAGTGCCAATAACCCACTGTGATAATGACTGCAACATCAACTTATAATGAGTTTAGTTTATTTGAAGGCCAAGGTTGGTTTACTGCGACATTTATTCTTCTTTTGCATATTGTGTGGTGGTAACCTAGAGAGGGTCGATCAGGCTAACCTCAGATTTGAAAGACGAAAATACACAGGACTGACTTTTAACGTATCACCCAGAGCAAGATTCTCACAAACATAAAGTCAGATAAAAAATAAAACGGCTTTAAGTATAATTCCAAGCGGTATTTCAAAATTAGACAACCAAATCGGTATTTTTTTATCTGATGATTTTAAATTATGACTATTACCTTTTGCCCTATATTTAACAAGTATTTTAATTGATAAACAGCCATTAATTTCATCTTAGCACGATAAAAATGGCAGAAATTCAAAATTAATAAAGAAAGCCAAATTAATTTACATAATTACCCAAGCCTATACAACATAATTTAATATCCAATGTTTAAGAGATAAGTAGCCCTAAGGCGCAAAGTATCTGAGAAAAGAAAACATTGTTAATTTATTCTTTTGTTTTTGTTGAATCCTGTGAGCAACGCCATCTATCTTCATCTCTGAGAAACATCGCGAGGAGACTGACGGGCTTAATGAAGGTTCCTTGCTGATTTGAGAGGGAACCAGATGGACGTTCATTAATGGTCAAGATTTTCTTTTGAGAGACGTGTTAATTAATTAATTTTGTTTTTAATTAATTTTTGGACAAGGAGCAGCTGAGATGTGCAAGTGTTTTCAGAATTTTCCAACTATGTTTTGAGCCAGGGCTTAATGAATAAAGAAATTAACCAAAAAAAGTAAAGAGCACAATGTGTACTACGTACGTACTTAAGTTCGGGCCTGAGGTCATATACTATAGTTTCATTGATTAAATAAATATTTGCTGTATATCTTATGTTCATACTCGTATTCGGTAAAGTTGATCATACATCTCACATCTAACTATAATAAAATAACTGGAAGGTATGACCATTCCATTTCCCAAATAAACAAAAATAAGTGTTTTCTTTCAATTTGCGCACCCAGTACAAAATGTAACACATATACCTACCTAATGTAACTCGGTATGAAACTCAAACAGTAAAACAACATTCCCACAATATTCTATTAAATCAAATGTCTAACAATAATAGCAAATTCTTGGGATCACAGCAGGAATTCGGTGAAGGTATTTCCAATACATAGTTTCGGTACGTCGAAATACAATCGTACTTGTTACTATACGGCATTACAAGATTTCTTTTATTTAACGTATTACAAGAATTCGGCATTAGGCCTCGGTTTCGGTGTAAGCAGAGCTTAGTAAAAAAAAATGGCCATTCTTTAAATAAATGCTTTATTTATAAAAAAACCTTTAAAAAGTAATTCAACAATATTTTGGGTTATTAAGTTTTCTAATTTTTCATTATTTTTGCTCCTATGTTTTAAGGTATTCTTTACTTGGCATATTATTTAATAATTATATGATACTAAAATTGAGATAAACACAATGTATCTAAGGGCCTTCGCCTTAGACTTTAAAACACAATCATGATTATGTTTACAGTTTACCAAAACAACAAACAAATCAATATAATTACATTACTCACTTAACTAGACTAAACAACCAAGCAAGTTAGGACCTTAATAACATTAATATTGAATGATTGAGTGCAAATTCGTTCATCTTTAAAACATGACGGGCTCTTCAGAATTTCATTCACTTAAAACGTGTTAATTGGATAGCTCTTTGGCAGTCTTCCAGTGCTATCAAATTTTCCAATATGCTATCAAAATTACGGATTAATTTATATCATCTATCTTTAAGGGATTTCATAAAAGGTAGGTTTCAATCAAATTTGATTTACGACATTAAAGGGATAATGACAGTCAGAATTACTTATTTCTGGTTTTTAAATTATTCTTAACTTAGATGTTTTTTAAATTAATCTCGTTAGTACTTACTGTTAGTAATGATGATTGTATTTATATTTTAAAATAAAATCACATAAGTGATTGATATTTAAAAACGTTAAATAACACAATTTTTGCAAACATTTATTTCTAAAGCATTTGAAATTACTTATAAAATTTACTGTAAAGGATAGACATAAAATATTGTACTAATTTTCATAGTCCCTACAAATGTGACAACAAAGATTAAGTTTTTGTACATATAGGTACAAAGAATAGTCCTTCCCGGTAGCTCTAGAGAAATCGGGTAAAACTCTATATCGTAGTAAACCGGCGCGGCGGTAAGATAGGTTACGTTTCAGGTGCCCTGGAGACTAATTTTGTAGGAAACTAGTTTTGTTTTAAACCTTTTGGGAGATTGCCAACCGACCTAACTTATCCTATTCCAAACACTGTAATAGTTCTTTCTTTTGTCCAAAAATATTTTATTACTAAGAAATGTGTGAAGCGGCCGAAATAAGAGCGTTAAATGAAGGTTATTTAATTCTGTGTATTTTCCAAAACATGTAATTTTGCACATACAACGCGAACAAGTTTCTCAAACATACATTTAGAATTTTACATGCATCGCCATTTATGAACATAAAACGCTGGTCTATCCAGAAAGAAACCATTTTCTAACGTTTGACTAAACTATAACTTTATTTATTTCGACTTTACTAGTTAAAACTTGTGGCACTCCATATCAAAACTCTATCCTAAAGCAACACTATCATTACAATTAAAACAACCAACTTTATTTACATAACTAAATAAATTCGGCCAAACTAGTGAAGTAAATACGCGGTACAAAGTATGTCTAGTATTCCGAGAGCCGACCAAACATAATAAAACCTTGTTTGCTGTAGGAAATTGAGAGGAAACTAAGAGTACCCTTTTAAGTTAGTTCAAATATCGTGTATCGGGTACGCTTTCAACCCTATCTGATGCTGTGCTTGAATATCTGTGTTGGAACATTGTGTACGATATACTCATGTAAAAGCAGAGTATTTACCAAACAATTCGATTTTACTCTCATGGTTTACCATAAAGAAAATTCTGTTCTATTGTATTTGAAAATGAACAATGAAAAATAACCGAAAAAGTTCTGAGGTTTACGCGAATGTTAGACATTGCATGTTATGACATCGCATATTTGCAGTCGGGGGACCTGTAATGAATTGTTCCAAGTAACCGACCCCCGACTGCAAATATTTGACTTGTTTTTAATTTTTTTTGACATGGCAGGCGTTTTTTTTTTTTTTATTATATTTTTTTTATTTAATACCTTTTAGTGAACAACAAAAAAACATGACACAACACGAAAAAAAATATCGTTCGGAAACCTTTACAGGCGATTTCGACTCACACTTGACCATTTTGTAATGTCCACGTAGCCTATGTCACTCGGGATAACTCAAAGCTTCTAATGATACCACAAAAATTGAAATCGGTCAAGCCTTTTAGAAGTTATGGTGGAATAAAGAAACTCACAAACATACATACATACATACATACATACATAGATGAACCCTGAAAACATAACACTCCTTTTTGGGCAGTCGTGTAATAAAACTACTTTTACGGATTTTATCGCGGTTTGTATTTGAATTTTAGTTCCCGACGTTTCGACACCTTTGCAGGTATCATGGTCACGGGCAGACTGAGGTGGTGTTCGTCTTGACGGTTGTTGTTGCTCGTTCTACCTTTATATTTTTATTAATTACTTGTGTTCCGGCCTACGCAATATGAGCTCACGGTGTCTTGAGGTCTTGCAGCGCTGCTCTTAGGTTTGATTTTGAGTTTGTTAATTATCGGATCCCAAGTAGGTGATATCTTCCAGCCGTCTTTTCTATTGAAATTAGGGTGTTTTTTAATCTCAATAGCCTCGCGAAACATCCTAGGTAGGAATTTAGGTTCTTTAGCGAGGATCTGTGGCTTATCACACAAACCGCGATAAAATCCGTAAAAGTAGTTTTATTTCAAAACCAAAAAGGTGTTAAAAATATTTCGTAACTTGATTGGTAGATTACATAGCTATGTGGTCAAGATAAACTTTTTTTAAATGATCTAAAAATACACACAACAGTTTTGTTTAAAATACCTGTTTTTCTATTTTTTTTTCTTATTTATATTTTGTTATAATGTTTATGTATATAAATTTTAATCCTCCGTGTTGGCAGACGGTTACCAATTATTCGGCTCTCATAGACTCGACTAGACAAGGAGCTGGGGTTCTCAGCCTGCTTGTTTGGATATAATAACATTTACAATTCAGATTACAGCGCGCCATTTCATTGCAAATCTTCGTGTGAAAGTAAAGTCAAGGTTAATATTAGATTTATACAGTGGGTTCAGTAGAGTACATTAAGAATTTATAATGATCCGATTATTTCAATTTTGCTTTTATCTTTTAACATTAGCCCTCACTTTACAATGTATCGAAGGTCGAAGATTAATGTAGTGATATCAATGAAGTAGGTAATTAATATTATTAAATAATAATGCAATCATAGTGCACTCAAGTTATGAATAAGATAGCATATCAATAGGTTGCCAACTGCAGAATCCATACTGTTTTTTTTTTTTAAAGTCAATATGCAATATGATGAAAACAATCTGATTTATACATAATAAGTTTTTAGATAATTATCTTACTCAAGATGTTAATTAAGTCTAGGTTATATGACATTTTTATGTATTAAATAAATAATGAATATCTCCGATTCAGTTACACATAGCACTTTCGACCGAAAAAAAGTCACACCACTTTTCTTCCTTACAAAAAACGTTTATATTTTACTATTACGGTTATCACAAGGAATAAATGTGAGAGTAAAATAATAATACTCTATTACAAGTCTACTGGACCCTAAACTCGGAGATCTATTGAATCTTAGTAAGTACGGCGGGAGCGGTTATGATAAAAGATCGCGTGAATCCGCAGCTCTCCAGAGATTGCATTTAGCAAAATGAAAATCTGTTTTAATGACATTTTTTCGACGCGAGCTGTTGTGAGGTTATTTTTTTAAGCTGTAACAAATTTTGGAACGCAATTTCAGATTTCGTTAATGAATTAAATTTGAAATGAGTCCTGTGTTGATATTTTATAAGCTCTGGTATTAAGCGGATTTTAGCGTGATTATAAAATTAACTATACCCATACACGGTCAGTAATGTTAATCGCACAAAACCAAATTTGTAAAAAATATACAAAGTACCTAATATAATAATTATGATACTGAAACCCACTACCAAACTTGTCAACTAAAATATCATTAGATTGTTGAGATATCTAGTTCCATCACGAGATAAGGTTTATTGGATTTCAGATCAGCGTTGGATTACCTTTGATGCCACCAACTTTGACATTGAATACTAATAAAATTACTTTTTCTAAAAAATATCGTGCAATAAGGCAGTTGAGTGATGCTACGAATCCTAAAATGATTTATTAAGTAAAAAAGGCAGGTACGTATCATTCTTATAATGTTCGTCCCTGCCACTTTCCCAAAGGAAATAAAAATGTCAATCAAAGAAAGATAAACTCAAGGTATCCGTTGAAAATGGACAAAAAAGTTGAAGCATTTCCGCAATTTCCTTAACATATCCTCTGACGGTTATATGTATTAAATATTGCGAATTTTACAGTAGTAATATGAAAACATATGTTTTTGTATCTTATCTAAAATAGCTACATTGTCTTTTTCTAAAGGAATTTCACGTATATCATAGTACGAAGTGTGTATGTTTAACAATATGTAAACACAGGTAAATTAAAAATAATAATATTATGAAGTTTTAAATTTCGATATCTTACCAAATAGGCTTTTGAATTCAACTTTTAAATATGTTGTTTCTTATTTACGCAATTTAATGTAAAATATAAAACGAAAAGAGATAATATGTGAAGGTATATTTCTAAAAAAAGAACAAACCGAAATATTGTCAAGATTTATGAAATATTTCAATTTATAATAATGAGGTTTAAGTTTTAATAATTTATGTCTTTCTAGGAAGGTTAGACCTTTACCTTTCTGTAAATCTTTTTAAGAAAATAAAAGCGCGTTCAGAGAAAATGTACTTTTATTATTTTTGTTTTATATACTTTCCCTGTTTAGTGTTTCCTATTGACTTAAATATTATATTTAAGGTTTTATGACGAAGTATAGGATTTATAAATTCCTGCTATCTTCAGTTAACCTTTTTAAGTTGTGATCTTTAAATTCAGTCCATCATTTACTTGGAACTGTTAAATTTCTGAATCAAAGTATTCACAATGAGCATAAATCAAGTTTGCAGATCTATTATCTTTGAAAACTATGGAAGCCACAAAACTAATTGGGCTAATACAAAACAAGTGAAATCCTTTGTCAATACCTACTTTGAAAAGTATTGAATAGAAACTAATCAAGTTAATAAAATGTAACAACGATCAGGTGGTGTGGAAAGGATTTAGCCGGGTGGCGTGTTTGTTCAAATGTTTAAACTACTTTTTATCCTCAACGATACGATCAGCATTGAGCTATTTATATTATGTTGACCACAAAAAAAATTGTCTTTAAAAAATTACCGTGGCAAGCATTTCTGACTATCCTAGACGAAAAGATTCTGGTAAGGACACTTGGTATCATTTGATCAATCAGCTCAGCTTATCGCGGTTCAATGCAGGTCAGTTTAATTGAATTTATTTATTATCCTCTACATATATATCTGCAGGTAGTTTCACCGAAAACTGTATGTTTTCGGTGAAACTACTTATAACCATTTAGGTAAACTTAAATAGCATAATTAATTACAAAAGACAAAAATATGTGCTTTCATATTTGTTTATAAATAAAGCTCCAAAGTCACATCGGCCATTGTAAACGCCCGTAACACATTAAGCTTCCAACAAATTAGTATCAATATCAATTATGTAACAATAATCCTCGTATAACTCCCTCAGGCATCGCGGCGAGACAATTACAATCAGGGGCCCGATGCCGCTATTTTAAGTCAGTGAGTGGCGGGTTAATAAACGTTCCAGTGTGTTTGTTATTGTGCCTAATTTTCGTATTCAGATAAGAACACTCACTTGCAATCCTACAATGACAAAAGTGGCAAGTACGTGTACATTTGTCATTACACTAAAATTATCTGAATACGAAAATTAGGCACAATAACAAGTACACCGGAACGTTTATTAATCCGCCACTCACTGACATAAAATAGCGGCATCGGGCCCCAGTTAGTTTATCATTCCTACTATAATAACGAGTGTTCAGAAATTGTTTGATATTTCTTCACATTTATTTTGGTTTCATTGTACTTGTAATTTGAATGAAGTAGTATAATAGGTTTGTTTAAATGACAAAGGTATCCGTTCAAAGAGTTTTGATACATCGAACTAGATTTACGTCTGTTATACAAGGGTCGAGCGGTCAAAATAAGTTGGTATTGTATGGACATTGTATCAAATACAACACTTAGGAACTCCCAAAATTCTTATCAAAATATTTGGAACAAAAGTTTGATAGGTAAGATATACCTACGTATGAATGACGTAACTACATTATCATAATTAAACAGGTCAGTCAACTCTGACCGTCCGGGTAACCGGTATTGATAAGATCTGAGTTCCAAAATCACCATCTCAGTATTATAACAAGCTTCGTGGTGTACTGTAGTGTTAAAACCAGGATTTTATTATGGCGAAGGAAAGTGAGTATTTGTGAGTGATATTTACTTGAGACTATTTTTTTATTTGTTTGTGTATTTATTGTAAAAAATTAAATTAAGTCCTACGTGCCTAGCTATCGCATAGGGAAGCAAATATATCTTTAATGATATTTTTAACGAATAAATGAATAAGATGAAATGTGATGAAATCAAATCAAATTTATTTGTTAAACATAGGTTTTGTTAGCAAAGATAGTCATAAATATAAAAGGTACCTACACTATGTTTTGCCATTTAGACATACAAATTTGGAGATACATACAACATAATATCATTAAAAATTATAATTTATCAATATTAACCTAAAAAAAGATAAAATTTAAATTGAAAACCTAACAAAATTATTTTTTAATAATTACATTAAGAAAAGTATTTTAGTTTTTTATCATTCTAATTTTCATTTAATGTGATATCTACCCTGTTATAATTGAAGGCAGTCATTAACTCATTACAAAGTAGATACCTACCAAGTGAAATTCAAAGCAGAAACAATTCTTCAAAACAGATAAAGTTTAATTAGTACCCTTAATTTATCCACATTGTTGCTATGGAGGGTTAAATTCAAATTAATGAAGTCCACTTAAGAGAGCGCAATTTCAAGAGTAACAATAACGTGAATGAATTTCCATCAGTAAATATTACATCAGTATATAAATGCATTTACTCTCAATTGTAAGACAAGTTTTAAGATAACATTAATTTCAAAGTTGCTATTTATACTTATGTAGAGTGCTATTTACATTGTATTAAAGATTTGATTGCAAAATTTACTTTAAGTTTCCAAACTTAACTTGAGTTCATTATCATCGTAGTCTCTCACGTATAACAAACGAATTTAGTGCTCGAACTGCAGTGTGTCTACACAATTATTAAAAAGAAATATAATTCAAAAACCTATCAAAATATATTTTTATATTAAGAGCAATCAGATACTTAAAAAAAGATCAATTAAATTGGTCTAAATAAACGGAATCTCCTTAGATATCGATCGATACAATGTCATTACCAGTTTTATTTGCGCAGCCATCGCGGACGCGCTCGCAGTGGACAGAGCCCTCGACGTACTCTTTGCAGATGGAAAGTCAATCAGATTTGAGGACTGTTGGCTTAGGGACCATTGCAGGTAACTATTAACATTTAGGTATATTATTGATTGAAACACTATGCTCTATTTTATCGAGAGACAAGGAAAGATGTAAAAACTTAAAAGAGATTGCAATAAATTTAATTAGCAACTAGTGTGATATACACTAAACAAACCATAAGAAATGTCTTGAAAAAGAAGTAAATATTAAAGCGTTTTTTTCTTCGAGCTATATGCCCTATACCCAAAGAGCGTTATGTCAAGTCTTTATAAAATAATAATATATTAAATGCTCAAGTATGATCAAAGAAATTCGTTAACAAAAAACGATGTCAGGGCTTTTCTAACATTCGTCACCGTTGCCTTTTATTTTATTTTTTTCTTATCGTTCATGTATAATAGTATAATAAATTTACAAATATGGTTTATTTTATGTCAAAATACAATAGAGGTCGTTAAAACTATGGTATTTTTTATTTTGATATCCATATAAACCAAATTAGAACAATTTAATGGTTTGGAGTTTCATACTTTTTATCTAAGAAAATAATTACCTGATAGATACCATTACACATAGACCGTTTGTAGGTACTATAGGTACTTACAAACATGTGGATAATTTCAATGAAAATTAAGTCCCATTCAGAATCATTCAACAGACATCCATGAAAGGTTTAGCACCCTTTTCGGCTTTCCTAAACTTAACAAAATAAACTGAAAATTGTTTCAGGTGTTCATCTTGTTACCACTCAGATACCTTCCAGAGGGCTCATCATATATTAGACATCCCCGATGCCACTATTCTAAGTATTTCAAGTAATGAAAGCCAAATCGAAATCGAATGTAAGTAAATAAATATTAAATTAATTTTGCTTTGAGATCATTATGAAGTAAATTGGAATGCACGAAAGCATAAGTCATGCAATTGAACCAATTAATTATTTCAGTCTGGTAAACGAAAGAAGCATTCAATAGAAATGTGAATATCTGGAATTCATACACAGACGTGCTTAAAATAATGTTTATTGTCATGATAATATTTTATCTATTGAAAAAAAAAGCGTCAATTTATTAGATATTTAAATAAATAATTACTTTTTAGGGAGTGACAGTCACAAATCAATATATCCAGCGGAATTTTTATCGAAATTTGAATACAAAACGTGGAAGGAAAGCAGAAGACTAAAACCTTTACTTTGGCGCGGAAGCATATCGGATAGGATAGCGAAAGTCCCAGTGGATGTGTTTCTGAACTCTGTGGATGGCGCGAAGCACGTCTTCCAGTCACTTCTCGACTACGGGGTCGCACTGATTGAAGGGGTAATAAATTGTTTCTATTTCATCTTGTTCATTTCTAGTAATTGTTGATTTTTAATTCTCTGATTGGAGTTTAGAGAAAATATTAAAAAAAAAATGTGAGCCGTCACGGGACGCCTGGCAGATGTGAAACATCGACATTATTTTGTAAAAGTAATATGCAGAAAAGAACAGATTGCGATAGGAACTAAATATGTCATAATGATAAAATAAAATATTACGATTTATTTTCGCGCATGCGCGCCACGAATGCCGTGGCGACGAGTCGCCACGGCATGCGTCGCCACGCCAGAAATCGATTTTACGTGCGGGTATAGATGTTTCACATCAAAAAGAAAACGATTTAAAATTTAGAGAATTGTTAAAAACTTCAGAAAAGTTTTCTAATTATTTTAATCGTTTTCAAATTTTTCATTATTAATGTTCTACAGAGAATTTTCATTTCGTGTCATCTTCAATGTTAATTCATCTTAAAATATTCAGATCATTTATGAAGTCATAAAAATGTTAATTGTCATACCGATTAGCGAAGTCGTTGTGCACAGCTTATATAATACGACTGCTTTCATTAAAATTATCTTTTTCTGATAAGTTATTTTAATTACAACGTGATAACAAGTTTCGAAGAGAGTTTTGCTTGAGTAGACAAAGCTGAACAAAGGTGAACTATGTTATGTAGGTAGGTTTCCCAATCGAGACTTTATTTACGAAATACGATTTTTTTTAATTTATTTTTGATTATTATATTTTAACAACTGTTTTTCAGGTGGGAGTATCAGTCGAAGCTACAGAGGAAGTTTGCAAAGCACTCGGTGGCGTCCAGCATACAATTTTTGGAGGAATGTGGAAGTTCACAACTAGGGCCGATCACGCTGACACAGCTTACACTAACCTGCCTTTAGCTGCCCATAACGATAATACATATTTCACTGAAGCTGCAGGGTAAATAATGAACTTATTTAATAAATTAATGCACTAATTACACAGGCCGTGGTCGCAAGCAGTCTGCTTGGGTCCTCCGGTCAAAACGTCAAGCCCTAAAGGTATTTAAGCATGTACAAATAAAAAAAACATGTATTTAAGCAGTAACAATTCCCGTTATATAACATTACTATAAACATGCAGCGCGATAGTTTAAAAGTTATTAAATAATGCACTTCCTAGTATAAATGAAATCTTTTAAAACGTTTTTACATAATGATTTATTCCTAAGAAAACAGAACTGAAAGGGAGTGAATTTATTCATCTGTTTCCATAACGTTTATTTTCAAATCTGACGATAAAAGTGTGGAATATTTCGGACCAAACGTGCCTACGCATAATACCATATTTACTTAACAATACTTTAAGTATTCCTTTTTTCAACTCGCTTCTTAAATGTTTATTTTTGGAAATGTTTCAATTCTTCGAAATAAATGTTTTTGTAATGTAATGAAACCTTTATATATTTAGCGATTAAGTAGCTACCCATTTTTGAAATGTTGACCCCAAAATGTTTGTACTTAAACTTAGCTAAAGATACTTAATTTAATCGAGAAATTAAATACAATTTGTTTTCAATTTGCGAAAGAAACGTGTTCCAGAAGAAAGCATTATGATTTACACAAATAATGAAGGTAGTTATTTTTGCAAGGGCCTATTTGTGACCCTCTTTGACTGGGATCCTTTCCGTCATTATTATTTCAGGGTCTATTCGAAAAAGCTTTCGTTTGTTGGACGCTTTCAAATTCTGTTTAGTGATTCGTTTACGACTGCTCAAGTATTTGGCTTCCGTTACTGTAACAGTACTCTGAGAGTAATAGCAGTATCCTCGAGAAAATCTCCAAATTCTCCAATTGTATAGACGCAAAAGAATGTCTTGAATTTCGTCGACCCAGCCACACATCGTTTGATTCGTAAAGATCTTTGACTTTCGCTTTTTCCCTTCGCTGGACAATTTACTTTTCGCTTGTTAGAACGTTCCACAAATACAAACGATTCAGAGTTTTCTAGCGTCAATGAATCGAAATGTTATTGTCTCAGCTTTTGTTCTGATGGAATTGTGTTTTAAGGATCATTTATTTTATATATTTTAAAAATTGCTGTTGTTGTACTACAGGTTAAAGTTGTTTGTTCCAGAATTAAATGTCCTTTCTCATAGAGATAAAAATGTATTTTTACACATTACCGATACTTAACCGATGCTCGGTTTATATTCCAGACTGCAAATTCTACACTGCTTAGAACACGTAAACGGGACGGGCGGTGAAACAATATTAGTGGATGGGTTCTATGGTGCGCAAGAATTAAGGAAGGACTTACCTGAAGACTTCAAGTTCCTGACCTCCTTCAATGTGGAAGCCGAGTATATAGAAGATGGACATCATCATACGTACTCCGCACCTGTAATAAGGGTGGATAATGAGACACAGGACTTAGTACAAATCAGGTAAGTTTCGTAAATCGATAATGTACGCACACACAGAGGAAATAAGTAGTACATACATACATACATAGCATCACGCCTGTATCCCCGAAGGGTTAGGCAGAGGTGTACCAATGTACACCCACAGTTCGCCGGTATGTTTAGGTCCCATGTAATAGGGGGCGAGCCTATTGCCACTAACCGGGCACAAATCCAAACTCCGACCTGCTACTGAGAATTTCATAGAAAAATCCAATAACATCTTGGTCGATTTGGGAATCGAACCCAAGACCTCTAGCGTAGCAGTCGCGCTTAGCGCCACTAGGCCAACGAGGCAGTTATATATATAATATAATCAGTTAACGGGTAAAAAATTATGTCTACCAAAATGTATTTTCATTCTTGACGTAAATTATATCGTAGGCGCAGAGAGAGTAGTTACTTCAAAATCTTTTTACGGTTGCAAATTAAAGTTCTACATTAATCTATCTGTGTAAGTATTAATCTATGTAAGTTAATTAATTCCTTTTATTTACAATTCAATACTTAAATCTAATACAACAACAAACACTTACAACTATACTAAAATTAAATCTTATATAAATAAATAAAACTAAAACGCGTCAAAAAATTTATCGTCATCCTTGTCAATCCTATGTAACTTAGTTACTCATTGTAATCATTACAACTATTTCAGATTTAACGTATACGATCGTGCCCCAATGGCGTTAAGTAGCAGTGAAGACTGTAGATCCTACTATCGCTCATTGAGAAGCCTAGCCAAGCACTATGAAAATATAAATAACCAGTGGAGGTTTAAATTAAGACCAGGTAAAGTAACATAATGTAACAGAATCACGGTATTGCAAATTAATGTAATATAAACGTAAATTGTACATACATTTACTTCCACCGCGAATAATGTTTGAATAATATAAAGTAAAATACTTAATAGAAGAATAACTTAATAATCTCATTTAGTTACCTACGTTGCTTTTTTTTTAACAATGACTGTTATACAATTCGCATTACGTCACAAATTACATGTAAAACTAATTAGCAAATCTCATCCAAATGATTACCTATACATTGACTATCCACAGTCATTGTTCTTGTTATGGAATAAATATATGCTATGTGTTTATATATTGTTACATACTAACTGTTATTATAACTTCTAGGAACAGTAATGGTAATGGACAACTTCAGAGTCCTCCACGGCAGGACTGGCTTCTCTGGCAACCGCGTGCTCTGTGGCAGCTACGTAGCGCGCTCCGATTGGCTGGACCGAGCTCGAGCCCTTGCTCTTATCCAATAAAAATATTGTTTGAAACAAATAAGTAAACGTTTTATTTGTACACAAATGTTTTCCCCAAATAAAAAGGTAGAGTTTCTAGGTAAAAATGAAGTCTTAGGGTGCGTCCACATCTGACGGACGAGCATTACACGAGCAGCTCGCGAGCCGCTCGTGTAATGCTCGTTCTTCAGATGTGACCGCACCCTTATGTAACGGGAAATTAGCATCTAACGACGACTTTGACGAACTCCCTGGTCGAGTGGCGTACGCACCAGTTTTGGAAGTATCGCCAGTTCCGAGGTCCCGGGTTCAATTAACAGACTTAGGTTTAGGTATTTCGACGATTCCATAACTCAATTGCTTTAGCTACTTACTTTTGGTTAAGAGCAAAGTATGTCATGTTGCCCATATTAATTTATACAGGTCAACAATTATAAGCATTCCTCAAATTAGTTCAAAGCAAAAAACCATTGTTTTATTTACGTTTGAACTTTTGAACTAATAACAAAACGTTGAATTTTAATTTTCGCATACAAATAATGACGTCTCTTAGTAGCGAACAATAAAACAAGCTCGCTTTGTAGGTCTTTTATACTTTCATCAAGAATACATGAATGTTAATGTACGAAATTATGCAGAGGACTAAATGTTTAAGAGAGTTTTCATTTAGTTCACTATAGGGTGATGCACAGATTTAGGTTGGTGCGAATATGTTATTTTTTAGTTCATTTTCGGATAAAGAATTTTGACTACCAAAAGGTTATTAAAAAGGTATAAGTATTTCGTTCATTTCGGCATAAAGATTTTTGACTATCAAGGGATGCGAAAGGTATAAGAATCTTGTTTAAAGTCAAGATCTTGTTGTGTTTTTATTCCTCACAAAAAGTGAGACGGTAACTAGTTGTGTAATATGTTACAGGGGCCCGATGCCGCTATTTTAATTGAGTGAGTGGTGGGTTAATAAACGTTCCAGTGTATTGATGTTGTAATAATATTTTATTTAACAATTCAATACTTAAATCTAATACAAGAACAAACAAAGACTAAAATTAAATCTTATATAGATAAATAAAACTAACACGCGTCAAAATACTCATCGTCATCCTTGTCAATGGCGGGAAACGTGCCCAGAAGGCTGGCAGCATTGCCACGTTGAATGGCTATGCCGATTCTCTGTGCAAGGAACAAACCAGCTCTCTGATCACGAGTAGAGTCTACCAAACGTTTTGACAGTTCTTTAAAAAGATTTCGTGCACTCGGACCCCATGACCCGAGCGTTTCAACCCCAAACGGCTCAAAAATATAATTACCCATTAGGTTATTATACTTTCGCCGTTTAAGGGTCTCCGCTGCTCCAGCAGCAGCGCCAGAAGAGGCCGCCGAACTTAGAACGTAGGATGGCGCAAGGGTGTCGACGCACGTTGCGTCCCACACCAAAGGCCGACCCAATTTCCAAGGCAACAATGACATACCGTCAGGTCTCTTACCATCGCTGCGCACCAAACCATTGGGTTCCAAAACAGCTGGTACACCGGCAATGACAAGAGCACGACGAATAATGTCATTAATATTTGCGTGACGGGATATACGTCCTGCGCTCCTGCTGCAGGACAGGCCATGGTGACCGAGGCAATCGACTGTTTCACCGCATTGACACCGATGACATGCGACACAAGGTATACCTAAAAAGTGTATTTGTTATTGTGCTTAATTTTCGTATTCAGATAATTTTAGTTCAATGACAAATGTACACCTGCTTGCCACTGTTGTCATTGTAGGATTGCACGTGACTGTTCTTAGCTATGTAAAAATGTTGTGGTGGCCTAGCGGTTTAATGAACGGATTTGTATGCACGAGGTTGCAGGTTCAAACCCGGGCAAGTACCAATGTAACTTTTCAAAGTTATATGTACTTTCTTCATTATTTTAAGACACTTCTGACAAACGGTGAAGGAAAACATCGCGAGGAAACCTGGATTCCAAATTTGGGATCTGAAATCGACAATCCTCAGAGAGCAAGCGTGGTGATCAATGCTTGTGCCTTCTCTATATGGGAAGAGACCTGTGCCCAGCAGTAGGACGATTATAGGCTGGATTATTATTATTATAATGTACGGTCAAGGACAGGCACTCAAAACGTCAATAGCAGTTCGATCACCAACATCACTAATGAAAAACGATGATGTTCTATTATTCATTTATCATTACGTCAAAGGAAAATAAGTAAATTATATTCATGATTGTTTCATTCTTAGTGCTTTATTAAGTAAAAAGAAAGCGTATAATATTACTTACACATCAAAATTAATGTGAACTAAGTTCTTACGTAGTAATCACTTGACACATAATTAATCTCAATTGTTTAGTTGCTAGGACCCAAAGCGATATTAAATAACAAGTACCCTGTAATTATTTATAAGTACTTTATATCGCAACGTTAAAGATACCTAAATATTTATGTAGAGAATACGCATTAACTCTCTCGAGGAATAAACAGGTATTTTATTCATCGAAAACATTTTTCCAAGGCATGGAAACACTTCAAATAAAAGACTACCATTTAAGACAGGGCTTTCCCTGTCATTTTATTCTTAACTAGCTGATCCCCGCGACTTCGTCCGCGTCAATTTCTGTTATTATGACCGCGATTAAGAAGTTTAAAAAAAAAGTATTTCTGCGTAAATGATAATTTTAGTTAATATTATGTTGATAAAACTCTGTAGCAAATAATTGGCAATAATGCATTAATTTCGACCAAATGATTACCTTAAAAAAGGTTATAGTGAGTCAATCTTAAAAGATAGACATATACTGTCGCAGACATTTTTATAGATCATTTAAAGAGGAACAATTCTAGCAGCGTAATGTTATATATCCTAAAGCCTTCCTCGATAAATGGACTATCTAACACAAAAAGATTTTTTCAATTCTAACCAGTCGTTCCTGAGATTAGCGCGTTCAACCAAACAAACAAACAAACAAACTCTTCAGCTTTATAATATTATTAGTATATTAGTATAGATATTTATATCGTTTACCCAATTTCACTGATATAAAGGAAGTAAAAGACTATTCAACCTACAAGTATTTGTGCAAACAAATCTTCACATCATTTACCATACAAAAAGCGTACAACTTCGAGTATTCTCGAACCATAATAGAGTTGAGAGCGTTAAAGCGAATACTTATGACGTCATCAAAACCCGATAACATCGAGCAACAGAGAATACAAGACGTGCAGGTTCAAAGTGTACTGTTAAGTAAAGTTGTCACGAGTCTGAGTGTTTGCTAAACGGCTCGAGTTTGAGTCGGGGCGGCGTAAATTGCGCCCTGCCATATGTCCCCGCCAGCCTTGAACAACAAACTGAGAATCATCTCAAGTTTTCTTTGTGGGTACTGCTGTTTTATTAGGGTGCTTTGAATTAATAATCTTGAGGCTTCGAAATAATATTCTGGAGATAGGGTTAGCAAATATTGTTGCTGTTACACAAGGGAAGTTCACAAGTAGGTACGTAAACTTATCAGTTTGCAATAATTTTTAATGATGATTTCGTAATGTACCAACAGTGTTATTTAAAACTATTCAAATAAAGTAAAATCAAAAAGGTCTTACAGCGTATCAATATTTTTAAATGAATTAACGTATGGCGACGTAAGGCGGCATGTACGTGTTGACCGGCGCGAAGCCGCCGCGCGGGAACGTGTCGCCGCGCCCGCCGAACCCGCCGCGACCGCGCGCTCCTGCAACACAACCGATTCATGTTTAAGATATACTATTACAGTTTTATCATCAGTCATTGCCATATGCTTTATACCAATAATATAAAGTACTCAGAAAAACATCGGACATCGTTAAGACTTTACATGTATAAAATCTTATTGCAAACCTAGAAACAAAAATTACGAATAACTGTGGAACAAAATCTCAGACAGAGTCTCGAAGACAAGGAGTAAAACATCTCTAATGTAATTTGCATGAAGCTAATAATTGCTGTTCGTAATTCAGAGAAGCCATTAACTCATCTTTAAAAAAAGTTTATCGAACTCGTGAAATCGTATTATGAAATTCGATTCTTTATTTGAAACCCAATACACCAACAAAGCTCAGCAGGAATGCTGAAAAAGAAAAACTTTTTTTTTCAGGTGCGATGATAATAAAAGTCAAGTATTCACGGCAGCCAGCATTCACAGACCATTGGGTGTTAGTGGGTAGCTATGTGACGTCCGCTACACAAAGCGGGAGTTTTTCGACCCACCTATTGACCGGACCGCTTTACTTATCTGTGCTTTTGCCTTTTTTTGCGCGGCCATTGTAGAGTGAATTTAAAATTTTAAAATACGTATTCCAATGTGAGTGTTTTTTTTTTGTTTTGCGATGCACGACAATTTGCGAATTGGATTTGAATTGCTACTGACAGATTAGAATCACAGCAAATTAAATGCATAAATCTATTTGTTATTTGATTTAGTAAAACAGTAGATATTCCTATTTTTAAGTACCTACTTATTGGTTTTTTCAGGGATTGTGGTTTTAGGTCAACGTTTGTATATTTTTAGAAATTCATTGTTTCCAGATAACATCTTCTACTATTCTATTAAGGACACAACTGAAGGTCGCCATAAAATTTGCATGTAATAATATACCTAGTCTAAGAGACCGTTGTTTCTGTTTCTAACAGTGACAGGCAAACACAATGTCTAATGTTTCCTACAGCCTAGACTTAATTCAAGGTTGAGGATAACCAGCTATTTACGTCACCTCGGCACCAGACATTATTGGCAACCAACCAAATGGAAGATAAGGAATAAAATTATTCATAGTTGGAAAGTCACGAGATTATTTATGTAAGGCATGTTAAACAGTATTGTACTTTGATATACGATCCTATATTGTTACACGATCAATAGAATTTGGTTCTAAAAGAAATATCGGAAAAAAATGGCGGGCCTTTTTCTATAAAAGTCCTTTCTACTGTCCAGTTGTCGTTGTCCGTGAGAAGAATAATAAACAGAATAATGAAAGAAAAGATTTAGGATGAACATTGGTAAATCGAAAAAAAAAACCTGCACAGATAATATTTTCGAACAGTCAGACAGGGTTTTCTTAACACCTTGTAAAGGTTCCATGTACTTTTAATTCATAAAATAATGTTTAATTGCCACCATAAATACAGTTCTCAGATGAATACATACCATATAACTTCAGGACTTGAATACCAAACTAGGCCCTTATTTAGACGGCTATCCTTCACCTAAAATATGATTTCCACGAACAGCAACGTGACTTGTCAACCAACATCAACCTGGCCACGGATATTAGGTGTCAACGTTGACGCGGATTACGTCATCCCGTGTGACGAATAAAGGTAAATATTCAGCGACACTGCCCTTGTTGTGAGAGGAAATTAGTTGTGAAGGGATGGTATTATTTACAGTTTATTCAGAGCTTTGGATGGTTAAGGAACTTCGGAAAGGTTATGAGAATATTTTTTGATTTTCATATTTAAGCTTTGCAGTTTTTGAAGGTAAGATGGGCAACCGCTTTATTCACGTACCTACAATGTTTTTTTTGGATCCAGTAACACTGGAAGCTGACCCTAACAGCTTGGGAAAAGGCTATGCAGAAAAATTTACAATTGCAGATTACTTTTTGCAGTTTATTCCACGGCCTATGTTAAATTACTATATATACTTATTTTAAATCCTTTTTGGTTAATTTTTCATAAAAAATATGTTTTACGTAAGATATTTTTAGCTTAAGTTGTTGTTCAACAGGCCATAAACCTTTCGTAAAAGGCTTTTCTGAACCGGAACCGTTGTCAAATTCCCGTGAGTTGGGACAAAGAGCTTAACGGTTTCTTTTATGTCAAAATTCACACTTTACTTACAAACAAGTGCCACAAAATACCCTTATTATGTGGGTCCGTATGTGAAAAAATAATCCTTTTTCAAAGCATTTGTTTCAGAGTTCTTCTAGGGGATCAAACGAACAAATGATGGCTCTCTGAAACCGCAAAGCATTCAAAGTATCGAGTATCATTTACTTTGTCATATGTTTGAAATGTTTGCTCATAAGGCTTGGTTAATAATGATAGCGAGTAACAAATCGGAATCGAAATAGAAAATAAACCATCCGTTAATGACTAGCCATAAGATAAAAATGAACCGCTGAGAGCAAGAGAAACTAAATGTTTTATTTATTGAACATTGTAACCTTTCTTTATCTATGTTTGCTTGTTCTTCTTTTCTTGTCGATGGTATATATATATAGGCCCAGTAAATATTTATATTTGTTAATATCATCTGATTCAATCCCCTTATAAACCAAGCCGGTGATGTGTTACTTTGTATAACACCCAATTTCCCTCCATTAGTTTCCATGCATAATTTAAAGCTGTCCTCAAGACCATTTCCGCTATTTCTTTCCGCGTCTCGTCCGCTTATAAAGAGACCACCGCTCGAAGTACAACAAAGTACTTATCCGTTTCATATGACTGTATAAACAAACTCTGCGAAAAGTCTGTATGACGTCACTCATTCCTAGTACCATAGGAAAACAAATGAGGGACGAATGTTAAAGCAATGATCACAGAGTAGATAACGGCTGTTAAACCTTAACGTCTCTATAAACGTATGTAATGGCCCATGCCAGACTTATGGTAATGTTTGAACCCTACATTAAACTCAGTTAACATGGTACTTGCATCATTTTTATTTCAATTTCGTTGAATCCTATTTATGTAAAACTTTTCATGAGTAGTCTTTATAATTTATATTCAAATA
Organism: Autographa pulchrina; assembly: GCA_905475315.1. Classification (NCBI taxonomy): domain Eukaryota; kingdom Metazoa; phylum Arthropoda; class Insecta; order Lepidoptera; family Noctuidae; genus Autographa; species Autographa pulchrina. The sequence continues at coordinate 4,008,182 of FR997771.1, read as the reverse complement.
GTTAAAGTGGGCGTCCATAAAATTTTTTGAAAGCTTTCTGGAATTCTTGTCAAGTCATAGAAATAGAAGCATAGAAAACAGCTGTTAAAAAGGACACACTTCAGAGTGCAGGCAGATGCATTATAAGTCACATGTTAACGTTATGCTACCATCTTTACAGACTGTCACTACACTGTCACTTACACTATCACTCTTTAGGCACTCCTATGTGCCGAAAATGTGATAAAAATAAAAAAAGTCAGGTATATTTCTTATAAAATTTACCCATTTTAGCGCTTATCACAAACAAGTGTATAAAAGCAACAAATACCGTTGGATAACCGAAGAGCCCTCGGGAGAGTCTAGTCTTTAAGCGGCTCGGTCGTTTCCTTTTAGGTTTTCTCTCGCAAAATATTTAGGAGGCAATATGCTACCAATTTTCGTATTATCGTGGACGATCAACTGTTAAATAAAATAAAAAAAAGACTTTAATTATAATTGCATTATAGACCAACCAAACCTTAGGATTATACACGCAATAATAAAGTTCTATTTAAAACATATGAAGGGTATACATTTCACCTTCCATAAAACAAGATGGCGTCTTAAAAAGTTTGCCATCAAATAGTTATTTTACGAGCGATATAAGTCAGTTTGAGTATATAAGATAAAGTATAACTTAAAAGTGTTATTTATGAGGGCTGTATACCTAATATTGTTGCCCTTAAAACAGTACTTAATCCATTATTTATGGTTTCAGGCACTTTAACACTCTTTTTCTAAAGGAAAAATCCTAAACTTAATAGTAACATTTTTGTGCTAGGATTTGCCTTATATCAGATTAGATAAAGTTTCTTCAAGATAAAAATCATCTACTATAACAGGCAAACAGAAGTTTTGTTATAAGTGAATAGAATAAAAACCTAAATGATAATTGACAAAGATAGACTGCAAAGTAACTTACTTCATGCGAATATGCTTTGTTCCTATGGCACACATCAAGTTGATGTTAAGAATTAAAAAAACAATAACGTTTAATTTCAGGAATCAGTCCCCGATACCTCAATAAACGAACAATGTAATGAAAATATGTGCCGGTGGGGTTACAGCACACCTGAGCCGTGTGAGTGTGGCATCCTTCCTCAAACCATGGCTCACTTAATGAGTTGCCCAGTGTGCCCTGCCACCTGCACACGCGCGGACCTGTATGAGGCGACGGACAATGCCGTGTGCTTGGCTGAATACTGGTCGGGAAAAATTTAACTGCCATTGATCGACCCGATAAGAAGAACGAACGGTTTCAATAAACGATCATTAGGGTATATTTCTAAACAGGCCGCGTTTCCTTAAGGGATTGTTAACAGCAAATTATTATTATGAGCCTCCAGCAAGATGCTCTGCACGTATCATCCATTATGCTGATACTTCTCTCTTTGTCTTTACAATGTCTTAATCGTTGGTTAGAGGAAGACGGGGATACTTTCATCATTACTTAATATTACGAATTGACGTCAATTAAATAGCAAGACTTTTAAAACAACTGAATGCAGTGTAAAGTTTAAAAAATCTAACTACGCTCTAATTATGACACAAATTATACATTAGTATATTTGTAGTAAGATTTGTAAACCAATTACCTAAGTCCAAAAGATTACAAATTACTAGATTAAAAACGATGCAAAAAAGTGAAAAAATGAGACTATTTAAAAGTTTAATACTTGCTAAAACAATCTTCCAGACCCCATCATTGTTAGTTTACATAATACTGAGTTAAACCTTTCTTAGCGGTAGCTAAAAGGGATTTAATGTTTAGCATCTCCAGTAAGTCTGTAATAAATTCATTAAATATAATATAAACAGTTTGTGCAAGCTCTTTTATTAGAACTTTCTCTCCCCGTAGTAAACACCTTGAACTAAGAAATTCGTATGCATCGTGATTTTTTCCTAAGTTTAATAGAATGAAGTATAAGAAAGTATAAACGACACTGTAGTAATGAAAATCATTTAAATATTTTAAAACATGTGAAGCTTAAACAATTTATTTTCACCCTACAAATAAATGACAAATGACCACAAAACAAATGACAAACAAAAAAAATAAAAAAGATTTTACAATTTACATTAAATTACATTACACAAAAAAGTAAGTAACTCAACTCGTAGAATTTTAATCTGAAATCAGTCGACTACGTGATCGAAATAACGTTCCGTAGTCTGCACTGAATCGCAAGGACCGTAAATTACGTTAATTACCGCAGGCTAATTACCGTTGTCTGACGTATTCAGTGGCATATTCTGCTGTTTACCGAAGCCAGGGTTCCAGTAGTTGCCAAAATTTATTTGTTTTGGGTGCAGTCTGGTAATTTGGAACAGTGGAATTGTTTTAATAGAGAAAAATGTTAGTTTTTGTTCATTTTAAATAGGACTTTTGTGTGTTGAGGATGTGTGTTACGAATATATATAAGCTTTTTTACACAATATAACCACATGTTTTGTTATTTGTTAAGGATTATAAGTACCCTAGTAGACCCGTTTTTAAAGGTATTCATATTATTAATTTTGCTATGAAGCAGAATCGTTATGAAACTTCTAATTTAATATATTTAAGATTGCGTTACACAAAATACTTCAAATTTTATTCTAGGATTTACCAATTCAATTGACATCGGCTTTGGTCCAACTAGACTCTGAATAATTGTGTTTTACATAAGCCGAGGGCCACCTGAAATCTGAGCTTCTTTTTGGTAAACCAATGTCGAAACTAACATAAGCTCTTGCAAAGTCAAGGGAGTAAACATAATTTAAGTATTTTTCTTTGAAATCCATTACGTGAATTTGAAATAGCGATAAACCATTATGATTAAACTTTGCAGCAAACTGTGCAATGTTCACTATTCGATCAACCGATGTCTTATGCAAACTAAAACAAAAACATTGCAATATCATAATCTGTAACACAACAAAAGCTTGAACAGCGACCCACATCAACCCACAAAACAATACACTTTAAAAAACTACCCCATAAATGCACAATAGAAAACGATCTCATTAAAACGTCGACAGGGAAAATTCTAAGAAGTTGTCATTTTATTTCTGCACCGTCGGTGAGCCGTCGCAATACAATAATGGCCGCTATAAAAAACGAGATTATCTTTCCTGTAATTTTCTATCTGAGCTGCCGGGAGCAACAATAAAACAGTCGTTAGAGCAAAAATAAAGTCGTGGACGAAGCGGAACGTTTAAGTTGAGGTATAATGTATTGCCTGCAACTGTACAACTGTACAAGTGTACGTTCAGTGTAATGTTTTTCGGATGATGGTACTTTAAGTTCTGTATTCAGTGTTATTCTTTTATTGCTTTTCTGGCTTTTCCGAAGTGAGATAGGTTTATTGTAGTTCAAAATTAAAAGAGTAGTGAATATAAGTTAATATTGATAAGGTTTCAGTAATGTAGTAGCTATTTTATATAGTTAGTAAAGTTTTATTTATATATTTACTAGCTGTACCCGCGACGATGTTCGCGTTCATATCAGTCATCTGTGCGAATAAATATAAATTAGACTGTGGTATAGAGGGTCACCATCACGAACTACCTAGACACCGGCTTCAGAATGTTCTTTTTATATATTTAAAAATTTACAAAACACATGAACACTTCAATATTATCTTGTTTCGCTAGATGAATGTTTCTAAGTAGTCTGCTATACGCAAAATGTATCAGATGTGGAACCTAGAGTTTTGTCACAAATATTGCTTGACACGTGCCAAAAAAAACAATTTACCGCTTTTTTTCTTTTGCAATAGTATTTCGTTGGTACAGCAGTCCCTAGTAAGACTACCGAGATCGGGGTTTTGGTTCGAAACCCCGAAATTCGAAATACTGAACTACGCAGTAAAATTGAAAGTAGATATCAATATTATTTACGCTCCGCTCTTCTCATCTCTGCTTTGGTGAAGTCCGGTTTTAAGACTAAGGTAGTGTTCTCATCTTAGTTAATAGCTACCAGATGTCAGTGCGGTGCCTAAGCCTAGAGTATATGTGGAAATAAGTTAAGGAACTTAGCAGCTAGGAACTATGTGGTCTGGTAATGGTGGCTGCTAATGAAAGGCAAAAGAGTGTGCGAGTGTGTTGTTTTTAAAGGGATGAACGACTGAGATAAGCAGGCTCCATTTTAATAAGGTATTTACCTGAGACCCGTGAAACTGAAAGAAAACGTTGACAATAGAGAGGCGCAGGATCAGAACTACCAAAACTGTGGTTAAAATTATTTATGACTGGAAACTAAGTAATAGACCAAGGACAACCGCATTCTACCCTGATCAAAGCCTTGGACTGGGGCTGTATCCTTTACAATAAAGTCGCTTTATGCTGCCCAGACGAAATGACGGCAGGTGGACTAAGACGGTGACAGAATGGTGGCCAAGGCATGGCAAAAGAAGCGTCGGTCGTCCGGGAGCAAGATGGGTCGATGACATAGTTAAAGTCTCGGGTCGAGTCTGAATGAGGCTGGCACAGGACCGTAGAAAATTGCACGAAAAAGGGGAGAACTATGCCCAACAGTGGGAGGAAAAGTTCTGTGGATGATGATGATACTGCCCAGCATAAGGTGCTGAGCTCAAATGATGCAATATTAATTTTAAAATGTAGAGAATGCGATAGAAAGTTTATTTTATTTTAGTTTTTGGGCCAAACTTCCAGTAAATAGGTACACAAACTAAATGAAATTTGTAAACGAAAAAATAGAAGATTTATCTGGATCAACGCATTAAAACCCGTGTAGCAAGCTACCTTAAAATGAATATTAAAGAGTAAGTACTTACTAAAAAATTATATCATAAAAGATCATTGGGTTTTGAGTTAGAACAATAAAAATTTACAAATACAAAAAAAAACTTGTCCATGGAATTCTATAGATGACCAACAGAAAACATTACAGTACATTACTTTGATGAAATAATTTAAAAAAGTTACTCCTGAATTGAAAAATAAGATTCCTCATAAATCACAACTATAAAATGATCTATGAGGAATCTTATTTTTCAATTCAGGAGTAAATGTCGGTGCCATAGATTTATATCTATGGTCAGGGCATTTACGCCAGACGTTCTTTACAGCATATGACATGCTTGATCTGCAATGAGCAACACACTTAAAATTTAAAATACAAACATAATAATTTTGAGCTTATGCATCGGTCTAGTAAAAAATGCACGACATAAAGTTGTTGCTCATTGCGAAAGAAACAACAAAATGATACAAAGATTTAAACTAATAAAAGTTAACCTAATAGAACACAAAAAGTGTTAGCTCGACTGAGACTTGAACTTGAGTAACAAAACATTCAAACGTATGTAACAAAAAGGACTCCAGAACAAAAATACAATCATTAACAACTGGATTTGAACCTGCAGCATGGACATCCATTTCCAATCCTACAACCACCAAGCTGTTTACTACGACAGCTAGTTTTCCAAAAAGTATACTTCAATCACAATGAAGAATGGTCGCTATGGCTACCGTAGCCATAGTTACCTCTTGTTTATATGTCAATAATGCCAATTTACGTGTGCAGATGAGAAAAAGAATTTGGAAATTTAAAGCTCCACCCCGTATTATCTAGATATAGTTGCGTGTTTAAAAATAGCTAACAACCGTCTACGATTTACCAAAAACATTCTCTCAATTTTTTACTGCTATCAATTCAGTAGTTCATAATTGATACTGTAACATGAAATCTGACCCCCGGCAAAAGAATGTTGTAATTTACTGTTTTATTAGATGTATAGAAGAAAATGCGCAACTCCATCTATGAATTTTAAAAACAACTATTAACCTCTATTAACCTCGCCAACATGATCAAATTTAAATTATTTATATCCTAAAAGGGCTTACACATATAGTACTAATAGAATTATCTATACTCCGTTAAAGCATTTTCTTTGTACTAAAACTTGTATTATATTATATTTTCATACCTTTTTACTATTTATTTACATTTTTCCGATGAATTTTCAGTACTGAATTGATGCCGACGCTTGACCAATAGATGGCGCTGTATGTCCGGAATAAATTTTATTTTTTATTTTATTTTTTGTAATAAAAACTATCCTATGTCCTTTCTCAAGTTCCAAACTATGTCTGTACCAAATTTCACACAAATCGGTTCAGTAGTTTAGGCGTGAAGCAAAGACAGACAGACAGACAGACAGACAGACAGACAGAGTTACTTTCGCATTTATAATATTAGTTTGGATCTTCGACGAATGATGACAACGAACGAATGACCGTACCAAATAAGATTAATACAATGGAATTTTTATTATTACATCTTCAAAAAGAAAATAACCATTTTCTAAAGATTTGCATTGTTTTATGAGCGTCGCATTAATTCTTCACCTTACCGTACTAGAAATTGAGACACACAATTTACCCTCAATTTGTGTATTTAAATCTGAGCTGTTATTCGTGCTTCTTAAAAAGCACGAGTGCCACATTCGTTGCATAAATAAATATATGTATATTTTTTTTTATTATTATTATAAGTTCCATGGGAGCCTATTATTATTTCTAGACCAATTTTGTCTCTTGTCATAACTTGCTTTTCAGATAACGGAAGAGTGTTCATTTCTTAATTTATCCTAAGTAGTTTAGTAGGTATAGTGAAGTATGCTTTTACATGTTAAGGTACAATCTTTTCTGTATTATGCAACTGCATAGAGAGACAGCTTGCTTGAGGACTGCCTTATATTGCCACTTGAGAAGATCATTTTGCAATTTCGTATGGCTGTTGCCTTCACGATGCAGTTGTCGACGATAAAGGGAGTAAAGTGGGATAATAATATGATGACGTGTTATGATAAAAATATATGTAGATAGAACAAACGGTTCCATTCTAGATTTTTAGGCAGGTTAATGTTCATGACAATTTGTGAATGAAATTGTTTTGATATTATGTATCGTGTAAGTCGTACCCTTTTATACATCAATCCTTGAAAAAATGGTTTAAAAACATTATACAACAAAGTAACTTACGGCTAATTACGTTTTTCAAAGCTACCGAATAATTCCTTCTCGTACTAAATAAACTACCACACAAATAATGACTTCTTCAACAAAATATTCCGGGAAGTTAACGTTCAAACCTTTCTTCTTTCTTTAATCTTGCTTTAGCTTTCCGACCGCTATTAAAGAACCTCTAGGTTACCTTTAAGAGTAAACGAACTGTGACTAACGAGGTTCTGTGTACGAGTCCGATTGTACACTATACTGTACACTGTACATGCAATTGCTAAGAATGTAAAAATGCTAGTAGACTTGGCTTAAATTTTGTGCTCAATTTGGTTTGCAGTAACTCTAAAGTGGTCAGACGGGTGAGCTTGCATTTTGTATAAAATATTACCATTTAATGTTCTTTTGAGTGCACTAAGAAAATAATGATGGTTCAATAATTAATAATAAATTTAGACGACCTCCGTGGTCGAGTGGCGTACGCACCGGTTTCAAGGTGTCGCTAGCTCTGAGGTCCCGGGTTCGATCCCCGGACGGGTCAATGTAGAAACCAAAAATTTTCTACATTGCCTCGGGTCTGGGTGTTTGTGGTACCTTCGTTGCTTCTGAATTCCATAACACAAGTGCTTTAGCTACTTACTTTGGGTTCAGAGCAATGTATGTGATGTTGTCCGCAATTATTTATAAAAAAAAATAGAAAAAAAAATTTTCGGTTTGTTTGCAAGTTCTGTTTTGTCTGAAAAACGTTAATGTTATGATATTTAAAACCACAAGCACTACATTGCTGTTTTTCCTAATTTACGTGTAGGTACTTTTCTAGTATAATGGTATGAAAACATTTTAGATAAAATAGGTAAATTAAATAATAATAATAAATAATTTATGTTACTTTTTTATTCTACTTTTTTTAGTTTCATTTACCTTGAAAAAAAAAATAGGTCTTTCTAAAACGATTCTACAGGACAAATCAATTAGGGTACAGAAATAAATTCTAGTTTAAAAAAAAAACAAGTTACAACACGTGTGAATGTTATTTCAGACGTTGTTATAAATTTTCAGTAACTTCACACGGAGATATCTCCCGTCTCTGGAGCTCAATCACTGTGATTTTATTTCGTACGAAATGTCGCGTGTCGTCTTCTTTCTATTTACTTTGATAGTTGTTACAAATTGCTTGTAGATGCTTTCTGTTTATACTGACATTTTATTTTAGTAAATGTGTAAGTGTTATTATATTTTATGTCATAGGGGTTTCTTTTCTTGTTGGAATCTTCAAATAGGTTCGTTAATTAATTAAAATAGCAATGTAGACAGTTGTGTTAAAAATAATCGATATCCGATCGATAAATATTTTAATATTTTACAAATAATTAACTAAGATAGTAAATATTATTGTTTGAAAGATATTTAGCTTTAATTCCGCTACCAAAATCCAAGCTTGGAAGCAGGATGCAGTCCCACCGTCCCGCCCTCATGCAATATGCGCATGCAGGAAAGCCCACCCTCCCGCCCTCATGCATATGCAAAATACACGAAAAGTGAGACAAAAGGGGGGGGTAGCATGCCATGCAACCAAACCAATACTCGACACGTGTTTCGCCCCTCCACGGGGCATCCTCAGGAGATGTTGACTCGACAACCGCTCGGGCGCGAATGAGCCAGTTGTACGGCTCTCGCCCCTTTATATAGCGCAATGATGACGCATTGGCAACGGTCGATACAAACGTCACAAAGACGTCTGTATCGACCTACCTGCAATCATACTTAAAAGAGGTGATGTAATTAAGTTAGTTTGTTCATTCAACAGTGTATAGTTATTATTATTATTATGTTTGGAGATTTCTAACTGCTCCAACACACACAACCGGAAACTTTTATCACATACATGGAGAATGTTGTACGTATTATTGTCGCTCAAGGAATGGCCGGTATCGATTAAATGTTTAGCAAAATGTGATTTTTCTGAATGGCCATTCCTGTAAGCGGCAACATGCTCCCTATACCTTATTTCGAAGTTACGGCCTGTCTGACCTACATAGACCCCGTTGCAATCATTGCATACTAATTTATAAATACCGGATTTTTTGGAATTTTCTAATTTATCTTTGCCGTTACAAAGATTTCGTAAGTTATGATCTGATCGAAAGGCAACGAAAACATTGTGTTTTTTAAGAATATTCGCGATTTTATCGGAAATGGGGCCTATGTAAGACAGACTACCGACATGCTTGTTAATTCGTTCGGGGGTACATGCATAAAGTAGTGAGCGAACCCTGTCATTCTGTTTATTCTGAATTATATTATCAATAACTTGTTTGGAATACCCGTTTGAAATCGCGATTTGATATAATATTTTAAGTTCTTTGACGTAATTATCCGTGGACAGTGGGACAAACATTAGTCGGTGGATTCGCGATTTCAAACGGGTATTCCAAACAAGTTATTGATAATATAATTCAGAATAAACAGAATGACAGGGTTCGCTCACTACTTTATGCATGTACCCCCGAACGAATTAACAAGCATGTCGGTAGTCTGTCTTACATAGGCCCCATTTCCGATAAAATCGCGAATATTCTTAAAAAACACAATGTTTTCGTTGCCTTTCGATCAGATCATAACTTACGAAATCTTTGTAACGGCAAAGATAAATTAGAAAATTCCAAAAAATCCGGTATTTATAAATTAGTATGCAATGATTGCAACGGGGTCTATGTAGGTCAGACAGGCCGTAACTTCGAAATAAGGTATAGGGAGCATGTTGCCGCTTACAGGAATGGCCATTCAGAAAAATCACATTTTGCTAAACATTTAATCGATACCGGCCATTCCTTGAGCGACAATAATACGTACAACATTCTCCATGTATGTGATAAAAGTTTCCGGTTGTGTGTGTTGGAGCAGTTAGAAATCTCCAAACATAATAATAATAATAACTATACACTGTTGAATGAACAAACTAACTTAATTACATCACCTCTTTTAAGTATGATTGCAGGTAGGTCGATACAGACGTCTTTGTGACGTTTGTATCGACCGTTGCCAATGCGTCATCATTGCGCTATATAAAGGGGCGAGAGCCGTACAACTGGCTCATTCGCGCCCGAGCGGTTGTCGAGTCAACATCTCCTGAGGATGCCCCGTGGAGGGGCGAAACACGTGTCGAGTATTGGTTTGGTTGCATGGCATGCTACCCCCCCCTTTTGTCTCACTTTTCGTGTATTTTGCATATGCATGAGGGCGGGAGGGTGGGCTTTCCTGCATGCGCATATTGCATGAGGGCGGGACGGTGGGACTGCATCCTGCTTCCAAGCTTGGATTTTGGTAGCGGAATTAAAGCTAAATATCTTTCAAACAATAATATTTAATGTCATGGATTTCCGCAAAGTAACGCCTGATTCTATAACTTAACTAAGATAGTTCTAATTTCCTATCAAAACTAACTGTAAAAACAGTTATTTATCTTATTATACAGTAATATACTTTTAAAATAAATATACTTGCCTAAAAACGTAGAGCAATGTATCCTAACGTAAGTGCGGCCATTTCTGTCGCGTGAGTGTTTGTGACGTCATCAGGCGGAATTGAATTTGCGCTGAAACAAAAGCACGTGATTTAGGGTTTACTATTTACTAACAACTCGTTTAGAAAGCGGGAATGCCAGCCATGTTGTTTCTGGAAAACCGTTCGAGTTTCTATTAAAACTATTACACTTTGTAGTAATGTTCATGTTTTGTAGAAAATGTATGAAGCAAAAAAGTAAATAAATAAATAAATGCGGACAACATCACATACATTGCTCTGAACCCAAAGTAAGTAGCTGAAGCACTTGTATTATGGAATTCAGAAACATCGAAACAACGTAGGTACCACAAACACCCAGACCCGGGACAATGTAGAAAAGTTGGTTTCTACATTGACCCGTCCGGGGATCGAACCCGGGACCTCAGAGCTAGCGACACCTTGAAACCGGTGCGTACGCCACTCGACCACGGAGGTCGTCACTACACAGTAAAGATTAGATAAATTATGTTTGTTTTAAAAAAATGCAATACCTATGTCTAAATACTATTATAATTAGGTAAGTAACAAATCGATTATTTATAGAATCCTAAGTATTTTTTTAGTCGTATATTTTATGGTGGTTATTTTTAGTTTTACCTAGAACTTTATTTACTAAGTATGTTACTTAGAGTAATGCCGTTTTTTTCCTCTCGATAACATATTTCAGCACTTAATTACCGCTATGTTGTTCCTTACTTCATAATACAAACCAAACAATTATTCTCAAATGTATAACTGTAGCTACTTAAATACACACAACACTTCTGCTAACCCCCTAAGAAATGCTACGCGTGATAGATGACCGTTACAAAGCTAATCTATAACCGTTAAATTACCATCCTCAGTAATCCATTAATTACATTGATTGATCAAGCTAATTTTGAAACAAATTAAACTAACATCAATCAACCGCTTGTAAAGTAAGGATCACGCTTGAATATGTAAAGGAGAGCGGGAAAATGGTTGACGGATTCTAATTAAATTTACAAACCTATACAGATTGCGGTGTTGTAGATTAATAGGTAATGAATATTATAAAATACTTTTTAAATTTTTTTTTTACGTGTTTTAATAAAAATAATGTTTGTATGGTGAACAGTTAAACTGTGTCATGCAAACAGCTCGTAACTTAAAAGTAAATTACGAACCCAGCATTCTGCATATAGGTAGTACATCACATTATATAGGAAGGCAAGGAATGGCATAAAAAATGCATAATTAAAAGTTCTCTCTACCATTAACCGAAACATTAAAAAATAACAGACAATTCAGGGACAAAAAATTGTTTTCTGAAACCAAACTAAACCTTCATTCTTAAAAAATAAATGTTACGAAAAACAGTATTTAAAATAAATAAATGTTGATATTATTATTGACACCATATCTTTGTCAACCACCGTCATGGTTCAGAGGTAACATGTTCATATAATCCAGAGGCATAACAAAGGTCTAACTAATTTATCCTATACGTGTTCGAGGTACAGGCATTTTACATTCCAAATTCAAACCTTCAAACCACGTTGTTTAATCCTCAATTTTCATATATCCAAGCTATGAATATTTAATTATATTTAGCATTCGCATGATACATAATCCTTTCATTTATTAAGGTTCTATTCGAACCAATTTACGGTCTGATGAGTTTAATGTAGCTGTCAACTGGACCTCTCGGGTTAGGTCGGTTAATACAATAAAGCCGCCTATTCACTGGAGAACAAAGGTTGGACACGTGTCAAATTAGATCACGTGGAATTTCGCGAATTTCTGGTATTAAGAATTGATGAGCTATATGATTTCCTTAGTCAGCTCACCATAGGTATATTAGAAAGGTAAAGGTAGGCTGCTCGTAAGCGGGTCGCAAACTTGACGAACACCTTCGTCGAGTAGTGTAAACACAGTTTTTTCAGTTGTCACTTGCTCTAAGGCAGACTTTGATCCACGGACAGGTTAATCTAGAAAACTATTCTGCAATACTTCTGCTCTAGGTGCTTGTGGTAACTTTGTCTTGTTTTGCCTCTGACTCCATTAAATAAATGCTTTAGCTTAATACTTACTCTGGGTTCAGAGTGTATGAGATGTTGACTAAATTAAAAATAAAAGATTGTGGAAATGAATTATATGTTTCACTTATTAAAACATACAACGTGAGTTTGCCTAGGCAGTGAAAACTCCAACTTAAAATATATAATAAACTAGCTGATTCCCGCGACTTCGTCCGCGTCAATTTCTTAAAATTGCGACTATAATTTGAGATTTAAACTATCCTATCTCTCAAGTTGGATCGAACTGCACATGGTGTGCGAATTTTATTATAATCGGTTAAGTGGTTTAGGAGTCCATTGAGGACAAACATTGTAACACGAGATTTATATATATTAAGATTTTACTATCATAATTTAAGCAGATTATTCTTGAATACTGTAACAGGAATCCTTCTGTTAAGTGAATGTTCAGCTTTAAGCTATTAAATCGAGGATACAGATAGTAATAAAGATGATGTCAATGAATATGACTGGTAGAGAAGGGTAAAAGATACTATCGCGGCAGCCATAAAGAATATTGCTGATCGTATCAATTTATTTAGAATTATGTCGTTCCTTCTAATAGAATAAGCAGTTCCTACGCCTGATAAAGTTAAATAAATAGCTTGTGTTAGCCCTTTACTTGAGTTTATCTAGATCTTTCGTTTAAGTGAATTTTGCGAACAATTTTTTTGGTGTAAAATAAAGTTTTTGTCTACAAAAATGTTTAAGATGCAAATTAAACAATATGAAGTCGTAAAAGTAAACAAGGCTCATAAAAAAGGATTAAATAAGCCATGTGTAAAACAATGTGTAAAAAAACCTAAGTTTCTAATGTTAACTTAAAACGATTAACTCAAGTAACCTAATAAAAAATAATGAAGTCAGAAATAAGTCAAACATTACCGGAAGGCCCTTTGGAAAGTGAACATAAATAATTCTAACACATTCAATGTGAAACATACTATAAAGGATTAATTTGCGCCTTGAAAGCAGATCAAACCAAGCACATTTACAAAGCTAACACGTGGAAAGTGCATCTGAATTCTATGAAGCGATTCCACCATTAACATTTAAACGCATTCCTGGGAATTAAACTTACTTTTTAACTGGATAACTTGACCGTCATAAATTCAATCCTGAGTACACGAGTTTAAAATCGATTAGCAAAAAAATAAATAAATACTGCAATGATTTTTTTTTCCATTTACGCTATAAAATACGTGGGGTAGGGATTGCCTTATTCTAATGAAAGGCATTCCGCCTTTCCACATTATTCATATTATTTTATGACTGCGCGCTGCATTTAGTATAATATATATATATACTATAACATATTATGTTGGTAAAATTGGAGCTTTGAACTCAATCAAACACAAGAAACGAGAAACTTGAACTGATCGCGTTCATATGCATCTGTGAAACTTACCCTAAGGCGACCATCTAAGGTATAATTCAAACTGTTCAAACACCACTCAAGGAACAGAGCCATTCCAGTTAAGTTCACCTTCATTTACGTAATCGTATAGCATTTGCTTTGAGAGGTACATTAATGATGATATATGATAAACTGTTGTGAAACAGGTACATAACATACGTTATTGTGACCATGTTAATCACATAATATGCCACCGTAAGAATAAAAATAGTAAGAAGCCGAGCATAAACATTTAAAACTGAAACTTCATTTTTATTTCTACTGGTGAACATGATTCATAATCTTTATTCTGCAGAGATCCGAAGTTAGCCCTACTTGTGCATATTATTCTATCTAAATTGCAGAACTGTCAATGATATTTAAACCTATGACTCCCATTAAACCTAAATGTTAGCAACAGGACACCTCAATACCAAACCTCTTTAGGAAATGTAATCATGAGTATATACATTAATTTCAGAACAGATTAAGCTACATTAACACACACACACAGACGCGTAAGCTTACATACAGTACACACACACCTACACAACCATATTCGCAACATTACGAACGTGCAAACTAATACTGTACATTAAGGCAGGTGTGTCAAATCGTTTCCATGAATATATGGGGCAGGAGCAAATATTTGGCCAGTCGAAGTTGGTTACACGAGCTCACGTCCGCAGGTACATTAAATCAAATGGAAGTCGCCGTAACAAAGTATGAGACGGTTGTGGATTTATGTAGGCAGGCGTATGAACACGACTTTCTGTTTTATTGCTAGTATTAGTTTGTGAAGTGTCAATAATCCCTTTTTTATATAAAAAACTTCAAAACTTTTCCTAATTGTTTTATTATTGGAACAACGTTAAACGGTTAGACAGGGGGTTAGAAAAATCAAATAACATATAACAAGGAGGTTGATGCCACTAGGCTACACGGCTAGATATTTTGATACAGATAAAAACTAAAATTTAAATTAGAAAAACTTACATTTACTGTTTCGCAGGGCATTTTTGTCTATATGCGGTATAAGGTATACACTCACCACAGTGCTCTAATCTCTCGCAGTCTTTAACTTAATCATGTTACAAATAAAAACAATTTCCCGTAAAAATATTAAACCAAAACCACTAAATAATAATAAGCAACGGTTACCTTTGTAAAGTTAATTAAAATAAAACGGTGCGAGGCATAACGCTTATTGAAGTAATTAGGCTCAACGATATTTCACGGCTTAAATTTCCGGATAATTGCTTCAGAAAATTATCTAGCTTTCACCTTTGTGATAACATCGAACGAATGTTATTTTTGTGACTTGAACGCGGTTAGGAAATGTGAAGCCGTTTTTCCAGTACTCAGGTTGAATCAGATAGTACTCAGGTTGTATAAGAAACGTTAGTGTAGTTTCCAAAACATGTAATTTTAGCTACATGTAAAAACCTATTAGGGACATGGCTAAGTGTTAAAAGAACTAGATTTGCTTTTGTATGGTTTTTGCTATCATTGCTTGTCGGATTCTATAGAAAAACTTGAAACGTAATTGAACTGTGTCAAATAACCAAGGTTTTATAAAGATACGTGACAATGTTTTTTATAAAAAAAAAAATGATAATATTGCAGAAAAAAAACGTTTCACATTTTGTCGTTAATATGATAAATCTATTATATTTTCATAAACTTAAACATTCTGTCCATTAACTATTATAGCCAAATAATAATATAGTAGAAATAACTCACAGAAATAATGTACAATAAATTACAAGAATATTTTTCTTTACAACATCATCTTCCAAATTGTTTATCAAATGAACCAAAAGCGAGCACAATCATATTTTATACATGGAGAAACAAACCGAAATTCTGTTTTATATAGATAAACACGGCTAACAAAGAAAAGTTTACTCAAAATATTTTGTAAGCGTATCTTTGAAGTCCCTTGAGGTTAGGCTCCCTTAAAAGTTTATAAACAACCTGTTTCATCCCTCCCCATACTAAACACAGCTATAAAAACTTATCTACCAAGAACATTGTCTAAGGATTATTTTTCTTGGAATTACATCTTTGTTTGTGGGTAATGATGCTTGTCTCTTCAAGTTGGGAAATTAGTGGCGCCCAACATAAGGCTTTGCTTTAAATTGAAGTCTCGGAAATTTGGTATCTTGAGGGAAATGAAAGTAATGTAAACTCATGAAAAGGTATTAATGTTTTCACAGAATGATAGCTTGGTTCGTGTTATTTTGTAAGTGTACGCAGAATTGGCTCTGATTTTCAAGAGAGCTTTTTCTGGGAATCCCCTGTCCAAAATGATGCAAAAGATCATGTGTAAACCAAAGTGTTACTAAGGAGATGTGATAAGGAAAAAAATGAGGAATACGAGGAGTAAAAATACTATAAACAGTGTAAAGTAGGAAGTATTACAATATGAACTGGCCTAAAGCAAAAAAATTAAACACAGTTTAAATAAATGTCTCCTATGCAAACGGTTAGTACACTAATGAAAATTGACAAAGAAACCTGTAAAAACAGATGTTAAAGATATACATTAATCTCTCTTCAGTTAACAAAAAGTTTAAAAGTCATCTTGAGGCAGAACTTACGTAAACCCTCCTCACCGCAAATGAAACCCACACCTTAAAAAATTTGTTAATCAAGTACATAGTTAACACAGTTCTAAACGTTATGTACACAATATTGTACTCCATATTAATAAAAGTAAATCAATGTAGGGCATGTAGCTGGCATGTTGTAGCGTGCGCTGCTGACATGATTTATTGCCGGTAATTAAGTGTGGGTGTAGACAGACGTCTTGTGGCATTAGAACAACCTTATCGACTACCAAACTTATTTTGAAAAGAATTTTCGGAAGCTTTGTTAATTTACCTCAATTTTGTATATCTCAGCTAATTTAGAACTCCTTAACAGGTCACGACTAATGTAATGATTTTCTTCATCGAATTTCTATGCAAGTTTTATTATTATTTTTCTCTCGCTTACTGTATACAGATTTTTACTAAAATCAAGTCATGCATTTGAAAAATGTGTGAAAAAATAATTCATGCTTGTCAAGTCCCAGTACACAGTACTAAGGCATTGACACCTTCTATTGAAGATCACGATGTAAGGAACTCAAGTCACACTCAATGTTAGTTCCGCGAGCAAATATATACTTAACGAAGTGCCTACTTCCTATTTATTCGAATCACGATAGAATAATGCCATTTACAGTCATCATGGCACCACAATTACTTACTATACTTACTTACTATGTATTCTAGTCAGAATCCCGCAAAAGTGAATCGCCATTCATCAGAGTGAAAATTGAATGAATTCGTCCACCGTGGTTGGGCCGCAGTAAAATGCGCTCGATTGGATTTGATTGTGATTGGCGAGTAGAGGATGTGCACTATTCATTTTTCATGCTCTATACAATACGTTTCAAGTGATATTAACTACTATTGTCATCATTGTCATACTATTCATAGTAACCAAAGATAAAGTGCTGTTTTGTGGCATTGAAAGGATTTAGCTTCGGTGGTGTGGAGAAATTAGCATTAGCATTTTCATTTATTTGTGCATTATGTATAAAAAATTAGAAGATAAGATATTAACTAAAATAAGAATAAAACTATTTAAAAAATAATTGTTTTCAGTTCTTTGTATAATATATTCTCCAATTTCAAGGATGTCTATTATTACGTAAACAAATTGAATCTAAATTAAAAACAAACAAATTAAAGTTTTCTTCAATTTAGAAAGCAAATTGATCAAGGGCGACATTTGACCTTTTCTAAACAATTTGAAAGTAGTAACGTTCAAGCCCTAATATAGGTCTGAATAGAACTATTGTTCCTTAAATAAGAGGTCTGTTATCTATGGATCAGTCCCGCCGGTGTTTTGTGCCTCATTGTATGACAGACAATGAGTGAATGGAATGAATGAGAGGAACTTTGTATTTCATATTGAAATTAACATGGAGCATGGATTGGTGTTACGTAGGAATAGAGAAGATTGGTTTTATAGCGATGGGTGATTGAAATTATAAATAATTTGTGCACCAGTAACAGGCTCATAAAGCAGTGTATTTTGTTCTATATCATTATTATTTTGGCTTATTTCACCAATTTATTTTTATTATTGTACATATCTTTAGTTACGGTTAACCTTATTTTGTTTCGAGGCTGAATAAAAACACGATTTTATATGTCGTTTACCAATAACACATAAAATTAAATAAAAGAAAAGGATATTTTAATATCTTATGGCTGCATAACAAAACAATTGATTATCACTGCTTGGAACAATATTACGAAACTATCAGATCTGAGATTTGAATTGTTATGGTAAATTTTAAATCGCATACCACGCTCCATAAAAAGTAACAATACAAATATGACCACATCGCACTCACGCCTGGCTGCCTTGTTTAGACTGTAGGTCAATTGTCCATATTCCAGTATACTTATTTGTTTGTCGACAGCTACCGAGAACGGACGTATATACATAGAACAATGAACAAAACCTTTTTACCCACACTTCTGGTCCTAGTGTCCTTAAATTTTGTGCTGACGAGTGCGGATCTAAAGTCTTGTGATCTTGGTCCTTTGGTACAGGAGATTGCGTCCTATGATACCGTTGTTAAGAGGATAATAGACTACACGGTCTCCGGGCCGTTCAAAAGGAAGACCTACGATGAGTAAGTATTGGTGCAATTATTAAATTGGTTTCTGTATCAATATCCTTGAAAGTATTTTTAAAGAAACAATTGAATTTTAAATAACAGTTAGCAACTTGAAGTGGTTTTGATGTCGATTTCATTGAACTATTTAATTTTATGTGGCCGTATATCTATTATAAAGTTTAACTAAATTAGACTAGAAACAAGAATCATTGGAAATCCGGTTAATATCGAATGTTGTGATACAGGTCCGAAGAGGCCTATTTTTTACTGTAAACATGTTTGATAAACTATGGTTAAGATTCTTTTTTGCTTTGCCGAGTATTTTTGTACGTAACGGGCAATTGTTATTGCTTATGATATACATTATACATGTAGTAAAACAGTCAACCCTACTAAATAAAAAAATAAAAAATGTACAACGTTGACCGGTTTTATTTCGATTCTAATTCAAAATGATCGTTAGCAATGCAAGATTTTAACAACGACATTATTGGTCCTTACTTTATATCGTATAAAAGTGATTTTCTAATAGCTACCATGTGCATTCTTTTTCTCATGAAATACGTTAAAAAGACTATTTACATGAGAATGTTCGCAATTTGCATAGCAGTTATTACAGGTTATGCGGTTGCGAATGACCTTTCCTTAATCATTGCAGTTTGCCGAGCTATTAACACTAACTCTGTAAATTAAATTTGTTGTTTAATTTTTTTTTGTGATTCATAATGCTAGATTCTTACATTATCAGCGCATCGAGATTATATTTACTAGACACCTCATGGACGTGCTGTGTTCTTGGTACGATTTGAAACAGATTTGATTCTCACGATAGAAGCTGTAATTCTAATTCTTCATGCATTTTAGATACCTTTTTGTTTTATGCTATTGTTTCTGAATAATATGACTGACATATTTATTTAAAAATAAATCGTTTGAAAACTGACGGCCCTTGATCATGACCTTATGATAAGAAGGTTAAACATAAATAGATTAACTGGTCCAATTCAAAACTAAACGGGCATGTCCGTTAACACAGTTTAGTCGTTTAGTATTTTACTATCGCAGAAATTATTATAGTACAAAAATAATAATATCAAACAAGTTGCACAATATAATTAAGTCTAACTGCCACTTAACACGTTCTAAAAACACCAAGTACTATTGAAATTTCACGCAAAACGATAAGATTAGGACAAAATCCACGCGATATATTTTCAAGTCCCTCAAGTATTAAATGTCTATCAAATGTAAGTACAGACGGTTTAGACAGTCGAACATCAATTCTGATAAGAT
The DNA here is from genome assembly GCA_905475315.1 of Autographa pulchrina. Taxonomy (NCBI): domain Eukaryota; kingdom Metazoa; phylum Arthropoda; class Insecta; order Lepidoptera; family Noctuidae; genus Autographa; species Autographa pulchrina. The sequence goes on along the minus strand of FR997771.1, from coordinate 3,988,216 downwards.
ACAGTACAAAAGAGCTCATGGTTTATCAAAACATCTCAGTATCCTAAAGATATTGGAAGAAAGATGAATATCGTCCATATTGTATTGGTAACCCTTTTTGTTATTGTTGCGAATGAAGCCAAGGTACTGAGCAAAAATTCGAATACATGCCAAGAGATTCTGGGGGATGAATTGATTGAAGAAATATGGGCTTACGAAAATGTTAAAGATGAAATATTGAGATACGTTATTGAAGGTGATTTTAAAAGAAAAACTTATGATGAGTGAGTGAAATTTATCCACAACAGTAAAAATTCCGACAAGATTTGCGTGGTTTGGGACTGGATTCTTATTAAGGTTTTTATAATTATGTTTTATTTTTAGATTGGCAAAGTTTGTGGACAAGTTTGGAGCCCGTCCTTCAGGGACAGAAGTTCTTGAGAAATCTATTGATTACATGATCGATCTCACTCGAGAAGAAGGATTGAATGATATCGTCACCGAGGAACTGGAAGTAAGTTCAAACTTTTTAATATTTTAGCTTAAGCCCGATATTAAAAATGGGCGAATTTAGAGGCACCCTCACGCACTGTATTTATTTAAAATCTTAAACTGTTAATTGGATATAAATGGTATACGAGTAGAGTTCAGACCCCATCCAACTGTGTGTATATTTGATGTTATACATAATGTTATTTACAATACATAATTTCTATAATATTGATTGTTCTTACCCATATAGGCTGTTAAATTAATGTACAAATTAAGCTAGTAAAAGTAAAAATAACATGCAAGTGTTTTGTTTCAGGTACCGCGCTGGGCAAGAGGAGAAGAAGAAGTAACTATGCTCGAACCAAGAGTAAAGAACATTTCTGTCCTGGGTCTCGGTCGTAGTGTTAGCACACCACCAGAGGGCATCAAAGGCGAAGTGATAGTTTTTCATAATTTTGATCAATTGGAAAACACACCTGATGAAAAGGTAGCAGGAAAAATTGTTCTTTATACCCCTGTATTTACGAGTTATGGTGAAACTAACAAATACAGAACGCAAGGAGCAACCAAAGCATCTGCCAAAGGAGCTATTGCATCTTTGGTAAGGTCAATTACGCCTTTCTCAATTTATACACCGCATACTGGATCTCAAACTTATGGCGAGGGTGTGATTCCAATTCCAACAGCAGCAATTTCTTTGGAAGATGCTGATTTGATCTCAAGGATTCACGATAGAGGAGAGAAAGTTGTATTGCATATTAAAATGTTCTCAACCTTAGAAACTAAAGTATCTAGAAACACTCTTATTGACTTAAAGGGATCTGAAAATCCTGAAAAACTTGTTATTGTTTCTGGGCACATTGATAGTTGGGATGTTGGACAAGGCGCCATGGATGATGGCGGTGGCCTGTTCATCAGCTGGGCCGCTCCAGTGATATTGAAACGTCTTAACTTGATCCCTAAACGAACAGTAAGAGCCATATTCTGGACTGCTGAAGAACTGGGATTGGTTGGTGCTTATGCATATGAAAAGGCACACAGACATGAAAGTGACAATATTAACTTTATTATGGAATCTGACGAAGGTACGTTTGCTCCCCTTGGGTTGGCGGTCGGTGGTAGTCCAAAAGCGCGTTGTATAGTTGGCGAAGTATTAAAACTGTTCAAATCAATCAATGCATCGACTCTGGTTGAAGAAGATGCTCCTGGATCAGACATTAGTATATTTACTGGTAATGGAATACCCGGGGCTAGTCTTCACAATGACAACGCGAAGTATTTCTGGTTCCACCACACTGAAGGTGACACCATGAATGTGGAGGACCCTGACGAGCTGGACCTCGGAGCTGCGTTCTGGACAGCTGTCGCTTACATCATTGCTGACCTCTCAGAAGAAATTCCACGATAAATGAACCAATCAGTATTCGTTAAAAATATTTATTACTTGTAAAATGGTAATTTAGGTACCTACTTGTTTGAATATTACTAATAAAGGAAGGTGTTAAGATTGTTCAACTGAATTATGTTATCAAGTGTTTTAATTATACGAGACAAACGTGTATACTTGAAATTCAATCTAATTTTCAACTTTTATATAAACTAAATAGTACTTAAATCCTTCCAGTAAGAGAAACGTGTTTCATAAATCCTCCAAGGAACAAGTAACAATTTATAAAATGTTTCACTCAATTTTTCTAGAAAAATCTTTAAATCAATGGGCGTGAATCCTTTAGCTTCGGTTATTTTTCTTAGATAGAACACTTGGGAGCGGGCCTAGGATATATTATGAAGATATTTTCTATTCGACGGCAAAAGATTTTCATTGGCACAGCGATCCACCTTTCGATAAAAATCTTAAATTATATTATCGTGACTCAGCCGTTGTACTAAAAATAAAACAACTTCTCGACAAAATGTTTTTTCTTGTATGTAAGGAAATTGATTTTTATAAGGGAAAACAACGATGGTGTTTCGTTCAGTACCTATAAAAAATAAGGTGATGTGTGATTTTATTAGTTTCTACTTTGGTGCGGCAACACCCTTCCACTTGACTGCTCTTGTTACGAAATGTAATTCAATAAAGTCTTATTTTATTATTTTTGGGGTTAACGCGAATGTTACACATTGAATTTTAGCATCTGTTTATGGAATTTAAATATAATTAAGGTGAAAAATGCCGTAAATCTTGTTATAATTATAAAGTCAGGACAAATTAACGTTCATATTAAAATATTTATAAATAAATAGAGAAGTGTCTAATATCTTAAGAAAGGTTTTATCTCTAGACATGTTATAAATATTAAATTCAATATTTATTTTATAAATATCCTATCGAGACAATCTTTGATTTACATAATCCTCTAAAACGGTACGAAAGTAATACAAAATATCAAATACATATAAATGTGAACTCATAGCTTACACGCACTTATCTTTAAGTAAAACCTAATGCCAAGTATTAAGTAGCTAAGTGTGTGTAGAATGGCATATGGAATCCAATCCAGTCTGTTATCTTAATAGGAAAAAATACAATAATAGGCTATTAATAATGTAAATTTCCTCGAGTCTTTAATTGAAACTGTAACGAAATTAAAAGCCGTTTCAAATTGGGTCTGTAGTTAGCCTGTGACCTGTAGAAGGCGCTACATTCCAACGGGGTGTCTAGTTTTAAATTATCTTAGGATTAGATTATTTTTACTTTTGTTAATTTATTATTTTATTTATTGTGGTACCTTACGAGGCTGTCTTGGCGCACCAGCGCAAAAAGCCTCATCAAATAAATGATTTAAAAAAAAAAAAAAAAAAATTTTATGCCGTGCGCACGGTAAATAAAATGCTTTAATTAAATGGTGGACAAATTAAGGTCCCCATTTGTAAACAAGATTACATACGTCACATTACTTCTCATTAACAAATGCTTTGTATTTAAGGAACTATCGTCTTGCACTGAATAAAATACTATTATAATAAAATTGTATGTTTACCTTGATCCGATATGCAATACAAACTGATTTGAAACAATATTTTGTGGATACTTAATTATAGTATACTTGTAGATCTATACATAAAATGAACATAAATATGCCTATCTACAAAATATAATTAACATTGTTTACCGGCAAACAAAATACATTTAAAGATTCGTTGTTCCAACAAACAATACTCTCAATTAGAAATAATTTTACAATATTACATAGGAGCTGTATTCACAGGATAAACATATTTAATACAGACCGGACAAGATTGAGAGCACTTAAAAAAAATGTTTAAAAATTCAAACGAATCAGCTGCAATCGCGTTATTTTTTTACTCACGGAATACCAGTTTTAAAGCTATTAAATCAATATCACTTTACTCCATTATACTTTACTCAATATTGACGTTATCCTCTTCCTTTTGCCAAAAAAAAAGTATGAACAAGGCCATTTCCATGTCGAAGTTTATTACAGGAGTTCTGCCCACCCAATCAGCTAAATAAACCGTGAATACATTTAAGATAATAACCCTGTTATAAAGCTCTGTTTATACAAAATGAGTTTCATTAACATTTTGTTTTTGAACAAGAAACAAAGAAAAGTTCTAACAATAGGAAACCAGCGAGATGAAGACATTTTACCAGGTAATTTAATGCTTTACGATAAAAAGTGTAATTATAAACAAAAAACAACTCTCTCCAAACGAAACGAAGAATGGAAAAACTCCAAACAAATGGTTTCTTTTAAGTTTGTTTTTTTGTTTTAACTAGCGTAGTAACCGCAATACGTTTGTTTTATTTATGAAATTTAAATTATTAATATGTTTGGGAGAGAATTCAAGCTGGTAAAAGAACGTTCTGATCTGTCAAAGAACTATTGCACTTACATCGTAACAAAGTAAGAAACCAGTAATGTGTTGCGGCAACAGCTAATAGCGTTTAACTTTAAGCCACATCTGTCTTGCAAGTGGGCCGTAAACTCTAATCTGCGACACTACGGCAAGAAAATTAGAAAGTTACTCCGGAAAATGTTTAAACTTTTATAGAATTATTCTAAAGATAGAGTACCTATACAATGTACACAATGGAAATCAAGTGATTTATTAGGATTATTGCTATTAAAGTAAAACATTATAAAAATTAGCAAATCAAGTTTTTTATATATTTACACACATTAATTCTATTACACAATTACAATATGTAAATAACAAAGTGTACATACAACTAAAAAACTTAGATACATCGATTTTATTTGTTTTATATAGGTAATCTTCTTAAGTATCTGATTAATTTTAATTGTAATTTTGACCGTTCTTCCATGCAAAGAATGTAAGATATGAAATAATCTCTCGAATAAAAATTACCTAGTGTTGGAAAAACCCGCAGTTAATGTACTTAATATACCTAAAAATTAAAAGTCAGAGTCACGTAAATAGAATAAAAAAAGTCTATCTCATCATCAAAATGAGTTCTATACAAGTAAAAAATACATCGAATTTCTCATAGTCATTCATATTGAAGTTTGATAGATAGTATCAATCGCTATCAGTAATATTCACCTTATCTTGTATTCATAGACAGATTTTTATCTATATCTGACTATGTAAACACATCTGTTGCGTCAAATTGATAAAAACTTTGGGTCTAGTTAACATGACACACATAAAATTCCTTCCAATAGGTCCAGGTAGCAAATCCTGGTCCCACTAAACGTCAAAAAATAATAATGAAAGACCTCCTTTAGCTTTCTATTTTTTTTCACATAATATACTTTAATTTTCATGGTGATAAAATAATCTGGATGTATAATTACACCCTTAAGAAAAAAAAAACATGCATAATTGCGTCGAGGTTTAAAAGGGCTTAAAGTAATACCGAATATGCAAGTGATTTAAAGAGTATAAATAAGTTGTCTTCGATTGCCATACACCGTTGGGTATGTGATATGTTTATTGTGTACGTCCACGTCACTTTAGATACCAATCCTAGATTTTCATTTTGTAATTAACTTTAAAGCGCCTGTAAGTTTCAAAAGAAAAAGAGAAATCTATTGTCTTCGTTTAAAAAATCGCTTTAAACATTGTTTTTAAAAGGATTCCTTCTAGATTTTAATTTTAATTACGGTCCATACTGATTATGTGCCTACATTCAATAGGTAAATAACTGCCCATAATGTTGAAAAAACCGTTAACCACACAAACTAGATAGCTATATAGATATCTTTATGCCTAACATAAGGTTCTATTTCGTATTTCATTGTTACCGACGTTCATCCAACCGTACAAAATAAAACTGAAATACTCGTTCACTTGAAACGAAGATTCCAAGATTTTTCAGATCCACAGACAAACATTAACCTTTGGATATGAATAATATTTCCTCCGTATTTCAAGGTCCAAAGGTCTTTGTGAGAGAAAATATGATGCTTATTCAAAAGCCTACAACTGGTGGTTGTTAGGAAACTCGATAAATTTAGGGAACTGGGGTTAAAGTAATAAATATTGTCGAATATAAAACGTATTTTATTTGGTCTTAGCGTGTCTTGTAAAAACGGGTAATGGCTTAAGAATTATGTTCATATTTTTTTGTATTATACTCAGCAATAAATACTAAGAAGAGCTTATTATAGGGCTTTTTAGAAATATGTTCCAATTAATTATGTTTTATTTTGAAAGTTTGACAAATTATGTATAAGAAATTTGTTTTTCGTTAATTAATTCTGTTTTTCGCCAATTTATTTAAGTAAAACTTTTAACTGTGGGTAAAGTTGTAATGGATTTTCTGCGTCCATGGTCGGGTTAAGGGGTTTGTCGGTCTTTTTCCGTGTAAAACCACACTTTCTCTAATACGACATGCAAATTTTCTCTTTTATTTATGTCTTTCTGCTGTTGTCCGATAATGGTTTGGTAGAACTTGTTAGTTGGTATGGTTATTTCTAAATAAACGTAAGTACTTCGTCAATTAAAGAAAATTCTTTAATGAATGTTCCTTAAGTATCGCTTATGAACATTTTATTGTATTTAATTTGTCATTGTATGAAAACCGCTCCGTTAGCTTTTCCGTGGCTCGCCGTAAATTAAGATTGTGACATTAATTTCAGCTAGCTTATTATAATGAGATTTTATACCTTAAATATATATTCTCAAGGGATAACCGTGTAATAAAGGGAAATCAACAAAGTGCTATACTTTAGACTTCCTTACTTTGTCGACTCATTATCATAAATTATGAATTGGGAAAGGAACCGAAAAGTTTTAAAGGCTTTTTATAATGGCCACGATTGTTGTACAAGATTTTGTAAATATTTATATCGCCTTGTCTGTTTATTTTTTGGAAACCAAAACCTTAAAAAACAAAATGTTCAAAATAACACCAACCCTTTACATTCCAGCAAAGTTTAAATAAGTTTTATATATTTTAATCTTAACTTTAGTTGTGCATTTATCTAATTTAAGGATTTAATAATCGCATCGCCCGTTGTTTCAAGGCAATATTATTTTAGATTTGATTTGACTTTTATCTCAGCTCTACGTGAAACTTATTGCACTATATACACGTGTATTTTGTTGATATTACTACGAACAATGAACGCAGGCAGACGGCAATAACTTTAGTTCTCTTAAATTTCACATTATTTTAAGAACGTAGTGTTTTGTTTATCTAGCTTTTGGAGTTGATACTTGTAATGTGGTAATTTAATGATAGTAAAAATAAACAATATCATACTAAATATGACATTACATGATATCACATGGCCCATTTGCCGCTGTCTTATTATATAAACCACACTTGAACTAAAATCTTGTTAAGGGTGTTCTCACAATGTGTAATGACATTTAGTTTAAAAAAGTAATTGCGAGATGGAAGCTTTCACACATTCGATTAAATAAAACATCGTTTATTGTAACTACATTGTTCACAATATTGTATTATAACAAAATGATAGCTATCCAAGTAAAAGTCATAGAATGTAACAGAGAAGCATTGTTTCTATTGTTCATAGACGCTAGGCGGGAGGCGATAAGAAGTTGAACGGGTGTGCTTTCAGCGTTTTAATTGATATCGTTTCACCGATGCCGAGAAAGCCGTCGAATGCCGAATGCCGATTGCCGAGTGCCAAGTCGGCGTAACTCAGATTTAAGAACATATTTATCGGCCTGCAGTGAGCGTTAAACTTATCTCTTTCTGCACTCAATTCAGACTTTTCTGTCTTAGTGAAACTTTATTTTGATGGTATACATAGTATTTAACGTTTATGCATATTTTGTCGTTTTACAGACTGGAAGAACTGTTCAGAAAGGCAATTAAGGGTAAGTGCTCATGTGAACTTTCTGTCATAATAATTTGAAAACGTAGATAGAAGAACAAATTGTTTAACTTTTACAAATTTTTAATTAAGCAAGGTCTAGCCAGTTCGGCTAGACCTTGCTTAAAAAAGAGAAGTTTGGACATTTCAGTAACAGGGTAATTTAATTTCTATTGCAAAAAAAACGTTGTTTAGGTACACATAAGGTAAATTTTGCAAAAAAAAACAGTTAGTAAATACCTACTACCTGTATGAATATGTATGTATAGTCGGTACCTAATTGTCTGGCTTTAATCATAAATAAAATCGGTTAAATTCATTGTAGCGAAAATAAAAAAGATAATAAACATCAATTAAAGACAGATCTGGCCAAAAGCCAAGATCGCTACTAAGCATGTTTTCTACAATTTAAGAGTTAAAAGATGTATCAATAGAAAACATTTATCTAATGGATAATTTTAAAACGTAATACAATTGTTCGTGTAATGAATAAATTGCCGTCTTTTTTTCTTTCATTATTAACATACATATTTTATTCAAATTGCAAACACTATTGTACCTTTAATAATGTACATTTTAATATATTATAAGTGCTTTTAAAAAACCTAGAACAACGTTTTCAGTCGATATAATCCTATAGGGCTTTTAATTTTGAGAGAGAATTTAATCTTGTAAATTTTACGAACAATTGATGGTTAAATAGCTATTAAATTGGGCCTTAATAAATAAATTGTCTATATTTCTTAAAGAATAAATGCTAAGTCTAGGCCTAGTGATTTAGAGCTTAAATTTGAAGCAATTAATCTTAGCAATTTTAAATTTTCTTTAGGGCTCGTAATTAAAGTATTATAGTCTTCATTACTCATTTCATTATTAATTCCTCCCAATTTATTAAAAGACTCGAAACAATACCTTTCTCTAAAAAGAGTTACGACATAAATGTTTTTGCTTTAATTTACGTAAAGAAATTGGTTAAAATCAATTACACAAAACAGTATCGTGAAAGTCCTTAAAATGCTGAAATAAATATTTAAAAAAAATGTAAAAGAAACAGTGTTTTGTATATTATAACGAGGGATATTGATGGCGTAGATTCTATGGTACTCATGGGATTGGATCGAGAGGGATCCAACAAAGGCTTTAGATAACGGACTCAATGGGTTTCACAATATGGGCCTAATGGAGGCACTTTGTCTTTTACCTACCAATTTGTAGAACAAATCATGAAGGAAACAAACCATGACGGTTAAAAAATACATAACATAATAGTAATCAAACTTTTTGAAAATCCTTGGTTTCCTTTTTATAGGTAAGTATTTATTATTACAATGCGGTTAGGGTAGATCAATGTGTGTTTTTTTTTAAGAAAACTTCATGCTTTTCTGGTTCCAAGCTACTAAAAACGCTTACCCACTGTCAGCAAACTTTTGATCTTTGTCTGCATGAAAGAATAAGAAGTTGGAAATTCTTAACGTTGTAGTGGGACAGCTACATAGCAAGTTAAATATTATTAGTACATAAGCAGGTTGTAACATGTCAGGTTTTCACTAACCTAATTCATGAAGGATTAGTGTCAGAACCTACACAAAGCCTAAAAAGGCAGCTTTGTGTACCACAAGCTAACGTACGTGAAGTTTATTTCATTATCAAAGAAAAACGTTTGTAAAATATTATTTTCCCTACCAACACATTATTTTAATTTCAGCATACTTACAAGGGTAGGACTGTTTATTTTTAGACGATATCTGATGAAATACGATAATGTTGTGAAGGCTTAATTTCTGTATTGTAAATACTTAAAATACCTACTTGTTTGGTATTGTTTTTGATGATTTGTAAACGACGAGGTTGCGTCAGTGATATTATAATAGGGGTTTGGTCAAATATTTGCAGTCGGCTCCGGTGGCTCCAAAATAATGAGATCGGTCTCAACAAAACTAGTTACATATATACTCAGATTTATGTAGAAAGTAATACCATGTTTATCATTTCTCATATACAGACAACACTACATTTTTTATTAAATAATGCATAGCATTTTGATGAAATAATGAAACTTTGTCGGTGAAAAACTTTAGCGATGCCAAACTTAAGTTATTAACTTGTGGATTTTATACTTCTAACCATAATTAACAAGAACAGACATACTATAAACTAAGTTTAAATACTAGCTTATTTAAGCCAAAATAACAAAACATTCTGTTATCAAAAACAATGCAGCCACCTTTGTACGTTAACCTCATTCGTTAAAACCTTTTTGCTAAACTTCGTAGTGGAACGGTAAACTATGAAAATGAAAAGTTTTCCGTACTGGCTCGAGGGGATTTATAACTTTGAAGCTAAAGGTCAGGTTCAAAGCTGTTAAGGCCACATTTGACAGGTGTAATAAACGTCCGTTTCATAATCGTCATGGTAGTTAACGGTTGGGGTTGCTGACTTGAATAAAGAGAGAGTTATTAAGACGAAATGTTGTTTATGTTTATAGTAGTTTGGGTAAATTATGTTTTAATATGATTGCTTTGTAAACATGTTTTTATGAGTGAGTAATAATGTTAACGGTCTTATTAAGTTTTCTTCAAGATCGAAAGACTTAAGAGACGAAATAGCGCATGCTCAAACTATCATTAGATGCATGTCTAAAGTAAGTAATGGGCTACATATTACGTTGTAAATATTCAGTATTATAATTTTTGAATCAGTATATCTTGTTTATTCGACTATATATACCTCTGCCTCGTTGGCCTAGTGGTTCTAAGCGCGACTGCTATGCTAGAGGTCTTGGGTTCGATTCCCAAGTCGACCAAGGTGTTATTGGTAATATATTATTATATAAAAATATATATATATATTTTTATGAAATTCTAAATAGCAGGTCGGAGTTTGGATTTGTGCCCGGTTAGTGGCAATAGGCTCGCCCCCTAGTAGCCGGGACCTAAACATACCGGCGAACTGTGGGTGTACATTGGTATACCTCTGCCTAACCCTTCGGGGATATAGGCGTGATGGTATGTATGTATGTATTTCATTTAGCCAATCATAGTCCACTGCTGGACATAGGCCTCTCCCAATTTGCGCCACAACACCCGGTCCTCCGCCCTCCGCATCCAGTCCCCTCCAGCGACCTTTTTCAGGTCGTCAGTCCACCTGGCGGGGGGGCGTCCTACCTTACGCTTGCCGAGTCGCGGTCTCCATTCTAGGACTCGTCTGCTCCAACGGCTATCGGTCCTTCGACAGACATGGCCAGCCCATTGCCACTTCAGCGAGCTAATTTTACGAGCTATGTCGGTTACCTTGGTTCTTTGTCGGATGACCTCATTACGAATTTTATCCTTCAAAGAGACTCCGAGCATAGCTCGCTCCATAGCCCGCTGCGCGACTTTAAATTTGTGGACTAGTCCAACCGTTAATGTCCACGTTTCGGCACCGTAAGTCATAACAGGTAGGACGCACTGGTTGTAAACTTTCGTCTTCAGGCATTGCGGTATAGGCGAAGAGAAGACTCGACGTAGTTTGCTAAACGCTGCCCAGCCTAACTGAATTCTCCGATCGACTTCCCGCTCGAAGTTGTTTCTACCAAGCTTGATGACCTGCCCTAGGTAGATATACTCTTGAACAACTTCGAGCATCGATCCTTCGACATATATCGGTCTCGGCATGACATGTTCATTGAACATGATCTTGGTTTTATCCAAGTTCATGCCAAGACCGACCCGTCGTGAAGCTCCATTCAGGCCATGCAGCATCTCGCTTAGTTGGTCCAGCGACTCTGCCACTATGACGATGTCATCGGCAAATCTAAGGTGCGAGATGTGCTCACCGTTCACATTTATACCCCGTCCAGTCCAGTCCAGAGTCTTGAAGACATCCTCGAGCGCATTGGTGAACAGCTTTGGGGATATAACATCCCCCTGTCTCACCCCCCGACGCAGCTCGATCGGATTGGTCTTATGGTCATGGAGCTGGACAGTCATTGTGGCGGTGTCATATAAGCATCTGAGCGCCTCGATGTATCGCCAGTCAATACGACATCGTTGCAGAGCATCCAGAACCGCCCAAGTTTCGATGGAGTCGAAGGCTTTCTCGTAGTCCACAAAGGCCAAACACAGCGGCTGATTGTACTCTTCGGTTTTCTGCACAATCTGCCGAACAGTATGGATGTGGTCTACGGTGCTAAAGCCTTTTCGAAACCCGGCTTGTTCTGGTGGCTGGAACTCGTCGAGTCTTCTAGCGAGGCGGTTAGTGACTACTCTCGAGAACAACTTGTAAATGTGGCTCAGGAGTGAGATAGGTCCGTAATTCTTCAGCAAGGTTTTGTCGCCTTTCTTGAAGAACAGAACCACCGCACTCCCGCTCCACGCTTGTGGTGTTAAGCCTTGATGAATGACGGAATTAAAGAGACTCGCTAGCTCTTTCAGGACTGTGGTCCCACCGGCCTTAAGGAGCTCGGTTGTAATTCCGTCATCACCCGGCGCCTTGTTGTTCTTTAGTTGTCTGAGAGCTGCCTCAACCTCGCCCGGGTCGACATCCGGGATGTCCTCGGTGTAATGGCGCGTGAGTGGGGCTCTGTGGTCATCTTCGCCTTGTCTCGATGGTTTAGTCACCCGTGATGCATATAGGTGTCTATAAAAACTCTCAATTTCCTCGAGAATCTCGAACTTAGAGGTGACGGTCCTGCCATCCCCGGTCCTCAGTTTCGCCAGATGGGGTCTACCTAATTGCTGAGCGAAGACTTTGGTGCCTCTATTTCGCTCAATCGCAGCCTCGATATTACGAGTGCTGCAGCGTCGGAGGTCACGTCGCGTCAGTTTCCTGATTTTCAGGTTTAAGGACCGCCTATCTGACGAAGACATCTGGGCGTCCGGCGTTTCTCGTCTTTCCTTCATAAGTTCGAGAGTCTCGGGTGAGAGCTTGGACTCCCTATTACCGCGTTTTCCGGGGAACAACCTTCGAGACACATTCTGTAGCGTTTTGACCACTGTGTCGGTTTTTTCGTCAACATTGTCCGTGGTTTCCAGCAGTGCGAAACGATTTTGGAGTTCCAACTGGAACTTATCGGAACCTAAAGCTATTTGGGGCAGCGTGGGTCGGAGAGTAGGTCTCATCATCCTAACTCTTTCAGCCTTAAGGTTGATATTTAGAGAGCCTCGGACGAGTCTATGATCGCTACCGGTATTAAACCTATTGATCACCGAGACGTCTCTAAATATATGCCGTTTGTCCGTGATGATGAAATCTATCTCGTTCCTCGTCACATTATCGGGGCTTCGCCATGTCCACTTTCTGTGGGGCTTCTTCTTAAAGAAGGAATTCATTAAGAAGAGCCCCTGGGACTCTAAAAAGTTGACCAACATTTGGCCTCTGTGATTTCGGCGCCCCACGCCGTTAGGACCGATTTTCGTTTCGCCGCATTCTTGTACTCCCACCTTGGCATTAAAGTCTCCCATAACAACGTTGTAGTGAGCCTTCCTGGTACCATGTAGTGCCTTCGCTATGTCTTCGTACATGGTTTCGGCTATCTCATCAGAGTATGTCGAGGTCGGCGCATATACCTGCACCACCTTCAGGAACTTCCTGTCGGTGATTTTCAATAAGAGGTACGCTACCCTTGTCGACACACTACTGATTTCCACAACGCTGCTTGTGAGACACTTGTTGACCAAGAAACCGACACTGCCCTGGGAGGGCCTATCACCTTCTCGGTAGTAGAACAGGTCACCTGACTCAAGGGTTATCGTGTCCTCCCCCTGTCTTCGGACTTCAGATAACCCCAAAATGTGCCAGTTTATGCGACCCAATTCTACCTCGAGTTCGGTGAGGTGTTGGTCCAGCCGTAGACTTCGTCCGTTATACGTCGCCAGGGTCAGTTTTTTGAGGTAGTGGTAGCCTCCCGTAGCCCGGAGATTCCTAGCACCCCCTGTCCCGCCGTTACCGCGACCGCTACCTTGGCCGGGAATAGCGGGACTACCGGGAACTGGGGGCCGTTTTGTGTGGTGTGGGCTCATACAGAGGTTTTGGCCTACTAATGCCACGCTGGCCAGACGGGTTGGCATAGGGTTTGGTCTCGAGTTTTCCTTCTCTAAGCAGTGGTTTTCGGCTCTGCTCAATTTTCCCTTAGTCGCCTTCTACGACACCCACGGGATGAGATGGGGTGGTGACCTTTGTATTCTTTAGGTCCGTCACCACACGGACGTATGTATGTATGTATGTATATATTCCTCACCGCAAGTCCAGTCTTACGAAACAACGGAAGGTAGAATAAACAAATGCCTATCACTGGAAATTAAAATCATCTATCCGTTATCGATCGTCCACAAAATATAATGTTACGATCAAGGCACTAAAGGCGAAATATGACAAACATTTCCTTACTTATTTATTCAAATGACATCGGAACAAAAGTCTTCGTTAATTCTCGTCAACAACGAAAGGTATTCAGATGCGTGTCTTTCGTAATTGTAAGTCACTGAAGACTGGTTGTTTGTACAACACCACATCTATCGCATACTAATTTATCGATATATGGGAGTTTGACCCGTATAGAGATGAAGATAGAGGTGGTTTTGGCTTGATGTCTCCTGGTTTATTTAAGTATGGATGTGGTTGATTGTAGATGCGCATTGAAACGATAAATTAAAACGTGATCTAGCCGTATATCTGTAACACGCTCACAGCAATTTATTTCGTTTAACTTTTGCTTTGGTTTGCTGAGCAATGGAATTGAAGAAGAATGTCTGATGCTCATTTGATTGTGAACAGCGCTGTTATTTATTGAAGTTTTATACGGCAATATTTATACTAGTTAAAGTAGGTTTCTTGTGAAGCTTTGTAATTGAAAACAAGCATTCTTTTAAATGATGTTGTGGTGGCCTAACGGTTCAATGAACGGATTTGTATGCACAAGGTTGCAGGTTCGAACCCAGGCAAGTACCAATGTGGCTTTTACAAAGTTATATATATTTTCTTAATTATTCTAAGACACTTCTGACAAACGGTGAAGGAAAACATCGTGAGGAAACCTGGATTCCAAAATTGGGATCTGAAATCGCCAATCCGCAGAGAGCAAACGTGGTGATCAATGCTCGTGCCTTCTCTATATGGGAAGAGGCCTGTGCCCAGCAGTGGGACGTTTATAGGCTGGATTATATATTCTTTTAAATGTAGTTTTTCTGAAATAATATATAAATGCTTTTGGGTTTTATAGTCGTATATAAACAGAAATCTATCGATAGAACGTCGTTAGAAGTAGAACTAGTTTAAAATAAATATAATAATTAAATTAGTGTTAAGATATAGGTCCAGGCTTCATGCAAGGGCAAAAGGTATGTGACTCACAGAATGTACAAAAACTCTAATTCTTCGGAGAAAAAAGCTCACATAATAATGAAGGTAAATGCTTTCCCAAAGACAAGCATGAATGGTGTTGATTCCTTTGAACGCTCTAATTCAGCCTCAACATGCGTACTTGAAAAACATAGACCCAAATGCAGAACATAGCGCATACTTTTCACTACTTAAAATCTGGGGCGTACATTCAAACGACAAAGCAGATGAATAAATATTTCTCATATTAGTTTAAGTTAACAAAAGATCTCGTATAAAAACCGGTCAAGTGCGAGGCGGGCACGAATGGTCATTTCCTCATTTTTTTATCATTTATTGTTATAGCAGTAACATAAATACATAATTTGTGAAAACTGTTACGGTCCATGAGGTACAATCCGCTGACAGACAGACAGACGGACGGACAGACAACAAAGGCTAAAAAATAGGTTTCTGATGCTATCCTTCGGTTAAGGAACCCTCAAAATGATAAGAAGGTAATTCCAATTTTGTTCTATTTTCTATTCAGACCACGAAATAAATAGGTTTAGAAAAATGTTTGCGTATTTAAAAAGCGATATAGTAAGCATATTTGTGTGTAATCGAAAAACTATAAGCCCGTAGTGCTTACTGAATACTAATCTAAACTTTTTATACTTAGATAGAAAAAACCTTACAAGTTGTGATTGGAAGTTTATTGCTGTGGCTTAATTTCTATTGCGTTAACTTTACTTTTCTTTTGTCTAGAAAAGTGTATTTTTTTTTAGGCACTGATTGACTCATGTAGGTAAGCAATCTTGTGGTTTTTGTTTAGTAATTATTATTGTAGATTTAATTACTTTGATGTCGTTTTCGAATGATTTTTAATTGCCATTATTATACATTCATTTTCTTGATAACAATAAATGTCATTCATTACTTTAATATTAATTGGGTTGAATATTTAAATCGTCGCTTGAACTCAAAGAAATGCCATCGACATCTGTATAAAAATCCTTGTTTTCTTTAAAAAGAAAGAAAAAGTTCTTCTGGTTAAAGGGTGTCATAAACACAAATTTCTATTAAAACTTGACGAAAATTTAGCAAAAGAACATTTTAGGTTATCCAGACCAGAAACATTATCAATTTCCTTTAATTTTATCCTCATATTTTATTAATGTAATCTCGACGTCGAGCGTAGATTTCCGATAAAATTCCACTTACATTTTGGTATCGGATTCTCGACTTAACGTTAACTCTTGCGAATTTAGGCATACTCCAGTTCACTGGCATAACCGCTCTCCCTTCAAAAAGTATTTAATATGCAAAATGCAGATTCGGAAAAAAGTAAACGGGATTTAACCCTCTACCTGCTTTTGTCTGTTTCAGAGCTTAAACAGTTGAACTCAAACTTAAATTAAATGAAGTTTTAAAGTTATTGTATGAAAATCGCGCGGTTGGAAGTGGAAAGTTACGTTTATCGCGTCAAATTTACACTCTCATTTGGAAAACTATTTTGCTCTAATGAAGGACTAACTTAGTTTTTTTTATTTATTTTTTAGTGTAAATGTTTAGATAATCTTAATGTTTACATATAAAAAGCTTATGGAACATTGGGTATTCAAAACTACTAAATGTAGAAGTAAAAATAATACAGCAAAGAAACGCGACACGCAAAACTAAGCCGCATCGTGGAAAAAGTAAAAAGAAAACTTCATGTTCCATGTTCGTAGCGGCGTAGCAGTTCGTAGCGCCTACGGGCCGGTTACGGCGTAGCGCTGCCAGTGTACCCGCGACGGCGC
This sequence comes from Autographa pulchrina, assembly GCA_905475315.1. Classification (NCBI taxonomy): domain Eukaryota; kingdom Metazoa; phylum Arthropoda; class Insecta; order Lepidoptera; family Noctuidae; genus Autographa; species Autographa pulchrina. The sequence continues at coordinate 3,971,364 of FR997771.1, read as the reverse complement.
TCCAGGCCGCACGTCGCGTCGGCGCCTCCGAACGAACATTAAACTCGAACGTAAACAAATGTAATGTGATTAAAAACTTTTTATAACATGTTATTGTGTGACCTGACGATTGTTGAAGATATACACAGTCAAAGGTAACGTTAGGAACCTTTAATGTAGTTTTTAATTTAGATTTAAGCGTTGAAAAATAATAAATAATAAATTTTAAAGTATTTCTATGAGAGGTGGTCCCCATAGCAAATAGATTAAATTAATTATACAAATTGCGTTTGTTTTGAATGTCTTTAAAATTGTTTGTTTGCATTTATGTAGAAATTAATGTTGTAGATTGATAATATTATCATAAAGTTTCAATAAAATAGCGACACTTGGATGACACATACATTAAAATTTGTCTTCAGCTACATAATAATTATAATTGATGATCAAGATGAGTCATGTTGAAAAATAAATTCGGAAATGAAAATCTTTTCACTAAATAAATAGTTTTAATTATTTACTTAAACTCCTACTAGTAAGATTGAATAAAAATACATGATTATTATAGAACCACGCTCCGCTCCTCAATCAACACCGCTAAAGTTCCCGACCACAGCTGCTTGTTACATAAAAGACTTGTTAGTCGATCGACTAATGCGGTCAGTTATATGAATGTTACGAATATGTTATTAAAGTCGCCAGCAGTTTTAATTTTAATTGAAAGTATAGGCAAGATAATACTTTGACTCGTGAGATTGTTTTGACAATTCTTTTCAGAGCAGTTAGGAAATATCGACTAAAATTACCTTAAAAAAGACGTCTAAAAGTGAATAATATATCCCTTTTGAAAAATAAAAAATTCGATTTATAAGAGACGAAAATCGAGTAATGTTTTCTGATTTTACGTTTCTCGAATACTGAATTGCAAAATTGATAGTAAAAAGAACTAGAAAAAGCATAAGATTGATTCTTCTTCTTTCCCGACTTTTTATTTTTTCTCATCATTCATTTCAGTATCTAGCTCAGTTACAGTAGTAGTCATCTTTTTATCGATATCATCTTGAATTGATTTCAATGCAATTGTAAAGAGTGAAACCTTAAATTATTATAAAAGTGACTTAATTTTTACAGATAGGTAGGTGTCCTTTCGACCGAAACTAATTAAATTCTACTATAATATTTATGAAGTAATATGATGTTATTTGAACTTCTTAATTATTTATTTATTTTGCTATCACTATTCTCCATGAGAATAGTTATCTTACTAATTAGATAGTTATATAGTATTATGTATAGATCTATTATTTTCGAAGTTAGTATATTATATACCAATGTTTTTGTAGTACTGATAAGATTTTATTGGATAAAACGTTGTAGGGAAAACAACATCTGGATGTTTTTAATTTTACTTTTATCGTTGTTTACTTATATCGATAAAAAATGAGTCTATATTATTATGATAGGGATGTAGCAGCCTCGTGAAATATTTTCCAAACATAATCCATTCGGGAACCTCTTTGAATGGCCATTTATTTTGCGCAGTAACCCACATAATTAATATATTTAGTATGCACAATAATACAACCTGACCACTAATACATTGTTATATTTAGCTTAAAATATTTGAAATGAAATAGTGTGTTTCGGTTTATTAACGAGGGTTTATTTAAGGCTTTACTCAATGCAATATTGCAACAAATATTGCTCATTTTAACCGACTTCAAAAAACGAGAAGGTACTCAATTCGACTGTATTTTTTTTTATGTTTGTTACCACAGAACTTTTAACTGGGTGAACCGATTTCGATGATTCTTTTATTATTTGAAAGCTGGTGCTTCCTGTGGGGTCTCATTTTATTTTGGTCCAGCTTTGATAGTGGGATCCTAGGAAATAAATATAAGACTTATTTTGAAGTCGGTTTTTCTTTTGTTAGAAATATGTGTCCTATTTGTTGCTATAGAACTATGTGTTGAATTTATATTGGTAAAATTTCGTAATTCTACTAAGCTAGCCTTGGTAAACAGTTAAAAAATAATGGTCTAGCGCTATGCATCGACAGACTGCATTGAATGTTGATGGATAACAAAATTACTGTGATCGATGCTTCGCGGGCCCACGTTACGTGACCGAGGCCTTGACAATGGTATACATAACTATAGAGGTAAAACAAGTTTGTATTTTAAAATTATTTGTAAGCTATCATCCACCAATTACATACAAAAAACAAAAACACGTGTACGGACTTTTCGATAAAAAATGTTAATAAACAGGAAATTCGTGAGGCGTAAATACTTCAGGTTTTAATCTTTATAATTCCAGAAAGGTATCTTTATAGATCATATTTTACTCCTAAGAAATTGTCTAAAAAATAAAATGAAAAGATAAAATAAGTCTTTGCTTCATTAAGGAAAAAGTTTAATAGTTATCTTTGATATTTATTTCATTCAAATTACTTTAAATGATCTGTGTTGTAACAAAGTGTTTTTGGCATTCCTAATGAATTTGGAAATCTCTCACTTCTGTTCTCGCAAAAATGAGGCTTTTGAGGCGTAAACACCTTAGAGCCTTGTCCGAATACATATTTTATTCGAAGCATTATAATCGTTATAAATTATTCATTTTGAAAATTTAAACCAAGATATAGAGTTATTTTGTAAGTTCCATTCTGTTCTTTCAAAATAATTTTAATCAGAAACGGAATTTATTACTTAGACTATTAGAAGAACCTTCATGATACTCCGGTATTAATTATGATTTTAATTGTACTGTTCTTGATTTCTTGTTGAATTAGCTTATTAGCTTTTTTGAAGAATGTTTGATTTAATGTTATTAGATTTCACTGAAGCTAACATATTTTTGTAAAACAAAAAATCTACTTACAAACTTTACTGCTCAGTGTACAAAAATTCAGTAGGTACTAACAGGTAGCCTGGTGTCAATAATTAAAAATAAATTGTTACCTATGTACCAAGATGCAAATAAAAAATGTATTTTTTTTATTCATCTAATGTGTAACATACAAATACAGAATTTAAAAGAGCCAGTGTTTTTCATCACTGTCTGTCATAATTATTTATCACCTCTAAGTCATTAAAATTCCTTGTCGCATTTCAACAAATTAAAAGTATTCAGAAGTAAGTAATTTTATTCAAATCGCTAATTGCTTGCATATTTATAAACGGCTGAACTTTGCCGTCGAATAGCAAAATAAGACAGGTGGATTTCCAATTATTCGGCCGCTAATTAATATTCTGGGGCCATTTACGTGCTAAAGCGATGCCTAAAAACGTTTTAGGAGGTCAAATTAGAATTTATTTTGGAATGCCATACAATATGGACATCGCATCAGTGGTTATTTTTTGATATAATGACACCTTTATTCTCATTTTTGGTCATATCGCAAAGGTCTAATTTTGAAGTCCAGAAAATTTATTCTAAATTAAAGCATAGCCGGAGAAAATTCAAATTCAAATACGTTTATTTTCAAGTATTAACCCATAAAAAAATAACAACGAAGTACACAAAATAAAATAAATGCAAAATTAACAACAAACCAAAAGTCTTTGCCAGTGTTTAAATAAATGACAATCAAATAATAAGATGTTATTTATATATAACTTCAAAACAATGCCTTCCTACTTATTTATTCGGACCCAAACATCAAAATTTCCTGAAGCAAATATACATAATGTCCGAATCGCACAAAGTTTATGTTTTGAATAATTTCCACAACCTCTTGTTTGTCCTGTGATTAAACCTTTTTGGGGTTGCAAAGACAATCAGTATTTCTCGGAATATTGTGGACAAAGTCGTCGAAACCCTATTTGTACTGAAAGTCTGGATATTGAACTTCTAGTTAATAATGGTTTCACTTCTGAGAAGCTATGCAGAAATGGTAGCTAATTTATCTGTAGCCTTGAATCTGTGTAGATTTCCTACAGATAATATGCTTTTTTCTAGACAGAAAAGCTTGGAGCAAATTGGGGGAGACCTTTGCCTAGCAGTGGGACAGATAAAATGTTATTAAAAAAAAATGCTTTTTGCACCGACAGCTGCAAATACGTAAAATACATACTAAGTCTTAGTTCCTAATCTATACAGGGTGTCACAGAAAGTATGGATAATCGGGTGTCTAGAGAGGTAGTAGACACTTAGAGGTATTCAAAGCACCCCATTTATGTGTGTAATATACCCTGTATATAAAACTATATAGGTAACAGTTGTTGTATTGATTCACAGGGATTGTACGTAACACAGTGTAGGTAGGTCCAAAACTAGATGAGTAAATAGTCAAATTAAGGACAATTTCATTACCTTTAATATACTTCAGGCACTTTTTTTTATACCGTCAAAATTATCTTTGACGTACCTCAATAAATTGACGTTTTCATTTTATGTTTAAAAGTTTTTCAAGATGAACTCACAAAGCCAGGACACTTTGTACAGTCAAAGTACCTTCTACTTTAATAAAAAGAGACATTTCATCTGAGTTATCTGGTAATAGCACAACTTCACAGCTATAAACCTCAACAAACCAGTATTTCGAGAGACAAGACACTTAAAAAAAAAATTGTACCTAAATTATTCTATGTAGTTACTTTGAAGCTCAGTTTTAGTTTGTAGTCTACAAAAAAAGTAAAGTTAAAATAAGGTCTACATTTTTATTATTAATAAAAGGACTGACTTTATTAACACGTGTAATTAATAAGCTGTTTTATGATTTATTTATCTATGAGCCACATTTTGTTCCAATAACTTGATAGATTTTTCATGACATTCAAGCAATATATAAAACTATAATAATATAATTATTATACGTAGGTAACTATAAATACTGTAATACCCTTAATAATGTTTTCACTCAAACAACTAAATGCGAATTGATTACAGAAAACGTACGTGTTGAAATGAAACGAATTACATTTGCCATCTCGGTGATGACGTCACGTACTATCATACTCCCGGAACAATATGGATGTAACGACGCCTCATTTGTGCGAATAGGCTCAGCTTATCGGATATAACATACATGTATAATTTTCACACTTATGTATATAAATTTTGCTGGATTATAGCAATAAAACTTGTGAAAAATGTATAAAATATTTTTTACTAATACTACAAAAAAATATGTATCGCAACACAGTTAACACCTGTATTACCTATCGGTCAAATTGAAGGATTCAATTTGACCGATAGGTACACGCCATTTCCATTAATGGCCAACATTTTTTTTAATATATTTTGCAATTAAATTAGCAATTACATCAGTGTGATACAATCGCTAATTTTACATCTAACCCTACCGCAAAATACTTTAAATTGGTCCATAATTCACCGTTCAGCAAAGGGTCCGCCCGACCTTTCGGGCGACATCAATACCATAGGTAGAAGCATACTTATATCCATATATCTTATTATACCATCAATGAATATAGCATGAACTTTACACATGAAAGCGTTAAAGGCTCGAACAGCGAACGCGAAAGTCGCATTGTTATCAAACTCCGCAAAGCTTCGCCCAGTTTTCCATAAAAATGGATCAAATAAAAAAGCGAATGTTTTGGAAACGGAGTTTTTCATATTCACTTACGCTAAAGCTTGAGCGGAGGCAGTCAAACGCTTTGGTTTTTTACGTCATATCTACGCCAACAGATGAATGCCATACAGGGCTTTGAATGGTCAAAGATGTTTTTACTGTATTGGTTATTGATATTGGTGTCGTCAGTCACTGCATCCGAATTGGCCTACATAAATGTGTATAATCAGAGTAAAAATAGACAACAAAATTGATGAACAACAGTATCTATTATTTGGGGAGAACAGCAAAACTTTAATGCAACTACAAGAGTTTACGAAGTTTATCCATGCAGAGGTAAACGTGTAGGAACCCAAAACTTTTATTTGGTTAACAAAACTCTTTACCGTCTACGAATTACGACTGATTTTATCAGAACGAGTTTAAGTGGGATTAACAATACAATCACACATCGGCGAAGCGGGAAAGTGTAAAAGAATTAGTCGAGCTAACTTTGTGATACGAACCATGAAACTGGGTTTGGAGTGAATGAATAAATAAATTTTGTTGAAAGTTATTGGAGGACGAGGTATTTGAAAAGTAAAAAAATCTATGTCCTTTCACAGCGCCATTTATCATTATGACATATTTAGTTCCTATCGCAATCTGTTCTTTTCTGCATATTACTTTTACAAAATAATGTTTATGTTTCACATCTGCAAGGCGTCCCGTGACGGTTCTTATTTTTTTAGGATAAAAATTTCTTATTTTACAACATTTCTAAACCTACCTAACTTTATTTTTTGTTTAAATGACAAAACGCGTAATATGGGCTAATCTAAACTGTATACAGCCGTGTGTAATTCAATTACCCTCACATTTTGGTAGCCTAATTTTGTTCAGCTGACGATATTTTCAAATGACATAGCTGTGAACGACACAATACAATAGATTTGTATCGGCATTCAGTCGCTTCTCGTTTGTCGACGGAATAATTTTCCGCGTTTGATTGGCATTAATGTGACAAATAATTTACTGGCTGTCGAATAAAATAGAATTTTACATTTCTTGTTGACATGCTTGAGTTATTTAAATGTGCACCGGTAAAATGAATGCAAAGTTAAAAATCTATGACGCTTTATACTATTTTTATAAAGAGAAAATTTGTATGTAGAGTACTGAAGAAAGTAAACAAATATTGACCATATAGTTAAGTAACGGCTGTTATTATATTATTTAGAACTTTTTGCTTTTTGCTTTGCACATTAAAATTATTTTATCAGTGGGCGATGATTAACGAATAATGAAGGGTTTTATCCTACCCATTTCTTTTGACCAAATAATGTATTATTATTAATTAATATTTATCCGCAGATGAAAGCGTGGAGTGCTCACGAGCATGACGCCACGCTGTCATGCTGTCGCACGCTGCACGTCAAACACGCTGCTTATGCTAGCGCCCTCTATACACTGGTAAGTGAACTTACTTATTTATTCCTTCAATTACTTTAAGACATTAGAAATTACTACTCATGTTGTTAAATATATTTACAAAGAACCAACAAAGAAAGTGACTATTTCAATTGGTTTTTTTCATAGCTACAATATAATATGGTACAAGATCTGACAAATTTAGGGCATATGAAATTAAGGCAAATTTACATCAAACGAGCGATTTGATTTAAATCGGCCATTACAAATATTGCATGACACAATACAAAATTATAATTCTACCTAATAACGAAGCTATTTTCGTTAAATGAAGACATAAGACAACGTTTCGGCCATCAATCTAATAAAATCCCGGTTGAGGAAGTATTACGGCACGATATATTCTGAGCCGGCAATCCTTAAGTACTCAATCCCACATTATTTACCGTATTAAGTAATTTATTCAGTTACATGTAACACAATATTTCGTCTAAATTGAACAATAAACCTGGAGTAGGTACTACTTGAGAGTTTAAAAATAAACGACAATAATCTTTGAGAAAATAAAAATAAATCAGTCTGACACGGGTAAGGAAAGCCCCGACGGGGTAATTATGTATAACAAAAGACAAGTCGAGCTTTTTCTTAACTTTTTACCCTCATTCTTCTTCCCTCGGTTTTACCTTAATCGTTATAATTAGTACTTAAACTGGTAATTCGGGTGTGTTTGTTTTTTTAGCTTAATGTTGTGGTTTCGCATTAAAAGAAGTAATGGAATAATTCGATTTTCTTTTTCAGAACGTTTCTGTTACATGATATCAAAAGCAAATCTCATTATGTTTTTTTTTTTTGGCGGGCCTGTTGGTCTAGTGGTTAGTGACCCTGACTGCTATACCGGAGGTCGTGGGTTCGATTCCCACCCTGGACAAATGTTTGTGTGATGAGCACGATCATTTGTTCTGGTTGTCTGGGTGTAATTTATCTATAATATGTATATATGTATGTATTTAGAAATATATAAGTATGTTTATCAGTTGTCTGGTTACCATAACACAAGCTCTGCTTAGCTTGGGATCAGATAACCGTGTGTGAGTTGTCCCGGAATATTATTATTATATTATTATATTATGTCCTTATTACGTAAACCTTATATTAATATTCTAAAAAGCCAAGTAAGGTAATTAAAATACCGAAAATCTTAATCACAAGTCAGTGATACTAACAGGGCGTTTTCCTCAATAAGCAAATCCCGTTTCTCCAAAACAATTTCAATCAAGTACGAAAACAATGAAAACCAAACACGACAGTAATATGCAAATACCAACTAAAACAGTTCGTAATACAATTTCAATCAGAATTCTCTAGTCGGTGTAGGTAAGGTAAGATGTCTGGATGATATATGCCAACGACCTAGCAGCCTTGATGTTATTATATTACATAGGACAAAGCATGACACTCCCATTTAGTAGGTGTGAGTGCGTTAACAGCCTGTTGCTTAGCGTTCAAAATTAATAACCTGGGTTTTTCTGTCTGGGAGCTGGAAATTTGGCGAATTAATTGCTTGCTTCTTAAATTCGATTTCCATATCCACAAATTATATGAAGGAACTCCTGACAAATCTTCATACGAAATAATAATTTTTATGTTCCACGTCGATTCTTCAAACATTATAGCTTTCTTAGTTATAATTTTTGAAGAATCGACGTGGATTGACGTGGATTGCTGAATCGACAAGTCTGATCTAAATGGTCCTTACCTATAAATCGCTTTTTACTTCTGCAGACCGCTAATATCTTAGATATATATACCTATCAACTTAACAGTTATAAATCCATTTATAAATAAATATATTTTTATTTAATAAATTTCACGATATACAATATATAGATATAAATATGATTTAATGTACACAGTATCGAGGTCAAAGTAAGCTAGTCACAATACTTCACGAAGCTAAGCCTACATTTGCGGCGAGTTGTAAAGGCTAATTAGCCTGTTGCGTTTACTTCGGCTAGTGAATGTAACGTGCCTGCTTTTCAAATGGTCGCACACGCAGAACTAACTGTATAATTGCTTTAAAACGCTGCATGCGTCATGCCTTTAATTTTTCACGTCAATCTATGAAGATATTGCCCGTACAAAACTTAGAACGATGTGAACTTTTTCTAGTATCTCTTCTCTGTGACAATTTTTAATGAAAATAAATATAAAGTGGATTCTTATGATTTATCTGAAAGACTGTCCTTGTAGCCAAAAATAAAAAAAAACCGCTTCGATACGATACACACATTAAAGAAGAGAAAAAAAAAATATAATTAAAAAAAATAAAAAACACGTGCCATGTCAAAAAAAAATAAAAACAAGTCAAATATTTGCAGTCGGGGTCGGTTACTTGGAACAATTCATTACAGGTCCCCCGACTGCAAATATTTGACTTGTTTTTATTTTTTTTTGACATGGCAGGCGTTTTTTATTTCTTTTTATTATATTTTTTTTATTTAATACCTTTTAGTGAACAACAAAAAAACATGACACAACACAAAAAAAAATATCGTTCGGAACCCTTTGCAGGCGATTTCGACTCACACTTGACCATTTTTTAATGTCCACATAGCCTATGTCACTCGGGATAACTCAAAGGTTCTAATGATACCACAAACATTGAAATCGGTCAAGCCTTTTAGAAGTTATGGTGGAATAAAGAAACTCACAAACATACATACATACATACATACATACATGAACCCTGAAAACATAACACTCCTTTTTGGGCAGTCGTGTAAAAAGTAGAACCATATTTACGATGTCTTGTGTAGAAATTATAAAAGCCTTTAAACTCCAACAAAAAATAAAACAATGTAGCGTACTCGCTACATTGTGACTATCGACTGATAGTGAGACGATTTAATTACTCGAGTTGCAAAGAATCGATTATCGAGAGAAAATGCAAACATTATTACACGAAGCGCAACTTGGTTTATATTCGTTACATAACTAGAAGATTGATTGCCAAAGTACACACTTCATGGAGAATATTATTTGTTAGCTTCATTCGATGACCTAGTTCCCAAGCGAGTCTTGTGTAGACTAGTTTCGATATCTGATGCTTCTTGAATACTGAACAGAGTTGTGTAAATAATAAAATAAGTTCTTTGGTGTTTACAGTTCTTGATGAAGTTTATTCGCAACTATGTAGTGTGTGTGTCGGTTTATTTAACGCCGATCGCAAAGAAAGCAAGTTCCACTTTTTATTTTATAAGTAAACGTCGCATGCATACAGGGTGTGAAAACCCTGTCCGACCCGAAAGGGTCGATATAGGGCTCATAATCACATGCCCAAATAAAATATTTAATTTGGAATATTTTTGATAGTAACAATAATAATGAATTTTGAAATAACCATTTTTTGCCGCAAAATTCCATAAATTTGAGATTAAAACAAAAATTACAACACCATTTTCGTTGGTATTATTGGCGGCCTTTTATTTTGATCATTTGGCAGCACCTGTGACGACGCCAAATCTCTCTTAGCACCCTGTATAATGTATCGAACTGGTTAGTAGCTACAACATTTTAAGCAACCAGAAAAGTACCTACTTTTTCTCAATGGAGATCTCTGAAGTAAAGTTTGTACTGTTAAACAAAAGTGGCTAAAACTTGTTTTTGTGAAAGTAGAACTGTGCTATCTAACTCAAGATTGTCCCTGTACCTATAATCAAGTTTTCTTTAACATAATTAATTTGACGCGTGTTAGTTTTATTTATCTATATAAGATTTAATTTTAGTCTTTGTTTGTTCTTGTATTAGATTTAAGTACATATTGAATTGTAAATAAAGAAAAAAATTTAAAATAATTAGAATGCATTAAATAGGACTTATGATACTTATTTTAATTTTAAATGCTTCATTAGGTAACCTTTTGGCATTGAATCGCACTACAAGCAATGACTTATGACTTGATCTATTACAAACTTCATAATTATGTATATGAAGTTTGTAATAGATCAAGTTCAAAAGGTCTTATCATACCAATTAGGCAAACAATAAATCGATTACACCACTCAAGTAACCCAACATTGTATAATATAACTTCAAGTAGATTGTTCTCATTAATAGTTAGAAACAGTTAAGCCTTAGTTAGACAAGACAAATCATAGTAAGTGGTGCGACTTACATGCTAATAACTTGCTAATAACTTGTTAGGCATCAGCAAACTCAGTTGTGAAGTTTTAACATAAATTGAAACTGAGACCTGACCTTCAGAGTATAATGCTCGCTTGATTATCAAATTGCTGGTAGTATTCAATTTCTATTTATTGGATGGAACTTGAGAAGCGCGTTTGAAGCCATGTTTATCTTGGTTCCAAATAAAATTAAGATAAGATCATTATTTATGACAAAACTTTTGAAATAAATAATATTTAGAGCTTTTTGTTAAGCTTGGCTCAATAAGCAATCAAAGTAAAGTAAATAAAATGTAGGAAAATGCATACTTCATTGTTAAAATTATTTGTGTCGCAAGCCACAACTCTTGCACTTATAGTGCAACCTATAGTTTTTTGGAAAAACAACATTAATGAGTGAACACATAAAGTTCTCAATGCTTTTCTAACTAGATCTCTTAAATCGCCTGGAAGTTGGCGTCTGATTCGAAGCTAATTGCGAGTCATGATTAACGTTCGCAATCTATTGCGCGCTGACTGAACTTAGTCGCCGTTAACCCGATGTCGGCGCGTAATGAATGGCGTCCCATGTGTCATAGATCAAAGATTACGATATACATGGATTTATCGTCATTATATTTCTATTAATTTGTTTTATTAAATATCTATGTTTCTAAGATGTAAGAGCATACGAATACTTACGTGATTTGAACGTATTGAGAAACTCACTTGAAGACCACAAATAAACTTTATATAGATAGCAATATAGGTATTGCATGTGTATAATTAATATTCGACTTCGGCCGGTTTTTCTAACCGATAATTTTATCTGTAAAATAATTTTGAATTTCTAACGGTTCTTCAATGCAAAATATGTAAGGGTGCATACAGATTTGACGCACGCGCATCAAACGAGCAGTACACGAACAGCTCGCGAGCATAGCGCGAACGCACTAGTGTTAATAACGCCGTCCGCCAGACGTGTTCGACGAACAGCTGGCGAGCTGTTCGTGTAATGCTTTGGCATTAATTTTATCTCTCGAATTAAAAAAATATCCGGTGTCGGAAAATCCGGCCTTTAAATGACAAATAACGGGGTATATAAGAACATAATAAAAGCTAGCTAAGTATTGCTAACAAGGCGAGGCGAGGCCATCGCAACTAGCGTGGAAAGGCTATATCAGGCGGGATGTCTTTCGCTACTTACCCATATAAATACATTATAGGTATATTATGTTTCATCATCTGACGTTATTATACTTTTTACTGGTTGTCTAAGTAATTTCGACCTTCACTAAACAGTTATTATTAACATTAAAGACCAAACATTCTTAAGAGCATGTTCTGAAAAATGTTTTGTGAGACGAAGATTTTATTAAATTGAACAAATTTTTTTACTATAGTGAAACTATCTACCGAAAGAAAAGAAAAAAACATGAAAACAGTTTATTTGCCCATAATATTTTAAACTATAAGTATTTTAAACATTCAGAAGAAACATGCTATGATAAAAATGTTCTCCGGAAGCATTTTATTTCAGTAAAAAGTTTAACCGTTTCCACAACGCTGATGAGCTATAAAATGTGTGCATTAATATTTACTCTCTCAAGGGAAACAACTGCGCAGTTTGTTCGTTATTTAAAAACATTCGTGTTCGTATAAATTAGTCAGTCCGATATTAACATACAATCAACATTAGCGTTACTGTAAATGCGTGTGGTGACGAGAAATTATGATTATTTATAATTGTATTATAATTATTATTGTAACACTTTTTGTTAGGTACAATTGTTACTAATTGTTGTGTGTTTGTGGTACACGATTTTAACTATATTTGGAAGGAATACTTATTAATTGTTTTGCCAGTTAACGAAACCCTAATTCTGAAAACGACAACGTAAAATTAAGACTGAGGACAAAGGTATACCGTGTAAATGTGTAATATTAATTATCTATTACGAAATTCATATATCAGTACCTAAGAATACATTATATCTTTGCTTGTTGATAATCAAAGATATAATGTATGCTTACTAATACTGTTATTTAAAGATCACATTTCATGAACAAGGTTAGAATATAAGGGTATATGAACTAGCACTGAGTCGTGACTACTTGACCAACACAGGGATCAATCCCCACGGGACAAATGTTTGTGAATATGAAATTCATATCTGCAATAATATGCAATTCGTAGTTTCAGAGCTGCAACCTAGATTTCCAAGATATTTATGTAACAAATACGTTATATAAAATGACTTAACGTCACGCTGTTATTTTGAATTCGTTCACTCGTGCTTAGATTGCTCTACCAGAAACATGAAGGGGTAATTTTTTAAAGTGCTTATTACATAAACTTTGATGTCAAAGTTCATTTCTAAAAAGGGAACTTCAGTATATTATTAAATTCTAGAATACAATAAATTAAACTTACTTGGAAGAATGTACGGTTGCTAGTAAGCAAGCCAAGGCCAACACATGTTCATCAAAATATTGTTCATTGTGAACATTCTTGAAGCATTTATGTAGTTGGCAAGTATGTCAATATCTAGGAGGTAGGTGTGTTCGCATGCCTCGACGTGAGGTAGCGAGTCGGGTGCATAAGGACTATATTATTAATGTGCACTGAAATTATATTGCATTTATATTCCTTCGTATATATATTTTTTACATACTTTTCTTAGTGGGTAGATATAATGAAACGAGTGTCGTCCTTGATCGCTAGTTTATTACTGAGTTAGTGGGGGCTACTTCAGAGAATATATAATATAGGAGGCGTCCTATGTGTGAGTGCGCATATAGATCATTACATCATTACAAAAAGTATTTATAAACTGGAAACAGAAACATTTTTTAAGCGCATTGTCACAATGCATTAATAGACCATTGTTTTGTATTGCGATACAGTATAGTCCTGTGAACACTGCGCCGAACTAGCAGAAAACAAAGCTATACCAAACTGCAGTTCCGTTTACAACTTGAATAGCTTATGATTTAGGACTCCGGTCGATTTTAAAACTAGTCCAGAATTTTTTGACTAACAATTTGTGAACAATAGCAACGTAAATAACGTTTCGGTTTTAACAAACCGTTTTCCAATACTAGGATTTACTCGTGTACATTTATGAACACAGTTATGGATTTAAAACTATCGATACCGATGCCAACACTTTTTACATGTGTGAAAATGATCATCAAAACATACTTTTTATCATAACTTTTTTAGATATTTATCGGTAAAACTCATTTTGTTCAATATTTTTTTTTAACCTGTATAGTTTCCCACTGCTGGGCAAAGGTCTCCCCGTCTGATTCTAGACTCTTCTGTCTCAAGCCACATGACACCAATCACTTAAGAAGCGATCGATGTCATCCCGCCACTGTCTCCTCGGCCTGCCTCGTCTTATCAATAAAAATATTAATTTAACAATTATTGCCTTCATCATTTAAATTATTACAAGCAATAATATAAACACAACCGCTTGTTCAAACGCATTTTGTGTATTTGAACAGCCTAAATAAACATTAAATAATTATTGCAACGGCACAGCGTAAACACTGTAAGTACTTAAATAAATTATAACTCAATATTAATTTATTCTGAAAACATTACGCCATAATCGTTATTTCCGTGGACAAAATATCCATAAATTATTATTGGATGTATACGAGAGCCGATTGTTGGCGGTTTTCGCTCGACATGATATTAACGCGATGTTGACAATGTAAGTAAATTAAATTTGTAGTAAAACATTTTGTTTAACAAGCATAATGTGTGGCCTGAATTTATGTGCATATACTCAGTACAGCTTCAGAGATTTATTGTTTTTCATAAAAGGTGTTGTGTAAAATAATCTGCTAATATTTTACAAGGTTTTAATAAAAGTAAAAAAAAATGGTTGCATGAGAGAAATTCATTAAAAAAGAGTGGAAAAAGAGAAGAGGGTGAGTGATGATTGCACCACTATAAGGCAACAAAGCACTATGATGTTTAAATAGCAATAAATATATAAAACACAAACCAAAAACCAAACCTGCATGAAAAGTTTCCACGACTATGAGGATTTAGTTATAAACAGGCCTTTTAATGCCAATAACAAAATGTACCTAACTTTACAGATATATTCTATTATTAGACTAATTCAAATCGTAACAGTATCTATTTATACCAGTAAGTAAATACCCAAATATATACTACAAACCAAATAGGTCGTTAGCGGTTTCATTGCCTCACATAACTCAATTATAACAATAGATACATTTGATACTCAATAGTTTGACAACGGTCATTATATGTGAATTATATGAAATATGTTCGGAACAAAATTGTGTTGGAACGGAGCCAAAAGTGGCGAATTTTGAACGTTCTCGTCGAACGCCCCGTTAGATATTAAGTATGGTCGGCTGGTGTCAAGTAATTGTTTGTAATATCACTAACTAAATGGTGACGTAACTTTTTAGTATGGCAGCATATGGCTTGGAAAATTATCGTAGATAGGTATAGATGAAAGTGGCTTTATTGCAAAATTTTCAGATTTAATAAAACATAAACGTTACGTAGTTTATGCTCTAATATTTTTAGCGGTCCTGTGAGATAACGCCTAAATGAATAGTTTAATGATGTATGTGTAACATGTAGGTATATGTTATCTCAGAGAAATGTTTTGCTGTATTGTTGTTACTGATATACTTACACCTACCGAATCGAAGTACACGATGAATGTAACAGCTTGCATAACAACTATTAAACAATACCCAATTGCCAGCTAATCAGGAGCATTTCTTAGGCGTCAGAGCCAGTACTAAGAGGCCACACGATAGGTTACAGCGCTGGCTGCGGTTAGCCGCACGACCGTACTATGCTAATACTAAGCAGCTCTCGGTGTCTAAGTGAATTGCGACATTTGCGTTTTATTGTCGCGTTAGACTAAGATGTATCGCTTTATGAATTTGTTTGTAGATGTTTGATACTTCTTCTTTTTGGTGATGGTACATTTTTATTTATTTAACATGTTACAATAGGAAATTAACTTTTTACCTATATGCTTAATATCGTTTGGATAATATGGTATAAAATACAAGTAAGTTCCCATTGTTCTTCTGGTGACACGATAATAGCGATTTAGTTATAAAAAAGATAGTTCCAAGTGTAAATAATATAAAAGTAGATGTTATCCACAAAAGTGCACGCGCGTAATAAATTGAGTTTCCTTGTTACCTTGTCTCTTTAGATATAAATATATGGTAGGTACAAAAATTTCAAATATTCAGGTTTTAACTTATTAAGAGAACAAAGCCATCTTAAAATGTGGTGGAACATCCGTTAACATAAATTTCCGCCGCATTTCGTTTAAAAGTTGTAGCCTAGACTTATTTCGAGTTATTAACTTTGTTCCTAAGTTCACGCGAATAACTTATTAGGGTAAGTTTAAGCTGCGAAAGCAATTTATCTTAGTCTCAACTTGTGATAAAATCATTACAGTGTTGAATAATTATACTATTTCACGAAGAAAAAATGGCGAGTTTTTTCGTCGTACTAAATTGGATATACCTAATCATAAATCTTTGACTATCTTATACTTTTTCCTTTACTTTTTTTATTGTTATTAATAAAACGTTGCTTAGTATTTGATTTAAAAACAGCGTTTTCCTTCAGTATCGAGCAACTGTTTAGTTTCATTTGAAAATAGCACTGTCTATAAACATTATTTCTCATTCCCAGATCTAACTATTTAAGGGTAACGGTAGACCTAACTGGTAATTGAATAATTATGTCGAATCGTTTCTGCGAAGGTTTCGCAGCTAAGGGACTACAATATTCAGGCGTGAGGTAGTTCCAACACGCCCACATGCTTCAGTTCCCATTATAACTTTAATTTCCATGTTAAATAGTGACTTCGCTTTGTGGAAATATATTCATTGAATTCTTTCTTGAGTTATAAGAACAATGATTAGTTTCCAATTGTTATTACATCAAGTTTATTTTATTTCAAACGTAAAAGTGACGATGACTTTACGTAAGAATGAAGGTTTTATTTCATTCGTTCGTTTAGAAGGTTTCTTCGTATTTAGTGTTTTCATTTTATTAGACTCTTATTAATGTCTTGTTACCGTAATCCAATGATTACGGTAACGAAAAGTAACGTTAAGTTAAGGTCAATACCCTAAATAATATCAAAAATACAAATAATTCTAGAGTACTTAAGTGTCGGAGGTTTCAAAATGTATTAATATAAAGTGGTAATAAATGAAATTGTTTCATATTTCAATACTATCTACATAGTCCTTACTAATATTATAAATGCGAAAGTTTGTTTGGATGTTTGTTACTCTTTCACGCAAAAACTAATGAATGGATTTTAATGAAACTCTACAATAATGTAGCTTATACATCGGAATAACACATAGGCTATAATTTATAAAGATAGTGTATGAATTGTCATTCGCGCGGGTGAAACCGCGGGGCACAGCTAGTTATAAATAAAACAATAAACAAGATGCACTCAATGAATAAAAAGTGAACAGCAAAAAAAGAAATATTTACAAAACGTATCATGCTGAAAATTCCCGCTCGAATACCTTCGCAATTCAAACCCACGCGGCCACGCTCATAATATAAACTGACCATTTCAACGCATGATAAAATTATGCACCATCTGTGAGCTAACGTAAATGAAACCATTACATAATGCATAGGGACATATAACAAAGGTAACCGCATCAGAATTGGGTCAGCACTCCAGAAGTTACAAAGTACAGCCTGTTTTATTTAGGATGTTTCGTGGGAATTAATTATGTACCTACATTAATTAAGTCGTTGTGTTATAATTAGGGTTGTATTAGGTGACAAGTATTAAGTAACGCGAAACTAGACACGTGTGGCTGTATCGTAACTTTTTAACATAACATGAGCTCATTATTTGAGATTGGTACCTCATAGACAAATTAAGTAATTTTACCTTCTTTTCATGGTATTTATACGTTTCTATACTTTTATAAAAGTAAAAATTGTATCCTATTGTCATTGATCTGCATGACCAAGGAAACAGTCATCTGGGAAGACAAAAATAGTACTTCACTATAAAATTTCACTTTACATAAAACAATGAACTATTAAGACCTGCGCGTTTACTATGAGCTCTTAAAGCCGGCCTCTTTCCATGGTAGAAGCGAGACGGTGCAATAAACTGGATAGCCGCATCTTACTTTGATGACGACCTCCGTGGTCGAGTGTCGTACGCACCGGTTTCAAGGCGTCGCTAGCTCTGAGGTCCCGGGTTCGATCCCCGGACGGGTCAATGTAGAAAATCACATTTCTACATTGTCTCGGGTCTGGGTGTTTGTGGTACCTTCGTTGTATCTGAATTCCATAACACAAGTGCTTTAGCAACTTACTTTGGGTTCAGAACAATGTATGTGATGTTGTCCGCATTTTAATATTATTTATTTATTTTACTTTCACTACGGCCACAGTCCAGCTTCAGTAGTACAGGCATTGAATGTGAATATCATTTGGCTCATAAAACAACACACTATCGTATTCTCTTTACACCCGTTTGATAAATCTATTCACATAAATAGTTCTACATTTCCCCGATAAGGTCCGCTAGTAGGTATAACTTGTGGCTATTACCGAAGTTTCGATAGCACGAAGTGAACAGATGCTGGCTGCGAACTTTGTGCAAGTGTCGTCAGTATTGCACAAGTTCAAGCAAACTGATGTTCTGACTTGTGCACGCGATACATACTTTTAGTGGAGTAATTGGCGGTAGCTTGGAATATGTGTTGAAGTTTTCCGCGAGCAATATAACTTATTTGTTGACTACAAAAAGTATCATGTATATTTATTAGTGTCCTGTATTTGATATTGTATTGTGTGTCTTTAACATATTTTTATATTGTGTCACATAGAAATAAGTTCAAATCGCCGTGTAGGCAAAAATCAGTCAATAAAAATAGCGGCTAGGTTTACAGTCAGGGCGCGCCGCACGTATTAGGTAATACTCGGGAGGCTCACAACGCAAACATCGACCGCCAATTCAAATACAAAAAGAAAACATTACAAATAGGGCGACACACCTAAACCATAAAATCATAGTAATCACCGAATTGTTTACTAGGCGTGGTAACAATGACCCCACTCATGTTTATTGCCAATGGGACTATTGACAATACCCATTGAAAGCATTCCCCAACCATGCCATTGCCATAATAAATGTTCATTAAAATTAACGAACTGATAACAATCTCCATAGAAGTTTTAACTGAAACTTTTAAAGGAACATTTCTGGTATTGCAAGCATTGTTTTCGGAATTTATCGATAACATCGTTGAATCCGCGAGTTCAATAATAAAGAAGAATAAGCCATGTATTTACTGCCGCTGAACAAAGGATACATAAATTATCATCTTTCGTTGTTCTTAAAGTAATTAGCATTCGTTTTCGAATTAACGTATTAATTATGGCTTGGAACCGTTGTGGTTCTAAAAGAAAATAAATGAAAGTTGAAAAAGAATTGTAATTAATAGCATTTTACAGCTTCAACAATGAAAAAGAAAAGAATATGACGTGAATCTTTACAATATCAGTTTTTCTCATCACAATTTTAAATAATGAAAAACATATAAAAATACTACGGGATAAAACTTTTAGAAATATTATGGGATAGCATTAGAACGCATATCGAGATTAGTTTATTAAAAGATTACTGTAATTGTAATGAGGTAAATGGGTTTAAATAGCTTGCCTGATTTCGTAGCGATGCGCGGCGTGAGCGTAGCAAATTCGTAGACGCGTAGCAGTGACGTCAAATGTAGCGGTCAAACACCTTGGTATTTATAGAGTTTAGTTTATTAGTATAACCAAACAACGATTAGTACGTAACATTAAAAATTATATTTAGATCTTACAAAATTTTGGTCACGAACCAACTTTATTTATAGTAATGGTAAGAAAATTAGAAAATAATCAATTTGGTTCTTTAAAACTAGATACCGATAGACATATTTTCAATATGGTAATGGAAGATTTATAATAGCTCGTACGCATAAAATAAGATTCACGTAATACCACGAAATTAAATTAAACGACCTCCTTCAGAAATCGGTCCCAAAGAATACTTTTCAAAAAATCTGAAATTACATTTGACACAATGAGGTTACAGCCAATAATGACGTCATAAACTATTGTATTACAGCTTAAGGCACCCTTAAAGCACGTTATTACTGCCTATTCCCTTTCAAACGACGAGATAAAATACTATACTTATCTATCTTCTGTCTTTATTACTCCCATCTATTTTGAGCGAGACAGGGCTACTTATATACTCAATTATATTTAAGCAGTCTTAGTACTAAATTTGTTCTTCTTAGTAATGTTGTTTGGTACCTGTAGATTCGTTTATCTGATTAGAAAATTACTAGACTTTATATGAACTTTTGGCCTAAAAGTTTAGCTTTCTGAATTGTGTAGGTAAAGGACTCGGGGATATAAAGTTTTCATGTTAATTTTAAAAGTTCCTTAAGTTAAAAATATCTTATATATAAATTCTCGTGTCACAATGTTAGTTACCATACTCCTAGGAAACGGCTTGACCGATTTTTATGAAATTTTATATGCATATTCAGTAGGTCTGAGAACCGGCTACTATCTATTTTTCCTACTACCCCTAAGTGGTAGTAGGTAGGTAGTAGGCAGGTGCTAGGTAGAAAAAATTTCATTGCAACGCATGCCGGGTACAGCTAGTATTCTATAAAAATCCTGGTAATTAATAACTTATAAAAAATTTTTGTTTCAGAATATATCAATACTAGTGGTGCTGTTATACAGTTGGCGCATCGGCGTCAATGCCAAGAGGTATAAGGAGTTGGATGATGTTTATTATGGTGAGTAAAAAACAATGTATTAAAATATAATTATCACACCTAAACGCAATATTTTACACTATTTATAACCATTTTCAATAGACTTAGCAAGACTGTCAGGTTAACTGGGCACTCATATATCTTATTATGATCACCAAAACACATATTATAAGTTTGTAAAAAGATCATTAGTATCTTACATTATATCGAAATCTACCTAGTGTACAAACATCCGACAATAATAAAGGTACACACAACAAAGGTGTTAAATATATAATAATAATAATATTCCGGGACAACTCACACACGGTTATCTGATCCCAAGCTAAGCAGAGCTTGTGTTATGGTAACCAGGCAACTGATAAACATACTTATATATTTCTAAATACATACATATTATAGATAAATTACACCCAGACAACCAGAACAAATGATCGTGCTCATCACACAAACATTTGTCCTGGGTGGGAATCGAACCCACGACCTCCGGTATAGCAGTCAGGGTCACTAACCACTAGACCAACAGGTCCGTCATATATGTATCGTTAGTGTACCCTGACTGCTAACCGATTAGCTTTGCTGTATGTACTTCGAAAGAAGGAACAAAAGAGCAACGCATCCAATTATAAAAAAAAAACAACAAAAAAGTAAAGCTCAGTCCAAGTTTTTTACTTTGAACTAACAACGGTCTAACTATCTTCAAAGAAAACCTATTAGAAAGTAAAAAGGCTGCCGAAAGTTTTTTGCCAACAATATACTATTTGAAAGTAGGGTGCGATACCCAATTACTGGGCGACGGTCAATTATTAACAGTGTACTGGCCTTTTTGAACTCCTGAAAGAGGCTGGACTTTAATTTGATTTTCTTGACAAGTTAAATGGAAAGAATGTGCTTTGTACAAGTTTGGTAGAAACAATATTTGTATGATGACTTAAGTACAACTTTTACTGTCTGGCTCTCTTTGTCGAGTATTGGTTTGGTTGTATGGCATGCTACCCCCTTTGGTCTCACTTTTCGTGTTTTTTTGCATATGCATGAGGGCGGGAGGGTGGGCTTTCCTGCATGCGCATATTGCGCATACTGCATCCTGCTACCAAGCTTGGATTTTGGTAGCGGAATTAAAGCTAAATACCTTTCATAACATTTAATGTCATGGATTTCCGCAAAGTAACGCCTGATTCTATAACTTAAATATAACTTATCATTGAAATAAAACAGCGTATATTTTCTAACATTCACGTAAACTTTGGAAAGCAATAAATAACTCAACAGTAGTGTTTAAAAAAATACCAAACTTTTTCGAAATACCTGGTATGTACCAACTTACGAAAAAGTAACATTGAATAAAAAATCATAATGTACATACACATTTTTTTTAAATTTGCTATCATTCAAAAAAATATAAAAAAAGTTAATAAATACCTCCTCTTATCAGAAAGACACTCGTAATAAACAAACTCAAATGATTGATGGAATAAAACTCAATTAATAACGGCCGTAAAAATGCGAGGGTCTTCAATTAAGAACCGAACGATTAATTTTTGCCATAAATACAAAGAGATAAACTGACAAACATTGATACTGCCTGAATTACGAAATATTTGGATCCCAGGCACTCAATCAAACGAAAGCTGAAGTAAACATTGAATGAAAAATAATCATAAATGCCCCTCGAACCTAAAGTCCTGTTAATATGTTTGTCTGTTACACTTTCACGGCTAAACCACAAAACTGATTTTGATAAATTTTGTTGTGAAGTTAGGTTCTTTGTTAAGACAGAATATAACCAGCTTTCACACGGGCGGAGCCGCGGGCGAATATTAGTATATACTACATGTTATTTTTCTGGTACCTCAAAATTAACATAACGCATAAGCACGCTTCAAAACAACGTGATTAACTCAAAGCAATTGTTATTTTAATTGGCCAATTACTAGGTTATATCAAGAGCTTTTTCTATACAATATCTATCTAGCCTCTTGTACCATTTCTTGTCTCAGTACAATAGACCCTTACAAATATAGGTTAGTGAAATATCGGACAATAGTCTAAATGTTTACCCAACCTATTATTTTGTAAGTTGGTCATAACTGTGATTGTACAAAGGCTTTTCACTGACATTTAATAAAGGACTAGTTGTTACTCGAAATAGGACGAATGAGGTTTGTGTTTTTTATGTACCCACAACTTTTTGTTTTTTCGTGGAAATAAAGTCGTAAATCCCCATTGCCCTGGGTAAGGGAAAACTCTTGCCCCGTTAAACCACAATGGTGTTCTTAAAGTTTTGGGACAGCGGGATGGTGCTAGATTGCCAGAAACGACGGTAAAACATTAAGTGGGAACTCATTTTTCTATTTACCGTAGCTGTATACGTCATAATAATATCCGAATACTTAATTTACCAACATCTTATATATTCATCAAGAAGAAATTACTCTTAGTAGGTAAATAAAAAAACATTTTTTACTTATTCTCTGTATTCAACCACGTGAGCTGATAAAATTATGATTAGTTCATTTAACTTACATGTTGCTTATAAATTCAAAGAAATGACATAGTAGGTACACAAAATATCTTTAAACTAAACTTATTTGTATTTTGGTGATCTCCAAAAATGTGCCTGCATTTTCAGACCTCATATTCTATTCTCATAATGCTTAGTCATTAAAGCTTCAACACACTTAAGGCTTCATGAATTTTCTAGTTCACTCGGCTGAGCATCGAGGACAGAAAAACCAGGCTAGTAGTTAGGCAAAATTCACCAAGCTTTAGGCAAAATTCTGACTTAATATTTTGTCATATTATAATCTAAGTTAGACATAGCCATGCTCCTCTCTTGTTATTCTTAAATTTTTAATACATATAACGAAGAAAAATATTAAAGTACACGAGTATATGTGTACATTTACATTACCACTGATTACAAATTTCGTAAGCAAACCTTAAATCACTTTATAATAAGTCTAACCTATCGCTAATCGCATAATAATAATATTAATTACAGATATCCGGTATCCGGCATTAAATCTCTATAAATAGCCGTCTTCTTTTATAAGCCCAATATCTTTATTTAACAGACCAATAAACCTCACCTTCGTTCAAATGAATCGTCATTTTCGTACCTTACCTATAGAACCTTTATCAATATCAATTCATGAATATTCAAATCACGGGAAAGTGAAGATTTCTTTGCACATTATTCTAAAGCTCGAAATATCCTTCGTTGGGTAGGTACAAAAGGAAACAATTTCGTTCGTGAAAATTGAGTATTGGCTGGAGACGAAGAAATTACTCATGGAATCAATTATGAACGATTCTCTTTGGTTCATCGACGATATTAATTATTGAGAATTATTCGTTAACGTTCAAGTTTGGCATTGTGAGAATATTAAGTGTTGTTTTCGTACAATTGGTATTGGACCGAGTTAATAGAAAATGGAAGGTTTTTTGCTTTGACAATTTTCTTCGTCGCTTTGTCGATGTCGCGTCGCTGCGTTTTGTTCTTGCTAGACACTTTTAGATTTGTGATTCAGATTCGTTCTGACTTTTTAAAATGACTTTATAGTTAGACTTTAGAATAAAGATATAGGAATTTGTGAAAGTTAATATTTATATCATTATGTTGTATCGTAATTATAATAATATAATGTCATTTGATTACTAACCTCTACACTGAGGTCAATATTCTTAGGTAAGACCAAGTTGAAATGAATTCGCTCTAAGGCCTTTACAGGTTATTTCTATAGTCCGTCACACAAATCGTGCCCCATAAATACAAGGATAATCCAAACAAGGTGAAAATCATAAGAAAAATCGCGCACTTTTATCAGGAAAGCCACCTTTCTCCCTCGTATATCAATACAAGCGCCGCCCGTAATATGTAATGTAAACATTGATACCAAGGTCGTTATTACCAAGAAATATTGCTATATTATTCATGCTATGATTTGGGACCCTATACATTTATACATAAGTGTGTTCTTGTCGGCGCTTATGGCGATCCGAACGAGCAATGTATGCTAGCCGGATGATAAATGTCGCTATATTTTCTTCGTGCTACCTGTTAAGGAAGTACTGTGTAGTTTTATTTTTGACATCATTCCGTTCGGTTTTTTCGCTTTGGACGTGACTACGGATAAAATATGAGTGTGTTATAAAAAGTATTATAAATAATGTGTTATTTCGAACTGGAGCAGTGCAATGTTTTTTGTTTATTCGTAAACAGGGCTTTCATTACTTTATTACTTTTAAATTATGTTGCGGCTGGAAGCTCACTTGCTTGTCAAAGAATACAAGATTAATGAGTTTATCTAATTGATGTATTGGTTTTAAATTTTTGTAATTAAAAAAAAATGACTGCTTTGCGTAGTCGCTCTTCTATAAACCAGGCCCAGATGTGACGTCAGAGTAGACTGAAGATCCTTTTCGAAAGACCATTATCGCAAATTATAAATAAATAATAAATAAATGCGGACAACATCACAGACATTGCTCTGAACCCAAAGTAAGTAGCTGAAGCACTTGTGTTATGGAATTCAGAAACAACGAAGGTACCACAAACACCCAGACCCGGGACAATGTAAAAAAGTTGGTTTCTACATTGACCCGTCCGGGGATCGAACCCGGGACCTCAGAGCTAGCGACACCTTGAAACCGGTGCGTATGCCACTCGACCACGGAGGTCGTCAAGTTACGATATGTTTATTATTAAAAAAAAAATGATAAATAATTTAAGTGAGCAACCTATTTCTCAAATGCATTGATTACTTCCTTTACTCTAAAATCATTACAATTTTTTAAAAACGTCGGCCGAATTAACTGACGCAATGGAAGTTTGTCATTTATCAGTTGCCGGTTTGGCATATAAGGCTTGATTTTTTTGTAATTTTAGGCTATATCATGAACGGATAAGACAATATTTATTCTGTTGTGAAATTATTGATGTTACCTGTATAATACTTTCATTATATTTCGTTATTGTGTTTCTTGTCACTTAACATAGTAATTAAGTTTATGGCTATTTATTACTTAGATATTTATTCGAGTTCTCAGTAGAAAAAACAAAACATATTTTTTTAACAAACCGAGAGTTTTGATAAAACACAATTAATTCCAGCGAACAGTTTTGATTTAATTACGCTCGGGAGCTAACCGCACTCGATAGGTAATCAAATGTGGTTCCAATGATATAGGCAATTCTAAATAAATAATGTAAGGTAAATAAATACAGATTGCAAGTTTAATATTTCAACTAGAATTTATTTTGAGGTCATATACTAGGAACTAAGCTTTTTTATTTTACTTTAAATTTTGGTGTTCATAGTTTTTGGGTTATATTATGATTTTTTTTGTTCATGAATTACAATGTTAATATATGACGATGTTGTTTGTAGAAGAGATAAACACATGAAAATACTAATAATGTAATTGTCACATCTAGCATCTAACTATGATGTAAAACGAACTTATTTATTAGTTGTGCGTGCAATATATTAATTATGTTTATCACAAAGGCATTTCATTTATATTTTATTTGCGATAATAATAGCTAGTGTTCGATCTAATTTGATTTGAACAATTAATCAAACAGTGGAATTTGTAATTTCCAATGTATTCTGTTTGGTACAAATTATTTACACGAGAGACAAATTGATATCTACTACTTTTTTAATCAATATAAATCATTATGTAATTTGTTCACCCTGTGAAAGGTAAAGGCAAGAGGCATGTTGGACTACTGGTTAAGACCTCTTTAGTAAATTAGAAATCTATAAGAAACAAACACGAATACTTCATTTGACAATGATTTTAATGACGTTTTTATTACAATACACATAAGACTCAAATTAGCACAGACTTTAGGTCTGTATTACGCAACAGGTCAACATTACAAGCGACCGCAGGCACTCTCCTTACACATTGTAGTTATGTATATTTGTACTGTCATAGTTGTGGTCACATAAAATGACACCAGAATTTAAAAAAACCTCTTTTTAATCGTTACAGAATAAAACAGGTCAGATTAAAAAAAAAAAACTAATGGTTTGTAGTTACCGGGATACATTATTTAGTTTATTGTCGGTTTCGTATATTTAGTAAATAAGTTCAGTTCATTCTTATTCACAATTTAAAATATTAAACTCGAATGTCCACAGTGTTCAACAATTTACCGGAATACTCGGAATACTCATAAATTTTAGATCCAAAATTTCTAAATTCGCTCGATCTTGCAATTTGGAAATGCAATAAAATTCTTGGAACTCAGGTGTGGTGAATTTCGTACATAAAATAACTGTAAAGAGAATTTTAAATGAATACGACCACTTCCATTCTCGCTCACGTACCCACGCTACGCTGACCAAGATAAAATGAAACCTTATTTATTCAAATCCTTCGAAGCTTTGAATTTAAGAACCTACGTAAGTATGTATTCGTAGTTTAAAGACGATTCTAAAGAACGCTCGTACGTTTTTTTTCATATTCTCTTTCAAATAAAGAAATAATACTCATATTCCTTTTTGAAGTGGAGGGTGAAGCGACAGTTCTACTTACGTTTATTCAATTAAATAAAAGGAAGGAAGTCGTTCATATTTTTTTCATGCTTGCAAGAATATCACACCAACAAAAAATTTGGGATTTCTGCAATGTATTAGAGATTAAAATATCAAGGATTATTTAAGTGCTTTCTTGTTTAATGTCAATAAGAAATTTATGATATTTTTTTTCGGATTATATTGAACTTCATTTTTATCTCACTAAATAGTCGCTCAAAACAACATAAAACATCTGATTCCTAATAGTTTTCTTAACAGTACCCAGAAGCGGATAAATCTTGCAATGCAACCAGAATGGCCAATAAAGGAACCATTGTTTATCGTACTGCAGTTCACGTTAATAACAATAACACATTAACAAGCTCCACTATATTTGAATTTATAGTGTTGTGGATTATTCATGAATTAGGTACTCTTGGTATATCGATTTATCCTAGACAGACTCTCTCAATGATCTGTGTATTTTGTCGTCTGTAAAAAGCTAAAGTATTGACACTGACAAATCATACTCGAAATTGCATAAAATCGCGGTTTTGTAATTTATCAATTATTTTGACAAACAATCAAAAGTTCAATTTGTACAGCGACAAACAGAAGTCAGCTTATTAGGCAAGGCTTTTACTTCCAAACACTGAGGTTCAACAAACCTACCCATCATAACTCTACCACGTTCACTAACACGTTTCTAGAATATATTATCTCGGCATTTCCCAATCCTATGAATATAGAACGATACGATGTACCTAGAACATTATCTACTTCAGTTTCAGATATATTTTATTAATGGCAGCGAACCTCTTTTGCAAGTCGACGAAACATCGATTTAATCCTGGCGGTGTCGCTTCACTTAAGTTGTTTTGTTGCAGATTTTTATGTTGAATGTCACCCTTTTTTGTCAGAGGTGACGGTTTGGACTTTCCTTTGCCTGTGAACGTTCGCTCGTTGTTGACTTACTAGTATAGAGAAAAAGGGCTGTTAGGTTTGAGGTTATTTCATATTTATAATGTTTATGTGCTCCTTTTTAAACATTACTTTATTGTGTATGTTGCGCAGTTTTTGCTTACGATATCCTACTTTTATCAAGGCTTTTCCAATTAGAGATTTTTTTAATTATATAACTTTATCTCTAGCGCTTATCGATTGATTACCTGAACTGGTAACTTTAATACCTACAGAATCGTCATTTTTATTTTCAAATATATAAGCTCGATTTGTCATGTAAGGATCAGTTATTTTTACATGACAAATCGAGCTTCTAAAATATCAATAATTTATGTCACCGGTCACTTAGCATCACCCCGAGACCCCGAATGTCAAAGTTGATGTGGAGGTCCATTATCGCGACCATTCTAATCCGTACTCCCTTATCACGGTCTCACCCTAATCCATATCCATAAATGCATGGTCTTGGGAATTCTGCAAAATGTTCCAAAAATATAAAAAAGGGTTTTAAAAATCACGATTGTACGATTAGTCTAAGATCCCGTTAAGACCGACCTTCACCGAGATGCTTATTTAATGAAACGTATTTTATATTTAATTTAATATGTCAATAAATATAATGCATATATAGGGTTGCCATAGTATCTACGAGTCTATAGTTGTGACCGGAAAAGAATAGGCAACCTAACGTTTGCTTATTCTATGGGCTTCATACTTTCGATTGGTATAGAATTTATCTAATAATCACACCGGTGAAATGTTTAAAAAAATATTTTATTTTTTAATTATTAATTAAATATACTCTGGATTGAAATTTGCTAGGCAACCCATATGCATTATATTTATTGACATATTAAATTAAATATAAAATACGTTTCATTAAATAAGCATCTCGGTGAAGGTCGTTCTTAACGGGATCTTATACTAGATTGAAAATCTTTAATATAAAATGAATCGCTAAATGTGTTGGTAAGCGCATAACTAAATAACGCCTGGACCAATTTGGCCAATTCTTTTTTTGTTGGGTTTGTTATTGTCAGGAGAAGGTTCTTATTATAGAAAAAGTTTGAAATTTAAGAAAAAAAATTAGAAAATTAGGAAATTGAAGAATACTCAACCACCAAATTAAGTAATCCTGACTTATGTTACGATAGTGATTTGTTGGATTCATCTCCACCCCTAATAATCCAAAGGCACCGGGAACAGGACTTAGGTATTCACGCGGGTGAAACCGCGGCGCACAGCTAGTGATTAAATATAAATGTGACGGTAAAAATTTGCAGAATTGTAAGCCTTTAACTCACCCCGGCCTGTCATTTCGTTTCTAGTTTTTTTTTTTAATTTACATCAAATGTTTACGTTTATTTGTTTTATTTATATTTTATTTTAATATTTATTATTATTTAATATCGATTTAAAATCAGGCAAGTGATTTTTTTAAATATTTTCATCGCAAAATATTAATAAATGAAGATTCGTAACAGACACGGAAATAATAATACAACAAAATCATGTAACAACCTAGATTTTCATTTTTTATTTCATTTCATTAGTTCAAGAAAATATGCTTTAGCTAACATGATTAAACGCCTAATAGAATAAAGTATACCCCACATGTGCGAGGCAGCGACGTAAATTTTAAAATTAGCCTTATAAACCAGTTTACGTGAAATTGATGTAAACATCCTTAGGAAAACGTCCCATTTCCCCGTATTCATAATTTCCTTGATTACATGGAAATTGCCCTCCGCAGTATGGAGAGCTTATAAAGAATAAATGAGTATTTAAATTAACTATTATAAAACTATTGTGCCTCTGAGGTAAGCTTGCTAGTCGGCTTTTGTTTGAATAATGATAATTTAAAACTGACTAGATTAGTACTTATGCTAAAATACTGTAACATGAAAAGATATTTTCCGTGTATAAATAATAATATATTATACAATAAACTTACTTTTAATACAAAAAAGCTTCACAAAAATATAAAAATGAGAGTGTTGCATTTTACTTACAAAAAAAATATAATTTTATTCAAATGGTTGTTTATTTTTTCTTGGAAATCTTAAGGTCTTTTTATCAGTTAGCAAGCTCAGTCCTTTAAATGTTTTGTCGGGTATTCGAGAAAGCGTTTAAGAGGTTTATGAATTTGCATAATCTCTCAACTAAGTTGAATATACTTGTGTTAGGAGTTCATCGAAACAATTTAGCGAAGATGGAACCATTATACTTTTCGCCGAAACAGAAAATTGTTTCTGTCTTTATTTATAAATATTTCATATTTTATCCTTAAGTATTTATGGTTATTCCATTAAAATATCCTTCACCAAAAGTATAAACATACAAGTTTTATGAAGTAAGTAATGTAAAATACTAATTAATTTCCAAAACATTTATGCCGTTGAATAATTATGTGACAATTAACTTATGATGACAATTACACATAATGGGCCAACACAATAGACGACTCGATTTCTGAATTAGCAAAATCATAAAATACATTCCTATAAGCAACCAACACAAACCTTAATGTCCCGTCGAAAACCATTCCATACAAAGACTTTGACCCTACTTATGCAGCACGCTGGGTACTTATGTACCCCGCAAATGAATTATACAAAGGAACCTTTTCACTGAGAATTTCTTTTTCACCCTGTCTTACATTACTAGCTAAGCTTCCTGTTCTTAGACGGTTATGTTTCACAGAAATAAGGGATCCCATTTACAGTAATCTTGTGAATCACCTTTTTTTCAGTATAATACACCCTACGTAATTTAATTTTGTCTTGGAATTGGATTGGTAGATTGGATTAAGGTAGGTTCAAATTTGCTGAATGAAGTGACAATACCGAGTATTTGATTATCAACACCGATTCTGTGAATTCAATCTTCACACTCAAGAAAAGCTTACTTATAATTTACATCTAAACAAAGTACAGACAATTACGGACTAAGAGCAACTTAGAAAAAAACCATCAACTTGCGGCTACTTTACGACACAACAAGTTACATTCATGCTTCATGCCAAAAAGTACCTACTAGAAGAAGCAATTTATAACATCCATTCAAAAGTGAAGAGACCGAGCCTTAAGTCTCGCTATAAAGCATAGTGGACATGAGAAACAATCCAGTGCTCGTATAAGCGGCACTAGACCACAATGTCGGGCCATTCGTCTCCCGGCGTAATTTCGTCCATCTTGCGACACGATCCCCAGGAAAACTTCTAAGTGTACAACGAAAACCTTTTCACGAGCTTAAAATATTTCATATAGTATTTTTCTGTTGATACTAAGTATAATGTGGTTATTTCTTTATTGTGCTCTTAGCTTCTTGTAAATGTGAGAGTGTATAGCATTGTTCTTTTTAGTCACATTTGAAAAGTCATGCTTTTTAAATGTGACCAAAAAGATAGAATATTCTATCTACCTTTTTTCACAAGTTGTTTAAAATGGATGACTGTAATTTATGTAACGTAAAGATAAATGTAAAGTAACATGAATAGTAAATAATAGTAATAGACCAGTAACAACATTCTTTGATGAAATAAATGTGTGTTATCCTCAGTAAATAAGTAGGTATAACCATCAATCTATAGATATGCAAGTATTTTCCCTCGACAAACGAGACTTAAATAGTCTACCAAAAACCTAAACTATTTACGAATTCTTACTCCGTAATGATGCTCATCTCAACCAATTACGTGAAGAGGATAGGCCTTACATCCCACTTGGAAGATCCCAAAATACCTTTGCTTAGATGAGCACAAGTTACTTGGGACCGCCAAGTACCGCGTGCACAATGAACAGCCTCTCAAGTAGATACTTGATAGTCGATTAATCGTTTTAGGGTACACGTGTTTCTTGTTCATCAAAGTAGGGGTTTTTAAACAGCCTTTGTGAAAATAGACCAATTTACTGCCCGATCTTACAAGCTATGTTCTACGTTTGCACCCAGCTTTATGCTTAACTAAAACGTGTAAGTGTGGAGTGTTAAATTGGCCCTCAAGAATCAGAGTTAGCAAAACTTTGCTAATCCGACTTGTAGTTTCGAAGATAATCTAGTTCAACCAAACAAACTCTTTAACGATTCGTATCGTTTTTCTAAATTTAATGTTTAACTTTAAATATTATAATATAGTCGTTTTTTCGATTAGTCGTTGCGGGTCTGGGTAAAAATACTAATTTATAGAGAACATTTTTAATTGGTTCTGGTCACGTTAAGTGGTGTATAAAGCTTTTCAAACGTTAAAGTTTTTTTAGAAATCTTTACAAATCATATTAATATTCGGGGTCCAATCATAATTCCTCTAAAGTTGAACAAAACGGAGATAAAAAAAGTTTTAAATGAAATAACCACTTATTCAAATACCAGGAACAATGCAGGAATAAATTAAATCCAGTACAATAATAGGTATACAAATATAAAGTGGCGACGACCTCACCTGCTGAGAAATAACGGGGAAGAATTCTCATTATCAAGCGTCGCCTTCCGGAATGCGAACAATTGTTGTAATAGAGCACGCGTGTCAAATACTTTTCGCGTTGTTTACGAATATATGTTGAGGTTAACTTCTTTCAGACAGGTATTTATCGCTTAGAATGTTTACTTACTTCTACTTACTACGTGGTGAATACTTTCTTTGAGCGGAACACCACGTGAATTGCATGCTTCACGCTCTTTTAGCATCTAAGCTAAGTAGATACTTTATTTTGTTGTTGTTTAAACGGGCTCGAATGTTTAGGGTAAATTTATACTACAGTAGACTCGAAGCGCATTGAAGCGTCAATGTATAAGTTAATAAAATAAAAGTACCCTTAATTCAACAACATAACATTAAATGCTTTTATACTACAAGATAAAAAAAAAGGCGCGTGGCATATCTCTTATTATAGCTGTGTCCTAATCATTGGCTAGTATCTATCTGAACGCTGCTATAAATATAACTCGAATAGGTTTTTATAGCCTAAAATATATATATTACTATATATATACCATGAACTGAACAGCATGTATGAAGGGAATAAAGAAAGTGACAAAGCGAAACAAGTGTGTAAGGACCATAGCAAGTGGAAAGAAGTGGTCTCTGCCTACCCCTACAGGGAAAGAGGCGTGATTATATGTATGTATTATGTAAAATATACATTTTTAAAATCGTTATATCAAAAATCATCGTCAAGTTACCATAAAAAAGAATAAACTACTAGCGCTGTGTATGTTGTTACAATTTTCCGTTTCAGACGAAGGCATTACTATTTTCGTTCGGACTTGTGACAAGGCTTTTAGTTTCTCCGGCAAACATACCCAATTATTAAAATGCCACCTGTGGCAGGCAGTAAACTAGCCAGACATATGAAACATGGCTATTTATTAACAGAAAGAGATTTAGCTTTCTAAGCGGCGGGGCCGATATCGTCGTTGAGATATATTGGAAAGGGCATCTGACTACTGAAAGCTGTCTATACATGTACATATATATCTACGTGTTATAATATTATTTTATTCTTTAAATCACCGGTATGTATCGGTTGATACGAATCTATAAGAGAGAAACCGTAAACCAACATAAATTGAACAAAGTATTTTTTTATTTATTTCAGCTATTGGATATTTTTTCAAAACTCCGGTGATAACAGAATATAAATTTTGATTATTTCTTTCAGAATGTACCAATGCAACCTTCGTACAGTTTTTTTTTTTTTATTTTGGTCATAATTATAAATATTACGACTAATTTTGTTCTTTTCTCTTATACTTTTATGAACAGCGTCTTCGTTTAACTTCATTTTCTAATACTCTCCTAGGTGGTACGCAAACTTCGTATATTTTAATATCTCCCAGAAATAACTTCACTTTATGAAACTTTTAATGTCGTAACTTGGCGCTCATTTTGCTTTATGAAATAAGTGGATTATTTAAAATACCATGACTCCTGCTCCTTTGAAAGTTTTAAACGTTCAGAAGTTTATCTTGATAGTTTTCCCTCTTAAGATGTTCTATACTATATAAAGATGATATTATGATACATTTAAAGAGAAAAAAATAACACATGAGCTTCGTAGAAACATTGAAAAATATTTTTGTTGAAAGTTGAAACCTAAAACATGAAGTAAAAACAAAAGCCATCTATCAAAACTATATAGAAACCAAACAGTGTTTTGTTTTCAAATCGTTAACATTGTCTATCATTTCGGCGAAGTCGGAATCCCTCGGGCTTCAAGACATACTTGTCTTGACAAGAATTGATATATTTCGCACAATCAAATTAGGATCCTATATCAAATAAAACAGAATATATTCTGAATAACAAACCGCGATTGACACGTGATTGGCAGCGAATCGGAATCCACATAGAAAATAATAAAAATATAACGTACTAACGTTTCAATCCAGATGATTGAGTCTTTTACGAACATCGAAGAGAATTGGACGTCAAGATGGATTGGAAAAGATTGACGGATAAAAATACTTTGAGAGACAATCACTGGGATTGTTTAGAGAGTTTATTAAAGACTCTTGCAGAAAGTTTATTAAAGATATTTTCATTCAATTTTATTCTTTTAAAATAAAATTATTAAAGAACTTTTATTCAATGAACAACGAAAAGTAATGGAATCGCGAAGAATCTTCGCAAGAGTTCAATGTAAATATATAGGTACCTATAGGATTAAACAACCAGATGAAAAAATATGTGTTTAAACGTCTGCATTTCTTCTACTTTAGCCCAGGGTAGTTTTAGGTCAAAAGGGGATTCGATTAAAAATAACATCAAATCAACTCAAGCTTAGTATACAGCGGCCCATTGCTGAACATAGGCCATGTTGCGCTATTTATATTATATATATTTAAATATGAAGAACTTACTTTTACTCCTTTTTAAGTTTTGAAACTAGTATCGTTTACCGAAGTCACTCATACCGTACAAGATGATACTTATTTTTCAAAACATGTGTATGCTTTAAAGCAGATGGTAGTATTAATTAATGTGAGTGTAGTTTTAATTAATTCGTTTTAATTAAATACTATGCAATCCCTTTTTAATTTCGCAAAAGTCTTTCACAATGGGACTTAAGGCAGCTTTTTACCGGGACAATGCTTCGTATCTCCTTTGCGCCGTACTTGACATGCCCCCATTATTCCTATTGAGTTATACTGAACAAGAATTGGATTCCGATTCTCGAAGCTGGCACCAGGATCCTGGTAGTATCGAGCAAATACCCTGGGGGATATCGATGTAATCGATTTTGGCCAGATTTGTTTGTTCACTTCAATCGATTACGTGACGATTGTAGGCGAGGCGATTGCTTTAAACTCTAGGGGCTCTTTCAGAACTATTGTCTATAAGTGTCCGGTTTTAAGAATTTTATTAGTATTTATTTTGAACGTGCGGATGAACGAACTGGCCGAAAACGTGAAAAACCGACTACAGTCATTGCCCCATTTTTTGTAGTCCTTAGATCGTTATACATACTACATAACAGATAGCGTTAAGCACAAGTATATTTAGATTTGCTATTGCCTCCTTTCTTGTATCAACCTTCTCTTACGTCGGCAGCAGGAGGGGCAGCAACCAACAATATTCGTTTGTGTTAAAGGGGAATGACGAATCTAGGCCCAGAATTGCACAAGAGATTCGTTTTACAAAAAAAATATGTTGGTATTTTTTAAATGTCTGCCACGTATTCATTAGTCTGTGCATGTCGGTAACATTTTTTCATAAATATTAAACATTATACCGACTAAACTAACGGAACTTGAACATAACATGAGTTTCAAATGTTGCCTTTACAAAAAAATGTTGGCAGGTAACTAATCAGAATAATTATTTTTCGTTTATTATTAAAAACCGTTCATTTTCTTCCCAGCAAACATACATTATACCCATCTAATTCCTTAAAATATCTTTTAATAATAATTATTATACCAATTATTAATAAAAAAATATATCTATAAATCGACCTTTTCAAAAAGTATATCTATCTATAAAAACTTTTTATGGCAACTTCCTATTGCTACGTCAAAGTTTTACTTGTCACTGTCAGTTGCCGAAATACGTAAATGTCAAAATCATTGCAGCATTGCTTCTTCTAGCAACTCCATTGCGGTTACTTGCTTATGTTTATTGCGGTTTAAATTGACTACTTTTCGCGATAAATACTGACTCTGACGATTCGCCTATACCTGACGACCACGGCCTGATTATGGATTCTGTTCCCGCTACTTATGACGACACTGGCGACATAAACTGCAGTATATAAGATGGACTATGAATCTTCAATAACTTTGAAATGCTAAGTTCTTTGTAAATCATTTCTATTACTAATTAATTGTTAGAATTGCTCCCTATTATTATTATTATTTTATATTTGTGTGCACAGAGGGCCTAAATTACTATGGCGACTTGGCATTCCCCTTTATGTTTTTTATCAGTATCTTATACCAACCCTATGCAATTCCTTGAAAAACAAAGTATCTATAGCTACAATATACGACGTTTGGCGGCAATTTTGAACCGTTTCCAAGTCACTCCTCGAGTCAGCGATGCATGCGCCAGCTGATATAAACCCGCAAACAACTCTGATTATGCAAATTACACCCTGTATGAAATTCACTAGATATTCCTGGCAAACTCACCAAGCATTATGTTCTTCGAACGTTATAGCTTGAATTTTTTATCGCACTCTTACTTTACCACTGGCATTATTTTATGCTATTTTATCTTTGATATAAACTATTTTGCATAAATAGATAAAGCTTTCAGCTTTTTTCAGCTACTTGCCAAATAAATATAAACTTTTCGTCAACTATTTAATCTTATTTTATTTCGACTACTTTCTTTTCATATTTATCATTTAAAATAGTTTATTTAGAAT
Organism: Autographa pulchrina; assembly: GCA_905475315.1. Classification (NCBI taxonomy): domain Eukaryota; kingdom Metazoa; phylum Arthropoda; class Insecta; order Lepidoptera; family Noctuidae; genus Autographa; species Autographa pulchrina. The sequence goes on along the minus strand of FR997771.1, from coordinate 3,934,046 downwards.
TGCCTGAATGAATTAATTTGTTATAATGTAACTGTAGAAAACAGTATGTCTATCAAGAGCCATTAAAATAATTTTACTAAAAAATTTTAGTGCGAAGACGCAAATATAAATTAAAATAAACATACATGTTAAATTGCTCTCACGATTTTATATTTCGTATTTGCACTCTATTCACAAAATATATTACACTAAATCATGTATACAGAAAATACAAAATTTTCCCCATACATTGGAATTCCGCTACATCTTTGTACAACAAAAAATTCTTCGATCATATTGGTAAGTTTGAAAGGAAAGGCGGCCTTGTTCAGTAACTCATATTGTGTCAATGTATTTGTCCCTTTTCGTACTTTGCGCTGAAATATCACTCGGCATCCATCATTTTTACGACCACAATCTGCTTCACTACTGTTGATATTTATATCTTGAGTTTTACGTACACAGGTCTTATATTCTTTTAGAACCAGGTTCTAATTTGGAATTTTTGCATTAATGTTTTAAATGCAAAATCTACATTATTTCATTATTTTTTACAACGAATACATGGAATTCCAATCTAAAATTTATTATAAACGTATTAACTTATTTAATTTATTAAGTTTATTTCGCATTTAATTTTTATAGCTGACGTAAAACTATTATCTTATTCTATGTACCTTTATACATTGGTAAAATACACATAAAACTAAATAGTATATTAAAATTTTCAAGCGTGGAAACAAAATACATATAAAACATCTATCATAAGCTCACATAGAAATTCACCTTAGAGCCAGTAAGTACAAAACATGCATTGTCTCCATACAGTTGTATTAAAGCGAGGTTTCTTTGTTTCAGGTGTACAGATAGCATATTTCGCGATAATAGGAACGCAGATGTTCATGATCGTGCTCAGCATATTCCTCTTCTATGGTATTTATAAAGTAAGTAAAGACTTTTTAACGATAGCAATATGTTATCTACACTAATATTATAAAGAGGAAAGATTTGATTGTTTGTTTGTTTGTTTGTTTGAAATGAATAGGCTCCGAAACTACTTGACCGATTTGAAAAATTCTTTCACTATTGGGAAGCTACCCTATCTCCGGTGAACATTGGCTATATAAAATTTTCAAAAAAGTTAGGGATCCATACTAAAACCTCAATAATGTAAACCAAGGTGTGAAAAAATTACCAAAAAACTTTCTTGCATCGCGTGCGCTGCGAAAACTATTGATTATAGAACAAAATAATGTACTACGTCTTTGTAGAACATATAATTATCTACAAAAAGTGTCGCGACAGCATATGTCTAACTATTACAGTTAGGTCACAATAAGAGATATTTTATAAAAAAAAATATTATTGAAAGGACGCCGCTAGAAAAGGCTCTTTATTTGTTACTTGGTATTGATCCTTATCAAAATAAATTACTTCATAGTCAAGACTGCTTCAATACCTTTATGTAACTTTTTGAATTATTCACTTTGGACATTCCCTTCGAAAGATATCACGAGTTTATAATATAAGAATTAGAAAAAAGTCGCGTGATTGTCGCTCACTCTGCTCGGCTAACTATGCGATTTAAGCATCACTGAGGTACGGGAGTGTCTAATACTAATATTATAAAGAGCGTAATAGTAGTAATAACACAGAAACCTTCAATCCTAACTTTTTAATAATGTGTTAAATACCCGTGCGAAGCCGGGACGGGCCGCTAGTAATAATTAAACTAAGTAACAGGAGTTGACGCGAACACGTGCGTTTTCTTAATGTTTTTCGGTAAGCAGACCTGCTGCTGCTTCTGCTTGCGACCACGGCTTGCTTAACCTAGTTGAAATGGCAGACTATTAAAATGCACGTGTTTGTGCTAATTCCCGTAACATAACTTTATTACACTTAGTGTAAGTGTTTGTTTTTCCTTAACGTAATGATACGTATTGGGTAAGGCAACGAACTCTTGCTTGACCCAGCATTTTAACTAGTTTTTTAATGAGCTCAAAGGTCAAGGACAAATTCACTAGCAGCTGCCTAAACCGATTTCCAAGGTCACACATATTGGTACTTCATAGCTTTGTATTTGTTTTGTATTGTGTTCTTTCAAGGCTGAATATGAAAACCTACAAAATATTAAATTACACTTAGGAACTAAGTGATGAAAAGATATTTTTTGCACATTTATTATACGTCGATCTAATTAGGTGTACCTAGTACAATACCGACCATTAAATCACAGCTACAAATGTGTTAAATTCGTTTTAGCGCTCGAACCCACAAAAATGGCTCTAGATATTTATCGCTACCCGAAACAATCTCAGTTTCAACAAAATAGGTTTAATCAAATCACTTCTATTTAGGCCTCTACGATAGCCTTTTACATTATTTTATGCGCCCCTAAAATACCAGTTTGAGAGCGCTCTCGTAAAAAGGAAAGTAAATGTATTCCCGCACCCACCGACACTTTTGTAGGCGTTGTAGGTTTTATAAGATGCCTTGAATTGATTGGAATTTATCGGTTCAGTATTTTTAGTTTCGAAGTCTGGCCATTTCATTTTACCTACCTACAGCGTTTGAGTAGTCCTTTCATTGCCAACTTTACATCACACACCCTTGTTACTCATCAAATCGTCTCATTCCGCTTTCCTTTCAATTACCTACTTGAAAAAGCCTTTTGGTTAGAAAATTGGATTTCACAATCTTCAGGTATTTACGGTCAAATGGCTTCATAATCACCATTTGACGGGATGACTTGACTTTGAACCTTTCTCTAATAAACTTTTTTAAGGCTCTATCATTGATACATACGTAACTAATAGTTTTCGGCAATAAATATTACACATTGACCTTTTGAACACATGCACACACCATTTTATTCATTAGCGCATGAGCGCGCACCACTGAAACACAAGTTCTAAAAGTCATGTGCAATATTTGTCGCCGAATACTATAGAGTTCATATTTCCTTCATTTGTTTTATTATTGTTGTTAATGAGAGTTAATATTTTTTTTGTTTTAATATTGTTGTCAATGAGAGTTCACATTTTCTTTATTTATTTCCATGTTGATGTTTTGTTGTAGGAAAACGTGGCGTTCCTAGTGCCGTGGGTGGTCGGCTGCATGACCTTCATGGCGCTCGAGGCGATGGCCATGGTGTACTCCAATATACTTAGAGATCATGTTAACAAGGTAATATATTGTTGTCTTTTGTATTACATGTATTCGTGAATTCTATGAAAATGGTAGTAGGCGTTGGCTTAAAATATCAAGCTTGTATGTTTTTGTACTGTTAAATTAAAAGTAACACTTTATCCTAGCTACTTTAACGTGCTGAACTCTAACATACGTATACATATATATATTTGTAAATTTATATAGTATCTATATAAATTAGAGTCATCTTTGCAATGTTACTTGAGTCATCTCAAGTAACATTGCAAAGATGACTTGAGAACCGTAGAGTTAAAAATCGTAAATTTGACTAAATCTAGCTTTGCTACGTGTGTGATAATACGACTTATATACCTACGTCATAAAACACATACAATTCAAAACATATTATCTAAATGTATCAACTACAATAGTACTGTAATGACATGTAGCTGTCACGCCTACATTCCTAACTTACACAGGCTTGGCATGACAGCCTGTGTGGTTGACAGAAACAAATGCGAGCTCGTGTAATGAACCGAGCTGAAAGCTGTATAAAACAATCACTATTTTAAAGGTTGAATGGAGTGGGCGTATTTTGTATTAGGATAATATATTATTATGAAGGTTTTATTGTAGACTACGTTATTTGATAAGGTGACACGTTCCTGAAGTACTGTGTTAATTAAGGGTTTTGTACTTTTAGTAATCTACAGATATTTATTTAGTTTTAAGGTATTTAATAGACACTGTTTTACAAACATTAAGATTAAAATTGTTAGAATAATATAAATAAATATTAAGATGTACCTACGAACTGTAACAAAAAAATATCAGGGCAAATATATTATAACTTTTCTTTTAATCTGAATTCAACTGCAGATTATTTAATATGAGCGGAAAAAAATCGATCACACTCCATCCATATTGCAAAAGGTCAAAGAAAGCTACTGCACTAATTGGATTGTCTGAAAATTTGCAATTTTTCGACCACCGGGACGTCGTTATTAACATTTATTGGTGCAAAACATCGAATAATTTAACAGGTGCCAAGAAATGTGTGTCTAAGTTATTAAACTGTAATTACCTTGAATACTTTTACTGTTAAATACTGTCTTTGAGGTGAAGGTCACTTTGAATTATTAAATAGCAACAATTTGAGACATTTAGTCCGAGTGTTTGGTGGAACTTGCGTTATTTAACAATAGATAATGTCATTTTTCTCATACATAATCAATATTTTTATTAAAATATATTCGCCTACATAATGAGCATGCATGATATTAGTTTTCCAATATCTCGATTGGGAAATAATAACGTAGCTAAACGTACCAACTTAAACAATATAATTATTTTAAGTTAAATAATCATTAAGAGTCTTAAAAGGCCTACTTGAATTTAAAAATATTTTATTTGAATATTTTTATTTTACGTTATCAAAAGTAATCACAAGATACTTAAAATCAAGAAACATATAAACAAAGCCATTCTTTCCCCCAAATCCGAACACAATCTGCACAAAGCAACAACAAAGCATCTTCAATAGATTTTTTGCCCCAAACATGCTGCAGGCAACAATCAGGGACTTCCCATTGTACACAAACGAGGGAACAAAGCCCGGCAGCGCAAAAATTTGTCGATCATAACACCACTATTGTCTTGTAAGGTCGATATGGAACACGTTCAGACTGTGTATCCCAATCAACATACCGAAACGATCAAGTCTTGTTTGACTTACCGACATTTCTCCAGTTATTGTAAAGCTCGTTAAATCGATAACGAAACTCGATTGTAATCGAATGCGAGTCGATTGTTTTCTCGGATTTCTGATGTGTCTGGAGGAGAATTTTCAGTATTAACAAAAAAGTAATATTTATAGCTTTTACTGCTAATATTGCGTATGTGTGTCATGAGTTATGACAAAATTTTAACTAGTATATTGCTCTACATTCTTGCAAAATTGGTGTCATTGGATTCCATGTCCAAGAACAAAATAAACTTTGTTAGTGAATTCAATTTCTGACTATCGGCGGTATGATAACCTGACATAGATTTATTTAACATGTAGAAATAGATCTGTTTAGAGGTTGTTCTTATACTTGATAGTTACTTATGCACTTGTGTTTCTATAATAGTTTACGTTATGAGAATCCAACGAGTTATATTTTTTTTTCATTAGGAATATTATTATCTCAGCATGCCTAACTAAAGAAAGTTACTGTAAATCTAGTAATAGCTGGGTATATGTTTGGGCAAATCTAATAAACATCTGCACTTAGGTATAAGGTAGCTATTTACAAAAATATGGATGATGACATCGATCGCTTCTTAAGTGATTGGTGTCATGTGGCTCGAGACAGGAATGTCTGGAGTCAGACGGGGGAGACCTTTGCCCAGCAGTGGGACACTTAAAAGGTTATATAAAAAAATGGATGATTTCATTTTACTGGTTTATAAACTACGTAAAAAGTTACGGGGCTACTTCCTATATGTTCCCCATATACCATAATATTACTCATGTGTAAAATCATTTTCAAAAAAACATCTGTGAAGTATGAACATATTTGAAAACCAGAAGAGAAGTCAGTTTCACCAGTAACTTCATTTAAGTAGATTGATTGATTGGTTACCGTAATCTACCGAGGATCCCTAACTAACCCAAGAGAAGACGGTAAAGTTACCATTTCAAATTAATTAATTCGTCCGCATAGCAACAAGTCCTGTTCTCCAATCCACCTAAGTAAACTGTTCGCTAATGCAAATACACATAATTATTTTGTTCTGTTCCCTTACATAACAATACATACGAACGGCCGACCTGATTTTCAGAGGCAACATATTCTAGTTATATACTAATGTTTCTATGTTTATTAAACCAGGGAATGTTTAGATTGATGCAAGATAAAGGTAACCACACTTGCTGTGGTTTATCAGTGGATGGATATTAAAACTATTTTAAAATAGACTTTTTACATAAAGTCGTTGGTTCTGACGAAAACATAATGTTATATAGTTTTCTCTGGTAGTGTTGGATTGTGGTTCATCTAAATTATTATCGTAAGTTTTGCGCATTAAATTTTTATCATATCAGCCCTCATCTTTAGTCAGTAATATTTCGCTGATTTTTTTTCCTAATCAATCTCCTATTTATCTTATTTCACTACTCGTATACATACATTCAATATTGTTACGCGCAAAGTTCTGCAGTGTCTTAAAATACGTAGAGCTAAAATATCGGTCTAATAAACTCTAATTTCTCTTGAAGTCATAAATGAAGCTTCATTCTGCTCCCAGTGAAATACGCTTCTTAATTAAGATAGTATCTGGTTTATGACTTTAAACGAAATTATTGCAAATGGCAAATTCAACAAAAGATGTGTTTGATAAAACTTAAAAAGATTTTCTGAGAAATGTATTCTAGCAAAAAGCAAGTAAAAATAGAACGAACTAAAATACACAAAAGTTTTTGTTTTTGTTTACTTGGTATCTAAAAATGCATTACATAATATTTTATACAAACTAATATAATGCATCTGTTAACGCGAAAATAAATAATTACTACGTTATCAAACATCATTGTACCTAAACCTTATTAGGGATTACAACTTTTGACCAAACTCCCAACAATCAGTTCTTTTACAAACTAATCGTACTCACAAAACACCTAAAACAAAGTCGAAATTTTGAATTTACATAAAAACAACAGCTTGTTTGAAATACGCCTTGTTTCAGAAGTACAGTAGGCCAGCGTTTCGGAGTAACGGGCACCGGATGACAAAAGATAACGAGCCTCGTTTCCTTTTACCTTTTAATCTTTTATTTTGACAGCGCCCAGTTAACATAGGTGTGTTATTTAGAGAGATGAAAACAGAAGGGCTGTTTCGTGAAATGGAATGTTCAGAAAACATTCACTTTATTTTTAAGGTAGGTAATATACTTTCAATGGGGGAGAGATATAAACTTTCATACGGGTTCACTTACATTCAATTCATGTAAGTAACTTACACATACTAAACTGTATATTACCGCCCGCTTTTCAATGTTACGTTTGGGGATAGTCTATTTGTACCACACGTATTTGATTTATTCCATTGGTTCCAAAGGTTACATTTCTCTAATTCCCGATAATATCTCAATTACCTAAGTCAAAAGTTTCCCGTTACCTAGCCGGCAACTAGTAGCAGAAGTACTAAGCACACTTTTAAGTTCAGGCTTCAGTTTACTTAAAGTCTCAACTTGCACGCTCTCGTGGATCCGTCTCTTAATTAACGACTATAATGGTTCCGATCTTCAACTTTGTTAGCGATCTCTAAGTTGAAATAGTTGAGTTTAAGTTTATATGTCAAGTGCATATTTCGAATTTTTGGGTCGTGTAACTCGAAATTTCGACTTCGATCCACGAATTCGAAGTTTCGAGTTCCGAGTTTCATGAGATAATTTGAATATCGTTTCGTAAACAACGCTGACCTACATAGTTATGTGAATACATAGTTTGAATAGAGCATTAATTACAAGCTTTTATTTGACTGGCATGTTTGTTAGTTTATGTAATTGAGGTCAAATCTTGGAAGCTGAACCATTCCGGCATATGACTGAGCTTTAATTGTGTATGCATTTCTAATGAGAATATATATGATAAAGAGGATGAAAATGCAATATAATATCATGTTGCGGATGAGCCCAATGATACAGCCAGGTACATACTCGTAACTCTTCAAAATAAAAAAAATATATGATTTTAAAAATGTTATATAAATATGGTGTTACAAAAATATGGATATTTTTTCACAAAGACAATAATATGTTAAAACAAGTATTATTTCCGATATAAAATGGCTCGTTCCATTTCACTAATTTCGTCGCCGACCATTCGGTTGCGGTCGAGTCGGATTTTTATCCAGCAGGTGAATTTTAAATTGGTCTAATAAATCATTAACCGACTCTTTCCACCACAGTCCATTATCGGAATAATTAATTCCATTTTAAAGGTTCCAAATGTTAATTATACTTATTAGTCTTGACATTCTTATTATATTTTGGACTAGTTTTCGCCGCAACAGTAACTTAACTTTAGCATAAAAATAACGTTATGACAATTATAACAAACGTTAACTGCGAGAAAAGTTATCTGTCTACTTTTTATTTTATTCACAATGTGTACTATTCAAGATTACCTTGGGTCATATGACATAATGCTTACAACCAAGCTGCACCACTTTAGATTGCCTAATGTTTTTTTCTTGCGCGGTGTCGATGGTGAATTTCAAGTATATTTCAATGTGGGATGTATAAATACTATCAACTTCTGTGACAAGAAAAAACCTATCAGGTTTAACGTAAACATACAACCTACCTCGTTAAAAACACAGTAAGTTGCCAAGCTTTTTTTTTCATTCAGATATTTTTCTATGCAAAAAGACAGTACCTCCATGCGATGCTTCGAACCGTGATAAAGATGATAATATAAGCCATACTATATGTATTGCGGCACGTTGCCACTTGCCAGCACGAGCATGAAGATCAACCTTGTTACGACACTAATCGATATTATCGACTAATTGTTGCAACCCCTCGAGCTTTAGCCGCTATTAAATTGTCAATTGGCATTTCTTGGACATCTCGCCTAAAAATAGATCCAGTAAAATCATGCATGCAAGTCGTCATGAAGGCTTTAGCTGACGTCATGTAAATAAGTAAGTTTGATTAGGTCTCATTTTTTTACTATTTTAACACGCATTTGTTATTTTATAGGTAAAGTATGTAACTTATTAAAAAAAAAACGATTCTGTTGTAAAGTTAATCCGTGCACTCTAATTGGCTAAAATAGAGTACCTTTGTTTAAAAAACTAAAGTATTAAAATAGTAAACAAAACAAACTACAGTATTCCAAAACAATTCATGTATTTCAATTTGTAAAAAGGAAATGGAAATCTCAAAGGTTTTTCTTCGCGTTGTGAGTTCATGCAAAAGTTGTGTGAAACAAAAATCATGTCGTGTTCTTGACAAGCAATTTAAGTTAGGAACGATCTCCACACGTGTATTAACAGGACGAACTTGGAGTACATAGCATTTATGTAAACGAAAAACAATTGAAAAAAATGTGTTTTGTACTTAAGGGCCATACCTCACCGAGATGCCATGGCGACGTGGCCAGCGACGTCGCCAACTAGTTCTTATTGAGATGTATGACGGCTTACTCACTCGGCGACCTACTGGCGATGGTGCCAGCGTAGCCAGAGTCGACCGCTCCGCATGCGGCGACTGGCAACGCTGGCTACCTGGCGACGTCGCCAGTTGTTTGCACGTGTTTGTATGCTTCGTCACTCACTCAGTCGCCAACCAGTCGCCGCGTTGAAATCATTCCGACATAAACTCAATAATTCATCAAATGATGTTACTGAAATCCTCAGATAATTGAACATTTTTTCAGGGTATTTTCTTAAATCTTCATAGAGTTTGAGAAAAACACCGCTTTGGCTTCGGTTTGATACAAACGGATGTAACCATATTTTTTTTTTCTTTTTTCGTTTCATCTTTTTGCGACAGAGGTAATAATATAATAACAGTGCAGTAATTTCCACGTCCATTCCTGACTGTTTCGAGACAGAACTGAATGCATTGGCGACGCGATTTAGCGACTCAGTCTGGCGACGCAGGGACGCCAAACGTAGCCATGGCAACGTCGCTGGCCACGTCGCCATGGCATCTCGGTGAGGTATGGCCCTGAGATAAAAAATCGATACGGTGTAATATTAAAAATGCTGGTATGACTAAAAATACTCTGCATTTTATGCCATTACATTCAATATCCGAGTTTGAAATTGAATATGTCTGACTGAACTAAATCAAAAGAAAACTTACAAATTAAAGATTAGTTTAGGGAGCACGAGCACTGAGAGTAATGAGCTGGCAATCTTTCACGACAGTGTATGACGACCTCCGTGGTCGAGTGGCGTACGCACCGGTTTCAAGGTGTCGCTAGCTCTGAGGTCCCGGGTTCGATCCCCGGACGGGTCAATGTAGAAAATCACATTTGTACATTGTCTCGGGTCTGGGTGTTTGTGGTACCTTCGTTGTATCTGAATTCCATAACACAAGTGCTTTAGCAACTTACTTTGGGTTCAGAACAATGTATGTGATGTTGTCCGCATTTATTTATTTATTTATTATTTATATGTTTTATGATTTTGAATGAACATACAACGGTAACAATTTAATTGGCATGGGAGATCGAAATACAACATCCATAATTTCCCCAGACTGTCTATTGTTTTTCTAAATAATAGTGTCATCAACGGCGATGTTATTTAATGGTGTGCCAACAAGTAACTAGTAAACACAAAACACGAAGTTTGTCTGTTTCTATTATGAATGGTATTGTATGTTTTTGGGACACAATCTCAAGGGATATTCAAATGTTTCTCAATTGTTATATCTATTGTAATGAATGTTTGAGAATGGGGATTTTGGATTCTTGCCTAAAGCGAAAGATGTAACGTAAATGTTAATGTGAAGCCTTATGCGCACACTGTTACGATGAATATTGGTTAGGATTATGTGTTTATCCCTGTAATTTATTGAGTGAGGGATGTAATTAAGTGAGTAATTGTTAGTGAGCCTAATATCTTCGTGGTTTAAAAACTTGAGTGAGATTTACAATTTTACGACTTATGTATATTTTTTTAATATAAGTTCAATATTTATACTGCAAAATAAAATATGTGGAATGAAAATTTCATACTAATAGTATAACAAAAACATACTTCTGTGCAATTGTAAATCAGCGATTTCAAATTCCTGTCTAGACCAAAACTAATGAGTCATTAAAAAAAGACATTTTTCTATTGAATTTAACATGATACCCTTGAAACTAAGTTACACGTAACATGATTATGGAAATCGATATACCTACATATTTTATGAAGCAATTATTTATTTATTTATTTATTTATTTATTGAAAAAGTTTCACCAACAGCTTCTGTGTACATGAGATCAAAAATAATAGAATAACAAGACTTGGACTTACACAGTTGCCAATAACAGGTTAACCAGCATTTACATTAGAAAAGTGATAACAATGGAAATTAAAATAAAAGTAAAATTTTAAAAAGTAAAAAAAGTAGAAAAGTAAAATTTAAAAAAAGTAAAAAATTACTACATAATTTTATTTATTATCTTGAATTATGCAACCTGTGAAAGAATTTAGGTCTTTAATAATTGCAATCAATCTGAACATATTCCTCTCTAAAACTGTGTCAATGCAGTCTAGAACAATTGTTGTGCCAAATAATGTTCTTTCCACTTAAACAAGTATAATTTTAGACTTACTAGTAACCGTTGAAAAAGTCATGAAAGATATGGAGTAGTCTGCTGATTTTCTGAAAAACGCGTGTTTGGCATATCAATAATTGCGAACGCAGAATAAACTCGGTCGTTTTTTAAAAAAAAAAAACTTTAATATCTTTATCATATGGTTAGGTCTTAAATAGATTGTAGTTACTTTTAATTCCGATCTTCATTTGTCTCAAACCAAAGGTATTCCAAAAATTCTCTACCAAAACTAGTTAGCTAAAATATTATTATTATTCAGGAGTCATAAGAGATCCAATAATCTAAGAGCATTAATTCAAGCATTTATTAAGCTCTAAAAACTGTTTTTCCCGCTAGGCGTATGTGACATCAACTCATTAACACAAACAAACATTTTTCATCTGAAACTCATGTTGGAACAAAAAACTGCGTAATCCCCCGGGCGATGTAATTATGTTTCTCGTTCAGCAATTGTATGAAAATGTTCTCATTGGCTTTACTTAGGAGATAAACACAATGTAATAAGGGCAACAAAAGTCGGTCATTGAACCCGTTTGGAAGCAAAAAATGGTAAACAAATTAGGTAATTAAGGAAATATGTAAATATAATTAAAGTTGTTTATCAAAGCCACGTTGCTACGTCATATTTTATCTTGTACCTTTTTTTGTATGTTTAGTCAAGTAGGTAAATTATAATTTAAGGTATAGCGTATTGACCATGTCGTATTATTATACTAAACTAGGCTTTATGTACCGTTTGGCACAGGTTTATTTTTTTACTATCGTATAAAATAAGCGATTATAGATCTAAAAATCCTGCGCTTGTAATTAAACATAACATAATATTTTTTCCAAAATTATGACCACGCTTCAACTAACGAATTCAATAAACAACTTCATTAAAAACTCTTTTCTTTTGTTTCAGCAATTCGACTCAATGTGCAAAGCCGAAATATCATTCTTAATACCACGAATATTTTTAAATGTAAGTATATTATTTATAAGAAATGGTAGAACATGCGTCTCGCCTTTCCCTCGCCGAGTCAAATCTTTAACAAGTGTAAATAACCTCTTGAATACGAGTGTGCCTTATGTTATTGTGTGATCGAAGGTAAAAGTTCTTCGATTGTAGAGTTTTTTTTTGTATGTATGATTTGTTGAAGGAGAAAGATGCTCAAAAGCTTGTTGACTAAACTAGGGAACATTTCTGGTTACGTTGATATAGATGATGGCAAGAATCTATGGATATAAGTGCTTCGATATTATTTGTTTTGGAAATACATACGAATACAAAGCGTGGTATTATTTAAACGTTTATATAGCTTTTTCAATGTCAAATATGTTTTTATTAAAATATAAAATAATTAATTTTGTTAAACAAAAGCCTTATCTTTAGCGATTTTTTGACACTAAAATAATGAATAGTTAATTTAGACAACGGCTAATGTCAGACAATGACAAGTGACAACGCTATAAGGGAATTCAAAAGCCGGTGTTTGACAAAGATATTTGACTAGAAAAAATGGAATAAAAGTGTATGAGATATTACCAAATATTTAATACTATTTTTTTTTAATGATGCTATGCGAATGAGAAATTTCAACACCCGATATTAGGATAAATAATTGCAAATTTTCTCGAAAAGACAGTAAAGCCTACTTTGCAAAATAAACTGTCCTGTTTTATAAGGCCGCACTTAAATATAAACAATAATAAAAAAAAACTTTTATGACTAACAGTAAAATTACATTCGCCAGTTACACAAAGCCTAAAAAAATACACAAAAAGTATTGTAGCGTAAAATATAATACGGAATATCCAAGTTAGGGCTTAGCCAAGTCGCTCCGATTCTTTTGTGCGACGTATGACATAAGTCAACATGCGACATGGCCCCGAAATAACGCAACGACCGCCATTGTGTTTGAACAAAACTTTCCAGGCGGAAAAATACGCTTTTTAAATGTTCAGAAAGCTTATTTTCGTGGTTTCTACCTGACGTTGGTGTTTTGGCTGCAATCAACCTACTTTTGTAAACAATGTGAGCTTGTAACATGAAAAAATATTCATCATATCAGCCTGTTGCAGTCCACTGCTGGACATAGGCCAGCCCCAAGGAACGCCACAGCGCACGATCACCCGCCCTACAAAATATTAACGGCATTCTATTATAAAAAGGCTATTTTAATTGATATGACCTTTTGGTCTAAACAACCAGTAGCATGTATCACACATCAGTGACAGTGTAAAGGTTGAGTTCTATATTTGGTCATTTACCCTTTCAATCTTATATTTAATGAACACCAATAAACCTATTTTTATCTAATTTGTAGAATATAAAAAAACCCTCAAAATGAACGGCAAAATCTTGAATTTTTACAAATTTACTAGATGTAGTCATTATATGTATTGTGGTATCAAAATTAACATTAATATGAAAGGAACCATTTCCATTTAAGTTAATAACTTAGGTAACGGATAAGTTTAAGCAATTGAGTACACTATCGCTGAAACTTGCACCAGCGCGGCGTCTTCAGAAATAGCTCGTTTTGTATTGAGGCTCAAGTTTATACAAGTAATAAAACTATAACAATTTAAAAAATAAATGCAACTAAAAAAAGTTATTTTTAAACGAGATAAATTAATCTATTCAACAACTACATTTAAAAAATAACAATTAAAACTTATCACTATTTAAATTTAAATTTAAACTAATATTATGACACTTTTTGGGATACACAGAATACTTATATAAATAGTGCAAATAATGTAATTAGTGCTGATTTTTGTGATCCTAGATAAACATTATTCGAAATACAGTAGAGTCACGCTACACAACTCAGACGTAGTTGGGCAGTATTCATACAACATTAGAATATGTTGGCAGTTATTATAACGTATAATAAAGGAAAGAGCTACCAGCAGCCAAGTTTTAGCCAAATTATTGTTATCTTTAACGTGTTGTGTACTTTTCGTGCCAATTTGATAGACGATAATACAATTGAACGTTGCTCCTTTGGGTTTTGGTACTTATCTCTACAAATTATATGCTGTGAAGTAAGACTGACGACCTCCGTGTTCGAGTGGCGTACGCACCGGTTTCAAGGTGTCGCTAGCTCTGAGGTCCCGGGTTCGATCCCCGGACGGGTCAATGTAGAAAATCACATTTCTACATTGTCTCGGGTCTGGGTGTTTGTGGTACCTTCGTTGTATATTTCATAACACAAGTGCTTTAGCAACTTACTTTGGGTTAAGAACAATGTATGTGATGTTGTCCGCAATAGTTCTACTGAAAGTTAAAATCTTAACTGATCGTCGAATGAACGCCTGTAGACAACATTATCTTCCATGTATAAGAATTCAATTTTAAAGCTTTTTTTTTTACTTAGACATATTCTTAAAACTTCTAACGACAAAAATCAGTCTCAAAAATCATGCAATCTACAGGCGATAACAGGACCAATCCGGCCAATCATATTAGCATTGGTCTTTTCATCCGCAATTGCTTCTGATTCAGTTGCAATTCTGTTTTCTTCCACAATACCTATGTATATACAATAGTATACATATGTTGCGTTCTTATTCATGACCTAACAGTAATTTCCCTTTCACAGTGCCTATGCATATGGTGCGTCTTACGACTTTACCACCTGCTCCGCGCCGGCGTGACCTGGAAGGGCGCGGCGCCCATCGAGCTGTGACTCCTGCCGCCCCTCCAACCCTCGGAGCCACCGCCCCACTCGCAGCCCTGCGAGTCCACGCTCCTCTTAGGAGGGGCAGAGAGTGACACCGATGCTAGCCTTCACGAACTTTGACGACGCCATTGTTACGGAAAACTAGGTCTCTAGAATTGTTTTATTGGATCCGACTGGTTCTTGACGTCGTTACACAAGTGTTTGTTGAGTTTTAAGTGACGCAAATATTTAAATTCAATATTTAATTTAATATAGACATTAGAACATACCTAAGTTTAAAGCATTACTTTCCATCACATAGACTTAAGTTCTTCCCATAAATGAGCTCGTAAATGATGTAAGCCTAGATCCCAAACGATCAGTCCGACCACTATCAAAACTACTTCTATTTAGCAAACAGCTAGATTATCATCATCTTTGTATTAAGGACACTACAGATTGATTCGATCTTAGCACACAGAGAATAGAGATATAAGTGACCTATTTATTCATAATATGCTGCACATATCAGATCGCTAGTATTCTGGGTTAAAGGACTAAATTACTAACGTGGCATCTAAGATCGGGTTCACAGATAGGTACTAAGGACCGGCATTGGTTCAAGGCTCCGTTTTTGTACTAGTTTTTGGTCCTTTCCTACATTGTATTTTGGAGCCATACCGTTAAAAGCATTAAATTAGAAACTGTAGTGGATATTGTTGGGACAAAACTAGTTATAGGTATGTGTTATTCAATTATCTAGTGAAGCAGTGAGATCGCTCATTACAGATAGAGTAGGAAGTTCTTTTCACTGCCGCTCTATAACTCGTCAATGTACATTAATGAGTCAACTCATTATCTACCTGCATAATAAAAGTTTCAAGTGAATAAATACAGGGGAAACTGTATAAATACAAGTGCAGTTATTAAAAAAGGTAATTATGCAAATGACAGTACCTATGCGGCCAGTTATAATTAAGTCGATGTTTTCCTAGCTTTGCATAAACATGCATCGCGTGGTTTACTTAGACATAATGAAAAGAAAATTAACAGCGCATGTTATTTGCATGAAATAACAGTATTTTATTATATAAATTCTTTAATATTTTCTACCCTTTTATAAACAGAGACCTTATTCTAATGAGAATGTTTGTATTCCGCATTTATTTAAAAGGACTTTAGCTTCCATTTGTTTTAGTGTGCAATATTTCATAGATGCATGGGCAACAAAAAATTTTTGTTAAAGTATTTATAAATAGACATCATTACATGCTATTTAAAAATTATAATCCGAAAATGTTTTTCAATTTTCGCCGAACTTGATATTTGCATCTTTTTTGTGTAATGACGACGAGAATCAGAGTTGAGGAACCCATAAATGACGTATCAATTAGTTGGTTAGCCTTTCATGTTATAAAGAGTACAATAATATTGTTTACTACGTATCATGTTAAGATATCAATAGATATAATTAATGTATATTTATTTATTAGAGATATATTATTTAACGCAGCAGTTTTTTGAAGTCACGATAAAATGTTTACAGTTAACTGTTTTCCACAATAGTTGGTAATAGTTTGGCCAACTGAGAGTAAATGAAAAACGTTGTTTTATTTAATGTTCACAATCCCTGCAACTTTGTTTTCCACTGAGTATACACTACTTAGAACTTGTAGCAGAACGTGATTTGAATAAATATTTTCAGCGTGACTACAAAGAACTTTCGCCCTGTAAATAAAGCTTGTTTAAAACAATAAAGGACAAAATCCGATAATGAAAAATAAACTTTTTAAGCTGAATGGTCAAAGAAAAACTTTGCCTACCACCGAAGTATTAAATAACAATGTAAAAACAAAGGAACATTTCCATCGATCAAATTCGTTTGATCTAAAATTATTTGTAAATATGACGTTAGTTTAAAAGAAATATTTTGTATATAAAATAATATAAATGTATATTTATAGACGCTGAAACAAAGCTTGTTTTATTGCTTGTAAATATATAGAGAAGTGACTTTTTATTGGGTGATGTAAACCGCCCATGAAAATTATAAACGCTGTAAAAATAGACAGGAAAATAAAAAAAAAAACGTTACAATGAAATTCCGATATTATACGTCTAATAAATTGAATGTTGAAATTGTGAGATTGGTTTTAATTTGAGATAAATTACTTTTTTAATAAAAAGAACAATTACTTTTCTTAGTTAATATCTGAAGAAATTATTCAGTCTTGCCGACGATCATCAATAATTCAGCTGTGAGCAATCTGTGACTTTTTCGTTTAAAAAGTCGTTTATAATGTGGAACTTTGCCCGTATCTCTTTTAGAAACGAAACGGCGTAAGTCCAAATGCGAAAACTTATAGTTGTTATTTCTTATGAGCAAGTTGGAGCGATCGTCGACGGGAAAGTTTCCGTTGGTCATTATTAGTATCGATAATACAGTGGTCTTTGTTTCGATAGCATAGTTTAACTGTTTTCAAGTTGCATCCATAGACACTTGGATATATAAAGCTTTTTGTGACAATATGTTTGTTACAGAGATTTTAG
Organism: Autographa pulchrina; assembly: GCA_905475315.1. Taxonomy (NCBI): domain Eukaryota; kingdom Metazoa; phylum Arthropoda; class Insecta; order Lepidoptera; family Noctuidae; genus Autographa; species Autographa pulchrina. The sequence goes on along the minus strand of FR997771.1, from coordinate 3,916,388 downwards.
AACTAGTAGAAGAATGACGAATTTAATTTTTGCAAACTTACCGAAGATACCAAGTATAAAATATTGGTATCGATGCCTGGATCGCGATAAGATAAGGAGTGTCAGATTTAAAAACATACGTATAGCTAAATCTACACATATGGAAACAAGCCTGTATGGAAACAAGTTGGTATCAAGATTAACAAACACACTGGTGATCTCAGTAAAGTTATCACAAAACGTATGAAATTTACTTCTCATCTACTTGCTTATTAACCCTTATTTACAAAGCCTCTACCAAACAGGCGAGAACATACGAGAATGTCTAATGAAACACATAACTTAAGTCACTAGGGCATATTGTTGTTTGCACGCTATATATGTCACTTAAGTCCTTCTGACATATAACTTCAGATTTGGGAAGTCTGGTGGTGAAAACGTGTTCATTAGTACGTCACAGGCTGAGACCTATATACGACACGATTTAAAGTGGGATTTGAGTCACATTTCAACTGAATTGCACCGCAGTCGCGCAGTTAATGAAATTTAAAATTAATTAACTACAAGCGTGGCGGCTCTCCGCAGTGAAATAGTTGGAATAATAGTTTCATTCCGATATTATAACTTTTACCGTTTCAACTTGGATTAAAACACATTTACGGTTTCACTGCATAGTTTGTAAAATGAAAGGCAAAAGTTTTAGACTATCATTTGACGTGAAGAACACTTTATTATTTCATTTTCATGTCCGTCGCAGGTTCATTTAATATAGGTAATAGTTGTGGCTAATTGTACTGAAATTTTAGTTGGGTAGCTGTGCATTATATAGACAAATTTATATATAGTAAAAAAAAACAATTAAATTTTAAATACCAATAGTTATGAATAGATAAATAAATAGAAACAATTTTGATTATAAATAAATTCTCAAATAACAGCAATCAAACGAAAACTTTTTTACACGACTGCCCAAAAAGGAGTGTTATGTTTTCAGGGTTCATGTATGTATGTATGTATGTAGGTATGTATGTATGTATGTATGTTTGTGAGTTTCTTTATTCCACCATAACTTCTAAAAGGCTTGACCGATTTTAATGTTTGTGGTATCATTAGAAGCTTTGAGATATCCCGAGTGACATAGGCTATGTGGACATTAAAAAATGGTCAAGTGTGAGTCGAAATCGCCTGCAAAGGGTTCCGAACGAATTTTTTTTTGTGTTGTGTCATGCTTTTTTGTTGTTCACTAAAAGGTATTAAATAAAAAAATTATAATTAAAAATTAAAAAACACGCCTGCCATGTAAAAAAAATTAAAAACAAGTCAAATATTTGCAGTCGGGGGACCTGTAATGAATTGTTCCAAGTAACTGACCCATTTTTTTTACATGGCAGGCGTGTTTTTTAATTTTTAATTATAATTACGAAGATCAAATAAATAATTAACAATCATCTAACGAATTCATTACAGACATAAAGAAAATTTGTCCTTACTGAGTAGATAGGTACTGAATACAATCTTCATTGAGTGTTTGATGAAGAAACAATTGAAGAAATGAATGTAATTTACTTTCTTTATTCACTTTAGACTGCAAACAGTTTGCTGAACTTTCTATGACCTCTAAAAGGGTAAGGGTATACTCTGCCGAATTAAATATTGTATAGCAAGGATCCATTGTTATTAAATTCAGAGCCTTCGTGTCTGTAATAGAATGAAATAGAATGGAGTAGAATAATACAAAAACATCTAGCGGGATATTTTATAATAAAATTAGGATGATTTATTTAAAAGCTACCGTTAAAAAAACTGTTTTTTTTTTCTCAGTAAACTACCCAATCATTATAAAACATATTTTTAGGTCCCAATTTGTGTAAAAAAAAAACATCACTGCACGCATATGTACTCGGTAGGCTGTGTTTCGTGGTCAAAGCAAAGAGTACGTGACAAGTTATGCACGGTTACCTCAATTAGGTACACTTACGAAAAACAACCTTATTGGTTTGAAATAAAGGCGGTTACATGTCAATGTTACTCGTGATGTCGTTCGATCACACAAAAATTTGGTGGGTTAAGTGTATGCACGAGATCGTGCGTGTGGCTTTAAATCCGGCTTTTACACGTGAGGTAAATCTGGGCAACCGTGCACAACCGACAACGGACTCGTAGTGACACATTAATTCACATTAAACTTCCAAAAAAATCTGGGTCTTTCGACAAGCAATTTTCTACTGTCATAGTGCGCCGTTAGAGTCTATTTTCTAACAATGGATTTTTCAGCGATATCTTGGAAAATATTTACTGGAGCGTCTAAGGAAACGCCGCAACTAATGGCGCGGACGCCGGTTCCTCAAAAGTGGCTCATTAGAAGCACTCACTGTGAACTTTACCTAGTGTTCAGTTTACGCCTTTGTAATGTTTGGAGAATTTAAGAAACCGTCAGTACCTTTTGCCCTTTTAAGTGCTTAAGGTGAAGGCATGTCGAGTGGAAAGAAATGATAAATGGCCGAAGTTGGTGGATGGAGATGTAATTCTGAAGAGTGGTAAGTGTGAGTTAGGAGAACCAAATGCTATGATTGAAAATAATGTGATGCGGGAAAAGTATGGCGAATATTTTATTATACGATTTATAAATAAAACACCAGAACAATATTGTGTGAATAAGTTTCAAATTAACCCAGTTGTAATCGACTTTATTTTAACTTCAAAGTAGCGAAATACAATTATATTTTGTAAATAAGACATACATAAACAAGAGACTAAGTATACTTACGATAACATAATCTAGTCATTTTCAGTTATACGAGTCGAAATCATACACAAAACATAATAAAGCATTTTCTTTTGATGAACAAGAATGTACACAACGTAAGTAGGTACTTTGTATAAAAAAAAAACAACAAAAACACGGGAAATCCCTACATTTCACGAAGCCTCTTGTTATTTAATACACGTAAAAGAGATCGAGAACTTATCAGTAAAAGGTTAAACAAAAAGGTTTTAGGGGAGTATACAAATTTGTGCGACATTATACTTCGTTTGTGTAATTCAATCTTTATGTACGACGGTGCCATTAGCTGATGGTACAGACGTAAGTACACTTACGAGTAATATAACCCGAACTCAAATGTATTTGTTATTCAGCCTTCCTTAATTCTATACAAATGTAAGGAAAGAGTTACTTACTCTAAGAGGCTTCGATCAAATAGTTTTATTATATGTTCTAGAATATATTAAGTACACTGTTTATAGTTATAAAATATTCATATTAAACTTTTTTATTTATTTAATGTTTGCTTACTGTTTTTATGAATATCGTGCGTATATTATGAATATTTAAGTTAGGCCAGTAGTAGTAATACATGACTCAAAGAGCACTTTTACGTGTCGTGTCCTTTTGTTACGATTTTCTCCGTTTTTAAGGGTGTTACCACACCAATCGATCGATAGTCGATCGATGCCATCGATCGATGGTAGAATGGATTAGTCGACGTCGATCGATAGTTTCTACCACACCAATCGATCGATAGCCGATAGATGCCATCGATCGATGGTAGAATGGATTGGTCGACGTCGATCGATAGTTTCTACTAGACTCGAATTTTCTCGAGAATCGATCAACGTCGACCGATGTCGATCGATGGCATCGACCGGCAATCGATCGATGAGTTAGTCGACCGGTATCCGTCGATCAATTAAAGCTACCACACCAATCGATCAACGTCGACCGATGTCGATCGATGGCATCGATCGACTATCGATCGATTGGTGTGGTAACACCCTTATAAGACTGATAATTATTTAGGTATTTACCTTAATATATTATTTATTTACCTTATGTTTCTAGAAACAAGAAATTTCCCCTTTTTTCACAAATAACATTTATATTTATCTAGGTGCTCTGAAGCTGAGTTCCGTTAATTCTTACTTCCTGTACTTTCTTGTATCTTTGAGAAATATAAGATTTAAAAGAAAACACCATTCATCTCCTTGAATATAGTGACTAAAGGAAATTTTAAAGACTTGCCACAAAATGCTCGTCACGTCCTCAGTTCTTAAAACTCAGTCGTATTAGAATATTCGCCACAATCTGTATGCTAGTGTTATTACGAACTAACCCTTACTGTTAAAAAACGTGACTTGTATGTTGAATGTATGTATGAATATTCTTTCCGTTTAGTACGAGTACGCGTTTGAATGTTAAACATCCAAAAAACCAAAATTTTTAAACTGTAAAATTGTAAATTTATTTTTATTAATTACCACAGCTAGTCCCATAGTTGAACTAGGGGTCTCGTTGGTTTATCTTTAGTACCATAGTTAGTACCACAACAAGTGATAAACTTCATATAGTCAGGTACCAGCCCATTCACATACACAACATAATATATAAAATGAATGAACTATATTTTAACAATTTTCGAACTATATACATTTTAGTTTGCCTTTTGGATAAACCCTTCTAAAGCACTCAAAGTCTGAAAATGAATGCTAAAGTTACAATGTATTCATAACAGCTATTAATGTGAAGCAAAGCTCTGAGAACTATCAAACACGGCCAGCGTCATAGCTCCTTGATTAGGGCGCTGTCACAGTAATAACACTATTTAATTTCTTGTTGCTGTTATAATATAATTACGCATAATATTGATATATTATTTAATTAAATTTTCAATAAAATATTGAGACATACACAGTTATAAATGCTAATTAATTTTGTTCATTATCTGTTCCTTTTGTAAAGAATGTAACAACATGAGACAAAAAGGCTGAAATTCACTATGTTAATATTTGCGATCTATAATATCACAAGTCTCTTCGAGTACATAAAATCCAGATTAAACTAAATGAACTTCTGTCTTGAATTAACAATGAACTTAGAAGATGCAAGGTCCACATGCTATGTCTGGAGCTAGTGGCCGCATACTGAACAGCTGATCAAAGATTCAAGCCATTTTTGATGCACTGTAAGAGCATGTGGTTTGCAGCTGCATTTTAACAATATTTTGAACACAGTAATTTTAGTACGCGAACCTTAAAAATATAATAAGAGACTCAATATTATCTGAAAATATATCAATTCGTTATTTAGTTTACCAAACACATTTTCACTTCAATGCCTAAAATGTTGCATGTATTCATGTAGGTTATAGTTATTTTACTACCTTAGAAATCATCAAGATGTTAATTTACTATAATAGCTAACTAGCATCAATAAATTGCACGTATACAAAATCCACACGATATAACATGAAAGACACTAATACTATATATATTATCACCCGTATACTTTCTTGTATGCCCACTTGTACACAAACTGCAGAAGTGAAGGAAGCTTGATATCTCCTCGAGGGCCCCATTACCTTGTATGTCGTCACCCTTATCTGCTCGAAAGTCGAACTCAAGCAAGTTAGCTCAACTTGCACTGAATACTACATTAAACTAACTTAAAGTGCCTATCTCGGGGATCGGACTCCGTTGAATAACTTTATGATTTATGGCAATAACTTTTTATATAAAAACCGGTATTGGAGATGGTAGACGTCCTTTGGCGACCTTATTTTCGAATTTGGAAAAGTTTCGAGACTTAATAGGAAAACTGATGGGGTTGTGAGTAGTTTGTGATAGACAGTTATCGATAGGTACCTAATAGAGATTGAGTCGCATAAGTTTTGAAAAGCTATGAGTACATTCGTTTAGAACTAGAAGTTTATTCGGTTAGAAACAATGATCGAAAGACTTAACGTAATTCCTGAACTGTTAATGCGTTATTTATCAAAATATGTACCGAACCAAAGTTTCGTTAGCTAAAACCTAAACATATACCGCGATAAAATCCGTTAAAAAGTAGTTTATTTAAAAATGTTACTAATTAAAATCCACAACGTTAATAAGAAATCAAGCGGTCAAGGACACATTAAATCTAGCCATTAAATATAGGGAATTATATTGTTTTAAATTAACTTTCTCACACTATACAGAACTTTGTCATAATAGATGCAGTTGCCTACCTTATAACAAAATATTTAAGTAACGCTTAACTATGTATGCGCTCATACTTATCGCACCTCTGTTCAATTTTCCAGTTTCAAAGTTCCGCGTTTAAAGTTTATACACAACATTATTCGTAAGGCTTGGCTGGAACAACTAAATTATTTACGTCATAAAAACAAAGTGCTCTCGGCAAGGTAAAGTTTTAACAGATTACTTATGGTTTATTATATGTTTGTATTTGTTAAGTAAAAGTAATGGTAGAGTTAAACAATGTTTTTTTATTGATATATCTATTATTTTTTTAAATTATATAAGTTTATACACAAAAATAAATTAAATGTCTATTTTTTTCACAATTTATTTATTTACGAGCTACTACTGTATGACTAACAAAATAACGTTAGGAGTCAACGTGATATGTTAACGTCGACCATTTATATTAATTACGTTAGACCGATTTCTATTCAAACATTTTCTGTTCATTCACATCGTTGACTGATATATCTATTCGAGCCTACATGACAACATTAACTAAACCTAGGCAGCCTAGCATCAGAATAATACGACTTATCAGCAGTAATTACCCGATTTAATCTTCCCATTTCTTTGCTAACGAGCCCGATCAATCATTCTCTTTCATTTACTAATGCCAGGAAAACATATGTGAATGTAGAACAATCGAGTAGGTGTTGCTCACTGGGTGCGTGTTACACTAAAATAGGAACGTAATTGAATAGATATTCAATTAGGAAACAATGGGCTCTTTCCATTCGGTACGAATTTTAGTGGTGATATAAATAGTTTATACTTAGTTTACTTTTTCACACTAATACCTTCCCTTTTAATCTAGGTATCGAAAAGGTTTTCCATTTATACATAGATTAGTAATTAAAATCGATTTGCAATTAGGATACCTAATTGAAATTTAATTAAGGCTGAAATTCAATACCAACATAGGTTGATGAGGTCATCAGGCAGAGGTGCACAAAGAATACTTTGTAATTTGAATACCTATAAATATACAGGTAAAAAAAAAATAAAAAAAAAGTCAAATATTTGCAGTCGAGGGACCTGTAATGAATTGTTCCAAGTAACCGACCCCGACTGCAAATATTTTGACTTGTTTTTATTTTTTTTTGACATGGCATGCGTGTTTTTTAATTTTTTTAATTATATTTTTTTTATTTAATACCTTTTAGTGATCAACAAAAAAAACATGACACAACACAAATAAAAATATCGTTCGGAACCCTTTGCAGGCGATTTCGACTCACACTTGACCATTTTTTATTGTCCACATAGCCTATGTCACTCGGGATAACTCAAAGCTTCTAATGATACCACAAACATTGAAATCGGTCAAGCCTTTTAGAACTTATGGTGGAATAAAGAAACTCACAAACATACATACATACATACATACATACATACATACATACATACATACATACATACATACATACATGAACCCTGAAAACATAACACTCCTTTTTGGGCAGTCGTGTAAAAACAAACTGTTTTTAAGTGAGTGAACTATTGAAATCCGTCAACAGGCCGAGCGATTAATTAGAATCCGTTAAAATCCGTCGGAATAGAATTTGTTACATCGCGCCCAATGCAGCAACTTTTAGAGAGTTGTTTTCTATCTAAATTGTGTTAAACTAACACAATAAATTCCAACGTAAATAAAACATACACGGATTCCGAACAATTCAACGTCGAAAGAGTAAAAGGGATACAGGCCATTTGAAATGATGACGGTTTTGATTTTTTACACGACTGCCCAAAAAGGAGTGTTATGTTTTCAGGGTTCATGTATGTATGTATGTAGGTATGTATGTATGTTTGTGAGTTTCTTTATTCCACCATAACTTCTAAAAGGCTTGACCGATTTCAATGTTTGTGGTATCATTAGAAGCTTTGAGTTATCCCGAGTGACATAGGCTATGTGGACATTAAAAAATGGTCAAGTGTGAGTCGAAATCGCCTGCAAAGGGTTCCGAACGAAATTTTTTTTTGTGTTGTGTCATGCTTTTATGTTGTTCACAAAAAAGGTATTAAATAAAAAAATATAATTAATAATTAAAAAACACGCCTGCCATGTAAAAAAAAAATAAAAACAAGTCAAATATTTGCAGTCGGGGGACCTGTAATGAATTGTTCCAAGTAACCGACCCCGACTGCAAATATTTGACTTGTTTTTATTTTTTTTTTACATGGCAGGCGTGTTTTTTAATTATTAATTATATTTTTTTATTGTCTATTTCATTGTGGATCCATGATAACATCGTAAGCGTGTGATCTCAATTATTAATACAAACTTATCGTTAGTAACACAGAAACATTTTTTTAAAACGTGGCGACTTAAACATTTTTCTGGAAATTCAGTACATTTACCTCGTAAAAACTCCCAAATAGGATATTAAAAACACCAGCATGTAGTTAAGCAGTGTCATCGACCCCATACCAGGAACGATCGAGATTTGTTCTTACAAATTGCTTTTCAATTATTTATTTCAGAGGAATATAAATTACTATTTATTTTCGTAGGCCGATGTTGTTCAATTTGAAGTAAACGCTACGTAAAATTTCGAACATATTACTATGGAAACAGGCTTATCACACCGTTATGTACAGGTTATTAAGAAGACCCTGTCCAAACCAAAAGGGTGAATTATATTTTCAAAATCACATGAACAGTTTATTTGTTCTTGTGATTGTGAAACCTATATTAAATTTCAAATATTCAAGATACCAACAATAATAATAAATTTTCAAATAACCATTTTTTGCCGCAAAATTTTCTATATTTGGGTTTAAAACAAAAATTACAGCACCATTATCGTCGGTATTATTGGGGTTTTTGGCAGCAGCTGAGACGACGCGGCGACGACGGCCCTCTCTCTCGCCTTTTGCGATATTTTTTTTAAGTTATAATTTTGTTTATATTTTTTCCTATTTTTTTACAATATTGGAATCATGTATCGTTACCTAATAATACCTTTACGGATCGGGCAGGGTTTTCATAACACCCTGTATACTAAATTCTTCCACTAATATACAATTTATCATCGTACTATAAATCTTTTACTAAGTCTAAACCAACAACCTTAATGTATTATCTCTTACTATGTTAAATGTTAAGAATGTTAGTCTGTTGTTGTCAGACTGAAAACATTGTTCGCAGACGAGAATCCTGTATCACTCATGTGAAGTTAATGCGATCGTTTGTGGAGTACGGACACCAGATAGCACTTTTGTGGCGTAAAACTCCTATACTAAACATTTATGTAGGAATCCAACATCAATTTTCTAGAAATTTTGAAACTATTTAAGTATCTATTAAATGGGCATTCAAGTCAATAAATCAGAAACTCATCTCAATTTTGACCAAAATCATAAATCTTTAGCGATTTAGAAACTACTAAAGCCCTCTGTAATGACAATTCCTAAAACCGTTCAGGTGTAAACGAAGCGGTCACAGGCTTATGTGATCCGAACATAAATTAAGTCAGGCTGGCCTTTATTTGAGTGTAAATCATTAGAGTAAGCTTCCAAAGGCTGTTTGGATCAGCGTCGGCGTTGGGTCCTTAACGTGTCTCTACGCAAGGCTCTCGACATTGCTTCGGTCGTCGTTATCAATTTGACCGTGTAAAGCCGTTTGCCTTGTATCGGCTTTACCCGATAACAGCCGATTGTAAATTGTATTGTTCGAAGCGACCGAGAGACACTGTTATTTATTTTCGCTCCGTTGAGTATTACGAATTTATTTGTAGATCCAATTTAAATTCAACGCGCCTTTTGAAAATGTGTTTGCTGTTTTCTGTACTCTTTAGAATGTTTAAATATTCGTTTTGCATGTTTCATTGTTTTTAATGTTATTTTATTTATTTGAGGTATACCAGTTGATGTAAGAATATGGTAAACAAACCTCGGCAAGTACGTTAAGCCGTTGGTCTCCACTATCATAGATTGATCTTCGGCATACGTCATTAAAACTCTGACTACCATTCAGTACTCATGGGTCTTACACAATTAAATTTTAAGGTCAGATGGACAGTCGCTCCATGAAAATACAATATTCTGCAGTAATATTTTCCGCAAGAATATTCTCAACCAAAATGCTTGCAAAAAACATTTAATTATAAATTTAAACTGCCACAATTTTGATTGACAATTCAAATCCCCTTAATAAATAACGTCCCGTTCAAGATGGAAATAAAATATTTTAATCTCCTTTTAAGAAACGGTTTTCTAAAGGCCGTAAAACGAAATTAGTTATTATAATTTTATTAATAAACTAAACGTAGGCATTTTTGAAGGAAAAAATAATGGACCTTCCTTGTAGCAATTTTGTAATAAAAAGACCGGCACTAGATTGATGTAATAATAATAAATTTTTATTGCTCATTCCATGTAATACTCAAGTTTTGAAATTCAAGAGTAACTAAAGTATGATACAAATAGAATAAGTATAAGTTTAATTTAACATGCATTCATCAGCACGTAAAATCACGCATTTTTTTTACAGCTTCGATAAGTACATCAATTGTACTAAAAAATTTAAATAACCAATCATAAAACATACAATCTATAGGAACAAAAGACGACAATATTCAATCACGTAGAATATACCTCTTGTCATGAATAAATACGGATGCAAAACCATTTGACTTGTCATCACCTAAATGGCTGTGCCATTTCAGACAACTGCCTGCATACCATGAAATAGTAATGCGGGACTGTTGCCATCGTGTAAGCAAGACGTCGCTATGCGCAGTGTAGTGCGCCGTCTCGCTTCCACAACGTCAACAGTCCTGCTTTAAGATTTCATGGTACAAGTAATGTTTCTACAAGGAAATAGAAAACGCTAAAGAATTACCTACGATATGTTCGTCTCGATCATTTCCTGATCATTTAACTTTGGGAATTGAAACGGGTTTTGTCTTATGAATTTATTGTTTGTATACGGATGAACGGTTATATATTTCCAAGCTATTGATATTATAGCAGTTCTCGCCTGAAAATGATGGCTTGTTAATATTATGTATTCACTGATTTATTTCACTGTTAGTATTTTTAATATGTTGTTAGCTTAGTCAATGTGAAAAAATAATTTTGATATATAACTGGATGGAGGCCTATTTGAGGCCTTATAGAGGTGCACCTACTTCCTAAGATATTTAGTAGCTTAGGAAGCCAAAATAACATGTACGTCAACCAACATTTCTGTGACATTACCAAATAGACTTCAAGATGTATCTACACAAAACTAGTAAAACTTACTACAAATAAATACAAATCGCTTGCGGCTGTATCGCGAGGACCAATCTCTGTTGGTCATAACATCGGGACTCGCAACAAACGTCGATAGATTCATTTCCGATACAACTAACGTAGGAAATAGGGCCCCGAGACATTCCATCAGACTGGCTTTCACATCGAAATACGATATTATTATACCTTCAGCACTTCTACCATGATCACTTAAAGCATACTGTTAACGTTGTGTAAGAGGGACGGCACTTCGAGCAGTTTTTTGCGCCGTCTCGTTTCCACAATCGCAACAGACCTGCTTTAAGAGCTTATAGTAGGAGTACAGATTAAATATGCAAGCAGTACGATTTGGATCCTTTTACGACCAGTGTGACGTCAGCCAGAAGGTGTCTGAGCATCCAATTTTTTAAATGATTATCTACGCGGCTCATGTAACATATGTTCCCCTTTTGGTTTCTCATTTCTCCCTTTGTTGTTAACCAAATGTTTTTTTTTAAATAATTGACCTTTATATGTAACCTATTAATCAATACATCATGTTACTGTTTGTGTGCTCTCATCTTAACATCTTAAAATCTATGATACTTCTACACGTGAAGACTTGTAATTGGCTATCTTTCAACTATGATTGTTTGTTTTATTAAGTTTTATCTTAGCTGTAAGTCTTCCATAGTATAATAAATAAATAAATAAATTCACCAAAACACAACAAATCCATTAAATACAAATACTAACTTTTATTAAAAAATAAGATTTAGATAAAACTTGATACTTTTAAGAGCAAAATAATAATACGATTTATATGAACAGCACAAAGAACTTAAATACATTATGAGATAAAAGCATGAACGTCACATTTCTCTTCTGAAATGTTGGTTGAATACTGTGGAGCTGTTGTGAAAAATCTCTGACAAGAGTTCGTGTTTATGAATACGTTCACCCAAAATTCAACGTATATGAAGCACCACTCTAACTGCTCTATTGTCAGGAAGTAGATAACAATCAAAAGTATGCTTTATCACAAAGAGTATAGTGCATATAATTATTTGTTAAGCAATGTTTTGTACGCGTTTCTGTTATCACTTACAAAGGAGAAAGTTTTGAATTTAAAAACATATATAAATGGAAATATGTGGTTGAGCATATTAAAAAAAACTGTTACTTAACAAATAAACACTTCTTTTTGGTGAATTAAACAGATAAGTTTGAATATTGAAAAAAGCTATCCTTGTATACTTGAAGCTATTAATTAAATAGAAAATAAATAAAGAAACAAATGGTTACCTAAAATATAAACTTTACCTAAAATAAAGTCACGTAGCATCAAAACAATTACGGAGTTTTGCACGTGTGATTAAACGTCTACTTAACTTGAATGACCAGTGGAAGAAGACCTTTCCAACAAAACGTATACTTGAGTTAGAGGTCTCTTGTAAGCGGTCCATAATTAACATAATTTATATTTGAACTCTCAGAAACATCCATAGCTCGGTGAGGAAGTTCGAAACTTTTCAGCAAAGTATTGAAACTTCAGTGGTAAATAACATACCCTCACGAAATTTTGTTTGAAAAGTTTGAGATTCAAAATCGTTATGTAAAGAGGAATGATAAATGCTTGTTTATACCGGATATTTCAGCGTTTTTGATCCTGATTATAAAGCTCGTGAATTCTATTTCTTGTATTATTCTGTGCAATACTTATGTAACAAATCTTTGTTTCATATACATCAAATACAAAGTATTTTTTTTTTTCATAATTTTTTACTTAATATTTGATGATCTGAAACATAATCATATGCTCCAAGAAATCATGAAAGTTACAATTGATGAAACACTACAATTTAAAATACAAAATTACTGTACCTAACTCCCTTTGTACAACAATGTACCTGTTTATTACAAATTTCGTGCTGTGATGCGCTCTTTATGGCCATAACATGAGCTTATCTTAACGTCGTACATGCAACGGAAAACGGTCACAAAACAAGTGCCTAGAACAACAGCAGCTGCCACAGACTGCAGGCGAAGTCTGTAGTTAAAAAAGGCGAATAACATGCACAAAATAAATGTTACAAGAGACCCAGGTTTTGTTAAGAGTGAAATTTAGTCTCAGTCATATGATGATACGGTTTAATGACAAACTTAAGTTTACTACCAACCAAAGGTAGATTTAATCTAAACTTATCAAGTTCAACAAAAGGAAATATCCAATATAGTAATGTACGAACGAAAAGCACCATATGAAATAAAAATCAAGTCTCAATTTTCAATATAAAATTTGACTAAACTATTTCCTCGGCGCGAAACAAGAATTACGTAAGACCGCAAAAGGGCATCTCTATTTTGTTTACGTCATTTGCAAGCGACATTACGTCCTCAACATGGCGGAGATATTAGAACGATTTATTGTGTAATGTACCGTATAATGAAGAGCATTAGATTTATTACAACGAAATGGTTTCAAACTTCATGCCCTAGGGATTGAATGTTACTCACGTTACGGTAGATAGTGAAAGTTTTGTGTGATGTATGTTGAGTAAAACAATGTTTTCAAAGTAATTGTTGACACAATTGGTGCGGTATTTAACGGTATACAAATATTTTTGTTATTCACAGATGTCTCAGTCTGGCCGTTTGAATGTTATAAAAGAATCCAATACAGATGTGTTTTAGAGTTTCCATTATAACCAACGATACTTTTGACAATTTTAACATAAAAAAAACTCAATTTAAAAATCCTTTCTCTTTTTGCAAAACTGAATTAAAATGCTGTCCTTGAAGTCTAGAATGAATTCAAACCATTGAGGTAATTTACAAGTGCGAGTGACATTATGAAATGGGAAAAAAAAAGCTGAAGTATAAATTTTAATCTAGTTTTTAACCGCTAACGTTCATGTCATGTGGTCAACGTGCAAGTGACTGCTACATTTTAATACCCTTTTGCTAAGGGTAATAAGTGTGTAAGAAAATTCAATAAATAAAAATTCCGGCAAAAGATAATACCTAGATTTCAGTATATTTAAATTGAGCAAGCGTGGTGATCAATGCTCGTGCCTTCTCTATATGGTAAGAGGCCAGCAGTGGGACGTTCATAGGCTGGAATTATAATTATTATTATTATAAAAATTCCGGCAAAAGATTAGTACCTAGACTTCAGTGTATGTACTGTAATTACAATCGAGCAATGACGATACTATTATTATCATCTAACGACGCAAAACAAAAGGACTCTGAGCATTAGACTCACTCACGCGAACTTCCTATTACTGGTAATTAACAAATGAATTTAGGCTAAAAATATATACAGACAATGTCATTTGTTTGTCAAAGATCACTACACTTATATTGAGATCTTATCTATGTACAATATGTTTTAAGCACTGTATTCTGTCCAAGTGAAGAATCATTATCATTATTTTAATACGAGTATGATCTGTTTTCGTGTTAATTGTAGTAAAACAGTAATTAAGTAACAAGCTGAGTCATAATCGTGAGTAAACGCATTTTACATTTATATATTGTTAACGATATTAAATCTAAATCTATACTAATATTATAAAGCTAAAGAGTTTGTTTGTTTGTTTGGTTGAACGCGCTAATCTCAACAACTACTGGTTCAAATTGAAAAATTCTTTTTGTGTTTGATAGTCCTTTTATCGAGGAAGGTTAGGTCATATAACATCACGCTACGACCAATAGGAGCGGAGCATCAATGAAAAATGTTGCATAAACTGAGAAAAATATTCCTTTTGAGAGCTTCCGTTGCCTGCGATGCGTAAACGGTTAAAGTTACACAAAAATTATGTATAATGAAATTGTTCTCCTTCAAATGTCTTAAAAAAACTCCGAGACGGCATATGTCTATCTTTTAAGGTTGATTCACAATAACCTTTTTTATGATAATCAAATTTGTTCTAAAATAATGCATTATTTGCAAAGGTGTTTTTATAAACATGATATGAATCCTTTTCAAATAAAAATGTTTTCACTGCTGCTTAGCTCCTATTGGTCGCAGCGTAATGTTATATATCCTAAAGCCTTCCTCGATAAATGGACTATCTAACACAAAAAGATTTTTTCAATTCTAACCAGTAGTTCCTGAGATTAGCGCGTTCAACCAAACAAACAAACAAACAAACTCTCCAGCTTTATAATATTATAGTATAGATTTAAAATAACTCCGCAACAAAATAATGATTAAGTACCATGCGCGCATCTACCACAAGATAATAAAACTAAAAATATCGTGTACGCAGAAGTACTTTAGAATACTTGCTACAAAAATACTGCTAATTAAATTATATAAATACCCATAGAATATTATTACATTATCCACATTTTATAACCCCCCAGTACTTTTCCCAGCGTTCTTTTGTTATTCCTATTCCCGTGACATTTTTTACTATAGTTCAACTCTTACTGATCAACAGCGTGATGTATCTAAAATAACTTTGAGTGTTCTTTCATTTTGATTTTGTCTGTGTTTGATGGGTATCGTGATCTTATTATATTCAGAATCAATAATTAATTTCCTAAACAAAACTCAAGCATCCGAACTCCACGCGGACGAAGTCGCGGGCACAGCTAGTAAAAAAAATTGTAACTGCCTCGTTGGCCTAGTGGTTCTAAGCGCGACTGCTACGCTAGAGGTCTTGGGTTCGATTCCCAAGTCGACCAAGGTGTTATTGGGTTTTTCTATGAAATTCTCAGTAGCAGGTCGGAGTTTGGATTTGTGCCCGGTTAGTGGCAATAGGCTCGCCCCCTATTACATGGGACCTAAACATACCGGCGAACTGTGGGTGTACATTGGCACACCTCTGCGTAACCCTTCGGGGATACAGGCGTGATGGTATGTTATGTTTATGTTTTATCAATGTTGTACTTATTGTACGGTAACATACAAAATTAATTTAAAATGAAACTTGTCAAGTATTAATATCTAGAATAGATGAAAATAGGGTTAACTTCGATACGAATGAGGTCCTTTGTGTACCAAATTTTTTGCACACTTAATAATTTATGTGCTTGCTATGGTCAAGAGTTGTCGTTCATGTACGCTGCCCTATATCCAAGAACTCACAGACTGAATCTCATTTGATTGAAGAAAACTAACATTCATTTCATATTTATAATATATACAGAAAATTTAATGAAGTCATGTTCCATTATCTCTACATCTCGACCAAGATAACTTGACCTATAAGAATTAAGACGCATCGTTAATCCGACCCACAATAGGCCTAATGACGTCACGCCATGTCATGCAGCCAATCCTTTATGAAAAGACAGCGCTTTTAGAGCCAATATATAAATCAATTGGAAAGGGAAATTGGTATTTATAGGCTTGTGTATTGGGGCCTTTGTTGACGAGACAGTGAGAAATGTATTGGCCATAGCTGTAAACTACATTTACAAGCAAGATAGCTGTTTTATATTACATATTACTAATTTAAAACAGCTATCTTCTATTATCTATATAAGAATTAAATTAAAAAAAAATCAGTTATTATTTACTCGTAGCATTTTTTTTTATTGTGATCGATCAAAATAAATATTAAAACGCAAATAATGACTTCGATTTTTCATTTTGTAATAAAATAACATATAGCTTCAGGCATTCCTGCCAAAAGAATTTTTAAAAAGCATTATATATGCTTTGAAAAACTAAAACAAATAAAAAGAGCAAGAGTTGCAAAATAAAATATCCGACAAAAGCATGATTGCAGTGTTTTTACTGCTCCGAAGATTTTCTTGATTGCTTTAAAACTTAAGTTGGCGCCGGACGCGATAGTTGCCGATTGCAAATTGAGTTAATGGGGCTGCACTTTTTAATAACCCTAGCATTCTCAACGATTTTAATTAGAATCGTCTGTCTGCTGGCTTTGGCGACTTAGTAATGCTGATGCTTTGACATTTGCAAGAGTAGTTAGTAAAAAAACGTTTTTAAAGATATTTTACATACATGCTCTTGTCTTTTATGTGTTAATTTACCATAATAGATACTTATATTCAAGCATGTCTTAATACATGAACATTACATTATAATTGATCGACTTTTTAACTAAAAAGTCTAATGTACAGCAGTGACTAGTAGTAGCAGTAACTACTCAATTACTATCTGCCGTATGTTATAAATCCATAAATTACCGTGTAAACATAGAAGTTTTACGTTCTATTGCAAACTTTCTGCTTGGTTCTGCTTGGTACAACATAATGAAGTTTATATATATTCGTTACCATATTATCTATCTGCTCTATCCAAACAGAGAATAATTTAAAACCATACCCAAATCCCAACAATAGGATCCGCATTCCAACCATTACAACAGTAGTTTTGGTATTCGATTAATTTAAAGTCAAACGAACCCTTTTTAACTTCTGCTATCCCCAGCCTGTTTCCTATCAACATACCCTTTGATAACGTTAACAAAGGAAGATGTATTGCAACTACTTTATGAAGTCACATAGTAAATGAGCCGGCTCAGCCTAGCAAGATTAATGGCGCACTATCAACACTTTATTTAAGTGCCTTCAACTCCTAGCCTATAGCTGACGGCTCAGTATTGTGGAGCACATTAACTGATTTCCTATGAGATGAAACGATATTCTTTGATGGAGATATTTTTTAGCTTTGTGCTGTAGAATGATGTTTTATTTCTTGTTTTGACACACATTTTGCTCGCCCCAATGTTTATTATAAAAGCATTGAGTTCTGAGGTTTAAGCGTATGTTAGACATTCGGACGGGCCCGGGCAGTCAGCCCGTGACCATGATACCAGCAAAGGTGTCGAAACGTCGGGACTTAAAATCTAAAATCTAAATACAAACCGCGATAAAATCCATAAAAGTTGTTTTATTTCAATATTATGAAAGCATTTCACAATTCTTACATAAATAGTAAATACTTAATCTCTTAAACTTTTCTTTATAGCAAATTTGTGAAAAATTGGACTATCACATCTACGGACATTAAGATGTGAGTCATTATTATTTTGCAGACGTTTCTTGTTGGCAACTATGTTCGCTTGCATTCTATTGCTGAGTAGAGTAAAGGTATCCAACAAACTAGCAAATAGGAGAAATCGATGTCGCCATGTCGTTAATATTTATAAGGGTTTCTAAAATATTAGAAGACTTTACAGACTGGCACGAAAATACAGATTGCTTTTTACATTGCTAGTCTACAAAATATACTAGTAGGTATAATATAAACTGTTAAATTAATACAGTTGGGAAAACTCCAATAATATGGCTTAAGTATGAAACATGGCTACCTAATAAAAATAATTTAAATTGATGCGATAAACGACATTCAAAATTCTAGGTAGCAGTTTCGTCAAATTTATCACAATATCCAGACGCAATCCAGTACGCGGACTATTCAAATATTTCAAATTAGGTTACTTTGTAAAAATGCGTAAGTACCGTAATATATATCGTTATGATATATACCTAACAACTTATGTTACTAACATTAAGTATTTTAATAAAGTATTTTTAAAACATACTTTATTAGTTTGCACCGACTGTGTAATAAGATAAAAAGTAAGCTGCATTATAGCTACATCAGCAAACCACGAAGTTTAATTCTCATTTAGCTAAATAAGTACATTTAGTCGACAAGGCTTCAGCTACCTCCATGTTTTGATAATAGCTATAAAACAATACTAAACATTTTGTTTATACAACAATAATTAAAACAGCGACAATTATCATTTGTTTTTCCACGACATATTCCAAGATCGTCAGACTAACACAACTATTTCCGTTTTAAGATTTGATGAAGGTACGGAATATGTATTGCATACCTAAATGAAACAAGTGAATCATAAGTTACATGGTGTTAAAATTCCAGGTTCTAATAAATAGCTTAGTGTAGGTACATTTAATATTTTGGCACGTACCTTTTGCGGCGAATGCCAGCGATCATAAGCTAGTAACACACGTGGTACATTCTAATTACTTGTTATACAACGAACCGTGTGCATAATTTCACAGGTTTCACCTAGTTTCCCACGATATAAGCCGGATTACAAATAAAAATATTTAAATGTAGCTTTGATTTATGTTGATGCGGTAATGAACAATTATAATAGTGGTATCAATAATTATTTGAGTTGAGCTATGAAAGTGATTGGAGCTGCTTGATGAAATTTGTGTTTTATCATCCTAGGTTTTACAGTCTGATTTGTCATTAAAATACCAAATTAAAATGGTACTACAGACATTCTGTATGAAAAATTCGGCCATAAAAACAGTAAAATCCCAATCAAGAAAGAATGTAAAAAACGAAGAACGAAGTTTACATTTGCCGGCAAAAATCTTTCGTATGTAACACGAAACCGTTCATTAGCCATGTTCGAAATCGTAGCAAAGCAATTTACTCGGCACTGGAAATTGGTATGCCTTTGTACGTTAAATGTAAAAGCCCAAATTGCAATAACAATCATCCACCTCTGGCCTTGTTTACTTGAGAATCAGTCACAAAGAAAATTGAGTTTTTTTTTTGACAAATAATGTTGTTTTGCAGTGTTAAGAGAGTGTCTATTTGTAATTGATTCACATTTAGATCACCTATTAGAATACAAAAAAGAACTTACAGCTTTAGCATTAGTAACAAACTGAAATGGACTTGCAAAAAAACAAGTTTATTTCAGGAAAACTAAATCAGTGCAAACTTAAAATAATTCTAGGTATAAAAGCAAATCCTAATATCATAATTTACACGTGAAATTCACCTAAAATAGCACCATTTAATACTTAATATTGTTACCGAAATGAGAACATTAACATATTAAAGGCTTACCATTTATTCCTGAAATTGCTTGTTTTATAACAGCTATACACACACTGTAATAACTTAATCGTGTAGTATGACGTAACTTTACATTAAACGTAAATTTACGTTTTTTGTTTGTAAATGAAAGTAATCTCTTTAAAAACGATTATGCGTGCGTTAGTGTAATGATATTTTCAGGTGCCTATGGGAACGGTTAGGTAGTATGATATTATAAAAAGTAATGTTATAATTAAATACCGTAACAATTTACGCTAAGTCGTTTTCCCTTTGTTATGATAATAAATTTAATTAAAAAGGTTTCATTCATTCATTATTTATAAAGAATCTTATCTGTATATTATGTAAACGAATAATACATTTTTCATACGCATAAATGCTACAACAATGTTTATTGTGAACTATAAATAACTCTTAAGATAAACTTCTCAAAGGACGATTAGGTAACCGTGCGTGTTTAGAAAGTAAAACAAATGCCAACTTTTCCAATGTTTTTCTCATTCAAAACCAATACAAATAACCTTTCAGGTTCTTTCTTATAAAATGTTTTTCTTTTACCTTTAAAGAAAAAACCATTGACTATCCCAAAAATAAATATCCAATTCGAAAGAAGAAAACATGTTTAACTTATATAAAGTCTTTATAACGAGTGTGCGAAGTTATAATAATATTGGTACACTTCGAATCAACAGGCTGCTCGCGGAAAAACCAGCTTTTCCTTATTCCGCGAAAAACAATTGGACTAAACTTCATAATTCAAGAAAAAGTTAAAATTTTTACCAGATAATACAATTTACATGGACCAAATAAGGAACTTTGTAATTTACTTGAAAATTTCTGGTAGTCCTTAATAAGGCAGCCGCCTTTTTAAGTAATTGATTTGAATGCTAAGAAACTGGCAACTTTTAAGAGCTTAAATTATAAGAGTATGTGTCTAATTTCCACAGATACGGTATAGAAAGTGTTATCTTGGCGATGCAAACATTATTAACAATAAAAAAAAAGTATTATCAATGTTTGTTTCACAGTATATCTAGAATGTGCAATTTCGCCAGTAATTACGAATTAGTTGACAAAACATAGAGCAACATTGTGGAAAACCATTTAATTGCAATGACAGACTTTTGAATTCAATAAATTAAGCTTAATTTGTTGACATTTAATTGAACTAATCTTCTTATTCCACTGAAATGTCCAAATACGTTAAAATCACGAAATAATTTTCGATATTTTATGAAATGTTTCGTACCCGATTGTACACAGTACGTTTTGATGAAACTTAAAAACAGCAATATTGGAAGTCGAAACCAATATCGGGCCTTATAGAGCGGTTCGCGAATAAAGCCGCCGATCAATTCCGAATATCCTTCACGTACTCCGACCACGTGATACGAAGTGCAATGCAATGGCGTGCATCGAAACGAACCTTTCAATTTTCGATTCGAAACTTTTGATAAGTTAAGAATTTCATAGAAAATTGCTGCTTCGCTTTTAATTAAATCGTGTTTCAAACTTGTTATTTTTGTGAACGTTCTGTTTGCGAATGAAATTTTTGCCAATTCACGAACTGAGTTAAGAAAGTTGAGCATTTTATATAACCGTAAGTTATAAAATAAGTACTTCTTAAATTGATTTGATTCAGTACAAAGTACTTTAATACTTAAACCGTCCTATAAAATACGGTTAAAGAAACAGAAACATGAGCGCTGCATAAATTCCGAGAATTTCTAACCTAAACAGATTGCAGTAATGAGTTCCACAAAATCCACAACACTGAATGTTGCATATTAAGTACTACAACCTAGAATTTCTTCATAAACGATAAAACTGAAGCACTCTTCTTAGAAGGTAGCCTCACAATTCCATTTAAAAAACCATTTGAAATGGTTTCTCGGGAACGTGATTTAACAAAACGCGTTATTCTCGTCGCCGACTTATCACAAGTTGTCGGGGAGCATGCAATAGATTCAATATCCGGCTTTATCAAAGTTGGCGCGAGACCTCGCTCCCGGACAATATCCGACACTTCAGAATTAAACGAAACCCTCCATTTATTATTGTGTTAGGTTTAGTTTTGTAGTATTCTACTGTTGGTGTTGATATGCAAAATCTTAAAAGATATCGGTGAATTTATGATTACTGATGGCATGTGATTAGTGTTGCAAATACCTGTGACTCTGTGAATTTTCTTCTTATGTTTTAAAAACATATGTGAGTAACAATAGTAACTAATGTCGAAGGCCAAAATCTACTAGACGCCATTATCAAGGAGTTTTTGGTAGTAAAGTGTTTATATTTTTCGACCAAAACTACAATATGACAATAATGTGACGTTAAGTGTTATTAATTATTCATTTGTTTTTTGTAATAAATACGATAGATTCACAGCATTTTCTTATATTGTAAAGATTAATTGCAGATTCTGTTATAACATCTAAAGTTAAATTACTTATTTTCTTCTTAAGTTACTTCACATCTCGTCTGTTACGCTATTTATGTATAACAAACAAGTGACGCCCTTCAAAAAACGTGTTGCAATTACTGCCATAAATATTTACCCTTTTCCTTGACGTAATTCCATGCATTCATGAGGTCCGACGCGATGTGAATGATTTATTTGGGCCCCAAGTGTAAATGCCTCATGATATATATTGGATTGTACTTTTGATTTATGAATATCGTATGAACGTATACTGCAATTGTACTCGACGCGATTAAGTGCATAATTTATAGGAGGTCTTTGGAGGCTTTCGCATAGGAGAATATTATATTACTAAAATAGCTGGAACTGACTGCTTGAAACCATTTATTCATATGTTCAAACACTATGTAAAGTTTTATTCTACTTCTTTCCACGTCAATTACTACAACATCAAAACAATAAATGAGTGTTCAATAAAGTGAAAAAAATGGATGACTCATGTAAGAAATATATGTTAACTAGAACTATCGCTTCTCGTAAACATCTGATAAATGTTAGACCGGACAAAAACTTCGTGTTTTATTGACTAGTTTTATGATTGATCTGGGGCTTCGCATAGAACGTATGAAAAACCTAAGACCTATAAGTTGCGAATAGTCGAAGTAATGTTTATGTAAACTCTCGAGACCAGAGATCGCACGGCATCGAATGCTTCTAAAACTCAAATAGTAAATGACCTAGAAACGCTTCTGATTATACTAAATTTGCTGATTTTAGGCTTGTGGTGATTAAGAAACATATCTAAATATCAATCACATACATACATATAATCACGCCTGTTTCTCGTAGGGGTAGGCAGAGACCACTTCTTTCCACTTGCTACGATCCTTACGTACTTGTTTCGCTTCGTCCACTTTCATTATTCCCTTCATACATGCTCTTCGGTTTAGGGTACTCTTGACCTGGCCTTTTTTCAAGACGTCTCCGATTTGGTCTTGAAACGTCCGCCTAGGTCTACCCCTTCCAACACTTTCATTCACACTCGCCTTATACATTTTATATCAATCACCATAATTAAATATAACGTAAAAATACACAACTTATCTTGTTAAGGATTCTATTATATATGTTTTAAAACCTTTTTAGCTTGAGGAATTCACATGCCTAATAGACTTCGTAGGCCATCTAGCAAAAACTTTTGCCAGGTAACAATGGCAGCTTAAAAAAGAATACAACAGCAAACTGCTTTTCAAATTTCGAACTGCATTCCCTCCAATCTAACTTGAAATTGACGTCGATTTCATAACTGTAGTCGATTTCATCACGGAATTCCTGAACGTTTGAGGTGAGGAACAGTTCTAACCAATTTCTGTACCTAGCTGATTGAAACGTCGCTATTTACTTTACCATTATTATTTCATGCCAAACATACATTTATGGAGTAGTAAAACTAGTATTACCATTCGGTTTTAAATAAATGTTTTGTACTGATAAACTCGTAAAAACTTAAAGTCAACCGTAAAAGCCTAGTACATGAAATAATTGGTGTTATCGATCTATTTATTCACGAAACAACTTACACCTACATATTCTTAAAAAAAACAGACCTTCCCGAGTGAAAATTATAAATACAAATACATCTTGACGGCTTTAATTGTATTAGCTTACTATACCTATTACAGAACATTTCCTTACAGTTTATATTTCAGTACCCAAGTTTACATATAAGGAGAGTTACCTAAATTGTCCATGAATACTGCATGACATGTACTATCGTAACAATAACGAATACCGCCGCGTTATGACGTGACATTTATTGATATGTACAATTTTCTGAAATATTCCCCCGCGCAAGAATGGATTGCCGATGAGAATGATGAATTTTTTATATTTTCCGGTACCATTGATTCGATTTTTGCTTGTAACTCAGTCGACTTACTTTAGAAATGCAATTTTTATATGTATGTTGTTTCATTTATTTTTGTAGTTCATAAGTTGATTAAAATAAGTTATTGGCTGTTTCAAATAAAACTATGATTTGTCGTATCCAAATGAGGAACTTAAATAAGGTTTTGTTTATGTAATTATTTAAATAAAATCATTAGGATTTTGATCTAAAAATTCTAAAAGAATAACGTGTCGTATATCCTGGGATATTTCTTTGTATATCGTAGATGTAGAATGGCAGTTCCTATTACATAGGTACTATAGCTACGTATGTAAAGACTTTGTTCTTTGACTACGGTGAATTGTTACTCGAGCTGTGTACAGCGAAATCCTTTCTTAATGTAATAGGAGTCTAAAAGAAGCCTAGGCTCTCCTATTCCACTCGGAAAAATATCAAAAAACAACAGACTAAAAGAATGTGAGAACACATAATAATATTTAAAGTAGGCTTTTTTTGTAATATATCGCCAACTAAACATTGGACAAAACCAAAAAATACACAACCTTAGGTTTCTAGACGCAACTTTTATGATAAGTAAACACAAGAAGGGAATAACCAAATTCATAAAGAATGCTTTAATTTTGTAATTATCTGAATCCAAAAATAGACCACAATTTCGTCCCAAAATTTGCCCAATAATAAATGCGTAACATTCTCGTAGAGTAAGCAATTGTCCACATTTATATCCCGGACACAACCCCAGCAATTACGAATAACAAATTATTCTCATTAATACTGCGTCGCATCGAAAATATGCGCATACATTTAAAATTCAGTGCTAAACATCAGCATGTGTGAAATAACGCGTGACTCATCACACATAGACATTAATGTCCCCATTCGTCAACGTCGGCCCTTTAATATCAGCAAGCAATTTTCCAAGAGGATTGTGGCCTTTGCATTTCTCGCTTATACGAGTGCATAACTTGTTTTGTTTTTATTAGAGAAAGATCCTTGTTGTTATGATGATAAGGTCGGTTTTCGGTGTGGTGGTGAGGTGAGCATCGTTTCACGGCCACTGCTCTGACTAGCCTAGGCGGTCAGCGCGTTAATCAATACCTAAGTAACAGATGCTTTGGCTTATAATATTATACGCGGATAAACATGGACCGTTGTTTGAGGGACGATTAGCATTGGTTTATTTTCAGACTGATTCCGATATCATGGAGCGCATTTTGTTGATTTTAACAGTTTATTTCACGTTCTGTCAACACGTGCTTCTTCATTCATTATGGAGAAGAATTGTTTTGTGTATAATATAGAAACATAAAAATAGTGTATTCGATAATCATGACACAAGTAATTTTAATAATACATATAATTTTTTATAATAATTAAAGTCTTTTTCCTAGACCATAGAAGATTTAGTCAAATAGTATAACCATCATTATCACCAACGAATAAGAAGCATTTTCTTCTGGACTGCATTAACGTAATTGCAACGTGTGTATTTCATTAATATAGCTAAGTGATTAATGGTTGAACATGATACCATAACGACACCAAAATTAGTCCGAAAACAATTAGATTAATGACATATACCTAATGTTGAAGCCAATACAATCCACTATAGTGCTTCAATTTAGAACACGCTTCAACCAATATTGATTTGGGAATAACGTCATTACTTAGGTACGACAATGGTACGGATTATCTTTCTTATGGGGCTTCAAAGTGCTATTTACTAGGCCACTGACTTCACAAACTTTCAAAATATATTTTTTGTTATAGGTAGCTACATATTTTCTCTAACGATATCAAAATTACCTGTAAAGCCACCTAATTTATCATGAAATGTCAAAACACGAACCTCAAAACAATTTCCTAATAAGATAATTTTACGGACAGTGTTTTAATTATTCAAACTGACAAGGGTCGGTCATTGTAATTATTCTTAAAAGTATCCAGTAGACTTTTGTTGGAAATATCTCGAAAAATTCAAACGTCAGTCTGATTTTCTCTCCCATCTGCCCGTAATCTTGGCGATGTGCCCGAGCTCTCATGCGAATGTTCTAAGTTTTTCAAAATGAAAGCACCCTATATGCTCATTCCATTTTGTCTATCTCAATTCCTTCCACGAGTCGGCAACCCAAGCCAGCGGCTTTAAGCATGTCTATATATCCAAAGATTTCGAGATCCAATTATTGGGTGCCACAACGGTTTTTACGAGTTCCTATCAACGTTTCTTGAATCTATTCTAGGAAAGCTTATTCTTTGAAATATAGTTCCTCCTTTTTTCAATTGAATGTTTGGCTTTGTTCGAGTTGCTACACTTTTCCTTCGGTCTTCAATATTCAGGTGTATAATATATCATTAACATTCTTATAGACTTAATAGTTCATATTGTTAAAAACCTACATTTACATACTCGTAAGAATCATTATGTCAAAATTAGATACCTATTTTTCAAAGCTTACCCGGAGATAAATCACTTTGCTTTATCAACAGAATGTTTACAATAATCATTTTGGCACAAGCTGAACACTGAACACTGCATGTGAATGATACAGTGGAATAATTGATAAAACTGCTTCCGTGGTACACTTTCATCGATATAAGTGAACTTGGCCTTCTATTGGAAGCAGCCTTGAGAATTATGATAGTTACGAAGTCTCTGGGGTCGGTAAAATGCTCCATACATTTCAAGTATTCATCATGATCGAGTTAGATTGAATATTTATGTTACGACCGCCCAAACAATGAACTTGTTGCTTCGAAAGCCCAATTGTTAGATCAACAAAACTTGTTAGATCAGCTGTGTGTAGAGCCGAGGAAGTAAATCATGTTTGACCAACTTGTGTTTGATCGAAAACCTTGCATGTTTGCTGTATTGAATTAAGGCCAATACAACTCTAGCTCACACAATTAATGTTCTTGATAGGAAATATAAACTTTAACAAGAAATAACAGTTTATCATAACATAGATTCTTGAATGGTAAACAGAAAGCAGCCGTGCTATTCTGTAACATTCGACAGCGGAATCCGCGCTGAATCCGCGCTGAATCCGCGGTGAGATGTCAAATACGTATTCTCGAATTTGAATTCTAAATCAAGGCCAATTGGGTTCACTTTTGAAGTGAGCTTTATTGTCACTTCACTCTCACCTGTCACCGAAATTATTAACAGAATAGACATACTGAAATGATAAATTCCCCTTTATATAAAAGTAAGAACCTGTTTCAGCGGTAGCTGGCAACCGCTACCGCTGAAACAGGCATTCGCGATTGAAAAATGCTGATTACGGCAACAATTTATTACATCATTAAAATTAATCACTGCTGAAAACACTTCCCTTGGGGTCTATAATACTAAATTTCGGTATTAAAGGAATTTAACTCATTAAGTAGAATAGGAATTTGAAAGCGAAATAACAACTGAGGGTAATAATCATAAATGTCACGGAGCAGTTCACGTTTTATTATATCAAGTCAGGGCTGGAAGGGTGGGCTTCTCTGAAGAGTTTCCTCATAATTGTTTTTGTTGAAGCTGTTACAGATATTTAAACGACTTCCAAAGAGATTTAGGAATGTTGGGATATTTAGCTAGACGGACTTGTGAAATAGAAGCAGACTCAATAATTATAATATAGATTGTAAGCATTTTCACTTACAATCAAAGGCAAAGGAATTTAGATATTTAATTATGGACAAAATTTATATATTTGTGTAAGTTAAGTGTGTGCTATTAGTGTGTGCTGTTAGTCATGGAATCTAGATTTTTACAAGTAGACACACAGGGCATCCCTCTTAATCTTCATGTCTACTATTATAACACAAATCTAAAATAAATAATAATAAATAAAAGTGAACAACCCCACGTCGGTTTTCACTTTTTTCAGGCGAATTTTAGATAGGTTAGCTTTTAACGATGTATCCTTTGACTAGTTAGTTAGTAAAGTCAAATTATGTCATAACTCTGCGTGAAACTACATAATATAAATTTCTAACATCACTAATTTAAAGCGCTTGCATCTAGCTAACAACCCTTCGCTGCTTTGCATTTTATGATATTACTATTCATGTGCAGCGACGTACGGGTACTAATAAACGACAGGACTAATAAACGAGGAGCTAAAATCTAATTGCGTTCACGGGTTAAATTTGCTAGTCAGCGAAAATTATGGTCGGAGCAGTAATAGGAATAATGAACCAGTTCACTAACCAGAACCAAATATCAGATTAGCTGCCAGATTACAATCGAATTATTCAATTAAATTAATTGAATTCAATAAACACATTTCCGTTGATGAGAATTCTCGTCACGCGTCATAATTGAATCATTTTTCTGAATTGGTTATTGCCAATTTCGAGTGGAAGCGGGTGAAAATGTAACGTGATGTTATTAAAGCAATCGTGATTTGAAATTTGATAAGTGCCGCTGTACTCTTATAAGTTTTTAATTAATTTAACAATCAAGTCTCGAAGTCAGAGCTTGAACTTTTTGTACTAGCCAAAACCTACATGTCCAAGATTAAGATAGTAGTTTTTGTTGTGCACTTATCGATTTTGTCTAGACATAGGTCATAGATTCTTTGATAACTGCAAACATTTGAAATGTAGCCGAAGCCTTTAATCAGAAGTTTGTTCGTGTCGTGTCAGCAATCACGTGGGGATTGCTCATGTCATGATATAAACTGTACAGTCAGCAGGTTCGTAACGAGCTTGGTAGCGCGTGTTGAATATCGTCACTTTCAAGTATCGCTACTCAAGCAGTTTTTAGTCATTTTACTTGAATTTCTTTAGTCCAAACTACACTGTAAATGTATGTGAACAGATCGTTCCTTCATAGTAACAAAAACAGTCAACATTATTGTATTTAACAGTCTTACACATTTTCCTGAGAAGTTATTAGTTACCTTTATTTTACACCTACACTATACAAATTCTTTATTCCTAAATAACTTCCAAAAGCACGTAAAGCCTGTATTTATGTACAGGCAGTAAATCATTTATCACCCCGAAAAGAAACAGCATTAAATGAATCACTTGGGTCGGTTAAAGTTCATGAATTATTTACCGGGAGAATATTTTGTCTTCGCTTCAAGCACCTACCCTCGTTTCAGTTGTACAGCTTACGTTTATAGGGAACATCTGTCGGCTTTGCGATTACAGGGTATATTAATATCACAGGGAAACCGCGTCAGTTACGTCACGCGTTTTTCTGCTCGTCTATGTAACTTTACTTAGTAATACACGGACGCTTAGCTAAGCGGTTAGGAATAAATAAAGTAATACTCGAACAATAAAGAAAATATGTGTGAAATTAAAGAAGTTATTTTTTTGTATTCGGAGATGTTTTATTACTTCATAATTTTTTTTGAAAGGACAGAAAAATTAAACTTAAATCCTAGGTGGACCTTTTGGCTTTTACCAGACACCAAACTCCAAATGGATTGTAAGAGTTGAAAAGGTGACAAGTACGTGCAGTCACGAGCAAAAATATGTATACACATAGCGAAATTTTAAGACCAATTTAGCGAGATTTTTCTATTAAAACTCAAAAGGAAAAATATGTACATAATTAAGGAATTGTTTTCAATTATGTCTTCATAACAAGATGGACAATATCAATCTAGAATTGAAGAGAAAATTAATTTTAAATTGGAGAGTGTATACATATTTTTGCTCGTGACTGTACTAAAGAATAATAATATTGTGGTCCATAAATTACGTGAAAAAGATTCTTTAGACACGACAAACATCCTAAACACATATTACCGTAAATTCAAAAGTTTTCTAATACAGTATTACCTACGTTTGTTACCTAAATTCGAATTAGCATATTGTTATATGCAAAAACGATCAGTCACCGTCACTTTCCTGATTACAAAGCAAATTAATATTATGAGCTTTTCCCGTCATGTCGCGTTAACACGGAACTGAAGCGGTAATGAGTGAAATATTGCTGACGTTGTTTTTGCCAATTGTAATATTTGCATTCAGGGTAATGTTATTATCATTTCATGAGTTAAAAGTTATATTGTTCGGGCGTTTATTTACTTTTGTAATGGGTAAAAGCTACCAATAAATGCAAAAAGAGTATATTGAAATATATTATTTTCGTGCAATTGAAATTC
The DNA here is from genome assembly GCA_905475315.1 of Autographa pulchrina. Lineage (NCBI taxonomy): Eukaryota > Metazoa > Arthropoda > Insecta > Lepidoptera > Noctuidae > Autographa > Autographa pulchrina. Next base: position 3,885,900 of record FR997771.1, on the reverse strand, counting down.
TAAAGCTGTATGATAGTTAAATAAATTGTGTAGTGTGTATAAAATCGGTTTTTGTTATTATCACAATAACCGTTTTATTTTTCACTTATTCTTTCCAAGTTAAAATTTAATGGTAGATTCATAATGTTGTTCAACCATACCAACTTAGGCTTTTGCTATAAAAAAACTAACTTAACTAGCAAGCTCAACTTCTGAATAACAAAATGAAAAACAATCAATTCAACCTTGAAAGTGAAACAAATAGGCATAATGGTGGTTTAACAAGGGCAGCCTATTTCAGTCAGCATAACGTGCGACCGCAGTCACGCCAATAATTATAAGAGTTATTTCAAGCGTGACATGCAAGATATTAATTTACGATTGTATCAAAATCCCGTGACGATGAATTTGTGAAATAAAGGCCACTTGCCCATGCCGCTAACGAAATAATACAAATTATGGATTTTTGACCAGCACATTATAGATTGTGTGGATAGATGTGTGATTTGACAAAATTGTAAGAAAAATCTGACGATATGCCTTAAGTCAGCTCAATAACTTAGAAGTCGGTATATAACCTACATTAATTGAAGAGTAGGTACAAAACGTACATTAGGTAATTCACAGCTGCTTCAATACAATCGGTACTATAAACAAACCGTCAAGCGCACCTAGAACCTTCTTCCAAAACCACTTACTATCGCACTAAACGTGATGTTATCCAGTACTCAGACACCATTCAGCCTGTAACAACATGTGCATACAAGTGGCAGTCCTTAAACATTTGTATTGTACCCGATGCTCACATGCTGTACATGTATAAAGTGAACGAATGATCTGTTTGTGATCATTTTGCATATTCTTATTTGAAGATCTCTAATCTGACAACAATCGACTCCCAAATAACTGGATCTTTATTAAAATTTATTTGATTGATGATTTGTAACTTAATCCAATGCGAGATAAACCTATACCCCTGCAAGACTTATTTCAAAGAATTTATTGCATAAAAGGGAAATAATATGTTTTCGTTTGGGTTCACAAATTCAGAAGTTTGTGTTCGGCTTTGGAAGTTTACGGGTTGATAAAAACCCGATACAAATTGGTTAACCTTTAGAACACACGGCAGCCTTTGAAAGTCGATATCGTATGAACAAAATCACGCCAATATTGTAATGGAAATATGTAGCAGAGTTCCAGTTGCAGTAAATAGAGATGTTTACTTTTTTGCGAGGTATCTGGTAACAGTTTAGAATAGGCGATTCAAGTTTATCACAATATTTTGAGGATAAGAATTGCTGTGTGCAATAAAGCCGCCCATTGTAACACAGTATATCTAATAATTTATTTATGAAACGGTTTTTGCTCGTGTACAGTAAAGAAATTAATAAATAATTTTATTATGATTAAAATACTTCTTGCTGACAAATTGGCCCGTTTTACATAATAAGTATACTAAGTAGTCTACCGGTAAATCGATGGCCCCGCATACTCTATTGTTTCTACTTGAACTATTTTAATGCACGGAATTGGTTCATAGCATTGTCTAAAGACTGTCATGAATGCATCGGAAACACAATAGTACCTATATGCTTTAAAAAGCTCTGTATGAGATCGCCAAACTATCGTATTACACAACATAGTGCTACTATAGTATACTAGCCCAGTTCATGACGTCATTAAAATCATTTGAATATTAAAGCAAGGCCAAAAGCATTCACTAAATCAAACGTCAGTTGTGATTTGTGATGAATGTTCGCGCTGCATTTAACATCCATTGTCGCGCTGGGTCAAGTCCGACTCGCTGCTGGCGACATCTGTCTCTCTTGTCGGGACATTTAATATGGTGGAAATTAAATGTGCTTTTACATCCTTCATGGTTTTCTACTTTATGTAGATTCTATATTCTTAAATGGCACTTGAGGTTTGAACGAGTTTAAAGGAAGACCCTGAAATGATGAAAACCATGAAAAATTAAATGAACTTAAGTAGGTTACATGTAAAAAGACCCCCATTTCCTGAGACTATGGCAAGAAACAAAATAATGCACCAGAAATTGTGACGTATTTTCATCCATTTACGTAAGATTGGTATTCTCATTTTCTTACTCCAGGCTCCGTAAAATGTCCAGGCCCAAATCATAATAACTCTGTCAAAATCCGTTTGCGAAATTGTCCAATTTTCGGAGCACTAAACACAAGAACCATAATAGAAAATTCACGTCGGCTTTGTGACGTCAACACTTCTTTGATTTTCGAAAAGGCCAAACTTGTTTGTTCAAAGACTCACTCCAATTTACGTAGTTTGTGCAATTCACAAGGGTTTTTATACATCAGCTTTATGTAAATTGACCCTTTGCTATTACTAAGAAAAAAGTGACTGAAACTTTGAGGATATTTCGTTTGGTTACTGTTACAAAATGGTTTGGCTAACAGACCTAGTTTCGATATTCTGAGAAAACAATTTAAGATATGAAGAATTGCATAGTGGAGGTAAGTTGAAAGTTGAGCGACTTGTCAGTACTTCCTCGCAGTTTGAAGTATCTGGATATTGCTGCTCGAGCTAACTTTCAAGTCTGAAAGTCGTACCTATTAAGATGTTGCAAAGTGCTCTCAGAAACGTTTCTACCAATGTTACTTAAATGTAGTTAAACTTCATAGTTACATGGGCATAACTTGTATTTGAATTTAATTTAACATTATTTATACAGGGCCGTTTATTTAATTATTATCAAAATGGGTTACTTTTATGGTTTTAATAATTTTCTTACCAGACTTTGTTCCGTACTTCCAGTTTTGTCGGTCAATGGATTAATTAACCCAATTTTAACAAGTTATATTCTTGGAATAAATACAAGCAGAGGTATGCTGTGAACAAACCTTAACAATTTGAATGTCGAGGTGGTGGAAGAATTTTCTGAGAATCACCTTTTCGGATAAATAACGAATCTTGCTTACTGGTGGGACTTCTACAGTAGTAGATTTGGCACATACATTGAGACAGGTAGCTTAATGTTATTGCAAACAGTTACGTTGGTCTTAAAGGTTTTGATTTAAAAAATAACATATTATACATCCTAATTTACTACTTTGTAAAACTGGTAAATAAGGTTAACCAGCTTTTTGTTTATCCTCGTTGATAGCACTTTTATTGACCTAAAATATACGTAAACCACACCAAATCGAAAACAAATTAATCTAGTTTCAGATATTCCATTAAAATAATAATTGAAGGAGAGTTTAACAAAGGACTTCTGAATGTGTACCTATTTAAGTGAAAACATCGGGAGGGATGCCTACAATTCTAAAAGGAGGACTAACGTTATTGATGATGGCCTTCAAAAAGGTCAAGTACCTACGTAATAGTACTTTCAAACAGTCCCACGTATGTTCAGAGGAAAATGGAATATTCAAGGATTGGCCGTTATGCTGCAACATTCTATAAACTTTATAGTTAAATTAAAGGGCTAAATACTTCGTAGTTTCTATTACCTTTTGTGTTTTATTTTTTATCTGATGCCGATTTGAATGATAATATTTTTTGTGTATTTATTTAAATTGTTATATGTTTCAGTGCATGTCATAGCAACTAGCTTAGGTCTATAAATATAAACCAGCTTTTTACCCAAAATTTCCATGGCAGTAGACAGTGAATATCTTGCCAAAAACCTTATACATGGAAAATGTTTTGCTAGCTAAACAAAACAAAATATCGTGACTATGTACTTGTAAATAACAACTATCACTCGCTATCGTTGTGTTTATTACGAAGCCACAAGCGCAGCACTTGGCACCTCTCCTTCGTATATTATTTCCGTGATTGCAACTTTTATTGTCACTCTGTACAGTGATGCCAGTTATTGCAACGAGCTGCCATCTGGTGGACAACCGCAATATTAAACTTCTAGAAGCTTTTATATTGAAAAATGTAAAGAATTTATTTAATATTTGCTTTTCATATAAAACTATTACTTTTACACAGTGATACTTATTTTTGTTCAAGTCTTAATCGTTTTTTATAATACTTGGTTTCCGTGCCGTTCCGTTTCTGGCCCCACAATCACTACCGCAAACCACCACAAGTATATAAATATTTTATACAAAAACGATAACGGGATCAGCCCAACAACCGGTATTTAAAATTTCAACAACTTCCTTATTCGTGTATCGATTGTACTTCGTCTATGAAACAGTTGGGAACGTCGTCCGATAATTGCAATGTTAGCTTCGAAAACCGAATGCCACGGCCAACGGGCCAACCCCGTTGGAAGGTCGCAGCTCCAAGTTTAATGGCTTAAGTAATTCCAGGTAAACATTATTGTAGTTACTTTGATAAGTTGTTGTATAAAGCTGATGGTGATGAATGTAGAGCTTTTCGTTAAGGCGCTCCCCCGAGCAAAATGCGCAAAAGCCATGTTTTACTAAGCTATAAACTATATATTTCAAACACATATCAAATTAATTGTTATACCAAATCATTCTCTAACATGTCGACTTTAATTTACCTGGATATTTTTTTTTTTAATGCAGCAAATTTTAGGTATTACTCATTTTAAAAATGGTCTATCAAAATTTATTTCTTGCATAACCTCATGAAGTACACGTGCTTTTTGAATGTAACTTATACCAGTTATTAGAAAATTTAAATCTAAACATCTTCTACGCTTCTGATTTTCAAAAAGGCCAACAATTTATTTTATAATTCAAATTATTCCTAAAAATTGTCAAATTCACAACAAAAATACACTCGCGGAGGCGAGGCGGCAGTCAGCCGTAGGCTCTCGACGTGAGAGCACGTCTCATTTTTCTTTGAAATGTCATTTACAATTTAATATTATGACAACTGTCAAAAGGTCATTGCTAGCACTATGTAGTTTTACTCACGGCACTGGTGATGAAATACAAATAGCATGGAATACATATTTATGTTATAAGATAACTTATAAATATCAAATTACATATTTGTTTAAATTACATGTATTTATGTATGTTTATGTTAAATTATGTACAACTTCAAAATTTATTTAATGGGATTTTTAATTCTGAATTTGAGGTTTAAATTAAAACCTTGATTTTTCGATGGCAATGAACACGATTATAACAGGATGATGCCTGGATTTGAAAGAATTCTAGTCCTACCCTGAGGAAAGGCGGGCGGCTTTTGAAAATTCGGTTTTTGAAGAAAGTATTGCTGTCGCTCTACCGCACGGTTTGTGAATGTGTGCGTAAGTTGACAGTGTTTGTGTCAAAGCGCGCTCGCTACGTGTAATTGTCTACTTACTCACCAAAATTATTTTATCATCTGCACACGTGAATTGGCATTATTGATATATAAACAAGGGGTAACCATGACAATACAAGGTAGCCATATGATAAACTTTTTGATTAGTAGTACGATTGGAAATTATTATTCTGGCTGTAAGTTCGAATCTCAGTCGACACATCCTTTTTGAGTATTATGACCTATTCTTTTATAGTTTATTATTTTGTAAAATTTGGTTGATTTTTTACGACATAAAAATAATTTTGATTGTTTATCTTTTTGTCGTGCATTGTTTATTATTTTGTAAAATTTGGTTGATTTTTTACGACATAAAAATAATTTTGATTGTTTATCTTTTTGTCGTGCATTGCATAAACGATGATTATTTTGTGTTAGTGTTTACTATTTTTCCGTGGTAAGTTTGATGCCCATTGCAGACCAAGGGTGTGATATGCCGTAAGAAAAAATATGTTACTAATGTTATATCAGTGGCATCATTTATAGTATTCCTTTGAAAAGAAATAATTTATAGTATACTAGCTGTACCCGCATGCGTTGCAATGCAATTTTTTCTACCTAACACCTGCCTACTACCTACCTACTACCACTTAGGGGTATGAAAAATAGATAGTAGCCGATTCTCAGACCTACTGAATATGCATATAAAATTTCATAAAAATCGGTCAAGCCGTTTTGGAGGAGTATGGTAACTAACATTGTGACACGAGAATTTTATATATAAGATTTATTTGTGATTGTTTTTACTTATTGTTTTTACTCAAAACCCATGACAACATTTCATGAAAAAGTAAAAACACAGAAGCATAGTCTATAATTTTCTTATTCAGTATGCAAAATAAAGGTCTAATATTAACAACAATAATAATAAGTTTTAGCACACAAATAAATATACCAACAATTAGGTATTTCTTGAATAAAACTTCTTTTTACGGATTTAGTCGCGGTTTAGATAAAAAGATTATCATAAACAATTTATATTATTATTTAAATAAAAGCAACTAAATGTTATGAAGATTTAAACTAAAAAAGATATGTTTTAAAACTCAAAAAGGGTAGCTCAACCGAGATTTGAATTTGAAGCAAAAATTTTCATGTCCAATCGCACTACCACCAAGCTGTTTACCAAAACGATTACGTACTCAAAAAGTAAATCATATGGCTACTTTGTAGTGTCATGGTGACCCCTTGTTTATACGTCAGTTGCCAATTTACGTGTGCGAAGAGAAAATGATTTTGGTGGTAGTAGAAGTATTACTTTTCTCTATGGTAGAAGTAGACAACTACATCATGCGAGCGCACTTTGACACACACACTATCAACTTACGCACACATTCACAAATCATGCGGTAGAGAGACAGCAAGACTTTCTTCAAGTCTCTCTGCCCGCCTTTCCTCTTAATACGTGCCTTGTTAGATTGATATTTTTGAGATAAACAACCTAACCAAATCGACTGATTTAAAAAATTAGCACCAAAAATATCGAATTTTTCATCAATTAAAAAAATCGTAGTCAATACCAAGTCACTAAATAAAGGTAAAAAAAAATCTTGTAAAAGACATGAAATACCTTTCTGACTGAATAACTTTACATCATTAAATTATTCACTCAGAAGTTTTCAATTACTTGGGTGATATTCAATTTTAGAGAAAAATAAAATATATTTCACTTATCTTTTTTTTTAATCTTGCGGTCATGATTGATGATATTCTTGTCTATAAATTCATAAGTCTACTATTTTTACTACTTAGTACGTAAGTAAATCAACAGATGGCGTTGTTTTTTCATAAAAAGTAGCGATGTATATATAGAGGGGAAATGCGGGGGGTTTAGAGGTCAAACGCTGAAGGGCATTTGCTCGGGGGAGCGCCTTAAACGGTTTTTACAAAACGAATGTTGCCTATTTAATACACTTAGTTCTTTTGCCATTTAAATACGAATTTACATACACAACTTGATTATTTATGTAACCTTTTTTTTAAATATAAAGAGAGTTTTTGGAGAGGTGGTTAGATTGTGTAAAGAAAGATAGAAATACATAGTAAGCATAAGTGCTAAGAATTGGAGGAAATGGGCATGAGTAGACGGAAAAATTATGTAATATTTTCATCCTGATTGTGATGATCTTTGGCAGTCGTTAAGTTATTTCTAACAACCAGTCTCACTATGGGATAGGCATTCGCTACATGTAAAATACGGTATTTAGCTGAATCCGGTAAGACTGGAAGTCGACCCCAACAAAGTTGGGGAAAGACTAAGGAGATGATGATGTATATGCACTGATGAATGAAGTGAAAATAGCGTGTTTGCTTTTCATAAGTAGACGCAGTATTTCATTGGGTACTATTAATAGTTAGCCTATTAGCTAATCCAAATAAGGTTAGATTCGTCGATGGCTGCGATAACGATAACACATTGAATACCATGACCTTGGGGAACACACGCGATCTCTACCTTTGACCCCTACCACAGAAACTTCACATGTCATTTAAAAATTAAATCAAAATAAAACCATGCGGAAAAAAGTACTTTTTTACAATTTCTTTAATATGAGAGTTCATACAAGGGTGAATATCTAGCATAACGTAGACGTAAGTGCGTATGCAGTAAAAAAAAACTGAAAGCAGAACAACATTATGTCCTTACCAATATAAGCTCAAAATATAAGATAAGATTTGATCAATATACTAATCAACAGCATACCTCTCTGGAAACATCCTTCAAGAATTAAGTGAAGAAATAAAAACTTTTGCTATAACTTTACTGTGTATCCTCGAGGCTCTAAGAATCTCAGGCGATACATAGTAGAAACTGCATGGAATAAGTCGTAATTTTCCAAGTAAATAAGTTTTAAGTACGCACTTGAAACTTTAGAAATTTATTTCTCTTATATACAAATTAAGTCAATGTTTTAATTTCATTGGTATCTAAATTAAGTACTAAATCCTTCTAGCCGACACCTTAAATAGTTCTAGAAAGTGCTTTAGCACCGAACTGTATCAGAATCGGTTTATTGGTGCATAAATAAACGTATTTTCGGACTTTATCGCGACGCGAAAGTAATTTAAGAGGATTTGCGACTTAAAAGCAGTCGTTCTGATTTAATTATTTAGAGACGTAAATTTTCTTTAATGTAGATTTACACACGTTGACAATAACACGGTGGCCCTACTATTGCTGTTGCAGATACATTTCATTATTTCAATACAGCCTTTTCTCATAACTTACACAATACACATGTAACCTTTTATTAGAAGAACGGGCTATAGGGGAGAGTTGGATATTACCGAGCCCCTAAGGACTTGGGCCTATAATTAGGAAACTGATTGATATTAAAAGAAATAAAATTGAGTAATTAGTAGGACATTTATTCATGTACGCATACCATATAACAAAAACTTCCAAAATTTAAACAAAAAGTAATTATTGCCAATTACCAAAAATATATAAAGTCGCGATATTGTCAAACTGGTCTGATAATATCGTGCCCAGGGTTGACAAAATCGTGCCCCCATTAATTGCACACAAATGGGTGAGTAATAGAAGTAAAAAAAAAAAAAATGAATAGCATTCTAAGTAATTTTCTTGCGCGAAGATAGGGAGACCCAAATATCTATGTCATCATCATCATTATCATCGCACAGTTGAGTTAGGGGCACATCATCCATACTATCTTCACTGCTGCTGTCGATACGTTTCTTAGACTTCCCTTTGCCTTTCTTTCCTGACCTTATTCTTCTTGCTTTTCATATTATTATCTTCATCCTCACTACTTTCGCTCCTGTTCAAAACTTTTCTCTTGACAGACTTTCCTTTAATTTGTTTCTTTTCTTTAACTTTCTTCTCTGCAACGTTCTTTTTTTTTGCTATCTTCTTATCTTCAATTTACGCAATTGTTGCTGAGTTATCCCATAAAACTTCTTTGCCATTACAGTAATAAATGAAACCATTTCTTTCTCTTCTTCTTTTGTAAATGTGGCCTTTCTCCCCATGAGATAATACCGCGCCCCCGGGCGCGGAATTATCAAACTTGATCATTTTATTTTTTAAACTCAAAATTATATGGAAAATATTATAGTACGTAGAAACGTATTCTGTCATGAATTCTACAGAATACAAGCATTAAAAATGTATAGTATCAAAGTATTACAATATAAATACAGTATTACTTACTTCTTTCCGAAAGTACACGAAAAATTATAAGGAGTAACGAAAAAAACAACTACGGCGCTTGCTATCTCCGTCGTTCCGAAAACCGTAATGGTGGTGCGCGGGGAGGGGTGTAGGCATGTCCGGCTTCGATGTATACGCACTGATTTGCAGAACTAGTGGGTAGTTTTTGAACTACGCATACGCGCGGAATTATCAACCGCGCGGTATTATCCAACTCTCCCCTAATTGATTTTGTTACATCCTATTTTATTTTGACATCAGTATGGTTAGAGTTCAAAATTGACAATGTCAAATCAGACATAGGTACCTACTTTTTATAAAACTTCTTTACTTACGATATGGTGACAGTCGCTACTATACTAACAGGTTAAATGGTGGTGAAATCTTATAACGACGACACACTCATCCAGAAAAGTAAAACAAGTGAGAATCGAGTGAGAACTCCTAGTAATCTTTCAGTAGGGTTGTCCATTAGCAGTATTAAACGTGAACCTTGGCCTTCAAAATACAATAAGTGCACAGCCCATTACAAAGATGACGGCGTGTCACCTGACTGCGTTTCATGACGTCACTAGAGGGCGCGATGACGTAATGTGGAGAAAGCGCGGAGCTACAGTTATTGTCTCGTATGCGAAGTATGCTACAGTTGTGTTTACATAGATAGATCTATCTTTTAGGCACCCAAATTTAAGCTGACTGACATAATCTGTTGTAAATATATGTGGTAATGTAAATTTAATAAGAAGCATTAAATTTAGACAGATGATTTACACTGTATTGTAAAATCAAATTGCTGAATAGAATCAGAATACTACAGGTACTTACTCAGTTTCTATTACGTTGAATCAATGTTTTGAGAAGTGTGGTGATAGTTAAAAACATAATTCCAAATTTTTGTGCATATTTGTTCAATGTCTGGCAAAAATATGCTCTCATTGATAAATATATTTCCAAGTTTAAAAAGCTCAATTACTCTAGTAAATTTTACAAAAAAGGTCACGTATCAAAAATGCATTTTGTGTTCTTGAAACTGTCAAGAGCAGCTGTAAAGAAAGTTTTAAAATATCGACAACCCACGAGACCGAATTTACAACCGATGTCTGTTTTATTCTCTGCGAGTAGTTTTGTGGTAGCCAACGAAATGAAAGACGAACGTGTTGGAAATACGACATCGTAAAAGACATTTTAAGGTAAACCTGTGTGTATAGCCAGTTAATGGTATATTGATTAAATTGTAAGTTATTAGATTATGCATATCGATAGCCCTAGAGAGAACATTCGATCGACGATTTTTACTTTTGACGAACGTTGATATACCGTCAAAATGTTGTCCATGCTTTACTCAAGCCATCAATATACATAACATTGAAATTTGCGTCAAATATCAACAAATAATAAAAAAAAAGTAGCTGAAATGGGCATAACTTTCAAATCTGATATGTAAAATGGTAACAAGCTTGGTAGCTTGGTCCATTTATAAAAATATAACTTATTTTTTTTTTAAACATTATTAGATTTATCACCGCGATAACAAAATGAATATAAAGTCCAATATAATTTAATTACAAAAACCCGCAGTTGTTCGCTAAGTCGCCTTAAACCCAGGTATTTATTGCGGTCTATCTCCCTCAAAGGATTAAGACTATTAGTCGACCTCGGATTTAAACCCTTGTTTAGTGAGATCGTTTAGAAAGGTCGTTACTAATATCAGAAGTTTATTTTCCAATTAATAGAAAAAAACCTATATATTTGCCAGCAAATAAATTTGTCAGCATTGGCCGTAGTGGCTTGTGGCTATAATGTTTTATGGCTTGTGTTTTTTCAAGGATAAGTAATAGTATCGCCACTTGTAACAAATATGTTTTAAATAACTTTAAAAATAGGAGAAAAAAACATAAGAAATATGGTCAAGCTACATACTTACTAACAATTATTTAATAACTGGTAAATAAGTTTTATGTAAAACCTAAATAGGAGCAATCTACACTAATATTATAAAGAGGAAAGATTTGATTGTTTGTTTGTTTGTTTGAATTGAATAGGCTCCGAAAGTACTTGACCGATTTGTAAAATTCTTTCACTGTTGGGAAGCTACATTATTTCCGGTGAACATAGGCTATTTTAAATTTTCAAAAAAGTTAGGGATCCATACTAAAACTCCAATAATGTAACACAAGGTGTGAAAAATTACCAAAAAACTTTCTTACATCGCGTGCGCTGCGAAAACTATTGGTTATAGAACAAAATAATGTACTACGTTTTTGTAGAACATATAATTATCTAGAAAAAATATCGCGACAGCATATGTCTAACTATTATGGTTATGTCACAATAAGTGTCTTTTTAATTTTTTTTAATTTATATGAATGCTACCGCTCTAAAAGCTCTTTTATTGATACTTTGGAATTAATCCATATCAAAATAAATGACTTCATATTTAAGTCTGCTTTAATACCATTGTATGACTTTTTGAATTATTCAATTTGGACATTCCATTCAAAAGATATCACAAGTTTAAAAATGTAAGTTATTTAAAAAATTGCTCACGCCGGCCGCTCGGTTAGACGGCACCATAATAATAATATAAGCGAATTGATAATAATAGCAATTTAGCCTTTCGGGAATAAAAGTTGTTTGTTAATGTTTATTATTCCATAGTAAGTTTACTATTAAAAAATTAGTAAAGGAACTAACGACGTAACGGGGTTAAAGAGGTAGTACGAGATAGGTAACAAAGTAACTGTAAAGACATCGGGAACGGAATATAGGTATTAACGCGGGTGAAACCGCGGGGCACAGCTAGTAATTAAATAAAATCAAATCCCGTGCAAACTGTGTCTGAATAAGTTTATAATGCATTTTTTTAAATAAAGGACAAACAATGATTTGGCCGCTGAGTAACGGTCACCTTCGCTATTGGTTATTTACTACACTTACCAATTAAAATATAGTACATCAAAATCTCGAAATAAAAGGGATTTCAGATTTATAGGCCCTTTAAACCACATTCGCAACCGCGGTTGTCACTATTCAGAAAATGCGCTATACGTTATACGTACCAGTGAAACTTTCAATGAAAGGACACTTCTGTTTCGACCGTAACTGAAGGTCGTCCCGTCCCTAATAAATTCTGATTACTAACTTTACGAATAACTTAGATAATGATAAACTATGTGAAGATATTGCCGGCGCGTCAAACTGTAACTAGATTAAAACTCCTTACACTCAATTGGGCACAAACAGGAATGATTAATATTGTTTTCGTAACGATCCTGTGAAAATATAAGCTTAGGTGATCAGTAATTCAAGTTGTTTATGCGATCCTAGTAAATTAGTCATATATATATTAATTGGTAACAAAGCTGCAGCCCGCGATTTTGCTTGCACGTTACTTGAAAAAACTAGAATAAATTTGTTAAGTTCAAAATACATAAAATTTCACTGATGAAGACAATTTGTCATAAAGATTTGGGTGCCTAGGTATACCATTAGTGTAACAGGCCATTCAAGATACTGTTAATTAATAAGTTATGTTAAGAATAAACATAAGACTGTCCTTAATATTAATTAAATTTATCTAAAACACTAAACCAACATTACAGTATACAAACAGAGCTAGACAATCTGGACCACACGAGCACTAACACTGCAAGTAACAACGTTTGTATAGCATAATGATGCTATGTTTGTTCTGAATTCCATTACTCAGAGTCAATATACACACTATCTATGCTTGATATTAGAGCCTATTTACTTGAAAGGGATTATGGAGGTACTAAGATAAAGGCCTGCGTAGAAGAGCTGTGTCTGAATTTCTATCTTAGTCATTACACTTTCCAATAAGTGTTATTTAAATATCTTTTGTGCGTTACGCAACGCAGAGTTTCCAATTTTTCCCTTTTGTATTAATTTTCACAATTAGGTAAATGTTTTTTTGCACAATACACTACACATAATGTATATCTTAGTAGCAATTGTATTAACAAGCCAATAAAACCAATCATGACCGGCAATCCATTCACGAAATAAAGCGGACTGGATTTACAGACAAAATCCCGCATTTCTCGACAACAATTTCAATAAAAATTCAGGGCTCGATGGCGACCGCAATGCAATCAAAGTAGCCACTCGGCAATCGCATTGTGTACCGACGGCCCAATGGCCCGAGCCAAAAGAATGGTCCACTTTCTCAACGACTGCCGAAAGCCGGAGGTTTATCACGAAACACGATTGTCCCGAATAGAGGAACTTATTCGAGAAAATCGACTTCGTTTGTAAAACGTCGCCTTACAGCACGTAGAACATCTGTCTTGGCGTTAAAAAATGGATCAAAGAATAAAATATAAATTCTTTAAATGCTTTTGCTTTCGGTATTCCGCGAGGGAATGTTGAGTTTCTTAGTTTGATGTTCTACTAGCAAGAATATTAGAATTCGAGTTAAGGGAACTGAAAGAATTTCATTTTAAGTAATATTATTCATTTTAAGATATTCTTTAGTACGTTAGTCCCAAAATAAAAATGTTATACCCTTTACCTAAGCATCCCAACTTGCGTTGATAAGGACCGTGTCCCTGTTGAATTATTAAAAAGATGGTGTCGTATTAACGAACCTTTTACTACTCAGGTAACAAGCAAACAAAGGCAGCAAACCTCGAATCCAATATAATAAAAAAACAAACAGACTCAAACTAATTTTCTCCTCACTAAACCGGACCTGTCGTTGTAAATTGCTTACTTAATTGGAAAAGCTTAAACCCCTTTGATTAAACAACAGATCCGTTCCATTAGTTCGGCGATAGTTTTTTTACAATGGAAACGTTGGTTGGTGTTTTATCTACCGGAAAAGTGCTTAAAGCCTCTTGACCCGTCGTAAAATATGCAGCGCAGGCCGGCCGGTGTAAAATGTTCGGCCATTTGTCGATGGCGGCAAACCGGCGCGAACTGGTTCAAAACCTTTGGAGATAGAAGTGTTTACACTGCCTTCTATTACTTGTGTTGCTCAGATTTATTAGGAGACAAGCTTTTAGTACGGTTCGAGATCTTATTGGCTTGGTTAGGTATCGTCAACAAAAGCTTATCATTGTTATTCAGTGTTATCTTACAAGTTAGTAGCGTCTTCTATTTATCGTTATTTTGGTCTTGGGATATTCTACCAAACAATAGCCTAAATATAGCTTATTTAACATTACCATATATATCGCAAATATTTAGCTCAAATCATACATTTAGGTACTTTTAAAAACATGTCCGAAATAAAACATAGTTTTAAAGTAGATTATCTCCAGCAACCTACATTTGCCTAGGAGGTAATTACGTTTGTACGTACGTCTTCAGACACAAAGGTACAAATAAACTCGCAATAAAATACAGAACGTTTAATTAAACGTGGCTTCTCCAATTAAAGACTGGCTCACAAAACCGCCAACAAACATTACTAACAAAGAAAAGTTTTTACAAAAAATAGAAGCCAAACACAACCAATGACTGAACTTATATTACATTTGAATTAGGTACTGTTACAACAACATTTAATCATGAAACAAGACCAATGACCATACTATTACCTGGCGAATAAAAACAAATGAACTGAAATACGGTACATAAGGATTCAGTTTTATGCTTATCATTTAACTAAGTGCTCTAGGGTAGGTATATAGGGACTAGCGTACGAGCATACGCAATATTATCCACCCTTGCAACCAAATTAGTCAAAGGCATTGGTCATTACCAATGTTGGTATTGGTTACTGCTAAGCGATTAACTCTCGGTGCATGACCCGGCAATTCCAGTCTGCGTTCAGTCAGGTATGTAATTTCAAACAGCCACTCACCAAAGAATCGAGCCCGGCCAATACAGTTATACCTGGCTGGGTTCTGTACAGAATCCAGTTTCTATACCTGAGAATTTAATATCTGATATTCACACTGTACAATTGAGTCTTACCGTAAAATATGCTGATGTTCTTTTAAATAAACAATTATTGATGAAATTAAACTTAAAATATTTACAATATTATAAAAAACTAAGCCTACACAAGAAATAAGAAGAATTATAAACTAAATATAACTAAGAACTAAAACAAGGCATCAAAAAATTCATCCACATCGCTGTCGACTGGGAGTGTGCCCAAAAGGCTGGCAGCATTGCCACGTTGTATGGCAATGCTTATTCGCTGACCTAGGTAGAAGCCAGCCTTTGGGTCACGCGAAGTGTCAACCAGGCGTTTGGATAAATCTTTAAAAAATCTGTGTGCACTCGGACCCCACGGACCAAGGGTCTCAACCCAAAACAATTAAAAAGAAATTCATATTTCCTTTCTTTATAAATCATGTTCAAATATATATTTTTTATGGCGTCTTTGATGCAATTGCATTCATAGGTTTAATACCGCTATATACCGCTATATCCCACTTGCAACCGCCCATTGTACATAATATTTTCTTTGATTTAATAGCTTTACATAATTATCTCAAATCTTGTCCGTATGATAACAGTCAATAGTTTTTATTTGATACTTCCTACACAAAGATTGTAAGCCTTTGTGATGCCTCACTAGCGCTCGATATCATCAGATTAACACCTCACTTGACCTGTTTCTTACGCTCGATATAATCTTATGATAATATATTGCTCCGAGTTTTCTAAATTCAGGCATATCAATTAAAATGATGTAAACGTATTTTACCTATTATGAGGGCCAATTTTATTAGTGGAGGTGCTTTTAGTAGTAAGCATTTTAAAGATATTTGATATAAACTGGCTCAAACAAAGATTATACTATTACTTGTTGTGTACCGGAAGAAAAGTTTAAAGTAAGTTAAGAATTTACTTAAGCGTCCCAGCCAAAAAGCGAAGCACTCACTAAAATTGCTGAAGCAATATTGCTCTCGACCACTGCTGAAACTGTAAAACTGTTTCTTCATTAAATTAGAAGATGAGAAACCTGTTTTTGCGACGTTACAAGACTTTTTGGTTTGTAAATGAGGTTATACTTTTTAATCAAACTTTTTCCTTCACTAATATTAATATTAGCTGAGGTTTCTGGAAAGATGTTGTCTCCTCATTTTTGGGTAGTAGGGAAGGTAAGGGTCTTGTTAAATAGAATTAGGATTGCGCATAATAAACTGTCCCTTGCCGCCAGTTGGTAAATGAGTAGAAGTTTTTTTTGCCTGACGGTGCTTAGGCATTATTTGGATGAAAGACAAGACGGTTTTTACTATATTTGCCTTTATTATATTGATTCAAAGAACAAAACACTTCATCATCATCATCATTCAGAGAATCATAGTCCACTGCTGGACATAGGCCTCTCCCAATTTGCGCCACAACACCCGGTCCTCCGCCCTCCGCATCCAGTCCCCTCCAGCGACCCTTTTCAGGTCGTCAGTCCACCTTACAAAACACTTACATCTAAGTATTTAAAAATGCAGCACACAATTAATACCATTGAAGATTATGACCATTATCTGTCTAACAAATAAACTAAACAGCAAAAAGACATACTAAACATAATTATATAGATCTATTTAACTTTTTCCATTTCAATAAAAAACATATAAACATTTATTCTTAACAGTCTGAAACTTTGAAGGTTAGAAACATATCGTATGTCAAGATATCATAACCTAACAAAGCGACATGCCTTAACTTTAACAAAGGCACCGACATGCTACAGTAAATAACTTTTGCACACGCTAATAAAAAGTTTCTAATGTATTCCAACTCTGGAATAACTTGTAAATCTTGGTTACATAAGCAAAGTACAAGTTAAATACCACTGAGCTTCAATTGTTTTTTTTTTGTATTTCTTACCAGAGCTACATTTAAGTTCTTTTTGTATGTAAAACACTTTTGTTGAAACAAAGCATGCAACCAATGAAACAATTGTGTATATATTTTTTTCTTTCTCCGGACAATTAATGTGCTTATGGCATAACAGATAACAAATATAGAAGTGAAATTAATTTATGCCTTACATGTTCTACTAGGGGTTCTGACATAAGATTTCTATGTAACATCCATCTATCCTGTAGAAAATGTGTGCTGACATGAAAGTCACGTCACCAACAACTCTAAATGTAATACTAAATAATGTAAAACCGAATTGTTTCCGTTAATTTTCCCAACAACTTTACACTATTGTGAAACCTACCTTTTCGGTACACGTTAACGTAAGCTAATTACCGTTTTTATGCGATGCCTAAGGGTAGCCATTAAAACTAGTGAAGCGAATAAAGGTGGATGTCAGACGCACCGCACAAGACAGACATCTGTCTAACAAACTACTGGCTTGTCTAACCTTTAATTGAATTAAACAAAGTTTTCAACCTTTTTGGCTTAAAGTTGTACTTTATTTTTAAAGCAGGGATTATAAGTCTTTTAAAATGTTTACAAGTTTTAATAGTATTTCTTTTTATAATTATGATAATGTCTTGTAAATAAATACAGTTATAGTAAAAATGTTTTGGTTTATAAATATTTTAGTTTATATTTTACGTATCAGTCTTCAACAGACATCAACTTAATAAGTTTATATGTATAAAGATTGACGGATTTATAGATCATTTGGACTACAATGTAAATTGAACAATCATCGGGTAATCAATAATTAGCTTCATTTTGCTAATAATAACAGCTTTTCTCGACTACTCAGCCTAATGAATAATATCAAAATGGATAAAACCAAGCTGTACAAAAATATATATTTAAGAAACATATTATTGAGACAGAAATAAATAGAAACGTACTAAGAACGGAGAATAAAGACGGCTATCAAAGAAAAAGTTACGATACAGAGGTATCCTTCCGTTGAGAACGTCGTCAAATAATAAGCAATGCCATTACCGTTATCCTTCGAAACTTCGGTACGGATTACGTGGCTGACTATAACACCGTATCGTAACAAAAGTCCGTAAGACTTTGTACATTTTGATTGTGAGTTATCTACTTAAACTTTGTCATGTTTTCATTTCTAAAATGCTATGCAATATAATATAATTTATAACAAACTATACAAATAAAAATAATCGAGTTCAATTATATTGTACACAAAATTATTTACTGTAAGGAAATATTTAAGCATACATAAGCCGTCAACCGAAGGCAAAGTATAAATTAAATACATCATAATTGTTCCAAAAAAGTTACGAATTTATTAATTAAAATTAAATACACTTAGAAATCGTTACCTAGTTTACAAAAAGCTTTTTTTGTTACATATGATTGGAATTATACTTAAATATAAAACTTAAATACTCGTAGTTAAACAATAAATTAAGTGTTCGGTGTAAATGAGGTCAAGCACATTAAGCTGAAAAGCGACGTGAGCGGCGTGTGGAAAGTGCTAAATGTTTTCCGATAACTATTGGTCTATAAGTCGAACTCGCCTCGACTGCCAACTATGTAATCTGTATTTTAAATACTGAGCAGAAAAACACAATTTTACGAATAAAAAACAAGGCATGAAATGAAAGAATAACATCAAAAACGTATTTGAAATAGAAACACAAGTTAATGCAAATAAATAATTTTGGATTTATTTTGGCAAAAATAAATTCGTAAATAGAGTCACATTTTTCACGCAAAACAAAAAATTGGAGAATACTCTCCTTTGTCGCTATAGAAAAAGACTATGTCTCCTAGTATCAGTCATTTGTTCTGACCAATTTAAAAGCTAATTTTCAAACAACGAAATTAACAAAAATTTATACAAGTTTAAATTAAAGATACTATCAGGACTTACCTTATAAAAAAAACAACCTAGATAAGTAATGCAAATGCCCTGACTTAGTTAAAATACTTTAAAACTTGAAACGACTCAAGGATTTATAGTCTAATAAAGTAAGGTTTACGTACTTGAAGATTCTAAACAAAGGCTTTTAAGCTAAAATAAAATGGTATATACCTAGTTGATTGAGTTGGTGGTCTTCATAGTATTATTTCTAACAATATGTAAATAGGAATTCAACGTTATCTAAGCTAATCAAGAGACTTTTTATTATAAAATTCAGGCTGTAATTGTAGTTGTAAATTAGCATACAATTAGTATGATTTACTACTATTACTAATACTTTGCTACATCACCATATATTATAACTGTTGCATGGCAAAATGCTACACCACGGCAATAAGCTATATTGCCTTACAAAGAAGAATAATTGTAAGTCTGCCACAGAACAATATTACTCACCTTTTGTAAAGGACCTATTGTAAAATTGTACAACACC
Organism: Autographa pulchrina; assembly: GCA_905475315.1. Taxonomy (NCBI): domain Eukaryota; kingdom Metazoa; phylum Arthropoda; class Insecta; order Lepidoptera; family Noctuidae; genus Autographa; species Autographa pulchrina. The sequence continues at coordinate 3,866,241 of FR997771.1, read as the reverse complement.
TTTTGTAAAATGTAAAGGACCTATTTCAGTTGAAGTACTGAAAAGCGACTCTTAAGATTTATAGTCCAATAAAATAGGGTCCGCTTACTTGCAGATAACATCTCATTTTATTGTTTCTCGCGTATCTACTCGCACACGACTTCGCTGTTACGGTAATCGGTACTTCTTATATTGAAAAACCTCCATAGCAGTTAAGATTTTTTAATCGTGCCTAAAAGAACACTATTTGTCATTCTGATACCTATTCAAAATGATATTTTTTAAACTATCGAAAGCAAAATATTTGCCGAATCTCTAAAAACATACGCTGAATTTCTAAAACATAAATGAGTTTAAATTTATTTTTAATGTAGACCGTCTGCTATTTCTTCAGCCTCAAATAAATGAGCATCTATCTCACAAATACTGATAAACGTTATTTTCTTCTCTTAAGCGCAATTTTAATTAAAACTTTTGAAATATTTCTTGCTAATCGTTGCCCGATCAACGCAAACATTAGCTTAAATATTCTTAAGTATGCAAAACTAATTTGTTTTACCTTTATCGCGCCAACTTTAATTGATCTCAGCTTAAAGAATTAAGAAATAAGCTTTGTGGAAATTCTAGGCTGCACTTTTAGGGCAACAACTTGCTATACTAAAAAGATTTTCCCGTATCTTGTTAATTTATTTTCTATGTTCTTAGACCCCAAGACATTTTAGGAATCATCAAACGCCAAAGTTTGCAAAATATATTTGCATAATATGTAGATATCTATAATGGTTTAAAAAAAACCCTTACTCAATAACGACTCCAGAGAAAGGTTTATTTGAATGCTGCTTTTCTTGCTCTTAGAGGCTGAAAATGAAAATTCCTTTGCCTTTTATAAAGTATGAACATAACATTTTAGCACCCGAATCTCATCGGCCACAAAGTTACCGTTATATTTTAAAGATTTGACAGTTATTGTACATTAAAACTTAATAAAAAAATGTTCGATGAAAATAAACTGCAGCTTAATAATGTATTTTTATCATATGTATGGACACACAGGTATGTATGTATACAGCATATTATTCAACTTATATGGACATTTATTTTATTTTAGGAAAATTATTCGTTTCATCCAAAACGTCCCATTTAACTTAACCACCCCAGAATTTCCACTCAATAAGTTCCATTTACCCAAAATTGGTGCGCAAACGGGTATTATTCGAAAGATGCTGAATTTATTGTGGACAGATTTATAGCTAGCGTAATTAAGTAACTGCTTCTATTCGAATTGATATCGGGTGACCCAAATGTCGCTTGTGGCGTTCATAAAATTGTCGGCAGAAACCTATAAAACAGTTAACCGTTAACTTTTTTAACCTTTACCAGTTACCACTCAAAGTATCTACTAATGGGTACTTAAAGAGTACTAAAAGCATTTTGGACAGTGAACGGAATTTAAAATCTGATAGAAATGAACATAAAGACGTAAAAGAAAAATATGCGAAACCTTTTACATTTTTCTGACGTAAAAACGTTTTCAGTAGGTTTTATAGATACTTAAAAAGGTGTTGAGAGGCTGATGTCGTTCTTCTGAAGTGCACAAAATGCCGTGTAATTGAAACGTATTCTTGTGTGAAAAGAGTATATATTACCCTTGTTCAAAAACGTAAGTAAACACATAAAAGGTTTAACTTAGTCAGTAAATTTACCTTATTTCTTTAATAATGAATGTCTGAATTTCATTTGAGGCCTTCTTCTTTTGATTTTAAGTTTTTAAATGAATACTTTAATTTATCTTAATAAAATAGAGTAGTGACATTTACATTTATTTAAACGATTGCTATCATAGCTTACTCTTGTAGAAATTTTACTTGCCTACAGGCGGCATGGCGTAGGAGTGAGTTTATTCGTGGAACGCAGAACCACAAGTTTCATTCTGGGAAAAGCAAGCGATACCTATCTACAGAACCTGCTACATTCCTGGAAAGAGGAATTGATGTCATGTCATGCTTGTCGTCAGGCAAACATTTATTTCAAGAATCAAATTGGCTTAAGATACTCGCTTCGCAAAATGGATTTCGTATAAAGTAGACATACATAAAACAATTCCACAACATTTTAAAATGTCTTCATTAAAAAATAGACTAACACACATAGCATGATTTTTATATTTTAATTGATATCATTGACCTCCAAAATGTCATCAAACTTCAGCCCTAATTAACATTAAGACCAGTATATTACTATACTTTAAAACAAAATCATAACAACCGATTCTACGAATTTTTCGTAATTATAAAATGTATAACATAATATCTAATTACTGTTTCTTAGTATTTATTTTATAACAAGAAATTTATATTTTAAGTCTAGACTTTTCACATTATTAAATTTAGACTTAGGAATATTCGATACATGCATATTTTTTTAGTTATTATGAACCTCTGTTTTATCATCAAAATAAGTTAGGAAGGCTATAGCCTGCCTATATAGGCAGGAGGTCCATTTACAACACGGTATTCAACTAAATCGAGGTGACACTGGGAAACGGCCACAAATTAGCTTTGGAAAAGGCTAGGCTAGGAAACAAGTGTAGTTACGTTAAAATTTATTCAGCTTTTAGTACAAAGCGCACACATTGGGATTCCAAATAACCACCTTGAGAATGACAATAGTCAGTATTTATTTCTAGTATCCGGCGTTTTGTCCCAAAACACATTCTCATAAATTCTCACATACCGAACGCCTCTTACATCGGATACCCTCGTATCTTTTGTCGAATGCTCTCTAAAATATTACCGAAAATTCCTAAAATGCTTCGCCAAGATTCAATATTGGTTGAGGGTCACCCTTAAAGCATTGCACGATAGCATAATAGACCATTATACATTGATTTACTAAATTCGACTTACGAAATCCCCTGGAGGATCATTACTTTGTTTTTTAACACGCTTTTATTAGCTTCACTTCTATGTATGTATGTATGTATGTAACCGAATCCCTTGGACTCGATTTTGACCCACTTTAAACGGACAGATTTAATTCAAACTTTGTACACTTATCAAGAATCAGCGACAACATAATAATTTCATAGGTTTATCTCATTATCTTGATTAGGATCACCAGGATTAAATAAATAAAAAAAACAATATTTTTTTTTTAAGTCCACAAAGCAATACGTTTGAATTCAGACAACACGTATTGCTGCTAGGACTAAAAAGTGAAAAATAAATATGAAAAAGCGTGGGGCGCTCTGTGCCATATTTTTCGTCTATCGAGCAACCCACGCTTTTTCACAATAATACTAGTGTTTTTTGTTCATTACCAATTTCAGCTTACATTAGGAATTATTTTTCACTTTTTTAGTAAGAAGTAGGTACTTTAAAAGCGTGTTTTTTAGTTTTTTTAAACTATATTTATTTCTTCTATAATTAGTGCCATAATATAATTCACTAATATTTTCTTGATTTGACTTTTAGTTCTGTAAATTATAAGCTTATTAGTTTACATATTTTTTTAATAAGAGTACCTAAGCAATCGTAATGAAAAGTCAAAGTAAATACGACTGTAATTCATAAAAGTAATCTGAAGATGCTCACTGATATTATTTGCCCTCGAGGGCCATACCTACGTTATTAATTCTCGGAACCAATTCGATGTCTCCAAAATATTCATATTAATTATATTGAAGACGTTATCTTTGGCAAAAACTTGGCGAAAGAAATTAATATCAATTTCAGTTTTGACAAACATTGAAATACTCCTGACTCTGCCTATTCTAGTTACCTTAAATTTGCGTTCTTTTTTTCTCTCGTATTGTAGATAAGGAACCTTAATTTTACGACATCCGATCCTATAAATAAACACACCTTTCCACGAACCTTTCGCAAAACTAAGACAAACTTTCCAGATTGATCACCTGTACTTACCTTACCTATCAAAATAGGTCGGTTAGTTTTCCTTTAACAACAAATCAACTCAGTGCGGTAATCTCAACACAATCAACATTGAATTTGTAACCTAATATGAGGTATGTTATAAGACTCTCTCCTGAAATCAGTCTGTGCTCATAATTATTTTATATTGACAAGATTTTCTGCAAGTAAAGTCAAAATATTATTAAATCCTGATAAAATCTTAATGACGATGATTAAAATTACGAAATACCTACTTGATATTATATTTACCAACGAAGGTACTTACAAAACTCAAGCTAACTTATTTATACTTATCTTATTTATACCAATATTAACTCAAGTTATATGAATATCGTATTAATGTTTATCCTCTTTTACGAAGTTTCAGTTTAATGTATATGTTTGTAAGAGTTCCAAGTTATAAATGTTCATAATTCGTGAAGTCGATTCTTGTGAAATAAGTTTCAAGATAGCGAATTTTAACTGAAAGTAATTCATACGAATTAAACCAATTTGAAACGTCGTTAAATGTGTAGGTTTTACTTCTACTTATTTGTTTTGGGTGATAAACTTGATAACATAAAAATTAAAATACAAAATGAAAAGTACAGATTTAAAAGTTGGAGATTTTTATGGAAAGCGGAGACTACTGAAAGTATCTCCCATGGAATGAGCTACTTTCCTCTGTTACACTATTTGCTTTTAATATCCTTTTATATAACTACCAAATGAATAAATTATATTAGTATAATATTTGCTTGAAAATTCGGATAAACCTTATGTAATCAACAAGAATCACGTTTCTTAAAAAAACCCTCCCGATCATCATTTATAGACATGTTGGTAATATTTATTGACTCCATTTGAAGTCGTCACGTCCATATGGGTAACGTTTTACATTTCATGATCATACTAGCCAGCCGCCGAAAATATCTCCAACATCACTTTACATGCGTTGGCACCGAAATAAAAATGTTCACAACTTTATTAACTTTATTCGTGATGGGTGTTTACCCATATGCTGAAAACTGATAGGTTTTGGAAAGCGAAGACCCAAGTGATATGGCGCAATTGCAGATGGTCGTATATAGCACAATTCCATTAGTGTACCTACCCATTAAAATTGCTTCCTAAGTTTAGAATTTATTTACCCCTACTTGAAACATTCCGACGCTAAGTAGAAGTTCAATCATTTATTGTCGTTACTTGAGCCGTACTTTTTGCTCTAGAAGTTTCCAGTATAATTTGCAATATCAACAAGAGCGTCGGTTCACAATCGAGCATGACTGGAGAGTGGGGCAAACAGTTTATCTGGAATGTTTAATGTCCTGCTAAGTCAGTTGAAAACCTCTTCAGAGCGTCCTTTTGTTGGTACTGGCCTAGCTAATCGCTTTAGTTCGACCTCCTCGTATGTTGTCTTTGCCCCTGTTTTAGTTTATATTGCGGATGATGGAGTTACAACGTGTTGCAGATTTCATCCTCAAACCAAACAAGCTTTAAGTATATTAGAAAAAGTTGGTTTAAGTCCAATTAAGTATACCTTAGTTATTCCCACTCTCTTTATTTACACATAGCTTAATCCGTCGTGCTCCCATAACCACTTCCAACCCGTTCCTTGATCATAGTTCATAAGGAATTTAATTATATGTTTGTTCAAATTTAGAGCGCACTGCCAAAATGGGATCTAACTCAAACCTCGGTGAATAGCTCGGAAACTTTCCGCACTATGAACTTCTCTTCGCTCAAACTTGAGTGCTCGCAAGCCTTCTGATAATAGTTCACGAGAGTGCTCATTTCTGCAGCCACGCATCGAGCTTACTAAAGCAACGTCCGCACTGAACGTACTTGCAGTGCCTAAGGGCTTACACAGATGAACTGAACCAACTTTAATCACCTGACTGCGCCAATGGGCTTTGAAAGGTTACCCGAAAAGGAAGATAGGTTAATTATTCTTACTTTATAATGAAAACATTCAATGGTGGCCGGAAGGAAATCAAAAAACAAACAAAATGAAATGAGAGTGGATTTGTTATGTTAATTTCGTGGTACTTTTCTCTTATTTAAAAATACATATCTTTTAATACAAGGTAACGTACATTTATATAAATAAACTCAATCAAAAGTATGCTAAACTTTAAGTTAGAATCTTGTATTTTCCCTTAACAAATTTCATGTAGACTACGCCTTAATATTGTCTATGTGCTTCCCAGCACGTGTAGACTGTACCTATACCTACTTATTCCCAGTCTACTCTAAGTAAGTAGGAATTGAGTTAGGGCTCAATGAAGCCACTAAGTTGAACTAAACGGAATTTGATGTGTTTGCTGGGATTCAGGTAAATAGTTGTTTTGTTACAACCGTACCAAACATAACAAAGTTCTGTTAATAAAAAATATCTTAAACTTCAAAGTTTCTCTTGATTCGTATGTTGTACACGTTTTTTTTTTTCAGGAACTTAAATAACCAAGTTATTCTTATAAGTAAGAAATGAAAATGACGAAACAGTAGAGAGAAAATCTTTATTTTATTTATAAACCTGTACTTTATAATTTGTATATTGGTAACTAAGTACCTACGTACAGACCAAAAAATAAAATAAATAACATAAAAATGAGTAAAGACTTGCTGAGCCTTACATGAAACGCGAGCTGCTCTGCAACCAGACACCGAAACATTAGCGAGCCGCGTTACATAATGTATTACTCAACATGGTTTTAATAACTTTAAGCCGCTCTTATAAATGTCACTACTATGCTAATATATTTTGCGGTTTATTGTTGTTAATATGGCCTGACATTTTTGTTTTGTAGTATTTTAATATATTTTTGTATTTATCGCCTAACATTTTTCTGTCCAAAAAAAGATACAAAACGACTTTCTTCTCGTAGACTACACAAAATGTTCTCTTGCTCACTAATTTTAGAACAACTAGATTTTTTCTTTTAAAATTATTTACTTCTAGTATTTATTACATTCTTGATAGCAATCATAAAAAACTGAGTTATAAAACCAAACTACAAAACATCCTGCAACTACATATTTCATGTTACTAGATACTTATCATTCAGTTAATAAATAAATAACTAAAATATTTCCTTAATGGAGTAGATTATGTGTTCTAGCCAATAATGAAACGAGTCTCAATAGGAATTCACTACGTTATTTGTTTTGATACAATGAACTTAAGATAAATCCAAAACTAAAGCAAATATGATAGAAACTCAAACCAAAACTAGAGTAAATAACTCTATCTAAATAACAATACTATCTCTAAATATATTATCAAACTTCGTTGTATACTTGTGTTGACATCAAAAGTTCAACAACGACGATAACGCGGTCCCTCATTAGTACCGAGCCAAATGTCGCTGCGTAATGATGGATATCTTATTAAAATTAATTATTGTATTTCCCTCTGTAGTTCTAGTGAAGTCAAATGTCATTATACAACGGTATGATGACTGTGTCCTAGATCCAAAGTTAGTGGAGGAAATAGCCTCGTATGAGAATGTGACGAAGTATATAATGAAGGAAATAAAAGGAGGTTTGGGGCATACTATGTATCAAGAGTGAGTAAGTGTTAATAATATTTTTATTAATAGTATTTTGTGTGTTTGTTGTTTATGAACAATGTTTAGTGATAGATAGACTAATCAAATCGTTATTGTATAATTATGCACATCTTAAGAATGCAACATTTAGAAATATAATTCAATGAAGAAATTCAATATGACATGTGTTTAATTTTTGAAGTTCGGTATAATGTAATTTGTCAATAGGTTTAGACCTAAAAAATGTATAAAACGTATCTCCTTAATTGACTATTACGATCAATTAGTTCTTATACTTATTAAACCTTTCCAGTTATACGGAATTTATTGACAAGTTTGGAGCTCGTCCATCAGGCACAGATGTCTTAGAAAAGTCGATAGATCATATGATAAATCTGACGCGAAGTAAAGGACTTAATGACGTCACAACTGAAGAATTGGAGGTAATGTCATTAAAAATAAATACTCTTTTATTTTATTTACAGGCAATTTTATTTTTCATTTGATATTTAATTCTTAAAAAACATGTAGATGCATTAAAACTGAAATAAAGTGCTTGTCACTCAAAGTATCGCATTGAACGCAAGATTTTGGATCGTGCTAAATGATCACGTATAATATTATATGTTAAAGTTTGAATTGAGCTGGAATAGACACGTACAAGGAAATAGTGCCACGTGCCGCTCGCAAGTTAAATCAAATACTGTTGACCCATTTCTAGCGGTTTAAAATATTCTATTATATTTAGATGGCATACTATAAAATTTACTATTTATTTTTCAGGTGCCGCACTGGGTACGAATTCATGAATCGGCATCGATGCGACAACCCCATGCTAAAAATATCGCTATTTTAGGGTTTGGTCCCAGTGTCAGCATGCCACCAGAAGGTATTACTGCTCAAGCCATCGTCATAAACAGTTTTAAAGAACTAGATAATATCACTGAAAATGATATTAAAGGTAAAATTGTAGTATTCGATGCCCATTTTGTAAGCTATGGAGATACTGTTATTTTTAGAGTTCAAGGTGCTTCGAAAGCTGCCAAGAAAGGTGCTGTAGCAACACTAGTTCGAAGTATAACACCATTTTCTATATATTCTCCACACACCGGAGCTCAGTATTATGAAGATAACGTACCTAAAATTCCTACTGCCGCTATAACTTTAGAAGATGCAGACTTAATGAGGAGGTTACAAGACGAAGGAGAGAAAATAGTTCTACATATAAATATGCATAGCAAATATGATACGAAAAGGTCGAGAAACACGCTAGTTGACCTAAAAGGGACAGAGCACCCTGAAAAATTAGTCATTGTGTCGGGGCATATAGATAGTTGGGATGTCGGGCAAGGGGCAATGGATGACGGTGGAGGTATGATGATCAGCTGGTTCGTCCCAGTTGTCCTAAACCTTCTTAAATTGAAACCGAAGAGGACTGTGCGTGCTATTTTATGGACCGCTGAGGAAGCTGGCTTGGTAGGAGCTCAAGCATACTTGAACAAACATATGAATGACCTACATAACATAAACTTAATAATGGAATCTGATGAAGGGACGTTTAAGCCGCTAGGGTTAGATTTTGCTGGTTCTGAGAAAGCACGTTGTATTGTACAAGAGGTGTTGAAACAATTTGCACCAGTTAACAAAATGGAGAACAGTGGATACCCTGGATCTGATATAGTGATATTTGTAAAGAAAGGAGTGCCGGGTGCATCGTTACTGAATCAAAATGAGAAGTACTACTGGTTCCATCACAGTGAGGGTGACACTATGAACGTCCAGAATATAGACGATGTGATAGATTGCTCCGCATTTTGGGCAGCGTTTTCGTATGTTATAGCTAACCTGTCAGTGGATCTTCCCCGCACGTAAAATACAATTGTTTAATAAAAGTACAATGGTTTTTTTTTTAATTTCTTCAATAAACGTAATGTAAATATTAATTAAGACTATATCAAATTCTGAGTTAGGATTTGTGCCCGGTTAGTGGCAATAGGCTCGCCCCCTATTACATGGGACCTAAACATACCGGCGAACTGTGGGTGTACATTGGTACACCTCTGCCTAACCCTTCGGGGATACAGGCGTGATGGTATGTTAGGTTATGTTATCAAATTCTAGGTACACAATCATTTACATGAACTTAGTATAGGGCAAATTGTGTACTACTTTACAGCCTAATTTTGGCAGCCACACTTTACAATTATGGAAATCATAACAAAAATCCCGGAATAGGTGGCTACGCCTTGTTCGGATTTGCATTTACTATGTTCTCGTAAAATCAAATAACAAGCCTCAGGCGTCACTTTTGTGTTATACATTCGCGGCGCGAATTCCGCTGTCACGGCAGTCCTTTGAAATTCAATAAATTGTTCCTATTGCCACAAAAAATACTATGTTACTGAACGCTCTGTTCTGTGTGTATTTATTTGTGTAAATCGACAAAAAAGACAGCTAAATATTTTCTTTGCCTTAACGCGGAAGATCATTTTACGTATTATTTTTTTATGTTGAGTTAGCTGTAAGATTATAATAGAAAAAAAAGTCAAAAAAGGCTCCAAGCAAAAAGTAACAAATAAAGAACCTATATCTAATTTGAAATTATATCACGTCATTTTATAAAACGACCCCATTTGCTTAAAAAACGTAACAAAGTCGTATTTCGTCTTAATCATGAAATAAAGCTGGTAATGTATTCTGTAAAAAGCGGCAAACACACCTGGCATAATTCTTTTTAGAATTCTTGTTGGCGTGGTTCAAAACATTTCTCGGTAAGCCTTTTTCACGTTATAGGCGTACATTCGTGCGACAGGAATCCGCATGTGTTGGGGAAAACTGTCGGCTTGTGCCACGAAATGTGATTACGTCGCTTACATCTCTGAAATAGACTTTGTTAAGGTCGATACACTTTTCTTTTGAAGTTGTTACTGTGTGGAGTTGCCATGTCTACACAATACGACATTAAGATAACTCTGTTGTAGGAACGTTATAGCAGTACCTATGTATGTATGATGAGCTTCAGAGCTTTCGGATGAAGCAATCTAGATGTATCTGTAGCTCCTGATTGCTCATAAGAACGCAAACCTATTTTAATTTGCATGTTTGTTACTGATTCTGATACAACTCAGTTGTACTCAGATTTTGCCTAGTGTATATTTCAGTAGCATTCTAGAATTTTAAGTATAAATTATCGAACCCAAGATTATTTATACCCAAAATCCATTTTAGATTTTTATTATGCATCTGTAAAAAAAACTGCTACAAATCAGAACTTTTACAGCAAACCAGTCAACATAGTAACCTCTTTACATACTTACCAAATCAAATAAACTCTTAAGACCCATAAAAGTAATAGACCCCAAAAATTTTATCACTGAAACGCTATTTACTTTATATTCGTGCTTTATATAAAGCGTAAATTCTTTTACGAGGAAAACAATGATACAATCTTCCATTTCAATACATATAAAATAATTTTGTATTATGTTACGGTTCTCCCCTTTAATTGGTAGGAATCGTTTTGTTATTGTTACTGATTGGAAGCTTAAAGAAAGCGAGTAAGCTGCGGCGTTCAGTTTGCAATGTATATAAGAACGTATAGACACACTTATATTATATAGAGGGGCTCGTGGCTATGTGTAAGCCGCACGGTTTGACGAATAATACAGGTTGGTCCGTGGATGGGTGATCATTTATAACATACCGAGACCCCCTCCGTGTTTGGGAAAGCACGTTAAACAGCAGGTCCCGGCTGTCATACATAGATCTTTGGCAGTCGTTAAGTCAATTCTGACAACCAGTCTTACTAAGGGATACTGTGTTCCCCAGTAAAATAGGTTGTGTAGGTTAGATAGGCAGTCGCTCCATCATGTCGGGCCCGCCACTAAGCGGGCAGTCGCCGGGGGCATTATGGTGCTAAGACTTCGGTTGGACCCGTAACGCCGCCACTAAGGCGAAGGATGGCCTTTCTCAAGGCTCTGGAAGCCCGGACTCTTGCATCCTCAACCCCCTGGGGATGCAAGGCTGGCTCATAAATGAGTTTCACCTGACAAAAAAAAAAAAAAAAAAAGGCAGTCGCTCCATGTAAAATACGGTGTTCAGCTGAATCCGGTAAGACTGGTAGACGACCCCAACATAGTTTGGGAAAAAGGCTAGGCAGATGATGATAGACGCACCCATACATATAACACTCGCTGTAACGGACATTCGCAATGATAGATGTCGTTTGCTATTGCAGATTGTTGATGCATGAAACATGTCCCTGTTCAAAATGTTATGCATAGCCAGATCGAACGATTTTGTATTTGTTTTGTCTCGCTATATCTGGATTCCCATCTTCGAGTTATAGCGCCCTGAAATTTGAATTCAGAGGCAACACCCTGAATTAATTCGAGCACCCAGATTTATCCCTAAGATATATAGCAATCTTTAGTATACCAGATTTATAGGTGTCACAAATTTTATGGGCAACAATAGCACAATGGGCCTATCGTAATCTGCGATATCTCACAGACAGCGCGGCGATTAAATTATTGTAAATAAATAAATAATACTTAATATTTTTTATTCAATGCGTATTTAAAATTAAAGATAGTCGATAGCTAGCAAAAAGATTATTGATTCATGTGATTTACGGCAGATTTTTTTTCAGCAAGGCAGAATTTTATGAAGTCAAAAATTTATGTACGAAGTTTCACCAAATAATTTTGAGTTAAGTAAAAAGTAAATTACACGTAGTTATATTTTAATACATAAAAGAAAACATAAAATAAAAAAGCGTTTTTCCGAAAACGTCAAAATTCCCGACGCATTTTTTGTCCCAATGGGATTGACACACTAAGACAACTTTGCAATGATGAATGACACTTGTATCAAATAGCCAAGCCCGAAACGATTTATCTTAGAACTTTTTATTTTGTAAGTAAAAACTCCAATCTCTCATGAGACTTACATACACACAAAATACATCTGTAAGTACAAAATTGGCGACTTACTGTAAGCCAGCGATTGATTAAGTAATATTCAAGGAAAGAAAAGCTGAAGTTATTTACTTGTATGTTCAAAGGGACCAATCCTCATTCATTCGTTCTTTATTCTTCATATTGCGGATGTTATGTTAATATTTTTCTATGTAGCTGCAACTGGAAGATGATTTCCCTGAAGGTTATACATGACACAGATGAAAGCAGAACAGTAACACACAATTACCATTGCCTTATTTGTATTCCTTTGTTCAAATACATTATACATTAGAGAATCAATAAAAACATTCTTGTTCAAAGTTCAATCGTGTGTAGGATCTCATCTTGAATGTAAAAGTATAGTAAAATCTAAACTCATACAAGACGTAGTTAACTGGTTTATAAAGACTCGTATACAACTCGTATACAGTTTAAAGAACAAAAAACAACGCAACGAGTTGTAATTTTAAAGTAACAAACCCTTATTTCTTTAATAGTTATTGTTTTGCGGTCGAATCTACATACATCATTCGCTGTAAGCTGAGCAGTGATCTTTGCCGGAACACGTAATAAATTAAGAGCACATCTGCCGCGTTGGCAATTAATTCCGGGTACAATTGCTACGTAACAACATTACAGCTCAGTTACAGGGTTATAACATAATAACGAGTTGAGATGTGATTGTTACTGATTTATGGAAGGAGTTTTGGGATGGCTGGGTACTTTCCAAAAGGCTTTTGACATGTTGAAGAATATAGTGAACCGAATATAGACATTTTTAACGTGTAATTTGCTATTAAAAAGACATATACCATCACGCCTGTATTCCCCCAAGGGTTAGGCAGAGGTGTACCAATGTACACCCACAGTTCGCCGGTATGTTTAGGTCCCATGTAATAGGAGGCGAGCCTATTGCCACTAACCGGGCACAAATCCAAACTTCGACTTGCTACTGAGAATTTCATAGAAAAACCCAATAACACCTTGCTCGACTTGAACAAATTACATTAAAAAGACCAATTACATAACCTTTAGTTTAGGATATCAAGTAAAATCATTAAAATTCAATATCATTCGAAACTCATTCTATTAAAATATTCTACTTAAATATAAATCGGGGCTTTCCTACGTCTGATGTAATTAATGTGTTTGATTGATACGTCCCTCACACACAAAAAACTCGTATTAATTTCTTGGATGTAGAATTAATTAAAGCACGCATACTAACCCGCTATCGTACACTGTGTACACATCTACCCAAGTTTAACTAATAATATTAAATTAAAGTACATGAAAGGCAAAATTGTGCCTAACTGAGCTTTATTTATTACTGACACCTAATTAAATTGGCTCACATATAGTTCTAATTAGATTGTGTAAGGATTTATTGGAGTCCAAGAACTAGGCTGAGTAAATATGAGCCTAGATTTATGTTTGTTGCTTCGAGATAATTAATACTGTGATACCTTAGTCAACGTCTGGGGTTACGGTTTTAACTGCTCTGTATGGCGAGAGAGATCTTTAAGAGTTTGTTCACCTTTCAGAAATTTAATATTGTTCTGAATAGTGCTGATAATATATTGAAATAAGTTCATAAGTCAATGATTTTAACATAATACAAAGAGAGTCCAAAATTTTGTCAGAAGAAATAGAACTGACTGAAACGTACCATCGTTACGAACTGACTGATAAATTTAATAAGAAAAAGTAAGTAAATATGCCTTAATTTTTTGTTAATAAAACATGTAATATTTATATATCCATATGGGATGTAGGTAAGCCACAATGTTTTGTATGTAAATGCATTTCCATGACGAACACAAACAAAATGTTAAGAAAGTCAATCTAATAAGATTGTATAGAGCGCTCGTAGATGTATCTGTCGACTTCAGCAAATCCCTGGGTTTACTTATGTAGATCCAAAGGATTGCTCTATCTGATTCAATTATCGGAAAAAGGTAGCGAAGTCATAGATCAAAATATTCTTTAACTTATCGTCTCATAAAATTCTTTGACAAACATTATTTTATCTTAAGAACCCTTTATAAAATGAAGTAACATGATAAAGGTAATTTAACGTACTATATGCGTACATTTTTTGCCCATTTATAAGTATTTTACTTTGATTTATAGATTCGTGCTAGAAATTTTCAATCACAGGCATAAAAATATGCTTTTATTTTAAAAGTTTTTTTATAAATTTAGTATTACAGCAAAGAAATGTGTCCGCACAACGAAGAAACACAAGGTTTACTTAACATATCATTATCTTGAAGTTATTGACGGCCTCCGTGGTCGAGTGGCGTTCGCACCGGTTTCAAGGTGTCGCTAGCTCTGAGGTCCCGGGTTTGATCCCCGGACGGGTCAATGTAGAAACCAAAAATTTTCTACATTGTCTCGGGTCTGGGTGTTTGTGGTACCTTCGTTGCTTCTGAATTCCATAACACAAGTGCTTTAGCTACTTACTTTGGGTTCAGAGCAATGTATGTGATGTTGTCTGCATTTATGTACGTCCTTGTATATTCAGAAACTAGGATATCCCACATAAGACACGTCATACAGTTAACATTAATTAAGTTTACCTAAGTCGTGTAGAACAAGCGTTTGGACATACCTCGGCTATGTAAATAGAAGGTCAATAGTACAGACTCCGTGTATTCACAGTCGAGATAATTACATTAAGCCGCACGTGGACCAACCGACTGCCCAATCCCTGTTGATTAAGTAGTCGCTTAGGTACTAGTACATGTAAACTATAGTGTAGTCACAACAGTGCAATATAAATACAATCAATTATGTAAGGTAATAAAATTAATCCTTAATTCACTTGCAATTCAGGTGGAGGATAATGCTGAAATAAATAAATAACAGTGTTAAAACTAATATAGCCGTTACATTCCAACGGGGTGTCTAGTTTTAACTTATGTCTTAGGATTAGATTATTTTTACTTTTGTTAATTTACTATTTAATTTATTGTGGTACCTTACGAGGCTGTCTTGACGCACCAGCGCAAAAAGCCTCATCAAAAATGATAAAAAAAAACTAATATGTTTTAAAAACAATTAAATAATGCGCACAATTTTTGCTACCGCCTAATTATCGTTACACTGTAAGATATACTATTAGTCCGTATTTTATTTTTAATAACATAGTATTACAGGTTGTACAAGTCATTTTATAGTAGTCACGGTCACCACGACATTCTCGAGATTGAATTGGATTAAAGTAATGCAACGAGTCACCCAGATGGACGATTCCTAGGAACGTGCCGCGCGTCCTTAGATACCTATGAACGATCAACCTTGCTGGCATCGAACAGAATATTATCTAATCAGTAAGTGTATTTTTATAATAATAATAGAAGCTTGTTTATGAAATTTTATTACATTTTTATCACTTACTTTGTAAACGACGAAATTATATACAACGCTCTCTCATCCCCTCTTTAAAAACTTAAAAGTCAGAATTTTACTGTTGGAAAAATCCCTTCTTCATTACTGAGTAGTTCATAAAAAGAACCTATTAATTGTCCAAATTTCACCTTACCAGGTTTTTCGTCTCAGCGTTAATGAGACAGTCAGATTGTCTTTATATATAATAGTGTACATGACGGTTTACATTTATTTATTTCCCATAGTTTGAAGTTATAGATTTGAGTTTAAATGCACTCTCGCCGCGTCCGCAGTAATTCGCAGGCGGCAGACGAAGGCACGCGGCGCTCGGACACACAATATTGAGCATAGTTCAGGGACCACCACGGAATACTAATCTTAAAACACCTGAGGCTATGGAATGCCGTTGTTTTCTTATGAGACTACGTACAGATTAATAATGCTTTCCAGTGATTTAATTGTTTTTAAATGGAATTCCTTATGTGTCTATTTTACCTCTAGGTACCTTTCCCTAGAGATACAAGGTGTTTTGCTTTAAATAAACTAAGTTTTTTAAATTAAAAAAAAAACGGTTTATTGTAATTTCTAAAACCAAGTCTTGTACCTACTGTTTTTGCAAAATAAACATTTTACAAAATTTTTAGGTCAAAATGTTGTTAATCCTATTTTAGTCCAAAAACGCAAACGAAAATTAAAAAAGAATTTTCGTGATAAACATAAAAGCAAATCCGTCTCCTGGTAAATATAATTTTATAATCACGTATTACAACAAACGTTTACCGCAAACAAAAAACAGCAAATTTAAAATTCATCCCTATATCCCTTCCTTCGTTTTGAAATACAGCAAAGGCGAATTATGCTGTGGTCGGTGAAATTAATTAAAACCACGTTCTCGCCTCATATTCATACAATGAAACTCAAGCCTTACGTGAGGCATAACAAAGGCACAAACAAAAGAACATCTTTGATCTAGTAAGCCTTTAAACGCCTTTGATATGCCTTTCTTGACTTCATGGATCAGTCATTTGCTGAAATAAACGTTATTTTCTTCACCATCTCGTTTTGCAAGGACTGTAGCCACTAATTAGATAAACCAAATGTGTTACGCTGTTAGTTCTACATATTTAGCAAGAATTCTATATAACTTTTAATCTATTGCTTACCCAAAATTATACAACAAATAATGAGGCATTTTTCCGTGTGAATTCTAAAAGACATGTTTCAATCCACATTGGAACTTAATTAATAACAGCCTTCGTGGATATGGAATAATATTACTAACCACGACCTTGTATCGTAAATAATATCATAACAAAAACTCGTGAAAGTAGGTTTACAAATTAAATCTCCGGAGAATAGAATCCAAACAGATCATGGCAATGTTTGTTAAAATAGAGAATAAATATTTGAAGCTGCCTTAATAATATTAGTTCTCTGAAAATGAAAATAAGGTTTAATAAAAAAATTCCAAAAAATTTGAAATTAACTAAGTTAAATTTTGAACAAAATACGCAAGATACGCAATACCTACGAGTAATTCTTCAATTTCACCGTTTGTGAAATATAATAATATAAGAAAATCCTTGTTGTTTCTTCGTCGATTTCTATCGACCTTCAACATAAAATACTCGAGGCTACTGTTAATAAAAGCAGCAAAAAAACAGCGAACAAATAAACCCATAGTGTTAGTATATTCAAAAGAAGTTGGATAATACTCTCACGCCTATACTGATTTATAGGGGCTTAGCTTCCCAAATAAATACGATGCCATACATCATTCAGCAATATTTATTGCTTATTTTACACGCGCACCGACCGAACGATACGTTTTATTTAAGGTGCCGGTTTTAATATTTTCGGAGAGGAAACTGCGAATGTGATGTACGGCTTTCATTTGAATATTGATAAATGACGTCAACCTTATTAGATACTCAAATGTACAGTTACGTAACGTATTGAACTACATTCTGTGGGTAGCCTTTTTTATTGACAGTTGGTGGAAATAATTCGGTGTAAAAAAAAGATTTGATCTATTTAATTACTGAATCCATAACACCAACACATACATAATACAATTTTAAGCTTTGGTTTGAGCTTAAAACGGCTGAGGCGAAGTTTCCAGCATACATAATTACCAACTATATGGCCTCGTTAAAGAGCGAGCTAATAGCACCCCAGCTATTATGTGGTCATCCAGTGTACGGGCCTTTCAAACTGAATGCAGCACTGCAGTCAAAGCGGGTCCCGTAT
Organism: Autographa pulchrina; assembly: GCA_905475315.1. Classification (NCBI taxonomy): domain Eukaryota; kingdom Metazoa; phylum Arthropoda; class Insecta; order Lepidoptera; family Noctuidae; genus Autographa; species Autographa pulchrina. The sequence goes on along the minus strand of FR997771.1, from coordinate 3,848,196 downwards.
TGACGTACTGATTGGCGATTGCCACACGAGCTGAGGTTGTAATCCTCACACGGTTCAATATATGAATGGACTGCAAGCCTGTGACACCAATCTAAAGTGCGGGATTGCTGTTTGTGGAATAACGATGAAAGGAAAGCTATACAACGAAAGCAGAGTATTTAAAAAACTACAATACTTAATTATGCCTAATTCTACCTAAACAATAAATATAAGGGTGCGTCCACATCTGATAAACGAGCATTATACGAGCAGCTCGCGAACATGCCACGAACGACACTAGTGCGTGTCAATAACGCCGTCTGCCAGACGTGCGCGCGCCGCTTGCGGCATGCTGGTGAGCTGCTCGCGAGCTGCTTGTGTAATGATCATTCGTCAGATGTGGACGCACCCTTATATAAACCATTTTTTTTATAAAAATTCTATAAATTTCAGACTGCCAATAAACACCAAAGTTTTGCAAACCACTTCCTAAAACAAGGCCCTTTTCACTTTTTCGATACGTCAATTGAATTTAAAACATTGAAAGCTTTGAAAACTATATTTAATCTGTAGCATTCAAAACTCAGCCAATGATCCGGCTTTGTGTAACAGTATTTATTTCATATTTATTCCATCAACTCGCTCGGTGCCTGTGAAAGAGAAACAATAGTATATCGAGGCACTCGAATCGGTGCAACGGGTAAAACCATTTTTGGGCCGGGATTCATTTAGAACAGAAAAACTGTTAGGTTTATTTTTACAAACATTCTCATTTTTCATCTAGAATTGCAGAAAAATACAACTGAATTAAGTAAGACCAAAAGTTAAAATTCCGAGCTTGTTGTAATATTATAAAAATGATATTTTTCCATTTTAATAAGACTAATGACCTACAATATTCATGATATTCATATGTAGGTAAAACTTATTTCTGTAAAATGTGATCATTCGACAGAAGACGCGTGCCTACAAGGTACCTTGTAATTAACTAGTACGAAGATACACAGAATCCAGATATCACTTAAGATAAATCCTCTTCCAGTATAGAGTGTCCGAGTGCTTTTCTTTCATTATTATAATTTCGCGCGCAGAACGTGACCACGCATTATAGAGCAGCTTAGCTGAACAGATAACAGACGTGTGTAATCGCATAACGAAGTGGAAAGCACTTGAATTGCAAAGAAGCGATTATGCTTTTAGCTAACTGAAATTTTCCTCTACAGACTATTTTTTATAATCAATTTGGAATTAGATTAAAATATAAGTTTTATGTTATGTTTACTATAGTGTATTTTTTTTTCGAGAATCAGCTCATGTAATCTCTTATGGGAAATGACATGTGTATTAAAATCACGCATTTTAACTGCTTTGAAAACTATGCTGCCCGACCACTAAACTAAATAACTGACTTCTTCCACGGTTTGATAATTATTTTTTGTCTAACATAGTAAAACCTTAAAAACCGCGGAAAAAAATACAACCTTCGCTATTATCTAGAAAACGTAAGAAACTCATTAGTTAACAGCTATTATAAAAAGCTACATTTGTACAGCACTTAGGGCCATGTGCTTGCCAGACGCAATTAACGACAGCGTGTGCGAGCAACTATTTATCTTCTGAACGTTTGAGAACTTGGCGCCGACTGTCGTGCACCGTACAGCTTCTGTAATGGATTCTTAGCATTGTGTAACATTAATTAGAAACGTCTTGGTTGAACTACTGTTTTAGAATGGTTTAGTTTTTATATAACAATAATCAATAGCATTAGGTATCTTTGAGTTTGGTTATCTGGGCAAAATTATCATTTAAAAATCGGAGTTACCACTCCTGAACATAAGTCACGAATGTAACTCAAAAGTACGGAAATTTGAATTTACGCATCTACAGTAAAGTACAGCTAAAGAATTCCAAAACACAATTGTTTTTATATCTTTTAAATAGCTCTACGAGCTTATAAATATATATATATTATTAGGTATATACAATATATTTATGTATATAACATTGTCTAACGTTATTTCTTTTTATTAGCAAATCAATACATTTAACCAAACCAACCAAGAAATGGATAAATGTCATTCGCACACATTCTACTGGCGCATCTCCTACTTGGTTACTGGAGCTTGTGATCCTGTGTAAAGAGGCAGAATAAATAAAACTGTGTAGCAATGGCGACCGCGACGTAATGCTACATTTATTTTAACGTAAATAATCATCAGGAACTAAATCTATTGATTAAATCTCATCGAATTCTCGTTTTATTGTTTCTTGTTAATTAATATTTCACCTTCGTTATTTAAAAATAACGAAGGCGGATATGTATAAACGTTAATTAATTAAGTAGGTATACTAAATTATTCCTAGCAGGACGTCTGAAAACAAAATGGCGGCAGATAATGCACTTTAACCCATAAAATGAGCATTAATTAATTAATATCAGCGAAGGTTCCGCAACAACGTTACTTCGAGTACACATTGTGTCGCATGACGGTATATTCAATGATGCAATTAAGAAGCCCTTCATTTAATTAAGTACCTTTACTGAACTACAGACAACGTCTATTGAGTTGACAAATTTAATTAATATAAACAAATTTTCAACTTGACAAATTGCAACTCAGCGGTAAAATTAATTCTAAACTAATGAATAGGTATATGATTAAGTTCAAATGGCTAAAAATTTCTAAAGATGTAGGGCTTTAGGTTGTTACCTAATGCTATTTCGAGGATCAATACAAAAATAACAGAGCGCTATGTTCCGCCGTCCTACATTTTCGTCACAGCCGACGAAACATCGACCAGTGACGCAAAAACTATCGCAAAAAATCCCAACACCTTTTTCGTGCAATGTTTTCAACGTTAGTACCCTCGCCGACAGCCCGCTATCACTGGTTCGTTGAACACTTTACACGTGACTGTAATTTTGCCGAATCCTCAGATTGAACCGTTTTCAAATCAAACAGCTCGTGTTTGGGGGGCATTAATAATTCAATACATTGAACTTACCGATCGGTAGTAAATTTTATACGGGAAATCGCTTCTGTTAATGTGTAGTTGTCCCGAGGGCCAGACACTCGTTTTTTATTTATTTCTATTTGATTTCCTTTTCTTTACTAATGATAGATTTTATTTTAAAAGAGCTAGCTTTTATAAGTTTGTTGTTTTCAACACCGTTACTTTTTATATACCTACTAGATATTTTAATATTAACTACGGCTGATACGCTGTGTCAAAAAATTACGTAGCGTAAAAAAGGGGCAAACCAATGACAAACTTTAATTTAGTTCCAAAATTGCATTTGTTTAACGGAATACAAAGGAGGTCGTATTTTGTCTGTCAGCGAAACAAGATTTCTTTTAAACTGTACATTAACTTTGAGTCTTGCGTTACACTCTGTTATCTCGGGACGTAATGAACTTTGGTCTTTTACGTGACGAAAGTCTTTTCATCATTTTCTACGGAGTTTATCAAATTTTCTTTTTAAGGTTGATTGTTGACAAACAGAATCTTGCCAAGAGTTTTAAATTAGGCCTTTCCATTAATTATATTTATAAGAAAAGATTAACTGGTAAGTTTTAAACTGAATTAAACATGTTATTATTTCAAGTTACTTAACATATTTTTATAAGCATGTAAGAATGTTTGATGCATTCGCTTCTTTGATTGTAAGTGAATATAAATAAAAAATATTTTCATTAATTTTTCTAACTTTTATTTATAAATCTTATATTATGTCCTATTACTATAAAAATCGAGCGGCAACTTCAAAGTTAGCAAAGAGTGTTAAAACAAAAATTGTGGAGCGGTGACTAAGCAAAAATAATGAATAATGAATTGTGAGTGACTTTTAGTTTCACGATAAGGTGACATCACCGTTTGAAGACTTCAAAAAGTTACAAATAAAATGAACGGTTCCAAAAAAAAAACAATATTGAGACAAAAAATAAACATTTTAAGCTATCATTCAAATCCGAAAGTCAACTTAATTAAATAATGACAATGTCGCAATGATTTATACCGAAATTTTCGCGCCATGAAATAGGGGTTGATTTTCATAAAAATACATCCCGGCCTAAACAAACAACACTCGGTCAAAACTGATAACGTCAACCGGATACTGTACCAACAAGATAGTTAAACAAATCGTTTTAATCTCGTAAAAAGCAATACACTGTTGTAGAGTGAATTGCTAAAATAATGCTGGCATAAACTCTGTATGGTATCATCACACGTCAGTTTTGACAGATTAAGAAAAATAAACCCTACTGCTTTGGAATAAAGACTACTATTATTTGAATATGTTTCCACAGATCTAGTCAACATTATTTTTCTTAAAATTCTTTATTTATTCAGTCGTAAGATATTTTAATATGCGTCTGACTGCACTGTAATAATATTTCAGTTCGTTTTGACGCTCCGATTGACCCTTCTTACTCCGCGTCGTTGAACATTTAAAGGATAACAGATCTCTATCTTATTTATTTCGGTTGTCTGACATTCAATGTAATAACACGAGTCAAGAAATCAAGCAAAAATCTGATGCTGTAACATATAAGGTGGCAAGAAATAAAACAGATAGACGTAACTCTAGGCCGAGAGAGTTATTTTTTTATAAAAAAAAAAACATAACAAAGAAAGAAGGAACTTAGTTCTCACAAAGAATGCCTTCTTAACTCCCATTTGGCGAGACACACGATGTAATGACAATCATTAAGCCGTTTGTAAATCTTTTTCTCCTTTCTTTTTTTTACGTACATAGAACGGTTTAATAATGGCACATTAAAATGTAAGTAAGCTCCCATTTACTATGTAAAGAAAATTTTAATTTATCGACTTGTTTTTTATTACATAAATCTACTTAACAAAAATTTATATTATAGCTTTTTTTCGTCAATACTTTCACAAACATTAATATCCCGTGCATACGCCATTGATACAAATATTAATTGACCTATTTATACAAATAAATTAATTTCCGTTTCGGATAATTGAAAGCTTAAACTGTGCTGACCGGGTCATTTATACACACATCATGTATTTAATCATTTATGAGTATTACTCACATACCCGTAAATAATAAATTAACTTTTATACTTGTATTTTGAATTTTGTACGCCCATGTAGGCAAAACATGTAAGGACGTGTCTTTTTATTGTACCATCTTGCTTGCAAAACTGTTTGTACTGCATACTCGTGTTTTTTGCAAATAAACGATCTTTATCTTTATCTTTTTACTTAAATCTAGTCGGAAATTAAGTACTAAGTACTATCTCTATTCAATATAAGACATCTCCAAATGTTTTGCTTAAGATAAGACTGCCTATAATACGTAACTTATTTACTATCTTTCTCAAGTAATCCACCATTACTCACGGCCATAAAACGGATAGCGTCACAGTTTCAATTTATCTACAGTTAAAAAGGATTTCAGGAATGCTAGCTAAACAAGAGCGGGTCTAATTTGTAATGCTAATCCCATACATTTGCCACGCTAAGTACGTTGTAAATCTGGACGCTGGTATCTCGCCCTTTTGAAACTGATGGAAGATACAATAAAACAATTTGGTACGTTTCACAAACGATGTAGAGGAGATGTGGAGGCTCGCTGTAAGAGATTGGTATTAGCAATCAGTTCTTTTGTGCTATGCCTTTTATTTTGCTTTCATCTTGTGTATAAATTGTGTATCATGAAGTGAATTCTACTTATTTGGGAAGATCATCGACGCTATAGAATATAGGTCCTTTGATGTCAGAGTATTTTTATCGTTTTGCAATGATTTTTTTTAAATAAATTCTTACCTTTTATTTAGGTTACAATTTATTTTTTACTCATACAGTAAACATAGTTATGTGTTAGTAGATTTGGATTTCTAATAACTTGCATTGCATGCCGCATGTAACTTTTTGTACTTAGCACCTTAGGAATAAATTTCGCCCTGAAGGCTATAAACACTTCGAATGTGACCTTATTAAGCTCTTTCCCGACCGGATTACAGTCGGCTTACAGTCTTAACAAGGTGCAATTTAATGTATAAATAATTTTTATTTCGTCCCTTTTCACCCATTTTTCTTATTTTCAGTGTTTTCCTGTAATATATTTTGATCCTAACGTTTATTTCTTTCCTGTTCCAATTTGTTTTAATAATTGGCCTGAGTTGAAGAGGATTACTTAAGAGGAATTAAATATAAACCTTGGTATTATTATAATAGAAATAAGCAAAGTACAATGGAATATTAAATCTGCGTTAAAACCCACATCTCTCTGCCTCTCAGTACGCAACAAAGAAAGTATAATAAAACCCATGTCTTGTATTCGTACATATTTTGGGGGTGAATACATACTTAAATAATAAAAAGGTTGTAAACTTGTAACACCACCACACGTTAATAAAAAATGTTCTACGTGAGAGCACCTAATGCCTTAAGAACGTGTTTAATGTAGTGACGACGCGACGTCGGGTTCAAGTAAGATATTAGGCGCGAACATACGTTACTGTTCTTTTAAGAATGCCGCCGAATACATGTATACTACTGCTATTTAAAACTATACATGGATTCTAAATCAACATCGAATATAATCTACCTTGTCGGTAAAAAATAATGTTTTATGTAAATCAATGCAAATTCGTTAAAATTTTAAGTAGGAGTAGCCCTTAAAATTAAGTATTAGTAGCACGTTTGTCATAAAAACTTTTCAGAACCTTTCCTAAGAAGTTTTTCAATAACATTGAGCTGAGGTTCCATAAACAGGCAATTTGGAAACTAACAGCTTCAGGCTACACGAGTTTTGAATACCAATCATTTTACAAACCCAGATCAATCGGCCCAAACATTCGTGATTTGAAAAGTTTTGAACGAATTCTGTATTTTTGTTTTTCTTTCACACATCAATGTAGAAATAAATTGATCATTTACACCACAATTTTGATCGTTGAATAGGTACCTACATGTAATCAGACAAGATTTTTTACAAATATATCATGAAAAAATTATAGACCTAAGATTTTAAAAGCTACTGGAGTGTAAATGCAATTTTCTACTCTTCTTTCGAAGACAGTCAAAGATAATTCGTTTGTCCCTAATGCTATGAGAGAAAAATGTCTTAGTTTTGAAGCAGCTTTCACGTGCAAGCTGTGTGTCCATTACTGGCTAAAAGCACTCCTTTTGTTCCAGTCTTGCCGTATTAACGTATCTTGCAGTTTAGTATGAAGTATTCAGTTGTTGACAGCCATTTAACTTTGATTTTTTGTTTATTGTCGAAGAGAGTTCAGACGTGACTTATTTTATTTAAATTAGTTTCACATGAACATTCGGACCCTACATTTGAGGGTCAGAAAAACAAATATTATTTGAAACGGAATAATTTAATCTAGTTTTCGACCCTCTCGTATTTATCTAGCCTTTATATAACATTTCTATATTGAACTGTTTTGTGTTTAACAAAAATACTGTGGAAAATTGTATTACGTTACATATTTCTCCAAATGAAAGTTTCTTAATATTGCACTTAAAGTTCAAACCTAGTCAATATATTGAAGGCTATTCGCGTATGAAGTTTGTATTTCGTTTTCAGAACTTTTGCAGCTGCAATTTCTGTTGTACATTAAATAAACTTTTAAAAGTTTGTTACGGAATTCTATCTCTGGCAAACATTCATTTGAGATTAACTTTCAATGATTCCTAATATATTTTAAGTGATTTACTTAGTTGTATTTCTTTGTATAATTTGCAGAAAATGTAACATATAGATAGGTACAGAAAACTAACACACAAAATCATGCTAATTTCAATATGCGAGCATACAAGTAGGACATATACGAACAGTATACGAAAAGAGCACGCTCATTGAAAAGCGCACTAGCTAATCGTAAGCCGGTCTATATTTTTTGAACTTTTACGTGTTAGGTGGGGGTAAGAAGGGTGTAGCTCGAAAGCAAACGTAGTAGCAAACAAGTATCCATTTCTAATAGCCTAGGTCTATGAAACTTTATAATGTTATACACTATCATCAATTGTGTTCTGCTTAGGTGTAGTATTTTCTGAAATCCATATAGTACCTGGCGATAATGTAGGCTTGTTTTTCGACATTGACCTCGAAACTCGGCAACAGCGCAGCGTAAGGAAAGTTACGCTTGTTGCTCAAACAAAGTTGTTGATGTTATTAGTGCGGGGAATGATACACTAACACTACGAGCTGTATTCTAATATTATAAGTAAAAGCCTCGCAGCTTAAAATAATAAGTATAATGCATTATCTTTAAAAGGAAAAGTAGAGAACGTACTCCTCTACGTTACATGTTATTCAAAGGTGACTTTCATAAAGGGATCGTTAAAGGTATCTTCACCAGCGAAGGTAATGCTTTAGATATTCTTATGTCAAACTTGGTAATAGTGTTGGATAAAAGAAAAAAAATAGATAACATTTAGGATATAATATGTGTCGACTACTGTTGACCTTAAAATCAAAGATCAGCATATTATGTATCTAAAAAGCTTGGACTTTTTGTTTGGCGTTCGAATTAGCTTATTTTTCGCTTTGCCGTAGTTTTTGCTATATAACGCTGCAAAGCGAATTCTGTAAGCAAACACTGTTAGCTTACGCTGATCAAGCGCCTTATATAAAAACTTTAATTTCGTATCTGTGAAAAGTAAGCTTGCTAAGACAAAAAAAGTTTTAAGATCAAGGCTTAGATACGTCTAAGTGTTGAGTTTTTTGATAATACTTATAAACAAAACAGAGTACCAATTTTTCTGTTCATTGGTTTAAAGAAATCTCAATTATAATTGTACGATAAGTTAGTATTCCTATCGAAAAGTCGAGCTCAAGTTTCAAATTTCCCCAGAGACGGCGTTCCTTTAAATCCAGATCTCCATATTTCATACGGTTATAAGAAAAGTACGTCTTAACATTGTAAGACCTACGTAGAATATGTTATAACAAACGAAATAATATGTTACGGCTCGTAAATAACTTGCAGCAAACCCCAGAGACGTACTACAATATTCAGGCAACAGCCAACCACTTTGTCCATTTCAAAATTTAAAACGTAAAAATGTAACTTCTCAGTTTGAGGGAGTACACTGTGAGAAGTTTTCTTGGACCAGTAAGTAATGATATATTGCTCCGTGGTCATATATCAAATGTAAACATTATGCACGTTTACAACTTGACACTATTAAACACAAATTATTTCAATTCAATGGTCCTAATAAAAATATATGTCTTTTTTCACACGAATATCTATTATACACAATTCAGAAACACTATTTCGTGCAAATAGTTTACAGTACTTGAAGTGATTGCTTCGTATGTTTAATTGTTGTTAAACCAACAGTGTAGTAACGCCACAGATCAAATACGCCACGAAAACTGTGTGCACGAAACAAAAGCTTGGAGAATGATTTATTTTCAACCGTTTAATTCAGAACTTTAAGTACAAAAGTATTTACTTTAGTAGTATATTTAATATAGTGTATTAACTGTAGATAGGTACCTACTCATATCATGGAAAAAGAAAAAGAAAAATTTTTTTGATAAAAATAAACAAAAAACACGAGGGCCTATGTTGATTTAAACCTAAGTTGCTACACGGGGTTATACTTTACACACAAATATATTGATAAAATAATTACACTGTATAAAATATTTGTATTAAGTATTATTTTACATTACTTACCTTTCTAGGTTGATGGAACCCGCTAAGAGCTTTTACCGAAAACTGATCTATATTTTATTTGTAACAAACACTGTTTCACAATCACCACAATAACTAATAAATTAATGTAACCAATTTACTTATTTAAACACATAAATTAAATTTTATTTCTTTTATTGACGTCCATTGTCTCACAGAAGACGCCATACTGATTTAAAATCGGTACGTCAAAAAATAAACAAGAGATACATAGAGGTTCCAAATTCAAAAATGTTTGAACACAATTTGACTCCGTAAAAAGGTTTTGATTAAAATGGAGTAAAAATAATAATAGAATATAATATGTGATGTAATTGCACATTATTACAAATTTCGAATTAGGGACTTATTACTTACTCATTATAGCTTATATAAATAGCATTATGTAAGCACATGAGTAAATTGTTCTTAGAGATATTTAGGGGTTATGTGCTAAGAGGCGTAAAAAAGCAATTGTACAAGAAAACACAAGTACGATTTTCATCTCTTTACTAACCCTCCTAAGACGTAGGAAATCCACCATGGACGCGATGTAATGACATTACAAGAGCCGTATGCGTCGACAACATTACAAAGGTTGTTCAGATTAACGCAAGCATAAGTCAAACAAAAAAAAAACAATCTGGCTAAACCTTAATCCGTGGGTTTATTACAATGTTAACGAATGTTTTGGACATTCCATATTTCACAAAATAAGTTTTGATGTAAGTAGGGTTTTCTATTTTATTTATTTTTGGTGTATAATAGTTGTTCCACGACATTTTAGAATAGTTAATTTTCAGTATCTTATTACGTACCTACTAGAAGTAATCAACCTTTAAACGAAAAACCAGATTGTTATATAAAGGTTGAATATGTAATTTATAGACACAATTGTTAATCGTTCTAGTCATAATTGATGTATACTAATGTTTAAATTTTTATGTAATCTTTAATTGGAGCCAGCATCAAAATTAAATGTCCTGTTGTACAATTTATAAAACAAAAACAAAATACAGTAACATGGAAAAAGGTGTTAACTAGGTAACATTTCCCGCGAGTTGGCATTTATCTACTTGTTATCAGAGTTGACTCGTTAAAAACTTTTCCCCGCCCAAGTTGAGATACGTCATTATCTCGTAGGTAAGTAGAAACTACAGTGTCGTAAAAAACATACCATTTTATTTCCAGTTCAATGTTGTCAAAAAGTTGGAATGGACTTTGTTACTTTTTAGTAAATGAAGCTGTTTTAAACAGTTGAAACAGAACTAGATTAAAGTAGTTCTTTCTCCCTTCTCCCTTTTCACTAATTATGTCAGAATTCGTATAAAAAACGTGAGTAGGTATACTCGTATATAACTATATTTTTGTGAGTGTTATGCGATCAGTACTTTTCCAATCTTGATTACGATTATCATTTTTACAGAAATTTGAAGTATCCCTTCATTTTTTCAACGTTCGATATTAGGATGATTTGGTTTCAATTCCCATTGCTGGAAGTTTAACTACCTACTTAATATTCGTAAGTTTTTAGTAGTGCCGAAACTAGATAGATACTTATGAGCCTAATAAATAACATCGATAAATAGTTACAAAAGTTTATCCTCAGTATTGATCAAAAGTTTTATTTAATATGATAATTAAATTTGTAGGATATAAAAACAAATAATAGAACTAGATACTCATTAGTAAGTAACTAAAAATTCAATGCTCTAATTTAGGGAATAAAAAATATTTTGCGTCTATTGTTTAGCTTGATCATTTTAAAAGAATTCAATGCTCAATATTGCGGATACATACTACTGATGTTTCAATCATACATATTCTGCGATGGAAAATAACTTACCGAAAAATAACATTGTCACCCAACTAGCTATATCCTATATTACCTTGAAGTTTTCTCCTACATTGGAGACCCATCTCGACATTCCTTACCCGGGTCACCACTGAAACATTTCTTGCGCAAATAATTCGCTCCACGATAAATTTATAAGGGTAAATTCGGTGTAATAAAATTTTCTAGTTAACGAAGTGTGCTTGACACGGGTAGCCTGCGAATTTGGTCCTTCTAACAACTTTAAACTCAATTTCCGCGGCAAAAACAAGCCATAAATCATAATGTTCGGCACTTGTTTAGACTTACAAAATAGGTGTTAGGACGAAAATAACTTTGATTAATCCCGCACTGGGCTACAGCGGAAAACACGAGGGATTTAAACTCGCAAAATGTTTGTAATGCGTAGTCATCATTTCTATGGATAAGGATGAAAGAAAAGAAGATATTTGATTCCCAGAAAAATATTGCCAGACCTTATTCCTCGAATTGTTTTTACACAAGACGGCTTATTTTTGTTTTTGACTCTTGTCAAATGAATTCTAAATGTCAAAGACTAGATTATAATGACACTAGTACACGAAAATGAATAATTTATTAGTGCCTTTGAAACTTCTTTGTTCTGCAAAAAAAAAACATTAAGCTGAACTAGGACGTTCACTCAGATATTCATTAAAAATGGCTAGAAGGCGTAGAACAAAATGTAACTTACATTTTTTTATATAACTGTTAACTTTGAGACAACATAATTAAAATTCGATAGCACTGAAAAAGACAATTACGTATACTGTTCTGCGAACATCGCAATTATTCTAAGAACATCTTAAGCACCTATTTCTAAGGACCTTTAAAAATACTTTCCAAGTATATTTTTAGGAAGGAAATACAACAAAACTAACTTTGTTATTCCTGAGTATTTTAGAAAACAAACGTTAGTTTTTCATTACAGTATTATTGTCATCCAATATAACTTTCTGGAGAGCCCTTAGTGTAATAGGAGGGCGCTGTAAGAGGCCCAGCCCTCTCGTAGCCTCTAGACAGTCTATGACGGACAGCAAATCTTATTATCACAACATTGGAACAGCCCTTCAAAAGTATATTGTGTAGCACCTAAGCTGCTTCTATTTTTTAGTAACTTTATTTTTAGATGCTGTTTTTAATGGTACTCTGTTGTGTGCGTGGGTTTATACTCCACCAAGAGTTGAATGAAGTAGAGTTATAGATAAGTATTTACCTGTGCCGTTTTAATAGTGTATACTTTTGAGTTTAAACACGTCTTGCTTAGATAAATTTATAATCCTTGTATGCGTAATTTGTTAGAAATAATACACAGCTATACATAATAATAGGTTATACTTAGGTACGCATTTGTAATGTGCACTTGTGTTGTTTAGACGGATTACTTTTAATTACTGGATTTTTCCTTAGTAGATATAACAATTAATGTCTTATTTTCAAACATTTATCAGAATTAAAACTTCATGATGAATTAAACCAATAAAATACACAAATATCAACGAACATAATCTATATCTATAAAAATGAATCCCTACTTCCCTTGGTCACGGCATCACGCGTGAACGGCTGGACCTATTTCGCTAATTCTTTTTTTGTTGTGTTTGTTATTGTCAGGAGAAGGTTATTATTAAAGAAAAAGTTTACAAAATTGCGCTGAAAATTAGGAAATTGAAGAATACTCAACCACCAAATTTACTATTACTATCGTAACAAAAGTCAGGATCACTTAATCCTGACTTTTGTTACGATAGTAATTTGTTGGATTCATCTCCACCCCTAATAATACAAAGGCATCGGGAACGGGACCTAGGTATTCACGCGGGTGAAACCGCGGGGCATAGCTAGTACACAAATAAAATACAACTAATCTAAACAACAACATAGTTCCTTGTTCACTTATTTAATACAATAACAATAAAAAAACTCGACAAAAAACAGACTTTAACACAACAACGTAACGCATAAATTCAAATGACCTTCTTCCTAACCTATATCAAACACGAATAATGAGAACGACAACTCAAATCCGGCCTTCAAACAACTGAATAGAGCGGAAATTCGAATAACATTTTCTAAACTACTCAGATGACTATGACGTTTTGAGGTTAATTGTGTATTCTGGCTAGTAGCCGCGCGTACGGTGATCGGCGCGGGCGCACAAGTGTTTGGCAATTCGCGTGTTATGTTTAACCTGTGATATCCATGTTTTTAAGACGAACTAACGCTATCTTGCACCGACTCTTCGAATACGATCAAGCTGACGGCTCCTGTAACAATATGAAACTATGAGTTTAATCATCACGATCCAAGGTCTTAGAGTGTTGATCAATTACTTCCCAGACCAGAATTTATCCCACTAACAGCATTGGCATTGACATTGTAGAGGTCGCCGCGTGCGCAGGTTGTGCGTCAAATTGGGCTACTCATTTAATGGGTTAAATTTTTGTGAAAAGATACCATAAGATCTAAAGTACATAGAAATTATACAGGACGAATACTATACGTGTTATAAGTGTATGAAAACCAATTTTTCTGCCGACCCTCTTAGAAATAGACTTGATAATAAATGACTAAAACGTAGATAGTACGATCTTGTATTTAAATATCGTTCGCTAAGAGATAAAGATAGCTATATCAAGCGACTGTGTTATTGCGTTGTCTGTGTATTTAGTTTAGTGGCAGTTAATAAGGAGATTATAAGGTAAGTTTTTAAATTAAAGATATTATTATAACGTACTTTATTAGATAAATAAGTTAAAGAGTTTAATAAATCACAATTTGAATTTTACACCGGTTTAACCAGATTTTTTTTTATTATTTACCTCCGTCTATAATTAATCATAGTTTTTTAGTACTAGTGAACGTAATAATAGATATCATGTCATGAACGTATCACGTTCCTAAAACATGCTCACGACTCAAGTCATATTGCTATTATAACATTTTTAATCTCAAGATTGTTAGTATTTTTGTTATCATTATTGTAAAGTCTTTATTACGTAAACTGTTGTCTTTGTAATAATTAATAATTTCTTTATAGATGTCGTCCAAAATAATACATTTGTTAACGCTAAGTCTGAACACCACGCAAATAATTTAAAAAAAAACGAGTTTAGTATTTTTTTAAATCCCACTACTACAAATAAAGTTTTCAATACTATTCATTCGTTAAAAAACTCTAAGTGCGCAGGATAATATGACGATATCAATTCAGACTTGCTGAAAAGTATTGCGCTGTTTATAGCTGAACCTTTGGCACATATAATTAATCTATCCCTTGAACAAGGATGTTTCCCAGATAAACTTAAATTATCTATAATAAAACCGTTATATAAAAAGGGTCGAAGCTCGATAGAAATAATTATAGGCCTATTGCACTAACCCCTGTTCCATCCAAGGTTTTCGAAAGGATTATGTATAAAAGAATCTTAAACTTCTTGGATAAATATGACATTTTGGCAAAAGAACAATTTAGATTCAGGAAATGTAAATCTACACAATTGGCCACTTTCACTTTAATACATCGTATTATCAATAATATTAATAATAGAATTTCCACATCTGCCTTACTATTAGATCTAAGTAAAGCATTTGACTACGTGGATCATTCCTTGCTCATTTCAAAATTGGAAAACTATGGAATTAGGGGTTCATGCTTGTCATGGTTTCGGTCATATTTGCAAAATAGAAAACAGCTCACTAGAATAACTTAATTTGATAACAATTCTAACACTGTAGTTAAATTCGATTCTGAATTGAGTATAAACTATTTTGGAGTGCCTTAGGGAAGCATCTTAGGGCCGCTGTTATTTCTAATCTACGTTAATGACCTCCCATGCGCACTTACACATGACTGTGTCTTGTTCGCAGATGATACAACAATCATCTTGGATTGTAAAAACAGGAATACATATGAAGCTGAAATAAATAAAACTTTAGACGATGTTATTAAATGGCTCGATGTTAATAAACTAAAAATAAAAATAGAAAAAACTAAATTAATTAATTTTAAAACATATAAAAGTAAACATACGCATCTAAATATAGGTTACAAAAACACTCTAATACAACAGATACAGAGTGCAAAATTCTTAGGTATAACTCTAGACACACATGTCTCGTTGAAGGAACATATTAACAGTCTATGCAAGAAAATTAACAAATTTGTCTTTGCACTCCGAAAAGTAAAAGACGTAACATCGAGGCAAACTTCTTTGATGGTTTATCATGCTTATATCTGCTCCATAATACGATATGGCATAGTTGTCTGGGGAAATTCTTTCGAAATCATGAGGGTTTTTATAGCCCAGAAGAAGTGCATTCGTGCATTATTTGGCATGGAATGGTCAGAATCCTGTAGAGCCGTGTTTAAATCAAAGAATCTTCTAACTGTTCCAAACATTTACATATATGAAGTTGCAAAATTTGTTTTTTTAAAATACCACAAATATCTATTTGTTACTTAGTAATATTATGACTTAGTAATATTATGAAACTGAAACTTGAAGTACCTAGAACACGAAATATAAAGTTAAATGAAATCACGTCAATTTGATATGATCATTATTTATTTGAAAACTGTTACAACAGCGTATTGCGTCATAATAAGGAAAGGTAAACAGCTGTTGACAGAAAAATCAATATGATATGATAAGTATGATAAAGATAAATTCGTACCTGTGTCTATTTTACACTTATCAGTAGATATCATTAGGTACTTATGTTTGACCTTGACGCGTGTGTTGTTATTTAAACATCAACAACACACAGAAAATAATTACTGTAATTTTTCGGAAGGATAGACACAGGTTTTGCGAAACAAAAAAAAATATGTTAAAAAAATTATAAAAGTTAATCATTATACTAGACGAAGACGGTAGATCAGATAATGTGTTACGAGTTAACAAGAGTACCCAGAAACTAATAAATAACTTTACATAACAAATAAGATCTTTTAAATTCCAGTCGCAACTTATAGCTGCATGAAAGTTTTAAGAAGCCATTAGAAAAGTCAATAAAAATTAAAGACGATTGTTAAAAAAATTACAGGTGCTACGCAGTGAGAACTGGATGCCAATCCGTCCTGGGTTTGCATCCCTTGAGTACTACAGAAAGGAGTTCAAAAAGAAAAGGGGACACAAATTTCGTGTTACAGGACTCATATCCGAGTAAGTAACATTACATATTACAGTAAATTATAATATTCTAAATCACTTAGTAAGTATTCAATAAATCTATACTTATACTTATAATAAATCTGTAGAAGTGAAAATTCTGTACATTGAAAATATCAAAAAAAATAATGGCGGGGGGTGTTACTAGACCGACACCTTACCCGAAAATGTGATCAAAAAAATGTTTGTCTTTGTGTCTGACTGTCTGTCTGTTTGTTCATGCTTCACGCAAAAACTACCGGTTCGATTACGATGAAACTTGGTATAATTATTCTCTATTATCCTGGGCACCACACTAGTTTTTCTCCCGGAAAAGTATATACAATAAAAACAAACTTAATTTTGCGGTTCGATCCCTAGACCCGATTACTGTACCAACCGCAAATAATAAGTTTGTCGTAGGTTACGTCACCTTTAGGGTAGAGTTATTTAGGTTTATTTTTTATAAGTCGCAGGTATAGATTTTAATTTTAAAGTATAGGTAGTATATTTGATAGTGTACGTAGTGACCGTTGGTTATTTTATAATACTGTTAGGTAGGATTAATCATTCGTATAGATATTAGTTTTCAGGGATTGTCCTTATTTATTGAGTTTAGATTAGTTATCATCAGAAATAGGTTTATTTAGGTAAGTAGGTATTTTATTTACCAGTTTATTTAGGTATTTTAGTTATTGAGGTTTTTTTTTATTTAGGTTTAGGTACATTTATAAGGCGTAGACCATATAGATTTTAACTTCAAGTATAGGTTGTATATTTGATAGTATGTAACGTAGGTTATTTTTGGTACTCTTAGGTAGGATTAGTCATTCGTATAGATTTTAGTTTTCGGGGATTTTGCTTATTTATTGGTATATATAAGTGTAGTGTTAAGGCTCTTCTATAAAAATAGTCTCAAAGATTTCTTTATTTTTAATACGGATATGTTTACAAGACGATGCCTTTCAGAAAGAGACCATCTCTTTCTGCTACATCGAGACACGCTAGGCGAATGAGACTAGCCAGAGGTATGCTCGATAGATAACGTTCTACACAAACAGCACTTTACAAAAAAACTCATTTATAAGTTTCGTCATCCACGCGAACGAAGTCGCGGGCCCAGCTAGTAAAAAATAAATGTGGTCAAAATCACATACATTGTTGTGAACCCAAAGTAAGTAACTAAAGCACTTGTGTTATGGAATTCAGAAACAGCGAAGGTACCACAAACATCCAGACCCGGGGCAATGCACAATGTAGAAAAGTGTTTTTCTACATTGACTCGTCCAGGGATTCAATGATCTCGACAAACACAGAGGAATACATTTATTTAATAATAATAATAATATTAATAATATTCCTTTATTTCAGGCAACTAGGGCCCATAGTAAATACAATACATAAATAATAATAAAACAAAACAATACCTATAAACTAATACATACAATTATTAACATAAAACTAATTAAAGTCTATTTGACACGAGTAGGCGGTGTCGTGTTGCACTGCGTGGTGTCGCGTAGCCTCCCGCGGAAACGCCGGAAAACGACACCCTTCGGCCAAAACTGCTCTTGAAACATGTCGAGATGCTGAATCGGCACACGTACCACAAACGATTTAAAATTCGTGTTATGTCTCGGCTCCAATTTCTCGACTCTCAATGTCCAGCTGGTCTTGATGCATATATACTCCACGATCTCCTCGACCTTCGTGGAGTGGTGAAGGCGCGACACATACAGCTGCGTCGTTGGAATTGCGGGGCGCAGCAGCATGTTCGGACCGGTCAACGCAGTTCCGCATTGATTTCGGCTAGATGGCTTCTTTTTTCTTCTCTCTACCTTGATGAAACCTTATTTGTACACATATACTTGATCAGACATTCAGCGGGCACAATTACAAATAACTCTGTAAATTCTCAAAATAACTGAAGTATAGGACAGATTACCGAGAGAGTCTAATAAAGCATTACTTTAACTATTAGGATAATGTTATCAGTCATTTTTTATGTCAGTTTCAACATGACACAGGTGTCATATTAGTCTTAGTTATTTTATCGTTCACTTACAAAACTGGTAACTGGAGAACTGGCGAAGTGGATTACGTTTACGTAATACTGAAAGATGACTACAAAATTGATCATCTAGTCCACTTCAACTTCAAGTTAGCGGTATTTCTATTAAATTTTGCTTACCGTGTGTCCATTTTATTTACTATTTTACTTAGGATTATATTTGAATGTTCAACGTGTAATTCTTATACTATAAACCATTTTACAGTCATGGAGATGTATGGAAAGAGTTCCGATCAACTGTGAACCCGGTCATGCTGCAGCCGAAGACAATCAAACTGTACTGTAATGTGCTTGACGAGGTGGCGCAGGACATGATTGTAAGGTACATCAGCTAAAAAAACTATTTTTATAATCAAATCAAATTGGCGTAAATGTGAAGGTTGTTCATATTACGTACCAGCCGTGCTATTCTGTAACATTATTTTCATGTCTCGACCGCGGAATCCGCGCGGAATCCGCGGTGAGATGTCAAATACGTATTCTCGAATTTGAATTCTAAATCAAGGCCAATTGGGTTCACTTTTGAAGTGAGCTTTATTGTCACTTCACTCTCACCTGTCACCGAAATTATTAACAGAATAGACATACTGCTCCTATTATTACTTTAATCTCATTATATCAAAATAATCAGAGCCCTTTACTGGAATACACAACACAGCAATACAGACAACAATATTACGAAATAAGAACAAATCTAATTGAATCTTATAATCTTTATTGAATTCAATCAGCCGAGGATAAGATAAAGCGAAATAAAGAGAAGCATTCATTATATCCGAAAGACAAATGCTTCCGTGACTCGTCTATTTAATAATTAAATTGCCTGAATGAAATGAGATCCTTTCATATAATTCTCTTGTTCTGTTAATTGAAATTCAGAAAATATTAATGGAAATAATATTCGCGCTGCTTTGGCATTCATAAATATTTTCTTACAATCTTAAAAGTCGAAAGCCGAAAGTAAGTAATGCTGAACTAAACTTCGTTACTTCCAGGATGAAATCTATTCGTGATGAAAAGAACATGATTCCTAAGGACTTTGACACGGAAATGAACTTGTGGGCTCTGGAGTCCATCGGTACTGTTGCCCTTGGTTGCCGCCTGAATTGCCTCAGTACCGACTTACCTGAAGACTCCCCGGAGAAGCAGCTGATCCAGTGCATCCACGACTTATTCGTAACAGCCAACGAACTCGACTTCAAACCAAGTCTCTGGAGGTATTTTGCGACACCACAGTTCAACAAAGCCATGAAACTTTATGAGCACCATGAAAGGTAAATAATTAAAAAACTAGGAGCCTCTATTGAAATATCTCTGAAATCTATTTTTATTATTTAATCACTGACTCATCTAATAAATAGACAATTAACAATAAATAATAAAATAAATACATGCGGACAACATCACATACATTGTTCTGAACCCAAAGTAAGTAGCTAAAACACTTGTGTTATATAATTCAGATACAACGAAGGTACCACAAACACCCAGACCCGAGACAATGTAGAAATGTGATTTTCTACATTGACCCGTCCGGGGATCGAACCCGGGACCTCAGAGCTAGCGACACCTTGAAACCGGTGCGTACGCCACTCGACCACGGAGGTCGTCGAGTGGCCGAACGATTAGAATAATCTATATAATTATATAAGGAGATAATCGATATGACTGACTCATCAACGCTGAGACAAAACCACTTTACCTGATAGATTCGTGCTAGATAACTAACAACAAGGGATTTTTCTTAATAATATAGGTATATTGATATTAATTACAATTTTAGCCTGACAAAACACTTTGTCCAAAAAGGAAAAGAACAGCTGAAAAACAAAAACCAATCCGATAGCGAGAAAGGTGTGCTTGAAAAATTACTCGAAATCAATGAAGAAGTAGCCAACATTATGGCCAGTGACATGTTACTCGCTGGAGTTGATACGGTAGGCATAAAATATATAACCAAAGATCCTTGTGTACCAAGTACCAAGGAATACTAAAAAGTTTCGGATGTTTTATTGAATTCCCGTTTGCCACTTTGTAAAATCTTCTTTTACAGGCAGCGAATACTGTCACCGCTGTACTTTACCTGCTGGCCAAGAACCCTGACAAGCAAGATAAACTGAGGGAGGAGATAATGTCGAAGTCAGAGAAAAGGCCGTATCTGAGAGCTTGCATCAAGGAGTCGATACGAGTGATGCCGGTCGTGTCAGGGAACATGAGGCAGACGACGAAAGACATAGATGTGTTGGGGTACAAGATACCTAAAGATGTGAGACGCATAAAGATTTTAATTACACATGTATTTTTTGGAAGTTATTTAATAATTGAAAGTTTCGTGTATTCTCAGAAATTAAATTTGGGTATTAATTTTATTTTTTCCTATTAAAACTAAAGTCGAATTCTCCGTGGAACAATAAATATATTTCTTAAATTAGTGCATATTTATTTTCTAACCTTTTGTCAATTTCAGATGCAGATTGTGTTCGCAAACCGGGACATGTCACTCTTGGAACAAAACTTCCCCAGATCGCAGGAGTACATCCCGGAGCGATGGGTGACCGACAAAAGCGACCCATTGTACTACGGCAATACGCATCCGTTTGTCTACATGCCATTTGGTTTCGGCGCCCGGAGTTGTATAGGTGCGTATTATATTATTCTTAAATAACGCCAAACGAATACGAATACGAATTCTTGTTACCCTTTTTTATATTTGGATCAGCAATACGGAACATATTTTGGCATATACACTAGCATTCACAATTATGGGCATCCCTTATTGAAGGAGAATTCCGTCATTCAAAATTAATTGATAACATAATAACATAACATAACATACCATCACGCCTGTATCCCCGAAGGGTTAGGCAGAGGTGTACAAATGTACACCCACAGTTCGCCGATATGTTTAGGTCCCATGTAATAGGGGGCGAGCCTATTGAAATTAATTGATGTCAAATAGAATCTAGGTAACATAAAATGTACGTTCCATTCTGCCAAAAGATGTCTTAAACCAACGGATCCAAAAAGGTTGCATTTTATAATCCTAGTTCATACATAAAGAAAGATGCTTTATGTTAGTATTTTTGTTTCAGGCCGTCGCATAGCTGAATTAGAAATGGACTCGTTTGTGGCGCGCTTGATAGAAAACTTCAAAGTCGAGTGGATCGGCCCCCCTCCGACTGTGGTCCAAGCATCCCTCAACTATATCAAAGGACCATTCAATTTTATATTTAAGGACGTGTAAATAACAATACTTTAATTTTATTTGACACTTAATTTTATTGAATTGATTATTTTGTCAATTTAAATTCAACGAGGTTTAGAATTATTTTAGAAAAAATAAATATATTTTAGTTAAAATTTTTAGCAAATGTTAAGGACTGCCTTAGCAGAAAAATGACTGTAACCCACGGATGGAATAATTCAACCCCAAACATTTTGTTTAATTTTAACTTTATGACATAGAAATCATTTTATTTTTCACTCGCGTTACTACTGACATGGTTATAATATTTATTTCAAAACCGCAAATGGAATAATTTTAAGCCTAGTTTTAACAACGCAAAAGCATTCAGGGTGCGGCGGACATGCATACTAGTGTAGAATGCGGGTCGGCTTGCGTATTCTTTTATGAAGCTAATTAATTAGTCTCACGATGCTACCAAACACTAAATCTATTCAATTGGATTAAGGTCATCCAGCTACCATTGTTTTAATCATATTCATTTTGTACAATAATAGCTAATTAAAATTAAATGATTTATTAAAATAATATTTTAAGTTACAACTAAATAAACTTAATTTTGTAAAATTAAATGTATCTTATTATTAGCGTCAACATTATGCTCTTATTGTAATAAATTAAAAATAAATTGGTATACATACTATTTAGGAACCACAGAGGTGTATTATAAATTTATACAGTAAATAAACAATAAAGAAAAACGCGAGAATTTTATTTATTGCTATTAAACTGAAAATTATTATATTTGAAATGGTAAACTATGTCACTCGTAGAAGTCACTAAGATGATCTCAAAGAATAAATAAAAATCAATAAATAAAATAAAATTAGGACTACAAATGATTAGAAACAAACTAAGCTAATTAAGCTTGTATCCTCACAGAATAAGTAAAAATCAATATAAAAAGAAATTGGAACAAACAGCTAATTAAGCTTGTTCTATTTATTCTCGTAATCTGTTTCGCGGCCGATCGAACCCAATGTTAAATCAGCCGACGAGATCAGACGAAATAAAGCCTTCAGTATGGCTGATAGACAAATGATTCGGGATCTTTTCATTATTCAATTCGTGTACTAAACAGAGGAAGTATTTGGAGTGTTATTATGAAAATACATTTACTTATATCTAATAGTATAGTAGTAGAGATTGAAGTGTACAGTCGCGAACAAAAATATGAATACAAATAGCGAAATTGTTAAACACATTTTACGAGATTTCGTTACACGTTTTATAATACTCTTCTAGGATTTAATTAACTCAATTAAAAATTGGAGAGTATATACATACATATATTTGATCGTGACTGTACCTACCCTGGGAAACTTGTTATGCTGTCATTCGTAATGTTACACCTGCAAGCTGTACAATTTAATTAAAGACACTGATAATGCAGCTCTCTTTAGATAATTAGAATATACTAGATTGCCATAGACAATATAATGAAGAAGATAGTCAGACAAAAACAGTTAACAGGATACCTTGTTTTAACAATATCTACCTCATCTCATGTTCTATACCATGTGATATCTATGTTTTTGAGAAGAATTTACGCTATCTTGCACAGATTTTTCGAATAAGATCAAGTTTACGACTCCTGTAAATATATGAAACTATCAGACTAATCATCACGATCTAATGTCTTAGTGTTGATCAATTACTTCCCAGACCAGAATTTAGTCCCACTTACAGCATTGGCATTGACATTGTAGGGGTCGCCGCGTGCGCAGGTTTTGCGTCAAATTGGGCAACTCATTTAATGGGTTAAGATTTGAGCAAAGACACCACAAGATCTAAGATACATAGGACTAATAATGGCTTAATAACTAGACGTGTTTATAAGTGTATGAAAACCAATATTTGTGCCGACCCTCTTAGAAATAGACTTGATAATAAATGACTAAAACGTATGTAGTACGATCTTGTATTTAAAAATCGTTCGCTATATCAAGCGACTGTGTTATTGCGTTGTCAACAACATAAACATGCGGACGTCAAAGTTGAAGCCGGTATTTAGTTTAGTGGCAGTTAATAAGGAGATTATAAGGTAAGTGTTTAAATTAAAGATATTATTATAACGTACTTTATTGGATAAATAAGTTAAATATTTGTATATGAATGTTTTAATCGTTAAATTAAATCACAATTTCAATTTTACACCAGTTTTGCCAGTCCCGACTTTTTTTTATTATTTACCTCCGTCTATAATTTATCATAGTTTTTTAGTACTAGTGAACGTAATAATATATATCATGTCATGAAAGTATCACGTTCCTAAATATGCTCACGATTCAATAGTAACATTGCTATTATTACATTTTTAATCTCGAGATGTCGTGGTGGCCTAGCGGTTCAATGAACGGATTTGTATGCACAAGGTGGCAGGTTCGAACCCAGGCAAGTACCAATGTGGCTTTTTCAAAGTTATATGTACTTTCATAATTATTCTAAGACACTTCTGACAAACGGTGAAGGAAAACATCGTGAGGAAACCTGGATTCCAAAATTTGGAATCTGAAATCGCCAATCCGCAGAGAGCAAGCGTGGCGATCAATGCTCGTGCCTTCTCTATATGGGAAGAGGCCTGTGCCCAGCAGTGGGACGTTTAAAGGCTGGATTATTATTATATTAATCTCGAGATGGTTAGTATTTTTGTTATCATATTTTAAGTCTTTATTACGTAAACTGTAGTGTTTATTTAGATTGTTGTATTTATTACTATACGAAATATCTTCCAATTGTGGGTTTCGAACACGATTCACGATCGCGATCTCTTCTTATGTAAAGTCAAAGGCCATAAGTTTATTAGAACCTAAAAGTTCATAATGTTAGTTAGTTAGTTTAGCAGAACTTTATTTGATTTTTGTGTTGTGTGACATCTTTAATGTATAGGAAGTGGAATATTTTCAGAGAGACTAAAGTTGACAATTGTTAAACCGCTTTTTAAAAAAGGATCAATAACAGATATCTCTAACTACAGGCCCGTAGCGTTATTACCAACTTTTTCCAAACTATTTGAAAAGATTATCTACAACAACATTAATAATTACCTAGAAATGCATAGCATTATATGTAAAGAACAAATGGGATTCAGAAAGAATAAAAATATTAATATGGCTATTTATGAGTTTCTCGATACTATACACAGTAACTTAGACAATCGCAAACCTGTTATTTCCATGTACATGGACCTAACAAAGGCCTTTGATTACGTGGACCACAAGATATTACTACATAAACTCTATTCATTGGGTATACGTGGAAATATATTCAATTTAATTCAGACATATTTAGAAGGCATTCAACAAATAACACAGATAATTCTTTTGACTTTAAAAGTAAAACTGAAATAGTATACTCATCTCAGATCAGAAAAATTAAATATGGCGTACCCCAAGGTAGCCTTTTAGGCCCGCTGCTATTCCTTTGTTATATAAACGACTTTCCTAACTGTACTAAACACAAAATGTCCTTATTTGCTGATGACAGCACCATAATATTTAATAATGGCACTATTCAAAGCATTGAGAATGATATTAACACTAGTATTATACAAATAATAAGTTGGTTAACGGCTAATAACTTAAAGATAAATATATCTAAAATTAAGCTAATGAATTTTCAAATAAGACATAAATGGACGCATAAAATGAATATTATATATAAGGTGCTATAAAAATATCTGCCACGGCTTTAATGGGAGGTAGTATTGTGTTTATAGATTACAATAGTGAAGAACTTTCGTACCCCGGAACAGTTAATTAAATTTGAGAGACTAAAATAGTTAAATTAACATTGACTCTATTCTGCGTAACGTGGTTCACAAATTACGCGCAATGTGACGCTTCGTCAATGAAAACAACTGCTATCTCTTTCCATCTTTTCTGTGAACGAAAACTGTAATCAGCTGACTAGTTCGTCACTACATAATCTACTAGGTACGCAATAATACGCAGGCATACAAGTGTTTTAAAAGTGCAACTACTTACCAGCTACCGCATTCTTCAAAAAACACTGACGTAGGTAAATAAGATGATAAACTTGTGTGACTGTCAAGTTAGTGTAAGAATCGCATTTTTTTTTAATTACTTTTTACGGATGTTGTCGCGGTTTTATTAAAAGTCCGTAAAAAAGTAGTTTTATTTCAATGTCTAACATTCGCGTAAATCTAAGAAACCAAACAGTAGGTACTTAGATTAATAGCGAATAACGATAAATTACAGTAACTTGGCGTGTTTAAAAGTTAATCATTTTATTTACAACGATTGCACCGTATTTACAGTTGTTTACTCACTCCCTACCTAGTACCTACTTATCTACAAAACTGTTGCACAAGTCCGCCTTCGCGTTGCACACAGATGAAGGCACGTTTGCATACATGTCTCTTCACTTTATTTAATGTGTCCGTTTCACTTGCCTAAATGCGCGTTTGATGCACCTTTTTAGTTCTACCATACTTTTAATATCATGTCCGGTTTGGCCGTACACAAGGTCTTTCACACGACCCCACAAAAAAACGTCTAGAGGGGTTAAATCCGGCGAGCGAGGAGGCCACGGCACTTGTGAAGTGGTAAGGATGGAGCCCTTCACGATTTAAAAGTCGCCACACGTAGTTGTCGCTCTCGTCGAAGACTCGAGCAGCATCCCTGGTGCTCGCAAGAGGATGACACTGAAGCACTTCCTCTTCGAGTTCGGCCGAGTATGAAGGCCTGCCTGCGTCAACCGCAGGCGGGTCAAAGCGGCCGTGTTACACCGAATTACACTCGCGGTAGCACAATACCATTTCAAGATATTCTTGATTGGAATACTGTCGTCTGGGAGGCATTTTTAATGAAAGCGCGCGATATTGCTGTCGCTAACCTCTAAAACTAACTTCCGAACGCGCGGGCGGGGTGCGACTGACTGGCGACCCGAGCGGCCGGCGCGCGGCGGCGCCGGCGCGCACGGCGGCGGCGGCATCCTTTGATAGGAATGGCAACAGTGTATGAACAGCGGCGGCGCGGCGGCGTTTTGTGAAATGTTTGAATTCGGTGCGGAGCGGCAACAGCTTATGACACGGGATGGTTTTATACTAATAAATCAATTCAAATTTATACGTTATTTTTTTTGTATGGAAAAAAAAAAGATAAATAATCAATAATTTATCTTTACTATTGTAATCCATAAACACAATACTACCTCCCATTAAAGCCGTGGCAGATGTTTTAATAGCACCTTATATAAAGGAGAAAACGTACGTGAAACTGACGTAACAAAATTTTTATGCTTACATATTGATAGTGACATGTCATGGAAATCACATATTAAACATGTATGTCCTAAATTAAATAAAAATTACGTCTTCATTAGTAGTAGCATTACCCCAAAATATTATCCCAAATCTCAAGGCAGACGAGACGTAACCATGATAAGCTAAGTCAGTAGTGCACTTAAATTGGCTATTTTTGCTAACATAAATAAAGTGTAAGAAAAATTATTTAATTAGAAGACGTGTTTATTGCACAGAAAAAGTGTATTCGGGCGATTTGTAAGCTACAACGCACAGATACCTGTAAACCGCACTTCCAAAGATTAAGACTAATGACGTTGCCATCACTGTATATATTTTAGGTTAATTTTAATATGTTCGTGAAAAATAATTTACATTTATACAGTTTTATAGAAAGTCAAAGTCGATCTGATAAACTTCATTTAACTAAAACCAAAACCAATTTGTTATACAAGAGTATATGCAATGGCACCAAAATTGTACAATCACTTGCCAAAGCATATTAAAGACTGCAATAATGTTATCGACTTTAAACGTAGCCTCTCGAAGTTACTTATTGAAAAAGCATACTATTCTGTGACGGAATTTTTCAGTGATAAATTCTGAAATGTTATTCAATACTGAAATTCTATTTAATTTGGTTCTGAGTTTTGTGAATTAATATTTTTATACCTTGTTATCTAATTGTAAATCTTGTGAAACTGGTTTGACATTAATAATTGGATAATGTTTAAATTTGGCTAATGTAAAATTAAACGAACGACCCAATGGGTCCCTCTAAATGGCAAGAGACATCGCGGTAGGCCCAGACGGAGATGGCAAGACGAACTGGAGTCCTTTGATAAGGAGTGGATGACCACGGCCCTAGCTAGAGAGAGATGGAAGGAGGGTAGAGAGGCCTTTGCCCTGCAGTGGGACAGAAACGGCTAGAAAAAAAAAAAAAAAAATTATGATCTGTATGACTATTCTGTATGCCGTTTGGCGAAACATGGCGATCCTATGTATTATAACTATAACATCTGTGTTTACAAACCTGTGTTCAACCTGTGTTTACAAAATAAATAAATGAAATGAAATGAAAATTATTACAGGACCTCTGACCTTGACCGTGTCAAGTACCTTTCATTATTATTTATCTTACTATGATGTTTTTTGTCCTAGGTATGTAAAACATACCGGATAATAACGGAGACCAAACAGGATAATCTTATCTTATTATATATTTATTTTGTAAGCAATACGCCAAACAATAAACTCAAATAATAGTAGAGCACTACTAAATCGAGTTGTATTAAAAAAAAATGACGTTTATTAAATTTGATTATTACATGTACAGTGTACACTAAAGAATTCTATTTCTACAACGTAAATAAGTACATGATTTAGAACAAAGTTGCGCAAATTCAAAGTACGTATTCCATTAGATAATTAGTCACAATTTGTAAATCGAATTGGAGTTATTGACTCAGCAGAAACCGGTTTCATTCATTCATCGATCAGTGTACAACTAACACCTTGATAATATTTTTGCAAAGTAATGTAACTGGCACTTAACAACAAAAATATTTACAAACATGTATATATAGGTACTCCGTCGCATTCTTTGCAACGATATATATCCTAGTTTCTATGACCAGTTTCCGCAAATTAGTCCCAGTCTCAATTGAGCTACTAATAACATGGATGTCGTAACTGCGACGATGAGACACATTTCTTGAGTGGTCACGACATTTGCTTATGTCTGGAGGTGGCCTGTGTTCCACACTAGGAATCACATATATACATTCACTGTATGCACTGAGTGTCCTAGTGTAAACGTACCATTACAGCTATAAATGGTCGATATCAAAAAGAGGATATTTTGAATTCAACTACATGTTTATTTTTAATTTTTTTTTTTCAATGTTTGTGTAGTACTTTTATTAAATTATAATTATTAAACTTAAAATATTTTCAATAATATAAAAACTAAGCCTACACGATAAATAAAAAAAATTATAAACTAAATTAAACTAAGAACTAAAATAAAGCATTAAAAAATTCATCCACATCGCTGTCGACCGGGATTGTGTCCAAAGGGCTGGCAGCATTGCCACGTTGAATGGCAATGCTTATTCGCTGACCTAGGTAGAAGCCAGCCTTTGGGTCACGCGAAGTGTCAACCAGGCGTTTTATTACTTAGTATCCCGACTAAAAATCTTTTGGTCTTCGATAGAGTACCTCAGGGGTGGTCTAAATATATTTTAAAGTCGGTTCTCTTTTACATTTTTGTGTAAGTAATTAGTTATCTTGGTCAATACTTCTAGAAACATATAACTTTGCTTACAGGACAACCGTCACAGCAAGCAGTACTGCTGTGAAGACAGATAATTTGAAGTCATGGACCGAGATCCCTGGACCATCGTCCTTACCCGTTATTGGGCAACTCCACCATTTTCTACCTGGAGGTATAACATTTTATGTCTATAATAATATTAATTATATTCGTTTTATTACAATTTACGCTTTTTACATATTTTTCACTGCACGGCTTACGAGCCGTCACGTTCATTGGTCACGACCAATGCACGACACACGTTTGAGTCACGAGTTCGATACCTAATCAAGACAATTAAGAAACCGAAGTTAAAAATGAATATCGAAAGCAAAATTTAGACGTCAATTATTTTACAGGATCTCTTAAAAATTTTGTGGACCCGGATGTGACTATGAAACTATTTGAGATGCATGGACCAATAGTAAGGTTTGACAAGATGTTGGGCAAACCGCCAATGATACTGTTATACGAGCCTGAATGTTGCGAGCAAGTAAGCACACATTAAATATATACATTTAATTAATAATAAATAATAACGACTTAGTATTTATTTTGAAACTGAAACTTGAAGTACCTAGAACACGAAATATAAAGTTAAATGCAATCGTCAATGTGATCATTATTTATTTGAAAACTGTTACAACAGCGTATTGCGTCATAATAAGGAAAGGTAAACAGCTGTTGACAGAAAAATCAAATTGATCTACCAGTATGATAAAGATAAATTCGTACCTGTGTCTATTTTATATTTATCAGTAGATATCATTTTACTTATGTTTGACCTTGACGCGTGTGTTGTTATTTAAACATCAACAACACACAGAAAATAATTACTGTAATTTTTCGGAAGGATAGACACAGGTTTTGCGAACTACCTATTTTTTGTTACGTATTAGTTATAATAAATAATAATAAATGCGGACAACAAAAGTAAGTAGCTAAAGCATTGTGTTATGGAATTCAGAAACAACGAAGGTACCACAAACACCCAGACCCGAGGCAATGTAGAAAAGTTTGTTTCTACACTGACTCGTCCGGGGATCGAACCCGGGACCTCAGAGCTAGCGACACCTTGAAACCGGTGCGTACGCCACTCGACCACGGAGGTCGTTATCAGTTGTCCGATTCCTGTGCAAGTTACATGCATGCTATTAGTATGTTCCTGTACGTTGGTTACAAAAAATAATGTAAAAAAATTATAAAAGTTAATCATTATACTAGACGAAGACGGTAGATCAGATAATTAAATGTGTTACGAGTTAACAAGAGTACCCAGAAATTAATAAATAACTTTACATAACAAATAAGATCTTCTAAATTCCAGTCGCAACTTATAGCTGCATGAAAGTTTTAAGAAGCCATAAAAAAATTACAGGTGCTACGCAGTGAGAACTGGATGCCAATCCGTCCTGTGTTCGCATCCCTTGAGTACTACAGAAAGGAGTTCAAAAAGAAAAGGGGACACAAATTTCATGTTACCGGACTCACAACCGAGTAAGTAAGGTGCGTTGGGGTAAGGTCGTAAATGGGGTAAGAACGTATAAGTTAAATATCTACCGATTCTGCGATTATTTTTTTATTCTGGCAACATAGCGCAAGGCGCCATTTTGTTTTGCTACTCCCTGTAACTCCCTGCAGTCCGCATCATGTTCAGTTCCTGCTATGTTTTTAAAGTAATTAAATTTTACAAGAAGAATGCTGTAGCAAGTATAAGGTCGGATATGTTCTTTTTATGAACCTTGTGTTCTTAGCCACACGAGTGATTTTAGAGGGTAGTCCGGTCTTTCCCCAACATCGTCCGATCTTTCTCATGAATTTTTAAATGCATGTCTATACTTTAAACTCCCGTAACACAGCAGCCGTTAAATCTATGCAAACATGAAAATATTTTTGTGATAGGTTGTTTATTGATTATCAGTTTCTACTTTATTTTATTACGCTAGCCGATATTGATTTGGAGAAAAAAATAAATTGCCAACTTCTTACGAATGCAGCTAAAAACCATCCGAACTTACCCCAACGCACCTTAACGTTACATATTACAGTAAATTATAATATTCTAAATCTTACTTAGTAAGTATGTCTATAATGTCTTATACTGTAATAAGTATGTAATGTCTTATACTTACTTAGTAAGTATTCAATAAATCTATATCTATAAGTATTCAATAAATTTTTCCCTGCAAATTTTCGACAGTGCAAAGAGCGCGAAAATTATTTGAAGATTCTGCGGGAACGTCAAGACCACCTAAAAGCCAAGACTATGAAGCTACCCAAGACCAATATAGTGGATGAGCGACCATGGAACTCAGTTGCTGCTAATACACAAAAAGAAACTACTCAAGGCATACAAGACCAGGCAACAGCTGACATGCTAGCCATACTCATGACAATTAAATCCATCAAAAACCAATTTATAGGGTGCAATAATATGATGGATAAAGTTATTTTAATTTTAACCAACCTCGGTCAGTATGTGTAATAATCTTAAGCTGCGTATCCTTTACTGGAATGCTGACGGCATTCGCTCCAAACTCTCGGAACTGTTGGATCTGGTAATGAGCTATCTATTGATATTGTAGCATTGTCAGAGACCAGAATATCCCCCAACGTCAAATTATATACTCCTGGTTTTACTTGTTATCGACGTGATAAAAAATCTAATGGCCACGGCCAGGGAGTGGCAATCCTAATTAAGTCAGACATAGCACATATCTCATTAAACCCCCCTCCAACACAAAATCTGGAATGTGTAGGAATACAACTAGCCCTATCAAATAACAAAATCGCTTTTATTTCAGCCTACCAATCTCCCAATCTATCACTACTAGCGTCAGATTTGGATGCAATTATTAATTTTCACCCAAAAACACTAATTATGGGTGATCTTAACACTAAACACCCCTATTGGTACTGCTCCCAATCCAACGTCCACGGAGAAGTTCTTTTCGATCACATGCTCAACCACGACTATGATATTCACGCACCTGCCAGCCCAACCTTAGTCCACTACCACAGCACACACGTACCCTCCACTCCAGACATTATTCTAGCTAACTCTGTCCACCATCTCTCGGAGCCTCAAGTAATCTCTGGCCTTTCTTCCAACCACCTACCTGTTCTCTTTACTGTAGAAGGCAAAGTCAACAGGCGCAGGCGTATCATTTTTAACTACAGAAAGGCGGACTGGAAAAGTTATAGATCTCATATCAATGAGTCCATAACTCTAAATCAAGCGACATATAACTCCCCTGTAGCTATTGACCTTGCTGTTGAACGTATAACCAAATCCATCACAGAAGCAAGAGATGCAGCCGTGCCAAAAATATCCAGCAATGGTGATTATAAACTCCCTCGACGAATTAGGTCACAAATAAAGATCAAAAATCGTTTTCGTAGAGTGGCATTGGAAGAATCTAATTCGTACCAGCGTCGTCAGCTGTTCTCCTTGGTCAACCACATGCAGAAATGTATTAAATCCAAGATCCAAATCATAAATGATAATGTCTGGAACAATAAACTGTCCAAAATAACCAACCCTTCCTCCGACTTATGGAGAATAGTTAAGTCAATTAACCATCAGACCTTTACAATACCCCCTTTATCATTACCTAATAACACTACCACCTCCTCAGAACTTGAACAATGTGAGACCCTAGCCAAAGCCTTTCTAGAAAATATGAATTTGACCAAACATTGGGTCGCCGACGCTGCTACTGAAGAAGCAGTTAATAAATCAATTAGTATGCTGGACACATATCAGACCAATGACTACCCAACCCTGGTTAGGCCAAATGAAATCAGAAAACTTGTAGGAAAGCTAAAGTCCAATAAAGCACCTGGTTTTGACGGCCTGGGGAATGTTCTACTGAAAAACCTCCCTCAAAAGGCAATTGTGTATTTGACAAAAATATTCAATGGTTGCCTGCGTTTTGCATACTTTCCGAAGTCCTTAAAGCACGCCAAAATCATAGCCATTAGGAAACCTGGAAAAGATCAGTCCATTCCATCAAGCTATCGCCCAATTAGCCTCTTACCAAGCATAGGGAAACTTCTGGAGTCCGTTATCCTAACTCGTCTCTCTAAATCAACAGCGCATATCCTGAAACCAGAACAGTTTGGATTTCGAAGCACACATTCGACCACGCAACAGCTGGCTAGGGTGGCTGAACATGTAACCCATGGTTTAAACCGCGGTCTTTCCACAGGCATGATTTTGTTGGATATTGAAAAAGCTTTCGATTCTGTTTGGCACGCCGGCTTACTACACAAATTAATACAACAGCAAGTACCTATTTGTTTAGTAAAACTCATCCAGAATTACTTAAGTGATCGATCTTTCTCTGTTTATGTGGGTAAAGAACATTCTGATCCTAAAACTATCCCAGCTGGTGTCCCTCAAGGTTCGCTAGTTGGACCATATCTTTTCATTCTGTTCCTAAATGATATACCTAAACAGGCTCATACACACTTAGCCATCTATGCTGACGACACTGCCACGTTCACGACTGACAGAGATGTCGACATAATTGCTGGGCGGCTGCAGTTTTCTTTGGACTTACTCAGCCAATATTTTAAGACCTGGAAACTGAAAGTGAATTCAGACAAAACCGAAGGTATACTCTTCACCGGCAAAAGAACAATTCCAAATCGACTCGTCAAGATAGGCGATTTTCAGATAACCTGGCGCGAATCTGTTAAATACTTAGGCTTAATACTAGATAAGAAACTTAACTGGAATAAAAATATTGAATTGACTGTGAGGAAAGGTGCAAAAGCTCTTAATTCACTAAAACCTATTCTAAATCGCAAGTCCACCCTTAGTCCCTCTACTAAACTGCTTATCTATTCTACATTGGTCAGACCTTGCTTAACCTACGCAGCACCTGTGTGGTCAAGTGTGGCCGATACCAAGTATAACAAACTTCAAGTCATTCAAAATAAAGCTTTAAAATTATCATATAACACACCATTTCGCACAAACCTAAAAAGACTCCACAACCATATTAAGTATCCATTTATAAAAGATTTCATTATGAAAATTTCGCGCAAATTTTATTTACATAAAAACCCGCAACATAGTAATATACTAGTATCAGCAATTGGTAAAACCAGATTATGCACTTTGTCCTATGCTCGAACTTACAATCGATATCGACTCCCCCATCACTATTTCCTTCGTGACGTATCATGACGATAGCTCGCTTACTAGCCGACGCCGCTCGACCGGCCGTGTGTTCGTGATTTTTATGCACATCTACCCGCTACTCACCTTATATTTTATAACAACTTCATATTATAATAAAACGTACATTTTGTACCACTATCACTGTACATATTATGTGGGTCCATACTAAGACTTGCACATATTGACAATCTGTAACGATTTCAACCATCAAAAACAAATTAATGTAATTACAGATAATAAAAATATGCACGAATGTTTGTAAAGGCGATAAATAGCCTACGTAACGAAATAAACCATGTTTTGTATGCAAATAGAATAAGATCATTTGTAAACAGGATTGTATCAACTTATGTTTTAAATAAAGACCTTGACAAATCAAAAAAAATCAAATCAATAAATCTATATACTTATAATAAATCTGAAGAAGTGAAAATTCTGTACATGGAAAATATCAAAAAAAAAAAATGGCGGGGGGTGTTAATAGACAGACACCGAACCCAAAAAAGTGATTTAAAAAATGTTTGTGTGTCTGTCTGTTTGTTCAGGCTTCACGCAAAAACTACCGGTTCGATTACGATGAAACTTGGTATAATTATTCTTTGATATCCTGGGCACCACACTGGGTAGTTTTTATCCCGGAAAAGTATATACAATAAAAAACAAACTTATTTTGCGGTTCGATCCCTAGACCCGATTACTGTACCAACCGCAAATTATAAGTTTGTCGTAGGTTACGTCACCTTAGGGTAGAGTTATTTAGGTTTATTTTTATAAGTCGTAGGTATAAATTTTAATTTTAAAGTATGGGTAGTATATTTGATAGTGTACGTATTGATCGTAGGTTATTTTATAATACTGTTAGGTAGGATTAGTCATTCGTATAGATATAAGTTTTTAGGTATTTAGCTTATTTATTGGTATATACATATAAGTGTAGGTAGGCGCTAGGTGTAAGGGCTCTTCTATAAAAATAGTCTTAAAGATTTCTTTATTTTTAATACGGATATACTTATAACACGATGCCTTCCAGAAAGAGACAATTTCTTTCTGCTACATCGAGACACACTAGGCGAATGACACCAGCAAGAGGTATGCTCGATAGATAACGTTCTACACAAATAGCACTTAATTAAAAAATAAATAAATAAAATAAATAAAAATTACACAAAAAACTCATTGATAAGTTTCGTCATCCACGCGAACGAAGTCGCGGGCACAGCTAGTAAAAAATAAATGTGGTCAAAATCACATAAATTGTTGTGAACCCAAAGTAAGTAACTAAAGCACTTGGGTTATGGAATTCAGAAACAGCGAAGGTACCACAAACACCCAGACCCGAGGCAATGCACAATGTAGAAAAGTGTTTTTCTACATTGACTCGTCCAGGGATCGAACCCGGGACCTCAGAGCTAGTGACACCTTGAAACCGGTGCGTAAGCCACTCGACCACGGAGGTCGTCATATTCAATGATCTCGACAAACACAGAGGAATACATTTATTTGTACACATATACTTGATCAGACATTCAGCGGGCACAATTACAAATAACTCTGTAAATTCTCAAAATAACTGAAGTATAGGACAGATTACCGAGAGAGTCTAATAAAGCATTACTTTAACTATTAGTATAATGTTATCAGTCATTTTTTATGTCAGTTTCAACATGACACAGGTGTCATATTAGTTCTTAGTTATTTTATCGTTCACTTGTAACTGGTAACTGGAGAACTGGCGAAGTGGATTACGTTTACGTAATACTAAAAGATGACTACAAAATTGATCATCTAGTCCACTTCAAGTTAGCGGTATTTCTATAAAATTTTGCTTACCGTGTGTCCATTTTTCTCCCCAATATATTTTTACTATTTTACTTAGGATTATATTTGAATGCTCAACGTGTAATTCTTATACTATGAACCATTTTACAGTCATGGAGATGTATGGAAAGAGTTCCGATCAACTGTGAACCCGGTCATGCTGCAGCCGAAGACAATCAATCTGTACTGTAATGTGCTTGACGAGGTGGCGCAGGACATGATTGTAAGGTACATCTAAAAAAAAACTATTATTATAATCAAATCAAATTGGCGTAAATGTGGAGGTTATTCATATTACGTACCTGCTCCTAATATTACTTTAATCTCATTATATTAAAATAATCAGAGTCCTTTACTGGAATACACAACACAGCAATACAGACAACAATATTACGAAATAAGAACAAATCTAATTGAATAATAATCTTTATTGAATTCAATCAGCCGAGGATAAGATAAAGCGAAATAAAGAGAAGCATTCATTATATCCGAAAGACAAATGCTTCCGTGACTCGTCTATTTAATAATTAAATTGCCTGAATGAAATGAGATCCTTTCATATAATTCTCTTGTTCTGTTAATTTAAATTCAGAAAATATTAATGGAAATAATATTCGCGCTGCTTTGGCATTCATAAATATTTTCTTACAATCTTAAAAAACGGAAAGCGTAAGGTAAGTAATGCTGAACTAAACTTCGTTACTTTCAGGATGAAATCTATTCGTGATGAAAAGAACATGATTCCTAAGGACTTTGACACGGAAATGAACTTGTGGGCTCTGGAGTCCATCGGTACTGTTGCCCTTGGTTGCCGCCTGAATTGCCTAAGTACCGACATACCTGAAGACTCCCCGGAGAAGCAGCTGATCCAGTGCATCCACGACTTATTCGTAACAACCAACGAACTCGACTTCAAACCAAGTCTCTGGAGGTATTTTGCGACACCACAGTTCAACAAAGCCATGAAACTTTATGAGCACCAAGAAAGGTAAATAATTAAAGAACTAGGAGCCTCTATTGAAATATCTCTGAAATCTATTTTTATTATTTAATCACTGACTCATCTAATAAATAGACAATTAACAATTAGATTAATCTATATAATTATATAAGGAGATAATCGGTCTGACTGACTCATCAACGCTGAGACAAAACCACTTTACCTAATAGATACGTGCTAGATAACTAACAACAAGGGATTTTTCTTAATAATATAAATTGATATTAATTAAAATTTTAGCCTGACAAAACTCTTTGTCCAAAAAGGAAAAGAGCAGCTGAAAAACAAAAACCAATCAAATAGCGAGAAAGGTGTGCTTGAAAAATTACTCGAAATCAATGAAGAAGTAGCCAACATTATGGCCAGTGACATGTTACTCGCTGGAGTTGATACGGTAAGCATAAAATATATAACCAATGATCCTCATGTACCAAGTACCAAGGAATACTAAAAAGTTTCAGATGTTTTATTGAATTCCCGTTTGCCACTTTGTGAAATCTTCTTTTACAGGCAGCGAATACTGTCACCGCTGTACTTTACCTGCTGGCCAAGAACCCTGACAAGCAAGATAAACTGAGGGAGGAGATAATGTCGAAGTCAGAGAAAAGGCCGTATCTGAGAGCTTGCATCAAGGAGTCGATGCGAGTGATGCCGATCGCGTCAGGGAACATGAGGCAGACGACGAAAGACATAGATGTGTTGGGGTACAAGATACCTAAAGATGTGAGACGCATAGGATTTTAATTACACATGTATTTTTTGGAAGTTATTTAATAATTGAAAGTTTCGTGTATTCTCAGAAATTAAATTTGGGTATTTTTTTTATTCTTATTATTAAGACTAAAGTCGAATTCTCCGTGGAACAATAAATATATTTCTTAAATTAGTGCATATTTATTTTCTAACCTTTTGTCAATTTCAGATGCATATTGTGTTCGCAAACCGGGACATGTCGCTCTTGGAACAAAACTTCCCCAGGTCGCAGGAGTACATCCCGGAGCGATGGGTGACCGACAAGGGCGACCCATTGTACTACGGCAATACGCATCCATTTGTCTACATGCCATTTGGTTTCGGCATCCGGAGTTGTATAGGTGCGTATTATATTATTCTTAAACTAGCTGTGCCTGCGACTTCGTTCGCGTGGATGACGAAACTTATCAATGAGTTTTTAACCGCATAATTAAGTTTGTTTTTTATTGTTTATACTTTTCCGGGATAAAAACTACCCAGTGTGGTGCCCAGGATAACAAATAATAATTATACCAAGTTTCATCGCTGCATCGTAATCGAACCGGCAGTTTTTGCGTGTTACCTGAACAAACAGACAGACAAAAAAAAATTTTTTCACACTTGTCGGTTCGGTGTCGGTCTAGTAACACCTCCCGCCATTTATTTTTTCAATATTTTCTATGTACAGAATTTTCACTTCTACAGATTTATTATAAGTATAGATAACGCCAAACGAATACGAATACGAATTCTTGTTACCCTTTTTTATATTTGGATCAGCAATACGGAACATATTTTTGCATATACACTAGCATTCACAATTATGGGCATCCCTTATTAAAGGAGAATTCCGTCATTCAAAATTAATTGATGTCAAATAGAATCTAGGTAACATAAAATGTACGTTCCATTCTGCCAAAAGATTTCTTAATCCTATGGATCCAAAAAAGGTTGAATTTTCATAATCACAGTTCATATATAAATAATGCTTTATATGAGTATTTTTCTTTCAGGCCGTCGCATAGCTGAGTTGGAAATGGACACGTTTGTGGCGCGATTGATAGAAAACTTCAAAGTCGAGTGGATCGGCCCCCCTCCGACTGTGGTCACAGAATCCCTCAACTATATCAAAGGACCATTCAATTTTATATTTAAGGACGTGTAAATAACAATACTTTAATTTTATTTGACACTTAATTTTATTAAATTGATTATTTTGTCCATTTTAATTCAACGAGGTTAAGAATTATTTTAGAAAAATTAAATATATTTTAGTTTAAATATTTAGCAAATGTTAGGGACTGCCTAAGCAGAAAAATGACCGTAACCCACGGGTGGAATAATTCAACCCCAAACATTTTGTTTAATTTTAACTTTATGACATAGAAATCATTTTATTTTTCACTCGCGTAACTACGGACATGGTTATAATATTTACTTCAAAACCGCAAATGGAATAATTTTAAGCCTAGTTTTAACAACGCAAAAGCATTCAGGGTGCGGCGGACATACATACTAGTGTAGAATGCGGGTCGGCTTGCGTATTCTTTTATGAGGCTTATTAATTTGTCTCACGATGCTACCAAACACTAAATCTATTCAATAGGATTAAGCCATCCAGCTACCATTGTTTTAATCATATTCATTTGGTACTATAGTACTTACAATTAAATGATTTATTAAAATAATATTTTAAGTTACAACTAAATAAACTTTATTTTGTAAATGTATCTTATTATTAGCGTCAACATTATGCTATTATTGTAATAAATGAATGATTAAATAAATTGGTATACATATTATTTAGGAACCACAGAGGTGTATTATAAATTTATACAGTAAATAAACAATAAAGAAAAACGCAAGAATTTTATTTATTGCTATTAAACTGAAAATTATTATATTTGAAATGGTAAACTATGTCACTCGTAGAAATCACTTAGATGATCTCAAAGAATAAATAAAAATCAATAAATAAAATAAGATTAGGACTACAAAAATGATTAGAAACAAACTAAGCTAATTAAGCTTGTATCCTCACAGAATAAGTAAAAATCAATCAGTTAAAATATATATATAAAAAGAAATTGGAACAAACAGCTAATTAAGCTTGTTCTATTTATTCTCGTAATCTCTTTCGCGGCCGATCGAACCCAATGTTAAATCAGCCGACGAGATCAGACGAAATAAAGCCTTCAATATGGCTGATAGACAAATGATTCGGGATCTTTTCATTATTCAATTCGTGTACTAAACAGAGGAAGTATTTGGAGTGTTATTATGAAAGTACATTTACTTATATCTAATAATATGGAATGAAAAGTGTACAGTCGCGAACAAAAATATATACAAATAGCGAAATTGTTAAACACATTTTACGAGATTTCGTTACACGTTTTATAATACTCATCTAGGATTGAATTAACTCAATTAAAAATTGGAGAGTATAAACATACATATATTTGATCGTGACTGTACCTACCCTGGGACAATTGTTATCCTGTCATTCGTAATGTTACACCTGCAAGCTGTACAATTTAATTAAATACACTGATAATGCAGCTCTCTGTAGATAATTAGAATATACTAGATCCCATCAAAAACATAAATGTGAAAGGCTGCCAAGTTCGATACTATGGGAATGCATCACTTTTGCTTTAGGAAATGTCTCATTCCACTTAGTTGTAAAATTAGAAATTATTTAGACTATGCGAGAAAAAATAGTCTTTTCATTTTTGTTTGACTGATTTAGCGCACCTAGTGTACCTAGTGACCTGCTTTGCACTTCGTAAATCGTGGGTTCGTTTCCCGCAACAGACACACACAGAGTGGTGAACAATTTTATTGTTCTTGTCTTTAAGACAAACATGTATTGTCTTAAATTGGTATGTATCTAAATTTAAATAAGTCTTATCTCATTTCCACTCCATACCTACTTATAGTAGAACAAAATTACACATTCGTTGTTTTCGAAACTGACTCACACTTAGCCGTTTTCAGATTTTTACTTTATTTCGACCTAAAGACAAACCTTCGAGCCAAATTTCAGGTCGGTACGACCATTGGAAGATAGACCCATTTAGTTCATTATGACTTCATAGTAGAACAAGGTTACACCTTCGCTATTTTTAAAACTAACTCACACTTGGCCGTTTTCAGATTTTTCCCTTTACTTTGACCTTAAGACCTATCTCCATGCCAAATTTCAAGTCAGTACGACCATTGGAAGTGGTCTAGGTTTTTGATGAGTCAGTGAGTCAGTGAGTGTATAGTAAAAATAGCGATTTTCTGACGTCAATATCTCAAGAACTGCTATAGGTAGAATAATGAAATTTTGTATTCTAGACAATTAAGGGGATGTCAACAGACACTCGAAATTTCATATGCGTAGATAAAATATGTTTTGAGTTATAGGGTGGTCGAAATTGGCCCGAAATGGTTCGCGTAATATAACCCACGGCCGGTGTGTCGCCCTTTTTTGCTCGAACTTGGCGGACACACTGCCGTGTGTCTAGATTGCCATCGACAATATATGAAGAAGATTGTCAGACAAAAACAGTTAACAGGATACCTTGTTTTAACAACATCTACCTCATCTCATGTTCTGGTCCTTTGAGCCGGAGGACACAAGGAGGACCAGAGTCTCTAATGATACAATACATAACATCAGGTTATAGAAATATAAAGCTATTGAAGTAAGGACAGAGACAATGCCAGCAGGGATGTCGCGACAAGACGAAAAGGTTTTTGTTTGTACATTACATTACAAACAAGCCTGTTTATATTACCTAACCTCAGAATAACCGTAATAAATGTTCAACGATATTTATCTTCATTTTAGGGCAAATTTTTAAATTATTACTCCGTTGTGACAGATGAAAAATGTTTTTGGAACATTGTGTGAAATTATTGTTACTGCTGCGTTGGTGTGATGGTGCAATGGAGGTTACTGGTGGACATTATAATGTTTTGTAATCTGTAGAGACAATAAATAGTTGTAGGTAAAACTTTCTAACTTCTTAAAGAAAAGTAATACATAAAAGCTTTTCATAACCTAACCCTTTACCTTTAAATTAATAATATATTTCTGTAATATAAAATATAATTTATCGATCAAAATAATAATTAATAGCGATTAATTAAAAATAAAATAATAATAATTTGTTTTCAATAAAAAATTTAAAAATTCCATTATTTTAATCTAAAAATTTTGCATGTCATTAATTTATGACCAAACATGTGGAACTTATTTTATGTATTTCAAACGCCTGTTATGTACCATGTTTCTGAAGCAAAATAAAACTATTCTTATTCTTAATGTGTTAACAAAACCAGGACTCATTGTCAGTCAGAATAAATTTATCACAAATCAAATACCTCATTGTTTGCCTGTTTTTTCTCTCTCAAACAAAAACAAAAGAATATTCTTTATTCATTCACGTTTAAATAGTCTGGGAAAATAAAAGCAATGTTACTTATACGACTTAAGGCGCTAAACAGTGGATTGGGGGCTAATACCCTTTCAAGGCATTTGTTTGGAAGCTTTTATCGAGGCCTAAATGGAGACCCAATGTTTGGTTTACTGAAATGGAGTACGCACCACACTGGCTTTCAACGATTATAGAGACGGATTTAAGCTGAATAAATAGGTCCAAATTAGTCATTGTTGTAATAAAGGGTTCCAAGATACTGGTAAAGAGATTATGCTGATTTATGAAACAATTAGTGTCCGCAGTTTATAATTCGAGACGAAAAATAGCGGCCATTCGCGGGATTTAAATTAACAATTCTGCGAGAATTTAATTTGCCTCTTATTCACGAGTATGCACTACCTACTTATGTTGCTTACAGTGTTATTCGAACAAAACAAATAAATAGACATATTTTCTTAACAAATGGAAAGAGCTTCCGATTGATTGGGTTTTCTTGGAACTAATTTATTTTATATAAATGTAAAACAAACGCCGGGGTCTACAAGGAAAAAAGTAGGCCAACGCACAAAAGCGAGTTTTACAAATAATTTAATTAAATTTGAGTACCTTTCATCCAACCGGAAAACTAAAAGTTTCACGACCGAAACGAATCCCTAAAAGATAAAGAAAGAACTATAAAAGGGAAAGGTACAGAATCTGTGCTTCGGTATTCTAACCGCGTGATTCCACGTTATGAATATAAA
Organism: Autographa pulchrina; assembly: GCA_905475315.1. Classification (NCBI taxonomy): domain Eukaryota; kingdom Metazoa; phylum Arthropoda; class Insecta; order Lepidoptera; family Noctuidae; genus Autographa; species Autographa pulchrina. The sequence continues at coordinate 3,804,726 of FR997771.1, read as the reverse complement.
CCTGATATATAGTGTGTTCGGCATCTCATAAATTCTTGTTGAATTATCTATAAGTAGTTTAATGTTGGTGGTATTTTAAGCCGCGCTGAAACGCGCCCTGAATAACATGGAGTGATAATGTGTGAATTTCGGAGATTGATGCTTGTTTTATTTAATAGTATTAAGGGTAGTGAGTAGGTACAAATAACGAAAGGGTGCGAATATTACGCCTTGGTAACATATTTAGTATGGCTACCTGCACACATTTTTGAAGGAAAGCAAAACCTAAACGTCATATAATTTTTTTACAATGCAATAAACCACTGTCCTAAGACAACACCGTTTAAATAAAAACAATCCTGAAAAATATTTTCTTCAGCTACTCAAGCAAATTAGATTCGAAGTTTACTTAACGCTCAAGAATAAAGTCCAGTAAAGCTCTAACGAACTTGCACAATCTTTGGACTTGGTCTCAAGTCTGTGTGCCTTTGCATTCTCGCCACAAGACTTAGTTGTTAGCCGACCGCGGGTGACATGGACTTTTTGTTCTCGGACCAAGGAAGGTGGGATCTGAATTGTAAATGCTGTTGGCTGCAGGTATTTCACCTAGTCCAACAAACGAGCTTTGTCATCTTGATTTTGCATAGATCTTTATTGCATCTCTCGCCCATTTTATTCTAGACGTACCTATATTATATATACTTGTTAAGTAAACTTTGGTAATGGCTCGTCTTCCATTCTACATGCCCCACCCTACACCATTATTGAATCAGAAACGATAATATTTACTGGGCGCCCCAACAATATTCAACTAAAGCTCTACCTATTCCAATTACTACAGTAATTGGTCTTCGCCTCTGTGAATGGGACTTGCGAATGTGCCAAACTGATAAGAGGTCAATTTAACACCAAATGGGGTCTGTTTTCATGTCAACTGGGACTTCATTTATATCTTCAAGAAACGTAGAATCGATTAAAGTTAATTTGTTACATATCTATGCTTTTAGTATTTTTTTAAGGATTTTCTCGCGATTTTACGCATAAGGACTCTTTAACATTATTAATTCAAACAGGCTATCTATTCCCCGGTTCCCAAGGGCAATTTACCAATACAAGAAACAATATTTCAGGTAGGCCGGTGTTTACCTGGATTCCGAAGGTTTTCGTCAGAAAAATTGCCAATGTAATTCATTCCCAGCCCAATGGGGCCGTGGTCATTACTCTCTGCCAATCACACCTTCGCTAGAATTTATAGAAACTGGCTGAAGGCAGTTTTTCTTTTCTGTATTCCGATGTTGTGTGATACCTTTAGGTAAGAGTGATAAAGAAGGGTCTCGGTGTGTAAGTGTTGGCTATTTGTTTTCTTTTGTATAACGTTACTTAACGGGAATTCGATCACTCGACATACAAAAGCTACAGGAATAGATTTTTCTATTCCTTTAGTATTTTATTAAGATTGTTAAGTTCTATACCTTTCAAAAAAGTTTAACGACATCAATATTCAACCAGTTTAAATTGACTTTAAATTTATGTAACAAAAAATAAAACCTAACAAAGTCACGCAAAATTTGGTACTGTAAACTGAAAACATAATTCTATGTATCCCAGGGGTCTGTCGTAATTCAGTGCTAACTTTGCCCTAATAACTAATTGGGCAGTACAAATTCATACACAATGTAAACTGGAAACTTCACTAATTACTAAAGTGGGCAGTGTCCAGAATGTTAGATGATTTAGATCGCAGAACACATGCTGAGGTTGTTAAAGGGTCTGACAACCTCTTTTAAGTCAATTAGCAAAACATGACTGAGTAGCAAATTAAATATTTAATGTATCTTAGATTTTTTAACTAAATTGGACTGTATCTTTGCATTCATCACAATAATAAATTGTAATTATTAACGGCGTTAGAAAGTAGTGTTTTCCGATCTTTATACAAACGATACAACAAATTTAGTAACTTCAATTAAAAGTTAGTGTAAGTAATTCACAACTAAGTTTGAACACTGTTCAATAAAATTCTCTGTTCAATAACTATTAACTGTTCTCTGTTTAATAAAATTTAATTTTAAAGCTACTTTTTTACTTTATTTCTTTTTGAATACTTGTACCGTAATATTAATACTGAAAAACAACAAGTAGTAATGTACCGCATTTGCTTGAAATTGAGTCACAAAGCAAACAGTACGTCTCCGCTCAACTTAATGGAACCTTCACAGGTTGTTCTCAGAACTTCGTTACAGAATATAAAATGAAGTTAATATCATTAAAATATGTTTTCGTCTTTTGTGTTTATTTTGAACATTGGTCGTCAAATAACCTTTTATTTTGGCAACATTGTGATATCCGCTGCTAACTCTTGAGTTACGGTAAAATAAAAAAAAACTGGTCAAGTGCGAGTCGGACTCGCGCACGAAGGGTTACGTACCACCGTCGTATGAGAGCCCCCTTAAATATTCATTTAATGTGGTTTTTAGTATTTGTTGTTATAGCGGCAACGGAAATACATCATTTGTGAAAATCTCAGCTTTCTAGCTATCACGGTTTATGAGATACAGCCTGGAGACAGACAGCGGAGTCTTAGTAATAGGGTCCCGTTTTACCCTTTGGGTACGGAACCCTAAAAAGGGTTTTTATTTAACAATTGCTCAAAAATCCAGCTACAACTAGGGAGTATATTTATTTTGTATGTCTTTTGTTTCTTTCCGACTATAAGAAACAGAAGAAAAATACAATAACTGTTTAAATAGCTTTTTGTACAAAATAAATACGCTTTTTCAAACCTCAACAATTTAATTCCAAAACAAAACGAACCCCTAACATCCTACGAATTTTGACTCCTTTTATAAATGGTTTTCATGAGAAGTGTTTAATAAAACAAACCACGGAATCCAATATGTAACAGTGTTCCGCTAAACCGAAACCAGATCCCTCATGTAACGCGTTTTTAGACGTTTTGAAATAGATATCAAATGAGAATTACATTTTTTCTAGTATTAGTATGTATTTAGAAATATATATAAGTATGTTTATCAGTTGTCAGGTTACCATAGTACAAGCTCTGCTTAGTTTGGGATCAGATGACCGCGTGTGAGTTGTCCCAGGATATTATTATTTGTTGCAACTATGACACAATACTTACTTAGATCAAAATAAAAATCATTCCGTATAAATTATAATTAATAAAAAAACAATTAAGGAGCCCCGTATAATTTTAGGAAATTGCTTATAACTTTCAAAATACTAAACAGATTTTCATAAATTATAGCTAAGAATCACATCGATCAATTCAGCTTTAAAAAAAAACTACATCAAAATTGGTCTGTTCGTTTAGGAACTACGATGCCACAGACCGACGCGTAAAACTAATAACACCCCTCGTCTTCATCAAGCGTTAAAAATACGTATCTAATGTTGATAGAATACCTTCTGAACTTTACCGAACCTTGAAAAACCCAACCCTCACATTACACACATAGTTTTTCCATCCATAATTTGTTATTGGGAATTATGTGCACGTATCGAAAGAATAACCTAATGGGGTGTAATCAGTGCGCCGTTGACTTTGATGTGTGACTGTCGTGCATAGAGGATAGATAAGAACTAGAGAGTGCGCACATAAGGGTATGAACTGTGAGCACAGGTGTGAACTAATTTCGTCGTGTAAATAGTATCAACCCGAGCGCGCCGTTTTAATAAAAGAATCTCAAACCCAATACTATCCTGATCATATCGTATACATCGATAATTTCGCATAAACGTCTGTCGGTGCACGGAAAATAGCTTCAATCACTAAACGTATGTACTACATTCAGCCAAAAATATGCTTGTGTTTGGCGCAATGGGATTTTAGCGACAGTCGCACTCTATAGTTTTGACTTTTTGTAACTCTATGCTGTCGTGCTGTCAAGGGCAGGGCCGTAACCCCACAGCCCGTACGTAAGTGGAGATCGCACGCGACCCTCTATTACGAATATTGAATAACTAGGAACTGTTAGCTTATCAGCCCCGAATCTATTACATATTGAACCTTACTGCTATGTGATAAGACTCACTTTGGAATATCGGAAGGCATGGTATTCCTACTTGAAGATAATAGACTTTCTTGTAATTTATGGATTAGCTACTTCAATGTGTTTTTGTGCGTACTTGAGACTAATCTGGATCTAGTCCTTTAGATAAAGGCAATCAAAATAGTATGACTTATAATATGGATTAGCTTAAAAAACACCATTGACAGAAAAGGATAAAGTATGTTTAAGATTACTAGAGACTGCAGTGTACGCATCTAAACCCCAATACTTTCTATATAAAATTGAATTTTGTATTTTCTCACAAAATACTTTAAACGGATAAAATAAATAGAATAAAAAGAGAATAGTTGATATTGGCGATCGGAACAGTCGTGGCCTTTTACGAATATTGAAAGTTCTCGGCACGTGACGGCGGACCACGGCGCGGGCTTTTAGTGATATTAGCCACCATGTTTGTTTGCGAGAAGGAATCCATTGCCCAGCCATTTTATTGTTTATTTTTGTTTACAGATTACTTTTCTTGGGTGTTGTCAACTCAATAGGCTTATAGGATTTTGTTGGTTTTATGTGAAGTGTTTGTTTAGTAAAAAGGTTTTTTTCTTGCAAATATTTACCTTAAAATTGTATTTAAGCCTACATCAAAACGACCCACTAAATAAAACTTGAGCTAAGATTGTACTAATAACTATGTATAACAATGATATTATGTAATAATAAAATAAATATTCTTTAAATATTCAATACTAAAGAGAATTTATTACGAACTAGTTTTAGAACTTGAACTGAGTACAGTTCAAGTTCTAAAACACTAGTTAACTTCTACGTCATTCTGCAAGCCTACCAAATATATAATGACCTTCGTAATCAGTTCAACTTCACAATTTTCATTTCAACAACTTCTGGGTACCTACTTAGTAGCAATTAGTGAGTTTCCCTTATTATTTATTAGTTTAGGTTACTAAGGGTGGAAACGAATCAATGATTTACTACGTTCCTGGCCTATTAAAATTTATTTATGTGACAAACACCATGTTAATTAAATAAATGATTCTAATTCGTGGTAAATTTTGAAACACGTTTCTGGTGTACAGAAAATTACACGGTAAAACAACATCAAGCCAAACATTTTTCTTTATAAAATACAAAATTATTTTATAAGGACTTTACGAACACTTGAGTAAAATTATCTTTTGTAATAAAACATGCTAGAAAATTGTTATCATAATAATCAACGAAGAATTGATTGATGGATAGAAAAAGAAGTAAGCTGCCTGGTTCCACAAGCTTCATTTTTCGGTCGGTAATAGCATCTCGTCATATCAGCCCGTCCTGAAAGGAGGAGCCATTTTCCTCAATAATGGGGCACATAGTAAATCTGATGAATCCTACGGCGGCGTGATGGGCCCGGCCTACAGAATCCATCTTGCAAACTAATGGGCTTATGTCTTTGATCCGAGATATTACTTGTCGCCTATCTTCGCATTGTAAGCAATATTACCAAGACATTCTATTACCTACGCAATAAAAGGATCCTATTCAAAGAAAATAATTTGGGAGAAATAAATTACAAAAGTTTGCCAATTACTTCAAGTGCTAATAAGTTTAGGGCAATTAATCTTTTCGGTGTATATTTACTTGTATAACTTTGGTGTAGGTTAACTGGATCGCACTGGAAAAACTTTGAGGTAAAACAAATGTGTTGCTTAAGTACCAAAGAATCCGATTAATTATAACACATTTCTTAAGAAGTACGTAACAACTTAAGTGCTGTTTGTTGACTGAAATCAAAAAGAACAAACATTGATCTTCTAGTATTGTTTCAGTGAACACAGTCGTTTACATCGGGAAGCAGAATGTACGACGGGGATAAAACCGCTGACACTAGACTCTACACTTCTAGTCGCCGTAAATCTTTATATGTGGGCTTTAAACGTGGGCACTGTTTCAACTAAATCGACCGTCGAGAATTGCAATCGACAAGAACCTTTCATACGCAATAGCACTATTACTAAACTAGATTTTATTTCTCTTCGTCGCTACAATTTCAAATGGGAAATGTATAATTCGATATCGTTAACTTGTATTTTATTTTCTACGAAGAAACTTTTTACATTTTCACAGTAAATATGCACAAAAATCTTTGTGTACAGAATTTTCTGGAAGCATATTTAGAGCACCCAGTTGAGTGAGCTACAATTTGCTCTGAAATGGAATTGTATAATATGTTCTAGGTGCCAATATTACATAAATAAATAAATGCGGACAACATCACATACATTGTTCTGAACCCAAAGTAAGTAGCTAAAGCACTTGTGTTATGGAATTCAGATACAACGAAGGTACCACAAACACCCAGACCCGAGACAATGTAGAAAATGTGATTTTCTACATTGACCCGTCCGGGGATCGAACCCGGGACCTCAGAGCTAGCGACACCTTGAAACCGGTGCGTACGCCACTCGACCACGGAGGTCGTCAAACACATTTAGTTCGAGGAATTTGAAATTACTTCTATACCTAGAAGTAATTTCAAATTGGAATTTGAAGTTTGGGATTAAATTTAGGATATAATATTACTAAATTCATGTTCCAGTGGTTTACGAAACAAGCAGGTCGACTGAAACCCTAATTTTATAAATACACTGTCTTGTTTTCCACACCAATTATTTCGACTCAAATAAAATGTTATTTTAAAAGTTATGGTGTATAAATTTGTTTAAACTCGCCAAAATTCAGGCACTCTTATAGGAATACATTATGTCAAAAAGTTTATTCACAAAATTTTATGCAGATGTAGAAAAGAAACATTTAAATATTATATTTAGATAAATAACAGTTTCTGCTAGTGGCGGTCATTTACCTCTTTTATCGTCTTGTATATTGAAGGTTTTGTAACCGAAGGGTGCCAATAGGATATTTAGATATTCCCTATGAGATATGATTACTTTTGTTGTTGTCTCTATATTACGAATAATAAAAAGGTAAATTGTGATATCTTTTTACGATAATGCAGTACGTTCAGGAGACTGACGCCCGACACCCTCTATACAAACACACAATAGACCCGGGTAGACTTAAAAGCCGTAAGAGTTTTCTCCGGAGCACACAGGCCACCAGCGAAACACCGTCTAGAGCACGATGCAAGATCTGGGAAGAACAGCACCCACCACCAGGCAACTATATACCGCCTCAGGAACATCTGCCGCCCGGAGGCAACCTGCAGTGGCCTGCTTGGAAAGCACTCAACCAATTGCGAACCCAGGTAGGTCGCTGTAAACACAATCTAGCCAAATGGGGGATCATAGACCCTTCCAATATCCGGTGTGAGTGCGGCCTTTCCGACCAGACAATGCCACACCTGCTAGAGTGCCCAAAGTGTCCGGACACCTGCACCTTGGAGGACTTAAACCAATGGACTTGGCCAATGACGCTGCAGTTAGTGTGGCCAACTACTGGGCGCAGCGTATTTAATTTTTAAATAAACAATATTACCATCGATTCGAAAAGAAGAAGAAGAATGCAGTACTCTTCGTATTCGCAAGAGATGGTTTCCGTACATGACCAGTAGGTCCATTATTGTTTGTTTAAAATATTGAGACATAGTTTATGGGTAGGTAATGTGACAAGTAAGTTAGCTTTATCCCTAATTCCGTTATCCCTGCAACAACTTGTCATTGTCAATGATGAATTGCAATCAGTAATTATTCAATGGCATGTCTATGGTAATGACGGCACGCATCAATAAGCCAATTTACATGACAGAGCAATGTTATGAGGTGCTTAACATATATCATCTGTTTGCAGGATACTTCCAGGAGCTTTAAGTAATAAGGTATGTATTTAAGTTCTTTTAGAATAGAACCACCCTTTATTTTAAACCCCGATCACAAAAGGGGTGTTTGTCTGAGGCATCGTAGCTCTTAAACGAATGGACCGATTCTGATGCTTTTCTAAGTTTGAAAGCTGCCGTGATGTGATGGTGCTATAATTTATGAAGATCAGTTCAGTATTTGAAAATTATCAGCAACTTTCTAAAAAAATGTGGTGTTTTCTTATTCTTTGTTTAAAGTAATATCTGTAAATTTAAACATACACATATAAGTGAGTACCTTCTTTAGCTGTAATTAAATAATAAACGTTTAAAGTTGATGACGGCCATTTACGTCGCTCCACAGTTAGTTCAGAATGGCGGCAATTAACAAACTAGTGTGTTGTAAGACTGGACTTTGTCTCTGGCTTGGCGTAATCCTTGTTCCCTTTAGAACAGAAGACAGTCTGTGAAATACGGTAGTGTGGTAATACCATTTGTTTTGCAGAACATTTAATGTTTTTTTTTCTCTGTATGTCTTTTTAGACAGGTAACTACAGGCATAACAGGGGGGTATAACACGTTTAAGTACAAAAGAACCAAACAGTTAATTATAATAAAGCTAATCATATCTAGCTAATCTGCAAAGCGTGTACTTATACACAATTTACACATAACTAATTATACACCGACATACAATTGACACATACATAGACATATAAGCCTTTAGCAATACTTTATTAAAATCTACATTTTTAATACAAGAACAAACACTTACAACTATGCTAAAATTAAATCTTATATAAATAAATAAAACTAACAGGCGTCAAAAAATTCTTCTATGCTATGCAGATTCTCTGAGCAAGGGTTTGTTCCTTGCACTGAGAATCGGCATAGCCATTCAACGTGGCAATGCTGCGCCAGCCTTCTGGGCACGTTTCCCGCCATTGACAAGGATAACGATGAATTTTTTGACGTTATTAAAATTGAAACAACATTATTCCTGCTCACTCCCTCGGGAACCAGGAGTGATAATACGTCATGTAACTCTCACCGATTGTAATTGTGGCTTAAATATTCATAAAGTCGGAACACTTGAAACATCCTTCTAACACCAGGTAATAGAATTTACGAACGAATGAAATTACATGCGGTACTGTTGTGACTTTGTGTGATGACAGAAATAACAGCGCCGAAGCTTTTCTACTGTAAAAAGAAAATGCTACTTTTCAGAAACCTAGTAGATTAATGAAACGAAATAGACGCCTACGCTAAGAGACATTGTTAACCTTTATTTAGCCTTTACTGATTATTCAATTTGGGAGCTGTCTTTTATATAACTTTTAAATACATTTATTGATATCTATGTACCCTTCAATTTCTTTGAAAATTGTCTACAAAACCCTTACATGTTAAAAACTACATACACTCATGTTTACTTGACGTGGACATATCGTCGCTACCCAAAACTAACAAACTTATGTTAACCAATAGTTAATCAAAATCTCTCAAAACAAACGACATAACCTTTAATTAATTAAATAAACAGTCGGGGACAACCGTGTCCGAGATTGAAAGACGTCTAAAACTTTAGAGTAATATAGCTTTAATATTTCCAAGTTGTTTCGAGGGATGTTACCCCTGTCAAAACCACGGCCACTATACAAACCAGCTCGGTATGTACGATCTAATTGAATAGACCCTAATAAACAGCCTACGAAAGGTAAATACTGTGTAGTTGGGATGTTTAGTTGAATAGTTTTAGAGGTTTCACGGATTCATGTTATGAGACTTGTTTTAAATCTGTATGAGCTTTTTACTAAAATTCAGAAGAACATTATGAGTGTACTACTATTATTTTTTGATGATACCTACCTAAGTACGGCTGATTGTTTAAATTATATACAATAATTTAGAACCTAGTTAAAACATGATCATACCTAGTCATCTAATATACCAAGATCTACTCAAATCATAGGTACGTATTAAAAAACAATATTTAAAAAAATATTTCACAATCGTCTTTCCATTTTCTTTCTTGGAAGAACTCTAAGACTAAATTGATATCTGAACTGCTATTATTCTTTCATATCTTAAGAAATTTAATTAATATAAGAAAAAGCAATTATCTCTACACCTACGTAAGATAATATCTTGACTAGACTAACATAGTGACTGAAAAGTTTGTTGGTTTACATAGAACAAAATGTATGAAACAACAATCTGGACCCAATTTTTTGAGAAGATTTTACTCAATGGACCCTTAAAAGTCCGTAAAAATACAAGCAAAACCGCAGGGCTCTAGTGTAGAATGCAGAAGTGAATTGACAGTGGCGCGCCCCCGGGACCCGATCGACATGTAAATGTGTTAACACGATGACGTATCCATTCCACATGTAAATGACGTCACTTATCATAATGTACGTCACAGTTCATCTCGACATCAAAGTTAACGACACAATTTGAATATGAATAAAAACCTTTATTATTTTTACGTTTATTATTACAGTGTTGTTTCAGAAACAATTTACTTACCCGCCTGTTTTGTAAAATAATGGTATGTTCAATTTAGATCGACTGGCTACATTTAACATTGCTAAGTCCAATTACTAAAAGCTTTGTTTCTTGATTGTAGAAGCTGAATGTATTGGAAACACTCTCCTTAATTCAACTTCACGTAATCACGTTTATCCGGAATAAAAAATACACGTCTCATAGATAGATAGTAAGACACCTCGATAAATCCGTAATTCCGTTCTACAAATTCGAAAATCGGACGGAACAAAACTGGCCCAATACCAATCTCTCACGCTTGCAGTCAAAGCTGCAAAGTCAGTGAATATTCAAGTATGGAAAAAGGCCGAAAGCCGAAAATAAGATAACCCTCAAATAGGCGAATATGAATTTGGAGCACTCTTATCGTGCTTATGAAAGTCCCTGCATCAATCTACGTCAGCGCCGCGATAAAATTGCAAAAAAAGTTAAATCATCATAAATCTTCTTGTCACTTTGAGATTCATTAGCGTTATTATTTAACTTGTATTTTCCTTAACTTCTTTGATAAACAGAGTTTAAAGTCGAGACTTCTTTACGGGACTGACATTCATTATAAAGTCAGCTTCGTGTTCTACCTGTGTATATAATGTATAACACCGAATTCTATGTATCCGTAGTATTTACGGCTTCCAAATATTAGGTTTCAAAATGGTCTCAGGCCATTGCGCCTCTTTGCCCTTCACGAAATCCTGGCTGAATAGTCTGTTACATTTGCATGCTTAACTCTTATCATTTACATAAAAGTATTCATATTCCGATATTCAAAGTCATAAGTTAGCACCTTAATCTACGTAGTTCGAGCTGGCGGACCGCATTATGCAAATTCATTTAATTAATTAAAGTTTAAAAGTAATTAAACTTGGTTCCCTTTCTCAGGTGTCGTAAAGTAGACGGTAAAATAAATACTTTTAATTACATTACTTTGAATTCGTTCGGGAATTACATTTGTACAGGGGCCTGATTCCGCTATTTTATAGTCAGTGGGTGGCAGGTTAATGAACGTTCCAGTGTTGTGCTAATTTTCGTATTCAGATAAGCCTACAATAAACAGTCAGTGGCAATCCTACAATGACAACAGTCGCAAGTAGGTGTACATTTGTCATTAAACTAAAATCATCTGAAGACGAAAATTAGGTACACACTGGAACGTTCATTAACCTGCCACCCACTGACTTTAAAATAGCGGAATTGGGCCCCTGTAATTGTGTTTGTCATTTCTGTTATTTTGTTAGTCGTGTAAATAAAGAAATTCGTATGATTCTATGTGCAAACTAGGAAATTATCAATATAATGTATTTTAGTATTAAGTATGTGTAACTGACAGATGGTACATCAAGAAATAATATGAAAAGATTAAAATCACGGATATAAATTACTAGCTGATCCCCGCGACTTCGTCCGCGTCAATTTCTGTTATTATGACCACGATTAAGAAGTTAAAAAAAAAAGTATTTCTGCGTAAATGATAATTATATATAATTAGTATAGATTATGTTGATAAAACTCTGTAGCAAATAATTGGCAATAATGCATTAATTTCGACCAAATGATTACCTTAAAAAAGGTTATAGTGAGTCAATTTTAAAAGATAGACATATACTGTCGCAGACATTTTTTTAGATCATTCAAAGAGGAACAATTCTTTCATACATATATTTTGGGTAACTTGAACCGTTTACGCAGCGCACGCAACGGAAGCTTTCAAGTATGAATATTTTCCCCCGTTTTTGTGACATTTTTCACTGCTGCTTCGCTCCTATTGGTCGCAGCGTGATGTTATATATCCTAAAGCCTTCCTCGATAAATGGACTATCTAACACAAAAAGATTTTTTCAATTCTAACCAGTACTTCCTGAGATTAGCGCGTTCAACCAAACAAACAAACAAACAAACTCTTCAGCTTTATAATATTATATATTAGTATAGATAATGCATTAATTTCGACCAAATGATTACCTTAAAAAAGGTTATAGTGAGTCAATTTTAAAAGATAGACATATACTGTCGCAGACATTTTTTTAGATCATTCAAAGCGGAACAATTCTTTCATACATATATTTTGGGTAACTCGAACCGTTTACGCAGCGCACGCAACGGAAGCTTTCAAGTATGAATATTTTTCCCCGTTTTTGTGACATTTTTCACTGCTGCTTCGCTCCTATTGGTCGCAGCGTGATGTTATATATCCTAAAGCCTTCCTCGATAAATGGACTATCTAACACAAAAAGATTTTTTCAATTCTAACCAGTACTTCCTGAGATTAGCACGTTCAACCAAACAAACAAACAAACAAACAAACAAACTCTTCAGCTTTATAATATTAGTATAGATGATAATAATTTACTGATTACCTAAACACATATGTACCTATTTTTTATAAATCAATCCACTGTTTAATCTCTTTAAGTACTACTAGATTAGACTAAAAACAACCAATCGTAGTTGTGAACTCAAAACTGTTTAACGACTACGAGTAAAGTTTTTGTCAATGTAGTTATTATTCTGGTTCCAAAAACAATTTCACTACAATTTGTGTTGCGTAAATTACAAATGCTATGCTGGAAGTTAATTTAAATTTTATAGTTTAGTTTTGGACGTTACGGTGTAGTGAACAAATTTACATAAAGTTTTATCCTCTATATCGTCCCGAACACACCGCAACACTACGAATTACATCCCAAAGTTAGAAGCTATTTGACGGTATAAATATTTATGTTTAAGTAGATCAAATACGAGAATTGACTAACACTTTTAAGTGAAGATGAAATTTGAAAACAATTACCTAAATTAAAAAATCTAAAGTTTATCATTTCAGAGTGCATATTATTTTGTATTTTAGTCCATTCACAAGTTTGAAAACATTCAAGTGTAAAACATTTTAGAAAACTGTTTTAGTTTTTAAAATATGTTAACAATTTTAGAAACAGACGACTTTAAAAGCATTCAAGTATTAAAAATTCAATATAATTGTATACACTCAGAGTAAGTAATTTCCATATTTTATTAACAAAAGTCATGTTAATAAAATATTAAATTTATTCAGTCTCTTCAGAGAGTTACTCAATTAAATATACATAAATAAAATATTAAAGATTTATCAATTTTTAAATAAATATTTTAGTCAATTATATAAATTCCAAGAGCACAGGAAAAAAGCTGTGACCTATGGTGTTGCTTATGCAGATGGTCAGATGAAGAATCTAAGTAGCCGTTTGACAGTAATACAGTGAAATAACTAAATAAGCAAACACATTCTTGAATAAAACAATATTAATAAATACTCAACGGTAAACAACTCACATTGACAAACGTCTTAAACTCATTATGAAACGTCTTCAGAGTCGCTTATGCGTAACACGTAACATCGCTATTTATTTCTTAAATGTAAACGTCACCACTACAGACGTATAACCATCATGTTCTTGAGGTAACACTTTCCTAATAGGTATGTACATCTGTTTAAATGAAGACAAGGTCCCAAAGATAGCGAGAAGACACACAGAATTTAAAGTTAGCGATATAACATAAAGGCGCACTGATGGTAACTAGTAAATAAAAAAGTCTGGCTTTATGTATTTTCATTTTATTTTAGGCTATTTTTGGAAAAAACGCAACGAACTCTTCACGACACACAAAACAGGGCGAACATGACAACACGAAAATAGGTCTCGATTGAAAAAAAGCCTAGTGTCTTGTTATTTTTTCATGTAAATAGATTATCACTTGTTTATTTCATTTCACTAAAATCTGTGAATCAACGAAACTGATTCATAAGAGCGCCATCAGCATCGCTAATCGCTAACATTTAGCCCTCGGACATATGATCTCCCAGAATTTCTGTTCAGTCTAAATTAAATAAAGCTCACCGGGCGCCACCAACGCCCGGTGAACACGTTGCCGCTGTGTTCACTTAGAAAATTACATAGTTTTCCGTCCCTATTGAATTTGTGTATAATGCTGGTTCAGCGGATTTTATATTTTTTTTGCTCTAACCTTTATGTCACGAAACAATTTATCCTCCACGAAAATGTAGCAATGAAATTTTTGTGATTCCATCTTTTAAATTGAATTCTTACATTTGTTATTATATTTCTGAATAACAATTGTTTTTTTAGGATCTCTCATTACATCGCCTAATATTTTGATTTAATGGGTTGTCATTCCTAGAATTTCGAGTTTAAAATAAAGCAGCCATCTTGGTTAGCTTGAGAAACATTCTAGTCTCGAGGCTCAGCATTATCATAACGACATCGTTTCAGCAAGTGTGAAGATCATTACATTTATTCCATATTAGAATAGGTCTTCGCCATCCGACAGCAAGGCACAGACTGATATTATGTAGGTAATGCATCACGAAATTATTGAGGTACTTATGATCAAGTCACCGCCTATTTTGTATCGTGCGCCTGACATTAATAACTTAGAAAGAGAACAGTTAAAAGTCTAAGCTAAAACCTTTGTTCTTATTCCTTCCTGCTCTGATATATCTATAGTATCGAGGGCAACAGACTTAATGTACACCAAAATAATAAAATATTTTACCATTTAGCTTTATCAAAAAATAATTTACCTTTTCTAAAATAAACTGCCAAAAGTACCGGTATCAAAACACTTAGTAAATATCTTTGAAAGTTAATCGTGAACAAATAAAGAGCAAAACACAAAGTTTTGACAACAGTTGCGGCAATAATCCTGCTTTGTAAAGTTCAGTGGAATCCAAATTAACATTCAATTAACTTCAATGACAGAATCTACAATAACACCGAGATTTTACTTCAAATTAGTACAATTGTTAACTTTGGGATCTTCCAGTGCGTTTATTTCTATGAACCTACTGTGAAACATACCGAAAACACCACTTTTTAACTGTTTTTAAACAGTTCAATATTTAATCATCATTTAAGCAGCAAGTATATGAGTAAAAATTATCATTAAATTAACATTATAATATAACGTAATATTCAAGCTTTAACGATTACTTTTACAATAAAATAATCTGATTTTTTTAATAAAACAATAATTTGATTAAAGAAGGAAGATTCAAGTATCAAACAGCTGCTGTTCTGCCATACGATTTATTAGCATAAATATTCTATAGAAATACGTAATCAAGACTTCAAATTGAACATTTTACCTGAAATTAATGCTTTATGTTAATTCACTTTATAGGCTCCGTAGAGTAGCTTTAAAATTTAAATGTTAATGTAATGGCGAAATCTAAGAACGGAGATAAAATTTGAATAAAGTCTAAAGTTTATTCAATGTAAGGAATTTAAGGTGAGGCGTAAAGCTTCACAATTCAAAAGAACAATATTAGATCCCTGACAGGAATTAATTTGATTAGATTTAAGATAGGCCTTAGAGTTATAAACTACTGTTCCGTCTTCACAAAGGGTCCTTAGAAAACTTATAATTTCGTATACAATCCTTATTACTGGATTGAGCCCACAGTACTTTTGGTTAATTCTTAATTTTCGCCGACTATGTAACATTCACTAACTTCCCTATAAAATTATTAAGGGCTGAATCTATCTTACTTAGGCCTTCTAAATAGCAAAAAAAAATGTCTTAGAGTATTTGTAGGTACAATAAAAACAAAGATTACCGCGTCCCATTTTCAATCAAGTTTCCACGTACGTAATATTACTATGGCATGTAAATAAAAATAATAAAATCAAAAATGAAAAACATTGAGATCATTTTGCAATAACTGAAAGAAAATCAAAGTTGCCATTAATATCCAGTGGGAAAAGGGAAATGTTCCAGATAGTAACTAAGGTAATTACTGTCAACACCGATGCCTGTCAATAAGATGGCGGGAGATCGCCAAACTTTGATTGGGTGACCATCCGCCATGTTTGATAAAGCGATGCTACCAACTTTATAAAACAATCTCCATTGAAATCAATCTTGTGGACTTAAAAATTACAGCCGTTTATTTAATGTTGGTATTAAAAGTTGTTGATTTGAGCGAAGGTTTTGTTTATGGTTTTGAGGAATTAATTTCAGCCTAATTAATTCATATAATTAGACATACATAACATACATACCATCACGCCTGTATCCCCGAAGGGTTATATGTCTAGGTCCCATGTAATAGGGGGCGAACCTTTTGCCACTAACCGGGCACAAATCCAAACTCCGACCTGCTACTGAGAATTTCATAGAAAAACCCAACAACACCTTGGTCGACTTGGGAATCGAACCCAAGACCTCTAGCGTAGCAGTCGCGCTTAGAACCACTAGGCCAACGAGGCAGTAGTACATAAATTTAATATTAGGTACTATATATATTAGATATACATAGATAAAATTATTTCTACTTTAAAATTGGTACCTGCTTAAGTTCTTTTACCTAGTAGGAAAAAAATCCTGTAAATGGACGCGAAAAACAGTAATTGCTTATTTATTTATAAAATCCTCAGTGGGAATGGAAAATTCAAAAACGTGTTTCTGAATTTAAAAAAATGTTTTAGAAGTTTATAAAAGCAAAATAAAATTTCCAATTAATTTAAATGAAATATAAGTTATTCATTCGTTTTATGTAAAAAGGTAAAATCACCGAAATTTTACTCTCGTTTTCGATTTATTTAAATTGTACGAGAATTAAGGTTAAAAGGCAAAATGGGATCCTTTGAAAAGAAAATTTAGTTTCACTTAAATATATTTTTATTGAAATATAGACCGAACTAATAATACTTGAATTCTGTAGCATTTATAAATGAAGGTAATTTAAAATATCACTAGCTCCAGTAAAGAAAACCGTAATATTCCAACTTTCGAAGCAAGATAACTAAGAGGACAACGAGCAAAAAGTATGGAAACTATTTGAATAAATTGGAACGAGCCCCGACTGTGATGGGCTGAACGTCAAAGAAGTTATTTCAAGATGGCTCCAAGTTCCGGTATATTTTCATTACAAACATTCGCTAAAATATTCAATAAAGGAACTGTCTCCAACATTCATAGCAACTCTTGGTGTAATACCGAGGACCTCATCACTGAATTGTCCGCAAGAAATGTTCAAGAAAAGGATTGTTTTTGTTGAAATCGCAAGAGATTCTTCAACATTTATAAGGAAAACGATGATTTATTGTTGTGGTTATCAATTTACTTAACATAACACTTTCTTATTAACTTGTATTTTGCTTGTATTTTTTGCCCGGCAACTACTAATTAGTTCAGACAACAAACATGTGCTAAAACATGTAACAGATCCAATGTCTAAAGGAATTTAGGGTGCCATAGTAAATTAGTCGAGTTGAGAGGATCTGGATAATTTGATTGGATTTTGAGTACGAAAGGGAAGCTAGAGTCTCGCATTTCCAACACTAATCGGTGCCGGGTAGGGTAGTGCTCTCTAAATCGCTATTTGCAGATCAATGCGGATTTATTTCGCGAGCTAAGCTAAATTGGCACAAAGCAACTAAATATTCCGAAAGATTTAGCGCTGCGACATCGCAGTAATAGCTAATAGTATGGTTGCGCTTATGTATCAAAGAGTATTCATGTGCTATCAAACCTCTATTATAGTACACGAGAATTTAAAAAAGGATCACTTTATACTGACTTTGTGTGTAAGCTGCTTGCCATTTAAAAGTCATACAATAATGGTTATATGGAAGCCAGCAGTTTCTACCAAACCATAGCAATGTGGACAAGAATAGAAAATGAAAACCCGACTATGTAGCCTGAAGGCACTTGACCTTTCAAATAAGAACTTTCTTAGAAATGTATTATTCTTAACGTAAGTCCAGTTACTCGAGATCCTAACCAAAATAAACCATGTAACTATGTTTATTTTCCGGAAAGAAATTATTATATTTATTAAACAAGGAAACTTGTTATTTCTCTGTAATGGGAAAGATATTAGGTATCACACGAATGTATGTATGTTATAATTGAAATAACAGTGTACCTTTCAACACAGGAAAGTAGAAAACATCATTTGTATTTTTAAAATGATAAATTACTTTGTCGCAATTTTAAAAAATATCCAATAATATATAAAATTGAAATTAAGTACCTACATTACAACTAAAGATACCAACACAAAGCGTTATTGCGAGTGAGACCTGTAGATTTTGCTCCAAATATATATATTAAATATCTGAATAATAAAAAATTCATGCCCTACACAGCAAAATAATCAATTAATTGAAAATCTACCTATACCCAATGAAGCCTTCCCAAACACTATCCATATCAAATTCCCTAGTAATTCGGCCGGGTGTGATTTCGCCTGGATTTGGACCCAAAGCCCTTTAACATACCCCTCTCACGGCTTCAACTGGAATCCCCAAGCTAATTAATAATTGGTTTCGATAATCCTCTTTGTTTTCAAAATTGGCTTACTTACGTTAATCTATACGGATACCGTGATTTTGCGATGAGACAGTGAGTGAACTTCTAGTCTTCCATAATTATTTACTAACAAGTACTGCTAATCTCCATATGTATATAAACATAATTCTGTTAAAGAAAAACCTACGAAAGCGGTAGATCACAAGGTGAAACTGTAATGAATAAATGAAAGTAAAAAAACAACCATTTCTAAATTACACAGCTTTCATAAAAAATCTATAAAATAACGATCATAACACAGAGTACTCAAAACGTTTAGGTACAAGTACGTCTGAAAACGTGTCCGACCACTCGGAAATTATTAGGGTACAGTGGAATTAATTAAAGTTTCACTAAACACTGTATTTGAAGGACGGGGAAATTATTCTGACGTTCAAATCACTCCGCGCTGGACAGATGGTCTGTTCTGCTAAAATTTTCAGGTCAATTACTGTGGCGAATGTAAAGGACGTCAATTAACTTGACCTGAGCATTGTTTTGTACGTTACTGGCTTTTGCCCTCGATTTTGTTGTGGAAAATAACTTACAGCAGTGAGGATCATTCTGTCTCTATCATGGAATGATGAAGTATGTTGATTACTCTGAATTTAATAGATTATTTCTCCATGCAATACACAATACCAACTTGTACGTACTTCGAAATTAATAAGATTATAGCATTCACAAGTTCGTTAACAAAATATATTTGTAGGTACCATTTAAAATCTCTAAATGCTAACGATAAATACACAAAATTTTCTTTACTCAGAACTTTAAATTGGTTTTAGTACTCAAGAACAATAAATTGAAAATACCGATAGACTATCAGCCGAACAATCGAACAAAGTCCAATTAAAACAATTAGGTACAATACCGTCAATACTAATTTAGAAAGTGTTTGGAATTTGTTAATTGAACAAAAGGATATCCCATCTTGATAATGGGAATCGTAGAAAATTCAGGAAACAAAGTCAGTAAAGCCGTGAATTATACATTCAACGAAAATGATCTAATTATAACGGGTTTTAAACGAGACAGTAATTCAATAAAATAATTCAGCTTAAATTTATGACACGCGCCGTTTTGTTGGAATAAAGCCACCTCTTATGGAAATTCGTCTTGAAATATGTTTCTCGTGGTGTTCACACATGGCTCGTCAAAAGATAAGCCTCGCGAAACTAATTTTACTCGGAATTATAACAATCCTTCACACGAATTTAAATTGTTTTGGAGAACACTTTAGAACTTCATCTTCACGGCTTTAAACAAATACAAAATAATCAACAAACGGGCTACGCATTGAAGTTAAAGTTATATTTTATGCCAGCCAGGTTACACTATTTACAAACTAGCACTACAGACTTAACTTGGTACTATGATGAATGTAAGTAGACAGACGATTTGACAGCCATGTAAAAATATTCGACCTGTTCTACCAGTATTGATCTTTGTTCAATAAATTCAAAATTTTAATAAATGGATTTCTAACAGTACAGATTTAGGTTATTTATATTAATTGTTAACTAACATTGAAAGTAACTAAATACGAATAATTATGCAGGCAACTAGGTTTAACCACAAATAATAATTATCATACTTGCTAGTTACTAGTATAATATGCTAATGTACTTGTAAAACTTATGTCGACCTTGACAAACTAATTTTCAGGTTAATTTGTTTATAAATATTTAACAGCTTGCGTAGGAAACAGGTTTATAAAACAAAAACAAACGAAGCAATCATTAATTTGTTAGAATAAAAAATGGAGGAACTTAAAGTCAGAAAACTATGATAGAATATTTAATAAGGATTTATGTTATGCAAATCTGCGCAATCGTCTCCTCAGATCAAAAGAAAAGTCTTGTGCTAATAATCAATATGGAAGAACACACAAGTTTCCAACTAGTATTTTCAAGGTTACCGTTGTAAAAAATAAAAAAGTTTATATTCTTTTCTCACCTATTTACTATCTTCCATACGTTAAAGACCTCATCTCCCGAGCCTTTTCCCAACTATGTTGGGGTCGGCTACCAGTCTTACCGGATTCAGCTGAATACCGTATTTTACATGGAGCGACTGCCTATCTGACCTCCACAACCCATTTTACTGGGAAACACAGTATCCCATAGTAAGACTGTTTGTCAGAATTGACTTAACGACTGCCAAAGATCTAAGTATGACAGCCGGGACCTACTGTTTAACGTGCTTTCCGAAACACGGAGGGGTCTCGGTATGTAATAAATGGTCACCCATCCACGGACCAACCGCGGCGAGCGCGGCTTAACCTGTATTATCGGTCAAACCGTACGGCTTACACTTAGCCACGAGCCCCTCTTCCCAAAATCAATAATATTCAAGCAAGTTTTTAAGATTGTTGTAAAAAATTCCTACATACATTTATTTTTCACCACTGCAGTTCAAAGTTGAGCAGTAAGAAAAACGAAAAGTGAAAATTGTTAAGCAAATGGCTTTTTTGTCAATACATTCTTCTTTTAGATAAATATGAGACTTACTAAAGCGTAGAGTAACTATTCAAGATTAATTTGATGTACAAAAAGTATTACGAAGGCTATTAATCAGCAAGAAAAATGGAAAAGTCTGATGCAAGGCAGAAAATTCTAAAATTTCCGAAAATCGATTGTAACTCGAAACCTGTAACTTTTCGGGGAACATATGTTGTGTTCATTGGATAGGACCTGACCTAAGGTATCAGCCACCACAGTTTGTCGGACTATTTACCGGACACCCTGTATAATGCCCGTTGATTAAATTTGAAGCATCAATAACAACGCATAATGTATGTTCGATAATTAAGTTACACCGTACATTACCAAGCAAGGCTGCTCATCGTATCAGACGACTTATTAACTTATTAAGCAATTATAGGATTCTCAATTAGCAACTTGCTTACCGATATGTGAGTATAAGTTATAGGAGATTTGATATCGATTTCTGCTAAAAGGTCTGCACTTTGGTCCTTATGGTCTTATTTTTTGTATCTGATTTTAGCGAGATGACTTGTTGCAACTCCAAGTTATCCTTCCCATCTATTACCTGATTCTAATTATCAACCTTATCACAAACTTTCCACTCAACAAGTCTTCTTCCGCTCGGAAACGTTTTCTGGAAAAAATCATACAAACTTTTCCTTTGAGCTTGGCTTTGCCAATGTAAAGAGTCATATTTAAACATATATAATACAGTGCATGTATATAATAACTAATTATACGTTTATTATCATTTTTATTTGTGATTATATTCACTTTTCTGAGATTATTTCTGATAATAACAAAAGATATTTTTAATCTCAGAACTCAATATCTGTGCAAAGTTCGCCTCTTTACGTAAAAATGTTTTTGTTTTATTTCAGTATCTGTAAAGCTGGGTATCCATTTGCGCAGCCTCGTGGCGAGCTGCCTCATCCTGAGCGTGCCGCGGGCCGCGGAAAGTACATGCGTCTCCACTTGAGCACACATAATATCGTATCGAGCGGCAAGCCTCAACCCGAGCCACGATTTTCTCAGTTCCTCATTAACCACCATGGTTGACGCACGTAAAGTCGCTGCAGCATTAGTAGTAATTAGTCATTACAAAAGGAAGCAACATAAGAAACGGAAACATCGATGGTGGATTAAGCAAATATATCGTCAGCGAAATGTTCATGCAAAACAATTGTTGTCAGATATGACCTTTGAAGGCGTAGAAGAAACTATTAAAAATTTTACCAGAATGAACTCTGAAACATTTGAAGATCTATGCATCAAGCTTGAACCAATAATTGGAAAAAATAAAACATTACACAAACCAGCATGCATTTGACACGCATACATACCTACTCTGTGGTCAAATTGTTTCTTTTGTCTAATATAGACATAGTTGAAAAGTTTGTTTCCTGTGTGGTTTTATTGAATGTTTAATTTGTTCAAAAAAGAAATTGGGAAATAACAGTTTTGGTCAAATCTGTGGTTATAGTAGTTTAGTTTTCGACAGTAGAACCTTAATAATGTTTGAATATTATATTTTAATAATGTTTATTAAGTCACTTACAATTTAAATTGATTATATGGTCGAATTTCGACCACTAGTTTTTATAAAAGTGTGCGTTACAATAAAGTTTATGTTCAACAAAGCTCCTAAATCATTTACCTACCCACCCCGACTACACAACTAATTTTCAAAAACCAATGAATTTTTACCTGATCCCGTGACGAGACTTTTTTTATGCCGAGATTTTTCCCGCCGAAAAGTTCCACAAAGCGAAGTAATTTTTTTTTTACTTCGGAAATGGGTAGTTTCATTTCCTTGCTTATTATTTTCCAAGAATCTTCTTTCAATTGTTTATTATAATGATTCGGTGAAGTTGGATACCACAAATGTCGGTGGTTTTCATATAACTTAATTAATTCGATACATTTCTCATTATCCATTTTGCCGCGTGCCGAGCACACTTACGTCCGTCTCCACTGAACGCACGCCTCACACTGAGGCGTCTTTGAGCATGGCCATTTACCGACACGATTTGGCTCGCTGCGCGGCCGCCTCGTTTGGTTCAAGTCGCGGCAAGCCTCGACTCGCGGCACGGTCTCCACTAGATCTGCCTCGGGTCGAGGCAGCCGCTCGGTCCGAGGCTGCCTCAAATGGATACCCAGCTTAACATGTACAACTGCACAGTAATAAGATAAAGAAAGGTCCAATATACATTTGTTATCAAAAAAAAACATACTGCATTATGTATCGCCTTGTCATGATCCCAAATACGGTGCAAAGTTCTTTTGTATATCATGGATAGATAATTAAAAACAATAAGATTTAAGTTAACCGCTGCGAAAGACACTGACCACAAAGTAACCGCAATGTTGAGGTTTTAAAGACGTCGAGATTAATCATGTTACATCGCAGTAAAATAAGCAAGTTAATAAAACCTGCTTCTTAACATTTGTCTTAAATATATCACATTATTTTTTGAAGTGAAACCTTTTTGGTCCTTCAGTACTAATTATAATGAGTAGAAAATGTTTTTGAAACGAATACGGAGAAATGAAGTCATAATTGGATATATTAAATCATAACGAAATATAGATTAAGGAAACACTGGAGTTTAATCTAATGTCTATTTTCTTGGAACTGTTACTTGTAAATTTCATAGCATAGTAATCCATCTATTGTCATCTCTCCGTTCACAAGATTTTAAAATATAAAAATTGTTCATAACACTAACTTTATTATGCACTCTAAACAGCAATTTGCGGAGCATCAGACTTTAATACGACTATCATTATTTATTAAATGCACCGACTATTCTCGGGAAAATATTCTTCTACGAGGAAATAATGCTGCAAACTGGAACTTAGCCAGAAAAGACTTGTGGACGGGTTAAATTAAAACGCATAAAATACTAAGTAGGTACCTACTAGATTCTCAGCTTCAAGCAAATTCTATGTATCTTATTACCCATATTACCAGTACTAAGTAAAATAAGAGATTATTTAAAGAAACTGGTTCTTCAGTCCGAATAACTATGGCTACTTGAGTATTCGTTTTATACTAGTTTTATATGGATGTTTTTTGAGGCCTCATGATTTTATGTTTTAATTAGTTTAGTTTTTTTTTTTTTTTTTTTTTTTTTTTTTTTTTTTATGTATTTATATAGTTGTGTTTGTATATTGTTGTAAATAACCTTTATTTTTTAATAAGACTTTCTTTACTAGTAAGCAATTTAAATTCCAAGTTGAATTACCATTAATTTAAGCGTCTCATTGGCAATGCAAAATTCAAACAAGTCTAGCTAAATGAATATTGTCTACAAAGGCCATTTGCCGTAACCGAACGTTAATATAGAGAGGTCATTAATCTTAAATTTTGCATCGGGGACCCTTTAATAAGCTTGCCTGTGGTACCAAAGCTCTGGCGCCTATGCTCGCCAATTTTAATTTAAGACTCTTAAAGAGGTCGACTGCCGATAAAAAAACCTTTAACAAACTTTAGCCTATACATGTATATTTTAGTGCTTATAACTATGTATTTAGGCATCTTGAATGCCTAGCCAGTAGACAAAAGATAACTAAAAACGTACAAATACATAATTAAACAAAAACCAAAATAAAGTTTTACCTAATGATTGTAAATAAACACGTTACAAAATATAAATTATACATTACTTCAAAAGAAACTTAATTAAAAACCTGTTTAAAAGGCAAAAAATAATATGACATTTGGTTTTATAATATTATCTGATTACTATAAGAATTGACCATTAATATTTTTACGCTTTGTAGGTCTGTCGACTTTCAACGATATAATATATGTCTTAAATAAAAAAAATAGGTTTATACTGTGTTATTAAAACTTAGTAATAAAATTGTATCTAATATTTTTACAATAATAGGATGTTTGTATAAAATGCGTCTAATGACATTAAAATCTTACTTTAGACATAAGAAAATCATACTAAATAAATTTCTGAATACCGCGGAAGAGTTGAAATTATTTCAGTAGGGCGTAAAATTAAACAACAGCCCGAATCCCAACAAAGTTGAACCTTAATAAAACAGTTTTAGAGAATGTATTAAATATTTCCTAGGATTACATAACAACTATAACAAACTTTAGGGATTCATGCAAAACGTTGTTTGTAACTTCTGTACCTATTGTATGAAAAGGTATGGTAGTAGTAGTTTTTCTTTTTCATTTGGTGACTATTTAGTTTGCACTTTAATCGTGTTGTAAATTAAATTTTATTATTTGTATAAAACGATTAGATGTTACAACATAATATGTTTCTTATTTAAAAGTCTATAGATATATCAAACATCTAAACCTTTAATACAGGCTGTGTTTCAGATTTGAAATTCTTTCCTCTGTCTCAGACTCAAACTTCCGTGTCTTACTTACATTCCCCTCATCATCAAAATAATTAAAATGATGTTATGACGACCTCCGTGGTCGAGCGGCGTACACACCGGTTTCAAGGTGTCGCTAGCTCTGAGGTCCCGGGTTCGATCCCCGGACAGGTCAATGTAGAAAATCACATTTCTACATTGTCTCGGGTCCGGGTGTTTGTGGTACCTTCGTTGTATTTGAATTCCATAACACAAATGCTTTAGCAACTTACTTTGGGTTTAGAACAATGTATATGATGTTGTCCGCATTTATTTATTAAAATGGCATAATTTTAGAAGCGTGACAGCTCACTTTAAGGTTGCATATCTTCCATGTTAACCGAAAAATAATCTAGTAAATTACTCCCATGCGCCACTTTCTAGATTACCTACTAAGTTTCCTTAATTTATTTTATTTTCATTATCTTTTCAGTTTCACACAAACTGTTCTCGCTGTAATTAAGACCTGCATTACCCGAGGTCTTGGATTGCTTGTTGATCTTTTAATCTCAAAGTTCGTGACAGTAAGTAAGAATCACAGAACTGCTGTTATTTAAAAGAAAAACTAGCAATAATTGCTTTTATATTTAACTAAAGGGATTCGAACAATAAAAACGCTAACATATAAATAACATATTCTTACTTGTAATATAAGTATGATTCCTTGACAGGGAAATGTTTTCCTCGATTATTTATTTACATAACCATTTCGTTACTCTCAGTTAACGAACTACAAAAAAACTTACTCAAGTTAAATATAAATAAATTGTTTATTGTTCCAATTTTTTTTTAACATAAGTATAGCATGAGGCAGCCCCATAAAGTTATTGACAATACTTGTGTTGGGGCTGTCTCGCTACTTCCCCAAATTTACAGTTATTGAAATAAAACTACGTTTTATGGATAATGTCGCCATTTATTTTCGATTCTAAAGCAGAGTTCGTGACCATGATACCTGCAAAGTCGTCGAAACGTAGGGGCCTAAAATCTAAAATAAGCCGCGACATATCTTAAAAAGTAGCTTTATTTCTCAAGTTAACCTTTACGCAAACAAAAAAAACTACAGTATTTTTTAAACTGTAATAAATCGTAAAAACTGTACCTTTCAAATCTGATGTTATAATAACATATCCAAGCAACGGCTAGTGCCGCGCCGTCACGTTGTCATCCCGTCGCACATCACGCCCCGAATACAAATCTCTCTATTACGATGCTCTGCTGTGCAAACGAATTTATCAGAGTATAAAGAAACTATATCGGACACCTATTATCAAATCACTTGATTTAAATTTTAATTTCAGTCGTCAGTTTTTACTAATTTTATTTTTATAGCCAATTAAGACGCATCCAGCACTAAATTGCTGCAGGTTTTTTTTAACTTCCTTTTTACTATTGATCGATAAGTTTTGTGCTTCTTCTTCTTATCGTGTCGATCAATGACAGTAAAATTTTCCCAGACCAGAATTCAGCCACGCACACGGCATTTTGGGCTCAAATGCTAATATGAATGAAGCGTTTAATTCCAAAATATTTTTTTCTTAGATTCCACGTATGTTTCTACGTTCCAGATTCTTTATACATATGTACTCGTATCTACGTGAAAGTTTTTCTTAATCAAATAGTGTAGAGTCATAGAGAAAGTAATAAATACACATAATTATTTAACACCGAAAGAACCCTAATAAAATTTAAGTAAGAGATTACGAGTAGAAAAACTACTCGAGGGCTTTATAGAATTGTGCCCTTGAATAACACACCAAAGGTTTTAGCTATGAGCGGTCCCTTAATGTTTTGAGTTCAAACATGGCGTCGTATTCCTTAAGGCGATAGGATAGCCCAACGTCCTTGAGCATTGAACGTGAAACAATCTGAGTGACCGCGAGCGCCAGGCGCGAATGTAATAATATTGTTGATTTAACGGCACGTAAGTAATAATTTTGTAAAATTTTGAACTTAAATTTAATAAAGCATTAAATTGTTTATGATTGTGTGAAAAAAATATTTAAATCGCTTCAGTTGTTTGAGAGCAGTAAGCAAATTATTGCAAATTTAAAGAGGATATATTCGATTTTTTTACGACAAAAGTATGAACAATAAAAAAAAACTAAACATAAAATTTAAAGTCAAATATGTTATGCGTATTAGGGTTTTTTTTTTAATATATTTGGTCCATCCGTCTAGTAGTAGTAGTCCTTCAAAGAGAGGTCTATTTTGTAGTTTGGCCTATCCTTTCACCTTAAGAGTGTCCACCCACGAACCGAGGCCTCACGCCCTCACACTATATCGAAATTAGTTCGCAAACTCCCATTGTTTGATAAAGGATGAACTTTGATAGTTCGAGATTAAAGGTGTCGTGGTCTAACCTTTGACAACTTTGATAAATAGCTGACAGTATCTTCAGTAAATTTGATACATTACTTGTATTGAAGAGCGACGGACTTTGATCCGTGATTTTGCAATAAAAATACCTAATATTTTAAAATTCGATTATAATTATCATGTTCAGAAGGTTATCTAAATTGAAATAGCACAATCATACCTAAATACTTACACGCATTAAACTTTGTTAAGCTGGATACAGATAGATAATGCATTTTATTGTCATGCAACCCGTAATCCATAGTAATATTATAAATACAAAAGCAACTCTATCTGTTTGTCTGTTACGCTTCCATGGCTAATACGCTGAACCGATTTTAATGAAACTTTGTATGGGGTACTCCTAAGAAAGGAGATACGATTTATGCCGCGACAAATATGTTTGTATAATTAGGACTAATACATAATAATTTGTACAAAAAATGTTATAGAAGACATAGTCTTGCACAATGGTAAACTACGCCCTGAATTAAGTTATTTCCGCTAGAAGTCTACACTCATTTGGAAATTAATAAAAAGCGAGGGGCTAATGAGTGATCACTTATGTAATAAGTCATCATGTTATGCTAACAATACAATAGAAAAATCTCATCTGTTTATGAAATAGCAAGAGTTGTAATTTTCACGAAGTGGATAATTGCGGAATATTACACCTAACAGATGTTATTAGATTGTATGCACGAAAACGTCAATACAACATGACTATACGAAAATAAAAATATCATTAGGTAAACCAATTTGACTTATCTTTGAATAGACTTTAGACTGGCGGTTTTACGAATATGAAATATTTGCAAGTCATCTTATTTCAATAATTGACCACGAGGTCATTTTTTTTTTATTTTTGGGGCTGTTTCTATGCATTGATTACTTTTACAAAATACTTTGATTAGAGGATTAAAAACATCATTCAAAAACCAAATCCAAATTTATTTATTCCACATAACAAAAGGTCCATATTATGATCCTAATTTTAACATTGTTCAACCTATTTCGTCTTAGGTAGACATTTGAATTTTTCTTCACATTACTTCTTCACCTTTTCTTAATCTGCAATTCAAAACAAATTATAATGTGATCTACATATATTTATCTATACTTATAATAAATCTGTAGAAGTAAAAATTCTGTACGAGGAAAATATAAAAAAAAAATGACGGGAGGTGTTACTAGACCGACAGCGAACTCAAAAAAGTGATTAAAAAATGTTTTGTCTGTCTGTCTGTTTGTTCAGGCATCACGCAAAAACTACCAGTTTGATTACGATGAAACTCTGTATAATTATTTTTTAATATCCTAGGCACCACACTGGGTAGTTTTTATCCCGGAAAAGTATATACAATAAAAAACAAACTTAATTTTGCGGTTCGATCCCTAGACCCGATTACTGTACCAACTACAAATAATAAGTTTGTCGTAGGTTACGTCACCTTTAGGGTAGAGTTATTTAGGTTTATTTTTATTAGTTGTAGGTATAGATTATAATGTTAAAGTATAGGTAGTATTTTTGATAGTGTACATAGTGACCGTAGGTTATTTTATTATAGTGTTAGGTAGGATTAAGTATTCGTATGGATTTTGCTTATTTATTGGTATATTAGGTAGGCGCTAGGTGTTAGGGCTCTTCTATAAAACATAGTCTTTTATAAGATTTCTTTATTTTTGATACGGATATACTTATAACACGATGCCTTCCAGAAAGAGACCTTCTCTTTCTACTACATCGAGACATGCTAGGCAAATGAGACTAGCCAGAGGTATGCTCGATAGATAACGTTCTACACAAATAGCACTTTACACAAAAAACTCATTGATAAGTTTCGTCATCCACGCGAACGAAGTCGCGGGCAAAGCTAATATTACATAAATTCCTTTATCTACAACATAAGATCTAATTAACATGATAATATAGTTTCCGACTGTTCTCTCTTCCACATTTAAAACTTAACTAACCTATTTTTTTTACTACCTTTACTTAAAACAACTTGCTTTTGGAAATGATTTTATTTTGTATTTATTATTATTAGTTAAGTTTTACTTTTGAGTAGTTGCTAACAAAATTAGGGAGCAGGTGGGCTTAAATCAAAAATAACTTTGATAGCAGATAATAACCAATCAATCTTGATTGCAAAAATTCGGTGCGTGTATCATGATTACGTGTTCAAGATTTTAATCGATTACGTATAATCGCATTGACAACACAATCGGTTTTAAGTTGTCTGACCGCAATTATAGCGCTAGCCGGCATGTCCTGCACAACATTTTAAATATCAACTTCATTGGATGTGGTTGTGTAAATCGTGTAGTGATACATAATTATAATTAATAAACATGATTTTATTATTAGTATCGGTACTAATAGTGCTGCTATTATTAGCTAACTGGATTAGTTTATTAAGGGAGAGTAAAAGGTTTAATCTTCGAGGACCTACGCCATTACCTCTCCTTGGGAATGCCCATTTGTTTCTTGGTAAATCTACTGGTAAGTAAACATTGTTTATTAAACATTATAAACCTAACATATTTTAAACATGGTTTTTACATTTGATATTAGCTTGCAATTTTGACTTCATTATGTGGGATTAATTCAAATGCAATTCAAAACACAATAACTGCTATGCTATTTCAAGACTTTATAAATAACTAAAGTATTGAAGTCTGAAACTAAACTGAAACAATTAGACATTAAGTAAATATATGCAAACCTAATTATGTTATTTACTTCGTGTCTGATAGTTTCAGTTATTTTGTGATTATTTCAGTTAGATTGTTTATATAGTATACCTAACCTAACTACTAACGTTATGCCAATGCCTATTTCTAACGAAATAAAAACAGTAAATTTTAATGATTAGTCCAAAAGTCAAGGTTGCAGGTGTCAAACTTAATGCACAACTCTTCGTCCCTCTTCGTCCCTAAGTCTTATTTAATGATAGATTTGTAAATAATACTGGTTATGTGCAAATTACACGCATGGCTGAGTGGTATAAGATGTCATTACGTCTATTGTTATTGTTTGATCCACGTGCAGAATAAAAATTTGCTTAAACAACAAACAATGGAGTAGACTTTTAATGGCAATGAGGAAGACTTATTTTCAAACATTAGAGACGTAGTTTTTTCTTATTTTATGTAACCATAAACTTATCTTTAATTTGAAACGTAAATGGTTTTAAATTGTATTAATAATTAGTTTCCGGGTTAAATAGATTTTGGCTTATCATACCCGGTCATCAACTCTATTGTTTCATATCCAGAACTATAATTGTGTATTTACTTTTTTTCGCGCAAATGTCAAAAATCGTCATTAGGATCAAAGTGACACATTAAAAAAACTGCACCCGTTTTATTTTCTCAAATATTCAATTCACGTGCACAAAGAATCAAATCCCTGACCAGAACATGTGATCAAACAATTTTTTCCCGTGCGGGGATCGAACCCACAACACGACATGCAGTGGTTGTTCTGTGAATAAATGGTTCGGGCCCCAGGACAGACTCAGTCCAGGTATTCCTGTAGGATACTTTTGTTTAACCAAAGTCCTTTTTTTGTTACAGAGTTCTTGAATTTAATTCATAGACTGTCGGTCAAATATGGCGACGCGTTTCGAGTACATTTATTATCAAAGCCATACGTGATTGTAACTCACCCTAAATATATTGAGGTAAGTGTTTAATCATTCGTATACTTAGTAAATAGGAAGGTATAAGTAAATAGTTATTTTCCTATATCTGCTACCTACTGCTGCAACAGACATTAACAATATGCGTGAATGCACGAGAATTCGGGTGACGGTGAATTTCGCCCAGGATTTGTACTGTATACTTAATTTATCGGCTTTTCTGTATTTATTACATGTATTTATTATACATATACATACTTCCTTTTGAATCACTCAATCGATGGCTGCAAAGTAGTTTTAGGCAGGCCTGTTGGTCTAGTGGTTAGTGACCCTGACTGCTATACCGGAGGTCGTGGGTTCGATTCCCACGCAAGACAAATGTTTGTGTGATGAGCACGATAATTTGTTCTGTGTCTGGCTGTAATTTATCTATAATATGTATGTATTTAGAAATATATAAGTATGTTTATCAGTTGTCTGGTTACCATAACACAAGCTCTGCTTAGCTTGGGATCAGATAACCGTGTGTGAGTTGTCCCGGAATATTATTATTATTAGTTTAAAAGATCTAAGCGAACCGACAGCATACGCGATTTCATTTTGTACTATGTAGATGTTTCGATGCGCTTCGACTCCGTCATAGTATGAGTTGAGCCTAAGATATTGTTCTTCTGAATACCTTAGTATGACGTGCGACTTTTTTTTGTTAAAGATTCATTTTATGATTACACCTTTACAATATAGGTTTAATGATCACTTGAGTAATTAATATAATTACCTATTGTTTTGTTTTTTAGACCGCATTTGTTTAAGATGTACACGATAATTCTTTGAAAAAATAAAAAATCTATTAATGGATTTACTAAAATATGATAAATAATTCCTAATGTAAGCTGAAATTGGTAATGAACCAAAAACACTAGTATTATTGTGAAAAAGCGTGGGTTGCTCGATAGACGAAAAATATGGCATAGAGCGCCCCACGCTTTTTCACAATAATACTAGTGTTTTTTGTTCATTACCAATTTCAGCTTACATTAGGAATTATTTTTCACTTTTTAGTTAGAAGTACTTTAAAAGCGTGTTTTTTAGTTTTTTAAACTATATTTATTTTTCACTTTTTAGTCCTAGCAGCAATATGTGTTGTCTGAATTCAAACGTATTGCTTTGTGGACTTCATTTTTTTTTATTGTTTTTTTATTTATTTAATCCTGGTGATCCTAATCAGGATAATGAGATAAACCTATGAAATTATTATATTGTCGCTGATTCTTGATAAGTGTACAAAGTTTGAATTAAATCTGTCCGTTTAAAGTGGGTCAAAATCGAGTCCAAAGGAGTCGGTTACATACATACATACATACATACATACAAGTGAAGCTAATAAAAGCGTGTTAAAAAATAATTAAATTCAAATGGCTATTTGTTAACTATGTAATTTTCCTCCTTAGAAAGTCCATAAATACTATAATATGGTATGTTCCATGTAAACAAATGTAGAGAGTAGGTTGCAAGGTACCTACATAATATTAAATATGCTTGCTTTACTTGCGAGACTCTTTTCGGTGAAGCAACTTAACTCTTTTCGAGGTGCAACAATCTTTGTTTGGATATAATTCCTATAATTAATATGGTTATTATTTCAGGAGCTAATCCCAAGCATGGAACATATTACAAAGGGCAGGTCATACAGCTTCCTGACTTCCTGGCTCGGTCAGGGCCTTCTCACTTCCACAGGTAAAACGAAGGATTTTTATTTATTTAAAATTATAAAATCCAGAAATCAAGGGTAGTGCCCTTGATTTCTGGATTTTCTAATAAATTAATCTTAATATATATAAATCTCGTGTCACAATGTTTGTCCTCAATGGACTCCTAAACCACTTAACCGATTATAATAAAATTCGCACACCATGTGCAGTTCGATCCAACTTGAGAGATAGGATAGTTTAAATCTCAAATTATAGTCGCAATTTTAATTTATTGCTAATTATTTGTCTGTTATTATATACAAAGGCACCGGGAATGGGACCTAGGTATTCACGCGGGTGAAACCGCGGGACACAGCTAGTAGATTAATAAAAAAATATTTGTTAAAGAAATAAATTTACTTAAACTTCGATGTGCTCATGTAGGTAAATTGTACATAACGCATGCATAGTGATACTATACTATTTTTTATTTTTTTGTGCTTTTATTAATATGTCAGCTTTTTACCATTTAACCCTACTTTATACTTATTTCAATTTTATTTCAGGTCAAAGATGGAAGTCTCACCGCAGATTCCTAACGCCCGCTTTCCACTTCAACATCCTGCAAAACTTCCTGCCAGTATTCTGCAAGAACCAGCGCGTGTTAACTCAAAAACTAAAGAAGATGGCAGATGGCCGTAACGTTGATTTATTTCCAATTGTCGCATTAGCGGCTCTCGATAATGTAGCAGGTAAGAACTAGAATTTAAAAGTTTTTTCCTCTAATAGAAAACGACCAGGGATTTAGTGATTAAGTGCGTAAGAAAACATTAAAAGCTTTCACGTTTTTACAGACTAGGGAATATGGGAATCGAACAACGGTTTAAAAAATACACTTGCATAGATAGCAGGAACAGTCTTTTATTAAAAAGGGATAGGACTGTGTTGCCTTTAATCTTTTATTTCCATGAGCTCAGTCAGAAACGCAGATTTAGTACCTACGCTACGTCTATTTTTTTTCTGCTCTGTGGCAGTTGTTTAAATGATTGGTACATCATGTTTTCCCAATAGGGGATCGGACAGTAATCAGATAAAAATTTAAAATGTACTTAGATAAAATCTATATACTTTTTTACGATTATTTATCGAATAATAATTAATTATAATCCATTCAAATGTTTTTAAATGAAGAAATAAGATTTAGTTATGTACAATATTTTTAATCTGTACTGAAACTCCCAAAACAGGATGTGACGTCTTTTGTGTGATATCCTTGACTGCATGGGTACTACAGATCGCACTTCTCTCAGCTATTTTTACAATTTTGTTGAATTTCTGAAAGTTGCTAAACTATAATTGGTTAACTAAAATACTTCTCGCGAACTTATGCTACGCTGTTCAACTACAGCTGTTTTGTTATGATAACTTATGACGTCACGCGCTCTCAGATGGCGAACGTGGCGTTTTGGCGGCATTTTTAAAGAAACAATATTAAAACATAATTCTAGGTACCTAAAAGGCTATAACTAAATACAATTTTATTTTTGGTAATAAGTATCAATGAAGAGTTATTTTAAACACTTTCTGAAAATTGGTCCGATCCCCTATTGTTATAAAATTATTTTCTTTATAGAATCCATTATGGGAGTCCCTATTGACGCTCAGCAACACACCGAGTCAGAATATGTGAAGTCCATTGAAGAGTATGTATTTCATTAGTTTATTCTACTTTAGCTTCTCTTACTAGCGAAATAAAATATAGAATATACTTTAAAGACCCATATAATGTTAATCGAAACGGTAGAAAAAGATACACTTGCTTAAAGATAAATAAACCTAATTTAATCAAAGTAATATTTTGACTATAAACGTACCTAAGTTGATTAAAAATGATGATTACTTTTTAATTTTTTTGATAAAATGAATCTTAAATTGAAGACAATATCAAATTTTAGTTTATTATCTAATGTCATTTATCCAACCAGCTTGTCAAGAATTGTCTCCAAGAGAATGCAAATCCCAATTCTCGGTGCAGATGCGATTTTTAATCTCTTGCCTTACAAGACGAGGCAAGATAAAGCATTAAAGATCCTACACGGACAGACTAACGAAGTAATTAATGCACGACGAAAAGAACTCAAGAATTTGAATATTACTTCTTTGAGTACTACCAATGATGTCGGTGAGTTCAACTTTTATAACTACATTTTCAAATAACGAACTCTATGACAAGACTTTATTTGACCTCAATTTTGTTTTAAATTTAGATCAACGGCTTTAAAGTTTAGAACAAACTTTTTTGTCCTAAAATAATTTATTGGTTGCCATCATTGTATCGCGTTCCTCTTTTTAGTAATGCTTTTTATTTTTTAAGGCATCAAAAACAAGCGCGCCTTCTTGGACCTACTGTTGCTTTCTGAAATTGATGGCCAAAAAATTGATGACGAGAGTGTTCGGGAGGAGGTCGATACTTTTATGTTCGAAGTAAGTTCATTTTCTGTATCTATAATCAGAAAGTAATTTATTAATATTAAAGTGATAAATAGAATACTATCAGAGAAGTTTATAAAATTTAATAAAACGTGGTTTTAATGATTGAATATTAATTGTTTTTCTAGGGTCATGATACCACAACGTCAGGCATCGCCTACACTCTCTACTGCCTGTCAAAGCACAGAGATGTCCAAGAGAAGATTTACGAAGAACTTAAAACTATTTACACCGACGACATGCACAGAGACCCGACCTACAGGTTAGTATCTTTTGAAAGTCAAGTGTTTGCCGTTATCTTGCTATACCTACCTCATTTAAAAGAACTTGTTCGATACATTACATAATATTAAGTAGGTATGCGGATGTCATCTATGTTTTATTCTGTTTTAATGTGGAATTAATGACGAGTTATTTTGAGGGTTAAAAAACTTCTAAATTACAAAGTGAGTTAGCGTCTGAACCCCTTTTAGATGCGTCGCCAACCACTGAATTCGTTACAGAGATTATCTACACAGTAGTCCTATAGAAAACAAACATCTAGCTTAAAACTACCATATAAAACAGTGCATTTCTCACACATTAGGTTTCCATTCAGAATTGCGCAACCATCATTATGTTGAAGGCAGTTAGCAAAGCCAGAGAGACGCCAGACACTTTAAACTTGCGCCGTAAAGTTAGGTGCTGGCGACAATAGAGTGTAGAACACCTATAAACTACTAACTTAATCTTCACGCCTGCAGTGGTTTGTGGCACTTGCAATGCACTTTCCACACATTACCTATACATCAGCCACTTTAAAGAAATAATGAACGTGTTTTGGGATTAAGAACCTTAATTCAATGACTAACAGTTCAGTTTTCATCACATTCAAATTACTTTTAGGCCCTTTTCGGTAATATTTGTCATTCTAAAATGAACTTAAACACATGTTGTCAAAGTTGATAATTGCGTAATTAGTAATTACGTTTCATTCTCTTTCCATATTGGCT
Source organism: Autographa pulchrina (assembly GCA_905475315.1). Taxonomy (NCBI): domain Eukaryota; kingdom Metazoa; phylum Arthropoda; class Insecta; order Lepidoptera; family Noctuidae; genus Autographa; species Autographa pulchrina. The sequence continues at coordinate 3,767,953 of FR997771.1, read as the reverse complement.
TTAGTATAGCTGTGAATGTGTTTTAAGATATTATTTTTAAATCGCCAATCCGCAAATGATGGAGTGATCGATGCTCGTGCCTTCTCTATATGGGTAGAGGCCTGTGCCCAGCAGTGGAACGTTTATAGGCTGGGATCATTATTTATTTTTAACTTAAGTGACTGATAATTTTATTCTTTTGTTTAGTGAACTCAATCAGATGAAGTATTTAGAGTTGGTGCTGAAAGAATCGATGCGAATGTACCCACCGGTGCCTATCATCGAAAGACGCATAATGAGGGACTGTGGTAAGCATTGCTCTTATTAAATGCTTTATGCATTATCACACACATACATAATTATCATAAGCAAACTTCCGGTAACCGATAAAAAAAAATTGCCTTGTATCTACGCAAATATGTAAAAATATTATTCTATTGGGTGTCTGTTAATTTTGCAGAATATATGTAAATAATTACTTAGAATTTCGTGGTCTTACTACATAAATACGGTTTTAATTATTTCGCACGTGCATATTTTTTGTTTGAGTTTTTTTTACTTATTGAAAACTTAATTTATCTAATTTATGAAATCAAATGACTGTTTGTAATTACAACATAAATGATTTTGAAACTGGATTTTGTTTAATGTTTTATAAAACATTCTATGAAAATCTTTTATTCCGGATTTCTAAATGTTAAATCATGTTCGAATTGTTGAAACTGAACCTTAGTCTATTGAGATATGTCCTAACTATAGTTTTCTCCTTATAGAACTTTGCAAAATAAAACATGGCGGTTGTTTTCTATTCTCAACCTCAATGGAACTCTGAACTCGGGTGTTAATACTATAGATAAAGTCTTGCTAAAATTTATTTTTTTAACGAAATCCATTATTATTTACAGAAGTGGGAGGTGTGAAGTTTGTGAAAGGCACGTCGGTGATGATTAGCATTTTCCTGATGCATAGACAGCCAGATATGTTTGAAGATCCTTTGGTTTTCCGTCCGGAAAGATTTGAGAGCCCAATGAAGCATCCTTTCAGCTGGATTGCCTTCAGTGCTGGTCCTAGGAACTGTATTGGTAAGTCCAAGATATCTTACTCAGAATTAATAGAATAATGGTCCAATGCTCAGTGGTGTTAGCTACACCTTGTATCAGTCAACATTAGCAGGTCCACACGCAAACTTTGCCACAAGATACGGCACTAAGCTGTCGCTTCCAGTGAGACTTATTTAAATTACAATCCGAAGTAAATTAAAACTACTTATAATATATTCCTTCTTTTTTTACTAAAAAATAAATAAATATTTAATGTATACGGGCCTATTGGTCTAGTGGTTAGTGACCCTGACTGCTATACCGGAGGTCGTGGGTTCGATTCCCACCCAAGACAAATGTTTGTGTGATGAGCACGATAATTTGTTCTGTGTCTGGGTGTAATTTATCTATAATATGTATGTATTTAGAAATATATAAGTATGTTTATCAGTTGTCTGGTTACCATAACACAAGCTCTGCTTAGCTTGGGATCAGATAACCGTGTGTGAGTTGTCCCGGAATATTATTATTATTATAGGATTTTTTACTATGATTTGTCCTTAAATATAGTGTCAAAGTTATTTTATAAATATAAAAAATGTTTATATTGCTCTCTGTGTTCTACTAGACTGTAAATATGTAAGTTACTTTTTACTTGTATTACCTCATCCGATTGAAAAGCTTATAACGAAAATTTTCTTTAATAAAGTTGTCTTTATTGTCCTACAGGTCAAAAGTTTGCGATGATGGAACTCAAGATTACAATTTCGGAGATCGTCAAGAACTTTGTTGTGCTGCCGTCAGACCAAGCTCCAGAATTATCCGCAGACCTTGTTTTACGTTCTGAGAACGGAGTCCAAGTCAAACTTAGGCCTAGGCATTAAATTATTAATAAATAAGTAGATTGTGAATACATATTTTTACACATAGTATAACAAAGTGTAATAATGTAATTGACGTTTTTGCCCAACTTTGTATTTGTTTTTATATTTTATTTTATAGACAAATCATTTTGTCATTTTCCTGTGAGATAATATAATTTATAAGTTTATTCCAGGGATGTTAGGGAGCTCCGTAACCGTAACCGAAACTATCGGATATCCGATATAAAATAATATTTATAACCGTAACCGAATCCGAAATAAAAGTTTCGGATAATATAGGATAGGGGCGGAGCCTAATTGCGACAAGTGATGGCAGGTTATTTTGTTGATCGGCCGGGCAGCGACCGACACACGCGCGCATTGTTTGTTTTCTTCTGTTGTCGTCTTATCATACTCGTAACGTAACTAACTTGTGTTGTGAGATTATATTTTACTTCTGAAATTCCTCAAAAATTTAATATCCGTAACCGAAATTATCCGAAACTAACGGATAATCCGAAATAATTTAATATCCGTATCCGTATTCGTAACCGGTATAAAAATCATTTCTATATCCGTATCTAATCCGTATCCGATAATTCATATCCATAACATCCCTAGTTTATTCAAGCCTCTGCTAAAACTCTTCCGGAGTAGCACCAACCGCAACCTGAAGGTCATTGCGGTTAAACAGGACATTCATTTCATTACCTCTATTTTGTAAATATAATGGACAGTGTCCGAAATAAAGATTATTGTTATAATTTATTTGGGTTTTTTATTTGACCTTTAACATCATTGACATCCCACAATAACGATATGATAGTAGCAGATGGTTGCGGGGTGTTATCTATACTTATAATAAATCTGTAGAAGTGAAAATTCTGTACATTGAAAATATCAAAAAAATAAATGGCGGGGAGTGTTACTAGACCGACACCGGACCCAAAAGTGTGAATAAAAAAATTTTTGTCTGTCTGTCTGTCTGTTTGTTCAGGTATCACGCAAAAACTACCGGTTCGATTACGATGAAACTTGGTATAATTATTCTTTATTATCCTGGGCACCACACTGGGTAGTTTTTATCCCGGTTAAGTATAAACAATAAAAAACAAACTTAATTTAGCGGTTATAAAATCATTGATAAGTTTCGCCATCCACGCGAACGAAGTCGCAGGCACAGCTAGTACCTAATAACATCTGTAATCAGGCAATACATAAAAAACATGAGTTTAAAATGACTATACGAAACAAAAAACCGCATTTGACTTAGACTTTGGACTTGTGACATTCCAAATATCCTTCAACAAATGTATGCAAGTCATGTCATTTCAATAATTGAATATATGCGTTTAAAATATTCTTAAAACTTACTAAATCAAAACTTTACTAAATAATTCATATATTATTATGAATTATTTTTACATTTGCAAACGACACACATCGTATTTTATTTATTTATGGTATACTAATACAAATTATAGCTCAGTCGTTCGATAGTTTTAACTTGTAGTAAGTTAAAAGTGACTGTTTTTCCAGTAACTTGAATATTTTCCAGATGTTTGGAAAATTTGTGATTTTATTCATGGATTTCAACTTGCTCCTTTCTCCCCTTCACCCACCCGCCTCGCATCCTGTTTTAGTAATGAAATTATTAGAAAAATAAATAAAGTAGAAAAGGCTTTTTGAATCTTTTAAAATTTACTTGAACCTAATTTTTAAAAGCTTAAAATACTGTCGTTTATGTTTTGAAGTACACAGGAAAATCATATCAAGTTATGACCTTCGTCACGAGAAGTACTTAACATCGGGTAAATAATCAAATTTATAATAATCCAGCCTATAAACGTCCCACTGCTGGGCACAGACCTCTTCCCATATAGAGAAGGCACGAGCATTGATCCCCACGCTTGCTCTCTGCGGATTGGCGATTTCAGATCCCAAATTTTGGAACCCAGGTTCCCTCACGATGCTTTTCTTCACCGTTTGTCAGAAGTGTCTTAGAATAATAGACAGTACATATAACTTTGAAAAAGCCACATTGGTACTTACCTGGGTTCGAACCTGCAACCTTGTGCATACAAATCCCGTTCATTGAACCGCTAGGCCACCACGACATTTATAAAAAATACCGAGAAATAAAAGTGCGTGCCTGCAAGTAAATTGAGTGTCGAACATTACCGTTTCGCAAATGGTCTCCAGTTACCCTCAACTCTCAAAGTAGGTTACAATCCACATGCAATCAGCGAGAACTGTTATCCCTCCTAAGATGAATACTTCCTATTAAAGAAACAAATAAACCAGTACAAGAAGTAAAACTAACTCGGTTTTCCTTATTAGCCTTTGTTTACCTTGAGTTACTTGATATAATTACATTAACTGCATTTGACATTAATAAGTAGAATGCAGTGAGGGCAAGGCAATCTGTATACGACTGCATAAGACTACGCAAAATACATTTTATTCGGCTACTTGGTATCATGTTTCTTAATTCATTCTGCATTTAACTTATCACTGAAATGCCAAAATAATTGGTTGAATTATATTAATGTTGCTAAAGATATGACGTGTTAGTTCTGTTAGCAAAAACTAACTGGTATTAAAAAAACGTAGATTTTTTAGTATCGCATAATAACATGCAAACAAAAACAATTTCAAATGTTATTCAGTTGTATCATTTATTTAGCCTTTTCTTTGAAATCATTCAAATAATGTAGAGGGGTTCAAGGGCGTAAATTAAACAAAACTGTCCTTATCCAAAAATATTTATTTGTTTTTAAGTATTTGTTCCCATTTATAATATAAGTATTTCCTTAATAACCTATTTATTTATTAAAATAATTGCAATGTCGTTCCGAACAAATTTACAAAATAATTTAATTCCTAGGTCTTAGTTTGACTTTGACTCCGTTCTTAGATCTTAAAATTAAATCTGCGCATAGTTCTGGAACTTGATCCGAAGGTAGAATTATGAAGTTCTTGACGATCTCCGAAATTGTAATCTTGAGTTCCATCATCGCGAACTTTTGACCTGTGGGACAAACACAAATGTATGAAATAAAAATATCTAATTCTCATGATAATCATAGAATAGGATTAGATCGGAAGAGGTCACACAAAATACAAACTATTACAAACATATTAAGTTACAACTTATAATTTGCATACACGTGCTACTAATCTACAAAAGTACTATGCATCAGATCGGAATCGGAACATTGTCGTCTCTTACAAAATATTTTGATTGCAATGTACCAACTTACCAACTCATGTTCTTGCAATAAACGATTATTATTATTAATGAGTAAACCACTTTTTTAATACTAGCTTTACAGTGATATATTATAGCAATTCTGAAAACTGTAGGTACTGCCATCTTGTAAAGAATCAGTCGGTACCTACTTCTATTTGTAGGTATCTTGAAGAGAATATTGTGTGTGCCAACAGTAAATCATCATTAACTAAAAGAAGATCAAGTAAATAAATCATATTTCTTAAATATGTTAAAATATGATAAGTTAAAGAAATTTGTCATGATTAACTTTAAGGAAATCAAGAACATTGCTATGTTTTTTACTGTTATTGATCATTAAGTTTACTGTTAATTATTCAGTTTAAGGGTCATTTACCAGTTCAATATGATGAATAGAGTTCTTAATACACACTAAACAATTTGGACCTGCCAATTCTAGGTAGCATTTAGAATAACAAATGAGGTTTCTAACTGTCAATATCCCAATACGTAACAATTGTTTTATTGTTTAGTTTGAACATATTGATGAAGGTTTAACCAGGTGATTGAACACCTCACACAAGTTCAGAATACCTATGAGACATAATAACACATTCCAAACTGACAGTGATAAATCATAGTTAAAAGCACATTCCCGAAAAACCTTTTTTAAATAAAAATAGAAAATTAACCTTTTTTTTCTGTTATATCACTTGACGTACTAACACACCATCGGTTTAATATAAAAAGCATTTGCTACCAGATATGAAGCGACCTTAATAAACCCTAACAAAAACTAGTCGCGATTACTGCGATCGATAGAGTGCCGAATTCTGCGGCAAAAAATGCTTGTTAGTCTACAGAAACTAGTTTATATGAGATGTATTTTCAGCCATATAACAATGGACTACTATTTTATCTATAAAGAGTAAGATATCTAGCACTTACCAATACAGTTCCTAGGACCAGCGCTAAAGGCCAACCAGCTGAAAGGATGCTTCAGTGAGCTCTCAAATCTCTCCGGACGGAAAACCAAAGGATCTTCAAACAAATCTGGTTGCCTCTGAATCTGGAAGATGTTGATCACCACCGACGTGCCTTTCACAAATTTTAAACCTCCCACCTCTGCAAAATATAATAACTTCTTTAAAAATCTGATGTTTCAAAGACTTTTTCTATAAGAGTAACTCTGGAGTTCAAAGTCCATGTATAGTTTCCTCAGAATAGTGTGTGTGTTTTCGTTTTTATGGTATCTTAAGGAGGAAATTATAAAATATGTCTCAATCAAAAGGCAACACAGAAAATGTATACAAGATATGGAACCCTAACTTTTTTTAATTTAATATAGCCTATGTTCACCGGAGATAGAGTAGCTTCCCAACAGTGAAAGAATTTTTCAAATCGGTCAAGTAGTTTCGGAGCCTATTCAATGCAAACAAACAAAAAACAATCAAATCTTTCCTCTTTATAATATAAGTGTAGATATAACATCAAATATATTTAAGTATACCTACCGTATAAATTCGATATACAAACAAAACATTAATATCAAAAACCGGAATGACCATAGAACATTTTAAAAGAATGTTGTTAATTAAAAACCAGTCTTAAAATGATTTATGTTATAATTACATACATTAACGTGATGTCATAAAGTACATAGTGAATTGTATATCAAGTGTAAAAATTTCAACAGAAAATAATAATCAAAAACTATTAAAATGAAAATTTTGTACATTGAAAATATCAAAAAAATAAATGACGATGGGTGTTACTAGACTGACACTGGTTTTGCGGTTCGATCACTAGTATCTCGATTAAAATTTGACTTCAAATTGAGTCGATTACTGTACCAACCGCAAATAATAAGTATGTCGTAGGATACGTCACCTTATAGGGTAGAGTTACCTATTTAGGTTTAGTTTATTTTAGTTTATTTTTATTTAAGTCGCAGGTATAAATTTTAATTTTAAAGTATAGGTAGTATATTTGATGGTGTACGTAGTGACCGTAGGTTATTTTTTTTATAATACTGTTAGGTAGGATTAGTCATTCGTATAGATATTAGTTTTTAGGGCTTTTGCTTATTTATTGAGTTTAGATTAGTTATAATGTTATTGTAAATAACCTTGATTTTCTAAATATAAATAATACCCTCAATATTAAGTGTTAAATACAAGCTTAACTAACCGCAGTCCCTCATAATACGTCTTTCAACCATTGGCACCGGTGGGTACATTCTCATCGATTCCCTCAGCACCAACTCCAAATACTTCATCTGACTGAGTTCACTAAACAAAAGTAAAAAATTATCAGTCACATCATTTAAATAAAATCGCTTAAACTAACATAGACGTATAGAAAAATATGGAATTATAGAAGTTCCTGCGACTTCAGACATTATTCAGACGTTCAATACTTAATTATTACATATACTTATTTATTACTTATTTATATGGATATATTTGGTTAAACTTAGCTTATGGAAAATTACTATATAAACTCACATTTATCTTATAATACTAGGTACTTAATCATAATGAAAACACAACCTCCTTGACATTTAATTAAAATTAAAACGCACAATCGAATAAAAAGGTTATATTCAAACCCCAAGGTAACTCAAATCTTGTCTTCCTCACTTTAGCACTGGTTTTATTTAAATGAAGCTCTATCATAAAACTTATTCGTATCTATTATATGGCTGGAAATGTTTTACTTTTAAACAAAAGCTTCATATTCAGACCGGTGCAATTAGGTTTTCATTTAAAAACCCTGAATAGACCGTAGATATTTTTTTTACGGATAATGACGTTTTTTTTAATAGTCAAGATAACCAGTTTAACCAGTTTAATATACGGTGGTAATAATTATGTATCTTGTTGTAAAAATTGGTTTTTAAGTTAACATTCATAATTTATCACATTGTGCAAAGCATATTGTGAGTGCCACAAACCACTGCAGGCGTGAAGATCAAGTTAATAGTCTATAGGTGTTCTACACTCTATTGTCGCCGGCACCTAATTGTACGGAGCAAGTTTAAAGTGTCTGGCGTCTCTCTGGCTTTGCCAACTGCCTTCAACCTTACGATGGTTCCGCAATTCTAAATAGAAACCTACAGTGAGAAATGACTACACTGTTGAACCAATTTAGTGGTAAGCGATACTAGATACGCACTTAGTAATTTTGAAGGATATTAACCGTCAAAAAAACTCTTAATTAATTCCACATTAAAATAAACAAAATCTCAGATATCCGCATACCTACTTAATATTTTATAATTTACCGAACAAGTTCTTTCAAATAAGGTAGGTGTAGTAAGAAAACGGCAAAAAGCTTGACTTCTAAAAGAAACTAACCTGTAGGTCGGGTCTCTGTGCATGTCATCGATGTAAATAGTTTTAAGTTCTTCGTAAATCTTCTCTTGGACGTCTCTGTGCTTCGACAGGCAGTAGAGAGTGTAGGTGATGCCTGAAGTTGTGGTGTCATGACCCTACGAGAACAATACTCAGGTAAAAATAGTAAAACATACCGTGATCAGTAAAAAGATGAGAGACAAAAATAAAAAATTAAAGTCAGCTCCGAAGATCAAGTTTTATATAACAGGTAAAGCGAGCGAGTCAGACGAGACAGAATGTCGAACTTTCTACACAAACTTCGTATTTTATACATAAGACAAGTTTTTAAAGTTTTTACAACTTCTCTAAATCTATAATAATTATTTTTCACTATAAAATGAACTCTTACTTCGAACATAAAAGTATCGACCTCCTCCCGAACACTCTCGTCATCAATTTTTTGTCCATCAATTTCAGACAGCAGCAGTAGGTCCAAGAAGGCGTGCTTATTTTTAATACCTAAACAAAAACATAAGAATAATTCAATTAAGGAACACTTTACATAATACAAGAAATTAATTAATTAAATAAAGAGAGATATAGAATATTTTGTTTTATTTTTAATTATAATAAAAAAATATGTATGTATAGAAACTTTTTGGAAATATAATAGTTACTTGTCGCTGACTACAAACAAAAATGTATTATTTTTTGGTGTCCCATTGCTACAAAGGTCTTCCAAAATGATTACACGAATATCTTACAGAAGTAATAAGCTACGAAATTAATATCGAGGTTAATACCGTTACTATTTACACGTTTATTTTAACTAAATATCTAAGAGAGGTAGCAAATATTAAATCTCAATATAGCTCACAACTCCAAATGGTGTACATAAATAAGTTTATATAACATTATCATGAATGTACATATTTTATTTTTTTAATTTTCTTCTGTATTGAAAATGTTTAAATATTAACGTATTAATAAATTATGATATTAAATATATAAAAAATAGGTCATCTGTGGTTTTTTGCCGCTGTTCCAGATTTAAAACGAACTTGTGGTTTCAAAAGTTTTGTCATAGAGTTCGTCATTTAAAAATGTAATTATAAAAGTTTTAACTCACCGACATCATTGGTAGTACTCAAAGAAGTAATATTCAAATTCTTGAGTTCTGTTCGTCGCGCATTAATTACTTCGTTAGTGTGTCCGTGTAGGATCTTCAATGCTTTATCTTGCCTCGTCTTGTAAGGCAAGAGATTGAAAACCGCATCTTCACCGAATAAAGGTATTTGCATTCTCATAGAGACGATTCTTGACAATCTGGTTGAAAAAGTGCAAAAATCTTTTAAATCGACTTAGGTATATGTAGAGTCGGTGTTCTGTGACTAATTTTTTTTTATTCTAATAACATTTATTTGTTTTCTCTTTAAAAAAGTGACCAAGAATACCGGTTACAATCAGTATTGTACGGATTACTTTAAGGATCTTTAAAATACGGTATGATTTTAATTATGATTTTATATTTTCTTAGTGAGAGAAGGCATAAGTAACCACTTATACAATACGTACTCATCAATAGACTGCACGTATTCTGACTCGGTGTGTTTCTGAGCATCAACACAGACTCCCATAATGGATTCTATAATAAAAAAACATAGGTATACAATTTGATAAAAAAATATAGGTATTTAAGTATACAATAAGATAGATATGACACAATAATGACGTTCAAACAAGTTCCAAATACCAGAAAAAAGATTATAAACGTAGCTCACGCCAACAAAAAATTAAAGACAACAAAATTGCCTTTTATAGCTGTCAATCATTAAAGAAATATATTAAAGTAAAATTTTAATATCTTTATTTCAGAATTGATCACATACATGAACAGTCCAAAGGTTGTTTAGTTATGGGTTTGTAACAAAATGTATGTACTTATAATAGTTTGTACTGTGTATCTATGCGAGTGAACTTTTTTTTAAACCGCGGCTATGATCGGTCTCTGTATTTATATTTTCCGGCCTGTACCACCACTGCGTGATGTTGTCTCATCATATGAAATGCTATTTTGTTTTCTAACTTTAAAACGGTTATTCTCACCTGTTACATTATCGAGAGCCGCTAAAGCCACAATTGGGAACAAGTCAATGTTACGGCCATCTGCAATTTTCTTCAGTTTTTCAGTTAACACGCGCTGGTTCTTGCAGAATACTGGCAGGAAGTTTTGCAGGATGTTGAAGTGGAAAGCGGGCGTTAGGAATTTGCGGTGAGACTTCCATCGTTGACCTTAAATATAATACAAGAATAAAGTAGAGTCAAATGTTAAAAAAATACCCTGTTAATTGAGTGACCACAAAATTAAAAATATACAATTAGGTATCATTAAGCATGCGTTAAGTACAACGTCATATACTTAAACAACGGACATTTAGATTTATTTGAAAGAATAATTATGATTAATAGGCACCCTTGTTTTTTTTTTTTTTTATTTACATCTCTACCTTTATGTTCTTTCAGCTGATGTTTGTGTTTATAAGGTGTTTACCTGTTGAAGTGAGAAGGCCCTGACCAAGCCAACAAGTCAGGAAGCTGTAAGACCTGCCCTTTGTAATGTGTTCCATGCTGGGAATTAGCTCCTAAAACAATAACATATTAATTATAGTCATTATGTCCCAACAAGGATTGTTGTACCTTTCAAAGAGTAAGGTTGCGTCACCGACAAGAGTCTCTTATGGGGTCAATAAGGGAAATAATACTGCGAAAAATATAGATTATTTTTTAACTTTTACATACTTGAACATTAGAACATAATTATTCATTGTTTTTAAGTAAATTTGAAACTATAATGCATGTATCAAGTTTTTTTTTTTTTTATCAGCAATAATCTTCGTAAAGTTATCAAAGAAGTGATCTCTAAATCTTGAAAAACGCAATGTATAAAAAAAAAACAAAACGATATAAAACTTCCACCAGCGGTATTTATATTCATTACTTTGGTGTTCATTAAACCTTAATTATTGTAAAGGTAAAAAAGTAAGTCAGGTATTCAGAAAAACAACATCTTAGGTTTAATTCCAGGTTCTAAAAGTAACGTTTTTAGGTATTTCTTTTTTTATATAAATCTTTTGCGGCTATTGGAGAATAATTTAACACTTACCTCAACATACTTAGGGTGAGTTAAAACCACGTACGGCGTTGAGAAAAAATGTACTCGAAACGCGTCGCCATATTTAACGGATAATCTATGAATTAAATTCAAGAATTCTGTAACAAGAAAAAGTTGTTGGTTAAACAATAGCCGGTATCCTACAGAATAAAACATAAACTAAGTAGGAAGACCTAGGCTATTGCCAGTATTCAAATAAAAAAATCAAGCACCTACTCATATTATTATTTTTTTCACGTTGATTTCGCGTATTTTTTTACCTCTACGCTAGTTTACGTAAGTTCATATTTTTTGAAGCTTAATCAGACTTCGGGTCACACATAACATACAGCCGGCTATTAATATTCCACGAACAAAGACTAAAAGTATTTCATAAAATCTGGTTTTAAAATAAAAATATAAATCGAACTTCAACGGTCGTTAGATTGAAGTTATTGACCTATCAATACCTACATGAAGTGATCCCGATACGCTATCGCTTATTTATTTTTAATAACAATATGATAGTGATTTTATAAACATTCATTTAGATACCCACATTAGAATATAATAAACAATGTAGACTAAACAGTTCCTAATTAATGGTGCATGAAATAGGGACAATGATAGTTTATGATAGTGGTATTTATGGCGCATCGTTGTTTGTTCGGTTAAAAAAGTTTATTGAACTAAATCGCACAATAAGTTTGTAAATGGCATGAACTGCCCAGCTGATGACAAAAATCGCTTAAATTTATAGATGACTGCCTCGTTGGCCTAGTGGTGCTAAGCGCGGCTGCTACGCTAGAGGTCTTGGGTTCGATTCCCAAGCCGACCAAGGTGTTATTGGGTTTTTCTATGAAATTCTCAGTAGCAGGTCGGAGTTTGGATTTGTGCCCGGTTAGTGGCAATAGGCTCGCCCCCTATTACATGGGACCTAAACATACCGGCGAACTGTGGGTGTACATTGGTACACCTCTGCCTAACCCTTCGGGGATAAAGGCGTGATGGTATGTTATGTGTTATGTTTATGACGTATATTCTTATTTAGGTAAAGTACAAACACTTTGGTATTAAATGACTGTTTGAAGTTCAGTTCTGAAACTAACGTGAAACACTCACTGAATAACAAAGTAAATAAAAATATATTTAAGTGTAAATATGTTTACTGCGTGTGTAGTTACCTAAACTAATGAAACTGTTTATTTCTAACGAAATTAAAACAGTATACGTCTAGTCCAACAGTCAAAGTTTCAGGTGGAAACTGCTATGACGTATGAATTTTTCCCTCCAAATTTTATTTAATGATAGATTTGTAAAATTGCTGGTTGTATGCAAATTACCCGCATGGCTGAGTGGTATAAGATGTCATTACGTCTATTGTTAATGTTCGATCCACGTGCAGCACAAAAATTAGTTTGAACTACAAACAATGGAATAGATTAGTGCTTATATAATTTCGGCCAGATAGATTATTAAAATTGATGAAACGCCAATATTAGATTTTGGGTTTAGAGATCCGTTCATTTATATTTCTTTTTATCCCGAACTATTTTTATTTACTTTTGTTTATCCGCAAATATCAAAAATATCCAGATCCAATCGACACACTGATTGCTTGAAATATCTTCAGCCGGTTTTCGCGAGGATTTAATAACATTTAATTCTCATACACAAAGAATACACAGACCTGAGCAAAGTTTGTGGATTACACAAATGTTGGCCCATGCGGGGGTCGAACCCGCAACACGACGTGCAGTGGTTGTTGGTGCAATGAAATTAGGTAGTAGGTTCGGCCCCAGGACAGGCAATTGTAATTTATGTGTGACCTGAAGTCAGATTAAGCTTCAATAAATATGAAATACCTAAACTAGCGAGGTAAAAATCAACGTGAAAAAAAAAGTAATATGAGTAGGTGCTTAATTTTTTTATTTGAATGCTGGCAATAACAACAATTAATAATGACCAGGTACATACCATGCAGCGGAAAGATTTTAAGTAATTTAATTATGCCATAATCACTCTTAATTGGTATTGGATTTTTAGTGTAAGTAGATATATTAGACAATAATTTTCGAGACTATACTCAATCGCACTAATGTGCATTTAATAGACCAATGACAAGCAATACTAATTAAATACGAGTCATTACGACTACCTTAAGTGGATTTCTTAATTGTCTCTTGAATATTATAGTATTAAGCGTTTAAGTAATACCTAAGTTATAACCTACATGACTAATAAAAACTGACCTTAAAAGCGATCTAAAATGTAGGAACTTTTATACCAAAATTTTTACCCTTGGGGTTAAAATTAAAATCATTATAGGCAATAATAATATAATAATAATAATCCAGCCTATAAACGTCCCACACTAGAAAAAAAAAAAAACATTATGCCTGCTCGCGATCATGTCATTCCTTGTCACGATCTTTACATAATTATGCAGCCTACATTAACTAATCATTCGATTCGACAAAATCATTGATGATTTTGTCATTGTCATTGATATTTAAAAATCATTATTCAGCCCATTCCTAGTATATTTTACGTAAATACATAAACATATCACAGCGACATTGTTTAAAATAATTGTAACAACGATATGAACTCAAAATGTGAGTGTAGTAACCAGCCGGGGCGTGACCTTCAACGTATAAGGATTTGGCAACAGGTTTCTGATTCCCTACATGTTATATACACACGCTATATCATATACTTACTACCAGTTTTTTTCCTTAGTAAATTAAATACCTACTTGCTTCATTCAAATAAAAAAATGTAAATAATTTAACTACGATTTAATTTAATTTTTGACTTGAATATTTATTGTTATATTTTAACACATGTTGAATATATTAAAATGACAATGAATAATGTTGTAATTGAATGAGGCTTGTTTACTCACCAGAAGATTTAACAACAAACAAATGGGCATTCCCAACTAAAGGTAAGGGCGAAGGTCCTCGAACGTTGAACCTTTTACTCTCCCTCACTAAACTAATCCAAGAAGCTAATAGTAATAGCACTATAACTATCGATACTAATAATAAAATCATGTTTATTAATTACGTATCACAACACAAACACGATTTACACAACCACATCCAATGAAGTTGATAATGAAAATGCGTGTTGAACAGGACAAGGCGGTTAGCGTTATAATCGCGGTCAAACAACTTAAAAAAAAACTAATATGTGTTGTCAATGCCATTATACGTAACAGATTACCATCACGGACGTGTAGGGCACGATACACTCGGCATATTTTTGCAAACGAGATTATAATCTTATATCATAGTTCAGTGATTTTTACAACTGTCCTGAAACGAAAGATAGATCTTTAAAACTAATTAATTTAAATAAAAAAATAATACAAGGAATGAAGGAAATAATATTTTTTAGGACATATATTATTATAAACAATCTCTACAAATATATTTTAGGTAGAGTGAAGGACTGATTACGTATTTATACTAAGGAACCCTAAAAAATAATTTAAACGCGCCGTTGTACAGGAACTGACAAGCGGTTTTATACCATAATTACTTAATTAGTACCTACGTCATATTGAGCGGTGGCTTTCAAAGTAATTTACGTTAATAAAAACAAACAGATTAAATGAGGATGAAGTCAAGAGTCTAAACTCTAGACGTTGCAAACAATTCCTCAATGACGCTAAAACTAAAAGGGAGAGGTTATCGACCTTTAGTTACATCAGTATACATCGCACAATCCGCACATGTTTACGTGATAGACAATCTCTCAAATATAAACTACGAGTTATTTTAAAATTGTACTAGACGGATATACTAGCCAGCATAATTAAATAAAAATCAAATCCAAATAAATGTATGTTAGTTACACCTTTTTTAATTTTCATGTGTTTTTTGTTGGGTTAGGAGAATAACTAGGTAAATTATAAAAAAAAACATCGTCTTTTTCTTCTTCTTCTCGAGTCAATGATCACTAAACTCTGTTTGACCAGAAAGTCGCCACTTGAATGGCTGGCTTTGTCGTTGGCTTCCATTAAGTCCTGGAGGGTGGCGGTGGTGGTGCAGGACGGGCAGGACAGAAGATGCGCCATGTCTTGCGTTGGGGCACCGCATTCACATTGTGTATGCGAACATTTAATCATGCCCCATTTGCTCAGGTTGTCTCTGCAGCGGCCAACTTGGATCCGTAGTCGCTTAATTCACGAAGTCTGAAGAAATATAGCAAAAATAAAGTAGCTGTCTGCAAATTACATCTATTGTTTAACTCATAGATAAAATGACTTTAGTACGTTGTTATTGAGGAAATAAATCTTAACTACTAGTCTAAGATCCCGTTAAGACCGACCTTCACCGAGATGCTTATTTAATGAAACGTATTTTATATTTAATTTAATATGTCAATAAATATAATGCATATGGGTTGCCTAGCAAATTTCAGTCCAGAGTATATTTAATTGAAAATTAAAAAAAAAAAAAAAATTATACATTTCACCGGTATGATTATTAGATAAATTCTATACCAATCGAAAGTATGAAGCCCATAGAATAAGCAAACATTAGGTTGCCTATTCTTTTCCGGTCACAACTATAGACTCGTAGATACTATGGCAACCCTATAGTTCTGACCGGAAAAGAATAGGCAACCTAATGTTTGCTTATTCTATGGGCTTCATACTTTCGATTGGTATAGAATTTATCTAATAATCATACCGGTGAAATGTTTAAAAAAATATTTTATTTTTTAATTATTAATTAAATATACTCTGGACTGAAATTTGCTAGGCAACCCATATGCATTATATTTATTGACATATTAAATTAAATATAAAATACGTTTCATTAAATAAGCATCTCGGTGAAGGTCGTTCTTAACGGGATCTTATACTATACTGTCATCAACAGAAAATATGCATAAAATACATATAAATCTAATTTTTTCTACGTTATGTGATGCTTGCATTGTTATTTATGTTTCATGTGTTCTTTATAATTATGATGTTTAACTTATACCAAATCGTAATAAATAATAGACAAAACTGCCCGTGCCTTCTCTATATGGGAAGAGGCCTGTGCCCAGCAGTGGGACGTTTATAGGCTGGATTATTATTATTATTATTATTATTAATAGACAAAACAAACAGTAGCTATGTACTACGTCTGAAAGATGGTTTCAATGTAGATAGCATTATTTTCACCTAATGACTAAAATATATAATATCATCATCATCATCATCATCTGCCTAGCCTTTTTTCCAAAATATGTTGGGGTCGGCTACCAGTCTTACCGGATTCAGCTGAACACCGTATTTTACATGGAGCGACTGCCTATCTGACCAACTCAACCCATTTTACTGGGGAACACAGTATCCCATAGTAAAATGTATATGTATGTATGTGTTTAAATAAATAATTCGAAGTAACGCTCAAGTTCTTACACAGCCCTGTTTACAGTCTATTGATTTACAATAACCATGGACTATTTAAACGTATGGTCCGGCCGCTGAGAGGATGCGTTCCTGAAACATGTCAGTTGGTCTCGATTTGTATGGGAAGTAAAAAACCGTGAGTTATTGTAACCTAGCATATTGAATAGTTTTTAAAGATATTATTCGTTTATAAGACCAATAAGTGACATAATTATCTTTAGTAAATTCTACGCCACATTAAAGTAATATTTTCTAATTGACCACCAGTCAGGGACTTATTCTCTCGGCGGACGGCAAGAGTTTTTAATATTTTGTTTACGAAAAATACCATTAACCGGTTAAATTATTGACTAATCGCAAGAGTAGTTAATAGGATGTGGAACCTATAAACAGGTTTAGTTTTTATCGATTGACCTCTGTAACGATTTATTTCTGGTTGTTCTCTCAATGTTGTTTATAAATTGTAATTTTAATCAATGCCATAGTTAGCTCATGATTTCAAGGTAAATGGTACAGGTAAAGGAAACGAAATTTCATGTTAACAGTTGAAATATTGAAATCTTATAAAGGTTATTTATATCATATATAGGTTGTGATACCTAGTCAAGGGAAGCCATAAATTCTGAGAAAATGGGTTGAGAAGGACAAATAGACAGTCGAGCCATGCAAAATACTTGGTCATGTTTAACTACAACCAGTGAGGTTGTTGTTTTCTTGTGTTGAACTCAATTTTTGATAGCTTAAATTATCGATGTATGCCGCTTACTTCGTAATAGCAAGGCCATAAAGCATAGGTACCGTACCTATGTCGCGGGTGGCATATAACATCTGGCTGGAGATCAGTATTATAGTTTATAGTTTCGGCGAAACTCTTGACAATGGCATAAATAACAATAGCCTATCGCTATCCATTTTCGGCGAAGGGCCTCGATGAGAAACATACCATATTAAAACATATAGCTAACGTTAACACCGTAACACGGCCGCATCGCTGGCTCAAAAGCATAACGAGGACTCCTTTTGCCATACGAAATTGCTGAAATATGCATTAAATAGGTTCTATCTATGTAGTGTGAGTTTCAGGAATCAAACCATTGTATGTAATTTTTAAACAATAAATTATTCTTATTCTTATCTATCGTTTATCATCATCATTTCAGCCAAAATTTAAGGCGTCCAGTGCTGGACTAAAGCACCCAAGGACTTCCACAATGACCGGTCTTTCTAATTTAAGTACTCTACGTATTTGATTGATACAGGCTCGCCTTTCTATTGTAGAAGTCAGTTTGTATAGAAGATTCCTTCTCTTTTTTCTGGACTATTCATATACATGATATAACGGCTGCAGCAAATAACCGGCTTTTGACACTCTACAAATAGCTAAACACAATGTTTAGATAATATTCAGTATAAATAAGTAAATTCGGTATGAATATAAATAGTAAATAGGAAGTAGCTACTATGTTTTGAAATTGATAAATATATAAAAAAACCATGTAAAATCCTGCTAACATACCTACTCGTTTTGTATTTTTACATAACATAACATATATTTTTATTTGTATTTTTTGTTTATACAATATGTCAATTTGTAACTGACTTCAAAAGGAGGTTTTTAATTCGACGGTACATTTTTTTTATTTCAATGCGATGTCTCCAGCAATAGCAAATCCATTCAAAAAACTTTTCTTTATCGATAGGGTAAACCCATGTGTATACATCAGAGAGGAGAGGTAATCCCATATAAATTCTTGTATTTTTATTTTGGTAGTCAATGGAAAATATTTATCAATATTCACAATAATCTGTTCGTAATTATTTAAATGTTGACTGCCCCTGCGTTGTCCGCAATGAGCTCGTAAGTTACATAACCAGAGCGGCAGGTGTCGTAAACCAGTGGTCTTGAACACACTGCATACGCCTGGAATTTGTTATGAAGTTGTTGGCACAGCTAACATTGTTACTATGAAGTGCCTAAGTTACTGCCTGGTATTGTATGTACAAAATACTAACTTAAAGAAAAAATATAATTATTTTGTAAATTATACAGGTCTGTAACAGATCTATCTACGACTTAAATTTTGCATTCACCTTTATTATTATAATTAGCATTTTAACTTTAGCTTTGTTGGCGATGCTCCCGCCGCTTACTACACC
The DNA here is from genome assembly GCA_905475315.1 of Autographa pulchrina. Taxonomy (NCBI): domain Eukaryota; kingdom Metazoa; phylum Arthropoda; class Insecta; order Lepidoptera; family Noctuidae; genus Autographa; species Autographa pulchrina. The sequence goes on along the minus strand of FR997771.1, from coordinate 3,748,771 downwards.
GCAAGCTCACTGACATTAAACCCTAAAAAGAAACCGCCTACGTTATTAAGTCACAGCTGAATATAATCCCACATACCATTTTTAAATAAACATAAAAGGGATTAGTAGCGTCTGCGGCAAAACTCGATGAACAATCAGCCCTCAGCAATGAACATATACCTAATAACAACATTTATTGGTTCAAAAAAAAGTGTAACAATAATATAATTATCCACCGTAAAAGTGGTTTTCAAAAAATTCAAATAAAAAAGTACATTTAAAAATCCACCACCTCTGTCAATATTATTTTTTTAATATGGGGCGTAGATAGGCAACGGTATTAGTCACATAGAGCCTAATCAGAGACGTGTGTATTGCGTGTGCCAACAAATTATGTAAGGTAGCGCAATAAGGCGCTCAATACAACAGACATGAACAGAATACCTGAAAAGGGACTGACTATGGAGCCATAATGAAATTAAATAACTTAATTAATATGTAATGGGTTTGAACTTGCAACCTTGTGCATACAAATCCGTTCATTGAACACCGAAGCTGCCAAATTTACTTTTAGATAAATAAAAATAGGTAGGTAGGCATAGGTATCAGATATCGATGTTTATTGAATTCATTATTTTCGTCGAAAATGATTAAACCTTTCGTAAAAACTAAAGTTGCAGTTGAAATTTTTGGATAAATTTAACTTCACTAAATCTACCTTACATTAAACCATATAACTAGTTAATTCCATTTAGCTGTTGTGGTGTGACATAGTAATGAACCCCATATATTGTTACATTCACTTTAATTATTAGTCTGAAGTTAGATTACAACTTCAATTTATTATACCTACAACATAAAACACACTTTATTACTCGAGATACTTGTTAGAGCAGTAACAAACCGTTTTATGGCTCATATTTGTTTTAATTAGTGCGACCGCGAGAGGGTTAAGCCATGTAAATAAGATGACTTGGAATCCAAGTCATTCATGTATGGTAACACGTTAACTTCGGGTCCTCATGTTGGCTGTAAAGTTGGTCTAAACACTGGTCAAATCTGACGGCCTCCGTGGTCGAGTGGCGTACGCACCGGTTTTCAAGGTGTCGCTAGCTCTGAGGTCCCGGGTTCGATCCCCGGACGGGTCAATGTAGTAACTCACTTTTCTACATTGCCTCGGGTCTGGGTGTTGGTGGTACCTTCGTTGTTTCTGAATTCCATAACACAAGTGCTTTACAGCTACTTACTTTGGGTTCAGAGCAATGTATGTGATGTTGTCCACATTTATTTATTTAATCTATGAAGAAGGTATGTATTAAGATGAAAATATTTTGCTTAAACGTTGGCCCAATGTTAATTTTCAATCCACACGTTGTACAAATTTTGTTTGGGCCAAGGTTTTGGCCAATGTTTGGAGACGGCCTTAAAAGACAAGGTCTACGTCAGCCTACGCATATACCGCCCCGTTAATAATGTCGCCTACCACCTATTACTCTGTTTATTAAATACAGCCTTTCAGTGTAACGATGTTTAGTAAATTGAATAAAGCTCGCGGATTGCGTTTACAGTAAAATAAACAATGTAAGAAATATTACGTTAGTAATAAAGTATTCAAAGATAATACGACGAAAATTATTTCTGTGGATTTTATTTTAATGGAACTAAAGCTACCCAGCTATAGGCTAATTAGAATTAAGGCTAGAAAACCTCTATAGTTTACTGATTACGCTGTTTCTTTCAATAATTCCAGTATATCATCCTACAAAATGAGTATTTAGTATTTAACGTCCTTTATGACTATAGCTGTTTTATTAATATGACACCGATTAAAAGATCGCGTGCAAAATTCTATCAAACTTCGATTCACATTGTAACAAATTCAGCATTGTGAGTTGACTGGGTTATAAACTGGTGCCGCACGTGCGCAAGTACCACAACTGCTTACTCTACAACCATTTACAAAAGCGATTGCACGGGTTGCACTAAAGTAGCCGTAAACGTTTTACATTCCCAGTTTAATTGGTCTTACAGGACGTAAAGCAACAGTCGCGTTACTCTCGTGCATGCACTAATTAGGCCCCGCAGTCGACACTCCGCTTAACGGGAAACTAGACCGCTTGGATACACGCTGGTTTTTTTAATACCGACTTGTGTTTTTTATTGATGAACCAATTCTATCATGGCACTAAATAATTCATCGTTCTAGGCACCTACGGATCATCTTGCATTTCGTTTCAAAGTTACTGGCATTTTAAATATAGCTATTATCCTAAGTTGAACTGTACTAAAAATAATGTATTAGTATCCTAATAAGATTAACTACACAGCGAAAAGTCACATCTTATATCGACGATGCCATTTTTTTTTTTATATTTTTGTTCTACAACTTTGCAAAATAATGAAACGAAAAGAAAACGAAAACTTAATGAACTACAAACACTTCTTGCATTCTTAAAATCGTTTGAGATTTGATTAAAATATAAGTGTTGATAATATTTTTACACGACTGCCCAAAAAGGAGTGTTATGTTTTCAGGGTTCATGCAGGCGCGGATCCAGGGGGGTGGTCACGGGGTCATGACCACCCCCCTGGGCTAGGTCCAGGAACTGGGTGGACCACTAATTAAATTTGTTAAACGTTATCTACATATGTCTATAGGGCGCAAAAGGAGAGCAGCTGGAGCTCGATAGTAAAAATCCCAAATACAACATCAAGTTATGTAATTATATAGACAAAAATCGCGCTGCGCGGCCAACATTATGATGAAAAAGGAAATTAGCTATAGGCTCATTTGTTAACAGCCGGTTGTTACCTAACTTGGGAGGACCGGGCCCGGGAGCATGCTGTCGCCGGGTTTTCATGAGGAATAGTGCTTTATGGGGTTCTCGTGTAAGCCGAGAGAGTGACGGTTCGCGGTTTGGCTCTTTTGAGCCGATTGCAGAGAGCAACGCAATTCGAGTCTTACGCGCCTACCATTATATATTTTAGATTGCCACATAATGGCATGGACCATGGTCAAATGCCTGATCAAAGCACTAACAAGTATAAATATCTAATAATATATCGATACAAGTAGTCTTATAATCGATTTTTGTAGTTAGTGGAGTCAATGAAGCATTTCACCTGTAAAATGTCAGAAACAGCACCGATTTTGATGATATTTCTTTTACCTCATTTTTTTTAATACTGTTATTAATCATAATAGGAGAAACAAATGTCTTTATTTTTAAATATTTTTTTTGATAATATTGCCATTCCTGGAGAGGTGTTAGGGTTGGTGGAAATAAACAAATTAATTTATAAATAACATAGACTACATTGTTAATCGGTTCTGAGATTTTTCGACCAGTTTAACGTATTTTTAGAGGTTTAGTTACAATTTTGTTTTGTGCAGTCTAGTCCTACTTTTTTGTTTTTGGTGTTTCCATATGAAATACTTTTAGTTATCTGAATCCTATTCATAAATTTAATTCAAAATTGCTTCGAGAAAACTAGCTAACTTTACAAGAAGGATTATACATTTCCTAATTATTGTTCTATTAGACAAGAAGGCAAACAGGGATTAAAAAAAAAAAGTAGGTCTTTAGTTAATTACACCAGAAATATCTTTGTTTCATCAACTTTTTAAAAAGGTACAATAGTCAGAACAAATGTAGGTGGTTTTACGGGAAATTAAACCCATGAAAAATCAGGTTGAAGGAAGACCTCTCCACGAATGGCAAATGACTTTCGAGTAAACCTTTTAATGTAAATAAAATATTTTAAGAAACTAAAAATATCTTATTTTCGGGAGATTTTTTTTTCAGGATTTTTTTAACCAAATAAAAGAAAAATCATCAAAATCGATGCTGTTTCTGAGAATTTAGAAATGTTGCCTGTTTTATGAGTTTATTGACTCTACTAAGTAATACTCTACAATTTTTGAGACCTTTGAGAACAAAAGTTGAAAAATTATTTTGGGTTGGGTTAATTAGCATAAAAAATCCTCCTAGGTCAAAAGCTACACCCTTGGTTCTTGAGACTTTACCACGACTATGTGACCACCCCCTGGCACCAAAGCTGGATCCGCCCTTGGGTTCATGTATGTATGTATGTATGTATGTTTGTGAGTTTCTTTATTCCACCATAACTTCTAAAAGGCTTGACCGATTTCAATGTTTGTCGTATCATTAGAAGCTTTGAGTTATCCCGAGTGACATAGGTTATGTGGACATTAAAAAATGGTCAAGTGTGAGTCGAAATCGCCTGCAAAGGGTTTCGAACGATATTTTTTTTTGTGTTGTGTCATGTTTTTTTGTTGTTCACTAAAAGGGTATTAAATAAAAAAACATAATTAAAAAAAATAAAAAACACGCCTGCCATGTCAAAAAAATTAAAAACAAGTAAATATTTGCAGTCGGGGGACCTGTAATGAATTGTTCCAAGTAACCGACCCCGACTGCAAATATTTGACTTGTTTTTAATTTTTTTGACATGGCAGGTGTGTTTTTTATTTTTTTTAATTATGTTTTTTTATGTTCAATTTTAGTTCGGAATATACCCACCTATATCAAGAGTAATTTAAATATCGTCTAGGTTTAGACAATTAGTGAAATTACTGTGAGCAATAACCTAGGACTCTACAATTATAATGGTCTGCGTCAGCCAAGATGTCTCATTTATCCCGCTAAAGATCATTCGCGAGCGGAATAATTACATAAATTTCATCTAGGAGACAATGGTTACTATTAAGGAAAATTGCTTTGTAGGTTGCACTTCGTTAAACCCAATGTCTTGTGCCTTCACCTCCTACCGCAAAGAATTAAGGTACAACTTACAAGAAGACTTATGGCTGTCAAATCGTTATGAAATTTTAAAGCAAATTACATAACGCAGTTTCAATGTAAAGGTTCGTTCAATGGTCAAAGTCTCTTAATGTGTTAAAAAGGTGTTACATTTCCGGGTTCTATATGGTACGCCGGGTACGCCTTATCTAAAAAAACTAGTTACCAAGGTCTATGTTTTCTTTTAATCTGACAGCCACAACCACTGTCAGTGTCAATTTCGTCAAGTGTCAAAGAGTCAAGCACAAGCGTCAATTGATCAAATTCAAAACAAAAATATTGTAAACAGCGACTAACAAAATTAAATTCTATTGACTGTTTAGTGACTGTTATTACAAATTGAAACTATAATAATATCATTACACAAGCAGAAAGTTGAGTAACTGAAACTAGTTATAGAGTTATATCGAAAAAAGATCCTCTCCAAATAATATTTCATTAGCATTCAGCTTTAGCAGGATTGTTTTTCGTTCCTACTCCTAAATTGAAGCAAAACATGAAAATTTCCGAGGTAACTAATTTTTTTAATGTTCTTTATCGGATATATAAAGCAATATATATGTTAGATAAAATGAAAATTTTTGAAAACACCACATGATAACATAACCTATAAATGTCCATGTTTAATTCAACGAAACTATCCTCATTTAAATTACCTTTCCTATTCCAAATCCTAAACTTGCAAAATTTACATTGCCTCAGCTAAATTAATTGCAGTTTTGTTGTATTTGTAAGCTATAGGTATTGATTTTAACATGGTGTGTGTTATATTCCCAGCTACCCGGTGACGAAGATTCTGGCCCAACATGCAGAACCTATGTGTTTCAAAACGAGAGTCACACATTAGGAAATGCACTGAAATGTATAATTAATAGATAGTAAGTAACATATTAATATTTAGTTGTAGTTTATCAGTTACATCTTATGATATAGGTACATCATTATTTTCCTAATTGCCTTTACCTAGGGATATTTGGAATCCAGATAATTTTCTACCAACGTCACTTTCCTTTGAATAGTGTTCTTATTTTAGGAAATATTTGTGCTTAAATCATAATTATGTAAATATTTAAAAGAAGTTTGCACACAAATGTTTATCCAGAGTCTTAGCTGTACCTTGTTTTGTTCTGAAGTATTCAAAGATCAGTTTTATCTTTTATGGACCATTAACATTTACTCATTATTATTTTCCAGTGAAGATGTTGAATTCTGTGGCTATACTGTACCACATCCAGCAGAATCTAAGATGCACTTTAGAATACAAACAAGAGAAACTCCAGCCCTAGAAATATTGAAAAGAGGTTTAAGAGATCTAGAAAAAGTTTGTGACCATACCATAGACCTATTTCAAAAAGAAGTAAAAGACTTTAGTAAAACATAAATAAATTGTATTATTTTCTTATCAACCAACAAATCCAATACTACCATTATTATTTGTCTCTCATCAGACAGTTTTCACATTATCCAATACATTATTAGTACCTAGGTATCAAGACACCAACTTACACTAAAGGGGGCCAGTAAAATTTTTGAAACTTAAATTGAATATTGTACAGGATAATGTGAAAGACAGGTCCATTTTTTAGAGTTATTTACATTGAGATCTGGTGTCCAAAAAATATAACCAAGGTAGGTACACTGTACATGGCTTTCATAGTTCGACTTTTATACATTTTCAGTGAATTAAACTAAATCTCCATACTGATTTCGCGTGATCGACAGGAACCAAAAAAAACACGGTCTTGAGGCCGTATGTGAACAAACTGTTATTGTTCACCGAGTAGGTACAATATATAATAGTTGTTTAATTACATGTAAGTTTTAGTAGGTAGGTACTTTTTTTTGTCTGCATTCCTATATTAAAAAAATTGCAACTTCTGTTCATATATTCAATAATGAACAATTCATCATTAGCTATTGTGACTCAACCACATAAAATACTTTAGGTACCTACCTTGAGATAGATAGAAACTAAATGATTGAATAATTATGCTAGGCAATTATTTGCCAAATAAAGAAACCCTTATATTTGTTGGATGGAATTAGGCAGCAGCAAGGGTAATAAATAATAAGTCTCAGGTAAGATGGTACAGAGTTTTATTAGTTACACTTTAAAGTCTTGCAACTGTCTTTAGGCTTTGAACTCTGAGTAAGGCGACTTTGTCAGTGGGATGTCCCTCCACAAGTCAGGGGTGAGGTAGGCATAGGTCTTGGCAATAGCCGCATAAGTGGCTTTAGCGAAGTTGCCTAGGGTGCCAGTGGATCCACGAGCAGAGGTGTAGCAGTCCTGAACACCAGCCATCTGAAGAAGCTTCTTAGGGACTGGGGCAGACACAATACCAGTACCACGAGGAGCAGGGATCAACCTCACAGTAACGGAACCACATTTGCCGGTAACCTGAAAATAGATAGAGAAAAATATTAAATATCATTGCAGTCTTTACAATGTTACTTTTTTTTCGACTGGAAATAATTCAGACGCATTTACGAACTTCATTAGTAACTTCAGTGGATACCACGAATGAAATGATTATCAGCTTCATCATGAAACAAATATATTTTGGTAAACGTAACTGAATAGGTTGCTTTGTCAATTTACCTTGCAGGGTACGGTGTGGGGCTTTCCGATCTTGTTACCCCAGTAACCTCTGCGGACGGGCAGGACAGACAGCTTAGCGAGGATGATAGCACCACGGATAGCAGTAGCAACTTCCTTGCTGCACTTAACGCCCAGACCAATGTGTCCGTTGTTGTCGCCGATAGCTACGAAGGCCTTGAAACGGGTACGCTGACCAGCACGGGTTTGCTTCTGTACAGGCATGATCTTAAGAACCTCATCGTTGAGAGATGGTCCGAGGAAGAAGTCAATGATCTCAAACTCTTTGATGGGCAGAGAGAACAGGTAAATGCTTTCGAGTTTGTCAATCTTTCCTTCACGGACTAAGCGCCCTAGCTTGGTTACTGGCACCCATTCCTTCTGGTCTTCCTTGCCGCGTCCACGTCCGCGACCACGACCGCGTCCACGACCACGAGGGCCGCCACGACCTCTATCACCACCACGAGAACCAAAGCCTCCGCGAAAACCGCCACGTCCACCGGCTGGAGCAGCGTCCGCCATTCTGTTGAGAGGTTATAAAACATGTTTTAGATCTCGTTTAAATCGACGATAAATAGGCCTTAAACTTACAAGAATCAGACGCGTTAAGGCCATCACCGTGTAAACACTATGGTAGATACCACGAATGAAATGATTTTTTATTTCTCATCATGAAAACCACGTGGTGTTTAAAGTTTTTCAACCTTGGATAAATTGTATATTTACAATAAATATATAAAGCAGAGCTCAAGGTTACATTAAGTTAACACGAATGCTAAAGAAAAGCATAATTAAAATGTAAATTGATGAAATTCAGAAACTTACGTTGAACAGTGAGCGCAGTTAGACAGTCAAACACAAAATGGCCGAAGATCGCAGTCGCAGATTTTGCATGGACGATGTTCAAATCGATTTTTTTTTTAACTTGGGTGCCAGGTCTTTCGACCAATTTTGATAAATTTTAAAAAATCAATTCTTATTTAGTCTCATTTAGATATAAATTATTGTTATTTTTTATTTATAGTGAAAATAATTGGTAAAATAACGCAAATAAAAACAGTACAACATAATTTAAATAGAATTTCTCTATTTTCATCATGGTACATTACATTATATTTCTTTATTATCATTCACAATTTAAATTAATTTAATTTACATAAAATTTCCCTATATTCTAATAATATAAAACTTACTTTCATCATGGTTATTTTAGTGAAGCCTAGCTCTTGCAGAAAACGAAATGTCAAGCTCTGTTTAGCATTCTATCAGTTGACAATAGTTAACACGAAAGTAACTGTTTAGCAATAATTTGATGAGTAGAATATAAGGTTTTATGAATGGAATATAAGGCATTATGTTCTACGTTAAAGTATTTTTTAAATTGAAATAAATATATGCATTTACATACATACATAATAATATAATCACGCCTCTTGTCCTTGTAGGGGTAGGCAGAGACTTATTTCCACTTGCTACGATTCTGACACACTTGTTTCGCTTCGTCCACTTTCATTATTCCCTTTATAATAATATTAATAAAATCATTTATTTTCAGGCTACTAAGGCCCTTTATATAGACAAATAGACATTTACCTTTCAGACTAACAGATATTTTATACAAAAGTTGTTAGTATATATTGCTTAAAATTAAGTTAGTGATCTTCCTTGCACTACGTCTTAGTGCGTTCTGGTGGTACTTGTCCGCGGAAGCGACGGAACACCACATTCTGAGGCCAGAAGTTTTCATCCAGAACTTGAGGCAAGATGCAATTCGGTACTCGCACCAGAAACGCCTTGAAGTTGACGTTGCGGTGCGACTCCAGCTCCTGCACCCTCAGCAAGCATTATTCCCTTTAGGCATGCTCTTCGGTTTAGGGTACTTGACCTGGATTTTTTTCATTCACACTCGCCTTATACACTTTTTTTCGTCAATCGATCTTCATTAATTCTCTTGACATGGCCAAACAACCTCAGCGTATCTTTCTCAATTTTTATCACTACATCCATCATCTGACATACTTCATCCACCTTACCATCCATTCGACCTCTTACATTCAACGTAGTGAAGCGGCTCTCCGTGGGCCGCTTTTCGCCCCCGCGAGAGACGAGACGTGATGGGTGGCGAACCACATCGCCGCCATTTTGGTTGACGGAATATGCATTTAGGTGTTAAAAAGATAATGTTACTCATAATTACTTGCTATAATTTATTATATCAACAACATTTTATTTCACACGTTATTTCAATGACTTCACAAGTTTTTCTAGACACGTCTTGTACTACATAGGGAAACTTTTGTAAGCCATGGCAAGCAGCGCCGTGCAGTCCCGTTTTAGTTAAAGCTATAACGGCTCCCATGAAATCCGGATAGTATGCAGCTATTTTCTTAATGACTGTTCTTGCAGCATCATCGGGCATTGCACCTCGTCGCATTTCATCTACTGCTGCGTAACTGAAAACGAAAATTATTTTTTAGTGCAAGTCCTACAAGTTGATGGTCTTTCTGATCTACATTACCTAATAGTATACACACTCAGCACCACACTTACTACCCTCTTTTACCTTGGCAAAAATCTGAGCATGACATCACCATCCCCAGTAGCCGCAGCGCCGCCTACTTCATTATCGACATATGCACCAGCTCCCGGTATGGGCGAATCACCAAGACGCCTGTAAATAAATCATTTTAAAAATGTTAGATTAAACAAAATAAAGAGGTTAAGACACAGAGAAGAGAGAAAGAGAATTACCCTGGTATTTTAAATTTAGCTCCATTAGTTGAAGTACCAGCAGCTAAATCACCATAACCATCTATGGCCACCAACCCAATAGTGTCATGGTTATATCTGTCCACCATCATGTGTACTTCTGGAGGTTTCGATTTCTCAGGCTTAATTTTGTCGGTATGAGCTTTTTCACCATGAACCTTTTCAGAGTGACACTTTTCCGCATGAACCTTTTCAGAGTGAGACTTTTCCGCATGAACCTTTTCGCCATGAGACTTCTCGGCGTGAGACTTCTCGGCGTGAGCCTTCTCAGTATGGGACTTTTCGGTATGGGACTTTTCGGTATGAGACTTTTCGGCATGAGACTTCTCGTCATGACACTTTTCGTCTTTAGGCTTTTCAGTTTTTGATTTTCCGGTCTTTGGCTTTTCAGTGGTCTTTGCCTTTTCGGTGGTTTTTGCCTTTTCGGTGGTCTTTGACTTTTCAGTTGTCTTTGGCTTTTCAGTTGTTTTTTCAGTTGTCTTTGGCTTCTCAGTGCACTTTGGCTTCGCATTTATATCATGGTACGGACCGCAATGTTCCCTTGGATCTGGCTCGACATCCTAAAATTGTATAAGTGTATCTAATTGTAGAAAGTTCATAGGAATGTTCCATTGTAGGTATTTAAAATGAATAAACTATTTAAAAAGATTTAAATCTATAATAGTTTAAACTGATTAGGATTTTAAACTACTATAAATAGTATAAATATAGAGTAAAGTATCTTACAGTCCAAAAGTTGGGTTGGCAGTTTTTCTCTTTATGCCATTCTGTCCACATTTCTTTGGTTTCTTCAGTAGAGAGGGACTCCTCTTTGAAGCCCATTTGAACTGCAAACTGTGTGGCTTGGTCACCAACAAGAATGGAGTGTTGAGTATGGTCTAGTACTCGTCGAGCAACTGATATTGCATTCTTTACTCTGCGAAGAGCACCTACTGCACCAACATTCATTGTTTTCCTAAAAATAAGAAGTTTCAAATATACTAGCAAAACTAAATGAACATTTCCTTAAAACTTTGGATTTATTGTTGCATCATTATCTTGTTAAAAACAATCAGAAAATATACTGAAATATATTTACCCGTCCATGATAAGTGCATCTAATGTGGTCTCGCCATTTTCATCCGGACTACCGCCATACCCCACTGTTCCATCACACTGCATCTCTTCACATACTGATGCACCTTGTTCTACTGCATCTATAGCTCTACCTCCCAGTCTCAAAACATCCCAGGCTGGAAAATAAATAAAGATTTTTGTGTCAAAGGCTTGAAATATAGGTATATATATTTTTTTTATCAAATTATAAGTGCCTACAGCTGACATTATAGGCTTTAAAAGATAACATTTTATAGTACTTTGGATTCACCCATAGTAATCATTTTCCAAACAATATATTTTAGGAAATAGAAAAAGGAAATATTTGGCAACATCAAAAAAAGAGTGACTGTATGCCATCAATTATTTTATTGCAAATTTAAAATATACAAATGTAGGTATTTACCTTTTGTAGTAGCATTTGTAAACGCCCATGTTGTTATGACTATAGGGGCATTTATTTCTATAACTGCTAAATTAAAATTAAAACTAAAAGAACACAATAAAAACAAATGTAACAACATAATACTCTAAATAACTGCGAACTATTAAAATACTACTGAGGTTTAGTTAAAATAATTATCGCTTGTAACCCGTATCAGTAAATAATAATAAACAAGTAAATAATATTTATTAACAACCGATAACAACAAATAACAATTGAAACTTAAGTTGTCAAAATTTTATGAATATTCTAAATAGCGCAATATTCGATCAAGAGGCTTTTTAGATGGAAGAGACAAGTTTAGAAAGAAGAATAAAAATAAAAGCTTTTTCAAGTAATCAAGTTAAATTGAAAAAAAGTGCTCCGCGCCCACTGTCCGATGTTAACTAATCATAGGTCAAGGGTGAGGGTGACATAAGTAAATAAATAAGTCTACCAATGAAAAAGCTAGTTGATAAGGTATTCACGTCTGATTGGTGAAAACTTGTCCAAAGATAATAAAAATCTATTTTAGGTATTTGACAGTTGTCTGTCTTGTTGACTGTTGTGATCGTAAATTCGAAGTTTTATAATATTTGTTATTTTAAAATCTAGGTACTGCGATTTATTTGAAGTAATTGAGATCAGAATAGAAAAAGAATTATTGCAAAGAATCATGATGGACTCTGAAACTTTCTTTGTGGAATTACCAAAAGTTGTAAGTGCGCAGATTTTTTAATACTATTTTAACAATATTTATTTCTGTTGCATTCTTTCAGTTTGTAACTTGCATTGTTGCAGGAGTTGCATGCTCACTTAAATGGTTCCTTGAGTTCAGCTACCATGCTACAACTTAAAAGGTACCATGCCGATTCAGGACTTGAAGACAAAACAAATGCTTTCTTTGACGAATTCCAAATTGGTGCCGGAGACACAAGAAGTCTTTCAGAGTCAGTATGATATTATAGTATATAATGATAGTTTGATATAAATAATATTACACCAATGATTTTAGCATCTACTGCTATTACTAAAAATTAATAAGTGTACTTAGGAGTTGTATGGTTGAAGAAAGCAATAAATATTTTCATAATATTTAGTAATATTTACTTTCAACTAGGATAGGTTTACAAAACCTCATTTTCTTTGTATGTAAATATTAATTATTTCTGTTACTTGTTCACTGGTTAATCTCATATAAAATGCATAAGATGCAAATAGTTATTCTTATTTCCTCGTTTGATGACTTAATTTATATTATTAGCATATACATCTGAGTCAATAATCCTTTATTAAACAACACTAGTTTTCCTTATAAAACTATTTATAACTAAGTGTTCCATACATTTTTTATTATTGTTTTTTACATATATTTTCCAGCTGTTTCCAAGTATTTAGTATTGCACACTCATTGACCAGTACTCCGGAAACTCTAGCTCTGGCTACCAGACTGACACTCCAAGAGTTTCAAGACGATGGCTGCTGTTATTTGGAACTACGCAGCACACCTCGGGACACTCCATACATGACCAAGTTACAATACATAGAGACTATAGTTCAGGCTATACAGTAAGTGTATTGAGTTGGGGAATAATAATTTGTATGTTAGAAAAAAAAAAAAAATGTTCAATGTTCCATTGACTAGGACAAGTAATAATTGTAAGTAGGTGCAGTGGTATTACGACTAGAAATAATAATGCGTAATTATGTTTTTTGCGGCCCTTAATATATTAAAGCATTTAAGGGATCAGTGCTAAAGAGATAAAAAAAACTAAGTATAGGCAAATAAAATAAATGAATTTATTATTTTTCAGAAAATCTTCTGTTCATCTTGCAATGATCACAAAGCTCATTATCTCCATAAATAGAAACCAGCCATTAGGAGAGTCTGAGGAAATAGCCAAACTAGCCATTGAGTGCTTTCAAAAGTACCCAGATGTTGTAGTGGGTATTGAATTAAGTGGCAACCCAATGGCAGGAACATTCCAAAGTTTTATTCCAGCTTTGACAAAAGCAAGGGAAGCTGGATTAAAAGTAAGAATCATTTGTAACCTATTGAATATGTAATTCTGGTTATCTTTTTCTTTTTTGTTGATGGTAGCTACCTAAGTTGTAAACAGCCTAGTAGTTGGCCAAATTAGCTTTACATTCTGATTATTTCTGATTTAAAATATTTTTTTTAACAGGTAACATTGCACTGTGGTGAGGTTTGCAACCCACAAGAGGTTTTAGAAATGCTTAAATTTAAACCAGACAGGATTGGACATGGGGTTTGTATTCATCCTAAATATGGTGGCACTGATGAAACTTGGTCAACTTTGTGTAAATTAAAAATACCAGTTGGTGAGTAATTACTTGAAATTTCATTGATAGTAAATGGACATAATGTCCAGATATGTAAAAAATTCTGAATAAAATTACCATAAATTTAAAAAAAACTTTTTCAGAGGTCTGCCTCACAAGTAATGTTAACACCAAATCAACGCCGGATTATGATTCTCATCACTTCCAATATCTACATGAAGCTGAAATACCGATTATTTTATGTGTAAGTATATAACATAGCAAACTTTAATATAAAAAAATATGTAACTTCATCCTTAAAATTTCAAGTGTGCTTTAATTGGTACAGAAGAATAAAAAAAATAGTACAGTAAATTATCCTTTTACTTAAATTGAAAATGGTCCCTTTGCTGTTTTTGGAAATGATGGTTTGGAAATGATGGATTTTCCCAGTAAATCATCATTTATGTAAAGTGTGTGTATTTCCACAGACGGACGATAAAGGTGTATTTGCGACATCGCTTTCCCGAGAATATCAAATATGTATCAAGACATTTGCCATGACTCATTCACAAGCAGCGAGACTAGCCTTGAATGCTTGTCAGTATGTGTTTGCTGATAATGCTCGAAAAATGCTCAACGATAAAATTCTTAACTTTATTGAAAAACATTCCTTGTAAATTAATGTTATTTTTGTATTATGTAAAACAATACAGGGTATTAAATAAGTAGTCTACTGAGTTTTATTGCAGTTTCCACGTTCTAACAAATTGTGTTTACTCTCTCACTGTTTTCCTGAAATCCTGAAGCCTTTCAATCTTTTATAATCGATGGCTAGTTTAAAGTTAAAAAAGTCTTAGCTATAAAGGCAAGAAGCTACTTAAAAAAATAAACCTTGTTACGTTCCGTTTCACCCGTAGATTACGTTTTTCAATGTTTCGTACATTTATTTAACCAAAGAAGACAATAAAACGAAATCGAAACGTTACGAACATTCAACATAACCTCGTAAACTCGTAAAGAAGATATTTAGAGAGAATTACTGCTCATAAAATTAAAAATCTACAATGAGTGACTTATCGGATTTTGCTAGCCCTAAGGGTGCGGATTCAGAATTGCAGGACTTCCTCCTCGCGGAAAAACAAAAAGCCCAATTCCATGCACAGGTAAATGCATTAATTTCATTTATTAAACAAAATCTTGCATCATAAGGTTTTTGATCAAATTGTACAAAATGAACATTATTTAATTATATGTTATGGTATTTATTGATATTGAACTCTTAGGGGCTTGTTTGTAGATAAGTAAATATATTATAGTAATAAATTTGTGTTGAATAAATTATTGTAAAGCTTTTCTTATTAGCAATTTATTTAGTTCTGCTGCTCATTTCAACTTTTTTTCCAGATCCATGAGTTTAATGATTTTTGCTGGGACAAATGTGTAGATAAACCTGGAGCGAAGCTAGACTCTCGCACAGAAACATGCATTACAAACTGTGTTGAAAGGTTCATTGATGTCTCATTACTCATCACTAATAGGTTTGCCCAGATGCTGGAGAAAGGAGGTGGAATGCATTGAATATTCTTAGTTATTATTTGTTATAAACCTTAAGGTTGATCTGTAGCCAGTCATAGGGCTGTTATACAGTTTTAGGTTCAAGGATTTTGGAAAAGTGCATTTTTGTTTATTTTAGTAGCTAGTGGCCCCGCTGTTGTTTACTGTACTAAAAAGTGTACATCTAAGAGTACCTAAAGAAATTGTTGATTATAAATGACATAATTAAAATAAGGTACATATTTAAATAATTGTTTTATTTAATGTAAATAGATAACAAATCAGTTCATTTGCAATTGAAGTCCAGATACATCTTAGTCCCAAGGTATTAAGAAGCACTGTCCTTGCATTTATGCACATATCTACATTTATCTGAAAGATCTTGAAAATTCACATCATAACTTAATTTTAAAGGGTTGCAAATATACCTACATTATTGGTATGGGCATCTGGTTATTAGAAGCTGTTAGTTATTGTTACTTATTAATAAATATATCAGCTTGTCATTATTGTGATACATAAATATTATACATAATAATAGAAATCATACATAGATAACTAGCTCCTTACATAATTAGTAGAATAAAATATTCTGAAATGTTCAGACTAGATGATTTGATCACAAGATGCCCATTACAACAAGACAGGTATTTATCTTCCTACTCGTCCAAGTTTAGTGTCAGTGCGTGGGTCAGCTGTCACCGTTTGGACGGCAACCAAAGCTTCATTGATCTTAGTCTGTAACTCTCTCAGGTCTTGAACAAATAACAGCTTCAGGACATCACTGGGTTGTTGAACTAAGTTTACTTCTGAGCTGGGTGGTTCAGGGTGAGGTGAAGTTTTCAATATCTTAGCTAGTGCTGACAACCGGAATTTAGGGTCAGGGTGTGGCCCAACTCCAGCCAGTGTTGATACTCTTTCAACACCACTTTTGAATGTTGGACTTGAAACTGTAAAAAAATGCAACATTATTTACATGTACACAACACTTATACATTAATATACTTTTTTTATATCATGAGCTATATAAATTGAGAGAGTATTTTATAATTAAATAATACTCACAATCAAGGTTATCCAGAGGATTAGAGGAAACCACATTTGGTGTGGCCTGTTTTGGTTTTTCCACCTTTGCATTTTTGTACTTCTCAACTAAAATAAAAATTGTGCAATAAGCAGAAGCAACATGACTGAAGAGATAAATGATGAAATCAAATCACAGAATTATTTCACAAATCAATGGAGTTTTTAGTTAAGACCTCATAGAGTCAAAAGTCCCATAGATATGAAATATACATATAACAAATTGTAATATAAATAATTAAATCTGGTGATGCAGTCAAAGCCTGCACTCAGGATAATTGAATAGATCTGTTCCAAAACAAATATATTATAACAGATATGATATTAAAGTAATATTTTTCACAGTTTTTTAAAAAGGGAAAACAATTAACTGAACACTGATTAATTTATTTAACTACAAATATTGCACTAAATACAACCCAAGTTGGTTAGATGGTTGGTTATTGACACGGGTAAAAATAAAATAAAATTATAAACTACATCCTCACCATTATCAGCATATTCTAGTCTTACGGCATATGACAGTATCCAGTTCAATTGTTCATTTGGAGTTCCTTCAACAACTGGGCTAACTAAATCCCTCTGATATGTATCATATGCTTCTTTCCAACCGTCCTTTTCTATATCCCTCAGACCATCACGTTCTTCTATTTTGTAATGCCTAATCTTCTGATCTTCCAGCCAAAGAACAACACTCCTGTATTCCTTTTCATCTGTAAAAATAAAGGTTTTAAGTCGTCCAAACCGAGTAGCTTTATTATTACCAGTCATTTAATATTTACCATCGCAATTGAAATCTGCTGGATTCGGGTGACCCAAAGCACTTAGTTTAAGTTTAAAGATGTTGCTCATAATATCGTTTTAACGCTATTTAACGAGTTAACAAATAAATAATGTAATGTGGTTCCGGCGAAATACCGAACCATAAATAATCTTTTTGATGTTTTAACTTTTTTTTTAACACGCTTGTGGAAAAGAGTGATTGAAGCGTTCGAAAGAAAACCTCAAAGACTACCTAAGCCACAGACAACAACAACCTTAAAACCAAAGACAATCTTTGAAATTGGTTGGTGTACGGTTGGTAGCACTGCATATCCATCATGTTATGTTTACGTGATCGTGACAGTTCCTCTGATATGTTAATCTTAGACCGTACCTATCTAAAGTTATTTTGTGGAATAGAATTGGTTAAAAATAATAAAACAATAGGAAGTTGATGCAATTCCACCTCTAATCTTCGACGTGAAAATAGCTTAATGAACAAAATTACACTGCGAATATTCTAAGTGGAATGACGCGTTTTAGGTCTGACGTGGTCGTATGACGATTAGTCTATTTACTATTCATTAATTTCATGAATTTTCATAAATATTGGTGAACTGATTTAGGACGGTAACGCGGTTACAAAGTAAATAACTTAATATCCGCCACAATGTCTTGGGTCAAGGATAACTGTCTTTCTTTCTTTCAACTATTTTGTATCAAAGTCGTGAAGACTGGTCGGATTCCGCAACATATAGCATTTATTATGGATGGAAATCGTCGTTATGCGAAGAAAAACAGCGTGGACACCAGTGCCGGACACTACAAAGGCTTTGACAAATTATCTGAAACTTTGAAGGTAAAAATATTTGAAGTTTGTTGTTACGTCCGCTTTTAAACCTTCCTTGGCGTTATAATAACTTGTTTTTATTAAATTGTCATCACAATGCTCGGCTTTTATTGGTATATATGCCTCTTTTAATGTGTGCCACTCAAATTCCATGCTAATCTTAAGTTCATTATTAAATTGTTAACCATAGTTACTCATGTTATTTTATTCCTTTTCAGTGGTGCTTAGACCTTGGAGTGCCAGAAGCTACAGTGTATGCTTTCAGCATAGAAAATTTTAAAAGAAATAAGGATGAAGTAAATGCTCTCATGGATTTGGCTAGAGACAAATTTCAGAGACTATTGGAAGAAATGTATGTATACATACTTTTCCTTTTTTTTTTGTGGAGATCTGCCGCAGTTAGCCTTGTGGAGGCTTTTACTGCTTTAACGGACTAAGTTGGCGAGACATTACTATTACGCCTCCAGCCAGAAGTTACAAATTAAAAGAGGGTTGTGGCAATGAAAGCAAAGGGCACCCCCTGCGGGGTTCGAACCTCGACTTAGTTTGTTGCTCACGATCGTAACAAGTAAAACAGCAAGAGAGGGCTGGATCAATGATTGATTATTTAGGGACTGTGTATACATACAGTCAAGCAATCCAATTTATATTGATTTTTTTGCTAAGTCAAAGTCAATGTTTAAATTACCTAATTAGAGCTAGGCCACATATAATTTTGTTTAAAAACTTATTTATTGCCTTTTCTTTATTACAGTGATCAAATAAATGAGTGGGGTGTAAGAGTGCATGTTGCTGGCCGCCTATCTCTCTTGCCAAAAGATTTACAAGCACTTGTGTCAAAGGCCATGTTAATAACCAGATACAATAATAAACTAAGGCTCAACATTGCTTATGCTTATACAGGTAATTGAATTGGTTTTATTCATATTCCATGAGACTGAAGAAGACACCCCAACAAATTTTAATAAAAATAGACTTTATTGTTTGTATTTTTTACACCCTTTAATGCTTTCTAGTATAAAATTGAACTTGACCAAAATATGCTTTTGCATTTTTTTTTATAAGACTGATGTCTTAGCTGTGCAGGCCTCCACCATTCATGCGGATCTTTTATTTACTTTTACAGGCAGGGATGAAATCAGCCGTGCAGCCTCACGCATAGTGGATGGTGTAAAGAACAATGAGATATCACCTGAGGATATTGATGATGAACTTGTGTCACAAACTTTAGAACTCGGAGAAGCAGAGTTACTTGTGAGAACTTCTGGAGAAGTTAGGTTGTCAGACTTTATGTTGTGGCAGGTGAGAATGCTTTTTTAATATTTATAATTCTTTTAATTATATTTTTAAATGTTATTCTGTTATTGAATAACATTCAGAATTGATATTTGTAGAGAGTGGGAGGTTTGATGTTATTGGACGCGTCACGTAAAAAGAACGCTAGCTGTCAAGCTGCACAGAACGCGATTTATCGGTCTGTTTGGTGGTGTAAAGTGCCGCATGTTTGCCGGTGCGCTAATGGTTCGTCAAACCGTTTCATGCGTAGAGCCACAGGCGCTCCGGGTTACATCCGTAACTTACAGTTGCACTGTGACTTAAAGCTGCCAACAATCAAGCAGTTCATGAAACGCGCCGCGATCCGATTTTTCGACTCCTCCGAAACCCACCGTAACCCGCTAATCGTAGCGGCCGCGCGATACGTACCTTCCGTAATATCTAAGATTAATTAAACGCCCCAGACATACTCTCTCCTACCCCGACGATAAAACAACGCTTCTCCATTCGCATTCGATTTCGCTAGCAGTAGCATGACAAAACACAACCGCCGTATATTACGTCCTCGCCGGCGAAGCCCGTCGCGTATTATAAATAATAGTAACGTAAATGTTATCCGCCCGTCCCTAGACCAAGCTGGCCCGAACCGGCCAAACTAGCAATAAAAATATGTCCCTAAATAATAAAAACTTAGATCCAGCCATCCCTTGTTGTTTTGCTTTATTAAAATTGTTAGCAACGCACTAAGTCGAGGTCCGAACCCCGCAGGGGGTGCCCTTAGTGGACGTTGCTGACGTAGTTAGTTTTTCCTATTGCTCTGGCTGGAGGCCTTAAGGTCCTCGCCAAAAGTCCGGTGAAGCAGTCAAAGCCTGCGCTCAGGCTAACTGCAAAGATCTCTACCAAAAAAAAAAAAAAAGACGTGTGGCACTCGGAGACTGCCGCGGTAAAGCTATTGCATAGCATTTTTTATCAACTTATGTAATTATAATTATAATCTACACTAATATTATAAAGAGGAAAACTTTGTTTGTTTGTAATGAATAGGCTCAAAAACTACTGGACCGATTTTAAAAATTCTTTCACCATTCGAAAGCTACATTATCCACGAGTAACATAGGCTAAATTTTATTTTGGAAAAATCCAAAATAAATCCAATGGTCCACGCGGGCGGAGCCGCGGGCGACCGCTAGTAGTAAATATAATGATTTATTTTATTTATGCAGTACTTTTTTATTTCCTTTGTTTTTCTTTAATATTAATTCAAGTTATTAAAAGTTATAATTAGTAACGCCGATACAACCGATAGAGGCGATTTGCAGAACTAAAGAGACAAGCGTGATATTTCAAAAACTCATTAAAAGTTCTGCTATTCATCGATAGATGGCAAAACTAAAAAGTATCACCGCTGTGCCGGTCGGAGTGGGGGGTGTTTTTATTTTATTTATGCAGTATTTTTTTTCCTTTGTTTTTCTTTGATATTAATTCAAGTTATTAAAAGTTATAATTAGTAACGCCGATACAACCAATGCCACCTAGAGGCGATTTGCAGAACTAAAGAGACGAGCGTGATATTTCAAAAAGTCATTAAAAGTTCTGCTATTCATCGATAGATGGCAAAACTAAAAAGTTTCAACGCTGTGCCCGTCGGACTTAGGTTATTTTCGTTACGGAATTTCTGGATTCGGTCTCCACGCTCAAGGCCCGCGATAGAAGCTATGCAATAGCTTAAAAAACTGGTTCGTCAGTCGACCTTCGCCTTCCGCATTGTATACCCATGCGCAAACATACCCTCTCCACTTTCTGTGATGAGAAAGTGACAAATGTTTGCAATTATTTTTTTAATCATCTAATGTGACAAGTATGTCACGTGTGGTTTTTCCACTGTTACTTTTGGTCTAAATAAAGTTTCTGTACCAAAAATTTCGTTTTTCAGGTATCCAACACAGTATTGTATTTCACTGAAGTTCTGTGGCCCGAGTTTACAATTTGGAACCTCTTAGGAGCTATAATTCATTTCCAAAGAAATGCTCCGCCACCTAAAGTGAAGAGTAGTGTCAGTGACACAAAGAAACTGTTTCTTGATAATCTTGAAAACCATAGGAAACAACAGTTGGAGAGATTTGTTAATTGTTGATCAATACTTTGTTATTTATTAGTGCTTATAGGTGTACAGAAAGTAGAAATATATGTAAATATTATTATAAAACTGTTTTTATTGCTGTTGAATTCTAAATAGCATCCAATTTTCCTTTTCAGTTGAAGAAAACCACAACATGGTCTGAAGTAGGGTAGTTATGAATAAAAGTCTGGTGTATACTAGAATTAATGTATATCATCATCATACATATGTTGGTAAATTATTGCATTAATTTACAACTTGTCTAAGTGATTGCTTCATGAAAGTAATCTCTGATATCTCTTTATTTCCCTTTAATAGTGTATTTAGAATATGTCTTTGTTGGGTCATAGGGTTCCCATCTTGAAGCAGGGAAGATATGTTTGTTTCTTTCATACCATGATCTGAAATATAAAAAAATATTATTCACGTTTATTAAATTACATAGGTCAGATAGGCAGTCGCTCCATGTTAAATACGGTATTTAGATAAATCCGGCAAAAAGGCTTGGCAGATGATGATAGGTTTCTAAATTAAAATATTGTCAGATTACTTATAACTTCTACTTTAGAGTTGTTAATGTATACTAACCTTAGTAATACTTTACCAGCATGGGAGTCTTGTTTTTCTTGTGTGGCGTCATTTACGAGTCTGACGTCATCGGAGGCATCAAATTGAAATAGAGGTCCACTTTTACCTCTAGCCTAGAATTTGGAAAAAAGAGATATAAAATTAGATATAAACAAAACAAAATTTTAAGGATTTTGTAAAACAAAATATAACTTATGACAATAGAAACAAAAACGTGATAACAAACAAAGTGGCTTTTTGGTTTTAATGCAATTTAATAGCATATAGCAAGTAAACACTCATTTGACTGGATCATGTGAAACAAAAAATTATCTATGACACAAAAAAAGAATGTGGACAAAAAAAAAAGAGGCTTTTTTATTTGAAGACAAGTTAAAAGCACTTACATACTTCACTTACAATCTCATTTAAGGCCCCTGGATTGTTAGCTTAACACAAAAACAAATATATATTCAGTTAAAACTTTGTAACATACCTTAGTAACAATAAAATCGTAGAATGTGTAGTGATGGGGTAATATGAGATCTTCTTTGACATACATCAGCTGATCAGCCGACACTGTTTTTAGTTCACTGAACTCTGGCCGCAAAGTGTCTAGGCATCTTTGTAGAAATTGGTATATGGAATTACCTGAAAAATAATTTAATTCAAAGATAAAATATTATACAAAAACTAAACATCTCGGATTTTAAAAACATACATAAACTAGAACACAGAAGAACTAAGGAATGATTTCAAAAGCTAAGAAATTCAGAGCCATATTTATTGTTTTGTCTTAATCTCTGATCATAATTTTTTTCTGTCATGTTATACATATATTTAGCTATCACTAAACTCTTTGAGTAACACCATACAACAAAAAAGATTGTATTTATTTTTACTAGCCCATACAAGTATTAATAACCTATACCTAAAGGTACAGCACCCAAAACATATATCTCACCTTTTTTCAAGGTAACATTTCTCCTATGCCCTGAGCCATCCCAGTAGCTGAATGTGACAGTAATAGGTTCATCCTTTAGACTGGCTTGCGTCATCACCCACTCGAGACGCAGTTCCTCTCGTAACTTCAAGTCCGCTTCCTCTCTTTCCCTATCAGGTAGGAATGATGTGTCCACATCAGGATTCTTCTTTATTTTTTTGTAAAGCTGTGGAATAGTGAATAAACTTGGTAATATTTATTCATATAGGGTAAATTTCTGAAGGATATTTGATTGATTTAATGGCATTGAGAGGTAAAATTATAAGGAAGTAAAAAAAATATATATGACTGATATTTAAATTAAGAAGTGTGGTGAGCCACAAGAAAGATATAATAAGCTACATATGCAAGATTAATCACAGTAGATAAAATTTACACACAGAAGAAAGTTACAAAAAGATATTATATCATATATACAAATGAAAATGAAAATGAAAAAAAAATTAAAAAGCGTTTATTCACAAAAATCAATTTCCATACAAACATTTTTACTTCTACCAAACTGCATAACAGTTTGACGGCAGACGTAGCTCCCATAATATAATAATTCTTATTATAGTTTAATATAATTAAATTTTACACTTTTTCACTTAATTAGAAATACAAATATTAAATCTTAAATTAAACATGCAAATTAGATTCTGTAATATTTTGATGCACAATATCTAGGAGGTATTTAAACAATTTATTTTTGAATGATGTTTTGGTAAGACAGCTGTTTTCAATGTCTAAAGGAAGGCTATTGACAAATGACGGAACAAGGTACTTTCTACACCGGCGCCCATAGTAATTATTACACATGGGCACCACACATCTCATGCTTCTATTTCTTTGTGATCTTGTGTGTGTTATATAAGTTTTAAATTCCTCATTATCATATTGTTCTAAAGCTAGCGAAAGCACCACCCTCTCATGTACCGGCAGCAATTTACATTCCAGAAATAAATCTTCGTAGTTACTGTTTTTACACCGGTTTTTTTACGTTCTTACAGACTAATAGTTTCATGAACCTTATTTGTATTGATTTTATTTTGTCCAAGAATGTTTTGAAAGTGTTTCCATAACATGCCAGGCCATAAGAGAGTAGTGAATCTGCTAAGGCGTAGTAAATCATATACAAAGTGGCCTTATCCAATATAAAACTGAGGTGGTGGAATTTTACTAGCACCAGTCTAAGTTTATCACACAGGTGTGAAATGTGTGATTTCCATGAGAAGCAGCGATCTATAAGTAACCCCAGATACCTATACTCTTCCACAACCTCAATTTTTGCACACGTACACAATTGCAAGTCCCCCATGTGCAAACATTCATAACTATGACCCAATATGCACGGTGGAGATTCCACGTTCTTTAGATAAGGAGATGGGATATGCATACACTTGGTTTTGTTTATATTTATTATTATTCCATTATCATGGGCCCATTTAATAATATTAGTGAAGTCATCTTGAATAACAGCTTCTATGGTATTTAAATCTTTATCAGCATAAACCAAGCACGTATCGTCAGCATACATGTATATACGGCAATTACGGACTACATTGCACATGCTATTCACATGCATTATGTATCCGACGGGGCCAAATACGGATCCGGTCGGCACACCACAAGTGACATTTTTTGGTTCTCCACTGACGCCGTCAACGACCGTCCTTAATGTTCGACCTGAAAGGTAAGCACGGAACCACTCATTCAGCGGTCCGGCAACCCCGCACTCCTCCATAGCTTGAAGCAGCTGGCGGTGTTCCAGCGTATCGAATGCTTTTTTAAAATCAATAAAGATCACCACCACCTGCTTCCGCTGGTCCAAACACTCGTTGACATCGTCAGCAAACCGTGCCAAAGCCGTCGCCGTACTCCGCCCACGTCGGAAACCATGTTGTGCATTACTTAAAATATGGTGATTTTCAAGAAAAGTACTTAACTGATTAACAATAAATTTTTCTACGATTTTATTTATTACTGACAATATGGCAATAGGCCTGTAATTGGAATAATCACTGCGCTCACCATGTTTGTATATTGGTCTAATAATAGCTGATTTTAATAGTTCGGGGTATGATCCCTTTTCAACTGACATATTAATAAATAAGGCGATTATAGGGCTCAAGTACGTTTTTAATAATTTTATTTCCTTGACTCTAATTTGATCTAATCCTTCACACTTATCCCCGCTAAGTAAATTAATAATTTTTTCTATGTCTCTTGGATACGCCTTTTGGAATCTTAATGATACATTTTGAGGTTTAACGTAGCTAGACCTATCCAGAAATTTGTAGTCACACACATGTCTTATACCTAAAATCTCTTGTGTAAATGTTTCCGAGAACTTGTTACAGATATCACTAATTGACTTTTCTATTTTTCCCAAGTACTTTAAAATACCTCTGTCTACGCTCATTTTCTTATTACCGATCCACGAATTAATTTTACCCCATATTTTTCTAACATTTTTTTTACATTTCTTAATTTCTTCTTTTCGATATTTATTTTTAGCTGTATTAATAAATTTGTTAACTCGGTTTCTAAATCTGTTGTACTGAGAACGTAAATTCATGTCTTCAGGTTTATTTTTACAACATTTAAACATCATATTCCTAATACCAATCATTTTTTTAAGCTGTGGCGTAATCCAGGGTTTGTTTTTTCTCTTAGTGCGTATGGCTACAATAGTTTTAGCATCGTTATAGGTATTAGAGAAAATTGAGCATAATTTAGTATACAAATCTAATGGACAAACACACCTTAACAAATCGTTCCATGAAACATCATTAAGCTTATCTAAAATCTTTTTATCACATAATATAGTTCTGTTAGGTTGCAGAGCATCTGAGTCATCTTTACTAACCAGTTTGTTATCGAAGCACACACCAATTACGTAATGATCGGACAGTTTACAAGTTAACACATATGCAGTTGTCATACCTTGCGTTCGCACCCACACATGATCGATGCACGACCGCGTCACACGGTCGCCGTATACCTCTTCCCGCGTTACGTCACGCACCGCACATTCCAATCCTAACTCGCTCATATTGTTTGTGTAATTACTGGTTGCACTGCCGGAGCCGGCTTTGCACAACAGATCCATGTTCATATCACCAATCAATAATATTTCATGGGTAACGGGAATTTTTTGTAATAAATCATGCAACGATTCAACAAATCCGTGCTTGTTCGTCTTTGGTGGTCTGTATATTGTCAACAAATGTATTTTTCTGTTATCTGCCAACACAAGCTGCCCATCTATCATTTCAAAATAATTAGATTTTATTATATTAGCAGTGAAGTTTAGACTGTTGTTTACATACAACAGAATGCCTCCTCCTCTTGTAGTTTCCCTCGTATTTATGTATGTGTCATAACCCTCAATTTTATATAAACATGACTCATTTTTTCTTATATTAATTTCTGTTAGTGCGATGACATCAAGCTTCTCCTTACAACTGTTTATTAATACTTGCAGTTGATCGAAGTTTCTTCTGAGAGACCTTATATTTAAGTGTATAATATTCAGATTATTTTTCGATTGTAGCAAATCAGTTTCCCAATCCTCTAAACATGTATATTTATTGTATGTAATATTAGTTGTTACATGTGATATTTGACTATCGAATTTTGATAATATTGTATTTACGTTAGAGTAGCACTATACACTTATAAAGCACTTATACATATATTTACACGCTACAGTTGTTTACAGCATACATATTTATGTCACTTAAAGTGCGTATTGATTTGATCTTGGTATCAGCCGGATCGTCTTTTCTTATTAAAACCTTACCGTTTTGTATCCAAATATATTTGTATAAAGGTTTTAATTCATTCTTAGCTGTCCATAATAAACTCCGCATGTGCTTCGTAAGGTCCTCATTCACATAGATTCGCTGTTTATTTCCGTTGGCAAAAATATCGTCGTTTGAAAGTTGGTGGGATTTTCTAGTGGCAATCCATTTATCACGCATAGCACGCGTGGCCAGCGTGATAACCACCGGCCGTGGTTTTTTGTCTCGCTGCGACAGTTTCTCAGACTTGATTTCTCCTACCCTCTTAGCTTCACATATCACCTCATTATCTACCCCCAACTTGTTTGCTATATTTTTTAACACCACATCTAATTTCTCATTGTTCTGTTCTTCCAGTCCACATACTTCTATATTTCTTTCCTTCTCACGTAATTCTAGATATACTAATCTTTCCTCCAAGGCTTTGTTGCAGATCTCTAAATGCACATTCTTGTGTTCTAACGCCTTAATCTTTTTATTCATCTTTTCCTTATCCTCGATCAGCTCTTGATATTTTTCAGCATAGAAACTGATATCTTCGGCCATGGACTCGAGCGTGGTTTTCATATTGAACACAATTGCTAGTTTTTAATTCACCTCGGACAGCAATTTTTCCGGTGTAGTTTTAGAGACATCGATTTCTATTGATGGTTGTCGTATGCACGGCGTGACTTGGCATTCATCACATAGTCCAGTATCCGTAAACGCCTTAATTTTACCGGCACATTTTTTGTGGAACGTACCCTCACAACCACCTTTACACTTTGAAAGGCTGTCAGCTTTCGCTCTGGCTAGCGATAGTTTGCATGATTTGCACTGCACCATCACGATAATAAAACCAGACTATATAATATACTAGGAAATATCAACATTCGCTAATTACTTTTTACTATAATAGCGACAATAACACACGCATCAACGGAATTAACGTTCGCGCGGTGGGAGCGCACGCGCAAGACTGAATAGAAAGATATATCCTATACATCAGCCACTTTAAAGAAATAATGACCGTGCTTTGGAATTATGAACCTTAATTCAATGACTAACAGTTCAGTTTCCATCACATTCAAATTACTTTTAGGCCCTTTTCGGTAATAGGGTAAATACGCCATATTTCGGCCCCCCCCCAATCGTCGGCCGTCTGCACATTTTTATATTGCGTTCGTTCCGAGGGTAATGAAGTGGTAATTTTACTACTCGAATTGCAACCTAAGTTCATATTCTATACGCACAAACTGTCACTATCCTATTACGTCACCCGGTCTTCGCACACTGAGCGTCAGCAGCGATCGCGCCGTTGAAGAGTCAAGTTCTTAGTTAAAGTAGCTTACTTGATGAGAATACCCACGCTTCGGGGATTGATATTACAACGGTAAGACGTTTCTTTATTTTTGTTTTAAGCTTTGTTATCACTAAAAAGTTATTTTTACTATATTTTGACATTGTTTTTTTAACGTTTTTCGTATTATTTTAAATGAAAAATAGGAGGCCGCCATTAGAATACCAGTTTCGGCTTAAAACCGAATTCTCGGCCGGGGCCGACTTAAAGTAAATGCAGTCTGTTTTACAAATTCCAATTCTACCAATTGCATTTGCTTAATAGGAGTATTTGCAAAGCTTAATAGGTTAATAAATATATTTTACGTTTATTCGCTAAATACCGGCCGGGGTGATGTTAGTTGAATGTCGAGAAATGAGGCACACACAACAGGGGCCGACTTTAAATATATTAAATATCGTAATGTCGGCCAGCCTCGAATTTGAACGCTAATATACAGGCTGATTACTTTTGTATTTTTTCATTGATTGTGTGGGTTTTTAATTTATTTATCAAACTAATTTTCTCGAAATTGAATATATGTTATGTACCTAACACAAAAAATTATTAACATTATATATAGGTTAAGTTTGGATGTAGAAGTTGACAGTATCGAAGACATAATAATATGTATGTTATTCATGATAGCTAAATATGGTTTGGGATACAATTGAAAAATGTTTTTTTGGAATTTGCTGGTTATATTTATTGCGATGTTTAACTTGGTTATAATTATAGTAACTTTTAAACAAATTACCCCAAGACAAATACAAATGTATACTCCTGCCAAAATAAATCATGTTGATTATATTTTTCATTGTCTTAATTTTAAACACCCTATATCCGGCCGACATTTAGGAAAAACACCGCCGACCATAGGCCGCGAACGGCCGACTTAAGGGTTTTTTCGTCTTCAACGCATCTAAACCTTAATCCTTTTTTATTTTAGTAGAAAAGTCAAATTTATGCCTAAAAACATAAAATAGATTTATCAACCTGTCTAAAACCGCAACACAAGCTATCCTTTGTTGCAAACTGGTGCAGCCAGAGCGTTCCAAAGTTAGAAAATCCGTAAGGGGGCCGACATTTAGCGTATTTACCCTATTTGTCATTCTAAAATGAACTTAAACACATGTTGTCAAAGTTGATAATTGCGTAATTAGTAATAACGTTTAATTCTCTTTCCAGATTGGCTTTAGTATAGTCATAAGTGAACTGAAGAAGTAAAATAAAGTAATTTGTAATTTGTTATAAGATTTTGTGACTGATACAGTGTTAGTATACAGCTATACTAGTACATACTGGTTCTTCCTTGTCTCTCCAACTCTTGTCCTCCAGTGGTGGCTTCTCATCAGCAGAAGACTCCTCACTGTCTTCCTGCCCTCCATCTTCCTCTTCTTCTTCATTCATATCAAATGATAAGGCTTGGATCTGCAATGGAATGTAGGAATTTACTTGAATTCTCTGTGTTATTTATTATACTTTTGTAATTGTAAGTGTTTTGTTAATTTATTAATTCCCAAGATAGTATAAATACGACTGAAAGAATTGTGGAACAATACAGAGTTGAATGTTTAACAAACAAATGGTTTTGTTATAATAATAGTACTTCGGGTACATAAATAATGTTCAAGGTACAGGTACCTGTCTTTTCTGCTTGTTCTTTTGTGCTTGCTTAGCTTCAATCTCTTTTTGCCTCTCCTTCTCTTTCTCCGCCTTCTTCTGTGCCAACTTTTTCTCCCTCTCTCGCACTATGTGTTCCTGTTTCGCTTTCATTTCATCAAGGGTCACCAAACCGATGGTAGAACTCTTTAGCTGTTGCTCTACTGCGTCGTAGTGTGTAGCAAACTTGTTCTCAATATTCACCATCTTCAAGTCTTCTTCTATTTTCTTCTTACGTAGTTCTATTTCTTGCTGTGCTTTCTCACGTTTCTTCATGAGGTGCATCGCACGCCCAGCCTCAGAAGCTGCTCCTTTATAGTGAGCCATCGTTGGTTTTTACTATTGCAAATCACAAATCAATATCCATACACTGCTCTTAAATAACGTTAATACAATAAAGACAAGACAAAACTTCACTTTCTAGAAACACAAAATCACAAACACAACAAGAAACACAACACGATTGACGATCGCGATACAAACCTGTCAACAAAATATTATGACATTTCCTTTTTTAAACTTTTTTTAATTTTCTTTTTCGAACTGCACATAAGCCTTTACATCTATACTCAACAAAATCGTACTCACATGAGTGTATAACATAAAATTATCTTTTATAGTCAGTACATGTAACTATTGCTTTATTTTACCATAGTTTCCTATCCCAGGAATAACTCGAAGTTATGGGCTACTTACTTACTAGTCCCTTCCACGCTTATTGATTTTTAATAATTTTTCGCAATCAGTTTTTTTGTCTGTACTCAAATGCTTTAAACTTATATAGTCTATGCTTTGATTGAACTATCTCTTTCTTAAACAGATGTCAGCATTGTCAGCGTGCGCGGGGAGAAAAAAATAATTTACCGGCACAGCCACAGAGTACTTTTTTTATGTTTACCGGGTACAACAGGGTGGTTCTAAACTTCTGTCGTTACCTTTAAATTTTAAAAAGGTTCAATTATGGACGAGACTATTTTATTGCCATCACCTAACTGGTTCCTAGTGTCTAATATAGCTGTCGGTGTTGATGGCTGGGTCATATATGGAGGACCAAGTAAAAGTTTGTGTGTTTTAGAGTCATTAAAATCAGACTCTGGAGTTATTGAAGGAAATGATAAATACCGTGCACATGTGGTCACCAGGGCACATCCTGAAAAGTGAGTACCATCGTTATTTCATTAGAATTATGTTTGTAATGGATTGTGTAAAAAAAAAACAAAAGAAATATGCCTTCTCTCTTTTGCATTTTTTATCCATTGTTATTTTTTCTTTCTACCTGAGTTTTTCCCATATGCTTTGTGTTTGGTATTCAATCTCACCAGCTCAATACAGAAATTTAATAATAGTAATTTCTTGAATTATTCAGGATTGTTAGTTTGGACATGTCACCTGAGTGGTTAGAAAAAAGGAACTTCATCACGGGCAGTTCAGATGGACTTGTTAAACAATGGGTTGTGGAAACAATTAGGAATAATAAGAAAATCAAAGCAACTCACAGCCAAGAGGTGCATTTAAATCATAAAGAAGTAAGTTGATTTATATGTCATTTATTTATTTTTTTATT
Organism: Autographa pulchrina; assembly: GCA_905475315.1. Taxonomy (NCBI): domain Eukaryota; kingdom Metazoa; phylum Arthropoda; class Insecta; order Lepidoptera; family Noctuidae; genus Autographa; species Autographa pulchrina. The sequence goes on along the minus strand of FR997771.1, from coordinate 3,717,254 downwards.
ATATTTTTATACATTATGCTTGAAGTAGTTCTTTGTACTACAAGATTAATTACTTACTTTGTTAACAGAATATAGCCGGTGTTGGTTACAGCAATGAAACAACAGCGATCACAGTTGGTACTTATGGTAACATAGTCAAATGGGACTTGATTTCTAACTTAGCGAAGACTTACTCTTACATGATGAAGAATTTCAAGCCAACTTGTATGGCTTGTTCCAAGCATGTGCCGTTGAATGTGGCCATTGGTACCAAGCAGGGAGTTATCTTTGTTATGGATCTCACTGGTAAGTATTATTAAATAAAGTAGACAAGGTTATAATTATAATACTGGAAAGATGTTGCTTTTCAATTTCAATGATTGGAATTTCAAAATAGACAATCACAATAGACAAAATCCCTAATATTGAAAAATAACACTTTTAAATACCAATGGTTACTAGTTATGTGAAAAATAATTCTTCTCGATTGTCAATTATTTACATATTTTTATACACAGGTGATGGAAAATTAATATACAAGGTCCGAGGCCAAGATGATGAAGTCATGAATGTAAGTTGGTGTCCAAAATTCGAGACCCCTGTTAACAAAACACTTAAAGAATCAGAAAACAGATCATTCCTTACTAAGAGGCTCGAAGCCATCAGAAATGAAGGTAAAAAAGAAAGTGTTCTAGAACAATCTGGAGTTGGAAAGAACCTTCCGGAAGATAGTTTTGATGAATCAATAGTTAAAGAGGATGATATGTTTGATATATACACAGATCATGAACCAGATGAGTTTGGTCACAAGAAATATGTACCTGAAGATGTTGTTGTGAAGGTAAAACAAGAGAATTCTGAAGGTGATGATTATTTAGCGGAATGTTTGAAATTACGAGAAGAAATTTTGAAAAGGAAGAATCAGACAGAACCTAGTATAGAGTCATTGGTTCAGGCTTTAGATGACACTCATGTTGAAGTTGCTGAGGTAGAAACTGCTGAAGTGCCAGAAGCAGATCAAGCAAAAGAGATTGATGCTGCTCCAGCTAGTACAAGCAAGGGAGGTTACAAGAAAGAAGATGCCAAAGGTCCAGTTGAGTCTAGTCCTCATAGCCACAGACATTTACTTGCTACTGTAGGAAAATATGGGTATGTTTTTAATAATAATAATAATAATCATCATTTATTTGCATAAATAAGGTACAGAAAGTTGACAACATAAATTAAATTGATCTCTTATTCTGCCTTTAATTTCGGCGTGCAAATATAAATACATAGTTTAAGTTACATTCTTCTTAATCATGCACTCATTAAACTAAAAGTGACAATATAATAATGAAAACTAATAAAAATAATAATCCTTTCAACAATAAATGTCAATAATACCCATGTCAATTATACATCAAAATTAAATTAAAAAGTGACAATACGTATAATAATGATAACCAGTAAAAATAGTAATCACAAATGTCGATAATAATCCATTCAATAATAAATGCTAATAAATAATACCCATGTCAATTATAAAAATCATGTCAAAACTTACAATTTGTATCCTAAAAACTCATGCACACTATAAAAGCAATTTTCAATTAAAAACCTAGTTAAACTACTTTTGAATTTAGAAAATGGCAACGATTTTATAGAATTTGGTATTTTGTTATATAATTTTATGCACATAATATAACTATTATTACTAGTACATGTCAGGTTTGTCCTCGGTTGAAATAACTTGTTAGTGTGCATAGATCGTGGGGCATAGTAGCTTGTAGCTTGCTGAAAAAGTCTTTTGTGTTTGTAAACAAATATACATGATTCTAGTATATAAATACAGGGAATTTACAAACAATCAAGCTTATTTCTTATTACTTAAAAAATATGTGGACACTATGCTCATAGTTTGTTTAAAGGCATATTGTGTTTATTAAATAAAGCTAAATATGAACTTATTTATAGCCTGAATGCATTGTAGTTATTTCTCCAGCAGAACTTGATTTAATCAGTGCTTTATTGTAAATTATGTAGCTGTGGCATAAAAAGTAACTGGTATATGGAGGTATGTGATGGTTATATGGAGAAGTGAAATAATTAAATATGACATAAGGACAGCAGAATGAATCGAATTAAAAAAAAATCCTTTTAATTTCAGTGGAGTTAGAATATGGTCCAAATCCGGTAAACTTGTTGCGTCATGTGCCATTCCTATTAATGCTAAGAACATCAAGAATAAGGGGTCTAACTGGCCAACTTTGCTGTGGTATAAACCCGATTCACTTCTTGTAGTGGACGGGAAGAGTCAGTTACTGGAACTGAATCCACTTCAAATTGACTGGTAAGTGGTATAAAAAGATCTTAACATAAGAGGTTTTTGTTTAAATTTTCACTTTGGCTATCCTAAATTATTATTTCATACTCTGACAAATATGATAATTTTTATTATATATGGTTTGTTATAAATGTTGAATATTGTCAAAAAATCCAATAAATAGGTACTGCGTCCTGGCGAGATTTTTTAGACATAAGCCAATTTGATATAACATATACAAACTCTTACAGTAAAAACAAACTAGAATGGAAGTTGATCCACGCTCTACACAAGCGCGGCATGTACTGCATCGCGTCAGACGCTCCGCGCGTGTTCACGTCAGACACGGCCACTGACGGCGCGTGGTCCGTCTGGTCGTTCTCTCAGGACCGCAACATTATACGATACTGTATGAAGACAAAGAAGGTGGTCGCTGTTCACGCGACTTGTGGTGGCTTCTTGTACAGCGTGCTGCCGTGTCCGTATGATGCTGGGAAGTAAGTGCTGTTTAGATGCATATGGTACTTTTAGGAAGACCTAAAAAGAGATAGGTTTGTGTGATTGATGGTTTGCGAAAGAGTGCACTCTGGGATGATGAGTTGTAGAGATAAAAAATCTGCCTTGCGCCGCAGCCAAAATTATTGGTGGTACTTTTCTCATGTTTCTAATTGTTTTTGTAAATTTTTGTTTTTCTAATTGTTTCTAATTGTATAGCGGCAACGGAAATACATCATTTGTGAAAATTTCAGCTTTCTAGCTATCACGGTTTATGAGATACAGCCTGGAGACAGACAGACGGACAGACAGACAGCAGAGTCTTAGTAATAGGGTCCCGTTTTACCCTTTGGGTACGGAACCCTAAAAAAGAGGACATCAAATAAATTTTCGTATCTTGTATACAGTGTGTTAAGAAACCCCTGTCCGATCCGTTAAGGTGTTGTTAGGTATCGATATCTGATTACAAAAATGGAAAAAAAGAAAAAAAAATATAACCTAAAAATTTTTTTTTTTCTCAAATGTCTAGACATAATGTCGGCGTTGTCACAGATGATACCTAATTACCAAACAAAAGGCCCTTAAAAATACCGACGGCTTGTGATTGTGAACCCTCTATGACCCTTTCGGGTCGGACAGGGGTTTCTTAACACCCTGTAGAATACATTTTATATTTATAAATACCGTGAGCCCTGAATAATAAGACTTTAAAATAATTAAATAAATGATTGTTATTTGTGTGATCATAATTTATCATCTTAGAGCAGGCCGTGATCACCATGTTGTTGGTATGTACCAGGGTGGCAGTGAGCGTGGGCGACGGCGCGGTGCGCGTGTGCGAGTTCCCGGGCACGGAGCCGCGTCTGCAGCCGCCGCGTGTCAGCACGCACTGGCAGCAAGTGCAGGGCAAGGTGCTCACGCTCGCCTGGCATCCCACGAAAGAGCATGTGCTGGCCTTCGCCACCGCAGAGTCCAGGGTACGTACCACCAACCACCGTTATTACTGAAGCCGTGTTACTTACGAAGAAAAAATAACTTTAATTTGGCCCAAATTAAGGCAATACATACAGGAAATGTGAATATAGAACAATAATATACACAGAAAAAACATTGAACAAAAAATATGTTACAAAACAAGAACTTTATTTGTCGTTCCAAATCTTAACTCGTCCCAAGTCACTGTAGTTACTAAATGACAATAGCTTGTGAATGTGCCCTTAAAACAGTGCATAAGCGCGTATAAACATACCACATGTCTATATAGTAAATTTTCATAATTTATATAAAACATTGTGTATTACAGGTGGGTCTAATAGATACAAGCAAAGAAGACAAACCGGCGTGTCCGTTACCGTGCGATCTGAACGATGGCGTCTACTCCTTGTGTTGGGGCGAAGGCATGAACTTGTATGCCAGCGGCGGCGGCAACCTCGTCATGTATAAAGCTAACAAACCTGATCAAGGTAATGTCTGCAGTATTTATAAGTTTATTTAAGGCTCTTTTATTAAATTTCTTGTCAATTATAAAGTTAACTAATCTTCTTATTCTCGTGTCTATGTTGTCCTTTTTTTTTAATCAAATTTTGTTTTAATCCTTATTGACTTTTGGGCTTATGGTCAATTATGAAAAATACCGTACGCGCGATGGTTTTCTTGCCGTTTCTTTTCAATAGGAAGGACACTTTCGAATCGTGCACCTAAAGTCTTTTAGGTTTTTAACTTTACTTTTATTAAGCGCCTTTATTAGGTTTATAAAAAATAAATACAATAGGATTTTTGATATTTCTTCCCTTTTGGTCCCTTCGGTGCCACTTCAACACATTAAGGTCAAAATATATTCTATACTATTCCCCAGCTCCTAGGCCTGTCCACGTGGAGGTGGAAGGCGACAGATGGAAGGTGTACGCGGTGAGCTCGTCGCCGCGCGGGCTGCTGTGCGGCTCCCTCTTCGGCGGGGTCGCTCTGCTCACGCCCGCGCCGTCGCACGACCTTATCACTGCTGCTTTCATCTTCACGTGAGTATAGAACATCATATACCTTAGATGTCTGATTGCTCGAGCAGTTGTCTTGTGGCCAACGTCGATACAACAGCTCGAGCTGTCGACCGCTGTCGGGCAGTTATACCTTCGCCCGTGCTCTTTATTAAACGTCACGTGCGCCATCAGCCCGCTCGCTTCTTGTTTCGTCGACCGCTCAAAGCAAATAAAATTCTTCATTAAGCAGTCAGACAGCTTGAAGTACCTATGTGTATTGTCAGCCTTAAAAGTTAACGAGCTCCCAGATGAGTGAGGGGGATGTTGTGATTTCTTTCTTTTTAAAGTTTTTTTATTTTGTCTTGAGCTACTTGACACCAATCAAATAGCAAGACGTCGATGTAAACCCGCCACCATCTTCTCGGCCTGTCTCTTTTATTATTATTATTGTATTTCTATATTGCAGTAGAATGATACACTCGATAGAGTGGCATCCGCAACAGACGTCAAGCTCAAGCGACGAGTCACCGTACAAGGATCTTATTGCTGTCACCTCTTTGGATAGAGAAAATGTTGTTGCTATACTGGAGTTTGGAACCAAAGAAGGTTAGTAACTTCTGTTTGGCTTTTAACATATAAAATAACGTAGCTATCTATTCATAGTTGACTTTCAAGGTAACCTTCTGTATTGAAACTTAATACGCACTATGATTTTTCCAACAAAAAGTTACCTAGACAGCTAATAATTAAAAAAAAATCTCTGAACAGATGGTAGTAAACAGATAACAAAGTGGAAGACTCTGGCCGGCCACAAATTGCCTGTGTTCCAATTGGCTTGGAACCCCCACCGCGATGAACAACTGCTCTCTACGTCACAGGATTCTACTGTTAGGGTGAGTATATAGAACCATATAGCTAATTTTACTTGTATTATGTTTGGGTCCAAATTCCTGTGAAAAATATAATATTTCGGAATTATGTTATCAATGATTTTACGTTTGTTTTACATATCTATGTTTATTAACAATGTGGTTTCAGTATTTCAATACAGACTACATTATACTTACTCATCAAGATACAGTTTTACGTCATGTACTTTTTACCAGATACTTATATTAATAGTCATCCTCTTGACAGAATTTAACTTATTGATGTAAATAACCTCTTTTGAACACTGCCTGATTATCACTTTCTGGTCTGAACAAATTTGAACTATATACACGAAAACTTTGTGAATTATTTACCGAACAATTCACGTTGAACGCCTTTTTCGACTTGGTAAAAACTTTAATGTAATTGTTGTTGTGTAGGTTTGGGACGTAACATTAGGCACATGCATCAGCATCTTCGGCGGGCACTCGCAGACGTCTCTGGGCGTGGCGTGGCTGCCGCAGCCGCAGCTGTCGCACCACGTCATGTCCGGCGGCGGAGACGCCTGTCTCCGGCTCTGGGATATATACGACCATAAGGCGGAGGATTATGATGGTATGTACTTTCAAGTTGTTACCACACTCGATGGCAGAATGTATTAGTTGACGTCGATTGAGCTGCTTGATTATTCGTCGATAAACGAAAATAACCAATCGATAAAAATATAGTCCCATTTATTGGTACTAGATACCGGCAAATATAATATCTTAAGAAAACTCACACACGGCCATCTGATTCCAGTTCAGCAGTTAGGGTCACTGAACACTAGACCAACATGCCGGTCATAGATCGTACGTATATTATAAAATTCTTAAAAATAATACGTACACGTTTTTTACAGAAACAAAACACGAAGTTTTACTCAAGAAAAAAGATAAAAGAGCTCCCGTCAAAGCTCCAGTCAAAAAAGATGAAAGTAAAGATGAGCCTGAGCCAATTATATCTCCTGACAGTGAAGATCTAGTTGCAATGAGTTACGAAAGGGGACGCGAGAGAGTGGTATCCAAAGTGCTCAAAAAGTTCATGTTGCCAGTAATGTTCAAACAAATGAATGATCCTTGCAAGCTACCGGCACCTAGGAAAATGCTGCAAATGTACTTAGAAAAGACTGAAAGTACTGTTAAGAAAGAAAATGGATCCAAGACCACTGTTGATGAAAATAGTAATACTAATACCATTGATGAGAAAGGAGACCACATTAAGCTTGAAGAAAAAGTGGAAAGTGAATTAGAAAATGATAGGGAAAGTCCAGAAAAAGATGAAATTGATTTGGACTACCTAAAAGTTTTTGGAAGCATCAAGGAAGTAAATGAATTTCTGGATTTGGAGAGTGAGTTCTGTGTTTTTTCGATATTTGACAGTCATACAATAATTATTTGAGGAATAATCCGTATGGAATTAGGGACTTATCTACAGGGTGTAACACCACACAGGGTAGAACGTTTTGGGTTGAGCGGCGCGAGGGCGGCTCAAAGGATATTTCAGTCAAAAATTAGCACCTACTTTTAACGCCAGAAATCGATTCAGAAGCCCATTTTGAACCAACTACTTTCAGGAATTGCGTTAATTATAATAATAATATTCCGGGACAACTCACACACGGTTATCTGATCCCAAGCTAAGCAGAGCTTGTGTTATGGTAACCAGACAACTGATAAACATACTTATATATTTCTAAATACATACATATTATATATAAATTACACCCAGACACAGAACAAATGATTGTGCTTATCACACAAAGATTTGTCCAAAGTGGGAATCGAACCCACGACCTCCGGTATAGCAGTCAGGGTCACTAACCACTAGACCAACAGGCCTGTCATTCTGTTACACGTTGTATATATTCTGTGTTTACAGTGAAAAACCATATGTCTTCGGGTAGCTTTGAGGCCTGGATAATGCTGTCCATCTTCCGCGGTCACATTGACACCATGATCCAGTTTGCGAGTCAGAAAGATTTGCTCGACCCTTTCTTAATCAGTATTGCTCCATGCGTTTCATTCAAGTAAGTCTGTTGAATATATTATTATTATGTATGTTGGTTTATTTTAATGAAATTAGATACATATTTTTAATAGTCCTTGATGAAATTATTATTTATATATTTTAGGTATTGGAAAGACGCGACTCAACTATACTTAGCGCAAATAGATAGGGTGGTTGCGATGAAACAGGAGGAAAAACTTTACGGTATGTATGACTGACTATATTTTCTTGTTTCTTAAAAGACACATAGATAAATGCCTCCTGTGTGGATGTCCAGATGACCTTGCGCTGGTTTAAACCGGAGACTCCTTGGAAATATAATTTGTGCTCCTAATATTTACTCCAAAATGCCTTAAGTAAGCTTCATCCGTCGAACATACAGATGACCGGGCAATGAAATAGCTATGCTGTGAACAGTTCCTAGTAAAAACATCCATTTGAGAATACGTTTTTATATTGGCGTTACACATAAAGGTTACTTATTTTTGCTTGTAGAAAGCAAACAATATGGCGGTGGTTTGTACCGCAAGATTGCAGCGTTGCTCAGCATTCACGATGTTAAAGGCGCCGTGGCAGCGCTTGTTGAAGCGAAGCTCTTCAAAGAAGCTTATATTTTATGTCGGCTCAGGTAACTATGTCATTTTGTTTCTTCTATCTGTGACTGCTTCAAATAACAAAGATAGCTCTTTGATATATATTAGTGTTTTAAAGCAAGAATTCGTGATTTATCGTATCTAATATTTACAGATACATGGACAGTGTGGCGGAATCAATCCTTAGAGAATGGGCGTCCGATCTTGCTTCAAGCGGACGTTTAACAGTTGCAGCTATATGGTAAGCTTGTAGGACTTATAGTTGTTCCATAGGACGACCTCCGTGGTCGAGTGGCGTACGCACCGGTTTCAAGGTGTCGCTAGCTCTGAGGTCCCGGGTTCGATCCCCGGACGGGTCAATGTAGAAACCAACTTTTCTACATTGTCCCGGGTCTGGGTGGTTGTGGTACCTTCGTTGTTTCTGAATAACACAAGTGCTTCAGCTACTTACTTTGGGTTCAGAGCAATGTATATGATGTTGTCCGCATTTATTATTATTTATTATTTTATTATTATAGGTATTTTTGTGTGGAAATACGCTAATTATCATATGCATATACCTAATGAACAAATCTTGGGGTTTCATTCAAACCAGATTTATCTAAATTTAGGCCTAATAAAGATTTTATGTGAGTTTCAAATAACTACTTAAATAATTAAATAATATGTATTATAATACATTGAAAAAAGTAGAAATTTCCATCATCGTCATCATCATTTCCAACAACTAGCACTATAAATAACTATCGAATAGTGTTGACTTTTGTGACGATATAACATTATCTTGTTCCAGTTACATCGCGCTAAAAGATCTGTCGCAAGCAGCACAAGTTCTCTCCAGGTCTAGTTCGCAAGAAGTCCTCAGTCTAGCCGCCGACATAGCGAAGGTCGCTGGCCGAAACTCATTCGCGGACCATGTAGAGCAGAAAGCCCTCATGTCAAAGGAAAATACCAACAAAACTGAAGAAATATTAAAAGAATTGCCCTCGAAAATAGAACTCCTTATGAAGGAGAATAAGATTAAAAATGGTGATAACTTAAGTGAGCCTAACGATGGAACCTTAAGTGAATAATCTAAATACTTGTGAAATCAAGGAATAAGATGTATTTGTGTTATGTAATCGGCTTGTGCCGAATTTGGTTATCGATATGAAAATAATCTCATCCAGTTGCTTGCAGGCTTCTGTGGTTAAAGACTGCCAATATGTAAGATAGTGTTTCAGTTTAATTGTTTTTAAATTGCAAAACAACCTCTTTGTATGTAATAAAGTTGGTTAATAACAATATTTCCTTCATCATCACTATTCATCACTCATTACATCTTTATATTTGAATATCGTAATATAGTCCACACTGGCCATGTCTCCATTATTGCATAGGAAAATAGGATGATAACTGATATAGAAACAATATAATAGTCAAACATTTATTTTGTATAGGTACCATCAATATTAGAACAACAAACATTGAGATAAATATTTGCAAAAAAACAATAATTGTAGTTTACAGTATTCCTCTTTTGAGTGATTGTGTAATTATTAAAATGGACGAATCACTTACTTTTAAAGTTATTAGTTTGTGCGACAGGCTGAACATAAATAGCTTACATTTACTATGAGTATAAACATATTGCAAAGACCCCTGTCCGCGAGTGTAGTAAATCAGACGTTAATAAAATTAAGAGAAGGAAAGAATGACAAATAGACTAATACCAAACAAAAAAGTGTGGCTACTAAGAGCCACCACACACATGCAAGCCAAAATGTTCCAGACTATTACGTGAACATATTGTTAAGTATTTGCAAATGGACAACACAAATGCTACAATAAATATTTGCATTCTCATAACTAATATCACTAATTATTTTAGGCACAAACCTTTTTAAGTACAATCTAATAATACTATATTGTACCACATTCAATATATCTACGAGAATAATTAGGAATTGCTAATTACTATCTACAATGGCACCAATACTCACAACATTAACTTTAGAATCGGAAAATGACATTTGACCATTCCAATTTTTAATTTTATTCATTAGAACTAAGTGGCCCGTGTTGAAATAATTGAATATTTAAATCAAATGGGATACTTATTTCAGCAATAAGAAATATTTGATTTGATAAAATTAAAATATGTAGGTCCACGTCGCGTAGCCTCCAAGTATTAACTAAAAACCAGTGGATTCTAAAGTAGCGATACAAATAACAGTTCAAAAGTTGACCATAACTCAGTAATACGATACACTGCAATATACACAAGGGTGCTATGTAAAGGCGGACAAAGGACAACGATATGACAGTTTAATATAAGAGTTAAATACAATTTTAAGGCCACTTAGCACTACTTTCGCTATAAATGCTTCTGGAATGTCGTTCAACATTCAGTCTTATTCAGTCCTCATAATGGTTAGCAGTCTAAAATCACATGTAGTATTAATTCTCGTCTCGTTGTTAACGTCATTTTCCATGCTTCACTAAGTTTCAACATTTAAAATACGCCAAAAATATACTAGAATTTTGCGTTATCAAAATACGTCATTTTGTAATCAACAAGTCCAGCTTTCTATGATTATATCGACCCGTATCATTTGTGCAAATCAAAGATAATATAATAGTTGTTTGTATGAGTTAATATAATTTAATGAATCAGCCCTCGTTTGCGGGGTCCTCATTTTCCCTGTTGGAGTCTTTTCCTCTCTTCTTGCACTTAGTGATAAGTTTAGCAGTTAACTTCTTGAGTTTTTGATTTTCTTTCATCACGTCTGTCAGTTGTTGGTTCTGAAAGAATGGGTAAAATGTTACCATGAAAATGCTTCAGAGTGCAATACCGAAACTCGATGTGACGGTAATCCATCTATGTATAATAATGGAGTCTCTATTTGTGTGTAGCGGCTTATTTTCATATCAAAACTTGACATGGATTTTGTAGTAATTGATTCATGCAATAGAGATGTTACTAGTGGGTAAAGAGTCCAAAGTGTATACCTGCACGATAGCGCTGCCGGCGGCCACGAACATGGCGGGGTGCGGTGCGCGCGACACGCTCGCCAGCTGCTGCTCCAACAGCGCCTTCTGCTGCTGCAGGACCTCCACTATCTGACACACAAACATCATTATATGGTAATTAAGTACTGAACGTGAACGTGAAACGTGTCAATTTTGTGACAATTTTCAATGTGGATATTCTTCTCTCGCCGAAAAAGCTAGATATTTGACTTAACCTTTCGAGTGTCTTAAGTTACACAGTTCTACACAGAATAATGATGAGAAGAGAGAGATGAGATTTCTATATGCTCTCGTAAAGACTATATAATTATTTATGAATAGTAAGTACTCACAGATTTCAAATGCTTCATTTCCTTAGCCTGGACATCATCGGACAGTGTTCGATAACTTCCATCGCGTTCTACTTGGTAACTCAGGAAATCTGTAAAAGAATATACCCATATATTCTTTTGCGAAAGTATCATCATGAACATGTATCAATTAAAAAAAAAAAACACTTTTTGCAGGACAGATTAATTGTTACGAGATACACGTCATAATATGGCTGCAAGATGTTATAATAAAGAAATCGGATGTAAGGTATTAATATAGTACGAAGACCTACCATCACTGGTCTCTGTAGCAGCGTCTCTGACGTCTCTAGTGGAGCCCCTGTTCTGGTCGTGCAGACTCTGCCGCTTCTTGCGCGTCGTGTGCGTCATGGCGGTAATCTGCTCGTTGTCGCACTGTAATTCTTGTAGTTTTGTCTGAAAAAATGGGACAAAGTTATACTTTGAAGAGCTTGTGTTCTACACATTGATCAAACAATTGCAGTGTAAATAAAATACTTTGTTTTATATCACTTGCATACTTTTGCTGCAAGCAATATTATTAAATAAAAAAAAATGAGTAAAGTTTCGGTGTTTTTTTTAAACGTAGATTTAATTATTATAGGCCTGTCTTATTTTTGTATTTTCTACTTATCGGAATGAAATCCGTCTTTAAAATGTCCTGTCTTCCCAACGGACTTGAATGCAATTCTGTATACCGATTGTACTGCAAACCATACAGACGAATTGACAATCTCCTCCTTTTGAAATCGGTTATACAGCGTACCTCTAGCGCCGCCTTAGCGTCCTTGAGCTGCCGGCATTGCAGCTCGCGCTCGCGCAGGTATTGTGCGCACGTGTCGCACTCCTCGTCCAGCTCGCGGTAACGCTCGCGCAGCTGCGCCAGCTCCTGCCGACATGACGACAGCTCCGCCTGCGTTGATTCTAACTCTCTGTTGGAAATTAACTCTTGATTAGTAAATCATGCGATTACCAGATGTAGCCTACGGTTTCACCCGCGTAAGAAGCACGGAAAATGTTTTAGTTATTCTGCTATTCGGCACGGAGACGAACACAACAAATTAAAGATAATCAAAATTGGTCCACCCGTTTTTGAGTTACAAATAGTGTTAGTAACAGGAATTTGTTTCATAAATAAGGTGTAAAAATAACAACTCTACTTTTGCGGGCCTGCTGAAAAAAGGCGGTACATATCTAATCTTATGTACTGTTTTACTATTATTTGTCAACATAAACTATTAAATAAATAAAATTGTTCGTTTCGAATTCAAGTTTAAATCGACATGCATATGTTATGATTTATTCTACCCTGTGTTGTAAGTTTTGTTTAAGTTATTTTTTATTACTTTTGTCAAAATTGGTATACTGTATTATTTTCCTGAGAAATAAATTCTATTCTATTCTATATGAAAATTATAACTTCGGGTGTTGAGAAGGGCCATTAAAATTAACTGACACACGTACCGGTTACCGCTATTCCTCTCTAACGCTTTCTGCATCTTAGCGAGTGTGTTCTTAAGGTCTTGTTTCTTGAAGCGCAACTCTTCTATAGTCTTGGTTAACCTCTTGTTCTTCTCCACTTCGGCGTCAAACGACATGCGGTCCACCACCACTGAGTGTAAGTTGGTCCAATCTGGTGAAATAAAGTTTTCATATAAGTTAGTAGTTATTATAAGTTTTATAGCTAACTAGCAGTCCATACCGTGGCGACGGTATATTTATATACTTGAATAAAATAAAAAGTCGCGTTTGTTCACCTGGGTGATACAATTCCAAGGTGAACAAAGTACACAAAACCAGTCTACTCATTACCCAGGTGATATCACCTGGGTGAATTGCGTCCGAGGTGAAATGAGGACACACAAAAATCCACTTTGTTCACCTGGGTGAACAAAGTGGAATGTACCGTGGCGACATTAGCTCGGTATGAGAGGACGTATTTAAAGAGAGTGAGAGAAGCAATTAAGTTGCATGTTAGTTTTCAGTCTGAAAGATTTTATAAACCTATTTTTTTGTTATAAAAAGCTATAATGTTTAATGACTCACATGGTTAGGGCCATAAACAGGAGGTAAAATGAAATAAGGATTCTCAACAACCTGTTGTGCAAATCCATTAAAAGAGATGTTTTCATAATATATTATGTCTAAGCTCACAAAGTTTCTTGTACGATGTGGTGTCGAATTTTAGCTGCTTTAATGTGAATTTACAAATGTAGAAATAATATGTACCTAGTATAAATCATTACATACCTTCATCGGTATTAACGGCGACGTCGGCCAATGTTGGCTTCGGTACGTTTTGTTGACTTTGGTTTGGATTGAACGTCTGTAACTTCCCTTTTAACTCGGTGATTGTTACCTGTTAAAATAAGTATACATTTGATGAATAACAATTTATATTCCTTCTAATATTATACTATAGACTGCCTCGTTGGCCTAGTGGCTCTAAGCACGACTGCTACGCTAGAGGTCTTGGGTTCGATTCCCAAGTCGACCAAGGTGTTATTGGGTTTTTCTATGAAATTCTCAGTAGCAGGTCGGAGTTTGGATTTGTGCCCGGTTAGTGGAAATAGGCTCGCCCCCTATTACATGGGACCTAAACATACCGGCGAACTGTGGGTGTACATTGGTACACCTCTGCCTAACTCTTCGGGGATACAGGCGTGATGGTATGTTATGTTAATCTTATAAACGCAAACGTTTAGGGCCGGATTTTGGATTATAGTTTACATCGTGGTCTCCTCTACAAATACAATTGCATTCGGCGATGAAAATGCTGCGCGTACAGCGCGTTTAAATGTGCGATCAACTTTCATGTTTCGTGCGAAAGAGATAGCGTACTACGAAGACAAAATTAGCAGATTATCTCTTTCTAGAAATCGATGTGCGAAATACGAAATATGTACCACTGTGTACGGTAGTTTTTTTAATGTCAGCGGTACATAAAAGCTCATAAAAGTAGGTTTATTTTACCTGTAGTGCCGCTCTCTCCTTCTTGAGTCTCGCACACTGTTCGTCCCTCTCGCGCAGGTACTCGGCGCAGGTCTCACACTCATCATCCAACTCCTTGTACTTCTCCTTCAAGTCTTCCAACTCTTGTTGGCACGAAGTTAACCGTTCTTTAAGTTGGGACACCTCACTGTTATAGGTGATATGTTATTGAAACGTTTAGAATTGTTATAATTTTTTGACATATAAAACAAAATGTACAACGTCAAGCATGTTTTTACCTTTCATGGCCGCCTGATGAATCTGCATGTTTTGAATGGTTAGAATCATCTACTAGCCGCGATGACTCCAGACCTACAAAAAAGGATTCCTCAAATTTACTTTTCTGGATTTATATTTTGACCGCATTTTATCGCAATTTATTGTTTGCAATCCTAAAGTCGTGAACTTGTGAAGAATGTAAAAGCTATTATTAGTGATAATTCCAAAAATCTGATCTGATCTAGTAGTATCTATACTATCTACACCAATATTATAAGAGATCAGATTTGTATTTATGTGACAAATACACTCAAAAACTACTGGAGGTATTTCAAAAAAGCTTTCAGTACTAGTTTGCTACATTTTCCTCGAGTAACATAGGCTTTATTTAGCTAGAAAATATAAGGGCCCGCTCGTCGTCCAAGTCGGTCGATATAAGAGCAAGTGTATAGTATAGAACATTACCGTGCGGCGAAGGCGTGTGTCGTACAACGCTCCTGTGCAGGTCGTGCGTGCTCTGCCGCCGCCGCCGCGTGGCCACCACGCTGCTCGGCCGAGACGGGTGCTCTTCCTCCTTCTCGCTCTACAAATATAATTAGCAAGGTAAGCCACGGCATATGAAACAAAACATACAGTATAACATCTAAAAGTTTGATGCAGGACAGGGAAATTTTAAAGTAGGACCAGTGATAGAAAAGTTAAATGGTAATTGTCGATCGTGATATAGAAATAACTTACTTGGTCTGTTCGTGACAATGATAAGCTGTCGCGTCTGTAACAATAACAAAATAATAATACATAATTTAATACATTACGTTTATGTATACAGTAATTCATAAAATTACGAATAATAATAATAAAAAATCATAATTTTTCAGTGATTGCAACATACCCCTTGCTCAGCCTAATTGGAGTGCTCCTATTAGAAACGTCTTCGTCCACATCCATGAAAAGATCGTCAGGCTTTGCTCTAGACTCGAACACTGCTTCCATAATATTTTGATCTGAAACCAATTTCATATACAACTTGACTTTTGTATAAGCCATTATGATGTCTTCAATGTAAAAAAAAATAATTACAAACTATTGTTATATCTATGTATGTCTAAGTTTTTGGTGTGCTCTGCAGCCAACACCATTTAGCGAATTTTAATGTAATGTGTTCAATCGATTTTAATCGCTATATGGAACCTGATACTGATATGCATCCGTTATTAGTTGTGGGTCTGACGTAAGGTATATATCATAATCCTCACAAAATAATCATTTATTTAAGAATGGTTCCAAAACTTCTTTAATGGAAAATGACCATTGCTACAGTTTACTTGCAGTCGGATTTTCCCTTTTATTCATTTGTAGTATCATTATTTTTTTATTTATTTGTTACATGAAAACAGTAATGGACTAGTTACCTTCCAAGTCATGTTTGTCAGCAAACATTCTGTTGGAGTCGATGAGACTCTGTCGCCGTCGACGCGTCGAGTCGGCTATCGCGTCGAGCGACGGCCGCGGCTTGTGACTCTGTAGTTGCGACTCTAACTCCGATACGCGCGCCTGTAAGTTAACAACTTAGTTTAACTAACGTATATGTATATAAATTATTGTAAATAAATGATAACTAACCGCCTTTTGTTTTTTTCTTTAGTTTCCATAAGATAGATAATCGATGTTTTATCAAGTAATGTTATTTAGCTTACAACATTTGATGACTGAGCCAAAAAATACACTAGTAATACCAGATGAGCGCGAAAAAATATATATATAGAAATATTTAAAAAAGGATACCATAAAAGAAATATATTCTTACAGAAAATATCTTTAATTACAGAATGTTAAAGTATTATTGAAGTTTTCTGCATAATTTTAATTAATAAGTATTTTGAATGCATCCTTATCATTTAAAATAAGGTTCAAATGTAATGACATAAAGCTACAAACCTCTAGCGTTTCTTTATTCTTTCTCAACAGTTCGATTTCCTCTTTGACCTTGGAATCAGTCTGGAATGAATCACACAGCTTCTGCAGACCAGCATTTTTATTTGTCAATTCTTCTATTTGTTTATTCTTCTCAATCATAATCTTTTCGTCCTCGCTCTTCTGTTTCTCTAACCTGTGATTAAATAACAAGTTAAAATAAAAAATGCATCAATACAGATACTTGTAATGAGTATAAATGAATGATAAAACAATTGATAGTCGATTACCATGGTAACATTCATGGCGACATTTATTTTCGATTAACAATAACATGCCTAACAACAATATTATCGGCACGGAAATAACGGAATAAATAAATATGTCACATTCACAAACATGCACAAATAATATGCGGGAACCGAACTTGTTGCTTACACCCAAAGGGCCCATGCAACGATGCTATTTACTTTTACGCTACAAAAACGACTATTTTAATAAGTAAATTATAGAACATTTTATTGAACAGAGTTTATGAGAGTAGCAGAATGATGATTAACCTGGTAAAAGTGTGACAAGTTCATCGAAACTATTTTGGTATACTATTCCCTAGCCCTAGTTGATAGTGGAAGATGTTTTATATGGTATAAATAAAATGTAATAGTATGCTCATTGCTCACCTCATAATCATTCTGTTCTGTATCTGCGCTGTATCCTCGTGCGTTTTCAAATTAGTTTCCAATCTCGAATGTTCCTTGATTCGCACTTCTATTTGTTCCTGTAACTCTCCATTTTGTTTCAACAGTTTTTTAGCTTCCATCTTCATATTTTCTATTATAATACCATTTTCTTTGATTGATTCTTTGAGTATTAAAATATCTGACGTCATCTTCTCCATTTCTAGATTATTCTGTCTGATTGTTGCACTGGACTTAAGCAATTCAGCAGCGTATGTTTCCCTTTCTCTGACTATCTCTTCATTAATTTCCTTCAAATTAGATATATCATCTTGTAATCCTTTTACGGTTTCTATTAATTCACAAATTTTAACGTCTTTCTCGTTGTATTGATTCTGTTCATTAATTGTCGCTTCAAGGTTTTTGATAGCATTTTCTTTTTCTTGGAGATCAGCTTTCAATAGATTAACTTCCTCTGCTAAGTTTTGTATGAGACCTGTGTTAGCATTATTCTCTTCAACTTTTTTTTCGTACAATTTATTCAAATCTTCTTGCAAAGTCTTTAGTTCCTGTAGTTTGGTATCTTTGTCAATTAAGTTCATGGTAATGGCATTATTGCTTTCTTGTAACTTTTCACTGCGGTCTTGAAGCATCACTATCTCAGCCTGCTTTTCGTCTATTATTTGTTTTAAATTTCTAACTTCAAATATGAGAGCTTCCTTTTCTTTTCTGAGAGCATCTTTATCTTTTTCAAGAGCTTCTTTATCTTTCTCATCGTTGGGTTTTCCGTGTTGGCTAATTAAATGTTCGAATAAACGATGAATATTGTTATTTAATGGTAATTTTAGGTCAATGTTATGATCTATTATATTTAAATCGACCAGTTTTTGATAACCTCTGGTCATAGTTTCTGTAATTTCTTTATCTCTTTGTATTATGTCAAGTGTGACTGCATTACTTATCTCGTGTATTTTCTCTTTCTGTGCCTTGAGTAAATGGAATTCGCTTTCTCTGGAAGACAATTGGTCCTTCATTTGAGCAAGGTTTTCATTAGCTGAATTTAATTCTACAGTAGCACTTGAGACATCTTCTTTTAATTTGTTGGATTGTTCTATAATTTTTGACAAATCATTTTCTTGCTTGTTAACAATTTTATTGATGAGAAATTCAAAAGCATCTGTCGCTGATAAGCTTAATTCCCTATCCAATATCTTTAAGTTTTCTTTGAACATACTAATCAGTTTAACATCGTCTTGATCACCAGTACATAAGATCTCTTCACTCAAAATTTTTATATTACTTTTTATTTGCGATAATACATTAGCAATAGTTCGATTATTAAGATCTTTCTGTTCTAGCTCTGTAGTGATTTGCGAATGTTTCTCAACTAATGTGTTGAATTGATCTTCTACCTGCTTTTTAGACTCTTCATAATGCTTTAATTTATTTGACAAATTCTCTACTTCAGTGCCGTGTTTCGCAATTAAATTTTCATAAAACATTCTCATGAGTTCGATTATTTTCAAATCTGAGTTTAAAGTGTCTTTTTCTACGCCAGTTATTTCTGAGACGTAATTAAAACATTCCGATTTATCTAGTATGTACATATCAGACAGGCGTTCTTCGGGAATGTCTGGCATGTTACATTTGTTGGACTGCAGATTGCATACCTCTCTGTACATAGTCGAATCTTCCATGCTTACATCTAAGTCCATTGAGAGATCGTTACGATCTAAATGATTTTTAATTGTGACTACATCTTCAGTTAACACCTTGCAATCCTCTCTGCCTGCGTCCAATTCACTCTGTAGCGTGACTATCATGTTACACCTGGACGATGTGTCGGAGTCACTTAGACTCCTGTTTAATGAAGTATGTGACGTCATTAGACTACTTTGCAATGATCTAATAATTTCGTCCTTAGCTAAGCACTCGGAACATACCTCAACAATGTTCTCTTTACTACTTACGTTTGCAGGTAGATGTTCTAACTTACTATATTCCTCCAATAATTGTCTGTGAGTTTGTTTTAAACCATCCAACTGTTTGCTTAAGTCATCTGCTTCAGAAATACTTTCCATAACTTGGTTAGAAAGCGAATCATTCTCGTCTTGTAAGCTTTTAAGTTCTTCATTCTTTACACTAACTGTGTTTTTAAGCTTAGCAATTTCTTGTGTTTGACTGTTGTAATCTTGTTCTAAAGCGTTTAGTTTCTTTACAAGAACTTCGGTTTTCGGTGTTTCGAGAACAAGATTGGAATATTTTTCTTCGATCTCAGCTTTTTGTGCTTTGACCTCAAGTAGTTCCGCGCCAAGAGATTTGACTTCATCATTTAATTTCTCGTGTGCTACCTGTAGCTTTACAACTTCCTTACATTTCGCACATTCCAACATGACTTTGAAGTCATCATTGATCTCAGTGTTACATTGATTTTCGTTGACGCTTGTATTCATTTTAATGGGACTGCTCTGAGCATCTGTTATACACTGCTTCATGTCCGTATACTTATCTACTAATTCACGCAATTTGTAATTTTCATCTTTCAGCATCATTAATTTATCGTACATAGTTTGATTGTCATGAGTTAATATTTCCATATGTTGTAGATTTTGGTTAGTTATTTTATTTAAGTCATTAGTCTGATCAGAAACTTCGTCATAGAATTGAGTTAGATTTAAACAAGTCTGGTCATGGCCTGCAAACGTGTTATCAGCTGCAGTAGTTAAAGTAACGTTGGTATCTAACATTAAGAGGTCTCCCTCTAGGGTGGAATCGTTTTTGAAGTTAGTTGGTGCAGTGCTGTTATCTAATACATCTGGTAACGAATATCTTTTAAAAACAGCGCTTTGCTGACCAATTACATTCGGGTCGCCTTGTAACAAGACCACAAGTTCACGCAACTGCTTCTTAAACTCTGGTATGTCTCTCTGACACACATTGTGGAAGCGACTGTGATGATGTTGCAGCACTTTTATTTGAGATTTGAGAGATTTATTTTCAGCGTATGTAGTTGCAGTTAGAATCAACAGATTAGTTTTATGGTTAACTATTTTCTTTTGCAATTCCATTGCAGGGGCAGCGAGGAATTGAATTTCTTTACGCACTTCTTCTTGCTCTTGTATCAGATGTTGGTTTAAAGCTTCCATTTCCTCCAAGAGGTTTAATACTCTCTCATTTTCTTGTTTAGCTGCTTCCAGTTCCGACGCCAGCTCGCTACACTTACATTTAATCACGAATGTATCGTGGCTGTCGTCTGATGAAACTGGAGCATTGGAACTTATTGTAGTAGTGTTAGAATCAATCCCCTTAGGTTGAATGCTGTCTATTATTTTATTGCAAATCGTCACTAGACTTGGGGCAGGTTTTTCTGTGAATATATTTAGGTCGTAGATCTGTTTATCAACAGGTACTGGTGGATCGATGTTATAAGAGTCTTTGTGTTCGTAGACCGTCACCGATGGTTGCGCTCCATTCTTATGTAAAGCCATACCAGCCTTGAGATTTTCATTTTCTAACTTCATTTCTTCCATTTGTTGTTTCATTATACAATCCAAGTTAGTAAATTGCTCTTTCCAGTCTCTTACTTTGTTTTCCATATTAGCTAAATCATTAGCCTTCAGTTTTAGTTCAGCTTCAAGATCTTTTAATAATTTTTGAGTTTCTTGTAATTCTACACTAAGTTTTTTATTGTCATTTTGGATCAATTGTGTTTCTGTTGATAAATCTTTATTGCTATTTTCAATTTGTGACAATTCTTGTAGTAGATTTACATTCTGCTGTGACAGTTCCACAATTTCCTTTTTGGCTTCTAATAATTGTTGACTTACGTTTTCATCGTCAACGTTTTTCAAAGTGATAAATGTGAAGTGTTCTTTGATTGTATCCAAGCCTTCTAGTATTTGTTCGTATATTTTTACACAGTCGTTTTGATTTTGTTCCCTATTTTCGATTAGTATGGTGAAACTGTCAGCAAATTCGGTAATTTTTGTAAAGACATTTCTGAATAACTGATTACTTTTCTCCAATAAATTATTTAGTCGTTCTTCAACATCATTGAAAGCTAAAATCTTATGTTTTAATACAACTTCTATTTCTTCCAATTGATTTGTTAGATCAGCAATCGTAGTTTCTTTATCAAGAACAATTTGGTCTAGATTAGATTTATCGGCTTTTAAATTAGTTATTTCTTGATTGGCTGTGGTGATATTTTCCATAGCTTGATTAAGTTTATCTTCTAAGTTTTTGCATTCTGATATTTTAGTATCCAAATCCTCGCGAGTTTTTTGTAAATCACAAGTTAATCGTTTATTTTTTTCGTTGAGTCCGTTAACTTCACCTTCTTCCGTTTCACTGCGATTAGTGAGTTGTTCTTGAAGAGTTGATATTTCTAAATTATGTTTTACTTTTAGTTCTTCCAAAACTGTATTTAAATCAGTATTACTTTTAACAGCTTCTGCTTTTTGCGCAACTATGTCGTTTGCAACATTTTCCAAAGTGTTCATATTGTCGCTTAAAATGCTGAATACTGTTACGAAATTATCAATGATGTCTGGTACTTCTTGCATATTGCCCGAGAGTGTACCAAGAATTACTTTGGACTTGACAACTGCAGCTTTAGCCTTTAACAAACATTCCTTAGCCTCTCCGTCGTCTTTTTGTAGTGAACGTAATAAATCATCTTTTACAACAATATCTTTTTCCAAATCCGAAATGTTATCTTTCAAATCATCTATTTGAGTTAACAACTGTTTATTAATATCTAATACTTTTAGTTCCCCTATATTCTTTTCGGCTATAGCATCTGTAAGTTTACTGTTATCGTCTTTAAGATTTTGAATAAGTATTTCGTTTTCTTTATGTAATTTTTCTTGTTCACTAAGTTTTTCTTGAAGTGAAGTCAATTTTAAAGATAGTTGAATTTCAATATCTTTTAGATCATTCTTTTCATGCATAACTTTATTAATTATAGCTATATTTTCGTTTATATTCTTTTCTAAATCAATTATTTTACATTTCAATAAATCAATTTCTTTAGTTTTAGTTTCCAGTTGTTCTGTAGCGTCGTTCTGAGAGTTAAGCTGTGTTTTAAGGTTTTCAATTTCTTTGTTACGTTTATCGAGTGCAATTTTAAGAGAATGAATAATATTTTTCATGTTCTCATTGTTAGCTATAAATTTCTCTTCATTTGCAATCATAGTTTCTAACACGCTGTCATTAATATTGATGTTTGGTAATGCTTCCTTTTGCGTTAATTTTATGTGTAGCTCTTGTATAAGTTTATTATAAGACTCCATGTCATTGTTTGCAGATTCCAGATTTTCTTTTTGCTGTTTTATAGTCGAATTTAACGTGTCAATGGTTGATTTTAGTAAAGTATTTTCATTTTCCATATAAGTAAGTTTATCTTTGAATACATTAACTTTTTCTTGGAGATCTTGACTAAGGTTTTCCAACGCTTTTATCTTTTGTTTATGAGCGTATAGACTAGCTTCTAAATCAATAACATTTTGGTTATTTGAAGGTATTTGTGTATCTGTTAACAAGTCGCTAACTGGGTCGGAATCTTCATCATTCGTGTTAACAATACTGCTTTCGTTATCACTATTTACAAGCGAAATATCTTTGGATATATCCATAAAGTGCACTTCTTTGTCTAACGTGCGGGATAATAGCTTGCCTGAAACAAGAAAAAAAAAATTATTCCTGTTTTGTTTAGTAAACCAGAGAAATAAATATAGGGACATCGCACACATTGCACTCTGCACCCAAAGTAGTTAAAGCCCTTATTTTATGTGTAATTCAGAGACAGCGAACCACAAACACACAAACCCGAGACGTAAAAAAGTGATTGTCTACATATAGACGCGTCTGGACCTCTGAGCTGGTGGCACCTTGACCAAGGAGGTCGTCCAAACATTAAATGAAAATAAAGTACAATACAGTAATATAATGGTTTAAAAGTAATTTTAATATAATTACCAATATCTTCAGGTTTTTTCTTCGTAACAGATATTTCTTCCAACAAGCACAGTAGTTCTTCCTCTCTCATCTTGGCCTTATTCCTAAGAGTTTCGTAGCTGATCTCCCACTCAGCCAGTCTTTGTTGATCTATCTGTTATATGCACAAACACAAACTTTTGTAAATCTAGAAGCCTTTTATTGCAACGCAGTAAGGTCGATTTTTGCAAGTTGACGCAGATGCGACAGAGTTAGGAATAATTGGTAGCACACTTATGGTCCGGCCGCTGAGAGAATGCGTTCCCGACATATTATTATGTCAGTTCGTCTTAATTTGGATGGGAAAATTAAACAACCGTGTAACCTGACTTAATGAACAGTTTTTAATGACATTATTCGTTTTTAAGACAAACAAGTACTGTAAATTGTGTCTAGAAAATTATAATAATATAGGTAATAATAATAATATTCCGGGACATCTCACACACGGTTATCTGATCCCAAGTTAAGCAGAGCTTGTGTTATGGTAACCAGACAACTGATAAACTTACTTATATATTTCTAAATACATACATATTATAGATAAATTACACCCAGACCAGAACAAATGATCGTGCTCATCACACAAACATTTGTCCTGGGTGGGAATCGAACCCACGGCCTCCGGTATAGCAGTCAGGGTCACTAACCACTAGACCAACAGGCCCGCCAGAAAATTCAAAGAATCCTTCGTCAAAGAATTCTTCGCCACATTAAAGTTATTTTTTCCTGTTCACCACTACCTATCAGGAACGCATTCTCTCAGCTGCCGGACCATAGCCCAACCAATTTTGTGACGCTGTATTAAATACTAATCGTTTTACTTGTTTCTTCTGCATATGAAAAGAGGACTTAGCCCAGCAGTGGGCAATTTTCAGACCGGTATTAAAATAGATTATTTGTATACCTTAGAAGCCTTCAAGTCCTCCTCAGATTTGTTTATTTTGCTTTGTAATTGATCAATTGTGAAATCTTTCTCTTTGCTCTGTTGACTAAGTTTTTCAATGTCATCTCGTAGTGCAGTTATCACAGTCATATTTTGTTCTAGTTTCTCAATATACTCAACCTAAAAAAAATAAGTTTTACGTAAGTGAGTGAAGTAATTATCTGAGTTACTCACATTATCCCATAAGTGTGAATTATATATTTTGAAATGCATGTCTATGACTTACCACACTGGGTGTGTACATTTTCTCTCTTTCAGTCCATTCAACAATATCTTTAAGATTTTTCTCAGCCTCTTTAGCGTTTTTCCTTAGTATACACGGAGGAGTTTTAGATGCCCCTGTAACATAGATAAATGGTTATAATAATACAACTTTCATTTTCACGATTTTATTTCTGCTAAAATATTTACCGTAACATTTGTGAATAGGTGAACAAGTTTGGCCATCGTCTTGTGTCGTGTCATCATCACTGTCTGTAATGAAACGTGAAAATAGTGATTAGATAGTGAAATAGCCATTTGTATGAAGGGTCTAAAACGAACTTTTTCAAGTCATACAAATTATTCCTGGTTTCTGAAACGTTGATTGACATAAAAATTAGTTAATAGCCGCGTACTGATTGAGCGAGCAGCCTCGCGAGGCTGCTTCACGAGGCAAATCCTCGGTCGGTCAAGACGTGCCTCACCCGAGGCAATCGCACGCGCTGCCTCGCCCGAACGTGCCGCGGCCCGAGCCGAGCGTTGTCGGTTTTTGTCGATGCTCAAAGGCGCCTCAGTACGTTTGCCGCGCTCACTCAAGACGGTAGTGTTTTGCCTCGCTTATTCGTTGCGTGGTTGGTTCGGGCAAACTATACGCACGCGCGGTCTCTATTCGACTTCAAGTTAAACTGAGCGTCGATGCTCACGGTGGCTCGGCCTTGCCGCGCGAGGCAGCCTCGGATTAAAAAACTTACAGACCGAGGCCGCCTCGCGCGGCATGCGTACTGCGGCAAATGTCCGAGGCTGCCTCGCGAAGCTGCTCGGTTGGTCAGTACGCGGCTAATGACCTGTCAAATCTCATTTTAAGTGATGTCACTGGTTTTTTGGTCAACCAATCAGTCATGATCAGTTGGTTTGACAACAGATTAAGTTCGACAGCCTTCCAGAAGCCAGGGTTCAGTGTTATAGTTGGGTAGAAAAGGAGTGTATAATATAATGTAGTGACCGAGTTCGATGACCTCGCCGCTGAAGTGTATGGCGCGAGTCTTGGGCGGCGTGCGGAGGGTTTCCTCGGCCACGCTCGGCAGCGGCCGCGGGACAACACCACTCGCCGCCGCCGGCAGGGCGGACGCCGGGATCAACTGCGGACTGCAACATAATACTACATTTACCTACAACCATCACCATCCACTATTTTCGTCTGATCTCTTCTTCCATAGTAACTGTGTAATTATAATGATACTTTGATGCTTACAGCTTGGCCATCCATTTTACGATGAGTTCTCTCATTATTAATAAATTTCGAAAAGGAAAAAAAAAATGGATTGCAGCTACTTATATTTAACATTATTTGTAGATACATTTTTAAAGAATTGCATATTGTGCATTTTAGGCAAAGAATATAAGACAAACATATTTTGTATGTATAAAGTCTCTCACGCAATCGTGGCCGTACATCCGCGAATTTTTGGCCTTCATATAACAAGTCCCATGTTATGTAACATAACAAAACTTATCATTTCTAACATTCTTACAAAATATCTGAAGGACATATACACAATGAATACTCACTTATATTTCAAGATGGGCGTGCAGAACTTAGGAATAGGAACGATTGATTCATCTTCTATCGTATGTAACGTAGATATCGTTATCCTTCTGGGTTGTTGCAGTTTCCGTCGCGGCCCACTAATAAGGTCAACGCTTCGTCTCTGAGCAAACCCATTCAATATGAGCTTCTGTAAATTTGCTATCTTGTTTTGTAGGTTGTGATTGTCTTGCTGAAAAACCATTTGTATTGTTTAATTATATTTTTTATGCAAAGTGTCCACAATCCTTGGCTTATACCATGGCAACATAGTTTGTAACATTCCCAATTTTCAATTTCAGTATTTTTAGAAACTATAATTTGCTGGCAAAATATGGAAAACACCAGGCACTTTTTTGTTCTTACCATTTGTGAGTTGTCCCAAGATATTATTATTTTATAATAGTTACCTCTAAAGTCTTCTTACTCTCCAACTGCGCCTTCAGTCGTGACATCTGTTTTGTAAGGCTCTGGATCATAGTCTTGTCTGTGGCCACCTCATTCACCTCCGGCGTATTCTTAACGATTTTAGCACGGTTTGCAAACCTAACAAAAACATCATATTATTATTATTTTTAGAACCTGTTTTAAAGTAAATTTGGTTTACACAGATTCCGAATGTGATAATCCAGGAGCTTTCAGATATCAAGAGAAGAAAGATCAGCTTATAAACAATATAATAACAATACTACATTTAATAGTATTATGTAATCAATGAATGTTTAAAGTTCATACTTACTGCAAAGTGGATATGGTTTCCTCAACGGCTGCGGGCGTCACGGCACAAATAATACTGGTTTTAGCGTTACCGCCGAGAGAGTTCTGTAAGATACGAGTCAGTTTGCTGTCGCGGTAATTAACAAACCTGGAATTACAAATGTATAATATTATTGTATTTAAATTAAAATTCTATACAATATGTAGTTCAATTATATAATATTGTGTAAAAGCACACAAATTAACGATTAAGTGCTTGTTAAATATTACACGGTAAAAATCGTCGTTTAAAAGATGAAATATATTGTAAAAAGGAATACTTTTAGATACAAGTTTTTAAATCAGCTAGTCTGCTTAGTACTAGTAAAGGCAAATCAAAGCAGTCCAAACATGGCAATCGTCAGACCAGCTCTAGAATACCATAATATCGTATTCTCATCAAACTTTTATAAGATATCAAGACATGCTTTTAATTTAGGTTTCAATATTCGACCTAAGCAAACATAAAAAAAGATAAATAAAACTTTCTTATGACAAAATGATACTCACTTGTTGGTTTTATGTTCAGATAGTTGGTTAATAACTAGAGCCAAGCTGGACAATGACTTGTTAATATGAGTGCCTTCCTTAAATCGTTTGCCCGTGGCGCCCGTCTGGCCGGCTCGCTCCGACCCGGCCAAGTCTACCAAGTTCAGTTGAGATACATGCACAAGCCCCTCTTCTTCTTCCCCTTCTATATGATTGCGAGATTCTACAGTCTGCAAATAGAATATTAGGCTATTATATTAAATATCCTGTAGTGAAACAAGAAACCCCAAAACTTGCTAAAAATATACACTTCTCATCAAAAAAATCGAAACACTTTCGTTTTTATTGTTTTTGTCCTAATTTTTTACAAAAGAGAATTAATTCCATGAAAAAAAAAACATTATTGTGTAGCAGGCAGTTTGGTCATTACAGTAAGAAGAAAAAAATCAAAATTCGAAATTAGAATTTCATTTGTTTATCCTATAAATGAAATTAATCACTGTTTTGAGACAAATGTGTATTTAGGGTTGGAGTACGTTTCTCGTTTAAAAACTAAAAATTAGCGCTTGTCTTTAAACTTTTTGTTTCTTATTTCATTTACTGTGACTTTGGGACGTCTGAAAAAACTTTTTTTTCTAAAACATATGGATACTTCGCCCGCAGAAGCCGCCCAAGTGGTGGCATTGCTGGATTCTGGACTTAGTCAGCGTGTTGTGGCTGCAAGATTGCATCTAAGCTTATCATCTGTTCATAGAGTCTACAAACGCTATCGGGAGACTGGTTCGTTCACGCGCCGTTCAGGATCTGGCAGGAATCGGGTCACTTCTGAGCGAGATGATCGATTTATTGTAACAACTTCTTTACGAAATCGACGCCTTAACGCTTTTCAACTGCAGCAGCAGCTTCGCGTTGTACGAAGAGTAGCTGTAAGTGACTCTACAATAAGAAGAAGGTTGAAGGAACGCGGATTGGCACCGCATAAGCCAGCGAATGGGCCGAAATTAACTGCAGACCATCGAAGAGCGCGCCTTAACTTTGCACGCGAGCACCTAACTTGGTCATACCTTCAGTGGAGCAAAGTACTGTTTTCTGATGAGTGTAAAATTATGCTGTATGGTAACGACGGAAGGAACAAGGTCTACAGAAGAGATGGAGAACGCTTTGCACAATGCTGCATTGAAGAAAAGGTCAGCTATGGTGGCGGTTCGTGGACGGTTTGGGGAGGAATCAGCGCCGACGGTAAGACAGAACTTGCCTTTGTGTCTGGGCCACGGCTGCCTGCACTAAACTCTCATCGGTACATCGAACAGTGTCTTGAACCTCATGTGATGCCCTATGCACATTTTATTGGCAACGACTTCATATTCATGCACGACAATGCTAGAGCTCACACCGCGGGCGTCGTACGAGATTATCTTACCGAAGTCGGTATCTCCATTATGGTATGGCCAGCAAGAAGCCCGGACATGAATCCCATTGAACATCTATGGGATGAATTAAAGAGACGAATTTGAGCAAGAGATCCAGCCCCAGAAACACTTAGCCAGCTGCAAAATGCAATCCAAAAGGAATGGGATAATATACCACAACATGTGATCGTGACTCTCATCCGATCGATGAAGAACCGTATGGAAGCAGTAATAAGAGCTCGCGGAGGGAATACAAGTTATTAAATAAACGTTTCTTACATTTTTTTTTCATTAACCCGTGTTGTTTTACCCATTTCCTTCATATTCCATACAGGGTAAAAATTACTCATTATACAAAATACGAAACCTATGAAGACTTAATTTGAATTTAGAACATTAACATTAGGATTTAAAAACCTCATACTACTCACTATTAAATGACATTTTACATTTATTCCTAAATATACACATTTTTCTGATAATCCTTATCAAATCATAAACTGCGAGGTGTTTCGATTTTTTTGATGAGAAGTGTATGTTCAGTAGTAGATGTCAGGGGCCCGAGTCTGCTATTTACACTCCGTGTCAGTGTGCTCATAGTTGGCTCGTCCGGCGGCGCTCGGGCCCTCTCGGGTGCGCTCGGGCCGGTTCGGGCGCGTTCGGGCCGCCCGAGCGCGCCCAGATATATTCGTATCTGACTGTACTATACAATGCAAAATGCTAAAAATAAATTCAAATAAAATACAATTTATAATTTATTCTGTACTAGCTTTGCCCCGCGGTTTCACCCGCGTGAATACCTAGGTCCCGTTCCCGGTGCCTTTGTATTATTAGGGGTGGAGATGAATCCAACAAATCACTATCGTAACAAAAATCTGGATTACTTAATTTGGTGGTTGAGTATTCTTCAATTTCCTAATTTTCAGCGCAATTTTGCAAACTTTTTCTTTAATAAGAACCTTCTCCTGACAATAACAAACACAACAAAAAAAGAATTAGCGAAATCGGTCCAGCCGTTCCCGTGTGATGCCGTGACCAAAGGAAATAGGGATTCATTTTTATATAGATAGATAGATAGATAAAACAGCAACTAGGTGACGTAAACTTATTCTGTGGGTGTTTCTTATTACATCAGTGTTCGACCAAAACAGGTGATGAATAGAAACCATCGCATACCAAATACTCCGCCCATAATATGATGCAAAATAACTTATCATGTAAACACATAACTGGATTTTCTTATGAATTATTTAATTACTCACAATTTGGAATATTGTATGAGACCTGCTACTTTGTTCATTCATATTTGTGGCACCCTTTTGTCTATTTGCTTCACCCTAAAAAATAAAAAAAAGATAAATAAAAATAAAGTCCCCTGTGTTAATTTTCTCTGTTTTGTACAAATCCAGCACAGTAAAGGTGTCTTTGAATAAGAAAGATGAAGGTATACTTACTAACAATTTGAGAAACAACATTTGTATGTACAAGTTGCATGCATTCTTTTTGCAAACTATTTATAAAACTTATAATACCTTACTAAGATAACATACCAATTCCTTAGCATTCAGGTAAAAAAAACAAATAGTACCTCTTTCATTGCATCTAATACTTCTTCAGGAGAGGAAGTAACCCTTTCTGTAGTTTCCACCTTCAAACCATTCACTGTATCATAGATTTTAATGTCCTTTTTCTCCATATTGAGAAGGTCATTAGCTGTGTCATTATAAATTTCTATGTAAGATACCCTGGAAAATACATAAAAAAAGGGTTTATTGAGTTACTTGTGCATTTGACGACCTCCGTGGTCGAGTGGCGTACGCACCGGTTTCAGGGTGTCGCTAGCTCTGAGGTCCCGGGTTCGATCCCCGGACGGGTCAATGTAGAAACCAAAAATTTTCTACATTGCCTCGGGTCTGGGTGTTTGTGGTACCTTCGTTGCTTCTGAATTTCATAACACAAGTGCTTTAGCTACTTACTTTGGGTTCAGAGCAATGTATGTGATATTGTCCGCATTTATTATTATTATGTGATATTGACTTTAATGTTGCTGACTATTGTAAATATTGCTTTCTGAATTCTTTGTCATTGTGTTAAAGTATTGTTTTGAAATGCATAACTTATTGGTCATTGTGTGACTTCATTCAGGAAATGTTATAAGTTAAGACTTTGTTCATGTAACATACACTACAGTAATATGTCATTACATACACAAACAAGCTAACTGATTTGAAGGTATTATAAAACAAGGTAATTCTTTTATAAAGTTAATATTGTATTCATTTGGACAATAACAGTACTGTAACTTAAGTTTGCTGATGCTTGATAATTACATTATTATTATTATAGGGACTTTGATCACATAAACACATACATACCAGTATAAAAAAACTGTGAAAGTTACCATATATATAAGTAAATAATTTCTAAAACTAATGTTCATACATTTCCTTTCCCAGCTTACTCTGTTATTAAAGTTAATAATAATAATATCCTGGGACAACTCACACACGGTTATCTGATCCCAAGCTAAGCAGAGCTTGTGTTATGGTAACCAGACAACTGATAAACATCATCATCTCCCGAGCCTTTTCCCAACTATGTTGGGGTCGGCCACCAGTCTTACCGGATTCAGCTGAATACCGTATTTTACATGGAGCAACTGCCTATCTGACCTCTTATATATTTCTTAATACAGACATATTATAGATAAATTACACCCAGACACAGAACAAATGATCAAGCTCATCACACAACATTTGTCCTGGGTGGGAATCGAACCCACGACCTCCGGTATAGCAGTCAGGGTCACTAACCACTAGACCAACAACCCTGTCATCCAGTTGTTTTCAATCTTAAGTTTGAACTTTCACTTTACCATATTCATGCATATTTACTACTAAGTTACATGGAAAACCTTTGATTTTCATAAAAACTTGAATTTCTTGAAAAATAGTAGTTAATTATTGAACACTTGAAAGTCTGATATAAAACACAAAATACACATATAAATTAGTTATATAAGAGGCTTCCTTGGATGTAATCATATCTGACTGATAACATGCTAATTAAAGGTACATTAGAAATAATAAGTGTCTAATATTCCATGTGAGAATTATTACATTCATTTTGTGATTCTTCAAATATACACATTTTTACTTGTAAATAGTTCTTTTAGTTCATGACCAATTGAATACTTATGTAGACCATAACAAATGAGAATTTAACATGTATTTATTAATGTAGGATTCTACTTTGTGGTTATAATGTAGATTAGAGACAGTTTTTTACACATTAAGATATTTGTATTTTGTGCAGCCAACATCTACAATTGAGCTTACTAATTTATATGATTTTTCAAATCTTAATATTTTGTGCATAATTTAAAGAGAACATTTAATGTTTTTTACAAAATTCTTTTCGTCCGTTGAACGTCATAAAAAAAACAACAACAACAAACTCAGCACCAAACTTAAACAAAACACATGAAGACGTTTCTGGTTGACATCCTAGATGTGATTGATGTTTCAGCTGACATATCTAGGCATACATGTGGTACAGCATACAATTGAATAAACATGTATTTATTTAGTTAAAGTTATAGTTTTATTGTAGTTACCTTACTAAGAAGTCACGATTGGGCACATTCTTTATGCTCTCAAATAAGTTTAGGATTGCCAGCGGGATGATCCCCGGCGAGCTCTCGGTTCCGGTCATGGTATACGTCTTGCCTGACGATGTCTGTCCGTAAGCAAATATGGTGCCATTGAAGCCGGCCGTGGCCGCCTCCACGATCGGCTTGGCGACGTCTTCGTACACATCGGACGTTTTTGTATCCTGGTCATAAACCTTGTCTGAAATATTAGTCAAATCCGTGATTAACTATCGCAGCACTTAGCCTTCGATTCTATGACGTACTAAGTTACTTATTCACGCGATTATTGAGGGTTATTTTAATTGCGTTTCACTCACCAAAGGTAAAAGACTGTCCAAGAGGTTTTCCATTGTGGTCTAGCTGATATAGTGTGTTATTCTTCACTAGCCACTGGTAAGAAAGTTTATCTTCTATTTCACGTGAAATAAGAGGTCTAACTTTGACAACTACTTTTATATTGTCACTCATTTTCTTTCATTATTTAACTACAACTTCCTACTAAGGTATGAATGTTGAAACTAACTAAAGAATATGTAAATCAAGCGCAATCGACATTTTACACATATGCGGTCTAAGCAATTTTTGCGTTTTAAGAACAAACGTAAACAGACAGGACACTAAAATAACCGACATACGATTTCAAACTGAAAAAATAGAACTAGAAATAGTGTTGTAGTACGAATATTTTCGAGTTGTAATATCGATTCTCGAACAACGTATATAATATGCATTAACATATTGTATTCTACCGAGTGCATTGTCAAGTAGATGTATTTCGATGCGTAATCGTATTTAAATTATTATGCAAAAAGCTTTTAAAATATGGTAGCAGTAAATTAAATGAATAACCACAAAAATTTTATGTTAAATTTTAAATAAATTGTATTTTTTTTGTATCAAGAATTTCATATTATTTATTAAATTATAATTATTATTTTCGAGTTACATATTGGAATAATATATTATACAGCTTGGCAAAAAAGAGTTCGACGTGGTGACAGATGGAACTAATTATATTATTATCAAAAAACATAGTATAGTAATTGTACAGAAACGCCTTAAAACTTACAGTATGAATAGCAAAATTATTTTGCTAAAATATGAAATAAATCAAAAACGTTTGTGTCGTAATGTGAATGATCATAATTATGTGACCATATACGTGACAGAAGCTCCCTCATTTTTTCCAAACTCTTTGCCAGGCTGTAGCTTCGAGTGTACAGGTACCTTTCAAAGGAGTAATAATCCCATCTCGTATTAGAATAGGACTATTTTTATCTTTAAAACACGCATGACATTCATTCTTAGTAAAATTCCGGCTTGAGCCGTCACCTCTCTACGTCTTTGAGTATAGAAACAAGAGGAGATGCCCCTTGTACCATAATCGACATATTATTATAACCTTGATAGAGTCTGTGCGGAAAGAGAATGGGCGTGGTGAAAATTGGAACTAAAATTATGATAACATTAAAATCATTCCGTAAATGAATATATTATGAAAATATTACGCTCTAACATAATTTTATACATATTCTGATTTTACAGTCTCACTATATAATCGCAACAGTGTCTGTAACTTAATAAATACGGAAATTAAGATCAGCAGCGCCCTCAATTCCACGCCCATTCTCTTTCCGCACAGACTCTACAGTCCGTGGGGAAAAAAAAACCGTCACGTCGTGCGGTCGAGGTCACTGTTGTGCTTAATTACCGTATTTCTTAAGTCATGAACACTTTTCCATTAAAATAGTAAGATTGAGAAGTCCGGTGAAGCAGTCAAAGCCTGGGTTCATTCTAAAATCAGTGAGTTTTTAAAATTAAGTTTGAACGTAAGGTTTTAGAAGACGTTTTATAATAATTTTGTGGGATAATGTTATTCTAATGTAAGTTCCATTTTACCTCCACCAACCTACCCAACAGTTCTCTTTCAGCACAGACTACTCCTCATCTCAGCTTTTAATACTTTCTTTCTCATTTCACCTTTCACATCTTTTTTTGTTGGTACACTCCCACTCTGTAGGTATGGCCGGTCCATTGGATTCGTCTTAGCTGTGCGTCCATTCTGTGAATCTGTGCTTGCTAATGTCAATGTCAAAATAATTGTCACATTAGTGTATTGTATTGAGGTTATTATTTGCGTGTCCATGTGATTTTTATTTACAGTTGGTGAAGTAACTTATTTTAACTATGCAGCACGACGACGTATGTACATTATGTTTTAATACAAATTTCATCTTATCTGGTAAAATTGCTGTAATCCCCTATCTTGATCAATTATGTATTGTTTATAGGTTGTGTGGGCTATCATCAACAAGACACACTGTTCTCACAAAGTAACGTATGTATTATTAATATTCAGGGAGTATATACTTGCCTTTTCCTATCAAATATAATTAAACGTGTGTATTTATCTTTCAGGACAAAAACTCAACATTTTTGTCGAAATGAGTTTAACCTAACTGGTTTATGCAGCCGGGCGTCTTGTCCGCTCGCAAACAGTAAATATGCAACGATTCGTGAAGAAAATGGTATTATTTACTTGTTCATGAAGACAGCTGAAAGGTATTGTTACAGTACTGCACAGTTGCTTTCTTTGGTTTCATGTTTTAAGTACACCCAGATTTAAAAAAAATATTTACATACATATGTGTATGGCACTAATGTATCTCCCATGCCATCATTGAACCTAGAACACAACTTTCGTGTAGCATACTGTTGCAGCTTCCATGCAGTATAATGTTATGAAATAATTGTTTCTAATTATTATTTTTTTAGTGTGTGATGTTAACCGCATCTGGCAAAGCTTATCTCAAAATTATTAAAAATAATATTTATGTTATCTAAAACATTAAGTTAATTTCATAGAATCCAACTATTTATTTACCTTGGTTTTGGTTTTGACAATCTCAAGACTTACATAATTGTTTCCAATTTACATGCACTATTAATAAAAACATTTGTAATTTAAAATAATAAGCTTTTAAAATCACCATGTTGTTTACAGGGTAATGTTCCCAGCCAAGCAATGGGAAAAAGTAAAGCTGTCAAGAAACTTTGAAAAGGCAATATATCAAATTAACGAGAATCTTTTATACTGGCCTGCTTTCATAAAGGCAAAATGCAAGCAGAGGTTTGTCAAAATAACACAGTATCTCATACGAATGAGAAAATTGAAACTAAGACGAGTGTAAGTTTTTCTATCATATTATTTTCATTGATTTCTTAAAAGAACAGTTTCAAATAAAATTTTAGCTCAACATAATGTATTATATTCATCATCATTATAATAGTTTACTTTAGAATCAGGATTATCAATAAATAAGGGGTTAAAACACGTCATAATAAAATCATAATGCCGACATTCATGAATTATCAATAGTTTATACTAATATGACCCTAAAAAGCAATATCAAAATTATTCATGATGTCGTTTTCGTTTCTATAATTACCCGACTGCCAAGAAGGGTTATGTTTTTTATTTTGCAAACATTTATTTCCAGGAAAGAATTAGTTCCCATACAACGTAAGATAGAAAGACGCGAGAGGCGACGTGAAGAAAAGGCTTTAGTTGCTGCCAGAATAGACAATGCTATAGAAAAACAACTGCTTGAAAGACTGAAGAAAGGCACCGTAAGTATAGCTTTGATGTTTTTGCTTTTCAAATTCAAATTCGTTTATTGTCAGGTAATAACCCATAAAAAAAACAAAAAGTACACAAATACACAAAATAACACCAAAATTGAATTAAAATTAAAAATAACTAAAAATAAAAAACAAAGCAAAAATTTTTCATATAATGAAAACAATAAATATATAAAAAGAAAACAAATACTTAAAACTAAAATAAATTCTGGGTCAATTTTTTTTGTGTATGCATCTTTAATATTACTATATTATAAACCACAGGGTGAGTCTATGTCCCGCAAAACGCTAGACAATATCTTAGCAGACCGTAAAGCAAATGGATATATCAATTTAACATCTCCCAAAGAACTGCCTATCCTAGAGCTATACAGAAGTGGTTGAAAGGGAAAAAATACCTGCCCTCTATTGGGAAATGGGCCTATTATTAGATGAGAAAGATTATAAACACTATGTGTAACTAATGCCAATGTTTCTTTTGATAATATTTTGACTAAATGTTTCTAGACTTTTCTTTCATACTTAATGATTTATTTAATTACTCAATAATTTTTTGAAATATGAAAGAAAAATCTTTGAAGTAATAATAGAAACTTACAGAACATTGATTGTTTGCTTAAGGTACATAATCTATACTTATAATAAATCTGTAGAAGTAAAAATTCTGTACATTTAAAATATCAAAAAAATAAATGGCGGGGGGTGTTACAAGATCAAAACCGAACCCAAAAGTGTGAAAAAAAAAATGTTTGTCTGTCTGTTTGTTCAGGTATCACGCAAAAACTACCGGTTCGATTACGATGAAACTTGGGATAATTATTCTTTATTATCCTGGGCACCACACTGGGTAGTTTTTATCCCGGAAAAGTATAAACTTAATTTTGCGGTTAAAAACTCATTGATAATTTCGTCATCCACGCGAACGAAGTCGCAGGCACAGCTAGTATTTAATAATACTCTGGCAAAGATATATCATAATGTAATGTTACATGTTTCTTAAAATATTTTACTTTCAATTTCAGTATAATGACATTTACAACTTCCCTCAAATGGCGTTTGACGCTGCACTGAAAGCAGAAGAGATATCAAGTGAGAGTGAGAAAGAAGATGAAGAGGAGGAAGAAGTAGAGAGGGAGATGGAGCCGGAGTTGGAGAGGGAGTTGGAAAGGACTGTGGAACAAACTGATGAGTTTGTTGAAGCTGACAGTGATATGGACAGTGATGAAGTGAGTTAATTGCTTATTTATTGTTTGCAGATTAATTTATTGTTGGCAGATAGTTACATAATCCATCTTCTTTACGTAGTATATAATGAAGTGCTTCCACTTTCTGTTCACTTAGATCTGTAAAACTACTCAACAGATTATTGCAGTTGTCAGCAATAGATTGAGTGATTCATTAATACATATTTTACAATTACAGAGAAAGTTATTGTAAACTATGTTAGTTTTAAAATAAATCTAGTAATATTTTATTCTTTCGATATATTGTGAATTGGAATATCCAGGTAGTATTTTTGTACATGTACTGTTCACAATAATGTCACACATTATATCTTCTTCCAAAGTGGAAGTACAATTAATATGTCTTAACATATTAATTGCGAATTGAACTTGTTTTTAATACTTTTGTCATAATGTTTCAGGATTCTGATTCTGGAAAGAAGGAGAATGTTCACGTTGACAGCGATTTTGAATCTGAGACATCGGACATTGAGGTGATTGTAATTTATAATTATTACTTATCAATTTTTTCTGATAATTATGAGCTTTAATTCACTAAATTACCTATAATGATATTTAAAAGGGGATTCTAAGCAACACCTTTATTTGATAGCATTTATGAATTATATGAAAAAAACGCCGTTTGCCGTTCCGTTGCATCGTTTAAGCTTTTTCATACACTTTTTGATCAATCTACATAAGACGCTTAAGAAATCGTCATTATTTTAAATTTTCATATATTTGTATCCATTATTTATGTACCCATATTAAATCATAATAATGTATTAGCTAGTAAGTAAATTAATTGAAATAATTCGTTCACAGGATATCGCGGAAACTTTACCCCGTAAGAAGAAGGCACGCGTCGAAATAGAATACGAAACAGAACCAGTCGCAAATGTTTCCAAAACGAAAATAAAGCATTGATTATGTCACTTGTACATGCTGTTTTATTAATAATGACCTACCTACTTCGCTAATGCCACAGGTCGATCCCAAAACACTCCTGCTGGGATGCTGGGATCTAACTAGCCCCCACTTTGATTCGCTTTAGGTATATATTAAGGCTTCGGTTCCACTGAGGCGGAGCGGAACAGAGTGGAGACGAGCTGAGCCGCGATTCACCAATCACATGACAGCGCAGTGTAAGAGATGTGGATTTTAAGCCATGTGATTGGTAAATCGCGACAGAGCTCGTCTCCGCTCTGCTACGTTCCGTCTCAGTGGAACCGCAGCCTTAGTGTTTTCTTTTTTTTAAAGACCTCAAAATACAAGATATTTTTTATATCCTAACTAGTGGACTAAATAGATTTTGGATTTTCATACACCTTCATCTATCTCAACGCAGAAAAATTACCTCAATAATAGACTTTTCAATTTCTTAGCAAATAATGAGGTGCATACAGTGGTAGGTATATTACTTACAATGTGTATCAACAGCTTTTTAATTATCAGGATTTCGATAACATTCACATTACCACAGCTGCCCTATCTAATCTGAAAGAGCCATTATAGAGCCAGTCTTGTTTCTACGAGTAACAAAAAACATTGAGTAAGTGCGATACCAGTACTTCCCCTTTTTTATGTTGGGCAAAGGTCTCCACCGTCTGACTCCCCCTTAAATAAATAAACTCAATGTTCATACAATGTTTGCATGCATACATTCTGTCTAATCTACTGATTAGAATGGTACATACCTTAACATACATAATGGGTACCTAAGTATTACTAAGTTGATTAGAGCCCGGAAGTTATTAAAATAAAGTTTTTCATTGTAGGTAGGTACTCGCGTTGTTTACCTTCCTATTTAATTAATAGAAAATATATTAGGTATCGGTAGATACAATTAGCGCAAATCAACAGGAAAACTCGTTTGTAGGTTATTCCACAGACCACCAGTCTCTCTTATGTCACGGTAATATTACAATATTACAATTAATATTGTAATATATATATACGGTAATATACGGTAATCCGTATTATTATATTATAATATTACCGTGCTTATGTTTTAAAATAAAATATCTTGCAAAATGCAAAGGTGTACCTAGGTATATATTTTCAGCTTTTTTAAAGTCATTCGATCTACGCAAGCGGTTAAGCTGAAGGTAGATACCTACTTATAATTAGAAGTAGCTTTCTTATGAAAATAGAATCCAAAAACTATTTATTAATCAGCGTAAATAATTACTATACTAATTATATAAGTTTCCAAAGTCTTTCATGGCTATGCACTTTGCTAATTAATTAATTATACAGCCCAGACTCATTCTCATAAATTTTCATTGCTGAAAGGAACTTAAATGATCACCATACAACTGAAAATTCAATATGATTTCATTCTATTAAGAGATTTAATTAAGACGTTCCGATGAATGACGAATAATTTTGACGTTTAATTGTTTTAGCATTGTGTGCAAATTAATATCGCCACAAAAGCGAAAGAGAATTGGTCGAAATGAAGTGTCTGTGATCTGAATAACGGTTAGGCACTTGAAACTAGTTGAAACGATAATTGTATTACGGACGGGACTGTTGACAGTTGCTTATAAATTCCACAGGTAATTAAATAAAATATTCATAGATAGCTGATGATTAAGAAGTTAAAAAAAAAGTATTTCTGCGTAAATGATAATTTTAGTTAATATTATGTTGATAAAACTCTGTAGCAAATAATTGGCAATAATGCATTAATTTCAACCAAATAATTACCTTAAAAAAGGTTATAGTGAGTCAATCTTAAAAGATAGACATATACCGTCGCGGACATTTTTTTAGATCATTTAAAGAGGAACAATTCATTCTTACATATTTTTTAGGTAACTCTAACCGTTTACGTAGCGCACGCATCGGAAGCCTTAAAAAATTAATCGTTTTCCCAGTTTTTGCAACATTTTTCACTGCTGCTTCGCTCCTATTAGTTGCAGCGTGATGTTATATATCCTAAAGCCTTCCTCGATAAATGGACTATCTAGCACAAAAAGATTTTTTCAATTCTAACCAGTAGTTCCTGAGATTAGCGCGTTCAACCAAACAAACAAACAAACTCTTCAGCTTTATAATATTAGTATAGATAGAAGAACGCTATAAAGCTATGTTCTTATCGTAAGCTGGGTATTCAGAAATAGAAATATTTGACATCAAAATAGGTACAGCACTGTATGAGTACCTAGGTAGCTGATGTTTCTACCGAACTCCAATTTGTGACTTACCCACTGCTACTGTAAGGCTGGTAAGATAAAGAACAGCGTAAATAAGCTTTAACGGCCTTACATATTCAGTTACCTTTTATAAACGAGACAAGGCAACAAGACGAGATAAATGCGGGTCACCCACCCAGAAAATGATGTGACCAAGACAACCTATACTTAATTAACGGCATAGTAAAAAAAATAGATATCATACTTAGAAAGTATGGTGAGTCATGCTAGCAGGTACGTAAAATAATTTCAAGTAGTGGACGAGGCATAGCTGATGGCTTAGAACTTTGACTTAAGTAGGTAATAAATTTGCGGGGGTCCAAACAAGCCCGCATTGGGA
Source organism: Autographa pulchrina (assembly GCA_905475315.1). NCBI lineage: Eukaryota > Metazoa > Arthropoda > Insecta > Lepidoptera > Noctuidae > Autographa > Autographa pulchrina. The sequence continues at coordinate 3,676,408 of FR997771.1, read as the reverse complement.
GCGATTTATAATAACGTATGCGACGCACATAACTCTCAAGCGACGTCGCCCTTTCCCAACATTTTAATTCACTCTGGATATGAAGAGGGTTGCTTGACGTAGATCCTTCTGAAGGACTTTCGCGCCACTATTTACTAGATCAACAAAAAATAAATAGTGATAACATTTTTTGATGGTTGACTTGGTCACTCGCAGTATCACCCGTGTGTAAATACTTATCACATATCAGATTTTTAAGTGGTTACTCAAACCGCTATAATTTCTACATCATGAATATAAAAATTGCAATTCACTAAAATTTAACTAAACCATTATGAATGAGCTTGTCTATACATCGGCCACTTTAAAGAAATAATGAACGTGCTTTGGGATTATGAACCTTAATTCAATGACTAACAGTTCAGTTTCCATCACATTCAAATTACTTTTAGGCCCTTTTCGGTAATAAATGTGTCATTCTAAAATGAACTTAAACACATGTTGTCAAAGTTGATAATTGCGTAATTAGTAATAACGTTTAATTCTCTTTCCATATTGGCTTTAGTATAGTTCAGTTTTGTTTCCAGAAAGTCAAGGACTTTATTGTAAGGGTACAATTGTTTTTCTTTAATTAAGGTATTACTAGGTCCACCTATTGCCATACCTTGAGATGCCTTAATCAGTTTGTCTCATAACCGAAGGTGTAATTCCCCGGAGTAGGCCCTCGGCTATCGGACAGACAAGTTTATTTAGATGCTGAAGGTAAGTATAGGCAAATAAGACACAATACCGACTTACATTTATAAAAGTTTAATTAAAAACAATACATAAGGTAGGGTAGGTAGGTATAGGAGGTACGATAAGAAATTCCATTTCTTGTAATTACTTATATTATGATAGCTAAAACTGTAGATAAATATAAAATATATAATTAAACACAATATAGTTCACAAAATTACCGGAACGACTGAAATTATCAAGTTATAAACGGAATTTAAACAATAATACATTTTACAGAAACATTACAAAGTTAAGATAAAGGGTACACGCGAAATTGAAGTGTCAAAATCTATGAGTAACAGCGGCAAGTGGTGCTTGAGACACAAGTACCATGACTATAGCCCAGCAGTTTACAGATGTAGTCGCAGGCTGAGTTAGAGCAGTCATTTATAGTCGTTGGTATGTACAGAACTTCTTTAGCACTCCTTATTGAATCTGAAACAAGAAAAGAACAATTATTTTATAAAGTTTATATTGAAAACATAATAATACTAATGATACTTCATCACATTACTACGCAAATTCTACGATAGTTTTCTATTGATTTGTTTTATGGAATAAACGTTGTATTTATTATCAAAAATAATAAATACATGAAAACGACTGGCATGTTTTTATGTCATTGAAATTAAAATATTTTTTTTTAAATTTTTTTCTCATCTAGAAATTATTTCAGTGTCGCGCATTTTTTTTCTCAGTCAGGTACAGGAAGTTAATATTCGCAGATCACTCAAACTTTTGTTCAACTGTGTTGTGCGAACACCGCAGAGGCTGATATAAATACCTTAGAACCTTGATCTGGGAAGCCTTGCTAAAATTTAAATATAAACTAAATTAACTTACCAATTTCCTCAGCATCCATGGCCTCATGTTGCTGCTCGTAAAGCTCGTACATTTTTACTACCTCGTTGAATGACACGAGTCTAGCACTGGCTGCTATGACCATCACACTGATCAGAACTACTACCAAGAACTTCATAGTTATAGTTTAAAACAACCTTCCGTTACAACGACTAGTTACAGAGTGACCTGTGACCTCAGCAGCTCAAAGACTTCTGCGACAAATGAACTAAGGACTGTATTTATAACAATCCTTAATCATATATGTTACTATGTACTATGTACTCCTGCACTAAAAGTGTGTTATTGCAATCTACACCTTAATCCTGGCACATAAAGACCAATCCTAAATGTGGTCCTTGTGAAGTGGCAGTTACAGTTTTAACGAATTTGTTGTTGATAATATTTTTTTGTTTTTAAGTGGATTACTTAAGTCAAAAGTTTTTATTTTAATGATGAATTATGTGGCGTTTTGTTTTAATGTTGTGAGAATACGCTTGCTGGACCCGGGAATCGAACGGGCAAAAGCAAAAAATATTCTATCTTCTTCCTAGTCGGGGTCACTCTTGACAGAGTGGTCGTGGTCATCACTTCGGGTTTTGGTGGCAAGCTTCACAGCACGCCGCCACTCTTCTCTGATGGCCGCCTTCCTCGTGCATCCATGTAGTGATGATGAGCCATTTACCACTTTTATTTGAATAACCTGAAGTGATAATTTAATACTATAATTTTTATTTAAATATTCTATAGGTACTTTTATGATCTCAATCGATAGGGTCAATCATAAGGATCAAATCTGTCTAACAAATAGGTACATTGAGTGAAAGGAGTATAAATGAAATGGGTCATCATTATGAGTGTCTAATTTGTAAAATAATAGTATATTATTAATAATAATAATAATATTTCGGGACATCTCACACACGGTTATCTAATCCCAAGCTAAGCAGAGCTTGTGTTATGGTAACCAGACAACTGATAAACATACTTATATATTTCTAAATACATACATATTATAGATAAATTACACCCAGACACAGAACAAATATATATTATGAATAGGTTTCAATTATTGTATGCCTAACGTTTTCACATATCTACAGATTATTAATTTTTTATCAATTTGTGTCAGTGTTAACCACACCTTTACATTTAAACTGTAAGTAGCAACAAGAAATGTAATCTAAATAATTCTGTCTAAAACTGTTTTAGTTATTATGTTTTTGTTTTTGATATTTCTAATACTGTTTATATAATAGTCTACACGTCCTCGATATCACTTTACACTTTTAAGTACTTTGTTCTCTATAACTGTTTTGTTTATCGGTTTGAAGTGTTTCTGGGAAGTGTGAACAAGCTTGACAAATCTTATCGTCAGTGCTGACTCTAAAATGCGTGTTCATAATACATAGTAATAAGTCATGTCATGTAAATAACTTTAAGATTATAATTGTGCCAATCTCTGTGGTCGAGTTACACAAAAATCAGTTTTCAAGGTGATAGCTCTGAGGTCCCGGGTTCGATCCCGGACGGGTCAATGCAGAAAACATCTTTCCATACATCATTTCGGTTCTGGTTGTTATGGTACCTTCGTTGTTTCTGATTCTATAATACAAGTGCTTTTACTAATTACTTTGGGTTCAGAGCAATGTATGTGATGATGTATGTTGTCCACATTTATCATTTATTTATGTATACTGTACAAAATTTCATTCAGGTTAACTGTGTGTTAAATGTTTAAAGAAGTTGTTAGGAAAACTGTCTTTAATAACGGATAAAATTAAAATGACGATAAAATTGTTAGGTTTTGTATTATTTATTAATATTAAAGGAAACAAAAATGGCTGAAGGGATAACCTCATTTATATTTAAATAACAAAATGCGTGAAACAATGTAAACAACAATGAACTTAAACTGACATATTTCGCACATTAGATAGGAGGAACATAAACAGACAGACGTAAAAAATATTGACAATCTTAAGACATTTTTTTTGTCCATTATATGTAACTCTACAAGTTGTTTTGCTTTCCGAATACGAAGTGAATATATCCTAGTTGAAACAGTGACAGGTGCTAGGAGGCATGCAAACCCCTTGCTTGAACCCCAGAAGTTTGCACACAGCATCGCAAGACATTCTTGTGCATTGCTTGTACCTCATTGGTATGATAAGGATCTCGGAAACAGAATATGCAGGTTCCGATTCTTCTGAAATAGAAATTAAAAATAAATAACAGTTCATAACGGACCTGACAAAATATTGGTTCTTGGTCTACATCATCAGGTCACGGGGTATAAAGTTTAAAAGGCGGTTGATCTCAAGAGAGCCACACGAATGCCCCTTTTCGTGGATTCCAGGGGTTCAAGGGGTAGGAGAAAAGACCATAACCTTCCTTCAGCCACTATATGCAGCTATAGGGCAGTAGATTAGAGATAGTAGTAGGATACTAGTTGTTGTGTGATAAATCGTATATAGGCTCCCGTTATGAAGTGGGTCCATATAAGATAGATCATTGCCGAGGACTGTTGTAGGTTGTGAATGCTTTCTAATCTGGTCTCCGTTAAAGAGAAGGTAATAGGCCTGTATTTTAGCTGGCAATAGCCGGCCATACCTCTCTTGCTTTTGTACACACTTAGTTTATCTACATTATTCTACATACATGGTAAGAATCAAGGTGAACTTTTAAAGTTACTATTTATCTACTTAACGAAAAGTTAAGTTATAGTATTTCATTTTTGTTTATTTTACCCAAAACATAAGTGGCGTTCGAAGTTCCAGATAAAAAAACAGGTCCCTTTTGTCCACTTAACTAAATGGTGTGAAGCCCCTTTTTTACAGATGAAATACACCTATATAAATATACATTATATAAATACATATTTATTGCTTACCGATATCCTGGGCTAAATCGTTTAATTTCAAAACATCTCTAAACGTCATGCACCTTGCCTGTGCAACTAAAATGATTTTACATAACAAAATAACGAGCAAAACCTTCATATTGACACGACCGACTTTCCTGTGTGGTCACAAATTATTAAATGATCAAGTAATATTTATTCTTATTCTAAACAAATATAGTGTAGATACATAGAAATCAATGGATGGGTTCACAACAAAAGGGAATAATGAACTCTATCCCGATGACATAGAGCTGTAATTTGCAACTCCAGTGAATATTCCTTCAGAACAAATAAGTTTACAACTCCCTGATTTATTTAAAAAATATGTAACTTTTCGAACTTATTTTGTTTGTAATTATGTAGTTATATGTGTAATGTATAATACGCTCATTATTCATCTCGACTGCTTTACTACAAGTGCAATTATAATTAACAAACTCTACGTAGGTCAATGTAAGAAAACAAATGGTTTTCCTTGTTTCTAGGTGTATTACATACTTTTGTTTTTCCTGTTGGTTTATATGTTTAGGCTAAAAGGCTAAAATAAACTTGTTTTTAAAGAACTATTCTGTGAACCAAATTTGCTCTTCCAATTGTCGGATTAGGTGTTAGTTAAACTAAAGTAACCAGAAAACCCTGTTCAGAAATCACCCTAAAAATACTGTACTGTTGGTGGTTATTTATTCCCTCGAACGTTGGATCTCACAAAAAAGGTAGGACCTTTTGTTCGATCCCTTATTTATGTATGAATGAGCCATTAGTTCAACCACACGCCGGTAGAGAGCGCCAGTAGCCCGCAAAAAGCCACTATTGTTCCCGCCTCTATTTTTTCTTTTGGTAGTTGCTTAAGAATAGCATGTACCTAAAATATCCACATATGAATTTGTGTAATAAAAGGTGGGATATAATATTATGTCAGTATACCGAAAATAAACTCTCTCTCTTAAACAACATTATAATTGTTATTAAAAAAAAAATACCTACGTTTGGTGTTCGAGTTTTAATTTTTCACTTATGAACTGTCCAGTAAATAGGGAAAATTGGAAGATAGGTAATAATATAATATAAAAACATTGTTTTATGATACTTCAATTAAAAATATATTATGTCATGACAGGCTATAATTAATACGATATATTGATTATCAACGTACGTAATAACATTAAATTGGACGTAATAACTGGCGCATCTCTAGGGATTGGCCGCACAATTGTGGGTGTAATTTTTATTTACGAACTTTTAAACAATATCTTTAAGCTTCTGAAAAATTTGCAACAATTACTATCACAACTTTCATAGCTTTTATTGTAAGTTGTTACATTTTTTTCCCCTAATAAATTAAAGATTAGGTTTTTACTAGTTTCATGAGATTAAAGGAATCAAAATGCAACAAATATATGTAAGTACTTCGCTAGATTTACTGGCTGAAAATCCCTCAAACGTAATGAAGCAAGGTTTAATAACTTAGGTATTCATATCTTCCTCTTTTCTAATTTATAATCTGTAATACGAACTAGTTAATTAACCCGTCGCTTCCGACTATTGCTCAGCTATTTATGTGCTGTAGTGTAAACAGTAGTTTTAACCCTCAAACCCCAATCGTGGTAACGCGTGCGAGAGGAGATTAAAAATGTAATTTCCGATGGCGGTGTGGGCACTTCCTTGTTGGAATCACTGTAAGGACTAGTCTTCATTGCACTATTTTTAAGAACAATACCTAAAACATGATTTATGTTAGTTGTCTATTTGTACCCTGATTATAAATACAAACTATGTATTCCAAGTAACCATCAGCTTAACTTAAAGCTTTCACACTAAAGAATTTTTGCCTGGTGATCCTCAATCGGTATTTAAAATACGCAAACATTACGATCTGTCTTAATACTAGACTGATTAATTATTATTATTTTTTTGTTGTATAGTTGTTAGACGAGAAAACTTGCAATATTACGCTTTAGCCAATGATTAAATTGTATGATTTTCTTACATTAACATAATGCAAAAAATTAAAAATGCTGTTATTAGATACTCAAGATCGAGAGCAGAACACTTGAGATGGTATGTAAAATATACACAACAAAAAATATACAGGCATCTTGGTAAAACGTCTATCTGCACAGCGCCTTAGAAGGCACCTTATGATGTATTGCCTTGTGCTAGCTTTCGATCTAAAACTTTGATGTACCGAGCTCCTAGACTAATAACTGCCTTCGAGACAATGTTTGATGTTCTTTATTCTCATCATATTGAAAATGAGGTCGGTTTCTCCTGTATTCTATAGTCTAAATATTTCTTAAAACTACCTATCAGTTCTGAAATAAATCAATTAGGTTTTAAACTTACTTAACCTAGTAGATAGAATGCTGAGTCATAAAATGCAGATCTAAAACTTATTTTCAATACATCGAGATAATTTTGAATCTGGTCTAAATGTCTACTGCAAGCATAAATCTAGATCAACATTTTCGAAACGTTCTGACTCCGGGATTCCCCACTTGTCCATAATTCACATATGATTTTATTTACGAGTGACATATATGGTCCATATTTTTGAATTACTCAAATCGCTAAGGCTATGTTCTGTTTGAGTTGCTCATAACGTCGCGTATAATAATAAACGTTGGAAGCAATTGTGTATCTACATATTGAGTTGCTAATAGTAATGCCTTTACTTATACTTTAAAAGAAAATAACAGAAATATAATCTGAAACCTCAGAGAAGGTATTGTATGAACAACTAAATGAAAAATAAAGAGGATTTTAACCCCCGCAAAAAAGGATATTTGTGAGTAATATTCTCAAGTTCTCAAGTATCGCTCAAGAGCTTTTTAATCTATAGATTTGGAATTATTACTGTTGCCTGAAAATTTAACTTTGTTTACAACGCTCGATATCTCAAGGGTATTTTTTTATCTACAACAGTCGTACTTATAACCTCTCTAATGAGCACCAAATAGTTTATAATACACATTCCAATAATAAGCTCAATCCTCATACTCACATAGGTACTTAGATAAACACTGCTCCTTTATTCTCAACACATAATAATGAACAAAGAAAGCGAATATAATGATCTTGGAGTTATGTCGAATATTCCGTATCACTTGAGCGATCACCAATATGGCGGCAATATCGAAATACCTTCGCCGAGGCATGCGCTACTAGTTCTGTGTTAATATCACCCTTAATTACGAAGGTGACAGTTGTGCTCATACGACACTCAAACTTCATCACATGTGTAGTGCAACACACATTTGTCTAGTTTGAAACAGCTCAATGTGTCATGTGCTATGAATGTTTGCAGAACCGAAACTTACTCAACGAAAGTTTTGGAGAATATATTTACAATACTTGTTACAGTTTCATTATGTCCATGTAAATATAATTAGTTTCTAAAATGAATTTTATTTAATCTTTTGATACAATAAATTACTATAAGTTCGTTGATAAAGAGCTAAATACGCACTTCAGTTTATTGTTATTATAAAAACCACTAGTTGTTATGCAAGCCACAGTAGGCGAATATAGTTATTAGTGTTATTATTTATGCATTAAAATAACTTCAAAACAGGAAAATTACGAACTTAACCCGATATCTTTGCAGTACATAGAACACTTGAACAAAAGTACCTCTCAAAGAAACAAACTGTTACAAAGTGTTTAAATGTTAAATTAATACATTTTAACAGTTTTCAAGAATACCTATTGCTCCATTTTAAAATCTTAGTATATTTCTAACCTTAAAAGATTTTATCTATTCTTGGCGTAAAAGTCTAACCACTACACAAATCTGGTTTAAAACCTTTACTATATCTAAAAAGTTGATTAAAAATCAAAAGACTAAATCTACAATATCAGTGTCCCGTGAGAAAATGGAGACATGATGACATTTTACATTTAAATAGATGTTATATATATCAGAGTCATTCATGGAGAAGATTAATTTCATTTTTAAAACCTAGAGGGACTAACGATACCTAGAGGCACATCCATTGGAGGACGAAGGGCATTGTACCTCTTTTGATTTATTATTTAAGGACAAATAAATAAATATAAATAAGACATAAACATCTTTAGCAAATTCAAACAAAACTGTACCCCGAAAAGTACACATAATTATGTCTACTAAAAACTTTGATTTAAATTGATAAGTATTTGCGTTTACCGTTTACCCAGAGTTGTAAACAAAGTAAATATTGAAGTTAAATTAAAACAAAATTTACAGCCCATCAAATTTAAATTAAAAATGTGTACCGCTTAATAGATAAAATATTTACTGTAGATCAGAAGGAATTACTTGATTTTGTTTATCTTGTTTGATGTTGGGGCCAGGCTAGAGAAGGGACTTGAATTTTGTTGGACGATTAAACTAATCGCGGATTTGTCGATGATTTTCATATCCACTCTATAAAAAGCCAAATTTCAAAAATCTCTAACTTTTCACTTAGGGAAATAGAACGTATACCTGTCTGTATACTTACCTACCTTACTCGTAAAGTCTTTGTATAAGTAACATGTTTTCTCAGAATATGTAGTGATATGCTCATTTTGTGGGTCTTAGGTATTTTTACTTAACAGCTTGAGTTTCACAATTATCCCTGAGGACCATGAATTTCTAATCTCCAAATTCTAAACTTTAATTTAAACCAATAATAATAATATTCCAGGACAATTCACACACGGTTATCAGATCCCAAGCTAAGCAGAGCTTGTGTTATGGTAACCAGATAACTGATAAACATACTTATATATTTCTAAATACATACATATTATAGATAAATTACACCCAGACACAGAATAAATGATCGTGCTCATCACACAAACATTAGTCCTGGGTGGGAATCGAACCCACGACCTCCGGTATAGCAGTCAGGGTCACTAATCACTAGACCAACAGGGCTGTCACATCAATTAATCTATCAACTGTCCAATGTTTTACATATATTCGACTACAGATGGTAACATAAAATATTTAATAGATTGGACAAAATTATTAAATACTGCTTCCAAAACTCTTCCATAAAACATTTACGTTGAACCTATTCCAATGTAGGTAATTAAAATTTTGCGTAAGCATATCGTTTTGAACATTAATTTGTTTTCAAGTCCACATTCCGTAAACTCATTATGATTTTGTTAGGATCGTAACATATAACACACACGAATAAATTAACCTATATAAGTAATTAACATTTCAATCCATTTAACTTTTTATGAAGAGGATTAAATCCCCCCTAAAAATAAGAACATGAGTATTTACACAAAGGTAGCTTTAATCAGATCAAACTGATTCACTATCATTTCATGTAAACAACTTACAAAACATATTAACAAAGAGTTTAGCAATTAGCACCTTTATTACGAAATAGTTCGGACGATATTCCTTTGTACAAGGGGTGATTCATCATGCACCAGCCACTTGAGTACGGGAGGGCCCTAATCTCAAGTACTATCAGTCAAGTTATGTGTTGGCTAATATTTCAGTATAAATACTACAATTAAACGATTTAAAATCAATTACTAAACTCGACTCCTTCAGTAATTGTAACTTGTTCACTATTCCAAAATGAAGCTTCTGGTAGTTTTCGTCAGTGCTTTGGTGCTGGTCAGTGCCAATGTGGTGCCGGAAGGTGACGTTGAAACTGTTTACACACTGGATGTTCAGCCCGACGGCCCTGAGGGACAGGGTTATGCTGTAGGAGACGGAGCTCCTCAAGAAGTGAGGGTCTTCAACGCCCCTGAAGCCGAACCCAGTCCTGACCGTAAGTTTCATTTTCTTCTGTACCTTTCGAAATGGTAGTCCATAGGGCAATATAATTTCTAGATCCACCTTCATCATTGTTATACTTTGAGCCTGAATTCAGCCACTGCTGATTATAGGCCTATCCTTGTTCCTCAAATCAAACTTACCCACTACTACCTTAAAATACTATGTTTTCCACTGACTTATTAGCGACTGTTTAAGTATAGAAAATTACAGTTTCTTTTTTTTCAAAATATGCGAATAGTTCAGCCGTCTGCGAGGAAACACGACAGGCTACCGGCCGTGTTAGGTAGCAACAATGAACGTATATGGAGATCGGTTGGTTAAAATTTCTTTAAAAATAAAAAAAAACCTTTTTATTTGTATAGATTTGAGATAAAAGATTAGAAAATTAAGTGATCTACTCATAATTCTTCGAATTGTCCTCGGTGATAATGTTTAACATTTTTTTATACTATGAAATAAAATGACCAATGACAATGGCCGTTACTTTACTAGCAAGAACTGAGTTGTTAAAAAGATACAATAAAATATGTACATATGGGCAACGTGAACTAGCCAGTCATATTATCTCGCTGACCAACACACATTTTTGAGCTAGGTGCCATTAAATTTGTACAATTAAATGTTAATTTCCAAATATTATTTATTCCAGTATTAGATGCTGAAATCGGGCCCCTGGGATCCGACAACTTCTACATCCCGATCCTAACGCGAGCGTGTACCAACTCTGCTTGTGCTTACATCTGTGGTCTCCTCGGATTCAAACATGGCCACTGTATCTCTACCACAACCTGTAACTGCTACAATTAATCACGAAAACTTAATTTGGATTTTTATTCCATTGTTTAAATGTTAGGTTATTATTTCGACATTAAAATGTATGTAAAGAAAATTAATATGGTTAGCTTTTAATAAAACGTAATAATCTGAATTATTCGGAAAAGTAAATGTAAATAAAATTTATTATTTTTGTATCTATGTTTTTTATTACTATGGGGGGTATTACGGCAGGTAAAGTTAACGACTAAGCTCTAGGAACCTACTGAGTATGCATATTATGTACCTTTTTTTAGTGGGACCAATTTTCTGAAGCGGATAATAATTATCAAGTTTTAAAATTAATAACCAGTCCCACGTAATGAGGTTTTCTAACCTCATAAAATTCAGGCTCTACTATTAGGTTAATCTGTGATGCCAGGCAGGATACCATATAATATATCATACATTATTGTCCAAAACTTGCAAAATATACCGTGACCGCTACTGAACACAAAGGAGGAATATAATAATGACAAACCTGCGTGACATAGGGGCGTGACCTTGGCGGGACAGATTAATGATGTCGTCACTTCCGGGCAGGTATCGCGTCGCTAAAGTAAGAGAGATTACAACACTTTTTCTACCTGTATGCTGGCCGTAATTTTGTCCGCGCGGCGTTTGGGGGTTTTCCTGAAACGCAATTTGATATTTGCTTAATTACGTTGCTAGTAATTTTTGTTACGCAATACTGTTATTTGATGATAGATCTTGATGAGATCTTCATTTTCTTTATGTTGACTTGCGCTTTAGCTGGTTCAGAATGTATATTTGTGAGATTATTAAGAGCATAATAACAACAATACGCATTTTATAGGACCACGTGACAAAAACTAAATGCATAAAGTAATTTACGAACTAACAAACGAAATAGGTTCTACTTCAAACGAATAAAAATCGAACGTCCGATCTTTATTCAAATTTGAATAAATTTGCCGTTCAGTATTATTAGAAGCCGACTCGGGAACAAAGTGTTCTAGCATCGCTAGCATCTGTTGCAGATGAACTAACCAACAGTTTGTTCGTAATAGGTAATAATTCGTTTAAACGTCGGCCCTGTAATCTTATCGTAACGGTTACAGTTACCGGAGATAGGCCCTTGATGTGGTCTAGGTTTTGTCGAGAATATTTAAGAAGGTACTTTATTGTAAACGATAATTTTTTAAACTCGCTAGTCTAGAATTGTGTTAAGCAAGCTTTTTCATAAAAATTAAAAGAGATTTTATTTAAACCAGACTGTAAAAAGCTTTTAGGTTTCCGTATAGTTATTTTTAGTTCCTATAGAATTGAAACTGGCTTCGCTGTCCAATTTCCTTTAGCAGTAACGATCGTACACTGAAGTATCTCAGGTTACTCTGTTGTCGATAAATGCACCCAATTTTCGAGCGACGTTAACCAAAATTAAGCAGCTCAAAAATATTATAGTTTGAAGATATAAATTTTAATAAATATATTGTAGCGTTTTGTTAGAGATACAAAAGTATTTGAGCAGATTTTCTTAAATGTACATGCTAAGGCATTATATTAACCACAGAATATTAACCATAGAAAAGCTTTGATACAGCTCAGTTTCCGCCAAAGAGTTTAGAAAACAGATCAAATAAATATGTTCTGTGGTTTAGAATATGTAACACTTAAGTATACACACAAGCTATTAATATTCTTGAGTTTCGGAATGTCTTTCAGACACAATGGGCCACTAACAAAAATGTAAAAGTCTGTATGACAAGAACCAGGATTGAATGACAATGAGATTGAGATGAGAAGAGTTAGGCATGTGAAAAATTGAATAAGATAATGTTATAATCTGTTGTGTATACAAGCCCCATTAGCCAACATCCGATATATAGATAGGCCGAGGTATTCCTGGCTCTAATCAAAGTCTAGTCAGGTCGGAACTCATTTCACGGCGACGACGACGTCGTGCCACGGCAAATTAATTATTTCCCAACGTTAATTGCGGCCGGGCGGGACAAAATCTATAGAAATTATCCTCGATTTTATGGAAGGTTTTAATGAAAATACGTATAACTTTGTTTATGTACTTATTTCTTTGCAGATGGTTGATTAGATTTCAATTATTTTTGAACTTCAAAGAGATCGGATTTGACTAAAGCATAACACAAACTCACATATATGTATATCAAATTGATTGTAAAAATTTGGTCTGAACGCAAATGTGTTTATGTGCTAGAATAACTGCAATTACTATTTAGGTACCCATATTACATTAAGTTGCAGAAAATATAATGATAGATTATGATATTAGTGTCCTAATCGTCATGCGACACTGTGCCAAACAGATCAAATTCTACGAAACTAATTAAATTAGTGTAATGAAATGAAGATCCCCAGAATAACGTATGAATTATAAATACGTTTATCAGATAGAGCGCGTGTAACCTGATACCATTCATATTGTATAACGTGTCACAAACGTCTACAATGTTGCTATCTGGGGGCGTAACATGATGTCTTAATGCCATCATAGTTTGATTGAGTAAGAGATCGTGCTGTTTATTTTCGTTCCTACATGTCATGGAAATAGACATGGCATTTTTAGGATTCCAACAGAAATGAGTTACACGAAACTGACCTCGTTTTATTTGCCGAGTCGTAGAGGAAGGCGTACAACTCTACAATAACTTGAATCAGATATCGGTGTGTTTAAAAAAAGAGGTGTCTTATTTATAGTCTTTAAATCTATATCGGTATGTTATTTCTTAAAAGAAGATGACTTAAACAATTTTAAACATAGCCCTTTTTTACATAGGCATATCTATACAAGTTTCGTGGTGTCTTCAAACTCATAAAACGGATCTTTATCCCCATACTAGCTAAACCTATACCTTATGGGATAGTCTATATCGTATCGCATTACCATCGTATGGGCTCGTAAACGACGTCGGTGAATACGGGTCTCATAGATCGTTGGAACGATTAATCCTATCATAATCACGTGTGAACTACGAAACTTAGCGCATATTGGTTAGTCGATCATGGGATTACCATGGGTTTTTCGATAAAAGCATGCACTTTTAAGTGTTTCTAAGGCAATTTGGTATTGACATTAGTTTTTGAAACAACGTAAAATTTATACAAAATATAGAAAATATTACATTTGAGAGGTTAAAGAGTAATGACGTAAATAACATGCGTGTTACTTGCGGTTTTTGCACAAAATGTATAGATTAGTGCTATAATTCCATCAGCCTGCCTAAAAGCTAGATATTTGTTGTAAATAAGGACAGCAAGTAGGTATGTTAAAAATAAGTATCGCACTTTATATGAGACAGGCAGTTTCTAAGATGAGAGAGGCATTGCAATGTGTAAAGGTTCTAGGTGTAAATAATATTAAAGCTTACTTTCTCACTCGTAGATAACTACAATGCAATGCCTCTCTCATCTTAGAAACTCCCTGTCTCAAACAAAGTGCGATTCTAAAATTTACGACTTTAAGTAGTACGACAAGTGATAACACTTGTCATACTACTAAAACTCTAATACGTAGTTTTAAGCATCATAATTGGCAATTTAGTTATCAAACCATTCGATCAATACTTTCGGTTAGCTTTCCTCAAACTGTCCGACTCCCCAGAGAAAATGTTAGAAAATAACGTGTCCAAATTAATTAAAACCCACTCGCGAAATCCCCATGGCATACCTGTGAAACAAACTTGGCTTCTAAAACATTATTTGTTAGCGTTTTGGGTAAGCTTCGAATTTCAGAGGTCGTAGGCTACTAATTCAGTTCGCGTTGATTTAGACTGGCCTCGTGGTTTGAGTGTGTCACACCGCATGTACTGTTCTAGTGGCGGCATTGTGTGCCGGTTTAATGAACTTCTGTAATATGGTTCAGTTATACGAATAATATAGATACCTTATTGGGTTCTCTTTGTTACAAAGCCTCAAGAAATATTCTTCTTTCATCATAAGGTTATTTACCATGAAGACCATTATTGTCCTGACTGTACGTCATAAAGATGGCAAAATCACTTGAAAACCTACAAGCTATATTTTAAACCGGAATATTGGAGTCAAACATGGAACCTCTAAAAAGTTAATGCAGTCCAAACTCCTCTAAACAAAAAAGATGGACACAATTATTTTTATTTAGACTGAGATTAAATCAGACATTTCACACTAGAAGATATGAATCATAAAACGATAATGTTGACCAAGTATGTTGATAAAGCGACAAAGAAAGGAAATAACCTCTGCGCTATCGGTCGGTGCTCGAACGAAATTGAAATATTTGCGCTCAGATTGCTATTTGCCTTTGAGGATAGGTCTCGGGTACATCTAAGGCTTTATCCGATGACTTACACTGGCTAGGTGAGTTTTAACTGAACTAAAGGTATAGAGTATAGGTGATTGTAAATAGTGACTTGTAACTTTATAGACTTCTGTCAAAGTAGACTTCTAAAATGTTGTTTTTTTTTTTTTCTTATTTAAATTGGTTAATGTATAGAAAATACGAATACACTTAAACACTAAGTCTTTTTTTTGCAGATGTTCGGCTCTTTGATAACCATTTCAAGTCAACGCCATTACATTCGAAAAATAGACCAGGATATCAGCAACGCTGAGTGAATGGCAGCAGGAGATAGTTTGGTGTCACGTGCAACTCTCAAGGGGAAGTGTAATCGTTCACAGCTCGTTACTGATGGATTAGATCTCGCGGGAGAGGGGCCTTATTACCAGTTAACGAGCATATTCCGCCATTAAACTGCAGTTGGTCGCTCAGATATTTATAGCATGCCTTTGTACCTATATCTACTGCAGAGACTTTTGGTAGAATTGGTTTACAATTATTACTTACTAGCTGTGCCCTGCGGTTTCACCCGCATGAATGACAATTGATACACTATCTATATAAATTATAGCCCATGTGTTATTCCGATGTATAAGCTACATTACTGTAAAGTTTCATTAAAATCCATTCAGTAGTTTTTGCGTGAAAGAGTAACAAACATCCACACATCCATTCTCACAAACTTTCACATTTATAATATTAAGTAGGATAGTCCTATTGCTGTTTTTCTTTGCAATGATAATACAAAGAAGGTTAAACTCATAATAAAGTCAATCCAAATGTTCAATAACTCGATGGGAATCCACAAAAGCCAGCTAAGTTTACAAAGCCGTATCATTGCAGCGTGAGTTTCGCCGGACTCAGACATAGGTTACTTCCGAAGCCGTGAATGGAACCTGCGGATAGTTTCACTTCATACCCTCGACCACACATCAAAATCCACAAATCATAAAGTTCCTTTATGTCAAAGCAGTAAAGTTCAGTTTTCTGTATCCTTTTTGCCACTGGTCTTGCGGTCCACCGTATAAATATATGTCGGTAAATTATTCAGCTAGTCACAGTTGTCGTGTCTTGTGCAGTGTGTGCAACTTTGTGCACCTTGTTTGTGCTATCGAAAACAGAAGTTTGCTTCGCGTTCCGTTCAATTTGTGCATGAATAATGTTGGAGCTTGCATCTTGTGTTTGTTATTATATTTTGTTTGTGTACGTTGGTGTTTTCTTTTATAGTTTCCGTGTAAGCTTAGTAGTTGCGGGTTTGTTTGAAGGGTATATTGGGGATAGAGCTAATATTTTTCTGGTTTGTTTGGAAATTCTTTCGTTATTCTTATATGAAAATTAAAAAAATATGGTAAATAAAAAAAAATCACTAAGAATAACGTAAAATGGATACCTACTGGACCTTTCAAAATTTGTTGGTTGGTTCAGATATAAAGACACTTACTTGAAGCTTATATGGCAGGTCAATGATTTAAAACAAATTACTTAACAACGTACTACATGATAACATTAGAAAACCAAATATCAATAACAGAACAATCCCATTTTAAAGTAACACACGGCAGCTTGTTAGTGTGGATCGCCACACTCAGTAAAATTGTGTACTTATTGTTTCCCTAACAGAATTTATCCGAGTCGGATCGTATTTTTTGCGCCACTGAATTAGGAATGCTCCTCGCGTAGTTGTGACGTTAACAAATGAACCGCTGCGGTGTGCGCACAGCCTATAATTAAATTTGCTAAGGTGAAATTATTTAAAGGTGCACCTGCATTGAAATGTGGTACAATAATTGGATGACTTTGTATACGATCGAATGAATTGAAAAAATACAAGTAAATGCTACGTTGTAAATATTTACAGAACTCAAGCTCGATCGGGTTTCCATTTCTGCCTTTTGTGCCGTCCTGATATCCTGATTCACTTATGTTGTTTGATTTACTCTCATTCAAAAACAATTGGTTTCATTAACACTTGTGAATTTCATGAAGGCAAACTTTTACATAATATTTGGTAATGTTTGATCTCTACTTCACAAAGAACCTTACGAATTACATAACTACTCAAGTAACTGAAGTACCTAACAAGTCTTAATTCAGGTAATAAATACATGTACATAAGAAGGTAATCTGCTACGATCCTTAGAATGTAATTCCCTCTGTAATCGAATACGTGAGTTGTCAACCGGTGTGTTTCCCTATTGTGGCACTTACGAAGGGTCCAGGTAGGATTGTGGGGAAATCGATTACATCTGCCAAACCGAAATCGAATCAAACAAACGGGCCGAGTGTACTTGTAAACAGGGCTTGCGTACATACGACAAATACTTATTGTAGTAGCAGAGAAGGGTTCTTAAGGAGTGTCGTCATTCTATCGCTAGATGTCGTTTCAGTCGACGTGATTGCTTCTGTATGGCGCATTTTCATTGATATGAAACAAAATACTATCGGTCTAAACGTTCTTCTTCTGTTTATAAGTATATTGTGTTTGATGTATACGACTGACCCAAAGTATTTCCAGATTAAATATCCATATATTTAGTTAATTTATTTCCAAAAAACATGCTCTGGTCACGGCCTCTTTTAATTAACATTTAAAAACAGTTTTCTTTGCATAATTTTGCTATTAAAACCTTAGACAATTTGTTCAGCTTTGCACATAGTATTAAGAGTACATTGATCCAAGAAACACTGTTTAAACTATATAAACCATTTGCCAAGCACCATTACTGTGTAGCTCTAGATGGTACGTTCACGTTTGTGAATGGGACCTTTATCTCTGACGACTTAAGCAAAGTCCTTTACATGTCCGAGGACGGTATCTGATGCACAATCCACTTCCATTTTGTCATGTTGCTTTGGTTATCTCGCATGTGTGATATGTACAACATACGTTATTCATGCGTCACTATATTGTAGTGAGTATTTTGTATAAATAGTGTCAAAATGAAGTGCTGAGAGTGAAATGGAATTCTTACATTATTTTTGTCTAAATGATGCTCTATAGTTATTTTACAAATGCTATGAAAATGTGGTTAGGCAATAAGAACGTTAAGATTATATCAAAAGTTGTGTATACTAGAACATGCTAGTCCTGTTCGTTACATGCATTTAGCTAGGTACTAAAGTTTAGTAGTAGTACTAAAGCTTTTCCTAGCTACCTTTACATACAAAAGGGTAGGTTGTATGATAAAGGTGTCTGTAATTCTGTAAGGCTGTAAGGCTGTAAGGCGGTATATCACGTGACATATACATCAGGATTTTAGTCACGTCAGCCTCTCGGAATGGGTCACCAGACGCAAGTTTATTTTGTAACGCCATAAAACGGATCCCATAGATGTAGTATGTTTCAGTGATGTAAGGGAGCCAAATAACTTGAGTGAAGAATGTAATGAGACCTTTAAAAAATATACAATCCTACCTCGGAATGGCAAATAAATTATATGCATTTATGTAACATAAAAACTTAGCAACACAAATGTTTATTACCGTTTTTGTTGTATATTATTTTATTTCCGTAATTACAAGACAAAAAAGAATCAGTTAAACGAAAACTATTTACCACCTGCAAAGAATGATGCTTATAGGGTTCACTGCAGAGGTAGGCGACGGTATGAGGTCGTTGACCTTAGGGCAAAAAATTTGTATTCCACAAATATTTGATCGGTATCTCTGTGTACTATGGAAGCCAGTTGAATGTTTTCAAAATCCCACGAGATACAACAATCACTCCCTAGAGCGGAAATCTTTTTACTACTATTTCACGAGCCCATACGGAACTCGCTGCATTCTCAAACGTATCAATGTTTAACATAACAATAGTATCTTTTGCACTCTTTATCGGTAGTTCAGAGCTACGTTGACACAACGAAGCTTTCAACGGAAAGTAGGTTTTTACAGTGCATCAATATTCATGAGAGGGGCCTTCGCGACATTTCTATTTCGAGGGCCGAGAACTCGTGTTTCACATATTTTCAACCGTTTTCTTATGTTTTACATGCAGCAATGTTGGTTACGTTAGATTGTATAATTATTTTATTTAAGTACTCTACAATACAAACTGAAAATATTCTTTGTGTACTATGTCTATAAAAAGTTTCGCTTGAAATTAACACCTGTATCATTGCCCGGGTATATGGTCCAACTTCTTAAGATAATTATTAAACAGGTTACCTGATATAAGGACTGATTTAAATACAAAGGATTAAAGAGATTATCAATTGGACAATAAGGGCCATTAAATTGCTTAGAAACGATGCTGTCAATATGATATAAAATTAATATAATCTGTTGTTTTTACATTAAGGCCTTTGCAAGAAATTTCCCCAGTCACCTTTTACAGCACCAGTATCCAGGAAAGTCCGATACTTCGCGGCCGCAAGCAGACAGAATACTAAATACTTTTCCGGAACAAATAAGAACAAAACAGCTCGTCAACTCTGCATTTCTCATTAGTATTCAGATTTTATAATTCGTCTATATCATTCTCACACTGTATCGTTCCGAGAGCAACTTTGTCGAAACAAACTTATTTAACTCAGTTGCAAGACAAGTGTCTTCAGAATTTAGGCTCTCTCATTACCGCTTTAATTAATATGCATCACGAAATGTTTTGGTTTTAAGCCTTTCCTTGTAAGAGGTAAGTTAGGAATTTCAGGGTTTCAACGTAAACACTATTAACGAACTGATGATAAGATAAATTATTTTTTTTAGGATAAGAGACAAAGGCTTACGCTATAAACAATGATAATAGATTTAGGTTCAGGTAATCAAAACCTATTTTTTGATATAAATAATTAATTAATCAAGAGATCAATTCTTAAAATCTCACAACGTTATTGTTTATTTCAATTAACAGCGTAGTGATGCGAAAACATGCACCGAGACTAATTGAAAAGGTTTTTTGTATAGAACTTGATATAAATCTCTGCTTTATTTACTCAAACAGCAGGAGATTACACAAGGGACTACAGGAACGCTTTTCCAATAACAAGTGCCTAGAAATGAAAGCCTTTATGGATCGTAAATAGAAAATTATAGGCTCCATTGGACGAGGTCATTTCCACCGAACAGTTAATGTCAACGTGTTGAAATGTGTTCTTTTGTTACAGGAGGTTAATTATGAAAACTACTAACATATAATTAAAATAATTATGGACTGTTTAAATGCCGAAAAAAAAAGGGGCTGTTGAAGTTTTAAAATGTCTATGTTTATAATATTAATGAATAATTGATACTTACCACTTTTTGCATAAATCGCAATACGTAAGAATTTGAAACCTATTTATTATTTACCGAGCCTCGAATAAAGTCATTTGTATTTTATTTAACTTTGGCTGGAGGTAATAGTCTACTGTTCATGATACGAAGCATCCATCAATCTTTAGGTAAAAATCGATAGCTTCCGTTATTCCACATTGAGGCAATCCAACTGATACATTGATGTTTTACGTTTGTAATAAAACTAATTAAATGTTAGGAACTCGCTGTAGACATATTTGTTATTTAATCTTTGATCTCCCAACTGGGCCACTTCTCCAAAGTTCAGAGATAACAATCGACGAAGTCTGAAGTCGGCGTCCTTCAAGTTAATTGTAAGGACCCGTACAAAGGGCAGGCTCCAGTAAGAAGGTACTCAACGCCTGCCTATCGTTCTTTTTATTCTTTGACGTTTCCAAGACGAATTTCTTTTGATTCGGATGTCTAACTTTAATTTTTATTGTTTAGTTTAACTTGGAATCCAACTTTCCAATTTTGGATTCAAGTGAGGCCTTTTATATTGTTATTGAACGAAATAAAATTCTGTATCTAATTTTAGAGCTAAGGACTAATAGAATTAATAGGTCAAATATTTAGTTGTATTTTGTATTTGGGTTGATTTTATTCACAGTCGTAGAAATAACAACAGTAGCAGAAATACCATTAATTCCATTAACATGTTTAAATACGGAACTATTTCGTAACTATAACATTGCTTCTTATAGTAACTTATTAGTCTTAACTTAAAATTTTCAAAAGCATTGGCATGTGCCATCCATATCACACATTCCACCGACGTAATTCAAGCGTTGGCACATATCGTTGCAGTTAAAGATGTCGCAGGCGCGAGGCAAATTAAATGAGGGTTTACCTTAAAACCAAAAAACGACATGAATTACATGAAAATCAAAGATCTATTCCACAGAATTATGTAAGTATGTGTAAAAATATTATGAACAATGAAATTGCTTGATTAGTATTTTTTTAATAACTGTTTAGGTTTAAGTCCTGTATGTTGCCTATCGTTAGTGGACAATCATAGGAGAGTTTATACCCTACACATACAACACATCCCATAATATCCAATAATCCCACGGCTAACCTTCTTTACGTTTTTTCTCTTCGAAGTTCGACCCACCGTTTACCAAAAGTGCATCTGAAAATTAACGATAGACATTTTGAATACATTGAAATAGAAGGTGTAGTTTATATAGGTGTTCATACGTTTGTGATTTCGATGTCTAAATCAGACCATACCATACATTAGACGACAATTGCCAAGAAAGGCAAAGAAGAGGGCATTTAAATAATCAATTTGTAGGGCATAAACATAGTTTAAGGCATTTACCTTCCTTTTTGTTAATACATTCGCAGTTCCCATCAACACAATAGCCGCTAGGGTATCCGAACCTCTGACACGTTTGGTCGCATGTCAATTCGTTGCAGTCACGAGGATACAGGGACTTGGCCAGTTCAGCAAATTTTTTGTACATGTCAGGTATTTCTGAATACGGGAAAAGGACTTAGGAACTTCTTGGCAATAAAAATGATGAATTTATAAAAATATTATTAAACGGGAATTAGCGCGAACATGCATAAATACCTTTATGGGGCTTAACGTTTAAAAGTTAGTATGATGAATTAATGTCTAATAAATAGGCTTCTCGACAGTCAGAGTAGCTTACCTTTACTATTGATGTCACATTTACAGCGGTCATGAACGCAGACGCCTCCGGTAAAGCCAATGTTTCGACACTGTTGGTCGCACGCTTGGGGGTTGCAGTCTAACGGATATGCTGATTTTGCCAGCTCAGAAATGACTTGTCTGATTTCAGGAACTTCTAAATACATAAATACAATTAATATGGGTGATGTTTAACGAAATAAATGTAAGTTGACAGTACACTAGGCTACAACTGCCTACAAGAGTGACTTACCTTTCCTATTGATGTCACATTTGCAGCGGCCGTTAACGCAGGCGCCGCCAGTAAATCCAAGGTTGCGGCAGAGCTGGTCACACTCTTGGTAGTTGCAGTCTCCAAAGTGGAGAGATTTGGACCCTGATATCTCAGGATCTTCTAAACAGAAATAATAATAGTTAACAGGAAGTGCTTACTGCTCAGTTTACAATGAGTGTTTTGTTTAACCGGTTTCCATTGGAAGGCTGAGATAAAATTCAATGCTGTTGTTAGACATATCATCCAAAGTTTGATTTAGCTAATTCTTTTTGTGGTTAATTATTTGGTCGGAAACACATTGACAAGACGGTAATAAAAACACACCATCAAACACATTGATGATAACCGATGCATTCGCAACACTGAAGGCTAGAAACACTACTACTATTAATTTGGACGACATGGTGCTTCCTGGAGTTAGTGGGAACGTTTGCAACAACAGTCCGGCAAACACTGTTCCCGTTCATACCACCTACAGTACTTATAGGGAACAGGCTGACTCCGGGACTTTACCACGGTAATGTATATCAAAACGCTTTTTGCTACATTGGCACTGACTGAATATTGACTAGTAGATACCAATATTTCATTTTTGGGATCGTGTTGGAAGTAAGGTTTATCAGGTTCACCTAATCAACCTGATAAAGTGTTTGTACTTTTCTGCTTTTCGTTCCATCTGAGTTAAGTATGTAGTATTTGTTTAGTCACACATACCAGAAATCAGACACATAAGATGCCTGATGAAGTATGTACAATGTATATTGTAAACTGAGAAGATGAAGTTCATTCACCTCCAAATAAGTGAATTATTCAAGTAATAGTCAAGTCGAGTATAAGCATTCAGAAAATTTAACAACAAAATCTTCGGTCTCTAAACACACCAATTGCCACAAAACTTCATAAACATCCTTAATTATAATTATGTTCTATATGAATCATCGTACGTTAATAAGTCGAATGTTTATTTTAGGACAATGTCCTCTATGCACTCGAGGGGAACCACCGAGGTTCTTTCCCTGTCTCGGGTCTGTTTGCTAACATGATTCAGACAAGCAAGACCGCCTACATACAGACTGAATCATACTTCGACAGTAATTAATGATATAATGTGATACCGAGCTTGTTTATTGTACTATACTACTTGGGCCCGATTTCGCTATTTTAAAGTCAGTGGGTGGCAGGTTAATGAACTTTCCAGTGTACTTGTTATTGTGGCTAATTTTCTTATTCAGATAAGCCTTTCAATGAACAGTCAGTGGCAATCCTACAATAACAACAGTGGCAAGTATTAGTCATTAAACTAAAATTATCTGAATACGAAAATTAGGTACAATGAAAAGTACACCGGAACGTTCATTAACCTGCCACCCACTGACTTTAAGAATGTTAATAGATTTTAGATGTAGAAATAATATGAAACGGACTTAATCACATTTGCGAAATCAAATGTCGCATTGAAGAATGCACACACAGCTTGTAAATTTTAATCAGTACAAGTTTTTTTTACACGATTACCTACTTATAAAAAATAGTTGAAGGGATAATATCGCAGGAAATAGCGTCTTGAATTCGACCCACTGCAACATAAGCAAGTAAACAAACAAAAAAGCTATCAGTATGTGTTTATCAAGCGTTAATTTCGCAAACGCAACAAACTTCATGCGAATCATTATCCTTCATCTCAAAACAAGTTTATACGTCGAACAAATTATGCATTAATTTTTACAACTTGGTTCACATATTGACAACTAGATGGCGTTGTTAATAAACTGAAGTTGGCCTCACACGATGAATGAATCTCATTAACACAATCAAGCTAAGAGGCTGCATAGTATATTGATAGAAATATATAAACACTGTTTTCCTTCATTATGTGTATTGCAAATATACAGTGAATAACTCGTGATTAAATAAATAAAACATTTTATTAAAATGAAAGTGGACTTTTTTAGTATTTTCATTGTTTTAATTGTGATAATCAGTTGCGTGCCAGGTTAGTACAAATATTTTTATTTTGGTAACAGCCTTAATATGTGTGTTTGGAATAATGATTGTTATAATGTAATAATTAGCTATTTATTATTAGGGTAGTTGTATAAGTCAATCGTTTTCTTTTAATCTCATTTTTTTTAATTAAATATATTTAAATTCATAATATAACAATAACCTAAGTTTACCATCACATAATGAATTTCAGAAGTGTAGGAAGCGGTAATTTTAAATACATTATATATTAATTTAGCAAATATGTTTATTAAATGTCAATTTTGGCTTTCTATACTCTAGCTATTAAATCATTATTATATATGGCGCAAAATGATAAT
This sequence comes from Autographa pulchrina, assembly GCA_905475315.1. Taxonomy (NCBI): domain Eukaryota; kingdom Metazoa; phylum Arthropoda; class Insecta; order Lepidoptera; family Noctuidae; genus Autographa; species Autographa pulchrina. Next base: position 3,651,471 of record FR997771.1, on the reverse strand, counting down.
AATGATATTGCCAATACATATTATGCTTTCTAGATAAAAGGTTAATTAAATGTCACGTCGATAAAATCAAGAATACATTGTTTAAAAACATGTTTGTTTGCATAAATTGTATGAAATATTAGACATTTTATTAATTTATTAATAAACATTACAAACACAAAAATAAAGTGATTAGATAAAAATAAATACATTTGTTTAAATAACACGATAAAAGTATTTGTGTTATACAGGATTTTAAAGAGACAACAGTTTATTAATTCCTACATGTAAAGATGCACTAAGATTTTTTAACGATGTCATTATTTAGATACCTATAATTTTTACAACTAGGTAATACTGTAGGTATTCAGATAAATCAGCAATATATTCACATGGGTCGCGATGATTGTAATATTAATTAATCTGTGGTAACAGTAACCTTATGACAATAAAGACTTGAAATCATCAAATTAGCGTATTGAATGGAATTCGCATAATATAGTATTTAAAGAGCTGGTCAGACCGGTTGTGACAGAGGTAGTTCGTTAATAAGTGTATACTTAATTGAACCTGTTTGGGTTTTAGCAATATTCTGCTTGTCATTGTAGTGTATCGTACACTATATCATAAAATACTATTAATAAATACGATTATAGTGAAAGATGATAATTCATTTATATAAATGTAAAAAAAAATTAGATTAAAAATGATTTTTAAATCGGCGCATAACATAAATACAAAAACATAAAATATAAATACTGTCTAATTGATAACCTCCTCTTTTTTAAGTCGGTTAAAAATAGTACGGGAAATCCCTGTTATTAGACAAGTAAGTATTGTGCAAAATGAGCGTGACTTTACGTTTTTAAGTATTATATATAATAATCAATAAACTTAAATGAGACCTACTTTGATAACATATTCGTAAAGTTTCTAACTATACACATCTAAGTAAAGTATTTAAAATATATAAAAAAATATATATTTAAATTTTCTTTTTTTGTTAAAATTATTTTATTTTAAATTCGTTGGCCTTTCGAATTGACCCATAATGTAATTTTAAAGCATAGATCTCGTCATGTTTTTATTAGTAAGTAGAAACAAACTAATACCTTTTAATTAAAATCTGTTATTATCACAACACAATGCCCTTGAATCAACAACTCAACAAAAACACATGGTTATTTTTTTGCAGTTATTGCGCATTCTTATCATACAGATATTATCAGTATTGCATACCTCATTACTTAATTGCAGTCAGTTGTTTTGCTAATTTTAACACAATGTCAATATTTATAATAACTTTAGATTAAATGAATAAAACATAATTTAACGGTACTTGTAATGTTCGAGGCGCATGTCGCGTAAAAATCATTGTAGTCAATTCAGTTAACACAATTTTCAGGTTCCGTATAAAGTATAACAAGTTAGTATTAGGTGCCTGATTTACAAATAAATGTTAGTCCTATGGAATCTTATTCTAATTACATTGACACATAATGCAACTTACCTACTTAGATTTACTAAGTATAGTATTCAAGCTGAATCAGAATTTAGTCCATCTAAAAAGCTCAGAACACCGACTCTGCAACGTCACAACCATAGAAATATTAAGGACTCCTTTATTATAACTTTGGTCACAACTTGCTTCATACAGCTAATGTTATTGTTCCCAGGTTCCTTCGCAGCCATAAAGAAGAGGTCATGCAAGGTGGCCTGCGACGAGCTCTGCCAGACGCGAGGTCAGAGTTCCGGCAAATGTATGAGGTCCACCTGCCGATGTTTCAAAGGCAACAAAGTCGTTGAAGATTTAAGTTTAAGTTACTATTAAACAAATGCCCAGTATTATAGTCTTTTGTTTTTTAATTCCCGACGCCAAGATGAGTGTTTTAAGTTTGACGTCTCATTCGAGAGCATCGTAGCTCCTAAACGAATGGACCGATTGTGATGAGGTTTTTTTTATAAGAGCTAGCTGGCTTGTTGGCCAGATCAATAGCGGCTAGCTGTAAGTATAGCTTAGAGGCGTAAGTTGTAAGGCTCTTTGTTTTTGGCTTATTAAGTTGACTTTTGGTATTAGGGAAATATGTACCTATCATTCGGATAATTATAGGCATCCGTGTATATATATATATATATATATGTATTATTAAGTTAGTTCTACATGGAAATATTCATGTTTTGAACGTTTGACTTCCATCCAACTGAAATCGCTCATAGCTCATGCGAATACAGAAGCATTATAATCAGCTGTTCGTTACATTGACATTATATCAGGAACATCCATCTCGTACGTGATTGGTTGGTTAAGCACAGCGACGCATTCTGATTGGCTGTTACTCTAATCTCCTCCATTACCCTCCATTTAGTTTCTGTGAATAATTTGCATACGACAACGCTACTGCTTTGGTAGTGTACACACGGTGTTTGACGTGCTTATTTGCACCTGAACCCAGTTTATGTTCAATTAATGCATTTATATTAATGTTAGCTATAACCCGGCTTTAATGAAGTTGCATGTTTTTCATTATTCACCATCTACCAAGCAATAAAACTTTTAAACTGCTTTGGCAAGCAAGCTTAATACCAAGTACCTTTCTTAATTTAAACAAAATTATGTTATAAACCGTAACGGAATTAATTGCGCCAGTTTACTTGCTTACGTATTTACGGAAAGAAATGAAAAACTACGACTCTACTACCTTATATCGCAGTATTACGAAAAACGGGGATTAGCGCGTACATGCATAAATACCTTTAGGGCTTGACGTTTCGACCGGGTTACACCGAAACGTCAAGCCCTAAAGGTATTTATGCATGTACGCGCTAATCTCCGTTTTTCGTAATACTACTATAAACATGCAGCGCGATAGTTTAAAAGTTATTACCTTATATCATCCGCAAATGATTCTAAAGATTTAAACAATGAAACTAATCATCAATTATTTTGCACAACCTTCTAAAATAATCAAGACAAACCACAAGCGATTGTCGAAGAGCTCTGAAAGAATACTAAAAGCTCTTAAACTGAATGCCTAACTATACAAGTATCTAATTTGAGCCGGATCCGCCTTGGGCGGGTTCTTGGCAGTTACGAGGACTACATTTTCAGGCCCAAACTTTTGGGCGGTTGGCCTGAAGAATATTTATACCCTTTGAGGTAATTTATTTACTTCCCACGTAAGGAACTTGGGTATAAAAATACTTGGGAGCCTGCTACATGAGACTTAATTGTTTCAAGGTTTTGTTAGTTGGGTATGTTTGTTTTATATAGGAAAAACTGTGGAGGAAGTCAACAGTGTTACTTATTTACAACAATACTAGTATTAAAAAACTACACTTTGGTGTTTTCCTTTCCCACTTTGATGATAGATGTATTTTTCTAACAGCTGTTAAATGTTAAAAATTTAATGATGTGCAGTAATTAGATTATTTACTTAGATCATTTATTTTATTATTAGTAGTCAAATGATACCTACTTTTTTTTCGTGTAACTAGGTAGGTAGTTAACAATGTATTGCAGTAGATGAAGACGTGTATCATTGTAATACACTTAATTGTAATACAATAAAATTACAGATGTATAAATTTTATAAAAAAACTATATGACTGCCAATGAAAGTAGACGAATATAACAATAATTATATCGAAGTAACTTAATAGATGATTTATTTAAGTCAAAGTAAACACTGGTCGAAATCATTTGTCTAACATTAAGATAAAACGTTGAGGTTATTTAAGGAAGTCAACAAATCTACCAAAATCTAAACTGAGCACCAAAGAGTCTTGAGAATTCAATTAATTTTGTTTCTACAAATTAACGGAAGCTACTTTAAGTACCCTTAGAGACTAATATTAGCTGGGTCTGTTATTTGTCATGCTACTCTGAGAAGGAGTTTCTGAAAATGAAATTAAAAAACTTACGGGGTTGAAACCGATTACCATGGGAAACGTTGGTAGTCCTATTTATAGCATTACTCGATTCTATATACAACACGATATAAGTGACATTACAAGCTGAACTGTACAATCACTTGAAACATTATACAAGTCTAATCCTCACACAATAAAAATTAAATGCTATCATTCTTGCAAGGCTTCTTTCTACAAAGCAACTATTCTATACATGAACTTTACTGATCGCAATAATTTAAAAGATTTTCGTTGTAGGTACTCGTGCTAGCTAACGTAAAGCCACATTTACATGACGAATATTTTTTTGACTGTTCATACTACGACACCAGCTTTTCTGCGTTCACACGAATATGAACACTGACTGAAATAAACATAAATGAAATAGCATGGAACTAAATGCTAGCAGTTAGCAAGTCTATTATTAGGGCATTGCTTAAATATCACATTAAACCACTGAGAATATACTTACTTTCCCATTTGCTTACTGTTATAGTTATTACGGTATTCCCGTCTTTGAATCGACAAAACGACCTCCGGATGATCTTAAGCTAAAATAGAATTTGTACTGTGAGTAACAAATTGTTGTTAAGTTGTCTTATACGACTGAATTTGAATTGGTGTATGATGTCTATATTGTCTATAGCGGCTTCAAAATATTGAAGCAATATCCAGAACAGTGTATGTAAATAACAGATATTGGAACAGACCTCGAGATGGCATTCTGAAAATGCGTCCCCTTTGGTCTAATCTATAGTCAAGGGAAGCGAGAGACACCCCGGTGGTTATAGCTAGTTGAAAACCATTGCAACCTCAGATTTCCCCGGATAATAAAAGCTGTGTCCACGATAGGAAACCGCGACTTTAAAAATGCATACGGCAAATGGTACGACCAACCCCGAAGATGATTTCTTCTTATGATTCCAAAGATGCTATTTAACTATTCGCCGATCCGTTTTCTAGTGAGGAACTTGTAAATTATTTTACCTTTCCCTTTTAAATACTAGAAAGTTTTTATTATGATAATTAAATTAGCATTCTTCATAAAAATTACATTTACTATGAGTGTGACATACTTTCATTATTAGTATGCTATTTGCTATCATAAACATCCTCAATCTTAAGTACCTACTTTTACATAGCAAGAATCATTCCTACATTTTACGTCTTGATTAACTGTCTTCTGTACAAAAGGAACTGAAATCCAATTAAATTTAACATATACGTGACATCAATATGCATTCGGGACTCTTGGGGTTTTATGTGCTGTTCCTGGCTGCTGGTTCACGGGGTTTGTCAAAAGAAGAGATTTCTAGTAAGTTATTTTTTTTTGCCACAAAAGTTATTTTATTTTAGACGTATGGTTACGTGGAAAGTTAATAAAATAATGTACCTTTATGTATATTTGTATGTATAGTGCGGTCATTCCACTGCGGTCACATCTGCATACTTGTCAAGCAAAATGATAAATCGCAACGATACGCATATAAGTCACGTTTTTGTACCAAAAATGGAACTGAGTGAACAATAAAATGGCGTACCGCAATTTATTGTTTTCAGGCCAGAATGACGCGGTATCGAGCCAGACAGCGGCCGCCTACAACATCGGACTCCACATGGGAATAATCAATCCCGAAAAATACTCTTTCGAATCGTTTGAACGGGATGAGAGATACATCTTCAAAGATTTGTACACAGAATACATTTCATTGAACGGCAGTCAGCCGATTAATTATCAGGAGTGGCTCGTAATGAACAACTTTGGGATATTGCCCGATACACAAGAGTCTTTGTTCCAAAGAAAAATAAATACGCACTCAGCAGATAATAAGAGGCGCTTCGTTAATACAGTGAGGAAAGGGGATATTTTGATAACGGGGCTTAGTCTCGGAGGGTTGATTGGTCACTCGGCTATTATGTCTACTGATTACTGGGTCCTGGAGATGCCTGGTGGGCACGGATGGCAGCATGGAATAAAGGATAACAACCGGCAGATTCCTAAGGACAAGTGGTTTGACGAGCACGCTTCTGATTGGACGACTGTATACCGCTGTCCTGATGGTTCGGTGGCTAAGCAGGCCGCGGTCTGGGCTGACCACACTTACTACAACCCGTCCGGTGGGAGTAGAAAGAAGAAGCATATCACGTATAAGATAACTCCGGACTTTAAGTCCACGAATCCGAGTTATTGTTCTAAGTTGGTGGTTCAGGCTTACTATTACGGTACAGGGTCGAAACAGGTGATAAATGACTCGGTGAAGGTCCCGCATGTTATCATTCCTACGACGATACCTACCTATTTTACGGCCCCATACAAATTGATCAATAAAGGAAAGTTTTGAGTCTATGGCAGTTAGTTTTCTTCGGTATTTATCGATTACGGATTTGATTTAAAATAACAATGCATATTTTTTTTGCATTTTTTTTAAGTCCTTAATTGTATTTTTAAATCGAAACAAATTGATCTCATTATTTTTTAAATTAATTTTGTGGGCAGTGTTCTTATAATTTCAAATTTATAGTTCTTTTGTTGTGTATTTGTTTAATTTATTATTTGTAGCTTCAAGGGTTTGGTTGGAGCTAAATATCACGTGTGTATCTATACAGTTGTCTCAAGAATCTATCGTAATATCCGGTGACATTTCAATGTTTAATGTCTTCATATTTTTTTACACATATATATTTTGTGTTTTGGAACACAAAATATATGTATATGTGTACAAAAATGTATGTGTTCGAAAATGAAATATTTAAATAAACTTTAAGAAATATTTTGATTCCCTTTACCTATAAATACTTCCTATTCATATTTGAATATTGCAAGAAATGCGTTTAATTATCTACTGCATGTCTGCATTGAAGAAAAGCCATCGTTTTCTAGGACAGCAGACGTTGGCGTATTTAATATACAAATATTTTCTGAAGACTACTCATAGCAAATATTTAATTAAAAACTTATATCTCAATAGTACATAATACATGATCAATTACTTGGTACCTATCCTGTAATTATATCAGTACTTTGAAACTAGTCTTTTCTAGGTAATTAAAATTTTTTCGTTGAAATAAATTTTATGTTATCATAATGGGATTAAAAAACTAATCGCGAGAAGTTTTCATGTTCGAATAAATAAACTTGAAAATGTTTAAAGTGTTTATTGACATTAATTAGCATAAAATTATTTTATTAACCTTTCCTTAATTATTTCAGTCAAAAGATTTTTGGTACATTTATGAAAGTAGTATGTTTAATTTACTGCAATTTCAACTCTTAGTTACTAAGTAAACTATATTCTTTAGTGTACAGTGCAACAGGTATTGACCTACTGGGTACATATATTGCTAACGTCACTATCGAAGACATTGACATCCATTGATGGTACAGTACCCGCCATTCTTGTACCCCCTCTGTCTACAACTGGCAATGCATTGGTAAAAAACGCAGCTGTTTGGAAACGTCGGTCCTTGTATGGTCACCTTCTGCAGAATGGGGATATGTGATGCTGTGAAAAATACGTAAGTATTGTTTATATAAAAAATAGTAATCAAATAATAATTTCGCTAATATGTTGTGAAATCGAAATCGGTAATCCAAGATAGTAACAAATAAAAAAACTTAAAAAAAAAGAAACGTTTCATTTACTATTTTTTTTTCTACAAAGTTATTTACCAGAATTAACAGCAACTGGAAATGTGACCACCATGCAAACGACGAGGAAAGAAGCAAAAACCAAGCAAGCCTTCATGATTGAAATCTCAAGGAATCTGCGGGACTTTGCAAACTTCACATTATTTATACTAACTCCAACCCGCGTATAAGTTTCACTAAACTACACCACTATATTCCACACAAATCGACCAAATCCAAAACACATTATACGAATACATCCATCGACGCAAATTCACTTCAGCACTGTATTTACAATCATGTTCAAACGGAAATGGAAAGCGTAAGATCGGTCCTACGTAATCAGTCGCTACATACTATTTCCTGGCACATTAATATTGGATGAGGAGGGAATACCCTGAGTCAATTGCTTCGGCATAGAATTGCAAGTGATACATTCTGTATTCGTCATTCAATTTACCACTATATGTTAAGGGAATTAAGCTGATTATCCTTTGTTTGTAACGTTTAAACAGGTTTGTTTGTAACATTTATTTGATATTGTGAACGTGAGTTATCATCATCATGTTTGCTCTTGTTATCTGGTATTAAACTTAAATATTGAGCTGACTTGGTTTCAAATTTGCTTTTTCTGTTGTAATAATATGTCATTTTCCGCAATTCAGTTGAAAACATATAACACTTTATTGAGACCTTAATTGGTGTACTCGTCTGACTTGTTTTCCCCTTAATCCCGTTAATTAAAAAACATCGTTATGTAGACTTATGGTTCAAAGACGCTGGATGTAGACGGCTAAAACTATACAACAACATACATGCTAAGTTGAAACAAAGCAATAGTTGTATGTTTTTATAAGCACATAGGTTCTGAACTTCTGACAGATCCATTAGTCGCGCTACAAAACCTTAGGGAAGGCTGTGTATTCCTTGTTGAAGACATCGTGTGTTATGTAAAGTATTGCATTGTCCCGCAGTTTTACCCGTGTGATTCTTGTTTACATGGAATTATTGGGATAAAAATATTCTATCTCCAGATATACCAGTATATCTTGTAAAGCACATATAAAAATACAATTAATAATGAAAACATTATTTGATTTAATTATTTTTAACTGCGAGTGTCCCTCTCTCAGAGTGGATTAATATTTGTACTAACAGACGGATTAAATAGTGTACTGAAATACAAACATGAATTATGTCAGACTTTTTATGCCGTACAACTATTTATCTGTTTCTATAGAGTGTTGCAATCTGAAATCTCAATCTTTACGGGCAATGTCCCAGATAAAGTGAAGACTTGTAATATATGTATATCTTGAGCAATTTTTTTATTACAACTCTTTTGCGGTTGGTCTGGGTGGTGCACACACTGTATGATAAATGCTAAGACATAATGTCTTATTCTCATTAGTAGTGTTCTCGACAACAGAGGTAAGTATTTCTGGTATTTTAACAATTAAAGGAATCTTTTACAATGTAAATTTATAGTAAATGATATATACGTATATAAAAGTAAACTTTTAAGAAAACTTGAAACTATTATCTATTTTAATTAATAAAAATAAAGTTAATTAAGTAAACTAAAACAAAAAGAATCTCTTTGACGTCTCACCACAAAGCAGAGAGAAACATTTTATCATAAATTTATCTTTTACTATTACTATTCAGTGTTCCTTGTTAAACTGAGTTTTTCTGCAACAGACAGCGTAGAGGAAACACGGGTAACGCCGCGGGCTAAGTATAAACTCCCTTGTACCTTATTATAAATATGCCATTCTACAAAGCAAGACTTATTTGTTACTCGTTGTTCGCATATTTTTTAATGTGAAAGGTTTTGATTTAATTATGAATAAGTTTTATGCGTGGATTCTCTCAATTGAAATGTTTGTGGTATGGTGGTCTCTTTTTTGACGAATGTGGTGGTTTTATGGCCAATATCTACGTGAAATGATAACTCGACTGCTGTCCTTCTATTCAGCATATATATATATATATATGTTAATATTGCATATAAGTGAACTTTTGTATCTCTGGGTGTCTCTTTGTAGATCTATATTTTACAAGAAAACAAAAAGGCTTATAAAATAAAATGTAAAGAAGACTCTTTGAAATTGTATATTGACGCATAAAAGCAGAAATAAGATTTAATAAGAATAAAAAGGAATAAAAGTAAATACAAATATACAATACAAACACTACAATAAACATTATAAATTCAGGATCACATCCATTTTATTTATCCCGATTCAGCGTAAAGAATAAACAAAACAAAACCTACCTACTATAATAAAAACACACGTGAACGAAACGTTTTAAAAATATATTTTCCAGTCAATTTTAAACAAATTCAAACATAAAATAGCAACGAGTGCATATCGGACGTCAGTATAAAATCAATTTATTATGCAAACGAGGTTAGCGGGTAACTCTGGCGGTCGATAGACGGTTTGGATAAAATTCTATTGGCTTCTTCACAAGTTTATCTCTTTTTTAAAACATCGTAAACTATCTGAAGAACTGTGTGAACTTTACACCTGTATTCTACACTCACCAAGCTTAGGTCTTAGAAATAAGTTGCTCTAGTGGAATAATTATCAGTTCTAAACAAAACTAAAACATCTAAATTTATTAGACTACAGTCTAGTCTGACGAATATTGATGTTTGAGTTTCATACCAGGTAAAGCATATAATAATATAATTCGTCAATAAAGATACAGTGCAGTAATTTAAAAGAATAGAACTTAATAGACAAGTTAATATCAAAATAATTTAAAAGAAAAAACAATCAGATCCGAGTCATCAACACAAAACTATACAAAATTATTAATAACTACATAACCAACAAGATGTATGAGCTATTGTTATGATTGTTGCCTAGATACACAATAAGGTGAACAAAAATACAATATCATTTGTGAAAGGAGCAAGGGTCCACAACAATAAAGGTCGGAGCAATATCAAATCTTCTTTTCATTGGAGTAATTGTAATTTTTCTAAGTGGTTGGCTGTAGAAACAATATCCGCGACGCGTAGTGGGTAAGTACAGCAGGCATGGAGTGGACTTGAGAGTGATGAAGAATAAAGTGAAGGAAATTGATATTTAAACTCTCCGATGTGCTTTTGTTTTCTACCGACTTCAAAAACAGGAGGAGAATTAGGTTTCTCAATTGGGTTGATTTTTTAGAAAATAATCGACCACTTTACATTTGCAAGGGATTTTATGTTACTGCCGATATCATGTGTGTCAAGGCAGATAAATAACATGACCCATGATGAATTTGCGGCTGAATTACATTGCAAGGGAACCATGACTGAAAGAGTATAATAACATTGGCCACACATACACAGTGTGAAATATGAAATCGCTCCCTGTATCATAAACTCACCAACTTAATTTATCAAGAGCTCGCTACAGTCATACCAGTTACACTATTTATATGTTGAAACTGTTATAATTTAAAACGTTGAAAAGCCACAAAATATAACGTTCAAACTAAGGTCAGACAAAGTTACAGCAACTTTGTTTAGTCTTTGATATAACCACATTATGTTTATTTGTGGAAACATAAATTCGAATTATATTTACTTTTGTTATAGTTTTTTTACCAGCTTTTGTTTGTGTTATTTTTACCTAATAAAAGTAGATGTAAGTTATGCAAATGTAAAAGCCTTGTAGCTTGAATTTATTTTTTAAATAAGCAATTAAACATGAACAGAAATATCATTTATTTTGTGTGAGTTATTTTTGCTAATAAAAGTAGATTTATGTTAGTTTAACACATTCACCGTCAAAATGTTTATAATAATCTGAGGTGTTTGCTTTAGATCGACTGTGTATCGACTAAAAGCTACATATGTTTAAAAAGGCATTTCCTTTAAAAACTATTCTCCAAAATACTTTCAACAAAATAGCGCACAATACAAAAAAGTTTAAGTAAAAAAGTTCTTTAGTTATGCAGTCGCAAAGCGGGAAAAAGGGCAAAGGGGTAAAAAAGGCAAAGGGGGTAAAAAAGTCGCAGTTCCTCTCTGTAGAGTCGACAACTTAATTTATCAGCAGCTTGTTACTGCCTCACTGGTGGGCACTGAGCACAGTGAGCGTTGAGCAATAGTTTAGCGAGATGTCGCTGCACAAAGTATAATGTTGTATGCAAGTTTGTGTTATATTTTTGCGGAATTTCTAGATTTTTAGGTTAGATTTTTTTTGGTTATGAAATTTGATGTACCTAGTATTAGCGATAAAACTATAGTACTAACTGTTATGGTTAAAACTAGTAGTGTTTATTGTTTCATATCCATGATATTCCATTTCAGTATATTATGGTCATTTAAACTAGAGCAGGCAAAAACTAATTTATTCAAAAGTAGCTCTTCTTATGTTAATTAATATGCTTGACTACAAAATCTGTAAAAGATTAACTGTAAAGCTAACCTAACCAACATCAAAAATGTTTCCCTTTTACGAAGAATTCCGACCGAGATTGCGTTAACGAAATTAATTGAGGCAAGGAAAGCGGGTAATCGTGTACATGAAGCCCTGAGATAAGTCCCAAAGAATCTGAATGCGAGGTGAAAAGTATCTAAATAATGTTATTTTACGTTTCAGCTAACTTCCAAGAGCCGGCCCGAAGCGTTGACATTCTTTATTTTCGGTACACAACGGTTTGTACCGGGCAACTTTCTGATGTTAAATGCGCCGTAACCCACCTAAATAATAACATGACGTGAACGTAAAATGGTGAGCTCTGAAACAATGGGCTCGGACATTTTAACGTTTTTGCGTCCTACACTCCGCATTTTATCAACCTTGTGTATTTTGGCCATCTATATTTTTATGTTGCTTTATAATCTTACACTACTTATTTTGAATATAGTAGATGGACAATATGTGTATAAGAAACTTTCTTGTAAACACTCAGCATTAGTATTGTAATCATATGCGTAAGCTTTACAAACGTTAAGTACCTACATACATTTGTAAAGCTTATGCTCTTCCGTTCATCGAAGATTTATTATATTTTTTCTTTCTGATACGATTCGCCCACCAATGTGAAAGACGGAATAAAACACTGTCCTGTTTATGTAATCTCGTATATTTAAACAGATACTGACCCATCACCCTAACAACACAATCAAAGAAAACCAATTAAAACCGCTTCGTTTCCAAACGTGAATAATTCAGTTCAAACAACATTTATTTTAACAAATATTTTTGGGAATATCTTTTCTATTTCGGGTCTCATCTCGGGAGCAAACACCAGTCGGTTCGGAAACACAATTTAAGTTCGTCAACAGCCGGCTTCAGTACCGAGCCACTACTTATTTATACAAGTGGAGTATGCTCTGCTTCGATGAGTCGAACTTAGTTAAAACGCGCTTACATCAACCCATTTAAATTGAATCCTTTAGAACATGTAGCAATATTTCGTTTTTAATTGTTGTCCCTTCTTCCATTCAATAAGTTTTCTTTGTTACGTTTGTATGAAAAGTTGGACAATAGGGCTATAGTATGATACATAATATCGTTTATTTTCACGAATATTAAATTTATATAGTAATAATTTGTTCTTTGAAGATAATAAATAATTTCTGGTTATATTTAATGGAGTGGATAATTAAATATATTTCGGGATGACATGAGACATATTTATTTTAACCTATTTAATAGCATGTTAAAATTATATCAGACTTATGTCAAGTAAATAGTAATAGAGTTCGATATTTTTAAGCTATTGCATAGCTTTTATCTTGGGCTTTGAGCGCGGCGACCGAATGAAGAAATTCCGTAACGAAAATAAACCTAACACCCCCCACTCCGACCGGCACAGCAGTGCAGCGTTGAAAGCCGTGCATCGTCTAACGTCGTATCAGTTCGGCAGACTTCGGCACGGTGTTTGGGTGTGTGCGACTAGACGTATGCGTGTAGACTGAACGAAGCTCGCACGGATCGAGACGAGCTGCTCCGAAATCGAACGAATACGTAAGCAGCTGTTTGTGAGAAAGTATATAAGTGTATAGGTATCTATCATCTATATACGATAGTGAATATCTGTTCGCGTAAAATTTGTGTATAAAAAGTGTTTTAAAGTGTAACTTGAATTAATATCAAAGAAAAAAAAATATTGCATAAATATTATAATTGCATAAGTTGATAAAAATGCTATGCAATAGCTTTACCGCGGCAGTCCCCGAGTGCCACACGTATTTTTTTATTTAACGATAAATTTATAAGCTGTTTTATGAAGGGATGGAAATAAAGATCATTCTTATTTTGCTTACAAAGGCTTTTTACGTAATTGTGAACTAAGGTTTTTCCAAAGTACCTATGTATGAAGTTGTCGATAATTTCTGAACATACAAAAACTTCAAATACACTTTATTCACATACATCACATTGTTGACCATCACAAATCTCTCAATAAGAATCCTTAGATCAAAATTAACAAATGAAAGACCAAAAAATCTAAGAAAGTTTGAAAGAAAGATTGGCATGCGTAATTAATGGGAACACCAGTGATTTACTTAATGATATCCATTAAACTTGGGGAGGAAATGGCCACACTCTCCCCCGCCTTCCAAACAGAGAAGTAGGGGAACAAGTTGTGATGACCCCATCATGGTTTCCTTCCTACAAATGAGCGAAGGGGTCCAAATTGTGTACAACTTGGTAGGGTACGAACTAATCCTGTGAATGGCCGTAGATGTAGTGTTTCGGTAGTACGAAAGGTAGGAATTGCTTAATGAATGTAAGACAAGTACCAAAAGAAGAACTTGTGAGTGAGTGCTCTTATTATAAGTGGTCTATTTATTTTCGAGTTATGTAGTAGAAACATACCAATCTAAATGTAGTTACAATATCAAGGATTACCTTAATAACATAATTATTTTGGTAGCGATATGTAACACAAAAGCACAACTTCGGTTATGCTTTACAGACAACCGTGCTAATTAGATTATTAACTAAAAGTGCAACCATTGAAATCCAGTTAAGCTTAATCAGAGTAAAAATAAAGAAACAATTTCATCTCCATAAACTGCAAACCGTACCTTTTATACAATAGGTACGGTTAGCAAATTAACTGCATCATAACAATGTTTACGATCGCACAGTCGACCGAGTTTCTTCTTACTGCGACGAATGAGATTTGCAACGCGTATTATCGTTAGCTCAGCATGTGGAAAATCAATCGGTAAGCAGTAAAAACATGACGATACCTAACCAAGGTCTTACCTAAGCCTTTTCTTAATTAATTAGCTTGATGGAAAAAATGGATCTGGGTATTTTACCTATGTGTCATAGATACAGCTGTTCCAAAACTTTTTCTGTAGATACACACAGACAATAGTATGCACGTATTTCTAGTAGGTACCTACTAATAATGTCTGCATATGAGCGAACTTTTTTAATGAGCTATTAAGTTCTGCAGCTCAATATGCATAACAATTTATGAAGTAGCTCTCTTGTACTATGCACTTCTAAAACTGAAGAACACATGGACGATTTGTAAGTTTAAAACTGGTTTATATAAATTTTAAGTCCTAGAGTAAAGGCAAAGCAATACGCTTTTTTTGCCACATACACTCTTTTATACAGCATTCCAGTTCCAACGACACCCTACATAAAAATGCAATCAAACCCATCCTTTTGAATTTCAAACATTGTGACGTGGCCTCGCGTACTGCGGCTGCAATTCATCAATATAATACCAGTGGAAGGCAAAGGGCGATGACGACAGAAGAAATGTTTCCCGTAATATCGGCCTTAGACGACAAAGAGGCAATCGATCACGCCGCTTCCACCTGGGCAGAAGCGGCAATCCAAACGCGTGATATGCGTTAACTACCATCGAATCACCACACTCAATCCGCAATTCTCAACTCTATCCTTATAACTCAAGGTTGATAATAAAATGGCAGTATAATTATAGGCGTGGATCCAACATTTCACACGATTCGTTTTGTCTGCTCTCCTGGTTCCCGTCCCAGGTAATGGTTCCTGTAATATTGGCGTAATATTTCTCGGCGATAGCGTTTGTTATCAGCGTAGTAACGATGTCGTTTTTATCCGAATTCGTTTTCTGCATAATATGGGATATATGATGGTTCACATTGTGAGTCGATTAAGAATATCTGCCTTTTAACATATTTTAACATTCCTACGTTAGATCCACGTTAATAAATTCTAATTGTACAGGTGTGCTTATTAATCTGTTGATTTTCCTCGTATTTCAAATCTCTATGGATTTCTATATATAAATACAGAATCACAATACACATCAGCTATCATAATAAAACAGACCCCTAGGTACTATTGTTAGCACACGGTCGGTATGGTATACATATATCTTTTTACACTAAAACATTGTCGTGGCAACAGTAAATTACACAGTAATGCTGAAAGTTTAAATGCTCCATCAAATTTTAATACGGTCTTTGTCTAATATTTTATTAAAGTGAGAACAAAAACTGTATGAGCACAAGGAACGTTAGGTGAAAGAGCCTCGTAAAACCTTTAATGCAGTTAAATGACCATTATTACTTAGTTTATGGTAAGCTTTTATAGTTTTCACTTAGATGATGCTTTGGTCTAAGAGCTTAGATGAAAAACCTGGCTGTAAATATCGAGACTACTCTTAAAACTAACATGTTTACTACTTTTGTTTTACAGAAGACAAAAAATTTACAAAATACACTAGTATAAAAAAAGTATCTAGTTCTTTCGAATATTTATTTTCTAAGTTCAGAGATGAATCCTTAGGTACAGGAAATGGTCTTGTAAAACAAGAGCACAAAGTTCAAATTACATCTGTCATCAGAGACATTTTATAAGAGTGTTTTCCTTTATAAAAACTAAAACTTAGGGCTAGATTCGACACTTAGGGGTTTTCGGAATATACTGTAGTGATTAAGCTTCCATACCTGTTAAAATTAGATCATGGCTTATAAGGGCTAATGTACAAATTTCACCCAACCAGTTTTGGTTTGAATTTGTCATATCGGTTTCGCACCTTTCTTGCTTATGCCGTCGTCGATTAATGCATGACACTTTATTCATACTGAAACAAAACCTATAACCACACAAACCTTATCCTAATTTCAGTAACAGGTCAATGATACCATACCTAATAAATAATTAATAGACAAAAGACAATCAAAAACAAGATTCACAAAATTCTTCCGATTTCAACAATGTAAAACAACAATTATAATTTAAATGGAATCCAGGGAGAGTTATAAATTGTTGTCAATTGATTTAGGCCGCTTTCGTTTTGGGACATTAATCAACTCGGCCCATTCACTATTCTGAGTACACCCACGCGACAAATATTCACAATGCTTCAACACGGATGTATTGTGTGCTGTTTGAATGCTGGAAGGGTTATACGAGCCTTTTTTTGTTCGGATTTTTGTAGCTTGTAATTTAATTTGAGATACGGTTTCAGTTTTTTAACTATGTGTAAAGTGCAAAATGTAGTGTTACAAGTATTTTTGTATCCTGTTATATTAAATGGCTTTTAACATCCTCATAATAATGAAGATATTATTATATACTATTTGATAATTTATACTATATTCTATTGTATTTCTAGGAAGATACAGTATCTCTATTATAGATGTGACTTAATACTAATATACGAATATTTAAACCTAAAATGAAATTAACAATTGATAACCGAAAAACTGCCAATTTTAGTCTACCTACTACATAATGTATTGTGTGAGTAGATTACGGCTCGATATAGACGGAGCACTCATTATTGGACTATCAGTAGCGCGTCAATTAGTGGGATGGGATCAGCCCTTGGCCTGATTAATGGAACGTGGCGCTGGAGCCGCATTCACGCGAGCACTCGGTGCCGCCTCGCTGTCACGTCTCACTGTGTAAATTGTACTTAATGACTGGTTACTGTCCACACTTACTGTACTATCGGCACTTTACAAAAGAAAACAAAATATATTTAAACAATCAAAATAATAGTTTCGTTTTTGTTTGATTAGAACTGCTTAAAGAAAAAGTAGTAAAATATATTTGACATACATCTTTCATTACTTTAATCAAAGACTAAATTACAGTATTATTTATTTATCAAACAATTTATTTATAGCAGTAATTGTGTTGTAAATCTATTTGTGACCTCTTAGAAATCATAAATGAAATAAGAGCCAGCCTCCATTCAACTACCGAATAATAAAATGATTCTATTGAAACAGTTATAAAACCAATTATCAAGTGTCTTGAAGGCTTCGCTCCGAGCGGAGTGGAGCCATATAACATGGAACTGCACTTCATTCAATTTTATATTCGACTTTTCTATTTGCCCATTAAATGATTCCTAGACATTCGATCCGATTGGATCTCGGATACGGTTAAGTCTTCACTTCGGTTAATAAAGGAAGTTTGTGGGAAACTAACTAGGAAATGACGATGGAAATTGTGAAGTTAAAATACTTACACATACTTCTTCAAATATTACTCTTTGGTGGTGAAAATATATGCTTTTAATAATATTATTTCATGCTTAGGTATATTTTAGGAGCCGAAATTATTTCAATAAATTACAAATAGTTCCGCAAGACTAGGCATTTAGAATATACCTATTTGGGTACCAACTATTACCTAAAACCCAGTGTTCCGAAGAATGTCAAAACTAAACACCTAAAACTGTTAATAAACTCAACAATCCCAATTCAAGAAGTCAACACGAAGCCGGTCGAGACTAAATACACAATTTGAAGCCCAAAACTATATTAATAAGACGAAAAATCACGATGAAACCGACATAATCAGTTCGGAACAGTCGTTCTAAGTCGCCTTCAAGTCTTTTAGTAAGGAGTCCCGTTTATAAGTAAGGAGTAGGACGGCAGTTACGAAGTTAACACACAAACGTTTGCTCAGCCTTCAGGAAATGAAAGTTCGGAGGCGTGAGAACTTGCGGCTGGGAAACATACAATTTCTGGACCGCTCTCGCCCTGAGAAATTGTGTTAGTTTCTGAGGTTTTCGTGTTATTAAATATTTTGCTGTTGAGGCATTTGTTAGTAATTTTATGCGGAAATGAATAGTAGGAGCGGTTGAATTAAATAGTAGCGACTACAACAAAACACCAACGATTTTAAGCCTTTAGCACGAACGCTATCAAAAAAGTATCCTCTTTCGGCTTCGATTCTCGAAACCCAGAGCTAATATCTGCCTCAAGTTTGCAGAATACATGTTGCACCTTATTATAATTTAACAGTTACTAGTAGATCTTTAGCACAGATTTGCCTATAAATCGAAATGATAAAACTTGTTATGACGGCTTCATATTCAAATAGTTTCTAATTTATTTACCTTAAAAACGTTAAGATGTATGTCTGTATAGTTCACAATGCCATTCTTATAGAAACGAACCAAGAGTTAGAGCAAACGCTTATGTGAAAGTATCTGATAAGTTTCCACTCTATTTTTTATACTGAGCTCCGGCCAAAGGCATTAATTAGGACCCACCATTTAATATCGGTTAGGTTGATCTTAACTGTCTGGGTTTAATATAACGTGGTGGAGCGTTTTTCTCGACGTTAATTCAATCCGTATCCGAGCCGTCACAACGACTCCGGATAATTGACGCGCCGTAACGGCCCGGACGAACGGACCGTACACACTGCCCGGGAAAAAGTAATTCAGAGATATCCCGTTTGGTATACAAGCTTAAGTGTTTAGCAAATGTTGCGCTAAAGATATGAGCTTGTTCCTCATTCGGAAAAAAAGGTTATCTCATGTATGGTTTTCCATTAGGCACAGATATAACAGGGCCCATTTTTTCATATAAAATGTATTTTACAGTTTTTTAAATTTAATGAACCTAAAGCTTTTTTCAAAACTCTAAAAAATACTGAATTACTAAAAAAAACAGGAAGTTTTATTTAAATGCTTTTGGTTTCTATAACTCCACCAAATATTACGTAATCAAGTTGTCAAGAGTTTTAAAAAAGTAGACAAGGTAAATGCTGGTCAGATTACATCCAAATAATTTGACCAAATAATAGGTAAAACTGGATGGATATATAAAAACTCGTACTTCATAAATCGCTGCCTACCAAACAACGAGTGTAAAGGGTGCTGAATATTATCGGAACGGACGTAGGGATGGGTGGCTACGTGATCAATTGCCACTGACGCCGCCGCCCTTTTGTCAAGGAAACAATAAGCGCGAAGACTTCAAATAGATCCGCAGATAATTCACAGTTTGCATGACTATTGAGTAGTTTAACTTGTATGCCCGTTTGAGTTTGGACATTTGGATAAGCAAATTGACGGCTAAAACATTTGTTTCCTTATGTTGTTTATAAATTGTTAAACAAATAAAACCGAAGATTTTCCTGATCAAGAAGAACAAGGACTTAAGATATGTTTTTTTTGTGTTAAAACGTTTGATTTATGTATTTGTGTCTAAATATATGCAGGGAGTATACAGAGCGTTACATAAAATTTAATTTTATATTTTGATTGTTAACTAAGGAAATAACAAAGGGTGGCTTAATTTGAACTTTTACTTAATAAATAGGACTACTTAACAATAATGTAATTCACATGGATAATAAATATATATAATATAATAATAATAATTTATTGAAATAAAAACGTTTACATAAAGTTGTACAATTCAGCTTACAATAATAAGTTTGAAGACAATTATAACTTAACATAAAACTAATACTAAGATGAAAATTTTATTGGTGAAAATATGCTGGTTTGGGATTGCGATGTTCGGCAGCGACCCGCCCAAGCTAGGTTAATTTAAACCTGTGTTTCAGGCCAAAATGACATAATCCTAGCTTCAAACTCAATACTTCTAAGCCAACAGTTTACGAACAAGCCCCAACTTTTTACTATTATGTTTCTCGTAACCAAGGCCTCTGAGTAATGTGACCTAACATAGGCAGGTGTGTGGGGCGATCCACGCGGTAATGGATCCAAGGAATTTGATAATAGCAGAGAGCAAAACTAGAGTACTTCGGGGAACGTACTCTTTTAGACCTCACTTTTAAGTATGTAGACCGTACGTAATATACAAGCCCCAGAATTTTGGGCTACCTGATTTAATCTTTATAAAAATGTGTATGATGGTGCTTGTATTCCAAAAAGGTAGGCCGAGATTACTTATACACATTTGGACGGATAGAATTCCTTATTTGGTTAGCCCATTGTAAAAGAAAATTAGAAGGCTACCTGTATAATAGATATTTTTTGCTAGATTCAATTCTTCCAAATATAATTATGAATATTTATTTTTTTCTTTTACTTGAAACAACTAAACTTTTGATTTGCATTTATTTATGTCTTCCTATTTATTAATCGGTATCCGACGGACAGCCCTAAAATCTTTTATTTTCTATTCCTTGTCCGTATAAAGGTTGTCTGTAAAAGATCGCCATTAGCGATAAAACCTCCAATCGGACGTTTGCTTTTATTTTACGTTTCTTTTGTTATTCAAATTGTGTACAAAGTATTTTTCCTTTCTATCTTTGATAGGTACTAAATCCGTGATTTGTCAAAACATCAATATGTCTGCACGTCTTAAAAATTAGAAAGGACTGGCTATTGTGTGCCGAAGTTTCTTTAAAGTATAATAAAATACGTTTAAACATTTTTATATAAGACTGGGTAATTCCCTCTTGCAATAAGCGAGAGTTTCTATTTAAGAAACGCGAATAATGTCTGTCTGTTCATGGGCGTGGTGAGGGGGAACTACCTCTCGTCTATAGAGAGAATGCTTTAAAGCGCAGTGTGTGTGTGTGTGTGTCATTGACACTAAAAACATTTTCCTTATACACGATGTGGCCCGAAGTATGATATCAATATCGTTAATGTTTAGTTTTGCCGTAGGTATACAAAAGAGTTGGTATGTAAATTATCTGGCCTGGATTCCCAAATTGTGCGATTTCATTTTTTAGGCATGTATGATATATGCAGGAAATTGTGAGGTCAGATAACAGTACCAAGCTATTGCAATGACGAAAAACCCAATAACTAGGTACCTAACATCAAATCGTTTAAAAATTGATAACAATACACTGTAAACATAATAATATACCCGAATTTGCGCGCTTACTATGATCTCTAGATGCAGGAATTATTCTGACGGGTAAGTGAGACGATGCTACGTGCAGTACAGTGTTGTCTCGCTTCCACAACGGTAGCAGTCTTGCTTCAAGAATACACGGTACAGGTACTGGCCAAAAATGATAACAGCATTCATTGTCGCGAAAAGAAAGAAAATTGGAATGGTCCTTTATGTTAGGTTATTAATGTAACTATGTGTACTGCTCTTAGAGTATAGATAAGAAACTAAAGAGTGAGCCTATCAGTGTATGAACCGTGAGCACTAGTATGAACTAGTTTTATCGTAAATTTTGTATCAAGACGGAGCGCGCCGTTTTAATAAAACTATCTAAAACCCTAATATTATCCTAACAATGTCGAAACCATCGATATTTTCGCATATAAGTCTGTCGTTGCGCGAAAAATAACTTTAAATCAGTAAACGAATGTACTAGATACAGACAAAAAGTGCTCTCGCTTGGCACGAAGGAAAACTAGCGATACTATCGGTCTATAGTTATCTATAGTCTAAGGTACTGCTACTCATAATATTACTTTACTTTGTATAAATTTCAATTACCTAGAGCTGTTTATCTTTGTACTTAACACATACAAGTACTTTGAAATATCACACAGTCATGTTGAATTAGTAAATAAGATGTTAGATTATAATAATATGTAAGTTCTGCGAAAGATAATATTCTGTAGTTCTGTAATACTCAAAATGTGTCTCGACACGCGAATTACGTCTAACCTAAATACAATGGATGTTAAGCATTTATCACTTTGACTGACAACCGATTATGTAACTCATCTTTTGTTCTATATAATATATAGTCTCTTTCAATAGGCTGATTTTATTTATTTAATCAATATTAGCCCTTACAATAAGTTTGAGTACTAAGTGTACTAGAAAAATGCCGTATTTAAGTGAGACTAATTCGTGTTTATTTCTATATCTATCAAGAGAAAAGTCTTTCAATAAGTCTACCAAAAAAAAACCGACTTCAAAATAAGTTTTATATGGGTTTCTTATGGATCCCACTGTCAAAAGTGGACCCATATGGGCCCACATGGGAATCATCAGCTTTCAAATAAAAAAATAATCATCAAAATCAATCCACCCAGTAACAAACATTAAAAAAAACTGTCGAATTGAGTGCCTCCTCCTTTTTTGAAGTCGGTTAATAAGACCTTTCCTTGGTTATCAGCTAACTACCTTGTATTGTTTGTTATAATCAAATTCTAGGTAGGACATAAATTGAAGTGTTTCATTGAGTGTTTTGAATCAACACCCACGGACGTCCATTACTTGTCAAGCAGTGTAATTAAAATTAACCCTTGCCACGCTCTGTATAAACCAGGGAACGCTCACTTAAGACCAACTAAATTTATTACAACTGTAATGAAAATTAAATTGAAAATATTGTTAGAAAATGAACAAGCCGTTTCAATGGACTCTCGCGGGGCAGTTAGGAATAAACCTTTATAATTAGTCAGTCGATCTTTTGGGAAATTAATGACCGCTTCTGGCTACCGAAGAAATATTGGACTTTGTAGAAATGCCATTTTACATTTTTTCAGAGCTTTATTTCTAGCACATTATTTTGTTATTATCATGATTTCGTAAAACTACTTGCTGGTTTATTTAATCGGTTTTATAAAACTAAATGCCATTTTCGAACCATCTTTAAAAAAACATATTATATAATCGTATAATAATATGTTTTTTATACTATAGTAAAAATATAAATAAAAACGAATACAGTTATATTTATTTATACTGATTTAATAATTTTACTTTATTATTATTTCAACCTAAAACCTTTTCAAAGGAGCAATTTTATACTCTTTGCTGTATGCTCTGAACATATACAAGTACAAAACCGACCTCTCCATACTACTGAGCGTGCAAAAATTAATTTATGGTGAGTTTAGAAGAATCCGGCACCCGTCCGTGTTCTAATTGTTCATTGAGGACTCTCAGAAGGAATGAGGAGAGCGCGTGATCAATCGCTTTGTCGCGCCGCCGCTGCCTACTTAGAGAGGGCCCGACTATTCCAGGCACTTCATTAGTGCAGAAATTAATGCTCTCTATCATATAACCTTGCAGCGTTAGTATTCGCTAGAAGTTTTATTCTTATTTATGGTTGGTTTAATGGTCTCTAGAATTATACTAGCCAAGGAGGTCGAGTATGACACTGGAAATGATCTTGTATTGTTTCGTTTAAATTAAAACTTCGATGTAGATAGGTGTAGGACTGGTTGAAAAATAGTTATAGAATGAAATAATTATTTGAAATGTTTTAATGATTGAGTTTGATCATTTCAAAACATAAAATTTGAAATGATCAATTAAAATAATAATTGATCATTTCAAATTTTATGTTTCACACATAAAATTTATATATGTAATTTTGATTAGGATCGAATCGATTACATTGAAAGAAGGTATAAAATATTTGATTTATTTTATTTCAGTAAAAAATATATAAGGGATTAAATAAATAAACCATTTAGAATGATTGCATGATATGACTTATAAATAATAAAAGTACAAATGAAAAAGCATTTACTTGTAGCAAATGACAAATCTTTTTTAAATTTCAAAATACCTAAACGCCGAACAAAAAGCGTATTATCGGCTAAGCATTCATTACAATGGAATATGTAAGTATTCCGAACAAAAACCGCTTATCAGCCACTAAGAAAACGTTTCACCAAAGAGAAATTCAGCATTATTCTTCGAATCACTAATCTCCGAACACAATCTAATTCGCAAATGTGAAGCTCAATAAGAATTTCAAATTAGGGGACGTTGGACCGTTTGTGAACACCTAACTTTTAGTTCGGCCAATAATGGATCGAGCCAAACTTAGTCAAGAGTCACGCCAAAACTGAATTAAAGCTGATAAAGTGAAAAAGCATATAATGCCCGTCTTTCCTTAAATAGAAACCGATTCGTGACAAGGGGAACGAATTTAAAAATTGAATAACTTTGAAATTGCTCGGTTGCTGTTGATACAACGTTTTTAAAAATGTACGACAGCATTTTGCTAATTGATTGCTTAATATTTTGGACTCTCTGGAGAATTGTGTTTCGTATGGGTTAAAAAGATGGATTTTTATTTGTGTTTCTGTTTTCCTGAGCATAAGCTCTGACTGATATACCATTATTTTTCAGGTTTGTTTATTTTCTGTTTGCTGCTTTATTCGATGAAGGAAAATTATTTTGTCTGTTTATTCACGTTTTATGTGTCTAGTCTTCGGAGAAACCAATTGCTGGGTAATAATTAATGTGCAAATGTTTATACTGTCATTTACACTGTCGTTAAAAGCTGAAAGTTAGCTATATCGAAAACTGCAGGCGAAACTAATATAAACGCCGATCGAAGCTCGTAAAACATGTATGTTTTACAGTTATGATTAGCTTATATTCTTGAACCTTATAATTTCTATCGAAATTTTATTCTTTTTTGGTAGTTTTTTGTCTCTTTCATAACTAGAACAAACGCTTTTGACTGATTTAACACCTTAATTTAAAGCAATTGCAAAATGCAACTTGCTTAATGAATCACTATAACTTCTTCTTCCTATCGTGTCGATGACAATCTATTTATATTGTGTCGGCCCAAAATTCTGCTACGAGAACTGCATTGTCAGTAGCTTGCATTAAATCGTTCATCGTGCAGGTGTGAGGGCACGAAGGACCAGATAACAGGTGTTCCAACTATAACTATGTCATACCAAAGTCGATTTAATTAAGAGGATATCATCTACACTAATATTATAAAGAGGAAAGATTTGATTGTTTGTTTGTTTGTTTGAAATGAATAGGCTCCGAAACTACTAGACCGATTTGAAAAATTCTTTCACTGTTGGGAAGCTACGCTATCTCCGGTGAACATAGGCTATATTAAATTTTCAATAAAGTTAGGGATCCATACTAAAACTCCAATAATGTAAAACAAGGTGTGAAAAAATTACCAAAAAACTTTCTTACATCGCGTGCGCTGCGAAAACTATTGATTATAGAACAAAATAATGTACTACGTCTTTGTAGAACATATAATTATCTACAAAGAATATCGCAACAGCATATGTCTAACTACTATAGTTATGTCACAATAAGTGTATTCTTCGTTTTTTAAAATTTATATAAATGCCACCGCTATAAAAGCTTTTTTATGTATACTTTGGAATAATCCTTATCAAAATAAATAACTTCATATTTAAGTTTGCTTTAATACCATTATATGACTTTTTGAATTATTCAATTTGGACATTCCATTCGAAAGATATCACAAGTTTAAATATGTAAGTTATTTAAAAAATACGGCACCATAATAATAAGCAAATTGATAATAATAACAATTTAGCCTTACGGGAATAAAAGTTGTTTGTTAATGTTTATTATTCCATAATTTCCATAGTAAGTTTACTATTAACAAATTAGTAAAGGAACTAATGACGTAACGGGGTTAAAGAGGTAGTACGAGATAGGTATGGAACCGCGAGGTGTTAGTTACACTATTTATTACTGAAGAATGGGTAGACCGATTTTCAAAATATTAAATTTGTTTGGATACGTCTCCGCCCCGTATAACAAAGTAAATAAAGACAACAAGTCGGGAACGGAATATAGGTATTAACGCGGGTGAAACCGCGGGGCACAGCTAGTATAAAATAATTAAATCCGGTTACAGCACAATACAGTTTTTATTCACTTGGCCACAATATAATTTTTTATAGTAGCTATAAAACTATTAACTTGTATTCATAAAACCTATCACATTTTGCGATCTGACACCTAAACATGTTCGTGACTGAAGTATCTACACCAGTTCAATGAGAGCTGTCTCGGTGAAGCGAAAGTTCTAATATTGAATCAAGTATTGCGAACTGCAATAAACATTTTTTAGGGTTCCGTACCCAAAGGGTAAAACGGGACCCTATTACTAAGACTCCGCTGTCTGTCTGTCCGTCTGTCTGTCTACAGGCTGTATCTCATAAACCGTGATAGCTAGAAAGCTGAAATTTTCACAAATGATGTATTTCCGTTGCCGCTATAACAACAAATACTAAAAACCACATAAAATGAATATTTAGGGGGGGCTCTCATACGACGGTGGTACGGAACCCTTCGTGCGCGAGACCGACTCGCACTTGGCCAGTTTTTTATTTTAATAGTAGATTTGTTCGACTCAGATTTTTCGAAATGAAGGGGTTTATACATTATGTGTTAAAAGTAAATCAGTTGGTTGACTGTTGGATTGGTTTTCTTTTCAAAAAATAAGAGTGGTCCAGTACAAAACAAAATTATTTTCGCTATTAAGTACATTGTTAGATAAATATTTAATTAGTCAGTATTTAATGCCCTTTGTTACTTGGCAAAAAAAGTCTAGTTTATATTGTTTGTTATTTAACGAGTTAAAGCCGTTCCTATCCCGTAGAGTCATAAGTATAATAAAATTACAAAAGCAATAGCCTAAGGACACGTCAGACTAAGGATCAAAGGTCCCGAGTTTTAAACTCAGTGAAGTATTTAAATTAGTTAGGAGTTAAGCAGAAGTAATTGTAGCATTTGAACCTCGCTGGGTTGCTGGCTTTAACTTAGTTACCCAGTGGATTGGAGATCGCAATTGGTTATAAACTCTCCAGAGGTTAGAATTAAAAAAACTGTGTTTTCTTATAAGTTCTGTACAAAACTATACAAAAATAATAAAGGAATGCATAAGTGTATCATAGAACTGAATAAGCGTAACTGAAAGAAAATCGAAATCAATCCAAAATTTCATTTGATTAGAAGAAACATGCAAACTTCTTTTTTTAGGTCTGTAAAAAATTAACTTTTTCATAACCAAAAACTAACTAAAAACATTTTCAGCACATTTATGGACAAATTTTGTATATTAGAATTGACTTTACATTGTTTTATAACTTTATTTCAAAACAGCATAGTCCAATTTGTTTTTATTTGCTATTCCGTCTGTAGTGACGTATTGGCTAGTGGCTTACCTTTGCCTAGCTTTGGCGTCCTCAAAAGGCAGCGTGTTGATTCATCACCGCTTTTTTATTGGCTTTGAGTCCGAAATGGCTTGGTATTGAATGTTTGCTGTTGTTATAATAGATATCGTCGCTGCGTCTGACGTCGTAGATGGTAAATGAATTTCTAGTTTGATAGAATAGTCGAGTAAGATCTTAGTAAGATTCAATTTTGATGGGTCCATTTTAATCTCACGACCATGTCACACGTAGGAGGGGCTCGTGGCTAAGTGTAAGCCGTACGGTTTGACCGATAATACAGGTTAAGCCGCGCTTGCCGCGGTTGGTCCGTGGATGGGTGACCATTTATAACATACCGAGACCCCTCCGTGTTTCGGAAAGCACGTTAAACAGTAGGTCCCGGCTGTCATACATAGATCTTTGGCAGTCGTTAAGTCAATTCTGACAACCAGTCTTACTATGGGATACTGTGTTTCCCAGTAAAATGGGTTGTGGAGGTCAGATAGGCAGTCGCTCCATGTAAAATACGGTATTCAGCTGAATCCGGTAAGACTGGTAGCCGACCCCAACATAGTTGGGAAAAGACTCGGGAGATGATGATGATGACCATGTCACACGTTGGTACATGGAAAATTAACTCATTACATAAATAAATATAATGCCTAAATTTAAAGTATCTCAGGGACAAATCACATACCCAAATTATGCAGAGCCTGTATTGTGGTAACCAGACCACTTATAAGCAAATTTATATATTTCTTAATAATAATATCCTGGCATAGATCCAGATTAGCAGTCAAGGTTACTTAATATATGGGTAGGATAGCTAGACTGATATTCATTTGTTTCCTATCCAGTACAATCAATAAGGCCATCTGTCCAAAGAGTATGGAATAGCGTCACTTGTATGGAGACCATACATACGTCAGTCAGATCACGTACACCGCCACTTATCGCGAGTTGCTCTCGTAAAATAAAGTAAATTGGCAGCAAGGACCAGCCATACCAAGATATCAATACTTGGTGATATGGACGTGAGTTTCTCAAGGCTTTGTTAAGACATGCTTCATTTACATGAATGATGTATGTATGGATTTTGGAACAATAATGGTAAATGTTACATACTTTAGTTTAAGGATTTGCACGCAAATCTAGCTGAATTTTAATTAACACGAGTTATTTTTTTGAAATTATTTTTCCGATGAATTGCTGTAAAGCAGTAAAATATCTGGGCAAATGTTAGTATCGTAAATCTCGAAATGAAATATAAAATAATACATACCTACATAACAAAAGTAAAAAATATAAAACAAAACACGACATTCAGCACCGACAGAAAAAAAAAAACATTGTTAGTAATACAATTGTTGAGTGAAATAATTTCACAAGCCCAGTGTTTTGTCCGAACAATAAAGCAGGCCATTTG
This sequence comes from Autographa pulchrina, assembly GCA_905475315.1. Classification (NCBI taxonomy): domain Eukaryota; kingdom Metazoa; phylum Arthropoda; class Insecta; order Lepidoptera; family Noctuidae; genus Autographa; species Autographa pulchrina. The sequence continues at coordinate 3,622,444 of FR997771.1, read as the reverse complement.
AAGACTAACGATCGTAATCCAACCGCTTGTTCGCATAAACATGTTACACCTAGTTTTACGTACATTTGTCTGCTTTATAGAAAAGATTTACCAAATAAATGGGTAATTAAAGTGTTAGATAATGGTAGGTTGAGATTTATGTACATGTATCGACGAAAATAATAGAAAATGTGGCTTTTAGGAATGATATTGTACTCACCAACTTTAGAGTCTTCTGCATTATTTGTGTTTTCTTCTCTCAAGCAACTGAAACAGAAAGATGAAAATAGTTTAGACGAAAACTGTTCACGTTCGAAGTGACTTTTCAAATTCTTCATTTATATTCTGAGAGTAACTAGTTAATGTTTGTGGTACTATGGCAAAGCTAACTAGTTACGAATGTAAACAAACAAAGTTATTTGGTGTCTTATTGTATAACAGAACCTGAAACATTCCAACTGATAAACAACTGCCACTCATTATTTTGTTTTCCAACAACACAATGAATGTTACATTACGAGCTCATCCTTATCATTTTAGAACGAGGATATAAAGCAACATGTCACTGTGTCAGACAGTGGTGACACACAACACTCTATGTATAATTTGGGGGCAGGGTTGGTGACATTGTCCCGTGAATCGCCCACGGGACGCCTCGAGATAAGCAATGGCTTTCCTATCGCGTTTTATGGCACATTCGATATTACGAGAAATAGTTTTTGTTCCCCCGGCGAAGACATCTCGCTAGTAATATACAGGGATGCATTTGCGTGTCTTTAGGATGTATAAATTAACTGACATGTGACATATTAGTGGGATTTTTCGTTGTAATGTAATGCTGAAACAAGTCATGATTTGTCTTGTTTCAGCATTACCTTTAATTTTAACCTGTAGTTAATGTTATCTTACAATATCTTTGTTTAAATCTAATATAATGTCGAATAAATAGCTATATAATTTGTCTTTCTTGTCTGACTTCACTTTTCATACATGTAAAACTTCAAAGCACCTCTTGGAAACTAGTCCGGCCCTGGTAACTATCGAATTCCGTCGGGTGTATTTGAGGTGTATGTACACTGATGTGTGCTATTAGGGGAAATGGAAAAGTTCTCCTCTATATGAGTAATGGTTTATTTTTTATCAACGTGGGCGTTAGGTGTAAACCCATTTACATACGAGCTGAGTACTGCATCAACATATCAAATATGTAAATTAAAATATGCGAAACGTCAACTTGGAAATGCCTTCATTTTGCGACGGGCACCGGGTGTACCCGCGCATTCTCTTATATAACTTCATTGAGGTTCTGATGAATTTAAAATTTTTGAGGTCCTCGCTCCGTAAATTATATACATAATGTATGTTATTAACAACCGCTGCTGTCATATTTTGTCCGAGGTTATCAAAGTTTGTGAGGTTGAGGGATAGGGTTAAAACGAAAATAATAACATTTTAAGGGAATTTATAATGTTATTTAATATGAGATAAATAAGAACATTTAAAACATTAGTTCACTTGTAAACATAAATAAGTAAAAGTATCCCATCCAAAAAGCTACCAAACAGTCCCAAACTACAGCTAAAAGATTTTCATCCAGCAACCGCACTTTTTCGGTACATTTTACCCAAAAAACGTTCATAAAATCAAGTGTTGCGAAGTACATAGTACCACAATTAAATTACTGTTGTACCTGTAGGGTTGTGACGTCACAAAGGCCTCTCCCGCCACCCCGTACTCACTGCCTTCATTACAAATTCAAAGGCTGTTTAGTCATTATCACATAACACCTGTTGTCGGCCGCTTATGTTGGGTTACATTTAAAGCTGATGGTTCACCATGCCCGTTTAAGGCTGAATTTTTGTAACAAAATGTGAACTAAACTTTTATTAGCTACGTTGACAGTTCATTGTTCAGAAATATCTTAACACCATGATTTCAGTGAAGAGTTAAGAAACCATCTAATAAAAAGTAAAAATAAAAAAAATTGCAACTTTCAACACTCACAACTTTCACACACTGTTGTTATCCATAATAATCTGTCCAGTTTTTCGACAAATCGTAAATAATATCTTATTTACAAATAGTAATTTTAAATTATCTGTTTTTTTTTCACTAGCTTTTTAGTTTAGTCGCATGTGTACCCATCTTAACTTAGCCAAGCGTTTGGTACGCGGCGGTAGTGAGTGAGCTTTGTGCTTAAGCCGCGATCAACTTGAATTTTTCATACATCAACCTGGCAGGGACCAGCTAATCTGTATTTTTACATAAATCTTCCCGTTTTTTTGCCGATCGACACACATGTATTCATATCTTTACTTTTTATATAATACTTATAGCATTATGTTGGAACAAATGGGTTAACTCAGCGGCTGGATTTCTGTGGTTTGGATTGAGACCTTAAACATTCTAACGTCCTTTTTTTCTATTTAATTTTTATCTCTGTTAGGTAGTTTGTGTTACTTTACAGCTGTGATATGAGAAAACGTGATAAAATACTCTTTTTGCACGCACCTATTTAGGATAGCCAACTTCAATGAAAAAGGAAAACATAGACACCGTATAAAAATATTCCGAAGTATTGAGAGCCTCCTCCATTTTAAAAGTTGGTTAAAATAAAAACAAACAGATTATAGACAAAAATTGTCACAAATATGTCTGCCTTACGACATAACATTTCATCACGTAAGCTTTACATCACCATAAAAATATTTTTTATCGTCCCAAAGGCGTTAAGTTGAAATTCCAATAAAATAGATACCCAGCATTATGAGGACGTGTATTCGTTTAATTTTGCCATTTATGTGGAGTTTGCCACCACGAGAGGCATTATACGGGCCATACAAGCCTTTTATATGAAAAAATCAGCCATTCCTATTTGAAATTGCCACTTGTGAGCGTCGCGCGCACTCGAAACCGCGGAAAAAGTTTAATATAATACAAACAAGAGATGTTAAGTGTGTATGGAGTGTGTATGGAGGAGGTGCTGTTATATAGTTCGTTTTTTTTTGTTGTATTCACTGGTTTTATTCAACTATTCAATTGGAACAGTGATTTTTATTCGGCCTGCAGAAGAAGGGATCGGATCCTCGCATGAGACTGACATTTTTGGTCCACATATAATGTAATTGTTGTCAAAAACAAGCAAGGAACAATATATATTCGACTTAAACCGTATTATCTATTGTGAGAATGCATCTATTGCAATTTACCAAAATCTTCGCGAAAAAAAACTATTCTCTTCTATTTCCTCAAATTTTCATTATGGCTTTATAGGTACATCAGTATAAAATATTAAATTAACTATCTATATGTGTTATTTAGGATATGTTTCGTGAAAGTCTTGCAAGCACGGATTACAGGAAATCCACATTAAGTTAGATATTGCTGCCCATATAAACTGCGGCTAAATTCCAAAGAATATAATAATTTACTTGTAATCCCAACATTTTCCTTTGGTAGACCTCTTTATAATGGTCTGTGGAAGCACTCGTGGGATCGTAGAAAATTCCTTAAGGAATTCTATCACAAAGTTCCGTAAAATGATTAGGCTCTGGAAATAACAAACAAGTATTTAATTTACAAAATTCTGTCATAATTTATATCTATTTTTCTGTACAGCGTTTGTAATGAGTTTAACTGACTAATATCAATTGTGTTGTGTTAAGATAATTAGAATGAAAGATAGTTTTAAAGAATCAAAAACAAAACCTCAACTGATAGTAAAATAAAAACTTTAAAGCAAATACTAACACGTGTAGTGTAATGCAGAAAATAATATACATAGAAGGAAATAGGGAATAAAAAGCGAATGTCACCGCAGTAATGTGGTTTCATTTGCCTTGTGCTTCGTTGTGTAACGCAAGCCTTCTTTTATGCATGTACTCCTGTTACAAATAGCTGCGAGCACTTTCTGCTGTTCTGTTTTTAGTTTTATGAAATATTTTTATACATTTTTTCATGTGAGTTTTGAGAATTTGCAGGCTTGAATTTAAGTTTTCGTTTCGTTAAACAGGTATTAAAAGAACAGAATTTAATAAATTTATTTCAATTTTTCTTTGCTTATGCCTTCAGCGGTATATTTTACAATACCTACTTTCACATAACTTATATCTTAAAACCCTACTATGATGATTTACCAAGTTTTTTTCATGAAATTTTAAATTAATATACTCGCCTCGCCAATTTTAAAGCAAGTTGTTACACACACAATAGCCCTAATCAGTTAGCTTTAAGTCTCGTTTTATAAATACCAGCGCAACTGCAACGAACAGTTTAATTAAATTAACACCATACCAAGCCATAACTAGGAAATTCTATGCGAGATATTGAAAAATAAAAAGCATTGAAAGTTTCCACAGCCGCGCGAAGGGGCGAAGGGATGGTTCGTTTCTCATTACTGCGGTTATCTTGTTAGTGCCTCTATAAATAACCTCGACGCGCTAACAAGCGGACATTTTTCACACAAATCGCGGTGTAGTGTAAAAAGAACTTTATTTCAACGGGTTCTGATTGAAAGGTGCGCCTGAAAGGTAGTTTTAAGCTTGTTTTTATATGCAAAATAGTCTGGACTTGGGTCTTTGACGGTTTGCAATTTATGAGTGTTATTTTTGTTATGAACTTACTTTTTAAACGTCAAACTTCTTTTACGTCTGTATGAGCTTATAGAGTAACTATATTCAGTCGAACTATATGTTAGAGGCGTTCAGCTAACAAGAATGAAACCGAGGTTGACCAGTATGCTCTCTACTGCCAACGATAAGGTGCTAACAACCTTAGGAGAGTTGGAGGTTATTTTAAATTAGGTACGGTTATGTTTTCATCCTTATGCAGGTCTGGTATAAAGACCTCTGTAAAATAATATTTCTGTAACACACTACCTACACCTTCACATCTTCAGTCCTTACCAGTTTGTTTTATTCATGTCAGTCAAAATCAAAATCAAAATATTTTTATTTCAAGTAGGCCTTTTTAAGCTCTTTTAAAACGTTAAATTACTGACTCTAATTGCAGGTTCCAAAATGTCATTCCAATGGAGAAGAACCGGGAAGAAACTCCATAGGTTACGCTTTTAAAAAAAGGTTAACATCAATGTTAAAAATACAATTATTTAAAAAAATATACAAATATGCGACAACAACGTAAATAGCAAAATGTTTATATTAATGTAAACGATGTCATCCAAAATGGAAGAAAAATGAAATAGTACAGTAACATAATTAAGCAGTAAGTTTATGTTATACTAATCAGTTGACAACGGATTGTGGCTGGCTTTCTTCAACTGAACAATAGTAGATTATCCTCGCATTTGATGATACATCACTACGGTATAAAAACGCCACTATAGTGCATGATGTAATCGCATCAGTAGACAATAACGCATAATCCGGATGCAGATTAGTCTCCAAGGAACTGGTGGCTGTTCTCTCATACACATAATATATACATACATACACGTATACATGCACAATATTGTCTATTGTCCAATCGTGTATGTTTGTAATACGTTTAGTATCTAAATCCGTCATTAGAAGAAAGCTTAACTGTCTTAAAATCTGTTGCACGAAGTGCCGATTTTATCATGGTTCATTAAGATTTTATAACAAGGACCGATCTTTTACAATATATTTTCAGCATATTAATAACAAGTATCTTATTTATTAACAGTAAAATAGGAAGTCGGTTATAATGAAGAAAATAATTACCATATAACTTTTACCGAGCCTATTGAATTCATTGAACTTTATTAAAAAACATTGAGCATTATTAATGAATAGTAGGCGTATCGTTACACAAATAATTTCATTCCATTCCAGATAATTATTAATTTATCACACTCCATTATTGCACATCAAAGAAAAACGAATAAATATTTTATTTGAAAATGAAGAGCAAACGAGTCCAAGATATTGTAATTTAGGAATCCGTAGCGGAGAATCCGTATCCAGATTTAATATTAAGTAAACAATACCCGGGAAATAAGTTTTCATTTCTGTGCAAAGAAATGCGGAAGCAATCAACAACGTACGTCTGGCCAGTAAATATAAAACTTTAATATTCTCAAAGGGAAATTGTAAAGATATCCTTGCGCCTTACTGATCCCAGAAGAAAAGTATTACTCTATGAAATATTCAGATTACTGTTCCGAGAAAAATTTCAACTTCTTGTTTATGAGAACTGGCGGATTAAAGCTCTGATTGGTGTGGACTTTAACAGAGCATAAAAGTTAGTATATGATGCATGGTAACAGAACTTTGGACATCGTAAATGTTTTTTTTTTTTTACTTTTTGAATACTGTATCTTTTTCGATAATAACTTGAGTCTAAAGTGTCTTATCAGACGTTTTGAAATGTTGAGTAGGTAGATATTTAATTTTAACTGTACTATTCTTTTTAACATGGAAGTTGATAAGTTATCCATTTCAATAACAAACCGCATCAGAAGCCAGTTAACCCACAAATGTTTGATGTACAGCAGCCATTAATAGTCACGAGCTTGAGACACGGATGTACAATTAATTGTTAATTTCTATACATAATAACAATGTGCATGTCGTAATTAGATGTTATGTCCTGGATTTGTGGACGCTAACCGCTTAATCAAGGTAGTTAGATTATGTGCCGCATACATAATATGGGATGCTTGAAATCAAGTGATCACTAATAATTTGTGTCTTTATTACAGATCGTTACTACTTGAGAGGTATATTGAGATGTTTGATGGCTTTACGCTTTACATTGAATATTTTGAACATTCGGCAGATAAATAGCTTTCTATTACAGTAAAATAGAGTAGGCACGTTTTTGTTTTTGCGTTGTAATTATGCTCTTAATAAACGAAACTTTATCAGCATTATTTTTATTTTCTTTTTATTTTTGTAAGGAGGCTTTACCGCAGGCAGGTACTAAGTGTGCATCGCCTACTGTGGATGGTCTCGGGCTGTCATCTAAATAAATAAAGCAGTATATGGAGAGACACAGATATAACTTCGTTCTCAAAAAAAAATATTTATTACAGTCTTATAAGATACTATTAAAATCAAATAAAATTTTAAAATATTATTACACTATACCATAGTACAATATACCATATTTTGTAAACCTTTCAACAAAACACAAATTTCAAAAACCGACACTACACAACACAGTGTCTCAAAGTGGCACAGTGCCAGTGATAGCTCACACGAAACCGTTCGGATCTGGCTAAATAAAAGATAATTGGAAAACGGATTCCGTTCTCGAAGCACAGTTTCATGCACATATCGCTCTGCAGCACGTTGACCTATTTTTACTTTATTGGCGCGTGTCATCGATACAATATCGTGAACAGCTGAATTAGAATATTTTATTTGTCGCAGTACTACGTTTTATTACCCCTGACTTTTTCCAAAAATGTTATTGCAGACACTAGACAGGGTCAGAGAGCGGAAATAACATTAAAAATTAGTTTTGAAGAAAACTATGCTTTATTTACGTCATATCTCTCTCTTCTCTCTCTCTTCTTCAGCCTGTAGTCTCCCATAGTCGGGTATAGGCCTCTTCATGAGCACGCCAAGTATTGCGGTTCCGTGCCAATCGCATCCAGCCCTTTCCTGCCACTTTGGCGATGTCATCGACCCAACTGGTGGGTTGTCTCCCGACTTTTCGACGTCCCATCCAGGGTCCACTCCACTCAGCAACCTTAGAGGTTCACCTGCCATCTGTTCTGCGAGCAATATGGCCAGCCCATCTCCACTTCAATCTGGACACTTTTAGGGCTATGTCGATCACTTTGGTTCGTTCCCGGATGGTTGTATAATGTATTACGTCATATAGTCTTCATCAATATTGCACTCACTTTCACATATTATTATAATGGTTCCATGAAATGGGAAGAGATATTTAGAATATCGTGCTAGTAAGAGAGAAACAGCTCGAAGAAAATACGAAAGCTTATCCTTTGAATAAAAGAAATCCAGTCATCTATACTACGACAGTAATCTCCCCCTTATGAAATGAAAATTAACTCTATGAAGAAGTCGGCCTCTTTTAATCAGCATATGCGTATTAGCATGACTTTCCATATGCAGCTCGCTCGCTCCTTAGCCCGCCTTCTACATAATCAATGTTTGTCCCAGTTCCAGTTTAGAACTTTAAAATATTACCGCGCTATGCTAAAACTTTTCAATTTGACGACACCACTACGTTATAAGTTTGGGCTTGCGTATAACATTTTCTAATGTTTTCAGAATGAATTCTTGATTTATTTTGTTCTCCGTCTTGTGGTGTTTCGAATAAGTTGGATATATATATATTGCATTTAATAGTTAGATAATAACTAAATTGTTATCAAAGGGAAACTCAACATCGAAAAGTTAAAGTAATAAACACCTTATTGATGTTGAACAGTTATATCGACCGGGATCGGGTTCATTTTATTCTATCTATCAACGATACGATATGTAAAAGAAACAACCTATAACACAATAAAGCACGGAAATGTCAAAACAACAATCGTAAAAGAAGAAAAAACCCAAACCAAGCAATATGAGTATCATGAAAATAAATATAAATCCCACTCTACAGGGCCCGTAAAGATATCTAGTCTCGCAGCTAAGATTTCAAATACACTCCTTTTTTCTCGCCCGCAATAAATCGCTTCGAATCGCGGTAATATATCTGAAGGTTGCTTACTACGTGTATTCTAAAATATGTGTAAAGATTGCCCTTACGTATCGTGGATGTGGGTGGACTGATCGCGTACCTATGCCGCATTTTTAAATGGATCAGATACATTAATATGTTATTTTTGTGTGTATGTAGACGAGGGCTCATTGAAGTAAACTTAAATACAGGCTGTTAATTACAACTGATAACATTACAAATTAAATATTATTGATTACCCAAAAGTAACGACTAATAAACCAAAACCACAATCTGTCTACTACCGGTTTACCTACTACTATACCTATTACATTATCACAATCCATCAATGCTAAGGAAAACAAGATCACCGTCCCAAAGCCCACCTACTGATCTAATCAGACAAAAACGGCAATAACCCGTGCCCTAGTAAAAAATTATGATCCGTTGACACGTCAGATATTGGCATATATATCAAGGCAAAAAGGTGTAAACTTTCCCGGGCCGTCGTGACGTCACTTCTAAGGCGTTTTGCTTCGACGAGGGTTGACATTCATGAAGAGTGTCGATCCCCTAGGGATGGCCCGTAGATTACGTTTAGATTCACAGGCCATGGCCCCGAGATTAGTGGCGAGAAATGGTCCCAGAACGACTAAATCGATACTCTAATAGCTAAATACATTATTCTTTGTTTAAAAAATGTATAGATTATTTCTTTTGTTTTTTAAGTTTACTTTATCTTGAGAGCTATCTATATTGAATTCGTTTTCCAGACATGATAAATGAGCAAATTGAGATTGTGTTTCATACGAATTTTATATAACCTTTTGATTATACGCGACATAAGTTGAAGGAACAAGTATCGACTGCCTAATCGGATCATCCATTGAACATTACTTGATTAAGTTTCTTCGAAATCTTTTCTTGTGTATTATCGTTAATTCAATACTAGTATTGAATAGAGAGCATTGTACGTGGGCGGGAGAAATAAAGAAAATTGTTCGTCCGATATAGTTGACAGTGTCTTGAACATTTCAGGTCAGTGGGCTGGAATGTCTCCGATTTTATAGAATCCACGTTATATGGTGGGCGTACACGAGTATTGTAAATGGTCAATATTCTCGAACAATGTCATTACAGAAATAATCACTAGCGTATATCATGTTAGGTACCTGGAATAGTTATTTATAAAGTCATCTGTTTCAGTCCAATGTTGTCTTAGGAGAAGATTTTTTGTCTTCGAAATCCATTGGTATTTTCATTGTTTTATTTGAAGAAAAGGGAAATATGTCGATTTAGTTGCGTTTAGTAACATATTATCATCACATCTTGTGAGAAAAAGACATTTTGTTTAGACCATACTCATCTACGACAGCTTTTACCTGGTTTAAATTTACTTCTCCTTATATCTGGATTTTTTTTGTCATTCAAAAACTTCCTTAACAAGACCAATAACGTTAATGTACTTTAAAGTCCCACCCTTTACTTACCTGAAAGCGTTCAAACAAATCCTTATATATTTATCCTTCATGGGTATGCTCTCTCAAGAGACTTTGGTGTTCTATGTACTATCTATGTATACTGCTTAAAGAGTAAACATACATAAATACCCATATACCATGGCGTGAGTAAGTACCGACATCGGCAAGATTCAAATAACAAACAAATATCTTTTATGTGCCGAAACATGCGTGGCCGTATGCTGAGCTGCAAATGTAAATATGAATATTTCATTGTCGTATGAATAATACAATTATGTATACAAAAACTGAGTGTAAGCCGATTGGTCGATCGTAATGTCGCTAAGCTTTTGTTTATTAAGTAATTCGCTATAGTAGTTATTCGTTTTATGCAAGTTATAGAAAGAGGTAATCTTTAATCAGGTAGTTATAATCACTTTTTAAGATGACTGAATTCTTTCATATTTATGTTAAGGAGATTTATATGTGTGGCGATAAGGGTGTACAATGTCATATAGTATACTAAATTATCTTCCACCAATTGATCTACAACACTAAATCAAAAAATAATCGAGTGTTTAACTTTAATTGATTGTTTAATCTAATTCATATAATTAGTCATAAAGTTTAGATTAACTCATGTAATGTTAATGACTGTAACGAAAAAGAAAATAGACATGATTATGCTCATATTATTATCATTTTGTAATACATGGTTAACGTCCTTTTCAGTCATAAGATTGTCTGAATTAGACAATACGTTACTAATACTTAGTAGTGTACCGAGCTAAAACTAATGATAAACTCTTGTGGCTGTTGAAAAGATAATTTACAAAATAATTTAATTTACTGCGTAAATAATATTCTAAGTAGTCTGCAGATCAAAAGTAGAATTCTACTTATTTCAATAACCAAAATTAGGCTTATAACGTCCTACTCATTTTATAGAATATTGAGTGAACAAACAAGCAAAAGTAACTCGAAATTGATGAAAACTTTCCAGCAATCTGTCATAAAGAAAATGATAACATCAGCTAAACTGCTTACCCAATTCAATGTCTTATTTCATTTGACATAAGGGCTATTTTTGAGTGTGTTTTGAAAATAAATTCATGAAGGGTATTTGACTAAAGAACTGGTAACAAACTTTGACAGCTTTTGTATAGATATCGAATAAAAAGACCTGATGAACGTTAATCAATCAATCATTAATTAAATGATTTTATGGAAATTGAGATTTTAATGACGGCAATGTGAATCAAGATTAAGCATCTATAATAATTAAGTACACGATAAAATCTTCATTTACCAAAAGCAAAATACAAGTCAAATTATTGTTAATATATAATTCTTTTACTAATATGCTTATGATAATCATCACCATTTAACTTAATAACAAAAGACAGCGACAAATAAAAATAAAAAGACAATCGCACAGCATATTATGACAAAAAAGTTAAAGGTCACTAACATTTTGCTTCAAATGAAACTGAGATAAAAACTAAATAAAAACGTCTCCCAACTTTTTAGCTTTAACATAAGGTTTTAATTCTATATACATGTTGATTTAATTCGGAGCAACATATACAGTATGTACCCATATAGGATCGTAGTAAATTTTTATTTCGCGACTAAACGGAGATCATAAAAATTCTTCATGCAATCTGCTATAAAATTGTTTGCTGCAAGAGATATGGTTTTCATTACTACCCTCGTATTTTTCTTTATACAATTGTCTAATCATGTTTTATTGCTTAGTTTATTTTGTTCTAGCAAATTAGATTTAATTTTCTTTGCTAATCCGGGTATAAGAAGTCTTGGAAATGTGTTATCGTATTAGTCTAGATAAATAACTTGTGGATCCTTCGAAAGTGCAAAGTAATGCAAGTAATGGATTACGAAATAAATATGTTATGCGTTTACTTTTTTCATTTATTATTTTTAGATTATGTTAGATACGTTTTTTTTATATGATTATACTACAATTGGTATAGTTTATTTCTTGCACATCTCTTATCATCCTCGATTTTCAATTATTTCTCAGACAAAAATGTAATTACATAGGACGAAATATATGATTATAAGTATGTATTTAAGGTAGGTTTATTTACCATTAAAACATCTGCAATGCTTCCTAATTACCAGTCACGTTACCAAGTCTTCCGGCAAAGCAGTTCGCTTCACATGCACCGAAACTTTTATACCATTTTATAACTCGCTAGATGTGGGCCACATTTTATTGGTCACGCTATAAAGACTTCACGTCATAATCCAAATAAACATGGCTGCTTTTTGTTTATGACCCCAAATTGTGTTTGTTTCTATTAGTTTTATGTTTTTTTCAGATTCTACTAACTGGTATGTTAGTTGAATGAACATACGTTTGCTTTTTTGACTTTTGTTTAGAAAAAAAAAGTTATTAGCATGTTATCTGGTTGCCTATGAATATAAAGTACTGCTTTAAATCTTCAATCTAGATACAGGGTAGTCTTAAGTTAATATAATATTAACAAAAATTAAAACAAAAAGTAATAAATTTTACTGAACACAATTATCTACCTAACATTTCTGCAAATAACTTCCAACCTTTTAAATATCAATAGAAAATTTTACCTTTAAGCACTTTTATCCGTTTCTTATGAAGCATATCTTATGACATTGGGCATATAGGCTGTAAAAGATGGGCACAGTGCCAATTGTGTCCATTTTATTCTCATACTAATAACTTCACGTTTAAATGCCACTTATTTGTAGGCAGTATTTTATTTACGGAGCAGTTTTAAACATCTTCAGGCGCTAGAACTAAAGCTTTCATAGTTTCACTTGTTTTCCAAAGCACATATGGATGAAGTAGCATTTTTTTTTCTGCTTAGAAAATCACATGTTTGATCGCGCAATCTACAATCTCAATATTAAGTCATTTATTGTTTTTCTATAATATACAGAGATGGTGGTATGTTTAAAACATATAACATATCATATCAAGAATAACATATAACTTGATCAATTACCTTCCAGACTTACCTTGATTTTTACCGTTAATAATAAATAAAAATAATAAATGCGGACAACATAACATACATTGCTCTGAACCCAAAGTAAGTAGCTAAAGCACTTGTGTTATGGAATTCAGAATCAACGAAGGTACCACAAACACCCAGACCCGAGACGATGTAGAAAAGTTTGTTTCTACATTGACCCGTCCGGGGATCGAACCCGGGACCTCAGAGCTAGCGACACCTTGAAACCGGTGTGTACGCCACTCGACCACGGAGGTCGTCATTAATTTGATTGTTTTATAAATGTACTGATACTTGAACTTACATTTTTAACACCTTCTACAAAAATATCCTTAACCCCTCGACTCGGAAATAGAATATGTGTCCTTACACCTGACAGCCGCGCTTACGGCCACTAGACTAATGAAGCGGTGAAAGTTGGGCGCAGTGCCAGCGGTGGCCATTTTACTCTGACGTAATAACTAAGTCGCAGTAAGCCTTTGAGTTCAGGAGTACTGGAATGAGTGATTACATGGGAAAATTAGGTGGATTACACTGCAGGTGCGGGTTCCGGGAGGTTTTTTGGTGTTACCTTTTGTGAATTTGGTTAGCGTTATGTAGAGTTTAAAACCCAACAATCCAGATTTATAACAGGGTCTTGTAGGAAGTAAGGATAATAAACACGTATATAGAAACTAGAAATTTTACTGCTTTAGTGCCAATTATGAAATCAGATAATATTGAAACTAAAATTAATTACAGAAATAAAAACAAGAGTCTCAAAAGTGCTAAAAGAATAATTTTAAGAAACTATTTATGTACACATATTTAACTTTCGAGGTTAATTCGACTTGTAAAACGTCTGAGATGTAATATATAACTTCCATATTACATACATAATTATACATCAATATGTATTTTAGAACCCGAGTCCTTAATCAATACTCCGACTCCTGACCTTTGCGACAGCACGCTCTCGTAATGAGCGCTCAACGTATTTCCATTCTAATTAATGAGCATAATTTATAAAAATAATACCTACATAAGATCCGAAGGTGTCCTCGATTTAATAGCATGGTTCCCCACAAACCTATTACTGCTTCCTTGAGAAGATAGACAGTGATAATATACTTTTAGTGTGTTTGCTCATTCTGTTTTGCTTAGACGTTAACATTGAATTATTAGGGTAAAGATAGACGTGTACGTTGCGAGTCATTTTGCAGCATTAATAGGATAGTTAGCTTTAGAATAGGCGTTTTTGTTGGTTGTTTGTGATAAAACTAATAAAGTAAGTCACGTGACGAAAAAGCTTACGAGTATTTCAGTAAGACTTACCTTATATAATTATGATAATATCATTTAAACAATATCAGACATTGGCTAGATGAACTCTTCGAGATTTTCGGCAAACGAACCTAGATGCATTATGCTCTTTTAGTTTTTCCCGGCTTGAGTGTCTATCTACGAGCTTAATTGACCTCCACTATACAGTGACTGTATTACATTATGCTTTAATTAAGTTAAAGTAAATTAACTCATAATCACAAAATAAATGCCAAAGTTCAAATCCAATAATACAAAATACCCAGAATTGAACAAGTGAACTCAATTAATTGAATATAAGTCAAATGAGTTCGGCCACATATTTATCTTTACACAATCGTCGTCACGCTCCGTAGAGCCCAGTTATAGTGAATCAGCTCGGTGGCCATTCACCCGTACAACACACGATACTGAAAACGATACGAATATTAAATTAATCCTGCAACTGGTTCGTGTAAAGAGACTATTGGAGTAACTCTTGAAATACGTGGTAACGGCGAAACTCGACATGACGTTTCTCTTGCGCACGTATGTGTGTTATTTGTTTTTCAGTTTCCTATAATAGGGTATTTGACATAGTTATCAAATAAATAAGTTTTCTATTGAATATTATAGAATTAAAGGTCCCAATTAAGAATATTTGACTTAAATTACGAATAAAAATTATTTAATATTTTATTTTCCTAAATAAAAATAAGATTTTTTTAATCTGTACATCATTGAAACGAAACGTCTCAACGACCAATCAGAGCCCGGTGACGTCACTATCTAATAAACTAAATGTCTTGTTAATGTCATTCAGACTGTTATACGACGTCTACGACGACGAGATTTGCGCGTTTATTTTCAGGTTTCATTATTATTTTATTTGATTATTTCGTGTCGCAAGTGCAGTTAGCCTAAAAAAATATGGATCTTGGTTTCTCAAAAGCTGATAGTGCGAATTTGCTAAAAATTTATTCATTTATGATCGCAAATTTCTTCGCATCAAATCCGGACTTCTGTTCTGCAGAATTTAGGAACGTGAAAACTTCACTGTAAGTAGAAAACTATCCCTATCCGATAATTTATATCGTATTGTTTTCAGTTTTGTTTGTATTTTAAAGAGTGACGTCACGCCTCTGACTTATCACGTGACTTAGCGTTTTAGCGGGAAATACGAAATGTATTTTTTAAAACTGCCTTTTGGTTATTAAAATGGCTCAAAATTTAAGAAAAACAGTCGTCAAGCGTTTCTTTTAGTGACTTAGAACATTTTGGAGTAGTTTACGAAAATTTGTCAAATACCCTATTGCATATAATAAGCTTTAATCAATGATTAGGTCTCATGTTAATGTCTTCTGTGTACAATTTCATGCCTCATACTCTAGATTCAGCCGGTGATATATTTATTTGCTTATTACCTGTTCCTGACCTCGTGTGGTTCATACGACCCTAAAATAATAAAATATTTCTCATTTTTTTAATCTTTTGTTAAGTTTTATTTTGCGATCACTTATTCAGATGTAAACATGTAATACCATGACCCTAAGGAGAACCCTTGTCTATGTTTTAAAACATTATTTTTATCGAAATCATAGACAAGAATGCTGAGCCGGGTAAAGTGGCTCGATTATTGTACCTTTTTTATTATTTTAGGCTCAGATAACAGACGGTCCAGCTTGTTTGGGTTCTATACTTTTGCATAGACACATAAACCTCCGAAAATTGTTTGCCGACAGAATCACGAATTACAGAAATGTAAAGCGGTTTTGAAATGAAAAGAAACTTTTCAAATGCTGTTTTGCGGCTTAACATTTTCAGTGTTCTCTGAAATACTTTTCAGTTACAGTTTTGACCGCAAACAGGTCTGTGCTCCTGAAAATATTTCGTAATAAATTGACCGCAGCCGAAACTCGGGCTCGTAGTAAAGCTACAAGTTCGCAGCGTTTGATTTCAAGAGTTATTCAAAATATTGTTTCACTATCCCCATTGATTCCTGGAATCCAATTTGCAGAACAGAACACGAAAATGGTTTTAAGCGTTTAAAATGGTATCACGGGGATTTAGGTCTTTTTTAGTCGTATGGGGAAGATCATTGTTAAAAAATAACAAACTCTAAACTCTCGACTGGATTTCACTGAGTGTTATACGATTATCTGACACTTCGTCACTTAAGGTTTTGTTTTATTTTTAAATCCTACTTTTCAGTCTATGGATTCAAACTAAGCTTGATCGCAGCTGTTTGCCTTAAGACTAAATCAATGAAGGGTTATTTTATCGTAACTGAAACCTAGACGTTTGTATTGTCATTCATTTGTTTTATTGATCACAGGCCTTTTTATCTAGGCCTTTCTTACTAGACAGCTTTTTATAGCTGAATTTCAGCCCCCCGTTGCCTAGACGTGTCTCCAATCTTTAGGATTATGCCACCGCGACCTCAGAGGTCTACAGAGTTTTAATAAACCAGGATTTATTGCAATATCAGACTTACAATAAGTGAGATATGAGGTACAACTATCAATATTGAAATCTACAACGTCTGTAGGCGAGGTACCGATATTAACTTTCATGTATTCCTGCTAGGTGAAAAAGTATGAAGATAGGTTCTAAGTTTGTAATATATTTTATGTATTTATCGTGTATATGGGAAAAATAAAGATGAAAAAGAAATCTTTCGCTGTTGTTACATTAAAATTGGTTTAAAAATTTAGCTTATAATTTTCATTTCAGATGTCATCTGCCTAGCCTTTTTCCCAAGCCTTGTTGGGGTCGGCTACCATATCGGATACATCATTTCAGATGTAAAAAAGATTAATAAAAAAAAAAAAAGAATTCGAATAATCAAGTTTTCGAGACAGCATAAAGGGTAACTTAAGATCTATCAGAAGACCTTTGGAACTCTTATACAGTCTGATTAATTTGAAGTGTGTAATAACACCTCCACTTACCTCCCAGATGCAGGCATGATTACACTCAAGTACCCATTAGCCACCATGCCGTTAAAACCTCATGAAGCAGAAAAGCCAAAACATGCAAACTAAGCGGAATAAACTGGTATAAACTAGTATAAACTGGTATAAACGAAATCACACGAGCCACTAGTAGAATGTTCCCTCATTAGAAGACAAGTTTAGCGGCAATTATCTAAAGCGGTGCACTCACGGTCATAATTTCAACAGCGCAAATCCATTTTGTATGCAGAAAGTTAAGAATTTGTTAGTCGTGCCTCGCTAAGACGCGAGTGTTTTTAAGTGCCGTGTTAGTGCTCAGTTTGTGGATTTATTATTTATTTTTTTAAGTGTAATAGGAAGGTTTTGGTTTATATTGGCTGGTTAATTAAAATTTTGCATTATGTCGGCAGGTGCTTTATTTATTAAAAAAAATTTGTATTCAAAATAAAAGCATCAGAAAATTATACACAGTATATTTTTTAGTAAAGCCGCCGTTGAATTTTTTCACTTCCCTTCGACTCAAACATAATTAAGTACATTTTATCACCTACTACCGAAGTGTTATAAATTACAATAAAACGAAGAGCTACATACGATATAATATACAAGATATTAGGCAAAGCTTTGCAGTACTGTCGAGCTACATTCACAGCCGCACAGACTCATGTACGTCTTAAACCAGGAAGAAAATCGATCGTCTAAGCAAACTTTATCACGCTTAAGCCGCGCGCCGCGTTTTATACACATAACATACTGCGAAGTAAGTTTTATTCCTGTTCTAGATATTTTGGACGATTTTGAACAAACTCAAAAAGCTCAAAATGGTAACTAATGTAGTGCATAAAATTATATGTACGAGTCTTCATATTGTTACGTATTTACAATCTACATACATACAGGTTATGTAGGAAAAACAATTAAGTCACCCCTTGACTACTAAAACCTATTTAACTCTAGTTAAAAAAAAAACCGCAGAATAAAGAATAAGGACGCTTACTTAATAGGACACAACCATATTTTGTTCGGAACAATTATCAAGATTTTTGTTGGGTACCTTAACAACAAGATACTAAAACTTAATCAGGGCCTATCAACATTCACTCTGCCTACCTTCAAACTCACACACGCGTGATACACCTATCGAAATACATAAAAGCCAACTAAAATCAACGCTCTTTGGTAAACGTGAACCTCCGGAATATCCTCTTTCGTTTACAAGAATATTCCTCTCCGTACAAATGTAAGCTTTGCGCTCTTAAGATACAGTTAATGTCTAGTCTTGTTTTAAGTACTAGTGTCTACCTGCGACTTGGCTCGCATTTGTTTTGATTACGTTTCATGGTTATTCCCTCGTACAAGATTGTAATGTTACTATCTGGAACATAAGTGAAACTGTTGTTTGGGAAGACGTCTTAATTTGGTACACAGGTTTCTATTTGCAGAAATTGACTTTGAAAGAAAAATAAAAGGAAAACACAATAAGATTTTTTTTTCAATGTAATTAATATTTTTATTATATTGTACTTAATTTATTCTACTCAGCATGCACAAAATGAAAACATGAGATATCGCAATGACGGTTTCGATTGCGGTCTATACAATATGCATAAACAATTTTTCGTTAAATTTAGGCAATATTTCCACAACTTATTCATTCCCAACGAAAGTTCAAATCTATTTATTTTTAGACAGAACTTCATAAAAATAACATGACATACACGTTCACAATTTCATAACAGTTCAAAGATCCAGTTAATGGCAAGTATTCCTTTGGGTAGACGCTAGCAAAATGGATCGTAGATTTGCAAACACTCTGCATTCGCGAATGCGGAACGCCATCCATTGCTCCGCTACGGTGGCACATACGAACGTCTGGTATTCTACTTTATAAATAACTATTTATTTAAACAAAACGTTTCAAGCTGCCAGAAATGTTATTTAAAGTACGACCTAGATTTATCACGAAGACAAGATTAGTTCGTTTTTCAGGTTGATCTATTGACATAGTTTATTTCTTGAACTCTTTTGAAACAGTCTTTTCAATTAGATTGTTTTTTTTTTAATTGTAACGTAATGTACATCTAAACTTTACGTATGTGTTTAGATTTTAGGCTCTGTGTATACTTTAAACATATTCTCTAACTAAGTACTACTCTAACTGAAAATTTTCAACGAATGTAATTAGATATACATGAACATTTCCTTCAATAAATATGCGGTTTTAAAAGAATTAAAGCTAGTTTTCTTCATACCACTTTAATTGCATTAACATGCATGTATTTCTTATCAAGTGATGAACTTCAGTCAGACAGAACAGTCCTTACCCGAGCAAGCGAGGCGCTACACTCAAGAGGATTAGCTGACGTGAAGGGTCCACAAACAAACGGCGACTCGTCGAGGATATAGTAAATGCTACGTTCCGGGCTGAACATCTAAAGCTGAAGACTGGAAGTAAAACTGCAGTAACGTTAGGTCAGGGTAATGTGTAAGTCACATTGAGAATGATTTTTCTTTGGCAAGCCATGTGTCAGTCACATGGTTCTAATTTTTTTTCTGAATTCCTTTATGCTTCATACTAATGTTATAAATGACAAAGTGACTCTTTTTTCTGTTTTTACGCTTTCATGGCTAAACCGCTAGACCGATTTGGTTTAACTTGGTATAGGGTAATCTTGGATCCTAAGAAAGTCGATTTCCACTAGGTAGGGGGCGCGGACAAAATACATAGATCGCCATAAGCTTCATAGGTTCCTACAATAATAAATCAAAAAGAAGATTTTTTTAATTTTTTTAATTCGGGACGCAATAAAAAATGCTGTGGCAACAACTAGCTCTCAACAGCTAAATAAAATAAACTGCATCATATTTCCGCTACCTTCAAAATGTAAGATTCGGTTATCTGTTTAAGCTCTGACCAAATTCAAATTTGGTAACTCATATACAGTTTACTGTCACTTAGGTCGGCATAACAACTTCATCACCATTATTTTGAGCACATCAGAGTTATTAATACGCTAACGAGCTGGTCGCAATTAGTTCGGACCTCACGTTAATGTCCCTTGTATTCAGTAACGAAGCTAATCAAGTGGCCACCGAGTCTTATCAACACTTCCTTGGATGTGTAAGGATATACATACAGGCTGTTTGAATAACGATCTTATACAAAATTGTTCGTAACGTTCGACTTTGAAGAAGATATTTAACACCAGTACCACGATTCAACTAAGAAACCGTTGCGAAATGGTTCAATGATGACTTTTTCGAGTGACTTTTTTGTTTTTTTTTTTAACTTTTTTGCATATGCCTTTAGAGTAGGATGGTAATTTGGTCCGACAATCTGCAAGTAGCGATATGCTTGGAAAGACGATTTACTAGCATGAAAACCTAATTACCAACCTTGATGGCTTTTGTTAAAGACGAGGAATAAGCAGGACAAAAATAAAACTAACTGTTTATTACATCTATGTGTAATTAACCATTCCTCTTCAAGCGAATCACAGTATGTATTAAATGTTAGCTACATAACGATGTGATTCGCCGGCCAAGCCCCCTTACCGCCACCCCCCTTTCCCTCCACCCGTCACCGCTAAAGACTTCCTGCATACGATAAACAAGAGATGTCGCCTTATCTGCACCTATAAATAGTTTAATATATACTATTTCAGTTTTATTACGTACTAAAGCTACTTCGTTAGTGGCTATTGTTTGCTGTTTAACATCTAATTTAGTATAACGTTGTGATTTTGTTTCTTAATAGACTGTTTCGTTTATCAGTTTTGTTTGGGAGAGTGCGTTGATGAGGCATTTAAGTTCATTATATTCTGTTTCATTTACTGTTTGCTTAGTACTTGTTGACAGATAAGAGAACCTCCTTATGTACTACCTGTATTAGCCTCAAAAAAACTGACGACCAATGTGTATTTAAAATCTAAATACAAACCGCGATTAAATCCGTAAAAGTAGTTTTATTTCAATGTCTAAATTTCATTCGCGTAAACCTCAGAACTCAATATCACAATGACAAATTAACATCGTTGTACTACAAAAACTCTCCTCAACTACTCTTCATTTCGTAGTTCCATTTATTCCATTACGAATATAATCGAGTTTTGTAATGTTCTGCGGTCACCCACTCAATTTGTTACGTGTAATCTGTGACAGTATTGACTATTAGGTGAGGAAATTAGCACAAAAGATCTCTCAAGGGGATTGGGAGAAACAGGACAAGAAATTGTGTGGATTTTCTGAGTACGTAAAACATTATTTATGTTCTGGTATTTACACTTGTGAGTGAATTGAGAGGTTTATCGCTTTATTGGTTAAATGGTGGATTTGTTTTCGATTTTATGTATAAAATACGCGAAGTACAATGTTATTGTGTTTCCATATTTTAATATTCAGTTTTTTGAGCATTTGCGTATATAACAAAAGACCTTCAACTATAGTTAAGACTACAAGAGTTTTCGTCCTTTGTTTTATAAAGATCTTGATAAAATACTGCTTGATAAAATCTTAAAACTCCTTTGCATTTTTATCAGTGTATAATAAAATGTTAAATGTATTACCAGATTAGCATAAAAGACGTCTAGTTCTTGGATTCCGACGTGGAGTGTCATTGGACCACTCAACGACTTTTTAGGTATGACATGATAATTTATGTGCCCACGAACGTACCTTCTTTTAGAATAGATTTGGGTCCTTTTTTCATGAAATGTGTGGGAGGTTTTGTAGACTGCGGATAAGGGTTTGAATAAATCGTGACCTTATTTTAGCCCTAAAAATTTTGTACAATACAAGATGTCAGATTCAGCTGCTTATCAGATTATGAAGCGACCGACAATCCGTAATGATATGTCTCTTTAATTTACCAAGGTTTAACAAATCGTTACGCACATTCTCATTTTTTGGATTTTAATACCGAAGTTTGAATAGCTTGACATGTGTTACTGCGTGGTTATTTTTTCTTTGTTCTATGATTACATCAGGGGACTTTCTTTTTAGTTCGTTATTGAAAGTCAAGTCGATCTACCTCAGGGTAAATAGCTTGTCAAGGATAAGAAAAGATTATTTTGTAAAGTATAGTCGTACGTTAACTAAATTAGTTTCCAAATAAAACCTTACATAATAAAACGTTTAACTCCTACGATTAAACGTCAAATCTACAAGGAAAAGTAAATCAAGACTCTATAGAAGTAAAACAGTATTCAAACTGAAATCTTCAGTGATACGGCTTTTACGAGGGAGAAAATCAAGTCATTAAAGAGCGTAGTAAGTCCTTATGTAAGACACTTGTAGATAAGGACTTGGCTTAACGACATTACAGTCTAGTCGATACAGTACGTTTCCTGGAACGATAGCACTGTTGTGCTCAAATTACAGACTTAGAATGTAATATGTGTGAGGGTAGCGAAATGATTTAAGATATTCAAGTGAAAGTTTTTTAAGGTTAGTGATAATAATATACAAGTTTAACTAATGTAGAATAATTTAATTCGCTACACTGGTATTATAAAAAAAAAACTTCCTTCGTGTTTGGCTTGAATTAAACGAAATCAAGTAATTTATCCTCTAAAATTCAAACGAGATATTTTTAAATAAAATATACAACATATTCTTATTATAAACCACCTTGACAATTAGCTCAGCAAATCATCAATCAAAGAAGGTTTTTGAGGATTTAAAAAAATATCTCAGAAAATATCACCCGTTATCTAAAATTCTTTCAGTGGTACATAATTCCGCTATTGCCGCATGTCTTGATATTGAAACTAGGTACCAATACAGGTAAAGCAATGGCCAATAACTAGTATATTCATAAAGACACTAACAGCAAGCTCTAGTAATATTTCAAGCAGCTTTAAGCAACGTCCACATGTAAATATGCTGACAACGTGTTTCCCTATTTGTCAGCTTGCTGGCGTCGTGTCAAGATATAATACATCTCGGTTACTGTCTCCAGCTAGACAATAGAATAAAATGCCCTGGTTACAGCATGTATGGTGCACGAATAAATACAATGCTAAATGTGTTTGCTGTTTTATGTTCAGCGTTTTGGAATGGTGTGTTTCTGCAATGCATTGCTGAGGTCGAGTTTGAGTACTTTGAGTGTCAAAGATAGCCTAGTTAGGGATGAAAAGAATGCGTACCTTGTTAAAACTTTGATTATGTTAATATTGTTTCTCTTTTTTTTTTGTTTCTTGTGCTGTCTGGCCAAAGGTCACGAATTAGGAATAAAGATTCTCGCATTACTGAGTGATCTAAAAAACAGTGTATTTGGTGATAGGGTTTATGTTTGTTAAATCGTTTACTATTGAGATATTTTTTAAAGTAAAAGTAATATGAAACCCTATAAACCGTTATCGGCAATGCAGTCGAGTACGATCTCAATCTTGATCACATACTCCAGACGCATTCTCTCAGATTGGATGCCCGACATTCCTTTAAGACTATCACTTACAAAGCTGGATAGCATTACAGATAACTTACTAAATCTCCCATTAAAAAGGACGTCTGTCTCAGTGAAATATTATAGAAAATCTCGCTCATCAAAAAGTTCCTAATAGAATAATTTCCCCTGTCTCAAACACTGTGGAGTTGTGCCGAGTTGTGTCAGGACTCGTCCCCAACAAAGGATGTTATAAAGTGTCTCCGCCGAGAAACTTGGGCACAATTAATCATATTAAGTGGCCATCGACATCTTTGGCCGAGACATCGTGATTTCCACTCAGAAATTCTTCGAAAAAATCGTGAAGATTTTTCAAGGGCGCTTTCGGTGTTCGAGTGTGTGTCGTTGAAAATTGAAATTGTATTGCTTAAGTTTTTGTTGTAATTATGTAAAGTTTGACTTCTGACGTCAATGGATGTTAAATTACTGTTGGTTTTTGTCAAATGTGATGAAAATATCTGTAATAAGTTAATCTAAAATCATGTAAAACAACAAAATACGAGTTTATTATTTATTGTTCAGCTACTTTGATTGAAGTGAGTAGAGCAATACTAAACTCTAAATAGAAAAACTTTCCTAATATTGTATGACTGCACATACTTTTTAATATTGTGGGTAATTTCAGTATTATTACTAGAGCCTGAATGTTCCATTGTATTTAAAAAATATATTACAATGCACAATACGTGAAAATAACTTTATATCAGAGACTAGCTGTTGCCCGCGACTTCGTCCGCCTTAATTTCTGTTATTATGATCGCGATGAAGAAGTTTAAAAACAAAAAAAAAAATATTTCTGCGTAAATTATAATTTTAGTTAATATTATGTTGATAAAACTCTAGCCAATAATTGGTAATAATGCATTAATTTCGACCAAAATTTTAAGTTTTAAGTTTATAGTGAGTCAATCTTAAAAGATAGACATATACCGTCGCGGACATTTTTTTAGATCATTTAAAGAGGAACAATTCATTCTTACATATTTTTTAGGTATCTCTAACCGTTTACGTAGAGCACGCATCGGAAGCCTTCAAAAATGAATCGTTTTCCCAGTTTTTGCAACATTTTTCACTGCTGCTTCGCTCCTATTAGTCGCAGCGTGATGTTATATATTCTAAAGCCTTCCTCGATAAATGGACTATCCAACACAAAAAGATTTTTTCAAAACGAACCAGTAGTTCCTGAGATTAGCGCGTTCAACTAAACAAACAAACAAACAAACTCTTCAGCTTTATAATATTAGTATAGATAATGCATTAATTTCGACCAAAATTTTAAGTTTTAAGTTTATAGTGAGTCAATCTTAAAAGATAGACATATACCGTCGCGGACATTTTTTTAGATCATTTAAAGAGGAACAATTCATTCTTACATATTTTTTAGGTATCTCTAACCGTTTACGTAGAGCACGCATCGGAAGCCTTCAAAAATGAATCGTTTTCCCAGTTTTTGCAACATTTTTCACTGCTGCTTCGCTCCTATTAGTCGCAGCGTGATGTTATATATTCTAAAGCCTTCCTCGATAAATGGACTATCCAACACAAAAAGATTTTTTCAAATCGAACCAGTAGTTCCTGAGATTAGCGCGTTCAACCAAACAAACAAACAAACAAACAAACTCTTCAGCTTTATAATATTAGTATAGATTACGTTGATAAAACTCTAGCCAATAATTGGTAATAATGCATTATTTCGACCAAAATTTTAAGTTTTAAGTTTATAGTGAGTCAATCTTAAAAGATAGACATATACCGTCGCGGACATTTTTTTAGATCATTTAAAGAGGAACAATTCATTCTTACATATTTTTTAGGTATCTCTAACCGTTTACGTAGAGCACGCATCGGAAGCCTTCAAAAATGAATCGTTTTCCCAGTTTTTGCAACATTTTTCACTGCTGCTTCGCTCCTATTAGTCGCAGCGTGATGTTATATATTCTAAAGCCTTCCTCGATAAATGGACTATCCAACACAAAAAGATTTTTTCAAATCGAACCAGTAGTTCCTGAGATTAGCGCGTTCAACCAAACAAACAAACAAACTCTTCAGCTTTATAATATTAGTATAGATAATGCATTAATTTCGACCAAAATTTTAAGTTTTAAGTTTATAGTGAGTCAATCTTAAAAGATAGACATATACCGTCGCGGACATTTTTTTAGATCATTTAAAGAGGAACAATTCATTCTTACATATTTTTTAGGTATCTCTAACCGTTTACGTAGAGCACGCTTCGGAAGCCTTCAAAAATGAATCGTTTTCCCAGTTTTTGCAACATTTTTCACTGCTGCTTCGCTCCTATTAGTCGCAGCGTGATGTTATATATTCTAAAGCCTTCCTCGATAAATGGACTATCCAACACAAAAAGATTTTTTCAAATCGAACCAGTAGTTCCTGAGATTAGCGCGTTCAACCAAACAAACAAACAAACTCTTCAGCTTTATAATATTAGTATAGATAATGC
Organism: Autographa pulchrina; assembly: GCA_905475315.1. Lineage (NCBI taxonomy): Eukaryota > Metazoa > Arthropoda > Insecta > Lepidoptera > Noctuidae > Autographa > Autographa pulchrina. The sequence goes on along the minus strand of FR997771.1, from coordinate 3,596,222 downwards.
ATTAATTTCGACCAAAATTTTAAGTTTTAAGTTTATAGTGAGTCAATCTTAAAAGATAGACATATACCGTCGCGGACATTTTTTTAGATCATTTAAAGAGGAACAATTCATTCTTACATATTTTTTAGGTATCTCTAACCGTTTACGTAGAGCACGCTTCGGAAGCCTTCAAAAATGAATCGTTTTCCCAGTTTTTGCAACATTTTTCACTGCTGCTTCGCTACTATTAGTCGCAGCGTGATGTTATATATTCTAAAGCCTTCCTCGATAAATGGACTATCCAACACAAAAAGATTTTATCAAATCGAACCAGTAGTTCCTGAGATTAGCGCGTTCAACCAAACAAACAAACAAACTCTTCAGCTTTATAATATTAGTATAGATAATGCATTAATTTCGACCAAAATTTTAAGTTTTAAGTTTATAGTGAGTCAATCTTAAAAGATAGACATATACCGTCGCGGACATTTTTTTAGATCATTTAAAGAGGAACAATTCATTCTTACATATTTTTTAGGTATCTCTAACCGTTTACGTAGAGCACGCATCGGAAGCCTTCAAAAATGAATCGTTTTCCCAGTTTTTGCAACATTTTTCACTGCTGCTTCGCTCCTATTAGTCGCAGCGTGATGTTATATATTCTAAAGCCTTCCTCGATAAATGGACTATCCAACACAAAAAGATTTTTTCAAATCGAACCAGTAGTTCCTGAGATTAGCGCGTTCAACCAAACAAACAAACAAACTCTTCAGCTTTATAATATTAGTATAGATTTAGAAATTGCGTTGAGAAAATTTCGTTTTGTATTCTTAGTACAAACCATTTCTAGAAAAAGTTAGAGTTAAATTCTCGAATCCCGATTGTCGATTGGTATCTTTATCGCATGGAAATTTTATAGCGAGGTCTTGCTTTTACTGGTATAGTTAGTTGTTTAATTAAATACATACATACATACAATCACGCCTCTTTCCCTTGTAGGGGTGGGCAGAGACCACTTCTTTCCACTTGCTATGATCCTTACACACTTGTCCCGCTTTGTCCAGTTTCATTATTCTCTTCATACATGCTGTTCGGTTTATGGTACTCTAGACCTGGCCTTTTTTCATTCACACTCGCCTTATCTCGTCAATCGTTCTTCATTCATTCTCTCGACATAGCTAAACCATCTTAGCATACCTTTCTTAATTTTTGTCTCAACATCCATCATCTGACATACTTCATCCACCATACCATCCATTCCTCCTCTTACATTGAACGTAGCGAAGCGGCTCTCCGTGGGCCACTTTCGCCCCGATCGATGAGACGTTATGGGTTGCGAACCACATCGCCGCCATTTTGGATAATTAATTTATTTTTTAATTATTAAATTATTGTGTTCCTGCGGGATAAGAAATTGGGAACGACTTCGACACGAATTTCCAACGTATACTACGTTGGAAAGGATAATAAGGTAGGACGGGTTATAGGATGCTACCATCACGGAGGTACAATGAATGTGACAGCAACAGCTAGGGCAGTCCGGGGTCGCGTAATCGTAGTGGATCTAGCCAGCTGTCGGACAGATCCACCCCCTGAACTTAACTTGTTTAATTGCTGTCACAAAATGTTATAGTATGCGGATTTATACTTTTTAATGTAAGTATTTTTCCTTATTCAGTTTATAGGTTAAGTATTCAACAAAATTTATTGAAACTTCTTTAATCGAAAATATTTTTTTTCCGAATTGATCACTTTAGTAAAACCCAATTATAAAAATTAAATTGTTATTTTACCTTCTACGCCACAAATAATATAAAAGTCAAATCTAATAAAAAGTTATCAATAGTACAACTAGTGGTTTCACATTAGTTAAAGGTCACAGCACATGCTGCTGGTCACATAACCAGAACAAATATATGCGACTCAAACAAACACTTTTACGGTATAGAAATTGAAATCCAATCACTTAGTCACAGTACTAAAACAAGACCCGAAGCTGAATACACACTTCAACATAAAAACCAGAATATTTAGTCACCCAACCAATCAGCTATGATTAATTGATGCGAATTGAATGATAGATTGAATATTGTCGGGACGTCAATACCAGTCTTTGAAACTGTACAATTTGCTCGTTTAACGCCCAATATCGACGAATCAATCAAATTCAGATACGTGCGAACCTGTTAGACGTCTGTGTGCGTGAATATTTGTCGCATACTGGCGAAATTGAGACATTGTTGTGTAACAAGATGTCGCCTCGATATTACACGGAGTAACTGCTGTTCTATGAACTCTAAATATAAATGTTTTTATTAGAACGCCATGTGTGTTTTTACGTTGTGAACGTGTTGAATTAAATTTTAGGATCTGTGTTTATTGAAGGGTGTGTCCTATTCTTACTAAGGAAACTTTATTATTACCCAAGCGTGGATGTGACAGGTAGTCGCATTTTGTACCTAAAATATTACTAGTCAGCTCAATCAGATGTGATCTTAACAAAGTCAAGGAAAAAGTCTAGTCTCAAAAATATGACGTCATACAATAAAGGTCCAAAATAGGCGGAAAAAGAATCAAGTGAAATTCCCAGAACTCTTCAGCGCTGATAGTCCAAAAGCGTTATTAAGATTTTTTTTTGTAATATAATATACTGTGTAATATAGTCCACAGGTAATATTTACAGTAGGTACTAGACCCGCTGCGTTTTACTCAATACATTTTGGATGAACTAACATTGTTAAGAGTCAAACCCATTTATCATGATACGGGCGAGTCCGCTACGTGAAAATATTTAATGAAAAACCTTTTTTGCTTCGCACGCTGTACGATCAGGGACGTAGTATTTTTTATCGCGAATACCGTATTTAAATCGTGATCCTATTAATGTACTGGATTGCTGTTTTTTTAGGTCGGTGACCTTATGTGGGATATGGTATTGTTTAGGGGTCGTTTAACTGGTATTTATGACATTAGTTTTATTTCAAGTTAATTGGTTCAACGATCAAAATAATTTGCCTCTTTTGTCAATTTGGAGATTTAAATATCACATTATAAAATACATTTTAGAATCTAGTGAGATATTAAACTGTATTTTTGATTATTTTTATAAGAGAAAAGTACAAGCAACAGAAAGAAAAATTTTTGTAAAAAAAATCATTAATGTAAAATTGCGTTTTACTTAGGTACAACATTTTGTATAGAATTAAAAAAAGAACATCTTTCTCTTTACAGCATTTACAGGTTAAAAACACGTGAAAACTGCACAAAAGCTTTTAAAAAAGGAAACAACCAATAAAAAGCGCTATTTCCAAAACTTGTTTCATTTGCGGGTATTATTTAAAATGTTTTTTGTTTAGAGGGACGTTTATTACGACATTAGACGGTAATGTGCATAACATGCAACCAACAATATTTCGTGGCGCGCACACATTTTGTCAGCAGTTGGTTCCACATGAGGGACTGTGATGCTATTCTAGTAGTACTCGCTTTTGACGCGTGATAATATGCCACTAGATATTGCGATATATATTTTTCCATAAATGCCAAAAATATGGTTTCGAATGAACTGAAACAGTTTATATTGGCGAATAAATAAAAAAGAAATTCGTCACTATTTGCCTATCACTTTCAATTTTTATATTTTAAGTCACCTTTATTCCATCCTTGCTGGTCAATTCATTAAGTATAGTGTCTGTAAATAGTGTATAAGTCACTTTTTCTTTCCTCATCACAAGACCTCTTCGTCGTTTTCTGGCCAAACTAAAATATTTCTTTCAGCCTTCCTACAGCTACCAAACTTCACTGTTTCCTCTTTTATTAAAAAGTGTGAGTACCTATAAATAGGCATTCATACTTAATATAGCGCATGAGTAGCGAATAGATGAAAAAATATCATACTGTTTCTCTTGCTACCAACATCGACGCTCCCACAACGGAGTGCGGCGCAGGCGGCATGCCGGCCGGGCCGTTGCGGGCCGTTCCGGGGCAATGGCCCACGTGTTCTATATCACCGGAAAATTCACTTTATATCACCGATACGCTTTCTTTACGCTTTTGTTGCTGTATTCACTCTTCGCTGTTGACGTGATTTTTGACCTTAATGACTCGAATGTGGAAGGTCATATTTTTTATTGAGATTTTAGTTAATTAATTTCCACGTATATAGCAGGTTCATTTTGGTCCTTATATATAGAAAAAAGAAGGTTTACGTCAAGATGTCAATAGGTTTTTAGATAATTGAAAATGATACCAAGGATTTATACTAAAAACATTAATATTCTGATAAGGATACAAAATAAACAAAATAACAACCAATGCATCTCTGGACTTAGACATTTGCATTTCAATGCTAAAATTCATACTACGGCTATGCAGCCAACATTCCGCGAAACATACCTGTTTAGTCAGAAGGGTGTCAAACGCTAAGCATGCTTGTGCATCTGCATAATCTATTATAATTATTGACTCCGATAGCGAATCAATAAGATATCTACTATCTAAATTATCTATTACAGATCTTAACATCGTAAGTATTATTGCAAACTATAAATTTTAAACATAATATTGCATTTCTTGCCTTTAACTTACAATAAAGAAGCATTACAATACATATTATGTACACTAGTTAAGCTTTTTAATATTAGTTTTTACAATTTCTTCGTTTTCGCTCTCACAAAAATCTTTATCACTAAATTCGAACCAAAGTAGATCGTCTTTCATAAATACCTTCAGAGATTCAAATTATTCAGTGCTGCGAATATTTTCAATTTATTACGATCCATTTCACGTTTGAAATAAACAAGCGCGTCCAAGCGTAAGAGATAGCCGATAGTGTACAACAAACAATCATTTGTTACATTTTATCGTTTAAACAAACGCCTGATTAACACGAAATTGAATCGAGAGTAATCAGCGCCTATTATGTTTGAGTACAATATTTAAATTTAGATATTGTTGTTTAGCAATTAGATTTTAACGAGGAATTGTTTGAATGTTTATTCGTATAGCTTTTGTTTATGTTGGTAATAAAATCACTGAATAACGGTAAAATTACAAGCGTTTACTAATTTTATGTACATTAAAAATGGGATATATAAGTAACAAAATAAAAACTTATTTTTAACAGAATAGTAGAGGTCGATTGAAGATCTTAAATTCTTCTTCTTCTTATCGAGTCAAAGATCCAACTTTCAAATTCTGCCTGACCAAAAAGTTGCAACCTGGATGGCTCGGTCGCTGGCCTCCATCACGTCCTGGAGAGTGCAGGTGGTAGTGCAGGACGGGCAAGACAAAAGGTGTGCCATGTCCTGCGATGGGGCATCACACTCACAATTATAAATTATATTATTATTGATCTTAATTATAGTCCTAAAATTAAATACTATTCGCTCTACGTGTAAAACAATGGGCTTACAATCTAAATGAATGATTAAAAGCAGCCCATCAATTATGGAACAGTTCTGAAATATTAATAAATTTAACAAACAACTTTATTACTGAAACAATTTAAATTTAGTCCGCACGCGTGTTTTAATAATGCCCAAAGTTTTAGTTGACAACATTTTAACTGCCCACGTATATGAAAATATCTGTGAATTTTAAACTGGAATTTGTGTTAATGTAATAATTATGACCCTTAAATACATATATACGTGTTTGTAAATATAAAAGTATTTGTACGAAACATAATAATATATATAACGACGACCTTTTTTCTATTTTGACCACCACCGTGGACGAATGGCGTACGCACCGGTTTCAAGGTGTCGCTAGCTCTGAGGTCCCGGGTTCGATCCCCGGACGGGTCAATGTAGAAATCAATTTTTCTACATTGCCTCGGGTCTGGGTGTTTGTGGTACCTTCGTTGTTTCTGAATTCCATAACACAAGTGCTTTAGGTACTTACTCTGGGTTCAGAGCAATGTATGTGATGCTGTCCGCATTTAATTATTTAAATTAAATTAATTAATAATATATTGTTTTTTTAATACTGTTTGATAAGACTGAATCAGATTTCAGTGGGTATTAGAGTTTTAACGCAAATTTGATAAATTATAACTGTCTTGCAGTTATAATTTATCAAATCATAATAGTTCAACGCTCCTTTTATTTATAAAAGGATTATTAGGAGTATTATTTATTGGAAGTTGAGTCCAGTATTCTAATGACAAAACTCTGACTCCAAATATGGTTACAATTTAAAACTTATAACAATATAACAATAATATGTTGAATTATTTTAGTAAAAATAAATTGTTTTCATCAGTATCGTGCGTAACATAAATTAATAGTTGCAGAAAGGAACAAATAGAACTACATTTCCCGACAACAAAACCACCTCACTTCAATAAACACCACACAATATATTCGAATTCAATGTATTCGAAACCAAAATCTAAGTGATAGGTGTAGCAATCAAGAGACCAGCGTCCTACAGATGCGCTCACACACCACTAATCCATCAGACCACAGCTCCGATAGATATTCCACACAGTTTAACATACTGTGGACAAAGACTGCACGGTTACAAGTTAATTAATTAAAAGGTATATTGAAACAAAAGGCGATTAGATAAAGTATGCATATTTGAAATAGCTTAGTAAATAAATGTGGACAACATCACTTATTTGTTCTGAACCCAAAGTAAGTAGCTAAAGCACTTGTGATATGGAATTCAGATACAACGAAGGGACCATAAACACCCAGACCCGAGACAATATAGAAAAGTGGATATCTACATTGACCCGTCCGGGGATCGAACCCGGGAGCTCAGAGCTAGCGACACCTTGAAAACCAGTGCGTACGCCACTCGTCCACGGAGGTCGTCAAGTCATTAGTAGCACAAAGATTGGTCGGGTGAGTGGATGGTTGCGCCGTCGTAACGATCCTCGTCTATGACTGAATGAGCAGGTTCGATATTGATAGTGATATTCTTGAACTATTACGTACTTTATCTAAAAATCGCCTTAAAGGGGATAAGGTCATTTAATTGCGATAAGTTCTATGAAATTCTATTAACAATCGATTTGTGTGATTCATGTAACCTTTACTTAGTAATAGTCATTTGAAAATTATACTTGTTTAAGTCAGCTAAATAACAAATTTAATTTAAAATAGTTGTGATTGATTTTCAATATTATAATGTTTTAATTATAGAATATTGTGAAATTTTGCCTGACTATTGTCAGTTTCGATGCACGGTTTTCCAATAATCTAGTGAGCAAAGCATTTAACAAATATAATTAGTATTGTGTCCAGTTAATCATATCATAATCTATGTTTACTGTAATATTAACGTTGTTTATTAATAAGTAATATACGTAGATATTATTTAAGCATTGTTTTAATATTATTGTTCATATTTCTATGCTTTATTGCTCAGCTACTTTTTACATTCTAAATTATACCTGGATTATTTCATTAAACAATGGCGTCTCTTTTTATTGTTGTTGTATAGTTTATGTGACATGAAATTCTAAAATCATTAGCACAACAAATAGTATATTAGTATAGGCTACTAAATTCCAAAAAGAAAAGGGTGCTTGAAGAATAATGTATGTACTAAATAATACACTTGTTTACCGTGTTTTAAGTAAGCGCGTATTTTAAGCATATACGTAATTTTTAAATAGATAACTACCTACATACTAAGAACACTCTGTGAATCTTTAAATATTTTCTGTATGGCTTTAACCTCAAACTCTTAACTGTTAAATAACTTCCCTATTATCACCATGTTCTTCGGTTAAATCTCATTTGCTAATGACCAGAACATCAGCTGTTTATCGCTTCCATCGTCCACGCCGTACTACGACATACAGGTACCACTAACAGGTACTATGGCACTAACACTGGGTTTAGTGCCACCAGCCTAATGATAGTGTCAACGCCGAGCGCGTATTATGTAGAGATTAGTACCGCGCGACTACTGAAAAATGCGGCGTGAGAGATTAGAATTAATATGTTTGTGACGTTTAGGAATAAGCTGTTTTTTTTATTGTAGTTTGGTATTACGATCATAATATAAAAATACATAACAGCAACACAAAATGAGATTGACTAAAAATATAGTTTTGTACGAAATTAAATGATCGTTCGCCAAAAACCAGCTACATTTTAAGTCTCAAAGAAGAGTAAAGTAGAGAAGCTTCATAAATCTTTCAGAACAAAATCAAATAAATATCATCCCTCGGCTCAGTAAATATCAAACATTTTTACAAGCAACGTAAAACTAAAGTGTTATCCGTTACTTAGCTACCTCTCTTAGGCTAAGTTTAATTTTATTTTATGTACCTCCTGATTAGATTGCCAAACTTTAAAGGGCTCTCCACTTTGAGAACGAAATCAACAAACCCGGTACGTGTAAGTTTTGGTACGTAAAAGTTCATTGACCTGTACTTGGTGCATGAACTCATATATTTGTCAGAACTTAGAAAGTGATATTACAATATTTTGTGCTCGCTCCTATCTATTGCAGTTTTAAGTGGAATTTTGAGTGGGGTCCCAGGCGTCTGGAAACCACATTACTTTGATATAGTTGGACTGGAGTCTGATGAATCCTTAGAGGCAAATGAGACTTTGGCAATTGCATGCTTTAAGTTTAACCCACACTTATGTAAAAGGAAAGCTGTTGGTGAATTCTGTACATGAGACAGGGAGTTAAAGACGCTAATCAAAGATTTGTCTTTTAAAAAGATATTTAGTAAAAAGATAATACTGGGCGGCTTCTTTAAAAATACTGACAGATGTTGGTTGAAAGCCACACGTTTCAGTTTAATTTTCCATTATTATTAGGATACCTATTATATAAAATGTATGATTAGGAGTATAATGCCACTAGAATTATTAACAAGTCAGCAAAACTCACACATTCACACGACAAACAAGTGTAGTTGACCTTCAAACTAAATTAATTAACTGTAGGTTCATTTGCGATAGTTTTTGTCAGTGTTGATAGAATCTATTTCAAGCAGAGCCCAAGTAAACGACCCTTCGTATTGTTTTACACTAATTAGATGGGAGTTATTTAGAGGGTCTAGTCGAGTTTACTCATTTAAAACGTGTAGAGTGGTTTGTAATGTATGTAGGAAGTATAGGCTAAATAAAGAGGCAATGTTGTAATACAAACAGCTTTAGAATTAGAAAGGTTTGGAATGATTAGGTTTTCGATCATTAAAACTTAGATCCAGCCATCCCTTGTTTTGCCTTATTAAGATTGTTAGCAACGCACTAAGTCGAGGTCCATACTCCGCAGGGGGTGCCCTTAGTGGAGGTTGCTGACGTAGTTAGTTTTTCCTATTGCTCTGGCTGGAGGTCTTAAGGTCCTCGCCAAATGTCCGGTGAAGCAGTCAAAGCCTCGGGTTAACTGCAAAGATCTATTACTGTAAACGAAAAGTATAATAATAATGGGTATGCATGTATGTTTTTATGTACTACTTGCTGCTAGCCACGGCTTTAGGTGAAGTGAGATTTCCAAAACATTTCCGTATGTGTTTTTAATTTTATTTTATACTAGCGGTCGCCCGCGGCTCCGCCCGCGTGGACCATTGGATTTATTTTGGATTTTTTCAAAATAAAATTTAGCCTATGTTACTCGTGGATAATGAAACTTTCGAATGGTGAAAGAATTTTTAAAATCGGTCCAGTAGTTTTTGAGCCTATTCATTACTTGACAAACAAACAAAGTTTTCCTCTTTATAATATTAGTGTAGAAAATCAAATGACGAATTTTCCGGTTTGGTGCGGTCGTTCGGAATTTGTAAAAGAAAAGTGCGTGGCCTCACATAAAAAAAAATATACGCGTCGAATTAATAACCTCCTCCTTTTTTTTCGTCGGTTAAAAACGGAATATTTTTATGAAATAAAACCACTATTTACTCAGGATTTTAAATACACGATATTGTTTACCGAAGAAATAAAATCTTGAGTATGTCAAAAACATATCGGGCGTCTAGCAAAAACGATAAAATCATTGTTGTTTTTTAAAAACTAATTTGGGTACCCTCGTCAAAATATCGTTAGTGGAGAAAAATATTTTTTAGACGAACATTAATTGTGAGCTAAAGAGACTGATGGGAAAATAATTTTATTTACAGCTACGTGGGAGGAAATTGTTATTCTATTTGTTTTATTCCTGATCCCGTTATGATTACAATAGTTTAAATAAAAACTATTCGAATAAATATGATTAAAAATAATATCCATTTTTGTGTATGATCTTATGAGATCAAAAGGTTTTAAAAAAATGATATCTTATACCTACAAAGAAAAAAACATAGGATAGAGAAAGTGATATTTTTTTGCTTCAATCAAATAATCCGAATATAAACAAGACAATAGACAAGGCAGCTTATTTATGCCATAAACACATTCATATCTTGAATGGACAGATTGACTTCGTAACCATATAACTAAAAGCCATGCAAATATATTTTAATCTGTTCATAAATTTCTCTTAATGACAATCTTCAAAATATAACTTAAATCATTTATTTATCTTTATGATTGTCAAATTACGAATAGCCCGTCTAAATATTGGTAGAAAACACTCGCTCTCCAATTTTAGTTAATTACAGAGACACAAAAGAGTGAATATGAGACCCCGTTTACGAATAATTACTGTGCTGTCTCCACAAGCCTTAATTAAATCTGTCATTTCAGCTGACTACGTTCAAAGCCTAGTTATTTACGAGGCTTTTGTTTTTAAATGGTATTTGATTTAATCAGAGGTAAATAATATTAATTAATAGTCGTTTTCGTTTTATTTCAAGTACCTAGTGTAAAATATTCGGAGAAGCGTTAACATTTAGTAAATAAAATTAATTTATTAAGATAGCGTTCTTTTATAACTTTAGATTTTTATCAAAGGTTTATTAAAGAGTTTAGAATACATCATTATTATTATTACATTAAAATACATTACCCGTATGATAATGTTTTTGCAAACTACCTGCTTGAAGCTTGTAGCTTGAATAGTCTTTGATCAAGTATGCCACAGCCTACTAGAAATCTAATTAAAATATTATAAGCCTCATAAAAATATCTCCAGATACTCATTTTACCTTATACCGACAGCTGATACTCTCAAAACCTTGTTCTATTTTTACCCCATAGCATCATACCAGCTCTACACTCTACACCTGCGTCGTTACTTCCTTCAACAACAAGAAAATAAAGGTATTTACAAACTTATATCCCGTTACGCAAAGCAAAGAGCGTCTTGTAACTACGGCATGTAATTTTAATGATTAAGTCTCGGCCTACACCTGGGATCAGGCTTTAAGTACAGCTCGCTTTATGTTGCAAATCCCTGCTGGCTTTGAGATAGATTGCTCAGGTCTTAGGCAAAGTTACGTGATCTAAGCTGAATCCAGGTGTGTAAAACTGACGCCGATTGGGACCGAAATTTAAATATTTTTTTTTGGGTTTAGAGCCGTTTGAAGTACATGTTGTATTATTTATAGACAGCGAGTGTTTATTTGTAGAATGTTTCTGATTTTTGTTGGTAAGTTAATTGATGGCTGGTGGTTTTTTATACAAAAAAAATAAAATGTTTACTTATTATATAATATTAATAAAATTGTTGTAACAAAACGCCTTAATAAACACTATGGATAATTATATAAGAAAACATGGCTTGCTTACAAACTAGTCTTCTTCGCGTCTCTATTTTTCACCACCGGCTAAAAACATTAATCTTGGCTCCGAACCTAATTCGTCCGGCGCGAAACACATTCGAAAACAACAGATCAAGACACGATATCCTGCAAAAAATGGCCGACATATTACTATAATAATTCAAGAAAACACCAAGAGGCCGTCGTATGGCAATCTTAACGTATAACGAGCCAGAAAATTGGAGTCGTCCTTTTGAGCTAAGAACTAAATGGTACCGAAAGTGCTTCAATGTTTAACGAATTTATGATGCGAAAGCAATTCTTAAATAAGGGATGGAAGGAGTTTTATGGCGCGCTCGGGATTTTTTAGCGGCGAAATATGATTATGAGTTTCATAATGTCATGTTTTATTGTCGCGTGTATTGGTGTTGTTCCCGTTTTTCTGGCTTACGGCTTATTTTGTTAGAATTGCGTTGTTTATTTTCCTTGAAAATATATCATACATTCGTTAAACATAGACCGTTTTTAGTATGACTGTTGTTTATTGCTGTCGCAGGTAACGGCACTTGATTATGTGTTGATACATGGCTCTGAAGGTTATGGCCTATTTGGTTCATAATTGAGTTATTTACATATTTGTCTTGCTTAAGTGTAAATATAGCGATTTTTCTAGTCGACGGCAATTCCAAGCCATATAGTTTTCGCTGGTATTTTTAAGGATTTTCCAGTTAAAGCCAGTATTAATCTTTCCTGTTCGCTTAAATATTGAGATCAATAAAGAAATACCTAAAAAAGTACTACTATAATTGATCTTTATCCTCGGGTGTGTTGTTAATTCTCAAGAGGAAGCGCTACATAATTGATTGTGGGTTTATTTGTTCCAGTTTCGATGTATTATCTGATTTGTCGTTTACTTCCGATTCAGTATCTTAACTCATCTGTCTTTTTGGATATCGAACATTCTTGGCGTTGGCTAAATATAAACCCTACTTTACTACTATTACCTATTCAATATAAAATTTACAGGTATTGGAGTATACAATACATCAAACTAGACCTTTTTTATATGCCAATTGTAAATGCATATTAAGGTTACTTAGAACTTATTACTACTGTCCATTAAATTGAAACGATCACTCACCTACAAATAAGTATTTATTTTTACTTCAACCAGTGCGTAAATAAACATGTATCATACTTAAAATAAATAAATAAATCAAATGTCGGGACCGCATTGAACATAAAAAATATTAATATATCAATGCAGGTATTCATCATCTTCCCTGAGCTTTATCCGATTCCACATCCATATGCATACTAACACACATTATAGAAAGTGGTATTGTGTTGTGATTTTGTCGCATTATTCACCTGTCCGGTATAAAAGCGGCCATAACTCTTTGGAACGTAAGCCTCCGCGGCCGCGAGCCTCCATTTGTCATAACATTTCCACCAAAACTTTTTGGGCATAACTTTAGTGAACTGCTATTTTTAATACTGTGAAGGTATTATGTAAAATAAATTGTATTTTATAAGTCACTTGGTTTAATATAGTATTACATCGTAAAATAGTTAAATCCATCTTAGAACGTTAGAAACCAACTCTGATATTTGCTTCTCATTACTAGATCTAGAACTGTATCACATAGTCGTATTACATAGGAGCACTAATCAAAATATTTAAAAAAATATGAAGACTTTTCTTCGTGGTCTATACACGTGTCTATCCCCCGAAGCGGTAGTTCATTTTTGTTAGATCGTCAATGTAATCTCGACTGCTGCTAAGATAATATTTCTTAAATTAAAAATATCCGGAACAGGGCAGGGAGATGATGATGAAATTAAAATGATCTCAATCTTCATGTAATCCCATTGAATGACTATTTCATGAAAAAATCATTCCATGGGATTACATGAACTTTGAGGGTTTTTAAATGATTTTTACAGAATAACAATCATTTAAATCATCAATTCATGATGATTTAAATGATTGTTATTATGTAAAAATATACGTGATGCAGTCGCGAATCATATTTTTATCAACATTCAACCCGACACTGACCTGAAAATTGCTAAAAACGTAAGTAAATTTAAATTTCGCGGGTTACCCTTGCGCTTTCATCTTAACTATCGTAATATCTGTTTAACATCATACTAACAGTACTCACTGTTCTAAATTACTGAAATATGTTTCCAACTGGGAATTGATCAACAACATACAATAATGTATGTATGTACCTGATTTATTATGTCAGAATTATGTACGTTACATTAGCCTTGTTTTACTGCACTATTGTAATTATTGAATAGGTTTCATGTTTTATCATATATTAGGTCCGGTATTGTTTGACTGTAGTCATATTAATTTAAAGATTCATATAAATCCCTTACAGAAATTTTGACATCATTGAAGATTAAATAACTCATCGTCTTCTTTCTGAGGCTGCATTAGCATAAGTAAGACCAAAAGTAGTTGCAAAATTATCCATATAAGTATACTTCACAATACATTATTAGTTTAAAAACTTTTAAAGACGGCATAGTACATAGACAGCATGGAGCAAAACATCACCATGACATGTCAGCGTCAATAAGAGCTTACTCACTCATTCAATTGTCTCACACCGATCCATCTTAACCCCTCAATTAGCATGCGGTACAGTGTACCCCAATATCTTTATTTCCGCGGTGGCATAAAAGCGTCAGGGCTTTCTCGTCATTTATCATCGCCGCGTCACTCAGACCGTGTCACAGTCAGAATTAAGGGGGCGACGTGACCGCGTACGAAGCCACAGATAATGACGTCATTAAGAGAACGAGGGAAATAAGTAATGGACGGTTTTGTCCTGGATATTCATGCGGTTGTGATTTTTTTTTTCGATGTAGCATTCAAATGGTTAATTTGTGATGTTGTTTTGAATGGAGGACTACATTTGCCGCGTTATTCTTTTGTTTATCTTGCGACGTCCGGCTTCGCAACAGAAAGAAAATAGTTTATATAAAAACTATGCAGTGTCTTCCTTGTTTCTAATTAATATATATAATTGTTTAAATAATAGTTTTTACTTTCATTCAAAGATATAATCTATACTATATATAATAATAATATTATAAAGCTGAAGAGTTTGTTTGTTCGTTTGTTTGTTTGGTTGAACGCGCTAATCTCAGGAACTACTGGTTAGAATTGAAAAAATCTTTTTGTGTTAGATAGTCCATTTATCGAGGAAGGCTTTAGGATATATAACATTACGCTGCGACCAATAGGAGCGAAGCAGCAGTGAAAAATTACACAAAAACGGGGAAAAATATTCATTCTTGAAAGCTTCCGTTGCGTGCGCTGCGTAAACGGTTCGAGTTACCCAAAATATATGTATGAAAGAATTGTTCCTCTTTAAATGATCTACAAAAATGTCTGCGACAGTATATGTCTATCTTTTAAGATTGACTCACTATAACCTTTTTTAAGGTAATCATTTGGTTGAAATTATTGCATTATTGCCAATTATATGCTACAGAGTTTTATGAACATAATCCTACTAATATTATAAATGTGAAAGTTTGTGAGAATGGATGTGTGGATGTTTGTTACTCTTTCACGGAAAAACTACTGAATGGATTTTATTGAAACTTTCCAATATTGTAGCTTATACATCGGAATAACACATAGGCTATAATTTATAAAGATAGTGTAAGAATTGTCATTCACGCGGGTGAAACCGCGGGGCACAGCTATAAGGCATAAATCTAGTGTGCCAAAAAACCTTTTAGAAACATGGTGCTTAAATTAATTTAATTGCGATTAGGTATGTTAAATTAAAAAGCACTAAGTCATAACTATTAACCAAAATTTCATTAAATCAACGATAAGTTTAATAAACTGACAGATAACAACAATTCCAATCTCATTACTCAAACTTTAATGAGACATAAAGATTTAGTAGAAATTACTTATAAAATTTCATCCATTAATCAAATAAGGGATTTATTTACCTAAGGTTTTCGTGTATAAGGGCCTAATAACATCGCAGGTACCTGTTATCCAGACAGGCAATTTACTTATCGTCTGGAATATTTACAACAAGAATTTTGAACGTACAATGAATTTAAGGTACTGAATTAACTTGTATGAAGAGAAGTCTTATAAGGACTAAAATTAACATAGCTGGTTTTGTTGGACTAATACTACGTTTTTAATTATTTAAATTACCTTTTTTTCACAACCTAATTAATATATCTTGCTGCATAGAACATAAAAAACAACTTATCCTTTACTTTCTCAGTGAATTTCAGTACCTACCTCAATTTAGCTTTAAAAAATTACCTTACACTCCAGGTGCTACAACCACCATTAACCTAGTTCCCAATTTCAAAACTAGAGTTCCTAAAGAGCCGCTAATTAATAAGTCTTAGTACTGACCTTGGGCAAGGCACTTAGACAATGTCAGAGGCAAGTCTTACAAGACTATTTATCACTATTTAGTTCCCATAGTTTTGGCACTGTAATGTATGCCGAGGCTTCAATAAATCATCCCTTGGTCTCGCCGAGAGAGGAAAATGTGAATAAATGCGTCCGGAACAGGGTTAAGTAAATATGTGTACGTGTATTTATAGGTTAGCTTTTAACCCACGAAGAAAAATATCGGGATGATATGTGGACTGCAAGAAGTATTGGAAATGAACCAAAATGTGCTCGGTGATGTTGATAACGTGTCTTTACATAAGGATACTATTTTTATCTCAGAGTATCTTTTTAATATTATTAATATCAGAAATAATAATACAGTATCACCATCCGCAATGTGGGAAAAAGACACATCCTAATTGGATCATCGTCATAGAATCAATACAATGTGTTCATAATAATACTCTTACGTTCATTTCTATAACCTAAATAGGTACTTTACTACTCTAGCTATCCATGTTCAACTTATATTATCTAAAATCTTAAACGAACAACATCGCAAAAACACATTTCTAGTCCACACACCCGTATTCATGAACTACGAAAACAAAAATCGATTCAGTCTACCACAAAAAATAGCGCTATCAAAATCTTTAGTCCGCAAATATGCACACAAAACATTTTTCCAATAACATATAAGGGATAAGAGAAAGTTTATAAAGTATGAAGTTAATACGTCCCAAGGATTCGATAAATCATTGTCGGCGAAGGCCTAGGGACGGTAAGCTCGTCTTAAAATAATGTTGTCAGGATGTAAGCAAGTTTAACAAAGGGGAAGGCGAGATGACGTCAGACAAACAGTCAATATTTTTTTAAAAGCTTTACCGTAAAACCCTAAACCTTCTTGGCGCTTGTTCGTGAGATTTGGAATGAAAAGTAAGTTAAGTTTTTTGTTTTATTGTTCTGAATGTCTGTATTTATGCTTAAATATGTTGAATATTTAAGTGTTAGCCAGTAATTAAACTATCTATTATGCTTAAGTATTTTGTTTGTGCTCCATGTAAATTGATTTTTTTAATATTTTTTTGCACTTAGACGATAAGTCTTTAAAACACAACATAAATAATTGATGTACAAAGGTGTTTAATTTCTGCCAGCAGACCATCAATCTTACAATGTATTAAAACAGTTCGTTTTAATACTGCCTTTTAAACATTCCGTAGTATTTACTTTCATTGCGGTCTTACACCCATTTCAATTAAGTATGTTTTACACAAAAAACTCGACGTCCAGTTAATTAAAACTTGAAGCCTTAGAAATAACAGTTGTAAATGAATTTATACATTAAATCAACATCTTTGATATAAAGTGAAGACTTATAAAATTTAAGAATTAAATAAAAAGACTTCGTGTTAATTACTTTTTGAGTACATTTAAATAAAGGTAAGTATTTCTAACACCTTCCACGAATTCTTTAAAGAAAAACTGAAGTATTTTTCAAGTCTTTTCATTTATTTTTCTTTGTTTACTGTAAGTTTAATTATTTTACATTGTTTGTCTTGCCAATATTAAAAGATGTTTTTCTTTTAGAGGTCGTTGGCATCCAACTATTTTATTTGCTGGTCGCTTGTTGCATTTCAGATAATAAAACTAATAGGGTATAATTGAAATAAAACGTAATTTAATCTTACATTACCTTAGTAGTATAGCTACTAGTATAGTACTAGGCTGGAATAACCTAAATACAATAATCGTCTATCGAGAACACATAGTTAATCGATACTACAAAAGTAACTTTATCTTCTAAGAAAAAAGTCGTAGACATCTGTGTGTGAACATATAGGACCTATTATGTTTATACATAGATGCCTACAAATTTACATACATTACATACACCTGTATTATAGGTGATTGGATGCCAAGAATATTTATCGTATGTTAGCTTTATAGCTTTGTGTCCAGATTTAGCTCCAGATAAAATTTGTAAACGATTTAATCATAATAACTTTTATAAATCGTATGATGTTGTTGACAAAACATGTGAAAGTTCGAAGGATAAGGATGTTATCCTTGGCAACTTCTGAGACATAAAGGTCTGTTTACATTCGCTCTTTGTGCTGCCTTGACATATTTATATGTGGACTATATCTTCGGTAATAATATTTAACGTAGGCAGTTTATAATTATGATTCAAATTGTTGCCTAACCAGTGAGGGCAGAAATTCGCCTATTTTTTAACGAACACAAAACATTACAGTCATGCAAAATATTCAAATTCGAAATCATAACCAAAATAAACAAAATAAAGCAGCTTTCAAATACTACACTGCAGGGTATAACCATCTACCTCAAAACTTTGATCAATAAATTGATGGTCTACTAGGAGCAGTTAAAAAGCCCAGCGGAATTCGTCGCAATCAAGCTTGAAACGCAGCAATTGATATTATTAACCAAGGTGTGAATACCTTTACGATTACGAGAGTCTTGCCTGGACTACTAAAAAAAAATAACTACGGTCTACTAACAGTAGTTCTTTTCGACTACGAAAAGACAGACACAATCGCAACGTCGCACGTCGCAACCAAGCTCAAAAAGTAGCAATTGTTATTCTTAACCGAGCGAGCACTTAATTATCCACATTACAACCATCTTCTCCGGATCCACAAAAGAATGGAAAAGTGACTGACAGTAGTCAGTGGTAGTAACCACTAGTCAAAAAGACTAGCAGAATGTAACGCAACCAAGCTTGAAACGTAGCAATTGTTATTCTTAACCGAGCGAGCACTTAAGTATCCACATTACGAGCGTCTTGCTCGGTTTTATCACGGCTTGCAGCTGCACCCTCGGCCCTTAAATATTCACTTTGCATACTCCGCGATAGGTGAGTTAACTTTGAACACTTTATCCTGCATTATAAGTTCAGGTTTTACTTTGTGAACGTGTTGTTGGTATGAGTTTGAGATTCATTTGGGATTGTTTATTTAAGTTTTTTAGTGTTTGATGATGTTAATTTAGAAAAGGTTAAACTCCTTTCTTTTTACTGTTATTTATATTTATTCTGATAGAAATGTGTGTGATAGAAATGGTTTGTGACTATGCATTGATCTTTGCACTTACATTGAACTATTGTTGTGAGAAATTATTGTGCGTATATTAAATGCTTGCTAAAAACCTATCATCTTAAGCATCTTTGGTAATGAAACTCAAAAAAAATCGCTTGAAATATACATAGCAAATTGTAAATAATTCAATTGAATACTGGTAGAGGCAGCCCGAAAGAAAGATTCAAAGGAACTTCTTGATAGAGAGTGAATTAAACCAGCTCATTTAGCAATCAACCTTCAGAACATTTTTACAACATTCCTTCTTTACAAATCCAGTAAAACATTCTAAGAAGTACAGACAAAGTATTTGTTGAGAGACCTTTTATTTTGTGTGTAGCAAATCTTTTGAGCGCAACGCAATCTTATTTGTCTTTCGCGTTTAATCACGTGTGTAATGAGTGTTAATGGGCCGTGATGTGTTTTGTTAGAACAACATGTTGTTTGGCGTTTGTTGAGCGTGACGTCATCGAATCTTGGACCTTTATCTGATTATCTGAACTTCAACAATTTCTAGTTTTTTTCGCGATTCTGAAATGTGGTTGAAGTTAGTGTTTATATTCGAAATTAATTAAAGCTAATATTTTCTGTAACTTCAAACAAATTAATCTGATTATGTTCTATAAATCCTTTACCGTAGAAGCAACATGTTTACGTCACCCTGTAACCGCTTGCATTACTTATGTTGCATGCAAATAAAAAAGAGGGTGTTCTAATTAGCCTATATGCTCTGAAAGGACGTTTGTTAGTCAAGATTTATTAGCAGATAAATCGAATTAGCAGCGAAGGTGCGCTCTAGGAAACGGTAAATGTTCTTTGCTCATTAAGATTATATCGGTAATATATTTCATTGGAAAGGTCCTGTTTTATTTCGGTTGGGTATTTTTGCTGTAGACAGTATTATTAAGAGTGGGATTAAGGAAATATGTGTATCTTTATTATTATGTATACTAGTGGTGTTATAAATAAGTAAAAGATTAGGAGATTTTTCTTCACTATTTCGAGACAGTTGTTTAAAAAACTGCTACCCAATTATTGAAAAAAATATATACTTATCGAATGCTAACTTATTACGTTTTATATACTTCTTCTTTCATTTAAGAGCCTAGCTCTTGCCGGTGCAGCTCCTTCCATTTCCTCCTATCGAGTGCCAATTTCTGAACTTCCTTATATACGCTATAACTTAAATTAGTATTAGCTGAACCATCACTTATTCTCGTCCAGGCGTATAAGCCCTTGGGAGACAGCCTGTATTTAATATAAGCACAGTATCTCAAAATTTTAACAAAAATCTTCACATGTTCGTAAACGTAAATTTTGCAAAATGTCATTGAAACGTTTCGTTACTAAATCATTTACTTAAAAATCGAGAACGAAGTATGAATTAGACGTGTCTTAACTGTACAAACATCTCTATACAGGCGATATAAATATTTATCGTGTGCGATCGATTCAGCAAACTTTGTCCCTGAACGCTGGGCTCGGTCAAGGGCGAACCCGAGATCTGAGGTCGGATTTGATTTATTTGATTTAATAGTTTCGGACGGTTACAAGTTCCTAAATAGAGGCTAGTATGTCTTACATACCGATATTATATCGTATCTCCGCCTTCTGCCTACTACCTAGACTTTTCCCACGCTATGTTGGGGTCGGTTTTCAGTTTGAGCTCAACAACCCATTTGACTGATTAACAGAATAAATGTTTATTATTATGTATGTTATGGTTATGTAACGAAACAATCAGAGAATCATGAAGGTTTTAGTTAAAATTATTTTTAATTTTTATTTCCCAAAGACGAATTTCTACTGAATTATTGTAATCATAATTTCTTGCAAGTTACGTACCTAACAACAACGTATACTGATATTTAAAAATACAGCGTAATATAAAGTTAAAAATAAAATCTTAGACATCAAAGAAGATCCTTCACCAACCCAAGATAAAAACGAAAAACTTAACCCTCTTTCAGGGAACATAATTATGGTCTATTCATGACTTCAAAACGTACATCTCAAAATGAATTCCTCGCCGAAACTATTCAGGAAGTAAAAGGCGAGACGTTGTAGGTAGACCGTAAGTTAATCATTGCAGCGGTTAAAATTCTATTAACCACTGAAAGTTTTCAAACCGAATTTTTAATAAGAAAGTTGTGAACGTAGAAGTTGCGCTTCGCTTGAACGTCGCTTGTTCATTTTCACTATGAATTCTTGCATCTCGGATTTTAGGTTTATATTCTGTAAGTTTGCTTGACAGTTTCTTGTACAGAGATTTTGGTTATCAAGTAGTACATAATCGGTGTTTTATATGAAAATTGACCTTTTTTCTGTTCAATGTACCTAGATATGTTTAGTAAAAAGTCCAAGTAAAATATTTGTAAAATTGAAGTATAAATTTCCGTTTTCACGCAAGAACTGTTTTTGTATAAAACCTTTCATGTAAATTTTCAATTGGCCGTCGCAAATAGTTCTTAGATATTGGGTTCCAAAAGGAAAAATAAAACAATGTGAGGAGTAGTCGTAAGTGTGTGTATTTTTATACTTTCTTCTCTTCGTGCACAACAAATCTAAGCGCAGATATTCTTAGATATAAAATAATAATACTTACAAATAAAAATAAACTAGCTGCGGTAAGACATCAAAGGACAGAAAAACAAAGCTCTTTTATCCATACAAAGCTAACTTTAAAATTTAAAATCTACAATTTAACAGAAACATTGATTTAAACATCGTTTTATTATTTGCCCAGTGTAGGCGGGGTACACACGGCTCGTTCTGACAAGCGTATAAAAAATTCATCTCGCAAACACAGCGTGGGTGTCTAAAACCACCCTTATACTAAGGAGAGTTAGTTAATAATAGCCAACCATAAATAAGGCTCTCGGGACATGTTCTATACGTTAATTTTATTAAGAAAACATTAGCAGTGTTCTAGCGTGCAGGTATTTTACTACAAAAACAAAAGAATACGCGGAGTAATTAATTTTGGCTGGTTCATGTAGGTTTATTATCTCACCGTAAATGTGGTATTCCATAAAGGTAGTCAGAATTAAACACCCACACTTTCCAAGCAAACTCATTTTCATTTACGGATTTGTTGCTATTTTAATATTAGGCCTAACCTGCAGGGCGCTACTGAGAATTACCTTAAATTAAATATAACACCATTTACACACTCACACAAAAAACATTTTTTTTTTTTTTTAGATATCCACTTGGACAAAACTAACAGCTGCTGTTTAATCTAAGCTCTGTCGATAGGCAAACTAGCATACAGTTTACAAATATGTACTTATGTGAGCCGTACCACTTGTAGATGTTCATTGTCGTGCAAAAAGTGATTGGCATAAAGCAAAAATCAACATAAAGAAAAATTACATTTCTACAAGCCTTAAGTCACGCGATTTAAACTTTTCACTTCTATATTTGAGGGATTTGGGGGATTCGACGGGCCTGTTGGTCTAGTGGTTAGTGACTCTGACTGCTATACCGGAGGTCGTGGGTTCGATTCCCGCCCAGGACAAATGTTGTGTGTGTGATGAGCATGATCATTTGTTCTGGTGTCTGGGTGTAATTTATCTATAATATGTATGTATTTAGAAATATATAAGTATGTTTATCAGTTGTCTGGTTACCATAACACAAGCTCTGCTTAGCTTGGGATCAGATAACCGTGTGTGAGTTGTCCCAGGATATTATTATTAGAATATTATTATTTCTATCATCGTTAAACGCTTGTAAAAATGTCACTTGCCTAGGGGGTTAACTTCGAACAAAGCATAGGAAAAAAAATACTACAGTTTTATAATAGACACAGACAAGATAATACAATTTTAAAATGTCTATCGAATTTTATGTAGACTGTCACAGTGTACACAGTACTCATTAATTCAGTTAAATGCAAGCTATACATATAAGAGCGGTAATAACTGGCGGTTCTATTGGCACAAAATCCATTTATCTCTGCAGCGATATTCATTACCGGGTGGCTCCATTTTAAATTGTGCGTAAACATAATGACGACTGTAACGGTTGGGCTACAGAAATGGCGGATTCAGTTGTACAGTACCAAACAAGTACAAAAAAAGGAATTAATTTAAAAGAAGTACTAGTAGGCATGTATTTTGAAATGTTTAGATGTACATCCCTTCTACTTTTTTGAAGTTACGTAGAAATCGTTTTCTGAATTTACTTGCATATGAGGATTTGGTCACCACATCCATAGCCCATATACTGAGTAACAATTTTATTTGGGTCTTTGAATTACCGTTTTTATATATGTTTGAAGCTACACTATGTAGTCCTTATAAGGAATGTATAACGTACAGTTCTAGCAGCATTTCATAAAACGTTTAGGTGGTCTTATGTGGCTCTTACGCACACGAAGAGTTATATAATCTTAGTAAACGTTTGACTAAAACGTTACACAAAAGTTACTTCATATACTTTCATATAAACTAGCATAAGATTTACAACTTTTAAATAAATGAACAACCTCTTCAGTCCCGCTCCGCTTGCATATTAATAGCCCCAATAATTCCAAGCTTTGCTTGTGGCTCGGTGTACATTTAATTCCACCATTTCCCACGGGTTTTTCTCTCGACCATAATATAGGATGCTTTGTGTAGTGGTTCCGTTCTTAGTACAAGTTTTCTACTCCAATTATGATGTGCGAAATTGGAAGTGTTGGCTTGATTGTTCCTCTCTTGTTGAGATAGAGTGTTGGGGTAATTGTTTTAGCAATAAACAATTGAAACTGGTTCTGCGTAATGTAAAAGTAAGTAATTAAAAACGTTTCGTACATATTTACATAATGTGAAAATTAATAACAAATTCTTTTTATTATGTTTTGTAGGTAGAAAATATAAGTATCTTTTGTCTTTCAAATATCAAAAATGACGTGCCTAATTTGATATGAGTAGACCTACTATATTACGCAAACATTTTACCTAAGTACATCACCAAAAACACTAACCACTTCCATACCTTACTAACCCTAACATGAAAAGCATAAAACAGCGCAATACATAATAAATCACCTTTTTTACTTAAAACAGTAATACAAAAAGTGCTATAAAAATATGATAGGAGTGTTATTACTTATCTCAGCTTCGAGTTCCCTGGCGCCCGCGGGACCACTAAATCAGAACCCTCTAGCAGACTTCAAAGATCACAGCAATCTTGGGAACCCGATATCTTAAGCTTGAGAAATTATTTCACGTTGAAAAATGTTTATATTGTTTTATGGGTAGTTTTCAGGTGAGGTTTTAGATAGAATAGGTTTGTATAAACCTTGTTTATCATTATGCTTCTTTATGTATACTTCTTTACTGATATTATTAAATAGGAAAACATTGTATTTTTTATTGTTTTCTTGAACGAATAAATTCGAAAACTAAAGGGCCGATTCCGAAAATTCTTTCACCATCAGAGTGCTACATCTAACATCTTCCTGAGTAACATGGTTTTTAGTATAATTTAAAAATCAAAAAGTAAAAATAAAATTCCACCCGCGCGAAGCTGAACTTTCCACTAGTGTATATTAAAAAATCTGTATGTAATTCGAAATTAAAATCGGATGTCGTCAAAATTAGTTGAAGATACTTATAAATAAAAATTATTACAATTTTGATTTAAAGTTGACATTGGTAATACAGAAATAAGTTAAATTACTTTTCAAAAGTTCCTACTTAAAGAACAGGTTTGCAAAATTTCATGGTAACTAATACGAAACTAACTTCAATTGTTTCGTTCAAACTTTGAAATACTTTTAAAATAATTCTAATGACCTCAAATATTATATGATTTATTACGTAAATACAAGTATTATACACAATGACGTTTAAAAATGTATAGTATTAATAAGTAATAAGTCCCACTGCTGGGCACAGGCCTCTTCCCATATAGAGAAAGCATTAATCACCACGCTTGCTCATTGTGGATTGGCGATTTCAGATTCATAGTATTGATAACAAAAACGTTTATTTTGTTGGTATGTTACAGTAATTTTCCGATAAAGAATGTACGAAGAAAAGAACATATACCTAAGTGACGTCAGCAAAACTGGGTATACATGTAGTACTTCGGAGAATTACTTATTCGATGAGTCAACAATATCCAAGTATTGTTAAGTTAAGGATCTGAAGGAATAACAAAGTTTGTTTTATCATAACACGATATTTTTTCCTTTTTTGGAAACTCATTTCTACTATTTTTTGTTAGGTAAATGTTTAGGTATCCTTTAAGACTTATAATATTTGGTATACTTACACCTTAGATATTGGAGGAGTGTACCGTGAGCTCGACAAATGGATGTGCGACTAACGCTTATGCGACAAAACTGTACTGCGACTCACCGTAGCCGCGTAGTTCGAATGCACGCTAGTGCGACATACTGAAGATCGACATCTCGCTAGTGCGACATGAAGACATAGAACATAATAATATAGAACCGACATAGGCCCAGAAATCCATTGCTTGGTTAGGTTCGACTTTGTGACAGAGATCAATAGGTTAGCTATCACTAGCGAGATGTCGATTTGTTTGTTTATCTATATAATATAAGAAATTACTATTAACACTTAAGAGCTCGTGACATTTGGACGTAAGCCGTATAACGTATTACCGAATAGTCTTTCTCAGCAAAGTTACATCGCTTAATGAATAACATAAAACAGACATACTTACTCCATTTATCATTTAATCGAGTAAGGTTTGCTACATTAAAGCATAATAATATATATATATATATAGTAAAAATAAAATATTAGCCAGAACATATAAAAACATGAAATGTTATTAAGTGGATTGAAGTACATTAAAAGTTAGGAAATTAATAATTTCACGAAGGTTATAGGTAAAATATAGTAGACCATTAAGATTCTCAAATATTAAAGTAAATAATCGTTGAGGACACTTAACCCAACCTATTTTATAAGTAAGATTAGTTTGTGGGACGTTTCTTGAGATAAACTTATATTAAAATCAAAGCTGGATAATTATGGTCTGGTTGCTCAATTTGCAGTTAATTTGAAAGATAATTGATTCTACTAATTTTATTTTAGATTCTCGGTATTTTGCGAAAATGCAGAACTTAATGGTTCGTTAAATACTTTATTTATCTTACTATTAAAAACTAGTTTTTTTTAAGCTATCGATTTGTTAAAGTTAAATAAATAACGCTTAAGGCTATAAATAGTACCTACATTATAAAAGATCTGTTTTCAAATCAATGTTTAGATCGAATGGAAAATATCGATCTGAATCTAAGTACCTATTTATCAAGGTAACAAATACATTTACTATATCACTTTTTGCATTCATTTAATAAAATACCACCTTAAAAATAGAATAAAACAAAATGCGCAATTTAATATCTTAAAAGCTTCAAATAATAAAAACAGCACCCCAATTACTACGTTCATATCTAACACGAAAAAAAAAGAAAAAATATCACCTAATGTTCGCTGAAACAGTAAACGCGTATCAGGATTCCAGTCACGTTTTCAGGTACTTATCACGAGTTTCTTTCGCAAAATGAATTGCGGAGAACCTCCCTGCGATAGATAGAAGGTCACTCTAATCGAGTGAGCCGCATAAGGTCAGGTTCTAGTGCAATTAGTTAGGTTATTCGTAGTAGACCGCTTTGGTATTACGGAAATGAATCTTATTACTTCGACCGGGTTAGCTAAGCGTTGATACGAAATGACTCAAGACTCAGAGACCCGACGATTTTAGTATCCAAGCTACTAAAGAATTACAAACTCACAAAGATTCGTACGATGCCGTACCCCCCTCGATGTAGAATTAAATCGTCAAGGATAGAGAACTTGCGTCGCCTTGTGTATGAAGTGTATTAAAGGTTTAAAAATCAGTGGTAATATTAACCAACGATAGCAGTCCGATTGTTGGTCGATCGTCATGATGGTATGCTTTTAATGATTAAATAATAAACACCAACTGGGGATGGGCTGGTTAGGTATATTCCATTGACGTCAATGGTTTAAAATCTCAACGCCCTAAACAATTACACAACGTCGAATTAAAAAGACAAATCGAGGGTTAAAACTGACATTCGTCAAAACAAAAATACGTCTAACAAATTGCAGTAACAACGTATAAGCCAGTATCAGCAGTTATCCCTTGGGCTAACCCTGTCCAAAGTGAAAAATAAAGAGAATACGTCACGGGGCGATAACTGTCACATTTTGGTGACAATCCGTTTATCCTCTGGGCGCGGGCTTCTGTAGCCGAATGTTTTGACTCGTTTGTTTTCTTAGTGCAGCGTTTATGGGTTAAAGGGAGGAAATATCGGTTGAAAAGGTGGAGTGGAGAGTAATGAAGGATTTGACAAACTTCTGAGAAATAGACGTATATAAGGTACGTAACGGTCTATGCTTTAGGAAACAAAGCTTTCGGACATTCAATGAACATGATGACATTTAAGTTTCTATTACGTTATGTTGACATAATTGTTGATTATTCACGAGTACATATTAAAGCTTAGATATCCTATAAAAGGTTTACCAATTTCACAAGGTATAATCATTTACTTTAAAGAAACCAGGTAAAGTATTGAGAAAGCAAGATTAGTGTTTACGGAACGATTTAATTAAAACAAACTTTATGTTATTCTCTCCAAAAAGTAGGTTCTATTGCGAAGTAGAATATATCGTTATAGGTTCCGTACTCATTTGTGAGAACACCTATAATACGTTCAGTTTTTCCTTAAAGAGTTACTTTCTTGTATACCACGATATGGTAAAGAGTAAATTAAAAAACAACAACATAAATAACATTGCTGTCAAAATATAACATCCTAAAGCGAGAATTATGTACTAATACGTACATAATTAATTAATTTTAATTTATGTTATTTATTTCTTTTGGTAACCACAATAAGCTTATTATTTACAAAGAGGTTCCATTATACAAAGAATTAGAAGAATCTGAGGAACAAGATATCATATCATAAGTTTTGTAGCAGAGTACATATGAAATAATATTTCTGAATACTCTTTGGGAAAAAAGTATTAACTTATAATTCAAACAAAATATCCTTGTGAGGTTACTGTTTTTACTTTCAAGGTACCCCAAAAATCAAAGATACGAACGTTTTTCAGAATCTCAGCATTGAAACTTCCGTATTTTGAATGAATGGACGCAATCAGTATTACTCACTGTGGATACTTAAACATCAATATTCATACTTTTATTAATTTGTCTCTTTTTGCGTGCCATAGCATATTGAGGGGCTCAGAGCAATTAGCGGGGAATGCTCGCGAATATCTGGCGTCCATTTCGTTGAGTCGCGCCAAGAGGGGTGTATTCTGTTATAGTGTAGAAAGTTAAATGATTCGTCACTAAATCTCGTGAAATTCAGTTGTATGGAATTTAAGGTGTGTATATCAACATACTGATAAATAATAATTTTAACGACGGAGTACCCACTTATCGTCAGTTCTGACATGATCTTTTTTACATCTGTTAATTACGTAAAGGACATGTTTGGATAGAAAATAAGCTGAAAATATTTGATTTAAATCCGAAACTCCTAATAGGTATGATTTGGGTGTAATGCAAACGGTAAAAAATAAGATGTCGTTTATTTATTCCAGCGATGATCGTCCGACGAGTATTGTAAAAAAAGTTAAATATTAATGATAAAGTATATTCTCCTTTCATATAAAGAAAAGAATATCGAGTATGATGGTAATACACAGCTCAGTTTAAATGATGCAGGGCTGCGTCAAGCAGGTGAGTCGTCCCCACTTCATTCTCAGTAATGAATATGAATATGTTGGAATGCAGTGCGTGCAGTGCATTCCAACGGTTTAATGGTCACGATACTGCACTGAATTCGTATTGATTTACAGATAATTTGATTGATTGTTTACTTATTTGATCGGTACAGATATTTTTGCAGTAAAGGCGCGGCGAAAAAAATTGGCGATAATAATATTTAATTCAATAAACTCGTTGAGTTTCATTTGATTGATGAATTTTTCTTTGATGTTATTTCATGCTTTATTGGTTCTAGAAAATTTTAAATTATTGGTATCATTACGTATATATAGACTGTAATACTTCACATGTTTTAGTGTACTTTTAATGTTAATGAACTGAGTTGTAACTTAAAAGTTCATCTTAATACACAATTGTGACCTTGGATTATAGGGCTTTAACCTTTTTATCTTTGAAGTCGTTGTTATATGAATGACGTCAGGGTATTGACATTTCATTAACAAGACCCAATTTTATTCGCATATTTACAGTCCTTACTACACATATAGTACTCAAGTAACTGGTTCGGTAAAATAATTCTTGTAAGATCCGTTCTATACATAGGAATCGCCTAATTGGCCAGATAGAGGGTTGAGAGCTTAGTGCCTAAGCCACCATTACTCACTAGCCCACTTAAATAATAGATTTAAGATAAACTGTACAATGAGCCCCATTTTAGTGGGTCAACGCGCATAGACAAGACCTCAGAGTTTAGTAAAGGATAAGTCTAGACTCAAGTCTATGCCTTAGTTAATAATTACAGATAGAATTATGGAGCGTTAAATTTAGACCCAGATTTAGATAGCCGGTGATTTTGTGAATGACGTGTTATTTTTTAAGTTAATATACAAATTAAAAGCGTGT
Source organism: Autographa pulchrina (assembly GCA_905475315.1). Classification (NCBI taxonomy): domain Eukaryota; kingdom Metazoa; phylum Arthropoda; class Insecta; order Lepidoptera; family Noctuidae; genus Autographa; species Autographa pulchrina. The sequence goes on along the minus strand of FR997771.1, from coordinate 3,566,482 downwards.
GGTACTTTTTGACACTGTGTGACGGATAAAGAATATTTACATCTGTTAGGAAAAATTGGTGTAAAGGGCATTGAACCCTATGTGATACACTTGCCTTAGAATTCCTGATGATCAGTAACCTGTAAGCTCAGTAGGTAATAGTTCGCATCTACAGTATATCAATTGAAACTTTAAGTAAATAAAGTAGAAGTCATAACAACTCCTTAGGTTATACGGAAATTGGCCAAAAATATAAATCTTAATAACAAAAAGATATGTGCTCCGCCTCTTTATCTTTTCAAGATAAAAGACGACTCCTCGCGGACACATGTGGGGGTAGGGCTACCATTTATTTCCTTGTTTGTTGGGAAAGTCACATCTACATAATATAATGATTGTTATCACCCATGGCTCGAGGATTGCTGTAGAACGTTAACTTTTTAAATATTTTTTACATCGAAGAGTACACTCTTTGTAGTTCAATAAGTAGGTTATTTTTATCTAGTAAGACACAAATATTTTGAATAATAATATCACTAATAGTTGATTGAATTTGATGTAACATTATCTTGTATGTTAACATAACGAATAAGTTACAGATAAAGCTAAAAAAGAGATGGACATTTGTAAATAAGAAAAAAGGTTAGAGTTTTTTTTTCGATTAAATTCTCTTACAAAGTCTTTTACAAAATATTATTGTTTACCATTATAAACAGTAAAATACAATATAAAAGTAGAGATCATGATTATGTAAAAACAATATTTAAATAATAACAAGATCCCTATACAAAACAAAGGCGAAGTAACTGGAATAAGGAAGATGAGAGAATATGAAGGGCTTCCCAAGTATGGACATAATGAGAGCGAATGAATAAAATTAATCTCAACATAACAAGTTACTGTGATAACCATGCAATGTTACTACATGACTTTGTTACGCAATACAATTTTATATGCAGTGTACTGGTTTTTGTTTGATTAAAATGTCCTTAATATGGGATAATTTAAGACGTCTTTTGATTTTCATGTAGTCAAATAACTGCTTTTCGCAGTTGCTGATAAATTGCTGATATTATATATTTAATTTTATCTTTAATTGACTGTTGAAAAACTAATGATCGTTAATATTCCAGTGCAATATTCGTTTGTTTGTCTGATCATAATAGTAGATTAGGTTTACCTTACATGGTTGTATTTTTCAAACGATTTTTTTTTGCATTTATTTCATTCAAGGTTAGCAGTTTTTTTGGTAGAGATCTTTGCAGTTAGCAGTGCACGTTACCATTGTTCTTTTTTGTTTTAACTGAACTATTGCTGTGCCTTGTGATTACACGGACTTGCAACATGCGTAAACCGGAAGAATAAAATACATATTATTGATCAGACGAAAGTCTACGCCGCCAACCCTGAACGGAGGCGAGGAAACTGGGTCGCAGAAGATAGCTTTATCTTTCGTGAACTTGCGAATACTTTGGATTGTCGCGACTCCGGCCACGTTCATATATTTTGCGCCACTTTGCGTGTTCCACTGTAATTTCGGTGAGATTGTATTGTTCGCAGAATAATACGGACACGGTGTATGATGTGTAATAAAATTTACTCGTTTTTGTATGTTGCGTGTGTAGGTTTGGTACAGATGGAAAACCGATTACCGTGCGTGGGCTTGATTTGCGAGTTACTCTTGTTTGAAAAAGTTTATATGAGCAAGTGATATTGGTGGAGTTTATATAATTTTGTTTTGGAGCTTTTCTAAAAGTAATATTACACTTAGTTCAGTTAGTTGTTGCTAGAATTGTATCATGAGCGTGTTACCAACAATTTGTACAAATAAGCCGTATTCCTTCATATGCATTTATTTATGAAAGAACTTGCCTAGTAATAGGCTGAAACTATTATTCCCTTAGAAAAGTTTATTTAATATAATTACTTAGTTTTTTGTTTTCCTAAATACCTATTCCTTCGTTTCTTTCCGAAGGCATGTAAAATGCGTGCTTTAATATGGTACCGAAACTTCTTTAGAAAACTACAACCTTGACCTTTTAAACAATGAGCAACCTTTCATGTGCTGGTAATACTTAATTAAATTAGCAAGGATATTGTTTCCCAAAAAGTTTTTGAATAAAAATAAAGTTAATAAAATTAGGTGGAAATATTTTTCAGTAATGACGTAATCGTTCCATTTTTATAAGATTATTTTAACAAAACAACCATTTCGCTCAAATAATTTAAATGGTTGTTTTGTTAAAATTAAATGTTTACATAATAGAGAAAATTCTTTACCATATAAACACTTATGTTTAACTCGACAAATAATTAAAAAGCATCATAACTTAAATTCTGTTACAACAAGCTTCAAAACCGACGCATTCGTTAACCGCCGCGTTTTGTTATTTGTCTGTTTTATGTCACGTGACAAAACTAGGTTTAAACGAGGTCTAGTAGAGAACCTTTCTGTATACTGTATACCCGGGATACTGGAGAATAGACTACAAATAGTACAATGTGGTGCTCTAACACATTTTCTGGTCTCAATTCACACTCGGTTTTGCTTTAAAATTGAGAACAATAGAACAATAGGTGGGTTTTGATATGGTTCTGTATGATGTGACGTAATGAGAGTATGAAGCTTCATTGCGTGATTATATTTTTTTAGTGTATTTATGTTTTTCGTGTATTACATTAATTTGTTTTAGATGAATCGTACATTCCTAATTGATCCTATTTTCACATAAACTGCATAGCATGTACAGCGACCACGTTAGCCGTGACCCCAAATCGTCATTGTAATCAGTATTTTAAGTACCCTAGAAATGTGCACATTTTATCAACAACAATTCTAAGAAAAGTCACTTTTACACAATTGAGTTATACACTTGGTTTTGTCGCTAGCCACGCATTAATTCTCCCTATCTTTGTCCTGTGCGTAACTTTAATACAAAACAATTGCAGCTAAACCAAATAGAAACGAGCATGTAAATTCATTGCTAAATAAAGAGGCACTCTTGAGCACGCTAGGAATGCCTGTTCAGCCGGAATGTTTAATAAATCAGTACTTTACTTGTTTTTCCGACGGCCAGACGGTCGCCCCAAGATTGTCTGTATAAAGATATTCGAATTACGTTTGTTTGTTTGTTACAATGTTGTTTTCCGTACGTTTCGGCTGTTTTGGGTTAGATTTAAATTGACTTTTGTGTTGATTAAGAGCTGTGTGAAATAGCATCTTGACTCAATGCAAAAATGTTATTTACAGACATTTTTGATTAAGTAAGATGGTGTAATACGTTATAAATCTGCTTTTTGAGGCAATGGAATGTTAAGGATGCCAGTTGTTAAACACATCAATTTACCTTTTATGTTTAGTAATACACAGACCAATTGAAGGAAAAAGCAGAAGTGGAAACCTACAGGCAGCTGAAGGAGTTGGCTCTGGACAGAGAAAGATGGAAATTGCTACACTGACAAGGGCCTAGCTCTTAAATGAGGGATGGATGGTTTAGTAATAAAAATAAAATTGTGTTCAGTATATCATTTTACAAAATAATATATACCTTTTATTGCCTTGTATCCTGCGGTGATATATAATTATAATAAAACGTGGGTGTGCAGGGACACGTTCCTATCTTTACTTTACGTAATACAAACGTAGGAAGGCATTAAATGTTTCTTTAAGCACGTGGAATCATAATTCTCTTCAATTTTCATATTATTATTACTATATATAACTTTATTATAATAATACCAGGCTATAAACATCTCATTGCAGGGCACAGGCCTCTTCCCATATAGAGAAGGCATGAGCATTTATCACCACGTTTGCTCATTGCGGATTGACGATTTCAGATCCTAATTTTATGTAACCTATTTTTTCTTACGATGTTTTCCTTCACCGTTAGTCAGAAGTATCTTAGAATAATGGTAACAATGGTACTTGCCTGGGTTTAAACCTGAAGTTTTATAATTTTGAATAAAACATATTATTGAAACTTTATTCTAATAATCCTTGTATGTATATTTGTGTATGAAAGGGCTAATCTTAGGCAGCCGGATTTGTTATGCGGGCACTATTGTGGTAGCAACAATTATCTAGGTAGCCAAACTATTAACATCTTCACATAGTGACAGAACCCTCGCTTTACCTAAATCTTGTTCTACACGATTATAAAGTTATATGCAAACAATGAAGTTTGTTAATTTATGGTTTTGAATGTACGAAGTCATTTAGTAAGGACTGTGAGATTTATATTTTAATGTAATTTTAAGGCACCTAAACATTTACATTAAATTATTTTAGTACTTGTTGTGTTCAAAATTAACACATTTCACTTCAACGTGTTGATAGAATATGAATTGATTTAATAACTCATTTTCATTGATCGACGAAGCAGTCCTTTAATAGCGCACTATGTAAAACTTAAATGTACGTAAGTTAATAATCTTATCATAACGTCATTTAACATCTAATAAACATTGTAATAACTTTAAATAAAACCACGTACGTCAATTATAATCGCTTTTTGATCCTTAAATTGAAACTTGTTTCAACAGTAAATAATGTTCTTTGTACAATACTATTAATTTAATATTTAAACAAACTCTGTTTAACCAATTTTAATTAAATCTTTGGAAATTCGAAAGCCTGATATATTTGTTTATTTACAGTAATTAATCATAGGTTTTAGCGCAATTAATAATACAATGTTAAAGGAATTATGTATGTCTATTTTTAAATTTATTAGTAGCATTTCGGTCTTAAGTAAGCTGAGTAATAAAGTTGTCATCGTCTTTTTTTGTTTGTGAATAAAAGCGGTTTCACATTACCCGATACGATATCGATATTGGACTCCGGTACGATACAAGTTCAAGAAAAATGTATGAATTTTACGAATCCGATATCTCGGATAATGTGAAAACAGTTTAAGTGATGATGATCACTAGTAAGCTTTATTTTAATTTGTGGTTGGTACTTCATTAACTTGGTGTGGAGTCAACGATCTTTATGCAAATAGCGCTGCGTTTACATAGACTGTGTGTAAACACTAAATTATTACTAGTAAATGCAGCAATCAACTTCAAAATTAGTTGGTTATTTACATTAATTATCTAGTTACTAGCTTTTTCCCGCGACTCCGCCCGTGTATGTATCGGTTATCGCGGCAAAAACTAGCCCATGTTTTTTTTCTTTGGGATACAAATTTGTCCTACAACAAGCTTCGTAAAAATTGTTTTAGCGTCTTGTCATGAAAGCCTATTAAGATAGAGTTAAATTCTCATTTATGATATTAGTATATATGTAGGTAGGTACTTATGTATGTTTAACCACAACAACCTAAAATGAACTGGGTAATAATAAAGGGGAAAATTCCATTCTCATTAGCAGACACTATTTTAAACGACTCATTATGAATACTTATTATGAAGCAAACAAGGCACAGTTTACCTTTCTCGAAAATAGTGACTACACCTTAAAACCTTCTCGTTTCTTGGTAATTCAAAACATCAAAGCTCGTTAGTAGCTGCCGAGAGATTCGATGTCTGCGATGTATAATTAGTAGTCACTCCACTTGCATCTTGTGTCAAAGAGTTCAATATTTTAAGGTGAAAGGGACTATTGATGTCTGATCTCGATTTTTTTTTTATTAATTTATTTTTGTTTCATGAAATCCCTTTTTTCCTAAGATTGTTATATTCTAATAATATTTAACAACAGAGAAACAACAGAAACATTACGTTTTCTGATACTATAGATTAATTAATTACGGGCGTATTTTCAAAGTAAGTTGGTAAAAAGTAAAAATGTAAACGTAATAAAATTTAGGTTCTTGGAAATAAAATCCTACGTATTTGGTTACAAGAATTGTTTTAGATTTAACAATTCGTTTCTTGTTAACATTCATTGTTATATCAAAAACTGCAACAGCACTGTAAGCTTACTTTTGCGTTATTTTTCAGTCCAGTAAAGTAAAAAACCTAAAATTAAAAACTCTCTAAACAAAATGATATTTGATTCGTACAATTGATAGGTACAAAACAACGAAACATTTTCAATTTAAACTCACGTTATTCGGGGACAAAGTAAGTGAAAATAGCCTAGCAATTCTGAAAATTAAAAAACCTCTCGGTATTAGTTGCCGTCAGGTTTGGGCAATACTTTTTCAGTGTATTCTCAGAACGCAATGTTTAAATTAGTACCCACTTACAACATATGTCTGAGAGCTCTACATTTTAGGGTGGAAACAACTGTTGAGTTCGTAAATTAATTGTAGAACTATTTTAGCAGAATTATTTAGTGTCTTATTTTTTTAAGTCAGGCTTTTTTATGTTAGATGCTGAGTATGAAGATTAGGTACATCTCTTGAAAATAGTATTTTGCTCCACAACTTTTGGGTTACCAAGTATCAAAATGATAACCGCAGCTAGTTTCATCAAACAACAGACGAACAAGCAACAACATCTATAACACAACTCAAACACCTATATCACACTGTTTTGTCATAGAACTTATGTTCGTAATCCACAAACGCGAGTTGTACAACAATAAACTACGACATACAAATGTCGGTAGGCATGTGAGCGTCACCAAGTTAATGTTTCCAATTTGATTCCCTGCCAGATGTATGTTAGTTTGGGCATAATGTTTAAGTGTATGTAGGTTATCTTGATGTCTCCGTTTGGCGTAAGATCAAAGTCCATATCTCCGGAATTATGGACTTATAATGTTTTGTGGTGCTTTCATAGAATTTAATTTGGGGTTAGAACTTCATAGTTGTAAAAGTCTTTGATGGCTCATCAATATTAAATAACGTCTTAAAAATCTCTTGTTATTGCCAATTACTTGGAATAAAAAACAAAGTTGCATTGCTAGACGGTTTAGATTATTTATGTACTCTATTAATGTCGCATTAGATATAAAATTACAAAAGTGGTATTTGGTAGTGGAAAGATACATAGGTTTAAAATTAGTTGAATGCTTTTACCTTCACCCTCACTAAAAGCTAAAGAAATTTGCAAGTAACACAATACTCCCAATCCAAGTCCCATAACAATCCTCAATTCAATCTCCTCAAAGTCAACTCCATTTAAAACGTACAAAAAAAAATATGGGCACTCAAATCAGTGCGCCGACAACAGTACCGTTTACCCTACTACTTAAAACGGGCCGCGCTCCGAGTATTTTCTTTGTAACACTAACTGTAATGAAAGCTGTGACAATCGGTAACAACACTGTCTACTCCCCTATAATTAAAAGAGTTGCGTCATTTTATTTATTTTTAGGCCCTGTATTTACTTGTTTAGGTAATAAAGGTCGGCTATTTCAGGTAATTTTGGTTTAATTAGCTTGATGTATAGGCTAGATTGGGAAGAGGTTCTCACGCCTGTAGGCAAAGGGTTGACTTATCTTAGATAAACGTGTTAAGTTGGTATTAGAAATAGCCCATTTATTTTTAATCTGTATAGGTATATGGATCAAGTCTTTTAAATACTAGGCCGAAGGAGCGTCATTGTAAGTAGACGTATCCGTCCTTTTTATATCTTCAATGCCATAATATTGTAAAAAATTATGTAGTTATTTACTTCTCTTTTCACGGTTAGCTAACGTGTAAAGAGAAGTAAATACCTCCTTAATTTGCGATAGTACAGTTAAATAATAAAAAAATGTGGGTAAAGTGTTGACCAGAACACGGTATTCAATGAACAGGCAACGCAAAACAAACAGGGAGCCCATAACAAAGCATTAATAATTAATTCAACTCAATTTATTTCTTTAACTTTTTAAGTAATCCCCGAAAGCTTTTTAAGTAGAAAACAATACTGAGTGCTAAGTTACTTTGCCGGTCCCTTTCCCTTCTCGCGTTTTATTTGCGAGTGTTACGGAACTATTGACTAAGCTATCATTAAAATAAGGATCGACAAAAAAAAATGAAAAAAAAAAACTGAATACTGGCTGATACTAACATAATAATAATAATAATTATTATAAAATGATACTAATTAAAGGAAAGATTCCAACAAAAAAACAATTGAAAATAGAACACGATGAACAAAGATGGACGAAGGGTTTAAGTATTTGTTTGAAATTAGAACACATTGAAAAGATTGTCTCTTCTGTCCACTCTGGCCAGAGGTAGAGGAAAATATGAAGGCGTAAGCTTACAACTCTTTAAGCCTAGGATTATTACACTCCGAATGGTTTTATTCGTTTTCCGATATTTCTAGCCAATGGAGGGCTATTAATAATTTTTAAGACACTTTTCCTCATACATGTTAAATAAACTTTAAAAATTCTTTAAATAATTTTATCGTTACAATGTTTTTTTTTATGAAAGAAAATTTGTTTACTCTTATTTAAAAAAAAAAAACGAATGTTTAATGACTTGTTGATGTTTTATTAAAGTAATAGAGACAATGTAATTACATTGTTTATTTTTTTTTTGGTACATTATTATAATCAAACCATCAAGTGTTATGTTTATGCAAAACTAAAGTCTTATTTTATCAGATATCTATGCTTATTATAAAAGGGTGAACTCAATAGTAAATAATTCTTAAATTAACCTGTTCTTTCCGCATCAAATAAAGTGAATTCGAACTTTTTTACACTTTAAAGTGCTTAAAATTTTTACGACTTGAGTTTTATTTGGGTTGTGCACCAGTTACTGGAAGATTGTGAGTTTAAAGCTAACACGGGAGCCGATGGGCCGTGAGACCTGTACCAATGTACAGTTTACGTGCTCCGACTCATAATTGCGAAGAAAAATTACTTTTGCTCAAAGTTTGTGGATTATAGATACCGTTTTTGTAGGTACGAATCGAATTTACATTTCACGGAATTTTGGGGATAGGTTTGTGTTGGTTGTTCGTTTTGGGAAATTTTGTTCATTATCGTTTATTTAAACATTATTTTAACGGGTGCCTGGATCAAATGTGCAATGGAATAAAAACATACTTACGTATGTAGAAAAAACATTAAACTACTAACTTTTTTTATTATTATGTTCGCATTACTGTAATTTAATTAGTGCTCATAGTTAATAGTTCCTTTAAGGTTTTATTTTTATAATAACAAGTACACTTCAAAAGCACAACGCTGAAAATAAAATGTAATTTTCCCGAGAACTGCCTGATATGTTATAGAAAACCGTACTGAATTAAAACACGTTTAATTCCGGACTTTTTCATGAGGTTTATTCAATTAGTGTAAGGTAGCTAAAATTAAATGATTGTTTTGGTTGTTTATTAAAATATGTTTTTATTTGGCCTCATTTGTTCAAATCTACTTCAGTTTTCTTTTCTTGTCACAATTATATAAATGTTTACTCCAGTTTCAAAATAAACAAAAAAACAAAACACCACCTTATTCGAATGGAGGCCAAATAAAATCATAACTTCAAATTCCATACAACACCCTTTAATGTAACAACGAAAACAAAATACATAACCCTATTACGTCTGCGAACGACATTGTTACCTAAAATACCTTCATTGTTTACTATTCTAGGTAACCTTTTGCGTCACAAATAAATCAACAACTAGGTCTTGTACGGCCATGTTCCTTGAATATTTGACGTCGGGGCCCTTTAATAAATCCCTACACCTTATAAAAATGTACGTGGAGTTTTGTATGTGTAGTGTATTAAAAGTTGGGGTAAGAAGGTCTCAAGGGGTTAAGTCTATGGGGTTTTTGTATGTGACGTGTAGCTTAAGTTACGAATAAGAGTTGGTTTTTAAAAAGTTTCGGTTATTCTTTACTTAAAATACCTTTCATAACGGAGTGAGGACTGTACTTTTCATTGTTAATTTTGTAACAGGATAGTGTTGTCCAAAAACGCATTTAGGAGATAAACGTTATTAGAAAACCGATCCAGAAAAGTAAAGACCCATCAACAAGCATGGTAGTAAGATGTAGTATTTTAGTGTTAGTTATTAAAATATAAGTACTTATATTTAGAAATCTTCGTCTATTATTACCATCCAGTTGCATCAAGTCTAAAAGTTCCATTCATCTATTTTGTAGTACCTACTATATCATCTCTTACTATTTTTCTCATAAAATATTGAACCAAAATATGGGCTTAGTATTTTCGTGATGTTCAGCCAGTAAGTGCCCCTTTATCGCCGAAGATATTTGGGTGTAATCAATATGGGCCTAAAGGTCAACGAACCCAGGGTTTAGATTTGATCCGATGAGCGATCCTTATTGCTTATGAGACCGTTAATACTTTATAAATATACATTTTCGTACTTTTATACGGTTTAGGTCTTAATTTTAAGTCTGGGTACTGATACGTGTTGATATTTTTAGATATAGGTTAGTCATTTTTTGTAGTGTAAACCGAAATGTTGGACATACAAATATAGTCTCTCGTTTTTGCGGAACATACGTACAAATTCCTTTCTGTATGCTTCAAAACCCAACAATATTCACTTTGTAGATGTTTTGTATTTTGTCGATGGATGAAAAAACATAAGGTTAATATGACGACCTCCGTGGTCGAGTGGCGTACGCACCGGTTTCAAGGTGTCGCTAGCTCTGAAGTCCCGGGTTCGATCCCCGGTCGGGTCAATGTAGAAATCAACTTTCCTACATTGTCTCGGGTCTGGGTGTTTGTGGTACCTTCGTTGTTTCTGAATTCCATAACACAAGTGCTTTAGCTACTTACTTTGGGTTCAGAGCAATGTATGTGAGGTTGTCCGCATTTATTTATTATTTATTTATTTATTTATAACAACAAAAACTAGTTACCGAATGTATGTCATCCTGTTTAAGACGACTTTAACAGATTAATTTATCTTCTTGAAAGGATCATTACTTCTTAAAATTGACTGAAGTAACTCTGCAATTAACTTTTATTTATGAATGTTTTGACTGGAAGACTAAAGCAAGCTTTTTTTAACAAAATTTAAGCAACAATTTTAGGCAAAGTACAAACATGGGTACCAAAACCGCTCTAGGTTCTATATTTTACAGCGACAATAAACTCTTCCATAAAATCTGATATACTTCACGACACATACTATTTATCTGAATTTTACAACCGACAGAACTTTGTTATCCGTAATTTTATAGCGGACATTTTTAATATGGGATGCGTGTAAATGAGTTTGTAACTTAAAGTTACTAGCAAAAGTTTTATATTTCAATGTTTGGAAATGAGAGTAACTGGATTAAAAGTTTGGAACAATGTCAGTTCGAATTAGCCTTCTGTTTTGTTTAGATAATATTGTGGTGACGTTGTAATTTGAAGAGGGCTGTTATGACACCTTTACAGGATAGAAACTGTTATTGTGAACTAAGGTTCATCTTAAATATTTTTATAGGTACCGAATAATTTTGACGACCTCCGTGGTCGAGTGGCGTACGCACCGGTTTTCAAGGTGTCGCCAGCTCTGAGGTCCCGGGTTCGATCCCCGGACGGGTCAATGTAGAAAACCACTTTTCTACATTGTCCCGGGTCTGGGTGTTTGTGGTACCTTCGTTGTTTCTGAATTCCATAACACAAGTGCTTTAGCAACTTACTTTGGGTTCAGAGCAATGTATGTGATGTTGTCCGCATTTATTATTTATTTATTTATATGTCCTTGTTTAAAAAAAAAAAAAAAATTGCGGTGAACAAAAAGTGAAATTTTTGATATGGTAGGTTATCGTTCGTTTTGGCATACAATTATTAGTGTTGTTGTGATTTTCCCAGAAATGACATTGCTGGCATAAGGAGGTATTCAAAATATTTTATACCGAATTACAAACTATGTATCCGTCTTGAATGAATTCTACAGTGAAAAAGTATTTCACAAAACGATACGAATAAAATCGATGTGTCTAGAAAGTTTAATATAAAATGGAGTAGCATGTTAGCAATAAACCGTAGTGTCGTGTTACTATTGTGTGCCGTAACAATGTCTGCCTTGACCCGCGTCTCTCGAGGCAATGCGCTCGAATAAGCTCCTATGATTACTCCATACTTTTTTAAAACATTATTATACTGTTGCAAAGGTAATGTTTTACGGGATTTTTCTAAAAACATATTATCTTCCTTAGCTACTAGGAAACAACTGCGTATCGAAGAACTTAACTATCAAGTTCCATGATGATACTGAAGTTGTTGATTATATAAATTATAATTAGCCATCATTATTCCGTTTTCTCTATCTTTAAAACAATGATGCAGCTACCGACAGATAAGTATATGTTCATAGATGACTATTTTTGTTTGTCTAACTCAGATGTGTCACAGCGTAAGATGAAATCACGAAAGTACAGGTCCGTATGTCTAAAATATTATAGTCATATATTTTTGAATAAATAGAGAACGCAATGACAACGTGTGAGCTAAAATTTTATGTATGTTATACCACTCATACTCCAACCGAAAAACACTATAAAACCGTAAGAGCAAACACCCGAATACTTTGCTTATAAAATGAATATTCTAAATACCAAAACAAACCGCTCGTATCACGTTTGCGTTCCTTTCAAACGCTCGTCCACATCTCAGCGTACATTGTCTGTCTGGGAAGCTGTACGGTACATTAATCATGTCTTTTTACTGCACTACTGCGCTGCGATTGTTTACAGCGTTTTACATTGAAACGTAAAAATATATCTCACTTGTTATAATGTTCGCTGACACGCGCGTCAGTTGGAAGCGTGATTGGGTTAAGGATATTAGTTGCTTTGTTGTGTAGTAACTAGTACAAGGTTAGTATATTAAAATAATCTGAGATTACTGTACATAGATGTCGTGGTGGCCTAGCGGTTCAATGAACGGATTTGTATGCACTAGGTTGCAGGTTCGAAACCAGGCAAGTACCAATGTGGCTCTTTCAAAGTTATATGTACTTTCTTAATTATTCTAAGACACTTCTGATAAACAGTGAAGGAAAACATCGTGATGGAACGTGGATTCCAAAATTGGGATCTGAAATCGCCAATCCGCAGAGAGCAATCGTGGTGATCAATGCTCTTGCCTTTTTTATATGGGAAGAGGCCTGTGCCCAGCAGTGGGACGTTTATAGGCTGGATTATACTGTACATAGAAAAGTCTTTGTTTCTCGAATAAATTGGGTTCATGCAGTCAGTCCAAGTACCTACGACAATGTACCAAGATTTTGTACTTGCATTGTATAATAGGTTGATTCTAATACATTAAATTCTAAACTCTAAAATTAAAAGTATTTAAAATCAAGTTGAAACATTTTGATAACATTTACCAACAGCCTGCAGCAAAAATAATTTACAAAACAACCCTTTCATAACACATATCTTAAGAACAAATTAATTACAACAAAACATTGTTACTCCACCTAATTAGCGTCTAAAAACTGCACACGGTACTTGGTAGACTCATTACGCCGACAGTACGATGTTCGCCGACAACTTACACCGACATCAGACTCTTACGCCGACACCGTACACCGACATGCAGTTCTAGTAAGATTTAGCCGCAGCCTTGCATGTCACGAAGCGACGCTCGTTCGGGCAGCTGAGGAAATTACACACACAATGAGGAGCACGTCCTTACAATAAAATGCATGTGTTGTTTCTTGTATTTAAAGAATTTTGGAATAAGGTTTTTGTTGGAGAATAGATGCTTAAACTTATACATATTGCAATTATTTATTTGAATTACACTTTGCGTTATTAGTAGACGTCGCGCGTCGTGAAAAAGTAAAATTTGAAAAATAAGTGTTTAATTTCCATGTTTATGTATTTTTTGCGTCATTTAATTTTACTCATTCAGTTTCTCGTGACAAACAGATCCATGGGTCTATATAGTCCATAGTGTAGATATTCGTGTACCATTTGTTTACAGTCTTAAAAAAAAAGAACTTGTATTGAGTATGTTGTGTTCAGGATTTTCATCTAAGCCCTATCGTATCCTACATTTTTACATGACCTCCTGCGAGCACGGACGTGTCAAAATGTATATTAGGTACTTAATCTATCTTGATTTATGTTTGCGTTTGTGATGTGAGCCCTCTTTGGAATACATTGCTCCCTTTTACTGAGCGATGAACTCTAGATAGAACATGTTCAAGCTAATGTATTGTGCTTTAATATCGTCGTCGGCAATATCCCGCTAATAAGTTCTAGAAAATACCTTGCAGGTAAATGTTAGGTAACACACAGTTTTTTAATAATGACGAGGATTTTTTTGTTCTTATACTTTTGGGGTGATAAAGGTAGTTTTTAATTAAGTAACTGACATCAACAAACTTTTAAACAACGTTCGTTATAAAAATCTATAATTAATTTATTGTTGTTGCACATTTTGCCCCGCGTTCATAACTATACTTTTAGACAAAATTAATTTAGTCACAAAAGGGGAATGCCAAGTCGCCATAGTAATTTAGGCCCTCTGTGCACACAAATATAAAATAATAATAATAATAGGGAGCAATTCTAACAATTAATTAGTAATAGAAATGATTTACAAAGAACTTAGCATTTCAAAGTTATATAAGATTCTTATAGTCCATCTTATATACTGCAGTTTATGTCGCCAGTGTCGTCATGAGTAGCGGGAACAGAATCCATAATCAGGCCGTGGTCGTCAGGTATAGGAGAATCGTCAGAGTCAGTATTTATAGCGAAAAGTAGTCAATTTAAACCGCAATAAACTTAAGCAAGTAACCGCAATGGAGTTGCTAGAAGCCATGAGTATAAGTACTCTAGAAGCAATGATTTTGACAATTACGTATTTCGGCAACTGACAGTGACAAGTAAAACTTTGACATAGCAATAGGAAGTTGCCATAAAAAGTTTTTATAGATAGATATATTTTTTAAAAAGGTCGATTTATAGATATTCTTTTTTTATTAATAATTGGTATAATAATTATTATTAAAAGATATTTTAAGGAATTAGATAGGTATAATGTATGTTTGCTGGGAAGAAAATGAACGGTTTTTAAAAATAAACGAAAAATAATTATTCTGATTAGTTACCTGCCAACATTTTTTTGTAAAGGCAACATTTGAAACTCATGTTATGTTCAAGTTCCGTTAGTTTAGTCGTTATAATGTTTAATATTTATGAAAAAATGTTACCGACATGCACAGACTAATGAATACGTGGTAGACATTTAAAAAATACCAACATATTTTTTTTGTAAAACGAATCTCTTGTGCAATTCTGGGCCTAGATTCGTCATTCCCCTTTCACAAATATTTGTCGCAAGAAACGACCCTGTAATTGCTGTAATTAAAAAGTTAGAATAATGACTCAACTTTTTAATTACAGCAATTTAAAGAATAAGCATAACATTCTGAACAGGAAACATTAACAGAGTACATTAACAATCCAACCTCAAGGAATAAAAGAAAATAGAAATATATGAACTGTAGTGCAACTACCTTCTAAATAAACTCTTTCTTGTCCAAGATTTACGACTTAAGACTTTTAAACTTTTGTTATCCAACAAAAGGTTACATTTTCGCGCTTCCCATTACACGGTCCACGGAACTGCATAAAGAAACATATTTTAGAAATAAAGATTTGGTAAATGATAAGTATTTAAGTCGCAGTGTCTATTTAAACTTTTTGCTTTTTTTGGTGGTAATTGTGTAGTTAAAATAATAATAATAATATTCCGGGACAACTCACACACGGTTATCTGATCCCAAGCTAAGAAGAGCTTGTGTTATGGTAACCAGACAACTGATAAACATACTTATATATTTTTAAATACATACATATTATAGATAAATTACACCCAGACAACCAGAACAAATGATCGTGGTCATCACACAAACATTTGTCCTGGGTGGGAATCGAACCCACGACCTCCGGTATAGCAGTCAGGGTCACTAACCACTAGACCAATAGGCCCGTCAAATTTCATTTTAGAACATAACTATTTTCTTATTTCAACTGAACTTATAGTGAAGTAGACACTAAAATAATTCGGCTTAGCATTCTGAATGGTTAAATTTTAGGTTCTATGTTTATATACTATAAGGCTTTTTTTATCTATGTTTGTCAGACTGTTGTCCATCATTCGCTTATTGACCTGTTGATGAAACTTGTCTTCCAAATTCACTTTTTATACACACACTAAACTAAAACTCATCTAAGCACTTAAATGAATCTCTATAATTTTATTTCCCTGTATATTTAGCTGTACATAATATGTTCTAAAGAGCTAGGAGCTAGGTCAAGGCACGCTTCCGACATCGTTACGGCAGACGACCACGGTATCGTGCGACACTTTCCGCTGTGTGTCGCCTGATTTTGTTGCCAACATAACCTTTGTTAACCTATTTTATTTATAGTAGTATTACCTGCTTTTTGTTACAGTTTTAATAGGCTATTAACAATTTGAGAGGTTTTAAATGGCAATCGATACAGATTTGTCATCGAAATTTGGTACTGAAAGTACCGAAATCGAAATTATGAGTCGAAAATCGAGAGAAAAGATGTTAATATAAAAACATGATTATTACAAAACTAATGGTAAAAATGTATGTCTTTGGCAATTTAATTAGATACTATCGACAAAAAAGTGTAGTTATTTATGTAATACAAACATCATAGTTTATACATTGCAATTTGTATTCTAGACATAATCCCAGAAGCCAGACATTCAAACTACAGTCCCTTGTTTTGGAAGTTGATAAAAACGTGCTCAACATACATTACCCAATTGCTGCAGTTAGTAAAACCTGATTGAATGCAAACACTGAATATTGAACTGTTTATGCTTTATATTGAGCTTTTATTTCCTTTAGCAAGGGAACAAGCAACAGTAGCCAATAAAAACGTTTTGCGACGATGTTTTCATTACTATTGTGCCTAGTTTTCATTATTCACGTTCTGGGAGCATTTTAAAGCAAGTATCAATTTCGCTCTGCAGCTACACGTGCTACGCGGCTACAACTGCTACGAGCTACGGGCTACGAGCTCTTACGTGCTGCTTATAGTTTCAGTTCCCAGAAGGCTTTACAATAAGACGAGGTAAGGTTTTATTTTTTAACACCACTTTATGTGAGTGGATTTGGAATAATGCAAGATATTTATGTAGAAATTATTATTATTACTTATTTTGTTACGGTTATAATTATCTAGGAAAACATAAACATTATCTTGGTTCACAAATTCATGTAAACTAGCTCAAAGCTGAGGTATCCTTCCAAACTCATTACCTTATGAGGCCGCCGGGAGTTATGTCAAAACTTGTTCTGTTGTTTAATTATCCACTTACACAAGATTTCATTATGTTCCCTTTATCTTTTGTGTTACATAATACTAAGGCGTTGTAGACCGAGAATTGATTAAGGTATTATTTAAAAGGACTATCTTAGGTCTTGTGTATAGAAATAGTT
Source organism: Autographa pulchrina (assembly GCA_905475315.1). Taxonomy (NCBI): domain Eukaryota; kingdom Metazoa; phylum Arthropoda; class Insecta; order Lepidoptera; family Noctuidae; genus Autographa; species Autographa pulchrina. The sequence goes on along the minus strand of FR997771.1, from coordinate 3,549,184 downwards.
AATACAATAAATCTGTATTTAATAACTGGTACCAATCAGTGAAAAACCATCATACAGCATTCATATTTTAAGAAGTAGTTCAATTCCCAAACAAATAAAACAAATAAATGTTCACTTGTTACAGTGGAAAAATAAATGTAATTTTATTTGGTATTAAATGGCCCATCTTTTATCGTCGTCGGCCACACGTTACGTGCACCTCCCTTACATAATACTAAGCAGTTGACCTCATTGGCACAGCTGTAATTTTCACCTAATGACCGTTGTGGGTAATTTTCTAGATGGTTTTCTTTTAAACATTTTTTTCTCTATTGTTCATTGCACATATGGAAACCTACTGTTACTCGTAGATGATTTGTATATAATGGCACTTTCTAAAAAAGAAACTTCTATTACCGAAACGTACTTAACTTGAATATGTTCTTAAATGTCTGTTAGTCCTGACTTTACACCTTAATGTGACAGAGTCAGGATAATACATTTACGGCAACTAGAAGCCGATTGACGTTTCACTCTTTGCCCAATAGAATCGCCGCCAAATTCAACCGCTCAAATTATAACGAGCATCCTAATTTCCAAAAGAACAGAAGCACGGGTATTCAAACAGAATAATGAACTCGCAACGCTTCGCACTCGTCCGGTTGTATTTTTTCGCGAACTGCACAGTTAGCGTTTACTCTCCTTGTTTTCGCAAGTGGCCGACGTGAATTTTTGAATTATTCAACTAAGCGAGTGTACTGGCCCGCCGTGCCTACATTTCGAGTGGGAATTATTACAGAACACGAACTCTCAGGCGCTTTGTAGTCTTTATGGAAGAAATTCTGAATTTTTAACACGGCTTGAATTGTTCGGGCATTAATTGGTGCGACATTCTCCTAGATTGCAGTCTAATCGTCCCGGCTGTACGTGACTTTTAATCCTTAAGGTCAACTACCCTGTGTTTAATGTTTTGGTTTGTTCTTAAGGTGTAGTTTCTGTTTAGACTTTTATCAACTTAGTATGATTAAGTTTAAGGGCCATAACTATGTGTAAGATTTTTTGTTGCAGCATTGAATGACTACTCCGTTTACATACATGATCCCGTGTTCTTCAAATCGTTCGTTCTATAAAAAATAAATAAAAGTCTGTCAAGCAACTTGAATAAAATCACTTTTAAGTTACATATCATACATATATCAGCTACATTTTAATGAATATAAAAACGATAACAATAATACAAAATATTAAGCCAAAGATTGTGCATATCTTTTTCTTCCAATTCCCTTCCCAATAGATATTCAACTGTAATCTTTGAAGTCCCCTTGCAATTTTGAAGGACCGTCTCAAACGATATGACTGCAGAATCACGTACGCATTCGCTGGAGTTCCTACATTGGTGATTCGAACCCACTCCTGTACTCGCCAGCATTTTAATGTCACTTATAACACGTTCCTATTCAGTTAACAAGTTTATTTTGGTCCTTTGTAGTACAAATACTGTTAGTTTTCCATCGGGACGGTATATCACAGAGAATTTTTGCAGCAAGTAAGGGTTAATTTTAGTCGCAGTAGATTCATTAGCAATTCTGCATAACCTATTAACTTACCGTTTGGTAAATGAAATTACAATTTCAAAAACTCAAAAGTTTAATGTTCAACTAATATTTCATCCGCTTAGATCTATGTGAAAATTGAGTTAGGATCTCAACCAGAGCTCTTGAGAAACGGTGAAGGTTAGGCTTATCAGGGTACTGTCTGATATGTTGTTCTTCAAAAACTGCTACATAGTAGCCTAATTTGAAATAAATGATTTTTGATCTCTGAGCTCTACGCGAATGTTAAGGTGCGTCTAATCGTCCATCCGACATACCTATTAAAATTACTTTTTATGGATTATACCGTGGTTTGAATTTTTTTGGATTTTAATTCTCGACGTTGCAACACCTTTTCAAGTGGCATGGTCACGGGCAGAGTTATGACATTGTTATTTTTCGGATTTTGATAGGTAAATAAATTATGAAATGATTTATGTCTAATTCCTACCAACTACTCTCATTATCCATACTTAAAATTTAGAACAAAGGTCCTATACGCGCACGATATCATAATATCACAATTATCGCGCTGTCACAAGCCGACCCTCATCACACGCATCTGCGGTCGGATTAATCACGGATTAACTGAATATCGTGCGAACAAATCTGCTTTTGTTCAACGTAATCACTCGTGACGTTTTTATTTTGTTCTTTTGTGATAACGTCAATGTATTGACGGGTGTCGTGTTTTGTTTTTGGATTTTATAATGATTTTTTTGTAGCAGGTTGAAGCGTTGTTTCGTAGATAAATCAAGTTCCTGAGTATGTGTTTGGTTTATAAAATATTCTAGTATCTAGGTGTGTTAGCATGTATGTGTTTCGAATATAGACTCATGGAATAACCTTTTTAACTTCATGTGGGTGTAGATGTAGTGCAATGCTGCCTACGCATTTCTGTTATGAGAGTTAAGATATGTATGATACCTGCGTTTAATCTCCTTTTAAATATATATTTGTATAGGTAATTAGTTATTTTGTTTCAATTGGCTTAAAGTTAAGCTGAACATTTTAAATTGACGATGTTTAGTGGTGTCTAAAAATGTAGACTTAATAAAATTGATCTTGTATAATTAAGAAAAGCGGTCCGTAATTGACTGGAAACTGCCTGTAATACAAAAAATTTGTTGTCTAAATGTAAAATAATCTTGACAAACTATTCCAGATATCAATATTCTTGAATCCATTAAACCTCAACATTACCCTATCAAAGTTAGATTTCATATACAACATAATTACCTGTCAAGGTATCATACCCATATTGGATTGGGTCTACAAGGAGACATAATACGTAGTATATACTATTGTTATTACTTGAGAATTGAGATGACCTATGAATACATTAAATTAGGTTAGCTGTTTACACTAGAATACTCTCTAACTGTAAGGCTGGGATACTGTGAGTGATATTTAGGAGTGTATTGTTGGCAATATAAATGTATGTGTAACTAATATTAGTGTAAGAAGAAATATCAAATAAAAAATCCTTAAACAAATACAAATACAAATATTTTTTGTGTACATGATTTTTGTTACAAAATATTTAGGTTTAGTTGCTTACTATAATTATCTCGATTTTAATATTGTTTTTAGTTACTTGTAACGGAAAACCAATTCACACAATCCTAGGTAGCCTTATGTGCGAACTGTTAACATAAATATAATCTTAAAAATTGACAATATTAGGGCAAGCAGCTAAAAGAGGTAAGCTTAATAATGCTTAAGTTCTACGCTAAAACAGCTGCAAAAAGTTACTCTCAACAGACTCGGCTTGAAAAAGACGTCTCCACAAAACGGGGAGCTCTAGCTGAAAAAAAACTTCCCACATTATAATGCTTTAAAAACTATCCACCCTAGAAAATATTTCCCCGGTCAAAAGTCCCGTGGGACACGACAACTGTTCCCTGTTCGTACATGGCCCCGCATCGGGTTCCCGCTTTTAGGAACTGCATTCACTTTTATTTTATTCCCAGCACTTTTTTTTCGACAAAAGCTTTTAACTTTTATCGAGGTACTCATACTGAATTTTCGCGGTGAATTTCTTTTTGACATTCACGCATGTGGACTAGTATTGACAGTGATGTGAGATTGGTTGTTTATTTGTAAACAGAAGGTCATTTGTTTAGAAAAAGTTCAAGTTGAGAAAAATGAGAAGTAATGAAGGCCATGGTAGTTTATGTGGCGCACAACGCGAGAGAAAAAATACTAATATAAAAACAAAATCTGTAGGTCCTGTAACTTACTAACTACTGTATATTACATTCTCATTAAATTGACGAACGCATTGTTCTATGGCGGGGTAAAGGTCTCCTTCTTGCCATCTACTGGGCCAGAATTTTCGATTATGACACGCTATCTGTGCTATTTTAAAAGTTAACATTTATTTTGACAATTTACTCTTCATATGTAAAGCCAAAACCGCTTTTTAAATGATTTTAGGATTTGATACTGAAACGATTTTAGTACCATAATAATAAAAAGCTCGCAAAAATGCGAAAAATATTTTTAGCTTTGATTTTTATTTCAATCCGGAATTGAATATGCTATGATACAGTATATATTTTAAATAAATTGTTTGTAAATAAAACTCAGTTATTTGTATGTTAAAACGGAAAATTCTGCTTACTACTGACTATAAAATAAATATTCCTGTTTCCTTTTCACTTCCAGATACATATTAACAGTTTAAAATAAATAAGTCTGAATTGTAACGGAAACGTTCATCATCATGGATGTTGGCCACTTAAAAGTACAACTTGAAAAGTAGTGCTTACTCACTTTTAACAAAATTTAGTCTACTGACTATATCGCACAGTAGAAAATACCGGTAGTTTGTTGCCTGCAATTATTATTGGGTGTGGTGTGCACAATGTGGTGCAGTGAACCAAACTGTTGAACCTCCGCTTTCAACAGTTTGGTTTTAATTATAAATGTAAATTATGACTAATAGCGATGCACTGAAGCCCCAAAACCTGCCTAAGCCGGCAGCTTTAAGATTTTAGGATAAAAAGCTACGTGAAGCGGTTAGCCACTAGTGCGTATTGTTAAAAAATACTAACAATTTCTCAACTCTTCTCTTACCTAAGCATCTGTTACAAACGTACCATTAAATTTAATTAGTGTACAGTGCGGGTCGAGGTTGTGTGACCGGAGACAGGCTCTCATGATGTATGGAGCGCCCCTTCAGGTCTCAGCGCCGTTTCCGCACGCACCGCGCCAATGAAGGACCTAAGCGATTATATGTGTTTATGTACTAAATTGCGTATTTAAAAAAATTACAATTTTGTTTCTAGGTGTAGTCCTGGGTCTTAAAGATATGTGAAAGGATTTAATGATAGATTTGACTAAAAGATAGCCCCAACGGTTTTGCACAGGTTAAATGAAAAATACAGTTAATTTTTTTGTTTGTATGAAGTAAATTTTACCTCGGGGCTGCGAAAAATTATTGGGTAGAATACGATGTATCTTCCAATCACAAACTTTCGTTAGTCGGCTAACAATAATAATAATTAAGTGGTTAATATAGAAAATTCTGCCAATCAAAGCTACAATAGCGACCAAATTAATTTGTAGGAAGCTCGTAAAATCCCTTATCTGTAGGTATAACTGTTTTATTACTTTTATCATTAAATTTTCCGTTTGCGTTCATGCGGCCGTGGGTTTGCCGATTACGTCATCTTCTTAAGTAATAACTTTAACTCGAAAGGTAGTTTGACACCCTTTTGTCAAATTTTATTCTTCAGTCAACTGTCCACTTTGCTCGAAGTTTTGGTGTGCGCCATTAATCAATGGTATTATTAATTTTATCCCCGCTTTTACTCTGATTGTTATACTTTGTGAATTCTATTAGATTTTAGTTTGGAAAGTCGACTGAGATTCGGGTTTCAGAACTATATAGGTGCACTGATTATAGAAGAAATAAATACATAAACCATCATAGTTTTTTTAATCCAGAATATGTAAGATTTTTGTTTTGTTTTTTACATCATACGACTCTACAAAAATATATCTTGTTGATAGCATTTTAATATCTCTGTTGTTATTACCAAATGTTTATGTTACGGATCCTTGTGTTGTTGGATGTCCTTTTATATTGTTATACTCATGCTATTCGCATGAAAATAAAAAAATCATGGAACTTTAAGGCAAAGAAAAAAAATAACTCGTGCATATTTTAAGCAAATTGTTATTTTCTACTGAATTTGGTACAAAATTTCAACAGAAAAAAAAACAATAATTACAGTACGGCTACTGAGAGAATGCGTTCCTTATAGGTCAGTAGGAAGAATTAGAAGAAGAGCTATAATAATGTGGCCAAGAATTTACTTCAAATAAATAACTACCAGTTATTTGTCCTATAAACAAAAACTATTATTCAAATCTATATCATTTTGCCAGGTTTAAATGAAAAATATAACACGGTTTTTTATTACCTCGAAAAAATCAAGACCAACTGACATGTACCTACAGGAACGTATTCTCTCAGCGGTTGGATCTTAATCAATTATATACATTCATTAGCAGGATAAAAAACTGTTTGAAAAAATTCAATGCTTTGTTAACATTTTCCTAGACAACGCGCTTATAATGAAAAGACTAGACAAAAACCTAAACCTAACAAGAACTTCTAAAAAACTTTACTTAGTACATAGTTCCATTAACTAAATAACATTAAAAGGGTCATCTGAAGTCAGTGTAAAATAACTCACAAAAGAGATTTGTTTCTTGAGCATTCTATTCATCACTGCTGGGATCTCGAGTGGACTCTGGCTTTAGAGAAAATTGGATGTCTTACTGCGTCGTTGTCGGATTTATAGATGTTTCATCGCTGGGATCCGATAATGTCGGATATGGTATTTATTTCAATAACAATAGAAAAGTACAAATAAACGGATAAGGATGTGTGTGACTGTCTGCTGAATATCTTTGGTATCAAACACAACAAGCTTAATTAAAATGTTCTATTTAAACCGGTACATACATAAATTTACATTTCTCTCAAGCTTCCTTAATAAAGGATATATGACAAAGGTCAGACTATATAATGGTACTTTTTTCTACTACAGAAAACTTAAGTGGTATTATATCTAGTAGGTAGTTTGTGACCACCTCTTCTTATAAGCATCAGATTTCAAGTAGGTAAACATATATATGCCTTCAAAACCTTAACCATTTCAATTTTTCGTCCCATTCCATCGCCTAGGCAACGCTGTCAACATCAAAAGGAAAAAGGGAACATGTTCACCTGAGAAGCCTGACGCACGTCAAGTGTGACACATCAAACGTCAGGCACTCCGCCGGCTGACATTCTATTAAGTATGTCGAATTGAACCAACTCTATCTGATACGTCAGTAGCTGCATGTGTGCGTGAACTGATGACGTAGATTCGAATATTTTGGGACTAGGGTTTTACATTGTTTATCTGCTACTTATTAATTAGTTATTAGCGTACAATTTGACGATTATAGAGAATTGTTTATTGTAGAATATACTTTACCATAAACAAAATACTTCAGGATACAGTGAGCTCTAAATTTCGTTAGTCTTTATACAAAATATCTATCAATCAAACTATGAAGGTAAATCGATAAACATTAACTAACAAGAACAAATTTAAATCTGGAATCATTTCAATTGAAAGGGATTATAAATAAAAAACCTCCCACCAAAGTCAAATGGCAATATTAGCAAAACCAGTTTGCACAATTGACACTGAGAGCAAAAAGACATAAACCAACTTTACTATTGTTCATATAAATTTATAACTACAAATGCGATTACGACGCAAGCCACCAAATCCGGAGCACAAAAGCATCGAGCATCAATATTTTTGGAGCTATCATTTATTAATATGGATTCGTCTGGTTTACAGAGTAAAATGTTTTAATGTTATTTATAAAATTGGAAGTCCAATTCGAAATAAGATATTTATAGTCAAAAAAGATTTTATGCTAACAATAGTGACAGATAATTAAACCACGAACGTGACATCTAAATAAGAAAAGCAAATTTTTGGATTTGTAGTCAAAAATCTGCTAAATATTAGTCAACCAGTCAACAAACAAAACTAAAAGGAAAAGAAAGAAAGATATTACTGACAGATGATAAAAGTATTGACCATCTCTCAATTAATATATTTACATTTTACCTAATGCTGTTGATAAGCATAGACCAAATTCAAATTCTTTATTTGCGAATTATGGGTTTACAAAAAGGATGTTATATAATAAATGGTATCACCATTTCATAGTCAGTAGACCAGTCTGTAGATTGAAGAAGTAGTATGACTAAAATCACCCAAAAAGTCCACGTTTTCTTGACTTCACGTTAAAATAGCAGGATGTACACTTGTCGTTGTCAGTTAAGCTCTAAGATGAATGCTTTGCTCTGGGCTCCCATCCAGAATATTCAGTCTACGTTTAACATTTAAATAATTTTGAAACCTATTAATTATTCATATGATTTATGTTTATTGAAACGACGGATTGTCTGAATGTCAGAAAGTTATTTGGTTGAAAGTTTTCTGAGGATTGAATTTTACGCATATAGATAAAATGTTGTGGATACAAATATAAGTATGTATGTAAATCAAAATGACGAAACAATTTTTTTCAATGTTTTTTATTAAATAAATTATTATTATCAAAATTTTCGGAACAAATAAAAACAAATCGCCTTGTGATTTAGTACTTAAAGTCTAAAAAGTTACCCATTTAGTGAACGCATGCAATCGATATTGACTTTATGTTAATACTCTTAATGTAATACAGGGTGAAGTAAGTCAGACATGTCCTCAGTAGTCTTGTTGACCGGCAAGTCTTAAAAGTCCGGTATAAGCTACTGTTTTGTCTTATTACGATAAACCATGCTGATACAAAAAAGGACACCACCATAAATTGTTTAAAAAGTATCCCGATTCTATTCTCTCTCCATTCCCTCTTATAAACTTCCTCCACCACTAGTAGTAAGAGATACGTGCCTAATCGTATCTGGGACACTTCTCTATACAAAAACAATTCTCATTATCACATAGTGCGGCACTTACACATTAGTATTCTAGTAATGTTCTGTCATTTATCTTAGTCCAGTCACATTTTCGATTTGCTAGCTATTTGTTGATGGCATTACTGAGAAAAGTAGTTTTTCGATGGTAGGATATTTTGGTGTTTTGTTTGGTGGATAAAGATATTTCTTGCTCATATTTTGAAGTAACAGTTATTAAGTTCTACGTTACTTCAAGTAGCGATGTCGACGAAAAATAAAAACACGACTTACCACACCATAAAACCGCAGACTCCCATCAAGCAATTAAATTAAGAAAATTAAAGTCATAATTCTGACAAAAAATTTAATCAACACATTTTTATTGCTAAGGAACTGAGAACATTACTTTTAATATCTTGATACTTTTTCTTCTTCATTATGTGGTTTAGAAGGTTAATAAGCCTTTCGTTCTACTGTGATATTAAAACAAGACCGAAATTAATTTTGCCTACCATTTCGAAGGAGCAACGCCGCGTCTAGATTTTAATAAACTGGAGGTAGAAATGCTAGGGAGAGAATAAAAAAACAAAAGTGTATACTTTATCAGTTTAATAACAGAAAGATGATGGAAGTAGATTTCAGAGAAAAAATTAAACCTTACAATTTTGGCGCAGAAACTCAAGGTGAAAGAACAAACTAACTCTACGGAATAAAACCTAGCCTTGATATTAAAATTATAATGATGAGAATGATAATAAGGTAATCGTAAATGGTTGATAGAGGTAACAAGTCACTGGACTTTGTACTTTCAAAGTAAATAAAGTAAATAAATCAATTATTTAAGTAGCTTATCAGACCCTACGATTTGTTCCGTTCTGCAATGTTTAGGTATGTGATGTTATCTGTCTGGTGATAATCGTAATAGTAACGATGACATTTAAAAAGTATTTTTAAATTAGTAGTTAGGTCAACTGTGGATGGACTTTATTCAAACATTTGATAACAATAATTAAATCCAGATATTAAATAATAATAGTTTTTCATTTATTGATAAAGTAACTAGATGTATACCCTATTAACCTGTCGCTATTTTACCTACCATGCATCACTTTGAAAAGGTTAATATTAAAATTTATAACATCATGCGGTTTGATTTCCAATTTATTGGTTAACGTACCTTTGTAGCTGGCCACTAATTTGTGTGACAATTAATTAATTGTAAGCGCATATTTGCGGTGAATATTCATGAGTACCGAATTAAATATTATTAACAACCCTTTATTATGTAAATTAAAATTTAGCAGAACTCGATGCTCACATGTAGGTATAGTAGGTACATAATGATGAAACATCAAAACACTGGAAATATTTAGACTGAAATCACAGTCAAGTATATGGCAGTTACACTCATGGGGAAAATAAAGGCGTTAGTTAGCAACTAAAACGGCAAATAGAATTAGCTGAATTCGAGGCACGAAGCGAACGCGCAGCAGAAAATTCAATTATAGTGATTAGTTTCACCCTGCAACTCGGTTTTGAACTAAAAGTATCTAGACAATTTTTATAAAGCGATATTGTACTGTAGCACAATGGAATAAGAGCTAAATTTGTTGGATATGTATTAGATTGATGTGAATGCCAATCACGTGTTGCTTAACTTCTGGTTCCCACCTGAATTTATGGGGATAATGTTGGAAAGGAAATTAGGTCCGCTTCGATTATTCGACAACAAAGAGCTGAGGAAGTCACTTAAAGAACAAGGAGTAAGAAGGATGGAAATGGAGTTCCTTCTGCGGAATTCCGAGACCAGATTGTTCGTTTCCCGAGGTAGAAGTCTCGTTTTTCACACAAAGCGATTATATTGTAAGTCAAATACGTAAAGACATAACTCAAAATTCATTTTTTTGTGTTAGTTATGATGTAGTACTTTTTGAAAGTTAACATAATAGGCAAGACCCTGATCCGCTCACCATTTAGCGCTTTCTTAGTCCTCTATTTAAAAGAAATTAATAAATGGCTACTTGAAAACTAAGGGCTCATTATTAAGCAAAATTTTACGAAAGGTTGTTTTTTAATGTTATGTAATGCGTCATAGCCATTCTTTCAAAAGTAGACAAATCACACAGTTGTACTTTAACGAAACATCCTACTTTAGCAATATTACCTTTAGGTATCTAATTTTTAACGGTGTATTACTAAAAATAGAAATAAATAGACATTATCTTCCAAAATAAAGCAAAGTAAAGGGCTTATTTAGTGTTTATTGGCTGAAGTTGATTCTCGGAACGTTTAGAGCCGTTTATAACCCTTGTAGTCACGGCCAGACGTAGTTAAATGTTTATTAATGCCGATTTACAGTTTATGCTCACTATTCCATGTAGCTTACTTCATCGTCTTGTTGTACATTGAATTTCTATTGAATAACATTTTATCTTTATTTTTATCTAAAATTTTGTGAAGTATAACTTGATTTTAGACTACGATCTTGGAAAAAATCATCTGAAATTCAATTGTTTTTCGAGTGCTCGTGTAATATGTACAAAATCTCATATAACATCTTCAAAAATTATTGGATCTATTTTAGCATCTATACTATTGATCTGCTTTAGTATATTTATACCAAAGATACACGTGTAACTGATTAATGGTTGCAAAACGTAAATTGTATCGAAATTAGTTTTTGATAATTAAAAACATTGTTAAATTAAGTACAAGAAGAAGAGAAAGCTCTAAAATAATTTATTACTAAAAACCACAAATTTCTAAAACATTAACTTGCTTTTGCAATGCTTTTTCGAAATGATGTCAATTGTCATCTAAGACATATTTACGACGCTATCCTTTTAAATAAAGTCTTAGGCGCAGGCCAGACAGAAGAGACGTAAGACGCAGACGGGGCGCGGACATTTGTCAAAAGGTGCAGACGTAAAAGCGTTGCGCCCGCGCCCCGTCTCTTCTGTATGTTTTGCGTCGCGACGCTTCTATACATTTTGTATGAAGGGGACGCGGTAGAGACAAATGTCCGCGCCCCGTCTGCGTCTTACGTCTCTTCTGTCTGGCCTGCGCCTGAATTTATGTATGAGACCTAGTGTACACAAACGTGAAAAATATTAAGAACGTGAAAAGAGTATTTCATTACTGCAGCAATGAATAATGAACCTCTGAAAGGTTTTAAATTAAAGAAACATTTAAATATGACAAAAACATTTTAGTGATGAAAATAGGAGTTTTAAAATGCATTCGCTTCTGGTCTATCTTAGGGCACGTTACGCGGATCACTTATCAAGTTGCAGACATTCCCATTTCGCTATGCGGTCATTAATCGTGGTGCAAGAGTTTGTGCAATCGAGTCGACGAGTTAATATGCTTCCATATTTCTCTCTCCAGGCGATGCTTATTGCGATTTGGTACGTCCGTCCACATTTATGTATTGCTCAAGTTTGTACGACAAAATGAAATAGAAATCACGTGTTGTTAGTTTTATTGGACGTGAATTGTTGGCGTAATGTATTGAACAACGGTTATGACTTGAGTGGAGTTGACAATAAAATATAAAAATGCTCTTAATGGCACATAAACGATTTATTTTGTGATCTTTAATAGTTCAACCTTTTGGTCATCTATTTACCTTCATAATGTATCTTGTATTGTTAGTTTGTTACAAATTGATTAATATGTGTGCCAATTTAGCAGATTACTTACATTTATTAATTTTTTTTCTATCATCAAATTAAAAAGTTATGTAGTACCTAAACAATATTATTAACAAAACAAATAATATTCAGTGCCGTAATTTTTTGAAACAAGTAATACCCGATAAAAATTCCGGCCGCGAAATACGAGACGGCCTGAAACGCAAATACTTGGCACCACCTTAAGAATCCCGGGTGTGCTATGCAATCTAATTTGAAAGTCACCATTATTCCTCCCGCGCCATACCAAGTCACGTCCATTGTTTCTCGACAGGCTTCCATCCTTATTGATGTTTCGAAATCACATCTTTTATTGCCATCCTTTGTCAACTGATAAGAATTTTTATGACTTTGTTTTATTCCCTTTTTGTTATCATTTCCATGGATCACACATGTCATGTTTTGGCACATTCAAATAAAACATAAATCTTATCGCGAACTGAAATTGGTGAAGTTGCCTCATGAAGTTGCCATTAAATTGATTTCATAAATGCTGAGTTTCAACTCACATAAATTTTGGGAGCATAATATCATACATTGTAACAAAAGATAGGACTTTGTGGCGAGCAAATGTTGAGCATTGAGAAATGTCACATATACAAACCACGCCATACTTGTGAACAATCCGTAATAAATTACAAGTTTGTTTTCTGACTCCAGGAAGGGAGCGCATTGAAATTTGAACCTTATGAACGCTACGTTGGCTATGGTGTTGCAAAAATATCATTATTCTAACTGCAGAGTTATGTTGGTAAAGTAACGTAATTTGCCTGTGGCAATTATAACAATCACTTTCATGAACTGTAGGCTTGTTTGCGTATTGTGTTCCGTAAATGTCATGTTTTAAGTCCTTTACTTTATAATTATGTTGGATTAAAGATTTTGTGATTTAGAACCTTAATTTGTTATTGTTGCTTATTTTATTTATGCGGTATATTAATCATATGGTATGGTATTTTAAATGCTATGGTAAGGTTTTAGAGGTCGGGTAAATTGATGGCATTTAATGGACTCGTTTAATTACTTGTGCATTCAATTAATTTGCAAATAGGCTTAATATTATGATGTTAATATGTTATGCCTCGTTGGCCTAGTGGTTCTAAGCGGGACTGCTACACTAGAGGTCTTGGGTTCGATTCCCAAGTCGAACAAGGTGTTATTGGGTTTTTCTATGAAATTCTCAGTAGCAGGTCGGAGTTTGGATTTGTGCCTGGTTAGTGGCAATAGGCTCGCCCCCTATTACATGGGACCTAAACATACCGGCGAACTGTGGGTGTACATTGGTACACCTCTGCCTAACCCTTCGGGGATACAGGCGTGATGGTATGTGTATGTGTATGTTAATATGTTATTCGGAGTGCTCTATTTAATTAATAATAATTGATTACAATAATTAATACCGCTTATGGAATTCATTGTGCATATCCAGTTTAGGAAATGTATTTGCATTTCAGTTTGAATGACTAAAGACGGTGCCTTAATAAGTACTTGTAATGTCTTAATAGTTTAAAACTAGAATAAACATTTTTATCAATGGATTTAAATTATCTAGAAGTAAAAAGGACAATTCATGTTTTCTTCTGTGCTCCTAAAAATGTCTCCCGAGATAGAAAAAAAATAATCCTTGTTTAAAAAAATTTAAATCACCTGCACAAAGAAGACCCAAACTTGGTACAATCATTTGTGGAGTAGGTATACACATGCTTGTCCCATGAAGCGATCGAACACATTGGTAATTAGCGTAGTGACCTTATACCACAAGGCTATCCGTGCAGTCACAATCGATTCCTATTAATTATTAAGGTGTATGTTGTTCAAGGTTCTATGCATGTTTCCAATAGTAAAGTTTACAGTTAGTACCTAGTAACATTACGTACTCAATGAAAACAAACCGTGCCTCGGATAGCACGTTAAGCCGTAGGTCCTGACTGTCATACTATGATCTTTGGTAGTCGTTGAGTCAATTCTGACAACCAGTCTTACCATGGGATACTCAGTTGCTCCATGTAAAATATAGTATTCAGCTGAATCCGGTAAGACTGGTAGCCGACCCCAACATAGTTGGGAAAAGGCTCGGGAGATGATGATGAATGAAAAGAAACAGGAAAGATTCAATTCGTCCCTACCTAGTAACCATTTATATTACGTACTCAATGAAAATAAACAGTAAATATAATACCGTTCTCTTTCGAGATTGTATCGGAGTAAATTCGGTTTGTCGTGGGTTCAAACCGCAGAGAGCTGGCTATTTGCCTCGCCAGACGCCACCTCTCAGACTGTTGCCTGCAGTGAATCGTGGACAGCTGTGAGTCAATTACATAGGATCTACATTGAGTTTATATTGCTTATTATGTTTAGTGACTAAATAAACCAATTTCCGAGCAACGTAGTCTTCAATATATATGCAGGTGTATAGATACAGATGGTTAGGTTAAGTTACCCTCTGGAATTTAGTATAGGTACTTCATAAATGATGATGATTATGTTTCATAACGATTCGAGACCAAGTAAATTGCATATTTAAAGATAAAATATTGTGATTTTTTAAATAACATTTTCCTTTTTTTTATTTTTAAACATATATTTAAATGTATCGCGAAAAGTCTGAAAAAGATCGAGGAAAAAACAGCTAAGCTTTTTTTAAGATTACAATGGTTTTATGTAGCATGTTTATGTGTTTCTATGTCTTAATATAATAATTACTATATTGTAACAAGCTGTACCCGGCATGCGTTGCAATGCAATTTTTCTACCTAGCACCTGCCTACTACCTACCTACTACCACTTAGGGGTATGAAAAATAGATAGTAGCCGATTCTCAGACCTACTGAATATAAAACATAACATAACATAACATACCATCACGCCTGTATCCCCGAAGGGTTAGGCAGAGGTGTACCAATGTACACCCACAGTTCGCCGTTATGTTTAGGTCCCATGTAATAGGGGGCGAGCCTATTGCCACTAACCGGGCACAAATCCAAACTACGACTTGCTACTGAGAATTTCATAGAAAACCCCAATAATATTCATATTCATATATTTTATTTGCTTTCCACAATGTTTTGACAGGTGTTACAATGGCTTACAGCTATAGGAACAATCATGGACCCTGTTAGGGCACAGCAATATCAGGCATTTAATGCCAGTAGGTTACATACTGATCTATCAACTATTTATTTATATAATATTATTCTAGTTAAAATATTATGGCAACAGTTATATAACATTAGTTAAATTTATATTAAATTACTAGCTGATTCCCGCGACTTCGTCCGCGTCAATTTCTTAAAATTGCGACTATTATTTGAGATTTAAACTATCCTATCTCTCAAGTTGGATCGAACTGCACATGGTGTGCGAATTTTATTATAATCGGCTAAGTGGTTTAGGAGTCCATTGAGGACAAACATTGTGACACGAGATTTATATATATTAAGATTTTAATGTGTGTACAATATACATAGGTACTTATCTATGGACTATTTATTACTATATAATTTTAGGATATTATTAATGTAATGTAATGTAATATACATTACATTACAATTTATATTATTTATTATCTAATTACTTATTATCATTAACATTTTAAAGATATATTAGTGAATTTATACAATATTAGTTTAGTTGCTAGTAAGTTTATGTAGAACTTATGTTAATCTTGTCTTTCATATATTCCTGAATTGTGTAGTACGCCTTTTTAATTAAAATTTCCTTAATTCTATTTATATATGCATTATTATTTGTTTCATTTTTTATTATGTTTGGTAGTTTATTATATATTTTAATTGCCATTACAAATGGACTATTTGAATGTAATGTCATGCGGGATGTAGGTAGCATGAGCATGTTCTTGTGTCTTAGTGTTCTAGTTTTATGTTTATCTCCTCGAGTTGTGAATTAGTAATACCTTAGTCGACTTGGGAATCGAACCCAAGACCTCTAGCGTAGCAGTCGCGCTTAGCACCACTAGGCCAACGAGGCAGTTACCTACTGAATATGCATATAAAATTTCATAAAAATCGGTCAAACCGTTTCGGAGGAGTATGGTAACTAACATTGTGACACGAGAATTTTATTTATAAGATAATGTGTTACTCATTAGAAAAAACATATTATAACGTAGGTCTTGTAATTACAAGATTAGGTAACATTGTTGCCTTTATTCCCATTTCAGCGACTATCCATCTTCATTTGTTACTTTGTACGAAAATATTTATGTGTATTTCGTGTCTCTATTCTTATTACACAATTATTTTGCTTGAATAATCAACCTCCTAATTTCAATTCAAATAGGTTTGTTAAAACAAATTGTTCATATTTTTTTGCTATTGATAGTTATGATTTGAATTTTTAATCATTAACAGATTTGTCAACACATTTAGACACAACGGTTACAAAAAGCTTCGAGTCACTTCCATAAATAGTTTCTGTCCTACTTAAAACCTTAACTAACATAGCTATTATTGTACTAGCTGTACCCGGCATGCGTTGCAATGCAATTTTTTCTACCTAGCACCTGCCTACTACCTGCCTACTACCTACCTGCCTACAACCTACCTACTACTTACCTACTACCACTTAGGGGTATGAAAAATCACTCACAATCACACGAGAATCTTCTTATGTATAAAATTCTCGTGTCACTATGTTAGTTACCATACTCCTCCGAAACGGCTTGACCGATTTTTATGAAATTTTATATGCATATTCAGTAGGTCTGAGAATCGGCTACTATCTATTTTTCATACCCCTAAGTGGTAGTAGGTAGGTAGTAGGCAGGTGCTAGGTAGAAAAAATTGCTTTGCAACGCATGCCGGGTACAGCTAGTTTTATATATAAGAAGAAGTAGTTATATATTATGTCATTTTCACAAAGAATTTGTTTGATACATTGACATCATGAGTCGTAATATCATTGAACAACCCGACTCAACCGATCAATCTTCTTCATATTTACAAAGCCTTCCAAAATGGATAGTTCACTTGTTTTCTATCATTAATGAGGCACCACAATCAACAATGAAACGTCTGATCTTGATTTGGGTATTCGAGAAAATTCAATAAAAAATTCAAATCTATGCTGCGGTGACCCTACTCAACTGCTAATGGACATTAATATTAACTAGAAATCCTGAGGATTCGATTGTCTAGCTTGCTTGTTTATCTCAGAAAGTTCTGGATTTATTTAATTATGATTTGACTTATCGTGTATATAAGGTGTAATAATAATATGTTTACGCTGGCAGAAACTTATTTTTAAATTAGAAGTACCTTTGTACCGTGTTATCTAATCGTGTTTGTTTTCACTTTGTTATTGCGTGATTTTTTAAAGAAATAACAAGTTGTGAATATTTAATTTTTAACTTGTGTTTGTTACCCAAAATATGTAGTGTTGAGCTATCAAGTTCTTTGTCTTTTAAGCATTAGTGTTGTTATTGTATATTGGTAATTCTTCTTGTTTAGAAACCATTGTGACTTAGGAGACCCAAACTTAATTAAGAAACCGTTTCTGAACATATTATTATGTTTCAGGAAATGTATTTTGACAAGAGACTCAATGACACCAATTCCAAATCTACACCTAAACTGAAACCCTAACCTTTGCACGGAAGGTCACAAAGACGAATTAGCTTCTGCGGTTCAACGTCCTGGAGCAGCCACCAATCACATCGGAATACAGTCAGCAACAAAAACCTTTACACAGTTCCATTGCCAAACACCTGAATACAATTTAGTCAAAAATTTTTGTAACTAGAAGTCAAAATAAGTTTGACACCATTACTCTATTCTAAATTTTTTTAACACTAATTTACTAAATGTCACTAAACATTTCTAGGAGTTTATGATCTGAACCTATCATTGTTGGCTACCTCTGAACCTATCATGGCTTTCGTTGCTGATTGTACAAGTATTGTACATAAACACTACAGCATAGTAATATACTCCAGTACTTATATAGATACCTAGTATACCTAGGTACCTGCACAAATGAATCAGTGGCCGCGGTCACCGTGTGGCATCGATCAATTTCGTGTGACGATACAGTGCATGCATTCGGAATGGTTGCCACCGGAACTTGATAGTGCCCATTTGATTTAACCTTCGAGCTTCTGATTTGATGAAATGTTAGGAGGATTTAATTAAATGTAAGTGCTTTTTAGTGAGAAAAGAGAGTCGTGTTTATTTTTCTTGATGTAGGTACTTTATAAAGGGAAAGCGTATTTTTGTCGTCATTGTCCTAGGACTGTAAAAATCATATCTATAAACAAAGAAAATTGTACGTTCAATAAAATAAGGAAAAACTTAACAAAATAATTTCCATAATTCAATAGTTCCTCACATTCTTTTGTACATTCGATTTTGGTCAGTAAACCACTAGGTCACCATAATATCACAATATACAAGATGTATGTTTATTTCATTTATGTATTTGCTCGGTCATAAGAGTATCATTAATAAACTGACTTTCCTCAATTTATCCAATTAATGGAGAGGATAGAACATCGATACCACAGTTTTCCTTGTTTCCTGAGACTGCGCGGAAATATCAAGCATAGTCTCCATTTAACATTGGTCAAGTAATCCAACGTTCTGAACAGCTAAAGCTAGCTTCCTTTGTTCCAAAAAATAAAGATAAGAGCCCACAAAACTCAGCTAAAACTAAACTGGCCAGTAAATTTTCATTTCTGGTAAGAACCAAGTGGGCGGACACCGCGCTAGGATGAGAGGAATACAGTTTTAAAACAATCGTTTTGCAGAAGTCAATATAATGTAGTACATTTTTCACTGTCGCTTTTACAGTGAATTGTGCATTCGTAAATCACCCTTACGTAACTACACGCTTGATACAAAAAGTGGGAATGAAATAAATGTACTTTTGCGACAGGAGCGCTAAGCGCTTGAAGAATTTTCCAACTGGTTACGTTCCATGCTAGTAGAAAGTGTTTACGACAGATGCAATGAATATTTTAGATTATTTCAAATACGTTTTGCACAGCATACAGATTGCGGTCTATCAATTGGAATTATATTTTTGCGAATCGAGCAATATTTGTGGCATTATTTCAGTTGTTTTATTTCAATGTTTCTGGTAAGCAGGATGTGACGTCCAGAGCGCTAATATATAACTAGCTTTTTTGTATAAAACTATTTTATTACATGTAGCAGTTGGATAGTGTCATGACACATAAAAATACCTATTTATTTTTAAGTGAAAACTAATTAAACGACACAATCCGTGCAATAAAATGAGTGAAACCTTTTGTTTCGTAAGGCAGTAAACAATTCGTAATGTCACAAGTAGACTTAAGATAGAGTAGAAAAGTCTTTTACAATTGCGTATCTCAGTTTCTTGGTAATAAATTAAGAAGTAATCCTCAAAGCTATGTAGGTACAACGGCAATGTTTTTGGTCTTACGATTGTTATAGTCATGTTCATTCTAAAAGGAGGCTACAAGTTTCAACGAATTGTTTTTCCTATTATTTTGAGAACAGATTCTTGTTTATTAGATTGTGTTCTTTGTAGGTCACAAGCTTTTTCTAGATATTTCTTGGAAGGATTGTGGCTATGTGAAAAAATGTACGCAGTACTCACAAAGATTGGCCTGCATATACATACATAAAATCTCTTCTATACCGAGCCTTCAAATGTTAGTAATAATAATAAATAATAATGAAAAAGTAAAAATAATAATAAATATAAAAGACTACATCAGTTTCATAAAAAATAAAACGCGGTAGCAGACATAAAGTTGACAATAACAAACGCCAGTTGTTCATCCACCGTTGATTGATTTTTATTCACAGTAACAGTCAAATTGTAGCAGAATGAAATTTAATAGGTTCCGACTTTCCAGTCGCCAGTTACAACCTACCTATCGACATTTTTGTATTCCTTTTTAATGGAAATACAAAATGATTCGCTCTTTTGTTTTTTAAATTGAATGGATTCTTGATTACATCGGGTAATAGCTTATCTTCACGCTTCGTTTCACCGACAGTGTGAACAGAACTGTAAGTATTGACTGCGCCGTTGGCTTTTAAAATAGCAATATCTGTGATGCGTAAATCATCGAATACTACGTCCATTATTATAAATAAATGGTCATAGTTTCATTTAAATGTTATGATTAAATGAGAAGCGTTGTTTCTCAACATACAAGAACATTTCCATTTTGTATAATGTCATGGTACATTAACTTTACGTTTCTACGACTTAATTGTCGACATGAGCGAGTCGTATCATATCATTAGAAATAATATTGAGAGAAGAAAAGCCAGCGACGAGTTAACACATTATCTTAGGCGCGCTCGTTCTGTGATATTTTGAGTGTAAGCGTAATATATTAAACTCGACATTACGGGTTGAATAATTGGCCTATTTTATTTAGTAGCTTTCACGTGCACGATCTCTGAGGACTCGGTCCTTTTCACCTACTATAAAATTATACATAATAACTTAATTTAAATAACGGTAAAATAATGTGGTATAATAATCATGTTAAAAGAATACACCTTAATTACTTTCATACTACATAAATTATTTAGCTACATTAAATTAAAAAGACTCGAATAAGATTTAATAAACGACTCTTTATTTAAAGTGCTCGTTTCAAGTAGCAAGACATACATTATTATGAACCAGATTTAATAATACCAATGTATAAAGGAGTCTTTGTATCTTAAATGTAATTTAGCCAAGAATATCCAGCGGAGTAACGAAGCGACCTATCTTAAATGCACAGCACCGCATTTGGCGGGCGGTGGTCGACAATTGAGACAAAATGGGTACTTACTTTAACAGAGAACAATTTTATGTAATGAAAAGTTTTAGTGCACATGTTTTACATAATTTAGATTTAACATTGGACAGTGGAAGCTTATTCTTAGAGTTCTTTGGCTCCCGTCAGGTATGGAAACCTAAAAAGGGATGGCTAGTATTACTTTTTTCAAAACAGTTTTCACCTAAACAGTTTAGGATCATGCCAAATGAAATTTAATCGATGCCTTGTTCCTAAAACTATTCTGATCGAATCTAGTTGCAGCAGCTGCGGCTGAATCTCATTATTTACAGAAAATACCTAAATATGTACATAAGAAGGAAACAGTCAGCCGCGCGCCGCACCGCGGCCGCCGAGCCGAGCATAAGCCTCATCAATATTCTATTGCGACTACATTCAAGACTGATATATCTTCTGCCTTTTTTTGCACTACTTAAAGACGTTCCAACTACCATACATAGTTAAAATACTTCGTAACTTTAAAGTTAGGCAGCGGAAAACTTTTAGAAGCCTCGACTGTATTATGGTCAATAGGAACTGAGTGAAAAGTACAAAAAAACGAAGTGTAAGTCCGCAAAAGTTGGAAGTTAAATGTTTTCGAGTTTCGCTCGGATTTTTTATCGTAGTTTCTCAGTAGAAATGTTCTTTATGGTTATTTTACAGTTCTTGATAAAAGCAGTATGAAAACGATATTGTCACTTAGCGCTGCGAAGTGTCTTTGTGGCGTCTCCTTCGCTATTCATGGAATTTCGTCTTGATGTTTTAGATATTACACAATCGTACTACTTAGAGTTCCAGGTACTCTTGGCAGGTTATTACGTTGCATTTTTAAGTAAATGGAAATAGCATTGAATGTTTAACGTAACATTTATTTTAGATATTGACTTAAAAATATCTGGTACTTAAAGTAACTGCTTAACTGCGAGACTAGTTTAGTTACTTTAATCGATAATGAGAGATCCCTTAAGTAACGTCAAGTATAGTATATAGTATAGTATCAAGTAATATTTACTCTTTAGAAGCCAATTAAGCCAGTAAACATGCACAGTTTTCCTATATAAAACTACAAAAGCAAATAAAATGATCCCTTAAAAAAACATACAAACATCCGAATTGAGAACCTCCTCCTTTTTTTTTAAGTCGGTTAAAAGTATCAGAAAACAATTTTTGACCCCGAAAGTGACACTTTTACAAAAAAATTGCCTTTTACCTGTATAAAAAAACAGGTCGTATTTTATTATCAGATAAAATCGATTGCATCTCATCAGTAAAGCACTCGATCATCCCTCGGATCCCATTAAACAATCAAACAAAATTGAAATTCTCGCCGATAAACTTTTATTTTCACTTGACAAATGCAATTAACGTGGACATGAAATTTAATTACCCACTAATATTTATAAAGATGGATGGGATGATCGTTTGATGTTTAGATAAGTTTAACGGAGTTGGAATAAAATATTCATTATTAAATCAGTTATTTTAGACCATAAAGAGTTAAAGAATTGACCTTGAATTATGAACAGATAATAATTATATTATGAATGATACCACTGATTAAATTAGAGAATTAATTAAACTTTGGATGGGAAGACTTATTTAAAAACCGAAACCATTGCTAAAATCTAATATGCCGTCAATAAATACAAAACTAAAAAAATATTCTTTAAAAAAAGTTTTTTTGAAATTTCCACGGTTCATATATTTCTTTACGTAAATCAGCTGTTAATCCAATCACAAATACAAATTGAAATAACAACATAAATGAATGCTACTAGGATTACATTAATTTATAATTAATCCCATCGAAACTGATGATACTTGAGCTTAATTTTCCAGTAATTTGCATGAAGCAATTATTTATTCCAATAATTACTGTTCTTTATCCTGTGTTCATACAAAAGTCTACGAGTTACCGATAACTCGCATGGTTTTAATATGTGTTAAGGTTTTAATATTATGGTCTGATAAAATGAATAGTAAAAAGCAATTCGTCGAACTACCACGGTACCTGGTCACATTGGAGAGCTTATTACATAATATACCGTACAATGCAATTTTTTTTTCCCTAGCCTATACTGTCCCACTGCTGGGCAAAGGCCTTCCCCAAGTCCTTCCATTCATTCTTATTCCGCGCCACCTTAAACCAGCGCACATATCATCATACATTGTGCGACATTTCATTCTTCTTTTTGGTTTTAAGTCCTTATATGCGTCCTGTTTATCCCTTCATCTCCACCAATATTACAAATACTTAAGTAAAAGGTTCTTTATGTGTTCCTAATCAGTGATAGTCAGCTCATAAAGTATTTTTATAGTATAAACAGTATTCTCCGCTTTGTATTCCCAAGTACTTAGTATTCATAACAGTATTTACGAACGGAATGTTACAGAGATTTACTATAAACATTTACTACATTAGACATTCAGACAAAAGCGCTATTATTTTGAATAAAATCAATATTAATTACAGTGCCCTATAAAAGGGAGGTTTTGTTTTGTTGGCTATTTGAATAACAATACGCTTATTTAGGCCTCCAAGTTTCGTAACGTCAAGATTTTAATAAAATAGTTTGTTGCTTACAATAACTTTTGTTTATTTTAAAGATGTTATACTGAGAAATAAAGTAAGACTTTTGTTTTGTAAAATAAGGACATTTTGCTTCGTTTGATGATAAATACACTGCCCATGGATATTTATATACTGTACTACAGCATTTAAAAATGTGTTACTAAACCTGATTATAACCTTATTAATAGATAGGTACATAAGTAGTAACTTATTCTAGAATAATTGCATTTATTTCTTACTCTGAATCGGTCGCACCTTACTCTTCTTATTTTTCACTCAATGTTAAATCGGAGCTCAATTGAACCAAAGCACCGTTTCATTGTATAACTCGAACGAACACAAAGGGAACAGAATCACAAAATAACCAATTACAGATTCAACATTAATGCCAAAGCTTTACAGACTCGTAAAGGAGAAATCTGGTTTTTATTCATACTGACAAAACATCAGTTTATTCGACCTCTTTTCTAACAAAGAAAAATGCATTACGAACATGCAAATCCAACCGAGTAAAGTAACAATTGGCCTCAGCTGTAAAATTCCAACCCACTCCGTCTTTATCAAAGAAATAAATGAAAGAAACGGTTTGCAGTTCCAGTTTTTATTCACTTTCTCTAGTCACATTTGCATTGTGCAAATAAGAGTCTGTCTTTAAAAACGGTGGTGAATAATAACCTAAGTCTGCGCTTTCAAAGGAAATCTAAGGGAGCGTTGATGTATAAAAATAAATGATGACGCGAAAATTTATGCTCTCATGAAAGTTTGGATTTAACTGAGTGCTTCGATATAATGCGAGTTTAAAGAAAAAGATTGATGAAATAAAAAAAGTAAAGAACATAAAACGGTCAGATATTCATTTGTTGTGTATGAAAGCCTTTAGCAAAAATATTTTAATAGTATTAAACTCATTTCATAAATGCCAGAATTATGTTGCCTGAAGTATTCTTTGTAGAACTTCACATAGGTATACCTAGAACGAAAAAAAAGTATCAAAATACGGCCAAAAACTGCAATACTCAAAACCATTTCGAATTCCACACTTAATTTCCCAACTCCAATTCTGAAACACAACTTTAAAACTACAGCAAAATGTCTTTGCAGTCTTTGACGTTAATACGTATTCCCTCCCTCTCCATTGGGGTGGAAAGTAAAATAAAAACAAGAAACAAAGTGTACTACTGAGACAAAAAAGTGGTAATTGAGTATTCGAGGAGCAGTTGGAAGCCGGTGGCTAAATTATTCGGAGCTCTTCGCTTACATGGATGTGCGAAGTTCGGAAGTTTATTTGATAAGTTAAGTGCTTCTTTATTTGTTGATATTAAATGTAACGGGTAATTTTTACTTGGGTGTATTGAAGCGTTTTAAAATTGGTTTAATATAAATGGAAAATTTATCAAAAATCTCCTGATTAGTTTTTTCTTCTTGCCTATCTAAATTAAATACTAAATCATAGATTGTATACGTCTTAAAGAATGAAAGCATTAATTGAAATTGAAATTACTACTAATATCTAAAATCACTAGAAACAATGTGCGGTTTAACGACTTCAAAGGAAATGTTTTAGTAAATAGTATGGTGTATGTAAATAGTTAATATATAAATTTTGTTGACGCACCTTCTTTATGCTAGTAAAATTTAACGTCTCCGGTCCAGTTTCCCAAAAAAACTATTTATACTTGCGATCACAGCTGGCATACAGAATCTTAGCTTACCTAGCCCAAAGAAGCGCAGAAATATCCTTACTTTTTATTGCGTCATTTTGAGTTACGCAATTACCCTATTTGGGAAATGGAAACATATGAAAAATAGCAACACATTTTTTCTTATAAAGAGCGTCAAAATATATTTCCCTTCGTACGGTACTGTGGAGGAAATGCGTCATTTCGGTGCTCGTAGGCAATGAGCAATCTGTCTTTACGTACGTATGTACTTACTATTTACTCCGTCTTAGGTTTTTTCACCTGTAGCCAGACATCTACTCTTTTGAAATTGATCGGAAAATTTAATGAAAGCTGATTCAAGTTCAAGAAACTAATTAACTTTTTTATTTTTTATTTGACTGTTCTTCAAACTCTTAGTTTCTACGCCTGAACAAAGGTTTTCCATTTTTAGTTTATTTGTTATTTCATTAAATCTCGTGTCTTTTATGGAACAGAAGTGATCATTTTTGTTTTATCAGCTAATTTAACTTTTACTCTCATCAACTTTTAAAGAAAATTCATCATTGCATCTGAATAAAGTTCCAATACGAAAAATAATTGCATTTCGATTTACCCACTTTAAAATTTTATTTTCCTTTTGGTTGCATTCTTGCAGGCATGCGAAGCAATAATATGTTGAATTTAAAGTGCAGAATACGGCATAATGCCCGTAGTTTGCTGCGCGGTTAACCGCCAACTTGCTCACTGGGTTCGATATACTACTATCTGATATTTTATATACCTAGTATTGCATTTTAAATGTTTGTGACTGAATTGTGTATTTCGAAGTACCGATTTTTCTTAGGTACCTCAGGTAGATATATATTAGTTGAGAAAGTATTTTTATTTATTGTTTTTTTTGTTCGGATTATTATATCCCCTCGTATATCAAGACTATTAGGCGAAAATAGTTAAACTTACTTCATTCTCAGCAACTTCATTGTCATTTATATAAGCAATACTAAAAATCGTATTTTATATGTTAGATACTTATTTAAAGATGCTTTTCATACCTTTAGTACTTTTTAGATACATTCTTTATAAATACGCAATTAAAAATTAAAAGTAAAGATTTTTTTAATTAATTCACTACAAAACAAGAAATTAAGGACGACACAAATTAAAAAGTCTTTTATTACACCATTGTTCTAAATTAGTCGCTCCACGTGACAATCTATTTAATTCCTCTCTGCAATACACTTAATTAGTTCCATTATATGTTTCTTTGGGCCTGCATAGAGCCTCCCAAGGTTTTTAATGTTGGCGCGACTAATCAAATTATACCCCAGTTTCACGGCAGCTTAGCCTCTCAAGAAATTAATCTTGGATTCATTAGTCATGAAGGTGTTACTTAAAAAAATTATGGGATTAATGAAAAGGGGGAATTTTAGGCGGTATACAAATAAAAAGGAAACTTGTAATAGTGAGAAATAAAAATAAAATGAGTATTATAACTGTTTTTTATTTATTTTCATTATTTCTCATAACCTCTTTTTAGTATGTGCCTCTTTTAAAGTAAAGGTAAAGGGTGGGCGAATTAGGGTCGGTTTATCTCGTGCGAAGGGCTCGTCGCGACTTTCGGTTGCGTGGCGCCGGATGCGTGGAGGGACGTTTGGCCTTTCACACTCAACTGATGATGCGTTAGCGCGTCAGGGCCTCGATTCAGCTATTAAGAGTTGCTTGAATTGACTGAATGATCTGCTTTATTTGGAAATTTTTACAATAATTGGCATTCTGCTAACTGTTATTACGATCATTAATTGGTCATTACGAAAATCACTGACGTCACTCGGAAAGCTGCCACGCTAAAATGGAACTGGGCTGACCACATCTGCCGCATGTCAGACGACCAATGGGCCAAACGAACGACCCAATGGGTCCCTCTAAATGGCAAGAGACATCGCGGTAGGCCCAGACGGAGATGGCGGGACGAACTGGAGTCCTTTGATAAGGAGTGGATGACCACGGCCCTAGCTAGAGAGAGATGAAAGGAGGGTAGAGAGGCCTTTGCCCTGCAGTGGGACAAAAACGGCTAAAAAAAGAAAAAAAATTGGTCATTACGATCATTCTCTTCGAGAGTTCAATGAGATTATATTGTAGGCTTATCTGAATACGAAAATTAGGCACATGTGATAAATAGTACCTACTCTGTCCGCTCACTGACATGCATTTAAAATAGCGGAATGAGGCCCCAGGTGTGAGAGGTTGGATGTCTCATTGCGTGTTTGTCTGTTCTGGCGCGGCCGATGGTGCGTGGTTCGTTTTCTGCCGAATATGAACCGACCCTTAGGGTGCTGCCTATATTAAAATTGACAGTAGTTTTTGGGCAACTATGTATAAGTATTTAAACATCTTTAAATTGTTATGCCTTACATTGATACTGTATCTAACAAACATCTAAATATTTTTCACATATTTACTGCAGAGAGAAATATGGAAACCCATCAAATAACTCAAATGTATTACAATTTACAACCTAACCGTCTGTGTAAATTCATCTAATTACCCTGAACAAATATAGAGGTCATGAAAGGCCCAGAGGTGCACTCTATTCCTTAGCAAATAATCATTAATTATAAGCTTGACATTTATGATCATATTTTACGATTTTCCACGCAATTTAGATGTGTTTTGTATTTTATCAGGCAACAGCTGCAAAAGTAATTGACTGTTTGTAGTGTTAAATGTTTCGTATTTTACATTAAAACTTTGCATAATAAACTTGGTAAAATTGGTCGTGCCTTTTGTAAAAAAATACGATTTTATGATAGGAACAGTCAGTTTGTAATAACAGTTAATAACGGTTAATTTATAAAAAAAAAAATCAAAATTCAATCAAGTCACCATTAATTTCGATAATAATATATGTCATACCAACTTACATGGTGTAACTGTATTAAAAACAATATTATCAGAATCACAAAAAAAAGACAATCATTGCGTCATTATAAACAAACAATAATAAACCATACGATCATTAATATTAAGTCCAATTTTCTTTCAATAAGAAGCAGCATCTCCGAAATAGCAGTAGCGACGCAGACAACACCTCAAACCGCTATCTCGTATGCAAACAGTTGTACAACTCCCGCCATTATCGCTAACACTATTTATACTACATACATTTGTTTCCATTGACATAGGATTACTTTAATTTAAAAGACATGAATTTTCGATTGAATTATCAAAAATATTGTGTCTTTTTATCTCATATTTACATTTAGTATCAAAATCTTCCACTCGCATTCGGTATTTTTTCTGTTACCCTATACAAGACACTACTGTATAGAAATGAAACAGGGAATGCTTTTTAAAATGTCTCGTACCTATTTATTAATTTGCTTTAATGACGACCTCCGTGGTCGAGTGGCGTACACACCAGTTTCAAGGTCGCTAGCTCTGAGGTCCCGGGTTCGATCCCGGCCGGGTCAATGTAGAAATCATCATTCTACATTGCCTCGGGTCTGGGTGTTTGTGGTACCTTCGTTGTTTCTGAATTCCATAACACAAGTGCTTTAGCTACTTACTTTGGGTTCAGAGCAATGTATGTGATGTTGTCCGCATTTATTTATTTATTTATTTAAATCGACAGCCATTCGACAAAATAAATAATTTTACGAAGATCTTGCTAGCTCTATCTTAGCAGCATAAATCAAATCAAATCATTTATTTCGCTTTAAATATGGGTATAGCTATAGACAGATGAAAACAATTTGCAAATTTAGACTCTACACATTTAGCCATATGTGGCATGCGAAAAGTACACATAAGAACAAAATGATACAATAAATAATAAATAAATAAAATGTCATTTATTTCAGGCAAGTTCACCCATATCAGAAACAGATTCTTGGTCACACAAAATTATTATTATTCATTAAAAACTATTAAATTAGACATAATAATTAAAATTACAATAACACGTACCTTCTCGTGTACTCTGAATGTATAATATACTGTTTATATTTTTTATTAAATGCGTCAAAAATGGCCCCTTAATGACAATGCAAATAGTATTGACGTCAAACAATGGAAACTCGCCCTTGCTTAAACCGCCAACCCAGCCAGAGTGCATTAAAACATTACGGATTTGGAACTTAGACAAACTTCGTGATTCTTGTTCATTGTAAGTGTACTGCAGTTATTGCTGGCTCCCACTGCAATCTTAAATGACAGTTTCGAACTTCCATTTACCTATTATAGATTCGTTATATTCAATTTCAAATTAGTTTAGAGTTTACTTAAATATACTTAAGTTGTTTATACCTACTCGACACTTAATAATGGAACGTGAGTTTTCAATATTGGATTAAGCACAACAATTTCAAAGTCCTAAAAAAATATTATAATCCGATTCCGATAAAAAGTAAAACTCGTACTCTCAAAGCATCTACAAAATATCGTATAAAACAAACTCCAACGTATCGAAATTCACAAACAAAACGTAATAAAATCATAAAATCTTTATTTCACTTCTTTCCGTAAATTCTCGGGCAATACGTCTCGCAAACCCGTCTAATATTCCGGGGGAAATATTTCACGAGTCATAAATTATGAATTAATATGCACGATGGAAACATACAACCGTCAAGTGGATTGGTGGGTATACCTACTCGTATGGTATAGGTTTTATCAATAAAACAACATGGACGATTTGAGACCGGCCGGTCCCGACACAGAGAGCCGCTCGATAAAAGCTGCGTGCCAGAATTCAGAATATGGAAGAGAAGGTTTTATAAACATATAATTAAATATAAATACAATTATGCATGTGAGACAGTTAAGTAGGAACAAATTTTAAATGGTATGTCTTGTCTACTTAAATACATGATGAACCATAAGCACATGAGTAACTATCGAATGAAAATCATAGTTTGCGTAGAATATTTGATATTTCATAACTATCATGAAAAATATTTTAATTTCTTTTATTTAACATCAAACATATTTTATTTACGTATATATTATTATCTATTTTTCTATAGTTTGATTTGTTAAACTTCTGTTAATAAATTATTGTTAAAAGTAATTAAACAAAAGCCGCGCCTGAAAATTTTAAGTTAGCAATAGAACGCTTATATGCGTTAGATGCAACTCATGAATAGAGCAAAGTCTAACTTGAGTCGGTTTAAATATCAAATACCGTAGGGCAAAGGTACAAGCTTAAACTATAGATAACTATAGACCGATAGTATCGCTAGTTTTCCTTCGTGCCAAGCGAGAGCACTTTTTGTGTGTATCTAGTACATTCGTTTACTGATTTAAAGTTATTTTCGCGCAACGACAGACTTATATGGGAAAATATCGATGGTTTCGACATTGTTAGGATAATATTAGGGTTTTAGATAGTTTTTATTAAAACCGCGCGCTCCGTCTTGATACAAAATTTACGATAAAATTAGTTCATACTAGTGCTCACGGTTCATACACTGATAGGCTCACTCTTTAGTTTCTAATCTATACTCTAAGGGTACAAGCCATTAATAAAAACACTTAACAGGTTCTACATTTTTGCATGGAATATCCAGTGGAAAGTATTCTAAGCGTCCAGCGCCATGTAGATTTTATAACTGTCGGACACTGAAGAGCACTTCACTTGCTCAATTAATAAAGAAATACCTACCCACGATATTAAACCTCTCGCAAAGTATTACATTGCATCTGACTACGCTTAATAAAAGTGAAGATTGTTTTGTGTTCAGTAGGTGTGAACATGGTTAATGCGGGAGAAAAATTGATCTAATTTGTATTAAACGAATAGTTTAGTAAATTATATGATGTACTTAGACTTGCTAATATTAGTTTTGCGTACTGTTTGCTACTTGCTTGCTTAGTACATTACCGATTAATTTGTGATATAATTTTGGTCTAACATCGTGGAATCTAGTTTCAAAATAGAGATATTTATTTCCGGCCAGATGTTTGGTTATTAAGTATTATATTAAGTACGGTAAAAGCGTTATTTAATATGTAATTTTTTAGATAAATATAAATTAATTTATAATAGAGAACGGAATGTAAATTTCACTGTAGATTTTTAACTAGTTCCTTAAAGAAAATATCTTTGCCTACCTCTCATCAGAATAGAGATATTTTTTCTGTAACGTTTCTTAAATCACGGAAATATTTACCGAATACACAAACGGAATCTTGACGACCTCCGTGGTCGAGTGGCGTACGCACCGGTTTTCAAGGTGTCGCTAGCTCTGAGGTCCCGGGTTCGATCCCCGGACGGGTCAATGTAGAAACTCACTTTTCTACATTGTCTCGGGTCTGGGTGTTTGTGGTACCTTCGTTGTTTCTGAATTCCATAACACAAGTGCTTAATAGCTACTTACTTTGGGTTCAGAGCAATGTATGTGATGTTGTCCGCATTTATTTTTATAAAAAAAAAAAAAAACGAACTACAAAACCATTCAAAGCGACCATAAAAGGTTCAACCAACTTTTACTTAACCATTATTGTTTCAGTATCTAAAACAAAATCATCCAAAAGTCATACCGACAAAACTGTCTGTCAAAAATGTTATAACATAAACAGAAGTACCTACAAAAAACAAAGTTCCACATAAGTTTATTGGTAATGAATTGTCTGCTGATTCTTCCCCGGTATTCATGAATTTCAAGATATTTAAATGGGGACAGCTACGTCAGAGAACGGTTATGGTAATCCGATGGTATTGAACTCTACTAGATATTAATATTGATGCCTCTTTATATGCCCCTGGAAACTTGTAGAAGCATTTCTCATTTTATATTATTTACTTGATGAGGAAATACGTTTTTTTGCATTTTAATAAACTAATTTTCATTAAATTATGAGACTGTGCGATTGTACTCTGTACCTAATGTACTCCGCTAGAAACTTCTATGCAGTCTTATTTTGTTTATTTAGGTATAAATAATTTTGGGAGAAATAATAAAAATATACGTAGATATAACATAAATAATTTTGACAAGTTGTAGTGATTGGACAAATAATTTATAAATCGTTTATGTAATGATGACGGTGCATTATAAATGCTATCAACTTAAGATTGACAATGGTTTTGTTATTAAAGTTCATCTAAGTGTGTTTTTGCAAAATACCAACGTAGGGTGACTATCTAAAATTGACCAGAGGTATAAAGTACAAGCAAACTACGCCTTAAATTTATCAGGTCAAACGAATCACTGATAATGATGTCCACAGAGCATATATTTTTAAACACAAGCATGATACATCAAAATCTCTTTTATAACTTCATCCTACGCAGCACAGTTTAATGTGCCTTCATAAATAAAATTACGTTCGTAATTAAGATAATTAAACGGCATAAAAGCTATTTCAGTACAATCAGTAAAATATGCCAAAGAACAATAAACCACTCATAAAGGCTACGGGGAACAGATCAAAAATTGTTCAAGTTAATTGAACCGTCAGGGATCCAATTAAATTGGGTACAATAATCGCCAATTCGAAACAATACAGCACCAATTTAAAAATGAGACATACAAAAATATATAAAGTTTTAATCGGCTTGCTGGGAGTACTTAAATTTCAAATTTGAAAATGAAAGTCAATTGGAACTTGTGTTCAATTTAATTGAATTATGTTGGTTTATGCTTAAAATTGCTGAATAAAGTGAGTCGGTTAAAGCAGTAATTGAAATTATGAGTTGCATAATTAAAATTAATTACCCGTATAGAGATAATATAATACTACTAGGTATACAATATTTAAGAAAAATGCAGAAATGCTGTTAACAACAATATAGGAATTGGACAGCAGTAATAATAATAGTTGTTTCAAGTCTAGTTAAGAAAATAGATTTATTCAAGTCATGATGATAATCTTAAGCCTCATTATTATAATTATATTTTTACGAAACCGGACAAGTCAGACTCGCGCACCTAGGGTTTCGTATTTAGTTTACTGATAGTCACGGTAAATGATCCAAAAAAACAGTTGAAAATGTATCTTTCAGACATCGGTGTATAGCACTTTAAAAAAAAAAACTGGTATCACAGCAGTACAGCAAGTAGCTTTAGCTGCTATCTAGGTAAATAAGTTTATATAGCAGAAAATATACGAACGATTTTTATATTATTTTATGAATTAATTCTACATCATGTATTTGAATTGTTGAAATAATATTGAATCTTGAAGTTTAAAACGCTTACATTCAAGTAGGTAGTTTTAAATCAACAAATTATTAAACAGCCAAGGTCTATTGGTAATGGCGCTTTGTCGATGTTCGTATCGATTTTTAGCTGCATTCGTGATGTTCTAGCAGTTTTACTGAATAATTAATAAATTCACTACGTCAATACTGTCCTTGCTAGTGTTCCTATAGTGACCTTTGTTATTTTCTGTATCGATCTGCTTTCGACTTATTTGAATATTTCAATTAATTAATTTTGACGGGCCTGTTGGTCTAGTGGTTAGTGACCCTGACTGCTATACCGGAGGTCGTGGGTTCGATTCCCACTCAGGACAAATCTTTGTGTGATGAGCACGATCATTTGTTCTGTGTCTGGGTGTAGTTTATCTATAATATGTATGTATTTAGAAATATATAAGTATGTTTATCAGTTGTCTGGTTACCATAACACAAGCTCTGCTTAGCTTGGGATCAGATAACCGTGTGTGAGTTGTCCCGGAATATTATTATTAATCTTGACGGTGGAGAAATTAAATAAGAATAAAAGTTTAGAGTAAATTTGTTTGAATGCGCTTTGGTATGGATCCCCAAAAATCCTGTTCAACAGACCAACAGGCAGACAAACGACAGCAAAATGACTTTATAAAGACTTCCTGCTTTTGAGGAACACTAAAATTACATGCTATTGCTATTTGAAGTGTTATAATATTGTCATGTTCATTGCGTGTTTCGTTAGGCCTTACTATATTGACATTATACTCAATGGGTAATGAACACTATGCAGCTAAAGTTCTCGTGTTCCAAATTGGTTGTTATTGAATGATAAATGGGAATTCACTTTTATAATTATCACTGACATGTTTCCTACTTTATGTAACCGTGTTGTTTGTTTAAAAATATCTAGGGTGACCTATTTTTTCTAGAGCTGTAAATATATGCGAAACATTTTAAAGTATTAGTATACTTTTAATGAA
Source organism: Autographa pulchrina (assembly GCA_905475315.1). Lineage (NCBI taxonomy): Eukaryota > Metazoa > Arthropoda > Insecta > Lepidoptera > Noctuidae > Autographa > Autographa pulchrina. The sequence goes on along the minus strand of FR997771.1, from coordinate 3,514,762 downwards.
CTAGCTTTAATACGTTCTGGAATCAAACAGAGATAAATGAAAAGAGAAAAGAGGGGGGGGGCTTTGCCCTGTAGTGGGACAGTAATGGCTCATTATAATAATAAACTGGGTAGGTATAATTGTTGTTTACAACGTGAGTGTTGCATTTATTAGATCACGCGATGTAAGTTGTTTTCGAATGTTTAGTAAGTAAAAATTTAATCATGTGTATGATAGTAGAAATTAAAAACAAAAAATCACCCATATTTATGAATAATAATAATTACTGTCTCCACGACTACTGACTGATAAGATTGTTTACGACAAGCAACAACACGTTTCTACTATCAAACTAAATTAACAATCACACTGACACAACATAATATTATAATTTTTCCTTCATTGAACAAAGTCCGTAAAACAAGTTTATTAAACACGTTCCTTCAAACGCAGTTCCTATGATAATTAAAAACTTGTTTATTCATGTCACCGATTTACTTCGTTTGCATTATAAAATGAGCTGAGTCCATCACATGTCAGATTAAAGCCACTGAAAGAAATGAAATATTTCGCTCCAAGAAAATATTTTCGGAAGATTGTTTTGTATTAGAAATATTTTTTATAAATATTTTTCTTACAAAAGTACTCGATGTTTGTAAAGAAAATCGCGGCATTTGTCCGCATTTCGTTAGTCATGATGATTCTCTAAAATTATGTTTGTGTAATCATGATTATTAGAACAATACTTATTTTGTTAACGACAATACTCAAATGAAACATGATATAATAATAATATTATTTACGTATTACATGAAAAATGAACATACCTACGCTACAATGCATAGGTACTTCAAAGAAAAGCATTTTTGAAAAAAATAAAATATACCTGTTATTAATTCTTCATTAAAAGTCATTGGCATATTTATAATGACTTCTAGGCAATCTAAAAGATTATTGAACTAGTCCATTAGAAATGTTAATGACGCTAAAGAATAAAGTATAAATAAATCATAATAATAAAGACAAGAATGTAGTTGTGCAGTTAATTATCCTAGCATCAACAATTTCTATCGTCATTACGGACATACGAACGGTAACAGCAATGAAGTTGTTGCTCTTGCAGACGCAGACACGCAGTAATCATTTTCAAATCAGTAATCCGAACGATAGGTCCGCGTAACAATGCGGCGCAGTTGTGATAAACAAGAATTGTCATAACAACCACGGTCTCACATTACTAATATCAGTAAATATCCCGTCGAATTTTAAAACATACATTTCTAGTGACGACATACACGTTGACCTTACTAGAGGCTTGAATGCTTGATAAGTGACGATCGATAGAGCAGTTTAGTAACCGCGGCCGGCGCAACCACACGTATCAAAATGGCAGAAACAAGCTCTCCCACGATATGGGAAGAACTCATGAGCCCACTGAACATTGTGTTAATAGCTGTTATTGTGTACCTTGTGTATAAAATAATAAAGTCCAATTTCGAAACCGAAGTGACCGTGGCTGCTCCTCCTCCAAGGCTACCCAAGCTCAGGAAGGACCTAACGGTAGCTGAATTGAAGCAATATGATGGTACTCAAGAGGACGGCAGAGTGTTGCTCGCTGTCAACGGAACCATTTTCGATGTAACCAGAGGAAAGAGATTCTACGGCCCCGGTGAGTGTCTACTCAATTTGGTAGGGTTATACCGGCTACCGAGTATTAAGGTTATGCTCGTGCGCAATAAAGTGTGCCTAGTTATTTGATTGTGAATGAAGTAACGATGAAGCAAGAACTTTATATTTTGCTTGTTGTTACAAATGAAATAATTGTAGTTCAAAGACTTTAGATGTTTGAAAAAAATACTTGCAGTTTGTACTTGCAATTTTTATTCAGATTTTTATGTGGAACTTACAACAGAATAAACGTGAACATTTTGTTAACAAAGGCCACTATTTTTGTCGACATACATTTTAAAATTCTGTTAAATATCTTTTTTATCTTGACGTTACTCAAACATGCTAGTTTGGTGCTATCGCTGTCCCTGTTTCTCTTGCATGCTAGACAAAGATAGAGAACGTAAACATTAATCTAACGAATGCAGTTTTTTATTTTTCGGTTCACGTCGGTCGCTTGCGTTGAACTAAAAAACAGAATTGTGATGTAGAATAATATAATTATTGCTGTGTCTTTTGTTAATTGTTAAGTAAGTATAAACAAGAACGAGTTTTAATGGTATGCTGGTACATTATCTATTCCTTATTCTAATTATTTCGCTTCATTAAACATGATTGTAGAGTTACTTACTTAATAATACTTCGAAGTATTTTTAACTGTTCCACGTGAGTGAATTGGGTATTTAGTTATGGCTAAATTACCGGCTTCTGATAGTAAAAGGTTATCTCCGCCCGGCTTGTTATCTGAGCTAAGTTTTTTCGGTATATTCCGTCCCTTTTTTTTTAAACATATTGACATGACTAAACAATATTTTATCTCATGTTATCAGATAGGACCAATGCACAAACGATAAATCAATACTTCGAATTTAGTTTTTAAAACCACTTATCGCAATGGGTTAAGGTTTGTTCTATATCACAAATCTAAATTGGGTTACTTTTCTTTTATGCGGTTTTCATAGTCACATTCTGCATAACTTTATCTACTTTCTATGATACCGTAAGTAAGTTTCTCACAATATACTCTTAAAATAACGGTGTTATCACGTAACGGTGCCTAAGGTAATGCGCTGTTTTGTGTGAACACCGTTATTTTAGAGCCGGTGCACAAAGAGCCGATTGCTTCATCACACAGTTTATAGACCAGAACATTAAAGATGGCCAAAATTTCATAATGACGGACCGATGAATAAAAAAGACGGATAAAAAAAAACCTTTCTTTTCTGAGTAAAAGTCAATTGGAACTACGTCGTCGTGATATGGACTTTCACCGACTAGAAACACCCCGTAGGTGTTTGCCTTGCCGAAGATGCAGGATCGCTTGCGCGTGCCTTGGGTTCGGCGCAGAAATACAAACACATTTGCATAGACGACCTCCGTGGTCGAGTGGCGTACGCACCGGTTTTCAAGGTGTCGCCAGCTCTGGGGTCCCGGGTTCGATCCCCGGACGGGTCAATGTAGAAAAAAAACACTTTTCTACATTGTTCCGGGTCTGGGTGTTTGTGGTACCTTCGTTGTTTCTGAATTCCATAACACAAGTGCTTTAGCAACTTACTTTGGATTCAGAGCAATGTATGTGATGTTGTCCGCATTTATTATTATTTATTATTATTATTATAGGTTGTTCTCATAAGTTTCCTATGTTTTCGTATGCCAAACACGTTTCAATCATTTGCACAATAATTAATTATGACACTGACATTGAATAAATAAATGAAGCTAATTATAGAGTGGATATTTTAATCCTTAGAATATTATGCACAGGTCTTCAACGAGAAGACTGTATAAGTGGTGTGATGTGTAATAATTAGATATTAGATGATATCTGTTACCTACAAGGTCTTATAACAATAGATACCTGTCTTTAATACTAATTTGCCCTTAATTATGTAACAGTTTACAGGCCAGAGTAAAACAGAGTTGAGTTAGAAATGACGCTTCTCTAAAATAAATTATTGCTAGCGATTTCTTATGATGCTCTGAAAGTCAAAGAGTAATAACTTGCACAGATTAAATGTAGGTAAAGCCTATTTTTAACTTTAACTAGCTGATCCCCGCGACTTCGTCCGCGTCAATTTCTGTTATTATGACCGCGATTAAGAAGTTTAAAAAAAAAGTATTTCTGCGTAAATGATAATTTTAGTTAATATTATGTTGATAAAACTCTGTAGCAAATAATTGGCAATAATGCATTAATTTCGACCAAATGATTACCTTAAAAAAGGTTATAGTGAGTCAATCTTAAAAGATAGACATATACTGTCGCACTGTGTTTTAGATCATTTAAAGAGGAACAATTCTTTCATACATATATTTTGGGTAACTCGAACCGTTTACGCAGCGCACGCAACGGAAGCTTTCAAGTATGAATATTTTTCCCCGTTTTTGTGACATTTTTCACTGCTGCTTAGCTCCTATTGGTCGCAGCGTAATGTTATATATCCTAAAGCCTTCCTCGATAAATGGACTATCTAACACAAAGAGATTTTTTCAATTCTAACCAGTAGTTCCTGAGATTAGCGCGTTCAACCAAACAAACAAACAAACTCTTCAGCTTTATAATATTTTTAATTTATACATTTGAATAACAAACGTTAGTCTGTCAATATAAGACATAACTTTTTTTTTTTATCTAGAATGAGTTAACTATTGAGGAAACTGTTTACCTAAGTCCACTTATTAAGTCGTTGTACTATGCAGCACATAATTTTTGGACAACAATTTAAAGAGTTGAAAGCAAATTATATGAATACAGAGATTGTATAATTTGTGTTTCGGCAATGTTATCTCTATATTATTATTATGATACTGAGCAAGAACATTTTTTTCAAGAATTATCAGAAACAATCCATCAATACTGAACAGTAGGCATTCTTGATAAAAATCCTCCTTTGTTCATAGATTACAATACAATAGACATACCAAACGTTTATGTCTATAAATTTTTAAAATAACAATCAAATGAAAATAACATTATTCAAAGAGATTTGATTATACTTCGATATTAGAATAACATCAACTTCTAGAAATTCTAGATAGTACCCATTAAAAATATATCTATTTGAAATTAGGAATGTGTAATTGAAAACAAGTTTTATATTAGTTTAATTTGTTTTTTTTTGCATATAAACTCGTTCAACCGAAATAAGTTAAACAAAATGATCAAAATAATATAAATAAGTCATGTTTAAAGGAGTGTTCTTTATTTGATTAGATTTGTTAAAAACATATATTGATAAAAAAAAAAAACTAATCAGTTTCGCAAGTTATTTTTCAGAAGATAAAAATGTTATTTTGCGGAGAATTTACAACCATTCACAGTACACATAATTTCACCTTGTATTCCATGCCATTGTGTCAAAAATCAGCTAACTTATCAATGTTTTTTTACCTAGCTAACTCTCTCGTTCTGCTATTTGAGTACTTTCATGTATGTTTTTTTTTTGTAGTTTCGATTGAACATTGTTTCAAAGTAGTGACCAAGACCGGTCCAATCCATTCCAAAAAAAAGTTAGATGGGCAGTCGCCCTAAAAATATCGAATTTCGAACTGGCATAAAAATAAATCAGCTATTCAAACCGATCGAATTTCGCCGACGAGAAAAAAAAACGACAAACAGTTTGAAATTAGAATAAGAAATCGTCTTTTAAAAGAAACGTTTTTTAATATTTAAAAGGAGGTCGACATATTCCTTTCAGAGCTGGTTAGGAAGTCTTTTGAATTTCATACGGATGTGTAAGACGTGACTACACTACCTCAGACCTAAATCAAAAGTAATACCTAAGTTTTACCACACTCCAGTCTGTTTATAAGCTCTTAAGAAACATCTGTGGACTTGCCTCCCAGATTATGTCTGATTTTGACACGTAAAGGGGAGCGTGTAAGCCGAATCAGATGAATACTTAAGTATCAAAACTGTTTTATAGTCTAGTGCTTTTGAAGTCGAACTAAAGATATAAAGCTTTATGGTCAAGGAATACTTAAATTGCAAAATATGTGAGTTATGTTTAAATATCTCCAAAAAATATGACTGTATGCAAACAATGTTTGTTAAGCAGACGAAAAACATTACGAAGTGTCGCTAAATATTGCAATATGATGTTTTGACAACCAATTATTCAAGTCTGAATATTTTTCTTATTTATTTTTAACGAAATAGGTAAAATGTCAAACCACTGAACAAGCATTAAAATGCTAATTTTATAGAGAGAGTAACAAAGACAATTTGAGTAAACATTTTTACTTTTCTTTTAAATATAAGTAGTATAAAGAATTAGAATATAAGTAAATAATGAGAATACCTCGTTATCTTCTTGCAAATAGGCCAACTCAATTACTTGACGACGGAATATAACATTCTTGAGTACAACTATTGAGCACAAGATAAACGTAATGTGCGCCTCAGTAACTAACTTCCAGACGGTGCATTTATCAACGGTCCTTTAAAACACAGCACACAATAATGCACCGTAACATCACAGTGTTAAGTTTCAAATTACAACGTGTATTTGCTAATTATACAGTCCCTGATTTCATAAACACATTGTCAATTGCTCTGACCTCGGTAGAAGCCAACGTTTTTATTATAATAATTTTACATTGTGTGCCATTGGGTTTCAGTCAAATGGTCACACGGGTCAAGCTGAAGAAATAACTTATATAGGTGAACAATGCTTTAACAAATGTAGGTAACTTTAATCACACGTGATGACTACGAATTAACGAAATTTAACCTAATTACCTATTTTGAAAGACGGTGTCGATGATTTTAATCTATCTCTAATATAAAATAATAAATAAATGCGGACAGCATCACATACATTGCTCTGAGCCCAAAGTAAGTAGCTATTAAGCACTTGTGTTATGGAATTCAGAAACGACGAAGGTACCACAAACACCCAGACCCGAGACAATGTAGAAAAGTGAGTTTCTACATTGACCCGTCCGAGGATCGAACCCGGGACCTCAGAGCTAGCGACACCTTGAAAACCGGTGCGTACGCCACTCGACCACGGAGTTCGTCGTCGTCACGGAGATCTAATAGGGTGAATGTCCGATTGAATAGTCAAAGGTTACCGTGCGTTTTTTAATGAAGGCTTCTGCTGATTCTACCACGAGAGAACATATTTAAAAAAATATATTTCTTCTCATCGAACCCCAAAGAGTTCATACATCTCTAGCACTGTTTATTCAGTTTTGTAAATATGTTTTTGAGTCCTGTTGTAACATGTTGGTACACACACAATCACTGCTATTTATAAACATGTAACATTGACCTTGTTAAAGATAAGATTTTCACAGTCAGGATGATGACTTCGTAATTTCTGTATCTAACACATTACTGTTATCGTTCATAATTCTACAATATATAAACGAATGTTCTAGACTAACATTTTTGTTCATCAAAGTCAGGTGAAACTATCTAATCTGATCATAATCGCAAACACTGCACCAAAAAAGATCCTAAAAAACTAAGCAGAAAATAGAAAATTCTCTTTAAATCTAAAACCTAAAACAACAGCGGATAACAGCTACTGTTTATAAGCGAGGAAGCTATAATTCAGACACGCTTGAAGGAAACACGGTTTTCGAACTAATTTTTAAAACGTAAACGGTTTGCGCTCGTGAGGGGCTGCCAGCGAAAAAAGTAAAGCATGCAATTATTTAAATGAATGCATGGAGCGGTGAATTAAAATCCTTTTAATGGAATCTGGCCCCATAAAAGTGTATCTCCTACTTTAGAAAAGGGAAATTTATGGAGAGAATGAGGACGATCTTATCCAAGCCTATGTTCCTTTTTAATCACTAGATCCCGGTTGGAATTGGATAATTGTTTTCCCGTTTCACTGATTTAATGCTTTATGACGAAAATATTTATCACTTAGGCTAATTGAAAATAGAGTATAATAATATAAGTTTAGTTTATCGGCATTCCGTGAAAAACGTTAGAGCGTAAATTAGGTTTGTTTTGTTTTTAACACTAATATAGGACTATACTAAATAACAAGTATCATCAATCGTAAAGCACTAATGATTTTGCTAATTTAATGTATATATTTTTGCCAGCTACGGTTGATGTCCAAAGGCGATATTTCAGTGCTTCCTAGAGTCATCAAACTTATTAACTAGCATAATTTTAAGTCTTTTACCTCATCAATTACTATAACTACATATTTATATTTAGCATAAGCATATTATTATTATGTTAATTTTCTATCATTGACATCTGTGTCGAGGTCGGTCACCTCACAAGATCGCCATTAGTATTCTTCCCGTGTGCGCAACATATTATTTTCTGGCCAAAACGAAATAGATTTCCGTAATCTTCTAAAAACAATACTCGAAGGGAATCTGTTGTTGTTTGAAAGTATATAAAATTTTGAATGTTTAAGTTTCATTACATATCTACGTGTTTTTAACTAGTTTCATTTATATAAAAATAAACCCAAATATTAGTCGCAAAATCATTGTATTGTTGTGTACCGGGTTGTGCAGCTCCCTCAAAAATGGTTGAGCTGCATGAGCTATTCGGGGCATGCTTGCCGTCTGCTGGCATAGGCTTGCTCAGATCGATCTGGTTCTTTCTTCCAAAGACCAGTCCAGTAAATACACTGCATTTGTTTACACAAATTTATTAATTTATTACCTATTGTATTATTTGGACTATAAAAGAGACTAAGACCCCTGAGTTTGTTTCGACATTTCTTCTCAGGGTAGTCAGTTAGGAAATGTCGACTTCATCTAGCTTAGGAAGACATTGTAAAAGTGATTTATATAGTCCTACTTACAAGAATAAAATATTTCATTTCATTTCATATTTCATTAATTGTTTGTTACCACAGTCAAATTTGCCTTGTAGCGTATAAATATTATTTAGTATTTTTATCTTCTAAGCTACAATAAGGACAAAAAAGTTGTTCTGAAATTACCACAACACTGATATATTTATTCTGCATTTTCCAGGAGGTCCATACTCCGCGTTTGCCGGCAAGGACGCTACTCGTGGTCTGGCTACTGAGAAAGTGGCAGCTTCCGAGACTGAATACGATGACGTCAGCGACCTGACTCCCGATGAGATCGCCTCCGCCAAAGAGTGGGAGGACCAGTTCAGAGGTAATTTAAATTAAATTTGAATCCTGATAAATTGAAGTAACAGGCATTTGCCCTGTAGTGAGTTGACTATGGCTGACATCATAAAACTAGTGTAACATACTTGTGTCTGTATTTATTTCACAAGTATATTCTCCAAAATAAGGTGGAACATTATGAAATCATTCAGATTTTTGCAGCAGTCATTATGACTATATCAAAAGCAGATTTGAACTTGTCATCCTTATCGAAACAATGTAAAAAAACATGCTTTCTCACATTATTACGCAATAATTAGTTGAATTGCAATTATATTGAATTATATCATCTCTATTGTGCATTGTTATTTAGGCGTTACTTGATTTACCGATTATGAATCATTACATAAACCAAGTCATTTTTCATTTATTTCATTCATAAGTGAATGTAATCAAAACCATCTGGACGAAATTGCGATCGCATTTAGAATAACAACTTAAGAATAAAACTAAATAATAAATAGAAAAATAATACATTTCATGTTTATTTTACAGAGAAATACGACATTGTGGGCCGTCTCCTGAAACCAGGTGAAACACCAAACAAGTACAGTGACGACGAATCAGAGGAGAAGAAAACACAATAGAGTAGCCAAAACATTATTTTAAACAATTGTTGGAACGTGATGTTTCTGAAATCGGGTGTCTAGGGAAATGTTTAAAGCGTTAATAAAATATTTTTTATATTAATTCACGTGAATTTATTTGTACACCGTATTTTCTAATACTAGAATTTTTGGGCTTCGTAAAATATTTTTTTGCTAAACGTGGCGAGTTAAATGTTTATTTAGGTTGTATATTTATTTAAAAGAATTCGTTGTTTCAGTTTAAACAATTACAATAATTGATGATCAGTAAGTTTCCAGCAAATGTAAAAACTAAAATGATTCTATAACCGTGAGCTGTATCGGCTAACATATCAAAAGGCATGTAAGTTTTCTTTAATTGGTTTAAAGAAAGCCAGTAACAGTAACGTTTACGTGTAATAAAATATTCTAATAACAAGTCGTTAAGGAGTTTTTCCATTTATAACTGTATAACCATACAGGCTTCGGTTGGAGCTGAACTATTTTCCGTCTACTTACATAATTGAGGTCCTTTTGAGGGTATAATTTTTGATTGTCTCATTCTTTAAGCTTGTCCATATTAATATAAGAAAACAATGCGAAATGGCCGTCTATTTCCCCGCCATCAGGTCGCTTGCCATTTGACCGACCTTCCAAAGTAAAACCTCAGCAGTACTGAATATCGTATCATTATGACATTTTCCTTTTATCACGAAAAATAGAAGTAATCCCATCGAAAGGGTCTAGCTTCGGACAATCTGATACGTTTTTAATGTCACATTCTTTTTTAATGGAATTGTCTTCGTAATGGACACTTGAAGAGCCGGACCTCACCTATAAATCTATTTAGCGATGTCGTGATGTGAAGCGGTTATTATGGTTAGGTTAGTTTTGCCTTTATTTCCTTAGGCACAAAATGTCTTTCATCCCAAATCTTTCTTTACCTTAATATTTTTTGTCATGTTAGTTTTTTATCATAGTCATTTATGATGCTAATGGGTGTTATACTAACAAAAACAACTTGTTAATTTAAAAGTGGAAATAATGTAAGAAAAGGTACATAAAATTACTTGTTTGAATAGTAAATATTGTTAAGGCAATACAAGAGGAATTAAAAACACGAATGCAGCACATAAATTAAAAATATTGTTTGTAAATAAGAGTATGAATGAACTAAAGTAATTTAAGTACTGAAATAATTTGCTGTTGGAAATAATAGTAACACCATATTTATAAACAAAAAGTATCCCTTCTAACACACAATAATAATTATGTCGATAAAACTTGTACCACTAAAATTGGATGACATCGAATGAAAGTTGGTTTCCACCAAGTTTTAATGGGTAGACCAGCACGGCGGTTAGTTTTCGTAAAAGCTGTATTGTATAGCCCAAAGTATTTATATACGAGCATGGATTGCCAGCCAGTATTCTGGCCCCGATCTCTGTTGGGAACTTTAATAGTTACGTAACAGATTTAAATTGGTTGCATGATTTACTGGTACTACTTATTTTCATATTGTTAATGCTGAAATTTATTGTGATTTATAAATGCACTGATATTACTTTTTGCTGATTACGGATACAATTTATAAGGGATGGAATTTGTCCTGGAATCACTAAGAGGGTTTGTGTTGCCATCCAAAACAGAGTGAACAAAATAGTTCAATTGTTAAGATGTAATTAACAACCATACGAAATTTCATATAAGCATCTTCGCGATTTTTTGTAAATTATTTTTTTTTGTCTGTACCGTCCTTTAAATCTATATTTGCGTTCATTTGTCATCCTTCGTAAATCAAGACTTAATTTAGGTAAGCGGGTTACAGTGGAGTTTACTAATTTTCTTGGGAGCTTCGACTGTTCTATGGACTTATATCAGTGCAGTATTATGAAAGATTATCTCGACAGAGAAACTACAACCATCTTTCATAATTGGTTGGTTAAGTTTGCAAATTCAGTTGACGAATGACTCACTTTACTAGACGAGAGAATAACTTTAAACAAACATGCTACATTTATGCTAACTTTAAATATTTTCTTCGCTCAAACAAAATACAAATTTTGTAAATAACGGTGTCTCAGAAAAACCTTTTTGCTATGTTTACTAAGGCACAAAATATTCAACAAAATAAACACTTCTTACGGCTATTTTGGTTCAAAATAATAGTTTAAATCCTCTAGCCTGCTCCGACGCAAAAGAGTGCATTTGCTTTTGATCTCGGCTCCTCACAGGATCTTTTAAGCCAAGAGTGTTTAACAGCCTTCTGGGAAAACTTGCTCTACTTTCGACATCTTTACTTAAAATTTGTAGGCACGCGGTCAAGCAAGGGGTATTCATGAGAAAAACTTTGAAAGTTAAGCCCCTGCGATGTATGGCCACGTAGAATTATTAGCAGCACTTTCTTTGATTAAAGTTCGTTGTTTATGCGTTGTCATTCTTCTTAAGTACGATATATTGGTGTTCTTATGGATTGTTTTGCGTACATTTTGGCTTGTTTTTAAAACATCAAAGTAACATGTAACATGTTTCAATAACTCACAAAAGTTAAACTCTATTTGTCCATAAAATAGCAAATTTTTTGGTTCATATGAAAAAAATCATGAGTATTTTGTGCAGGTAAAAATACTCATACGTTTTTCAGAACAAAAACGCAGGCATATGCATCCAGGATATTATAACTGTTCATATCAGCGAGTCCTCGGGCGCCAGAGGCGGGTACTGGGCAATTTCCTAGTGATTTCCTGGACGACGCCGTCGCCGCACGACAAAAGGGACTAATCTCTGGAAGGAACTCTATTTTACACTTCATTACATTCCGAAACGTTTTATTAAATCTCTATCGGCTTTTATTTACCTGGGTTTCTTTAAAAAGTCTCCCAGTTCATGTTTGATTCAATAGATTTGCAGTCGTATCTATTACCATTATTTTACAAGTTTAGTGATTTGGTCCTTGTATTTTTTCAGTGCATTTTAGTTGGAATGATTTAAATAGATTATATCAGAATTGTAGATAGTAGAGTGAGGTTTTGGATATGCTAATGTAATTATCCTTAGAACAAGAACATGGAATAAAGATCGAATGATTGTGTTAGGAATGCATAATATGGGACAGAAGGTACCGACAGCCGAACAGGGATAACAATCTTTGTTTCGACTGATGCTAATGTAAAAGTGCGTCCACTTGGAATTCGTGTTATGATGAATGAAGGCGTGTAACCATCATATAATAATAATAATAATAATAATAATAATAATAATTTCAGCCTATAAACGTCCCACTGCTGGGCACAGGCCTCTTCCCATATAGAGAAGGCACGAGCATTGGTCACCACGCTCTGGCTCAATTGCGGATTGGCGATTTCAGATCCCAATTTTAAAATCCAGGTTTCCTCACGATGTTTTCCTTCATCGTTTGTCAGAAGTGTCTTAGATAATTAAGAAAGTACATATAACTTTGAAAAGTTACATTGGTACTTGCCCGGGTTCGAACCTGCAACCTCGTGCATACGAATCCGTTCATTGAACTGCTAGGCCACCACGACCTTAACCATAGTTACCATCATAATCGATACAAGATAACAGCGCGTTAAAAACTGCGTGAAACAGAACTAAAAAGCATGCAAAATGTAGGTCAATAATTGGGCCAACGCGCCAATAAAAATGGAAACAAACACGACGACTTTGGCAAATTGGATCCACGTTTTTTGTACTCAATGCGTGGAACAAAATTGAAAGGGAATTTTTTGTCCGCCAATTAGGCTTGTCAATTTGTTGGTGATATTTTCATGTAACATAATTTGTGAGAACAAAATTATGATAAACTGGATTATGGATATTGGTTTAGGTCGTCCCTAAATAAACCTTAGTGGCAAGGTCCCTACTACACGCTTTGATTATTATGAAAAATGAGTTATTTAGGGCTTGTTAGTAAACATTACTTCAGTGACCGTAATAATATGCCTTGACCGCTGAAACAATGCGTTCCTGACACATGTCAGTTAGTCCTGACTAGTAAAGGGAAGTAAATAACGTTATTTAAATGTCTCATAATAAAAATATATTTATGTGATACATACCCCTGTGTACTACATACTGCCCTATCTGATACATACCCCTATAATAATAATATTCGTAGACGTAACATTGTAACAGAGTAGTACGTATTTTAAATAATATTATTTTTTACATCATTGAACGTTAAATTAAGCACGAAATAATAGCATTTCCTTTAATTTGACATAATTATATCGTTTTGAGTCAAATAAGTAAAACAAAATATCTTTTCGTAAGGTCTTCGCCACAATATGTTTTTCACGAATGGATAGAATGATTGAAGAGCAAGGTTTGTGTTTTCAACCCCAGTGAAGCTCAAAGTTATTTCGTCTTGTTGATCGCAACCTGTCAGGTACGCATCGTTTCATCGGCCAAGGTTATAGGTCATCTACAAAACCGGGAAAGTAGCATTTTAGTATGGAAAGTATGATATTTTATAACTACTTGCGAGTAATATAATATATTTTTTATCTCTATATGCTGAATAAAAAACCGTTCACAAGTAAATGGACAATATCAAAGTAAATAAAAAGATAAGGATTTTATACACTGAAATTCAAAACAACGAATATTTATACTGCTGTGATAAAAAATACCTTGAGTAATATCATTAATATAAGGCAAGAAATCTTGAAAAGGCCTACTATTCATGAATATTGTTATCTTTTAAGCTTCAACTATAGAATTCTAGGTCGCCTAGAAAAGAGATCGAAAAGATTGGAATCTTAGAAATGATTTAGGTAAGACGGTTCTAGCAATATTTATAATACAACCTCCTTCGGATGAAATAAAGGCGGACCTAACCTTTGGAGAGGTTTGGAAGAAGAAAAGCCTTCGCTGAGTAGTGGGATTAGGTAGGTAAATAAATAAACTTTATGTAAACGGGAACAAAACCAGCTTTATTCACAAATATTGTGTCACAAAATTTGTGGATAATGTTCAATTAATATAGGAATAAATTCACCATGCTATTGTTTTCAGATCGCCCTTCTGCTTATCTACCAATGAACAAATTTATAGGGATGTGGAGTAAAATATATTATGTTACATCTTAATATACATATACTAATTAAATTATCTTTTTGTCGGAACTCTATCATCACCATCTTAATCAACATAAATGTTTTCCTTTGGTTATGCTTTTGTCCTAGACCTAGCAAGCATCTTACTTCTTAAGAATTCTTAAACATACAAGACTTCCTATAAAATTAAAATAATAATATCGTTAAACAATTAATGTAAATACACAAACTCAATACGTAATAACAGAATCGGGAATAGACGTCCGAACGCACACTGTTTTCGCAAAAGATCTCGGAGCTATTACAAAGTTCGCGAAATTGTATCACTGGTAACATTTCAAAGTTCCCGAAGAAGTTTGGGACATAAGCAATATATTCTTATAAGAAAGTGTTGGGAACAACAGAAGCCGTAAGTCTTCATTGTAGGACTCAACTTGGCTGACTGACGCAATATCAAAACTTTGCGATATAGGTACTGTTTGAGTTAAGACGTTCGTGGGAGTTTGGTTATAGAGCGCTCGATAGAGTGTGCTGTCAATTTGAGAGAAGCTGAAAATGTTAATATTCTATTCAGTTACTGAGAGATACTTCTTGAAATAATACATACCTAAATTCATGTAGCATATACGTAATGTAGTACGTATGTAGTATGTACTGTCATGAAGTATCATACTTTCTTGAAAGTTCACCTTTTGCTGTATGTTTTAAGTTAAGATTTGCTGAAGCTGATGACTTAAATTGATTGTATTTAATACTTCAGCAATCTTTGAAGTAATAGAAGAAAGATCATTAAATTTTGAAGACACTTCAAAAGCGGCATACAATAAATTAATTCTTTATATAAGTAGTAAGTTTTTACTATTAGATTTCGATCAACAGAGCTCTATATAACTTATTTAAACTTGATCCCCTCAATATTATTTTGTCTCCATAATAAGTTCGTATTGAAATTGAGTGGGTTTTACGTTATTGGGAGTTGAGAGAGTTGAGTTTTGAGCATACAATTGAAGCCTATCATCCCACTTTGGTTAATTAGTTACGAACGCTGCCACTAATTGAAACCGCGTTTGTTTCAAATATAATATAATAGGATCATAGATAAGTGTGTCGCGAGTATCGGCACGGTTTATTTGTTGACATCGGAATAGATGGTACTCTTAGTATACGAGAATAACTAAATTGATTTGTAGTGTATTCTATTATTAAATTAAGATTGATTCATAGTTACTTAGAATCCATGATATGAAACCAGTGTGAAATATGAAGCAAGGTTAGAGATGCATTAAATGCTCGTGTAATTTTTTGTTTTTTTTTTTTGTAAATAGTTTCGTTATTCACTGAAGATGGTAAGATTTTCACCATGAAGTAAGAAATGTGTGTAACAAAAAAACCAATGTGACAAAAAAAATTAAGAATCTAAAGATTAAGAAAATTATTAAGAAAATCCTTCAGATAACATTAAACATCGTAATGCCGATGATTTATAAGGACTTGAATTCCGTTTACGCAATAACCTTAAACAAATTGATACAAACGCTTAGCTATAAATTGCAGAACAGGAAATATTTGAGTGGGAAGTAGTTAGGGAGTTTAGATATATTGGGGCGATCGACACCGCCTCACGATAAATAGTTTCGTTGGCAAACACAAAGGGGTTAAACAGTTTGTAGAAAACAACTAGTTATTGATAGGAATTTGGTTATTTCGAAACCGATGTATTATTTTAACTGAATCCAAATGCTATTTGCAGAATCGGAGAAAGTGCTCGACAAAAAGACATAAAACTACATACTAATTAAAAAAAAAATACTAGGAGATAGATGTATTGATTTGAGGAATGTTTTGTTCTAGCAAGCCGATCTATAATTTAGTATTGTAAATATTGGTGGACTCCAGAGTTCTTAAAATAATATTAGGTTCACTGACTTTTAATAAAATAATCAAATGATATATATAACTTGTTATGTGCTTGTGTGTAAGTAAACAAATATCTTGAAGATGTGTGACTTAAATTAAAAAGGCATAAGTACGTCCTAGTTCCCAATTAGAAGTTTATTAGACATTCTCAGTTAACAACAAAATTAGAAGAAAATTTAGCAAGACACGATTATAGAAAAGAACCGGTCAAGCTTGGTGAGTCACGCATGAAATTAGGGTTATCTTTGGTCGGGACAGAATTATTCAGGTTACGCTTAATAATGAACCTACAAGACCCTGAAAAGGTTGTCGACCAAAAAGGTTGGGTGAAATCGATTTAATTGACTGGTTAAGTTTAGCCGTTGGTGCTGATTTGTCAACAGATAAAACAGAAATAGACGAATTTATTGGATGCCATTTATTATTCCTTCATCGCAATCTCTGTTTAGAAGTTAAATTAACTGGAAGAGATATTATGCGAGATTAAAATTTCACTTTATATGCAAGAGTAAAATTACAAGGTATCATAGAAAGAATTAGTTAGTAGGTAGAATTAATTAGGTAGTTAGGTTTGAAGTCTCAGGGTAATTGGGTTTTCGAGTAGAACATACAAGCTCAATTTTATACTAGGGAAACACGAATAATTTAACATACTACCAATATCAAGTTACAGTAGTTTATCCAATAAAGTTCGGTTAGTACCTACACTAAAAGCTTTCAGGATTATTTTAAACCAAATTTCGAACAAGGTTAGAATCGAAAATAAATTTTATTGGTACACAATATTGCGCTACAAAAAGTTGAAGGATTAACATTCGGATTAACATTCCATCCAATAAAAATAACCAGACAGAAGGAGATGCAACATACGCAAGTGACAAACGGCTTCGGTTCAACGATAATGAAATCAACAATCACGACAAAGAACGCCGACATGTTTTCCTCCAGCGGATAAGGAGTGTCACATCTTGTTTTCTTGAGTAAGCGAATAATTCCGGAAACATAATTCCGGAACATTTGTCGCAACGATTCCCTAATGAATACGCAACGGAAAGCTCCTATCCCTACACCGAGCCAACCCTATCATGATTGAGAAGAATTACGTAAGCCATTACATAGAATAGGTCAGTCTCCTTTATTCCCAAGAAAAAAATGTTTGGATTAATAATTCCTTTGCTCTCCTTCGATGTAAACATTTGTACTAACTCCCTTTTCTGTCGTTTGACCTCGTTACACAACGAAATATGTTTGAAAATTTCCAACACTTGGACTCAGGATCGCTATTACAAAGGAAGTTTGGCGGTATAGTTGCGTTAAATATTTCGTAATTAAAGTTTATAGAGGGCCCTTAATTTGTTTGGATGAAAATTTTGATGCTAAAAACACTTTATAGATGTCTCAAAGGCCAACAGGAATATTTTGTGTTTATGGTAATTTGCCAGACGAAAATATTTAGGTAAGGTCCTTGAAACATAAATGTATTTAAAATACGCAGATATTATTCTGGATAGCCTAATCTGAATACAAATTGAAAAGCTTTATAGCCTTGTAGGTAATAGTAAAAGCATAACAGCTGGCCCAAACATTTGATCGACTTCTGTGACAATATAAATAACCAAATAGTTATTACAGGAGAAATTTGTTTCCATTTTAGACCTTTCCATAGGAGATCCCAATTTTCATCGTATTAGACCTCCAATTTCTGACTCTGCAAACAAATGCGAGGATCGTAAAAAAACTTATACGAGACTGACCCTTAACGACAACGAGACGACATTTGTTAGGGACGGGACCGACGCGTTTGTACGGCAGTAAAAACCCTGGCTTACCGGAGCGCACGCACCAAACTAATTGCATTTCTGATTCCCTCTGA
Organism: Autographa pulchrina; assembly: GCA_905475315.1. NCBI lineage: Eukaryota > Metazoa > Arthropoda > Insecta > Lepidoptera > Noctuidae > Autographa > Autographa pulchrina. Next base: position 3,496,554 of record FR997771.1, on the reverse strand, counting down.
AGTTACTGTAATTAACTCGATCTCTGTTAAGTTGTGGCCAGTACGGTGGCGACGGATGATGTGATTGTTCGTGAGAAGGATCTCGACTTCTTTGACTCCATTGTTAACATGAGAGTTTCGTTTGCGTTTTCTCAGCTTTTGGGTAAGAATTCTTAAAGAAAAATTATTTGCTTTTTGTTATGAGGTTTTGCTATGGATGCAATGCAATGATCAACAATATCTGTTTCTATACAGGGTGACTGGTAATTAGTGACCGATCGTTAAACACTTGATTGTACTCATGATTACAAACAACTTTCCCAAAGAAACTTTTTTTGTATACTCATTAGTTTTCTTTTTATTTTTATAACAAAATTGCTGGCGCGCGTGCAAAGTTCAAACTTCGCGCGCGCGCCGTCGCCCGATCATCTGTTAGCGGCGAGGCCCCGCGCCCGCGTTGTCAATGACACAGGCAATGTACCTACATGTTAAATAATATTATTAAATTGTTACTGAGCCCTCTTTCTCTCTCCTAATGTTGCTGTGCCCGACAGGGTTCTTATTGAACTTTTACCTTGTTATGTAATAGATAAGGAATGCAATAAAGACTTAGTATTATGTTTCGATAAAATAATATCCAAGACTAGTATTTTGGTACTTTACGCGCGCGCGCTACTACAATAAATACGTAATCTTTCTAACTTACACTCCACTTTAAAAACTAACTACGACTACTTATAAACCAACTTCAGGCGTTTGTTTTTATTACTTTTACGATGGATGTTTAGAAACGATTTGATACCGCTACATTATTAACTGATTTGATACTTACTCGACACTGGGCATGATTCAATTTATTCCAAGTTTCCCATCACACTTAACTAGGCTTTGGACTAGCAGCCTAAAGCAAAACGTAGGTATTTTGTAATTAGTCTCGTTGCTAAACTTCGCATTAGACTGGCGTGTTTAAAAAATTGGAATCAACTTGGCTATTTACAACGATAAATTATTACTTAATCAGATACCTATTATGATTTTAATCAACTAAGTTTTAACTCACATTAATTGTTGGATGTGTCCACCTTGCACTTCAACACACTTATTCGCACGTTTTATAATGTGAGCCTGCACTCGCCGCAGAGTGTTAGTGTCACTTTTCACTATTTCGAAACAGTTTTTGATCCTAGTTTTTAGTTCATCGGAAGTATTGACTGGCCCATCACGATACACTAAGATTTTCACGTGCCCCCACAAAAAAAAGTCCAGCGGTGTTTAATGTGCAGCGCGTAAAAATGTTCTTGGGGTTGGGAGAGTTCTTGTTGGGTACAAAAGATGATACAATCGTCTTGCTGCTTCACCATTACCCCCTTCCGAATAGTAGCACATCACCATATCACTGTACTCACTCGCGGTGTAGTTGTACGGCATAGTGCGCGCGGGGCGGGGCGGCAAAAAATAAACAAACAATGCGCATGCGACACGCTTCCCGGAGCAACTGTTTTTTATACCTACGTCCGTCACTACTGCATGGCAAGGGGCGCGGTGCGGGCGGGGGAAAATGGCTACTACATTGCCGGCGGCATCGACAAAGCGGGCGCGTGGCCTCGCCGCTAACAGCTGATCGGGCGACGGCGCGCGCGCGAAGTTTGAACTTTGCACGCGCGCCAGCAATTTTGTTATAGTGATAAAAAGAAAACTAATGAGTATACAAAAAAAGTTTCTTTGGGAAAGTTGTTTGTAATCATGAGTACAATCAAGTGTTTAAGGATCGGTCACTAATTACCAGTCACCCTATATACATATACATTTGTAAAAAGAATAAAAATGTTTATTTCTAAAAAAGCTTTATTTAAAGAAAGTTTTAATAAACCATTGCCTTTTAAATTAAATAATTTAATTTACCGAAAAAATTTCCTGTAAAACCTATATTAATGCAATTTCCGATAGCTGGCCACACAGTGACTAATAAATTTACAATCATCCACTTCGCATGCTGACGGTAGGTACATCGCCTAATAAATATTGCATTCCAATTTATTTGCTCGAGAACCAATAAAAATTACATCGAAGGCATTTACTTAATCTAGTGCAGTTTTCTCACCCATTCAAAGACGATTTATATTCAAATGTAAAACGTGAGGTTTGAATATTAAATTTTTCTGTTTAATTAAAATTTCTGCTGATAACTTTTATAAGAACTAGGTTACATTGGGTTTTTTAACTGGAACGCTAAAATCATAAAAGTCATAGTCTTCTTCTTTTTTTCGAATCGATTGTAATATTGTTTTTATTAAAATTTAAATATGCTGTGCCCAGTTGTTGGCCACACTAACTGCAGCGTCATTGGCGAGGTTTAGGTCCTCCAAAGTGCAGGTGTCCGGATAAGTAGTAGTAGTAATTGTAATTATTCAAGACCAAAAACTTTTAATAATTATGTGCTGGTAAAATAGTTAGTGACACAATTTTCGGTAACAGCCTTGGATATGAGTTAAAACTGATAAATGACGATAGGCTTACCCTTGTCACTTAGTACATAATACCCTAATCTACTTCACACGTTTGTGATCAGAAGAACGAGGATAATCCGCCATACACATTGTCATATCTAGGGCTTGAAGAAAATAAATATGTAGTTTCAAAACGAAGTATATTCGTATTAAATGAAATAATTTTACAGATAGCAATTTAGTAAATGCAGACTTAATATACTTAATGCCAATTCTTTTAATTCTTTATTGATTTTAATTTTAAATGATTTAAAAAAAGAGTATTAAAATACATTAGAAACTAAAATAGACCAGGAGTCCTGCTGGGCACAGTCCAATTATGTTTTAAGAAATCTTAATATCGTTACAATAATCTTTCACTAAACAATTTTTCGGTTAGATAAAATAGAACTACATAGTAGGACACAAATAAACATGATTGTTCAAATTCAATGAAATAAAACAACAACAAAAAAGGGAACAAAGCAGCCTGTAATCAAATCGTCAGTAGAACACCTATTTTATGTACAAAGGTAAAATAAAATAGAACGAATGTGACGAAAATTACCGTTCACAAGTAATAAAATTCGACGGTAGGGGAAAAGGTTTGATGTTGCATACTAGAACGAACTAGTACTAAACTGTGACGTCATACATTTAGTTCTATACTTTCTACTGTGTGTGTAAGTATACAGATACTTTTGAATAAATACATACCACTTTTGTAATTTACAAGGGTTATAGCTGACTAATGTAATATAAAATTAGCTTTTAGAGCATAAAAAAGAATTTAGTAATGGATGATTCGGCCATTTTAAATTCTCCAACACTTTGCATTAAATCGTATGCTGAGTTTTGGGTGTGGTGTAGGCAGGAGCTTATAGCGAATTGAGTGTATAAGGAGGTAGGTTTATAATTTGCCTTAAATTAACAACTGAGTATTGATAAAAAAATATTTACCCTAATTTATAATTAGTTTTTGAATAAGGCTCGTTGAATCAATGGGTCAAAAGAAGTAAATTTTTCATACTAATTTTGTTATTTATAACATTGTACCATAACACTATTTAGGGAAACTGTTAATTCGTCACAAAAACAAAATTAAATGTTAATTGAAAACTATTCGTTAAAGGACATTGCTCTGCGTTCCTTCAGTGTTGGCCCTGGAGCCAAGAGCATCGGAAAATTATGTATTGTATTCTCTATCGTTAGTAAACTCCTATACGATCTTATTTTTATAGCGGACTAGCTGTAGAATAGATATATTTAAAACAAAGAATCAGATTTTGAGGTTATAATTTAACCATAACAACGAATATTGTCTATAATTTTTCATTCACTCTGACAATGAGTAATGACGTAATGACGTAACTATGGTCACGTCAAAACTAGGGATGCAAATGCGACACCATTTATCGATATTTTCTAAGATTTACTATGGTCATACGTTACAAACTGTCTTACATCAACTTATGTCATAACATTATAAGTATCACGTGTGTCTTTAGTTTACTTATAATAACACTCTTCTATACTTGTAATAATAATAACACACAATAGCATTTGCACATTATATATATTTTTTTTAATTAGTTTTGTTGTAATGTATTTAGTAAAAATGTTTTTTTTTATTTAATGAAGCTCAAAAGGAGATTACTTTTGTATTAATTGTTGTAAATAATCATTTAGATATTAGACCACACACTTTTCTAAACGATCATAAGAAAACCCTGAATAATGATTATAGAGAAATAAATAGGTTTTGTTCACTGCATAATATTATTTTAACTACCTATTTAAAATCGAGTATGACCGCATTCATAAAGCATTCTTATTAGGTTTTTAAAAATACACTTATAGAAAAAAAACACAATCGATCGATTAAAAATTCAATCGATCGATTATAATTGATTGGTCATCCCTAATTCACTATCGACACAACATGACATTAGGCGACTACTAATGTCATTAGTCGCGTAAAATACTATTAAATGTACATTTTGGCAAACAGCTAGTCCGTGTTAAAGAAGTATTTGCAACTTATATAATAAAATAGACCATTAATTATCGTGTATTCAGATACTCTTTATTGCACAGGGCCTATTTGGACATTGTCTTTTTAATCAATGTTATTGGAAAATAATAGCTTGCTTAGTGCTTCGCTCACTAAAAAGTATAACGTTTAATAACTTTGTAAAAACTTAGTAATTGAAATACCTTCAAGGTAGAATATAATCAAATAGCTGTGACGTCAGATCCCCATCACTTGCACTGCACCGGTTCTGTAGCTCGTCTCTTCACGCGCCGGCTGCTACATTATTCAAAGAAACCCTCACCATAAAACTTGCGCCGGTCGCTACTGAATCGTAACGTACACTTCTAAGGATGTGACCACAAGCTTGCAATAAACCGTTAACTGACCACTGCCGATTTCACAGGTACGAAATTTACGATCAACGATTCCAGTTTGCGGTGTTTACCTATCTTTTTGTTGCTTAAAGCCCATCAATTGGGCCCGGATAATGTTTGGGTGTAAAAACGTGTCCTTTTTAGTAAAATGTGTTGGATTTGTACGAGGATAATTTAATGGTATGTGACCTTTTTTGTAGCGGTCAGTAAGTGAGGTTTACTTTTATCAGACATCAAGTATTTCGGATGAGTTGCTGTTTTTTTGCTGTTGGTAATTTGACAGTCGATTGTTCCAGCCCTGAATAAGGTAAGATCACTTTCTTGGCAAAACAATTTCATATTATTTTTTACGACAAAAAACGAACACAAGACACATACGTTCCTAAGAAGAACCTAAAAGATTCAATACCAATTTCCCAATATAATTTCCCTCATATAATAATGCGTAAATAAACCGACAATAACATATATGTTATCCAGCTAATGTAATCTGTTATAATAATCCGCTTACAACAGCAAGGATTTGTTTCGACGGCCCTGATTAACTAAAGACTGGTCCCACAGTAGGCGTAGCGGATATAGTAAGGGGTAATTCAACGTTCACCATGCGTAAGTTAAATGTGCTAAAATAATAAACCTAAAAGCAAAATAAGAAATACCTAAGTCTTGTATCTTCACTGTGGAAATATGAATACAATGATTTATAGATAATTTTACAGTAACGTCGAAATAAGGAGGTGGAAGGTGAGGAGCTATGATCACAGCTAGTAAGAGTTATCATTTTAGAATAGTGCCAAATAAATACTTAAAATATATGAAAATAAAAAAATGAAATAACAGGTTAAAACTATAACTTTTACTCTGTCTTATTATATCGACATCGCTTTCAGTATGACCCTTGTTATACAATCCTTATGGTCTCTATGACCCAGGACAATGAGGAAACCAACAAAATATAGTCGCAATCATTGTGTATCATTGTGTAGGCTCAGTCACTAACTCAGTTTAATATTATCCAATGTAATAAATCATGCGTTTAATCAATTTATCCCATTGGATTTAAGTAAAAGAGGGTTAAATTTCAAAAATGTAATTGCGTTGCAAAAGTTGCCTTCGTAGTGAATAATAACTCTTAACCCTAATAGGCCGTATTCAATATTGATCAGTCCATTCTACCTATAACAATTTTTAAAGCACAAGTATTTAATTCATCATATTGAAGGCAAACGTGATCGTACCCTAACGCGTACTAAAACAGGGGCCGCTGAAAAACCGAATGAATTTCAAAAAGCGCACTGTGGTGTGTCTCACTCGATTTGAATATTTGTAAGCGGTAACTTTTTCAATATGAATTCTGCGTCCCGTTGAATTCATTCAGCATCGTTAGTTTCAAATATTATTAAAATCCGTGCAAATATCAAATAGGTATACATGCGAATATATTAGTACATTTTAGTTTGTTGCGTCACGAACCGAAATTGAAATTTTTACGTTTTTATTTACTGTATTTCGTTTTTTCGTTCTAAATTTAGGTAACATTTTGGTACAGAAATAATTTAATAACCCTACATTTTTTAACATGTTTACAGCCTCTGGGGTTTTGTCTGGATTCGTATATTAGTTTAATGTAGGTAACCGTTTCAAAGTCATGTGTACAGACTATGTTTTATTTATCTAGGTCCTATACATTACGTAAATATCTCTTTTTATACATTAGGTACAAACGATTCATTTTAATGCGCGCAATATTCGTGATCAATATACCACATTTGTATTGATATACTAATTTTTAAATTGATGTGAAACTGCTTGAATAATTCAGCACTACACGAATAACCTTCAAATTAACTAGTAACAAAATCTCAAACCTAAAAACAATATCGTATCGGATTTTATTGGCTTTGATAAAAAGGGTCATTAGTACATTGACAGTAGATAAAAAGTACCCAATAAGGTAATGTAATACATTCAGCTGATGCCATTTAGATACTGTGATATCTCTGATTCGTTTAAACGAACGGTTTTATGGCATCAGATCGAAGAACTTCCGAAGTATCAGATGTTATGTCGAAGAAAATAAAACTTCATTTGTAGTTTTAAGAATCAGATCGCGACGTTTTACTCTTAGCTGTTAGTAGAGACATCAAACATGTCATATAAAATTACGTGTGACGCGAAAATGTACAAAGGTCTTGTAATGTATTTGTTGGGAAAAAATTATTGTTTAAATGTTAATTTACTACTTAGTATGTGCGCCCAAAATAATTTAACAGAATATGTTGCATGCATGATAGCATGAATTTGATGAACAGTCAACATAGCCAACATAATTTTGTAAATTTCGTTTTCCACTACTACTTTATTGGAATTGATTTTGGCAAATACTTTTAAAGGTTGGCACAATGTCAGTGTAGTTTGAGCTACCAATAAACGTAAAACTGTTCACCCTTCAAGTTTTTATTTGTTTATTTAAAGCAGATCGTTGAAATTCTGCGAGCTTTTACGAACACATGAAATGGAAATAGCAATAAGTATTTTTTCGACATCGTTATTACGTTGGTTTTTACAATTTGAAATAAAGGTTTTAATATAAGTATTGAAAGAATAGACCTTGAACTATATTAAACGGCAAGTGAGGCATTAAAAATAATTCTGAAAAAATTGTTCACGTCGATAAAACATTGTATTAATAATTTAATAAGCTATGTATGACAAGTCTTTTTTCAGTGAAAACATCACTAAACACATTATTTATTTACAGCAATAATTACCAGATAAAATTATTTAAAAATAAGTAGTTTTATTTTCTACTAGCTGTGCCTGCGACTTCGTTCGCGTGGATGACGAAACTAATCAATGAGTTTTTAACCGCAAAATTAAGTTTATTTTTTATTGTTTATACTTTTCCGGGATAAAAACTACCCAGTGTGGTGCCCAGGATAATAAAGAATAATTATACCAAGTTTCATCGTAATCGAACCGGTAGTTTTTGCGTGATACCTGAACAAACAGAAAGACAGACAGACAAAAATATTTTTTTTCACACTTTTGGGTTCGGTGTCGGTCTAGTAACACCCCCCGCCATTAATTTTTTTGATATTTTCAACGTACAGAATTTTCACTTCTATAGATTTATTATAAGTATATAGATTTTGAGATAGTTCCCGTTAGATAGTCCAGAATGTCATAAACGCCTTACCGTAAACAATAAGCTCAAGCAGTTACAACAAGCTCAAGCAGTTACAACAAGCGAGTAGTATTCACAGTAGAGTTACGTCACTAACCACACTAACGGACTGACGGATACCCTTATCTAATTTCTATCCAATAAATAACTTACAACTCCATTCGGCTTTAATTGTTTTGTATCCAGATACGATTTATGAGCGCGGTCGCAACATTTTCCGCGGAATTTCACTGTTCCGATGGTAGTTTGATTTCATGGATAACTGTTTGGGAAATGAAAACGCTACATTAATTTTAGAGGAATTTATATACCTAGATAATTTGCGAGTTATTTATAATAATAATAATAATAATTCCAGCCTATGAACGTCCCACTGCTGGGCACAGGCCTCTTCCCATATAGAGAAGGCACGAGTTATTTATGTAGATCAATAATCTACAACAAATAATTAAAATCATTAAAATACCACATATTATATTTAGCCTTTGTTATGTTGGTTTATATGCAATTAAAAATAAGTAACAAGTATCATTGCATATCTATACTTATAATAAATCTGTAGAAGTGAAAATTCTGTACATTGAAAATATCAAAAAAATAAATGGCGGGGAGTGTTACTAGACCGACACCGAACACAAAAGTGTGAAAGAAAAAATAATGTCTGTCTGTCTGTCTGTTTGTTCAGGTATCACGCAAAAACTACCGGTTCGATCACTGGGTAGTTTTTATCCCGGAAAAGTATATACAATAAAAAACAAACTTAATTTTGTGGTTAAAAACTCATTGATAAGTTTCGTCTTCTAAACGAACGAAGTCGCAGGCACAGCTAGTAAAGGAATAAGGACATTTAACAATCACTTTTACTCAATCAATACAATTTATATCAATTACCCCATTAGTACCATTAATCTCATAGAAATAAATCTCGTTAACAATGAACTTTACAAAACTAGTTTGCTTCAGTAACACAATAAAAATACTTGTGCAAGTTACTTCTTAGAGTTCTGAAAACGGCACTTTTCTGTTAGCATAAATAAAGAAGGCATGTCTGTTGCAAGGATGAGCCAATTTCATATTCGCAGCTTTAGAGTCGAGCGGTTTCTTGTAAAAGAAATCGTTTTAGTCAAAGAATAAAAATAAATAAAGTCAATAGACGGGACGATGCATTGGTTTTATTTGAATTTCTTTTTGTGAATTTGTTACTTTGAGAATGGTATCGTAAATGTCAATTTGTTTTATATACCAGTTTATTACATGACTGTCAATTATTATTTACAACCTAACAACTGGATAGTATAGTTTCTCTTGGTTGCTGGTTGATACAGTAGAAGAGACTTGATGACTAATTACAGTTACAAATGACATAAGCTAATGACCATGCACGCTTTCGTTGGACTATAATGGTTAAACATTAGTGCATGTGCAGTTTTCTTATATTACTTAGATTAATATACTGTATAAAAAATAATAGTCTTAAATTGTACTGCGGGATTATTAAAACCCATCAGACATCACTTCCCCTATAATTACTTAAAGATTTCAGTCTTAAACCAACGTCGCATGTAAATTTAGTCTATGGCCAGAGCAGTTTGAACGCTAGTCGTGGTTCGAGAGCTAAGTAAATAGAGCGCACTCGCCAAGTTATTCCGAACTTGTGCATAGGTACGTCGCGACCGTTGCTTGCAATAAAATTTGCTTTTTATGCAAATGTGTATTCAAGAGAGGGTTTCGAAATGGTGATTTAAAAAGAGTTTAACAACATAATTACGATACACAAGGTTCGTGCAGTGAAGAAAAGTACGAATCGATTGATGTAATCGTGGTTCTGGTTTAGCAATCATTGTCAAGAATTATATGTGATCGGATAACCGTGACTTTATGTACGTTTATGTGCCTTCGAAAATACATGCAAACTTTGAACCATACCAACCATAGTTAGGCATAATTTTTGACAGTCGTTAGGTCCCTAAAACGTATTTATGAAAATAATAAACATAAAAACAAGCCAAAAGTTTAGAAACTATGTATAGAAAACAAAAGACAGAGTAAAAACTAATCTTAAAATATCCAGTTTATTATCTGTACAAAGTTCTTTACTACAACAATTTTTTGTAATTGTTTTGTAAGACTTTTCCTCCAAAACTTAAGCTCCTAACAGTACTCACTTATATTACAGAAACGTCAAATACCGAAACTTGCGGAACCAATTTCGAGGGCACATATTAGAAAGAAGCTAACACCAAATTGAACTGTAACACTATAGTGATAGGGTTGAAATTGGGATAGGCTGTGAGGATATTTTTTTCGCGTAAGACTCTAAAAACAATATTTAGAGACGGGGCGCAGTTCTCGGACAGAGAATGATTGTGACGCATGGTCTCGCGACCCTCATAACTCGACACGAGGATCCAATTCAACTGCCGTACCTTTTCACTTATTTTCGAAAATTGCGCTTCTTTATATCAAGAATGCTTGCATTTGATGAATTGGATTTTGAGTATTAGATGAGCCGATTTGCGTATTGGTGATTTGAGAAATGGTCTTTTCACTTTGTATGTGACATTGTATGTAATTTTGAACTGAATTGAAGGTCTGAATAGAAGTGGAAGAACAATCTTAAATTTGAATTTAGTGTAGTTATGTATTTATAACGGTTCATACCTAATAAATATTTTTAAACTTTTTTTCAACTATGCACCACGCATTTATTCATTATGATATCAGGTACGATAATTATCTCTTCTTCTCTTAATCTTATTTTAAGATGCCAAAATATTTGATGAATTTATATATGTGATTTACAGAGTGACAGCAAATGTGCACTAAAATTGCTGAAGCGTTACATAAAGTTTTTATTTATTCGGTAGATATAAAACAAAGTCTTGTTTATTTGGGCTAATCTCCATCCATAAGGAAGATTTCGATGCGGTTTTTATCGCCGTATAAAATGTTATAGAGGAAGGCTTAGGTTTATTAATTAGAGCGACGCGGAGACCGAGCAGTGAGCAATGAGAAGATTCTTGGCAATCTTCTTTTTCCTTGTCCCTTTATTAGTCTCCTTCAAAGCTAAGTTTAAAGTCTGAGAAATTATAGTGAAGTAGTCAATAAGTGGTTTTTGACCTGGAAGTGAAAAGGTGTATTTTTTTGGCGTGGAAGTTTTTCATGTGATTGATCGTCATAATAAAGAAACTATGCCTGAAGTGTTTTGTATCAGTACATAAAAGATTTTAACTAAAATTACGAGTATACATGCATCTCATAAAAATATTTTAAAATAACAAAACAAAGCACCACAAACCTACGGGCTGAACAAAAGGCAATACGTTTTTAATGCTTTTAAAAATAACATCCAGTTATAACGTTGCTTGTATTTTTTTATTCATACCGTATGAATAATATTCGTTGTTTCAAATGCATGCTTTAAAATATATGAGTGTGACATACAACGGTATTTTTATCACTGCATTGATCGCCTCTGAAAATAGGTTTAGCGGTGGAGTGGCCACAGTTTTAAATCTAAATTTTAGTGGTTTGAGTAGGAGTTATGACAGTGCCACAATCAGAAAGTTCGTTGATTTTAGGGACTAAAAACGAAACAGTTAATATATTTATATACGGTTCCTACTGCGACAGCCTAAGGATCCCTGTTACATGCACTTAAATATTCTTACAGATGCCTCAAAAACTTCACAAACTTTTGTCTTCTTTTTATTAGTTTATATAATATAGTAATACTTACAAAACATATTAAGTACTTAATAGTCTCAAAAATGTACCATATTACCTCGTGAAAATATTAATTTATAATCAACCCAATAAACCAAAGAAACTCAAACTGTAATCGAGTGATTTTCCGAACAAAAATTGTTTGATCATAAGTCAGTTCACGTCACACTGTCACTTAATAAATGGCCGTGCTTTCATTTAGTTGATCACATTTATCGCTGAGTATTTAAGTGATCCATTCCGATTCTGATCATGTTTAACAAACTGAATTAGTTATTGGTGAATAAATTGCGCCGAGTATTTTCGTCTGCGAATAAGTTTGGATAAATTGGTAATGACTTGATACGATTGCCAAAGTGCGTGTTTGACCTTCATCCTTATACAGAGTGTTATCGATAGGTTATATTTATCCAAAAGGGGTGTATAGTACATCTGGTATACAGTCGATTTACAAATTTTAAGCTCAAAATGAGCTCATTATGTAATTGATAGCCATTTTTTGCATCAATCATTTTTATTTATTTATTTTTTGTGGCATAAATAATCATAACACTGCTGAAGCGACGTAACTTAACTTTAAGCGGGTGAAGTAGATGTTGACCCTCGTAGCGCGGTAACACCTTTGTCATGTTTATTGGTGTCGAATAATTGATGAAGATATCCAATATTTATTTAACTAATTTTGAACTGAAATTTTGTAAATTGAATCTATGTACAGATGTACTCTTATCGCCTTTTGGATAGATATAACCTTTCGATAACATGCTGTAATTCAGTGTAGGTCATATTTTTATTGACGCACTTTAGATTTATGTTCCTTGTTCATTTGGAATTGCTTTCCTTAAACCTATTCACCCTCAATTTCTCCTGCAGATGAGTTTTTGATAGCCATTTGAACCGACATAAGACCTTAAAGATCGGTAGTCTGTTTTCAGAGGATATTTATTACATCGATTTATAATGTAAAACCGTTTTAATAATATTCGCTAAAATACGTATATTATCGAAAATAGTTCACTGAAGGCTGACAAAAAATATTCATTCTTATAGTTACTTAAACTGTAAAATTAAAATTATTTTGAAAATAATTTAAAGTAAATAAAGAGTCTAAATATTTTCTTATACCTAAAAGTATGAAAAAGAATGGAGACAACGACGAAACTTTTCCCAACTATTGTTAAAGGTGTAAATCATTACGAATAAACTTCTTAAAATAAGAAAAGGCTAAAGAATGGTACCGTATCAAAGGAACAGGCAAATGGAATAAGGGTGCAAGGCTTTAGATAAATAAAATCTTCATAGCTGTCAAGTCCTTGATCGCGATAATATGTTAACACCCGACAAAGCTCAGATTCCTTTCCTAATCCGAGAAAAGAGTGGGGTAAAATATGGCGGCGGTGTTGCCAATCTTATGAGTAACTTTATGGTATGTTTTTGTGGAAATACAATTGGTAGTTGATTTATGAGATCATTTTTTAAGATGAACTACGAGTGATTTTAAGATTGATTTTTACTGTATAGCTTTACGTATATTTTTCTTTTTTATATGTTTTTGTGTAGTGTACACTTCCAATAATTTGAATAATACTTAAACAAAAGTTGAAACATGCAAGTTTTCTTTTCAAAATCAGCACATGATATTGCAGTTTTTTTTCATTGCAACACTTTCTCTTGGCTAGCAACACTGGTAGCCGTTGAGACTTCCCCGGTATCAAGCACATAATAATATAAATAAATTATCAGTCTATCCCTAGCATGAGTTTATATAATACTTGCTTTTTTTTGTTTTAATTTCTGTACGTTTTGTATGCATATCGTTCTGTAACATTGCTATTTTTAGCAGTAGAGTAGTTTTAAGCAGTTTATGTAAAAAATCAAAGGCAACTTTTCTCACTTTTATGCACTATGGAATAACGGAAAATGGGTGAAAAATTATTTATCTTGAAGTATACAGAGGAAACTATAGACTCATCATCTCCCGAGCCTTTTCCCAACTATGTTGGGGTCGGCTTCCAGTCTTACCGGATTCGGCTGAATACCGTATTTTACATGGAGCGACTACCTATCTAACCTCCACAACCCATTTTACTGTATTAACACAGTATCCTTTAGACAACCAACAAAAAAAAAACTGTAGTATTACTCTGTTTAAAAATTGTGTAAATTAAACAACTTAACCGCAAAATATGTATAACATTGCTAACAAGTTAACCTTCTCTCTATACGATGTTTATGTGTTAGTATAGGCCTGAAAGCTTCAGTAGTGCTACTTACTATAGCGGTTATAATTAGTTCGGCGGGATACGAGGCCTGTCGGTGACGGTCTAATGACGAGTTTACGTAAGCAAGCCAACAATGTATGGATTGAGTTAGTAACCGTATGAACTTTAAGATGATATAATAAACTAATAATAATATGAAAACAGAGCAATGTTAATTGTTTGAATTTTAATGTTTCTTATCCTTGTTTTAGGTAATTAAAAAAAATACTATTAAGTATTTTGGTATTTTTTAAATAAAAGTTGTAACATATTTTAAACATTAGAATAGCACACAACTTTCAATAAATGTATGGAATATATATATATGATATGTACTATAAAAGCAGTGTAAATATTTGCATGTCTCAAAACGACAAAATGTATATGACACTGATTGTAAAACCCACTATCTTTTATGTACTATATTTTACGCAAATAAACATTTATTATTATAAGTGAAATAAAATTCAAGGTAAAATATGTAACCATCTGTGTCTTAATAAAAATACAATACGCAGATCTAATCTAAAACACATTCCTTAATCAATAAACAGAAAAAAAAGCAATCTGATGATTTATCCCCAACGTAACTCGGTTTCTGCATTAAAATTGTTATTTACGAAATGCAGGTAAAGTTAATTAGAGCGATGCGAACGATCATAAATCACTATCAATCATGTCAGACAACGCAATTTTGGTAATGTTGTGCCTACAGGCCTATAGAAAACTTTCTTATCTGATGTAGGTACGGGCGAGTTTAGTTCCAAGATGAGTACTTGTAAGTAAGCGTGAAATTATTACAAATTGGTAATATATATAATTAAAAGCCGAAAAAAGAAATCCGACCAACAAAACAAAAGGTTTTTATACCGTAATATACCAAAATATACCTACAAATACATTTTTAATCTCATCAACGAAAATGTGATAATAAAAAATGGATTTGGATTTAAAATTATCAAAAGTTAAGGACAAATTAAATCTAAAGATTTATGTAAAAGCATCTATAAGTAAATAAAGTTCCTTTTTTCTTTGTGACTTTAAAAATTCTCTTGTTACGAAGCCATTTAAATTCGAAGTCATGTAACAAAATGTATGTTACTGAAACATGGTATGTAAGTAAAGAAAAAAGGTTAATTTTACTTCAACGTGGTCGGAATAGGCGACGACTAGTTCAAACGAAATTGTTTTCCCCAAACAAATCTTGATTTGTGGGGAACCTCGGGAGAATTAAACAATTTTCTTTTTGTGGACCTGCCCACTGATGTCCTATATACATCGTATGACCGAATTCTCTGTTTGATGACGTAAATAACGAGTGATTGCGATAGAAGTAAATTCGGAAAATACTAGCCTTTCTTGGAAGAGACTGTTCTATGTAACATAGTTCTTTGAAGTATATGTTCTTTAAAACAGTAGATATAAAGCCATTACTTAAGACAATCCAAAACATTTTAGCAAATCTTATCTTATCGCGAAGTAACACAAATATTAATCGCATCTTTTTCTCCTATTTTTTTTTTAAATTTTATATCTAAACTTCGAAAGAAAATCATTAAATAAAAAAGTTTAAGACCGATATGGATAACGGTAAATATCCTAATCAAATCACCATGAACTAATTCACCTATCAATTGCAGTATGTTTTAAAGTATATATTATGTAATTGTAACTACGACGTAACCTACATTTCATACAAATCTATTGAGAAAGAAAAACCTCTTTAAGAATAAAGTTTCTGTTATTAAATGGTTACAGCCGGTGAAGGGGTGAAGGAAAGGCTGTTAGGATTGATGCTGGCGTCAAAATTGAGCGCTAATCTTAAATAATCCGCGATTTTAATTTGTTAAGGTTTTTTCATTTGTTCGGAAACATTTGCGTGAAGCAGATTGCTAACTACTTACTTTTCTACATTACTTTTAGAAATGAGAGTGTGGTTATTGAAAGATCCTGTTGTCCCTAAAGAGGACATTTGAAAAGACATAGTTGTAGTGAAGGTAACTATAAGGTTTGTTAGGAATTAAATTATTCACAGAATCGACGCCCAACCTGAGCGGGAACACCAGTATTTTGTTGCGAAACTAATCCTGAACGCTATTTAAATTTCATCCTATACTATTATATAAACACGCAACCTCTGGTATTCTGACACCATTCCTTCAAATCCACGATCTACTACCGAGAATATTTTGTGCCAATATGCGGCGTTCTACCAAAATGTTTCATGTATATTCCCTAACAATCCTTTGGTCTGCCACATATTGAGAAGGGTCAAAATTACTATGTCGTTTGTTACACAAACATGTATGTACAGCCAAAACGTCGATCGAGACCCGATCATATTTTGCCAGTGACCGGGTTAAGCGTTTGACAGACCATTTCATTAACGGAACAGGGTATTAATAATCATTCTATTATTCGTAAATCTGCTTCATGATTTAAACGTTTATTGTTTTGGTTTAGTAGTGTGAAATTTTGTTAGTTCAGTGTTGTTTTAGAATTTATAGTTGAGTGTGATTTTGAACTATTGTTGTTTGAAATTTATTTACGGGATGACTGATTTATGTGTTTCATTGAATCATGCAATGCCATATTTTGGTTGTTATATTTTTGTTATTCCGCAGTTAATTACAGTCATTTAAAGACCAGCTTATTGAATTCCGATAAGCTGATTAAATGCTTTATTTTACGTAGGTATGCGATATTTTTCTTTATACACTCATTCGTTTGTTGATAAAACATTCGTGGAATAATTTACTTGCTGCATCTTTTTAAACTCGATCAAAATTTTTGGAAGTTAAGCAAAAGGTTTTATGAGGTGACATCTACAGCCCCTTCAGTCAAGTAGACGGTCTTTGATCGCAAAGGAATAAAATCGTTAAAGAAATGCATGGTTCTGACATTTTCGTAGCCGATAAGTTGTAATTCGGTAAACCTCTTGCCGCATCCTCTGGTGACCGGAAATTGTTATTTTACATAAAGGTATAATATTTAAATTCTTTTAACATTGTATACAAGATGAACAAAAAAAGAAGATGTTTGTAATTTAGTTATATTTAGTTTTTACAATTCAACAAACAGTTAAATGTGACCGCATAGATATTTTTACCGTAAGGTAAATAAAGCTGACTGATTTGTAAGTACAAGTCCAGAATTTGGCATACCCAGTTTTTTTAACATTCCTTTATTTTTTGGAAAACATACCTAAATTACGTTTAAGTTCACAAATAATAGTAAACCAAACAAGTATCCACATTTAAATTCGTAAGTAAAAACGTTACGTAATTAAAGACTTTGATTATAAAATAAATAAGAGCCAGCACTGGCCATCAAAATTTTACGCAACTACTCTCAAAAACAAAAAAGAATTAGGGTCCGATCAACTTTCAAACAAAGCCGACACCGAATTCGAGTAGCCAGGGTCGCCAGCTGATACTCATTTAAAACTATCTATCAAAATAGACGCGTAAATAAATGATATCTATATTTACATGTGGACTAAATAATACTATAATTGAACTTTGTGAATGTTACAGATGTCATAAATGTCTGAAGGTTGAAGTTAAATATTTACAAACAATTATTCGTAGTTGAAAAGTTCAATCAAGCCGTAACAGAATGATGAATTAATATAAATACTAATATTTTAAAATGTAGGTACATTACAAAAATAGTATTATTTTAAAACGTAAACTATTTTTATTTCAGTCTTTTATCATACCAAGTTGCACGACAGGGTTATCGCTGCAACAGCCAGCTTTCCCGTTTCCTGGTAATTCTCCCATTATCCTGGCTTTTCCACTCCCTGATCTGTCAACCCTGCAGCCGTAACTTTCGTTTTCGCGTGGGTCGGTACTTGCCTTTCTTTTACCAGGGCTTATCAGGATTCAACGGTATTTATGATCTGTAACAGCGCGAGGAGGGTTACCTAAGCATTAGCGGTAAACCTTCGACTTTATCTTTCCTATATTTTATAACACATCCATCATTTTTTATAGAACACAAGGTTTGAAGTTATTGTTTTCGAGAATGTATTGGGATTAAGGAGTTTTGTAGGCGATCTATCAAAGTGAATGTTATTAGTCTGGCTGGTTGCTAAACTAAATTCTTTTGTAAAGTAGCTTGGGTAATACACAAAAAGCCTTCCAAATATTTATCTAAAGGAACCTTAATACATTGCGTGTAAGATCGTCGTTATATTATGTTGTTCGGGCTTCGGCTTCTAGTTTCAAAGACGACTACCTAATTACACAGAAAATATTTTGTACTTTAAGGCAAATAAATTGAGGTAGCTCTTTCTGTTCTTTTACTGGTTTAAAGAAAGAATAAATAAATCGTTTTTCTACAGACTAAAATCGGTTATGGCGTCTTGTTATTTGCAAGCAAGTTTAAAATAAACATCTACATAATTCTATGGACTCAACAACTTTGGTGTCAGAGTAATGTTACTGAATACTAAACTCTTTCGCCTAACTCTTGTTTAGTGCGTGATTGAAATAACAATACGGTTCTGTCAATTGTCAAAGAAAGTTTGAGACGTTTTTTCATATAAGTACAGAATATAAAGTAAGACATTTTCTTGAATTCATGTTAGACTGAATTCTTAATACTGAGCTACGGCAACTTAAAGCTAAATAATTTTTAAATAAAAGTATTTATGTGACAGGATAATGGAAATTTCCGTTTTCTGTAGTAAAAAAATACTTCGATTGTTTACGGAAAATATTACTAGTTTTACAGACAATATTGAGTCAATCGTAGATAAACTCTCAGAGTTACGATTCTATCCGACCTTTTCATAAATTACTGTACTAAAATAAAATCATCGAAGACATTTACACGGATACTGGATCTACTCGAGAGAATAATAAGACTATGAATGATATGAAGTGAACTCAGCACTATTGCCATTCCTAAGGCATGGCAGAAAATCCCTTAGGGGCGCCGTAAAAAGGAGTGAGGAAATATTCCGAGATCGGTGGCATACTGCGTCCGCCAATAAGTTTGTAATGACGATGCCAATATTATTGGAGATTCTTCGTATTAGAGCTTCCAGAATGAGATTTATTTGATTTATAAATTATTAGTTAAAAATATTACTCTACGGAGCTGTTCTTGGTAATATGTAATACCTCGTTATTAGATTTTATGATGCCTCTATTTAATACCTAGAATTAAAGTGTTTATGGTTACCAATGTTTCAATAGTTATAGTTTCAATACTAATGAGTTCATTAAATTCAACCTATAACTATCCACTATAGTTATTCATTTGGATCTAAGAGACACTCTCATCTATTTCTCGTGAAGTAATATAGGATTCCTTCACCATTTTAATTTCATTTCATAGTCAAATTAAATATGTTGTATAAGTTACACGAACAATCACATGGCATCTCATACAGAAAACGTTGAAGGAGTCTGTATTTCTAATTTACATAACACGCTGGATTCCCCTTTACAAAGGTGCGTCTTTTGTCAGGGGGAAAACAAAGGGAAGTGAATACACCTCGGTTGTAACAAAAAGGTTGAATTGTACGGAGTTACGGGTAAAGAGATACGAAGTCAAATGTGTGAGCCTAGGAGCGAGGAAAGGATGGATGTGGCTTTCATTGTAGGCTACAATGTCATATGTGTGTGCATGCTGCCTACTATACTGAATGGATTACCGACTGAAATATGCAACGCTATAAATGCAGAAAATTGTAAAATTATGTGTAAAACTGTATTAAAAAAACATTTATTAGGCTAACTAAACCTATATGTATAATTATGTACCGAGATTTTGTGTCTGACATACCACTGCTAAACCCACGATGGTTTGTGTGGTATGTTTGTGTCATCAACCATGTCAAATGTAAATTGTGTTTAATAAATAAAAAGAAATAAAAAAATTATGTATTTGTTATAAAATTTAAAAGTTCTCCATTAGTTTTAGTACCTAGATCATAATAGACTCCTCTCGAGGTTACAGATTCATAGTTTGGTTGGTTACTTTTTACGACACAAATGACACAGCAGTTAGTCGTAAGATTTCTACGAAATGGAAAATTATGATGAAAAATAAGTAAGAATTCTTCTTCTTTATAGCCTCTTTTATGAATAGGTTCAGCAATAAGCCAGGCCCTATTTATTTAAAGAGCATATCCTCGTTCTACTCATCATCATCGCAAAAACTTTAGCAAAAATAAAAAAAAACATGATCAAATTGGGCACACTAAAACGACACATTGCGTCATATCTTTCCATATTCGTATATGCAAGGGAATTATCGCGCGGCAGTCTCCAAGCCTCCGGCAGTCGCTTTGTTGTTAAAAGGTTGTTTTGTTTCTATAATTGTGATGTATGTAATTATAATGTTACTCATTTTTGAATAAGTGACGCAGATTAGTGTTCTTAATTAACCGTATCTTCTTAATTAATATTTAGGCATTTATGTGAGTGGAATGTAAGCCTTTCCATAATGTGGTGTATGTGGGAGTTTTGTTGAGACTAATAGTCATTATTTCATCTTTTCATATCAATGAGCTTTTAAGTACGATATTATGACTGTTTTTAGACTGTTTTGTAAGAATTGTGGGTACAAGGTACAACATAATTTTATAATAACATAAGCTGTGTTGACAGCAACGTTCAAAACAATGCCAAAATTTTCCTTACAAGCCAAAAAAATACTACACTCCTTCGTGTAAAGAAAGAGATAGACATACACTAAAACTACAAGTTAGAAAAGGAGCTAACAACACAACATCAATAACTACATGAACGAGCGGTAGTTGGTAACTTTGCTAAAATATCATCAGACCAAATTCAAGGATGGTGCTCTACAAAATGACTACGATTAACTGAAAAGCTATTTTGCTAAGTTTAAATGGCGTGCCGTAAACTTCGACGATTGTATTTGAGAACGAATTGAGGTCTTGCATTGTACCTGCTTTCCGTTAGAACTTTTCATTTAATATTAGTTTTGCAGTTTATAAGATAATGTGTTCATTGTTTGAGTTCTGGCAATTTGGCTTGATTGCTTGTTAAATGTACCTTTGAGTGCTACTTACCGAATAAGACGGCCCTGTTGGTCTAGTGGTCAGTGACCCTGACTGCTATACCGGAGGTCGTGGGTTCGATTCCCACCCAGGACAAATGTTTTTGTGATGAGCACGATCATTTGTTCTGCGTCTGGGTGTAATTTATCTATAATATGTATGTATTTAAAAATATATAAGTATGTTTATCAGTTGTCTGGTTACCATAACACAAGCTCTGCTTAGCTTGGGATCAGATAACCGTGTGTGAGATGTCCCGAAATATTATTATTATTATTAAGAATAAAACACGCGTTTCATTATTTAATTTCCAGAAATCAAAGATCACCTAAATTTATGAGATATTTGAATTCCTTTTAAACAAAAACATATTTTAAAATTAGCTTACCTACTATAAGTACATAGCGTACTTATGTTTAGGTACAAATACATCGGCAAGTTAAAGATAAAGTCATACTACTTCCGAGTAATAGTTGTCAGGCAAAGTTACACAAAGGCTTTAGAAATTCAATACACACTTCAATTCAATGGAAATGGAAGAAATAAGTGTTTGCACCCTTATCTATGCAGAGATAGTAGATACTAGTTATTAGTTTCCTATACGGGAAATTTCCATTTTTATATAAACATTGTTTCTTTGACATGGAACTTTTGTTTGTACAATTCTCCCAGTAACTTCCAAAGCATTTCAAACTTTATGCTGACAACAAAAGGTTGGTTTTACTTTATATGGTGGCTCACTGTTGTTAACGTTGAGTTAGTAGGAAATAAGGTTGCATAAGTGTTTGTTTATACAAAATATCTTGTGTGGACTATAAAGGATTGTTCCAGTTTTTCAAAAGAACTGCATCACTTGTTTTCTATAGACGGTAATTTAAATGTTTCCTTTCAGCATTTTCTGGTTCCCACAATTCTAAGAAATGCTAGGACGGTCACCTATTTACTGCGTCTATGGTTTTGAAAATGTAATTTAAGTTAAGTTTAAGTGCATTATGTCACTTAAACATGTTGAATATTTTAGGTATTTGAAGTTACATAGCAACTTTTATGTATAGATAGTCTTACGTTTGAAGTTGGTTTATGTACTATATTATATTACTTCTAGGGTTTAAGCTTACACTTTCATGATCGTTAACCTGAAGCCTAAAGAATTTCAGAAGTTAGGAGAGCGAAATTTAAAACGTTTTATAAAGTACATCATTTTAGACTTATAGACAGAAGAACAAGTGCAACATCATGGTCAATAATATGATTTTACATAAACTGTAAAGTTAGTATTTGTGTAGCCAATTAATTAGACAGTCATGACATCACTACTGTTAAAAAAATCCAGTTACTTATTATGAATTAACAACCAAACTATGTAAATATAAAGCAAAAAATATTTATATAAAGCATAAATAGAGTATAAAGTGCCTATGTGGTAGAGTCGGATTTGATATTATTATACTCTGTTGCTTGCTTACTATACTAATCTACCATAATACATCATGTGCCAGTAATACTACTTGCTAAAAATATCTTATCAAAATCCCACTAAAAAGCAATAAAACCTACACGTACAACCATTCGAAGTAACGTTCTAATAACACACTCGAAACCAAGTCAAATAACATTACTAGGTAAGATTCGCCGTGAGATACCTATAGTATTCGTACAACTTGCGATGTGTCTAAATTCGCTCAAGCTAGTGCCTAAGAGCGTCTTCACAGTATCCGATACGATATTAGTATCGGAAACCGATACGATATAGGTGCAACTAAAATGTATGAAACTAACTAATCCGATATCCAATAACGGACCGGATAAGAGCGTTTTCATATTATCCGATATGATATCGGTATCGGATTACGATACCGATATCATATCGGATACGATACGATATTGTGGGCAAGGAAATATATGAAACATGTACCTGTCTTACAGATTATCCGATCCGATAACGGATATCGGATTCTTAAATTCAAACATTTTCTTGCCGCGGTATCGTATCCGTATCCAATACCGATATCGTATCAGATAATATGAAAACAGTGTAACGCCTCGACTGAATTTATACGGCGATGCCTATAAAATGAGAATGGTATAGTCGACAGGCAGATATCTCAGTCCTTACGTAAGCCTCGAAAAATGGGTTCGGAGGTGAAAGGAGTAACGTGAGCGAGCAAAAAAATTTTGATGCTCATTTTTTTTTTATGCGTAGTAGTGTTTAAAGGTAGGTCCTTGGAGAGTCGTAGGTTTTTACTCCTACAGGTTTTAAAAAGAAAATACGTAATAATTTAAAAAACAATATTCAATAAAATTATACAGGTAAAAAAAAAACAATTTGTATTAAAAGCGCTATAAACTTAAATAGATTGAAATATTTATTTAATGTGATGTTAACAAACAGATTACGTAATTTATATAAATGGAGATTTTGTAACCGTATAACATATTATTCCTAAAATTGAAAATCAGTAATTAATCGATGACAACATACTGAAATTTATGAAATTTCGTATCAGTTTTAGAATGCATTTTATGTTGTTTATTTTCAGTCATAGTTTTAAAGCTCTTTTGTATGATTTCAGATTCATTTTCTAGTAAACCTTTTGCCATTTAGTGCTTAATTTTGTGTACCAATAGAGCTCATAAATTCCATTGCATTTTTAAAAGTGTATTTTGATTGTACATTTTTGTTTTTATTAAATGATTTAAAAATATCACAAAAAATCTAATTTAGTGTGTGGAAATATATCTGATTGCAATCCTTATTTGATTCTTACTGGGAACGCTTGAAATGCCATTATAGGAAAATTACCCGCATTAAAGTAAAAAAATAATAATCTTTTCACAATTTGCATTCATCAATAAACAGACTATTTTTTAATTTGTAACATAAATCCTTTTTTTGTATACAATTTAATTTAAAATTCAATATACCAACGCCTTTATAAATTCTTCAATAGCGTGAAGCTACAACCAAAACATCAACATTACCACTACTTAAACTAATCAACATACTTCAAACAGCGCCGCTAAGTTTCCCTATAAAATAAAAACCACAAAGTTCCTTACTTACGGAGGAGATAGAACAAAATATTTACGTTGGGCATCCAGCGTCTTATAATTAGTTCAGTGTTTGCGTAGCTGTAGCCTACAGGTTGTGAAGACGGCCAGTAAACTGTTTACATGAGGCTGGACACAGAGTAATGAGACAATGGAGTGTGTAGTGTGATAATTGTTGTAGTTGTACCATGGTACATGTCACAAATATACGGTGTGTCAATTTGTTTCAAACAACACATACGTTCATGATAATTGTTGTACTTATATCCTGGTAGTCTCCCGAGCCTTTTTTCCCAACTATGTTGGGGTCAGCTACCAGTCTTACCGGATTCAGCTGAATACCGTATTATGAAGCGACTGCCTATGTGACCTCTACAACCCATTTTACTGGGAAATACAGTATCCCGTGGTAAGACTGGTTGTCAGAATTGACTTAACGACTGACAAAGATCTTTGTATGACAGCCGGGACCTACTGTTTAACGTGCTCTCCGAAACACGGAGAGGTCTCGGTAAGTTATAAATGGTCACCCATCCACGGACCAACCGCGGCGAGCGCGGCTTAACCTGTATTATCGGTCAAACCATACGGCTTACACTTAGCCACGAGCCCCTCCCCTGTAGTTATATCCTGGTATAATATGTCATAAATATACTAATACTAACTTAGGATGTATGATTTGGTAATTAATATATCACTTAATGGCAATAGCTGACAATAGTTCACTTATATGAGTCTCATTTGATGTAAACTACTGATATTGTAACTAACGAATATATAATTTATAAAAGATCTTACCTATCACCCAAATCTATTATTTACATTTATTTTTTAGATTACGTTTTTAGTACGTTTTCCTTCAGCAGTTGATATTAGTCGGCACTTGCTTGACCTCTCCATGTAGTCACTACTCTGTGAAACCGAGATCCGTGTTTTATTAGGGCTACATTATACCATAGCCGTTTAAACAGGTCCTTTGTTTGAATACCTTAATTTAAATAATAAATTTCGTGTGTTGTACAGGTAATTTTTGGCGGGAGCCCTGGCCTGATTACGTAGGTTATTATTTTTTTATGGCTAATTGTATTTGTGGATTGAATATTAGAATATAAAGGAGTACTGTCAAAAATGTACTAGGAATTAATACACAAACTATTCTTTTGTGTTTTATGATCTTTGGAAACAATTTTTTTTATTTAAGTACCTAATTATGTTACCATAAACGGAACAGCATGTATGAAGGGAATAATGAAAGTGGACAAAGCGAAACAAGGGTGTAAGGATCGTAGCAAGTGGAAAGAAGTGGTCTCTGCCTACCCCTACAGGGAAAAAGGCGTGATTATAATATGTATGTATGTATGTAATTATGTTATGTACGTAAGTGGGTGCACGACTTGGTCTATACCACCTGATCGTTTCTTCAATATCAACTAACATTCTGAAATATATTTCATAACATAAATAACATTTAAGATATAAATATTTCTAGAATAAAAGAACACACAAAATACCGTAACACATAAATAAACGTCGGCTCCGTTAAAAAAATAACGACGGAGGTTGAAGGCTTCCGTTATTTTTCTGGTGTTAAAACTACTAGCGCTGAAACTTACGGCTTTTGAGACGATAACGGTCTTCCGAGGCTTTGTGGGCGCATACGTTATCTTAATGTTAAGTCTTAATTCTTATGAAAACGTCGGAAACGGCGTTAGAAGTTTCCTAGTAGGTCCTGAGTTATGAGTTTTTTGGAAATAATGATGTTGTCATGTTGAGAATGTTTCATATTTTTATTAGTAAACTTATAAAAAATCCTCACAAAGGTACTACACACTGCGCAAAAGTATGAAACTTTAGCGCTGATTGCTATTACGCTCTTCTTAAGTAAAGTAAATCTTTAACATTCCTATGAATTTAGTAAATAATGACAACTTAAATTAATGTGATAGAAATATAAATTTTAGTATTAAAAACTTCTTCTATAGTTAGTTAAATTTCGTTGAAAAATTGTTATGCACGTCCAAAATTGTTAAGACCGTGTGCTTAAGTTCTTACTTACCACATAATATTAGGAACCATTTTCAAGTTATACACCAAAATACTATTAATTATCAATATTATTAATCTTCATCTTATATATAAAATTATCGTGTCACAATTTTAGTTACCATACTCCTCCGAAACGGCTTGACCGATTTTTATGAAATTTTATATGCATATTCAGTAGGTCTGAGAATCGGCTACTATCTATTTTTCATACCCCTAAGTGGTAGTAGGTAGGTAGTGGGCAGGTGCTAGGTAGGAAAAATTGCATTGCAACGCATGCCGGGTACAGCTAGTTAAAATATAAAAAATTTAGTTCTTAGTTTTATTTAGTTTATAATTCTAATTATTTCTTGTGTAGGCTTAGTTTTTATAGTATTGTAAATATTTTAAGTTTAATTTATTTCATATATAAAATTTTTATTATATTGTTTTAGGCAATGTTATTTGTTTAAAAATTGAGTTATCTTGGTTCATATAAGTAGTGTGAAGATCTGTTTATAGGTCTGCTAATTACTAAACCAATCTCTCTGAAAAGGATTTATATGGGAAGATGACAGCTGCCAATCTTATAACGTAACTATAGACTTTAGATATAGGTACTATAGACCGCTAGTATCGCTAGTTTTCATTCGTGCCAAGCGAGAGCACTTTTTGTCTGTATCTAGTACATTCGTTTACTGATTTAAAGTTATTTTTCGCGCAACGACAGACTTATATGAGAAAATATCGATGGTTTCGACATTGTTAGGATAATATTAGGGTTTTAGATAGTTTTATTAAAACAGCGCGCTCCGTCTTGATACAAAATTTACGATAAAACTAGTTCATACTCTCATGCTCACGGTTCATACACTGATAGGCTCACTCTTCAGTTTCTTATCTATACTCTAAGAACGTAACTATACAACTATTTGCCACTAATTATAGCCATGTACTTTGCTTGACCTCTAAAACCCAGTTACTGTATAATATACCTTAACCTTCGGTATTTTTGGTCGACTGGACTTGTCTTAAAGGGTTACAAATATCTTCATCTATTATGTTAGTTCAAACCTAATTCATTGACTATTCAAACCCGTAAATTATTTAACCTGCCAAAATATTATTATACAAATATTTATTATTAATATTTAACATAGGTACACCACATTTAATCGCATGAATATTGTAAATTGTATACACTTTGATAAATACAGTGCTCTCGCTGAACGTTAACATAATAATATAATACAATATAAATAATACTGTAATCATATTACATGAATACAATTAAAATTATGAAATGCTATTATCATTATAGGCTATAGAAATTCTTGAATAGCGTATCGTTAAATATTTATTAATACACACATTATTTTCATTACAACAGTTATAAGTACCTTACGTTTTAATATTTTTTTTCTTACATTATTCTCAAACTTAAAGTATACCTAAGTTTTATTCATTTTTGTCTATTGTCAATAGTGTAACTGTAAGCCCTTTATTTCCCCTTAAATTATTTGGCAAAAGTCAATCAACAATTAAAATACACTAAAATTAAATCATCTGAACACAAAAACAAAATAATGAATAACATTAATAGTGTAATTTTTTTTTTTTTTAATAATAAATGCGGACAACATCACATACATTGCTCTGAACCCAAAGTAAGTAGCTATTTAGCACTTGTGTTATGGAATTCAGAAACAACGAAGGTACCACAAACACCCAGACCCGAGGCAATGTAGAAAAGTGAGTTTCTACATTGACCCGTCCGGGGATCGAACCCGGGACCTCAGAGCTAGCGACACCTTGAAAACCGGTGCGTACGCCACTCGACCACGGAGGTCGTCAAATTAATTAATTAATCATTACCACAAAATATAACATCCTATACTAATTAGACTTATACGATCTGAAGTACGTAACCTACACACCAAAACTCCATTCAAATCGTAATTACACAACATTTAATAAAGTCTTAAATATGTTTGCAGACAAACTCTACCCTTGATTACGCACTTGAAAGGTTTCGGAGGCATACGAGACGTAGAAACAATAATTTCTCGAACCGAGCAGAGTTTAGGCACGCGTTATGAGCAAATACATAGGTACCGCTAAAGTAGGGTGATATTAAAGATTCCGAATGCTTTCCCCTCTTATTGGTTGGAGAGTTACGTATGAACTCTAGGTGGAGTGATATGGTAGGAAATTTTAGTGAAGGATGTTTTTTAATGAACTTACTTACTGGGCCTCGATTCAGCTATTTTAAATGCATGTCAGTGGTCGGTCAGTGTACTTGTGGTTGTACCTAATTTTCGTATTCAGATAAGTCTAAAATCAAATCTCATTGAACTCTCCAAGAGAATGATCGTAATGACAGTTAGCAGAATGCCAATTTTCGTAAAAATTACCAACTGAAGCACGCAACTCTTAAATAGCTAAATCGAGGGCGGTAAGGAATCGACGGACAGCGTTTGACTATTGGAGGCCGTGGGCATGTTTAAATTACGAGTATCAAAGCAAAGCGATTGGGGCATACCATACCGATTGTCATTTATTTTCAAGAAGAAGTCAAGAACTTTAACAATCGGTATCGAACACACTGAACTGTCAAAATATGTATACGGTGATGTTAAGTTATTATAATTAATGTTGTTTTCCAAAATTTGGGATCTAAAATCGCCAATCCGCAGAGAGCAAGCGTGGTGATCAATGCTCGTGCCTTCTCTATATGAGAAGAGGCCTGTGCCCAGCAGTGGGACGTTTATAGGCTGGATTATTATTATTATATTTATTATTATTTCAATGCTTATGTTTTAAATAATATTCAATCGTTCACAGATGAACAACGAACAATAAGTTTTTATTATATTTTCCGCCGTTTAATGCATTAAATATGATAACAATCCAATCACACTCAGAACTTAGACACATTTATACCAATAATAGGTATATACGACATTTGAGTGATAGATAAGGCTACAATAAGAGCAATCAGCCTGTCTGGCCCACAAAAACCGATTAGTGAGGCACAGTGAGTGATTACATGTATTATGTAGCCTGCATTAAATTAATCCGAGATGAAAGTTAGCTTCTAGAATTAATAATAATCTTGTTAGAAATATCTTTCAATGTAATATTTCGAAGATGTTATTATTACATAAATCCTTACGCAAAAGATCTCGTTTATGTAAAACCTGAGTGGAAAAAGGTATCATGAAAAGATTAATTAGCACGAGGTATTAATGAATGCCTGTGCTTTTTATTAAATTTATTAAAAGAAGTACCCATTTGCAAATAAGTAGTTTAAACCGTAAACGTAAAATTTTAAGTAACTCTAGGGAAATAATAACGAGAGACAATGAAAAAAATACACAATGTAATGAAAACTCGCAGCATTACTAATTTTTTCTTTTAATTTACATTAAACTTCACATTTAATTATAATGGTGCCAGAAATTTAAAGCCCACTCATATCAGGCTACCTATCTGAAATAAAATATTTGAGCAAAAATATTTCACGCGACACCAAGCGGACTTCTGCATAAATCTAATTAAAAATTCACTGAGTGATGACGTAATGTAATTACAATGTTCATAGCACTAACCTAGGCTAGTGATAATAATCATGTACTTTGATAATGGCGTTACATTAATAATTAGAATCAAAATAGTGGATGTAGTGTGTCGGAAATATGAACTCTACTAGTGCATAGCGAATGAATTTGTATTCTTCATTTAATTAAAGTATATTTGAAGTAAAAACACACATAATGATGTATAGTAATGAGATAAGGCCAAGAGTATTGCAGTCACTAATGAGTTAGAATTATAAAGTAAGTGTCGCAGAATGACAGTCGTAGACAACTCTGGTTTAGAAAACACTAGCATGAAAAATAAGTAAGGTCTGGTGGATTGGTGAGAAAAGTGAATTCATAGAGTATCCTGGGATGTCGTTTGCCCTGCAGGTAAAGACTATTACAATATTATAAAAAGTTGTATGCAACCTTTATCTTGTGATAATTGCTAATCGTAGTTATACATTGACGTCAACTACAATTAACAATTATATAAATTTTGTTCTGACTAGCCATTTTTATGAAATTGAATGACGGCTTAGCACTTTTGTGTGTCTAGTACTTACAATAAATACAATTTGCTTTGCAGTCTAAACCTTCAATGGTCTGATTTAAAAATGGTATAATAATATAAAATGAGTGTTTTGATACTAATCATGACCATAGTTTTATTTGACGTCAACGGATAGCTTTGTGTAAACACAATTTTGGTAATCAGTGTATGTGTGACGCAGTGCGAGGTGTTAATTTATTTATACGTTTTTTGGAATTTTACTAAAATGTTAAGGTCACGGCTCTTTAGCAAAGTTCATAAACGCGCTTCAGTGTATGAATTTATCATTAAATGAAAATTTATACATACTTATTACGAGGCGTGTATCTTGCTTAAATATTAACTACTAGGTGTGCCTGCGACTTCGTTCGCGTGGATGTCGAAACTTATCAATGAGATTTTAACCGCAAAATTAAGTTTGTTTTTATTGTTTATACTTTTCCGGGATAAAAACTATCCAGTGTGGTGCCCAGGATAATAAAGAATAATTATACCAAGTTTCATCGTAATCGAACCGGTAGTTTTTGCGTGATACCTGAACAAACAGACAGACAGACAGACAAAAAATATTTTTTTCACTCTTTTGGGTTCGGTGTTGGCCTAGTAACACCCTCCGCCATTTATTTTTTTGATATTTTCAATGTACAGAATTTTCACTTCTACAGATTTATTTTATGTTTAGATGAATAAACTAAGAATACCATAATTAACGTAAACATTTTTTCACAGTCTAGTATGTAAGATAAGAACTATTGCAAGAAATATGAACCGCTAATTGTGAGGCAGCATCAGAAAATGACGTGACAGATTACGTTTTGAGGTATGTTTTCAAGTATTTACCCTTTATAGAAATCTCATCTTATTTAGCATATGCTTAGCAGACTCAAAATTAAATTCTTTATATAAAAAACTACCTAAGATTCTCCTAAACACTGTCGAGATTTTAATAAGGCCAAAAATGAACTAAACGTACAGAATAAATATCACAATTTGCATGTTAACGGAAGTCACGTGCAACAACAACTTTTTACAAGTCACAGGCAATTATGTATGGATGAGGACCTACCAAGGATCGATGGGTTCTACCTTAACTTCGCCATAAATCCTGAGGATCAGGGATCGACGACAAGTTTTAATTTAAAACGACTTACCACACGAATGCTGGCTTCGGTGGGATTAAAACTTGTTCACTCAGATGTATCGCTTTCACCTGAAACGAAAAACGAATTAAGAATTATTATTCGTCAAGTCTTTTGACAGGATTATGTCTTTTGACATGATTATGTTTTTTTGTTTTAATTGGTCTTAGTTAAGACGAATGTTTCGCACTTTGTCGGACTAACGGAAAAAGCTATAGTGATGAATTTAATAAGTTTTAAATGGTTATTGCCTTGCAGGAACCTAACATGGTTCTGCCTTTAGTTCTTTACATCAGCATTGACTAGGTAGAACGGTAGGAGAAATGAGAAACGATATAGTTTTTTTTATTTGTTCTAAAAATCACTTTAGTAAAATACATTTCACCTCTCCTAGTACTCTAAAAGGTGTAGTCTAAGAGTTGTAAAAACATTAATAAATATCTCATTTAACCCTTCCAAAGTGAGGGAGATGAAGACAGAATTAATCACACAAAAGTCTAAAAGACTTCCAAAAATAATACTAAAAAGCTATTTCTGAAGGTTTCTTAACTGTGATAAAATATCGAAACGGAATCAATAGCTTTGCTGCAAGTTTTAATCCGAGGAGCGACGGTGATCGCGGTCTAAGTCCTTTTAAATTAAAACTACTACTGACACGTCAGACGAAGAACTTGTGGAGATTCTAACGAAAATAATGATATAAAGAGTAGGATAGATACATGGATGCTGATTATTAAGATGATTTTTTGATGGTTGATCGTACCGTTTTTCCCAAAGAAACGATATGGAGGTTCTGTATATTTAGGTCTAAAGAATTTTCTACACAGCCTCAATAATTTATTTTTATAAAGTTTCTACGGAGGATGTATAAAAAGAAATTTCAATGTATAAAAAGCATATAAAATGTATCATAAAAATAGGAACATGGAAGTTTTTTGACATTTTAGATTTTTTATGGAGTTTCTGTATCATATTAAAAATAAATATATTTAAAGTTGATTAAGTGTGGCTGGTTCACATTTTTTACCGTGTCATCATACATTGTACCTACATTTTAAGCAAATAAATCAGTCTGATTCTGATTCTGATATAATTAATCTGACATTAAAATACCGAATTACTAATAATAAGTTAAATTGTACAAGCAAAATTACCGACCAAAATAATATGTTAATTTTATAAAATCGTCCCACTATGAGCCAACTATGAGCACACTGACACGGAGTGTAAATAGCAGACTCGGGCCCCAGATAAGTTGTAAAAATATAATCGTTATTAAAGCTGTATATATGTAACGACATTCACAGAAGTTTCGTCGAAAAATATTTGTTAAACACAACACATACGCAAATATGTAACGTACACTTATTAATATAATACAGCAAAATATGTTAAAAGAATAGCGAACGTTCACACGACAAACCTGCCCGCTGCGCTTTCATGTGCGCTTGTTACCGCTGAAATAATTCAAAGCCACAGCCTAGAAAACAACACAACATAACATTGACGTACTGGATATTCCAGTCAACAAAATCTTCGTGTTTTTTCTACTCTGTGTTAAATAATATGGGTGTGGTTATCTGTAATGTACGAGGACCAAGTCCTGCCTCCGGTATTACATTTACATAATGTACTTAGCGCGAAGAGCCGCATACAAAGGCTCTCCCCAGAAAGTGATGAGATGAGTGCGCGTCAAAGAAAAATGAATTCTTTCACATACTCTTTAAACGTATATTTCTTTGTTATAAAAATATTTTGCTTGTATTAAATTATTACACGGTATTTTACTCAAGAGAATGTACGTAGAGTTTTCGTTTGCGGTGCTACTATTATACTGCTTTCTAAGTGTCTAATAGAATATAAACTGTGTTATATGTGTTCAAAATTACCGTCCAGTCTGTAATTTAACTAAACTTCTACCTTAACAGAATTTTCATCAAACTTTGATCTAAACTGAACTTTTCCTGATACCAAAATACCTAAAAAGTTATCACCTTTTATCGAAATCATGGTAATTTTTGCAAAATTAAGTAAAATTGCCATCGAAATGTAAAGTTTCATAAACTTCTCCACCAAAACTTAAAAATAAGGGAAAAATATAAAATAACTAAAAAAATACATTATAAATTAATTTAATTATCCATTTTTTAACATAATATAATAAAACTAGCTGATCCCCGCGACTTCGTCCGCGTCAATTTCTGTTATTATGACCGCGATTAAGAAGTTAAAAAAAAAAGTATTTCTGCGTAAATGATAATTTTAGTTAATATTACGTTGATAAAACTCTGTAGCAAATAATTGGCAATAATGCATTAATTTCGACCAAATGATTACCTTAAAAAAGGTTATAGTGAGTCAATCTTAAAAGATAGACATATACTGTCGCAGACATTTTTTTAGATCATTTAAAGAGGAACAATTCTTTCATACATATATTTTGGGTAACTCGAACCGTTTACGCAGCGCACGCAACGGAAGCTTTCAAGTATGAATATTTTTCCCCGTTTTTGTGACATTTTTCACTCCTGCTTAGCTCCTATTGGTCGCAGCGTAATGTTATATATCCTAAAGCCTTCCTCGATAAATGGACTATGTAACACAAAAAGATTTTTTCAATTCTAACCAGTAGGTCCTGAGATTAGCGCGTTCAACCAAACAAACAAACAAACAAACAAACTCTTCAGCTTTATAATATTAGTATAGATATTTCGGGACACCTCACACACGGTTATCTGATCCCAAGCTAAGCAGAGCTTGTTATATATTTTAAGTAGACCTCCCAATTAATGAGTGATTCCTTAAATACAGCGTTAAATCTTCATTTGTCGGCACCGCCGGCGCTCGCCTCGTATACTGCGAGCCACGAACCTCCGACTGGGAACCAAATTGAATAACGCTTGAGGAAGCGTCGGTATCATCTTCATGGTTGCTGGCCGATGGTCACACCGAACACGAATTAGGATGGTAATTATAATGAAATTGGAGGTAATGGTGGATATTGACATCTAATTAGAGAAAACAGCGAGCGATTTTCATGGTTTGGTTTCAATGAAACTGTTTTAAGCCGTTTTTCCAAAGCAGCTTTTTATAGCTTTTAACCATTTTAGGGCCTATTAACTGCTCAGTTCAATTTTATTTATGTAATAACAAATTAATAAAATAGAGGCTAAAAGAAAACGTGGAAGGCCGAGAAGAAAATACACAGACCAATTGAAGGAAAAAGCAGAAGTGGAGGTTTCCACTTCTGCCTTCAGGCAGACAACTTACAGGCAGCTGAAGGAGTTGGCTCTGGACAGAGAAAGATGGAAATTGCTACACCGACAAGGGCCTAGCTCTTAAATGATGGATGGAATAACAAATTAAAATTTATATATTTTTGAAATTAATTGTTGAACAAACTAGAATATACGAATTATAATACGGTATATGGTTTGTTATTACCTCTACTTACTTAGTATAAGAATGGGTGCCTAAAAAAGGTTTCATAAACTTAATTTACCAATATCCTAAGTTCGCAAGTTATAAATAAACTACATTTTGTAACCCACATAAGGCAGTTGTCCGACTTAGAGCGAGAAGCGAGTAGCGAGTAGAACGATAAACTCAAAACGAGTCGGCGAGCAGCGAGTAGCGAGTATGTAGTTTTGATAGTTTTGTCGCCGAGCGATAAGTGCGACAGGCGATACTCGCTCAATTCGCTCGGGTTATTCTATACTACTGTAAAGGAAGGGAGGGCAAAATGGAACATGCTTTTAAAACCCGGATCATATAACGTGCGCGTTATTTAAAATGCACACAGTATCAGGCGGTTTTGCTAGTAAATGGTAGGTCTTGTCGTTATTTCCATTGTACGGTAGTATTTTCTAAGTATAGATTTATTGTAATGATATTTTAACATGAAAAATGGTTAATGGTTTTTAGAAACTTCAATATAAAATTGACGGCGAGCTTTTGGGCAAGATGGAGTTTTGTATTTAAGGGCAAGTTCTCTTGTAAAACCATGAACATCGTTAATTAATTGTCAAGTATAAAAACTTTAATTTCCCAAAAGTAACACCTTAGGTACAAAAAATATCAGGCATCATCATAGTAAAAGTCTAAAATAATTAAATGTTTTTGTTTTTTTATATCGTGAGGTTAAGCCTTCCACCTTGCCCTCCCTTCCCCTACTAAAAATTGTTCTAAATTCGAAACCGCACTTTTATGCAGAATAACACTGGTTGGTCTTCGGCGAGTGTTTTGATCACCAAGCGAGTATCGCTCAGCGAGTCTCGCTCAGCGAGTATATTTTTATAGTTCTACTCGCCGCAAAAAACAAATGCTGAGAGAGTTCTCTCCGGTAATGTGAACGGTCAGCGAGTAACTATTTCTATATGCATCTCCTTCATTTACACGGGATCTATAATAATATCTTGTTGTACGTTTCTTGAGCGATTTTATGGTTGATAGTTACTCGCTTCTCGCCCGTAAGTCGGACAACTCCCTAAAACGTCAGGACGGAAACAAAAGCCAGCCGTCGATCAGTCGCATTGGGCCGAGTGGAAAGTTGGCACAGAATCGTTCCAAGTTGTTCGGAAATCAAACACATGGACTACGGTCATATTACAGACAGGAGATGAAGTAGACGTGACGCTGTAAGTTTATCGAAATTGTTTATTATGTCAGAAGAACACACATATAAAAACCATTTTGAAATGACATGTATATCAAAGGTACATTACGTAACCTAAGTACTTTATTGCAAAGTAGGTGAAGGTCGTTTAAAAAATATACAGTACTTATAATGCTCTAAGAAAACGACGATACGAATTAAATGCACGAAGATATTTATTTTATTTTTAAAACCTTTTCACTTTATTTTGCATCCAAATAACATCATTGCATAAGTCCAAAAAAAATTTTAAACAAAAATCAAACAAAACAAAAAACTAAAATAAAAAATATTCTACCACTACACATTAAGGCTCGCTTCGGTGTAAATGAAACTATTATGCAAGACTGGCACCGGATTGGACTGGCTTAAGTTTCATTGTACAGTTGAGCTTGTTTTAGACTGACGGTAAATCTTCAACGATTTTACGGTTACTGTGAAGCTAGATCGCACTTGTATCATAATAAAGCAGACGAATTTACATACTGCAGTCTTTATTGCCTGAAATTTCAAATTTGATCCCACTGGTTTTAGATTTTAGTGGTAGTTTAGTAAAACATCTAAGTAGACTGTTTTATTTGATTCGTTGATGGGTCGTTAGGAAACGAAGTTTATTTACTTACAAGAACTTTAAAGTATTTGTCAATTATTTAGGTGAATCAAAATCTAACAAAAATATTAGCATAAGTCACTTGTATGTCTATCGGGAACTTGCACAAAAATTTAATAAGTTCACTAATGTTGGTTTTTTTAAGAACAACTTATTAGGATGACTTATCCAAACCCATATAACAGTCAAACGAAAGTTAAAAATAACTAAAACATCCTGAAAAGTCATGCTTTTACATATGAGGTTTAAATACGAACAAGATTGGAAAACTCTTATTAAAAAAAAAAAAAAATATTATTATTACTTATTTACTTAAATTTATTTTCTATTCCTTACTTTAGTTTCTCTTCTTTATATATGATACTTCCCTTGTGTTGTATAAGCCAAGTCGTCGTCTAAGGTACTCTGGGACTCACATAAATTTATGTGTCGTGTCGAGTGTACTGTATTATTCTATACAATTCTGAGGCAAGTTTGGAACAGAACAAATGATCTATGTGGTAGCCATATTTACGACTTGTTCTGCTTTTTTTTTATCCAGACGTTCAATATACAGTCGTATGACCTAGGATTAGAAGGAAAGTAAAAAAATTGGCTTTGATCATGCAAGTGTCTGGATATCCTTGAAATTCTGAATTACACGGTAAATTATTGTTTTTACTAGAAAGAAAAACTATTATAATATATATATAATCCAGCCTATACACGTCCCACTGCTGGGCACAGGCCTCTTCCCACATAGAGAAAGCACGAGCATTGATCACCACGCTTGCTCTCTGCAGGTTGACGATTTCAGATCCCAAATTTTGGAATCCAGGTTTCCTCACGATGTTTTTCTTCACCGTTTGTCAGAAGTGTCTTAGAATAATTAAGAAAGTACATATAACTTTGAAAAGTAACATTGGTACTTGCCCGGGTTCGAACCTGCAACCTCGTGCATACAAATCCGTTCATTGTACCGCTAGGCCACCACGACATTCGAAAGAGATTCGAAAGAAAAACTAATTTATTATTATTATCATATTATTATTGTTTCAATAAAAATAAGTAAGCGAATATTCTGTTTATTGTTTTACGACACACATTGTCAACACACCACTCTAAAAAATAATGAATAAGAAGTCGACCAACTTCATTAATTCCAACGTCATACAATTATAATTATGACAAAACAAACAATACAAAATCAAATCTTCAGCTTGAATACTGCATCGGAATGCAACAGTAAACAGGAGATATGCATCGATTCCCCGCTCGGAATCCGGTCAAGTGTTAACGTATATTACACGTCACTGTAATTGGCTCGCGATAATGAAGTTGTAGCGACACGACGGAGCTCTAGTGATGCGCTTACTCGAGTTTGTATCGATTTATATCGAGTTGATTTCAGTTGGGTTTTTTATTGGAATCCCGTTGGAGCACGATTTTTGACCGGTTTATCAAAACTTAAAGTAACTTTAAGTTTTTTTTTTCATTTGGAACTTAAAATTTTAAATAGGCTGAATAAAAAGGTAAAAATATATAATATGTTATGTAAAGTTCTAATTGTTAAACTTGCATAGCGAAAGTGTTGCTTCAAATAATCTAAATAGCATGCAAGCTTTCAAATCTACAAAATCTTATGAACCGCCTTATACTTACATACTCGTAGTTATATTATTTTAGTTTTGACAAACTTTTTCCAAAAAAGTTCTATTGATGACAGGGGTCCATATTGTGTGGGGTGTAATTTATCTATAATATGTATGTATTTAGAAATATATAGTATG
Source organism: Autographa pulchrina (assembly GCA_905475315.1). Lineage (NCBI taxonomy): Eukaryota > Metazoa > Arthropoda > Insecta > Lepidoptera > Noctuidae > Autographa > Autographa pulchrina. The sequence goes on along the minus strand of FR997771.1, from coordinate 3,458,085 downwards.
TTTATCAGTTGTCTGGTTACCATAACACAAGCTCTGCTTAGCTTGGGATCAGATAACCGTGTGTGAGTTGTCCCGGAATATTATTATTATATACCCTTGAGGTTAAACTATAAAACAACAAACTTTTCTCTTTTACGCAATAACAAATCTCTTTTTTTTTTCATCGTACCTTTAAGCAAGGGGGATATAAGAACCCGTCATTCACTTTCCTTGCAAAGAAAAAGACATCATAAAGTTGACATGCAATATCCTAGGAAATTGACATAGTAATTGACCTACTGTTCACACACTAGTGATGTTCCATGACCGGTTTGAGACGATGCAATTATCGACTACTACTTCCTGAAATTCCACATAGTTACGGACTGTTGCATGAAATTGTTTGCAGGTACATAAATGAAATATAAATTAAGCCAAAGCATAACCATAGAAATAAATTAAATTTTGTCGATAAACGTTCCTCATAATGATCGGAACTAAATTACCTTTAAAACGCTTTAAACTCAATTTGAAGCTTAAATACCACACATAAATCCGCTACAACCCGATACAATATTATTAAATCTATCAACTATTAATTTACTCGATTTCGTAAATTTGATTAATCGATATTCGGGCATCAATAAAAATGGTCGCTGAATTAACTTCACTACTGCTGGTTATTCTGTCACTTCAGTATTTCAGTTTTCATTTAATATAGGTTCTGTTTCAAGTTAGTAACTTTGTATAAGTTTCTGATATGCAATATGTACCAAGCCTTCGGTGTTAATTAAATTTAATGTTGACTGTTTAACGTTTTGATACTTTGTTTGTTTGGCAATTTGTTTGTCAAGAACTGAGGTAGCAACTTAAGACAGCTTTGCGTTGAAAGTTTTTGGTGTTATGAAAATTAAAGGAGAAAAGCAAGGTAATAGTGTACTTGAGATTATGATGTTGAACAATGGACAAAACATAGCACGGCTTATGACGTCAGTATCTGAATGTAATTTGATTTGGTAAAAATAAAATGTTTTCTTTTCCTTCCTTGTACTCATTGAATGAAACTCCTACTTAACTTAATCTATGCTGAGCCCGACAGGGTCCATAATTGTGACTATTATTAACTTCCCTACCAACTATGTATACATTATGGTACGCAATAAAGAATTGAGAATTGAATGGATTAGTTTAAAATACAACGTTGAAGCTGTAAAAGAGGGCAGTGTAGTGCAAATAATATTAAATTTTGCTATAAAAAAAATCATTATATGTACATGTATAGAACTAACAAAATGTAAAACCAGGCCATTATGTATAATATAGGATCCTTCCATCAAAATTTATACAGCAAATTATCGACATCCAAATCCATACGAACCTGGCAGTTGAAAATGATGTCTGAAATATAATGTTCAAAAGCTTTGAAAGATGCTACATAGACGCAGTTTGTCATTGATATTGACTGCGCCGGAGGCAAGCTCGTATGTTACCGACGTAGTCTTATTCCCGATAGACGCATGTAGATTCAAACTCATGTTAGCTTACACAGTGAATGATACGTAATTTTAGATATAAAATGCAACATGTATGTTCTGATTTGTACGGGTTTGGTTTGGTACACGTTTCCGATTAAAATGTTTTTGAATGTGGAATGGTTTTAGATTTTGTTGTCAACTAAGAGTTTTTTTTTCTAGAATTTTCTTTGGTCTTTAGATTTGTAACTCCTGCTGTGAATTAGGGTTGTAAACATTTACGTTAGGATCTTAGACGTCTACTTTGGTAATGTTAATAAATGATGTGAGTTAATGTTTTTATAGTAATCCATAAATATGAATGTATTTTTTAATCTGGTCTGCAACTTAATAGTGGGGAAAATAAACGAGTAAGTACATTAAATTTACTTAAGAAAAATGAGGTATACCTAATATAACTATGTATTACAACTAATACGTCTTGCATCATAGTATGATCAACAATACGAACGCCTTGCTTGAACAAATCAGCAGCTCACATCTATTCGTAGTCGGATATTCAGTCTGACACCAGATATTCTAAAGGTCTCGGTCATCCTGCAAGATTACCCACAAACAGCGATACTACAAGAGCGATGATAAATCCGTTGTAAGTTCCGCCCCGCTCCCCGCTCCGCTCCCGCTCGGCTCGCTCACACTACAAGCTGTTAATTTCCGCTGGCTTGTATCGGCTGAGCGTAGCGACGGCGGTATTATTACGCCTTCCCAGCAGTTTGCGACCTGTTACATAACAGTTGTTAGGCAGAGGTCTTGTTACGAAGAGAAACGGTTTATGCAAGACGGGGACGCGTTTCAATATTACCTTTTATACTGTTTTGAAGTGTTGTTTTCTTGAATTGATGCTATTATATGCACAATACGTAGCTGTTGGCTAGTCACCTTGTAAATGTAAATTGTTCTATAAATAATGTAACAAGCCCCTGTCTAAGTGCGAACAGGCATGTAATATAATTTATGGAATCAGGCGTTACTTTGTGGAAATCCATGACACTAAATGTTATGAAAAATATTTAGTTTTTATTGTTTATTACATTTTGTTTCATTTAGTCCTAAAGGCTTAGCTAAAAATTCTTGTACTTATGTAATTTTTTGGCATTTATAACATTTTATTAATCTCAATTTCGTCAAAAATAAATATATTAATTATTATTCAGTAAAAATTCGCTTTAGAATCGATTTGTCAGAAATGTGTATACTTATATTACATACACGCTTTAAAATATTTGCATCTAAAAGGATTTCATTATAACACAATCATAGTTATCTCTACATACCCTTGAAGGGAAGCTAAAATCCCAAGGTTACCCTGTTATCTGACTATAGGGCTTTTGATTGCTCTTAACGACTATCATTAGATATTCATATGACAATTAGGACTAAGGGCTTAATGCTCGTTGTGAGGACCCTAAATCACTTACACGCCAAATGTGGGAGGATCTTGAACGACCATATGTTAGGGTTTTTATCTTATGTACTTCAGTGACCGTTCTGATTGCATATTAAAATTAACCTTCAAATGAAATTCTACTTTTGTTTTTTTTTTTACTTAAGCCAAAAGCATCTTGTACTACTTTTTAATAATAATAATAATAATATTCCGGGACAACTCACACACGGCTATCTGATCCCAAGCTAAGCAGAGCTTGTGGTATGGTAACCAGACAACTGATAAACATACTTATATACTTCTAAATACATACATATTATAGACTAGCTGTGCCTGCGACTTCGTTCGCGTGGATGACGAAACTTATAAATGAGTTTTAAAATTAAGTTTGTTTTTTTTTGTTTATACTTTTCCGGGATAAAAACTACCCAGTGTGGTGTCCAGGATAATAAAGAATAATTATAACAAGTTTCATCGAAATCAAACTGGTAGTTTTTGCGTGATACCTGAACAAACAGACAGACAGACAGACAAAAATTATTTTTTTCACACTTTTGGGTTTTGTGTCGGTCTAGTAACACCCCCCGCCATTATTTTTTTTGATATTTTCAATGTACAGAATTTTCACTTCTACAGATTTATTATAAGTATAGATAAATTACACCCAGACAACCAGAACAAATTATTAATGTAATTTAATAGACATTAAGGCATTATTGGCTATTCGTATTATGGTATCAATTAATGGTAAGTTCGATAAAATCCGATAAATTTTAAATTCGATAATAATTTAAAATCGATTTGTGTCCATTTTTTTATTTGCATACATAGAACTTCAAATTCTTCATATAATAATTAGAAACTCTTGACAGTCTTTCAGGATCAGTTAATCAAAACGCATAATTCTTCAGTATTTTTCTAACTAGTGTACTTTTGTCTGTAAACATCTAATTCAAACAACCTTCTCAAGCCAACTCATTGACATTTATTTCTAAATCAAGTCATAAATGATTGAGTAACTGCACTAAGTGATGACGTAATCAATACTAAATGCAGCGGCTCAAAGTAACGTGCTGTTAGACTAGGTTAACGATCAAGTTAAATAAATAAACGGAGTGCACCCACACAGCGTCACAGCCTCACGGTATCTTGTGCTTTATCAAAGAGATTGCTACACTGGATTATTAACACCTCATGTAATAGTTGTTTTAGACATGTAGGTACAGTATGTATCTTAATGTAAAGGATTCTGAAGCAATAGGTAAAAAAAAGTAATATTTACCTATTTTTTTACCGTGTGATTTGGTTTAAGGTAGGTAATAAAGACTATAAACGTGTAAATTTTAAAGGTTATTTGTTTAAAAAAAATACTACAACTTATATTTATATCCTACTAATATTATAAATGTGAAAGTTTGTGAGAATGGATGTGTGGATGTTTGTTACTCTTTCACGCAAAAACTACTGAATGGATTTTAATGAAACTTTACAGTAATGTAGCTTATACATCGGAATAACACATAGGCTATAATTTATAAAGATAGTGTATCAATTGTCATTCAAGCGGGTGAAACCGCGGGGCACAGCTAGTAATTATATATATCTTTAAAATTTGCTTGTTTTTTGTATTCTCTCTTTTTTGTCTCTTTTTTTACATTGGAAATGTTTTAGATAAATTAATAAGCTATGTCACGTTTCTAGTTTTTTATTAATCGTCAGAAACTGTTTTTAATAAAAAATTGAATAAAAAATATTTTAATAAATCTTGGGTTTCAATAGTTTCACTTGACAAATCGCTCCTCTTAAGCGCTATACGCCAGGCATTATCTAACGTTCATAGGCCGCACTGGTTGGATATTGAGGAAATGACACAGATGTTTCGGATCACATGTAATTCTAGGTATGTTCTTGCATCTTATGGTGCATCCAACTGCCAGCATTATAATCGGAAATTTGGTATGTCGCTAGTCTATTGTTTGTTTGCTAAGGGAACTACGTTTTATTGGTGAAGTGCTGAATTGTGAGAGCATTTTATTTACTGTCTGGTTTTTAATTGTTGGAATAAGAAGGCAAGCTATAAAATAAATAGGTAATGGGAAATAATTATTATAATTAATGTTGGACCACTAGGTCACACAGTCAATAATTAGAGGAAAAAAAAATGCATAAAAAACATTTTTACACGTAAAATGTTGTGTTTACCAAAATAAAACTTAATTATTTAGATAAGTAGTGCTGCAGAAGGGTTATTAGCACTAAGACTCATTAATAAATATTAAATAAATGCGGATAACATCACATACATTGCTCTGAACCCAAAGTAAGTAGCTAAAGCACTAGTGTTTTGGAATTCAGAAACGACGAAGGTACCACAAACACCCAGACCCGGGACAGTGAAAAAAAGTCGGTTTCTAAATTGACCCGTCCGGGGATCGAACCTGGGACCTCAGAGCTAGCGACACCTTGAAAACCGGTGCGTACGCCACTCGACCACGGAGTTCGTCTGACATTATATTATACAAACGTCATTAAACCTTATATTATAATTATGTAGCAGTTAACTACGTTTATAAATAAATTACCGACAAAATTTAAGTGCAGCCATAATAGTAACAAGTATGAAAGTTCTGTGAGAACGTGGTTCATTCCTCTTATCCTAGAAACTAGGTTTATGGCTAGCCGGCAGCGGCACGTGTCGAATTAAGTCTTACGGTCCGGTTCCAGGGAAATTACCGGATGAAGACGCACTAGCCGGTAACATGGCTGTTTTACCTTCGTCACTCAAATTCGTGCGAAGTCGCGAACTTCAAAGTTTAAGTTCGCGACTACTTCGACAACCTTTGCAAATGAAACTGGTGCTATATGCGTGCGAACTTTTGTAAAGAGTACGAAAGTTTATGCATTAGTGAACAGGCTTACGGTAATCTTGTCAGATATACTAAAATAGATAATACCCTAGATTACCATAATATACGTTCTGATTATTTTAGTAAACAGAATGTTTGGTTCAATAATTATTTCTGGGCTACTTAGTTAGAATAGATTTAGTACTAGGAAACTAGGCATTACGTTGGTAATAGATTTTCTCATTTAAACCTATAAATAGTCCATTGAGTTGTAATAATTACATCACTAACTTAAAATCTTACGCTTTTATCGAAAGTTTCAAATCTAGAACATACCGCCAAAAAAAAAACAAAAGAATAAACAAAAGCCGAACAACACAATGAAAGATATACAAATTGTCAATCAAGAGCAATCTTGACATCTTGAATACTATATCGAGTGGACTCGATTCATCCGGCATTTAAATCAATCGATACTCAATTCGCACCATTAATATCGTTTCCGACATTTTCCCGCCTGTTTCATTATTTAACTAGTTCCATTAGTGTTCCAGTTTTAGGTTTGATGTATGGAATTAGTTATTTGTCGATATTATGTGAATTTTTTTGGCGAGTTCTGTGTGCTATCACGTCTGAAGTTTACTACTTTTTACAGGTCAATCCTTTTCTGGCTGGAGGCCTTAAGGTCCTCGCCAAAAGTCCGGTGAAGCAGTCAAAGCCTGCGCTCAGGCTAACTGCAAAGATCTCTACCAAAAAAAAAAAAAAGGTCAATCCTTTAGAGTAGATAAAAGTCATATATTAGAATTTGTTTTATGTCCTCTTTTATATATAGATATTATAAAACTAATCACAGTCCCACGGTCTGCCAGTATGTCTGAATGCGATAAATTCAAAAACTATCGAACAATATTTATAATAATATGCTTTTCATCCATGGATATACAGGGTGTTAAGAAAACCCTGTCCGACCCGAAAGGGTGATATAGGTTCCACAATCACATGCCCAAATTAAATATTAAATTTGGAATATTCATGATAGTATCAATAATAATGTACTTTATAGTAACGATTTTTGGTCGCAAAATTCACGAAATTTGAGATTAAAATAATATTTACAGCACTTTTTTCGTCGGTAATGTTTGGTGGCCTTTTGTTTGATCAATTGGCAGCACCTGTGACGTCGCCGACTCCCACACTCGTCTTTTGAGAAAACATTTTTTTTTTTAGGTTATAATTATTTCTTTTCTCATTTTTTATTTACTTTAATGGTATCAGATATCGATACCTTAACGGATTGGACAGGATTTCTTAACACCCTGTATTGATTTAAGAAGAATGTGAGTGCGTGTGTTTAATTCATTAATATTTTGTAATTCATGTCAATCAGGGCCTTTGGTCTGCAGTACGGTAGGTGCAGTCACATACCACTTATCCTCGCATGCCAATAAATATAAAAAAAATTAAAACTAAAGTTATTGAACGAACAATAAAACAAAACAAAATCAAAACGATCGCAATTTAAGGGTTACAAATTCGAAATTAAAGATTCTCATTTTACCAAATTGTGTTTTAAATGCTATTATTAGTTCTGCATTTAGATAGCCCACATGCATGCACAGTTGAAATAAACATGAACATTTTATTCAAAGGGCCAATTATGTGGTATTTTAGTAAAGTTTATTATTTAGACTATAAAAATTTAAGGTCAATGCACCTTGTTAAAATATCGTGGCATTTGTATTCTCAACATGAAGATGTGTAATCAACGTTCAATTACACTTGGTTTAAGTTTACCTCGAATTCAATAAATAGTTTAGTATATTTTATATTTAAAAATGCCATAATTCATAGTAATAATCATTACATAATGCTTGCTTTCTTTTATTGCATATATTTTCACAAATATCCTATAACGAGTTATTGAACTTAGGTAATAAAACTAGTAAAAGAATTGAATATGAATAATTATACTAATGAATAATGTGGACGTACATTGTTCATTAATATTATTATTCATATTACCTACTACCTTGGGTTCGAAGCAATGTATGTGTCACATACATTGCTTCGGACCAAAGATAGGCAGCTTAATCACTTGTGTTTTTAATCAGGGACAACGAAGGTAGCACAAACACTCAGACAATGTAGAAAAGTGGTTTTCCACTTTTATCCGTCCAGGGATTGAACCCAGCACCTCAGAGCCAGCGTCACCTTCAAAACCGGTGTGTACGCCACTCGACTACGGAGATTGTCGTAAATTTATGTTATTGTAACAACATCGAAATTTATATTAAAATATAAAGAGTAATTTGTTTTGTTCTCACGTAGCTGAGAGCTAACGTTTAAAGAAAAATACGGCCTTGAGACGATGTTATATTTATTTATTAATGGCTTGTAATAAAATACATAAAATACGACGTCATTGTGTAGTTTATCTCCATTTGTTCCTTTCTAAAAATAGCAAATATTATTAAGATATACTATTAGTAGTGGGTAAAACCAAGCAATAACAACATTAGTTACAAGTCATAATACTCAAATAAATAATTATAATAGTCTGTCTTCTTCTTTAATTTAAGAGTCTAGCTCTTGTCGGTGCAGCTCCTTCCATTCAAATATGTATTCAAATAGTCTGTAATATTTTAATAATAGTATCAAGTATTGGACGTGAATCAGTAATAGATATTCTATATAAAAACTTAATATTACACATAACATCAAACCAAAAACAAAATGGTTTCGAAATCAAAATATTTCTATCGCTCCAGTAAATCCGCTTTCAGAGGTGACGTCCGTCTTCTTTTCAACTTTTATTTCCTACCTGACTGTTTCTGTGGGGCAACACTATTGGGGAATGGTACAAGTGTTAAACGGTTGCGTTTATAGTGCATTCAGTAACATAAGGCACTATGAATACAATATACAAATGGATTGATTTGAACTATTAGCTTCATGGGCTAACCGATAATTATAAAGAAGTATAAAGGTAGCGTACGAACCGGTTTCAAGGTGCCGCTAGCTCCGAGGTCTCGGGTTCGGTCCCCGGACGGGTCAATGTAGAAAAATCACATTTCTACATTGTCTCGGGTCTGGGTGTTCGTGGTACCTTCGTTGTATCTAAATTCCATAACACAAGTGCTTTAGCAACTTACTTTGGGTTCAGAACAATGTATGTGATGTTGTCCGCATTTATTTATTTTATTTATTTATAGAATAAATAAAATAAATAAATGCGGACTTCAGTCAACTGAATTAAAAAACCTTTATTTAAAAAGTAAATACAAGACACTACAAAATCCTTAGTAATATTATAAATGTGAAAGTTTGTTTGGATGTTTGTTACTCTTTCACGCAAAAACTACTGAACGGATTTTAATGAAACTTTACAATAATGTAGCTTATACATCGGAATAACACATAGGCTACAATTTATAAACATAGTGTATGAATTTTCATTCACTCGGGTGAAACCGCGGGGCACAGCTAGTATGTATTATAATATAGTAGCAATCTTATTTTGCTAATTTTAAAATACAATTTAAGTAAATATAAAAACCTTGAAGACTACATCACATTGCTTTAAATCCAAAGTTAGTAACTAAAGCACTTGTACTGTGGAATCAGACACAACAAAGGTACTACAAAAATTACATTATCTAATTTAAACAAGTAATGTAATAAAACCTTGATACGTCTATATTATATCCTTTGTTACAAAATAACATTTTATATATATATTTTTTTCTTTACATCATCACATACATTGCTCTGAACACAAAGTAAGTTGCTTAATCACTTGAGTTATGAAATTCAGAAACAACGATGGTATCACAAACACCCAGACCCGGGACAATGTAGAAAAGTGGTTTTCTACATTGACCCGTCCGGGGATCGAACCCGGGACCTCAGAGCTGGCGACACCTTGAAAACCGGTGCGTACGCCACTCGACCACGGAGGTCGTCATATTAAACAAGTAAGTTTTTATTTATCCAGTATTATAATGAAAACTCAACATTAAAATACTTCTCATGACTTGCACCACACACCACAAAACATTGCGATCAAGAAGTTTAAAATCCCTTTGTGGACACATCAATCTTGCTTTACATCGAGTTTACAACCACTTTGTATTTATCTTATTTATTTGGGACGAATCTATCGGGCTTGCTATGAACAGGTTTAATATCAAATAATAGCTGGCTCGCATCGTGGGGATAATATGCTAATTGTGTTGTGATATTTGACTAACAGGCGAAAATGGTATTCCATATTGGGAAACTGGCTTTTGAGTTGGGGTTTATTGAGAGGTTTATAAGACTATGTTTTTGTTAGTTAGTATAGTTGTTGAAATGTATGTTAGTAATATCTACAATGTATGTATACAATGTTGTCGTAGGTACTATCTATTTAAGTCCATATAGTCAATCTACGGGTATTTTTATTGAAACTAAATTATAGATATTACTAGCTGTACCCGGCATGCGTTGCAATGCAATTTTTTCTACCTGGCACTTGCCTACTACCTACCTAAAATAGATAGTAGCCGATTCTCAGACCTACTAAATATGCATATAAAATTTCATAAAAATCGGTTAAGCCGTTTCGGAGGAGTATGGTAACTAACATTGTGACACGAGAATTTCTTATATATAAAATTCTCGTGTCACAATATTAGTTACCATACTCCTCCGAAACGGCTTGACCGATTTTTATGAAATTTTATATGCATATTCAGTAGGTCTGAGAATCGGCTACTATCTATTTTTCATACCCCTAAGTGGTAGTAGGTAGGTAGTAGGCAGGTGCTAGGTAGAAAAAATTGCATTGCAACGCATGCCGGGTACAGCTAGTTATATCTAAGAAGAAGATGTTTAAAGGGTTACTACTTTACTTATAAACAACCCAATTTAAAACTAACATTAATTTGTTGTGCTAAATAAAAGAGAAGGCTTGTAAAAGCAGGAAAATATGTCTTATACCTAAATCTGAAATATGGCTATCATCAAAATCTGTGCCTGCCTATCACCTAAATTTGTTCGCAAATTTGTCAAAATATGATAATACGGAGACATGACTTTATTATTGTCAAACACGCGATGGTATAGTTTGGGAGGTACTTTAGCTTGGACGTGTTGTCAGGCGTTCTTAATTCTAACAACTTTAAAGTTATAAATGTTTAAATAACCATTGAGAGTAAGATGTATTTAAGACTATTCGTTTATAATGTTTTTTATTTTGTCAGTACCAGTAGTGCTATTCTGTAACATTATTTTCATGTCTTGACAGCGGAATCCGCGGTGAGATGTCAAATACGTATTCTCGAATTTGAATTCTAAATCAAGGCCAATTGGGTTCACTTTTGAAGTGAGCGTTATTGTCACTCAGGTGAAGCTCGATACCGAAATTATCTACAGAATATACATACTGTAAACTTAAAATCAAGAAAACTCGTTATCATAGATAGCTTTATTTAGGTGGAACTTGCGACAAATCAAATAACAAAAAAAAACGTGTAAGTGTAACAAGCGCAGAGTAAGAGCCGATCTCACCTGAAGATAATCTCAGTTTTGGCGTTTAATCGAGTTCAATGCTCCCATTGGCATTAACATAAACTAAACGCAGTTTGGAAAACCCATAGAACAAGTGAAAGAGGTGAAGTAACTACATAACTCAATTCATGCCTTCTTACCATAACAAATTCACTGTTCTTTGACAAAAACATTTCAGGAACGCTTTGACATTTAAAAATTAAAAAACGATCACTGTTACCGTAGTTCCTCGGAACTTAGTTTTGAATCAAACTGTTGAAATCGACCCTAAGTCTAGCCTTCGAGCTTGAAATCGCTAACGAACATCGTCTGGCCGGTTCGACCGCATTATTAAAGACTAAGACTTGTAAGTAATTGAGCGTCGACTCATATATATAAAGTCATGTCTTTACGATGACGTCACACGTTTTTTATGGCTTTAACTTTTCTTTCAGTTTGTCAGTCCTGGGTTCAACATTTGTCCTGGGTTCGATTCCCACCTAGGACAAATCTTTGTGTGATGAGCACGATCATTTGTTCTGTGTCTGGGTGTAATTTATCTATAATATAATAATAATAATAATAATAATAATAATAATAATAATAATAATATCCTGGGACAACTCACACACGGTTATCTGATCCCAAGCTAAGCAGAGCTTGTGTTATGGTAACCAGACAACTGATAAATTTACTTATATATTTCTAAATACATATATTATAGATAAATTACACCCAGACACCAGAACAAATGATCATGCTCATCACACAACATTTGTCCTGGGCGGGAATCGAACCCACGACCTCCGGTATAGCAGTCAGGGTCACTAACCACTAGACCAACAGGCCCGTCAAATGCCGTATGTATGTTATTAGAAATATATAAGTATGTTTATGAGTTGTCTGGTTACCATAACACAAGCTCTGCTTAGCTTGGGATCATATAACCGTGTGTGAGTTGTCCGGAAATATTATATTATACTTATTATTCACTAAAAAGGTAGTAATATAATTCTGAACTTTATGCATGGTTAGTTGAAAGGATAGTTCGATTTACGTTCAAAACAATTAAGTGGAAATATTCGAAACCTAGTGAGTTCACGCCTCTGCAAGTTTATTGAAACAACAGTTTATTTTTGAAACAAACGGAAAATACGTTTAACTAACAATTAAAAGATAATAGCATGTTATGTTTCTATTTCGCCTACGTTGAGAGTTATAAATACCTTTATTGTTTTTAGTGATGTCACGTAGAATGTCACAGAATAATTATTTTCATAATGAAAACAAAAATCTTTATAATTAACCAATATATTTTTCAATTCAGCGGTTTATTTTGTTGCATGTTTTCTTTGTAATCGTCGGGCCTTAGAGACGCCAGTCCCAAAAAGTATGATCAAAATTCAGTATTCAGTGATTTGATTTATTTCTTATGGAAGTCGGTTTTTTCAATTTTTTCCATTTGTACTGTAAATATTTACTATTTATTGCTCGTAATTAATTAAGTTGTACTCTAAATCTTACCAGTCTCTGTGCCCCTAATCTATTATTATTCCACCTGCCACAGCCACACAGCAAGTTCCCTGATTTTAGTTTCGAACACCGATATCCTTGTATTAATTGCTATCCCAATAATTGCTCAACTGTATAATACAATCCTTCACTCCGAACATTGTATGTTAATAAAGTGGCTCGGTTTCTCAGATCCCAAGAAACATACCTACGTGTGGCTCAAACTTAATCATTGTATTGATCCAGAAACCAAGGCTGAACAGAAATAACACACAGATTAGCCGCCATAAAATTATAGCTTATTCGTAACTATAGTGAACCACTAAAGGTAATTTATTTTACCTTTACAAAGTATCTTTTCAAGGGGAAGGTTAGGCTGCTCTATCTTTGCGATCTTTTGAGGTAGGAAATATTCTGGGTGATTATAGATTACGAACGGGTTTGCGGTGCTTTTACGAATGATAGCGTTACTTTGGAAATGGAATATTTTGATAAGTAAATTATTAGAAACACTTCAAACTCATATTATGTAAATTGTGTACAAATGTATTAAAGTGTTTAATTCATTTTGAAATTAATGAGGAAATTATTTCTGAGATTAACGCGACACACATTGAAATAAAACTTCTTTTCACGGATTCTATCGCGCGATAAAATCCTTTATAAGTTTTGTTTTCGTTTCAAAATATAAAACGTGTATTTATTAGATTTTATATGGTTCAGTGAATTGAAAGTCTATAAACAAATGGTACTTTCAATGATGTCTCTTGTATTTCACCGCACAGCACTGGTAGCTACGAGACTGACTGTTGATCGAATGGTCGTAGACTCAAATCCGATTTCGTTTGACTATTGCGTCCAATTCCCCGGAGCTCAGCTCAGCTTGTGGAGTTCGGGTTCGGTTCGGTTAGGTTTGTGGCTCTTAGATGCAGGATATCGATTTTTGGTTGAACATCACTTTAGATGTAAGTTACAAAGGAGTACTTACGGGTCCATGGATGAAAGAATAAAAAAGTGTATTTGGGTACAGTACAATATATAACCATCATTGTCATAATAAAAAAGATAGGTAACAGCCATAGCCAATACAATATTTTTTCCCTTATATTGTTTAAAACTAAATGACAGGTCCCTGATTTTACCGAAAAAAACACAAGTCTCTGTAACATTTTTTTTAAGTTTAGACAAAGCTTACTACACTTTATCGACAATCTTTCCTAATTTCAGTTGAGTGTGGTTCATTCCCCTTTCAAAACAAATAATTTTAAGGTTCTATTTAAGTCTAGGTCTTAAGCATGTATGCTCGTATCAAAGCACAGCACTAAAGGAGTAATGTGTGGCTAAAGAAACAAAGAAAAACTAAGATCGTTTGCGTTCACGTATGTAGTTGCATGTGTGAGTGCGTGTGTGCATGCATGTGTGTGTGTGCGTGCATGTGTTGCATTTGTCTGCAAGTAAAACAAAGAGAATCGATCTTCTCAGCCTTCGAGCCTTCAGACAGGAACATAACACTAGGGGGCTGAAGTGGTAGTTTTGCAGAATCATATTACGAATTAATTCCTAACTCTGAATCGAATCTTATGGAGTTTCTCGCCGTCTCTTCTCCATAGGAAGGACACTTTGGAACCGAGCAATTAGAGTCAGTAGATTTTAACGTAACTTTTCTTAAGCGTCTTTTTTGGTTTATGAGAAATAAAAACATTTTGATTTTGATTTGGTCATTTTGATAAATCATTAAATTTTCTTTAAGTTCGTTGAACACATCGACGGCCCCTATTAATAAAGTCGAATGTACGTTTTTGGCGATTTCGACTTTTTTGCATATTCGTGTACAATTTTAATTAATCTTTATGATGCACGAATCAAAATTTAATAATATTATATAATTACAAAGTTTTCAATTGAAATATTGTAGGATATTACTCCACTTACCGCGGAAAAATGTCGGTAGTTCTATTACTACTTTGTTAAAGGGGGGCGCGGGGCAGGGAAACCGTCGGTTCGGGCAGTATCGCTCTTGTTAACGGTGAACGCACGTTTGAGTGGCTTGAAATTTTTCGCGATAAATATTACTAGTTTTAATCTATTGTGTGTTTTTTAATTTAAAATATAATATAAATGTCGGACCGATCGAGACGTATATTAGGCTTTATTCAAAATTCGCCTCCCTGGCCCCCTAAAAAAAGGAAGCTTCAGCTAGATTGCATCAGTAAAGAAGATAATACAGTTAAAAAGTAAAAATAAAATATTTTATATCTTTCAATGTGCTGTTATTATACATAGAGTATTATTTTTAGTTAAATTATTGGCTATATGGCTTTTTATTCATTAAAATATATTGTTCCAATTAATAAAGTCGATTAAGGTACTTACGACATAGCTATCCCAAAATAATATTGGAATCTTCATTTAAAAATGTAGGAAGCGTCATATCCAACATCGGCGGACAAAAAAAAATCCAAATAAAATTGTCGAATGTGTCACTACCGACACGGAATCATAAATCGGCACCGTTAAAAATAGACAGTTGTGACTTTTCTTTAAATGTATGATATATTCAGAATTATGACATAGGCATAAATATTAAGCATTAGCAATTAAAAATGTATTCCAAATTTCAGATCTCTGAGTCACTTACTTTTCAAGATATATAAAATTCAAATATAAATTAAACTTAAAAGCGCTGTATTCAAAAGTTTCAAAAATGTAGATCCTACTTTATTAATAGGGGCCGTCGACATACTGTCAAAATAATTTTGTCAATTGTTATTTAGAAATATAAATAAAATGTCGTGGTGGCCTAGCGGTTCAATGAACGGATGTGTATGCACAAGGTTGCAGGTTCGAACCCACGCAAGTACCAATGTGGCTTTTTCAAAGTTATATGTACTTTCTTAATTATTCTAAGACACTTCTGACAAACGGTGAAGGAAAACATGATGATGAAACCTGGATTCCAAAATTGGGATCTGAAATTGCCAATCCGCAGAGAGCAAGCCTGGTAATTAATGCTCGTGCCATCTCTTTATGGGAAGAGGCCTGTGCCCAGTTGTGGGATGTTTATAGGCTGGATTATTTATATTGAGTAATCGCTGTAACTACAATTTATATGTGCTGCGTTGTAATTAATCATGCGAATTCTTATGAATTTTAATTCATGACAATTTATACAAAATAAGTTTATGCACTTTGGCACATCTAGTCTTGGTTAAGTAAACATCCCTGCTACAGACACAAGCAAAGTAAGGATGAATATAAAACTTATTAAGCCTATAAGCGATTTGAAATTTCAAATATATTACCCAAAATAAATAAAATTAATTAACTGTAGCTATGCAAACTGGGATCGGATCAAACAAAGTTGAGTTTTAAAGTCAATGAAAACTCGCGGGCACCAACCCCGTTTGAAACAGTGTCGGCGGTTTCTGAGAGATTTTAATTAATTTCCAAATATTTCCGTATAATTTGTAATGTTTATAAAACATCGTGTTTTCAACATGAAAGTCAAATAGATCATTGAACATGTTTAAGTAAAATTTTAATTTCTAACCCTAATTAATTTCTGTTGTACGAATTGCTAATGTAAATATACGTTTTAATTGGTACATGAAAGAAAAAAAATCAATTATTGAAATTATTATAATTTTTGCCAAAACAATTTCCGACTTAAAATATCTAACGTTAGAAACCTGGCGAGCATAAAATGTCGCCACAATCTAATCTGAAACAATTGGTCAGAAGCCAAACGTTTAGCTGAAGTCAGAATAGTATTGACAACTCATGAATAAACTTTTTACAATAAATGAAGCAACTGAAAATTGTAAAACCAAAACAACACTTTAACTCCAAAAAATAATCCTAATAGTCTTTTAAAAACTCGGCATATCGATTCCCTACAAAAATCAGGTTTTAAAAATTATGCCGTTGATTTTTAAACTACTGTTTTTAAATAACAACACACACAGTAAAATACATAGTGATTTTATATTTAAAAAAGGAGAACTACGTTCCTTGGAAAATAGGAAAGAAATAATAAAGATTTTACGCTAAAATTTACAATTCATATTGTAAAAATATGTGGATAAGCTATTCAGCATGTTTGTGGCGGCATTTTAATCTCTCACTGACATAAATGAATGAAGACAGTTTTCAGTTAAATAATATTATTCGAATCAAGTTTTGAAGAATGTTTGTATTTTATAAAAATTCTCATAATATTCATTCTTTTTGTCATTTCAAGAAAGGAAATTCTAGATTTTTTTTTACATAGTAACTTGTCATTTTTAAATGTGAGTTGCTATTATGAATTTCGCGTTAAATTAAAATAAACGTTTTACGACTGAAGTGTTGGGTACTAGTCTTTATGAAGGAAATACCGAGTCTCACATAATATTAGAAACAGAATTACATACATTCTCCAATTTCTTGTTTTTTGTTTAAATGTTAATTTATTTTATGAAAATCTTTACGCGTGACCTAAGTAAGCTGTTACTTCTTGAATCATCGTCTCATCCCAGGTAAGTCTTAGATCAAAACTTATTAACATTTCCCAGCCCAATAAAGCGAAGATTATATTCAAATGGAACGTAATTCAATCCAAACTGTAGGTGTTCAACTGGAATATCTACGCCTTAGTAAGACGAAGCGTAACAGAACTTATTAAATGGAGATCTTGTATAAAGACGACAATGCCGGGAATAAAAGCTCCAATTTGCTTAAAAGTGTCTTACATCCACGGATTTACATGTTTTAAGATAATTGTTTTTACAAAAATTGTATTTAAAATATTCGTAAAGACTACTTGGTTTGGCTTCGTAAATATTTAGGAATCTACTAGGTAAGTAGAAAATAAAATACCAATACATATAAAAAACGTATTAAGTAAAATTTGGAAGAACAGTGCAACAAGACGAATGCATAAATTCATATTTAAAGAGCTGCTAAAACTATTCTCCATTTTATATTGTTTTTAGAAATAAAAACTTTCAGTGTCTAATTCTTACGAAAACTGAAATAAACAAATTAACGACTTATCTTTTATTGCACAAACCAAATTATTGAACATAAACATGATTGCACCATGAAACTTTATATATTTTCCGATTTCTACTAGCGTGTGCATCGACTCAAATAACAATAAAACGTTGAGACTGCGTCAATGTGCATTGTTTTCTATTTTCGTGCAATTTTGTGCATAAAGTGCTTTACTATGCGATCCTGTCTGCCAATCTTTCGGACATTTAGAAAGGTATTTAGTGCACCGCAAAAATATTATTACTTGTGAAATATTCATAAAGGTGTAAGTGAAGATAATAAATTCAACTAAAGGTTTTCATTATAAATAACTGGCTGTGCCCCGCGGTTTCATCCGCGTGAGCACCTAGTCCCCGTTCCCGATGTTTCTATATTTATTGGGGATGGAGACAAATCGAACAGATCAAAGATCATCAAATTCGGTCCACCCGTTCTTGAGCTATAAGTGGTGTAATCACCCGAATTTCTTTTATATTTTTAAACAATGGTTTTGACCTCCTTAGACGAACTAAGCATGTATAGTTTTCTATTCCGGTTATTTCTCTAATGTAAGCACCTCTTTAGTATTCCTCGGATAAAACCTGAGAAAGTTATTGTTATGGTTATTTCTAGCTGAACACGCCTAAGTATTTGCAGGTTTTTACTACAAAAATATTCTATGTAGAAGAAATCCCCACACTGTGTTACATACGATATTGTATCTACGTAGATTTTACATTAAATCTTCCATTATTAGTCCTACCTTTATCAAAATTGCTTTATTGGTTGTTTAGGTTTTTTATATCCTACTCCACAATAAGCTTCTACATAAATGTACATGTTCTTAGGTTATACTGCTAACGTGTTCTAAGTTCAGGGTTAGAGAAAACATTGTAAGGAAACCTAAACTAACGAAAAATACATTGTCTTTATAAAGCAGACGATAAAACTCAAGAAAAATCAATTTACCGCTATTAATAAACTTCAAAATTGCCCTCATTGCCGTAAAATAAATTAGTGCATAATGGCCTTTAATTTCTTTTTTATTGCCTATAATAATATCGTGGCCCGTACTTAGTTGCCTGTCTGAGGTTCACTGGAATTATGGCACGCAGACTGATGTACAATATATAGGTATATATCTATAGTGTAAGTATCTGAAGGCTGGTAACATTGTAGTAGATAGATAGCTGTCTTGTAAAGTTTTAAATAAATATGGCAAAAGAAATTTATGATTTGTGATACTGTATCTTAAATAAGAATATTACACAGCCGCGTGAAATACAAAAATAAGATTTTTTGTCTACTTGTTTATTCACTGCCTATGTAACCAAGTACGCTTTTAAATATATTGCCAAGCACAGATTTATAAAAACAGATAATTGAGAGTTAGATACAGATAAAATATAATGTTAAAACATAATGGTTTATTCAGTCTAACTTAAATGAAAATGTTTTTTTTTTTTTTGAAAACGTAGTCCAGAATTCTCAAGGCTACCAAGAAGGATAAAGGGTTCCCTTCAAGGCCTATGTAAAGAACACTAGTGCCTTCAGAAACAAACATTCTTACGCACCAAACTATGTTAGGGTGAAAGATATCCCTTTGGTTAATTTACACCCCTCCTTGAGGGGCTCATTAGCAATTTCGGGGAAAAAGTGAGATACGTTTCGTGCCTCCACGTAATCACATTAGCGCAGTATGAGACAGAAATATATGCTTTAACATTTATTTTCAAAGCTTATTCGAGTCGCCGAGATATCTGTGAGGGATAAAAGAATCGTTTCCTTTTGGTAAGAAAAGGAAATAATGGGGAGAAACCATGAATTTAAGTGATGAAATTGTGGAGTGTTTGATAGTAAATAATTTATTTTATTTAATCATGTTACTTTGTTTTAATATTCTGTTTGTTACGGTTATAGACTTGGGTATCGTTCTTGCTTATAGCAGTCATTAATCAATCAAGAATTTTGAGAGTTTAAGGAAAATAAATGATAACAGCTATTTAAATTGTACAATTTTTTATATTTGTACTATGCAAATTAGATATAATATTGTGGATTAAATTCTTAAGTTGACATTAATCTAACCTTGAACCCAGGGTTGAACAATATTATTATAATGCTCCGGTTAGCTTATAAAATAACGTACACTCACTTTATATTGCTATTTTCAGTACAGTATAACGTTCTTAATAGGCATACTTGATGCCACAGACTCAGCTAGTCTTATCACATAATAGCTTAGAAAATAGGTAAGATACTGAAAAAGTCACATTGATTGACCTCGTTCTGAACCCTAGAGGTCTTCATGCATACAAATTAATTAAATAAACCATCTGGGACAGTTACAAGACTTTCATTTATTTCTTTGTACATAAATAATAATAACAATCAATTCTCCTCAAAAATATTTAATCGACTATTCTGAAAGTATTTCATTATTAATTGTTATGAATAAATGAAATCTAGTCGATTTCATTTCTTAGAAATCACATTTTGTATTCTGGTCTACACAATAAGTGATACGCCTACGAAGCTACGTTTTGCCGTAGACGCGTAGCAATGAGCTACGCCTTGTAGACGTTAACTGAATAGTGTACGTAGCATTATGTAGCTTTGAATTAGTCCCGAGATATTGCTGAAAAACTTTATTCTATTTTAATCTGTCTGGTGAAGAATAGAAAATAATACTTTAAAATTATCTGTTAAAGTTCAACATATTTAATTTAGTGGTTAAAAAAACGTGGTTTTAAAATATTTTTATTGGCTAGCTTTTTTCTCTTTGACCAGTACTAAGTTGAGCATTAAAAGTATAAACTGAATTGTTTTGCTAACAATAGACGTAATAAATTATCGTGGACCGTAGAAGTCGTAAAATACAGAGATTATTGTTGTGATAATCAAGACAAGTCGTTTTCGCAAAATGTTTATTTAGATTATTTTGTTGAACAGTAAATACGTTGACTTTTTCAATATAGTTTTATTTACAGAAAACGAATTTGTAAAGATTAGACCCGACAAATCCCAGGACCAAATTAAGTTTTCAAACTCCACGATCGGTAACGTGGAATTAATCTTTTTAAGGCTAGCACATTGGTTTAAATTGGATTTGATAAAGACGCACGCCAGGTTAACAGAAAATATATTTACATTCGCTCAATAAAAGTAAAAAAAAAAATAGTAAATTTAAATTGTTACCGAGAGGTGTATTGGTATGTTAAAAAACCATAATTATCTTAATTTTCTCTGAAGAACAAGTTCTCTATAATCTCTATCGAGAACACTATATACTCTATCTACAGGGTGTTAAGAATCACCTGTCCGACCCGAAAGTGTGATAGAGGGTTCACAATCACATGCCTAAATAAAATATCAAATTTGGAAAATTCATGATAGAAACAATAATAATGGATTTGAAATAACCATTTTTTGCCCCGAAATTCCCTAAATTTGAGAATAAAACAAAAACTACAACACTAATTTCGTCGGTATTTTTGGGGGCCTTTTGTTTGGTGATAAGGTAGCATCTGTGACGACACCGAATCTCTATCTCAACATTTGAGAAAAAAAAAAATTAGGTTATAATTTTTTTTCTTTTTTTTTCCACATTTTTGTAATCAGATATCGATACCTAACAACACCTTAACGGATCGGACAGGGGTTTCTTAAGACCCTGTATAGTGTTCTATAGTGGCTATGTAAAAAATCAACCAGTGCAAGCAATTACTAATGTGTCAAGGTCAATGTTAAAATTAAAGGTTACAAGTTTACGTAAAATTGCTTTTGTTTAAGATCGATAGCCGCGAACGTAATGTTAAATGAGTCAATCGGTTTTTAACAATGTTTGCACGTATAGTTCATCCATTAAATTTAAAAGCATTGTTATTTGAAAATGTATTTAAACATGAGAACGTGTATTTATTCGATAATATTTAATGTCATTATGATAAATTATGTTTTGAAATTGCCTTTTTGTATTTTGCTAAAGTTGTATCAAATGTAAGGTATTATATATGTTAGTGTTTTGTATATGAAAGTATATCAGATTTAAATTGAGAGCAAAATATTTTCTTTGCTTCATTTATTAGGCTGTTCGGAGTAAAAACTACTATACTACTACTATTTATACAACCTTCACAGTACCTACAGACTAGATGCGGAAGGTAGAGGACCGGTTGTTGGGTTACGAGATGCCAATGTCCAGCAGTAG
The DNA here is from genome assembly GCA_905475315.1 of Autographa pulchrina. Lineage (NCBI taxonomy): Eukaryota > Metazoa > Arthropoda > Insecta > Lepidoptera > Noctuidae > Autographa > Autographa pulchrina. The sequence goes on along the minus strand of FR997771.1, from coordinate 3,436,077 downwards.
ACCGCGATAAGTCATTTTTCTTTACCTCATTGACAAACTCTGTTCCTCGTCGCAACAAAGGACGATAAAACTCTTACTAAATCGTAGCCTTCGAACAACGTTTTTCTAGGCTATTTTGGTCTCATCATTCGCCGAAATTAAGCCAATAGAGAAATACGATTAAGAATCTAAAAAACAAAAACAAACTCCCCGTGACTCCAACAAAAAACTCATCATAAAACCCTACCAAAACTCAAAACGAAGAAAACTTCTGAAATGTCTCAAAAAACTTCATAAATTAATCAATATAACGAACAAAAGTTTGTTTTTTCGTCGCGACTGAACATTTTAAAAGTGTAGGCGTCTCCAGGTATTTATACAAAAATATATTGTAAGTAGGCTACGAAAAAAACTTGGGAATTTCGCATGTGTTCAAAGGAAAGTTATAATAAGTAGCTACAAAACAGATACATACATCATTTTATACGTAAAATCGCGAGAGAATGGTACCTTTATGAATTCCAATACGTCTTACTTCGAACGCAGGTGTCATCTCAAACGGGGAAAAATGTGTACTTTACTTAGTATGTGTATAAGAAATGAGGTTGAGTTTTGGCCTGTTGGTCTAGTGGTTAGTGACCCTGACTGCTATACCAGAGGTCGTGGGTTCGATTCCCATCCAGGACAAATGTTTGTGTGATGAGCACGATCATTTGTTCTGTGTCTGGGTGTAATTTATCTATAATATGTATGTATTTAGAAATATATAAGTATGTTTATCAGTTGTTTGGTTACCATAACACAAGCTCTGCTTAGCTTGGGATCAGACGACCGAGTGTTAAAAATATATAAAAAGAAATGTGGTTAAGTTTTAGAATGATGAAAATTTGTCACTCACATTCTAATGTTGAAAGGAAGCCTATCCTTTCATCATAAGTCACAGTTGACAAGATATGATTCCTGATTTACTCTGTTTATGATACAGGTAGCTGTTCTAACGCAATCTTAATTTCCAGTGTTTTTACTGAGTGCTTACCGAGAATGCTTAATTTAACTTTTACCTTTAAAATGATCTTTGAGCCTAGGCATTTTGAAATCAATTTTTTTTTGGCCATAGTTTCGCTTATACAGTTTATAACATCTTGTAATTTAGAGTGTACCATTTTAAGTAATTGCTATTTATACTTCTCTTTTCATATGAAGGTAGTGATTAATAAATATACCAAATAGAAGGATAATATTAGTATCTAAAGTCATTGTTTTGCACACCATATTATGTGTAATCACGTAGTGTAACTTGACCTTTGACCTCTGTTCCACAAATCAGAGAATTCTGAATTGTAGCAATATTAAATAATGCTATTATTTAACCATTTCACAAGAATTTATAAATACCAATAAATCAATGCGCAGTTTAATTCGGTTAAATCGAACTCGTCTGGAGCAACTTCACAATCAGCGCCGACAACGATATACCGAAATTGTGGTTTCATACAAAGCAACTGCCATCTGGTTAAGCATTAATTAAGGATCAATTCTGTTCGCGTTCATTAAATACTAGCTCTGCCCCGCGGTTTCACTCACCTTGCTTTTCATCTAAGATAAGGAATGTGATATTGAAATGCCTATAATTTTCCTCGAGAGTCGAGGTATCTAAAGATTTTTCAAATCCGACTTCATAGATTTAAAAAAATTGAGTTTAAATAAAACAAAATCACTAGCGATATTATAAGATGTTTACTTTATATTTGTGTATCTTCAAATATTTAGCTAATATTGTAACAATAATTTTCCTAAAATTCCACATTAACTCCATACATTTTGAAACTTCCTTATACTCCTTAGAAAATTAAATATACAAGATATACATATATATGAAGGCGCCGCTCAATGAAGGTCGAATTAGAGTGACAACAAGATATATATAGTGTTGTTGTAAATATCTATACTTATAATAAATCTGTAGAAGTGAAAATTCTGTACATTGAAAATATCGAAAAAATAAATGGCGGGGGTGTTACTAGACCTAGAAAAAAAAGAATTTGTCTGTCTGTCTGTCTGTTTGTTCAGGTATCACGCAAAAACTACTGGTTTGATTACGATGAAACTTGGTACAATTATTCTTTATTATCCTGGGCACCACTCTGGGTAGTTTTTATCCCAGAAAAGTATAAACAATAAAAAACAAACTTAATTTTGCGGTTAAAAACTCAAGTTGCAGGCACAGCTAGTTTTCAACAGTTTTATTGACGCCGTAGATTTCTAATATCACGAACATTATGCAAAACGAAAGCGACATCATATATACTCAAGCTTTAATAGGAAACATATAGAGTTACGTGTATTTGTTTACCTTTATTTACCGAACTAACACCGAATATTGAAAAAGGAACGGAAATTAAATCCTGTTTAAAAATCCTCCCGAACGCAGCTATCCGTAATCATAAACACGAAAATCCAACCATATTCACTGACGTCACTATTCGAAATGAACCTACATACATTCCAAAAGTCCATTTACGTCTATATACATTTTTAATAACCAAATTCCGCACGATGTCAATTTATGAAACGAGAAAACCTGAACGAAATCACTATATTTTTAGTAACCGACCAGAATAGTATAGGTATTCAATACCAAATTATGAAATTTCTATCAAGTCTTTGAAGGGTCTCGATCTAAGCAACTGGCCTACAGGCATCTAGATCCGTTTTTTCTTTCACGTACTGTCCTTACAGCGCATACTTTATTTCTATTTGCCTGTACTGCGAGGTAAATGGGGAGGGGGTGCGGGCTGAGGGGCCAGGCACGCGCGGTAGCGTCACCCCAGCCAGTAGAGGCTGCGACGAGCGAGCGAGCGCCTGTACGCGTCGCTCCCGAACCAAAGGACTGGTGACTCTCCATAGTGTCTGTGACGTGTTTCAGTGCCAGCACATGCGTGGAAATGACCATATCGATGATTGTGAACAAATGTTTGTGACTTGTGATTAAGTGGTTGCGTGCGACTAAGTAAGTGAGTTGGGTGCGAGTTCATGTGGTTCCGTTGCATAGGTATCGCCGGTAAGTAGTGGTGTTTTCTGCAATAAAATTAGCATAGTAACAGGATTGGTACGATTGAGCTATATACTCGACCAATTCACGCCATAATTAATCTTATTTTATTGTGAAAAGGTTATTTTTTAAATGGCGGTTTTATAGGTCGAATTTTACGTTATTTTGTGCAGGATAATGAGGTTATAGGGGTTGAGTGAATTTTGATGGTTTTTTATTGAGGCGGGTCATTAAATTTAATGTGCACGGACCGATTGCAGTGTTAATGTTTCGTGATGGTTTATTCGATTAATTAATTTTATTTGGTAATTTAAATAACTATGTTTCGTAAATTAATTTGTTGTTAATTAACCTTTTATCAACAAGAAAAGTGGCTAATTAATTATTAATTAAGGCCACGTTTTCATTTATAACTGAAAGGTTTTCCGGAAACGCACGTGCCGTCGCATTGCCTGAAAACTCTTATTTTCATTTTCGTTTTTGATAACAATAATTTATTTATCTAAAATTTAATCATTGTATTAAATATTACGTTTTATTTTATTTTCATTTCTTTTTTATGTTTTTTTTCGTACATTAGTTCTTCGAACAAAAGGCCTATACGGCTTAAAAAATGTGCATACGGCCAGTCATAACCTTGTATATAATATAATACATTATATACTGCATTTTAGCTTCACAAATTCCCTCAGGTTTCCACAAGGTTCGCATCAAGAGCGCACTGCATGAAATGTACTACAGAGGATGAATATATTTTAGAGCATATTGCTACATATCTACTACCTTGAAGCATTTAACTCCATTTAATAAGAACCTCTATGCTCTCAACTGCAATTACTACGCTTTTTTTAGGTATAGAGGTAAGCAGACATTATGCTACAAATAAACCTAAACGCCATAAACGTACGTCAGGATACAACCAGTTGGGCGTTCCTATTTTAAAGGTCACGGCAATACAGAAATAGGTGATAGGTAAAAAAAAACATCAATTTAAAAAACAACATGTAACAAAAGTATTTAAAACACAATTCAAATAATATGAATAAGGCGGTAATTAAAAAACATCAATCTAACTATTCTGACTGTAAATTAAACTAAAGAAAAAATATACCTAACTTATAAGTTACGGTTAACTATTGCCAATCAATATGATTACGAAGATTCTCCGGCCTTTAAGTATAACCTGTAAACTATTGTTGCTATGTAAGAAGCCACGCCTACTAACTACCTAATACTTAACAAGTAATAGGCAAAGTTTTCAATAATAATAGGTATATAAACTCGCTTTACTTGCGACTAGCTTTAGGTTCCCTAATACCAACAGATATTGTTAGGTATAATTGGTTACATATTAATGTAAAAAGGACTTCAATGAAATATATGGGATCATACACCTTTTGACGGAGACATCGCGTTTCAAACATACCGTCGAATCGAGAACCTACACTTAGAGCAAACACAGTATGCGGCTGAAATCAAGGAAATAATCAACCTGAAAATAACCACCAAAGATCCTTCCCGAAGGCCGGAGCCTTTCCAAACAGAAAGAGAATATGCATATAGGATTAGTACAAAACATGATATTGGGTCAATTTAACTACCCGATAATTCACAAAAAACATCACCGGCCAAAATTCCTGTTCAAATAAGGTGAAGATTCACATGAAATTTTAAGTTAAAAAGGGTGTGGTCAATCAGTTTATTAAAAGGATTACCTATTAACGCTTAACGCCTGATTAGTCTCATGACCGGGCCAACTGAAGTCTTACTAGGACAAAGCCAGACGGATTAAAAACTAATGCTCGATATAATGACGCTGATTGAAAGAAACAATTGATATAACAATGGTATTGTATTCTGAAGATAAAATGATTGGAGAAAACGAGTAAGATCCCCCCTAATACGAAGTAGTATTGTAGCTATAATGGAGGGAGAAAGTAATGTTTGTATGCCAACATAACGGGAACCCAAATTTGCCTACCGATACCGATGCCATAGATGTGAGTGGAAATGATTACAATATGAATGCCCATTCAGAAATCCCATGGGCCTTTTATTACATCCAAGCTGGGATTGACACAAAACAGAAAATAGTTATTTCTCCGGAGGATATAGTAGTGATGACGGCAAAGTTGGGTTTAAGGAATACGAATGATGTAGAACTCTTTTAAAGTAAGAACTTAGTTAAGACATACAGACAGACAAGAGTAAGCATGTAGCTGCAATACTAATAGCCCTTGGCTAATAGAAAAAAGTCATGTGAGTCTTAAAGCAATAAACTGATGATTTGACTGATACAGGTAACCCAACAGGGCTAACCTAACTCAAATCAGGTAACATCGATATTAAAGCCCCTCGATTAATAGTGAAAGATAAAAATATTAGTTTATGGAGATGCAAGAGCTAACTATATGAGTTTTCAAGCGGTACATTAATTCCTCTAGCGATCCGGAAGCAAACGTTCGCAGCGTCTAATCAGATTATCTGATCTAAATTAGCTCTTGACATCAATTGTTATCAATCCCGAAATATTATAAACTTTAAGCCGTAAAATAAATTGTAATTTACAACTTCGAAAAACTTAGGAACTTTAAAATGTAATTAATCGTTTTTTCTTGAGGAAATCCGCGATGCTTACCCTTCGCCCCGGGGAGAGGTGAAGGGTTATCCCAATTATTTACCGACTTAAAGGAAGCTAGAACCAAATTCCTGGAAGATGTTTTTATAATTTTATGCTTTATGTATACTGTACTTTTTTTGATGAAATAAAAAAAACGGGAGATTTCGCTAATTCAGACTGGGCGATCAATACGTTGTTGAAACAAAAAATCGATATTTTTCCTGTCTTAACTCATACTATTAGTATTACAAATCAATACTTCCAAAGACATTAAAAAAAGGCTTTAATTATGCAGAATTCGTTTTGGTAATATTATGAGAATGACGTCATAGGAATAGCGCAGTTGGGCCGAGAATGAAATTTTATGTTTCGTATTTTAATATCAAAACGGACGGAGTTCATTAAGAAAATACTGCTTTGCTATTCTCTTTTAAATGTTGATGTTTTATTGTTTTATTCACTTAATTATAATTGAGATTTCTAAGAAAGTTTTAGGTTCTACGTATTGTTTTATTTCTTTGAATATAAAATGGGCGCTAGGAAAATAAAAATAAGAATGTTTTTATACATTCTGAAATATCGTCTTGTATCGAAGTGATAGTAAAAAAAAAACATAAAATTAAATTGAAATCTTATCTTTCAAAATGCCGTTATAAATTAAAGTTGGTGCTTATATTGTTTCATATTTATATTTTTATGTAAAACGTAAAATAGCGAAAGAGGATCTACGTAAGAGGCTTACTCTGCATGGTTTGTCCGCATTATATGCAAGAGAGATTAATCTACGAATTTTAAAATCTCTTTTTAAAGTTCTTGTTAGTAAATGTATTTTAGTTTATAAAATATTATGTTAAGGGTTTTTTCTGTCAAGTACCGATAGATGGCGCTACGGTTATGGGTAGTCGGATGTATTACTGAGGAAAGGTCTTTTCTCCATACAAACGTTCTCGCCTGTTTTCTCGTTGGTTTATTAACTTAAATAATTGATTTTTACAGTAATATTAAATTCGAAAAAGTTAGCGACAATGTTTGCAAGCATTTCTGTATCTCGACTAACAAAACATTATGCTAAGTTTTAGAGAGCTAGAAATATGGATTTTCCAGTGACTACAATGTTCCAGTTCCTATATGACACTAACAAATAAAAACATGAAAAAATCACATACAACATCTAATGAAATCTTCTAAACAAACTATTGTTTAAATATAAAATAATTTTCAAAAACTTAAAAAAAAAAAACAATATGTAAAGCTTATTACTAAAACTTAAGTTCGTTATATTATCGTGCACTTTAGTTTTATAAAAAGACTGCAGTAACTTAATCGCTTGCACCGAAATGCGGCAGACATTTCTTGACTTATATAATCGGTCAAGGAGGCTTTTAGGCTCCAACTCGCAACAAATAGAGATAAGATATGTGTCGCATAGATGTTATCTGGTAGAGTTTGTAGTTAAAGACATTTTAACGTACCAAACCGTTTACTCGTTTTGCTATTAAATAATTTAAAGGTTTTACTATGAGAATGATGTCAACTTTTCATTCAAGGATATGTATTTTCTATTCATCTCAATTAATCTAAGTATTTTGAATGAGCGGACTAAACATAGCAAAAAGTTTTATAATATTCAATAAACTACAAAACAATACTGGGTGTACTTTCGTATCTATATAAATTAGGCTTGAAAGTCCTATTCTAACATTTAATCATGCACAATGCACATCAAAGTTACCGCGCAGTTGCTAGCTCACGACCCGTTTTCCCATAATCTCTCCACAAATTTTCCTTTATCGTTGGCTGTCTTGATATAAAACCAGTTGATCCTCATCAAAATGTGTCTACAGACAAGAATCGATCAGTTTTCAAGTTTGAATATTTGAATAATTAACGGGGCACTGGATTGGGAGCGGAGTATTGATTTTGTGTAAAAATAACACGGTACATTGGTTATTTATTCAACATGAATATGTAACGGAATGAATTAGGTGATTCTGTTTTATTTTATTTTATCTTGGTGTTGCAACACATTTTTATCGATTTGATTTGATTGCTCGTATTTATTTGTTTTCAATTATATTTTCGTTGCGTCTTTGTTTTTATGAAAATGTATTGTTTCATATTGTTTTGCTTAGCGATGTATCTATACATATAATAAATCTGTAGAAAAGTCATTTTTGTACATTGAAGAAATTGAAAAAAAAAATAGCCAGCGTGTTAAAGGATAACTAACAGAACCCATTTCCATCATTTTTGAAATTTTTGTCTGTTTGTCTGTTTGTCTGTTTGTCTGTTTATATGTTTGTTTGTGCACACATCACGTAAAATCTACGAATTCAATGCAGAAAATGTTTATATACGAAAATTATACACAACTTGAGGTATAACTTAGTTTTTGTTTCATCGAAATCGGTTCACTCTATCCAAAGATATGATTAATTTAGTGAGTTCAAGAAGTAAAATATTACAACACGCAATTCAGTGCAGTAATTGCATTACAACTCTCTTTTGCCGGGGGTCAGATTTTATGTTACAGTATCAAACATAAACTACTTAATCGAATGGTGTAAAAAATTGAGAGGTTGTTTTCAAGAAATCGTAGATGGTTGTTAGCTATGTTGAAACATGCTATTGAATCTAGCTGATAAGGGGTGAAGCTTTAAATTTCCAAAATCATTTTCTCAACTGCACACATAAATTGGCATTATTGACAGATAAACAAGAGGGTAACCATGGCAGACTGAGGTAGCCATAGCAATCTTCAATTTGATTAGTGAACTAGCTATCGAAGTAAACAGCTTGGCGGTTGAACGATTGGAAATGAGTGATCTTGCTGCAAGTTCAAATCCGGTTGTTAATGTTTGTATTTTTTTTTCATGCGTCCATTTTCTTATATAAGTTTGAATTTTTGATACCCAAGTTCAAATCTCAGTAGAGATAACTCTTTTTGTGTTTTACTAACGTATCTTTTTTAAGTAAAAAAATATTTGTAACATTTTGTTGTATTTTTAGTCGCAATAAGTCGTGAATTTTTTCTCAACCGATATATAAACTTACAATTATTTAGTGTTTGTATTTACTAATCTCCGTAGGTAAGTTTATTCCTCATTGCTGATCATGGAGGAACAAACGTGCATGGCATATACCGTAAAGTGATTCAGGCGTAAATGTCCTGGCCATTTGCTTGGAAATTTACGCATTCGCTTCTGACTTGAAAACGTAAGCTTCCCCATAGATCACTTTATAGTTGGTTAAAAACTTTAATCCACTTTTAAACTATTTTTCCAACATAATGTGTAATGCTTTCTATTGGTCATCTATATTATATTCCATGGACAAGATCTTTTTGTATTTGTTATTTATTTTCTTTTACCCAAAAACCCAATGATCTTTTTATCACACAATCTTTAGTATGTACTACCTCTTTAATATTCTTTAAAAGGTAGCTTGCTTCTCATGTAGGTTTTTATGCGTAAATGATGTTTTATTTATGTGTTTAAATTTCATAAAGTTTTTGTACCCTATTACCGGAAGGTTGGGCCAAAACCCTAAATAAAATGAACTTTCTATCGCATTCTCTACATTTTAAAATATATACGTACGGTATTTAAGCCCATCACACAAGACAGCTATTACTGAATCTTTCCAAACAAATAATTTTAATTTTTTTTAATTTTTAAAAAATTAGTTTTTAGTTTTTATTTATAAAATATGTATGTTAGTTTATAAGGTATTTATCTATGGGCCTTAGTCGCCTGACAATAAATGATTTTTTTTTTTTTTATTTTATTAAATAATTTTAAACACAGTTTTGGTAATTCTGCCACTGCGCCTCTCAAACCATACGTCAACTTTTTGTAACTACCTCCTCTTTCAGTTTCATGGGTCTCATGTCAGTCACTGCCTATCTGATATCCTCTCTCAATTTAACGGCGTAGTTCAATTTCGAGGTTTCGCACCAAAACCTCGCGCCCTGTAGTCTCACTAGGGACTACGGTACCAACGATAACTATAGCATACAAAATGGACTAATTTGTTTTTATGGATTCGGTTTTTGGGTGCCCTTTGCCATTTACTGCCTAGAGCGACAGCTGCTTTCACTTTAACTCAGAGTTGGCGCTGCCAGTAGACTCAATACAAAAACATTGACCTTCAATTATTGTAACCAACTGGGTAAAGCACAAAAATGAAAACATCAAAAGTCAGTTCAAAACTGCCCAAGGTAGACATATTTTGGACATTGACATCGAAAGCCACCATGAAAATTATAATTTTTTGTCACGGTTCTGGACTTGGAAGATAAATATAATTTTTTTAAACAAAGTAGCATCAAAACCAATCCTTAAATTTTTTTAGCGGTAAGCTAATTATATAATTATGACGATGGTACTTTTTTATTTTGAGAATTTATACTAACAGCAACATTTGTGACAAAATTTACTCGGCAGTAGGCAGTTCGTGTTAGTGGCCCTCTATATCACAGTCAAATATTTATTCATAAAGATGAATGACAGGTATATAAGCGAACAACGTCGCGGGTACAGCTAGTTTGTAAATAAATCATCTAGAAGCATATTCACTGTATTTATAAGAATTCAAGAACAATAAGACAAAATGACGTGTTGCTTAAAAGTTTATATAATAACCGTTACCACAATAAAATATGACTAACCTAATAATACTAAATCCACATCTCAAATATTGTGTGTTACATCATCCGAACAAAATGACGAAACAGGCTTTAATGAAAATGGAACAGCCTTTTCCATGACCCGGGAAAATCCACATGGACTTTTTCCGCCCAGGAAAGACGACTCTGTACTTTTAGTACTGGCTTAAACCACCAGAGTGCTTATATACGATGAGCGCTAAAAAAAGGACTTTTCCTTCGAGTAAGAGAGACGATAGTAGGTGCGGTGTAGCGCCATCTTGCTTCCACGACAGCAACAGTCCCGCTTTAAGAGATTGTGTTGAAGGCACTGGTAGTGATACAGTAAGAGCAAGAGTTAATAAAAATGTTTTATAATAATGGTATTGACCTAAAATTATTTTATATTATTATTATCTATATCTTCTATACATATAAAAATGAATCCCTATTTCCCTTGGTCACGGCATCACGCGTGAACGGCTGGACTGATTTCGCTAATTCTTTTTTTGTTGTGTTTGTTATTGTCAGGAGAAGGTTCTTATTAAAGAAAAAGTTTGCAAAATTTGAGTTGAGTATTCACTTAACCACCAAATTAAGTAATCCTGACTTATGTTACACACCTAATAATACAAAGGCACCGGGAACGGGACCTAGGTATTCACGCGGGTGAAACCGCGGGGCACAGCAAGTTCAATATAGTTTGAAAAGATGCAGGTCTACGTGAAATTCGGACTAAGTACATTTTATAGCTAAAGTAAACTGGTTTGTTAAAAAGTTTCTCAAAAAAATAAGAAAACTATTACATTTTTTCGGAACATAAAGTGTCTTTTCACAAAACACAAACTGTTAAGTGTGCACAAATGAATGCATTTTTTTTTTGCACTTTGTTTAAGGAATTATAGGAAAGAGTTTGTAGTGCATTATTTTATATTTAATCGCTACATTTTTCGGTTCATAAATTGACGTTGTAGTTTTAAATAAAATGTTGCCAGTATTCATTTCTATCCTTTGGTGGCGTTTGAAATAAGAACGGACATTTAATAATGTCTTGTTGGAAGGAACCACTGTTTGTGATGTAAATTTATAATTTAAAAAGGTAATACACTGCTCGTTTAAAAATAGAATAGTGAAGCCTCCGGCGGCTTTTTTCTGTAAGAATATTGTTAAGATGGGGAATAAAATAAAATAGTGGACTGTATCAAAAATAGGTGTACTGGTCTAAGTGCCGTTAATAAAAGTACAAAGGGTCCCGGACAAACATTAATAGTTTAAGAGCGGTTGAGGGGTCCGTCGCGGTGGTGTCCGTGGAAGCGAGTGGGGTTCCGGGGCCGGTCGTGTTGCTCGCTCGCCGCGCCGCTGCTGGTGGGCCCAGCTGGTGACGCATGACGTGTGCACGCCGCCAGTGCGTGATGGCCGCGCGCTTGTTGGGTTCGATTCCCAACAATATTATATAATTTTGTAGTTGTAGTTAAAATATAACAAACTAGTGACTGTCTTTGTTATAGAGTTAAAGTGGAGGTAACACAAAAGGTCAAATATGAACCTTACTCCCTTAAAATAAAAGCAATTTTATGTTATGCTTATGTGTAGTTGTTTGCACACAAATAATTATATCTGTCAACGTGTTTGAAAAACATAAAGCAAAATAATTTTGCAAATTATCAAGAATGTGTAATGAATTTACAGCGAGACAATTTGAATTAATACAGAAATGCAAATTTTATTCACATAATGTTCGCGATAACGACCTATCCATTAATTTTTTTCACTGTATTATTTTAAAGTGAATTGTTAATGAGTTTTTACTTAATGTACTTGTTTTTCTTTCACTTTTCAGATTATTTATTCGTTACTAATATTTTAGAAAGCTAATTTTGTATTTAGTTTTAATATGTTATAGCAAGTATTCCTTTGACCTTAGAGAATACATAAGCAAGCATAGAGCGCGCGCATCGCTATTCAGCCGTTGTGCCTATCGTAAGCATATTTTGAGTCGAGAGTACTCGCTCGTTTAGCGATTTTTCGAGCGACAGTAGAAGTTCATATAAAAAAATCGATGGTTTCCGTATTAATAGTATAATTAGAAATTATTATCAAGGAGGTTTCAAAATAGTATAAATTATACAGCATCCTCGCCCTAATCAATACCTGTGCTCACTGTTCATACTCCGTTAGGCGCATATTCCTATAGCTTCCTTATTTATACTCTAAGCCTTTGTCAAAAATAGTATATAGAACAATTACAGTAGCTACCAAACAACTTATCCTAATCACTGGACATAGGCATCTCCTAAGTTGCGACATAAAACCCGGTCCTACATCCACGTTCAGTCCAACCATCAAGTCACGATTACATATAGCAAACAAGCTAAAGCAAAGAAATTGAACCTGCAGAAACCCAGCGCAATATCAAGTCTAAATCAAGCTACAAGCATTTCGTACGTAACTATTTCATTTAGATTTAAAACATATTACAATAAACTAACGATAAGAATCTAGGTCGACTATTTTGTTCGTACATACAGCCATTTAATTTCGAACAGAGCTTAGTCAAAGGCCGCTATAAACTGAGACCTTTGCACGGTTTCTTTGCGCCCCGGAGCCTTTATAATTAGCTCCGTAATTATCGTCTTTTTTCAAAGGAACGTGATTAATTTCCTCCTGCAATTATCTGTCCGTATTTTGCTGCCGAAATACATAATTATCGGCCCAGAATCTAAGCTAAAATCTTCTTAAATTTACAAATTTTAGACCGAAAATATAACAGAAAAAACTGGCCAAGTGCGAGTCGGACTCGCGCACGAAGGGTTCCGTACCACTGTCGTATGAGAGCCCCCCTTAAATATTCATTTTATGTGGTTTTTAGTATTTGTTGTTATAGCGGCAACGGAAATACATCATTTGTGAAAATTTCAGCTTTCTAGCTATCACGGTTTATGAGATACAGCCTGGAGATAGACAGACGGACAGACAGACATGGAGTCTTAGTAATAGGGTCCCGTTTTACCCTTTGGGTACGGAACCCTACAAATGTTAAATGTGTTCGTTATTTTGTTTGCTGGATTCGTAGAGTAAAGTTTCAATGTATTTTCCTTTTTGTGTTGGTTTAAAATTGCCACATTACTCTCGACTGTGAAGCCTTCTTGTACTACTTTCAATCTATTTTCACGAAATGTTTTGTAGACTTATGATGAGGTCACGTTACACACCTTACTTCTTTTTCCTTAAATTTCATATAATGATAATAGTTTTGTGTGCGTGTGTGTGTATTTAAATAAATAAAGTATAAGTAACAACAATATGAGTATGAAAAGTGTCATATTTGACATTTGACTATTCTTAATTAAATCAACTATTAAGTTCAATCTTACGAGTAAATAAATAAATAAATGCGGACAACATCACATACATTGCTCTGAACCCAAAGTAAGTAGCTGAAGCACTTGTGTTATGGAATTCAGAAACAACGAAGGTACCACAAACACCCAGACCCGGGACAATGTAGAAAAGTTGGTTTCTACATTGACCCGTCCGGAGATCGAACCCGGGACCTCAGAGCTAGCGACACCTTGAAACCGGTGCGTACGCCACTCGACCACGGAGGTCGTCATGAGTACTGAGTAGCAACAATACATACTGATTCTCTTCCAAGATTCATCCATTTCGTATCTCCGAGAATCTAAAACGAGTGTTATACAGGAATTCAGGAGTCCCAGTTAGAGATTGTACACACAATATGTTTGCGGTATTCAAAGCAAGCTTGCAAGCAGTGGCGTCATGCCAATAGTCAGAATTATTAGCAAGAGGTGCTCTTTGTTACTCGAGCGCTATGCTATCAGAATGTACGTCAGACGTAATATTGTTCTATAGTATCTGAAAAACAATGCCTGTTAAGTGAGCTGCCAAATGTTTTTGAATAAAGTTTGGTTATATAAAGGACGATATTTTATGGGTTGCATAAGAAACAATTGCCAGTGTATTTTAGTTTTTCAGATGAAATCACTGGTGTCATAATGAAATATCCTACTTAACTTAGTGGTTTACATTTTGCTTAAAAATATTAAAATAGCTTTTAATAATTTTCTAGTTACATACTATAAGAAGACACTGAACGTAGATAAATAATGGGATAAGATACTACTAATCTAAAAGGGACATTCAATTGACAATGCTTCTATAACCACGTAAACAGAATAAATTAATATCTAACGAAGTTAATAAACAAATACGAGTACCAACCCCAAAAAAAAACACAACCATGACAGTTATGTTATGAAAGATAACAAATAGGGTACTTGGCCGCAAGTTATAAAAAGGGACTGCAAGTTAACGAGGAGTATAGGCTATGGCCCAGTAAATTACCACAATGAGGAAAATATAGGAAGATGTGTGTGTACTAAAAAGGTTTCATAGCGGTCAGAAACTGATATCTCACAAATAATTAGCTCGGGAAGGGACGTTATAGTAACTAAGTTAAGGTTTCAGGAAATTATTAGGAAATAAGGACTAAGGAGGTTGTTTATAGATGGCGATGTAACAGTCTAATGATCAGTGCTTGTACTATATGCTCCTATAACAGGATTGTTGCGATTGTGGAAGCGAGATGGCGCCCTACACAGCGGGTTACGGCGTCTCTCTTACACAATGGTTCTTAATGTTAAAATTATGTACTATCTACGATGTTTTATGTTGTATTTGTTACAGATTCCACTAATGATATGTGGAAAATTTAACTTAAATCTAGATTTTATAAATTTGAAATCATACATGAACTAGGTTAGCAAATGTTTAAAAATATCTTAACGTAAACATGTTTTGAAACAACGACGGGCCTGTTGGTCTAGTGGTTAGTGACCCTGACTGCTATACCGGAGGTCGTGGGTTCGATTCCCAACCAGGACAACTGTTTGTGTGATGAGCACGATCATTTGTTCTGGTTGTCTGGGTGTAATTTATCTATAATATGTATGTATTTAGAAATATATAAGTATGTTTATCAGTTGTCTGGTTACCCATAACACAAGCTCTGCTTAGGTTGGGATCAGATAACCGCGTGTGAGTTGTCCCGGAATATTATTATTATAACAATGTATTAGGCTATTATTATACAACAATAGCCTAATATAAAGAAGAATCCTTATTTTTATTATTATTATTATTATTATTATTATATTTTAAAGATATCCATATTATTTTGATCAAATCAGTATCCAGAATAACCTTAATGATACAAGAGGCATTGAGAATATTTTTTTCGGTTTTTCCTTTTATGTATTTCGTATAGCTTCAGGGGTTTCTTCAATTATATCCTACTTCATTTGTTCTTACAATGGTAACACGGCCATTTGATGTGCTTGGTAATCAGAGATCCTATGTGTTCTTCATTATTGTGGGTATAAAGAATCTGTTATCTGATAATGTATATTTTACAAAAAAATATAATATTCGATACAAGAGATACGACAATAACTCTTTGTAAAAAAGGAAAAATAAAGAAATCCTCAACAAATTATAATAATTGGTACGAAAAAATATTTGTAACTTAAAAAACTTGGCTAAAGAACCAAGAGCTCTATCAACTCTTCTTTCAAACAACAAAAGCACATCTGAATCGGTTAATTCGTTTAAGATGCCACGGAGAGAAACGTCAAAAGTTGAACACAATTTTTTTGTGTATGTTATTTTAATAATTATTTATAAATTAAAACTATCATCATACGTAAATATAGCTAATTTTGACATACCATACATTTGTAATTAGAAAACAATGCTTGACTGGAACTTATTACGCGATAATAATATAGAACATAGCAATTGTAGCAACCCGTATTTAAAGCGTTGATTAATGATATCAGTCTTACAAGTAAGTAGTACTTACGAAATGGTATTTAAATAAGATAAATCTCCTTTCAAGAGTAACGAAAATGACTAGGAATTTATGATAAATTGGTGTGAAACATTTAATTAAAGGTCTGTTTTTCTATTCACTCAATTTTAGATATTTTTTTCTTTTCATAATGAATTGTTCTTATAATATTATTAATTATCGTGTATTTTAATATCCATTTTAATTTTGGAATAGATAAAAGAAATCTTCAATTTGAAAACCAAAGTAACTTATAACCAAAGTAATTTATAGTTGTGATCAACCTCTGAGGCACGAAATAAACGGAACCTCAAGCAATTTCAGTCAATTTGTTGCAGCTGCAAAACTTAGAGGACAGATAAAGTAGTTAAGATGCGCACAAACTGATCGACTCCAAAGACACAGTCTATTATTGGTTTTAACTTACCAAAGTAAGATGTTTCGTACTCGGTTTCCCGGAACATCGAAAGGCGACCTGAACAATAAATATTTCCTGACAATCCACCCGG
Source organism: Autographa pulchrina (assembly GCA_905475315.1). NCBI lineage: Eukaryota > Metazoa > Arthropoda > Insecta > Lepidoptera > Noctuidae > Autographa > Autographa pulchrina. The sequence goes on along the minus strand of FR997771.1, from coordinate 3,419,403 downwards.
GAACCACCTCTTACAACAAAGCATTTAGACAGTTAGTGCTAATAAGTTTCCCAGAACTAACAATGTAGCTCCCTACATTTATCACTCGTTTTTCTAGAGAACGTTCCTTGGACTTGAACTAAAAAAAGTTCGACGTACGACAGAATCGAGCTCACAAAACAGGAGATTTATTGGTCCAACCGCTATTTTGCGAATTAAAAGAAAATACGAACAAAAACGAAGGCGAAATTGCCAGGCGCGGTGACCGCAGACAAACTGCCTGCCGCTTTCGAACGCCCCCAGAATTCTAATAAAGAAGCAAATTGGAAAATCGCAGGTATTCGCACTGTACGATGACGCTGAATTGCGAAATCGGCTTACATAATTAACGAAACCAAAAAAATACGTGTCATGTAATAATTTATTGTCCAAATGGCCAGTTTATGTTGTTCCATTTTCGTTGAGTATGCCAACGGTTGTTAAGCCATCATGTATTCAAGTAGAACGGATGTCCACTGACGTACCATATTCATAAACCACTTGCTTAGTCAACTTCCTAAGGAATTTGTTAAGCATTTTTATGAAAATTATTCTTGTAGAAAATGCTGGAGGAATTTTTAAGTCGACAGCGCTGACGAAAATGTTAAAATTGTTTTAAATAAAAATTCAGTCTGCTAATGTTTGGTGTATTTTCCGGCAAACGTGGTTCCATTGTTATTAAAATTTGTAAAATCCAATAAAGCTTCATTTACATATTATAATCATAGTGTGTTATTCCTGGTTGGATCAAACTGCTACACTAATTTAGAGATTCTTTGTTCGTGTTCTACTTTAAGTTTTGTAACATTTCCATTCGTATATCTATAGAACATCAAATTAACATGATACATCATGATCATACATCTTAAAATCACTCTAGTTTATTACGAGTGCTTACCCAAAATTATTACGCCTGCTTAAAGGCAAAACAATTACATAGAAATGCGGATAAACCTCCTTTATACAACCTTAAACTTTAATCAACCAGCAAGAATCCTCCAAGGCCTACATAAACTTAAGAATTTGCTCACACACTGCCCTAAACAGTAAAATTTTGAATACGCAAGACGTAATAAAGAATGTATATGAGTACTAAACAACTCCATGGTTTGGTCACGAATAAAATGTGTCAGTATTGCGCGAGTTACATTGCCCCTGGGTGCCGTTACTTTCAGTGCTTGCGTTCCAGCACATTTCGAATTAAAGCGTATTTACGACTTCCTACTTGTTCTGCGAGCCTGGTATGCTGACCAAATACTTCTGCGCTTTTGTTCGTGTATTTATTTAATTCTAGATATTTGGGGTGCTTAAAAAGATTTATTTTGGACCCTGCAGGTTTTACTTTTTATGTTATAATTAAAAACAATGTAATACCCAAGTAACGGTTTACTTACGTGACGCAGTTTGCGGAACGGGAGTCCTTAACCACGAGGCGGCAGATCGTAACACATAATGTAATATGAGTAGGTACTAAAAACAAAATATATTTTGCCAAAAAATATATGAATTGACGTTACAAAAGTCGAGTAAGCAAAAACCTAAATTATATACATATTTTCGCAACTCGCCAGTGGTGATGTGACAAATAGAACCAGGTAAATAAAAGCAAGTTTCATCCACAAAATCTAAAGACAAAATCTGTGCTCCAAAATACTAGAACCCGAATAATCTAGTATTCTAGCTTAACTAGGAGCACTAGAAGGAAGTGACCGTAACTCCTTTCCGTCCAATTACTTAAGTTAACCATGTAATTTTATTACAAAGTTCAAACATAATATTGCCATCAACATTGTAAGCTGTAACTACCGTTTTTATGAGTTTGCATGACGCGTTGCTTCAGATAATTTAAGACTTTATACTAAGACTCGTTATCATTCGTGACTCCGCTCGAGTAGGTATCGGTTGAAAATGATAGGCATAAAGGCCTCTACTATTTAACATTTTTATTACATTAAACTTTACATTAGGTGTAAAACAAGTACATTATGTAATTCATGTCTTAAGCCATTAATCATAAAATTAATAATTTAAACTACTTTACTCCAATATCGATCCACTTACTTAATTACATAATAATATCTTAATAAGCACTCGACGCCATTTTCCATGTCTTCAAGATACATTAAAATTCTAAGCCATTTTCTTCTTGTTTGAAGAATAAATTATAAAAGAATGTGTTACAATGCGCCTATAACTTTATTAATTATTAATTTACAAGAACAATTATGCTATAATTAAAACAAGGTAAGTTAATTAGCGACGGCAAAGTTTTCGTTAATTAGGGAAGTTGTGAAGAAATCCTCGTGGAATATTTTATACCGTAATCATAATATTGATTGGGAATGTCAATAATAGATTTACTGAACCTTTTTATTTACGTGTATAGGAAAATGTAAATATTATTACAAAAAATAAATAAAGGCGTGTTTTGCTCTTCATCATTATTTTCAGCTCTGCATAACCCTGGGTACATGCCTCTCTTGTCTGTCTCTTGCCAGCTCATCCTAAAGTTTTATCAATTCCCAAACGCTTTGAACGATTAAAAAACATTATTGGTTAAACACATTTCTAATATCATAGAATACGACATTGTACTTATAGAAAAATAAGTGCCGATTTCACCAAAAACATACCCAAAAAAAGGTTTCACGCATCAAATCACCCTTTGTTTGCGTGCCCCCATCATATGGACGTCCGATTCAATGAAAGTGGACTAGTCACGCGATTTGATAACGTAATGTGACTATTGAAAATCAATGCACGGGGTTAATCATTGACTTGCTGACTGACCTTTTTGATAAAGGGATCGACGTATATCGGTCAAGTGGTTTATAGATTCTTTCTTTGATATTTTCTTGCATGGCTGGATTTTTTAGAGTTAAATTATTCGGGTGACTTGTTTTTGGTTTTCAATTTAGCTTTGACATACAAAGTTCGAAATTAATTGAATGCTGGTAAATAGATGATTTGAATAGATGTTAATTGAATTTTGAGATCACACAATGCAACTTAAAATTATCAACGATCAAACATATTTGTCAGTTCATGTTGATCAAACATTATCGTTCATTGTGGCGTTCTAGGGGGGAGGCCTTTGTTCAGCAATGGACGTCTTCCGGCTGATGATGATGATGAAACATATTCTTTAATGCAAAAGAAACTTTGTTATTGCAGTACCAGTTTTTTATAATACATGCATAATACGGCCCTACGAAAATCTGGAAAACACTTAAAAAACATATTTTTTATAACTTAGATCAAAAGCAGTAGGAGAGAGAACTTGTTTAAAATAGGTTTTACTACCTTTACTTATAGGTAAAGGTAGGTAATAGATCACACGAAAAGCCTTTTTCAGTAATTCCTTAGAAACGAATAATATATTGCGATCATAATCCATTGTTCTCAACTTAAGCCAACGTTATTCCTAATAGTTATCAAGTTACAGTACCGCAGAAGATAAGATCTTGATGAATAAATTAGTTGCCGTCATTACGTGTGCGTGAGCGTTTATGTCGAGTCATTGAGATACGTGAACCTTCTTAATTATTCTGGGCTTGTTCACGGAAAATTGTTTTAGGTAATTGGCGCTTGTTTTCTATTTCGATCGTTTCGTGTAGTGGGGGGTTTTTGTGGTAAATCGTTTAGTTTTCTTTTGTTTTTCTGTTAATTAAATGTGTGTTTCTTTACCTACTTTAAAGTAATTTATATGCCAGGATCAGTTACAGTAGATTGAGAGTCCTATTTTTTCTTTGCATTCTAAATTAAGGTACGTCTATGTATTTATTAAGAACATGCAAAAACACTAGTGGATAATTAATTTTTTTCACAATTATTCATAATCATCGTTAAAGTTATTTTTTGTTATTGAATTTATAATTATTTTGCTATTTATGGATTGACCTTTAACTAGAACAAAAGGTGAGACAGTTACACAGCTTTAGGACAAAAGGTAAGTCACAATAAATCGTGTCAGGCTTTCAAATTTAAACAATATTAAAATTTACTGCTTTTAAAGCGACCGTGTAAATATTCCCTTAGAAAGCAAAACAACTGTTATAAAGACAACGCATTTATTTTGGAGAAATTCTTACAAGTTAATCCTCGAGTAACTGAGCATAAACAAATAAAATTATCATAATTAAACTTTTTGGCTGTAAATCAACGCTCCGGATTCTTCTAGGCGAGACTTATTAAAATAGCTTAGAAATATTGTAGAGGGACTTTTTCGTAGAATAACGTAATGAAGATACTTTATGTTATTCTACGAAGTACAAGGTGCACACCTACTGAGTTTCTTCGACCTTATGATGATGATGTCCTCCTTGACGTAATCCGTCAACGGCGAACCCTGTCAATTCCGATTATGAGCACGAATATGGCTAGCGAAGCCAAATTTGGTTTTAAAAGTTCTGTTGCAGGGCGCACAGTGCAGCTCGCCCCTAGTGTTGTATGTGTAGGTATAGGAAGGCTTAGGACGGTTATTTCTAGCTAAGCGTTTTGCATCAAGGTCTTGTAATCGATGTTCTTCAAATTTTGTTAACGCTTTATTTACAGAGTTGCGCCACTGAGATCTCTGTTGCGCCAGCTCTTCCCAACCCTCGGGAGGAATGTCGACCTTATAACAACATCAGAATTCTGCACTTACATTTCATAAATTATTTTAAGTACCGGTAATTCTTTGATGCAACCAGAGTCAGTTAATTTAACGTTTTAGAGAGCTTGAAAAGGCCTTTTTGAAATAAAAATATTCTGATTTTTTGATTTTGATACAATTATCTGGTATCGTAATAATTAATATTTTCAGAACTGTTAAGTGCTCACTTAGAGCGTTTTCGGTACGATATCGGTATCGGACACCGATACGAAACTGGTTATTTTTGGAACTTACGTATCCGGTATCCGATATCGAAGTGGATAATGTACAATACAGGTACATGTTTCATACATTTTACTGACCCCCGATATCGTATTCGTATCCGATACCGATATAATATCGAATGATATAAAAAAGCTCTCAGTGTTGATAATTTTGGCAGGCAATCGTGTTATTCTATCAATATTCTTAACACCACCTAACTTGACATTCTTGATTCTAGAACCACACTACCAGTGTTTCTAGAAGCAATGTCAAGTTATCAGAGCATCAAACAACACTCATACGAATCTGCACTTTATTTATTAAGAAAAAAATATTTTTCAAGAGTCAACACTGCATATTAGGGTCATAACGTAACTAATATTCATAAATAATAAATACTCGTAAACTTTCACTTTACGTTTTATGAGAATATTGGGCGTGACTTCTTGGCGATTCTGTTCCCCTGGTGACCTGTAGAACCATTTACTTGGATATTAAAGTATTATGTAGAACTAGCTGTGCCTGCGACTTCGTTCGCGTGGATGACGAAACTTATCAATGAGTTTTTAACTGCAAATTTTTTTTTTTTTTTTAATTTAATTTTTAATTAATTATTTTTTTGCCCAGGATAATAAAGAATAATTATACCAAGTTTCATCGTAATCGAACCGGTAGTTTTTGCGTGATACCTGAACAAACAGACAGACAGACAGACAAAATTCACACTTTCACACTTTTCGGTTCGGTATCGGTCTAGTAACACCCCCCGCCATTAATTTTTTCGAAATTTTCAATGTACAGAATTTTCACTTCTACAGATTTATTATAAGTATAGATAATAATTCTAATATCTACAGTTAAATACTATCTATATAAATGACTTGTGACGCGAAAAAAAAAGAAAAAAATAATAATATTTAATTTTTAATTAATTAATTTTTTGCCCAGGATAATAAAGAATAATTATACCAAGTTTCATCGTAATCGAACCGGTAGTTTTTGCGTGATGCCTGAACAAACAGACAGACAGACAGACAAAATTCACACTTTCACACTTTTCGGTTCGGTATCGGTCTAGTAACACCCCCCGCCATTTATTTTTTCGCAATTTTCAATGTACAGAATTTTCACTTCTACAGATTTATTATAAGTATAGATAATAATTCTAATATCTACAGTTAAATACTATCTATATAAATGACTTGTGACGCGAAAAAAAAAGAAAAAAAAATAATAGGCAAAGAACCTTGGTTCGAAACATAAGTAGGTATTTTAGCCAAGCCATATACAACATACGATTAACATAATATGCGACTACTTCTAAAGAATTCAGCTAATATTGTATTCTTTTAACACCTCATCAGTGACGTCACAAAGCCGGCTGTAAATAATTACTTTCATTTCAACACTCATTGTTTCCAAGTCCCAGTTATGGCGATGACGTCACGAATATTTTAGTGAACTTCCTACATCGGTTCGATAACGCAAATGTGACGCAGCGTTTTTGCTGCGTAAAACGAATGAAAGCGAACTCTGAAAACGTCGAGTCATCCTTTTGCAGCAAGGTTTTTATACCGCACTCCCGTTGGCAATTAAATTGAGTACTAAGTTAGAAAAGCGATATACTTAGTATAGCAATATTTAATTACGGAACCGTTTCTCTTGTAATTTATTAACTCGTGGGTGACGCACGTTTGTGAATGAGTTTGTAGGTTGATTACTTTCTTTTAGAATTTCATTTCGATTTGGTGTAGAATGTAGTTACTCAATTTGTTTGTGGCTGATTTTGTGGACGTGGCTTGATTAATTACCGTGTTTTCGTTTGATAAAATAGGTATCTTTAATGTTATTTTGTAATGTAAGTTCTTTAAATTATAGCTGGACTTGAAGTATTAAAATCTTTTGAAAGGTAAATAATGTTTTACATGTATTTCTTTGGCATGCAAGCTAATTGCATGGAGCAAAATTAAGACAAAATCCTACTGGACATTGCGAATTTGAACAAAAAGGACCACAATTAAAAAAGTGTCTTTAACCTCTGAGAGTATGGAATATTCCTCCACCTCATACAGAGCAGAGAAAGTCCACGAGGTATCCCCCGGGTCAAAAAAACAATCAAGAAAAGTAACATTATCACGACGTACAAAAACAAACCTTGAACTTTATTGTACTTATTGCATTTAGGGGACAAAGGTGTTTTTTGGTAATCTATCACGTTGACAGATAGACAGTCTTTCACTAATTGGAAAAAAGCTGTTATTTTCAGGTCAAATCAAAGGTCGTTTACACGTACATTTTATACTTACATCGTGTTTGTTAATGAGTAGTGACAGCGTTACACGGCTCAGCAGTTGATATATTCCCTAAATATTTCCCTCCGAAGAAAATTACGTAAGCCGCCTCGTAACGTTCCAGCTCAGTGCACACAGCACACACGTTGATTAGATTACCACAGGGGAACACGACTGTAACTTTCTAATATGTAGTAATCGTTAAAACGTGACCTTTATTGCAATAATTACAGGAGCGAAATTCCTTTGAACTTATTTCGAGTAACCAATTACTTACCCACGCATCTTCGCGATTTGTATAAGCTCACGGTCGTTGAGTAAGGTACTAGGTTTGTCAGTTTATAATGAGTTAGAACACATTGAAAACAAATTGCACAATGGTAAACATTTTTTTCCACAGTACACAAAATACTCTTTACAATACAAAAACGTTAGTTTCAAAAAATACTGTTTCATACTATTAGCAAAAATACATGATTTCATTTCGTTTATGTATAATCATAAAATCGTTAGCATTGATTCAGAACCATATGTCAAAATAAAACGTTTGACCTCCATACAGGATTGGTAAATCTCCTTTTTTACGTAGCGTGTTAGACATAAATCGTACACAAACATATAGATTGGAACACGGATAAATCTGCAAGCAAAACACATTTTTTACCGTCATCCTGCAACCTTTAGTTTTATATGTCGCAAAGCAACATGGCCAAAAAACTGTCTACATAGGGAATAAAATAAAAATTACTGTTCATGACGCAAACTGCGAGAGCTGGTTCGAGGTGGCGGTATAAATTTGTAAAAAAAAACATGACTCAACTCAAATATTTTGAGCAGGAAAATGACTAATAATTTCGATACAGAAGAAAATGGAAATAAACTAGGTATATATAGCTTACATAGTAATAAAGAAAACGCTAGTGAAATTATAGAGATTTTCTACACTAAAAACTACTTAAATCATAAATTCAATCCAGCATAATGCGGCATAAAATATGACTGAATAAGTCATAAAGTATTCACTGAAGCATAACAGCTTTGCAATAGAAATGTGGGACATAATGTGACACATTTTGTTTAAGTGGCAGTTACGACTCAAGCCGAATTCGACGTCGTAAGTACTCGTAAGGAATAACGTAGATTATATGCATAGTGGCGAAATGGATGATGAAATGGATTCAATGGCGCCAAAATCGTGTTCCGGCGTCTTAATGACACGTTTAGTGATGTTTGGACTGACACTTTGACTATCGGTAAATTGATTATAACCAGACCTTTGGATAGATCTTTTTAACAAGCATCGATAACATGACATTAAAACTATGTAGACAGACTAATTTCTTACATTAGTTTAATGTCCTAATGCTTCAATTCAAGGGACATTTAAATTTTCCTTAACAACATTGTAACAAATTCGGGCTGAAATGCTACCACACTTTTAACATTCCTAACGAAAGCGGATTCTCAATTTTAGGGAGGACCTAAACTTATAAATACTTCAGAAAACTTGGAATTTACATCTCAATTTACTCGAGAAATACAGACTGTTGATATTACTAACTTCTTTGAACTACTTGAATGAATGAAGACATTAATGTATCCTTAAATGGTTCCAAAAATATCACTTTTGTACTAATAATAATAACATAATAATAATAATAATATTCCGGGACAACTCACACACGGTTATCTGATCCCAAGCTAAGCAGAGCTTGTGTTATGGTAACCAGACAACTGATAAACATACTTATATATTTCTAAATACATACATATTATAGATAAATTACACCCAGACACAGAACAAATGATCGTGCTCATCACACAAAGATTTGTCCTGAGTAGGAATCGAACCCACGACCTCCGGTATAGCAGTCAGGGTCACTAACCACTAGACCAACAGGCCCGTAAAACATAATGTTTGTCAATATTTTCTAGTGCGTCATACAAAATAATATGGTTTATTTTTGTAATAATATGCTAAGTTTAGGTGCGAGTATAAATAGCTCTATAGCTTTAGGTAATTTATGTACTTTCCGAATAAAATATGATGATGTTCTTATACTTTATTTAATAGGCCTTTCTGAGCTCGAAAAACCCTTTTATTGTAAATCAAAAGTGTTTCCAGGCATGTAATCGATGAACACTCTAAAATAAAAGAGGGTAACGCGCTCAACAGTTAGCTGAAACAATGTGATATGTGAAGTAGGTATATTGCTCATGAAATTCAGCTTAAGGAAATTGCTCCTTCTTGGAGGAACCCTTGAAAGCGTTCAGAGGGGAAAATTTGATAGCTTATAGCTTTGATAGCACGAGAGTGATGACGAAAATGTTTTTGACGTTAACGAAAAATGTTTTATGTTGAAGGACTTTTTTGCGATTTGGTTAAATATGTTGCTTTTGGAAAATTATTCGTTGCTGTTGTAGATAAAATTTAAGAGTTTTAATTTTAAAGTTTTACGCTATGAAAATTAAACTGAAAATGTCACACATCCTGGTTTTAAAGTTAGAGATAATTTAATGAAACAACCTATTGATATTTATAACATTTTCTGCCATCTCATACAATTTCGTTACAAGTATATATTATCATACCAACGTCCGCATTGGGCCACTCTTGTTTTACTGTCTTGCGTAATGACTGGCACATGACATGACATAAAACCAGGCTATACATGGCATCCATTAACTCTGATTACTAATCACTGGAAATGGAATATTTCGGTAAAATTGAAGGCCACAACTAAAAACTTTATGTCCACTATGGAATTATAAGTCAGATTTCAATGGTTATAGGCAATTTGTATTTAATGACACGGACATCGGTATAGCGATTGATTGTTAGGAACTTTTGTAATAGTGGGTTTTATGGTTTAACTTACATTGATACGATAATTCCCATTGGCCTTCGAAGATTTTTTGACAATATTATGTGACATAAATAATTAAACTTTTTTTGTGGTTTTCCGTAGATGCCTAGGTGGTACTTTCCGGTTTATGTATTCTATAACTTTAAATTCGTTTACGAACCAAAAAGGAACTATAACAACTGAAAGGAGAATGTTTTTACATAAAACTTATAATGCTTACTCAAAATTTCAAATTCATGTCACAAAGTTGATTTATTTTCCATACTAAGTAACGAAACCTAAGTTAAAGCATAAATATGAAACTTTGGCTGTGTCTCTGATTTGATGGAAGCCAGCGCACAGATCAAGATCGGTTCGTTAACTTTAATTTTAGTACATTAGACGGATTTCAGCAAATCCCTTACACTGAATTTTTGATACGCAGCTTACAATATTTTTTTTATTAATAATTGTACTAAATGTTTCTGTTTTTTCCTATATAACTAGGCCACGTATATACTACAATTAAAAGCCAAACACATAAAATATGTTTAATCTTAAATATAAAATTCTCATGTGACAATCTTAGTTACCATACTCCTCCGAAACGGCTTGACCGATTTTTATGAAATTTTATATGCATATTCAGTAGGTCTGAGAATGGGCTACTATCTATTTTTCATACCCCTAAGTGGTAGTAGGCAGGTAGGTAGTAGGTAGGTAGTAGGCAGGTGCTAGGTAGAAAAAATTGCATTGCAACGCATGCCGGGTACAGCAAGTTTTATATATGTATCGACTTTGACATTCGTCAACGATTTTATGAAGAACTTGTATTGCAACACAACATTTCAACACAAAAAAGAAATAAATTCAAATTTATTATCAAAAGGATTAAGTGAAATAAGCCCGTTATCAATATTGCGATCAAAGCTTTATATTAGAAGAAAATAATTTCAAAGGCGTTTCAAAGACGGCTCCAAAGTGGATTTGTGTTGAAAGGGCAGAAGCCTTTACAAACTGTTCAACTAGGGCGTCTTCGTACACTGAACAAATATTTGCCGTGAGATGAGTTGACATAGTAGGCTCGCGTCGTTCACAGCAACCAGTAAAAGTATGGATGGACCCAGTTTCCTAGAAACACTATATGGTAACGAGTATCGGAAAAATTGTGGGTGGTGAAAATATTTGTTGTTTTGTAAACTGCTCTTTGTCCTCATATATAATAATAATATAATTAATCCAGCCTATAAACGTCCCACTGCTGGGCACAGGCATCTTCCCATATAGAGAAGGCACGAGCATTGATCACCACGCTTGCTCTCTGCGGATTGGCGATTTCAGATCCAAAATTTTGGAATCCAGGTTTCCTCACGATGTTTTCCTTCACCGTTTGTCAGAAGTGTCTTAGAATAATTAAGAAAGTACATATACCTTAATTACAGCAAAGTTCTCAGTGTGGATAATGTTGATAGTACTTTATTTATCTTTGTTTTTTTTAATAGACTTCATGGAAATCCTAAATATTTGATATTTAATATCAATATGGGAAGAGGCCTGTGCCCAGCAGTAGGACGTTTATAGGCTGGATTTATTATTATTAATCAATATACAAAAAAACACTTCAGAGGATTTTTTGTTAACGTCTACGTAAAATCAGTTGACTAAACCAAAAATAGTATACTAACTATCAAAAAACAAAATATATATATATTAGACTCATCCTATTGCCAGAATATTGGCAAGATTTATAGACAAATAGGTTAACTACAGCAATGAACAGAGAAAGTTATTGAATGGTACGTAAACTCGGACATAGAAATAGCCAATTTATGGCTATCGTAAATAAAATTATTGCTGTCCACACCCGTATACATATTTTAAGGGAGTATGTGTGACATAGTAATAATTATAGTCTGACCTCGATAAAATGTTGGTTTGACTAAATATGGTTGGCGGGCATGTATTTAAGTATATCGTAAACGTTCACTGGTCATCCTAATAAATCAAGAATCATTTATATCCTACTTTTTCAAAAATCCTAACGAAAAGATAATCATAATCATTGTTTATTACATACATACATACATGTATGTAATAAACAATGATTAATCTTTCTGTAAAATTATTATGAATATTCGATAACAGAGGCAACGTTAAACTAAAGTAGAGACGTTTTATTAAAAAAATTTAGAAATTAACAAAATCAAAGGCTTTTAAAAAATATAGTGAGCAACAGCAGCAAAAATTTGAAACTTATATAATTGTGAAGGAACGTTAACAAGTTAAACGGGAATGTGGAATACCGGGTAACCAGGTAACGTGTTTCAACTCAGTTGCTGAGAAGTTACTTAAGGAGCAATGGGAACACGTGCTTTTCTTGAAACTAAGGGTTCCTTGCAAGAAATGACTGTGTTACATACTTTGGTGCGCTACTGATGTAGGTCCAATATTATGACTTCGTATTGATTCGATCATAAATTTCAAATTTCAATCATAATGTAGCAGCATGATGCAAATACGGAGAATCAGATCCATGGTTTATAGGCAGTGGCAATTACGTACACATGCCATCAGGTTAATATTTGGTTAAGTTGCATACCATGCATTAAAAAACTGGCCAAGTGCGAGTCGGACTTGCGTACGAAGGGTTCCGTACCACCGTCGTATGAGAGCCCCCCTTAAATATTCATTTTATGTGGTTTTTAGTATTTGTTGTTATAGAGGCAACGGAAATACATCATTTGTAAGCTTTCTAGCTATCACGGTTTATGAGATACAGCCTGGAGACAGACAAACGGACAGACAGACAGCGGAGTCTCTCCGTTTTACCCTTTGGGTACGGAACCCTAAAAATGAACACCAACCTAGAGAAGCCATGCGAAAATATTCTTTTCCATAACTAGTAGGTACGCGTTTACTTACTTAATTTCGTTGATGACTACTTAACAAGGTATCATGACATGTATTCTACTTGAATTTCCATCGGAGTTATGAAATGCGGATATTTTTTGAAGCGGAAAGTGTTTGATATATTTTTTCGTTTCGTTGCGCTCTCTGCGGGCATTCGGCCAAGTTGAATCGACGTAAGGGCCAATAACTTTGGGTATTACAGTGGATAAATTAAGGGTATATATTCAAGGGGGTAAAGTGCTTCAGTATTCCTTGCTGTAGATATTTGTGTTATTTAAAAAAATATATATTTTTAGGAAACACATTTTGCACCAATGCAGCAGTGGTCTAGTATTCTGTAGCGTCATGAAATTGTTCTTACTTGCTTTTAACTTTTAAGTTCGCATTGAAGACTATGGAACAGTAAATAAAAGTAGGACGTTAAGCTTCCAAATATGAATATGAGAACAAAAAGAAGTTTCGTAAGATTGCCTCGAAGTGAACAACTACTATATAATGAAGGAGATATCTACTAAATTATTAACACGAGAAGAGAACGCTAGCACATGCAACACTCGTTAGTTTTGAGTTTAATAGATTCAGAAATTCAAGTCTGCTTTTACTTAAAGTATTTCCACTTAAAACGGTAACATGCTCAAAGAAACCCTTATGTGGGAAAGTTCTTATTTATACCTCACGTATTTTATAGCATAAAATATTTATATATTAAGAGCAGTCTCGTCAGTTATTTGAAATTCAAACCGGCTTTGCAATATTACTTTACTATTGTCAGTGGGTTGGGCTTTTATACCTTTCGAGACTATCTACGTTAAATATCTATTATTCCACTTATGAATTCTTCGAATTAGCGTGCTCATCATATAATTTAGTCTGTCCTTCATACAGGCCTTTATTTCCGTCTTTTATAACATAACATACCATCACGCCTGTATCCCCGAAGAGTTAGGCAGAGGTGTACCAATGTACACCCACAGTTCGCCGGTATGTTTAGGTCCCATGTAATAGGGGGCGAGCCTATTGCCACTAACCGGGCACAAATCCAAACTCCGACCTGCTACTGAGAATTTCATAGAAAAACCCATTTTCTTTATATCTTTTCTTCTTACATTGTCTTTTATACTATGTACAATAATGTACATAGTAGAGATATTTCTTTGTACCGTCAGCTAACTGCTTCAGATTCACTGCGACAACAATACTTTTATTTTACACGTTCGTTTTCTGCGAGTGCTGTGTAGTTTCTAAAAATAGACGCGATTTGGGCAACGGCTGGGCTCCATATTTCAGAGGGTACCCATTCGGGATGAATCTAAATCTCCGTATCTTTGGCTCTACGCCCGGTACAGCAATGTTAGGTCATCAGTGCAATGACCCCTTTTATTGAAACGGTGGTTAAGTAATCGTAACACTAGGTTTTGATTTCAAGCTAAAAATAAAAAAGTACAATAATTGTAAATAGGGATTTTGACTGGGTATGAAAAGTAAAAATCAATTTAGCAAGTAATAAAAATTATATCATATACATTTTTATTCTTTTACAAAGTTAATCAATCACCTTAATTACTCAAAATAAAAAAATACATCACAAATAAATAGACAACTAAAAAATTGAAACGCAAATCACAGTTCAGGGATGAAACAATGACGTCACGATCTTGCAAAACATACGAAAATATAAAGTAAAGTTTGTCAACATCCCCATTAAAGTTTGAAAATTTATACCTATATTGACGTAGCTATTTAATAATTTAAAAGAAAATCGTCCCACATATTTTCAGTATTGTACATAAATACGTTGTCAAATTCATTCTGCACAGACATATTGGCAGCTATAAAAAATATTTTGTTTTATGGGCGGATAAAACCAACCCCAGGCATAAAAACAGGAATTGTTTTGACACAGTCTAAATAAATGGTGGGAGATGAAATCGATTTTTTAAAACGTAAAGTCAAATGAGAAATATAAAAGTTAAGAATATTGATTTTTCCTTTCAAAAGGTTTTGTTCGTCTCGTGTTTATTTTTTAAAAGCTTAAATTTCCACAAACTGAAATTATTTAGTGCATAGCTTGTACCTACTTGGTGAATATAAAGTTACATATAATTTGACACTTAAGTAGATTAGTAGCTGTTTTTATAATTGTAGTTGTAGTTAATTGAGTCGCACACAATGACTGCCAATATTCACGACTTCTCCTTTCGCGGGTCTGCTGGCGGAGATTTCTTAAGAAATAAGCGGCACCTTTGTACATCATTTATAAGTATGTAATTATTTTCCTTTAAACTTCTGTGTGTGTACATAAATTATTAAATAAATAAATAGATATGAAAAAAAAAGGTTTTGTTGTAAGAAAAAGAACTATAGAAATAAAATAAAACAATATGCAGACTTCATTAAACGTTTAACAATGTCGCAGTTATTTTACCGCATTCAATTTCTTTGCTTCGAATACTCAGCAGTAATTAATATAATTAACACTAATTAGGTACACGCGAACCTGATTGAGTCTTTGAAATGGTGTCGACGTAAAGAAAATAACTGTTTAACTTCAACTACTCTGAGAAATAATAATTGTAATTTTCGTGCTTATTTTGACAGTTTGAGAAAACTGTTTAAACATTTTTCTTTTTTAATAATTGCGTGCGGAAATATAATAGTAAAATTTACTAAACTAGTTTGAAAATACTACTTATAGTAAAACCGTTTTTAATAGTTATAGGGATTGAGCAATGAAACCTACTGAGTATTCGATTTTTTTAAATAAGTCTGTTCGTACAAGATTGTCACTGATGTGAAAAATATACTACTAAATATTTTTGTCCTTCCTTATGCCATGAGGAAGATATTACAAATAGGCCCATAAAGTATATGACATAAAAATATTATGTCAGTGGTTACATAACATTGGTAAAGGGTGGGGTTTCTTGGACAAATAGTTTATTTTTATTTATGTTTATTATGTTTTTTTTTTACTATTATTTACTGGAAAATAAATCCAAGTACATGATATATTTTATTATAATAAATTTCGACGAAATAATTACAAACTTCAAACATTTTTAGATTTTCTATTCAGTTGAATGGACCATCCTTTTTAAATCGGAAAAGCACTAAAAGATTTCACTGAAAATGATAAAGTGCCCATTTTGGTAATGACCTTTTCACTACATTTACACCGCTCTCTTCGCGTCTCTTCTAAAATAATCACAGTTCAACATTCATTGAGTTTTTTAACAAACCATCCCAACTCCGTGAGGTGAAAAGTAAGCACTCAATTCTCCAAAATCCGCATTCAATTAAAACCGAACCTCATTACAGGAACATTTTAAAACAACTTGCCGCACAAAATCGTTCGCTAATTAATCCGAATCCATTAAGCAGAGGCCAACTCATTTAAAGCTTACAATAATAAATAATTAAAATTGATGCGAACACGTTAGGACGCGGTTTGTTATGATAAAGCCTTTATACACAGTGGGGAGGGAAATAACTGTAATTTAACACCGCTTAGGGATTGTAAATCGTAAGTAATTTATATTAATAGGTTTGAATTTACGTTAGTTTTGGTTCGAGGTGCTGCTTGGGGACCGATAGTGTTGCTAACTAGACAACACTAGATCATAGCAAATTGTTCTGTATTCACTGTTATTATGTTCGCGATTTGGGCCTGTTCGTGTTATACCGGATTGTAATTTTATGTAATACTAGGTGTATTATTTTTTGTATGTTTTTAAGAAATAATGTGTAATGTAATATTTTTATTACAGTGTCAGCATAGCTTCTAACTCCTAACTTCACGTTCTTTAAAAAAATGGACTAACTTATTTTAACAGCTCAGTAAATAGATAATAAGGACAGCAAATTGCAATTTAATAAATAAAAAAAAAGGTTATTTAATTATTAAGGGTATAATAAGGAAAAGGCAATTACAACATACATAGAAACCACTAGTAATCTTCATATCAGGAAATTTCTATCAAACGATGATAACATAGTGATTTCCTTATTCCACTAGCACCTCAGTAGATATTCCTTCACAAACGTAACTGCATTATGTATACAAATCAAATGCACAAACACTCAGAGCAAACATTTATCGGTTCGAGCCATTCGATCTCTGCATCGTGGTAAACAAATGAAGGCTGGATTGTTGACTCTTACAAACGTGATGAGAAACCAAAATGAACTGGAGTTACTTGTAGGTTCTACTAAGCAGGAAAATAATTGTAAAACCGAGCATTACACATATTATTATTGCGCGTTAAAATGTCCGTTTAAGTTCTAAATCAAACGCTTTTTAAGAAAAATAATGATTTACCTTTAGTTCATTAAATGGTTGGTTTATATGCCAGGATTGTTTGTCGTGTATAATACGTATGTATAGTATATTTTAAAAAACCATTTTAAATCAAGATTGAATTTCAAAATTACTTTTAACACAAACCCTAAACAACAGAAAACGTAATAAAAAGAAGGGTAAAAAAACCGACATTATAGAGAACCTTTTCCTATAATATGATAAGAAACATCTCCATAAAAACTCAAAACTGTATATTTTTCTTCTCATAAATTCAACAAAACACAACAATCCAGTTACATTTCAGCAACAATACTTCCCAGTGAATCAAAATGTGGAGTAACTCAATTTTGCCTTAAACTCATTCCGGCTAATCCATTTTACTCTTTCTGAGAGCATCCTTTAATTACTAAGGTTATTTGAGTGGCTTACGCCGCATTACATTCCCTGCAAAACCTTAAAAAATCCAAATAAATCTCGGATGAAATGCCAAAACATGGCCAGATGGAATTTAAGCCCAACCATGATTTCGGTGGGGTCGGATCTTGTGGCTGTTGTAATTTATTTTTGCAAGACATCGCTCTAAATGAGTTAAATGAAGCGACCGAAAAAATATTTAAATCGTGTATTTTCCTTTTATTTTTTAAAGGATCACTCTGTCTTAAATACGTCATTATTTTTGGAAAAAGAAAGTGCTGTGTATTATTCAGTCTGATGGAAGCAAATAAAACAAAATGAGCTCGACTGAGTATCACTAGATGCTAGTAAATTTTGCATAAAGCGTGTAATAAATTCAACCACATTTTAGTTTTCTAATACCCAAACTACCCCTAAAGAAAATAATTTTTGTGTAGCTTCTCAGAAATAATTATCAAATATGAAATTTAAAACAACCGAACATCAACGCACTTGGTACCCACAGCACAGGCTGACGAAATCGTTGAATTATACAATACTCGTAATCTGCGTACGGGACCCAAAAAATACGAGTCTTTTTGAATAATCACAGTCATTTTGTAGACGCCTCGTCGCCACCCAGCGGGCGTAATCTTCAAGTTATTGCGTTAGTATTAACGAGTAGAATAAACATAGGAATATTTCAGTATAATGAGGCTGTCTGGGTTCGCGGCGGAATTAGTTCTAGTTGATGTGTATCAACGTTTTGCATGAGAATTGAGAATTAGACACGAATTAAGTACAGAATATAACACAAATAATAACGTAAAGAAACACGATAAGGAAGCAGTATTTGTTATTTAATTAATGTTAAAAGCTAATAAAAATATAGCCTCAACTTTTCTCTAAAACATTTCTAACATAAATTCAACAACCCTTATTATCAAAATGGTTGTACGAAATTAAATACTCCGCACTAAGTTTACTTTAGACAAGAAATGTATACAGACTCCTTAGAGTACACATACACGTGCTGATTCCCGTACAAACATTACCCGTCCAAGTGAGGCATTATAATATTATTCCCTATCTCGTCAGTTTTGTTGCCGGGGGTAATATGAGACTAGATTCTCGTATGACGTCATCCGTTGTCGTGACACTTGTGCCACTTTGATCTTGTCCTGTTTATTTTCGCGTTGTTTTAGGGTATGACGGAATATGACATGTTTTGTGTAATATTGTATTTCGGTGTAATGTTCTAACGTCGTATCCTAAGTAGTATATAAAAATCTTTTACTATCTCATAAGTCCGCGATCTCTAATCTCAGGAAAAATTAACAGAAAAAAATGCTTGAATATCACTATTCATCCCAAACCCGAAAGCGATAAAAATGCTACGACGTGGCGACATTTAGGTCATCAATCGATATCTCAGTTTCTTTGTCGTTAGTAATGGTGAACATTCTCGAAAGCCTATTAAAAATTGAGGGAAATCAATAAATTTTCTCCTGAAGCCCTTTTAAGCTTCTAGTAAAAGATAGCTGGGTCGGCCTGGACCCGGAAGTCGATGGACCAAAATTATGTGAATTGCTAAACGCTGAAGGATTTTGTGTAGTTTCTATTAAATATATTTAGGAGGTAAAAATAGAAGTTATACATGCGTTTAAATTAACCTTCTAGACTTTGATTATATAATGTCTAGATGGACTGTCAAGTGCGCGCAGACCCGTCAAAAAATTACAACCAAATTTGGTTGTAAAGTACTTTCCCGCCAACCAGTACAGATTGTGCCGCTTTCGTGTCACTACGTTTTACGCGCTCTAAGGAATAACCTCATAACAGCGATAAGATGACAGTATGTGCTTTTAAAGTGTGCCGGAATTATAAAGGAAGGCTAAAAAATACCAAACACATCACCTATCACCGTAGACAAGACACCAAGAAACTTCATATTTATTTTAGTTTTTTTTTATGATTACCAAATTACGCCATATTTTATCAGTGTTGCCAGTTTCTGTTTCTTATTCCCTCATTTTTAGGGTAAATTTTTTGGTTTATCATTACGTTTATAAAATTTCGTTGATGTACTTCGAACGATCGCCTGTAATTAAAACTCATTCCTAATTAACGAGATGTGATCTTTCATTTCAAATTTCAAAATCCTAACTGCTCAAAATATTGTACTAACTTAGTTGATTTAATACTCCATTCAAACACACAAATCTATTTTTTTTAATTATTTAAAAAAGTAACTACTTAATAAAAATACACTTAAACTGAATAATACCACATAAGTACATAAAACTAAAATATTTTTTATTATTATAAATTAGTCTTTATTTAATGTGATTTATGGGAGAATTTGTAATAGCTGGTAACACACACTTGAAATTGTGGTCTTGTTTTTTTTTTTATGATTGTAGGGCGACGCTCCATCTAGACATTATATAATCAAAGCTTCTAGACACCAAATTAATAAACATCAAAAGTGTAATCGAATAATTTCGCTTCAATCCGTTTGCATAGAAATTTCTACAGCCTTTCCATGTAATACATTAGGTAGTAGTAATTCTTGGTCATGAATACTCAAATAGCAATCTAAAGTTCCAATCAGTCGTTAGTCCCAGACTAAGCTTGATATTACACTTGACCATGTGACTAACAAGACAACAATTATGTATAGTATTGAGAGGTCAAGGGTACCTCAAAACCTTACAAGTTGATGCAAACGATATTAGCAGTGCTAGCCAAATTATTATACCTCAATTAAAAAATGCGAGATGAGGATCTAAGCTTAATCTTTTCGGATTCATACAGTTTTGCTATCTCGGTGCAACTGTTAAAATATGACCATGACAAAATGTCCTAGCTGAAAGCTAAAGGATCAAAGTGTTTTTTTTTTCGTGGTATAATCCAACAAAATACACAACACACCATCAATATATAACAAGATCAACACTAGCCAGAATAAGAATTCATATAGATTAGATATTCGTATTCGTCCAGAATATATTTCCTTTATACATAGCCGTATCAATACTATGAGAATATTCGTCGGGAATACGATATCGTTTGATATTCCGTGTATGCTCCTGTCCTGATTCCCGCTTGAGGATTGGCTTGTCACGTCGTCGCTTCAGTCTACAGGGCGCGCCTTCACACGTTTCTTGTTTAAATGTACTTTTTCGAGGCAATTTCTTGTACATTGTGACAGTTTTTTGTAGTTGTTGTGCTACTTTTTATGAGGTAAATTGGCAGAAGGAGTGCTTAGACTAGTAATTTTGGTGGAGATTATGTAAGAGGTGTAAAATTTCGGTTAAGTATTGAATTGTTCTTTCCTATCTGTCTTTCGTAAACTAAGAGTAATAAATTGATGTAACCCACAACCCCCACAACTTTATTTTGTGAGAAAAATGTGTATATTATATTTTTAAGGTTTAGTTAACCAAAAAATAAAAATGACTAATTTCAAAACTTGATCATTGCATTTAGAAAAACTGACATTTACAAACACCTGATTTAACAGTAGGTATTATTCATTTTACACGGCCTTTGAACCGCACATAATAAATAGTAATCTTCCTTACAATCACTTCAAAAGCTTTCCTTTTTCCATTTCTACGCGGTTTTGTATAGAAATACAAACAACCTGTACGCGTGAAGAGGAATGTATCTTCAAATGATAAATGATGGTAGTTCTGTATGCATGGCTCACGCGCTTTTTTTCATCCCGAGTGAGAACGACAGGCACTTCACACAAGTAGTCGCTTCTGTTTATACTAACATGTGCGTTGACGGATGAATATATGGCGGGATACGGAAACTAGAATGGAAGCGGAAAACTAATGCTAGTGACTATTCTAAATTCGTTTAGTATATGCATGATCGTGCAAATATAAACTTGAGGGAGTCATTCATCTTGATTGAGGAATAAACTTTATCCAAGAAAAAACTTAACGATCTCATATAACAAAGTTTGGTAATGCAAAACGTACGTTCCAAAATCATAAAACAATACAAATTACCTCATACTTCACATCACACGTTACTTCAACATTGTTTCAGTGTTAACGACTTAATAAGGCACTGTCTCATTATTTTAATAGACGTTTTGAAGTAATAAAGGCAAGTTGGTCCTTTGAACAAGAGCCTAAAGTTTCTCCCAAACATACACCAGGTTCATGTTTGCCTATAGGCAAAGTTTTAATGAGTTACAATGTTCTTATTTGTGTTTGTGTAAGTTTTCGTGACTTTTCTTCCTTTCAAAATATTACTTCGTTATAAGAAATGAATTCTGCAAAATTACTGCAGTTCTAGTTTTGGTTTACCAAAAAGTTGTGTTTTATGACAACATTTTCTGGCATGGAATGGTACGTAGGTAATGTAATAATGAAACTTCAACCATGTTTTATTTCATTTAGACTTATATAAATACCTAAAATTATACTACTAATATTATATGATACAACATGGTTACATATATAAATCCATCTATCCCTCATTTAAGAGCTAGGCCCTTGTCGGTGTAGCAATTTCCATCTTTCTCTGTCCAGAGCCAACTCCTTCAGCTGCCTGTAGGTTTCCACTTCTGCTTTTGCAAAAGCAGAAGTGGAACATATATAAATAATTTTCTTAAAAAGCTTTGTTCTTCAGTTATATCTACAAAAAATGCAAAAAATAGAAATAAATTGCAAAAATATTTTGAGTAATTCATATGATTTGCTCGTGACCTTCAGAAACTTCGATATCATTCAATCGGATTACGATCACAACAACGGTTCATAAGCTTGTGTAGTCCATACAAATCCATATTAATACAATACTTTATTATATGTATTGCCATTTTCAGGAATCCGTTTGTTTGATTTCCCTTACAGCATTGAATATTCTCGGAAGTAAATTAACTAGATTAATATTTTTATGTTCATACAGGAAAATCCAAAAAAGGAAGGAACGGAAATAATAATAATAATAATAATATTTCGGGACAACTCACACACGGTTATCTGATCCCAAGCTAAGCAGAGCTTGTGTTATGGTAACCAGACAACTGATAAACATACTTATATATTTCTAAATACATACATATTATAGATAAATTACACCCAGACAACCAAAACAAATTATCGTGCTCATCACACAAACATTTGTCCTGGGTGGGAATCGAACCCACGACCTCCGGTATAGCAGTCAGGGTCACTAACCACTAGACCAACAGGCCCGTCAATTTTGAGACATTTGTAAATCGAAATATACAAATGTCTCTTGTATATTTCGATTTACTGTGAAATATGAATTTTATGTACTTACTTCGTTTTTATTTGACATTTCCTTCTATTATAGTATTCAATTGAACACGAGATAAAAGTCGTATTATTTTTGTACTAATATTTCAAAGTCTACATATGAAGTCTACGTACTGTACAATAACTAACTTCACTTTTATATAAACTTTATAAACTACAGACAAAAATGTAGGTGAACTTTTAGCTTCATAAAGTTTGGCTGCCACGATTCAGTTTTTACAGTATATCGATCGGAAATAAAGTTGGAAGACAACTATTGTGTTCGGGCTATACACTAAAAGTGATACAAGAACTTGGGTAACTCAAAAATGAAACATAAACTGAGAATTTTTGGAAGTAAGAAACCATTACATAACAAGTTGACAGTTCAAGAACTAGAAAATGGTCTTATTGCAGTCTTTGGTCAATTAAGTATAACAGGGCCCCTGTTGTCTAATGCCTAATTTTCGTATTCAGATAAGAAAAGTCCCTTGCAATCCTACAATGACAACAGTGGCAAGTAGGTGTATATTTGTGATTAAACTAAAATTATCTGAATACGAAAATTAGGCACAAAAACAACTACACTGGAACGTTTATTAACCCGCCACTCACTGACTTAAAAAAGCGGACTCGGGCCCCTGCATAATTTTCCTTATCTGTCATCAGATCTAGCATGGTTTTGAAATATCATAATACACAAGCAAGTTTGAAAACGAAATTCTTCATATTAAAGATAAGACCACTTAAAACAAACTAGTATCAGAATCAAAACAACCAAGCAATTTAGCTAAAGATATTGCTCGCCATAAATTCACTTAGTTGGTTGAAGATCGTAAAGTTTTTACATCGCCCACAACTTACGGTGTTATAATGTAAATGAGTTCTCCAACTCTTCTGTCCCTAAATCTTCACAATTTTCCCACCAAAGCCTGACAGGTTTAATCTTAGTTGATCGCGATCGGGCGAAACTTGTAAATAATGTGTGGTTAGACTCATAAATACTGGTAAACAAGACAGTTCGAATCTAAATTCTGGAGTTGTGTATAAAAAGTATACGAACTCAATCAAAGTTGTTTGAAATCTACCTTTGTGGTTGTTTGGGAGATTAGAACTACTTAGAAAGTGTTGTATTTTGTAATCGGTCTAATGCTTTGAGCATTAACTTTCGTGAAATGAAAGCAATAGCAACAACGACCTTTAGTCCTATTTCTATTTTATAAATATTTTTCTTTTTATTTACCGTTCTATAAAACACGAAATTTTCTTCACCTGCTTGTTTTCCTACCGCAACGATTACAGTACTATCGATCACTATCAGGATATTAACACTTGAAGTAGCCAATATTTCGGCAAGGATGATACAAAGTTACTGCCATACGTCTTTGTCAGCGTCCAGAAAAACATTGAGGACAAACTGTGGGATAACTTCATCAATATTATCAATGTTTCTTGGTGTCAATTTGGTCTCTCTTCCGGGTTCGAAAGAAAAACATGTTCGAAAGTTTTTGAGACACTTCAGTGATGATGTACTTAAAAGTATTTATACTACTTTGGACGGACGAATTGTATTTTTATGTTGAATCAAAAACATTATTGTTTTATGTTTATTAATTTGTATCTGTTCATTAATTAAGTCGCACACTGTTGACTGCAAAATTTCACGACTTCCTCTTTCGCGGGTCTGCTGGCTAAAATTTCTTAAGAAATAAGCAGCACCTTTGTATATCAACTACTTACGCTGTCTTCTTAAAGCTATTGTGTACTACAAAGTATAAGTATACCCACTACAAAAAAATATTAAAAACAAAAATAATTATGAATTAAAGAAATCATAAGAGGTTTCATTTTGTCAAGGGCAACGGGTGTGTCCTAGTTTCAATGAAACTCGTTTTCAGGCGTTACATAATTAATGACACCCGGTCCATATTAACGTTACTTTTACCTATTATAACTCGAGTAGTTAAGTATACCATTTACAAACTCCATTATTTCTAACTATATTAAAAAAAAAATAGAATTTATATGGACAGACTTACTATTATTACAAAAAAAAAAACCATAATAATGTGTCCAGCAATTCTGTTTTTTTTTTGTTGTATGCTCGCAAAAACAAGTAAATAAGCTATACCTGTACCTATATTCATACAAATTTAATAACACCAAAACATCACAGAACGAAATAAACTTGAACGTGCGACGTCACAGTGAACTTTCTCGAATTATTCCGGTGCAAGGATTTGCTTTATGACACAAACTTTTCTACTTTGTCCGGTCTCATGCATTCTTAGTGTTCTTTCCATCTCGACTTCAGAAGCCGAGTTGCTTATGCACCGTATCTTACTTTTGGCACGAATTCTACTTGTAAATCAAATTATATTTTTGGAATATTTTTGTGTTATGTTGCGAAATTTTGCACAGGTTATAGCATTATTAAAACCAGTGACATATAAATTTCTGTTACGTCTGTTTTAAAGGAATAGGCAAGAAATACACTTATAATTGATAACGCATACATTGACAATCGAATTGAGACCGTACAACTATTAAAGTAGGTAAAAAATATTGCTATAAAAATACATAAGTACTATTAAATACTGTCTTTATAGTTATGTGCTATCAAGGTTTGTCGTATTTTATAGTAAACTAGCGACCCGCCCCGGCTTTGCACGGGTGCATTGCTGATACTAATCATAAAGTGTTGTAGGGCGAAGCACTATTGCACGCACTATTTGGTATAGGCACGCGCTCCCCGGCCCCCCGGCCGGTACCGCCGCAACCGCTATGTCCCTGCATTTTAAATCTGTAATATCTTCGAAAATATTCATTTAAATTACATGCTGTAAAGGGCCATATCGATCTTTATTACATGTACACTGTATTTAAGGTACTTAATTGGATAAGGATTAATGCTGTATTGCTTAAAATCGCTTTTTCGTTAATAAGTAATAAATAAAGGATAAAAATGGTTATTGTGGGTTATCCTCAAGAGATAGACATATACCATCGCGGACTTTTTTGTAGACCTTTTTAAGGTGTACAATACTGTAGTACATTACTTTGATCTATCTCGTAGGGTTCAGCCAGCGTTTGCAATGTAAGCGCAAAAAAGTGTGTTTATTTACGACCTTACATAAAAAACTCAAAGATTATCAGTGTTTCTCTACTATATTATGCATGTATTATACATATAAACCTTCCTCTTGAATCACTCTATCTATTAAAAAAAACCGCATCAAAATCCGTTGCCTAGTTTTAAAGATCTAAGCGTACATAGGGACAGACAGCGGGAAGCGACTTTGTTTTATACTATGTAGTGATGACGATTTAGATTACTAGGTAGCATCGTAGAAATTGCGTCTACTCATGCAAAATAACTGTTTTATTTGTATGAAGCCATCAATGTACTGTATTATTCTCGTCGAATAATCACATGTATCACATTACATTCGTTGGAAAACGTTTGGAGTATCATAAAAGAGTTTTTATTGACAATACGAGACTCATTTTTATGGTCTGTTTATGCCGTACGGCTAGAGTGAAGAATAGATGTGTTTGTGGAGGGATGTTCACGATTTTATATTTATTGGTATTAGAATATCGTAAATTCAGATTGAGGTATTTCCTTTTTTATGTTCGGAAGAGCAAATTATCTGCGTTTAGCGGAATTTTAATAAAATATTACGAGACTTTTTGTTACTGCTATTTACTGACACTCATTTTATTTTCAATGCGTTTATTTTTACTGCTAACCAATTTTATTCAATTTTCTTTTAGATGATGTGTTTTATTTACATAGTTTTTTTGGTTAGCAAAGTTGATTATCAACATCGAAGAGAAAATAACTTTCTATTTGCTTTACTGGCTGTAAGATTTTTATTCGTATTTTTCAACAATGTCATTCGTACAATATCTTCACAAAAATAATATGTACGACTTTGATTACGATGTGTGAACATAATTCAATTTGGTGTACACATTTTCTTTGATATTTTTGTACATTTACCAACATGAGACTTGGCATTAAGTAAGGTAGGCCCCGAAGTGAAGGGAATCTTGTTTCGTCAGCATTAACATTAAGACAAATTGGAAAAAATTGTAGGCCAAAGAAATGATAGGATTTGGCTGTCTCTTTGAGTAATCACAAGGCCTTTTATTTCCTTTTTCCGAATTATTTTTATTACTTCATTAGGATTAGTTAAATTGCAAACTCGCTTTTAAATAAACAGCTCGTTAGATGTGGGCGTCTTAGATTTATGACCTGATTCCTCTTCGTGACATTAAATTGGATTATATTCATTGTTTACCAGTGCGCGATTAAATATTGTAATAAACTGAAATGGAAACTAAACTCACAGAGCATAACTTTACGACCCGCCTACAACTTAACTAAAAGTACCACAGCAGACCAAAAATCATAATCACTCAACCCAACTTTTACCACAGGTGCACAGTTCCACTTCATTAGCAACTAAAACGGTGACAACGGTGACATAAGAAACCGTGTATAGGTGACAACAAAGACACAAACGCTGCTACATAAAGACTGGGCACACAATACAATTTCTACCTCGGACGCCTCTCCACAATACATGTCGTCCTTTTCAGGTCACTTCCAGTTGTAACATGTTCAACAAATAATTATGCTACGTATTGTGTGAAAAAACGTTTGTTGTTGAGTTTATTGAATGTTGGAATTTGTGATTCACGGTGTTGGTTTTTTGATTTAGTTATGATTTGGGTATGGTTTTACTTTTATGAGGTAGAAGTTATAGTGTTGTGATATTTAAAGATTTTATTATAATATTTTCATAAAGCATAATGAAATGTGAGACTGATTTTCATGAGTCAAAGTTTTTATGATTAATCGAAATAGCTGAAATTACCTGTCTTCAAATCCGTATTCATAAAATGCAATTTAAACTATAATAGTTTCACGCGGTTAATTTTGCTGATATATTTCATAGAGCTAAATAGGTCAAAAGCTGAAATGTTAATTCTATGTTTTTTAGAATACATTTTGTTCGAACTATTCAGAAATTTGTATGTACCAAAGTTTATCAATTAAACATAAGATTCTTAGCTACAGTATAGACTAAATACAATTTCAGAATTAAACATAAAGTATAAGCACTTTTATTAGGAACCTGCTTTTCCCACTTCCAAGAACCTTTCAAACAAAATCGGTTTAAAACGTGAAGGAAACTGGGAATCGAATGAATTCACCGAAGTCTGCATAACATCCTAACTAGTGAACATGTAGAAATTGTATATTCACATCTTGGAATAACGGACCTCTCCGAAGTCTTACATATGCCTTGAAAACGGGTTGTTGTACGGTAATTAAATTAGCTGACGGCCGATTTAATATTAATATTCATAACTCTATACTCTGACTGCCTCGTTGGCCTAGTGGTGCTAAGCGCGACTGCTACGCTAGAGATCTTGGGTTCGATTCCCAAGTCGACCAAGGTGTTATTGGGTTTTTCTATGAAATTCTCAGTAGCAGGTCGGAGTTTGGATTTGTGACAGGTTTGTGGCAATAGGCTCGCCCCCTATTACATGGGACGTCAACATACCGGCGAACTGTGGGTGTACATTGTTACACCTCTGCCTAACCCTTCGGGGATACAGGCGTTTAAAGATAATTTATTATGAATCACATAAATCCAAGCACTTGTAAATATGACCTTTTGACTTTATTAGATTTAACTTTATTAAATCTAGGTTTTCGATGTTTCTCGCGTCTTGTAATCTTTATCAGTTATTTATAATTTTTAACTTTATAATCGTTGCAAATTAAATAAACTAAAAAACCTTATTGCGATGTTTTCATTATGACTGAATTTACCAAGCTATTATTACTTTGGAATTAGCGTCCTGTCTCATCTGAATTATCTTATATGTATCTTAATATGAAAAATATGTATTAAATTAGAATAAAACATGACTAATATTTTATTTTCTTTCTTTACAGATGTAACTAACACCTGACCGCAAAAACTTCAAAGACAAACACTAGTGAAGAACGATGTCGATTATAGCGTCGCTAGTTATACAAAGAACGATGAGTGTGCTGAAGAGTTTTTAGTGAGAAATTGTGAAAAATAGAAAGAATGAAGATGTCGGTAAAAGCCAGCGTTGGTTAAACAAAAAGGAGAAAAATGGCCGTCAAAGGATACTGCGGCGAAGTGATCGGCTTTTTCCTGGCTGTGGCTTTTTGCATCATATGTCCGGAATATGGTGAGTAACTCCTTAGTGAGCATTTGTTTTATAATTCTCAAAGGTATTTGCTGGAATTTACTGTTGATTAACTATTATTCAGTATCGCATTTATGTTTTTACTTTACTTTTATTTTACTTAAAACTTCTCAAACGCACTTTAGATAATTAAAAATAATGCGCGTTATTTTATCCGCATATTTATCTTCTCTTTGAAACGTATCAAATCTGAATAGATTTGGGTAGATATCCAAAAGTATTTTTAGATTGTTGCACTATTAGACGGCGTGAAATTACTATATCATCATCATCTCCCGAGCCTTTTTCCCAACTATGTTGGGGTCGGCTACCAGTCTTACCGGATTCAGCTGAATTCCGTATTTTACATGGAGCGACTGCCTATCTGACCTCCACAACCCATTTTACTGGGTAATCCAGTATCCCATAGTAAGACTGGTTGTCAGAATTGACTTAACGACTGCCAAAGATCTATGTATGACAGCCGGGACCTACTAACGTGCTTTCCGAAACACGGAGGGGTCTCGGTATGTTATAAATGATCACCCATCCACGGACCAAACGCGGTAAGCGCGGCTTAACCGTGAAATACATGCATATCAAAACAATATTTTATATTATACTGGTATCAACCTTAAGTATAATGTACCCTGCACTAGTCGCACCACTGGCATTGTAATTAGCAATCGATCGTGCTCACCTAATTCGTTTTTATCGATCGCAACACACTTTTGGTGACCTCTGTGCATTAATGCCGAAGGTATGAATAAGAAGCTAATCTCTTTTGTAATTTACACTTATTTAGAATGACACAGGGCCGTAGAGAATGGCACGAGAAAAGAGAGTCCTATGCCCAGCTGTGGGAGGATGGTGGCAGTGGAAGGCTGTGGATGATGTTGATGATGAAGGCTGAAAATATGCATACACTAGTAGCATAACTGGATTGTAAAATATCCTGCCTGTAAAATATATGCTTTTTTGGTCTTTATTCGGTCGAATTTATTCTTTAGTTGAAGTTTGACGGGCCTGTTGGTCTAGTGGTTAGTGACCCTGACTGCTATACCGGAGGTCGTGGGTTCGATTCCCGCCCAGGACAAATGTTGTGTGATGAGCATGATCATTTGTTCTGGTGTCTGGGTGTAATTTATCTATAATATGTATGTATTTAGAAATATATAAGTATGTTTATCAGTTGTCTGGTTACCATAACACAAGCTCTGCTTAGCTTGGGATCAGATAAACGTGTGTGAGTTGTCCCAGGATATATATTAAGTTATTGTGAATTGTGAACGATAAAATACACTTTTTATTGATCCAAGTGAATGACATAATATATGTTATAAAACTTACATGATAGAATATAATGTATAAAGTATATTAATAGTGATCTCATAGGATTTATTCGGTCCATCAATCGGGTTGTCAAACGAAGTGATTCCTACAATATCTCATCAGGATTGTTCATTATAGGTCCGCGAGAGAGCTATTTGTTAAGCAGTAGGCCTTTGATAGATAAATTATATAAATAACAGTATCATTTGTTTAGGCAATCGTCACTTGTTTTTAGAAAATTTTGTTCGGACAGAATAAGCCTCAATGTTTCTTGAACATAAGAAAATTAAAGATGAACATAGACCAAAAATTTATATCATTTTTGATGTTAAAGTTATTCGTGATAAACTAAATTAGATCTACTCTTGTACAGTCATAATTACTGCAAAAGTTCGTAAATTAAACAGTAGATACAGAATATTTCTCGCCAGAAATGTCTGTATCGAAACTAAAACCAATATCAATAAGAATGCATTCCAGAATCCAAAACACATTCGTATTCTGATCTGCGATATGCATACGAGTATTGAATATCCGTAGTTCCAATCTCGCAAAGGTAACAGAATCCCGCAAGCCTTAAAGAAATCAAAATGAATCTTTATCCTCAAAGCTTCAAAAGGTTCAACTTTGAATGTAAACTGAAGATCAAACTGATAAGGATATTAAAACCCACATATTTATATCCACATCCACCCACACACGTCATACCGTTGTCATTCTACTGAGTGACGTCATGTTCTTGCCAAATGTGCTTTGTGTATCTTTTATTCTTTAACATCATTTTCCTGTGAATTTGGAATTCTTTGCCGGCTTTTTTGATGTTGATGTTTCGATTGTTGTTTGTTTGTTGAGTTTTCTTAGTGATTTCATTTCCTTGTTGGATAACCCTTTTAGATTAGTTCAGTTTGCTGTCAGATATTGCATGAGTTTTTTAGGTACAATGAAACCCAGTTTTATGTTCAATGGCTTCAATGTAAGTCCACGATTATTTTATTCCTAGTATTGGTGTAGTATTGGAAGTTGGTAATAAGCCTCTCTCTGGACTATCTTAATATGGAGTTGAAGAATTAGATGTGACCTCATAAAAATAAGCAAACATTAAGCAATATTTGTATAGATCTAGGCTAGTCATTTCTTTTTTCATTCTAAGTATAGTCGTATTTACGAAAAAAAAAAATGCTACATGGATCGCAAATTTAAATTTACTTTATGTGCCCGTGCTTATCAAAAAGATTTTACAAAAAACGAAATAGCTCAATATTTAACTCCGTTTTCCATTTTAAAAACTACAATATTTTTAAATATTTTTAAAGATACTTCCAGTCTCATCTTTCATGTAACTTTAAAATGCATAAAAATAAATAAACAGACTATATTTTTAATTAAAGAATACCAGTTTGAAATTCACCAAAAATTCAGTATTTATTTTAATACATGCCCAATATTCGGATCCCTCTTAAAGATTAATAGGATACGGTTAATGGAAAATTAATTTATATTCGAATAAAACCAGTGCATTTTTGTATTGAAATATGCGAGTGAAACAATTCATTACGTGACCAGATTATAGCCGTAGAATGCAGCGGAAGCTGTATTAAATAATTATGTTTTAAAGTGCTTCAATGAAATTTAAAACGTTAATTTAATCTCTGGTTGATGTTATTAATGGTATACCGATACATGTTAAAAAAAAAAAAACAAAACTACTAAATCGATTTTGATGAAATGTGAATGAAATGTGACATTGTGTGTGACAGTGTGACATTTTTGTGGTATCGAATTACCCTTTCAATCATAAAAATATGTTTTGAAATCAATGGTACCGAAGGATACCGAAGATATCGCGTAATGTATACCTAACAAAAAAATAACTTATTTGGAATTAAAAACCTCTTCCTTTTCAAGTCAGTCAGTTGATTAAATTCATTCCGGGTGTCAGAAACCTGTTTTAGTTCTTAGAAGTGTGGATTTACATTACTAAGACTACTTGATTCTGATTTCGGCGCAGTACATTGATGAAAAACACTTTGTATATTCTAAACATATACCGTATAGTAAAATATAGACTTCTTTCATATAACTTTGACGACCTCCGTGGTCGAGTGGCGTACGCACTGGTTTTCAGGTCGCTAGCTCTGAGGTCCCGGGTTCGATCCCCGGACGGGTTAATGTAGAAACTCACTTTTCTACATTGTCTCGGGTCTGGGTGTTTGTGGTACCTTCATCAATAAATTATCCTTCAAAGTTTTCATATACCAAAGATGGTATGTTAGTTTGTCTATCTAAGTCTATCATGCTACGAATTTCATAACTTCAGTACCAACATAAAACTCATTTATAAAGTAACATAATCATATATACAAAACCATATAATAGGCCAGTATCGTTAAAAATCATGCTCTAAATAAAAAGCTATGTAATTATTTTAGTGACGCAAAGATTAAACTTAAAATACATATTACTCAAGGATAGAATATTTTTTCTAGCTCAAACTAATAATTTTGCCATATCTTTGTTTTTTATAACCATTAACTTGTATAATGATCCATTAATCATTCGCTTTCTAACACTTAAAAACACGTTAGCAACGAAGCCTCGTGTTTTTAAGTTTCGGTAAACATCAATCACGAACTCACCGTCAATCAAACACACCGCACTCACGTAATCTGTTTTATTAAAACGTTAAACCAATGGCCGACGGATACAAAACCTCTGGGCTCTGATGTAGGAGTACGCATTCCGATATCCACAAAGAGGAGAGGAGTAAGCAGCATCGCAAATTGTTGCTGAACCCAATTATAGTGGTTTCGAACCCGAAATTTTGCGAGACCGCACCAAGTTTCAAAGTTTTACCAACAAATTTACCTAACCGAGACAAAAGTTGTTTTGTGCGAATTTTGACGGCAAGCTTCAAAGCCCGCCGACCAGGTATGCTGTTAGTAAACAAATAGTTCCATACTCAATTTAAGTGGCGAATCAGGTAATACCTTTGGTCAGCTGTTTGTAAATGTTTTAAATGAAAGGTTCATTTGGAAATACTTCAAACCCACTAGAAAGTAATGATGGGTTTTAACTATTAAATAATAGTTTTAACATACCATCACGCCTGTATCCCCGAAGGGTTAAGCAGAGGTGTACCAATGTACACCCACAGTTCGCCGGTATGTTTAGGTCCCATGTAATAGGGCGAGCCTATTGGCCTATTGCCACTAACCGGGCACAAATCCATACTCCAAACTGCTACTGAGAATTTCATAGAAAAACCCAATAACACCTTGGTCGACTTGGGAATCGAACCCAAGACCTCTAGCGCAGCAGTCGCGCTTAGCACCACCAGGCCAACGAGGCAGTCTAAATAAAAACTGTAAACTGTAACTATAAATAATAGTTTTGGTCGTCGAAATTGATCGTACATCATGGTTTCTCTTAAGTTTTGTGTAAAGACGCTTTTTTCTTGTATTGTATTTCAATCTCTAGTTTAAGTCGTTCTACATACTTCAAAAAATTATGTCATACAGAATACAAAATTTAAAAAGAGAATACTTGTGAAAGAAGAAAGAAGATTAACTGAAGAAATGGAAGCAGATGACTCAAAGGTGGAGTTCAGGCGTACACTTTGGAAAAGTCCCACGTTTTGGTTCTAGGACTTTTTCAAAGTGGACCTGTGAACCCATCTACAGACTTCGAAGATGCGACTGAAGATCAAGTTAAATGTCTTAAGCTCTACTTGGAAGATTCTTAGAAAAATTATATGTTGAAGTCGTTATTTCGTTTCGTTCGTTAGAAGTCTTACAAATATAAACTACTGAAACTGTTATGAAATTTTGTGGATGATTTCGGTTTATTTAGTTACATTTTTCATTAAGTTTAGATTCTTTTTTCATGATAGCTGCTAAATTAGTACAGCTAAGGCTAATAATTTGATGTATGTTTTCTATACCAGTATCAAATATAAAAACGCCAAATAATAACGCAAGAACAACGTATATCAGTAATGTAATGGGATCAAAGGTCGTCAACATCGCAAAATATACAAGTTTCCAACTCATCGCCTCCGGTCCTCATTATTTTACCCTTCATTCAATCCAGAAAATTGTTGAAAGATTTTTATTAATAAAAAGCCTTCGGCGAAGAACAAACAACGCGATTTTTGTAGGTCCAAAATTTTCCAAATAATTGTTTAGGCTCCGAAATAATGATGGAGCAATTCTGATTTGTTATTTTTATTTAACAAAAAACACACGACTAAACTGGTTCACAACGCTGCTCTTAATAGCCTGTAAAGTTGAAAAAAAAATGTGCTTAAAGATTTTAAAAATAAACAACTCAGAATATAAATGATTGAAAATAAATGTGATTGACGTTCCACCATTATCAAACACTAACAAAATGTTATAAGTGGCAACCCTACAACCTTACAAGTAGCAGAACATGTTATTACGTGATAACCCTATCGCTGACCCTGTCTGTGACTTATCAAGAGCACGCATGCGCTAACGTTACGCCCTTTACGCGTCGAAGCCTGAATACACAGCAGCAGTAGAGCAAAGAAAATAATAACTCTATATTTTATTCACAGATAAACTGCGAACCGATATTATACACAAATAGATTTAGATTTGTCGGCCGTCGGAGACCGATATGGCTTTAAAATTGTTATACAACCATAATAATAATAAATAATAAATCCAGCCTATAAACGTCCCATTGCTGGGCACAGGCCTCTTCTCATATAGAGAAGGCGCGAGCATTGATCACCACGCTAGCTCCCTACGGGTTGGCGAATTCAGATTCCAATTTTTTGGAATCCAGGTATATAACCATAGTCCAGGCAAATTCAATCTGGCCTGCAAAAGTATGCATCAGAATAACGATAAATAACATAATCTTCTTATATAAAAAATTATCGTGTCACTATGCTAGTGACACGAGACTACCATACTCCTCCGAAACGGCTTGACCGATTTTTATGAAATTATATATGCATATTCAGTAGGTCTGAGAATCGGCTACTATCTATCTAGGTAGGTAGGTAGTAGGCAGGTAGTAGGCAGGTGCTAGGTAGAAAAAATTGCATTGCAACGCATGCCGGGTACAGCTAGTATTTATATATAAACTTTTTCAATTAAGGAAAACAGTTTGTCATATTTTGTGCTTACGTAACGTATCACAAAATAAAAGACCTAGCTAGTCTTAATCGAACTTTCGCCCATAAAAATCTATCATCGTTCTTACTCATCTAAATTAGACGTAACTTTTATTACTTATAGTTAATGGCTGATATAAATTGATATTGATAACCGAATTTAATGCGATAACTCGTAAAATGAGTAGAGATTCTTAGCTTAGTAAAATTATCGATATTGCTAGCCTTTCTAATAATATCGGTATAATCTAGACTGATCTGCAATATGGCTTATTTCATTATTCGATTATTCGGCTTATGTTTAACTTTGGTTTCATCTTTTATTGTTTGTAATTGTAATAAGTAATTGAATAGGAGCGCTTTTTTTATTTGTAAATTACCCTTATAATCTCACGGTTTAGCATTTGTAGTATGCTGTTTGTACTAATACACACTGCAAAAATACGCAAGTACGTTTGACAATATCTAGAGCCTTGATATAATAATACATGTTTATGTGTTGTAAAAACATTAATTATACAGCAAAAAAGTGCCTCTGCGTATAATAAAAGTTTAAAATATAAAACACTGCATCATTAGTTTATGTCTCGACCAACATGAAAACCGTTTTATGGAATAAATGTAATTATGTTCTCAAAAAGACGCCGTTTCACAAAAAATCATAACGTTATTCATAATTGAGTCACGCGCGAAACCGGGAAACATTTTTTATAACTGCAGGCAGGGTGGCACAAAATATCTTAATAGTGTAAAGAATTCTTATACCTAAGACGTAAGGTTCAAAGTCGATTGTCAAAACCTATTCAATTATTAACACTTTTTCGTATTCTACACGAATAGAGTCATAAACAACAGCGAAATATATACCTATATTTTTATTATTTGATTTTTTATTTAACTAGGTACCTATATTTAACCCGTTCTTGCCGCAGTGGTACGAAGTTTCTCAGATACGTACATATTTCAGTGCAATTAGACGTTGAAGGCACGTACAGACATTTTCAGTTCTGAATTTCAAATTAAGACAAAGATAATAGACTTACTTCTATGTAATAGTCGTAATTGTGGAACTTAGAGATCGCTTAGAGCACATGAGCTATTAACGTGGTTATTAAGACGAGGTTATTAGTGAAGAAGTTTAAATAACCTTAAAGTACTTATGAGTTTTAAGTTCTAATTGTAATAGTCATAATGGACTGCTATTGTAAGTTACTAATTAGATATACAGTATGAAAGAAATAAGATTATGTTTCAAATAGTAACCGCGATCAGCTGATGGGGTTAGAATCCGTGCGTAGCCAGTCACTGGAGACTGATGGTCACTTGAAACAATTGTTGCTCATCCAATTCTTTTCTGTTTTTAGCGATATTTTAATTGTTTCTTCACAAGCATTTTAGCATGTTGATCAAATAGAGATATTTCACATCTAGACTTTAGCGTCATTATTACAGTTTTATAAATCTACATTTGCGTGACCGAACATGAAGTTTGAAAGCCCAAAGTTTTAATTAAAAAGTGAGTCATATTATTTATATTGCGTTAATAAAATTAATGGACGAAAGTTAAAGTAGAAATTTAATTGCCGAAGTAATATAGTTTATGTTTGTAAGATTTCGATCATGAACATGTACCTGGCTTTTTAATTCGCTTCACTAACAATAAAAGGTAAGGTCGAAACATTAAACTATTTAAATCTGTATAAATGTGTTTAATAAGATAGTAAGTGAATTATACAACCTAAGAACCTGTTGTAATTATGTACAAAAAGGAAATAATCTGTCACTGAGTAAAGAAATACTGTTTAATATAAAAGGTACGACATTTACAAATGACGGATACATTTGAAAAATATTGAATAATATTCCTCCTTCGTTGTTGTCTAAAGTATCAAAAGTATCTGGAAATTCCCACAGAAATTTGTATGTCTTCTCGAGGCGTGAACTTCGCGAGATGCCGACAGAACAGAAATAAAGTTGTGAATAAAATATAACATTGTTTGACCGTAGCCTTTAGAGGGTTAGAAACGGTTGCAGTCAACGTATTAACTTATAAATAAAGAATGTTTCGAAGCAAAATTTATGTACATATTTATGTGTCTTCTATGAATATGGAATTCTCCAAGCTTTCAGATTTAGGTGGAGATTAAAAAGATAATCTCGTGTGTAAAAATAGACGGTGAAATGTAATAGGTTTTTGAATAACGGGATACATTTTTATTACATTCAATACCGTGTTGGGAGCCAAAAATAAGATAGGGATCCATCTTGTTGCTGACTTGACTTGACTTTGAGATGAAAGACATGTATGTGGCTTAAAGATTGATTACTTAATACATAACAAAAATAAACATATTAAGCTAAAAAGGACGTTATTTTCATTTATAAAGCGTATCTTATTTATAATTTTACGGAATAGAAGTAATAATACATTCTTGAATTTGTTTTCCGCAATCAATTTAAAAATAGAAAACATTGTCATAAACAGACGTTTCCGCCATTACAAAAGACGTCGGGAAGAAAGTTCGGACAACCATGTTCTTTTTTTTTAATTTAAAACTCATTAATCACTTGTAACTTATTAAAGTTTCTTGGAAAGAAAAACAGTCTGGGTTCTTTGTGAGACGAATGTTTCATGAATTTCATCTTATCTTACAAAGGTCTTTAGACACACGAACCTAAAAATAACACCGATCATGAAGGGCCATTTACGGTACTTACAAACTTACTTATAATATGTTGATTACAAGAAATGTGTGTTTAAAAAAAATAAAAATCTGTAAAAAAACATACCTTAGTAAACGAAATAATTGTTATCTTGCAAGTAAAATACATTGCCAAAAGCCAGCATACTAAAGTTTGAACAACGTCCATATCTTTTACATACGGAATGGGCAAGAACAATAGTTGAAAACATAATTACAACTAACATAACTAAGTATTTCAAACTTTGTATAAAATTGTTTAACTTACGTCCATGTGTCGGACCAAGAGCCGCCATTGTAACGTAACCTCGCTCTAAGTAAACTGTTTTCGTATGTTAAGTTTAACAAAACAATGGGACTAATTGTGCTTTAGTACAATTAAGTAAGCTAAACGCTTAGTTTTGTGGAAAACGTACGAGAAAGAGTAACAAACGGTTAGCAACGTTTACTTTTTAAATATTCATTTTTGTGCTACCTCGAGGAAATGTGTTTTGTTTAAGCATTCGCGCGGAATGAGTGTGTAAACAAACTGGGGAAAGAACTTTACTTCTTAAGGCGGCCATTTTGAAAGGACTTTTATGGTCTTACTCTATTAAAACATGGGTGCAGGAAAATTTCATTTGAGAGCTGTTGGAAACATTTTCAAAAATAAAATATTACTCTTTTGAACCCATTACAATAAGAAAGTTAACCTTAAACTACGCAATTATAATTGACCTCTGAATTATTATAGTCTGACCTTTACACTTTTTATAAACATGTTTTGATTAAAAAATTAGCCCTTCTCTCTAATTGCTGATTTGAGTTTAGTAAAAACTAATTTAAGATGACATTTATCTACATCATATAATATTAAGAGATGAAAAATTTTCAAAAAATACTCATAAAAGTAATACGTTTCTGTTATATATGCAATTGTCATTTCTAATACCAAGTTTTATCATGTTGTACTTTTTCCTATATTCGTATAAAACTACAGTCAGCTTTTATCTGATGGAGGTGACAGACTGGTTTCTGCCTTGTATTTTTTGGTTTAGTTTTTGCTCTTAACGAAATGAAAATGTTGGACGCAGAAATATTCTGGTTCGCCACAAAATGAAGCGACTCTACTGAAAACATTCTAGGATATCACACGAAAGATGTGGGTGTATTTCGAAAGTCATTTAAGTATTGCATTTCGATATACCGGAACACTCTAGCTTTCAACTTTACTATTTTTAACAAACTCTATACATTTTAAATTCAAAGACGGCCCGATGGAAGCCAATTTTTCACGCAAAAATCCGCTGTAACAAAATTTGTTTACACGAAAATCCTTTAAATCTCTTGATAATGTAAAACCCAGCAATTTCTTGGGAGGAAATGTTGCAATCTTTCGCAGTAATCCAAGTTTATAGGTCAAGTTTCACCACAAAATAACATGGCTTATACTAAAGTTAATGATGTAAGGATTTTGTCAAGAAAAATGCTAGTAATACTTAGAATCTTAATGCTATCGGTCTGCTTACTTCGAGATTAATCATTCAGTACCAATTAAACTGGTTCACTAGTAGGTCGTTCACTTAATGATGGTCGATTTTCCATTCAATATTGGATTCCATTTGGATATTGCTTGCACAGGCCATTATTTAAATTTTTCGTAAGTAACGAAAACGTTTTTTGTATGTTATGTGCATTAAAAGTCAAATTATTTTTTTTTATTTTAATTTGACGATAAAACCTATTCTTAGAAAATTTAAGTGTATAAAATATTTTTGAATCCAGCGATCTATATACTAAATTCCTATTATTTTATAATTCTTTCAATTCAGGCCTGAAAGTGGCAAAATATGTACTGGACGAAATTTAACATTATGAACTGGTTACTATTTATTTGTGTGTCCAGTGTAGGTACATGTCGAAACACAACTCAAGGACCCGGCAATAAAATTACGAATTTAAGGCAATGAAACTTTTAGTAGCTGTCTAGATACACGTGTGCTTTATCGATTAGTACAAACGATGGTGAAATGTGTACATGTTTAAAATGTCAGCTTGGTGGTCAAATCAATAGTTGGGCTTACAAGCTTTAAATATCTGGTTTTTGATGGAAATATCGACATAGTTATCAATAAAAGAAAATATTTTCTGACACCTAAGCTTGATTTACGAGTAGAACTTACCGACGACACGATAAATCGATTCTTCAAATGCCTTAGCCTCTAAGGAACTGAACACCAAAACTTCTTTAGATCTCAAAATCATAGTTAGACAATCGATTATCGACTTCATGGAAAGGATATTAGGATCCAAAATCGGAAACTTTGAAAGAGTTCGGGTATAAAATTTCCTGCTTTACCCCAGTATAGGTGGGATTATGGGTCCCTGGGGGAGTTGCCCATTCGTTGGAGCGGGCACGTGCATTGCTCTCAAAGCGCCGGGATCAGTACCTAAGCTCTGGCTGAAAAATTAAAAGAATACTACCTTCTTTTTTTGTTTTACTGAGAAAATTTTCAACGAAATGTTGAAAGAGTTCATGAAGAGGTGAATGTAGATCATAATATGAATGAGCTTTGGACGTTTGAGTTAGATAGTTTTCAGTGATAAATCAAGAGTGATTGCCTTGCAACCGGTTGGAAGTCAAAGCAATTTGTTCTAAGACAGGCTATTTACCGCAGAATGAGGAAGTGGTTGTGTGGTTACCGTGGTGCTGACGTCAAGGGATGTCAAATTGTACGGGACTGGAATAGACGGCAAACTGGGCCTATGAACGTTATTCTATTTTGATATTATGAAATTTCATAATTTTGTTTAAGAAATTTAAAAAAAAAATTAGGGCGATGTGTTAGAATGAACGTTTGTTTAAATCTTTTTAAATCAAATTAGCTGCAAATATGTAAGTACTTAAGTATTTATTATAATCAGTTTTATTTCAGTATGTTAACGATACTTATTTAATTTAAGCTATTTCGTGCAAACAATAAAATTCGAACCACAATTCACTCACAAAACAACCAATAATCCTACCAACCTTCATATTAAATAAAACCAATTAAAAACTTTACAAAACTAATCTAAATTGAAACTTTAGCTACACATAAATGCAATAAACAACTTTAAAATGGGCTTGTTAGCGAAAAGCCATTGTTGGTTCAAGGGCGGTAGGAGGACAATAATTTCGTAATCCTCGGAGACAGATTACGTTCAAACTCGGTACATTTCTGTCTCTCGGGAAACATTTAAGTCATGGACATAATAGTCCCTGAGGATAAGTTGAATTTTGGTTTAAAGGGCCTCGTGAATGATGAGACTGGTTGATGGGTAATTGTAGCTTTAGCTTACTGGATTTTGAATTTATTAGTATTTACTATCACTTTCTAAAACAGAAATATATTGTATACGTATTAATGGATTTTGAGCGTTTTAGATTGATATTTTAGATCATGCCTATCAAGTCTAAGAGTAATTGCCTATGTGAAATAAGACTTAAAAAAATTGTTTCTTTGGGAACGCATATTTTGTTTGCTTGGTAAATGAGTATAATGGTTTAAAAAATAACAAAAAACAACTGCTTTAATTTACTTAAAATAGATTTCTCTCCATTTAAGTAGTGATAGGCCTTGTTTTTAGGTACTTTGCTGTTTCCATTAAGGCACATCTACAACACAGCGAGGAAAAAAGACACATCATCACATACAACCTTAACACATACAATCCAACATACCATTTCGTAAAAATTCAGAAAAACAACACATAAGAATGGTCACTTAAGACAGAACCAGGAAATTCATCGTTCGTTTTACCTTATTTATTACGGGGAATGGAAAGTGGCACTCTATATTATTCAGGGGGCTAATGGTGAAGAAGTTTCAACCCATGTTTACATGAAAAGACTATTAAGCTATAGATATATCTGTAGTATGTGAGTTACTTGAGCGTATGTTATATCATTGTCATGATCAAATCCCTAGGGATTGGATCAAAATCAAATAATGAAACAGAGAACTATACTAATTAGGGCACCCCGACTTAGAGAAATATGACTGCGGTTTTGATAACTTCAGGTCTTAAAAATTGTACTTAACTGGAAAAAAATTTTTTTTCGTGGGCTTTTATTGTAATTTCATTAAAATAGCATTTCGATTTGATCAATTCACTGATTTTTATTATTATACTGCGACATAATCTTCTTCTTACATATAAAATTCTCGTGTCACAATGTTAGTTACCATACTTCTCCGAAACGGCTTGACCGATTTTTATGAAATTTTATATGCATATTCAGTAGGTCTGAGAATCGGCTACTATCTATTTTTCATACCCCTAAGTGGTAGTAGGCAGGTGCTAGGTAGAAAAAATTGCATTGCAACGCATTCCAGGTACAGCTAGTATTTTATATAAATTAAACAAGTCCTTTTTCAGCGGAATCCCATTGTTTACTTTATTATAACAGAGTATTTTTCCCAAAACGGTAGATGGTTATATAACTTTCGCGGTACAGCATGTGTTGTACAATAAATATAATTAAGGCCGTACCAAAATATGAGCCAATAAGCGCACGCAATTCCACGATTACGCGATTGTGGGAATATACGAGTTTAAGTACCACTTTAGACCAGAAATACGATTATACGAAAGTAGAGTACTGTACGGCTGGTCGCAGACTGCCTGACCACTGGATGTCTGTACGAATTATTTTCAGAAACGTTTTTTTAAGCGAATTACTATGTTTCGTACCTATCTGTTTCACTATTGTTTTTTTTTTGTAATGTCATTGTTCTCATCTCATTCGAATGAAAATCTTGTGAGGATAAGTTCTAAGAACGTCATTTCTTATGTATGTTATCAAATACAAAGAAAAAGAAATAATTATGTAGCATGTCTTCACAGAACAAAACATGCGTTTCTTCTTATTATTTTCCCAAAAGATAGACACAAAATTGATGTATCAAAATAAAAATAACATTGTTTAATATTCTCAATGTTCACTGTACAGCCTACATTTTCGCGATAAAATATTGAAGAAACGCCACAATATTACTATGTCAACTGCTTATAAAAGCGAACTGGGAGAAATGGGTTAAGGGCTCCTAAGCGATTGGCGAAGGGAAAAGCAAGAAAGACATTGTCATACATTATCATTGCTATACATATCTTTGTTTTGGCTTTAATGTTGTTGTAGCTAAAATATACTAGTATGATACAAAGTGACGGACCTCACTGATTATATAAAAAAAAAAAACTATAAAGATATGGCACTAAGTACATTAACCTTGATTTTATTTTGGTATATATATACCTACATATCTACATAAAATTGATCAAAAGATAAAATATGATAAAAAATAAAACAGAAAAAAATTACACAAAAAATCCAAACA
Source organism: Autographa pulchrina (assembly GCA_905475315.1). Taxonomy (NCBI): domain Eukaryota; kingdom Metazoa; phylum Arthropoda; class Insecta; order Lepidoptera; family Noctuidae; genus Autographa; species Autographa pulchrina. The sequence continues at coordinate 3,375,722 of FR997771.1, read as the reverse complement.
GATTTTAGTTAAAACATAACATTTATTAAAATACTACAAGTAAAAAAAAGCCTTCTCCATAATCCAAACAAGACTGCACAAAATTACTAAAATAAAGCAATTTAACTAGTTTACTTAACCTATAAAAGTGTGGCAAGTAAACATTTATAATTCTAATAAAAATCTGCTCTACGATCAAAAGCAAACTCATATAGTCTAGCTTCGTTCATTTATTGAAGATAAACAAAGAAACTAGGCCGGGCTAGGCTCACCATAATATACTAATAAAGTAGGACACTAAAATATTACACGGAATATTGATATTACTTTGTTAGAATAAAAACTGTTCAGTCAGTTGTATTTTTATAAGCCCCTCGGTACGTGACTCGGCATGTATTTGCTTAGTTCAACATCGGGTAGGTATGCGACTAAAATGTGTCATGGTGTTCATTTTTGATGGCTAAAGATGACCTGGAAAATTTTCACTTTTTCGGTTTCCAAACATATGGTTTCACCGTTTTAGTATTGCGACTTTTACATTTAAAGAGCGAAAAACCATTTTTATGCCCAAGAAAATATCCTCAGAAATCAAAACTTATACTTACAATATAGCCGAGGCGCTCGAATTCAAAGTCCCTAACAAATCGCTTCAACTTGCACAGTTTGAACCTCTATCTGCTAAATGTTCTCACTTAGCGTACAGTCCACCGCACAGAAGTGGTAATACTTTAACAATGGCATCGACTTTATGAGCAAGGCTTAAAGTTGATTTTACATTTCCTTTGTATGCTGTGCTGTGTGGTTGATCGTACGTTCTATAAAGCCCAACAAATATGTACAGGCGATCGTTGATTACGCTAGAATGGTCAATATTATTTAACAGTTTTTTTATTCGTTTGTCAACTTCAATTGGGTCAACTTTGATTAGACTCAGAGGACACAATCACTGGCTGTTTGTATTGACTTATTTTTTAATTAAACTATGAGGGTGTTGGCCAACCTACTGTTGTTACATTGTAAAATGGTAGTGATTTTATGGAAAAAGATTGTGGACTTAACAAAAAAAGCAATTTAGCTTGAAGATGGTTGATTCTTTAGATAAAAATACAAGGATAAACTTATTTTAACATAAGAAATGAAAATAGCAATTTTAATTTTTCTCGCGTTGTTAGATTTGACTATTTGAGATATTAGTTTTTATAAAGATGAAGACGAGTGGATCGACGCGATATAAATAAGTCTTTGATCGAAAGTAGATTTATTTTTAGGTACTTTTTCAAATTATATAGCAGATTAAAATGCTGTAGGGCAAAATAAACGTGGTCTTCATTCAAAAGAAAGTATGGATACGTTTAAAGAAGAAGATAATGTTTACCATTTTGACGCTAGCTTCATAATAGTTGATTTCAATTACGATAACAATAGTTTAATTATAATTAAAGGCATAACGAATATGTTAAAGTTCCCAAAGAAACCCAACACGAGTCGAGAGACACAATTACAGAAATAGTCAAACTAGGCTTTAATACAGTTGTTATCCGTAACTGAGTGGGGTTGGATTATAAGAGGTAATTGAGTTTTGGCCTCAAGTTGTTTGAATATGTTATCAAACGGGTAAATGTAACAGTAATTTGTGAGCAAAAACTAATTTGCTCAAGTTCAGTAGTAACGTTGCCGCGTTGGTAAATTTTATCAGATTTCGAGGTGTGGGATGGGATCGAACAAGGACTTTGGTTGGGTGTGTTAATTTTAATTTGAGTTACGGTTTTATTTCTCGACTTGCGGAATATAATATTGGATTTAGATTAATCCGTGAAGCGTGGTCTGAAATTTTAAGGTCATCGACCGTCTCTATGACATTAATTCTGTCTGTATTGATGAGTTTAGTTTTATAGGATTTCTTAAATGTGGTTAGGTTGATATCACCGATTTTCACTTTCATCATGGTATATATTATGCTTCATTATTTCAAATCACATTTAAATTATAGTCTATTCCAGTTTTTACTGACTTGGCTTTTCTCCAAAATATCTTAATTGAAATTTTATTTCCAAAGTATTATTAAAAAACTAAAGTACTTTTCAAAAGAGGTTAGCAGAGACAAAATAAAAAAGTACGTTTCTTCCAATAGCGAGACAGCTATCATACGTCATCAAAGAAATTTAAAATAGAACCAACCCCAAAAGCATTCAAAATTCATTACCATAAGCCGTAATCTGCAAACTTGTTCCGTATATTTTAAAGACATTGAATTTAATTAAGAGTACAAAGAAGTTAGCTGCAGCCTTCGAGATGTCCTTGAAAGCAAAATCAATAAAACAAAAGAGGATTTAGATCAATAACAAATTCAAACAGAAAAGCAATTAGGATGGGGTACAAGAGACACGATTTTAAATTCAAACGTTTTATTTATCCAACCAAACATTTCAACTCGGTTTTATTTCTAATTTTATTTGATGCCAGTTCAAAATATATTCTCTTTTGATTTGAAATTTATTCTTATGTTTCTTTCCATCAGCCAATGTTAAAAACCAATGGCTCAATTTCCTGATTGATGAAGTAAAGTATAAAATCTAAAGCACGTATTTACATATTCAAGAATTTATTTCATGCTATAACAATTTTAAACACAAAATATGCATCTGAAATCAAAACAGTACCAACTGTTTGGCTTAATTACCATTCAAAATTACAACTAAAGTACGTAAAGCTTTATTTTGTATAGCATTATGGAATACGGCTATGGAAACTAATTCTTAAATAATAACACGAAAGTGGGTTTAGTTGGTAGCGACACGACACTAAGGCTTAGTTTAGGCTGTCGTGCGTTCCTTGCCGAAGCAAATATTAATTTGGTTATATTAAACGACGCTTTGAATGCTAACAATACGTTATTGCCTGTGCTTTTGGGGACAACCAAATTACACCGCCTGAAAGTTCGTTGAACTTTCGTGAATAGAAAACGAAACGCAAGTTAGATTCTTAAAGACAATTCTTACCAAAGTCATTCAGACAAAGCAGTCTCGACTTCTAATTGTTCGTTTTAGGTGTATTTTACAGAAAAAATAAGTTTTTTTTTTGTTCTCGTCGTAATGTTTGATGTAATATCAGTTCTTTTGATGTCCAATACAAAATCGATAGTCTCGAAAGTTTTGGTTGTTGTCCCAAGCGTTCTATTGTATTATCTGATCCGACCTTTCCGTTTCAATCAAAGGTGAGAGATTTGATTGGAGCGGGAGCGTGTGAACTGTGGGATAGTGTGTTGCTAGCTTAAGTAGGTCGCGGGCAAGGCGGGGTGTTTGCCGGCTCAAAGTTATTTTCGCTCTAACGAGCTATCGCAATCGACCTTTATATGAAAAGAGGTAATTGCGCATTATGAATATCTACGTATCAGAGTTTAATATCTAGTTGGAATTAGGGCTGACACAATTTCAGAATGGATACTAAATTTTACGTACATTTTGCTGAACCAAAGTGAATATGCGAACTCTATTTCAGCAATAAATTGCAAAAGTATGGGAGTGATGTAATTAATTGAAATGTGGATGGACGTTTAACCACGGAGTGCACACAAAGCAATGCCACGTACTTCATAATTAATTGAGAGGTTTGATTAATTGGATTTTTACCAATGTTTATTTATTTTCATTCCAGACCGAAAGAAATACATTGGTATTTTAACAATGTGTTCAAACGTTTTAATGTAATGATATTATACCACAAAACTATATTATATGGTGTTTTTCTTTTATTCCATCAAATGTGACTATGATTAAATATATTTTTTTGTTATAAAATATAACATGAGTTGACTTATAACAAAAACTATCCAGAATGTAACATTTTTGTTTCTTAGCCGACATTAAAATGCACGCTTCCCTAGTCCCTGTAAAAGCAAAGAGTAACTAGAGACTTATCTATAAATAACCCCGGCTCTGCCCACCTTGAGTGCTTTACTTCCTAATCTTGCAGACGACATGAAATACGTGAAAACGCTTTTTCGTGCCTGCAAACACAAATTTTTAAGTGCTTCACAAATTATTTACACCTAAGCCAGTAGCGACCTCACCGGTTCGTATACACTGTTGTACAGTCAATAGGCGGTGGGATAAGCCAAGAGTTAGAGCGGGGTATGTTACAACAGTATGTTACGGGATGTTTTCCGAATAAATAGGATTTATACCAGGAATAGCTTTAATTACAAGTTATACGATTATGATTTCGTTTGTGTATGAATCGGTTGCACTTAGGCCTTTGTTTATCCTAATTATTGTTATTAATTACGGTTATCTGATCGTATTCCGATTTTGCCATATATTATTATTCCGTTACACTAACGCACATTTAATAAATACGAAGTACAGTAACTTATCATCAAGTTTAACAAGTCTTAAAACACTAACTCCGCTTTCTACCCTAACTCGGGGCCCACCTCTCTACGCCTGACCAAAGTTAGCTCGAAGTCACGCAGGCTGCCCCCCTTCCCCCCACCCCTTCCTACCCCCTGTACCCCGTATTCGTGCGAGGCGATTAACCAAATTGTAGGGAATGGCACTGCGCCACTCTGCCTACTTAGCTCTCTTAATAATAGAGGCTCACGCACTCAGGATGCAGGTATGTTTTTGCTATTGCCTATCGAAATTTGCGGGGCTCATGATTAAGTGTAAGCCGTACGGTTTGACCAATAACACAGGTTAAGCCGCGCTCGCCGCGGTTGGTCCGTGGATGGGTGATCATTTATAAACATACTGAGAGGGGTCTCAGTGCCTCGGAAAGCACGTTAAGCGATTGGTCCCGACTGTCATACGTACATCTATGGCAGTCGTTAAGTCAATTCTGACAGCCAGCCTTACTATGGGATACTGTTTCCCAGTAAAATGGGTTCTGGCTCGGCAGATGATGATGCCTATCGAAATTTGCGGTGAAATTGGGTTCAATTAATACATGATGAAGGGGAGCCTCTGTTTGGTATTACGGTCATTAGCCTATTGAAGTAGTAGCTCACGTACTTACGTGAGCTCTAGAAGTAGAGTTGTGCGAATGTTCGTCAGAACTGTTTAGCTAGTGAAACTAGATTCTCCATTTCAGACTTTTAAGAGGCACTTACAATGGTGTTTCGCATGTATTTGTGTACAAATGATTATCATTTTCACAAGTATGTACTGGGGTATGTAGTAATGTATGAAGGGAAATATAGAGAAAAGTTTTATTTGTAAATGATATCACATTCAGTGTTATTTTAAATAAATTGTAATTCCAAAAATGCGCAAGTTATTTTTCATTTGACAATCAAATTACCTATACAATAACATATTCAAATACAGACTATTTTATTACAACAATGTACTACCAACAAAGAGTTTAAGGTATTTATCATTTAAATTGACATAATTATAGAGAATAAATTTATTGCATGTATTACCACTGCGTGCCATAAATTATAGCAGAAAGCTAAAATTATGTGGGATTAAAACGCTACAAACAAAAGTTTTATTTCATCAGTCATTTGTGGTTAGCGTAATTATTATTTGTGGCGTTTAACGTTATTTCTTTGAATAATTTAATAAAAGTAATAGTAATAATAGGTTAGATGATTGGGTATCAAAAGTCAAAATTAATTTAGTCCGCCATTTAGATAATCAAAACATAATAGACACATATTTTTTCTTATATCAAATCAATAAAAAATACGTAGATAAATCGCTTTAAAGTTCAGGAGTCGGGGCTTGTCACGTCACGGGTAGGTACAATTTTTGCTTAGACGTGACGCACGCAAGATTTGCACTTGCTGTATCATCACAATTCTTTGTTTACTCGACAAAAGAAAAAATACGTGTCTTATATTTTTTTTAGTATCTAAAAGATGGACATAAAAATAAAAATTAGTCATCATCCCTATTAGGTACCTACAGAATATAAATGAATACCAATACACTGAATAAATACGTTAGTAATTTGAATATGAAAATGTAAATGTAAATTAATCTCTGTTCATAAGATATAAATCCACATGAGAAACACATTTAAGTAGCAGTAGAAAAATAAAAAGAATAAGTATACCCTTATGTCCTAAACTAATGCATTTGATGTAAATATACAAATTGGTAACATTGGAATGATGATTAGATAATATATTCAAATTCAAATATTCTTTATTCAATATAGGCTACACAGTAGCACTTATCGAACGTCAAATACAAAATACAAAAAAAAACAGACAGCACCCTAAGGGTCGGTTCATATCCTATAATTAGTCTTTGCTTTTCTACTTAGGTTTGACTACATCGTTTCAAGCTACTCTAAAAACCTCCAAAAGCCAATTAGACTACAACCGCATCTTGTAACTCTTTAATGAACTATAGTAATAAATTGTAGTTGAGATCCCAGACATCTAATTCAAAACTTTAGAACGTGCCCAAAAACGGTTTGAGAACCACAATTGCTAATTATATTGCTTCAATCGCGTAAAGTGAGAAAATAGTTTTATTACTAAGATTTAAATAGCTTTAAAATATATTAAAACGTTTTATTGTTACTTAAATCGTTTTTGTTTGACAAGCAATAACTTTAATTCAAACATATCTGGGCGTCAAAGGATTTTTTGAGTGTTTGTTTTAATATCTTCTTCTGTGAGAATATTATTAGGTATATCACTTATTTTGATGTTGATATTTCCTTAACTAAAATAGGAACTGAGGTCTTTATTTTACTTGGTAGATAATGAACAACTTATCGTATGTTTAAATTACATAAAAAAATTATAATTAAAAAAATAAAAAAACACGCCTGCCTGTGGTTACTTGGAACAATTCATTACAGGTCCCCCGACTGCAAATATTTGACTTGTTTTTATTCTTTTTTGACATGGCAGGCGTGTTTTTTATTTTTTTTTAATTATATTTTTTTTATTTAATACCTTTTAGTGAACAACAAAACAACATGACACAACACAAAAAAAAATATCGTTCGGAACCCTTTGCAGGCGATTTCGACTCACACTTGACCATTTTTTAATGTCCACATAGCCTATGTCACTCGAGATAACTCAAAGCTTCTAATGATACCACAAACATTGAAATCGGTCAAGCCTTTTAGAAGTTATGGTGGAATAAAGAAACTCACAAAAATACATACATACATACATAATATATACATACATACATACCTACATACATGAACCCTGAAAACATAACACTCCTTTTTGGGCAGTCGTGTAATAAAAAAACATAAATGTTCGGTAAAACAAAAGCATTTACTCGTTTTATTTACAATTATAAATAAATAATCACATTATCATAATTAAACCAATTATTTTACACAATTACAATAAATTAATTTATATTACCCATTTTCCGTTAACCGTTGTACATATTTTTACTAAAGGATTAGGACTATTGTTTTTCAGTAAACGTGCCTATGGAAATTAAATGGATTCATTAGTGAATTTCAATTACGCTGGCAGTTTTAATTCGGAATTAAGTTTGCAATGAATGAGGTATGATAGCGTGTTTGTATATTTTTCTTATTAAAGTTGCGTGCATTGGTTTTTGCGGTAGCATAAAATAGTTTTGTAAAGATAAAATAGCTTTTGATTTTATTATTGCAATTAAATTCACTGCCTCGTTGGCCTAGTGTTTCTTAGCGCGACTGCTACGCTAGAGGTCTTGGGTTCGATTCCCAAGTCGACCAAGGTGTTATTGGGTTTTTCTATGAAATTCTCAGTAGCAGGTCGGAGTTTGGATTTGTGCCCGGTTAGTGGCAATAGGATCGCCCCGTATTACATGGGACCTAAACATACCGGCGAACTGTGGGTGTACATTGGTACACCTCTGCCTAACCGTTCGGGGATACAGGCGTGATGGTATGTTATGTTATGTTATGTAATTAAATTCAAAACATGAAAACGGTAAATTGGGAATTCACGTAACGTACGAAAATAATAAAACATCGAATTCGGTGATGAAATAAAAAGTAAAAATATCTTCTAAGTACTGAGTATAATAATAGTATATAATATATGTATAATAGGTATAATATATAATAGGTACTTTCACTTGTTTTATTATTAGGTACTTTTACGTCCTAAAAAAGCATTTGCGTCTATTAACATTTTTCCTTAATATTACCAGCCTCAAGTTTTACATTTACAGCGACAAACGAACAACCCACTCTTGACATACATCAACTCAACGCTCCAGGCATTATAGTTGGTATGACACGTGTATAAACTTATCATAACGCTAACACAAAAGAGACCTTATTCTAAGCCACATAAACGTCAAAGTTAAATGAAGAGATGAATATAATAATTGGCTTATTAATTTATTATGTTGATAATATAATTATGACATTAGACTCCCGTAATTAATTCTTAGAAGAAAAGAGATTTATTTCCCACATTAATTATTATTGTGTTACCAAGTTATACAGGCTCTTGAGTTTAAAGACATATTTTTTTATTAGATGAAAGGTATTCGATTTACAAAATGTCTCTACCTATATTGTTTTTTTTATTAGTCGCTATAGTTCGAATTTTAAATTTGAAAGTCATTTAGCACGAGATACAATTCGACTCGACCACGACTCCTTACTTAAAATTTTTCACTCGTTCGCTTTTCAAACTTTTAACATCGCGTTCTATTTCAATACGAGATCACATTCCGTTTTACGCGAGTCTCGGTGTGAGTAACCTAACCTCTCCGAGTCAGGTCTGAAGAAGTTAACAAGTACAATTTGGCTAATGGCGCTCAGCGGCCGCGGCACGTTCACTTTGCGCTCTCGCTTGTGGTCACAGTTTTGTGTAGGTATAACCTAATTACGTATTACTGAAGGAATCTTAGATTATAATCTCAGATTAAGTTACACACTTGGTTGAGTTTAGTAAACGCTGTTATATTTTGTTGGGGTGGAAATGTTATGTTTTTGAATTAACCGAATAAATGGCTTGTGGTTTCAGAACATGAACAAGATTTTGCTTTAAATAATTCATTGTTTTGAATTTGAAATCATCTACCCTCAATAAGTTTTCGTCGTAGTTATTCTCGTAGGTATCAATTCACACAACAATTTCGTATTTAACAATCAACAAACGACAAAAAACACAAAAAAAAAACTGTTCGACCAGCAGCACACCGCTAGTCAAGCAAAATTTTCTAAAAAAAAATGAGTTAATATTACTAAGCCTTACCTTTTAAGTTTTGTCAACAAACCCCATCTGATGGATTTGTATTGTAAGTTTGTAACTTCGCACGTATGCTATATAAACATATTAACACCACAATCTTAACATTCATACACACAGCTGTTTATTAATGCTCCTGTTTATTAAACTACAGCCACTTCACAAAATCACAATAAATAAAAACTAGTTGCGAAAGACAAGACGAAAATGCGCGCACGAACTGCCACAGATAATAAATATTATTATCAAAAAACGAACAAGTTTAAAAACATAACTTGAAACTGATAACGTTCACATTAATAATTTATGTATTTGATAATAAGAAATAATAATTAATTGATAAATAAATAATAAATTGATGATAAGAAATATGGTTATAAATAATTTACAAGTTTTTAACTTAGTATTTTAAAACACAAGCTGATTTTCAGGTGATCAAGCCTAATGTAGGTAAAAAAAAATACGAATGTCAAATGTCAGAGCACCACGCTTTGCAAACAAGGATTTTTGTTTTTGTCGTATAATAAAAAACAAGATGGCGGCGTATTATTTTCTTATCAAGAATTAGTGCGCGACTGTGGGTGCGTATAAGAACAAGAAGTCTTTTTTTTAATGTGTGAGTGTGGACTAGGCAGTTTTGCGAGAGCCTACTTCTCGGCATATTATGAAGTTGAGTATGGAATGAATTTGAACATATGTGACATCATTATTTATTTGTTTGTTATTGAAATGTTTGGTTACAAGCTTTATTATCTGTAATTTAATTATTATAATTATGTATGATGAGTGTTGGCTGATATATATTTTTTCAAATTGTTATATTTAAAGTTAGTTAGTTGGGTTTTAGTAGGTAGAATGCTTATTTGCCTATATGGTATGCACGCCTCTGGTCAGCAGGATGATAATAACGTGGTCGTTCCTTCGCTTAAGAGTGCATTGCCCATATTTTTTGGGATTATGTTTATCCGACATTTTTAATTACTATTACACTTATTTCACTGAAGTAGGTATTACATAAGTAATGTCAACTAAGCAGTGAAGCGCTCATAACATATTTTTTTCAAATCCTTACAAAAGCGTAACTGAAATTACCGAACACAAAATGCCAACTTTCCACTCTAAAAGAGTAATGATAAAAGCATTTCGTATTACCATAAAATATTATTCATGGCTTTCCCAAAATATGTTCATGCGTATAGGAAACAGGCAAAGTTATATTAACTTGAAGAAGTTAGATTAACGTTTATCCAGACGTATGGTGCGTGATTTATTTTTATTTTGTGCGCTTTTATGTTATCTGTGCAACATGTCATGGCGGCTGTACAAAATGGCGGATTGTTGACATTTTGACGTTAGATTTAAATGTATATTTTGCTTTTAATTTTTTTTTTCTATTGTTTTATTTAGGACATTCGAAATGTCAAAAAATAGTGTATTGACTGATTGAGAAATAATATGAATGAAATTCAGTAAATGGGAGTATGAGAAAAAACATCTCACGCCGATCCTAATTAAATTGGGAAAAGGTAAGAATACGAGATATATAAAAAGAAAATATAGGAAAAATAGGTGTTGGAAACATGGATATTATTTAACAGATGAATGATTTAAATACTAACGCTCTGATTTACTATTAAAACCGAAGTTGGTATTGATTTTAACTTTAAATGAACTTTATAACGATATATTACCAATAATCAATACTTTATATAACCCCATAATATACAGTTAGAACCGTGATCAAGCATCCGGCAAATTACAAATTAATTTTCGTTCCAGGTCGTATTGAATGGGAACTGATTAATATTGAAAATTATTACTGAAGTGAATTGTTGTTCGTGAAAGTTTATATTAGTTGTATTGTATGAGGACGTTCTTATTATTTAGGTAAGTATATACTGTGCTGATATTATTTGGTATGTTAAGTTTTTAAATATATTGATAATGAGAGAAAACTTTTCAATTCGGGATCATTTGAAGCTAGTTGTCTCTGAATGGTTTTAATTAGAATCAAATATTAATTTAGTCGTAAGACTTACTGATATATCTTTATTTATTGAGCGCAATATTGATACCATCTAATAACGTCTGCTTTTAATAAAAAAAATCTGAATGACTGAGCTTTTGCTTAATTTATACCAAAAAAATTAATAACGTACCTATATTCCATTTTATTTTATTCTTCAAATGAAACCGCTAACATAAATACAAAAAATACACATAATAAATTCTCATCATAAATTCCTTTATACCGTAAAAAGAAATATAAAATTTAATACAAATACAGACAATATATCAAATACAGTAGAAATGGGTAAAGTGGAGGGTAAAATATCTTATATTGGCCTCGAGGCAAGATGTGCTGTTCATTATTCACTTGTGTACCTATCTTTTGAAACAGTGCCTTGAATTTTAAAACAAAGCTCCCTTTTCAGGTTTAGCTGTGTTTACAAGGGCTTAAATGTTGATTTTTCTTGATAAAATTTCTGTTTTTTTTTATCTTTGTATTTAGTGTTAAGTTTGTTTTCCATTTAGGTGTCTGATGTAATTTCATCATGACATGTGATTGTATAGATTTTTATAGCGTTCAATGTTCCTAAATTAACTAACTTATTTGTGTCGGTTACAATTACAGTTTTCACATGGGTAATAGCGCCTTTTCTATTACAAAGTTTTTATGTAGAATAGGACACACAACATTAACACTTAACGCCTAGGAAAAATCAAATCAATTTCGGGTCGCGTAAAATATTTTTCGTAAATCAATCTGTTTTACCGACACTGACGTCCAACACACGCAATACTAATTAATTACGAACCGCGCCACTTCCAAAATTCCCGGACGGATCATTGTTTACCGGCTATGTGTTGAGGTGCCACAATAGATGAAAATACCCAATTATATTCTTCTACTTAAATGAACATTCAACTGTTTTGTCACTGACAAATTTTGTGAAGTTGAAAAAGGGGTGGAAGCATGAGCCTTTTGTGATGTCACGTTAGATAATTCTATTGAAGTTAATATTGATTGATTATCCTTTCTTTTTCGTGGTGGCTCTATTTGTCATATCAAAGCAACCTTTGTACAGGAAAAACAATATATAACTACTTATTATATTGAATAAACAGTTGTGTCTACACACAACTGTTCTATATCTATTACTAGTATTACTACATCATCGAACAAGGTTATTTTTCATCCGTTTATCTAAAGAGTGTTAGATTATACAGTAATAGCACTTGTACTTAGAAACCTAAACAATTATCTTTAATACGAAGGATTAAATTTCTATACACTTAATCCAAAAGTCAAAACCCATGTAAACTACTTGAGGATTATGTCCTTAAAATTTGTTTAATTCCCCTTTTTTAACCAACCACAGTTTAAGATAAAAATTTCACACGATCAATAACATAACCCCGCAGTGATTAATTAAACCAAAATCTCCACATAATATTAGACCTCGTTAGAAACGTTAAACGTCATAAATCTCTTGATGAATGCCGTCTTCACAAATTGAGGTTAAAAGTATCCCTGTAAAGATGAGTTACGCAACCAACTGTAACACAGAAATTAATTTCGCGGAGATACTGTAAGCACTTTTATTCTGAGACTTGAAATGAGTGAAATTAGATCTTGAATATCATCTTAAGCTCAATGAATGGAAATTGTAACGAAATTTATAGCTCTTTTAGCGACAATAGTGGTTTTTTTTTTTTATAAGTGTTGGCATTATTATGTGTGAATGCGTGGATATTTATATAGCTAAAATCGAAATATTAATAATAATCAGAATATACAACTGGTTCAATCTATATTATTCCTGCTTTCATCTATACTACTCGTGATGTCAGCGGTTTCCCCTTTTTCATATTATTTGGTCCATGTATATCCATTATAAATAGCCAAGGAAAAATTCCATGTAGCATTCAACATTCATTTATTCATTACCAGAAAAATCTAATAAAAACAAGAACTAGAAACTGTTTTAATACTAATCGTACTCTAGTATCCAATTAATTCAAGTTCATGTAATGGGTTCTGAAGATGAATAAATAAACAATATTTCAAGTCTTAAGGCTGCGACGACTTTCCTTTTACGCTTATTTTGTTAGAGACAGTAAATTGTGAATAAACGAAACGATGTCATCAAGAGAGCTGTTATTTGATACGTTTTTATTAACGTCAATCCTATTAAGGGAGGGATTAGTTTTTAATATCTAGAATGCTTCAGGGTTTGTCTGTTAGGTGATTTGTTTTGTGGATATTTATTATTGAAACAAATGAAAACATTGAATATAAAGTACCTAGTTGTTTTTATTAATTTGATTTTTTATTCTTATAAAAATAAAATCAATAATTCATACACTATCTTCAGTCATTGGTCTCCTTGGGTAAAAAAAAATATCATAAGAAAAAAAATAACAAATTGTGTAGGTACTTATCATTATCTAGGAAAGGAAATCTCTGCCTCCAAAGACAAATACAAGCTCGATGACACATGATATTGTTAGAAGAAAATATGTGACAATTTCCTATCTAACCACGAAACAAGTGAAGCTCTTAATCACCCACTTACTTCTTCTAAACCACAAAAACAAACACTATATCACTATCTAAAGAAAATTTTCGGACGACAGGACACATCCTTATCTGACTTATGTATTACGTATATTGTGGTTTCTTTGGCTACAATTTCGTCGGCTATCGTTGTCTGGGCATTTCTACCAAGATTTATAACCAACAGTCGTTCTCTAATATTGTTTACTTCGGTAATGGTCGGTTTTATTACTGCTATCCATTTGCCTTGTTTTATTTTTCGAGCGTTCGGATTATCGGTTGTTAATGGTAACGAGGTATTAACAATATTTAGTGTTGTTTTTGTTTTCAAGATTGGTTATCAAAAAAGTTAAAAGCACTACGAACTTACTCTACTTTCAGAAAAAATATTATGAAGACCAAATGTTCCTTCGATGGATGGTTTAGAAACAGGAATTAAATATATTATGACAATACATTTATATGTGGATCTTACATTTTCAACAAATCTCTATCCCGATATATTTGATGCAGTGTATTTATCTATTTATCTACAAGAACATGTTTTTATGTTGTTCCACGATAAATCCTCATTCAAGAAGAAAATCCTTACAAATGCATGCGAAGACCGTATACCGCTGCCACCTTTAATTTCTAGAAATCTAGACGAACATTTAAGCACTTTATTCTTCGCAAAGAACTTAAATTTTAATCTGATATTTTAAACAAACCTGGTACAACTACAACATAATTTTGCCTGCGCTACTAGACGGTTAAGTAGTCTGTGGCAGCATCTGCAATGCGTATTACTTAAACTTTAAACATATGCTTATAAACCTACTTCATATGTATATCTCCATATGAAATTCTACTCAGAAAATATAACTAAAGACGCGTACCCTTACTTAGACAATTAAGTTTGAATTTAGTTATAAAATTTTTATTTTTATTTTAAATTTTATGCGCACTAACAATGGTTAACACTGATTCATCTAAATAAATTAATGCATATAAAAGTTATCTTAGTGTCACAATTATTTACAAGTGAACACCGCATGCACTAAAGAGGTGTATGTATTCCAAAAAAGTACTTAAACTAAGAAACGAAACTAAGAAAAAAAAAACGTACCTAGTAAGATGAAACTTGTTCTGAAGTTTCCTGTTTAGCATGATTTTTATCATTTAAAAGAAAAAGTTTGATGGTATTGTCATTATGAACAGCAATGTGTAGAATTACTTGCCTAAAATATTATTTTTGAGTAATTTTTAGTTATTATCATCTCTCTGCTATGTTTCAAATCACTTATTTTACACGTTACTTTCTTCTTTTTTCCTGCCTTACTGGCAATGGATTTTTACAACACATCATTAAAATATAGTCATACATCAACTGGTACGGTTACATCCGTTTCCGCCCATATAAATTTTCCAATATTTGGGACAAAAATTAAATATGCCAATCAAAAGCTACTGGTATAAATTGTAATTAAATGTTTGTCAACTCTCATTAACTTACATAACGAGTCATCTCATAAAAGCTACACAAAACTTTGATCACGTCCCGAATAAGATTGATTTGAACATAAATGAAAAGTTGGTGGGCACAATAAAATTAAACCGCAAAAAGTTCATTGGCACACAAAAAGTTTTGACATTTCCCCTCCAAGGTTTGCAAAAATATGTTAGGGTTTCCGCTATAAAATTACCAACGAACCCTTCCTTGTTCGCTGTTTTGTTCGATCCATTGTGTTCGGCCATTTTGTGATATTCAATACTGCCAGTAATAACAATAGCAAGGCCTTCTAGTTTATTATCATGTATGTTATTAGCATCGGGTGTACGGAAAGTGGGAACAATTGAGAAAGTTCCATGACATAATTTATCTGTACCCTAATATTGGTTTGTGGAATTTTGACATGTTATTATAATAACTTTTAGTATTATTAGAATTTCCGTTTGATTCTTCGTTTCGTATCCTTCGCTGAGATTGTTTGTTTTGGGTCCTTTTTCGACCTTTACATTGTCCCAACATTATTTAATTTCTATTTATACATTTCGTTCTGTATTTACTGAGGTTTCGAAAAACATTAATGAAAATGGTTTAAAATACTCGGTCCTTCTCGGAATACATTAAATGTTTTTATTGTTTAAATATGAATTGTACTTAAATTTTTGATGGTTTTTTATGAGACCATTTAGTTCAATTGAAGTAGAACGTCTCACAACGTTTGCTATTTCTGCAGCGTAATCATTGTATGTATCTGCAGTTACATTGGAATTTTTATTCTTATGTGCACTGTTAGTGCAATAGAAATAATTGGATCTCTTTTACTGCAATGTCTTTTAACATGTTGTGTACTATAACGTTAATGATATATGCTTAATTTTATACTATGTTTGTCTGAAAATATAAATGGTGTTTATGCATGGTCATTGGTCCCCTAAGAATGCATATTACTAAAGTAAAAAAAAAGTTCGTCATTTTTTCAATTATTTAAAATTCAGAACATTCTAACCAGTTCACTCACTTTCTCATCCATCATTCTATCACTGCTAAACATCATGACTCCTTTTTATCCCGTCAAACAGTTGTCACCATCGGTTAAGTCACAGCTGAAGTGAAAATTAAAGAAGAAAAGGGAACCACAAGGGTCCTCTTTAGAGAGTAGATGCCACTTTAATAGACAGGATAGTAACTGACGAAAACGATTATGAGTGTAATTCAAATTGTGACGTTCAAGGGCAGACAGACGCGGTTTATCTTTTAATTTTCATACCCCTTGAGGTTTCACCGTCTGATATTGTTAAAGATAATGTTGCGTTCATTTTCTTTTACTGGTATTTAAGTTACATTTTGACAAACATTGGAGAGAAATCTATTTGCTGTTCAACATTTGAGAAAAATATGATTCGACTTAAAATTAACTAAAGGTATTTAAAGTAGGTCAACAATCGATATTTATAAAAAAAAAAATTTCAACATTTCTGGAGGAGCCTAACCGATAATACAGGTTAAGCCGCGCTCGCTGCGGTTGGTCCGTGGATAGGTGAACATTTCTACAACATACCGAGACCCCTCCGTACTTCGGATAGCACGTTAAGCCGTAGGTTCCGACTGTCATACTATGATCTTTGGCATTCGTTAAGTCAATTCTGACAACCAGTCTTACCATGGGATACTGTGTTAATACCCAGTAAAATGGGCTGTGGAGGTCAGATAGGCAGTCGCTCCATGTAAAATACGGTATTCACCTGAAACCGATAAGACTGGAAGCCGACCCCAACATAGTTGACAAAAGGCTCGGGAAATGATGATGAATTTCAACATTTGACCCAGAAGTCGCAATACTTATTACACTTTTGTTTAATGATATTGATTTTCCAAGCTTTTTTATTTACTAAAACTTTTGCCTTAAATCATTTTATCGTTATGTCTATATACTCAGCATGAAACCAAATGACAAACAGTACGTGCACATCGACAGTTCGTTGGAGACCTTCTGAAAACAAAGTAACGTCTCAAGAGTACCAAGAACAGCACTTACACATTAAAATAACATTAGCGAGCTCGTGTTTCTTACTCAAAGCATTTTGGAGCGAGGTTGCAAAACAAATATTACCTTTGAGTGAGAAGTAGTAATAACATTATACTGGATGGCTTTATCTTTGTGTCTGTAATGAGCTAAAATGTATTGACATTGATATTTCATTTAAATACGCGGGTCTAGTACATGATAAGAGACATAATATTTAGTGCCTAAATGGTTGGATTCCTTACAAGAATGAGATTCTTGCATGTAAATGTAAAAAATTATAGAAAACCCTAATTGTTCGACTAACTGTTCTGGTTTATTCAGTTTTGGGGTCCACATAAACGGTCTGTGTAATTTTTACCCTATCCAAACGATTTGACACTAGTCTCCACTGGATTTTAAACATTACCTAAATATACATCTTTCTAAGTCCTCAAAAATTCAAACCATTACTTTACAATCAGACCAAACAATTTACCCTACCCCATTAAGGAACTATTCCCATTTACCCAAAACTCCTAAAAAAAAGGAAAAAAAAATCCAGCGCTTCCAGTAAAACTGGCGCGTACCTCGAATGCCCAGCGTGACGTCACTCAACGAAGTGATGTTCACACACGTGATCGGTTTTACGAAGTTTCCAGCCGAGCAGACACGGATAATAAAGTTGTCGGCGTTAATCTATTCCAGTACTTTGCGGCACTATATTCGCAAGGGTTAAGAGAAAGTAACTCCAAGTTGACGTCAATTTGCTGAAATTATAGTCTGAGTAAAGGTGAAATTGTTGGAGAAGTTGATAAATTTTCGGTTTAAATTTTTGTAGTAGGTATGACCTGTTTTTAAATGGCTTATTTATAGAGTACCGTGAAGTTTTTGAAATTTATATTATGGGATTTGTAATTTATGGCAAAATGTTTACCTTTAATTACAAATTGCTAATTTAGTGATTCATCGTGACTTTATTTTACCATTTCTTAAGACGCTGTATATATTTTTTTTGTTTTTGTGTCTTTCAGTAGCCCCTTTTCCCTGTATTGTCCTTGAAAAGGACAAGTAAAAGCATATCTCGTTATCCTCTCAACATTCATTTCAAAGTATCTTTTGTATGAGAAGACAACTTGCAATACAACACAACAGTTCCAGTCTACTTATATTATTACTATCATCATAACTAAAACCTACCTTTTCTTTCACAGTATCATCAGCCCAGCGCGAGCTCGGAAAGGGTTCTCCAACGAACGCCTCGGCCACAGCGTCGCCGTCCGGGTCGGTGGACAACTCAATCCGGTCCGGCGCGGCGCTGGATGGCGCGAGGCCCACGCCCCGGACCGGCCCGTACTTCGACCTGATGGCTTCCAAGAACGTTACCGCTTTGCTGGGGAAGACGGCGTACCTGAATTGCCGTGTCAAGAATTTAGGGAATAAGACGGTAAGTGGATGATTGTGTTGTTGTGTGATGACAACACTGAACATAGTATTACGTTCAGTGTGGTAGCTGGTATTATCTGTCTCCATAAATAAATATGATTTATGAAAGTTTGTCTTTTCAAAAGACAGTTTCATGAGTTTAGGTTTGATTAATTCCATCGTCCAAATTATCCCCAAGTAAAATTTGGGGAAGGCAATCCTGTTAATAATCATACATAACATTATTTATCGTTGATTTTTGCTAGACGTAAGCTTGTTATTTTTTTGAACTGTTTACTACTCTGTTAGGAAAAACTACTTTCGACGTACCTTTTTGACACGTAAACTAGTTTATTCCGAATTCCAAGCAAACATAGCTATAACAGTAAAGCATCTGTCTCCAAGCGCCAACAAAATTCGTCCAAAAGTGGTGCAGCCTTAACGCCAACCCAAGGTCTATTATAAGTTTATGGCTCACGTGAAATGACGCTGAAGATAAAAGGTTGGGATAACATCTCGACGTTTTGCACGTACCTACCTAGCTGGATTTATGTCTGTGGCAATGGATATACACCTTACGGGTTCCTACTGAAAAATGTTGGCGTATTGGTTGGTGATGCTCTTTCTTTTCGAGAGATAGAATTTGAGATGTTGGGCCAATATCGGCGATGGAATATTTGTTTTACTTGCGGCAGAAGATATTGATGTTACTATAACGTTTTTTTAAGGTTAATAATAAACATCCAAAATGCAAATACTGCAGAGAATAATATTTTATATAATAATGGTAAACAGAATTGTGCATTCCATTATATAGGTATTGAAATGATTACAATACAGAACCGTGTTCATTTCATAAAACAATAACTGTTTGCATGTGTAATAACAACATGCGTCAGAAATATATCAAAATAGAAGCTTTCGTTTAATAAAAACGTATATTTATTCACATTCAGTTTTATTTTACTTGTTATAATATAATATTTTTTTCCGGGAGATGAATGAGCATTCAGGTCGGATAGTGTTTACCATACCATATTTAGAACGGCAGCCTCGTTACATATTTTTAAACAAAGTGCGTTTTTTTTTGTATAGTCGTCTCAGAACACATACGAGTAAATAAACATTATAATTTTTATTCCTATTATATTTTAGTGTGTCCTATTTGCATTCTACTTCCTGGATATAAATAGATATTTTCTACATAACATGATTAGAAAAGTCAAAATTACATGTCCACGAAATCGAAATTAGCACACTCAATAATATTAAGAGCCCCTCAACTTAAAAAAAAAAAACTCCTAACAAACTCCGAAACGGTACCATAAAATTGCCATCTCAAACTCGCATCCGAGAAAGTCAAATTACTTCAGAACATTACTGCCGCACCAACGCACTTACAGCAAGCACTCCAACAACACACAGACATGTACTACGCGTAAACTTGAGCACACGCGACCGTACTAACGAGTTACCCTTATTTCAACAGGCTACGTCCAATTTACATAGCGGTGTACCACAAACTCCTCGCTTAAAATGAAACGTAACAATAGCACAATGAAACTTTAAAGTCTGTATTGTGCTCAACTTTATAAATAAAAGTCTCATTAGGCCGACTCGCCACATCCCACATAAATAACAAGTCTGGCTAACGAGATCCCTGTTTCTTTCGCACGGCGGTTTTTAAATGCGACGCTATCAACGTTTTTAATTTATGTGCTGGACCGTAATTGGTGTGGGGTAAATGGTTTTCTGCATTCAAATTTACGACTGACTGAACACTGTGTATCGATTCTCGTTTACCTAATGATTCAGAAAAAATACAGAAATACAAAGCTGCTTTTGTAGGTATTATTTATTCATAATAATATAAATGCGGACAACATCACATACATTGTTCTGAACCCAAAGTAAGTAGCTAAAAGCACTTGTGTTATGGAAATCAGATACAACGAAGGTACCACAAACACCCAGACCCGAGGCAATTTAGAAAAGTGATTTTCTGCATTGACCCGTCCGGGGATCGAACCCGAGACCTCGGAGTTAGCGACACCTTAAAACCGGTGCGTACACCACTCAACCACGGAGGTCGTCAAAATATACTTACATAAAGTTATCTATACTATAACGAGCTGTATTCTAGATGAATAAATGTGGGTACATACAAGTAAAACCAAGTAGCCGTAAAGATAATGACGTTGAGAACGGTCGGTATAGAAAATGTTAGATCTAAAACCTTTGACCTACCGACATCTGGTTTTTCCCCCTCGTTAAATAACTACAATAGCTGATGTTTTACAGAAAGATTCCCTACATACTTGTCATGTCAAAGTACGTAAACGTACGTAAAAAAAATTAAAGAAAACAGAAACTGCCAGAATATTAGAAAGCCAAGAAACATGATAACTCCATTAAAATATAGGATTCCACTGTAATTAAACTTTTTTTCATAAGTATCAATATTAAAAATACATGAGCTCACTCCCTATTTCCAACATCTAAACCTAAAGCTTGTCCGCGCTAATGGCTTCGAAGTCCCACATTCAAGTCAAGAAACAAATGCCGCAAAAATATCAGGCCACTAAAACAAAAAAAACAAATCTACCTTCATTAGGAACTATAATGATAGCTCAGTGGAATAAGAACAAAGCTTTGTACCTAATGCTAATGACAGATACTGTACAAGTTACACTGTTATACCATTAGGGTTTCCATTTCCAAGCGCCGTTATAAGCTATTGCTAATGTGATTCTACTAGGATTTTATTTTTTCCTCGTCATACCGAAATGAGTTTCGTTAACTACCTCATTTCCTTGTGAAATATTAAAGGCTAGCCGATCCGGTTGCCAAGAGTTTTTGAGATAATTCGAGATGATTGCACTAATAGTCCTGCATATTTTATTATATTGGATTCTTTCGTGATTAGGGTATAGTTACATCGTTATTTTTTAAATAACTTGAATGACGCAAGCTTTTTATGGCTTTAGAGCAAAGGCTTTTTGTCAAATAGAATAGGAACAATAATCACATCACTAAACATGATTTGTGTTTTTTTGCTAGTGGGTAGTCATCTTCTCTTCGTAATACATACAGTCAAACATTGAACCTCCTCCATTTTGGAAGTAGCTTAAATTCAATATAGTAATTGGCTGAAAAATATAATAGTCAAAATAGTTATTGGCAAAATATTTTTTTTGTGATGCGTATTATTATGTGTACTTAATATCCTAATCATATAAATTTGTTGCAGTTAAACATGCAAGTATCATGGGTGCGGCACAGAGACATACATCTGCTTACTGTCGGTCGCTACACGTACACGAGTGATCAAAGGTTTCGGGCGATCCATCTGCCGCATTCCGAGGATTGGACTTTACAGGTGAGAATCAAATGTACATAAAAATAAGGATAAAGGTACCATATAATGATAATTATTTATTTATAATGTATGTAATCATACAAGAGTTTACGTGGGGTATAATATAAGGAATAGAAGAGTGCAGTTATGTGAATAATCCTGAATTATTTATGGAACGTTTTCAATCAGGTAAATAAATCAGTTTGCACAATATTACAAACATGATTTAATTAATACAATAAAACCTGCGAATGTGTAAGACTAAATATTTTCTGAGCATTTGTTTATTACAAATAAACAGTTTTTTAGTCTGTTACCAAAATCAATATGAATTTGGGCCAAAAATTTCCATTATATTTATGTACTACCACATTTTATGTGGCACTAAAGCCCTATAAGATCTGAACAGCTTATTTTCATAACAATAAGGTTATTCTGTCAATATTAAATAGAACACATTTACGAGTTGATTATGACTACGAAACATAATAAACAAGACACATTATTCAAATATATTAGACCAGAAACCATAAAATTAAACCCACTATAATAGATGATAGGATTCACACGACGTTTAATTCAGACATTAGTAGGGTCTACGTAAACATTTCTTGTACACTATTAACTACTAAAATTATAATAACTGCACATATATATTCATCCCCCACCAGTGTACTGTTGAATACTGTGTACCCAGTAAAATGGGTTTTGGAGGTCCGATAGGCAGTCTCTTCATGTACAATAAGGTATTCAGCTGAATCTGGTGAGCTTGGGAAAAGGCTATTGGAGCTGGAAATAATGATTTATAATATATAAAGTAGTTGTATGATGTTCTGTTCTTTTTGATGATTTGATAAAACCTGTAAAAACAGTAGAACCTTCGAAAAAATGCTCAAAATTATCTATCTCGGTGGCTCTCAATAGTGTCGTAGTGTATAAATTTTACAACTTTTAACAAAAAAGAAAAACACAGGGGCAAAGTTTATATTATTTTTGTTCAGTGAATGGAACATGTTTTAAATTGATCCAATATTGGAAAGAAAACATGTTACAGAAAACGTGACGTATAACATTATTATATCGACTATTTTTCTTTGGCTTGAGATATTTCACTTACAGCCTAAACGGATCACGAATGGCGGAGATATTGTATATTATTTTTGTTTCAGATCAAGTATCCGCAGCACAGAGATTCGGGCATATATGAGTGTCAGATATCTACGACTCCACACATGAGTCATTTTATTCATCTTAATGTTGTTGGTAAGATATTTTTCTTTTATCCACTTTATTTATCAGTATTTCAGAGAGAGGGGCTCGTGGCTAAGTGTAAGCCGTACGGTTTGACCGATAATACAGGTTAAGCCGCGCTCGCCGCGGTTGGTCCGTGGATGGGTGACTATTTATAACATACCGAGGTCCCGGCTGTCATACATAGAACTTTGGCAGTCGTTAAAGTCAATTCTGACAACCAGTCTTACTATGGGATACGGTGTTTCCCAATAAAATTGGTTATGGAAGTCAGATAGGCAGTCGTTCCATGTAAAATAAGGTATTCAGCTGAATGCGGTAAGACTGGTAGCCGACCCCAACATAGTTGAGAAAAGGCTCGAGAGATAATGATTTATCAGTATTTCAGCACATCTTCCTTTGAACGACATCAGTAATTTTTTAGTACGTATTCGTGAATGTTAATAATTATAATGTATCACTAGCTGTACCCAGCATGCATTGCAATGCAATTTTTTCTACCTATCACCTGACTACTACCTACCTACTACCACTTAGGGGTATGAAAAATAGATAGTAGCCGATTCTCAGACCTACTGAATATGCATATAAAATTTCATAAAAATCAGTCAAGCCGTTTCGGAGGAGTATGGTAACTAACATTGTGACACGAGAATTTTATATATAAGATGTTCCTGTCCGTGTTTAGTGTATTTTAAAGATTAACAAACTTTTACACCAGACTGTATAGTTTTTCAGCAAGTATGGTAATAATATGCGATCATATATTTTTTCAGTAAATGTAATCATTGAATTACGTATTAAAACACTTGATTATTAGTCCATGTAAACACAAGCGCAAAATACCTAATCTCTATAAAGGAAAATCACTATAAAACTTTCCAAATTCTTAGTCGAAATAACAAAATCATTAACACAAGCTTTGTGTAACTTAAATCTCAACCGACCTAAGTTTGCACAGTGCTTGTTAGACACTGAAATTAGTTCTGTAAATTTGATATGTTTCATGAAACAGGCCTTTGATCTCGCCCTTTGTAATTTGAATGCGATAGGTTGTCCTACAGATGTTGATTACCCGTATTTAATTGTAAACTATTGTAACGTGAATAAACATTACGAAACTGGGACAATATTTATGTTTGATAACTAATAGAATAAGTAATGTCTTCAATATTCTGTTTACTGACAGTTTTCGAAGTATATTAGAAGAAACTGTGGGGGCTGTTTAGTTATTAACAGTTGCAGATATTTTATAAGAATGATGTCTACAGCACCATTTAACAACCAATATAATGTATGTATAAAAAGATAACTGCCTCGTTGGCCTAGTGGTTCTAAGCGCGACTGCTACGCTAGAGGTCTTGGGTTCGATTCCCAAGTCGACCAAGGTGTTATTGGGTTTTTCTATGAAATTCTCAGTAGCAGGTCGGAGTTTGGATTTGAGCCCGGTTAGTGGCAATAGGCTCGCCCCCTATTACATGGGACCTAAACATACCGGCGAACTGTGGGTGTACATTGGTACACCTCTGCCTAACCCTTCGGGGATACAGGCGTGATGGTATGTTATGTTATAAAAAGATACAGTTTCTGTAAGTATAGATATAAATAGGCTTTAGAGCTTATTTCATCAAGTTACAGACATGTAAGTCTAAATGTCTTGTATCTCTAATAATAAACAATGCCACCAACATCGGACGGCAGGACTTACAGAATTATATACTACACCGAACCTTATAACAATGAATCCCACACAAATTATAACAATAGCACAAAATCTGAAACAACCTTAAGTTATAAAGACAGGTTTATAAGCAAACAGTTTCAATATGACTGGAATACACCATAATATTAATTGAAGGCCTAAACAAATAAGCATAAACTTTTAATTTCAACGTTTATCAAAGCTGTTTGACTTGAGTTGCGTCAGTAAGTTAGTAAACTTAGTAATGTTTGTGTTAATGTTTGTCCACGTTGGTTAATTAAGTGTCGCGTATTATGGGGCACGCAACAAACGGGGGCTAAGAAAAACAAAACAGTCAGTGTTTGTTGTTTTGTTTTAAACGTTATGGGGTATTATGGTTACACAAATTGAATTCCATCAAGGCGGGACATGTCGCCGTTGTAGAAGCGAGAAAACGCTACGCGCAGTGTAGGGCTGTCTCGCTTCCATGTAAGCAAAGGTTGTAGTTTAAAAACTTATGGTACGGGCACTGGTCCAATGAAAAGTCCAATGATTTACATAACGTTTTTTTATACCATTGATTTAACTTGGTAATTTTAATCATTTACGTCAATATGGAATAACTACGGTGGCATGTGGGGATTGCTTTCGTTATTTGTTATTTCCAATGCTGACTACCTCACGACGTTTACCGATCGAAGTTGACCTATAAAATTTAAAATAAATCTCCTTTTGTGTCGCTTCACAGATTAAGAGTGTAGTTATGCAAGCAATAAAAAGGTACTGATAATTCTCTTGTTACAGAGCCAACAACAGAGATCATTGGAGGGCCAGACCTCTACATAGACCGAGGCAGCACCATCAACCTCACCTGCGTGGTTCTCTACTCGCCGGAACCACCAGCTTACATATTTTGGAATCATAATGATGCGGTAAGTCTTGCTTGGTATTAGTAAAAGTAATAAATGATAGGTTCATTTCTAAAGGTCAAACTGCAGAGAAAGGGCACTATGCACTCTCATTTTTTTGTTTCTTATACCTAACCTTTAAACCTTGATAACACAATGTATGCTAGAGACACATAAAATTCTTGTGTATTTTCTAAATGCAAACATAAGTTATGAGTTATATAAAATTGACATCAGAAAATATAAAAATGATTATTTTAATTCAATTTTATTTCTGTAAACAAACCCTTTAGAAATATTGTCTCATTCTAAACAACATTCCATTTACGAGCACCATCAGAATTACCATAACATATCCACCATTTATAACATGAAAACAGGAAAACGTATCCAATCTAGAAAATAGCATCAATCCTATTACCATAAACATGGAGTGAATAAATAAAGATAATAACGAAACTATTTTTACGGATTTATATCTTTCTTTATTATTTTGTTTTACGATTCTGACGTTTGTATCGGTAGTCTACCCGTGATACCTGCAAAGGCGTCGAAAAATCGGGAATTAATCTTCCACATTTTGCCTAGCTTTTTCCCAAGGTTTCTCATCATCCAGTCTTACCGAATGCAGCTTAATAACGTATTTTACATGTAACAACAAACTATTTGTCCTCCACACTGGTATCTGTATCAAAAGATAACGTATCCTGTTAGTTGTTCCGCTGCAGGGAAAAGGTCTCCCCGATTTTCTCTATGTTCCTCTGTCTCGAGTCGCTTCCCATAAATCGATCGATCGATCGACCCACAAAGCGATCGATGTCATCTCGCCAGGTCTTTCTCGGTCTATCCCGTTTTTTATCTATTATGATGTGGATAATATGACCAGCTCTCTTAGATTTCCAAATAATTAAAATCTAAACAAGTAACCGCGATAGAACCCATTCAAACATATTTTTATTTTAAAGTATATTTTCTTAAGGTTTATTAATTATTGTACAGATAATAAGCTACGACTCTCCGCGGGGGGGCGTGTCGGTGGTGACGGAGAAGGGAGAGACGACTACTTCGTTCCTGCTCATCCAGCAGGCGCGGCCCTCAGACTCGGGCATGTACCAGTGCAACCCGAGCAACGCGCAGTCCAAGAGCGTGACGGTGCATGTGCTCAATGGTGAGTTGACTTTCGTGTTTATAGTGTGGAGTTAATTTTCTTGAATTATTTTTTCAATATGAGCAGAAACAAAGTAGATTACGCGAATCATAGTTCAGGAGTGGAGGGAAAAAAAACAACTAAAATTTTGCTTTTTTTTTTTTTGTATAGGGTGTTATAAAAAAGGGCCAATAAACACGAATATTAAAAATCTTTATACACACGTGTAAAGTTATAAATTAAAATACTTCGAATTATTTGTAGAAACGCTATGGCAACAAAGCCTGTATAAATTACGATAATCTATTAATAATTCATTATAGATAAACAAAAATAAACAGAGCAAAGTTGTAGCGAATACTTAAAATCATTCCAGGAATCATGATTAATGCAAATTACAGAATTATCTTATTCTTTATTCACTGGAACATTAGAAAAATTCTTAGTAAACATTGCTATTAATAAGTACCTTATCAAAATCTATTTAATTTAAATCATAATTTATAAAATCCTTAATCTTAATATTCAGACAGAATTCGTAAGGAGCATCGCAATCTACTTGATAAACGACCTCTGTAAGATAAAAGAAAGAAAATACATTTTTTAAACCGTCCTGAATAAAAATTCAGGCTAAGGCTATTATCATTACAGCAATGAATCAACTGAAATTTCTTGTATCTTTTAATGCTAGGCGTTAGAAACTTGAACAAATTGTAAATTAATTGAAGATTTTATATCGGTGTAGGTAGATTTATAGCTTGTTTTTTTTTATCGATATTTTATATTCATGAGTTTGCGTACATTAGGAAACTTTGGACTTTTTTAAATTGAATTTCGTGTGGTAACTTATTTTCCTGATATTTTTGGTTATTAGTCCTGTTACTGAATACGTCGTGTGATGATTGTCGATTTAGGATATGACATAATTATGTATGTGTTGGTATATTTTTATGTTAGTACGTAATTAGTCTTTTCTTTCTTCTATTCCGAAATCAGTTAAATTACCTTAAAATAATTATAGTGTTAGTAAAAGCATATTATCCGTTTTCCTTTTTAAAAAAGCCCAATCAATTTAAAATTCTTAATCTGATTCTCTTCTATATTAGTTTAACTGCTACCAATATTGTCGAGAACAGTTTTAATTTTTGCCAAAGAAGCAAATTCGATTTTTCCTTTATCAGGAGAGTACCCCGCGGCCATGCAGCGAGGGGGCCAGGCGTTCGCACCGACGTCGCCGGCGCACTGCCTCGTGCTGGCGACCTGCCTCTTCCTAACCCTTTCCTGACACATACGGCTCTTCTACTAAATGTAAATACGAAAATTTTATCGACAGACC